>CM075651.1:25002500-30002500 GCA_037953625.1 Crotalaria pallida | reverse complement strand
TCTGTCGTCATTATAAATTTCTCTTTGATGGCCTCATATTTATTATTTGTCAAAGAAGTGTTCATTTGATGTATGTTGACTACCTTTTGGTTATATAATTATAAGTTTGTTTCAAACGTATGAGTTTTGAGAGTTTTTCTTTTATCATTTGGAATGGATTTGATAAGAACCAAGAATGATTTTAAGATGTGTATTTTTGGGGATCGTGTGAGAATCTCAGGCCCATTAGTGGAGGTAATGGTCTGGATGCACCTTGTTGGATGGTTCATTCCATTAGGAAAGGACTATCCATTAGATGGAGCTGCTCCTGATTGATGTGGTATGATGCGGTTTATTTAAGAGAGGAAACGACTGCCCGATAGATGGAGCCACCCCAAGATAGGGCCGCCCTTAGGAGGAGAAGGCTACCCGCGAGGTGTTGCTGCCTCTGATATTGGTTCTTTCACATTTGACCTTCTCTCTATTTTCACGACTTTACTATTTGGCAAATGGTCATATCTCATTTTCCTTACCTTTGTGCATTTGTAGTACTTTCATGAAATAAATAAAATTACCTTTACAATTGTTTCATTATAACTTTGTGACTTCTAGTGCATGCAATTGCTTAATTTATTTAGTTTAAATGGTTTTACATGCATGAATCTCTCTTGTAGATAAATTACCTCTTAAAGAATAAATTACTTGTGCCTTTATTTTTAATTATTGAACAGGAATCTTTACGATTCGGGATATAGTTCAGTTCAGATTTGGAAAATAGGCCTTCCGGTTCACAATTCGAATACTGATTTGACATTCATGTTAACAATATGTCATTTGACTGTCTATTGTCCAAACTCTAGAATTAACGATACAGTAATTCCTGCCTCAGATATCTCCTATGGAAGAGGAAGGTAGATATGGAAAGAGTCCGAGACCGAGGGCATACATGGGCCATCATTGGAGTTAGAGATTCCACTGCAACCACCTCCAGCATCTCCAGAAAAGGTATGCTTGTTATTTTTGTCTTTTTGTTATTTGAGCAGGAAGCCTGTGTTATAGTGCTTTTTATGTTATCTAAATTTTGCTCAAGGTCAGGGTGGCCATAGAAGACAAAAAATTGCTATTCTTCTTTTGCATAGTTTATGTTTTTATGACTAGGTGGCATATTTAGGGTGCCTAAGTGATTGTCTAGATTTGGAATTTCAATGCTCAGCTACTTATTATTCTTTTGGGACAGTTGAACATGATTAAAATTTCAAATATTATGGGCATTGAACCAAAACCATTTCATCCTGAAACTTATGTGGAAGAGGATACCTTTGTAACTGATGAATCTTGAATTAAGAGACGCATCCGCTTGGGGAACAATATTGTGCGCTGGAGGACCGTCATAAATCCTGATGGTACAACATCTGTAAGTAATTGTATGCGATTAGAGTTTGATTTGCATGCTACAAATGATCAGGTCTGTCCAGTTACTGCACACGGATAGGAGATGGAAAACATGCTGACATTCACCAATTGCCTGGATATGAATTAGGAGTTGTTACTGTTAGATGATGCAGGAACTGTATTTTGTGATTATGAATATACATTTAATCTTCTGCATCTCTGGATTTTTTTTTCTTTTCAGAATATGTGAAAAATGGATGCACTTGTTCTTTTTTATTGTTAACTGCTCTTCATCCTTTACTGCCAGAATAATTTGATTTAATGCTTACTAGAAAACATCATTCATGGTGGAGGTTGGAGTATTACTATTTTGTTTTCTGAAAAAAATAAAAATTAAGCATCAATGCTTTTCTTTTCCTTTCAGCGTGAAAGCAATGCTCGCTTTGTGAGGTGGTCTGATGGCAGCGTGCAGTTATTAATTGGGAATGAAGTTCTTGATACATCCGTGCAAGATGCACAACATGATCAAGCTCACCTTTTCTGTAGGCATGGAAAGGTGAATTATGATAGTCCCATAGGTTTTCTTTGTACGTTTTTGACTGTTGACCCTCTGGTGGATTGTGTGTAAATTTTTACAGTGGATTTTCCAATCTCAAGGAAGGTTATTAAGGAAAATGAGGTTTATGCCGTCTTCCTTATCATCAAATTCTCATCGCCTGCTGACTGCTCTGGTTGACTCAAGGCACAAGAAGGGTTACAAAGTTAAAAACTGCATCAATGACATTGATCCTGAGAAGGAAGAGGAGGAAAAAGAGAAGGCATGATCGATAAGATTAATAATTACTTGTCTGTACTCGAGGATACCATTGTCCAGCTTCCTAATTTTTTTTTTTGCAGGCCAAGAGTCAATCATTTAGGGCTAATTTACTTCTTCACCGTAAGCGTGAAAAAGTGAAGCAGATATATCCTCCAACTGTGGATAGGAGGCGTCAACTTTCTCTTGGGTTTTTGGAGGATGCTTTGGATGAGGTATAGTTTCCAAATCCTCTCATTTTCATGACAGTGTAGTATGTGATTGCCTCTGATACAAATCTTCTAATTCCCCACCCCTACCGAAAAAAAGGATGATGAAACATATTATCGTGATTCTCATCATTCCCAACACCACTTTGAAGAAGATTTAGAAGTGGAAGCTCTGGCAGAGAAACGAATTATGAATGCTAAAAGGGTATTATACCTCAGTCTTTCATAGTTGTACGTGTTGGTTATGTTTTGCCTTTACCATTAGTGAGAAGTTATTATTTCTCAGTCTTCCGTAGTTGTACATGTGGTTATGTTTTGCCTTTACCAGTAATGTCTGATCTTTTTCGAATTGTAGTCACAGGGACTCAAAGATATCCCTCGTAAGTCATCCTTGGCACCTGCTAAATCCTCCCGACGCCCAATGGAGTTGGAGTATGAAACTGATGGTGCGGAAGATGAGAGGGCTCCCTCACCTAAGTTGGCTGAAGATACTGAGCCAGAGTATGAGTATGAGTATGAGGATGAGGAAGAAGAGGAACAAGATTATGAAGAAGAGGCACCAGTTATTGATGCATCAGATGAGGAGGAAGAAGATGAGGAGGAAGAAGATGAGGAGGAAGAAGAGAAAGAATATTTTGAAGAAGAGGCACAAGTTAATGATGCTTCAGATGAGGAGGGAGAAGAGAAAGAACATTATGAAGAAGAGGCACAAGTTGATGATGCATCAGATGAGGAGGAAGGAGAGGAGGTATTCTTATTTTCTCTTAAGACAATAGTTTGCTTTAACTTTGGCCATAGAATTATTTTTTAGTTTCTTATTGCTTTTTAAATGGTATATCTTTGTTTCCATACTTTTTTTTCTTTGATAAACCACGAGTGGACTCAAACCACAACTGTCTGGAAACCGGTGAAGAACTAGGGATATAATACCACAGGTTACTACACCAATGCCCAAATTCCTATGAACAACATTGTAGTACTGTATTTGTTTATAGCTGTGAAGCTATTTTCATTTTTGTCTAATGGGCTATTTTCTGTATTTCTTTGTGTTTCCTTGTACATTGTGTGGGGACGGTGAAGCATTGAAGCTCAGTTGTTCGCTGCTTATCAAGTTTGCATCTTTTGTGGGCATTGCCGCATTATATCAAGTGATAATTTGACTTGATTAAGCTTTGGAAATGCTACCTGAACAGGTTGGAGGGAGGCCTTTTTTTGGAGCCTGTGATTTTTGAGCAGTGATTTGGATTGCGTTTTATTTTATTTATTAATTATTAATGATATATCAACCTACAAATCAACATATCATACACCATAAGAAAGTGACATGTGTCACTTGTTAACCAATCAATAGTAAGCAAGTAACACATGTCACTCTCTTTATGGTGTAGGTTGATTTGTTGACTAATTTGTAGGTCTATAAATCATTTTTGTTGTTTTATTAATCTAATGCGAACATTGGCTGGAAAATACTGGTTTGGGTTAGTTCATCATTAACTTGGGCCAATCAATGTATTGTATTTTTTTTGCTTAATTTAATTATGGTACAGCGATCAACCATAATCACCATGTGTGACTTTAAAGATAGCTATTGTTAGACTAATACATTTTTAATGGTGTGTCATTACATTATTTGTCGTCGTTGTAAAGGAAAACTTTTATGCATCACAATTAAATCTTTTTCTTTTTTTGCCTTTTTTGGGTTTGAAGTTTGAGGTGGAAAGTAATGAATGCTAACTTTGATCAATTGCTGTAGTTTAATAATGTTTGAATTTCTTGTTGCAGGAACCCAAGCAAAAGAGTAAGGAATTCGGAGGCACTGTCAAAGGGAAGGGATTTGAATCAGATCAGGACTCCTCCTAGGAAATCAACAAAATTGCGGAGAAGGGCAGTTGTTTTTGACAGCGACGAGGAATGATTTTCTTGAAGCGATTTTCATAGCGAGTTTGTTGTACTCTGGTCATGTGATGAGCTGACGTCCCATTGAAACTTCAACCTTTTTAATAATTATCAACATAATAACAGTATATATTGTAGATTTGTTAAATTTTTCGTTTTGAGACCTTTGGGTTATGTTTGGATTGATGGAATGAGATAGAACATAGCATAGCATAATTTGAGTAAGTTCTATTATTTGATTTGTTCATTTGCCCTCGTTGTGATGGCATGGTTCCATCCTGTCCTAAAACCCCAATTTTTTCTTCCCTCCCAAGCAGTGGTATGATAGAACATTAGAACCCGCCTTTTTTTTTTCCTCATTATGATTATAGTCACATCTTTATGGGGGCGGGCAGCTTCTTTCTTAGAACTTGTCTTCCAACCATTCTTTTGTGCTTGTCACTACATCCATTCGCTTTGCACAGACATTTTGATTGAGTCATTTCTTCAATCTTTCAGCACATTAAGCGTTGAATCAAAGTGTCAATCCAAGACTCCGGTGTTTTTTCAATTCTTTCGTATCTTCCAAATAACTGAGTCATTTGAAGTCCCCTTGATATTTCTTAGCACATTTGAGTAATCAAAGTGTATGTTTGATGTTCTCTTTCTCAGTTTACTTCAATGTCCTTGACATATGATAAATTCCTATAATTCACCGGGAATTAGTTTACAAACCCCAGTTTTATCCCCAAACCCCATTTTAAAGAAAGAAATGTCAATTATACCCTTTATCATTCAAAACACAAAAAAAAAAAGAAAGAAACCCCAAACCCCACACCCCCAGCCACCTTTCCAACTTCCCACCTCAAACCCCAAACCCCAAAACCTTCCACCTTCCCACCCAAACCCTAAACCCCTCATATTCCACCTTCATCCTTCTCCCAAATTTCAAACCCGAAATCCATCATCTATGTTAATGGACATTCATAAGTTTTCTTTAAGGTAAAGCTCTTTTCTTTCTGTTTTTTTTACGTAATTGTGCAATTTCCGACACTAGATTGTCGGAATTTTTCATACAAAAATTAAAAAAAATATATTAATAAAAATCCGAGAACCCCGTGTCAGAATTTAACTAAATTCCGACACAAGGTCGTCGGAATTACACAGAGTACATAAAAAAATAACGAGACGAAGACAGAACCAGCGAACAAGAGGAAGAATGAGACGAAGAAGACGAAGGACAAGAACAAAACCATGGGAAACTAACGAAAAAGAAGGCAAAAAATCAGAGAAGAATGAAGCATCAAACTAACGAAGCAGAGAAGGAAAAAACGAAATAAAAAAAAGAAGAAAAAAACGTACCAAAGAGAGCAAAGAGAAGCACGACTGAAGATGATGTTGTTGGCGGTGGTGATGTGCTTCAAGATGGTGGTGGTGGAGATGAGGAACCAGAATGGGGAAGTGGGGGGGAGTAGAGGAGTCACAGAGAAAAAGAGTGGATGGAGTGGGGTTTGGGGAATTGATTTGAATGGGGATTTTTTTTTTTTTTTTTGTTTTGATGACTGAAAGGTATAATAGACATTGCACTATTAAAATGGGGTTTGGGGGATAAAGTGGAGGTTTGTAGACTAATTCTCATTCTTTCTTAGTGAACATGTAAGTTTGACTCATTTCAAATTTCTTCAATATTTCTCAACATATCTTGATTTATTTCTAAGTGCAAGTATGATGTGCTTTTTCTCAGCATATTTGTATGTCCCAAATATTGGATCATTCCTATAATTCTTTACCGCTATTAAGCAACTTTGTTTTTGGTTTTTCCTTTTATGAGTTTGGCTTGGGATTTTACCTTCTTATTTATTAATCTAATTTGAATTTCTATAACCAATTCTAATTGAGTAAATTGTCACTTTGGTCCCTGAAATTGTCACCAGCTTTCAGTTTAGTCCCTAAAATTGAGAAAAATGCTTTTTCGTCCCTGATGTTGGCAACGTTATTTCACGTTAGTCCCTCGGTTAATCTTCCGTTAATGCTTCACTGACGTGGCCGTTAGGAGTAATAATGAAATAATTGACTAAATTCAAGGGACTATAGTGAATAACTTATTTGTACCTTAGGGACTAAAATGATTTTTTTTTTTTTGTAATTTCAAGGACTTATATGAAATACGATGGTTTGGTTTGTTTGGGGTTGATTCCTGATTCCTGAAGTTTACCCTGAAAGTGGACTGTATACTCTGTTTTGTATACATTGCTATAAACAGAACAAGATAAGGATTGATTGAAATGGGTAATTCTTGATTCCTGCATTGCTGATTTGTTTACAATGATATATGCTTAACTATTCCTTCAATGCACTTACACATTTTTCGCTGTTGAGTCCTCAAACAACCAGAACAAGACCCACAAAATGCTAATTTGTGATTTTGTATACTGATATATCATTTTTTTTCTCACTATTATTATGATTTTTATTTCTTGTTTTCATCTTTGCCTCAAATACAGGAAGCCCAAAATGCTAAGAAGGCTAAACTATTCTCAAGGATTGGGAAAGAAGTTGTCTCTGCGTAAGTGCTTCTTATACTTACCTCCAACTTTTAGCATCTATTTGTTCGGGACATTCAAAAAAGCGATTTTGCAAAAATGTTTTTGGCAGGATACTTTTTGTAAGAAGCTGAAAAAATTAGTTTCAATTAAAAACTAAATTTCAACTCTTTTTATTTCACGTAAACCATTGACTTCATTGCACTTTTGGTCCATCATCTTTAATGATTCAAGTCTATTTTTTAACTTTTAGTCCTTCAAATTTTCAATTTGTGATCATTACTCATTAGTCCCTTTGTCAATCTTCTGTTATTTCAGTCACAAAACTTGCTTATGTTGCAAACTAAGTGCCAATTAGCATAATGTCCTGTTTTCCTTAATTGATTAAGGAGCCATACTGTGAATGACTTTCATCATGTTGAATGACAGCGTCAAGAAGGGTGGTCCAAATATAGCATCAAATCCAGTTTTGGCTGCTGTACTTGAGAAAGCCAAGGAGCTTGATGTGCCTAAAGATATTGTTGAGCGCAACATCAAGAGAGCTTCTGAGAAGGGTCAAGAGGCTTATATTGAGAAAATCTATGAGGTTGGTATGCATTATTGTTATTTGATTGCTAAAGGGAAGATGAGTCTGGGTTTTTTTGTGGGTCTTGTTCTGGGGTTAGTTGATATAGTAAACACCTCACCTCGAAACTAAACATGTAATATGTAGTATTAAACAAGACTGCTGTTGGTTGTTTGAGTCTGGGTTTTTTTGTGGGTCTTGTTCTGGTTGTTTGAGGACTCAACAGCGAAAAATGTGTAAGTGCATTGAAGGAATAGTTAAGCATGTATCATTGTAAACAAATCAGCAATGCAGGAATCAAGAATTACCCATTTCAATCAATCCTTATCTTGTTTTGTTTATAGCAATGTATACAAAACAGAATATACAGTCCACTTTCAGGGTAAACTTCAGGAATCAGGAATCAACCCCAAACAAACCAAACCATCGTATTTCATATAAGTCCTTGAAATTACAAAAAAAAAAATCATTTTAGTCCCTAAGGTACAAATAAGTTATTCACTATAGTCCCTTGAATTTAGTCAATTATTTCATTTTTACCCCTAACGGCCACGTCAGTGAAGCATTAACGGAAGATTAACCGAGGGACTAACGTGAAATAACATTGCCAACATCAGGGACGAAAAAGCATTTTTCTCAATTTTAGGGACTAAACTGAAAGCTGGTGACAAATTCAGGGACCAAAGTGACAATTTACCCAATTCTAATCTTTCCAATTCCCACAAAGCACGCTCCTCTGGCTCCCTGTTCACACGCACCCGGATTTTTCATTGCCCCGTCTCCAGTTACCCTCATGAGATATAGGAGTATATTTGCTCCTGATCATAACAATTTATATTAGTCATTTAGAGCTTTGACAAATTGAGGAGAATGTTAGTATATACTTAGGGGCGGAAACAGGCCAGACCAGCCTACAAGGACCTATGACAGGCCGAATAACAAGCCAGGCCAGGCCAAACTTTTTTTGCAAATAGGCCAGGCTCAGGCTATTGAAAAAGCTTATATAACCTAAACAAGCCAGACCTAAGCTTTCATGAAAGCCTATTTAGCTTAACAGACCGGCCTATATAATCTTATAATATATATATATATACATATATACATAATATTAAATATTCGTATTCATTATAAGTGATTGCCTTTGGTTTTATAGCCAAGCACAAGGCAATTACTCAATGAAATGATCGATGTGGGACTTGCATAATTATAATAAAACAAGAGCAAAACTAGAAGTCCCACATAGTCTAGTTAGAAAGTCCTTTCATAATAGGAGACTAAAAGCACAAGTCCCACATTGTTCATTATATTAAATATTAGTAATCATAACAAGTGTTTGCATTTGGTTTTATAGCCAAGCACAAGGCAATTACTCAATGAAATGATCGATGTGGGACTTGCATATTATTATAAAACAAGAGTAAAACTAGAAGTCCCACATAGTCTAGTTAGAAAGTCCTCTCATAGTAGGAGACTAGAAGCACAAGTCCCACATTGTTCATTTCATAATAGAAGTCCCACATAGTCTAGTTAGAAAGTCCTTTCATAGTAGGAGACTAGAAGCACAAGTCCCACATTGTTCATTTCATAGTAGAAGTCCCACATAGTCTAGTTAGAAAGTTGAAGATTGTGCCTTTCCATATAAAATTGATCACTTTTACAACTTCATGGTAAACTAGAGCTTCTATGAGCTTCATTCTCTAATTGGGCCACTTGGCTTATTTGGGATAGCTTAAAAGTTTGAAAAAATTATTCAAGAATTTTTTTATTTTTTGGGAAAGCCGGTTGAACCTTTAATTTTTTGGTTTTTGACCGTTTTTATTGGTTTAGTGCTGGTTCAATCATTGAACAGTTCTAGTAACATAGGAAATATGTATTATGGTCGGTTCACTGATTTTTTGGTTGAATCGGTTGGTTCGGTCCGGTTTTTTGTCTAGTTAACAATTTTAGAATATGTAGGCTTTGTAAATAGGCTTATAGGCCAGGTCAGGCTTTGTAACAGGTCAGGCTCAGGCTTGTAAAATTAATTTAAATAGGCTAACAGGCTAGGCCAGACTTGAATAATTTATATAGGCCGAGCCTGGTTAAGGCCAAAGCCTGGCTTGGCCTGGCCTGTTTCCACCCCTATATATACTCCCTCTAGTCTCTAGTATAAGCATTATTTGATCAATTTCACTCTCTTTAATAAAAGTATGTAAGTTAGTTATTTGTATTGAAATTGTAAATTTTAAGTGTATATTTACCAATCTATCCTTTTGATCTTCTAGACATTAATTGGTGTTTTTTTCCCACAAAGATAATAGAGTATATTAAATATGGTTAGTTTTGTAAAATTATAGAATAGATGTTTATATTTAGGACCAAAAAATTTTGGTCAAATGATGTTTATATTAAGGAGCGGAGGGAGTATAAAATATGAAGTACAAAAATTGACCTTCAATCTTAGATCATCCATGGCTGTAGCCTCAGATCTCTCCTTAATCATTCTAAACATTGTTTAGAATGACTCACAACTATATCCATTTTGTGTTTCTTTTCAAGTACTCTTAGGGGATTCCAGCCACTTAATGTGTACTCCCTCCGTTTCAGAACATTAGGCCTTTTAGGCCTGATCACACAAATTAAGAAAGTGTTAATTATTGTAAGTGTTATGTATAATTTGTCCAAAATGCCCCTATCAATCCTTATTGAAAATTGTAGTAGTATTTAATGTTTTATTAGTAAGTGTGTCCATTAATTAATGTATAGTGGTTTAGAGATGAGAGATGATAAAAGTACAATTAATGAGGAGAGAATGAAATGATTGAAAAAGGTTAGAATTAGAAAGAAAAATATGTTTATGTATTGGAATTATAAAAGGCCTAATGTTATGAAACAAGAAAAAAAAGGCTAAAAGGCCTAATGTTCTGAAACGGAGAGAGTATAACCGTAGACCATAGAAGACGTTGTACACACTCTTGGCAGAGCTATAAATTTTTTTTCAAACCCAGGCTTTGTGAAGCATCAATGTCAAAGATTACTATCTTCTATACAAACACCGAGATAACGAGAACTTAAGGCTCCTTTCAACATATAACATCTAAGATGTTAATTCCCGATTTATAATTAGATAATAAATTAGTATTGTGGTTTTGAATGATATTTTAAGTATTAATAAGGACAACATAGTCATTTATCCATCCCAAATATTTAATAATTATTTTGTGAAGAAAGAAAATAAGATTATTTTTGGATTTTATCTGATATAACCGGTTAAAAGGTGATTTAACCGATTATCATGACACGACTTGCCCAAATTTGTCCAAAATTTAAGCCCGATAACTAGTTAAATGTGTATTTTAGCTGATTAAATATGTATAAATTTCTAGAAATTAAGGCAAAAACTATAAGATAACTCAAGTAACATTGGATAAAGCCACCTTGCATCCGAAACAAGATGATTAGGCCTGAAACTCACTGTCCCTCAACAGTTTTCAGACCACCTTGCATCCAAGATAAGGTGAATCATCTAGTCTAATTCTATAGCTATGCAAGTTGGTCATTCTCCATGCAATTTGGCATCATCTTGAGAGTGCAACTCATAAATGTTTATCCAATGTGTTCCATATGCTGATTACTCAACAATTTGAGGGAATAAACAGTGGATTTCCTTTACATATAAATAGATGAATCCCTTAACACCATTCCTCACAATTCCATACTCAAAACACTCAAACACTCTCTTGCACTTGGGTGTTCATTGCTCTCAGTGATTCTAGTAAAGTTCTTTCCAAAGTTTTCCTCTCAAAGTGTATAGGAGTCAGTTATGTAGAATTCAGTTTAGTGTTCGGTGTTTCTAAAACCATGTCTTTGTGCATCTTGTTTGGTAAGCTCAGTAAACCAAATGTTCTCAATTTCCATTCTAATCTTAGTTCTCATAACATAGATTTAATCTTGATTGATTTCATGAACTTTCAATGCAAAATCATGTTGAATTTTGAGTTCAAAGTCATGCAAAATTTGTTCCTGTTTCATGAAAACAACATATTCATCATGCTCACTTTGCTTAAATAGTGTGATCATCTCAATTCATATTATGCCCTAAATTTTGATTCTAATCATAGACCTCACCGCATACTATCCATTCTAATTAATTTCTCTCATTTTCATTCCAAAACCATGTCAAACGTTGATGATAAAATTGTTGAAAATACATTCTGGTTCTAAGAGTCTTTGCTGTCCAAAGTTCTTCAATTCTTCTTTTTGAGTATTTCAATTCTTCTTTCCTCAATCTCAGGTAAGGGAGGAGTTATTCTTGAGGTTAGAATAAGTATATTAAAGATTTAAAGTGTAGCTAAGCTTTACCAAGCTTAGGGACACCAAATTAGCTCGTTCTAATTTGCTCCCCTTTAAATTTTTGTTAAAATGCTCCCCCTATGTCGAAACCGGTAACAGGTGATTTTTCACCGGTAAATGTAAATTGCAACTTGGTCCAATCTAATATCCTACGTTTCAACTAAGACGTATGAATTAATTTTTTTAAACACCCTACGTCCCACCTAAAACGTAGGGTAATTTTTTTACAGACCATACATCGAAGCTAAGACGTATGGTCATTTTTATTTGAAACACACTACGTCCTAGCATGAATGTATGTTTAAATTTTTTTTAAAGCACCCTACATCTCATCTAAGACGTACGGGTCATTTTTTTAATGCAGATTTACTCATAATATTTTTTAATATAGATTTTTAATACATATTTATTAAAAAAAATTTAACCCCTATGTCTTAATTGAGACGTAAGGCTTTTTTAAAAGAATGAATTAAATATAAATTTAACCCCTACGTCTCAGCTAAGACGTAGGAGCTAAATGTTTTTAAACACCCTACGTCTCATCTCAAACATAAGGGTGAAAATTTTTAACATTTCTACGCCCAAACAGAGGCGTAGATAATAAATATATAATAAACAAGACGTAAGTATTCTAAAGGCATGATTGTACAAAAAAATAATTAATAAATATGTAGGGGTAAAAGCTCAGACGTACTGTTACACACAACCTATGTCTCAGCGATGACGTATTGAGAATTTATTTATTTTTTCAATCACACGGGTTAATAATTTTTTTAAATTTATATAACACCATACGTCTCAAGTTAGACGTATAGGCAATTTTGAGCAAATTCATTATTATGCGCATTCGTCTCATTTTAATTTCACATGGCCCATGCGAAAACAACTACAGAATTGATACGGAAATTTTCTGTAGCAATTCCATAGCAAATCAGTTACGGATTAACTAGAGAAACAAATTTCCGTAGCTATTTTTGATGCTACATAAAGATTCGAACGTCTCGACATAGGCGTAAGGCTTTTTTTTTTGGAAATTTAATCTAAAAATAGCTACGAAAATTAGTTTCCTTAGTTAATTCGTAGCTGTTTTACTACGGAATTGCTACAGAAGTTTTCCGTAGCATTTCCTCCCGTCAAGAGATAAAAAAAACCTACGTCTCATCTAAAACGTAGGTTAAACAATAGGTTATGAACAACCTTAAAAAAAATCATTTACGTCTCAATTAAGACGTAATTGGTATTTTAAAAATTAAATACTACGTCCTACATCAGATGCATTAAAATAGGTTATGAACAACCTTAAAAAAATATCATTTACGTCTCAATTAAGGCTTAATTGATTTTTAAAAATTAAACACTACGTCCTACATGGGACGTATGGTTTACGTAAGTTGTTTAAAAAAATTAAACCAATAATGTGGTGTGGTATTTTAAAATAATTTATTGTCCTTTCTGAAAAAACAGCCTAAAATATAACACATACCTCTCAATCGAGTCGTACATGGTTTGAATATTTAACTCGTGCGACGTACCTGAGACGTATGGGTGTGTGTAAAAAAACCATGTACGTCTCTTCTTGGACGTAAGTGGTTTTCAAAAAAAATTTCTTAATTGCACTGGGCAACAAAAATTTTTCTCAACTGCACGTATAAGTGGTATTTTTTGAGTGGGCAACAAAAATTTTTTTACCACTACGTCCTCGCTGGGACGTACTTTGTGTGTAAAAAGTTGCACATACATCTCATGTGGGACGTGTAGGGACAATTTGGCAAATATCTTCATTAACCTTTGCTTCCGTTACCCATGAATTATTTTAGTTCGTTCGTTCTTTCTAAACATGATCCAACGACAACAAGAAGGGGGAACATTTTAACAAAACATGTTTTTTGTGGGGAGCATTTTAAATAAAAACTTGGTCGGAGCAAACTAGCATCTGCCCACCAAATTGGGCCTCATACATGGTTAATTGTCTTGGAGGATAATATGACCAATGATGATTTAAATTTATGTGTTTTTTTTTATGAAACAAAGGGGCTAAAGCCCAGAAAACAAAACAAAACTAAAAGCCTCTAGGGAAAACAGTCCCCACATTATCAGCTAAAAGCACTAAGCTAAGAAAACTAGGAACAACATTAAAGAGCATGAAGTCCTCCTGCATTCTGTGAGCATAGTCAGCTAGAGTATCAGCTACAAAGTTTGCTTCACGGAATATATGGCCTATCCAAAAATCTCCCTGTTGCATCATTGTTTTTATGGAATTGACTATAGTAGCGCAAGGATGAGAGGCATGGCAGCCATCCTTTAGAAGCTTGGTTGCACACATGGAGTCTGATTCAATGATCACCTTTCTGCAGCCTTTGTCGATTGCAAGTTTAACACCATGAAAAATGCCTAACAACTCAGCCTGCATGATTGTTAGATCATTAAGTTTAGCAGCAAAGGCTCCAATCATATTGCCAAATTCATTTCTTAGGATTCCCCCACAAGTGGCTTGACCACTTGAAGAGCTATAAGATCCATCACAATTCAGCTTGATCCATTGAGATTCAGGAGGTTGCCACTTGATTGCTTCTCCAATTCGTCTATGATTTTGCGATGGTAAAGATTTCTGCACTTTAACAGCATCACAAATTTCTCTAAATTTATGCCATATCATCTTCATGGTTGTGTGAACATTTAGGAATTCATTCTCAAACACTTTCTTGTTTCGGCGCAGCCACAAAACCTCACAAGCACACCCAAATAAAACACTCCAGGACTGGACCACATTGACATGAGGCTTGTTATGAAGGTTACATTCCATCCAGTCGTTGAAAGAAGATTGAAAAAAGGTTGCCTGGTCTCTTCTTGGAACCAAGTTCTTCCAAACTTGCATCGCATGATCACAATCACGGAAAGTATGCTGAATCGTTTCCTCCTCTACGTCATCACACAAGGGACAGTTGCCGTTTGCCGCTAGGTTCCTCTTCCTCCTATTGTTGTTGGTGAGCAGCGCTTCATTCATAATTTTCCACAGCAGAACACGAATTCTTTGTGGTCCTGGCCAGAACACGAATTTAGTTACATTATGCTCATGCAACTTGAAATTAAACTATGATGAAATTGATGATGAGAATGAATTGTATACTTGAATTTGTGTTTTATGCAAATTATTCAAATTCTTGAATTCATGTGATTATGTACTTAGTATGCTTAAATTTTGTTACATTGTAATTGAGCTGAAATGATGTTGAAACGGAAGTTGAAATTTGATTGGTTTACTTGATTATGTGATTATTTGATAAATATGCAAGTTCTTGATTTCTTGAAGATCTTTGTGATTATATGCATATTTATAATGTTGCATCATAGTGACAATGCATTATATTGGTATTGGTAGTAAGACATTTACTCGCGGTTGCTTTTCCTAAGTGATGGATATGGAATGTTATGATATTGTGAGCTCATAAATGAAAATGATAAATGATGATGAAGGAGAGATGATGATATTGGATTGAGGAAGAATACCTCATGAGAGATCATGACATGACATTAGTAAATTTAATGTGTTAAGTTATTGGTTAAATCATGCATCATATCTATGTTATGTTATTTGATTAATTGTGCATGCAAATTTTAAGCACTTAATTACATGTTTATATAACTTCTTGACAATGACTCACTCATTGTCCCTTATTGTATGGTAGGAAATGGTCAATCAAATAATAGTAAGGTAAAAAATGAGGCCTATGCCTGAAGGATAATGGGACATTGAAAACACCATCGCCACGGTAGAGGGATATGTGAAAATTACTCTCCGACATCCGAACCCTCGCTTTTGAGCCAGGCCATGTGTCACTCACTTTCCTATGGTTTACACTCTCCACCGGGATATGTAACAGCCTAGCCCCAGCCAGTCGTACGGTACTGGGCACTAGGTCCCTGGCACCGCCACGTGGATATTGTCCGCTGTGGGCATCCTTCACCCTCACGGTTTTTCTCTTGGTCTCACATAGCCGTAGCGTAAGTGAGCCCCAAAACGCGTTTACATGAGGTAAGGTATCCACGCCCTATATAAGGCACGCTTCGTTCACCTTATCAGCCAATGTGGGACTAAGGAATACCTTATATCCACCCCCCTTGGGGGCCCAACGTCCCCGTTGGCACACCGACCCGGCCCTGGCTCTGATATCAAACATATAAGGTACGCCTTAGTCCCACATCGGCTAGTAAGGTGAACGAAGCGTGCCTTATATAGGGCGTGGATACCTTACCTCATTTGGACGCGTTTTGGGGCTCACTTACGCTACGACTATGTGAGACGAAGAGAAAAACCGTGAGGGTGAAGGATGCCCAAAGCAGACAATATCCACGTGGCGGTGCCAGGGACGTAGTGCCCAGTACCGTACGGATGGGGCTGGGGTGTTACAGGATATGCTTTTCGTCCGGTGTTGCCACCACGAATTATCCAAAGACCACCCAGTCCTCATCCTCATCGAAGGATACCATCCTACTACGATTCCATCGCTTCCACATGGTGCGCATTTAGCTGCCCCTCTAAGCTTTCATCCCGAAACCTTTGGGATGGCAAATGGACATGTAAAGCCGAGAGATATACCTATGGTGGGTGGAGAGGTTGAGAACCCGGATGAGTGACATTCAGTTAACTAGTGATATTTGTGGGAAATTGATGGCAGTGCTAGGGGGTGGTGGGTTGTTTTTATATGATCTTGTGAACTTCTCTCTAAGGATACCCTAGAGTTTATGTTTGTGATATATGTATATATTTGTTTTATTTCATCCTTGAAAAATACCCTATATATAAATTAACCAATGTGAAATATATATGTGAATTATTATTGTAAATGATCTATCTGTTTATCAATTTTACGATTTTAGTAATTGGGATTAAAACGGAAAACGGAAAAATTTCATTACTAAATTAATTTTACGGATGTTCATAAAAAAAAAATTAATTTTACGGATAAGTGGGTTGGGTCGTTACACAACCTGCCTTGTGACCCCAAAAAAGATAAACGAAAAATGTTTACCTATTAAAATAAAATTCACATTAATTAACTCTTTTTTGTTGTCATAATCTATTATCCTTATATAAAAAGACATCTTTTCCAACCTCGACATTTGTCGTTGAAGTTTTCCTTGCACCATTGCGATTCTAGGTACATTAAATGCTACGTTAATTTGCTATTCTGACTTTTATATTGATTTTTGTGATATTAAAGAGAAGACCGCAACTCGTTAGTAGATCACTTTTGATAATTGATACCTTTTCCGTGAAAGGTCAAGAATTTAAAAAAAAAACTATCTCAAATAAGAAATGCATGTAAAAATAATTTTATAGACACATTTCAATTTTTTTGTGATTTTTTTATAAACATTTTTGAGAATTTCAGACCTTATCTGGATTCATTTATGGTAGTATTTATCGATGATATCTTGATATATTCCAAGAATCTGGAAGAGCATGCTGAACATCTCCAGATAGTATTGAAAATTCTAAAGGAGAAACAACTTTATGCCAAACTCTCCAAGTGTGAGTTTTGGTTAAGAGAAATTAAATTTATGGGACATGTGATCTCAGAAGAAGGCATAGCTGTAGACCCAACTAATGTGGATTCGGTTCTGCAATGGAATCAGCCTAAGTTAGTTACTGAGGTTCGAAGTTTCTTAGGACTGGCTGGCTGTTACCGGAGATTTATTGAAGCATTCTCCAAGATCGCACTACCTCTCACCAAGTTGACTCGAAAAGATCAACCATTCCTATGGGATGAGAAGTGCAAGAAAAGCTTTCAGTTGCTGAAGGAGAGATTAACGTCCACACCTGTGTTAATCTTACCTGATCCCCACAAGGAGTATGAAGTGTATTGTGATGTATCAAAGCAAGGACTCGGCAGTGTATTGATGCAAGAAGGAAAGGTTGTGGCGTATGCATCCCGTCAATTGAAGATTCATGAGGTGAATTATCCCACCCATGATCTGGAGCTTACTACAATAGTCTTTGCTCTAAAGATTTGGAGGCATCATCTCTATGGCTCTACGTCTAGTGTGACGACCCGCATATTCCTCGTCTGTTTTAAATGAATTTTTGAAATATGTTTTATCAACGATAGATGTATTTGTGTGAAAATAAATATTTTCATGAACTCAAATTAGATGGTTTTATTATTTGGGATTTCTTTGAGAAGTGAAATTCTTTGTGAACTTTAATAGATTGAATCACTTTGAAAATTCATATCTTTTTAACCGTAACTCCGAAAAATTATGATCTATATATGAAAACGTCCGTCTTTAAATGTAGAATTTAAAAATGTAACTTTTATAATTTTCTGGATTGATTTACAAAAATTTATTTTCTGAGTGTATTTTAAACGAATTTTGAGTATATAAATCAGTAAAAATAGTTAAAGACCTCAAATGAATTTTTCCTTTTGAGGATCTCTTTTTATATGAAAATATGATTTTAGAAAATGAAATGAGGGCTATATCTATAGCCAAGTAGTGCAGTTAATTGTTTTAGTTAAAGTGTGTATTCTTGGGATTTTTATTCACTATTATTGATGAATGTCATGTTACAAATGGAAAATTATTTGGTGTAATCTTATAAAGTGAATTTAAAATAAAATGAGTACTTGATATGATGTGTATGTGAATAATTGTGTGATGTGTGAATTCTTTGCATCCTATTATTTTTCATTAAGGTGGCATAACATTTTAATATTTGTATGATGTGTGTGATTAGAAAATTGAAAATTGAAAATTGAAAATTGTGTATAAGTGTGTATAGGTGGCAAACATGCATGAGGGGAGAGTAGGAAGTTTATTTTCTTCTAGGTTAAGAAATTAAAAGTAAAATTTAATCTATGGAAAATAAATTAGGAGATGTGATGTAGAGAACAAAATGATGAGTGATAAGACCTAATGCCTTAAATTACTCCTTGATGTCTCCTTGAGTGGACTTGATCCATGCAAACTTCTTAAGTGCCGAAATTGACCCTAGCCCTAACACATGAACCGAAATTAAATTAAGGGCAAAAGAGGGAATGCATGATTTGCCTATAAATAAGCTAAGGCTTAGTTCATTTTGCCAAAACTCATCTCATTTCTTCATTTCATTCTTTCAACCAAACACATTTTCTAAGAGCCCATTACACTCTTAGAACTAGAAAGAGAGAGAGAGAGAGAAAGAGAGAGAGTGGATCCGTGAGGAAGAGAAGAGAAGAAGAAGAGGATTTCAAGTTTTATTCAAGATTTTTCTTTGAAGATCGAGTGTGTGGAGCTTAGGGAAATCAAGCTTAGGTAGAAACCCTTCCCTTTCTTAGAAAGCTTTGTTTTATGATCTTGAAAATTTGAGAGTTTCATGTAACAATTTGTAAGCTTGTAATTTTCTTTCTTTTGCATGTTGTTTTTGAGCTCTCTCTTGTCTTTCTACACCTATTTCTACTTGGACCTAAGATTGAAAACAAAGAAATGAACATGCATCCACTTAGATGATGCTCACGGTTTTGGTCTCTTTTCACTTGAAATAATTTTTGATCTTTGATTTGTATTTTTATGTTGATTTTATGACTTGATGTGTAAGATCTAAGTACATGCATGTTGATGTGTGATCTTGAAAAAGTTGAGATCTTGGTTATTGCATGTTAAAGATCTATGGTTGCATGTGTTTGTTTTGATGTGATCTTGAAGTTTAAGTTACATGCATGTTATTTTTAAGTGTTGATCATGAGTATTTGTGCTAGAAAGTTTAGATCTTTCACTTGTGATCTTCTTTGTCACGGTTTTGACTAGAGTTTGTGCTTAAACTTGGTTGTTTGCCTTGATCTTTATGTGCATGTGATGATTTAAACTTGATCTATGAGAAAAGCATGGAACTTGATCTTTGCATGTTAACTTTAAGTGAAAAGACTTGATTTTTCTTTGACGATCTTAACGGTGTTAAAGGAATAATTAAGGAAGCAAGTTTTAAAAAAGATTTTTGGCATGAAAAAGGGCTTGATCTATGTGTTTAACTCTTTGCATGTAAAAGAATTTGAAATGAAATCTTGTTTGATGATGATGGTGTTTCGGTTTGATGTTGGGAGAAGGCAAATGATGTTTTAAAATTTTGTGTGAGCTAGTATATGACTTGATCTATGAACTTTAATCTTTGCATGTTGTAAAATGAAACAAAAATCTTGTCTTTGATATGATGATGATTCGGCCAAACCTAAAAGAAATGAGAAATCATGCTTTGATCATCATTTAAAGTACATGCATGTTAATATTTGTTTAATCTAAGGACTTTAAATGCATGCATGAAGTTGTTAAGATTGAAAGATAAGACTTTGATGTGATACTTGATTTAATAAGATGATTTAAGTTAAGGAAATAAATTAAAGTTTGATAATTTTCCAAGTTGAGCCCACGGTTTTTGAATCAAAAAGGAAAAAAAATAATTTCATGATTTTATGCCTTAAACTTTGAACAAATCCTTGCTTTGACTTCTCAATATTTTTGGCCAATGCATGTTCAAGAAAGTTAGAAAATTTTCCTATGAAATGACCTTTAATGATGAACATGTTTTATGTGAATGATGTTATGTTTGATTTGAAATGTTGGGTTGTTTTCTTAAATCCCCTTCGGTTTAGGATAATAGAGTATTTAAGTTGGTTTAATTAATTGAAAATGAAATTGTTTAAAAGTGATTATGTGTTGTATAAATGATTTAATGTTAGTTAATTGATTATATGTTTAAGTTTAATTGGAAAAGTATTGTTTTGGTGCTTTATGGAATGTTAGAAAAATCTATAAATAATGTTTAGCCTTGATGCATGATTCGGCCAAGACTAATTAAATAGGGTATGACTTTATTTTGTTAAATGCTAATTGATATTTAAGAAGTATATGATTCATATGAATTGATTTATCAAAGTATTGTTGCTATTTGAGTGTTAAGTAATTACTTGAGAATGTTTGTGTACGAAAATAACTTTGAAGACTAGTTGATTGTAAGGTTGTTGTATTTGAATAACTTGAATTGACGGATTGTGTTTGATGGCTTCCCAAGATTCTTTTCATGACAAAAAGCTTGAATTTTAAAGTGTGAAAGTGATTGTTTTGAGCTAAAGAGTTATTTAAAGTAAAAAGTACTTCTATGGTGTTTTCGGATTTTATTAAAGAGAATTTGCAAAACAATTCTTTGCTGTCTAGAATTGTTTGGATTTGTTTCTTAACTTTAAAAGTGTACTCATGTGATTTAAAGTATGGTTTTTAAGCGATATTTGATTTGGGAAAAGTTAGAGTTGTTTTGAGAAAACAAGCGTGTTTTAAATTAATCGACGAGGAATGAAATGTGTTTGAGTTAAGGGAAGATTTTCTTATATAAGTTAATAACAAAAACGTGATTTGTCTAATACAAGGAATTTTAAAGACGAGGGATTGGAGCAGCTGACAACGACAAGGATCTTCGGAGATCGTGTGCTTTATTTGCTGGAACTTGAGGTGAGAGAGAAACTTTCCTAAGACACCGTGGTATTTAGGTGATTTATTAGGACGTTCCTGATCATCTCAAAGATCGGAACTTGGTGGTTCCGAGTCAGTAGTATAGTGGCAATTGTCTGTGTTGTGTGGCCACTTATACGAAGGAGACAAAGACCACATGTTGTTATGTGATGGAATTATATGATGATGATTTGAAATAGCATGCTTATGTTTATCTGTTTAAATGTTTAATTATGCATGATGATATTTGAATTGTTGATTAATAAGAGTAACATGCTGATGGACGTCTGTTACGTCTTGAAAATGAGATAATGTGGATAAGATTGTGAAAGTAAAAGATACAAAGAGAAAGAAGTGTTACCCGGTTGGGTTTAAGTCCTTATGGAATAAGGCAACTTGATAAGACATTGAGATGAGAAATGATTTAAGGTGTAAAGAAAATCGTAAGAATGGAATAAGAGATAAAGTATCGTAATACTGAAGAGCAAGAATCGATAATAATCATGCTGATGAAAACAATGCTGTTGAGCCAGAGCTGATGAGCCAGAGCTGATGAAAGCATTGCTGCTGATGTTCACTGGAATGAGATGTGATATGAGTTGAGCTTTGCTCCTCCGCTGATGATCACTTGGAATGAGACTTGTCTTGAGTTGAGCTTTGCTCCTCCGCTGATGATCACTTGGAATAAGACTTGTCTTGAGTTGAGCTTTGCTCCTCCGCTGATGATCACTTGGAATGAGACTTGCCTTGAGTTGAGCTATGCTCCTCCGCTGATGTTCTGAAAAGAGTTACGTTGTTATTCTGAGAAAGTTTACGAGATGAGATGAAAGATTGTTGATGCAATCCCAGCTCTGTGCTATGTTAAGAAAAGAAAAGAAAAGTAATGTTTTAAATTAGTGGTCGGGACTCGTTGAAGGGATGCACCAAGGATGAGCCGACCTTAGGGTAATAACTAAACTCTAAAACTCTTAAAAAGACATTGACGAATGCGGTGAGCAATGAGTGCGAATTAGTGGAGAGGAAGATACCATGGGTATCTGCGGATACTCAGGAGGAGATTGCATTAGGGGAAGGCAATGACGGTGAAACGTCAAGAAGCCTTGAGTACTTTCTAGGTGGAACGAATTCCATAAGGGGTAAGGATGGGCCGATCCGATGCAGTGGTAAGTTCTATACCCGGAACTAGAATAGTACTGTCACCCCCTAGATTGCAAATCTTGAATAGTGAGAGGGACTGGAACGGGGCTCTGTGATTTTGCCACTGTGCCGAATTTTCTACAGTGTGCCTTGATTATATGATTTGATTTGAGACTGTACCGAATTTTCTACAGTTCTCCTGGCATTGAGTATTTTGTTGAGACAGTTGTCAAGCCCGCGTGGTCAAGGTCCTGTACTCCTGTTTGCTTCCGATTAGGTTGGGTGGATGACCGAGGAGATGTAGACGTGTGTGCTAATTGCGAACGAAACAAGTACCTCGATGATATTTTAATTCCCTAATCATCGATGGACGTGATCTAATAAGACTTGATAAGAAAAGTTTAAGATTCATGAAAAGACTTATAATTATAAGAAGCAAAATCTTATGGAATATTGATAATAAGAAATGAATCGAGAATGAAAGTGTGGAAAAGTGAATGAAACCATATGAAAATGGAAATGAATGCAACTCAAAGATTCACAAGTTGAGATCGAGAAAGGAATTGAGAAAGAAAGAATGTTTATGTTGAGAAGTGGAAATAAGTTTGGCAAGATAATGAATGAATGATGATGATGATGATAAACTTGAATGTTGTGTTGTATTTATGTTGCATTGTTATGTTTGTATTGTCTTAATATCTTGCCTATTATAAACCCACACCGTCGACGATGCGTTGTTCGGATTGCTTACTCTCTCCTGTCTCGTTGGCATATCGGTGTTGCTGGTATCGCAACGGACAGATGGAGCATCGCATGGAGATCACCACATGGCGTCGTCAGGGAAGTGGTTGGAAACCCACACGCTATGGATGGGTGTGGACGGGATGTACCCAGATTGTGATTCCGGATCCAGAACATAAACTGAGCGGGTTAACGGCGGGATCATGCTTGGAAGTGTCTCTATTCTGGGGCACGATAGTAATGAACCACCGTCACGGGATGAAGCTAAGGAGGAATCCGTAAAGCTGTTTGGAGTAGAGCTGAAGCCAAGTTCTGAAGAGGAGTCAACAATGGAGATAGCATCATCCTCCGGTATGAAGAAAAGGTCAGGAAAGAAAAGGAAGCGGCAGCCGGTTGTCTTCATTCGGAAGAATCGGGTGTAGTGTGTTTAGTTAAGATGGCCTTAGTCCTTTCATAGTCTAAGTCTGTTGTTAGTGCTTTGAGTTGAGGATTACCCGAGCAATGAACCTTTTATGTAATTAAGCTAAGTTTTTAATTCTGTCTTGTTGAGTACTTCTACTTTGGAAGATTGGACCATGTAATCTTTTGGAAACGGTCACGAATACTTTTGATATAATACAATGGATTATGATGCTCTTTGAACCAAGTCACTTTATGGAGATGAATGTTTTATGTAAAGAAATGTCTTAGTAACAACTCGGTTTTCCATGAGGGACGTCAAAGTATACCAATGACATCTCAATACTGTTTTTTTTAAAAAAATTTGGCCTCATTTTTGCAACTTAATAAATAAAAGCTGGTTATTTTGTGTTAAGAAAATCGGGCTGTTACATCTAGAGTGTTTAGTGACCATAAGAGTTTAAAGTACTTGTTTGATCAAAAGGAGTTAAATATGAGACAGCAGCGGTGGGTGGAGTTTTTAAAGGATTATGAGTTTGAGCTTCATTACCACCCCGGTAAGGCCAATGTTGTGGTAGATGCTCTGAGTCGGGAAGCGATTCATGTGAGCTGAATGATGAATAAAGAAGTAGCTTTGATTGAAGAATTTCGGGATCTGAGTTTGGTGATGCAAGTGGAACCAACCATTATTAAGATGGATATGTTGCAAATTTCAAATGAATTTCTGACCCGAATTCATGAATTGCAACGAGAGAACAAAGAGCTAAAGGAGAAGAGAAAATTGATGATTGAGGGAAAGGAGCCTATTTTTTTTAGAAGGATCGGATGGAATTCTTCGTTTCAAAACAAGAATTTGCATCCCAAGGAATTCAGAAGTTATGAGGTTAATCCTGGATGAAGCACACAAAAGTCAAATGAGTATTCATCCTGGATCAAATAAGATGTATTGGGATTTGAAGAATATGTTTTGGTGGTCGGGTTTAAAGAAGGACGTGGCAGATTATGTGGCGTCCTGTTTAACCTGTCAGAAGGTTAAAATGGAGCACCAGAAACCTGGAGGAAGGTTGCAACCCTTGGATATCCCTCAGTGGAAATGAGATAGTATTTCTATGGACTTTCTAACAAGACTGCCAAGGACAGTTGCAAACCATGATGCAATCTGGGTAATTGTGGATCGTTTGACCAAGTCGGCGCATTTCATTCCGGTGAATAAGCGTTATTCTTTGGAAAAACTCACCCAGCTTTACATCAAGGAAGTGGTACGATTGCATGGGATACCTTCTAGTATTATTTCGGGTCGTGATCCGAGATTCATGTCAAGGTTTTGGCATAGTCTACATCAGGCCCTAGGGACAAGATTAAAGATGAGTTCAGCCTATCATCCTCAGACCGATGGACAGACAGAAAGGACCATTCAATCCTTGGAAGATATTCTTCGAGCTTGTGCATTGAAGGAACAAGGAAATTGGGATCAAGTATTGCCACTCGCTGAATTCACATACAATAATAGTTACCATGTAAGCATCGGTATGGCACCGTTTGAAGCTTTGTATGGGAGAAAGTGTCAAACCCCGCTATGTTGGTTTCAAGTGGGGGAGAACCTGCACCTTGGTCCTGAAGTTGTGCAACAAACAACTGAAAAGATTCGGATGATCCAAGAGAAAATTAAGACAACACAAAGTCGTCAGAAAAGTTATGCGGATCGAAGAAGAAGACCTTTGGAATTTTCGGAGGGTGACCATGTATTTCTTAGAATTGTGCCAATGAAGGGAGTGAGTAGGGCCTTAAAACCTCAAAAGCTTTCACCCAAGTTTATCGGTCCCTACCAAGTCCTTAAACGAATTGGCCGTATAGCTTACCAGATAGCCTTACCGCTATCTCTGGCCAATTTGCATAATGTTTTTCATGTGTCTCAACTGAAAAAGTACGTGCATAACCCAACTGCAATTCTCCAAATCCGTCCTGACGATTTGACCCTACGAGAGAACCTAACCTTTAAAGTTGGCCCAGTTCGGATTGAAGATAGAAGGATAAAACAACTTAGAGGAAAAGGAATTCCGTTAGTCAAGGTTTTATGGCAAAGCGGAGATGTATTTGAAGTAACTTGGGAATTAGAGGACAAGATGCGTAAGGATTATCCTGAGTTGTTTATGTAAGGTAGAATTTCGAGGACGAAATTCCTGTTAAGTGGGGGAGTAGTGTAACACCCCAAATTTTTAATCCCTGATTAATGAAAGTTTAATTATAATTAATTATTTTTATTTTTAATCCTTGATTAATTATGTGTTTTGCGTGTGTGCATTGATGAACGAGAATGCATGAAAAATAATTTGAAAATCACTATTATGTGAAAATAAGGTTTTTGCATATTAGTCCCTGTTTTAGGACCTGAAGCAATATTAGAAAGGTTTTGGAGGGAAAGGAAATAAAATAAATATTTTTCAAATTCTGGCCAAAAGACTCGAGTCTTTCTGAAAAGACTCGAGTATTCTGGACAGAGATGCACGAGTTAGTGCGTTTGGTGAGTCACCCACTCGAATATCCCACGAGTTGACACGAAATCAACCCAGAAACGTGTCCCTGAGGTCGTGTCGAGTTGCATGGTTGCTTGGCCTTGCTATATAAGCTCTTGGTTGACGAATCAACCAACCATTTTTGCCAATTTCGTGTAAAATCTATGAGTTAGGGTTCATAACTTTCTCTCTTCGATTTACATTCGTCTCAAAGAGTTGATACGAAAATCAGACACCATTGTAAAGCTCACATCACGAGCTTTACAAAGACACAAAAATCGTGAGTTGAGGTTGAGTGTGGATCGAGAACGAGGTTGATCTTTTGGTGGTGTAGAAGCTGCCTCTGTTTCCTTGAGCTTACTTTGGTCTTAGATTTTGGTAAGCTCAAGCAACCATTCCATTTCAAACTTGTTTATATAGTTAGTACATGTTCCAAAGAAACTAAATTCCTCAATTTTCATTATTGTTTCATGTGTCAACCAATTCGGTTTTGATACTCTGTTGAAAACTGCTCTGTTCAGTGAGGAGCTAGTGGAACTAAGGGGTAGAGAATCTTTCTTTGTGAATTCTTGGATCAAACACGACCTAGAGGTAAGGGTGAAGCTATACATTCGCTAGAATAAGATTAATTTGTTGTGTTTAATGTGTAGAGTCACCATGAGACTCTATGGGCTTAGTTTGAAATAGGGTTATGGCATGGAGGCCTTTCGGAGTTTCAAATTCAGTTTGAGCAAGCTCAATATGTTGCATGTGTTCTGTATAAACACTGTTTTCATGCCAAATGTGAATGGAATTGATTATGGTATCTTAAGTTGCACAAAATGTGATTTTATGCATAATTGATGAATGACTTTGATTCTCAGTGATTTGATGTAATATCAGTATTGAGACATGTTTAAAATGTGCAAACAATGTTCTGTTGATCGTTGATTTAAGTTAAAATTGGTTAGAATTGAAAATGACATGTAAAAACCCAAATTGTAGTGTTTCTGCTGTCAGAAAGACTTGAGTATTTGGGAAAATACTCAAGTGTTTCCTGATGCAGAATCACCAAATTCCAATTCAATACCCGAGTATTTGATGAACCACTCGAGTGTTCTGGGTGATGAATAACTCGGGTATTTGATAAACCACTCGAGTCTTTTGATTAACCTGAAATAAGATTTTTAATAAACCACTTGAGTATTTTATGAACCACTCGAGTGTTTTGGCCTGTCTGATGCAAGTTTTTAGAAAATGGATGAAAGACTCAAGTATTTTGTAAAAGACTCGAGTATTCTGGGCAGTCTGATGCACATTTTTATGTTGAGAAACACCATTTCTAATCTAACCACTTTTATTTAAATTCAATGACACTTCAAAAAAATGATCAATAAAAAGAATGTTATATCTTACTGCTATACATTGCATGATGCATATAATGATATTAATGACTAATCCTTGATGAAAAGATTTATGTGCACTCATGCATGGTGAATGGTGATAAGTTATCGTTTGTCATGTTCGTGGAACATGAGGAGGGTACTCTGGGAGTGCCAAATTGATTGCGACTTGCTTGATGACACATTTATGAGTGAGAAATGTGGCCAGTATTGTGGGATACTGTTGATGTGATTATTACGTCTTCGCGACGTGACGTGCACCTGAGGAGTGACGTTATGTATCACGTTACAAGCAAGTTTCGCTATACGTTATGAGAACGTATAATTGTGCTCTGGGAGCATATTTGGGTTGTTTGGTTGGACGTACATAAAATGATAGTTGGAGAATCTCAGGAATTTGAGAGATATCAAGCATGCATCATGCCATGGTAATTAAAGAAATTAATTATAAATTGACAATGGTTTGCTCATATGTCTATGCATATTACTTGATTACTTGGTAAATGTGAATGTTTACTTTTGTAATTATTCTTATTTGATAATGTGAACTGTATTGTTTACCCTTATGCCCATGTAGGTGATGACTCGCTATCTAGTGTCGCGGCATGGGTCCCAAGTCGCCCTCGGAGCCTCGCCTACGAGTGGGGGTCGATTGACAAGATATGGAGTCACCACCGCATTTTGTTGCAAAAACGCGGAAAAGTAATAATTAATTAAAACAGATAAAGCATGGTCTCGAGCTAGATAGATTCCGAGTTCGGGAGTCGATTACGAGCCGAGGAAGATATTAGCACCCCGTTCGTCCATTCGAAAATGGTACCTTTGATTGATTTTAATTAAAAGACCTAAATAATTGGTTTGCCAAAAAATATTTGTTTTTTTCTTGTTGTGCCTAACAAGGTTGCCCTAAGTCCTACGTATCCTCATAAAATGAGGAATCAAGGTTACGTAGTTCTTATTGTTTTAATTTTATATTTTTAGAAAAAAAGGTTTGATACAGAGAGGAACATGCACAAGATCTTGTCATTTAGGCAAGAAAAGGTGGATTTCCAAAACACATTTTGTTAAAACTTATTTAATAAAATTCATTTATTTTTATTTAAATTTTTTTTTATCTATTTTATTTTAAAAGTCATTTATCTAAAAGAAAATTAGTTTGTTTATATAAATATATTTGAATACAAAGAGGAAAATTCGAGATATCTCACCACTAAAGAATTTGGGCGAGAAAAGTCGGCTTATCAAAACATATCCAATTCCAATTTAATTAATGATAAAATAAAAGAAAATTCTAGGGAAAGTTTAATTATTGAATTTAAGATCTTAATTAATTTTAATTTAAATTTAAGAATTGAATTTACAATATATCTTAAAATCCAATAACATGAATTGAAAGATATAATTGAAATTTAAAAATTAAATTTATTTAAGATGCAAGACAGAAATATTATTATCTGGTAATTAAAATTAAGAAGTTCTTTAAAATAATTAAATTCCCAGCAAAAATCAAATGACTACGTTTTAATTATATTAATACGTTGTTATTTATAATTTGCCCAGAATGACTGAAATAATAAAAGGAATAAAATAATTTAAAAAAAAAAAAGAAAAAAAGGACTCGATATAGAAGAAGTACCGCAGCAGAAGCAGACTAGGCACGCTCCACGAGAATTGCAACACTAATATAATAGAGGCATGACAGCAAACTAGGTACCGGAGAGATATACTTTTAACAAATCTGTTCTTAAAATTACTTTGTGTCTACCTCTCTTTCATTTTTTTGTGTTCCCAAAATTGTGTTTTCAAAAATTGTGTGTGTCAAAATTGTGAGGAAGAGAGCTTTATTTATAGGAAAAACTAGGTTAAGAAAATTAGGTTTTTTCTCGACAGACTTTGAGAGCCCTAGAATATTCCCTGATTTATTTTTCAATCAAATCTTTATAACTTTGTTAAAGATTAATTCTCAATCTTTTAAAATAAAAACAAACTTTATGATAATCATTTCATAAGAAAACAAATCATTTTAACAAATTTTTTTATTTTTTATCTTTATCCTCACAAAAACTAATCAAATCTTTTACCAAAAACACATTTTTATATTATCTTTTTTAAATTCGTTTTTCTATTTTTTACAAAAAAAATACTGTTTTCAAAATCTTTTTTTATTTTTTATCTTTATTTTTTAAAACAAATTTTTTTTATTATTTTTTATTTTATTTTGTTTGAGGGGACAAAATTAGGTATCTACATCTAGCTTGCATCGAGTTGCACCCACTCTCTAGCGGAGTGTGGTACTACGAGGACCACAAAGCCACCTTTGATGGGAGGTAGAGGTGACACTCTATCACTCGAACCCTCTGGCTCGTGTCCGTCCTCTTAGGTTCCGCATCCCTATTATCTATACCCTGCATGTGCCCCTTTTTATACCTACCATGGATCACCCCCGGCTCGACCAACTCGACGTTTTCATAGTTTTCGTTTTTGAGCAGCTATCCGATCCCATCCCTCTGCTTCCTGAGTTATACGTGAGGAGACTCTTGTAATACCCGCAATTTCCTCAAATTATTTTCAGTATTTAAAAATGAAATAGAAATTTTTTTATTTGATTTATTGAATGAAATTTTAATTACATATTTAATTTAATCAGTATTTGATTTGATTTTTTTTGGATTTATTTAATAGTGAATTTTGTGTTTTTAATTATTTTAAAAAAATCGTGGAATATATTTATTTTCTTTAAATTAGATTTTTATTTTGTACTTCCTTTAAAGTGTAGAAGGAAAATTTTTTTCCCCTCTCTTGTGTATGTTCAGCCAAACCTAGTAGGAGAGAGGAAAATTTTAAATTTAAGAGACAAATTCAAATTTGAAATGTGCCTTAATTGTTTTTCTTCTCCATAGAGAACTAAGGAGACAAACATTAAATGACCCACTTAATTATGTCTCCCACTAAGTTAGTTGTCATAAAAACCTAAGCTATCTTGTCATGAAACCTACACTACCAAGAATTGCAAATAAACTCCTTGTGACCCCTAGTATAATTCGAACCCCATGTTTTAGGTGATGTACCCCAATTAAAATTTGCAAATAAGTCCCCATGATTCTTAGGAAGTTTCGACCCCTTCTTTTAGTCAGTGAACCCCAACCTAGTTTGCTTATAAATACCCATCCACATGCCATTAAGCCTTCCTGCACCTTCATAACTTAGAAAAAAAAGAAAGAAAGGTGAAAGGAAGAGGAGAAACCGTGGGGAGGAAAGAGTAAGAAGAAGGTGGAAATTTGATTTTTCTTGCCCATTTTTTTATTCTCCTTAGGTATGATCTAAAGCTTATTGTTCTTGTCTTTTTTTTCATTTTGTTTTCGGTTTTATGAAGCTTCATGGAGGATTTTTGTTGTTTCAAGATCAAAGCTTCTTGCATGTTTGTTTTTGAGCTTTCTCTTGCTTTTCTACACTTATTCTTACTTGTATTTGAGTTTGAAAACAAAAAAGTGAACATGCATCCATGTTGATGATGCTCACGGTTTTGGCCCCTTCTTGGTTCAAATGATTTTGATCCTTGATTTGTATTTTTATGTTGAAATATGAGTTGAAATGTGATGACCTTGAACTATTTGAAATTGATTTACACAAATTTTTCTATTTTCCCCTATGCATGTCACGGTTAGGGTTAGTATTTGGGGGAAATGATTTTGTTTCCTTATGCATGCAATTGATTGTTAATTCTTGACATTTGTTTGATGAATTTTTGGTTTCAAAGAAGGATTGCATGATAAAATGAAATTTTGATTGAATATGTGTGTTTGAGGACCATTCGGTTTTGGTCCCTTTGTGTTTAAAATAATTTTTTTTCATTGATTTCTAATGGGAATGTTTGAATGTGAGTATGTTAATATTGTTTATGAGCTTTGTGTATTTGATTTGCAAAAATTTCCTTCATTTCTTTGTTGCATGTCACGTCCTAAGAAAAAGAATGGAGAAAATGATTTTTTTTCGTCATGCATGTGATTGGTTGATAATTCTTGCTATTTACTTAATGTATTTTTCGGTTTGTACATGTGATTGCATGCTTAAATGATTTTGTGGAAATTTGTTATTTTTAGGGCCATACGGTTTTGAGTAAAATACATGCATAAGAGTTTAATAAATCTTGATGCATAACTTTTGTTAAAATATGTGATTAAGCTAAGTATGTGTATGTGTTTATTTGATAAAAAAATGTATGCTTTGATGTGTGTATATATGTATACCTTCGGCCAAACCAAAGGAAAAAGAATAAGTGATTTTGTTTGTTAAAAAGTTTAAGTCTTTGTTCTTGCATGTGAGTATAAATTGGACTAAGTGTGAAAAATAGGTAGATGAGTTTATCTTTGAATGCATGTTGATGATTCGTTAAGTGTAGTTGTCAGAGATACCAGATTTTCAAATTTTATTGAAAATGGATAAAATACACTTGCTGGTTTTATTAAAAATGCCGAGATAGTGTCGACCAGAATCCGATTATCTACAAATAGTCGATTTCCGAGTTCGATCACACACAGTCGGGTTTGCAGCGGATCACAGCAAATATATTTCAACCGAATGTGAAGTTATGCACAAAACTGATTAAATGCCGACAATGCAAAAATCAAATAAAAATGCAAAAAGCAGTAAAAGAGGACACACAGATTTTTATATTGGTTCACTCTCCACCACTGAGATGTTGGAAATCAAGCTTGTCCTAAAGGAAAGGACGTAAAGAGTCAATGCTACAAGATTTCTAGAAGATGATAGAGTTTTGATGATAACAAACAAGTTTCAAGTTTCAAGCATCAAGTCAAGCAGTTCAAGGCTCAAGCTTCAAGCATCATGCTGTGTATAAGCCTTGTCCATAGGAAATTTGTAAGGTAATGAAATTTTATTACAAGTGTGTATTGGCCAAATGAGTTTTTCAGTATAAGGAGAAGAAAAAGAGTTTTTAAGTGAAAATCAGTTTTAATCTTAGTTTTTGTGGAAGTGCATGATGAAACAACTCTGGATAATTTTATCTAAGTTATGAAAATCTATTTTTACATGTGCAAGAGAGGATAATTGATTACCTTCTCAAAGTAATCGATTACTTTTGTTGCATCATAGAAAACCAGAGTGTGAATAATCGATTAGGTGAACTTGAATAATCCGTTACTTTTTTAATGAGAGTAATCGATTATCAATGTTGCATCATACATTTTCCTGAGGTGTAGTAATCGATTACTGCCCTGATGTAATCGATTACATAATGTTGCATCATACAAAAATCAGAGTCTCTGTAATCGATTATTAGATTAGTGGTAATCAATTATACGAGTTGCATCATATACTAAACAGGAGTGAAGTAATCAATTACTTGGAATGAATAATCGATTACTGAATTTTTCAAATGAATTTCAAAGTTTCTATTTTAAGGGAGATAATCGATTACCTTCCTCAAGTAATCGATTACCTCAAATTTTGTTAAAAAACGTGTCAGAGTCATTTTGATTTATTTCCAGATTTGTTTTTACCTGATTGATTCTGATTTATTTTCAAAATTCAAAATTAATTTTATTTTTGAAAATATTCCTTTTTTATTTAAGTTTCAAATCTTTTATTTTATTCCTTAAATCAATTTGATTTGTTTTTTATTTTAAAAATATTTTGTTGCTTCCTATTTCAAAATCAGTTTTTACTTTTTAATAAGAAGAACATTCCTACAATTAAAAGGTCTAATAATCTGATCATCACGCACCGACTCTTTTTTCTTCTTCTCCAACTTCAAGCTTTTCACGTTGATATAATTTTAAAGAAAACCTTGTTTTGGCCTGCACTCTTATGACTTAATTTCATTATAATTAGAGCTTAATTGTTGTATCAGTGTTATCTAGAACACACATTTGTTAGAAACCTTATATTGTTGTATCCGCACTGTAAAGAGTGCACCATAGTTGTTGTACCCAATCACCATATCCGTAACTTTGACACCCTCAATATAATCCAAGTAATTAATACAATAAATGTACTATTACTCGAATTTATATGGACTTGTTAGTATTTAGAAAATGTAGGAAATAAAATTTTCTTTTTATTTTCTTTAGAGGCGGGTGCACAATCCAAAACATGGAATTCTTGGAGAATGTAATTTATATTATTTTAAACATTGTATTGAATTCGACATTATCTAAGACAAGAAAATCTTTTCACAAACCAGATAGCATCGGTACTTTGAAATCCTACTTACATAGTAAAAATTAAGCGATGCCATCCATTCTTTCGTTTCACGGAACTGATACCATTCTTAAATATCGTAGCCGGATTCTTTAAATAATCTATATCATAGTAAGCGAAAATAATAGGACTATGCACAGTTGTAATATGAACATAATATATATATAAGTAAGTCATGAAATACATAGTCCATGAGTCGTGTCTCCAAGATCCCATACAAGTCCATAAAAGGTCTATATCAAAAGTAAACCATAACTCTAGAGTCCTCAAAAGCATATCTACAATATATATATACATCTCAAAATATAAAACTCTAGAGCTGGTCACATAGATCAGGTACCATCCAACATCACAGCAGCAGTAGTATCTCCTCCACAGCATCCATCACACCGGATCCCCTGATCCACATCATCTACCATATGCACATACCTAGGGATCATCGTCCCTCCACTGACTCCCGGTAGAGTGCACGACAGGCTCGCCTCCGCTCTCGTCCTCCACAGGATCCTCCTCGATCTCATTCGATGGAGTGGGTACCCTACCACTGGGTACAGGGTCAGGTGATGGCGAGACCCTAACGGGGCTCCTCGGATCAGATGGGGGAGTCTCCTTGCGGACGACTCTAGAAGAAAAAGGGTGTGAGCGAGAAGGTCGAAAGCGAAAACTGTGATATGAGCGAGCTGGTCGAGTGGGAGGTGGTCCATGGTATGTGTAAAAGGGTGGTACGTGCATAGTGTATATGATGGAAATCCTAAACCTACGAGGACGAAACCAGATCAGCGGGTTCCGGTGGTAGAAGGTAACCTCTACCTCACCCTCGAACACCGCTTGGTGATCCTCGTAGATCCATATGCCACTAGGAAGTGGTCGGATCTCGATGCAAGCGACGTAACGTGACATCACCTACAAGGGCATAGGGGTAAGCAATTCTATACACATAATAAATATAGCATAAATAAATGTACAATATGAATATGTAAACATGCAGCAATAATCAACAACCACATTTAGCATTTAGCAAGTATTTAATGCAAGTAAGATGCTCATACTTATTTCATTTATCAACTTTGGGTTAAATGAGTGGCATGATGTATGAGTCTAGCTCTCAATCCTATCTCCATCAATCTAAGCCACTCTCTGACGTCCATCCTTTACTTCGTCCAGCACTCAACAGTGCGTTGTATCTCAATTAATAATATATAACGTGCCACCCGAGCAACGTCCCGTCATCTAACGGAAAAAAACATATTATCAATCAATTTATTTTAAGTCTTAGATCACTTGGATTATTATCACTTAAGTATTAACAGAATGATTCAGAATTAAAAATGGTATTTTTATTTTTTTGGGCAGAAATTGTAACACCCTATCTTAATTAATACTCTAATTACCCCGATTCATTTAGTGATTTAAAAATTTCTTTTTAAAACCATAAGAGCTTATAAAAATCTCTGCCAAATCGGACAGAGTTTTCTTTGTTTTATGGACATCCCAAAAATAAGAGTTCTGCCTTGAAAACCTGTTTAACATTGTTACATAACCAGCAGTATGCCAACAGGGCAAAATACAAATCAGTTCAATACATTCGAGTACATCGTCTCCAAAATAATAATAATCAAGTTATAAAATAGTTTAATTTCCCAAAAGATAATACATCATATTTATTTACATCAAAAGCCAAAGTTTAGTTTTCGGATCCACATACTATCACACCCCTAATATTCACACTCCACGTTGTGCAGTGTGCCCCTGCTCAACCACGGCTAGTTCATGCTCCGCTTCTGTACCTGTAAAAATATAGCAAGAAGAGTAGCATTACACAGAACTTAGAAATATAGCTTCTACAAAAGCATAGTAACAAACCAAGGACCTACCCTACACCATACTATCCAAATCATATACTACTTCACTTTCCTTTTATACGACTCAACATTCCCTTATGATTTCAGTTACATACTTTCCCTATGCCTTTCTAGTCTTTCCATTCTTTCGCACACCTTTCGGTGGGTATTATCTCCATTTATCCGCACACCACAAGGGCGGGTTCTAATCACATCTACACACGCCATATAGGCGGGTCCATCACATACATTATCACGCTCCCATAGGGAGGGTCCATATCATGCATCTATCCACTCCTCTATGGAGGGTCCATAAGCATACACATATCCACTCCTTTATGGAGGGTCCATTAATCACGCTCCGCTATGGAGGATCCATTTATATACACGCTCCGCTATGGAGGGTCCATTTATATACACGCTCCGCTATGGAGGGTCCATTATCCAACTCCACTTAGGGAGGGTCATTATATCTATACTCCTTTCGGAGGGTCATTATCCAACTCCACTTAGGGAGGGTCATTATATCCATACTCCTTTCGGAGGGTCATTATCCAACTCCACTTAGGGAGGGTCCATTCACAATCATCCGCTTCCGTGGGAAGGGTCATTCATACACATTTCTCATATTCGCACTCCCTTTGGGAGGGTCATTCGTGCATAAACCATCATTTACATCATAAACTCACCTTTTCACATTCCTATATCCACACCTCAGTAGGTGGGTCCTTCTCACATTAACCATATCGTTCCATTGTTCAAGTACTCCACTCACCTTTAACTCGTTCCCTATATAATTTCCATTCAATTTCATTGCACACTTTAGCACTCGTAGCCCGTTTTAGCCACAAATGCCCTTTTCGTTATTAATCCCCTTTTATACACATTTATCACTCACATTATTTATTTAGCACTAAATCAACATTTTCCCCTAGTATTCATTTATCATTTTCTCTTAGCATACATTCTTCTATACCTTCCATACATATTATCCGTCATCTTCCCGAATTAGAACCAGTCTATCATTAACACTTTCCCTTTTCTTTACCTATCTCTTGGTTATCCCAATAATATAATATTTCATTCCTTCCACAATTTCCATATCTTTTCAAGCTTACAACGAGTCTCTAATTATTTTCGCTCTATTATCCATCCTTAATTTCCTTTATAACTTTCTTATGATTCGTCAACTAGTTATTCTCATTATTCTCTAATTACATACCTACTTAGTCCATCATTCCCTTTCTGTCCATCATCATTTATGTATTTGTTCTCACACATTACACTAGTTACTCTTTCTATTCTCCACCAATTATTTCCTTTATTGTCATTATCAAATACCCTAAGGTTTTTATGCTATACTCCCTCTCTACCCCTAGCCATCACTATAACTAAAGAGAATCTACTTCCTAAGCTAAGGTAATACGAACCCTTCTTACCTTCTTAATGGAGGATGATGATAAACTCCAAGCTCTAGCCCAACACCTTGAATTTAAGCTCCCTAGTTTGACTCCCTTGCTCCTAGTTTGAATCCACTTAGAGTGCTTGCTAACAAAGGATTAGGACGGTGGAGCATGAACATAAAGGGTCCCCATGGTAGTGGAAGCTTGAACAACTCAAGGAAGGTGGGAGGGAGGCTCACGATTTAATAAGAGAAGGAGGAGGGTTTGTGTTGGTTACTTCCTTGCTTGATTCTTGGTGGAAATGATGAAGGTGATGTTGATATGGCTTGATTTTGGGTGTTGAAGCTTGATGAGGGTTTGGTGCTCTTGGGGGTGTTGGAAAGAGAAGGAAAAGATGGAGGGGTTTTGGGATGACTCTTGGTGCTTGATCTATGATGGAGATTGATGGTGAGAAGGATCAAGGAGGGTGGATGATGCCATGATGCTCATTGTTTGGGTGATGATGATGATATTTGGTGTGCTTGAGTGTTGGGAGAAGATGGGAGGAAGAGATGATGTTGATGATGGAGTGTGAGGAGTGAGTGGTGTGTTTTATTTTTTATCTAAGAGGTTCCTTGCCATGGAGAAGGAGATCCAAGGGTGGAGGGTGGCCAACTTGGTGCCCAAGTTGATTTTGTGTGGCCCAGATCAATTTCTGCAGCGCCACCCGCCTGGGCGCAGGTGAGGCGCGCTTGGGCGCGGGCTGTGCACCAGGGGAGAGCTGGCGCGCGCGTCTGGCGCATCAGGTGGGGGCTGGCGCACCAATTCGTGAGTCGTGGCGCGTCTGGTGCGGATTTGGGCTCGCCTGGGTGAGTCGGTGCCTCGCCTGGGCGGGTTTTTCACTGTTTGGTGCACCAATGAATAGTGCACGCGCCTGGGCGTGCACCGGTGCGCCTGGGCGTGCACCAGAATTCCAAATCTTTGATTCGCCGTAACTTTTTCGTTAACCGTCGGATCGGGCCCAAATATTTAGACAAGCTTCTTAACCCCATGAACTTCATATCCAACGGTGGAATATATTTTCTTAGCATCCTATAATAAATTTCTAATTTTCTCTTTTCGGTCGATTTCTAACATCGAAAACGCCGATTTAACTCCCGATTTTGCTTAGTTAATTTCGCTCGAAGCTACAATTGCCTCCTATACAACCCCTAGGACTTATATTTACCACTCACCTGTCCACCAAAATTCGTTAAGCGATTAATCTACCCATTCCTTCCACTTTAACCCTATTAATTAATTAATTATTGCTTGGAATTAAATTTGGGATGTTACATAAATACTCGAGTGTTCTTCAGAATACTCGAGTAGTTCTTCAGCCTTTCCAGATTACTCGAGTAATTCATGGCTACTCGATTCGTTCATGCTTTTCAGAAAAGTCAGATTTCAGATCTTTAAAAATACTCGAGTAGTTCATGAATACTCGAGTGTTCTTCATCAATTCCAAAATACTCGAGTGCTTCATACATTACTTGAGTGGTTCATCAGAAAGTACTCGTGTTACATTAGTTTATACACGAGTTCTAGACCTGCCACTCGAGTGTTGGAGCAAAAAGACACACTGTTTTATCATAAAATACTCGAGTGTCAAGCCAGGTACTCGAGTGTTTTCATACAGAACAGATTGGAAATTTGGTTTTAACATACCATTTTCAATTCTAACCATTTTCAATCCAATCCAATGATCAACAGAGTTCATATAACATATAATAAACATGTTCAAGCACTTAGAACACATCAAATTATAGATATGTCAGAGATTCACAAGATTATGCTTAAAACTTGAAATTTCACAACTTATCATATCAATTTGCATAAAACTCATAATTCTCATGATTTTAAGTTCCAAATAGCTTGCATGCAACATATTAAACTTTCTCAAAACCAATTTAGAGCATAGGTTGGTTTCCAAACCAATTTCCCTATTCAAACTAAGCCCTTAGAGCCTCTTGGTGGCTCTCTAATCAAATTCATGCAATTTAAACTCTATCAAGTGAATAGAAAGCTTTCCCCTTACCTCACAGTCGTGACCCAACAGAGAAATTGCAAGGAAAAGCTCCACAACACCAAGAACCACTTCAAGCACCAACATGCAGAGCAGTTTGAGTGGAGCACCAAAATTGAATTGTTTGAAAAAGAAGACAGAGATAACAATTGGGGAAATTAGTATTTCAAAACTCTATGTGTAACATCCCTAATTTAATTCCAAGCATAATTAGTGAATTAATAGGTTTAAAGTGTAGGGAATGGGTAGACTTATTTGCTTAAAGAATTTTGGGAGCAATGTGAGCAGTAATTATGAGTATTAGGGGTTGTGTAGGAGATATAGGTAGAAAGGGGCAAAATTATCTAAGCGAAATCGGGGGTTAAATCGGCGTTGTAAGTATTAGAAATCAGCTGGTACGAGAAAATTTGGAATTTATTATAGGATGCTAAGAAATTAAATTCCACCGTTGGATATGAAGTTTAAGGGATTAAGAAGCTTGTCTAAAATTTGGGCCCGATCCGATGGTTAACGAAGAAGTTATGGCGAATCGAAGTTTGAAATCACTGGTGCACGCCCAGGCGCACCAGGGTGCATCAGATGCACCAACTCAGTCAGTTTCTCGCCCAGGCGGGCCACACCTTCGCCCAGGCACGCGACAGATTTTGAACACGCACCAGCAGTGCGTGGCGCGCATGCAGGCGCACCCAGCACCGCGCCCATGCGCGCAGCGCGAACCAGATCCGCACCAGCACCTTATATGGTGCGCCAGCCACCCCCAAACCCCCCATTTCCAACCCTTCTTCCTCTCTCTCCGCCCCCAGCACCACCAACCGCCATCACCGGAGCCACCCAAGGCCGCCCCCTCTCCTTGACCCTTCCTCCCTCCCCATAGATTTACTCTCTCTCTCTCTCTCCTCCCTCTTAGTTTCTTTCTCTCTCTTTCCCTCATCTCTTCCTCCTCTCTCCTTCGGCTACCATGAACCACCACCCTTGAGCCACCACCACCACCATCAAAGGCCTCTCTTTCTCCCTGTCTCTCTTTCCCATCAAAGGCCTCTCTTTCTCCCTGTCTCTCTTTCCCTTTGGCCTTGTTTTCTCTCTCTTCCCCTTCCCAACCACCTCCCAATCTCTCTCTCCAACGGATCTCACCGGCGTCGTTACCGACCGTGATCGCACCGAGCTTGTGTTGGGTACCCCGAGGCTCGAAGCTTTTGCCTTGATCTAGGCGCGATCGTTCTCGCTAACGAGGAACAACACCAACGGCGTCATCGTCACCGAGCCACAACCCATGTTCTTTTTAAAAGAAAAGCCCGAGGTAAGAAGGGTCGTATTACCTATACTTAGAGAGTAAATTCTAGGATTCTATAGTAGTGACTAAGAACAGGATAATTAAGAAATAAGATAATGAACCTTAGGGTAGTTCCTGCTAATATAAATGATTTATTTAAAATTGATAATGGGATAAATTGGATGTGCATAGAATGAGTTCAGGAGTGAATGAATGTGAAAGGATATTAAAAGAGTTAATATAAAATGAAAGTGTAGAAAAAAAACATAAAATAAAACCAAGGGAAATTAGTTAAGGAAAACCAGCGAAACGTGAGAGTGAAAGAATATAGAGTATTTGTAATAGGCAAGGAGAGTAGAATGATTAAAACTAAAGGTGAGGTAAAAGAGGAGTTAGAGTATGAAAACAATAAGAAAGCACAGAGTAAACTTAGTTAAGAGTTGTCAGGTAGTAATGAAATAGAAACGAAAATGATAAACTAAGTTCCAAACACAAGTGGGTAATCGGTAAAAGAATTTAGTGAAAAGATGATAAGACAAATAGAGAGAATGCGATTATGGTAGTTAAATAGAATGGAGTTAGATGAAAGCTAGAGTAATTAATAAAAAGAATAAGGAAAAAGGAAAAGGAAGAGAAGAAGAAAAAGAAAAGAAAGGGAACAGGGAAATAACTAAGAGCTAGTAACGAGAATTAAAATATAACGTATATGGCCTAATCAAGTAGAATTACATAAAAATGAGAATCATTAGTGAATGGAATATATTTAAAATAGACGAGGATAAAGAAAAGAGAAAGGACTGAGCGGCAGGAGGTCGGTAGACCCTGTCACAATAATAAAAAGTAATGGCGGGAGGTTGGTAGACCCTGTCACAATGATAAAAGTGAAATGATGGGAGGTCGGTAGACCCTGTCACCACAATAAAAAGTAAAACGACAAGAGGTCGGTAGACCCTATCACCATAACAAAAAGGTAAAATGGCAGGAGGTCGTTAGACCCTGTCACCATAATGGAAAGTAAAATGGCGGGAGGTCGGTAGACCCTGTCACAAATATAAAAGGGTATAATGGCGGGAGGTCGGTAGACCCTGTCATAATACTAAGGGGATTTTATGTAGATCTCTGTTTGAGGTTACATAAACGAGATGGAGTGTTTGCAGATCACTATTTGTGGTTGCATACACAGTGTGTAGATTTCTGTTTGGGGTTACACACGATGGTATGGTGTAGATCTCTGTTTTGAGGTTACACCCAATGGAAAGTGTAGATCTCTGATTGAGGTTACACATAATGGAATAAAAAGGAACTAAAAATGGAAAAGGGTAATGAAAATGGTAATGGAAAGGAAAAACGGATAGGTCATTAGACCCTGTAACCAATAAAAGAGTAAAGGAACGAAAAGGTAACCGACATGTTGGCCAAATAATGGAAAATGGATAAAGAATGGAAATGAGAGAATGATAAGAGAATCAAAAATTAAGAGAGTGTGAGAATAAGTAAAGAACTAGAAGAGATTAATTATATGAATAATGTATATTAATAATGGTGTAGGCTTAGTTTATTACTATGTCTCTTTTAGGATTTATCTTTTTAAGTTCTGTGTAATGCTACCGTTCTTGCTATATTTTGTAGGTATTGAAGTGGAGCTTACATGGAATATGGCCGAGAAGAATTTTCATTCCACTACGTGGAATGTTTATTGAATATTTTGAGTGGACAATTACTTTTTGTAAATTTTAATATGAAATAGTAGCTTGCCCTGAAACTTGTACCAATCGGGCGTTAGGATCTGTTATGACTATTAAACTGTTGTGTTTTATGTTTTTAAATATTTCTGAATTGACATGTTTAAAGAAATAAATTTTTAGGAAGTCCGGAAAACAGAGGAAACTCTACCGGATTTTTGTAAAAGTTTTTATAAGTAATCAAGTTTAAAAAGGAATTTTCTAACACCAATTTTGATAAAACCTAAAATTAACTAATAAATGTGAGAGTGTTATATTTTGGTATCAGAGCAGTTTTTCCTCGGCCTTTGGAGTGTGGACTCACATCTCCGATGGTTAATCACCAAGCGAGTAACTGATTCGTTTAGTAAGAGTCTAAGTCTAGGAATAGGATATTTATGTTATTGATTAAGTATTCAGTCTTTAACTGGCTGTTCCCTCCATGACCTAACAGTATGGCTGGGCGACGTGCCGAAAATGATCGGATGGTTGCTATATTGGAGAACCTGATTCAAATGAATCAGAATCAGGCACGAATGCAACAGAATCAAGCTGAAAACATCACAGCAGCCGCAGCAGCAGCAGCATTGAATCCACCACCCGTTCCTGTCGAAATTGACTGGATGGCTCGATTTCAGAAATGCGAACCGCCTAGGTTCGAAGGAGGTTATAATCCGGATGGAGCTCTGGGATGGCTTCAAGAATTGGAGAAGATTTTCCGCACAATGTCGCCACCCACTGAGCAGAAAGTCCCCTTGGCAACTTACATGCTCAGCGGAGAAGCAGAATATTGGTGGGAGCATCAGAGAAAGAGCTTAGAAGCAGCCAACCAGATGATCACTTGGGATCAATTTCAGACCCGCTTCCTTGGGAAGTATTTTCCTGAAGATGTTAGAAGGGAAAAGGATCTGCTGTTTCTTAAGCTGGAATAGGGGAGTATGAGTGTCGGCGAATATGCGACACAATTCGATGATTTGATTCGGTATTCCAGTGGCTACCGAGATGCGGATGAGCGAGCTAAATGCCTAAAGTTTGAGTTCGGTCTCCGTGAGGATATTTGACTCACTTTCGAATATCAAAACATTTCAGACCTCTCTCATCTGGTCAATGTGGCGAGCACTTATGAAAAAGGGCTCAAAAGAAAGGCGGGTGCAGATCGAAACAAAGCAGCTCAAAGGTCAGAAGGTTCCAGCCGAAGCAGGGAACCAGCTCAGGAAGTAGATCCATACACCGACATTGGCATTAGAGCAGTAGTGCCAAGAGATGTGGCCCCGTATGGGGATACCCCAGGAGTTAGGCTACCATGTTCACTCTGTGGGAAGCCCCACAAGCGTCTGTGTTTGTTGTTGAAGCAGCACAAGAACAAGGGTCTCTGCTATATATGCGGACAACCGGGACACATTGGGGCGAACTGTCCTGGACGTATCGGAGAAGGGAGCGAATAAACTAGCAAAGGTACTTTTCATGTTAATGCTGCCTCAACTGGTTACTTTAACGTCTTTGTTTAGATTAAGTGTGGGTAGTGTAATCTAGAAGGAGTCGATAGGTGTTAAGACCTTAGTTAGAAATTCCACCAAGCTCAATTGTGATACAGTCTCTAATAGATTGTAAGGTCAAGATTGGTCATCCTTTCTCTTGTATCTATTAAAAGATAATGCTATCATTCCGTAACGCAGTGATGTACAGTTGATAAATGTGAGATTGAGACTGACCACCTCGGTCTTCGCGTTTATTGACATGCTATATTATTGCAATCATCTAGTTGGGATCCGAATAAACCATCTAGGAGTTCTATCTCTGTCGAAAGCCCGATTGAACTTTAATCCTATAGGATCTTTACTAAGACTCATAAACAGTGATTCACAAACCAACCCCATTCAAGATACTCATATTCTATATTTCCACCGAGAACATCCAACTAAATGATCGAACCACCCCTCTAACTTGTATGAGAACTTAGCCGTATGCGTAGGTATGAAGAGCCATCACATTATAGAAAATTCGAAACAACCCCAATAATACCGATTAGCAGTCAACTGAACCCCATGTACCACCTCGTCAACCAATTAAGAACCCAGTAATCAATTCTGGGAATCAACCCAGTTTCCTCCCTGCCTTCGACTTACTCAGGTATGTTGATACTAAGTGGGGGAGACTTGACGACTCAATTCGGATCCTATCCGAGCGACAATAACTAGTAATCACACCATAAGCCATTGGACTACTAAACAGATAATTCCAAACACGTCGCGGAGAATCGAATGAGGGTTAAACTAGGGATAAAACAAGACCCCCCAAAATAACACCGAATTGAGAAATAACAACTAGGCCTTGACCTTTACCCTCAAGTGGAATCGATCTTTAGGGATTCCTATACCGAATTGAAATTACTAAACGAACGGGAAGGAAGTAGCATCAAAGTAGAAGGCGAGTGTGGTGAAGATTGATTTTAAGATTGACTTTGCTTGACTCACTTGAAAGAGTAGAAGGTGAATGGGATAAAAGTGAAGTCGCGAAGTGGAATCTCTATCAAGATGTTATGTCGCAACACCGCAAGTGATAATCTAAGTCTTTTGGGACTCTGTGCATGTGATAGGACCCCGGTTGACCGAGACCAATCAATTAGCCGCAAATCCATAGAAAACGCATCCTTCGACGGCTCTCTGCTGAAAATGCACACTTTGGGGATAGCCTCCGTTCCCTTCTTTCTTGACATTTACCCAGTACATCCTGGGTCATCTTGCAAAGACCATGAGACTCATTCTTGAGTGCTTCATGTTTCTTCTTTTCATCTTCACTCTCTTCAAGTTTCAAGCATCTCAAATGTATGTGTGAGAAATTCGCCAAGTCGAAGATACCCGGCATAGTTCTATGCCTACCGATAGGTAGTCACCCACGTGCCCTCTTTTCAGCCTTGGATACCGGTCGGGAACCTGTGTACTCTATTCTGAGAAACGAATGAGCATACCCCCCTAGCATGGATATAATCAAGTATGTCGATGCCAAGTGGGGGAGGATTTCAATCCAAGGAATGGGAGATGGAACTTTAATAATAAAAAAACTGACGATCCTACGCCGATAGAGATAGTACGTAGTGCTAGAATACAGACGTTGAAATGGGCATGACCCTAACCACATTGGAGCGGAAAGTAAAAATCGAAGGGAAGTGAAAACCGTGGTCGGAAGCTTACTAATGGGATGGTTCTCCATTTGAAGGAATTGAACGGAATTTCGGGGACGAAATTCTAATAAGTGGGGGAGAATTGTAACATCCCTAATTTAATTCCAAGCATAATTAGTGAATTAATAGGTTTAAAGTGTAGGGAATGGGTAGACTTATTTGCTTAAAGAATTTTGGGAACAAGGTGAGTAGTAATTATGAGTATTAGGGGTTGTGTAGGAGATATAGGTAGCAAGGGGCAAAATTATCTAAGCGAAATCGGGGGTTAAATCGGCGTTTTAAGTATTAGAAATCAGCTGGTACGAGAAAATTTGGAATTTATTATAGGATTCTAAGAAATTAAGTTCCACCGTTGGATATGAATTTAAGGGATTAAGAAGCTTGTCTAAAAATTTGGGTCCGATCCGACGGTTAACGAAGAAGTTATGGCGAATCGAAGTTTGGAATCATCGGTGCACGCCCAGGAGCACCGGTGCACGCCCAGGCGCACCAGGGTGCATCAGATGCACCAACTCAGTTAGTTTCTCGCCCAGGCGTGCCACACCTTCACCCAAGCGCGCGACATATTTCGAACATGCACCAGCAGTGTGTGGCGCGCGCGCAGGCGCACCCAGCACCGCGCCCATGCGCGCAGCGCGAACCAGATCCGCACCAGCACCTTATATGGTGCGCCAGCCACCCCCAAACCCCCCATTTCCAACCCTTCTTCCTCTCTCTCCACTCCCTCTCCCTCTCCGCCCCCAGCACCACCAACCACCACCACCGGAGCCACCCAAGGTCGCCCTCTCTCCTTGACCCTTCCTCCCTCCCCATAGATCTACTCTCTCTCTCTCTCCTCCCTCTTAGTTTCTTTCTCTCTCTTTCCCTCATCTCTTCCTCCTCTCTCCTCCGGCCACCACGAACCACCACCCTTGAGCCATCACCACCACCATCAAAGGCCTCTCTCTCTCCCTGTCTCTCTTCCTCTTTGGCCTTGTTTTCTCTCTCTCCCTCCCGAACCACCTCCCAATCTCTCTCTCCACCGGATCTCACCGGCGTCGTTACCGACCATGATCGCACCGAGCTTGTGTTGGGTACCCCGAGGCTCGAAGCTTTTGCCTTGATCCAGCCGCGATCGTTCTCGCTAACGAGGAACAACACCGACGCCGTCATCGTCGCCGAGCCACAACCCAGGTTCTTTTTAAAAGAAAATCCCGAGGTAAGAAGGGTCGTATTACGTCTACTTAGAGAGTAAATTCTAGGATTCTATAGTAGTGACTAAGAACAGGATAATTAAGAAATAAGATAATGAACCTTAGGGTAGTTCCCGCTAATATAAATGATTTATTTAAAATTTATAATGGAATAAATTGGATGTGCATAGAATGAGTTCACGAGTGAATCAATGTGAAAGGATATTAAAAGAGTTAATATAGAATGAAAGTGTAGAAAAAAAACATAAAATAAAACCAAGGGAAATTAGTTAAGGAAAACCAGCGAAACGTGAGAGTGAAAGAATATAGAGTATTTGTAATAGGCAAGGAGAGTAGAATGATTAAAACTAAAGGTGAGGTAAAAGAGGAGTTAGAGTATGAAAACAATAAGAAAGCACAGAGTAAACTTAGTTAAGAGTTGTCAGGTAGTAATGAAATAGAAATGAAAATGATAAACTAAGTTCCAAATACAAGTGGGTAATCGGTAAAAGAATTTAGTGAAAAGATGATAAGACAAATAGGGAGAATGCGATTATGGTAGTTAAATAGAATGGAGTTAGATGAAAGCTAGAGTAATTAATAAAAAGAATAAGGAAAAAGGAAAAGGAAGAGAAGAAGAAAAAGAAAAGAAAGGGAACAGGGAAATAACTAAGAGCTAGTAACGAGAATTAAAATATAACGTATATGGCCTAATCAAGTAGAATTAGATAAAAATGAGAATCATTAGTGAATGGAATATATTTAAAATAGACGAGGATAAAGAAAAGAGAAAGGACTGAGTGGCAGGAGGTCGGTAGACCCTGCCACAATAATAAAATGTAATGACGGGAGGTCGGTAGACCCTGTCACAATGATAAAAGTGAAATGATGGGAGGTCGATAGACCCTATCACCACAATAAAAAGTAAAATGATAGGAGGACGGTAGACCCTGTCTCCATAAAAAAAGGTAAAACGGCAAGAGGTCGTTAGACCCTGTCACCATAATGGAAAGTAAAATGGCGGGAGGTCGGTAGACCCTGTCACAAATATAAAAGGGTATAATGGCGGGAGATCGGTAGACCCTGTCATAATACTAAGGGGAGTTTATGTAGATCTCTTTTTGAGGTTACATAAACGAGATGGAGTGTTTGCAGATCACTATTTGTGGTTGCATACAAAGTGTGTAGATCTATGTTTGGGGTTACACACGATGGTATGGTGTAGATCTCTGATTTGAGGTTACACCCAATGGAAAGTGTAGATCTCTGATTGAGGTTACACATAATGGAATAAAAAGGAACTAAAAAATGGAAAAGGGTAATGAAAATGGTAATGGAAAGGAAAAACGGATAGGTCATTAGACCCTGTAACCAATAAAAGAGTAAAGGAACGAAATGGTAATCGGCATGTTGGCCAAATAATGGAAAATGGATAAAGAATTGAAATGAGAGAATTATAAGAGAATCAAAAATTAAGAGAGTGTGAGAATAAGTAAAGAACTAGAAGAGATTAATTATATGAATAATGTATATTAATAATCGTGTAGGCTTAGTTTATTACTATGTCTCTTTTAGGATTTATCTTTTTAAGTTCTGTGTAATGCTACCCTTCTTGCTATATTTTGCAGGTATTGAAGTGGAGCTTACATGGAATATGGCCGAGCAGGATTTTCATTCCACTACGTGGAATGTTTATTGAATATTTTGAGTGGACAATTACTTTTTGTAAATTTTAATATGAAATAGTAGCTTGCCCTGAAACTTGTACTAATCGGGCGTTAGGATCTGTTATGATTATTAAACTATTGTGTTTTATGTTTTTAAATATTTCTGAATTGACAGGTTTAAAGAAATAAATTTTTGGGAAGTCCGGAAAACAGAGGAAACTCTGCCGGATTTTTGTAAAAGTTTTTATAAGTAATCAAGTTTAAAAAGGAATTTTCTAACACCAATTTTGATAAAACCTAAAATTAACTAATAAATGTGAGAGTGTTATACTATGCAACACATACAACCTATAGAAATCAATTTGAGACTCAGAAGACGTATGAGCTTACCACAATCAGTGATCAAAGTATGCTCCAGAACCAACTTGACAGCACTCAACTCCAACTGCCAAGCTCCAATTCTTCCACCACACACACTCTCAGCTCACGATTTTGATCTCTATACAAAGCTCGTGATGTGAGCTTTGTATTGGTGTATAATTTGTATCTTAATTCTAAACACAGAGGGAGAATCGAAGGAAACGATTCAGGAACCCTAAACACATGCAATCTTCAACAAATTGGCCAAATGCCTCACAATCTGAGTTCAATTGGTTTATATAGGCAAAGAACAGGTCCATGCACGGGGACACGAAAGCCATGGACGTGTGAGGGTGGAGTATTCGTGTCAACGGTGGAGAATCGTTGGTGGTGACTCACCAAACACACTAACTCGTGCAACTCTGACCAGAACACTCGAGTCTTTTCAGAAACACTCGAGTATTTTGGTCAGTTTTTGAAAAATATTAATTTTATTTACTTCCCTCCAAGACCTTTCCTATAATTACCTCTAGGTCCCAAATCAGAGACTAATATGCAAAATATTTATTTTAGACATAAATATAATTACCAAATAAATTCACACATCCACTAATAATAAAATCATAGATTTTTAATCAAAGATTAAAATAGAAATAATTAATTATAATAAATTTTATAATTAACATTTCATTAATCAGGGATTAAAATTTTGGGGTGTTACACTACTCCCCCACTTACAAGGAATTTCGTCCCCGAAATTCAACTTATACAAACAACTCAGGATAATCCTGACGCATCTTATCCTCTAATTCCCAAGATGCATCCATTACATCACCATAACTCAAGATAACCTTGACTAAAAGAATATCCTTCCCTCTGAGCTGCTTGACTCTTCGATCTTCGATACGGATAGGCATGGCTTCAAAGGTTAGGTTCTCGCGTATTTCTAGGTCATCAGGTTGGATTCTAAGAACAATGGTGGGGTCATGAATATACTTTTTCAACTGAGACACATGGAATACATTATGAAGTTTAGCTAATGACGAGGGTAGGGCTATTTGATAGGCTACTGGACCAACTCTTTTAAGAATCTGGTAGGGACCAATAAACTTAGGTGATAGTTTCTAGGTTTTCAAGGCTCTACTGACACCTTTGGTTGGTACTATTCTAATGAAAACGTGGTCACCTTCAGCAAATTCTAAGGGTTTCCTCCTCCTATCAGCATAGCTCTTCTGTCTGCTTTGAGCAGTCTTCATCTTCTCTTGTATCATCTTAATCTTCTAAATTGTCTCTTGCACAAAATCTGGTCCAATGAGAGAACTCTCCCCCACTTGAAACCAGCATAATGGTGTCTGACACTTTCTCCCATACAAAGATTCAAATGGTGCCATTCCAATGCTCGTATGATAACTATTGTTGTAAGTAAATTCTATGAGCGGCAACATTTGTTCCCAACTTCCTTGACCTTCCAAAACACAGGCTCTTAAGATGTCCTCCAGTGACTGAATAGTCCTCTCCGTTTGACCATCAGTCTGAGGATGGTATGAGATACCATCCCATTTCCATAACGGAATCTCTAAGGGAAGTAATTCTCCTCCTGGCCTTTGGTGTTCCACCTTCGCCTTCTAACACACCAAACAACACGCTACGTACCTAGCCACATCTTTCTTTAAACCAGGCCACCAAAATGTCTTCTTCAAATCCTGATACATTTTGGTAGCTCCCAGATGCATACTCATGTTGCTCTTATGCGCTTCATCCAGAATCATTCTCCTTACTTCTGAATTATCAGGCACACAAATCCTTGTTCTAAAACGAAGGATTCCATCCTTCCCTTCTTGGAATTCTAACTCCTTGCCTTCCTCCATAAGCTTTTTCTTTTCCTTAAGCTCATCATCTTCTTGTTGCAACTCACGAATCCTTTGCAAGAACTCATTAGCAATCTGCAACATTCCCATCTTAACACTTGTCGGCTCCACTTGCATCGTCAGGCTCAAATCTCTAAATGCTTCTATCAATGCAGCTTCTCTGACCATCTTCGAACTGATATGCATTGCTTTTCGACTCAATGCATCCGCCACAACGTTTGCTTTCCCAGGATGGTAATGAAGCTCAAACACATAATCCTTCAAGAACTCCATCCATCGACGTTGCTTCATGTTCAACTCTTTCTGGTCAAAAAGGTACTTTAAACTCTTATGGTCACTAAACACCCGAAACGTAGTGCCATAGAGATAGTGCCTCCAAATCTTTAGAGCGAAGACAATAGCTGCCAGCTCTAAGTCATGAGTTGGATAGTTCATCTCATGAACTTTTAGCTGTCTCGAGGCGTAAGCGACTACCCTTTCCATCTTGCATCAAAACACTCCCAAGTCCTTGTTTCGATGCATCACAGTACACCTCAAAATTCTTCTGTGGATCAGCCAATCTTTCCTTCAACTCTCGGAAACTCCTTTCACACTTCTCATCCTATATAAATGGTTGATCTTTCCGAGTTAGCTTCGTCAATGGTAGTGCAATCTTTGAAAAACCTTATATAAATCTTCTATAGTAGCCAGCTAAACCAAGAAAGCTTATCACTTCCGTGACCGACTTCGGTTGTTCCCATTGTAGAACTGAGCTTACTTTCCCCGGGTCAACCGCTATCCCCTTGTTTGAGATCACATGCCCTAAAAACTTAACTTCCTCTAGCTAGAACTCACACTTTGCAAGTTTGGCGTACAGTTGCTTCTCCTTTAGGACATTCAACACTATTCTCAAGTGTTCAGCATGCTCCTCCGGGATCTTGGAATATATAAGGATATCGTCAATGAACACAACCACGAATGAATCTAAATATGGTCTAAAGATTCGATTCATGTAGTCCATGAAAATAGCTGGTGCATTAGTCAATCCGAACGGCATCACAACATACTCATAATGCCCGTATCGGGATCGAAATGCAGTCTTAGAGATATCCTCTTCTCTAATTCTAATCTGATGATACCCCGATCTCAGATCAATCTTGGAAAATACTGAAGCCCCACGAACTTGATCCATAAGGTCATCTATTCTTGGTAAAGGATACTTGTTCTTGATTGTGACCTTATTCAACTGCCGGTAGTCGATACACATCCTCATACTACCATCTTTCTTTTTGACGAACAAAACCGGAGCACCCCAAGGTGACACACTTGGTCGGATCATCTGCTTCTGCAACAACTCTTCAATTTGTTTCTTCATCTTAGCCATTTTTGGTGGTGCCATTCTATAAGGAGCGATAGAAATGGGACCAGCTCCCGGAACTAAATCAATTCCAAATTCAATCTCTCTCTTCGGTGGCATACCAGGTATCTCATCAGCGAATTGAAAAAAATCGCAATTGGTGGTTGAAACAACTAAGGAACCCTAGGAGCACACCTAGAAGGGGGGGTTGAATAGGTGTAAAAGAAACCTTGAAAGATTTTCGAAAGAAATGAATTGAAACAATTAAAACGAATGATTTTTGAAAATTTGTACTGTCTTAATCGATTATTCTGAAATTTAATCGATTAAACCTGAAAGTTCAAAAGTCCTTAATCGATTAAGAATGTGTTTAATCGATTAAATCTATCAGAAACTGAAAAATCACTTTTTCAATCGCATACGAAAATCAATCAATCAACACGTAAGATCAGAGATTCAGCAAAAACAATTAACACCTATATTCTTATTGATTACCTAGGTTATAAAAATGATTTTCCCCAAGTTAATTTGAACAATAAAGATTCAATTCAATCAATTATGAAAATCACTCTTTTCTAGGTTTTCAACCAAGAACACAATCAATGACTTGAATGTAAAGAGTTAAGGGTTTAGAGATACGACACAGTGATTTATCCTGGTTCACTTTCATCCGCTTGAAAGCTACATCCAGTCCCCTCTTCAACCAAGAGAGATTCTTCACTATGAGGAATTAGAGTTCTCAAATTACAAGTAAGTGCCTCACAAGACTCCCTTCTTGCTAGCCTACAAGAGATACTCCACACCCTTGCCTTGTAATCCTATTGATCTTCTCTCTAATCTAACCTCTACCCCTTGTTGATAATCGACACAACAAGTCTTCAATTTCTTGATGATAATCCACAAACCAAGGCTTCTCTTTGCTTGATTCACAACCAAGACGTTCTTCTTCTCCAATGAGATTTGCTTGATGATAATCGACACACCAAGGCTTCTTTGTTGTTGTAGTTGGCTTGCCTTCTTGCAAAGATTACAACTCAATGAATACACATGACACTCCTATGAATCTCAATCAATAGCTATGACAATTCACAATAAGAGATTCAAAGGTTCTTGATCAAAGAATATGAAAATATGAAAGCTTTGATCTTTGAAATTGAGAGAGAATAGAATGGCTTGATTCTTGTAAAATTGATTATGAAAGTGTTCTGATTAATCACAAAGGTTAGGAAAAGGTTTTTATAGAATACCCAAAAGTTGTAGCACTTGAAAACTGATTTTGAGAAGTGAAAATCGTATTTTAAAAAACTAGTTCAGCAGTGTTTAATTGATTAAATCTTCACTTAATCGAGTAGTAATCGATTAAATTCATCCTTAATCGATTAAATCCATACTGCACATTTTAGAAACTTGTTTTCTCAAAACTAAACCTTTCCTTTCAAACCTTTAAGCCACCTATTGATTCTAGGTTAAGTGAAAACTCAAATTATGATTTAATCATGACTATGATAGAGATTCACTACCCTCTAAATAAACTCTAACCAAATAAAAGACCTAAGAAGCTTGAGAGGCAAAAGATAAAACAATTACAATTACACTGAAACTAAGTCTTCATGAGCTTGTTTTCTCTCTTCACTTGATGTTTGTTGTTGCTTGTTGAACTTGAAACTTGATCAACATCTTTGTAGCTTGTTCAAAACACTTTGTAACCTTTTGTCATTATCAAAACATTCACCATGGAACTAACACGAATACCTCCGGAAAATCTCGGACAACGGAAATCTCTTCAATCCTTGGGCCATTCCCCTCCATTTTAGTGTTGAACAAACACATATAGCCTGAAGGTTTTGGGTTTCTATAGATTACTACTTTTCTATCACAATCGATGGTCACTTGGTTTCGGCTTAACCAGTCCATTCCCAAGATCACATCTAATCGCAATAAGGGTAAACAGATCAAATCTACCCTAGAGGTTTGTCCTAACACTTCTATACAACAGTTAAGACATGCTCTAGAAACAACTATAGGAGCATTAGTAGGGGTTTCTATTTTAAGAGCGTATGATAACTCAGAGATGGGTAAACTCAAAGATTTACACATTCATATGAAACAAATGAATGCGTTGCACCAGAATCAAACAACACATTACAGAGCTGACCATTTAGCAAGTAATTACCTTGCACAAGATCAGAGGATTGGCTTGCCTCCACACCACTAAGCGTGAAAACCCTTCCTTGAACCACGGGCTTGTCAGCTGCCCCTCTTGATTTTGCCTTGGCCGGTTCCTTGCAGTACTTCGCAAAGTGTCCCGGTTTTCCACAGTTAAAGCAACCACTTGTTCCCCAACAAAAACGACCATGATGACGACTCTTGCACTTGTCACAGAAGGGAGCCTCTCTCCTGAAATTCCTTCCATCACTACCTCCAAATTTTCCTTTGCCTTTCCCTTGGCGATCATATAGACCCTTGCCTCGATTGTTGAAACCCTTGCGCCTCTGAGGTCCATAATTCTGATTATCTTTCCTCTCTGATGCTTGCAGTCCTTCATCTTTCTTGTCATCCTCATACATCCTACACATGTCCACAAGTGCAGGAAAGCTTTGAATCCGTTGATAGCTGAAAATAGATTTCAGCTTAGGCCTTAAGCCTCCCTCAAACTTGATACACTTGCTCCTTTCATCAGGGTTGTTCTGGTAGTATGGAGAGTACTTCATCAATTCCTCGAACTTGGCTGCGTACTCACCCACACTCATGTCTCCTTGCTTTAGCTGTAAGAACTCCACTTCCTTCTTTCTCCTCAAATCCTCAGGGAAGTATTTATTGAGAAACTTCTCCATAAATACACCCCAATTCACTTCCCTTCCTTCATAATGCAGGAGCTGAACCGTATGATTCCACCAATTCGCAGCCTCATCTTCCAACATATAGACTGCATACGCCACCTTCTGAGCTTCCGTGCAATCTAACATTCTGAAGATTTTATCCATGGTGTGAATCCACTTATTGGCCTCCTCGGGTTTAAATCCTCCTTCAAACTTGGGTGGATTACAACTCCTAAAATCCGCCAAACTCTTCGCCTCGGAATTACCCACATTGCACTGGTGAGGTGGATTAACCAGTTGAGGTGGTTGCTGAGATTTCTGTTGTTGCATAGATTCCAGCACCGCGGTAATTCTTTCTAACAACGCGTTAGTGTGATTTTGGTTTCTAGTTGCCATATTAGACCTGCGCTATGGACTTATGGTCAAATATGATAAACTAAAGAAACATTCATCACACCACCTATACTAAGGCTATAACCATAACCTCAAACAAAACATTCAATTGTATCTAGTGCTCAAAATAAGCCAGATACTAGCATTCAACACGATAAATATGCCCTGTGGATACCTTCTTGATGTTGATGACTACCTTGCTGAGACTACTTCAACTACTACAGGATCTGACTTTTGCTCTGATACCACTCAGTGTGACACCCTCAATATAATCCAAGTAAATAATACAATAAATGTACTATTACTCGAATTTATATGGACTTGTTAGTATTTAGAAAATGTAGGAAATAAAATTTTCTTTTTATTTTCTTTAGAGGCGGGTGCACAATCCAAAACATGGAATTCTTGGAGAATGTAATTTATATTATTTTAAACATTGTATTGAATTCGACATTCTCTAAGACAAGAAAATCTTTTCACAAACCGGATAGCATCGGTACTTTGAAATCCTATTTACATAATAAAAATTAAGCGATGCTGTAACAGCCCGATTTTCATAACATAAAAATAATCATTTATTATGTATTAAGTTGCAAAAATGAGGCCATTTTTTTAAAGACAATGTTCATTGTTCATCGAATCTCTTGATCGAAAACCGAGTTGTTACCAAAAATCATTTCGTCAATATCGAGTTATCACAAAAAGGAGTTCATCATCAAAGTAGTTAGGATCCATCATAGTTCCTTTCTACAAAACATCGGTATTCCAAAATATTACAGCCCACATCTTCTCAAAATGAGGTATGAAATATAAAAATGGCTAATTACCATAATGGTCCATGGCTATGGCAATCCTCAATTGGAAACACAGAACCTAGACACTAAGAGGGTTCCACCGCTAAACAGCTCCGACATATCGTCCTTCGCAACTAGTCAATCACCACGTTACTTCCGCGATCCTTCGTGCTGATAGTCTCGTAGATCGACATGTCCTAGATGTGCATCTCTTGTTGTCCCCGTCACCACGTCCTAAGTCTCATATTTCTAGAAGAGAGTTGCCTCGTCAAGTCCATCGGCTAGGAGCGACCTCCCAGGCTCCCTCCCGAAGGGGCCAGATAGAAATTACTAAATGCTGGACCATCTACCCATTGCAATACCGGAGCAACCCGATACGACAACATGGTAGGAGAGAGGTCAGCTTTCCAGAAGTACAACAGTAACAGGAAAGACTATTGATGACTCAAAGTAAAAGAAAATAAACAGAATAATTTACGAAGACGGATTCCATATATGAACAGCTAGTAAACATGTATCGGACACATATAACTGAAAACATATAGCAACAGATAAACATCATGTGCATGTAACAGTTATTTGCAGATCACAAGACATCATTTATTATGTTATCAAAGATTCACATAGCAGATAATCACAATGTAATGATAACATAGCAAATATATTTAACAAGGGAAAATATTTCATCAACCTATAACATCGATCACATCATGCTCACTCTTTGATTACTTTTCTCATAAGCTTCTCAATTATTATTTATTACAACAGATCCCAATCATTAGATCTCAGGAAGCGTATTCTGTTCTTATCGTTAAGTCTTATTATTATTTCGGGTCCTTCAATGATGTGGGAAAGCATCATTGAAGATAGCACACACGTCTACATCTCCTCGGTAATCCACCCAATCCTAGTCGGAAGCTAACAGGAGTACAGGACCTTTACCACGCAGGCATTGACAGCTGTCTGCTACCTCGTAGCACAATAAAACATCATACTGGCTCAATATACAAATATCACATTGCCTCGTTCCAGTCCCTCTCACTGTTCTCGAATTGCCATAGGGGGCGACAATACTTATTCTAGTCTCGAGTGCAGAACTCACCACGGCATAGGACCGATCTGCCCGTACCACATGTGGAATTCGTCTGCCTAGAATAGCACTCATGGCTTCTTGACGTATCACCGTCCTTGCCCTCCCCTATTGCAATCACAACCCGAATATCCGCAGATATTCCGGGGTATCTTCCTCTCCACTACTTCGCACTCATACTCACCGTGTTAGTTAATGTCTTTTAAAAGTTTTCTTATATCTTTAGTCTTTTTAATGTCCTAAGGTCGACTCATCCTCGTAACATCCCTTCGATGAGTCCTAACCCCTAACAAGATTATTATTTTTCCCAAAGGAGCACAAAGTTCCACATTCCTCAAGATATCATTGCGAGCCAGCTTGAATCATTGAGCCTCGAGTCACGAACATTGCACCATCACGTTTCTTTAACATCGGTACTTCATCAATTCATTTCACATCTCTACACATGATTTGAGCTTTCGCAAGGCAGAACCACAATTCATCTTATATTTCTTTATTCAATATTCTCATCAGCATTACTTTTATCAGCATTATTCTTACCTCAACTCATGATCTCTTTCTCATGAATTCTATACTATCTTTATTCTCATAATTACCATTGTCTCACTTTAATCATCACCATAACTCCATAGTGACACATATATCTTTCAAACATACTTATGAATTCAAGTAGATCATATATAAATAAATTTAAATGCATGGTAATCAGAATCATAACAAATAATCATGTAAACACATAGTATGTAGCAATTATCAGAATTTCAAAACTTGATATACTCAGTTAGGAACTGAGTCTAAGTGTCACGTTGACTTAGGTCTACTGCATCTCTCACCTCTCGTTGCAGCAGACACTCGTACTAGATTTCCGCGGGCACTTGCTACAGACTGATGCTCAATCCACCGTCTTTAAAATACCTCGTCTTTAAAACAAAAATACATTTTCATTACTAATTGATTCATATAGGATTATTCTTTTCAAACTAAATAAAATCTCTATTTTCTTTTGAAAGTTCTTCTTTAACATAATCGTTTTCTCAAAATTACTCCAACTTTTGAACATACTTTAAATACATTAAAATTAATTAAAACAATCCACAAAACACTTTAAAACAATTTCTTTAGCTGCTGGATAGTAAAGAAACCATTAAAAATCACATTCTCCATAATTCCGAAAATACCGTAATTAATAAATTAGCTTATTTTCCTTTATTTTCTTTCACACACAATTTTCTGAGATAAAGAAATACATAATCATATAATTCATTAGACATCTCTCAAACAATTCAATCAACATATAACACACAAAATAGAACATCCTAACTCTTAGAAATAAATGCCTAAACCGGAACATGTTAACTCATATTCACATGCAAGATCACTTTCATATGTCTTAAACACAACTTCAAGGCATCACAACACATATACACATTCAGCCAAGTCACCAAAGAAAACTCACAAGACCATATTTATCAAAAATGCTTCAAAAGAAGGTTTAATCCATCATGAAAATACACAAGAGATAAATTTCAAAATTTCATCAAATCAATTAATTTTAATCCCTAAATTTCCAGAATACTAAAACACATATTAAGGTTCATTATATAAAATTTTCAAGTAAATTTAACATCTAGAACTTAAGTTTCAGTTCAGATTTCACACAAAAACCGAAACAGAATCGTACTGACTTGAGGCACAATTTCGTTGGTTAAAAAATAGCAAATCAATTCCGAATGGCATAAAATTTGGTACAAACGTTCCTCACATAGTCAAAGTCATCTAGTAAAAATTTCAGAGCATTTGGAGTTGTTTAAGTAATACTTTTTCATTTAATTTTGCCACTAAGTCCGAAAATCCTGAACCTTTGTACTTACTGTTTTTCAAATAAAAGAAATACCAAACCAACTCCAAATCACTCCAAATTTTGCAGAGACTTACTGGACACATTGATAAGGCTAGCATAAAAATTTCAAGTTGTTTAGAGAAACATAAGTTGGAAAACTCTGTTCTTCTTTAAATCGAAAAACTTGTTTTCTTAAAATAGTTTTTACAAAGTTATTTCTTGTAAAAATAGTAAACTAGTTCCAAAGATCATACCAAAATTCAGCGGCACTTTAATTAACATTATTAAAACAGTGGCTAAGTCACGAAATCATTAAACATATGAAAGGGCTATTTATCAAGATCACATCATACCAAATTTCAGCACTTAGTCAACTTAACCAAACTAAATCATTTTCATGCAAGAACAAAACAAACCAAGCCAAAACCGAATTAACCAAGTAACATAAAATTATGTGAGCAAAATAAATAAAAAACCGAATTGAAATCAAAACATTGTGCATGTTCACTTTTCATTTTCTAAACTTTTAACTCAAGCATAAGGGTAATTAAAAATTAAAACTATCATGTTAGAGACAAATACCTTCAAACATAATCCTATTCTTGCCTATTTACACAAACAGTAGCATATATACAAGGAGATATTGTTCAAAAACAACCTTTTTATTCATGTGCATCATATATTTGTGATCTAAACTTTGATTCATATTTGCATGCTACTACAAACCATAGTTCTACCAAATAAATTAACATGCAATCATATTCCAACACAAAGATCAAAGGTTCTTTGAAAAAAAAAATCAAGGATTAAAGCTTAGAAAATTTTAAAGTTAAAAATCAAGGCACAAATCATTTAGATCACCTCCATCCATCATCAAGTTAGCATGCATGAACTTGACATGAAAGAAAAGCCATCTCAACCTAAATTTCTAAGCAAGGCCGAATAGGAATGTCCATAGTTTTTAGGTGTACAAACTTGTAAGGTTCTTGGAGTTCAAGATCATGACTTAAACAAATAATTACAAACACAAATCTACAAAGAACCGAAACATGCATCAATACATGGTTTTACAAAACTTAGGAAGATTAGATAACATAGAACAACCTAGGATCTTCAAATAGACTAGAGATATAGAAAGGATCTTCAACCTCTTCACTAGATCTTCAAGGTTCCTAAGGCTTTGAACCTGATTTTCCTCTCCCTTTTCTCCTTGGATGCTCACGGTTCTCCCTCTCTCTCTCTAAGTGTTTCTAATTCTTTCTAAGAGTATTGATGTTTACTCTTAGAGTTGTGTTTAGCTTTGGAAGTGAAAATGAGAAACAAAGGGTGTTGAGATGCTACGGTCAAGACTTATAAGGAAGTAACCAACACTTCCTTTCCTATCTTTTAAGAGAATTTGGTCAAAAGTGAAGCCAAGAAGGGTAGTTTTGTCCTCACCAAGGCTTGCATGGCTCAATTAAGCCATTGAGCTAATGAAGTGGTATTAAACCTTAAGCTTGACTCCTATTGGTTGGTCAACCACTAATTAGAATTAACATTAATTTAAACCTAGGTGCTAATGGGGTTTCTAGCCTAGGGTTCCTTAGTCATCACATGACTCACCATACACTACACTCACACACTCTCTCACGGCTACACCTAGCACACACATGCACAATTTTTTATTTTTTTCTTTTTCCAATATATTTATCATATAAGCACTTTAATTATTAAGGCAATGCAATTAATTTCATACATCATACTTCACACAACATTCACATACATTATACAAGCATCAAAATACACTCATCAAACACACATTTCATTTTAAATTTAGCACATAAAATATTTTTTCCTTTTCATAAGAGTACAAACATCAAGACTAGTAAATAAAATTCCAAAATACACCTTTAAATAAATAATTAACTGCACTAATTGGCTATAGATACAGCCCCCATTTCATTTTATAAAATCATATTTTCATACATCAAAGAGATTCTCAAAAGGAATAGTTTATTAGAGGTCCTTAGCTATTTTTAGTAATTAATGTTTTCAAAATTCGTTCTTCTCAAACCTGGAAAATAAATTTTCATAAATCAACCCGTAAAATTATAAACTTTGCATTTCTAAATTCTACATTTCAATACGATCGTTTTCATATAAAGATCATAATTTTCTGAGTTACGGTTAAAAAGATATGAATTTTCAAAGTTAATAACTCTTTAAAGCCAATAAAACAATTCTTTATTCCAAAAGATAGCTATTTAAAATAACTAAAACAATTTTTCATGAATACACCTTAAAAATATCAATAGATAAGACTTCACTTGAAAATACATATTATTATTTTAACAAAACCTTAAAGTATCAAAATCATATTTTAGACAGAATACAGTTGAAATACCGCTTTAGCAATCAACACTTATTTATTTTATTTCTAAAACACTCTTATTTGCAAAATATACTGTAAAATAATATTTTATTATTTAATATATACGAGGATTTTTGACGGGTGTTACAGATGCCATCCATTCTTTCGTTTCGCGGAACTGATACCATTCTTAAATATCGTAGCCAGATTCTTTAAATAATCTATATCAGAGTAAGCGGAAATAATAGGACTATGCACAATTATAATATGAACATAATATATATATATATATATATATATATATATATATATATATATATATAAGTAAGTCATGAAATACATATGTTGGAAGTCAAGCTGGTTGGAAGACATGCTTCAAACTCTCTATGGACTTCAAGTTTGATTCAAGAAAGTGTTTTGATGATAACAAGCCAACTCAAGTTCAAGCTCACAAGTGCAAGTGTCAAGATTGAAGACTCAAGCAAGTTTAAGAATAGAAACCTTCTCCTTAGTTCGAATGTAAGGTAATGAAGTATTTGTTTCTTTAAGAGTTACAAAGCCAATAAGTTTTTCATTTTAGGAGAGAAGAAGAAAAACGTGTTTTTGCATATAAAAATGTTTTTCTGCATTTAATCGGAGTAAAAATAATTGATGTTACAAAACTCTGTATATTTGTATGTTTGCAAAAGAGAGTAATCGATTATCTTCTCAAGTGATCGATTAACTTTGTTGCATCATAGAAAAATCAGAGAGGTTGTAATCGATTAACTGAATATTGTTAATCAGTTACTTTCTTATGAAAGTAATTGATTACATTAGTCAAGTAATCGATTATAATTGTTGCATCATATATTTTTCAGAGGCTTAGTAATCGATTACAAGCTTTGTAGTAATCGATTACATGATGTTGCATTATATGCAATCCAGAGGCTCAGTAATCGATTAACTCCTTAGTGTAATCGATTATTATGAGTTGCATCATACAATGAACAGGAGTGGTGTAATCGATTAACTATTATTAGCCTAATCGATTACATGGTTTTCAAATGAATTTAAGAATTTATATTTTTGAAGGAATAATCGATTACCTTCAGAAAGTAATCGATTACTTCATGATTTATTGAAAAACGTGTCAGAATCATTTTGATTATTTCCTGATTTGTTTTTTATATAAAAGATTCTGATTTATTTTATAAAATTCGAAAATGATTTTAAATTTGAATTATTTCCTTTTTGGTTTGAAGAATCAAACCTTTATTTTATTTTGTAAATCGTTTTGATTTAGTTTTGATTTTAAAACTTATTTCAAATCTTATTTTATTTTGATTTTGTTTTACTTATTCAAAATCTTTTTTTGATTCAAAATAGTTTTCTTTTTAAATTAAGAATCACTCCAACATTCAGGACAGAACGATTTATTTTTATTCATTCATTCTTTCTGGTCTGCACGTTACTACTCTTCTTCTTCTTCTCAAGTTTTCTGCTCTTCATTGTTCTTAGTCTTTTAAGAACAAAACTTTTATTGGCTGAGTAACTTCTAGAAAAACACTACTTCACTATCATAGAGCATATTGTAGTATCCGTGTTTTGAGAACACAAAAAGCTATTGTAATCACTATCATATTCGTGTATTTGAAATCTTAGTGGTTAGGGAGAGAATCCCTTAGTGGACGTTTGAAACGTCGTAGGGCGAGGAACCCTTATGTGTGATTGAGGCCCCTAGCGAACGGAGGTTCCTAGTAGTGTGCGGGGTGCTCTTGGTTGTAATAGGGTGCGACTCTATTGCTTGGTATAAGAACTCTCAGGCGGGTCGTTTGGGGACTGGACTAGGCCTTTCAACGGGATGGCTGAACCAGTATAAAATTCACCAGTGCAAGCTTTTCTATCCCTATCTCTTTTAATTTCCGCATATTTCATTTTTTACGTTTCCGCGCTACTCGTTTATATTTTTCTATCGTTTTCGCGATCCGTTTCAAACGTTTTATCTCTCTATCTCAAATCAATTTTTTAATTTATAAAGGTTTTTACGATACATTAATAAAACTCGATTCACCCCCCCTCTCGAGATTTTGAGGCCAAAACCAACAATTGGTATCAGAGCTAGTCTCTTGTGTTAAGACTTAACCGTCTCAAGAGTATGGCTTCAAACTCTCTGTTTGGAGGTGAAGGGAGTTATATTAACCGTCCTCCCATGTTTGATGGGGTAGGGTACGCGTATTGGAAAGCCCGTATGAAAATTTTTATTCAAGGAGTTGGATTAAAAGTTTGGGATGCTGTCGTAAATGGTCCCTATGTTCCTACCTATGTGGTTAATGGTAACACCGTCGATAAGCCTATGGCTGAATGGACGGAGGAGGAGGAACGTAGAGTCCAGTATGACTTGAAAGCGAAAAATATTATAACATTTGCTTTGAGCTATGATGAGTTTTTCAGGATATCAACATGCGAGACAGCACAACAGATGTGGGATACACTGGAAGTCACGCATGAAGGTACAACTGAAGTAAAGAGATCGAGAATCAACATGCTGACTGGTGAATATGAGTTATTCAGAATGAAAGATGGAGAATCGATTCAAGAGATCCAAAAACGCTTCACAATGATTGTAAATCAACTGACGACATTGGGGAAGAAATTCACCAATGAGGATCTCATCAACAAAGTCCTAAGGTGTTTGGGAAGAGATTGGAAACCCAAACTGACGGCGATTGCTGAATCAAGAAATCTTTCAACTATGACGCTGGCAAACTCTCTTTGGGAAGTTACAAGAACATGAAAGTGAACTAAAAAGGTTGGCTCAGCATGAAGAAGAGAACAAGAAAGTTAAAAGCTTGGCATTCAAGGCTGAAGCACCTGCAGCTGAAAGTGACTCGGACAAAGAATTGCTAAATGATGAACACATGGGTCTATTGGTCAAAAAGTTCGGGAAATTTCTGAGGAAGAAGAATTTCAACAGAAGAGATAACAACAAGAGTGGAGGCTCAACCATCACATGTCATGAGTGTGGCAAGCCTGGTCACATCAAAGCAGATTGCTACCAGTTGAAAAGGAAAGAGAATTCAGAAAAAGGCAACTCGAATTGAAAGAAGGGGAAGCAAGCATACTTGGCATGGCTAGACAATGAAGGAAGTTCGGATGAAGATTCAGACGAACAAGAGGAGACCGCCAACATATGCTTGATGGCTCACGAAAATGAGGTAACCACTGAACTAAACTTTTCTTATGATGAATTACAAGAAGCATTTGAAGAATTTCATGAGGAATCGATGAGGTTATCCTTATTGGTTTCTCTAGAAAAGAAAAATTCAGTTTCTCTTTTAGAAAAGAATAAAGAACTTAGTAAAGAAAATGAATTTTTGAAAAATCAAAATAAGGAGCTGAATTTGACTTTGAAAAATTCTTCAAACACTTTGAGTAATAACATTAAATTTAAAGCTAGTTCTTCTTCTTGTAAATTCTGCAAGGACTTGGTTAAAGAAGTTGAAGATTTAAAAGAAACCCTTGCTAAATTTAGAAAAGGTAGAAATACTGTAAATTTAATGTTAGGGAGACAAAAATGTTTCTTTAATAGAGCGGGTTTAGGATATCAACCCGGTAGGCATCAAAAGAAATTAAGTACCATTTTTGTCCCAGCTAGTAATCATAAGAAACCTCTTATTATCTGTCATATTTGTGGTAAGAAGGGTCATGGTGCACACGAATGCATACACCGAAAAGTGAAGTTCGTTAAAACGAACAATGAAACTAGAAGGTGGCATGATTTAAACTATGGCTATACTAACGCTCAAGGACCCAAAAAGATATGGGTACCTAAAAAGAAACCTTGAACTCTTTGCTTGTAGGTTACTCCGGAAGAAAGGAAGTCGTGGTGGTACTTGGACAGCGGATGCTCAAAACATATGACTGGAGATAAATCTAAATTTTCGCATCTTGTGCCTAAGGACCAAGGACATGTGACTTTCGGAGATAACAATCAAGGAAAGATTCTCGGATTCGGTAAAATTGGTACACCTCCTAACCCTTGCATTGAAAATGTTTTACATGTTGAGGGCCTAAAACACAATCTGCTAAGTATTAGTCAATTGTGTGATAAGGGCAATAGGGTTATATTTGATTCTGATAGATGTATTATCGAGGGAAAAATTGATAATCTTATTAAGCTAATTGCTCGTAGGGTAAACAATGTTTATGTTATTGATTTTGATTCAATTCCCTCAAATGATGCGAAATGTTTATTATCTAAAGAGGATGAATCCTGGCTATGGCATCGTAGAATAGGTCACATCCACATGGCTCATTTAAATAAAATTTCTTCTAAAAACTTAGTAGTTGGTCTGCCAAAGCAAAATTTTTCTATTTCTGAAAAATGTGATTCTTGTTCTAAATCAAAACTCACAAGGGCATCTTTTTCTTCTAATTAAAAACCTTGTTTCATCTCAAAGGCCCTTGGAACTTTTACATATGGATCTTTTTGGACCTTGTCAAACGAAAAGCTTTGGTGGCAACTATTATTGTTTAGTTATTGTGGATGACTATTCTAGGTATACATGGACGCTTTTTATTACTCATAAAAATGACGCATTTCATGAATTTAAAAAGCTAGCCAAGATTATTCAAAACCAATTGCATCTAAGCATTGCATCCATTAAAACTGATCATGGTGGAGAATTTGAAAATCATCTTTTTGAAAAATTTTGCGAAAAACATGGAATTAAGCATTATTTTTCAGCTCCAAGAACTCCTGAGCAAAATGGGGTTGTGGAGAGGAAAAATCGTTCATTAAAAGAGCTTTCAAGAACAATGCTTAATGACATGAATTTGCCTGCATATTTTTGGGCCGATGCAGTGAGTACAGCTTGTTATGTTATGAACCGTGTTTTAATTAGGCCTATTTTAAAGAAAACCCCCTATGAGCTGTACAAGGGGAGAAAACCAAATATTTCCCATTTTCGTGTTTTTGGATGTAAATGTTATGTGCATAATAATGGTAGAGAAAATCTAGGAAGTTTTGAGGCTAGAGCTGATGAGGGCATATTTCTTGGATATTCTGTTTCGAGCAAAGCATATAGGATTTACAATAAATCTCGTAATACTATTGAAGAATCTATTCATGTATCATTTGACGAATCCGATCCCAGAAGGTTGGGAAAGGTATCTGTTAATGACTTTTCAGGTATTCTTGGAGATTTGTTCATTGATGAGGATGAGGAGCCAAATGCTAAAGGAAAGGAGCATTCCGAAAGCAATGGAAAATCAGATGAATCAGTTGAGGAGAAAACTCGAGAACAATCCATGGAACTCAACGCTGATTTGCCTAAGGAATGGAGAACATCGAGGCACCATCCCATTGATCAAATCATAGGTGACATCACAAAAGGTGTAAGTACTCGCAATTCTATTAGCAATATGTGTAACTTCTTTGCATTTGTTTCTCAAGTAGAGCCAAAGAACTATTCTGAGGCTATGCTTGATGAGCATTGGCTTTTGGCAATGCAAGAAGAATTAAACCAGTTCGAAAGAAATCATGTGTGGGAACTTGTTCCTAGGCCTGAGTCTCATCCGATTATTGGAACTAAGTGGATTTATAAAAATAAACTTGATGAGGCTGGTTTAATTGTTCGAAACAAATCTAGGCTAGTTGCACAAGGTTACAACCAGGAAGAGGGGATAGATTATGAGGAAACATTTGCCCCTTTTGCTAGGTTGGAAGCCATTAGACTGCTTTTAGCTTTTTCATGCATTCTAGATTTTAAATTATATCAAATGGACGTAAAGTGTGCCTTTCTTAATGGTTTTATAAATGAAGAAGTTTATGTGTGTCAACCTCCCGGCTTTGAAAGTTATGAACACCCAGATTATGTTTTTAAATTGAAAAAGGCTTTGTACGGTCTAAAACAAGCTCCTAGAGCGTGGTACGACCGTCTTAGAAAATTTTTATTGGAAAATAATTTTGAAAGAGGGAAGGTTGATAACACACTTTTTATTAAAAAGAAAGGAAAGGACATTCTTTTAGTTCAAATTTATGTTGATGACATTATTTTCGGTGCTACTAATGAAATCCTTTGCAAGGAATTTTCTAGTATGATGCAGGAAGAGTTCGAGATGTCTATGATGGGTGAGCTGAACTTTTTCCTTGGATTACAAATAAAGCAAGCAAAGGACAGAATTTTCATTAGCCAAACAAAATACTGCAAGGAATTACTAAAGAGATTTGGTATGGATAAGGCCAAGGCAGTAGCAACACCGATAAGCACATCCTGTTATTTGGACAAAGATGAAGGAGGTAAATCCGTAGAGATTACAAAATATCGAGGTATAATCGGATCCCTTCTCTATTTAACGGCAAGTAGGCCTGATATAATGTTTAGTGTGTGTCATTGTGCTCGGTTCCAGTCGAATCCAAAAGAAAAGCACATGGTTGCTGCCAAGCGTATAATGAAATATTTGTCTGGCACAACTGACATGGGTTTATGGTACCCCAAAGGTTCTTCGTGTAATCTTGTTGGGTATTCTGATTCTGACTTTGCTGGTTGCCAAGTGGATAGAAAAAGCACTAGCGACACTTGTCATCTTCTTGGAAATTCATTGATATCATGGGCTAGCAAGAAACAATCTAGTGTGGCCCTATCTACAGCTGAGGCTGAATATGTCGCCGCGGGTAGTTGTTGTGCGCAGATTTTATGGTTGAAACAGAAACTCCTAGACTTCGGTGTAAGTCTAGATCACATTCCCATTAAATGTGATAATACCAGTGCTATTAGTATTACCAAAAACCCAATGCAACATTCTCGCACGAAGCATATAGAGATTCGACACCATTTTATTCGTGATCATATTCAAAAGGGTGATTGCATTATTGAGTATGTTGATACTTCGCGGCAGTTGGCTGATATCTTTACGAAACCGCTTCCAAAAGAAAATTTCTTTTTCATTCGTAGAGAAATTGGTTTAACTTCTGCCTCTCACCTCTTTTGAGTATGTGAGTCTGTTTATCTCTCTTGTTATTATTGATGCATCTTCTTAGTGTTTCAAGGGCAGATAGCACATCTTTTTGATGATTACAAAAGGGGGAGAGATATTCTGATATATTGTCTTATATTGACTCATACATTTAGGGGGAGATACTCTGAAGGATGCGAATCTTTCAAAATGATATATGTTATTTATGCATCTATACAGGGGGAGAAGAATTGACTTATTATTTTTCCTGTATTTTAGTGTTCTAAGGAATGTTTTGGTATTTTATATGTACATATTGCTTGTATAACACTTGTGAAGCAGATAATAAAGAGCATATCAGAATGGTTGTTTGTCATCATCAAAAAGGGGGAGTGTTGGAAGTCAAGCTGGTTGGAAGGCATGCTTCAAACTCTCTATGGACTTCAAGTTTGATTCAAGAAAGTGTTTTCATGATAACAAGCCAACTCAAGTTCAAGCTCACAAGTGCAAGTGTCAAGATTGAAGACTCAAGCAAGTTTAAGAATAGAAACCTTCTCCTTAGTTCGAATGTAAGGTAATGAAGTATTTGTTTCTTTAAGAGTTACAAAGCCAATAAGTTTTTCATTTTAGGAGAGAAGAAGAAAAACGTGTTTTTGCATATAAAAATGTTTTTCTGCATTTAATCGGAGTAAAAATAATTGATGTTACAAAACTCTGTATATTTGTATGTTTGAAAAAGAGAGTAATCGATTATCTTCTCAAGTAATCGATTAACTTTGTTGCATCATAGAAAAATCAGAGAGGTTGTAATCGATTAACTGAATCTTGTTAATCAGTTACTTTCTTATGAAAGTAATCGATTACATTTAGTCAAGTAATCGATTATAATTGTTGCATCATATATTTTTCAGAGGCTTAGTAATCGATTACAAGCTTTGTAGTAATCGATTACATGATGTTGCATTATATGCAATCCAGAGGCTCAGTAATCGATTAACTCCTTAGTGTAATCGATTATTATGAGTTGCATCATACAATGAACAAGAGTGGTGTAATCGATTAACTATTATTAGCCTAATCGATTACATGGTTTTCAAATGAATTTAAGAATTTCTATTTTTGAAGGAATAATCGATTACCTTCAGAAAGTAATCGATTACTTCATGATTTATTGAAAAACGTGTCAGAATCATTTTGATTATTTCCTGATTTGTTTTTTATATAAAAGATTCTGATTTATTTTATAAAATTCGAAAATGATTTTAATTTGAATTATTTCCTTTTTGGTTTTAAGAATCAAATCTTTATTTTATTTTGTAAATCGTTTTGATTTAGTTTTGATTTTAAAACTTATTTCAAATCTTATTTTATTTTATTTTGATTTTGTTTTACTTATTCAAAATCTTTTTTGATTCAAAACAGTTTTCTTTTTAAATTAAGAATCACTCCAACATTCAGAACAGAACGATTTACTTTTATTCATTCATTCTTTCTGGTCTGCACGTTACTACTCTTCTTCTTCTTCTCAAGTTTTCTGCTCTTCATTGTTCTTAGTCTTTTGAAGAACAAAACTTTTATTGGCTGAGTAACTTCTAGAAAAACACTACTTCACTATCATAGAGCATATTGTAGTATCCGTGTTTTGAGAACACAAAAAGCTATTGTAATCACTATCATATTCGTGTATTTGAAACCTTAGTGGTTAGGGAGAGAATCCCTTAGTGGACATTTGATACATCGTAGGGCGAGGAACCCTGCTGTGTGATTGAGGCCCCTAGCGAACGGAGGTTCCTAGTAGTGTGCGGGGTGCTCTTGGTTGTAATAGGGTGCGGCTCTATTGCTTGGTATAAGAACTCTCAGGCGGGTCGCTTGGGGACTGGACTTTGCCTTTCGACGGGAAGGCTGAACCAGTATAAAATTCACCTGTGCAAGCTTTTCTATCCCTATCTCTTTTAATTTCCGCATATTTCATTTTTTACGTTTCCGCGCTACTCGTTTATATTTTTCTATCGTTTTCGCGATCCGTTTCAAACGTTTAATTTCTCCATCTCAAATCAATTTTTTAATTTATAACGGTTTTTACAATACATTAATAAAACTCGATTCACCCCCCCTCTCGAGATTTTGAGGCCAAAACCAACAACATAGTCCATGAGTCGTGTCTCCAAGATCCTATACAAGTCCATAAAAGGTCTATATCAAAAGTAAACCATAACTCTAGAGTCCTCAAAAGCATATCTACAATATATATATACATCTCAAAATCTAAAACTCTAGAGCTGGTCACATAGATCAGGTAGTAGCAGTAGTAGTAGTAGAAATATCCAGGTAGCAGTAGTAGTCACAATCCAACATCATAGCAGCAGTAGTATCTCCTCCACAGCATCCATCACACCGGATCCCCTGATCCACATCATCTACCATATGCACATACCTAGGGATCATCGTCCCTCCACTGACTCCCGGTAGAGTGCACGACAGGCTCGCCTCCGCTCTCGTCCTCCACAGGATCCTCCTCGATCTCATCCGATGGAGTGGGTACCCTACCACTAGGTACAGGGTCAGGTGATGGCGAGACCCTAATGGGGCTCCTCGGATCAGATGGGGGAGTCTCCTCGCGGACGACTCTAGAAGAAAAAGGGTGTGAGCGGGTAGGTCGAAAGCGAAAACTGTGATATGAGCGAGCTGGTCGAGTGGGAGGTGGTCCATGGTATATGTAAAAGGGTGGTACGTGCATAGTGTATATGATGGGAATCCTAAACCTACGAGGACGAAATCGGATCAGCGGGTTCGGGTGGTAGAAGGTATCCTATTCCTCACCCTCGAACACCGATCGGTGATCCTCGTAGATCCATATGCCACTAGGAAGTGGCCGGATATCGATGCAAGCGATGTAACGTGACATCACCTACAAGGGCATAGGGGTAAGCAATTCTATACACATAATAAATAGAGCATAAATAAATGTACAATATGAATATGTAAACATGCAGCAATAATCAACAACCACATTTAGCAGTTAGCAAGTATTTAATGCAAGTAAGATGCTCATACTTATTTCATTTATCAACTTTGGGTTAAATGAGTGGCATGATGTATGAGTCTAGCTCTCAATCCTATCTCCATCAATCTAAGTCACTCTCTAACGTCCATCCTTTACTTCGTCCAGCACTCAACAGTGCGTTGTACTCCTAGGTGTACAACATTCGAACATTCACCAAGAATGTACACGACAAGCTTGAAAATGGTACATAACGTGCCACCCGAGCAACGTCCCGTCATCCAAAAGGAATAACCATATCATCAGCATCTCACTATGTTGGCCACGTCGTCAACCATAACATGTCATCAAGCAAGCCGTCAGTTGGCACTCCCAGAGGCCCTCCTCATGTTACCAAAACATGATAAACGATCTATCATCCGAACTCCAGCATGAATGCAATATCTTAACTTAAAGGAATTGATTGGTGTATCTCAATTAATAATATATAACGTGCCACCCGAGCAACATCCCGTCATCCAAACGGAAAAAAACATATTATCAATCAATTTCTTTTAAGTCTTAGATCACTTGGATTATTATCACTTAAGTATTAACAGAATGATTCAGAATTAAAAATGGTATTTTTAGGTTTCTGGGCAGAAATACTCGAGTGTTCTTCAGAATACTCGAGTAGTTCTTCAGCCTTTCCAGATTAGCCGAGTAATTCATGGCTACTCGAGTCGTTCATGCTTTTCAGAAAAGTCAGATTTCAGATCTTTAAAAATACTCGAGTAGTTCATGAATACTCGAGTGTTCTTCATAAATTCCAGAATACTCGAGTGATTCATGCATTACTCGAGTGGTTCATCAGAAAATACTCTTGTTACATTAGTTCATACTCGAGTTATAGACCTGCCACTCGAGTGTTGGAGCAAAAAGACACACTGTTTTATCATAAAATACTCGAGTGTCAAGCCAGGTACTCGAGTGTTTTCATACAGAACAGACTGGAAATTTGGTTTTAACATACCATTTTCAATTCTAACCATTTTCAATCCAATCCAATGATCAACAGAGTTCATATAACATATAATAAACATGTTCAAGCACTTAGAACACATCGAATTACAGATTTGTCAGAGATTCACAAGAGTATGCATAAAACTTGAAATTTCACAACTTATCATATCAATTTGCATAGAACTCAGAATTCTCATGATTTTAAGTTCCAAATAGCTTGCATGCAACATATTAAACTTGCTCAAAACCAATTTAGAGCATAGGTTGGTCTCCAAACCAATTTCCCTATTCAAACTAAGCCCTTAAAGCCTCTTGGTGGCTCTCTAATCAAATTCATGCAATTTAAACTCTATCTAGTGAATAGAAAGCTTTCCCCTTACCTCACAGTCGTGACTCAACAAAGAAATAGCAAGGAAAAGCTCCACAACACCAAGAACCACTTCAAGCACCAACATGCAGAGCAGTTTGAGTGGAGCACCAAAATTGAATTGGTTGACAAAGAAGACAGAGATAACAATTGGGGAAATTAGTATTTCTAAACTCTATGGAACACATACTAACTATAGAAATCAATTTGAGACTTAGAAGATGTTTGAGCTTACCACAATCAGTGATCAAAGTAAGCTCCAGAACCAACTTGACAGCACCCAACTCCAACTCCCAAGATCCAATTCTTCCCCCACACACACTCGCAGCTCACAATTTTGATCTCTATACAAAGCTCGTGATGTGAGCTTTGTATTGGTGTATAATTTGTATCTTAATTCTAAACACAGAGGGAGAATCGAAGGAAACGATTCAGGAACCCTAAACACATGCAATCTTCAACAAATTGGCCAAATGCCTCACAATCTGAATTCAATTGGTTTATATAGGGAAAGAACAAGTCCATGCATGGCGACACGAAAGCCATGGACGTGTGAGGGTGGAGTATTCGTGTCAACGGTGGAGAATCGTTGGTGGTGACTAAACAAACGCACTAACTCGTGCAACTCTGACCAGAACACTCGAGTCTTTTCAGAAACACTCGAGTATTTTGGTCAGTTTTTGAAAAATATTAATTTTATTCACTTCCCTCCAAGACCTTTCCTATAATTACCTCTAGGTCCCAAATCAGGGACTAATATGTAAAATATTTATTTAGACATAAATATAATTACCAAATAAATTCACACATCCACTAATAATAAAATCATAGATTTTTAATCAAAGATTAAAATAGAAATAATTAATTATAATAAATTTTATAATTAACATTTCATTAATCAGGGATTAAAATTTTGGGGTGTTACACTACTCCCCCACTTACAAGGAATTTCGTCCCCGAAGTTCAACTTATACAAACAACTCAGGATAATCCTGACGCATCTTATCCTCTAATTCCCAAGATGCATCCATTACATCACCACAACTCCAGATAACCTTGACTAAAAGAATATCCTTCCCTCTGAGCTGCTTGACTCTTCGATCTTCAATATGGATAGGCATGGCTTCAAAGGTTAGGTTCTCGCTTATTTATAGGTCATCAGGTTGGATTCTAAGAAAAATGGTGGGGTCATGAATATACTTTTTCAACTGAGACACATGGAATACATTATGAAGGTTAGCTAATGACAGGGGTAGGGCTATTTGATAGGCTACTGGACCAACTCTTTTAAGAATCTGGTAGGGACCAATAAACTTAGGTGATAGTTTCTGGGTTTTCAAGGATCTACTGACACCTTTGGTTGGTACTATTCTAATGAAAACGTGGTCACCTTCAGCAAATTCTAAGGGTTTCCTCCTCCTATCAGCATAGCTTTTCTGTCTGCTTTTAGCAGTCTTCATCTTCTCTTGTATCATCTTAATCTTCTCAGTTGTCTCTTGCACAAAATCTGGTCCAATGAGAGAACTCTCCCCCACTTGAAACCAGCATAATGGTGTCTGACACTTTCTCCCATACAAAGCTTCAAATGGTGTCATTCCAATGCTCGTATGATAACTATTGTTGTAAGTAAATTCTATGAGTGGCAACATTTGTTCCCAACTTCCTTGACCTTCCAAAACACAGGCTCTTAAGATGTCCTCCAGTGACTGAATAGTCCTCTCCGTTTGACCATCAGTTTGAGGATGGTATGCAGTGTGACGACCCAACTTTATATTCTAAATTAAATACTCATATTCAAAAATACGACCATTTTTTTTCATTTATTTTTCCTTTCTCATAAGTTAACTCATCATCCATTTCGATATTTGCGGAAAATACTCAAACATCATGAAGGAAAACATCCATTTTATATCCCATCATAAAAGAAAGTACATATTCATTACATCAAAACCTACCAACATTAAACTTAACTTAAGTACTCTAGGTCATTACATAATATTACATATATTACAACAAAATTTATAATAACCTAGAGCAATAGGTTCGAAACTCAAAGCATAACATAATTAAGAGAAACCTGATGAGTCGCACTATCCACATTCCAACATCCAGAACTCAACTCAATCATCAGTTCCCCACTGACTGCCAGTTGAGTTGTCCATGAAATCATCATCAGCCACCGGATCGGTATCCTCCACCGGATCCTCATCCTCTATCGGATCCTCCTCCTCCTCTTCCTCCTCATGTGCCTGATCAGATGGCACATAAACTAGAGTCCGAGATCGGCTCTAGTGGGAGGACGAGAGGGAGCAGGAACCTCCAAAACAATTCTTTCCTCAGAGGGTGATGGACTTGGTGGGAGGGTGCGTCTCGGAAAACGTCTTGGTGGCGGTGGTGGTGTTCCATGGAAAAACACAAAATTTGGCGGAATGTGCATAATGTACATCATTGGTATTCTCGTTCGACGCGGACGCATTCGGGACCATGGCTTTGGGTGATGGAAAGTGACTTCCACGTCCCCTTCATAGATAGCCCGATGATCCTCAAAGTTCCACTCCCCATTAGGGAGCGGCCTCATCTCCACGCAGATCATATTCCTGGCCATGACCTACAACAAGGGATTAGGAGTGAGTTATAGCTAAATATAATAACAAATGAGCATAACAGAGGCTAATAATAACAAGCACATGTAATCAAATAGCATCAAGAGTGTAAATGTATGCTCAAACTGATTTAACACATCTTTAATTTCATTAGTGACATGATGCATGCCAACTTCTCGTTCATGCTTCACAGTTCGGCATCCTTTCGGGTATTCATTTCAAACCTATGTTTTCATCGAACTGGAGCGTATCCATATCCCATGCATCACGATTGATTGGGAAGTAGCCTTCATAGCATTCTCATGCTACGGAATCCAAATCATCATAGCACCTTCCGGGCTATGGCATCACAGCTCATTCAATGTTGCGGAATACGTCTAACCTATGCTAGATTCCACAATCGAATCGGAGCAACTCCATGCATGACAATGCCATATTCAAATTTCATATCTTTTCTTTTCACTACTCTCATCATTATCTCATTTCATTATCTTTCAATTATGTTTTCTTTTAGTTGGTGCTGATGCTTCCTCGAAAAATACCATCAGAGGCATAGCCATATCATGATGGGTTTACTTACTTTAATTCTTTATTGTAGAAAAATCCACCAGCGGTTCAACCACTTTGTGATGGTTTTAGGAATAGCATATAATTAGTTATTTAATAATCCGTCGGGGCCTAGCCTCCTATTGGCGGATATTTATTGCAACGACCCCATTGAGACTCCCATAGAAATATCAACCAAGTGAATAAAACTTTCACTAGGACGTTAGGGATCATATCAACCAAATGGGTGTACGCACTTCCATTGGGACTCCTGTGGGTAAATAATCAATCACTGAATAGAATTCCAGTAGGACACCCTCAGGATAATTATCGACCAACGGGATTAGAATTTAAGCATAAAGAGAAATATTTAGAATTCAGAAATTTAGGAGATTAGACGAGTTAATCTTTAATGAAATAAAGGTTTTTTGAAAAATTCTTTGAATTACTCGAGTAGTTCTTGACTACTCGAGTGTTCATGTAAAAATACTCGAGTCCTTAAGAATCACTCGAGTGTTCTTCCAATTTTCCAGAATACTCGAGTCCTCCTTAAAATACTCGAGTGTTTTTGCTGCAACAGCACCAGTTTCTTCACTTTTCAATGTCAATTCGAATTCCTTGCTTTATATCTCCATTCCTATGCAAAACAGCAACTTGGGTTCATAAAATAAACATGTTAGAACACTTAATCATCAGTGAAACAATATCAAATAACATCAATCACAGATTGCATCACAACTTGCAAATATCCAATTTTAAAACATGAAATCCATTTCCACTTGATTTTGATTTCGACACATATTACAGTGAGCTTGATTAGGTTCATTTAAACTTGTTTAAGTCATAAAATCATGGGTCTCTGACCTCCAAGTCAGAATCCCAATTCAAGTTTCATCCCTCTTTTGAACCTTAATGGTTCCTACATTTCTAGCTTGAAATTACTCATTCTAGTATTTAGGTAACTCCTCCCTTACCTCAGAGAAGCTAAAGAAAGAATAGATTCTAAGAGAAAAGGGCTGAATCAAAACTTTGTTTCTGATCCTTGTGCAAAACAGTTGCACTGGCTGACTTTGGCAATCAATTGCACCACGAATAAGACATGAAAAAGAGTGAAACAAGTTAGCTTTAAAAACTAGGAAATGTTAACTTTAAATAGAAACAAGTTTGGAATCGAAAGGGTTCCTAGATTTACCAAACGGATTCAAGGAAGATGAGTACTTGATGCTGAAAGTTGCTCTGTTTTTCACAGCTTCAAGACCTCAACTTTGGTTGCCTATAACTCGATCTACAGGAGGCTATTTGAAGTGATTTCAAGTTCTAATTCAAGAGTGGAATCAGAACTTTAGTTTGTGTTTAGGTTTCAAAGGAAAAGGATGAGAATTGAGAGAGAACGAAAGGATCAAAGTGAGCTCTGCAAAACAGGGGATTTTTGCCAATAATTCGGGTTTCAAGAGATTTGAGAGTGTTTGAGCTTCATTGATCACTTATTTATAGGCTAGGATTACCCTCCTTCGAAGTAAGGTCCAGCTCTGTGCTTGGAACCTCAAGAAAACGCGTTTTGGTGCGAAGTTCAAATGAAGACCGACTTATACACTTAACCAGACTGCTCGATTTACTCGAGTCTTTTACCCAATACTCGAGTACTTTTCAGAAATTCAAAGATCACTCGAGTCTTTCCTGAAAGACTCGAGTCTTTTGACAAAAATTCAAATTTTTCAAGCAATTAGTGATTATGTAGAGTTTTGATGTTTTGATGATAACACACTTATGCCCAACAACAACATTCAACAAAGGAAGCAACCACTCATGAAGATTAGAATTAGAGTTTATTAATTTCTAATCAATGTATTATTTTATTTTATGTTTGCATATCATGAGAGTGGGTGGTAGCTTTAGGGAATGTCAATTAGATTTATAATATTGTTTGATTATTAGTGAAGAAATATTAATCTTGATAAAATAGCTCTAAATAAAGTACTTGTCAAAGTATATTTGCAAAACTTTATTTTTAATCACTGTTTGTGAGGGTTAATCGATTAGTGTGTTAACAGTTAATCGATTAGCACGATTTAACACAGGTTAATCGATTAATGTGTTTTATGTTAATCGATTAATTTATGTCAGTTCTGAAAAATAATATTTTGTTTAAAAAGACTTGATTTCAACTTTGACAAGGTTACACACTCTTTCATAATTTTCATATAGAGAAACATACTTTCAGATTTTCAAGAGCTATTACTACTTTCCTATTGTGATATCAAGATTCAACTACTTTCAATTTTCTTCACTCATGATCTTTCAATATTCTAAGTCCTATTGAAATTCAAGTGTTCTAGTTCTAGTATTTGTGTTGAAGCAACTTGCAACAAGAAGGTTGTATACTCAAGGTTTCAACAAAGAAGTGAAGAATTCACGAATCAAGACTTTGAAGATTCTCAAAGCAATTTTGAAAAGGAATTTGGTTGGAAGCATCTTCAACAAGTTCAAGAAGACAAGATACGAATTTAATTGGGTAGAATATCAAAGAGATTGGTACACTCTTTGAAAGGGGTTAAGATAGGATAACTAGTGAGAGTTGCATCTTAACATTGTATTCTAACAATTGAAGTATCTAGTAGAAACTCTTTATCTTTTGATAAAGGGGACTGGAGTAGCTCTCAGTGGTAGAGAGTGAACCAGGATAAATCTTGTCTTCCTTGCTTTTATTTCTTCTAGTTTTCATTAACCAAGAACAATTGAATTAGGTTTAATTTGGGGTTTTTCAATTCCTTGTTAATTAACCTAAATTGGCTTGGTAAATTTACTTGATATTGTTCAATCATTCATTCATCATTTGTTGGTGCATCAAAGCATTGTAATCTCCTTTGAATTTGGTTTAAAACTGAATTTGCGTTAATTACTGTTCTTATTAATCGATTAAATCGATTGTTAATCGATTAATTTTTAAGTTGCTTTCGGCATTAATCGAGTAACACTTCAGTTAATCGATTAGTTTGAAAGTAATCTTCGGCATTAATCGATTAATACTGGAATTAATCGATTAACCAGTACATTTTTGTAAGAAAATTTATTTTCTCAAATCCATTCTCTTTGGTAATCGAAATATTTGTATTAAGGCATCAAAATTCTATTCACCCCCCTCTAGACTATTTTGAGCCGCTTGTTGGTTTCCAACAAGTGGTATCAGAGCTCGGACGAAAGAACCGAGCCTTAAAAAGCTTTTTCGAAAAGATCCTAATCTTTGGAAACAATGGGCTCAAATTTCAATCCTTTTGGTGGTGAAGGAGCTTCCATTAATCGACCCCCACTATTCAATGGTGAGGGCTGCGCTTATTGGAAGGTCCGAATGAAAATTTTTATAGAAGCTATTGATATGGAAATTTGGAATGCCATAGAGAATGGGCCTTTTATTCCTCAAACAAAAGTTAATGATACTGTCTCTTTGAAACCAAAGGCAAGTTGGAATGATGATGATAAGAAGAAAGTTCAATATGATTTAAAAGCCAAAAACATCATCACTTCGGCATTGTCTTATGACGAATTCTTTAGAGTATCACAATGCACTGATGCAAAACAAATGTGGGACACTTTAAAAGTCACACATGAGGGCACGAATGAAGTTAGAAGGGCTAGGCTTAACACTCTCATGCATGAGTACGAGCTCTTTCGTATGTTGCCAAATGAAAACATAGGCGACATGCAAAAGCGCTTTACTCACATCATTAATCATCTTTCTGCTCTTGGAAAAAGTCTAACTAATGGTGAAGTTGTTAATAAAGTTTTGAGATGTCTTAGCAGGGAATGGCAACCTAAAGTCACGACCATTATGGAGTCTAAGGATCTTGATGAAATGGATTTAGCAACACTATTCGGGAAGCTTCAAGAGCATGAAATGGAGCTAGGGAGATTATCCATGAATGAGGATGCCGATAAAAAGAAGAAAGGGATTGCTCTTAAAACTAATTCAAAATCCTTAAAGGCACATGAAGAACACTCTTTAGTGGATGACTCCGACTCGGATATCGATGATGAGACACTTGGGTTGTTGGTCAAAAAACTTGGACGTTTCCTTAAGAAGAAGAATAATTTCAATAGAAATAGATCAAGAGACTCTAAGGATGCTCAACCAAGGAACAAGACCAATAAAGACAACATCATATGTCATGGGTGTGGGAAGCCGGGCCATTATAGATCAAATTGTCCAACCAATTCAAAGAAGGCCGAGAATGACAAATCCAAGCCCAATCAATCTAAAGGAAAAAGGGCGTACATAGTGTGGGATGAACCGGAAATTCAATCTTCATCTAGTTCATCGGAAGATGAAGAACTTGCTACCTTTGCTTGATGACTAAGCTTGATGAAGAAGCATCTTCAAGCATGAAATCAAGTGATAACACAAACGAGGTAGATTATCTTTCCGATGCTAGTTCTAATTCTAATTCTCCCTCCTTCAATGAACTTTATAATGTGTATGTAGAAATGCATAAAGAGTTAAATAAATTAGCAAAAATCAATGTTGAAAGAAAGAATTTCATTTTGAAGCAACAAGAGAAAATTTTGGAATTACAAAACTCCCTAGAGGAGCTAAAGCTTCAAAATGAAACCCTTAAACTCATTTATGCAAATTCTACATGCAATTGTGATTTGAAAACAAATGATATCTCCACTTGTGATAATTGAAAATCTCTTGAAAAGGAAGTTTTTATTTTGAATGATAGAATTGCAAGGCTCACAAGAGGAGACACATGCTTAGATCATTTGCTTTCTAATCAAAGGAATAATAGTAATAGAACCGGACTTGGGTATACCAAACCCAAAAATCGCAATTTTCGCAAAGTTGGTACTTTCTCCAAAATTGACTTTTCAAAAACTCCAACTTGTCATTATTTTGGTATTTTTGGGCATACTACAAATAAATGCAATATTAAGAAATTTGGTATACCAAGTGGAAAGTATGTTTGGATTGTTACGGGGACTTCACCCCAAACTAACATCAAAGTACCCAAGATAACTTGGGTACCTAAGTCAAGTAAATGACATTGTTTTGTAGATGTGCCTTCGAACAAAGGAGCGTAGATGGTACTTGGATAGTGGATGTTCGAGGCATATGACGGGAGACAAAAGGCACTTCATCGAACTTACTTCAAAAGGTGGTGGTCATGTGACATATGGCGACAACAACAAAGGCAAAATTCTAGGAGTGGGTAAGATTGGTAACGTATCTAACCTTATCATTGAAAATGTCCTATTGGTAGAAGGCTTAGAACACAACTTGCTTAGTATAAGCCAACTATGCGATATGGGAAACAATGTGACATTTACTTCGGAATTTTGTTTTATTAAGAGTTGTATAGATGATAGTGTTAAGTTCGTAGGTCGTCGTTCTAATAACACTTACTTAATTGACTTGGATGAGATAACTTCATTGTTTTCAACATGTTTTAAATCTTTTGATGATGAAGTTCGTCTTTGGCATCGACGAATTGCACATGTCAATGTGAATCAATTAAATAAACTTTTACGAAAAGACTTAGTGATTGGTTTGCCTAAACTTAATTTTAAACTTGATAACGTTTGCGACTCATGTCAAAAATGTAAGCAAGTTAAAAATACTTTTAAACCAAAAAATGTGGTAAGCACAACAAAGCCATTGGAGTTAATCCACATGGATTTGTTTGGCCCATCACAAGTTCGAAGTTTAGGTGGCAATTACTATGGATTTGTTTGGCCCATCACAAGTTCGAAGTTTAGGTGGCAATTACTATGGATTTGTTTTAGTAGATGACTTTACTCGATTCACATGGACTTTGTTTTTATCTGCAAAAAGTGAAACTTATAAAAGTTTTAAAAAGTTTGCCAAGCTCATCCAAAATCAACTTAGTTTGAAAATAGTGTCTATTAGAAGTGACCACGGAGGTGAGTTTGAAAATGCTAAGTTTGATGCGTTTTGTGAAAAGTTTGGTATAGATCATCAATTTTCAGCCCCTAGGACTCCGGAGCAAAACGGAGTTGTAGAAAGGAAAAATAGAGTTTTAGAGGAACTTGCTCGTACTATGCTTAAAGAATCTAGTGTTGGAAACCAACAAGCGGGCTAAGAAAATACTAGAGGGGGGTGAATAGTAATTTGAAGCACTAATACCAAATAATTCGAATGATAATTGAATAATGGAGCTAAGACTGAATTTTCTGGAATCAGACACGAAATACTCGAGTCTTTTGTGAAATACTCGAGTTTTTCAGTGATGAACAACTCGAGTCTTTCTAAATATACTCGAGTTTTTCTTGACAGATAGCAGTAAAACCAGAAACGAAAATCCAGCAATTTAACACAAATCAATTCAATACTAAACAGGAACTTATCCAACAGATTAGCAAGCAATCTAAATAAACTTTTAACACCAAGATTCCTTGACCTTGCTACCTAATTGTATAAATCCTAATAGATTGAAATGACTTAAGTTGATTGAGCTAGAAAGTAGATTAAAAGCAATAAACCAACACTCAAGCAATTTTATCCTGGTTCACTCCAACAATGAGCTACATCCAGTCCTCCTAATCACTTAGGAGTTTCTACTAATAATCAAATTGTTAGAAATTACAAAGGATTGCTTGAGAATGGCCTCACTCAACCTAACCCTTCAAGAGTGTACCAAACTCTTGATTTCTACCCCAATTTGATTCCGGTGATTGAAGAACTCTTCAAAAGCTTCCTTGAACTCCCTTCAAGAAACTCCACCGGGCTAGGAACCTCCTAGTCTTGTGCTTGAGAACCTCTCAAGACTCCAACACCCTAAGCCACTTAGGGTTTGATTGGGAACAATCCAAGACTTTGAATAATCAAGCTTTTTGTATGTGTATTACTAATCTCACAATGGATTATCACAAATAAGCACAGCTCAATGTAAGAATTGAGGCCTAAAACTCAACTTGGAATAAAATGACAATATGAGTGAGAAGTTGAGCTTTTTGGGAATTAACACTTGAGAAGAGGAAATTATGAAAGCTTGAACACACTATGATCTTGTTGTCTTGTTTGTTCTTGCACAAAATCAAAGAGAATTTTTACAATTAGGTTCTGAAATGCTCTCTTGGGTTGGATGAGACTCAAATGCCCTCCATTTGGTTTTTGAGTCTCTCCAACGTTCATTTTTGCTGACTGGACAACAATACTCGAGTCTTTTGGTAAATACTCGAGTCTTTTTGGTCGGTCACGAGTGAATTGGTGCACGAACAAGACTAACGGTCATATTTGCTGACCTGGCACAAATACTCGAGTGTTTTACAAAATACTCGAGTATATACTCGAGTCTTTCTCAAAATACTCGAGTATTTTGATCAGACATGAGAAAAATTAATTTTCAATTTTATTTTTCCTCTCAAGTATTAATTTTAGTTAATCTCAACCTAATAGTCATATAAAATTTTATTCCTAGAAGAGACTAACTATTTCTACCCACTCTCAACCACTCTCAACATAAATTAGAAATTTACAATAATATTTGATTGAGAATGATTGGGCAATTGTCTTCTTTTCTTGACTTGTTGTTGTTGTGAATGTTGCAATGTCTTCAAGACTTGATTTGTTAATTACTTTGTCATCATCAAAATATAATCACCATAATTAGGAGCATTGAATTTACAATCTCCCCCTTTTTGGTGATGAAAAAATAATTAACACTTGTACCATTTGTTGAGCTTGAATCCACTTGAAGATGCAACTCCCCCTCACAATAGGATCCTTTTCACCTATCTAAAAATTCAGCTTGTGCAAGAGGTTAAGACAATTTAATTTTAGCACCAAGCCTGTGGTATAGAGTATTCAACAATTATCAGAGTATATACCATAATTAGAAAAATTTAGGTGCAACAATGTCAAGACAAGTGTATAATATCTCTCCCCCTTTTTGTCATGATCCAAAAAGGTGGAACAATTGAGAAAAAGATCAAGGGAGGAGAGGTCATAATTGGAAAACCCCATAACCAACTATGCAATAAAAATAGACGTAATAATAAAAATAAAGAGCTCCCCCTGAAGCTTTGCACAAACATCATAATGAAAACCAAATTCATAAACATAATAACATCATAAAAGGTCCAAATCAAAGGAGCAATAATAAACCCAAAGTCTCAAAACACCAAGTTCTCAAAATACAGAAAATGTAACAAAGACCAACATGATAAAAACAGAATGAAAACTAAGATAGACTGCAAAGGTCAACATCATCAAAACATCGAAGGAGCTGGATCATCTGGAGGAGGATAAAACCGAGAGAAGGCCGCCATCATCTCATCAAACCGGCGGTTTATCTGCTCTGACTGCTGGTCCAGGCGGGAATTAATCTGGGCCGAGTGCTTATCCAAATGAGAATAAAACATGGAAGACTCTGCACTCATCCTAGTGTCCAGGCTAACAAAGTCATCACGCTGGGCGTCCATAGCATGCACAAGAGAGTCCATCCTCCCATCTAAAGTGTCCAGCCGTGTGATAACATTGTCTCTCCAGCCCAAGTTATCAAACCCAGATTGAGATCCAGTAAAGTCATCAAAATTAATCTGATTCTCAATAGGGTCCCCTCCTTCAGCCTGTGCAAATGCTGCAGCTTCCTCTTCCATCTGTTGGGCATCCAATCCTTGTCGAGCTGCAACATTCGCAACCCTCTTCAACTCAGCTATGTCAGATCTGTACAGGTATTGGCCAGAGGGTTCATGAAACGCCATGTCTTGATGACTCAAGGTACCTTTGTTGAGGCAGTGCTGGTTAACGTGAAGAGTCTTTTTCTCTTTATTTCGTGGGATAGGCACCTTGAAGTAACTCAACAGGAAACACACATGCATGGCATAAGGTAAGGTTTTCGGGTGTTTAGATTTTGCAGCAAGTAGCATTTGATCCAAAATTATGCGAGACCAATTCAGCTTCTCATTGTTCAGGATGGCACTAAGAAGCCTAAGTTCATTGTTTGTGGGCTTAGCATAATTGGGTGAGGTTTGAGGCACTAACTGATGGCAGACTATATAGTGCAACACCCTAGTTTGGACAGTCATAAATGAGGAATGCTTAACTCCTTCGGTCCATACACGACCGGGGCGCAAACAACTTTGAAAAATTACGTCCGCATCTGCCTTTAAAGAATTGTCCCCGTGTCGTGTAGTCCCAAAAGCAACAAAAAGGTCCTTAGCGCTAATTTTGAATCTAACACCCTCAACCATGGATTCTATGACATCATTATGTAGCCTAAGGTTCGCATAAAAGGTTCTAACTAACCTAGGATAGATAGGGCCATTAAATTCCAGAAACTGAATAAGTTTTTGATACCTAAGGTTAGTAACAAATGAGAAACCCTTACTTTCAAGGAATGCACTGTTGATCCATGTGATAACTCCGAACTCTCTAGTGGCAAAGCCTTCCAACCGTTCCAAGCATTCATCTTCTTGATAGAACTCTGGAATTTCCTCCTCGGAAGATGATTCGGCAATCCTTACTCTCTTTCCTTTACTAGATGATGAAGCCATAGAGGAATTGATGTGAAAATTGAAGTTTTGGAAAGTTAGGGTTTGAAAAGGGGGTGATGGATTTGAGGTTGAAAAGTGTTGAAAATCGTTGAAATAATGGTAGAAAAGTGATTAGAGGATGTAAAACTAGTAAGATTTGGCAAAAATTTGAGTAAAAACGGAGTTTTGAGGAGAGAGATATGAGAAAACCTAGAGAGAAGAGAAAGGGGTCGCAGAAACTCGAGTCTGGAATGCTGAGAGTATATATAAACGTTCCAAAATACTCGAGTATATTCATAAATACTCGAGTTGTTCTTTAGGATATACTCGAGTTTTTAAAATATACTCGAGTCGTTCGTGACTCAGCCCAGATTTCCCAGAAAACTCGAGTAAAAACTGAAAAACTCGAGTTTGGTCCGAAAGTTCAAATTTCAGGAAAACGCAAAATACTCGAGTTTTTGGAAAATACTCGAGTTTGGTCTGAAAGTTCAAAAACTGGGGGTTTCGAAAGACTCGAGTGTTTTGAAAAACACTCGAGTATTTTTATCAGACCCTGATTAAAAACTTTTTCAATTTAAAACTGATTTAATTTTGAATTAATATACTCGAGTGTTTTTGGAAAAACTCGAGTATTTTGACAGAACAGAAAGTAAAATGTCAGTTTTAAAAGACCAAACACAAATCAAACACAAATGCTTCACTACCAACTTGGAATACAATACAGAATCACACACAATTAACACATACAATTTTAAATATCATCAAGGACAATTTAACTAAGAATCAATAACACATTAGAGTAAGACTAATATGGTGATTTTCCAAAAATGACACACAATGCAATTAGCCTATATTAACTTCATCTAAAATACCAAGTTCTCTCCTAATATGATAAAAGGTGTCCCTTGGTAGAGGTTTTGTAAAAATGTCGGCTAATTGATTTGTGGTACTAACAAATTCAATTGTGCAATCACCCTTTTGTACATGATCTCTTAAAAAGTGATGTCTTATTTCAATGTGTTTAGTTCTTGAGTGATACACCGGATTCTTATTCAAATTGATTGCACTCGTGTTATCGCATCTAATCGGAATATTTTCAAGTTTGAAACCAAAATCCGATAATTGTTGTTTCATCCATAATAGTTGAGCACAACAACTACCGGCTGCGATATATTCCGCTTCGGCGGTAGAAAGAGCGACACAATCTTGCTTTTTAGAAAACCATGACACCAATGAACTTCCCAAGAAATGGCAAGTACCACTGGTGCTTTTGCGATCAAGCTTGCATCCCGCGAAGTCGGAATCCGAGTAACCAACTAAACTAAGATTGGCATCAGCAGGATACCATAAACCAGTGTTAATTGTTCCTTTTAGATACTTGAATATATGTTTAACTACGGATAGGTGAGATTCTTTAGGATTAGCTTGAAATCTAGCACACATGCATACACTAAACATAATATCCGGTCTAGATGCAGTGAGATATAGGAGACTACCTATCATTCCCCTATACTTACTAACATCAACCGGTTTACCTTGTTCATCCTTGTCTAGATAGCATGATGTGCTCATTGGAGTGTGGGCTTCCTTGCACTTGTCCAATCCGAATTTCTCAAGGAGCTCTTTGCAATATTTCCCTTGATGCACAAATATCCCCTCCTTGACTTGCTTTATTTGTAAGCCTAGGAAGAACTTGAGTTCTCCCATCATTGACATTTCAAATTCCTTTTTCATCAAATTTGAGAACTTTCTACAAAGAGACACGTTAGTAGCACCGAAAATGATATCATCAACATAGATTTGTACTAACAATATGTCATCCTTGGTTTTATAAATAAATAGTGTATTATCAACCTTCCCTCTTTGAAACTTGTTTTCTAATAGAAAGGAACTCAATCGATCATACCAAGCTCTAGGAGCTTGTTTCAATCCACAGAGTGCCTTTTTCAATTTATAAACATGGTTTGGAAATTCACTATTTTCAAAACCGGGGGGTTGTTTGACATACACTTCTTCATTTATAAACCCATTCAAGAAAGCACTTTTAACATCCATTTGATATAAAGTGAATTTCATGATTGAAGCAAAAGCAAGTAAAATTCGGATAGCTTCAAGACGTGCAACCGGAGCAAAGGTCTCATCATAATCGATGCCTTCCTCTTGGTTGTACCCTTAAGCTACTAGTCTAGCTTTGTTTCTTATAATCAACCCGGATTCATCAAGTTTGTTTCTATAAATCCATTTAGTACCAATTATGGTATGATCATCGGGTTTAGGGACTAAATCCCAAACTTCATTTCTTTCAAATTGGTTTAATTCTTCTTGCATAGCAAGAACCCAATAATCATCCTCAATGGCCTTTTTAATTGAATCGGGTTCAATTTGAGAAACAAAGGAGACATAGTGGCAAATGTTTTGAATAGACCTACGAGTTAGTAATCCCTTTGACATATCTCCTATGACATTGTCTATAGGATGAGCCTTGACCGATTTCCAAGTTGGAGGAAGTTCTTCCCTAACTTCTCCTTCATCAACTTTTGATATCTCTCTCTCTTTTTCTTCTTTTGAAAAATCAATGCCATTTTCACTAACATCACATAAAACACTATCTTCTTTCGAAGACTCATTAAAAACAACATGAATTGATTCCTCAATAGTTAAAGTTCTTTTGTTGAAAATTCTATAAGCTTTACTATGAGAAGAATAGCCTAAAAATATGCCTTCATCGGATTTGGAATCAAACTTCCCAAGATGTTCTTTTCCATTATTTAAAACAAAAACTTGGCATCCGAAGACATGAAAATGAGATATATTTGGCTTTCTTCCCTTGTAAAGTTCATAGGGGGTTTTATCCAAAGAGGGCCTTATCAAAATACGATTTAAAACATAACAAGCCGTATTGACAGCATCGGCCCAAAAATATTGAGGTACTTGAGAATCATTTAACATGGTTCTAGAAAGTTCCTCTAGCACCCTATTTTTCCGCTCTACCACTCCATTTTGTTCCGGAGTTCTTGGTACGGAGAATTGGTGCTCAATACCATTTTTAGCACAAAATCTATCAAATTTGTGGTTTTCGAATTCACCACCATGATCGGTTCGAATAATAATTACTTTTTGATTTACTTGGTTTTGCAAAAGTTTGACATGATGTTTAAAAGATTTGTAGGTCTCACTCTTAGTAGTTAAAAATAAAGTCCAAGTAAACCTAGAGAAGTCATCAACAATCACCAATGCATAATAGTTGCCACCAAAGCTTTTTACTTGTGATGGTCCAAACAAGTCCATATGAAGCATTTCTAATGGCCTTGATGTGGACATCACCATTTTAGATCCAAAGGTGTTTTTAGTTTGTTTACATTTCTTGCAAGGAGAACAAACACCTTCAATAGAAAAGTTTAGCTTTGGTAAACCAACTACTAGATCTTTAGATTGAATTTTCTTCAATTGGTTTACATTTATATGAGCGGTCCTACGATGCCATAACCAAGTGTCATTTTCTTTGCTCACTAAACAAGTAGAGACCAAAGAAGTGACTTTGTTCAAATCAACTAAGTAAGTATTATTTGACCTTCTACCAACAAATTTGATTAATTCATCTTTGTCACTTTTAATGAGGCAATGGGTAGAGGTAAAAATTACATGATTACCAATATCACATAATTGGCTTATGCTCAAGAGATTATGTTCTAATCCTTGAACATAGAGCACATTATCAATAATCAAGTTTGAAGAGTTTCCGATTTTACCAATACTAAGGATTTTGCCTTTGTTGTTGTCCCCATAAGTGACATAACCCTTTTCCTTTGGAGTAAGCTCAATGAAGTGCCGCTTATCTCCCGTCATGTTCTTCGAACATCCACTATCAAGATACCACAATTGTTTTCCCGTTCGAAGGCACACCTACAAAATGAAATCACTTGTTCACTTTGGGTACCCAAACAATGTTGGGTCCCTTAGGGTTAGTGTTGGGACTTTCTCCCTTCTTAATCCACATATAAGTACCCTTTTTCATTTCAAACTTCTTAATATGGCACTCAATGTTGATATGTCCAACTTTTCCACAATAAGTACAAGTTGGTCTCTTTGATGAATTTTTCTTAGAAAATGTTCCAACCACCTTGTACTTTTTGTCCTTTTTATGAACATATCCTAAACCGTTTTTGTTGTGATTATGTCTTTGAGAATTCAACAACCAGTTGAGGTTTCTATCACTATGTGAGATTGTGAGTTTGTTTTTCAACTCTTTCACTTCTTTTTCAAGTTCATCACATCTCTCACATGGAGTGATAATCTCCTCATGATTTGCACAATCACTTTGATGACTAGAATTAATAAGTTCCAAGGATTCATTTTGAAGTTTCAACTCACTTATAGATTTTTGCAATTCATCAATTTCTTGTTGAAACTCCAAAATTTTCTTTCCTTTTTCCTTATTGATTTTAGCAAGCCTTCTAAATTGAATTAACATTTCATTGTAGGCTTCTTGCAAATCATCATAGGAAATGGAGTTTGAAGAGGAACAAGAAGAGCTAGAGGTTACCTCATCATCACTTTCACCCATGTCATGATTAGCTTTTGATGAGGACTCATGATTGTTCTTGGCCATGAGACAAAGGTTTGCATTTTCATCACCGGAACTACTTGAAGATGATTCACTGCTCTTCTCCGGTGCATCCCAAACAATGTATGCATGCTTCCCCTTGGTCTCTTGGGTCTTCTTGTCATTCTTCTTCAAGAATGTGGCACATTCCATTCTAATGTGACCAACCCCACCACATTCATGACACTTAACTCCATCATTGGTACTCTTTTCTCTTTGTTTGGAGTCTTTGGTTCTCTTGAATTTGGATGAAGAGCCACCTTTCTTCCCTTCGAAGAATTTGTTGAACCTTTTCACAAACATCCCAAATTCTTCTTGATTTGGTTCACCATCGGAATCTTCACTTGTAGAGCATTCTTCAACTTCTTTTGTAGCTTTAGTTGAAGCTTTGAGTTCTATGCCCTTTTTCTTTTTGTCCGATTCCTCATGCATCCCAAGTCTTGTAAGTTCCATCTCATGCTCTTGGAGTTTGCCAAACAATGTGGCTAAGTCCATGCTATTTATGTCTCTTGATTCCTTGATGGCGGTTACCTTGGGTTGCCAACTCCTATCAAGACATCTTAGAATTTTGTTAGTAGTTTCACCATTGCGAAATAATTTTCCTAAGGAAATCAAATGATTGACTATGAGAGAGAATCGCTTTTGCAAGTCACTAATGGTTTCATTTGGCAACATGTGGAACAATTCATATTCGTGAGTTAGAGAATTTAATCTTGCATCTCTAACCTCACTTGTTCCCTCATGTGTGACTTGCAAAGTATCCCACATTTCTTTTGCCGATTTACATTGGGAAACTCTATAAAATTCATCATGGGATAGAGCCGAAAAGATGATGTTTTTAGCTTTTAAATCAAATGAGACTTTCCTCTTTTCATCATCATTCCAACTACTCCTTGGAATTTCAACAATTTCTTCATTTATTTTCTTTTTGGGAATGAAAGGAATATTTTCAATTGCATCCCAAATATCCATATCAATTGCTTCAATAAAAACTTTCATGCGAGTTTTCCAATAAACATATCCTTTACCATTAAATAGTGGAGGACGGTTTATTGAAGCTCCTTCTCCACCAAAGTTATTGCTAGAGCCCATTTAGTTTCCAAAAAGGATCTTTTTCGAAAAAGTTGTTACACTCGATCTTTCGACCGAGCTCTGATACCACTTGTTGGAAACCAACAAGTGGGCTAAGCAAATACTAGAGGGGGGTGAATAGTAATTTGAAGCACTAATACCAAATAATTCGAATGATAATTGAATAATGGAGCTAAGACTGAATTTTCTGGAATCAGACACGAAATACTCGAGTCTTTTGTGAAATACTCGAGTTTTTCAGTGATGAACAACTCAAGTCTTTCTAAATATACTTGAGTTTTTCTTGACAGATAGCAGTAAAACCAGAAACGAAAATCCAGCAATTTAACACAAATCAATTCAATACTAAACAGGAACTTATCCAACAGATTAGCAAGCAATCTAAATAAACTTTTAACACCAAGATTCCTTGACCTTGCTACCTAATTGTATAAATCCTAATAGATTGAAATGACTTAAGTTGATTGAGCTAGAAAGTAGATTAAAAGCAATAAACCAACACTCAAGCAATTTTATCTTGGTTCACTCCAACAATGAGCTACATCCAGTCCTCCTAATCACTTAGGAGTTTCTACTAATAATCAAATTGTTAGAAATTACAAAGGATTGCTTGAGAATGGCCTCACTCAACCTAACCCTTCAAGAGTGTACCAAACTCTTGATTTCTACCCCAATTTGATTCCGGTGATTGAAGAACTCTTCAAAAGCTTCCTTGAACTCCCTTCAAGAAACTCCATCGGGCTAGGAACCTCCTAGTCTTGTGCTTGAGAACCTCTCAAGACTCCAACACCCTAAGCCACTTAGGGTTTGCTTGGGAACAATCCAAGACTTTGAATAATCAAGCTTTTTGTATGTGTATTACTAATCTCACAATGGATTAGCACAAATAAGCGCAGCTCAATGTAAGAATTGAGGCCTAAAACTCAACTTGGAATAAAATGACAATATGAGTGAGAAGTTGAGCTTTTTGGGAATTAACACTTGAGAAGAGGAAATTATGAAAGCTTGAACACACTATGATCTTGTTGTCTTGTTTGTTCTTGCACAAAATCAAAGATAATTTTTACAATTAGGTTCTGAAATGCTCTCTTGGGTTGGATGAGACTCAAATGCCCTCCATTTGGTTTTTGAGTCTCTCCAACGTTCATTTTTGCTTACTGGACAACAATACTCGAGTCTTTTGGTAAATACTCGAGTCTTTTTGGTCGGTCACAAGTGAATTGGTGCACGAACAAGACTAACGGTCATATTTGCAGACCTGGCACAAATACTCGAGTGTTTTACAAAATACTCGAGTATTTTGATCAGACATGAGAAAAATTAATTTTCAATTTTATTTTTCCTCTCAAGTATTAATTTTAGTTAATCTCAACCTAATAGTCATATAAAATTTTATTCCTAGAAGAGACTAACTATTTCTACCCACTCTCAACCACTCTCAACATAAATTAGAAATTTACAATAATATTTGATTGAGAATGATTGGGCACTTGTCTTATTTTCTTGACTTGTTGTTGTTGTGAATGTTGCAATGTCTTCAAGACTTGATTTGTTAATTACTTTGTCATCATCAAAATATAATCACCATAATTAGGAGCATTGAATTTACATCTAGGGTTCCTTCTTATTTTTGGGCTGATGCGGTAAATACCGCTTGTTATGTCATAAATAGGGTTCTTATCCGTCCGCATTTAAATAAAACACCTTATGAGCTTTTAAAAGGGCGAAAGCCAAATATCTCCTATTTTCATGTTTTCGGGTGTAAGGTGTTTGTTTTAAATAACGGTAAGAATCCGGTCGGCAAGTTTGATTCTAAAGCCGACGAAGGTATATTCATAGGTTATTCAACCCATAGTAAAGCATATCGTATTTTTAACAAAAGGACTTTAACCATAGAGGAATCGGTGCATGTTGTATTTGATGAATCTCTGAAAGGAGATTGTGTTGTTTCTTGTGATGATGATCTTGCAGGTACTTTTATGGATCATGAGAAACCAACACAACAACAAATAGTGGAGAATGAAGTTGAGCATGGAGAAGTGCAAACACATGATAAAGACTTAGCACAAGAGACACAACCTCAACTACCAATTGCTTGGAAGTCAAACAAAAATCACCCGGTCTCGAATATCTTAGGTGACATTGCTAAGGGGGTGGTAACCCGAAGCACATTAAACAATTTTTGTTATTATGTTGCTTTTGTATAGCAAGTAGGACCTAAGAATATTAGTGAGGCTCTTCAAGATGAGCATTGGTTTATGGCCATGCAAGATGAACTAAATCAATTTGAAAGAAATCAAGTTTGGGAGCTTGTGCCAAAACCCGATGATCGTCCTGAAATCTGCACTCGTTGGGTTTATAGGAATAAACTAGATGAGTCGGGTATAATTGTTAGGAATAAAGCTAGGTTGGTAGCAAAGGGGTATAGCCAAGAAGAAGGGATAGATTATGATGAAACATATGCTCCCGTAGCTAGGTTAGAAGCCATTAGAATTCTTCTCGCATTTGCATCTATAATGAACTTTAAATTGTATCAAATGGACGTAAAAAGTGTTTTTCTTAACGGATACATTCAAGAGGAAGTGTATGTCTCACAACCTCCCGGATTTGAAAGTTTTGAACATCCGGACTATGTTTTTAAACTTAAAAAGGCTTTGTATGGTCTTAAACAAGCTCCTAGAGCTTGGTATGATCGACTAAGCAATTTTTTATTAGAAAAAGGTTTTAAAAGAGGTGCTGTAGACACTACACTTTTTATTGAAAGATCCGGTAAGGATATACTTTTGGTTCAAATATATGTGGATGACATTATTTTTGGTGCAACTAACGAAATTTTGTGCAAGAAATTTTCTGACACTATGCAGAGTGAATTCAAAATGTCTATGATGGGGGAGCTCACTTTCTTCCTTGGGCTTCAAATTAAGCAACTTGATGATGGGATCTACATTCATCAAGGCAAATATTGTAGAGAGCTTCTCAGACGGTTTGGCATGGAGTCATGCAAGCAAGCATCAACTCCAATGAGCATTGCATGCTATTTAGACAAGGATGAAGCCGGGAAACCGGTTGAGGTAACAAAATACCGAGGCATGATAGGTAGTTTACTTTATTTAACTGCTTCTCGCCCTGATATTATGTTCAGTGTCTGTATGTGTGCGCGTTTTCAAGCTAATCCGAAAGAGTCACACTTAACTGCTGTTAAAAGGATTATGAAATATTTAAAAGGTACAACTAATACCGGTTTATGGTATCCTAGAGATGCCCTTTTAAAACTTATTGGTTATTCGGATTCCGATTTTGATGGTTGTAAAGTTGAAAGAAAGAGTACAAGCGGAACATGCCATTTGATTGGTAGTTCTCTTATATCATGGTTTTCTAAAAAGCAAAATTGTGTCGCTTTATCAACCGCGGAAGCCGAATACATTGCGGCCGGAAGTTGTTGTGCTCAAATCCTTTGGATGAAGCAACAACTCTCGGATTTTGGTTTAATATTGTCAAAAATTCCTATTAAATGTGACAATACTTCCGCAATCAATTTAACTAAAAACCCGGTATTGCATTCAAGAACAAAACATATTGAGATTAGGCATCATTTTTTAAGAGATCATGTTCAAAAAGGTGATTGTGTCATTGAGTTTGTTCAATCTTCAGATCAATTAGCTGACATTTTTACAAAACCCTTACCAAGAGATACTTTCTATCGTATTAGAAGGGAGCTTGGTATTTTTGATGAATCTACTATTAGCTAATTGCATTTGAAACTTTTATAATCATCTTAAAGCCTATTTCATTATGATTTGTGTTTTTGAGCTGTTGTATTTTAAAAATTATTTCATAATTCTCTTGATAAGTAGTTGTGTGTGTATGTGTTTTCTATGTATGTTTCATTGCTTAATTTTGTGTGCTAAATGCTAAGTGTTAATATGTGTGTGTTTGTGTATGAAAAACATTTTTTTTTACAAAATTCAGAAATTTGAGTTTTTGTGCTGGCTAATCGATTAACAGCAGTCATTAATCCATTAAAATTTAAACCTCTTTCGGCATTACTCGATTAATGACACTGCTACTCGATTAAATTTTAAACTCCTTTCGCACTTACTCGATTAAATTTTAAACTGCTTTCGCACTTAATCGATTAAGGGTTTTCTACTCGATTAAGGGTCAAATTAATCGATTAATGGCTTCACTACTCGAGTAACGCGTGAATTTATAAAAACTAATTTTCAGCACACTTGATCATTTTTTCTCTTTTTCTTTCTCTCTCTTCTCGAATGCCCTCTCCTCTCTCTTCACTTCTCACACACAGATATCATCAAAAATGCATCAAGGACTATTGTAATCGCCCAAAATCACACATTTCTTCCCATAATCCTTAAATATAACATCAATCCTACCCAAATCCATCATCAATTTCACCAATTTCAGCCACAAATCCGTTTTCCCCCAAATTACCAAACCCTAACCCTAACTCACAGAACTCCAGCGCCTCTCAAGCACGAAAATGGCTTCTTCCTCTTCTCAACCACCACGGAAGAAGACCAAACAGCATGCGGGCAGGAATGATCCATGGTTCTCGCAGGCTGAACGCGATTCTCGGGCTCCCAATTTCGATAATCGGCTATTTGGGATTATCCGGTATGTAAACTATGCTTGGTTAAGGAAGGAGCGTTTTAATTTCTATACTGTTCTAGAGTCTCAAAATGTTCAACGCTTTTTGGATTTTAATACCCACTACTATCCTCGTTTAGTACGACAATTTTATCAAAATTTTACGAAGATAGATGGTGTATACCAGAGTCAAGTTAGGGGTGTGCACTTTGTGATAAAACCTGATGATTTGAGACTGTTATTTGGTTTAGAGGATAAGGGTACTTTTATTGGCGATGATGAATGTGTTGATTTGGATGTGGAACCTGGCACTGTCTATGCATATATTATTAGGGATGGTGAAGTTTGGGATAATAAAACCAAAAATGTTTCTTTGTTACATGCTGATGATCGGGTGTTGATGTACATTATTGCTTATTGTCTACTTCCTAAGGGTAATCAGAACTATGCTCAGGTTCAGGAGGATGATTTAAAGCTTTTTCATGGTATTAATAAAAAGTATGAAATTAACTGGAACAAGACAATTTTGGCTAGGATGCAATCGGCTGCTGATTCTGCTCCTACTCAATATCTTCCCTATCCGATGCATGTCACAAAATTGCTTAGGCATTATAGAGTTCCCATTCCGGATGATGAGTCATATGTGAGAGATGCTAAAAAGAATTGGTGCTTGAATGCTAATCATGTTAGCTACATGAAAATTGGATTTCACAAGCTGACAAGGACATGGTTATGGAAATCTCAGATCAAGGCTTTGGAGCAAGATGCTCCAGCTCCTCCTGCTGCCCAAGGTGGTCCTGCTGCTCCTCCTCCACATGTTGATCCTATGGAAATGGATCAAGGGCCGAATCTTGAGGATTTTATTGATTTTGACAATTTGGATGCCCCGTTTGATGCGCAGGCTGCACATAATTCATTGGTTCAGCACATTGATGAGCAACTAGAGGCTATGGAGCATCGTCAGGATATCAAGAACCTTGCTATGAAGCAACGGTTGATGGAGCATTTTTCTAGTCTTTTCACCCAGCACTTTACACCTCCTCCAAACCCTTAGTCCTTGTGGTTTCACTTGATGATTTTCACATTTTGGCTGCACCACTGTTTTCTCTCTATTTCACTGACTTTTGCTGATTTAGATTTATGCTTTTGCTGGTTTCTACTGATGGTTTTATGTTGCTGTTTTATGATGTTTATGCTGATATTTCACTGAATGGACAGCTATGTTAATGTTATGGTTGATGTACTTAGGGCCTTGTGTATGGCCTAGACTAGTTTCTGTTATGTTTTATGCACTCTGATTGTGGTATTACTTATGTTTTCTGGACTCTGTTTGTGATGATATTATGGATTGCTATTATGTGTTTTTAGCACTATTTTGGACTATAATGTGGTATTTGGATTGCATTGTGATTATGGTCTTGGTTATGGCCTATGCTATTTACTACATTTTATGTCTTTAATTTGTGCTTATTATCATATATCCATTGTATATCGCTTACCTCCAACTTTTGGCAAATGACTTTTCTATTAAATTTAAATCTTTTTAATGATGCCAAAAGGGGGAGAAATATTTGTTGATGTTGTTTTTGTAGGATAAGTTTTTAGATATTATTCCTAAGTGTATTACATTTAGGGGGAGTATTTAAAAACTTAGTGCTTAATTGTAAAGAAGGTTTGTCATCATCAAAAAGGGGGAGTTTGTAGAGTTTTGATGTTTTGATGATAACACACTTATGCCCAACAACAACATTCAACAAAGGAAGCAACCACTCATGAAGATTAGAATTAGAGTTTATTAATTTCTAATCAATGTATTATTTTATTTTATGTTTGCATATCATGAGAGTGGGTGGTAGCTTTAGGGAATGTCAATTAGATTTATAATATTGTTTGATTATTAGTGAAGAAATATTAATCTTGATAAAATAGCTCTAAATAAAGTACTTGTCAAAGTATATTTGCAAAACTTTATTTTTAATCACTGTTTGTGAGGGTTAATCGATTAGTGTGTTAACAGTTAATCGATTAGTACGATTTAACACAGGTTAATCGATTAATGTGTTTTATGTTAATTGATTAATTTATGTCAGTTCTGAAAAATAATATTTTGTTTAAAAAGACTTGATTTCAATTTTGACAAGGTTACACACTCTTTCATAATTTTCATACAGAGAAACATACTTTCAGATTTTCAAGAGCTATTACTACTTTCCTATTGTGATATCAAGATTCAACTACTTTCAATTTTCTTCACTCATGATCTTTCAATATTCTAAGTCCTATTGAAATTCAAGTGTTCTAGTTCTAGTATTTGTGTTGAAGCAACTTGCAACAAGAAGGTTGTATACTCAAGGTTTCAACAAAGAAGTGAAGAATTCACGAATCAAGACTTTGAAGATTCTCAAAGCAATTTTGAAAAGGAATTTGGTTGGAAGCATCTTCAACAAGTTCAAGAAGACAAGATACGGATTTAATTGGGTAGAATATCAAAGAGATTGGTACACTCTTTGAAAGGGGTTAAGATAGGATAACTAGTGAGAGTTGCATCTTAACATTGTATTCTAACAATTGAAGTATCTAGTAGAAACTCTTTATCTTTTGATAAAGGGGACTGGAGTAGCTCTCAGTGGTAGAGAGTGAACCAGGATAAATCTTGTCTTCCTTGCTTTTATTTCTTCTAGTTTTCATTAACCAAGAACAATTGAATTAGGTTTAATTTGGGGTTTTTCAATTCCTTGTTAATTAACCTAAATTGGCTTGGTAAATTTACTTGATATTGTTCAATCATTCATTCATCATTTGTTGGTGCATCAAAGCATTGTAATCTCCTTTGAATTTGGTTTAAAACTGAATTTGCGTTAGTTACTGTTCTTATTAATCGATTAAATCGATTAATTTTTAAGTTGCTTTCGGCATTAATCGAGTAACACTTCAGTTAATCGATTAGTTTGAAAGTAAGCTTCGGCATTAATCGATTAATACTTGAATTAATCGATTAACCAGTACATTTTTGTAAGAAAATTTATTTTCTCAAATCCATTCTCTTTGGTAATCGAAATATTTGTATTAAGGCATCAAAATTCTATTCACCCCCCTCTAGACTATTTTGAGCCGCTTGTTGGTTTCCAACAGATTATACTCGAGTCCTCTACAAAACGCTCGAGTATAATAACCTAATTTTAGAAAATTCATTATTTTATTCCATATACAATATTATTATTTTAAATACTAAATATCGATTTATTTATTCCAAAATATAGGGTCTTACATCCTCCCCCACTTAAACAGAATTTCGTCCCTGAAATTCCGATTTACATAAAAAGATGCGAATATTCCTCTTTCATCTTAGATTCTAATTCCCACGTAGAGTCAGATACCCCATTCTGACCCCAAAGGACTCACACTAACGGAATCTCTTTCCCTCGCAACTTCTTGATTCGTCTATCCTCTATTCGCACTGGTCCAATATCGAACGTGAGATTCTCTTTCAGCGGTATCACGTCTTGTTGCAACTGAACGATCAAAGATGGGTCTTGAATAAACTTTCGAAGCTGAGAGACGTGGAATACATTGTGCAGATTGGACAGGAACAGGGGTAAGGCGACTGATACGCGATAGGACCAATTCGTTTCAAAATCTCATAGGGGCCTATAAACTTGGGAGATAACTTCTTCGACTTCATTACTCTTCCAATGCCAGTTGTTGGCACCACTCGCAAAAATACATGATCTCCTTCTTGAAATTCGAGCATGGATCTACGCTGATCGGCATAACTCTTCTGACGACTTTGTGCAATTTTCATCTTTTCTTTGATAACCTTGATCTTCTCGGTCGTTTCCTGAACTAACTCAGATCCGATGAGAGCATTCTCCCCCACTTGGAACCAACATAGTGGGGTTCTACACTTCCTTCCATAGAGGGCTTCGTACGGGGCCATATCGATGCTTGCGTGATAACTATTGTTGTAGGTGAACTCTAAAAGCGGCAACAAACGATCCCAACCTTCTTGATATTCCAAAACACATGCTCGAAGCAAATCTTCCAGAGATTGAATTGTTCTCTCCGATTGACCATCCGTTTGCGGGTGATAAGCTGAACTCATTCTTAGCTGCGTTCCTAACGCTTGATGCAAACTCTGCCAGAAGCGAGACACGAAACGAGGATCACGATCCGATACGATACTCGAGGGAATCCCATGCAATCTGACAATTTCCTTGATGTACAATCTTGCAAGTTTCTCCAACGAATATTGCATGCTGATGGGAATGAAATGAGCTGACTTCGTTAAACGATCAACTACTACCCAAATTGCATCGAAACCTTCTCTTGTTCTCGGAAAGCCACTCACAAAGTCCATAGCTATTCCATCCCACTTCCATTCTGGTATGCTCAACGGTTGCAATTCTCCTCCAGGCTTCTTATGTTCAATCTTCGCCTTTTGGCAAACAAGGCAAGACGCCACATAAGACGCAACATCTTTCTTCAATCCGGGCCACCAAAACATTCTTTTCAGGTCTTGATAAATCTTCGTTGATCCAGGATGCATACTTAGTTTGCTTTTGTGTGCTTCATCCAAAATGACTCTCCTTAAATCTTGATTGGCGGGGATACACACACGATCTCGAAATCTTAAGATGTCGTCAGCTCCAATTTCAAAATCAGGTTCTACTCCATCCACACCCAATCTTCTCTTTTCCATCAATTCTTCATCTTCTTTTTGCAAGTCCCTTACTTGAGTAAGGAATTCATTTGTCACTTGAAGCGTTCATAGCCTGATACACTCCGGCTTACACTGAACTGCCATATTCAAGTTTCGGAATTCTTCAATTAATTGAGCTTCCTTCACCATCATTGTACTCACGTGCAGCATCTTTCTACTTAGGGCATCGACTACAACATTAGCTTTGCCGGGATGGTAATGCAATTCGAAGTCATAATCCTTCAAGAATTCCATCCACCTACGTTGTCTCATATTCAGTTCCTTTTGGTCGAAGAGATACTTCAAACTCTTATGGTCACTGAATACTTGAAACGTATTACTGTACAGGTAATGTCTCCAAATCTTTAGGGCAAAGACAATGGCAGCCAATTCCAAGTCGTGAGTAGGATAGTTTTCTTCATGCACCTTCAACTGACGAGATGCATAAGCAACAACTTTCCCTTCTTGCATCAAGACACAACCCAAACCCTGTCTAGACGCATCGCAATAAACATCAAAGCTTTTCTTAGGATCGGGCAAAGTTAACACTGGAGACGATGTTAACTTGTCCTTCAACGTCTGGAAACTAACTTCACACTTTGCGTCCCAGACAAAAGGTTGCTCCTTCCGGGTCAAACGAGTTAACGGAAGAGCCAACTTGGAAAAACCTTCGATGAACTTCCGATAATATCCAGCTAACCCAAGAAAACTCCTAATTTTGGTAACCGTCTTCGGTCTTTCCCATTGCAAAACTGTTTCCACCTTAGCTGGATCCACAACAACACCATCCTTTGAAATTATATGTCCTAAGAAATTGACTTTTTCAAGCCAAAATTCACACTTGGTTAGCTTAGCATATAATTTCTTCTCCTTCAAAGTCTCCAAAATAATTCTCAAATGATTAGCGTGCTCCTCCGGATTCTTCGAATATATGAGAATATCATCGATAAACACCACAACGAAGGAATCCAGATAGGGCCGGAACACTCTATTCATATAATCCATGAATATTGTTGGAGCATTGGTCAAACCAAATGGCATAACTACATACTCGTAGTGTCCATATCGTGACTGAAAAGCAGTCTTCGGAATATCTTCCACCTTCACACGGATCTGATGATACCCCGATCTCAGATCAATCTTTGAAAATATCGATGCTCCTTTTACTTGATCCATCAAATCATCGATCCTTGGCAACGGGTATTTGTTTTTTATTGTAACCTTATTGAGTCTCCTATAATCAATGCACATCCTCATAGATCCATCCTTCTTCTTTACAAACAAAACGGGCGCTCCCCAAGGCGACACACTTGGTCTGATGAACTGCTTCTCTAACAAATCTTCCACTTGCTTCTTCAATTCGGCTAACTATGCGGGGGTCATACGATAAGGGGCGATAGAGATAGGACCAGTACCGGGAACTAGGTCAATACTGAATTCTATCTCTCGATGCGACGGCAAACCGGGCACTTCATCGGGAAACACTTCGGGGAACTCTCGAATAATCGGAATATCTTTGATCTTCACTTCATCCTTCTTTTCTTCAGCGATGGCCGAAAATAGGCACACATAACCTCCAGGTTGATTTGCAGGAGACTTCTCACCAGGAAACACGATCGTTCGAGCCTTGCAGTCGATTACCACATGATTGGATGCCATCCAATCCATGCCCAAGATAACATCGAGGTTGGATAACGGCAAACAAATCAGATTCACATGAGAAATCTGATCTCCTATGCTAACAACGCAACCGACACATGCTCTTGATGCAACCACAGGAGCATTCGTGGGGGTAGATACACTCAGATTAAACGGGGTCTCCGAGACAGACAGACATAAACACTTGACACATTCTTCGGAGATGAAGGAATGTGTCGCTCCAGAATCAAATAAAAAGCGACAAGGCATGCCATTGAGGAAATGGTTACCTTGCACAAGATTGCCGGCTTGCTTCGCTTCTGCTCCGGACATAGTGAACACCTTTCCATTGACCCAGGGTTTGCTTCCTTGTCCTTGGTTGATTTGGCGCTGGGGTTGGCGGCATGCACGGGAGATGTGACCGGTCCTTCCATAATTGAAGCAGATTGGTGGCTTATCTCTCCAGCACTTCTGACCAGGATGAGAACGTTGGCACTTGCTACAAATCTCCGCCGGAGCCGGAAGGCTGACTGCTCCAGAGGGTGGTTCGCTTTCTTTCCCCTAATGCAAATAAGGGCCTCCACGATTTCCAAGATTATTCTTGTGCTGATGCTGGTGCGGCCCATGGCCTCCTTGGCTGACTTCCTTCTTGAAGTTATTCTTCTCGAAAATACGACATGCACTAATCAATGTTGGATAGTGGCGAATCCTTTTCACGCTCACCGCCAACTTGATGTCCGACCTCAACCCATTCTCGAACCTCGTGCACTTCGAGTATTCGTCAGGATGATATTGGAAGTACGGAGAGTACTTCATCAACTCCTCAAACTTCTCAGCATACTGATCGACGGTCATGCTGCTTTGCTTCAAGTCTAATAATTCCATCTCCTTCTGGATCCGAACATCATCCGGAAAATACCTCTCCAAGAAATTTTCCGTGAAGACTTCCCAAGAGAGCTCGCGATGGTCATATTCCAAGAACTAGGGGGTCTACTTCCACCAAGTTGCAGCTTCACCATTCAGCATGTAGGCCGCAAACGTGACCTTCTGAACTTCCGTGAGGGTTAGCGTTCGGAAAATCTTATTCATCTCCGCTAGCCAGAACTGAGTTTGTTCCGGGCAAAGGCCACTCGAAAATCCAGGGGGTTTACATCTACGGAACGAATCTAGGCCTTGAAATTCTGCTGGGGTTCCATTGCTGGGAGGACGGTTTTGCTGCAAGTTTTCCAGAACTGCAGCCATACGGGTCAAAGCCTCAGCAATGTTAGCGTTATTTCGTCCAGCCATCTTATCCTACAGAATCCAAAGGGGAAAACTTAATTAGATTCCGCTATTCTATCTCTCAAACTACAATCATTATTCTAGACTACGCAATGGTTAGTGTGTAAGGCCACACTCCAAGGCCGAGAGTTGAACCATTGCTTTGATACCACTAAATGTGACGACCCAACTTTCTATTCTAAATTAAATACTCATATTCAAAAATACGACCATTTTTTTTCATTTATTTTTCCTTTCTCATAAGTTAAGTCATCATCCATTTCGATCTTTGCAGAAAATACTCAAACATCATGAAGGAAAACATCCATTTTATATCCCATCATAAAAGAAAGTACATATTCATTACATCAAAACCTACCAACATTAAACTTAACTTAAGTACTCTAGGTCATTACATAATATTACATATATTACAACAAAATTTATAATAACCTAGAGCAATAGGTTCGAAACTCAAAGCATAACATAATTAAGAGAAACCTGATGAGTCGCACTATCCACATTCCAACATCCATAACTCAACTCAATCATCAGTTCCCCACTGATTGTCAGTTGAGTTGTCCATGAAATCATCATCAGCCACCGGATCGGCATCCTCCACCGGATCCTCATCCTCTATCGGATCCTCCTCCTCCTCTTCCTCCTCATGTGCCTGATCAGATGGCACATAAACTGGAGTCCGAGATCGGCTCTAGTGGGAAGACGAGAGGGAGCAGGAACCTCCAAAACAATTCTTTCCTCAGAGGGTGATGGACTTGGTGGGAGGGTGCGTCTCGGAAAACGTCTTGGTGGCGGCGGTGGTGTTCCATGGCGAAACACAAAATTTGGCGGAATGTGCATAATGTACATCATTGGGAATCTCGTTCGACGCGGACGCATACGGGACCATGGGTTTGGGTGACGAAAAGTGACTTCCACGTCCCCTTCATAGATAGCCCGATGATCCTCAAAGTTCCACTCCCCATTAGGGAGCGGCCTCATCTCCACGCAGATCATATTCATGGCCATGACCTACAACAAGGGATTAGGAGTGAGTCATAGCTAAATACAATAACAAATGAGCATAACAGAGGCTAAAAATAACAAGCACATGTAATCAAATAGCATCAAGAGTGTAAATGTATGCTCAAACTGATTTAACACATCTTTAATTTCATTAGTGACATGATGCATGCCTACTTCTCGTTCATGCTTCACAGTTCGACATCCTTTCGGGTATTCATTTCAAACCTATGTTTTCATCGAACTGGAGCGTATCCATATCCCATGCATCATGATTGATTGGGAAGTAGCCTTCATAGCATTCTCATGCTACGGAATCCAAATCATCATAGCACCTTCAGGGCTATGGCATCACAGCTCATTCAATGCTGCGGAATACGTCTAACCTATGCTAGATTCCACAATCGAATCGGAGCAACTCCATGCATGACAATGCCATATTCAAATTTCATATCTTTTCTATTCACTACTCTCATCATTATCTCATTTCATTATCTTTCAGTTATCTTTTCTTTTAGCTGGTGCTGATGCTTCCTCGAAAAATACCATCAGAGGCATAGCCATCTCATGATGGGTTTACTTACTTCAATTCTTTATTGTAGAAAAATCCACCAGCGGTTCAACCACTTTGTGATGGTTTTAGGAATAGCATATAATTAGTTATTTAATAATCCGTCGGGGCCTAGCCTCTTATTGGCGAATATTTATTGCAACGACCCCATTGGGACTCCCATAGAAATATCAACCAAGTGAATAAAACTTTCACTGGGACATTAGGGATCATATCAACCAAATGGGTGTACGCACTTCCATTGGGACTCCTGTGGGTAAATAATCAACCACTGAATAGAATTCCACTAGGACACCCTCAGGATAATTATCGACCAATGGGATTAGAATTTAAGCATAAAGAGAAATATCTAGATTTCAGAAATTTAGGAGATTAGACGAGTTAATCTTTAATGAAATAAAGGTTTTCTGAAAAATTCATTGAATTACTCGAGTAGTTCTTGACTACTCGAGTGTTCATGTAAAAATACTCGAGTCCTTAAGAATCACTCGAGTGTTCTTCCAATTTTCCAGAATACTCGAGTCCTCCTTAAAATACTCGAGTGTTTTTGCTGCAACAACACCAGTTTCTGCACTTTTCAATGTCAATTCGAATTCCTTGCTTTATATCTCCATTCCTATGCAAAACAGCAACTTGGGCTCATAAAATAAACATGTTAGAACACTTAATCATCACTGAAACAATATCAAATAACATCAATCACAGATTGCATCACAACTTGCAAATATCCAATTTTAAAACATGAAATCCATTTCCACTTGATTTTGATTTCGAAACATATTACAGTGAGCTTGATTAGGTTCATTTAAACTTGTTTAAGTCATAAAATCATGGGTCTCTGACCTCCAAGTCAGAATCCCAATTCAAGTTTCATCCCTCTTTTGAACCTTAATGGTTCCTACATTTCTAGCTTGAAATTACTCATTCTAGTATTTAGGTAACTCCTCCCTTACCTCAGAGAAGCTAAAGAAAGAATAGATTCTGAGAGAAAAGGGCTGAATCAAAACTTTGTTTCTGATCCTTGTGCAAAACAGTTGCATTGGCTGACTTTGGCAATCAATTGCACCACGAATAAGACATGAAAAATAGTGAAACAAGTTAGCGTTAAAAACTATGAAATGCTAACTTTAAATAGAAACAAGTTTGGAATCGAAAGGGTTCCTAGATTTACCAAACAGATTCAAGGAAGATGAGTACTTGATGCTGAAAGTTGCTCTGTTTTTCACAGCTTCAAGACCTCAACTTTGGTTGCCTATAACTCGATCTACAGGAGGCTATTTGAAGTGATTTCAAGTTCTAATTCAAGAGTGGAATCAGAACTTCGGTTTGTGTTTAGGTTTCAAAGGAAAAGGATGAGAATTGAGAGAGAACGAAAGGATCAAAATGAGCTCTGCAAAACAGGGGAATTTTGCCAATAATTCGGGTTTCAAGAGATTTGAGAGTGTTTGAGCTTCATTGATCACTTATTTATAGGCTAGGGTTACCCTCCTTCGAAGTAAGGTCCAGCTCTGTGCTTGGAACCTCAAGAAAACGCGTTTTGGTGCGAAGTTCAAATGAAGACAGACTTATACACTTAACCAGACTGCTCGATTTACTCGAGTCTTTTAACCAATACTCGAGTACTTTTCAGAAATTCAAAGATCACTCGATTCTTTCCTGAAAGACTCGAGTCTTTTGACAAAAATTCAAATTTTTCAAGCAATTAGTGATTATACTTGAGTCCTCTACAAAACGCTCGAGTATAATAACCTAATTTTAGAAAATTCATTATTTTATTCCATATACAATATTATTATTTTAAATACTAAATATCGATTTATTTATTCCAAAATATAGGGTCTTACATGCATAACTCAACTTCAATCTTGAACCCAGAGCTCTATGTAGATCCTGCCAAAACTTCGATGTAAACCTCGGATCGCGATTTGACACAATACTTGATGGCACACCATGCAGGCGAACAACTTCCTTGATGTACAACTGAGTGAGCTTTTCCAAAGAGTAGCGCATATTAACTGGAATAAAATGCGCTGACTTCGTCAACCGATCTACAATCACCCATATTGTAACATCCCTAATTTTAATTTCTAATATATAATTATAAGTTGTATTGACTTAAATAAATGTTTCTTAAAAATCAATTATTTAGTTGTGTATTTTTATAAGAATACATTATGTTAATTACGAAAATATATTTCCTTTCTTTTATGTTCTAAAGTAAATCCATTTAAAATAGTTATCCTATATCAAAAATATACTTTATGTGTTTTACTTTATTTTGATACATTTCATATGAAAATATTTTATTGGAAATATTTATAAGTTTCTTACTTTATAATTTTTATTTTAGTATTTAAATTGATTATTGGTATTTTGAGTTTTAAAGTAAAAGAATAAATAAAATAAATAAATAAATAAATAAATAAAAGTGTGTATTAGTATATATGTTTAGCACTATTAAAATAATACTAACATACACTAATAAAATAATAATAATAATAATAATAATAATATTAAATAAAAGAAAAAGAAAAAGAAAATAAAAGGGAAGGGGTTCGAACCCCTCCTTGTTTTCCCCTTCCTCCAGCCGGCCCTAACCCTCCCTTCTCTTCCCCCCACGCAGCGCCGCCTCCCTCCGCCGCTAGGTGCCGCTCCGCCGCTGCAACCCACGAGCCACCGCCGTCCTCTCTCACCCTCGCCTTCGCTGTCGCGCGCGTTCCCTCTCTCATTTCTCTTCACAGTCGCGCGAATCAACCGGGACCAAGGAGAAGACAACCGCGCCGTCGCCACCAGCCGTTGCAGCACCCTTCTTTTTCTCTTCCTTGTTCGCGTCTCTTTCTCCACTGGACTGGCGCCGTGCACGAACCAAGACCATGGACAAACGTCGCGATCTCCACCCTTGTCTTCGCCGCCTCTTTGCGCCGGCGACCGTGCTACTAGATCAACCGCCGTGGCTGCTGGTCTTTCCATGAAGATGATGCTGCGAGCAACTGATTGGAGCGGTTTTGGCATGAACCGTACGGGTTTGGGGTTGACTGAACCGGTTTCAACCCGTTTTGCTGCAAAATGGATTGGAGTGGAGCTATGGAATCGAGCTAATCCCCTTTGTTGCTTGAAAAGTTGATTTGTGGGTAAATCTCTAATACCTTTTTTTTAATTGCTTTATGTTGTATTTTAAAAATAATAATGATAATAATATTAATAATATTGGTGATAATTATAAAGTGTTAAATGGTTTTGGAAAATTAGTGTTTTGGAACTTTATTATTGTTTTGGAAATTTGATGGTAGTATGATTTCATATTAAGTTTAATATATGGTTGTTGATAATAACTCAGTTAGTTGCTTTGACTTGCTGTAATACCGGGTTAATGGTTATGTCGAATGATTAGTTTTAAAAGTATTTTTGCTAAATGCGTTGGGTTCCTAAGTAATTGGGTTGTAGGTTAGTCGGGCTGAATTGTCCCTGAACTAACAATACATCAATTAAATAGGAATTCGATATATGTTCGACATACGTTAATTCGGGTTAAAGACTTTAACTTTGATTTTGAATTGAAAGGAAGTGTGATTGCCTAAACGTTAGAAATGTAATGTGGACTTATTTTAAATCGAGGCATTTCCTTTTAATTCGGAATTAATAGTGTCAAGCAACATTAGCATTTGATTCTACGAGTTAATATCAAAGTTAAGTGATTTTGGTTTGTTTTGAAAGATTATATCAGTTTTGAAAGCTAAGGCGTTTTCAATAAGGAACAGTACTATTTTATTAAGAATGCAATGGTTCTAAGTTTAAATTCCATTTAACTTGGGTTTATGAATTTCGTTCAAACAATCCCTTGTTTTAATAATCTATTAAAATAGGATATGTTAATACTTATCAGTTTTGAGGATTTTGAAGTATTGTGTTTTGATTTCCTTTTCTAAACTCCCTGTACGTAAAGCACTAAAGTGTTTGTTTTAATACAATTTTAAAGTTGGTTCTTTATGTTAAAATTAATTAAGTACTTAAATTTTAAATTTGGTATTTGTTCGAAAACACTGAATAATTGGTTATCGGTATTAGTTAAAGTGTAAATAAGGGATTAAGCAAACATTAAGTGATTGACTGATCATAATGTTCGACTAGAATTTCGTGAGTAGAGTCATTTTTTGGTTGACTTTCTGTGCTATGATTAGGGAAATTAAATAACTTTGGGTTGATTGAGACGCGAAGGCAAATGTAAAGAAAACAGGTTCTGGTAGAATCCCAAGGTAAGGGGTTTATTGCCGCACGGTGGTTGTGTAACTGGTACTGTGTAGTCATGCCTGAGATTATCTGATTATGTGTGATTAGGGAACTTAGAATTTAATTTCATGATTTGGCATGCTTATATGAGTTAATTGCTAACTGAAAATGTTAAATGCTAATTGTTGATTAAATGTTTAAATGTTAATAATTATGTTTTAAATATTGATATGTGAAAGTTGATGCATGAATTGATGGGGATGTGAGTTTGGTTTAGAGTTAGCATTAATATTAGCAAAGGAGTGAGAATTGAGGAAATCTAGTGAGAATTCTATTTTTAGAAATAAAGTGATTTAGAAGGAAAGAAAAGAAATAAATTAAAGAGAGTGCGATGAGAGAATTAGAATAAAATGAACCATTAAAATGTAATTGAATTAAAAAGGGTAAAGAAGGAAAGACAGGGAACGTCACAGGTTGGTCATAAGACCCTGTGGTTTAATAAAAGAGAATTCGAGCGCAGGTTGGTCATAAGACCCTATGGCTCAACACAGGTTGGTTGTGGTGACCCTGTGGCTGGCGCAGGTGGTTGTGGTGACCCTGCGGCCAATTAAAAAAAAACACTGTCACAGGTTGGTTGTGGTGACCCTGTGGCTGGCGCAGGTGGTTGTGGTGACCCTGCGGCCAAGTAGAGCACACCATCACAGGTGGGTTGTGGTGACCCTGTGGTTGACACAAGTGGGTTGTGGGGACCCTGTGTTCTGGCGCAGATGGGTTGTGGTGACTCTGCGACCAGTGGTGGCGACTGGCACAGGTTGGTTGTGGTGACCCTGTGGCCTATGATAGAAAACGGTGTCAGTGGGTACTGGACCCTAGAAGACGTGTGGTAGTTGGAACCCGCATGCATGGGTTGAGTAAGACGTGCGGCCTTTGGGGATCCGTACGCATCGGTAAGACGTATCCTCGGCAGACGGGGAACGCAGTGGTGGGAGCCCCACGACACGATAAAGGATAAAAGAAAGTAATAAAAGATAAAGGAAGAAAATAAAAGATAAAAGAAAGTAATAATAGATAAAGGAAAATAGTAAAAGATTAAGTGAAATGCAAAGAAATAATAGGAAGTCAGGGGGAATAAAGGGAGTGTGAGGAGGATGAATAGAATAGGATAGTGATTAAATTAAGTGTGAATATGGGTTGGAAGGTACAAAGAATTGGAGATGGTTGTGTCTATAGTGAATAGGTGATTGGGTCTGTTTATATTCGTAATATTTGATTATTTGCTAAATGTGCTTGACTTGGGTTATGTTCTATGCTTTATCAGTTAGTGCAATTCTCACCCTTACAACCAACACAGGTACAGGTCAGGAGCATAGCTGTTATTTGGGCCGAGCAGGAGCACACTTCCCCACGGGAAGTGTGAGTAAATTATTTTAATTATTGTTGAGTCGTACCGGGCCATATTATGGATTACTATGTATTTTTAAGAATTATTTAATAAATGTATTTTAATCTCAATTGTATTTTGGGTGGCCCGGGCTCTTTATTTGGTTCCTCTGAAATCTAATTATTTTCATCTTAGTATTTATCCCAGGATATTGGGAGAAGAGTTAAATTATGTATGAATATTTATCCTGGATGTCTGGATGTTGTTAAAACTGTTTTGAACAGGTTGCAGGTAAAATGTAATTTTTGGGAATGTCCATAAAACAGAGGAAACTCTGTCCGATTTTCGGATAAAAATTATAATACGTATTTTAATTAAAAAGAAATTTTCAAATCCATATTTTCAAAATAGGTATAATAAATAGGTTGTTACATTTATGGTATCAGAGCAGTTGTCCTCGGCCTTGGAGTTGTGAGTTACGCCATTGGTACACTCACCAAGCGAGTGACCAAAGTTTAGAGTCAAGTCCATAGTGTGTATAGGGTTATATACGTACGCTTAAAAAGTTTAATCTAATTAATGGCTAATAGTATATATGTATATATATATATGTATGCCAGTTCCTACCTCCTCAGGAATTTAACCTTATGACTAGTAGGCGTGGGGATGACGAGGGAATCGTCGCAACTATAGGGAATTGTATTCAACAAACCGAGATCGTGTTGATCGTCGGAGTTCGAGTATGCGAGGAAGGCATTTCTTCTGTGGACGACCTGGTGATCCGGCTGAGGGTTGTTCACACCGACCTATAAATTAAGAAGGGAACGACAATGGAGCATGAGAAGTAATTGCGGGAAAAGTAGTAGGGATTGGGACTTAGGAGATGGCTTTTATTTCCAAAGTGGGAAATCGGGACATTTTAGGGCAAACTGTCCTGGCAACACCCGGTGGAAAGGAGTGATCATAATGTAGAGGAAGCAGCTGAAGAGGAGTCGGAGGAACTAATAGAAGGTATGTATCACATGAAGTGCTAATTAGCTAACATAGAATGAGTAAACAGGTTAGGACAACTACACAATAGAAATTCTTTATGAACCTTAAATCACTTTCTTTAGTATTTTATTCAAGCTTCGCCAGGCTCGACCATCCTAGGACTCGGATCCCTTTGACCTTTTCAATGTGGCATTATGACACTGATGGAGTGCGCAATTTCTATTTTCTTGGATAGGTGACCGTAAAAGCCATAGGAAAATCATCGACAAGTTGTAGAGCCTCACTTGACACCTAATCAGTGGTAGTATCGTCCTTTAATAAAAAGTGAGGTCAGGACTGGCCATCCTTTCCTTTACATTTATTAATAGATAATACTATAATAAAGAATGCGATGAGGTGCTGTTGATAGATGGGAGATTGGGACTAGCTACCCCAGTCTTTGCGTTTACTGACAAGTGACATCATTGCAATATCCCAACTAAATAAGAGCAATCGACTTAGAAAATTCCAATCCCATAAAACTAGATTAAACTTCCTCTCATTAGAAATATATTAGAACTCACAAACACCCATTAGCTGGGCAAATCCACTCTTGACAATATTGTCAAATGTTTTCATCTAACTTAGCTCGGTAGAAATGCCGAACCACTTTTCCACTTAGTGCAAGAGCTCGGAGAGATGTAGATACGTGAAATCTCCCTACCTTAGACGATTCGCCCTCTATCTAATAGTACCAACAATGTAGTCAGCTTGGTCCTAATTTTGATCCTGTTAACTAATCAAAAAGGTAGACAACCAACCCTTAGTATCTACTAGTCTTTCCCCTTGATATCGGCCTACCTGTTTATGTCGATGCTAAGTGGGGGAGAATCCAACGACCCAGCCTGAGTTCCACCCGAACGACGATAATGAAAGAGAAAGAGAGTCGAACGGAAACAGAACTTGAAATACCTTAACCTACCTTAAAGACGCTAAGTCTGTTAATGGACGAGAACCCACACAAGTCGTTATCTAATATCTCTTCCAATCCCTTGGGAAAGGACTAACTAGCGCGTATGGACCGCCATTATTCCTCTAATTGGATGATGATATTGTATTGAGCATCAACCAAATATCTAGAAATCCTACCCTCACTAATTGTTACACTATTATCTCAAAACATTCTACGTTAGCTAGTGAAGGAATCCACGAAGACTTAATCAGGGATCAATCTGGACTGAAGTAAGAAGTTCTTAATGTAACGTCGAGTTGAGAGGTAGAGTTAAATCTTTACCTTGACCTTAAGATAGAATTAACCTCTAAGTGTTCCCATGACTGATTGAAGCTATAGAATAAATAAAGCTGAAACAATCCTGGAGTAGAATACGGCAACACGATTGAAAGTCGTCACTTTCAATTTGACACTTTGCTTATAGAACTTGTGATAAGAATCAGGATTGTGAATATACATTGGCATATAGAAGTGGTAAATTACAAACCCTGTCGACATAACTCCTTAATAGAATCCTTTCACATTATGGAACGGAGTACTCTAAATTGGTAAAGTATTGTGATTAAGAGAATCACAACCGACCGGTTAGGCGAACTCAAGAATTCCAAGGAGTTGAGCGTGAACGTAGAACCGAGATAAAACCTTCACTTCAGGGAATAACTGGAATTTCGAGGACGAAATTTTATTACGTGGGAGAGAAATGTAACATCCCTAATTTTAATTCCTAATATATAATTATAAGTTGTATTGACTTAAATAAATGTTTCTTAAAAATCAATTATTTAGTTGTGTATTTTTATAAGAATACATTATGTTAATTACGAAAATATATTTCCTTTCTTTTATGTTCTAAAGTAAATCCATTTAAAATAGTTATCCTATATCAAAAATATACTTTATGTGTTTTACTTTATTTTGATACATTTCATATGAAAATATTTTATTGGAAATATTTATAAGTTTCTTACTTTATAATTTTTATTTTAGTATTTAAATTGATTATTGGTATTTTGAGTTTTAAAGTAAAAGAATAAATAAAATAAAATAAATAAATAAATAAAAGTGTGTATTAGTATATATGTTTAGCACTTTTAAAATAATACTAACATACACTAATAATAATAATAATAATATTAAATAAAAGAAAAAGAAAAAAATAAAAGGGAAGGGGTTCGAACCCCCCTCCTTGTTTTCCCCTTCCTCCAGCCGGCCCTAACCCTCCCTTCTCTTCCCCCCACGCAGCGCCGCCTCCCTCCGCCGATAGGTGCCGCTCCGCCGCTGCAACCCACGAGCCACCGCCGTCCTCTCTCACCCTCGCCTTCGCTGTCGCGCGCGTTCCCTCTCTCCTTTCTCTTCACAGTCGCGCGAATCAACCGGGACCAAGGAGAAGACAACCGCGCCGTCGCCACCAGCCGTTGCAGCACCCTTCTTTTTCTCTTCCTTGTTCGCGTCTCTTTCTCCACTGGACTGGCGCTGTGCACGAACCAAGACCATGGACAAACGTCGCGATCTCCACCCTTGTCTTCGCCGCCTCTTTGCGTCGGCGACCCTGCTACTAGATCAACTGCCGTGGCTGCTGGTCTTTCCATGAAGATGATGCTGCGAGCAACTGATTGGAGTGGTTTTGGCATGAACCATACGGGTTTGGGGTTGACTGAACCGGTTTCAACCCGTTTTGCTGCAAAATGGATTGGAGTGGAGCTATGGAATCGAGCTAATCCCCTTTGTTGCTTGAAAAGTTTATTTGTGGGTAAATCTCTAATACCTTTTTTTTGAATTGCTTTATGTTGTATTTTAAAAATAATAATGATAATAATATTAATAATATTGGTGCTAATTATAAAGTGTTAAATGGTTTTGGTAAATTAGTGTTTTGGAACTTTATTATTGTTTTGGAAATTTGATGGTAGTATGATTTCATATTAAGTTTAATATATGGTTGTTGATAATAACTCAGTTAGTTGCTTTGACTTGCTGTAATACCGGGTTAATGGTTATGTCGAATGATTAGTTTTAAAAGTATTTTTGCTAAATGTGTTGGGTTCCTAAGTAATTGGGTTGTAGGTTAGTCGGGCTGAATTGTCCCTGAACTAACAATACATCAATTAAATAGGAATTCGATATATGTTCGACATACGTTAATTCGGGTTAAAGACTTTAACTTTGATTTTGAATTGAAAGGAAGTGTGATTGCCTAAACGTTAGAAATGTTTTTGGACTTATTTTAAATCGAGGCATTTCCTTTTAATTCGGAATTAATAGTGTCAAGCAACATTAGCATTTGATTCTACGAGTTAATATCAAAGTTACGTGATTTTGGTTTGTTTTGAAAGATTATATCAGTTTTGAAAGCTAAGGCGTTTTCAATAAGGAACAGTACTATTTTATTAAGAATGCAATGGTTCTAAGTTTAAATTCCATTTAACTTGGGTTTATGAATTTCTTTCAAACAATCCCTTGTTTTAATAATCTATTAAAATAGGATATGTTAATACTTATCAGTTTTGAGGATTTTGAAGTATTGTGTTTTGATTTCCTTTTCTAAACTCCCTGTACGTAAAGCACTAAAGTGTTTGTTTTAATACAATTTTAAAGTTGGTTCTTTATGTTAAAATTAATTGAGTACTTCAATTTTAAATTTGGTATTTGTTCGAAAACACTGAATAATTGGTTATCGGTATTAGTTAAAGTGTAAATAAAGGATTAAGCAAACATTAAGTGATTGACTGATCATAATGTTCGACTAGAATTTCGTGAGTAGAGTCATTTGTTGGTTGACTTTCTGTGCTATGATTAGGGAAATTAAATAACTTTGGGTTGATTGAGACGCGAAGGCAATGGTCCCTATACGTATGGGCATCGTCAAATGAAAAGAAAACAGGTTCTGGTAGAATCCCAAGGTAGGGTTTATTGCCGCACGGTGGTTGTGTAACTGGTATTGTGTAGTCGTGCCTGAGATTATCTGATTATGTGTGATTAGGGAACTTAGAATTTAATTTCATGATTTGGCATGCTTATATGAGTTAATTGCTAACTGAAAATGTTAAATGCTAATTGTTGATTAAATGTTTAAATGTTAATAATTATGTTTTAAATGTTGATATGTGAAAGTTGATGCATGAATTGATGGGGATGTGAGTTTGGTTTAGAGTTAGTATTAATATTAGCAAAGGAGTGAGAATTGAGGAAATCTAGTGAGAATTCTATTTTTAGAAATAAAGTGATTTAGAAGGAAAGAAAAGAAATAAATTAAAGAGAGTACGATGAGAGAATTAGAATAAAATGAACCATTAAAATGTAATTGAATTAAAAAGGGTAAAGAAGGAAAGACAGGAAACGTCACAGGTTGGTCATAAGACCCTGTGGTTTAATAAAAGAGAATTCGAGCGCAGGTTGGTCATAAGACCCTGTGGCTCAACACAGGTTGGTTGTGGTGACCCTGTGGCTGGCGCAGGTGGTTGTGGTGACCCTGCGGCCAATTAAAAAAAACACTGTCACAGGTTGGTTGTGGTGACCCTGTGGCTGGCGCAGGTGGTTGTGGTGACCCTGCGGCCAAGTAGAGCACACCATCACAGGTGGGTTGTGGTGACCCTGTGGCTGACACAGGTGGGTTGTGGGGACCCTGTGTCCTAGCGCAGATAGGTTGTGGTGACTCTGCAACCAGTGGTGGCGACTGGCATAGGTTGGTTGTGGTGACCCTGTGGCCTATGATAGAAAACGGTGTCAGTGGGTACTGGACCCTAGAAGACGTGTGGTAGTTGGAACCTGCACGCATGGGTTGAGTAAGACGTGCGACCTTTGGGGATCCGTACGCATCGGTAAGACGTATCCTCGGCAAACGGGGAACGCAGTGGCGGGAGCCCCACGACACGATAAAGGATAAAAGAAAGTAATAAAAGATAAAGGAAGAAAATAAAAGATAAAAGAAAGTAATAATAGATAAAGGAAAATAGTAAAAGATTAAGTGAAATGCAAAGAAATAATAGGAAGTCAGGGGGAATAAAGGGAGTGTGAGGAGAATGAATAGAATAGGATAGTGATTAAATTAAGTGTGAATATGGGTTGGAAGGTACAAAGAATTGGAGATGGTTGTGTCTATAGTGAATAGGTGATTGGGTGTGTTTATATTCGTAATATTTGATTATTTGCTAAATGTGCTTGACTTGGGTTATGTTCTATGCTTTATCAGTTAGTGCAATTCTCACCCTTACAACCAACACAGGTACAGGTCAGGAGCATAGCTGTTATTTGGGCCGAGCAGGAGCACACTTCCCCACGGGAAGTGTGAGTAAATTATTTTAATTATTGTTGAGTCGTACCGGGTCATATTATGGATTACTATGTATTTTTAAGAATTATTTAATAAATGTATTTTAATCTCAATTGTATTTTGGGTGGCCCGGGCTCTTTATTTGGTTCCTCTGAAATCTAATTATTTTCATCTTAGTATTTATCCCAGGATATTGGGAGAAGAGTTAAATTATGTATGAATATTTATCCTGGATGTCTGGATGTTGTTAAAACTGTTTTGAACAGGTTGCAGGTAAAATGTAATTTTTGGGAATGTCCATAAAACAGAGGAAACTTTGTCCAATTTTCGGGTAAAAATTATAATACGTATTTTAATTAAAAAGAAATTTTCAAATCCATATTTTCAAAATAGGTATAATAAATAGGTTGTTACATAGATTGCATCATGACCAGTAGCTATCCTTGGCAACCCAGACACGAAATCCATTGAGATACTATCCCATTTCCATGACACTTTCACTGCGGAGACTTCCTTGACACTTTCAAGGACTCCTTCTCTTCTTCAAATGAACACGAGAGCAGTAAAGTAAGTGTTGGCTCCAAATTTCGAACACCGGTTACTTCTGAGTATGACAGTGTTGATGTAACTGGTTTCAGACTTAGCAAGAATTGGCAGATAGAATATGTTCGATGGATTTTGCGTTTTTAATTTTTAATCCTCCTTCATTGTCTTCTTCTCTGAATTTCTTCTTCTTATTTATGTTGAAGGCGATAATTCCTTCCAATTCAAAATTTCGAATCCCACGAATCAAGGAGGGAAGAATTTCACCACGTGAGGAATTGAAGATTGCGAGATTCCCTCTCCAACAGTCATATTCTTATTCGGTTTAATTCTGAATCAGATCTTCCGTTTAATGCCAATTCATTTATAAACAGATTCTGATGATTAGCGAGCTCCGAGCTTCGAGTCGGATAGAGCTTCAATAGCCGATGACTTGAAGTGAATCGAGCTTTTTTCTTGAACCGAGCTTGTTGCTTGAATCGAGCTGATTTGCTTCCATAGCTTCCATACCAAGTCGCTGAGCTTGCGCTTGAACTTGATGATGCTTGCACTGTTGTTGACCAAGTATGAACCGAGCTTGATCTTGACCTTGATGTCTGAAATCAGGCCGAGCAGTATATGCGAGATTGTACTGAAGATCAAGATACGAGCTTAGCCAAGCTTGATATGTGATCTCCGACTGAAACTTGATATCTGAGCTTTTTGCGGAGCTTAATATTTTGATCTCGAACTGACCTTTAGCCGAGCTAAATATTCAATCTCGAACTGGCCTTAGCACTTTACTCTTCCACAGCGAAGGCCGAGCTGATGGTTCTGCCGAGCTGATGATTTAACATTTTACTCGTCTGCACCGAAGGCCGAGCTGAACATGTGATGCTCTGAAGCTTTACTATTTTACTCGTCAACACCGAAAGCCGAGATGAACATCTGACGCTCTGAAGCTTTACTATTTTACTCAGACTTAACGAAGGCCGAGCTTAACATCTGATGCGTTGATGCTTTTCTATTTTTAGTCGGACTTAACGAAGGCCGAGCTGATCATCTGACGCGCTAATGCTTTACTATTTTAGTCGGACGGCACCGAAAGCCGAGCTGATGGTTCGACGACTTTCACTGAGCATATGGTTCAATCTTGCTTATTGTTGTCTAAGATGAGCTAACTACCTGACTCTACCACTGCTTGATAACTAAAGGTACGGTACGTCGGCAGACTCGGAATCTGGGTTGTTGTTGTTTACTCGTTACTCACTACGAGTTCTTCCGTGCAATTTGTCTTCATCAAAACCTTGACCGAGAGCCGAGAGCCGATTTTGAAATCTCCCCCTTGCAGTTTGTTGTACTCAAAACTTAGCATTCCTTGCTGACTCTACAGTAGTTATTTTGTTAAGTGTATTTTTGATTTTCATGAAGTGAATGAATAAATTTGTTTGATAAAGTTTTGTGCTTTGATTTGTATATGTGTGTGTATTCGGCCAAGAGAGAAAGAATGATGAAATGATTTTGTTTCATGAAAAATAAATTAGTGTTCGAGTGCTTGAATTGGATTATGATGATTTGAATGTTTAGGCTTGTAGTTTATAGTTTATTTTCTTTTAATCTATTCGGCCATGGAGTATAAGTGTACTTAGGGAATTTTTTTTTATGAAAATAAACTTGTAAGTTGATGCTTGGACATGGTTTAGTTACTTGAAGCTTGTAAAGTTTGTTATTGTAGCTTATTTCTTTGGTTTAATTCGGTTTGTAAGTGTATGCATGTTTAAGTAACTTTGTTTTGAGAAAACGAACTTGCATGATAATGTTCCAAGTGGATTTAAAGTGTTTTGAACTTGTAATCTTTGGTTTATTTTGTTTAGTCAATTCGGTTTCGTTAAGTAAAGGTAGGTAAATATTAAAATGAATTATTTTGGAAAAGATTGTGAGTTGTATAATTGATTTAGTGTTGTTTTGATGCTTTAAGATTTGTTAGAAAAATTTATGAATATTGTTTTGCTTTGATGTATGATTCGGCCAAGACAAGTTTAATAGGATAGGAATTTATTTTGATAAGTGTTAATTGATGTTTGAAAAGGGTATGAGTTGTGTGAATTGATTTGTTAAAAGTGTTGTTGTCGTTTGAATTTTAAACTACGTTCGAAAAATGTTCGGATATGAAAGTAGCTTTGAAAACTAATTGATTTTAAGTTTGGTTTCTTTGAATTATTTGAAATTGATGGCCTTGTTTGGTGGTTGTCCAAGTTTTATTTCATGATGAAAAGCTTGAATTTTAAAGTGTTAAAGTGTTGGTTTTGTATTAAGGAATGCTTGGAAGCGAAAAGTACTTTTACGTTGTGTTCGGATTTTATTAGTGAGTTTGCAAAATAATTCTTTGTTGTTCGGAATTGTTTGGGTTTGTTTCTTCATTTTAAAAAATGTGTTCAAGTATTTAAAGTAAAGCTTTTAAGTGGTATTCGATTTAGGAAAAAGTCGGATCGAAAACGATGAATTTTTTGGTGTTTCCAAAATTGTTTAGGGTGCTGTCCAAGGTGGACCAGCAACCCCTATTTGTTTTTAAAATTTATTTATGGATTATTTACAATGTGTTTTAATGTATTTAAGTTGTGGTTTTACTTTGGAACAATTTGATAAAAAAGGAAATTGTATATTAATGTATTATGTTTGGTTTGAGGAAAATAAAGGTGTTGCAGTGGAACGTGATCGCGGAGATCGAGATTTTGTGGATTCTCCAAGGATTTCATTTCGCAATCAAGGTGAGAATAATAGCTTATATGGAATGTATGTCATGAGTAACTGTGTTTAGTTTCGATTGTTTAAATCAGAACCGTGATCGGGAAAGGTTGAGTAGTGTGAGGGCGATTGGCCTGTTGATTGTTTGGCTCCTCACATGAAAGACTAAGATCACTATTTCGTTTATGTGTTGCATTTGATTGGGTTATGTGAACATGAAAGTATGAACATATGATGCCTGCTCATGCATAATGATTCATGTTGTTATATTATGTTTAGCATGATGCATGACATTGAGACATGAAAATAAAGTGATGAATGAATGTTATGTGTGGAGGAAGTAAATAAAGGAAAAGTAAGGAGTGGAAATGAATTCCCTGATGAGCACCGAAACGATTAAGGTTATGTCTTATAAGATGAGTTGAGCTGGCCACGTCGGCAGTATGCCGTGGATCCGAGCCTTGAACAGTTAAGCAAGTGATATTGGAAAAGATTGGACGTTGAGGAAAAGTTGTGTAATTAGAGGTCGAGGATCACCGAAGTGATGGATTAGGGTGATTCGTCCGACCATAAGGTTAATAAAAGCTTTAATAAGACTGAAACATATAAAAGATAATAATTATATGCGGTGAGATGAGTGTGAAGTAATGGAGAGGAAGATACCTAGTCTATCTACGGATATTCAGGTGTGTGATTGTGATAGGGGAGGGTGATGACGGTGAAACATCAAGAAACCTGGAGTGCTTTTCTAGGCGGAACTAGTCTATAAGTGATCGGGGATTAATACCCAAGGGATCGTAGCGTGTTCTGCACCGCGAACTAGAAAAGTACTGTCACCCCCTTGATCAAATTCGAAACGGTAAGAGGGAACTTGAACGAGGCGGGCAGATCGGCTGAAGATTGGATCGCGTGGAATATCAATTGTCGTGTTAGCTGGCCTGTGCGATTGTGGCTTGACATTCATATTTGTATGTTGTTGGTTTCCCAACTGTTCGACCGACGTGGGTTATGGTTCTTGTACGTCCCGTTTGCTTCCAACTAGGTTTGGGAGGATATGGAGGAGAAGTAGACGTGTGTGCTAACTATAAAACTTTCACAGTGATGTCTTATATTTCCCCTAACATCATGGGTAATGTGAACTCTTGATAAGACTTAATAAAATATTTTGAGAAAGTTAACAATGTGACAGTATTAAAGTGTGATGGCGATGAGGTGCTGATGGCAGTAAAGTTGCTAAGAGAATAATGATGTGGAATTAATAAAGTGGTTAAGTGACGAAGATGATGATCATGCATTCATTTAGTGTTCATTTGCATTTGTGTTTTTATTTATTTTATGCCTTGAGATGTATTGGTGGTGTGCCGGATTGGTTGGCATGTCATGCATCCATAAAAGCTTATTCTTTCTCCTGTTCGTTGTTTCTCTTCGTTCTTTGTGGGGACGCAATGGGCAGATGGTGTACAGCATAGAGATCATCATGTGGCCCCTAGCGGGGGGAGTGTGGGAAGTCACCCCTAATGGATGGATCTGGAGAGGCTTGACTCGGCTGGAAATCAGAGACGCTGAACATCGTCTGAGTGGAGCAAGAACTGATCTGCACATTGGTCGCATTACCTTGAGGGACTATATGGACGGAGGACCTCAGACGTACTTCGCTCGTGGTATGCAGGCCGCACCGCGTCCGAGGGAGGAGATAGCACCGGAGAGCGACGAGGATCAGCCGGCAGCTTAAGGAGTCCCGTGGGTCTTGTGGTCTAGGTGTTTTATTTTGTTTTGGTTAGGGTCAATTCCAACTGAGGAAAGTCATGCTCTAGATAAAAGCCTTTGATCATTGCTCCTTGGTCAGGCAAACCAATTAATAAAGGAAACTTTGATCACATTCCAATGTAGATACTATTTCCGGGACTTCATCTCAAATTCTGGAGTGCATGTGCCTTAAGTAAGATTGCTAGTCTCGTTGGCATGCCTATCGTGGTAGACCAGATGACTCAGGGAAGGAATCATGTGAATTTTGCACGTGTGCTAGTGGAGGTCAATCCAGCTATATAGCCTGAGGAGATTTATTTTGAAGATGAAGAAGGCAGGCTTTTAACACTGAAAATTGGATATGAATGGAAGCCAACTTTATGCTCCAAATGTAATATGTATGGGCATGATGCTCGTATGTGTAAGAAGAATGAGAAACAACAATGGGTTCCTAAAAAAGTGCCAAGTATGAAGCATATACAGCATGTTGCTGATGCCTTGACTTTGAAGAAGAATTTGAAGTCTGACTCAATTCCTGAAGAAAACATTGATCGTGCTTTATTTCATGTTGAGGCTGTAATTGGGAGTGGTGCACCACCTATGAAGCCGGGTGATGATGGTGCAACAAATGGTGCCATAATTGTTGAATTAGAACCAATAATTGATGCGGATAAAACTGAGGGTTGGACTACGGTCACTAGAAGCAAGGGTCAGCAATTCAAGAATTCCAATGGAGAGGCTTCCAAGCCTATCCCTCATTGATAATTTAGAAGCATGGAATATTAGAGAGCTCAACCACCCTCAAAAGCATAAGGAGATTATCAATTTCTGCAGGTTGAATACGGTAGGATTATGTGGTGTGTTAGAAAATAAATTGAGAACCAGATTTGTTTCACTAGTGTTGAATAACATTGCTCCTGGATGGGGTTACTTCATTAATACTGTTGTAAGTGCTATAGGCAGAATTCTTGTTATTTGGAAGCAGGATGTTTTTGAGGTTACTATTGTTGCCCGTTCTTCTCAATTTGTTCACTGCCATGTGGTTAATTAAGCTAATGGTCAAATCTTTTTCATCACCTTTGTTTTTGCTTCAAACAGTCAAGATGAGAGGAAGGATCTTTGGAATGTAATTAAAGGTGTGAGTGATGTAATGTCAGTTCCTTGGCTGCTTCTTGGTGATTTCAACACCTTTCTTGAACCGCACGAAAAAATTGGAGGCTTTGTGGACCTGGACTCTTTGCAGGATTTTAGAGACTATTGTAATTATAGCCAATTATCTGATATGAGATTTAAAGGATGCTCTCATACATGGTGCAACAATCAAATTGGAGAGGATCGAATTTTATGTAAACTTGACAGAAGTTTGGTTAATTCTGCTTGGTGTTCCTTGTGGCCTGACACTGAAACAACTTTTTTGCTGCCTGGTTTATCTGACCATTCCCCCATCTTGGTGGAATGGAACCAGGTTTCTTGCCCTAAAAAGAATGCCTTCAAGTATTTTAATATGTGGGCTCAGTATGATGGTTTTCTGAATTTGATTCAATCAGTGTGGCAGACTGAAGTGCATGGTTATTTGATGTTCCAGGTTTGCAAAAAATTAGACTTACTTAAGCACCCTTTGTTGGCGTTTAATAAATCTCATTTCTCAGGGATTGTTGCAAAGGAGATGAATCTGAAATTTAGATTGGATTTCATTCAAGGTCAATTGATGCAGAACCCTTCAGATATTTCCTTGCAGAATGAGGCTAAGAATATTTTACAGGATTACAGATTGGCTTATAATGCTTCCTTATCTTTCTTGCGACAGAAGGCAAAACAACATTGGCTGGAGGTAGGGGATCAAAACACAAATTTTTTTTACAATTCTATAAAAGAGAGTAGGTACATAAATAGAATTATCAGAATTCGTGGTCCTCATGGTGGCTTCATATCAGGTCAGGACAACATTGCAAATCTGTTTGTTGACTATTATAAGCAGCTTTTCACAAGGAAGCAATCTTCTTGTTGGAATGATGATATCATAAAGGAAGGTCCAGACCTTTCTATTAGCCAACAAATTAATCTGCTCAGACCTTTCTCTTATGATGAAATTAAGAATGCCTTTTATTCTATCAATTCAGATAGTGCTCCTGGCTTCGGTTCTGACTTCTATAAAAAAATCTTGGGAAGTCATTGGCCCTGAATGTTGTGCAGCTATTTCTGAGTTTTTCATGATAGGTAAATTGCTTTAGAGAGTGAATTCTACCAATTTGGTGATGATCCCTAAAATTGATGGTCCTACTGAGGTCAAAGATTATAGGCCAATTGCATGCTGCAATACTTTATACAAGTGCAACTAAAAACTTCTATGTAACAAATTAAATAAAGTGTTGCCTTCTTTGATCAATGAAAATCAGTAAGCTTTTGTGCAAGGCAGATCCATCATTCATAATTGTTAGATCCAGTGAAAAGGTTTTGATAATGACAAAGGTTTTGAACAAGCTACAAATGGTTTGATCAAGCTTAAAGTTTGAAGAAGTTCAACAAACAATCAACACTCAACATTGATGAAGAGAGAGCAAGCTCATGAAGACTTAGTTTGTGTTTTATTGTAATATCTTTAGCCTCTCAAGTCTTTTATTTTTATGAGTTTGGGTAGAGTCATTAGAGGGTAGTGAATCTCTATCAAGGTCATGATTATATCATAATTTGAGTATTCACTTAACCTAAAATCAATAGGTGGCTTAAAGGTTTGAAAGAAAAGGTTTAGTTTTGAGAAAACAAGTTTTTAATTGAATTTAGCAGTGACTAATCGATTAATGTGTTAGGATTAATTGATTAACACACATGTTACAGTGGTTAATCAATTAAGTCATGTGTTAATCGATTAACACGTGCAGAATCAGTTTTTAAAATAAGCTTTTCAAGGCAAAATCAATTTTCTATTGTTTCCTAACTTTTAGGTATTCTATATAAACTTTTTCCTAACCTTTGTGAAAAGATTAGAACACATAATACATCATTTTGATATTCATTTTAAAAAGAATCAAGCCACTCTATTCTCTCTCACTTTCATAGATCAAAGCTTTCAAATTTCATATTCTTTGATCAAGTATCTTTGAATCTCTTATGTTGATATTTTCATAGCTCTTGAAAGAGATTCATAGGATTGTTATTTTGTTTTTCATTTGAGATGTAATCATTGCAAAGAAGGCAAGCTATCTACAACACAAGGAAGACTTGGTGGTTGTTCATCAAGCAAAGTTATCTTGGAAGTCTTGTTGTGTTAACAAGCAAAGTGGAAGTCTTGGTGTGAGGCATCATCAAGCAAGTGGAAGTCTTTGAAGCATCTCAAAGCAATTGGAAGACTTGTTGTGGGGATATCAACAAGCAAGAGAAGAGGTCAGATTAGATTCAATAGGATTGCAAGGCAAGGGTGTGGTATCTCTTGTAGGCTATCAAGAAGGGAGTCTTGAGAGGCATTTACTTGTAATTTGAGAACTCTAATTCCTCATAGTGAAGAATCTCTCTTGGTTGAAGAGGGGACTGGATGTAGCTTTCAAGTGGATGAAAGTGAACCAGGATAAATCACTGTGTCGTATCTCTAAACTCTTAACTCTTTACATTCAAGTCATTTCAATATTGTTCTTGGTTGAAAACCTAGAAAAGATTGATTTTCATAATTGATTGAATTGAATCTTAATTGTGAAAATTGATTTGGGGAAAATCATTTTCATAACCTAGGTAATCAATAAGAATATTGGTGTTAATCAATTCCGCTTTATCTCTGATCTTATGTGTTAATTGATTGATTTTCGTATTTGATTGAAAAGTGATTTTTCAGATACTGTTCAGATTAATCGATTAAGTTGATTGTTAATCGATTAATTTTTAAGTTGCTTTCGGCATTAATCGATTAACAAGTTATTTAATCGATTAGTTTGAAAGTTAGCTTCGGCATTAATCGATTAGTACTGAAGTTAATCGATTAATAAGCTGAAAATCTTGTAAAAATCATTTGTTTTAATCGTTTTGATTTGTTTCTTTCGAAAATCTTTCAAGGTTTCTCTAACACCTATTCAACCCCCCTACTAGGTGTTTTCCTAGTGTCTCCTAGTTATTTCACCCACCGATTGTAGTTCTTACAATAATGTTCTTATTTCTCAAGAATTTCTTCGATTGTATGGAAGGAAGTATGCATATCCAAGGTGTCTCATGAAAGTTGATATTCAGAAAGCATATGACATAATTGATTGGAGATTTTTAACTGATGCCCTCACTGCTTTTAAATTTCCTAATAAGTTCAAGGAGTGGATCATGACTTGTGTTACCTCTGCTTCATTCAGAATTATCATTAATGGCCAAAATTTTGAATCCTTCACAGCTTCCAGGGGCATTAGGCAAGGTGATCCTATTTCACCTTTGCTTTTTGTTCTTGTTATGGAGGTTCTCACCAGATACTTGCAAGCAGCTTCAAAGCATAGGAATTTTCGCTTCCACCCTCTCTGCAAGGACCTGAGACTTATAAATTTAGCCTTTGCAGATGATCTCATGATCTTCTGCAAAGGTCATCCTGCAAGTGTCAAAATTTTGATGGATGCTTTCAAAGATTTTTCCTTGGGCTCTGGGCTTGTGGCAAGCTTTGAGAAGTCGCACTTGTTCATGGCTGGTTTACCTGAGATCAAGCAACAGCAGCTTCTGTCGATTACAGGTTTCCAAAGAGGTGCATTTCCTTTCAAATATTTAGGATTGCCTCTAACAACAAAAAAAAATGGTTAGTTTCAACATGCAGGTCTTTGATGGATAAAGTGTGCAAGAGAATTACCAGCTGGAAAACTCGGAACCTTTCTTATCAAGCAAAGTGTTGTTTAATAAACTCGGTTCTTCTAACATTACACTCGTATTGGAGCCAGATTTTCATTATTCCGAAAGCGGTTATCAAAGCTATAGACTCCAAATGTAGAGAGTTTCTTTGGGGCAAGAATTCTACAGACCATTATCATGCTATTGTTGCGTGGAGTCAGGTTTGCTTACCTAAAAATAAGGGTGGTCTAGGCTTTAAAAACTCAAGTGTTTGGAATAGAGCAGCCATTGGGAAACAAATTTGGCACATAGCTGTGAAAAAAGACACCTTATGGGTCAAGTGGATCAATTCGATTTATCTGCATGGAACTGATTTCTGGTCCAATGAGTTTAAGCAATCTGAGGGATGGAATTGGAAACAAATTCTCAAAGTAAGAGACGCATTGCGGGTTCATTTTCACAATGATGTATGGCAGCATAATGCGGATGGTATGTATACTATTAACAGTGGTTATAGAATTCTTTTAAATGCCAATCATGCTACCTTTCCAGCTCACAGAATGGTTTGGAATGCGTTAAGTGTTCCAAAGCACAGATTTATTGTTTGGTTAATGATGCAAAACAGATTAAAAACCAAGGATCGGTTATCCAGATTTATTGCTATTCCTACTACATGTGTATTGTGCAATAAGGGGCTAGAATCCAGGAATCATTTGTTTTTTGAGTGTGTTTGGAGCAAAGGGTTACTTGATCATGTTTTCTTATGGATTGGCTTAGAGACTTGGCCTTTAAAATTTTCATATTGGTCAAGATGGTTGGTGCATTCCTTCAAAGATAGGGTGAAGAAGAGATGTATTTGGGCTACCTATGCGGCTCTTATTTATCACATTTGGAAGGAACGCAACTCATGGTGCTTTAAAAATGTTTCTCATTCGGATGCTTTTGTTTTTAGATTGGTGAAATATGATGTTGCTTGGAGGATAAGACATTGTTATCCTATGTTCTCGTCTTGGTCGAATAAGAGCCTCGTCAATAGAATAAATATGGAGCTCAATTGTATTAGTTTAGTATTTTCTAAGATTATGAACCCTTCCTAGAAGATGGCATAATCTTGATTAGTCTTGGCATGATATTTAACCTTGAACCCTTCCTAGAAGGTGGCGACGTTTTTGATTATGGCCTTTGGCTTGTATGAGTTTTTCTTAGTTCGTTGGTAATGGATTTTTTCATTTCACCAAATAAAAAGGAAGTGATCTTATCTTTTAACTTTATTACAATTTATTTAAAAAAGGAGTTATGTAATACTTATTTTTTGGGTGTGAAGAAGTAGTCCTAAAGATAAAATCGAATTACCAAAACATTACCAACGAAATTAACTAAATACGTATAGCTTATTATTTTTTTTAACTGAACTAAATTGCTTGTTCTAAAAGAAATAAATAAAAATGGGAGAATCATTAAAACTAATGCATAATACAACTCTGATGAAGTTGGAATTGGAATGTGGCGTGGATGACCAAAACAAATCGAAATTTCCACCAAGTTGCCAATGCTAAGTATCAGCGGAGCAACATGGGGATAGGACCCAAATATCAGTCATGTGATAAACAAAACAACAATGAATGAAGAACCAAAAATCATACTAATTTCTGCAGAATCCGTATATGCATACAGATAAAAAAAGGGGCAAATTATTTTGTCATCCCATGATCATCTTATGCCACCCCATTACTTAATATTATTCCTTTTCTGCCTTTTTGAAAGAAAAAAAACTAATTTTTCACAGGTCATAGAGGCTGCTTACGACCTGCAGGTCGTAGCACCCCCTTATGACCCGTTCAAAAACTGAGTATTTGAATGGGTCATAAAGGGGTGTTATGACTTGGAGGTCGTAGCACCCAATACGACCCAATCAAATACCCAGTTTTTGAACAGGTCGTAGCTTCCCCTTCCCGATAAATTATAAGCCACAGAGTTACTTACCTTATCACTCACACTCTCAAACCCTTCTCTCAAACACATTCATTCTCTCAAACCCGTTCAAAAACTCAGGTCGGTTAGTCAACATTTCTATCAAATTTTCTTCCTCAAGGTTCGTTTCTCCATTCTCTCTTCACATTATTTGGTTTTTATTTGCATTATTCATGAATTCAGTTTTGACATCCAAATCCTCGGTTTTCCCCCTTTTCAATTTTCTTCCTCAATTTTTTGACATCCAAACCCCAGGTCTTCTCTGTGGATGTTTGACCTACGATCTCAAGCAATGGATACCTGTACCTATTGGTTTTGTAAGTACTATCCATAACAAGAACAGTACTGAATGAATGGAATAAGGATATTCCACTTGGATGTGCCCAAAAAATAGCCTTGAACACATCACTTTCTTCATCTTTTACGTAATGTGTCACATATCCAGAAGAAGTCAATCGGTGTAATAGATGATGCATCTGTGTCCTGGGATGTCTGATACTTCTTTTATATCTTTGACACTCATTGTTCACTTGTCTCAAGGTAGTACAATTGTTCTTGTACCTTCTTTTCAAACTAATGAGAATTTCTTTCGGTTTAACCCCGGACTTTGTCAAGTTCTCGATTAACTCATTTTCCTCTTTGGTTAGCCTACCATAATATGAATGACGCTCCAAGGTGTCACATGGTTTGTGATTGTGGACCCCACATTTGACCAAAAGCTTCCAACCTTTTCCATTACCAAGATCATAAGCGTAAATCCTGAAAGGGCAATCAGACTTGTGACTACCTGATACAGACATCACCTCACCTTTTGTTCGTTTCCTATATTTTTCACTTCTTTAGCACGCCGATAAAACCCTAGGTCTTCTCTTATACGTCCCTCCGCCTATGTCTGACCGGTATATAACGATCACATATTTTTGTTCTCTTCCAACAGATTGAACCCTAGCAGATCAATTCGTCTCTACTCGAGAAAACCTTATTATGTGAAAAGTCATCACTATAATCTGCAATAACATTGTTGAATGAAAAAACAAAGTTATATTAAGATTTTTTTCTTTTAAAATAAAAAAAGTCGTAACACGGGGTTACGACCTGGCCCAAAACAAAGTTGTAACACAGGGTTACGACCGGGCAAAAAAACCAGGCAAATAAAAAGGTCGTAACACTGTGCTACGACCAGCCAAAACAATAAGGGGATGCTATGACTTGCAGGCCATAAGCAGCCCCTACGACCCGTGAAAAATCAGTTTTTTTTTATAAGGGCATAAAATGAATAATATTAGGTAGTGGAGTGGCATAAGATGATCATGGGATGGCAAAATAATGTGCCAAAAAAGAAAACTCAATTTTTATGAATAAAATCAATGAACCACAACTTGAACATATGATTTCAATTGATCAACTACATACCCAATCCCATAGAGTAATTCATATTGGAAATAAATCTTGAGCCATAACAATTGTCACAAGACAGATTATTAACCCATCTTACAGCATATAACAACCCAATTATACCTATGACTACTGACACCAAAGTTTAAATCAATAACAAAGAAAAATGCCAATTGAACACAGGACACAGGATTAGTGACATGTATTCAAATTATATCAGACCAGGTGGAAAATAAAGCATTAATAGAATATTTCATATATACCTATGGGCTCCAAGATTGATGAACACAAAAAATATCCTCCTCACTCAACACTCAAATTACAAATAAAGAGAAAATTACGCTATGTGCATCCCTCTCTCACTCAACGCATTCACGATCAATGTTGTTGTTGCGTTCTTCACTATTGCCACTGCCTCCGGTTCTCTCTCTCCTTCTATTTTTCGCTGCCTCCTCTTCTGTTCTATGGTGTTCCTCTTTTTATAGGCCTCTAGCTAACGCACGTGATCAAGATTAAGAAGGATATAAGCGAATTTTGCACTGGGAACCGAAGAGAAGAAAAAAGAACGCTAATGCTCTTTGGATGCGAATACGAACTTCGCTAGGGGGAAGAAAGAAAGCGCGATTTCATCACATAATTGAAAGAGGAAAAAGTGCGAATTGACTAGGCGAATCACGAATTAGGAATGGAAAAGCAAGAATTTGGGTGATTTGGGAAAATGGGGCAAAGGGGAAATTAGGGTTTTGGGGAAGAAAACAGCCACTGGCTGCTTCTGCTGTTGGGACGAGAATAAGGAACCGGATGGGGAACCGCCCAGCACTTTTTTCTCTCTTTTTTTTTTGAATTTTTAATGAAAATAAAAAAGTAAAACTTAACAAAAATCTTTATGCATATGCGTCAAAGATAATGGAAACAAGGAATAAAATTCATTATTTATTATTTTATCTTTTTTTTTTAAAAACCAAATTTGAGAACAAAATTTTGACTAAACAAATTATTTACAAAATATAATTTTGACACCAGACAAAATTGGGTGTCAACATAGATATATACATATGTGTATAAGTTTAAGTCCTCCTTTGCTTTTATTTTGTACAACTAGTCACACTTGTATTATTTTTCAGTAAAATCTTTAATAAAAAAAATACTTATTACACTTAGGTATATGAGTACACTTTTGGACCCTTTCCTCAATTGATTTCTAAAACCATCCCTGCCCATTTCCTCACCTCCATACCGCCACATTTATATCCTGCCAAACATGTTTTCACTTTCCCTCTTCGTCGTGCGATATATGTGTCGTGCATGTGTGATGTATGTGCGACGTGTGTGCATTGCATGAGCAATGTGAGTGTGAAGAAAAAGTATCATTTAGTAGAGAAATGTTTCCTATAAATAAGAAGACGAGTTTAAAGTAAGAGTAATCTATTCATTTAGTAAAGAGAACTGAGGTCTTAAGGCACTAGGAGGTGTAGACACTCAAAGTTCTGCAATACCAATATTGTAATCTTGGGAAGATTTCCAGTGTTTATTAGCAATAGAATATTCGTTTCTATCATTCTATCATGAATAAAAGTCAGTTACTTCTTGTTTAAGCTAATGATACCCTTATGTTGTTTATTTCACTACATAGGAGAACACCATGTTGTAAAACATTACCTTGTATGTTGTGTTATTATGGGGCAGTCGTAGCAACCTGCTGACCAAGGGCTTGGTAGTGTGAGAGAGAGTACTTGATGGTATATTTGGAGTCAAGCTCTGTCATCTCCCAACTTTACTCACAAGGAATAGTACCAGAAGTGTTCTCGCACTTCCTGAAAGGAGATAATAATTGCGGAGACATTGGTTTTTGGTGAGATTGTGGAGCCAAACATCATATATAGTCCACTTGTTCCATCACAATAAGTGTTTTTTGTTATTGGAATAATTTTCTTTACACTTTAATTTTTATATATAACATGTTTAGTTATGTTTCCTAAGTATTATTGAGATGTTTTTTGTTGTCTAAATTCATATATTAAAATTTAGTTGTGCTTGAAGACTTCATTGAAATTTTAGTAGAATTGTTTTTGTATGTAATATAAACCGTAATTCATTTGTTTAATAGAGCTTCTTGTCTAATAACACAAATGAATAAAAATTTACGATTTATTGATAGATACCAAGTGTTTCATTAAATGAGTGATCTAAGTAAGTTGTCTATCTAAATGAAGGTGCGGGAAACCGAGGGTTTGGACCCTCCTCTCATGCATGCATTTTACACAATTAACTATGTATGTTTCATACTTGTTTAATAAAAAATTCAAAATAATTACTATGTATATACATAGGTGTATTAATTTAAGTCCTCTTTTGCTTTTATTTTGTACAACTAGTCACATGCATGTATTATTTTTTCAATAAAATCTAATAAAAAATACTTGTTACACTTAGGTATATGATTATACTTTTGGACCACTCTCTTCAATGATTTCTAGATTCATCCTTGGCAATCTCTTCATCTTTATACCACCATGTTACATCCCACAAAACATGTTTTCACTTTCCCTCTTCATCGTGCGATATTCGTGCTTTGCACATGAGATATATGTGATTTGCACGTGTGATATATGTGCGACGCGCGTGCAATGTGTGGGTGGTGTGTGTTAAAATCTCAACGAAACAAGTGTCTTGCCTAAAAAATTAAGGATTTATTCTATTTGTTTCATATCAGTTAATTTACTTTCTATTAATTGATATTTGAAAAGCAAATGACTCAAAAGATATATACATTTCACTCTACTGACAACAATGACTCTTTTTTGGCAAATCTTGAATTAAAAGAAAAAATTGTTGTCTATGACTTTGATGATTAACAAATTGGATGTACTAACTATGATTTTAGGTCTCCACTACAGTACTATGTTTACAGTCTTATGAGCTATTATAGTAATTTCTTCGTGCTACTTTTTTTTGTATAAGAAAAAACTTCAATACCAAAAACAAAATTTGAATACACCTAAAGATAACTTTGCTCTCATTGCCACCTTTCTAGGAAGGGTTCAATGAGAAACAAGTCATCTAAGCATCTAACTTACATTCCTTTTGAATTCTATCTATTAATAAACTATTTTTACATTCATCTATTCTAGGAAAACAGTAGAAAAATATAATAGCTATGTTCCTTTTTTCTAAGTAAAAAATACAAGTTGGTTAACTCTCCTTCATTTGAAACTTCCTTCTATTTTTCTCTATCCAAACATTATACACATCAGCAGCATAAGTCACCCAAATCATTCTTTTTCTGATCTTGTTTCTACTAAAATCATGTAAAGCTTGGCCAATATCTGAAACTTACTTGCCAAGAATCCAAACAAATCCAACAACCCAACTGTTTTAATAGCTTAGCAGCCCACACAGAGTCAAAAAATAGATGATCCATTGATTCAGGGAAACAACCGAACACACAACACAGAACTGTCAATAGTTTGAAGTATATCATGAAGAACTAACCAAAGGATAAAATTGTGCTTGGGAATGTTACCCTTTCTACACACAATCCTGTTGTATCTGAAAGCTTGTTTGTTTCCTTGCAACCAATGATAACCAGTAGAAATAGAATATGCTCCATTCTTGTCATGCTTCCAACTTCCTCCTTCAAAACCTAGTGCAAGAATGGTTCTGATTTTGATAATTTTCCTCCAATGCCACCCAGCATCACCTCTGATCTTATACTATGAGAAATCTTCTCCGTTGAGAAAAATAGCATTCATCCATTTAACCCAAAGGGAATTTATTTTAGCAGCTATGTTCCAAACCTGTTTACCAATAGTTGCCTCATTACATAGTACACAGTTTTGGACATTCAATCTATTGGAAGTCAAGCTTTCCCAAGGACCTTATAGAGTTTGCTAGAATTTTTCTAGAAGATTGTTTTGATGATAACAAACAAGCTCTTTCAAGCTTCAAGTGCATTCAACCTCAAGGATCAAGGCTCAAGCAAGCAAATAGTTTAAGTTAAGCTTTGCCCATAAGAAATGTTGTAAGGTAATGTAGTTTCTTTTTCCAAGTTCAATAAGGCTAAAAAGTTTTTCAAAGATAAGGAGAAGAAAAGAATCTTTTTATGAAATCATCTTTAAGTTTGATTTTCAGCTAAAAATGTTTTTGAAAACCTATGGTTACATACTTTGCTTTGGAAAATCAATTTTAAGAAAATAAGCAGAAGTAATCGATTACCTCTCCAGATAATCGATTATTATGTTTCTGAGTTGTGACCTGGGAATTTTAATTAGAAATAATCGATTACCTTATTTTATAATCGATTACCTTTCTCACAGAATGGAGATAATCGATTACCTTGTTTTAAATAATTGATTACTTTCTTAAAAATTAAATTCACTGTTTTCACATAATGGAGATAATCGATTACCTCTCTCAAGTAATCAATTATGTAACATCCCTAAATTTTAGTTCCCGAATAATGTCATGCTTTGCTATATGAATGTTTTGGCTTGCTTGATGTGTTAGAGCTTAATCGTGTGTAGCTAGCTTATAGTGATTAGGGTTAGCTTAAGCCTAAGTAATTAGGTTTATCCTTGTGTAGTTTTAAGTTGATTAGGGTTAGATGTGTAATAGTTTAGTTAGAAGTTAGATTAGTTTGGTTAATGAATGGCTTAAGGGTTAAGTGGACTAGATTAAACCTAAGTTAACCTAATGGGCCACGGATGTGTGTTGGGCCATATGTGTGTGTGTGTAGGCCGTGGTATGTATATGTGTGTGGGGTGAATTGTGGGTTGCATGAAGAAGTGAGGTGGCAAGCTCACATTTCATGCATGTTGGCCAAGAGTTAGGTGGCAACACCATATTTCCTTCCCTTGCATGAAGTGTGATGTGTCCACACCAAGATTCACCATTATGCCACCTTATCTCTTCACCTTTTGACCAAAAGCCATCATAAAAGTAACCATGTGTTGAGGAGCACCATTTTGGCTTTCTTTCTTCATGACACCATCACCATCATCTTCAACTTCTTCCTTCAAGAAGCTCACGGCCAACACCATAACCACCCACATCCAAACTCATTCTTCCACTAAAACCAAGAAATCTTCACATATCCTAGGCCTAGATCATGAATACACATCATGCATGAGTGATCATGGCTTAGAAAATTCAAACTCAACCCCTTCTTTTTCTTAGAAGCTCACGGCCACATCCACCACCACCCTTGATCAAGCCTAAACTTCTACCAAACACAAGAAACCTTAGCATATTCATACTCTAGATCATGAATATGCCACTTACTTGAAGATTTGTGTTGAAGAAATTTCAATCATTAAACTCTAAACCCAAACAACCCTCACGGCCAAACCACAAACAACACCTTGAAATCTTTAGCTTGGTAGAACAAAGGAGAGCTTTAGAGTTTTAGAAGCTTGGAATCAAGTCTCAAGAGTCTAAGGAGGGAAAGTGCTCACGGTTTTGGGAGGAAAGGCCCAAAGGTTCTAAGTCTTCTTAGTTTTCTTCAAGAGGTAAGTGAGAGAAGCTTACACTTTTTCTAGAATAAGTCTTGAAGCTTAGAAATTAGGTTGAGTCACCATGAGACTCAAGGGCACTAGCTAGACTTTTGGTTTTGGCTTGGAGGCCGAATTTGATGATTCTTGACATGTGATTATTTAATATTCTATGCTGAATTTTATGATTGTGTTTGTGTTGATGAGTAATTACATATGAATGTTGACTAATGGAAGGTTTAGACCCTTGGATGATCAAAGCTTAAGGGTTGGCCGTGTGGATTTTTGTTAATTAGGCAATTAAAGTGTTAATCAAAACGGTTTTAGATTGTTAAGCCTCGGTTAAGGGGTTAACTTAGTAGCTAAAACGATTTAGTCAACTAAGTATCAATTAATCCTAGACTAGTAAGCTTAATCCCTAATTAGTCAACTAATCCAAGATTAGTTGGACTTAATCCTCGATTAGTGACCTTAATCCCTAATTAGTCAACTAATCCAAGATTAGTTGGACTTAATCCAAGATTAGTGACCTTAATCCCTAATATAATTAGTCAACTAATCCAAGATTAATTGGACTTAATCCTCGATTAGTGACCTTAATCCTTAATTAGTCAACTAATCCAAGATTAGTAGGACTTAATCTTAGATTAGTGAACTAAATCCTCTGATTAGTCAACTAATCCATGATTAGTTGGACTTAACCCATGATTAGTCGGATTTAATCCGAGATTAGTCAACTAAGCTAGATCTAATTCATGATTAGTGAGACCTAATCCATGATTAGTGGGCTTAGCCCATGATTAGTCAGCTAAAGTTCAGTTAAACCTAGTCTTAAGTAATTAGGACTTACTTAATCAAAGTCTTAAGTAATTAAGACTTACTGAACCCAAGTTCTAGTTACTTAAGGCGTACTTAGGTCAGGGAAATGATGGGACTTTATCCGATTACTCGGACATAAGCTGACCTAGAACTAGTATGACTCTGCTATGCTTATGTACTGATGGATACATGTTGACTGCTTATGATTATATGATGAACTAATATAAACATGTATGTATCCATACTGAACTGATGTCAAATGATCGTGACATAGTTGAACGAATGATAAACTTGGAACTTGAACATGTGCATGATAACCTAGGATTGCAAGAGTTGCATTGATATCATACGTGACATGAGCTAGGTTATCAGACAAGTCCCAATCTGAGGAACACCTACGCAGGTGGAAACACCGTAAGGCGTGCCTTTTCTACGCAGGTGAACCTGTGAACCGTTTCTGTAACTGAACTTGATATTTTATGAAAGCATGCACAGGGTTCATCGTAAGCCGTGCCTTTCTACGCTGGTGGACGCACTATAAGTCGTGCCGTTTATGCTGGTGGAAACACTGTAAGTCGTGCCGTTTACGCTGGTGGAAACACTGTAAGTCGTGCCTTTTACGCTGGTGGAAACACTGTAAGTCGTGCCTTTTACGCTGGCAGACGTGCCGTAAGTCGTGCCGCGTTCTTGAACTCACCGTTCCTCAGATCTGGACCCGGTGGACATTGAGGCCTCGGAGTTGGAGAAACATGTACATGCATCATGCCACTTATCTTGAAGATAATAACTAATCGGGTGTTTGCTCATATGTACATGCATTATTGCACTGGTGATTGCTGCTGTTTATCTGATTGTGAATGTTATGGCTTAGGCTTATTCGATAATGCGACTGTATTAGGCTTACTCTCCTGCCCTTTTAGGTGATGGCCAGATGCCTGCTTCGCATTGAGATCCGCCCGCTCCTTGATGGCGTTTGGGAGTATCAGGATCACCGGGTTGTTTTTGAGGGTGAAGTAGAGATCTCTCTCTACCATCCCAATCCCGTAGTTCGCTTTCGTCCTCTTAGGTTTCGTATCCCGATTACTTGTGTTATGCACATACCCCCGTTTTGAACTCTTGTGCTCTCGGATGGACGACCTTTAAGGGTGTGCATAGTGGAAGTAATCCGGAATTCGAATTAGTCGTACAGTTTTGGTTGGACGAAACCGGTGATCTCTGACTATGGAGTAGCTGCAGTGGACCAGTGACCAGCTCTGATGATACCCTTTTCTTTTGAGTTAAACATATTATAAATAATATTTTTTTTGTAAGGTATTATCAGAGTGTTTAATTTTCAATGGACTTGTACCTATTATGTATCAGACCTTTAAGATCTATTATCTACAACTAAGGTTCATCTTACGCATTTCAATATTCCGCTGGCTTTTAAGAATTTTGGAAATCCGGTATTGATCAGTTTTTAAAGAACTTGCAATTGAGGGACTAATGGTTTCATTTCAAAAATAATATTTGTTCCAAAAACCCTCGACTGCTTTTCCATGACTTATAACTTTCCGGATTTCAACTCTTTGATTTTACTTACAAATCAAGTATATTAAAAAGAAAATTTTTCCACCCTAATTTTGGAAAACTATACAAGTCCAAATCAATCGAGCAAAACCTTTTCATGGAAAGAGCGTCACAAATTACCTTTAAGTTTTATTGAAATCCGTGTCAGAATCAATCTGAAATGTTTTCAGATTTGTTTTTACATAATGAATTCTGATTTATTTTCAAAATTCGAATTTGATTTTATTTTTGAAATAATTCCTTATTTGTTTTAAGAATCAAATCTTTGATTTATTTTCTAAATCTTTTTTATTTGTTTTTGATTTTAAAACTTATTCTGATTTATTTTCTAAATCTTTCTTATTTGTTTTTGTTTTTCAAAACATATCCTTATTTATTTTGATTTCCAAAAACATTGAAACAGAAGTTTTTGTTTTTCTATTTTTCTTATCATTGTTTTACTCTTCTGCTTTTCTCTGTAAAACACGTTCTTAATTGTTCATAGTTTTTCCAAAAAGTAAACCTTCTTGGCCATATCTCTTGTGAAATAAACTACATTGCTATAGAACTTAATTGTTGAATCCGTGTTATCAAGAACACATTATTTGTATCACTCACATCTGATCATATTCAAACCATAGTGGTAGGGAGTGGATCCCTTAGTTGAATGTGTGACACGTTCTTAGGGTGAGGAACCCTTGTGTGTTATTTGATGTCCCTAGAGAACGGAGGTTCCTAGTAGTGTGCGGGGGCGCTCTTGGTTGTAATTGGGTGCGACTCAATTTCAAGGATATAAAAAGCTCAAGCGGGTCGCTTGCGGACTGGACGTAGGTCTTTCACTGGAAAGAGTGAACCAGTATAAAATTGGTTTGTGTGCTCCTCTTCCCTATCTCTTTTACTTTTCCGCAATTATATTGTTTAAATCGTTTCCGCGCCTTTCTATTTATATTATCTTATATCGCTTCGCCTTCACGCTCAAATAATTAATCTCTCCATAAAACAATTTTTGAAAACGTTCGAGTGATTTTCAATAAATTTATAAAACTCAATTCACCCCCCCCCCTCTCAAGGTTTGAGGCTTATTCTAACAATTGGCATAAGAGCTAGTCTCTTGTGTTAAAGGACTTAACAGTCTCAAGAGTATGGCTTCAAACTCTCCGTTTGGTGGTGAAGAGAGTTCTATTAATAGGCCCTCCATGTTTGATGGTGTGGGGTACGCTTATTGGAAAGCGAGAATGAAAACCTTTATTCAAGGAGTAGGATTAAAAGTTTGGGATGTTGTCATAAATGGACCCTATGTTCCTACCTACGTGGTAAATGGAATCACCGTCAACAAACCTATTGGTGAGTGGACGGAAGAGGAGGAACGAAGAGTCAAATATGACTTGAAAGCGAAAAACATATTAACATCTGCTTTGAGTTATGATGAGTTTTTCAGGATATCTACATGTGAGACAGCACAAGAAATGTGGGATACATTGGAAGTCACGCATGAAGGTACCAATGAGGTCAAGAGGTCGAGAATCAACACCTTGACTAGAGAGTACGAGTTGTTCAGAATGAAGGAAGGAGAATCAGTGCAAGAAATTCACAAGAGGTTCACAATGATCATTAATCAGCTAGTAACCTTGGGGAAGAAATTCACTAATGAGGAGCTGATCAATAAAGTGCTGAGGTGCTTAGGAGAGAATGGCAACCCAAAGTGACAACTATTATGGAGTCAAGGAATATTTCAACAATGACTCTTGCAACTCTCTTCGGAAAGCTTCAGGAGCATGAAAGTGAACTAAAAAGATTAGCTCAACATGAAGAAGAGAACAAAAAGGTGAAAGGCCTTGCACTCAAAGCCGAATCACCAACATCTGAAGGAGACTCCAACAAAGAATCCATCAATGATGAGCACATGGGACTATTGGTGAAAAGGTTTGGGAGATTTCTTAAACAGAAAAATAACTTCAATACTCCCATGAAGAAATATGCAACCAAAAGTGGAGGTTCCTTTGTCATATGTCATGTGTAACGCCATGATTTTTTACTATTTTAAATTTTGAATTATTCTTATCAATTTAAATGATAAAGCCTTGTTAATAATTATTAGAGCGTAGAGTATTTTCTTTAAGTATCTTATTTATTTTATATTAGAATTTTTAATTGTATACTTTAATGTAAATTTATTTAAAGAAAATTCCATATTAAAATAAATGTATATACTTTCTATACCTTGCCTAGTTTTTGATATACTCAAGAATGAATTATGTTCAGTCATTTCAAATTTGTGACTCTATGATTTTCTTATATATATATATATGTGTGTGTGTGTGTATAATTAATATTTAAATTGATGATTAAATTCTATTTGTTGATACTCTTTAAAGTAATTACCCTATTTGAAAAATACAATGTTTATAATTTTACTTTGCTTTTGATATATTCAATGCAATATGAAAAGTAATTATTTTTATGTCTCCTAATTTATAACTAAGCCCATACCTTGTAGTTTTCCTAAATGAATTTAGATGATGCTTAATTATTATTACTATTAATATTTCTTTTACTTAAATTAAATAAATAAACAAATAATAATGTAATAATTATAATAATATGGAAACAGTAAATCTTTAACTATCGAATTTTGATTGAACGATTAAAATTAGTATAAGATAAATGTATATGATTTTTTTAAGTGATCATGTGACTACTACCTATTTTTTTATCTTATCATCCATATATGATTGTATGGTTCTGATTTATGGTTCTCACTGTATATGCCCTATGTATGTGTATATTTTACTAAATTGATAAAAATTAAGAGGAGAAAGGGGGGAAACCCTAATTTCATTTTTGAGGGACCAAGAGAGGGAGGGGCTCTCGCCGCCGCCACCCTCCCTCCCATTCTACTTCCTTCGGTTTCTCTCTCTTCTCCGTTCAGCTCTCTCTCTCTCAGTTCCTCTCTCTCACCGCACGTCTCACTCTCCTCCGTCCCACTTTCTCTCTCTCGTGCTCTTTCCCTCTCCGTCGCAGCCATCCATCACAAAGCCTTCATCGCCGTCACGCTTTTCCCTCTACTCAGATGTGTCCTCTCTTCCTAGTTCCAAAGCTGTCGTCGTCTTCGAGCTCGAGGTCCTCCGGTCCAGTCGCGAATCGCGACTCTCTCCTTGCTCAAATCGGACCGCCGCCGCCACGAAGGAGATCGCGACTTCCTGGTCTCCTTTCGTTCCATCGCTTGTCACCGCTGCTCGTGGTGGGTACTGCTGCCATGAAGGAGCCATGAACGCCGCTGTTCCTCCTCCTTGGTTCGTGTGTTGTTGTTGCCGCTGAAAATGGAAGTCACGTCGCCGCCGCCGCCGTCACTATAGTGTCATGGTCGCAACCGTTGCTGCTGCTGCTATATGGAGGTGCAGAACCGGCTCGTCCTTGAACTGTGTTGGTTCACAGTGGGTAATTGCTTTTGGGTTGAACCGAGCCAAGTCGGTGCGACGTGTTTTGGTTTGGGGTAAACCGGATCGTCGTGGGCCGGAATCAGAACCTCTTTGCTGTACCTTAAACCAGGTGCTAATGGAACCCCAAAGGTAAGGAGGAGCCATTTTCTATTATTTAAGCACAGGGATTATTGAGTTTATAATGGAATTGGGGGAAAAATAGTAAGTCAAAGCTAAAAATCTAATATATAATTTTAATTTGAACTTAGCGTATAATAATAAAATATGTAACGAAAATTTATATTACTATTATTTGTTTTAATTTTTTTTACGAAAAAGTAGGAAGTGAAGAACCCTACGGAGTTTCTTTATTTTAAAAAGTTATCTAATATTGAGACATCCTTGAGGATGTTGAATAGTTGTGATTCTTGATTGTGAATGGTTGTTTGAAATTATGTGATTTGTATCAATTTGCTTTGATGGTATCAGCTATGTTGACTAAATTTGATTGTTGACTTGTTATGTTGCTTACTTCGGACTATTTGTAATATGTCGTTTATGAATTGGAAATATGGTGGATACAGAGTAATACAGGTAATTTGATAGTAAGAAATTATTGAAAAGGAATACTTATTCATGAACTATGTAATCATAGACTTGGTAATGCTATTATGATTATGAACTGAATTATGGTAAGTTAATAATTAATTTCTGTATTCTTTGATTTTCATTATGCTCTCTTCTAATCCTTTTGTTTAAACAATTTTGAAAATGTCTCACTCCTTGTGGTTTAACATTTTAGGTAACATCGGGGGCAACGGATTTCGCAGCAGAGGTCAAAAAGAAAGAACTATGCTATGCCATTCTGAATATCAATATTGTAAAATCCCAATATTTTTCGATACTTTTGTAATAATAAACCTATATTTTGTTAATTATTTTGTATTAAATAAATTGGGATGTTACATCATGAATGTTGCAAGCCCGGTCACATCAGAGCAGATTGCATTCAATATCTGAAGAAGAAGGAAAGCTCCGAAAGAAATGCATCAAGCTCAAGGAAAGGGAGACAAGCTTACATTGCATGGCTGGACAATGATGAGAGCTCGGATGATGATTCAAACGAGCAAAACGAAACAGCCAACCTATGTCTCATGACACACGGAAAAGAGGTAATATCTGAACTAGAATTTGAGCCTTCTTATAGTGAATTACAAGGGGCATTTGAAGAATTGCATGAGGAATCAATGAGGTTATCCTTGTTGGTTGCTTTAGAAAAGAAAAATTCAGCTTTACTTTTACAAAAGAATCAAGAACTTTCTAAAGAAAATGATATTTTGAAAAATAGAAATATAGAGTTGAATTCTACTTTAAGAAATTCCAAAAACACCTCTAGTAATGAAGTCAAACTTAAGGCTAGTTCATCTTCTTGTAAGTTTTGCAAGGATTTCGTAAAAGAAAATGAAGATTTAAAAGAAACACTTGCAAAATTTACAAAAGGAAGAAATACCTTAAATTTGATGCTAGGGAGACAAAAATGTTTTCTCAATAGAGCAGGTTTAGGTTATCAACCTGATAGACATCAAAAGAAATTAAGTACCATTTTTGTCCCTGCTAGCTCTTATAAGAAGCCTCTTATTATTTGTCATTATTGTGGTAAAAAGGGTCATGGTGCACATGAGTGCAAACACCTAAAAGTTAAGTTCATTAAAAAGAACGATGATGCTGTAAGGTGACACAAAGGGCACAATGGTACCGCTAACTCACTAGGACCCAAGAAAATATGGGTACCTAAAAAGAAAACCTGAATTTGTTTTGTAGGTCATTTCGGAGGACAAGAAGTCTTGCTGGTACTTGGATAGTGGATGCTCTAAACACATGACTGGAGACAAATCCAAATTTTCGTATCTCACTCCCAAGGACCAAGGACACGTGACCTTCGGTGACAACAACAAAGGAAGGATTCTTGGCATTGGTAAAGTAGGTACACCTCCTAACCCTTGTATTGAAAATGTGCTAATGTTGAGGGCCTAAAGCATAATCTACTAAGTATTAGTCAGTTATGTGATAAGGGAAATAGGGTTATTTTTTATTCTGATAATTGTATTGTCGAGGGAAAAATCTTGTTAAGCTAATTGCTCGCAGGGTAAACAATATTTATTTAATTGATCTTAATTCAATTCCCTCAAATGATGCTAAATGTCTAATAAGTAAAGAGGATGAATCTTGCCTATGGCATCGTAGAATAGGTCATGTCCACATGAACCATTTAAATAAATTATCTTCTAAAAACTTAGTAGTTGGTTAGCCAAAGCAAAAATTTTCTTTTTCTGAAAAATGTGATCCTTGCTCAAAATCAAAACTCACAAGGGTATCTTTTCCTCCTAAAAATCTTGTTTCATCTAAAAGACCCTTGGAATTTTTACATATGGATCTTTTTTGGACCGTATCAAACTAAAAGCTTTGGTGACAACTATTATTGTTTGGTAATTGTGGAAGACTATTCTAGGTATACATGGATATTATTTATTACTCATACAAATGATGCATTCCATGAATTTAAGAAGCTAGCAAAGGTTGTTCAAAATCAAATGCATTTAAGCATTGCATCCATTAAGACTGATCATGGCAGTGAATTTGAAAACCGATTTTTTGAAAAGTTTTGCGAAAAAATGGAATTAAGCATTATTTTTCAGCTCCAAGAACTCCAGAGCAGAATGGGGTTGTGGAGAGGAAAAATACATCTTTAAAAGAACTTTCACGAACCATGCTTAATGACATGAATTTACCGGCATATTTTTGGGCTGATGCTGTGAATTCTGCTTGCTATGTTATGAACCGTGTTTTAATACGGCCCATTTTAAGGAAAACCCCCTGAGTTGTTTAAGGGGAGAAAACCTAACATATCCCATTTGAGAGTCTTTGGATGTAAATGTTTTGTACATAACAATGGTAGAGACAATCTAGGGAGTTTTGATGCTAGAGCTGATGAGGGTATATTTCTTGGTTATTCTGCATCGAGCAAAGCTTATAAGATTTACAATAAATCTCATAATACAATTGAAGAATCTATTCATGTAATATTTGATGAATCTGATCCCAGAAAGATGGGAAAGGTATCTGTTAATGATATGGCAGGTATTCTTCGAAACCTATATCTTGATGAGGATCATGAACCATTCTTGGAAGAAAAACAGGAATCCCAAAGCAATGAAATGTCAAATGAAATCAATGAGAAACAAGCTCAACGTCGAGGAGATTCCAATGAACCTGATTCGAACTTACCCAAGGAATGGAAGACATCATGACACCATCCAATCGTTCAAGTAATAGGTGATATCTCAAAAGGTGTAAGTACTAGTAATTCCCTTAGCAACCTATGTAACCATATGGCTTTTGTTTCTCAAATGGAGCCTAAGGATATTTCTGAGGCTTCAATTGATGAACATTGGCTGCTAGCTATGCAAGAAGAATTAAACCAGTTCGAAAGAAACTAGGTTTGGGAACTTGTTCCAAGGCCTGATTCTCATCAGATTATTGGTACTAAATGGATTTTTAAAAACAAACTTGATGAGACTGGTATAATTATTCGAAACAAAGCTAGATTACTTGCACAAGGATACAACCAACAAGAGGGGATAGATTATGATGAAACTTTTGCCCTTGTTGCTAGGTTGGAAGCCATTAGATTGCTTTTAGCTTTTGCATGTGCTTTAAATTTTAAATTATATTAAATGGACGTAAAGAGTGTCTTTCTAAATGGTTTTATAAACGAAGAAGTGTATGTCAACCAACCTCCTGGTTTTGAAAATTTTGAACATCCTGATTATGTTTTTAAATTGAAAAAAGCTCTTTATGGTCTCAAACAAGCTCCTAGAGCATGGTATGAGCGATTGAGCAAATTTTTGTTAGAAAGGGATTTTGAAAGAGGGAAGATTGACAACACGCTTTTTTATCAAAAAGAAAGGAAAGGACTTTCTTTTAGTGCAAATATATGTTGATGATATTATCTTCGGTTCTACTAATGAAACTCTTTGCAAGGAATTTTCAAGTATAATGCAGGAAGAGTGCGATGTAACACTCCCTGTATATCATCTTACTTTATAAGAAAAGTAATAAGTTTATGAATACTTGGACTTGTTATCGTTGGAAAAGATCTGAAAATATGAATTTTCCCTTCCCTTGAAAATTCCTTTTCACAAACACTTGGTTAATAATGAGGTTGTCTAACAAAATCAGAGTTTGTGGAAACATAGTAAAGTAATCATATTATGCCCCCAAAATATATCAAGTGTAACAAGTCCATGGATATCAAATAATTATTATTATGAAACCGAATTCATCTTATGATACCTCTTTCAAAATGTGTATCATATAAATATTATTAAAAAAATAGAGATGTTATAGAGCTGGTCACTGGTCCTCTGTCCAAACATCCATCTGGTCGGATCCTCGATATCTGCACAACGGGTTCCCAACCCACACTTTCTATTCTCTGCATGCACCTAAGGGACATCTCCCTTCACTGACTTTTGTGAAAGCTAGATGCACGATCAACACCTAATAAGGGCATGGGGGTTAGCTATACATATTCGCATAATCAAATGAGAATAAAACTAACATCCACAAGTCAACATGTAGCAAATCATGATGCATAACCATATGAGCACACCCGGTTAATCATAATAATTCTTTCAATGCAGGTGGCATGATGCATGATTTTATTCCACAACTGAGGCCTCTAACAAAGTCCATCTTGGACGTCCATCCAATACACGGTTGTGTTCCCGGAACACTGACATTCGTTCCCAGAACGTAATGTCAAACCATACTTGGATAAATAAGCATCACTCCCAGAGTGTGCACCACGTTCCCAGAACGTGTAGCAAACCATACTTGGAATAATAAGCATCACTCCCAGAGTGTGCACCACGTTCCCAGAACGCATACGTTTCCAGAACGCATAAAAACCAGGTCCCGGACACTGGCCACATTCCCAGAATGTGTCATCAAGTAGGTTGCATATCAATGTGTTCCCAGAACACTAACATACGTTCCCAGAACGTACTTAACCAGGTCCCAGACACTGGCCACATTCCCAGAATGTGTCATCAAGTAGGTTACAAATTTGGTACTCCCGGAGTACTTCCTCATATTCCCAGAATATGATAAACGTTCCTACCAACCAAACTTCCATTCTATATGGATGCACAATCATCAAGGTTGGTTTTATCTTTACTTTATTTACTGTGATTTAAAAATATTCCAATTTCTCTTTTGAATGATTTAATTGAGGCATAAACTTTGGCATAAAATTCTCCTTTGAATTATCTCAAAAACATGCCCTTAAACTTAGATTGGGAAAACACAACCAATGGTATTCAAAAACTTCACTTTCTATTTTTCAGATTCAGGTACTAACCGGTTACAGTTTCAAGCTAACCGGTTAGAATTACAGACCTAATCCATTTACCATTGTAATTCAGAAAAACCCTTTTTCTTGAATTCTCTACCCAATCCATAAACAAGTTTAACATTGTTTTACACCTCAAAAACCATTGTTTATATCATTCAAAAGTCTAAATCACATTTCATTATCCAATGAGCATACTTTCCTCTTGAAATTATCTCATTACATTAAGGTATTAACTCCTTAACTGCAATCTGAACTATAACAGTGAAATCAACTTATTTTCAGATTGTTTTCCATGAAATTAAGGCCTAGATTTGAGTAGGATTTATAAGACCACAATACTGATTTTGTAAACTTATTTCCTTTTTCATTTTTACAGTGTCTAACCGGTTACTAATATCGAGTAACCGGTTAGATTATGCAGTCTGACTCTAAAACATGAGTTTTAACAAACCATTCTCTTCACTACTCAAATCTAACCAAATTTCAACCTTCAACAGAGTTCATATACCTTAAATAAATATGTTTAAGCACATAAACATATCTATCTTGCATGCATTCAATTTAGATACTCAAATTGCACATAATTGCACATATTTCACAACTTAATGCATCAATTCACATAATAGCCAAATAAGTCATGAATCCAACATCAATATAGCTTGCATGCATCTAGATAACATTGCTCTTAACAACAATTGAGCTCAGATTGGCCTCCAAGCCACTTAACCATTTTAACCTATGCCCTTTGAGTCTCTTGGTGACTCATCCTATATTCTACCACAATTTATTCTCATTCTAGCAAATAGTAAGCTTCCCCCTTACCTCTAGATCGATTGAGAACAAAGACTTCCCAGAGAAATGAGTTTGATCATCAAAATCCACTAATTCCCCTTCTCTGCTGGACATGCAACACAGCTTCGGTGGGTTCCCAAAATCAGAGAATTCAACATAGAAAACATGTATCAAAATTGGGGAAAATAGTTAGGACTTAATCTCTGCAACATGCTCAAGAGATTAAGAAAGATTTGGGACCAAGGGATAGCAGGAGCTTACCAAAATCGAAGCCAAACTTAGCTTTCCAGGACTGAAAAACCAGTGTTGACATACTCTAACTCCATCCTTCTCAGATCGATTTCTCCTTGCTCCAACACTCTTAACTCACAAACTTTATATCAATACAAAGCCCTTGATGTGAGCTTTGTAACAGTGTATCACTCGCTCTCCAACACTCAGAGACGAAGAAGAATTTCCTCAGACGAAATTGGAACCCTAACAGCACCTCCCCAACACCAAATCTCAGAAATCAACCCCAATTCTTCAGAAATCCAGCCTTTTATAGAGAAATTAGAGTAACATGCATGCCGACGCGTGTTATCCACCAATTTAGGGCTGATTTCGTGGCGATTCCATGGATTAATTGGGTGATTACTCATCAAAATCCACTAACCCAGTTACTGAGTTCATCGTGTAACCGGTTACAGAGCCCTTCTAACCGGTTACATATTGATAAAATTCAAAAATTAATAATTTAATTACTCTTTCTTCAAAAACCTTTTTAATATTGCAATTAGGTCCCAACCCAAGGACTAAATTACAAATATTCACATGTTTGTACAAAATAACCATATAAAAATATATCTCATATTTTTATATATAAAAACACATAATGTACAAAAACTAAAACCTTCAAAACCAATATAAATCAATTATAAAGTAATTGTTATAATTAATTTCTTGGTTATTTGGGAGACGTAAATTAGGGGTGTTACACTACTCCCCCACTTAAAGGAAATTTCGTCCCCGAAATTCATCTTCTGAAATTTTCCACTTTTTCAAAGTGTTTTTATACTAGAAAACTTCATCTAGCTCCCAAAAATTTGTTCTTTGGGGTCCTCCCCCACTTAAAAGAGTTTCGATATAGTTCTTTCATTTCGAAACATTTCTAATCAAATCTTTCAGGAAAAGACTTTTCAAACTAAACAATAAGGATTCTTTGCATAAAAACTATTATGTGAAAGAATTTCTTTTTAAAAGAAATACTCTATTGAATATTACACTTTCCAATAAACTTTTTGGAAAAACTTTTTGGGTTGCGCACTCTGATCTCTCGAGCACGATCCAAGAAACATTTGTATGACTTCATTCCTTAATAGTTTGAGACATTAGGGTGATCAGTCCTAATATTCAATCCATTAATAACAAAATCATCCCTTTCCGATATAATCTTTCGCAAGAAAGACCATACGAAAGGTCTTTAAGTTAGATGAACTTAAAGATAGGGTAATTATCACTATCAGACTTAGTTAGATAGTCAAGTTCTAGAGACATTTCCGCTGGGGAGACAAAGGTATGTCCTATCCCGGTGGTTTTTTTTTTAATCTCTCTAGCCATAACTGATCTTTCTATTTTTGTAGTGTCCATAGATATTATCACATCCAACTGTGATAAAGGTTTTGATCACAGAAAAATTGGAGTTGAACTTCCAACAGGATATTGGTATTTTCAAACGATTAGATTAACGTAATCGAAAAACATTTGACTACGTTAACTCAGATCAAAGGAAGAGATAGGCTTGGTTTGTCTACGTCAGGATCACACTCAACTCTCATCTCAGCCGGTGAATTCTTCTTGTGCTGGATTCGTCCATTTCTTTCTCACCTTTTCATTCAAGACAATTCGGTGAATAATACTCCAGCTTCCTACAATCGGAATGGACTATTCCCTTAGGTACATCACAACTAAACTCAAAGTGATGTGCCTCACAGTTTCCACCTTGAGATGGACAAATGTTCCCTTCCCTATTTCCTCCTTAGTCCCTTTTCTTCAATCGAGGATTCCTTAACCTTGATATTTCCGTGGTTGATATTCTCCCATTTACTTTTCCTCTTTCTCCAGTTGGGCCTTTACTTCATCAATCTTTCTCTTATTCTGAATTCTGATACTTCTCGCATGAAATTCATGTACTTTCCCATAGTCCTCATACATGCTTACCAACATCGAGAAATTCCTTATTTCTTGATAGTTAATAGCTAACTTGGGTTCGAACATAATCTATTCTTGAAGTTCATGCCTTTGGATCTCTCCTCTAGGTTGTCCTAGACAACACTTCCTAAATCCCTTACTTCCATATTATATTTTCTAATATCCATAATCCCTGACTTTAATTTCAAAGATTAAATCTCATTCGTTTCTTCATAGAGATCTAACTCCTTTTCCTCAAAAGTCAACTTCTCTTTCTTCTCTTCATCTTCTGGTGGTAATTCACGAATCCGATTCAGGAATTCGTTGGTGATTGGCAACATTCCCAATCTAATACTAGAGGGTTCCTCTTGGGTTACCAGACTTAGGTCTCTGAATTCCTCGATCAGGATAACCTCCTTAACCATCATTGAGCTCACAAGAATAGCCTATCAACTCAAATCGTCTGCAACTACGTTTGCTATGCCAGGATGGAGCTCAAAGCCATAATCTTTAAGAAACTCCATGCATCGCCTTTATCTTACATTCAACTCTTCCTCTTCTTATTGTCATTCATACTTTCGAACTCCAAACTTGTTCATGAATTACAACCTTCTTATCTTAGTACCTATTGTTTCTTTTGCATCATCCAGCTCAATTCTCTACCTTCTCTAATTGGAGTAGCTCCTTAATTTCAACTCTCGATTAATCCATAAGTATTATAATTCAATCTTCTTAAATCAATTTCAATGATGAATCAAGGCATTAAGTTATTTTATCACATTAAATCCTTCTTCAAATTTTAATTAGATGATTGACATTGAGTTTGGATTGGAGGAAGATGTTTATTGATACCAAAAGTTCCTTCACAAATTACTTAAATGTTTATTTTAGACTTTCAGCTTCTAACCGGTTACCAGAAACTCTAACCGGTTATGAAGTATTGTTTTAGAAATAAAATCAAAGAGCTTTCAAAAACCATCTTCTTTACATCGTCCAATCCTACTCTTATACCTTGATTCCAACTGAATTCATCACTACCCTACCATAATTAAACAACATCCTATTATCCAATACCATCAGTTGATCTTTCCAAGTCAACTTGGTCAAAGGCCATGCGATCTTAGAAAATCCTTAAATACTCCGGTGATAGTATCCAGCCAGCCCTAAGAAACTTCTTACCTCAGTCACAGTCTTAGGTTGTTCCCATTTCAACACTAAACTTACCTTTGCTAGATCCATCGCAATTTCTTCTTTAAAAATCACATGCCCTGCGAACGTAACTTCGCTCAACCAAAACTCATCTTTGGCGAGCTTAACACACAACTACTCCTCTTGCAGGATTCTCAACACAATCCCGAGATGTTCCTCATGCTCCTCCGAATTCTCAGGATAAACCACAAATGAATCCAAATATAATCTAAAGGTCCCGTTCTTATAATCCATAAAAGAACAGGTGCATTAGTCAATCCGAACGACATTATTTTCTACTCATAATGTTCGTATCGAGATCAAAATGCAGTCTTAAGTGTATCCCTGCCCCGAATCCTGATTTGGGATTAATTCAATCGCCAATCAATCTTAGAAAACACTTAGACTCCTTTAACCTGGTCCAACCAATTCTTTTAACAACTTCTCTACGTATTTCTCTCATTTGACCATTCCTGATGATACCATATCGTAAGGGTAGTAGAGAGAATCAGCTTCAAGAATTAACTTGATTCCAAACTCTATCTCTTTGCTCAAGGGTGAACCTAACATCCTTTCTTGAAACCCAGATTTCTTTAACCCCCTATTTCCTTCACTGCTACCCAGAAGCAGACACATGGGTCCATTGGATTCCAGATTCGAAGCTTGGAAATCCTAATACAGGGTTGTTCTATCGTCATTAATCTTGATCACTTGATTCCCCGACTCTCAAACCGTGCTTAAGATCAAATATAATCATGACACAGGTAGTTAGACAGAGTCTAATACCTTAATAGAACGATCCAGACGTACCTTGGAAACAACTACAAGGAGATTTGTAGGAGTCTCCACTTTGAGATAGCAGATTGGATAAGGCATAGAGCAACTTTGATCAATACCCTTATCCATAAGGAACAAATGAAGGAATAGCTTTAGAGTTTAACAAACTCAACAAGGTTGATCTTTCAAAAGATAACTGCCCTGCACTCGGTCGGAGTAATTGATTAACTTTAACACTAGTGAGGTTAAATTCTCTTCTCCAGAGTCAGGGAACTTACTACAACTCCTTTAAGATTTCCTTATCATTGGTTCTATGAGAACGGAATAAACCAACACTATGGTTTTAGGGTTAACACATGTCTAAAGAGAAGCATACATCTATCATACTTCTACTAAGACTACATAGAACACTTCTTAATAGCAGAATGAGCTACTTATCTAGAGTCATTACCCATAACCTTAGCTCTAGTTTGGAAGTATATGAGAGCATACTTCCCAAGAAACATTGCAGATATCGATTGTAACATACCTAATTTTAAACCTAAGTGCAAATAAATTAATAATAGTTTGGGATAATTGAGATAATAATAATAAAACATAAATAGGCATTAAGAGAAGTGTTCAAGCATTATCAAAGATTAATAATGATAATATTGGTTTAGGAAAAGAAAGGAGCATTAAATTGAGATTAGGAACAGGCCAGAAAAATAGATAATTCGATACTAAAACATAATATAGGGTAGAAAATCAAAAATAAAAGATTTAGGACTCAAAACAAAATTTCCACCGTTGGATATGAAGTTATAATTTTTAGGAAGTTGCTCGTCAAATTTGAGCAAGATCCGACGGTGAACGAAGAATTTATGGCTATTTGAAGTTGGGAGAAAATAGCTGAAAAATAGAAAAATGAAGTAGCAGTACCTGAGGATTTCGCTTAAGCGAAAATGTCACAGATTCAACACCTCAAAGGTTCGCTTAAGCGAATAGATTTCGCTTAAGCGAAATAGGTTACATGGCATCACTGTAAGGGTTTCACTTAAGCGAAAATGCTTCGCTTAAGCGAAAATACTGCGATCTGTAACACTGAGAACACGTTTTTAAGGGCATTTTTGCCATTTCCCACCCCAAACCCCATTTTAACACCCCCAAACACCACTCTTCCCCCTTACTCGAACCTCCACTCTTCTCCCTCATCTCCTTCCTCTTCCATGGAGCTAGGGCTCCCTCCCTTTCCCTCTCTTCCACCATTAATGGCCTAGCTTAAGCTTTAAAGCTTCAAGGCACCATCAAGCTTTCTTTTCCCTCTTTCAATTGATAGTTTCATCATCATCCATCATCACTCACCTTCTCCCTCTTCCATGAGTTAGGGTCCCACACCAATCCATCTCCTTCCCTCATCACCTCCATTGAAGACCAAGAGTGAAGCTTGAATCTCCAAGACCATCAAGCTCTCCCTCTCCTCTTCCAATCAACATCATCTATCACTCTCCATCTCTCTCCTTCAAGCATTTGGGGTAAGTTGATCAAGCCTCCCTCTTTCCTTTCAATCCTTCCATTTCCTCCTATGACTTGAGTATTAGTGTTATCATTACTCATTATTATTATTACTATTGTTTCTTGCCTCAATGTTTCAAGAACAACATGGGGCCTCTATGCTCTTAGAAGCTTCGAACCATATAGGATAGGAGGGAAGCTCATAAAGCTACTCAATTTAGTGTATTGAAGGACTCTGGCACCTCTCCAACTAACCATTGCGGGCATTGGACTCAATCGACAACCCTCCTGCATTAGGACTCCTAACCCGGATAAGGTTCACTCTATCTTAATTATTTTAAGGTAAGGGGTTTATTGTCGCACGGTGGTTGTGTAACTAGTATGTGTGTGCGTTTTGAGATTAATTGGTTTGTGTAGTTGATATTAGGAATTAATATTTATGAATTATGCTATGAATTGATGATTATGAATTATGCTATGAATTGATGAGTTGTTATGCTAAGTGATTAATTGATATATATGTATATGTGTAATTTGTATAATTTAGTGTACTAATTCTGATGATGTACTATATTTTGATATGTGAATTGAAATAGATGGAATGGTGTATGTATGTTGTATTTTAGAGATTGATTGAAAACGGAAAAGAGTGAATAGAGAAGTGAGCCCTGAATTTAGTAGTAACACATCGATAAATACTTAAGGGAAATAAACTGGGGAAAATAGGAAGTGTATTGAGAAAATGATAGTGAGTAACTACATGGGAATAGATTAGTTGGTGTAGAAGAGGAAAAGAGGAAAATGAGAGTAGAAGGAAAAGGTGTTAGGCGAGGGCGGATTAAAATTGATGAAAAGGAAAAGAATAAAAAGGAAAAAGAATAAAAAGAAACGAAAAAGAGAATATTGGTATGCGGTTTGGACCCTGGAAGGCATACGGTGGGGTGCAGTAAGGCGGGTGCGCAACACCTGCAATAAGTCGCGAGCTGCTCCGTGTGCAAGGGTTGAGTTAGACGTGCGGCCTTTGGGGATCCGTACGCATCGGTAAGTCGACACCAAAGGTGGGTCGCAGTGGCAAACTCGCATAGCCAAGGATTTTGTGGCATTCAGGTCATGTAAGACACGCTCTCGGGTGCAGGAAACGTAAGCCGCCTTGGAAGAGTGCGCAGTGGTTGAGTTAGACGTGCAGCCTTTGGGGATCCGTACGCATCCGTAAGTCGTACCCGGGATGGGACGCAATTGTGAAACCACAAAGATCCCGAAAAAGTAAAAAGAAATGAAAAAGAATAAAATGAAAAGAAATGAAAAGAAGAAAGTTGAGAAGGTGGTGAATGAGATGGAGAAATGAGAGATAGAGATTAGGATTAGTTAACTTGATAAAATAGGAAAAATGTGAGTAAAAAGTAGGAATGGAAGAAGAATTGAGAGTTTAAGTTTAGGCAAGGGTAGAAAGCTAAGTGAACGGAAATAGAATAGGAATTGACATTAATTAGGAAATGCGAATCATTGGAGATGTTTGTGTTTGCAGTGGATAGGTGATTGGGCGTGATGTATTTGAATTATTTGGTTAATTGCTAATTGTGTATGACTTGGCATGCACTATGAATTACTAGTTCGTGCAATTCTCACCCTTACAACCAATACAGGTACAGGTTGAGTTTGCAGATATCGAGGCTGAGCAGGAACACATTTCCCACAGGAAGTGTGAATTGAGTCGTTTTAGTAATTTGAGTCAAACCGGGCCACATTTGGGTATCCGATGTATTTTGTATAATTATGAATTATGTATGTATTCCCAATGTGTATTTTGGAAAATTGGTGGCCCGGGGTATTTAGTTTCATTTGAAAAAGTTTAAAAGTTTCTACTTTAATATTTGATGTCAAAAGAGTCTAAGTATGTTATATACTATATCTGGCTGTCTGGATGTTATTGAAAACTGTTTTGAGCAGGTTACAGGTCAAATTAAATTTTGGGAAAGTCGGAAAAACAGAGGAGACTCTGTCCGATTTTCCGGAAAAATTATAATAGGTATTTTAATTAAAAAGAAATTTTCAAATCCATATTTTCAAAATAGGTAAAATAAATAGGTTGTTACGTTTATGGTATCAGAGCGTTTTGTCCTCGGCCTCAGAGTGAGAATTACTCTATTGGTTCACTCACCAAGAGAGTGACCAAAGTCTTGTGTCAAGTATAGGTACATATATAGGTACATACACTAGAATAATTATATTTTCTAGAATAACATTTAATTGTGTATGCATATGTGTGCATTTATTTTTGATTCCTCCAGGTACTAAGCATTATGGCGGGTAGTGGCAGTGACAATGTTAGGATCACTGCCAACATAGGGGGATTGGTTTAGACAAACCAGGATCAAGCTGAGGTAGTACCCACAACTACTCCCATAGTGACAGGAAGTGACAAGGCACCACAGGGACTACAGGACATAGCCTTGTCAGATACTGAGTGGCTAGCAAAGTTCCGGTGGAATAATCCTCCGAAATTCAAGGGTAGCGACATGGCGAAAGCACTAGGATGGCTACAGGAAATCGAGAGGATTATCCGTGCTATGACACCCCCAATGGAGCATATGTTCATTATGGTAGAGCATACTCTTATCGGGGAAGCCGCATGCTGGTGGAATCAAGAAAGAAGGATGTTGGAGGCATCTAAGCAAGAGGTGTCCTGGAGAGTATTCAAAACTAAATTCCTGGCGAAGTACTCTCCAGAGGTGATTTGCAGAGAAAAGGAAGTCGCCTTCCTAAATTTGGCTCAAGGGGACATGAGCGTAACGGAGTACACCAACCTATTTGAGGATCTTATCCAGTATGCCTCAAGCTACACTGGGGCTTATGAGAAGACGAAGTGCATTAAATTTGAAGCGGGACTTCGTGGAGATATAAGGACCCTCTTGGAGAATCGCAAAGTCAGGAAACTTGCTCAACTGGTGGACTTGGCCCGAACTTGTGAGAAAAACTTAGAAATGTCTGCTGGCGGAAGCCGCAAGGTTCGGAAAGTAATGGATCGTACCAAAGGAAAAGGACTAGTTCAGACATTAGGTCCACAAGCCAACACTCGCACTAGAGAAGTAGCTCCCAGAGTTAAGAACCAGAGTGCGACAGTTTCCACTACTCAACCATCATGTCAGACTTGTGGAAAATCTCATCGAGGTGTGTGCAGGTACAAGAATCGTATTGTGAAAGATAGCTTATGCTTTCATTGTGAACAACCGGGACACTTTGTTTCAAATTGTCCCCATATCACTCCATGGAAGGGAGTGAGTGTACGACAGAGGCAGCAGGAGAAGGGAAGTCCATCCGAACAAATAGGAGAAGCGTACAACATGGACAAAGCAGCAGGACTGGACATGGATGATCCAAGCGAAGGTGCGTGTATTTTGAAGTAACCCTTTGCTAAAGAATCAACTCATGGAGAACCTAGGATTACTTTCAATTAGAACTATTTCCTAAATTCTAAACTTCTCTTTTTCTTTCAGTAATAAGATCTCCTAGAGTATTTCCTTAGTAATTATATTCCGACCATTCACAACGGGGTACTAAGAGACATACCGGGAACATCCTTCCCATTCTTTCGCCTAAATAACCGTGAAACACTATAGAAAATTACCCATGAAGTTAAAGCTTTAATAAACACCCAATCCAGTGTGGTGTTGTCATTTGATAGAGTGTAAGATCGGGATTAGCTATCCTTCTCTTACATCCGATGAAAGACAATACTATCATACAAGGGCATGCACTGATGTGCTGTTGATAGAGGTGAGATTGGGATTAGCTACCCCAGTTTTCGCGTTTATTGACAGACGACAGCATTGCCAATCTTGAAGAACGTGATGATGTGTTGTTACTAGATGAAGGATTGAGACTAGCTACCCCAGTCCTTGCATTTACTGGCAGATATATCATTGCAATCTCTCAAATTTGATTAGAACCATTGACATAGAAATTCTGACCCGAAGAAGGTCAAATTGAATTCAAGCTCACTAGAAATCTTGTGGAAAATTCGTTACAATCGATCGTGCGACAAATCTACCCATGACAATCCTCTCTAGTATAGGAGCATAGAGAGATGTAAGTACGTGAAACCGCCATATCATAGAAAAACCAACAAGTAGTTCATCCAATCTTGTTGTCCGAACCCGTCACCTAATCGGAAAGTAGAACCACTATTTTTTAACATCTGTTCAGCTACCCCTTGGTATCGATCTACGTAGGTATGTTGATACTAAGTAGGGGAGAACCTTATAGTCCTACCCGAAACCCATCCGAGTGATGGTAAAGAATGAGAACGACAGCCGAGCAGAACTAGAACGTAAACTACCTTAGTGTACCCACAGAAACATCAAGACCGAAAACGGATGAGATGTCGAACATTCGTAGTTATCTTTTCCCACACTTTGGAAAGGCATAACCGACTTTCACAGGCCACCAATATCTCTCAAATTGATGATGACATTATGCCTGGCATCAACCCAACCATTAACAATGTTATCCTCACCAATGGTTGTCCAAGATCGTTATTCTTAAAAGCCTTACGTAAACCGCTAAGAAGGTCACTAGGAACTGGCGGAGAACCAACCTCGAGCGAGTTAGGATAAATCCGAACAAACACGGAACTGAGAAGTAGAATTAGACCTTGACCTCTATTCCCAAGTAGAAACAAATCTTAGCTTCTTCAAGACGAAGCGGAGCTAGGAATCGAGTAAGCTGAAACGACAATGAAATAGGATTCGGATGAAGTCAAGTTGAATGTCGGACTGACCTTTGCTAAATTCAAGCAAGGAAATGAAGTGCTAGGAATTCTCCAAGTGTTGTGATTAGGAGAACTGCAACCTGACAACAATGCCATTATTAGAGTCTCAGGACTCTATATTGTGGCCCGAATGACCAAAAACCTTAGGTTGCGCACTTAGAAGAATAAACAAGAGTCTGATTAAAAGGGAGTGAATATTCTAGGAAACGAGCGGGGGTTGTGGCAATTAAGTCTCTTGGACAAATTCCGAGTAGGGGAGTAAAGGACGAAGAGATGCGAGGTTGCGGTGCATTAGTTCTCAAGGGTTTGTTATCTCCCTATATTACTCGATGGAATTTCGGGGACTAAATTCAAATAAGTAGGGGAGAAATGTAACATCCCAAATTTTAAACCTAAGTGCAAATAAATTAATAATAGTTTGGGATAATTGAGATAATAATAATAATAAAACATAAATAGGCATTAAGAGAAGTGTTCAAGCATTATAAAATATTAATAATGATAATATTGGTTTAGGAAAAGAAAGGAGCATTAAATTGAGATTAGGAATAGGCCAGAAAAATAGATAATTCGGTACTAAGACATAATATAGGGTAGAAAATCAAAATAAAAGATTTAGGACTCAAAACAAAATTTCCACCGTTGGATATGAAGTTATTATTTTTAGGAAGTTGCTCGTCAAATTTGAGCAAGATCCGACGGTGAACGAAGAAGTTATGGCTATTTGAAGTTGGGAGAAAATAGCTGAAAAATAGAAAAATGAAGTAGCAGTACCTGAGGATTTCGCTTAAGCGAAAATTATTTCGCTTAAGCGAAAATGTCACAGATTCAACACCTCAAAGGTTCGCTTAAGCGAATAGATTTCGCTTAAGCGAAATAGGTTACATGGCATCACTGTAAGGGTTTCGCTTAAGCGAAAATACTGCGATCTGCAGCACTGAGAACGTGTTTTTAAGGGCATTTTTTCCATTTCCCACACCAAAACCCATTTTAACACCCCCAAACACCACTCCTCCCCCTTACTCGAACCTCCACTCTTCTCCCTCATCTCCTTCCTCTTCCATGGAGCTAGGGCTCCCTCCCTTTCCCTCTCTTCCACCATTAATGGCCTAGCTTAAGCTTTAAAGCTTCAAGGCACCATCAAGCTTTCTTTTCCCTCTTTCAATTGATAGTTTCATCATCATCCATCATCACTGACCTTCTCCCTCTTCCATGAGTTAGGGTCCCACACCAATCCATCTCCTTCCCTCATCACCTCCATTGAAGACCAAGAGTGAAGCTTGAAGCTCCAAGACCATCAAGCTCTCCCTCTCCTCTTCCAATCAACATCATCCCTCACTCTCCATCTCTCTCCTTCAAGCATTTGGGGTAAGTTGATCAAGCCTTCCTCTTTCCTTTCAATCCTTCCATTTCCTCCTATGACTTGAGTATTAGTCTTATCATTACTCATTATTATTATTATTACTATTGTTTCTTGCCTCAATGTTTCAAGAACAACATGGGGCCTCTATGCTCTTAGAAGCTTCGAACCATATAGGATAGGAGGGAAGCTCATAAAGCTACTCAATTTAGTGTATTGAAGGACTCTGGCACCTCTCCAACTAACCATTGCGGGCACTGGACTCAATCGACAACCCTCCTGCATTAGGACTCCTAACCCGGATAAGGTTCACTCTATCTTAATTATTTTAAGGTAAGGGGTTTATTGTCGCACGGTGGTTGTGTATCTAGTATGTGTGTGCGTGTTGAGATTAATTGGTTTGTGTAGTTGATATTAGGAATTAATATTTATGAATTATGCTATGAATTGATGATTATGAATTATGCTATGAATTGATGAGTTGTTGTGCTAAGTGATTAATTGATATATATGTATATGTGTAATTTGTATAATTTAGTGTACTAATTCTGATGATGTACTATATTTTGATATGTGAATTGAAATAGATGGAATGGTGTTTGTATGTTGTATTTTAGAGATTGATTGAAAACGGAAAAGAGTGAATACAGAAGCGAGCCCTGAATTTAGTAGTAACACGTCGATAAAGACTTAAGGGAAATAAACTGGGGAAAATAGGAAGTGTATTGAGAAAATGATAGTGAGTAACTACATGGGAATAGATTAGTTGGTGTAGAAGAGGAAAAGAGGAAAATGAGAGTAGAAGGAAAAGGTGCTAGGCGAGGGCGGATTAAAATTGATTAAAAGGAAAAGAATAAAAAGGAAAAAGAATAAAAAGAAAAGAAAAAGAGAATATTGGTATGCGGTTTGGACCCTAGAAGGCATACGGTGGGGTGCAGTAAGGCAGGTGCGCAACACCTGCAATAAGTCGCGAGCTGCTCCGTGTGCAAGGGCTGAATTAGACGTGCGGCCTTTGGGGATCCGTACGCATCGGTAAGTCGACACCAAAGGTGGGTCGCAGTGGCAAACTCGCATAGCCAAGGATTTTGTGGCATTCAGGTCATGTAAGACACGCTCTCGGGTGCAGGAAACGTAAGCCGCCTTGGAAGAGTGCGCAGTGGTTGAGTTAGATGTGCGGCCTTTGGGGATCCGTACGCATCCGTAAGTCGTACCCGGGATGGGACGCAATTGTGAAACCACAAAGATCCCGAAAAAGTAAAAAGAAATGAAAAAGAATAAAATGAAAAGAAATGAAAAGAAGAAAGTTGAGAAGGTGGTGAATGAGATGGAGAAATGAGAGATAGAGATTAGGATTAGTTAACTTGATAAAATAGGAAAAATGTGAGTAAAAAGTAGGAATGGAAGAAGAATTGAGAGTTTAAGTTTAGGCAAGGGTAGAAAGCTAAGTGAACGGAAATAGAATAGGAATTGACATTAATTAGGAAATGCGAATCATTGGAGATGTTTGTGTTTGCAGTGGATAGGTGATTGGGCGTGATGTATTTGAATTATTTGGTTAATTGCTAATTGTGTATGACTTGGCATGCATTATGCATTACTAGTTCGTGCAATTCTCACCCTTACAACCAATACAGGTACAGGTTGAGTTTGCAGATATCAAGGCTGAGCAGGAACACATTTCCCACAGGAAGTGTGAATTGAGTCGTTTTAGTAATTTGAGTCAAACCGGGCCACATTTGGGTATTCGATGTATTTTGTATAATTATGAATTATGTATGTATTCCCAATGTGTATTTTGGAAAATTGGTGTCCCTGGGTATTTAGTTTCATTTGCAAAAGTTTAAAAGTTTCTACTTTAATATTTGATGTCAAAAGAGTCTAAGTATGTTATATACTATATCTGGCTGTCTGGATGTTATTGAAAACTGTTTTGAGCAGGTTACAGGTCAAATTAAATTTTGGGAAAGTCGGAAAAACGGAGGAGACTCTGTCCGATTTTCCGGAAAAATTATAATAGGTATTTTAATTAAAAAGAAATTTTCAAATCCATATTTTCAAAATAGGTAAAATAAATAGGTTGTTACATCGATGACCAGCGTATTGGACCACACACCCAAGGACCAAGAGTCAGGACCATTGCTCTGATACCATAAAAGTGTAACACTCCCTGTATATCATCTTACTTTATAAGAAAAGTAATAAGTTTATGAATACTTGGACTTGTTATCGTTGGAAAATATCTGAAAATAAGAATTTTCCCTTCCCTTGAAAACTCCTTTTCACAAACACTTGGTTAATAATGAGGTTGTCTAACAAAATCAGAGTTTGCGAAACATAGTAAAGTAATCATATTATGCCCCCAAAATATATCAAGTGTAACAAGTCCGTGGATATCAAATAATTATTATTATGAAACCGAATTCATCTTATGATACCTTTTTCAAAATGTGTATCATATAAATATTATTAAAAAAAATAGAGATGTTATAGAGCTGGTCACTGGTCCTCTGTCCAAACATCCATCTGGTCGGATCCTCGATATCTGCACAACGGGTTCCCAACCCACACTTTCTATACTCTGCATGCACCCAAGGGACATCTCCCTTCACTGACTTTTGTCCAAGCTAGATGCACGATCAACACCTAATAAGGGCATGGGGGTTAGCTATACATATTCGCATAATCAAATGAGAATAAAACTAACATCCACAAGTCAACATGTAGCAAATCATGATGCATAACCATATGAGCACACCCGGTTAATCATAATAATTCTTTCAATGCAAGTGACATGATGCATGATTTTCTTCCACAACTGAGGCCTCTAACAAAGTCCATCTTGGACGTCCATCCAATACACCGTTGTGTTCCCGGAACACTGACATTCGTTCCCAGAACGTAATGCCAAACCATACTTGGATAAATAAGCATCACTCCCAGAGTGTGCACCACGTTCCCAGAACGTGTAGCAAACCACACTTGGAATAATAAGCATCACTCCCAGAGTGTGCACCACGTTCCCAGAACGCATACGTTCCCAGAACGCATAAAAACCAGGTCCCGGACACTGGCCACATTCCCAGAATGTGTCATCAAGTAGGTTTCATATCAATGTGTTCCCAGAACACTAACATACGTTCCCAGAACGTACTTAACCAAGTCCCAGACACTGGCCACATTCCCAGAATGTATCATCAAGTAGGTTACAAATTTGGTACTCCCGGAGTACCTTCCTCATATTCCCAGAATATGATAAACGTTCCTACTAACCAAACTTCCATTCTATATGGATGCACAATCATCAAGGTTGGTTTTATCTTTACTTTATTTACTGTGATTTAGAAATATTCCAATTTCTCTTTTGAATGATTTAATTGAGGCATAAACTTTGGCATAAAATTCTCCTTTAAATTATCTCAAAAACATGCCCTTAAACTTAGATTGGGAAAACACAACCAATGGTATTCAAAAACTTAACTTTCTATTTTTCAGATTCAAGTATTAACCGATTGCAGTTTCAGGCTAACCGGTTAGAATTACAGACCTAATCCATTTACCATTGTAATTCAGAAAAACCCTTTTTCTTGAATTCTCTACCCAATCCATAAACAAGTTTAACATTGTTTTACACCTCAAAAACCATTGTTTATATCATTCAAAAGTCTAAATCACATTTCATTATCCAATGAGCATAATTTCCTCTTGAAATTATATCATTACATTAATGTATTAACTCTTTAACTGCAATCTGAACTATAACAGTGAAATCAACTTATTTTCAGATTGTTTTCCATGAAATTAAGGCCTAGATTTGAGTAGGATTTATAAGACCACAATACTGATTTTGTAAACTTATTTCCTTTTGCATTTTTACAGTGTCTAACCGGTTACGAATATCGAGTAACCGGTTAGATTATGCAGTCTGACTCTAAAACATGAGTTTTAACAAACCATTCTCTTCACTACTCAAATCTAAGCAAATTTCAACCTTCAACAGAGTTCATATACCTTAACTAAATATGTTTAAGCACAGAAACATATCTATCTTGCATGCATTCAATTTAGATACTCAAATTGCACATAATTGCACATATTTCACAACTTAATGCATCAATTCACATAATATCCAAATAAGTCATGAATCCAACATCAATATAGCTTGCATGCATCTAGATAACATTGTTCTTAACAACAATTGAGCTCAGATTGGCCTCCAAGCCACTTAACCATTTTAACCTATGCCCTTTGAGTCTCTTGGTGACTCATCCTATATTCTACCACAATTTATTCTCATTCTAGCAAATAGTAAGCTTCCCCCTTACCTCTAGATCGATTGAGAACAAAGACTTCCCAGAGAAATGAGTTTGATCACCAAAATCCATTAATTCCCCTTCTCTGCTGGACATGCAACACAGCTTCGGTGGGTTCCCAAAATCAGAGAATTCAACATAGAAAACATGTATCAAAATTGGGGAAAATAGTTAGGACTTAATCTCTGCAACATGCTCAAGAGATTAAGAAAGATTTGGGACCAAGGGATAGCAGGAGCTTACCAAAATCGAAGCCAAACTTAGCTTCCCAGGACTGAAAAACCAGTGTTGACATACTCTATTTCCATCCTTCTCAGATCGATTTCTCCTTGCTCCAACACTCTTAACTCACAAACTTTATATCAATACAAAGCCCTTGATGTGAGCTTTGTAACAGTGTATCACTCGCTCTCCAACACTCAGAGACGAAGAAGAATTTCCTCAAACGAAATTGGAACCCTAACAGCACCTCCCCAACACCAAATCTCAGAAATCAACCCCAATTCTTCAGAAATCCAGCCTTTTATAGAGAAATTAGAGTAACATGCATGCCGACGCGTGTTATCCACTAATTTAGGGCTGATTTCGTGGCGATTCCATGGATTAATTGGTTGATTACTCATCAAAATCCACTAACCCAGTTCCCGAGTTCATCGTGTAACCGGTTACAGAGCCCTTCTAACTGGTTACATACTGATAAAATTCAAAAATTAATAATTTAATTACTTTTTCTTCAAAAACCTTTTTAATATTGCAATTAGGTCCCAACCCAAGGACTAAATTACAATATTCACATGTTTGTACAAAATAACCATATAAAAATATATCTCATATTTTTATATATTAAAACACATAATGTACAAAAACTAAAACCTTCAAAACCAATATAAATCAATTATAAAGTAATTGTTATAATTAATTTCTTGGTTATTTGGGAGACAAAAATTAGGGGTGTTACATGCGAGATGTCTATGATGGGCGAACTGAATTTCTTCCTTGGATTGCAAATTAAACAAGCAAAGGACGGGTTCTTCATTAGTCAAACAAAATACTGCAAGGAACTATTGAAAAGATTTGGCATGGACAAGGCCAAGGCAGTAGCAACACCAATGAGCACCACATGCTACCTAGACAAAGATGAAGGAGGTAAACATGTAGAACTTACAAAGTATCGAGGTATGATCGGTTCCCTTCTTTATTTAACGGCAAGTAGGCCGGATATCATGTTTACTGTATGCATGTGTGCACGATTTCAAGCGAATCCAAAAGAAACGCACTTGATTGCTGTCAAAAGGATAATGAAATATTTATCTGGCACAACCGATATGGGTTTATGGTATCCCAAAGGTTCCACATGTAACCTTGTTGGGTATTCCGATTCTGATTTTTCTGGGTGTAAAATAGATAGGAAAAGCACGACCGACACTTGTCATCTTTTAGGCAGTTCTTTAGTGTCATGGGCTAGTAAGAAGCAGTCTAGTGTAGCCCTATCTATAGCTGAGGCTGAATATGTCGCTGTGGGTAGCTGTTGTGCACAAATCTTATGGTTAAAATAACAACTCCTAGACTTTGGTGTAAGTCTAGATCACATTCCCATAAAATTTGATAACACTAGTGCAATTAATATTACCAAAAACCCAGTGCAACATTCACGCACAAAGCACATAGAGATTCGTCATCATTTTATTCGTGATCATATAGCTAAAGGTGATTGTGTGATTGAGTATGTGGACACCACTAGGCAGTTAGTTGATATCTTCACGAAACCGCTTCCGAAAGAAAGCTTCTTTTATATTCGTGGAGAACTTGGCTTAACTTGCGCATCACTTGTCGAATGACTGCATGACATACTCATATTTATTCTCTTGTTATTATTGATATATCTACTCAGTGTTTCGGGGGGGGGGGAGTAGAGTACAATGTATATCCCAAAATTTGCCTATGTCTTCCCTCCATTTTGAAGTTGACAAAGGGGGAGAAGAATTCTGAGTTTATGACTCAATGGGACAAAGAAGCTTATGATTTCTAGTTGAATATTCTATTCTATATTTTATCCTAACCATTGCTGCAAAGGGAGTTTTCATGTGTTTTATTGTATTCCCTGCATGTCGATTATATTTCCTAGTTGGGTAGAAGTATTTGGTTTATACTGTTATATATTTGCTTGGTTAACACTTGTGATGCAGATACTCAGAATGAGTTTTTCATCATCAAAAAGGGGAGTGTTGGAAGTCAAGCTTTCCCAAAGACCTTATAGAAGTTTTTTAGAAGATGGTTTTGATGATAACAGACAAGCTCTTTCAAGCTTCAAATGCATTCAAGATCAAGGCTCAAGGCTCAAGCAAGCAAATAGTTTAAGTTAAGCTTTGCCCATAGGAAATATTGTAAGGTAATGTAGTTTCTTTTTCCAAGTTCAATAAGGCCAAAAAGTTTTTCAAAGATAAGGAGAAGAAAAGAATCTTTTTATGAAATCGTCTTTAAGTTTGATTTTCAGCTAAAAATGTTTTTGAAAACCTATGGTTACATACTCTGCTTTGGAATATCAATTTTATGAAAATAAACAGAAGTAATCGATTTCCTCTCCAGATAATCGATTATTATGTTTTTGAGTTGTGACCTGGGAATTTTAATTAGAGATAATCGATTACCTTGTTTTAAATAATCGATTACTTTCTTAAAAATTAATTTCACTGTTTTCACAGAATGGAGATAATCGATTACCTCTCTCAAATCGATTATCTTTTAAGTTTTATTGAATCAATCTGTCGAACATACCAGCTGCAAGATTATGTTTGTGTGTAAAAAAAAATTATGGATTATCGTTTCTGCCACTGGATGTTTAATTTCAAAAGCTAAACACATTGTTTTTATCATCAAATCTCATCCCTTGTGTTGGGACTGTTGGATCATTTCTGCACGAGATTGATTTCACATACTACCAATTATGTAGTGTTTTTGCTCGTGCTTGTGAGCATAGTATTACTCTTGCACATGCATTCTCATTACAGCATAAATGTCCCTGAATTTAGAAGGCACATATTTCTCTTCTAGATATGATAAACTGTTTATGATGATGTAGGTTTTGGAGGAGCCACATGAAACTCAGACTCTACCAATGCAAGAATCTCTTCAAATTCCTCATCCTGGGGTTTGTATCTTCTTCCTACCTGTCTTTTTCCTAACGCTTGCTTCATGCAACATGTCTTCCATATTAGACGTCTTTCTTTTCAAGCTGTTATAAGTTGTTTATCTTGTCAGTTTTTAGATTGGGATAAAGTTCTTGCATCATTTTTTGAGTCACAGAAAGTTCAAATAGTTCAGTTGAAGTGTACAAAACAATTTGAGCAGGTGCAGTGTGCTCAAATTCAATTGTCATCCAAATTTATAACCAAAATAATAAGCCATGGTCACAGCTGTTAATTGAATATTCCAAATCTGTTCAATAACCTAGCAGAGAACTGCAGATTATGAACAATATAAGATGATTATCATGGAAGGTTATTACGTTTTAGGCAAGGAATGACTTGGGAAGTACTTGGAATTTACTATAAGCTTTGGTATGTTGTGCTTTGGAGCCAAGAAATGCCCTAATGGCAAACTCTTTGTCAGCAGCTAGAGATTAATTTAGCTCTGATAATTGTTGCAGGTGAAACATCAGAGGTTGTCTGTGGGGTGGCATCCAAAAGATTTAGGCAGCCCAAACCTGGAGAGATGCTTCTCTCTGTACGTGGATCACCCCTTTGTGTTTTCAAGGAAAATTACATGCAAGTAATACGTGGTATGAAAATTGTTTTACTTGAAACTCTTTCTGTATCATCATTGTTCAAGGTATTGGTTTCCATATTGCCCACAGGGAGCAACCTCTTTTGGCTAACAACTGCTTCCATAAAATTCGAAAGCATCTATCTTAAATGCTTCATTGCTTCCCTATAGGCAGTTGGACACTAAGTATCCATTTCTGTTCTTCCACACCAAATAAAATACTGCAAATTTATCTTGTTCTGATATTGGTTATGATGTGTAGATTTAGAAGAGGGTTGAATGTTGCTAAACTTCCAAGCGAATCATTGTGTTCAAGAACAAGTTCAACAAGGATGCAACAAGTACCTATTTCTGTTCACATTTTACATAGGGCTTACCCTTAGCAACCAATTAGACGGATTAAATTTTTTGGTATAATTAGTTAAGTACTGAGCTCCTTCCTTGCGATCCAAAGAAACAAGTGATTTAGTAGTCTATGTACAACGCAATCAAATGCACCTAGTCGAATGGATATACATTATTTCCCTAATTCATGATCTTAAGTGAATTGAACTTCTCTTATTATAGTCTTATAAATTCTTTACACTAGGTTCAGGTTTGTTTCAGTTCAACCAAATGTTGATGCTATTTGCACCTACCGAAATTGTAATACCAATTTTTTTCCGTTAAACGTACCTAATTTTTATCTCTTAAGTTAGTTAAACCCATGTATTAGAATGCACATTTAATTGAAAGACTTTGTAATCCTAGAATGAACTGGGAGGTCCCAACAACCAAATTTTGAAAAGCAGCAAATTAGTACACAAGCAGTGGAAAGATGCGGGGACAAGTTTTTAATATTTTATATTTTTAAATTTAAGACTTGCACATTAAATAAGTCAAATCAATTAAGCTCGCTCTGGATTAGTCTCGAGGGTTCCCTGATATTAAAAGTGTTTTTGGGGATACCGGTGGTTCCGCAAGGAATACGGACAAAAAAAATCAATTAAATGTTAGCAATTTTTCAACAAATTGTTTTATCAATCCATTGTTCACTACTGTGCATAAAACATTGAAAGTCAACCTTGAAGTTGTTTTTAATTTACGACAATAATTATGACCATTGATTCTGAATTATCAATAACATGGTCGATCAAAACACTGCTCATTGCTCTGCTTCACGAGCCTTCTCTTTCAAACTTTTCAATCAACTAATTCACTTTGGCAGCCGTTAGGTCTGATGCATTCTTCATAGTGAAATAATGTACCTATCATAAAAAATGAACCGAGTCACAAGGGACAAACGGATGAAATTTATTTAGGAAGCCAAAGGGAAAATATGCTATCTGATTAGCCAAAGTACTATTATACTTGAGCCAATGATCAAAGAAAAGGTAATAATAGTTGTTTTTGACATACAAATCAAATGAAGAATAAAAATTTCAAATGCCCTTCAACACAGTTATGATTGTGTTATGAATTAGAGAATTTTACTGACAATTCCTCTTAGTACTTTCCAACATTTCACTGAACCATAAAGTCATTGGATTAAATATCCTTAACAAACTCTTTCAAATAAAAGAGATAAAATGGAAATTTCCATATAGTTATAAAAGAAGCACCATTTGGAGCTGCCATTGTCATCTTGAACTACATCACAAGTAAAAGAAAACATCAGCCATTTCAAACAATTAGATGAGTACAATAAAAACAACAAATGAAGCTTTGGCAATAGAACCTTCAATTTCTATATATCTACTGAGAAAACATAATTTAAATGGGTTAAGTGCTTCATCTAAAACTGACAAACTTGTAATGAACAGATATAAAACAGCATGTTAAGATGACATTGTGCATTCTGTAATATTTGTGTACAATATGATGAAGAAATGGTGGCAAAGTGATATAACATTAACATACCACCTCAAAAGTGAACTGAGCTACTTTTAAGAAAGTCATAGATAAGCCAATAAATCCATGACATGAATTGCCAACTACATTTCCAACTGCGCTTTAGCAAGATCTTGGGGGTTGTTTGAATTAGCTGCAGTACTATTTGAACCTGATTTTGCTGGTAAAGATCCAATGGCACCCAAAGCATCCATGAAAAACCTCTTATTGGAGATAATACCATCTTTATCCATGTTTATTAGCAATTTATCTAGAAGCTCCTTCGAGTTGGCTTTAGTGTATGCCTTATAAAGAAGTTTGTACATTGATGAATCTGAAAGTACTTTTATACTTCTTGTGCTCTCAAATAGCGAATCAGCTTCCTGTGGTAAACCGTTTATGCAGTAAACATCAAGCATCGCATGAAGAGTTGAAACTCTTATCCGACCATGTGACTCAACAAGCCCATCAAATAAATATCTAGCCTTTGAAAGACAATCACAGAAGCCATACATATAGATGACACTCACATGGGTGATAAGGCTCGGTCAGTAACCCATGTCAGTCATCTTCTTGAAAATATATTCTGCTTTATCCTTAAACCTTGCCTTCCCATAGTTCAAAATCATGGAATTAAACGTAGGCAATGATGGTTTTTCCTTGGAGCGCATTAAACTCTTGAACACTTGTTCCATCTTATCAAATTCCTGCCTCTTTCCATATGAATCAATCAGGAAATTAAAAGTAATCTAGTCTGGCTTACACTGATTGGTTTTCATTCAAGCAGCATTGATTCCATTTTACGGATCATCTCATTCTTTCCATATGCATCCATAACACCATTTAATTGTAAGAACTACAATCAGTGGAGAAATGAACTAAAGAACACTAGGATATCATAGCATTGAATAAGTGTTAAAGAAACCTTGAAATTTTTTTGCACAAAACAAATCGAAACGATTAAAACGAATGATTTTCACAAAAAAAAAAAACAACAGCTCTTAATCGATTAAGGTAAGGGTTAATCGATTAACACCTGCCAGCACAACACGAGTTAATCGATTAAGCAACAATTTAATCGATTAATCAATGTACAAATCAGAAAAATCACTTTTCAATGAAAAACTAAAATCAATCAAATATCATGTATGATCAGAGATAGTGCGGAATAGATTAACACAAAGATTGTTAATGATTACTGTTCACTCTCTAGCAAGTATACTAGATTGCAAAGTAATACAGTCGGTTAAGACCAGATATCGTCCCTCAGGGATTGCAAATTGTTCAATTAATTCTCACCAAAGAGTAGTTAAAAGCAAAATCTATAAGTTTCTAATTGATTAATTAAGATTGATTTAAAATAAAATAAAAACAGAAAATAAATTAAAGTGTTGAGCAATTTGAGAAATATGTTAGGAACATGGTTTCATTGTAGGCGTTGTTTATTTATCATGAATCTCTGTTTTTCCATAAATCATGAACTAATTCCTAAATTGGTAACTATTAGATCCCTCTTGTATAATTACCGTTTCTTATTCAATTAGATAATCCTTAATTCCTTAAGAGATTAAACTATTGAATAATCTTAATTAAGAACAAGGAATAAATCATGTTATATAATTACCCAATTGTATCCCTACTTGTTGAATAACTATATTGTTTGAAGGCATGACCTATTCTAATTCCTAATCTCTCAATTGAAGAATTAGAGATCCAAAACAAGAAATAAATTAGCTAGATTTATGAATTGGAAATAAAACACAATCAAACACATGATTTAGAAACGGAAAAACATCAATTCATGAAATCAATAAACTAATCCATACAAATTCACCAATTCCTAACACAAGGGTTTTAGTTACACATCATGAAATTAAGAACAAGAGTAATATAAGAATGCATGTTTACCATGGAAAAGCTCTGGATCTTCCAATCATTGATCTTCTCCTCTTCTAAAACTCTCTAAAATTATGTAATCTCCCTCTCTAAAAGCTGCCTAACCTAGTTCTAAAACCTATATTTAAAAGATAAAACGAAATCCTAATTAATCCCCTCAAAAACGCATCAGAAATCAGCCCAATTGGGCCTTCACGTACATCGCGCCTGGGCGCGCCAGGTCTGATTGCCTTAAATTAACGCTGCTTGCGGCCTGGGCGCGCCATTCACGCGCCTGGGCGTGCCGAAGTACTTCCGACTCCGTTTCTCTCTGTTCTTGTGCCATTTTCAAGGTCCTTTCATCCTCTTTTCAACTCCAATAATATTTTCTTCATTTAAGCTCCAAAAGTACCTGAAACATACCCAAAACGGATCAAAACGCTCAAGGGAATAAAATTTCCTAAAATAATTAAAAACTAAACAAAATCTAACTAAAATACTTAAGAAACAAACGAAAACTAAGCAAAAGGGAGTCAAATTAAGCTCTAAAACATCATATGTTAGACCCAAATCACACCCCCAAACTTAGCATTTTGCATGTCCCAGGCAAAAGTAAAATAAAAATTCTAAAACAAAAGACTACCATCCAAATCAAAATGTACAGTGTAACATCCCTAAGTTCAATTTCAGTATAATATGAATTATGCCAAGCATTTAGGAGAATTATCAAGTTTAAAGAAAGGATTTTAAGTAGTAATCCAAGCCTAGATGAGTATGGAAGCCTAAGGAAAGGAATCGGAACTAGAAAACCACCAAAATAGGATTTTTTTCATGGTGTAATCGATTACCTTGTGGGTTGGTAATCGATTACAAGCCCTCTGGTGAAAGCACACAAAAGTTGCATTAAAGGTAATGGATTACTTGGGCAAAGTAATGGATTACTTGGTGTTTTTTTGTGAAGTAATCGATTACATTGAAGGAGTAATCGATTACTTGGCCTCTGAAAATTATACTAGAATTGTTGCATCAAGGAAGTAATGGATTACTTCAAGTAAGTAATCAATTACTTCAGTAAAAATCTGGAAAAAAAATAAATTCGTGCGGACCACACGTTTTTAACTTTGCCACCAAGCAAAACACCACAGCCACACAAATCTAACTTAAAGATTAAGTTTAGTCATAAAAAGAAAAAAAAGAGAAGGCCAACTCCTCTCATCTCACGTATCACTCTTTCTCTCTTCCTTCTTCATCTTCAACTTTCCCCTCTCATTCTTAGGGCATCAATCTATTCACCCTCATCATCAATCAAGAGCATCACTCATCATCTTCCTCATCATCATAGAGGAACCATGAGCTAGAAACTCTCTCTCTCTTCCCTCAAGCTCCACGCCTTTCTCTCTCTCTTCTAGGGTTTGTGCTTCTCTTCAACAATACTCAAGAAGCAACAGTAGCCATCATCCTCCTCAACAATCATATTCCTAACAAGCTTCAAGTAAGTGATTAAGTTCAAAGAATCATTCCTTTTTCCTCTTTATCTAAGTCGATCTCTCTCTCTTTCCCATGTATTGGATCTCCAACTTCAATCCATGGAAATCTCACTATTTTATGGATTTTAACAAGTAACAAGATGATAATAGTAACCTTTCTTTTTACAACCCTCACAATAGGATATTCATCAACTTTGGAATAATACCTCTCTTGAGGTGGGAAGCTAATTGGAGGGAGTTCAAGGTTTCAAGATTTGTAAGCTAGGGCAAGTGGGGAAATCACTCTATCTCTTAGTATTTTGAGGTAAGGAGTGAGTATTACCTTAATTTAGGGATGAATTTCTAGTATGTATATAATACTTGCTAAGAGTTAAGTGTTAATAGGGCATAAAACCATAGGGTAGTGAACATTAGTAATGATTATAGAATTGAAATAATGGAATTTAATTAATCATGATGCTGTGTATATGTGTATGTTTGAATTTAAGTGTATATTGTGGAATTGTTTGTGATGATGCTAAGTAGTTTAATGATGTTTTGATGGCCATGTGACTAAATGAATAATTGATTATGGAAATAAATGAATGGGATTAGTGTTGACAATGCTTGGAAAGTGAATTGATTAAGAGATTGGAGAAAAGGGGAGTGATGGTTAGAAAGGAATTATGCATGAATAAATGAATTGGAAATTTAATAAAAGCGAAGGTTACAATCATCCAGCGCGCTCATTTATATTTAATAATGCGAAGGTCGTATTGACCCAGCGTGGTAAAAACATTTAATATGCGAAGGTCGTAATGACCCAGCGCGGTAAAGATACTTAATAATGCCAAGGTTTTATGTGCCCAGCGCGATATGCGAAGGTCATATTACCCAGCGCGATAATAAAACTTAATAATGCGAAGGTTTTATGTGCCCAGCGCGATATGCGAAGGTCATATTACCCAGCGCGATAATAAAACTTAATAATGCGAAGGTTTTATGTGCCCAGCGCGATATGCGATGGTCATATTACCCAGCGCGATAATAAAACTTAATAATGCGAAGGTCATATCGACCCAGCGCACTCGATTATACTTAATAATGCGAGGTCGGCATCGACCGGACGCGATAAAAGGTTAAAGCAAGGGGAAATAAAGTAGACTTGTAGCATGATAAATTAGAAAATAAGAATTTGTTGATTTGAAGGAAAAGATGGAGGTATAGAGATTAAAGAGGTGTTGGTATTGTTGGTGCTATTAACTCCAGGTGTGAATGACTATATGCAATACTTGAACTATATGTGTTTGGCTTGGTCGGTTATTATGTCATATGAGAAACTGCTATTTCTACTTTATGTGTAGTGCTCACCTCCTTACCATTTTTCAGGTACTGAGCTGGAGCATACACCCAGATTGGCCGAGCAGGATTACTCTCCCTCACAGGGAGAGTAGGGTTGTTATTGGGTTTATAGCATATCATGGACCTAAGCCTCCTATATTCTTTTGATGTAGATTTGTTGTATATATTTTTGAATGAGGCTTAGGATGTTTGTTTTTGATAAACTTATATGTTTTGGCTATTGATACTCTAACTATATATTTTCGCTGATACTCTGACATTCGTGATGCACTGTTATATCTTGGAGCCCATAGGGCCTTGTTATGATTTACAAATATATGTAGTAAAGCCCTGCTGGCTACTGGAATATATATTTGATAATGTTTCTCACAGGTTAAATTTTGGAATAGTCCGAAAAACAAACGAAACTCCGTCCGTTTGACGGTTGATTTTTAATAAATTAAAAGGAATTTTTAAGTTCACATTTTTAAATTATGGGAATTAAGGGTAATAAATCCTAGGTGTTACATACAGCACCTAATTTAAGACTTCGACTCATCAACACATCCAAATATTTATACAAGCTATTCACATATCAAAACTTGGTTAAAGAAACAAAACCAATCAGAACTCAGAACTAGTGAACACTCTCAACCTCTAAGTGTATATCTCTCATGTGTATCAAGGTTATTAACAATTCACTCAAGTTCATACAATAGTAAAGTTGTAACACCCCATCTGAATACCTCATATTTGTTTTAAACCCTAAAAAGATTATTTGGAGAAAGTGTTTTAAAAAGAGTGTTTTAAAAGGATATTCCTTGGATTGGATTTCTTTTATGATTTCAAGTGATAAAGGGTTTTCAAGAAAATGATTTTATGAGGAAATCTTATGAGTTTAAAATTGAGTTTAAAAAAAATTTGATTGATAAAGTATTTGATATTTTGTATTTTAAGGAAAATGATGATTTTATAAGAAAGAAAATAAAAATGATTTTTTTATGTGTGTGTGTGTGCATGTGTATGTTCGGCCGTGTGTATGTGTATGTGCATGGATGATGAAGTTTTGACTTTCTTGCACCCTAAGGTAGTAGACAAGTAGCACATAGGTTTAGTTTAGTGTAAAGCTTAGTTAAGAGGTTGACCAACCAATAGGAAGGAAGATTAGGCCTAATTTTACTCCATTTGTCTCATGGCTTGTGTAACACCCCTAATTTTCGTCTCCCGAATAATAAGAAAATTAATAATAAAAGTTTTATTATTAATTTAAATGAATTTCCAAGTTTATGTTTTGTATTTAATTAGCCTGAAATATAAAAATAAATTGAAATGTTTTTATATGGCAAATAAATGCAAAATATAAGAATATTGCATTTTAGTCCTTGATTTAGGACCTAAATGTAATATTGAAGAAGTTCTTGGAGGGAAAGATTTAAAAATATTAATTTTTAAATTTTGTACTAATCTAACCGGTTAGTAATGCCCTGTAACCGGTTAGACGATGAACCCAGAAACTGTGTTAGTGGGTTTTGATGAGTAATCACTTGATTAATCACGGAATCGCCACGATTACAGCCTTAGATTAGTGGAAACACACGCGTCAACATGCATGCTACCTTAATTTGCCTATAAATTGTGGAAATTCTGAGGAATTTGAGGTTGATTTCTGCATGTTTGGGTTGAAGAAGGGCTATTAGGGTTTCTATTTCGTTTAGAGAAATTCTCCTTCTTCCTTGAGAGTTAGAGAGCGAAACACACACTTCTGAAAAGCTTGAATCAAGGGCTTTTCAGTGATATACACTTTGTGAGCTGAGTGTCAGTGTGGGAGGAGGAATCGATTCTAGAAGTTGGAGTTGGAAAGTTGAGCTCTGTGTTCTTCTTGTTCTGGGAGCTGGATTTCAGCTTTGATTTTGGTAAGTACAGTCAACCATTAGGCCTCAAATCTCTTCGATTCTCTAGTGCATGTTACCTATATTGAGTCCTAATTGTTTTCCCCAATTTCTTTGGCCAATTCCTATGTCAAATTTGGTGGTTTTTGGACCCTGTTGCTGAAATCGTGTGTGAAGGGCAGAACCAAGGATTGGTGGGAATCTGTGGATTTTGCTTCAAGTTCAGTGTTAATCTTCATCAAAAACAACTTAGAGGTAAGGGAGAAGTCTACCTTATACTAGATTTAGACTAAAAAAATCAAGTGATTTAGGATTTGAGTTAGCAAAACTCAAAAAGGGCATTATGTGTAAAAAACACAAAGGCTTTGAGGCCAAATCTTAGCTCAATATTGTTTTGAGCAACTCTGTGGTGATGCATGCAATGGATATTGATACTGGAATTTGTAGTTAAATATTTATCTTAAGTTTTGTTGTGTTGAATTGTGTTTATATTGGTTTTTATGCAATTTAATACAAGAAACATAATGCATGCACATTGAATCTGTTTCTATGGTGAAATATGTTTGTTTAAGGTATATTAACCCTGATAAATGATGAAATTTGGTTAGATTTGAGAAAGGAAAAGAATGATATGTCAAAACTCTTGTTTTAGTGGACTGACTGCATAATCTAACCGGTTACTCGATATTTGTAACTGGTTAGACATTGCAGAATTTCAAAAGAAAATCAGTTTATAAAGCAGTCCTGAAGTTTCACTAATTTTGATCAAATCTATACTATAGTTTCACTGGAAACAATCTGAAAATGAGTTGATAATACTGTCCTGGTTCAGATTTAAGGGTAAGGGTTATTACCTTAATTCAATGAGATAATTTCAAGAGGAAATTATGCTCTTTTGGAAACAAAATGTGATTTAGAGTTTTGAATGATAAAATCAGTGATTTTTGAGGTATAAAACAATGTTAAGCTTGTTTAGGGATTGGGTAGAGAATTCAAGAAAAAGGGTTTTTCTGAATTACAATGGTAAACAGTTCAGGTCTGTAATTCTAACCGGTTAGCCTGGAACTATAACCGGTTAGTACCTGAATCTGAAAAATAAAAAGTTAAGTTTTTTTTTAATACCATTGGTTATGTTTTCCCAATCTAAGCTTAAGGGCATGTTTCTGAGATAATTCAAAGGAGAATTTTGTGCCAAAGATTATGCCTCAAATAAGTCATTCAAAAGATAAATTGGAATATTTCTAAATCACAGTAATTAATGCAAAGATAAAACCAACCCTGATATTTGTGCATCCATATAGAATGGAAGTTTGGTTGGTAGGAACGTTTATCATATTTTGGGAATATGAGGAGGGTACTCCGGGAGTACCAAATTGTAACCTACTTGATGACACATTATATATATGTGGCCAGTGTCCGGGACTTGGTTGTTATGCGTTCTGGGAACGTATGCGTTCTGGGAACGTGGTGCACACTCCAGGAGTGATGCTTATTATCCAAGTATGGTTCGGCATTACGTTCTGGGAACGAATGTCGGTGTTCCGGGAACACAAGGGTGTATTGGATGGATGTCCAAGATGGACTTTTAGAGGCCTCAGTTGTGGATAGAAAATCATACATCATGCCACTTGCATTATAAGAGATATAATGTTGAAAATTGGTGTGCTCATATGTACTTGCATTATTCTCTGTCCATGATATACTTGTGTTTGTAATTTTAGTCTTTATCAATTATGTATATGTGTATACTTACTCCCTGTGCCCTGTTTAGGTGATGGCCAGATACCTAGCTTGCATCGAGATACGCCCTATCCCTAGTGGTATATGGACGTATGAGGAGCACCGTGCCACTTTTGAGGGGGAGGTTGAGATCACTCTCTACCACCCTAACCCTCTGGTGCGAGTGTGACCTCGTCGATTTAGGATCCCATTAGTCTATACTATGCATGTTCCACCCTTTTACACATATAGAGGACCACCCCCAGCTCGACCTATGCGTCGTTTTCATAGTTTTCGTTTCAGAGATGCCACTCGTTCTCATCCTTCCTCCCATAGAGTTGTCACCGAGGAGACTCCTTCTCCTGGTCCGACTAATTTCGAGAGGACTGCTTCTGCAGATCCTAGACCCGGTGGTGGGGTCTCTACCCAGTCAGGCGAGGTCGAGGAGGACCCTGTGGAGGATGAGAGCGAGGAGGAGGTGCATGTCGGGCCGACTGTTTCTGCTAGAGGTGGACCCGCTGGTTCATAGGAGCCTGCATAGCGTAGATGTTTTGGATCCTAGATCCTAGGGATAGAGCGGTGGAGGATCTGAGGAGCTGCTGAGGACACTGATGACTTGCTCTGGGACTTCTACTTTTGGATTTTGTTATATATTGTATATATCTGAGAGGTCTTAGAGTGAGGTTTTATTTTATGCAGCTGGATTGTATATGTTTTTATAAATTCTTGCTATCTCGACTTATGTTACTTGCTACTAACTATACTGATGGGGTTTTTATGTTATGACATATATATATATATATATGATGTTTTAATTACCTCAGCAGTTCCCCATAAGTATTACTTTTACTTCCGCGAACTCTGATTTCGATTCAAAAAGAATTCGGCAAAAAGTTTATGTTTTATATATTCAAGTCAAACTCGGGAGACAAATAATATGTTTTAAAAAGTATTACAAAGATGTTATTGGGATTAAGAGAATATTCTCTCGAGAGTCTTTTCGTAATTGAGATATTACTAAGCCGAATTCAACTAATGGTTCAGAATAAAAGGGTTTATAATCGAGCAAGTATTAATTTAAAAAGGAAAAATTTTCTAGTCCTAATTTTGATAGCAAGTATTTCAATCATTTGGAAATATTAATTATTTTCAAGATACAAAAGAGAGCGTTACATGTTTGGTGGTATCAGAGCATTGGTCCTGTTCCTCATAGCCCCGATGATGCAGCTAAGTATGGTATTCAATGTTAATTGAATATGTTTTGAGTAAGTTAGTAGCATTTATATTTTAAAAGACCTTTCTCTTTCTATGGCAACCAGAAATAGAAATATTACGAACGAAATGTTAGAACGAATCACGACAGTGCTGGAAGGCATGCAGCAGCAGCAGCAACAGCAGCCACCTCAAGGGCGAGCTGGTAATCCACCTGTTGGCAATATGGCAAATCATGATGCTAGGACTCCGTCGGAGTTCAGGAAGTGCAATCCACCAAGATTCGAAGGTGGGTACAAACCTGATGAGGCGAACAAGTGGTTGTATGAGATCAATAAGATTTTCCGAACTTTGGATTGTTCTGATGAACATAAAGTAACCTATGCAGTTTACATGCTTCATGGGGAAGCTGAAAACTGGTGGGATCACACTGTCCAATTGCTGAATTTTGAAAGGAGAACAATCAACTGGGGAGTATTTATGGAGAAATTTCTTAATAAATATTTTCCAGAAGATTTAAGGAGAAAGAAGGAAGTGGAATTCATGCAATTGAAGCAGGGGGATATGAGTGTAGGAGAGTATGCTACCAGATTCGAGGAGCTGATGAAATACTCTCCCTACTACTTGAATAACCCTGATGAGAGGAGTAAGTGTGTTAAGTTTGAAGGTGGGCTGAGGCCGGAGCTGAAGTCTATTTTCAGTTATCAGAGGATTCAGAGTTTCCCTGCACTTGTGGATATGTGCAGAATGTATGAGGATGACAAGAAAGCTGAGATGATTGGAAGTAAAGGGAAAGGAGTTGGACAGAGCTATGGACCACAGAGGAAGAAGAGGTTTGATCATCGGAATAATGGTCCATATTCTCAGAAGAACAAGGGTAAGGGAAAGGCTGTGGTGGATAAGAAGAACAAGTCTTGCGATAATGCTCCTTATTGTGAGAAGTGTAGGCGTTATCATCATGGTCAGTTCTGCTGGTCCACAGGAGGATGTTTCAATTGTGGAAAGCAAGGTCACTTTGCTCGTGAGTGCAAAGAATTTGCAAAGGGTGATGCAAAGGGATCTGCTGACAAGCCTGTGGTACAAGAAAGAGTGTTTACCCTGAGTGGTAATGAAGCAACCCAAACCCCGAATCTCGTGCAAGGTAACTTTCTGCTTAATAACCAACCTTGCAAAATCATGTTTGATTCTGGAGCTACACATTCTTTTGTTTCTCCGAAATGTGTGAATAGGCTGAATCTTGTTGTTTCCGATTCACCTTGCTATCTTAGTATAGATACCCCTACTGGAATGCCGATTTTTACCGCTAAAGTCTGTTTAGGGTGTAATGTAGAAATTTTGGGTCGTCTTTCCAAAGTAGATTTGGTTTGTCTTCCTAAGCTACAATTGGATGTGATCTTGGGTATGGATTGGTTAATGAAGAACCAAGTGATCATCAATTGTGAGGAAAAGACAATTCAATATAGGACCCTTGAACCCGAAGGTTATATGTGTTTGTTCTCTGCTACTGGGGAAGAAGAGTCGATGCCGGTAGAAGAGATTCCTGTGGTGAGAGAATTTCCGAAAGTATTTCCTGAAGAGATACCAGGATTACCTCCGAAGCGAGAGATAGAGTTCGGGATAGATTTAGTCCCTGGAGCTGGACCCATCTCTATTGCTCCTTATAGGATGGCACCACCAGAGATGGCCAAAATGAAGAAGCAGATAAAGGAATTGCTGCAGAAGCAGATGATCAGGCCAAGCGTTTCGCCTTGGGGAGCTCCATTACTGTTTGTAAAGAAGAAAGATGGGAGTATGAGAATGTGTGTGGATTACAGACAGTTGAATAAGGTCACCATTAAGAATAAGTATCCTTTGCCAAGGATTGATGACCTTATGGATCAAGTTAGGGGAGCTGCAGTATTTTCCAAGATTGATCTGAGATCGGGTTATCATCAGATCAGGATAAAAGAGGAGGATATACCCAAGACTGCATTTCGATCTCGATACAGTCATTATGAGTATGTTGTGATGCCGTTCGGATTGACTAATGCACCTGCTATTTTCATGGCTATATGAACCGGATCTTTAGACCATATCTGGATTTATTTGTGGTGGTGTTTATTGACGATATTCTGGTCTATTCTAAGAATCCGGAAGAGCATGAAGAACATCTCAGGATTGTGTTAAAAGTCCTGAAGGAGAAGCAATTATATGACAAGCTTACGAAATGTGAGTTTTGGTTGAATGAAGTGAAGTTTTTGGGGCATGTAATCTCTAAAGAAGGAATTGCGGTGGATCCAGCAAAAGTAAGTTCAGTGCTAAGCTGGGAACAGCCCAAGACTGTGACAGAAGTGAGAAGTTTCTTGGGGCTGGCTGGATACTATCGTCGGTTCATAGAAGGATTTTCCAAGATTGCATTGCCTTTGACTAAGTTGACTCGGAAAGATCAGCCGTTCGTGTGGGACGATCGGTGTGAAGTTAGTTTCCGTGAGTTGAAGGAAAGGTTAACATCGTCTCCTGTGTTAATCTTACCTGATCCTCACAAAAGCTTTGAAGTGTACTGTAACGCATCTAAGCAAGGTCTGGGGTGTGTATTGATGCAAGAAGGAAGAGTAGTGGCTTATGCATCGCGACAGTTGAAGAATCATGAGGTAAATTACCCGACACACGATTTGGAATTAGCTGCGATCGTGTTTGCCTTAAAGATATGGAGACATCATCTCTATGGCACTACGTTCCAAGTATTTAGTGACCATAAGAGTTTGAAATATTTGTTCGATCAGAAAGAATTGAACATGAGGCAAAGAAGATGGATGGAGTTTTTGAAAGACTATGACTTTAAACTCCACTATCATCCGGGTAAAGCAAACATGGTTGCGGATGCTTTGAGTCGGAAAGCAATCCACATAAGTGCGATGATGGTTAAGGAAGCAGCTTTGATTGAGGAATTCAGAGACTTGAGCCTGTTGACACAAGTGGAGCCAACAAGTATCAAGTTAGGGATGCTATAGATCACAAATGAGTTCTTCGAAAGAATTCGGGAGTTGCAACGAGCGGATGGAGAATTGATGGAAAAGATGAGACTAGGTTCAGAAGGAAAGGAACCTGATTTCAAGATTGGGCAGGATGGAATCCTTCGTTTCAGGACAAGGATTTGTATACCAAGAGATCAGGAAGTTAGAAGACTGATTCTTGACGAAGCCCATAAGAGTCGGATGAGTATGCATCATGGATCAACCAAAATGTATCAGGACTTGAAGAAGATGTTTTGGTGGTCTGGATTGAAAAAGGATGTTGCAGAATATGTGGCGGCGTGTTTAATTTGTCAAAAAGCTAAGGTAGAACATCAAAAACCAGGAGGACAGTTGCAACCTTTGAGTATTCCCCAGTGGAAGTGGGATAGCATCTCAATGGATTTTGTGTCTGGTTTGCCAAGGACCGCAGCAAATCATGATGCAATCTGGGTGGTTGTGGATAGGTTGACCAAGTCGGTGCATTTTATTCCGATAAATATGCGTTATTCTTTGAACAAGCTTACCCAGATCTATATCAAGGAGGTAGTTCGTCTTCACGGAGTGCCTTCAAGTATTGTGTCGGATCGAGATCCCAGATTTTCTTCGCAATTCTGGAAAAGTTTGCATGATGCTATGGGAACAAGATTGAAATTGAGTTCTGCGTATCATCCACAGATGGATGGCCAGACGGAGAGAACGATTCAATCTATGGAAGATGTGTTGCGGGCTTGTGCACTTGAAGAACAAGGAAGTTGGGATTAAGTGCTATCTCTTGAAGAATTCACATACAACAACAGCTATCATGCGAGTATTGGAATGGAACCGTTTGAGGGGTTGTATGGAAGGAAGTGTCAAACCCCACTATGTTGGTTCCAAGTGGGGGAGAATTTAATGGTTGGACCGGAAATGATACAGCAGACATCTGAGAAGATTAAGATGGTTCAGGCAAAGATGAAAGCGGCTCAGAGTCGGCAGAAGAGTTATGCGGATAAGAGGAGAAAACCATTAGAATTTTCGGAAGGTGACCACGTATTCCTTCGGATAGTTCCGATGAAAGGAATCAGTAGAGCTTTGAAAACCCGAAAGCATTCGCCTAAGTGTAGAGGACCATACCAGATCCTTAAGAGAGTTGGTCCTGTTGCTTACCAATTAGCTCTACCACCCTCTCTATCCAATTTGCACAACGTCTTTCATATTTCGCAATTGAAGAAGTACGTGCATGACCCATCAGCTATTTTGAAAATTCAACCTGACGACCTAGCCTTGAAGGAAAACCTTACCTTTGAGACCAGACCAGTTCAAATAGAAGATCGTGAAGTTAAGCAGCTCAGGGGAAAGGAAATACCTTTGGTTAAGGTGGTATGGGAAAATGCTGACGTATCTGAAGCTACATGGGAATTAGAGGAGAAGATGCGTCAAGAGCACCCGGAATTGTTTTTGTAAGCTAGAATTTTGGGGACGAAATTCCTTTTAAGTGGGGGAGTAGTGTAACACCCCTAATTTTCGTCTCCCGAATAATAAGAAAATTAATAATAAAAGTTTTATTATTAATTTAAATGAATTTCCAAGTTTATGTTTCGTATTTAATTAGCCTGAAATATAAAAATAAATTGAAATGTTTTTATATGGCAAATAAATGCAAAATATAAGAATATTGCATTTTAGTCCTTGATTTAGGACCTAAATGTAATATTGAAGAAGTTCTTGGAGGGAAAGATTTAAAAATATTAATTTTTAAATTTTGTACTAATCTAACCGGTTAGTGATGCCCTGTAACCGGTTAGACGACGAACCCAGAAACTGTGTTAGTGGGTTTTGATGAGTAATCACTTGATTAATCACGGAATCGCCACGATTACAGCCTTAGATTAGTGGAAACACACGCGTCAACATGCATGCTACCTTAATTTGCCTATAAATTGTGGAAATTTTGAGGAATTTGAGGTTGATTTTTGCATGTTTGGGTTGAAGAAGGGCTATTAGGGTTTCTATTTCGTTCAGAGAAATTCTCCTTCTTCCTTGAGAGTTAGAGAGAGAAACACACACTTCTGAAAAGCTTGAATCAAGGGATTTTCAGTGATATACACTTTGTGAGCTGAGTGTCAGTGTGGGAGGAGGAATCGATTCTAGAAGTTGGAGTTGGAAAACTGAGCTCTGTGTTCTTCTTGTTCTAGGAGCTGGATTTCAGCTTTGATTTTGGTAAGTACAGTCAACCATTAGGCCTCAAATCTCTTCGATTCTCTAGTGCATGTTACCTATATTGAGTCCTAATTGTTTTCCCCAATTTCTTTGGCCAATTCCTATGTCAAATTTGGTGGTTTTTGGACCCTGTTGCTGAAATCGTGTGTGAAGGGCAGAACCTAGGATTGGTGGGAATATGTGGATTTTGCTTCAAGTTCAGTGTTAATCTTCATCAAAAACAACTTAGAGGTAAGGGAGAAGTCTACCTTATACTAGATTTAGACTAAAAAAATCAAGTGATTTAGGATTTGAGTTAGCAAAACTCAAAAAGGGCATTATGTGTAAAAAGCACAAAGGCTTGGAGGCCAAATCTTAGCTCAATATTGTTTTGAGCAACTCTGTGGTGATGCATGCAATGGATATTGATACTGGAATTTGTAGTTAAAAGTTTATCTTAAGTTTTGTTGTGTTGAATTGTGTTTATATTGGTTTTTATGCAATTTAATACAAGAAACTTAATGCATGCACATTGAATATGTTTCTATGGTGAAATATGTTTGTTTAAGGTATATTAACCCTGATAAATGATGAAATTTGGTTAGATTTGAGAAAGGAAAAGAATGATATGTCAAAACTCTTGTTTTAGTGGACTGACTGCATAATCTAACCGGTTACTCGATATTTGTAACCGGTTAGACACTGCAGAATTTCAAAGGAAAATCAGTTTATAAAGCAGTCCTGAAGTTTTACTAATTTTGCTCAAATCTGTTAGATCCTGTGAGAATGTTTTGATAATGACAAAAGGTTTTGAACAAGCTACAAATGTGTTGAACAAGTTCAAGCTCAACAAGCAAACAACACTCAACAAATGATGAAGAGAGAGCAAGCTCATGAAGACTTAGTTTGTGTTTTATTGTAATCTCTTTAGAATCTCAAGATTAAGTCTTTTATTTTAATGAGTTTGGGTAGAATCTTTAGAGGGTAGTGAATCTCTATCAAGGTCATGATTATATCATAATTTGAGTTTTCACTTAACCTAAAATCAATAGGTGGCTTAAAGGTTTGAAAGAAAAGGTTTAGTTTTGAGAAAACAAGTTTTTAATTGATTTGAACAGTGGTTAATCGATTAATGGGTTAAGTTAATCGATTAACACACATGCTACAGTGGTTAATCGATTAATGCATTGTGTTAATCGATTAACACCTGCAGTGCTGATTTTTAAAATACGTTTTTAACTTCTCAAAATCAGTTTTTAGTGCTCCTAACTTTTGGGTATTCTATATAAACCTTTTCCTAACCTTTGTGAATAATTAGAACACATTAGAACAACTTTCATATCAATTTTACAAAGATCAAAGCCACACTATTCTCTCTCACTTTCATAAGATCAAAGCTTTCATTTTTACATTCTTTGATCAAGAATCTTTGAATCTCTTATGTTGATATTTTCATAGCTATTGAAAGAGATTCATAGGATTGTCATTGTTTTCATTGAGTTGTAATCATTGCAAAGGAGGCAAACATTCTACAACACAAGGAAGCCTTGGTGGTTGTTCATCAAGAGAAGTTATCTTGGAAGTCTTGTTGTGTTAACAAGCAATTGGAAGTCTTGGTGTGAGGCATCATCAAGCAAGTGGAAGTCTTTGAAGCATCTCAAAGCAATTGGAAGACTTGTTGTGGGGATATCGGCAAGCAAGGGAAGAGGTTAGATAAGATTCAATAGGGTTGCAAGACAAGAGTGTGGTATCTCTTGGAGGCTATCAAGTGGGGTATCTTGAGAGGCACTTGCTTGTAATTTGAGAACTCTAATTCCTCATAGTGAAGAATCTCTCTTGGTTGAAGAGGGGACTGGATGTAGCTTTCAAGCGGATGAAAGTGAACCAGGATAAATCTCTGTGCAGTATCTCTATTCTCTTAACTCTTTACATTCAAGTCATTTCATTTGTTCTTGGTTGAAAACCTAGAAAAGATTGATTTTCATAATTGATTGAATTGAATCTTAATTATGCAAATTGATTTGGGGAAAATCATTTTCATAACCTAGGTAATCAATAAGAATATTGGTGTTAATCAATTCCGCTTAATCTCTGATCATATGTGTTAATTGATTGATTTTCGTATTTGATTGAAAAGTGATTTTTCAGTTTTAAAAGTGATTAATCGAGTAACTATTTTCATTAATCGATTAAATAAAAACAAGCTTTCGGCATTAATCGATTAACCTGTCTTATTAATCGATTAACTAGTGTTTTTCAAAGTGTTACTCATATTATTAATCATCTCATTGCTCTTGGAAAAACTTTCATGAATTGTGAACTTGTTAACAAAGTTTTAAGATGTCTAAGTAGGGAATGGCAACCTAAGGTTACCGCAATTGTTGAATCAAAGGACTTGGACACCATGGACTTAGCTACACTTTTCGGAAAGCTTCAAGAACATGAAATGGAGCTTGGACGTTTGCATATGCATGAAGAGTCGGATAAGTACAAGGAAAGAAAAGGAATTGCTCTTAAAGCCAAAAGTTCATATAAAAAGGAAGAAAGTTTCGATAATAATGATAATGAAGATTCCGATTCGGACATTGATGAAGAAGAGATGAAACTTATACTAAGAAATTTTAACAAGCTTCTAAGGAGAAAAGGAAGGTTGAACAAAGACAAAAGTAAAGAGAAGAATCCCCCACACTACAAGACCAAGACAACAAAAGAAGGAATAGTTTGCCATGAATGTGGAAAGCCCAGTCATCTCAAGTATTCGTGCTCTAAGTATCTCAAGAAAAAGGAGAAAGAGAAGAAAAATGCAAAACACAAAAGGGCATACATAGTTTGGAATAGTGATGATGAAGAAGACAAGAAAAGCACATCAAATAGTTCTTCGGATGATGAAGAAGCCGCTTGTCTCAACTTGATAGCTCTAGTAGATGAAGAGGAAAGTTCAAATGATGGATCAAGTGAACAAAGCGACGAAACCGATGTAAGTGAAACTAAATCCGAAATTTCTTCCAAATATGAAATTTTATATAATGCTTATGAAGAAATGCATGAACATCTTAAGAAACTAGCTTTGAAAAACATTGAAAGGAAGAAGCTCATTTTGAAACATCAACAAGAGATTTTAGAACTTCAAAAACAAGTTGATGAGCTTAATCTTGAAAATGAAACTCTCGATCTTATATATGCTAGTTCTTCTTGTGATTGTTCTAGTAGATTGAATATTGTGGTTGATTGTGAGAATTGCAAGTTGCTTAAAGATGAAAATGCTATTTTGAAAAATAAGCTTGCAAGTTTCTCAAGTGGTGATATTAAATTGCGCACATTGTTAAATTTTCAAAGAGAAAATTCAAACAAGTTTGGTTTGGGTTATACTAATGCTAAGAGTAAATCTCATAGAAATGTTGTTGATTTTTCTAAAGTTGATTTTTCAAATGCACCAACATGTTTCTATTGTGGTACTCATGGACATACTTCAAATGTGTGTTATATTAAAGTGCATGGTATACCTAAAGGAAATTTTGTTTGGGTTAAGAAGGGTGAGAGTCCCTTAACTAACAAAAATGGATCCAACACTATTTGGATACCAAAAGGCAAAGCATGATTGTTTTGTAGGTGTGATTGAAGAGCAAAAGGCTTACAAGTGTTATTCATTATTTGCTTCTTCAAATCTCAAGTGAAACTCCTACATTTTGGTACAATTGATATTGTTAAATATTCACAATTGGTATCAAGTGAATTTCTTACAAGAGATAGCAAGTATTCACAATTGGACTTACATTTGGTATATTCTAATCTTGCTATTAGTCTTTAACAATTGATATTACTTCTACAAAATTCAAAATTGGTATCATTGTGTGATTATTAGATGTTTATCATGCTATTGTGATTATTGTGATATTTCTTTACAATTGATATCTTATTTTGTTAAGTGATATGATAACTCTTTAGTTACAATTGGTATTATATTTCATTGTTATATCTCTTTCCAATTGGTATCACATTTCAAAGTATAGTTCATTAGTTTTACATTTGGTATCAATGTTGTGAAGAAATGAATGTTATAATTCCTCTTATTTTGGCTTAGTATTTTATATTTCAATTGGTATATATTACTTTTTGATAATGCCAAAAGGGGGAGAAGAGGTTGTTTTTGTTGTTTTTATATAGGTTGAGCAAAGTTGTTGAAGATAGGGGGAGAATCAAGCTTATCTCAATTGGATTTCAAATGTCAAAAGCATTTATTGAGGGGGAGCAAGAGTCTCACAAAGTATCAAATGGTTAAAGCATCAACAACTTCAAACAAATTCAAAACGTGTTTGTCATTTTCAAAAAGGGGGAGATTGTTAGATCCTGTGAGAATGTTTTGATAATGACAAAAGGTTTTGAACAAGCTACAAATGTGTTGAACAAGTTCAAGCTCAACAAGAAAACAACACTCAACAAATGATGAAGAGAGAGCAAGCTCATGAAGACTTAGTTTGTGTTTTATTGTAATCTCTTTAGTCTCTCAAGATTAAGTCTTTTATTTTAATGAGTTTGGGTAGAGTCTTTAGAGGGTAGTGAATCTCTATCAAGGTCATGATTGTATCATAATTTGAGTTTTCACTTAACCTAAAGTCAATAGGTGGCTTAAAGGTTTGAAAGAAAAGGTTTAGTTTTGAGAAAACAAGTTTTTAATTGATTTGAACAGTGGTTAATCGATTAATGGGTTAAGTTAATCGATTATCACACATGCTACAGTGGTTAATCGATTAATGCATTGTGTTAATCGATTAACACCTGCAGTGCTGATTTTTAAAATACGTTTTTAACTTCTCAAAATCAGTTTTTAGTGCTCCTAACTTTTGGGTATTCTATATAAACCTTTTCCTAACCTTTGTGAATAATTAGAACACATTAGAACAACTTTCATATCAATTTTACAAAGATCAAAGCCACACTATTCTCTCTCACTTTCATAAGATCAAAGCTTTCATTTTTACATTCTTTGATCAAGAATCTTTGAATCTCTTATGTTGATATTTTCATAGCTATTGAAAGAGATTCATAGGAATGTCATTGTTTTCATTGAGTTGTAATCATTGCAAAGGAGGCAAACATTCTACAACACAAGGAAGCCTTGGTGGTTGTTCATCAAGAGAAGTTATCTTGGAAGTATTGTTGTGTTAACAAGCAATTGGAAGTCTTGGTGTGAGGCATCATCAAGCAAGTGGAAGTCTTTGAAGCATCTCAAAGCAATTGGAAGACTTGTTGTGGGGATATCGGCAAGCAAGGGAAGAGGTTAGATTAGATTCAATAGGGTTGAAAGACAAGAGTATGGTATCTCTTGGAGGCTATCAAGTGGGGTATCTTGAGAGGCATTTGCTTGTAATTTGAGAACTCTAATTCCTCATAGTGAAGAATCTCTCTTGGTTGAAGAGGGGACTGGATGTAGCTTTCAAGCGGATGAAAGTGAACCAGGATAAATCTTTGTGCAATATCTCTATTCTCTTAACTCTTTACATTCAAGTCATTTCATTTGTTCTTGCTTGAAAACCTAGAAAAGATTGATTTTCATAATTGATTGAATTGAATCTTAATTGTGCAAATTGAAATCATTTTCATAACCTAGGTAATCAATAAGAATATTGGTATTAATCAATTCCGCTTAATCTCTGATCATATGTGTTAATTGATTGATTTTCGTATTCGAGTGAAAAGTGATTTTTCAGTTTTAACAGTGATTAATCGATTAACCAAAATCAAGCTTTCATAAATAATCTATTAACCTGTTTGATTAATCGATTAACTAAGTGTTTTTAAAGGGTTAATCGATTAATAAGCTTTGTTAATCGATTAAATGCTGAGATTTTTGTAAAAATCATTTGTTTTAATCGTTTCGATTCGTTTCTTTCGAAAATCTTTCAAGGTTTCTCTAACACCTATTCAACCCCCGCCTTCTAGGTGTTCTCCTAGTGTCTCCTAGTTATTTCACCCACGGATTGTAGTTCTTACAAAATCTATACTATAATTTCACTGGAAACAATCTGAAAATGAGTTGATAATACTGTCCTGATTCAGATTTAAGGGTAAGGGTTATTACCTTAATTCAATGAGATAATTTCAAGAGGAAATTATGCTCTTTTGGATACAAAATGTGATTTAGACTTTTGAATGATAAAATCAGTGATTTTTGAGGTATAAAACAATGTTAAGCTTGTTTAGGGATTGGGTAGAGAATTCAAGAAAAAGGGTTTTTCTGAATTACAATGGTAAACAGTTCAGGTCTGTAATTCTAACCGGTTAGCCTGGAACTGTAACCGGTTAGTACCTGAATCTGAAAAATAAAAAGTTAAGTTTTTTTTTAATACCATTGGTTATGTTTTCCCAATCTAAGCTTAAGGGCATGTTTTCGAGATAATTCAAAGGAGAATTTTGTGCCAAAGATTATGCCTCAAATAAGTCATTCAAAAGATAAATTGGAATATTTCTAAATCACAGTAATTAATGCAAAGATAAAACCAACCCTGATATTTGTGCATCCATATAGAATGGAAGTTTGGTTGGTAGGAACGTTTATCATATTCTGGGAATATGAGGAGGGTACTCCAGGAGTACCAAATTGTAACCTACTTGATGACACGTTATAGATATGTGGCCAGTGTCCGGGACCTGGTTGTTATGCGTTCTGGGAACGTATGCGTTCTGGGAACGTGGTGCACACTCCGGGAATGATGCTTATTATCCAAGTATGGTTCGGCATTACGTTCTGGGAACGAATGTCGGTGTTTCGGGAACACAAGGGTGTATTGGATGGACGTCCAAGATGGACTTTTAGAGGCCTCAGTTGTGGATAGAAAACCATACATCATGCCACTTGCATTATAAGAGATATAATGTTGAAAATTGGTGTGCTCATATGTACTTGCATTATTCTCTGTCCATGATATACTTGTGTTTGTAATTTTAGTCTTTATCAATTATGTATATGTGTATACTTACTCCCTGTGCCCTATTTAGGTGATGGCCAGATACCTAGCTTGCATCGAGATACGCCCTATCCCTAGTGGTATATGGACGTATGAGGAGCACCGTGCCACTTTTGAGGGGGAGGTTGAGATCACTCTCTACCACCCTAACCCCCTGGTGCGAGTGCGACCTCGTCGATTTAGGATCCCATTAGTCTATACTATGCATGTTCCACCCTTTTACACATATAGAGGACCACCCCCGGCTCGACCTATGCGTCGTTTTCATAGTTTTCGTTTCAGAGATGCCACTCGTTCTCATCCTTCCTCCCATAGAGTTGTCACCGAGGAGACTCCTTCTCCTGGTCCGACTGATTTCGAGAGGACTGCTTCTGCAGATCCTAGACCCGGTGGTGGGGTCTCTACCCAGTCAGGCGAGGTCGAGGAGGACCCTGTGGAGGATGAGAGCGAGGAGGAGGTGCATGTCGGGCCGACTGTTTCTGCTAGAGGTGGACCCGCTGGTTCATAGGAGCCTGCATAGCGTAGATGTTTTGGATCCTAGATCCTAGGGATAGAGCGGTGGAGGATCTGAGGAGCTGCTGAGGACACTGATGACTTGCTCTGGGACTTCTACTTTTGGATTTTGGTATATATTGTATATATCTGAGAGGTCTTAGAGTGAGGTTTTATTTTATGCAGCTGGATTGTATATGTTTTTATAAATTCTTGCTATCTCGACTTATGTTACTTGCTACTGACTATACTGATGGGGTTTTTATGTTATGACATATATACATATATGATGTTTTAATTACCTCAGCAGTGCCCCATAAGTATTACTTTTACTTCCGCGAACTCTGATTTCGATTCAAAAAGAATTCGGCAAAAAGTTTATGTTTTATATATTCAAGTCAAACTCGGGAGACAAATAATATGTTTTAAAAAGTATTACAAAGATGTTATTGGGATTAAAAGAATATTCTCTCGAGAGCAGTGTTATCAAACCCGGACCGAACCGGGCGGTCGAACCGGTCGGACCGTCGAACGGTGGGAAAGACGGTTCTAGGTTCTGCATAAACCGTTTGTAAATTGAAGCCGGAAAAAACCGGCGGCCAATTCTGTTGAACCGGGTTGAACCGGGAAAACCGGACCCAGTTCAACCAACTCTGATTTTTAAAAAAAAAAAAACTAAATCAAAACCTTAAGCAATACACTCTCACTCTGCTGCTGCTGCTCAACGCCTCAACGAAAAAACAAAAAGAAAGGAGAACACACAGAGAAACACTAAAAGAAAGAAGAATAAGATATCACTGTAGAAGTAAAAGAAAGAAGATGGAATTGTTGTGTGGAAAGAAGAAAGAGGAAGAGTAAACTCAATAGTCAGTACTATTGGCGACACAATGTTCCACTAGTCACTAGTGCCTAGGGTTTTATTATACTTCTTATTTTTTAGATGGGCCGGGTAGTTATTTTCTTTTTCTTTTTTTTAGGTAAGGCAAGCCCTTTATTTTCTTCCAACATTAAGAAATCCAGTACTACTTGGCACTTGCTAAGAGATTTGGACCGGATGTGGGTCAATTCTAAATAAAAATATATTAATCTTATACAATACCATTTATATTAATTTATATTAATTATTAAGAATATGTTTACTTTTGTTATTTTCAATAATATTATATAATGGTGATATTTGATAAGGTATTATATTATATGTATGATACTTATTTAAAGTTTATAAATTTTTTTTTCGTAATAGGTAGATTTTGTAGTGTATTTTTTAATTTTTTTTTCTATATATATCAATACCGGTCTAACCTTCCGGCTTAACCGGTTAATACGGTTAAACCCTATACGAAGCTTCGTCCGGCTTGATCTCCGGTTCAGTTCTGACAACCTTGCTCGAGAGTCTTTTCGTAATTGAGATATTACTAAGCCGAATTCAACTAATGGTTCAGAATAAAAGGGTTTATAATCGAGCAAGTATTAATTTAAAAAGGAAAAATTTTCTAGTCCTAACTTTGATAGCAAGTATTTCAATCATTTGGAAATATTAATTATTTTCAAGATACAAAAGAGAGCGTTACAGCTTGGCTTGAGCCATGCAAGCTTTTGTTTAGCCAATTTTACCCTTCTAGTAACACTCTTGGCCGAATTCCCTCAAGGGCAAGAAGGGAATTGCTTGTGTGCCTTCTTATACCCACAACCATGGCTCATTTCCATTCATTTCCCTTACATTTCATTTCCCAAACCAACACACACAATTCCTAAGAGTTCTCCTCAAACTCTTAGAGAGAGATAGAGAGAGAGAGTGAAACCGTGAACTTCAAGAGGAGAAGAGGAAGGAGATCAAGCCCAAAGCCCTAGGTTTTCTTGAAGATTAAGTGAAGAAGGTTGAAGATCTTCTCTATTTCTTTGTCTATTCAAAGATCCTAGAGTGTTAAGATTAGTTCTTGATTTTCTAAGTCTTGTAAGGTTTGAATGTTGTTGCATGTTTAATTTCTTTGTAGATCTATGTTTGTAAGTGCTTATTTAGCTTTGATCTTGAGTTTCAAGAACCAAACAAACTTGTAGAACCTTAAACCATGGACATTATCATTCGGCTATGTCTAGAAGCTTAGGTTGTGATGATTTTTATTTTGCTTAGAGTTCATGCATGTTAGTTTGATGCTTGATAAAGTTGATCTAAATGATTTGCATGCTTTGATTTCAACTTTGAATTTTCTAAGTTTCGATCTTTGGTTTCTTTTCAAAAAATCTTTGATCTTTTGTTTTGATCTTGAAAAAGGACTTGATTTTGCCTTGATTTTCAACAACTTTGATTTTAAGTCTTGCATGTGATTCTTTTGCTCAAAAAGTTTTGTTTCTTGACTTGCATGTCACGGTTTTGATGAGAAACAAAGGAAAACAATTTTCTTTCCAAATGATTTTGCTTTGATCTAAATTTATGTGTGTTTCAAAGCTAAGGATTTAAGTTTTTCACTTGATTTTGTTGATGTATTTTTCGGTCAAGCTTTGAAAACAAAAGACCATGATTGTTTTTCATGAAAAGTTTCTTGCATGTGTTTTCTTTTTGATTTATATGATTTTTAAGGCACATGCAAAGGAAAATGAAAAATGAAATTGTGTTTGAAGTGACTTGTAGGTCACGGTTATGAGAAGAAAAAGGAGTGGTATTTTTCTAAAACCATGTGTTTTAAAGTGCATGTTTTGGTTTGCTAAATTAAAGGTTTTTGCATAAAAGAAAAGTGCATCAAAGACTTTGTTTTCCTCTAGTGATGATTTGGCCTATATTAGGTTGAATAGGCTAGATTCTTTTTGCATGTAATTGTCTCTTTGAAATGATTGTGTTTTATGACTTGGTTTTGAGAAAAATTATTGTGTTGTTTTGGTGTGTTCAATTCGGTTTTGATAAAGAAAATGGGAAAATGTATTTAATTATTTTCAAAAGTATTTTCATGGTTTGATTTCTTTTGTCCTTTGCTGTCCAAGATTTTATTTCAAAGTATTTCAATTTTAAAAGTGTTTTTGAGTTGTGAAAAGTGTGGATTTCAAGTTTTATTTGATGTATTAAAAAGTTAGAAGGAAAATTCTGGATTTTTCCATGTTTTTCAACTTGAAAGAGGTGGCTGGACTTTTTCCATACAGCCACATAAATTAATTCTTTACTTATTTTATTGTGAGTTTTCAAATGATTTTTAATAGATTTCAAGTATAAGAAAAAGTTGAGAGTTGTTTTGATAAACACTTGTATTTTTAAGAAAAGGATAAAGAAAGTAAAGGATTTCCTATTCAAGAGACCAAGTTGTGATTTTAATTGAAGTGATTTTTAATAAAAGTGTATTTAGTTACCTCGAGGTTATTCAGTGGACGGTGGGAACAATTCTCAAAGAGAAGCTAGAGATCTCCAAGGTCAAAGTATTTCTCTTGCTGGATTAAGAGGTGAGTGAGAGTGTGGTGAGCCCGTAACATAGTTGCTCGGACGGTGATGACATAAGTTTTCCGCGATATATTCTGTTTTATGTTTCATTGAATCGATGCATGTCTATTTCTATTTCATGTTGGTTTCTTTACCATTCTATTGTGAAAACGTTATATTCCGTGCGATAAGTCTGAATGTCATTGTGAATGATTATGAGAAATTAAAAGAGAGAGTAAAGCATGAAGATAAGTGAAAGAGCAATGCATGTTGTGATTCAAGGGAAATATTGAGGAGCAACAAAGTGCCGAATAGAGAGATTGTGCTCGTGGAGCCGAGATCATGCTAGTGAATTCCAAGATGGGAATGATTGTGCAAAAGAGCTATGTGATTGTCTGTGAGACTGATGTGATGGCATTGTGCCGTGTGGCTTGAGAAAGTGATAGTGTGATTATGTGAAAGTGGGCAAAAGATGTAACCCTTAGTGGTCGGGTCTTGTCGAAGGGATGGACTAAGGGCAAGCCGATCTTAGGTTAATTAAAGATGCTAAAAGACTTTAAAAGACTTAAAAGACTTAATATACGCGGTGAGGTATATGAGTGTGAAGTAGTGGAGAGGAAGATACTATGGGTATCTGCGGATACTCAGGTGGAGATTGCATGAGGGGAGGGTAAGGACAGTGAAACGTCAAGAAGCCTTGAGTATATTTCTAGGCGGAACGAATTCCACAAGTGGCGCACTAACGTGGTGGGGACTGGGTCTAATGTCGTGGCAAGTCCGCATAGCTATCTAGAAATGATATTGTCACCCCCTTGATTGCAAGTCTACAACAGTGAGAGGGACAGGAACGGGGCATTGTGTTTTGCCACTGTGTGGACAGTGAGCCTTGATATTATGAAATTGAATTGATTTGAGGACGAGATCCTCCTGGTCTGGGACCATCTATGTGTTGAGACAGCTGTCGTGCCCGCGTGGTAAAGGTCCTGTACTCCTGTTGGCTTCCGACTAGGTTTGGATGGAGACCGAGGAGATGTAGACGAGTGCGTTTTTCCTCAGTGATGGTTTTCCCCTACCTCATTGAGTGAACTGAGTTATGATAAAACATAATAACCAAAGAGTAAAGACATAATTGAATGATGGAAAAGATTGATAAGTTTGATGTTGTTCTGCTATGAGAGTCATGTTTCTAGATTGGTGGATTATGCTTTATTTTTATGTGCTTTATTTATTATTTACATACCTTGTTCAATCGGTTATTATGTTACCTGCTTTGCTATCCTGTTCTGTCTAATTGGCATATCCTGTGTATTCTCTACGCTCTTGGTATCTTGTCTCAATTCGTATACTTGTCAAGTGTCGTTGTTGTCTATTCTTCTTTCTATCGAGTCTACCCTGAGACCCTACGGTCAACTGGTTAGTGTATGGCACACTAACTCTCTCCTACCTGGTTGTCGTATTGGCGTTTGCCGGTATTGCAACGGGTAGATGGCGTATCATGTAGCAATCCACATGTGGCCTCTTCAGAGAGGAGCATGGGAGGTGGTTCCTGATGGCTGGATCTGGAGAGGTGAAACTCGGTTGGAGATCGACGATCCAAGGCACATCTTGCGAGGAACGAGTTTGGACGTGCACGTGGGACAGGTCACTCTCCGTGACTACCAAGATGGCGGACCAAGGGAGCATCACGAGTACGATGGTGATCCTGCACCTTTGGCGGCTGCAATTCCTCAACCGATGGAGGAAGAAGACGCTAGTGATTCCAATCACGAAGTGGAGGCAGATTCGAGTGAGGATATGGAGACGGATGCTAGTTCCGCTGATGAGTGATGTCCTTTGCTCTGTGTCTAGATTATGTAGTGTGTCTAGGATCTGAGTTCCAATCGAGGATTACCTTGTGAGGTACTAAGGATGCAATCAGCTACTTTTTAATTATGGTTTGTAATCTTTTGTAATCATGGCCTGTTTTTGGAAACTTTTTGGAGTGAGACTCCAGTACCTATGGCACATGTTTTATTATTAATGAAAGTGATGTTCGTCTCAATGATGTAGTTTTGAGTGAGAAGTTTCGAAAGTAACCTCGATTTTCAAAGGGTGGTGTTAGTCGTTAATGATATTATGTTTTCAAAAAAAAAAATTTGGCCGTATTTTTGTAACAAAGTAATGATAATTCGATTAAGGCTTTGGAAGTGAAAATTGGGCTGTTACAAAAGTGTTACCATATGCTTGACCATAGACCCAAATCTCCACTGAAATAGTTGAAAACATGCACAAATCAAAAGGTCTTAATTTTGGTTGTAATGAGGTCATGGCTAAAAGTGTCAGGTGGGATAAAAGAAAGAAAGGATAAAACAAAGGCTAACTCGCAAGAATATTTACAAAAGCAAGTTTCCCTCAAAAACCATGAATGAGCAATGAATACAATAAAGACTCACACTCACATCAGGACATCGTATTCTTCCTTTCTTTTTCAATTTTTCCTTCTATTCTCTTCCTTTACATTTATTTTTTATTTTTTTTATTTTTTCACTTGGAAGAGAAATAGAACTCATACACTTTTTACCAATTACTTTCACTTATTCTTATGCATTCCTCTCAATTGCTCATTCAAAATTTCCAAGGTACTCACAAAGAATATTTCAATAAATGTAGGGTGCCAAAGAAAAATCATAATATCTCATACGGCTCAAAATGGGCAACTAAGGGAATATTTATCAAAAATTTGTTGAAGGCCACAAAAACATAATCCTAAGTGCCTTAATCATCTTAATGCATGCAAACAATTATCAATCTCAAAATGGTCACCGGTCAAGTTCTAGAACACAAAACTAAAGAGAACACACTCATGAAAGAAATAGGGGTCTCAAATCAAAATATTCAATAAATCATACCCCATCAAAAGGCTCAAAATCTCACTAAGCTAAAGTTAGTTCACTAATTTCAAGTTCTGAAAAACTTTGTCAAAATAACCAAATTTCAAAAATATTTACAGCTCAACAAATAAATAACATGAATCAATGAGTCTAATCCTAAACTAAGTATATACACCTATCATCAGAAAAATAATCCTAAGTCTAGAATAATTACAAAACCTCTACCAAGAACGCAAACCAACACCAAAAATGGGAGAAAAATTCAGATCTGAAATTTTTTTTATTTTGTCCACTCCCCCAAACTTAAAGGTTGGCTTGTCCTCAAGCAAACTAAACTAAACATACCTAACTACAAAATAAAAAATTTCATGGAATAAATTTGGAAACTTACTACTTGCATCTGAATAAAATAATCAGCACTAACAAAAGTGAGAAAACATTCCCCCAAACTTTATATAAGTCATTAAAAACAAATGCCCAAAAAGCTATGTTTTGATGAGGAAAACATTGTGATGAAATCAAGTGAAAGCAAGACTAAACATTGTGATGGAGTCAAGTGAAAGCAAGTCTCCCAAAGAACAAAAGCAACAATGTTCAAGAGCTAAATGTTACAAAGAAAAGATAAAGAGAAGAAGAAAGCAAATTTTACAAGAAGAGAGAATCAACTAATCTCTAGACAAGCAAGCAAGGAATCAAAGTTTCATAGAGTTATTTTATATTTTTCTTTGAGTCCTTAGGTTTTTGGGTAGAGTTAGTTTTGGGTAGTGAATCTCAATTAATTAATTTTGATCAAATTAATTTTGAGTTTCATAAAACCAATTAATTAAAATATGATTGATGCATATTTTTCAAAATGTTTTTCATTATATTTTAGGATGCATCAATATGTGGCTAAATATTTTAATTAAGGTTGGAAAGAATTGGTTTTAATAGTTAAAGTTTTGAAAATATTTTTTTTGCTAAATTAGAAAACAAAAGTTACAGTGACTAACCGGTTACTCATACCCAGTAACCAGTTAGTGACTGTTAAGTTTGTTAAAAATTCAGTTTTATGTTTTCATTCTTTATGGGTATCTATATAAACCATTCTTACACCTTAATGAAAATATAGAATCATTCAAATACATTTTTATATCCAGAGAAACAAGTCACACACTCTCTCTTAGATTGAGAAGATCAAAAGCTTTCTTTTACATCTTGTTATTATCTTTTCTACAAACACAAGAATCTCATAATCAACTTGTTCATTGTTATTTGATTGAGATTCATTAGGTTCTGATTTTCTGTAATTCTATGGTGTTGTAATAATTGCATTCAAGGCAAATTAGTCTACAACAAATTGAAGATCAAGGAAGTCTTGATTGAGGAACAATCAAGCAAAGGAAGTCTTGATTAAGGTGTAATCAAGCAAAGTGAAGGTTTCTTGATTGAGAAATAATCAAGGAATTGAAGAAGTCTAAGTGGATAGAGATTCACATAGCAAGAGGGTAGAATTAGAAGATCAAGGAGGGTTGCATAACAAGAGTGAGGTATCTCTTGGTAGCTATCAAGTGAGGAATCTTGAGAGGCTTAGCTTGTAATCAAGGATCTTTAATTCTAGTGAAGAAATCTCTCTTTGTTGAAGAGGGGACTGGATGTAGCTCTCAAGTGGGTGAGAGTGAACCAGGATAAATCTCTTGTGCAGTATCTCTTCCCTAATCTCTTTAATTTCTGCATTATTCATTGTTCTTGCATAAAAACCTAGAAAAGGGATTTTCAAATTAATTGAATCAATTAGTTAGTAATTGTACAAATTAATTTGGGGAAAATCATTTTAAAACATTTGTTTAATTTTTTAATTCTTGGGTTGAAGTATTTCTGCGTTTTACTCTGAGTTCTTGATTGAATTGCAATTATATTCAAAACTGGTTCAGATACTAACCGGTTAGTAAGCTTAGTAACTGGTTAGTCACTGATACATTGGTTAAAGAAATTCTGTTTTAACCACGTTTTGTTTGTACTTTGCGAAAATTGTTCAAAGTTGTTTTAACACCTATTCAACCCCCCCTTCTAGGTGTTCTTACGTGTTCATACTATACCACTTGTATTCCAACAATATCCAAGCAATAAAACTAAAAAAAATCCTAGAAAGCAATTACATATTTTTGTTGTACGGGTACAGGGACTGGTCTGGTGGAGAAAAGAGTATAAAATAGATCAATAAATAAGAATTCCCCCATTTTCTGGTTTTTTTTCAGTGCGCCCAGGCGTGCAGGGCTGCGCGCCCAGGCGCGCCAGGTCTGTACCTGATGCTTTTTTTTAATAACAAAATAAAATAAAAATTAACCTACACTAATTTCCTAAAAACTACTAACTAAGGGAATGCTACCTAAACATTGGGTTACCTCCCAACTAGTGCTTGTTTAACGTCACGAGCTTCACGGGTCACCTCTTTTCAGAGGTTAGGGTGGTTGCCAAGATCCCTTCAAGGGTGGCACCTTGCTATTCAGCCTCTTCTTAATACTCACTCCATTGGAGTGTTGAATGCACATGAGTGGGGAGAAGTTCTCCGCAGTGATTGGTGGTTTTTCAAAAATTTTAATTATAGTTTGATCACCATTCACTCGAAGAATTACTTCTCCCCTAGGCACATCAATCACTGCCCCTGCTGTTGTAACACCCCAATTTGGAACTTAGAATTTTCACTAAAAATTTGCGCCATTTCTTTTTATAACATTCACCAAAATCCGTTCATTTTATTTCTTTTACAAAAAGGTTTCATAATACTATTTGAGTTACTTGGTTTTCAAAATATTTGCAACATAAAATTCTTTTTCCAAAAAGAGATGTTACCAACATATTTCCAAAAACTTATTTTCTTAATGCCATATTTATTTGATGGTTAACTTGCGGAAACATTTAATTTTTTTTTTGATGTAACACCCCTAATTTTCGTCTCCCGAATAATAGGAAATTAATAATAAAAAGTTTTATTATTAATTTATAGAAATTTTCCAAGTTTATATTTTGTATTTAATTAGCCTTAAAAATAAAAATAAGTTGAAATATTTTTACAGGGCAAATAAATGCAAAATATAAGGATATTGCATTTTGATCCCTGAATGAGGACTTAAAGGTAATATTAAAAAGGTTCTAGGAGGGAAAGATTTAAAAATATTAATTTTTAAATTTTGTACTAATCTAACCGGTTAGTAATGCCCTGTAACCGGTTAGACGATGAACCCAGAAACTGGGTTAGTGGATTTTGATGAGTAATCGCTTGATTAATCCCGAATTCGCCACGATTACAGCCTTGGATTAGTGGAGAACCACGCGTCAACCTGCATGTTCATTCAATTTGCTTATAAATAGATGAATTTCTGAAGAATGGAGGGTTGATGCAACTGATTTCGTGTTGAGTGAGTGAATTAGGGTTTCTGTTTCGTCCAAAGAAATTCTCCCTTGTTACTGAGAGTGAGACCGAGAGCCATACACTATTGCAAAGCTTACATCTTGAGCTTTGTAAGGACACCAAGTTTGTGAGTTGAGAGTTCGTGTGGAAGGAGAAATCAACTTGGGAAGTTGGAAGTTGAAGTCTGAGTTGTTGGTCATTCCTGTTCTGGAAGCTGGATTCCAGCCTTGATTTTGGTAAGTGTAGTTCACCATTAAGTCTCAAATCTCTTTGATTCTCTAGTGCATGTTACCTATTTTGAGTCCTAATGGTTTTCCCCAATTTCTTTGACCATTTGCTATGTCAAAACTTCTGGTCTTTGGACCCTGTTGGTGGAATTCGTGGTCGAGAGCAGAGCTGTGAGTTTGTGAGAAATTTGTGGAGTTTTCTTCAAGTTCTGTGTCAATCTTCATCAAAATCAGTCTTAAGGTATGGGAGAAGTCTACCTTATACTAGATTTAGACTAAAATTCAAGTGATTTAGGATTTGAGTTAACAAAACTCAAAAAGGGCATTATGTGCAATATGGCACAAAGGCTTGGAGGCCAAAGTTTTGCTCACTGTGGTTTTGAGCAACTTTATATTGATGCATGCAAAGTATATGGAAGCTGAATTCTGAATTTGAATGCCTATTATAAGCTTTGTTGTATTAAATTGTGTTTATGTGAATTTTCATGCAATTTGATATCCTAAACTTGATGCATGCAAGTTGAATGTGTTTCTGGGTATAAACATGTTTATCTTAAGGCATATGAACTCTGTGAATATTGAGATTTGGTTAGATTTGAGAAAAGAAGAAAATGAATTGTTAAAACTTTTGTTTTAATGGACTGACTGCATAATCTAACCGGTTACTCGATATTCGTAACCGGTTAGACACTGCAGAATTTCAAAGAAAAGTCAGTTCATTAATCAGTCCTGAAATTTTAGTGGTTTCTGCTCAAATCTATGCTTTAATCTCATTATACCTGATCTGAACATGAGTTGTTATTGTTGGAAACCAACAAGCGGGCTAAGCAAATACTAGAGGGGGGTGAATAGTATTTTGAAGCACTAATACCAAATATTTCGAATGATAATTGAAGAATGGAACTAAGACTGAATTTTCTGGAATCAGACACGAAATACTCGAGTCTTTTGTGAAATACTCGAGTTTTTCAGGATGAACAACTCGAGTCTTTCTAAATATACTCGAGTTTTTCTTGACAGATAGCAGTAAAACCAGAAACGAAAATCCAGCAATTTAACTCAAATCAATTCAATACTAAACAGGAACTTATCCAACAGATTAACAAGCAATCTAAATAAACTTTTAACACCAAGATTCCTTGAACTTGCTACCTAATTGTATAAATCCTAATAGTTTGAAATGACTTAAGTTGATTGAGCTAGAAAGTAGATTAAAAGCAAAAAACCAACACTCAAGCAATTTTATCCTGGTTCACTCCAACAATGAGCTACATCCAGTCCTCCTAATCACTTAGGAGTTTCTACTAATAATCAAATTGTTAGAAATTACAAGGATTGCTTGAGAATGGCCTCACTCAACCTAACCCTTCAAGAGTGTACCAAACTCTTGATTTCTACCCCAATTTGATTCCGGTGATTGAAGAACTCTTCAAAAGCTTCCTTGAACTCCCTTCAAGAAACTCCACCGGGCTAGGAACCTCCTAGTCTTGTGCTTGAGAACCTCTCAAGACTCCAACACCCTAAGCCACTTAGGGTTTGCTTGGGAACAATCCAAGACTTTGAATAATCAAGCTTTTTGTATGTGTATTACTAATCTCACAATGGATTAGCACAAATAAGCACAGCTCAATGTATGAATTGAGGCCTAAAACTCAACTTGGAATATAATGACAATATGAGTGAGAAGTTGAGCTTTTTGGGAATTAACACTTGAGAAGAGGAAATTAAGAAAGCTTGAATCAATATGATCTTGTTGTCTTGTTTGTTCATGCACAAATTCAAAGAGAAATTTTACAATTAGGTTCTGAAATGCTCTTTTTGGGTTGGATGAGACTCAAATGCCCTCAATTTGGTTTTTGAGTCTCTCCAACGTTCATTTTTGCTGACTGGACAAAAATACTCGAGTCTTTTATGAAATACTCGAGTCTTTTTGGCCAGTCAACAAGGATCTGGTGCACGAACAAGACTAACGGTCATATTTGCTGACCTGGCACAAATACTCGAGTGTTTTACAGAATACTCGAGTCTTTCTCAAAATACTCGAGTATTTTGATCAGACATGAGAAAAATTAATTTTCAATTTTATTTTTCCTCTCAAGTATTAATTTTAGTTAATCTCAACCTAATAGTCATATAAAATTTTATTCCTAGAAGAGACTAACTATTTCTACCCACTCTCAACCACTCTCAACATAAATTAGAAATTTACAATTAATATTTGATTGAGAATGATTGGGCACTTGTCTTCTTTTCTTGACTTGATGTTGTTGTTGATGTTGCAATGTCTTCAAGGCTTGATTGTTAATTACTTTGTCATCATCAAAATATAATCCACATAATTAGGAGCATTGAATTTACAATCTCCCCCTTTTTGGTCATGACAAAATAATTAACACTTGTACCATTTGTTGAGCTTGAAACCACTTGAAGGTGCAACCCCCACTCACTATAGGATCCTTTTCACCTATCTAAAAATTCAGCTTGTGCAAGAGGTTAAGACAATTTAATTTTAGCACCAAGCCTATGGTATTAGAGTATTCAACAATTATCAGAGTATATACCATAATTAGAAAAATTTAGGTGCAACAATATCAAGACAAGTGTATAATATCTCTCCCCCTTTTTGTCATGATCCAAAAAGGTGTAACAATTGAGAAAAAGATCAAGGGAGGAGAGGTGCATAATTGGAAAACCCCATAACCAACTATGCAATAAAACAGAGACATAATAAAAACAATAAAGAGCTCCCCTGAAGCTATGCAATAAAAACACCATAATGAAAACGAAAGTCAATAACATCATAATAGCACCATAGTGTTAAACAGGAGGTCCAAACGAAAAAACAATAACAAACCCAAAGAGTCAACCACCAAGTTTTCAAAATACATAAAATGCAACAGAAGCCAACATAAAGAAAACTAAGATAAAATCCAAAGGACAACATCATCAGAACATGGATGGAGCAGGATCATCTGGAGGAGGATAAAACTGAGAGAAGGCCGCCATCATCTCATCAAGCCGGCGGTTCATCTGCTCTGACTGCTGATCCAGGCGGGAATAAATCTGGTCCGAGTGGTGATCCAAGCGGGAATAAAGCATAGCAGAGTCTGCACTCATCCTAGTATCCAGGCTAACAAAATCATCATGCTGGGCATCCATAGCAGTCACAAAAGAGTCCATCCTCCCATCTATAGTATCCAGCCGGGTGATAACATTGTCTCTCCATCCCGAGTTATCAAACCCATATTGAGATCCAATAAAGTCATCAAAATTAATTTCATTCTCAATAGGGTCCCCTCCTTCAGCCTGTGCAAATGCTGCAGCTTCCTCTTCCAATTGTTGGGCATCCACCCCTTGTTGAGCTCCAACATTCTCAGCCCGCCTCAACTCAGCTATGTCAGATAGGTATAAGTACTGTCCAGAGGGTTCATGATACTCCATGCCTTGATGATTCAAAGTACCATTATTGAGGCAATGCTGGTTAACATGAAGAGTCTTTGACTCTTCATTTCATGGGATAGGCACTCTGAAGTTTCTCAAAAGGTAACACACATGCATGGGATAAGGCAAGGTCTTAGGGTGTTTAGATTTTGCAGCAGCTAGCATTCTATCCAAAATTATGCGACACCAATTCAGCTTCTCATTGTTCAGGATAGCACTAACAAGTCTAAGTTCATTGTTTGTGGGTTTGGCATAATTTGGTGAGGTTTGAGGCACTAACTGATGGCTAACAATATAGTGCAGCACCCTAGTTTGGACAGTCATCAGAGAGGAATGCTTAACCCCTTGGGTCCATACACGACCGAGGCGCAAACAACTTTGAAAAATTCCATCGGCATTTGCCTTGAGAGAGTTGTCCCCGTGTCGTGAAGGGCCGAAAGCATGGTAAATATCCTTAACTCTAATGCAGAATCTGACACCTTCAACCATTGATTCCATTACATTGTTGTGTAGCCTAAGGTTTGCATAAAAAGTTCTAACTAGCCTAGGGAAAATTGGACCATTAAATTCCAGAAAGCGAATGAGTTGTTGGTGCCTAAGGTTAGAAACAAAAGAGAAACCCTTACTTTCGAGAAATTCACTGTTGATCCATGTGACCACACCAAACCCGCGTGTAGCAAAGCCCTCCAACCTTTCCAAACACTCATCCTCTTGATAATACTCTGGAATGTCCTCCTCGGATGATGATTCTGCAATCCGTACTCTCTTTCCTTTTCCAGATGATGAAGCCATAGAAGAATTTTGGAGAAAATTGAAGTTTTGGAAAGTTAGCGTTTGAAAAGGGGGTGACGGATTTGAGGGTGAAATTTGTTGAAATAATGGATGAAAAGTGTTTAGAGGATGTAAAACTAGTAAGATTTGGCAAAAATTTGAGTAAAATCGGAGTTTTGAGGATAGAGATATGAGAAAATCGAGAGAGAAGAGAAAGGGGTTCGGAAAACTCGAGTGTGAGGGGCTGAGAGAATATATAAACTTTCAAAAATACTCGAGTATATTCATAAATGCTCGAGTTGTTCTTTAAGAAATACCCGAGTTTTTGAAAATATACTCGAGTCGTTCGTGACTCAGCCCAGATCTCCCCAGAAAACTCGAGTAAAAACAGAAACACTCGAGTTTGGTCAGATCCTCATATTTCAGGAAAACGAAAAACACTCGAGTTTTTGGCAAATACTCGAGTTTGGTCTGAAAGTCCAAAAATTGGGGGTTTCGAAAGACTCGAGTGTTTTTGGAAACACTCGAGTATTTTTGTCAGACCCTTAAAAAAACTTTTTCCAATTAAAACTGAATTAATTTTGAATTAATATACTCGAGTGTTTTTATAAAAACTCGAGTATTTTGATAGAACAGAATGGAAAAACTCAGTTTTAAAAGACCAAATACAAATCAAAAACATATGCTTCACTACCAACTTGGAATACAGTCTAGAATCACATACAATTAACACATACTATTTCAAATATCATCAAGGACAAATTTACTAAGAATCAAGAACACATTGGAGTAAGGCTAATATGGTGATTTTCCAAAAATGACACACAAAGCAATTAGCCTATATTAGCTTCATCTAAAATACCAAGTTCTCTCCTAATATGATAAAAGGTGTCCCTTGGTAGAGGTTTTGTAAAAATGTCGGCTAATTGATTTGTGGTACTAACAAATTCAATTGTACAATCACCCTTTTGCACATGATCTCTCAAAAAGTGATGTCTTATTTCAATGTGTTTAGTTCTTGAGTGATACACCGGATTCTTGGTCAAGTTGATTGCACTCGTGTTATCGCATCTAATCGGAATATTTTCAAGTTTCAAACCAAAATCCGATAATTGTTGTTTCATCCATAATAGTTGAGCACAACAACTACCGGCTGCGATATATTCCGCTTCGGCGGTAGAAAGGGCAACACAAGCTTGCTTTTTCGAAAACCAAGACACCAATGAACTTCCCAAGAAATGGCAAGTACCACTGGTGCTTTTGCGATCAAGCTTGCATCCCGCGAAGTCGGAATCCGAGTAACCAACTAAACTAAGATTGGCATCAGCATGATACCATAAACCAGTGTTAATTGTTCCTTTTAGATACTTAAATATATGTTTAACTGCGGATAGGTGAGATTCTTTAGGATTAGCTTGAAATCTAGCACACATGCATACACTAAACATAATATCCGGTCTAGATGCAGTGAGATATAGGAGACTACCTATCATACCCCTATACTTACTAACATCAACCGGTGTACCTTGTTCATCCTTGTCTAGGTAGCATGATGTGCTCATTGAAGTGTAGGCTTCCTTGCACTTGTCCAATCCGAATTTCTCAAGGAGCTCTTTGCAATATTTCCCTTGATGCACAAATATCCCCTCCTTGACTTGCTTTATTTGTAAGCCTAGGAAGAACTTGAGTTCTCCCATCATTGACATTTCAAATTCCTTTTTCATCAAATTTGAAAACTTTCTACAAAAAGACACGTTAGTAGCACCGAAAATGATATCATCAACATAGATTTGTACTAACAATATGTCATCCTTGGTTTTATAAATAAATAGTGTATTATCAACCTTCCCTCTTTGAAACTTGTTTTCTAATAGAAAGGAACTCAATCGATCATACCAAGCTCTAGGAGCTTGTTTCAATCCATAGAGTGCCTTTTTCAACTTATAAACATGGTTTGGAAATTCACTATTTTCAAAACCGGGGGGTTGTTTGACATACACTTCTTCATTTATAAACCCATTCAAGAAAGCACTTTTAACATCCATTAGATATAAAGTGAATTTCATGATTGAAGCAAAAGCAAGTAAAATTCGGATAGCTTCAAGACGTGCAACCGGAGCAAAGGTCTCATCATAATCGATACCTTCCTCTTGGTTGTACCCTTGAGCTACTAGTCTAGCTTTGTTTCTTATAATCAACCCGGATTCATCAAGTTTGTTTCTATAAATCCATTTAGTACCAATTATGGTATGATCATCGGGTTTAGGGACTAAATCCCAAACTTCATTTCTTTCAAATTGGTTTAATTCTTCTTGCATAGCAAGAACCCAATGATCATCCTCAATGGCCTTTTTAATTGAATCGGGTTCAATTTGAGAAACAAAGGAGACATAGTGGCAAATGTTTTGAATAGACCTACGAGTTAGTACTCCCTTTGACATATCTCCTATGACATTGTCTATAGGATGAGCCTTGACCGGTTTCCAAGTTGGAGGAAGTTCTTCCCTAACTTCTCCTTCATCAACTTTTGATATCTCTCTCTCTTTTTATTCTTTTGAAAAATCAAAGCCATTTTCACTAACATCACATAAAACACTATCTTCTTTCGAAGACTCATTAAAAACAACATGAATTGATTCCTCAATAGTTAAAGTTCTTTTGTTGAAAATTCTATAAGCTTTACTATGAGAAGAATAGCCTAAAAATATGCCTTCATCGGATTTGGAATCGAACTTGCCAAGATGTTCTTTTCCATTATTTAAAACAAAAACTTTGCATCCGAAGACATGAAAATGAGATATGTTTGGCTTTCTTCCCTTGTAAAGTTCATAGGGGGTTTTATCCAAAGAGGGCCTTATCAAAATACGATTTAAAACATAACAAGCCGTATTGACGACATCGGCCCAAAAATATTGAGGTGCTTGAGAATCATTTAACATGGTTCTAGCAAGTTCCTCTAGCACCCTATTTTTCCGCTCTACCACTCCGTTTTGTTCTGGAGTTCTTGGTGCGGAGAATTGGTGCTCAATACCATTTTTAGCACAAAATCTATCAAATTTGTGGTTTTCAAATTCTCCACCATGATCGGTACGAATTAATAATTACTTTTTGATTTACTTGGTTTTGCAAAAGTTTGACATGATGTTTAAAAGATTTGTAGGTCTCACTTTTAGTGGTTAAAAATAGAGTCCATGTAAACCTAGAGAAGTCATCAACAATCACCCATGCATAATAGTTGCCACCAAAGCTTTTTACTTGTGATGGTCCAAACAAGTCCATATGAAGCATTTCTAATGGCCTTGAAGTGGACATCACCGTTTTTGATCCAAAGGTGTTTTTAGTTTGTTTACATTTCTTGCAAGGAGAACAAACACCTTCAATAGAAAAATTTAGCTTCGGTAAACCAACTACTAGATATTTAGATTGTATTTTCTTCAATTGGTTTACATTTATGTGAGCGACCCTACGATGCCATAACCAAGTGTCATTTTCTTTGCTCACCAAACAAGTAGTGACCAAAGAAGTGACTTTGTTCAAATCAACTAAGTAAGTATTATTTGATCTTCTACCAACAAATTTGATTGATTCATCTTTGTCACTTTTAATGAGGCAATGGGTAGAGGTAAAAACTACATGATTACCAATATCACATAATTGGCTTATGCTCAAGAGATTATGTTCTTATCCTTGAACATAGAGCACATTATCAATAATCAAGTTTGAAGAGTTTCCGATTTTACCGATACCAAGCATTTTGCCTTTGTTGTTGTCCCCATAAGTGACATAACCCTTTTCCTTTGGAGTAAGCTCAATGAAGTGCCGCTTATCTCCCGTCATGTGATTCGAACAACCACTATCTGGATACCACAATTGTTTTCCCGTTCGAAGGCACACCTACAAAATGAAATCAATTGTTCATTTTGGGTACCCAAACAATGTTGGGTCCCTTAGGGTTAGTGTTGGGACTTTCTCCCTTCTTAATCCACATATAAGTGCCCTTTTTCATTTCAAACTTCTTAATATGGCACTCAATGTTGATATGTCCAACTTTTACAAAATAAGTACAAGTTGGTTTCTTTGATAAGTTTTTCTTAGAAAATGTTCCAACCACTTTGTACTTTTTGTCCTTCTTATGAACATATCCTAAACCGGTTTTGTTGTGATTATGTCTTTGAGAGTTCAACAACCGGTTGAGGTTTCTATCACTATGTGAGATTGTGAGTTTGTTTTTCAACTCTTTCACTTCTTTTTCAAGTTCATCACATCTCTCACATGGAGTGATAATCTCCTCATGATTTGCACAATCACTTTGATGACTAGAATTAATAAGTTCCAAGGATTCATTTTGAAGTTTCAACTCATTTATAGATTTTTGCAATTCATCAATTTCTTGTTGAAACTCCAAAATTTTCTTTTCTTTTTCCTTATTAATTTTAGCAAGCCTTCTAAATTGAATTAACATTTCATTGTAGGCTTCTTGCAAATCATCATAGGAAATGGAGTTTGAAGAGGAACAAGAAGAGCTAGAGGTTACCTCATCATCACTTTCACCCATGTCATGATTAGCTCTTGATGAGGACTCATGATTGTTCTTGGCCATGAGACAAAGGTTTGCATTTTCATCACCGGAACTACTTGAAGATGATTCATTGATCTTCTCCGGTGCATCCCAAACAATGTATGCACGCTCCCCCTTGGTCTCTTGGGTCTTCTTGTCATTCTTCTTCAAGAATGTGGCACATTCCATTCTTATGTGACCAACCCCACCACATTCATGACACTTAACTCCATCATTGGTACTCTTTTCTCTTTGTTTGGAGTCTTTGGTTCTCTTGAATTTGGTTGAAGAGCCACCTTTCTTCCCTTTGAAGAATTTGTTGAATCTTTTCACAAACATCCCAAATTCTTATTGATTTGGTTCACCATCGGAGTCTTCACTTGTAGAGCATTCTTCAACTTCTTTTGTAGCTTTGGTTGAAGCTTTGAGTGTTATGCCCTTTTTCTTTTTGTCCGATTCCTCATGCATCCCAAGTCTTGTAAGTTCCATCTCATGCTCTTGGAGTTTGCCAAATAAAGTGGCTAAGTCCATGCTATTTATGTCTTTTGATTCCTTGATGGCGGTTACCTTGGGTTGCCAACTCCTATCAAGACATCTTAGAATTTTGTTAGTAGTTTCACCATTGCGAAATACTTTTCCCAAGGAAATCAAATGATTAACTATGTGAGAGAATCGCTTTTGCAAGTCACTAATGGTTTCATTTGGCAACATGTGGAACAATTCATATTCGTGAGTTAGAGAATTCAATCTTGCCTCTCTTACTTCACTTGTTCCCTCATGTGTGACTTGCAAAGTATCCCACATTTCCTTTGTCGATTTACATTGGGAAACTCTATAAAATTCATCATGGGATAGAGCCGAAAAGGTGATGTTTTTAGATTTTAAATCAAATGAGACTTTCCTCTTTTCATCATCATTCCAACTACTCCTTGGAATTTCAACAATTTCTTCATTAATTTTCTTTTTGGGAATAAAAGGACCATTTTCAATTGCATCCCAAATATCTATATCAATTGCTTCAATAAAAACTTTCATGCGAGTTTTCCAATAAACATATCCTTCACCATTAAATAGTGGAGGACGGTTTATTGAAGCTCCTTCTCCACCAAAGTTATTGCTAGAGCCCATTTAGTTTCCAAAAGGATCTTTTTCGAAAAAGTTGTTACACTCGATCTTTCGACCGAGCTCTGATACCACTTGTTGGAAACCAACAAGCGGGCTAAGCAAATACTAGAAGGGGGGTGAATAGTATTTTGAAGCACTAATACCAAATATTTCGAATGATAATTGAAGAATGGAGCTAAGACTGAATTTTCTGGAATCAGACACGAAATACTCGAGTCTTTTGTGAAATACTCGAGTTTTTCAGGATGAACAACTCGAGTCTTTCTAAATATACTCGAGTTTTTCTTGACAGATAGCAGTAAAACCAGAAACAAAAATCCAGCAATTTAACTCAAATCAATTCAATACTAAACAGGAACTTATCCAACAGATTAGCAAGCAATCTAAATAAACTTTTAACACCAAGATTCCTTGAACTTGCTACCTAATTGTATAAATCCTAATAGTTTGAAATGACTTAAGTTGATTGAGCTAGAAAGTAGATTAAAAGCAATAAACCAACACTCAAGCAATTTTATCCTGGTTCACTCCAACAATGAGCTACATCCAGTCCTCCTAATCACTTAGGAGTTTCTACTAATAATCAAATTGTTAGAAATTACAAGGATTGCTTGAGAATGGCCTCACTCAACCTAACCCTTCAAGAGTGTACCAAACTCTTGATTTCTACCCCAATTTGATTCCGGTGATTGAAGAACTCTTCAAAAGCTTCCTTGAACTCCCTTCAAGAAACTCCACCGGGCTAGGAACCTCCTAGTCTTGTGCTTGAGAACCTCTCAAGACTCCAACACCCTAAGCCACTTAGGGTTTGCTTGGGAACAATCCAAGACTTTGAATAATCAAGCTTTTTGTATGTGTATTACTAATCTCACAATGGATTAGCACAAATAAGCATAGCTCAATGTATGAATTGAGGCCTAAAACTCAACTTGGAATATAATGACAATATGAGTGAGAAGTTGAGCTTTTTGGGAATTAACACTTGAGAAGAGGAAATTAAGAAAGCTTGAATCAATATGATCTTGTTGTCTTGTTTGTTCTTGCACAAATTCAAAGAGGAATTTTACAATTACGTTCTGAAATGCTCTTTTTGGGTTGGATGAGACTCAAATGCCCTTAATTTGGTTTTTGAGTCTCTCCAACGTTCATTTTTGCTGACTGGACAAAAATACTCGAGTCTTTTATGAAATACTCGAGTCTTTTTGGCCAGTCAACAAGGATCTGGTGCACGAACAAGACTAACGGTCATATTTGCTGACCTGGCACAAATACTCGAGTGTTTTACAGAATACTCGAGTATATACTCGAGTCTTTCTCAAAATACTCGAGTATTTTGATCAGACATGAGAAAAATTAATTTTCAATTTTATTTTTCCTCTCAAGTATTAATTTTAGTTAATCTCAACCTAATAGTCATATAAAATTTTATTCCTAGAAGAGACTAACTATTTCTACCCACTCTCAACCACTCTCAACATAAATTAGAAATTTACAATTAATATTTGATTGAGAATGATTGGGCACTTGTCTTCTTTTCTTGACTTGATGTTGTTGTTGATGTTGCAATGTCTTCAAGGCTTGATTGTTAATTACTTTGTCATCATCAAAATATAATCCACATAATTAGGAGCATTGAATTTACAGTTATAATGTCAAGGTTCAGATTTGAAAGATTAGAATTAATGCCTTAAGTTAATGAAATAATTTCAAGAGGAAATTATGTTCATTGGAAAGTGAAAAGTGATTTAGACCTTTGAATGATAAAACTGTAATCTTTGAGGCATAAAACAATGTTTAACTTTTTTATGGATTGGGTAGCAAATTCAAGAAAGAGGGTTTTCTGAATTTCAATGGTAAACAGTTCAGGTCTGTAATTCTAACCGGTTAGCCTGAGACTGTAACCGGTTAGTACCTGAATCTGAAAAATAAAAAGTTAAGTTTTTGAGTACCATTGACTTTGTTTTACCTAATCTAAGTTTAAGGGCATGTTTTGAGAAAATTCAAAGGAGAATTTTATGCCAAAGTGTATGCCTCAAATAAATCATTCAAAAGGGAAATTGGAATATTTCTAAATCATATTAATTAAGGTAAAGATAAAACCAACCCTGATATTTGTGCATTCATATAGACTGGAAGTCTGGTTGGTAGGAACGTTTATCATATTCTGGGAATATGAGGAGGGTACTCCGGGAGTACCAAATTATAACCTACTTGATGACACATTATATATATGTGGCCAGTGTCCGGGACCTGGTTTTTTTTATGCGTTCTGGGAACGTATGCGTTCTGGGAACGTATGCGTTCTGGGAACGTGGTGCACACTCTGGGAGTGATGCTTATTATCCAAGTATGGTTCGGCATTATGTTCTGGGAACAAATGTCGGTGTTTCGGGAACACAAGGGTGTATTGGATGGACGTCCAAGATGGACTTTTAGAGGCCTCGGTTGTGGATAGAAAATCATACATCATGCCACTTGCATTATAAGAGTTATAATGTTGAAAACTGGTGTGCTCATATGTATTTGCATTATGATCTGTCCATGATATACTTGTGATTGTAATTTTAGTCTTTATCAATTATGTATATGTGTATACTTATTCCCTGTGCCCTGTTTAGGTGATGGCCAGATACCTAGCTTGCATCGAGATACGCCCTATCCCTAGCGGTATATGGACGTATGAGGAGCACCGTGCCACTTTTGAGGGGGAGGTTGAGATCACTCTCTACCATCCTAACCCTCTGGTGCGAGTGCGACCTCGTCGATTTAGGATTCCCTTAGTCTACACTATGCATGTTCCACCTTTTTATACATATAGAGGACCACCCCCGGCTCGACCTATGCGTCGTTTTCATAGTTTTCATTTTAGAGTTGCCACTCGTTCCCATCCTTCCTCCCATAGAGTGGTTACTGAGGAGACTCCTTCTCCTGGTCCGACTGACTTGGATAGGACTGCTTCTGCAGACCTTAGACCCAGTGGTGGGGTCTCTACACAGTCGGGCGAGGTCGAGGAGGACCCTGTGGAGGATGAGAGCGAGGAGGAGGTGCATGTTGAGCCGACTGTTTCTGCTAGAGGTGGACCCGCTGGTTCATAGGAGCCTGCATAGCGTGGATGTTTTGGATCCTAGATCCTAGGGATAGAGCTGTGGAGGATCTGAGGAGCTGCTGAGGACACGGATGACTTGCTCTAGGACTTCTATTTTGGATTTTGTTATATATATTGTATATATCCGAGAGGTCTTAGAGTGAGCTTTTATTTTATGCAGCTGGTCTGTATATGTTTCATCAAAACTTGCTATCTCGACTTTTTATCACTTGCTACTGACTGTACTGATGGGGTTATGTTATGACTATTATATATATATATATGATGTTTTTCTTTACCTCAGCAGTGCCCCATAAGTATTATTTTTACTTCCGCGAACTCTGATTTCTATTGAGAAAGGATTCGGCGATAAGTTTATGCTTTATATATTCGAATTCAACTCGAGAGACAAATAGTATGTTTTAATATCAACTATGAAGAGTATTTTCTATAGTTAAGGAAATGTTATCTCGAGAGCCTTTTCGAAACTAAGATATTGTTAAGCCGAACTTTCAAAAATGATTTATGTTCAAAAGGGTTTATGAACTAGCAAGTACTAGTTCTAAAAAGGAGAAAAATTTTCTAGCCCAAATTTTGATAGCAAGTATTCAATTATTTGGAAATATTAATTATTTTCAAGTTAAAAAGAGAGCGTCACATTTGAACTTGATACATAACCACAAGAACTTCTTTTATTTCTTTCAAAATAATCCTTTATTACAACATGGGTTACATCGGGATAGAGTAATCATGTCTTAATCACCTTAAGATAGGGTACAAAACAAAGACTACTATACTATCCTAGATTACTAGTCTTCATTGCTATCCTCCGCCACAAGTGTCTGAGAGTTTCCTCAGTTACCGTTTCTGCTTCCTCCTTATATGGGCGCCATCTCACGATCCTTTTGCAACTTGAGCAACCACTACTCGAACTTCTACTTGATCTGTCATCTGTGAACATTGTCCCCCAATGTCCACAGGAAAAGGAAATAGAGAGAGTAAGCACTTCCGAACGATATTATCGTCGACGGCGTGGGCTTACCATAGGGGAATATTAAGACCATACAATATATACATCATTATTACCATTACCATATAAATAACTTCAGTTAATTACCCTAAATCCTTTCCCAAAAAAAGGTACGCCTCTTAAAAACCATAACCGTTATATTTAATTATCTTTAGATTCTAAGTTTCAACGTCACAACCATCGGTAAATCAAAAGGGGGTACCGTTACCGAGGTTCAAGGGATGGATAACACACACGTTACATCTCCTCCACCTTTTCAACCATATCCTAGTTCGGAAAGCAGATGGGACGCATAGGAACCCTAACCACGCTGGCATCGAAGTCGCAAAACAACAGGCTGAAACCAACTTCCTTGCGGTGAGCAAAATTACAAATACATTTTCCAAAAAGGAGTCCAAAATAAGCAGAGCTTCTAGCCTCGTTCGGGTTCCCTCTCACCATCTATGATTTGCTCAAGGGGGCGACAGCACTCTCTCTAGTTGCGCATGCAATCCTTGCCACGACACTAACTTTGGTCATTGTAGCATTTGTCCCGCCTAGAGAAGCGCTCAAGGCTTCTTGACGTTCACCGTCCTTGCCCTCCCCTATCACAATCACCACTTGAAGAGACACCAACCTCCAAGCATACGGTATCTTTCCTCTCCACTACTTTACTCTCAACGCAAGGTTTAGAAAACGGGTTCCTAAGTCTTTTAAGTCATCGAAGGGTTTTACTAGTTGAACATTCCTAATTGTGGTCGACCCATTCTAAGCCACACTTCTAACGGGTCTTGACCTCTAAGGGATTAACCTATCACAGGCGCTTCCAAATCACAACTAATTCCATACCGAGCTCACAACCACGGCGTTCCATTCACGTGGCCGGCAAAACTTAAAGATCAAGACGTCACCATGACAGTGCGATCAGGGGATAACATTATAAACTTTCATAAATTTTCGTAACGATTCCATACCAATTCCTTAAACCATAAAGCTTTTTAATCAATCCCCAAAAATTCTCCAACATAACATCATATGAATCAATTATTTTCCAATAACAGGTTTATATAATATATACGCCAGACATGTTATCATTAACAATTTAATATTATAATCGATTCAACATCATAATAAAACATAATATACAACACATACAATTATATTCGAGGGATCGTTGTTTTCGTATGAACGGCGGAACACACACACCATTGTCGTTCTACTACTCACCCGATAGATCCTTAGTTCCGACCTTTGAGATGATACGGAACGTCCTAACATTACCCTACATGCCACTATGTCTTAAGAAGACTTTTCTCTTACCTTGATGTGAAGCTACAAAATTAGTGTCCTCTTGAGTTGAAGTCACGTCACCCGAATCCGAACGAAAGCCTTTACCAAATAATATTTACAAAATAATTCCATAAATAACTACACAATTCTAATTAAGCAAACCACAAGGGGTAAAGATACATGACCTTTTAACAAATACAATTTCTCCAATCATCTTTGAATTCCCAAAAAGACTTGTATTCAAAATATCCAATACTGGAAATCAATTAATCCTTTTTGAAAATCAAAAACAGATTACTGTATCAGAAAAATTACTTTTTATTTTTAGCTTTTAAATCATGAAAACCTTTTCCAAACGTAACATAATTTTTAAAACATAATCATAACATCTTAAAAATAAATCTTAACTTTTCCTTTACTAAAAATTTCATTTTTAAACACCTTATAACAACTACCACTTACAGATAAATCATACAGCAAGATTTTAAAATTATTTGCTTTGATGCAACCTTAAAACTAAATTAAACAGTAAATAAAATCACATAACCACACTCCAATCATACTTAATTCATATAGAACATATCTCATATATTAAAGTTAAGAATATATTTTTCTAAAGTTGATGCAATTTTAAATTACAAGTTCTAAACAGAATAGGAAAATCAGTACATTCAGGCATCTAAATTCCTAGCACATAAAATCACATTTTTCATCAATTCAAACAATTTACTAAACCATTAGAACATTTAAGCATACATTCACAAAATCACTTCCATAATTCCTTTTGAACTCTATATACATATACTAAAGATCCAAACATAAAATTCACATACTAACTCATTCCAGATCAATTTCCATTGTTGATGCAACAAATTTATACTTTTGGATAGCATATACTACAAGCCTTAAAAATCACTTTTCTCACAATTGGTTTATCAAAAAGACATGCCACTTTTCCCTAAAATTTCCTTACCTTTTCCATTATAAACATATGATTAAATGAGTTTAATAAAATAGTTTTGCTTGCTGGACACCCCCAAAATTTAGTTGCATCACTTCAAGAAATTGACACAAACATGTTCTAACATCCAAATACAATTATAAATAAGTTAAGCATTGCAAAACACATACAAAAATTGTCATTTGGAAACTCATAGTCCAATAAAAATTGTTTTTCAGATGTAAATTATTTTTCTAGCAAATACATAGTTTATTTCATATATACACATCTGTAAACATACAGAGGCATCATATAACCATTTAAGCACTTAGGAATTTAGCAAAAATTACTCTTTCCTACCAAATAAATTTCGGCCATCAATAGTAAAATAGAAAATAAGCACTTTTGAGTAAGATCACTTTTTGTACAGTACTTAACAGTATAGCTTATGAATTTATATAGTCACATAATCACAAATTAAATTAATCATTTTGAACCACATCAGATATCATCAGATACACATCATTACTAAAACAAAATAACATACCAAAATCATTTAAAAACATAATAGGCCTCAGGGCCTACACACACATCACAAATTCATATATTTTTTTTTGTTCATTATCATTTGCTTATTAATCATGTTTTCATACTTATAATCAAAGAAGAATCAAAACAACAATACAGTACAGATGCAATCAAAATTCTCAAAACAGATAAACTTTTTATCAATTACAATTCCAGAATATCATTTCTTTATTGAATCATTAATAATTTGGTCATCAAAGGCTTAAAAAGGGGAGATCAATATATCTTTAAACAACTCTTGTTTTGTCCCTTTTCAATCCTTATTCATTTGACCTTTAACCAAACTCACATTAACAAACCAAAATTCAGATTATATCAGAGAAGAAATTAAAGACTTTAGTTTCACAATTTCAAAATCGGAGAAGAGTAGAAGAAGTCTTTTTATTTGCTAAACCAAAAGAATAAAGAATAAGAACTTAAAATTAAAACAAATACTAAGGTTGTAGGATTACCTCTTCTCCTTAGCAAAGAAGAGTTTCAAAGTGAATATGAAAATTTTTCCCTTCCCTTCACAAAGTGCCACGCCTCACTCTCTCTTTCTCAAAGCCTTTCTCAAAATTTTTTCTCTCAAAATGATTGTTTATTGTGTGTAAAAAAATGAGGGGTCTTAGGATCTATTTATAGGTGAAGTAGGAAATGAATTTCCCCCCAAAACATGGCTGATTTACACACCCCTCTCCTCATAAAATGGGTCAAAGAATTTCAATTTTTGCTTTAACCAAGTCTAGGAACATGAACATGCATTAAATGGGATTTTTCCAACTCCTATAAGCCTTAAACTCTAAGATTCTTCTAGGTACATTTCAGAAAATTTCCCCTCTCTTTCCCATGTATTTGGACAGCTCACTCTAGTCAAAGTGGGAAGACACAATTTTCATTTACTCACTTTGAATCCACCTCTCCTTTATCCAATCAAATTAAAGCTTTGTACTTTTAAAATTCAAAAATAAATAGAAAATAGAATAATCTGGACTGTGCAGCTAATAACCTTTCAAATAAATATCTGAACATACAAATAAAATATTTTGAAATCCAATAATTAATTCTAGGCTTTAAAATAATTTTTCCAAGCATAAAACATATAAAATCATATAGTTACTGCAGCAGAGAAATTTTTTGGAAGGATACCTCATAAAATTACAATTCTTATATTTTTATAAACTACATTTCAATACGATCGTTTTCATATAAAATTTATAATTTTTGGACTTACGGTTTAAAAGTTATGAATTTTTGAAGTTCTAAGGTCATTTCCTCCAAAAATGCACTTCATAAGCTTTCAAACAAATTTGTAATTCAAAAAATACGAAAATTATATTTTATTTGGTCAATGAAATCAATAATGGATTTTCAAAATACATTTTCCATGCACATAAAAATATTTTTGGGTCAAAGAGTCATTAAATGCATTAAAATCACATTTTCAAACTTAAGACTCAAAAATTCGTTCAGTACTGTAGCAGTGTAAAATGTCAAAGACTCTAAAATAAAAATAAAAACTTTACATTTTCATAATCTACATTTCGATACGATCGTTTTGACATATCATTTGTAATTTTCCGACTTACGGTTAAAAAGATATGAATTTCTGAAGATAGAACACCTTTAATCCTTCAAAAGCATTTCATTTTCTAAGATCATTTAAATCAAATACTATACCTTAAAATATTTTCACCTTAAGAATACAATTTAAATATATTAAGGAAAACATTGGTATACATATATATATATATAAAATATATTTACCACGTTTATATATATATATATATATACATATACATATCTTTATAAAACATACTATTTTAAATAAATCTAGGTATCCAAAAATCAAATATAATATTTTAAATTCAAATATAAATTCACAAATAAATTGGGTAAAATTGTGGGTCTCACAGCTGTGGCCAAGAATGGCCTTCCAAAAATTAGAGGAATATTTTCATCCTCTTCTATATCTAAGATCATGAAATCTAAGGGGCAGGATAAAATCTTTCACCTTAACCAGAATATCTTTCACCACTCCATATGGGCGGAGGGTGGTTCTATCAGCTAACTGAAGTAATGCCGAGATAGGCTTAATCTCTCCTAAGTTTAATTCTTCACAAATAGACAAAGGCATAATGTTTACACTAGCTCTTAAGTCACAAAGAGCCTTACCTGAGTACTCCTTGCCTATGCTAATCGGGAGAGTGAAGCTACCTGGGTCCTTTAGCTTTGGTGGAAGGTTGGATTTGATGATGCTGCTGCACTTCTCTGCTATCAGGAACGTCTCATCAGTGAGCATCCGCTTCTTCTTTGTCAGCAACTCCTTCATGAATCTCGCGTACATAGGCATTTGTGAGAGTACCTTTGCAAACGGGATGTTGATCTCCACCTTCCGTAGCATCTCCAAGAACTTGGAGAATTCACTACTAAAAACATGCGGATTACCTGCGGATTTTTCTTGCGACTTTTATTCGCAGGTTTTTCCCACGGATTTTCATGCAGATTACTAATTTAATGAAATTTTTCTTGCGGATATACTTTTCGTAGAAATATTTGCAGATATTTTTGGCGCCATCTGGCGGAATAATGTTTAAAGTGAATTTTCTTGCGAATTTTGTAGGGTCAAATCCGTAGGTAATATCTGTGGGAAATTTCGCAAGAAAGAGACTAACAAACTTCTCCCAACAACGAACCAAGACGAATTCGCAGGAAAAGTTGCAGATGTTCTTCTTGGATATTTATGTGCGGAAGTTTCATGCGGAATTTCCTGCAAAGTTTTATTACCTGCGAACGTTCCTACAGATTAATTTGTTGGGGATTTTGCTGCAACTAAGGTTTTTGCGGATTTATCTACGTATTCTAATTCTTGCGGAATTTCATGCAAATCTATATTTCCTGCGGATTCACCTGCGAAAATTTTCATACAACTTTTCCTGCGGATTTAATTTCTACAGATTTTCTTGTGAATTCATATACCTGGTGATTTTGTTGCATATTTTTCTACAGATTTTCATGGGGATTTCACATTACTTATTATTTTTAAGATTTTGTTATTTTATTATTATTTGAATTTTTAAATATTTTATATACTCATAAAAAATGTGAACTATTTGATATTTTATATATATATATATAATTTTTTTAAGATTAATTATAAATTTATTACTATATAATTTATTAAAATCTAATCATCTTACTTAACGTTATGAATTTATTTCTAGAGTTAGACATGAAACATGCATTTCAAGATTAAGTTGATCGAAGTAAATAATCTTGATAAAAAAAATAGGTAACAAGTAAAAATAAGATATGAGAGCTAGCTGATTAGAATTTTACTCATACCAACTAAAAATATTATTATAGTAGTTACTTAAATAGATTGCTCGGGCTAAGATTTACTGAGTCATGTGATAAATAGTTTAGTAAAATATATATAACATATAGTTTGTTAAGTTGTGTTGGGTAAATAAGTAGGTTATTAGTAGGCAAATCATATATGACATAGAATCAATAAGATTTATAGTAGGTTTAGTTAGGGTTTAGGGTTTAAGGTTTATAGATTTAAGTAAATAGTTGTGATTGAATTAGATCTAATATAGGCTTGGGATGGAGTTTGAACCTACTTATAAGATTCATCTAAACAAAACTACTATTTTATTGTACTTCCATTTTGAAGCAATACATTGTATTATATATATATATATATATATATATATATAGTAAGAACCTTATAACAATTAAAGAGTATTGTATGTTGAAATATATTAAAGAGTATTTATTGATGATTTTTTATATAGAATTTTAAACACATTAGTGTTTTTTTTTAAACAAAAGTTTAGGTGAGTTGGGTTTCGGGAGTACACCAGGGCCATGATAAGCCTTCAGGGTCAAAAAGTACTTAAAGAGGTACTTACAAATTATCCACCAATACTATTTTATTGTATTTACAATTAATTAGTAATGGCAATTAGACACATACCCGTGTAATTATGTAATTGATTTTTTGAATTTTTTTTATATTAATCAATTTCGTTTAACTATTTTGCGACTCATTTTGCAACTAAAACAAATATTTTTTTTATAGTTTTAAAGAAATCTATAGTGACTGATATAGTTTTAACTCTTGCTTTACTTATTTGACCTAAAAGACTCTCTCTTTGCTTACTTTTAATCGTGCAAACAACCACTCTCCCTGTCAACTCACGTTCAAAGACTCACTTCATCCATCTTCTCCTTCCAAACACTCACTCCGTCTTTCTTCTCCGTCACTCACTGCAGCGCTCACGCTCGTTCTCCATACGCTGCTTTCGTTCTCCATCACTCGCTGCTTTCGTTCTCCCCGTCACTACCGCTGACTGTGATCGTTCTCCGTCACAACCGCGATCGTTCGCTCGTTGCTCATTGTGAACCCTCGCTTGTTGCTCGCTACTCGCTGGGGACCATCAATTGCTGTTCACCACCACCGCTCTGTGAAACCAAGGTACCTCTGTTCTTCATTTATTCATGTACTGATTTGGAACAATTTATTTTTCATTTTTTTTCCTCTTAGTTTGCTTTTTTTTTTTTTTTTTTTGGTTTATCTGTGTAATATATTGATGTATTGTTCTGCATTTGTTCTTGTAATTTATTTTTTGGTTTGCCAAATGACTATTAATGTGCAAAAGAGTGGATTAGAATTCCTAATTCTATTTCTGCATTTGTTCTGCATTTGTTCTTCTTAGGGTTTATCTAATTAGAATTCCTAATTCTTGTTGTTTCTATTTGTATTTCTGTTTTTCAAGGCTTCTATTTCTAATTCTATTTCTTACTTCCATCATGCTTCTATTTCTATTTCTATTTCTATTTCTGTTCATGCTTGTGTGGGGTGGGTTAAATAATAATAATAATGTTAGGGTTTTGTTATCTGCATCTGCTCTGTGGTGGTACTTGCCAATAACTGTTAATTTTGGTTGTACAGATTCTTATAAGGCAATTACTTTTAGTCGAACGATCCTAACTGAAATCGGGAACCTTTCACAGCTTCAGAATCTGTGGGTTTCTAGTTTATGCTTCTATTTTTATTTGTGACCATGATTGTTTTTATGCCTCTGTTTTTATTTTTATTTTGCAGCAACAACAATATCTCTTTTTTTTTTTTTGCAGCAATGACAAAACTTCTCTCCATTCCTTCTAAGGTATTTAATGTTGCACACAACTTGTTTGAGGAAATGCTTCTCAATGCATTTTAAACTTGAATGCTTTTGGGCACTTTTCATTGTATTTCTCTATTTTTTTTTAGGAATTTCTAATGAAAGAATTTTTTTTCACGTGACTTCATCTTGTGCTGATTTCATGTGATTGTTGTTATTGCCCTGTACAATATTTGATTAATGACGGTGTATATTTGAAAATTAGAGGGCATATGTGATAGTTAACTCTGTTTTGATTCCTTAAGCCAATTCCCTAAGAGCAATATCAAATTCATATTATTTAACACTACAGAATGCTAGTGTCTTGATCAATATGGAATAGGATTCAAATTAATGATTTCTGTAGTATCTTCTTATTTAAATATTTAACTTGTGAGTTGTGAGTATTTTAGTGACTAAACATTAGTAACTCTTGGTTTTGGATTATTGATAAAATTACTATTAAATATATGTATGTTCTGATACTTAATTTCTGCAATGAAGTAGAGATCATCATATGGGAAGGCTGCACATGCATATAAAGATAGTGGACTCATCTACAATGGTAGGATTGAAGATTTTAATAGTGGAGGGCTAGAGGCCTATTTGTTCGGTTTTTTCTATCTTGGGATTTCTGCCATTACCACAGTTGAGCCTAGCACATGCATCTAAAGGTAGGTATCCATATGTTCATCCTCAAATGTTACTAACAGATAATACCCTCTGAGCTTGCATTCAAAGTGCTTTGAACTTTCCATCTGTGTATACCCAATCTTCATTTTCTAGTTATTTGAGACTTCTTTCCTTGAAATTTAAGTTTGTAATCCACGGTGCTTTGAACTTTCCATCTGTGTAAGTTTAGTTCATATTATCTGGTGTTTGCACTAAAGTTTTTACCTGTCATGCTGATCAAGGAGCATTAGAAATGAAGCTATATAACAACTACTACAATACATAACATGTATGCACACGCAAATACACAAGGAATGAATGTTAGGCAATGAATACCATAGAGACAAATCTTATCTCTATTCCCAACTTCAATATGCATATTTGAATTCCCAAATCCATTATAGACAGATTATATAATGGGGATCCCTGCTATACAATCAGTAACAGTGCAATTCTTATGGGTCGTGTTAATGCTTTCTCTGGTTAACCGTTCAATTTGCAATTAATCAGGGAGCTGCGAATACTTTCTCTTGTTCTTGGATCTGAAATAACTGATTCATCTGTGCATAGATTTAGTTCTTGAGTCCTAAGCTGACTTTCTTAAATATTTCTTTCGTGCAGGGAGATTTGCAAGTGATTAGGTGTTCATTCTTATGTGTTTAATCTACTTACCGAGTTACTTACGAGATGTTAATTTTGTGATCATGATTAGGTTTTTCACCACCCACTCCCCTTTCATATGGAGCTTATTTCTCTGAGGTCTTTATGCCATTGAAGCTTAGTGAGTTTCACAACTGCTTGAATTTCGAGTTTGATAGCAGTTTGGATTGATTGTAAATAACTCTTGTAAGTTTCTGATTTGATACTTATGTTGTCAATGACATTTCCTAGCCTGTGGCACTTTACAAAGGTATGGATTACATTTTATCTTTCATGTGTAGGTGAAGATTGGAACTCCAGCTATTGCTAGGTGAATCATACCACCCCTTATCTTATCTTCGATACGGATAGGAATTAAGAACCAATTACATCTTAATTTATAACTCTGGTTTCTTTTCTTTATACATGCATGAAGTTATGTTTGGTGAATGTGATTTTCATTCTTCCACTTTGTCTTTGGGACACATTAATCTGTCTCTCTAAACCAATCAGAAGGATCAAAATTCAAAATCTTATCACTGCAGTGAACTTTGTCTTTGGGACACATTAATCTGTCTCTCTAACTCTTGTGTAATTTTGCCTTGGTATGGTCTCATTCTATTGAATTACAAGGTCTTCAATATTGAGATTATTCAAATTTTTCTGTTTTTGTTGTTGCCTCTTCGTTTTCAAATTTGTGGGTTCCATTTCTATTTCTTTGGACTTGGCTTTGTAGGCAGGACTCTAGTTCAATCTTTGAATAGGTTTTCTACCCCCTCCATAAGATGTTGATGCAATTAGGACTCATGTTCACGGTTTGAATGAGTCATTACAAAAAGAACAAGAGAAACTAGAGATGAAAAAGGATCTGACTGAAACGAAACATCAATTACAACTATTGATGCAATGTAACACTCCTTGTATATCATCTTACTTTATAAGAAAAGTAAGAAGTTTATGAAAACTTGGACTTGTTATTGTTGGAAAAAGATATGAAAATAATAATTTTCCCTTCCCTTGAAAATTCTTTTTCACAAACACTTGATTTGTAATGAGGTTGACTAACAAAATCAAAGTTTGCGGAAACATAGTAAAATCACCATATTAACCTCCCAAAATATATCAAGTGTAACAAGTCCATTATTATCAAATAAATATTATGATAGGACTGAATTCCTTTTATGATAACTTTTTCCAAAATATGTATCATATAAATTCTATTAAAAATAGAAATGTCATAGAGCTGGTCACTGGTCCCTTGTCCAAGCATCCTTCTGGTCGGATCCTCGATATCTGCACAACGGGTTTCCAACCCACATTTTCTACACTTTGCAAGCACCTAAGGGACATCTCCCCTTACTGATTCTTGTGCAAGCTAGATGCACGATCAACACCTAATAAGAGCATGGGGGTTAGCTATACATATTCGCATACTCAAATGAGAATAAAACTAACATCCACAAGTTAACATGTAGCAATTCATGATGCATAATCATATGAGCACACCCGGTTAATCTTAATAATTCTTTCAATGCAGGTGGTATGATGCATGATTTCCTTCCACAACTGAGGCCTCTAACAAAGTCCATCTCGGACGTCCATCCAATACACCGTTGTGTTCTCGGAACACTGACATTCGTTCCCAGAACGTAATGCCAAACCATACTTGGATGATAAGCATCCACTCCCAGAGTGTGCATCACGTTCCCAGAACGTGTAGCAAACCATAAATAAGCATCACTCCCAGAGTGTGCATCACGTTCCCAGAACGCATACGTTCCCAGGTCCCGGACACTAGCCACATATCTATAATGTGTCATCCAGTAGGTTGCTTATCAAAGTGTTCCCAGAACACCAACATACGTTCCCAGAACGTGTAAAACCAGGTCCCAGACACTGGCCACATATCTATAATGTGTCATCAAGTAAGTTATAATTTGGTACTCCCGGAGTACCCTCCTCATATTCCCAGAATATGATAATCGTTCCTACCAACCAAACTTCCATTCTATATGAATGCACAATCATCAAGGTTGGTTTTATCTTTAATTCAATTATTATACCAATGTGTTCCCAGAACACTAACATACGTTCTCCGAACGTATCGCAAACCATACTTGGAATAAAATCAAGCACCACTCCCAGAGTGTGCATCACGTTCCCAGAACGTGTCCAAGAAACCATGTCGCAGACAATGGCCACATTCCCAGAATGTGTCATCAAGTTGGTTGCATTAGTTTAGTACTCCTAGAGTACAGGGTCAAGTACCTGAACCTCACAAATTATCCTTGCCAACCTATTTCATTACCTTTCTCTATGCATGTATTGCATGCATAATTTACTAAGGTTGGTCTTTCCATTAATTACTGTGATTTAGAAATATTTCAATTTCTCTTTTGAATGATTTATTTGAGGTATAGTCTTTGACACAAAATTCTCCTTTGAAATATTCCAAAACATGTCATTAAACTTAGATTGGGTAAAACAAAGTCAATGGTATTCAAAAACTTAACTTTTTATTTTTCAGATTCAGGTACTAACCGGTTACTGTTCTAGGCTAACCGGTTAGATTTACAAACTTGAACTGTTTACCATTGTAATTCAGAAAACCCTTTTTCTTAAATTCCCTACCTAATCCATAAACCAGTTTAACAATGTTTATACCTCAAAATCAATGTTTATATCATTCAAAAGTCTAAATCACATTTCATTGTCCAATGAGCATAATTTCTCTTAAAATTATTCCATCAATTTAAGGCATAAATTGTAATCTCTCCAATCTGAATTTATTGACATTATCACAACCCATATTCAAACCTTGTGTATTGAAATTAAGGCTTAGATTTGAGTAAAAATTATTAAGATTTCAGGACTGATTTATAAACTGATTTTTCTTTGAAAATCTGCAGTGTCTAACCGGTTACGAAAATCGTGTAACCGGTTAGATTATGCAGTCAGACCATTAAAACAAGAGTTTTAACAACTCATTTTCTTCCTTTCTCAAATCTAACCAAATTTCAGTATACACCAAGTTCATATGCCTTAAAATAAACATGTTTACACCCAGAAACACGTTCATATTGCATGCATCAAGTTTATTGTATTAAATTGCACGAAAATCCACATAAACACAATTTAACACAACAAAACTTAAATCAAGCACTCAAACACATAATTCAGCATTTATATAGCTTGCATGCATCTAGATAATATTGCTCAAAACAACAATTGAGCTCAAATTGGCCTCCAAGCCATTTATGCATTTCAACTTATGCCCTTTGAGTCTCTTGGTGACTCATCCTATATTCTACCACAATTTATTCTCATTCTAGCAAATAGTAAGCTTCCCCCTTACCTTAGGTTCGTGCTTGATCCAAAACATTGCAGAGAGAAAGGCTCCAACATAGATTCCCCACAAATCCTAGGTTCTGCTCTCAGCCACGATTTCCATCAACAGGGTCCAAAGACCAGAAGATTTGACATAGCATTTGGCCAAAGAAATTGGGGAAACCAATTAGGACTCAATATAGGTAACATGTACTAAGGAATGGAAGTGATTTGAGACTTAAGGATTGACTATACTTACCAAAATCAGTTCTAGAACTCAGCTTCCAGAACATGCACAACAGAGGATTCAGAATTCAACTCCCAACTTCTCAAATCGATTTCTCCTTCCACACAGACTCTCAACTCACAAATTTGGTGTTTTTACAAAGCTCAAGATGTAAGCTTTGCAATGGTGTATGGATCTCGATCTCACTCTCAGGAACAAAGGCGAATTTCTCCACACGAAGATGGAACCCTAATTCCCTTCCTCAACAAGAATTCAGCTGCATCAACCCTCAAATCCTCAGAAATTCATCTATTTATAGACAAATTAGGGTTGCATGCAGGGCGACGCGTGGTTCTCCACTAGAATTTGGCTGTAATCGTGGCGAATTCGGGGTTATTCGAGTGATTACTCATCAAACGCACTAACCCAGTTTTCTGAGTTCATCGTGTAACCGGTTACAAAGCCCCTCTAACCGGTTACATACTGGTAAAATTCAAAAATTAATAATTTACTCTTTCTTCAAAAACCTTTTTAATATTGCAATTAGGTCCCAACCCAAGGACTAAATTACAATATTCACATTTTTGTACAAAATAACCATATAAAAATATATCTCATATTTTTATATAATAAAAACACATAATGTACAAAAACTAAAACCTTCAAAATCAATTATAAAATAATTGTTATAATTAATTTCTTGGTTATTTGGGAGACGAAAATTAGGGGTGTTACACTACTCCCCCACTTAAAAGGAATTTCGTCCCCGAAATTCATCTTTTGAAATTTTCCACTTTTCCAAAGTATTTTTATACTAGAAAACTTCATCTTGCTCCCAAAAATTTGTTCTTTAGGGTCCTCCCCCACTTAAAAGAGTTTTGATATAGTTCTTTTATTTCGAAACATCTCTAATAAAACCTTTCACCTTAAACCAAAATTCTTTGCATAAAACTCTTATGTGAAGAAATTCTTTTAAAAGAAGTATTCCTTTGAGCAATATATTTCACATAAACTTTCTTCAAATAATACCCTTTTCAATAAACCTTTTGGAAAAACTTTTTGGGCTGCGCACTCTGATCTCTCGAGCACGATCAAAGAAACATTTGTATGATTTTATTCCTTAATAGTTTGTGACATTAGGGTGATCAGTCCTAATATTCAAACCATTAATAACAAAATCACCCCTTTTAGATATAATCTTTCACAAGAAAAATCATACGACAGGTCTTTAAGTTAGATGAACTTAAAGATAGGGTAATTATCACTATCAGACTTAGTTAGATAGTCAAGTTCTAGAGACATTTCCGTTGGGGAGACAAAGATTTGTCCTATCCCGATGGTTGTTAATCTCTCTAGCCATAACTGATTTCTCTATTTTCTGTAGTGTCCACAGATATTATCACATTCAACTGTGATAAAGGTTTTGATCACAGAAAGATTGGAGTTAAACTTCCAACAGGATATTGATACTCTCAAACGATTAGATTAACGTAGTCGAAAACATGTAACTACGTTAACTCAGATCAAAGGAAGAGATAGGCTTGGGTTGTTTACGTCAGGATTACACTCAACTCACATCTCAACCGGTGAATTCTTCTCGTGCTGGATTCGCTTGCTGTCCAATCCTTTCTCACCTTTTCTTTCAAGACAATTCGGCGAATAATACTCCAGCTTCCTACAATCGGAATTTACTATTCCCTTAGGTACATCACAACTAAACTCCAAGTGATGTGCCTCACATTATTACCTTGAGATGGATAAATGTTCCCTTCCCTATTTCCTCCTTAGTCACTTTTCTTCAATCAAGGATTCCTTAACCTTGATATTTCCGTGGTTGACATTCTCCCATTTACTTTTTCCTCTTTCTCCAGTTGGGCCTGCATTTCATCATTCTTTCTCCTATTCTGAACTCAGACATTTCTCGCATGAATTTTATGTACTTTCCCATAGTCCTCATACATGCTTACCAACATCGAGAAATTGCTTATTCCTTGATAGTTGATAGCTAACTTGGGTTCGAACATAATCTATTCTGGAAGTTCATGCCTTTGGGTTTCTCATCTAGGTTGTCCTAGACAACACTTCCTAAATCCCTTACTTCCATAATATATTTTCTAATATCCATAATCACCAACTTTAGCTCTAAAGATTAAATCTCATTCGTTTCTTCATAGGGATCTAACTCCTTTTCCTCAAAAGTCAACTTCTCTTTCTTCTCTTCATCTTCTGATGGTAATTCACGAATCCGATTCAGGAATTCGTTGGTGATTGGCAACATTCCCAATCTAATACTTAGAGGGTTCCTCTTGGGTTACCAGACTTAGGTCTCTGAATTCCTCGATCAGGATAACCTCCTTAACCACCATTGGGCTCACAAGAATAGCCTAGCAATTCAAATCATCTGCAACTACGTTTGCTATGCCAGGATGATAATGGAGCTCAAAGTCATAATCTTTTAGAAACTCCATCCATCGCCTTTGTCTCACATTCAACCCTTCCTCTTCTTATTGTCATTCATACTTTCGAACTTCAAACTTGTTCATGAATCACAACCTTCTTATCTTAATGCTTATTGTTTCCTTTGCATCATCCAGCTAAATCCTCTACCTTCTCCAATTGGAGTGACTCCTTAATTTTCAACTCTCGATTAATCCATAAGTATTATAATTCAATCCTCTTAAATCAATTTCAATGATGAATCAAGGCATTAAGTTAGTTCATCACATTAAATCCTTCCTTAAACTTTACTTAGGTAATTGATATTGAGTTTGGATTGGAGGAAGATGTCTACTAATACCAAAAGTTCCTTCACAAAGGACTTAAATTTTTATTTTAAACTTTCAGCTTCTAACCGGTTACAAGAAACTCTAACCGGTTATGGAGTATAGTTTTAGAAGTAAAACCAAAGAATTTCAAAACCATTTTCTTTACATCATCCAATCCAACTCAAAATAGGATTTAATCATAATCTAATACCCTGATTCCAACTGAATCCATCACTAAAATGATTTAAATCATAATCTACTCACATTTTCCATAATTCCTCTTGGACTAATCATATTATGTTGGGGTATAATCCATCACCACCCCACCATAATTAAACAACATCCTATCATTCAATACCATCAGTTGATCTTTCCAATTCAACTTGGCCAAAGGCCATGCGATCGTAGAAAATCCCTCAATAATCCGGCGATAATATCCGGCCAGCCCTAAGAAACCTCTCTCCTCAGTCACAGTCTTAGGCTGTTCCCATTTCAACACTAAACTTACCGTTGCTGGATCCATCGCAATTTCTTCTTTAAAGATCACATGCCCTGCAAACGTAACTTCGCTCAACCAAAACTCATCTTTGGCGAGCTTAACACACTACTACTCCTCTTGCAGGATTCTCAACACAATCTCGCGATGTTTTTCATGTCCCTTCGGATTCTTAGAAGAAACCACAAACGAATCCAAATATAATCTAAAGGTCTCGTTCTTATAGTCCATAAAAGAACAAGTGCATTAGTTCCTACTCATAATGTTCGTATCGAGATCAAAAATGCAGTCTTAAATGTATCCCTGTCCCGAATCCTGTTTTGGGTTAATCCAACCGCCAATCAATCTTAGCACTTTTCTACGTGTTCCTCCCATTTGACCATTCCCGATGGTACCATGTTATAAAGGCAGTAGAGATAGAATCAGCTTCAAGAATTGACTTGATTCCAAACTCTATCTCTTTGCTCAAGGGTAAACCTGGCATCATTTTCTACAATCAGGATTTCTTTAACCCCCTTTTTTTCTTTTAATATTGCTTCCCAGAAGCAACATATGGGTTCATTGGATTCCCGATTCGAAACTTTGGGAATCCCAATACACGGTTGTTCTATCGTCATTAATCATGGTCACTTGATCCCTCGGCTCCCAAACCGTGCTTAAGATCAAATGTACTCATGACACAGGTACATAGACAAAGTCTAATAGAATGATCCAGACGTACCATGGAAATGACTACAAGAAGATTTGTAGGAGTCTCCACTTGAGATAACAGATTGGGTAAGACATTGAGCAACTTCGATCACTACCCTTATCCGAAAGGAACAAAAGAAAGGATAGCTTTAGAGTTTAACAAACTCAACAAGGTTAATCCTTAAGAAGATCACTGCCCTACACTCGGTCTGAAAAGTTGATTGACTTAAACACGAGTGAGGGTAGCCACTCCTCCTCAGAGTCTAGGACTCAACTACAACTCCTTAAAATTTCCTCATCACTGGTTCTATGAAAACATAATAAACCAACACTGTGGTTTTGGGTTTTCAACATATCTAAAGAGAAGCATACGACCATCATACTTCTATTTAGACTTCATAGAACACTTCTTAATAGCAGAATAAACTACTTATCTAGAGCCATTTCCCATAACCTTAGCTCTAGTTTGAAAGTATATGAAAACATACTTCCCAAGAAACATTGCAGATATCGATGACCAGCGTATTGGACCACACACCCAAGGACCAAGAGTCAGGACCATTGCTCTGATACCATAAAAGTGTAACACTCCTTGTATATCATCTTACTTTATAAGAAAAGTAAGAAGTTTATGAAAACTTGGACTTGTTATCGTTGGAAAAAGATCTGAAAATAATAATTTTCCCTTCCCTTGAAAATTCTTTTTCACAAACACTTGATTTGTAATGAGGTTGACTAACAAAATCAGAGTTTGCGGAAACATAGTAAAATCACCATATTACCCTCCCAAAATATATCAAGTGTAACAAGTCCATTATTATCAAATAAATATTATGATAGGACTGAATTCCTTTTATGATACCTTTTTCCAAATATGTATCATATAAATTCTATTAAAAATAGAAATGTCATAGAGCTGGTCACTGGTCCCTTGTCCAAGCATCCTTCTGGTCGAATCCTCGATATCTGCACAACGGGTTTCCAACCCACATTTTCTACACTCTGCAAGCACCTAAGGGACATCTCCCCTTATTGATTCTTGTGCAAGCTAGATGCACGATCAACACCTAATAAGGGCATGGGGGTTAGCTATACATATTCGCATACTCAAATGAGAATAAAACTAACATCCACAAGTTAACATGTAGCAATTCATGATGCATAATCATATGAGCACACCTGGTTAATCTTAATAATTCTTTCAATGCAGGTGGCATGATGCATGATTTCCTTCCACAACTGAGGCCTCTAACAAAGTCCATCTCGGACGTCCATCCAATACACCGTTGTATTCCCGGAACACTGACATTCGTTCCTAGAACATAATGCCAAACCATACTTGGATGATAAGCATTCACTCCCAGAGTGTGCATCACGTTCCCAGAACGTGTAGCAAACCATACTTGGATAAATAAGCATCACTCCCAAAGTGTGCATCACGTTCCCAGAACGCATACGTTCCCAGAACGTATAAAACCAGGTCCCGGACACTGGCCACATATCTATAATGTGTCATCCAGTAGGTTTCTTATCAAAGTGTTCCCAGAACACCAACATACGTTCCCAGAACGTATAAAACCAGGTCCCAGACACTGGCCACATATCTATAATGTGTCATCAAGTAGGTTATAATTTGGTACTCCCGGAGTACCCTCCTCATATTCCCAGAATATGATAATCGTTCCTACCAATCAAACTTCCATTCTATATGAATGCACAATCATCAAGGTTGGTTTTATCTTTAATTCAATTATTATACCAATGTGTTCCCAGAACACTAACATATGTTCCCCGAACGTATCGCAAACCATACTTGGAATAAAATCAAGCACCACTCCCAGAGTGTGCATCACGTTCCCAGAACGTGTCCAAGAAACCATGTCCCAGACAATGGCCACATTCCCATAATGTGTCATCAAGTTGGTTGCATTAGTTTAGTACTCCTAGAGTACAGGGTCAAGTACCCGAACCTCACAAACTATCCTTGCCAACCTATTTCATTACCTTTCTCTATGCATGTATTGCATGCATAATTTACTAAGGTTGGTCTTTCCATTAATTACTGTGATTTAGAAATATTTCAATTTCTCTTTTGAATGATTTATTTGAGGTATAGTCTTTGACACAAAATTCTCCTTTGAAATATTCCAAAACATGTCATTAAACTTAGATTGGGTAAAACAAAGTCAATGGTATTCAAAAACTTAACTTTTTATTTTTCAGATTCAGGTACTAACCGGTTACAGTTCTAGGCTAACCGGTTAGATTTACAAACCTGAACTGTTTACCATTGTAATTCAGAAAACCCTTTTTCTTAAATTCCCTACCCAATCCATAAACCAGTTTAACAATGTTTATACCTCAAAATCAATGTTTATATCATTCAAAAGTCTAAATCACATTTCATTGTCCAATGAGCATAATTTCTCTTAAAATTATTCCATCAATTTAAGGCATAAATTGTAATCTCTCCAATCTGAATTTATTGACATTATCACAACCCATATTCAAACCTTGTGTATTGAAATTAAGGCTTAGATTTGAGTAAAAATTAAGATTTCAGGACTGATTTATAAACTGATTTTTCTTTGAAAATCTGCAGTGTCTAACCGGTTACGAAAATCGTGTAACCGGTTAGATTATGCAGTCAGACCATTAAAACAAGAGTTTTAACAACTCATTTTCTTCCTTTCTCAAATCTAACCAAATTTCAGTATACACCAAGTTCATATGCCTTAAAATAAACATGTTTACACCCAGAAACACGTTCATATTGCATGCATCAAGTTTATTGTATTAAATTGCACGAAAATCCACATAAACACAATTTAACACAACAAAACTTAAATCAAGCACTCAAACACAGAATTCAGCATTTATATAGCTTGCATGCATCTAGATAATATTGCTCAAAACAACAATTGAGCTCAAATTGGCCTCCAAGCCATTTATGCATTTCAACTTATGCCCTTTGAGTCTCTTGGTGACTCATCCTATATTCTACCACAATTTATTCTCATTCTAGCAAATAGTAAGCTTCCCCCTTACCTTAGGTTCGTGCTTGATCCAAAACATTGCAGAGAGAAAGGCTCCAACATAGATTCCCCACAAATCCTAGGTTCTGCTCTCAGCCACGATTTCCATCAACAGGGTCCAAAGACCAGAAGATTTGACATAGCATTTGGCCAAAGAAATTGGGGAAACCAATTAGGACTCAATATAGGTAACATGTACTAAGGAATGGAAGTGATTTGAGACTTAAGGATTGACTATACTTACCAAAATCAGTTCTAGAACTCAGCTTCCAGAACATGCACAACAGAGGATTCAGAATTCAACTCCCAACTTCTCAAATCGATTTCTCCTTCCACACAGACTCTCAACTCACAAATTTGGTGTTTTTACAAAGCTCAAGATGTAAGCTTTGCAATGGTGTATGGATCTCGATCTCACTCTCAGGAACAAAGGCGAATTTCTCCACACGAAGATGGAACCCTAATTCCCTTCCTCAACAAGAATTCAGCTGCATCAACCCTCAAATCCTCAGAAATTCATCTATTTATAGACAAATTAGGGTTGCATGCAGGGCGACGCGTGGTTCTCCACTAGAATTTGGCTGTAATCGTGGCGAATTCGGGGTTATTCGAGTGATTACTCATCAAACGCACTAACCCAGTTTTCTAAGTTCATCGTGTAACCGGTTACAAAGCCCCTCTAACCGGTTACATACTGGTAAAATTCAAAAATTAATAATTTAATTACTCTTTCTTCAAAAACCTTTTTAATATTGCAATTAGGTCCCAACCCAAGGACTAAATTACAATATTCACATTTTTGTACAAAATAACCATATAAAAATATATCTCATATTTTTATATAATAAAAACACATAATGTACAAAAACTAAAACCTTCAAAATCAATTATAAAATAATTGTTATAATTAATTTCTTGGTTATTTGGGAGACGAAAATTAGGGGTGTTACACTACTCCCCCACTTAAAAGGAATTTCGTCCCCGAAATTCATCTTTTGAAATTTTCCACTTTTCCAAAGTATTTTTATACTAGAAAACTTCATCTTGCTCCCAAAAATTTGTTCTTTAGGGTCCTCCCCCACTTAAAAGAGTTTTGATATAGTTCTTTTATTTCGAAACATCTCTAATAAAACCTTTCACCTTAAACCAAAATTCTTTGCATAAAACTCTTATGTGAAGAAATTCTTTTAAAAGAAGTATTCCTTTGAGCAATATATTTCACATAAACTTTCTTCAAATAATACCCTTTTCAATAAACCTTTTGGAAAAACTTTTTGGGCTGCGCACTCTGATCTCTCGAGCACGATCAAAGAAACATTTGTATGATTTTATTCCTTAATAGTTTGTGACATTAGGGTGATCAGTCCTAATATTCAAACCATTAATAACAAAATCACCCCTTTTAGATATAATCTTTCACAAGAAAAATCATACGACAGGTCTTTAAGTTAGATGAACTTAAAGATAGGGTAATTATCACTATCAGACTTAGTTAGATAGTCAAGTTCTAGAGACATTTCCGTTGGGGAGACAAAGATTTGTCCTATCCCGATGGTTGTTAATCTCTCTAGCCATAACTGATCTCTCTATTTTCTGTAGTGTCCACAGATATTATCACATTCAACTGTGATAAAGGTTTTGATCACAGAAAGATTGGAGTTAAACTTCCAACAGGATATTGATACTCTCAAACGATTAGATTAACGTAGTCGAAAACATGTAACTACGTTAACTCAGATCAAAGGAAGAGATAGGCTTGGGTTGTCTACGTCAGGATTACACTCAACTCACATCTCAACCGGTGAATTCTTCTCGTGCTGGATTCGCTTGCTGTCCAATCCTTTCTCACCTTTTCTTTCAAGACAATTCGGCGAATAATACTCCAGCTTCCTACAATCGGAATTTACTATTCCCTTAGGTACATCACAACTAAACTCCAAGTGATGTGCCTCACATTATTACCTTGAGATGGATAAATGTTCCCTTCCCTATTTCCTCCTTAGTCACTTTTCTTCAATCAAGGATTCCTTAACCTTGATATTTCCGTGGTTGACATTCTCCCATTTACTTTTTCCTCTTTCTCCAGTTGGGCCTGCATTTCATCATTCTTTCTCCTATTCTGAACTCAGACATTTCTCGCATGAATTTTATGTACTTTCCCATAGTCCTCATACATGCTTACCAACATCGAGAAATTGCTTATTCCTTGATAGTTGATAGCTAACTTGGGTTCGAACATAATCTATTCTGGAAGTTCATGCCTTTGGGTTTCTCATCTAGGTTGTCCTAGACAACACTTCCTAAATCCCTTACTTCCATAATATATTTTCTAATATCCATAATCACCAACTTTAGCTCTAAAGATTAAATCTCATTCGTTTCTTCATAGGGATCTAACTCCTTTTCCTCAAAAGTCAACTTCTCTTTCTTCTCTTCATCTTCTGATGGTAATTCACGAATCCGATTCAGGAATTCGTTGGTGATTGGCAACATTCCCAATCTAATACTTAGAGGGTTCCTCTTGGGTTACCAGACTTAGGTCTCTGAATTCCTCGATCAGGATAACCTCCTTAACCACCATTGGGCTCACAAGAATAGCCTAGCAATTCAAATCATCTGCAACTACGTTTGCTATGCCAGGATGATAATGGAGCTCAAAGTCATAATCTTTTAGAAACTCCATCCATCGCCTTTGTCTCACATTCAACCCTTCCTCTTCTTATTGTCATTCATACTTTCGAACTTCAAACTTGTTCATGAATCACAACCTTCTTATCTTAATGCTTATTGTTTCCTTTGCATCATCCAGCTAAATCCTCTACCTTCTCCAATTGGAGTGACTCCTTAATTTTCAACTCTCGATTAATCCATAAGTATTATAATTCAATCCTCTTAAATCAATTTCAATGATGAATCAAGGCATTAAGTTAGTTCATCACATTAAATCCTTCCTTAAACTTTACTTAGGTAATTGATATTGAGTTTGGATTGGAGGAAGATGTCTACTAATACCAAAAGTTCCTTCACAAAGGACTTAAATTTTTATTTTAAACTTTCAGCTTCTAACCGGTTACAAGAAACTCTAACCGGTTATGGAGTATAGTTTTAGAAGTAAAACCAAAGAATTTCAAAACCATTTTCTTTACATCATCCAATCCAACTCAAAATAGGATTTAATCATAATCTAATACCCTGATTCCAACTGAATCCATCACTAAAATGATTTAAATCATAATCTACTCACATTTTCCATAATTCCTCTTGGACTAATCATATTATGTTGGGGTATAATCCATCACCACCCCACCATAATTAAACAACATCCTATCATTCAATACCATCAGTTGATCTTTCCAATTCAACTTGGCCAAAGGCCATGCGATCGTAGAAAATCCCTCAATAATCCGGCGATAATATCCGGCCAGCCCTAAGAAACCTCTCTCCTCAGTCACAGTCTTAGGCTGTTCCCATTTCAACACTAAACTTACCGTTGCTGGATCCATCGCAATTTCTTCTTTAAAGATCACATGCCCTGCAAACGTAACTTCGCTCAACCAAAACTCATCTTTGGCGAGCTTAACACACTACTACTCCTCTTGCAGGATTCTCAACACAATCTCGCGATGTTTTTCATGTCCCTTCGGATTCTTAGAAGAAACCACAAACGAATCCAAATATAATCTAAAGGTCTCGTTCTTATAGTCCATAAAAGAACAAGTGCATTAGTTCCTACTCATAATGTTCGTATCGAGATCAAAAATGCAGTCTTAAATGTATCCCTGTCCCGAATCCTGTTTTGGGTTAATCCAACCGCCAATCAATCTTAGCACTTTTCTACGTGTTCCTCCCATTTGACCATTCCCGATGGTACCATGTTATAAAGGCAGTAGAGATAGAATCAGCTTCAAGAATTGACTTGATTCCAAACTCTATCTCTTTGCTCAAGGGTAAACCTGGCATCATTTTCTACAATCAGGATTTCTTTAACCCCCTTTTTTTCTTTTAATATTGCTTCCCAGAAGCAACATATGGGTTCATTGGATTCCCGATTCGAAACTTTGGGAATCCCAATACACGGTTGTTCTATCGTCATTAATCATGGTCACTTGATCCCTCGGCTCCCAAACCGTGCTTAAGATCAAATGTACTCATGACACAGGTACATAGACAAAGTCTAATAAAATGATCCAGACGTACCATGGAAATGACTACAAGAAGATTTGTAGGAGTCTCCACTTGAGATAACAGATTGGGTAAGACATTGAGCAACTTCGATCACTACCCTTATCCGAAAGGAACAAAAGAAAGGATAGCTTTAGAGTTTAACAAACTCAACAAGGTTAATCCTTAAGAAGATCACTGCCCTACACTCGGTCTGAAAAGTTGATTGACTTAAACACGAGTGAGGGTAGCCACTCCTCCTCAGAGTCTAGGACTCAACTACAACTCCTTAAAATTTCCTCATCACTGGTTCTATGAAAACATAATAAACCAACACTGTGGTTTTGGGTTTTCAACATATCTAAAGAGAAGCATACGACCATCATACTTCTATTTAGACTTCATAGAACACTTCTTAATAGCAGAATAAACTACTTATCTAGAGCCATTTCCCATAACCTTAGCTCTAGTTTGAAAGTATATGAAAACATACTTCCCAAGAAACATTGCAGATATCGATGACCAGCGTATTGGACCACACACCCAAGGACCAAGAGTCAGGACCATTGCTCTGATACCATAAAAGTGTAACACTCCTTGTATATCATCTTACTTTATAAGAAAAGTAAGAAGTTTATGAAAACTTGGACTTGTTATCGTTGGAAAAAGATCTGAAAATAATAATTTTCCCTTCCCTTGAAAATTCTTTTTCACAAACACTTGATTTGTAATGAGGTTGACTAACAAAATCAGAGTTTGCGGAAACATAGTAAAATCACCATATTACCCTCCCAAAATATATCAAGTGTAACAAGTCCATTATTATCAAATAAATATTATGATAGGACTGAATTCCTTTTATGATACCTTTTTCCAAAATATGTATCATATAAATTCTATTAAAAATAGAAATGTCATAGAGCTGGTCACTGGTCCCTTGTCCAAGCATCCTTCTGGTCGAATCCTCGATATCTGCACAACGGGTTTCCAACCCACATTTTCTACACTCTGCAAGCACCTAAGGGACATCTCCCCTTATTGATTCTTGTGCAAGCTAGATGCACGATCAACACCTAATAAGGGCATGGGGGTTAGCTATACATATTCGCATACTCAAATGAGAATAAAACTAACATCCACAAGTTAACATGTAGCAATTCATGATGCATAATCATATGAGCACACCTGGTTAATCTTAATAATTCTTTCAATGCAGGTGGCATGATGCATGATTTCCTTCCACAACTGAGGCCTCTAACAAAGTCCATCTCGGACGTCCATCCAATACACCGTTGTATTCCCGGAACACTGACATTCGTTCCCAGAACATAATGCCAAACCATACTTGGATGATAAGCATTCACTCCCAGAGTGTGCATCACGTTCCCAGAACGTGTAGCAAACCATACTTGGATAAATAAGCATCACTCCCAGAGTGTGCATCACGTTCCCAGAACGCATACGTTCCCAGAACGTATAAAACCAGGTCCCGGACACTGGCCACATATCTATAATGTGTCATCCAGTAGGTTTCTTATCAAAGTGTTCCCAGAACACCAACATACGTTCCCAGAACGTATAAAACCAGGTCCCAGACACTGGCCACATATCTATAATGTGTCATCAAGTAGGTTATAATTTGGTACTCCCGGAGTACCCTCCTCATATTCCCAGAATATGATAATCGTTCCTACCAATCAAACTTCCATTCTATATGAATGCACAATCATCAAGGTTGGTTTTATCTTTAATTCAATTATTATACCAATGTGTTCCCAGAACACTAACATATGTTCCCCGAACGTATCGCAAACCATACTTGGAATAAAATCAAGCACCACTCCCAGAGTGTGCATCACGTTCCCAGAACGTGTCCAAGAAACCATGTCCCAGACAATGGCCACATTCCCATAATGTGTCATCAAGTTGGTTGCATTAGTTTAGTACTCCTAGAGTACAGGGTCAAGTACCCGAACCTCACAAACTATCCTTGCCAACCTATTTCATTACCTTTCTCTATGCATGTATTGCATGCATAATTTACTAAGGTTGGTCTTTCCATTAATTACTGTGATTTAGAAATATTTCAATTTCTCTTTTGAATGATTTATTTGAGGTATAGTCTTTGACACAAAATTCTCCTTTGAAATATTCCAAAACATGTCATTAAACTTAGATTGGGTAAAACAAAGTCAATGGTATTCAAAAACTTAACTTTTTATTTTTCAGATTCAGGTACTAACCGGTTACAGTTCTAGGCTAACCGGTTAGATTTACAAACCTGAACTGTTTACCATTGTAATTCAGAAAACCCTTTTTCTTAAATTCCCTACCCAATCCATAAACCAGTTTAACAATGTTTATACCTCAAAATCAATGTTTATATCATTCAAAAGTCTAAATCACATTTCATTGTCCAATGAGCATAATTTCTCTTAAAATTATTCCATCAATTTAAGGCATAAATTGTAATCTCTCCAATCTGAATTTATTGACATTATCACAACCCATATTCAAACCTTGTGTATTGAAATTAAGGCTTAGATTTGAGTAAAAATTAAGATTTCAGGACTGATTTATAAACTGATTTTTCTTTGAAAATCTGCAGTGTCTAACCGGTTACGAAAATCGTGTAACCGGTTAGATTATGCAGTCAGACCATTAAAACAAGAGTTTTAACAACTCATTTTCTTCCTTTCTCAAATCTAACCAAATTTCAGTATACACCAAGTTCATATGCCTTAAAATAAACATGTTTACACCCAGAAACACGTTCATATTGCATGCATCAAGTTTATTGTATTAAATTGCACGAAAATCCACATAAACACAATTTAACACAACAAAACTTAAATCAAGCACTCAAACACAGAATTCAGCATTTATATAGCTTGCATGCATCTAGGTAATATTGCTCAAAACAACAATTGAGCTCAAATTGGCCTCCAAGCCATTTATGCATTTCAACTTATGCCCTTTGAGTCTCTTGGTGACTCATCCTATATTCTACCACAATTTATTCTCATTCTAGCAAATAGTAAGCTTCCCCCTTACCTTAGGTTCGTGCTTGATCCAAAACATTGCAGAGAGAAAGGCTCCAACATAGATTCCCCACAAATCCTAGGTTCTGCTCTCAGCCACGATTTCCATCAACAGGGTCCAAAGACCAGAAGATTTGACATAGCATTTGGCCAAAGAAATTGGGGAAACCAATTAGGACTCGATATAGGTAACATGTACTAAGGAATGGAAGTGATTTGAGACTTAAGGATTGACTATACTTACCAAAATCAGTTCTAGAACTCAGCTTCCAGAACATGCACAACAGAGGATTCAGAATTCAACTCCCAACTTCTCAAATCGATTTCTCCTTCCACACAGACTCTCAACTCACAAATTTGGTGTTTTTACAAAGCTCAAGATGTAAGCTTTGCAATGGTGTATGGATCTCGATCTCACTCTCAGGAACAAAGGCGAATTTCTCCACACGAAGATGGAACCCTAATTCCCTTCCTCAACAAGAATTCAGCTGCATCAACCCTCAAATCCTCAGAAATTCATCTATTTATAGACAAATTAGGGTTGCATGCAGGGCGACGCGTGGTTCTCCACTAGAATTTGGCTGTAATCGTGGCGAATTCGGGGTTATTCGAGTGATTACTCATCAAACGCACTAACCCAGTTTTCTGAGTTCATCGTGTAACCGGTTACAAAGCCCCTCTAACCGGTTACATACTGGTAAAATTCAAAAATTAATAATTTAATTACTCTTTCTTCAAAAACCTTTTTAATATTGCAATTAGGTCCCAACCCAAGGACTAAATTACAATATTCACATTTTTGTACAAAATAACCATATAAAAATATATCTCATATTTTTATATAATAAAAACACATAATGTACAAAAACTAAAACCTTCAAAATCAATTATAAAATAATTGTTATAATTAATTTCTTGGTTATTTGGGATACGAAAATTAGGGGTGTTACACTACTCCCCCACTTAAAAGGAATTTCGTCCCCGAAATTCATCTTTTGAAATTTTCCACTTTTCCAAAGTATTTTTATACTAGAAAACTTCATCTTGCTCCCAAAAATTTGTTCTTTAGGGTCCTCCCCCACTTAAAAGAGTTTTGATATAGTTCTTTTATTTCGAAACATCTCTAATAAAACCTTTCACCTTAAACCAAAATTCTTTGCATAAAACTCTTATGTGAAGAAATTCTTTTAAAAGAAGTATTCCTTTGAGCAATATATTTCACATAAACTTTCTTCAAATAATACCCTTTTCAATAAACCTTTTGGAAAAACTTTTTGGGCTGCGCACTCTGATCTCTCGAGCACGATCAAAGAAACATTTGTATGATTTTATTCCTTAATAGTTTGTGACATTAGGGTGATCAGTCCTAATATTCAAACCATTAATAACAAAATCACCCCTTTTAGATATAATCTTTCACAAGAAAAATCATACGACATGTCTTTAAGTTAGATGAACTTAAAGATAGGGTAATTATCACTATCAGACTTAGTTAGATAGTCAAGTTCTAGAGACATTTCCGTTGGGGAGACAAAGATTTGTCCTATCCCGATGGTTGTTAATCTCTCTAGCCATAACTGATCTCTCTATTTTCTGTAGTGTCCACAGATATTATCACATTCAACTGTGATAAAGGTTTTGATCACAGAAAGATTGGAGTTAAACTTCCAACAGGATATTGATACTCTCAAACGATTAGATTAACGTAGTCGAAAACATGTAACTACGTTAACTCAGATCAAAGGAAGAGATAGGCTTGGGTTGTCTACGTCAGGATTACACTCAACTCACATCTCAACCGGTGAATTCTTCTCGTGCTGGATTCGCTTGCTGTCCAATCCTTTCTCACCTTTTCTTTCAAGACAATTCGGCGAATAATACTCCAGCTTCCTACAATCGGAATTTACTATTCCCTTAGGTACATCACAACTAAACTCCAAGTGATGTGCCTCACATTATTACCTTGAGATGGATAAATGTTCCCTTCCCTATTTCCTCCTTAGTCACTTTTCTTCAATCAAGGATTCCTTAACCTTGATATTTCCGTGGTTGACATTCTCCCATTTACTTTTTCCTCTTTCTCCAGTTGGGCCTGCATTTCATCATTCTTTCTCCTATTCTGAACTCAGACATTTCTCGCATGAATTTTATGTACTTTCCCATAGTCCTCATACATGCTTACCAACATCGAGAAATTGCTTATTCCTTGATAGTTGATAGCTAACTTGGGTTCGAACATAATCTATTCTGGAAGTTCATGCCTTTGGGTTTCTCATCTAGGTTGTCCTAGACAACACTTCCTAAATCCCTTACTTCCATAATATATTTTCTAATATCCATAATCACCAACTTTAGCTCTAAAGATTAAATCTCATTCGTTTCTTCATAGGGATCTAACTCCTTTTCCTCAAAAGTCAACTTCTCTTTCTTCTCTTCATCTTCTGATGGTAATTCACGAATCCGATTCAGGAATTCGTTGGTGATTGGCAACATTCCCAATCTAATACTTAGAGGGTTCCTCTTGGGTTACCAGACTTAGGTCTCTGAATTCCTCGATCAGGATAACCTCCTTAACCACCATTGGGCTCACAAGAATAGCCTAGCAATTCAAATCATCTGCAACTACGTTTGCTATGCCAGGATGATAATGGAGCTCAAAGTCATAATCTTTTAGAAACTCCATCCATCGCCTTTGTCTCACATTCAACCCTTCCTCTTCTTATTGTCATTCATACTTTCGAACTTCAAACTTGTTCATGAATCACAACCTTCTTATCTTAATGCTTATTGTTTCCTTTGCATCATCCAGCTAAATCCTCTACCTTCTCCAATTGGAGTGACTCCTTAATTTTCAACTCTCGATTAATCCATAAGTATTATAATTCAATCCTCTTAAATCAATTTCAATGATGAATCAAGGCATTAAGTTAGTTCATCACATTAAATCCTTCCTTAAACTTTACTTAGGTAATTGATATTGAGTTTGGATTGGAGGAAGATGTCTACTAATACCAAAAGTTCCTTCACAAAGGACTTAAATTTTTATTTTAAACTTTCAGCTTCTAACCGGTTACAAGAAACTCTAACCGGTTATGGAGTATAGTTTTAGAAGTAAAACCAAAGAATTTCAAAACCATTTTCTTTACATCATCCAATCCAACTCAAAATAGGATTTAATCATAATCTAATACCCTGATTCCAACTGAATCCATCACTAAAATGATTTAAATCATAATCTACTCACATTTTCCATAATTCCTCTTGGACTAATCATATTATGTTGGGGTATAATCCATCACCACCCCACCATAATTAAACAACATCCTATCATTCAATACCATCAGTTGATCTTTCCAATTCAACTTGGCCAAAGGCCATGCGATCGTAGAAAATCCCTCAATAATCCGGCGATAATATCCGGCCAGCCCTAAGAAACCTCTCTCCTCAGTCACAGTCTTAGGCTGTTCCCATTTCAACACTAAACTTACCGTTGCTGGATCCATCGCAATTTCTTCTTTAAAGATCACATGCCCTGCAAACGTAACTTCGCTCAACCAAAACTCATCTTTGGCGAGCTTAACACACTACTACTCCTCTTGCAGGATTCTCAACACAATCTCGCGATGTTTTTCATGTCCCTTCGGATTCTTAGAAGAAACCACAAACGAATCCAAATATAATCTAAAGGTCTCGTTCTTATAGTCCATAAAAGAACAAGTGCATTAGTTCCTACTCATAATGTTCGTATCGAGATCAAAAATGCAGTCTTAAATGTATCCCTGTCCCGAATCCTGTTTTGGGTTAATCCAACCGCCAATCAATCTTAGCACTTTTCTACGTGTTCCTCCCATTTGACCATTCCCGATGGTACCATGTTATAAAGGCAGTAGAGATAGAATCAGCTTCAAGAATTGACTTGATTCCAAACTCTATCTCTTTGCTCAAGGGTAAACCTGGCATCATTTTCTACAATCAGGATTTCTTTAACCCCCTTTTTTTCTTTTAATATTGCTTCCCAGAAGCAACATATGGGTTCATTGGATTCCCGATTCGAAACTTTGGGAATCCCAATACACGGTTGTTCTATCGTCATTAATCATGGTCACTTGATCCCTCGGCTCCCAAACCGTGCTTAAGATCAAATGTACTCATGACACAGGTACATAGACAAAGTCTAATAAAATGATCCAGACGTACCATGGAAATGACTACAAGAAGATTTGTAGGAGTCTCCACTTGAGATAACAGATTGGGTAAGACATTGAGCAACTTCGATCACTACCCTTATCCGAAAGGAACAAAAGAAAGGATAGCTTTAGAGTTTAACAAACTCAACAAGGTTAATCCTTAAGAAGATCACTGCCCTACACTCGGTCTGAAAAGTTGATTGACTTAAACACGAGTGAGGGTAGCCACTCCTCCTCAGAGTCTAGGACTCAACTACAACTCCTTAAAATTTCCTCATCACTGGTTCTATGAAAACATAATAAACCAACACTGTGGTTTTGGGTTTTCAACATATCTAAAGAGAAGCATACGACCATCATACTTCTATTTAGACTTCATAGAACACTTCTTAATAGCATAATAAACTACTTATCTAGAGCCATTTCTCATAACCTTAGCTCTAGTTTGAAAGTATATGAAAACATACTTCCCAAGAAACATTGCAGATATCGATGACCAGCGTATTGGACCACACACCCAAGGACCAAGAGTCAGGACCATTGCTCTGATACCATAAAAGTGTAACACTCCTTGTATATCATCTTACTTTATAAGAAAAGTAAGAAGTTTTGAAAACTTGGACTTGTTATCGTTGGAAAAAGATCTGAAAATAATAATTTTCCATTCCCTTGAAAATTCTTTTTCACAAACACTTGATTTGTAATGAGGTTGACTAACAAAATCAGAGTTTGCGGAAACATAGTAAAATCACCATATTACCCTCCCAAAATATATCAAGTGTAACAAGTCCATTATTATCAAATAAATATTATGATAGGACTGAATTCCTTTTATGATACCTTTTTCCAAAATATGTATCATATAAATTCTATTAAAAATAGAAATGTCATAGAGCTGGTCACTGGTCCCTTGTCCAAGCATCTTTCTGGTCGGATCCTCGATATCTGCACAACGGGTTTCCAACCCACATTTTCTACACTCTGCAAGCACCTAAGGGACATCTCCCCTTATTGATTCTTGTGCAAGCTAGATGCACGATCAACACCTAATAAGGGCATGGGGGTTAGCTATACATATTCACATACTCAAATGAGAATAAAACTAACATCCACAAGTTAACATGTAGCAATTCATGATGCATAATCATATGAGCACACCTGGTTAATCTTAATAATTCTTTCAATGCAGGTGGCATGATGCATGATTTCCTTCCACAACTGAGGCCTCTAACAAAGTCCATCTCGGACGTCCATCCAATACACCGTTGTATTCCCGGAACACTGACATTCGTTCCCAGAACATAATGCCAAACCATACTTGGATGATAAACATTCACTCCCAGAGTGTGCATCACGTTCCCAGAACGTGTAGCAAACCATACTTGGATAAATAAGCATCACTCCCAGAGTGTGCATCACGTTCCCAGAACGCATACGTTCCCAGAACGTATAAAACCAGGTCCCGGACACTGGCCACATATCTATAATGTGTCATCCAGTAGGTTTCTTATCAAAGTGTTCCCAGAACACCAACATACGTTCCCAGAACGTATAAAACCAGGTCCCAGACACTGGCCACATATCTATAATGTGTCATCAAGTAGGTTATAATTTGGTACTCCCGGAGTACCCTCCTCATATTCCCAGAATATGATAATCGTTCCTACCAACCAAACTTCCATTCTATATGAATGCACAATCATCAAGGTTGGTTTTATCTTTAATTCAATTATTATACCAATGTGTTCCCAGAACACTAACATACGTTCCCCTTACGTATCGCAAACCATACTTGGAATAAAATCAAGCACCACTCCCAGAGTGTGCATCACGTTCCCAGAACGTGTCCAAGAAACCATGTCCCAGACAATGGCCACATTCCCAGAATGTGTCATCAAGTTGGTTGCATTAGTTTAGTACTCCTAGAGTACAGGGTCAAGTACCCGAACCTCACAAACTATCCTTGCCAACCTATTTCATTACCTTTCTCTATGCATGTATTGCATGCATAATTTACTAAGGTTGGTCTTTCCATTAATTACTGTGATTTAGAAATATTTCAATTTCTCTTTTGAATGATTTATTTGAGGTATAGTCTTTGACACAAAATTCTCCTTTGAAATATCCCAAAACATGTCATTAAACTTAGATTGGGTAAAACAAAGTCAATGGTATTCAAAAACTTAACTTTTTATTTTTCAGATTCAGGTACTAACCGGTTACAGTTCTAGGCTAACCGGTTAGATTTACAAACCTGAACTGTTTACCATTGTAATTCAGAAAACCCTTTTTCTTAAATTCCCTACCCAATCCATAAACCAGTTTAACAATGTTTATACCTCAAAATCAATGTTTATATCATTCAAAAGTCTAAATCACATTTCATTGTCCAATGAGCATAATTTCTCTTAAAATTATTCCATCAATTTAAGGCATAAATTGTAATCTCTCCAATCTGAATTTATTGACATTATCACAACCCATATTCAAACCTTGTGTATTGAAATTAAGGCTTAGATTTGAGTAAAAATTATTAAGATTTCAGGACTGATTTATAAACTGATTTTTCTTTGAAAATCTGCAGTGTCTAACCGGTTACGAAAATCGTGTAACCGGTTAGATTATGCAGTCAGACCATTAAAACAAGAGTTTTAACAACTCATTTTCTTCCTTTCTCAAATCTAACCAAATTTCAGTATACACCAAGTTCATATGCCTTAAAATAAACATGTTTACACCCAGAAACACGTTCATATTGCATGCATCAAGTTTATTGTATTAAATTGCACGAAAATCCACATAAACACAATTTAACACAACAAAACTTAAATCAAGCACTCAAACACAGAATTCAGCATTTATATAGCTTGCATGCATCCAGATAACATTGCTCAAAACAACAATTGAGCTCAAATTGGCCTCCAAGCCATTTATCCATTTCAATTTATGCCCTTTGAGTCTCTTGGTGACTCATCCTATATTCTACCACAATTTATTCTCATTCTAGCAAATAGTAAGCTTCCCCCTTACCTTAGGTTCGTGCTTGATCCAAAACATTGCAGAGAGAAAGGCTCCAACATAGATTCCCCACAAATCCTAGGTTTTGCTCTCAGCCACGATTTCCATCAACAGGGTCCAAAGACCAGAAGATTTGACATAACATTTGGCCAAAGAAATTGGGGAAACCAATTAGGACTCAATATAGGTAACATGTACTAAGGAATGGAAGTGATTTGAGATTTAAGGATTGACTATACTTACCAAAATCAGTTCTAGAACTCAGCTTCCAGAACATGCACAACAGAGGATTCAGAATTCAACTCCCAACTTCTCAAATCGATTTCTACTTCCACACAGACTCTCAACTCACAAATTTGGTGTTTTTACAAAGCTCAAGATGTAAGCTTTGCAATGGTGTATGGATCTCGATCTCACTCTCAGGAACAAAGGCGAATTTCTCCACACAAAAATGGAACCCTAATTCCCTTCCTCAACAAGAATTCAGCTGCATTAACCCTCAAATCCTTAGAAATTCATCTATTTATAGACAAATTAGGGCTGCATGCAGGGCGACGTGTGGTTCTCCACTAGAATTTGGCTGTAATCGTGGCGAATTCGGGGTTATTCGAGTGATTACTCATCAAACGCACTAACCCGATTTTCTGAGTTCATCGTGTAACCGGTTACAAAGCCCCTCTAATCGGTTACATACTGGTAAAATTCAAAAATTAATAATTTAATTACTCTTTCTTCAAAAACCTTTTTAATATTGCAATTAGGTCCCAACCCAAGGACTAAATTACAATATTCACATTTTTGTACAAAATAACCATATAAAAATATATCTCATATTTTTATATAATAAAAACACATAATGTACAAAAACTAAAACCTTCAAAATCAATTATAAAATAATTGTTATAATTAATTTCTTGGTTATTTGGGAGACGAAAATTAGGGGTGTTACACGCAACACTTGGGATTTGCTGCCTCTTCTTCTTCTCGACAAAGTCATGACGATATCGATGACGATGACGATGATGAAGACGAAGATTATGATTATGGATATGGAGATGGAGATGAAGATGAAGATGATGTTTTAGGGAAGGAGTAGGGCAAATAATATATGTCTTCTATGTTAAATGGCGTATTTATTAGTTAAAATATTTTGATGCTTTATGAATTTTAGAATTTATTAGACTTAAGAATTTGTTTAATTTTGAATTATTGTTGGTAATTTTGTTCTAAAAATATTTAGCTACATTAAAAAAAAATTATGGAGAAAACATGGTACGTTATATATGTGGTTGTTATTGCAAATTTAATATGAATCACATTATTTTTTTTAGGGATTTACATGCAATATAAATTTTCTTACATATATTAATTGTTGCAGATTTTCCTACGAATATACGAAATTAACTACTTTGGGATTTTCTTGCGAATTGATTTTTCGTGCTGCGGTATTTCCTACAATTTATTTTCTTGCGGCTTTTTCTGTGAGCATTGTATGAATTACTTCTTGGGATTTTTCTGTGAATAATGTTCCTGCGGATTTTCCTTTGAAATTTCTTGCAGATTTTTTAGCAAATTGAATCGTGGATAATTTTGCTGCAGAGTTTCCCACGAATTAATTCATGCGGCTTTTCTTGCGGATTTGAGTGCTGCAGATTTTCCAACGAAAATCTACCTAAAGAAACCGCATGAACTTTCCACGTAAAATTGATAAATTTATGACAAATATGTTGCGGATTTTTAAACAAAATGCGTAACAAAATGCGCAAGTAATTTCATGCGACTTAAAATTCGCAGCAAATAATTATCCACGAAGGTATTACATGCGGATTATTATTTGTAACAAAATCCGTAGGAAATCCATTTCCTGCGAATATTTGCTCTATATTTACAAGAAAATTCGCAGGAAATTAGCATATTTTTAGTAGTGTTGCTTCTAGTCATCCTCTTTCTTCAACCTCGGAGGTAGTGGTGCTGGTTTGGGTGTGCCTTGCTCTTTCTCGTGATCTGCAGGTGGATCCTGCGTCTGTTGCCTTGCAGTTGAGCCTCTTCCACTTGGTTGCTTTGGCCCCTCATCCTTCTTCTCATGCTCAGTTGCATCACCCTTCTTTTGTGGCTCGTCATACGACTTGTCACTTCGAAGAGTGACCGCCATGCATCGCTCCTTGTAGTTGGTTGCAATCTCTGATATCTGATTATTTATTTGAGCCAATTGCACCTCCAAGTTGTGAATGTTGACTTCCTGATTGGCGAAATTCGCCCTTGCTTCTGCCATGAAGGTATTGGTGTGGTAGCCATTGCTTCAAGTGCTTTCTCCCAGTCTTGCTCGCGGTGATGGATTGGGTGTTGGGCTGTACCCTGAGGTGTGAGACTGACTGATTTGCCCCGGATTGTGGATATTTGAGTACATGTTATTTTTAGGTACTCCATCACCCACAAACATGGCCTGCTCCTCAATGGTGGCTGGACCTTACTGACTTCAAAAGCACAATCACCATTCCGGTGACCTCCCCCACAAAAGTCGCACTTTAGAGTGCTTGATGCAACTGCCACAATGATCTGACTCATCTGCTTCATTAATGCAGCCATTTGTTGTTGCATTTACTTATTTTGCTCGATTAAGATCTGGGTTTGACTAGAATCCAGATCATTGCTCTTCAGAACGCTCTGCTCCACCTGGGTCTTCAATCCTTGACTCTTGCTGAATGCCATATTTGTAATAACTTCCTTGGCCTCTTCAACAGTCTTCTTCATCAGCGATCCACCAGCTGCTGCATCAACCATACTTTGATTGAATCGGTTGAGCCCATTATAGAACAATTGAATTTGTTGCTAGTCTTGCATATATATTGGGCACCTCCTCAGTAGCTGGTTGTAAGGCTGTCAAGCTTCATGCAACGGCTCGTTGTCCTCTTGCATGAATGAGTGAATGTCTTGCCTCAGCTTTGCTTGCATCCCAGTTGGAAGAAACTTATCCATGAATTTGGAGACAAGTACTTTCCAGCTGGACAAACTCCCTGGTGCCTGGTTGTTCACCCAAGTTAGCGTCTCGCCCCTCAGTGAGAGAGGGAACATCCTCATTCTGATGGCCTCGTCTGTAGCACCCTCGATTTTGAAGAAGCCGAGCATGCCCAGGAAGTTGGCGATATGGTCCCTGGGGTCTTGATTTGGCGCACCACTGAATTGATCCTGCATGATGAGGTGGATGTATTGCGGATCAATTGCGAATGCAGTTGCAGTGATGGCTGGCCGGACTATGCTAGAAGCAAGGAAGTCTGGGTCCACGGTTGCATATTCCGCCAAAGTCTTCCTGGAGGAGGAGGCGGAGAGGATCCGTGAGATCCTCCTCCTCCAGCCATCTTCAATGTTGGTCTTTCCCCTCTTCTAGTGCTGAATTTTTCTCCTCTTTGTACTTAAATTAATAAAAATTCCTGCACAGCACAAAAACAAAAGAAAAATTACGCAGCACCTGTTGAGACAAGAAACTAACTAAAAAAAATAAATTTCACCTAAAACGACTACTAAGTACCGAAAACTAATTGAAATGAATTTCAATCCCCGGCAACGGCGCCAAAAACTTGTCCACTCTCTACCAAGTATACTAGATCGCAAAGTAATACAGTCGGTTAAGGCCAGATACCGTCCCTCAGGGATTGCAAATTGTTCAATTAATTCTCACCAAAGAGTAGTTAAAAGCAAAATCTATAAGTTTCTAACTGATTAATTAAGATTGATTTAAAATAAAATAAAAACAGAAAATAAATTAAAGTGTTGAGCAATTTGAGAAATATGTTAGGAACATGGTTTCATTGTAGGCGTTGTTTATTTATCATGAATCTCTGTTTTTCCATAAATCATGAACTAATTCCTAAATTGGTAACTATTAGATCCCTCTTGTATAATTATTTCTTATTCAATTAGATAATCCTTAATTCCTTAAGAGATTAAACTATTGAATAATCTTAATTAAGAACAGAGAATTAATCATGTTATATAATTACTCAAATGTATCCCTACTTGTTGAATAACTATATTGTTTGAAGGCATGACCTATTCTAATTCCTAATCTCTCAATTGAAGAATTAGAGATCCAAAACAAGACATAAATTAGCTAGATTTATGAATTGGAAATAAAACACAATCAAACACATGATTTAGAAACGGAAAAACATCAATTCATGAAATCAATAAACTAATCCATACAAATTCACCAATTCCTAACACAAGGGTTTTAGTTACACATCATGAAATTAAGAACAAGAGTAATAGAAGAATGCATGATTACCATGGAAAAGCTTTGGATCTTCCAATCCTTGATCTTCTCCTCTTCTAAAACTCTCTAAAATTATGTAATCTCCCTCTCTAAAATCTGCCTAACCTAGTTCTAAAACCTATATTTAAAAGATAAAACGAAATCCTAATTAATCCCCTCAAAAACGCATCAGAAATCAGCCCAATTGGGCCTTCACGAACATCGCGCGCCTGGGCGCACCAGGTCTAATTGCCTTAAATTAACGCTGCTTGCGCGCTTGGGCGCACCATTCACGCGCCTGGGCGTGCTGAAGTACTTCTGACTCCGTTTCTCTCCGTTCTTGTGCCATTTTCAAGGTCCTTTCATCCTCTTTTCAACTCCAATATTATTTTCTTCATTTAAGATCCAAAAGTACCTGAAACATACCCAAAACGGATCAAAACGCTCAAGGGAATAAAATTTCCTAAACTAATTAAAAACTAAACAAAATCTACCTAAAATACTTAAGAAACAAACCAAAACTAAGCAAAAGGGAGTCAAATTAAGCTCTAAAACATCATATGTTAGACCCAAATCAATTACCTAGATTATAAAAACGGTTTTCCCTAAATCAATTTGATATAACAAAACCTAATTCATTCAATTATATGAAAATCAATCTTTTCTAAGTTTTCAATCAAGAACAATACGAAAGTGCATAAATTAAAGAGATTAAGGGAAAGAAATACTACTGAGATTGTATACTGGTTCACTCTCCTACACTAAGAGCTACATCCAGTCCCCTCTTCCACAAGAGAGATTTTTTTCACTAAGGAATTAGAATTTTCAAATTACAAGTAAATGCCTCTTAAGATACCCCACTTGATAGCCTCCAAGAGATAACCTCACTCTTGTCTTGTAACCCTATTGAATCTCTAATTTAACCTTCAAACTTGAAAGAACATCCTTCAAGACTAAAAACCTCTTAGCTTTCTCTTTCCAAAAGTGGATACCTCACCACTTGCTTGATGACACACCAAGGCCTCTTCTTCTTCTTCTTCATTTTGCTTGATGAACAACACACCAAGACTTCTTCTTTGTTGTATTGAAAGCTTGCATCTTGCAATGATTACAACTCAATGAAAAACAATAAACCTATTGAATCTCCTTCAGGAACTATGAACTATTAGAACTTGAGATTCAAGAGCTTTTTGATCAAAAGATATGAAAATAAGAACTTTGATCTTTGTAAAACTGAGAGAGAATGTTGAGAGAAAATGTGACTTAATCTTTTCTAAAATGATGTGAAAATGAAGTAAGTTACTCATAATGATTAGGGAAAGGTTTATATAGAAAACCCATAAGGTTTGGAAAACATTGTCGTGGACCGGTCCTTGGTCCGACCTACCCCATCTTAACCGACCGTAAGTCGAACAAAAACTACCCAGACTCCTCTTCCAGTCATTCAGATTCCAGTCGCTCATCTTAACTGCTCAGCTAACCTTTTAACTCGGCACAGGCTCAAATCACCTTACCGAGCTAGGGGGCTTATGTAGCGGACCTGACTCCAGTCCGACCTATTTGACCTTATGCCGACCAGTAAGAACTGAATTTATGAGCACCGACCACCATCTGGTCGGATTCACAGCACACCGAGCTAGGGACACTTGAGTGAATTACAGGCTTACGGGATCAAGGCCGAGCACAGGGTCTTCACCCTTCGAGCCATGGCCGAGCACAGGGTCTTCACCCTTATCAGGACCAGATACGGTCCCAACAGCCTAACACTCCTATATTCCCGCACAGCTCGATAAACTATAGGATAACTACTGTGTTTATCTGTTACAGGTTCTAGAAAGGATATCTAAACGACACCTTTCCTAGTCCTACACAAACACATCAAGCTAACGTGTCCATACAGGCCCACATGCACACAACAACTTCCCCTATAAGTACCACCATGCTATAGGGGCTAAGATATGTTCTCTCAACCCTACTCTCAAGAACTACGTGTGGCTTGATTCCCTTTTCACTTGGGATATGTAGGACCGGGGTCACCTTCGCCAGCTACAACAACCCATCAAACACATCGTGGTGTTTCATCAATATTGGAACACGACAAACATGAAAACTGATTTTGCCTTGAAAAGTCGTTTTAACAAAACTGTTCTGCATATCTTAAACGATTAACTGGAATCTTAATCGATTAAGACCTGATGGCAAAAATAGGTTAATCGATTAACACTGAGCTTAATCGATTAAACATGTAGAATTTCTCTAAAAACTTTTTTCTCAAATTTTAACCTTTTCTCTAAAACCTTTAAACCTCATATTGATTTTGGTTAAATGAAATACTCAAGATTAATATGATCATGCACTTGTTTGAGATTCACTACCAAACTCTAAACTACCCAAACTCTAAGACTCAAACAAAACTATAAAAACAATATACACATTGAATCTATGAGTTTGCTCTTTCTTCATCATTGTTGCTTTTTTTTTCTTTGTCATTTGTTGATCTTCTTCATGGTTGAGCTTCTTCAAAACATTGTCTTCATCAAAACCACTTGAATCATGCATACTCCTCATATGCTTAACATTAATAAGATTGGTGTTAATCTGACAAGAGCATATGCCAATTCTAGATGCATATGCAACATATTAATAAATAAAGAAATTAATAACTTCTTTAGTTTTTTTATGAATTTGGTGTGATGGGTGGAGGAGACTGGCTGGCCCGTTTTCCCTAGTTTATGGTATGAGTTTTGGATTTTGAACCCTCACTTATTATGTCAAAACCCCATTAAAAAACAATCAATTTTTATACTTGATTGGGGTATAAGCTTGTCAGAAATGGACAAAGTTTTATCTGAATCATCTTGAATTAACCCTAACCAAGAAACTTCTTTAAGTTTCACCAAAATATACATAATTAATTAATTTGATTAGTTCAAGTCAGGACACAAAAGAAAAATATAAAACTTATTCGAGATGGTTGGATGTAAAAATTCACGGAAGCTATAATATCCAAGTATGCTTTTCTGGAAAATATGTGTAAGAATTGCCACTATTAAAAATCACCTTTTCTAATTTGCTGCGACCATCAAAATTGAGTTGGGGATTTCCAAAATTTAGGAAAAAGAGTATAAACACCCCTTAAACTATTTGCTTTTTGCAAATGGTCACCACAAACTATTTTTTCTGCATAATTACTCCTTAAACTTTAACATTTGACAAAACTAATACTTTTGTTAAAAAAAAGTTAAAACTTAACGGTAAAAATATTTGACCATTCAATTTTTTATAATCTCAACCATTGAATCTTTATAACTTATTTTTTTAATTTTAATAGTATTCATTTAACCTTCTTTTCAAAAATGAAGAAATTGTCATGGTGTGCATAAACTGATGTTGTTTCTTTTTTTTATTACAAAGAAGGTATTTTTGGATAAGGATAAATGAACATTATTAAAATTAAAAGATAAATTACAAAGATTTAATGGTTGAGATTATAACAAATTGAATGGTGAATTGTTTGTACCGCTAAGCTTTAATTTTGAGTTAACGGAAGTATTAATTTTACCAAATGTTGAAGTTTAAGGAGTAATTGCGTAGGAAAAATATATAGTTTGTGGTGGCTATTTGCAAAAGGCAAATAGTTTTAGGGGTATTTATACTTTTCTCCCAAAATTTAAGCCAAGAATCTCAGCTTGGTACAATTGATCAATTTAATTCTCTTATCATGGATACCTTTAGAAAATAAAAGTGCATATTATTTTTTGAATTGATACTTATAAGTTTATACAACAAAATCCATGATACCAGGATACATATTCAAAGCAAAAAGTTACATATAAAATCATGGGCAGACCTGAGTGGAATGTGACCACGTAGGACATATTCTAAAAGTTAATAATATTAAACGAAAATTGAAAAGTGTGTACTGTTTTTGTTTCTTCAAATTAAGGGTTAATATATTACCAAAAAATTAAGTGATAACCTTGAAATCCTATAAAAAATTTGCATTACACAAAGCTTATTAATCCAAAAAAAAAAGACATGAAACAAAAAGCATATCAACAACTTCACTGCATAAAAAAGAAAGAATGAAAAAATATACTTACTAATTGGTACTCTGGAGCCTTTGCAGGTAACTTGAGATAAAACATATTTCTAACCTCATAATAGGATAATTTTTATAAAAAGGATGTGTGTTGTACCCATTGGTTCTTGGTTATAGATTGAGCATTACCACCAAACTTGTGATCACCAAATACATAATATGTGGCACGAAGGAAATGAGAATCCAATCTAAAATTCATTATAAATATATGTTGAAATTCAAATGGAGACCTTAAATCAAACAATAGAATCTATCCACTTGATTCTTTGAGCAAAATCAAAAGCAATGGGTCCAATATCAAAATCAAAAACAAAATTAACATAAATGAGAAGAAAATTCTACCTAAGAAATAAAAGTTAAAAGTTAAAATATAGCTTCAACTCATACATCACACATTATTTGCGAAGATATAGAAAAGAATAATAATCCACTGAAGTAAGATAATTATTGTTAAAAATTTGGTTTATCTCAAATATAATTGGTTATAATATTTTGCTTATTGCTTTTATATACCTATAAACACACAAAAAACATTCAAACATTTTCATGCAGGATATGTTTAAGAACTCTACGATAGAGCTGTCAAAATGGGCCGGGCCAGCCGGGCCGGGCCAAAAAGCCCGAAAAATCATAGGGCTCGGGCTCCTTAATATGGCCTATTTATTCAACCCGGGCTATTTAGCCCGGCCCGGTTCGGGTTCGGGTTCGGGCCGGCCCGGTGGCCCAGAAAAAAGAAAAAAATTCATATTTTTTTTAATTTTATATGTGTAAAAAAACACTTATAATAAAATTCTCTTAATTTTTATCAATATTCACATATCAAAAATGCACCTGAACAAATCAAAGCACAACATTAATTGTCCTATATGAGTTATACATACATTTTAATTTATGTAAGAATAGAAAATCAAATATATCCACTAAAAAATGTATAAAAGAATAAAACACTTATTATTGTTTAAAAAAATATGTGTAAAAAATAAAGGAAGTTTATTCATTAAATTTTTTGAAAAATAAATATATGTTTTTTTGAAGTGGTTGAATTGTAAAAAAAAAAAAAAAAAAAAAAAGTGATGCGGGCCGGTCCGCACCCGGCCCGAAACCCGCTTAGGGCGGGTTTGGGTTTGATACTAGGGTACTTAATTTATAACGGGCTTTTTGGCCCGAGCCCGGCTTGGCCCGAACCCGAAGTGGGCCGGCCCGAACCCGGCCCGCAGGCCAGTTTTGACAGCTCTACTCTACGAGTAAAAGAGAAGGGTGGTAAAAAAGGGAGTTGATTTTCTAATCTCCCCTTTTGAGTTTTTGACCCCTTTAATTTTTTTTCCAACAGTATTCTTCTTCATATTTTTCTTCTTTCTTTCTTCTTCACCCCCTCCATCATCATCATCTTCTTCTTCTTCTTTCTTGTAGAGTTTTGATGTTTTGATGATAACACACTTATGCCCAACAACAACATTCAACAAAGCAAGCAACCACTCATGAAGATTAGAATAGGTTTATTTTAATTTCTAATCAATGTAATATTTTATTTTATGTTTGCATATCATGAGAGTGGGTGGTAGCTTTAGGGAATGTCAATTAGATTTATAATATTGTTTGATTATTAGTGAAGAAATATTAATCTTGATAAAATAGCTCTAAATAAAGTACTTGTCAAAGTATATTTGCAAAACTTTATTTTTAATTACTATTTGTGAGGGTTAATCGATTAGTGTGTTAACAGTTAATCGATTAGCACGATTTACCACAGGTTAATCGATTAATGTGTTTTATGTTAATCGATTAATTTATGTCAGTTCTGAAAAATAATATTTTGTTTAAAAAGACTTGATTTCAACTTTGACAAGGTTACACACTCTTTCATAATTTTCATATAGAGAAACATACTTTCAGATTTTCAAGAGCTATTACTACTTTCCTATTGTGATATCAAGATTCAACTACTTTCAATTTTCTTCACTCATGATCTTTCAATATTCTAAGTCCTATTGAAATTCAAGTATTCTAGTTCTAGTATTTGTGTTGAAGCAACTTGCAACAAGAAGGTTGTATACTCAAGGTTTCAACAAAGAAGTGAAGAATTCACGAATCAAGACTTTGAAGATTCTCAAAGCAATTTTGAAAAGGAATTTGATTGGAAGCATCTTCAACAAGTTCAAGAAGACAAGATACGGATTTAATTGGGTAGAATATCAAAGAGATTGGTACACTCTTTGAAAGGGGTTAAGATAGGATAACTAGTGAGAGTTGCATCTTAACATTGTATTCTAACAATTGAAGTATCTAGTAGAAACTCTTTATCTTTTGATAAAGGGGACTGGAGTAGCTCTCAGTGGTAGAGAGTGAACCAGGATAAAATCTTGTCTTCCTTGCTTTTATTCTTTCTAGTTTTCATTAACCAAGAACAATTGAATTAGGTTTAATTTGGGGTTTTTCAATTCCTTGTTAATTAACCTAAATTGGCTTGGTAAATTTACTTGATATTGTTCAATCATTCATTCATCATTTGTTGGTGCATCAAAGCATTGTAATCTCCTTTGAATTTGGTTTAAAACTGAATTTGCGTCAGTTACTGTTCTTATTAATCGAGTAAATCGATTGTTAATCGATTAATTTTTAAGTTGCTTTCGGCATTAATCGAGTAACACTTCAGTTAATCAATTAGTTTGAAAGTAAGCTTCGGCATTAATCGATTAATACTGGAATTAATCGATTAACCAGTACATTTTTGTAAGAAAATTTATTTTCTCAAATCCATTCTCTTTGGTAATCGAAATATTTGTATTAAGGCTTCAAAATTCTATTCACCCCCCTGTAGACTATTTTGAGCCGCTTGTTGGTTTCCAACAAGTGGTATCAGAGCTCGGACGAAAGAACCGAGCCTTAAAAAGCTTTTTCGAAAAGATCCTAATCTTTGGAAACAATGGGCTCAAATTTCAATCCTTTTGGTGGTGAAGGAGCTTCCATTAATCGACCCCCACTATTCAATGGTGAGGGCTACGCTTATTGGAAGGTCCGAATGAAAATTTTTATAGAAGCTATTGATATGGAAATTTGGAATGCCATAGAGAATGGGCCTTTTATTCCTCAAACAAAAGTTAATGATACTATCTCTTTGAAACCAAAGGCAAGTTGGAATGATGATGATAAGAAGAAAGTTCAATATGATTTAAAAGCCAAAAACATCATCACTTCGACATTGTCTTATGACGAATTCTTTAGAGTATCACAATGCACTGATGCAAAACAAATGTGGGACACTTTTAAAGTCACACATGAGGGCACGAATGAAGTTAGAAGGGCTAGGCTTAACACTCTCATGCATGAGTACGAGCTCTTTCGTATGTTGCCAAATGAAAACATAGGCGACATGCAAAAGCGCTTTACTCACATCATTAATCATCTTTCTGCTCTTGGAAAAAGTCTAACTAATGGTGAAGTTGTTAATAAAGTTTTGAGATGTCTTAGCAGGGAATGGAAACCTAAAGTCACGGCCATTATGGAGTCTAAGGATCTTGACGAAATGGATTTAGCAACACTATTCGGGAAGCTTCAAGAGCATGAAATGGAGCTAGGGAGATTATCCATGAATGAGGATGCCGATAAAAAGAAGAAAGGGATTGCTCTTAAAACTAATTCAAAATCCTTAAAGGCACATGAAGAACAATCTTTAGTGGATAACTCCGACTCGGATATCGATGATGAGACACTTGGGTTGTTGGTCAAAAAACATGGACGTTTCCTTAAGAAGAAGAACAATTTCAATAGAAATAGATCAAGAGACTCTAAGGATGCTCAACCAAGGAACAAGACCAATAAAGACAACATCATATGTCATGGGTGTGGGAAGTCGGGCCATTATAGATCAAATTTTCCAACCAATTCAAAGGCCGAGAATGACAAATCCAAGCCCAATCAATCTAAAGGAAAAAGGGCGTACATAGTGTGGGATGAACAGGAAATTCAATATTCATCTAGTTCATCGGAAGATGAAGAACTTGCTAACCTTTTCTTGATGACTAAGGTTGATGAAGAAGCATCTTCAAGCATGAAATCAAGTGATAACACAAATGAGGTAGATTATCTTTCCGATGCTAGTTCTAATTCTAATTCTCCCTCCTTCAATGAACTTTATTGTCGTGGATCTGAGAAATAGATCCACCACGATGTGTGTTTGTGGTTGTCGCAGCTGACGAGGGTGACCCCGGTCCTACGTACCCCCAGTGATAAGGGGATCAAGCCACACGTAGTTCTTGAGAGTAGGGATGAGAGAACATCCCTTAGCCCCTATAGCATGGCGGTTCTTATAGGGGGTTTACCTGATATGTGTGTTGTGGGCTTTCTGATGATGCCCGTGAGAAGGTAGTGTTCGAATAGGATTAGTTTAAGCTGCTGATAAGCTAACCCTTGTAAATCCTGTAATGGATAAGCACCGATCTATATCCCGTAGTTTATCAAGCTACGCGGGAATATAGGAGTAGTTGTTAGACTGTTAGGACTGTAAAGGGTGAGGATAAGGATGATAATCCTGTGCTCGGTCCTGATCCCGTAAGCCTTTAAACCACTCTGTCCATAGCTTGGGGTGCTGTGAATCCGACCAGTTTATGGTCGGTGCTCATAAACTCAATGCTAACTGGTCGGCATAAGATCGAACCGGTCGGACAGGAGTTAGGTCCACTACATAAGCCCCCAAGCTCGGTAAGGCGATTTGAGCCTGTGCTGAGTTAAAGGGTTAGCCGAGCAGTTAACCGACCGATTATAGGAGGAAAATTAGGGTGATGGGACTGTAGCTAGTAAGATAAGGCTGTTGGTAGCCTGTTTATAGCTGTAATCCAGTGGCCCGTAAAATTTCGAAGAGTTCGGCATACGGTCGGTAGGTCGGACCGGAGCCCGTTCCACGACATAAGCCCCCCAGCTCGGGAAGAGTCATAGAGACTCTGTCCCGTGTTTAGAGCCTTTTTGGGTCGATCAGACGTTCTCTTCCGAGGCTTGGTGGTGACGTAAAAGACTATTCGCAGCCGAGGACTTTTACTTGGAAGAGTATCGCGATTTGGAGATTCTTACACCTCTCTCATCGGGGTGTGTTAAAAGTAATATCATGAATTGGATCGTAACGTCTACGAAGGATGCTGTCGGAATGACTGCCTTGGCCGAGGTGCATTCCTCGATCCTGCGACGTATTTCGCCGATAGCCAAGTTATCGAGGTAGCAATCCCCGTTTTCACTTGTAGCCACGCCGATCTGGTCGGCCAACCGAGATCGTAGGCAAGTGCGTCGGGACGTGATCCGAAATGAGTGAATGTATTAAAGTAATACCTTGATGAGAGAGGCATATACCAAATCTGACAGCGATGGGTTGGAAATTTTGTTACATCCTGATTATCATATGGTGTCGTCTGCTATGTACATACTCTATCACATACCAGTCCACCACTCGGTAGAGCCTGAAAAAGGCTTGTGCCGGGTCATAAGATCTATGAAGCTCTCGGGGCCAACGCGAGTGAAGAAAAGTTGGAGTATTCAGATCAACTTTGTGCCCGCCTCCTTCACTTGAACGAGGCCGTGATCATGAAAGGTCGTTGAGGTTCGTGTCGATTGAATGATAATTGTGAGACGCTAACTGTTGATGTTCGAGGCTTCCTCGAACTCGATCTGGGTCCAAAAGAATTCCTATAGATATTGGTCGGCGGTAATGATTTGTCAACGCATAGCGAGCATGGAAACTTCCTTGTTACAGTTCTTCCCAGATGACTCCAAGTCCTTGAAGTACGTTGCTAATCCCAATCAACAGGCAATGAGACATGATGTGGCTGCTCGGGAGGAAGTCTTTACTTCCTAACTGGCGGAAATATGTTGACACATGGGAGGACATGATCGAAAACTTGACAGACAGAGGGAGTATGCCAGGGATGCCGAGAAGGTAAAGAATGATGCCGAGAGGGCAAAAAGTGAGATCATCTTCAACAAACCCAAGAAAACAGTCTGAGAAAATTCCTTGTGGATACGAAAAAAAAGTAGCGCAGATTCTTTCGTCAATGCTGATAATCAACTATAACTGCTGAACCCCTCGAAAATCGGAATAATTGAGGCAGATCCATGTTATGAGGTCGTCGAAGGCAAGGTGATAGATTATTCAAATAACGAAGCTGAAGTAGACCTCTACTCCCTTGTATAACAAATTCGAACCCGATAAAGCCTGAAGAGGCTTGTGCCGAGCTCGGAGGTCCTACGATACGTAACAAAGTGTTTAGGTCGGCGCCTTATGAATCCGAGAGGAGATGGATGAAACCAGTCAAGCTCGTACGGATGCTGACTAATGAAACCGAGGGGAGATGACTGATGTGTGGTTCCTCGCCATCGCGAAAATAATTCTAGGAAAGAGGAAAGAAACAAAGTGCTTGTTGTGCTTGCAGAACATGTTGTCTATTGGGAGAATCTCGAAGTGGCTTGCTTTTGGTGCTGCTTGAGCAGCTTGTGTGATCATACTTGCGCCTTCTTTTTCTTTCATGGTTCTCAGAAACAATTCTATGAGCAATTCGACCTAAAGATCGAGGCTACCATAAACCATGGTGGTCTGTGCTTGGCCACCGAGAGGAGTTGAGTGTCGAACTAATTTTGTGATGGCATAGGAAGAAGGATCAGCATGATGTTCACTTCCTAGGAAGGATGTCGATCGAGAAATAATGTATTGTGAGTCATTGGGAAGAACGAGCGAGCAAATGTGACGATCCGTGTGGAAGAACACTGTGACGAGTTTGAACGCTTGTGAGTTGTGAAAGAGACTCTTCATTATAGGGTTCCTAGGATCTGATGGATCCAAATCAGAAAATGGACCTCGGCGCTCAGATCCGTGGAGGCACCGACTCATTGTGAGACAGTTAAGACAAGATGCTCGGTGAATGTACAATCAGCTGAGTGCCGACTCGTTGTGGTCGATTGGTTGCTGGGAAGGAGTGTAAGGCGAAGCGAGGTCAGCCTGTGACCCTGATGTCGTGGCAGAAGGTGCGAGGATGCTAGAGGCTTCAGTTGTGTCACTTGAACAGGAAACCGAGTGAAGATTTTGAGGCCATGACTAGTAATAAATGGAAATAGTCGCAGTAAGCATGTTCAACAGAGGAGACAGTGATGTCATCGTGAGATTTTGCCGAAATCATGTTTGAAGATGATGTAACATTAGACGCCCAGAGTGACGTGCTGTAAGATTAGACGCCAAGCATGACTATGTTTGTATGACACCGATTCATTTGAAGATATCGTTGGCGATTTGAGGCTGACAAAAGAGGTCACAACCAATCGGTTACTTCCCGGTGATTTGCTCGACCTTCGTTGTTGTGTTTATGGATGATGATGAGATCACGGTGTGATGACAACATGGACTCCTGGGACATGCTTGACAGTGTTGAGAACCATTTCGACATTGGAAGCGTTGTCCGATAACTGCTTTGTGAGAATGATGGCAGGATTTTTTCGATCCTTCGTCCGGAACTCCGAGAGTGCCATTATCCCAAGTGTCCTCAAGCTGTATGGGAATATAGGAGTGGAGGTTGGACTGTTGGGACCGTAACTTGTTTAAATAAGGATGCGGATCCTATGCTCGGTCGTGATCCCGTAAGTCTCAATCCACTCGTGTCCCTAGCTCGGTAAGACATTGTTCAAATTCGTGGTCGGTGCTCACTGGTTCAATCCTGAACTGGTTGGCCTGAAGCAATATCGATCGGACTGAAGTCTGGTTCACTACCTTTAAACCCAGACCGAGAATGTTAGGAGCACATCACCAGATTGATGAGATTTCTCGGTCTTCCTCAATAAGAACATCCCTCGTTAAGGATTTAACGACTACCGGTTCCCCTTTTCGGTCCTCGTCCGTTTTTGGAGAGGAGCCACAAGAGACAAAATGTTATCTCCATAGCCCGGTGTTCAACCACAGGCGTAGGAGGTTAGTCGGAAACCGGTGGAAGAGTGGCGGCAATCGTCTAACGACTTTGAAGGGAGAAGGCTCTTCTCTGGTTCCTGATGCTTCGAATTTATGGTTATGAAAAAAGAGGGGTTGCCTGATGAGGGCCCGCCGCGGTTGTCACATGCATCCAGAATTGTGAATCGAACATGAGCCCTTTTTGTTCAGGACACGAGCTCGAAGATTAATCGTGAAGCTTTGGCGAAGTTTTGGCTCGTGGGTCCTTGCCACCTCATCCTCGTCGTCGTCAGCTGGATTCCGAACATGTCAAAGTGTTCCCAGTACTTGGAAAACCATTTCCGGAATGACGAGGATCTCAAAATGAGCTGTTTAGAGAAATGGGTCATCCCACTTGTACCTCGCATGTGTATACGAAATTAATAATTAGCAATCGTCGTTAGATTGACAGTTTATGGTGATTAAATAGCAACAATGACGATTATTGGCTGAGTTGATATATAATATCAGTATACAAGTTGTATGATTTAACAATATCAATAATGAGAATTATTGGGGATTTAAATACTCGTAAGTCATACAAGATTGTCAATAAAAGGATGTACGAAAATATACCATGCGTAGTAATAAGTAACATGAAAGAAAAATATGTCAAAGCAATTAAAGGTGTTGAACCAGATAAAAGCATTAATTTATGAATAATGACAATGCTCAATTAATAGGAACTACTTAGTGTTACTTAAAAGCTATGCACATCAAATATCATTATTCCATAATGACAGGACAGACAGACATTTAAGGATGTTCAGCAGTAAGGAAGTTTGCGTCACATATCAACATGTATGAAAAATCATGAGTATAGGATAAATGATATGTAATGAAATTAAAGGAATACATAAAAGCATTAGGAGTATATATCAAAAGCATTGCATCAAGTAATTTAATATTAGCATGTGTAAATAGGGAAGTAATGTAGGAACGAGAATTCCTTCCCTGATTCAGTGTGGCGAGGAATGTCGGGTTGAAGACATTTAGATTGAAGTCTCTTGTCAATCCTTTCCAAGCGGGTTTCGTTGAGCGGTTAGAATGAAACACTCTAGTAGGGAACATGGTGCAAGGTTTACGCAATCGTTTTATAAATCCGAGGAGAGAAGGGTAATGCGTGGTTCCCGATGTTCTGAATGTATGAGATACCAAAAGGGGGATGCTGTCGAGGGTCCGCGCACAACTGGCACATGTATCCGACGCGGGGAACCGAGCACGAGGTTTTCTATACTCGGAGACGAGATCAAAGAAGGAAATTTGGCGGGGGGATCCTCGCCGTTATCACCATGTTCCGAATAGAGTGACATGATTGTATTCACGGAGCTCGAAAAATAATATGCCCATTGATGAAAATCTTGAAATGGGTGGTCCAGTAGCTTGGACCATGTACCTCGCATATGTGTACAGAAAAAATAATTTTAGCGGTTGTCGTTCAAATTGACAATTTATAATAAGGAAATTGCATGTGACAACCACGAGTGAATATAAAATATCATAATAGAAGTAGTGTGATTTAAAAATATCGCACGTAATAAATAGGATAATGAAAATTATTGGAGAGTAAATGCTCGTAAATCGTGCAAGATTGTCTACGAAAAGAAGCATGAAATATCACGCGCTATAGAAATAATTATGATTATGTAAATAATCGTAAATAACATATGATGACATTTATTGCGAAGAATATCATATCATGTATCAGGTGAATGAACGTAATTATGTTGAGCAAATACATGTATCATGCGTTATAAAAATAATAATGATTATGCTAATAATCGTAAATAGCATTAAATAACATTTATTGTCAAGAATATCATATCATGTAACAAGTGAATGAACGTAATTATGTTGAGCAAATACATGTATTCAAATAGCGGCGTCATGGTATGAATGATGATATAACAACATAAATGATGAAAACAAAAAGACTACTTCCCTGGATTTGAGAAAGGCATGAGTCTTATTTTGTTGATGGGGTAGCTATTCACATGGGGCCTCTTTTCCTCTGGTTTTCTTGTATTATATAGAGTAAATACCATCATGCTTAATCAAGGAAGTGCTGTGGCGTAGTGGTACTTCGTTCCTCATACATCCAGAAGGCTCGGTGCTCGAATCCAAGTGGGAGCAAAATCCAATTCTTTTTCCTCTTTTTTTTATTATTATTTTTTTTATTATTTAATATTGGGCCATTGGCCCCTTATTTATTTATTTTTTTTTGAATTGGGCCTTGTAGCCCGTTAGGTCAAGGGCAACTGCTCCAAGCTGTTGCATGAGGGTAGTTCATCCCTCAACAGCGGTGCATCTTCCTCCCCGAAGATGACGGCGGTTCTGGTCGTTGACGGCAGTGGTTCCATGCAGCGACGGATACAGCAGAGGAGCGAGATGCTCCCCGTCTTCACCAAGGCGATGGCGTCGTGTGCAGCGGTGGTGAGGGAGAGAACTCGCGATCGCAAAGGGAGGGAGAGGAAGCGATTCGGTGGTTGGTTAGCGATCGAATTGTTCGCCGCCGGCGAAGGCATCACACTGTTCGCAAACAAAACAGACGGCGATCTCTGGTGACGGCGTCCGATGTCGAGGAGTTCAGGTTCGGCTTCTCACTCGTTCTTCAGCGATGGTAACCAGCGCAGGGGGTGTCTCTGCACGTAGTGATGGCGGAGAGGTCACAACTCATCTGAAGCAGTGTTGCTTGTCCCATGTGCCGCACCGAGGTCGCGATTCTCGTGACAATCCGCCGCTGATGCTCTATTATTTGTTTTGTTGATGATAGTGGTTCATAACCACTTTGTTTCATCTGAACTGAGGTGAGTGGGGTTTGCGTCGGTGCTGGCCGTAAAAGAAGCCATTGATGGAGTCGTGACGTGAACAGCTAGGATTGGATCTCGTGATGTGGTGGACGTAAGCTTTGATGAACGATAAAGCTTTGATCCATGGTTGAAACAGATCTATTATATGATGCAGGAGGACACGAGAGTGGTGCATATTGGTGTCGGTTTGCACGGTGGCAGGTGCTGGTCACAACGGTCCTTGGTGATGAAGAACACGTCCCGATCTACGGTGGCTGCCCTCATGTGCAGATTGGATGGCATACAAAATGGCGGTAATCCTCACAGATCTTGATGGTGTGGTTCTGTCCCGTTGGTTCGTCGTTGATAAGGGAGTCTCTATGCCTCCATGACTCGTGAATATGACTTGGGGAACATGGTGGTTCATCGTAGAGGTGATGGTGTGATGCCATGGTTAAAAGATTTTTTTTTTGGGTGGATGGGAATCGAAGTTTATCGTCCCCACAGACGGCGCCAATGTCGTGGATCTGAGAAATAGATCCACCACGATGTGTGTTTGTGGTTGTCGCAGCTGACGAGGGTGACCCCGGTCCTACGTACCCCCAGTGATAAGGGGATCAAGCCACACGTAGTTCTTGAGAGTAGGGATGAGAAAACATCCCTTAGCCCCTATAGCATGGCGGTTCTTATAGGGGGTTTACCTGATATGTGTGTTGTGGGCTTTCTGATGAGCCCGTGAGAAGGTAGTGTTCGAATAGGATTAGTTTAAGGTGCTGATAAGCTAACCCTTGTAAATCCTGTAATGGATAAGCACTGATCTATATCCCGTAGTTTATCAAGCTACGCGGGAATATAGGAGTAGTTGTTAGACTGTTAGGACTGTAAAGGGTGAGGATAAGGATGATAATCCTGTGCTCGATCCTGATCCCGTAAGCCTTTAAACCACTCTGTCCATAGCTTGGGGTGCTGTGAATCCGACCAGTTTATGGTCGGTGCTCATAAACTCAATGCTAACTGGTCGGCATAAGATCGAACCGGTCGGACAGGAGTTAGGTCCACTACATTTATAATGTGTATGTAGAAATGCATAAAGAGTTAAAGAAATTAGCAAAAATCAATGTTGAAAGAAAGAATTTCATTTTGAAGCAACAAGAGAAAATTTTGGAATTACAAAACTCCCTAGAGGAGCTAAAGCTTCAAAATGAAACCCTTGAACTCATTTGTGCAAATTCTACATGCAATTGTGATTTGAAAACAAATGATATCTCCACTTGTGATAATTGCAAATCTCTTGAAAAGGAAGTTTTTAATTTGAATGATAGAATTGCAAGGCTCACAAGAGGAGACACATGCTTAGATCATTTGCTTTCTAATCAAAGGAATAATAGTAATAGAACCGGACTTGGGTATACCAAACCCAAAAATCGCAATTTTCGCAAAGTTGGTACTTTCTCCAAAATTGACTTTTCAAAAACTCCAACTTGTCATTATTGTGGTATTTTTGGGCATACTACAAATAAATGCAATATTAAGAAATTTGCTATACCAAGTGGAATGTATGTTTGGATTGTTAAGGGGACTTCACCCCAAACTAACATCAAAGGACCCAAGATAACTTTGGTACCTAAGCCAAGTAGATTACATTGTTTTGTAGATGTGCCTTCGAACAAAGGAGCGTAGATGGTACTTGGATAGTGGATGTTCGAGGCATATGACGGGAGACAAAACGCACTTCATCGAACTTACTTCAAAAGGTGGTGGTCATGTGACATATGGCGACAACAACAAAGGCAAAACTCTAGAAGTGGGTAAGATTGGTAACGTATCTAACCTTATCATTGAAAATGTCCTATTGGTAGAAGGCTTAGAACACAACTTGCTTAGTATAAGCCAACTATGCGATATGGGCAACAATGTGACCTTTACTTCGGAATTTTGTTTTATTAAGAGTTGTATAGATGATAGTGTTAAGTTCGTAGGTCGTCGTTCTAATAACACTTACTTAATTGACTTGGATGAGATAACTTCATTGTTTTCAACATGTTTTAAATCTTTTGATGATGAAGTTCGTCTTTGGCATCGACGAATTGCACATGTCAATGTGAATCAATTAAATAAACTTTTACGAAAAGACTTAGTGATTGGTTTGCCTAAACTTAATTTTAAACTTGATAGCGTTTGCGACTCATGTCAAAAATGTAAGCAAGTCAAAAATACTTTTAAACCAAAAAATGTGGTAAGCACAACAAAGCCATTGGAGTTAATCCACATGGATTTGTTTGGCCCATCACAAGTTCGAAGTTTAGGTGGCAATTACTATGGATTTGTTTTGGTAGATGACTTTACTCGATTCACATGGACTTTGTTTTTATCCGCAAAAAGTGAAACTTATAAAAGTTTTAAAAAGTTTGCCAAGATCATCCAAAATCAACTAAGTTTGAAAATAGTGTCTATTAGAAGTGACCACGGAGGTGAGTTTGAAAATGCTAAGTTTGATGCGTTTTGTGAAAAGTTTGGTATAGATCATCAATTTTCAGCCCCTAGGACTCCGGAGCAAAACGGAGTTGTAGAAAGGAAAAATAGAGTTTTAGAGGAACTTGCTCGTACTATGCTTAAAGAATCTAGGGTTCCTTCTTATTTTTGGGCTGATGCGGTAAATACCGCTTGTTATGTCATAAATAGGGTTCTTATCCGTCCTCATTTAAATAAAACACCTTATGAGCTTTTAAAAGGGCGAAAGCCAAATATCTCCTATTTTCATGTATTCGGATGTAAGGTGTTTGTTTTAAATAACGGTAAGAATCCGGTCGGCAAGTTTGATTCTAAAGCCGACGAAGGTATATTCATAGGTTATTCAACCCATAGTAAAGCATATCGTATTTTTAACAAAAGGACTTTAACCGTAGAGGAATCGGTGCATGTTGTATTTGATGAATCTCCGAAAGGAGATTGTGTTGTTTCTTGTGATGATGATCTTGCAGGTACTTTTATGGATCATGAGAAACCAACACAACAACAAATAGTGGAGAATGAAGTTGAGCATGGAGAAGTGCAAACACATGATAAAGACTTAGCACAAGAGACACAACCTCAACTACCAATTGCTTGGAAGTCAAACAAAAATCACCCGGTCTCGAATATCTTAGGTGACATTGCTAAGGGGGTGGTAACCCGAAGCACATTAAACAATTTTTGTTATTATGTTGCTTTTGTATCGCAAGTAGAACCTAAGAATATTAGTGAGGCTCTTCAAGATGAGCATTGGGTTATGGCCATGCAAGATGAACTAAATCAATTTGAAAGAAATCAAGTTTGGGAGCTTGTGCCAAAACCCGATGATCGTCCTGAAATCGGCACTCGTTGGGTTTATAGGAATAAACTAGATGAGTCGGGTATAATTGTAGGAATAAAGCTAGGTTGGTAGCAAAGGGGTATAGCCAAGAAGAAGGGATAGATTATGATGAAACATATGCTCCCATAGCTAGGTTAGAAGCCATTAGAATTCTTCTCGCATTTGCATCTATAATGAACTTTAAATTGTATCAAATGGACGTAAAAAGTGCTTTTCTTAACGGATACATTCAAGAGGAAGTGTATGTCTCACAACCTCCCGGATTTGAAAGTTTTGAACATCCGGACTATGTTTTTAAACTTAAAAAGGCTTTGTATGGTCTTAAACAAGCTCCTAGAGCTTGGTATGATCGACTAAGCAATTTTTTATTAGAAAAAGGTTTTAAAAGAGGTGTTGTGGACACTACACTTTTTTTTGAAAGATCCGGTAAGGATATAGTTTTGGTTCAAATATATGTGGATGACATTATTTTTGGTGCAACTAACGAAATTTTGTGCAAGAAATTTTCTGACACTATGCAGAGTGAATTCGAAATGTCTATGATGGGGGAGCTCACTTTCTTCCTTGGGCTTCAAATTAAGCAACTTGATGATGGGATCTACATCCATCAAGGCAAATATTGTAGAGAGCTTCTCAGACGATTTGGCATGGAGTCATGCAAGCAAGCATCAACTCCAATGAGCGTTGCATGCTATTTAGACAAGGATGAAGCTGGGAAACCGGTTGAGGTAACAAAATACCGAGGCATGATAGGTAGTTTACTTTATTTAACTGCTTCTCGCCCTGCTATTATGTTCAGTGTCTGTATGTGTGCGCGTTTTCAAGCTAATCCGAAAGAGTCACACTTAACTGTTGTTAAAAGGATTATGAAATATTTAAAAGGTACAACGAATACCGGTTTATGGTATCCTAGAGATGCCCTTTTAAAACTTATTGGTTATTCGGATTCCGATTTTGCGGGTTGCAAAGTTGAAAGAAAGAGTACAAGCGGAACATGCCATTTGATTGGTAGTTCACTTGTCTCGTGGTTTTCTAAAAAGCAAAATTGTGTCGCTTTGTCTACCGCGGAAGCCGAATACATTGCGGTCGGAAGTTGTTGTTCTCAAATCCTTTGGATGAAGCAACAACTCTCGGATTTTGGTTTAATATTGTCAAAAATTCCTATTAAATGTGACAATACTTCCGCAATCAATTTAACTAAAAACCCGGTATTGCATTCAAGAACAAAACATATTGAGATTAGGCATCATTTTTTAAGAGATCATGTTCAAAAAGGTGATTGTGTCATTGAGTTTGTTCAAACTTCAGATCAATTAGCTGACATTTTTACAAAACCCTTACCAAGAGATACTTTCTATCGTATTAGAAGGGAGCTTGGTATTTTTGATGAATCTACTATTAGCTAATTGTATTTGAAACTTTTATAATCACCTTAAAGCCTATTTCATTATGTTTTGTGTTTTTGAGTTGTTGTATTTTAAAAATTATTTCATAATTCTCTTGATAAGTAGTTGTGTGTGTATGTGTTTTCTATGTATGTTTCATTGCTTAATTTTGTGTGCTAAATGCTAAGTGTTAATATGTGTGTTTGTGTATGAAAAACATTTTTACAAAATTTCAGAAATTTGAGTTTTTGTGCTTGTTACTCGATTAACAGTAGTCATTAATCCATTAAAATTTAAACCTCTTTCGGCATTACTCGATTAATGACACTGCTACTCGATTAATTTTTAAACTCCTTTCGCGCTTACTCGATTAATGAAGTTGCTACTCGATTAAATTTTAAACTGCTTTCGCACTTAATCGATTAAGGGTTTTCTACTCGATTAAGGGTCAAATTAATCGATTAATGGCTTCACTACTCGAGTAACGCGTGAATTTTATAAAAACTAATTTTCAGCACACTTGCTCATTTTTTTCTCTTTTTCTTTCTCTCTCTTCTCGAATGCTCTCTCCTCTCTCTTCACTTCTCACACACGGATATCATCAAAAATGCATCAAGGACTATTGTAATCGCCCAAAATCACACATTTCTTCCCATAATCCTTAAATATAACATCAATCCTACCCAAATCCATCATCAATTTCACCAATTTCAGCCACAAATCCGTTTTCCCCCAAATTACCAAACCCTAACCCTAACTCACAGAACTCCAGCGCCTCTCAAGCACGAAAATGGCTTCTTCCTCTTCTCAACCACCACGAAAGAAGACCAAACAACATGCGGGCAGGAATGATCCATGGTTCTCGCAGGCTGAACGCGATTCTCGGGCTCCAAATTTCTATAATCGACTATTTGGGATTATCCGGTATGTAAACTATGCTTGGTTAAGGAAGGAGCGTTTTAATTTCTATACTGTTCTAGAGTCTCAAAATGTTCAACACTTTTTGGAGTTTAATACCCACTACTATCCTCGTTTAGTACGACAATTTTATCAAAATTTTACGAAGATAGATGGTGTATACCAGAGTCAAGTTAGGGGTGTGCACTTTGTGATAAAACCTGATGATTTGAGACTGTTATTTGGTTTAGAGGATAAGGGTACTTTTATTGGCGATGATGAATGTGTTGATTTGGATGTGGAACCTGGCACTATCTATGCAGATATTATTAGGGATGGTGAAGTTTGGGATAATAAAACCAAAAATGTTTCTTTGTTACATGCTGATGATCGGGTGTTGATGTACATTATTGCTTACTGTTTGCTTCCTAAGGGTAATCAGAATTATGCCCAAGTCCAAGAGGACGATTTAAAACTTTTTCATGCCATTAAGAAAAAGTATGAAATTAACTGGAACAAGACAATTTTAGCTAGGATGCATTCTGCTGCTCAATCTGCATCAACTCAATATCTTCCTTATCCAATGCATGTAACCAAGCTTCTTAGGCATTATGGAGTTCCTATTGATGATAGTGAGTCATGTGAGAAAGATTCTAAAAAGAATCCGTGCTTAAATTCACATCATATCAATTATATGAAGATTGCATTTCATAAGCCTACAAGAACTTGGTTATGGAAGTCACAAATTACGGCTATGGCACAAGATGCTCAAGCTCCTCCTCCTGCACAAGCAACTCCTGCTGCTCCTCCTCCGAATGTTGATCCTATGGAAACGGATCAAGGGCCAAATATTGAGGATTTCATAGATTTTAATAATTTGGAAGCCCCGTTTGATGCGCAGGCTGCTCATGCGTCATTGGTTCAGCATATTGATGAGCAACTTGAGGCTATGGAGCATCATATGGATATCAAAAATCTTGCCATGGAGCAACGATTGATGGAGCATTTCTCTAGTCTTTTCACCCATCATCCTCCTCCAAACCCTTAGTCCTTGTGGTTTCACTTGATGATTTTCACATTTTGGCTGCACCACTGTTTTCTCTCTATTTCACTGACTTTTGCTGATTTAGACTTATGATTTTGCTGGTTTCTACTGATGGTTTTATGTTGCTGTTTTATGATGTTTATGCTGATATTTCACTGAATGGACAGCTATGTTAATGTTATGGTTGATGTACTTAGGGCCTTGTGTATGGCCTAGACTAGTTTCTGTTATGTTTTATGCACTCTGATTGTGGTATTACTTATGTTTTCTGGACTCTGTTTGTGATGATATTATGGATTGCTATTATGTGTTTTTAGCACCATTTTGGACTATAACGTGGTATTTGGATTGCATTGTGTTTATGGTCTTGGTTATGGCCTATGCTATTTACTACATTTTATGTCTTTAATTTGTGCTTATTATCATATATCCGTTGTATATCGCTTACCTCCAACTTTTGGCAAAGGACTTTTCTATTAAATTTAAATCTTTTTAATGATGCCAAAAGGGGGAGAAATATTTGTTGATGTTGTTTTGTAGGATTAGTTTTTAATTATTTTTCCTAAGTGTATTACATTTAGGGGGAGTATTTAAAAACTTAATGCTTAATTGTAAGGAAGGTTTGTCATCATCAAATAGGGGGAGTTTGTAGAGTTTTGATGTTTTGATGATAACACACTTATGCCCAACAACAACATTCAACAAAGCAAGCAACCACTCATGAAGATTAGAATAGGTTTATTTTAATTTCTAATCAATGTAATATTTTATTTTATGTTTGCATATCATGAGAGTGGGTGGTAGCTTTAGGGAATGTCAATTAGATTTATAATATTGTTTGATGATTAATGAAGAAATATTAATCTTGATAAAATATCTCTAAATAAAGTACTTGTCAAAGTATATTTGCAAAACTTTATTTTTAATTACTGTTTGTGAGGGTTAATCGATTAGTGTGTTAACAGTTAATCGATTAGCACGATTTAACACAGGTTAATCGATTAATGTATTTTATGTTAATCGATTAATTTATGTCAGTTCTGAAAAATAATATTTTGTTTAAAAAGACTTGATTTCAACTTTGACAAGGTTACACACTCTTTCATAATTTTCATATAGAGAAACATACTTTCAGATTTTCAAGAGCTATTACTACTTTCCTATTGTGATATCAAGATTCAACTACTTTCAATTTTCTTCACTCATGATCTTTCAGTATTCTAAGTCCTATTGAAATTCAAGTATTCTAGTTCTAGTATTTGTGTTGAAGCAACTTGCAACAAGAAGGTTGTATACTGAAGGTTTCAACAAAGAAGTGAAGAATTCACGAATCAAGACTTTGAAGATTCTCAAAGCAATTTTGAAAAGGAATTTGATTGGAAGCATGTTCAACAAGTTCAAGAAGACAAGATACGGATTTAATTGGGTAGAATATCAAAGAGATTGGGACACTCTTTGAAAGGGGTTAAGATAGGATAACTAGTGAGAGTTGCATCTTAACATTGTATTCTAACAATTGAAGTATCTAGTAGAAACTCTTTATCTTTTGATAAAGGGGACTGGAGTAGCTCTCAGTGGTAGAGAGTGAACCAGGATAAAATCTTGTCTTCCTTGCTTTTATTCTTTCTAGTTTTCATTAACCAAGAACAATTGAATTAGGTTTAATTTGGGGTTTTTCAATTCCTTGTTAATTAACCTAAATTGGCTTGGTAAATTTACTTGATATTGTTCAATCATTCATTCATCATTTGTTGGTGCATCAAAGCATTGTAATCTCCTTTGAATTTGGTTTAAAACTGAATTTGCGTCAGTTACTGTTCTTATTAATCGAGTAAATCGATTGTTAATCGATTAATTTTTAAGTTGCTTTCGGCATTAATCGAGTAACACTTCAGTTAATCGATTAGTTTGAAAGTAAGCTTCGGCATTAATCGATTAATACTGGAATTAATCGATTAACCAGTACATTTTTGTAAGAAAATTTATTTTCTCAAATACATTCTCTTTGGTAATCGAAATATTTGTATTAAGGCTTCAAAATTTTATTCACCCCCCTTCTAGACTATTTTGAGCCGCTTGTTGGTTTCCAACATTTCTTTTCTCTTCAAATCCCCCTCCATCATCATCTTCTTCTTCTTCACCCCCTCCATCATCATCATCTTCTTCTTCTTCACCCCCTCCATCATCATCATCATCATCATCTTCTTCTTCTTTACCCCATCCATCATCATCATCATCATCATCTTCTTTTTCTTCTTCTTCTTCTTCTTCTTCTTCTTCTCCTCCTCCTCCTCCTCCTCCTTCTCCTCCTCTCTCACACACTTACACTCATTTCATTTCCCTCACACACACACACACAAACACACTCATTGACTCACCCCCAAACTCATCCACAATCACCATGATGAAGGTCTAATATATGATGTTTTAAGGCTTAATTTCACTTCCTTTTGCTTGGGTTTAGCTTGTTTCTCTTGTAAATATAGGTATTTTGTATTAGTTTTAGGAATTTTTAGTTTATTAGAATCCTTTGAACGTTTTGATCCGTTTTGGGTATGTTTCAGGTGTTTCAGAGCTTTATTTGGAGAAAATATTATTGGAGCTGAAAAGAGCATAAGAAGACCTTGAAAATGGCACAAGAGCGAAGAGAAACAGAGTCGAAAATTCCTCAGCACGCCCAGGCGCGCGTGCGACGTTAAAATTGGGTCATCAGATATAGCGCGCCCAGGCGTGCTGGTCTGCACGCCCAGGCACGCGAAGTGCGAGAAATCCCAATTGGGCCAATTTTTGATCAGTTTTGAAGGATTTGGATGAGATTAGGATTTTATCTACTTATTTATGTTTTTAGGATTAGTTTAGGAAGAGATTAGAGAGTCATAATCAGAAATCATTGAGGGAGATTGCATTCTCTGGAGAGCATTTGGAGGAGAAATCCATTGAAGGCTGAAGATTCAGATCAAGGATTAATGGTAATTTAGGAATGAATTACTTTAATTCTTATTTGTTCTTCTTCTCTATGATGTGTAACTAAACCCTCTTGTGTTAGGAACATGTGGATTTGATTATGTAGTTTATTTATATGAATTAATGTTTTTCAGTTTTTAAATCAAGTGTTTAATTGTGTTTTTATTGTTATGCATAAACTTGATCAATTCATGTTATGGATTTTTAGATCTCAATTGGAAAATTAGGATTTAAAATAGGCCATGCAATTAAACAATATAAGGATTCAACTAGTAGGAATACTTTTGGATTTTTATATAACTTTTGATAATTCACTGTTCTTAATCATGGTTATTCAACAGATTAAATTTCTAAGGAATTAGGATTTAACAAATTGGATAATAAACAGTAATTTCATTAGAGGAATTTAGGAATTACTAATTATCTGAATTAGTTCTTGATTTAAATGGAAAACATTGATTTATAACAAATAAATGAAATAATTAATGAAACTAGTTCCTAACTGCCATTCATCCATTAATTAATTGTTTTTAATTATTTTCCAGCAGCAAAACATCCTCTTAATTAATTTATTTAATTCTGAAATTTAATAGATTTTACTTTTAATTACTCCTGGGTAGAAATAAGTTAAATAATTCTTGGTCCCTGTGGGAACGATATCTGGTCTTCCTTGACTATATTACTATCCGATCTAGTATACTTGCTAGAGAGTGATCACACCACCACTCACATACTACACTATTTTATTTTTTTGTGTAAAAAGTGCCCTACGCCAATGTCCATGTTTCGTACGCCTCGACAGAGGCGTAAGGTTTTTTTTATTTTTTCCCAGTACGTCAAGGCCTGAGCATACGTGTATTTACGTCAAGGCCTGGGCGTACGTGTAAAACGCCCAGGCCTTGACGTACTGGGCTTTTTTAGCAAAAAAAACCCGTATGCCAGCCCCCTGGAGTATGTGTAAAATTGTCAACTTTACACATACTCCAGGGGACTGGCGTACGAGTTTTTTTTGCTAAAAAAGCCCAGTATGCCAATGCCGAGACGTACATGTATTTTATACGTACGCCCAGGCCTTGACATACTGGAAAAAAAATAAAAAAAAGCACTACGCCTCTGTCGAGGCGTACGACATGTTTCGTACGCGTCGAAATTGGCGTAGGGCACTTTTTACACGAAAAAATAGAATAGTGTAATATATGAGTGGTGGTGATTGTGGATGAGTTTGGAGGTGAGTTTGTCTGTGTATGTGTGAGGGAGTGAGTGTGAGTGTGTGAGGGAGAAGAATAAGAAGAAGAAGGTGAAAAAGAAATAAAGAAGAAGAAGAAGATGGAGGGGGGTTAAAGAAGAAAGAAAGAAGAAGAACAAGATGGAGGGGGGTTAAAGAAGAAAGAAAGAAGAAGAAGAAGATAATGATGGAGGGGGGTGAAGAAGAAAGAAAGAAAAAAAAGATGAAGGGAGGGTATTTTTGGAGAAAAAAAATAAAAGGAGGGTCAAAAACCCAAAAAGGAACGTTAGAAAATCAAATCCCGATAAAAAAATCTATATACCGCAAGGTCTCACTATATGGATTAGATTGGTATATTATTAATGAGTATGAGAAATATGGATCATATATTAATTGAGTATTACTAAACTCTTTTGTTGATCAATTAGATGAAGATTAGACACGAAATAATACACATTGAGTGATAACATATATTATTGCTCATTTGTCTCACAGTTATTATATTATTATATTATTGAGTAAAAAAGCCAAAAAAAAAGACAATGCTATCTTCTGGTTCGAGTATTAAAGTTAATGAATCAAAATATTAAATATTCTTTAATTAAATACTCCCTCCGTTTCACTTTAAGTATCTTTTTGGACTTTTGCACATAGATTAAGAAAGTGTTGATTATGATGATTATTGTAAGTTTTATGTATATTTTGTCAAAAATACCCCTATTTAATATTTTTATTTTGTCAATGCATCATTACTAGTATCACAAATTTCAAAAATAAAACAACATTAAATGTAAGGGTAAATAAGGAAAAACAGTATTAAATGTTGCCTGGATTTGGTAGAAAGACACTTATTTTGAAATAAAATTTTGATGTTAAAAAGACACTTAAAGTGAAACGGAGGGAGTATTAATACCTCTACCTTTTTTTTCTCAATTTCATGGTACCCTAATCTCTATCTCATTAAAACAATGATTAACTAACCAACAAGACCCAACACATTTGTTAGATAACTGTCGTGAGCATAAAAAAACTTGATTTTTAGAGGCAAAATCCACTTTGATGATCTCTACACCTCGGAGGAGAGGATTAGTCTTCGATTATAAACTGGAGGATACCATTTGTTTGTGCTCGCTTTTTGGTGATAAGCGAATGATTAAGCAGAAATAAATGAGAGATAAATGGGTTCGTAAACCTAGTGAAGCTTTAGGCTTTTCATTATATTGAAATGAGGTACAGAGAGGTGGATACAAAGAAATGGCTTCCACACTTGTGATATTTTTATAGGGGGAGGGGTGTGCGCTTTGGCCTTTTACACTCTCCTCTATGTTTTTGGACTTAAGCTTCAGAGGAAGCTTCTATTCTTTCCCTTTCTTTTGTACTCTCTGTGTAATGTTACTGTGTTTCTTTGGTGTTCTCCCTCTTGTTGTTGTTGTGTACGTTGGAGGAGGGCTCCTTTTATAGGGTCCTCCTTGTCCATTGGTCCTTGCCTCTTTCTCTTGGTCCATTGGTCCATTTCTCTTTTCCTTCTTTGTAGCTGCTCCCTTCAGAGTCCATTTTGTCTCCTTTACTCTTTTGAGCTTTGTCATTGATTGCTCACAGTGGGAGGCTTACAAGGCTTGTCTTTTTGGTCTTTCCTCTAAGAAAGGACTGCATGAGGTAAGCCAAGATGCTCTGGCTTCTCATGCACGTTCCTCATAGCCTGGGGAACCGAAACCCCTTGTCTGCATGTGTACGCCTTCCACAAGCCTTATTCCCTGTTCGCTCTCATTTATCATGACTTTCTCCCCAAGTTTCCATAATATCTGAGGCGCTCTGGGAGGACACGCTGTGCTCATTGGCATCAGTGCACCTCGCTCTTCTCTTTAGGCATAACATCAGAATGTGACGCCTTGATGATTGACGCTCTGGGCATGTGACGCTCTCGGCAGCTCTTGGTGTTTGCACGCCTTTCTCAGTCCCCATTATTGTTTTATTTTTTGTCTGATGGTTTTGGGCCTCCATATAGATTGGGCCTTGCAATTTGGGCTACCAAATATTGGGGTACCAACAATTGCCCCCTTTGCAGTGAGAAGGGAAGGATTTCCTTTTCAGTGCAAATCCTGTTTTTTGTTGCCTTCTCACTTGCTCTTCTTTTTCCTTCTTTTCGTTCCACGTGCAAGCAGGGGAATACCCATCAGTTACTTGCACGTTCCCCCACTTTCCATTCAGTTCAAACTCCCTCCTTCAACTCTTCAGTTCCTCTTTTCTCTCAACCACTCTTTCTCATTCATTCTCTCTCTCTTCCCCCACTTTCTTTTTCTTCTGACAGCAGAGACCTCTTCTTCTTTCTTTCACTTCGTTACTTCCCTTCTTTCCACCGTTGCCACTTTCTCTTCCCACTTCAAATTTCTTCTCACTTCATCTCCTTCTCTTGCTACCGCTCGCTCTTGCCATGGGCAAATTGAAATCCACTCCCACTGTTGAAGTTGAAGATGATACTGTTCTTGAAGAAGTTGAGGAGGAGATCTCTCTTCCAAACCCATCACTTATTGTTTCATGCAAGGTCTCCCTTGCCCTCGTTCCTATCCCGTGGACGTGTGAATTCAATGCTCCTAATTATGTGGATTATGTTTTGATGATGACAAAATAATTAACAAATCATGCCTTGAAGATATTGCAACATCAACATCAACAAGAAGTCAAGAAAAGAAGACAAGTGCCCAATCATTCTCCATCAAATATTAATTGTAAATTTCTAATTTATGTTGAGAGTGGTTGAGAGTGGGTAGAAATAGTTAGTCTCTTCTAGGAATAAATTTTTATATGATTATTAAGTTGAGATTGACCAAAAATTAATACTTGAGAGGAAAAATAAAATTGAAAAATAATTTTTCCCATATCTGATCAAAATACTCGAGTATTTTGAGAAAGACTCGAGTATATACTCGAGTATTTATCGAAAAACTCGAGTATTTGTGCCAGGTCAGCAAATATGACCGTTAGTCTTGTTCGTGCACCAATTCACTCGTGACCGACCAAAAAGACTCGAGTATTTACCAAAAGACTCGAGTATTTTTGTCCAGTCAACAAAAATGAACGTTGGAGAGACTCAAAAACCCAATTGAGGGCATTTGAGTCTCATCCAACCCAAGAGAGCAATTCAGAACCTTATTGTAAAATTTCTCTTTGAATTTGTGCAAGAACAAACAAGACAACAAGATCATATTGATTCAAGCTTTCTTAATTTCCTCTTCTCAAGTGTTAATTCCCAAAAAGCTCAACTTCTCACTCATATTGTCATTTTATTCCAAGTTGAGTTTTAGGCCTCAATTCTTACATTGAGCTGTGCTTATTTGTGCTAATCCATTGTGAGATTAGTAATACACATACAAAAAGCTTGATTATTCAAAGTCTTGGATTGTTCCCAAGCAAACCCTAAGTGGCTTAGGGTGTTGGAAGTCTTGAGAGGTTCTCAAGCACAAGACTAGGAGGTTCCTAGCCCGGTGGAGTTTCTTGAAGGGAGTTCAAGGAAGCTTTGTGAAGAGTTCTTCAATCACCGGAATCAAATTGGGGTAGAAATCAAGAGTTTGGTACACTCTTGAAGGGTTAGGTTGAGTGAGGCCATTCTCAAGCAATCCTTTGTAATTTCTAACAATTTGATTATTAGTAGAAACTCCTAAGTGATTAGGAGGACTGGATGTAGCTCATTGTTGGAGTGAACCAGGATAAAATTGCTTGAGTGTTGGTTTATTGCTTTTAATCTACTTTCTAGCTCAATAGACTTAAGTCATTTCAATCAATTAGGATTTATACAATTAGGTAGCAAGTTCAAGGAATCTTTGTGTTTAAAAGTTATTTAGATTGCTTGTTATTCTATTGGATAAGTTCCTATTTATTATTGAATTGATTTGAGTTAAATTGCTGAATTTTCGTTTCTGGTTTTTCTGCTATCTGATAGGAAAAACTCGAGTATTTCTGAAAAGACTCGAGTTGTTCATCACTTAAAAACTCGAGTATTTCACAATAGACTCGAGTCTTTTGTGTCTGATTCCAGAAAATTCAGTCTTAGCTCCATTCTTCAATTATCAATCGAAATATTTGGTATTAGTGCTTCAAAATACTATTCACCCCCCCTCTAGTATTTGCTTAGCCTGCTTGTTGGTTTCCAACAAGTGGTATCAGAGCTCGGTCGAAAGATCGAGTGTAACAACTTTTTCGAAAAAGATCCTTTTGGAAACTTAATGGGCTCTAGCAATAACTTTGGTGGAGAAGGAGCTTCAATAAACCGTCCTCCACTATTTAATGGTGAAGGATATGTTTATTGGAAAACTCGCATGAAAGTTTTTATTGAAGCAATTGATATGGATATTTGGGATGCAATTGAAAATGGTCCTTTCATTCCCAAAAAGAAAATAAATGATGAAATTGTTGAAATTCCAAGGAGTAGTTGGAATGATGATGAAAAGAGAAAAGTCTCATTTGATTTAAAAGCTAAAAACATCATTTTTTCGGCTCTATCTCATGATGAATTTTATAGAGTTTCCCAATGTAAATCGGCAAAAGAAATGTGGGATACTTTGCAAGTCACACATGAGGGAACAAGTGAGGTTAGAGATGCAAGATTGAATTCTCTAACACACGAATATGAATTGTTCCACATGTTGCCAAATGAAACCATTAGTGACTTGCAAAAGCGATTCTCTCACATAGTTAATCATTTGATTTCCTTGGGAAAAGTATTTCGCAATGGTGAAACTACTAACAAAATTCTAAGATGTCTTGATAGGAGTTGGCAACCCAAGGTAACCGCCATCAAGGAATCAAGAGACATAAATAGCATGGACTTAGCCACTTTGTTTGGCAAACTCCAAGAGCATGAGATGGAACTTACAAGACTTGGGATGCAGGAGGAATTAGACAAAAAGAAAAAGGGCATAGCACTCAAAGCTTCAACTAAAGCTACAAAAGAAGTTGAAGAATGCTCTACAAGTGGAGATTCCGATGGTGAACCAAATCAAGAAGAATTTGGGATGTTTGTGAAAAGATTCAACAAATTTTTCAAAGGGAAGAAAGGTGGATCTTCATACAATTTCAAGAGAACCAAAGACTCCAAACAAAGAGAAAAGAGTACCAATGATGGAGTTAAGTGTCATGAATGTGGTGGGGTTGGTCACATAAGAATGGAATGTGCCACATTCTTGAAGAAGAATGACAAGAAGACCCAAGAGACCAAAGGGAAGCGTGCATACATTGTTTGGGATGCACCAGAGAAGAGCAATGAATCATCTTCAAGTAGTTCCGATGATGAAAATGCAAATCTTTGTCTCATGGCCAAGAACAATCATGAGTCCTCATCAAGAGCTAATCATGACATGGGTGAAAGTGATGATGAGGTAACCTCTAGCTCTTCTTGTTCCTCTTCAAACTCCATTTCCTATGATGATTTGCAAGAAGCCTACAATGAAATGTTAATTCAATTTAGAAGGCTTGCTAAAATCAATAAGGAAAAAGGAAAGAAAATTTTGGAGTTTCAACAAGAAATTGATGAATTGCAAAAATCTATAAATGAGTTGAAACTTCAAAATGAATCCTTGGAACTTATTAATTCTAGTCATCAAAGTGATTGTGCAACTCATGAGGAGATTATCACTCCATGTGAGAGATGTGATGAACTTGAAAAAAAAGTGAAAGAGTTGAAAAATAAACTCACAATCTCACATAGTGATAGAAACCTCAACCGGTTGTTGAACTCTCAAAGACATAATCACAACAAAACCGGTTTAGGATATGTTCATAAAAAGGACAAAAAGTACAAGGTGGTTGGAACATTTTCTAATAAAAATTCATCAAAGAGACCAACTTGTACTTATTGTGGAAAAGTTGGACATATCAACATTGAGTGCCACATTAAGAAGTTTGAAATGAAAAGGGCACTTATATGTGGATTAAGAAGGGAGAAAGTCCCAACACTAACCCTAAGGGACCCAACATTGTTTGGGTACCCAAAGTGAATAAGTGATTTCATTTTGTAGGTGTGCCTTCGAACGGGAAAACAATTGTGGTATCTTGATAGTGGATGTTCGAAGCACATGACGGGAGATAAGCGGCACTTCATTGAGCTTACTCCAAAGAAAAAGGGTTATGTCACTTATGGGGACAACAACAAAGGCAAAATCCTTGGTATTGGTAAAATCGGAAACTCTTCAAACTTGATTATTGATAATGTGCTCTATGTTCAAGGATTAGAACATAATCTCTTGAGCATAAGCCAATTATGTGATATTGGTAATCATGTAGTTTTTACCTCTACCCATTGCCTCATTAAAAGTGACAAAGATGAATCAATCAAATTTGTTGGTAGAAGGTCAAATAATACTTACTTAGTTGATTTGAACAAAGTCACTTCTTTGGTCTCTACTTGTTTAGTGAGCAAATAAAATGACACTTGGTTATGGCATCGTAGGACCGCTCATATAAATGTAAACCAATTGAAGAAAATTCAATCTAAAGATCTAGTAGTTGGTTTACCAAAGCTAAATTTTTCTATTGAAGGTGTTTGTTCCCCTTGCAAGAAATGTAAACAAACTAAAAACACCTTTGGATCAAAAATGGTGATGTCCACATCAAGGCCATTAGAAATGCTTCATATGGACTTGTTTGGACCATCACAAGTAAAAAGCTTTGGTGGCAACTATTATGCATTGGTGATTGTTGATGACTTCTCTAGGTTTACTTGGACTTTATTTTTAACTACTAAGAGTGAGACCTACAAATCTTTTAAACATCATGTCAAACTTTTGCAAAACCAAGTAAATCAAAAAGTAATTATTATTCGAACCGATCATGGTGGTGAATTCGAAAACCACAAATTTGATAGATTTTGTGCTAAAAATGGTATTGAGCACCAATTCTCCGCACCAAGAACTCCGGAACAAAACGGAGTGGTAGAGCGGAAAAATAGGGTGCTAGAGGAACTTGCTAGAACCATGTTAAATGATTCTCAAGTACCTCAATATTTTTGGGCCGATGCCGTCAATACGGCTTGTTATGTTTTAAATCGTATTTTGATAAGGCCCTCTTTGGATAAAACCCCCTATGAACTTTACAAGGGAAGAAAGCCAAATATATCTTATTTTCATGTCTTCGGATGCCAAGTTTTTGTTTTAAATAATGGAAAAGAACACCTTGGCAAGTTTGATTCCAAATCCGATGAAGGCATATTTTTAGGCTATTCTTCTCATAGTAAAGCTTATAGAATTTTCAATAAAAGAACTTTAACTATTGAGGAATCAATTCATGTGGTTTTTAATGAGTCTTCGAAAGAAGATAGTGTTTTATGTGATGCTAGTGAAGATGGCATTGACTTTTCAAAAGAAGAAAAAGAGAGAGAGAAATCAAAAGTTGATGAAGGAGAGGTAAGGGAAGAACTTCCTCCAACTTGGAAATCGGTCAAGGCTCATCCTATAGACAATGTCATAGGAGATATGTCAAAGGGAGTACTTACTCGTAGGTCTATTCAAAACATTTGTCACTATGTCTCTTTTGTTTCTCAAATTGAACCCGATTCAATTAAAAAGGCCATTGAGGATGATCATTGGGTTCTTGCTATGCAAGAAGAATTAAACCAATTTGAAAGAAATGAAGTTTGGGATCTAGTCCCTAAACCCGATGATCATACCATAATTGGTACTAAATGGATTTATAGAAACAAACTTGATGAATCCGGGTTGATTATAAGAAACAAAGCTAGACTAGTAGCTCAAGGGTACAACCAAGAGGAAGGTATCGATTATGATGAGACCTTTGCTCCGGTTGCACGTCTTGAAGCTATCCGAATTTTACTTGCTTTTGCTTCAATCATGAAATTCACTTTATATCAAATGGATGTTAAAAGTGCTTTCTTGAATGGGTTTATAAATGAAGAAGTGTATGTCAAACAACCCCCCGGTTTTGAAAATAGTGAATTTCCAAACCATGTTTATAAATTGCAAAAGGCACTTTATGGATTGAAACAAGCTCCTAGAGCTTGGTATGATCGATTGAGTTCCTTTCTATTAGAAAACAAGTTTCAAAGAGGGAAGGTTGATAATACACTATTTATTTATAAAACCAAAGATGACATATTGTTAGTACAAATTTATGTTGATGATATCATTTTCGGTGTTACTAACGTGTCTCTTTGTAGAAAGTTCTCAAATTTGATGAAAAAGGAATTTGAAATGTCAATGATGGGAGAACTCAAGTTCTTCCTAGTCTTACAAATAAAGCAAGTCAAGGAGGGGATATTTGTGCATCAAGGGAAATATTGCAAAGAGCTCCTTGAGAAATTCGGATTGGACAAGTGCAAGGGAGCCTACACTCCAATGAGCACATCGTGCTACCTAGACAAGGATGAACAAGGTACACCGGTTGATGTTAGTAAGTATAGGGGTATGATAGGTAGTCTCCTATATCTCACTGCATCTAGACCGGATATTATGTTTAGTGTATGCATGTGTGCTAGATTTCAAGCTAATCCTAAAGAATCTCACCTATCCGCAGTTAAACATATATTTAAGTATCTAAAAGGAACAATTAACACTGGTTTATGGTATCCTGCTGATGCCAATCTTAGTTTAGTTGGTTACTCGGATTCCGACTTCGCGGGATGCAAGCTTGATCGCAAAAGCACCAGTGGTACTTGCCATTTCTTGGGAAGTTCATTGGTGTCATGGTTTTCTAAAAAGCAAGCTTGTGTCGCTCTTTCTACCGCCGAAGCGGAATATATCGCAGCCGGTAGTTGTTGTGCTCAACTGTTATGGATGAAACAACAATTATCGGATTTTGGTTTGAAACTTGAAAATATTCCGATTAGATGCGATAACACGAGTGCAATCAATTTGACTAAGAATCCGGTGTATCACTCAAGAACTAAACACATTGAAATAAGACATCACTTTTTAAGAGATCATGTTCAAAAGGGTGATTGCACAATTGAATTTGTTAGTACCACAAATCAATTAGCCGACATTTTTACAAAACCTCTACCAAGGGACACCTTTTATCATATTAGGAGAGAACTTGGTATTTTAGATGAAGCTAATATAGGCAAATTGCATTGTGTGTCATTTTTTTTGAAAAATCACCATATTAGTCTTACTCTAATGTGTTATTGATTCTTAGTTAAATTGTCCTTGATGATATTTGAAATTGTATGTGTTAATTGTGTGTGATTCTGTACTATTTTCCAGGTTGGTAGTGAAGCATTTGTGTTTGATTTGTGTTTGGTCTTTTAAAACTGTGTTTTTACTTTCTGTTCTGTCAAAATACTCGAGTTTTTCCAAAAACACTCGAGTATATTAATTCAAAATTAAATCAGTTTTAAATTGAAAAAGTTTTTAATCAGGGTCTGATAAAAATACTCGAGTGTTTTTCAAAACACTCGAGTCTTTCGAAACCCCCAATTTTTGAACTTTCAGACCAAACTCGAGTATTTTCCAAAAACTCGAGTATTTTGCGTTTTTCTGAAATTTGAACTTTCGGACCAAACTCGAGTTTTTCAGTTTTTACTCGAGTTTTCTGGGGAAATCTGGGCTGAGTCACGAACGACTCGAGTATATTCTCAAAAAACTCGAGTATTTTTCAAAGAACAACTCGAGTATTGTTGAATATACTCGAGTATTTTGGCGAGTTTATATATACTCCAGCCCTCACAAACTCGAGTTTCACGAACCCCTTTCTCTTCTCTCTCGGTTTTCTCATATCTCTCTCCTCAAAACTCCGTTTTTACTCAAATTTTTGCCAAATCTTACTAGTTTTACATCCTCTAATCACTTTTCTACCTTTATTTCAACGAATTTCAACACTTTTCAACCTCAAATCCGTCACCCCCTTTTTAAACCCTAACTTTCCAAAACTTCAATTTTCATTAATTCTTCTATGGCTTCATCATCTGGTAAAGGAAAGAGAGTTAGGATTGCCGAATCATCTTCTGAGGAGGATATTCCGGAGTACTATCAAGAAGATGAATGCTTGGAACGGTTGGAAGGCTTTGCCACTAGGGAGTTCGGAGTTATCTCTTGGATCAACAGTGCATTCCTTGAAAGTAAGGGTTTCTCATTTGTTACTAACCTTAGGTATCAAAAACTTATTCAATTTCTGGAATTTAATGGCCCTATCTATCCTAGGTTAGTTAGAACCTTTTATGCGAACCTTAGGCTACATAATGATGTCATAGAAACCATGGTTGAGGGTGTTAGATTCAAAATTAGCGCTAAGGACCTTTTTGTTGCTTTTGGGACTACACGACACGGGGACAATTCTTTAAAGGCAGATGCAGACGGAATTTTTCAAAGTTGTTTGCGCCCCGGTCGTGTATGGACCGAAGGAATTAAGCATTCCTCATATATGACTGTCCACACTAGGGTGTTGCACTATATAGTATGCCATCAGTTAGTGCCTCAAACCTCACCCAATTATGCTAAGCCCACAAACAATGAACTTAGGCTTCTTAGTGTCATCCTGAACAATGAGAAGCTAAATTGGTCTCGCATAATTTTGGACCGAATGCTACTTGCTGCAAAGTCTAAACACCCGAAAACCTTGCCTTATGCCATGCATGTTTGTTTCCTGTTGAGTTATTTCAAGGTGCCTATCCCACGGAATGAAGAGAAAAAGACTCTTCATGTGAACCAGCACTGCCTCAACAAAGGCACCTTGAGTCATCAAGACATGGCATTTCATGAACCCTCTGGCCAATACTTGTACCGATCTGATATTGCTGAGATGGAGAGGGTTGCGAATGTTGCAGCTCGACAAGGGGTGGATGCGCAACAGATGGAAGAGGAAGCTGCAGCATTTGCGCAGGCTGAAGGAGGGGACCCTATTGAGGATCAGATTAATTTTGATGACTTTACTGGATCTCAATCTGGGTTTGATAACTTGGGCTGGAGAGACAATGTTATCACACGGCTGGACACTTTAGATGAGAGGATGGACTCCCTTGTGCATGCTATGGACGCCCAGCGTGATGATTTTGTTAGCTTAGACACTAGGATGAGTGCAGAGTCTGCCATGTTTCGTTCTCATTTGGATCAGCACTCGGCCCAGATTAATGCCTGCCTGGACCAGCAGTCAGGGGAGATGCACCGCCGGTTTGATGAGATGATGGCGGCCTTCTCTCGGTTCTATCCTCCTCCAGATGATCCAGCTCCTTCCATGTTTTGATGCTGCTGCTTATGGTTTTTTCTATTTTAGTTGTCATTATGTTTTCATCATGTTGATCTTGTTGCATTTTTTGTACTTTGAGAACTTAGTGTTTTGAGACTTTGGGTTTATTATTGCACCTTTGATTTGGACCTTTTATGATGTTTTTATGTTAATGAATTTGGTTTTCATTATGATGTTTGTGCAAAGCTTCAGGGGGAGCTCTTTATATTTATTATTAAGTCTTTTTTTTTTGCATAGTTGGTTATGGGGTTTTCCAATTATGCACCTCTCCTCCCTTGATTTTTTTTTCTAAATTGTTACATCTTTTTGGCGTCTGACAAAAAGGGGGAGAGATATTATACACTTGTCTTGATATTGTTGCACCTAAAATCTCTAATTATGGTATATGCTATGATAATTGTTAAATTCTCTAATACCATAGGCTTGGTGCTAAAATTAAATTGTCATAATATCTTGCTCAAGCTGAATTTTTAGATAGGTGAAAAGTATCATATAGTGAGGGGGAGTTGCATCTCCAAGTGGATCAAGCTTAACAAATGGATCAAGTGTTAATTATTTTGTCATCACCAAAAAGGGGGAGATTGTGAATTCAATGCTCCTAATTATGTGGATTATGTTTTGATGATGACAAAATAATTAACAAATCATGCCTTGAAGATATTGCAACATCAACATCAACAAGAAGTCAAGAAAAGAAGACAAGTGCCCAATCATTCTCAATCAAATATTAATTGTAAATTTCTAATTTATGTTGAGAGTGGTTGAGAGTGGGTAGAAATAGTTAGTCTCTTCTAGGAATAAATTTTTATATGATTATTAAGTTGAGATTGACCAAAAATTAATACTTGAGAGGAAAAATAAAATTGAAAAATAATTTTTCCCATATCTGATCAAAATACTCGAGTATTTTGAGAAAGACTCGAGTATATACTCGAGTATTTATCGAAAAACTCGAGTATTTGTGCCAGGTCAGCAAATATGATCGTTAGTCTTGTTCGTGCACCAATTCACTCGTGACCGACCAAAAAGACTCGAGTATTTACAAAAAGACTCGAGTATTTTTGTCCAGTCAGCAAAAATGAACGTTGGAGAGACTCAAAAACCCAATTGAGGGCATTTGAGTCTCATCCAACCCAAGAGAGCAATTCAGAACCTTATTGTAAAATTTCTCTTTGAATTTGTGCAAGAACAAACAAGACAACAAGATCATATTGATTCAAGCTTTCTTAATTTCTTCTTCTCAAGTGTTAATTCCCAAAAAGCTCAACTTCTCACTCATATTATCATTTTATTCCAAGTTGAGTTTTAGGCCTCAATTCTTACATTGAGCTGTGCTTATTTGTGCTAATCCATTGTGAGATTAGTAATACACATACAAAAAGCTTGATTATTCAAAGTCTTGGATTGTTCCCAAGCAAACCCTAAGTGGCTTAGGGTGTTGGAAGTCTTGAGAGGTTCTCAAGCACAAGACTAGGAGGTTCCTAGCCCGGTGGAGTTTCTTGAAGAGAGTTCAAGGAAGCTTTGTGAAGAGTTCTTCAATCACCGGAATCAAATTGGGGTAGAAATCAAGAGTTTGGTACACTCTTGAAGGGTTAGGTTGAGTGAGGCCATTCTCAAGCAATCCTTTGTAATTTCTAACAATTTGATTATTAGTAGAAACTCCTAAGTGATTAGGAGGACTGGATGTAGCTCATTGTTGGAGTGAACCAGGATAAAATTGCTTGAGTGTTGGTTTATTGCTTTTAATCTACTTTCTAGCTCAATAGACTTAAGTCATTTCAATCAATTAGGATTTATACAATTAGGTAGCAAGTTCAAGGAATCTTTGTGTTTAAAAGTTATTTAGATTGCTTGCTATTCTGTTGGATAAGTTCCTGTTTATTATTGAATTGATTTGAGTTAAATTGCTGAATTTTCGTTTCTGGTTTTTCTGCTATCTGATAGGAAAAACTCGAGTATTTCTGAAAAGACTCGAGTTGTTCATCACTTAAAAACTCGAGTATTTTACAAAAGACTCGAGTCTTTTGTGTCTGATTCTAGAAAATTCAGTCTTAGCTCCATTCTTCAATTATCAATCGAAATATTTGGTATTAGTGCTTCAAAATACTATTCACCCCCCCTCTAGTATTTGCTTAGCCCGCTTGTTGGTTTCCAACAGGACGCTGGTCACCGTCGCTGGGCAACGGGGGTAAAGGCGACACTTCCCTTCGGCCCCTTTCCTGAGTCCGGTGACCTCCTCAACGGTCCTCCCACCAAAGCAATGGTGATTCCCGAGAGCACTGCCAAACTCCTCACTTCTCCTTCTTATCACAAAGACCACCGCGAGCTGGGTCCCTCACTGCTCCGCTCTCGCCTTCGTCGCGCAGAGTTTCCATGGGTAGACTTGAATTTTAATGTCCGCATTGGCGGGACCACTGGATGGAAGGATTGGGTTAACCATATGTTTGCAAGTGACGCTCCTTTCGTGAAAATTCTTATGAAGGTGTGCATAGCCGAAGCGATCAAGGTGTCTCCCCGGATTGGCGCTAACCGTAGGCCGGACGACTTGTTCGCCTTGATCCAGCGCTGGTGCTCTTCAACACATACATTCTTGACGTCTTGGGGTGAATTCACTCCCACGTTGGAGGATGTAATTGTCTTATTGAAGCTTCCCTCCTTTGGAACTGGTGATCTTGATATAACCGGAGTGGATGAGAGCCTTTCTGATTTGGCCTTGGAGTTGAAGGCGGCTTCTATTGCCAGTGCCAAGCACTCTCAGGAGTTGTTTCAACAGAGGCGTGCTTCGCTAGCAGAGGGTTCTTCATCCCAAAAGGTCAGGGGTACGGGGAATTTGGTCCCCAAAGAGCAAAAGGCGAACCAGCGCTCCTCGCTCAAGTACACGTTTGCCAGTTGGGTTCGGTATTTCTACGGCGACTTCCATGATGGCAAGTTTCATCCTGGTCCTGTGAAGAATCAAAAGCTTCGCCGTGCTGCTTTTATCGCTTTCTGGCTGAGTAGGTATGTGTTTCCAGGCCCTCCATGGGAGTTTGTCAGTCCTTGTGTTTTCCTGTTTGCTTGCCTTTTAGCTGAGGGGACGCGCCTTCCACTTTCTTCATTTTATTTGGGCGGTTTATATGCTCGCCTCGATCAAGTTTATGAGCAAATGCGGATTTCTCATGGCCGCTTTCCTATCAATTCATATGCTGATTTGGCTTTTCTTCAATATTTTTTATTTGAGCGCTTTCCTGAGTACGGTCCAGTTAGGCTTGCTCCTTCTGATGACGCCTCCGGCCTTGAACCTCGTGCTTGGTGTTGGACCAAAGGTTGTCCAAGGGAGCCTTTGGTTTCTGTTATTGATCGGGAGGATCAATTTGTTTTTCGCCCTTATTTAGACAATATTTTGGAAGGGTGTGATCCCCTGCACCCTTTGTATAGTGAGGAACGCCTCACCTCCAGGAACAACGCTGAAAATTACACTGAAGGTATGTATGACTTGTGGAAATTGATCTTGACTGCTCGCTATCTTCCCGTCTTCGTTCCCTTGGATAACAAGAGTGCCAATGGGGGTGCCTTGTGGCCCTTTGTATATCGCCCTGACCGTGTTGCGAGGCAATTTGGGCGCGATCAACCTCCGTGCCCCCTTTTAATTGACCAAATTTCTTTGAACGAAACTGTCCAAGCTGTTCTTTTTGGTGCGGATCCTGATACCTCCAGCGTTCCTTTGGTTTACATCCCTCCCCTTCATGTTGGAGGCGTTTTACGCAGTTGGGTAACATCCCACAAAGACATCTTACAACATCTCCAAAGTTTTGAAGCTACTCCGAAGCGTACTATTCCCGCTCTTCTGTCCATTGTATGCAATGATCCTTATTATTCTACCTCTGTGAAAAAAGGAAAAGGTAGTCTTCTTACTGATCTCATTTACTTTATTCATTACTTCATTTACTTGCGCCTTGTTTTCATGATTTTTTTGTCTGCTTCAGCTGAAGCGGCTCCCTCCGTGCGCAAGCGCAAGGCCACTGCGTCTTCACCTTCTGCTGTTGTAGTATCGAAGCGAGGTAAGACACAGACTTCCTCTCCAGCCTCTTCTGCTCTTAAATCTTCTAAAGGTGGAGGCAAGAATGCTGCACCTCCTCAAAAAGGGAAGAAGGCTGTTGCAGTTGCGCCTTCTCGTCGGTCTTCCCGCTTGCAAGTTCACAGTGCTCATCCTGCTCCCGCTTCTCCAGTACATGTTGACTTAGTTGAGGATGAGAGCGAAGATGAAGATCATTCAGGTGATGCTCTCTTGGCCTATTATGACACTTCAAAAGGAGATGATGATTCTGCTGAGGGTGAGAGCGATGATGTTGATGAGGAAAATCCTTTAGGTTCCGCTTCTTGCCTCCCCTTTTCTTCTTCGTCGTGGCCCTTTTCTTTCCCTTTGGCCTTTCTACTCTTTATTGTTATTGCATTCTTTTTTTCAGATTTTTGGTACTGATAAGCATTTTCATTTTTGCTATTCTGTTTGTTTGTTTTGTTGCAGGTGGCTCTGGTGGGCGTGGTTTAGCTTCGCCTTCGCCTCAAGTTTCTGAGAGCCTTCCTACTCCTGTTAGCACCTCTGTCAGTTCTCCAACAGTTCCACCACTTGACCATGCGGATGCTTCAGACTTTCGTCGTCAACCGACTGTTAGTGGAGGCGCTGCTCCTACCGGATTTGCCACTCATGTGCCTTTTGGTCGGGTTAGCGGCCCTTTATTTGTGCAACCTTTATCAACTATTTCTGCTTTAGAGGCTGTCGCTGTTAGTATTTCCAAAGATTTTGGTGTCGCTCTCGAGCCTGTTGGTGATGTTGGTTCTGGTCTGGAAATTGCTGAGGAGGGTGATTCTTCTTTGCCCCCTATCGGAGTCCCGTAGAGTGTTTCCATTGTTTCCAAGGGCGCTCTTGCTGATACTTCTTCAAATGTTGCTGCAAATATTGCTACTGCCAATGTTTCTGACATTGTTATAGGTGAGGGTATCCCTGTTGATACTGTTTTTGATGGCTTGGATGTCGAAATGGTGGACACTCCTGCCCCCAAGGAAAGCCAAATTGATGCTGCTGTTGAAGTTCCCATTGAAGATCATGCTGCTCATGAGAGCAACAATGCAGCTTCACTCCAAGTTCTGCCAACGTAGCTGAAGTTTCAAAAGGCGCTGTGAACTCTTCCAAGGGGCGCCCTGTGAACGAGATTCCTTCCGTTCGGCTTCCCTCCGTCAAAATTGCACAAGTTGTTGCTTCTCCAGCTTCCTCTTCAGTTTGTGAGTGTTCCTTTAACCATGCATCAAGTTGGGTTTCCTTTACATTAAGCATCAACTCTTTACATATTTCACTGAATTTGCAAATCTTGTTGCTTCGCTCACTTGTTTCTGCTTTGCTTCTTTTCTTTCTTTTTTTTTGTTTTGCAGATGCATTTTCTGCCAAGTCACGTGGATCTCTTGATGGAGAGGAGCAATCCATGGTTGACTCGTTTCTCCTTGCCCATCCTGACTTGGTGCCACCAGGTGCTTCATTCCCTCGCTTTTTCAGAGAGTCCGCTGTGCGCACTATGGTACAAATGTTGGGTTTGGTAAGCTCTATTGATGTTGATGCTCTGCCGTGGGAAGATAAGGTTGAACTTTTGGATTGCCTCCATTCTCTCAAATTCCAACATTACTCTGGTACTTGGCTCGATGATGCAATTGCTAGATTGGAGAAATTGCGCCCTCCTTTTGATGTTGCTGGCTTGGCTAAAACCAAGCGTACCTTGCAAGAGCGTCATACTGCTTTGACTACTCGCTCAAAGGAGCTTTCAGTCCAGCTTGCACAAGTAACTTCTGACTTGGAGAATGTTGATAAAGAACTTAATGATTTGGCAGCTCAAGAGCGCTCCTATGAGGAAGCTCGCAAAGTTGTCCATCTGAATGCTCTTTTTAGTGTTTGATAGCTGTTATTGTGCCAGGACATGTTGCTTTTGAACTTGCTGCTTTGAACTTGTATTTTGGGATTTACTTTGCTGAACTTTGAAGTTGTAGTTGTAATTATTTGTGGTGGCGCCTTTTGTATGTTCTTTGAACTTTGTATGCTTGCTGCCACTTTGACAATATTTATGTGCATCTTGACTTTGTTTTACATGCCTTGCTTCTTAGGTTGTATGCTTTTGGATCTTGTGGGCTTTTGTTTGCTTTGTCGCTTTGCACCATCGTAGCTTGAATCTTGTCTTATGAACGTAACTTTGCAATTGTCTGATACTGCACTTGTACTTGCTTCTATTCTTATACGCTCTTTCTGGCTTTGATGCCTTTTCTTCAAGTATTCTGATAGTGCACATCTCTTCTTTTTCTTCTTCTCCCCTTTTTTTTTCAAGTACAACAGGGGCCCCTCATGTCATTGGTGTCCAAGAAAAATTTTCTTTTCTTCTTTTTTTTTTCAGAGCGCACTTTGGACGCTTTCGAGTTTTCTACAGATTTCAGTGGCCCCTCATGTCATTGGTGCCAAATTTTCTTCAAGGTGCACGTTGGGCACATTTTCTCTTTTGAACAGTGGCCCCTCATGTCATCGGTGCCAAGATTTGTTTCCAAAAGTGTGCCTCGATATATTACAAGTTTTTTTTTTACAGTGGCCCCTCATGTCATTGGTGCCAAAACTTGTTTCGAAAGCGCACCTTGGATACTTTTCAGGTTTTTGCCGCTTTGGGCTTCGTAAACTAACGGATCGCCTTGGATCTTACGTTAGCCAACCTCTTTTTGTCGCTTTGGACTTTTCAGTTTGCCGCTTTTGGGCTTCATAAACTAACGGATCGCCTTGGATCTTGCGTTAGCCAACCTCTTTTTCTACAGATTTTCCGCCCGCGTTTAAGACTAGCGCCCTTGTTTCCCGGGACCTTTTCTAGTATCACGATATGGCGTACTTCTCCCGCGTCTGTCCCGGAAATTTCTCTTTTTGAGGAGGTCTATCCGGGTACCGCGATAAGGCGCTTGTGCCCGCGGTACGGCCCAACACTTTGTTTTCAGCTTCTTATATCTTTTTTTTTGTTGGACCTCGCGTTTGGCGTTTTGGCTCTTTGCTTTGAGAGCGCTCTTTTTTTTTCAGAAAAGATGCATGTATGCAATCATATTATTCACTTTTTGAGTCATGTCCGCTTTCAACATGCATTATCATATTTCATTCCTACTATCAACAGATTTCTAAAGAAATAATTTCATGAGGGAAGGCCTCCAGATTTTTCATTTACTAGTTCAGGGCGTACAAAATAAGTTACTTCCTAGAGTTCAATAGAAAATAAAGACTACTGCTATTTCATTATATCATACAGTGAGCTAGGCATAATATTTCTTAATGTACTTGAAATTTAAAGGCCCTATTTTCTTTTGAGTGTCTGGTTCAAGTAAGAAGCAGTACCCATTAGGATGTGCTTCCTGAATGATGTAAGGTCCTTCCCACTTTGGCATCCATTTGTTGGTGTGTAGGTTCCTCATGACTGCTTCTGTCGCCTTTAGGACGAGCTCGCCTTCAACAAACATTCTTGGCCTCACCAGCTTCTCGTATGACAGCATAACACGCCTTTGGTGCTTGAGCAGCTCATCGTGCGCTTTGTCTCTGGCGCCTTCCAAGGATAGCGATCTGTCTTCCGGCCCGCCTTCATCTGAGCAATCATCCTGGCAGAGGGGACCATCACTTCTGCAGGTAGTGTCGCTTCCGCCCCATACACCAGGGAGAAAGGAGTCGCCTTTGTTGCGCTATGCTTAGTCACGCGATATGCCTAAAGAGCGAGCGGCAAGTACTCGCTCCAGTCTGTAGGCGCATCCTCCACTGTCTTGGCTAAGATTTTGATCAGTATTTTGTTTGTGGATTCAGCTTGGCCATTAGACTGCGGGTAGTAGGGGGTAGACTTGGGGTGCGTGATCCCATATTCTTCTAGTACTTGCTCCACCTTTTTGTTAATGAAGTGAGTGCCATTGTCAGATACTATTCTCTTGGGCAGCCCGAAGCGACAGATAATGTGCTCCTTGATGAATTGCGTAGTGGTGTCAGCGTCGCCTTTCTTGAATGCCGCTGCTTCGACCCATTTGGTGGAGTGTTCTGTTGCCCCCAAGATCCATCTCTTCCCTCTAGAGGGCGGATCAATTGGACCAATGAAGTCCATTGACCACGTGTGGAAAGGGTAGGGCGAGCTGAGACCTTTCATGGAGAGAGCGGGTGCATGGATTCTGTTGTCATGTCTCTGGCATTGCTCACACTTCCTTACAAAGTTGAGGGCGTCGCCCTTCATGTTTGGCCAATAATAACCAATTTTCAACAATTCGTTCCAAAGCGACTTCCCTCCTTGGTGTCTTCCACAAGGTCCCCTGTGGACTTCCTCCATGACTTTGCTTCGTTCCTCTTTACCAATGCATCTGAGATCTTCTCCAGTGAAACTTCTTTTGAACAGCTCGCCTTTCTCAATGAAATAGTATTCTGATTTCTTCCTCACCCTTTCCGCTTCCACGTGATTCTCCGGCAAGACGCCACTTTCCAAGTATACTTGAATTGGCTTAGCCCAATCCTCATCCACCAGATGGACTTCCAGTTGTTCTTTGGCCTCCTGGCATTGACTGCACGCCTTCTGGAATGAATCACAGTGCGCCTTCATGTCAGGCCAGTACACTCCCACCCTTTGCATTCTCCTGTATAGGCCAGGGCCGACTTGACCACATATGCTATCATGAAGCATTGCCATCTTTCGTGCTCCTTCTTCCTCAGCGACACATTTCATGAGTAACCCATCTGTACTTTTTTTGTACAATGCCCCCTTTAAAAGGCAAAAGTCTCTGGACGCTTTTGTTAGTGCTTTGCTGTGGAGCTCCCAAATGATTAGGACTCTCCAATCTTCTCTTGCTTGATTCTCTTGCACACTGTTTTGGATTTTGGGTTGGTACGCCTTCCTGAAATGTACCAGATGTTCGCCTTCTGCTATGGCCGCCTTGCTTCCCAGAGTTGCGAGAGCATCAGCCTTCCTGTTTTCAGCCCGTGGCACATGTTCAATAGATTCTAACTTGAACTTTGCCAATGCTTGGTGCGCCCTTTCTCTACACAGCGCCAAGGACATTTCCTTTACTCCATACTCCCCTTTTAGCTGCTTCACCACCAGGTTAGAATCCCCCTTCACAATGAGTCTCTGTACTCCAGGTTCTTCAGCTATATCAAGTCCCAAAAGGAGAGCTTCATACTCTGCTTCGTTATTGGTGCACTGGAATTCCAGTTGGAAGGCGAAGGCTAGCTCCTCTCCTTTCTCATTTGTCAGAGTGACTCCTGCTCCGCCTTTGGATGCTGAGGGTGAACCGTCAAACATCAGAGTCCATACCCCAGGCTCTTCACACGCGATGACAGGTTCCATGCCTCCTTCTTCTTCTTGATTTGCGCGAACATCAGATCAGCTAAGGCCTGGCTTCTAAGCGCTGTGGGCGGCACCAAAATTATTTCATAATCTATCAGCGTGAGCGTCCACTTGCTTATTCTTCCCGTGAGAACAGCGCCTTGCAATAGGTATTTGATTCCTTCAGCCTTGGTCATCACGTGAATGGTGTGCGCCTGGAAGTAATGACAGTACTTCTGAGCGACGTACACCAAAGCGAGACATTGCCTTTCTTGATTGGAGTATCTGGATTCTACCTCCTTCAACATCCTGCTCCAGTAAGCCACAGGGCGCTCTGAACCTTCAACTTCTTGTGCAAAGAGTCCGCTGATCGCTGTCTGGGTAGTGGCTAGATATACTCTGAGCAGCATCCCTTTTTGCGGTGGAATCATCACTGGTGGTGATGCTAAAGCTTTCTTCACCTTATTAAAAGCGTCCTGATGCTCTTTTTCCCACTTGAAAGTTTCCTTGCCCTTGAGAAGTTTCCTCATAGGACCTAACAACTCTCTCATGGCTGGTATGAATCTGCGAATGTACCCCAATTTCCCCATCATCTACTGTAGTTCTCTCTTGTTGCGAGGCGCTTTCATTTCCCTGACCGCCTTGACTTTCCTTTCATCAGCTGAGATGCCTTCCTTATGGACTCTGAACCCCAGGAACTCACCAAAAGAGACCCCAAATTTGCATTTGAGGGGGTTCATTCTGAGTTTGTACTTCTTGCATCTGGAAAAGACAGCCCTTAGATGTGCCAAGTGTTGCTCTTTCTTCCTTGATTTGACCACTATATCATCAACATAGTCCTCTACTATGTGGTGCATCATGTCATGGAAGATCGCTGTCATGGCTCTTTGGTATGTCGCTCCGGCATTCTTGAGACCAAATGACATCACCATATAGTAGAAGTTTCCTACTGGGGTTCTGAAAGCGGTCTTTTCTTCGTCGCCCTCCGCCATCCTTATTTGATTGTAGCCGCTGAAACCATCCATAAAGGAAAAGCGCTCATGCATGGCTGTTGCATCCACCATGCAGTCAATGTGTGGCAGCGGGAAATCATCTTTGGGGCACGCCTTGTTCAGATCTCTGAAATCTACGCAACATCTGATCTGACCATTCTTTTTCTTCACGGGGACTATGTTAGCCAACCAAATGGGATGTTGTATAGGCTTGATGAAGCGCGCTTCCAATAATTTCTCTACTTCGTCTTTGATCGCTTTCTCAATCTCAGGGCTGAACTTTCTGGGGTGTTGCTTTACAGGTACTGCATCAGTTTTGACTGCCAAGTTATGGGTGACTAGCTTGGGGCTGAGTCCTGGTCATCTCCTCATAGCTCCAAGCGAACACTTCTCTGAACTCTTTCAACAAGGCGACCAAGTCCGCCTTTTCAGACGTGGTAAGCGAAGAAGCAATGAAGAGCGGCCTGTGTTTGCCTTCTCCTCCTACATTGACCTCTTCCAAACCTTCTGGACCGTTGGCTTCATTCCCTCTTTGTTGGGCGTGCATAACCTCCTCCGTCGAAGCGAACCACGCTTCCCCTCTTATGACGCCCGTGAGTGTGGGGCTAGCCAAGTCGCTCAGTTTTGGCTTGGCTGGCCCCGCGAGTTCCTATAAGATGGCCCGCCTGGCCCCCCCATTAGGAAGGCGTTGCTTTTGCAGTTTGTATCTTGGTTTGGTTGCTGGCTGTTGTACGCCTTCTTCTTCTGGTAGGCGGAGTCTCTTAAACATTGACTGTCTTTTCTCTGGCTCTTTCACTTTCTCTTTTCCCTTGATCAGGACCTTGGGCTCTCTTCCAATCTTGTTGGTCCCTGGGGGAGCTAGTTCATCAAACACCGTGGCATCAATCAAGTGTAACTCTGAAGCGTCAAATGGCGCCTTCGTTGCTGGGATCTCAATGTCCTGTCCTTTGTACATGGACTTCACACATTGATGCAGAGTGGATGGGACACACCCATGTAGATGGATCCAAGGGCGACCAAGTAGTATATGATAGCTAGGCTCTCCATCAACAATATGAAAGGTGTTCAGAGTTTTTATGGGTCCTACCTCCAAGTTAAGCACCACGCATGCTCTTGCCATAACTGTTCCTCCATTAAAAGTTCCCAGTGCCGCTTCCGCTTTCTTGAGTCTTTCTTTAGAGACCCCCAGCTTCACAAATATATGGGTTGGAATGATATTCACTCCTGATCCATTATCCACGAGGGCGCGCCGGACGTGTACGCCTTCGACAGTCGCCTCCACAAACAGCGGCCTATTATGACAAAAGCCTGGATGTGTTCGCTGCGGCTCTCTGAACATCACTGCTGAGGAGTGCGCCCTGGCTACTCTGGTTGCTGGTGCATAGGTGGCACTAGTGTTCGCTCCTCTTCTGACTATTACATCAGCCAGAGCATGAGCTGCTTCATCCCTGACATCAGCTCCCAACCTTAGTTGGTCAAACAGCGCTCTGAACCCTCTGGTTTTCACAAGTCCCCTTCTCAGCTCATTTTCCACCAGTTCTTCTTCTTTAATCTCCTCCAGCAAGCTGTCGCCGTGGGAGAGAATAACGTTCACATCATGTCTAGGCAAAGGATGATCGCCTAGACTTTCCTCGCCTTCACCTTCTGGCAGCAATATCTTTCCTGCTGCGTACTGCTTCTGGAACACGCCTCTGATGACATAACAATCCATAGTGCCATGACTCTTTTGCCTGTGCAGGATGCAATATTCTGGGTTATTGTACTCCTCACGTGTCAAAGGGGGTTTTGTTGCCCTTTTAGTGAGAATCCCCTCCTTCAGCCATTCCTCCACCAACTGATAAGTAAGCTCCCTAGAGATTGGAAGCTTTGGTGGGGACTCCTTCTTTTCATAGTTCCTGGGAGGCGGCATGGTCCTGTAGTTTTTCCTCCTCTTGTCTTCCACAACGTTCACGTCAAAGGCGACCTGGTCCTTGGTTCTCTTTCCTTGCTTCTTCATGGCCTCAGTAACATCCATCGCTCTCCCAAGCAACTCAGAAAAAGTGGTGATTTTACTGAGCGCCAGGAATATTTGTGAGCCATCTTCAATACTTTTAATACATCTGTAAACCAGGTCCGCCTCGGGAAGAGTCTCTTTGCAGTGGAGCGCTCTGTCCCTGTATCTTTTGATGAAGGCGGTCAGACTCTCTCCTGCTCGCTATCTTACGCAGCCAAGGTCCATGATGTGGATGGCGCCTTCTTCCTCCAAGAACTTGTTGCAAAACTCTATAGTCATTTCTTCCCAGGTTCGGATGGATGCTGGGCGCAACTTGGAGTACCAGGTGAAGGCGCGCCCAACAAGAGACTTTGAAAACTCTCTTAGCCTCAAACAGTGGTCTACACTGTACACTCCAAGATCATCTACATATGTCATCAAGTGCTCTCGTGCGCTCCCGGTCCCATCAAACTTTTGGAACGTTGGAGGCGTATACCCCTGCGGATAGCGATAGGCAGCCACATCAGCAGTAAAAGGAGGGTTTAGATTTATTACCATACTTTGCCCCTCTTTGTGCGCTTGGAGGATGCGCTTCAACTCTGCTTGTGTGACCAGAGCGTCCTCTGTGCTCTCTCGCCTTCCACTTGTCTCATGCTGAAACTCATCTTCTGATCTTGTCCTTGCTTTTGCCAACTCCGCCTCCCTGCGCGCCTCCTCTTCTTCCTTTAACCTTGCGCTCAAGGCCTCCTTTTCTTCTTTTGCTTTGGCAGACTGGGCCTTGTATTCCGCCACCATTTCAGACAGTGCGCTTTGATTGGCCACCAGGGAGTTGAGTATTGCAGCTGATATCACGACTTGGGTGTTTGGATCGCCTTCTACATGAGGGATTTTGATGTGACTTAGCCTCTCTCTATCGCTGCTGGGCTCTTCATCGTGAGGCTCTTGGTCATCTTCGGGAGTGTCCGAGGGAGAGCGGGTATTGTCGCTTCCCTGGTTGGCTGGGCTAAAACTCAACCTTCTGGAGCCAGGTCCTGCTCCACGGCTTGTAAGACTGGGTGTTGGGTTTTGAATGGTAACTGCAGGTACCACCCTTGGAGGAGCGTCTCTCACAGGTGCCTGCTGCACCACATGAACCCCATTTCCTTCATGGTTGGAAGCCATAGCTTCCCCAGCGGAGTCGCCAATTGTTTGTGCTCGCTTTTTGGTGATAAGCGAATGATTAAGCAGAAATAAATGAGAGATAAATGGGTTCGTAAACTTGTGATATTTCATTATATTGAAATGAGGTACAGAGAGGTGGATACAAAGAAATGGCTTCCACACTTGTGATATTTTTACAGGGGGAGGGGTGTGCGCTTTGGCCTTTTACACTCTCCTCTATGTTTTTGGACTTAAGCTTCAGAGGAAGCTTCTATTCTTTCCCTTTCTTTTGTACTCTCTGTGTAATGTTACTGTGTTTCTTTGGTGTTCTTCCTCTTGTTGTTGTTGTGTACGTTGGAGGAGGGCTCCTTTTATAGGGTCCTCCTTGTCCATTGGTCCTTGCCTCTTTCTCTTGGTCCATTGGTCCATTTCTCTTTTCCTTCTTTGTAGCTGCTCCCTTCAGAGTCCATTTTGTCTCCTTTACCCTTTTGAGCTTTGTCATTGATTGCTCACAGTGGAAGGCTTACAAGGCTTGCCTTTTTGGTCTTTCCTCTAAGAAAGGACTGCATGAGGTAAGCCAAGATGCTCTAGCTTCTCATGCACGTTCCTCATAGCCTGGGGAACCGAAACCCCTTGTCTGCATGTGTACGCCTTCCACAAGCCTTATTCCCTGTTCGCTCTCATTTATCATGACTTTCTCCCCAAGTTTCCATAATATCTGAGGCGCTCTGGGAGGACACGCTGTGCTCATTGGCATCAGTGCACCTCGCTCTTCTCTTTAGGCATAACATCAGAATGTGACGCCTTGATGACTGACGCTCTGGGCATATGACGCTCTCGGCAGCTCTTGGTGTTTGCACGCCTTTCTCAGTCCCCATTATTGTTTTATTTTTTGTCTGATGGTTTTGGGCCTTCATATAGATTGGGCCTTGCAATTTGGGCTACCAAATATTGGGGTAACAACACCATTAATGCACACCAAAAGAAATAAAACAATGATTAACTAAAGAGAAAATAGTTTATACATTAACAATGTAAATAGTTTGAAGGATGAATGATATATCGAAAATGTAAAAAATAAATACACATGTATTAAACTCTTAACTAAAATTAACTCGGAATGACCTATCTCATAACCTTTCTCCTAATGTCATCCACGTGACGCTTTAACCCTTGCTTGCCCAAAAACATAGGATCTAATATTAGCTCCAAGAAGATCTCCCTCCTCCCTATTCTCAAGGTCAAACACTCACCCCCATTTCCCTCCCTAACTCACCATTCTCCCTCACTAACACCAACCCAACACGGGTTTGATTTGCCTAGGACTCGTACAATACACACAAGGTTTTCATATTTTCCCCCTGTTTTCATATTTGGACCAAGGAGAAAGCTCACAACAAACTAAACAAAAAACAAAACCAAAAACAACCATCAAACCACAAATCTGAACAACATTTTGTCTCTCTTCCTTCATCACTCTTCTCTTCTTGATCATTGGGAGAGCAATCGATTTTCCCAATCTGGTAATCCCATTTTGTCCAAAACCCCAATGCGGTCTTCTAGAAGACCCCAAAATAATAAAAACCCAGATTCGAGCTCGACCCATATTATTCGAACCCGATCCGAATCATCATCATCATCGATTGGTGGTGGATCTGATGGTGTGCGTTTTGAAGGCATGGGGGTTTTCATCGTTGTCGTTTTTGCATTGTGTTTGTGTACTCTCTGCTAGGGTTGCTGCGGTGGGGCTGCATAAACGACGATGCAGCTTCACATCTCGCCTAGCATGAGAAGCATCACAATATCGAGCGCCAATGGAAATGGGTTTATTGATTTGATGAAGATCAAAGTCGCAGCTCGCCACATCTCTTATCGAACCCTCTTTCACACCATCCTCATTCTCGCGTTTTTGTTGCCCTTTGTCTTCATTCTCACCGCTCTTGTTACCCTCGAAGGTGTCAACAAGTGCTCCTCTTTCGGTACTCTAATCTATTCTCTTCTCACCGTGTTTTCTATTTCTCTTATTTGATTTGATTTTCAGCTAGATCTTGATATAAACATTGGGTCCCGATGTGTTTATCAGTTATTTATATTGTATAGGTTCCTTTTTTAATTTTTATAGCATGTTTGGTTTCTGGCTAGAAAATCAATTCTTACCCCAAAATCAAGTTGGAGCGGAAGCAACTGTTAACTGTTAGTAGAGTTGACAATTGACATTCCAGAATTGATTCTGGGCTAACTCACCACAGAATCAAACATGCCTTTAGTATCCGATTAAAATGTAAAGGTCTGGAATTATGTGATATATTAATAGCGAGGAGCTCGGTTCGCCCCAAGGTTTTAAATAGCTGTTGCACTCGCGGTTTTAGAGACTTTACGAACCTTGATGTCATGGACTATTGTGGGCCAATGCAGCTGATGCGACCGTGACCACAATTATGTGGTGTTGTTGTCGACTCCTGAAACCTCAACATTGCAGCGTGAATTAAAAAAAGTGTTGTTGGAGCTTTGGTGATGGGTCTTTTGGGTCTAATTGGATTAGTCGGGTCCAAAATGGCTTTCAGATACCGAGGATCTCGGGCCAAAAGATTAAGTGTGGTTTTCATGTTGAAAGTTTTGTAGGTACTAGCTAATATGTATCCCTTCATTTTAGGATCTGAAGTCAGAGTGGATGATTTAAACATTTCATATTTAGAAGACTGATTACACTTGAACTCAAAAATTAGTGATGGAGATATTTTGGTGACATGTATTGCTGAAATTTGTAAGCTGTTGATTCTTTCATGCGAAAGTTTATATTTTTGATAGGCAAAGTTTTTGACGGGGAGGGGGAAAATTGTGCAGCTGCTAGGGATTGAACCCAGGTGGTCACACTTTATGTACGGGCCCGTATTTGTTGATTAAGGTCCCTGTCTAAACAAAGCGGGGCTCTGCTGTTGTAGCTGGTTAATGGTTGGAGCTTTGATTTATCTACTTGTATCTTTCTGATACATCAGCTGCTTTTGTAGCTTTTTTTTTTTTAATGTTTCTCACAGATTAGGTTCTGCTAGTTCATTGTTGTGTATTTTTTTTGGATAATTACTTTTATGTCTCACCTTGTGCCTACTTTAGACCCTTGATCCGTGCCTTTGTTTTGTGCTTTAGATTGTTTAGGCAGGCGATTGGGACCAAAGCTCCTTGGTAGGGTTGATGATTCAGGGGTAAATAATTTTTATTATGATATGGTATCCACTAATGTTTTTCTTAAAAAAAGTTATTATCTGAACCCTTGTGTTGATGACATTGATGGTGTGCTGCAGAGACTGGTTAGAGACTTTTACAAGATCCTTAACGAAGTGAAGACTGAGGAAATCCCAGCTGATCTAAAGCTGCCTGATTCTTTTGATCAACTGGTTTCTGATATGAAGAACAATCCATATGATGCAAAAACTTTTGCGTTCATGTTAAAGGGAATGGTGAGTTTTTGTTGCATTTATATAAATAATTTTGTATTCTTGGTTAATTGGTAGTGAGAACGGAAAGGGTTTTCTAAAACTGAACTGTGTTGATACTTTTAAATCTTATTGCATGTGGCTTAAAATGAAAACACATATTTTATTGCTGAGCCTGTCTTTACTATAATTTCAAGATTAAAAGGTTGAGGTTGGGATAACCATTGAATGTGTAATATGAATCTGGTCTAAGAAAACTTTTATAGTGAAGACTCTGTGTCGTCTAGAGATACAATGATTCAGTTTATGACATCTCTAGATGAGTTATTATTTAGAACATTAAGTCTATACCTAGGTTTTTATTGTTAATTGGATATAAGTCCCTGCTAAACTTACGTGTTATGGTAGTGTTGCTGCTAATTCTGATGCTGCATCCTCATAAAGAAGTCAATGAACAATTGACCTAGATTATTTAGATTGTTTTTAATACATACACTACTCCAAGGCCCTCAAAATCGAGAGTTAACATTGGAATAGAAGGGGGTGTAAGGTCGTAGGATCGGTGGATTGTAACACAGATAATGAGTTCCAACTGAAATACAAATATATATATATATACACACACACACACATATTAATATTTGTGCATAGAAAATGACAAATAAGAAAAATAACCTCTAAATCACAACAAACATTATGAATCCATTTTTTCTGTTGATAGGCCAAACATTAAGAATTCTAACAAATGACAACCTGCAGCAAATAAGTTTTGATACTCCCTTCGTCTCTAAATAAACGCAGTTAAGGTGTACTTTCACGTGAATTAAGAAAATCAGTTAATATTGTTAGTGGTATTGGAAATGGTAACATTCTGTATACTTTTTTAAAGTTACCCCTGTAATTATCATTGGGATTTGGGACTCTAAAAAGTGTTGACTAAATAGGGGTGTTGGTGGAAAAGAAGTAATTAATGTCATTGAAAATTGAGATAGGGTCTTATAAAAAGAGACACGGTAAACCTATTTTGTAGTGCTTATATTTAGAGACAGAAGGAGTAACATATAAAACTAAAACATAAAAGAACATAGTCTTAAGTCCCAAGTCTTAGATAACACGAACTTAAACATAAAATAAAATAAAATAAAAGAAACATAAAAATATGGGATGATGAAGAAAAAAAACATACTAAAAGAAAATGGTTGTTGCAGGTGAAGGGTCGAAACTAGAAGTGGGTGAGTGAGATTATTTAAGAGAATGGCCACAGGTGAGAAAGAGGTGGGTAGAGAAGAGGCTGAAGGCAGCTCGAGAGTTGTCGCAAGTGAGAAAGAAATGGGGAGAGAAAGGGTCGAAGAAGTTTTATTAAAAAGTAGGGTTTTAAAAAACACTAAATCAAAAAATTAGGGTTTTTTGTTCCTGTGTCGTGACCCCCTGCTTGCGAAAAAGCACCGCGCTCCAATAATTTTATGCACTGGTGAGATGCTCAGATAATCATGCTTGTCGTTTCCACCAGTTGTGTTATTGGTTGTTTAGGAAACTAGAGATACTTTCGTTACGGTTTGTAATTAATGATTATGTTGTTCATGCTGGTTGGTTGTGTGTAGTTCACTGAGGACTTGCTTTGAAGTGTTTGCCAAACAATCATAATTTTTTTTAGGCTTATTTATGTCAGGTGCCCCTGTAGTTTGCACCTATTTTGTCAGACGCCCTTTAACTTTATTTTTCAACAAATATACCCCTAAAGTTTGCTCCGGTGAGCCATATACCCCTGCATGCCATTTCCGGCCACCGGTGCTGACGTGGTCCGCCGGAGTCAGCAAGTGGTAAAAATAGGAGCCCTTGTAGTTTGAGTCTTTTTTGTCAGATACCCCTATATATTACTTCAAAAATTCATATCTTTTAAACCGTAAGTCCAAAAATTACAAATTTTATGTCGATCGTATTGAAATATAGAATTTTAAATGTAATTATTTTATTTTTATGGATAGTTTTGTAAAAAATTGTTTTTTGGGCAATTTTCTATACGAATTTTGAATTTATGAATTATTAAAAATAATTTATGAATTGGATTGCACTAGTTTTTATTATAGTTTGAGGATCATAAAAATCATGAGTTTTGGCTTTTAAAAATAAATTGTAAAAAACTATAAAAAAAAGTTATAAAAAAAAACTAAATTTAAAATCATCTGAGACTGACATAGTCAAAACTCATGATTTTTATGTTCCTCAAACTACAATAAAAACTAGTTCAATCCAATTCATAAATTATTTTTAATAATTCATAAATTCAAAATTCGTATAGAAAATTTCCCAAAAATTAATTTTTTAGAAAACTATCCATAAAAGTAAAATAATTACATATTAAAATTCTATATTTCAATACGATCGTTTTGATATAAAATTTGTAATTTTTGGACTTACGGTTTAAAAGATATGAATTTTTGAAGTTATATATAGGGGTATCTGACAAAAAAGACTCAAACTAGAAGGGCTCCTATTTTTACCACTTGCTGACTCCGGTGGTCCACGTCAGCATCGGTGGCCGGAAATGACATGCAGGGGTATATGGCTCACCGGAGCAAACTTTAGGGGTATATTTGTTGAAAAATAAAGTTAAAGGGCGTCTGACAAAATAGGTGCAAACTACAGGGGCACCTGACATAAATAAGCCTTTTTTTTATTAGCGCCAAACTATCAAATGTTATTGAGATTACTTACTGGATGGCTAATCTTCTATGGTTGTTGCACTTAATTAAAATGAGGTTGTTATATAAATCAGAAGAGCTAAAAAGAACTTTTACTCTTTTAGGGTGGTTATTTCGTTGTTTGGTATTATATTTCTGATAATCACATTTGCATAAATGCTATTACAAGGAACGTTATTGCTAGGCATTATGACAAATATGTGTGTTTAGCATTTGAAACTTTTGGATATCTTTTTTGATACCGGGATAACGTAGAACTTTGCTTGATTCATGATGTGTATATTTCTGGGAATATATATTAAATATATTGCTATTTAAATATTATTTTATTTTCAACGCAAATGATAAAAAATGAAATAAAAATATAAAAGTCAGGGTGACTATCGTACCTATACCCTTAAGATCAAAACGCCAATTTGGTTCCTATGTTGAGACTATTAGTTGTCTCCCTGACATTACAAAAATGGCAATTTGGTCTCTGACTTTGCATATCGTCGGTCTATTTGGTCCTTGATCTTGTGAATAAATATTTTTATTGTTTAGTATATTTAAATATCTTCATTAATTAATATTATAAGGGTTTTGCTAACCATTATGGGCAATGTTTAAACTTTAAACAACCCAAGAAGGAGAGTCAACCTTGGAAATTTAAACATATTTTCTCTTCATTAGATTCTCCACTTCTAAATGTTAGACCTTCCTTTCTTAGGTTGCTTAAACAGTGCCCTTTAGTGGTTAGGAAAACCCATATTATAGTTGTTGCCATATTACTTTATGATATTGGTACAATATTAACTTTTGAAATTAAAAAAATAAATAAAAATTAGGATGGAAAGTTATGCAACATATGATGGAGAACAGATACTTCTTGCAGTATTGTTTTTTTTATGTCTTTAATGCTTTTGTTTGGTTATTTTAAAACTATTATATTAAAACTAGACCTGATAAAGTGGTGCATTGGGGTGGGAACTAGCAGGTGAGGGAGTTGCTGGTAGTACATGGGTATTTTGGTAGTTTTGTATAATAATCTTTCTCACTCCTTAGGCATGGGAATGTAACTTTCCCAGCCAGTCTCATGGGAATAAATATATATGTCTTTCCTGGAATTAATTAGTGATTTAGCTGCGGAAAATATTACTAAAAGTTCAAAATCAATATGCGGTGTATTAAATTCCCACTTTATTGTTCCCAGGCACAATTTAACATTGCTTAAAACAAACACCTCGTTAAATAAGAAGTCTCAGTATGAACTATATCTTATGGATGATGACACTCATAAATTACTGGAGTTATATTTCTATGGTAAAAAGCAATTCACTGGTATTAGAAATGCAATGTTCTTTCATTGAACGGCTCATTTTAGTTGTAACTGGTATGTTTTTTGGCTTTTGTTTGTTTATGTTTACTTGATACTTGTTTATTTAGCTGATACTGTGAGTTCTATTTCTTTTTGTATGAAGAAATTCATTATGGTGAATTTAGTTATTACCATGAATTTGGAGGATAAGGAATCCTTCTTATTGTCTGAACTAAACACAAAACAACAACGAAAAATAAAACATTAAAAAGATCATGTGCTCTGCACCTAATGGCAGTTGAATGCTGATTCTCTAATCTTATCCAAGCTCCAAAATCAATTGTTTTTCCAAAGAAACCTCCTGAAATATACAAGGGTTCTGCTCCCACTATATCCATCTATGTGTGGTGTTAGCGTAGATTGCATATTACCGAAAACCTTAAGCCTCTTAAGTTTTACTTCTGAAACCATGAAAGCTAATTATCAAAAATTGATCCAATGGCCTAGGTCACAATCAGTATTCACCAAAAATGCCTAACAAAGACTTCCCAAAAGAAACCTCAGCAGAATAGATGATAAGCTGATTCTGAGTGAGCACCACACATGACACATATTTAGCCTCTGAACCTGGAACATTTTTCTATATTATAAATTCTATCAAACACCATGGTTGAAATAAATGAATTAACCTTGGAGAAGTTGGTGTAATATATGTAAGTAATATATAGACATAGATTTATTGTACAGGTATCGGGATAATTAAATCATTTAATTAAAGGTTTTGCTTAAAGGGCTGAGGATAAGTAGTCAAATAAGGGAAAAAAAAGGTGTTGGAAGATAAACCTACTTCTCAAAATGTCAATCACTTAGTTTTTCAATACAAAGATGTTATTTATAATTCCTTATCCTCAACCCAGGTTAAGAAAATCCTTAATTTAATTATTTAAATAATCTTTTGTACCTATTACATCTATTACATAGAATACAAGTATGCCTCTGCTCTGTAGTTTTAACTCCAAGAAACTTCATTAATACTCTTTTCTCTTCATGTGGTATCAAGAGCCTAGAGAGAATTAACAGATCATGCTAACCTGATAGACCCACTGCCCTTAAGCGAACTTTTCCCCTGCCTAATCTCATGTCTACAACAGTTTGCCAGTCTCCCTTTACTACGCCATTTTTCCAACAATGTTCTTCTCTTGTGACGCTATCTGTCATTTTTCGGCAACTTTTCCTATCAGGACCCACTCTGGCTTTTCTCTCATTGATCTGTCTTGTCTTGCCTATTTCGGCCTATTATGGCTTAACATGTGCTTGGACGTGGCTTCTTTGCCATCTGTGCTCCTCCCCGCGTACCACCCTTCCCACTTCGCCCCATGTGGTTTGGATTATGTTGCACTTTCGCACTGGTTGAAGATGGGCTTTTGTTTGCCTTTTCTGTCTATGACTGCCATTCAGCATGCCTCGTTCATTAGCTGGACATCAAACCTGCTTTCCTCTGCTGTCATCTTACCAAAGAAGTTTACATGGAGCAACCACCTAGGGTGTGTTTTGACTTTGACAGACAGCACTGTAGTCCAAGAGTCTTGTATGACACGAAGTGAGATTGACTACTTCATCTTCTATCGCCATTCATTTCAAGGTTGTATTTATCTGATTGTGTTATTTGTGTATAGACTCATTTTCTTAGAGAGAGAAGATCCTATCCGGAGACATCACAACTAAGAACTTTGTCAATTAAAACAACCAACCAGCTGATGATTTTACCAAGTTTTCTATACCTAGCTTTAGTGTTTATGATCTATATGGTCTAGCTTTAGAGGGCGTGTTGGAATATATGTAAATAGTATTCAGATATATTATGCATTTTAACAATATCATTACCTAATCTTGTAATTCATGTAATTATGTAAATACTCTTTTGAATTTATTATATAGGCTCTATATAAACATGCCTGTGCTGTGTAGTTGTAACACAGATTTATTCTCTCTTTTCTCGTCACAGAAGCTTTGGTCTTGCTGAAAGGTTTTACAAAATGAAAAGTAACTGTATGAACTAGTTAGGAATTGGATAACAAGAATTGCAGGGAAAAGGGTTAAGAGACCAATTCCTTTTAACTGGATTATTAAATGATTGAACAAGTCTAGGAGACTTAAAAGACTCCAATTTAGAATATTCTCTATTATTTAAGTCTCAAAAAAGTTAAAATTTCATGAGACCTCATGTTTCATATTTTGTCTTGTCATATAATCATAATATATTATGATTTTTCATGTTAGTTTATTTGTCTCAAGCCTTTGTAAAGAATTTTCTATTTTCTTTTTCTAACATGTAAGATGCTCGGTTTTATGTTTGTTTTTCTTGATGTTAGGTTTTATTTTTATTCTCTTCTTCCTTCCTTTGTTTGAATGTTTGTTACATTCACTTTCAATTTTGCACAACTGATGAGCTATTGAATTCTAAATATGTATTTATTTGCAGTTGGTATTACTTTGAGGCCTTCATACACTTTTAAGAAATATATAGTGAGTAGTGCTTTTTCATTATGCTATCTTTTTGATTTCTTGCATCCAATTACTCCTGACTCCTGAGATACAGCCATTGGACATTGTTTTACACATCCCTATTAGGAGTTTGACATATTATATGTGATTGTGCATGATTGTCGGGCAAAACTTATCATAAGCATGTTCCTATCTTAAATTTATCTTTGCGATAGCTTGGTCACATTTGTTGATACCAGATATTGCAGTTCGTCTGTTAAGAGTTGTAGACTTGTAGTAGTTAATGGTAATAATATTGATCTTTGTTACAATTTGATGCTTCTTGCAACAGATGGAGAAATTTGAGAGAGAAATCAGAGAGTCTAAATTTTCTGAGTTGATGAATAAACACTTTGCAGCAACTTCTGTCCCTAAAGGGATTCATTGTATGTCTTTGCGTTTGACTGATGAATATTCATCAAATGCCCATGCACGCAAACAACTGCCTCCACCAGAGTTACTTCCTTTATTGTCCAACAACTCTTACCATCATTTTATTCTGTCTACTGATAACATTTTGGCTGCTGCAGTAGTTGTTACTTCTACTGTTCAGTCATCTCTGAAACCTGAGAAGATAGTTTTTCATGTTATCACCGATAAAAAAACTTATGCGGGCATGCACTCATGGTTTGCACTAAATCCTGCTAACCCCGCCACAGTTGAAGTTAAAGGCATTCACCAGTTTGACTGGTTGACTAGAGAAAATGTTCCAGTGCTTGAAGCTGTAGAAAATCAAAATGGGATCAGGAATTACTACCATGGTAATCATGTTGCAGGAGCCAATCTCAGTGATACCAGTCCACGGAAATTTGCGTCTAAATTGCAGGCTAGAAGTCCTAAGTACATATCTTTACTCAACCATATCCGCATATACATACCAGAGGTAAAATAAGCATTCTGTGTCTTTCTCCATATCTCACTTGCACTCTAAGTATTGTTTGAACTTTCCAAACCATAAAAAAATGTATGGAGCCGCATTTCATTAGCATCTGTTATCTTATATTCTACTCCCTCCGTCCCATTATCTTGGTAAAAGTCATCGAAGTCAACAAAAATAAGAGAATATCTTTTTCATATAATGCATGATTCTATTTTCAAAGTAAAATATAATGCATGATTCTTTCATTAATTACAAATTTCTATCACACAAATTTTCATATTATTTTTATAATCTTTAAGATTTTTCATTAATTATTTTTAAGATTTTTAATATAATATATAATATACAATCTTTAAGATTTTTTATTAATTATTTTTACTTTGATTTGGGACAAAAACACTACATTTTTTTACCAAGATAATGGGACGTAGGGAGTACATGATTATTTTTATACTATATGTTGTATATGTTAAATGTGAATGAGTCATAAAATAAAGGCTTAATTATGTTACAAGTCCCTGAAGTTTGGGGTACTTTTGCGTGATACCCTTATTCTATTTTTTCAATGTCTAACTCCCCGAACTTACTTCTGGATTTGTCATATACCCCTACTATCAATTCTAGCCAATTTTGATGACATGTAACATCAGAATCCTAGTCAGTTGTAAGAGGTTGGTCATGTGGTGCTGCGTGATGTCACACGGGCGAAGACGACCTCTCTTTTCAATCTCTTTTTTCTTTTTTATTTAACTAAAAATATAAAAATTTTAAGTTTTTTAATTTTAAAAAAAATGGTATCTTCGCCCACAGGGCATCGCATGCCTAACCTCCTGTGTTTGACCAGGATTTGGTCAGAATTGGTAGTAGGGGTATATGACAAACTCAGAAGTAACTTCGGAGAGTCAGACATTGGAAAAAAAAAAGAATAAGGGTATCTGACAAAAGTACCCCAAACTTCATGGACTTGTGATGCAATTAAGCCTAAAATAAATTTATGGTTGACCTCAGAAAATGACTTATATACTCATTTACTTCTAGCTGAATATGTATTGGTAAAATTATGGATGGTGTGGTCATGGATGTTGCTAAGGTACCTTGATGAGTATGGTAACCAGGGTGAGTTGTTAAGCATTTTTGGAATGCTGTTGTATAAGGAATGTTTAAAATTCTACTAGACAAAATCAGTAGTCAATGAACTGCTTGATCAGTATCAGGGGAAAAAAGTGGGTATGGGAGTAATGCCCATGGATGTAGATAAATATTAGTAGTCACTTGTAAAGCATTTGCATTGCTTTCATCAGCATTCAGCACTTCTGTTTGTGCTGATTATGTTTGTCTTGTGTGTAAAACAGCTTTTCCCAAATCTTGACAAGGTTGTCTTTTTGGATGATGATGTGGTGATTCAGCGTGATTTGACTCCACTTTGGGAAATTGATCTAGAAGGAAAAGTTAATGGTGCCGTGGAAACTTGCAAAGGTGAAGATGAGTGGGTAATGTCTAAGCGTTTTAGGAACTATTTCAATTTTTCACATCCCCTCATTGCAAAGTATTTGGACCCTGAGGAGTGTGCGTGGGCTTATGGGATGAATATCTTTGATCTGAGCTTATGGAGAAAGACAAATATAAGAGAGACGTACCATTCCTGGCTAAGAGAGGTAAAAGTCCATATAAACTCAGACTAATGAAACTTCATTTTATCAAATTATTCATTGATTTTCGGAAATTATGATCATATAAATATTGTTAATTTTATATTAATGCTGTTGTGCAACAACTTTTCCCTTCTTCCCAAAAGAGTGATAGGGGTTGGGATGTCTTGGGCATTTTAGGCTTCAAATTTTCATTGGAAAAAGAATTTATCATTGACAGCTTCACTATGGCAGAATCTGAAGTCAAACCTGACAATGTGGAAGCTTGGAACCCTACCTCCTGCTTTGATTGCATTTAAAGGTCACGTTCACCCAATTGAACCCTCTTGGCATATGCTTGGCTTGGGTTATCAGAACAATACCAATATTGATAGTGTGAAAAAAGCTGCTGTTATTCACTACAATGGCCAGTCAAAACCCTGGTTGCAAATTGGCTTTGAGCATCTTCGGCCATTTTGGACCAAATATGTCAATTATTCTAATGATTTTGTTAGGAACTGCCATATCCTGGAATCATAGTCCGCCAATGAGGAGGAGCACTATGGTTTTGTTCAACAGTTTAAATGAACGAGACGAGTAGTACAGGTTTCATCTAGATTTTTGCAGCTTGAAATTTTCAAGATGAATTTTTCAGGATGCAAATAGAGAATTGGTTGAGTGGGCATAAAGTTAAATACATTGTGGGTGGATTTGCTGCCATCCCCTACATTTTTGCAGACACAGTTTACCTTCCCTGCATGGCCTTGAGAATCATTTGAGTCCCTTGTGAGTTGTCTCCCAGAAACACGTCCTCTGTTTTTGGTTGGTGAAAGAATACTATTATTGGTTTTCTATGGGACAAATATAGCAAAGATTCCGTAGACGAATATTGGAGAATAAACTGAATGCCAAAGATAAAAAGGTCAAGCCTGTTTCTACATTCTAGTAGGTGCTGAGAACATAAGTGCTAGAACAGTAAATTTGTGAGGTTCCCCTCCCACTAGAGCAGCGTTTCCCCCATCATTTTTAGTTTCATAATTTTTGTTAGTACCAATTTTTACCTGATGAATTCTAGGAGTAGTTCTTGAGATTGCTTTGTTATGGGTCGATTGAATTGGGGAACTGGTTGTAGGATATATATAAATATATGTTATTCGTTATGTACGATTATGAGACATTGGTAAATGTGCAGAAAATTCTTTTTTCCCTATTCATCCTGGCAATGACTCGTCATAACTGTTCTCTTTATTTTTGTTTCTCTTGCTTTAACATCCTTTTTACTGAACAATATTTCTTCCTGCCTTCCCTATCGACCGTTCAGTCCGAAAAATAGAAATGGTAAATGGAAACAATGTTAGCCACCAAGTTAGTAATGAAATATGGAATGTTACTGAATTATAATGGAAATGTCTCTTGCACTATAAAGCTAAAACAATGAACTGAACAGAGAAATATAAAGAAATATGCAGAAAACAAGAAAAGGATTATCGGAGGGAATAATCTCCTCTTTGATATGTCACCCTAAACCACCCAGCAATTGCCTACGTCTTCCCTCACCCCCTCTCCTTGTAATCGTGCTCTTGCAATTTTCCAAACAATGTAGCAAGATCCAAATTGTCCAGGTTCTTAAACTCCATGATAGCGGTGACTTTAGGTTGCCATTTTCTATCCGGGTAAAAGAGAGGGATCATGAGTATTATGATAAGAGTGAGTAAGGAAGATACCCGTACACACATGGAAACCCAAACACTTGCCCAAACAAACACGCACCTTGTTCTACTAAGCTCATCCCTATCTCTACCCTCTTCTTGTACAAAAACTTTATCCTCAAAAATAGAAAATTTAATAGAGTATTCTTATGTTCCCGAAGATGCTCAAATCACATACATTGTTCCTCCTTTTTTAAGTCCTTATAATATTTTCAAAAGAAAAAGATCTGTCTTGAACACCATAAGGAATCTGATTACTACCAAGAGACCAGATGTCAAGGAATATGTCCAATCCTCTCGATTGGACCAATGCAGTCTTGCAGCCACCTCTCAAGAACAATATGTTGATCTTGAGATACACAAGCCTTTAATCACCCACTGGAAGACAAAAGGATACAACGCCCTCCATTTTGGAGCAATAAGGCTGATTCTTTCCCTGCATGGGAGAAAAGGCCTTCCGGTCACTGCTAGAATAGCCCTCCTGGACTCCAGCTTCCTCCACTATGAAAATGTTGTTATCGGAACTGTTTTAACCACCCTTGATGCTGGAAGTGTGGTTCTCACCATCTTCCCCAACTATAATGTTAGCCTAAGGGATCCAACCTTACCAAAAAGGTTAAAGGTTCAAGTACAGATTATAGGTGCAGACCAAGTATCTGAGGCTCTTGCAGCCACCCTCCATCATCAAATAATCTATAGACTCCAAAATCATTCTATAGATTTGCCCCTGCCAACATGTCACAATGATGCCCTGTTCGTCATGGCCAATAATGAAGATCATCCTTAAATAGTTCAAATCCCAAGGAGAATTCCTAGGGAAGAATTGAAGAAACTCATTCCCCTAGAATGGGTTACCTCCTATGAAAAGTTGCATCAGGAACAGAAGCCCATCCAGTCTTTTGAAGCCACCTTCAGAAGATTCACTGACGGAACGGTCAAAACCCGTTTTAAGAAGCCTGAAGGAGAACCAAGTTGTACACCTACTATTTTTCACTCGATGATGATCACGCCAATATCCAGTGAAAAAGATATCCCTGTCTATAGCTTCAATTCTGATGCAAGTCCGATCTTTACAGATCGGATAGATGGACACTTTATCTGGGATTTAGACCCCAGCATGTGTCACCCTGACTGTGAATGCAAATATTCTCATTTTTGGGATTTTGACGAAGAAGAAACCGCCAGAAGAAGAAGAAATGCCAGATGCAAACCACCACCTCCTCCCCATAGGAGATCAGACCCGGACAATGGTCCTTGGATAGGAATCCACAAGAAACAGTCGGCCCTGCCTATATACCCATGAAGCTCTCGCCATACTGGAAAAGGAAGGATTACTAAGTCCTCAACCACCAAACGATCCCAACCTAATCAGTTGGTCTCCAAGGGATTCGTACAAAGGATTTAAACCTTCGATGAAGTCTTCCATGATAGAATCCGCTCCAGTTCCTTGTATGATGTTCTCACCCACAAATTTTCCTCCTTTGGAAAGAACTGTGGACCCTTCTGGAAGCCGAGCCTCAAAGCCTTTTGTTCAAAGCACATAAATTCAGTCAGAAGGAAAATACAAGCCCTTGAGTAAAGCAGAAGAAGTGCTCAACTGGCACACAGAAAATAGCACAGCTCAGAATGCTCTTCTACAGAAAATTGATGTGAAAGTGGACAAGATTACAAATGAAATTGGAACTAATAATCAAAAGCTCCAATATTTATCATCAACTCTCCAAAAGCTCTATGAGAAAAATAAAAAGAACATAGCACAAATAGAGCTGCGGTTACAAGAGTTACTTGAAAACCGGATTTGGGGAGACAAATTCATCCAAAAGGAAAGAGAATTGAGACCCCTAAAAGAAGAAATAAAACAGATGGATGAGATAGCCCAATCTAGAGCCTCTGCATATCAAAACCCAGGTGTCCATTCTAGATGGAGTCCTTCTTTGACTCCCACAAAACCTCCAGTATATACTAGCCCTATGTTCAAAGAAACTCCAGGGTTAGTCTCTCATAATATTTCAAGAGTATCTCCAATTTTCTCTCAAAGGCCCTTGACACATATGGCTCCTCAGTCATCTTCAAAATCTGCTATCCGCCAAAGAAAGAAAAAGACACAAAGGATTGTTTCTTCCTCTTCAGAAAATGAAGAAGAGAATACAAAACCGCCTACTCCTAAGCCCCATGGAAAAGGAACGATTTTCCAAGCAGAAGTTTTCATAGCATCCAACACAGAAAGAGAAACATCTGATGTCTCTAGTTTTTCGCAAAGGTCAAAAGATACAAACTCTACCTTGGAATTTTCTGAACAAAGTTCAGAAAAAGGATTTGCTGACGTCTCCCGAATCTTGATGGCTGACCGAGAAGAAGGAGATTATCGGTATGAGTCTCCCCCGGAGAGCATGGAAGGAGACCAGGTAAATCCTCTTCGCCCCAATAAAAAGGGGAATGAAGGACCTTTCTTTACTTTTGATGACATTCCACCTGATAAATGGAGAAAAAGACTGTTAGATTTGAAGGCATGGCTTGACACCAAGTTCCTCAGCCCAACGACTGACTCTTACAAGATCCTTGAAGAATTTTGTTCCAGGATGACGGGCGTTATGAAAGAATGGTTCATCACTCTAGGAGCCGTGAATCAAGATCAGCTTCTCAGATTTAGAGATGTATTTGAATTCATTGGACATCTTTATGCTGAATTCATCGGAAATGTCTCTATCCATGAACAAAGACTAAGACAAGAGTATTTTGACATGAAGTGTTGCTCCCTAAAGATTAAGGATTTGAATCGACACTATAAGAGAATGTCACAAAGATTCTAACTCCTCAACGGTTTCAATGATCTCAGTCTCAAGCATACTTATGTAGCCTCCCTTCCTCAAGAGTTACAACAAGAAGTTTCTAAGATGGCCTTAGCTAACTTACAGAAAGAAATATCTGCCTGTTCACTAGGAGAAATTCATCAGTGCACCCTAGAAGCCCATGAGAAATTTTGCAGGCAACATCAACTGTTTACAGATGTTATTAATCAAAAGGAAAAATTCAAGCATCCCTGCAAAAAATCATATTTGGAGATAGAGTGTAAAAACAAGCACTGTGATTGCAAGACGAAGAAGAGAAATCACAAGAAGAATGTCGAGGGTTTTTCCAAAGGAAAAGGTAAAAGAAGGAATGTAAAATTCTTCAAAAGGAAAGACCGCAAAGGAAAGTCAAAAGGGCAACACTGATTCATGTGTGGAAAGAAGGGGCATTACGCCAAGGAATGTCCAAGCAAGTCTGCTAAGGCAGCCAAGATGATTCATTATCTTGGACCCCTTGAAGGAGATATTGAATCTCTCTTGTCATAACAAAGCGAAGTTGATGAAGACACTGCTTTTGCATTACAAGAATCAGACTCAAGCCTTACCACAACATCTTCAGATGAGGAAGAAGATGCTTTCCCAGTCTTCCCAATAACTCCTACCCAGGAGATCAACAGCATCCAACTAATTCCACCAAAGCCAAACTTCCCTGTCCAAATCCTCTCAAATAAATATGCTCATACAAAAAAGGCCATAGCATAAATGGACACATGAGCTGCTTATTCAATAATGAATCCCATAATCCTTCCTCCAGAAGATTGGAAACCTCATACCCAGTATTTCCATGCAGCTGATGGAAAGGTTTTCAAAACTGAATTAATAAGCAAACATCCAGTAGGAATCAGGTTCTTTTCCACCTGTACAGTCTGAACAAAGGTGATAGGAAGTCACCTTCCAGATAAGGATATCCTTATCGACATGGACGTATATGTCAAGGAAAAGAACCTACAGATTCTTCCCAGAGGACTGAAGTTCAAGAGATCCTTCCAACCCTACACTAAGGTACAGAACTTATTTGCTATAGAAGGTGATCTCTTAGCACTAAACGATGCTCCTCCGAGATTCTTGGACATCAAGGTGAAGTTAGCTACTCTCTATGCTGATAGCCATGGACAATTTAAGCATCTTGATCCTCTATGGAAAAACAAAAACTTTTTTGTCCAGCTACCGTTCAGACTGAATGAAGACATTAATCCAACAAAGGCTACTCACCCAGGGATGACCCCGTCCGAATTACAAGAAGCTAGGAAAGAATGCTCTCAGTTACTAGAGCTTGGTCTTATCGAGCCTACAAATTTAGAATGGGCTTGTCAGGCCTTTTATGTTGAAAAAAGGTCAGAAAGAGTTCGAGGAAAAAAGAGGCTTGTAATTGATTATAGGCCACTAAACTGCTTCCTCAAGGATGCCAAATTCCCGATTCCAAAATCAGCAGCGTTGATCACTCTGATCAAAGACGCAAAGATCTTTTCAAAGTTTGATTTGAAATCAGGTTTTTGGCAGCTAGGAATTGAACCAACGGACCGGCCCAAAACTGCTTTTTGTATACCAACGGCCCATTACCAATGGACTGTCATGCCTTTTGGACTCAAGATAGCTTCGTCCTTATTTCAGAAAGCCATAACCAGGATCTTCCAACCCATCTTGGACCGAGCACTAATCTACATTGATGATATCCTACTGTTCTCCTTCACCCCTGAAGAGTATGAGTGTCTCCTTGAAGATTTCTTCTCCATTGCTGACAAGCATGGCATTATGCTAGCTGAAAAGAAAATCTATCTTGGACAACATGAGATAGATTTTCTAGGCATGAGGTGCTCCCAAGGAAGATATCAACCACAGCCACATATTGCAGAACAACTAATTAATTTTCCAAATGAAAATCCAACAGAAAGCAAATTCAACAATTCCTTGGAATTGTGAATTACATTAGAGATTTTATTCCTCATATTTCTAAGTGGACCAGCCCTTTCTCCAGAATGCTCAGGAAAAATGCACCTCCTTGGGGAAGGATTCAAACTGATGCGATCAGACACTTAAAAGAGTTTGCCCAAAGTCCTCCGGCCTTGAAGATTCCAGGGGATGGAAAAAGAATCCTCCAAACCAATGCAAGTGATGACTATTGGGGTGCAGTTCTTATAGAACAGGATCAAGAAAGGAACCACTACTGCGGACATGCTAGTGGACAATTCAAAGAATCTGAAAAGCATTACCATACTACTTACAAAGAAGCCCTTGCAGTTAAATATGGAATTCAGAAGTTTGATTTCCATTTAAGACCTTATTTCTTTGAAGTATGGATGGATAACTTTGCTTTCCCTAAGATCCTAGATTTCAAAAACAGGATGCCTCCTTATCCCCAGATCCTCAGATTAAAGGCGTGGTTTGATAAATATGACTTCACAGTAAAACTTGTTAAGGGAAAAGACAATCTTATCCCTGATTTCTTATCAAGACCAGCTAAGCCGATCCACATGATTACAAAAACTTCCACAATACCTTTCATCTTCATGGCAGGTACTTCCAGTACTTCACTTTCTGATACCAACTTCCTCCCACCAGGAATCTCTGTGTCTTCTACACCAAGCCAAGTAAAAGAGTATGCCCAGAGTCATGTTTTTTATTTTCTTCACAAAGCCTTACCATACACTCATACCACAAATGAAGAACCGCTATTTCATCCAAATTATATAGTTAAGAATCTCATCCACCTTAAACCATCAAAACATCTTGATCTCCCTAAAGAGCTTTTATGGTATGTCTGGTGTTTAACTGTTCTCTATAAGGTTGCTTTGATATTAGATACCCAGACCGCGTATGAATTCTTAACTATCCTAGAAAATCATACCCATTCTTTTTGGGTCATTCTAAATTGGTTTTCTACTTTAGATTGGTGGCGTGCCAAGTTATATGTTGAAACAACCAAGTTTCCCACCAGAGCTCTTGGCAAAATTAAAACCATCTTCATCATCAACAGGACATGTTCACAACACCCCTCAACACTCAATCTTTGCTCAGAAGGACATGCAGAAATTTGGGACACTATTGACACTTAACCTCTTCTAAAAAATGTTGATACGGTCCTGTTTAAATATTTGTGTTCCTCAATAACTGTCCAGAGGCATCCAATGGAGCAGATCAGCAAATGAACTCTTCAGAAGATCTTATGGAGTTAAAACCATCGGAGAACATGATGCAAGATTCCCAAGACCCTAATGAAGAGTTAATGGAAGACTTGTTGAAAGAAAAACAATAAGAAGAAGACAACAAGCCATAGTGGAACAAAATGTATGGGTCCATTGATTCTGAGTCATGGAAAAACTACAACTTACCAACTCCATGATTGTATAAAGACAAAGCTAGTGGACCATGACAGACCATCTGATGAAGACTGATCTTACTTTACTTTAGCCATGTGAGGATCAGTTTTATTAAAGTATGGCTAAGATGGAATCTCTTTTATTATGATGTGTAATAATAGTGTTGAATTATTTTCCTTTTGTCTTGAAGTCCGGACTTAAGAGGTTTGAAATCCAGCTTTGTGTGGAGGCTTATCTCCTCGGGCTCTATATATAGAGACCCTTCTCAGTTGTAAGAACTCAGATTGAAATCAATAGAACTTGGTGTGTTTTAAAATATGAATTCCAGCTAAAATCTTTAGTTCTTCCTTAAAGCTCAATCATAATACAAGTATGAATCCTATCCTTTAGAGATGGAGTATGCTCTACACTCGCCTCTTATGAGGATCTTGTGTATCAGAAACCATCAGGCAAGTGATCCATGCTACGGTCCTCTTTATCTTAATAAATTTTCTAAGATGAGTATTCCCCCAAGAAGACGAAAAAGGCAAGGAGGCCGTAACAAAGTCTCAATTGTAAGGGAACTCATGCCAGAGTTTATTAGGATATGTGAGGCTGAAGACACTCGCACACACATGGAAACCCAAACACTTTCCCAAACAAACACGCACCGTCCTACTAAGCTCATCCCTATCTCTACCCTTTTCATGTACAAAAACTTTATCCTCAAAAACAATCTCACCATCAATAAAAACTTTTCCAAGAGCAATTAAATGATTTATAATATGAGTAAAGCGTTTTTGCATAGCACTTATAGATTCATTAGGCAACATACGAAACAATTCATATTCATACATTAAAGCATTTAGTCTAGCACGCCTAATTTCACTAGTGCCTTCATGTGTGACTTGCAAGGTGTCCCACATTTCTTTGGCATTTTGACATTGAGAAACTCTAAAGAACTCATCATAAGAAAGAGTCGAGGTGATGATGTTTTTGCCTTTTAAATCATATTTAATTTTCAATTTATCATCACTACTCCACTTTTCTTTAGGAGTTGGTTGAGTTACACCTTCTACTTCTTTCATAGGAATGTGTGGGCCTTTTTCAATGGCTTCCCATATATTCATATCAATTGCTTCAATAAAGATTCGCATCCTTACTTTCCAATAAGCATACATCTCCGAAAAACAAGGGAGCGATTTATTGAAACGCCTTCACCACCGAAAGGATAGTTCATAGAACCCATTTGTATTCTTCCCAAGGATCTTTTTGAAAAAGCTTTTATGCTCGGATCTTTCGACCGAGCTCTGATACCACTTGTTGGAATACAAGCGGTGAAGTATGAACACGTAAAAACACCTAGAAGGGGGGTTGAAAAGGTGTTCAAGAAATCTTAAAAGATTTTCGCAACAATCAAATGAAAACTATGAAAACGAATGATTTTCACAAAATTATCAGGTCTTAATCGATTAGCCAGGTCCCTAACCGATTTGACAGATGATTTTTGGTTAATCGATTAGTCACTGTGTCAATCGATTAGCCACTGTTATATTTCAGAGAAAAATCACTTTTAATCACAATCAAAATCACAGAACATCAGAGATAGCGCGGAATTGATTCAAACCAAGATTGTTAATGATTACCTAGATATTGAAAATGGTTTTCCCCAAATTAATTTGTTCTATTGAAAACTAATTGATTCAATTATACAAAAATCAAGTTTCTAGGTTTTCAAGCAAAAACAATGAAAACTGTAGAAATTAAAGAGTATAGGGAAGAGATACTGCAGAAGAGATTTATACTGGTTCACTCTCTTCCACTGAAAGCTACATTCAGTCCCCTCTATCACAATAAAGAGAGTTTCTTCACTAGAATTAGAAATCCTTTGATTACATTCTTAGCCTCTCAAGATCCCTCACTTGATAGCCTCCAAGAGATACCTCACCCTCGTATGTAACCCTTTGATCTTCTAATCCTCAACTTGAAAGAACATCTTTCAAGACTAAGAACATCTTAGATTTTCTCTCTATCCAAGTTGATACCTCACCACTCTTCTTCAATTTGCTTGATGATGACCCACACCAAGACTTCTCACTTGCTTGATGATACCTCACACCAAGATTTCTTCTTCTTCTTGTAGTTGTAGAATTGTTTGCCTCAATTGCAAAGATTACAACTCAATGAAAACTCAAATCCCTATGAATCTCAATCAAGAATAATGAACAAGATGAAATTGAGATTCTAAACTTTCATGAAAAGATAATCACAAAGATGAAAAAGAATAACTTTGATCTTTTCTTGTTTGAGAGAGAATGTGTGGTTTGTTATTTGTAAAAGTATGAAAATTGTTGTAAGATTAATTTCTAATGGGTAAAGAAAGGTTTATATAGAATACCCATAAGCAATAGAAAACACATTTTTCCAACAAACAACACAGTTTTAAAAACTCAGTCTGCACGATCTAATTGATTAGCTCAGGTCCTAATCGATTAGCCACTAACAGTTGAAAACTGTTAATCGATTAGCTTGTGACCTAATCGATTAGTGCCTGAAAACTTATACCATGTTAATCGATTAGCTACTTGTTAATAGATTAAAGGCTAAAACACTTTTATAAAAACTTGTTTTCACATATTTAAACTTTTTCTCAAAAACCTTTAAGCCACATATTGATTTTGTAACGTCCTAATTTCTATATGCGGAAAATGCGGAAGTTTTTTTTAAAGGTTTTGCAACGTTACAACACAAAACACTTAACAACCATTTCCAAAACATGTACCTGATAAACCAATTCAATATAAAAATAAAGTTGCATTATCATCAATGCATTTATTAACCAATCATTAATAAAGTCCCGTAAAATACTCATCGGGTTATTACCAACTATGGTGTTTATCACCAAAGACATAAATGAACCAGAAATATAAAAATGCCACTCTAGTTTATCGCATCAACAGAATAATGATAAATTTTGCGCTAAGCGTGCATGCAACAAGAAATAATAATAATCTATGCAATAACTAGAGCAAATGACCATAACAGGCTATGTCCCTCAAGATGGTGTAACAGCCCGGTTTTCAGAAACCAAAATAATTAACTTTTGTTTATTAAGGTTGCAAAAAAATGAGGCCATTTTTTTTTGAAAACGTTATTGTAACTTATTGCTGAAGGGAATCGAGAACCTACTTGAAAAGTGGTTGATGTTCTTTAACTGCCTCTTTTTGAAAACCGAGTTGTTACTTGGATCCAACTCTTTTACTTTATTTGTCAAAAATGTTTCATTCAGGAAACAGTTTGATTTCATCTTAGACTCTTTCATTTATTGCCCGAAAAGATCTTAAGTATATTTCATAAAAGTGTGTTGTCATAAAACGTCGGGCCTGCTTCAAAATAGTTAGAGTACAGTAGTAGTTCATCACTTTGGTAATCCTGAGTACAAACAAGGCATCAAGATCTAAAATAACTAGACTATTCTTACACTACCCTATCGAAGGCAATCGGATGAAGGTCTTCTTTCTTCTTGTGTCCTTTCTCCTTCCCAGGGGATGCTACCTTACGAGTTGATGTCTCTGTTGGGTCGTCGGATTCCGTCGTTGCTTCATCTCTGGTAGTATAGTTCCACCGTTCCTCATAACGTACCTTCTCTCTGTAGTTCTTATATCCGCGAACCGTAACTTGTCTCAAGCACGATCCTAAATCTGTCCCGCTCAATTGATGTTCCGGGTCGGGGATTACAATCTGAGTGTGGCCGGTCCATACCCAGCCTCTGGCGGTACGCTTCCATCCTCTCCCAGATTTTCTCCATGTAGTGACGTCCATACAACACTCCATCTGCCCGTTGGAATCACCAGCGACACCAATGCGCCAACGAACAGGAGAGAGTGAGCATTCCAGACGCGTAGCGTCGACGGTGTAGAATTACGGTAGGTAAAATAAAAGGACATATAACTAGCACACAAAACACACAAAAGAATAGGAAACAAAATATCATTATTGTTCCACTTTATCCTTATTATTGCTTCTCCTCCCACTCAAGGGTTTTACTCTCTTTTCCACAATTCCATTCTCAACCTCTTTCTCATTCTCTATACTTCTTACACCCATTCTTCCTTGGGCAATCTTTCCTTTTAGTGTCTTATTGAATTAAAACCATCGATGATCAAGGGAGTTAAAGGATCATCGAGGTACGCATTTCCTTTCGTAGTTAGCACTCGCATATCCAGCCTACATCTCCTCGGCCATCCATCCACCTAATCGGAAGCCAACAGGAGTACAGGACCTTTACCACGTGGGCATGACAGCTGTCCAACAAATGGCTCCAAGCCAGGAGGTCTCAGCCTCAAAACATATCATATAATCAAAACACATTGCCCCGTTCCAGTCCCTGTCCACTGTTGTAGACTTGCATCGAGGGGGCGACAGTATTGTTGTAGTGCGCGCACAGAACTTACCACGGTATTGGACCCAGTCCCCACCACGTTAGTGCACCACTTATGGAATTCGTTCTGTCTACAACAATACTCTAGACTTCTTGACGTTTCACCGTCATCGTCCTCTCCTCCTGCAATCCCCACCTGAGTATCCGAAGATACCCATAGTATCTTCCTCTCCACTACTTCAGGTCAACTCTCATAACTCACCTTGTTCGCTATTAATGTCTTTTAATTATTAACCTAACGGTCGGCTCACCCTTAGTACATCCCTTCAGTGAGCCCCGACCACTATCTTTGAACAACCTTTCTCAAAACTCGCATAGCTCAGAGCTGGGAGTTCCTCAATCGAATCACATCACATTTCCCAACTTAGTCACACTCTCATTGTTTCCTCCAAACCCTCCTTTTTTTTTCCATCCTTCTAAAAATATCAATTCCAACGGCTTTCACAAAACTTTTCCTCAAGGAGGCCATTTCGTAAAACTTTCTCAAAACGTTGTTCCACAACATCCTTTCATACAATTTCTTTCAAAAAGATCGTTTCATAAAAACTTCTTTGAAAAATATTGTTTTACTAACTGATTCAAAAATCTTTTTTTTCCAGAAACCCTTTCAAAATTTCAGTTCACAAACCTTTTCAAAATTGTTTTCGCAACTCAAAATCTCTTTTTCAAAACTCTTTTTTCAACGCCTTTGTGTTGAGCGCTAGTGGAGGAGCAAGCCCAGCTCAACACTAGTTCCCAGACTAAAACCAAGAACGGAGGAGCTCAGCTCAACTCGGTTCGCTTCTCATCACAACAATTAATATCACACTCCCCAGCTCTGGCTCGTTCGTATCTTCATCAATATCTCTTTCTAATCAACTCTTATTGCTCTTTCGTTCAACCTCGTGTCTCTTATTTTTATTCTTTATTACACCATCACTTCCAACCTCACCCCTTCTCAACTCTTTCATTTTATATTCATTCTTTTATTAAGGACATAACAAGCCCCACGCCCGTCCATTCATCATAACAATAGGCATCATTATACACAAATCAATAAACAACACAAGGCATGTTATTAACACACAACATCCCACAATAAAAGTGTGGTTTTTGTCACCTTCGTATAAGCGACCACACAAAGCAAACAATTGTCGCTTATACTACTGACGCTAACCACGAGTTCCGATCTTTGAGATGATACGGAACGCCCTACTAAAACACCTAGCTACCACTGTGTCTTAGGGAAGGCTTCTCTCTCACCTGAGATCCAGCTGTTGAATGTGTGCTTTCCTTGCAACCTCGTGCTGCCATCTGCCCCCAACCTCTTCTCTTTATCATTCCTCATATTAAATAAAACATTTTCGCGTTATTACTTATTTTGAGAAAATCTTTTCTTAGTTTAATACATGTCCTTCCTCTGTTGATAAAACTTTGGGAATATTACCAAGACCATCTATCATTGGAAAACTTAGTTTTTGATCACACATAAACATGTTTAAACATAAAAGCACGTCCCAGCAAATTTTGGGCAGCAAAAAGGGTTCTACTTAATTATTTTAATAAAGCTCCGAAAACATTATAAAAACACCTTTCACTTTAAATAACTTCTTAACTTAAATTAACACCTTGAAAACCCGAGTTTTTTTTTAATTACAAAACATCTTTGAACCGCCATGAACATAAGTTAAAGATCTTAAGCAATTTAAATCGATTTTCTTAAAAGCAGTTTATTTCGAAATTGCTCATACAACTACAACATAACACCAACAGATCACACTACACGCAATCAACATCCAACACTTAGGCATGCAACTATGAATAAATCAAATTAGTTCAAGTCTCAAACCCACATATTTGTTGTCATTCCAACGAAATCGAACTCCCTAACTTATTTAGACCACATCGCCGAATGGAAGCAAAGAAATCAATCAAAGCCACAAATTAACCACGTAACGGAATAAAATAAGGAAACGAAATCAAACATCACATTTTATTCATGTAATTCAGCTTGGTTTATGTTAAGCATTAAAATTCCACTTCCTCTTAACCTTTAACCGAATGCATATAAGCACACACATCCACATATGTTCATTCAAACACAACACTCAATTAGTCTAGATTGTTCATTTCATTCCTTAAAATATACTTAGTCTTTTTAAATAATTTCATTGAAAAGATCCTAGGCTAGCTAACATGATTAAACCGAATATCCCCATGGTATTCACAAGGCTTACTTTTCAATTATTTGTCATGCCTGCACACAGATCATAAATCAATGCAAAGATCATTTTCTAAAAGCCTAGTTTTCTTATTTTCTTTACAAAATATTAAATTAAAACATGCATTCTTAAAGCACATGGTTTTGGAAAAATCCTCAACTCTTTTTTTTTTTTAAAACCGTGACGTATTTCAAACACAAATCTCATTTCCCTTTGCATGCACTTTTTAAAATCATGGGAATCAAAAGGAAATTACATGCAAGGAACTTTTTCATGAAGAGTCAGGAAGTTTCTTTGTTTTCAAAGCTTGGCCGAATGGTTCTTTAACAAAATCAAGAGGAAAATTTAAATCCTTGTCTTTGAAATACTTATGAGTTAAGTCAAAACATAGATCATTTGGAAAAGAAGTGTTTCCCTTGGTTTCTCATCAAAACCGAATCATGCAAGTAAAGGATCAAAACTTTTTGAGGAAGAAAACTACATGCAAAGCTTTTTAAGATCAAAACCATAAAAATCAAAGCAAGTATCAAACCTTTTTCAAGATCAACACAAAAGATTTAAGACCTTTTGAAAAGAAAATCAAAGATCAAAGCTTTAGAAAAATCAAAGTCGAAATCGAAGCATGAAAATCATTTAGATCAACTTCATTAAGCATCAAATCGACATGCATGGACTCAAAATGAAATAAAGATCATCATGACCTAATTCCCAAACAAGGCCGAATAGGAATGTCCATGGGTTTAGGTTCTACAACTTGGAAAGTTCTTGAAACTCAAGATCAAGGCTTAACAAACTCTTACAAACATAGATCCGCTAGGAACTTAGACATACAACAACAACAAAAACTTTTACAAGACTTAGAAATTAAAATCACTTAGAACAACTTAGGATCTTCGAATAAGATAGAGAATGAGAAGAATCTTCAACCTCTTCACTTAATCTTCAAGGATCTAAGGCTTAGGACTTGATCTTTCTCTTCCTCTTCTCCTTGGGTGCTCACGGGTTCTCCCTCTCTCTCTATGTGTTTCTAGTTCCTTTCTAAGAGTTGGATGCTCTCTTAGAAGAAGTGTTTGGTTGTAGAAGTGAAATGAAAAGCAAATGGGGTTGAGGGTGCTACGGTTTGGGCTATAAATCAACAAACAACATTTTCCCTTCTTGCCCTTAAGATCATTCGGTCAAGAGTTGTTGGGTGAAGGGTAAAATTGGCCAAACTAAGGCTTGCATGGCTCAAGCCAAGCCTTAGACAAATAGAGAAGAATTAGGGCTAATCCCACTTCCTATTGGTTGGTCAAACATCTAACCATGCTTAACATTTAAACTAAACCTAGGTGCTAAGGATTACTAGCCTAGGGTTCAAGAAGTCAAGGCATGACTCATTCATGCACTACACACTCTCCTTCTCACGGCGACACATATGCACACACATGCACAATTTCATTTTCCTTTTTCTTTTTCACATAAATCATAATTTCAATAAAATTACAAAATATAAAATGCTTAAAGAATTTAATTTAAAATGCCATAAATCCGAAATTCATAAGGTTTGCCTCGAATGAAATCAGTTGCTTAAAAATCCATAATCACTTGAAAACACAAAATAAATTTAAGTCAAGAAATACTTTTTGAAATCACATCTCTTAAAATACTTTATCCAAAGATTTTTTTTTTTAGGGTTTTTAAACAAATATGAGGTATTCAGTCGGGGTGTTACAACATGAATTTAGGGAAAATACATACATGTTCACATGGCACACATATACATATACACATAAATTTATAGATCCATATATCACACATTACTCTATGCATATACACACATTGTAATAATTAAATTCCTTAAAACCGAAGTATATTCATGTATGTCAAACCGTATATACACACTCAATAAATCACAAACATTTTAATAAAATTATTAAGTGTATAAATTTTCTCAAAAATCAAATTTCTAAATGTTGGACATTATTACTTTAAAATCATTCATTATCTCAAAAACGTGAATTCTAAGAAAATCAATTAAGAAAATACTCTTCCAAAACAGTTTTCTTGAAAACAAGTTCCTTTAGTATTTTGATTTAATATGAGGAATTTATGGGGTGTTACATTCTCCCCAACTCAAGGATTTCTCGTCCCCGAGAAATACATTGTAGATTGGGCAGCAAGGCAACAACATTCTCATGTCATTCTGATATTCTTATTTAACCGCTTCCAGGTGGAGAGATTCCACTCGTACCGCCACTTGTGTGTCGAGTCGGGTTAAGTCCAACGGACTAACCGAAGAAGGTGCCGCTTACGTAGCTGGTCGTCGTCGCAGAAAGTCCAACCAGAGGTACGGACTTAAGGGGAAATCAAGCAAGCAAACATTCAAACATCTCCAAAAACAAGGGTTCTACCTAGAAATCCTCGATTACTCACTATTCTCTATCTAATCCGTTTCTCCTATGATTCTTTTTCCGATCCTAGGGTCTTCATCTATCCTTTCTAACTTAAAGGGATACTGCTATCATCTAAGCTTTACTCAAAATCTCTTCTTACGACTGATAACATATGCTCCTTTCCCTCCTTGTGACTCCCCAACTTGGATTCAACTATCTCACGGTGTTCCTAAGTTCTACTTATCTTAGACTAATTCTCCTTCCTTAATTACTCAATCCTAATTTATTTGGGTGGATAGGGTATCTCCAACTCCGCAGTTCGGACTAAGAGTTTTAGATGGATTTGGTAAGGCTACAACATGATACGGGTTCATGAAGAAAAGGATTCAAATCCGGACAGCAAGAACGTTTGTTGAAGCAATTCAACAAACGAGGAAACTAAGGAGTAGCAACCTCTATTCTTAAAGGTGCCAACTGTCCCTATAGAAAGGCATGCTAAGGTTAAGAAAATCTAGGTCTAATCAATTACTAACAATACATCAGAGGTGCAGGGTCTTAATCTCTGGACCTATTCATGGTCTACTCTTACGGAGCCAAAAGGCTCTTAAACTAATACGGTCGATGCTAAACTACAGACTAGTTCCATATCCTAAGGGACAAAAGCTTATCCTTCTATTCCTACTTAAATACTAACAAGCATACAGAGTCACACAAGCAAAGCATGAAGCCCATGCTTAAGGCTACAGAGGATTACCATAAGCTCTGATACCATTCTGTAATAGCCCGGTTTTCGGAAACCAAAATAATTAACTTTTGTTTATTAAGGTTGCAAAAAAATGAGGCCATTTTTTTTTGAAAACGTTATTGTAACTTATTGCTGAAGGGAATCGAGAACCTACTTGAAAAGTGGTTGATGTTCTTTAACTGCCTCTTTTTGAAAACCGAGTTGTTACTTGGATCCAACTCTTTTACTTTATTTGTCGAAAACGTTTCATTCAGGAAATAGTTTGATTTCATCTTAGACTCTTTCATTTATTGCCCGAAAAGATCTTAAGTATATTTCATAAAAGTGTGTTGTCATAAAACGTCGGGCCTGCTTCAAAATAGTTAGAGTACAGTAGTAGTTCATCACTTTGGTAATCCTGAGTACAAACAAGGCATCAAGATCTAAAATAACTAGACTATTCTTACACTACCCTATCGAAGGCAATCGGATGAAGGTCTTCTTTCTTCTTGTGTCCTTTCTCCTTCCCAGGGGATGCTATCTTACGAGTTGATGTCTCTGTTGGGTCGTCAGATTCCATCGTTGCTTCATCTCTGGTAGTATAGTTCCACCGTTCCTCATAACGTACCTTCTCTCTGTAGTTCTTATATCCGCGAACCGTAACTTGTCTCAAGCACGATCCTAAATCTGTCCCGCTCAATTGATGTTCCGTGTCGGGGATTACAATCTGAGTGTGGCCGGTCCATACCCAGCCTCTGGCGGTACGCTTCCATCCTCTCCCAGATTTGCTCCACGTAGTGACGTCCATACAACACTCCATCTGCCCGTTGGAATCACCAGCGACACCAATGAGCCAACGAACAGGAGAGAGTGAGCATTCCAGACGCGTAGCGTCGACGGTGTGGAATTACGGTAGGTAAAATAAAAGGACATATAACTAGCACACAAAACACACAAAAGAATAGGCAACAAAATATGATTCTTGTTCCACTTTATCCTTATTATTGCTTCTCCTCCCACTCAAGGGTTTTACTCTCTTTTCCACAATTCCATTCTCAACCTCTTTTTCATTCTCTATACTTCTTACACCCATTCTTCCTTGGGCAATCTTTCCTTTTAGTGTCTTATTGAATTAAAACCATCGATGATCAAGGGAGTTAAAGGATCATCGAGGTACGCATTTCCTTTCGTAGTTAGCACTCGCATATCCAGCCTACATCTCCTCGACCATCCATCCACCTAATCGGAAGCCAACAGGAGTACAGGAACTTTACCACGCGGGCATGACAGCTGTCCAACAAATGGCTCCAAGCCAGGAGGTCTCAGCCTCAAAACATATCATATAATCAAAACACATTGTCCCGTTCCAGTCCCTCTCCACTGTTGTAGACTTGCATCGAGGGGGCGACAGTATTGTTTAGTGCGCGCACAGAACTTACCACGGTATTGGACCCAGTCCCCACCACGTTAGTGCACCACTTATGGAATTCGTTCTGTCTACAACAATACTCTAGACTTCTTGACGTTTCACCGTCATCGTCCTCTCCTCCTGCAATCCCCACCTGAGTAATCGAAGATACCCATAGTATCTTCCTCTCCACTACTTCAGGTCAACTCTCATAACTCACCACGTTCGCTATTAATGTCTTTTAATTATTAACCTAACGGTCGGCTCACCCTTAGTACATCCCTTCAGTGAGCCCCGACCACTATCTTTGAACAACCTTTCTCAAAACTCGCATAGCTCAGAGCTGGGAGTTCCTCAATCGAATCACATCACATTTCCCAACTTAGTCACACTCTCATTGTTTCCTCCAAACCCTCCTTTTTTTTCCATCCTTCTAAAAATCTCAATTCCAACGGCTTTCACAAAACTTTTCCTCAAGGAGGCCATTTCGTAAAACTTTCTCAAAACGTTGTTCCACAACATCCTTTCATACAATTTCTTTCAAAAAGATCGTTTCATAAAAACTTCTTTGAAAAATATTGTTTTACTAACTGATTCAAAAATCTTTTTTTTTCCAGAAACCCTTTCAAAATTTCAGTTCACAAACCTTTTCAAAATTGTTTTCGCAACTCAAAATCTCATTTTCAAAACTTTTTTCAACGCCTTTGTGCTGAGCGCTAGTGGAGGAGCAAGCCCAGCTCAACACTAGTTCCCAGACTAAAACCAAGAACGGAGGAGCTCAGCTCAACTCGGTTCGCTTCTCATCACAACAATTAATATCACACTCCCCAGCTCTGGCTCGTTCGTATCTTCATCAATATCTCTTTCTAATCAACTCTTATTGCTCTTTCGTTCAACCTTATGTCTCTTATTTTTATTCTTTATTACACCATCACTTCCAACCTCACCCCTTCTCAATTCTTTCATTTTATTTTCATTCTTTTATTAAGGACATAACAAGCCCCACGCCCGTCCATTCATCATAACAATAGGCATAATTATACACAAATCAATAAACAGCACAAGGCATGCTATTAACACACAACATCCCACAATAAAAGTGTGGTTTTTGTCACCTTCGTATAAGCGACCACACAAAGCAAACAATTGTCGCTTATACTACTGACGCTAACCACGAGTTCCGATCTTTGAGATGATACGGAACGCCCTACTAAAACACCTAGCTACCACTGTGTCTTAGGGAAGGCTTCTCTCTCACCTGAGATCCAGCTGTTGAATGTGTGCTTTCCTTGCAACCTCGTGCTGCCATCTGCCCCCAACCTCTTCTCTTTATCATTCCTCATATTAAATAAAACATTTCCGCGTTATTACTTATTTTGAGAAAATCTTTTCTTAGTTTAATACATGTCCTTCCTCTGTTGATAAAACTTTGGGAATATTACCAAGACCATCTATCATTGGAAAACTTAGTTTTTGATCACACGAAAACATGTTTAAACATAAAAGCACATCCCAGCAAATTTTGGGCAGCAAAAAGGGTTCTACTTAATTATTTTAATAAAGCTCCGAAAACATTATAAAAACACCTTTCACTTTAAATAACTTCTTAACTTAAATTAACACCTTGAAAACCCAAGTTTTTTTTTAATTACAAAACATCTTTGAATCGCCATGAACATAAGTTAAATATCTTAAGCAATTTAAATCGATTTTCTTAAAAGCAGTTTATTTCGAAATTGCTCATACAACTACAACGTAACACCAACAGATCACACTACACACAATCAACATCCAACACTTAGGCATGCAACTATGAATAAATCAAATTAGTTCAAGTCTCAAACCCACATATTTGTTGTCATTCCAACGAAATCGAACTCCCTAACTTATTTAGACCACATCGCCGAATGGAAGAAAAGAAATCAATCAAAGCCACAAATTAACCACGTAACCGAATAAAATAAGGAAACGAAATCAAACATCACATTTTATTCATGTAATTCAGCTTGGTTTATGTTAAGCATTAAAATTCCACTTCCTCTTAACCTTTAACCGAATGCATATAAGCACACACATCCACATATGCTCATTCAAACACAACACTCAATTAGTCTAGATTGTTCATTTCATTCCTTAAAATATACTTAGTCTTTTTAAATAATTTCATTGAAAAGATCCTAGGCTAGCTAACATGATTAAACCGAATATCCCTATGGTATTCACAAGGCTTACTTTTCAATTATTTGTCATGCCTGCACACAGATCAAAAATCAATGCAAAGATCATTTTCTAAAAGCCTAGTTTTCTTATTTTCTTTACAAAATATTAAATTAAAACATACATTCTTAAAGCACATGGTTTTGGAAAAATCCTCAACTCTATTTTTTTTTTAAAAATCGTGACGTATTTCAAACACAAATCTCATTTCCCTTTGCATGCACTTTTTAAAATCATGGGAATCAAAAGGAAATTACATGCAAGGAACTTTTTCATGAAGAGTCAGGAAGTTTCTTTGTTTTCAAAGCTTGGCCGAATGGTTCTTTAACAAAATCAAGAGGAAAATTTAAATCCTTGTCTTTGAAATACTTATGAGTTAAGTCAAAACATAGATCATTTGGAAAAGAAGTGTTTCCCTTGGTTTCTCATCAAAACCGAATCATGCAAGTAAAGGATCAAAACTTTTTGAGCAAGAAAACTACATGCAAAGCTTTTTAAGATCAAAACCATAAAAATCAAATCAAGTATCAAACCTTTTTCAAGATCAACACAAAAGATTTAAGACCTTTTGAAAAGAAAATCAAAGATCAAAGCTTTAGAAAAGTTAAAGTCGAAATCAAAGCATGAAAATCATTTAGATCAACTTCATTAAGCATCAAATCGACATGCATGGACTCAAAATGAAATAAAGATCATCATGACCTAATTCCCAAACAAGGCCGAATAGGAATGTCCATGGGTTTAGGTTCTACAACTTGGAAAGTTCTTGAAACTCAAGATCAAGGCTTAACAAACTCTTACAAACATAGATCCGCTAGGAACTTAGACATACAACAACAACAAAAACTTTTACAAGACTTAGAAATTAAAATCACTTAGAACAACTTAGGATCTTCGAATAAGATAGAGAATGAGAAGAATCTTCAACCTCTTCACTTAATCTTCAAGGATCTAAGGCTTAGGACTTGATCTTTCTCTTCCTCTTCTCCTTGGGTGCTCATGGGTTCTCCCTCTCTCTCTATGTGTTTCTAGTTCCTTTCTAAGAGTTGGATGCTCTCTTAGAAGAAGTGTTTGGTTGTAGAAGTGAAATGAAAAGCAAATGGGGTTGAGGGTGCTACGGTTTGGGCTATAAATCAACAAACAACATTTTCCCTTCTTGCCCTTAAGATCATTCGGTCAAGAGTTGTTGGGTGAAGGGTAGAATTGGCCAAACTAAGGCTTGCATGGCTCAAGCCAAGCCTTAGACAAATAGAGAAGAATTAGGGCTAATCCCACTTCCTATTGGTTGGTCAAACATCTAACCATGCTTAACATTTAAACTAAACCTAGGTGCTAAGGATTACTAGCCTAGGGTTCAAGAAGTCAAGGCATGACTCATTCATGCACTACACACTCTCCTTCTCACGGCGACACATATGCACACACATGCACAATTTCATTTTCATTTTTCTTTTTTACATAAATCATAATTTCCATAAAATTACAAAATATTAAATGCTTAAAGAATTTAATTTAAAATGCCATAAATCCGAAATTCATAAGGTTTTCCTCGAATAAAATCAGTTGCTTAAAAATCCATAATCACTTGAAAACACAAAATAAATTTAAGTCAAGAAATACTTTTTGAAATCACATCTCTTAAAATACTTTATCCAAAGAATCTTTTTTTAGGGTTTTTAAACAAATATGAGGTATTCAGTCGGGGTGTTACAGCATGAATTTAGGGAAAATACATACATGTTCACATGGCACACATATACATATACACATAAATTTATAGATCCATATATCACACATTACTCTATGCATATACACACATTGTAATAATTAAATTCCTTAAAACCGAAGTATATTCATGTATGTCAAACCGTATATACACACTCAATAAATCACAAACATTTTAATAAAATTATTAAGTGTATAAATTTTCTCAAAAATCAAATTTCTAAATGTTGGACATTATTACTTTAAAATCATTCATTATCTCAAAAACGTGAATTCTAAGAAAATCAATTAAGAAAATACTCTTCCAAAACAGTTTTCTTGAAAACAAGTTCCTTTAGTATTTTGATTTAATATGAGGAATTTATGGGGTGTTACAGATGGGGCATGCTTCTTCTCGATCTCAGTGTCCTCTACTGGATCCTCCACATGTGTACCTAAAATTATTTGTAAAGGTGAGAAGTTTCGTCTAAATAAAAGAAAGCATAAGGTAGGTACACATACATCAAACATATACAAGTCATATACATATTAGATACAAGATAATTATCGATAACAACATTTCACCATTTTCAGTTAACCAACAATCATCACAACATTCCAATCATCAATAGGTGTATAACCTAATATGCATACTCATTATACTTGTGCACTACCATGCATGCACTCATCTCATATAGGCACGCCATTGAATCCTACGTCGTTGAGATCTTTCCCTTTTTCATTCATCTCATTTTTCAAATCATTTTCGTTCTCATAATATTTTCCACTTTGACCTTAGGATTCAATGTGACCCATTTAGCCCTCATTGGCTTTCCTCTCATTTGACCGTTAGGCCCGTATTCACCCTCATATGTTTGCCACAAAGGCTTAGCCACAAAGGCTTATCGTTTGGCCACAAAGGTGTATTGCCACAAAGGCTCATTATTTGGCCACAAAGGCCTATGCCCCAAAGGCTTAGTCACACAGACTCCTCACCCCCTTATTTATTCGCTCACATGTAGGTCGACGCTTTCTCTTTTGACCTTGAGTTATAACTTGAAAAATAAGATGTTTTGAAAAATCTCAACCTCAAATGAGAAAGATCCACGCTGTAACTACACCTGAATGCATGATAACTACCCATAGATAATGTCCCGCTACTTACTCACAAGTATTCATTAAGAAACTCATCAGATCAGAATGATTACATTTATATGTCACACTTTGCACATATAGTGCAGCCAATCCATAAATCACACACATTATATCACCAAACAACCAGAAGTCCCAAAACAAGGTATCTACAAGTAAATTAAATATTGGAATCGTATCAAATCAACACCTATCAGCCCCAAAACTTACTAACGCTACAGACATGGTAAAGGTTAATACATAAAATTTTCAAGTGATTTGGACAAGTTTAACTCAGTCTACCACACCTAATTGTCATTTGGAAAACACTGTAACTGTTGCTGGGCTGAGAGCAACTCACATTTTTCAAAAATAGTAAATGTACTTAAAACAACCCCAAATTTGGACAGTGTTGCTAGACAGATAGGGGACCACTCTGTAAAAATATCAGGTCAATTGGAGTTGTACAAGTAATTTTCCCAAATTTATTTTCTAGCAAAAACTGCTGAAATCACTATTCAGCTGTAAGTAAACCGAAAATCATAAAAAATAGTAAACGTGCTCCAATTTGGCAAAAAAAATTATACTGAGGCTCCAGACACATATAAGAACGTCACATAAATTTTTCAGATCAGTTGGATTTGTCTAAGGTTTCAAATAATGTTGGTTTTCAGTCAAAAATCCTGTTTTCTAGATACAAAGTTGCAGAGAATTAAATCTCATAAAAATATGAAAACACAACCAAAAATTCCCAAAAATTACAGAGAGCTTAAAAATTATATAAAATAGGTTGTGATAAAAATTCAGGGACTTTGATTCAAGGGAAGTCCCTTTTACCAAGACCTCGTGCAACTAAAAACAATAATTTCCATAAAACCCGTTTTTCAAACAATAATTACACAAAAATATTAGATAAATTCCCATCTGACCTAAAATTTCCAGATCACAGTAATATACATCAGAAAATAACATACAAAAATATCAGATCCATTGGATCATCATAACTATGATTTACCAGGACTTCCTGCGGTCAAAAACAATGAAATCGACAATTTCAGCACTTGCATAACTTTATGTTTTTCACATAGTATAGATCCTTCACAATCAAAACCCTAACACTTCAAATTACACCATAAACAGATAATAAAGCATAATTATCAATAATAATCAACAATTTAACATAACCCCTAATTATTCCCTATCAAACCCTAACCCTTATTTAGGGAAGCAACCCCCTTTACCTCTTAGGTCTTCTAAAAATTGGGATTGATGATACTCCTCTTCTAATCCAGCCCTTCTCTCCTATAGCAAGAGATCCAAACTCCTTTCCTTAGTCTAGCACTCCTTTTTGAGAATCCTCCTCTCTAGAAGAGAGAGAATCCAACCGCGGGAAAAGAGTAGAAGGTGATTATGGTGATTTGTTATGTAGAAGAGTGACCACTTGGGTTGGATTTAGTGATCTATGGTGTTTATGTATGGATTGATGAAAGGATTAGTGATTGATGGTGAAAAGATTAAGAAGAGAGAAAACTAGGAAAAAGGGAGGCTAGGGTTTCCACTTTCCAAACAATGAATGAATGAAGTTGATCTCCCCCTTTCTTCCTCTATGTAGCCGCGACACCTATAGGGGTCTATGGGGTTCAAATTGTTTTGGACCCTAGTGGTCCTTGTGGGGCTGCTCATGTGTGGCCCGATTTATTATCTAATCTAATTCTAACGGACTAATATACCCCTCATAAAAATAAAAATCTACACTTAACTTAATAAAACACACATAGTCATATATAAATCATTTACAAGGAGATTCAAGTAAAATAAAATGAGACTATGTACAGAAAACTGAAACAAGACATAGAAATGAACAATCAGGAAATTAAATAACACCAAAGCAATTAACTTAAAGGAAAGTTCATAAACATGAATTCTAACTAATACTCTATATGGTAAAAAGATCTAAGATGTCACATTCTCCCCCACTTACTTGAATTTCTTCCCCAAAATTCCGCTTCGAACAGGTGAGGGTGTGACTCCCAGAGCTTGCCCTCAAGCTCCCACTTAGCTTCTTCTATGCCATTCTGACTCCAAACCACCTTCACAAAAGGGATTTCCTTTCCCCCAAGCCGCTTCACTCTTGAATCTTCAATTCGCACCGGCTGCATAGCGAACGTGAGGTTCTCCCTCAAAGGTACATCGCCGGTAGCTACAACATGTGACGGATCATGCACGTACTTCCAAAGCTGCGACACATGGATTGAAACTGTTTGGAGTGGAAAGAAACAAGTTTGACAAAAATTCGAACAAGTTCTATTTTTTAGCTTTGTTGCTCTGTTTTCAGTTTAACAAGGCAATAAGATCAATGTTTTTCATCAAGAATAAGCCACAATAATTCGTGATCAGGAATCAAAACTAGGATATGTTAACTTGAAAATAAAACAAGTTTGAAGCTCAAAGGATGCTCGAGCTTACCACACGAACTCAAAGAACAGAGCTTCAAGGTTCTGAAATTCAGCATTTCAGTTTCAAGGATCTCACTTTGGAGGCTTATAACTTTCTCTACACTCTGCCAAATTACACAAACTTGGTCTCAAATTGAAGAGGGTTAAACAAGCTTTGATTTGGTATATGATTTGTAAGGATATGAGGCTTAGATCATGGAGAACGAATCAAATAAAGTTCATACTAGAAAACACGATTTTCAGAGGGTTTTGGTATTTGTTAATGAAATTGGAGGGAGTTTCATACTTAAATTTATAAAAGAACCCCTCCCCACTTGTTATTATCAATCAAGCATAGTGCTAGGTTTATATTTTGGCAAATTTGTGGTTAAAATCGTGTAATTCCTCAGCCACTCGTGCTTAAACCGCCATACTGTTGGTAGTGCAGCATCGTGACAATCAATTGTCACCTTTTGACAATCGATTGTCCAGGTGAAATTTTAAGATTTATACAAATTATTATTTTATTTTATTTCTATATACTATTAAAGGCTTATTTCATTCAAAATTCTTCCAAAATTATTTCCATACATAATAATTATAATTTCACATAATAACAATATAATTCACACAATATTCACATAGCATTTATTTACTATTCCAATAATAGTTATATAATATGTTTAATATTTTAATTATAATTTCGAGGGTGAATTTTGGTGGGTGTTACACAACATATTGATCTCTTGAGGACATAAGCACCTAACGGCAATTTGGGTCTACGGGCAATTTTCACCTGAGTGGGTAATTTACCTAACGGGAAATTTTTCACCTAACAGGGCACCTAATGGGTCAGTGTTCCTCAATGGATCAATAAGTTGCTGCCTTTAATTACTTTCCAATTTTTATCATCCATTATTTTAGTAAATCAATTCCCATGCACTCATAACATACCAACTGACACAAATAATTCACAATCATCAGCAAAATGCCAAATGTCACACACATATATATATATATTTCCATAGTCACCATTTATCTCATAGTAACCATTAAAGTCTCACACTAACGCATATTTTCACAAGTATAAAAATAGGTTTTTCTCTTTTATTTTAACACTCCAATTATTAGCAATATCAACTACCCTAAGGTTCTTTACTCTACTTATTCATCTACCCTTAGCTATCACTATGAACAATCTAGAACCCATTCCTTAAGTAGAGGTAATACCCCCTCCATACCTCAGGGTTCTATTAGAACCTGGTTTAAGGCACGACGAGGAGATCTTGCTTCGGCTCACAACGCTCTGGTTTAACCCGATCCAAGCAACTACACTGATCCGACCCGACTCACGGTCGAACCGGTTCGGCCCAAGCTCACAACCCCGACATCCATGGCAACCAACGAAAGGAAGATGTGGCTTTCTCCAAGGTGGTGGCGGCGACGTCCTCTATGGAAACAGCAGCGAGCACGAGCGGCGGTAGCAACAACCAGCAACGGCGACGACAGTTCGTTCTGGCCAGATGGGAGTAGCGATTCGCGACTGGAGGGAGAGGAAACACGCGTGGCAGCGGCAGTGGCGGCCCAGGGAGATAGAAATTAAAGAGTGAGACATGGTGTGAGAGAGAGGAGAGAGTGGCTGGGAGAGAGAGACGAAAATGAGAGGGAGGAGAGAGATACTGCCAAAGGAAGAAGGAGAAAAGGGGTGGCGGCTTGAACCCTCTTAGACAAAAAGAATAGGGTTTTCACCCCGTCTACACACCGCACACGCACATAACCCTTCTTTTTCTTTATTTTCTCTAACTTATACTTTTATTTATTTATTTTATTAATTATAGTAAATAGAAATCAATATTATTATTATTTGAAAAGAAACTAATACTAAGAATTAAATATCATACTATCACATAGAGGGATATCATAAAGTTGTAACACCCCAAATTTTTAGTCTCTGATTAATAAAAATTTTAATTTTGAAAGTTTATTTATAATTATTTCTTTTATATTTAATTTTGATTAAATATATGTTTATGTGTGTGCTTATGTTATGTGAAAAGGTATGAAAAATATTTTAATATTTAATAATATGTAAAAAATAGGGTTTTTGCATATTAGCCCCTGATTTAGGACCTAGAAGTAATATTAAAAAGGTTTTGGAGGGAAGGGAATTAAAATAATTATTTTTCAAATTTTGACCAAAACACTCGAGTCTTTCTGGAAAGACTCGAGTATTCTGGTCAGTGTTGCACTCGTTAGTGCGTTTGATGAGTTAGCACTCAACGATTTTCAATTGTTGACACGAAAACAACTCCAGGACTCGATAATGGGCTTCGTGTCGCCATGCATGGGCAACGATTCATGCTATATAAGCATGATTGTTGACGAAAATCGACCATTTTTGTCGAATTGCTCTGAAATTCGAAGCTTAGGGTTCACAATTTCGTTCTCATCGTTCTCCTTCGTTTCTGAGAGTTGAGTTGAGTGTTATACACCATTGTGAAGCTCACGTCTCGAGCTTTACAAAGACACAAAGATTGTGAGTTGAGGCTTCATGAGGAGGAAGAATCGAAGCTCGAAAGATTGGTGTTGTTTGCTGTCAAGTTCAGAATACTGAGGTCTGGAGCATACTTTGAGCTCGGATTTTGGTAAGTATATGAGTCCTTTAACCCTCAAATTCGTTTATACCTTTAGTCCTTGTTGCAGAGAATAGTTCCTAATCATTTTCCCCAATTTTCAAAACGATTTTGCATGTTTAAATCTCTGGTCTTTGGACTGTGCTCAAATGTGGCTGCATGCAAAGGGTTTTGTGGGTAGCGTGTTCCAGTCAATTTCTCTGCAATCTTTTTGTTGATTCACAGCCTAGAGGTAAGGGTGAAGCTATTTGTTACTAGAATAAGTTTAATTTGTAGGATTTTATGTGTAGAGTCACCATGAGACTCTTTGGGCATAGTTTGAAATAGGTTTAAGGCTTGGAGGCCTTTCTGGGCATTAACCTTGATTTGAACAAGTTTAATATGTTGCATGTGTACTTTATGCAAGTCGTTTTCATGCCAAAAGTGATTAGAATTGAATTTGGTATGTTAAGTTGCTCAAAAAGTGGTTTTTATGCATAATTGGTGCTCAAATTCAATTCAGTGTAATATGATGTTATCTTGGTGTTAGAACATGTTTAACTTACATAATGTTAGCTCTATTGAGCATTGGTTTTGATTGAATTTGATTAGAATTGAAAATGGTGTGTTAAAACTTGATTTTTAGTGTTATCTGTCTGTCAACACTCGAGTCTTTGACTCGAGACTCGAGTATTCCGGACGCACTAGTGCATTTGGTAGGCACCAACACTCGAGTCTCTGACCCAGGACTCGGGTACTGATTGATGCTAATAATGAACTTTTCTGACGAACCACTCGAGTCTTGCATGATCCACTTGAGTCTTCTGGGTTGATGAAGACTCGAGTATTTCATGAACGACTCGAGTACTTTTAGAAAAATCTGAGACTTTAACTTTTCAGAAAACCAAGATCTACTCGAGTCTTTCTAAGAACCACTCGAGTATTTTGTACAGAATAAAACTCTACTCGAGTCTTTTATACTCTACTCGAGTCTTGCTAAACAGAATGGTGAATCAATACCATTTTCAACTAAGTCAAATTTAATTAAGTTAATGATGGATTGCAAAGTATGACTCATGTTCCAAAGAGGATATGATGTGTTAAATTACATTGATATTACATTGGTAAATGTATTGCATTTTGCACATAATGAGATTAAAGGATAATCTTAAATGGAACCTTTATGTGCATTCATACATGGTGTATGGCGATAGGATATCGTTTGTCATGTTCGAGGAACATGAGGAGGGTACTCTGGGAGTACCAATTTGGATACAAGTTGCTCGAAAACACATTTTGGTAATGTGTGCAGTATTGTGGGATGCTGCTGCGTCTTGGTGACGCGACGTGCACTTTGGTAGTGACGTCATGGATTATGTTCCGAGCAGGTTCATTATACGTTTTAAACACGTATACGGGTTGTTTGGTTGGACGTCCATCAAGTGATAATTGGAGAAACTCAGGAATTTGAGATAGTGAGCATGCATCATGCCATATAATTAAAGAGATTAATTATAATTGAAAATTGGCTTGCTCTTATGTTTATGCATATCACTTGACTACTTGGTAAATGTGATTGTTTACCTACTTTTATTATTCTTATTCGATTATGTGGACTGTATTGCTTACCCCTTATGCTCACTGTAGATGATGGCTCGCTATCTAGCTTGCATCGAGTTGCGCCCATTCCCTAGTGGAGTGTGGTACTACGAGGACCATAAAGCCACGTTTGAGGGGAAGGTATAGGTGATACTCTACCACCCTAATCCTTTTGCTCGTGTCCGTCCTCGTAGGTTCCGCATCCCTACTATCTATACCTTGCATGTGCCCCCGTTTTATACTTATCATGGACCACCCCCGTCTCGACCAGCTCGTCGATTTCATTCATTTCGTTTTAAAGCAGCTACTAGATCCCATCCCTCTACTTCCCGAGTGATTCGGGAGGAGACCCCTTTAGCTAGTCCGATGAGTCCAGTTCTAGGACTCCTTCAGCTGACCCAGTGCCTAGTGGTAGGGCACCGACTCAGTGGGACGTGGTAGAGGAGGACCCTGAGGAGGCCAAAAGCGAGGGTGAGCCAGTCAAGCACTCCACTGGGAGCCAGAGGGGAGTTGGGGATCCACCGGGTGATGCATAGTATAGATGGTTGGTATGTGGGACGTGTGGATCTTTTGCTGGAGACCTTTGGAGGAGGATCATGCTATGGAGGAGGATCATCAGACCACCAATCTGGGATTTCATATTTTTGCTCTGTATTTATGTTGTATATATTTTGAGAGATCTCAGAGAGGTTGTCTTTTCTTATGTTAGTTTTATTTACTATGGACTTGTACCTTTTAAACCTTTGCTATCTCGACTCAGACCTTGATGTACCTTGGCTACTTTTATATTCACTGTTATATATATAACTACTGGTTTGATGGTTATCAGCTCAAGGTTCATATTTTTACTTCCGCATACTCTGATGAAAAGTTATGTTTAAATACTCATAGGGAGCTATATATGTGAGCTCGAGATAACCCTACTTTATTATGGAAATATATTTTCTTTACGAATTACCATATACAATCTCGACTCATAATCTTTTTGACTTGATGGGCATTTATTTCTTATATACTTAGAATTGTGTTTGAGGTAAAAGACTTTTATTCACCACCTTTTATATCAAGTCCATTTTTAAAACTTTAATCTTTATTAAACACTAAAGATTCTTTTGTAAAAGAAAGAGGGTGTGACACACTTTTATGGTTTCATAGCATATGATCCTGATTTTTGATCCTCACAAGCATGATTCGGCAAGAAGGTTCTCCATATAAGTAATGCTTCATTACTATCTAATCTATTTCTTATAGCTTAAGTCTTATGAACGTGTTGTCTAAGTTAGAAATAGATAGTATACAGAAGTTAGATAGACCTTAATGACCCAAGCCCATATTGCAGGTCTACTATGGTGGCGCGTTATAGAGACCATACCAATGAGATGTTGGATAGAATTTGTAATAGCCCGATTTTCGTAACACAACATAACCAACTTTTATTTATTAAGTTGCAAAAATGATGCTAAATTTTTTTTAAGTATCGCTAAACTTCATTATCCTACATAGTTTAAAACATTAATTTGGAGTCGTCAAACTTTTCTTGAAGCGTAACATCTGTAACATCCCTTCGTGTTCCCCGAACACTTCAATACGTTCCCAGAACGTATGGCAAACCATACTTGGAATATAAACAAGCACCACTCCCCGAGTGTGCATCACGTTCCCCGAACGTATCAATCAAAACCATGTCCCCGACACTGGCCACATTCCTCGAATGTGTCATCAAGTAGGTTGCATCAATTTGGTACTCCCAGAATACCCTCCTCATGTTCCCAGAACATGAGAAACGAATCTTGTCGACCACTTCTATCCTCATTCACCATACATAATTGCATATAAATGTTCTTCAAATTGATTGGCTCTTATATTTAATTAATGTCATAATCTATCTCCAACTCAAAAGATCATATGGGTATTCTCATCTTCTAATTAATCTCTTTCATCTTTTCAGACATTCTAAACTTTATTATTTCTCTTGATAATTACCATTGCCTCTTAGTCATCATAATTAAATCTAAACATAACAGATATATTCTAGATCATAAATAATAATCTCATAATCATAACAAGCATATCTCAAAACCATTCATATATACGTAATCAGAAACATAAGAGTACTTAAACATGCTATCAGATACTCAGACAACAGAAAATCCTTAGACATATAACAGATAAGCAGATAATCACGTAGCAGATAATAAATAAACACAATTTAAAATTCTCTTCATCATACGGCCTTGGTCCACTACTCTCTCACCTCGTCGGTGTGCAGATCCCAAGTGTATTCCTAGAACGCCAATCCGCTAATCCTTTTCTGTGGTGTCCCAAGGTCAGGAAACACCACATGATGTATTGGGGGTTGTTGCAGCTGATGAGGCTGACCCCGGTCCTACGTATCCCAATGAGAGGGAATCAAGCCGCACGTAGTTCTTAATACTTAGACTTTTTCTAAATCATTCTTTATCCTTTTTAGCTTCTATAAAATTAACATGAAACAAGTAAACTTTCACCTCGATCTAAGCTTTCACATCATACATACTCCCGAACATCTTAGGATCGTACAACCCTAAATTATCCCTTTTTAATCATTCTATTTTCAATTTTTTTAAATGTTTTTGGTTTATCCCTAAAAGAGTAGATCTAACTTTTATTGGAAAGCCATTTCTTTAAGATAACACTTTCTAAACATAATCATGTCTTGTAAAAACACTGTCATGCTATATTTTCCTTTATAAAATCTAGTCATAACTTCACATTTAAGGTACTTAATTTGTCTTATATATATCTAGAACACTTTTTATTTTATCATTTTAAGTAAACTAAAATACTCTTATTTTCAACTTAGGATTCACTTCTAGTCTTTCCTCAATCTTAGTTCATTATTCACAAGTCAAGATTAGTTCGACTAATTATTCTCTAATTTTTTATTAATCTCAATTAATTAGGACTAATTATCCCAATTAATTAGGACTAATTATCCCCTAATCAAAAATTACTTAAGCTAATTACCTTTTAACCCTTACTTACTCTTGAGTAACAATTAAACAGGATTAATTAAACTGATCTCTCCTCAATCCTTAATTATCCTTAATTAATTATTCACTAACCAAGACTAATTACTATCTTAATCTTAATTAACTCGGATTAATTAAACTAATCAAGATTAACTTAGCTATTTATTTCTTAACCTTAATTAATTTAACTAATCATACTTAATTAGACTAATCTTGACTAATTAGACTAATTACACTCTAATCCTTTAATTAGTGACTATTTAGGATTAGCCTCCTAATTAACTTATCATTTTTAATTAACTAAACTAATTATCCTAATTAACTCATTAACCACCGAATTGTGTATGACAATGACAACATTTTAACTTAATCACATTACACCATCATACTTACATCATGTATGACAAACTTTCCTCAATTTCATGCATGGTGGACAAGTGTCCAATCTTTGTCTTAAGTCAACCTTTTATTTTCCAAAAATTGTTCCAACATTCTTACATCATCTATGACTAAAAATCTTGCATGAATGCCATTTGTCCCTTTCTTCTTAAGTCCACACTTTTAACCAAAATTCTATCTAATCTTACATGCACTAAAAATTCTTCTAACCCCACTTTCATGCATTGGCCGAAATTCTATCAATTCCAACAAGCAAGATTTGTCCAAAATACAAGTCAACACATTTTCATTCCAACAACATGCATAGGCCTATTTTCCTCCAAACCAAAAACAATTATTTTCACCATAAAAATTTAAGTAATCAAAAAAATTTACAAAACAATTCCCTCTTTCTTAGTCTAAAAAAACGTGACAATGAGAAGTAAATCAACAATTATTTTTGTTCTCAAAATAAATCATAAAATTAAGCCACAAAAATCATTAAGTTAAGTCATAAAAATTATGAAACAATTCCTTCCTTTCTATACCAAAAATCGTGAGCTTCAAGAGCCCAAAATAATGATTTTTAGTTCATTTTTCTTAACCAGAATCAAGGCAAACATTTTGATATTCAAAGCATTAATGTATCAATCCTAGACTTCTATAAACCATTTCATAAACTTGATGTAACACCCATATTTTATATGTAAAAATAGTAAGTAAAAGTTCATAATTAAAATAGTGTATTTAAAATTTTCTTTTTTACAAATCAAATTTACAATAACTTTGGGTATCCATTTACAATATAAGTAGCACAAATTTAAAGTTCCCTTCTTTTCATTCTTCCGCTGCGCCACTCTGATCCACAAGCTCCTTAGCAATCACCTAAAATGTTAACCACTAAGGGTGAGACCTTTTCACAACACAGTGAATCAGAAGATAATATAAAGCTCATAATATAATCTTAAGAATAACAATTAAATCAAGTCAGGGATCAACCAATTCATCGCTTTCTCTTTTACATTATACACAACAAATCCACATCCATTTTCATTATTCATTTTTATATCCCTTTTCCTTTACCATTTTCATTTCCATTCTCATTTTTCATTTACCCTTATTTTCCTTATCAATTCCATCTTTCGTTTCCTTTATTCATTAACAGTTTCCCTTTTCTCTTTTTAGTGTGTATGCATCCTCAGGTCAGAGCCTACATACACACCCCATTTTAAACAGTTTACCCCTTTCTCTTTTTGGTAGTATGCATCCTCAGGTCAGAGGCCTACATACACACCCCATTTTATTTACCAGGTATGCATCTTTAGGTCAGAAGCCTACATACCTGCCACTTGATGAATGTATGCATCCCCAGGTCAGTGACCTACATACATTCATCCCATTTTATTTACCATGTATGCATCTTCAGGTCAGAAGCCTACATACATGCCAATTTATGAATGTATGCATCCCCAGGTCAGTGGCCTACATACATTCATTCCATTTTAACATATTACTTGATAAATGTATGCATCCACAGGTCAGGGGCCTACATACATTTATCCCAATTAACACATTAATAAATAAATGTATGCATCCACAGGTCAGGGGCCTACATACATTATTCCATTCAATCACATTATTAAATAAATGTATGCATCCACAGGTCAGGGGCCTACATACATTTATTCCATTCAATCACATTATTTGATAAATGTATGCATCCACAGGTCAGTGGCCTACATACATTTATCCCATTTAAACATGTATGCATCCACAGGTCATGGGCCTACATACATGCCACAATATGAATGTATGCATCATCAGGTCAGGGGCCTACATACATTCACATTCTTAATTACAATTATTTATTTCTTAGCACAAATCACAGTCAATTGTTCATTATAGGTTCCTACACATACTCAATGTCATACCAACACATATTTAAACAATTAAGGTACAAATATTTGCACATTCACGTTTAGCATCCAATGAATAAAATCTCCGCAAATCCATGAAAACCAACAATCAACAATCAGTCGACATACTCAGGTATGTCTCAGAGTGCTTAACTTAAATCAACTCCCCAGGGTTCTTCACTTCCTACTTTAATATTATATAAAAAGAATTAACATAAACATTATCAATAATTTAACAAAACCAACCAAAAACATAACAATCACCCCAATCAACTCTAATCAACTAATTATTTAATACCCACAACCCAATCTAACTATTAAACCCAAATTCTATTATAAACTATAATTAACCCTAACTCAAAGTGTGGAAAAGAGACTCCCCTTACCTTAGAGAAGGAGAGAGCCTACTAGAAACTCCAAGGACCTTGGATCTACCCCGGATCTACCTGGATTCCAACTCCCTTGCCCGATCTCCACTCCATTCTTCAAGATTGGAGGAGAGAGAGATGCTCCTAGAGAGAGAGACCACGAGTGAGAGAGAGAAGACTTGAGGTTGCTCTAGATTCATGCTCCCTTGGTGGAGGTTGAAGGTGATGATGAGCAGGGTTGGTGATGAGTGGTTTGAAACCTTAGGAGAGAGAGGGGAGGGGAGAACCGAATGGATGAAGGAGATAGAGGGGTTTTCTAACTCATTTCCTTGCTCTAATGTGTATAGGGTGATGATTGGGGGTTATTAGCTAAGAATAAAGAGCCAAAATGCTGAGAAAATCTAAGCCCTAAAGGAGAGAGAGAGATTAGAGCATAAGAGAGAGATGGACGAAGAAGGAGATGATGTGGGTGGTTTGTTGCTTTGGGTTGCTTTATTTGGTTGCTGAATGTATAATAGAATGTGTGGCTACTGTGCGTGGCTTCCTTTGTAAGCCACAAAACGAGTGGTCCACGTCACTTATTTTTTTTCCAGATTCTTGTAAGGGTAATCGATTACTTTCCCTTAGTAATCGATTACTCCTTTGATGCAACACTTCTAGTACATTCAGCAGAGGACAAGTAATCGATTAATCCACTGAAAGTAATCGATTAATTCACAAGATAATCGATTAGTTACATAAGTTAATCGATTATCAGTGTTGCAACCTTTAAGTGTTTTCACCAGAGGTCTTGTAATCGATTAATCCCCTGCAGAGTAATCGATTACTCTAAGAAAACTCCTATTTTGGCAAATTCTAATTCTAAGACACTACTAATAACTCCTACCCATGGCTTACTATTGGTTACCTTCATAATTTCTAACTTAGGTTTTTCCTAATTAAACTTGGAATTAAAATTAGGGATGTTACACTTGACATGCATGTCATCCAAAAATTTATATCAACACTAAAAATTACAAATTTTGCTGCTTTCACTTTATGCTCATACTCAAATTTCTTAAACTAACTCAAAAGCCAACATGCAATTTCAAAAACAAAGATCAAAGCATAATCTCTTTCCTTTCTAGTTAAGGCCGAATTGGTCTTTAAATAAATGAGAGTCTTTTCTCAAAAATTCTACATGTAACATCCCTCATTTTTATAAAGAAGAAATATAAATAAAATATTTATTTTAATAAAGAAATTTCATAAATAATAGTATTTTATGAAAATAGTTTATTGGAAAATGAATTATCATTTAAGAAAATGAGATTTTAGTAAAATATCATGTAAAGATTGGACTATATCTCTTTCATTAATCGTTGGATCATGCTCAAATTTTTAGACAAGGTTTCTAATGATTTTATCTTGACATCCAACGGTGGAAATTGTATTTTGAGAATTAAATCTTTTTATATTAATTTTTCAGCAAAACAGTGAATTTCTGAATTTTAGCAGTGGCTAACCGATTAGAAAAACCAGTAACCGGTTAGTGCGACTGCATCTGCATAAAATTAAGGCGGTTTGAGCTGGAAATCACGACGATTCTTCTTCCTTAAGCCTTCCCAGGACGCGTGGAACCCTAATGGAAGGTCAGGGACGCGTGTAGGGCTGAGGGAAGGATGGGTGTCCTTGGTGATGACTCACCCTCCCTTCCACCACCATCATCTTGGCTCTATAAATAGGGTTTTGGTGATTGAGTTCTTGTTCAATTTTTTCTTGCATTTTCTGTACTGAAACTCTGCCAAAATCATCTCAAATTCGTGCATACAACTTGCCTTGAGTTGTTGCACATCAAGCTTGTGAGTTGTGAGTGTGGGAGCTTGCAATTGAAGGGGTTTTTGCTACTTTGGTTGCTGTTCTGGTGTGGCTGCTGTGTGGCTGCTGCTGTGAGCTCTGTGGTTGCTGTCTTAGAGTGTTTTAAAGCTTGTCTAAGTGCTGTCCAATTCGTCCAAGGTATGGGAGAAGTCGTTCATATTGCTAGGATTATAGATTGTTGAATTTGATATGTGTGTTCTATGTGAATTGAACCAAGACATGGTTGCTTGGTTTGGAGACCAAGACAACCACTTGGTCACTGTATTATTAACCTGAGATTAAGGCATAATTGAAGAAGTAATATGCTGTAATGGTTGATAAGAATCATGATGATTATGTTATGAACTTTGTGTGATGCACTTTTATGGAGTTCTTCATGAATTAGCCATAAACTTATGAAAAAGGAACATGATTTAGACTTGATAAGGATTGCAGTAAAGTCACTAGGTATGTGTTACATTGCTGCATGATGTTGACCTGAAGTGGTAAATGAAGAATGAAATGATTTGGAACTGGATTGTGCAGTTTTTTTTTTTACTTTCAGGTCTGCATAATCTAACCGGTTACAGGTTGTTCTAACCGGTTAGAACCTGAGAAGGAGAGTAATTGATCAAGTTTAGATTGATAATCATTTATGGTTTGGAATTACTCTATGTTGGCTTGAACATGCTGCACATGATTCATGATGATACTTTGTTATATCACTGAATTGATTAGTAAATTAATCCTACATCATGAATTGTTCATTATCTTGATGATTCACATTATAATTAATTAGATTACTCTCTGTATTGCTTTGAAAGCAGTGCTTAATCACCCTATGTGTTCTATTTGATATTGGCTTATGTTGATAATTGGATTTTGAAAAGATTGAGTATAAGTTTGAATTGCAAGAGTATGTTAAAGAACTATGTTACAAGAAGGAATCAAGGGATTAAGAACTAAGGGCGATGATTTGGGACTAGAACTTAATATGATTTTAATTAGGCATAGACCTTAAGCTGTCATAAGGGAAAGAAATGCATTTGGAATTGATTTGAGTTGTGAAGGAAGCATGTTCTGCTCTCAGACTGCATAATCTAACTGGTTAGAAGTTCCTGTAACCGGTTAGTGCCTGACAACATTCATTAGTTATTCAGTTTTGTTATAGAAATCAGCAAGGGTTGGTATGACATAGGCTTGGGCCAATAACCCAATCAATAAAAAGAATTTTATAAAATAAGGAATGGATGTTTGTTTAAGAATAGAGTATGTCTAAATATACTTAAGCTTTATTATAACACTAGAAGCATGTCTTAATTGCTGCATTTGATATCCTGAAATTAATTATTGACACAATAGGAAATGCCTAAATGTTTAATTAGATTTTGTCTTTATTTTGGTTCCAAGGTTTTGAAGTTGTCTTGAACTTAGGGTATTAGAGTTATAGTTCATTGTTAATTTAATTAAATGATGCTTTAGTAATGTCCTAAATGCTGCATAAGGATTAGAAAGACAATAGCTTGAGATTGAAACTGATTAAGTTTAAGAATAAATGGTTTGCTCTCAGGTACTGTTTTCTCTAACCGGTTAGTGGGTTTTGTAACCGGTTAGGACCTGAGACAAGAGAATAATTAATTTAATTTCTTTACAATCCTTAAAGGTTTTACTTAACTATTATTTTAGTTTCTAAATGATTTAAGCATGATGTTAACAAATTAGAAAGGGGTAAATCATTATCTAATTAATTAAGAATTATCTTTTAATTGGAACTTTGGTTTTGTTTTAATTGAATTGATAATGTCTTCGTTGGCTTAACGTTGATGTTGAGGAATGAATTATGATGGGTTATAATGAGCTGATAAGGCAATTGATTAGTTGTATAATCATGTCAGCTAAAAAGGGCTAAGTTCCGGATAAGGACATTAGGTAGAAGTTAATACCCCATGATAATAAGTGGAGCAAGCCTAATGTCTCAATCTAAAGATCGTGTAATGGATAATAAACGATTGGGGCTATTTGATAATTAACGTTTTGGAGCATAAGAGGATAATGACTTAAAGGAGTGTTATTGATAATGCGAGTGTAACATCCCAAATTTTAAACCTAAGCGCAAATAAATTAATAATAGTTTGAGATAATTGAGATAATAATAATAAAACCATAAATAGGTATTAAAATAAGTGTTCAAGCATTAGGAAAAATAAATAATAATAATAATAATAGTGGTTTAGTAAAGAAAGGAGCATTAAATTGAAGTTAGGAACATGCCAGAAAAATAGATAATTCGGTATTAAAACATAACTTAGGATAGAAAATCAAAATAAAAGATTTAGGATTCAAAACAAAATTTCCACCGTTGGATATGAAGGTATGATTTTTAGGAAGTTGCTCGTCAAATTTGAGCAAGATCCGACGGTGAACGAAGAAGTTATGGCTATTTGAAGTTGGGAGAAAATAGCTGGAAAATAGAAAAATGAAGTAGCAGTACCTGAGGATTTCGCTTAAGCGAATATTATTTCGCTTAAGCGAAAATGTCACAGTTTCAACACCTCAAGGGCTCGCTTAAGCGAATAGATTTCGCTTGAGCGAAATAGGTTACATGGCATCACTGAAAGGATTTCGCTTAAGCGAAAATGGTTTGCTTAAGCGAAAATTTTGCGATCTGCAACACCAAACACGCGTTTTTAAGGGTATTTTCGGTATTTTTCACCCCCCAAACCCCATTTTAAGGTCCATCCTCCCTCCCCCATTGCCATAATCGATCTCCACTCCTCTTCTCCTTCTTGATTTTGAAAATCCCATGGAGGATTAGGGCACACAAATTCATCACCACCATCCCCCATTGGTCCTTAATGAAGCTTCAAGCTCCATGGATGATCATCAAGCATCAATCCCTCTTTCCCTCATCTTCTTCTTCCTCTTGAAGCTAGGGCACCAAAGTTCCACCCCAAATCCCCATTGATTCATCTTCCCCCAAGCTCTCAACTTCAATACCTTCCTCAAGGACCATCAAGCTCTCCCTCTCCTCTTGATGTTTGACCCCCTCAAGGAAGGAAGTGGAGCTCATTAAGCTTACTCTAATTTGGCAATCAACGGACTCCGGTGCCTCCCTCGGTGATTATTGCAGATATTGGGTCCAATCGACATACCTCCTGCTTTGGAGTTTTAATTCCTCTTAAGGTTTAATCTCTCTCATTCATTTCTCAGGTAAGGGGTTTATTGCCGCACGGTGGTTGTGTAACTAGTATGTGTGTGCGTGTTGAGACTAATTGGTTTGTGTAGTTGATATTAGGAATTGACATTTATGAATTATAATATGAATTGATGATTTATTGTGCTAAGTTATTAATTGATATATATGTCCTGATACTTATGTTGTGACTTGCTAAATGCTAATTGAGGCCATGAATTAGGTGTAATTGTTGAAAATATGAGTATGACATGTATGCACGGAACTATGTGAACTAATTGGATAATGATATGTGTTATAAAATAAGTGTTAAATATATTGATTGGCGTGTGTAGGTTGCCTTATAGATATTGAATGAGAACGGAGAGGAGTGAACATGGGCAGGAGTAGGAATATGACGTAATTGGTAGCTCTTAGAAGAGAAATTAAGGAAATAACATGGAAAGAAAAATAGGATATGTTTTTAGGTGAGAATGAGAAAATGCTAGGAAAAGAAATGAGTTGGTTGAGAAGAAAAAGAGAGTAGAAGAAAAAGGTGTTAGGCGAGGGCAGACTAAAAATTTAGAAAAAGGAAAAGAATAAAAAGGAAAAGAATAAAAAGGAAAGAAAAAGAGAATATTGGTATGCGGTTTGGACCCTGGAAGGCATACGGTGGGGTGCAGTAAGGCGGGTGCGCAACACCTGCAATAAGTCGCGAGCTGCTCCGTGTGCAAGGGTTGAGTTAGACGTGCGGCCTTTGGGGATCCGTACGCATCGGTAAGATGACACCAAAGGTGGGTCGCAGTGGCAAACTCGCATAGCCAAGGATTTTGTGGCATTCTGGCCGTGTAAGACACGTTCTCGGGTGCAGGAAACGTAAGCCGCCTTGGCAGAGTGCGCAGTGGTTGAGTTAGATGTGCGGCCTTTGGGGATCCGTACGCATCCGTAAGACATAACCGGGATGGGACACAATAGTGAAACCACAAAGATCCCGAAAAAGTAAAAAGAGATGAAAAAGAATGATATAAAAAGAAACAAAAAGAAGAAAGTTGAGAAGGTGATGAATGAGATGGAGAAATGAGAGATAGAGATTAGAGGTAGTTAACTTGATAAAATAGGAAGAATGTGAGTAAAAAGTAGGAATGGAAGAAGAATTGAGAGTTTAAGTTTAGGTGAGGGTAGAAAGCTAAGTGAACGGAAATAGAATAGGAATTGACATTAATTAGGAAATGTGAATAATTTGGAGATGTTTGTGTTTGCAGTGGATAGGTGATTGGACGTGATATATTTGAATTATTTGGTTAATTGCTAATTGTGTATGACTTGGCATGTATTATGCATTACTAGTTCGTGCAATTCTCACCCTTACAACCACTACAGGTACAGGTTGAGTTTGCAGATATCGAGGCTGAGCAGGAGCACATTTCCCACAGGAAGTGTGAATTGAGTCGTTTTATTAAATTGAGTCAGACCGGGCCACATTTGATTATTCGATGTATTTTGTATAATTATGGACTATGTATGTATTTCCAATATGTGTTTTGGAAAAGATGGTGGCCCGGGGTATTTAGTTTTAATTGCAAAAGCTTAAAAATTTCTACTTTAATATTTGATGTCAAAAAGAGTCTAAGTATGTTATATATTATATCTGGCTGTCTGGTGGTTATTGAAAACTGTTTTGAGCAGTTTACAGGTCAAAACTAAATTTTGGGAAAGTCGGAAAAACAGAGGAGACTCTGTCCGATTTTCTGGAAAAAATTATAATAAGTATTTTAATTAAAAAGAAATTTTCAAATCCATATTTTCATAAATAAGTAAAATAAAATAGGTTGTCACAGCGAGCATGTTGATGCCTGCTGATTATGAGGATCCAATCCAAATGCGCTAGGGCTGTTGCTCCAATTTGGATAAGTTAAAGTTGGATAATTGGAATCGCTCCGATTCACATATGTTGAGGTTAGCTCCTACACGAAGTCATTATACTTAGTGGGATCCGTATAGTACGGTGTGGCCGCTATACGAAGACATGTGGAACGGTGTGGCCGCCATATGTATGATAAACTTAAAGGATTCCGTATAGTACGGTGTGGCCGCTATACGAAGACATGTGGAACGGTGTGGCCGCCATATGTGTGTGATTCCATATAGTACGGTGTGGCCGCTATATGAAGACATGGAACGGTGTGGCCGCCATGTGTATAATGTGATGATTAATATATTTGTTATGCATCTCATGCATGGTGTACAGGGAATTGTAAAACGAGTAAGGTGCATGCGGGATTGGAAACCATGTAGTATGGTGTGGCCGCTACATGAGACGGTTGGAACGGTGTGGCCGCCACCATAGAAATGACAAGGACCTAGAACTATTGGTGGACAATGGTTCAGGGATCATCTCCTTGTATCATTTTAGGATCGTGGTCGATGGGGTTCCAGTATAGAACGGTGTGGCCGCTATACAGGTGGTGGAAACATCGAGCGCACGATTGCCTATCTTAGAGTGTTGTTTTCTGGAAGAGTTGATTATGGAGAAATTATTTGAGAGACGTGCAAGCATGGCGTGAAAGATTAATGGTTATATCTATTATTGTTTAATAAGACACTTGAGCATGCATTTATTATGTTGAAATGATATCTGTGATGATTGTGTTTGACCAATCATATAATCTGCTTAGGCGATATGACAAGTGACCTACTCCCATCTACCATGTTTGTGGTGGTAGGTTCTTTCAAAGGACAGGACGGAAGTCACTCCCGTAGGAGTGGAAGTGTCTAGAAGGAACAGTCAGGATGATGTCTCGTCATCCGAATCCTTTTGCAGAAGGATCGAGTTGTGAAGACCAATGCTCTGGGTGTAAAAAATGGTTTTTGGGATTTTGTATTATATAAGTGTTTTACACTCAGAATATTTTGTAAAAGAAATATTACTGTATGAAAAGTACTTTTGGTTTTCACACTCTTTATGAAAAAAGTTTTTGCTAACACGTATTTTTATTGGACTAGTTTTTTTGGGGCGTTACACTACATGCATGTATCACACACTCTTAGATCAACTTATATTCATGTTTAAAATTATATTAAAAACATATTTTCATGTTTATATGCTAAAATCGTGACAATTTTATAACCTTTAGGCATCAAAAATCATTTTTAACTTTTCATTCATCAAGATCAATTATTTATATTTGCATGCATAAATATTTTAACCCAAGATCAAACAAAAATAAAAACATACAAGGCTAAACCGAATTGAGTTTGAGGTTTAAGAAAATTACTTGGATTTCCTAAAGCTTGATCTTCAATCCTAAGCTTGTGATCCTAATCTTTAACAACACTTTAATCCTTGAAAAAGCTTGAACCTCTTGGAAAATTTCTTCTTCTTCTCTCTCTCTAAACTCGGCTCTCTCTCTCTCTCTCTCTCTCTCTCTCTCTCTAATGTTGAGAGCTTGATTTTGCTCTCAACAAAGTGTATGTGTAAAATGAGTTGTAAAAGTGCCAAAATGAGCTAACACACATATATTTATATGAGAGCATTTGGATCATGGGTTTTGGGCTGGAAAATTCGGTCCATACTAAAAGAGTCCAGGGGTAATTTTGGCAATCCTAAAATATCTAACTTGGGGGCCAAGTTTTCTATTTTTATTTCTTTTTATTTTATTTTCCTTTAGTTTAGTCATTAAGCAATGGCTTTATGCAATTTTATCCTATGTAAATACATATATATACATACCATACATACACATTTATGCACACATTCATATTTCAATCCCAATCAATCACACATTTGATCATAAAATAATTTCTCCTTTTATCAAATAATCAAACATAAATATTAACACTTAAACACGTTTTCCTCCCTAAATAATAAACTGTATTATTGGGCTATATATATATATATATAGCTCCAAAATTAATTTCTAAATTCATATTTTAATATATTAAAGATATTCTCAAAAGAAAAAATTCATTTGAAGTCCTTAACTATTTTTACTAATTTATTCTTTCAAAATTCGTCCTTTAAATACCTCAAAAATAATTTTTTGCAAACCAACCCAGAAAATTATAGAGATTACATATATAATTCTACTTTTCGATTTGATCGTTTTCATATAAAGATCATAATTTTCTGAGTTACGGTTAAAAAGTTATGAATTTTCAAAGTTTAACCCTTCTTTAAATTTCTTGAAACAATTCTCCATTCAATAAAATAACCATTCAAAACAACCAAAATCATTTTTTTTATGAAAACACCTTAAAAATACCAATATATAAGACCTCACTTGAAAACAAAATTTCAAGGTGTCAAAAATCATTCTTCTGAACAAAATACATTTTGAAATGTCATTTTCATCAAACATTTATTTCCTTTATTTTCAAAACACTCTTAAATACCAAAAATAGATTTTCATTTTTTTAAACTAAATAATACGAGGATTTTGAAGGGTATTACAGAATTACTGCAGTGTTGGAAAACATGCAGCAGAATCAGCATCGATATCAGCAACCACTTCAGCCAGCCAATCCGCCTCCGGTGAACGTAGCAACATCTGAGGCTAAAACTTTGTTCAGGAGTTGTAATCCTTCGAAGTTTGCTGGTGGGTTCAAGCCCGAAGAAGCTAATAAGTGGATCTTAGAGATGGACAAGATCTTTAAAACTTTGGAATGCTCCGATGCTCTGAAGATAACGTATGCTGTTTTTATGTTGGAAGGAGAAGATGAACATTGGTGGAATCATACTACCTAGTTATTGTCTCATGAAGGAAGAGAGGTAACCTGGGAAGTATTCATGGAGAAGTTTCTGAACAAGTGTAACATCCCTAATTTAATTCCAAGCAATAATTAATGAATTAATGGAATTAAAGTGGAAAGAATGGGTAGATTAATTGCTTAACGAATTTTGTGAGCAAGGTGAGCAGTCATTTTAAGTACTAGGGGTTGTAAAGAAAGCAATTATGGCTTCGAGCAAAATTATATAAGCGAAATCGGGGGTTAAATCGGCGTCTTAGATGCTAGAAATCGACCGAAAAGAGAAAATTAGAAATTTATTATAGGATGCTAAGAAATAAAATTCCACCGTTGGATGTGAAGTTTAGGGGGTTAAGAAGCTTGCCTAAAAATTTGGGCTCGATCCGACGGTTAACGAAAAAGTTATGACGAATCGAAGTCAGGAACTACTGGTGCACGCCCAGGCGCACCGGTGCACGCCCAGGCGCACCGGTGTGCATCAGGTGCACCAAACCCGTGGGAAATCCGCCCAGGCGCACCAATTACTCGCCCAGGCACGCGCGAGAGAACAAGGGCGCATCAGATGCGCGTCTGGCACGCGCAGGCGCACCAAGCACCGCGCCCAGGCGCGCGACACGACCCAGCCGCACCAAAACTATAAGAATCACGCACCAGGCCCTCTTCTCTCATACTCCTCCGCACCACTTCTCTCTCCCTCACCTAAACCAACCCCAAACACCCCAAAACCACCTCCAGCCACCACAAGGACCACCAAGGGCCGCCCCACCTCCTTGTTCTTCCTCCTCCTCATGGATTCTCTCTTTTCCTCTCCTCCCTCTTAGTCTCTTTCTCTCTCTTTCTCTCATCTCTTTCCCTCTTTCCTTCCACCACCACAAACCACCACCCCAAACCACCACCACGAACCGCCACCTACCACCACCACCATGAGCTCTCCTTCCTCTCCCTTTCCCTATTGATTGAGTACCCTTTCTCTCTTCCTCCTCCCTTGATGTTTCTCTCTCCTCTAGGGCTTTCTCTCTCCTCACCGGATCTCATCGACGTCGGTACCGATTGTGATTCGCACCGGGCTTGTGTTGGGTACTCCGAGGCTTGAAGCTTGGGCCTCGATCCGGCCGCGATCGTTCGCAAATAACGAGGAGCAACACCGTCACCGCGATCGAGATCGATTGTCCCCGCCGTGCTTGGAATTGAAGATTGTGGAAGCTTAGGATCAAATTGGAGCCGAGCTAGAGCGTAAGCCGGGGAGCAAAGCGTCAGGCTAAGGTTACCCCTCTCACTGTCATCGATTGAGGTAAGGGGTTTCATTACCAGTCCTTAAGGGGTGTATTTCTGGGTAGTTATATCTATCGCTAGGATCGGGGGAAATGTTAATTGTTAATGAACCTTAGAGTAGCCCGCTAATAGTGAAGGAAGATAATTAGAAAAGAAAATTTAGTTAAAGAAGAGTTGAAATGATTAGCAACGAAATAAACGGAATAATAAGAAAGAAAGAAATAATCGGAATTATGAGAACGAGTGAGTAGCGTAAGTGAGTAAAGGGAGAAATTAGAGATTAACTAGGGAGAGCCGGTACTAAATAAAGAAAATGTAAGAATGAGTTGAGAACTAAATTAAGATAAACTAAAGTTAAGAGAAATAAATGGAGTGAATGAGTAATTAGCCATTAGAGGAAAGAAGTAAACGGAAAATAAGAAAGAGAGAGTTAACAAATAAAAAGAGAAATAAGAAATGATATAAGTGGTTCTAAATGCATGAACTAGGTATTATTAAATATGAGTGATGTAGGAAAAAGAAACAAAGGAAGAGAAGAAGAAAAAGAAAAGAAAGGGAATGGAATTAATTAAGAGTTAGTAACGAGAGTTAAAATATAAAGCATATGACCAAGCTAGGTAGAGTTAAATAAAAGTAAGAATAAATCATTAAAGAGAAATATTGAAAATAGTGGAAAATAAATAAAGAGATAATAAGCCCTTAAGTAACGGAATGAGCGAAAAGAGAATGATTTAGTGAACCAGAAAAAGAGAACTAAGGAACTAAAAGTAAAAGAGAAAAGACTGAGGTAAATTAATAATGAAAAATAACAAGGAAAGATGGAAAATAAAAAGGAAAGAGGCTAAGGATGTATACAGATCATCTGCTTGTGGTTGCATACATCGTAAATAAGATTATGGATATATGCAGATCATCTGCTTGTGGTTGCATATATCTTAAATAAAAGGTGGGCGTATGCAGATCATCTGCTTGTGGTTGCATACGTCGTAAAAATTGTAGATGTATGCAGATCATCTGCTTGTGGTTGCATACATCGTAAATAAGATTATGGATATATGCAGATCATCTGCTTGTGGTTGCATATATTTTAAATAAAAGGTGGGCGTATGCAGATCATCTGCTTGTGGTTGCATACGTCGTAAATAATTGTGGGTGCATGCAGATCATCTGCTTGTGGTTGCATGCATCATAAATAGATAGTGGGTGTATGTAGATCATTTGCTTGTGGTTGCATACATCGTAAATAAGATTGTGAATATATGCAGATCATCTGCTTGTGGTTGCATATATCTTAAATAAATAAAATGTGGGCGTATGCAGATCATCTGCTTGTGGTTGCATACGTCGTAAATAATTGTGGGTGCATGCAGATCATCTGCTTGTGGTTGCATGCATCGTAAATAGATAAAGGGTGTATGCAGATCATCTGCTTGTGGTTGCATACACCGTAAACAAGATTGGGGATATATGCAGATCATCTGCTTGTGGTTGCATATATCTTAAATAAATAAAAGGTGGGCGTATGCAGATCATCTGCTTGTGGTTGCATACGTCGTAAATAAATTGTGGGTGCATGCAGATCATCTGCTTGTGGTTGCGTGCATCGTAAATAGATAGTGGAGGTATGCAGATCATCTGCTTGTGGTTGCATACCTCGTAAATAAATAAGGTGTAGATCTCTGATTGAGGTTACACATATTGGAAAAAGTAATAAAGGAAAATGGAAAGGATAAAGGGAATGAGAATGAAATAAAAAGGAAATTAAAACGAAAATACAAATGGAAAATGAGAATAAAAAGGGGAAAATAACGAAAGTAATGAGGAACAAGAATAAATAGAGATTAGGGATTATCTAAAAAAGAACAATTAGAAAGAAAAAGAATTGAGAAATAGTTAGGAGGTAAAAAGGGAAAGAAGAACATGGATTGAGTAGCGTAGCATAGGCTTGAATGGTTTTTGGCGTGTCGTATATATCTGCTTAGAAATCTCCTTTTTAAGTTCTGTGTGATGCTTCCCCTGTGTGGTTATTATTTTTCAGGTACACAAGTGGAGCATACACCAGTGCTGGCCGAGCAGGATTTCAAGTTCCACTACGTGGAATGTAATTTACATATTTTGGAGAGAATAATTACTTTTTGTAAATTATATAAGAATTGGTAGCTAGCCCTGAACTTTGTATCCATCGGGCATTAGGATCTGATATAACTATTAAACTGTTGTTGTTTATGTTTTTAAAAGTTTCTGGACTGACAGGTTTTTAGAAGAAAATTTTTTGGGAAGTCCGGAAAACAGAGGAAACTCTGCCGGATTTTCGTAAAACCTTTTAAAGAACTTTAAGTAATAAAACGAAATTTTTAAACTCTGATTTTAATAAAACCTAAAATTTACTAATAAAAGTGAGGTTGTTACATTTTGGTATCAGAGCAGTTTTTCCTCGGCCTTTGGAGTTTGAACTCGTAACTCCTGTGGTTTACTCAACAAGTGAGTAACCAATAGATAGTGTCAAGTCCTATAGTAATTACTTAGGTTATGGTTATAAAACCCTACGTAGTTATGTACTAAATTACGTACATGTCTGCATCAACAGAATCCTTTGTTGCCGCATTGTAGCAACATGGAGAATCAGCTCTTCCCTTCTTCTGCTAGCAGTTCGGCTGCTGATCGTAGGATCAATTTCCCAGCTGATTCCTTGAAACTCAAGCCGTATGACATCTGTTTTCAAGAAGGGCAACCTTCTACAATGGGTAAGCTTAGATCAGCTATCGAAGACAAGGAGCAACACGTGGGAGAACAAGTCGGTGAGAAGAAGAGTATAATTTTGAGACCGGGAATGGTTCTCCTGAAGCAACACTTGACTCATGAAGAACAAGCGGGCATAGTAAAGAACTGTCGTGAGATGGGCTTAGGTCCTGGAGGATTCTATCAACCAGGCTTTACAAGTGGAGCCAGACTCCGACTGAAAATGATGTGCCTCGGCTTAGACTGGAATCCTCAAGCCCGAGTATACGGACACAAACGGGTAATTGATGGAAGCGAACCACCCAATATCCCTGATCAATTCATTCAGCTGGTTATGAGAGCGATGCAAGAAGCACAATCTTCGATTGAGAAGGAATGCGGTGTAAGTGAAGTGGAGGACGTACTCCCTTCCATGTTCCCTGATGTCTGCATTGTCAATTTCTATGAAGAGAATGGGAAGCTTGGTCTTCATCAGGATCGCGATGAAAGTGCTGGAAGCTTGCAAAGAGGGATACCGGTGGTATCATTCTGCATTGGTGACTCGGCTGAGTTTCTCTATGGAGATCAGAGAGATCCAAGGAAAGCAGAAAGAATCACCTTGGAATAAGGTGATGTGTTGATATTCGGTGGCGAGTCTCGTCACATCTTTCATGGTGTGTCGGCAATCATACCAAACACAGCTCCAGAGGGATTACTCAATGACACAGGACTTCGTCCGGGACGTCTCAACCTTACATTCCGACAATATCGGTTTCCTGGTCCACACCCTTGAGGTCTGTGGTACAGCTACCTAAGGAGCTCAGGGCCAAACCAACAAAAGGTATGAGACGATTCAAAACTTGGATAAACCTTTTAGGTACTTTAAATCTGCCTCTCTATTAAGTTGTAATGTAGAATATTCTAAATCAATTCTCTTAGAATCTTAGATTCCTAATCCTGTATTTCTAGAAGTTGTGAAACCTAAGAAAGACCCATCTTAGATCCAATTATGAGTACTATCTAAAGGAACACGTAGGAAAGACCTTACTTAGTTATAGGATTGTAACAAGAGACCTAAACAAAAACCTTATGATAGTGTCATCCTCTAATAGAGTGTAAGGTCAGGAGTGGTCATCCTTTCTCTTGCACATGTTAAAAGATAATGCTATCATTCAATAACGCAGTGATGTACAGTTAATAAATGTGAGATTGGGACTGACCACCTCGGTCTTCGCGTTTATTGACATGCTATATTATTGCAATCATTTAGTTGAAATCCGAATAAACTATCTAGGAATTCTACCCCTGTTGAAAGCCCGATTAAACTTTAATCCTATAGGATCTTTCCTAAGACTCACGAACAGTGATTCACATACCAACCCCATTCAAGACACTCTTATTCTATATTTCCACCGAGGACACTCAACTCAGTAATCGAACCACCTCTCCAACTTGTGAGAACTTAGCTGTACGCGTAAGTAAGAAGTGTTATCATATCATAGAAAATTCGAAACCACATCGATGTGACCGATTAGCGGTCAACTTAATTCCATGTACCACCTCGACAATCCATGAAGAACTTAGCTAATCAATTCTCGGAGTCAACCCATTTTCCTCCCTGCCTTCGACTTACTCAGGTATGTTGATAATAAGTGGGGGAGACGCGACGACTCAATTCGGATTCCATCCGAGCGACAAAAACTCATAAGCATACCGTAAGCCATAGGACTACTAAATAGATATTTCCAAACACTTCGAAGAGAACCGAATGGGGGTTAAACTAAAGAATAAAACAAGACCTTCCCAAAACGACACCGAATCGAGAAACAACAGCTAGACTTTGACCTTGACCCTCAAGGGGAATCGATCTCTAGGAATTCTTTTACCAAATAGGAATTGTCAAACGAATGGGAATGAAGTAGCATCGAAGTAGAATGCGAACGTGGTGAAGAGTGATTCTAAAATGAACTATTCTAGACTCACTTAAAGGAGTAAAAGGTGGACGGGATAAAAGTGAAGTCGCGGAGTGGAATCTCAATTAAGACGATACGTCGGAACACCGCAAGTGATAATCTCAGTCTTTTGGGACCCGGTGCATTTGATAGGACCCCGATTGACCAAGACCAATCAATTAACTGCAAGTCCATAGAAACGCATCCTTCGATGACTCTCTGCTGAAAATGCACACTTTGGGGAATAATCTCCATTGTCTTCTTGCTTGACACGTATCCAGTACATCCTAGGTCATCTTGCAAAGACCATGAGACTCATTCTTGAGTGCTTCATGTTTCTTCTTTTCATCTTCACTCTCTTCAAGCTTCAAGCATTCCAGATGCATAGGTTAGAATTTGCCAAGTCATAGAAGCCCAGCATAGTTCAATGCCTACCGATAGATAGTACGTAGTGCCAGAAGACAGAAGTTGAAATGGGCATGGCCTTAACCACATATGGAGCGGAAAGTAAAAATCGAAGGGAAGTGAAAACTGTGATCAGAAGCTTACCCATGGGATGGTTCTCCACTTGAAGGAATTGAACGGAATTTCGGGGACGAAATTCTAATAAGTGGGGGAGAATTGTAACATCCCTAATTTAATTCCAAGCAATAATTAATGAATTAATGGAATTAAAGTGGAAAGAATGGGTAGATTAGTTGCTTAACGAATTTTGTGAGCAAGGTGAGCAGTCATTTTAAGTACTAGGGGTTGTAAAGAAAGCAATTATGGCTTCGAGCAAAATTATATAAGCGAAATCGGGGGTTAAATCGGCGTCTTAGATGCTAGAAATCGACCGAAAAGAGAAAATTAGAAATTTATTATAGGATGCTAAGAAATAAAATTCCACCGTTGGATGTGAAGTTTAGGGGGTTAAGAAGCTTGCCTAAAAATTTGGGCTCGATCCGACGGTTAACGAAAAAGTTATGACAAATCGAAGTCAGGAACTACTGGTGCACGCCCAGGCGCACCAGTGCACGCCCAGGCGCACCAGTGTGCATCAGGTGCACCAAACCCGTGGGAAATCCGCCCAGGCGCACCAATTACTCGCCCAGGCGCGCGCGAGAGAACAAGGGCGCATCAGATGCGCGTGTGGCACGCGCAGGCGCACCAAGCACCGCGCCCAGGCGCGCGACGCGACCCAGCCGCACCAAAACTATAAGAATCACGCACCAGGCCCTCTTCTCTCATACTCCTCCGCACCACTTCTCTCTCCCTCACCTAAACCAACCCCAAACACCCCAAAACCACCTCCAGCCACCACAAGGACCACCAAGGGCCGCCCCACCTCCTTGTTCTTCCTCCTCCTCATGGATTCTCTCTTTTCCTCTCCTCCCTCTTAGTCTCTTTCTCTCTCTTTCTCTCATCTCTTTCCCTCTTTCCTTCCACCACCACAAACCACCACCCCAAACCACCACCACGAACCGCCACCTACCACCACCACCATGAGCTCTCCTTCCTCTCCCTTTCCCTATTGATTGAGTACCCTTTCTCTCTTCCTCCTCCCTTGATGTTTCTCTCTCCTCTAGGGCTTTCTCTCTCCTCACCGGATCTCATCGACGTCGGTACCGATCGTGATTCGCACCGGGCTTGTGTTGGGTACTCCGAGGCTTGAAGCTTGGGCCTCGATCCGGCCGCGATCGTTCGCAAATAACGAGGAGCAACACCGTCACCGCGATCGAGATCGATTGTCCCCGCCGTGCTTGGAATCGAAGATTGTGGAAGCTTAGGATCAAATTGGAGCCGAGCTAGAGCGTAAGCCGGGGAGCAAAGCGTCAGGCTAAGGTTACCCCTCTCACTGTCATCGATTGAGGTAAGGGGTTTCATTACCAGTCCTTAAGGGGTGTATTTCTGGGTAGTTATATCTATCGCTAGGATCGGGGGAAATGTTGTGACACCCTTCCGGATTACCCAAATATAATCTAGTATTTATTCTTTATATTGGATAATATATGGACTTGTGAGCTTTGAAAATATGGTAAATGAATTTTTCTTTAAAGCGGGTGCACAATTCATCAAATGGAACTCTTGGAGAATAAATTCTAAAATCCTTTAAAACACTTGTATCAAGTTCGGCGATTTCTAAAACCTTTTCTCAAACAGGATAACATTCGTTCTTTAAAAATTTCTTTACATTTTACAATCAATTGAAGCTACCCATACTTTGTTCAATAAAACTGATATCGTCAATTAATACTTATGGCCGAGCTCATTTATAAGTTAAATCAGAGTAAGCGGAAATTACTGGACTATGCTACTGATATGATATAAACATAGATTTTCATATATACGAAAGAGTCATACATACATAGTCCATGAGATAAGTCACCAAGTTCCAAAAATATAACAAGTCCATGTAAACAGATCTACATCACTATGCTACTATAACCCTAGACTAAAACATATGTACAATATATACATAATCAAAATACAACCCCAGGGATAGTCACGTAGATCCATCAGCATCAGATGCAGTAGTAGCAGCAGTAGTAGTCTCCCAAAAACATAGGTAATAAGGTAGTAGCATCATCATCACAGCAGCAGCAGCACATCTCCTCCACAGCACAGATCCAAGGGTCCACGTCATACACCATATGCACGTACCTAGGGATCATCGTCCCTCCAGTCACTCCCAGTAGAATGCACGACAGGCTCGCTCCCACTCTCGTCCTCCACCAGATCCTCCTCGATCTCATCCGAGGGAGAGTGTACCCTACCACTGGGTACCGGGTCAGGTGATGGTGAAACCCTGACGGGGCTCCTCGGATAAGAAGGGGGAGTCTCCTCGCGGACGACTCTCGACATAAAAGGGTGAGAGCGGGTAGGTCGAAAATGAAAGCTGTGGTAAGAGCGAGCTGGTCGCATGGGAGGTGGTCCATGATAAGTATAAAACGGGGGTACATGCATAGTGTATATGATGGGAATCCTAAACCTACGAGGACGGAATCGCATCAGCGGGTTAGGGTGGTAGAATGTGAACTCTACCTCCCCCTCATACACCGCGCGATGGTCCTCATAGATCCATACGCCACTAGGAAGTGGCCGGATCTCGATGCAAGCAATGTAACGAGACATCACCTACAAGGGCATAGGGGTAAGCAATTCTACTCACATAATCAATAGAGAATAAATCATGCAACATATGAAAGATAATAATGCATCAATTAATAACAATCACAATTAGCATTTAGCAAGTATCAGATGCACATAGGATGCTCACACTTAATTCAGGTATATCAATTGCATTAAGTGAATGACATGATGCATGACTTTAACTCTCAACTTATCTCCACATTTTCTAAGTCACTCTCTGACGTCCATCCTTGACAACCCAGCACTCCACAGTGCGTTGTATTCCTAGGTATACAACAATTCGTACATTCACCTAGAATGTACACGACAAGCTTGGAATCCATGCCACCCGAGCATAGTTATAACGTGCCACCCGAGCATCGTCCCGTCATCCAAACGGTCCGTCATCCAAACGGTATAACCATATCGGCATCCACTAAGCCGACCACGTCAACAACGTGTCATCAAGCAAGCGTATTGACACTCCCAGAGGCCCTCCACATGTTTACCAAAAACATGATATACGTCCTACCATCCAAACTCCAGAATGAATGCATTTTAGACTTAGGGGAAATTGATTAATACATTACTTGCCACCTAGGCTTAATTTTCAAAATGGATCGTCACCGAACGATCTAATTGTATTTATCAATTTCTCTAAGTCTTTGATCCCTTGAATTATCCTTATTAATTCCTTAATTAATTAAGTTAGAATTGAAAATGATGTTTCCAGATTCTGGGCATTTTACTCGAGTAAAGTTCAGAATACTCGAGTGTTCTGGAGATTTTCCAGATTACTCGAATGTTCTTAAGCTTACTCGAGTGTTCATGTCTTTCTGAGGATTTGGGTTTGAATTTCAACAATTTACTCGAGTAGTTCATGAGTTACTCGAGTGTTCTTGGACTTTTCCAGAATACTCGAGTGACTTTGAATGTCTCGAGTGTTTGACCTATAAAAATTCTCAGTTCATGCCCGATACTCGAGTATCAGACAAAATACTCGAGTGTTCTTATGAAATTTGCTTTATTTTGAACACGATTTACTCGAGTACTTTGCCATTTACTCGAGTGTTTCGCAGCTGACAGTATTGAAAACTGGTTTTAACATGCCATTTTCATTTCTACTCAATTTAAGTCCATTTCAGGGATCCACAGAGTTAACATATCATTAATCAAACATGTTACAACACTTATTTCAATTCAAAACACAGAATTGACAGAGAAATCATTGATTATGCATAAAAAGGCATTTTAACAACTCAATACCTCAAATCACACAATAAGCATAATATTCATGAAACAAAGCTCATTTAAGTTCACATGCATGATAACAAACTTGCTCAATACGGATTTAGAGCATGGATTGGTCTCCAAACCAAAATTCCTATAGAATCTAAGCCCTTAGAGCCTCTTGGTGGCTCTCTAACACATTTAATGGATTTCAAACTATATCTAGTGAATATAATTACTTCCCCTTACCTCTCAAACTTGAATCAACAGAAAGATTCCAAAGAAAAGCTCTCCAAACCCAGAAATCCACTTGAGCTTCACATGCATGACAGTTTTGAGTGCACCACCAAAACCGAATTGGTTCACCCATGAAACAGAGATAAGAATTGAGGAAAGTTAGGTTTCTAGACTCTATACCACATCAACTAACTAAAGGAATCGAGTTTGAGACTCAAGAACTCAAGAGCTTACCAAAATCGATGATCTCAGTGAGCTCCAGAAACTGAACTTGACAGAAAAACTCCAACTTCCAAGCTTCGATTCCAACAGCACACTCACTCTCAGCTCTCAATTTCGGTGTCTATACAAAGCTCGTGATGTGAGCTTTGTATTCGTGTATGATTTGTGATTCAATTTGAACTCAGAGAAGAGAATCGATTCAGTGAAGTTATGAACCCTAACTTCATCAACCAGAAGAATGATCAACAAAATTCTTCACCAAGGTTCGTTGATGAGCTTAAATAGGAGATGAGGACACACATGCTGCTCGACACGACGCCATTGACGTGCTGGGAAAGACGATTTCGTGTCAACACACGAGAATCGTTGGCTGTGACTCACCAAACGCACTAACTCGTGCAGTTTGACCCAGAATACTCGAGTGTTTCTGATAATACTCGAGTATTTTACCCAGATTTTGAAAAATAATTATTTTATTTACCTTCCCTCCAAAACCTTTCCTATAATTGCTTCTAGGTCCCAACCCAGGGACTAATATGCAAAATATACATTTTAGGCATTTAAATTATTTATTAAATAATTTCTCACATACAAGCTAATTATATACACACATATTTTAATCAAGGATTAATTCGAAAACTATTAATTATAATTAAATTATAATTAACATTTCATTAATCGGGGATTAAAATTTTGGGGTGTTACACTACTCCCCCACTTACAAGGAATTTCGTCCCCGAAATTCAACTCATACAAACAAGTCAGAATAATCCTGACGCATCTTATTCTCTAACTCCCAAGAGGATTCTATTACATCTCCACAAACCCAGACAACTTTGACCAGATGAATATCCTTCCCTCTCAGTTGCTTGATTCTCCGATCTTCGATGCGAACTGGCACAGCTTTGAAGGTTAGGTTCTTATGAACTCCTAAGTCATCCGGTTGGATTCTAAGGACAATGGTGGGATCATGGACATATTTCTTCAACTGAGATACATGGAACACATTGTGGAGGTTAGCTAATGATGGAGGCAGGGCTAACTGATAAGCTACTGGGTCGATTCTTTTTAGAATTTGATAGGGACCAATAAACTTAGGTGATAATTTCTGGGTTTTCAAGGCTCTACTAACACCTTTGGTTGGTACAATCCTAATGAACACATGGTCTCCTTCGACAAACTCTAAAGGTTTCCTTCTCCTATCAGCATAGCTTTTCTGCCTACTCTGTGCCGTCTTCATCTTTGCTTGAATCATCTTGATCTGCTCCGTGGTCTCTTGCACAAAATCTGGCCCAACCAGAGAATTCTCCCCCACTTGAAACCAGCATAACGGCGTCTGACATTTCCTTCCATACAGAGCTTCAAATGGTGCCATTCCAATACTCGTGTGATAACTATTGTTGTAAGTAAATTCCACGAGTGGCAACATTTTCTCCCAACTCCCTTGTTCTTCCAGTGCACAAGCTCGCAGAATGTCTTCCAATGACTGAATAGTTCTTTCCGTTTGACCATCAGTCTGAGGGTGGTATGCAGAGCTTAACTTCAATCTTGAACCCAAGGCTCTGTGTAGATCTTGCCAGAACTTTGACGTGAACTTTGAATCGCGATCAGACACAATACTTGATGGTATCCCATGAAGACGAACAACTTCCTTGATATACAACTGAGTGAGCTTTTCCAATGAGTAGCGCATATTCACGGGAATGAAATGCGCTGACTTGGTCAACCGATCCACGATCACCCAGATTGCATCATGACCAGTAGACGTCCTTGGCAATCCCGACACGAAATCCATCGAGATGCTATCCCACTTCCATACGGGAACTTCTAAAGAAAGCAACTCTCCTCCTGGCCTTTGGTGTTCTACCTTCGCCTTTTGACACACCAAACAGCACGCCACATACTCAGCTACATCCTTCTTTAACCCCGGCCACCAAAATAATTTCTTTAAGTCCTGGTACATTTTAGTAGCTCCCGGATGAATGCTCATCTTACTCTTATGCGCTTCATCCAAAATCATCCTTCTTACTTCCAAATTATCCGGAATACAAATCCTCATTCTAAAACCCAAGATTCCATCCTTCCCTTCTTGGAATTCTAACTCCATACCTTCTTGCATCAACCTCTTCTTCTCCATAAGTTTCTCATCCTCGTGTTGCAATTCTCGAATCCTTTGCAGGAATTCGTTAGCAACCTGTAGCATCCCCAACTTGATACTCGTCGGCTCCACTTGCATCGTCAAACTTAAATCCCGAAACTCCTCTATCAGTGCAGCTTCTCTAATCATCATTGCACTGATATGCATTGCCTTTCTACTCAATGCATCCGCTACAACGTTTGCCTTCCCAGGATGATAATGGAGCTCAAACTCATAATCCTTCAAAAACTCCATCCATCTGCGTTGCCTCATATTCAACTCCTTTTGATCAAAGAGGTACTTTAAACTCTTATGGTCACTAAACACCCGGAACGTAGTGCCATAGAGATAGTGCCTCCAAATCTTTAAGGCAAACACCACAGCTGCTAGCTCCAGGTCATGGGTTGGATAGTTCATCTCATGAACCTTTAACTGTCTCGAGGTATAAGCGACAACTTGCCCATCTTGCATCAAGACACACCCAAGACCTTGTTTCAACGCGTCACAATACACATCGAAACTCTTCTGTGTATCGGGAAACACTAATACGGGAGACGATGTCAACCTTTCCTTCAACTCCCGAAAACTCTTTTCACACTTTTCGTCCCACATAAATGGTTGATCTTTCCGAGTCAACTTAGTCAGAGGCAGTGCGACCTTCGAGAAACCCTCGATAAACCTTCTATAATACCCAGCCAATCCGAGAAAACTTCTAACCTCCGTGACCGACTTCGGTTGCTCCCATTGCAAAACCGAATCTACCTTTGTCGAATCAACCGCAATCCCTTTATCTGAAATCACATGCCCTAAAAACTTAACCTCCTTTAGCCAGAACTCACACTTCGTAAGTTTGGCATACAGCTGCTTCTCCTTCAAGATGCTTAACACTACCCTCAAATGTTCAGCATGCTCTTCGGGGCTCTTAGAGTAGATCAGAATATCGTCAATGAACACAACCACGAATGAATCTAGATGAGGTCTAAAGATTCGATTCATGTAGTCCATAAAGATAGCTGGTGCATTAGTCAATCCGAACGGCATTACGACATACTCATAATGTCCGTATCGAGATCGGAATGCAGTCTTAGAGATATCCTCCTCTCTAATCCTGATCTGATGGTACCCCGACCTCAAATCAATCTTGGAAAATACTGATGCCCCACGTACTTGATCCATAAGGTCATCTATCCGTGGCAACGGATACTTGTTCTTGATGGTGACCTTATTCAGCTGCCGATAGTCTATACACATCCTCATGCTACCATCCTTTTTCTTGACGAATAGGACAGGAGCACCCCAAGGTGAGACGCTTGGTCGGATCATCTGTTTCTGTAGCAACTCCTCAATCTGCTTCTTCATCTCTGCCATTTCCGGTGGTGCCATTCTATAAGGAGCGATAGAAATGGGACCAGCTCCGGGAATTAGGTCGATACCAAATTCAATCTCTCTTCTTGGTGGCAGACCAGGAATCTCATCAGCAAACACTTCTGGAAACTCTCGAACAACAGGAATCTCTTCCAACTTCGGACCACTCTCCTCCACCTCTGAGTTGAATAGACACATGTAGCCCAATGGTTTTGGGTCTCTATAGGCTACTAGTTTCCTATCACAATCAATGATCACTTGGTTCCGACTTAACCAGTCCATCCCCAAGATCACATCTAATTGTGTCAAGGGTAAGCAGATCAAGTCTACTTTAGAGGTTTGTCCCAACACTTCTATACAACAGTTAAGACATGCTCTAGAAACAACTACTGGAGCATTGGTAGGGGTTTCTATTTTAAAAACATAAGGCATTTCAGACACAATCAAACCTAAACGGTTTACACATTCATATGAAACAATTGAATGCGTTGCACCAGAGTCAAACAAAACATAACAAGGCTGACCATTAAGCAAGTATTTACCTTGCACCAGATCAGAGGATCGATTCGCTTCCACACCACTAAGGGTGAAGACTCTTCCTTGAGTCACCGGTCTATCAGCAGTTCCTCTGGAATTGGCCTTGGCTGGTTCCTTGCAATCTCTTGCAAAATGCCCCAGCTTTCCACAATTGAAGCAACCACTTGTCCCCCAGCATACCCTACCATAGTGATTGCGCTTGCACTTGTCGCAAAATGGAGCTTCATTCCGATAGTTCCTTCCCTCAGAACCACCAGCTTTACCCTTGCCTTTCCCTCTGCGATCATATGGACCTTTGCCTCTATTGTTAAAACCCTTTCGTCTCTGTGGTCCATATCCTTGATTGTCCTTCTTCTCTGGCACTTGCATCTCCTCAGCCTGGATATCATCTTCGTACATCCTACACATATCCACCAATGCAGGGAAACTTTGAATCCGCTGATAGCTAAAAATTGACTTCAGCTTTGGCTTCAGCCCACCTTCAAACTTGATGCACTTGCTCCTCTCGTCTGGATTGTTCTGGTAGTATGGAGAGTACTTCATCAGCTCTTCAAACTTTGCCGCGTACTCGCCCACACTCATGTTCCCTTGCTTCAACTGCAGAAACTCCACCTCCTTCTTCCTTCTCAGATCCTCAGGAAAATACTTCTGGAGAAACTTCTCCATAAATACTCCCCAACTTATCTCCCTTCCTTCATATTGCAAAAGCTGCATGGTGTGATTCCACCAATTCTCAGCCTCATCTTCCAGCATATAGGTTGCATATGCCACCTTCTGAACATCAGAACACTCCAAAGTCCTCAAAATCTTGTCCATAGTATGAATCCACTTGTTGGCCTCTTCCGGTTTAAATCCTCCTTCAAACTTTGGCGGATTGCAACTCCTAAAATCAGCCAGAGTCTTTGCCTCAGTGTTTCCCATATTACACTGATGAGGCGGGTTAGTTGGTTGAGATGGTTGCTGAGACTGCCTTTGCATAGCTTCCAACACCGTGGTGATTCGCTCCAACATCGCGTTGGTGTGATTTTGGTTTCTAGTTGCCATACTAGACCTGCGCTATGGGCTTATGGTCACATATGTTGAACTAAAGAAACTTCCATTACACCACCTATACTAAGGCTCTATCCTAAACTTATGAAATCTACAAGCAATTGTGTCTTGTACTCAAAAGAGACAAGATACAAACCAATCAGGGGTATTCAAACCTCAACAAGCGATATAATAACATTCAAATAATGTAAATGCTTTGGAGATACCTGCTTGATGTTGATGGCTACCTTTCTGGAACCACTTCTACTACTACAGGATCTGTCTTTTGCTCTGATACCACTAAGTGTGACACCCTTCCGGATTACCCAAATATAATCTAGTATTTATTCTTTATATTGGATAATATATGGACTTGTGAGCTTTGAAAATATGGTAAATGAAATTTTCTTTAAAGCGGGTGCACAATTCATCAAATGGAACTCTTGGAGAATAAATTCTAAAATCCTTTAAAACACTTGTATCAAGTTCGGCGATTTCTAAAACCTTTTCTCAAACAGGATAACATTCGTTCTTTAAAAATTTCTTTACATTTTACAATCAATTGAAGCTACCCATACTTTGTTCAATAAAACTGATATCGTCAATTAATACTTATGGCCGAGCTCATTTATAAGTTAAATCAGAGTAAGCGGAAATTACTGGACTATGCTACTGATATGATATAAACATAGATTTTCATATATACGAAAGAGTCATACATACATAGTCCATGAGATAAGTCACCAAGTTCCAAAAATATAACAAGTCCATGTAAACAGATCTACATCACTATGCTACTATAACCCTAGACTAAAACATATGTACAATATATACATAATCAAAATACAACCCCAGGGATAGTCACGTAGATCCATCAGCATCAGATGCAGTAGTAGCAGCAGTAGTAGTCTCCCAAAAACATAGGTAATAAGGTAGTAGCATCATCATCACAGCAGCAGCAGCACATCTCCTCCACAGCACAGATCCAAGGGTCCACGTCATACACCATATGCACGTACATAGGGATCATCGTCCCTCCAGTCACTCCCAGTAGAATGCACGACAGGCTCGCTCCCATTCTCGTCCTCCACCGGATCCTCCTCGATCTCATCCGAGGGAGAGTGTACCCTACCACTGGGTACCGGGTCAGGTGATGGTGAAACCCTGACGGGGCTCCTCGGATAAGAAGGGGGAGTCTCCTCGCGGACGACTCTCGACATAAAAGGGTGAGAGCGGGTAGGTCGAAAATGAAAGCTGTGGTAAGAGCGAGCTGGTCGCATGGGAGGTGGTCCATGATAAGTATAAAACGGGGGTACATGCATAGTGTATATGATGGGAATCCTAAACCTACAAGGACGGAATCGCATCAGCGGGTTAGGGTGGTAGAATGTGAACTCTACCTCCCCCTCATACACCGCGCGATGGTCCTCATAGATCCATACGCCACTAGGAAGTGGCCGGATCTCGATGCAAGCAATGTAACGAGACATCACCTACAAGGGCATAGGGGTAAGCAATTCTACTCACATAATCAATAGAGAATAAATCATGCAACATATGAAAGATAATAATGCATCAATTAATAACAATCACAATTAGCATTTAGCAAGTATCAGATGCACATAGGATGCTCACACTTAATTCAGGTATATCAATTGCATTAAGTGAATGACATGATGCATGACTTTAACTCTCAACTTATCTCCACATTTTCTAAGTCACTCTCTGACGTCCATCCTTGACAACCCAGCACTCCACAGTGCGTTGTATTCCTAGGTATACAACAATTCGTACATTCACCTAGAATGTACACGACAAGCTTGGAATCCATGTCACCCGAGCATAGTTATAACGTGCCACCCGAGCATCGTCCCGTCATCCAAACGGTCCGTCATCCAAACGGTATAACCATATCGGCATCCACTAAGCCGACCACGTCAACAACGTGTCATCAAGCAAGCGTATTGGCACTCCCAGAGGCCCTCCACATGTTTACCAAAAACATGATATACGTCCTACCATCAAAACTCCAGAATGAATGCATTTTAGACTTAGGGGAAATTGATTAATACATTACTTGCCACCTAGGCTTAATTTTCAAAATGGATCGTCACCGAACGATCTAATTGTATTTATCAATTTCTCTAAGTCTTTGATCCCTTGAATTATCCTTATTAATTCCTTAATTAATTAAGTTAGAATTGAAAATGATGTTTCCAGATTCTGGGCATTTTACTCGAGTAAAGTTCAGAATACTCGAGTGTTCTGGAGATTTTCCAGATTACTCGAATGTTCTTAAGCTTACTCGAGTGTTCATGTCTTTCTGAGGATTTGGGTTTGAATTTCAACAATTTACTCGAGTAGTTCATGAGTTACTCGAGTGTTCTTGGACTTTTCCAGAATACTCGAGTGACTTTGAATGTCTCGAGTGTTTGACCTATAAAAATTCTCAGTTCATGCCCGATACTCGAGTATCAGACAAAATACTCGAGTGTTCTTATGAAATTTGCTTTATTTTGAACACGATTTACTCGAGTACTTTGCCATTTACTCGAGTGTTTCGCAGCTGACAGTATTGAAAACTGGTTTTAACATGCCATTTTCATTTCTACTCAATTTAAGTCCATTTCAGGGATCCACAGAGTTAACATATCATTAATCAAACATGTTACAACACTTATTTCAATTCAAAACACAGAATTGACAGAGAAATCATTGATTATGCATAAAAAGGCATTTTAACAACTCAATACCTCAAATCACACAATAAGCATAATATTCATGAAACAAAGCTCATTTAAGTTCACATGCATGATAACAAACTTGCTCAATACGGATTTAGAGCATGGATTGGTCTCCAAACCAAAATTCCTATAGAATCTAAGCCCTTAGAGCCTCTTGGTGGCTCTCTAACACATTTAATGGATTTCAAACTCTATCTAGTGAATATAATTACTTCCCCTTACCTCTCAAACTTGAATCAACAGAAAGATTCCAAAGAAAAGCTCTCCAAACCCAGAAATCCACTTGAGCTTCACATGCATGACAGTTTTGAGTGCACCACCAAAACCGAATTGGTTCACCCATGAAACAGAGATAAGAATTGAGGAAAGTTAGGCCCAGAATACTCGAATGTTTCTGATAATACTCGAGTATTTTACCCAGATTTTGAAAAATAATTATTTTATTTACCTTCCCTCCAAAACCTTTCCTATAATTGCTTCTAGGTCCCAACCCAGGGACTAATATGCAAAATATACATTTTAGGCATTTAAATTATTTATTAAATAATTTCTCACATACAAGCTAATTATATACACACATATTTTAATCAAGGATTAATTCGAAAACTATTAATTATAATTAAATTATAATTAACATTTCATTAATCGGGGATTAAAATTTTGGGGTGTTACAAATGTTAATTGTTAATGAACCTTAGAGTAGCCCGCTAATAGTGAAGGAAGATAATTAGAAAAGAAAATTTAGTTAAAGAAGAGTTGAAATGATTAGCAACGAAATAAACGGAATAATAAGAAAGAAAGAAATAATCGGAATTATGAGAACGAGTGAGTAGCGTAAGTGAGTAAAGGGAGAAATTAGAGATTAACTAGGGAGAGCCGGTACTAAATAAAGAAAATGTAAGAATGAGTTGAGAACTAAATTAGGATAAACTAAAGTTAAGAGAAATAAATGGAGTGAATGAGTAATTAGCCATTAGAGGAAAGAAGTAAACGGAAAATAAGAAAGAGAGAGTTAACAAATAAAAAGAGAAATAAGAAATGATATAAGTGGTTCTAAATGCATGAACTAGGTATTATTAAATATGAGTGATGTAGGAAAAAGAAACAAAGGAAGAGAAGAAGAAAAAGAAAAGAAAGGGAATGGAATTAATTAAGAGTTAGTAACGAGAGTTAAAATATAAAGCATATGACCAAGCTAGGTAGAGTTAAATAAAAGTAAGAATAAATCATTAAAGAGAAATATTGAAAATAGTGGAAAATAAATAAAGAGATAATAAGCCCTTAAGTAACGAAATGAGCGAAAAGAGAATGATTTAGTGAACCAGAAAAAGAGAACTAAGGAACTAAAAGTAAAAGAGAAAAGACTGAGGTAAATTAATAATGAAAAATAACAAGGAAAGATGGAAAATAAAAAGGAAAGAGGCTAAGGATGTATGCAGATCATCTGCTTGTGGTTGCATACATCGTAAATAAGATTATGGATATATGCAGATCATCTGCTTGTGGTTGCATATATCTTAAATAAAAGGCGGGCGTATGCAGATCATCTGCTTGTGGTTGCATACGTCGTAAAAATTGTAGATGTATGCAGATCATCTGCTTGTGGTTGCATACATCGTAAATAAGATTATGGATATATGCAGATCATCTGCTTGTGGTTGCATATATTTTAAATAAAAGGTGGGCGTATGCAGATCATCTGCTTGTGGTTGCATACGTCGTAAATAATTGTGGGTGCATGCAGATCATCTGCTTGTGGTTGCATGCATCGTAAATAGATAGTGGGTGTATGCAGATCATCTGCTTGTGGTTGCATACATCGTAAATAAGATTGTGGATATATGCAGATCATCTGCTTGTGGTTGCATATATCTTAAATAAACAAAATGTGGGCGTATGCAGATCATCTGCTTGTGGTTGCATACGTCGTAAATAATTGTGGGTGCATGCAGATCATCTGCTTGTGGTTGCATGCATCGTAAATAGATAAAGGGTGTATGCAGATCATCTGCTTGTGGTTGCATACACCGTAAACAAGATTGGGGATATATGCAAATCATCTGCTTGTGGTTGCATATATCTTAAATAAATAAAAGGTGGGCGTATGCAGATCATCTGCTTGTGGTTGCATACGTCGTAAATAAATTATGGGTGCACGCAGATCATCTGCTTGTGGTTGCGTGCATCGTAAATAGATAGTGGAGGTATGCAGATCATCTGCTTGTGGTTGCATACCTCGTAAATAAATAAGGTGTAGATCTCTGATTGAGGTTACACATATTGGAAAAAGTAATAAAGGAAAATGGAAAGGATAAAGGGAATGAGAATGAAATAAAAAGGAAATTAAAACGAAAATACAAATGGAAAATGAGAATAAAAAGGGGAAAATAACGAAAGTAATGAGGAACAAGAATAAATAGAGATTAGGGATTATCTAAAAGAGAACAATTAGAAAGAAAAAGAATTGGGAAATAGTTAGGAGGTAAAAAGGGAAAGAAGAACATGGATTGAGTAGCGTAGCATAGGCTTGAATGGTTTTTGGCGTGTCGTATATATCTGCTTAGAAATCTCCTTTTTAAGTTCTGTGTGATGCTTCCCCTGTGTGGTTATTATTTTTCAGGTACACAAGTGGAGCATACACCAGTGCTGGCCGAGCAGGATTTCAAGTTCCACTACGTGGAATGTAATTTACATATTTTGGAGAGAATAATTACTTTTTGTAAATTATATAAGAATTGGTAGCTTGCCCTGAACTTTGTATCCATCGGGCATTAGGATCTGATATAACTATTAAACTGTTGTTGTTTATGTTTTTAAAAGTTTCTGGACTGACAGGTTTTTAGAAGAAAATTTTTTGGGAAGTCCGGAAAACAGAGGAAACTCTGCCGGATTTTCGTAAAACCTTTTAAAGAAGTTTAAGTAATAAAGCGAAATTTTTAAACTCTGATTTTAATAAAACCTAAAATTTACTAATAAAAGTGAGGTTGTTACAACAAGTATTTTCCTGAGGATCTGAGAAGAAAGAAAGAGGTTGAGTTTCTACAACTCAAGCAAGGCAGCATGAGTGTAGGTGAATATGCTGCAAGGTTCGAGGAATTAATGAAGTACTCTCCTTATTATCAGATGAACCCTGATGAAAGGAGCAAGTGCATTAAGTTTGAAGGAGGATTGAGACCTGAATTAAAGTCGGTATTCAGTTATCAGAAGATTCAAAGTTTTCCTATGTTGGTGGATATGTGTAGAATGTATGAGGATGAAAAGAAGGCTGATGCATTGCAAATTGTGGAAGGAAAGAAGGAATATCAGGGATATGGACCACAAAGGCGAAAGGGACATGATAACCGCCACAAGGGTCCTTATTCCCATAAGAACCGGGGAAAAGGCAAGATATCTGGTGACAAAAACAATTCTTACAATAATGCTCCTTATTGTGAGAAGTGCAAATGTCATCACTTTGGAAGATTTTGTTGGACTCACAATGGATGCTTTAATTGCGGGAAACCTGGTCATTTTTCTCGCGATTGCAAGGAACCACCGAAGAGCAACCCAAGAGGATCTGCAGATAAGCCTGTAATTCAAGGATGGGTTTTCACTCTTAGTGGTTCTGAAGCCAATCAGACTCCAGAACTCGTGCAAGGTAATTATTTGCTTAATGACCAAGCTCGTAGAATTTTATTCGATTCAAGAGCCACTCATTCATTCATTTCTTTTGAATGTGTGAATCGTTTAAAGTTGCCTGTATCTGATTCGCCTTGTTGCTTTAGGGTAGAAAACCCTATCAATCCTTCTGTGATTGCTCCAAGGATATGCCTTAATTGTAGAATTAAGGTATTAGATCGAGTTTCATGTATAGATTTGATCTGCCTACCTTTGTCCCAATTAGATGTTATTTTGGGCATGGATTGGATGATTAGAAATCATGTAGTTATTGACTGTGATAAGAAGGCAATTCTGTTTAAGGACTCAACTCCAGAGAAGTATCTCTGTTTGTTCTCTGCTGTTGGGTCAGAGGAAGAAGAAAAGTCTGTAGAGGAGATTCTCGTGGTTCGAGATTTTCATGAAGTACTTCCTGAAGAGATGCCGGGACTGTAACACCTCGATTTATAATTAAAAGATTAAAAAACATAAGTTTAAAATAAAATAGTGAATTGAAAATTTATTTTTACAAAACAAGTTTATAATACACATTGGGGAATTCATTCATAATATACATAGCTTCAACTGGAATTCCCTTCTTTCGACTTGTCCGCTGCGTACTCTGATCTTCAAGCTCCTTGATTATGCACCTAAAATGTTAACCACTAAGGGTGAGACCTTTTCACAACACAGTGAATTATAAGATAGTACATAGTTCATAGCAAGAATTAAAGACTAATAATCAGGTCAGACCATGGACCAACAAATTCACCATATTCGTATGTCAATATCTTTCACACATACACTTCCATGTTCAGTAAAATTCACATTAATAACAACAACTTCCTTTTATCAAACATCAACTCTTTTTCTGCATGTAATTACTATTTTATTCCATACTTATATCTTTTTCATCTCTTTTCATTACTTTAACTTTTGTTTTCTCTTTTCATACTCTTTGAGTTTTTCATAGACTTTTAGAAATTATTACGTGGATCCATCATTGCGTACAGTCTCCTTCGGACAATGTCTTACAGCTGCACACAATGTGTGTCTTACACGATCTAGGCGTACAATCTCCTACGGACAACGTCTTACAAGATCTAGAATCGCACAATCCAAGTATATCTTTATTATTATATGGTGTGTGTGTGTCCATCATAATTAGTAAATAATTCAAAAATTTCAAATTATAATACTTAAACATCACACCTCATTCATACAGTCCAGCCAAGACAATACATGCATTAAAGTATGTCAATCATACTTTTCATGTCAAAATAGGTCATTTAAGCACACTCACCATTAAATAGGATCAGTATCAAACCCGTATCATTTCAATTCCAAATCACACGAAACTTTGCATAACTCAATGATATATATACAGAGGCGACATATCCAAAATTCAGGCCAATCAGAATTACGGAAGTATGACATCTATCATTTACCAGAAAACCCGAAAACGCGGATTTTCACATAGCTGTAACCGAAAAGCAATTATGTAAAATATCAAAACAATTCCAAATATCATGAAAACTTACAGGGACAAACCAAATATATAAAAGAACATCATATAAAATTTTCAAGTCATTCGAACAAGTGGAAGGAAGATTTCCCAATTTATTTAGTATCACAATCATCAACATTCTCACATAAAGTATACGTCAAGCAACACATAGCCATCAATGCATTCATAGTCCATGCTATGCACACCAATGCATGCTCACTACTCTTATTAGGTACGCCATTGAATCCTAGTTTGCTTAGGCCATTGCCTTAACATTTCATACATTCCACTTTCTCATTCCAAATCCACATTTTTCATTTTAAATTGATATTTCTCTTTCCAAATTAACAATTCAAACATAGGATTCAATGTGACCTATCCTGCCACACATGCTTACTCACACAATGGTCATAAAGACCCGCAATCCACCCTCAATAGTTGTCACACAGGCTAAAAAGTTTGCCACACGGGCTCAAAGTCTGCCACACAGGCTATGCCACACAGGCTCCCTCACCTCCTTATAACTTCGCACACACGTAGGTGACATCCTTCTTATTTGACTTTGAGACATATTATTTTTAAAATACTTATTCATTAGCCTCAACTTCAAATAAGAAAGATTCATTATGGAATGTTATCCATGAATGCAAAATGGAATATTCAAACATAAGTCTCATCATTTTCTCTTTTTCCTTTTTTATTATTCTATTAAACCATCAATAATCAAAATCACCCACACTAAGCACTTATTTGAACATAATAAGTTTCTAACAGATAACACATAATGCGTAACAACCACCAAATATCAACAAATTAGTCGACATACTCAGGTATGTCTCAGGGTGCTTAAAGTAAATCAACTCCCTAGGATTCTTCACTTCCTACTTTAATATCATACAAAAAGGAAATTAAATAAAATTATTTCCAAATAAGATAAAATCTACTCATAAATATTATTTAATCCTAATCAAACTCTAAACAAATCTTAATTTGTTACCCACAACCCAATTCAACCATTAATCCCAAATTCTATTATAAACTATAATTATCCCTAATTCAAAGTGTGGAAAAGAGACTCCCCTTACCTTGGAAATCCTAGTCATAGTGACAGAGTCATTTTTACATCCGCGACCTGCTCCGGGGTCAAGGTCAATAACAACGTGTTGAATGTAAATAGGGACATATGATAAAACTAATTATAACATTAAAATATATATATCAAATAAATTCATTTCTGTCAAAATAATAAATATATATCATTATACAATAAAAATATATCACTTTTCCCTAAAACATCTCTTTATTTAAAAATATAGGGATAATAAAAATATTGACGGATCGTCGAATAAATTAGGTAGATGGATAGAGGGAGTTAAGGAGATTATTTACCTAAGAAGGATTTAAGATTGAACGGTTGGATCTTGAATTATTGGACCGGGAATATCGAAAAATCTAAATGTTTCCCTTCTCTGTCGCTCGCCCTCTCAGTTCTACTTTCTCTCTCGGTGCTTCTTTCTTCTTCTCATTCTATTTCTCTCTCTCATGCTCTCTATGGTCTCACGTGGTGGCTTACTGGCCACATTCTCTTTTTTTTTTCCTTTTTTTTCACCGGTGGGGTTGGGGTTGTAACACCCCGATTTGAAAAACTCGAAATAAACAACATCAATTACTAAATAATTTGTTTATGAAAAATAGGGTGAAATTTTTTTTTTCACAAGTAGAAAACTCATCGATCAAGTTTCCCAAAACAAGGTATTACTTTTAAATCCTTTCTCTCAAAAACGTTTACTGAATTTTATAAAAACAATTTGATATAGATAACTTCTCAAAACAAAGGCTTTTCGCATAGGAAAATATTTGGTTTACTTAAAACAGTTAACTGTCTGATTTCGACAGTCATTCTGAAAAACAGTTTAGAAACAGGTCATAAAAGTCCTTTCAAAAGTGGTCACCATAGTTCATCGGTGCCATTCTTACATAACATTTACCTTAGCAAAAACATTTCAAAAGGAAAGGGGTACACTTGATATACATATCAGCAAGGGTCCATTAGATCCTAACTATAAACTACTTAAGCAGCGTCCCCTTCTCGATCCGGAACATACGTTCCCAAAAGCAATCTCCGTCGTCCAGCAGTAGCCCTCTCGTCAGCGTACCACGATCAGTAAGTCCTTCTTCCAGGAGAAGCATCACCAGCTCCACCATCTTTTAGAACCAGAGGTTCATCATCACATGTGCACAAGAAGTTGAGAGAGTAAGTTACCCGAATGGAATTACTCCCATCGACTTCTTGGATTTACACTAGCTACGTATACCAGAACATAACAAACAATACAAGCAAACCATACAGCAGACAATTATGCATGATGCATGAGGATGCAATGCAATAGACGCATTATCTAACGCTTTGTCTTTCTCTTAATGGAATCTCTTAATCAGTTCGTCTCGCAAAGTCGAAGTCTCTTTGTCTACCTTTCTCGAGTCCATAATATTGGGAATTCAGGCTTTATAGTTTAGGGTCTACATCTCCTCGGAATCCATCCGCCTAGTCGGAAGCAACCAGAAGTACAAGATCTCTAACCACACCGGCTCCGGGAGACGACACCAAAATATAAAATGCCCGGGAAAGATGTCATGACAAGGGTGTCCACCTCCGCCGTGTTCAAGTATCCCTCTTCTGATCCTGATTTAGTCAAGGGGGTGTCAGTCATCCGTCTAGTGATCATGCAGTACTTCAGCTACGACACCGGACTACCTACCCAACCTTGGATGGTCAACCCAAGTCACTGTAGCTTTTTCCCGCCTAGACAGACTCCTCTTAGGCTTCTCGACGAATCACCGTCATTACCCTCCCCTATCCTAATCATCAAGTGGTTACCACGCAGGTAAACACCGTATCTTCCTCTCCACTACTTCGGTTAAGGGTTTTATGTCGTGAGGTTATGCTCGTTTATCCTAACGTCGACCCATCCTAAGTCATCTCCGTCATACAGCTCCGACCATATGCGGAATACTTTTGTGGGACTCGACCACTATGTTTGACGGGCACCGACCCATCCTGAATCACTTTCAGCATATGGCTCCGACCATATGTGAAATATCATAGTTATTCTGACGGGCTCCGACCCATTCAGAACCAACTTCAGCATATAGCTCCGACTATATGCGGGATATCCATCAATCTTTGATAGATAGGCTCCGACCTATCCCAAGTCATTCCAACATATGGCTACGACCATATGGGAACCGTCTTTGTGGGACTCTGCAGTAGTTGCATCCGGTCCAAAGGCGTCATCATCGTCCAAACGCTAGTCCATTAGCCATGTCGTCCGCTCGATCCACGTACTCGGGCGCATCAGCATCATCCGGTTCCGTAGCGCATTCTACCCCTTAGAGTTTCGTTCTATTCTTTGGGGGATTTCTTATAGTTTTCTAATCGCCTTTGCTACTCTTATCTTATATCGCGGGATGATGCATTATGCTCATGCAATGACAATATAACCAATATATCTCAACATAAATAAACATATCAATCAATCAATACCATGTGATGGTATAGGTCTGAGTCTTCGTATACCGCGATACAAACAAGCACACAATTTATCGGATATACTACTAGCTACAATAGACCTTTACTCCAACTTTGAGAGAGTACGGAGTGTCCTAATATACTCACTAGACACCAAAGTGTCTTAGGATAACTTCTCTCTCACCTGGGTTCGCAGTTACCAATTCCACAAGTTCCGAACGATCTGCTTCCTTCCTAGTCTGCCCGACTCCAACTTCTTTCAAGTCCCATAAGATAGACATATGAGTATTAAACTTTGTTTAAATATTACTCTTAAAATCATTCTCAAAGTAACTTAGGAAAAATCCAAACTTTGTCTTTATTTAAAACCAAAACATCAATTCTTTTTACTCAAACTTGTCCAAAGTCAAACATCAACTTTTGTACTTGAAACCCATGAGAAAATAATCAATTAAATCAATTTAATTAAAAAGTTTCTTTGCTGGCCTCTCTTGGACAGCAATGAATTTAACTTCGAAAACATCGAAAAATCGCACTTTTCAGACCAACTTTATCTTATATCAAATACTCATAAAAACCAAACTTTAAAACACTTTGAAAACACTTTTAAATAAGAAATGCAACTTAGAAAATTCTGGACAGCATCATTTTCCAAGTTCTAAAATCATTTTTCATTGTTCAAAACCAATTTAAACACATAGGTAAACCAAGCATCTTGAAAACGATCAAACAAACACTTTAATTAACACTTTCTCAAGTTCAAATACTTAAAACTAAATGTGGACAGCATGATACCCAAACAAATTAAACCATTTAAACACCTTCATGCATTCTAAAAATCATCCTTACTTTACTTAAGAATCTTAAACAAACATTCATTCATTTCAAACATTACATAGTCACAAATCATCAAATCAAGTCAAACATAACATGCTCACATACTTATTCATACCTATAACTCAATCAAATAAAGAAATCAAACTCCTAAGCATATACAACCGAATCATGCATCACACAAACACTTAGACAACTTTTCATTTAACTTTCACTTAACCAATTCTATCTTAGCAAAACTTCATCTCAATATACCTAAACATGCCAAAACCGTATACATCATTAGTTGTTCAAAAAATCATTTTCTTCAAGGAATAACTTTACAATTCAACACATAATTTCATGATATAACCATACACACATTCAAGAAGATTTAGCTCTAAAGCTAAGGTCCAAACCGCGACCTTAACTAGGTTTTTCTCAAAAACATTTTCAATAATTCAAGACTTCTAAAAATAATTCCAAATACAACATCAATTTCACATAATTCATCGAACAAGTAAAAATATAATCCTAGCATGCATTTTCTACATAAAACCGTGAGCATACATAGGTCTCTAACAATTTTTATTTCACTTCAAACACTTAAAATCAACTCAAAGTTCATGGAAATCACATATTCATCAATTAAACTTAAGAAAATTCTAATCTTTTTAATCAAGCATGCAAAACCGTGGCTAATCACATAAAGACCACAACATCACATAAATTTTATTCATCTAAAACATCATTAAATTCAAGATCATAACATGCAAGAGATCAACCAAAAAGGAAATCAAACTTTCATCCATAACAACATCAAAACCGTGACTATTCATGGTTTCCTCAAAAAGAATTTTCTTAGAGACTCAAACTTCCAAAACATACTCAAAATCTAAGAATATTTACATGCACATAACACACAACCAACATCAAAATTTCTAACCTAAAGACCACTCAAAACCGTGGCCAACATAAAGAAAATTATCAAGAAAAGTTCAACCATTTTCAAAGATTTTCACATTAAGATTCAAGCATCAAGTATATCATAGTTCAAACATAGATCTTTACATGCATGCAATCAAAAACACTAGATCTTTGAAAAATCCTTCATGAAAACTTAAAATCAAGTTCTTTTTCAAAAACACTTTTAAGAAATCAAGAAGAAAACTTAAGATCATGAGAAAAACATTTTCTTAACAAAACTTCAAGATCAAGCTCAAAGATCAACATGCATGTTAGTAAAATCTCTAGATCTAACATAAAAACAAACATGCATCAACACTTTCAAACCAAAAATCAAGCTTTAGAAGAAGATCATGAAAAACGAAAACGAATGGAAGAAAGAAGGTTAGGAACTTAAGGATCTACCTAGATTAAGCTTGGAATTCTATTAGAGAAGCTAAGAATCCTCCTTCTTCTTCCTCTTTAGGTTCGGCCTCCTCCTCTCTCTCGCTCTCTCTCTTTCTCTTTCTCTTTCTCTCTCACTAAGAGCTTAATGTTGCTCTTAGTTGTGAAGTGTTTAGTTTGGAATGGAAAGAAATGGAAACTAAATGAAAGGTGTGTGTGTTGGTGTTGGTATACACATGGTTTTTGTGGACTTGGGCTTTTGTTTCCTCTCCCCACGGCTCACTCTTCCTTTCTTTTTCTATTTCTTTTCTTTTTCCTTCCTTATGTCATGCTTAGGTCATTAGGATGATGTCATATGTTTGACTATTAGGCAAAGCAACTTGGAGACCAAGTAAATCAACTTGGTGGCCAAGTAATACACCTAGCATTCGACCATTAGGGTATTTAGGGTAGATTAGGTTAGCTTAATTAGGTTTAAGGTGCTAATTAGGGTCTAATCGTGATTAGGGTAGGATTAGGAAAACTAATTTAGGTTTAGTCCACTAATCCTTAGAGATTAGGGCCTAATCAAGGATTAAGGTACTAATCAAAAACTTAATCCATACTATCATAAGTTTAAGGAAAACTTAATTCTAGATTAGCTCACTAACCTTGAGGGTTTAGGGTTTAAGAGAGTGATTAAGTACTTAATCAATTATTAAGAACTCGATTAGGGTTTAATCAAAGATTAGGATACTAATTAGGGTTTTGAGAGATAATCCTAGATCAAGATGATTGGACTTTGATTTTTTTGAAACTTAGAGCAAAAACAATTTCCATCTTAAAATCATAAAACCATATGAATTAATCTAGGAAAACAAAATCTCACTTAAAACCTTAAGCAATATGATTCCTTGAAAACCTTAGGAAATCAAACACATAAAATCATAACACAGATAGATTAAACTTCAGAGCATAAAAATCCATCATGAAATCAAAACTCTTTTAAATCAATTCTTTAATTAATTAGGTTAAAATAATTTCTTGATTAGGGACTTGTAGAAGAAGTGAGTCAAATGGCAGATGTTATAGGGGTCTGGGTAGTACTAGGGAAATAAATATTTATATATATTTGTGGGTCAATGTGTATAGCTATTGCGTAAGAAAATTTATCGGAATTCAAAAGTAAATATATTTTCATATTAAACTTGATAATATATAATATTTAAAATTTTGAAGTAGAAGATTATTATATATAACTTAAATCGGTAATATATTAAACTTGTCCAGAAGCTAAAAATAGAACAACCTCCGAACACTATGAAAATTTACAGGGAGACTCAAAATATTAAGTAAAACATATTTTTCTAAAGAAACTATTGATAGCTAGGAACCCTTCATAGAAGGTGGCTTAGCTTCATTAACTCTTAGGCATATTCAAGGACTTGAACCCTTCCAAGAAGGTGGGAAGGAAATTGAATATGGCCTATAGGTTGTATTATATTTCGTTTTGTGGTAATGAAATATTTTCTTACAAAAAAAAACTATTTATAAAAATGCCTCTAAGGCTTGCCACTTGAGCTCCCTGTCAAAATGTTAATTAAACTAAATAAAAGTACTACTTTATTTTTGGAAAACGTATGATAACAAATTTATACTTACTTTGACTAGAAAATATATTTCAAATATAATGATGAAATCAAAATTTTATTCGGAGACTCAAATCTTGAAAACATCATATTAAATCATTTAATTATTTTACTAAAAGTATTAAAAATAGCGGGATGTTACAATCTCCCCTACTTACGTGAATTTCGTCCCCGAAATTCCGTTCAATTCTTTCAATGGAGAACCATCCCAAACGCAAGGTCTTTCGGCTACGACACACACTTCTTTTTGGTTCCACTCCCCCACTTGGAATTGACATACTACCTTGCATTAGTACGTCATTGAACTCTTGCACTCAATGAAGAATACAAGTTATGGTTCAATTTGGTTAGTTCGACCCGAAAAAGCTTTAAGGTTCGCAAGGTTTACTCCTTTGACCGCCAAACATTTCAAGAGTCTTACCAGAAAGACTCTCAATTGGCCTTGGGTTTCTAAAATCAGACACAATTCTGGAGATAGTGTCTAAGGTCATCTAGGCTTTCCCAGACATTTACACTTAACCTCTGAAAAGGGGGTACTAGTCAGGCTAGTTTCTGCCTTCTATGTCTGATTGGTTTTGTGCCATTTTAAGACTCCTAACGATATCGATCATTAATTGCCACACAGGCTCCCTCACCTCCTTATAACTTCGCACACAGGTAGGTGACATCCTTCTTATTTGACTTTGAGACATTATTTTTAAAATACTTATTCATTAGCCTCAACTTCAAATAAGAAAGATTCATTATGGAATGTTATGCATGAATGCAAAATGGAATATTCAAACATAAGTCTCATCATTTTCTCTTTTTCCTTTTATATTATTCTATTAAACCATCAATAATCAAAATCACCCACACTAAGCACTTATTTGAACATAATAAGTTTCTAACAAATAACACATTACGCATAACAACCACCAAATATCAACAAATTAGTCGACATACTCAGGTATGTCTCGGGGTGCTTAAAGTAAATCAAATCCCTAGGATTCTTCACTTCCTACTTTAATATCATACAAAAAGGAAATTAAATAGAATTATTTCCAAATAAGAGAAAATCTACTCATAATATATTATTTACTCCTAATCAAACTCTAAACAAATATTAATTTGTTACCCACAACCCAATTCAACCATTAATCCCAAATTCTATTATAAACTATAATTATCCCTAACTCAAAGTGTGGAAAAGAGACTCCCCTTACCTTAGAAATCCTAGTCATAGTGACAGAGTCATTTTTACATCCGCGACCTGCTCCGGGGTCAAGGTCAATAACAACGTGTTGAATCTAAATAGGGACATATGATAAAACTAATTATAACATTAAAATATATATATCAAATAAATTCATATCTGTCAAAATAATAAACATATATCATTATACAATAAAAATATATCACTTTTCCCTAAAACATCTCTTTATTTAAAAATATAGGGATAATAAAAATATTGACAGATCGTCAAATAAATTAGGTAGATGGATAGAGGGAGTTAAGGAGATTATATATGTAACACCCTAAATTTTTAATCCATGGTTAATGAAAATCAATTATAAAAGTTTATAATTAATTATTATGCATGATAACATTAGATAGTTTTTAATGTGAGAAAATAAGTATTTTTGCATATTACTCCTTATTTAGGACCTAGAAGTAATTTTAGGAAAGGTTTTGGAGGGACAGAAAATAAAATTATTATTTTTCAAAAAATTGACCAAAATACTCGAGTATTCTGGTCAGAGTTGGACGAGTTAGTGCGTTTTGGTGAGTCACCACCAACGATTCTCGCCGTTTGACACAAAATCACCACCCCAACACGTCTAAGGCCTCCGTGTCGAGCTGCATGAGCATGCTCTCAATCTATTTAAGCTCGATTATTGCTAGGAATCAACCATTTTGGCGAATTTGTGAAGGAGTGCGTGCATTAGGGTTCTGAAGTTCGATCGTTCGATTCTCCCTCTCTGTTTAGAGTTGAGTTACAAATTATACACCAATACAAAGCTCACATCTCAAGCTTTGTATAGACACAAAAATCGTGAGCTGAGAGTTTGAGTGTTAGAAGAATTGAAGCTCGAAAGTGGGGTCGGTTTGCTGTCAACTGGTTCTTGGAGCTTACTTTGATCTTCAACTGTGGTAAGCTCGTGAACCCTCTTGATTCCAAATTGGTTTTAATCTCTCATTCATATTGCAGAGTGTAGATTCTAACCTTTTTCCCCAATTTTTGTGCATGATTACTCACTCAAACAATATGGTTTTTGGACTCTGCTTACACTATTCTGCACTTTTGTGGTTGAAGTGGTTTTTGGTGTTGTGGTGCTTTTCTTTGCAAAGCCTCTGTTGATTCACGTCTGAGAGGTAAGGGGAAAGCTTTCTATTCTCTAGATAGAGTTTACATTACATGAATTTGATTAGAGAGCCACCAAGAGGCTCTAAGGGCTTAGTTTGAATAGGGAAATTGGTTTGGAGACCAACTTGTGCTGTAAAGTTGTTTTGAGCAAGTTTATTATGTTGCATGCAAGCTATTTGGAACTTAAAATCATGAGTATTCTGAGTATTATGCAAATTGGTATGTTAAGTTGTGAATTTTCTAAGTTTTATGCATAATCTCGTGAATCTCTGTGAATTCTGTAATTTGATGTGTTCTAAGTGCTTGAACATGTTTAATATATGTTATATGAACTCTGTTGATCATTGGATTGGATTAGAAATGGTTAGAATTGAAAATGGTATGCTAAAACCAAATTTCCAGTCTGTTATGTCTGTCAAGACTCGAGTACTTGGCTTGATACTCGAGTATTTCGTGACGCACCAGTGTGTCTTTTTGCACCAACACGCGAGTATCAAGTCCAGGACTCGAGTATTGACCGATGCAGCAAGAGTATTTTCTAATGAACCACTTGAGTAATGCATGAACTACTCGAGTATTCTGGATTGATGAACTACTCGAGTATTTCATGAACTACTCGAGTATTTTTTAGAAAAATATGAAACTTGACTTTTCTGAAAAAGTATGAACGACTCGAGTAAATTTTGAATTACTCGAGTAAAGCTAGAGAACTGAAGAACTACTCGATTATTATAAAGAATACTCGAGTATTTTAGCCAGAAACTTAAAAATACCATTTTTAACTCTGAATCATTATGTTGATATCTAAATGATAATAATCCAAGTGATCTAAGACTTAAAAGTAATTGATTGATGATGGTATTAAACTAATGAATTAATAATGTGAGATATTATTAATTGAGATATACTAATTAATTCTTTTAAGTTAAGAATTTGCATTCATCCTGGAGTTTGGGTGTTAGATCGTTTTTCATGTTATGATAACATGAGGAGGGCCTCTGGGAGTGCCAATGGACAGCTTGCTTGATGACACATTATGGTTGACGATGTGGCCAGCGAAAGAGAGATGATGATGATATGGTTATTCCGTTAAGACGACGGGACGTTGCTCGAGGAGCACGTTATGTACCATTTCCAAGCTTGTCGTGTACATTCTAGGGTGAATGTATGAATGTTGTACACCTAGGAGTACAACGCACTGTTGAGTGCTGATATGAAGTAAAGGATGGACGTCAGAGAGTGACATAGATTGATGGAGTTAGGGTTGAGAGCTAGACTCATACATCATGCCACTCATTTAATCTAAAATTGATGAATGAAAATAAGTATGAGCATCTTACTTGTATTAAATACTTGCTAAGTGCTAAATGTGATTGCTGATTATTGTTGCATATCTACATACTTATATTGTGCATTTATTTATGCTCTATTTATTATGTGTATAGAATTGCTTATCCCTGTGCCCTTGTAGGTGATGTCACGTTACATCGCTTGCATCGAGATCCGGCCACTTCCTAGTGGCTTATGGATCTACGAGGATCACCGAGCGGTATTTGAGGGTGAGGTAGAGGTTACCTTCTATCACCCCAACCCGCTGATTAGGTTTCGTCCTCGTAGGTTTAGGATCCCCATCATACACACTATGCATGTACCACCCTTTTACACTTACCATGGACCACCTCCCACACGACCAGCTCGCTCATATCACAGTTTTCGATTTCGACCTACCCGCTCACACCCTTTCACTTCTAGAGTCGTCCGAGAGGAGACTCCCCTATCTGATCCGAGGAGCCCTGTTAGGGTCTCGCCATCACCAGACCCTGTACGCAGTGGTAGGGTACCCACTCCTTTGGATGAGATAGAGGAGGACCCTGTGGAGGACGAGAGCGGAGGCGAGCCTGTCGTTCACTCTACCGGGAGTCAGTGGAGGGACGATGATCCCTAGGTATGTGCATAAGGTAGATGATGAGGATCAGGGATCTGGTGTGATGGATGTTGTGGAGGAGATGATACTGCTGCTGATGATGTTTGTAACACCTAGGATTTATACCCTTATTTCCCCCTTATAATAAAATACGGACTTGAAAATTCATTTTTATTTCATTAAAATCAACCGTCAAACGGACGGAGTTTTGTTTGTTTTTCGGACTATTCCAAAATTCAACCCGTGGTAAACCATTTTAATTAAACAACCAATAGCCAGCAGGGCTTCAGATAATATTTCTAAATCATATCAAGGCCCAATGGGCTCCAAAAATATCAGAGTACTAGCGGAAATACTAAGTTTGAGTATCTTAACCAAAACATAATACTTTATCAAAACAAAGCATCCTAAGCCTCATTTAAAATATGCATATTAAATTTACATCAAAATAATATAAGAGGCTTAGGTCCATATTATACTCTAAACCCATAACACCCTACTCTCCCTGTAAGGGAAAGTACTCCTGCTCGGCCGGGGGCTGTGCCAGCTCAATCTCCGTACCTGAAAAATGTAAGGGAGTGAGCTTTGCACATGAAATAGAAAGCAGTTTCTAACTAGACATAACAACCCGCTAGGTCAAACAGAACTAGCAAATAGAGCATATATTCACATATAGCACGCCATGCACATTTCATAATTTCCATATTCATTATTCATTCCAAATTTCCATTTTCATTATTCATTTCAACATCCATTTTCATTATTCATTTCACATACACATTTTATTTCAGTACATCACCTCAAATCAGGGGCCAATGCATAATTTTCATTCAACACATTTATCACCTCAAAACAGAGGCCCTTAGACTTTTCCATAGTTAAATTATGTGTCCCTCAGGTCAGAGGTCAACACTTCAACATTTTATTCATTTGATTTCATACACATGCCCTTTTCATAAATCCTCTTAACTTTCATAATTTCTTTTCTCTGTACATATACCTTGAGTTCCTCATAATATAGGGAAATTTATTCACGTGGATCCATCATTGCGTACAGTCCCACAACTCGGACAACGTCTTACAGCTGCGCACCATGGCGTCTTACGCGATCTATGCGTGCAGTCACACAACCCAGACAACGTCTTACAAGATCTGGATCGCACAAGTCTATGCGTGCAGTCCCACAACCCGGACAACGTCTTACAAGACATTAAATCAAACCAGTCGATGCGTACAGTCCCACAACCCGGACAACGTCTTACATGACATCAAATCAAATCGGTCGATGCGTACAGTCCCACAACCCGGACAACGTCTTACATGACCTCATACCGAACCAGTCGACGCGTACAATCCCACAACCCGGACAACGTCTTACACGACTTGATTCACACCAGTCTAAGCGTACAGTCCCACAACCCGGACAACGTCTTACAAGACTGGCTCCTTTAACCAATTTACCTTTAGCCTTTTGGAAGTGCACCACCATATTTTTAAAGTCTTGCATTCAATGCCATAAAATCCTTATTTACTTTATCCAATTATACTACTAAATTTTCATCTTCTTGTTCAATAAATCATAACACATTTAATCATAACTACACATATTCATAATTTCCCATTCATAACTTATCCCTACTCAATTCCCATGTTAATTATTCAATTCCTCTCAAATAGCATTCATTTTCTTAATTAAGCATATGCAATACATTTAGGCTCAGTTATACAAATTTAGCAATTAGGGAGTAAATATATTCAACCAAAACATACATTTGCCCTAGCAGTCAATTATCATTTAATACAAAACTTTACAAATAAAATCAATAATCGTAGAAATCATTTATGACAATTTCACTATCTTATTACCCAAATCCTCTTGTACATCAATATAATCATTATCCAAGTTTCATTTATCAAATAATTCATTCTCATATTATTGGGTTTCCTTTTCCTAATCTTAACATCCAATCATGCATATTTAATTAATTAGAATTTTATATTTAATAACCTAGGATTTTATAATTTAATTTTCTCCCCTAACACATAACCCTAACAAATCATTATATACTAATTAGAACCAACTCCCTAGAACAAGGCAATGCTCACAATATCCACCCCCTTACCTTAACCAAGGAGAGGGAGAGTGGGAAAATCCAAGCCTTAGCTCCAAGCACTCCCACAACCAAGAGCTCCAAAGGGAAGAAGATAAAGAGAGTGATGATGATCTTCCCTAAGTCGAAGGAATGGAATGATGATGAGATTATTGCCCAATTTCAAGAGAAAATTCGAATTTCCCAAAGAGGGGAAAGAGAGAGAGAGAGAGAGAGAAAAAATCCAAATTAGAGAGAGAAGAACATCAAGAACATGAATACTTACTTGGAGCAACGAAGAGGGACTTGATGATGGATTTTGGAGTGATTCCCTTGAGGCTTGATGGATTTGGAATGAGAGATTGTGTGCCCTAGAGAGAGAAAATTCGAGTTTTTGGCAAGAATTCACGTGTGGATCGCCTTTATTTTTTTCCACTGCAACAGCCCTTAATCGATTAATAATCGATTAAATGGTAGCTTAATCGATTAAGAGGCAATTAAGAGGCGATTAAGCTGCACAATTTTGCAGTATCCAGACTTTGAAAGGCCATAACTTCTTCGTTACCCGTTGGATCTTCCTCAAATTTTAAAGCAAGCTTCCTCACCTATCATACTTCACATCCAACGGTGGAATTTGTATTTAGAGTTGTAAATCTTTTATTTTGAATTTCCTAATATAGGGTGTTTATAACACCAAAAACATTGCTTCTAACGCTCTTTTGTTCATCTTTCAACCTCCTTTTTGATGTCAATGCTTCTTGATTCCTTTATGGCATTCAAAGAACTCCTAATCCATCATTTTAAATCCTTTTTAGAATAATCCTTACTTCCAAATCTTATCGTTATTCTAAATATTATTTGAATTAAAATTCGGGATGTTACAATGTTGGATGATGACTACTACTACTGCTGCTCCTTGGATACTTCTACTACTACTACTGCTACTGCTACTTGTTCTATGTGACCAGCTCTGGAGTTTTATATTTTGAGATGTATATATATGTTGTAGATATACTTTTGAGAACTCTAGAGTTATCGTTTACTTTTGATATAGATCTTTTGTTATGGACTTGTACTGGAACTTGGGGAATTCCACTTAGACTATGCATTTCATGTCTTTTATAGGCTTAATTATGTCACAAGTCCCTGAAGTTTGGGGTACTTTTGTCAGATACCCTTATTCTTTTTTTCCCAATGTTTGACTCCCCGAAGTTACTTTTGAATTTGTCATATACCCCTATTACCAATTCTGACCAATTTTGCTGACATGTAACATCGGAATCCTGATTAGACACAGGAGGTTAAGCACCTGGTGCCCCGTGGTCGAAGATCCTTTTTTTAAAAAATTTAAAAAACTAAAAAACTTAATATTTTTATATTTTTAGTTAAATAAAAAAAGATAAAAAATAATTGAAGAGAGAAGTCGTCTTCACCTGTGTGACATCATTCGGCACCACATGACCAACCTCCTGCGTCTGATCAGGATTCCGATGTTATATGTCAGCAAAATTGGCCAGAATTGGTAGTAGGGATATATAACAAACTTAGAAATAACTTCGGGGAGTCAGACATTGGAAAAAAAAAGAATAAAGGTATCTGGCAAAAGTACTTCAAACTTTAGGGACTTGTGACATAATTAAGCCTCTTTTATATATATATATATATATATATATATATATGACTTATGTTTATATTACAACTGTGCATAGTTCTACTATTTCCGCTTACTCTGATAAAGATATTTAAATTAAAGAGTTTGGCTACGATATTTGAAAATGGTATCAGTTCCGCAAAACGAAAGAATGGATGACATCACTTAAGTTTTTACTACGTAAAGACAATTTCTAAGAACATATGCTATCTGGTTTGTGAAAATATTTTCTTGTCTTAGAAAATGCCGAATTCAGTATAATGTTTTAAATGATACAAAATCTAATCTCCAAAAATTCCATATTTTGTTTTGTGCACCCGTTTCTTTAGAAAATGAAAAGGAAAAATTTAAGTCCTGTATTTTCTAATACTAAACAAGTCCATATCCAACTGTGTAATAGTCTATTTATTACTCTTATTTCTAGTATTATATTGAGGGTTTCACAATATACCTAAGAAAGATTTGAGATTGAACGGTTGGATCTTGAATTATTGGATTGAGAATATCGAAAAATCTAAATGTTTCCCTTCTCTGTCGCCCGCCCAGTTCTACTTTCTCTCTCCGTGCTTCTTTCTTCTTCTCATTCTATTTCTCTCTCTGATGCTCTCTATGGTCTCACGTGGTGGCTTACTGGCCACACTCTCTTTTCTTTTTTTTTTCTTTTTTTTTAACGGTGGGTTGGGGTCTGAAATATATATTTATACATATTTGTGGGTCAATGTGTATAGGTATTTTGGATTATAACTAAAAAATTGGATGATATTAAAAATAAAATACGTTTAGGTAAAGCAATATTGTATTTTGAATTACTCAAAACTGATTGAAAAATAATAAAGTTATCAGCCCCTCCGGATAGCTATTGCGTAAGAAAAATTATCGAAATTCAAAAGTAAATATATTTTCTAAATCTTGATATTAAACTTGATAATATATAATATTTAAAATTTTTAAGTAGAAGATTATTATATATAACTTAAACAGGTAATATATTAAACCTGTCCAGAAGCTAAAAATAAAACAGCCTCCGAACACTATGAGAGTTTACAGGGAGGCTCAAAATATTAAGTAAAACATATTTTTATAAAGAAACTATTTATAAAAATGCCTCTAAGGCTTGCCACTTGAGCTCCCTGTCAAAATGTTAATTAAACTAAATAAAAGTACTATTTTATTTTTGGAAAACGTATGATAACAAATTTATACTTATTTTGACTAGAAAACATATTTCAAACATAATGATGAAATCAGAATTTTATTCCGAGACTCAAATCTTGAAAACATCATATTAAATTATTTAATTATTTTACTAAAAGTATTAAAAATAGCAGGATGTTACAGGGGCTGCCACCCAAGAGGGAAATTGAATTTGGGATTGAGTTGATTCCAAGAACTGGTCCCATTTCTATTGCTCCCTATAGAATGACACCACCCGAGATGGTTGAATTGGAAAAGCAGATAGAGGAGTTACTGCAAAAGCAGCTTATTAGACCAAGTGTATCACCGTGGGGAGCTCCAGTTTTGTTTGTTAAGAAGAAGGATGGAAGCTTGAGAATGTGTGTAGATTATAGACAATTGAACAAGGTGACTATCAAGAATAAGTATCCATTGCCAAGGATTGACGACCTCTGATGGATCAGGTTAGAGGAGCTGCAGTGTTTTCTAAAATAGATCTGAGATCTGGGTATCATCAGATCAGGATAAAGGAAGAAGATGTTCCTAAAACCGCATTTCGATCGCGATACGGACATTATGAGTATGTTGTAATGTCGTTCGGATTGGCAAATGCACCAGCTGTTTTCATGGATTATATGAACCGGATTTTAGGCCATATCTGGATTCATTTGTGGTGGTATTCATTGATGATATCCTGATATATTATAATAATATGGAAGAACATGCTAAACATCTTCGGATAGTGTTGAAGATTCTGAAGGAGAAGCATCTCTATGCCAAACTTTCCAAGTGTGAGTTTTGGCTATTACCGAAGATTTATTGAAGGATTCTCAAAGATCGCACTACCACTCACAAAGTTGACACGGAAGGATCTGCCATTTATGTGGGATGAGAAGTGTGAGAAAAGCTTTCAGATGCTGAAGGAAAGATTAACATCCTCACCAGTGTTAATCTTACCTGACCCTCACAAGGAGTATGAAGTGTATTGTGATGCATCGAAGCAAGGACTCGGTAGTATGTTGATGCAAGAAGGAAAAGTTGTGGCATATGCATCTCGTCAGTTAAAGATTCACGAGGTGAATTACCCCACCCATGATTTGGAACTTGCTACGATAGTTTTTGCCCTAAAGATATGGAGGCATTATCTCTATGGCACTACATTCATAGTGTTTAGTGACCATAAGAGTTTGAAGTATTTGTTCGATCAAAAAGAGTTGAATATGAGGCAGCGTTGGTGGATGGAGTTTTTGAAAGATTATGATTTTGAGCTCCGTTATCACCCCGACAAGGCCAATGTTGTGGCAGATGCTTTGAGTCGGAAGGCGATTCATGTAAGTTCAATGATGATAAAAGAGGCAGCTTTGATTGTGTAACACTCCTTTTATATCATCTTACTTTATAAGAAAAGTAATAAGTTTATGATTACTTGGACTTGTTATTGTTGGAGAAAGATCTGAAAATACGAATTATCCCTTCCCTTGAAAATTCTTTTTCACAAACACTTGATTAATAATGAAGTTGACTAGTAAAATCAGAGTTTGCGGAAACATAGTAAAATCATCATATTATACCCCCAAAATATATCAAGTGTAACAAGTCCATTAATACCAATTAAATATCATTCCTCTTACGATACCTCTTTCCAAAATATGTATCATATAAATTCTATTAAAAATAGAAATGTTATAGAGCTGGTCACTGGTCCTCTGTCCCAACATTTATCTGGTCGGATCCTCGATATCTGCGCAACGGGTTCCCAACCCACACTTTCTACATTCTGCATGCACCTAAGGGACATCTCCCTTTTCTGATTCTTGTGCAAGCTAGATGCACGGTCAACACCTAATAAGGGCATGGGGGTTAGCTATACATATTCGCATAATCAAATGAGGATACAACTAACATCCACAAGTCAACATGTAGCAAATCATGATGCATAACCAAATGAGCACACCCGGTTAATCATAATAATTCTTTCAATGCAGGTGGCATGATGCATGATTTCCTTCCACAACTGAGGCCTCTAAAAGTCCATCTTGGACGTCCATCCAATACACCCTTGTGTTCCCGGAACACCGACATTCGTTCCCAGAACGTAATGTCGAACCATACTTGGATAATACGCATCACTCCCAGAGTGTGCACCATGTTCCCAGAACGTGTAGCAAACCATACTTGGAATAATAAGCACCACTCCCAGAGTGTGCACCACGTTCCCAGAACGCATACGTTCCCAGAACGCATAAAAACCAGGTCCCGGACACTGGCCACATTCCCAGAATGTGTCATCAAGTAGGTTGCATATCAATGTGTTCCCAGAACACTAACATACGTTCCCAGAACGTATAAAAACCAGGTCCCAGACATTGGCCATATATCTATAATGTGTCATCAAGTAGGTTATAATTTGGTACTCCCGGAATACCCTCCTCATATTCCCAGAATATGATAAACGTTCTTACCAACCAAACTTCCATTCTATATGGATGCACAAATAACAGGGTTGGTTTTATCTTTACATTAATTACTGTGATTTAGAAATATTCCAATTTCTCTTTTGAATGATTTATTTGAGGTATAGTCTTTGGCACAAAATTCTCCTTTGAATTATCTCAAAAACATGCCCATAGGCTTAGATTGGGAGAACATAACCAATGGCATTCAAAAACTTAACTTTTTATTTTTCAGATTCAGATACTAATCGTTACAGTTCCAGGCTAACCGGTTAGAATTACAGACCTGAACTGTTTACCATTGTAATTCAGAAAACCCTTTTTCTTGAATTCTCTACCCAATCCATAAACCAGTTTAACAATGTTTATACCTCAAAACCACTGTTTATATCATTCAAAAGTCTAAATCACATATCATTATCCAATGAGCATAATTTCCTCTTGAAATTATCTCATTACCTTAAGGTATTAACTCTTTAACTGCAATCTGAACTATAACAGTGAAATCAACTTATTTTCAGATTGTTTTCCATGAAATTAAGGCCTAGATTTGAGTAGGATTTATACGACCACAATACTGATTTTGTAAACTTATTTTCTTTTGCATTTTTACAGTGTCTAACCGGTTACGAATATCGAGTAACCGGTTAGATTATGCAGTCATACACTAAAACATAAGTTTTAACAAACCATTTTCTTCACTACTCAAATCTAACCAAATTTCAACCTTTAATAGAGTCCATATACCTTAAATAAATATGTTTAAACACAGAAACATATCTATCTTGCATGCATTCAATTTAGATACTCAAATTGCACATAATTGCACATATTTCACAACTTAATGCATCAATTCACATAATATCCAATTAAGTCATGAATTCAACATCAATATAGCTTGCATGCATCCAGATAACATTGCTCAAAACAACAATTGAGCTCAAATTGGCCTCCAAGCCATTTAACCATTTTAACTTATGCCCTTTGAGTCTCTTGGTGACTCACCCTATATTTTACCACAATTTATTCTCATTCTAGCAAATATTAAGCTTCCCCCTTACCTCTAAGTTGTGCTTGATCCAAAACATTGCAGAGAGAAAGGCTCCAACACAGATTTCCATTAAATCCACTACAAACAGCTAGAGTTGGACAGGGTACCAAAACCAGAGAGATTAACATGCAAAACCCAATCAAAAATTGGGGAAAATAGTCAGATTGAATTCTTTGCAACATGCACTAGAGGTAGGAACAGATTCGAAACCAAAAGGGTTTGTGTGCTTACCAAAATCGAAGCTTGAACTCAGCTTCCAGAATCAATAGAAAACAGAGTTCAGTCTCCAACTCTTAGCTTCCAAGATCGATTCCTCCTCCCACACAAACACTCAGCTCACAAGGTGTATATCAATGAAAAACCCTTGATTCAAGCTTTTCAGAAATGTGTGTTTCACTCTCTAACTCTCAAGGACGAAGACGAATTGCTCAAAACGAATTCGAAACCCTAATCGCCCTTCTTCAACACAAATTGCAGCAATCAACCCTCAATTCTTCAGGAATTCCACTATTTATAGATCAACCAGGTTGACATGCACGTTGACGCGTGTTCTCCATTAATCTGAGGCTGGTTTCGTGGCGATTTCTGGATTAATTGGGTGATTACTCATCAAACGCACTAATCCCAATTTCTGAGTTCATCGTGTAACCGGTTACAGAGCCCTTCTAACCGGTTACATACTGATAAAATTCAAAAATTAATAATTTAATTACTCTTTCTTCAAAAACCTTTTTAATATTGCAATTAGGTCCCAACCCAAGGACTAAATTACAATATTCACATTTTTGTACAAAATAACCATATAAAAATATATCTCATATTTTTATATAAAACACATAATGTACAAAAACTAAAACCTTCAAAACTAATATAAATCAATTATAAAATAATTGTTATAATTAATTTCTTGGTTATTTGGGAGACAAAAATTAGGGGTGTTACACTACTCCCCCACTTAAAAGGAATTTCGTCCCCGAAATTCATCTTTTGAAATTTTCCACTTTTCCAACATATTTTTATACTAGAAAACTTCATCTAGTTTCCAAAAATTTGTTCTTTAGGGTCCTCCCCCACTTAAAAGAGTTTCGATATGGTTCTTTTATTTCGAAACATTTCTAATAAAACCTTTCACTTTAAACAAAAATTCTCTGCATAAAAACTCTTATGTGAAAGAATTTCTTTTAAAAGAAATACTCTTTTGAATAATACACTTCACATAAATATTCTTCAAATAAAACACTTTCCAATAAACTTTTTGGAAAAACTTTTTGGGCTGCGCACTCTGATCTCTCGAGCACGATCAAAGAAACATTTGTATGACTTCATTCCTTAATAGTTTGAGACATTAGGGTGATCAGTCCTAATATTCAATCCATTAATAACAAAATCATCCCTTTCAGATATAATCTTTCGCAAGAAAGACCATACGACAGGTCTTTAAGTTAGATGAACTTAAAGATAGGGTAATTATCACTATCAGACTTAGTTAGATAGTCAAGTTCTAGAGACATTTCCGTTGGGGAGACAAAGATTTGTCCTATCCCGGTGGTTGTTAATCTCTCTAGCCATAACTGATCTTTCTATTTCTGTAGTGTCCACAGATATTATCACATTCAACTGTGATAAGGGTTTTGATCACAGAAAGATTGAAGTTGAACTTCCAACAGGATATTGATATTCTCAAACGATTAGATTAACGTAATCGAAAACATCTAACTACGTTAACTCATATCAAAGGAAGAGATAGGCTTGGGTTGTCTACGTCAGGATCACACTCAACCCTCATCTCAGCCGGTGAATTCTTCTTGCCTGGATTCGTCCATTTCTTTCTCACCTTTTCCTTTAAGACAATTCAGTGAATAATACTCCTCCAGCTTCCTACAATCGAAATTGACTATTCCCTTAGGTACATCACAACTAAACTCAAAGTGATGTGCCTCACAGTTTTCACCTTGAGATGGACAAATGTTCCCTTCCTTATTTCCTCCTTAGTCCCTTTTCTTCAATCGAGGATTCCTTAACCTTGATATTTCCGTGGTTGATATTCTCCCATTTACTTTTCCTCTTTCTCCAGTTGGGCCTTTATTTCATCAATCTTTCCCTTATTCTGAATTCTGATACTTCTCGCATGAAATTCATGTACTTTCCCATAGTTCTCATACATGCTTACCAACATCGAGAAATTCCTTATTCCTTGATAGTTGATAGCTAACTAGGATCCGAACATAATCTACTCTTGAAATTCGTACCTTTGGATTTCTCATCCTGGTTGTCCTAGATAACACTTCATAAATCCCTTGCCTCCCATATATATATTTTCTAATATCCATAATCTCATATTTTAATTCTAAAGATTAAATCTCATTCATCTCTTCAAAGAAATCTAACTCCTCATTTCCTGGTTGAAATTCACGAATCCGATTCAAGAATTCGTTGGTGATTTGCAACATTTCCAATCTAACGCTGGATGGTTCCTCTTGCGTTACCAGACTTAGGTCTCTGAACTCCTCGATCAGAATAACCTCCTTAACCATCATTGAGCTCACAAGAATAGCCTATCAACTCAAATCGTCTGCAACTACGTTTGCTATGCCAGGATGATAATGGAGCTCAAAGTCATAATCTTTTAAAACTCCATTCATCACCTTTATCTTACATTCAACTCTTCCTCTTCTTATTGTCATTCATACTTTCGAACTCCAAACTTGTTCATGAATTACAACCTTCTTATCTTAGTACTTATTGTTTCTTTTGCATCGTCCAGCTCAATTCTCTACCTTTTCTAATTGGAGTAGCTCCTCAATTTCAACTCTCGATTAGTCCATAAATATTCTGATTCAATCCTCTTAAATCAATTTCAATGATGAATCAAGGCATTAAGTTATTTTACCACATTAAATCCTTTCCTTAAATTTTACTTAGGTAATTGGTATTGAGTTTGGATTGGAGGAAGATGTCTACTGATACCAAAAGTTTCTTCACAAATGACTTAAATTTTTAGTTGAAGCTTTCAGCTTCTAACCGGTTTCAAGAAACTCTAACCGGTTGATGAAGTACAGTTTTAGAAATTAAAGCAAAGAATTTCAAAACCATTTTCTTTACATCATCCAATCCAACTCAAAGTAGGATTTAATCATACTCTAATACCTTGATTCCAACTGAATTCATCACTGAAATGATTTAAATCATAGTCTACTCACATTTTCCATAATTCCTCTTGGACTAATCATATTATATTGGGGTATACTCCATCACTACCCTACCATAATTAAACAACATCCTATCATCCAATACCATCAGTTGATCTTTCCAAGTCAACTTGGTCAAAGGCCATGCGATCTTAGAAAATCCTTAAATACTCCGACGATAGTATCCAGCTAGCCCTAAGAAACTTCTCACCTCAGTCACAGTCTTAGGTTGTTCCCATTTCAACACTAAACTTACCTTTGCTGGATCCATCGCAATTTCTTCTTTAAAAATCACATGCCCTGCGAACGTAACTTTGCCCAACCAAAACCCATCTTTGGCGAGCTTAACACACAACTACTCCTCTTGCAGGATTCTCAACACAAACCCGAGATGTTCCTCATGCTCCTCCGGATTCTCAGGATAAATCACAAACGAATCCCAATATAATCTAAAGGTCCCGTTCTTATAATCCATAAAAGAACAGGTGCATTAGTCAATCCAAACGGCATTATTTTCTACTCATAATGTCCGTATCGAGATCAAAATGCAGTCTTAAGTGTATCCCTGCCTCGAATCCTGACTTGGGGTTAATCCAACCGCCAATCAATCTTAGAAAACACTTAGACTCCTTTAACCTGGTCCAACCAATTCTTTTAGCAACTTCTCTACGTGTTTCTCCCATCTGACCATTCCCGATGATACCATATCGTAAGGGTAGTAGAGAGAGAACCAGCTTCAAGAATTAACTTGATTCCAAACTCTATATCTCTTTGCTAAAGGGTGAACCTAACATCATTTCTTGAAACCCAGATTTCTTTAACCCCCTATTTCCTTCACTGCTGCCCAGAAGCAGACACATGGGTCCATTGGATTCCAGATTCGAAGCTTGGAAATCCTAATACAGGGTTGTTCTAACGTCATTAATCATGATCACTTGATTTCCCCGGTTCCCAAACCGTGCTTAAGATCAAATATAATCATGATACAAGTAGTTAGACAGAGTCTAATACCTTAATAGAACGATCCAGACGTACCTTGGAAACAACTACAAGGAGATTTGTAGGAGTCTCCACTTTGAGATAGCAGATTGGATAAGGCATAGAGCAACTTTGATCAATACCCTTATCCATAAGGAACAAATAAAGGAATAGCTTTAGAGTTTAACAAACTCAACAAGGTTAATCCTTTAGAAGACGACTGCCCTGCACTCGATCTGAGGAGTTGATTAACTTTAACACTCGTGAGAGTAAATACTCTTCTCCAGAGTCTAGGACTTAACTACAACTCTTTTAAGATTTCCTTATCACTGGTTCTATGAGAACGGAATAAATCAACACGATGGTTTTAGGTTTACCACATGTCTAAAGAGAAGCATACATCTATCATACTTCTACTTAGACTACATAGAACACTTCTTGATAGCAGAATGAGCTACTTATCTAGAGTCATTACCTATAACCTTAGCTCTAGTTTGGAAGTATATGAGAACATACTTCCCAAGAAACATTGCAGATATCGATGACCAGCGTATTGGACCACACACCCAAGGACCAAGAGTCAGGACCATTGCTCTGATACCATAAAATGTAACACTCCTTTTATATGATCTTACTTTATAAGAAAAGTAATAAGTTTATGATTACTTGGACTTGTTATTGTTGGAGAAAGATCTGAAAATACGAATTATCCCTTCCCTTGAAAATTCTTTTTCACAAACACTTGATTAATAATGAAGTTGACTAGTAAAATCAGAGTTTGCGGAAACATAGTAAAATCATCATATTTTACCCCCAAAATATATCAAGTGTAACAAGTCCATTAATGCCAATTAAATATCATTCCTCTTATGATACCTCTTTCCAAAATATGTATCATATAAATTCTATTAAAAATAGAAATGTTATAGAGCTGGTCACTGGTCCTCTGTCCCAACATTTATCTGGCCGGATCCTCGATATCTGCGCAACGGGTTCCCAACCCACACTTTCTACATTCTGCATGCACCTAAGGGACATCTCCCTTTTCTGATTCTTGTGCAAGCTAGATGCACGGTCAACACCTAATAAGGGCATGGGGGTTAGCTATACATATTCGCATAATCAAATGAGGATACAACTAACATCCACAAGTCAACATGTAGCAAATCATGATGCATAACCAAATGAGCACACCCGGTTAATCATAATAATTCTTTAAATGCAGGTGGCATGATGCATGATTTCCTTCCACAACTGAGGCCTATAAAAGTCCATCTTGGACGTCCATCCAATACACCCTTGTGTTCCCGGAACACCGACATTCGTTCCCAGAACGTAATGCCGAACCATACTTGGATAATACGCATCACTCCCAGAGTGTGCACCACGTTCCCAAAACGTGTAGCAAACCATACTTGGAATAATAAGCACCACTGCCAGAGTGTGCACCACGTTCCCAGAACACATACGTTCCCAGAACGCATAAAAACCAGGTCCCGGACACTGGCCACATTCCCAGAATGTGTCATCAAGTAGGTTGCATATCAATGTGTTCCCAGAACAGTAACATACGTTCCCAGAACGTATAAAAACCAGGTCCCAGACACTGGCCACATATCTATAATGTGTCATCAAGTAGGTTATAATTTGGTACTCCCGGAGTACCCTCCTCATATTCCCAGAATATGATAAACGTTCTTACCAACCAAACTTCCATTCTATATGGATGCACAAATAACAGGGTTGGTTTTATCTTTACATTAATTACTGTGATTTAGAAATATTCCAATTTCTCTTTTGAATGATTTATTTGAGGTATAGTCTTTGGCACAAAATTCTCCTTTGAATTATCTCAAAAACATGCCCATAGGCTTAGATTGGGAGAACATAACCAATGGCATTCAAAAACTTAACTTTTTATTTTTCAGATTCAGGTACTAACCGTTACAGTTCCAGGCTAACCGGTTAGAATTACAGACCTGAACTGTTTACCATTGTAATTCAGAAAACCCTTTTTCTTGAATTCTCTACCCAATCCATAAACCAGTTTAACAATGTTTATACCTCAAAACCACTGTTTATATCATTCAAAAGTCTAAATCACATATCATTATCCAATGAGCATAATTTCCTCTTGAAATTATCTCATTACCTTAAGGTATTAACTCTTTAACTGCAATCTGAACTATAACTGTGAAATCAACTTATTTTCATATTGTTTTCCATGAAATTAAGGCCTAGATTTGAGTAGGATTTATACGACCACAATACTGATTTTGTAAACTTATTTTCTTTTGCATTTTTACAGTGTCTAACCGGTTACGAATATTGAGTAACCGGTTAGATTATGCAGTCATACACTAAAACATAAGTTTTAACAAACCATTTTCTTCACTACTCAAATCTAACCAAATTTCAACCTTTAATAGAGTCCATATGCCTTAAATAAATATGTTTAAACACAGAAACATATCTATCTTGCATGCATTCAATTTAGATACTCAAATTGTACATAATTGCACATATTTCACAACTTAATGCATCAATTCACATAATATCCAATTAAGTCATGAATTCAACATCAATATAGCTTGCATGCATCCAGATAACATTGCTCAAAACAACAATTGAGCTCAAATTGGCCTCCAAGCCATTTAACCATTTTAACTTATGCCCTTTGAGTCTCTTGGTGACTCGCCCTATATTTTACCACAATTTATTCTCATTCTAGCAAATATTAAGCTTCCCCCTTACCTCTAAGTTGTGCTTGATCCAAAACATTGCAGAGAGAAAGGCTCCAACACAGATTTCCATTAAATCCACTACAAACAGCTAGAGTTGGACAGGGTACCAAAACCAGAGAGATTGACATGCAAAACCCAATCAAAAATTGGGGAAAATACTCAGATTGAATTCTCTGCAACATGCACTAGAGGTAGGAACAGATTCGAAACCAAAAGGGTTTGTGTGCTTACGAAAATCGAAGCTTGAACTCAGCTTCCAGAATCAATAGAAAACAGAGTTCAGTCTCCAACTCTTAGCTTCCAAGATCGATTCCTCCTCCCACACAAACACTTAGCTCACAAGGTGTATATCAATGAAAAGCCCTTGATTCAAGCTTTTCAGAAATGTGTGTTTCACTCTCTAACTCTCAAGGACGAAGACGAATTGCTCAAAACGAATTCGAAACCCTAATCGCCCTTCTTCAACACAAATTGCAGCAATCAACCCTCAATTCTTCAGGAATTCCACTATTTATAGATCAACAAGGTTGACATGCACGTTGATGCGTGTTCTCCATTAATCTGAGGCTGGTTTCGTGGCGATTTCTGGATTAATTGGGTGATTACTCATCAAACGCACTAATCCCAATTTCTGAGTTCATCGTGTAACCAGTTACAGAACCCTTCTAACCGGTTACATACTGATAAAATTCAAAAATTAATAATTTAATTACTCTTTCTTCAAAAACCTTTTTAATATTGCAATTAGGTCCCAACCCAAGGACTAAATTACAATATTCACATTTTTGTACAAAATAACCATATAAAAATATATCTCATATTTTTATATAAAACACATAATGTACAAAAACTAAAACCTTCAAAACTAATATAAATCAATTATAAAATAATTGTTATAATTAATTTCTTGGTTATTTGGGAGACGAAAATTAGGGGTGTTACAGATTGAAGAGTTTCGAGATTTGAGTTTGGTGATGCAAGTAGAACCAACCTATATTAAGATGGGTATGTTGCAAATTTCTATTGAATTCTTGGATCAAATTCGTGAATTGCAACAATAGGATGATGAGTTAGAAGAGAAGAAGGAATTGATGATCAGAGGAAAGGAGCCTAATTTCTCTGAAGGACCGGATGGGATTCTTCGCTTCAAATCGAGAATCTGCATACCAAAGAATTTAGAAGTTAGAAGGTTAATCTTGGATGAGGCACATAAGAGTCAGATGAGTATTCATCCAGGGTCAACTAAGATGTATCGGGACTTGAAGGGCATGTTTTGGTGGTCAGGTCTAAAGATAGATATTGTGGATTATGTGGCATCTTGTTTGATCTGTCAGAAGGTTAAAGTGGAACACCAGAAGCCTGAAGGAAGTTTCAACCCTTGGATATTCCTCAATGGAAGTGGGATAACATATCAATGGATTTTGTATCGGGATTACCAAGGACGGTTGCAAACCACGATGCAATTTGGGTAATCGTTGATCGTTTGACTAAGTCGGCGCATTTCATTCCGGTGAATATGCGTTATTCGTTGGAAAAGCTTACCCAGCTTTCCATGAAGGAAGTAGTACGGCTGCACGGGATACCTTCTAGTATCATTTTGGATCGTGATTCAAGATTCATGTCGAGGTTTTGGTTTAGTTTACAGCAAGCCCTGGGAACTAGGCTCAAGATGAGTTCGGCATATCATCCTCAGACGGATGGACAGACGGAAAGGACCATTCAAACTTTGGAAGATATTTTGTGAGCTTGTGCATTGGAGGAACAAGGAAGTTGGGATCAGATTTTGCCAATCGCAGAATTCACATACAACAATGGGTATCATTCAAGCATCGGTATGGCACCGTTCAAAGCTTTGTATGGAAGAAAGTGTCAAACCCCGTTATGCTGGTTCCAAGTGGAGGAGAACCTGCATTTGGGTCCTGATGTGGTACAGCAGACGATTGAGAAGATTCGGATGATCCAAGAGAAGATCAGGGCAGCTCAGAGTCGACAGAAAGGTTATTCAGATCGGAGAAGAAGACCTTTGGAGTTTTCAGAAGGTGACCATGTGTTCCTTAGGATTGTACCGATGAAGGGAGTAAGTAGAGCCTTGAAACCTCAAAAGCTTTCTCCTAAGTTTATAGGCCCCTACCAAATCCTTAAGCGAGTAGGTCCTGTAGCTTACCAAATAGCTTTACCACCATCCTTAGCCAATTTGCACAATGTTTTTCATGTTTCCCAATTGAAGAAGTTTGTGCACGATCCAACCTCAATCCTTCAGATTCGCCCTGATAACCTAACCCTACGAGAAAACCTAACCTTTAAGGCTGACCCAGTTAGAATTGAGGACAGCAGAGTGAAGCAGCTTAGAGGAAAGGAGATTCCGCTAGTCAAAGTTATTTGGCAAAGTGGAAATGTATATGAAGCAACTTGGGAAGTAGAAGATAAGATGCGTAGAGATTATCCTGAGTTATTTATGTAAGTTGAATTTCGGGGACGAAATTCCTATTAAGTGGGGGAGTAGTGTAACACCCCAAATTTTTAGTCCCTGATTAATAAAAATTTTAATTTTGAAAGTTTATTTATAATTATTTATTTTATTTATAATTATTTCTTTTATATTTAGTTTTGATTAAATATATGTTTATGTGTGTGCTTATGTTATGTGAAAAGGTATGAAAAATATTTTAATATTTAATAATATGTAAAAATAGGGTTTTTGCATATTAGCCCCTGATTTAGGACCTAGAAGTAATATTAAAAAGGTTTTGGAGGGAAGGGAATTAAAATAATTATTTTTCAAATTTTGACCAAAAGACTCGAGTCTTTCAGGAAAGACTCGAGTATTCTGGTCAGTGTTGCACTCGTTAGTGCGTTTGATGAGTCAGCACTCAACGATTTTCAATCGTTGACACGAAAACAACTCCAAGACTTGATAATGGGCTTCGTTTCTCCATGCATGGGCAACGATTCATGCTATATAAGCATGATTGTTGACGAAAATCGACCATTTTGGTCGAATTGCTCTGAAATTCCAAACTTAAGGTTCACAATTTCGTTCTCATCGTTCTCCTTCATTTCTGAGAGTTGAGTTGAGTGTTATACACCATTGTGAAGCTCACGTCTCAAGCTTTACAAAGACACAAAGATTGTGAGTTGAGGCTTCGTGAGGAGGAAGAATCGAAGCTCAAAAGATTGGTGTTGTTTGCTGTCAAGTTCAGAAAACTGAGGTCTGGAGCTTACTTTGAGCTCGGATTTTGGTAAGTATATGAGTCCTTCAACCCTCAAATTCATTTCTACCTTTAGTCCTTGTTGCAGAGAATAGTTCCTAATCATTTTCCCCAATTTTTAAAACGATTTTGCATGTTTAAATCTCTGGTCTTTGGACTCTTCTCAAATGTGGCTGCATGCAAAGGGTTTTGTGGGTAGAGTGTTCCAGTCAATTTCTCTGCAATCTTTTTGTTGATTCATGGCCTAGAGGTAAGGGTGAAGCTATTTGTTCACTAGAATAAGTTTAATTTGTAGGATTTTATGTGTAGAGTCACCATGAGACTCTTTGGGCATAGTTTGAAATAGGTTTAAGGCTTGGAGGCCTTTCTGGGAATTAACTTTGATTTGAGCAAGTTTAATATGTTGCATGTGTACTGTATGCAAGTTGTTTTCATGCCAAAAGTGATTAGAATTGAATTTGGTATGTTAAGTTGCTCAAAATGTGGTTTTTATGCATAATTGGTGCTCAAATTCAATTCAGTGTAATATGATGTTATCTTGGTGTTGGAACATGTTTAACTTACATAATGTTAGCTCTGTTGAGCATTTTTTTTGTAGAAGTAAAATCTTCATTCCAACTTGCAAAATTCAAACACTTACAAAAATAGCACTTATAAACTCCCCACCTACTATGTAGGGTTTGAGTTCTGTTGAGCATTGGTTTTGATTGAATTTGATTAGATTTGAAAATGGTGTGTTAAAACTTGATTTTTAGTGTTATCTGTCTGTCAACACTCGAGTCTTTGACTCGAGACTCGAGTATTCCAGACGCACCAGTGCATCTGGTAGGCACCAACACCCGAGTCTCTGACCCAGGACTCGGGTACTGACTGATGCTAATAATGAACTTTTCTGATGAACCACTCGAGTCTTGCATGATCCACTTGAGTCTTCTGGGTTGATGAAGACTCGAGTATTTCATGAACGACTCGAGTACTTTTAGAAAAATCTGAGACTTTAACTTTTCAGAAAACCAAGATCTACTTGAGTCTTTCTAAGAACCACTCGAGTATTTTGTACAGAATAAAAATCTACTCGAGTCTTTTATACTCTACTCGAGTCTTGCTAAACAGAATGGTGAATCAATACCATTTTCAACTAAGTCAAATTTAATTAAGTTAAGGATGGATTGCAAAGTATGACTCATGTTCCAAATAGGATATGATGTGTTAAATTACATTGATATTACATTGGTAAATGTATTGCATTTTTCACATAATGAGATTAAAGGATAATCTTAAATGGAACCTTTATGTGCATTCATACATGCTGTATGGCGATAGGATATCATTTGTCATGTTCGAGGAACATGAGGAGGGTACTTTGGGAGTACCAATTTGGATACAACTTGCTCGAAGACACATTTTGGTAATCTGTGCAGTACTGTGGGATGCTGCTGCGTCTTGGTGACGCGACGTGCACTTTGGTAGTGATGTCATGGATTATGTTCCGAGCAGGTTCATTATACGTTTTAAACACGTATACGGGTTGTTTGGTTGGACGTCCATCAAGTGATAATTGGAGAAACTCAGGAATTTGAGATAGTGAGCATGCATCATGCCATATAATTAAAGAGATTAATTATAATTGAAAATTGGCTTGCTCATATGTTTATGCATATCACTTGACTACTTGGTAAATGTGATTGTTTACCTACTTTTATTATTCTTATTTGATTATGTGGACTGTATTGCTTACCCCTTATGCCCACTGTAGGTGATGGCTCGCTATCTAGCTTGCATCAAGTTGCGCCCACTCCCTAGTGGAGTGTGGTACTACGAGGACCATAGAGCCACGTTTGAGGGGAAGGTATAGGTGATACTCTACCACCCTAATCCTTTGGCTAGTGTCTGTCCTCATATGTTCCGCATCCCTACTATCTATAGCTTGCATGTGCCCTCGTTTTATGCTTATCATGGACCACCCCCGGCTCGACCAGCTCGTCGATTTCATTCATTTCGTTTTAAAGCAGCTACTAGATCCCATCCCTCTGCTTCCCGAGTGACTCGGGAGGAGACCCCTTTAGCTAGTCCGATGAGTCCAGTTCATGGGACTCCTTCAGCTGACCCAGTGTCTAGTGGTAGGGCACCGACTCAGTCGGACGAGGTAGAGGAGGACCCTGAGGAGGCAGAAAGCGAGGGTGAGCCAGTCGAGCACTCCACTGGGAGCCAGTGGGGAGTTGGGGATCCACCGGGTGATGCATAGTATAGACGGTTGGTATGTGGGACGTGTGGATCTTTTGCTGGAGACCTTTGGAGGAGGATCATGCTATAGAGGAGGATCATCAGACCACCAATCTGGGATTTCATATTTTTGCTCTGTATTTATGTTGTATATATTTTGAGAGATCTCAAAGAGGTTGTCTTTTCTTATGTTAGTTTTATTTAATATGGACTTGTACCTTTTAAACCATTGCTATCTTGACTCAGACCTTGATGTACCTTGGCTACTTTTATATTCACTGTTATATATATAACTACTGGTTTGATGGTTATCAGCTCAAGGTTCATATTTTTACTTCCGCATACTCTGATGAAAAGTTATGTTTAAATACTCATAGGGAACTATATATGTGTGCTCGAGATAACCCTACTTTATTATGGAAATATATTTTCTTTACGAATTACCATATACAATCTCGACTCATAATCTTTTTGAATCGATGGGCAATTATTTCTTATATACTTCGAATTGTGTTTGAGGTAAAAGACTTTTATTCACCACCTTTTATATCAAGTCCATTTTTAAAACTTTAATCTTTATTAAACACTAAAGATTCTTTTGTAAAAGAAAGAGGGTGTGACAAAAGTTAATAATTGATTTTACTTATGAAGTAATTTAATATTGGAATGTCCAAATTAAGGAAAATATAAAAAGTATATCCTTCAATGAGGGTGATTATTTTTAAGGGCATCTAAAAATAGAATTAAGTCATCAAATCAAATAAGTAAATATATTTTTAAGAATGTCAAAAAGTCAAATATTTAAAAACACTAAACATAATTCATTATTTAAAATATAAAAATTAAGTAAAGTATTCAAAATGTTTAGCATTATTTTAATATGATAATTTTCTTCAAAAGAGTTCACTTTAAAATATAATTAAATATACTTTCGTAATTAACATAATGTATTTTATGAAAATACCCAACATGTAACATCCCGAATTTTAATTTCAATAATAATTAGAATGATAATAAGATTTGGAAATAATAATTATGCCACATAGGATTTAAGGCGATGGATTAGAATTTCTTTGAATGCCAAAAAGGAGTTAAGAAGCATTGGCGTCGGGTAGGAAGTTTAAAGAAGACCAAGTGAGTGTTAAAGACAGTGTTTTCGGTGCTAGAAAACACCTTGTACAAAGAAATTGGAAATAAAATACCTACAACATAAAACGTAAATTCCACCGTTGGATGTGAAGATAAGTGTCTTAGGAAGCTTGTCTCAAAATTTGAGCAAGATCCAACGGTTAACGAAGAAGATATAGCAAATAGAGTGCAAGACCTTCAGGACACGCCCAGGCGCACCAACCCTAAAATGGCTGGTGCTCATAGTCAGGATCACGCCTAGGTGCATCACCCAGCACGCCTAGGCGCGCGCCCAGTGCCCCAGATCAAGAATTGGCGCACCAGCACACCAGCCACGCACCAGATGCCGCACCAGACTCGTGCGCACCAGGCCAACACGCACAGCGCGCCCAGGCGTGCACCAGGGTTAAATCTGGTGTTGTTGCATAACAAACCAACCGCACCATTTTTCTTCCTCCTCTCTCTTAGGCGATTTCTTCCCCCCAAAACCCTAGATTCTTCACATCCAAAGATTAACCCAAAAGCTTAACAAATCACAACCCCAAATCTATTTCCTACCAATAATCAATCACTTTCCCTCACTAAATCTCCATTTTTACTCCCTCTCCTCTCAATCCTCACCCATAAAACCCTAACTCCATGAACAAAGGAGTTTTCGTCATATAATTAACATAGAAGGCTTAGAAGTTGTTGGGGAGCAAGGAATTAGTGACTAAGGAACTTGGAATCAAAGCTGGGAGGGTGTTCCTTCAACCCTTCACTTTCTCTCTTTCTCTCTCTACAAGGTTGAGGTAAGAATGGTGGTATTACCTCTTCTTAGGGAGTAGATTCTAGATGATGTATAGGGATGGTTAAGGGTAGATAAGAATGGATAGAGATAAACCCTAGGGTAGGATATTTGACTAGAAAATTAAGTAATTATGGATTGAGTGATAAAACCCACCATGATGATGTATGAATATGGTTGTGATGTTATATGTTTGTATGTATTCTACTTGTTTTTATGAAATAGGAATATTAAGCATATGTGTATGATATTTTTTGCTTGGAATAGGATTTATGTATTTGATTGAAAATAGTTAGCAATAGGAAATGAGGAATTAGTCGTAAGATTTGCTAGATTAGTAATACTACTAACTAAAAGCTTGAAGGGGGTAAAACTTAATAATGTGGTAATAAAGTAATTAGAATGATTTGGTTAAGAAATAGCAGAAAGGGAGAATTGGAGTAGTTAAGGAACTTAATTAAGGAGTAGTTAGAAAGTGAGTTAGGGACACTTATGTAATGAATTAAGAAATAAGTAGAAATAGATTAATTAACCGGAATAGAGAAATAATTAAGTATGTGCGCACATGGAAGAAAATAGAACATTAGGGTAGTTGGAATCGGACACTAGATGATAATAATGAATTAGGAGTTAATTTATAATGTTTTGTTTTGGGGCTGGTAGATTAATTGAGGTAGAGTGAAGGAAGTCAAGAGTCGGGGAGTCTAATAGAATATAACTTAAGCTAATAGAAATAATTATAATAGGATTTGGTTAGAGAATGTAAGAAATTAAAAGATGAGGATAGAGGAAATTAAATAATCAGGATAAGAGGAAGTAGGCTAAATGGGGTGTGTAGAAAACATAAAAGTAATAGGATAAGTTAGGAGATTTAGAAGAAGTTGATAAAGGGAAATAGGGTTCGACTGCACCAGGTATCCCTGAAGAGGGAAGACATGCAGGAGAAATAGAATTGGATAGAAAATAGCAAAAGGATAAGCATGAGAAGAGAATAAGTAAAACAAAGAGAAGAGAAAAATAGACTAAGGAGGAAATACTGGAATGGTTGTATCAGGTACCTATTAATTTAGGAGACATACACCGTAAATAGGGTGAACGAATGTATCAGGTACCTATTAATTTAGGTGTATGATTTAGGAGACATACACCGTACATAGGATGAACGAATGTATCAAGTACCTATTAATTTAGGAGACATACACCGTAAGGTACCTCTTAATTGAGGAGATGTACAGCGAGAGTAGTAGTTGTACCAGGTACCTCTTAATTGAGGAGATGTACAACGAGAGTAGCAGTTGTACTAGGAACAGGAGTTGTACTAGGTACCTCTTAATTGAGGAGACATACAACGAGAGTAGCAGTTGTACTAGGTACCTCTTAATTGAGGAGATGTACAACGAGAGAAGGAATTGTACCAGGTACCTCTTAATTGAGGAGACGTACAACACGAATAGAACTGTACTAGGTATCTCTTAATTGAGAAGACGTACAAAGTAAAGGGTAATGTACCAGGTATCCCACTACTGGGAAGACATACATGATAAAGAGAATTAGAAAAGATAAGGACTAATGGAACCAGATGGAAATGAATAAGAAAAACTATTTGAAAATGAAATAGTAGAATGTATGTTCATGAATTGTGAATAGACTGTTGCTGATCCATCAATAGGTCAGTCTTGATGACATTACATGAAGTCTATTTGGGATATGGTTTTTATTTTGGGGGATGCTTTTTTTTGGATGATCTTATAAGGTTTTTATTTTGGAATGACACTTGTAAATGTTACTTTTGGGTTGCCACGTGTAGGCATTATTTTTGGATGACACTTATAAGAATTACTTTTTGTGACAACACTTTTGGAATTACTTTCGGGAGGACAATTATAGGAATTACTTTTGGTATAGACTTGTGGCCCAAAGATATATACATAACATGACTTGTTCAAGGTGGGCAATACGTGATATACGGAAAGATATTTCTTTATCAATCTCTGTGCTTTAACATTATTGATAAACATTTTTGAGAAAGTTACCAACAAAAAAAACATGTGTTACAAATCATAATACACAGGTGTTAAAAACATTTTTAACAAAGTTACCAATATCAAATACAGGTATTACAAACATTTTTGAAAAAGTTACCAACACCTCATACAAGTTGTTATCAACATAATACATAGGTGTTACAAACATTTTTTAGAAAGTTACCAACATCAAATACAGGTTTACCAACATTTTTGACAATGTTACCAACACATTTGTTATAAGTTAACAAAGCTTTTTCACATAGTTGACAACTTCCTAAACTTGTGAAATACTATTCAACAAAGTTACCAACAGCTCATACAAGTTATCAACATCTTACGCAGGTGTTACAAATATTTTTAACAGCGTTACCAACATCATAAACCTGTGTTGCAAACATTTCTCAGCAAGTTACAAACCTTATCATAAACTTGTCAAATAGTATTTCATTGCAGACATACGCGAGTATTACAAACATTTTTGGCAGGGTTACCAACATCATAAACCCTTATTTCAAAAATTTCTATCAAAGTTACCAACTTCAGAAAGCTGTGAACAAAATTTCCAAATACAAATAACCAATATTTTATAATATTTCCAAATACTTGAATACATGATGTTTCCATTGTACAACACTTCCAAAAATTGAATAATACAATACTTCTGATAAAACATACCTCAAATTCATCCTATTTATTTATGATCTCTCATCCTCGAGCGAGCCAACTCATCATGGAGGGACTCGTTACTTTCCTCGCTTGCATATGCCTCTTCTTCCTCTTTCTCTTCCTCATGTTAGTCAACGACATTATTTGCAGCCTACAAGTTACTAACATTATTCAATTGTTATCAACAACTTACAATAAAGTTACCAACTTTTTTACAATAGTAACCAACATAATAGAAACACTTCAACAAAGAGATTAATAAGCCAGTGCATAAAATCTCTTCAAGGATAAGAACAATGCAACACTTTCAACACATTTTAACATGTTTGGTGCTTATATTCGGCTTCAGAAAATTCGACATGTACTACAATTTTGAAAATAGTTCTTGATACGTTATTACCTTGCACTAAAACTAATAAAAAGTGCAATGAGTATACTAAAAGCCAACCCTTATCAAGTTAAATTTTGCTAATCAAACAAATTATGCTTTTAAAATGGAAGAGAAAGGCAACTATTATTAAACTAACCCAATGAGTGCTTTCACCAACCACTGCCAATAAGCAATCTATAGCTAATGAGAATCAATCATAGTTAAGCCAAAAAATAGGAAAGTATCCATAAAATAGGAAAGTATCATTTAATTAAGGTATGCATGTATATACTCAAATAAGAAAGCTTAAACTCTGTTTCAAATCAGCAACCACAATATGTAATAACATATGTCCCATATCTATTTTCTGCTTAAGGAGCTGTCAAAGTAGGATTTTGTTCATTTAATTAAAGGTCAAAAAAAAATGCCAACCCAATAATACAAACCCTATATTAGGGATTTCAAACTCTTATCTTATTAATACAAATGAAGAGGAAAAGGATTCCCTAGTTCACAACAGCAAATTAAGAGGATAACTCACCAAATGAAGAGAAAATAGGAACGCAAGGATAAATAGAGAGGAACCGTGTAACACCCCAAAATTTTAATCCCTGATTAATGAAATGTTAATTATAAAGTTTACTATAATTAATTATTTCTATTTTTAATCTTTGATTAAAATCTGTGTTTTTGTTGTTAGTAAATGTGTGAATTTAATTTAGTAATTATATTTATGTGAAAATAAATAATTTGAACATTAGTCCCTGTTTGGGACCTAGAAGTAATTATAGGAAAGGTTTTGGAGGGAAAGAAAATAAAATAAATATTTTTCAAAAATTGACCAAAATACTCGAGTATTTCTGAGAATACTCGAGTATTCTGGTCAGAGTTGGACGAGTTAGTGCGTTTTGGTGAGTCACCACCAACGATTCCCCACCGTTGACATGAAAACACCTCCAACAACACGTTTCCACCTTCGTGGCGCCGTGCATGAACTTCATGGATGGCTATTTAAGTCATGGTTGACGGATCAACCAACCCATTTGGTCAATTTGGGAAGCTTTGCATGTATTAGGGTTCTTGAGTTCAGTCATTCTATTCTCCCTGTCTGTTTTGATTCGAGTCACAAATCATACACCAATACAAAGTTCACATCTCGAGCTTTATATAGACACCAAAATCGTGAGTAGAGAGTTTGTGTGTTGGAAGAATTGGAGCTCGAAAGTGAAGGCTTGTGTGCTGTTAACAGTTTCTAGAGCTTACTTTGGTCATTGATTTTGGTAAGCTCACGTACTCTCTGAGTCTCAAACTTGTTTCTTTAGTTAGTTGTGTTGCATAGAATCTAGGGAGACTAACAATTTTGGTGCTCCACTCAAACTGCTCTGCATGTTGGTGCTTGAAGTAGTTTCTGTGATTGGGGAGCTTTTCTTTCAAAATTTATGTTTGTACACGTCTGAGAGGTAAGGGGAAAGCTTTCTATTCACTAGATAGAGTTTAAATTACATGAATTTGATTAGAGAGCCACCAAGAGGCTCTAAGGGCTTAGTTTGAATAGGGAAATTGGTTTGGAGACCAACTTGTGCTCTAAAGTTGTTCTGAGCATGTTTGATATGTTGCATGCAAGCTATTTAGAACTTAAAATCATGAGAATACTGAGTATTATGCAAATTGGTATGTTAAGTTGTGAATTTTCTAAGTTTTATGCATAATCTTGTGAATCTCTGTGAATTCTGTAATTTGATATGTTCTAAGTGCTTGAACATGTTTAATATATGTTATATGAACTCTGTTGATCATTGGACTGGATTAGAAATGTTTAGAATTGAAAATGGTATGCTAAAACCAAATTTCCAGTCTGTTCTGTCTGTCAAGACTCGAGTACTTGGCTCGATACTCGAGTATTTTGTGACGCACCAGTGTGTCTTTTTGCACCAACACTCGAGTATCAAGTCCAGGACTCGAGTAATCTGGGAAGACTGAAGAACTACTCGAGTATTATGAAGAATACTCGAGCATTTCTGTCCAGAAAATTAAGAATGCCATTTTTAATTTCGAATCATTCTGTTAATACTTAAATGATAATAATCCAAGTGATCTAAGACTTAAAAGTAATTGATTGATGATGGTATGAAACTAATGAATTAATAATGTGAGATATTATTAATTGAGATATACCAATCAATTCTTTTAAGTTAAGAATTTGCATTCATCCTGGAGTTCGGGTATTAGATCGTTTTTCATGTTATGATAACATGAGGAGGGCCTCTGGGAGTGCCAATTGACGGCTTGCTTGATGACACATTATGGTTGACGATGTGGCCAGCGAAATAGAGATGCTGATGATATGGTTATTTCGTTAAGATGACGGGACGTTGTTCGAGGAGCACGTTATGTACCATTTCCAAGCTTGTCGTGTACATTCTAGGGTGAATGTACGAATGTTGTACACCTAGGAGTACAACGCACTGTTGAGTGCTGATATGAAGTAAAGGATGGACGTCAGAGAGTGACATAGACTGATGGAATTAGGGTTGAGAGCTAGACTCATACATCATGCTACTCATTTAATCTAAAATTGATAAATGAAAATAAGTATGAGCATCTTACTTGCATTAAATACTTGCTAAGTGCTAAATGTGGTTGTTGATTATTGCTGCATATCTACATACTTACATTGTGCATTTATTTATGCTCTATTTATTATGTGTATAAAATTGCTTATCCCTGTGCCCTTGTAGGTGATGTCACGTTACATCGTTTGCATCGAGATCCGGCCACTTCCTAGTGGCATATGGATCTACGAGGATCACCGAGCGGTATTTGAGGGTGAGGTAGAGGTTACCTTCTATCACCCCAACCCGCTGATTCGGTTTCGTCCTCGTAGGTTTAGGATCCCCATCATATACACTATGCATGTACCACCCTTTTACACTTACCATGGACCACCTCCCACACGACCAGCTCGCTCATATCACAGTTTTCGATTCCGACCTACCCGCTCACACCCTTTCACTTCTAGAGTCGTCCGAGAGGAGACTCCCCTATCTGATCCGAGGAGTCCTGTTAGGGTCTCGCCATCACCAGACCCTATACCCAGTAGAAGGGTACCCACTCCTCCGGATGAGATAGAGGAGGACCCTGTGGAGGACGAGAGCGGAGGCGAGCTTGTCGTTCATTCTACCGGGAGTTAGTGGAGGGACGATGATCCCTAGGTATGTGCATAAGGTAGATGATGAGGATCAGAGATTCGGTGTGTTGGCTGCTGTGGAGGAGATGCTGCTGCTGATTTTGGATGATGACTACTACTGCTGCTTCTTGGATACTTCTACTACTACTACTGCTGCTGCTACTTGTTCTATATAACCAACTCTGGAGTTTTATATTTTGAGATGTATATACTGTAGATATACTTTTGAGAACTCTAGAGTTATGGTTTACTTTTGATATTGATCTTTTGTTGTGGACTTGTACTGGAACTTGGAGATTTCCACTTGGACTATGTATTTCATGTCTTATATTACAACTGTGAATAGTCCTACTATTTCCGCTTACTCTCATAAAGATATTTAAAGAGTTCGGCTACGATATTTGAAAATGGTATCAGTTCCGCAAAAAAAAATGGATGACATCACTTAAGTTTTTACTACGTAAATACAATTTCTAAGAACAGATGCTATCTGGATTGTGAAAAGATTTCCTTGTCTTAGAAAATGCCGAATTCAGTATAATGTTTTAAATGATACAAAATATAATCTCCAAGAATTCCATATTTTGTTTTGTGCACCCGTTTCTTTAGAAAATGAAAAGGAAAATTTAAGTCCTGTATTTGCTAATACTAAACAAGTCCATATCCAACTGAGTAATAGTCTATTTATTACTCTAATTTCTAATATTATATTGAGGGTGTCACAAACCGAGTCACCATCACCAAGAGAGGAACACGAGTGTGGAGGAACAAGAGAGGTGAAACGAGCCTTCACCAACATCAAGGAGAAACGAGCCTGTCGCACAAAGAGAGGAGCACCAAGAGAGGAGCACGAGGGAGTGAGAGAGAGAGAGTGAGAGAGAGAGAGAGAGAGAGAAAAACATGATACCGGAGGCAGGTTCGAAAATGATGTCGCAGAGCTTCTTGGTGTGAGAGAGAGAGACCAACACGAGGGGTGGGAATTTGAGAGATAAGGTTCTTTTATGATTTTTTTTGTGAAATAAAATATGCATGATAGGGTATTATATTGAAATATTGTGTGCCTATACGATGTGGGTATAAGTCGTCCAATACAGATGTTGCTTTAACATTTTCGTTTTCTTTTTCCAGTTTTATAAAATCTAATTGCAAGAAAGAACACACCAAATAAGCAATATACACACCATAAATGGATTTATTTTTAATCTAGAAACAATACTATAATTAATGCTTCGCTCAAGATAAAAACTTTTGAGAAAATACACATATCACTACAAAAAAACGGGCATTTTGCGACGGTTTTAAAAGGCCTTTTGCGACGGTTCTAACTGCCGCAAACATTATTTTGCGACGGTTGCTTAACTCACGCAGAACCGACTGTCGGGAATCAAATTTTACGGCGATTATAGCAACCGCTGTAGAATTTTGACACAAAAATTTGCGGCGGTTTAAAACGGCCACAAGTTGCAAATTTAAATTAAACTCAAAAATAGCGTCAGTTTACAACCGCCGCAAGATGCATGTGGATATTTTTTAAAAAACTTTGCGACAGTTATAACCGTCGCTAATATGCATATGAATTTTAAAAAAAAAATTGCACCAAAACATCCTGGAAACACATCAACATAGCATATAGCTCCACTCTCAAATACATCCTTGAAGAAACTTGTTCAACTTTCCTTGCATTTATTTTCATAACCACAAAATCTGCATATTGCATTGTCTATTTAAACCATAAAAATAAGTACAAGTTACAAAACTCTACAACATATTTGTAGTCTATAGATTATACTTGTACTTTATTGTTCCTTTAAAAATAACATTTCTATGCATGAGTAGTGTCTGTATATAGTTTGCACAATACAAGACTCAAGCCTCAATGACTCATCAGGCAGGCATTGTCTTGAAGAAATGATTAATACCCCTGGCTTTGTCCCTGCGATTTCATCAGGCAGGCTCAAACATTGATTAAGATCGAGACAAACAACTACAATCCGCTCTTCTCCAATAACAGAAAACTACAAAGCATACCAAATATATTTAACTAATCTTGTGCTCTTCTATCACTTAATTTCTTGTAGTGTGGTCCCAGCATGAGGACATATATCACCACAAACTTGTGCTCTGTTCGTGTCTGCACACACTGCAAGGTTTCAAGGTTCCAGAACTGAGATAGCAACCAGTTAGAGCCTGCAAATCAAATCAGCAAATCAAAACCTTCAATAACATTGCTCTTAAAAAGTCTTAATAAGCAAAGAACCATAAAAAAATTAGATGCTTATGACACTTTTATGATACCTATGAATACTTACTCTTATTGTGTTGTCCATTCAGTCAAAGTAGAGTCTATTAGCTCCAACAACTAATGAAACAACACCATGGCACAATTATTGTTTTATACCGTAATTAAAGTAAAATTTATCCATGCACAATTATTTGGTGTAAATGTGACACCCTATTTTTATTTACTATTTAATTCATTTAATTCTATCTTTTTCTAAGTTAGTTTCAAATTTAATTCGTATATCATAGTTATAGCGCTAACAAATTTCACTTTTATATATATAATAAATTAATTCTCTTTTTATTTACTTTTCCGGAAAATAGAGTGCACATGACATTTTTTTTTAAAATTATTTATTTAATTATATTCAAGACTGATTTTAATTCATTTAGAGTCTTGAAAAATGCGACAGAGTTTCCTCTGTTTTCGGGACTTTCCACACTTTCCTATCACCTGCAAATAACAAATAAATAATCCAGGCAGTCAGAATAATAATAATAATAATAATGACTTTTCCTAGGTCTAAATAGACATATAATCAAAACGTGCCACCTTAGTTTTTTTGTCTAGTTATGGTTACCGTTTTAATTCCAAAACATACGTCTATCATCAAATACCCATAGTTACGTAACAAGTTAGGAAAATAAACATAGGCATAAGTTTTTAAACCAACCCTAGATAATTCCAAGTTTTTTTTTAAACCAAAATGATCATAACAACAACTCTCCCCGTGGGGGAGAGCTTTCCTGCTCGGCCGGCACCACATCTAACTCGGTACCTGTAAAAAAATGCTAAAGGGTGAGTATACCAAATACTCAGGAACTACATTTTTAATTGGCATACATACGATCAAGTCAAGCACAATCATAATCATATTCAAGCATTTCACAACACAGACATGCATCATTCACAATCTCAATATGTGGCATTTCCTTCAAAATTATTTTCTTAACTTTCTTTTTCAGTTTTCTTAGTTTTTCTCATCTTTCCTCTTTCCTTTCTTCTTTTCTTTTCTTTCTTGTCTTTTCTTATAATGTACCATTAGGTATTTTTGCATGCACCTGTTAGGATGATGTCTTCACCCAATAGGATTTCTTACCTTCACCCAAGATTTTCTTACCGCATAGACCTTTAGCTTGTTAGGGCCTTTTCTTTGTTCTTTTCTTCTGTGCTTCCTTACATGTTTCATTATTTATTTTTATCGATTTACCAGGAAGCTATTGATCTCGCGCGGGTCACAAACACCTAACGAGACTTTGGATCTATGGGATTTACTTACCTGAGTGAGTGTAACATCCCGCATCTTCTGGACTCAAATAGATCAAAGAGGTTTTATTTAAAAAGAATTTTTGAGAATTTAAGAAGGATTTTCAGAAAAATGTTTTAGCAAATGATTTTCATTTGAAGTTGATTTCATGAAAACCAAGTTATAATTTTGTCATTTGAGATTTCTTAAAGAAACGAATTTTCTTTTTTATATGATTTGAGGTTTTTTAATAAATGGTTTCCTTAAAAGTCTTTGATTTGTGTGAGAGTAAGATTTTATTTCAAAGATAAGCTTATTTTGAAATTAAATTGATAAAGTAAATTGATTTTCTTTAAAGTTGCATCTTTGGAATTTTTTTGAAATATGAATGTGTGTTTTCTTATCTTAAGAAATAAAATTGAATGATAAATTTGAAATGCATGAATTGTGTGAATGTGAATGTATTTATGATGTATGTGTGTGTGTGTCGTGTGTTTGAGTAGAAAACATGAGGTGTCAAAGTGTTATATGCATGTTTAAGTATGTGTTAAATGTATGCATCATTCCATGATTTAATGTTATGTGTTGTTGTGATAACATGAAGAGAAATTATATGTGTATGTGTGCATGTGGTTCGGCCATGAGAGGATGAGAGGACCAAGTGAAGAGTGATTTTCTTATTCATTAAGAAAGTGAAAATTAAATAGAAAATAAATAGGAAATTAGGTGGTGTGAGTCATGGTGCCTAGGGAGACTTTTCTTCCACCATGTTCCCCTTTTGATAAGACCCTTTCCATGCAACTTTATGAGTGGACCGAATTGCCCTTAGGCTTGCATCTTGGACCGAGGCTAGAAGAGGAAAATTACACCCCCTTGCTTTGCCTATATGAACCGTATATGTGTGTGTGTGGGTTGGCTTTGATTCATTTTTCATTTCATTCATTCATTTCCTTTCCCATCACAAACATAAACACCTTTGGTCCAAGAGCACATCAAGCTCTTGAGACCCTTAGAAAAAGAGAGAGTGGCCGAGAGAGGAGAAGAGAAAAAGAAGAGTGAAAACCCCAAACTCCCAACCCAAATACCTTTGATTTCTTTCTTTAATCACTTCCTTCTTCAAATATCAAGAAGAAAACCAACCCTCAAACCTAAGAGAGAGGAGGCCGAAGCAACCCTAGGAGAAGGAGAGGAGAGATTGAAGCTTGAAGCTTGAAGATTAGGATTTTTGTTTAAGGTAGTTGTTTAAGGAAGTTTTAATTTAATAATCTTAGTTTTGTAAAGAACTTTGTGATGGACTTTGTTTAAGTTTAATTTTGTGATGCATGTACTTATTTTCTCATGATCTTGAAGTTTAAATACCTTGCATGTTATTTTTATGTGTTGATCTTGAATATTTGTGCTTGAAAGCTTGATCTTCAACTTATAAGTTTTCTTCTTCACGGTTTTGTTTGAAATTTGTGTTTAAGTTTGTGTATTTACCTTGATCTTTTCTTGCATGTCTTGATCTATGGTAGATCTTTGCAAAAGCATGAAGTTTAAACTTTGTGTGTGTGTTTTGAGTAAAAGTCTTAATTTTCTTTTGATGCATGTCACAATTTTAAAGGGAAAATTATGATAACAAGTTTAAAATTGATTTTTGGTACAAAAAGGATTTTTAAACAAGATTTTGTGTGTGATGATGATTTCATTGATGTTTGAAAAGAAAATGTTGTTTTAAAGCTTTGCATGCAAAAATAGAACCCAAGATCTTACCCTTGTGCATTTTTGCCATTCGGCCAAACCTAGGAAAAGTAGGGAATCATGCTTGATCCTTATTTTAGTTGCATGCATGTTGAAATTTATGTGATCTAAAGATTTTTGATATGATCCTTGATTTTATTGTGATAAATTTATAAAACTAAAGTTTGATGAATTTTTATGTGAAGCTCACGGTTTTGTCTTTATAAGTATTAAAGTTTGTTATTTTGTTTTGCATGTGTGTTTCATTGATAGATCTATGGATTTCAAGCATATGAAAATCTAAATTTTTGATTAAAAACTTAAAAGTGATTTTTGTGTTCCATTCGGTTTTAGGAACAAGTTTTACCTAAGCTATTTTCATTTTCCTTATGTGTTAATTGTGTAAGTTAGTTTGAATAAATGAAGAGATTTGGTGCATGATTATGTTATTGAAAGTTTGAGCTATTTTTCTTATGCTTCATTCAGTTTGGGCAAGAAATAAAAGAAATGAATTGATTTTTCATTTGCATGTTAATTTAGGGATAAAGCTAATTGATTTGAAAGATGTTAACATGAATTTAATTGAAGACATTCCTTTTCTTTTAATAATTATTTTCGGTTGTGATGTTTAAAGTAGGAAATTGTGCTTTAAATGATTATTTTCCATGTGTGCATGTTTTGTATGTGTGTTTGAAACTGTGAATATAGCCTTATCTTGTAAAGAAGGAGATTCGGCCATGTATAGAAAATAATAGGAGTTTGTGTTTGATTCTTGTTTTGTATACATGCATGAATTATAAATGATTTAACATGTTCAATATGTATATTTGAAAATGATTGAAATGTTTAATATTTGTAAGAGGTTTTTGATTTAACCCTTGTTGGTATTTTTCCTTGACTTAATTCGGTTTTTGAAAGAAATAAAGTGAGTACAGTGATTTGATTTATTGAAAAGTATTGTTTTGAAAAGATTTTCATTTGATAACTAAGATACATGGTTTTAATTTAAAGGTGTTTTATATTTAAGAACCCTTAAGATAAATGTGACTTTTAAAGAGGTCAGGAAACTAATTATGTTTTTGACCAGTGTTTGAAAAGAGTATTTTAAATTTTTAAATTAAATGAATGTTTTACTTGGTTTTGATTTTGAGTTTAAAACCCAAAGTGATTTCAAAATTATTGAGAAGAAACGAATGCTTGTTTTCTAATAAAAAGTTTTGTAACGTTGCATTATAATTAAATAAGAATGATTTTAATAAGAGAGAAATATTTGAGTGCCAGTAACGATCGGGAAGCAGTTACGAGCGTCGCAATGGAAACCCTGGAGCATATTGAAGATTGTCGTCGGTTGAGGTGAGAGAGAAGTTTCCCCCAAACACCGTGGTATTTAGGTAACATATTAAGTTTTTCGACCATCTCAAAAGTCGAAACTTAGTGGTTCTGAGTCAGTAGCACGGTGGCAATTGTTTGGTTGTGTGGCCACTAGTGTGAAGGAGACAAAGACCACATGAAATTAGGTAATTGATATATGTGATGATGTCTGAATGTTAATATGTTGTTATTTGTTTATTTGATAAATTTATTATGCATGATGAGATTTAAACTGTTATTAGTAATAATGTGAATAATAACAGTGAATAAGAAGAATAAAAGAAATGAAAGATAAATTTTGGAGAAAGATGATGAGATGTTGTGGAATTTATAATCGCTGATGAGTAAGAGTGATGAATATGATGTGGATGAGCCAGAGCTAGGGAAAGTGATGTTGTGTTGTGGAAATGAGACCAGTGTTGAGTTGAGCTTGCTCCTCCATTGGCGCTCAGCAGAAATGAGGTTTTTGAAAAAGATTTCTGAAAAGAGATTTTGGAAAAGGATTGTGAAAAGAAATGTTTTTGAAAAGATTTGTGAACGAAGGATTTTTGGAAAAAGTGGGTGAAAAGAAATTTTCAAAAAAGTTTTTGAAAAGAGATTTTCGAGAAATAATATAAATTGTATTTTTAGAAAAGTTTTGAAATAAATTCTATGAAAGTTTGCGAAAGGAGATTTTTAGAAACTTTGTGAAAAGAGATTTTTTAGAAACTTTACGAAAAGAGATTTTTAAGAGAGTTTGTGAAAAAGAGATTTGGAGAGAATTTATGAGAAGCAATTTTATGAAAAAGTTTACGAATTGATATTTTGCGGAAGTTTATAAAATGAGATTTTTGAGAAAAGGATCTGAAAGGAGATTGTTGAAAGAAATTGTGGAATGAGATGCAAGTGGTTGATGTGATCCCAGCTCTGTGCTATGTGAGAAATGATGAGAGGAAATATGTGCAAAGATAGCGGTCGGGACTCATTGAAGGGATGCACGAAGGATGGGCCGACCATTAGGGTGATTTTAAAAAGATAAAAGACTTTTAAAAGACATGAACATACGTGGTGAGGTATGAGAGTGCGAAGTAGTGGAGAGGAAGGAACCATAAGTATCTGCGGATACTTAGGAGGAGATTGCATTAGGGGAGGACGATGACGGTGAAACGTCAAGAAGTCTAGAGTATGTTTCTAGGCAGAACAAACTCCACAGGTGGCGTACGAACGTGGTAGGGACTGGGTCCAATGCCGTGGTAAGTTCTGCGAGCTCCCTAGAAATATACTGTCTCCCCCTAGATTGCAAATCTAGAACAGTGAGAGGGACTGGAACGGGGCATTGTGTTTGCCACTGCGAGACAGTGAGCCTTGATTATTGATATTATGAAATTGAATTGATTTGAGGACGAGATCCTCCTGGTCTGGGACCATCTATGTGTTGAGACAGCTGTCGTGCCCGCGTGGTAAAGGTCATGTACTCCTGTTTGCTTCCGACTAGGTTGGGGTGGATGACCGAGGAGATGTAGACGTGTGTGCTAACTTTGAAAGCGGCCCTCCTCAATGATGATTAAATCCCGCGCATCATTGACGGATACGAATCCATAAAACTTAAATAAGAAAAGATAACTTGCATTGTAAGAGAAATAATTTTTAAGTGACAGCTTGGAAAAGAGGATGAGATGCTGTGATGATGGAATCAGAGTTGCGCAGCAGAAGCGAGTTATGAAAAGTTTTGATGAAGAGAAATAATGGAGTAGATTAGAGGTTTGAATATGTTTGCTTCTATGTGTTGTTTGCTTGCATGTTTTTGTTATTCCTTAATATCTTACCTATTGTAATCCCACATCGTTGGCATAACATGATTGGGAATACTTACTCTCTCTAGTCTTCTGTTCTGTCCGCTTGTTGTTATGATGTCTATTCCCTTAGTCTATGGATCCTGTTATGTCCACGTTCGACACTCGAGACGAAGAAAGATGGGAAGTAGCGTGAAGACACCGAGATCGGTGGGTTAGCTGACTATCATGGTGGATACCCGATGCTTTTGCCTGCATACATTGACCTCGAGGCTGAGAAGTTAAAGGAATTGGACGAGAACATAGATACTCGGAGGCGGACGACCTTAGCGAGGCATTTTCCGTGGACCATCGTCTTCAGTTCAATGGGCCTGGTGGTAGTTCTTTTATCCTCTTGGAAGTATCTTGTTTTCTGTATTTACTTAGTATCATTGCAATACCATGATGTAACCCCAAACTTTTGTGAAAGAAATTTATTCTAATGGGCTATGATAATTGAGTTGAGAAGAATCAAGTTGCAAAGTGTAGTGCCTTGTGACACTCCGGTTTGGAATTTGAACTTTAGCATGATGTGTGCGAACACCTTTTTATATATAGAAGTATTTTGAAAACAACATGGTTCTCATACTCATGCTACTTAACCACGTCACATGCTTTAGAAAAAAAAAATTTGGCCCATATTTTCACTACATTTTGGAATTAAAGAAGCATATTTTTCAAGTTGTCAAATCGGGGTGTTACAGTGAGGACTTCACCTATTGGAAATTCGAGTCTATTCCTTAAAATAGACTCTGTCCTAACAGGGCACCTAATGGGTACCGATACCCGTCACGCGATCAATAGCTGCTGCCTTTTATTCAATTCATTTATCCCATTGACAATCCAGTCCAGTTTAATTCAAAACATATTTGATTCACACTAACATGCAGCAGTCAAATTTTTACTCCATAATTAAATACAAACCAGATATCAGCCAATAATCAATAAAAATAATCGATACAATTAATCAATTCATAACAAGCTTTAAGTTCACCAAAAATTAATCAAATAATCAATTAACCAATAATCAATAAAAATTATCAATAAACTATAATCAAATAAAATAATCTATAAACTACCACAAAATTTGTTATGCATAAATAATCAATATTACAAATTATTAAACATTTATTCAGATACATGAAAAGAATCAATCAACCAGCAGAGGTAACATGGTGCTGCTGATTGTGATCCGTTGACATAATAAATTAAATGATATGATTTACACTTTGAAGCAACGAATCCTTAAAATGAGAATCCATTTTCACTCTGAGGAATCTGCTGCTGCTTGCTAACATGGGGATAACAATTTAGGCAAGGGATTCAACACTCGGTTGCACAATTACTATGGGTACAATTTATAAGGTTATTAACTTTTAACCGGTTCATAACCATGAGAACAGAGAGAATAACAAATAATATACCCAATTCATATACATCAAAAGAATAACAAATAACATACTCAATTCATATTCATCAAATAAATTAACAAATAACATACTCAATTCATATTCATCAAATAAATTAACAAATAACATACCAAATTCATATTCGTCAAAGAAATTAACCAAACTATCGATTTATCTCAATAACAATTATCCTAAGGGTTATTAATCTAACACTACCCTAACCTTAACCATAACTATATCCTATTAAAAACCTAATTCCCAAATATAAGGGATACCCCCTTTACCTTAATTACATAGAGGAGAATAGAATTCCCAATTCCTAAGTCCAAAAGCTTGCTTGTGATGATGATTTTCCAAAAGTTTTTTTTTTTATTTCCTCCTTATTTTTTTCCCTACTCTGCCACGCCCCTCCTGCTCTTCTTTCTATTATTTTCAACTCCTCCTTTCCAGTTCTTTGTTTCTTCGTCTCCTCCCCTTGCTTCGTTTCTTTTCCCTTTTGATTTGTGTTTTTTTTTTTTTTGCTACACGGGTTGGGCTGGCTTAGGGTAGTTAGGAAAAAATATTATTTTATATTTTATTCTCTTTTGTGGGTTAATGTGTGTATGTGTTTTAGCCTTTAAATAAAAGTTTGATGACTCTAAAAATAACCTACATTTACATGGAATAATATTGTATATATTTTTTTTATTCATAACGAGTTAAAAATAATAAAATTATCGGTCCCTACAGACATCTATTGATAAATAAAAAGTACCCAAATTCAACTTTAAATATATCTTCTAAATCCTGAAATTAAGCTTGTTAAAATATAATAAGTAAAATATTATTATTATTATTATTTTAATTACTATAATTTTACTAAAGGCCAAAATTCGTAACGTTATAGTAAACATATTCAAACTCAATTCTTACTCGAGCCAATGTGATGCGTGGTTCTAACCATCATGGTCACATTTCAACCACTAGCTACAACATTCCAAAATTTACTTTTTCAATTTGTGCAAAGCAGTGATCTAGTAGTCATTCTGGAGCTATCAGATAACTTGTAGAAGTACTATTTTTGTTTCACTTTGTGCTCAAAATTTGATCATATTGTGTTGTCTAACATTCTTACTAAATGGACTATGAATATAGTATGATCAAATTAATTCTTGTGAAAACTAAAGCAGATTTGTTCTATCATAAACAAAGGGTCATGCTCTTCAATTATAATAACTACAAGCAATATTCCCACAGAAAAGTAGAAGTGGATAGTGTGTTTGGGTGTATATCTTTAATTACACTTGGAAGGGAAAAGAAAGGAATGGGGATTGAAAAATTTAACCATTTAAAAAATGATATAGGAGATTTGCTTCTACTAACCCAAAAAAAAAAACCATAAATTATAGACAATAAACTTGGTGACATGGTGTAACATCCAACAGACCAACACTATACATTAATGTCCTAATCCTATAGTAGTATATATCTTACTCTATGCACGCAATGGAAACAGGAAAACTCATGAAGCCTAACTTTAATCCTTTTGTTTTGAGGGGCAGGGGAAAAGTGCAATACAATTTAAAAGCTCAACACATCTACTCACTGCATAAGTAATTCCAGTTCACTTGGTGGAGTAACTCTCCTCCTAACTAACGTTTCAACTGCAGGACACTTTCTCTTCCTCTCCTCCCCTTGGTCTTGTGAAAATTTGATCATATTGTGTTGTCTAACATTCTTCCTAAAGCTTATAATTTACTCCAAGTTTGTTGCAGATATTTTCTGCAAGTGGGAGAGAATAAGCAGATTGCTTGTCTCAATATCTGCCTAGAAGGCAAAACATTAAGACCTTTACCTTTAGTTTTCCTAATACTTCAGCAGGATTGGCATTTGAACTTCGATTTGAGTCCTTAAAAAATCATTCATCAGCTAATTGCTTAAGCAATTTCTGCAGTTCAATTGGCTGAATATCTGAAATAAAGATTCAATAACTAAAATTCAATTATACTAGTAAATAAAGATTCAATCATGCAGGGCTAGTTCAAACATGTCAACAACTTATGAGGCAAGAATTGCAAAACATCATATTTTCAAGTGCCAACTTATATCCATATGTTATTCTAATTCCTATTATAGAAACCAGCTGAGTATAGAGACCTATCATGTAGAAGGTAGCAAAGAGAAAACCCAGTTTGGGGCCACACAGTATCTTCTAAGAACAATAACTAATTGCAAAAATGCAAAAATTAGGGATTCAGAACAATTGAGAGAACAATTAGGGTTCTGCAAAAATGCAAAACTGCGCAAGGGAGAACTGATCCGGATCAAATAACCGTAATTTCAATACAAAATTGCACTAACGATGCTGCACCAGACTTGGTTGCAGAGTTAAATTCCACAGAAAACTACTTAGGAAGAACTAAATACCAATGGAAATCACGACAGAAAAAAAGTGATATGCCAATTCATAGGAACCTCAACTTTCATCTTCAAACGCGAGTTGCTAAAGAATCTATCAGCAAAAAAGCACGGGATTCATAAAAAAATTACCAGAGCATATAGTTTTTAGCAAACGATTACTTGTGTGTTCAAAAAAAATTACCAGAGCATAAAAGCAGAAGGAACGATGAGTTTAAGGAAGTCAAGGCCATTGTGTAAGGGCCTCCATGAAAAGCCTGTCCATGATTGTTTGCAAAAAGAAGAGAACTTCACATATAAAAGAAATCAACACAAGATTCAGCCAGTAAGATATGGAATTTTTTTGAACTTGTTTGTTTGCTCAGCCAAACGAATCTTTTTCAGCATATACCTACCACGGATAAAATCATCAAAATGAATATAATAAATGATTATGCTAGTTGCAAATGACAAGCCAACAGTTATTGAGTTCACTGAATTTTCAATCCAAGCAATCAGACACCAAAATCTCTAATTGGAAACAAAAAAAATGAAACATAAGGTTTCAAATGAGGATGCCTTAACACTTCAGGTGCCTATAAAAAATGATGAGAAACATTAGAATCTACACTTCCATCCATATTAATCACACAAGGCAGGCTCAGCTGAACTCACTGTTGGTCTATGTTCCTCAATCCTCATCATGCCCTTGATAATTGTATTCAAATCATTGAAATCTATTGTGCTTGAAATATCTACGTCCTAGGTAACTACAAAACCAAAAAATATAGACAAAACAGATGGAACCGAATGCGCAGAATCAGAAACAGAGTTGAACAAGTTCCAAAACTGATTTTAAGGGTTCCTTTTTCTGAATTTTAGGGTTCAAATGTGAAGGGTTTTACTTGTGGTTTTCTCTCGGCAATTTGAGGAACACATAACTCACTCACCTCATGCACAACAACGCCTCACGAGTAAGAACACTGGTTCAAAATTTTGAACAGAGTTTCAGCTAAGGTCAAGAAATAGGATGAATGGTTTAGGCATTTTTTCAAGTACTTAAGATGCATTCAAATTAGAGAAAATAACAACATATATTAGTCACTATGTTAGAACAAAAACCGTAAAGCAAAAACTATATAGGACCTACAACCAGCAATTGAATCAATTTTGAAACCCTAGAACTCAAAAATGCAAACAAAAAAATTGGAGGAACTTGAAGCTGAAGCAGATCAGAGAAATCAAATTTTGAAACCCTAAAAATAAAAAATGGAAACAGAAGAAGCAGGAGAACTCACCGATTGAGATTAGAGTGAGAGCGAGAGATTAGAGAAATGAATGCGAGTGAGAAAGGAACTCACCGATGCTTTATGGAGTGTGCTGAACGAGAAGATGAAGGGAGTGTTACGGCAGAGAAGGGAGAGTGAGAGTGAACGCGAGAAGGCCAGAGAGAGAAGGGAGTGACACTTGTAACATCCCAAATTTAATTCCTAGTATAATTGATGATGGTCAAGCTTAAAGTGAAGGAAATAACGATATTGAGTTAAAAATAGTGGATCGAAGGCTTGATTTAGGGTTAACAACATAGGATATTAGGAAATTCAAAATTAAAGATTTACAACTCTAAACACAAATTCCACCGTTGGATGTGAAGATTGGTAGGTAGGGAAGCTTGCTTTAAAATTTGAGGAAGATCCAACGGGTAACGAAGAAGTTATGGCCTCTCAAAGTCTGGGTACTGCAAAACTGAACAGCTTAATCGATTAAACTGCAGCTTAATCGATTAAACTGCAGCTTAATCGATTAAGGTCAGAAAATGGGAAATGGCATAATCGATTAATAATCGATTAACTGCTGTAGATGCAGAAAAAAATAAAGGTGCGGTACACGTTCATTCCAATCCCAAATTCGTTTCTCCCTTTCTCTCTCCCCTAGGGTTCCATTCTCCATCATCAAATCCTCCAAGAACAAGTGGGATTTCTTCATTTCATCAAAACATCTCTTCCTCCTTGCTCCAAGTAAGTATTCAAGCCTTTGAATTCCTTCCCTTTCTCTCTCTAATTCGAGTTTTCTCTCTCCTCCCTCTCATGGAGGTTTTCGTTTCTAAGCATAGAACCTTCAAGTTTTCCATGGGGTTTAGTTTGAGAATCATGGAATGAGCAATAACCCTCATTTTTGTGGCTTTATAATAGGTTCTATCACTCTCTTGTGGATTTTGAGCTCTTGGTGGGCAAACTCAAGTATAGGACACTTGGACTCTCCTTATCCTTAAGTGTTTGAGGTAAGGGGGTGGATATAGTGAGCTTTGCCTTGTTCTAGGGAGTAGGTTCTAGTTAGTATATAATGCTTGTTAGGGTTATGTGTTAGGGGAGAAAATTAGATTATAAAACCCTAGGTTATTGAATATAAAATTCTAATTAATTAAATATGCATGATGATTGGATGTTAAGATTAGGAAAAGGAAACTCAATAATATGAAAATGAGTAATTTGATAAATGAAATTTGGTAAATGATTATATTGAAGTACATGAGGAATTGAGTAATGTGATAATAAATTTGACATATATGATTTCTATGATTATTGATTTTATTTGTAAAGTTGTGAATTAAATGATAATTAATTACTGTAGCAATTATATGCATGTGTTGTGAAATAAATTGATATAGGAAGAAAGGGAATGGAAACGATTAAATGCCATGAATGTGCATATTGGTATCTAATTGTTAAATGAGTAAAAATGTTAAGTATTATCAATTGTGAATTAAAGGTCATGGCTTAGGAATTGAACTAATGAATATGGGAAATGGAAGTAAAACGATTATGTGGAAATAAAAAGGTAGAAGGTGATATATGCAAGATTAAAATGAAGGGCGAATCTAAATGTTGGGCTATAAAAGAGAACACTATTTGGTATGATTGTGATGACTGAGATAGGAAATGAATAAGGAAATTTGGAATGAATAATGTCTATTTGTGATTGTATGTGCTAAGTTGTTTGTGTAAGATGGTGAAAGTATGATTTGGCCTCTGATGTGAGGTAATGTGAAATGAAAATGTAATAAGTGCGTTGGCCTCTGTTTTGAGGTGACGATTAATGGAAAGTGATGATTTGGCTTACCTCTGATATGAGGGGCACAAAATAAATGAAAGTAATAGAGTGTTGACCTGAGGGACACCGGATGAATTAAATTGAAAGGGTGTGTTGACCTCTGACCTGAGGGGCACGAAAAGGAATAAAGTGAATGGGTGTTGACCTCTGACCTGAGGGACATCATATGAATTAAAGTGAATGAGTGTTGACCTCTGACCTGAGGGACACAGAATGAAATAAAGTGTTGACCTCTTACCTGAGGGACACAAGATGAAATGAATGTTATTGGGTGTTAACCTCTGACCTGAGGGACACCGGATGAATTAAAGAACTGAGTGTTGACCTCTGACCTGAGGGACACATAATTTAAATAAGGAAAAGAATGAGAGCCTCTGTTATGAGGTGATAAATGTGTTGAATGAAAATTGTTCATTGGCCTCTGATTTGAGGTGATGTACTGAAATGAAATGAGTATGTGAAATGAATGAATTAATAATGAAAATGGATGTTGAAATGGAATAATGAAAATGGAAATGTGAAATAAATAATGAGAATGGAAATGATGAAATGAGTATGGTGTGCAATATGTGAATATATGCTTATTTGCTAATTGTGTTTGACCTAGTGGGTTGTTATGTCTAGTTAGAAACTGCCTTCTATTTCATGTGCAATTCTCACTCCCTTACATTTTCAGGTACGGAGATTGAGTTGGCACAGCCCCCGGCCGAGCAGGAGTACTTTCCCTTACAGGGAGAGTAGGGTTATTATGGGATTTGAAGTATATTATGAACCTAAGCCTCTTATATTATTTTGATGTAAATTTAATATGCATATTTTGAAATGAGGCTTAGGATGTTTTGTTAGACAAAGTTATATGTGTTGGTTATGACACTCAAAACTAATATTTTTTCCGTTATTACTCTGATAAATTATTGTACACTGATTTATATATGTAAATCTGAAGCCCTGCTGGCTATTGGATGTTTTTTTGAAATTGATTATCACAGGTTAAATTTTGGATTAGTCTGAAAAAAAAACAAAACTCCGTCCGTTTGACGGTAGATTTTAATGAAATAAAAATGAATTTTTAAGTCCGTATTTTAGTATAAGGGGAATTAAGGGTATGAATCCTAGGTGTTACATTTATGGTATCAGAGCAGTTTCTCCTCGGCCATGGAGTTGTACAAACTCCAAATGATTACTCACTTAGCGAGTAATTGATGCTCATAGTAATAGTTTAAGATTATAATAGGATAATTATAGTACTATGTATCTACTTAGTAATTGAGTCTTACTGGTCTGTTCTCTCTGGCTAAGCAGTATGGCTGGAAGAAGGGCCGGTAATGATGGACTTGCTGCTATTCTGGAGCATCTGTCTCAGCTGCAGCTGCAGCAAGGGGAACAGATGGTAGCCGCTGCAGCGGCAGCAGCTACCACAGCAGCAGCAGCTCTGCAACCAGCTCCAGTTGAGATTGACTGGATGTCTCGGTTCCGAAAGAATAATCCGCCTCACTTTGAAGGTGGAAATGACCCGGATGGAGCACAGAGGTGGATACAGGAGATAGAGAAGATTCTCCGTTCTATTCAACCACCAATGGAGCAGTATGTTCGACTAGTTGAATTCATGCTAACCAATGAGGCAGAACATTTGTGGGACCAGCAGAGGAGAGGATTGGTGGCAGCTAATCCTGTGATTCCTTGGGAGATGTTCAAGGATCTATTCCTGGGGAAGTATTTCCCTGAAGATGTTAGGAGGGAGAAGGAGATTGCTTTTCTCCAATTGACTCAAGGGTCTACGTCTGTAGGGGACTACGCAGCTCGGTTTGAAGATCTCATCCGATTTTCTGATTATCGGTATGCAAGTGACCGGGGCAAGTGTGTTAAGTTTGAAGCTGGACTTAGGAGTGATCTTCGCCTCTCGTGTGAGTATCACAACATTGATAACTTTGCTCGCTTGGTCAACATGGAAAGCACCTATGAGAAGGGTCTCAAACGAAAGCTAGCTGATGAGAGATCTCGGGCAAACCAGAGAATCGGAGGTCAAAGTAAGGACAAGGGACCGATTCAGAAGTCAGGACCATACTCTCATTCTGGGGTCACGTTTCCTAGGGAATCCGGACCAACAGTGAATGCTTATGGTCCCATACCAACTTGTCAGCACTGTGGCAGGATGCATAGGGGAGTGTGCTGGACATTGGGTCGAAAGGAGGGGTTATGCTTTCACTATGGACAACCTGGACATTTTGCTTCAAATTGTCCTAAGAACACAATGAAGAAGGAGATTAATGCTACTAAGGCACAGAAGGCCCGTGGTGGTTCATCATTGCAGAAGGGAAAATTGTTTACCGTCGAGGGTGACGAGGTGGACCCAGCTGATATGGCCGCAGGTAACTAATGTTTTCCAAGTCCATGTGTAAAGTTTCTAAGGTCAATTGATGTGGAGTTAGTTTTCTCCTTAGTTAGCTAAATAGTGAATTAGTAATGTCTTAGGGTAAAAATGTTTAAAAACATGTTGGATATCTGCCTCTCCAAATACAATCCTGTTCTTATAGATAACATATGAAAGACCTTAGAAAGAATTCTTAAGTTTGAGAATTCTAGTACCAAGTGACCAACACTATGCTGTGATGTTGTTATTTGATGTAATGTGAGGTTAGAACTGATCACTCTAATCCTTGCATTTGTTAAATGATGACATCATTGACAGAACCTGACAATGATGTGTTGTTGGTAGACGTGAGGTTGGGATTGATCACCTCAATTCTTGCATCTATCAATAAATGCTATCCTTGTAACCTTTAAAGTGAAAGTAGACAACCAAAGTAGTGACTTACAAGGAAAGAATTCTTAGTGAAGCCAACCTAACCAAGAAGTATTCGTTCAAAAGCTTCTTATAGAGTTAGAGAGTAGATAGAAAATAGTACGAAAGAAGTGAAGTCTTGGTGTATGCTACTTGTTCCAAAGTAATGTAGCTAAATGCTAAACCCAAGGATGAGTTACAGAAGTTATTCTTAACCATTATATCCACCAAACCGATCTTGAGCAACTTGACATTTGCTTCGAATCTTTTCCCTGTTCTTAGATAATCATTCGTAAAAGAAGTTGATTGTTGAGCATTTAGTAGGAATTGTGTCTGCTCTAATCAAATAAGCAATTGGGGAAGCTCTTAGGCTTTGGTGTGCTTCTTATTCAGGAATGCCTGTGTTTTTGAAAAGCTTTAAATCCTATCGGTGCTAGTCAATCCTTATGAGAGACAAACTTTAAGGCGCCATACTTTATACGAATCTTCGTATGCCATGATTTCAGGACACCTCTTTAAGAAAAGATTCTAAAACTATTCAGGAAATGCTAAATATTTCGAGTTTTCCTGTATCTAGCTAATGCAACTCCTGTCTTACATCTATCCGAAGGACGATCGGAAGCGGATTCACCCGATCCCACATCCTTTAGCATAGCGGTAGTTGGATATGTCGATGCCAAGTGGGGGAGCACATCCTACCCTAATTTAAATTCTGTCAAGGTAAGGGCAAATCGAAAGACCGACGGAAGAAACCAAAGGGAAAAAAGATAGGAATCACAAGTCCTACCACTGGGGTGATTCTCCATTTACCGAACCTAACGGAATTTCGGGGGCGAAATTCCAATAAGTGGGGGAGAATTGTAACATCCCAAATTTAATTCCTAGTATAATTGATGATGGTCAAGCTTAAAGTGAAGGAAATAACGATATTGAGTTAAAAATAGTGGATCGAAGGCTTGATTTAGGGTTAACAACATAGGATATTAGGAAATTTAAAATTAAAGATTTACAACTCTAAACACAAATTCCACCGTTGGATGTGAAGATTGGTATGTAGGGAAGCTTGCTTTAAAATTTGAGGAAGATCCAACGGGTAACGAAGAAGTTATGGCCTCTCAAAGTCTGGGTACTGCAAAACTGAACAGCTTAATCGATTAAACTGCAGCTTAATCGATTAAGGTCAGAAAATGGGAAATGGCATAATCGATTAATAATCGATTAACTGCTGTAGATGCAGAAAAAAATAAAGGTGCAGTACATGTTTATTCCAATCCCAAATTCGTTTCTCCCTTTCTCTCTCCCCTAGGGTTCCATTCTCCATCATCAAATCCTCCAAGAACAAGTGGGATTTCTTCATTTCATCAACACATCTCTTCCTCCTTGCTCCAAGTAAGTATTCAAGCCTTTGAATTCCTTCCCTTTCTCTCTCTAATTCGAGTTTTCTCTCTCCTCCCTCTCATGGAGGTTTTCGTTTCTAAGCATAGAACCTTCAAGTTTTCCATGGGGTTTAGTTTGAGAATCATGGAATGAGCAATAACCCTCATTTTTGTGGCTTTATAATAGGTTCTATCACTCTCTTGTGGATTTTGAGCTCTTGGTGGGCAAACTCAAGTATAGGACACTTGGACTCTCCTTATCCTTAAGTGTTTGAGGTAAGGGGGTGGATATAGTGAGCTTTGCCTTGTTCTAGGGAGTAGGTTCTAGTTGGTATATAATGCTTGTTAGGGTTATGTGTTAGGGGAGAAAATTAGATTATAAAACCCTAGGTTATTGAATATAAAATTCTAATTAATTAAATATGCATGATGATTGGATGTTAAGATTAGGAAAAGGAAACTCAATAATATGAAAATGAGTAATTTGATAAATGAAATTTGGTAAATGATTATATTGAAGTACATGAGGAATTGGGTAATGTGATAATAAATTTGACATATATGATTTCTATGATTATTGATTTTATTTGTAAAGTTGTGAATTAAATGATAATTAATTACTGTAGCAATTATATGCATGTGTTGTGAAATAAATTGATATAGGAAGAAAGGGAATGGAAACGATTAAATGCCATGAATGTGCATATTGGTATCTAATTGTTAAATGAGTAAAAATGTTAAGTATTATCAATTGTGAATTAAAGGTCATGGCTTAGGAATTGAACTAATGAATATGGGAAATGGAAGTAAAACGATTATGTGGAAATAAAAAGGTAGAAGGTGATATATGCAAGATTAAAATGAAGGACGAATCTAAATGTTGGGCTATAAAAGAGAACACTATTTGGTATGATTGTGATGACTGAGATAGGAAATGAATAAGGAAATTTGGAATGAATAATGTCTATTTGTGATTGTATGTGCTAAGTTGTTTGTGTAAGATGGTGAAAGTATGATTTGGCCTCTGATGTGAGGTAATGTGAAATGAAAATGTAATAAGTGCGTTGGCCTCTGTTTTGAGGTGACGATTAATGGAAAGTGATGATTTGGCTTACCTCTGATATGAGGGGCACAAAATAAATGAAAGTAATAGAGTGTTGACCTGAGGGACACCGGATGAATTAAATTGAAAGGGTGTGTTGACCTCTGACCTGAGGGGCACGAAAAGGAATAAAGTGAATGGGTGTTGACCTCTGACCTGAGGGACATCATATGAATTAAAGTAAATGAGTGTTGACCTCTGACCTGAGGGACACAGAATGAAATAAAGTGTTGACCTCTGACCTGAGGGACACAAGATGAAATGAATGTTATTGGGTGTTGACCTCTGACCTGAGGGACACGTAATTTAAATAAGGAAAAGAATGAGAGCCTCTGTTTTGAGGTGATAAATGTGTTGAATGAAAATTGTTCATTGGCCTCTGATTTGAGGTGATGTACTGAAATGAAATGAGTATGTGAAATGAATGAATTAATAATGAAAATGGATGTTGAAATGGAATAATGAAAATGGAAATGTGAAATAAATAATGAGAATGGAAATGATGAAATGAGTATGGTGTGCAATATGTGAATATACGCTTATTTGCTAATTGTGTTTGACCTAGTGGGTTGTTATGTCTAGTTAGAAATTGCCTTCTATTTCATGTGCAATGCTCACTCCCTTACATTTTCAAGTACGGAGATTGAGTTGGCACAGCCCCCGGCCGAGCAGGAGTACTTTCCCTTACAGGGAGAGTAGGGTTATTATGGGATTTGAAGTATATTATGAACCTAAGCCTCTTATATTATTTTGATGTAAATTTAATATGCATATTTTGAAATAAGGCTTAGGATGTTTTGTTAGACAAAGTTATATGTGTTGGTTATGACACTCAAAACTAATATTTTTTCCGCTATTACTCTGATAAATTATTGTACACTAATTTATATATGTAAATCTGAAGCCCTGCTGGCTATTGGATGTTTATTTGAAATTGATTATCACAGGTTAAATTTTGGATTAGTCCGAAAAAAAAAACAAAACTCCGTCCGTTTGACGGTAGATTTTAATGAAATAAAAATGAATTTTTAAGTCCGTATTTTAGTATAAGGGGAATTAAGGGTATGAATCTTAGGTGTTACATTTATGGTATCAGAGCAGTTTCTCCTCGGCCATGGAGTTGTACAAACTCCAAATGATTACTCACTTAGCGAGTAATTGATGCTCATAGTAATAGTTTAAGATTATAATAGGATAATTATAGTACTATGTATCTACTTAGTAATTGAGTCTTACTGGTCTGTTCTCTCTGGCTAAGCAGTATGGCTGGAAGAAGGGCTGGTAATGATGGACTTGCTGCTATTCTGGAGCATCTGTCTCAGCTGCAGCAGCAGCAGGGGGAACAGATGGCAGCCGCTGCAGCGGCAGCGGCTACCGCAGCAACAGCAGCTCTGCAACCAGCTCCAGTTGAGATTGACTGGATGTCTCGGTTCCGAAAGAATAATCTGCCTCGCTTTGAAGGTGGAAATGACCCGGATGGAGCACAGAGGTGGATACAGGAGATAGAGAAGATTCTCCGTTCTATTCAACCACCAATGGAGCAGTATGTTCGACTAGCTGAATTCATGCTGACCAATGAGGCAGAACATTTGTGGGACCAGCAGAGGAGAGGATTGGCGGCAGCTAATCCTGTGATTCCTTGGGAGATGTTCAAGGATCTATTCCTGGGGAAGTATTTCCCTGAAGATATTAGGAGGGAGAAGGAGATTGCTTTTCTCCAATTGACTCAAGGGTCTATGTCTGTAGGGGACTACGCAGCTCGGTTTGAAGATCTCATCCGATTTTCTGATTATCGGTATGCAAGTGACCGGGGCAAGTGTGTTAAGTTTGAAGCTGGACTTAGGAGTGATCTTCGCCTCTCGTGTGAGTATCACAACATTGATAACTTTGCTCGCTTGGTCAACATGGCAAGCACCTATGAGAAGGGTCTCAAACGAAAGCTAGCTGATGAGAGATCTCGGGCAAACCAGAGAATCGGAGGTCAAAGTAAGGACAAGGGACCGATTCAGAAGTCAGGACCATACTCTCATTCTGGGGTCACGTTTCCTAGGGAATCCGGACCAACAGTGAATGCTTATGGTCCCATACCAACTTGTCAGCACTGTGGCAGGATGCATAGGGGAGTGTGTTGGACATTGGGTCGAAAGGAGGGGTTATGCTTTCACTGTGGACAACCCGGACATTTTGCTTCAAATTGTCCTAAGAACACAATGAAGAAGGAGATTAATGCTACTAAGGCACAGAAGGCCCGTGGTGGTTCATCATTGCAGAAGGGAAAATTGTTTACCGTCGAGGGTGACGAGGTGGACCCAGCTGATATGGCCGCAGGTAACTAATGTTTTCCAAGTCCATGTGTAAAGTTTCTAAGGTCAATTGATGTGGAGTTAGTTTTCTCCTTAGTTAGCTAAATAGTGAATTAGTAATGTCTTAGGGTAGAAATGTTTAAAAACATGTTGGATATCTGCCTCTCCAAATACAATCCTGTTCTTATAGATAACATATGAAAGACCTTAGAAAGAATTCTTAAGTTTGAGAATTCTAGTACCAAGTGACCAATACTATGCTGTGATGTTGTTATTTGATGTAATGTGAGGTTAGAACTGATCACTCTAATCCTTGCATTTGTTAAATGATGACATCATTGACAGAACCTGACAGTGATGTGCTGTTGGTAGACGTGAGGTTGGGATTGATCACCTCAATTCTTGCATCTATCAATAAATGCTATCATTGTAACCTTTAAAGTGAAAGTAGACAACCAAAGTAGTGACTTACAAGGAAAGAATTCTTAGTGAAGCCAACCTAACCAAGAAGTATTCGTTCAAAAGCTTCTTATAGAGTTAGAGAGTAGATAAAAAAAATAGTACGAAAGAAGTGAAGTCTTGGTGTATGCTACTTGTTCCAAAGTAATGTAGCTAAATACTAAACCCAAGGATGAGTTACAGAAGTTATTCTTATCCATTATATCCACCAAACCGATCTTGAGCAACTTGACATTTGCTTCGAATCTTTTCCTTGTTCTTAGATAATCATTCGTAAAAGAAGTTGATTGTTGAGCATTTAGTAGGAATTGTGTCTGCTCTAATCAAATAAGCAATTAGGGAAGCTCTTAGGCTTTGGTGTGCTTCTTATTCAGGAATGCCTATGTTTTTGAAAAGCTTTAAATCCTATCGGTGCTAGTCAATCCTTATGAGAGACAAACTTTAAGGCGTCATACTTTATACGAATCTTCGTATGCCATGATTTCAGGACACCTCTTCAAGAAAAGATTCTAAAACTATTCAGGAAATGCTAAATATTTCGAGTTTTCCCGTATCTAGCTAATGCAACTCCTGTCTTACATCTATCCGAAGGACGATCGAAAGCGGATTCACCCGATCCCACATCCTTTAGCATAGCGGTAGTTGGATATGTCGATGCCAAGTGGGGGAGCACATCCTACCCTAATTTAAATTCTGTCAAGGTAAGGGCAAATCGAAAGACCGACGGAAGAAACCAAAGGGAATTAAAGATAGGAATCACAAGTCCTACCACCGGGGTGATTCTCCATTTACCGAACCTAACAGAATTTCGGGGGCAAAATTCCAATAAGTGGGGGAGAATTGTAACATCCCAAATTTAATTCCTAGTATAATTGATGATGGTCAAGCTTAAAGTGAAGGAAATAACGATATTGAGTTAAAAATAGTGGATCGAAGGCTTGATTTAGGGTTAACAACATAGGATATTAGGAAATTCAAAATTAAAGATTTACAACTCTAAACACAAATTCCACCGTTGGATGTGAAGATTTGTATGTAGGGAAGCTTGCTTTAAAATTTGAGGAAGATCCAACGGGTAACGAAGAAGTTATGGCCTCTCAAAGTCTGGGTACTGCAAAACTGAACAGCTTAATCGATTAAACTGCAGCTTAATCGATTAAACTGCAGCTTAATCGATTAAGGTCAGAAAATGGGAAATGGCATAATCGATTAATAATCGATTAACTGCTGTAGATGCATAAAAAAATAAAGGTGCAGTACATGTTCATTCCAATCCCAAATTCGTTTCTCCCTTTCTCTCTCCCCTAGGGTTCCATTCTCCATCGTCAAATCCTCCAAGAACAAGTGGGATTTCTTCATTTCATCAACACATCTCTTCCTCCTTGCTCCAAGTAAGTATTCAAGCCTTTGAATTCCTTCCCTTTCACTCTCTAATTCGAGTTTTCTCTCTCCTCCCTCTCATGGAGGTTTTCGTTTCTAAGCATAGAACCTTCAAGTTTTCCATGGGGTTTAGTTTGAGAATCATGGAATGAGCAATAACCCTCATTTTTGTGGCTTTATAATAGGTTCTATAACTCTCTTGTGGATTTTGAGCTCTTGGTGGGCAAACTCAAGTATAGGACACTTGGACTCTCCTTATCCTTAAGTGTTTGAGGTAAGGGGGTGGATATAGTGAGCTTTGCCTTGTTCTAGGGAGTAGGTTCTAGTTAGTATATAATGCTTGTTAGGGTTATGTGTTAGGGGAGAAAATTAGATTATAAAACCCTAGGTTATTGAATATAAAATTCTAATTAATTAAATATGCATGATGATTGGATGTTAAGATTAGGAAAAGGAAACTCAATAATATGAAAATGAGTAATTTGATAAATGAAATTTGGTAAATGATTATATTGAAGTACATGAGGAATTGGGTAATGTGATAATAAATTTGACATATATGATTTCTATGATTATTGATTTTATTTGTAAAGTTGTGAATTAAATGATAATTAATTACTGTAGCAAATATATGCATGTGTTGTGAAATAAATTGATATAGAAAGAAAGGGAATGGAAACGATTAAATGCCATGAATGTGCATATTGGTATCTAATTGTTAAATGAGTAAAAATGTTAAGTATTATCAATTGTGAATTAAAGGTCATGGCTTAGGAATTGAACTAATGAATATGGGAAATGGAAGTAAAACGATTATGTGGAAATAAAAAGGTAGAAGGTGATATATGCAAGATTAAAATGAAGGACGAATCTAAATGTTGGGCTATAAAAGAGAACACTATTTGGTATGATTGTGATGACTGAGATAGGAAATGAATAAGGAAATTTGGAATGAATAATGTGTATTTGTGATTGTATGTGCAAAGTTGTTTGTGTAGGATGGTGAAAGTATGATTTGGCCTCTGATGTGAGGTAATGTGAAATGAAAATGTAATAAGTGCGTTGGCCTCTGTTTTGAGGTGACGATTAATGGAAAGTGATGATTTGGCTTACCTCTGATATGAGGGGCACAAAATAAATGAAAGTAATAGAGTGTTGACCTGAGGGACACCGGATGAATTAAATTGAAAGGGTGTGTTGACCTCTGACCTGAGGGGCACGAAAAGGAATAAAGTGAATGGGTGTTGACCTCTGACCTGAGGGACATCATATGAATTAAAGTGAATGAGTGTTGACCTCTGACTTGAGGGACACAGAATGAAATAAAGTGTTGACCTCTGACCTGAGGTACACAAGATGAAATGAATGTTATTGGGTGTTGACCTCTGACCTGAGGGACACCAGATGAATTAAAGAACTGAGTGTTGACCTCTGACCTGAGGGACACATAATTTAAATAAGGAAAAGAATGAGAGCCTCTGTTTTGAGGTGATAAATGTGTTGAATGAAAATTTTTCATTGGCCTCTGATTTGAGGTGATGTACTGAAATGAAATGAGTATGTGAAATGAATGAATTAATAATGAAAATGGATGTTGAAATGGAATAATGAAAATGGAAATGTGAAATAAATAATGAGAATGGAAATGATGAAATGAGTATGGTATGCAATATGTGAATATATGCTTATTTGCTAATTGTGTTTGACCTAGTGGGTTGTTATGTCTAGTTAGAAACTGCCTTCTATTTCATGTGCAATGCTCACTCCCTTACATTTTCAGGTACGGAGATTGAGTTGGCACAGCCCCCGGCCGAGCAGGAGTACTTTCCCTTACAGGGAGAGTAGGGTTATTATGGGATTTGAAGTATATTATGAACCTAAGCCTCTTATATTATTTTGATGTAAATTTAATATGCATATTTTAAAATGAGGCTTAGGATGTTTTGTTAGACAAAGTTATATGTGTTGGTTATGACACTCAAAACTAATATTTTTTCCGCTATTACTCTGATAAATTATTGTACACTGATTTATATATGTAAATCTGAAGCCCTGCTGGCTATTGGATGTTTATTTGAAATTGATTATCACAGGTTAAATTTTGGATTAGTCCGAAAAAAAAAACAAAACTCCGTCCGTTTGACGGTAGATTTTAATGAAACAAAAATGAATTTTTAAGTCCGTATTTTAGTATAAGGGTATGAATCCTAGGTGTTACAACACTGCCGTGGCATATGTGCGAGTCGTACGTGCAAGAGTGACAATTTACGGCAGTTAATAAACCCACGCGAATTTTGAGTTTTAAATTAGTCACCGACGACGGTGGAATGAACCGTCGCAAATAATTGGCCACAAAGGTGGTGTATGGAGAAAGAAACATACACACCACCACTAGTACAAAATATATTTTTCAGACCGGTTCCGAACCAATTTTCAGACCGATTCCGAACTGGTCTTAAAGCCCCTGTTGCTAAAAATGCATGTTAAGTGAGACCAGTTATGAACCGGTCTTTTTATATTAACGAGACTGGTTATTAACCGCTCTGATTTAAATTATTGAACCAGTCTGATTAATAATTTTGAACCGGTCTAAATAATAATTTTGAACCGGTCTTAATAATAATATTGAACCGGTCTAAAACAAATTTTATGAACCGGTATGAAAAATTTTATGAACCGGTCTGAAAAAATTTATGAACCGATCTGAAAAAATTTATGAACCGGTCTGAAAAATTTTCTGAACCGGTCTCAACAATTTGCTGAACCGGTCTGAATTAACTTCAATATGATTTTTTTTTTTCTTTTACAGCCCTGCAAGGCTTCAATACAACTTAACCACTTCGTTTAAATTAACTTGATTTAAATTAAAAAAATATAAATACTCAAAGATAAAGATCAAAACCAAATACATTACATTATACCATAGAATTAACAAGTTGCTTACAAAGATCAAATACTAGCCACAACAAGTTGCTTACAAAGATCAAATACTAGTCACAGAAGCATTAAAAGAGAAAACACACCTCCTTGTGATAGAAACTAAAAAATAGACCAAGAACTCCTAACCTCCTGCACCAGCAAAAAGAATAAAAAAAACTACATAACTACTGTAATACCAAAAAGAGTCGTCAGTATCCCTACATAAAAACTCCAAGATTGCAAAGCCACTCCTTCAATTTTTCCTTGCATCTGCAACATTCCTGCTGGAAAACCAGATACACTTCTATAAAAAAAAATTTAATTTTTGTGAAATTTTAATATTTACCACGCTTGCAATTGAATTGGAAACTAATAATTTAATTACAGATAATTTAATTACAGAGAAGACATGCAATGCACTAAAGTTATACCTGTGCCTTGTTAAGAAACATCCCAGAACTTGTTCTGACCTCACTCGCTATACTTTTACCAGAATCATTATCAACGACCATAGACTTCTCCATCTTATCCTTGGCCTAACACCACAAAAATTCAAACATGGAAGATGTAACATAACATAAACATAATAATATTAACTTCCCCAAGTTTTATGTTTTAACCCAATTGCAAGAGGTGGAAAGGATCACTAGACACTGCAACTTTAGACAGAAGGAGAATAAATTAAGGAGTATAAACAATCATGGGTGGAAAGCTAAAACAGGGAAGAATCATCAATACTTCTCCTTTTGGAAAAAGATATTAAATATTTAACAAGAAGCATAGAAACAATTATGATTATCAGGTCATATGTATATTGATTCAGGAGCTTGTGCTTACCCGTTTTAGGGAGGAAAGGATCACTAGACACTGCAACTTAAGACAAAAGGAGTATAAACTAAGTTCCTCTTATATGATATAACTTCAAACCCAAAAAATGGCAAGCAAGTCATGAGGACTGGAGTGAACAAATCAGAAATGACTAATGACCCCTAATCACCAGGTCAAGCAAAGCAAAACAGCAAAACAAGATAGTTAATAACTGTGGATTTAACGGATAATTCATACCTTGTCTGTATCAGCCAGAGTAAGAACTGTAAGTTGCTTTAGCTTGAGGATCTGATCAGGTATCAATTGTGGAAGACGACCAGCACTACCTGTAAGCCACTTGAACTTTTTAACAAGCACCATTATGCAATTACTATCATGTATAAACGACAAACACAGACACAATCAAAAGAAACAGCCAAGCATTAAAAAAAATATATCATGAATCAAAACATTTCTAAGGGCAATAAGAACAACAGAAACAGAAAGTACCACATGCTCCAATTATCCAGCTCACAACTCACAATATTTCCAACTGTGCCCAAATATTTCTACAGAACAAAAAAGCTATTCAGTCAAGAGATAGTTTAAGTAAACTAAAAGGTTTGTCAGTTCATTCAACATTAGAATCTCATTGTGAGCCTGTTACTAGTAGTACGCAAAATATTACTCAAACAACTCTACTAATCTCAAAGACCACTAAAAAGTAAAATCAAACATCCACAAGTCTCTGCTGCAACTACTTGAGGCAAGGATTGTAAAATGTAACTACTTGAGATACAACTATTTGAAGCAAAATTACATTTTTGGTTTTTTTAAGTTAGTCTCAACACAATCCCTGTGCATCTGCTACAAGTTAAGATATGCAAACAAACAGATACAAGAATATCATGTGTTATATATGTTGCCAGGTCATTGTGTTTGTCGAATGTTATTTTGCCTTTTTCCTATTTGATCCTCATTACTTTAATTAGATTTTATTTATTGAATATATAAAAAACACAATTTAAATCATGCAAATTAAAAAATGAAAAAAGTGCCCATTTAAATTTATAGAATTAGAATCACAGTGAATCAGTGATCATCAACCATCACCATGCATCGACTAACTGCTAATTTTCTCCTTGAGTGTCTGTATGTAATTTCCATATGATCATAGAGGCACTAATTAAATTTTGTGAATACCTTAATTATGGATGCACTATTTTGTAGGTACTACGATTTTGTAATGATAGGTGACTAATCCTACTTCATTTTCATGAAAGGAGCACTCTGATTAGTAACTTTAAACCGACCAACAAATTAACCACAATAAATTGTTGAGCAACAATAGAAGAATAGGAATTTGAGACCGTACCAGTTGCCTTGGAACAGAGAATATGACAAGTGAAATGGTGGGTTCTTCTCCTGGCTAGGGGTGAGTCCTTCCAAGTCCCAACTGTTTACTTTTTCTTAGGTGAAGAATTTTGTAAAATAACCCAACATGTAATATTATACTAGCAAGTATCATAATTCAATATACCAAGATCAGATTTTAAAAAAAAAATCTGATATCAGATACGTAGGATTAATTATCATGTCATATGTATATTGATTCAGGAGCTTGTGCTTACCCGTTTTAGGGAGGAAAGGATCACTAGACACTGCAACTTAAGACAAAAGGAGTATAAACTAAGTTCCTCTTATATGACATAACTTCAAACCCAAAAAATGGCAAGCAAGTCATGAGGACTGGAGTGAACAAATCAGAACTCTACTAATCTAAAAGACCACTAAAAAGTAAAATCAAACATCCACAAGTCTCTACTGCAACTACTTGAGGCCAGTATTGTAAAATGTAACTACTTGAGATACAACTATTTGAAGCAAAATTACATTTTTGGTTTTTCAAGTTATTAGTCTCAACACAATCCCTGTGCATCTGCAACAAGTTAAGATATGCAAACAAACAATTAACAGATACAAGAATAAAAGGACTGCTTAAATTAACAACTTCAGCCAAGAGACTATGATCTAATTAACAACAGTGCAAATGACAAATTGTTCAAAAACATTCAACCATGAGTGATCTTGCAGCATCATTTTTCACTTTTTTTGATTTATTAAACCATGAGGAAAAGCAAAAAACATCAAAATGAGACCCTTAGATAGTAAAATATCTGTGACTGTACTAGTATGCTTTGTCATGTTCTGTTATGACATATCTAACATGCTGAAAAGGGATGTTATCGCACATAAGTAACTAGTTTTTACAATGACATAAACTGAATTCCCTGCAATATGTTGTGTGTGTATAATTAACATTTTCTCATGAAACTAAGATTTTTAGAAAAATTCAAAGTTTCCTAAATTAGCATTAATATACACAAGATTTTATGCATAATTCAAAGTTTCCTATATTAGCATTAATATACACCAAACATCCTTATATAGTGTAGAAAAGTTTCACTTTGCTACTCATCTTCTAACTGGCTTTTCCTACCTTCCTAACTAACTCTTTATCCAGTGTAAGAGTGGCCTCTAACTGTAAGATCCATTGAGAATGTTTTGATAAATGACAAAAGGTTTTGAACAAGCTACAAATGCGTTGATCAAGTTCAAGCTCAACAAGCAACAACAAACATCAAGTGATGAAGAGAGAGCAAGCTCATGAAGACTTAGTTTGGTAGTTTATGTTTTTATTGTAATATCTTTCGCCTCTCAAGTCTTTTAGTTTATGAGTTTGGGTAGAGTTAATAGAGGGTAGTGAATCTCTATCAAGGTCATGATTATATCATAATTTGAGTTTTCACTTAACCTAAAATCAATAGGTGGCTTAAAGGTTTGACAGAAAAAGGTTTAGATTTTGAGAAAACAAGTTTTAATTGATTTTTCACTAAACTAATCGATTAAGGCTTAAACTAATCGATTAAGGCTTATGTTAATCGATTAGAATTTTCAAAGCTTGCGCACTTAATCGATTAAGCAAGGTGTTAATCGATTAAGACATGTATTAATCGATTAACACGTACAGACCTGGTTTTTTAAATACGTTTTTCACTTCTCAAAATCAGTTTTCAAGTGCTACAACTTTTGAGTATTCTATATAAACTTTTCCTAACCTTTGTGAATAATAATTACACTTTAGATCAAATCAATTTCTCAAAGCCACTCTATTCTCTCTCACTTTCTCAAGATCAAAGTTCTCACTTTTATATTCTTTGATCAAGAATCTTTGAATCTCTCATGTTGATATTTTCATAGCTTTTGAAAGAGATTCATAGGATTGTTATTTTGTTTTCATTTGAGTTGTAATCATTGCAAAGAAGGCAAACATTCTACAACAAAGGAAGTCTTGGTTGTTCATCAAGCAAACAAGCAAATTGGAAGTCTTGTTGTGATAACAAGCAATTGGAAGTCTTGTTGTGATAACAAGCAATTGGAAGTCTTGTTGTGATAACAAGCAATTGGAAGTCTTGTTGTGTTAACAAGCAAATTGGAAGTCTTGGTGTGAGGCATCATCAAGCAAGTGGAAGCCTTTGAAGAATCTCAAAGCAAATTGGAAGACTTTTTGTGGGGAATCGGCAAGCAAGAGAAGAGGTTAGATTAGATTCAATAAGGTTACAAGGCAAGGGTGTGGTATCTCTTGTAGGCTAGCAAGAAGGGAGTCTTGTGAGACATTTACTTGTAATTTGAGAACTCTAATTCCTCATAGTGAAGAATCTCTCTTGGTTGAAGAGGGGACTGGATGTAGCTTTCAAGTGGATGAAAGTGAACCAGGATAAATCACTGTGTCGTATCTCTAAACTCCTAACTCTTTACATTTAAGTCATTCATTGTGTTCTTGGTTGAAAACCTAGAAAAGATTGATTTTCATAATTGATTGAATTGAATATTAATTGTGTAAATTGATTTGGGAAAAATCATTTTCATAACCTAGGTAATCAATAAGAATATTGGTGTTAATCAATTCCGCTTTATCTATGATCATATGTGTTAATTGATTGATTTTCGTATTTGATTGAAAAGTGATTTTTCAGTTTTAAAAGTGATTAATCGAGTAACTGTTTTCATTAATCGATTAAATAAAAACAAGCTTTCGGCATTAATCGATTAACCTGTCTTATTAATCGATTAACTAGTGTTTTTCAAAGTGTTAATCGATTAACAGGTTTGTTTAATCGATTAAAGGCTGAAAATTTTGCAAAAATCATTTGTTTTAATCGTTTCGATTTGTTTCCTTCGAAAATCTTTCAAGGTTTATCTAACACCTATTCAACCCCCCCTTCTAGGTGTTCTCCTAGTGTCTCCTAGTTATTTCACCCACCGATTGTTAGGTTCCAACAATTGGTATCAGAGCTCGATCGAAAGACACGAGCATAGAGCTTTTTCGTTAAGATCCTTGAGGAAACTACAATGGGTTCTACGAATCCCTTTGGTGGTGAAGGTGCTTCAATTAGTCGCCCTCCTATGTTTGGTGGAGAGGGTTATGCTTATTGGAAAATTAGGATGAGAATCTTTATAGAAGCCATAGATGTGAAAATTTGGGAAGCCATTGAAAATGGTCCTTATATTCCCTCAAAAGAAGTAGAAGGTGTACTTACACTAACTCCCAAAGATAAGTGGACCGATGATGATAAAAGGAAAATTCAATATGATTTAAAAGCTAAGAATATCATCACCTCCGCTCTATCTTATGATGAGTTCTTTACAGTCTCCCAATGTCGTAATGCCAAAGAAATGTGGAACATTTTGCAATTCACACATGAAGGCACTAGTGAAGTTAGGCGTGCTAGATTAAATTCTTTGATGCATGAATATGAATTGTTTCGTATGTTGCCTAATGAATCTATATGTTTTATGCAAAATCGTTTTACTCATATTGTTAATCATCTCATTGCTCTTGGTAAAACTTTCTTGAATTGTGAACTTGTTAACAAAGTTTTAAGATGTCTAAGTAGGGAATGGCAACCTAAGGTTACCGCAATAGTTGAATCAAAGGACTTGGACACCATGGACTTAGCAACACTTTTCAGAAAGCTTCAAGAACATGAAATGGAGCTTGGACGCTTACATATGCATGAAGAATCGGACAAGAACAAAGAAAGAAAATGAATCGCTCTTAAAGCTCAAAGATCATATCAAAAGGAAGAGAGTTCCGATAATGATGATAATGAAGATTCCGATTTGGACATTGATGAAGAGGAGATGAAGCTTCTACCAAGAAAGTTCAATAAGATTCTAAGGAGAAAAGGAAGGTTGAACAAGAACAAAAGTAAAGAGAAGGATCCCCCACACTACAAGACCAAGACATCAAAAGAAGGTATAGTTTGCCATCAATGTGGAAAGCCCGGACATCTCAAGTACTCATGCTCTAAGTATCTCAAGAAGAAGGAGAAAGAAAAGAAAACTTCAAAATCTAAAAGAGCATACATAGTTTGGAATAGTGATGATGAAGATGACAAGAAAAGCACATCGAATAGTTCTTCGGATGATGAAGATGCCGCTTGTCTCAACTTGATAGCTCTAGTAGATGAAGAGGAAAGTTCAAATGATGAATCAAGTGAGAAAAGCTACGAAAGCGATGTAAGTGAAACTAAATCCGAAATTTCTTCTAAATATGAAATCTTATATAATGCTTATGAAGAAATGCATGAACATCTCAAGAAACTAGCTTCGAAAAATATTGAAAGGAAGAAGCTCATTTTGAAACATCAACAAGAGATTTTAGAACTTCAAAAAAAAGTTGATGAGCTTAATCTTCAAAATGAAACTCTTGATCTTATATATGCTAGTTCTTCTTGTGATTATGCTAGTAGATTGAATAATGTGGTTGATTGTGAGGATTGCAAGTTGCTTAAAGATGAAAATGCTATTTTGAAAAATAAGCTTGCAAGTTTCACAAATGGTGATATTAGATTGCGCACATTGTTAAATTTTCAAAGAGAAAATTCAAACAAGTTTGGTTTGGGTTATACTAATGCTAAGAGTAAGTCTCATAGAAATGTTGTTGATTTTTCTAAAGTTGATTTTTCAAATGCACCAACATGTTTCTATTGTGGCACTCATGGACATACTTCAAATGTATGTTATATTAAAGTGCATGGTATACCTAAAGGAAAGTTTGTTTGGGTGAAAAAGGGTGAGAGTCCCTACACTAACAAAAATGGATCCAAAACCATTTGGATACCAAAAAGCAAAGCATGATTGTTTTTGTAGGTATGATTGAAGAGCAAAAGGACTTTCATGTGTTATTCATTCATTTGCATCTTCAATTGGTATCAAGATAAAATCCTACAAATTGGTAACATTTGATATTATTTCTTTAATAAGTTACAATTGGTTTCAATTGATAATGTGATATTGTTTCTCTCAATTGGTATTACTTCTTTATAATCTCAATGATACTAATTTTGATTATTATATGATTATCATGCTATTGTTGCTTTTATGATATTTCTTTACCATTGATATCTTACTTTGTTAAGTGATGTGATGTCTTTCTATTTTCAATTAGTTTGTTACAATTGGTATTATATTTCATTGTTATATTTTCTTACCAATTGGTATCACATTTCAAAGTATAGTTCTTACATTTGTTTATAAATTGGTATAGTTCTTGTGATTGTACATTTGGTATCAATGTTATGAAGAAATAAATGAATATGATTTCTCTACTTTGGCTTAGCATTTTATATTTCAATTGGTATATGTTACTTTTTGATAATGCCAAAAGGGGGAGAAATGGTTGTTTTGAAATGGTTGTTTTGTGGAGAAAGGTTTGTGTTTGTTGTTTTTATATAGGTTGAGCAAAGTTGTTGAAGATAGGGGGAGAATCAAGCTTCAATCAATTGGAATTCAAATGTCAAAGCATTAATTGAGGGGGAGCAAGAGTCTTACCAAGTGATTAAATGGTTCAAGTATCAACAACTTCAAAGAACTTCAAACAAATTCAAAACATGTTTGTCATTTTCAAAAAGGGGGAGATTGTAAGATCCATTGAGAATGTTTTGATAAATGACAAAAGGTTTTAAACAAGCTACAAATGTGTTGATCAAGTTCAAGCTCAACAAGCAACAACAAACATCAAGTGATGAAGAGAGAGCAAGCTCATGAAGACTTAGTTTGGTAGTTTATGTTTTTATTGTAATATCTTTCGCCTCTCAAGTCTTTTAGTTTATGAGTTTGGGTAGAGTTAATAGAGGGTAGTGAATCTCTATCAAGGTCATGATTATATCATAATTTGAGTTTTCACTTAACCTAAAATCAATAGGTGGCTTAAAGGTTTGACAGAAAAAGGTTTAGATTTTGAGAAAACAAGTTTTAATTGATTTTTCACTAAACTAATCGATTAAGGCTTAAACTAATCGATTAAGGCTTATGTTAATCGATTAGAATTTTCAAAGCTTGCGCACTTAATCGATTAAGCAAGGTGTTAATCGATTAAGACATGTATTAATCGATTAACACGTACAGACCTGGTTTTTTAAATACGTTTTTCACTTCTCAAAATCAGTTTTCAAGTGCTACAACTTTTGGGTATTCTATATAAACTTTTCCTAACCTTTGTGAATAATAATTACACTTTAGATCAAATCAATTTCTCAAAGCCACTCTATTCTCTCTCACTTTCTCAAGATCAAAGTTCTCACTTTTACATTCTTTGATCAAGAATCTTTGAATCTCTCATGTTGATATTTTCATAGCTTTTGAAAGAGATTCATAGGATTGTTATTTTGTTTTCATTTGAGTTTTAATCATTTCAAAGAAGGCAAACATTCTACAACAAAGGAAATCTTGGTTGTTCATCAAGCAAACAAGCAAATTGGAAGTCTTGTTGTGATAACAAGCAATTGGAAGTCTTGTTGTGATAACAAGCAATTGGAAGTCTTGTTGTGTTAACAAGCAAATTGGAAGTCTTGGTGTGAGGCATCATCAAGCAAGTGGAAGCCTTTGAAGAATCTCAAAGCAAATTGGAAGACTTGTTGTGGGGAATCGGCAAGCAAGAGAAGGGGTTAGATTAGATTCAATAGGGTTACAAGGCAAGGGTGTGGTATCTCTTGTAGGCTAGCAAGAAGGGAGTCTTGTGAGGCATTTACTTGTAATTTGAGAACTCTAATTCCTCATAGTGAAGAATCTCTCTTGGTTGAAGAGGGGACTGGATGTAGCTTTCAAGTGGATGAAAGTGAACCAGGATAAATCACTGTGTCGTATCTCTAAACTCTTAACTCTTTACATTTAAGTCATTCATTGTGTTCTTGGTTGAAAACCTAGAAAAGATTGATTTTCATAATTGATTGAATTGAATATTAATTGTGTAAATTGATTTGGGGAAAATCATTTTCATAACCTAGGTAATCAATAAGAATATTGGTGTTAATCAATTCCGCTTTATCTCTAATCATATGTGTTAATTGATTGATTTTCGTATTTGATTGAAAAGTGATTTTTCAGTTTTAAAAGTGATTAATCGAGTAACTGTTTTCATTAATCGATTAAATAAAAACAAGCTTTCGACATTAATCGATTAACCTGTCTTATTAATCGATTAACTAGTGTTTTTCAAAGTGTTAATTGATTAACAGGTTTGTTTAATCGATTAAAGGCTGAAAATTTTGCAAAAAGCATTTGTTTTAATCGTTTCGATTTGTTTCTTTCGAAAATCTTTCAAGGTTTATCTAACACCTATTCAACCCCACCTTCTAGGTGTTCTCCTAGTGTCTCCTAACTATTTCACCCACCGATTGTTAGGTTCCAACACTAACATCTTAAGCCAATCTATTTGTTGAAGCCAATATCTCAAAGAAAAACTATCATGGTACTGCAAACAAAAGTTTTTAAACCAGTAAGAAAATTGAGTTCGTTTTTTCCTAGTTACAAAGTCACAAAACTCAAATTGGCAAACATTCTAGAAAGAAAGAGATTAACAAGTATACAACTATATAACAGAAATTAAAAGAACAAGTCACACACAGATGAAGACCCCAATATCTAGCAGTATTTCTGTTTTATTTTGCTCTGGTGCTGCAGTGTTTAAACCCAAGTAATAAGCACCAAAGAATAAAACTAACAGCAAGTAATAAGCACCAAGTAATAAGCACCAAAGAATAAAACTAATTATTCAATAAGAACATCCTACAACCCAAGTGTAACACCTAGGATTTATACCCTTATTTCCCCCTTATAATAAAATACGGACTTGAAAATTCATTTTTATTTCATTAAAATCAACCGTCAAACGGACGGAGTTTTGTTTGTTTTTCGGACTATTCCAAAATTCAACCTGTGGTAAACCATTTTAATTAAACAACCAATAGCCAGCAGGGCTTCAGATAATATTTCTAAATCATATCAAGGCCCAATGGGCTCCAAAAATATCAGAGTACTAGCGGAAATACTAAGTTTGAGTATCTTAACCAAAACATAATACTTTATCAAAACAAAGCATCCTAAGCCTCATTTAAAATATGCATATTAAATTTACATCAAAATAATATAAGAGGCTTAGGTCCATATTATACTCTAAACCCATAACACCCTAATCTCCCTGTAAGGGAAAGTACTCCTGCTCGGCCGGGGGCTGTGCCAGCTCAATCTCCGTACCTGAAAAATGTAAGGGAGTGAGCTTTGCACATGAAATAGAAAGCAGTTTCTAACTAGACATAACAACCCGCTAGGTCAAACACAACTAGCAAATAGAGCATATATTCACATATAGCACGCCATGCACATTTCATAATTTCCATATTCATTATTCATTCCAAATTTCCATTTTCATTATTCATTTCAACATCCATTTTCATTATTCATTTCATCATTCATTTTCTTTACTTTTTATTCATTTCACATACACATTTTATTTCAGTACATCACCTCAAATCAGGGGCCAATGCACAATTTTCATTCAACACATTTATCACCTCAAAACAGAGGCCCTTAGACTTTTCCATATTTAAATTATGTGTCCCTCAGGTCAGAGGTCAACACTTAAACATTATATTCATTTGATTTCATACACATGCCCTTTTCATAAATTCTCTTAACTTTCATTATTTCTTTTCTCTGTACATATACCTTGAGTTCCTCATAATATAGGGAAATTTATTCACGTGGATCCATCATTGCGTACAGTCCCACAACCCGGACAACGTCTTACAGCTGCGCACCATGGCGTCTTACGCGATCTATGCGTGCAGTCCCACAACCCGGACAACGTCTTACAAGATCTGGATCGCACAAGTCTATGCGTGCAGTCCCACAACCCGGACAACGTCTTACAAGACATTAAATCAAACCAGTCGATGCGTACAGTCCCACAACCTGGACAACGTCTTACACGACATCAAATCAAATCGGTCGATGCGTACAGTCCCACAACCCGGACAACGTCTTACACGACCTCATACCGAACCAGTCGACGCGTACAGTCCCACAACCCGGACAACGTCTTACACGACTTGATTCACACCAGTCTAAGCGTACAGTCCCACAACCCGGACAACGTCTTACAAGACTGGCTCCTTTAACCAACTTACCTTTAGCCTTTTGGAAGTGCACCACCATATTTTTAAAGTCTTGCATTCAATGCCATAAAATCCTTATTTACTTTATCCAATTATACTACTAAATTTTCATCTGCTTGTTCAATAAATCATAACACATTTAATCATAACTACACATATTCATAATTTCCCATTCATAACTTATCCCTACTCAATTCCCATGTTAATTATTCAATTCCTCTCAAATAGCATTCATTTTCTTAATTAAGTATATGCAATACATTTAGGCTCAGTTATACAAATTCAGCAATTAGGGAGCAAATATATTCAACCAAAACATACATTTGCCCTAGCAGTCAATTATCATTTAATACAAAACTTTACAAATAAAATCAATAATCGTAGAAATCATTTATGACAATTTCACTATCTTATTACCCAAATCCTCTTGTACATCAATATAATCATTATCCAAGTTTCATTTATCAAATAATTCATTCTCATATTATTGGGTTTCCTTTTCCTAATCTTAACATCCAATCATCATGCATATTTAATTAATTAGAATTTTATATTCGATAACCTAAGGTTTTATAATTTAATTTTCTCCCCTAACACATAACCTTAACAAATCATTATATACTAATTAGAACCAACTCCCTAGAACAAGGCAATGCTCACAATATCCACCCCCTTACCTTAACCAAGGAGAGGGAGAGTGGGAAAATCCAAGCCTTAGCTCCAAGCACTCCCACAACCAAGAGCTCCAAAGGCAAGAAGATAAAGAGAGTGATGATGATCTTCCCTAAGTCGAAGGAATGGAATGATGATGAGATTATTTCCCAATTTCAAGAGAAAATTCGAATTTCCCAAAGAGGGGAAAGAGAGAGAGAGAGAGAGAGAGAGAGAGAGAGAGAAAATCCAAATTAGAGACAGAGAAGAACATCAAGAACATGAATACTTACTTGGAGCAACGAAGAGGGACTTGATGATGGATTTTGGAGAGATTCCCTTGAGGCTTGATGGATTTGAAATGAGAGATTGTGTGCCCTAGAGAGAGAAAATTCGAGTTTTTGGCAAGAATTCACGTGTGGATCGCCTTTATTTTTTTCCACTGCAACAGCCCTTAATCGATTAATATTCGATTAAATTGCAGCTTAATCGATTAAGAGGCGATTAAGAGGCGATTAAGCTGCACAATTTTGCAGTATCCAGACTTTGAAAGGCCATAACTTCTTCGTTACCCGTTGGATCTTCCTCAAATTTTAAAGCAAGCTTCCTCACCTATAATACTTCACATCCAACGGTGTGTGAATTCAATGCTCCTAATTATGTGGATTATGTTTTGATGATGACAAAATAATTAACAAATCATGCCTTGAAGATATTGCAACATCAACATCAACAAGAAGTCAAGAAAAGAAGACAAGTGCCCAATCATTCTCAATCAAATATTAATTGTAAATTTCTAATTTATGTTGAGAGTGGTTGAGAGTGGGTAGAAATAGTTAGTCTCTTCTAGGAATAAATTTTTATATGTTTATTAAGTTGAGATTGACCAAAAATTAATACTTGAGAGGAAAAATAAAATTGAAAAATAATTTTTCCCATATCTGATCAAAATACTCGAGTATTTTGAAAAAGACTCGAGTATACACTCGAGTATTTGTAGAAAAACTCGAGTATTTGTGCCAGGTCAGCAATTATGACCGTTAGTCTTGTTCGTGCACCAATTCACTCGTGACCGACCAAAAAGACTCGAGTTTTTACCAAAAGACTCGAGTATTTTTGTCCACTCAGCAAAAATGAACGTTGGAGAAACTCAAAAACCCAATTGAGGGCATTTGAGTCTCATCCAACCCAAGAGAGAATTCAGAACCTTATTGTAAAATTTCTCTTTGAATTTGTGCAAGAACAAACAAGACAATAACACATCATTGATTACAAGCTTTCATAATTTCCTCTTCTCAAGTGTTAATTCCCAAAAAGCTCAACTTCTCACTCATATTGTCATTTTATTCCAAGTTGAGTTTTAGGCCTCAATTCTTACATTGAGCTGTGCTTATTTGTGCTAATCCATTGTGAGATTAGTAATACACATACAAAAAGCTTGATTATTCAAAGTCTTGGATTGTTCCCAAGCAAACCCTAAGTGGCTTAGGGTGTTGGAAGTCTTGAGAGGTTCTCAAGCACAAGACTAGGAGGTTCCTAGCCCGGTGGAGTTTCTTGAAGGGAGTTCAAGGAAGCTTTGTGAAGAGTTCTTCAATCACCGGAATCAAATTGGGGTAGAAATCAAGAGTTTGGTACACTCTTGAAAGGGTTAGGTTGAATGAGGCCATTCTCAAGCAATCCTTTGTAATTTCTAACAATTTGATTATTAGTAGAAACTCCTAAGTGATTAGGAGGACTGGATGTAGCTCATTGTTGGAGTGAACCAGGATAAAATTGCTTGAGTGTTGGTTTATTGCTTTTAATCTACTTTCTAGCTCAATAGACTTAAGTCATTTCAATCAATTAGGATTTATACAATTAGGTAGCAAGTTCAAGGAATCTTTGTGTTAAAAGTTATTTAGATTACTTGCTATTCTGTTGGATAAGTTCCTGTTTATTATTGAATTGATTTGAGTTAAATTACTGAATTTTCGTTTCTGGTCTTTCTGCTATCTGATAGGAAACACTCGAGTATTTCAGAAAAGACTCGAGTTGTTCATCCTGAAAAACTCGAGTATTTCACAAAAGACTCGAGTCTTTTGTGTCTGATTCCAGAAAATTCAGTCTTAGCTCCATTCTTCAATTATCAATCGAAATATTTGGTATTAGTGCTTCAAAATACTATTCACCCCCCCTCTAGTATTTGCTTAGCCCGCTTGTTGGTTTCCAACAAGTGGTATCAGAGCTCGGTCGAAAGATCGAGTGTAACAACTTTTTCGAAAAAGATCCTTTTGGAAACTTAATGGGCTCTAGCAATAACTTTGGTGGAGAAGGAGCTTCAATAAACCGTCCTCCACTATTTAATGGTGAAGGATATGTTTATTGGAAAACTCGCATGAAAGTTTTTATTGAAGCAATTGATATGGATATTTGGGATGCAATTGAAAATGGTCCTTTCATTCCCAAAAAGAAAATAAATGATGAAATTGTTGAAATTCCAAGGAGTAGTTGGAATGATGATGAAAAGAGAAAAGTCTCATTTGATTTAAAAGCTAAAAACATCATCTTTTCGGCTCTATCCCATGATGAATTTTATAGAGTTTCCCAATGTAAATCGGCAAAAGAAATGTGGGATACTTTGCAAGTCACACATGAGGGAACAAGTGAGGTTAGAGATGCAAGATTGAATTCTCTAACTCACGAATATGAATTGTTCCACATGTTGCCAAATGAATCCATTAGTGACTTGCAAAAGCGATTCTCTCACATTGTTAATCATTTGATTTCCTTGGGAAAAGTATTTCGCAATGGTGAAACTACTAACAAAATTCTAAGATGTCTTGATAGGAGTTGGCAACCCAAGGTAACCGCCATCAAGGAATCAAGAGACATAAATAGCATGGACTTAGCCACTTTGTTTGGCAAACTCCAAGAGCATGAGATGGAGCTTACAAGACTTGGGATGCATGAGGAATCGGACAAAAAGAAAAAGAGCATAGCACTCAAAGCTTCAACCAAAGCTACAAAAGAAGTTGAAGAATGCTCTACAAGTGGAGATTCCGATGGTGAACCAAATCAAGAAGAATTTGGGATGTTTGTGAAAAGATTCAACAAATTTTTCAAAGGGAAGAAAGGTGGATCTTCATCCAATTTCAAGAGAACCAAAGACTCCAAACAAAGAGAAAAGAGTACCAATGATGGAGTTAAGTGTCATGAATGTGGAGGGGTTGGTCACATAAGAATGGAATGTGCCACATTCTTGAAGAAGAATGACAAGAAGACCCAAGAGACCAAAGGGAAGCGTGCATACATTGTTTGGGATGCACCGGAGAAGAGCAATGAATCATCTTCAAGTAGTTCCGGTGATGAAAATGCAAACCTTTGTCTCATGGCCAAGAACAATCATGAGTCCTCATCAAGAGCTAATCATGGCATGAGTGAAAGTGATGATGAGGTAACCTCTAGCTCTTCTTGTTCATCTTCAAACTCCATTTCATATGATGATTTGCAAGAAGCCTACAATGAAATGTTAATTCAATTTAAAAGGCTTGCTAAAATTAATAAGGAAAAGGAAAGAAAATTTTGGACTTTCAACATGAAATTGATGAATTGCAAAAATCTATAAATGAGTTGAAACTTCAAAATGAATCCTTGGAACTTATTAATTCTAGTCATCAAAGTGATTGTGCAAATCATGAGGAGATTATCACTCCATGTGAGAGATGTGATGAACTTGAAAAAGAAGTGAAAGAGTTGAAAAACAAACTCACAATCTCACATAGTGATAGAAACCTCAACCGGTTGTTGAACTCTCAAAGACATAATCACAACAAAACCGGTTTAGGATATGTTCATAAAACGAACGAAAAGTACAAGGTGGTTGGAACATTTTCTAAGAAAAATTCATCAAAGAGACCAACTTGTACTTATTGTGGAAAGGTTGGACATATCAACATTGAGTGCCACATTAAGAAGTTTGAAATGAAAAAGGGCACTTATATGTGGATTAAGAAGGGAGAAAGTCCCAACACTAACCCTAAGGGACCCAACATTGTTTGGGTACCCAAAGTGAACAAGTGATTTCATTTTGTAGGTGTGTCTTCGAACGGGAAAACAATTGTGGTATCTTGATAGTGGATGTTCGAAGCACATGACGGGAGATAAGCGGCACTTCATTGAGCTTACTCCAAAGGAAAAGGGTTATGTCACTTATGGGGACAACAACAAAGGCAAAATCCTTGGTATTGGTAAAATCGGAAACTCTTCAAACTTGATTATTGATAATGTGCTCTATGTTCAAGGATTAGAACATAATCTCTTGAGCATAAGCCAATTATGTGATGTTGGTAATCATGTAGTTTTTACCTCTACCCATTGCCTCATTAAAAGTGACAAAGATGAATCAATCAAATTTGTTGGTAGAAGGTCAAATAATACTTACTTAGTTGATTTGAACAAAGTCACTTCTTTGGTCTCTACTTGTTTAGTGAGCAAAGAAAATGACACTTGGTTATGGCATCGTAGGACCGCTCATATAAATGTAAACCAATTGAAGAAAATTCAATCTAAAGATCTAGTAGTTGGTTTACCAAAGCTAAATTTTTCTATTGAAGGTGTTTGTTTCCCTTGCAAGAAATGTAAACAAACTAAAAACACCTTTGGATCAAAAATGATGATGTCCACATCAAGGCCATTAGAAATGCTTCATATGGACTTGTTTGGACCATCACAAGTAAAAAGCTTTGGTGGCAACTATTATGCATTGGTGATTGTTGATGACTTCTCTAGATTTACTTGGACTTTGTTTTTAACTACTAAGAGTGAGACCTACAAATCTTTTAAACATCATGTCAAACTTTTGCAAAACCAAGTGAATCAAAAAGTAATTATTATTCGTACCGATCATGGTGGTGAATTTGAAAACCACAAATTTGATAGATTTTGTGCTAAAAATGGTATTGAGCACCAATTCTCCGCACCAAGAACTCCGGAACAAAACGGAGTGGTAGAGCGGAAAAATAGGGTGCTAGAGGAACTTGCTAGAACCATGTTAAATGATTCTCAAGTACCTCAATATTTTTGGGCTGATGCCGTCAATACGGCTTGTTATGTTTTAAATCGTATTTTGATAAGGCCCTCTTTGGATAAAACCCCCTATGAACTTTACAAGGGAAGAAAGCCAAATATATCTCATTTTCATGTCTTCGGATGCCAAGTTTTTGTTTTAAATAATGGAAAAGATCACCTTGGCAAGTTTGATTCCAAATCCGATGAAGGCATATTTTTAGGCTATTCTTCTCATAGTAAAGCTTATAGAATTTTCAATAAAAGAACTTTAACTATTGAGGAATCAATTCATGTGGTTTTTAATGAGTCTTCAAAAGAAGATAGTGTTTTATGTGATGCTAGTGAAGATGGCATTGTCTTTTCAAAAGAAGAAAAAGAGAGAGAGAATTCAAAAGTTGATGAAGGAGAAGTAAGGGAAGAACTTCCTCCAACTTGGAAATCGGTCAAGGCTCATCCTATAGACAAAGTCATAGGAGATATGTCAAAGGGATTACTTACTCGTAGGTCTATTCAAAACATTTGCCACTATGTCTCATTTGTTTCTCAAATTGAACCCGATTCAATTAAAAAGGCCATTGAGGATGATCATTGGGTTCTTGCTATGCAAGAAGAATTAAACCAATTTGAGAGAAATGAAGTTTGGGATCTAGTCCCTAAACCCGATGATCATACCATAATTGGTACTAAATGGATTTATAGAAACAAACTTGATGAATCCGGGTTGATTATAAGAAACAAAGCTAGACTAGTAGCTCAAGGGTACAACCAAGAGGAAGGTATCGATTATGATGAGACCTTTGCTCCGGTTGCACGTCTTGAAGCAATCCGAATTTTACTTGCTTATGCTTCAATCATGAAATTTACTTTATATCAAATGGATGTTAAAAGTGCTTTCTTGAATGGGTTTATAAATGAAGAAGTGTATGTCAAACAACCCCCCGGTTTTGAAAATAGTGAATTTCCAAACCATGTTTATAAATTGAAAAAGGCACTCTATGGATTGAAACAAGCTCCTAGAGCTTGGTATGATCGATTGAGTTCCTTTCTATTAGAAAACAAGTTTCAAAGAGGGAAGGTTGATAATACATTATTTATTTATAAAACCAAGGATGACATTTTGTTAGTACAAATCTATGTTGATGATATCATTTTCGGTGCTACTAACGTGTCTCTTTGTAGAAAGTTTTCAAATTTGATGAAAAAGGAATTTGAAATGTCAATGATGGGAGAACTCAAGTTCTTCCTAGGCTTACAAATAAAGCAAGTCAAGGAGGGGATATTTGTGCATCAAGGGAAATATTGCAAAGAGCTCCTTGAAAAATTCGGATTGGACAAGTGCAAGGAAGCCTACACTCCAATGAGCACATCATGCTACCTAGACAAGGATGAACAAGGTACACCGGTTGATGTTAGTAATTATAGGGGTATGATAGGTAGTCTCCTATATCTCACTGCATCTAGACCGGATATTATGTTTAGTGTATGCATGTGTGCTAGATTTCAAGCTAATCCTAAAGAATCTCACCTATCCGCAGTTAAACATATATTTAAGTATCTAAAAGGAACAATTAACACTGGTGTATGGTATCCTGCTGATGCCAATCTTAGTTTAGTTGGTTACTCGGATTCCGACTTCGCGGGATGCAAGCTTGATCGCAAAAGCACCAGTGGTACTTGCCATTTCTTGGGAAGTTCATTGGTGTCATGGTTTTCTAAAAAGCAAGCTTGTGTCGCTCTTTCTACCGCCGAAGCGGAATATATCGCAGCCGGTAGTTGTTGTGCTCAACTGTTATGGATGAAACAACAATTATCGGATTTTGGTTTGAAACTTGAAAATATTCCGATTAGATGCGATAACACGAGTGCAATCAATTTGACTAAGAATCCGGTGTATCACTCAAGAACTAAACACATTGAAATAAGACATCACTTTTTAAGAGATCATGTACAAAAGGGTGATTGCACAATTGAATTTGTCAGTACCACAAATCAATTAGCTGACATTTTTACAAAACCTCTACCAAGGGACACCTTTTATCATATTAGGAGAGAACTTGGTATTTTAGATGAAGCTAATATAGGCTAATTGCATTGTGTGTCATTTTTGGAAAATCACCATATTAGTCTTACTCTAATGTGTTATTGATTCTTAGTTAAATTGTCCTTGATGATATTTGAAATTGTATATGTTAATTGTGTGTGATTCTGTACTGTATTCCATGTTGGTAGTGAAGCATTTGTGTTTGATTTGTGTTTGGTCTTTTAAAACTGAGTTTTTACTTTCTGTTCTGACAAAATACTCGAGTTTTTCCAAAAACACTCGAGTATTTTAATTCAAAATTAAATCAGTTTTAAATTGAAAAAGTTTTTAATCAGGGTCTGATAAAAATACTCGAGTGTTTTGAAAAACACTCGAGTCTTTCGAAACCCCCAATTTTTGAACTTTCAGACCAAACTCGAGTATTTTCTAAAAACTCGAGTATTTTGCGTTTTCCTGAAAATTGAACTTTCGGACCAAAGTCGAGTTTTTCAATTTTTACTCGAGTTTTCTGGGGAAATCTGGGCTGAGTCATGAACGACTCGAGTATATTCTCAAACACTCGAGTATTTTGTAGCGAATAACTCGAGTATTGTTGAATATACTCGAGTATTTTGGCGAGTTTATATATTCTCCAGCCCCCACAAACTCGAGTTTCACGAACCCCTTTCTCTTCTCTCTCGGTTTTCTCATATCTCTCTCCTCAAAACTCCGTTTTTACTCAAATTTTTGCCAAATCTTACTAGTTTTACATCCTCTAATCACTTTTCTACCATTATTTCACCGAATTTCAACTCTTTTCAACCTCAAATCCGTCACCCCCTTTTAAAACCCTAATTTCCAAAACTCCAATTTTCCCATCATTTCATCTATGGCTTCTTCATCTGGCAAAGGAAAGAGAGTAAGGATTGCTGACTCATCTTCCGAGGAGGAAATTTCCGACTACTATCAAGAGGATGAACGCTTGGAAAGGATGGAAGGCTTTGCCACCAGAGAATTCGGAGTAATCACATGGATCAATAGTACTTTCCTTGAGAGTAACGGTTTCCATTTTGTTACTAACCTTAGATATCAGAAACTGATTCAATTTCTGGAATTTCATGGACCTATATATCCTAGGTTAGTTAGAACATTCTATGCAAACCTTAGGCTAAAGGACAATGTCATAGAAACAATGGTTGAGGGTGTTCGATTCAAAATTAGCGCTAAGGACCTTTTTGTTGCTTTTGGGACAACACGTCACGGGGACAATTCTCTAAAGGCCGATGCGGACGGCATTTTTCAAAGTTGTTTGCGCCCCGGTCGTGTATGGACCGAAGGAGTTAAGCATTCCTCATACATGACTGTCCAATCTAGGGTGTTGCATTATATTGTTTGTCATCAATTAGTGCCTCAAACCTCACCCAATTATGCCAAACCCACAAACAATGAACTTAGGCTTCTTAGTGCCATCCTGAACAATGAGAAGCTGAACTGGAGTCGCATAATTTTGGATAGAATGCTCCTTGCTGCTAAGTCCAAACACCCAAAAACCCTGCCCTATGCCATGCATGTTTGTTATCTGTTGAGTTACTTCAAGGTGCCTATCCCACGCAATGAAGAGAAAAAGACTCTTCATGTGAACCAGCATTGCCTCAACAAAGGCACCTTGAGTCACCAGGACATGGCATTCCATGAACCCTCTGGCCAATACTTGTACCGATCTGATATTGCTGAGCTAGAGAGGGTTGCAAATGTGGCAGCTCAACAAGGGATGGATGCCCATCAGATGGAAGAGGAAGCTGCTGCATTTGCCCAGGCTGAAGAAGGGGATCCTATTGATCAGATTAACTTTGATGACTTCGCTGGATCTCAATCTGGGTTTGACAACTCGGGCTGGAGAGAGAATGTGATCACACGTCTGGACACTTTAGATGGGAGAATGGACTCCCTTGTGCATGCTATGGACGCCCAGCGTGATGATTTTGTTAGCCTAGACACTAGGATGAGTGCAGAGTCTGCCATGTTTTATTCTCATTTGGATCAGCACTCGGCCCAGATTAATGCCCGCCTGGACCAGCAGTCAGGGGAGATGCACCGCCGGTTTGATGAGATGATGGCGGCCTTCTCTCGATTTTATCCTCCTCCAGATGATCCAGCTCCTTCCATGTTTTGATGCTGCTGCTTATGGATTTTCTATTTTAGTTTTCATTATGTTTTCATCATGTTGATCTTGTTGCATTTTCTGTACTTTGAGAACTTGGTGTTTTGCGACTTTGGGTTTATTAATTGCACCTTTGATTTGGACCTTGTATGATATTTTTATGTTAATGAATTTGGTCTTTATTATGATGTTTGTGCAAAGCTTCAGGGGGAGCTCTTTATTGTTATTATATCTCCGTTTTATTTGCATAGTTGGTTATGGGGTTTTCCGATTATGCACCTCTCCTCCCTTGATCTTTTTCTAAATTGTTACATCTTTTTGGCGTATGACAAAAAGGGGGAGAGATATTACACTTGTCTTGTCTTGATATTGTTGCACCTAAAATCTCTAATTATGGTATATACTCTGATAATTGTTAAATTCTCTAATACCATAGGCTTGGTGCTAAAATTAAATTGTCATAACATCTTACTCAAGCTGAATTTTTAGATAGGTGAAAAGTATCATATAGTGAGGGGGAGTTGCATCTCCAAGTGGATCAAGCTTAACAAATGGATCAAGTGTTAATTATTTTGTCATCACCAAAAAGGGGGAGATTGTGAATTCAATGCTCCTAATTATGTGGATTATGTTTTGATGATGACAAAATAATTAACAAATCATGCCTTGAAGATATTGCAACATCAACATCAACAAGAAGTCAAGAAAAGAAGACAAGTGCCCAATCATTCTCAATCAAATATTAATTGTAAATTTCTAATTTATGTTGAGAGTGGTTGAGAGTGGGTAGAAATAGTTAGTCTCTTCTAGGAATAAATTTTTATATGTTTATTAAGTTGAGATTGACCAAAAATTAATACTTGAGAGGAAAAATAAAATTGAAAAATAATTTTTCCTATATCTGATCAAAATACTCGAGTATTTTGAAAAAGACTCGAGTATACACTCGAGTATTTGTAGAAAAACTCGAGTATTTGTGCCAGGTCAGCAATTATGACCGTTAGTCTTGTTCGTGCACCAATTCACTCGTGACCGACCAAAAAGACTCGAGTTTTTACCAAAAGACTCGAGTATTTTTGTCCAGTCAGCAAAAATGAACGTTGGAGAAACTCAAAAACCCAATTGAGGGCATTTGAGTCTCATCCAACCCAAGAGAGAATTCAGAACCTTATTGTAAAATTTCTCTTTGAATTTGTGCAAGAACAAACAAGACAATAACACATCATTGATTACAAGCTTTCATAATTTCCTCTTCTCAAGTGTTAATTCCCAAAAAGCTCAACTTCTCACTCATATTGTCATTTTATTCCAAGTTGAGTTTTAGGCCTCAATTCTTACATTGAGCTGTGCTTATTTGTGCTAATCCATTGTGAGATTAGTAATACACATACAAAAAGCTTGATTATTCAAAGTCTTGGATTGTTCCCAAGCAAACCCTAAGTGGCTTAGGGTGTTGGAAGTCTTGAGAGGTTCTCAAGCACAAGACTAGGAGGTTCCTAGCCCGGTGGAGTTTCTTGAAGGGAGTTCAAGGAAGCTTTGTGAAGAGTTCTTCAATCACCGGAATCAAATTGGGGTAGAAATCAAGAGTTTGGTACACTCTTGAAAGGGTTAGGTTGAATGAGGCCATTCTCAAGCAATCCTTTGTAATTTCTAACAATTTGATTATTAGTAGAAACTCCTAAGTGATTAGGAGGACTGGATGTAGCTCATTGTTGGAGTGAACCAGGATAAAATTGCTTGAGTGTTGGTTTATTGCTTTTAATCTACTTTCTAGCTCAATAGACTTAAGTCATTTCAATCAATTAGGATTTATACAATTAGGTAGCAAGTTCAAGGAATCTTTGTGTTAAAAGTTATTTAGATTACTTGCTATTCTGTTGGATAAGTTCCTGTTTATTATTGAATTGATTTGAGTTAAATTGCTGAATTTTCGTTTCTGGTCTTTCTGCTATCTGATAGGAAACACTCGAGTATTTCAGAAAAGACTCGAGTTGTTCATCCTGAAAAACTCGAGTATTTCACAAAAGACTCGAGTCTTTTGTGTCTGATTCCAGAAAATTCAGTCTTAGCTCCATTCTTCAATTATCAATCGAAATATTTGGTATTAGTGCTTCAAAATACTATTCACCCCCCCTCTAGTATTTGCTTAGCCCGCTTGTTGGTTTCCAACACGGTGGAATTTGTGTTTAGAGTTGTAAATCTTTTATTTTGAATTTCCTAATATAGGGTGTTTATAACACCAAAAACATTGCTTCTAACGCTCTTTTGTTCATCTTTCAACCTCCTTTTTGATGTCAATGCTTCTTGATTCCTTTATGGCATTCAAAGAACTCCTAATCCATCATTTTAAATCCTTTTTAGAATAATCCTTACTTCCAAATCTTATCGTTATTCTAAATATTATTTGAATTAAAATTCGGGATGTTACACCAAGTTTATATATTTTTTTTAAAGTAACCCATGTTTATATTTAATTACATTAGAACAATCAGAAAGAGCAAAAAGAATCGAACAAATTAGCAAGAATATCAACCTTCAACAACTATATCAAATACCTTAGAAGGATCGCAAAGTAATTTTGCTGTTGCTGGAAAATGAACTGACGAGATTAGGGTTTTACAGAGATTTGAGTGATTGATTTGATTCTATAAGGGGTTTTTGTGATTAGAGCCTCGATTAGGGTTTTCAATTAGAATCAATGAATGAAAATCGTGAATGAGAATGAATGACAAATGCGTTAAACCTATGCTCCAGAAGAACTTACCTTGATAGCATTGGTTTTTCTAGAGGCGAGTGGTCCCCCGTACGCGATTTGCTGCTCCTGACCTTTCGCCGTTGATGATTGAGCTGGTTCGTGGCGGCGGGAATGAGAAACAGTGGAGGGAGCCCATTAGAGAAAGGAACGATGAGCAAGAGAGAGAAGAACGCGACGGGAAATAAAAACGAGCCATGTGAGGGCGTCAGCCATGGGCAGCGACGGCCAGGAGAGAGAGAGAGAGAATGAAGGAGGAAGGGAGGTGAAGGAATGATTTGAGAGGAAGAGGAGTCGTGGGGCTTTTTTTTTTAAGACAGGAACCCTTGCAATTTATTTATTTTTCAGACTGGTCGTCAAAATGAACTACTCTAGTATGAACCAATGTCATCTTCTAGATCGGTTCCGCATCCGAACCAATTTTAAATAATATATTTTCAGACTGGTCATTTAAATCAACCAGTCTGATTTAAACTAATTCCAACTTTCAGACCGGTTCCGTGCGGAATCGGTCTTAATGAAGTGGTCTGAAAAATATATTTTGTACTAGTGCACATTTTCATTCATAAAAACATATTCGTAAATTATATAACTAGTTTTAGGGAGGATGTTACAAAAGTCAAATGTTAAATGCATTTTTTTAGTAGTACATATTTGTAAGAGAGAAATTAAAGTGAAATAAAATATTATGGATTCTAATATCTTAAAGTTAACTAATATTATCTAGAAGCATAATTAGTTAGTGAATCTACCGTGGTTACTCAAAGCTGGATGATGCTAAATTATGAAGGGATATCAAAAACTTCATTTCTTTTTTCTAAAAACTACTTTCATTCAATGGAGATGTATAAAATAGGTCCTAACCAATTGTAACTTTTGAAAACAAATATTTAGCTATTTAGAAATGATCATATTGATTACGAGTTTGGTTTGATGTGTCATAACAAAATAAGTTGTCATAGAAGATGAAACTAACACACGTTACTGTAAAAGATCAAGATTCATGCTAAATTCGGAAGAACAATCTTAACAAACCACAAAAAATAAACCCATGTCCAAAATACTTTTATAATAAACCCAAGTCATATACCTATTCTACATTCGTGTAAAAAAATATATTTCTTTTTAAAAACAAAAATGATGGGAAAACCTGTCTGCTTGATCTTTTTATTGGCACTTTCTTTGTTTGCATCTCACTTAAATTCTCTTCCCCTATCAACCAACAAGAGATGGATAGTGGATGAATCAGGGAAACGAGTAAAACTTCATTGCTTGAACTGGTCTAGCCACCTCAATGCAACGGTGGCAGAGGGTCTTGACTCGATATCCTTGCCTGATATTGTAGCTGAAATGAAGGACCTTGGGTTCAACTGTGTTCGCTTCACATGGGCCACACACATGTTTACTCGTTATGCCAACAATTCAGTGGGAGAGATGTTGGACTCAAAGGGCTTGAGGGGTGTTAGATTAGGCATTAGAGACTACACCCCTTCTATAGAGAACATGACCCTGGTGGATGCTTTTGATGCTGTGGTTGATGAGGTTGGGAAACAAGGTATGATGGTAGTGGCTGATAATCATGTTAGTGAGCCTAAATGGTGTTGTGAAGATCGTGATGGGAATGGGTTCTTTGGAGACGAACACTTCAACCCTGAGGAATGGTTACAAGGGCTTTCAATGGTAGCAAAGCGCGTGAAAGGAAAACCTCAGGTTTATAAAATTATATAATTTTTATTAATCATATTATTCCCTATATATCTAGAATAATTATTTAAATTGTATAATAATAATGCTTGCACACATTTTTATAAAATAAAATAAATTGTGAATGCATTTAACAAGATTGGATTGGTAGATGATCTATCAGCTTCTTTAATGAAAGATTCAATTATTATCGGGTGCATGAGAAAAGTTGATTGGTAAAGACAAAATTATTTCGATAATCTATGTCTTAACATAAATTATAACATTCAACCACATAAAGACATTATGTGGAAAAAAATATTATTGCATTTACATGTTCTTATCAATTTTTATTTTATTTTATTTTGCATTTATATGTTGTTGGTTTGGCAAATCTTTATCAATACTTTTCTCCCTTCTTAAAAAAAAAAAAAAAAACTCTATGGTTGTTAAATTATTTTTATTATTAAAATTGACCTTTATAACCGATTCAAAATATGATGCATTTAAATTCTTAAGAGAAGAATTTTAAGAATCGTCAATGTAAAGTTAATCTAAACAATATGATAATAGGTTTAATTTGTGATCTATTAATAAAACTTATATATAATTTATCATCAACTTCAGATAACAATAGAAAAACTAAATCTTTAATGTTAATTTCCAATAGGTGGTGGCAATGAGCTTGAGAAATGAACTAAGGGGTCCACGTCAAAATATAAGCGAATGGCACAAGTATATTAGCCAAGGAGTAACAACTGTTCACAAAGAAAATCCAAACGTTCTAGTGTTTGTTTCTGGTTTTAACTACGACACTGATTTGAGTTTCTTGAAGAAAAGGCCTCTAGAAGTAAACGTGGGCAACAAGTTGGTGTATGAAGTACATTCATATTCATGGTCTGGATCATCTTCTGATGATTGGATCAAGAAGCCAGTGAATCAACTATGTGCAAGAATCATGAATGGGTTGAAAGATAGAGCAGGCTTTCTTATGAATGGTCCTAATCCAGCACCACTAGTCATGAGTGAATTTGGTATAGCCATGGAGAAAACAGATGAGAAGAACAATCGATTCTTGTCATGTATGTTGGCTTACCTTGCAGGGGTAGACTTGGATTGGGCATTGTGGGCTGCACAAGGTGGCTACTATATTAGAGAGAAAGAACAGGTTGTTGATGAGTCTTTTGGCATATGGCGGTTTGATTTTAGAACACTTAGATATCCAAAATTCCCTCAAAGGTTTCAGCTCGTGCAGAAGAAGCTTCTAGGTATGGCCTTTAATTTTCAGAAAAAAGTCATGCGTGCAAGTCAAGATCCTCTCTATTTTTTAAAGAAATAGACAAGATCTTAATTGTTAAATAATTTAACAAGTTAAAATATTAAATTAAGTATTATTAAAGATATAAAAATAATTGGATATAGGAAATAGACAAGAAATGGAGTGGACCTCTATTCTCATGCATGCAAAAAATAATCCTTTATGATGATGATTCCAAGAATTTATTTTATTTTATCATATATTTTGAGGTTATATATATATATATATATATATATATATATATATATATATATATAGATAGAATACTCTCCCCATTCTTATATAGATGGTAAAAATTTACAAAGAAATTTTTTATAAAACTAAAGTATTTATATTAAATAAAAATTTTTAGAGATTGCAACTATGGAATATGATTAGGTAATTAATGAAAGATACGTACCTCAAACAATAAGTTGATGATTAATTGATTTATAAGTCAAGTCATTAATAACATATTTCTTATTTCTTTTGATTTTTCAAAATTTTATCATTATTAATAGCAATAACATGTTCCCTCATTATGAATGAATGTTTTCTTAATTGCAGATCCAAGTTCAAATGTGAGCAAGTCCTACATAATATATCATCCACTAAGTGGGCAATGTGTGAATGTAAACAAGAACCATGAACTTGAACTAGGCAATTGTGGTGGCCAAAGCAGGTGGAGTCAAGAAGGGCAACAAATCAAATTGGTGGGAGATGGCACTTGCATAAAAGCAATTGGTGATGGATCTCCCATAAGTCTCTCAAAGGATTGCAATAATAAGCAAAGTTCATGGAAAACTTTATCGACGTCTAATCTTCATCTGGGTATTATAGATGGACACGACCAGAACTTATGCTTGGAAAGGGAGTCTCCCATCTCGTCTAAGATTGTAACAAAGAGATGCATTTGCATTGATGATAATCCATCTTGCCTGGACAGCCCTCAAAGCCAGTGGTTTCAACTTGTTACAACAAATGTGTAATACTTTTAACTAAGATTTGTTTATCGGTTTATATTCAATTATGAATTCATGAATAAAACTTACTTGGGGGCAATGTCATTAAACCTGGACTGGACCGAATGGCCTGATCAATCCTGTTGTCAACCAGACATAAATCCAGTGGACTTTCAAGTTCCAAAGATTGAAGAAAAAAAACCGGTGGTCAAGCTCAAAAACCGTGTTGAGCTAGGAAAAATCAGGAATAACTCGACATCCGTTCAACCCATTTAAAAAAATTAGGCCAAACTGTTAGATTGATCCCTTAAATTATTTTTAGGTTACAAATCAGTTTCTTACGGTTTTTTTTTTATTTCAAATAAATCTTGTAAGTTGTTATTGTTTAACAAATCTTTCCTTTCCATAAATTTTTTTCGCTAAGTGACACATATCACTCAATTAATAGTGTCACATGTTAAAAAAATGGTTTAATGATTTTCTTTTACAATTTTATTATGGTGCCACGTGTTATTAACAAAAATGACTGATTTGTTGGACAACAACAACTTACAGAACTTATTTGAAACAAAAAAGAAAAAATCAAAGGACTGATTTATAACCTAAAAATAACTTAAGAGATCAATTTAATGTTTTTCCAAAATGAAAAAAAAAAAAACAAAGACAGAGCAGTGAACACAGACTCATAGAGGAGCAAATAGAACAGAGAGGGGCAACACATGGACTGGTAGGTCGTAGTGCTGGGGAAGGATCTACAAAGGTGAAGGTCAACAATGGTGTATGGTGGTTTGGATGGGAAGTATGATTTCTTGTCAAATGTAATGTGTTTACATGTTATGTGTTTGTGAAGAGTGGTGACAATAATTATAAATAAATGACTTTAAATGAAGCCGGGAACGTAAGACTTAAATGCAGGAAAAGCAAATGCAATAAATAAATGTGTAGTAAATGAGAGACCGGGTCATCTCTATTCTCTAGTACTAGAGAGTCAAGTGCTTCATCAGATTGTGACACGTATATGATTAAGTATTTAACGGTTCAGATGTAAAATTGAATATAATTAATTCTAAAATTAAAACAAAAAAATTAAATCTGAATTTAATTTATCTCCTCTGAACTCCTACTCCTCTTATACTTCTTCTTCTTCTTCCTAATGAATCTGATACTGTGCCAAATGAACTCCTACTCCTCTTATGCTTCTTCTTTTTCTTCCTTATGAATCTGGTACTGTACCCATTTGAACCGGTTCTAGCATATCATAATCCTTATACTTGAATCCTTTGAACAAGTGCAATTGGCCATTGTCGTTGGCCCGCCACACCTTCTCCAACGGCTGTTACAGCCGCCTCGTCTATCATCCTCTGTCGCCTGCCTTCGATTCTCGGTTGAGAATCGCGCATGAACCTTGCCGCTCGGGAACCACAAACCTCTGCCACCCTTGACCAGGTCCGAAGCAACCAAACTCGTTCTCTCCATCGCACCAAACCCGAGCCACCGTTGACCAGATCCGAGTTCGGTTTAGCATCAAGTTAAAGCTTTCAGATATGGGTTGCCAAGAAATCTCCTGTATGGAAGAGGGTTGGTGAGGAGGCGCCGACGGTGGAGAGAGACCAGGCAATAATGTGATGGAGGTTGTCACGGTGGAAAAACGTGTTGCTCTGGACTCTGCGAAGGGAAGAAGAGAGAGTGGGACCATGTTTTATTTAATATTAAATTGAATTAATTTTTTAGTTTGAATCCTAGCCATTAAAATTTTTTTTGCCACATGTCGCAATCTCAACTAATGTACTGGACCCTCCAGTACTGGAGAGGATCTGGACTCAGTAAATGAAAGCAGTACGAATGCGAGTAATTTAAAAGTGTAGAAAGTAACTCACAAACAAACACATAACCACAAAAAATTTTGCATGACCTAATTCTCTCCTCTCTGCCGCCATTTCCTTGTTTCTCTTTGTGGCTGCCACCGTACCGTCATGGCCAAGAAACGAGGAAAGCAAAAGCAATCCTTCCCTTCCTCCTCTACTACCCCTTCTCGTGCACATGATGACAAATCGCAAAACATTTTTGTGAACCCTTCACCTCTGAATTTGGACTTACTTGATGAGCAAGAAACCGAATTTCGTGACCTGTTGGATAGCCTAGACTCCATGAATGAACAGCAAGTTAAAGCTTTATTAGAAAACATGGACATAATTTGTGAAAAAATCAAAGGCAAACAACCTTTGAGTGAAGAGCCTGATTGCATTGAGATTCCTAAAGTGGATGGCACTAGTACTTCTAATCCTAATATTCCTGAACTTACTGGAAAAGAGAAGTTTGTAAAAAGGGCTTTAGTTTTGGGATACATTTAATTTGACATCTCTAAACTCAGGAATTTGGGTGAAAAGCTCTCTTATCATCTACCCTCGATCAAGGATGGTGTGTGTAACATCCCGCGTTTTTTCCTTACTTATATAAATGAATTTCTAATCAAATGAATTCTGAGATTTTATTTTATAAGGATTTAAAGTGAATATTTTATTTGTCTAAGCAACAAATTATGAAATTTGATAGAGTTTTGTAAATAAGTATTTTCTTAGACCTAAAGAAAATTACTCTGTGGGGTTTGGACTGATAAGAGATAAGTCATGATTTTATTATTTGTGATTTCTTTTAGAAATGAATTTCTTTATGAATCTTAATAGATTTAATAACTTCGAAAATTCATAACTTCTTAACCGTAACTCCGAATATTATGATCTTTATATGAAAATGATCGTATTGAAATATAGAATTTAAGAATGTAACTTTTATAATTTTCTGTGTTGATTTACAAAAAAAATATTTTCCAGGTCTTTAAAGTACGAATTTTTAAAGTATTAATTATTAAAAATAGTTAGAGCCCCCCCCCCCCCCCCAATAAATTATTCCTTTTGGAAATCTCTTGTATACATGAAAATATAATTTTAGAAAATAAAATTAGAACTGTATCTATAGCCAATTAGTGCAGTTAATTATTTTGATTAAAAAGTGTATTTAAAAGTTGGTATTATGATTTTAGTCTTACAAAATCTTATGATTTAATTTTATTATTTTATTTTATAAATGAGAATTGATTTTTTTTCCAAGAAGTAAAAAGGAAAATTTTTATTTCCTTCTTTGATGTTTGCCTCGGCCCAATGGGCTAAAGGAGGATGGGCTTGTACAAAAAAATTGTTTTATTAAAGGAAATACAAAAAAAAATGAAATGAATAAATAATAATAATAATGAATAAAATAGTATATCTTTAAGAAGTATGATGTGATGAGTGAATAGTGTTGATATGATGACCTTTTCCATGCAATTTTATGTGATGACTAAATTGCCCTTATTTTTGGACCATGAAACATGAAAATTTGATGCTTGTACCCCTTGATTTTGTTGTCTATAAATACATGTGTGAGTGTGTGCTTAGTTCTTCTTCATTTTCCTTCATTTTTCTAAGAGTTTAAACACTAGTTCTAGAGCCCATCAAACTCTAGAACAAAGAAAGAAAAAAAAGAAAAAAAGAGAGAGAGAGAGAGAGAGACCGAGGAAGAGAGGAAAAGATTTTCTTTGAAGATTTAAGTGTGTTCTCAAGAGACTGTGGATATAGGTGGCTTGTTCTTCTTCTTCTTTTTCTTCTTGAAGATGTAATTTTGTGTTGGAAGTTCTTGAAATTTTTTGTAAAGTATTAAGATTGTGATGCATGTTTTAGATTCAAGTCTAGAATTTGTATAAATGATACATGCATGTAATTTATATGTGTTGATCATGATTTTTTGTTGTAAAAATTTGTATGAATGTTCATTTTTGATGATAAATAATTCGGCCAAGTCTAGATAAATAGGAGTTCATGTTTTGTTAATTTATTTGAGTGCATGCATGTTAGTTTTAGGACTTGATCTATGAGTTTTAAGCACTTGCATGTGAATATGTGACTTTGATTCTAAAGATCTAATGTTTTGGTTGAAAATAAAATGAAAAGTGTTGATTTATGTTTCTATTATTTATGTTTTTATTATTTTAGTCTTGCATGATTTGAGTAGAAAAGTGAAAAGCTTGATTTTTGCATGTTAAGGATTTGATGAAAAGATAGTATTTTTCTTCCTAAATAATTCGGCCATAGTGAGTTTAGGTAGGTTAGGATGTTTGTTTTTCAAAGCTAAAATATTAGTGATGATCTTTGATGCATGATTTGAGTTTATAATTATTTAGTTTTGCATGCATGTGATGAAAGTACAAAAATGTGATTTTTGGTGTTAAAAATATTTTTAATTGTCATGCATGTTATATTTTTGATTTGATCTTGAGATGATGAGTACATGCATAAAGATCTATGCCTTAAAAATTATTATGTCTTGATTTTTGGTGTGCTAAGTGAGTTAAATATATTTGTTATTTATTTAATCTTTTTGGTTTTTATGATTAAATAAGAAGATGAAAAATTTGTGTTATTACATGTTAAAATTTCAAGAAATAATGATTTTTTGTGTAAGGATAATTCGGACATGACATATTAATTAAGTTAGAATGATTGATTGTTAAAAATGAACTTGAATGATGATGAGTTTTGTCATGCATGATAGTGTTAAAATGATCTTAGACTAAAAAAAAACTATGGATTTTGTTGCAGGCATGTTGAGATCTTTAGTGGTTGATTTATTTAAGTGACGGTAAACAAATTAATTAGTTATTTTGTGTCATTTTGATAATATTCGGCCTTATAGAATTTAATTAGGGAGCTTGATTTGTTTTATTTTTCTTAAGTATAAAGAAATGATATTAGTTAATGATAATGTGAATTGTGGATTTAATCTAATGTATTTAAATGATTTTATAAAATATATAAGTTGTTGTCCAACTATTTATTTCATGGCACTAAGGTTTTAAAATGATGGAAAAAGTATTTTACCTTGAAGATTTAAATATAAGACTTATAGATAGTTTTTTTTAGAGAATCAAAATGTAAAAAGTGATTTTTTGTTTTAATTCAATGCTGTCCAGAATTTTAAGTTAAATTATTTTCATATAAAAAGTGTTTTCAATTTCTATAAAGTTTAAGTTTTAAGTACTCTTGTATATAGTGAAAGCTAGATTGAAAAATTGTGATTTTTCGGTGTTTTCGGACTTTAAAACGTGGCTGTCCAAGACTGGACCAGCAACCAAATCAATTAGTTTAAATTTATTTTTAGTTTTTTTTTTCAAATGGTTTTGAAGTACTTAAAGTATTAGAAAAAGTTGGAGTAGTTTTGAGAAAACGATTATGTTTTATGCTGCTTAACAAGAACCAAGAGGAATTTTCAAAAAGAAAAATGAAATGAAAACAAATTGAGTTTAAGAGAATAACTTTATCCGAATAGATTCAGAAAAATGATAAGATAGAATTTGACTTGATATTGTTATTGTGATGGTTGGAAAGTGTTAGTAATGTTTGTAAACTCTGTTCGAAGATTAGGAGTAATGGTTGTTGTATTTTTAATGGATATATGAATGTTTGAATTCACCATCAGATCCAGCTCCTTTGCCTTTTCTTCTTCTGCAATCTTAAGAATCTCTTCCTGAGTTGGTTGCTTTTTGACCACCCATTCCTTTTTTGTTCCCTTCCTACACATGTTTTTGTCATGGCCATGCAATTTACAGTTTTCACAGAATAGGTTTCCATTCATAAATCACAGGCTGAGTAATCACATGCTCATATTCATCTTGGAAAAATACTTCATCAGGTAAGACTGATGGATCCACTTCAACCAGGATTCTAGCATAGTTAATCCTTTGCCTTTCTTGTGTCATTTTTTCCACCATAATAGGATGGCCAATAAGACTAACTATCTTACTCAAAGACTTTACACCCCAATATTTGACATCTAGATTTTTCAATTGGATCCATATAGGCACTTTATCAGGGTGTCCTTTTGTGATAAACTTACCATGCCAGGGAAATAGCATAATTGGTTTACCATCAAAATGGAATACCCCAATTTCCAATACAGTATTTCTGGCCTCCACAGTGTTAAACCTCACAATCACTGTTCCATCAATATTCATAAGTATTTTGTCAATACCATATTTCCCCCAAATCCTGTTAAGGAATCCACTGAAAACCTGATAGGGTGGTTTCGCACCAAGAATATAACATGTTAATGCTGCCAATACTTGATCTCTTCCTGAACATCTTCCATTTCTATAATTTCAATGCCTGTCCCTTCCTTGATTTCAGGCTTGCAAAACTCTAGTTTTCCTCCTGCATTCCTCAGTCTAGTGATGTCAAAGTTATCCCACACCGATGTTCTCTTTGGTGTACCTTTTTCTGCCTCATGGATTTTAGGATTACTCTGATTGTCTGCAACGTTTTGATCATTCCTCTGTTGCGTTTCCTGCACCATCTCGACATCATTCATCAAAATCTGTTTGCCCTTAAGCCTTAGGCGCATCTCATCCAGTTTATTGATCAACGTCTCAGTTTGCTTGTTGTCCAAGGCATCAAAGTTTTGATCATTGAAAACTGAGAAATCTAAAGGAATAGGCTCAGTCACAGTTTGTTCGCTCACAACGTTTTTGGTAGAAGAAGAAGAGGAGTGCTTTTGATTGCTATTCCTCCCCTTTTTTTTTTTGCCATGACGGCGGCGTTGACGGTAGATCTGCCACCGAGAAAGAGAGAGAGAGCGAATTAGGTCAAAAGCTTTTTTTTTTATTTTCCACAATTGTTCTCAATACCTTTTATTTTATGTTTTGACATTTAATTAATTCTTCACTCTCAAATCTAATAAACCAAACTCAAGTTTCACTAGTAATTACTATTTGCCTAGAATTATTAGAAACAATTTACAATCCCGAGTGGAACGATAATTTACTTACTCTTTATTACTTGCTGACCCGGTACACTTGTCGGTAGTCCAACACTATCTTCACATGATAACATGATTAGTCTGTATTCATTCATGCATGATACTTGTTTTATTTAATTAATTTGAATTATGCTAATGATCTGAGGGACATTTGTTATGTCCTGATTCTAAGAGTTTGTAAGAATAAATTGATGATGTAAAAGAGTAAAGGTTATATTGTAAGGTTAGAAGATGAATTAAACAGAACGAATTGTCGTGGATGCTCCGAGCTGTGGATGTCGGACCTTGCTAAAAAGGAATTGCTATGTGATGATAGTGCTGGTCATGTGAGCTTTATGCCGTGGTTTCGAGCCTAGATGCATGAGGCTAAGTTGTCTGCTGGGGAAAGTGTTAATGTTAATGATTTAATTAGAGGTCGAGGTTCACTGAAGGGATGAACAAGAGTGAATCGGCCAAACCCTTAGGTTTAATAAAACACTAAAAGACATTAACTAATGCGGTGAGTTGAGCGTGAAGTAATGGAGAGGAAGATACCCTGTGTTCTTTGCGGATCCTCAGGTGTGCGATTGTGATAGGAGAGGGTGATGATGGTGAAACGTCAAGAAACCTCGAGTACTTTTCTAGGCGGAAATAGTCTATATCTAATCGGGACTTAAGGCCCAGGGGATCATAGCGTGTTCTACACCACGAACTAGATAAAGGATTGTCGTCCCCTTGATCAAATTCGAAATGGTGAGAGGGAACCTGAACGAGGCTGGTTGTTCGATTGGTATTGGGCCCCTATTGATATTGAAATTAATGTGATATGTGCTTAAGCATCATGATGATGAATTCTCGGCAGTTAGACCTGTGTGGGTTAAGGTTCCTGTACGTCCCGTTTGCTTCTGATTAGGCTCGGGAGCATATGTAGGAGATGTAGTCGTGTGAGCTAACTTGTTACCCTTTTGTCTCAATGATGTTTTGTTCCCCCACATCATTGATGGACTCTAATCATATAAGACTTAATGGAAAAGACTAAAAAGGAAGTTTATGGTTTATAATGGTTAAGGCTTTTGGTGATGAGTTTTATTTCACATGAGATTGATGATAATGATATGAAAGATCAAGTTATTTATATTTAATTGATGATGATGATGATCATGTATGACTCGTAAATACATATGCATTATGTCTTGTCACTTGTTTATTGCTTCGAAAAATGTTATGTTCGAAGTTCGCTTTATCGACGTGGTATATGTTCGGAAAAGCTTATTCTTTCTCCTGTCCCGTTGTTTCTCTTCATTATTCGTGGACAACGCAATGAGCATATGGCATACCGAATCAAAATTCAGATGTGGCCCCTAGCGGAGGAAGTGTGGGAAGTCACCCGTGACAGATGGATTTGGAGAGGCAACACCCGGTTGAAGATAACAGACCCACAACATGTTTTGAGAGTAGTTAGGATTGACTTGCACATCGACGACATCACTTTGAGGGACTACATGGATAGGGGACCCCAGGATTACCATGCGCAGCCTGCTCAGCTTGCACCGCTTGCTGTTTGGGAACCCGAGGAGGAGGAGAGTGAATCTGAGGAGGAAGAGGAGAAGCCTGTTGCTGGGTCGGATGAGAGTTATGTTTCGATCGAGGAATCCGACTCTGACTCTGATCCATCTGGAGGACAATAGGATGTGTCGCGCTGATGTTGCTGTTGTTTATGTTTTCTTTGTTTTGGCCTTTGGTGTTGGGTCTTGTTTCTAACTGAGGATGTAGTTGCTCTCGATTACTACTGATATAACTCTTCTGGTATTTTGATGTATTTTGGAGTACAAACTTGTAACTCATTTATTTAGCTTTCCATACTATGTCAAACTTATTTACGTATGTGGTACCAATGTGACTTTGACAATGGTGGTTATGTTTATGAAACTCGTATTTTGGTGGCAATAATGTGTGTGGACGTAACAACTCGATTTTGTAGTGAGTGAATGACGAAGGTATCTTTCTGTAATTAAATGAAATTGATTAATGACAACTCTTTTTCGATAATTAAATAAAGACCAAGAGTCACGTAAATGTTTTTAAAACAAAATCACCCTCATTTTTATCAAGTTTAAGATAATTAATAGAGTATTTCAAATAAACAAAATAGGGGTGTTACAATGTGCATGCTTGATATGGCTTAAGTTTCCTACATGAACATGTTGTTGTCATTGTGAGTAGTGTATTTGAATACCTACTCCTTCATATTTTGCTTTCATAATATCATTGATATTTGTGAAGATTTATATGACTAATCTTTAAGGATCCAAACTTTTTAGAAACCAAAAGAAATGTTTTTAATTAGTTTTGTGTGATGTCCTAGGGCGAGGAGAACCTCTAAGGAGGGGAAATCTACCTTAGAGGGGACTCTGCCTAGGGTTTATGTGTGATGTTTGTTGGGAGTCCTCTAGTGGCCAAAGGGGAAGCCAAAGAGATACCCTAATCACTGGTATGTGAGGGTGGCGATTAGGGTAAGAGGACGTACCTTTGCCCCATGTAGTACTGAGCTACTTATAGGGGGAGCTGGTTGCCCTAATGGGCCAACTTGGGGCCCAAGTAGGGCCAGCCTGTAATGAGCTAGGAGTGGTGCGCTGTCCTTCCGGATAAGGATGGGGTGAGCTGTCCTTGCGGATAAGGCTGGGGGACGTCATCATGTCCTTGGTGTCGGAATCTTTGGGGTGATGTCGGACCTGGGAAGACGTACGGAGATCGGACCTGAGCAGAGGCATGAGGTCGGCCTGTATCTGGCGCTTGTTCGGCCGTTGAGCCCTGAGCTCGGCCAAGCGTTCAGTGGGTCCCCTGTTAGGTCCTTGAGCTTTTAGCGGGGTTTATGGGGAGCTCGGCCTAGCCAGGTCCATCACATAAGCCCCCCAGCTCGGTCAAGGCTCTTTGAGGCTTGCTCCGAGGTCGTGGTTTAGATATCTTCCCGAAGTCCATCATTTTACGGTCGAGTTTACCACATAAGCCCCCCAGCTCGGTCAAGGCTCTTTGGGGCTTGCTCCGAGGTTCCGGAGGGTTTCAGGACTTGGCCATCTGGTCAAGTGGAAGGACTGGTTCCAGCTGTCTCCACCTTAACGTCAGAGTACACTTGACAGCTGCCCATTTATCTAGTACCGATGTGGTACCTGACACGTGTCAGAAAGCTCTGTTTTCGAAGTGTCACTATCATTGTGACGTTATTCGAGATCCTCGAATCTTGTGGCCGTGCGCCACGTGCCTCGATCCTAGGGGTTAGGCATTGAATAGGTTTTTATGTGGGCCAGGCCCATTATTCAAAACTGGAGGGAAAACCGCTTCTTTTCAGTTTTACCCAGAGTGTCCTTTTTTCCTCCTTCACCGTCCCCGTCTCTTCATTTGTCTCTCATTTACCATTATCTTCTTCGACTAGACAAGGCTCCCCTTCTTTTTTCACTTCTGCAGATCTCTCACAATACTCAAAGGTTCCTCCTATATTTCGTTTCTTCGTTGCTACTTCTAGATTTTGCTTGATCCCTTGTATTTCTTCCTTTTCTTTACGGAGGGGCGTGTCTTCCGCTGCTTGCGAGTTGCTTCTGCATTTGATTCGTTTCTGCACTCTGCAAGGTACTTACTTCGTCTCTTCCTCTTTTGGAATAATTGTTGTTTTGGTGCCTTCATAGGTTTCCTTTTCTGCTTTTTGTGCATAGTTTCTGATTTTGATCCTATATTTTGGTTTTTCCTCAAGGGGTAGGGTTAGGATTTCAGGATTTCATAGGTTTCCCACTTTCTAATTCTTAGGGATTTCAGGATTTCTTTTGGGGGTTTTAATTTCGCTGTTTTGTGGGTTTATTCACAGTGGGTTCAAGGTACAAACTAGGTTCAATATCAGTAATGAATGGGTTAGGAAATGGGCTGGGATGGTTCTTCTTTCGTCAAGCAGTAGTGAGGAAGAGGACGGTTCCTCTTCTTCCTCCTGCTCGTCCACGGAGGTGGATGAGATGCTGCGGCGCAGGAGGGAGTTTGGGCGGAAGTACGAGCGACGGGTTCTGGAGGTTGACCCCGTCGAAGTCGTCTACCCTCGGAACTCCGAAGAGAAACGAAAATGGATTAAGGAGTATGCTTGGGCTGAGTTTGTAGATGGCAGAGAGCGTGCCGATTACGAGAGGATGGAAAGGGAGAAATTGTTTGAACGGGGGGTACCTGTGGAAGAGGGGAGATGCTCGCCCCTTGGGACTACCTTGAGGGGGTTTTCGGGTGGTTTATTTTTCGCGACCCGGAGAACTAACTTCGAGATCCCCTGTCTTTCCGCAAGTACTATGGCTCCTCGGAAGTGCATCGTCCGACCTGAACTGTACCCTGCTCCCTTTGATGCCGAATTATACACTTGGGTTGACGTGGAGCCCAAGGGAGTCCAATCCAGCTTAGTTTCAGATGACCAGCTCATGGCAGTGCGGGAGGTCGTGCTTCCCAGCTCGGGGGATGCTGGTGATAACTACAAAATTCTACCCTGCTCAGCCAATGACAGGATTTGTTCTCGGACTGACAATAGATCTTTCTTCTTCTACGCCGACCTTATTCAAAATTTAGGGGTGAGCTTGCCTTTCACCGACATAGAGATTAGGGTATTGAATGAACTCGGCCTGGCTCCCTCTCAGCTCCATCCCAATACTTGGTCTTTTCTCCGAGCCTTTCAGAGATATTGTAACGCTAGGAACCTGGTTTGCACAACTCGGCTCTTCCTGTGGGTGTACAATCCGTTCGTTAGTAACAAGGAGGGTGTCTCAGGTCGGCTTTGGGTATCGACCAAGGATCGAGGTCGTTATGGGCTTTTTGGGATGTTCTCTGAATCATGGAAACAATTCAAACCGCGCTTCTTTAAGTACCAACATGTGGGTTCTGGTCGCCCCTGGTTTATGGGAGAAACGAAACCGAGATTTCCCTTAGAATGGACACAAGAATTTTTCATCCAACATTCGGAGGCACCTCAACGGTGGTCAGGGACGACCTTGGATGCCGATGAGGCTGTTATAGCCTTCCACTTTCAAACTGAGTACCGAGCTCGCAAGTCTCAGCTTGATATAGGAGTGTTCATGACGTGCCCAGTCCGAGAAGTCTTAACAAACATTGGTAGATAGCTTTTCACTTTTTTGCCTTTGTAATCTATTCTTTTTGTCTTTTGCTGATTTCTTTGTTTCTTTTCTTTGTGTTTTGCAGAGAAATATTGGGCCAACATGTCTTCTAAAGCGATGAGGGCTGCCTTGGAAGCGCGCAAAAAGAAGGCTTCCACATCTCCTGCTGCTGTTGCCGTCGTCGCCGAGGTGGCAGCCACCGAGGTCACTGCTGATACGACCTCGACAGGTTCTGGTCCTCTTCAACCTACTCCGCCTGCCGTTATCCTTGCGCAGGCTCCTCAACCGGCGGCTAGCTCGGACGTAGAGATGGTTGTTGCGCCGAGTTCGCCTGCTCAGGGCCGGGGATCTGAAGGTTCTTCCCGACCTCCAGTAGTCACCGTCAGTCCCTCAGTTAGAGAGGGAATTCTGAAGATGTCGGGGGCTGAGTGGAAGAAGAAGGCCGAAGACTTTGCTATTCAGATGAAAAGGGCCTGTACCATGTTTAGTGTTCTATCCGAGGTTGCTGACGATGTGGCAGAGGGTATATCACCCGCTCAGAAGAAAGCTCGGTTGGAGGCTGCGGCGGAGGTGGAGGATCTAAGACAGAGGAAGAAAGTGGCCGAAGAGAAGCTGGCGGAGCTGGAAGAAAAACATCGGCAACATATCGCGGAGCTCCAAAAGCAGAATGAGGAGGCCATGGCTCAGATGAAGGCTGAGGTTAGGGAGGCTGGTCGGCAGGAGGGGTTGGCCGAGGTGGAGAAAGTTAGGACCCTGCTGAAAAGGAGGGCTGCCCAAGCACTTAAGCACAAAGGGCGGCACAGGAAGCTGATTTCCAGTTTGAGAAAGCTGGAAACAAGATCTTCGCCAGTGCGGTGGAGCAGGTTCTGCACTTGAATCCTGGTCTCCGAATTAGGGTGGTTGGGGCTAGTGCCGCCTATGGGGTAGAGGATGGCAAGATGGTGGATTATGGGAGAGATAGGGCCGAAGTTGATCTTGACCAGCCTGAGGAGAATCTTCCTGACCCCCTGGCCGAGAGAATGGAAGAAGATTTTGATCCGAGGTCGGTTGTGTTATCCGACGTAGAGGATTGACATGGCGTAAGTCCCTTATGCTGGGCAGCATGATTTTTCTTTGTAACAACTTTGTTGGATATGTTGACTGTCACCTGATAACAGTTTGTTCTTAACTTAATGCAAGTTCATATTTTGCTTAACTTGTTGCATAAAAAATTTGTGTGCAAGTTATTTGTCACTTGTTGCATACGTTGAAAAAGTTTTTAGGCAACGCGAGATAGTGAGATCTGTTGCGTGGTTTTACATCGTTGTTTACGCAAGTATTAAGTTTAACTTGTGACATATAACGAATTATTAAGGGCCTTGGTCTGTGAAGCTTTCTCACACCCAAGTCACCCATGATCGTTTTAAGGTTTAGGTCGGGTTACTCAGTAAGTGCAGTAATCTTATAAGGTTTCCTCTGGAAAGAGGTGCTGTATATAAGGGCATACGGTAGGGAACTCGGAACATCCCGTCTTGGCCGAGGTGGGTGTCCTCTACCCCGATGTGGAAGAGGTTGCTGAGTGAAGTGATGTAAAAACATTTCACTGCAAGCTGTACATCATCGGGTGTCCCTTGTACATTGTGCATATGAGCCGATCTCTTTTGGGAGATGTAAGCTGTGCATAGCGCCATGCAACATTTAGGTGGCTAGTGCTAAATGAGAAGCTAGTACGTACGTATATAAAACTGTGGCACTTGAGTAAAGGGCAAGTTTGTATTTCATTGATTAGATGTCAGAATACATTGCCTTTTGAAAATAAACTTGGTATTTCATGGTGGTGGCACTCTGGCCGACCTTGGAAAGATGGATATCTCACAATGAAAGGGTGCTATGGCCGAACTTAAAAAGGTGGATATCTCACAATGAAAAGGCACGATGGCCAAACATGAATTAAAAAGCCTAAACTGATAGGCAAACATTTTTATTAGGAATTTAAGTAGAGCTTTTTGGTAACCGTGACTTGCTTCTGAGGTAAACCTGTTTGGGCGATGTAGGTTCTCAGTAGGGTGGTGATCTAAGGGCTTTACTGAGTTCGGCTCCTTAGACAGTGTCCCAGAGTCTGTGCTTCGTGAGCACCTTTGTTGGGGTCTGCTTGTCTTAGAACCGTGCTCACACCCTTCGGGGACCGAGGCTCAGGTTTCACTTTTGGAGCGCTGATCTTCCGCGCTTGCAGGATCAGGACATTTTGCTCCAGTGTTTGTTTCTGCTTTTTTCTTCTTAGCTGCCTCCTTCTGAACCGAGGAGGAATGCCTGGGATACTTAACCAGCTTGAAGCCACTTGGGGGCTGTCGAGTTTGTAGGAGGAGAAGGAGGTGCTTTTTGATTATGAAAAAGCTGTTGATCCCAGATCGGGTTTGGTTGGTAGGACCGTTGTCGTCTTGTTGTCCTGGACTCTCTTTTCTGACCTCGATGCCTAAAATTTGTCCTTTGGTCAAGGTTGGATCAATGGATTCTTTCTGCTTCCTTTTTCCTTCCCGTAGACTTGCATTATAGCAAATTCGGGCTTTTACTTGGTCGGCCTTTACCGTGACGACCTTGTCGTCTGAACCAACAAACTTCATTGCTAGGTGGACCGTAGAAACTACCGCCCCAAAGGCTTGGAGGAAGGTTCGTCCCAGAATGGCGTTGTATGGGGAATCAAAGTTTACTACCAAGAATTTTATAATCTCCGTCCGGGCTGAAGGTTGCTTACCCAGGGTTATCGGAAGATGGATAGCTCCGAGGGGGCGCATTGCTTCTCCTGTAAAGCTGATGAGGTTTCCTTCAAACTTGAGGAGGTCAGATGATCTGAGTTTTAATGCTTGAAAAGTGTGCAGGAAGAGAATGTCGGCCGAACTCCCTTGATCGACAAAAACCCTGGCGACTTCAAAATTTCCTATCAGCGCGGTGATTACCATGGGGTCATTATGATCGGGGACAACATCTTCCATATCCAGGTCGGAGAAAACGATGGGAATATCTCGAGACGGCTTTTTGTAAATGGGCTTGTGGTGTACTGCCAGGATTTGGTTGATGTACCTTTTCCTATCTGCTCTCATTTCTCCTCCACCTGCGAAACCTCCGGAGATAGTTTCTACCCGTAGTTTTTCTGGTGACTTATCCATGTCTTGGATCGCGACCAAGCTTACTCGTTGTGGCTCCTCATCTTTCTTCTCGGGGGATGGCTCCGCTTTTGCTTTGCCTTTATCATTATCCGGGCTGCGGGTTCTTCTTCGGCCTTTCCTTTCTACTGCTTCTCTTACATACTGTTGTAATTTTCCCTTCCTTATCATGTCTTCGATCACATCCCGAAGCCAAGTGCATTGGTCGGTGTGATGCCCATACCCGTCATGGAAATTACAGTATTTCGACCTATCTCTGATATTACTTTGATTCCTGAGGAAAGGGGGGCGAGTTACCCCCTGAGGTCGGTTTGCATAGTCTCTCTCCAGACTTGAGATCTCGGGACTGTTAGGGGGGTGTACACATCATACTTGGTGGTGTAGGGACGTTGACGGTCCTCTTGGTGCCCGGGGTTGGGGCGTCCTCGGTCACCTTGGTCTGATCTTCCTCCTTTCTCGTCCCTGTTGCCTTGAGGGCGACCTCGGGGAAGGGCACTTTGAACTGTAGCTTGGCTGTTTTCCATTCTATTAGTCTGTCCTTTGGTGAATTCTTCTAAGTTAATGTACTTATTTGACCGCTGTCTCAGCTCGGCCATGTCCCTTGGCGGTCTTCCAACCAAGGAATCTTTGAATCCTCCTTCGAGCAATCCTTGAGTAAGGAGGAGTATGGCTACCTCGGGTGATAAGTGAGGGACCGAGCTGGATTCAGTGTGGAATCTGTGCAAATACGCACGCAGTGTTTCATCTGGCTTCTGGGTTACTGTTGCTAGGGTGTGATCCGACCTTGGCTGTATGCAACTTGCGGTGTACCTATTGAGGAATGCTTGCTTCATTTCTTTCCAGTTATTGATGGAATTTCTTGGCAGTGTGGAAAACCAACGCAGGACGGGAGCTTGGAGGGTCATGGAGAAGGCCCGACACTTAAGCCGATCTCCTCCCCATGAAAGTTAATCGCGCCTTCATAATTGAGGACGTGTTCCTGCGGGTCGGTCAGGCCGTTGTACCTAGCGATGTTGGTTGGCCCGAGGTACCCAGGTGGTGGCTGGTAGGACATGACTGCTGGGGTAAAGGGGTGGCCTGGATGGACATCGTCGTGGTCGGCTTGTTGGTCATCAAAAGGTGGTGTATGAGGTAACTGATTGAGAGTAGTAAGGGGTGTTGTAACCATTTGTGGTGTCAACAGTTGTGGAGATGCCAAGTTTTGGGTTGGGAGTATAGTGTTACCTTGGTCTGTTGGGATGGTCAGAGGTTGTGTTGGCTCATTTGTGGCTGGGGTTTGATCTGGTATAACTCGTTCAGCAAGGCGGTGCATGGTTATCTGTTGTAGGTCTGCGATAGCTTTTCCTTGTTGCTCCACTATTCTCATTTATTGTCGCATTAGAGATAAGAGTTCGGCATCTCGTGAAAGGGAGGAGTGACGTGAGTGGGAGCGGTGGGTGGTGCTGATAGACTGAGCACGCTCACCACGGGGGCGGTGCTGTTCAGTGTTGGTCTCACCAAGCTCAGAACGTAGCTGCACGCGCCGACCTCCTCTGTCATACTGAGCTGGGTTGGTGGTATCAGTGTGGATGGTATAAGGCCCACTGTGTGTATGGGTAAACTCTGGGGGAGGAGGTGGCGGTGGGGGAGGTAGTGGGGGAGGAGGAAGGGGAGGCGGTGGAGGGGGCGGTGACGGCCTTGCTGCCCTGTTGGCTTCAAGATGCTCACGCAGGTCCTCCGGAGACCGTGCCCTCCTGGGACGCCCTCTTCCTCTCCTCTGAGCTGTTGGAACGTCAGACATGGTAGATTCTTGGTGGGGCTGATGTTTATCTTTTCCCCACAGACGGCGCCAATGTGATGTCCTAGGGCGAGGAGAACCTCTAAGGAGGGGAAATCTACCTTAGAGGGGACTCTGCCTAGGATTTTTGTGTGATGTTTGTTGGGAGTCCTCTAGTGGCCAAAGGGGAAGCCAAAGAGATACCCTAATCACTGGTATGTGAGGGTGGCGATTAGGGTAAGAGGACGTACCTTCGCCCCATGTAGTACTGAGCTACTTATAGGGGGGAGCTGGTTGCCCTAATGGGCCAACTTGGGGCCCAAGTAGGGCCAGCCTGTAATGAGCTAGGAGTGGTGCGCTGTCCTTCCGGATAAGGATGGGGTGAGCTGTCCTTGCGGATAAGGCTGGGGGACGTCATCATGTCCTTGGTGTCGGAATCTTTGGGGTGATGTCGGACCTGGGAAGACGTACGGAGATCGGACCTGAGCAGAGGCATGAGGTCGGCCTGTATCTGGCGCTTGTTCGGCCGTTGAGCCCTGAGCTCGGCCAAGCGTTCAGTGGGTCCCTTGTTAGGTCCTTGAGCTTTTAGCGGGGTTTATGGGGAGCTCGGCCTAGCCAGGTCCACCACATTTTGCAGGTACTTTTACAAGTACTAGCTATTCATTATTATCAAATGAACACTCATGCAACTCTTACTAATGATATTTATCCATAATGGATTCAAATAAAAAGGTTTCAAAGGCACTCATGGTTATAATAAGGTTACTGAAGGTAATAATCAGACTCAAATTTTGCTTGTTGGTATAACGTTTAACTTTTACTTAAAAAATCCAATCATTCTTTCTAAAATTATACTTTTTTTGTATTAGGCGTAAGATTCTTTTGCCATTTTTTATTTTTATCAAGGAATGTAGATAAATTTGCTAGTGATATCGAAAATGTAAAAATTTGATACACTTTTTCAAAATTATATTTATAACTATTATTGGAATTTAAAAGTGATGAGTAAATATGAATGTTTATAAAAAACAACTGATTGAATATTATTGAAAATGAAATAATATCTTATTTTTAAGAAAAATTTAATAGTCTACAAAATGTGGGATGGAGGATATAGAGCATGGTTGTTAAAAACTAGTGTTACACGAATCTATCTATGAAAAACGATTTGAAATTGATAGAAATTTGGAGTGAAGTGACTCAGGTGGATGCGGGTAGAGTCGTGTAAAGTTTTGTGTTTATAGCCGAGTTAGCGAGTTAGCATTCTTGAGTCCAAAACGTCCAATTCGGCATCGTTTTTCAATTTTTTTTAATTTCTAGGTCATTTTTATCCTATTTGTTGCGGTTTTAGGGTACAAAAAATCCCTTAAATCAGTCTTTTCTTCTCCTTCTCATTCAAAAGCTTCTTCCATTTTCAATTCTTCTCCTTCTATCGCACACCCGTGCACTTCACGCCCCAAACCCCATGCCCCACGCTTTTTTAACTTTCTTCCTTTATTTGGCAATCCTTTACTAACTTTCTCCCTTTATTCCTTTATTTTAGTTTTCTTTGTTTTCTTCTTCGTTAAGCTAGTATGATAATTTGATGAATGCTTGATTATGAATCATGACCTTTATGAAAAGATGAGTAGTTTTATACAAATCATTTTAACTTTTAACTTTTAAGCATCAATGCATTCTCTGGTTTTCAATTTTCAGTATTACTTCTTTAGTGTTGTCCATAAATTAGAACGTATTTATTTTGTCAGTGTTGTTATGTGTTATTTTGACTAGAGAGCACTTGCTTAGAAATTGATAATTAATTTTCATTATTTTTTTTGTTAAGCATTATTATGTTTCGTTTGAAATTAAAATTACACTGGACATGATATCTTATTATGTTTTGAATTTGAAGTCTGAATATTGATGAATAAATTATCTTATATTACTTATTAGTATCAACGAATAATATCTTATCATATTTTGTTATTATGTTAAGTTTGAATTTATGAATATTGATTATTGATAGATCTCAAATTATTACAACATAGATGTAAATTTTTAAATAAATTCGTACGAGTTTGCAAAATGAATTTACGACTCAAGTTTACATATGCAAAACAAGTCTATGTAAACTCCCGTATTTGACAACCATCATAGACTAAACTGTTACTTTAGTCCTTCACTTTGTAAGGAATTTTCACTTTAGTCCCTGATTTTTCAATAATTTCTCTTTAGTCTCTCACTTTGAAAAAAGCTACTCACGTTAGTCCCTGACAACTTTTTTCGTTTATAGACCTTAACATCTTACATACGTGGCCGTTAAATAACTTATACGACATCTAGTTGTTGTGATGTTGCCACAGATTCATCATCTGCTGTATTCTCTGCAGCTATGAGAGCTTCAGTAGCTGCCTTAGTTGCCTCTTCAGCAGTCTTACTGCCTTAGCCTCTTTTTCCTCCAATTTTTGTCTTTTGAATTCAGCATCATGTGTAAGATGTTAATGGCCACGTGCGTATATGTTATTTAACGACTACGTACATAAGACGTTAACATCTACGAACAGATAAAGTTGTCAGCGACTAATAGGACTAATGTGAGTAACTTTTTTCAAAGTAAAGGACTAAAGAGGAATTATTGAAAAGTCAGGGACTAAAGTGAAAAATCTTAGCATGTGAAGAACTAAAGTGATAGTTTAATTTATACAAATATTTAAATCCAAGTGAATTCATTGAAGAATGTCGAGATGTTTCACGTGCCCTTCCAACAAAATGTCGAACCCACTCGAAGTTTCGAATGTAGTACTGAGCTACTTATAGGGAGGAGCTGGTTGCCCTAATGGGCCAACTTGGGGCCCAAGTAGGGCCAGCCTGTAATGAGCTAGGAGTGGTGCGCTGTCCTTCCGGATAAGGATGGGGTGAGCTGTCCTTGCGGATAAGGCTGGGGGACGTCATCATATCCTTGGTGTCGGAATCTTTGGGGTGATGTCGGACCTGGGAAGACGTACGGAGATCGGACCTGAGCAGAGGCATGAGGTCGGCCTGTATCTGGCGCTTGTTCGGCCGTTGAGCCCTGAGCTCGGCCAAGCGTTCAGTGGGTCCCTTGTTAGGTCCTTGAGCTTTTAGCGGGGTTTATGGGGAGCTCGGCCTAGCCAGGTCCATCACATTTTGCAGGTACTTTTACAAGTACTAGCTATTCATTATTATCAAATGAACACTCATGCAACTCTTACTAATGATATTTATCCATAATGGATTCAAATAAAAAGGTTTCAAAGGCACTCATGGTTATAATAAGGTTACTGAAGGTAATAATCAGACTCAAATTTTGCTTGTTGGTATAACGTTTAACTTTTACTTAAAAAATCCAATCATTCTTTCTAAAATTATACTTTTTTTGTATTATGCGTAGATTCTTTTGCCATTTTTTATTTTTATCAAGGAATGTAGATAAATTTGCTAGTGATATCGAAAATGTAAAAATTTGATACACTTTTTCAAAATTATATTTATAACTATTATTGGAATTTAAAAGTGGTGAGTAAATATGAATGTTTATAAAAAATAACTGATTGAATATTATTGAAAATGAAATAATATCTTATTTTTAAGAAAAATTTAATAGTCTACAAAATGTGGGATGGAGGATATAGAGCATGGTTGTTAAAAACTAGTGTTACACGAATCTATCTATGAAAAACTATTTGAAATTGATAGAAATTCGGAGTGAAGTGACTCAGGTGGATGCGGGTAGAGTCGTGTAAAGTTTTGTGTTTATAGCCGAGTTAGCGAGTTAGCATTCTTGAGTCCAAAACGTCCAATTCGGCATCGTTTTTCAATTTTTTTAATTTCTAGGTCATTTTTATCCTATTTGTTGCGGTTTTAGGGTACAAAAAATCCCTTAAATCAGTCTTTTCTTCTCCTTCTCATTCAAAAGCTTCTTCCATTTTCAATTCTTCTCCTTCTATCGCACACCCGTGCACTTCACGCCCCAAACCCCATGCCCCACGCTTTTTTAACTTTCTTCCTTTATTCGGCAATCCTTTACTAACTTTCTCCCTTTATTCCTTTATTTTAGTTTTCTTTGTTTTCTTCTTCGTTAAGCTAGTATGATAATTTGATGAATGCTTGATTATGAATCATGACCTTTATGAAAAGATGAGTAGTTTTATACAAATCATTTTAACTTTTAACTTTTAAGCATCAATGCATTCTCTGGTTTTCAATTTTCAGTATTACTTCTTTAGTGTTGTCCATAAATTAGAACGTATTTATTTTGTCAGTGTTGTTATGTGTTATTTTGACTAGAGAACACTTGCTTAGAAATTGATAATTAATTTTCATTATTTTTTTTGTTAAGCATTATTATGTTTCGTTTGAAATTAAAATTACACTGGACATGATATCTTATTATGTTTTGAATTTGAAGTCTGAATATTGATGAATAAATTATCTTATATTACTTATTAGTATCAACGAATAATATCTTATCATATTTGTTATTATGTTAAGTTTGAATTTATGAATATTGATTATTGATAGATCTCAAATTATTACAACATAGATGTAAATTTTTAAATAAATTCGTACGAGTTTGCAAAATGAATTTACGACTCAAGTTTACATATGCAAAACAAGTCTATGTAAACTCCCGTATTTGACAACCATCATAGACTAAACTGTTACTTTAGTCCTTCACTTTGTAAGGAATTTTCACTTTAGTCCCTGATTTTTCAATAATTTCTCTTTAGTCTCTCACTTTGAAAAAAGCTACTCACGTTAGTCCCTGACAACTTTTTTCGTTTATAGACCTTAACATCTTACATACGTGGCCGTTAAATAACTTATACGACATCTAGTTGTTGTGATGTTGCCACATATTCATCATCTGCTGTATTTTCTGCAGCTATGAGAGCTTCAGTAGCTGCCTTAGTTGCCTCTTCAGCAGTCTTACTGCCTTAGCCTCTTTTTCCTCCAATTTTTGTCTTTTGAATTCTGCATCATGTGTAAGATGTTAATGGCCACGTGCGTATATGTTATTTAACGACTACGTACATAAGACGTTAACATCTACGAACAGATAAAGTTGTCAGCGACTAATAGGACTAATGTGAGTAACTTTTTTCAAAGTAAAGGACTAAAGAGGAATTATTGAAAAGTCAGGGACTAAAGTGAAAAATCTTAGCATGTGAAGAACTAAAGTGATAGTTTAATTTATACAAATATTTAAATCCAAGTGAATTCATTGAAGAATGTCGAGATGTTTCACGTGCCCTTCCAACAAAATGTCGAACCCACTCGAAGTTTCGAATATGTGGGATTGCTCCACGCTCACTCCATCTCTTTCTCTTTTATTTTCGTTTCTGAATCGTGAACCCTCACGCAGCAACGCAGACTTCTCTCTTCTTCATTCCCACTCTCAAATCTCACTCCTGCTTCAACTACTGTACTAACTATATCTCTCTCTCACTCACTCGAATGGCCTCTACGACATCGTTTTCGCCTCTCTCCCTTCCCAAAGTTCCAATTTCTTGCACCCGGAACCATTCTCGGCACCACCTCTCCCTCACTTTTCCCGCGAAACCCGCTTTCTTCAATCCCTTCGAATCGCTCTCGTTGAAGAGAAGAGACGTTTTTACGAATGGGTTTCTGAGAATTCAAAGAAATTCTACTCGTTTCTCTGTTCGCTGTGAAGCCTCCAATGGAAGGGTAGCACGTCATACCATTTTATTTCCAATTTATTCATTCTCCTTTTCCTTATGAAAGTTGCGATTACTATTCAGTGTACAAGTATATATATAGTATTTTTTTTTTCAATTACCAAATTGTGCTGATAAAAAAAATTACCAAAATGTGAAAAATATGGTAGAGTCTGGCTCAGACTACATTGCTTGAGATAGAAGTGATGAGAGAAGAACCAAGGTCTCTTGCTCCGAGTGGCAAGAGGCTTGGTTTCTCTTAAGCAAGGTCTCTGTTCCAGTCTTATGAATTAGAAAAATAAATAAGGAAAATTAGGCACTTGTTAAGAAACCAACCAAATGTGGTTTGAAAGTATTGAAAAATGTAATTTTTTAGGTTTTCGAGAAAAGAAAGGATTGGGACATGTGTTGTTTTTTTCCACTTTTAGGAAACTTAGGGCAGTTGTTAGTATTTGTTAGCAAGACCCAATAAATAAAAGGACAATTGAAGATGCCCGGAGAGATTGCCTTTTTTCTTGGTTCTTTCCGGCTTGACTATGACTTTGGATACCGTCTGAACAATGAGTAAAGAAATAAATTGATTGAATGGATAAAAGACATTGGAGACACAAAGGTATTTTATATACTAGATTACTAATAGCGAAATAACTAATCATGTAGCTAGTCACAAGTTATCTAACTAATCATTTACTAACAAAACTCAGTATTAACCGTGTCAATTTCCGCAGCTTATTTGCACTTTAATTATTTGTAGATTGGGTTATACATAATTTTTTGTAATGTTTATTCGGTTTGATTGGAGGTTCTGAGGTGCAGTGGTTTTGATTCAATGGCAGATTACGCAGCAAGAGTTTACAGAAATGGCATGGCAGGCAATCGTTTCTTCTCCGGAGGTGGCGAAGGAGAACAAGCATCAGATTGTGGAGACAGAGCACTTGATGAAGGCCTTGCTGGAGCAAAAGAACGGGCTTGCTCGCAGGATATTTTCCAAGGTTGGGGTTGATAACACTCGGCTTCTTGAAGCTACTGATAAGTACATTCAGCGACAACCTAAGGTGATTGACGAATTTGAACTAGTTTGGATTGATTTAGACATATCCTTTGGTGCTTAACACACAGGAGCATTGATTATAACTTTTCAGATGCCTTTAGAGTATGAGAAAATGTATCATGTAGCTTGTTGAAGTAACTTCCACCAATTAGTGGAGAAGATGTTTTCTTTACATTTTATATGGTTCCATTTTCTGTCCCAAGAGCCCAATTGTTTAACTCATGTTCAATTATGCTAGGTTCTAGGGGAATCAGCTGGTTCAATGTTGGGGCGTGATTTGGAGGCATTGATTCAGAGAGCAAGGGACTTTAAAAAAGAATATGGGGATTCATTTGTTTCAGTCGAGCACTTGGTTCTTGGATTTGCCCAAGATCAACGATTTGGGAAGCAGTTCTTTAGAGATTTTCAAATTTCTCAGCAGGCTCTTAAATCTGCAATTGAGTCCATTAGAGGACGCCAATCAGTTATTGACCAGGGTATTTAAATTTTCCATTTGACTTCTTTTTATAACTAATGTATACAATATATCTTTTTGTTTTCCTCTTTTTTTTTTTTTTTTTTTTTCCTTTTTACTCCCTTTGTTTTGGGGGATGGCTGCCTAGAGTTATTAACTTTGCCCTACCGAAGACTTGCTGTCTTTGGGGATTATTGTGAACGGATTCATCTTGTCTGTGACTTTTCCATGGGCTGCTGTTAGGAGCTGTACATTATATCTCATTATCAACATTTTGCATCGCTCATGTGTCCTCTAAATTTTTTATAGATCCTGAAGGGAAGTATGAAGCCTTGGAAAAATATGGGAAAGATTTGACAGCAATGGCTAGAGCAGGAAAGCTTGACCCAGTCATAGGAAGAGATGATGAAATACGCAGGTGCATCCAGATTCTGTCCAGGAGGACAAAGAACAATCCTGTGCTAATTGGTGAGCCTGGTGTTGGAAAGACTGCAATATCTGAAGGGTACATACTTAGATCTTCCTCCTAGTTGCAGCCTATGATTTGATTACCATTTGGTGGAACACTTTCATTGTTGAAATCTGTATGGATTAAATTTAATGAGCTTCTTACATTTTTGGGAAAAAAATTAAAAAAAGGAAAATTAATTGAATTTTCTTAAAAAAAAAAAAAATATCTGTTCAATATACGTTTCCTAAAAATAGGAAAGTGGGTTGAAGTTGTTGGCCTATGTGAATAATGTAAAATGATAAATTTGTCCCTTGTCTGATTATCCTGGGATGACAACTTATTTCTGCCTCTTCAATTATATATGAGTTTTTACAAAAATAAAATTGGATGCCTTGTGTGGTAAATCCCTTTCTATAGTTGTAAAGATTTGAATGACAGAAGCAATATAATCAGTTGTTGTCCCAATACTAATGCCAAACATGCCTTTGAAATTTTTTTCCTAATAATTTCTGCAGAAAACAAGGGGGCTAAATATTTTGTTCTTGTTTTCACCTTTTTGTTTGGATTCTTAAATCCTACTTATGTTCTGTATATTCACGTAAGTCTTCATTTGACACAGACTTGCTCAACGAATTGTGCAAGGAGATGTTCCTCAAGCTTTAATGAACCGCAAGGTATGTGCTCTATCCATATATTTGGGCTATTCATGATAAAGCTAAAAATGGATGAAAAATGGGGAAGAAGGGGACCACGGAATGAAAGTTTTGAGAAATTGTAATATTTATTTTATTCTCCTGGAAGTTTGTCAATTGGCTAGTAGTTGTAAAATTGATCTTATGAACTTGTCACTTTTCAGCTTATATCACTTGATATGGGCGCACTTATTGCTGGAGCAAAGTACCGGGGAGAATTTGAGGATAGGTTGAAAGCTGTCCTCAAAGAAGTAACAGAATCTGATGGTCAGACCATCCTGTTTATTGATGAGATCCATACAGTTGTCGGGGCAGGTAATAAGCTTCAAAGCTCTCCACTTTCAGACAGCTTCTTTTTTGTATTCCAAAAGCTACTTGTAGGGTCTGCACTCCCCTGATTCTTTTAACTTATGTTCTCCACACTCTTCGATTGAAAATTGGTCTAAATACCAAAGCTTATTAGAGCAATTGTGATTCTGATTATACGAAATTATTCATTTCAATTAGTTCCTTCTAAAATATGCTACTCCCTCCGGTCCATATTATAAGCACCCTTTCAGAAAGGGTGCTTATAATATGGACCGGAGGGAGTATCTTTTTTTAGCTAATGCCAAATTGAGAATTAGAATTATCATGTGGATGTTGGATTTGACTGCTCGTATGTTAGGTGCTACAAATGGTGCTATGGATGCTGGTAATCTCTTGAAGCCTATGCTTGGTCGGGGGGAGCTGCGATGTATCGGTGCAACAACACTAGATGAGTATCGCAAGTATATCGAAAAGGACCCAGCTCTAGAGCGTCGTTTCCAGCAAGTTTATGTTGACCAACCTACAGTTGAAGATACCATTTCGATACTAAGGGGACTGCGGGAAAGGTATGAGCTGCATCATGGAGTCCGAATTTCTGACAGCGCACTTGTGGAAGCTGCAATTCTCTCCGATCGATATATCAGCGGGAGATTTTTGCCGGACAAAGGTAATAATTACTTGTTGCAGAGTGATGGCGGTTGAATACTTTAAACAAGGATTGGGAAGTTTCAGGAGCATCGACTTTGATTCTAGTAATAAGTTATTATTGTGAGTTTGTGACGCCTTGACTTACAAATTTTATGTGAATGAGGTTTCAATTTTGTATTTGAATATCTTCTGACTGATTCGTGCTTGCTCTTTGAGAACAAGTGTATTCAGTTTAGGGGTTGTGCCAAATAATCAACTTACAGATGTTTGTTCGAGTAGAATACTAAGCAGTTCTTCCTGAAACCATTGTGTATAGAATAGTATGTCATCTTTATGAGCTAAATTATATAAAGCTTTATTTGAAATCATTTTGTTATGTTTTTCAAATCTAAAGCACTTGACAGTTGCTGGGAACATACATATGACCATAGTTTACTAATTATTGAAGGATTGGTTTCGATTATGAAAATGTTATTTTTTGCTCATGTTTTCTATACTACACATTTTAGTTTATTTTGTTAAAAGTTATGTGGAATGGCATCAATGATGTTCATACAATACTAACTAATAGCTGCTTTCAAAATGCAGCTATTGATCTGGTTGATGAAGCAGCCGCTAAATTGAAAATGGAAATTACTTCCAAACCTACCGCACTTGATGAGATCAATAGGTCAGTCTTGAAACTAGAGATGGAGAGACTCTCACTCGTGAATGACACAGATAAGGCTTCCAAAGATAGGCTCAATCGTCTTGATGCAGAGTTGTCTCTCTTAAAAGAAAAACAGTCTGAGCTGACTGAGCAATGGGAGCATGAAAAGTCTGTAATGACTCGAATTCAATCCATTAAAGAAGAGGTGTGTTGTTGTTTGCTTATTTTCTTGTTGAAGGTTCACATTTTCATTGTAAATAAATGAATGCTTGAAAGATCGGAAGGGAAAATATGGAACAACATTTGATTATGCTTGAGTTGGTAACTGAAACTGAAATTTCAAATTCAATCATGTAAATATCAAAAACACAAACTAATGATTTTGGTATTGATATATGCAGATAGACAGGGTGAATCTTGAGATCCAACAGGCTGAGCGGGAGTATGATCTTAACCGTGCTGCTGAACTGAAGTATGGCAGTCTAAACTCCTTGCAGCGACAACTTGAAAGTGCAGAGAAGGAGTTAGATGAATACATGAACTCTGGTAAGTCTATGCTGAGAGAAGAAGTTACTGGGAATGATATTGCAGAAATTGTAAGCAAGTGGACTGGTATCCCTGTTTCAAAGCTTCAACAATCAGAGAGGGAGAAGTTGCTGTATTTAGAGGAAGTGCTTCATAAGCGTGTTGTAGGTCAAGACCCTGCTGTTAAGGCTGTAGCTGAGGCTATCCAACGTTCAAGAGCTGGTCTTTCAGATCCTCATCGTCCCATTGCTAGCTTCATGTTTATGGGACCTACAGGAGTAGGAAAGACTGAGCTTGCTAAGGCCCTTGCTTCCTACTTGTTCAATACTGAGGAAGCACTTGTACGAATTGATATGAGTGAGTACATGGAAAAACATGCAGTTTCAAGATTGATTGGGGCTCCGCCTGGATATGTTGGGTATGAAGAGGGAGGGCAACTTACTGAGATAGTTCGCCGTAGACCATATGCTGTCATTTTGTTTGACGAGATTGAGAAGGCACACTCGGATGTATTCAATGTATTTCTTCAAATTTTAGATGATGGAAGAGTAACTGACTCACAAGGTCGTACTGTGAGTTTTACTAACACTGTTATCATTATGACCTCAAATGTTGGATCACAGTACATTCTCAACACTGATGATGACACGGTGCCAAAAGAGTTAGCTTATGAAACCATAAAGCAGCGTGTAATGGATGCCGCAAGATCCATCTTTCGCCCTGAGTTCATGAATAGAGTCGATGAGTATATTGTTTTCCAGCCTCTAGACCGTGACCAAATAAGTAGCATTGTCAAGTTACAGGTAATTGTTTGAATTCTATGCTCATATGATTGACAATTCTTTTTGTGACGAATTTATGGATTTTAGATGCATGGCTTAACTATTATCTTGGAGAAACTAGTCTGGGATTTATTTGATTGGGTGTCAAACAGAGTGAAGGCTTGAACTTAAAATATAGACAACTAAGTTCTCACCATAACAAAACGCATTGTATGGACTTTTGCTTAATTTATTTGGATGCTTTATGTGTGGATCTTTAGAGAGCACTGACATTTTATGCTATATTTCCCATATTGGAAAATGATCATCTCACACCCTTTTTCCCCAACACTATTTTTCACATCTACGTGATAATCAGTAATCATTTATTCATTGTTGGTTTCAAAATAAAAGTTTCTGGTCTGATGGTTATAAGATAGGTGTAATTAGTAAAATGGGTGGGGTGAAAAAGTGATGTGAGAATATTACGATTGCTCTCATTTATCTCTTCTTTTGATATGTGAAGTTGCTAAATTATCTTACTTTATTAAGTATTCTTACATGGTATTTCACATCCCCGGTTTCAATTTTTTTTGGTTTATTACAGTTGGAGCGTGTGCAGAAAAGAATTGCGGATCGTAAGATGAAAATACAAGTGACAGATGCTGCTATCCAACTTCTGGGAAGTTTGGGGTATGACCCGAACTATGGTGCTAGACCAGTGAAGCGAGTGATTCAGCAAAATGTGGAGAATGAACTTGCCAAGGGTATTCTGAGAGGAGAATTTAAAGATGAAGATGCAATTTTAATAGATACAGAACTCACAGCATTTGGCAATGGTCAACTTCCTCAACAAAAGCTTATTTTTAAGAAGCTTGAAGCTGATTCAGAATCTACTCCTCAAAACAACTTGGAACCCTTTCCACAGGCTCCGTGAATGTACATGATTTTCATGGCTTATTTTGTAGCTCCTTATATCTCCACATGGCTAGTTTTCACGGAAATATGGATGTACATGATTTTGTTATACTACTTGAACAATGATCCTACTTATAGTTTGCATCGAATACAATCAATACATAATATATTTTATCGATCAATACACGCTTGACAAAGGAACAAATACCAAATTTTCCCGCTTGACACTTTTAGCTTTGGAATAAAGATTAAAGTCCACTTTAGTTTCTAAAGTTTTTAAACGTTGGGAGAAGTTGTCTTTTTTTGTGTTCCTCAACATTATGAGGATTATTAAGCCACAAATGGGTTACGGGTGTTGGGTCATGAAAACTTTTGACAAAGAAGAAGAAACTTCTAATGGAGAAAGAAGAAAAACTTTGAAAGGAAAAGTATTGCATGCAATAGCCGGGAAGATTTCGATTTCTTTTTAATATCTGTATATATTTTGCATGATATTCTCACTGCATGACAGCTCTATTTGTGTTTTTTCATGTGAAATATAGTACAAAAAGCATAGAACATAGTATTATAGTATAAATATTTATTTACCATAAAAATATAGATTCCAATGAATTTTATTGTTGTGTTGTGTGTTTATATAATTGGCTATTAACAAAAAAGTCAGTTTTTTAGTATATTATTTGTTCTTTCAATACAAATAATTTTTTTAGGATAAATTTTGTCATTTGAATATTTTATATTTTTCCATAGCATCTAAATATTTATAAGGCAATTTATTTTAATTGTCAACATTTGATATCAGAGTTAGTTATATCAAAATGGCAACAAGTTCAAGCACGGGAACAAGTCAAGCCCAATAAGTACAAACAATTATTTTCATGTTTGATGGCAAATCAAATTTTGCCATGTGGAAACGCTTGATAGAGTTGTGCTTAAAAACCAGTGGCTATAGAGAAATCATCAAAAATGATTTTAATAAGCCAACTGATGAAAATAAAGTAACAGTTGATATGTAACAAGAATAAAAAAAATCGTTTACTTAATGAAAAAGCTTTATTTTTTATCTGTAAATCTGTGAAGCTATCTGTCCTTGAGAAAATTTTTCATGCTAAAAAAGCAAAGGAGGCTTGGGAAATTTTGCTTGAAACATACGATGGTCCAGTCAAACGAACGAGATTACAAGACTTAAAACGTCAGTTTGGGCTGATGAAGCAAAGAAGAGATGAAAGCATTTGTTAATATTTTTTACAAATGGACAAAGTTGTCAACAAAATGAGAAACAACGGTGATGATATAAAGGAGAAAGAAGTTATGGAAAAAATTATGCTCACTCTTTCAACTCGTTTTGATTACGTGATATCATCAATTGAAGAAGTAAAGAATCTCAACACAATGACTAAATGATTTGCAAGCGTCTTTAGTGTCACATGAAATGGAGATAAACGAGAAGTCAAGTGGCACTATTGAGCAAGCATTAAAAGCTCAAACAAATGTTAGAAATGAGGGACTGTGCAAAGAAGAGTGAACCACCATTAAAGAGGTCAGAATTTCAAAGGAAAATGGAGGAATGCTCAATCTGACTCAAGCCAAGGCACACGAGGTAGTGGCTCATTTCAAAATAAATCTATTATTCAATGTCATAAATGTTAAAAATACAGACATTTTCAATCTGAATGCAATCTCATATTCAGTTCCATAATTGTAATAACTATGGACTATAGTTGAGAATGTCGTGATAAAGCATTAGAGAAAGTCATGCTCGAGTTGCAGAAAGTAAAGATGGTGTAAAGATGGTGCTTCCAACAAGTAATGATGTAACTGATGAAATAACAATAAGTGGTTGTTAGACATAGGGTGTGATAATCATCTAAGTGGGAAAAAAGAACTATTGTCTGACTTAGATGAAAGTTCGTTACTGCACCTTAGTCAAGCTTGATGTCAACTCAAAGATTGAAGTCTTGAGGAAAGAAAAGATGGATCTTTGAATTATGTATCTGATGTATTATATGTAACTGATCTATGTCAGAATCTCCTAAATGTTGGCCAACTTGCTAAAAATGGTTATGATTAAATTTCAACTAGAAAGTTTGCCCTATAAATGATCCTGATATGGGTCTGATAGCAAAGATTAATATATCACTAAATTATCTATTTCCAATGAACATAAGGTATGATGCTGCTAGCCTATGCTGCAAAACTGCATTTGTTGATGATAAATGTAACACCCCTCCGGTTCAGGATTTATCTCGGATAATGAGTTAGATCGAACCAATATCAATCCGTTTAAAATTAATTTTTTTATCTTATTTAAGTAGTTTGATTTTGTACATTATGTGAAATTAAATAAATAAAAATATGGGAGGTATTTTTATTATGACATTTTATGTCAAAATAGATATTTTGCAATTTAGTCCTTGGATTAGGACCTAAGTGCAATATTAGAAAGGTTTTGGAGGGAAAAGAAATAAAATATGAATTTTTGAAAGTTTCCGTCGTGGTAATCGATTACCATAGTGTTGCAGAACCAAGGGTTAGTGCATTTGACGAGTAATCACTGGGATTAAACCGTTAATCGCCACGAATTTGTTTTCAACCATAGTGGGAAACGCGTGCCAATGTGCATGACACTCTAATTTCCCTATAAATAGCTCTATGGTTGATGAATTTGGCTCATTTTGCTTCATACGAGTGTTGATACTCTGTTTCTGGTGTTGGTGTTCTTCCCTTTAGTTCTCCCTCGTTTCAAAACCATAAAACACGAACTAGATACCATTATAAAATATGTTTCTCAAGCTTTATTTTGGTACCAAAATCGTGGTGTGAAAGTGTAGTGGACTTATCCTCGGTCTGACCTACTCTATCTTAACCGACCGTACGCCGAACAACAATTACCCAGACCCATCGTTCGATACTTGCCGACCAACACATGGTCATTACCCAATAACCGAGCCAGGAACTCTTCGACGTTTTACGGGCCATTGGACTACAACTATGAACAGGCTACCAACAGCCTTATCCTATCAGCTACAGTTCCATTGCCCTAGAATTCTTCCTATAATTTCGTACAGCTTGAGACATAAGGGATAACTACTGTGTTTATCTGCTACAGGTTCTAGAAAGGCTATCTAAATAGTACCTTTCCTAGTCCTACATAAACACATCGAGCTAACAGGCCCATACAGGCCCACATGCATACAACAACTTCCCCTATAAGTACCACCATGCTATAGGGGCTAAGGTATGTTCTCTCAACCCTATTCTCAAGAACTACGTGTGGCCTGATTCCCTTTTCACTAGGGATAATAGGACTGGGGTCACCCCTACCAGCCGCAACAACCACCAAAGACATTGTGGTGTTTCATCAATATTGGAACACCACATTGGCGCCGTCTATGGGGAACGATAAATTTCGATTCCCACCCTCACATTCAACCATGACGAAAAAGACGAAGAATGACGTTCTTCGAATAAAAGATTCACAACTCAAATAAAACGGGAATAATAATACTATTATCTTGTCCCGAACGACTTCAGGAATAATACTATTGTACAACGACTTCACAAGAAGGACATGCAGGAAAACGATGAAGAACATCAACAAAAATACAACAAATATCAGATCTCATCGGAACAGGGACGAAACTTTCATTCTCATTATATTTACATAATGATATATCTGTAATAAACTTGTTCGTCTCATGTATTTGAGGCATTGTTCTTGATGGTGGCATTCTTGATCTTCACCGCCACACCGCTCATGGACCAGGAATGATTCCGTCAAAGCGAGCCAAAGCACCACTTCATGGCCGCCATGATTCAACCGTCAACACTGTTTGGTTTGGACAAAGCCATTGCCAAGCAACGCCGCTGCGAAGCTTGGGTTCCCACCCCCATTGAAGCGCAAATGCGAACTCCACTGCCATGGCGAGCCCATCACCGTCACCGTCACACCACCATCGGGTTTCCTTGACTCGAGTCTTCATCGCTTTGCGAGCACCGCGACGAATCGACCTATACTTGGTCCATTCCGATGTGTGAGCATCGCGACGCGACGACCCAGACTTGCTTGGATTCGAAAACAGAGGACCCATTCCTTTGCCAAGCTTCGATTCGGTGGACACATCGGTTCATAGACGGAACCAAAACTAGAACCACGATCGGATCTTTGTTGTCATCCACTGATATCGCGGCTTTGTCACCGCGACCACACGGAGGCGCAAATAGCTTCATCTCCATCTATACAGCGGGAACTAGAAAGCAGAAATTACAATCTTTGTCATGGGATCGCACCGCCGTTGACCTCCATCACCATGGCAGCTGCAGCAAATCTGCGATCCTAAGCCATCAAAATGGAAAGAACTTCATATCGCTTCGGTTCCCGTCACCATCACTCCTTATAGTCTCGATTCCAATGACAACACCAACGAGTCTGGAAAAAGAAGTCGTACTGCACGACTCTCAATAGGTTACGTGCAATTTCGAAACCTCCTCTGTCACAAAGCAATCGCCGATCATGTTAGCAATCAAGTGAAGGCGAAGATCGAGGTCGAGAAGAAGGAGAAAGAGACCACGAAGTAGGAAACCTCTACGCAGATCACAAGTTAAGATCCACCCTCACTATGGCCTCAACTCCTCAGTGAAGCAGCCGCAGTTGAGAGCACAGGCTGAATTGCAAGAACTGTTGTAGGGTTTCCAAATCCCTTGAAAGGAAATTGGGCCGCAAGCCCAATCATTAAAAAAACAATGATGAATGCAACAAGCCAACAAGCCCAAATACAAAAAAAAAACTATACGGGCCAACAAGCCCAGATACAAAAAAAAAAGATAAAAACACTATAAGGGCTTAATTGATACAAACCAAAAAAAAAAAAATCAAATTAAATGCTGGCTTAGCAAAGATATAAGCCCAAACAATATTCCACCAAATCAAGAGCCACCCCATCAGCAAAACAAGATTGACGCCTTCCTCGAATCCTGGGAAGTAGTGTTTTTATTTTCATCATTTATATTGCTATATTGTCATTCATTACATAATGCCATTATTTGACTACATGTATATGCTCAACATAATCATAATCATTTGATAGTATCTGCTCATTTTATTTTTCTCTCTTTTAATGCGCAAGTCATGATGCAAAATATTCCTAACAATAAATGTCATTAAATATTATTTACAATTATTAACATCATGCTATATTTAAAATCATGCTTCTTTTCATGTGCAATCTTGTATGATTTTTGGGCATTTAATTCTCAATAATTGTCATGATCATGTTTATTTCGTATGATATTTTTAAAATCATACTACTTTTATATTGATAATATATCATATCTTTGCCAATAATTGTTGTTATTGTTATTTAATTGTTATACATCGTTAATCTAACGACGATCATTAATTATTAATTTTGTATACATATGCGAGGTACATGTATGATGGCCCATTTCTTTAAACAACCCATTTTGAGATCCTCGTCAATGGGAAAACTGTTTCCAAGTACTGGGAACACATCGGCATGTTCGGAATCTAGCTGACGACGGTGAAGATGAGGTGGCAAGGACCCACGTGCCAAAGCTTCGCTAAAGCTTCACGTTAATCTTCGAGCTCATGTTCTGAACAAAAAGGGCTCATGTTCGATTCCTAATTTTGGATGCATGTGACAAGCGCAGCTGGCCCCAATTTCATTAGACTATTGTCGCCGCTCTTCCATTGGTTTCCGACCAGCTTCCTACGCCTGTGGTTGAACACCAGGCTATACTGATAACATTTTGTCTCCTGAGGCTCCTGTCCGAAAACGGGCGAGGACCGAAAAACGGAATCTATATTCGGTAAATCCTCAACGAGGGATGCTCTAATTGCGGAAGATCGAGGAACCTCGACAATCTGGTGATGTGCTCCCAACCCGCTTGGTTTGGGATTAAATGTAGTGGACCAGACTTCAGTCCAATCGATATTTCTCTAGGCCGACCAGTTAAGGACTAAATCAACGAGCACCGACCACAATCTAGTCGGAACCACGTCTTACCGAGCTAGGGGCACTCGTGTGGATTGAAACTTACGGGATCACGATCGAGCATAGGATCCTAATCCCTAGCTAAATCAGTTATGGTCCCAACAGTCCAACCTCCACTCCTATATTCCCGTACAGCTTGAGGACACATGGGATAATGACATTCTCGGAGTTCTGGGCGAATGATCGAAAGAATCATGCCATTGTTCTCACAAAGTAATTATGGCACAACACTTGGATCATGCATTTCATAAGCATTATGCTAGGATCCATCCTGAGCAGAAGGATGCCCGATGGCTCTTGAATAGTTCGAAAGTTGAGATAATGACAATCAACATACCGAGCTACGTTGCGATCAGCAATTTCGAAATACTAAACTAGACCCAGAAGCCTAGAACCAAGTCATGCCGAAAAGATTCTCAACACTGTCGAGCATGTCCCAAGTACCTTAAAATAGCAGGAGTCTATGTCGTCATCGCACCGCGATCTCGTCATCATCTACAAACTAAACTACCAATGTCAAGCAAATCACTGGGAAGTAGCTGACTGGTTTTGACCTCTTTTGTCAACTTCCGATCACCAACTATATCCTCAAATCAATCGGTTCCAAACAACTCAGTCACTCTTGGCGTCAAATATTACAGCATCTTCAACATGATTTCGGCAAAATCTCACGATGACATCATTATCTCCTTTATTAAACATGCTTACTATGACTATTTCCATTTATCATTGATCATGACCTCAGTCACTACTCAGATTCCCATTTCAAGTAACACAGCGGAAGCCTCCAACGTCCTTGTACCCTCTGCCACTGCACCGTTACCTCTCATAGTCACTTAGAGCCAAATGACGATCCATGTCAACATCCCTCCTCGAGATCCCAGCGTTGCCAAGTGCTACACTATGACTCATCCGTAATGGCATACATGGTTTTTGGTAGGAAGAGGATGAGGAATAATGGGTAACCACCCATTCCGGTAACAGAAGAAGAAAGGCCTCAATGCCAAAAGGTTGTCGACCAGATTAACCCTGAGAAATGGCCTAACCATGAAGACAAATAGGTGCAAGTGTGATGGTCGGACATACCAAGTGTAATGACCTAAGTTTCAAACCATCCTCCGTTGGTAACCTTGGTCTAGATTTTTATTATCAAAGAGTATGCTTAAGCCGAGTATCATTCTTTCATGTCATGGGCAACACTGCAATACATATGAAACAACTTTATGTTGTAATTCCCATCCCATGACCTCCGGGACATTTTCTTTGGTATGTGCACCATCTCGACCTTAGCTTTTCGATAAAAACGTCCACAGTGCCACTATCTAGTGATCCAGTTTAGTCCTATCAACTCAATTAAGCACAATGACAACTCCACACCCACAACATGCAAACATTCAACCTCGTCTCAGTGTTCTCCTACACAAATTTGAATATGAAAGTCTCTTAAACAGGCTTGAATGAATATGATCTAATTGGCAGAACGTACTCGGATGAATCCAATCTGAAGGGAAAAGCACTGTCACACCTTAAAGCTGAGATGATCATCAGATGTTCACGACCTCGTCTTCCATGACTGCCACCATTTACGGCCTTGTCATCCACGACAACTCCGTAGTCAATCATGACACCCATGTCGAACTTACATGAGTTGTATCGATAGCCGCCACTCTATTATCAAAACAATGTAGAACATAATTCATTGCCAAGTCGATGATGAGTAACAGTGTCCTTGACGGTGCTTCTCCTATCCATCTGGTGTTTCCTGAATGACACTACTTCTCTCTGACCAAAGTGTTCGAAAAGAAAAAGGGAGAAGCATACAGAGGCTAGTTGTCCAGATGAAAAAGTACACAATGACTAATGTTAACATGGTCAAACTCCTAGAAGCTAGAGGAGACGACATCAACCACCATTTACCTGTCGCAACTGAAAGCATTAGACGGACGATACAAAGCTTTCTCCTCCTTAGAAGTCATTAAGTCGTTTGAACCACTCATAGAATCATTTCTGAACGCCATGGAAGAAAAAGAAGGTGTAGGCTCCTTCAACGTAAGGAATAGGCCCAACATCGAAGAAAAGGCCAAAAAGCTTCAAACATGCATTCTTCTTACCTGATCAGGGTACAAGTATGATGACATCATGACAGAAGTTCCTCAAGATCTCCAAAAGCAAGCCGCTTCAAGTTCTGCCCAACATACAACATGTTTTTCAAGCACAACGAGCACTCTACGAGCTTTCCCGAGTTCGTCTCCTATGAAAAGGAGCTGGTACAAAGCCGACCACTGCCGACATGCACACTTCGTCACATCTAACAAGACTCCTGAATTCGACACAAGCCTTTTCTGGCTTTATTGACTTAGGGGCTTTGTTACGCAATGGAGTAGCTGCAAGGACAGAGGTCTGCTTCACCTTTGTTATTCTAATGATTGACCTGTTTGCCTTTGACTCCCCATAATAAGGACCTTCCTCGATTACTCGGGTTCCAGAATGGTTCAGTAGTTGAAATTCACAAACAATGCCAACGAAGGAATTATTTGTCCTCGGCCGACCGAAAAGCTCCCTAGCCATGGCCTGTTGTTGCCTTCTCGGCGTTAGTCTCCCTTCCCTCGGCATCCTCATTCCTTAGTGGGGTGATGCATTCCTCAATGCTCGCTGCTTGGGGAAAGGAACGGACTCCAAGTCTTCAAAATAATCCAACAAGAACTATAAAACCCCGAGCAGGAGTTGCTTCACCAATATATGGGTACCATTGCATCATGCGGAGTCCCCCATGCTCACTATGCAATGACAATCGTTGTCACCGACCAGTATCTTTAGGAATCTCTTGACGAGCTTTCGGACCCAGGTCGAGTTCGAGGAAGCCTCGAACGTCAACAGTGAGCGTCTCACAATTCCTATAAACTTGGCACAAGCCTTTACAGGTTTCCCCGACCACCTTTTTCAGGTAAAGGAGGGGGTAGAGTTTATCTTGATACTCCAACCTTTCTTCACCCACTTCGGTCTCGAGCGTTTCACAAATCTTACGAACTCGGCACAAGCCTTTTCAGGCTTTACTGAGTAAGGGACTAGTATGTGATGAGGTACATACATAGCCGACAATGGCCAACAGTAGTACTGGTATTATACGATGACATAAGTTACAAGAAACCAAATGTCGTGCCAAACAGGACTACCACGTCCCATGCGCCAGCAGATTCGACTTTCTTCAAAGTCCAATTGTTTACCTGTGAAATTACGTACGACTCATCTTGATCGGCTAGCCAGCGAGCAAGATCGAATAACAGCTCTTAACAAGCTCACAACTCGTACTGAAAGAAAACCCGATCTCAAGAATCTCATGTTCCTCGTATCGCGGACGGAGGGTCCCACTTCGACTAAAATTTGGCGACCCGAGTTCTTACTCACAGAATAAAAACAATCATTTACGAGCAATGAGTATTTAATATTGATTGAAACAGTACTTAAACAATATTCCAGTAGCATTAATATTCAACAGCTTTTGATCAAAATAAAATTAAAGCCAAAACACAACTTGGTTGCCCAGCATAAGGGACTTATGCCTCTACGTTAGAAAGCTTTATGAAGGGCGGAACCTCTTCAATATCAGTAAGCAGATTTGGCAAATCCTCAGCATCCAGGTTGACCTCTTGCTTGCTAGATCAACAAGCTAGCCCTGCACCACTCCATGAAAAGGCCCCCCCACCTTTAGGTCAGCAGAATTTACAAACAGCATCTGCTCCACCGTATTTTGAAATGAGTCATCCACACCTTTCTCCCAGTTGTAGAGATTTCGAGCAACCTCCATCTTATGCTTCAAAGCTTCCTTTTTCATTTGTCAGAGAAGTCAGAGTCGAAGTTTCTTTCGTTAGCTTGTCAACGGACTGACGAGCAGTTTGCAAGGACTCCTCAAGCCCTTTCTTTTCATCCTCAAGTGTCGTATTGGACCCGCTCAACACATCCCGATCCTTAACGACATCATCATGTTCAGCTCTCAGATCTTCAAACTAAGATCGGATTCGATTCAACTCGTCATTTGTGCTTTCTTCATTAGTAGCCGAAAGATTCTGAGCCTCCTTCTGCGCGGATTTCAACCCCACGAACAGATCGTCCGAGCATTATGCCGAGAAGTGCATCGGACTGGAACCATGTAAGAATCACATAGTCAGAACTTGTGCATGGTTCTTTCATTCGGGAGCAGCCAGAAAATCTTTTCTGGTCTCCCTCCGAACAAATGAAGTTGGGGAATTTTTCATCTAACTTCCTCTTCCACACGGAGCTGGTCTGAGCAGCCTCGGCATCCACCGTAGTAATCTCGACTACATCATCCTCGGTATCAAACTACTCAAATATCTTGGACTTCTCCTTATATTGTCTTTATCGTTTGAAAGAAGGAGGAGGAGGCGACTTGGAAACATCAGTCGGAGTCATGACAATTATAACTGCGACCGCCTCGGATTGGGACGGAAGACTGCAAACCGCCAACGACTGTTGAACAAGATTTGGGCCGGAAGAGTCAGAAACAGCACCACTAATAGTGATCTTCCTCTTCCTGCCCTTTTGGAGTAGCTCGGCCATCCTCGTCGCCATCTCACCTGCAAGAGCAAAACAGCTCGGTCAATAAAATTTTCACCCAGCTCGACAACAACAAGCTCTAATGGGATGTTTACTATGGCTTTCGTATCTATAGGCTCCTCTTTGATCAGATATGAGTACACATTGTTACACGTATCCTTTTCGGCTTTGCTCAACTTGCTAAAATTAGTAATGTATGTTGTCGCTCGACGATTGTGGAACTCCTCCGACTGTTTAAGAAGGGAACCGAGGTTCATCCCCCTCTTCACCAGTATCCATGAACCAGCAATTCCCGCTGCCGATGAAGTTATATTTGAAAAAGAGTGACTTGAAAGTCTTCCAAAGTTCAAAGCACTACAAGACTCTAAAGATACTCAAAGGCGCTTATTCGAGCCTTTCTCAAAGGGATTCACCTGAGGAGAAAATAGCCAAAGGAAGGCCAGCACGGTACGAGCCCAACCTTTGGCCGAGCATAGCATTTGAAAGGCTCGAACAAAAGCCCATGCATTCAGGTGGAGTTTCGAAGGAGAAATTTTCAGCATCCTTAGCAGGTCCATCTCAAAATCTGAAAATGGCATCCCGACACCAAGCCGTGTCACCACCTCCTCATAAAAGAAAAAAGCCTTGGTTTCAGCAGGGATCTTAGTGCAAATACGGTCCTCCACTCTGATAGAGGTCATAATATATGAAGTTCCAGATTCTTCCACAAGAAACAACAACTAAATTGCTCGATATGACTAACTGATCGAGGCCGTACCCGATCAAAATAAAAGGGGTTTATTCTGTAGTACTAGGAAGGTGATCCTAGGTCGTTTCCCAGCGAATATCGGTCTAAGCAAAGTATCAAACACGTAGTGTGCAGTAAAATGGGGGGGGGGGGGTTTGTGTGTAACAAATGTGAAGAACAAAACATAAACATAATATAAAAACTAAGAAAATCAGAAACAAAAGCGAGCAAACCCCTTCGGCTACGTACACTACTCAATCCTAGCTCACTAAAGATCGATTCCTCTCCTCTCCTCTGTCCAACTCGTGATAACCAAATACTAAGCGAAAATTCACTTATCACTCCAAACCTTAACTTCTAATTAAGCATCAGAAACTTGAATTGGAGTTTTTACGAGTTAATACAAATTAAGCATTTATATTCATGTATTATCTCTACGAAATGGAATTAAGCAAACCACTACACATTGATAAACATGAAAACAGAGAAGAGAAAACGAAATTGCATTAATAACAAGCGCTCAAGAGTAGATAATACAATACCAAAGGGATTAACCCTTGAAGTTAGCCTTCCATGATCATAAATCAAGAAAAACGAGTAGAAATGGGAAAGAACGAAACCCTAGCAGCCACCAAATGCTATGGAGAGCCAAGAGAGAAGTTCTAACCTAGAGAGAGAGTGAGAAATCTGAAATGGGAGTGTGGTCTATGTGCTACACGAAATTCCCTTCTTTCTAGTCACAAAATGGGCCTAAAACATGGGCCCAAGTCCTAAGAAACACTATTCTGAAAATTACAACTAAAAAGGGACCTAAATGCAAATTACAATCTTCACTTCAATACTTCAATATTCATTTCCAAAAATGCCCATAGTGTCCTTGTGCCAAATATTACCTGAAAATAGAAATAGAATTAATTAGGCTAAATAATCCAAAATTAAACAATATTCGGAATATTAGTCCAATAAAAATGTAAATCTAGTTAGTGTATAGTGATGATTGAGATTGGGTGAGTTTGTATGTAAATGAACCTTAAGGTAACCGGTAATAATAAATAATAATGACTTAAGAGAAGAATAGAAAACCCCACGTGATATTTATATCTTATATGCATGATGTGATGGTTGGAATGTGATATTTGATTATTTTCTATGAAAGTATGAATATGTACTTGGTTGCTTTAGTGATGATTGGAATGTGATATTTGATTATTTTCTATGGAAATATGAATATGTTGTTGGTTGCTTTAAGTGAAAATAAATGTGTGACCTTGAGTAAATTCAAGTAACCTTTAGAATGTTAGTTGAGACTTTTCCCTCGTAATTGAAAGAATAGAACGGAAGAGTAAACGAAATTAAAGTATTGAATGAAAGAGAAGAAATATGATCGAATAAATTGAAATAAAATGAAGAATGAGAATGTGATAAAAGACTGAATGAAAGAGATGAAATGTGATCGAAGAATGAGAATAAAGAAAAGAAAGAGAATGTGATAAAGATTAAAGGATTTGGGTATGCGAATGCCAGGCCAAATAAGTACGCCCCACTGGGTGCATTGGTTGCGTAAGCCGCACGATTTAATGGCGTGCGCAGCGGTAAGACGCCCGATTCATGGAGTCGTACGCAGTGGTGGGTTCGCAGTACTTTGATAAGATATGATAAGATATGCAGATACGGTCTATGGATGCCAGACCATGTAAGTACGCCCCGCTGGGTGCATTGGTTGCGTAAGCCGCACGATTTAATGGCGTGTGCAGTGGTAAGATGCCCGCTTCATGGAGTCGTACGCAGTGGTGGGTCCGTAGTACCTTAATTATGGTTTTGCGGATGTCAGGCCAAGTAAGTACGCCCCGCTGGGTGCACTGGTTGCGTAAGCCACACGATTTAATGGCGTGCGCAGCGGTAAGACGCCCAATTCAGGGAGTTGTGCGTAGTGGTGAGTTCGCAAAGACCCAAAGAGTAAAAGATACGAAGCACAAAGAATGAAAATGAAAAGGGAAAGAAAAGAAATGAAGGAGAAAAGAAAGAAATGAAAGAAAAGAATCGAAAAAGGTAAAAGAAAGAAAATGAATGAAAACATAAATGAGTGAGATATTATGAAAAGTGAACTAAGGATGAAAAGAAAAGCGAGAATAAGAGAATAAACTTTGAACAAAATAGGATTACAAGGTTAAAATGAAAATAAAATGATAAGTGTTTGTGATTGAAATAAATTGGATTGAATTTTCTGATAATTACGTGATTAACTGCTATTTGTCTATGGCTTAGTTATTATTATGCCTATTTAGATTTCATTTGCTAAGTTCTGTGTAATGCTCACCTCTTAACTGTTTTTACAGGTAACGAGATTGAGCTTGCATTAGTATCGGCTGAGCAGGAGTACACTCCACCCCGTGGAGTGTAAATTAGTTAAGAGGAAATTATATTTATTTTTATATAACTAATTCATTATGTTTTGGAAATAGTTTAAAATGTTGGGAGCCCTGAGTTTTATTTTGTTTTGTTAAAAAGGGGCATGAGGACTAAGAAGTATAATTATAAATGTTTTATAGTTTTTCTGGACTGTACTGGATTGAACAGGTTAAAACAAGAATTTTTGGGAAATCCAAAAAACAGAGGAAACTCTGCCGGATTTCCGTAAGAATTTTTATAAGTAATTAAGTTTTTAAAAAGAAATTTTCAAGTTCGTAATTTTATTAATGGCTAATTAAGGGTAAATAAAAGTAGGATGTTACATTGTGGTATCAGAGCAGTTTTCCTCGGCCTTGGAGTGTGGACTCACAACTCCTGTAGTTTACTCACCAAGCGAGTAATTCGTAGTTAGAAATAGATTAGTTTTATGACTTAGTGGAGTATTGGTAGCATCATAATAGGAATGGTTGCGAAAAAAAAAATTTATGACTTATAATGCTTAGTGAACTTGTGTAGATTGATTTAATTGCTTGATATTGATGGTTGATATGATATATGATGTAGAGATTATAGATTTTAGTAATTCCGAAAATATGGTGCATTTTCTCAAATTTATTAATGCATATTTTGGCTGCTCGCTATTTCACGCACTCTTTGATGAGACAATAATTGTATGCCATTGCTGTGTTGTTATATGGGTACAGGACCTGTTATAGGGGCAAAGTTTTTAATGTTAATATTTGTTGTGTTTTGTATTTTCTCCTTTGACCGTTCTACCCCAAGTGAAAGACTATGCACCAAAATGTGTTGTCTTGCTGTACATGGACAACAAAATGACTTTTTTTTTTATATAGGTAGAAAGCATCCGATGGAAATTATATTTGGGAAGTTAATGTCTGAGAAGTAGCCTGCTAAAACAATGAACGTTGGTATATGATCTTTTATTTGGGGTAACAAGAAATCTTTTTTTTCCCCATACATTACTAGGGCTGTAACCTATAAGTGCTCATACTTCCATAGTTATTCCCTATTAATTTAGGTTATTTAGTATAGTAGTATATTGATAGAAACTTAGACTTCTTTAAGAAAATATGGAGATTTACTCCTTATATGATAGCACTCTCCTTGGAGGCAGCCTTGTAAGGATCTATCTTTGAAGGAGCCCTTGTGATATTGAAGAGTGTAGTTGCTGAATTGGGGAAGGAATTAAGGATTTCTGGGCTTATGATGGTCACGTTTATGGCTTAAGAGTATAGGCAGAATTCTATAACTATGAGAAGGCTAGGGGAAACTAAGAGAGGTTAAGGAGAAGGACTTGAGAAGGGACTTGAGGGGTTGGAACAGTTAGGAATTGGTGCTGAAATGAAAAGATTAAAAGGATTCAGCAACAAGGTTAAAGGTTTGAGTTTAGAGGAAGCCGAATGCAACCTTATGAGATTGATAATGGTTTGGGCAGTCAAGGATAGAACTCTTCTATCTTCACTTTAGTCTTCCTTGAGGAGTTTTCAAAGGGATTGTTAATACTGCACGTTTCTAGTCTTCTTGAGCAGCCCCTTATTCTAATCTTAAAAGCTTACATTAAAAACAAACTTAAACTTCTAAGAACATCAAGAGTAAATTCGTGGGCATACATAGAGCCCCTATTTGCTTGTTAAAACCAAATTCATAGGCTCCAATATTTTTTGAATGGTGGAATTTTTACCAGAAATTAACCCAATAAATGGGGTGTAGCTTACCAGATCCATAGATTCCTAAATGTCAAGAACAGGAGAAATCCTAAACAGGAACTCACCCGAACACAAAGGTGTTAAGGAAAGAATGTATAAGCATGTAACAAACTTTGGGCTTATGGAGTCGGTAATAGACTTGAGAAACATCAAAGGGTATTGATCTAGGAGCCTCATAAGTGGGGGAGTGAATCCGGAAAGAGTTAGATATCATAGTTAGAGGCCCTGTTTAAGTGATGACTCTCCATTCACTTGAACCAATCGGAATTTCGGGGACGAAATTCTCCTAAGTGGGGGAGAATTGTAACATCCCGAATTCTAATTCCTAGTATAATTATAATTATAATTATAATAATAATAAATTGAAATAACAATTTAAGGTCGCTTTTAGTATTATGAAAGTATTAGGAAATATCGTAATTAGAATACATGATTTCTTTAAAGTTATAAATTATAAGTTTTATTGAATCAAATAATTGTTTCCTGGAATTTATCATTTAAGTGTTGGGTATTTTCATAAATATGTTAACTACGAAAGAATATTAATTATATTTAAAGTGGATTCATTTCAAGAAAATTATCATATTAATATAATGCTAAACATTTTGAATACTTTATTTAACTTTGATATATTAAAAAATGAATATGTTTAGTGTTTTTAAATATTTGACTGTATGACATTCTTAAAAATATATTTACTCATTTGATTTGATGACTAAATTCTATTTTTAGATGCTCATAAAAATAATATTGATTTCTATTTATTATTATAATAAATAAATAAATAAATAAAAGTATAGGTTAAAAAAAAAAAAGAAGTGCATGTGTGTGCAGTGTGATGAGGGTATGAAACCCTCATCTTCTCCTTCCTCTAAGGAGCCGGCCCTAACCCCCCTATCTCTCCCATCGTCCCCCTGGTTCTCCACCGTCGGCGCCATCGCGTCTCCCTCTTCCTCCCCAATCGCTCTCTCCCTCTTGTGCTCTCTCCACCGCTCACTCACTCTCTCTCTCCTCCACCATCGTGCGCGATTCTCTCTCTTCTCTACACCGCCGCGCGAATCAACCGACACCATTGAGAAGAGCGTCACGTCGTCTTCTCCTCCTTATACCAGCGCCGCCACCAAATGCCATCGCCATAGCCACCATCATCGATCGACTCTCTTACGCTCTCCTTCAATCGCGGTTTGAACCACTGTCCTCGAAGGAACCCGCCATCAACACTTGCTCCACCGTCCACCTCCATAACCGTGGCCAGCAAAGCTCCCCGTGTCATCTACGTGTCCGTGCTGTTGCTACTGTGTGTACGGGTCCAAGCTTGGTTTGGACAGCCATGGTTGGAAAGACACACAACTCCCTAGATGGGGTCGATGATGTCAAGTTGCGGCGTTGGGGTCTGCCTGGCATGGACCGAATTTTGCTAGGACTTGAGTTTATCGGGCCACCTTTGTCGTTTATGCTGCTTCAAAAACCATATTTGAGGGTAAATATCTTATACCTTTTTAACTACTCTATATTGTGTTTCAATTTTAATACTAGTACTAATTTTAATGTTATTTGTGATAATTATAAAGTGTTAAATTGTTTTGGGAAGTTAGTGTTTTGGAACCTTATTATAGTCTTGAAAATTCATTTGTATTATGATTTCGTATTAAGTTTAATATATCATTGTTGATAATAACTTTAATTAGTTGTTCTGACTTGTGGTAATGTCGAATTAAAGGTTATGTCAAACGATTAAATTGAAAGTATTTTGTTAAAGGTGCTGGTTCCTAAGTAATTGAATTGTCTGGTTGGTTTGGATTGTCGTTAGAGTAAAACCAAGTTTTAATTAATTAGGAACATGAAATATTCGACATATGTTAATTCGAGTTTAAAACTTGAGCTTTAATTTCAAAATTGAAGGGTAGTGTACCTATTTGGACGTTAGAAATGTAATTTAGACTTATTTTGAACCGTGGACACTTCCTTTTAAATTGAAATTAATAGTGTCAAGCAATGGAGCATTTGAATTTTGGTGAGTCGAAACTAAAGTTACTTGATTTCAAATTATTTTGATTATTATGTTATTTTTTTAAAGTTAGTGTAATTTTCAATAAAAAGCTATACTATTTATGGAGAAGACAATGACCTTAATTTGAAATTCTATGTTATTCTGGCTTGTAAATTATAATCAAATGATTTTTGTGATTTGGAAACTTACCAAATACTCTACTTTGAAATATGTCAATTTTGAGACTTTGAATTGGGTTGTTTTGATTTCTATAGTTATTTTTCCTGTTACGCAAAGTTTAACGGTGTCCATTTTTATGTAATTTTGGCACGCTGTTCATATCACTATTAAATTGCTATTTGATTTTAAAAGTTTACTTCAAGGAACCTTGAATGGTCTTTTAACCGTATGGATATTTGCTTTTGTAGGTTATAACAAAAAATACGTCTTTATAACGTTATAAACCTAATTGCTAATCTAATATTGATATTGTTTTAGCGTAGCTAAAAAAGATTAATTGGTGATTTGATTATCGCGTTTGAGTAAGTCTTGGCGCATTAAATTGAGTATTGTTTAATTTATATAATATGATTGGACAACGAAGGAGCTTTAGAACCTGTCGTTGCGCGTAAGCAATGGACTTGGATACTTATGGGCGCTATCGTACAAAAAGGAGCATGTCTTTGGAAACGCAAGGTAAGGGGGAATGTTACCTTAGCTTAGAAAATGTAAATCTAGTTAGTGTATAGTGATGATTGAGATTGGGTGAGTTTGTATGTAAATGAACCTTAAGGTAACCGGTAATAATAAATAATAATGACTTAAGAGAAGAATAGAAAACCCCACGTGATATTTATATCTTATATGCATGATGTGATGGTTGGAATGTGATATTTGATTATTTGCTATGAAAGTATGAATATGTACTTGGTTGCTTTAGTGATGATTGGAATGTGATATTTGATTATTTTCTATGGAAATATGAATATGTTGTTGGTTGCTTTAAGTGAAAATAAATGTGTGACCTTGAGTAAATTCAAGTAACCTTTAGAATGTTAGTTGAGACTTTTCCCTCGTAATTGAAAGAATAGAACGGAAGAGTAAACGAAATTAAAATATTGAATGAAAGAGAAGAAATATGATCGAATAAATTGAAATAAAATGAAGAATGAGAATGTGATAAAAGACTGAATGAAAGAGATGAAATGTGATCGAAGAATGAGAATAAAGAAAAGAAAGAGAATGTGATAAAGATTAAAGGATTTGGGTATGCGAATGCCAGGCCAAGTAAGTACGCCCCGCTGGGTGCATTGGTTGCGTAAGCCGCACGATTTAATGGCGTGTGCAGTGGTAAGATGCCCGCTTCATGGAGTCGTACGCAGTGGTGGGTTCGCAGTACTCTGATAAGATATGATAAGATATGCAGATACGGTCTATGGATGCCAGACCATGTAAGTACGCCCCGCTGGGTGCATTGGTTGCGTAAGCCGCACGATTTAATGGCGTGTGCAGCGATAAGACGCCCGATTCATGGAGTCGTACGCAGTGGTGGGTCCGTAGTACCTTAATTATGGTTTTGCGGATGTCAGGCCAAGTAAGTACGCCCCGCTGGGTGCATTGGTTGCGTAAGCCGCACGATTTAATGGCGTGCGCAGCGGTAAGATGCCCAATTCAGGGAGTTGTGCGCAGTGGTGAGTTCGCAAAGACCCAAAGAGTAAAAGATACGAAGCACAAAGAATGAAAATGAAAAGGGAAAGAAAAGAAATGAAGGAGAAAAGAAAGAAATGAAAGAAAAGAATCGAAAAAGGTAAAAGAAAGAAAATGAATGAAAACATAAATGAGTGAGATATTATGACAAGTGAACTAAGGATGAAAAGAAAAGCGAGAATAAGAGAATAAACTTTGAACAAAATAGGATTACAAGGTTAAAATGAAAATAAAATGATAAGTGTTTGTGATTGAAATAAATTGGATTGAATTGTCTGATAATTACGTGATTAACTGCTATTTGTCTATGGCTTAGTTATTATTATGCCTATTTAGATTTCATTTGCTAAGTTCTGTGTAATGCTCACCTCTTAACTGTTTTTACAGGTAACGAGATTGAGCTTGCATTAGTATCGGCCGAGCAGGAGTACACTCCACCCCGTGGAGTGTAAATTAGTTAAGAGGAAATTATATTTATTTTTATATAACTAATTCATTATGTTTTGGAAATAGTTTAAAATGTTGGGAGCCCTGAGTTTTATTTTGTTTTGTTAAAAAGGGGCATGAGGACTAAGAAGTATAATTATAAATGTTTTATAGTTTTTCTGGACTGTATTGGATTGAACAGGTTAAAACAGGAATTTTTTGGAAATCCGAAAAACAGAGGGAACTCTGCCGGATTTCCGTAAGAATTTTTATAAGTAATTAAGTTTTTAAAAAGAAATTTTCAAGTTCGTCATTTTATTAATGGCTAATTAAGGGTAAATAAAAGTAGGATGTTACACATATAGGTCCACATGCACACAACTTCCCCTATAAGTACCATCATGCTATAGGGGCTAAGGTATGTTCTTTCAACCCTATTCTCAAGAACTACGTGTGGCTTGATTCCCTTTTCACATGGGATACATAGGACCGGGGTCACCCGCGCCAGCTGCTACAACCACCAAACACATCGTGGTGTTTCATCAATATTGGAACACCACAGAAAGTCCTTGTGCAAAGAGTTCTAAACCTGCAAAGTTTGAGCTTCAACCTGTCAAGTTCATTTCCAAAATCGTGAAGCCCACTTTGAGCTTCGATTTTGGTAAGCTCATGCACCCTCTCGGTCTTAAATTTGTTCTGTCCTTTAGTGTATGTTGCATAGAACAACCTCTAATCATTTCCCCAATTTTTACACTCTTATCATGTGTCAAAAACTCTGATGTTTGGACCTTGCTGAAACTGTTCTGGGTTGAAGAAGAGTTTTTGGATTTCAGTGATTAACTCCAAAGTTCAGTATCAATTCTCATCAAACACAACCCTAAAGTAAGGGAGAAGCTTACCAATTAATAGAATGAAAATGAAATGTTTTAGAAAATAGGATGAGTCACCATGAGACTCAAAGTGCATAGTTTGAAATAGGATTTTGGCTTAGAGGCCAATCTGATCTCAAAGACTTGTTGAAGAAAGTTTCAATCATTGCATGCAAGCCTAATTGATGCTGAAACCATGATAAAATTGAGTATATATGATTTTGATACCTTGAGTTGTTAAAATTGTGGTTTTATGCATTATGTGATGAATGTCTGTAATCCCTGAGTAATTGGACGAGTTAATGGTTTGAACATGTTTATTTTATGTTGTATGAACTCTGTTTAAGGTTGGTTTAAGTTAAAATGAGGTGCAATTGAATTTGGTATTGAAAAACCAGTTTCCGCTGTATTATGCAGTACTGGTAATCGATTATCACGATGTTGATAATCTATTACCAGATTAAATTTTTAAATCAGAATTTTAATTACACATGGTAATCGATTGACATGTTGATAATCGATTATTAAAGATCAGAATACTTAAAAATACCATTTCAAATTCATATTTTTTAAATTTAGACTTAATTAATTCCTAAGCATGATTTATTAGGAAATTTTTTTGTGTAAAATGGCATATTTATTTGAGGAATTATTATTTTGATGAATTATGTAAAATTCGTTTTGATGTGGTGGCATAGTTTATTTTAAAAAAATATTTATGCCATAAGGATGTTGGAATTTAATTAAGATATCAACAAATTGATTTATGCAAATGGTTGCATACATGCATGGTGATTGGTTGATAAGTTATCGTTTGTCATGTTCTGAGAACATGAGGAGGGTACTCTAGGGATACCAACTTTATAACGACTTGTTTGATGACACATTTTGGTAATGTGGCCAGTATCGAGGGTTATTGTTGATGTGGTTATTACGTTCTGGGAACATGACGTACACTCTGGGAGTGGCGTTGTGAATCACGTGCCAAGAATGTTCGTCATACGTTCTGGGAACGTATTATTGTGCTTTGGGAGTACACTGGTGTATTTGAAGGGACGTCCGAGATTGATTAGTATTGACGGCCTCAGGTTGTGAGATAGAAAACATGCATCATGCCACGTGCATTGGAAAGAATAATTAATAAAATGACTTTTTCTAATTAGCTATAAAAGTTTATAAAAATTTGATGTGGTGCATTGGAAAGTAAGTGTTGTTTTGGATTTAAGAAAATAAGAAATTAAATTTTTTAAAGGACTTTTTCTAATTGATATTAAAAAGGCCGAATGGCCTATGTATGAAAATAAAGAAATTTTTGTTATTACTTTAGTATAAAGTGTATATGTGTATGTATGATATTGGTTTGTGTAGAAAGAAAATTTTTATAAACCCCTTTTCTTAAGAATCGAAATTGTATTCAAAGAAATGAATATACTTTTGTCGTATGTGATAATTAAAAATAATTATTTGCGTAAACATGTGATTTTGTGCAATATGTGTGTGATATGATAATCTTGTTAAGTTGTTGACCAAAAGATTATTTTTACTTTAAGAATGTTATTTGTTAATTGATTTAGCGTTTGGTATAATTGTTTTAAGGATTAGAAATTATATGAGTATGTTATGATTGTTTTAAATATTTTTAGTTACTGTTTTAATAGTGTTATTATTTGTTCGAGGAAAAAGAGTTTCGAGGAGACATCAGGAGCGACAACATCAAAGAACAAGGAGTAACAACTCTGATTTCACATCGAGGTGAGAGAGAAGCTTTCCTAAGACATAATGGCCCTTTGGCGTAGCATTAGGATGTTCTCGATCATGTCAAAGATCAGAACTCCGTAGTTTTTTGTCAATATACGTGACGACAATTGTTTGTGCGTATGTTTGGCCGATCGGACGTTGAGACGATGATTGTGAGACCCGCAATTTTACCCAATTTATTTGTGACTTTATAATTGAAATTAGGAAATTATGCTTGATTTTGATGTCTGGATTTAATTAAAAATATATATATATTTATATATATACATGTGACATATATAGGTATATATATTATATACCAATGTTTTCCCTAGCCTATTTAAATAAAATATTTTAAGGTAAAGTATTTGATTTAAATGATCTTAAAAGATGAAATGAATTTTGATGGATTAGAGTATCCTATCTTTAGAAATTCATATCTTTTCAACCGTACGTCGAAAAATTACAAATGATATGTCAAAACGATCGTATCGAAACGTAGATTATGAAAATGTAAAGCTTTGATTTTTATTTTTGAGTTTTAGAAATTTTATCACTGCTGCAATAGAAACGAATTTTTGAGTTTTAAGAACCAATGTATGGTTTTAATGCATTTAATAACCTTTTGACTATAGTTTATTTTATTTTAAAAATGAAAAATACATTTCTGAAGTTGTATATGGTACTATTATTTAAATAAAATGTATTTTCGTATTTTTAGTATTTTTTAAATTTTTGGAAAACTTAGAAAGTGTATTTTTTGAAGAAATGATCTTAGAACTTCAAAAATTCATAACTTTTAAACCGTAAGTCCAAAAATTACAAACTTTATATGAAAATGATCGTATTGAAATGTAGAATCTTAATATGTAAAAATAAAATTTTTATTTTTCTTTTTGCGAAAATTTTTGTACAGTAGGTAGAAAATCAAATTTTAAATAATTAAGTGATTGGGTAATTATGTAGGCACCTCCACAATGTGTGAATTCAATGCTCCTAATTATGTGGATTATGTTTTGATGATGACAAAATAATTAACAAATCATGCCTTGAAGATATTGCAACATCAACATCAACAAGAAGTCAAGAAAAGAAGACAAGTGCCCAATCATTCTCAATCAAATATTAATTGTAAATTTCTAATTTATGTTGAGAGTGGTTGAGAGTGGGTAGAAATAGTTAGTCTCTTCTAGGAATAAATTTTTATAGGTTTATTAAGTTGAGATTGACCAAAAATTAATACTTGAGAGGAAAAATAAAATTGAAAAATAATTTTTCCCATATCTGATCAAAATACTCGAGTATTTTGAAAAAGACTCGAGTATACACTCGAGTATTTGTAGAAAAACTCGAGTATTTGTGCCAGGTCAGCAATTATGACCGTTAGTTTTGTTCGTGCACCAATTCACTCGTGACCGACCAAAAAGACTCGAGTTTTTACCAAAAGACTCGAGTATTTTTGTCCAGTCAGCAAAAATGAACGTTGGAGAAACTCAAAAACCCAATTGAGGGCATTTGAGTCTCATCCAACCCAAGAGAGCAATTCAGAACCTTATTGTAAAATTTCTCTTTGAATTTGTGCAAGAACAAACAAGACAACAAGATCATATTGATTCAAGCTTTCTTAATTTCCTCTTCTCAAGTGTTAATTCCCAAAAAGCTCAACTTCTCACTCATATTGTCATTTTATTCCAAGTTGAGTTTTAGGCCTCAATTCTTACATTGAGCTGTGCTTATTTGTGCTAATCCATTGTGAGATTAGTAATACACATACAAAAAGCTTGATTATTCAAAGTCTTGGATTGTTCCCAAGCAAACCCTAAGTGGCTTAGGGTGTTGGAAGTCTTGAGAGGTTCTCAAGCACAAGACTAGGAGGTTCCTAGCCCGGTGGAGTTTCTTGAAGGGAGTTCAAGGAAGCTTTGTGAAGAGTTCTTCAATCACCGGAATCAAATTGGGGTAGAAATCAAGAGTTTGGTACACTCTTGAAAGGGTTAGGTTGAGTGAGGCCATTCTCAAGCAATCCTTTGTAATTTCTAACAATTTGATTATTAGTAGAAACTCCTAAGTGATTAGGAGGACTGGATGTAGCTCATTGTTGGAGTGAACCAGGATAAAATTGCTTGAGTGTTGGTTTATTGCTTTTAATCTACTTTCTAGCTCAATAGACTTAAGTCATTTCAATCAATTAGGATTTATACAATTAGGTAGCAAGTTCAAGGAATCTTTGTGTTAAAAGTTATTTAGATTACTTGCTATTCTGTTGGATAAGTTCCTGTTTATTATTGAATTGATTTGAGTTAAATTGCTGAATTTTCGTTTCTGGTTTTTCTGCTATCTGATAGTAAAAACTCGAGTATTTCAGAAAAGACTCGAGTTGTTCATCCTGAAAAACTCGAGTATTTCACAAAAGACTCGAGTCTTTTGTTTCTGATTCCAGAAAATTCGGTCTAAGCTCCATTCTTCAATTATCAATCGAAATATTTGGTATTAGTGCTTCAAAATACTATTCACCCCCCCTCTAGTATTTGCTTAGCCCGCTTGTTGGTTTCCAACAAGTGGTATCAGAGCTCGGTCGAAAGATCGAGTGTAACAACTTTTTCGAAAAAGATCCTTTTGGAAACTTAATGGGCTCTAGCAATAACTTTGGTGGAGAAGGAGCTTCAATAAACTGTCCTCCACTATTTAATGGTGAAGGATATGTTTATTGGAAAACTCGCATGAAAGTTTTTATTGAAGCAATTGATATGGATATTTGGGATGCAATTGAAAATGGTCCTTTCATTCCCAAAAAGAAAATAAATGATGAAATTGTTGAAATTCCAAGGAGTAGTTGGAATGATGATGAAAAGAGAAAAGTCTCATTTGATTTAAAAGCTAAAAACATCATCTTTTCGGCTCTATCCCATGATGAATTTTATAGAGTTTCCCAATGTAAATCGGCAAAAGAAATGTGGGATACTTTGCAAGTCACACATGAGGGAACAAGTGAGGTTAGAGATGCAAGATTGAATTCTCTAACTCACGAATATGAATTGTTCCACATGTTGCCAAATGAATCCATTAGTGACTTGCAAAAGCGATTCTCTCACATTGTTAATCATTTGATTTCCTTGGGAAAAGTATTTCGCAATGGTGAAACTACTAACAAAATTCTAAGATGTCTTGATAGGAGTTGGCAACCCAAGGTAACCGCCATCAAGGAATCAAGAGACATAAATAGCATGGACTTAGCCACTTTGTTTGGCAAACTCCAAGAGCATGAGATGGAGCTTACAAGACTTGGGATGCATGAGGAATCGGACAAAAAGAAAAAGAGCATAGCACTCAAAGCTTCAACCAAAGCTACAAAAGAAGTTGAAGAATGCTCTACAAGTGGAGATTCCGATGGTGAACCAAATCAAGAAGAATTTGGGATGTTTGTGAAAAGATTCAACAAATTTTTCAAAGGGAAGAAAGGTGGATCTTCATCCAATTTCAAGAGAACCAAAGACTCCAAACAAAGAGAAAAGAGTACCAATGATGGAGTTAAGTGTCATGAATGTGGAGGGGTTGGTCACATAAGAATGGAATGTGCCACATTCTTGAAGAAGAATGACAAGAAGACCCAAGAGACCAAAGGGAAGCGTGCATACATTGTTTGGGATGCACCGGAGAAGAGCAATGAATCATCTTCAAGTAGTTCCGGTGATGAAAATGCAAACCTTTGTCTCATGGCCAAGAACAATCACGAGTCCTCATCAAGAGCTAATCATGGCATGAGTGAAAGTGATGATGAGGTAACCTCTAGCTCTTCTTGTTCATCTTCAAACTCCATTTCATATGATGATTTGCAAGAAGCCTACAATGAAATGTTAATTCAATTTAAAAGGCTTGCTAAAATTAATAAGGAAAAAGGAAAGAAAATTTTGGAGTTTCAACATGAAATTGATGAATTGCAAAAATCTATAAATGAGTTGAAACTTCAAAATGAATCCTTGGAACTTATTAATTCTAGTCATCAAAGTGATTGTGCAAATCATGAGGAAATTATCACTTCATGTGAGAGATGTGATGATCTTGAAAAAGAAGTGAAAGAGTTGAAAAACAAACTCACAATCTCACATAGTGATAGAAACCTCAACCGGTTGTTGAACTCTCAAAGACATAATCACAACAAAACCGGTTTAGGATATGTTCATAAAAAGGACAAAAAGTACAAGGTGGTTGGAACATTTTCTAAGAAAAATTCATCAAAGAGACCAACTTGTACTTATTGTGGAAAAGTTGGACATATCAACATTGAGTGCCACATTAAGAAGTTTGAAATGAAAAAGGGCACTTATATGTGGATTAAGAAGGGAGAAAGTCCCAACACTAACCCTAAGGGACCCAACATTGTTTGGGTACCCAAAGTGAACAAGTGATTTCATATTGTAGGTGTGCCTTCGAACGGAAAAACAATTGTGGTATCTTGATAGTGGATGTTCGAAGCACATGACGGGAGATAAGCGGCACTTCATTGAGCTTACTCCAAAGGAAAAGGGTTATGTCACTTATGGGGACAACAACAAAGGCAAAATCCTTGGTATTGGTAAAATCGGAAACTCTTCAAACTTGATTATTGATAATGTGCTCTATGTTCAAGGATTAGAACATAATCTCTTGAGCATAAGCCAATTATGTGATGTTGGTAATCATGTAGTTTTTACCTCTACCCATTGCCTCATTAAAAGTGACAAAGATGAATCAATCAAATTTGTTGGTAGAAGGTCAAATAATACTTACTTAGTTGATTTGAACAAAGTCACTTCTTTGGTCTCTACTTGTTTAGTGAGCAAAGAAAATGACACTTGGTTATGGCATCATAGGACCGCTCATATTAATGTAAACCAATTGAAGAAAATACAATCTAAAGATCTAGTAGTTGGTTTACCAAAGCTAAATTTTTCTATTGAAGGTGTTTGTTCTCCTTGCAAGAAATGTAAACAAACTAAAAACACCTTTGGATCAAAAATGGTGATGTCCACATCAAGGCCATTAGAAATGCTTCATATGGACTTGTTTGGACCATCACAAGTAAAAAGCTTTGGTGGCAACTATTATGCATTGGTGATTGTTGATGACTTCTCTAGGTTTACTTGGACTTTATTTTTAACTACTAAGAGTGAGACCTACAAATCTTTTAAACATCATGTCAAACTTTTGCAAAACCAAGTAAATCAAAAAGTAATTATTATTCGAACCGATCATGGTGGTGAATTCGAAAACCACAAATTTGATAGATTTTGTGCTAAAAATGGTATTGAGCATCAATTCTCCGCACCAAGAACTCCGGAACAAAACGGAGTGGTAGAGCGGAAAAATAGGGTGCTAGAGGAACTTGCTAGAACCATGTTAAATGATTCTCAAGTACCTCAATATTTTTGGGCCGATGCCGTCAATACGGCTTGTTATGTTTTAAATCGTATTTTGATAAGGCCCTCTTTGGATAAAACCCCCTATGAACTTTACAAGGGAAGAAAGCCAAATATATCTCATTTTCATGTCTTCGGATGCCAAGTTTTTGTTTTAAATAATGGAAAAGAACACCTTGGCAAGTTTGATTCCAAATCCGATGAAGGCATATTTTTAGGCTATTCTTCTCATAGTAAAGCTTATAGAATTTTCAATAAAAGAACTTTAACTATTGAGGAATCAATTCATGTGGTTTTTAATGAGTCTTCAAAAGAAGATAGTGTTTTATGTGATGCTAGTGAAGATGGCATTGACTTTTCAAAAGAAGAAAAAGAGAGAGAGAAATCAAAAGTTGATGAAGGAGAGGTAAGGGAAGAACTTCCTCCAACTTGGAAATCGGTCAAGGCTCATCCTATAGACAAAGTCATAGGAGATATGTCAAAGGGAGTACTTACTCGTAGGTCTATTCAAAACATTTGCCACTATGTCTCATTTGTTTCTCAAATTGAACCCGATTCAATTAAAAAGGCCATTGAGGATGATCATTGGGTTCTTGCTATGCAAGAAGAATTAAACCAATTTGAAAGAAATGAAGTTTGGGATCTAGTCCCTAAACCCGATGATCATACCATAATTGGTACTAAATGGATTTATAGAAACAAACTTGATGAATCCGGGTTGATTATAAGAAACAAAGCTAGACTAGTAGCTCAAGGGTACAACCAAGAGGAAGGTATCGATTATGATGAGACCTTTGCTCCGGTTGCACGTCTTGAAGCAATCCGAATTTTACTTGCTTATGCTTCAATCATGAAATTCACTTTATATCAAATGGATGTTAAAAGTGCTTTCTTGAATGGGTTTATAAATGAAGAAGTGTATGTCAAACAACCCCCCGGTTTTGAAAATAGTGAATTTCCAAACCATGTTTATAAATTGAAAAAGGCACTCTATGGATTGAAACAAGCTCCTAGAGCTTGGTATGATCGATTGAGTTCCTTTCTATTAGAAAACAAGTTTCAAAGAGGGAAGGTTGATAATACATTATTTATTTATAAAACCAAGGATGACATTTTGTTAGTACAAATCTATGTTGATGATATCATTTTCGGTGCTACTAACGTGTCTCTTTGTAGAAAGTTTTCAAATTTGATGAAAAAGGAATTTGAAATGTCAATGATGGGAGAACTCAAGTTCTTCCTAGGCTTACAAATAAAGCAAGTCAAGGAGGGGATATTTGTGCATCAAGGGAAATATTGCAAAGAGCTCCTTGAGAAATTCGGATTGGACAAGTGCAAGGAAGCCTACACTCCAATGAGCACATCATGCTACCTAGACAAGGATGAACAAGGTACACCGGTTGATGTTAGTAAGTATAGGGGTATGATAGGTAGTCTCCTATATCTCACTGCATCTAGACCGGATATTATGTTTAGTGTATGCATGTGTGCTAGATTTCAAGCTAATCCTAAAGAATCTCACCTATCCGCAGTTAAACATATATTTAAGTATCTAAAAGGAACAATTAACACTGGTTTATGGTATCCTGCTGATGCCAATCTTTGTTTAGTTGGTTACTCGGATTCCGACTTCGCGGGATGCAAGCTTGATCGCAAAAGCACCAGTGGTACTTGCCATTTCTTGGGAAGTTCATTGGTGTCATGGTTTTCTAAAAAGCAAGCTTGTGTCGCTCTTTCTACCGCCGAAGCGGAATATATCGCAGCCGGTAGTTGTTGTGCTCAACTGTTATGGATGAAACAACAATTATCGGATTTTGGTTTGAAACTTGAAAATATTCCGATTAGATGCGATAACACGAGTGCAATCAATTTGACTAAGAATCCGGTGTATCACTCAAGAACTAAACACATTGAAATAAGACATCATTTTTTAAGAGATCATGTACAAAAGGGTGATTGCACAATTGAATTTGTTAGTACCACAAATCAATTAGCTGACATTTTTACAAAACCTCTACCAAGGGACACCTTTTATCATATTAGGAGAGAACTTGGTATTTTAGATGAAGCTAATATAGGCTAATTGCATTGTGTGTCATTTTTTTGAAAAATCACCATATTAGTCTTACTCTAATGTGTTATTGATTCTTAGTTAAATTGTTCTTGATGATATTTGAAATTGTATGTGTTAATTGTGTGTGATTCTGTACTGTATTCCAAGTTGGTAGTGAAGCATTTGTGTTTGATTTGTGTTTGGTCTTTTAAAACTGAATTTTTACTTTCTGTTCTGTCAAAATACTCGAGTTTTTCCAAAAACACTCGAGTATTTTAATTCAAAATTAAATCAGTTTTAAATTGAAAAAGTTTTTAATCAGGGTCTGATAAAAATACTCGAGTGTTTCTCAAAACACTCGAGTCTTTATTAAAATACTCGAGTGTTTTTCAAAACACTCGAGTCTTTCGAAACCCCCAATTTTTGAACTTTCAGACCAAACTCGAGTATTTTCCAAAAACTCGAGTATTTTGCGTTTTCCTGAAAATTGAACTTTCGGACCAAAGTCGAGTTTTTCAATATTTACTCGACTTTTCTGGGAAAATCTGGGCTGAGTCACGACCGACTCGAATATATTTTCAAAAAAAAAAAAAAAAACTCGAGTATATCCTAAAGAACAACTCTAGTATTTATGAATATATTCGAGTATTTTGAACTGTTTATATATACTCTCAGACTCAAGTTTTTTTTGCGACCCTCTTCTCTCTCGGTTTTCTCATATCTCTCTCCTCAAAACTCAGATTTTCCTCAAAGTTTTGTCAAATCTTACTAGTTTTTCATCCTCTAAACTCTTCTCTCAGTTTTATTCTCCTCCAGATGCTCCAGCTCCTTCGATGTTTTGATGATGTTGACCTTTGGATTTTATCTTAGTTTTCATTCTGTTTTTATCATATTGGTCTTTGTTACATTTTCGGTATTTTGAGAACTTGGTGTTTTGAGACTTTGGGTTTATTATTGCACCTTTGATTTGGACCTTTTATGATGTTTTTATGATTAATGAATTTGGTCTTCATTATGATGTTTGTGCAAAGCTTCAGGGGGAGCTCTTTATCGTTATTTTATCTCCGTTTTATTTGCATAGTTGGTTATGGGGTTTTCCGATTATGCACCTCTCCTCCCTTGATCTTTTTCTAAATTGTTACATCTTTTTGGCGTATGACAAAAAGGGGGAGAGATATTACACTTGTCTTGTCTTGATATTGTTGCACCTAAAATCTCTAATTATGGTATATACTCTGATAATTGTTAAATTCTCTAATACCATAGGCTTGGTGCTAAAATTAAATTGTCATAACATCTTGCTCAAGCTTCTAAAATTAAATTGTCATAACATCTTGCTCAAGCTGAATTTTTAGATAGGTGAAAAGTATCATATAGTGAGGGGGAGTTGCATCTCCAAGTGGATCAAGCTTAACAAATGGATCAAGTGTTAATTATTTTGTCATCACCAAAAAGGGGGAGATTGTGAATTCAATGCTCCTAATTATGTGGATTATGTTTTGATGATGACAAAATAATTAACAAATCATGCCTTGAAGATATTGCAACATCAACATCAACAAGAAGTCAAGAAAAGAAGACAAGTGCCCAATCATTCTCAATCAAATATTAATTGTAAATTTCTAATTTATGTTGAGAGTGGGTAGAAATAGTTAGTCTCTTCTAGGAATAAATTTTTATAGGTTTATTAAGTTGAGATTGACCAAAAATTAATACTTGAGAGGAAAAATAAAATTGAAAAATAATTTTTCCCATATCTGATCAAAATACTCGAGTATTTTGAAAAAGACTCGAGTATACACTCGAGTATTTGTAGAAAAACTCGAGTATTTGTGCCAGGTCAGCAATTATGACCGTTAGTTTTGTTCGTGCACCAATTCACTCGTGACCGACCAAAAAGACTCGAGTTTTTACCAAAAGACTCGAGTATTTTTGTCCAGTCAGCAAAAATGAACGTTGGAGAAACTCAAAAACCCAATTGAGGGCATTTGAGTCTCATCCAACCCAAGAGAGCAATTCAGAACCTTATTGTAAAATTTCTCTTTGAATTTGTGCAAGAACAAACAAGACAACAAGATCATATTGATTCAAGCTTTCTTAATTTCCTCTTCTCAAGTGTTAATTCCCAAAAAGCTCAACTTCTCACTCATATTGTCATTTTATTCCAAGTTGAGTTTTAGGCCTCAATTCTTACATTGAGCTGTGCTTATTTGTGCTAATCCATTGTGAGATTAGTAATACACATACAAAAAGCTTGATTATTCAAAGTCTTGGATTGTTCCCAAGCAAACCCTAAGTGGCTTAGGGTGTTGGAAGTCTTGAGAGGTTCTCAAGCACAAGACTAGGAGGTTCCTAGCCCGGTGGAGTTTCTTGAAGGGAGTTCAAGGAAGCTTTGTGAAGAGTTCTTCAATCACCGGAATCAAATTGGGGTAGAAATCAAGAGTTTGGTACACTCTTGAAAGGGTTAGGTTGAGTGAGGCCATTCTCAAGCAATCCTTTGTAATTTCTAACAATTTGATTATTAGTAGAAACTCCTAAGTGATTAGGAGGACTGGATGTAGCTCATTGTTGGAGTGAACCAGGATAAAATTGCTTGAGTGTTGGTTTATTGCTTTTAATCTACTTTCTAGCTCAATAGACTTAAGTCATTTCAATCAATTAGGATTTATACAATTAGGTAGCAAGTTCAAGGAATCTTTGTGTTAAAAGTTATTTAGATTACTTGCTATTCTGTTGGATAAGTTCCTGTTTATTATTGAATTGATTTGAGTTAAATTGCTGAATTTTCGTTTCTGGTTTTTCTGCTATCTGATAGTAAAAACTCGAGTATTTCAGAAAAGACTCGAGTTGTTCATATTGAAAAACTCGAGTATTTCACAAAAGACTCGAGTCTTTTGTTTCTGATTCCAGAAAATTCGGTCTAAGCTCCATTCTTCAATTATCAATCGAAATATTTGATATTAGTGCTTCAAAATACTATTCACCCCCCTCTAGTATTTGCTTAGCCCGCTTGTTGGTTTCCAACACAATGAACCAATGAGAAATTTTCTCTCCTATTTTTAATATATGCACTATCCAAAAAAATTAGAGGAAAGAGGGGAAGAATAGTTCTGAAGTTTGTGAGAATAATCCTTGAATTAAAATGCTTTAGGAATCAACAAAGTTACATTTAATGCTAGTTCATGTTCCAAGTAGTATTTGAAAATTTTTGAATGGAACTTGATGAAGGGGGCACGAAATTAGGTCAGAAAAATGAAGGGAAATGCATCTCCAAACACCTATAAATAGAGAGCCTTAGTTCCACATTTTTCACACACCAACACTTGATAGTTTTACAAGAGAAAAAAATGAAATTCTAAGAGAGAAAGAGAGAGAGAGAGGGACGTGTAAAGCTAGGAGGGAGGAAGGAAATTTGCTTGGTTGCTTTGTTGCTTGAAGTTTTCTAAAAAGCTTAAGGAGTAGAGGTAACCCATAATCACTTATTTAATTAAGCTATTTTAAGTTGTTTTGTTTATATTTTGTTTAAACCTTCTCAAATTCTTCTTTAGTTAAAGTTCTAAAATTTTATTTTCATTTTAATGTTGTTCTTGAATATATGAAATTATTCTTAAGTCATATGAATTAAGAATAAGAAAAGGGACACCAAAAAGAGTGTTTAAAGGGAATCATCTCCCCTTTTCTTAAATTCTTAAGATGGCTAATTGTTTTTGATGAGTTTAATTTAATTATTTCTGGGTTTATTTTAGTTCTAATATCATATGAAGTATAGAAATTTTGAATGGTTAAATAAGTTTTTATTCATTGTCTTTTTAATTGTTTTACTTCTTTGTGTTAATGAATAATAAGCAATAAGTAAGTAATAATAGAAAAATTTCAATTTCTGGTATTTATGTATATATATGGACCGTAGCACATATTAAAAAAATTAAGGATTTATTTGTGTATTTTAGTATGTGTATTATATTGTGTTTATTAAAATAAAAAGGAATAGAAAATAAGTAAAAGAATTAAAAAGGACTTTGTATTTTCTTTTTTCTGGGCGTGTGATATATATATATATATATACGTATATGTATATAATTAGATTATATTATATGTTGTATTGAATATGTACTTGAGTTTTGGTTAATCTCTAAAAAGAATGAGTATTTTCCTTAAAGTAGAAGTAAAATTAAAGTGATTTAATGGAACTAAGAATGGTTTTTGAAAATAAAATAATATTCTGGAAAATATTAATGCAAATGAAGTATATGGAATTATATGTTATGGAATTTTTCTATGTAATTGTTATTGTTTGATTTTATTTGATTTTCTGTTGTCTGGATTTGAGTTTGATAAGAACAATTAGTAATTGAATATGAATAAAAAATAAATTTTCTGGAAAAATAATAATTATAGACCGTGAGGTCTATTGTACTATTCTAAGAAATTTTTGTAATTTATTTGTTGCATGATTTGTAGTTAAATTATAGTTGATTGTTTAAAAGAAATAGGAAAAATGGTAGTTGTTATAAACCTATAATAACATGTGTTTTTGATTTATTTTATGAGTATGTGGTTGATATATTTGTACATGTTATTTGCTGGAAAAAAATGAATTATTTTCTAAAAAGAAGTCTATTTTATATATTGTTAATGATTAGATCTCTTATATTGTTTTGTTTTTAGTATATGAAATGATGTAATTATATGATATGGATGCTTTAGGAATTGAAAATATTTTTCTGATTTTTATACATGTTAGTCGAATTTTTTTTAGAAAAAGAAATTAAATTTATTAGATTTTTCTAATTGATTTGATGATTGCTTTAGTATGTTTATAGAATATATTATATGTTTGTATGGAAAAGATTAATTTTAAAAAGTTTCATTTTTATTATGGAAATTTATTTTTAAATCTGAAAAATTTAATTATTTAAGATCCCAAATGACTATTTTTGAAGATGTTATTGATACCTTGTTTGTATGTGCAAATATAAGGTAGAAACAAATAGAAATAAGTGTTTTTGATTAATTACTTTGATTTTATAAAAATATTAAGTTGCTGTCCAGAAATTTAGAATTAATGAAAAAGTTATATTTTATTAGAAATAATTATAGTTGTAAGTCTTTGGCATAAGTAGGAATTGTATCTGAATTGTTTTGGATTGTTTCCTTGAACTTTATTTGAATTGATGCAACTTTTCTGTGACTGTACAGCAGATGCAACTAGTTTGTTTTATTTAATTTAGTTATTTTATTATAGTAGAAATAATAATAAGAATTTAGGAAAAATCGGCATGTGTTTTCGATGTTCTGTTTAAGAGGAATTGAATTTTTAAGTTTGTGTATGTATGCTGTCCAAAACTAAGAAAAGTGTATGAAATTCATGTTATGAGTTGTTCTTAAATGATTAAGTATATGTTAATTTTTTTAAGTATGAATGTTTAGGACAAAAAGTGGATTTTTAAAAGTATTTATAAGTAAGATTTTGTATGTGCTTGGATAAAGTGTGAATATCTGTAAAGGTTATTTTGTAAAAAAATTAATTATGTGAATATACGGATATTTGAGAGTGAATTTGCTGTAATTTAGTTGTGGTCCTTAACTTAACCTAATTTATGATAGAAAAAGTATTTTGGACTTGAATGCTTGAGTTTACTTCTTATTTAAGTATATATATAACATGATTTTTGCAAAATTGGTTTACTGCTTGCATCAAAAGAAAAATACCTTAAAGTCATGCTAGTTTAAACATGGTAGTTGTTATATAAACAATGTATTGTGGTTTTTATGAAAATAAAAATGTATTCTTAAAGGTTTTCAAATATTGGAGTGAGTTTTAAATTATGTTTTGTAAATAGGATTTATTGAATTTAAAAAAAAAAAAAGAATTATTTTACAGAATATCTGATGTCTTAAAAAGGATTTATGTTTTAAAGAGGATTTTTATTTTAAGGGACTTTGGGTTAGTCTTTACGTAAAGGTAGTATAAGGTATTCAATTAGATATTAATTGTATGTCGTTCATCATAAGGAATCAAAAGTGAACGAGCTGCTGGAGTTGTAGACGCAAAAGGGTTGAAAACAGAATAAGCGTGGAGCTCAGGTGAGAGAGAAGCCTTCTTAAGACATAGTGGCATGTAGGGTAATATTAGGACGTTCCGTATCATCTCAAAGGTCGGAACTAGGGATCTATCGGGTGAGTAGTAGAACGACAATTGTGTGTGAGTCCCCCGCCGTTCCTACGAAAACACGGTCCCTTTATAATGATTTTATATGTTATGGATTCTGATTTATTATGATGTTGGTTTTAATATTATGAGGTATATATATTGTTAAATTGTTAATAATAACATGTCTGGCGTACATGTTATATAAACCTGTTATTGGAAAATAATTGATTGATATGATGTTATATTAAGAATTGATTAAAGGCTTTATGGTTAAGGAATTGATACGAAATCTTTATGGAAATTTATAAAATTTAGTAATGTTATCCCCTGATCGCACTGTCAAAGTGACGTGCTTGATCATTAAGTTTTGCCGGACACGTGACTGGAACTCCGTGGTTATGAGCTCAGCTTGGAATTCGCTGTAATTTGGAAGCGTCCGTGATAAGTCAATCTCTTAGCAGTCGAGACCCGTTAGAAGTGTGGATAGAATGGGTCGACCACAATTAGGAATGTTTAACTTAGTGAAACCTTTCAATAATTTAGGAACCCCTTTCCAAACCTTGCGTTGAGAGTGAAGTAGTGGAGAGGAAAGACACCCTGTTTATCTATGGATACTCAGGTATGCTTGGAGATACGAGTTCTTCAAGTGACGATTGTAATAGGGGAGGGCAAGGACGGTGAAACGTCAAGAAGCCTCGAGTACTTCTTTAGGCGGAACGGGACTACAATGACAAAGTTCACGCGGGAGTCTGGGCTTTCGTCGTAGCGAGGACTGCAGGCCAACTGGAGATAATGCTGTCACCCCCTTGAGCAAATCATAGATGGTGAGAGGGAACCTGAACGGGGCTAGAAGTTCGGTAAGGGTTGGGTTTTTAGAAACTTTTATGAAATGAATCTTGTTGACCGCCGGTGTTGGTCACATGAATTTTTATATCTTACTGACCACTGGCGATGGTATAGCCTTTTCGTTTACAGACTTCGATGCCAGTGTGGCTAGGGTTCCTGTGCGTCCCATCTGCTTTCCGAACTAGGATATGGTTGGACTTATGGAGGAGATGTAACTTGTGTGATATCCATACCTCGAACCTCGGTAATAGTACCCCCCTTGAATTACCGATGGTATGAAACTTAGAGACTAAAATATAGCGGCTATAGTTCTTAAGAGGTATACCCTTTTCGTGGGAAAAGATTTTATGGTAATAAATACAATAAGGTAATGATAATAATGATGTACATGTTTGTGTAGTCTTAATATTCCCCTATGGTAAGCCCACGCCGTCGACGTTAACATCGTTCGGAAGTGCTTACTCTCTCTATTTCCCTTTCCTGTGGACATTGGGGAACCATGTCCACATATGGCAGATCAAGGAGTGGTAGCTTAAGACCGGAAGAGGATCCTGAGATGACACACATGCAAGGAGGAAGCAGAAGCGACAATCGAGGAATCTTCTAGACACTTGTGATGGGAGATGGCAATGAAGACTCGTAGTATAAGATAGGATAGTCTTTGCTTTGTATCCTATCTTAAGGTGATTAGGACATAATTAATCTGTCCCGAATGTAACCCCAGTTGTAATATGGATTATTTTAAATGGAATAAAAGAAGTTCTTTTTGATTATGTATAAAGTTCATTTAAAGTAATTAAACTATTTTCCGCAAATTAACCATCAACTAAATATGACGTTGATAAAATGAGTTTTTGGATGATAACATCTCTTTTTGGAAATAGAATTTTATGACGTGAGTCTAAGTATCAAAACATATTTTGAAACCAAGTGAATCAAATTGTTTTATGAAAACCTTTATGTAAAGGAATTAAAATGAAATGGTTTGATAATGTTTAATAAAAGAAAATGGCGCAAATTTTTAGTGAAAATTCTAAGTCCAAATCGGGGTGTTACATAACTCTTGTTTGCGTGATTGTCTGTTATTATTTATCTGTAATATATTTTATGAGCATTATATTATCTGCTTTGAATTATGATTGTATTATGAGAAAGTTATGAAATAATTATGATGATGGGATTATTTGAAGAGATATGTATCCTTATGGAATATCTGATGATATAATGATGTTGTAAGATTTATGTGATGAATTTTTTATTATTAGAAAATGAAATTATGATCTGGAAATTATGTTTAAGTTGTAATCGTATCGTCTAAAGTTAGTATACAGTGATGGTGCATCGTAGCACAGATAACTTTGTGATGTATATCCCAATCGCACTGTCTTCAGACGTGCTTGATTGTAAGTAGCTAGCCATGTGAATGATGTCTCATGGTTGAGAGCTTTGAGGATTCCACTGTATGTATGGAGGTGTTTGTTCGTTTTCTTTTTAGAGGTCGAGACCTGTTAGAAGCGCGGCTTAGAATGGGTCGACCAAAATTATAGGCTATTAAAACTAAACCTTTTTATAAAATGCTTTAAGACTTTAAAAGTTTTAATCCTTTTCTAACTTTACATCGAGAGAGTAGTGAAGAGGAAAGATACCGGATACTTGGAGGTCAGTGCATTCCTTAAAGTGGTGATTGCGATAGGGGAAGGCAAAGACGGTGAACATCAAGAAGCCTGGAGCGCTTCCCTAGGCGGGACAACATTACAATGATCAAGGTCACCTGTTGGGCATTTGTTGTAACAAGAACTGCACGATCAACTAGGGATAGAGCTGTCACCCCCTTGAGCAAATCAGAGATGGTTGAGAGGGAATATGAATCGAGGCTAGAGGTCATCATTTTTTTACCGACCAACAAAGCGTGGTCCATTTGCTATTTCTTTTGCTGGCCCTTTGTAGTGGTTTCAGCTGGTGCGTACCCTTTGAATATCGATGCCTGTGTGGTTAGGATTCATGTGCGTCCCATCTGCTTTCCGAACTAGGTCATGGATGGATATTGAGGAGGAGATGTATCGTGTGTGCTGACTTATTCCCCTGCCTTAATGATTTTCCTTCCTAAATCATTGACGGCTATGTTTGAGTTAAGAGAAGAAAATTGAAGAAGATTATTAAATTTTATTGAAAATCCCTTATGAAGCAAGTAAAATTATTACTATTGACGATATGACATGACATGGCATTATGAGGTAATGCTATGAACTGATTTTGGTGATACTTATATCTGGGAGGTCTTTCGAAAATGGCCACCCTTTGCTTATTTGATGATTGTATATGTATGTGTGTGAATCTTAATGTGACCCCAATGAGTAAGTCCATGCTGTCGACGATTAATTCGTTCGGATCGCTTACTCTCTCTGCTTTCCCTTTTTCTGTGGGCATTGGGAATGATGTCCACAGATGGCAGATCAGGTTATTTGTCGTGTATATGTCTCGAATAATGGGATAGCACTACACCACAAATGAGTTTTATCAACACACATTTTATAGCACTTGTGTTTGAGATGTTGTCAATAATCCTTACATGATTTTGTATTATATTTTTAACAGCATTTGTCTAAGAAGATGCTGTAAATAGAGAGGAGAAAATTTTTGTCGCAATGGGAAACATCTCCACTGGCGCAATAGAGAGGTGGCAGAGAAATTGTTATTGAGATGGTAATGGGCAACATCTCCACTGGCGCTACTGGTTGCTGGCCTTACCGAATCTTACGCCATCACTCCCTCTCACCTCAGACTCTCTTACGAAGTTGTCTGTCTCAGATCTTCCATTGGTGTTCGCCTCCACGCTTGGTTCATCAAGCTCTTCCCTAATTGGCGAGGTTCCTTCCTTCTTTTTCTCCCGCTTCCTTTTTTTTTCTTTTTTTACCTTAATTTCATTCAATTAGGGTTTCCTTGCTGCTTTCAATTATGATTAGGTTGTCAATTGTTACTTCCTTGAACTTTACCTCATAATAATTGTGGCCGTGTAAGAGATATAGATCCTGAGGATAGAAGGATCTAATTTTGTTTGATGAAAATTACTCAAGTCCGTGCCTGAGAATACATGTTCTATCAAATTTAGTTTCTGCGAAGTGAAAAATTACAATTTGGTATACTTAAGAATCGATTGACAATCAAATAGTCCCTGCTAGCGGCTAATGTGTCCTTAAAAATTTGGTTGTTTGGCAAAGTATGAATTTGACCGATATTTGAGAACCAAATTAAGTTTTTTTCGTTCTTTGAGACTAATTGAGGGTGGTGTTTTTTTGTTCGGGATGAATTTCGGTATTAATTGACCGCATTATGATTCGTGCTTGTGCACACTTGACGTATTATTTATTTGTGTTTAGTGATATTCTGTAACTTGGGTATTGTTCTGATGGGGTTCATTTTTCTTCCATTGTCAGGTCCGATCATTTTGGTTGTCAATTAAATTGAGTAATACACCTTATTGTTGTGTATGAATCTTCCTCTTGCATGATCTGAATGATGAACTGGATTAGTTATTCTTAGCAGAAAGCTTATGACACATTGCATTAGCTAATGATTCCACTTTGGTTTTAAAGTGTTAGGTTCTTATACTTGTTTTATGCTATGTGCATGCCCATAGTTAGTATGGAATAGTTTGTATGCTATGTGTAAGATAAAAATTCATATTGTGCCTGATTATTGCTAATTTGGTATTCTGGTTGTGATGCTGTTTGGCCGGGATTCACAGTTCTAGTTCAAGTTAGGATCTGTTAGTTTAAGCTATGGTTGAGAAGCATTTCAGTATGTGTAGAGGTGTATTTGGTGCTTTCTTCTTTGCAGCGAGGAGTCGTTCAATAATGAAATTGGAATTGTGCTGATTGTCGTGGCAATTTAGCTACTTATCTCTTGTTTTTAGTAGTTAAATTGCAATTTTGCTGGACAGGGATTGGGTTTTGGTAATTGTTGTAATGTTATAACAATCTTGTTCTCTATTTTTTCTCTAGAAGTATTTCTTGTTCCACTTGTGTTTAGCTTTAGCCCCTAATTGCTTTGTATGATCAAAATTTGAAAGCCCCAAGTAAAACATGATATTGGGTCTTCACACTTCAAAGTATTACCACCTGTGCTTTAAAGTTTTGTATCATTAGTTAGGTCCTTCAAAGATGCCAAGTGTCCAATATTATGAGAACCATAAGTAAGTTTTGTATCATTAGTTAGGTCCTTCAAAGATGCCAAGTGTCCAATATTATGAGAACCATAAGTGTCTACTGTGGGGCATGTTGTGTACTAGATAATAATCTCTTGGATTTGGAAGCCTCTATTGCTTGCACAAGTGTCAAATTTAACTAATTAATTGACCAATCTTCATCGAGAGTCATTGTTAGTTGCATTTAGAGTCTTATAGATTGGTTCCGCACCGTGAGTGGCAGCTTTTAGCTCACTCACATTGTGTTGGAGGTTTCTGCATAGGAAATATTTACATGGCACAAGGACTATTATCAGCATAGAATTGCCATTCCACTATAGAGATTCTAGGCAGTCATGAGTTTAAAAAAAAACATAGTTACTTCTGTCATCATTTCTCTAAGGATCATATACTTGTTATACGTGTAAACATACATTCTTGGTGCTATCTAATAATATGCAGAAAAGTGAAAACAAAATTCTAGTTATAGTAATAAGAAATAAACATGATATTATACGAAATAAATATGTGGTGAACTCGGCTCTTATGTGGTGGATTTGGGAAAAGGACCTAAACCAAGACCTCGGAACAAGGCTCAGATAGCCTTGACTGAGCTGGGGGGCTTATGTGGTGGACTCGGCCTAGCTGAGGTCCTCAGAACCCTCGCTTAAGGCCTCACGGCCCTGTAAGAAGCCCTCTGTGTGACAAGGCTCAACGGCCGAACAGATACCAGATACGGGCCGACCTCATACTCCTTCCCAGGTCCGACTTCCCTGTCCGACACCTCCCAGAGTCCGACACCAAGGACAGGATGAAACCAACACGGAACAGCACCGCCACCGTGGCGAACGTGCCCACTTTGTCAGCACTACACATCGCTCTCACTCTCGTCAATCTTCATTCTCTCGAGATGCAGAGCTCTTGTCCTTGATGAGACAACAGATGAGGATCATAGAACAACAAGGTAAAGCCATCGCGGATCTTCAGCAAGTTACTGTGCAACGTTTGGCTGAACGAGCCGTTGTTCAAGCTCCATCCCAAAACGAACTTCCTCCTCCCCCACCTCCTCCACCAACACAACCCCCTTTGAAACCGCAAACCTTTACAACACCGCATATTGTCGTCACACAACTTACACGAACACCACCCCTTGACCAGCAACAACCTGATTCGGATGATTCCCATCCTGGACACCCTTTTACACCAGCCGTCATGGCTTATGAACCACCACCTGGGTACCTCGGACCCAACAACATTCCCAGATATAATGGCCTCACAGACCCTCAAGAGCATATTCTTTCTTACGAGGGAGCTGTCAACTTCCATGGGGGAGGAGATCGGCTCAAGTGCCGAGCTTTCTCCATGACCCTCCAAGCCCCAGTCCTTCGATGGTACTCAACGTTACCCAAGAATTCTGTCAACAACTGGACAGAAATGAAGCGAGTATTTCTCAACAGGTACACTGCTAGCTGTGTGCAACCCAGATCGGACCACACAATAGCAACAGTGACACAAAAATCGGACGAATCTCTACGTGCGTATCTGCACAGATTTCACAATGAATCCAGCTCGGTTCCCAACTTGTCTCCCGAGGTGGCCGTCCTCCTTTTGACCCAAGGATTGGCCGGAGGAGGGTTCAAGGACTCACTGATAGGAAATGTAACATCCCAAATTTAATTCCTTGTATAATTGATGATGGGTCAAGCCTAAAGTGAAGGAAGTAATGATATGGAGTTGAAACTAGTGGTTTGAAGGCTTGATTTAGGATTAATAACATAGGATATTAGGAAATTCAAAATAAAAGATTCACAACTCCAAACACAAATTCCACCGTTGGATGTGAAGTAGGATATGTGGGGAAGCATGTGTCAAAATTTGAGGAAGATCCAACGGTTAACGAAGAAGTTATGGCCGTTCAAAGTCGGGGTGCAGAAAATACTGCAACTTAATCGATTAAGCTGCAGCTTAATCGATTAAGACCTGAAGGAGGGGGGAATTTAATCGAGTAATACTCGATTAAACGCTGTAGATGCAGAAAATAATAAAGTTCAGCACACGTTCTTTCTCTTCCAAATTCGAACCTCACTCTTTCTCTCCCCTAGGGTTCCATTCTCCATCATCAAATCCACCAAGAGCAAGTGGGATTTCTTCATTCCGTCAACAAATATCTTCCTTCTTCACTTCAAGTAAGTGTTTAATGCCATGGATTTCCTCTTTTCTTTCTCTAAATTCTTTTTCCCTTTCTCTCTCCTCCATCCATGGTGGTTTTTGATTCTTAAGTCATGGAAGCTCCACTTTTCTTGAGTTTTGGCATGACTCATTACATGAATGTTAATCTTTTCTTGCTATGGCTATTATATTAGGTTCCTCCCTCTTCCTTTGGACTCTAACTCAATTGGGGGCAAGGCTTTCAAGTGTAGAGCAAGCAAAATCACCTTATCTCCAAGTGTTTGAGGTAAGGGAGTGGATATAGTGAGCTTGCCTTGTTCTAGAGAGTCGGGTCTAGTTAGTATATAATGCTTGTTAGGGTTATGTGTTAGGGGAGAAAATTAGATTATAAATCCCTAGGTTATTGAATATGAAATTCTAATTAATTAAGTATGCATAATGATTGTGTGTTATGACTAGGAAAAGGAAACCCCACAGTATGAGAATGAATTATCTGATAAATGAAATTTGGTTATTAATTAAGTTGAATTAAATGAGGAATTGGGTAATTGATAATGAAGTTGACACAAAAATGGTCTCTGTGATTATTGGTTTTATTTGCAAGGTTGTGAATTAAATGATAATTAATTGTTGTAGCTAATATATGTATGTGTTGGGGAATAAATTGATATAGGAAGAAAGGGAAGGGAAACAATTAAATCTGATCATTGTGTGTATTTGTATTTAATTGCTAAATGAGTTTAAATGTTAAGTATTATTAATTGTGAACAAAATTCAAGACTTATTAATGGAACTTGTGAATATGGGAAATGGAAGTAAGAGGATTATGTTTAAGAAAAAGTAAGAGATGATTTTAATATGTGGTGTTAAAGCGAAAATGTGAGACGGTGAAATATGTAAATTGAAATGAAGTGTAATATAAATGTTGGACTATGAATGAGAATGCTATTGGATATGATTGTGATAACTGAGAAAGGAAGTGAATGAGGAATTTGCATGAATGATTAGTTGTTGAATGTGTGTGGTTGTGTTTAAATGTGATGTAATTGTTGATGTGAGAATATGAACATATGTTTTGGCCTCTGATGTGAGGTAATGAATATGGTGGTGTGATTAAATGCGTTGGCCTCTGATTTGAGGTGGCGAATAATGGAAAGTGATGAATATGCTGACCTCTGATATGAGGGGCACAATATGAATGGTAAAATGTGTTGACCTCTGACCTGAGGGACACGATATGAATTGGAATGAATGGGTGTTGACCTATGACCTGAGGGACACCGAATAAAATATGTATTGGAGTGTTGACCTCTGACCTGAGGGACACAAAATGGATTATAATGAATGGGTGTTGACCTCTGACCTGAGGGACACATAATTTAAAAAGGGAATAAAATTGGATAAGGTAAAGGTAATGGAAACGCGATGTATGTAGGCCTTCAATTTGGTGGAGACATACATCGTGGTTGGTGTATGTATGTAGGCCTTCGATTTGGTGGAGACATACATACACCGTAAATAAAAGGAAATGAATAAAGGAAACAGGGAATAAAATTGGACAAGGTATGGTAATGGGAACGCGATGTATGTAGGCCTTCGATTTGGTGGAGACATACATCGTGATTGGTGTATGTATGTAGGCCTTCGATTTGGTGGAGACATACATACATCGTAAAAATAAGGAAAAGGTAAGGGTTTAAAAAGGGAATTATTCGGAAACGGGGAAAAATAAATACAAGGAAACAAGTGGTGAAATGAATAATGAGAATGGAAATGTGGAATAAATATTGTAATGAGTATGGTATGCAATATGTGAATATATGTTTATTTGCTAAATGTGTTTGACCTAGTGAGTTGTTATGTCTAGTTAGAAACTGCTTTCTATTTCATGTGCAATGCTCACTCCCTTACAGTTTCAGGTACAGAGATTGAGCTGACACAGCCCCCGGCCGAGCAGGAGTACTTTCCCTTACAGGGCTAGTAGGGTGTTATGGGTTTAGAGTACATTATAGACCTAAGTCTCCTATGTTCTGTTGAAGAAAATGTAATGTATACTTTTGAGTGAGGCTTAGGACACTTTGTTTTGATAAAATATCATGCTTTGGCTTTTGATGTTCTAACTTGCTATTTTCTGCTGAAAACTCTGAATAGTATGTATTCTGATATATTTGGAGCCCTTTGGGCCTTGCTATGATTTAGAAAATATAATCTGAAGCTCTGCTGGCTATTAGTTGTTTATTTGAAATTGTTTATCACAGGTTGAATTTTGGATTAGTCCGAAAAACAAACAAAACTCCGTCCGTTTGACGGTTGATTTTAATATAATTAAAAAGGAATTTTTAAGTCCGTATTTTATTATAGGGGGAATTAAGGGTAAAAATTATAGGGTGTTACATTTATGGTATCAGAGCAGTTTCCCTCGGCCTTTGGAGTATGAATTCACTACTCCTATGGTTACTCACCGAGCGAGTAACCCAAGTACTTAGTTTAGTGTCTAAGTGAAGTTGTAGGATATTAGTAGTTTTATTTAGTTGATTCTATCATTAACGGGTTTCCCTTCCATGACTCAACAGTATGGCAGGGAGACGGGCTAATAATGATAGGATTGCTGCTATTCTCGAAACTCTGGTTCAATTGCAGCAGAGCCAAGCCCAAGTTCAGCAGCAACAAGCTGATAATCTTGCAAATCTGCATCAGAATCAAGCCCAGAACATTGCTGTAGCGGCAGCAGCTGCTGTAGCAGCACTTCAGCCTCCTCCACCACCACAAGTGGAGATTGACTGGATGGGCCGCTTTAGAAAAAGCGATCCACCGAAGTTTGAAGGGGGTTACAATCCCGATGGAGCTCAAAGATGGCTCCAGGAGATGGAGAAGGTGTTTCGCTCACTGCAGCCACCGGGTGATCAGTATATGCGATTAGTGGAGTATGTTCTGATGGGTGAGGCAGAACATTGGTGGGACCAACAGAGGAGAGGTCTGGAAGCAGCTAATGAGCTTATTTCATGGGATCTTTTCAAGACCCGTTTTTTGGGAAAGTACTTCCCGGAAAAGGTAAGGAGGGAGAAGGAAGTGGCTTTTCTTGAGCTGAAGCAAGGGAGCCTCAGTGTTGGAGAATATGCAGCTCAGTTTGAGGATCTCATCCGTTATTCTGGTAGCTATCGGGATGCTGATGAGCGCACTAAGTGTATCAAGTTTGAGGCTGGTCTCAACCCCAAGATCAGAACTGTCTTTGTCTATCAGGGAATCTCTAATCTCTCTCAACTAGTGAACATGACCAGTGCTTACGAAGATTCTCTCAAGCAGGAACAAGCGGGGGAGCGAAGCAGGGCATCTCAGAGATTGCCTGGTCCTATTAGGGGCAAGGGACCGATTCAGAAGTCTGGTCCATACACTCATTCCGGGGTCACGTTTCCTAGGGAATTCGGACCAACAGTGAATGCTTATGGTCCAATACCAACTTGTCAGCACTGCGGCAGGATGCATAGGGGAGTGTGCTGGACATTGGGTCGAAAGGAGGGGTTATGCTTTCACTGTGGACAACCCGGACATTTTGCTTCAAATTGTCCTAAGAACACAATGAAGAGGGAGATTAATGCTGCTAAAGCACAGAAGGCCCGGGGTGGTCCATCCTTGCAGAAGGGAAAGTTATTCACCGTAGAGGGTGATGAGGTGGACCCAGCTGATATGATCGCAGGTAACTAATGTTGGCCAAGTCCATGCGTAATGTTTCTAAGTTCGACTGGGGGGTAGATAGTCTTCTCCTTAGTTAGCTAAATAGGGAATTAGTAATGTCTTAGGTTAGAAGTGCTTAAAAACATGTTGGAAATCTGCCTTTCCAAATACAACTCTGTTATTATAGATAACATATGAAAGGCCTTAGAAAGAATTCTTAAATTTGAGGACTCTAGTATCAAGTGACCAATACTATGTTGTGATGTTGTTATTTGACGTAATGTAAGGTTAGAACTGATCACTCTAATCCTTGCATTTGTTAAATGATGACATTACTGATAGAACCCGACAGTGATGTGTTGTTGGTAGACGTGAGGATGGGATTGATCACCTCAACTCTTGCATCTATCAATAAATGCTATCATTGTAATCTCTAAAGTGAAAATAGACAACCAAAGTAGTATAGCTAAGTGCTAAACCCTTGGAAGAGTTAAGAAAACTCTCTAGAAATTATTCTTAACCATCCTATCAACTAAACCAATCATTGAGCAATTTGGCAATTGCTTTGAATCTTTTCCCGTTTCTTAGATAACCATTCATAAGAAATAGCCGGTTGTGCCAAATTTGTAAAATCCCTGCGTTAAAACCAAACAATCTTGATAATTGACCTAGCCAATGGAAAGATGTCGTACCCTTCACCTTTGGTAGTTGGGTAAATCTTGGAACTAATGTGGACTTTTCCCTTCCTATTCTTTTTAATCGATTCATGGAAGAAGTTGATTGTGGAGCATTTAGTAGGGATTGTGCCTGCTCTAATAACCTTAGCCTTTGGTGTGCTTCTTATTCAGGAATGCCTGTGTTTTTGAAAAGCTTTAAATCCTATCGGTGCTAGTCGAATCATTGTGAGAAGACAAACCCTAAGGCGTTCTATCCTACAAAAATCTTCGCATGGCATGATCCCAGGGTATCTATTCTGGGAAAGATTCTAAAACTATTCCGGGAATTTTAAATATTTCGAGTTTTCCCGTATCTAGCTAGTGCAACATCTGCCTTGCAACTATCCAAAGGACGATCGGAAGCGGATTCACCCGATCCCACATCCTTTAGCATAGCGGTAATTGGGTAAGTCGAAGCCAAGTGGGGGAGCACTTCCTACCCTAATTTAAATTCTGTCTAGGTAAAGACAAATCGAAAGAGTGGCAGAAGAAACCAAAGGGAATTAAAGGTAAGAATTGCAAGTCCTATCACCGGGGTGATTCTCCATTTACTAAACTTAACGGAATTTCGGGGACGAAATTCCAATAGTGGGGGAGAATTGTAACATCCCAAATTTAATTCCTAGTATAATTGATGATGGGTCAAGCCTAAAGTGAAGGAAGTAATGATATGGAGTTGAAACTAGTGGTTTGAAGGCTTGATTTAGGATTAATAACATAGGATATTAGGAAATTCAAAATAAAAGATTCACAACTCTAAACACAAATTCCACCGTTGGATGTGAAGTAGGATATGTGGGGAAGCATGTGTCAAAATTTGAGGAAGATCCAACGGTTAACGAAGAAGTTATGGCCGTTCAAAGTCGGGGTGCTGAAAATACTGCAACTTCTTAATCGATTAAGACCTGAAGGAGGGGGGAATTTAATCGAGTAATACTCGATTAAACGCTGTAGATGCAGAAAATAATAAAGTGCAGCACACGTTCTTTCTCTTCCAAATTCGAACCTCACTCTTTCTCTCCCCTAGGGTTCCATTCTCCATCATCAAATCCACCAAGAGCAAGTGGGATTTCTTCATTCCGTCAACAAATCTCTTCCTTCTTCACTTCAAGTAAGTGTTTAATGCCATGTATTTCCTCTTTTCTTTCTCTAAATTCGTTTTCCCTTTCTCTCTCCTCCATCCATGGTGGTTTTTGATTCTTAAGTCATGGAAGCTCCACTTTTCTTGAGTTTTGGCATGACTCATTACATGAATGTTAATCTTTTCTTGCTATGGCTATTATATTAGGTTCCTCCCTCTTCCTTTGGACTCTAACTCAATTGGGGGCAAGGCTTTCAAGTGTAGAGCAAGCAAAATCACCTTATCTCCAAGTGTTTGAGGTAAGGGAGTGGATATAGTGAGCTTGCCTTGTTCTAGAGAGTCGGGTCTAGTTAGTATATAATGCTTGTTAGGGTTATGTGTTAGGGGAGAAAATTAGATTATAAATCCCTAGGTTATTGAATATGAAATTCTAATTAATTAAGTATGCATAATGATTGTGTGTTATGACTAGGAAAAGGAAACCCCACAGTATGAGAATGAATTATCTGATAAATGAAATTTGGTTATTAATTAAGTTGAATTAAATGAGGAATTGGGTAATTGATAATGAAGTTGACACAAAAATGGTCTCTGTGATTATTGGTTTTATTTGCAAGGTTGTGAATTAAATGATAATTAATTGTTGTAGCTAATATATGTATGTGTTGGGGAATAAATTGATATAGGAAGAAAGGGAAGGGAAACAATTAAATGTGATGAATGTGTGTATTTGTATTTAATTGCTAAATGAGTTTAAATGTTAAGTATTATTAATTGTGAACAAAAGTCAAGACTTATTAATGGAACTTGTGAATATGGGAAATGGAAGTAAGAGGATTATGTTTAAGAAAAAGTAAGAGATGATTTTAATATGTGGTGTTAAAGCGAAAATGTGAGACGGTGAAATATGTAAATTGAAATGAAGTGTAATATAAATGTTGGACTATGAATGAGAATGCTATTGGATATGATTGTGATAACTGAGAAAGGAAGTGAATGAGGAATTTGCATGAATGATTAGTTGTTGAATGTGTATGGTTGTGTTTAAATGTGATGTAATTGTTGATGTGATAATATGAACGTATGTTTTGGCCTCTGATGTGAGGTAATGAATATGGTGGTGTGATTAAATGCGTTGGCCTCTGATTTGAGGTGGCGAATAATGGAAAGTGATGAATATGCTGACCTCTGATATGAGGGGCACAATATGAATGGTAAAATGTGTTGACCTCTGACCTGAGGGACACGATATGAATTGGAATGAATGGGTGTTGACCTCTGACCTGAGGGACACCGAATAAAATATGTATTGGAGTGTTGACCTCTGACCTGAGGGACACAAAATAGATTATAATGAATGGGTGTTGACCTCTGACCTGAGGGACACCTAATTTAAAAAGGGAATAAAATTGGATAAGGTAAAGGTAATGGAAACGCGATGTATGTAGGCCTTCGATTTGGTGGAGACATACATCGTGGTTGGTGTATGTATGTAGGCCTTCGATTTGGTTGAGACATACATACACCGTAAATAAAAGGAAATGAATAAAGGAAACAGGGAATAAAATTGGACAAGGTATGGTAATGGGAACGCGATGTATGTAGGCCTTCGATTTGGTGGAGACATACATCGTGATTGGTGTATGTATGTAGGCCTTCGATTTGGTGGAGACATACATACATCGTAAAAATAAGGAAAAGGTAAGGGTTTAAAAAGGGAATTATTCGGAAACGGGGAAAAATAAATACAAGGAAACAAGTGGTGAAATGAATAATGAGAATGGAAATGTGGAATAAATATTGTAATGAGTATGGTATGCAATATGTGAATATATGTTTATTTGCTAAATGTGTTTGACCTAGTGAGTTGTTATGTCTAGTTAGAAACTGCTTTCTATTTCATGTGCAATGCTCACTCCCTTACAGTTTCAGGTACAGAGATTGAGCTGGCACAGCCCCCGGCCGAGCAAGAGTACTTTCCCTTACAGGGATAGTAGGGTGTTATGGGTTTAGAGTACATTATAGACCTATGTCTCCTATGTTCTGTTGAAGAAAATGTAATGTATACTTTTGAGTGAGGCTTAGGACACTTTGTTTTGATAAAATATCATGCTTTGGCTTTTGATGTTCTAACTTGCTATTTTCCGCTGAAAACTCTGAATAGTATGTATTCTGATATATTTGGAGCCCTTTGGGCCTTGCTATGATTTAGAAAATATAATCTGAAGCCCTGCTGGCTATTAGTTGTTTATTTGAAATTGTTTATCACAGGTTGAATTTTGGATTAGTCCGAAAAACAAACAAAACTCCGTCCGTTTGACGGTTGATTTTAATATAATTAAAAAGGAATTTTTAGGTCCGTATTTTATTATAGGGGGAATTAAGGGTAAAAATTATAGGGTGTTACAGGAAAGCCACTGAGAGACATGGCCGAACTCAGACAACGATCCAACAAATATATCAACCTTGAGGAATTCAACAAAGGTCTGGCAAGTAGGATGGAGAACTTTCAAGCTGCTTCAAAGAATGCCCTTCCCCGAGGTCATCCTCGCGGAAACAGGGATGATAGAGGAGGAAGAGCAAATCAAGGAGACCGAGGTCGCCCTCAAGTCGGCCAGCAAGACGACCACCGATACCCTTACATCACTAAGTATGATTCTTACACCCCCCTGACGGTCCCGAGGTCACAAGTTTGGAGAGAGACCATGCAAACCGAACTCAGGGGCGTACCTCGGCCACCTTTCCTCAGGAACCAGAATAACATCAGGGACAGATCTAAATACTGCAATTTCCACGACGGGTATGGCCACCATACCGATCAGTGCACCTGGCTTCGAGACGTTATCGAAGACATGGTGATAAGGGGCAAATTGCAACAGTATGTGCGAGAAGCGGTAGAGAGGAGAGGCCGAAGAAGGTCTCGTAGCCCAGACAACGACAAAGGAAAAGCCAAAGCTGACCCGTCTCCGGAGAAGAAGGAAGAAGAACCACAGCGAGTAAATATGGTTGTGGTACAAGATCTGGATAAGTCGCCGGAAAATTTCCGAGTTGAAACCATCTCGGGAGGTTTTGCCGGTGGCGGAGAGAAGAGGGCAGAAAGGAAGAGATACGTCAATCAGGTCTTGGCTGTTCACCACAACCCGTCTATAAAAAACCACCTCGGAACATCCCCATCATTTTTTTTGACCAGGACATGGAAGACGTCATCCCGGACCACAACGACCCTATGGTGATCACGGCGTTGATCGGCAATTTTGAAGTCGCCCGAGTTTTCATTGATCAAGGAAGCTCGACCGACATTCTCTTTCTTCATACATTTCAAGCACTGAAACTGAGGTCAGCCGACCTCATGCAGTTTGAAGGCAATCTCATCAGCTTCACAGGGGAGGCAATTCGCCCCCTTGGAGCCATCCATCTCCCGGTGACCTTAGGCAAGCAGCCTTCGGCCCGAACGGAGATCATCAAGTTTTTAGTTGTTGATTCTGAATCCCCGTACAATGTGATACTAGGGCGAACCTGCCTGCAGGCTTTTGGGGTAGTGGTTTCAACGGTTCACTTAGCAATGAAATTCGTCGGTTCTGACGACAAGGTCGTCACAGTCAAAGCCGACCAAGTGAGAGCCCGGCTCTGCTACAACGCGAGCCTACGGGAAGTAAAAAAGAAACAGAAAGAGCTCACCGATCAGACATTGGCCAAAAGGAGAGTTCTATTGGCTGATGTTCAGGTCAGACAAGATGTTTTTAGGTCCTCCCCTCGAGGGGGATGGACAGCAATCCCCCTCGATCCTTCCAACCCTGGCAAGGCTGTCAAAGTAGGTACCAACATCCCTCAAGAAATCCAAGGTGCAATTAGGGAAAATCTCTCTTCCCTTCCAGTTCTCTCCAGCCCTCCACAAGGGGAGAATCTTTTCATTTATTTATTTCTTGGTGATCCCGCCCTCAGCTTGGTTTTGACCCGAGGTGAGGGCCGAGGTGAGTTCCCCATTCACTCCTTAAGCCGAGGTCCTGAGCTCTGGTGTTTCAGGACGAAAAACATTGCATTTTGTAAGGCTTCCAACAAATTCCAAGTATCGGCGGAGAACCGCGGCATCTCTCATCGGACCTCCTCGGTCGAGCGCTACCAAACCAATGCTGCCATCCCCATCGAACGAAGGTTTCATACCTTCCGAAGGAGGGACAGGCCCGAGGTCGAGAACAAGAATCTGATACTGGCCGAGGAGATCCGAGAAGCCGCCTCTGTGCAGAAGAAGATAGCAAAGGAAAGGCTAGCCAACCAAAACAACAAAATTGCACTCGGAGACCTCATGCTCCGAAGAGTAGATGTCGGTCATGAGATTTGGAGGGAAGTAAAATGTGCTCGGAATCAAGAAGGCCCCAATAGAGGCGTCTCAAAAACATACTCTGGGGCATACAAGCTAGAAACTACGGAAGGAATCGAGCTCAGGAATTCCCGAGAACTTTGCAAAACCGAGAACTTACTTCAGTTAGGTTTACCTCGGAAGTTATCAGCAGCCACCAACACCTCCAGCTGAAGGATAAGTTTAAAAGCCGAGAACGTACTTCGGTTAGGTTTACCTTGGAAATCATCAGCAGTCACCACCAGCTAAAGTTTAAGTTTAATTTTATTTCTGTTAATGTTTTTATATCTACTTCCTCTAGTCACATTCTGTCCCATTGTGATATATTCACTTTATTTTCAATTCCCCGAAAGGCAATGTACTTATGTCTATGATTATTGAAAAGTACAAACTTGCTCATACTCAAGTGCCACAGTTTTATATACGTACGTACTAGCTTCTCATTTAGCACTAGCCACCTAAATGTTGCATGGCGCTATGTACAGCCAACGTCTTCTAAACAAGATCGGCTCATATGCACAGTGTACAAGGGACACCCGGTAAAGTACAGCTTGCTGTGAAATGTTCTCACATAACTTCACTCAGCAACCTCTTTCACATCGGGGACGAGGACACCCACCTCGGCTAAGGTGGGTGAATTCGAGATCCCTACCGTATGCTCTTATATACAGTGCCTTTTTTCAGAGGAAAACTTATAAGATTACTGCACTTACTGAGTTGTCCGAGCTTAACATAATTAGTTACATTAAGTTTTATGCCGAATTTTTTAAGTCCAATCCGAATACAACAAGTCAAAAAGGACTTGTATTCTCAATAAAATTTTTACTTGGTTATTTAAACAAAACGCAACAAGTCTCAAAGGCTTACGTTTTTTACATCGTGAATTCACTTGGTAAACCGACATCGAGTCGCAGCTCGGATCCAAGGCATCCTTGGCAAACATGCAACGAGTTAATAAAATAAAACTCGCATTGAGCAACCTGTTAAGAAAAAGGCTTGCGTAACAACAACCTCGGACACAGTATGCATGCAACAAGTTAAACAGAAGATAACTTGCATCTCCAAGGACGAGTTCAGATCCGAGGTCTAAAGAGTAAACATGCAACGAGTTACTAAACCCGCATTTGTGCAACAAGTCAAAGAAAGAACTTGCACAAAAAGTGATCTCGGACACCATGAGTATGCAACAAGTTAAAATACAAAACTTGCATAAAAATAACAACATGCAACAAGTTAAACTGAAAATAACTTGCATTGAAAGAAAATGTTGTACACAATCAGCAACATGAAATACAAACCAACAGTGTCAAACATGTTACAAAAAACATAGACAAACCACAAGCTGCCCAACATAAGGGACTTATGCTGCTTCATCTTCAACATCGGAAAGGACAACCGAGCTCGGGTTGAACTCCTCATCCGGTTTCTCCGCCAAAGGATTGGGAAGATTCTCCTCAGGTTGGTCGAGGTCAACCTCGGCCCCATCCCTCTCCCAATCCACCATCTTCCCATTGTGTACCCCGAACCCGGCACTCGCGCCGACGACTCGAATTCGGAGCCCTTGATTCAGGTGAAGAATCTGCTCCACGGCACTGGCGAAGATTTTAGCTCCCCCCTTCTCAAAGTCAAAGTCGGCCTTGGACGCTGCAATCTTGTGCCTAAGTGCTTGAGCAGCCCTCTTTCTCAGCATGGATCTCACCCTTTCAACCTCGGCCAGTCCCTCTTGCCGACCTTCCTCCTTGGCTGCCACCTTAGCTGCCTCCTCCGACGTCCGAGCTTCCTCCCTTATTTTGGCCACAGCCTCTTCATGATTTTTCAGAAGCTCCTCCACCTGCTGGCGGTGCTTCTCTTCCAACTCAGCCAGCTTCTAGTCGACGGAGCTCTTGCTACTCCGAAGATTAGCAACCTCGGCCGCCAGGTCGGACCGAGCCTTCTTCTTGGGAGGAGACACCCCCTCAGCCACATCATCAGAGACCTCGGCCAACACATTGAACATGGTTGTTGCCCTCTTCAGTTGACAAGCCATCTCCTCGGCCATCTTTTTCCACTCTGCTCCCGACATCTTTATGAGAGCATCTTTGACCGTAGGCTTGGCGATGGTGGTCGGCGGCCTTGGGAGAATATCAGTTCCCCTCCTCGAAAGACTCAATGAAGGCGGAGTGTCCGCAACAATGACCACCTCGGCATTCGAACTCGGAGATTGAGGAGGAGGTGGGGCAATAACCACCGCAGGAGGAGTAGGATGGATCGGAGCCGAGTCGGTTGAAGCTGTATCAGTCGAGACCTCGGCAGGAACTGTGTCACTAGAAGCGCTGTCGGTCCTCTGCCTCTTCCGAGCTGCCATTGCAAGTTTCAATGCCTTCGACGACATATCGGACCAGTGTTCGTCTGAAAGCAAAATAACAAAGAAAAATTAGTAAGGAAGTTGAAAGAAAATATACAAGTGTAAGGGTAAAGTTATATACCAATTTTGGTCAAGACTTCGTTGTCAGGGCACTTCATGAAAACTCCAATATCGAGCTGGAATTTCCGAGCCCGGTACTCAGTTTGGAAGTGGTGGGCCGTTACAGCCTCATCGGCGTCAAGTGTTTCGCCCAACCACCGCTGTGGCGTGCTGATATGACGACTGAAGAACTCCGGGGTCCACTCCAAAGGGAACCTCGGACCCGTCTCGGACCGAAACCAAGGAAGCCCCGTTCCAACATACTTGTACTTAAAAATCTTGGGTTTAAAATGTTTCCAAGAATCGATGAACATGCCGAATAACCCACAGTGAGCTCGGGCCTTAGCCGATACCCAAAGGCGACCAGTGACCCCGTCTTTATTGCTGACGAACGGGTTGTACATCCACAGAAAGAGTCGAACCGTACAAACCAACCTCTTGGCTCCACAGTACTTTTGAAATGCTCGGAGAAACGACCAAGTATTGGGGTGAAGTTGTGAAGGAGCCAGTCCGAGCTCGTTCAAGACCCTCATTTCCAGATCGGTGAACGGGAGGGTTACGCCGAGATTGTGAATCAGGTCGGCATAAAAGAAGAAGGAATTATTATCAGTTCGGCTACATATCCTGTCATTTGCCGAACAGGGGAGTACTTCGTAAGAAGTCCCGGTGGCGTCCCCTGGGCAAGGCAGCACGGCTCTCTTCACCTCGGCAAGCTTGTCCTCGGAGCAGAAGCTGGACTGGACTCCTTTGGGCTCCACGTCGACCCACTCATACTGATCGGCGTCGAAAGGTGCAGGATAAAGCTTAGGTCGACTGACGCACTTTCTGGGCGGCATGATACCTGTGGAAGAACAGGGGAGATCGGTGTTAGTCTTACGGGTTACAAAGAATAAACCCCCAGAAAACCCCCTCGAAGTTGTTCCGAGAGGCGAGCATCTCCCCTCTACCACAGGTACCCCCCGTTCGTACATCCCCTCTTTCTCCATCCTCTCGAAGTCGGCACGCTCCCTACCGTCAACAAACTCGGCCTAGGCGTACTGCCGTATCCACTCTCTCTTCTCCTCCCAATCCCGAGGATAGATTACCTCAACGGGATCAACCTCCAGAACCCGTCTCTCATATTTCTGCCTATATTCCCTTTGGCGACGAAGCGCCTCGTCTACCTCCGTGGAGGAACAGGACAAGGAGGAAGAGCCGTCCTCCTCTTCACTACTGCTAGATGACAGGGAGACTACCCCAGCCCATTTCCTAAACCATTCCCTACTCATACTGAACCCAATCTACTCCTTTGGTTTTCTGAAATATGAAAACATAAAACACGAATCAAAAACTCTCCAAAAATCCTAAAAAACGCCCAACCCAAAGAAGGCCAAAATCCCAAGATCATTCCCCAGAAACAAAACCAAATAAACCAGGAAAATCACCCCACCTCCAGAAAAACGAAGGCATAAAAACAAAAAAATATTAACCCCCACAAGAACCAAAAGCTAGAGGGAAGAAGGAAATAGATATAAAAGAGAAGAAGCAAGTGGAACAGTACCTTAAGTAGAATAGGAGCGAAGGAAATTAAAGACTTGCAAGGTGAGAAGGAATCACTGCTGGAGAAGAAGAAGGCGAAGGGCAGAGAAGAGGAGTGGGGTTCGATGAGGAGAGAGAGAGAAGGTTTCTGTTGAGAGAGAGGGAAGGTTGCTGTAGAGAGAGAAGGAAGGTTTCTGTGGAGAGAGAAGGAAGGTTTTTTCGTATGGAAGAGAGAATGATTGGTAGAGAGAGAAGGAGAAGCGGTTTTGTGTGATAGAGGGGGAAGAGAAACCGTTTTCCCCCTCAATTTTGAAGTTTGGGCTTGGCCCAAGTGACTCAGCCCAGCATGCAGCCACACATACCAGGACACGTGGCGCAGAGTAGCTGGAATCACAGACCTCGAGAAACGTCGCAGTAATGGCGACGCTTCGTTAGGCACGATTCCTGACACGTGTCAGAGCCGGAAAAAGCAAGCGTCACTTCGGAGCAGGAGAAAGGACAGCTTTCAAACCTGTCCCGTCACAGTCAAAAGACGTCAAAAACAGCTGGATCCAACTCTCAACAACCCATCGTCCGAACTCCCTAGAACCTCGGAACAAGGCTCAGATAGCCTTGACCGAGCTGGGGGGCTTATGTGGTGAACTCGGCTCTTATGTGGTGGATTTGGGAAAAGGACCTAAACCAAGACCTCGGAACAAGGCTCAGATAGCCTTGACCGAGCTGGGGGGCTTATGTGGTGGACTCGACCTAGCCGAGGTCCTTAGAACCCTCGCTTAAGGCCTCAAGGCCCTGTAAGAAGCCCTCTGTGTGCTGGGCCGAGCTCAAGGCTCAACGGCCGAACAGATACCAGATACGGGCCGACCTCATACTCCTACCCAGGTTCGACTTCCCTTTCCGACACCTCCCAGAGTCCGACACCAAGGACATGATGACGTGTCTCACCTTATCCACAAGGACAGCTCATCCAGTCATAGCTCAGTACAGGCTGGCCCTACTTGGGCCTAAAGCAAGCCCATTAGGGCAACCAGCCCGCCTATAAGTAGCTCCGTACTACATGGGGCTCAGGTACGTCCTCTAACCCTAATTGTCGTCCTCACACACCAGTGATTAGGGTTACTTCTTGGCTCTCTCTTTAGCCACTTGAGGACTCCCACCAAACATCACACAGAAACCCTAGACAGAGGCTCCTTTGAAGGTCTTCTTCCCTAACCCTTGGAGGACCTCATCGTCTAGGACATCACAACAAGTTGTTCCAATTGGTCATTTTGTATGGTATTGTAGCCAAATCTTCAATTTTTCCCCTCTTGTCCATTTCTTCAATTTTGCATGGTATTGCTCAAATTAGAAGCTTAAGTATAAGTATATTCTGTTTGCTAATATACTTTGACAATAAAAAGATATACTTCAATTATGTAATTGTATGACTTGTTGTATCTTTAGTATAAGGCAAATTGAAAAGTCCGTATGAGTTAAATTAATTCATAATTTATTTGAGGTGGAGCACTCTTTATGACTTCCTTTTACTGTGAAATTATTTAATATACTTGTACATCATAGGCAAGGAAGCTGGAAGCTGACATAGAAATGACAAGGAAGGAGATATAAGAGCCAACAGAAGTTGAAGCTGAGCTCAAGCGAAAGCTTCATCAAATGACTGATCATTTAATACAAAAACAAGCCAAGGTGCGCCTTTCATACATCCAGCCGGCTGTGATTTTTCTTAAAATTCAAAATTAATCATTTTGAAAACCAGTCTGGAATCTGGATCAACGAGCCTAATCGATGCAACTGCTGATTGAACATATAAGCAGTTTATACAAAACCACCTAACTTGTAGTACAATCAAACCAGAATAACCAATATAACTAACTCGATCTGGTACTATGACAGGCTAAAAATGCAAATGATTTTTTTCCTTTCAAAATATCACTCAAATACAGAATTGGGACTTCACAGACTAGCATGTTATAGAGCCCTATTCATTTAAACATTTTTTTTCTTGTGAACAGTTTCAATCACTTTCTTCTGAGAAAGCAAGTCTTACATACATTTAGAATCGAGGTATGCTTTCTACTGAGACCATGATAATAATTCTTGGAATCCTGATACACTTGATTTCAATTTTCATCATGAACTCTGCAGGCAGTGTCAAGGTTGCTAGAAGAGAACATGTCAGCATCAGGTGCAACGGATATTAGTTGTCAAAGCTATCTTCTTGTACGTGTGACAAATTGGATAAGACAGGGGGATACTTTTGATATTTCAATTATTTTCATTAGTAGTCTATTTTTGATTTGACCAAGGATGCTGGATTAGGGATGTTTATTAATATTAATTAAAAATCATTTCAATTATATTGTTTTAGTACTTGTTTTAAAATTAGATTTTTATTTTAACATTTTTTTCGAATTTATTTAAATAATATCTACAACAGCAAATTTAATTTTTTTTGTTAAATAAAAAAATTAAAATAGATAGCACTACTTTCTAAAAAAAAATGTAGTAAAATATGAGGAAAAATTATTATAAAAATAAGTAAAAATAAATTTACAGCACTTCTTTAAACAAGTGCAGTAGAAAATCAGTAAAAATATGAGAACAAAATAATTTTTAAAAAAAATTAAAAATAAATTTACAGCACTTCTCCGAACAAGTGCCGTAGAAAATCAGGCATTTAAATACACATTTACAGCACTTCTCTGAACAAGTGCTGTAGAAAATACGCATTTAATCTACATTTACAGCACTTCTTTCATATGAAGCGCAGTAGAATGTGGGTGTAGGCCGCCTGAGTATATGCAATTAACAGCGCTCTTGAAGTGCTTTTGTTTATAGCCCCACTTTTTACTGCACGTGAATTTACAACGACCCCCAAATGCTGTAAATTGGCTATTTCAAACGCTGTTAATGCAGTTTTCTGGTGTAGTGTAGCGTATTTAGAGGATTATGGGCATTGGGATGTGAAGCAGACCAAATGGCTTTGGGAAGGACCGGCAAGGATCGAGATCATCGATCCTGACTTGGTTGTTAGTGGAAGGATGATGGATGTAACCCCATGTGTGATGTATCTTCGAGACCAAGTGACTGGTGGCCCTTATTCTTTTCATGAGCTTCACCCTGCGATGAGGCGGATGGACTTCGAGGATATATCCGATGGAGAAGAAGATCCTAGTACGGCATCAGAAAGCGAAGAGGATGTAGCCTCAGAGAAAGAGATAGAAGAGTTTCAGGAGGAAGATCAAGAAGATGTGGTAGAAGAAGAAGAAAACGAGGATCCACATGTCATGGAGATGCCAAACATATAATGGGATGAAGATGGAGCCATTTGGGAACTCAATGACTTGCAGGAGGATTTTGAGGTATGGGAGCCTGAGGAAGAGGAAGTGCAAGAAGAGGAATATGTTGAGTGGGAGTTTGACCCAGAGGAGGCACCCGTTGTAGAGAGTATTGATGATGAGGGGTTTTATGTTTGTCATAGGTCTAAGAAGTTAGATTGAGTTAGTCTGCTTTGATAAAACTGATGTAATTTTTATTTTTGGCATAGACCTTATCTTGTTTAGTGTATGTATTGAAGCAAATGTCATGACCTTAGGAGTCTTGATCTTTTTATAAAACAGTTGACATCAACAGTTGTAATTGTTCGTTCTTAATAATAAATCATCATATTTTCTTAATTGAAGTCAATTGTTAAATTTTCAAAAGGTAATCAAATACTCTTCGCTAATGGACCTTTTAATAAAATAATATTTTGAAAATGAATTTTGGAATATGTGATGGTAATGTCTCAGTTTGGAATAGAATAACATAACGAATTTTTTGTGAACTAAGTTATTTCAAAAAGCTAGGTAATGTATAGGGTATAAAGTTAATCTTTTTGAAAATAAACTAAAATGAAATAATGCTTTTAAATAAAATTAAAAAAATGACGCAAATTTTTATGAAAAATTCTATGTCCAAATTGGGGTGTTACATTGTCTAAATCTTGAACAGATATCCTATCAAAAGTGTTCGTGATAAAACTCCACAAGAAGCTTAGAGTGGAAAAAAGTCAAATCTCAGTCACTTGAGTTTTTTTAGCTGTAATGCTTATTTACATGTTCCTCATCAACTGAGGAAGAAACTAGATGACAAGGCAGAAAAATGCATATTTGTAAGATATAGTGAAAAAACAAAAACCTACAAGTTGTATAATTCAGAGAGTCAAAAGGTAATTATCAGCCGAGATGTTACCTTTAATGAAGATGCAGCATGGGACTGGTTAGAGAAAGAAAAGGAGCTGTTCCCGTGCCGATAACTATAAATGAAGATATTGATATGAATCAACATTAGATTCACCAACCGATGAACCATCAGATAAATCAACACCAGATTCACCACCTCATAGGTATCCACAAAGGAAGCGACATCCACCTCCTCTCCTACAAGATTATATAATTGGTAGAGATGATGATCCAGAGGATAGGGAGGAAGATGCTATCTATTATGCCTTATTTGCAAACTGTAAACTAGTGACATATGAAGAATCGGTCAATCATGATCATTGGATTAAAGCAATGGATAAAGAGATTCATTGTATTGAGAAGAATGATACATGGGAGTTAACAACACTTACAAAAGGAAAGAATCCTATTGGTGTCAAGTGGGTGTACAAGACAAATTACAACCCAAATGGAGATGTGGATCACCATAAGGCAATATTAGTTCAGAAGGGTACAAATATAAATCAGGCATTGATTATTTTGAAATGTTTACTCTAGTTGTTAGATTGGATACGGTACGTATGATTCTTTTTCTTACAGGCCAAAATAAGTGGAAAATTTTTCAAATGGATGTCAAGTTTGCTTTCTTGAATGGTAAACTTAAAGAAAAAGTTTATGTAGAACAACCACCCGTTATTCAACAACTAGGATAGGAAGACAATGCTACCAGTTGAACAAAGCACTATATGGATTGAAGCAAGCACCTAGAACTTGGTACACACATATTAACACATACTTTATCAACAATGGATTTCAAAGAAGTCCATATGAACATGCTTTATATGTTAAAACAAAAGCTTATTTTTAGTTTTTGGTCCCTGAAAGTTGACCGAGTTTTGGTTTCAATCCTTATCTTTTTATTTGACCAGTCTTGATCCTTAAAAGTTTAAATTTTTTGGTTTTGGTCCCTGCCGTTAGAGATCCTCTGTTAATTGATGACGCGGCTAACGGCATGCCACATCAGCATGCTATGTGTCTTTTTTTTTAAAGTAAAAAGTCCCTGAAAGTTGACTGAATTTTTGTTTTAGTCCATATCTTTTTTTTTATCGATCAAGGTCCTTAAAAATTTAAAATTTTTTGTTTTGGTATCTGTCGTTATTAAAATACTGTTAATCAGTGACATGGCTGATGACATGGCTAACGGTTTGTCACATTAGCATGTCATGTGTCTCCATAATAATGAGTTGTTGTCACGTTGACAGATGACATGTAAGAATAATATAGAATAAGACATGAGTTCTATTATGTATTTGGTTTATTATGTAAACAGAAAGGGCGAAATAAAAAAATTATAATATTTTAGTTCATCTGAAATCCCACATCGAAATATTTACGCAAGAATTGAATCTTATATACTCCAATGATAACTACGGGTTCGTTTAAGTTATTGGGCTCGTATAAGTTAGGTAATCTTGGGCCAATCGTGACTAGAGTTTTGCTTGCCTTGCAAGGTTATCCATGTCATTTGTCAACGTGGCAGCATCTCATTATTGTGCAGACACATGGCATGCTGATGTGGCAATCTATTAGCCATGTAAGCAACTAACGGTATTTTACTAACGGCGGGGATCAAAACAAAAATTTTTAAACTTTTAAGTGAAGTGTCCTGGATCGAGAATAGCCCTGTGGTTATGGAGAAACCAGAGGATTGCCCCCAATCAAGTTTTAATGTTGGACCTCGTAGGATTTCTGAAATATCCAGTTGGGATAATCAGGATCTCCCTAGTCAACCAGGTGTGTGAATGTGTCAACTTAGGGATGGAGAAAATGTACCTTAGCCCTTATAGCATGGCCGTTCTTATAGGCCCATGAGAATGTAGTGTTCGAATAGGATTAGTTTAAAGTTTTGATAAGCTAACCTTTGTAAATCCTGTGATGGATAAGCACTAGCCTTTATTGTAACGCCCCGCATTTTCCCGAGCGTGCGTAAACGATTTCGATAAAACTAAACTTTGAACTTTTTGGTTTTTAAAAGAATTTTCTAAAGAGGATTTCCGATTTTATTAAAAAGTGAATTTCTTTATGGAATAATTTGCATTTTTGAATTTGTGAACTTTGAAAGTGTGATCTTTTGAAATTTTGATTTGATTTATAAAATTTATTTTTGAAATTTGTGAAGGACGAATTTTTATGAAACCATGATTTTTGAAAGTTAATGACCTTAAATAAATTTATCTTTTGGGAATTTCTCATTTGCATGGAAGTTTGACTTTTAGAAATTTTTAATTGTGTATGATTATTTTACTTTCAAAGAACTTAAGTTTCCTTTACAATAAAATGTGTTCTTATAGGAAATTAAACTAATTGCCATGACATGAAATTAATTTTGGATATGTACTCAATATGATGTGTGTTTGTTCTAATATGTGGATGTTGCTTGAAAATAAATGTATGTGAATGTGTATATATGTGTGAATGATGTTACGGTTTTATTATGTGTGTGTATGCATGCATATGATTCTTGAGTTGATGATGTCTTAAATAAATGAGAATAGAAAATGAAAATGAAAAATGCATGATGTGTGTGCATGTGTGTGTGTTGCTATGGTGATGTGTGTGTGTTTGGGGTAAGGAAAATCTTAGGAAGGCTTAAGAATCCAACAAGTGGATTAGAAGAGTGGAAAATAGGAGTCTTGAAATGACCATGCATGATGAAGTCTAGCCCTAGCCTATTGACTTTGTTCCCTTTGATTGAACCCTTCCCATGCAAACTTTGAGAAACCCAAAACTACCCTCCTAATTGATGCTTTGGCCGAACCTCCATCCAAGGGCAAAGGAGGCAATTTCGGTGGCCCTTAAATCTATCTTACCATAGTTCATTTCTTCACTTTTCTTTCATTTCCTTCACAAACACCACTCAAACATTTCTAAGGGACCAACACACCCTTAGAAAAGAAAAGAGAGAGGAGAAGAGAGGAGGTGGCCGTGAGAACACAAAGGAAGAGGAAGGAGACTTAGGCCAAGACTTTGAACTTTCTTTGGAGATCAAGAACCTTAGAAGCTAGAAGACTCAATTCCTTGGTAGGTTATTCGGGGATCAAGAAGAAAACCATGAGAGTTAGGATTTTCTTTTGGTCTTGTAATTTTTCTTTCTTCTCTTTTCATTGCATGTTTATTTTCATAGCTTGAGAGATGAGTGTGAGTGTTGTTTAACCTTGACTATGGATTTTTAATTTCGGTTTGTAATATGTGGACTTATGGACTCTTTAAGCTTCGGTTGTGGCTTCCTTAAGTGGATCATGATGATTTTCTCAACAAACTTCTAAAGGATCTAACTTATTACTTGAGATTTTTGAGAAAACTAAAATGAAACTCCATGCATGTTGAATTTGTTCTCTAAAACCGTGAACCGTGAGGTTTTTATGAAAGAATTTAGTAAATAAATTATGATCTAAGCTTAATTTGTGATAAAGTAAGGAACTTATGTCTTGCATGTTGATTTCTTGTGCTCAATCCGTGACCTATGTGTATATATGTGAATGATTGATTAACAATTTCATGATATAAGTTTATTTGAGAAGAAAATAGGGATTTTTAGCTTTGCATGTTGACCTTGTAATGGTTTTGGTTGATCTTTGTGTGTGCATGTTTTAATCCATGTTCATTATCTTACAAGCTAGGACTTTGAGGTTTGCATGTCAATTTTCAAGTAAAGAAATTAATTTTTTCCTATATATATATATATATATGTCTCGGCCTAGTAGAAATAAATAGGGTAATGGTCTTTAAAATGATTTTTCTTTTTATGAGCATGAATTGATTTAAAGATTTGTTTTATATTTGTTGTGTTGGTGTGAAGGCCATTCGGCCATGGTTGATGAAAGTGTGATGGTGCTTGATTCTTGGGTGCATGTATGTATTAGGGATAGATTTAGTGATCTTAACTCCATGCATGTTATTCTTTTTTTTTTGGTAGAAAGAAAATCTTTATTACCACATGAACATTAAAAACAAAATCAAGCCACCCACCTAGTTGCCACCTTCTAGGAAGGGTTCAACCATGGTGGTAAAGCTAAAGGAAAAACAAAATTACAACTCAATTCTCAATCTATCAACTAGAGTCCTATTATGCCAATGTAAAAAATCCTTAAAACAAAATTGAATCCTACTAGCTATTTCCTTCCTAATACGCATAAAAACCAAATGCACATCACGACTGGAGTCTTGGAAAAGCCGTCTGTTCCTCTCAATCCAGACATGGTATAGAACTGCCATGAATAAAGCATGCACACATTTCCTTCTAGTTTTGTCTTTAAACGCATGAAGAATCCATCTCGTCCACGAGTTATAAGAAGTTGGCCAAGAGTCCAGGCAGAACCAATGGCAAGCCAGTGAAAGTAGTTCACTACTCCATGTTATTCTTTCTAGGAACTCAAGTTATAATTCAAAATTTTATTTGAAAAAAAAATAATTATAAGTTGAGTTTTAACAAAAATTTAAGGAAATCTCATGATGATTCATGCATGACTTGCTTTGCTTTACTTGTCTTTGGTGCATTGAAAAGTGAACTAAGATTCTTGTCTTGTATGTGTGATGACATTCGGCCTAGAGATAGGAAATAGGGAAGTGTGCTTAATAATCATTTGAATTGCATGTAGACTAAGATTAGCCTCATTTAGGAGCATAAAGATGCATACATGAAAGGATTTGTGGCTTTGATTGTTGCTTTGAACTAAGTTAAGAAAAATGAAATTGAAATTGTTTAATTTCCCTGTGATGGTTTTAGTCTTGGAAGAAATAAAATGATTTCATTGTTTCATGTCTTTGATTATATGTTATATCTTTGCAAGCTTTTACTGGAATAATTCGGTTAGTGCATGTGTAGGTGCTTAGAATGATTTTTTATTCTTAATTGACTAATGAGAGTGATTAAATTCTATGTTTGTGTTATCATATGTTTGATACAAAGATGTGCTAAGTTCTTTTATTCTTTTCGGTTTTAAAGACTAGGAATAGGTGGAATTAATTGAATTTATTTTCATAATGTAAATCCTATGATTTTAAGGTTTAGAAATTGTTAGTTATAAACAATTCGGTTTGTCATGATTTAAGAAATGAAATTAAATTATATTCCTGTGCATGATTGAAATTGTGTGTTAGTGTTATAATTTAATTAGTTATTTTCTTTAGCCTAAAAGTGTTTTTCAATAAGTGAATGATGAATGTTTTGGAACTAGTTAACGTAATCCTAGAGTTTTATCTTTAATTCTTGCATTATAATGAGTGTTTCAAAAATTATGTTTTCCTAACATGAATGTTTTAAATGAAGTTTTTAATAATAAAAGAAGGTTTATTTGAATAAAAGAGTATTTTTAAATGATTTTCAAGGATCTTTCTCAAGAATTGTTTTGATCATGAATTTGAATTGAATTTGAAAATCCTGGATAATGATCACAAGTTTTCAAAAAGAGAAATTGTTTTCAAAATCGAATTAAGAGAGTGTATCAAAATCGTTTCTAACGCACGGGAAAATTTCTTAGTTCGAGCGACGGACGCGAGGATATGAGGCGAGGAAAGACTATCGGGAAACCTTGGAGAGCGTTAGGACATTCGTCATCGAGGTGAGAGAGGGGCTTTCCCTTATGACGCCGTGGTGATTAGGTACATATTAAGGCGTCCAATCATCTCAAAGATTGGACTCCAATCTCATTTAGCGTAGTGGTGTATGTGATAGCGCTTGTTTGATTGGTTTAGCTATCCACCCGAACGACTGAGATTGATTTATAAAAATGATGATATGTTTTCTGATTGTTCATGTTGTGCTATTTAATTATTTTGTGATTTGTTTATTTGTTACTTAATATGATATTGTTGGGAACCGTGTGAGTAAGCAATAAAGACTAAGACTATAAAGTAATAATCGAAGAATAAAGAGACGAAAACGATAGATGAGAAAGACGTGAGTAGTCGAGGAAGAATGGTGACGAGGAGATGATGCTAAGATGACTATGAGAAATGTTCGACAAAGCGAGCGGAAGCGTGGTGATGATGAGTGGAGCTAAGAATGCTGCAAGGTCGAGCTGATCAGAAAATATACTAATGATGCTACTGAGTTATAGAAGTGAGGGATGCGGAGGATGCTATTGATCCACAGCCGACGAAGAGGACAATGATGACGTGCTGAGTTACAAGATGATCTGAAATAGTGATGCTCTGTAGAATCAAAGAGATTTTGATGATGTCAAATATATATGCTCGGCAGAATCAATGATGTTAATAATGTCAAGAAAATTAGAGCTCGGCGTGGGGTCAATGTCAAAAGCGCCAGACTTAGTTCTGCGCATGCATTCCGCCAAAGGCAGAAGCTCGGATATCTGGTTTTGAAGCTTCAGCTCGGATTGAGCTTGGCTCTTGATCACGGCGAAAGTTCATCCAAGTTTGAAAGCTCAGCTCTTCACTTCAAGACAGTACGCTCAGATATTGATCAGCTCGGAACACGCTCAGAAGGCTCTGAATATTGAACTAAGCCACAACATAAGAAAGATCAAATTAGCTCGGATTGAACACGCACCCTGAGCAAAGAACAAAGCTTGGATCTGTTACTTCAAGTTTCAAGTCTGGTTGCCGAGGAAAGTTCAAGGCTCGGCAACACCAATCTCAGACCAGGCTCGAACGAAGCTCAAGCTCGACTGTCTCTGTTCACTCTTCAACAACACATCTTCTTCAACCTTCAGACTCTGCTCAGTTGTGCCATACCTTTTATTACCGTTGAGTCTGGGTAGAAGTTCTAGGATTTTAACTCCAACATAGTAACAAGTTTGAAATTCAAAATGAGTTAAAATCAAAGGTTGGTGAAGGGTCACCATCACTGCTCTGCTGTCAAAATATAGCTGTTGAAATCCCCATTGCTTTTCCATACAGCTCTCTCTCTCTTTTTCTGAAAAATCAGAAGAGCTTATAAAAGGGGTCTTCAACGGAAACAGAAAAGGAGAGCTTTTCTTTGAACAATTTTCTGGAAACCATATTTTCATTCTCTTTCAAAAACAGAGCAGAATCAAACTCACAGAAAAGAAAAAGATCATTTGAATTTACACAAGAACTTAGAGAGTTTAATCTTTCAAATCCAAACTCTAAGTTCAACATATTTTCTTCTCTATGATACCCCTTCACAAAATCGACTCACTCTTGAACTTCACATCTTCATACTCATTCGAAGAGTGTTTCGAATTGGAGCCATCCTCATTCATAAATCCTGTTCGTTGTATTTGCTGGAGTGAAAAGCTGGTCTCTGATCGAGAAAGCTTTTCTGTGTTGAAAAGGTTTCAAAGAGGTTCCTTGGTCATCGATTTTTCGTGGGTAGTTTGTCACGAGTTTGGTATACTCGCTTGACTGGATAGGTTTAGAGGGGTAGTCTCTTGCAAATCCTTTTGTAACCCAGAAAATCGATTTTTAGTGAAAGCTCTCTAAAAGGTTTTTAGAGGGGACTGGACTAGCTCTCAGGGTGAGAGTGAACCAGGATAAATCTGTGGTGTTAAGTTTTATTTCTTTATTGCTTTCTTATTGCTCGGCTTGCTTGACTGGTTATCCGCTGGCTTAAGCATCAAGGTTTTAATTTACTCTGTGATAGCTCGGTTTTTGAGTGTTGTTCGGAAAGCTTAGCCTTGAAGCATCTATGTTAACCAATTAACCAGTTTATTCATCTGGTTAATAAATTAACATTGCTTGCTCGGCAGCTCGGTTAATCAATTAACCTTTCTGTTTATCTATTTGGTTAATCAATTAACCGTGTCTGCTCGGATAGAGCTTGAATTTTATTTAAAACCGGGAACAACAATTCAAACTATTTTTCAAGAAACTGAAAAATTGCCATATCACTTTCAATCTCCTATTCACCCCCCCCCCCCCGTCTACTCGATTGTTAGGCCTCTTGTTGGTTTCCAACAAGTGGTATCAGAGCTTGGTCGAAAGATCGAGTGTAAAAACTTTTTCGAAAAGATCCTTGAGGAAACCAAATGGCTACTAACAATCCCTTCGGAGGTGAAGGCTCTTCCATAAACAGACCACCACTGTTCAATGGTGAGGGTTATGCTTATTGGAAAGCTCGAATGAAAATTTTCATTGAAGCTATAGATATGGAAATTTAGAAATCTATTGAAAACGGGCCATTTGTCCCTAAAAGAAAAATTAATGAAGAAGTTGTAGAAATCCCATGGGAAAGCTGGGATGATGATGATAAAAGGAAAGTAGCCTTCGATTTAAAAGCCAAAAATATCATCACCTCAGCTTTGTCCTATGATGAATTTTTTAGAGTGTCAAGTTGCAAATCTGCAAAAGAAATGTGGAACATTCTTCAACTTACTCATGAAGGGACAAGTGAAGTCAGGCGAGCTAGATTAAATACTCTGATGCATGAATATGAGTTATTCCGAATGCTGCCAAATGAATATATAAATGATTTGCAGAAACGGTTTACTCATATCATAAACCATCTTAATGCTCTCGGTAAAACTTTTCAAAATGCCGAGATAACTAACAAAGTGCTTAGATGTCTTAGCAGAGAATGGCAGCCAAAAGTCACTGCCATCATGGAAGCTAAGGACTTGGACACAATGAGCATAGCCACTTTGTTCGGCAAGCTTCAAGAGCATGAGATGGAGCTCGGCCGACTGACCATGCATGAAGAGTCTGATAAGAAGAAGAAGGGAATTTCCCTCAAAGCTTCTATTAAGGCAACCAAAGAATCCTCTGAGGATGAGTCCAGCTCGGACATGGATGAGGAAGACTTTGGTCTCATGGTCAGGAAGTTCAGCAAATTTTTCAAAGGCAAAAAGAACTTCAGAAACCGAGCAAGAGATGCCAAGAACACTCACCACAAAGGTTCAAGTTCAAAAGACCGAGTTAGATGTCATGAATGTGGTGAAGCTGGTCACATCAGAGCATATTGTCCAAGAGTGCAAAAGCAAGGTGGTGAAGAAATAAAGAAGAACAAAGACCACAAGAAGAAGAGAGCTTACATAGTATGGGATGCACCCAACAACGACAACAGCTCAAGCTCCAGCTCTTCCGATGAAGAAGAGAAAGCAATTTTGTGCTTAATAGGAAGGGAAACTGTGTTTAGAAGCCCAAGCCAAACTTGTTATGAGCAAGATCTTCCGGTATATGACTCGTGCTCGGAGTGTGAAGATGAAGAACCATGCTCGGTTCTCAGATTTGCCGATCAAGAAGTCTCATCGAGCTCGGCAGTAGATGCATCAGAACAAAGATCTAACATCAAATGTTTAATGGGCAAACACAGCGAGGAAACCTCAACAAGCCGAACAGTATCCAAACATACAAGCACTGAGGTAACCTCCACTTCTGATTCTGACTCTGAATCAGAATTTAATGACACTGATGAATTGTATTATGCGTATCTTGAAATGCAAACCGAATTCAAGAAACTTGCTAAAAATTTCATTAAGATGAAACGAAATCTTTCAAACTATAAAGAGCAAGTTCTTGAATTGGAAAAATCAGTTGACACTTTGAAAAGCAGAAACAAGTAATTAGAAAACACTATCACTCAACTAAAAAATGAAAATTTTGACTGCTGCACTAGATATGAAAAAGAAATTTCTGAGCTAAAATTTAAAAGTGCAACTGTCAACAAGAGTGATGGCTTGTTTGATCGGCTTTTAGCCGAACAAAGAAACTATTCAAACAAAACTGGACTTGGATACATTAAGACCAAGAAAACAGTGAGGAACCTCGGCAAGGTCTCAAACTTTAATAATTTGAAAAAGCCGAGCTGCTCCTACTGTAGTCTTCATGGTCATACACCCAATGAATGCAAAATCCGACGTTATGGTGTAGCCAAGGGCAATTTTTTTTGGGTATTTAAAAGGAAAGATCCAACTGCTAACCTCGAGGGACCCAAGATAACTTGGGTACCCAAATCAAAGAAGTAATATTTTTGTGATGCAGGTGTGCTTCCGAGCAAAGGAGAGCAGATGGTACCTAGATAGTGGCTGCTCGAAGCACATGACGGGGGACAAAAATTTATTCACTGAACTTTCACATTCAGATAAGGGCTACGTCACTTATGGTGATAACAACCAAGGTAAAATATTGGGTGAAGGTAAAGTCAGTAATTCTTCCAACTTGGTTATCAATAATGTTTTACTTGTAAAAGGGATAGAACATAATCTTTTAAGCATAAGTCAACTCTGTGATATTGGTAACCATGTTGTTTTTACCTCTACCCATTGCATTATTAAAAGTGACGAGGATAACTCTGTCAAATTTGTTGGAAAACGATATAACAACACTTACTTGGTTGATTTGAATGAAATCACCTCTTTGATAACCACTTGCATGGTTAGAAAAGAAAGTGATACATGGTTATGGCATAGAAGGATAGCTCATATACATGTAAGTCAGTTAAAGAAACTACAATCAAAAGACTTAGTGATTGGTTTACCAAAGCTGAATTTTAATATTGAGGGGGTTTGCTCGTCTTGCAAGAAGTGCAAACCAACCAAAAAGAAAAATGATTTTTCATCTAAGTTGATGGTCTCAACAACTCGACCCTTGGAAATGTTACACATGGATTTGTTTGGACCATCACAAGTAAAAAGCTTTGGTGGCAATCTCCATGCTTTAGTAATTGTAGATGACTTTTCCAGATTTACATGGACTTTATTTTTAAAATCAAAAAGTGATACTTTTCAAAATTTTAAAGAGCTTGTCAAGCAACTCCAGAACCGAGCTAACCAAAAAGTAGTTGTAATCCGAACAGACCATGGTGGTGAGTTCGAGAACTACAAATTTGACAAGTCTTGTTCCAAGCTCGGCATAGAACATCAGTTTTCTGCTCCTCGGACTCCCGAACAAAACGGAGTTGTGGAACGGAAAAACCGAGTTCTTGAAGAGCTAGCCCGAACCATGCTTAATGAATACAATTTGCCACATTATTTCTGGGCCGATGCGATAAACACAGCTTGCTATGTAATGAACCGCATCCTCATCAGACCAATTTTAAAGAAAACTCCATATGAACTTTACAAGGGTAGAAAACCAAAAATTTCTCATTTCCATGCATTTGGTTGCAAAGTCTTCATTTTAAATAATGGAATCTCGGCAAATTTGATTCTAAAGCCGATGAAGGAATATTTTTGGGTTATTCTACTCATAGTAAAGCATTTAGAGTTTTTAACAAAAGGACCTCCACCGTGGAAGAGTCCGTACATGTGGTATTTGATGAGTCTCCTCAGAGAGACATTGTTAGTTGTGCAGATAGAGAGGATCAAACTATGGCAGAACACGATCCTAGCACAACAACTGAAAGAGCTCAAAAGGATGAAACTGCTGAAGATAGAAATCAGAGGGACGATCTTGTTCCGAGCAGAACAAACAAGGAACAAACTGAACTTAGTCCGAGCCAAACTCTCAATGATCAGTCCGAACTCATTCCAAGCCGAACAGAGCATCTCGAGCTGAATCCAGCCTGGAAGAGAGTCAAGGACCATCCGATAGAAAATGTGCTGAGCGACATGTCTAAGGGAGTTTTAACCCGTTGGTCTATTCAGAATTTTTGCAATTTCGCTTCCTTTGTTTCTCAAATTGAACCTAATTATGTTGATCAAGCCATTGAAGATGAAAATTGGGCAATTGCCATGCAAGAGGAACTGAATCAATTCATCAGAAATGATGTCTGGGAATTGGTTCCTCGGCCCAATGATCATACGATAATCGGCTTGAAATGGATTTTCAGAAATAAAACAGATGAATTAGGCTTAATTATAAGAAACAAAGCGAGATTAGTGGCTCAAGGATACAACCAAGAGGAAGGTATCGATTATGATGAAACCTTCTCTCCAGTTGCTAGGCTTGAAGCAATCCGAATTTTGCTTGCCTTTGCATCTATTATGAATTTCACCCTTTACCAAATGGATGTAAAGAGTGCATTCTTAAATGGCTTTATAAATGAAGAAGTTTATGTAAAACAACCTCCTGGTTTTGAAAATTTTGAATTCCCAAACCATGTGTATAAATTGAAAAAGGCTCTTTACGGTCTGAAACAAGCTCCAAGAGCCTGGTATGATCGGTTGAGCTCATTTTTACTTGAAAAGGGGTTTGAAAGAGGAAAGGTTGACACAACTCTATTCATTTATAAATCCAAAAAGGACCTATTGTTAGTACAAGTTTATGTTGACGATATAATTTTCGGTGCTACTAACATGTCTCTTTGCAAGAAATTCTCTGAATTAATGCAAGGTGAATTCGAGATGTCGATGATGGGAGAACTCACTTTCTTCCTCGGGCTGCAAGTAAAGCAAGTTGAGGGAGGAACCTTTGTGCATCAAGGAAAATATTGCAAGGAACTCCTCAAGAAATTCGACTTAGAAAATTGCAAAGAAGCTGCCACTCCCATGAGCACTTCGAGTTATCTTGGCAAAGATGAGTCAGGTAAAGCTGTGGATGTAAGCAAATATAGAGGCATGATAGGAAGTCTTCTATATTTGACTGCATCTCGGCCTGATATTATGTTCAGTGTTTGTTTATGTGCTCGTTTTCAAGCTAATCCCAAAGAATCTCATCTTTCGGCGGTTAAAAGAATTTTTAAATATTTAAAAGGAACTGTGAACACTGGTCTATGGTATCCTAGGGATGCCAATCTTAGTTTGGTTGGGTACTCGGATTCCGATTTTGCTGGGTGCAAGCTTGACCGAAAAAGCACAAGTGGAACTTGCCACTTGCTCGGCAGTGCCCTTGTGTCCTGGTTTTCTAAAAAGCAAGCTTGTGTTGCCTTATCAACAGCCGAAGCCGAATACATTGCCGCTGGTAATTGTTGTGCTCAAATTCTTTGGATGAAACAACAGTTATCAGATTTTGGCTTAATTTTATATCACATTCCTATCAAATGTGACAATACAAGTGCAATCAACCTGACTAAGAATCCAGTGTATCACTCTCGAACAAAACACAATGAAATTAGGCATCACTTTCTACGAGATCATGTCCAAAAAGGTGACTGTGTCATTGAATTTGTTAGTACTGAAAATCAATTAGCCGACGTGTTTACAAAACCTTTGCCGAGGGAAACTCTTTATAAAATTCGGCGTGAGCTCGGCATTCTGGATGAATCCAGTGTGTGCTCGACGTAAGCTCGACATCATGGATGAGTTCAGCATGTGCTCGGCATGAGCTTGGTTTTTCAGTATATCATAAAATTGATCACCTTCATAATCTCGATTGTTTCATTCAATTGTGTATTTGTTTAATTTCCTGAAATTTCACATCCTCCAACTTCTCTTCCTCTCCTTTAAATTATCTTCTCTTTTCGAGACGCATGCTTTCATTTTCCTTAAAAGGGGGAGAAAGGTGTTGGTTTATGCTTTTTTTTTTGAACTTTCATATTTTAATATTCGTCATTCTCTTCTTTTTCATTTATCTTCTCTGTTGAGAAGCATGCTTTCACTGCTAAAGGGGGAGAACGATGAATATTTTCTTCCACGATATTTTTTTAAATTCTTCAGGGGGAGAAAAATGGTATCAAGCAACTTATTTCTCTTTTGGCAATTGTGCTTAATCTTTGGCTCCTTTTTGATCATGCCAAAAGGGGGAGAAAGGTGTGCTGTTGTTTTTGATTGTTGCAGATATTCAATGGAGAGAGATATGTGCGAGCGAGCATAAATTGGGAGAAAGGTGTACGAGCATAAACTCAGGGGGAGTACTTAACGAGCGGCTCCACAATTTCTCAAACGTTTATTCAACAAATGATTTCAACAAGTGGTAGCATTATTGAGCAACAAGTACTACGAGTGGATCATTTCGACATGTAGTACACATTCTGATCTGAGCATTTTCATAGCAACATCAAGTGATACATTTTCGAGCAAATTCCGATCAGTGCTGAGTCCAATCAGTTTATAAGCATACAGTTGAAGGAAGAACACAAAAAGCAACAAACCTTCAAGAGAATATTTGTCATCATCAAAAAAGGTGTGTTGTTGTTTTTGATTGTTGCAGATATTCAATGAAGAGAGATATGTGCGAGCGAGCATAAATTGGGAGAAAGGTGTACGAGCATAAACTCAGGGGGAGTACTTAACGAGCGGCTCCACAAATTCTCAAACGTTTATTCAACAAATGATTTCAACAAGTGGTAGCATTATTGAGCAACAAGTACTACAAGTGGATCATTTCGACATGTAGTACACATTCTGATCTGAGCATTTTCATAGCAACATCAAGTGATACATTTTCGAGCAAATTCTGATCAGTGCTGAGTCCAATCAGTTTATAAGCATACAGTTGAAGGAAGAACACAAAAAGCAACAAACCTTCAAGAGAATATTTGTCATCATCAAAAAGGGGGAGATTGTAGAATCAAAGAGATTTTGATGATGTCAAATATATACGCTCGGCAGAATCAATGATGTTGATAATGTCAAGAAAATTAGAGCTCGGCGTGGGGTCAATGTCAAAAGCGCCAGACTTAGTTCTGCGCATGCATTCCGCCAAAGGCAGAAGCTCGGATATCTAGTTCTGAAACTTCAGCTCGCATTGAGCTTGGCTCTTGATCACGGCGAAAGTTCATCCAATTTTGAAAGCTCAGCTCTTCACTTCAAGACAGTACGCTCAGATATTGATCAGCTCGGAACACGCTCAGAAGGCTCTAAAAATTGAACTAAGCCACAGCATAAGAAAGATCAAATTAGCTCATATTGAACACGCACCCTGAGCAAAGAACAAAGCTTGGATATGTTACTTCAAGTTTCAAGTCTGGTTGCCGAGGAAAGTTCAAGGCTCGGCAACACCAATCTCAGACCAGGCTCGAACGAAGCTCAAGCTCGACTGTCTCTGTTCACTCTTCAACAACACATCTTCTTCAACCTTCAGACTCTGCTCAGCTGTGCCATACCTTTTATTACCGTTGAGTCTGGGTAGAAGTTCTAGGATTTTAACTCCAACATAGTAACAAGTTTGAAATTCAAAATGAGTTAAAATCGAAGGTTGGTGAAGGGTCACCATCACTGCTCTGCTGTCAAAATATAGCCGTTGAAATCCCCATTGCTTTTCCGTACAGCTCTCTCTCTTTTTCTGAAAAATCAGAAGAGCTTATAAAAGGGGTCTTCAACGGAAACAGAAAAGGAGAGCTTTTCTTTGAACAATTTTCTGGAAACCATATTTTCATTCTCTTTCAAAAACAGAGCAGAATCAAACTCACAGAAAAGAAAAAGATCATTTGAATTTACACAAGAACTTAGAGAGTTTAATATTTCAAATCCAAACTCTAAGTTCAACATATTTTCTTCTCTGTGATACCCCTTCACAAAATCGACTCACTCTTGAACTTCACATCTTCATACTCATTCGAAGAGTGTTTCGAATTGGAGCCATCCTCATTCATAAATCCTGTTCGTTGTATTTGCTGGAGTGAAAAGCTGGTCTCTGATCGAGAAAGCTTTTCTGTGTTGAAAAGGTTCCAAAGAGGTTCCTTGGTCATCGATTTTTCGTGGGTAGTTTGTCACGAGTTTGGTATACTCGCTTGACTGGATAGGTTTAGAGGGGTAGTCTCTTGCAAATCCTTTTGTAACCCAGAAAATCGATTTTTAGTGAAAGCTCTCTAAAAGGTTTTTAGAGGGGACTGGACTAGCTCTCAGGGTGAGAGTGAACCAGGATAAATCTGTGGTGTTAAGTTTTATTTCTTTACTGCTTTCTTATTGCTCGGCTTGCTTGACTGGTTATCCGCTGGCTTAAGCATTGAGCTTTTAATTTACTCTGTGATAGCTCGGTTTTTGAGTGTTGTTCGGAAAGCTTAGCCTTGAAGCATCTATGTTAACCAATTAACCAGTTTATTCATCTGGTTAATAAATTAACATTGCTTGCTCGGCAGCTCGGTTAATCAATTAACCTTTCTGTTTATCTATTTGGTTAATCAATTAACCGTGTCTGCTCGGATAGAGCTTGAATTTTATTTAAAACCGGGAACAACAATTCAAACTATTTTTCAAGAAACTGAAAAATTGCCATATCACTTTCAATCTCCTATTCACCCCCCTCTACTCGATTGTTAGGCCTCTTGTTGGTTTCCAACATGCTCATGTTGACGAGAGCAATGTGCTATGATATGAGAAAGATAAAGATGATGCAATGATGTTGTGATGATTCAATGAAAGTGTATGAGCTTTAAGGGGATTAGATGCAAACGATTAGCGATCGGGTCTCATTGAAGGGATGCACCAAGGATGAGCCGATCATTAGGAATAAGCTGTAATTAAAATCCCTTAAAATCTTTTAAAAGACATTAACAAATGCGGTGAGGAATGAGTGTCGTATCGAAGTAGTGGAGAGGAAGGAACCATAGGTATCTACGGATACTTAGGAGGAGATTGCATTAGGGGAGGACAATGACGGTGATACGTCAAGAAGTCTAGAGTACTTTTCTAGGCGGAACAATTCCACAAGTGGCGCACTAACGTGGTGGGGACTGGGTCCAATGCCGTGGCAAGTTCTGCTTTCGAAACTAGAATAAGTACTGTCGCCCCCTAGATTGCAAATCGAGAACAGTGAGAGGGACTGGAACGGGCATTGTGTTTTGCCACTGCGTGGACAGTGAGCCTTGTTATTATTGAAATGATTTGAGGACGAGATCCTCCTGGTCTGGGACCATTTGTGTTGTGACAGTTGTCGTGCCCGCGTGGTAAAGGTCCTGTACTCCTGTTTGCTTCCGACTAGGTTGGGTGGTTGACCGAGGAGATGTAGACGTGTGTGAGCTCAATGATGTTTCCCCCTCATCATTGATGCTAACCGAAATAATAAGACTTAAATAACCAATATGTTCCAAAGATAAGTGTAATGATAATAATAATGGTAATAATAGTGATGAAGATAATACTGATATCAAGTGATGGATCAGATTTATGAGTAGAATATGATATGCGTGCCTTGAAACATTCGATGTATTTGAGAATAAGATATGAAAGAGAAGTATCATGGTGGAGGATGTGATCTTAATGAATTTACAAATATTGAAATGGATGATCGAGTGATTGTGTATGTGTATGGCCTATTAGTTATAATGTGTGGACTTGATTTACTTTATGTTATTGTTGGATTTATTTACTTCCAATTATTTTGTCTTAATATTTACCTGAAGTAATCCCACATAGTCGACATTGCCGTTTTGGGTTGCTCACTCTCTCTATTACTTCTATTCTATCTTGTATGAAATTGTACGGATTTTAGATGGCCAATATGGTACGGTATCAGCTGATGCGGGAGATAGGAGCTACTCCCCGAAGAGGCGCCAACAGCATTATGTATGTTTATGAGATGTTCTGCATCGAGATTCCGCGTAGGAGGGCAGAGATAGAAGAGAGAGATGCTGCTCTGGAGGAGGAGACAGATGACGAGTTGGACGACTCTACGGTGAAGATTGCTGAGGAGGATGAGGAGGAGGATCCTGATCTTTGGTCCGAGGATGACCCAGAGGAGTATTATAGTGATGAGAGTTGGATCTTTAGCCCTGAGGATCTGCTGGCAGATGATGATGAGAACGAGTGACAGGGTGGTATTGAGTTGCAAGTGTTAATAAAGGTCCATGATTAGAAGATTAGGTAGTTCCTTTTGAGTTTGTATTTCCACTATGAGTTCTTAGCGACCTGGTGATGTCATGATGTAACCCCAACTACTTTATTTCAAGTATTGTTGTTTTGAGAAATCAATTGGGCTATTCTATTTAAAGGATGTTTTGGAAAGATGAGTTTCAAAGCGTGGTGTCTTGTGACATCTCGGTTTGGGACTTGGAAGAGTTGGTGCAACATGAGGACATGGGTTTTATATGAGACTATGTTTTGCAAATAGAAATGTTCTCATTTTGCACCTCACTTTAAAAAAAAATAAAAATGGCCCCTAAATTTCACTTAAAATGTTTATGGTTTCAAGTTGCCAAATCGGGGTGTTACATTTATCCCGTGATTTATCAAGCTGTGCGGGAATATAGGAATGGTTGTTAGACTGTTGGAACCGTAGCTGGAGCGGATAAGGATGAGAATCCTGTGCTCGACTTTGATCCCGTAAGCCTGAAAACTACTCAAGTGTCCCCAGCACGGTATAAAATGCTTCCGACCAGAAGGTGGTCGGTGTTTTCTTATTTCAGTATTTAACTGGTCGGATCTAAGTGATGTTGGTCGGATCGTAATCCGGTTCACTACATTAAGGACCTTGATTGGTTAAAAAAAAAGATAGGGACTAAAATCAAAATTCGGTCAACTTTCAGGGACCTTTTACTTTGAAAAAAAAAGACACATGACATGCTGACGTCACACTCTGTTAGCCATGTAATACCCGCAATTTCCTCAACTATTTTCCTTTATTTAAAAATAAAGTAGAAATTTATTTATTTGATTTATTGGAAGAAATTTTATTTCCATAATTTAATTAAATTAGTATTTGATGTGATTTTTCATGAATTTATTAAATTGTGAATTTTTGTGTTTTATTTTATTTAAAAACTGTGGGGAGTATGTTTATTTTATTTAAATTAGATTTTTATTTTGCACTTCCTTTAAAGTAGAGATGGAAAATTTTATTTCCCCTCTTCTATGTGTTGTACGGTCATGACCTAGAGGAGGAAGAAAAATTTTAGGCTTACCCTATAAGTTAAGTGAGGAGATGTATTTAGAGCCAAAAAATTCAAATTCAAATATGCCTTAATTATTTGTCTTCTCCATGGAGCACTTTTGAGACAAAGCATTAATGACTGACTTAATTATGTCTCTCACTAAGTAAGTTGTCATAAAACCTAAACTAACCAAAAATTGCAAATAAACCCCTAATGACCCTTGGTATGTTTCGACCCCCTCTTTTTGTCCACACACCCCACCCACATTAATTCCTATAAATACCCACCCAATGTCATGAAACCCCTCTTGCACACTTTCTCAACACTTAGAACAAAAAAAAAATAGAAGGAGCTAGAGAGAAGGAGGAGGCCGTGGAAGGAGGGAGGAGAAAACTTAATTTTTCTTGCTCATTTTTGCTCTTCTAATTAGGTATTGTGCATAAATCTTCTACTTTCTTCTTTTCTCATTGTTTATTTTCGGTTTTCTCAAGCTTTTTCAAGGAGGTTTATGTTGTTTCTTGACTTTGAGCTTATACATGTTGATTCTTTCTATTCCTCTTGCTTTTCTATACTTGATTCTATATGGATTGAGGCTTGAAATAAAAAAAATAAACATGTACCATGATTGATGATGATCACGGTTTTGGTCCCTTTTTGGTTTAAATAATTTTTAATCTTTGATTTATGTTTATATGTTTGAATATGAGTTGAGTTAGTATGTTCATGAGTTATGTGTTGTCGATTTGCACAAATTTTTCTCTTTTCTTCAATGCATGCCACGGTTAGGGTTTAAAAAAGGGGGAAATGATTTTGTTCTTACATGCATGAAATTGATTATTGATTCTTGCTATTTAATTGGTGTATTTTTCGGTTCTAACATAAAAATGCATGCTTAAATGAAATTTTGCTTTGATATGTATATTTTAAGGCGATACGGTTTTGATAAGGAATACATGCATGTGTTTATTTGATAAAAAAAATTGTGTGTATAATCTTGTTTATCTATGTGTGCATTCGGCCTAAGCATGGAAAAATGAGCAAAGGATTTTGTTTGATAAAAATGTATGTGTCCTTGTTTATGTATATATATATATATATATATGTATATTCGGCCAAGAGAGAAAAAGGCATGGAATGATTTTTGTTTCATTAAAATAAAATTTGTATTTGAGAGCTTGACATGGGTTATGTTGGTTTAGGAGTTTGGGTTTGTGATTCTTAGTTCATTTTTCTTGTTATATTCGGCCAAGTATAGAAATGTGACCAAATGATTTTGTTCATGAATAATAAATTTGTGCATGAGTGTTTGAAATGAATTGTATTGATCTAAGTGTTTAGATTTGTGATTTTTAGCTTATTTCCTCTTGATTAATTCGGCCATGCCTTGTAAATGTGCTTAGGAAATTTTGTTTTATGGAAATAAATTTGCATGTTAGTACTTAAAGATAATTGAATTGCTTGAAGCATGTAAAACTTGTGTTTTTGGCCTAATTCTTGATTTGATTCGATTATGCATGTGTATGTGACTAAATGATTTTTATTCCTTGAAAATGGGTTTGCATGATTAAGCTTTAGAGTGATTAAGTTGATTCAAAGTGTTTAAAGCTTGTAACATTTGATTTATTTGAACTTGTGCAATTCGCCCTTTTTGTGTTTGAGTAGGTAAATATGAAAATGAAATTGTTTTGAAAATGACTAGGTGTTGTATAAGTGATTTTATGATGATTAAGTGATTATATGTTTGGTGTTAATTGAAGAGTGCTTGTTTGAATGCTTTAGGGAAGTGTTAGAAAATTTATACATGTTGCTTTGCCTTGAAGTACAATTCGGCAGAGGCATGATTGGGAAGGTAGGAATTTATTTTGTGAAGTGATAATTGTTATTGGAAACATGCATGATCTAGGTAAAAATAAAAGCTAAGTGTTTGTTGTTGAAAATGTTTATTTTTAATCAAATGATTAAGTTTGGAATTGAATGAATTATTTATAAAAGTGTTGCTTGATTAGTGTATATGTATGTTTGCTTAAATGATTAAAGCCATGAAGGAATATGTGTTACTTGATTAGGTGAGTTGATTTGTTAAAGTGTTGTTTGTCGTTTGAGTGTTAGTTGATATTTGGAAAATGTTCGGGTACATGACTAGCTTTGAAATTAAGTGATTTTGTGTTTGTTTGATTTGAATTAATTGAGATTGTGAGTTATGTTTGGTGTCTGTCCTAAGGTTTGTTTTATGTTAAAAAGCTTGAATTTTAAAGAGCTTAAGTGTTTGCCTTGTGTTGAAGCATGTTTGGAAGCAAAAAGTACTTTTACGCTATTTTTGGATTTTCTAAAAGTGATTTTGGGGACAAGTCCTTTGCTGTCCAGAATTGGTTTGGTTTGTTTTTCCACTTCAAAAATGTATACATGTGATTTAAAATATAGTTTTCAAGTGGTATTTGATTTGGGAAAAAGTCGGACGTGAAAACGTGAATTTTTCGGTGTTTTTGGAAATGAATAGGGTGCTGTCCAAGGCAGACCAGCAACCCGTACACACTTTTAAAATTTATTTGTTAGTTATTTTCAATGTATTTTAATGTGTTTGAATTGTCGTTTTACTTCGGGACGATTTGAGAAAAAGAAATGTGTTTTCGTTTACCCGAAAGGACTTATTCTACGTTTTGGAGTTTAGTGCAAGTGATAATAAACGAATAAGTTATTTGGAATTTTATATTAATAGGTTATGTTTAATTTGAGGAACAAAAGGTATTGCTCTCGATCGTGATCGTGGGAATCAGAGTTCTATGGATCCTCAAAGAGCTTTTATTCGCAATCAAGGTGAGAATAATAGCTTGTCTGGAATGTATGTCATGATTGAATAATTATAGTTTCGACAAAGGTCAAGTAGTCTGAGGGAAATTGGTCTAATTGATTGTTTGGCTCCTCGCACGAATGACTAAGATCACTATTGTATTTATGTGCTGCTGTTTGATTGAACTATGTGAACATGAGAATATGAATATATTATGTCTTCTCATGCATGATGATTCATCCTGTTTTATTATGTTTAGCATGATGCATGACCATTAAAAGATGAAAATATACTTGATGGACTGATGGTAAAAGTCTGAGTAATTAGTTACACAGGAAGGGATTTTGGAAATGATGATTTGTTATGGAAATGATTGGAATAAGAAAGTGATAATCGAGTGTATTAGAAGATATATTTTGTCGGTTACAAATATGTGACGCTCTTATTTTCCAAAAGGTTTTGCTCGAGTAATTTGGACTTGTATAGTTTTCAAAAATTAGGGTGGAAAAATTTTTCTTTTAAAACACTTGATTGGTAAGTAAAATCAAAGAATTGAAATCCGACAAGTTAAAAGGAATTGGAAAGCAGTCGAGGGTTTTCGCAATAAATATTATTTTCATAAATGAAACCTTTAGTCCCTCAATTGCGAGTGCTTTTAAAATAAACCTGATCAATACCGGATTTCAAAACTTATTAAAAGCAAGCGGAATATTGAAATGCGTAAAGTGAACCATAGTTGTAGATAATAAGTCATAAAAGGTCTGATACAAAATAGTTACAAGTCCATTGGAAATAAAAAACTCTGACAATACCTCACCAAAAGAACATTTACAAAACATCAAACTCAAAAAGAAAGGGTATCATCAAAGCTGGTCACTGGTCCACTGCAGCTATTCCATAGTCAGAGATCACCGGTTTCGTCCCACGAAACCTACGAGGACGAAAGCGAACTACGGGATTAGGATGGTAGAGAGTGATCTCTACTTCACCCTCAAAACAGCCCGGTGATCCCGATACTCCCAAACGCCGTCAAGGAGCGGGCGAATCTCGATGCAAAGCAGGCATCTGGCCATTACCTAAAAGGGCAGGAGAGTAAGCCTAACACAGTCGCATTATCGAATAAGCCTAAGCCCTAACATTCACAGCCAGATAAACAGCAGCAATCACCAGTGCAGAAAATGCATATACATATGAGCAAACACCAGTTTAATTATTATCTTCGAGATAAGTGGCATGATGCATGTACATGTTCTCCAACTCTGAGGCCTCAATGTCCACCGGGTCCAGATCTGAGGAACGGTGTGTTCAAGAACACGGCATGGCTTACGACACGTCTGCCAGCGTAAACGGCACGACTTACAGTGTTTCCACCAGCGTAAACGGCATGACTTACAGTGTTTCCACCAACGTAAAAGGCACGACTTACAGTGTTTCCACCAGCGTAAACGGCACGACTTACAGTGTTTCCACCAGCGTAAACGGCACGACTTACAGTGTTTCCACCAGCGTAAAAGGCACGACTTACAGTATTTCTACCAGCGTAAAAGGCACGACTTACAGTGCGTTCACCAGCGTAAACGGCACGACTTACAGTGTTTCCACCAGCGTAAACAGCACGACTTACAGTGTTTCCACCAGCGTAAATGGCACGACTTACGGTGAACCCTGTGCAGGCTTTCATAAAATATCAAGTTCAGTTACAGAAACAGTTCACAGGTTCACCTGCGTAGGAAAGGCACGCCTTACGGTGTTTCCACCTGCGTAGGTGTTCCTCAGATTGGGACTGGTCTGATAACCTAGCTCATGTCATGTATGATATCAATGCAACTCTTGCAACCCTAGGTTATCATGTACATGTTCAAGTTCCAGGTTTATAATTAGTCCCACTATGTCATAATCATTCGGCATTAGTTCATCATGGATGCATACCTATTCGTATCAGCTAATCATAAGCATTCAGCAGGTATACATAAGTGTCTAAGTATACAGATGACATAGCAGAGTCATACTAAGTCTAGGTCAAGCTAATGTCTGAGTATCTAGACAAAGTCCCATTGTTTACTTGACCTAAGTCACCTTGAGTGACTAAAGCTTGGGATAAGTAGGTCCTAATTACTTAGGACTTTGGTTAACTAAGTCTTAATTACTTAAGACTAGGTTTAACTAAACTTTAACTGGCTTAATCGTGGACTAAGTCCACTAATCATGGATTAGATCTCACTAACCATGGGTTAAGTTTGGCTTAATTGACTAATCTCGGATTAAATCCGACTAATCATGGATTAGGTCCAACTAATCGTGGATTAGTTGACTAATCAGGGGATTAGGGTTACTAATCGAGGATTAAGTCCAACTAATCTTGGATTAGTTGACTAATCAGGATTAAGGTTACTAATCGGGGATTAAGTCTAACTAATCTTGGATTAGTTGACTAATCAGGGATTAAGGTTACTACTCAAGGATTAAGTCTAACTAATCTTGGATTAGTTGACTAATCAAGGATTAAGGTTACTAATCAAGGATTAAGTCTAACTAATCTTGGATTAGTTGACTAATCAGGGATTAAGATTACTAATCAAGGATTAAGTCTAACTAATCTTGGATTAGTTGACTAATCAAGGATTAAGGTCGCTAATCTAGGATTAAGTCTAACTAATCTTGGATTAGTTGACTAATCACGGTTGAGGGAGACTTAATTTGGTCTAAGTGCTACTTAGTTGTCTAAAACTAGGTTTGATTAACACTTAGTTGACTAACTCACTTTGGCTACTAAATTAAGTCCTTAACCGAGACTTAAGGTTCTAAAACCGTTTGGGATCAACACTTAAGCCTAGTTCATTCAAGGGGCTAAGCATTCAATTAACAACTTAATCCATTCGGTTTCTCATCAACACAAAGTATGTTCATAAAATTCAGCATAGACATTTCATTAACAACATAACACAAGTAATATAATCATCAATACAAAACATAATCATAAAATTCAGCATTGCACATTCAACAATAACAAGTCATCATTCATCACAATTCGGCCTCCAAGCCCAAAATCAATCTAACTAGTGCCCTTGAGTCTCATGGTGACTCACCCTAATTCTAAGCTTTAAGACTTATTCTAGCAAAAGTGTAAGCTTCTCTCACTTACCTCTTGAAGAAACTAAAATGATTTAGAACCTTTGGGCTTTTGTTTCTCCAAAACCGTGAGCAACACTCCCTCCTTAGACACTTGAAATTGGTTCCCAAGCTTCTAGAAACTCTAAGACTCCACTTGATCTACCAAGCTAAAAGATCCTAATGCCTTGATTTGGGTCTTGGCCGTGAGGTCTATTTATGTCTTGGTTGAAATTTCTTCAACACAACTTCAAGCAAGTGGCATATTCATGATCTAGAGTATGAATATGCCAAGGTTTCTTGTGTTTGGTAAGTGTTTAGGTTGATTAAGGGTGATGGTGTGGTGAGGCCGTGAGATTCTTAAGAAAAGGAAGGGTTGGATTTGAGTTTTCTATCCTTGATCACACATGCATGTTGCATATTCATGATCTAGGCTTAGGATATGTAAGGATTCTTGGTTTTTTTAATGGAAGGAAATGTTTGGATGATGGTGGTGGTGAGGTTGGCCGTGAGCTTCTTGAAGGGAGAGGAAGAAGATGATGGTGAAGATGGCATGAAGAAAGGAAAGCAAAAATGATGCTCATCAACACATGGCCATTTTTATAAAAGCTTATGGTCAAAGGTTAAGTGATAAGGTGGCGTAAGGGTGTGTTTTGGTGTGGACACCTCACACTTCATGCAAGGAAGGAGAATGTGATGTTCCAACCTATTACTTTGACCACATGCATGAAATGTGAGCATGACAACTCACCTTCTTCCTGCAACTCACAAATTTCACTCCACACACATACACCATACGGCCACACACTTCACACACAAGGCCCATCACACAATCATGGCCCAACATCACTCACAAGGCCCATTAGGTTTAATCTAATCCACTTGACCCTTAAGCCATTCATTAACTAAGCTAACCTAACTCATAACTAAACTATTAGACGTCTAAACCTTCTCTACTTAAAATCACACAAGTCTAAGCTTAATTAATTAGGGTTAAGCTAGCCCTAATCATGATTAGCTATCTAAACAAGATTAAGCTCTAACACATCAAGCTAAGGCAAAGCATTAATATAGCAAAGCATAACATTATTCGGGAACTAAAATTCAGGGATGTTACACTCTCCCCCACTTACAGGAATTTCGTCCCCGAAATTCGGTTTTACAGGAACAACTCAGGATATTCTCTACGCATCATAGCTTCGGGTTCCCAAGTTGACTCTTGAACACCATTGTGTTCCCAGACAAATCTAACCAAGTGTATTTCTTTCCCCTAAGTTGTTTGATTCGGCGATCTGCTATACAACTCGGGCCAGCTTCTAGGGTCATGCACAAACTTTCGAAGTTGTGAGACATGAAAGACATTGTGCAGACCGGACAAAGATGGTGGTAAGGCTATCTAGTACGCGACTGGGCCAATCTTCCTAAGGATTTGGTACGGACCGATGAACCTGGGTGAAAGTTTCTTGGTTCTTAACGCTCTGCCTACGCCTTTCATCGGGGATATTTTAATAAACACATGCTCTCGTTCTGCAAACTCAAGAGGCCTTCTCCTTTTATCCGCATAACTCTTCTGCCTTCCCTGAGCGGTCCTCATCTTCTCTTGTACCATCTTAATCTTTTCAGTTGTTTCTTGTACCAGTTCTGGAGAGATTAAAGCATTCTCCCCCACTTGAAACCAACATAGTGGTGTCTGACGTTTTCTACCATACAACGCTTCAAACGGTGCCATCCCAATACTCGCATGATAGCTGTTGTTATAGGTAAACTCCACCAACGGTAACACCTTATCCCAACTTCTTTGCTCCTCCAAGGCACACGCTCTTAACATATCTTCCAACGTCTGAATGGTTCGCTCTGTTTGTCCGTCAGTTTGAGGATGATAAGCAGATCCCAGTTTTAACTTTGTTCCCAGGGCTTGATGCAGACTATCCCAAAACCGAGACGTAAACCTTGGATCACGGTCAGAAACTATACTGGAAGGTATACCATGCAGTCGCACCACCTCATCAACGTAAAGTTGAGCAAGCCTTTCCAACGAATAACGCATATTTATGGGGATAAAATGCGCAGATTTAGTTAACCGATCTACTACAACCCATATGGCATCAAAATTCTGGTCCGTCCTTGGTAATCCTGACACAAAATCCATCGATATGCTGTCCCATTTCCACTGAGGGACCTCCAAACATTGTAATTCTCCTCCTGGCTTCTTATGCTCGGCCTTCGTATTCTGACAAATCAGACACGATGCTACATACTCAGCCACATCTTTCTTTAATCCAGACCACTAGAATAACTTTTTTGAATCCTGATACATCTTAGTTGTTCCCGGATGCATACTCATCCGACTCTTGTGCGCTTCCTCCAATATCGTTCTTCTAAGTTCTGCGTCCTTTGGAATGCATATCCTCGTTTTGAAACGAAGAAGTCCATCCTTTCCCTCTTGAAAGTTCAGTTCTTTCCCTTCAGATGCCAACCTTTTCTTTTCACTAAGCTCACCATCTTCTCGTTGTCGCTCGCGGATCAGAGTCATAAACTCATTCGTGATCTGCAACATTCCTAACTTTAAGCTTGTTGGCTCGACTTCCATTACTAAACTCATATCCCAAAACTTCTCTAGTAACGCAGCCTCCTTGATCATCATGGCACTCGCATGCAATGCCTTTCTGCTTAGGGCATCGGCAACCTTATTCGCCTTTCCAGGATGATAGTGGAGTTCGAAGTCATAATCTTTGAGAAACTCCGTCCACCGTCGTTGTCTCATGTTCAGTTCTTTCTGGTCAAAGAGATACTTCAAACTCTTATGGTCACTGAATACTCGGAACACAGTTCCATAGAGATAGTGCCTCCAGATCTTAAGAGAAAAAACGATTGCGGCCAACTCCAAGTCGTGCGTCGGATAATTCACCTCATGCACTTTCAACTGCCTTGATGCATATGCCACAACCTTACCTTCTTGCATCAACACACATCCAAGGCCTTGCCCTGACGCATCGCAGTACACATCAAAGCTCTTCTGTGGGTCAGGTAGGATTAACACCGGTGAAGTGGTCAGCTTTTCCTTCAGCCTTTGGAAACTCTCTTCGCACTTCGAGTTCCAGACAAAAGGTTGATCCTTCTTGGTCAACTTAGTCAAGGGTTGGGAGATCTTCGAGAATCCTTCTATAAACCTTCGATAGTACCCGGCAAGTCCTAAGAAACTCGGGACCTCCGTCACCGTCTTAGGTTGTTCCCATTGAAGAACTGATTCAACCTTTGTTGGATCGACAACTATTCCTCCCTTCGAGATCACGTGTCCCAAAAACTTAATTTCCTCCAGCCAAAACTCGCACTTTGAGGGTTTGGCGTACAACTGCTTCTCCTTTAAAACTCTCAATACAATCCTTAAGTGTTCTGCATGTTCCTCGGGACTCTTTGAGTAGACCAGAATATCATCTATAAAGACCACTACAAACGAGTCCAGGAACGGTCTGAAGACCCTGTTCATGTAGTCCATAAAAACAGCAGGAGCATTCGTCAAACCGAACGGCATTACCACATACTCATAGTGCCCGTAACAAGACCGAAACGCCGTCTTGGGAATATCCTGTTCCCGAATCCTTATCTGATGGTACCCAGATCTTAGATCTATCTTCGAGAAAACAGAAGCTCCACAAACTTGATCCGTAAGATCGTCTATCCTTGGCAGAGGGTATTTGTTCTTGATGGTCACCTTGTTCAACTGCCGATAGTCCACACACATACGCAGACTTCCGTCCTTCTTTCTCACAAACAACACTGGCGCACCCCAGGGAGACACACTTGGTCTGATCAATTGTTTCTGTAGCAACTCTTCTACTTGTTTCTTCAACTCAGCCATCTCCGGCGGCGCCATCCTATATGGTGCTATAGAGATTGGGCTAGTTCCTGGGATTAGATCGATACCAAACTCGATTTCTCGATTCGGCGGCAACCCTGGTACATCATCCGTGAACACCTCCGGAAACTCCTCTACCACTGGTATTCCTTTTATCTCTCTCTCCTCTTCTTCCCTCGTTACAGAGAACAAACACATGAAGCCTTTGGGTTCGGGGTTCGAGGGTTGAAGGTCTTTGTACAAGGCTATTCTCCTATCACAGTCGATGATCACTCGGTTCCTCGTCATCCAATCCATACCCAGAATGACATCTAACTGTGACAAAGGTAAACAAACTAGGTCTACACTCGAGACGCGGCCTAGTACCTCAACCAAACAGTTTAGACAGACTTTGGAACTAACGACAGGGGAATTAGTTGGGGTTTCTACTCTAAAGCAATATGGTGAATCGGATAGGGGCAAGTTCAAACGATTCACACATTCATACGAAACGAAAGAATGAGAAGCCCCAGAATCATACAAAACTTTACAAGGTTGACTATTGAGAAGAAGGGTACCTTGCACGAGATCAGGGGCTTGATTGGCTTCAGCACCACTGAGAGTAAACACCTTCCCTCTAGCCATAGGTCTATTCACCGATCCCTTCGAGCCACCCTTCTCGGGTTCTCTGCAGTCCCTTGACCAATGACCCGACTTACCACACTTAAAGCAACCAGAAAACGGCTTCCGACAAACCTCTCCGAAGTGATGACGTTTGCACTTATCGCACAACGGAGCACTTCCCTGATAACTTGCTACTTGTCCCGACGCCTTGCCTTTACCCTTGACCTTAAAGTGTGGCCTTTTGCCCTTAAAGTTTGAATCCTTGCGCCACTGTGACCCGGAACTCTGCTGATTCCTCTTACTTCGCAAATATAGCTCCTCAGCCTTCTTATCATCTTCATAAACCCGACACATGTCGACCAGAGTTGAGAAGTTCTGAATCTTCTGGTAACTGAAAGCTGCCTTTAGATCCGGTCTTAGCCCATTCTCAAACTTGATGCACTTGCTTCGTTCGTCAGGGTGTTGCTGAAAGTAAGGAGAATACTTAAGCAGCTCCTCAAACTTAGCGGTGTATTCACCCACACTCATGTCGCCTTGCTGCAATTGCAGAAACTCCACCTTCTTCTTCCGCCTCAGATCCTCGGGAAAGTACTTATCCAGAAACTTTTCCGTGAACACTTGCCATGTGACTTCCCGACCTTCGTGAGCCAAGAGTTGAACAGCGTGCTTCCACCAGTTTTTAGCTTCCCCAAACAACATGTACGTGGCATAGGTCACCCGCTGAGCGTCCGTACATCCTAGGGTTTGGAAGATTTTGTCCAGTTCGTTTATCCACTTGTTAGCCTCATCGGGTTTGAAACCTCCCTCAAACCTAGGAGGGTTACAGTTTCGGAACTCAGACAGACTACGGAACTCGACTTGTCCCGCTTGGTCTGGGGGTGGTTGGTTAGCTTGTTGTTGCATGTTCTCGATCACCGTAGTGATCCTATCTAAAACCTCAGCTAAGTTACGTTGATTCCTAGCTGCCATTGTGAACCTGCACTAAAGGCTAAGTATCACAATAGTCCTAAGGGAACTGAAGTCCTACAATTATCTTAATCCTACAACTATCCTAGTCTTGATAGAACTAGCTATGGACCAGGTGCAGGACCTTCAGCTCTGATACCATAAAAGGTGTGACGCTCTTATTTTCCAAAAGGTTTTGCTCGAGTAATTTGGACATGTATAGTTTTCAAAAATTAGGGTGGAAAAATTTTTCTTTTAAAACACTTGATTGGTAAGTAAAATCAAAGAATTGAAATCCGACAAGTTAAAAGGAATTGGAAAGCAGTCGAGGGTTTTCGCAATAAATATTATTTTCATAAATGAAACCTTTAGTCCCTCAATTGCGAGTGCTTTTAAAATAAAACTGATCAATACCGGATTTCAAAACTTATTAAAAGCAAGCGGAATATTGAAATGCGTAAAGTGAACCATAGTTGTAGATAATAAGTCATAAAAGGTCTGATACAAAATAGTTACAAGTCCATTGGAAATAAAACACTCTGACAATACCTCACCAAAAGAACATTTAAAAAACATAAAACTCAAAAAGAAAGGGTATCATCAGAGCTGGTCACTGGTCCACTGCAGCTATTCCATAGTCAGAGATCACCGGTTTCGTCCCACGAAACCTACGAGGACGAAAGCGAACTACGGGATTAGGATGGTAGAGAGTGATCTCTACTTCACCCTCAAAACAGCCCGGTGATCCCGATACTCCCAAACGCCGTCAAGGAGTGGGCGAATCTCAATGCAAAGCAGGCATCTGGCCATTACCTAAAAGGGCAGGAGAGTAAGCCTAACACAGTCGCATTATCGAATAAGCCTAAGCCCTAACATTCACAGCCAGATAAACAGCAGCAATCACCAGTGCAGAAAATGCATATACATATGAGCAAACACCAGTTTAATTATTATCTTCGAGATAAGTGGCATGATGCATGTACATGTTCTCCAACTCTGAGGCCTCAATGTCCACCGGGTCCAGATCTGAGGAACGGTGTGTTCAAGAACACGGCACGGCTTACGGCACGTCTACCAGCGTAAACGGCACGACTTACAGTGTTTCCACCAGCGTAAACGGCACGACTTACAGTGTTTCCACCAGCGTAAAAGGCATGACTTACAGTGTTTTCACCAGCGTAAACGGCACGACTTACAGTGTTTCCACCAGCGTAAACGGCACGACTTACAGTGTTTCCACCAGCGTAAACGGCACGACTTACAGTATTTCTACTGTGAGACCCACAATTTTACCCAATTTATTTGTGATTTTATAATTGAAATTATGAAATTATGCTTGATTTTGATACCTGGATTTAATTAAAAATCATATGAAATATATATATATATATATATATATATATATATATATATGAATATATATATATATACGTGACATATATGTATATGTTATATATATACCAATGTTTTCCCTAGCCTATTTAAATGAAATATTTTAAGGTAAAGTATTTGATTTAAATGATTTTTAGAAGATGAATTGTCTTTTGATGGATTAGAGTATCCTATCTTTTGAAACTCATATCTTTTCAACCGTACGTCGAAAAATTACAAATGATATGTCAAAACGATCGTATCGAAATCTAGATTATGAAAATGTAAAGCTTTGATTTTTATTTTATAGTTTTCGAAATTTTATCACTGCTACAGTAGTAAACGAATTTTTGAGTTTTAAGAATCAATGTATGGTTTTAATGCATTTAATAACCTTTTGACTCAAGTATAATTGTTTTTAAAATAAAAATACATTTCTGAAGTTGTATAATGTATTATCATTTAAATAAAATGTATTTTCGTATTTTTCTTATTTTAAAATATTTGAAAAGCTTAGGAAATGTATTTTTGAAGAAATGACCTTAGGACTTCAAAAATTCATAACTTTCAAACCGTAAGTCCAAAAATTATAAACTTTATATGAAAACGATCGTATTAAAATGTAGAATCTTAATAAATAAAAATAAATTTTTTATTTTTATATTTACGAAAAATTTTGTACAGTAGGTAGAAAATCAAAATTTTGATAGTTAATATGATTGGATAATTATGTAGGCACCTCCACAATGAACCAATGAAAAATTTTCTCTTCTATTTTAATATATAGGAACCGTCCAAAAATTAGTAGAAAGAGGGGAAGAATAGTTCTGAAGTTTGTGAGAATAAACCATGAATTTAAAATGCTTTAGTAATCAACAAAATCCCATTTAATGCTAGTTCATGTTCCAAGTAGTGTTTGAAAATTTTTGAATGAGACTTGATGAAGGGGGGCCGAATTTGCCTCTGAAAAATGGAGAGGAAATGCATCCTCAACACCTATAAATAGAGAGTCTTAGTTCCCACATTTTTCACACACAAAACCTTGATAGTTTCATAAGAGAAAAAAATAAAATTCCAAGAGAAAAATAGAGAGAGAGGGTCGAGTAAGCTAAGGAAGGAGGGAGGAAGTGCTTTGTTGCTTGAAGTTTTCTAAAAAGCTTAAGGAGTAGAGGTAACCCAAAATCACTTATTTATTTAAGTTATTTTGTTGTTATTATTGAATAAAAACTTCTAACTTCTTATATAGTCAAGTTCTAAATTTTCCTTTTCATTTTAAAGTTATTTTTGAATATATGAAATTGTTCTTAGGTCATATGAATTAAGAATGAGAAAAGGGACACAAAAAGAGTGTTTAAAGGGATTTATCTCCCCTTTTCTTAAATTCTTAAGATGGCTAATAGTTTTGATGAGTTTGAGTAATTTAATTTCTGGGTTTATTTTAATTCTTAGAACATGAGAATTGTAGAGAATTTTGTGTGAACAAATAAGTTTTTATTCATTGTCTTTTTAATTGTTTTGTTCTTTGTTTTAAGGAATGAAAAAGAAATAAGTAAATAACAATGGAAAAAAAATAATAATTTCTAATATGTATATATAAACCGTGGCATACATTAAGAAATTTGAGGATTGATTTGTGTATTTTAATATGTGTATTGTGTTGTTGTTTAATATAATAAAAGAGAATAGAGATGAATAAAGGATTAAAATGAATTTTTATTTTGGTTTTTATTTTTCTTTCTTTTTCTGGACCGTGTGTATGTATGTATATTGTGTGATAATTGTTGTTATTTCATGTATATTTGAGTTATAATTAAGTCTCTAAAAGGAATGAAAACAAATAAGTACTTTTCTTTAAAGTAGAAATGAAATGAAAATGATTTAAAGGAACTAAAATTGATTTTTGGAAATAAAGTGAATTCTGGAAATTTGGAATGTTCTTGAAGTGTATGGAATGGTAATTTATGGAATTTTTATGTAATTGTCATTGTTTGATTGTATCTGATTTTCTTTTGTTTGGATTTAAGTTACATAAGAACAATGAATTAGGTTAATGAATAAAAAATAAAATTTTCTGGAAATATAAAAAATATGAGTAGGCCGTGAGGCCTATGGTCTGTTTTAAAAAAATTATTTTTGTAATTTGTTTGTTGTATGGTTTGTAGTTAAATTATATTAAATTGTTTAAAAGAAATAGGAAAAATGGTAGTTGTTATAAACTTATAAGAACATGTATTTGTGATTAGTTATATGAGTATGTGGTTGATGTATTTGTCTATGTTAGTTGCTGGAAAAAGTGAAATTTTTCTAAAAGAAATCTATTTTATATTTTGCTAATGATTAAACCTCTAAATTTTTAGTATACCAAATGATGTAATTATATTATATAGATGCTTTAGGAATTGAAAATATTTTTCTGACTTTTCTATATGCTAGTCGAATTTTAGAGAAAAAGGAATACAAGTAATTAAATTTTTCTAATTGATTTGATGATTGTTTTAGTATGTTTAGGGAATATATTACATGTTTATATGGAAAAGATTAATTTTGAAAGTTTCATTTTAATTCTGGAAATTTAAATTTTAATCTGAAAAATTTATTTATTTAAGACCCCAAATGATTATTTTTGAGAATGTTAATGATACCTTGTTTATATGTGCAAATGTAATATAGAAACAAATAGAAATAAGTATTTTTGAGTGATTAAAGTAATTTAAATAAAAATATTAAGTTGCTGTCCAGAATTTAGAATTAATGAAAAAGTAATATTTTATTAGAAATAATTGTAGTTATAGGTCTTTGGCAGAAGTTAGAATTGTATATAATTGTTTTGGATTGTTTTTCTTGAACTTGTTTAAGTGATGCAACTTTTCTGTGGCTGTACAGCAGATGCAACTATTTTATTTCGTTTAATTTTGTCATTTTATTATAGTAGAAGTTTTAATAAGAATTTAGGAAGAAACGGCATGTGTTTTCGATTTTCTGTTTGAGAGAAATTGAATTTTTTAAGTTTAAGTATGCATGCTGTCTAAAAAAATCTAAAGTGTGTGGCACCAATGATAGAAATTGTTTTGGATTAAATCAATATGTGAATTTTATGCTAAGACTTTTTATATATAGAGTTAAAAAGGAAATATAAAAATGACTTTGTAAATGTATGCCTTAATGTTCTAGTTGTTTACTAAATTGCTGTCTTACTGGTGCTTGTATGATAATTGTGGAATGTCTTGTAAAAGTGATTTTGAGTTTGTATTGTATACTGTCCAAATTTAATAAATTGATTTAAGTAATTATAAAAATGATTTTAATGTATGTGTGTATGTTTGGGTATAATTATCATATTGTTTGAATTTAGTAAATAAGAAGTGGGCTGTATTTTGATGTAAAAATATAATGTTAAGAATTTTTAGGCAAGTTATAGTATTTCATCAGATAAGTAAATGTATGCTATCAATATTGTTGTCTAAGTGATACGATACTTCTCTAAATAATCCATATGTAACTATTTTTATAAGTTATGAGTATTTTTGAGTTATAATTCTTAGTTCTTTGAAAATAGAGGTTAGAACTTTAATTTGATGAAAATTGTGAGTAAGTGCAATTTGTTTGAGTGGTTGTCCAGATTTGTTTTATATTTACCTTAGTAGTATAAGATTTAAGGTGAATTGAAATGATTTAAGTGCTGCCCATAATTGAATAAGTGTGGAAAAAAATTACTTTCTTAAGCTTAATTTCATTTTTAGAATTTGGATGTGAATCTTTTAGTGGGAAATTGAAAAGAATGAATTTTTGGGTAACTGTGAAGTAATGCAACTTTATTCGTGCTGCTGTCCAGAGAAGATTTTTATATAGTTGCATGATATTTAAAATAGAACTTGTTTTGACTTGATAAGTGAATGAGTTCATAATTTAGAATGATTGTTGATATGTTAAGTGTTTGTATTGATTTTAAAAATGTGTTTCTTGGCTGTCCAAATGATTAAAAAGGTTGCATCAAGTTTAAGTTATTTGTTTTAAATGGTTTGTTTTAATCCTTGAGTGGTAGTTGTTGTTGATTTTGAGTTAATAATCTCTTTTAATTTAATAATTAGTTCTAAAATTTTCCATTGACGTTTTAAAGGTTTTGGATTTTGTAAAGTATGATTTATTTTAAGTATTGGAAGTTTTGGTTCAAGTCTTTTGGATTTCCTAAAAAGTTATAAAGGAAATTGTTGTTAAGGACATAGGTCTTGTGGTTTGTTTACTTGTAATGGAGTAGTTATTTATGAAATTATTTTGTAAATATTATTTGGTAAAGGCTTTCGTTCGGATTTGGGTGACGTGACTTCAAAGCAAGAGGACACTAGTTGTGTAGCTTCAACTTCAGGTGAGAGAGAAGCCTTCTTAAGACATAGTGGCATGTAGGGTAATATTAGGACGTTCCGTATCATCTCAAAGGTCAGAACTAGGAATCTATCGGTCGAGTAGTAAAACGGCAATTGAGTGTGTATCCCTGCCGTTTATACGAAAAACACGATTCCTCGATATTTATTGTATGTCGGTTGCTAATTTTTTATGCTATGTTGTATATTTTTGTATTGTATATTATATTTTGGAAATAATGGTTCATCTTATGGAAAGAAAATTAATGTTCGGTGGTTCCTATGAAAAGAGTTCTTTGTGTTTTTCGATCGGTTGTTCCATGAAATGGAATTGGCATATTTTGTAAATACTAATATGAAAATATGAGAATGATCAATGAAATTTGTAAGCGATATTAGTGTACAGTGATGGTGCAAACGGCACGATAACTTTGGAAATATTCCCTTTAAGAGACTGGCCACGTGGATGACTGTGTCGTGGTCTAAGTCTTGTGGATTCCACTGTACTGTAGAAGGGTGTTTGATGTTTCCCTTAGAGGTCGAGGTCCATTAGCAGCAAGGCTTAGAATGGGTCGACCAAAACTTAGGTTTAAGAAAAGACTTAAAAGACTTAAAAGACTTAGAAGACTTAGGAACCCCTCTCCAAAACCTACGCGTTGAGAGTGAAGTAGTGGAGAGGAAAGATACCGAATACTTGGAGGCCGGTGTACTTTCAAGTGGTGATTGCGATAGGGGAGGGCAATGACGGTGAACGTCAAGAAGCCTCGAGTGCTTCTCTAGGCGGGACAAGACTACAAGGACTTGTCTTTCGGTTGTAGGCAATGTCGTAGCGAGGAACTGCACGATCAACTAGAGATAGCACTGTCGCCACCTGGAGCAAATCTTCGATGGTGAGAGGGAACCCGAATGGGGCTAGATGCCACTGTATTTTGGTGAAGCTGTATGAAATGATTTTACTTCGGTTGTTGGATACTTTTGGTGCGTACCCTTCGACATTCGATGCCAGCATGGTTAGGGTTCCTGTGTGTCCCATCTGCTTTCCGAACTAGGATGTGGTTGGAATGATGGAGGAGATGTAACGTGTGTGCTACCAAACCCTTGAGCCTCGGTGGTGGTACCCCTTCACGAATTTCCGGTGGTTACGATAATAAAACTTAGAGCTTAAAGATAATTAATTATAACAGTCATGAGGTATATCCTTTTTGGAAGGACTTTATGGTAATAAATGGAATAAGGTAATGATAATAATGATGTACGCTATGATATGCTTGTATGATCTTAATATTCCCCTATTGTAAGCCCGCGCCGTCGACGATCATATCGTTTGGAAGTGTTTACTCTCTCTATTTCCCTTTCCTGTGAACATTGGGGAACAATGTTCACAGATGACAGATCAGGTACTACCTCGGGTAACGGTTGCTCAAGTCGAAAGAGGATCGCGAGACGACGCACATACGAGGAGGAAGCAGAAGCAGCAATCAAAGAATATTCCAGATAATTGCGGTGGAGGAAAATGATGAAGACTAATAGTCTAGGATAGTTTTTGTTTTGTATTCCATCTTTGGATGGGTAGGAAATGATTACTCTATCCCGAATGTAACCCCAGTTGTAATATGGATTATTTTAAATAAAATAAAAGAAGTTTCTTTGTTATATATCATGTTCATAAAGTAATTAAACTATTTTTCCGCAAGTTAACCATCGACTAAATATGACATTGAGAAAATGAGTTTTTGGAAATGTGTTGGATGTTAACATCTCTTTTTGGGAATAGAATTTTATGACGCAAGTCTAAGTACCAAAACATTTTTGTAAACCAAATGAATTAAATTGTATTTATGAAAATCTTTTTGTAAAAGAATTAAACCGAATTGACTTAGATAATGTTATAAAAAAAATGGCGCAAATTTTTAGTGAAAATTCTGTCCAAATTGGGGTGTTACATCTACCAGCGTAAAAGGCACGACTTACAGTGCGTCCACCAGCGTAAACGGCACGACTTACAGTGTTTCCACCAGCGTAAACGGCACGACTTACGGTGAACCCTGTGCAGGCTTTCATAAAATATCAAGTTCAGTTACAGAAACAGTTCACAGGTTCACCTGCGTAGGAAAGGCACGCCTTACGGTGTTTCCACCTGCGTAGGTGTTCCTCAGATTGGGACTGGTCTGATAACCTAGCTCATGTCATGTATGATATCAATGCAACTCTTGCAACTCTAGGTTATCATGCACATGTTCAAGTTCCAGGTTTATAATTAGTCCCACTATGTCATAATCATTCGGCATTAGTTCATCATGGATGCATACCTATTCGTATCAGCTAATCATAAGCATTCAGCAGGTATACATAAGTGTCTAAGTATACAGATGACATAGAAGAGTCATACTAAGTCTAGGTCAAGCTAATGTCTGAGTATCTAGACAAAGTCCCATTGTTTACTTGACCTAAGTCACCTTGAGTGACTAAAGCTTGGGATAAGTAGGTCCTAATTACTTAGGACTTTGGTTAATCACCTTGAGTGACTAAAGCTTGGGATAAGTAGGTCCTAATTACTTAGGACTTTGGTTAACTAAGTCTTAATTACTTAAGACTAGGTTTAACTAAACTTTAACTGGCTTAATCGTGGACTAAGTCCACTAATCATGGATTAGATCTCACTAACCATGGGTTAAGTCTGGCTTAATTGACTAATCTCAGATTAAATCCGACTAATCATGGATTAGGTCCAACTAATCGTGGATTAGTTGACTAATCAGGGGATTAGGGTTACTAATCGAGGATTAAGTCCAACTAATCTTGGATTAGTTGACTAATCAGGATTAAGGTTACTAATCGGGGATTAAGTCTAACTAATCTTGGATTAGTTGACTAATCAGGGATTAAGGTTACTAATCAAGGATTAAGTCTAACTAATATTGGATTAGTTGACTAATCAAGGATTAAGGTTACTAATCAAGGATTAAGTCTAACTAATCTTGGATTAGTTGACTAATCAGGGATTAAGGTTACTAATCAAGGATTAAGTCTAACTAATCTTGGATTAGTTGACTAATCAAGGATTAAGGTCGCTAATCTAGGATTAAGTCTAACTAATCTTGGATTAGTTGACTAATCACGGTTGAGGGAGACTTAATTTGGTCTAAGTGCTACTTAGTTGTCTAAAACTAGGTTTGATTAACACTTAGTTGACTAACTCACTTTGGCTACTAAATTAAGTCCTTAACCGAGACTTAAGGTTCTAAAACCGTTTGGGATCAACACTTAAGCCTAGTTCATTCAAGGGGCTAAGCATTCAATTAACAACTTAATCCATTCGGTTTCTCATCAACACAAAGTATGTTCATAAAATTCAGCATAGACATTTCATTAACAACATAACACAAGTAATATAATCATCAATACAAAACATAATCATAAAATTCAGCATTGCACATTCAACAATAACAAGTCATCATTCATCACAATTCGGCCTCCAAGCCCAAAATCAATCTAACTAGTGCCCTTGAGTCTCATGGTGACTCACCCTAATTCTAAGCTTTAAGACTTATTCTAGCAAAAGTGTAAGCTTCTCTCACTTACCTCTTGAAGAAACTAAAATGATTTAGAACCTTTGGGCTTTTGTTTCTCCAAAACCGTGAGCAACACTCCCTCCTTAGACACTTGAAATTGGTTCCCAAGCTTCTAGAAACTCTAAGACTCCACTTGATCTACCAAGCTAAAAGATCCTAATGCCTTGATTTGGGTCTTGGCCGTGAGGTCTATTTATGTCTTGGTTGAAATTTCTTCAACACAACTTCAAGCAAGTGGCATATTCATGATCTAGAGTATGAATATGCCAAGGTTTCTTGTGTTTGGTAAGTGTTTAGGTTGATTAAGGGTGATGGTGTGGTGAGGCCGTGAGATTCTTAAGAAAAGGAAGGGTTGGATTTGAGTTTTCTATCCTTGATCACACATGCATGTTGCATATTCATGATCTAGGCTTAGGATATGTAAGGATTCTTGGTTTTTTTAATGGAAGGAAATGTTTGGATGATGGTGGTGGTGAGGTTGGTCGTGAGCTTCTTGAAGGGAGAGGAAGAAGATGATGGTGAAGATGGCATGAAGAAAGGAAAGCAAAAATGATGCTCATCAACACATGGCCATTTTTATAAAAGCTTATGGTCAAAGGTTAAGTGATAAGGTGGCATAAGGCTGTGTTTTGGTGTGGACACCTCACACTTCATGCAAGGAAGGAGAATGTGATGTTGCCACCTATTACTTTGACCACATGCATGAAATGTGAGCATGACAACTCACCTTCTTCATGCAACTCACAAATTTCACTCCACACACATACACCATATGGCCACACACTTCACACACAAGGCCCATCACACAATCATGGCCCAACATCACTCACAAGGCCCATTAGGTTTAATCTAATCCACTTGACCCTTAAGCCATTCATTAACTAAGCTAATCTAACTCATAACTAAATTATTAGATGTAACATCCCAAAAATTGATATTAAATAATATAATTTTAATATATAAATATCTATTTAAGGATAGGGTTAAGCCTTAGAAATTGTACAAGGTTAGAAGGGTAGTATGAGCATAGGCCGACCTAGGAAGTGAGATTAAGGCCTCTGCCCGATCTCGGCCGAGCTAGACAAGATTTTGTGCTTCTGAATCGAGCTGAAAGGGAACCCAACGTAAAACCCATTGTCCAGTCCGGATTAGTCGACCTCAGCGCACCTCACAGTAACATCCGAGAAGGAGGCTCGGACTACTGCTGTTCCTCCGAACCAAGCCGACGTATCCCAGCCGACGTACTCTATCCAACACATCCTAGCTCTTCCGTGCCAGCTCATGTTGATCTGTTGACCCTTTGGTTTCCGTGCCACCCGTACGGTACTATCTTTCACTTTATGCCACTATCACTACTTTATGTCCCTTTCAATGTACTATTCATGGCTTCCTCCAGAAGCCAATGAATCTTGGCCATACAATCTAGCTTCCACAAGAAGCTAATGAATCCTAGCCACACAAATATTTTTCCCTAAATGAATAAAAGAAAGCCCAAAACACCACATATCACACTTTGCATTTCTCATTCTCTTCCTCCTACGAATCTCTCTCTTTCTCCTCCAAAGCTTCAGCAAACAAAATCCCAACATTTTCTTTCTCCCTCTCTTCTCACAATACGGAACCCTCCTCCTCTCTATTCTCTTCTGTTCCGGCGTCCCTGGACCGTGGGGGCGTTGTGGGGGCAGCGAGGAAGACACGGATTCGAGTGGTGTGAAGCTCACAAGGTCAAGGTCTAGGTCAAGGAAGTCATTCTCAATCTCTCAACTCTTATCTCTCACGGTTTGAGGTAAGGAGTGAGTGTTACCTCTACTTGAGTTTGGGTTTCTAGGGTGTTCATAAAGGGTACTAAGAGTGGGTATTAGATTAGGAAATGGACATAGGTTAATGTTAGAAGAGAAATGGTAAAAAGGGGAAGAGGGGAATTAATGAATGAACTAGAAACATGGATTTTAGGTGAAGATGGAATATCACTTTTGATTACATGCTATATTTCATATGCTGCATTTTATATGATGGATTGACTAATTGTTTTGTTCATGTGGTTGTTGAGGTGTAAGTGTTTATGATGCTTTGATATTTGGTATTTGTATCTGTCGCCGAGCCGAGAGAGGGTGAGAATGGAGAATGAGAAGAATGGTAACCAGGGTGGACCGAAAAGACAAACTAATAAGTTATATAATGAGATAGGTAGATGAGATAGATAATAGGGATAAGGGAAATCGGAAATGGGTAAAGGGTTGAGCCGAGATAGGCCGAACAAAAAGTAATGGTTAATAAGATAAGGGGAATTAAAGAGAAATGGTTGTGTGGTCGGGTCATAGCAGACGTGTACTGGGTGCGTGCATTGATCGCGTAAGCCGAGCATTGTGGTGCTCGCAGCTGTAAGTCGAGCATTGTGGTGCTCGCAGTTATGACTCACAAGGTTCCGAGAACGGAATCGGTGGGATGTGTTCCTGGTCATAGCAGACGCGTACTGGGTGCGTGCATTGATCGCGTAAGCCGAGCATTGTGGTGCTCGCAGTTGTAAGTCGAGTATTGTGGTACTCGCAGTTATGGACACTCCTTACTCCATAGAATGATCGGCGGTAGTGTTCCTGGTCATAGCAGACGCGTACTGGGTGCGTGCATTGATCGCGTAAGCCAAGCATTGTGGTGCTCGCAGCTGTAAGATGAGTATTGTGGTACTCGCAATTATGGACAATCCAATATCCGACTTAAATGGTGTAAGACATGCACTGGGTGTATGCATCCGAGAAGAGTAAAAGATTGTAAATTATGTGAAAGTGAAATATTGAGTAATGAACCCGAGATAGAGATGGTAATCCGAGACACGAGAGGATAAACCGAGGAATAGCTAGCAATGAGTTAACTGGTTTATGATGTGAGCCGAGCTAGACGAGGATGTGGATATGCGAACCGAGCTAAATATTGATATATGCATGAGATATATGGGTTTGATTACTTGTGATTTATTTGCTATTTGACTACTTGTGTTTGGCTTGGTAGTTCGGTATGTCATTCTAGAAACTGCTTATTTAAGTTCTGTGTAATGCTCACCTCCTTACCATTTTTCAGGTACTGAGCCCGAGCAGACGCAGTCCCCGACCGAGCAGGATCACTCTCCCTCTCAGGGAGAGTAAGTTATTTAAAGTCAGATAGGTGGATGGGTCTCGGCCAGTTGGGCCGAGCTAAAACACTGATTGTATTTTGAATGATCGAACTGAATGTATTTAAACTTATACTTTATGTATTTGATGCATTTAAGTCTTCCGCTTTATTAGCTCTGATGTCTTTGTTATTAATGAAAGGAAATATTATTTTGGCAAATATCATATCCATCTTAAAAGAAATTTTAAATCCTAATTTTGGGGTAATTAAGGGTAATTATTTCATAGGGTGTTACATTTTTGGTATCAGAGCAGTTTCTCCTCGGCCTATTGGAGTTGCAAAAGACTCCAGTGTTTACTCACCAAGAGAGTGACAAATAAGTAAAGTCTAGGAGTCTAAGTTAGACAATAGAACTTATAGATATACATGTCTAAATATATATTTGCTTGATTATTCGGAAGTTAATTGGCTTCCTCTCCATGACCAAGCAGCATGGCTGAGAGACGAGCTGATAACGACCGAATTGCTGCTGTGTTGGAAACTCTGGTTCAACTACAGCAGAACCAAGCGCAGGCTCAGCAGAATCAGGCTGAGAACCTCGCTCAAAACATCGCCGCAGCTGCAGCAGCTGCAGCTGCAGCCCTTCAGCCTCAACCTCCGGCTCCGATCGAGATTGACTGGATGAGCCGATTTCGGAAGAACGAACCGCCTCGGTTCGAAGGAGGTTACAATCCCGATGGAGCTCAGAGATGGCTCCAGGACATTGAGAAGATCTTCCGATCTCTGCAACCTCCCTATGAGTACAGGGTGAGGTTGGCCGAGTTTGTGCTGGTTAATGAAGCCGAGCACTGGTGGGATCAACAGAGCCGAGGACTGGAAGCGGCTAATGAGGTCATCACTTGGGATTTGTTCCGAGCCCGCTTCCTCAGAAAGTACTTTCCCGAGGATGTCAGGAGAGAGAAGGAGCTCGCTTTTCTCAAGCTGGAACAGAGAAACTTGAGCGTTGGGGAATATGCCGCTCTGTTCGAGGATTTGATCCGTTATTCAGGAAGCTACCGAGATGCTGATGAGCGTACCAAGTGCATCAAGTTTGAGTCTGGTCTCCGTGACGACATTCGGCTCGCATTCGAATATCAGAACGTGGCCAATTTCTCGCAACTGGTGAACACGGCTAGCACCTATGAGAAAGGGCTTAAGAGAAAAGCTGACGGAAAGAGGAGCAAGTCGGCACAGAAAGGAGTGGGTCCGATCAGAGGAAAAGGAGCTGTCCAGAGATCTGCCCCCTATGTGAATCCGAACTCCAGAATGTCAACAGCTCCGAGGAGTAGTGGTCAAATGGTGGCTGTCCCTGGCCCGTATCCGATATGCCAACATTGTGGAAGGCAGCACCGGGGGGAATGCTGGAATCTGGATCCGAGCAAAACCAGAGGATCTTGTTTCCGATGTGGCAAGCCTGGCCATTTTGCAGCTCGGTGTATCGAGAATATTGTGAAGGAAGAGGTCAATGTGACCAAGGCTCATCAGACTGGTATTAACCGACCTATGCAGAGGGGCAAAGTTTACACTATGGATGGTGAAGAAGTGACTGATGCTGACGAACTGATCCGAGGTACTTGTCGAGTAAACAGTATTCCATGTGCCGTGCTATTTGACTATGGAGCCACACATTCTTTCATTTCCCTTGACTGTATGAATAGACTAAAACTATCCCCAGTAGAAATGCCTTACAAACTATCCATTTCTACCCCAACCAATTCTTCTGTAATCACTTCTAAAATGTGTCTAGAGTGCCCTATCCAAGTATTAGGCAAAGAATTTAAAGTCAATTTAATTTGTCTACCTCTAACCAAGCTAGATATTATCCTTGGCATGGACTGGATGTCTCAACACCATGTCTTACTCGATTGCCGAGAAAAGACCGTAATCTTTAGTGGCCCTTCTGTTGTGAAGTTAGAGACAACAGAGGAACCAACCTTAGACAAAATTCCTGTGGTCGGAGAATTCCCTGAGGTTTTCTCGGACGAAATGCCTGGCTTACCGCCGAATAGAGAAGTAGAGTTCAGTATAGACCTCCTTCCGGGAACTGGCCCGATCTCAATTGCTCCATACAGAATGGCGCCCCCCGAGTTAGAAGAGCTTAAGAAACAGCTGGAAGAACTTTTGGCCAAAAAGCTAATCCGACCAAGCGTATCGCCGTGGGGAGCCCCAATCCTGTTTGTGAAAAAGAAAGATGGTAGTCTCAGAATGTGCACTGACTATAGGAAGCTCAACGCGGTAACGGTGAAGAACAAATATCCCCTCCCTCGGATTGATGATTTGTTGGACCAACTCAAGGGAGCGTCGGTGTTTTCAAAGATAGATCTCCGATCTGGATATCACCAAATCCGAGTCCGAGAAGAAGACATTCCGAAGACAGCCTTCCGATCAAGGTATGGGCATTTTGAGTACGTGGTTATGCCCTTTGGACTTACCAACGCCCCAGCTATCTTCATGGACTACATGAATAGAATCTTCCGACCTTACCTGGACTCGTTTGTGATAGTCTTCATTGACGATATCCTCATCTACTCCCAAAATCCGAGTGAGCACGAGCAGCATCTGAGAACGGTGTTGCAGGTTTTGAAGGATAAGAATCTTTACGCTAAGCTCTCTAAGTGCAGCTTTTGGCTCAACGAGGTTCATTTCCTCGGACATGTGATATCTGAGCAAGGTGTAGCAGTTGATCCCTCCAAGGTGGAAGCGGTACTTAAGTGGGAGAGACCCAACTCGGTCACTGAGATCAGGAGTTTCCTCGGTCTTGCAGGGTATTACAGAAGATTCATTGAAGGATTCTCTAAACTGGCGCTACCGTTGACCTCGTTAACTAGAAAGGATACCCCATACCAATGGTCCGAGGTGTGTGAACATAACTTTCAAGAGCTAAAGAAAAGGTTGACGAGCTCGCCCGTGTTGATTTTACCTGATCCGACCAAAACCTTTGACGTATTTTGTGACGCCTCAAAGCAGGGCCTTGGCTGTGTGCTGATGCAACAAGGAAAAGTGGTGGCGTATGCCTCTCGGCAACTTCGGCAGCACGAGCAGAACTACCCTACGCATGATCTCGAATTGGCAGCAGTAGTGTTCGCCCTTAAGATCTGGAGACATTACCTGTATGGCACGAAGTTTGAAGTGTTCAGTGACCACAAGAGTCTCGGCTACCTATTCGACCAGAAAGAGTTAAATATGAGGTAGCGCAGATGGGTAGAATTCTTGAAGGACTATGATTTCAACTTGCACTATCATCCTGGAAAGGCCAACGTGGTGGCCGACGCACTGAGCAGGAAGAGTCTTCATTTGAGCAACATGATGGTCCGAGAGATGCAGTTAATGCAGGAGTTCAGTGACCTTAACCTAGGCATATAGAAAAAGGAAAACAGTGTGGTACTGGAAATGCTGCAAGTAACCAATGATTTCGTGGGTTTCATTAAGGAAAGGCAGGCCGCCGACCTAGAGCTCCAAAAGCTATTAGAAAGAGCCGGAGACAAGGATGAACCTGATTTCACTAAAGGATCTGATGGACTTGTGCGATTTCGAGGCCGAGTTTGCATTCCCATGGACTTTGAAGTCCGGAGAGAGTTGATGGAAGAAGCCCACAAGACGAAGATGAGTCTTCACCCAAGTGCCACAAAGATGTACCAGGATCTGAAGAGGTTGTTTTGGTGGCCGAAGTTGAAGACCGATGTGTCCGATTATGTGTCTCGATGCTTGACATGTCAGAAAGCCAAGATCGAGCATCAGAAACCAGGAGGATTGCTCACGTCGTTGGAGATCCCTCAATGGAAGTGGGACAGGATTTCGATGGATTTTGTATCCGGTCTACCGAGGACGAGAGCAGGGCAGGAAGCCATTTGGGTTGTGGTGGACCGACTTACAAAGTGCGCTCATTTCCTGCCGATCAACATGAAGTACAGCTTGGAGAAGCTGACGCAACTGTACATAAAGGACATCGTCAGACTCCATGGTGTTTCGAGCAGCATAGTGTCGGACCGTGATCCTCGCTTCTTATCTCGATTCTGGCAGAGTCTGCAAGAAGCCATGGGTACAAAGTTGAGATTTAGAACAGCTTACCATCCCCAAACCGATGGACAATCCGAGCGCACCATTCAGACTCTTGAGGACTTGCTGAGAACATGCGTGCTTGAACAGTCGGAAAGCTGGGAAACACTATTGCCGTTGGTCGAATTCACCTACAACAACAGCTTCCATTCAAGTATCAGAATGGCTCCTTTCGAAGCCTTGTATGGTCGGAAATGTCGAACGCCGCTATGCTGGTTCCAGATAGGTGAAAACTTGTTGATTGGTCCCGACATTGTTCAGGAGACAACTGAGAAGATCCGAATGATACAAGGGAAGATGAAAGCCACCCAGGACCGACAGAAGAGCTATGCCGACAAGAGAAGGAAACCCTTGAACTTCATCGAGGGAGATCATGTATTCCTTCGGGTGTCCCCTGTTACTGGGATTGGCCGAGCTATCAAATCGAAGAAGTTGACCCCTAGGTTTGTCGAACCGTACCAGATACTGGAAAAAGTCGGACCAGTAGCGTACAGAGTTGCTCTACCTCCGCAGTTGTCTAAGCTCCACGATGTGTTCCATGTCTCGCAACTTAGGAGATACATTCACGATCCCTCGCATGTGATAGAAGTGGACGAACTGCCGCTAAGAGACAATCTGACCTTCGAAGTCCTACCAGTCCGAGTTGGAGATAGACAAGTCAGACGACTCAGAGGAAAGGAAATTCCCTTGGTCAAGGTAGTATGGAATCGAAATGGTGTGGAGGAAGCTACTTGGGAACTCGAGGAGAAGATGAAGCAGTCATATCCGCTATTGTTCAATGCTGACTAAATTTTGAGGACGAAATTCCTGTAAGTGGGAGAGGAATGTAACATCCCAAAAATTGATATTAAATAATATAATTTTAATATATAAATATCTATTTAAGGATAGGGTTAAGCCTTAGAAATTGTACAAGGTTAGAAGGGTATTATGAGCATAGGCCGACCTAGGATGTGAGATTAAGGCCTCGGCCCGATCTCGGCCGAGCTAGACAAGATTTTGTGCTTCTGAATCGAGCTGAAAGGGAACCCAACATAAAACCCATTGTCCAGTCCGGATTAGCCGACCTCAGCGCACCTCACAGTAACATCCGAGAAGGAGGCTCGGACTACTGCTGTTCCTCCGAACCAAGCCGACGTATCCCAGCCGACGTACTCTATCCAACACATCCTAGCTCTTCCGTGCCAGCTCATGTTGAGCTATTGACCCTTTGGTTTCCGTGCCACCCGTACGGTACTATCTTTCACTTTATGTCACTATCACTACTTTATGTCCCTTTCAATGTACTATTCATGGCTTCCTCCAGAAGCCAATGAATCTTGGCCATACAATCTAGCTTCCACAAGAAGCTAATGAATCCTAGCCACACAAATATTTTTCCCTAAATGAATAAAAGAAAGCCCAAAACACCACATATCACACTTTGCATTTCTCATTCTCTTCCTCCTACGAATCTCTCTCTTTCTCCTCCAAAGCTTCAGCAAAAAAAACCCCAACATTTTCTTTCTCCCTCTCTTCTCACAAAACGGAACCCTCCTCCTCTCTGTTCTCTTCTGTTCCGGCGTCCCTGGATCGTGGGGGCGTTGTGGGGGCAGCAAGGAAGACACGGATTCGAGTGGTGTGAAGCTCACAAGGTCAAGGTCTAGGTCAAGGAAGTCATTCTCAATCTCTCAACTCTTATCTCTCACGGTTTGAGGTAAGGAGTGAGTGTTACCTCTACTTGAGTTTGGGTTTCTAGGGTGTTCATAAAGGGTACTAAGAGTGGGTATTAGATTAGGAAATGGACATAGGTTAATGTTAGAAGAGAAATGGTAAAAAGGGGAAGAGGGGAATTAATGAATGAACTAGAAGCATGGATTTTAGGTGAAGATGGAATATCACTTTTGATTACATGCTATATTTCATATGCTGCATTTTATATGATGGATTGACTAATTGTTTTGTTCATGTGGTTGTTGAGGTGTAAGTGTTTATGATGCTTTGATATTTGGTATTTGTATCTGTGGCCGAGCCGAGAGAGGGTGAGAATGGAGAATGAGAAGAATGGTAACCAGGGTGGACCGAAAAGACAAACTAATAAGTTATATAATGAGATAGGTAGATGAGATAGATAATAGGGATAAGGGAAATCGGAAATGGGTAAAGGGTTGAGCCGAGATAGGCCGAACAAAAAGTAATGGTTAATAAGATAAGGGGAATTAAAGAGAAATGGTTGTGTGGTCGGGTCATAGCAGACGCGTACTGGGTGCGTGCATTGATCGCGTAAGCCGAGCATTGTGGTGCTCGCAGCTGTAAGTCGAGCATTGTGGTGCTCGCAGTTATGACTCACGAGGTTCCGAGAACGGAATCGGTGGGATGTGTTCCTGGTCATAGCAGACGCGTACTGGGTGCGTGCATTAATCGCGTAAGCCGAGCATTGTGGTGCTCGCAGTTGTAAGTCGAGTATTGTGGTACTCGCAGTTATGGACACTCCTTACTCCATAGAATGATCGGCGGTAGTGTTCCTGGTCATAGCAGACGCGTACTGGGTGCGTGCATTGATCGCGTAAGCCAAGCATTGTGGTGCTCGCAGCTGTAAGCCGAGTATTGTGGCACTCCCAATTATGGACAATCCAATATCCGACTTAAATGGTGTAAGACATGCACTGGGTGTATGCATCCGAGAAGAGTAAAAGATTGTAAATTATGTGAAAGTGAAATATTGAGTAATGAACCCGAGATAGAGATGGTAATCCGAGACACGAGAGGATAAACCGAGGAATAGCTAGCAATGAGTTAACTGGTTTATGATGTGAGTCGAGCTAGACGAGGATGTGGATATGCGAACCGAGCTAAATGTTGATATATGCATGAGATATATGGGTTTGATTACTTGTGATTTATTTGCTATTTGACTACTTGTGTTTGGCTTGGTAGTTCGGTATGTCATTCTAGAAACTGCTTATTTAAGTTCTGTGTAATGCTCACCTCCTTACCATTTTTCAGGTACTGAGCCCGAGCAGATGCAGTCCCCGGCCGAGCAGGATCACTCTCCCTCTCAGGGAGAGTAAGTTATTTAGAGTCAGATAGGTGGATGGGTCTCGGCCAGTTGGGCCGAGCTAAAACACTAATTGTATTTTGAATGATCGAACTGAATGTATTTAAACTTATACTTTATGTATTTGATGCATTTAAGTCTTCCGCTTTATTAGCTCTGATGTCTTTGTTATTAATGAAAGGAAATATTATTTTGGCAAATATCATATCCATCTTAAAAGAAATTTTAAATCCTAATTTTGGGGTAATTAAGGGTAATTATTTCATAGGGTGTTACATTAGACGTCTAAACCTTCTCTACTTAAAATCACACAAGTCTAAGATTAATTAATTAGGGTTAAGCTAGCCCTAATCACGATTAGCTATCTAAACAAGATTAAGCTCTAACACATCAAGCTAAGGCAAAGCATTAATATAGCAAAGCATAACATTATTCGGGAACTAAAATTCAAGGATGTTACAAAATACATGGTTAGTTTTATTTTGGTTCCATGAAAAAATTGATGGCTAAACTACTCGTTTTGTTCTTTACCTTATTTTTCAATTTCAAATTGGTCCCTTACGGTTTTTTTGATTTCGTATTGGTCCCTCATGTTTCTTTTTGCTATCAATTTGGTCCCTGAATCACCTTTTCATCCTACGCTTCAATATCATATTGGTCCACGTATATATTGTTGGAGAGAGAAAATGACACATGTCCATATCATATTGGTCCACATAAGATGAACAATGATTCAGGAACCAAATTGACAACGACAAGAAACATGAGGGACCAACATAAAAAAAACAAAAAAAAAACAAAAAACTTAAGGGACCTATTTAAAATTGAAAAATAAGGTAAGAGATCAAATGAGTAGTTTAGCCAAAATTGATCAATCAACCAACCCCAACCATTATGCTATCGTCCATATTTTCAGTCTCCATCTAAAGCATAGTTACATGGTATGCGGTAATGATTCCGATACACGGTACATGGTTCGTATTGGTTCGTTACTTTTTACATTATTTTTACAAGACTTCCTCTATAATGAATCCGGTATGTGGTACGTGGTACGCCGAATGCGGTATGTGGTACTTAGGTTAAATGAGTAAACCATATAACTATGATCTAAAGTGAGAAATCTAACCAAATCAGCTAATGATTTTACTCGAATGTCTAAGGCACTTTTAGTAGTGCACCTATAAGCAAAGTTTCTGTCTTGTTTGCTGAACTCAAAAGTTGTTGAATAGGATACAAACAATAGTTCATCTTTGTATGACTCTGTCTGCATTGTAATGGTAACCCTCTTCAAGAAGAGCAATATAAAAGAAAATGCACTGTCAATTACTCACTCCTAGTAATGATACATATAAATTGATATAAAATTGGCAAAAAAAACTTTGTATAACTGTTTTACCATTGCCATATACTGGTTAGCAATAGTGTTATCTGCTATCATAATGCAGTTGTATCTTTTTCTTTATGGCCATGTCTCCTTTTCTTTCATGAAAGCATGCATCTTAATGATGTGCTTTTTACCTTCAAGATGTTGCTTGAAGGAAAAATCATCAACACACAATAATTTGCATAGCTCACACCATTTTTTGCTATTTGGAACCTCCCCTCCTTGCTTGCTGATTTCCAGCTTCAGCAATTTAGCCTTGTGCTTTTGACCATTAAAATGCAGCTTGAGCAAGTCTTCACTAGAACACGAAACTTTACAGAGTTCACACCATTGCCTCTGATTGCTTCCTCCCTTTTTTCCTGCTTTCTCATTGAATTCCAGCTCTTGCAGCTTTTTAGCGTGCTTTTGACCTATTAAATGTTGCTCAAGATTGGATGGACTTGAGCAAGGAGCTTGGCAGATTTTGCAGTATAAATTTTTTGTCTTATCTTTGTCTTCAAAACTGCCATGGTATGATTGCTGATATTGCAAAGGTGGATGATGAGCACTACTTGTTGGTTCCTTCCTCTTAGTTCCCGAAAGGGATTGACTTGAAGATGGCTTTGAAATTGGACCTGGCAATGACATTGGGTGGGGAACTTCACATGATGGTTTAACCTGAAAAATAAATTTAGATGAACTTTTCATTCAAAGAAAGTATGGCTCAGAAGAGCATTCTTCTGAGAGAATCAAATAATATACATGTTAAGACCAAAGCTGTGCATTGCCATAGCAACTATGAAATGTAAGAGGTGTTATGGAAAGTGATATTAACTTCCAAAGTTTTCCTGAGATTAAATGGACTTGAGCATGGTACTTGGCTGATTTTGGAAGGTGGATGATGAGCACTGCTTATTGATTCTTTCCACTTAGTTCCTCGAAGGGCTAGACTTGAAGACGACCTTAGACTTGGACCTGGCAATGGCAAAGAGTGGGGAACTTCACATAATGGTTTCACCTGAAAAATACAATTAGATTGAATTTTCATTCACATATGTAAATTGAGGCTCGGGAGCGTATTCTTTTAACACAATCAAATTCTACATAGGTTAAGACTAAAAATTGTATATTTTTGGCCATAGCAACTATGCAAATGCAATGCAAGCAAGAGGGTAGGCCCAGCCCAAGGCAATAAAGGCGTCCACCTGGACCCATGATTTTTAGGGGCCAAAATATTTTTATTTTTATATATGTATATATTTAAAGTTGGAAATGTATATATCTAGTGCAGTTAGTTAGCAAGATTTATAATTCCCCAGATGAATAAAGCTCTCTAGTCTCACCATAGGCTAGTTCATTTTTTTAAATATTTATTATATATATTATCCTTTTTACTTTGACCAAATCAAATGCACGTTTTTTTTTCATTTTTATTATGAGTCATAATTAACTATATTATTATTCAAATTTTATTGTTAAAATTTTATTTATTTATAAGTTTTTTATAGCTTAAGGGCAAAAAAAATTTACGCCCTGGACCTATAACATGCCAAGATCGGACTTGGAAGAGGAATTTTTAAAGATGACAATAACTGTCAATCTTTCCCTGCTGACAACATGGTCAAGAATAAGTAACTAGTACATAACAAAAGAAAAAACATTATCTTTTAATTCAAATTAGACTAGATCATAGCCAAAAATTTAATTAAGAGCTGAGAGAGAGATTGAGTAGGAGAAAACTAATATGGAAGCATTCTCCACAGAATTAGATGTAATGGCCTCCAAGGATAGTCTCTAAACAAGAAAGATTCAAAAGAAAATAAACTTTAACAGAAATGAAAATTAGATTATTGTTCAAAAGAATGAAGATATGAGAAAATAGGAAAACAAAGGGAAACCTAGGAGTAGAAATAACATACGAGCAATGATAAATCAACCAACAAATCAACCCACACCAGTGACATGTGTTACTTGTAACCAATTAATACTTAATAGTAAACAAGTGACATAAACAATCAATTTGTAGGTCTATCAATATTTTTTTTTTTTTGGTGAAAGGTCTATCAATCATTTATCATAACATAAACAACAAAACATGAAATATCATCACCTCTAAAGGAAGAATCTCTTTGGTAGAATCACTGTTTGGGACCATGGGAAGTGCTGCTACCTTCCTCCTAAATGCCAGCTCCCTAAGGATTGCAAGCTCCGCTGGCCTTGTCTTTGCTGCCACCCTGCTAGTATTATTGGACATGTCCTCCTCCGGACGAGTATTCTTTTTAGAGAATCAAATACTACATAGGTTAGGACTGAAAATGGATTTTTTTGGCCATGACAACTTTGCAATGCAATAGGAATTATTAGAAGTGATACTAACTTTCAAGCTTTTCCGGACAATTCTATTAAAATGTTAGGATATGATTGTATAAAGAGGGAAAAGTTCTATGAACTATATATAAAATGGAAAGAGTAACACATGCGGTCATGCGCTCAGCACCATCAACAAGAAGAATTTCAATAATAATACTACTTTCGTCTTTTAATAACAAATCTTTTGGGAGAATTCTCTTCTCTCAAGTTAGTTAGTTGGTACTCCATATGTTTCAAAAGTAGTGTTCTATAAGAGCATCTCCAGAAAGAGATATTTTTCGTTAAGCGTTTGTGAAGGTTTGTTGTCGCTGGAGCTTTCTCTCCTTTGTTCTTATCACCACGGTGCACTATTTATTAAAATCATTAGTGGGAAAAAAAATAAGAATTACAAAATAAAAAAAATCATTTTTAAATATTTTTTTTCCAATTTTTAAGTTAATTTTTGGATCTTATTTATAAGTTAGTTATATTTTTTAGGATGTATGTTATGATGTTTTAATTTTTTTGTATTTCTTAAAAAATGTATCAATACAATATTAAAAAAAAAATACGGACAAGTTGAGAACCGGTTTCTCAACTTGACAGGCTACCAAGTGAGATGCCTAAAACTAAAAAAAAAAAAAAAAAAAAACAAAATAGAAAATGACAAGTCGTTGTTTAGAGGAGTTACAACTTCTCGATTTCTTTTTATTTTTGGGCATTAAAAATAATATAAAAATAAAAAATATAATTAAATATTAAAATACTTTTCAAATATTTCTTCCAATCTTATTTTTAAGTTAATTTTCATATCCAATTTTTCGGTATTAAAAATTTGGTTTGTTGATGGTGATTTATATTTATTGTAAAATATAAAGAGTGTGGGGTAGGTAATGACCAATAGGATCCATTTATAAAAGAAAAGTAGGTTCACTTGTGGAGTAAAAAAAATGATTGAGATTCATAACGAATAGAAAAAATATCAAGAATAATAAAATAGTGTGTGTGGTACATTATTTAAGAACGAAAATTCCGTTCATGGGTTGATATGCTCAAAGTTTTTCCTTTTTGTTTTATATGTATTGTTTTCTTACAAATGCAATGTATAATTAATATTGTTTTCTCAACTATACTTTTATTTGTCACAAGCTCTTTTTTCATTTATAATATATTTTTCTTTCTTCAATAATTATTATATAACGATATTATACTTAAAATATCTTAAATTCTTACATCATTTAACCATTTTTAAAAATGTGTAGATAACCTTAAAATACACTACTTATGTAACTGAGAAATATTGTTAATGACATCGAAAATATATATATTTAATATATTTTTTTCAAAAACATTCTTATAATTATTATTGACATTATGGAAATTAAAGCATTAAAATTAATAGAAATGGTTGTGAAAATAATTTAATAGAGTTGAAAGAGCAAGTTTGAGTAGGATAAAAATTAAAAACTAATGGAAGCACCCTTCATATATACAGTTAGCAGTAATATAGCCTCCAACGTTAGTTTCTGAAAAATAATGGCAGGCTACTACCTAATGTGCTTGTCATAGATGAACCGTTCAAAAGAAAGTAATCTACTCATAAAAGCATTTTAAACATTAAATACCAGAAAGGAGAATTAGCTATTTAGCTTATTATTCAACAGAATCAGGATACGAAAAGCTATAAAAACAAGAAAAAGGTAAGATTTTCACCTTTAAAAGAAGAATCTGATCTTTAGTGGAATTAGCGTGTCGGTGCATATGAAATTCTACGACCCTCCTCCTAAATGCCATCTCACTCATGATTGGAGAGAGTTGAGTTTCGCCTCTGTTCTTGCTCCCCTTGATTTTTCTTTCAAAGGTATGCTCAGCTTGGAGAGAGTTGAGTTTAGGAGAGGAGAAGGAATGAAGGGAAATTAGTTTTTGGGTGGGAAAATAACGTGGGAAAATTGGTACAAAGTTTGTTAAAGTAACTGAGTGTGTGAGTATTTGGTACAAAGTAATATTCTCTAACTTTTTGTTTTTTTTTTTTTAAAACTCGACTGTATGAATCGTATGTCCGTATGTATCGGGTGTCAGAAAGGATGGTAGCAATGAAACTCCTCATGGTCATTTAGGCATCGAAATTCTGACAGAATGATAGGGTAATGCAAGAGTGGGCTTTTTTTATGGGGTAGTTTTACAAACAACTTATGTAAAAGGGATAATTTTAAAACTATTTAGAAAATATAAGACAGTTAACTCAATTATTTACTGTGATGTCCTAGACGGTGAGGACCTCCAAGGGTGTAGGAGATGACCTTCAAAGGTACCTCTGTCTAGGGTTGATCTGTGATGTTTGGGGGAAGTCCTCAGATGGCTAAAGGAAAGAGCCAAGAAGCAACCCTAATCACTGGTGTGTGAGGATGGCAATTAGGGTTAGAGGACGTACCTGAGCCCCATGTAGTACGGAGCTACTTATAGGGGGGAGCTGGTTGCCCTAATGGGCTTGCTTTAGGCCCAAGTAGGGCCAGCCTGTATTGAGCTAGGAGTGGATAGACTGTCCTTGTGGATAAGGTTGTGAGCTGTCCTTGTGGATAAGGAAGGGGGACGTCATCATGTCCTATATGTCGGACTCGGGGAGGTGTCGGACCTGAATGGGAACACGAGGTCGACCTGTATCTGGCATCTGTTCGGCCGTTGAGCATTGAGCTCGGCCAAGCGCTTAGAAGGCCTCCTGAAGGGTCCTCAGGATTTCGGCGAGGTGGTTTGAGGACCTCGGCTAGGCCGAGTCCACCACATAAGCCCCCCAGCTCGGTCAAGGCTATCAGAGCCTTGTTCCGAGGTTCTGGTTTAGGTCTTTTCCCCAAATCCACCTCGTAAGGTCCGAGTCCACCACATAAGCCCCCCAGCTCGGTCAAGGCCTCCTGAAGGGTCCTCAGGATTTCGGCGAGGTGGTTTGAGGACCTCGGCTAGGCCGAGTCCACCACATAAGCCCCCCAGCTCGGTCAAGGCTATCGGAGCCTTGTTCCGAGGTTCTAGGGAGTTCGGACGATGAGTTGCCGGTAAGTTGGATCCAGCTGTTTCTGATGCCCTTTCATTATGACAGAGCAGGTTTGACAGTTGTCAAGTCACCCGTACCGATGTGACGTTTGATTTTACTGGATCTGACCCGTGTCAGAAATCACGACCTTCGAAGCGTCATCATTACTGTGACGTTGCTCGAGGTCCACTGTTTCAGCTGCTGCATGACACGCGTCCCAATTGGTATGGCTGCATGTTGGGTTGCGCCTTTTAGGCTTGGCCCAACTTTCGAAAGTGGAGGGAAGGTGGTTCCTCTTCCCTTATCTAGGCACAAACCGTTCTGCTTCTTCTTTCCACCACACGGCTGCACCTTCTTTCACTTACACGAGATCCACTCTCCCACCTTCTCTCGAGATTACATTCTGGAATTGTGCTCTTCTCTCCTTCTTTCTCCGCAGATAACAAATCACTCTCCACCCCCTTCGTTCTTCGTGGTTGCATACTTGAGGTATTCTCTCACTTCTTTTTCCCTTTTGTTTTTATTTCTTCTCCTTCCCTGTTCTGGTTCACCTGGGTAGGATTTAGGGTTCTAAAGTTCTGTTTCTATAGGGGTGGTTTTTTCTGTGTGTTGGGTTTTGTGCTAGCCTTGGGGGATCCAATTGGTGGTTTATAATGTTTCTGGGTTTGGGGCGTTTTAGGACTTGCTTTGCGGGTTTTTGCACTGCTTTTTCTTTTTCCAGGAATTGAAGGGGTACACTGGGTTTATTATGAGTAGGGGACGAGTTAGGGAATGGTCTGTAATGACTTCCTTATCCCGTAGTAGTAACGAGGAAGAGGACGGCCCCTCTTCCTCCTCATGCTCTTCCTTGGAGGTCGACGAGGAATATGAGTCTAACCTAGGGATAGGTTTTAGAGGAATATGAGGGATAAGTTTTAGAGGTTGATCCCGTTGAGGTAGCCTAACCTTGGGATTGTTGGCGGAGGAAAGAGTGGATATGAATGGGGGGGGTATCTGTGGTAGAGGGAAGGTGCTCGCCCCTCGGGACGACTTCGAGGGGGGTTTCTGGGGGGTTATTTTGTAACCCGTAAGACTGACATCGAGCTCCCCTGTTCTTCCACAGGTACCATGCCGCCCCGGAGATGCGTGAGCCGACCTGAGCTGTATCCTGCGCCCACCGATGCCGACCAATATCTATGGGTCGACGTGGAGCCGAAGGGAGTGCGGTCTAATCTAGATTCCGAGGATAAACTCTCCGACGTGAAGAGAGTTATATTACCCTGTTCGGGCGACGCCGCTGGTACTTCTTACGAAGTTCTTCCCTGTTCGGCGAATGACCGAATTTGCACCAAGACCGATGTCAACTCCTTCTTTTTTTATGCCGATTTAATTCACAACCTCGGCGTTACCTTGCCGTTTACTGACCTTGAGATGGGGGTTCTGAAAGAGCTCGGCCTAGCTCCCTCGCAACTCCACCCCAACACTTGGTCATTCTTGAGGGCGTTTCAGAAATATTGTCGGGCCAAGAGATTAGTATGCACAGTCCGACTTTTTCTGTGGATGTACAACCCGTTCATCAATAACAAAGACGGGGTCACTGGGCGACTTTGGGTATCGGCCAAAGCCCGAGCTCGCTGTGGGCTCTTCGGGATGTTTACGGAATCCTGGAAGCACTTTAAACCCAGGTTCTTCAAGTATAAATTTGTGGGTGTTGGCCGACCTTGGTTCCAGGACGAGACGGTTCCGAGGTTTCCCCTAGAGTGGACCTCGGAGTTCTTTGACCGCCACCTTGGTACTCCACAAAGGTGGTCGGGCGCGACTCTTGATGCGGACGAGGCTGCCACAATCCATCACTTTCAAAATGAATATCAAGCTCGGAAAGTCCAACTTGATATTGGGGTTTTTATGAAGTGTTCCGACAATGACGTATTAGCCAAAATTGGTAGTTAACCTCGCTCTTGTGACTTGCAAAAATATGTATACAAACACACATTTCTTTTTTTTATTTGTCTTCGTCTCTTCTTTTTTGTTTGCAGAGGAATATTGGTCAGCGATGTCGTCTAAGGCGTTGAAGGTTGCGCTGAGTCGCAAAAGAAAGAAGTCGGAGAGCACTTTCACTGATGCCGCGACGGCTGAGACGACGTCAGCCGACTCCGCTCTACCACATTCTACTCAGCCTGCGGTGATCGCTACCTCGTCCCCTCCTCAGCCTCCCTCTCCTAGTACCGAGCCTGTAAAAGTTGCTGGTGCCCCAAGGCCAACAACTCCTACTACTAAGCCCTCGGTTAAAGAGTCGCTTGTGAAGATGTCAGGGGGCCGAATGGAAGAAGACGGCCGAAGGGTTGGCTTATCATTTAAGAAGGTCGACTAACTTTTTCAATGTGTTGGCCGATGTCGCCGATGACGTTGCGGAAGGCGTGTCGCCGGCCAGGAAGAAGGCCCGGTCTGATATGGCGGCGGAGGTGGCGGAGCTGAGGGAGAATAAAAACTCGGCTGAGCAAAAGTTGGCCGAGTTAAAGGAGGAGCACCGACGGAAGTTAGAGGAGCTTCGGAAGAGTCAGGAGGAGGCCCTGGCCCGGGCGACGGCGGTTGCAAAAGGGGCAGGTCGGCAAGAAGGGCTAGCCGAGATGGAGAAGGTGAGAACACTGTTGAAGAGAAGAGCCGCTCAAGCTCTTAAACACAAAGTAGCCGCACGTGAAGCATATTTCAACCTTGAGAGGGCGGCGGGTAAAGTTTTTACCAGCGCGATAGAGCAGATTCTGCACCTGAACCAAGGGCTCCAAATACGGTACCTTGGCGCCTCTGCTGGTTTCGGGGTGGAGGATGGGAAAATGGTCGATTATGACAAGGACGGGCTTGAAGTCGACCTAAACCAACCCAAGGAGAACCTGCCCGACCCTTTGGTGGAGAAGGCAGATGAGGAGTTCAACTCGACCTCGGTTGTCCTATCTGATGTCGAAGATGAAGCAGCGTAAGTCCCTTATGCTGGGCAGCTTGTGATTTGTGACTTGTCAATGTTTTTTGTAACATGTTTGACAGTGTTGGATTGTATTTAACTTTATTGTGTACAACATTTTGTTCTTATGCAAGTTCTTTCCAGTTTCAACTTGTTGCATACTATCAGTCTATGCAAGTTTTTATTCTAACTTGTTGCATTCGTATAGAGTCCGAGGTCATTTTTAAATAACTAAGTAGAACTACCTTTGAGGATACAAGTTTTTTGTCAACTTGTTGTATTTGGATTTGATCGGATTTAAAACTTACCAATGTTAAACTCGGACGACTCAGTAAGTGCAGTAATCTTATAAGTTTTCCTCTGAATAAAGGTACTGTATATAAGTGCATACGGTAGAGAACTCGGATCTACCCACCTTAGCCGAGGTGGGTGTCCTCGGCCCCGATGTAAAAGAGAGTGCTGAGTGAAGCTATGTATAAACATTTCACAGCAGTCTGTTCTTTATCGGGTGTCCCTTGTACACTGTGCATATGAGCCGATCTTATCTGGGAGACGTTGGCTGTGCATAGCGCCATGCAACATTTAGGTGGCTAGTGCTAAATGAGAAGCTAGTACGTACGTATATAAAACTGTGGCACTTGAGTATGAGCAAGTTTGTACTTTTCATTAATTACCATGAGTACATTGCTTATAGATTGAGAAGGTGGGTATGTCCCCACGTGGAAAATGAGAGCATGATTAGTAAGTGCGAAATATTAATAGAAATGAAGATAAAATTATGAAGATAAAATTTAAACTTTTAACTGGGGCAGCCGATAACACCTGAGGTAAACCTAGCTGAAGTAGGTTCTCAGTTTTGCCACGTTCCAAGAATTTTTAAGCTCGGCCCCTTCAAGGGTTTCTAGTCTATATGTCCCAGAGTGTGTTTTTGAGATGACTCTGTAGGGCCCTTCCCAGTTTTGAGCAAATTTCCCGTCTCTTCGGTTTTTAACATCGATGTCGGCCCTCCTAAGAATGAGATCGCCGACCTCAAAAGACCTGGGTTGTACCGCTTTGTTGTACTGCTTGGCTTGCCTTTCTTTCGCTTTCTTTTCCCGAGCAGAAGCGGTGTCCCGGATCTCCTCGGCCAAAATCAAGTTTTCTTTTATCAAATTTCCGTTTTCCTCCTTGGGTCTATCCCTCATTCGGAAGGTATGAATTCTTCGTTCGATGGGGATGACCGCATCACAACCATAGGTGAGTCTGAAGGGGGTTTCTCCGGTTGAGGACTAAACCGTGGTCCTGATTGACCAGAGGACCTCGGGTAGAAGATCGGCCCATGCTCCTTTGGCCTGTGTGATTCTCTTCTTGGGCCGTCAACGATAGCTCGGTTGGCAGCTTCTGCTTGGTCATTAGTCTGGGGGTGCTCAACCGAGGAAAAACAATGGGAGATCCCGAGACTCTCAGCTAATATCTGGAAGTTGTTGGCGGCGAATTGACTGCCGTTGTCGGTGATCAATGTGAGAGGAAGGCCGAAACGGGAGATGACTTGTTTTATGAAAAACTTCTGGATCCTTGACGAAGTGATGGTTGCTAGGGGCTCAGCTTCGATCCATTTGATGAAGTAGTCTATTGCTACCACGATGAATTTTAGTTGGCCTGGAGCCGTTGGGAACTGTCCCACAATGTCCATCCCCCACATGCTGAAGGGCCAGGGGGAGGCTAGAGAGTGGAGCTCCTCGGACGGTTTCTGGTAAACATCACTGAAGAATTGGCATTGAGGACATCGTCGAACATGGTCAATGAAATCCATTACTAAGGTTGGCCAGAAATATCCGGCCCTTAGTATCTTTCTCGCCAAGGATTTTCCTCCGACGTGATGGCTCCCCATTCCTCCATGGACCTCGTTCAAGGTCTCCTGAGCTTCCTCGGAGGTAAGACATCGGAGGAGTGGAGATGACATTCCTCTCCTATAAAGGACTTCATCAATAATAACATACTCAGCTGCTTTTCTCTTAAGTTTCTTTGCTTCCTTTTGATCGGCAGGGAGTATTCCATGTTCGAGGTACGCCCTGATCGGGTGCATCCAGTTCGGCGATACCGAAATGGCCATTACTACGCTTGGGGTTGCAATTTGCTCTTGAATGAGGCTTTTATTATTCCCTCCGCCTTTTGTGCTTGCCAACTTGGAAAGCACATCAGCTCGAGAATTTGAACTGCGGGGGATATGGGTGATGGAAAATTTTTCAAAATCGAGAGTGAGGGATTTAACTTTGTCGAGATATTTCTGCAGGATGGGTTCCTTGGCTTGGTAGTCCCCAACAACTTGGGAAACCACCAACTGGGAGTCGCTCATAACTTGAACTTCGGACGCACCGAGCTCTTTGGCCATGCGGAGGCCAGCAATGACTGCCTCGTACTCGGCCTGATTATTCGAAGTTAGAAACTCGAATTTCAGGGAACACTCGATGTTGAGCCCTTCCGCGTTTTCCAAAATAACTCCAGCTCCTGCACCCTTTTGATTGCTTGAACCATCAACATATATTACCCAAATATCCGAGCTAGAGCTTTGGTGGGGCTCTGTAAACTTGGACACAAAATCTGCTAACACTTGTGACTTGATTGCCTTCCACGGTTCATAGGAGATGTCGAACTCGGAGAGTTCGATTGACCAGGCCATCATTCTCCCCGCGAGGTCGGGCTTTTGCAGAACTTGTTTAATGGGCTGGGCGGTTCGTACGACGATAGGGTGGCTTTAAAAATATTGTCGTAACCGCCGTGCAGCCAGGATAAGACAGAATGCAAATTTCTCAATCTTGGAATACCGAAGCTCGGGGCCCTGGAGAGCTCGGCTTATGAAATAAACGGGGAATTCACTCTGACCCTCATATCGAACCAACACGGAGCTAAGGGCTGACTCCCCAACGGAGAGGTAAATAAAGAGGTTCTCCCCCTCACGGGGGCTGGAGAGAACTGGAGGGGAAGAGAGGTATTCTTTCAGAGCAAGGAAAGAGGCTTCACAGTCCTGATCCCAATTGAAAGTTGTGCCCTTTTTCAAAAGTTGGTACCAGGGTAAGGCCTTTTTAGCAGCTTGAGGAAGAAATCTAGACAGAGCCGCCATCCTGCCAGTTAATTGTTGCACTCCTCTGAGGTCGGCAGGGCTTTTCATCTCCAGTATAGCACGGCATTTGTCGGGGTTTGCTTCGATTCCTCTCTCGGAGAGCATGAACCCGAGGAAAGCGCCAGCGGGGACTCCGAAAGTACACTTCTCCGAATTCAACCTCATCCTATGGGTTCTTACCCTTTCCAGGACCGTGGTTAGGTCCTTGGCATGGTCTTCCCTTTTCTTACTCTTTGTGATCATGTCGTCGATGTAAACTTCCATGGTAGCGCCAATGATCCCGTCAAAAACTTTATTCATCATCCTTTGATAGGTTGCGCCAGCATTCTTAAGGCCGAAAGGCATGACGGTGTAACAGTAAGTTGCCTTTCCGGTCGTGAATGTGGTCTTATCTTGATCAGGGGGATACATAGGGATCTGGTTATATCCTGAATATGCATCAGTCAATGATAACAATTGGTAACCTGCCGAATTATCGACGAGCTGGTCAATAATCGGCAGTGGATATTGGTCCTTGGGGCAGGCTTTGTTGAGGTCGGTGTAATCTACACACATCCTCCAACTACCGTTTGCCTTTTTAACCAGGACTGTATTTGCAACCCATTCGGCGTATGGGACTTCTTTTATAAACCCGGCTTCGAGCAACTCAGACACCTTTTCCTGGATAACTTTTGCCTTCTCAGTTCCGACCCGTCTCATTTTCTGCGCCACCGACCTTGCTTTCGGGTCTACACTGAGCCTGTGACAGATAAAGTTCGGGTCGATCCCCGGCATATCGGCCGAGGTCCAGGCGAATAGGTCCAAATTAGCTCGCAATAGTGCGATGATTTCCTCCTGTACATCCTTAGGGAGGTCAGCACCCACCTTGACGGTTCTGCTGGCGTCGGCGGGATCGATGGGAACTGCCGACCACTCTCCTTGAGGAGACGGTCTGAGGTCATCTTGTTCAGCCCGGACGTCCAACTCGGCCAAAAGGACCTTCCCTTTGGCTAGTGTCGGACCCGAGAGTTCTTCTTGCTTTTTCTTACTTTCCCGTAGACTCGCGTTGTAGCATAGTCGGGCTCTGGGCTGATCAGCTTTGACGGTGACAAGGTTGTCGTCAGAACCAACGAATTTCATTACTAGGTGAACTGTTGAGACCACTGCTCCAAAGGCTTGAAGGCAGGTTCGTCCCAGTATCACATTGTAGGGGGATTCATAGTCAATTACCAAAAACTTAATAAACTCCGTTCGGGCCGAAGGTAGTTTGCCCAAGGTCACCGGGAGGAGGATGGCTCCAAGGGGGCGTATTGTCTCGCCCGTGAAGCTGATAAGATGCCCTTCAAAACGTACGAGGTCGGCGGATCTTAGTTTTAATGCTTGAAATGTGTGGAGAAAAAGAATGTCGGCCGAGCTCCCCTGGTCAACGAGAACTCGGGCGACTTCGAAGTTGCTAATCATGGCCGCGATCACCATTGGGTCATTGTGATCCGGGATGATATCTCCTAGATCCTCATCAGAGAAACTGATTGGGATGTTCCGGGATGGTTTCTTACCCATAGGCTTGTGGCGAACGGCTAACACCTGCTGAACATACCTTCTCCTTTCCGACTCCCTTTCGCCGCCACCGGCGAAACCTCCAGAGATAGTGTCCACCCGGAAGTTTGCCGGTATTTTGAACAGATCCTGTATAACCAAATTTCTTGGATGTTTTTGGGACCCATCAGGAGCTGAGGCTTGAATGGTGTTTTGATGCGACGATAGTGACGGTGGGTAAGGAGGGGGGGTGGTGGGGACCTTGCTGCCCAGCTAACCCCAAGGTGCGACCGCAGGTCTTCAGCTGGCGGGATTCTCCCAGAGCATTCCCTCCTCCTTTTCTGATCCGGTTGAGCTTCAGACATGGTAGAATCTTCTGAGTGGGGTTGAAGTTTATCTTTCCCCACAGACGGCGCCAATGTGATGTCCTAGACGGTGAGGACCTCCAAGGGTGTAGGAGATGACCTTCAAAGGTACCTCTGTCTAGGGTTGATCTGTGATGTTTGTGGGAAGTCCTCAGATGGCTAAAGGAAAGAGCCAAGAAGCAACCCTAATCACTGGTGTGTGAGGATGGCAATTAGGGTTAGAGGACGTACCTGAGCCCCATGTAGTACGGAGCTACTTATAGGGGGGAGCTGGTTGCCCTAATGGGCTTGCTTTAGGCCCAAGTAGGGCCAGCCTGTACTGAGCTAGGAGTGGATAGGCTGTCCTTGTGGATAAGGTTGTGAGCTGTCCTTGCGGATAAGGTTGTGAGCTGTCCTTGTGGATAAGGAAGGGGGACGTCATCATGTCCTATATGTCGGACTCGGGGAGGTGTCGAACCTGGATGGGAACACGAGGTCGGCCTGTATCTGGCATCTGTTCGGCCGTTGAGCATTGAGCTCGGCCAAGCGCTTAGAAGGCCTCCTGAAGGGTCCTCAGTATTTCGGCGAGGTGGTTTGAGGACCTCGGCTAGGCCGAGTCCACCACATTTACGAAAATGGGATAGTCAAAATCAAAATTATTTTGGTCAAACGTGCATTGATATTAATGCAATCCAATTGCCACGTGATAACTTGTGATCGGCCAACGTCAGATTTCGCTAAATTTTTTTTTTAAAAAAAACAACTAACTGGTTCGTGTCACCGCCAATGACGCAACTCCTAAGTTTCGCCATGTGGAGGTGCTCCCCACACCCCTATCCCCCACAGGCCAGTAGCCCAACACCACAGTAAATTATCGCTCAACCCCCAATCAATATAAGACCCCATTTAATACCCCTCCATGACCCATTTAATCCCCACTTGTCCCATTCTACCACCCTACATATACCCTGAGCTCCATTTTCAAACACTGCAACTCACTTTTAATATATTTTCTTTTTATATTTTTTTTCTTTTTCAAATCTTCATTTTACACAAATTTTTTTTATATTTTTTAGGTAAATTTTTATATTTTATATATATATTTTTTTATTAATTTTAGTTTTTTCTTTTTAGGCACTTATATATATAGAAAGTGATAATCTTATTTAATGTTTTATGTATTTTATTTCTATGCATGTGTACGTAAAGTGTGACATTGTATGTTATTTTTTTTTTGTCCTTTTTATTTTTATGTAATTGTACGTAGAAAGTGATACTCTTAATTTTTTTTTGTGCTTTGTATTTTTATGCACTTGTACGTAGATCATGATACTCTTATTTATTTTGTTTTTATGTACTTGTACTTAAAGCGTTATACTTTTTTTTGTGTGTTTTTTATATTTTATGCACATGTACATGGAGAGTGATACTTTTAATTTTTTTTGTGCTTTGTATTTTTATGCAGTTGTACGTAGAGCATGATACTCTTATTTATTTTATTTTTTGTGCTTTTTATTTTTATGCACATAAAAATAAAATAAATAAGAGTATCACACTCTACGTACAAGTGCATAAAAATACAAAGCACCAAAAAATTAAGAGTATCACTCTCTACGTACAAGTGCATAAAAATAATAAACACAAAAAAAAGGTATGACGCTCTAAGTACAAGTACATAAAAATAAAAAGAAGAGTATCACGCCCTACGTACAACTGCATAAAAATACAAAGAATATCACTCTCTATGTACAAGTGCATAAAAATAAAAAACAAAAAAAATATATATATATAACGCGTTAAGTACAAGTACATAAAAATAAAAAACACAAAAAATAGAATAATTAAGAGTATCACGCTCTACATATAAGTGCATAATAATACAAAGCGAAAAAAAAAAAGAATATGACTCTCTACATACAAGTGCATAAAAGTAAAAGGCTTAATTATGTCACAAGTCCATGAAATTTGGGGTACTTTTGCCAAATATCCTTATTCTTTTTTTTTTCAATGTTTGACTCCCCGAAATTGCTTTTGGGTTTGTCATATACCTCTACTATCAATTGTGGCCAATTTTGCTGACATGTAACATTATAATCCTGGTCAGACGCAGGAGGTTGGTCATGTGATGCCGCGTAATGTCACAGGAGTGAAAACGACCTCTCTCTTCAATATTTTTTTATTTAACTAAAAATATAAAAAATATTAAGTTTTTTAGTTTTTTAATTTAAAGAAAAGCAGGATCTTTGCCCACGTGGTACCACGTGTCTTACCTCCTGCGTCTGACCAGGATTCTGACGTTACATATCAGCAAAATTGGCCAGAATTGGTAGTAGGGGTATATAACAAATCCAGAAGTAACTTCATGGAGTCAGACATTGAAAAAATAAGAATAAGGGTATCTGACAAAAGTATCATAAACTTTAGGGACTTGTTGGAATAATTGATGGTATTGGCAACGTCACCCAAGAGGGGGGTGAATTGGGTGTTTATAAAAACATTGAAAATCGATCGAATCAAACGTTCTTAAAAGATTTAAAGAGATTTAAACGTAGAGGAAGACTTAAAGAACGATTGAAAACGTTTTTAAGTGCAGAATAATATGAATATTTATATTTATATTGAAAACGTATTATTCACGAGATTGAAGAGATAAACACAATGAAAAACGCATACACATGCTATATAGTTTCAAATAAGATTATTTGCAATATATAATTAACACAATATAAAAACGAAAAGTAAAGAGATAAGGGATAGAGAAATTTGCACCGGGAATTTTTATCCTGGTTCGACAAACAATGCCTACATCCAGTCCTCAAGCGACCCACTTGAGCTTTTCATTAAACCAAGACGCCACGCGTCCCCGAGTACAACCAGAGCGTCCCGCAAGCTACTAGGAATCCCACCGTTTGCCAGGGACCTCGAACAATAACAACTAGGAACACCTTCCTAGATTTACAGATAGCCTAACTACTAGGAATCCCACCGTTTGTAAGACCCAGGCTGATGAGGGCGGGGAGTGATCGCCGGTGCAATGAGGCACGGACAAGGAGCGGCTCCTGGCAGGCTTCTAAGGGAGGGGTACATGGATGAACCGACACATCGGAATGAGAGGGTGATCCTGAGACTGTGTAGGAATGGGACTACACAGTACAGGAAGGCTTAAATGAATTGATTAGTACTACCCATATCAACAAGATGCATCTTCTTTTCGGTAGCCCATCACCTAAGAACTCCATGGTTAAGCATGCTTGACTTGGGGTAATTCTGGGATGGGTGACCTCCTGGGAAGTTTTCCCGAGAAGTGTGCGAGTGAGGACAAAGCATGCTGAAAAGACTCGTGTTGGTATGTGGGGACAGTCGCAATCCATTTGCCTGCCAGGGATGTTACACCGTTCGTATAGCACTACCCAATACACAAGGGTTTTCTCACCCTATGAACACGACACACGTTCAATCCTAAGGATAACACTCCTTAATTACTAAGGTAGTCACGCCCCTTACAAAAATTGGATTTGCACGAAGAAAAGTGTGCAACTAACAATGATGCTCTCTAGATAGAGCTGATACAACAATAAAGTCCTATAACAATAATTAGCACTAAGGTACACTCAAGGTTTTTGATTTTTAGAAAAGTTGAAGGATGAAGATGATGATGATCAAGTTTTTCTCCAAGAGATGTTTTTCCAAAAAGAATAACTATTTCAAAAGAGAATGGAATCATAAAATGTAGAAGAAGAAGTTTTAAATTTGAAAAATGAGATCATTTAAAAAAGGAAATAAATCATTCTGAAAATCAAAAGATTTCATCACGTTTTTTAAAATTTGAATTAAAGTAATCGATTACATTGGTCAAAGTAATCGGTTACTTGCTCTCTGGTTTTTATAAAAAAAGTTGCAGCATAAAATGTAATTGATTATTAGCTTCAAGTAATCCATTACTTACACTTAGTTGACCAGACCAAGGAAGTAATCCATCACATGAACCTAAGTAATCCATTACTTGCTCTCAGGATACAAGTTTTCCAGAATGTAATCGATTATCTCAAGATGAGTAATCGGTTACATTAGCATAAAAACAGTTTTTAATCAAAATATTGTATCCAGAGGTTTTCTCAAAGGTTTTCATAAAAACTCTTTCCAGGAGCTAAGTTTGTAAAAAGGCTTCTTCTACTTTTTCACAAAACAACATATCATCATCATCATATCTTAGTAAAATTACTTGAGTGCCTTAGCCTAAACATTGTTTTACATACCAACTTCTAAAACCTAAAGGGTTGACACTAAAGGCATGCACAACTTCAACGCATCATCCATGTACCTGTAACATAATAATATTCATGTTTGTCATCATGTTGTCATCATCAAAATATCATCATGGGGAACATGATTCTCAACACTCCCCCTTTTTGATGATGACAAACATTCTCTGCAAAACAGATGTTAGTACACAGATAATTATATTCAAATATGAAGAACAGACATCAAGCATGCACATGAGCTCAAAAGCTCGAATAACATAAACTCAAGGGACTAGCTCCCCCTGAATTTATGAACACAATTTTAGCGCTCCCCCTGTATCCTGTAATTCCCTGTTCTGTTCCTGCTTTACTCCTGATTACTCCTGTTTTGCACATATAACTATTCTCCCCCTTTTGATATCATCAAAAAGGATGGTACAACATCAACATCAATAATCACATGACATGACATAATAGAACCAAACTAATATAGCCGTAAAGTCAATGTCATGATCCAAACATCCAGAGTTATACCAAGTCAAGCATAAGCAAAATAGAAATAGAAACAGTTCAACAAATTAAAATACTAGGGGTTATGCATGATAATAAAATCCAGACAAATAAGATAAATGCATGAAAATGAAGTCAAGGCAGATTCCACAAGCTACAGGCCACGAGTGAAGGGTTCCCTACTCTGGTGACGCAGATGATAGATGTCCTCTCGCATCTGCTCCATGCTGACGTTCATGCTCTGCATATCAAAAGTGAGTTGAGCCATTCCATTATCAACTAATTGCATGTGAGCATCTGATTGGTGGATATGGCTTCTGATGTCATCCATGAATGTTTGCATGTAGGGAGGTATGAAGTCGGATGACAGGATAGCTTGTAGAGGAGGGAGATTAGGATCATGTTCTTGTTCCTGTTGTTGTTGTTGTTGTTGTTCCTCTTCTTCATCAGGGTCATAATTATGTCTTGACTTTCGCTCACGACGCATCGTCTTAGGAGCCCAACCACTTCCTTCCATGTTCACCCATCCCATGTTTCCCAAAAAGTTTGTATCCATCCACATGTTCGCATTGGGAGTAGTCCTCGACTCTCCATTAACTGGAATCCGGAAACGCCTCAGAATGTTGGTGATCAATGGTGCATAAGGAAGTTTGGTTGTTTTCAGCTTCATATTACGATCGATCGAGTGACAAACTTTACTTGCAGTCTCTATCATGTGATTCAAGACATACCAACCCCAGTTGATAGGTTTGTTATGAGACCAGGCCCATAGGATAATGTAATCAGTGTCCATCAACCTGAAGTAGTTACCCTGACGAGGCATGAGACAACGATTGATAATGAAGTGAAGCACACAGAACTCGAATTTCATATTTCCCGAAGTCAATGTCTTGCTAGTAGGAATTCTATCATCAATGAACTCTTCTTTTGCAGTTTTCTTTTCATACTCATCGCCCCAAAGATTGTCTGAACTAGACCCAGTGTAAGTTATCCCATCCATAGGCAAATGAGTGATATTTCTCCATGTGTCCAGATTGATATTAATACTTCTGCCTTTTACCTCAGAATAAAGAACATTCTCCTCAGAATTCCAAACCAGATTTGTGTAGAAAACCCTGACCAAGTCTTCATAGAAGTCACCCCCGATAGTACTAAACTCAAATAATTCTTTTTCTTTTAAGAGTACTACAGCAGGGAGGTTGCAATCTTCGTCTTCGAAGGTTTCCGTATCTAAGAATCTGGGAGAGATCACTGAACACGCTGCAAAGTATTTTTCATAATCAGCAATTTGAGTAGGATTTGAAAACCATCGATTGAGTTTCTCAACAGCAACCGGTTGAGGAACTGGAGGAGGTGGTGCAGAAGGACCGGCTTCACTCTGTCTAGGTCTAGATGGCCTAGCAGCACGACTGGAAGAAGAAGGTTGTGCTTGATTCTGTACGACTGGTGGTGAACGCTCATCCTCATCAGATTATTCAATTAGAGCCCTTCTCTTTGTACGACGAGTAGACATTTTTTCCAGATAACAAAACAACTTTAGGCAGACAGCAAGCACAATGAACCAGATGAACAACAGTGAACAAATGCAACAATACACCCAACTACTCAACTGATCAAATTCAAGTCCAATAGAGCTGTTCAAAAACCAGATATCACCAAGACAATAGTGCAGAGATACTACCAATTCCAATGCTTTACTAATCTCACAATATCAACACATTAACCAGAGATTTAGTAAACATGCACAACATACCAAGTGTAGTAGCAAGAGACACTTGATGAAGAAGAAGGTGACTGAACACTGAACCGGAATATAATGAACTTGTCAACCGCTGAACCGAATGTTGAACCAACACTGAACCGAAGACCTGAATGCGTTGAACCGAATTAAACCCAATGCTGAATCGAACCACAAAGTCACTGAACCAGAACCAGAATGAACCGTCTGAACCCGAGAACTCTGAACCGAACCAAGATCCTTGACAAACCAGTGAATCTTTGTAGAACCGAGTTAGACCAATGTGAATCGGTTGGGGTAAGGGTTTTGAGAAATGGTGAAGAAGGGAGAAGGTAATGGTGAAGAGAGGTTGAGAATGGTGGTTTTATGAGGGTAGAGTGGTGTTTTAATGGTGGTTGGTGGTGGTTTAGAGAAGAGACCGAATGGGTATGGTGAGAGGAGAGAGAAACGAGTTTTGATGGAAGAGGAGAGAAACGATGGAGGTTTATGAGAGAGGGAAGAGATATGAGTGAGAATGGTGGTGATTTGATGAAGGTTTGGTGATGGAAATAGAGGTTTGTCGGTTGAAGGAAGAAGAAGTTGAGAAGGAGAAAGAAGGTATCGTGGAAGAAGGGAGTATGCCGTGATTTTGGTAGGGAATGAGAGAGAGAACATGTAAGAGTGTATGTGTGGCTAGGGTTAGGTCAAAGTTTGTGGTCCACACTTGGTTAAAACGGGTCAACAAAGGCCCAACTGGTCCATTCGAATTTCCCCTTTTTTTTTTCAGATACTGTAGCTGATAATCGATTACTAACAGGATTTAATCGATTACTTTCCTTATGTAATCGATTACTTCCATACCTGTAATCGATTACGTCCTCTCTGATGAATACATGATGCAACTTTTCTAATCGATTATTGGGCAGGCTGTAATCGATTACTTTCTGGCATTTAATCGATTACTTCATTCACTCTAATCGATTACTTCTTCTCTGGTGAGTTGAATGATGCTGCAGAACTAATCGGTTAACTCTGAATCCTGTAATCGGTTACTTCCCTTGAACTGATCAGATCTGTTGCACTAAACCACTGGGTAATCGATTACTGTTGCAAAGTAATCGATTACTTCTGCTTAAACTTCCAGAATTCTGCTTTTTCTTCTCTTTTCAAGCTTCCTTGTACCCTTCGACTGATTCTTTGAATATAGAGAACCTGTGTGGCTATAGCTTGTGGTCAACTTACCTGTTCAACCCTATTTCCTGCAAACACAAAATGTTTATGGCTATCTCCAATGCTCAAGTCAGTAAGGTTTTTCAAAGTGAAACAATTTGAGCAATTGAAAGACTTAGAATAAACAACATGCCAAAAATACTAAAAGTCACACAAGCCTTATATAACTATGAATTGTAACAAGTTCATACATAATATGCATTTGAATGCTAAATCAAACAACTTCAAGCTTTCACTCAATATCACATTATGAATGAAGTACTTCTATTATTCCAAGAAATAGTAATCATGTGATAACTTTTTGAACAAAATTTTTACTGCACATGATTTGATTTTCAAATTCAATACAACTTGGAATAATTAAAGTAGGCTCTTGTGTAATCATGGTTATAGTAGGAAGATGACTTTGTTACCTCAGACTTGTTGTGCCAGGATGAACGATTTCTTGACCAGAGTGAGTGTGTTCTCGACCATTGCTTCCTCTTATGATATTTGACTCTATTATGACTCCAATGTCTTTTTGAGAAGTTTTTGGTTCTAGCGAACTTGTTCTCCACCCATCTAGTTGTTGGCTTCCAATAAGTCATTATAAACGCTTTCTTCTCCTGATATCCTTTTGGTTCTTCCTTTGACAACTGATTATGCATGTTCCTGTTACAAGAAGAACTTTTTGGTACCCATCTCATGTTGGGTCCAGGAGGATTAGGCTTGGATACCTTAGAAACTTTTGGAACCCATGTTGGTTTTGGCCTCAAAATATCGAGAGGGGGATGAATCGAGTTTTATTATGTATTGAAAAAAATCGTAACAAATAAAAAATTGATTTGAGATGGAGAGATTAAACGTTCGATACGGATCGCGAAAACGATAGAAAAAATAACAAATGAGTAGCGTGGAAACGTAAAAATTGAAATATGCGGAAATTAAAAGAGATAGGGATAGAAAAGCTTGCACCGGTGAATTTTATACTAGTTCAGCCTTCCCGTCGAAAGGCCTAGTCCAGTCCCCAAGCGACCCGCCTGAGAGTTCTTATACCAAGCAATAGAGCCGCACCCTATTACAACCAAGAGCACCCCGCACACTACTAGGAACCTCCGTTCGCTAGGGGCCTCATTCACACAGCAGGGTTCCTCGCCGTACGACGTATCACACGTCCACTAAGGGATTCTCTCCCTAACCACTAAGGTTTAGAATGATTACAATGATAGTGATTACAATAGCTTTTTGTGTTCTCACAACACGGATACAACAATATGCTCTATGATAGTGAAGTAGAAGTTTCTCTTAGAAGTTTACTCAGCCATTGAAAGTTTTGTTCTTCAAAAGATTATGAACAATGAAGATCAGAAAACTTGAGAAGATGAAGAAGAGAGAAACGTGAATGAGAATGAATGAAATGAAAATTACGTTCTGAAATGTTGGAGTGAACTTTATTTAAAAGGAAAACGATTTTGAATCAAAACAGATTTTTAATAAGTAAAACAAAATCAAAATAGAATAAAATAAGATTTGAAATAAGTTTTAAAATCAAAACTAAATCAAAACGATTTACGAAATAAAATAAAGATTTGATTCTTAAAACCAAAAAGGAAATAATTCAAATTTAAAATCATTTTCGAATTTTGTAAAATATATCAGAATCTTTTATATAAAAACAAATCAGGAAATAATAAAAATGATTCTGACACATTTTTCAATAAAACCTGAAGTAATCGATTACTTTATGAAGATAATCGATTATTCCTTCAAAAATAGAAATTCTTAAATTCATTTGAAAACCATGTAATCGATTAGGCTAATAATAGTTAATCGATTACACCACTCCTATTCATTGTATGATGCAACTCATAATAATCGATTACACTAAGGAGTTAATCGATTACTGAGCCTCTGGTTTGCATATGATGCAACATCATGTAATCGATTACTACAAAGCTTGTAATCGATTACTAAGCCTCTGAAAAATATATGATGCAACAATTATAATCGATTACTTGACTAATGTAATCGATTACTTTCATAAGAAAGTAACTGATTAACAGAATTCAGTTAATCGATTACAACTTCTCTGATTTTTCTATGATGCAACAAAGTTAATCGATTACTTTATGAAATAATCGATTACTCCCTCTTGCAAACATACAAATATACAGAGTTTTGTAACATCAATTATTTTTACTCCGATTAAATGCAGAAAAACATTTTTATATGCAAAAAACACGTTTTTCTTCTTCTCTCCTAAAATGAAAAACTTTATTGGCTTTGTAACTTTTAAGGAAACAAAAACTTCATTACCTTACATTTGAACTAAGGAGAAGGTTTCTATTCTTAAGCTTGCTTGAGTCTTCAACCTTGAGACTTGCACTTGTGATCTTGAACTTGAGTTGGCTTATTATCATCAAAACACATACTTGAATAAAACTTGAAGTCCATAGAGAGTTTGAAGTATGCCTTCCAACCAGCTTGACTTCCAACACTCCCCCTGTTTGATGATGACAAACAACCATTCTGATATGCTCTTTATTATCTGCATCACAAGTGTTATACAAGCAGTATATACATATAAAATAATAAAACCTTCCTTAGAACACAAAATACAGGAAATATAATAGATCAATTCTTCTCCCCCTGTATAGATGCTTATTTTTGTGCATCATTCAGAGTATCTCTCCCCTGAATGCATTAGACATATATGGGAAATATCAGAATATCTCTCCCCCTTTTGTAATCATCAAAAACACGTGTGCCATCTCCCCCTGAAACACTAAGAAGATGCATCAATAATAACAAGAGAGATATATAGACTCACATACTCAAAAGATGTGAGAGGTAGAAGTTAAACCAATTTCTCTACGAATGAAAAAGAAATTTTCTTTTGGAAGCGGTTTCGTAAAGATATCAGCCAACTGCCGCGAAGTATCAACATACTCTATAATGTAATCTCCCTTTTGAATATGATCACGAATAAAATGGTGTCAAATCTCTATATGCTTCGTGCGAGAATGTTGCACTGGATTTTTGGTGATACTAATAGCACTGGTATTATCACCTTTAATGGGAATGTGATCTAGACTTACACCAAAGTCTAGGAGTTGCTGTTTTAACCACAAAATCTGCGCACAACAACTACCCGCGACGACATATTCAGCCTCAGCTGTAGATAGGGCCACACTAGACTATTTCTTGCTAGCCCATGAAACCAATGAATTGCCAAGAAGATGACAAGTGCCGCTAGTGCTTTTTCTATCTACTTTACAACCAGCAAAGTCTGAATCAGAATACCCAACAAGATTGTGGTGGACCTGGCTAGGCCGAGCTCCCCATAAACCCCGCTAAAAGCTCAAGGACCTAACAAGGGACCCACTGAACGCTTGGCCGAGCTCAGGGCTCAACGGCCGAACAAGCGCCAGATACAGGCTGACCTCATGCCTCTGCTCAGGTCCGATCTCCGTACGACTTCCCAGGTCCAACATCACCCCAAAGATTCCGACACCAAGGACAGCTCACCCCAGCCTTATCCGCAAGGACAGCCCACCCCATCCTTATCTGCAAGGACAGCTCACCCCATCCTTATCCGCAAAGACAGCTCACCCCATCCTTATCCGGAAGGACAGCGCACCACTCCTAGCTCATTACAGGCTGGCCCTACTTGGGCCCCAAGTTGGCCCATTAGGACAACCAGCTCCCCCTATAAGTAGCTCAATACTACATGGGGCAAAGGTACGTCCTCTTACCCTAATCGCCACCCTCACACACCAGTAATTAGGGTATCTCTTTGGCTTCCCCTTTGGCCACTAGAGGACTCCCAACAAACATCACACATAAACCCTAGGCAGAGTCCCCTCTAAGGTAGATTTCCCCTCCTTAGAGGTTCTCCTCGCCCTAGGACATCACATTGGCGCCGTCTGTGGGGAAAAGATAAACATCAGCCCCACCAAGAATCTACCATGTCTGACGTTCCAACAGTTCAGAGGAGAGGAAGAGGGCGTCCCAAGAGGGCACGGTCTCCGGAGGACCTACGTGAGCATCTTGAAGCCAACAGGGCAGCAAGGCCGTCACCACCTCCGCCACCGCCCCCTCCACCGCCTCCCCTTCCTCCTCCCCCACTACCTCCCCCACCGCCACCTCCTCCCCCAGAGTTTACCCATACACACAGTGGGCCTTATACCATCCACACTGATACCACCAACCCAGCTCAGTATGAAAGAGGAGGTCGGCGCGTGCAGCTACGTTCTGAGCATGGTGAGACCAACACTGAACAGCACCGCCCCCGTGGTGAGCGTGCTCAGTCTTTCAGCACCACCCACCGCTCCCACTCACGTCACTCCTCCCTTTCACGAGATGCCGAACTCTTATCTCTAATGCGACAACAAATGAGAATAGTGGAGCAACAAGGAAAAGCTATCGCAGAACTACAACAGATAACCATGCACCACCTTGCTGAACGAGTTATACCAGATCAAACCCCAACCACAAATGAGCCAACACAACCTCTGACCATCCCAACAAACCAAGGTAACACTATACTCCCAACCCAAAACTTGGCATCTCCACAACTGTTGACACCACAAATGGTTACAACACCCCTTACTACTCTCAATCAGTTACCTCAGACACCACCTTTTGATGACCAACAAGCCGACCCCGACGATGTCCATCCAGGCCACCCCTTCACCCCAGCAGTCATGTCCTACCAGCCACCACCTGGGTACCTCGGGCCAACCAACATCGCTAGGTACAACGGCCTGACCGACCCGCAGGAACACGTCCTCAATTATGAAGGCGCAATTAACTTTCATGGGGGAGGAGATCGGCTTAAGTGTCGGGCTTTCTCCATGACCCTCCAAGCTCCCGTCCTGCGTTGGTTTTCCACACTGCCAAGAAATTCCATCAATAACTGGAAAGAAATGAAGCAAGCATTCCTCAATAGGTACACCGCAAGTTGCATACAGCCAAGGTCGGATCACACCCTAGCAACAGTAACCCAGAAGCCAGATGAAACAATGCGTGCGTATTTGCACAGATTCCACACTGAATCCAGCTCGGTCCCTCACTTATCACCCGAGGTAGCCGTACTCCTCCTTACTCAAGGATTGCTCGAAGGAGGATTCAAAGATTCCTTGGTTGGAAGACCGCCGAGGGACATGGCCGAGCTGAGACAGCGGTCAAATAAGTACATTAACTTAGAAGAATTCACCAAAGGACAGACTAATATAATGGAAAACAGCCAAGCTACAGTTCAAAGTGCCCTTCCCCGAGGTCGCCCTCGAGGCAACAGGGACGAGAAAGGAGGAAGATCAGACCAAGGTGACCGAGGACGCCCCAACCCCGGGCACCAAGAGGACCGTCGATGTCCCTACACCACCAAGTATGATGTGTACACCCCCCTAACAGTCCCGAGATCTCAAGTCTGGAGAGAGACTATGCAAACCGACCTCAAGGGGGTAAGTCGCCCCCCTTTCCTCAGGAATCAAAGTAATATCAGAGATAGGTCGAAATACTGTAATTTCCATGATGGGTATGGGCATCACACCGACCAATGCACTTGGCTTCGGGATGTGATCGAAGACATGATAAGGAAGGGAAAATTACAACAGTATGTAAGAGAAGCAGTAGAAAGGAAAGGCCGAAGAAGAACCCGCAGCCCGGATAATGATAAAGGCAAAGCAAAAGCGGAGCCATCCCCCGAGAAGAGAGATGAGGAGCCACAACGAATAAGCTTGGTCGCGATCCAAGACATGGATAAGTCACCAGAAAACCTACGGGTAGAAACTATCTCCGGAGGTTTCGCAGGTGGAGGAGAAATGAGAGCAGATAGGAAAAGGTACATCAACCAAATCCTGGCAGTACACCACAAGCCCATTTACAAAAAGCCGTCTCGAGATATTCCCATCGTTTTCTCCGACCTGGATATGGAAGATGTTTTCCCCGATCATAATGACCCCATGGTAATAACCGCGCTGATAGGAAATTTTGAAGTCGCCAGGGTTTTTGTCGATCAAGGGAGTTCGACCGACATTCTCTTCCTACACACTTTTCAAGCATTAAAACTCAGATCATCTGACCTCCTCAAGTTTGAAGGAAACCTCATCAGCTTTACAGGAGAAGCAATCCGCCCCCTCGGAGCTATCCATCTTCCGATAACCCTGGGTAAGCAACCTTCAGCCCGGACGGAGATTATAAAATTCTTGGTAGTAAACTCTGATTCCCCATACAACGCCATTCTGGGACGAACCTTCCTCCAAGCCTTTGGGGCGGTAGTTTCTACGGTCCACCTAGCAATGAAGTTTGTTGGTTCAGACGACAAGGTCGTCACGGTAAAGGCCGACCAAGTAAAAGCCCGAATTTGCTATAATGCAAGTCTACGGGAAGGAAAAAGGAAGCAGAAAGAATCCACTGATCTAACCTTGACCAAAGGACAAATTTTAGGCATCGAGGTCAGAAAAGAGAGTCCAGGACAACAAGATGACAACGGTCCTACCAACCAAACCCGATCTGGGATCAACAGCTTTTTCATAATCAAAAAGCACCTCCTTCTCCTCCTACAAACTCGGCAGCCCCCAAGTGGCTTCAAGCTGGTTAAGTATCCCAAGCATTCCTCCTCGGTTCAGAAGGGGGCAGCTAAGAAGAAAAAAGCAGAAACAAACACTGGAGCAAAATATCCTCATCCTACAAGCGCGGAAGAACAGCGCTCCAAAAGTGAGACCTGAGCCTCCGTCCCCTAAGGGTGTGAGCACGGTTCTAAGACAAACAGACCCCAACAGAGGTGCTCACGAAGCACAGACTCTGGGACACTGTCTAAGGAGCCGAACTCAGTAAAGCCCTTAGATCACCACCCTACTGAGAACCTACATCGCCCAAACAGGTTTACCTCAGAAGCAAGTCACGGTTACCAAAAAGCTCTACTTAAATTCCTAATCAAAATGTTTGCCTATCAGTTTAGGCTTTTTAATTCATGTTTGGCCAGCATGCCTTTTCATTGTGAGATATCCACCTTTTTAAGTTCGGCCATCGCACCCTTTCATTGTAAGATATCCATCTTTCCAAGGTCGGCCAGAGTGCCACCACTATGAAATACCAAGTTTATTTTCAAAAGGCAATGTATTCTGACATCTAATCAATGAAATACAAACTTGCCCTTTACTCAAGTGCCAGAGTTTTATATACGTACGTACTAGCTTCTCATTTAGCACTAGCCACCTAAATGTTGCATGGCGCTATGCACAGCCTACATCTCCCAAAAGAGATCGGCTCATATGCACAATGTACAAGGGACACCCGATGATGTACAGCTTGCAGTGAAATGTTTTTACATCACTTCACTCAGCAACCTCTTCCACATCGGGGTAGAGGACACCCACCTCGGCCAAGACGGGATGTTCCGAGTTCCCTACCGTATGCCCTTATATACAACACCTCTTTCCAGAGGAAACCTTATAAGATTACTGCACTTACTGAGTAACCCGATCTAAACCTTAAAACAATCATGGGTGACTTGGGTGTGAGAAAGCTTCACAGACCAAGGCCCTTAATAATTCGTTATACGTCACAAGTTAAACTTAATACTTGCGTAAACAACGATGTAAAACCACGCAACAGATCTCACTATCTCGCGTTGCCTAAAAACTTTTTCAACGTATGCAACAAGTGACAAGTAACTTGCACACAAATTTTTTATGCAACAAGTTAAGAAAAATATGAACTTGCATTAAGTTAAAAACAAACTGTTATCAGGTGACAGTCAGCATATCCAACAAAGTTGTTACAAAGAAAAATCATGCTGCCCAGCATAAGGGACTTACGCCATGTCAATCCTCTACGTCGGATAACACAACCGACCTCGGATCAAAATCTTCTTCCATTCTCTCGGTCAGGGGGTCAGGAAGATTCTCCTCAGGCTGGTCAAGATCAACTTCGGCCCTATCTCTCCCATAATCCACCATCTTGCCATCCTCTACCCCATAGGCGGCACTAGCCCCAACCACCCTAATTCGGAGACCAGGATTCAAGTGCGGAACCTGCTCCACCGCATTGGCGAAGATTTTGTTTCCAGCTTTCTCAAACTAGAAATCAGCTTCCTGTGCCGCCACTTTGTGCTTAAGTGTTTGGGCAGCCCTCCTTCTCAGCAGGGTCCTAACTTTCTCCACCTCGGCCAACCCCTCTTGCCGACCAGCCTCCCTAACCTCAGCCTTCATCTGAGCCATGGCCTCCTCATTCTGCTTTTGGAGCTCCGCGATATGTTGCCGATGTTTTTCTTCCAGCTCCGCCAGCTTCTCTTCGGCCGCTTTCTTCCTTTGTCTTAGATCCTCCACCTCCGCCGCAGCCTCCAACCGAGCTTTCTTCTGAGCGGGTGATATACCCTCTGCCACATCGTCAGCAACCTCGGATAGAACACTAAACATGGTACAGGCCCTTTTCATCTGAATAGCAAAGTCTTCGGCCTTCTTCTTCCACTCAGCCCCCGACATCTTCAGAATTCCCTCTCTAACTGAGGGACTGACGGTAACTACTGGAGGTCGGGAAGAACCTTCAGATCCCCGGCCCTGAGCAGGCGAGCTCGGCGCGACAACCATCTCTACGTCCGAGCTAGCCGCCGGTTGAGGAGCCTGCGCAAGGATAACGGCAGGCGGAGTAGGTTGAAGAGGACCAGAACCTGTCGAGGTCGTATCAGCAGTGACCTCGGTGGCTGCCACCTTGGCGACGACGGCAACAGCAGCAGGAGATGTGGAAGCCTTCTTTTTGCGCACTTCCAAGGCAGCCCTCATCTCTTTAGAAGACATGTTGGCCCAATATTTCTCTGCAAAACACAAAGAAAAGAAACAAAGAAATCAGCAAAAGACAAAAAGAATAGATTACAAAGGCAAAAAAGTGAAAAGCTATCTACCAATGTTTGTTAAGACGTCTCGGACTGGGCACGTCATGAACACTCCTATATCAAGCTGAGACTTGCGAGCTCGGTACTCAGTTTGAAAGTGGAAGGCTGTAACAGCTTCATCGGCATCCAAGGTTGCCCCTGACCACCGTTGAGATTCCTCCGAATGTCGGATGAAAAATTCTTGTGTCCATTCTAAGGGAAATCTCGGTTTCGTTTCTCCCATAAACCAGGGGCGACCATAACCCACATGTTGGTACTTAAAGAAGCGCGGTTTGAATTGTTTCCATGATTCAGATAACATCCCAAAAAGCCCATAACGACCTCGAGCCTTGGTCGATACCCAAAGCCGACCTGAGACACCCTCCTTGTTACTAACGAACGGATTGTACACCCACAGGAAGAGCCGAGCTGTGCAAACCAGGTTCCTAGCGTTACAATATCTCTGAAAGGCTCGGAGAAAAGACCAAGTATTGGGATGGAGCTGAGAGGGAGCCAGGCTGAGTTCGTTCAATACCCTAATCTCTATGTCGGTGAAAGGCAAGCTCACCCCTAAATTTTGAATAAGGTCGGCGTAGAAGAAGAAAGAGCTATTGTCAGTCCGAGAACAAATCCTGTCATTGGCGGAGCAGGGTAGAATTTTGTAGTTATCACCAGCATCCCCCGAGCTGGGAAGCACGACCTCCCGCACTGCCATGAGCTGGTCATCTGAAACTAAGCTGGATTGGACTCCCTTGGGCTCCACGTCAACCCAAGTGTATAATTCGGCATCAATGGGAGCAGGGTACAGTTCAGGTCGGACGATGCACTTCTGAGGAGCCATAGTACCTGCGGAAGGATAGGGGATCTCGAAGTTAGTTCTCCGGGTCGCGAAAAATAAACCACCCGAAAACCCCCTCGAGGTAGTCCCGAGGGGCGAGCATCTCCCCTCTTCCACAGGTACCCCCCGTTCAAACAATTTCTCCCTTTCCATCCTCTCGTAATCGGCACGCTCTCTGCCATCTACAAACTCAGCCCAAGCATACTCCTTAATCCATTTTCGTTTCTCTTCGGAGTTCCGAGGGTAGACGACTTCGACGGAGTCAACCTCCAGAACCCGCCGCTCGTACTTCCGCCCAAACTCCCTCCTGCGCCGCAGCATCTCGTCCACCTCCGTGGACGAACAGGAGGAAGAAGAGGAACCGTCCTCTTCCTCACTACTGCTTGACGAAAGAAGAACTATCCCAGCCCATTTCCTAAGCCATTCATTACTCATATTGAACCTAGTTTGTACCTTGAACCCACTGTGAATAAACCCACAAAACAGCGAAATTAAAACCCCCAAAAGAAATCCTGAAATCCCTAAGAATTAGAAAGTGGGAAACCTATGAAATCCTGAAATCCTAACCCTACCCCTTGAGGAAAAACCAAAATATAGGATCAAAATCAGAAACTATGCACAAAAACCAGAAAAGGAAACCTATGAAGGCACCAAAACAACAATTATTTCAAAAGAGGAAGAGACGAAGTAAGTACCTTGCAGAGTGCAGAAACGAATCAAATGCAGAAGCAACTCGCAAGCAGCGGAAGACACGCCCTTCCGTAAAGAAAAGGAAGAAATACAAGGGATCAAGCAAAATCTAGAAGTAGCAAAGAAGAAACGAAATATAGGAGGAACCTTTGAGTATAGTGAGAGATCTGCAGAAGTGAAAAAAGAAGGGGAGCCTTGTCTAGTCGAAGAAGATAATGGTAAATGAGAGACAAATGAAGAGACGGGGACGGTGAAGGAGGAAAAAAGGACACTCTGGGTAAAACTGAAAAGAAGCGGTTTTCCCTCCAGTTTTGAATAATGGGCCTGGCCCGCATAAAACCCTGTTCAATGCCTAACCCCTAGGATCGAGGCACGTGGCGCACGGCCACAAGATTTGAGGATCTCGAATAACGTCACAATGATAGTGACACTTCGAAAACAGAGCTTTCTGACACGTGTCAGGTACCACATCGGTACTAGATAAATGGGCAGCTGTCAAGTGTACTCTGACGTTAAGGTGGAGACAGCTGGAACCAGTCCTTCCACTTGACCAGATGGCCAAGTCCTGAAACCCTCCGGAACCTCGGAACAAGCCCCAAAAAGCCTTGACCGAGCTGGGGGGCTTATGTGGTAAACTCGATCGTAAAATGATGGACTTCGGGAAGATATCTAAACCACGACCTCGGAGCAAGCCTCAAAGAGCCTTGACCGAGCTGGGGGGCTTATGTGGTGGACCTGGCTAGGCCGAGCTCCCCATAAACCCTGCTAAAAGCTCAAGGACCTAACAAGGGACCCACTGAACGCTTGGCCGAGCTCAGGGCTCAACGGCCGAACAAGCGCCAGATACAGGCTGACCTCATGCCTCTGCTCAGGTCCGATCTCCGTACGACTTCCCAGGTCCAACATCACCCCAAAGATTCCGACACCAAGGACAGCTCACCCCAGCCTTATCCGCAAGGACAGCCCACCCCATCCTTATCCGCAAGGACAGCTCACCCCATCCTTATCCACAAGGACAGCTCACCCCATCCTTATCCGGAAGGGCAGCGCACCACTCCTAGCTCATTACAGGCTGGCCCTACTTGGGCCCCAAGTTGGCCCATTAGGGCAACCAGCTCCCCCCTATAAGTAGCTCAGTACTACATGGGGAAAAGGTACGTCCTCTTACCCTAATCGCCACCCTCACACACCAGTGATTAGGGTATCTCTTTGGCTTCCCCTTTGGCCACTAGAGGACTCCCAACAAACATCACACATAAACCCTAGGCAGAGTCCCCTCTAAGGTAGATTTCCCCTCCTTAGAGGTTCTCCTCGCCCTAGGACATCACAAAGATTACAAGAAGAACCTTTGGGGTACCATAAACCCATATCAGTTGTGCCAGACAGATATTTCATTATACGCTTGGCAGCAACCATGTGCGTTTCTTTTGGATTCGACTGGAACCGAGCACAAAGACACACACTAAACATTATATCCGGCCTACTTGCCGTTAAATAGAGAAGGGATCCGATAATACCTCGATACTTTGTAATTTCTACGGATTTACCTCCTTCGTCTTTGTCCAAGTAACAGGATGTGCTTATTGGTGTTGCTACTGCCTTGGCCTTATCCATCCCAAATCTTTTCAGTAATTCTTTGCAGTATTTAGTTTGACTAATGAAAATTCCATCCTTCGCTTGCTTTATTTGTAATCCCAGGATAAAGTTCAGCTCGCCCATCATAGACATTTCGAACTCTTCCTGCATTATACTAGAAAATTCCTTGCAAAGGATTTCATTAGTAGCACCGAAAATAATGTCATCAACATAAATTTGAACTAAAAGAATGTCCTTTCCTTTCTTTTTGATAAAAAGTGTGTTATCAACCTTCCCTCTTTCAAAATTATTTTCCAATAAAAATTTGCTAAGACGGTCATACCACGCTCTAGGAGCTTGTTTCAAACCGTACAAAGCCTTTTTCAGTTTAAAAACATAATCAGGGTGTTCATAATTTTCAAAGCCAAGAGGTTGAGACACATAAACTTCTTCATTTATAAAACCATTAAGAAAGGCACTCTTTACGTCCATTTGATATAATTTAAAGTCTAAAATGCATGCAAAAGCTAAAAGCAGTCTAATGGCTTCCAACCTAGCAACAGGGGCAAATGTTTCCTCATAATCTATCCCCTCTTCCTGGTTGTAACCTTGTGCAACTAGCCTAGATTTGTTTCGAACAATTAAACCAGCCTCATCAAGTTTATTTTTTATAAATCCATTTAGTTCCAATAATCGGATGAGACTCAGGCCTAGGAACAAGTTCCCACACCTGATTTCTTTCAAACTGGTTTAATTCTTCTTGCATTGCCGAAAGTCAATGCTCATCAAGCATAGCCTCAGAATAATTCTTTGGCTCTACTTGAGAAACAAATGCAAAGAAGTTACACAGATTGCTAATAGAATTGCGAGTACTTACACCTTTTGAAATGTCTCTAATGATCTGATCAATAGGATGGTGCCTCGATGTTCTCCATTCCTTAGGCAAATCAGCGTTGAGCTCCAAGGATTGTTCTTGATTTTTCTCCTCAACAGGTTCGACTGATTTTTCTTTGCTTTCGGAATGCTCCTTTCCTTTAGCATTTGGCTCCTCATCCTCATCAATGAATAGATCTCCAAGAATACCTGAAATGTCATTAACAGATACCTTTCCCAATCTTCTGGGATTGGATTCGTCAAATGATACATGAATAGATTCTTTAATAGTATTACGAGATTTATTGTAAATCCTATATGCTTTGCTCGAAGCAGAATATCCAAGGAAAATGCCCTCATCAGCTCTAGCCTCAAAACTTCCTAGATTTTCTCTACCATTATTATGCACATAACATTTACATCCAAAAACACGAAAATGGGAAATATTTGGTTTTCTCCCCTTGTACAGCTCATAGGGGGTTTTCTTTAAAATAGGCCTAATTAAAACACGGTTCATAACATAACAAGCTGTACTCACTGCATCGGCCCAAAAGTATGCAGGCAAATTCATGTCATTAAGCATTGTTCTTGAAAGCTCTTTTAATGAACGATTTTTCCTCTCCGCAACCCCATTTTGCTCTGGACTTCTTGGAGCGGAAAAATAATGCTTAACTCCATGTTTTTCGCAAAACTTTTCAAAAAGGTGATTTTCAAATTCTCCACCACGATCAGTTTTAATGGATGCAATGCTTGAATGCAATTGGTTTTGAATAATCTTGGATAGCTTTTTAAATTCATGAAATGCATCATTTTTATGAGCAATAAACAGTGTCCATGTATACCTAGAATAGTCATCCACCACAACTAAACAATAATAGTTGCCACCAAAGCTTTTCGTTTGACAAGGTCCAAAAAGATCCATATGTAAAAGTTCCAAGGGCCTTTGAGTTGAAACAAGGTTTTTAGAAGGAAAATTTGCCCTTGTGAGTTTTGATTTAGAACAAGGATCACATTTTTCAGAAAAAGAAAAGTTTTGCTTTGGTAGTCCAACTACTAAGTTTTTAGAAGAAATTTTATTTAAATGAGCCATGTGGATGTGACCTATTCTACGATGCCATAGCCACGATTCATCCTCTTTAGATAATAAACATTTCGCATCATTTGAGGGAATTGAATCAAAATCAATAACATAAACATTGTTTATCCTGCGAGCAATTAGCTTAATAAGATTATCAATTTTTTCCTCGATAATACATCTATCAGAATCAAATATAACCCTATTGCCCTTATCACACAATTGACTAATTACTTAGCAGATTGTGTTTTAGGCCCTCAACATGTAAAACATTTTCAATGCAAGGGTTACGAGATGTACCAATTTTACCGATTCCGAGTATCTTTCCTTGATTGTTATCTCCGAAAGTCACATGTCCTTGGTCCTTAGGCACGAGATGCGAAAATTTATATTTATCTCCAGTCATATGTTTTGAGCATCCGCTGTCCAAGTACCACCACGACTTCCTTTCTTTCGGAGTAACCTACAAACAAAGATTTCAAGGTTTCTTTTTAGGTACCCATATCTTTTTGGGTCCTTGAGCGTTAGTATAGCCATAGTTTAAATCATGCCACCTTCTAGTTTCATTGTTCGGTTTAACGAACTTCACTTTTCGGTGTATGCATTCATGTGCACAATGGCCCTTTTTACCACAAATATGACAAATAATAAGAGGTTTCTTATGATTACTAGCAGGGACAAAAATGGTACTTAATTTCTTTTGATGCCTACCGGGTTGATATCCTAAACTCGCTCTATTAAAGAAACATTTTTGTCTCCCTAACATTAAATTTAAAGTATTTCTACATTTTTGTAAATTTAGCAAGGGTTTCTTTTAAATCTTCAACTTCTTTAACCAAGTCCTTGCAGAATTTACAAGAAGAAGAACTAGCTTTGAATTTAATGTCATTACTCGAAGTGTTTGAAGAACTTTTCAAAGTCAAATTCAGCTCCTTATTTTGATTTTTCAAAAATTCATTTTCTTTACTAAGTTCTTTATTCTTTTCTAAAAGAGAAGCTGAATTTTTCTTTTCTAGAGAAACCAATAAGGATAATCTCCTCGATTCCTCATGTAATTCTTCAAATGCTTCTTGTAATTCATCATAAGAAAAGTTTAGTTCAGTGGTTACCTCATTTTCGTGAGCCATCAAGCATATGTTGGCGGTCTCCTTTTGTTCGTCTGAATCTTCATCCGAACTTCCTTCATTGTCCAGCCATGCCAAGTATGCTTGATTTCCCTTCTTTGAACTTGAGGTGCCTTTTTCTGAATTCTCTTTCTTTTTCAACTGGTAGCAGTCTGCTCTAATGTTACCAGGCTTGCCACATTCATGACATGTGATGGTTGAGCCTCCACTCTTGTTGTTGTCTCTTCTGTTGAAATTCTTCTTTCTCAGAAATTTCCCGAACTTTTTCACCAATAGACCCATGTGTTCATCATTCAATAATTCTTTGTCCGAGTCACTTTCAACAGCAGGTGCTTCAGCCTTGAATGCCAGACTTTTAACTTTCTTGTTTTCTTCTTCATGCTGAGCCAACCTTTTTAGTTCGCTTTCATGCTCTTGTAACTTCCCAAAGAGAGTTGCCAGTGTCATAGTTGATAGATTTCTCGATTGAGCAATCGCCGTCACTTTGGGTTGTCATTCTCTTCCCAAATACCTTAGGACTTTGTTAATGAGATCCTCATTGGTGAATTTCTTCCCCAATGTCGTCAGTTGATTTACAATCATTGTGAAGCGTTTTTGGATTTCTTGAATCGATTCTCCATCTTTCATTCTGAATAGCTCATATTCACCAGTCAACGTGTTGATTCTCGACCTCTTTACTTCAGTTGTACCTTCATGCGTGACTTCCAGCGTATCCCACATCTGTTGTGTTGTCTCGCATGTCGAAATCCTGAAAAACTCATCATAGCTCAAAGCAGATGTTATAATATTTTTCGCTTTCAAGTTGTACTGGACTCTACGTTCCTCCTCCTCCGTCCTTTCAGCCATAGGCTTATCGACGGTGTTACCATTAACCACTTAGGTAGGAACATAGGGACCATTTACAACAGCATCCCAAACTTTTAATCCAACTCCTTGAATAAAAATTGTCATACGGGCTTTCCAATATGCGTACCCTACCCCATCAAACATGGGAGGACGGTTAATAGAACTCCCTTCACCTCCAAACAGAGAGTTTGAAGCCATACTCTTGAGACGGTTAAATCTTAACACAAGAGACTAGCTCTGATACCAATTGTTGGTTTTGGCCTCAAAATCTCGAGAGGGGGGGGGGGTGAATCGAGTTTTATTATGTATTGAAAAAAATCGTAACAAATAAAAAATTGATTTGAGATGGAGAGATTAAACGTTCGACACGGATCGCGAAAACGATAGAAAAAATAATAAATGAGTAGCGGAAACGTAAAAATTGAAATATGCGGAAAGTAAAAGAGATAGGGATAGAAAAGCTTGCACCGGTGAATTTTATACTGGTTCAGCCTTCCCGTCGAAAGGCCTAGTCCAGTCCCCAAGAGACCCGCCTGAGAGTTCTTATACCAAGCAATAGAGCTACACCCTATTACAACCAAGAGCACCCCGCACACTACTAGGAACCTCCGTTCGCTAGGGGCCTCATTCACACAGCAGGGTTCCTCGCCCTACGACGTATCACACGTCCACTAAGGGATTCTCTCCCTAACCACTAAGGTTTAGAACGATTACAATGATAGTGATTACAATAGCTTTTTGTGTTCTCACAACACGGATACAACAATATGCTCTATGATAGTGAAGTAGAAGTTTCTCTTAGAAGTTTACTCAGCCATTGAAAGTTTTGTTCTTCAAAAGATTATGAACAATGAAGATCAGAAAACTTGAGAAGATGAAGAAGAGAGAAACGTGAATGAGAATGAATGAAATGAAAATTACGTTCTGAAATGTTGGAGTGAACTTTATTTAAAAGGAAAACGATTTTGAATCAAAACAGATTTTTAATAAGTAAAAAAAAATCAAAATAAAATAAAATAAGATTTGAAATAAGTTTTAAAATCAAAACTAAATCAAAACGATTTACGAAATAAAATAAAGATTTGATTCTTAAAACCAAAAAGGAAATAATTCAAATTTAAAATCATTTTCGAATTTTGTAAAATATATCAGAATCTTTTATATAAAAACAAATCAGGAAATAATAAAAATGATTCTGACACGTTTTTCAATAAAACCTGAAGTAATCGATTACTTTATGAAAATAATCGATTATTCCTTCAAAAATAGAAATTCTTAAATTCATTTGAAAACCATGTAATCGATTAGGCTAATAATAGTTAATCGATTACACCACTCCTGTTCATTGTATGATGCAACTCATAATAATCGATTACACTAAGGAGTTAATCGATTACTGAGCCTCTGGTTTGCATATGATGCAACATCATGTAATCGATTACTACAAAGCTTGTAATCGATTACTAAGCCTCTGAAAAATATATGATGCAACAATTATAATCGATTACTTGACTAATGTAATCGATTACTTTCATAAGAAAGTAACTGATTAACAGAATTCAGTTAATCGATTACAACTTCTCTGATTTTTCTATGATGCAACAAAGTTAATCGATTACTTTATGAAATAATCGATTACTCTCTCTTGCAAACATACAAATATACAGAGTTTTGTAACATCAATTATTTTTACTCCGATTAAATGCAGAAAAACATTTTTATATGCAAAAAACACGTTTTTCTTCTTCTCTCCTAAAATGAAAAACTTTATTGGCTTTGTAACTCTTAAGGAAACAAAAACTCCATTACCTTACATTTGAACTAAGGAGAAGTTTTCTATTCTTAAGCTTGCTTGAGTCTTCAACCTTGAGACTTGCACTTGTGATCTTGAACTTGAGTTGGCTTGTTATCATCAAAACACATACTTGAATAAAACTTGAAGTCCATAGAGAGTTTGAAGTATGCCTTCCAACCAGCTTGACTTCCAACAACCCATTTCATTTTATTTCTCATGTAATGATTTTTCTTATACAAGCATAAGTAAGAAATATGTCCCGAATGTCCACAATAATTACAGATAATGGTTTTGGGAGATGCTTTGACTTTTTCAAAAACGTTTTTGTGTAAAATATCCTTATGATCCTTGTATTGAGAATCACACTTGTCAACAACTTTACTTGACATTTGAATATCCACATTTTTATCTGTATTGTCAAGTAAGATGTTGGAGCAAGAGGATTTAGCAATATCATAAGAATCACAAGAAGTAACCTCAACTTGTTTTTCAATAAAATTACATTTTTCATGATTAGTAGAGGTGATATTTTCTAAACAAAAATTCTTCAACTCATCTCTCAAATCATTATCAGTAACATGTAGAGTGTGGGAATAATAATCAAGTAGAGTTACCTCATGAGGAGTAAATGAGTGTAGCTCGACGTTGTTGTCTATAGACTCCTCATCTAAAGAACTCGACTCAAGGTGTGATTCCATGAATGCTTCAAAAAGACTCTAAATAATCATCTTCACTTGATGAATTGCTCCTCATGCTATTGGTGTCATCATTAAGAATTGCATCATGGGAGTTGATCATCTCATCCTTTGTGTCCTTTCCATGTTGATGTACTTTATCTTTCCTGGAAACACTAACACTTTCAAGATCATCAGTAGCATAGTGTTTTTTTTAAAGTGTCCCAAATACTTTTTGCATTAACACAATTCTTGATTCTAGCATACGCTTCATCATATATAGCATGTCTTAGAATGCGCATAGCTTGAATATTCAGGGCAAAACACTTTTTATCAAATTCATTTAAAACGAGTTTTGGGTTTAAAAATCAAAACCATGAAGAACAATATTCCATAAATGACAATTTATGGATTGAACGTAAAATTTCATTCTAGCACTCCAATATGAATAGTTTTTCCCATCGAAAATTGGTGCATCATCGAATGTAAGATTTTCCATAGCAAAACAAGTAAAAAATCCCAATACTGCCAATATCCACAATGGATCTTTATACTCAAGCGGTTAAGCTTTTACCAGAGCACGAAGCTCTGATACCAATTGTTAGAATAATTGATGGTATTGGCAACGTCACCCAAGAGGAGGGGTGAATTGGGTGTTTACAAAAACATTGAAAATCGATCGAATCAAACGTTCTTAAAAGATTTAAAGAGATTTAAATGTAGCGGAAGACTTAAAGAACGATTGAAAACGTTTTTAAGTGCAGAATAATATGAATATTTATATTTATATTGAAAACGTATTATTCATGAGAGTGAAGAGATAAACACAATGAAAAACGCAATACTCGTGCTATATAGTTTCAAATAAGATTATTTGCAATATATAATTAACACAATATAAAAGCGAAAAGTAAAGAGATAAGGGATAGAGAAATTTGCACTGGGAATTTTTATCCTGGTTTGGCAAACAACGCCTACATCCAGTACTCAAGCGACCCACTTGAGCTTTTCACTAAACCAAGACGCCACGCGTCCCCGAGTACAACTAGAGCACCCCGCAAGCTACTAGGAATCCCACCGTTCGCCAGGGACCTCGAACAATAACAACTAGGAACACCTTCCTAGATTTACATATAGCCTAACTACTAAGAATCCCACCGTTCGTATAGCACTACCCAATACACAAGGGTTTTCTCCCCCTATGAACGCGACACACGTTCAATCCTAAGGATAACACTCCTTAATTACTAAGGTAGTCACACCCCTTACAAAAATTGGATTTGCACGAAGAAAAGTGTGCAACTAACAATGATGCTCTCTAGATAGAGCTGATACAACAATAAAGTCCTATAACAATGATTAGCACTAAGGTACACTCAAGGTTTTTGATTTTTAGAAAAGTTGAAGGATGAAGATGATGATGATCAAGTTTTTCTCCAAGAGATGTTTTTCCAAAAAGAATAATTATTTGAAAAGAGAATGGAATCATAAAATGTAGAAGAAGAAGTTTTAAATATGAAAAACGATATCATTTAAAAAAGAAAATAAATCATTCTGAAAATCAAAATATTTCAGCACGTTTTTCAAAATTTGAATTAAAGTAATCGATTACATTGGTCAAAGTAATCGGTTACTTGCTCTCTGGTTTTTATAAAAAAAGTTGCAGCACAAAATGTAATTGATTATTAGCTTCAAGTAATCCATTACTTACACTTAGTTGACCAGACCAAGGAAGTAATCCATTACATGAACCTAAGTAATCCATTACTTGCTCTCATGATACAAGTTTTCCAGAATTTAATCGATTATCTCAAGATTAGTAATCGGTTACATTAGCATAAAAACAGTTTTTAATCAAAATATTGTATCCAGAGGTTTTGTCAAAGGTTTTCATAAAAACTCTTTCAAGGAGCTAAGTTTGTAAAAAGACTTCTTCTACTTTTTCATAAAACAACATATCATCATCATCATATCTTAGTAAAATTACTTGAGTGCCTTAGCCTAAACATTGTTTTACATACCAACTTCTAAAACCTAAAGGGTTGATACTAAAGGCATGCACAACTTCAACGCATCGTCCATGTACCTGTAACATAATAATATTCATGTTTGTCATCATGTTGTCATCATTAAAATATCATCATGGGGAACATGATTCTCAACACTTGTGACATAATTAAGCCAAAATATAAAATCTACATACAAGTGCACAAAAAATACAAAATAAAAAAAAAGAGTATCGCTCTCGTACAAGTGCGTAAAAATAAAAAACACAAAAAAAAAAATTAAAGTATGACGCTCTAAGTATATAATTAGTTTTGACTTTTCATATTTTTATTATGTAAATTATGTGTGTTTAAATAAATAAAAATACGAAAAGTATTTTGTTATGAAATATTGTGTGAAAATATGAGTTTTTCAGTTTGGTCCGTGTTTTGGGACTTAATTGCAATATTAAAAAAAATTTGGAGGGAAAAGAAATAAAATATGATTTTTGATAATTTTGGGCATGGTAATCGATTATCAGGATGCAGTAATCGATTACTATGGTGCTGCATAATCCAGGGCTGATGCGTTTGATGAGTAATCATGCGTTTTAACCCAGAATTTTCAACGAAATCACTTCCTAAGCAAGTGGATAAGACTCGTGTCAGCTTGCATGGAGCTTCAATTTCTTTATAAAACGCACTCTTGTTGATCAAATTAAGCTATTTTGCTTAAGTCCTGAAAATTTGCTATGTTTCAAACCGTTCCCTTGGTCCCTTACGTTCTCTTTGTGTAAGCTGTTAGAATTGTGATTTTGATGACAACAAACAAATATCAAAGCAAACTTCAAGCAACAACAACTATTAAACCAAAGCACCACTTAGACTTTAGTTATTTTATATAAAATCATATGATGTACTTTATTTTGTATTATTTTATCATTATTGCATATGAGTAATGGGTGGTAGCTTTAGGTTTTTATCTCATTTGAGTTATGAATGTTAGAATGGAGTTGTCAATGAGATTTGGTTGATAGAAAATAGCTCTTATTATGAATGTGTTTAAAGGAAAACTAAATGAAAGCTCATTTTTAAATAACTTTACAGTGAATAATCGATTGTGGGTGTTTGAATAATCGATTATCATGTATTGTACAGTGAATAATCGATTATGGAGTTTAAATAATCAATTATCACAATTTGTGCAGTGTATAATCGATTATGACATTTTAATAATCGATTATGAGCTGTTATAACTGGAAAAAAAATAAGAGTTAAAAGAGCTATTCATTTTTGGGATTTTCATTCATTACACACATTCATATTCTACAATTGAGAGCTATCATTTTTCTTCAAGATTCTATCAAGAAACATTATTGTTTTTACACAAATCTCAATTCACATCATCTCCTTCTTCTATTCATTGTTCTTATTGAGATTGATTAGTGCTTCATAGTTTTTGGATGAATTACATCACAACAAGGGTTTGTGGCTACAACAAATTCAACATTTTTGTGAAGAATATTTGGAAGTCTTTGAAGGTGGTTCAAAGCAAGAAGAGATTATTGAATCAAAGTTGAAGAGGGTGCTTCAACAAGAGGTTGATTCAAGGAATTTTGGAGATTATCAAATTGGGGGTAGATACTCAAGAAGTTGGTACCTTCTTGGGAGGGTTTAGGATTTAAGTTAGAGAGTGAGGTTTAATTCTCTTAATCCTTGTAAAAGATCCTCTAACTCCTTTGATTTTCTCATTAGCAAATCTCCCGAAATCCACCGAAGGAATGGATGTACTCTTCTAGATTGAAGGGGAACCAGTATAAAATTCTTTGTCTCTATTGCTTTTATTAATTGAACCAAGAACAATCAATTAATTAGGTTAGAATTTGGGAATTTTATCTTTGCTTTAGAATTGATCACTAAGAGGATTTAATAATTAAATTAGGGTTCATCATATTTTGTTTCTGTTATCTCTGATTCGTAGCTTTTGATTAAAAAGTGATTTTGATTTGATTAAAAGTGATTTTTCTGAATTTCTGCATTGTATAATCAATAATCATAAATCATAATCCTTTACGTTTTGGGCATACAAAACCAAAGGCATGTACATCAAAATTCATAAATCATAATTCACTAGATTTCCCAAATCATTTTAAAACTTTAAAACACACAAAAAAGACTTACAAAAATCATTAATAATAATCACATTACATAAAAATTACATGCTGAAATTTTTGGACAGCAAATACATTTCTTTGGAAAATGGTTCTAAAATCAATAAAAATCAACCATATTTTTATCTAACAATTACCACTAAAATTTCTAACTTCTAAACATGGAAAATCACTTTTTAAGTCCATACTACCTCTATTAAAAAATTTGGACAGCAACTAATTCATTTAGAGTTTAACACTTCTAAACTCAAAATTCTTTCAAACAAAATTTCTAAAATCAAATAAAAGTTTAATCACATGCCTATATTGACAAAGCATCATTTTTACCATTAACACCCATGACTAAAACATTTTTGGACAGCAAAGGCAAAGACCTTAAACATTAATAATAATGTTCTCCATGGCCTGTCTAAAATATACATAGTCTAAGAAGTATGAGAAGATTTTAAAAGACTTGATAATTAATTTAACAAAAAATTGAACTTTGCATAAAAATCACATAACTTATTCAAAGTTTAACTCATGTCCTCAACATTATTTATTTGAACTAACAAAAATATACTTACACTTTTCAAATTATTATAACCAAGCTAAGAAAACATTCCATGCATTTTGTTCAATTCATAGAAATATTTTTAACTATACTTTACTCACATGATTTTACACTTTAAAATACTTTTATAAATCTTTTACAATGAAAAACCAAACTTCATAGAAAACATTATTTGCAATCTCATTTTTAATTTTTAACATAGAGATCTACAATCTTTTTGAATCATCATTTTTCTTTCAAAATTTCATAAAATACAAAAGGACAATCGACATCACATTTCTATATATACCCAAAAATAAAAAATGATTTAATTTCTAATTTCATTTAGCCCATTTATATAAACACAAGAATAGTATATAAACAAGACACAAAACATCTTTAATTAATTAGATTACTAACCAAAAAGACTTATGAAAACTTTTTAAACAAAAATCAACCATTTCATATACTTTTTTTCTCTTAAACAAAAATCATCCATTTCATATACTTAATAACTCTTATAAACACTTCTAATTTCATTTTCAAATTAACACAACAAAAATCATTCTTTCCCTATACATCTAATTTCAAACAAATAACATATGGAGATTTTAGAAGAACGAAACCTTAACATCATTTTCCAAATACTTTTACAACATACACATATTTAGAAAAATTCATCTTTTTTCTTCTCATCAAAATTTGACCTTTTCCTTTCTTTCGTCAAAAGAATATTTTCATGGACACTTAAATTTTAAAGAACAAAATTTTGGATTGGAGAAGATGGTATATGATTTTTACTCCTCCTTTTAAAGGTTATACTTTCATAATAAAAAAAAAACCTTAATTCATAAAGATAATCATAAATCATTTTTATCATTCCACAACAAAAATAAGATAAAGGATAAAAAAGTATTCAATGATATAATACTTTACCACAAAACGAAGGTGTATATTTAACTATCATTACAAAACGATGATTAGCATGCCCACCCTAAAAGTATATGATACAATTCAATACTACTAGTGGTGATGAATCCCATATTCTCCTTTCAACTCACTCCACACCCATAACTTCTAAGACAAGGCAATAATCCTACCTCTATTTTCTTCACATATAGCTATAAGCTTGTTGACTCACATCTACTATCATAAGCTTGGGGCTGATTTTCCTATTATTTCATTATAAAGCAAATAAAATTCTGGAAAATTTATATCCAGTAGATCAACTAACAATGTATGTTTGCAAAAGGATTTTTCTCTTGGAGTGAGATTACAGTTTCAAAGGCACCAACCAATGCTTTAACCTTGCTCTTCCGAGATTTAACCAATTTACTCGCTGTTTCCTCGATTACAGTATTAAACAATCTCCGTCCATCTTTCTTGCGTTGCACGTCCAGATGTCTCAAAAAAACAATCTCTGGACCATCATTTGAATCAGCACCATCCTTAGCTTTAGTGGCATTGTCCCCCAACACTCTTCCCAGCCGAAATTTAAACCTCCTCCTCGAATTACTTTTCTCAGTTTGAGTGTCATTTTCGATGTATTCATCAATTTCACAGTTTCCTGAAAATGAATCCTCCTCAACTAATTCATTGGTCGTCGCATATTCGGATTCTTCTTGATCTTCTTTGGATGAGGATTGGATATTTGATGAGGAGGATGAAGAGAGGGATAATTTAATATCCTGGCACACATTTTGATCGGATTGCAAAGTTTGGTTTTCATTTTCCACCTTGATGACATGCAAAGTCTTTTCCTCAACTTCGTGATTGTGTTCCTTAGGTTCAACTAATTCATGCTTGGGTTGTTTATTGACATATGACACAATTTTCAGGCTCTTGTGCATTCTTGCATTAAAACTTGCACTTCTTTTGTGAGAAGGTTTGGATTTCAACGAAGCTGTTGAAGGTGAATCTACTTTGCACGTGACTTCCCTCTTTTCCTTCTTAATCTCACTGTTCCTTTTGCTACGAATGTCCTTTGACTGCATCAAAGAAATCACACGCTTTTCATCAGAAAACTCCATTTCCTTACCTTTTAAAGAAGACAACTTTGATGAGGATTCCATCTTGTTGGGAGTTGATTTTGAATGCGTTTTCACCCTCCCAGAAGTAGATTTTGATGGACTTTCCTTCTTGTTATTAAAAGTAGATTTTGCTGGAGTTTCCTTCGTTTTGGAAGTAGATTTCGATGGAGTTTCTTTCTTATTGGAAGTAGATTTCTGTAGAGTTTCCTTCTTCTTGGAAATAGATTTTGAAGGATTTTTCTTCTTCTTGGAACTTGATTTTGATTGAGTTTCCACCTTAAAAGTGGTTGAAAAATGGGGTTTTGAAAAGGTTGATGGTTTGACCTTAACCAATGATGTTTTGTTTCCGTTTGACAGAACTTCATTCCCTATTTGTCTTTTGATGTCAGAAGATTTTGTTTGGAGATCCGGCTTATTTGTGTTTGAAGATTTTGTTTCGATGGATTTTCTGCATTCGAACACTGATATCTTTGTTGGCTTTGAATCAACTACTGCTTCCTTAGATACAGAACACTTCTCAATCGCTTCAAATTCATGCTTCTTTCCATATTTGCAAAATTCATGGCATGATCCAGTAGAAGCCATGAGATAATGAGGAATGACCTTTTCTATGTTGTTTCTAGAAATTGCCTTTCCAGTAGAGTGCCTTCTTAATTCAACCCCAGAAGAGTTGGTTGTTTCTGAGGCCATGGGTGAATCAACACTTTGCTCAGCCATAATAAGATGGGAAGTGAGAGCAGAAAAAGGTTCAGGGCAACAATCCTGAAACACAAGCATAGAAAATTTAGAAAAAAGCTAAGAAAACATAGGTTGGAAAAATAAGTATCGACTGATTCGACATTCAAGCACAAGCAGCAAATGCATACATACTAGTCTCAAGTTTCAACATTAAATTCAGTAATCCAGCCAAGTTTCACATAGAGGCTAAAATAACAAAGTCTCGGGTGTTGATAAAAAAAGGTCTTGCAGGATACTTGTTAAGGTTGTTAGTATTGGAAAATCAATCATGAATAAACATTATTTCATGTCTTGAGAATAAAAAAAACCATATTTTTATATGAATTTTTACTATCTTTAACTTCTTAACAAATGTTCTCATTAGCATTTGTCATCAAAACAATCTCACAAACACTTGCATTGCAATTATAGATTTAACAACTGGTCATATGTAATCTTTTCAGCAGAGGGGACAACACAAAATATTTACTCCATCCGGTTCTATTTATAAGACTTTTTTGGGGTTTTTCACACCCACCAAGAAAAGTGATTAAGTTTGTTAGTGACATTGAAAATGTGAAAATTTGATATATTTTTCAAAATTACCTCTGTAATTATTATTGGAACTCTAATAAGTGTTTACTTAATAGGGATGTTTGTAGAAAGAAGTAATTAAATGCTATTGAAAATTGTAAGAGTCTTATAAATAGGACCAAAATAAAAACCCCAAAACGATTTTATAAATAGGACCGGAGTGAGTCTAACTTTAATTTCAATTTTCAACGAAATATAATAAATTGTAAATTTTCATATTCTCAATGAAGTATCACCTTGGATATAAGAGTAGAACGTTTCTCAATCGCTTCAAATGCATGCTTCCTTCCATATTTACAAAGATCATGACAGGAGCCAGTAGAAGCTCTGAGATAATGAGGAATAACCTTTTCTTTCTTGTTTCCAGAACATACCATCCCAATAGATTGCCTTCTTGATTCAACCTCAGAAGACTTGGTTGTTTCTTCTGGCTCCACCGGTAAACAAACACTACTTTGCTCAGCCATCATATGAGAAGTAAGAATCCAGAACAAGATTCAGGGGAATCCTGTAACCCAAAGCCAATTATAATTTAGATGAAGTTAAGAAGAATAGCACAGGATGGAAAGTTAAGTAATGACTGATTCAAGCATCAAATGCATAACAAGAATAGTACCAGTCACAGATCATAAACTTATGAGTGTTTCACAAAGAAAGAAAATAATTTTAAAACTTCTCTCAATTGAGGGAAAAAAAATTCAGATTACTTTGCAAAATATATATATATATATATATATATATATATATATATATATATAAATGATTTTGTTATGTCTTCTGATTTGAAACTCAAAATCAGTGTCTCTAAATGGAAAAGTACAAAAATCTTTTGTGCACAAAATGCCAAGGTTTGTTTACAAGAAAACTAATAGAGCATTAGATATATATTGTGCTTCCGTCTAATTGTCTTGTAAAAGTTAGACTAGTCAATGAGAAAAAGAAATTTAATAAAATTTATGATTCGCTCATTAATTACAAAATATTATGACAAATATTTTTATATTGTTATAATTAATATATGTTAAAGTAATATTTCATAAAAGTATAAAAAATTGAATGTAATTATAAGATTTTAAAAATTAATGGATCATCATATTTTTTTTATAATTAAAATATTAAATATGCTTTTACTTAGTTTACTTAATTATGAATAATACGTAATCTTTATGACTTTTCATTTTTATTTTAATTTCGGACACAAAATTTTACATTTATTTTTTACCAAATTAACATGATGGAGCTAGGCAGTACAACGTATGACTGCATCAGAATAATCAAGTCTCGATTGTAATTTTCTCCATTCAATCTAGATTATTAATTTCTATAATCATAATACAAGATACGTTAAACACCTAAACTATAAATGCATGCAAATGGGACTAGGCGTAGAAGGCACAATAGATATAGTAAAGAACTGAAATCATTAAAAACTAGAAAAATATGATGTTCAGTTCAATTCAGCAATCTTATGAAGTTTCACAAACACACGCTGCAATAAACAAGTCTTGCAAAATACATCTTCATATGTGTAAAAACATATTCCCCAATTCTATTTCAATTTTTTTTTTATTATAAAAATCTGTTTAGGATATTTCTCCATTAATTTTTTATTTTTTTTGGTAAAATTATTTTTTTAATTTAATATGTTATGATATGTGTCCAAAAAAGATCCCACTATTCTTTTTAATTTTACAATGAGATTAATGGGTGTGTACTGACGATGTAATGTTTTTTATGGCAAATTCTCCGGTGCATGTTATCTCTGCCTTCCATTTTGGGTTTTTTTATTTTTTTTAAATTTAATCAATTAAAAAATATTCTATGCGTTTTCTTTTTTACCGATATGAAGTGATTTTTATAATTTGGATTTTTTTTTACTCTGTGTTCTTAAAAAACTGTACTGAGTAAAACTGTATTCAAAATTTACATATTCTAATAAATCTGTATACGAACTTGTGTTAAAAAATATTCTGAATAAATCTGTATTAAAAAAATTTAAAAAAAAAAAATTGCACATGCACCGGTGCATGTTATCTCTTAACATGCACCGAAGAATTTGCCTTTTTTATACCATCATCCACCATCAACCATTCATTTGTATTACTTTTATTTAAAACTCAACACTTTTATTTAAAACTCAACGACCATACACTCATGAATGATGGATGATGCACTAATGGTTAAAAAACTTTTACACTATTCATATACCATCTATTTTCTCTTTTACAATTATTTTCGAAAAGATATGTTTATCATACTTTTTTTATACGGTCAAGATATTTTCTTTGACTTTGTTTTGAAATTTTTAATAATAGCAATTATTATTTTTATACTTTTATAACAGTTTTTCAAATTCCTTTTATATAAAATAACCCATTTTTTATAATATCTTTAAAAACCTAAATCTTAAATCTTAGATCTAATCTATTATTTGTTTTTAGTTTCACAATTTTCCTTTCATCTCTTCCCTTTATAGTATAAAAAACTCTCGTGAAAATAGAATTTATGGTTTTCGTTGTGTATGATATGAAAAAAATTATATAGTTATTTGCTATGATCACAAATGTATTTTTTGTAAAACTGATTTTTTTTACAATTTTTTTTAAAATTTTTCTGCAATTATAAATTTATAAATTTGTGCTGACCTATCTTAAATTTTAAAAAGATTCTGATATCCCCGTATCCAATTATATTTTACCAAGTATCCCAACTTAAAAGATGGCAAGTATAGGTGTATTAACCGGTCATCTGCAAACTTAAGGTAGCCAACTAATTATCTAATGAAATCTATGAAGAAAAAGAGACACAACAAATTCAGTCCAGAAGATGTGAAATTACAAGCAACCAACCTAAGGACACGTCTGGTCAAGTTTTTTTAAATTTTTTTTCCTTTTTCTTTTTATGTTTAAACTTCCCTATTTGCATAATCTCATTTAACCATTTTTAAAAATCAAGTCTTCAACTGATATATGTTTTTGGTTTTGTGTTTCTAGTTGTTACTAAAAAATTTATAATTGGAACCGATCATAAAATAAATGAGAGGAAAAATGATTTATCTTTCCCTTCCCTAAAAAAATTGCCTAACAAAATAAAAATTAAAAAACCTCCAACAAAAATAACTTTTATTTCAGAATTATTTTTATAAAATCATTTTCTAAGCTTATATAAGCTAATGGACCCCTTAATAATCATCAACTTAAAAGCATTGCAGGAGATTATCTAGAGGATCATAATATTCATCCAAAACTACTAAAGTAGTATGCATAGAGAAACATAATGAATTGTAAATATTGTAAACATTCATATTAACTGTGAGAGAAACATCACCTTATTATGTAGAGGCTTTAGCACAACACCTGTTGCAATGCAACCGAAATGGATGAGAAAACTTCACTTGCACCGCCACCACCAAAAGAGTAAGCCAAAATGGAACCATTGCAAGACAAACAGAAGTAGAAATTATAGAAGGATCTAAAAAAACTCATTTGGTTTTAGAAGAAATGAAAGAGAACCCAAATGAAAAATCTTTCCACGAATAATTATTTGGGTTTACATGGTGTGGAAGCAGCATAAGCATACCTTTGTATTTATACAGCACGGTTACAGAAAAAAGCGTGCTTCACCAGAAAACGAAAAAAAAGCAACAGTTTGTGACAAAATGGACACTGAGCCGTTCCTTTTGAAGGGGTTTTATGCTTTAAGATGAAATGAGAACGTTCGTGCACCAAAGCAACTGTTTCTAGTTTTTTTTTCTTATGGTTTGGTGTGCTTGTCTCTTCATCTTGCGTTTGTTACCGAATTATATACAGAGAGAGAGATGGTTGATTTTTTTTTTTTTTTAGGTTTTTGAATTTGGACCAAAAGAACACATTGAGGATTTTATTAAATAATTTTTAATGCATTAAAGAATATTTTATTCAAATAGCATGAAATTTTAAAGAAAGTTTATTAATTTGGGCGTCTTTGGTCAAAATTTGAAGATATATTTCCTAAAATTTATTTCTATTATGAAATTAATTGACTAGTTTGAAATTTTTCCATGTCTTTGAATTTGAAATCTCATTTTTTTTATATTAAAAATGATAATAAGATATAAGGACAGTGAATGCTGCATAAATAATAATAATGATAATAATAATGATAATACATATTAATATACATATATCATAAACTTCTTCATTTCCTTTTTTCTTTTCTTTTTTCTTGTTCCTTTTGATAACATTACTACTACGCTTATAACATTCATTCATTAAATGTCCCTCTATCAATGCTTACACTGTCCTTCACGAGTACGTCCATCATACAGTGTTAAGAGCCATATTTCCTTTACTTTTACTTCATAGTCGTTGCTGCGCACGTTTCCTTTTTCGTCACATCGCCCTCCACACTTTAGGAAAGACCCCTTTACCAATACTTACATTGTACTTCACGAGAACGTCCATCATACAGTGTTAACCAATACTTCACGAACACGTCCATCATACTGGTGTTAGGAACCATCCTCTACTAGTCACGAAGTATATAATTGGCCACTTTGGTCCCCCAACTTTTAGTTTGGCGATTTTGGTCCCCAATTTACGATTTTTAGCGATTTAAGGGGCACATGTCAGCAGCTTAATTGCACTTTTGGTTCCCCAATTTTCTCAATTTGGCGATTTTGGTCCCCCAACTTTGTCAATTCGCCAAATTGAGAAAATTGGGAGACCAAAAGTGCAATTAAGCTGCTGACACGTGTCCCTCTGGTACGCCACGTCAGCACCGTTAATGGTGGAATTGACAGAAGGACCAAAATCACTACAAATCGTAAATTGGGGGACCAAAATCGCCAAATTAAAAGTTGAGGGGCCAAAATGGCCAAATTGAGACAATTGGGGGACCAAAAGTGCAATTAAGCCTTTTTCTAACTTAGAGTAATTGGTCATAATCATAAATAAATAATATTCAATCATAAAACATCAATAATAGTCATAAAAACATTCATTCATTCCAATTAGTAACATTCAAGCAATAACATCATCACTAATTGGTATGAACCCTAGGTTCAAGAAACACATACTTTACCTTTAACACATAATAATCATATTCATTTATTTATTTATTAAAGATTTCAAACATAAGCATCATCATCATCATTCATCAATTTAGACAACCTAGGTTCATGGCATAAACAATTTAATAAACATACACAAATCAAACATACACATCATTATACACATATTATCATAATTAATTCCTTCCCCTAATTAAGAACAATATCTCCTCTCTTACCTCTTTTAGAGAGAGAAGGTAAATGGAGGGTTTATGGAGACCCACTCTTTAAGCTTCAATCCAAGCTTCCTAGCCCTAATTCCTTGCTCCATACACCTTTCTAAGCCTTATGTGTTGATTATGTGGTAAAATCTCCTTGACTCATGAAGTTAGGGTTTTATGGGTATGATGGGTAAGAGAGGAGAGGGAATGATTCATGGAGTTTTAGAGAGGGAATTGCATGGATTTGAAGTGGGAAGATGATATTAAGTGATGATTTGTAGTGATTTTTGGGATTGAAACTTAGGGTTTTGGTGAGGAGAATTTCGGTTGAGAGAGGGGAAGAAAGAATGGTGCGTGTTTTGGTGGCAAAATGGAGTTTTAAAACTGGTGCGCGCGGCTGGGCGTTGGCGCGGTGCTGCTGGGCCGATTCTGGTGCGCACGGGACTCTGGTGCACGTGACTGGCTGATGGCGCGCCAGAATTCGGGACTGGTGCATCCTGGTGTGCACCATGCGCGCTCAGGCGCATGGCTGGTGCGCTTGTGCCACACTTTTTTTTAACACAACCTAACCTATTCCTAATCCTCTTTAAAATAAAATGCATACTGTTAATACCCAAAAAAATAAATAACCACAAAATAAGGCCCAATCCTTACCAAAAGCCCAATGCACTACACAAAGAGCCAAACCCAACAAAGAACCATTATTTATTTGAAGAAGACCTAGCCTTAAGCGCCCTCCATGAGGGGTGACGCTCAGGCCGGTGACGCTCAGGCCAGTGATGCCCAGGCAATAGCACCTAGGACATGCCGCCTAGACCCATGGAGTCATGTCCAGTAAGGTCCAGCAAAAGAGGCAACTGAAACGTGGATAAAATGCACTCTAGAGCGCACCTGGACAGCAAAAGGTAGCTAGAGAAGAAGGGAATACAGTCAACCTTCTCTGCTCTCCCACAACTTGCACAACAAGCTTTCAAGAAGGGAATCTTTGCACGCATCACTCTTTCGTTCCCAAGAAGTGCTGAATATGGTATGACTTGCACTACTCTTCTTATGTGCAATTACTACCAAATGTTGCCAAATATGGAGAAGGAAACAAAACCTCCTGATAAAGAGAAATACCCATCAGATAAAGTAAAAAAGTGCTATTGTCCAGCAAGTAAAAGGAAGAAAAGTGAAAACCATTGGTCCAAAGCTACACTATAAATAGAGGCCACCTTCTTCACTGCATATCAACTCTGGAAGCCAAAACACAACAAACATTCATAGTTCTTCTCTCTGAAACTAGAGAAAGAACACAAGAATAACATCAATGAGGAATATGGAGAGAAGAAGAGCTGAAAAGGGAGAAGCTGCAACTGTAACACCCCAAATTTCGTTTCCCGATGTAATACAATTATGATTTATGGAAGATTATTTTATAAATTATTTTCTTAATCATAATTATATTTCGTAAATCAATTAGGATGATTATGAGTTAGTATTGGTATTTGCGAAAATAGAAAAATATTTTAGCAAGAGAATAATATGTGAAAATGAGATTTTTACATATTAATCCCTGAATGAGGACCTAGAAGCAAAATTAGGAAGACTTTGGAGGGAAGGGCATTAAAATAAATATTTTTGAGATTTGACCAAAAACACTCGAGTATTTATGGAAATACTCGAGTAATCGAGTCAGTGGAGAACTCGTGAGTGCGGTTGATGAGTCAACACACGACGATTTCCCTTGATTGCCACGAAAACACTTCATGGACACGCTTATGGGCATCGTGGCAAGCTGCATGATCATGAGCAACGTCTATTTAAGCGCTTGGTTGATGAGGGTGGAGGATTTGGTTGGCTTTGCTCTGAAAACATAGAGTTAGGGTTCCTGATTTCGAACGTTGATTACTCGATCGTGTTTGAGAGTGGATTTGAGAGTGATACACCATTGTAAAGCTCATATCACGAGCTTTACAAAGATACAAAGATTGTGAACTGAGTGTCTGTGTGGAAGGAGAATCGAAGTTGGAAAGTAAGGGTGTTTTTGCTGCCAAAGTTGGAAGCTGAGGTCTGGAGCTCACTTTCAACTTGGATTGTGGTAAGCTCCTGAACCCTATGACCCTCAAATTCGTTTATACCTCTAGTTTAAGTTGCAGAGAATTAATCCTAATCATTTTCCCCAATTTGTAAACCAATTTTGCATGTTGAACCCTCTGGTTTTAGTACTCTGTTCAACTATGGCTGCATGCAAAGGATTTTTGAGGATTCATATTTCCAGCCAATCTCTCTGCAAGCTCAGTGTTGATTCACGAATTAGAGGTAAGGGTGAAGCTTCTAATTCACTAGAATAAGTTTAAATTATGTGAAATTAGGATGGGAGTCAATAAATGACTCTATGGGCATAGTTGGAATAGGTTTGAGGCTTGGAGGCCTTTCTGGACTTAACTGAGAGTTTGGACAAGTTTGTTAGGTCATATGCAAGGTGTACCAATGCTGAAAATGTAATGGATATATGTAGAATTGAATTTGGTATGCCAAGTTGTGGAAAAATGCATTTTATGCAATATTGTTGATAATCTGTTATTCAGTGTTAGATGTTGTTAATTCTGTATTGGAACATGTTTAAAATGTGTAATGTAAGCTATATTGATCTTTGGTTTGGACTGGAATGGACTATAATCGAAAATGGTATGTTAAAACTCAAATTTCAGTGCTGTCTGTCTGCAAACACTCGAGTATTATGGGTAATACTCGAGTATTTTGCCTGTTTTGGGAAAATTGATTTTCTGGAAAACTCAAGAACACTCGAGTATTCATGAGGAACACTCGAGTATTCTGGCGATTTTTAAGTGTATTTCTGGAAAATAAAAGAACACTCGAGTTTCATAAAGAACACTCGAGTATATGGATGAATTTTTAAAAATCAAGTTCTGGAAACAAAGAACACTCGAGTTCCATGAGGAGCACTAGAGTATTTTGGGAAACTGAGAAACACTCGAGTATTTTGGGACCAGAGACAGAAAAACAACTTCCTTTTTAACATACCTGATGGAATGTCGATTAAGATCAATTATGCTTGTGGGAAAAGTATCATGTTCCAATAAAAGGATTGGGAAAGTATTAACAACAATTTAACTCACTGAGGGAAAATATTGGATGCACATAATAAGATTATTGGTTAATCTTAGTGTATAATTTTATGTGCATACATGCATGGTGAAAGGTTGGGGATAATTCGGTGGTGACTGGCTCGATGACACATTTTGGTAATGTGGGAAGCATTTGGGAATGCTGTTACGTCTTGGTGACATTGTGTACACTATCCGAGCAGTTCCACAATACATGTTGGTCATGTATGCGAATTATTGGAATGAACGTTCAATGGACAATGGAATTGGGAGACATGCATCATTACTCATAATTAATGGAATTATTATAAATGGAATACGCATGTTCATTTACATCTGCATTTGCATTGGATGTTTGTAACTGGAAATTGTTACATGCTTTATTTATTCTTATTCGATTATGTGGATTATGTGCTTACCCCTTATTGCCCATGTTAGGTGATGGCACGCTATCTAGCTTGCATCGAGTTGCGCTCGCTCCCTAGTGGAGTGTGGTACTACGAGGACCACAGAGCCACGTTCGAAGGTGAGGTGGAGGTGACTCTATACCACCCCAACCCTTTGGCTCGTGTCCTTCCTCGTAGGTCTCGCATCCCTATTATCTATACTTTGCATGTACCCCCTTTCTATACTTATCATGGACCACCCCCGACTCGACCTGCTCGTCGCTTCCACTCTTTCCGTTTTCGAGCTGCTACTAGATCTCATCCCTCTGCTTCTCGAGTGATTCGAGAAGAGACTCCTATGCCTAGTCCGATGAGTCCGGTTCATGGGACACCTTCAGCGGACCCAGTGCCCAGTGGTGGGGTACCCACTCAGTCGGAGGAGGTAGAGGAGGATCCTGAGGAGGGTGAGGATGAGGACGAGCCAGTCGAGCACTCCACTGGAAGCCAGTGGGGAGTTGGGGATCCACCAGGTGATGCATAGTATAGATGATTAGGATGTGGGACGGGTGGAGCAGCTGTTGGAGACTCCGGAGATCATGCTATGGAGGAGGATCACTGGACCACTTTTGGGATTTCATCTTTTGCTCTATATATATATATATATATATTGTACATATTTTTGGGAGATCTCAGTGACGTGGTCCTATCTTTTAGTTTTATATTATGGACTTGTATTTTGTACAAACCTGCTATCTCGACTTGAATTGGATGTATGTCGACTCTTTTTATGGATGATATATATATATATATATATATATATATATATATCAAGTCAAGGTCTCTATTTTTCGCTTACTCTGATAATTACGGTATTTCACTTTAAATAAAAAAAATGATTTCATAAATTTTCTGGGAAGATTTTTAATAACCACAAATGAATACCAAGTTATTTTACAAGAGCTTTATAAAAGAGATCTTTTATTATATCTCTTCTCGAGCTAGTCCATATATTCTATTCAAATAAACAATAATAGAGAAATCCTTTTAAATATAGTATAATAAAGGAACGTGACACTTTTATGGTATCAGAGCATAATGGTCCTGATTCTTGATCCTCTCAAGCATAATCTTCCAGAAGTTGCTACAGCTGGGTAAAGTTTTCTTAGCTATTTGATTCATTTCATATGGCTTAGTTCTATTGGTGATAGTTTAGAATAGAACTAAATAGATTTCAAAGTCTAGATAGATCTTTAACGACATAGGTCCATAGTGCAGGCTCACTATGGCATCGCGATATAGAAATCATACGAACGATCTGCTGGAAAGGATGGCTACAGTGTTAGAGAATTTGCAGCAGAATCAACATCAGCAACATCAACCTCAGCCCGTTAATCCACCTCCAGCAGGTGCGATAGCTGTAGAAGCCAAAACTTTGTCGGATTTCAGGAGTTGCAATCCCTCGAAGTTTGCTGGTGGGTTTAAACCAGAAGAAGCTAACAAGTGGATCTTGGAGATGGACAAGATCTTTAGAACTTTAGAATGCTCCGACGCCTAGAGGATAGCTTATGCTGTGTTCATGCTGGAGGGAGAAGCGGAACATTGGTGGAATCATACTGCCCAGTTACTTGTTCATGAAGGAAGAGAGATAACTTGGGAAGTATTCATGGAAGAATTTCTCAAGAAATATTTTCCTGAAGATTTAAGGAGGAAGAAAGAGGTTGAGTTTCTACAGCTTAGACAAGGCAGCATGAGTGTAGGTGAATATGCTGCGAAATTTGAAGAACTAATGAAATACTCCCCTTACTATCAGATGAATCCAGACGAGAGGAGTAAATGTATCAAGTTTGAGGGAGGACTGAGACCCGAATTGAAGTCGGTGTTCAGTTATCAAAAGATTCAAAGTTTCCCTACGCTGGTAGATATGTGTAGGATGTATGAGGATGATAAAAAGGCGGAGATAGTTCAGATTGTAGAAGGAAAGAAGGAACATCTGGGGTATGGTCCGCAGAAGCGGGAAGGGGCATGACCACCGTAACAAAGGCCCTTATTCTCATAAGAATAGGGGGAAAGGCAAGATGTCTGATGATCGAAACACCTCTTACAATAATGCTCCTTATTGTGAGAAGTGCAGGCGTCATCACTTTGGAAAATTCTGTTGGTCTCACAGTGGGTGTTTTAACTGCGGGAAACCTGGTCATTTTTCTCGCGATTGTAAGGAACCACCCAAGAACACTTCAAGAGGATCTATGGACAAGCCAATGACTCAAGGTCGAGTTTTCACCCTTAGTGGTGCTGAGGCAAACCAAGCTCCGGGACTCATGCAAGGTACTTATCTGCTCAATGATCAACCTTGTAGAATTTTATTCGATTCAGGAGCCACTCATTCATTTGTTTCATTTGAATGTGTGAATCGTTTGAAATTGCCTGTGTCTGAATCACCCTATTGTCTTAGGGTAGAGACCCCTACTAACCCTCCTGTAATCGCTTCAAAGGTGTGTCCTAATTGTAAAATTAGAATAGTAGACCGCGTCTTTCATTTAGATTTGATCTGCCTACCTTTGTCCCAATTGGATGTAATTTTGGGCATGGATTGGATGGCTAGCAATCATGTGGTTATTGATTGTGCTAAGAAGACGTTTTTATTCAAGGATTCGATCTCGGAGAAGTATCTCTGCTTGGTCTCTGCTGTTGAGCCGGAGAAAGAAGAAAGGTCTGTGGAAGAGATTCCGATTGTTCGGGAATTTCCGGAAGTGTTTTCCGAAGAAATGTCGGGATTACCACCCAAGAGGGAGATTGAGTTTGGAATCGAGTTGATTCCAGGAACTGGTCCCATTTCTATTGCTCCTTATAGAATGGCACCACCTGAGATGGTCGAATTAAAGAATCAGATTGAGGAGTTGTTGCAAAAACAACTTATTAGGCCGAGTGTATCCCCATGGGGTGCTCCGGTGTTGTTTGTCAAGAAGAAAGATGGAAGCCTTAGGATGTGCGTGGATTATAGACAGTTGAATAAGGTGACCATAAAGAATAAGTATCCTTTGCCAAGGATAGATGATCTCATGGATCAAGTGAGAGGAGCTGCGGTGTTTTCTAAGATCGATCTGAGATCTGGGTATCACCATATCAGAATCAAGGAGGAAGATATCCCTAAGACTGCATTTCGATCTCGATACGGACATTATGAATATGTTGTAATGTCGTTCGGATTAACGAATGCACCAGCCATTTTCATGGACTACATGAATCGGATTTTTAGACCGTATCTGGATTCATTCGTGGTAGTTTTCATTGATGACATCCTGATATATTCTAAGAGTCCGGAGGAACATGCTGAACACCTCCGAGTAGTGTTGAAGGTTTTGAAGGAGAAGCAACTCTACGCCAAAATCTCTAAGTGTGAGTTTTGGTTAAAAGAAGTTCAGTTCTTGGGACACGTGATCTCGGAAGGTGGCATAGCTGTTGACCCAGTCAAGGTAGAATCGGTTTTGCAGTGGGTTCAACCAAAGACAGTCACAGAAGTCAGAAGTTTCCTAGGGTTGGCCGGATATTATAGAAGATTTATTGAGGGATTTTCAAAGATTGCATTACCCCTCACCAAGCTGACTAGGAAGGATCAACCATTCGTATGGGATGAGAAGTGTGAAAGGAGTTTTCTGATGCTTAAGGAAAGGTTAACATCCTCACCAGTGTTAATCTTACCTGACCCTCACCAGGAGTACGAAGTGTACTGTGATGCATCGGGGCAAGGACTTGGGAGTGTCCTAATGCAAGAAGGGAAGGTTGTGGTGTATGCATCTCGTCAACTGAAAGTTCACGAGGTAAACTACCCCACCCATGATTTGGAACTTGCTGCAATAGTCTTTGCACTGAAGATATGGAGGCATTATCTCTATGGCACTACGTTTCGGGTGTTTAGTGACCATAAGAGTTTGAAATACTTATTTGACCAGAAGGAGTTAAATATGAGACAACGTCGATGGATGGAATTTTTGAAAGACTACGACTTTGAGCTTCATTACCATCCTGGTAAGGCCAATGTTGTAGCAGACGCTTTGAGCCGTAAAGCAATTTATGCGAGTTCCATGATGATCAAGGAAGCGGCTTTGATTGAAGAGTTTCGGGATCTAAGCCTGGTGATGCAAGTGGAACCAGGTCAGATTACGTTGGGTATGTTGCAAATTTCTAGCGAATTCTTGGCTCGAATTCAAGAATTGCAACGTGAAGATCTGGAATCGCTAGAGAAGAAGAAGTTAATGGAAGAAGGAAAAGAGTCAGATTTTTCAGAAGGGTCGGATGGAATTCTTCGTTTTAAAACGAGAATTTGCATACCGAAGAACTCGGAGATTAGGAGGATGATTTTGGATGAGGCACATAAGAGTCAGATGAGCATGCACCCTGGATCGACAAAGATGTACCAGGATTTAAAAAGCATGTTCTGGTGGCCTGGTCTTAAGAAGGATGTAGCGGACTATGTAGCATCGTGTTTAATCTGCCAAAAAGTTAAAGTGGAACATCAGAAACCTGGAGGAATGTTGCAGCCCCTAGATATTCCACAATGGAAGTGGGATAGTATCTCCATGGATTTTGTGACTGGATTGCCAAGGACAGTTGCAAACCATGACGCAATCTGGGTAATTGTGGACCGTCTTACTAAGTCGGCGCATTTCATTCCGGTGAATATGCACTACTCTTTGGAGAAACTTACCCAAATTTATATTCGGGAAGTGGTACGATTGCATGGAGTACCATCCAGTATTATTTCGGATCGTGATCCGAGATTCATGTCGAGATTCTGGTCAAGTTTGCATCAAGCTCTGGGGACAAAGCTTAAGATGAGTTCAGCCTATCACCCTCAGACCGATGGACAAACCGAAAGGACCATTCAAACTTTGGAGGATATTTTGCGAGCTTGTGTGTTGGAAGAAAGAGGAAGTTGGGATCAGATATTACCACTCGCAGAATTCACATACAACAACGGATATCATACAAGTATTGGTATGGCACCGTTAGAGGCATTGTATGGGAGAAAATTCCAAACCCCGCTATGTTGGTTCCAAGTGGGGGAGAATTTACATCTTGGTCCAGATGTGGTACAACAGACGACCGAAAAGATCAGAATGATTCAAGAAAAGATCAGGACTGCGGTTAGTCGTCAGCAGAGTTATTCAGATCGAAGAAGAAGACCTTTAGAGTTTGCAGAAGATGATCATGTATTTCTTAGGATTGTGCCGCTGAAGGGTGTGAGTAGAGCATTAAAACCCCAGAAGCTGTCACCTAAGTTTATAGGTCCTTACCAAATCCTTAAGCGAGTAGGACCTGTAGCCTATCAAATTTCTCTCCCGCCATCTTTAGCCAACCTGCACAATGTTTTTCATGTCTCTCAATTGAAAAAGTTTGTGCATGATCCAACCTCGATCCTTCAGATCCGTCCAGATGACTTAACCTTACGAGAAAACCTAACCTTTAAAGCTGGCCCAGTCAAGGTGGAAGATAGGAGGACCAAACAACTTAGAGGAAAGGAGATTCCGTTGGTCAAAGTTATGTGGCAAAGTGGGAATGTATTCGAGTCAACCTGGGAATTAGAGGATCGAATGCGCAAGGATTATCCTGAGTTATTTTTGTAAGCTGAATTTCGGGGACGAAATTCCTGTTAAGTGGGGGAGTAGTGTAACACCCCAAATTTCGTTTCCCGATGTAATACAATTATGATTTATGGAAGATTATTTTATAAATTATTTTCTTAATCATAATTATATTTCGTAAATCAATTAGGATGATTATGAGTTAGTATTGGTATTTGCGAAAATAGAAAAATATTTTAGAAAGAGAATAATATGTGAAAATGAGATTTTTACATATTAATCCCTGAATGAGGACCTTGAAGAAAAATTAGGAAGACTTTGGAGGGAAGGGCATTAAAATAAATATTTTTGAGATTTGACCAAAAACACTCGAGTATTTATGGAAATACTCGAGTAATCGAGTCAGTGGAGAACTCGTGAGTGCGGTTGATGAGTCAACACACGACGATTTCCCTTGATTGCCACAAAAACACTTCATGGACACGCTTATGGGCATCGTGGCAAGCTGCATGATCATGAGCAACGTCTATTTAAGCGCTTGGTTGATGAGGGTGGAGGATTTGGTTGGCTTTGCTCTGAAAACATAGAGTTAGGGTTCCTGATTTCGAACGTTGATTACTCGATCGTGTTTGAGAGTGGATTTGAGAGTGATACACCATTGTAAAGCTCACATCACGAGCTTTACAAAGATACAAAGATTGTGAACTGAGTGTCTGTGTGGAAGGATAATCGAAGTTGGAAAGTAAGGGTGTTTTTGCTGCCAAAGTTGGAAGCTGAGGTCTGGAGCTCACTTTCAACTTGGATTGTGGTAAGCTCCTGAACCCTATGACCCTCAAATTCGTTTATACCTCTAGTTTAAGTTGCAGAGAATTAATCCTAATCATTTTCCCCAATTTGTAAACCAATTTTGCATGTTGAACCCTCTGGTTTTGGTACTCTGTTCAACTATGGCTGCATGCAAAGGATTTTTGAGGATTCATATTTCCAGCCAATCTCTCTGCAAACTCAGTGTTGATTCACGAATTAGAGGTAAGGGTGAAGCTTCTAATTCACTAGAATAAGTTTAAATTATGTGAAATTAGGATGGGAGTCAATAAATGACTCTATGGGCATAGTTGGAATAGGTTTGAGGCTTGGAGGCCTTTCTGGACTTAACTGAGAGTTTGGACAAGTTTGTTAGGTCATATGCAAGGTGTACCAATGCTGAAAATGTAATGGATATATGTAGAATTGAATTTGGTATGCCAAGTTGTGGAAAAATGCATTTTATGCAATATTGTTGATAATCTGTTATTCAGTGTTAGATGTTGTTAATTCTGTATTGGAACATGTTTAAAATGTGTAATGTAAGCTATATTGATCTTTGGTTTGGACTGGAATGGACTATAATCGAAAATGGTATGTTAAAACTCAAATTTCAGTGCTGTCTGTCTGCAAACACTCGAGTATTATGGGTAATACTCGAGTATTTTGCCTGTTTTGGGAAAATTGATTTTCTAGAAAACTTAAGAACACTCGAGTATTCATGAGGAACACTCGAGTATTCTGGCGATTTTTAAGTGTATTTCTGGAAAATAAAAGAACACTCGAGTTTCATAAAGAACACTCGAGTATATGGATGAATTTTTAAAAATCAAGTTCTGGAAACAAAGAACACTCGAGTTCCATGAGGAGCACTCGAGTATTTTGGGAAACTGAGAAACACTCGAGTCTAGGAAGAATCTACTCGAGTATTTTGGGACCAGAGACAGAAAAACAACTTCCTTTTTAACATACCTGATGGAATGTCGATTATGATCAATTATGTTTGTGGGAAAAGTATCATGTTCCAATAAAAGGATTGGGAAAGTATTAACATCAATTTAACTCACTGAGGGAAAATATTGGATGCACATAATAAGATTATTGGCTAATCTTAGTGTATAATCACATAATAAGATTATTGGTTAATCTTAGTGTATAATTTTATGTGCATACATGCATGGTGAAAGGTTGGGGATAATTCGGTGGTGACTGGCTCGATGACACATTTTGGTAATGTGGGCAGCATTTGGGAATGTTGTTACGTCTTGGTGACATTGTGTGCACACTATCCGAGCAGTTCCACAATACATGTTGGTCATGTATGCGAATTATTGGAATGAACGTTCAATGGACAATGGAATTGGGAGACATGCATCATTACTCATAATTAATGGAATTATTATAAATGGAATATGCATGTTCATTTACATCTGCATTTGCATTGGATGTTTGTAACTGTCAATTGTTACATGCTTTATTTATTCTTATTCGATTATGTGGATTATGTGCTTACCCCTTATTGCCCATGTTAGGTGATGGCACGCTATCTAGCTTGCATCGAGTTGCGCCCGCTCCCTAGTGGAGTGTGGTACTACGAGGACCACAGAGCCACGTTCGAAGGTGAGGTGGAGGTGACTCTATACCACCCCAACCCTTTGGCTCGTGTCCGTCCTCGTAGGTCTCGCATCCCTATTATCTATACTTTGCATGTACCCCCTTTCTATACTTATCATGGACCACCCCCGACTCGACCTGCTCGTCGCTTCCATTCTTTCCGTTTTCGAGCTGCTACTAGATCTCATCCCTCTGCTTCTCGAGTGATTCGAGAAGAGACTCCTATGCCTAGTCCGATGAGTCCGGTTCATGGGACACCTTCAGCGGACCCAGTGCCCAGTGGTGGGGTACCCACTCAGTCGGAGGAGGTAGAGGAGGATCCTGAGGAGGGTGAGGATGAGGACGAGCCAGTCGAGCACTCCACTGGAAGCCAGTGGGGAGTTGGGGATCCACCAGGTGATGCATAGTATAGATGATTAGGATGTGGGACGGGTGGAGCAGCTGCTGGAGACTCCGGAGATCATGCTATGGAGGAGGATCACTGGACCACTTTTGGGATTTCATCTTTTGCTCTATATATATATTGTACATATTTTTGGGAGATCTCAGTGACGTGGTCCTATCTTTTAGTTTTATATTATGGACTTGTATTTTGTACAAACCTGCTATCTCGACTTGACTTGGATGTATGTCGACTCTTTTTATGGATGATATATATATATATATATATATATATCTATTTTCTTTCTATAAATAGTTGTACATGTGAATTATCAAGTCAAGGTCTCTATTTTTCGCTTACTCTGATAATTACGGTATTTCACTTTAAATTAAAAAAAAATGATTTCATAAATTTTCTGGGAAGATTTTTAATAACCACAAATGAATACCAAGTTATTTTACAAGAGCTTTATAAAAGAGATCTTTTATTATATCTCTTCTCGAGCAAGTCCATATATTCTATTCAAATAAACAATAACAGAGAAATCCTTTTAAATAAAGTAGTATAATAAAGGAACGTGACAGCAACCAGAGCGCACTCGATCAGCTCCACAAGCTCACAAGAGCAATGAGCCAACATAGAGGAACACAAGTTCTTCATAGTATCAAGAGAAGAGAGGAGAAACGAAGAAGAGAAGCATTCTTCAGCACCTTGCTTCCTCACAAGAGCGACACACGAGAGAGCACATACCTCTGCCCTGCAGCAACACTCACTCTACTCCACCTTTGCATCTCCAACTTAGTGTACAAAAGCAACATGAACAACAACAACGAAGAGAATAGAGTCTGCAGCAACTCTCAAGAAGAAAAGGAGAATAAAGTGTGGGGTCCTAGAGTGACCTTCGAAAGCGCACGTCCCTGCCAAGAACATAACACCACCTCACTTCTCATCTACGCAAGAGCGACAAGAACAACAGCAGTAAAGAGTAAAAAGTCAATAACACATCAATGAAGAAACCAAGGAGAAAGGGAGTTATTGTCCCTCAGAAGTTTAAGGCACATGACTAAAGGCGCATCAGAGGCACACAAAGAAAGCGTGCACCGAAGGCGTACCCCCTGTTCAATCTCAAAGGCGACGCCCATGTCCAATATCAAATCCACTACTCCTTACAGGGCTCTCTCATCCAACTAACCCTGCCAAAGGCGCAGCCCAGTCGAAAGCGCTCCCTGTTTAGTTTCAATGGAATCAGCCAACTAAAGGCGCACCCTAGTCAAAAACGCCCCCTGTTCAGTTTCAACGGAATCAGTCAACTAAAGGCACACCCCTGTCGAAGGCGCCCCCTGTTCAATTTCAAAGGCCATGGACGCTCTCGTCCAATCAGTCAACCGAAGGCGCCCCTATCAGCGCTAAGCAATCAAAGCAAAATAGGGAAAATATTTACTGTTATTATGTTTGGACTAATCCTGGTCGCCTTTTGTGCAGGGGTGACGCTTAGGCAAGGATAGCCCACTTCGGGAACTTCGCAGAGCAGCGTGGCTTGGAAGGCTTTTAGACGAGAAGTCTTCCCACAAGGCGTGTCAAGCCTTGGAAAGGGAAGGCGCCCCTGTTTTCATGGAGAAATGAATTTGGAAGGAACTAGCTTGTTGATGATGAGGACGCTCTTGAGTAGCACGCCCAGGCCCCCTGGCCAACCTGTCCAAACCTGTTAAGACATGCACCAAAGGTAAGTCACATTCCATCATGATCTGGGCGTCCTCATCATCGCTTCCAAAGTTCCTTCCTCATCCAATTCATTACCCCTCCCAAGGAACCAGGGTCGCTCTCGTCTATTCACCGCTCCAACGCGCCCTCCGGGGAGTTCTCAATGTTTCCTTCATTTTTATTGTATTTTAGCCATAATTTCATAAAGTATTACGAACCCATAATCTCATCCTAATCACTGTAATTATTGTTTCCCTAAAAAGGTTCCGAAACAATTTGGCGACTCCACTAGGGAAATTATGGCTACAAATGTTGAAGGAAGAACTCCGGGCACAAAGGCGGCCCTTAGAGCAATCACCGTCTGACACTTGCATCAAAGATGTCCAAACTGTGGAACGTAACAGTAAGGAAGTGTCCTTTAGCCCTAGAAAGTGACCTTTCCAAAAACCAACCAGATGCGTTGTGCTTTCACCTCCTTAGAAGGCGCTCCGTAGAAGGCGACCACGTTCGCTCTACCTAGCTTTTCAGAAGGCGGTCACGCAACCGAAGGTGTGAAAGTACGCTCTTACTGAAGAAGGCGCCACATTATAGAAAGTAGAAACTCAGGAGCAAAGGCGCAACCAAAAAATTTATATGGAAAACTTGCTTCATGTTATCTGCACTAAAAGCTAAGTACATATATCTCTTAACTCAGTGCATATGCTAGTATGCCTTTTCATGAATTTGATTATAATAGATATGAATCATGACGAAATGAAAAATGTATTGCATCCAATCACGTATCAGTTGTTGTATGTATAGTTAAGGAAATATAGTTACTGTATGCTCATTTTTTGCATCTATGTCCTAATATGCTTTTGGTAGTGTCGCTTTCACATGATATCATGCTCTACGTAGTTAGTTTCATGTCTAAGATTATCCTGATAACAATGATTTATTTTTACTTTGTCTATAATAGCATTGTTCTGACATGACATGATATGATATGTGTATGGTTTGATTTTTAGACTATGTATGTCATGGCTTATAATTGCATATGTATGATCAAAATCATGAATGATGTCGCTCTGATATGTATTAAATATTTGACTAGAGAAGCAATAATTAGATAACTCTGTACACATGAATGTTTGCTGTAGAACTAAAATCAGTATATCATACTAGTCATTTATGTCATAACCTTGTTAACTATTCTTTGCTCAACCATTACATGATGTGAATAAACTATTTTTCATGATTCTAGTATGCAGATACAATGTTTAATGTTATAAACTGTATGATTTAGATGTTGAGAAGGCGTGCTTTAGAAAAGCGTTACATAATGATGCATAATTAATTTTATACATGATTTATTAGATACAACTAACTAAACGGGCATGCATAGCATGAAAATAATCGAAAAATGAAAATTGTTCATGTCGAAACAATAAGTGATATCTTCCTCACATTCGGGAAGTCCTAAATACGCTCTTAAGCCATGATTTGACAAGTTTTGCCAAGATGTTCATTGCCTTGGGAGGATCGCTTCCTCCACCCTAGGCAATAAGCACTTGATCTGTCTAAAGCAGAAAAGTGCTCCACATCTCGCCCAGTGAAAGAAGGCGATCCAAAAATTGAAGTATCAGAAGGCAAGTAATGAAACAAAAGCAAAGTATCAAGAAAGAGAAACACAACGCAAATAGAAAAGATCACTGAAAATCAAGCAAACAAAATCAAACGAAGGGAAAGAATGAAATCATACCAGAAGGCGAACCCTGAAGTTGACAGTAAGAATTCCAGAACCAGAAGGCGAACGTAGAGTCATGGTGGTAGGGCGCATGTCAGCCTTGCAAGCAGAAGTAATCATGCATTAAGTATAAACTAATTGACAAGATGAAAGGTGGAACAAGCAAAGGCGAGAAAAGCAAAGTTGAATCAAAAAGCCTCATGTGAAGCAAAACTGGAAAGATGATAACAAAGGCGCATCAGAAAAATAAACAGTGTTGAAGCTGGAAATCCTGAAGTAAAATAAAAACAGAATGTTACCAATATTAGCCAAAAATCTGAAAGCAAAGTTATATGAGAAGCCAGAAAGACGAAGGCGACTACAAAGCAGAAGCGTGCAAGAGAAGGCGAGCTAGAAACTAAAAACTAAATCAATGCATAAACCTGAGCGCAGCCACAAAACAAGATGCAAAGCTCATAATTCCCCATACGACAGAGAAAAACATGCAGTAATTGAGAGCAAGAGCAAGCACATATACAAAGGCGGACATAACAAAACTCAAAGGCGGATAAAACATGAGATATTTCCAAACAAACCAGCCAGCCAGAAGTCAAAAGTGAACCTGAAAGGCAGCTATGTTCATAATTGTAAAAGTCATACATGAAATTCAACCGCACTATCTGAAGGCGTACATGCAACGCAACATGAAGGGTGAATGCAAGCTTTATAATGACTAGTACAAGTGCAAGATCCAGAAAAGTATGTTACTCAATGGCATACTTAAACACTATAGCATAAAATCTAACGCAAGAGCAAGATGCAAGACAAAAGCGGGCCAAAAAGCGTGCAAGTGATTGAGGCAGAAACTGTTCAGAAACGAAGGCGAACTCAGTTTACTTGATGATCTAACAACAACCAAGTTAAAATGAAGAATTCATCCCAGTCTGCTCTCACAAGCAAGCCAAAGCATCTTGACACAAGTGAAACGAAGAAATCTATAGTAATAACAAGCCCCTGAAGCAAGGCGCATTTGAGCTTATTCATACATCAAAGCAGATTATGCAAAGGCGAGCATGAGCACAAAGTCAAGAAGCCAAAACAATCTAGAAATCCAAGTGTTTACAAATTGATAATATCAAGAAAAGCATAAATGAAAGTAGCACCAATGACAAGAGGTGTTACGAAGCACAAGCAATCAGATTTAAAAAATCAATCAGAAGCAAGGTAGCACCTATGACAAGAGGTGCCAACAGTACAGCCTGAAGCAGCACTGATGACATGACGTGTCCCCAGAAAAGGCTCAATGATACTGATGACATGAGGTATCACTATAGAAAGATGCTAACAATAAAAGCCTAAAACGATACTGATGACATGAGTTGTCCCTAGAAAGGGCTCAAATGATACTGATGACATGAGGTATCGCTGTAGCAAAACCCCCTCAAACAGGGTTAGTAATGCCATATAGCGAGGTCCAACACACAAAAAAAAAAAAGAAAAGAAAAGAAAAGAAAGAACAATGTTGGGCCGTACCGCGGGCACAATGTGCCTTATCGCGGCACCCAGATCAGACGCGAGCGAAGTACGCCATATCGCGAGACTAGAAAAGTTCCCGGGAAACAACACTACAACAGAATAGCTAAAAGATCCCGGTTCCGCATGCCTATTGATCTCGGTTCCGAACTGTGTGACACCCTTCCGAATTACCCAAGTATAATATAGTACTCAACCTATTATATTGGATAATATATGGACTTGTGAGTGTTAAGAAAATATGAAAGTGAAATTTTCTTTTTGAAGCGGGTGCACGAATCAACACTTGGAATCCTTGGAGAATAAACTCTAAATCATTTCAAAACAGTTGTATGGAATTCGGTGATTTCTAAAACCTTTTCAAAATTTGGGTAACAATCGTCTTTTGGAATCGTAATTATATCATAGAAATTAACTGAAGCTACACTTGTTTTATTTGATAAAACTGATACCATTGGATAGTTTTCACAGCCGAACTCTTAAATAGATTAAATCAGAGTAAGCGGAAATTATCGGACTACGCAATTATTAGTAATATAAACACAGGTTTGATATATAGAAAGATTCGTAAGTACACAGTCCCATTCTCAAGTTTCCAAGATCCAGAAATACAAGTCCATAAACAGATCTATGTAGTAACGTAACCAAAACCCTAGAGTACTCCAAAAGTATATCTACATAATATATACATAACAAAATATAAACTCCAAGGGTGGTCACGTAGATCTGGAAACATCAGAAGTAGTAGTAGTGATAGCAATAGTCTCCCAAAAAGTAACAGAGTAGTAGTAGCATCATCATCACAACAGCAGCAAGCCTCCTCCTCAGCATCCACACACCGGATCCTCTGATCCACATCATACACCATACGCATATACCTAGGGATCATCGTCCCTCTAATCACTCCCAGTAGAATGCACGACAGGCTCGCCTCCGCTCTCGTCCTCCACCGGATCCTCCTCGATCTCATCCGAGGGAGAGTGTACCCTACCACTTGGTACAGGGTCAGGTGATGATGAAACCCTGACTGGGCTCCTCGGATCAGAAGGGGGAGTCTCCTCGCGGACGACTCTCGAGGTAAAAGGGTGAGAGCGGGTAGGTCGAAAATGAAAACTGTGATAAGAGCGAGCTGGTCGCGGGGGAGGTGGTCCATGGTAAGTGTAAAACGGGGGTACATGCATAGTGTATATGATGGGAATCCTAAATCTACGAGGACGGAATCGCATCAGCGGGTTCGGGTGGTAGAAGGTAATCTCTACCTCCCGCTCGAACACCGCGCGATGGTCCTCATAGATCCATATGCCACTAGGAAGTGGCCGGATCTCGATGCAAGCAATGTAACGAGACATCACCTACAAGGGCATAGGGGTAAGCAATTCTATACACATAATCAACAGAGAATAAATTATGCAACATGAGTATAAAGTCTAACAATATGTATATGCAAATATGCAACAAGGAACGACAATCTCATTTAACATTTAGCAGTTAGTTAATGCACATAGGATGCTCATACTTATTTCGTTTATCACAATTAGTTTAAATGAGTGGCATGATGCATGAATTTAGCTCTCAAGCCTATCTCCATCATTCTATGTCACTCTCTGACGTCCATCCCTGAAACCCAGCACTCCACAGTGCGTTGTATTCCTAGGTATACAACAATTCGTACATTCACCTAGAATGTACACGACAAGCTTGGAATCCATGCCACCCGAGCATATCCCGTCATCCAAACGGTATAACCATATCGGCATCCACTCAGCCGACCACGTCAACGACGTGTCATCAAGCAAGCGTATTGGCACTCCCAGAGGCCCTCCACATGTTTACCAAAAACATGATATACGTCCTACCATCCAAACTCCAGAATGAATGCATTTTATTCTCAAACCTAAAGGAAGTTGATTAATACATTACAGGCCACCTAGGCTTATTTCATTGTCAAAAGAACCGTCACCAAACGGTATACTTATATTAATCAATTACCTTTAAGTCTAGATCCCTTGGATTATTATCATTAATTCCTTAATCAAATGGGTCAGAATTGAAAATGGTATTTTTTAGATTCTGGGTAATTTACTCGAGTATAATTCAGTACACTCTAGTGTTCTTAAATTTTTCCAAATTACTCGAGTGTTCCTCAATATACTCGAGTGTTCATGATTTTCTGAGGATTTGGGTTTTAAGTTCATTAAATTACTCGAGTAGTTCATAGGTTACTCGAGTGTTCTTCATGATTTCCAGAATACTCGAGTTACTTTGAATTACTCGAGTGGTTTTCCTTAACAAGTCCTCAGGTCATGCTCGATCTCGAGTGATAGACATGATACTCGAGTGTTCTTGCTCCATTTACATTGTTTTTCAAACATTTTACTCGAGTACCCTGTCTAATACTCGAGTGTTTCACAGCAGAAAACACTGAAATCTTAGTTTTAACATACCAATTTCATTTCTACTCATTTCCATTCCATTCCAAGGATCAACAGAGTTAACATATCATCATTTGAACATGTTACAACATTCATTTCAGGTCAAATCACTGATTTAACAGAGAATCATTCAATCATGCATAAAATACACATTTTAACAACTCAACATCTCAAATTGCATAATAAGCATAATACTCATGAAGTAAAGTTCATTTAAGCTTGCATGCATGATTTAGAACTTGCTCAACACAGTTTTAGAGCATGGATTGGTCTCCAAACCAAAGTTCCTATTCAATCTAAGCCCTTAGAGCCTCTTGGTGGCTCTCTAACACAATTAATCTGATTTAATCTCTATCTAGTGAATAAAATTACTTCCCCTTACCTCTCAGACGTGAATCAAACAGAGAATCCCCAAAGAAAAGCTCCACAACACCAAAAACACTTTAAACTCCAACATGCAGAGCAGTTTGAGTGCAACACCAAGATTGAATTGGTTTACAAATGAAACAGAGATAAGAATTGGGGAAATTAGATTTTCTAAACTCTATGCAACCTCAACTAACTAAAGAAACCGAATTTGGGACTCAAGGATTCGTGAGCTTACCAGAAATCGAACTCAAAGTAAGCTCCAGACCAAGGCTTGACCAGAAACAGCTTCACTTCCAAGCTCCAATTCTCCCAACACACTCACTCAATCCTCACGATTTTACTCTCTATACAAAGCTCGAGATGTTAGCTTCATATCAGTGTTTGATTTGTGGTTCAATTCGGCTCGGAGAAGAAGAATCGTTAAAAACGATTTTAGAACCCTAATACTCGATTTTCACATGAATTTGGCAAAATGGGGTGTTGATGCATCAACCAGGGGTTTAAATACATAGCCAAGCTATCCATGCAGCTCGACACGCAGATTGGGACGTGGTTTGGAGGGTGTTTTCGTGTCAAAACAATGATAACTCGGTGTTGACTCATCAACTGCACTAACTCGTGCAAGTTTACCCAGAATACTCGAGTATTCAGAATAATACTCGAGTATTTTGCCCAGTTTTTGAAAAATAAATATTTTATTTACTTTCCATCCAAAATCTTTCCTATAATTGCTTCTAGGTCCCAACCCAGGGACTAATATGCAAAACACTTATTTTATGCATTATCATATTTATTAAGTCAATTCACACCCATATACTAATTTCATGAACACACATTTTAATCAAGGATTAATATAGAAATCATTAATTATAATTAATTTATAATTAACATTTCATTAATCGGGGATTAAAATTTTGGGGTGTTACACTACTCCCCCACTTACAAGGAATTTCGTCCCCGAAATTCAACTCATACAAACAAGTCAGGATAATCCTGACGCATCTTATCCTCTAATTCCCACGAGGCTTCTATCACATCACCACAAACCCAAACGACTTTGACCAGACGAATATCCTTCCCTCTAAGCTGCTTGATCCTTCGATCTTCAATGCGAACTGGCATAGCTTTGAAGGTTAGGTTCTCATGAATTTCTAAGTTATCAGGGTGGATTCTAAGGACAATGGTGGGGTCATGGATATATCTCTTTAATTGAGACACATGGAATACATTGTGAAGGTTAGCTAGCGACGGAGGTAGGGCTAATTGATAGGCTACTGGGCCGACTCTTTTGAGGATTTGATAGGGACCAATAAACTTAGGTGATAGTTTCTGAGTTTTCAAGGCTCTACCAACACCTTTGGTTGGTACTATCCTAATAAACACATGGTCTCCTTCAGCAAACTCTAAGGGTTTTCTTCTTCTATCAGCATAGCTTTTCTGCCTACTCTGAGCCGTCTTCAGCTTCTCTTGTATCATCTTGATCTGTTCCGTGGTCTCTTGCACAAAATCTGGTCCAACCAGAGAATTCTCCCCCACTTGAAACCAGCATAATGGCGTCTGACACTTCCTCCCATACAAAGCTTCAAATGGTGCCATTCCAATGCTCGTGTGGTAACTGTTGTTGTAGGTGAACTCCACGAGTGGCAACATTTGTTCCCAGTTCCCTTGACCTTCCAAAGCACAGGCTCGTAGAATGTCCTCCAACGACTGAATAGTCCTTTCCGTTTGGCCATCAGTCTGAGGATGGTATGCAGAACTCAGCTTCAATTTTGAACCCAAGGCTCTATGCAGATCTTGCCAAAACTTCGACGTAAACCTCGGATCGCGATCAGACACAATACTTGATGGTACTCCGTGCAGGCGAACAACTTCCTTGATGTACAACTGAGTGAGCTTTTCAAACGAGTAGCGCATATTCACGGGAATGAAATGCGCCGACTTGGTCAAACGATCCACGATCACCCAGATTGCGTCATGACGAGTAGCTGTCCTTGGCAATCCCGACACAAAATCCATCAAGATGCTATCCCGTTTCCACACGGGAACTTCCAAAGGAAGTAACTCTCCTCCTGGCCTTTGATGCTCCACTTTCGCCTTTTGACACACTAAACAACATGCCACATATTCAGCCACATCCTTCTTCAAACCAGGCCACCAAAATATCTTCTTTAGATCTTGATACATTTTGGTAGCTCCTGGGTGCATACTCATCTTACTCTTATGCGCTTCGTCCAGAATCATCCTTCTAACTTCTACACTGTCAGGCACGCAAATCCTTGTTCTAAAACGAAGGACTCCATCCTTCCCTTCTTGGAACTCCAACTCCTTGCCTCCTTCCATCAACTTCTTCTTTTCCATGAGTTTCTCATCCTTCTGTTGCAATTCCCGAATCCTTTGCAGAAATTCATTAGCAATCTGCAACATCCCCATCTTAATACTTGTCAGCTCCACTTGCATCGTCAAGTTTAAATCCCGGAATTCTTCTATCAATGCAGCTTCTCTGACCATCATTGCACTGATGTGCATTGCTTTTCTACTCAATGCGTCCGCCACAACATTTGCCTTCCCAGGATGATAATGGAGCTCGAATTCATAATCCTTCAAAAACTCCATCCATCGGCGCTGCCTCATATTCAACTCTTTCTGATCAAAGAGGTACTTTAAACTCTTATGGTCACTGAACACCCGGAACGTAGTGCCATAGAGATAGTGCCTCCAAATCTTTAATGCAAACAGCACAGCTGCCAGCTCCAGATCATGAGTTGGATAGTTCATTTCATGAACTTGTAGCTGTCTCGAGGCGTAAGCGACAACTTGCCCCTCTTGCATCAAAACACACCCAAGACCTTGTTTCGATGCGTCACAATATACATCAAAACTCTTCTGTGTATCGGGCAACACCAATACAGGAGATGATGTCAACCTTTCCTTCAACTCTTGAAAACTCCTTTCATATTTCTCATCCCATAGGAATGGTTGATCTTTCCGAGTCAATTTCGTCAAAGGCAGTGCGATCTTTGAGAAACCTTCGATAAACCTTCTATAATAGCCAGCCAATCCAAGAAAGCTTCTCACCTCCGTGACCGACTTCGGTTGTTCCCATTGCAAAACTGAACTAACTTTCGTCGGGTCAACTGCTATCCCTTTGTCCGAAATCACATTCCCCAAGAACTTAACTTCCTTCAGCCAGAACTCACATTTTGTAAGTTTGGCGTACAACTGCTTCTCCTTTAGAATGCCTAACACTATCCTCAAGTGTTCAGGATGCTCCTCCGGGCTCTTAGAGTAAATAAGGATATCATCGATGAACACAACCACGAATGAATCTAAATAAGGTCTAAAGATTTGATTCATGTAGTCCATGAAGACAGCTGGTGCATTAGTCAATCCGAACGGCATCACGACATACTCATAATGTCCGTATCGAGATCGAAATGCAGTTTTAGAGATATCCTCTTCTTTAACCCTGATCTGATGGTACCCCGACCTCAAATCAATCTTGGAAAATATTGAAGCCCCACGTACTTGATCCATAAGGTCATCTATCCTCGGCAACGGATACTTGTTCTTGATGGTGACCTTATTCAGCTGCCGGTAGTCGATACACATCCTCATACTACCATCTTTCTTCTTGACAAACAAAACAGGAGCACCCCAAGGTGACACACTTGGTCGGATCATCTGTTTCTGCAGCAGCTCCTCAATCTGCTTCTTCATTTCCGCCACTTCCGGTGGTGCCATTCTATAGGGAGCGATAGAAATGGGACCAGCTCCCGGAATTAGATCGATACCAAATTCAATTTCTCTTTTTGGTGGCAAACCAGGAATCTCATCAGCAAATACTTCCGGAAAGTTTCTGACAATAGGGATCTCTTCCATCCTTGGACCATTCTCCTCCATCTTAGTGTTGAACAGGCACACGTAGCCGGAGAGTTTTGGGTTTCTATAGGTCATTATTCTTCTATCACAATCGATGATCACTTGGTTTTGACCCAACCAGTCCATTCCCAAGATCACATCTAATTGTGCCAAGGGTAAGCACATCAAATCTACTCTAGAGGTTTGTCCTAACACTTCTATACAACAGTTAAGACATGCTCTAGAAACAGTTACAGGAGCATTGGTAGGAGTTTCTACTTGCAAAACATAAGGTAATTCAGACATAGATAAACTTAACCGTTTCACACATTCATATGAGATAAATGAATGCGTAGCACCGGAATCAAACAAAACAAGACAAGGCTGACCATTAAGCAAGTATTTACCTTGCACCAGATCAGAAGACCGACTTGCTTCCACACCATTAAGAGTGAAAACCCTTCCTTGAGCCGTAAGCCTATCTGCAGTCCCTCTTGAGTTGGCTTTGACTGGTTCCTTGCAGTCTCTTGCAAAATGTCCCGGCTTTCCACAATTGAAACAACCACTTGTTCCCCAACAAACACGGCCATAGTGGTTGCACTTGCACTTATCACAGAATGGAGCCTCGCTCCAATAATTCCTTCCATCAGAACCACCAGCTTTTCCCTTGCCTTTCCCTCGGCGATCATACGGACCTTTGCCTCGGTTGTTGAAACCTTTACGTCTCTGAGGTCCATAGCCCTGATTGTCCTTCTTTTCTGAGACTTGTACCTCCTCAGCCTTTGTGTCGTCTTCATACATCCTACACATGTCCACAAGTGCAGGAAAGCTTTGAATCCGTTGGTAACTGAAGATCGACTTCAACTTGGGCCTCAAGCCTCCTTCAAACTTTATGCACTTGCTCCTTTTGTCCGGGTTGTTCTGATAATATGGAGAGTATTTCATCAGCTCCTCAAACTTGGCTGCGTATTCACCCACACTCATATTCCCTTGCTTCAGCTGCAAGAACTCCACCTCCTTCTTTCTCCTCAAGTCCTCCGGAAAATACTTATGGAGAAACTTCTCCATGGACACTCCCCAACTCACATCCCTTCCTTCATATTGCAAAAGTTGCATCGTGTGGTTCCACCAATTTTCAGCTTCATCCTCTAACATGTAGGTTGCATACGCCACCTTTTGAGCGTCAGAACACTCCAACGTCCTCAGAATTTTATCCATGGTGTGAATCCACTTATTGGCCTCTTCCGGTTTAAATCCTCCTTCGAACTTTGGTGGATTGCAACTCCTAAAATCAGCCAAAGTCTTCGTCTCAGCGTTACCCACATTACACTAATGAGGCGGGTTAACCGGTTGAGATGGTTGTTGAGACTGTCGCTGCATGGCTTCCAGCACCGTGGTGATCCGTTCTAACATCGCATTGGTGTGATTTTGGTTTCTAGTTGCCATATTAGACCTGCGCTATGGGCTTATGGTCACATATGTTGAACTAAAGAAACTTCCATTACACCCCTATACTAAGACTATAACTTATGCCTCTGAATTCACAGTCAGTTGCGTCTTGTGCTCAAAAGAGACAAGATACAAACAAATCAATTGTATCTATAACTCAATAAACAGAATACTACTATTCATAGTAATAAACATGCCTTGGAGATACCTGCTTGATGTTGATGGCTACCTTTCTGGTACTACTTTCACTACTACAGGATCTGACTTTTGCTCTGATACCACTAAGTGTGACACCCTTCCGAATTACCCAAGTATAATATAGTACTCAACCTATTATATTGAATAATATATGGACTTGTGAGTGTTAAGAAAATATGAAAGTGAAATTTTCTTTTTGAAGCGGGTGCACAAATCAACACTTGGAATCCTTGGAGAATAAACTCTAAATCATTTCAAAACAGTTGTATGGAATTCGGCGATTTCTAAAACCTTTTCAAAATTTGGGTAACAATCGTCTTTTGGAATCGTAATTATATCATAGAAAGTAACTGAAGCTACACTTGTTTTATTTGATAAAACTGATACCATCGGATAGTTTTCACAGCCGAACTCTTAAATAAATTAAATCAGAGTAAGCGGAAATTATCGGACTACGCAATTATTAGTAATATAAACACAGGTTTGATATATAGAAAGAGTCGTAAGTACACAGTCCCATTCTCAAGTTTCCAAGATCCAGAAAAACAAGTCCATAAACAGATCTATGTAGTAACGTAACCAAAACCCTAGAGTACTCCAAAAGTATATCTACATAATATATACATAACAAAATATAAACTCCAAGGGTGGTCACGTAGATCTGGCAACATCAGAAGTAGTAGTAGTGATAGCAATAGTCTCCCAAAAAGTAACAGAGTAGTAGTAGCATCATCATCACAGCAGCAAGCCTCCTCCTCAGCATCCACACACCGGATCCTCTGATCCACATCATACACCATACGCACATACCTAGGGATCATCGTCCCTTCAATAATTCCCAGTAGAATGCACGACAGGCTCGCCTCCGCTCTCGTCCTCCACCGGATCCTCCTCGATCTCATCCGAGGGAGAGTGTACCCTACCACTTGGTACAGGGTCAGGTGATGATGAAACCCTGACTGGGATCCTCGGATCAGAAGGGGGAGTCTCCTCGTGGACGACTCTCGAGGTAAAAGGGTGAGAGCGGGTAGGTCGAAAATGAAAACTGTGATAAGAGCGAGCTGGTCGCGGAAGAGGTGGTCCATGGTAAGTGTAAAACGGGGGTACATGCATAGTGTATATGATGGGAATCCTAAATCTACGAGGACAGAATCGCATCAGCGGGTTCAGGTGGTAGAAGGTAATCTCTACCTCCCCCTCGAACACCGCGCGATGGTCCTCATAGATCCATATGCCACTAGGAAGTGGCCGGATCTCGATGCAAGCAATGTAACGAGACATCACCTACAAGGGCATAGGGGTAAGCAATTCTATACACATAATCAACAGAGAATAAATTATGCAACATGAGTATAAAGTCTAACAATATGTATATGCAAATATGCAACAAGGAACAACAATCTCATTTAACATTTAGCAGTTAGTTAATGCACATAGGATGCTCATACTTGTTTCGTTTATCACAATTAATTTAAATGAGTGGCATGATGCATGAATTTAGCTCTCAAGCCTATCTCCATCATTCTATGTCACTCTCTGACGTCCATCCCTGACAACCCAGCACTCCACAGTGCGTTGTATTCCTAGGTATACAACAATTCGTACATTCACCTAGAATGTACACGACAAGCTTGGAATCCATGCCACCCGAGCATATCCCGTCATCCAAACGGACCGTCATCCAAACGGTATAACCATATCGATATCCACTCAGCCGACCACGTCAACGACGTGTCATTAAGCAAGCGTATTGGCACTCCCAGAGGCCCTCCACATGTTTACCAAAAACATGATATACGTCCTACCATCCAAACTCCAGAATGAATGCATTTTATTCTCAAACCTAAAGGAAGTTGATTAATACATTACAGGCCACCTAGGCTTATTTCATTGTCAAAAGAACCGTCACCAAACAGTATACTTATATTAATCAATTTCCTTTAAGTCTAGATCCCTTGGATTATTATCATTAATTCCTTAATCAAATGGGTCAGAATTGAAAATGGTATTTTTAGATTCTGGGTAATTTACTAGAGTATAATTCAGTACACTCGAGTGTTCTTAAATTTTTCCAAATTACTCGAGTGTTCCTCAATATACTCGAGTGTTCATGACTTTCTGAGGATTTGGGTTTTAAGTTCATTAAATTACTCGAGTAGTTCATAGGTTACTCGAGTGTTCTTCATGATTTCCAGAATACTCGAGTTACTTTGAATTACTCGAGTGGTTTGCCTTAACAAGTCCTCAGGTCATGCTCGATACTCGAGTGCTAGACATGATACTCGAGTGTTCTTGCTCCATTTACATTGTTTTTCAAACATTTTACTCGAGTACCCTGTCTAATACTCGAGTGTTTTGTTAGTTCCATGATGAACATGATGAATGTTTTGATAATGACAAAGTGTTTTTGAACAAGCTACAAGTGTTGATCAAGTTTCAAGCTCAACAAGCAACAACAAACATCAAATGAAGAAGAGAGAAAGCAAGCTCATGAAGACCTAAGTTTGAGTGTATTTGTATTTATTTTATCTTTTGCCTCTCAAGCTTCATAGGTTTTTTATTTGGGTAGATTATTATAGAGGGTAGTGAATCTCATTCATAAGTCATGATTTAATCATAATTTGAGTTTTCACTTAACCTAGAATTAATAGGTGGCTTAAAGGTTTTAAAGGAAAGGTTGGATTTTGAGAAAACAAGTTTTTGAACATGTGCAGTACCAACTTAATCGATTAAGTGACTAACTTAATCGATTACTACTCGAGTACACGACTTGCTTAATCGATTAAGTACTGCTGAACTGATTTTTAAAATACGTTTTTCACTTCTCAAAATCAGTTTTCAAGTGCTACAACTTTTGGGTATTCTATATAAACCTTTTCCTATTATTTGTGATTAATAAGAATCATTTTCATACAAGTTTTACAAAGAATCAAGCCACTCTATTCTCTCTCAATTTCAAAGATCAAAGTTCTCATATTTTCATATTCTTTGATCAAGAACCTTTGAATCTCTTATGGTGAATTGTCATAACTCTTGATTGAGATTCATAGGATTGTTTTGTGTTTTCTATTGTGTTGTAATCTTTGCAATAAGGCAAGCCACTACAACAAACAAGAAGCCTTGGTGTGTCGATTATCATCAAGCAACGTTCATTGAAGAAGAAGAAGTCTTGGTTGTGAATCAAGCAAGGAGAAGCCTTGATGTGTGGTTTATCATCAAGCAATTGAAGACTTGTTGTGTCGATTATCAACAAGGGGTAGAGGTTAGATTAGAGAGAAGATCAATAGGATTACAAGGCAAGGGTGTCGGTTATCTCTTGTAGGCTAGCAAGAAGGGAGTCTTGTGAGGCAATCACTTGTAATTTGAGAACTCTAATTCCTCATAGTGAAGAATCTCTCTTGGTTGAAGAGGGGACTGGATGTAGCTTTCAAGCGGATGAAAGTGAACCAGGATAAATCACTGTGTCGTATCTCTAAACCCTTACTCTTTATATTCAAGTCATTTGATTGCGTTCTTGGTTGAAAACCTAGAAAGATTGATTTTCATAATTGATTGAATTGAATCTTTAATTGTTCAAATTGATAAAGGGAAAATCATTTTCATAACTAGGTTAATCAATAAGAATATAGGTGTTAATCATTTCCGTTGTATCTCTGATCTTGCATGTGAATTGATTGATTTTCGTATTCGAATGAAAAATTGATTTTTCTGTTTTCTGTCATATCTAATCGATTAAGTTCAAGTTTAATCGAGTACTACTCGAGTAAATTGCAGGTTAATCGATTAAGTGCTGTAGAATTTGCAAAAATCATTTGTTTTGATTGTTTCGATTTGTTTCGTTCGAAAATCTTTCAAGGTAGCTTCAACACCTATTCAACCCCCCCTTCTAGGTGTTTTCCTAGGGTTCCTTTGTCTCTCCAACCACCAATTGCGGTTTCCTCAATTGGTATCAGAGCTCGGTCGAAAGACACGAGCATAAGAGCTTTTTCGTAAAGATCCTTTAAGAAAATCGCAATGGGTTCCATGAATCCCTTTGGTGGTGAAGGTGCTTCAATAAGTCGTCCTCCATTGTTTACCGGAGAAGGCTATGCATATTGGAAAGTTAGAATGAAAATCTTTATCCAAGCCATAGATAGTGAAATTTGGAAAGTAGTTGAAAAAGGTCCTCATATCCCCTCTAGTTTAGTTGAAGGTGTAGAACAATTGATCCCCGAGGATAAGTTGAAAGATGATGATAGAAAGAAAGTACAATATGATTATAAAGCAAAGAATATCATCACATCCGCTTTATCCTATGACGAGTTCTTTAGAGTTTCTCAATGTTCTAGTGCTAAGGAAATGTGGGACACTTTACAAGTGACTCATGAAGGAACTAGTGAGGTTAGGAGAGCTAGATTGAATGCTTTAATGCGTGATTATGAATTGTTTCATATGCTTCCAAATGAATCTATAAATGATATGCAAAAGCGTTTTACTCACATTATAAATCATTTACTTGCTCTTGGTAAGACTTTTTTACAAGGTGAACTTTCTAACAAAGTGTTGAGATGTTTAGACAGGAATTGGCAACCAAAAGTAATGGCTATTGTTGAATCTAAAAATTTGGATGCTATTGATCTAGCAACACTTTTCGGAAAGCTTCAAGAACATGAAATGGAGCTTGGACGATTAAGTATCAATGAAGAGTCGGATAAGAACAAATCAAGGAAAGGACTTGCTCTTAGAGTCAAAAGTGCATATAAAAAGAAAGATAGTTCTGATGATGATGATAGTGAAGATTCCGATTCCGATGTTGATGAAAAAGACATGAAACTTTTGTTAAAAGAGTTTGACAAGTTTCTAAGGAGAAAAGGAAGGTTGAACAAGGACAAAAGTAAAGAGAAGGATTCCCTACACTATAAGACCAAAACTTCAAAAGAAGGTGTAGTTTGCCATGAATGTGGAAAGCCCGGACATCTCAAGTATTCATGCTCTAGGTATCTCAAGAAGAAGGAGAAAGACAAGAAGAATTCTAAATCTAAAAGAGCATACATAGTTTGGGATAGTGATGAAGATGACAAGAAAAGCACATCAAGTAGTTCATTGGATAATGAAGAAGCCGCTTGTCTCAACTTGATAACTCTAGTAGATGATGAAGAACAAAGTTCAAATGATGAATCAAGTTATCAAAGCGAGGATAGCAATGTAAGTGAATCTAAATCCGAAATTTCTTCTAAATATGAATTGTTACATAATGCTTATGAAGAAATGTATGAACAACTTGAAAAACTAGCTTTGAAAAACATTGAAAGAAAGAAGCTCATTTTGAAACATCAAAAAGAGATTTTAGATCTTCAAAAACAAGTTGATGAGCTTAATCTTGAAAATGAAACTCTTGATCTTATCTATGCTAGTTCTTCTTGTGATTGTGCTAGTAGATTGAATGTTGTGGTTGATTGTGAGAATTGCAAGTTGCTTAAAGATGAAAATGCTATTTTGAAAAATAAGCTTGCAAGTTTCACCACTTGTGATATTAGATTGCGCACATTGTTAAATTTTCAAAGAGAAAATCCAAACAAGTTTGGTTTGGGTTATACTAATGCTAAGAGTAAATCTCATAGAAATGTTGTTGATTTTTCTAAAGTTGATTTTTCAAATCCTCCAACATGTTTCTATTGTGGTACTCATGGACATACTTCAAATGTGTGTTATGTTAAAGTGCATGGTATACTTAAAGGAAATTTTGTTTGGATGAAAAAGGGTGAAAGTCCCTACACTAACAAAAATGGATCCAAAACCATTTGGATACCAAAAAGCAAAGCATGATTGTTTTGTAGGTTTGATTGAAGATGCAAATGAATGACACATGTTCTCAATTGGTCTCAACTATGAATGTCTATATTCACATCTTCAATTGGTATCACACTTGCATCTCAAGTGAATGTCCTACAAAGTGGTAATATTTGATATTGATATATTATCTCAATTGGTATCTTCTCAATTGATATTACTTTTCTAAATGTTTAGTTAATTCAATTGGTATCATTGAGTTGATTAAAGTATGATGCTTTGGTGTTATATTTCTTTACATTGATATCTTCTTTGTTAAGTGATATTATGATCTTTTTAGTTCTCAATTGGTATTATATTTCATTGTTATATTCTCTTACCAATTGGTATCACATTTCAAAGTATAGTTTTATTGTATTTGTTCAATTGGTATCAATGTTGTGAAGAAATGATCATTGATTTCTTACCTTGGCTTAGATGTTATATTTCAATTGGTATATATTACTTTTTGATAATGCCAAAGGGGGAGAAATATGATGTTTTGAATTGAATGAAATGTTTCTCAAAGAGGGAGAAATGGTATGTTTTGAAACATGGGAGAAATATGATATTATATTTGGAGAAAGGTTGTTTTGTTGTTTTTATGTAGGTTGAGCTAAGTTGTTTAAGATAGGGGGAGAATCAAGCTTCTATCTCAATTGGATTCAAGTGTTAAAGCATTGATTGAGGGGGAGAAAGAGTCTTCTCAAGTGATCAAATGTTTCAAGCATCAACAACTTCAAGCGATTTCAAAACATGGGTTGTCATTTTCAAAAAGGGGGAGATTGTTAGTTCCATGATGAACATGATGAATGTTTTGATAATGACAAAGTGTTTTTGAACAAGCTACAAGTGTTGATCAAGTTTCAAGCTCAACAAGCAACAACAAACATCAAATGAAGAAGAGAGAAAGCAAGCTCATGAAGACCTAAGTTTGAGTGTATTTGTATTTATTTTATCTTTTGCCTCTCAAGCTTCATAGGTTTTTTATTTGGGTAGATTATTATAGAGGGTAGTGAATCTCATTCATAAGTCATGATTTAATCATAATTTGAGTTTTCACTTAACCTAGAATTAATAGGTGGCTTAAAGGTTTTAAAGGAAAGGTTGGATTTTGAGAAAACAAGTTTTTGAACATGTGCAGTACCAACTTAATCGATTAAGTGACTAACTTAATCGATTACTACTCGAGTACACGACTTGCTTAATCGATTAAGTACTGCTGAACTGATTTTTAAAATACGTTTTTCACTTCTCAAAATCAGTTTTCAAGTGCTACAACTTTTGGGTATTCTATATAAACCTTTTCCTATTATTTGTGATTAATAAGAATAATTTTCATACAAGTTTTACAAAGAATCAAGCCACTCTATTCTCTCTCAATTTCAAAGATCAAAGTTCTCATATTTTCATATTCTTTGATCAAGAACCTTTGAATCTCTTATGGTGAATTGTCATAACTCTTGATTGAGATTCATAGGATTGTTTTGTGTTTTCTATTGTGTTGTAATCTTTGCAATAAGGCAAGCCACTACAACAAACAAGAAGCCTTGGTGTGTCGATTATCATCAAGCAACGTTCATTGAAGAAGAAGAAGTCTTGGTTGTGAATCAAGCAAGGAGAAGCCTTGATGTGTGGTTTATCATCAAGCAATTGAAGACTTGTTGTGTCGATTATCAACAAGGGGTAGAGGTTAGATTAGAGAGAAGATCAATAGGATTACAAGGCAAGGGTGTCGGTTATCTCTTGTAGGCTAGCAAGAAGGGAGTCTTGTGAGGCAATCACTTGTAATTTGAGAACTCTAATTCCTCATAGTGAAGAATCTCTCTTGGTTGAAGAGGGGACTGGATGTAGCTTTCAAGCGGATGAAAGTGAACCAGGATAAATCACTGTGTCGTATCTCTAAACCCTTACTCTTTATATTCAAGTCATTTGATTGCGTTCTTGGTTGAAAACCTAGAAAGATTGATTTTCATAATTGATTGAATTGAATCTTTAATTGTTCAAATTGATAAAGGGAAAATCATTTTCATAACTAGGTTAATCAATAAGAATATAGGTGTTAATCATTTCCGTTGTATCTCTGATCTTGCATGTGAATTGATTGATTTTCGTATTCGAATGAAAAATTGATTTTTCTGTTTTCTGTCATATCTAATCGATTAAGTTCAAGTTTAATCGAGTACTACTCGAGTAAATTGCAGGTTAATCGATTAAGTGCTGTAGAATTTGCAAAAATCATTTGTTTTGATTGTTTCGATTTGTTTCGTTCGAAAATCTTTCAAGGTAGCTTCAACACCTATTCAACCCCCCCTTCTAGGTGTTTTCCTAGGGTTCCTTTGTCTCTCCAACCACCAATTGCGGTTTCCTCATGTTTCACAGCAGAAAACACTGAAATCTTAGTTTTAACATACCAATTTCATTTCTACTCATTTCCATTCCATTCCAAGGATCAACAGAGTTAACATATCATCATTTGAACATGTTACAACATTCATTTCAGGTCAAATCAACAAGCGGCTCAATATAGTCTAGAGGGGGGTGAATAGAATATTGAAGCCTTATTACAGATTTTTCGTCCACCTAAGAGAATGGTTTTATGAAAATAAATTTTCTTAAAAATTCAAGTCAGATTACTCGAGTAACTCAAGACTTCACTCGAGTAATACGCAAGCAAAAATAATTTCACTCGAGTATTCAGCAAATCACTCGAGTATTACGAAAGCTATTTTTAAATCACTCGAGTAACAGAAAACCTACTCGAGTATTGTTCATAAACTGAAAGCAGATTACTCGAGTGACAAGAACTTTACTCGAGTAAATTGGGTAAAATTCAATTAAAACTCAGTTTTCAATAGAGTTCTTCAAGAATTACAATGCTATGATGATTCAACAAATTATGAATGATTAATATGAACAATTTCAAGTAATATTAACATGCAATTTTAGATCAATTGAGTAGAATTAATAAAATCCCAATTCTAACCTAAAAATGCAATTGTTAATGAATTAATGCAATACAAGGAATGAAAATAAAAGAGACACAAGGATTTATCCTGGTTCACTTTCACCCACTTGAAAGCTACTCCAGTCCCCTCTTAAATCAAGAGAGATTCTTCACTAGAAATCTTCAAATGTAGATTTTACAATGTTTTAAGATGCAACTAGATTCTTAGTTCTCCTATCTTAAAACCCAACTCAAAGTGTGTACCAAACACTTTGATCTAATCTACCCCTTTTGAGAATTCTAGATTTCCTTGCTAATTGATTGAAGATGCTTCCAACCAATCCTCTTTTCTTGCTTTGATTTGATCCTCAAAGTCTTCCTTGTGAGATTCTTCACTTGTGTTGAAACTTCAATGATGCAATCACAAATTGCAAATCTTCAACAACCACTAAAAACAAAATTATGATCTCAAGAATATTTGGACAATGAGAGAAATAGAGTGAAGAATGAAAAGTTCTTTGTTGAATCTTGATAGCTCTTGAAAGAAGTAAAATAGCTCTTGAATTGCTTTTGAAAGTGTATAGAAAATTGTAAGAATGAATTTGTATATTCTGTGAAAGAGAAAATTAAGTCCTTTTAAAATTTTCAAACACTGATTGAGTTACTCGAGTAAACCATATAACTTCACTCGATTAAAACATGTCAGATTAAGTTACTCGAGTGATGTGTAAACCATTACTCGATTAACCTGTCATGACATAAATTACTCGAGTGACCCAATACTCATTACTCGACTAAACTGATCAGAATCTGAATAAAAACAAGGTTTTTCTAAAAGGATTTTCAGAAAACTTTTAATAGAGCTATTTAATCAAGATTTAAAGTATCTTCACTCTTAATCAAACATTATTTAAATATTCTTAAAATCACCTAAGCTACCCACACCAATGAGATGCATTGCATAAAAATAAAGATTACATTGAAATAGAATTAATAAAAATCCTAATTCTAATCTTCATGTGGTGTAGCTTGCTTGTTGCCAATGTTGTTGCTTGGAGAGAGATTGTTAGCATCAAAACATGAGAATCCTACAAACTCCCCCTTTTTGATGATGACAAACCTCCTTTTCAATTAAGCACTAAGTTTTAACATACTCCCCCTAAATGTAAAACACCTAGGAAAAATATAATAAAACTTAACCTACAAGAACAACATCAACAAAATATTCTCCCCCTTTTGGCATCATTAAAAAGATAAGAATTGTGAGAAAAGTCCTTTGCCAAAAGTGGAAGGTAAGTAGTTCACAATGGTATAAAAATAAGATAACAATAAAGACAATACCAAAATAAACCACAATAGTGCCACAACGAATATAAACGCACAACGAATATAGCACCATAATCCATAATATCAGAGTATCATACTATGCAGCAAATCATAGTGTAAAGCAAAAAGACATCAACCATAGCAAATAATCAAACGAAACTAACCAAACTAGACCATACACAAGGTCCTAAAACGTAGTAGCAACAGAGTCATAAACATGAAACATAAACATAAACATAACAGAGTTAGAAATATGCATATGAAACATGAAACAGAAATCAACATCAAACATCATCAGCATCCACATTCAAATCCAGACATTCAGCATCACCAATAAAAGTTCCCTTGTTTTCTAAACCAAACATCATTGTCAAATCTTCAGGCTTTATAACAAAATGATGTCCTCTAACCATTGTTTGATACTCACCATCTAGCTTAGTAAAATTATGATAAAATCGTCTGACAAGCCTGGGGTAATAATGAGTCTCAAATTCTAAAAACCTCTTCAAATTTTGAAATTCTAAATCCTCTACAAATGGAAATTGCTCCTTATGCAACCAAGCAAACTTAACATACCGTGTAAGACCAAAAGAGCGATTGATAAATGTCGGTTCCCGCAAGTCTCGGTTGATTCCAGAAAACCAGGGGTTGTTACGGCCTGCTCCTTGCTTTGCTTTCTTTCGAGGAGGTTGAGATTGTGAGGAAGAAGCCATTGATTCAAAAAGTTCAGATTCGGTTTTGGGGTTAGGGGTTTGGTTTGGGAATTTTCGGATTTTGGGAATAATTGGGGAAAATGATGAGTGAAATGAGTAGAAATGATGATATAATGATGAAATATGGAAGAAACTTGTATGATTTGTGAAGTTTTGTGGCTGAAAATGATGATTTGATGAAGAACCATATGAGAGAGAAGAGAGAAATACGAACAAGAGAGAGAAAGTGACGAGAAAATGATGCAGTTTGCAACAGTTCAGTTTTTAAAATCACGTAAGTTACTCGAGTAATGTTCATGCGCCACTCGAGTGATTCGAGCAGTAATCGAGTGAAAGAAAATGTTACTCGAGTATGCCGAAAGTAAAAAAGTTTTCACTCGAGTGATGGATGAACTAATCGAGTAATACGAAAGTCATTTTAAAATTAATCGAGTGACAGACAGAATCACTCGAGTAATACGAAAGAGATTTTAAAATTACTCGAGTGAAATATCTGTTACTCGAGTGAACTGTCCAGAATTTTAAAAATTTCAATTTTTCATGCAAAATCATTTTTCATGCACAAACACATAGTAACACTTAGCATTTAGCAAGTAACACACATACAAATAAAGCAATTAACATATTATAGAAAACATACACACATAACTACATATCACAAAAAATAAGAAACACTTTAATAAGATACAACAACTCAAAATACAAATCACATTGAAATAGGCTTGAAGGTGATTTCGAAAAGCATCAAATACAATTAGCTAATAGTTGATTCATCAAAAATACCAAGTTCTCTTCGAATCTTATAAAATGTGTCCCTTGGTAATGGTTTTGTAAAGATATCAGCTAATTGATCCGAAGTTTGTAAAACTCAATAACACAATCACCTTTTTGAACATGATCTCTCAAAAAGTGATGCCTAATTTCAATATGCTTTGTCCTTGAGTGTAATACTGGATTTTTAGTCAAATTAATTGCTGAAGTGTTATCACACTTTATAGGGATTTTTGTCAAATTTAATCCAAAGTCAGATAATTGTTGTTTCATCCATAAAATTTGTGCACAACAACTACCTGCAGCTATGTATTCGGCCTCCGCGGTTGATAAAGCAACACAGTTTTGCATTTTGGAAAACCACGATACAAGTGAATTACCAATTAAATGGCATGTTCCGCTTGTACTTTTTCGCTCAACTTTACAACCGGCAAAGTCAGAGTCCGAATAACCTATAAGTTTTAGAAAAGCATCCCTAGGATAATAAAGTCCAGTATTCGTTGTACCCTTTAAGTATTTCATTATTCTTTTGACAGCAGTTAGATGCGACTCTTTCGGTTTTGCTTGAAAACGTGCACACATACATACACTAAACATGATGTCAGGCCTAGATGCAGTTAAGTATAACAAACTACCAATAATACCACGATACTTCGTTACCTCTACCGCATTTCCAGCCTCATCTTGATCTAGGTAGCATGCAACGCTCATTGGTGTAGAAGCGGATTTGCACGAATCCATCCCAAAACGTTTGAGAAGCTCTCTACAATATTTACTCTGATGAATATAAATGCCATCATTAAGCTGCTTTATTTGAAGGCCAAGAAAGAATGTAAGCTCTCCCATCATCGACATCTCGAATTCGCTTTGCATCAAGTCTGAAAACTTCTTACACAAGTTATCGTTAGTAGCACCAAATATAATATCGTCAACATATATTTGAACCAATAAAATATCCTTACCGGAACGTTCAATAAAAAGTGTAGTGTCAACAGTGCCTCGTTTAAAACCTTTTTGTAATAAAAAATTGCTTAGTCGGTCGTACCAAGCTCTAGGAGCTTGTTTCAAACCGTACAAAGCCTTTTTCAGTTTGAAAACGTAGTCCGGATGCTCAAAACTCTCGAATCCGGGAGGTTGTGACACGTAAACTTCCTCTTGAATGTATCCGTTAAGAAAGGCGCTCTTAACATCCATTTGATACAATTTAAAATTCATTATCGAAGCAAAAGCGAGAAGAATACGAATAGCTTCTAGTCTAGCAACGGGAGCATATGTCTCATCGTAATCGATTCCTTCTTCTTGACTATAACCTTGTGCTACCAACCTAGCTTTATTCCTAACAATAATACCCGATTCATCTAACTTATTCCTATAGATCCACCGAGTACCAATTACAGGACGATCATCGGATTTTGGCACAAGCTCCCAAACTTGGTTTCTTTCAAATTGATTTAATTCTTCTTGCATGGCCATAATCCAATGATCATCTTGAAGAGCCTCTTTGATACTCTTAGGTTCTATTTGAGATACAAAGGCAACATAATAACAAAAATTATTTAAGGTGCGTCTGGTTACCACTCCCTTCGCAAAGTCACCTAAGATGTTAGAAATCGGATGATTTTTGTTGGACTTCCAAGCTATTGGTAATTGAGGTTGAATCTCTTGTGCTAAGTCCTTATCTTGTGCTTGCACCTCTCCATCTTCAATTTGATTCTCTTCCATTTGTTGTGGTGTTGACTTCTCATGATCCAAATATGTACCTATATTATCATCATCACAAGAAACAACACAATCTCCTTTCGAAGATTCATCAAATACAACATGCACGGATTCCTCAACGGTTAATGTTCTTTTATTGTAGACTCTATATGCTTTGCTATGGGTTGAATAACCTATGAAAATGCCTTCGTCGGCTTTGGAGTCAAACTTGACGACCGGTTCCTTTCCATTATTTAAAACAAACACCTTACACCCAAAAACATGAAAATGTGAAATATTTGGCTTTCGCCCTTTTAAAAGTTCATAAGGTGTTTTATTTAAATGCGGACGAATAAGAACCTTATTAAGCACATAACAAGCAGTGTTTACCGCATCGGCCCAAAAATATTTAGGAACATTTGATTCTTTCAACATAGTACGAGCAAGTTCCACTAATATTCTATTTTTCCTTTCTACAACTCCGTTTTGCTCCGGAGTCCTAGGGGCCGAAAATTGATGATCAATACCAAACTTATCACAAAACGCATCAATCCTAGTGTTTTCAAACTCACCTCCGTGGTCACTTCTAATAGACACAATTTTCAAACTTAGTTGATTTTGGATGAGTTTGGCAAACTTTTTAAAACAATTATAAACTTCACTTTTTGCGGATAAAAATAATGTCCATGTGAATCTAGTAAAATCGTCTACTAAAACAAATCCATAGTAATTGCCACCTAAACTTTTAATTTGTGAAGGGCCAAACAAATCCATATGGATTAGCTCCAAAGGCTTTGTTGTGCTTATCACATTTTTAGGTTTAAAAGAACTTTTAACTTGCTTGCACTTTTGACAAGAGTCACAAATGCCATCAAGCTTAAAGTTTAGTTTAGGCAAACCAATCACTAAATCTTTTCGCAAAAGTTTGTTTAATTGATTCACATTCACATGAGCAATTCGTCTATGCCAAAGACGAATTTCATCAACAAAAGATTTGAAACAATTTGAAAATAGTGAAGTTATCTCATCCAAATCAATTAAGTAAGTATTATTAGAGCGACGACCAACAAACTTAACACTATCATCTATAGAAGACTTAATGAAGCATAATTCCGGAGTAAAAGTCACATAATTGCCCATATCGCATAGTTGGCTTATACTAAGCAAGTTGTGTTCTAAGCCTTCTACGTATAGGACATTTTCTATGACAAGGTTAGATACGTTACCGATCTTCCCGACTCCTAGAATTTTGCCCTTGTTGTTGTCGCCGTATGTCACAAATCCACCACTTTTCGGAGTAAATTCCATGAAGTGCGTTTTGTCTCCCGTCATGTGTCTCGAACAACCACTATCCAAGTACCATTTGCGCTCTTTGGTTCGAAGACACACCTACAAGAAAGATATCATTTGGTTGACTTAGGTACCCAAGTGGTCTTGGGTCCTTTGTTGTTAGCATGGAGAGAAGTCCCCTTAACAATCCAAATATATTCTCCGCTTGGTATACCAAATTTCATTATATTACATTTATTCGTGGTATGCCCAAAGATCCCACAATAATGGCAAGTTGGGTTTTTAGAAATCTTATTCTTTGAAAATCCACCAACTTTGCGATAATTGAGTTTCTTAGGTTTGGTATAGCCAAGACCGGATATATTGCTATTGTTCCTTTGAGTTGAAAGCAAATGATCTAATGAAGTATCTCCTTTCATGAGCCTTGCAAGTCGATCATTCAAATTAAAAACTTCTTTTTCCAAAGACTTGCAATTTTCACAAGATGGAGTCTCATTTGATTTCAATTCACAATTGCATGTAGAGTTTGCATAAATGAGTTCAAGTGTTTCATTTTGAAGCTTAATTTCTTCTAAATCTTTTTGAAGTTCAATTATCTTTTCATGTTGCTTCATTATGAAATTCTTTCTTTCAACATTTATTTTAGCAAGTTTCTTCAACTCTTTATGCATCTCTACATACACATTGTACAATTCATTGAATGAAGGAGAATTAGAACTAGAGCTAGCATCGGAAAGATAATCTACCTCATTGACGTTCTCACTTGATTTAATGCTCGAAGATTCCTCTTCATCAAGCTTCGTCATCAAACATAGATTTGCAAGATCTTCACCATCCGATGAGCTAGATGTTGATTGACTCTCCACTTCATCCCATACTATGTAAGCCCTTTTTCCTTTAGATGAGTTGAACTTAGAGTTGTCACCTTCCGACTTCTTAGAATGAGTTGGGCAATTTGATCGATAGTGACCAAGCTTTCCACACCCATGACACTTGATGTGATCCTTGTTAGTCTTATTTCTTGGTTGTGAGTCCTTAGAATCTCTTTGTCTATTTCTATTAAAGTTCCCCTTTTTCTTAAGGAACCTACCAAGCTTTTTAACTAGCAAGCCAAGGGTCTCATCATCTATATCGGAGTCCGAGTCATCCACTTGAGAGTTTTCCTCTTGTGCCTTAAGGGATTTTGAAGTTGATTTAAGAGCTATCCCCTTTTTCTCTCTATCGGCATCTTCATTCATGGATAACCGCCCAAGCTCCATTTCATGCTCTTGAAGCTTTCCGAATAAAGTTGCTAAGTCAATTTGATCCACGTCTCTAGCTTCCATAATGGCCGTCACCTTAGGTTGCCATTCCCTGCTAAGACATCTCAAAATCTTATTAACAACTTCACCATTAGTTATAACTTTTCCAAGTGCAGAAAGATGATTTATGATATGAGTGAACCGCTTTTGCATGTCACCTATATTTTCATTAGGTAACATACGAAAGAGTTCATATTCATGCATGAGTGTATTTAGCCTAGCCCTTCTAACCTCCGAAGTGCCCTCATGTGTGACTTGTAATGTGTCCCACATTTGTTTAGCATCAACACATTGAGATACTCGAAAGAACTCATCATAAGAAAGAGCGGACGTGATGATATTTTTAGCTTTTAAATCAAATGCAACTTTCTTCTTATCATCATTGTCCCAACTCGATTGTGGTTTGACCGAAACAACATCATTTACTTTCGTTTGAGGAACAAAAGGTCCATTCTCTATGGCGTTCCAAATTTCCATATCTATGGCTTGAATAAAAATTTTCATGCGGACCTTCCAATAAGCGTAACCCTCACCATTGAATAGAGGAGGACGATTAATGGAAGCTCCTTCACCACCAAAAGGATTTGAAATTGAGCCCATTGTTTCCAAGTAAAAAGGATCTTTTCGAGAAAGCTTTTTAAGGCTCGGATTTTTCGTCCGAGCTCTGATACCACTTGTTGGAAACCAACAAGCGGCTCAATATAGTCTAGAGGGGGGGTGAATAGAATATTGAAGCCTTATTACAGATTTTTCGTCCACCTAAGAGAATGGTTTTATGAAAATAAATTTTCTTAAAAATTCAAGTCAGATTACTCGAGTAACTCAAGACTTCACTCGAGTAATACGCAAGCAAAAATAATTTCACTCGAGTATTCAGCAAATCACTCGAGTATTACGAAAGCTATTTTTAAATCACTCGAGTAACAGAAAACCTACTCGAGTATTGTTCATAAACTGAAAGCAGATTACTCGAGTGACAAGAACTTTACTCGAGTAAACTGGGTAAAATTCAATTAAAACTCAGTTTTCAATAGAGTTCTTCAAGAATTACAATGCTATGATGATTCAACAAATTATGAATGATTAATATGAACAATTTCAAGTAATATTAACATGCAATTTTAGATCAATTGAGTAGAATTAATAAAATCCCAATTCTAACCTAAAAATGCAATTGTTAATGAATTAATGCAATACAAGGAATGAAAATAAAAGAGACACAAGGATTTATCCTGGTTCACTTTCACCCACTTGAAAGCTACTCCAGTCCCCTCTTAAATCAAGAGAGATTCTTCACTAGAAATCTTCAAATGTAGATTTTACAATGTTTTAAGATGCAACTAGATTCTTAGTTCTCCTATCTTAAAACCCAACTCAAAGTGTGTACCAAACACTTTGATCTAATCTACCCCTTTTGAGAATTCTAGATTTCCTTGCTAATTGATTGAAGATGCTTCCAACCAATCCTCTTTTCTTGCTTTGATTTGATCCTCAAAGTCTTCCTTGTGAGATTCTTCACTTGTGTTGAAACTTCAATGATGCAATCACAAATTGCAAATCTTCAACAACCACTAAAAACAAAATTATGATCTCAAGAATATTTGGACAATGAGAGAAATAGAGTGAAGAATGAAAAGTTCTTTGTTGAATCTTGATAGCTCTTGAAAGAAGTAAAATAGCTCTTGAATTGCTTTTGAAAGTGTATAAAAAATTGTAAGAATGAATGTGTATATTCTGTGAAAGAGAAAATTGCAATCCTTGATCAAATACATGGATCATCTGAAAACAAATAAATAGACACAACATTAAAAAATCACCACTATGCTCTATCTTTGATATATTCAGCATGGATAGACCTAAATTAAGTAAATCTAACCACATGAAGAGTTAAACCAACTAGGTGGATTCTATTTAAAATGAGGGGTGACATCAAGGAAATGATTTTCCAGAGATCATCTGAAGGCATAATTGTTTGCAAAAGAATTAAGTTTGTGAGAACTACATACAGTTCTTATGTCTTATGAACTTGCCTCAACATTTATGTGAAAGCATTCATTGTAATGACAAGGTCACTAGGTCAAGGAGAAAATGAAGATATGCTTACCAATGTCCAAACTTTCTACTCCTGCAGCCAAAAAAATTCGGTGAACGATAGTGAAAATATAGGAACTTAGACGACACTCTTGAGATTTTCAAGTTCTTCATAATCATTATCTTCAATTTTCGTGTCACAAACCAACCTAGGGAAAAATAAAAATAAAATTTCATTGAAGGTATGCCCGGAAATCAAATAAAACAGAAAAATTATAGAGTCAACTTACAGTCGTTTTAACGACAAACTTATGCAAACTTCTTCAGGGATAATTCCAGTAAAGCAATAATGACAGTATAGTTTAAAAAAAATTGTGAACAAATATGCAATGGTACCTTAACAGAATGAAGGACAGAAGGAAGAACTTGTTCTGCAAATTGCTTCTTGCAAGATTCTGAGATCTTCTGGCAAGCACTTATGAGAACATCACCCATGCAAACACGAAAAGATAGAGGAACTGCGACTACGCTTTCATCACCCAACTCAGGAGTTGAAGTTTATTCCTTGTCATTAAAGAACTGATTGATCACATAGGAGACAACAGAATTCCCTGCAGTAACAGACTCAATATGATCGAGACGAAATCACATTCATAAATACCCAGCAACATTTTCTTGCTTATGTAACATCGTTATTACCTTTCTTCCGAACAACACTGGTTCTTTTTGGTATGGAGTCTTCCTCACCTTGTAGTTCAGCACATATCATCAATGCTAGACAATCAATGCATCCATGTTATGCTTTAGAAACTGTGAGAAAAAAGTTATACCCATCAAAATTTGTTCTAACTTATATAGAATAAAACAAAAATTACAAACTAAATAGTTTCATACCTGAATCAGAATTCAGACAAGGCCATAATAACACTGTTTCAATCATCCTTCTACTCACATGCATTGAAGGGTGGTAAAGAGACTCTGAGCCTCTGACCTATATATCCAAAGAAGCCACATTAATGCAAACTAAACTGGATTACTGGAACAATTGAAGAGTAGAAACTGAAACATACTTCTTAAAAGCAGGAGATGGTGACAAAATATTGGCAGAGAAAATAATTACCACAAGGGATGTGCAGATTGAAGGATCAACTGTTTTCATTATCTGTGAGAGTGTACTCAACTGAGATTGCACCCCCATTAAACTTGCACCCCACCTAAAATTCTCTGTCTGTTATGGAAACAAAAGCATGAATGTAAAAACACCATAAAAATCACGTGATTGAGATCAAACATTTGTTACTCTTCAAATGAAAACAAAAGCAGCAGTCAACAGCTAGAATAGGCCTAGATGCCATCAAAGTGAAGGAGAAGTACTTCTTTCTGCAGTAATATAACATTCAATTGTAGTCTATTGATTCTCACACTAAAAAGACCAAGTGTCACACTACATAAATAGGAAATAAGCCACTGCTTCTCGTTGAGGAATCACTTCCAATCCCAACTCTATCCATGACTTAGTTATACTTTTTTTTTTGGAGCAATATTTCTGCTGGTAATATGATCCTAGGGATAGAGATTTGCAAGTTCGATAGGAAAGTGTACTAGAGATAGAAATAGGGAAAGAATTATAAAAGTATAATTGCAGGAACTAAGATTATGATGAGGAGGAGGAGGTCTCTTTCCAAGGGTCACCTCTTCCAATCGAGCAATAGCTCGGTTATAGCTCTCAGAAATGACTAACTGAATATCTCTGTACAGCTTTTAACTTTATGATCCATCTACTCAATTGATTAACCATTCCTCTAACTAACTCAATTACAACTGTACCTACTAAAACCACATCTACTAGGTAAATTCATTCCTACGAGAATAAACCCTCCAGGCCCTGTTCTCATTTTGTTGGAGCCCAGCAGCTAGTGGCAAAAACACATCTCCACAACAGGGAAAAAAACTAGAGAAACTTACCATGCCTATTCTAGCCTCGGCAACTGGAAGAGTATGATTATGAACAATGGTATGAAGAGTACGGTATAGCTTCTCATCTACGCAACTTCTCATCTTCCTCATCTATAACTTCCTGCATCAATGCAACATCATTTGTTATGTTCAATATTATTCTATTTCTCTGCTTTGGAAGTATAAATGAAAGTATGAAACTAGCATAATCAGGAGCTAAAAGGAGTCATACGGTATAGCTCAGGACTTTAACCATCGATGTTATTCCCTTTCCATAACCAACAATAATATACAGCAATGCATGAAGACAACATATATTAGTAACTATGTCAACTGAGAAAATTGAGAGTCAAAACTATAAAATGAACACAATGCATGTCCCGATAGTATATATTCTGAGGACATACAATTAGTTTGTCCACAACTTTGGTCACTTTAAATGGATGCCAATGTTAATTCTTCAGATTTTCCTGCCACAAAGAGCAAAGCACTGCACCCTTTGTCTGACCTTCTTCAAGCTGGAACTTTTTCTTGCAGGCATTCACAAATATCTTATTATCAAGCTTTCCCATTCTCTTGAGCCCGATATTAGTTCGAGGATCATTCAGCAATTCACGTAACCCCTAAAACATTAGAAATAAAAAAAAGGATAAATGTCACTCTCCACAATCTACTCCTGACACAATAACAAAATATCAAATACTGATTTCCTAGAGAAACTGGAAAATAATTGTCATGCAAATATGATTACAGCTTAGCAAGACTAGAAGCACACATGGAATCTGCTAATAGTTTGTTGGTTATCTTCAACAATGCATGAAGTTTTAAGTTAAAAAGAAAATAAACCGTGTATTACTATGTAACAAAAAAATAAAAAGGAGGTCCAATGCAAGAAGAAAAAAAACCAGAAACAGAAAAAACCAGAAATAGGAAAACAAGAAAAAAATGAATAAATCATAGTTTAAAGGGGACAAGAAGAAGAAGCCAAATGCATGGAGAAAATTTAATTCATTGTCAAATCTTTAGCAAAAGAGAAATAAAAAAACTATACAGACATCTTGGGCAGAAGTTGCCTAAGAAACACAAATAGTTCAACTTAACAAGTAATCAATTCACAAGTAATAACAAAAAGCTTACTCATTATTCTTCCTGAAACAGAAAAACGAAAAAATAAAAAGGCAAATATGTAATTGAGACAAATATGCATATGTAATTTAAAATCCAGGTACTCTATGAGGAATACCTCTTCTTCCCCAAAGGAATGTCTTCTACGAGGACCAGGCCTGTTAGGAAATCTTGTTGAATGTGATGCTTTTGTGGACACTAAAATCAACTTGGTCAGTCGTTGAATTCTGCCTAACAAAGCAGCTTTGGCTTCTTCTTCTTGTTCCAATCTGGATTGCAACTTAACTTACAAGTACATAGAGAATAGAAAATAGAACATGAAACTGAATTTAGGGTACCTGATGAAAAAGGGAAAATTGTGTCTTTATCATTGTCGAAAGCTAAGGCCATGCTTCAAAAACAATGGAAGAAGTAAAAAAGATTGAATTTTGAACCAAGAAAAGTGGTTTTCAGAGGAAAAGAGAAAAAAATAGTACCTTGAAGCTTGAAGAAGAGGAACAGTCGAGGGAGAAAAGGACTCAACGAAGAAGAGGACTCGATGGAGAAGAGGAACAACGTTCACAGCGGCGGCGGCGAGTTTCCTCTGGTGGTCTGCGAAGCGCGAATCGGTGGCCTGCGAAGGGTTCACGACGGCGGCAGCGAAGTTCGAATAAGAGCCTCTGCCCTCCGGTGCTCTTCTCCGTCTGCGATGGCCAGAAATGGAGATGGTGGCTACAAACCCTAAGTTCTCAAACTCTGAGTCTCTAAGCGTGGTTTGCTGGGTTTGGGGAGGATGAAAAAAATTATTTATTTTACAATATTGATCCCGGTTCCGGTTTTTTTATTATTCATCCCGGTTGAAGTAAAACAATGGGATAAATAAGGTTGGTGTGATTTTTCATTTTTAAAAAAATAAAAAATTATTTATGTTATAATATTGATCCCGGTTCCTTGTTTTTTATAAACGGGATCAATAAATTCATGGTATTTTTTAACTATCATTTGTCTATTAATCCCAGTTCCGGAACGGAACCAGGATTAATAAATGGGAACTTTTTTGCAATTCTATAGTAGTGCAAGGGCGCTAGTCTTAAACGCGGGCAGAAAAATCTGTAGAAAAAGAGGTTGGCTAACATAAGATCCGAAAGTGATCCATTAGTTTACAAATTGAAAAAACCCAAAAGTGGCAGCTGAAAAGCCCAAAAGCAGCAAGTTGAAAAGCCCAAAGCGGTAACATAAAAGAAAAAGCCCAAAAGCAGCAGCTGAAAATCCCAAAAGCGGCAAGCTGAAAAGCCCAAAGCGGCAGCTGAGAAGAAACGCCCAAAGAGGCAACTGAAACCAAAAAAAAGAGATTGTACAGGAAATGCAAAGTGAAAGGAGATGTCAAAGATTGCAAAAACGCTCTGTGATGAAGTTCTGAAGACATCCTCATAACCAGGTGCATCATATGATAAATCAAAATAACAAGCAGTACATCACAGCCCGTACAACATGAAAATGATCCAACTCAAGAGCATAATCCTGGTTTCCAAAAGCAGAATTATCAAAGCGGCATAGTGCAAAGCGCATATTTCAGCATTAGAAGAGTATCAAAATTGCATAAATGCATCACTGTACAACATGAAAATAGCAAAGTGCAAAGCGCGAAAAGTGAAGTTCAATTCAAATCAAGTAACCCAAATTTCCAAGAGCCAAGTCTGCCAAGGCAACACAAAGCTCAGAGACCACAAAAGGCGCACAGGATTCTAAAATAGAAGAATCAATGACTTCAGTCATGGACACAACATGATAAAAGCGACAAGTCTAAGATCAACAATTTCTTCAAAACTCTTTGTCCACCTTGGCCAACTCATAAGAAGCATAAAGCTCGCTTACAAGTGCCACCCAAGGCATGCTGTAGACAAGGAACCCTTTTGCTGTTTCAGCTACCGTGTTCATGACAAACCAAGGCGCTCACTCTCTTTTCATGAAAAAACATCAGAAAGCTAGTGACCAGACTAGAATGATACCTCCAAAGTTGGTCATTCTATTCAGAAAAGAAGGCGTTCAATGCAGTAGCAAAATCCACAAAATAGAAACTATAATATCCGAAGGTTCATAAGGCGTAAAAGGGTAAAGCGTTGAGTTTCAGCATTAAAGAAAGTATAGAGAAGCAAATGACAATGAAGTTGCAGAAACAAAGCAAGAGTTCAGAGTTCAAAGCTCACCAATTCACTGAATAGTATGCTAGCTAGCAAAATCCAAAGGCAAGGCCCATAGCTAAAAGGCGCGCAAAAGAGCCATACAAGGCGCAAAACAATTCTAAACATGAAGCAACAAGATTTATAGAAGCAAACAAAATACCAACAGATAGTAACAGTGATGGGTTTAGAGCCTACATCGAAGGCGGCAATCACTTTCCTCCCTATGAATGCTGAAGAAAGAGTACAAGCAAGAGCCTTTGTAAGTCTTCCTCTTGATGACAACTTCTTCAAATTCTGTATAAACCAAGCGACAAAAGGCGCTTGAGCGGTCAAAACTGAGGCCACACTCTCAAGAAACAAGAGCGGTCAAAGCTTATGGGCATCTATAGTCAAGAAGTTCTCTAAGGAATACATGAAAGAAAATTACAAGTACACTTTGTGAAAGAAGTAACCAAGCGGCTTAAGCCTCATCAGTGTCAGACAATGAGAAAAGCCAAAAGATGTGGCTTAGCTATTGTTGGAAAACTACACTCGGTGGTTGAAATAACTAGGAACACTAGGAGAACACCTAGAAGGGGGGGTTGAATAGGTGTTATAGAAACTTTGAAAGATTTTCGCAAGAAACAAATCTAAACGATTAAAACCAATGAAAATCAATCAATTAACAAATATTATATGATCAGAGATTAAGCGGAAACAATCAACACCAATATTCTTATTGATTCACCTAGGTTATGAAAATGATTTTCCCTAAATTAATTTGAACAATAAAGATTCAATTCAATCAAATATAGAAAAATCACTTTTTCTAGGTTTTCAATCAAGAACACAATTAAAGACTTGAATTGTAAAGAGTAGAGAGTTTAGAGATACGACACAGTGATTTATCCTGGTTCACTTTCATCCACTTGAAAGCTACTCCAGTCCCCTCTTCAACCAAGAGAGATTCTTCACTATGAGGAATTAGAGTTTCTCAAATTACAAGTAAATGCCTCACAAGACTTCCTTCTTGCTAGCCTACAAGAGATACCACACCCTTGCCTTGTAACCCTATTGATATCTAATCTAACCTCTACTTGCTTGTTGATAACCCCACAACAAGTCTTCTTTGCTTGCTTCACTCACAAGACTTCCAAGTACTTTGAGATTCTTCAAAGTGCCTTCCAAATGCTTGATGAAATGCTTCTTCAAGACTTTCAACTAAACTTGCTTGATTCACAAAATCAAGACTTCCTTTGTTGTAGAATGTTTGCCTCTTGCAATGATTACAACTCAATAGAAAACAAAAACAATCCAATGAATCTCTTTCAAAAGCTATGAAATATCAACATGAGAGATTCAAGGTTCTTGATCAAAGAATATAAAAATGAGAGCTTTGATCTTGAGAGAGTGAGAGAGAATAGTGTGGCTTTGATTCTTTGTAAAATTGTGTATCAAAATGATTCTAGTTGATAGAAATGATTAGGAAAAGGTTTATATAGAATACCCAAAAGTTGGAGCACTTAGAATGGCTTTTGAGAAGTGAAAAACGTATTTAAAAAACCATATCTGATCAAGTTACTCGAGTGAAATGAGTGTTACTCGAGTAATATGAAAGCTGCATAAATTTCACTCGAGTGAAAAAGGTTTGACTCGAGTAAAAGTTCAGATAATCGATTATCAAAAGTTTGTTAATCGATTATCAGTTCAAAATACACTGTTAATCAATTATCAAAATCTGTTAATCGATTATTAACATTAAAAATCACTTAAAACTTGTTTTCTCAAAAACTAAACCTTTTCTTTCAAACCTTTAAGCCACCTATTGATTTTAGGCAAAGTGAATACTCAAAATATGATATAATCATGCAATCAAAAGAGATTCACTACCCTCTAATAAATTCTACCCAAACTCATAAACTAAAAGACTTGTGAGGCAAAAGATAAAACAATAAAACATAAACTACCAAACTAAGTCTTCATGAGTTGGTTCTCTCTTCATAAATTGATGTTTGTTGTTGCTTGTTGAGCTTGAACTTGATCAACACATTTGTAGCTTGTTCAAAACCTTTTGGCATTTATCAAAACATTCTTCATGGATCTTACAGCTATCAACAATAAAAAAGAAGAAAGGTAGAGGATCTGTACAAGACAGGCAGAAAACATACTCAGAAAACAACTTCTCAATTGAACAAGTCAAAGTGGAAAGGTCAGGATCACTTTCAAGAGCGACAAACTAAGGCGAGACTATATCTGTGATAGAAAGACGAAGAAAAGCCCGCTTTCCTTTCAAATCTACAAAAAGAAGATCAAATTGAATAAAAACCAAGTGAAAAGCCAAGGTCCATTTCACGGGGGGATGACCCCTCCTATTAGATCTACATGCAGAAAGCGACGATGCATCGCCAAGGGCGCCTTCAAGGTGCCTAAGCAGATAAAAATTCAATAATACTTTGAAGCTAGAAGCATCTCCAAAAGTTCACATCTTGATGCACAAGTGCCAACAAAAGAAAGAAAGCCAAGGACAAAGCAAACCAACAGCTTGGAAATCTAAAAATACATTCAGCAAAGGCGACATGGTATAACAGTGTCAAGGTGATGCTCAACAAAGGCCAAGCACTTGCATCTGATTTGTAAGCACGAATAAGAATCGGTTAGGATGAGAACTAAGAATCGGTTAGACTAGTTAAGAGACCTTTCTCTTTAGGATGAGAACTAAGAATCGGTTAGACTAGTTAAGCATAGTTAAGTTAAGACCTAAGTTTAATTAGATTGTACGCTTAGGCGAAATATGTTTGTGTAAATGACAATTTATTTTGAGATACATATGTGTATATATAATTGAAGTTTATACTTGTATGCGATTTTTTTTTATCCAAATTATAATCTCTTATTAAGTTAATTTTCAAAAGACAGTCATTATGTTTGTCTTCTATAACAACCCTTATTTTCCATCATCTGCATACCTAATGATTCTATTAACAAAACTTTATCTTCTTTAACTTTAAAGTGTTATCTTAAGAAAACTTTTAGAAGGAATTGATATTTCTATTTTGAGGTATTTTCTCTAAACTCTTAGTAATCTAAAGTATATAGATATCAAACCATATTTTCGCTATACTTGTAAAGTTTTTGTTAAAATTGAATTTATCTTTCTTTGGTTGCTCCACAACAATCTTTTCTGGATATTTTACTTAAGTTTGAATATTATATATATATATATATATATCTTTTAGTTACAAACTACAACAACCTTGATAATATAAGTATTACATCTCTATTTTTGTAAATCAGTTGGTAATCTAAATTTTCAATTGTGTTGTATTAAATTGTGGTTGCATAAAACTTACACCATTGATTTCAAATCACAATTGCTTACCTATTTCTTCTCTTTATCTTTTTGTTATATCAATTCACCATGCTCCGAATCTTTTTAAGTCTTACCCTTGTCAAACTCTTTCATTTTGATTACCTCCAATGTAATCTAATTTGAAACGATTTAAGTATGTTTGCTGATAGACCTTCTCACTTGTGTTTTGTGTATGTTGTGTTTCCATTTTAATATTGTACTCTTGGATGAGTTTTTTTCAAATTAATGATCTTTTGAATGTTTTGGTATGTGTTAGGTTCTTTCTCTGACTTGTGCTTGAATTATAATTTTGGTTGTATTAATTTCTCTAATGATAATTGTCTTATGTGTTGTCTCTCTTTAACCATATGTTTCTTTTGGTTAAATCAAATGAATTTTTGCTTTTTGTTTCTTGTAGAATCCTTGCTTTTTCTATCGTAATGTTCCCATCAAATGATTTTAATTTATATGTTGCTTTAGATAAGAATATGCCATGATTGAATGTATAATTTTCTTATGCTATGGGTGTGATTATTGTAATAGGTTATATCTCTAAGGGTTAAATCGTGGGTAATTAGTGGAAATCCTAAGTAAGTAGAAACCTCACTAGTGAGTGGATAGTGCATAGTCTTGAATTCCTAACCTTAGTTCCACTATAGGTGGGGGAGCAATCCCCAAAGAGTAAGGAAACCTCTTTTCTTGCAATTAGAGTCTCCATAAGTTTCCTCTCTTAATTAAGCCGAATTTCGGGGACGAAATTCATTTAAGTGGGGGAGTATTGTAACATCCTCGATTTCATACAATCGTTATGTGTTTTAGTTAGTGGAATGTTGATGAGTTTTGTATCAATCTTAAGTTATGATTTTGTTTAGAAGTGTTTATTGTTGTTTAGAATGTGTTTAGGAAGTGGAAATTAGCCAAGTATAAGTTAGTATGGGTTAGGAGTGCCTTAGAAACGATTAAATTGCCTTTAAGAATGGAAAAGTACAGCTCTTAATCGATTAAGGTGGAGCTTAATCGATTAACCTTTTGCTAGCTTTCAGGTGTTAATCGATTAATCTCAGTGTTAACCGATTAGCCAAAAACCACTCTTCAGGCCTAAATCGATTAATTCAAGTTCCAATCAATTAATCCTTTTAAAACAATGGGTGTTAATCGATTAACCAAAGTGGTTAATCGATTAACTGCTGCAGATCAGACTTAAAAACACGATTTTATGTATGCAAAACTCATTCTTTCCCTTCTTCCCTCAATACACGATTTCTCCCTCTTCTAAACCCTAAGTCTCCCAATCTCATAATCAACCAAAATACTCCACAAATAATCACTTCCAACTTGGTTTTCATCACAAATCCATGCTTTATCTTCATTAACGCTCCATAAATCTCCTTCTCTTCTCTCAAATCCACCAATTCCTCAAGAACCCTAAACCCCCAAATCAAGTGTTCTTGTCCCAAATAATCAAATTAGGACGGAGAGTATAAGGAGCTTGCGAGCGAGGAGAATAGGAGCTAAGGACTTGTAGATTGAAGTGGGTACAGTGGGTTTCAAAAACCCCAATTTCCTATCTCTCTCTTTCTCTCTCTACAAAGGTAAAATGGGAGGTATTTTTCACTATTAAGGGAAGGGATTAACTATGATAGTACGTATATAATGATATGTATGTAGAAATTGTATGTTAAATGTAAATTATTTTGGTTCTTGAACTTAGGAGTGGATTATATATAGTGATGTTGATGCTTGTTGCAATTATTGCCCGAAAAATATATTAATTAGAATGAATAAATGTGATTGTTAATGAAATTAATATTGTTATAATTGAATGTTAAATATTGAAATGTTGATATTGTTACTTGAATGTGAATCATTGGAATGAGTGAGTGTTATTAATTCTTTTAATGCTATTGTATATGTAAGTACTTATTGTATTGTTATGGCCGAATACTCTAAGTTAGAGAACCCAACCAATTTGGTATTATTATAAAGGGGATTGACTATTGTAAACACTATATAATGAACTAGAAACACGTGCATTTATGGAGTATGGTGGATCTTAGGAAATTGGGAAAGATAATCGAATCCAGGTTCTATGAACTGAAGAACCCTCCTACGGGGAGAATGTGAAGGTTCATAGAACTAGTGGACGTGAGTAGATAGTGATTTGATTGTGTTTATGAAACAATCACTGGAGTTACTGTAGGGGACTTTGATCACCCTAGCAGAGACTGGTACAATGGACGCGATACGTGAAGTACTGGTTGAATTGGTGATTGGTCTGGTGCACACTATAGTAATTCTATCGGTCACTTCCCTACTTCGTGGCTACGGAGGGTGGTTCCTCCCCTGTACGATGTACGCGATCGAGAAGTACAGCGGGGCTTACATTGTACGAGGCACCCTCCTATGGGGAGAATGTGAAGTACAATGTAAGTAAAGGTAGAGGGACATTTACTCCTAGTCGGTCTTTCTCAAAGTGTGAAGGGGATGTGAGGTAACAGTTATAAAGTGTACATTGTACGAGGAACCCTCCTACGGAGAGAACGTGAAGTACAATGTAAGCAATTGTTAAAGGACAAAGTGAAAAGTGTTATAAAGTGAATAGTTAAAGTGTTATAAAGTGGAAAGGAAAAAGGAAGTGAAGTGTTATTGCACTTGCATTTCATTGTGAACAAAATGGATAAGTTAGTAAAGGAAGAAGAAAGATGAATGTGTTATATTAAGTGTTTATTGTTTATTTTCCTAATTATTTAAAAGCATACATTTTTCCTTATGTCGTATTATCGTTTTTAATTGTTTTCCTTGATTTTGAATTGATATCTCACCCTCTTAAGTTGACATTTTAGGTACCTTGATCGGAGTAGCCTTAAGGGCTTAAACGCTGAAGATTAAGTGCACTCCTCCTAGTGGAGTGTACTTCCGCCTGTGATTATGTAAATCATCACTCTGCAACCATTGTATTATCCTAGTTTATGTAACATTTATAATTGTAATTAAGTTTCAAAATTTTATTTTTCCTAAACTTTAATTTGGTGGATGTCTCCAGTTAAGGATATCTGAATATCCTTCTTTTGATAAAAGATGTATTATAAATGCATATCTTTTTCCTGTATCTGGATCTGACAGGTTGTATTTTAAATGTTATAATGGGAAAGATCCATATTTTAAAACAAATTCCGCCAAAAATTTTCTAAAGTTTTTAATATTTATTAATTTATAATGGGAATAAAAAGTAGGATGTTACATTATGGTATCAGAGCAATGGTTGCATTCCTCGGCTGTGGAGTATGGTTTTCCTACTCCTAAAGTGTTGCTCCACATGAGAGTAACATAGAAAGTAGTTAGCAAATATTCCTCTATAGCTAGGAAGTAGCTAAATGGCTAGATGTAGTAGGTAGATAGTTATCTAGTAGTTGTCCGAAATTAAGGTATTAGTTAGAAGTAGTCATTAAATAGTTAGATGTCTAGAATATGCCTAAGTCTTTAAGTAGCTGGGTATGGTTTATTGATTCAAGTAGTGGCCATGTTTCTTACCAATCTCATCTAAATTTCAGATTTAGAAAATGGCGACTCGAAGTAATCGAGTTCTGGAGAGTCTTTCAGATGCTCTAAAGAACCTCTCTCAGATTAACGCTAACCAGACTGATGTTTTGAAAAATCTGGTCCAAGCCAGTGCCAATCAAGTCAACCAAGCCAATCCACCTCAGCAGCAAGCCGACAAACCTGGCATAGCGGAGTTTAAGGAATTAGATCCTCCTAAATTTGAGGGTGGCTTCGATCCTGAAGGAGCCCTAAGGTGGTTACGGGAAGTAGAGAAAATCTTTCGGTCCATGCCTTTCCCGGATGCGGACAAGGTTGCTTTCTCTACATTCATGATGTCGGAAGAGGCCCAGTACTGGTGGGAGAATACCAGAAATTCCTTGAGGCGGAAGCAAGGCCAATTGCCTGGGAACTCTTCAAGGAGAAATTTCTGGAGAAATATTTTCCTGAAGACGTAAGGCGTTAGAAAGAGTTAGAATTCCTAGAATTGAAGCAAGGTGCTATGACCGTGGGTGATTATGCCTCCAAGTTTGAAGAACTCATCAAGTTCTCACCCTATTACCAATATCACCCCGATGAAAGGTCAAGATGCATTAAGTTTGAAAATGGTCTCCGTCCAGAGATCAAGATGGCCATTAGTTACCAAAGTATTCGTAGTTTCCCTCAATTGGTGAACATGTGTCGCAGCTATGAAGGAGACTTAAAATCAAAGGAAACCCATGAGAGAAGTGTTAGACCTCACCAAGGGAATAGTGATTCTGCCCATGGGAAGGACAAGGAACCTGTTTTCAGCCTAGATCCCTATCCAATTCCTGAGACTGTTCAAGGAGAAACCTCAGGAGAAGTTGCCCATGTTCTAATGGATCCTCCTCTACGGTGTCCTCGCTGTAGGAAGGATCATCCAGGCTTTTGTCGGAGAGGTTTGAGTAAAGGAAGGGAGATAGTCTGTTTCTTATGCCTACAGCCCGGGCATGTTGTCTCCAATTGTCCCCACGACCCTGATGTGGGAAAAAGAGGAAAGGGTGCAAAGTCTAGTGTGAACCAAACCTCTATTCAAGGAAAGGTCCCTTCTACTTCTGGAAGGAAGACAAGGAAATCTCAGAAGCCAAAGTAAGGTAAGGAATAGTTAAGTAGATAGTTTTGAACATTTTTCATAATGCATTGTCTAGTGGTAAAGATTAAGTCTTAGGATATCATCATAGTCTTTTGGCATATAGTATAAGTTAGTAAGGATGCATTTCCGGTTTAAGTAAGTGAGTCCAAACTCTTTTCGAAGAGGTAACTTTGTCATATTTAGAAGTAAACAGAAAGTTAAAACTAAGGAAAATGAAAACTCCCAACGGGCCAGAGCATGAAGTGCTACCTCAACGGGAAGGACTCTGAACCTTAGTTTTAAACGAAGTATGTTAATTCCAAATGTGACAAAGAATGTAAAGCCTTTTATGAAACTCAAGTACTGAAAATGATTCCATCCTCAATATAATGTAGATTCAAGACTGATCACCTCGAGATTTACATTTATTGGCAGACAATATTATCGAAGTCCTTGAGTTCAATCAAACCTTATAGATGCCAATTTCCTTATCAGAGTGCGCAGCGGAGGTAATTAGGCGTCAACCCAATCTAGTATGTCTCTTCCATGAGTTTTTGTGTAGGATTAGTAACCCTTAAGTCTCATACGGTATAGTCCTGCATAAGAAGAGTCCCGTTAAGAGACCTTTCTCTTTAGGATGAGAACTAAGAATCGGTTAGACTAGTTAAGCAAAGTTAAGTTAAGACCTAAGTTTAATTAGATTGTACGCTTAGGCGAAATATGTTTGTGTAAATGACAATTTATTTTGAGATACATATGTATATATATGATTGAAGTTTATACTTGTATGCAATTTTTTTTATCCAAATTATAATCTCTTATTAAGTTAATTTTCAAAAGACAATCATTATGTTTGTCTTCTATAACAACCCTTATTTTCCATTATCTGCACACCTAATGATTCTATAAACAAAACTTTATCTTCTTTAACTTTAAAGTGTTATATTAAGAAAACTTTTATATTTCTATTTTGAAGTATTTTCTCTAAACACTTAGCAATCTAAAGTATATAGATATCAAACCATATTTTCGCTATACTTGTAAAGTTTTTGTTAAAATTGAATTTATCTTTCTTTGGTTGCTCCACAACAATCTTTTCTTGATATTTTACTTAAATTTGAATATTATATATATATATATATATATATTTTAGTTACAAACTACACCAACCTTGATAATATAAGTATTACATCTCTATTTTTGTAAATCAGTTTGTAATCTAAATTTTCAATTGTGTTGTATTAAATTGTGGTTGCATAAAACTTACACCATTGATTTCAAATCACAATTGCTTACCTATTTCTTCTCTTTATCTTTTTGTTTTATCAATTCACCATGCTCCGAATCTTTTTAAGTCTTACCCTTGTCAAACACTTTCATTTTGATTTCCTCCAATGTAATCTAATTTGAAACAATTTAAGTATGTTTGTTGATAGACCTTCTCACTTGTGTTTTGTGTATGTTGTGTTTCCATTTTAATATTGTACTCTTGGATGAGTTTTTTTCAAATGAATGTCTTTTGAATGTTATGGTATGTGTTAGGTTCTTTATCTGACTTGTGCTTGAATTATAATTTTGGTTGTATTAATTTCTCTAATGATAATTGTCTTATGTGTTGTCTCTCTTTAACCATATGTTTCTTTTGGTTAAATCAAATGAATTTTTCCTTTTTGTTTCTTGTAGAATCCTTGCTTTTTCTATCCTAATGTTCCCATCTAATGATTTTAATTTATATGTTGCTTTAGATAAGAATATGCCATGATTGAATGTATAATTTTCTTATGCTAAGGGTGTGATTATTGTAATAGGTTATAACTCTAAGGGTTAAATCGTGGGTAATTAGTGGAAATCCTAACTAAGTAGAAACCTCACTAGTGAATGGATAGTGCACAGTTTTGAATTCCTAACCTTAGTTCCACTATAAGTGGGGGAGCAATCCCCAAAGAGTAAGGAAACCTATTTTCTTGCAATTAAAGTCTCCATAAGTTTCCTCTCTTAATTAAGCCGAATTTTGGGGACGAATTTCATATAAGTGGGGGAGTATTGTAACATCCCCGATTTTATATAATGGTTATGTGCTTTAGTTAGTGGAATGTTGATGAGTGTTGTATCAATCTTAAGTTTTGATTTTGTTTAGAAGTGTTTATTGTTGTTTAGAATGTGTTTAGGAAGTGAAAATTAGCCAAGTATAAGTTAGTATGGGTTAGGAGTGCCTTAGAAACCATTAAATTGCCTTTAAGAATGGTTAAGTACAGCTCTTAATCGACTAAGGTGGAGCTTAATCGATTAACCTTTTGCTAGCTTTCGGGTGTTAATCGATTAATCTCAGTGTTAATCGATTAGCCAAAAACCACTCTTCAGGCCTTAATCGATTAATTCAAGTTCCAAGCGATTAATCCTTTTAAAACAATGGGTGTTCATCGATTAACCAGAGTGGTTAATCGATTAACTGCTGCAGATCAGACTTAAAAACACGATTTTATGTATACAAAAATCATTCTTTCCCTTCTTCCCTCAATACACGATTTCTCCCTCTTCTAAACCCTAAGTCTCCCAATCTCAGAATAAACCAAAATACTCCACAAATAATCACTTCCAACTTGGTTCTCATCACAAATCCATGCTTTATCTTCATTAAAGCTCCATAAATCTCCTTCTCTTCTCTCAAATCCACCAATTCCTCAAGAACCCTAAATCCCCAAATCAAGTGTTCTTGTCCCAAATAATCAAATTAGGAGAGTAGAAGGAGCTTGGGAGCGAGGAGAATAGGAGCTAAGGACTTGTAGATTGAAGTGGGTGCAGTGGGTTTCAAAAACCCCAATTTCCTATCTCTCTCTTTCTCTCTCTACAAAGGTAAGAGGGGAGGTATTTTTCACTATTAAGGGAAGGGATTAACTATGATAGTACGTATATAATGATATGTATGTAGAAATTATATGTTAAATGTAAATTATTTTGGTTCTTGAACTTAGGAGTGGATTATGTATAGTGATGTTGATGCTTGTTGCAATTATTGCCCTGAAAATATATTAATTAGAATGAATAAATGTGATTGTTAATGAAATTAATATTGTTATAATTGGATGTTAAATATTGAAATGATGATATTGTTACTTGAATGTTAATCATTGGAATGAGTGAGTGTTATTAATTCTTTTAATGCTATTGTATATGTAAGTACTTATTGTATTGTTATGGCCGAATACTTTAAGTTAGAGAACCCAACCAATTTGGTATAATTATAAAGAGGATTGACTATTGTAAACACTATAAAATGAACTAGAAACACGTGCATTTACGGAGTATGGTGGACCTTGGGAAATCATTTACGGAGTATGGTCACTAGTACAGATTGACCATTTCAGACCGGTTCCGCACCCCATTTGAGACTGGTTTTGAACCAGTCTCAAAAGTGGCGGTCTTATTGCTATGTCTTTAAATGAGACTGGTTCCGAACCGGTCTGGTTCCCAACTAAACAGACTGGTTCCGAACCAGTCTGAAAATTAAAAAATAACCGGTCTCCATTGATTTAAGAACCAGTCTCATTTAGCATTTTTAACCGGTCTGTTTTAAAAGATGAACCGGTCTCATTGAGCATTTTGAACCGGTCTGTTTTAAAAGATGAACCGGTCTCATTGAGCATTTTGAACCAGTCTCAATTAAACTATGAACCAGTCTGATTGAGGGATTTGAACCGGTCTGAAAATTAAAAAATAACCAATCTCATTGAGTATTTTGAACCAGTCTCATTGAGCGATTTGAACCAGTCTCATTGAGTGTTTTGAACTGGTCTCATTTAAATTTTGAACCAGTCACATTGAGTGTTTTGAAATGGTCTCATTTAAATTGGTCTCAATTAAATTTTTAACCAGTCTCGTTTAGTATTTTTAACTGGTCTCAATTAAAAAAGACATGAATATAATAAAACTAATAAATAATAACTTGATGTTAAAATTATATTATAAAAACCACATTATATATATGTATGTATATCTACTACACAAGTTTGATCAAGGCAAAGTATACATTCCTATGCCAAGTGAAACTAACATAAGTTACACTAATGAGAGCCTATAACTGAAGAACATTCCTGCAACGTTCCTTATATTATAAGAAACCTAACAACCTACTTATATTTTGATCCAAGGCCAAGTATACATTCCTGCAACCTAGCAATATTCTTTTTATAAGCTACACCGTCCACCTTATATTTTGATCAAGGCCAAGTATACATTCCTGCAACATTTGTAAGAAAATTAACACACAAATATAAAAGGAACCTAGCAACCTATTTGTAAGGAAATTATCATTCATATTTTTACATCATTAATAATAGTGATGAATGTATCTCAAAAACAATAATAGATTCCTAATGAAAATCAAAAATAACTAAGGTATACACAATCCTTGTAAATGACAGAAATACCTTGCAACAGCACCAGGAAAATGCTCGTATCAATTACTCATGCAGAAACAATTCTCATGCAGCCAATTTAGTCGTTATTTATTCATTATTTTTGTTAAAGAACAAACTGAACTGAATCATTATCAACACAATTGAAAAGAGAAGTACACCATTTCTAACCAAAATCTGAAATCAAACATCACAAGTTAATAAATCACAGCATAAAATTAGATGAAGAATGCGTACCTAAGAACCATGATAGTGTAAAACCGCCTTTCATGTAGAAACCAGCCACATACTCAAGAGTTGCACCAATTGGCACTTGAGAATCATAAACAACAAGTCTGACCTATGACAAAATCAGATAATAAACAAATTATAGAAAAGAAATGAGTAAAAAAGTAATGCTTTTCATGTCTCCATTCTATCTTACATCAGTTTCCGCTGGCTTAACGAAAAAGGAAAAAAAATTATATGGAATAAATGTTTTTTCATGCCTCCATTCTATAGATCTCAGAATCTGAAGTCAGGATCCACATCCATAGCCCAACTAAATTTTGCCAGCAGAGATTTGTTGAAAATCTGCATTCCAGGCAATAAATTGCATAGATAAGTACCAATAAGATATCATGACTATGACATGCAGCCAATCAAGCAATAGCATCATATCAAGTAAGGAAGAACACAAAGGGCCTAATGGAATTGGACCTCCTGCTTTCCAATACTTTTAGTTGTTTTAATCAGTTGGAGAGAAACATATACGCTTCTAGTCAATTAACTTCTAAAAATTTATATAAGACAACAAAATATTAATAATTTAATCTATACAAGTGAAGAATCCGGTACCTTTTCAATAGGAACCTCATGCCGCTTGCACCAGGCAACTGTAATCCTGGGGTCAAGGTAATTTATCTTGGACGTGCCTAATGCCACAGTTTTTAGATCTTCTTTAGTCTTCATATCACATTCCATTTTCTCAATTTTAGCATTGGTTTGAGATATTTTTTTCTCTAGTCTGTAGATTATATAAACCACAATCAAACATCACATTTAAACATGCAAAGGTTGAAGATGTTAAGAAAAAGCTGTATTACGCTTCAGGACTCAGGTTCCTTTTTGTCTTTCCATCTGAACTCTTTAAAGGGGACTTTCCTTTCTTTGCCCTGTCCAAATCTGTTTTCAGCTCTTTCAAAACAGCCTACAAATAGAGATCAACACAACTCCTGTTATATGTTCATGGGCCACATGGCAAGTGTACTCTAAATTCAAGCATATCGAACTAGAAATGTATCCCGCATTCATTAATTTCAGATATTCCTGTTACCTTAAGTTCATCAATCTTTTCAGTTAACTTCGACATTTGAGCACTGTGAGATTTTGAAACACTACGCTGATGATTACAAATGATTGCAACCTGTTGCATAAAAGATAAGTCAATACAATTTTTTATTTTTTTTTAAAATTTAAGTCAATACAACTTAAATGTGAACAATTAAGATACCTAAACGCAATATCACAGCTATAATAATCTTTTTGAGCCAATTTACCTGTTTGTTTGCATGCTGATGAACAACAATCTTTTCTCCAACATCTCCACCTCTAGTTCCCTTATTAAGCTGTGGTCATATAATTCTAGCAGAATAAAGTAAACAACTCCATAATATATATAACACACTACAAGAAATCACGTTAAACACATAACTCAATAGATATATGTTGACTTGTGTGTATAAATACTACAGCACCAGGAACTTATGAAAGGATTTCAAGGTTGCATAAAAAAATTCATGAAAGTGACAGTCTTATAGTGATTATTGTTTTCTATATTTGTGCAGAGCCATTAGATTGTATAGGTTGTGTACAAAAGCTATGATATGACCCTGCACAGATACAGACGTAAATCTAATGGTGCAGAAACTTAAAAATCAGATAATAAAACTTAAAAATTAGGAATTCAGAACGAGTGAGAAAGTAATTAGTGTTCTGCAAAAATGAAAACAGAATTAGGGATTCGAAAATTAATCAATATAAGAATAAGAATTAAGGTTCTACAAGAAGGAATGGAGATTCGAATGAGTGAGAGAAAGCACATAGCTGAACAATAATGAAAAGCTAAACGAACCTTGAGATTGAACGAACCTGAATGGAACAAACTTGAGGGTCGCGAATGGGAAGAGGGAACCGAGGCGGGGGACACGAGCTCCGTCCATGGAGGTGGCGGCAGTGATATCGCGACTCGGGGAGGAAGTGAATCGCGAAGCGCGACTGGGAGAGGGCGTACGGTAATGGAGGAACGGCGGTGGCGGATCCGTGACTGGAGGCGCGGTCGTGTGAGGGAGGAGAGAGAGAACCCGACGAGGGAGAGAGAGAAAGCGTATTGTGAGAGAGAGGGGAGAGAGATCGAATGAGGAGTGAGAAAGGGGGTTGGCGGCTCAAATGGGGAAGAAGGGACCTAGGTTCCTTACACTACACACACCTGCACTTTTCTTTTTTTTTAAACATATACTTGTCCGTGCAGTGCACAGGGGAACAATTAATATATTTTTTAGACTGGTTGTCTAAATGAACCACTCTCATTTGAACTTAATGTCAATTCCAGACCGGTTCAGCATGGAACCGGTCTTAATAAAGGGATCTAAAGAGACTGGTTCAGTGCGGAACCAGTCTAATCTGTACTAGTGTATGAGACTGGTTCAGTGCGGAACCAGTCTGATTTTGACAAAAGACCCAAAAAGAGACTGGTTCCTTGTGGAATCAGTCTTATTTAATATATTTTCAGACTGGTTATAACCAGTCTAGTTTTAACAAATGTCCATTAAGAGACTGGTTCTGCATGGAACCGGTCTGAATCAACTGGTCTAAAATATGTTTTTTGTACTAGTGGGTGGACCTTAGGAAATTGGGAAAAATAATCGAATCCAGATTCTATGAACTGAAGAACCTTCCTATGAGGAGAATGTGAAGGTTCATAGAACTAGTGGACGTGAGTAGATAGTGATTTGATTGTTTTTATGAAACAATCAGGGGAGTTACTATAGGGGACTTTGATCACCCTAGCAGAGACTGGTACGATGGACGCGATACGTGAAGTACTGGTTGAATTGGTGATTGGTCTGGTGCACATTATAGTAATTCTATCGGTCACTTTCCAACTTCGTGGCTACGGAGGGTGGTTCCTCCCCTGTACGATGTACGCGATCGAGAAGTACAGCGGGGCTACATTGTTCGAGGAACCCTCCTACAGGGAGAATGTGAAGTACAATGTAAGTAATGTAACATCCCAAATTTTAATCCCAAGTATAATTAGAATAATAGTGAGATTTGAATAATAGTAATAATAATAACAAGGTTATATGTGTGTTTAAAAAAAAAGATCTTTTAGTGTTTGAAACGTATAATAATAGAAAATTAAGAATAAAATAATTAAATGATTTAATATGATGCTTTCAAGATTGGAGAGTCATAATAAAATTTTGATTTCATCATTATAATTGAAATATGTTTTCTAGTCAAAATAAGTATAAATTTGTTATCATACGTTTTTCAAAAATAAAAGAGTACTTTTATTTAGTTTAATTAATATTTTGACAGGGAGCTCAAGTGACAAGTCTTAGAAGCATTTTTATAAATTGTTTCTTTAGAAATATATGTTTAATTTAATATTTTGGGCCTTCCTGTAAAGTTTCATATCATTATGAGACTATTTTCTTTTTAATTCGGTCTAATTTTAATATATAACCGATATAAGTTATATTTAATGATTTTTTATTTCAAAATTATAAATATTATATTTTATCAAGTTTGATATCAGCATTGAGAAAATATATTTACATTTGAATTTTGATACTTTTGTTACGCAATAGATATCTTTAGAGACTGATTAATTAAAATGTCTCTTTTCAAAGTAGACTGATAACTTCATTATTTTTAATCTGTTTTAGACAAATAAAAATACAATATTATTTTACTTAAATATATTTTATTTTTAGGATCATCAAACTTTTAATTTTAATGCAAAATACTTACACACATTGAGCCACAAATGAGGACAAAGCATAAAATAATATATAATATATATATATATATATATATATATATATATATATATATATATATATATATATATGCAATTGATCCTAACTTCTACCCACCCCGTATAAAAAAAAAAAAAAAAAGAAACATTGAAAGAAGCATGTGGCCTTAAAAGGCCCACATCGTAAGAAAAGAAAATAATAAATAAAAAAAAAGGTAAAAGCCATAAAGAGAAATAGAAAGAGATTGAGAATGTGCAGCGAATGAAATAGAAATAGAAAACGTGAGAGTAAGAAGAACACCATCGACACAGAGAAGGTTTTCTTTTTAGTTTTCAATTTTTTCGGTCCGATTACTCAAGATCCGACCGTTCAATCTCAAATTCGTCTTAGGTAAATAACCTTCTCAATTATATTCCTTCTATCCATCCATGTAATTTATTCAACAATCCGTCAATATTTTTATTATCTATATATTTTCAAATAAAAAGATGTTTTGGGGAAAAGTAATAGATTTTTAATATAAAATGATATATATTTATCATTTTTATAAAAAACGAAATTTTGTTGATATATGTATATATGTATATATACACAAACGTATATATATATATTTATATTCACTTTTAAGGTTATAATTAGTTTTAACGTGTGTCCTTATTTAGATCTCGCACGTTATTGTTGACCCTCGAACAAAGCTCGGACGTGAACGTGATATTGTTCCTTTTGTCAGGACTCTCAGGTAAGAAGGTTGTGTTACCTCTACATAGGGAGTAAATTCTAGGATGTTATAGTGATAGCTAAAGATAGGGTAATAGAGATGTATGTTAACGAACCTTAGGGTTGTTCTCAACTGATAAAAATGGAATAGGAAGATTAATAATGAAACCCATTTTTAAAATATAGAAATATAGGTAATATGGTAAACGAACGAATTAAACTGTTGAGAGAAGGGATACCCAAGGAAAGGAATTAAAAACGAGTAGGTGAAAACAGAGGAAATAAATAAGGTAGTTGAATAGTTTAGAATAAATAAAATAAATGATAATATTGTCTATGTTGGCCGAAGAATAAAGTGAGGTTAGAAGAGGGAATTAAATCCAAATGAGTAGGCATAAACATAACCAATCCAGTGAAAAGCTATAGGAATTAGAAAATAAAAACGAAATAACGAACTAAAGTTCCAGATATAAATAGGAAAAAGGTAAGAGAACCTAGGGAAATGGTAACAAAGCGAAGGGTGTGGAATTTAATTAGATGATAAGTTAAGGAAAAGAATAAGAGCGACAATGTAAGTAAATAATATTGAATAATAAAAGGGCAACAAAGAATAAAGAATTTAGATAAAGTATTAAATGAGCTACTTGAATTATGAGAAGATAAACAAAAGAAAAAAAAGAAAGTGAGGACAGGTTGGTCATGAGACCCTGTGGCTCAACACATGTTGGTCATAAGACCCTGTGGTTTAATAAAAGAGAATTCGAGCGCAGGTTGGTCATAGGACCCTGTGGCTCAACACAGGTTGGTCATGAGACCCTGTGGTTTGATAAAAGAGAAGTCGAGCGCAGGTTGGTCATAAGACCCTGTGGTTTAATAAAAGAGAATGTAACTGGCGCAAGTTGGTCTTGGAACCCTGTGGCCTAAGGGTTTTTGTGGATGTCAGACCATAGAAGACGCCCACGAGGAGCGCATTGGTTGCGTAAGCCGTACGACATGTGGGCGTACGCAGCGATAAGACGCCACGTGGAGGGAGCGCAATGGTGGGTTCACATAACCTTAAAAATAGAAAGATGAGAAAAAGTGTAAAAGAAATTAAAAGAAGGAAATATGAGAAAAAGAAATAAAATGAGAATAAATAACGAAGAAATGTGTAATTTTTTAGAATCGAGTGTGTGCATAGTAGTAGGGTAGTAAATGTGATCGATTTAAGTCAAGTGTTAGGGACTTAGTTTATTGCTATACTTTTTAAAATTTATTTTTCTAAGTCCTGTGTAATGCTGCCCTTCTTGCTATATTTTACAGGTACAGAAGCGGAGCTTACACCAGTTGCAGGCCGAGCAGGAGTACACTCCACCACGTGGAGTGTAGAGTTGTCATGAGGGGATCATATTTTATGTTATGAATGTTATTTTGGGAAATTAAAATATGTAGTAGTTATACGCCTTGAGACTTATATTAATCGGGCGTTAGGAGTTAATATGGCTGTAATAGTATTGTGTTTTATGTTTTTAAGTCATTCTGGTCTGGACAGGTTAAACAGAAATTTTTGGGAAGTCCGAAAAACAGAGGAAACTCTGCCGGATTTTCGTAAGAATTTTTATAGGTAATAATGTTTTTTTTAAAAGAAATTTTCAAGTACCGTTTTTAATAAACCTTAACCAAATTAATTAAATGTGAGGGTGTTACAGTTTGGTATCAGAGCAGTTTCCCTCGGCCTTTGGAGTGTGGACTCACAACTCCTGTGGTTACTCACCAAGCGAGTAACCAATGTGTATAGTCAAGTGTCTAAGTTAGACAAGTAGGATTCTTGTGCAATTAGTTGTTAGTACAAGATTTAACTTGTATCTTCTTCAGGACTTGATCAGTATGTCATGGTGGCGTGCGGATTCGGACACGGATCGAATGGCAGCCATCCTCGAGAACCTGGTTCAAGTGAACCAAAATCAGGCGGAGACTATGGCTCAGATGCAGCAAAATCAGGCCGAGAATATAGCAGCAGCAACAGTAGCCGCATAGCAATAGTAGCAGCTCTGAATCCTCAACCCCCGGCTCCGGCCGAGATCGGTTGGTTGGCGCGATTCAGGAAGTGTGGGCCGCCAAGGTTCGAAGGAGGTTACAATCCAGACGGGGCTCAAAAATGGCTTCAAGAAATTGAGAAGATCCTCCGATCTCTACAACCACCTGCCGATCACCGAGTCTGATTGGCTGAATATGTTTTGACTAGCGAAGGTAAACACTAGTGGGAAGGTATGCGAAGGGGTTTGGAAGCTGACAATCAGGAAGTCACCTGGGATATTTTCAGGAACAGATTCTTGGGAAAGTATTTCCCTAAGGATGTACGCAGAGAGAAAGAAATAGCTTTCTTGAACCTGAAGCAAGAGAATTTGAGTGTCGGAGAGTATGCGACACAATTCGAAGACCTGATTCGTTACTCCGACAGCTATAGGGATGCTGATGAACGCACCAAGTGCATCAAGTTCGAAGCGGGGCTTCGTACTGAAATCAGGTTTGTCTTTGAGTATCAAAACATTGCCAACCTATCACAACTGGTGAACATGACTAGTACCTATGAGAAGGGCTTGAAGCAGAAGGAGGCAGAGAAAAACAACAAGAGTGTGCAGATGATTGGAGTTCCTATCACGGGAAAAGAAACAGTTTAAGAAGAAAGTCCATATGTTAACTCCAACACTCAAGGTGCGACTGCTTCACGTGCTAAGTTACCGTGTCCACATTGCGGAAGATTTCATAATCGTACATGTTGGATGCTTAACCAGCACAGGGAGGAAGGTCTTTGTTTTCAATGTGGACAGTCGGGACACCGTGCTGTAGACTGTCCTAGGAGCGCGTAGAACGAAGAATGAACTCGTCCGATGTACTTTTAGCATTAACAATGTACCAAATGTTTACTTAGAATATTTTACATAAAGCATACATGTTCAATTTAGCTGAGAAGAAATCAATGAGTGTTAGTACATTAGTTAAAGTCCCACCAAACTCAGTGATGGTATTGCCACTAGTAGAAGGTAAGGTTAGAGCTAATCACTCTAAATTTTACATCTGCTAGGGGACGATAACATCAACGAACTTGATGATGATGTCGCTATTGATAGCTGTGAGGTTGGGATTGATCACCTCAATCTTTGCATCTATTAACGGATGATAATCATTGTAACCAACCTGACCTTCAATCTTGGAAGGGATGTAAACCCCAAGAGTGTTTGCCTACCTCAATTCATGGCCATTAAGTGTCATTCAATGCTTCGTTAGTGCTTGTGTTGGACTAAGAATAGTGTTGATATTCGTGCAAGTGAACTTCTTTCTTCTTATTCTTCTTAGTTTTTGTAGTGTCTAAGACCTGTCCTTAGCTCAAGGATATAGAAAGATCTAAGAGCTAGAGGATGATCTGATGTTGCTGTGTGATTTCTTTGGTATTCTAGGTATCTATTTGGGATAGCTAGGGTTTCCCTAATCACTGGTGTGTGCAAATGTGCAATTAGGGAGTGAGAGAACGTACCTGAGCCCCTAGCTGGAGACAGCTATTTATAGGGGTGGCATTGTACCTTGTGGGCCTGTACGGAGGTCCAGCAAGGCAGCTGACGTGTCCCATTTAGGATAGGGGATGAGTCATTCATCCTTATCCTGTATTAGAGGGTCTTATCCCTGTGGCAAGTTAGATCCACGCGCCCCTAGCTCGGACTCTTAAGGGGTAGAGCCCTTGTGGTCGGTCCAAGGTCGCTAGGGTGGGTCCTTGAATAAATGCTCGGCCTTGATAGGCGCAGTCTGCATGATAGATTATACTGATCAGCTGGGTATCGCATGGGTAGGATCGAGGGTCGGTCCACCACATAAGCCCTCTAGCTCGGTAAGGCTGTTTGAGTCTTGAGCCGAGCTGAGAGTTCTTTACTTTACGGTTGAGGTCGGAGTGGGCCGAGTGTCCGGATAAGGGTGAGGTAATGACCTGTGTTCCTTCTTATCCTCAGTGTGCTCCGCTGTCCTTTCATTTGGTCGAAAGGACGTTTGAGTACCTTCCAGCTGACACGTGTCCTATGTGTCAATTATGACATTATTGCGTGTGTTGATATTTGGGATTTCCAAAACTTTGGCCTATGCCTAAGCGCCACGTTTCTTTTTTGTGGCTCGATGAGACATTGGGCTTTTGTTGTCAGGCCCATTTATTTAGAAAACATGGGGGGAAGTTCCTTTTTGAACTTTAACTGCCTCTTCGTTTTTCCTTTTTATATTTCTTCCAAACTCTTCTGCACCCTGACTACTCATCTGCTCCCTACGATTTTTCTTTTCTAGGACTCCAGATTCTTTCTCAGTCACGTTCACGCCATTTTCTTCCCATTACTTTCTTTTGACGCTGTTTCTCCTCTTTGCTGTGCTTAACCAGTTCGTGCCAGTTTTCCTCTCATCACAGGTATTTTTGTTTTTCTCCTTTCTTTTTCCGTTGGACTGTTCATTTCTGGGTTTCTAAGTTGTCTGGCTTTCTGGTTTTCTTTAAGCTTTCCTTGATTTCTCTGGGTTTTTCTGGATTTTTTCTGGGTTTTTTAGAGTTACGGTTATGGGTAGCAAGTGGTCATGGTATGAGAAGTGGTCTAAGGTTTTGAATCTGAGTAATATTGACAATTCTTCTTCATCGTCATCTTCCTCTTCTGGAACGGAAATGTTAGATTTCCTACCATCACCCTTCCGTCATCGTGTAGCGGATCCTACGGTGGAGACACCGTTAGCTGTGGAATTTCCCCAAAATTCCGCAGAGGAGGAAAGTAGACGGTTAGCGTATCAATTGGCGGAGGAACGAACGCAGATAGCGTCACGATCCTCGAAGCGTTCTTGGGAAAAACCTTTCTGGGGAAAAGCCATAAAGGTTAGGGGAAGGTGTAGTCGGCTCAGCTATAGGGTGAATCGAACTAGAGTTAAGGTATCTGGGGATGGTAATTTTATAGATTCTGACGCCGAGTCATGTTCCCTTTCCCCAGGTATGGTTCGTCGGTGCATCTCGCATCCTCATGAGTTTCCTGTACCGCCCAACGCTGAAGCTTATGACTGGGTTGATTTGGAAGTGCTCGGCACTAGATCGGATTTGGTTGGCACCAACCTCGGTCATATCCGAGCTCATGTGCTTCCTTGTCCCGGAGATGAAGTTGGGACTTCCTATACTATTAGTGCTCCGTCAGTTAATGACCGGGTGTGCACCTTGATCGGGAACGATCGTAAATAATTTTTTATGTATGAGGAAGTTGTAATAAGGTTAGGCATCAAGATGCCTTTCTCGGCGTTCGAAATTGCTCTGCTACGGCGGTTGCGCCTAGCTCCCTCCCAACTACATCCCAGTGGTTGGGCTTTTGCCCGAGCATTCCAGAGGTTTTGTGAGGCGTTAAGACTGTTCAGTTCTATCCGAGCGTTCCTTTGGCTATATGTCCCCCAAATCAATGTTTCTGAAAAAGGGGCGACGAAGAGGGCGTGGGTGTCATTGAAGGCTCGAAATCATCATGCTTTCTTTGCCAAGTTTACTGATTCTTGGAAGACTTTTAAACCGCTGTTTTTTAAGTATCAGTTTGTCGGTGAAGGGGTTTGCTGGTTTATGGAGGGTGATCAACCTCGGTTTCCCCTGTCCTGGTCTCCCGAGTTCTTTAATAGGCACCCGAAATTATATCAATACCATTATCACAAAGAGCTGTCGGATGCTGAGAGGCACACTTGTGATACTTTTTATAAGTACCTTAAAACGAACGACCAGGTCGACATTAAGAATATTGTTATATTGCCAAAAGAACCTGTGCAATCTGAACTTGGTAACTTCTTTCCCCTTTTTTTTTAACCTTTCTTTTGAACTTTTTTGCAGTTAGGATGTCTAAGGTGAACAAAGCCGTTGCTCGCATGAGAGAGCTTGCCAAGCTTAGGCAGGGTGGAGCAGTTGGGTCTCCGAGTGCGGCTGCTTCCAACGAGGCTACCCAGTCCGTTACTGTTGCTACGGCACCGCCTTCTGATGTCGAGGTTGTGCAGGATATCTCTGCACCTTCTGCTCATGCCGCTGATGTTGTTAGTGCGATTCCCCTTGTCAACGTTGATGAGGAAGAAGTGGAAGAAGACCGAGAACCTTTGGCTAAGAGGGTCAGGCTGAATAAGGGGAAAGGTAAAGCGGTTGACTTGTTGAAGCCGCTGAAGTCCTCGGAAAAGAAAGGTCTGTGGTTTGATATATCTGATCCTGCCGAGGAGACTGTTTGGGCTAGGAAGCTGCAAGAAAAGTTTGTGAATTTGGTTTACACTCCTAATGACAAAAAGAGGCTATCGGGCCAATCTACCAACACTTTGAAGAATAATTGTGAGATGTTAGGTAAGAATATGCTGAGGGCGGCGAGCTATGCCTTTCATATTGCTGAAAATGCTGAAGACATCAGCGCAGCGCTTTCAGCGGCTGAGAAGGAGAAAAGGAGGGCTTCCGTTCTTCAAGTGGAAGTTCTGCTTACTCAAATCAAAGAGTATGAGGCTAGTACCCGAGCGTTAACGGAGGCTAATACCGAGCTTCAGAAGAACCTCGATGAATCCGAAAGCTCGGGAAACTGCTGAGAAGGCTAAGGAGGATGCTGTTGGGAGGGAGGCTAAAATGGAAAGGTTGCTGCAAGTTGCCCAAGAAGATTTGGCTGAGGCTCGGCGCCGGAACACTGAATTGGAAGGGGTCCAGGGTCGGCTGACTGATTCTGAGAATGTTGTGACTCGTTTGCAAGGGGATCTTGCAAGGATGCGTCGGAAGGCTTTAAAGCACAAAGTTTTGGCCAAGCAGAATCAGTTCAACTGGGATCATGCGGCGAACGATTCCTTTGTTAATACCGTCAAGCAGCTGAGCTTTATGAACCCGGGGATTCGATTCATTGGAGCAAATCCGACCTTTGGGGTTGAGGATGGTCGTGTTGTTGACTATGCCCGAGGGGACATAGAGGTGGATTTGTCATCACCCAACCTTCCAAACCCCTTGGACTTAGCGAATGAGGATGAAGCCGATTTTGATGGGTCAACAATTGTGCTTTCCGAAGATGAAGAGTAGATCTTTTTTCTTTTAAATTTTTTTTTTGGTAATTTAACGACGAAGTTGATCCTATGTAATTTGATCAGTATGTTAACGATCAGAATGTCACTTTTGTTTACGACTTGACTACTTTTAAGTTTGCGATTCCTTATGCTCTCTGACTTTTAGCTTCATAATTCGAGTATAGCCGAGTTTTATCTTTTTCTTCATTATAGACTGTTATCGAGATTTCCGATTTCCGATCTCCGACCTTTGGCCAAGGTGGAATCCTCGGTCCTCGGCTTGTAAAAACTGTTTAAGTTTTTTAGTCGGGAATCTCTTAAAGTACTTGTTATTTTAGTTTATAAGTCCCTGTTGGAAGGACATGTATAAACACCCCAGTTCGACTCGGTGGCGAGCCGAGAGGAAAGGGTTAGTACGTTAACAGAAAGAAAATCTGAGACTGAAATGTTGGAAAAAGAGTTCTTCATTGAGTTCCTTCAACTGTCTACAAGTAGTGAATGTTAAATACAGAAAGCATTGAAACGACTAAAACATAAAGATGCTAAAATAAATGACAACAAAGTAGATAAAAGTGAAACAACGAAATTTTAAAACCAAGGTTGAAGTTCTGCAAAGGTGATTGTGGGATTCCAAGTGTTTTCAGCTGTAGTAGGGCTTGAGTTTTGTGGCATTCCAAGTGTTGTTTAACTGTTGCTTTGTCAATGTCTCCAGCCTGTATGCTCCAGATCCTGTTTTTGAGGTGATTCTGTAGGGCCCTTCCTAGTTTTTGGCCAGCTTACCTTCTCTGGCATTTCTCAAACCAACGTCAGCTCGCCTGAAGACTAGGTCCCTCACTGTGAAACTCCTGGGAACCACCCATTTATTATACTCTCGAGCTTGTCTTTCTTTTGCCTTCTTCTCTTTGGCCGCCGCGAGAGCTCGGATTTCATCACTGAAAGTTAGTTCTTCTTTAATCAATTCATCATTTACTTCAACTGGGAGCTCCGACACTCGGAATGTGGGAATCTGAGTTTCGATTGGTAATACAGCTTCGCAACCGTACGTGAGTCGGAAAGGGGTTTCTCCTGTGGAGGTATGTATGGTCGTACGAATTGACCATAGCACCTCAGGATCTAGTAGCCTTTTCTTTATACCATCAATGACAATCTTGTTCACTGCTTCCGCTTGCCCATTTGTCTGCGGATGCTCGACAGACGAGAAATGGTGGGCAATGTGGAAGTGGTCCACCAATTCTTGGAAGACCTTGGCAGTGAACTGGGTGCCATTGTCGGTTACCAGAGTATGCAGGACGCCAAAACGAGCAATGACTTGCCTGAGAAAAACTTTTGAATTTTGGTTGAAGAGATTGTTGCCAAAGCCTCGACTTCGACCCATTTGGTGAAATAATCCACTGCGACTACCACAAACTTTATTTGTCCAGGGGCCGTTTTGAACTTCCCAATGATATCCATGCCCCATTAAAAGGGCCATGGGGCAATCATCGAGTGAAGTTCGGTTGGTGGTCGCTGGTAGACCTTTCCATGAAGCTGACAGGATTTGCATTTCTTAACATGGTATGAAGCGTCATTTTGAAGTGTGGGCCAGTAATAGCCTGCCCGAAGGACCTTGCGGGCTAAGGCTTTTCCTCCTACATGATGACTCGAGATTCCTTCATGAACCTCGGCCAAGACGAGTTCTGCTTCCACTGAGTTCAGACATTGTCTATCCCCCTTTTGTACAGAGTGTCACCAATGATGGAATAATGGGCTGCTTGCATTGTTTGATTATCTTTTTAGCTTCCAACGGATCTGCTGGCAAGACTTGGTTCCTGAGATATTGCTTAATAGGGTCCATCCAGTCGGTAGCCAGGGAAACCGCTAGAACAACGCTCGATTCATGAACGGTTTCCTGTACTAAACTCTTGTTGTTCTCGGGGACCTTGGTGCTGGCAAGTTTGGAGAGGATGTCTGCTCGTCCGTTGGAGGCTCTTGGAATGTGGGTGATAGAAAAATTTGAAAAAAGATCAGAGAGAGCTTTGACCTGCTCCAGGTATTTCTGGAGAATTGGCTCCTTGGCCTGAAATTCTCCATTGACTTGGGAGACTACCAATTGTGAATCACTGAATATTTGAATTTCCGAGGCCCCCATCTGATGGGCCATACGCAAACCAGCTAATATCGCTTCATACTCTACCTGATTGTTGGAGGTGGGGAATTCGAACTACAGGGAGTACTCAACGCTGAGTCCTTTAGCGCTTTTCAGAATTATATCCGCCCCAGCCCCTTTGCTGTGGTGGGAGTCGTCCACGTAAATCTTCCAAAGCTGTGGTTTGTTAGAGTGATGAGGGTCTGAAAGTTCTGAGATAAAATCTGCTAGAATTTGAGATTTGAGAGTTTTTCTTGGTTCAAAGGTTATGTCGAACTCCGACAGCTCAACTGACCACGAAACCCTTCTCCCATCCAAGTCAGGTCGGTGGAGCACCTGCCTTATTGGCTGGGTTGTCCTGACTATGATGGGATGGCTCTGGAAATACTGCCTAAGTCTTCTAGCAGTAACCACCAGAGCAAAAGCAAGCTTTTCTATCTTCGAGTACCTCGTTTCAGGTCCCTGTAGAGCCTTACTCACGAAGTACACTAGTTGCTCGGTCCCTGAGTCTTCTCTGACCAAGGCCGAGCTTACGGATGATTCACCAATTGACAAATACAAAAACAGAATCTCCCCTTCCCGAGGGCTAGTGAGGATGGGAAGGGATGACAAATATTCTTTCAGTTCGACAAATGCTTGTTCACAAGTTTCGTTCCAATGAAATTTTTTGTTCTTTCTAAGCAGCCGATACCACGGGAAGGCCTTCTTGGCCGCCTGCGGGAGGAATCTAGAAAGAGCCGCCATCCGACCTGTCAGTCTTTGGACTTCCTTCACATTGGTCGGACTGTGCATCCTCAGAATGACTTGGCATTTTTCCGGGTTAGCCTCGATGCCTCTTTCTGTAAGCATGAAACCCAAGAAAGCCCCTGCAGGTACTCCAAAAGTGCATTTGTCGGGGTTAAGCCGCATATTGTGCTTTCTAATTATGGCCAAGACAACAGCCAAATCATGAGGGTGGTCTTCTTTCTTTTTGCTTTTGGTTATCATGTCATCTATGTACACTTCAAGGGTGGGACCAATCAGTCCAAAGAAGACCTTGTTCATCATTCGCTGGTAGGTTGCACCAGCGTTTTTTAGTCCGAAGGGCATCACTGTGTAGTAGTATGTGGCCCTCTCGATGATGAAGGTCGTTTTCTCCTGGTCAGGGGGGTACATTGGGATATGATTGTACCCTGAATATGCGTCCATAAAGGAAAGGAGCAGATAACCAGATGAATTGTCCACCAACTTGTCAATAACAGGGAGAGGATACTGATCTTTCGGACAAGCCTTGTTTAGGCCGGTGTAGTCGACGCACATGCGCCACTTCCCGTTCGACTTCTTGACCAGCACAGTATTTGAAAGCCACTCAGAGTAGTTAACTTCTCTAATAAATCCCGCTGAGAGGAGCTCAGCTACCTTTTCTTCAATTACTGCAGCCTTCTCAGTTCCCACACTTCTTTTCTTTTGAGCGACCGGTTTAGCGGTCAGATTGACACTAAGATGGTGGCATATAAAATTTGGATCAATCCCCGGCATGTCTGCCGAGGTCCAGGCAAAAATATCTTTGTTCGTTTTCAAAAGCTCGAGCATTTCTGCTCTTGTGTTCTCAGAGAGGTTGGTGCCCAATCTTACTCTTCTGCTTGGGGTTTCCTCGTCCAACACTATGAATTCCCATTCTCCTTGGGGGGCCGGCCTTGTGTCATCCTGATCGAACCTAACATCCAGGTCCGTTAGAAGCACTTTTCCTTTGTTCAAGTTCAGTTTAGGTTGAATTTCCTCTGGACTCTTGAGTTTCGCCAAACTAGCGTTATAGCATAGTCTGGCTTTGTCTTGCTCGGCTCTGATTGAGACGACCCTTCCATCAGAGCACTCGAATTTCATGGACAAATGAACGGTTGAAACAACCGCACCAAAGGCTTGCAAACAGGTCCTGCCGAGTATCGCATTGTATGCCGACGGACAGTCAACTGCCAAAAACTTGATAATTTCAGTTCTTGCAGAGGGTTGGTTCCTGAGTGTTACCGGGAGTTGAATATGTCCTTTGGGGACGACTACGTCCCCTGTGAAACTAATCAATTTCCCCTCAAAAGGGGTTAAATCAGAAGTTTTCAATTTCAGTGCTTCAAAGAGATTCAAAAACATGATATCAACATAACTGCCTTGGTCGACAAATATTCTTGCGACCTCATAATTTCCTACCAAAGCAGTTATCACCATCGGGTCGTTATGGCCCAGAATGATTCCTTCTAAATCTTCGTCAGTGAAACAAATTGGGACACTTTTTGAAGTTCGCTTGCGAATCGGATGGTCCTGGAGAGCTAGTACTTGATTGATATACTTTTTCCTGTCTGATCTGCTTTCACCTCCCCCTGCAAATCCCCCAGCAATGGTGTTGATTCTGAGGTTTTGAGGGGATTGATCTGTGTTAGCTATTTCTACCATAGCTACTCTCTGCTGATTCGATGTTTGCTGCTGATTGGGATGATGATTGGTTTGTCTTGTCGGAGATGGGGTTTTTCTTCGAACATTTCTGTCCCGGGAAGGGGTTCTCCTCCTCGCACGCCGATTGAGTGCCTCCCTAACGTATTGTTGCAACTTTCCATCTCTTATAAGCTGCTCAATAACGTCTCTCAGCCATGTGCACTCGTCTGTGGTGTGGCCATATCCCCCATGATACGAGCAAAACTTTGATCGGTCCTGGCGCTGGCTTCTCTTCAGAGGGTGAGGCCTTTCGACCATTCTAAGGTCGATTTGCATGGTTTCCTGTAAGATATGACTTCTCGGAACCGTGAGGGGGTATACTCATCAAACCTGGCCCTAGGGATGACGAATCTCCTGTCTCCCCGAGGTCCTCTCCCCCGCTCATCTCTTCTGTCATCTCTTCTCGGCCTTCCTTGAGAGGAGGGCTCCCCCCTGTCTCCTTTTTCTCTTTGTCTCTGCCAATTGCTAAATTCTTCCAAATTGATAAATTTGGTGGAACGGTGCCTCAATTCCGCCATGTCCCTTGGTGGCTTCCCCACCAGCGAGTTTTTAAAATCAACATTACGAAGACCCTGGGTAAAAAGAAAAACAGCGAAACTCAGCTCGAGGTTTGGTACAGAGCCTGCCTCCGAGTGGAATCGAGCCAGATACTCTCTTATCGGTTCTTCTGGAAGTTGCATTACTCCTGCAAGTGCATGGTCTGATTTTGGTTGTATGCAGCTGGCAGTATACCTGTTAAGAAAAACCTTTTTCATTTCCGCCCAAGAGTTAATGGAATTTCTGGGAAGGGCGGAATACCACCTCAGCACCAGTGGTTGGAGAGTCATTGAAAAGGCTCGGCACTTCATCAAATCTCCTCCGTCATAAAAATTCATGGCACCCTCGAAAGATAGGATGTGCTCCAGCGGGTGTTGGCAATTCGGCAAGTGTACCGATCGCACAAGTAATAAAGAATAAGTAAAATTATCGTTCCACTCGGGGATTGCAAATTGTTTCTAATTTCTTTCACCTAATTGCGATTACTATATATAACTTGTATGGGTTTTGAGTTTAGAGATAGAAATGTAGAATTAAAGGTATGAAACAATTCAGAAAGCAAAAAGGTAATTAGAAGCAAATATGGAAAAGGTTAGGAACTTGGTTTCATTGTAGGATCAGGTTATAAATTATGAACATATGTTTTCCAATAAATCAAAAACTCCAGAAACAATAAAAGCTAGATCCCTCATGGCAATTATGTTTCTTACTAAACTTTACCCCTTAATCCCTTAAGTGAGTTCTAATTTATAAGAGTTATACAATTACCCAAAAGTATTCCTACGAGTTGAATAATTATATTGTTTGGTTGAAAGGCCTAATCTTAATCCTAATTTTCCAATTAAGGTTCAGATTACCAAAGCAAAACATAAAGTCGCGAATTCTATGAATTGTAATTAAAACACAACCAAGCAATTGATTTGAAAGGAAAAACATTAATTCATGAATAAATAGCCAAATTAAGATCCATACAAATCCACCATATTCCTAACAAGAGGTTCAATTATACATATTGGAAGAAGAAGAGAAAGGAATGGGAAAAACAAATCATCATAGACAATAATCAATTTACCCCCAAGAGATCTTCAATCATCAAGTGGATCCCTCCAGCAATGTTGATCTTCAATCCTTGTGTCTTGCCTCCTTGCTCTCAATTGCATAACAGCCTCTCTTCTCAAATCCTAATTTTATTCTAATCTCTTATTTGGCTCTGAAAAGTCTACAAAACCTAAAGGAAAAACCTATATTTAAAGTCTAAAACTAATCCTAATTGAATTGATATGATAATATCCTATTAGAATAATCTAATCTTTAAGAATCTTATCTACAAATAGAATTTATTGTTAAAATCCTTCTAAATCCCGTATTTGTATCTGACAACAACTTCGGCACTGATTTTGACCCCCCAAGATGGATGAATTTGAGCAAGGCTATTTCTGGCAAAGTTGTAGATCTTTTCCTTAGCTTTAAAATGATACCTAGATCGCCTCATTTTGATGAGCTTAGCTCAAGTTATGATCAAAATACCGAACAATGTCACTTTCACGCACTATGCGCGTCTAGGCGTGCAGACCAGCACGCCTGGGCGCGCTATATCTGATGCCCCCTTAATTAACGTAGCTAGCGCGCCTGGGCGTACAGATCCCGCGCCTGGGCGTGCTGAGGAATTTTCGACTCCGTTTCTCTCCGTTCTTGTGCCATTTTCAAGGTCTTCTTATGCTCTTTTTAGCTCCAATAATATTTTCTCCAAATAAAGCTCTGAAACACCTGAAACATACCCAAAACGGATCAAAACGTTCAAAGGATTCTAATCAACTAAAAGTTCCTAAAACTAATACAAAATACCTATATTTACAAGAGAAACAAGCTAAAACTCAAGCAAAAGGAAGTGAAATTAGGCTTTAGAACATCATATATTAGACCTTCATCACACCCCCAAACTTAGCATTTTGCATGTCCCAGGCAAAAGTAAAATAAAAATTCATAAACTCAAAACTATCCTCTAAATCAAAATGTATAACACTTAATCTAAGACTTCGACTCATCAACACAGCCACATATTTACACAAGCTATTCATATATCAAAACCTAGTTAAAGAAACAAAATCAATCAGAACTCAGAACAAGTGAACACTCTCAATCTCTCAGTGTATATCTCTCATGTGTATCAAGGGTTATAACAATTCACTCAAGTTCATACAATAGTTAAATGCTACCATAAGCTTGACCATAGACCTAAATCTCCACTGAAATTATTAAAAACATGCACAAATCAAAAGGTCTTTAATTTGGTTGTAACGTGGTCATGGTTAAAAGTGTTAAGGTAGGATAAAAGAAAGAAGGGATGAAACTAAGGGCTAAAAATATATAATCAAACAAATTTCCCTCTAAAAATTATGAATGAGCAATGAATACTATGAGAACTCACACTCACATCACAACTATTTCAAACTTCTTCTTTTTCAATTTTTCTACTACTTTTTCCAAACAGATTTCTCTTCTCTTATCATTCATCAATTTTCATTTTTTTCTTTTTTTTTCTTTTGGAAGAAGAGTAACTCAATAAACACTTTCACAATTTTCTCACTTTTGAAATGTCCTTCTCTCAATTGCTCATTCAAAATTCCTAAGGTACTCACAAACAGATACAATCAATGCAGGGTATCAAAGAAAAATCATATTTATATCAGGCTCAAAATGGGCAACTAAGGGAAAACAGATCCAACAAAAATATCTAAAGGCTACAAAAACACCATCCTAGATGCCTTAATCATTTTCCTGCATGTAATCAATTATCAATCTCAAAATGGTCACCGGTCAAGTTCTAGAACATAAAACTAAAGAGAACACACTCATGAAAGAAATAGGGGTCTCAAATCAAAATAATTCAATAAATCATATACCCCATCAAATAGGTTCAAAATCTCACTAAGTTAAAGTCAGTTCACTAATCTCAAGTTCTGAAAAACTTTGTCAAAATAACCAAATTTCAAAAATATTTACAGCTCAACAAATAAATAACATGAATCAATGAGTCTAATCCTAAACTAAGTATATACACCTATCATCAGAAAAATAATCCTAAGTCTAGAATAATTACAAAACCTCTACCTAAGACACAAACCAACACCAACAATGGGAGAATAAATTCAGATCTGAAACTTTTTTATTTTGTATCCACTCCCCCAAACTTAAAGGTTGGCTTGTCCTCAAGCAAACTAATCTAACCTATACTAAAAAAATAAAAATTAAAAACTAAAGTAAGGAGTTAGAAACTTCCCTTTGTAGCACAACATTCTCTCTTGATGTACCATGGAGGAGACTCTCCCAAACTTATTCACCTGTGTCACATGAACAACTAAAAATGGTGCTAGAAAGCACCTCATTAGCGGTTACATAGAAAAAGCTCCAACTCTTTATTCACTAACTAACTAAAAAAAAGAAAAACCTACACTACTACATAATTACAAAGGATCCACCAGGATCCCAAATTCTAAAGGTTAAATCCCATGTGATGCAACAATAAGAAGTTATTCCCACATCCCATGGGGCAAACCTTGGATGATGGTGGAGTAAGGAAGTTTTAAAATTGAGTTCAATCCCACCAGGGTCAAAAGGTGCATTCCTTACACCATGCATCATCTCAGACAATTTATTTCTTTTCCCATTCATGAAGGTGTTAATTCCATGAATTAGGAAAACTACCTTTTCAAGTTCCCTATTGTTCAATAATGATTTAGATTGATTTTTAGATTTTTCATGAAAGCACGAAGGTTGAATATAGTGGAAAAATTGAGTCATCCAAGCATGCAATAGATTTGACCAAATTTTTAATTGCTAGAAATTCATCATGCAAGGGTGGATCAAACTTTTCTACCATATTCAAACCTTCTATTGTTTTATTTCGGTCCTCTTCCTCAAACTCATTATGCACATTTTTCTCTATTTGATCCTCCATAGGAATTTCATCATTGGTCACATCCATCACCACCACTTTTTCCTCTCTTTGAAGAGAGTCAAAAATTGTTGGTGATGCTTGTGACTCTTCATCTAATGGCTTTGAAATGTGTTCAACTTTGATTTCAAGGTTCCTTGAATTGGAACCTTGAATCGGGTAATAGGTTCTGACTTCTTCAACAAATTCTTTAGTGTTTTGAACACATTTCTCTAAAGCTATTTCCCATGGAGCTTTCTCCACAGGAATTGGCTCCACATGAGACTTTAGTTTTTCAACTGAATTTTGTAATTTTTCTAAAGCTATTTCCCATGAGGCTTTCCTATCACTTATGTTTTGTGCATAATAGTATGGAGAATGGGAATCCGAAATAAATCCATCACAATCAAAATTATTATTAAAATTATAGTTATACATGAAAAGGGACAAGTTACACAAGTAATTACAAATAAGTACCAAAAAAAATTGGAATCGAATTTCAATCCCCGGCAACGGCACCAAAAACTTGTTGGCAATTCGGCAAGTGTACCAATCGCACAAGTAATAAAGAGTAAGTAAAATTATCGTTCCACTCGGGGATTGCAAATTGTTTCTAATTTCTTTCACCTAATTGCGATTACTATATATAACTTGTATGGGTTTTGAGTTTAGAGATAGAAATGTAGAATTAAAGGTATGAAACAATTCAAAAAGCAAAAAGGTAATTAGAAGCAAATATGGAAAAGGTTAGGAACTTGGTTTCATTGTAGGATCAGGTTATAAATTATGAACATATGTTTTCCAATAAATCAAAAACTCCAGAAACAATAAAAGCTAGATCCCTCATGGCAATTATGTTTCTTACTAAACTTTACCCCTTAATCCCTTAAGTGAGTTCTAATTTATAAGAGTTATACAATTACCCAAAAGTATTCCTACGAGTTGAATAATTATATTGTTTGGTTGAAAGGCCTAATCTTAATCCTAATTTTCCAATTAAGGTTCAGATTACCAAAGCAAAACATAAAGTCGTGAATTCTATGAATTGTAATTAAAACACAACCAAACAATTGATTTGAAAGGAAAAACTTTAATTCATGAATAAATAGCCAAATTAAGATCCATACAAATCCACCATATTCCTAACAAGAGGTTCAATTATACATATTGGAAGAAGAAGAGAAAGGAATGGGAAAAACAAATCATCATATACAATAATCAATTTACCCCCAAGAGATCTTCAATCATCAAGTGGATCCCTCCAGCAATGTTGATCTTCAATCCTTGTGCCTTGCCTCCTTGCTCTCAATTGCATAACAGTCTCTCTTCTCTAATCCTAATTTTATTCTAATCTCTTATTTGGCTCTGAAAAGTCTACAAAACCTAAAGGATAAACCTATATTTAAAGTCTAAAACTAATCCTAATTGAATTGATATGATAATATCCTATTAGAATAATCTAATCTTTAAGAATCTTATCTACAAATAGAATTTATTATTAAAATCCTTCTAAATCCCGTATTTGTATCTGACAGCAACTTGGGCACTGATTTTGACCCCCAAGATGGACGAATTTGAGCAAGGCTATTTCTGGCAAAGTTGTAGATCTTTTCCTTAGCTTTAACATGATACCTAGATCGCCTCATTTTGATGAGTGTAGCTCAAGTTATGATCAAAATACCGAACAACGTCACTTTCACGCACTATGCGCGCCTGGGCGTGCAGACCAGCACGCCTGGGCACGCTGTATCTGATGCCCCCTTAATTAACGTAGCTAGCGCGTCTGGGCGTACTGAGGAATTTTCGACTCCGTTTCTCTCCGTTCTTGTGCCATTTTTAAGGTCTTCTTATGCTCTTTTCAGCTCCAATAATATTTTCTCCAAATAAAGCTCTGAAACACCTGAAACATACCCAAAACGGATCAAAACGTTCAAAGGATTCTGATAAACTAAAAATTCCTAAAACTAATATCAAATACCTATATTTACAAGAGAAACAAGCTAAAACCCAAGCAAAAGGAAGTTAAATTAGGCCTTGAAACATCATATATTAGACCTTCATCAGCGGTTCGGTTAACCCGTTGTACTTCGCAACGCTAGTGGGGCCAAGGAAAGCAGAAGGTGTTTCATAGGCCATGATACGTGGGGTGAAGGGGTGGCCTGGGTGAGTATTGCTTTCTGTTTCATAGGTGGCTGCTAAGGCCGGATTTACCGGTGGTGGAGGGGGTAAGGTGATTGGACCTTGCAGATCATGAACTGGTACGGTTGCTGGGGCTGTTTCCATTGCCCGTGCAGCAACCGTGTTCATGTGGATCTACTGAAGCTCGGCTATAGCCTTCCCCTATAGTTCCAGCATTTGAGCTTGCTGCTTAATTATCTCCTCAAGTTGGGTTTCTCTTTGGTCCTGGGAATGTTCCCTTTCTCCTGAAACACGGGCGTCGATGGATCGTCCAGATCCGTGGTTTTGTGGGTGGGTAGGTATATTGGGGTTTGGTTGCCTGGAATGAACAGTGTAAGGCCCACTGAGTATTCGGGTGTGGTGGTTGCGAGCTGGGATCTCCAATCGAACTGAAGGTATGCTATGAGGGGGAGGGTGGGGTGGGTTTCTTCCTTCTAGTTCTCTTCCGTTGTCAGCACTACCTTCTACTAGTCTATGATGGTTTCTTCCGGTCTGGTGGTTTGCACCGCGGGAGTTGTTTCCAGTGTTTCCACGTGTGTTTACCATTTTGGGTGGGAATGACAGTTTATCGTCCCCACAGACGGCGCCAATGTAGTTTCTAAGACTTGTCCTTAGCTCAAGGATACAGAAAGATCTAAGAGCTAGAGGATGATTTGATGTTGCTGTGTGATTTCTTTGGTATTTTAGGTATCCAGTTGGGATAGCTAGGGTTTCCCTAATCACAGGTGTGTGCAAATGTGCAGTTAGGGAGTGAGAGAACATACCTGAGCCCCTAGCTGGAGACAGCTATTTATAGGGATGGCATTGTACCTTGTGGGCCTGTAGCTGACGTGTCCCGTTTAGGATAGGGGATGAGTCATTCATCCTTATCCTGTATTAGAGGGTCTTGTGGCAAGTTAGATCCACGCGCCCCTAGCTCGGACTCTTAAGGGGTAGAGCCCTTGTGGTCGGTCCAAGGTCGCTAGGGTGGGTCCTTGAATAAATGCTCGGCCTGGATAGGCGCAGTCTGCATGATAGATTATACTGGTCGGTTGGGTATCACATGGGTAGGACCGAGGGTCGGTCCATCACAGTTTTGATTCAATCATGTTACAACAACTTCAAATCCCAACCGAATGTGTTTTTGCTTAAACTACCCAAGGGTTGTGAACTCTTGATTTCCTTGTTGTTCCTCATTCGTGAATACCCATCATTCCTGGAGTTTTAGTCTTGTCTATTCAATTCGGTTCCTCTTTGATGAGAAAAGTTCTAACCATAATTTGTTGCGTTCTACAAGAAGTCTTCGAATTGCATGATCTTAGGCTATTTTCCTTAAGGTAAAAGCACAAACCCTTCTTGGATCCCGAAGATTTCACTCCCTTCAGATGTTAGACCCCTACCCTCTTGATGGAAGGATATCAGAAAGACGATCAAAAGCTTACGCGTTCGATTCCCCACTCCTAAGCATGGATATAACCTGGTATGTTGATGCCAAGTGTGGGAGGACTTAGAAAACCGAACTAAGATCTTATCTAAGTAACAGTTGAAAGCAAGAAGGAAAGCCATGCAAAAACAAGACATAGGATGTCCTAGCGTAAGTATGAAGGCGTCAAGGAGTATAGACCTAGGAGCATCCTAAGTGGGGGAGCGAAACCGAAAAGAAGTAGATATCGTAGTCGAAAACCCTGCCCAAGGGATGACTCTCTATTCACTTAAATTGATCGGAATTTCGGGGACGAAATTCCAGTAAGTGGGGGAGAATTGTAACATCCCAAATTTTAAACTCAAGTATAATTAGAATAATAGTGAGATTGGAATAATAGTAATAATAATAACAAGGTTATATGTGTGTTTAAAAAAAAAGATCTTTTAGTGTTAGAAACGTATAATAATAGAAAATTAAGAATAAAATAATTAAATGATTTAATATGATGCTTTCAAGATTGGAGAGTCATAATAAAATTTTGATTTCATCATTATAATTGAAATATGTTTTCTAGTCAAAATAAGTATAAATTTGTTATCATACATTTTTCAAAAATAAAAGAGTACTTTTATTTAGTTTAATTAATATTTTGACAGGGAGCTCAAGTGACAAGTCTTAGAAGCATTTTTATAAATTGTTTCTTTAGAAATATATGTTTAATTTAATATTTTGGGCCTTCTTGTAAAGTTTCATATCATTCTGAGACTATTTTATTTTTAACTCGGTCTAATTTTAATATACAACCGATATAAGCTATATTTAATGATTTTTTATTTCAAAATTATAAATATTATATTTTATCAAGTTTGATATCAGGATTGAGAAACTATATTTACATTTGAATTTTGATACTTTTGTTACGCAATAGATATCTTTAGAGACTGATTAATTAAAATGTCTATTTTCAAAGTAGACTGATAACTTTATTATTTTTAATTTGTTTTAGACAAATAAAAATACAATATTATTTTACTTAAATATATTTTATTTTTAAGATCATCAAACTTTTAATTATAATGCAAAATACTTACACACATTGAGTCACAAATGAGGACAAAGCATAAAATAATATATAAATATATATATTCAATTGATCCTAACTTCTACCCACCCCATAAAAAAAAAAAAAAAAACAAACATTGAAAGAAGCATGTGGCCTTAAAAGGCCCACATCGTAAGAAAATAAAATAATAAATAAAAAAAAAAAGGTGAAAGCCATAAAGAGAAATAGAAAGAGATTGAGAATGTGCAGCGAATGAAAGAGAAACAGAGAACGTGAGAAGAAGAAGAACACCATCGACACAGAGAAGGTTTTCTTTTTAGTTTTCAATTTTCTCGGTCCGATTACTCAAGATTCGATCGTTCAATCTCAAATTCGTTTTAGGTAAATAATCTTCTCAATTCCCTCTATTTATCCATGTAATTTATTCAACGATCCATCAATATTTTTATTATCCATATATTTTCAAATAAAGAGATGTTTTTTGGAAAAGTAATAAATTTTTAATATAAAATGATATATATTTATCATTTTTATAAAAAAACGAAATTTTGTTGATATATGTATATATGTATATATACACACACGTATATATATTTATATACACTTTTAAGGTTATAATTAGTTTTAACGTGTGTCCTTATTTAGATCTCGCACGTTATTGTTGACCCTCGAACAAAGATCGGACGTGAACGTGATATTGTTCCTTTTGTCAGGACTCCCAGGTAAGAAGGTTGTGTTACCTCTAGGAGTACATTCTAGGATGTTATAGTGATAGCTAAGGATAGGGTAATAGAGATGTATGTTAACGAACCTTAGGGTTGTTCCCAACTGATAAAAAATGGAATAGGTAGATTAATAATGAAACCCATTTTTAAAATATAGAAATATAGGTAATATGGTAAACGAACGAATTAAACTGTTGAGAGAAGGGATACCCAAGGAAAGGAATTAAAAACGAGTAGGTGAAAACAGAGGAATTAAATAAGGTAGTTGAATAGTTTAGAACAAATAAAATAAATGATAATATTGTCTATGTTGGCCGAAGAATAAAGTGAGGTTAGAAGAGGGAATTAAACCCAAATGAGTAGGCATAAACATAACCAATCCAGTGAAAAACTATAGGAATTAGAAAATAAAAACGAAATAACGAACTAAAGTTCCAGATATAAATAGGAAAAAGGTAAGAGAACCTAGGGAAATGGTAACAAAGCGAAGGGTGTGGAATTTAATTAGATGATAAGTTAAGGAAAAGAATAAGAGCGACAATGTAAATAAATAATAGGGAATAATGAAAAGGCAACAAAGAATAAAGAATTTAGATAAAGTATTAAATGAGCTACTTAAATTATGAGAAGATAAACAAGAGAAAAAAAGATAAACAAAAGAAAAGTAAAAAGAGAAAGTGAGCACAGGTTGGTCATGAGACCCTGTGGCTCAACACAGGTTGGTCATAAGACCCTGTGGGTTAAGAAAAGAGAAAGTGAGCACAAGTTGGTAATGAGACCCTGCGGCTCAACACATGTTGGTCATAAGACCCTGTGGTTTAATAAAAGAGAATTCGAGCGCAGGTTGGTCATAAGACCCTGTGGCTCAACACGGGTTGGTCATGAGACCCTGTGGTTTGATAAAAGAGAAGTCGAGCGCAGGTTGGTCATAGACCCTGTGGCTCAACACGGGTTGGTCATGAGACCCTGTGGTTTGATAAAAGAGAAGTCGAGCGCAGGTTGGTCATAAGACCCTGTGGCTTAACACAGGTTGGTCATAAGACCCTGTGGTTTAATAAAAGAGAATGTAACTGGCGCAGGTTGGTCATGGAACCCTGTGGCCTAAGGGTTTTTGTGGATGTCAGGCCATAGAAGACGCCCACGAGGAGCGCATTGGTTGCGTAAGCCGTACGACATGTGGGCGTACGCAGCGATAAGACGCCACGTGGAGGGAGCACAGTGGTGGGTTCACATAACCGTAAAAAGAGAAAGATGAGAAAAAGTGTAAAAGAAATTAAAAGAAGGAAATATGAGAAAAAGAAATAAAATGAGAATAAATAACGAAGAAATGTGTAAATTTTTTAGAATCGAGTATGTGCATAGTAGTAGGGTAGTAAATGTGATCGATTTAAGTCAAGTGTTAGGGACTTAGTTTATTGCTATACTTTTTAGAATTTATCTTTCTAAGTCCTGTGTAATGCTGCCCTTCTTGCTATATTTTACAGGTACAGAAGTGGAGCTTACACCAGTTGCAGGCCGAGCAGGAGTACACTCCACCACGTGGAGTGTAGAGTTGTCATGAGGGGATCATATTTTATGTTATGAACGTTATTTTGGGAAATTAAAATATGTAGTTGTTATACGCCCTGAGATTTATATTAATGGGGCGTTAGGAGTTAATTTGGCTGTAATAGTATTGTGTTTTATGTTTTAAAGTCATTCTGGTCTGGACAGGTTAAACAGGAATTTTTGGGAAGTCCGAAAAACAGAGGAAACTCTGCCGGATTTTCGTAAGAATTTTTATAGGTAATTATGTTTTTTTTTAAAGAAATTTTCAAGTACCGTTTTTAATAAACCTTAACCTAGCTAATTAAATGTGAGGGTGTTACAAGTAAAGGTAGAGGGACATTTACTCCTAGTCGGTCTTTCTCAAAGTGTGGAGGGGATGTGAGGTAACAGTTATAAAGTGTACATTGTACGAAAAACCCTCCTACTGGGAGAACGTGAAGTACAATGTAAGCAATTGTTAAAGGACAAAGTGAAAAGTGTTATAAAGTGAATAGTTAAAGTGTTATAAAGTGGAAAGGAAAAAGGAAGTGAAGTGTTATTGCACTTGCATTTCATTGTGAACCAAATGGATAAGTTAGTAAAGGAAGAAGAAAAGATGAATGTGTTATATTAAGTGTTTATTGTTTATTTTCCTAATTGTTTAAAAGCATACATTTTTCCTTATGTCGTATTATCGTTTTTAATTGTTTTCCTTGATTTTGAATTAATATCTCACCCTCTTAAATTGACATTTTAGGTACCTTGATCGGAGTAGGCTTAAGGGCTTAAACGCTGAAGATTAAGTGCACTCCTCCTAGTGGAGTGTACTTCCGCCTGTGATTATGTAAATCATCGCTCTGCAACCATTGTATTATCCTAGTTTATGTAAAATTTATAATTGTAATTAAGTTTCAAAATTTTATTTTTCCTAAACTTTAATTTGGTGGATGTCTCCCGTTAAGGATATCTGAATATCCTTCTTTTGATAAAGGATGTATTATAAATGCATATCTTTTTCCTGTATCTGGATCTGACAGGTTGTATTTCAAATGTTATAATGGGAAAGATCCATATTTTAAAATAAACTCCGCCAAATTTTTTCTAAAGTTTTTAATATTTATTAATTTATAATGAAAATAAAAAGTAGGATGTTACATTTTGCATCAAAGAGAAAAATTTTCTCTTTCATGCAAGGGGGCTATTGTTGATACCCAAAAAATAAATAACCACAAAATAATGCCCAATCCTTACCAAAAGCCCAATGCACTACACAAAGAGCCAAACCCAACAAAAAACCATTATTTATTTGAAGAAGGCCCAGCCTTAAGCGCCCTCCATGAGGGGTGACGCTCAGGTCGGTGACGCTCAGGTCGGTGACGCTCAAGCCAGTGACGCTGTTGGCAATTCGGCAAGTGTACCGATTGCACAAGTAATAAAGAGTAAGTAAAATTATCGTTCCACTCGGGGATTGCAAATTGTTTCTAATTTCTTTCACCTAATTGTGATTACTATGTATAACTTGTATGTGTTTAGAGTTTAGAAAGGAATGGAGAAAAGGTAGAATGAAACAAATCAGAAACTAAAAAGGATTTAGAAGCAAATATGGAAAAGGTTAGAAACTTGGTTTCATTGTAGGATCAGGTTATTAATTATGAAAATATGTTTTCCAATAAATCAAAAACTCCAGAAACAATAAAAGTTAGATCCCTCATGGCTTTTATGTTTCTTACCCCTTAATCCCTTAAGTGAGTTATAATTTATTAGAGTTATACAATTACCCAAAAGTATCCCTACGAGTTGAATAATTATACTGTTTGATTGAAAGGCCTGATCTTAATCCTAATTTTCCAATTAAGGTTCAGATTACTAAAGCAAAACATAAAGTGATCAATTTTATGAATTGTAATTAAACACAACCAAGCAATTGATTTGAAAGGTAAACATTAATTCATAAATAAACAGCCAAATTAAGATCCATACAAATTCACCTTATTCCTAACAAGAGGTTCAATTATACATATTTGAAGAAGAAGAGAAAGGAATGGGAAAAACTAATAATTATAGACAATAATCAATTTACCCCCAAGATATCTTCAATCATCAAGTGGATCCCTCCAACAATGTTGATCTCCAATCCTTGTGCCTTGCCTCCATGCTCTCAATTGCCTAAGAGTCTCTCTTCTCTAATCCTAATTTTATTCTAATATGTAATTTGGCTCTGAAAAGTCTACAAAACCTAAAGGAAAAACCTATATTTAAAGTCTACAACTAATCTCAATTGATATAATATGATAAGATCCTATTAGAATAAACTAATCTTTAAGAATCTTATTTACAAATAGAATTTATCATTAAAATCCTTCTAGAATCCCGTATTTGTGTCTGACAGCAACTTCGGCACTGATTTTGACCCCAAAAATGGAAGAATTTGAGCAAGGCTATTTCTGGCAAAGTTGTAGACCTTTTCCTTAGCTTTAAAATGATACCACGATCGCCTTATTTGGAAAAGCGTAGCTCAAGTTATGGTCAAAACAGCGAACAATGTCACTTTCTTGCATCTTGCGCGCCTGGGCGCCCAGGGCCTCACGCCTGGGCGTGCGTCACCTGCTCCGGCTCCGTTTCGCTCCGTTCTTGCGTCATTTTCAAGGTCTTTTCATCCTCTTTCATGCTCCATATTGATTTTCTTCATTTAAGTTCCGAAAGTACCTGAAAAATACACAAAACGGATCAAAACGTTCAAAGGATTCTAAATTACCTAACTTCCTAAAAACTATACAAAAAGTCCTAAATTTACAAGAGAAACAAGTCAAATCCATAGTAAAAGGGAGTCTAATTAATGCTCAAAACATCATATATTGGACCCAAATCAGACGCCAAGGCAGTAGCACCCAGGACATGCCGCCTAGACCCATGGAGTCATGTCCAGTAAGGTCCCGCAAAGGAGGCAACTGAAACGTGGATAAAATGCACTCTAGAACGCACTTGGACAGCAAAAGGTAGCTAGAGAAGAAGGGAATATAGTCAACCTTCTATGCTCTCCCATAACTTGCACAACAAGCTTTCAAGAAGGAAATCTTTGCAAACATCACTCTTTCATTCCCAAGAGGTGCTGAATATGGTATGACTTGCACTACTCTTCTTATGTGCAATTACTACCAAATGTTGCCAAATATGGAGAAGGAAACAAAACCTCCTGATAAAGAGAAATACCCATCAGATAAATTAAAAAAGTGCTATTGTCCAACAAGTAAAAGGAAGAAAAGTGAAAACCATTGGTCCAAAGCTACACTATAAATAGAGGCCACCCTCTTCACTGCATTTCAACTCTGGAAGCCAAAACACAACAAACACTCATAGTTCTTCTCTCTGAAACTCAGAGAAAGAACACAAGAATAGCACCAATGAGGAATATGGAGATAAAAAGAGCTGAAGAGGGAGAAGTTGCAACCAGAGCGCACTCGATCAGCTCCACAAGCTCACAAGAGCAATGAGCCAACATAGAGGAACACAAGTTCTTCACAGTATCAATAGAAGAGAGGAGAAACGAAGTAGAGAAGCATTTTTCAGCACCTTGCTTCCTAACAAGAGCGACACACGAGAGCGCACATACCTCTACCCTGCAGCAACACCCACTCTACTCCACCTTTGCATCTCCAACTTAGTGTATAGAAGCAACATGAACAACAACAATGAAGAGAACAAAGTCTGCAGCAACTCTCAAGAAGAAAAGGAGAATAAAGTGTGAGGGTCCTAGAGTGACCTTCGAAAACGCACGTCCCTGCCCAGAACATAACACCACCTCACTTCTCATTTACGCAAGAGCGACAAAAACAACATCAGTAAAGAGTAAATAGTCAATAACACATCAATGAAGAAACCAAGGAGAAAGAGAGTTACTGTCCCTCAGAAGTCGAAGGCGCATGACTAAAGGCGCACCGGAGGCACACGACGAAAGCGTGCACCGAAGGCGCACCCCCTGTTCAATCTCAAAGGCGACGCCCATGTCTAGTATCAAATCCACTACTCCTTACAGGGCGCTCTCGTCCAACTAACCCTGCCAAAGGCGCACCCCATTCAAAAGCGCTCCCTGTTTATGTTCAATGGAATCAGCCAACTAAAGGCGCACCCTAGTCAAAAGCGCCCCCTGTTCAGTCTCAACGGAATCAGTCAACTAAAGGCGCACCCCTGTCGAAGGCGCTCCCTGTTCAGTTTCAAAGGCCACGGACTCTCTCGTCCAATCAGTCAACCGAAGGCGCCCCTATCAGCGCTAAGCAATCAAAGCAAAAGAGGGATAATCTTTACTGTTATTATGTTTGGACTAATCCTGGTCGCCTTTCGTGCAGGGGTGACGCTTAGGCAAGGATAGCCCGCTTCGGGAACTTCGCAGAGCTGCGTGGCTTGGAAGGCTTTTAGACGAGATGTAACATCCCTAATTTATTCCCAAGCATAATAAGTGTGGTAATAGGCTTCGAGTGAAGATGAATGGGTATGTTAGGTTGAAATTAGGAATTTAGAAGTGTAATTTGAGAATTTAGAGCATAGGACTTAAGGAAGTTAGGAGTAGAAGATCCATAGCTCTAAACCCAATTTCCACCGTTGGATATGAAGGTTAGTAGGTAGAGAAGCTTTCTTTAAAATTTCAACAAGATCCGACGGATAACGAAGAAGTTATGGCATTTTGAAATGCCAAGAAAAGAAAACAAGCCAGACTAATCGATTAGTCTGTCCAAACAACAAGTCAAGAAAATGAGATTTCAAGGACTACTCGAGTAGTGCACTTACTACTCGAGTAGTACGTCCAGACTGTGAAAAAATAAAAGGACGAAGGGAACTTCATTTGCTCCATTTCTTCTTCCTCAAAACAAACCCCAAACTCCCAAATCAAAACCCCAAGTTCCATAGCTCATGATCCAAGGTTTTGGTTCATCATCCGATCGTTTCCTCACCATCTCCATCATCCTTACCTCCATAAACACATTTATCATTCAAGCTTTCTCTCTCTAGTTCATCATCCATGGAGTTTCTCTCTCTCCTCACTTCAAGCAAGCTTTGGGTAAGCTTTGAACAAGTTTCTTCCTTTCCTTCCATGGAGATCCACCTTCTCCCTCATGTATTTTCCTTCATCTCCTTCCTTTGGTGTCTCTCTCTCTCTCTTTGAAGCTCTCTCTCTCTCTTAGGGCTTCTCTCTCTTCCAATCTCAAGATCCAAGTGGAGATCTCTCAAAAGAGTTGGAATCCAAATAGATCGGGGGTAGATTCAAGGTCTTTGGAGCTTCAATTGAGCTTCCTCTCTCTCCAAGGTAAGGGGAGTCTCTTTTCCACACTTTGAGTTAGGGATAGTTAGGGTTTATAATAGGACTTGGGTTTGGTATTTAAATTGGGTTGTGGGTAACAAAATAGCAGCTGTTTTAGAGTTGGTTTAGGGACGATGAATGTATTTTTGATTAATTTAATATTTAAATTATATGGTTATGCTAAAATCCCTTATGTATGTTGTTAGATGTAGGAAGTGAAGAACCCTAGAGAGTTGACTTATATTAAAGTACTATGAGACATACCTGAGCATGTCGAATGACTTGTGATATCTGTTGCTTATTGAAATATTGTTAGGTACACCTTGTGATAAAATAATGATACGGGCTAATAGGTGATGGAAATTACTAATGAAACATGAGTATTACATGAATGCTTAAATGATAAATGTTTTATAATTGTTAATTTAAGGATGAACATGTTTATTGAGAATGCATGAAGTTAGTTTTAAGTGCTAATTAATAGCATGAGTATTAGTTGGAAAAATATGAGTTTATGATTTACATTGGTTAATAGTGTTGGAGTTGTAAAATGATGTTGAGTGACTGTGGTTATGTGATGTTTGGAATTTAGAATGTTATAAATGCTTGAATGGTCAATTGTGACATAGGCTTGAATGTGGATATTTGTTACCTGTTATAAATGGTTATTTGAATTGTGTGCATTATGATGTATATGTTTGGGTTGATATGTTTGATTGAATGAAATATAAGGCTAAATGGAAAAGTATAATTTAAATGAATTAAAAAGGAATGAATGATTGAAATGATCATTGGGACATTGGCACACTAGGTGCCCCTGCTAGGTGTATCAAATGCCCCATCAGGCCAAATGCCCCATCCGGTCCAAACGCCCCGTTAGGCGTCGATGTACCCAAATGATCAATTCAACGATAATTAAGATAATGGAGTATGTGAAAGAGGAATAAAGTATATGGGAATGATTATAGTATGAGATGTGATAAACAATGGTAATGATTGCACGTATTGTCCTAACGGGTGAAGCCTAATGGGTGAGAAAAAGTCATGATGGGTGTAAAAGTCCCTAATGGGTGTACAAATGCCCTAATAGGAGCAACCAATTCCTGGTGGTACAAAATAAAAGAAAAAGAGTAAAAGAAAGAAATGTTGGTATGTTGTCCTCTGACCGTGAGGAGACATACAATTTTATGTTGGGTGTGTTGGTCTCTCACCGTGAGGAGACATACGTTATTATGGTTTATAAAAAGGAAATGAAAATGATTATGGAAACGTGAATGTGAAGCATTTTGTTAGTCATGGCTTGGTTTAATTATTATGCTTGAGTTTCTATTATGCACTTCTTACTAGCTCATAATTCACTGTGTTGTGAAAAGGTCTCACCCTTAGTGGTTAACATTTTAGGTGAATGCTAAGGAGCTTGTGGATCAGAGTGTCGCAGTTGAAGACTGGAAGAAGGAAACTTTGTTGTAGTGCTACTATATTGTAAATGGGTGCCCAAAATTATTCTTAAAATTTGATTTGTGAAAAGAAATTTTTAAGTGCATTATTTTAATTATATACTTTTATTTTTCAATTTATAAAATATGAATTGGGGTGTTACACGAGAAGTCTTCCCACAAGGCGTATCAAGCCTTGGAAAGGGAAGACGCCCTTGTTTTCATGGAGAAATGAATTTGGAAGGAACTAGCTTGTTGATGATGAGGACGCTCTTGAGTAGCACGCCCAGGCCCCTTGGCCAACCTATCCAAACCTGTTAAGATATGCACCAAAGGCAAGTCACATTCCATCATGATTTGGGCGTCCTCATCATCGCTTTCAAAGTTCCTTCCTCATCCAGTTCATCACCCCTCCCAAAGAACCAGGGTCACTCTCGTCTGTTCACTGCTCCAACGCGCCCTCCGGGAGTTCTCAATGTTTTCTTCATTTTTATTGCATTTTAGCCATAATTTCATAAAGTATTACGAACCCATAATCTCATTCTAATCAGTGTAATTATTGTTTCCCTAAAAAGGTTTCGAAACACATACGAAAACATAAAAATTCATTTTTTTTAGGATTACTTAACTATTAAAATTTATAACTACTTAAAATAAATTCTACTACTAAATACATATAACTATTGGATTAATTTGGGGATGCTACACCAATACCTTATTAAATAAGGGCAAACATGAAAATTAACATTTATTACACTCTTGAAATTATCAAAAGATGTAATAAAAAGAGATAAAAAACTTATTTAAAAAAGGACAGTTAAATAGGAACGGAGGGAGTAGTTAATATTGTTAGTGATATTAGAAATGTAAAAATTTGACATACTTTTTCAAAACTACCTCTATAATTATTATTGGAACTCTAAAAAGTGTTGACTTTATAGGGATGTTTGTGGAAAAAAGTAATTAAATGTTATTGAAAATTGAAAATGAGTCTTATAAATAGAACCAAATCAAAAACTTCAAAAGGATCTTATAAATAGGATCGGAGGAAGTACTTTTGAAAAAGTATGTCAAATTTTTACATTTCCAATATCACTAACAAATTCATCCACTTTCCTTGGTGAGAGTGAAAAACCCCAAAATAATCTTATAAATAAGACTACAGGGAGTACCCTATAATTATTATTTGGAATTAAAAAATGTTGAGTAAATATGAATAGACGTGTTTGTGGAAAAGAAGTAATTAATACTATTGTAAATTCGAAATGTGATTAATATTAAGGAAAAAAAGATCTTTAAAGAAGAGTTATATATAGGACCCGAAAAAGTATAAGTTTATTATATTCAGTTGGTCGAATTTGTTTCTCCAATTTTTAATTTTTGATCAATTATATCCTTTATTCAAATCATCATCAATTATGCTGATCCATGAAATAATTTAATCTTTGAACAGCATCACGCGTGTAACTGTGTAAGAGTGTGACATGTGTCACATTCACATGATTAGCGCTGATTTTTTTTTATTTTTTTTACACCAATCGATATCCGGATTTGATTTACCCATAATTCGACTCATCCTGTCCGATCCAATTGAATTCGCACTAAGCGGTAGGGTCTCCCAGTGGGGTTGTTCCATACTTAAGGCTCGAACTCGAGATCAGTTGATTAAGGGACTAAGTGAGCTACCACTTGATAGACTCCAGTGCGTTAAATTTTTTTAATTTGATTAAAAATAAAATGAAATAAATAATATTTTAAAAAAATCTACTCCCTCCGTTTTGTAACTTGTAAGTACTCTCTTCCTTCCATATTCTTTTGGTTTTTTTTTTCATTTTATATATTTTGTCCTTTTACAATTTGAATACATAAACAATTTTTTTTTCAATTTTAACCTTTCGTTCAATCATTTCATCCACTCTTCATTAATTATACTTTTACCATCTCTCTTATCTCTAAATCAATGTATATTAATTAATGAATACATTTTCTAATAAAATTCAAATGTTACTTCACTTTTCAATGAGGATTAAATAAAGACATTTTAGATAAAATACACTTAAAATTTACTATAATCAACACTTTCTTCAAGCCTTAAAAATCAAAAGATGTGGAACAAATAATATTGTTTTTTAATGTTATGCACAAATTATAAAAAATGATTAAGTGACATAAGAATTTGAGATATTTTGACTATAATATCTTTATATAATCATTATTAAAGAAAGAAAAAATATTAAAAATAAAAAAAAAGTGTGATAAATATGAATATGTTGGATTAAATAACATTAATTATGTATTGAATTTTGAATTTTATAAAAGAATTAAAGATGCACATATAAAACACGAATGACACAAACTATAAACACTGATAGGAGTGAGTAATTTTTATTTTTATTTTATAAAAAATACCTCTCCTGCCGGCACCAGTGGCACAACGCTTCTTCTCCTTCATGGGAAAGCAGCGGCATTAAAGGGCTCCGAACCCTTCTTCTACTATTCACCATCTATCCCACTCTCACCCTCTCACTGCCTGCGCCAGTGGCACATGTGATTCAAAACCTCTGATATTTGACCGGCACCTATTATAAAGTCAGTGCCTAATGTGATTACTTAGTCGGAAAAACAAATACAGGAAAAAAACAAAAGACAAGAGTGGTCCCTCTAGCACAGAAAACGGCAAAAGAGAAAACTGGAGGTTGAACATAATAGACACACGAATACACTTAGCACCAACCCCACCATTTTCCTCTCCAGACATCAACCCAACGTTGCGTAACCGTAAGCTCCAAGTCCCCCCTTCACATATTTGCCTACTTGATGATTCATACTACTTCCCTTCACTTCTTTTCCATGTGCTTCACCTGACACCCCTTACCCCTACCCTACCTCTCTCTCTCTTTTTTTTCTTTCTTTCTCACCCCAATAATTTCCTTCTCTTCCATGGTTCCTTTCCTTCATCATCAACCATGCCCAGCTTCTCCTCTCTCCCTAGGTACATACATTCCTTTCTCTTTAATTACTTGTCTATAACAATCCAATAATCTCTTTGAAACTCTAACATAAGCACTTTTTTTTCAACATAAAATTGTTGCATGCTATTAATTAATTTTCAATTTATGTCAGCTAAAATATTAATCATTATTTAAAATTTCAGTTGCAGTCAGATTGCTTTTAACTCAATTGTGCTAAAAGATAATGCTGCAATTACAATTCTTAAAATTACATACCACTATTTCAAGTCTGAATTCGGTTAGATTGCTGTTTTCTTCTTTATAGGTGGATTGGTCGACGGTTCTTGGGAAGGAATCCTCAGAGCGCAACCGGCAATGGCGGAGAGAGCAGCAGTGACACGGTGGTTATTGATGACAGCCCGATTATTAGCACGGTAGAGTGTTATGCCTGCACCCAGGTAGGCGTGCCGGTGTTCCACTCCACCAGTTGTGATAGCTTTCAGCAACCCCAATGGGAGGCAGCTGCTGGCTCCTCTTTAGTCCCAATCCAGAACCAGTCCAACAAGGGCTCGACTGTCCGGGTTGTATCCCGGATCAAATCGGTCCCTTTTGGGCAGGTTCTGGATCCGAGGAGCAAGCGCGTGCAGATGTGGAACCGTGCGCTGCTCCTGGCACGTGGGGTGGCTCTGGCAATTGATCCTCTGTTCTTCTACGCCCTGTCCATTGGGAGGGAGAATTCGTCGTGCCTGTACATGGACGGAGGGCTGGCGGCAATGGTAACATTGGCGCGGTCGTGCGTGGATGCGGTGCACCTGGTTCATCTGTGGCTTCAGTTTAAGATGGCTTACGTGTCGAGAGAGTCGCTGGTTGTTGGGTGTGGGAAGCTTGTGTGGGACCCACGTGCCATTGCAGCACATTACCTTCGATCACTCAGGGGGTTCTGGTTCGACATCTTTGTCATCCTACCCATTCCCCAGGTCAGAATTTCTTGTTACTTTCACCACTTTAACACTCTCAATACTTCATCGTTAATTCTCGTTCGTAGACGCACACGGCTCAGTATATCACAATTCAGTCGCTGATTTTTTTTTCTTGTTGAATATATTTAGTTTTGTTAACAAGCTTGTAGTTTAACTGGTTTCGCCTGCTCCTGTTTTTTTAAGATTAGAGTTCATGGTGAAGATGATGTTTCATCTTGTAGCTTACGGTTATATTGCATTTACTGCAATTGAAATATGTTGTGGAAGAAAGCGGTCGATGTGGCCGCAATATCAATAGCAATAAGATTGTAAAGACTCCGAAAATTACAATGTTGTGTATGTAATTGCCTTTGTGAGCTTTCATTAAAACCATAGAACACACAATCAATTCCAACCTGTTCAATTATTTGTATAGTGGATTCATCGTTTACGTAAAGACTGGCTAGAAAATTCACATATGCTCAATAGCCATTTATGTATCGACCTGTTTATCTGAAATCATCTATCTTTTTGACTATATGTTTTTCTTCTATTTGCAGGCTATGGTTTGGTTAATAGTACCAAAATTGATTAGAGAAGAGAAAATTAAAACCATCATGACCATAATGCTATTAATGTTTTTGTTCCAATTTCTCCCCAAGGTTTACCACAGCATATGCATGATGAGAAGAATGCAAAAGGTCACAGGCTACATCTTTGGCACTATTTGGTGGGGCTTTGCCCTCAATCTCATAGCATATTTCATTGCTTCTCATGTAAGCAAACTCCGCAACTGAAATATAAGCCGGTCAATTGTCAAGTTGTCAATAAATCCTTTGCTCATAAATTGAATGTTCTTTTTTATTTTCTCTTCATGGTTAATTTATAGGTTGCTGGAGGGTGCTGGTATGTCCTTGCAATTCAACGTGTAGCATCATGCCTCCGGCAGCAGTGTGAAAGAACTCACAGATGCAATTTCTCTGTCTCCTGCTCAGAGGTGGTATGCTATCAGTTACTGTCACCAACTGGAACTACAGGAAGTCCATGTACGGGGAATTCAACAACGTCAATATGCTTAGATGTTAAAGGACCATTCAATTATGGGATATACCAATGGGCACTTCCGGTCATATCCAGCAACTCTTTGGCTGTCAAGATTCTTTATCCCATTTTTTGGGGTTTGATGACCCTCAGGTAATTTTTTTAATAAACAAACTCTTGGAAGATATATATATATATATATATATATATATATATATATATATATATATATATATATATATATATATATAAATTACAAGTTCATGCTTCTTCAAGTTTGCGCACAGTACTTAAAAATGTAGACACTATAACTCAATATGCTTTTTATATTGTCCTGGCCTATGCATCTTTCTCAGACTTGAAAACATTTGATAACTTCTGATTTTCACCAACCACCTTCACTCTTACACTTTATAGCATTGTAATTTATGTTCATATCTATGATTAAGTAATTGTGTGTATAGAATCAACGGACCAATATGAGACATAGTGAGGGAACTTGCCCTCACTAGAATTGGGATTTTGTTCTAATGTTAGGGTAAATGTTAATTATACACTTATATTGTGTATTTGTATCTTATATTTATCTCCATTATCTAAATATTTAGACTTCTATTTATATTTTTTTTTGGTCGGCAAAATAATATTTATATTTGCATGTCATATTTACCCCTAATACCCAAAATTTCTGGATGCTTATAGTTAATACCTATGCAGTTTGGCTAGTGTTTAACAAACACTGTTGCTTACAAAGAAGATCTGAAGTCTATGTACCCAAAAAGTCATAAAATCCTTTTTATTATCAAATTCATCTTATATGGTCTTTGTCATAGTTTCATATTTATTTGCCCTTAATGTGGCTAATTGGCTATATATTAAAAAGCCTTAGAAATGTGCGAATAAATTGGTTTAGTAGATATATCTAAAATTGTTTTATCCATTTATAAATGTAATGATTGAAGAAAATAAACTGCAATTTGGCTTCGTGCAATAGATGTTCCTCAAGCTGTTTGATTGAGATGTCAACAAATATTATCTTAGAGAAAATAATTCTCACGTCTGTTTGATTGAGCATCAATGGGTTTTCTCAATCCCTACAAATTCTTGCAGCACTTTTGGCAATGTTCTTGAACCCACAAGTAATTGGCTTGAAGTGATTTTCTGCATATGCACTGTACTCAGTGGACTATTGCTTTTCACTTTGTTGATTGGTAACATCCAGGTATCTCAATTCCAAACTACATACATCGTCATCATTATTAGTATTATTATATTTATATGTATATGAAAAATGCAACTTCTTGAAATATTTCATACTAACTGGAACATGGTGTCTCTAACTCTAACGATGGGGATAATTTATATTGTGAAGGTATTCCTACATGCCGTCATGGCAAAGAAGAGAAAGATGCAACTAAGATGTCGCGACATGGAATGGTGGATGAGGAGAAGGCAGCTGCCATCCCGATTGAAAAAGAGAGTTCGACATTTTGAACGTCAGAGATTTGCAGCCATGGGAGGAGAAGATGAGATGGAATTAATCAAAGACTTGCCTGAGGGGCTGAGAAAGGACATTAAGCGTTATCTTTGCTTGGACCTCGTTAAAAAGGTACAGAACCTCTGCCTCAATTAGGAGAAATTACAAGGTGATTGAGACCAATAATCCCAAATGCATCATCACCATTAAATACTTATTTTTTTGAGTAAAATAACATAAAATAAATAGTAGATAATTTTGATATATCCAGAACCAATTATTCAGGACCTACCACCTTATAATTCATCACCTCAATTAGGTTGGTAGCAGTGGCGGATATTTGTGTGGACTAGGATCTTCCGATCTTGTTATTAGCACTGTTGCCAAAATTAAGTCATTATTGTTAATTTTTTTAAAAATGTACTCCTTCCACTTCTACATGTAAGATCATTTTAGGAATAAAAAATTGGATTCTGTTTGTAAGACCTATTCCAATTTTTAATAATATTTAATTACTTATTTCCTGAAACACCCTTATTAAGTCAATCTTTTCTATAATCCCAATAACAATTATGAGAATAGTTTTGAAAAAATGTATTAAAATATTAAATGTTTACATTTTTAATACCACTAAAAACATTAACTCACTTTCTTGGAGGACTTATTTCCAAAAACATCCCTATTAAGTCAACCTTATTTAGAATCCCAATAAGAATTATAGGAATAATTTTGAAAAAATATATTACTGTTTATATTTCTAATGCCACTAACAACATTAGCTCACTTTCTTGGTGGGCCTAAATTTTTTCAAAAGGGCCTTAACATGGACTAACAGAATGACCAAAACGAAAATCGTTTTTGGAAAAAAAAAAACAGAGATAATTGATTATCAATCAAATTAGTCCCTAAGATTGTGGATACCAGATCTCAGAGACTAATTTGAAATTTTGAAAATCTCATGGTTTAAATGGATCGATACTCACAAAGTCAGGAACCAATTTGATATAATACTCTAATATAATTGTTATATATATATATATATATATATATATATTATGTACTTATTCAAATTCAATTTTTAAATTTTGGCTTTGCAACTGACTTTTACTTGGCAGAGGATGTGATTTGCAATTTCCTCTGCAAGTGTTTTGTTGGAAAATGTGATTAATATTCTAAAAGACTTAAATATGATTTTGGTTCTTGAAAATTTAGTAATTTCTTGGTTTAGTTTTTTAGTTGGTTTTGGTTTTTAAATAGTCCAAATTTTTGGATTTAATATCTCGTGATGATGTGGATGACTCTCGGATATGACATGTGTCATAATAATTATGGACGTGGATAATTGTTGTGTTTCCATATTATCCACAGGGATTAAAAGCAAAACTTTGAAACATAAAACCCAAAAGCAACAAATAGAATTGTGGAGACTAAAAGCAAAAACTATTTAAATTTACTTGAACAAAAGCACATTTAAACCATTTTAAAATTTGAGATTTATATCACATGTGATACACAAATAACAAAACTAATTTGCTATCTCCATTTCAGGAACTCCTGCTAATACATTGTTATATATCTGTTTCCCAGGTACCTCTATTCCACAACTTGGATGAGCTTATTCTTGACAATATTTGTGATAGGGTTAAGCCCCTAGTCTTCTGTAAAGATGAAAAGGTATTTAATTTAATAATATAAACATTGGTCCATTTTTCTTTCGAGCATCATATAGAGATGATCACAATCTCTTGAAACAGATAATTAGAGAAGGTGACCTCGTACCAAGGATTATATTCATTGTTCGTGGACGCATAAAGCGCAACCAAAGCCTCAGCAAAGGCATGGTAGCCTCTAGTATCCTAGAACCGGGAGGGTTTTTCGGTGATGAATTACTTTCCTGGTGCCTTCGCCGCCCATTTATAGACAGACTTCCAGCTTCCTCAGCCACATTTACATGTGTTGAATCGGCTGAAGCCTTTGGCCTTGATGCTGGTCACCTAAAGTATATCACTGATCATTTCCGCTACAAATTTGCCAATGAGAGGTTGAAGAGAACGGCAAGATACTACTCATCCAATTGGAGAACATGGGCTTCTGTCAACATTCAAATTGCTTGGAGACGTTACAGGAAGAGGACTAGAGGTCCAGTGACCCCTGTAAGGGACGACGGAGGAGACACTGAACGCAGGCTCTTGCAGTGTGCTGCAATGTTCTTGTCAATAAGGCCACATGACCATCTTGAATGAAATCTAGTGTCAATGTTTGGTTGTTTCTATTTATTTAATTCAAATCTTGAATAAAGTTGTGTAATCAAAGCCTATCAGACCTTTGAACTTTGGCATGGATGTTATTCATGAAATGTAAAAAGGAAGGAGCAACTGCATTCAAAATCAACGAATAAATATTTTCTCCAACCGTTAAGTAAGCAAGCTATCTTGGCCATTTAGAGCTAAGGGTTAAATAAGTCGAGTTAAAAATAAGCGACAAGGTTGAATTTTACACCCACAATGAGCACCATTATTTGGACATCAAAATGGGATACCAGTGGGGTATTTCTGCCTTTCAAATGTAAAGAAGGAGAAATGCGTTTCTGCACCTTTTTTAGGAAAATGTTTTAACATCAATGAAAAGAAATTCTTGAGTTCTTAAGTTTGAGAGATGTATAACAAAGTGGAAATTCTTGGCTCTCCCTTAGTAGAGAACGATGAAGCACTCACGATGAATCATTGGGAGGACGCGTGGGAGTGCTCTTGACCCATGTCGCGGGGAGTTTGGGGAATTGATTTCTCAAGTGTATGAATATGGTGGGTTTTGGTTAAGAAGTTGAATGAGGGAAGTGATGTGGTGATTCTATGTTTTTGATGTTGTGATGACTCTCTTGGATATGAGAGTGCTGAGAGTGTTAAGGCGTTAAGGGTGTTGAGAGTGGAAATGTGTTGGATTTTCTATGTTCTCTTGGTTCTGTGTGTTCTGAGCTTTGGAGGGAGATAAGGTGTTTCTTTTATAGAGTTCTGGAGGGGTAAAACGGTCATAAGTTTCGGAGGGAAATGTATTGGTTTAGAGGGAAGAGGTATAAGCCCACCTTCGTTGTTGTTTGGCGGTCAGTGAGAGCGGACTTACTAGTAAGGGGTCTGATCAATAAGGGTGTTCGTTAGAGGGCGAACTCATAAAAGAGCTGTCAAGTCAATGAGGGGGTTTGTTTAAGAGCAAACATATTTGAGGACGGTCACCTTTGAGAGCAAGTTTGTTTGAGGGCGGATTGGGTTTCAAGGTGACATGGGTGTTAGAGCGGCTCCATCCCTTATTAGTGTCACACTATCCGTCATCCAAAGTCTTCCAAGCCACATAGTCCATGAGATTCTCGGCTTGGTGATACCACCAATGTGTCGTCCTACACCGAGGCGGCATAGGTCCACTAAGCTTCTTGCTATTTCGCCTTCAGTCATGGCTTATCTTTTCTCCTCTATAGGATTAAGTCATTAAATATACATTATGGTCTTTTCATATAATTAGGTCCACAACATTAGCCCCCTTCACTTAAGGGAGAATTTATTCTTACTTAAGTGCATAATCTCTTCAAGGATCATAATATTTTAAATTTAAATACATAATATTAATCCATTGAAAATTGAAATTTTTTTGAGAGATGTTACAAATATGAGTTATGAAAATTCTTTGTTTGATACCCTACAAAGATAGGTATTTATATGTCAAGTTGGTAAACTAATTCTTGGCCTATATCTGATAGCTTAACCAGTCTTGGTAACTGGTTATTGTCTTTTAAAAAAAGTTTCACGGCCATTTTAAAGATCGTTAACCAGTTAAGGAAATATTGTAATCGATTATCGACTTTCAAAATTCATAGTGCTAACAAAATTATCATTTGATAACCGATTAAGGCACATGGATAACCGGTTCTTGGAGTGAAATTTTGTCATTCACTTAACCTTTTAAATGCATCTTGATTTATATGTAAAACCTTAAGGTCTAAACTCATTCTTAGGCCAAAGTATGATGCATGCAATGATTTGAAAGTATTTAGAAAACTATAGGCATCATTTTCAAAAGATTGGTTATGTAATGAATCAATTCATGATTATTCAAAACTAATTGATTGAGATTCACTACCCGATGATTTGGGCTCAATAAATGATGTTTTTGAATGATAATTTACCCTCTTTCTTAGTGATTTTGGCTTGTTTATCAAGTAATTGTAGGAAAAGATTGAGTTTTTGTCTATTAATGATTGAGAATGAGATCCTTTAGGATTTTGTACCTTTTTGGTCTTAATTTCAGGTTTTGAGCTATAATTTGATGAATTGGAGCAGAGGAAAAAAGAAAGAAGTCTTGGAACTATGAAATTGGAGCAAAGAAGGGCAAAATGGTGATTTCAGTCAACATGCGCCCAAGTGCAGGTAAGGCGCGCTCAAGCGCGCGTGGTCAGAAAGTCAGGAAATGGGGTGCAAACTATTAATTCTCTCAGGTAGTTGCGCTCAAGCGTACGTGGGGTCAGCCATCTAAAAAAGGGGTCAAACTTCCAATCGTGTGCAGAACAAACAGGCGCGCTCAAGCGCGTGATTCGTGCGCTCAAGCGCGTGATTCGTGCGCTCAAGCGCGCGACGTTAAATTACAGATATTAATTCTATCTTTTCAGAATTAGATAGGGGATTTGGTTCTAAACGTTTTTAGTTAGGATTTTTAGGTTTTCAGAGTTAGTTACCACGTTTTAGAGGAGAGCAATAGTGATAGAGCTTTTGGAGGCAAGTTGAAGAATTGCAATTTGTGATTGGAGATTTGGGGTAATTCCATGTCTCTTATTATGATTTTCATTATTCTTCTTTCTTCTTCCTTAATTATGTGTAACTAAACTCCTTTTCGAGAACATGTGGATTTGTATGGAACCTTTGTAGTTTTTGTTTAATGAATTGATCTTTTTCCATTAAGTATTGTGTTTGATTATGTTTTCATTGTTCATCATGAATTTGATATCGTTTATGATTTGGTAATTCTAATTGAATAGGAATATTGAATTAGGATTTAGACCTTTAATCAAACAATTCAATTGCATAGGGATATATTTATGTCTATGAATTGGATAACCATTTAATAATTTTGATTGAACAATAATTGGTTAGATTAGGATTTAAGGCTCTGCTTAAGGAATTATGAGAGATTAAATTACTAAGAAACAAAGTTGACTTAAGAAATTAGACTGCTTTTACCTTTGCAAAATTGGTTCAATACTTAGGAAATTCATTGATTCGTTAACAATTGCTTTTGGAATTGTTATGTCGTAGGATTACGGTACTTAGACAATTCGGCTAAGAATCCAGCAATCCCACTTTTGATGTCAGACGTGAAATGAGCACCTTGAATACCAAGATACACACTCTCTTGTCGTTCTCAGTTTGGGGGGTGGTGTGTGTGCCGTGTATAAAGCAACAGGAGATCGAGTTAGTTTCATACCTTGGCAACTACCTTATTTATAAGGAGGAATATGAGACTATGTAATGAATAAGCCATAATGGGCATTAAGGCCGAAAAGTAACGGCTCTATGAATGCCATCATTAGCAGCATAATGCCGAACCGTTATGTCGGTTACGTATTGATTGACTATTGATGCCGAATTGCCGGTATGTCGAATTGATGCTTGTTGGTCCGTGATACCGGTTATTATTTGTTCGTGATACCGGTCCATAACAGTAGCCCCCCAGCTCGATGTTGTGACGTAAGGAGGAGCGTCGATGTATGAATAGGAAAGACCGGTATAAGCGTTGAATTTTTTGTGACTATGAAACGGATCCTTATCAATAAATTCTTCAAATCTTTCAATTGATTTCAAAGGAGGGAAAACAATACAATATTCTCAATGTCCGGAACCAGAGTTTGAAGGGGGAACTCGGTGCAAGGTTTCTCGAGTCGTCTAGTGAGTTCGAAGGAAGAAATCTAGCATGAAGATTCCTTGCTTGTCGGATACAAGGCCTAAGGGGGAAGTCCAATTGAGGGTTCCTCACTCTTGGCAAGAGTCCGGGAAAGGGAATTCAACATGAAGTTCTTCTCATTCTGACTCCTAAAGCGAATAGGGAAACTCGATACAAGGTTCCTCACCGTCAACAAAATGAGTCCGGATAAGGGAATATAGCAACGTGTTCCTCATCTTTGGAAGCATATTGAATATTGAAGAAAATATCAGAGTAAGAAAACCTCATGGGCTAGAATAATTGTGATGGAGAATATTTTTATTCTCCTCTTGAAAAACTTATAGTCCGTTGACGAAAATCCCGGAGTCCTTTTTAGACTAGCCTGAGAAAATTGAGGCATTATGTTTGTACCTTATAATATACAAAAATAATTATTAATATCATTAAATTGATAATTTAAAATAATTACAATAAGAATAATGATAATTATTTGAAATATCAGTATATACTGAATAATATCATTTAAGTCATATGAATGACGATATAATGCAATTTAGGATCGAATTAAATGAAAAGCATCAGTACAGCCGATGCACTTTTCTTTTCATGCAGCAATGATTATCATTTAATCTATTAAGGTGATATTAAGTTAAATAGCAATTCATATAGTAAAAAGTTCCTTCCCTGATTGACCTTGAACCGCAATTGCCTAGCATTGAGTGAATCATGCTGTCTTCATGTAGCATTATTTTGTGCAGCCAATTTTGGGCTTTAAGGCCCATATTACTCTTTTTTTTTTCTTTACTAAAACAGGGATAGGTGGCCGGTGCATTGGAAGCCTCCCTCTTCTTCTTCTTCTTCACAGGATTCATTTTGTGGTTGTTGCACAAGAACAGCTTGCACACACCAGATATCGAAAGTAATGACGGCTTGACCATCTTCTTCTTCATGAGTGAAACCGAAGCAGTGATCTTGGGCACAACCGTGGGGCGGTGTCACCGCTCTCTCTTCCGGTTTTTTAGTTTCTTTATTTTATTTTATTATTTTTTTTTAATGTTGCTTTTCTGGTTCCTATTTTATCATTGATCTCTCGTGGAGGTAGATGAGACGGATTCGGTAGTGGCATGATAAGGATGGAGGTCGCGATGGTATGCTCCGGTGTGTCCAGTGTCCTTTTTGATCCTCCACTAATGGTCTTATCCTTTTTTTTAACGATCTATTTTGGACATTGAGGCCTATCCTATTCTTCATTTGTCTTGGATAGCCAGTGATGCCTTGATTGCCATTCTGGATACAAATCGGCCATGTTTGGTCGCCGGTGTTGGGGTCTTCACGGCCATGGTGGCTTATTGGTTGTTGTCAATGATAATAAGGTGGTGGGAATTAGTTTGCCGCTCCCACTGTGGTCGCCAATGTTATGTCGTAGGATTACGGTACTTAGACAATTCGGCTAAGAATCCAGCAATCCCACTTTTGATGTCAGATGTGAAATGAGCACCTTGAATACCAAGATATACACTTTCTTGTCGTTCTTAGTTTGGGGGTGGTGTGTGTGCCGTGTATAAAGCAACAGGAGATCGAGTTAGTTTCATACCTTGACAACTACCTTATTTATAGGGAGGAATATGAGACTATGTAATGAATAAGCCATAATGGGCATTAAGGCCGAAAAGTAACGGCTCTATGAATGCCATCATTAGCAGCATAATGCCGAACCGTTATGTCGGTTACGTATTGATTGACTATTGATGCCGAATTGCCGGTATGTCGAATTGATGCTTGTTGGTCTGTGATACCGGTTATTATTTGTCCGTGATACCGGTCCATAACAGGAACCTACAATGAAACATGTACCCATGTTTCCCCAAATCTTTTCACAACCACTTTTAATTTGCGTTTTTGTTTGACAATTTAATTAGTTTAAAAATTATCAAGTCAATTGAATCTTAATTTGAATTTCACTTAATAACTACACTTAGGTGAGAATTATTTTAGTCACTTTTAGTCCTCGTTGGGAACGATATCCCACTTTCACTTTATTACTTGTACGATCTGGTGCACTTGCCAGAATCCCGACAAGTTTTTGGCGCTGTTGTCGGGGGCTAAAATTAGATTTTACTCCCTCCGTTTCACTTTAAGTGTCTTTTTGGACTTTTGCACATAGATTAAGAAAGTGTTGATTATGATGATTATTGTAAGTTTTATGTATATTTTGTCAAAAATACCCCTATTTAATATTTTTATTTTGTCAATGCATCATTACTAGTATTACAAATTTCAAAACTAAAACAACATTAAATGTAAGGGTAAATAAGGAAAAACAGTATTAAATGTTGCCTAGATTTGGTAGAAAGACACTTATTTTGAAACAAAATTTTGATGTTAAAAAGACACTTAAAGTGAAACGGAGGGAGTAATAGTTTTTGGTACTTTTTAGTAGTTATTTAGTGGAATTTTACTTTAGCTTTATTCTTAATTGTCTCTATTCATATCAACAGGTGCTTTTAACCCCTCTTTGCCTCGATTGGTATATGCACTTGCGCTCTACAGGTGATTACAGCAGTCTTCAATTCGATCTCGAGATCGAGTTGACAGTAAGGAAGCTAAAGAGACGAGCACAACGAGAGAGAAGGAGGCAAGCAAGAGAAATGACTGAAGAGCGTGAGCGCGCAATTGAGCACGAGACTGAATGTGAGCGTGAGCGTGAAACTGAGCGCGAATGCGAGCCCCCAGCTGATAGGCGTACTTTGGCTGATTACACCATAATCAATCCGAAAGTTTGTGGCACGAGCATTGTGCGACCTGCTGTCGACACTCCAAATTTCGACATCAAGGGAGCATATCTGAACTTGTTACAACAGAATCAGTTCAGTGGTAGCCCCAGAGGAGGACCTGAATGATCACATTGCAAGTTTCTTGAGCTACCTAGATTTCTTCAGAATTCAGGGTGCTAGTGATGAGGCAATCAGGCTGCGGCTTTTCCCTTTGTCATTAAAGGGGAAAGCCAATCAGTGGCTCTGTTTGCAACCACAGGGAAGCATCACATCATGGGATGATCTTGCTATGAAGTTCATCGATCAGTACTTCCCACCTACCAGACAAGCTCAGCTTAGGCAAGCAATCAATTCCTTCGCTCAACAGGATGGTGAGTCCTTACATGAGGCATGGGAAAGGTTCAAGCAAATGCTCAATAGGTGCCCCAATCATTCTGTACCGGATTGGATGCAAATGCGACTGTTCTATGATGGGTTGAATTCTTCCAATCAACACATGGTTGATTGTGCATCACAAGGTTCTTTGTAAAGCAAGACACCAGAAGAGGCCAGACAATTGTTTGAAAAGATGGCACACAACAGCAGTCGTGCCATTGTTAGAAAGCGTATTATGAAGAAGACTGATTTGAAGTCTGAGAATGTGCAAGCCTTGTTCGCACAGAATAAGGAGATGCAGCAGCAAATAGCTGCATTGACCCAAAAATTGAGCCAAGTCCAGATGGGTGCTTCTGATGCTTCTGGTGTAGTGCTCACCTGTGACTTCTGCAAGGGTAACCATCAGAATGGAGATTGTTCATTTGAGGTTGGCAACAGTTCAGGTAATGTAGAGGCTAATTTCATAGGAGGAGGTGAGAGGAACAACCCCTATTCAAATACTTACAATCCGGGGTACAAAAATCATCCTGCCTTCTCCTGGCACAGTCCTGCACTTCAGCCACCACAAGAGAAATAGCTGGCACTATGGGAAGCAGCAATTGAGAAGCTTGCTCAAACAACAAATAATCTGGTAGAGGAGACTAGAGCAAGTTTGAAGAATCAGAGTGCTAGCATTCGTAACCTTGAGATTCAGATGGGCCAAATTTCCAAGCAACTTTCAAAGCGGCAACTTGGATCCTTCCCGAGTGATACAGTTCCTAATCCCAGGGAGCATTGCAAGGCCATTACTCTTCGAAGTGGCAAGTCTCTTGAGGATCCACGAAAGAAGAGTGATGATGTGGTAATTGAGGTGGAAGAGGAGAAGGAAAAGAAGCCTGAGGAGTCTATTCCTGAAGTGCAACAAAATCAGAATACAACTGCACCTCAGGAAAAAGTAAAAGAAAAAGAAAAACAGCCTCATAATACTTTCAAGGTTCCTTTCCCTCAGAGGTTGAAGAAGGAAGAGACCAAGAAGCAGTTTGCTAAGTTCATGGAGGTGTTCAAGAGACTCCAAATCAATATTCCATTTGCAGAGGCTCTTGAGCAAATGCCCACTTATGCAAAGTTTATGAAAGAGCTTCTGAGCAACAAAAGGAAGATGCAAGATGATGAGACAGTCATGCTAACTGAAGAGTGCAGTGTCATATTGCAAAAGAAGCTTCCTCAGAAACTGAAGGATCCAGGGAGTTTCAAAATTCCATGCAACATTGGTGGGTTTGACATTGGAAAGGCCCTATGTGACTTGGGGGCCAGCATCAACCTTATGCCCCTCTCTATCTTCAAGAGATTGGGTATTGGGGAGGTGAAACCAACCATGACGTGTCTACAGTTGCCGAATCACTCCATTAAAAGATCTTATGGGAAGGTGGAGGATGTTCTTGTCAAGGTGGACAAGTTCATCTTCCCCGCTGATTTTGTGATCATGGATATGGAGAAGGATGCTGTCATTTCACTGCTCTTGGGTAGGCCATTCTTGGCAAGTGGGCGAGCCCTCATTGATGTGCAACAGGGCGAGCTCAAGCTTCGCGTTCATGAAGAGGAAGTCTCTTTCAATGTGTATGAGTCCATGAGCAGGCCTAATGAAGAGGAGCATTGTTTTATGGTGGATGTGATTGATGCTTTGGTCACATCTACTTTTGAGAAGGCGTGCTATAGGGACCAACTAGAAGCAGCATTGGTGCAAGGAGAGTGTGAAGAGCCAAACATTGACAAAGTGACATCTCAGCTGGATGCAACTTCAGAGTACACAGGCTCTCAGGTCAAGGATCTGAGGAGGCATTAAAAGGAGGCCAGAACAAAGCCGGTGCTCAAAACTCTTCCAACCAATCTCAGGTATGCCTTTCTAGATGACTCTGATTACTATCCTGTCATAATTAATAATGCCTTAATTGAACTAGAAGCTGAAAAATTAATGAGGGTGTTAAGGAAATATAAATCTGCGATAGGATGATGTGTGGATGACCTCACAGGGATTAACCCTAGTTTTTGCATGCATAAGATTCTCCTTGAGGAGAATTTTAAGCCGGTCATTCAGTATTAAAGGAGACTTAATCCCACTCTCCAAGAGGTAGTAAGAAAGGAGGTGGTAAAACTTTTAGATGCAGGAATCATTTACCCCATCTCCGATAGCACTTGGGTAAGCCCAATGCAAGTGGTCCCTAAAAAGGGTGGCTTAACGGTGATTAAAAATGAAAAGAATGAATTGATACCCACCCGCACTGTCTCAGGGTGGAGAGTCTGTATAGATTACAGGAGATTGAATAATGCCACCCGAAAGGACCACTTCCCTTTGCCTTACATGGATCAAATGTTAGAAAGATTAGCTGGATATGCTTATTACTGTTTTCTTGATGGATATTCTGGCTATAATCAAATTTGTGTTGACCCTTATGATCAAGAAAAAACTGCATTTACATGCCCCTTTGGAGTTTTTTCATATCGGAGAATGCCTTTTGGACTTTGCAATGCACCAGCCATTTTTCAAAGGTGCACGCTTGCTATATTCTCTGATATGATTGAAAACTTCATAGAGGTATTTATGGATGATTTTTCGGTCTATGGGTCATCATTCGATTCATGTCTTAGTAATTTGGGAAAAGTGTTGCAAAGATGCCAAGAAACTAATCTTGTCCTTAACCGGGAGAAATGCCAATTCATGGTTAGGGAGGGGATAGTTCTGGGTCATAAAATTTCTGAAAAAGGAATTGAGGTAGATAAAGCAAAGATTGATGTAATTAAAAATCTACCTCCTCCAACAAATGTAAAGGGAATTAGAAGTTTTTTGGGTCATGCCAGTTTCTACCGGAGATTCATCAAAGATTTTTCAAAAATAGCTAAGCCCCTTTGCAATTTGTTGGAGAAGGATGTAGAATTTAAATTTGATGAAGAATGTATGAATGCTTTTGAAACTTTGAAGAAGAGACTAATAACAACTCCTATAGTGGTTGCACCCGATTGGGATAAACCTTTTGAACTGATGTGTGATGCAAGTGACAATGCTATAGGAGCCGTTCTAGGACAAAGAGTTGATAAAGTATTTCATACAATCTATTATACTAGTCGTGTTTTGAATAGTGCTCAGGTGCATTACACTACTACTGAAAAGGAACTCTTAGCAGTAATTTTTGCCATGGATAAATTTCGTGCCTATCTTATAGGCTCAAAAGTCATTGTTTATACAGATCATGCTGCACTTAGGCACCTTTTGGCTAAGCAAGATGCTAAGCCAAGACTCATAAGGTGGATCTTGCTTTTGTAAGAGTTCGATTTGGAAATCAAAGATAAAAAGGAGGTTGAGAATGTAATAGCTAATCATTTATCTAGGATTCCCTCTGAGACTAGTGATAGAGACAACCGGGTTCCAGTAGTTGATGAGTTCCCTGATGAACAACTCCTAGCTGCATCTGCTATGCCATGGTATGCTGATTTGGCAAATTACTTAGCAGCAAAGATCATTCCCAAAGATTTAACTTGGAAACAAAAGAAAAAGTTTTTACATGACACCAAGTTTTATTTTTGGGATGAGCCTTTTCTGTTTAGGAAAAGTGCAGATGGAGTGATTAGGAGGTGTGTTGCTGAAGAAGAGATCCCTGATATCCTTTGGCATTGTCATGCTTCACCATATGCAGGTCGCTATAGCAATGAAAAAACAGCATCAAAAGTTTTGCAATGTGGCTTTTATTGGCCAACTCTTTTTAAGGATGCTAGGGACTTTGTGATGAAATGTGACAGATGCCAAAGGATGAGTAATATTTCTAGGAAGGATGAGATGCCCCTCCAAAATATTTTGGAGGTGGAGGTTTTTGATGTTTGGGGGATAGAATTTGTAGGCCCCTTTCCACCCTCTTACAACAATAAGTACATTCTTGTGGGGGTAGATTATGTTTCTAAGTGGGTAGAGGCAATTCCCACTTCCACCAATGACTCTGCAGTTGTGATAGAATTTTTGAGAAAGAATATTTTCTACAGGTTTGGAGTGCCAAGAGTGCTCATTAGTGATGGTGGGAGTCACTTTTGTAATAAAGTGATGGAAAAAGTCTTGACCAAATATGAGGTGCATCACAAAATTGCAACCCCATACCATCCCCAGACCAGTGGTCAGGTTGAAGTGTCTAATAGGTCCCTTAAGAGAATCCTTGAAAAAACTGTGAATAGTTCTAGGAAGAATTGGTCTAAAAAATTAGATGATGCTCTTTGGGCATATAGGACAGCTTTTAAGGCCCCAATTGGAATGTCACCTTTTCAAGTGGTTTATGGTAAAAGTTGTCACTTGCCTGTTGATTTAGTTCATAAGGCATATTGGGCAACTAGATTTTTAAACTATGATATGCAACAAGCTGGAGAGAAGCGGTTATTGCAGCTCACTGAACTTGATGAGTTTAGAGAGCAGGCATATAATACTTCCCGAATTTTTAAAGAAAAAACGAAAAGGTGGCATGACAAGAAAATAGTCAATAAGAATTTTCATATTGGACAAAATGTTTTAATGTATAACTCTAGACTTAAGCTTTTCCCTGGAAAGCTTAAATCTAGATGGTCAGGTCCATATATTGTTGTGTAGGTATCTCCTTTTGGTGCTGTTGAAATTAAGCATCCTACAAGTGAGAATGTGTTTAAAGTGAATGGACAGCGGCTTAAGGTGTACCATGGTGAGGTAGTTGGTAAGAGCTCATCCACAGTGGAGCTCAAAAACCCTTAGTTCTTGAGAAAGTGTCATCCGTGAGGCTCGGAACGTTAAACAAGCGCTTTCTGGGAGGCAACCCAGTGGTAACTCTTTCGTCTTTTAATTTTATTATTTTTTTTAGAGTAGGATTTTTGTTTTTATGTTAAAAAAAAATTGGTACAGGTCTGTAGCACCACGCTTGAGCGCGCCTCATATGCGCTCAAGCGTGGTGGGGTCACACGAGTCAAAAAAGGGGGTGGAAACCAATTTTAATTAAGAAAAAAGAGGGCCAACTCAGGTAGATTGGCGCTCAAGCGCACAACGAACCGCGCTTGAGCGCAGTGGGGTTCAAAAAAATAAAAAATGGGTTTGAATTCGTGCGCCTGAGCGCACGAGTCGCGCGTTCAAGCGCGCGACGTCAGATGCAGCAAATTAAAAGGGGGGTTTTGAACCCTAAATTCATTTTATCCTCTCCCTTCTCACTCGAAGCAGCCTCTTCCCCCTCCTCTCTTCACTCCTTTCCGTCCCAATCTCCACAAATCCATCATTTCCAACCGATTTCCTTCCCAAATCCGAGTTCCTCTCTACTCCTTCTCTTCCATTGTGGTGCTTGTTTTGGGTTCTCTCACTCCATTCGGGTTTCTCTCTCCAAGGATAAGGTTCATTCGGTTTTCTCTCTTTTTCTCACTGTCCTAGGTGTTTGCCATAGTTTTTCTCTTGATTCCTAGTGCTTGTTGTTAGGATTAGTGATTATTAGGGAGTCTTAAACTTAGATTTGAGTCTATAGCAAATTTCCTATTTAGTGTACATTAGGTGTTTGATATATTGTCTAGGAGAATTTAGCCACAATGTCTACAAGTAGGGATAAAGGAAAGAGACCTAGAGTAAACCCACCATCTTCATCAGGTAGGAGAACCTTTGAACAATCGGAAGTTAAGGTATTCTACGATAGCCAATGCAAGGGAAAGGGGATTGTTTCTGAGGGTAGTTTAGAAAACCCCTACTTCCTTGCCAGTGATTACATTGTTTTCCGCGTCAATTTTAACAAGTGGACAACAACATTTACAAAAGAACCTGATTCTGTGTTTAGTAAGTCCTTGGTGTGGGAGTTCTTCGCTCACGCTCACTATCGTGAGGTGAGAACTCCAGGATGTCGTTTGAGTTGGGTTCGGGGGAAGGAAATTTCTTATGACTCACATACTATTGCTAGAGTCTTAGAGTTACCTGATTACCCTGATGAAACTGACTTTGTTGAGTATTATCGTCGTTTCTCGATTAACAATGACGATTATAATGATTTGAAAGAAGCCCTTTTCTGGAAGGGAAAGATTGGAATTATGGTGCCAACAATTCAGTGAAGCGTGTTTATGCAAAACACCTAGAGCTCTGGGCAAGATTCTGGGCCCACTTCATAATGCACAACATCTACCCACAGTCTCATGAGTTTGAATGTAAGCCCTCTATTCTGCGGATTGTCTACGGTATTTATGATGAGATGCAGGTGGACGCAGCTTGGTTGATGTCGGAGTACATCTTCCACTTGGCTCGGGAAACCAAACCGGGTACTTTTGGTTTACCTTGGTTGATTACCAAGCTTTGCGATTATGCTGGCATTTATTTTGGTGATGATTTGCGCGATCTTAAGCTCTCGGCCCAGTTGACTCGCAAACATCTGGATAAATACACAAAGATTGCTAATGAAGAGCTTGGACAAGGTTCCCCGGCTGCTGTTACCCCTGCTGCCCCTGTAGTTCAGCCTGTTCCTGCACCACATGCACCTCAAGATGGGGCGATGACTGATATGACTAGGATGATGACGCGGCTGTTGCGTCGTCAGAGCAGGCATACTCAGTACTTCCAGATGGAGATGCAAAGGAACCAGGCTCGGGATGCTCAGCTGAGAGCGATGGGGGAGCAGATGGCTATTCCTTTCCATCTTGCTCCATGTATTGAGGAGGAGTTACATATGCTGAGTAATTCTTCTTCGTCTGATGATGTGCAGGATGGAGGTGCTGAGATGTAGTTGGGGGATGTTTATGCTGGGTTAGGCAATTATTTGCATGGGTAGTTGGATTAGGTGACAATTTGTGGATGGTTTTATTGCTGAAACTGTTACCTATGGATTTGTACCAAGCAAAAACATTTGTAGTTTTTTTATGGTTTCATTTTCTCTCATAATTTTGGTCATTATTATTATGCTTTTTACCTGTGATATTTGTGGTGCCTTTTGCACCTTGAGATTATTTGTTATGCAGGTGAATAAGTTTGGGGGAGAATTCTCCCATGTGCTTTACAAGGACCGATTGAATGAGAGGGAAGTTTCCATTTTCCTTTATTTTTAATTTTTATTTTGTAGTTTAGGATAGATTTGTTTGCTTGAGGACAAGCCACATTCTAAGTTTGGGGGAGGGTAACTATTTCAGATCTTTTTATTGCAAAAGATATGATTATTCAGAGATTACAGGGGGTTCGTAAACTTAATGAAGTTTGGCTTCAGTAAAGTGGAAATGTCAATATTATTTCTACAAACGGGGGGGGGGGGGGGGTGCGCTTTTGATTAGCCCGATTTTGCAGGGGCGCCCATTACAAGCATACAAGTACTACAGATGATATGAATAAATGGGCGCTATCGGTATTGCTTCTACTGTTGTGCGGTGCGCTCCTGCTTCTGCCCCTTATTTTGTTCGCCTTTTTCACCGTTGCTCCTTCAGGTGCTCCTTCTCCAAGTTTTGGAGAGTGGAACCGGTGTTTTTCTCTATGTTTGGTGTTTCATGGAGTTGACTGAGTTGATTGTCTTCCTCCAGTTGGTTTAGTTGCCTTAAATGAATTTGTGGAGGGGGAAGGCGTACATTTTGTTGTTCGCCTTCGGGACCTCCTTGTTCTTGAGTATTCTTCTCTTTCTCTTGTGCTCCTCCTCCGAGTTTCAGAGGGGGAAAACTTGTGCTCTACTCCGGTGTATTGTTGTTATTGAGATGCTGGTTGGAGGTGTGCGCTTTCTAGTGAACCTTCCTTACTTGTGTTTCTCTCGAATTTATTCTTGAGCTCTTAGAGGGGCCATATGTGTTTCTGGTTGCTTTATCATTCTTCCGAGTTGATCACACCCTTTTCGGTGATCCCCTCTTTCTCTCTGTTTTTGTTGTTTTTGTTGAGGATGGAGCTTCTTCCTTTTATAGTGTGCTCTTTGCCCACTGGTCCCTGCTTCTTCTCACTTTATCCCTCGGTCCATGACACTTTTCCACCTTGGTAGCTGCATATTCTTTCTTTATCAGGTCCCTTTTGTTTGTTTTCTCTTTCTGGCTTTGTCATTTAATGGCTGCAGAAGGAGAGGTGTGCAAGTCTTGCTATTCTTGGCTTTGACTTGGGAAGGGCCGAATGAAGTAAGCAAAGATTCCTTCGGACAGCTGGCCACCTTCATCTGGGTGCGTGTGCGCCTTGGGCTGGGTGCGCCTTTTCCGGTAACTTTGGTGCTTTCGACGCCTTCTCCTTGCCACAGCTATTTTTCTTGAGTTTTGCGACTACTGCAACGTTGCTAGTCACTGTCTCTTTCCCTCCTTGCTATGTTAATGAGGTGCTTCATATTTCCTCGGGAAGGAGTACAGAGGAGGACGCCCTTGCTCTGCAGGTGCTCGTCACGTGTTCCCTCTAGCTCATTATTTGTTTGGTAATTTTTAGCCCCCTATGATGGATTTGGGCCTTGCAGTTTGGGCCTTGTTAATGGACCACTCATTTTTGGGTATCAACAATTGCCCCCTTTGCAATGAAAAGAGACACTTCTTTTCAGTGCAAATCCTGTTTTCAATCTTTCTCCTTTCTCATTCTTCTGCTGCATTCCATGTGTCGACAGGGGGAAAAAGGAAATACCTTTCAGTTCTTGGCAGTTGCACGCTTCCCCACATTCCCTCCTTTCCACATACTCTCCCTCTTTAAAAACTTCCCCCAACCTTTCAATTACTTCCCTGCTCAAACTCCCACTCATTCTCTTTCTTCTTTACTGACTGAGACGTCCCCTCTTACTTCTCATTTTTCTCGAAACAGAAAACCTCCTTGTTGCCTCTCTATTCTTCGTCTTCTTCCCTTCTCGATCTCATCTATTCATCTCTTGTCTGCTTCTGCATTTGCTGCTACCATGTCAAGGTCAAAGGCTACTGCTCCCTCCGAAGTTGAAGATGTTTCTTCGAGTTCTGAGGAAGAGATTCAACTTCTTGGCCCCATTTCTTACTGTTTCTTGCAATGACTCCCTTGTCCTCGTTCCTATCCCATCGAACCAGGTCACCGCTGTTGGGCAGCGAGGGTGAAGGTAGATTCGCCTTTTGGTCCAGACTCGGGCGATCTCCTTGCCGGCCCACCTACTAGGGCCACGGTGGTTCCTGAAGATGTTGCTGAACTTATTTCTTTGCCGTCCTACCACAAGGATCACTGCACACTAGGCCCCTCGCTGCTTCGTTCTTGCCTTCGCCGCTTAGAGTTTCCCTGGGTGGATTTGAATTTCAATGTCCGTGTTGGAGGCACCAGCGGCTGACAGGAGTGGGTTGATCACATGTTCTCTACTGATGCTGCATTTGTGGCTATTTTGGAGAGGGTAGGTGTTGCTTCTGCGATCAAGGCGTCCCCTCGACTCGGCGCCAACCGTAAGCTTGACAATTTGTTGGTTCTGATGCAATGTTGGTGTTCTTCCACTCATACTTTCTTGACATCATGGGGGGAGTTTACTCCAACCCTTTAGGAAGTGGTCGTACTTCTTAAGCTTCCGTCATTTGGAGATAGAGGCTTCGATGTAGTAGGTGTTGATGAATGCCTTTCCGAATTGTCAGTGGAGTTGAAGGCAGCTTCGGCTCTCAGCGCTAAGTACTCGCGAGATCTTTTCAAGCGAAGGCGTGTTTCTTATGCAAGAGGTTCCTCTTCTCAGAGAGTGAGAGGTATCAGAAACTTGGTTCTGAGAGGTCAGAAGGCGAGCCAACGCTCTTCTCTCAAATATACCTTTGCTATTTGGGTTAGATACTTCTTCGGTGATTTTCATGACGACAAGTTTCAAGCTGGGCCCGTCAAGGATCAGCGCCTCTACCGTGCTGCTTTTGTTGCTTTTTGGCTGAGTAGGTATGTGTTTCCTGGTCCTCCGTGGGAATCTGTGAGTCCATGTGTTTTTCTTTTTGCTTGCTCCTTGGCAGAAGGCATCTGCCTTCCTCTTGCTTCATTCTATTTAGGCGGCCTGTATGCTCGCCTAGACCAAGTGGCAGAACAGATGTGAATCTCCCATGGACGCTTCGCGATCAATTCCTATATCGACTTGACTTTTCTCCAGTACTTCTTGTTCGAGCGCTTTCTAGATTATGGTCTCGTTAGACTCTCTCCTTCGGGTAATGCTGCTGACTTGGAGCCTCGCTCTTGGTGTTGGACAAGAGGCTTTCTGTAACATCCCGTTATTTCTAATACCTCTAGCAAAATAATTAAATGATTTAATATGATGTTTTCAATATTTGAGTGTCGTAATAAAATTTTGATTTTATCATTTTAATTGAAATATGTTTTCTAGTCAAAATAAGTATAAATTTGTTGTCATACGTTTTCCAAAAATAAAGTAGTACTTTTATTTAGTTTAATTAATATTTTGACAGGGAGCTCAAGTGGCAAGCCTTAGGGACATTTTTATAAATTATTTCTTCAGAAAAATATGTTTAACTTAATATTTTGAGCATCCCTATAAATTTTCATAGTGTTCGGAAGCTGTTTTATTTTTACCTTCTGGACTGATTTAATATATTACCGGTTTAAGTTATATATAATAATTTTCTACTTCAAAATTTTAATATTATATATTATCAAGTTTAACATCAAGATTGAGAAAATATATTTACTTTTGAATTTCGATAATTTTCTTACGCAATAGCTATCCGGAGGGACCAGTAACTTCATTATTTTTCAATAATTCAAAATACAATATTGTTTTACCTAAACGTATTTTATTTTTAGTATCATCCAACTTTTAGCTTACCTACACACATTGACCCACAAATATATATAAATATATTGTTCCTAATATTCTGCCCAGACCCCAACCCACCGCCCAATACTTAAAAAAAAAAAAAAGAAAGTTGTGGCTTAAAGCCACTAGTCAGACAGAGAACGAAACAAAAGAGAAGAAAAAGAAAGAAGTAATAGAAAGAAGGAGCGGCACAGATGGAGGACAGAGCAAAAGGTTTTTCGTTTTTCTTAACTTCCCAATCCGATTATTTAAGATCCAACCGTTCAATCTCAAATCCTTCTTAGGTATATAACCTCCTCAACTCCCTTTATCCATCTACCTAATTTATTTGACAATCCGTCAATATTTTTATTATCCCTATATTTTCAAATAAAGAGATGTTTTGGAGAAAAGTTATATATCTTTATTGTATAATGATATATATTTATTGTTTTGACATAAATGAGTTTGTTTGATATATATTTTTAATGTTATAATTAGTTTTAACATATGTCCCTATTTACATCCAGCATGTTATTATTAACCCTGACCCCGGAGCAAGTCGCAGATGTAAAAATGACTCTGTCACTATAACTAGGATTTCCAAGGTAAGGGGAGTCTCTTTTCCACACTTTGAGTCAGGGATAGTTAGAGTTTATAATAGGATTTGGGTCTAATAATTAAATTGGGTTGTGGGTGGCAAATTAATAGTTGATTAGAAATGATTAGGGGAGATTGATGTAGATTTGTTTGATCATGTTATATTATTAGAAATGTTTATGTTAATTCTTTTTGTATGTTATTAAAGTAGGAAGTGAAGAACCCTAGGGAGCTGATTTATTTTAAGCACTCTGAGACATACCTGAGTATGTCAATTGATTTGTTGATATATGATGACTGTTAAGTGCTATTATTATCTATTGAGAATTTATATTTGTTCAATAGGTGCTAAATGTGTGTTATTTTGATTAATGAATGGGAATAATGTTAACAATGTTGGAAAATGAATTGATTAACAGCTTAGGAGAAAAGGGAAGTGATGGTTGGAGAAGAGAATTATGAATTAATGAATGAAAGAAAAGTGATGCTGCGAGGTCGACTGCGATAAGCCGCGAATCGACCAGACGCGATAAATAAAACTTAATGCGAGGTCTACTGCGATAAGCCGCGAATTGACCAGGCGCGATAATTGAAACTTAATGCGAGGCCGAATGTGTTAAGCCGCACATCGACCAGACGCGATAAAAGGCTAAGATTTATTAATGCGAGGTTGAATGTGTTAAGCCGCACATCGACCAGGCGCGATAACAGGCTAATATTTATTAATGCGAGGTCGATTGCGATAAGTCGCGAATCGACTAGGCGCGATAATTGAAAATTAATGCGAGGTCCAATGTGTTAAGCCGCACATCGACCAGGCGCGATAACATGCTCATATTTATTAATGCGAGGTTGCTCTGTTAAGCCGCACATCGACCAGGCGCGATAACAGGCTAATATTTATTAATGCGAGGTTGATGTGTAAGCCGCACACCGACCAAGCACGATAAAAGACTAATAGTTATAAATGCGAGATTGATTGTGTTAAGCTGCACATCAACCAAGCGCGATGAAAAGGCTATTACTTATTTAACTCTTACAAACGACTGCGATGTGGCGCAAATTGGTTTGTAGGAGAAGTATACTTGTCACACCGAAGGAGATCAAGAGAAATAAGGAAAGTATATATTTAGAAAAAAAATGATATTGAGGAATGAGAATATATTGAAAGTTGATAACATAAGAATGTTACCTTGTTAAATAAATGTGATATATGTTGAAGGTCCAGTGCCTGGTTTGACTATTATTCTTGAGTTTTTATTATGAGCTATTTACTATCTTTTGATTCACTGTGTTGTGAAAAGGTCTCACCCTTAGTGGTTATCATTTTAGGTAAATGCTGAAGGAGCTTGAGGATCAGAGTGGCGCAGCGGAAGAATGGAAAGAAGGAAATTGTATGCTGTGATAATTATATTGCGATTGGAATACCCAAAATCTTTTGTAAACATATTTTATGAACAGAAAATTTCAAGTTCCTTGTTTTAATTGCAAACTTTTAAATTGTTATTTTTATATAAAACAATCGGGTGTTACACTTTCCAAGAGAACCTTTGATTTCTCTTATTGATTTAGAGGATAAGTTTGTGTTTCGTCCTTACTTGGGCAATATCATGGAGGGTGGTGACCCCTTGCATCCCTTGTACGATGAGAAAGAGTTTGCTACAAGGAATGATGCTGCTGCCCGATTTGAGGGAATTTATGATTTATGGAAGAGTTTGCTACAAGGAATGATGCTGCTGTACGATGAGAAAGAGTTTGCTACAAGGAATGATGCTGCTGCCCGATTTGAGGGAATTTATGATTTATGGAAGTTGATTTTGACTGCTCGCTGTTTGCCTGGTTTTGTTCCTCTGGACAGTAAGAGTGCCCACGGTGGAGCTCTTTGGCCCTGTGCTTACCGCCCCGATCGTGTGGCTAGGCAATTTGGGCGTGATCAGGCCCCTTGCGTCCTCCATATTGAACAGGCTCCTGTAGAAGGCTTGGTCAAAGTGCTCCTTTTCGGTGCAACTCCTGATATTTCTGAAATCCCTCGTGTTCATGTTGTCTATGTTTTGCGTAGTTGGATCACATCTCATGAGGATATTCTCCAACATCTGCGTGATTTTGAGACTTCTTCCCAGCACTCGACCCCTTCCTTGCTTCCCATCATATACAATGACCCTTACTTTTGCACCTCCATGAAGAAAGTTAAAGGTGAATATCTTGGCCATTTTTCTGTCTTTGTTGTTTCCCCTTTTCCTGCTTTGTATTGATTTTTTGCTTTGTCTTGTTTTCAGTTGAGGAAGACTCGCCTAGACGCAAGGCTACTGCATCCTCCCCCGCTGCATCCAAACGGGGCAAGAGGAAAACCACCTCTCAAGGTCCTTCCGTCTCTAAGTCTCCTGCTAAAGGTGGTGGCAGTGGCGCCATCGCGTCTCGAAAGAAGAGAAAGGCAACTGCAGCCGCGCCTTCCCGCCGATCTAGTCGCTTGCGAGCCTCTGGTGTTCACATTGCTCCCTCTTCTCCCGCTCACATAGACTTGGTTCAGGATGATGCTGACGAGACCTGCTCAGATGACTCTCTCTTGATTTCGCTGAAAGTGGCGGCGTTGAAGAGGAATACCCCCAGGTTTCATTTCTTGCCTTCTTTCTTTTCTTACTTTTATTGTAGCTCTTTGGGTCATTTTCTTCGTTTTTTCTTTGGCTTCTTTATTTTCAGTACGCTTTACTCAGGCAGTTTTGTGGTATTACCGATTCTCTTCTTTTCCTTCGCCTCAGGCTTCCAGCGGTGGCCATGTTCCTATCAGTCCCTTGACCACTCCATCCGTTCCTAATCGCGAAGACCCCATGGATTTCTGCCCTCAATCCTTTGTTGGTGGGGATGCTACCCCTTTTGTCCCTCTTGAATTTGTTGTCGGTGAGGATACTGCTTCTTCGATGCCCCCAGTTGGTGTTTTCAAAAGTGTTTCCATTACCTCCAAGGGTGTGCCTTTAGATACCCCTTCAGGTACTGCTGATGTTGTTGATGAAGTTGTTTCTGATACTCAAAGGCTTGAAGGTGTATTTGACGAGGCGGACGCCGTGCTTGATGGGATGGATGTTGAGGTAGATGCCTCTGCTCCCGAGGAGAGCCAGGTTGTTGTTACTGCTGAGATCCCAATTGGAGAGCCTTCTGCCCCCATGGTTTTTACCCCTTCTGCTGATAAGGGCATAGCTTCGACCAGCGCGACTGCGGTTCCTAGGAGTGTTACTGCTCTCCCTGATGGGCGTTCTATGCATGAGGCTTCCCATTTCCAGACTCCTTCCGCGAGGATAGGTCACATTTCTGCTTCTCCGGGATCTTCTTCGGTTTGTAAGTATTCCTTTCTTTGCTTGATCCAAGTTGGGTTCTTTCCTTTTCTTTGTTCTGCTTTCTTGTCTCATTATCTTTGTGCATGTTGTGGTATGCTTTTGCAGCTGCACTTTCCGCTAGGTCTTGTGGTTCACTGGATGCAGATGATCAGTCTTTGATTGATTCATTACTTCTTGCTCATACTGCCTTGATACCGCCTCGTGCTTCGCTTCCTCGCCTCTTTAGGGAGTCCGCTTTGCGCACCTTGCTACAGATGTTGTTGTTGGTTCGTTCAGTTGATGTGGATGCCTTGCCATGGGAAGACAAAGCTGAGATTCTGGACTGCTTGTATTCACTCAAGTTTCAACATTATTCTGGTGCTTGGCTTGAGAATGCCATTGCTGGTTTTGAGAGTTTGCGCCCTCCGTTTGATGATGCTGATTTGGCTGAGGCTGAGCGCTCCCTGCAGGAACGCCGTGCTCCGTTAGTATCCCGCATTAAAGAACTTTCTTCTAAGCTTGATCTGACAACTTCAGAGTTGGAGCGACTTGATAAGGAGATTAATGATTTAGCCGTCCGGAAGCACGCCTATGAAGAAGTTTGCAGGGACACCTCTTTGAATTCCCTTTTTAGCATGTAGACGCTATTTTCACTGCATATGCTGCTACTCTTGTTATTCTGCTTCTTGGATCATGGTTTCAGTTACTGCTATTCTTTTGGCTTTGCGTTTTGTATGACTTTGATCGGATTTGACTCTTGTCGCTTTACTGCTACTAGACTTTGCCGTTGGACTTTGATTCCTTGTATGAACTGACTTCTTTCTCAATTTCTTGGCATTTCTTGACTCTTGTTAGCATTGGGTGTTTTGGTATAAGCTGCATAGACTTTGATGCTTCTTCAGGTGCTTTACATATGCGCACCCTTGCCTGGTGCTCATGAAGTGTTATTGCATGCTTTCCTTTCTTTCATACATAGACATATGGGCACTTCTTCTTCTCTCTTTTTGAATAATGGCCCCTCATGTCATTGGTGCCAAGTTTTCTTCAAGGTGCACGTCGGGCACGCTTTCTCTCTCTTTTCCTTTAGGGTGCACATTGGGCACACATTTTCTCCCTCTCTTCTTTTTTGAATAATGGCCCCTCATATCATCGGTGCCAAGATTTTTTCCATGGTGCACGTTGGGCACGCTTTTTCTTTCCCCCTTTTTATTGGGGTGCACGCTGGGCACGCTCGCTCTTTGTTTTTTTTTTGACAATGGCCCCTCATGTCATCTGTGCCAAGATCTTTTCCCATGGTGCACGTTGGGCACGCTTTCCCTTTTTTTTGGACAATGGCCCCTCATGTCATCGGTGCCAAAATTTTATTCAAGGTGCACGTTGGGCACACTTTCCTTTTTTTTTTTGGACAATGGCCCCTCATGTTATCGGTGCCAAAATTTTTTCTCAGGGTGCACGTTGGGCACATTCTACAGGTTTTGCCGCTTTGGGCTTTTTTCTGATTTAAAAACTAACGGATCGCTTTGGATCTTACGTTAGCCAACCTCTTTTTTCTACAGATTTTTTTCGCCCACGTTTAAGACTAGCACCCTTGTTTCCCGGGACCTTTGCTAGCCTTGCGATATGGCGTACTTCGCCCGCGTTTGATCCCGGAAATTTGTTTTCAGAGATGTCTATCCGGGTGCCGCGATAAGGCGTTTTGTGCCCGCGGTACGGTCCGACACTGTTCATTCTTTTTTATTTTCTCTTCTTTTTCTTCTTCTCTTCCTTTTTCTTTTTTCATTTTTTTTGAAGTGTTGAACCTCGCGTTCTGGCATTATTGACCCTGTTTGAGGGGGTTTTGATACAGTGATACCTCATGTCATCAGTATCACTTGTACCTTTTCTGGGGACATCTCATGTTATTAGTGTCGCTTTGGGCTTTGCTATTAGCACTTCTTGTCATGGGCGCTACCCTTCTTTTGATTGATTGCTTGATTGCTCGTGCTTCGTAACACCTCTTGTCATTGGTGCTACTTTTCTTTATGCTTTTCTTGATATTATCAATTTGTAGACACTTGAATTTCTAGATTGTTCTGGCTTCTTGACTTCGTGCTCATGCTCGCCTTTGCATAATCTGCTTTGATATACGAATAAGCTCAGATGCGCCTTGCTTCTGGGGCTTGTTATTACTATAGACTTCTTCGTTTCACTTGTGTCAGGACGCTTTGGCTTGCTTCAAGATTTTAGTTTGGCAGTTGTTCAATCATCAGGCAAACTGAGCTTGCCTTGGTTATGTTATGTTTGGAACAATTTTGGGTCAGTCACTTGTATGCTTTTTGGCTTGCTTTCGTCTTGCACCTTGCTCTTGCATCCGATTTAATGCTTCAGTGTTTAAGTATAGCTTTGAGCAACATATTTTTCAGGGTCTTGTATTCGTACTGATCATTACAAAGCTTGCATTCACCCTCACGCTGCATGTACGCCTTGCAGTTGTACGCCTTGTAGTTGTACGCCTTTGCAATTGTGACATAGCCGCCTTTGCAACTGTGATCACAGCCGCCTTTGAAGCTTGCTTTTGACTTCTGGCAGGCTGGTTTGCTTGGGAATATCTTCTATTTTATTAGCACTTGCACTTGGGTTCAGTTGTGTCAGCTTTTGCACATGTGTTTGTTCTTCAATTACTTCTCTTGCGCGCTTTTGTTTTGAAGTCGCCTTCGTCTTTCTGGTTTGAATTCACCGTCAGCTTTTCATGTAACTTTGCTTTTAGATTTATGGCTTGACATTGGTAACATTCTGTTTTTGATTTACGTCAGGATTTCTAGCTTCAACACATGCTTATTTTTCTGATGCGCCTTGGATTTCATCTTGGCGATTCAACTTCACATGGGGCTTTGATTCAACTTTGCTTTTCTCGCCTTCGCTTGTCCTACCTTCGTCATTCTATGTAGCATATCTTTTTCAATCAGTTCATGCTAAATGCATGACTACTTTCTGCTTGCAAGGTGGACATGCGCCGCCACCATGACTCTATGTTCGCCTTCTGGTTCTGAATTTCTTACTGTCAACTTCAGGGTTCGCCTTCTGGTGTGATTTCATTATTTCCCTTTGTTTGATTTAGTTTGCTTGATTTTCACCGATCTTTTCTGTTTGTGTGTTGTGTTTCTTTTCTTGATACTTTGCTCTTGTTTCATCACTCGCTTTATGATACTTCACTTTTAATAGCCTGGCCTTCTCTTTTAGTGGGCGAGACATGGAGCGCTTTTCTGTTGTAGATATATCAGGTGTTTATTGTCCAGGGTGGAGGAAGCGATCCTCCCATGGTATTGAGCATCTTAGCAAAACATAATGAGTCATGACCTGAGAGCGTACTAATGACTTCTCAAATCTTAGAAAGTGGTTAATTCTTGTTCCTACATAAACAAATTTCATTTTCCGACTATTTTCATGCTTTGCATGCCCGTTTTGTTAGTTGTATCTAGTAGATCATGTACGAAATTAATTTTGCATCATCATGTAACATTTCCAAGATCATGTTTTCATGTAACACTTTTTTAAAGCATGCCTTCTCAACATTTAAATCATACGGCTTATAACATTGTATTTGCACGCTAGAATCATGGAAAACAGTTTATTCACATCATGTAGTGGTTGATCAAAGAATAGCTAACAAGGTTATGACATAAATGAAGAGTATGATATACCGATTTTAGTTCTACAGCAAACATTCACATGTACAGGGTTATCTAATTATTGCTTTTCTATTCAAATACTTGACACATATCAGAGCGACAACATTCCTGGATATGAACATACATATACGATTCTTGAACATGAGAAACACAGAGTCTAAAAATCAGACAATCTTCACATCATATCATGTTACGACAATGTTATTCTAGACAAAGTGAAAATAAATTATTGTTATCACCATAATGCCGTAAATGAAACCATATTATCATATGAGAGCGATCATACCAAGGTTGTCATAGATGCATTCGAAAGCTAGCAAGATAATAAGTATACGCATACCGTAATTATTCTTACACAAAACAACTTGTATGTGATCAGATACACAATCAGATTCGTTTTTATTGTAATCTAATTTATGGAAAAAACTCACTAGCATAATGAAATTAGACCGAGCCAAGTATTGTGTGTACTTAGCTTATAGTGCAGGTGACACCAGACACTTTCAAATCTAAGCTTTCCGGTTGCGCCTTCGCTCCCGAGTTTCTACTTTCCGCAGCATGGCACCTTCCTTAGTGAGAGCGTACCTTCCCCTTTCTTCGGTCGTGTGACCGCCTTCCGAGACGGTCGTTTTTGATCTGAAAGACGACCTCCTTGTTACAACACTTCTTCAGTTGAGGGTCGTCGATGACGGTGGAGCGCCTTCAGGAGCTGCCTTTCGGACGGCGCTTCCAGGGACATTTCCTTCATCGCCTGAAGCCATAACTTCCCTAGCGGAGTCGCCAAATTGTTTCGGATCTTTTTATTGCAAAAGATATGATTATTCAGAGATTACAGGGGGTTCGTAAACTTAATGAAGTTTGGCTTCAGTAAATTGGAAATGTCAATATTATTTCTACAGACCGGGGGGGGGGGGGCGCTTTTGATTAGCCCGATTCTACGGGGGCGCCCATTACAAGCATACAAGTACTACAGACGATATGAATAAATGGGCGCTATCGGTATTGCTTCTACTGTTGTGCGGTGCGCTCCTGCTTCCGCCCCTTCTTTTGTTCGCCTTTTTCACCGTTGCTCCTTCAGGTGCTCCTTCTCCAAGTTTTGGAGAGTGGAACCGGTGTTTTTCTCTATGTTTGGTGTTTCATGGAGTTGACTGAGTTGATTGTCTTCCTCCAGTTGGTTCAGTTGCCTTAAATGAATTTGTGGAGGGGGAAGGCGTACATTCTGCTGTTTGCCTTCGGGACCTCCTTGTTCTTGAGTATTCTTCTCTTTCTCTTGTGCTCCTCCTCCGAGTTGCAGAGGGGGAAAACTTGTGCTCTACTCCGGTGTATTATTGTTACTGAGATGTTGGTTGGAGGTGTGCGCTTTCTTGTGCACCTTCCTTACTTGTGTTTCTCTCGAATTTATTCTTGAGCTCTTAGAGGGGCCATATGTGTTTCTGGTTGCTTTATCATTCTTCCGAGTTGATCACACCCTTTTCGGTGATCCCCTCTTTCTCTCTGTTTTTGTTGTTTTTGTTGAGGGTGGAGCTTCTTCCTTTTATAGTGTACTCTTTGCCCACTGGTCCCTGCTTCTTCTCACTTTATCCCTCGGTCCATGGCACTTTTCCACCTTGGTAGCTGCATATTCTTTCTTTATCAGGTCCTTTTTGTTTGTTTTCTCTTTCTGGCTTTGTCATTTAATGGCTGCAAAAGGAGAGGTGTGCAAGTCATGCTATTCTTGGCTTTGCCTTGTGAAGGGCCGAATGAAGTAAACAAAGATTCTTTCGGACAACTGGCCACCTTCGTCTGGGTGCGTGTGCGCCTTGGGCTGGGTGCGCCTTTTCTGGTAACTTTGGTTCTTCCGACGCCTTCTCCTTGCCACAACAATTTTTCTTGAGTTTTGCGACTACTGCAACGTTGCTAGTCACTCTCTCTTTCCCTCTTGGCTATGTTAATGATGTGCTTCATATTTCTTCAGGAAGGCGTACAGAGGAGGACGCCTTTGCTCTGTAGGTTCTCGTCACGTGTTCCCTCTAGATCATTATTTGTTTGGTAATTTTTAGCCCCCTATGATGGATTTGGGCCTTGCACTTTGGGCCTTGTTAATGGACCACTCATTTTTGGGTATCAACAGTAACAAAATAAAAATTTTTCTGAACTGGATTTCTCCCTTGGCTTTGTGTTGGATTGTGTCCTGGCTTGAGTAGGCACTAATTCTAGGTGTTAGATTTGTTCCCTTGATAGGTGTAAATGTTTGATTGTGATTTCCGACTTGTTTTACCCAGATACTAATTGGATTTAGCTTTGAAATTTTTTGAAAATTAGTTGTTTGGCAAACTTGTTGTGAATGATTGATTAATGAATTGACCTTAACCAGTGAGATTTTGAGCCTACACACTTGAAGGAGTAATGCTTAATGAAATTGTGATGAAACTCCTATTTCTTTCATGAGTGTCGTTCTCTTTAATTGTTTGTTCTAGAACTTGACTTGTGACCTTTTCAAAATTGACAATTGATTGCATGCATGAACATGATTAAGGCACTTAGGTTTGTGTTTTTGAGGCCTTCAACAAATTTTTGAGACATAATAATCCCTTAGTTGCCCACTTTGAGCTTTGAGATTTAATGATTTTCTTTGGTAACCTACATAAATTGAATTATTCTCTTGAAGTACCTTTGAAATTGTGAATGAGCAATTAAGAGGAATGTTAGAAATTGGTGAAAGTGTAAGTGCTGAAAATTTGATGTTTCTATTTCTCTTCTAAAAAAAAGAAAAAAATAAGAGCAACAAATGTGCTTAAAAAAACTTTGAAAAGAAGAAGAGAAGAGAATAGAAATAGAAAAAAAAGAAAGAAAAGGAAAAAATCAAGTGAGTTGAGTTGTGATTGTGTAATTACTTTCTTGCTCATTTCATAATTTAAAAGGGAAGTGTTGTGATTTCATTGATAAAGCCTTTGTTTACCCTTTTATTCTTTATCTCACCTGACACTTTTAGCCATGGCCCCGTTACAACCAAATAAAGACCTTATGATTTGTGCATGCTGTCAATAAATTCAGTGGAGATGTAGGTCTATAGTCAAGCTTATGGTAACATGCTTTCATTGTTTGAACTTCAGTGAATTGATAAATATTACCCATAAACATGAGAGATGTTGAGAGGTTGTGTGGTCACTAATCTTTTGCTCACTTTGAGTTTGTTTTTCAACTGGTTTTCATTGAGGTGATTTGCTAGTGAAGAAAAGTATCTTGGGTAGGTGAGTTGGAATTTATGGTTAGGTTGCTATAGCATGAGAGGGGAGAATCTTAGGCTTTGAATTTTTGTTTTACTTTTGTCTGGGAAATGCAAAATGCTAAGTTTGGGGGAGTGATTTGGGATCAATAAATGATATTTTTGAATGATAATTTACCCTCTTTCTTAATGATTTTGGCTTGTTTCTCAAGTAATTTTAGGAAAAGATTGAGTTTTTGTCTATTAATGATTGGAAATGAGATCCTTTAGGAATTTGTACCTTTTTGGTCTTAATTTCAGGTTTTTGAACAATAATTTGATGAATTGGAGCAGAGGAAAAAAGAAAGAAGTCTTGGAACTATGAAATTGGAGCAAACAAGGGCAAAATGGTGATTTCAGTCAACATGCGCCTAAGCGCTAGTCAGGCGCGCTCAAGCGCGCGTGGTCAGAAAGTCAGGAAATGGGGTGCAAACTACTAATTCTCTCAGGTAGTTGCGCTGAAGCGTGCGTGGGGTCAACCATCTAAAAAAGAGGTCAAACTTCCAATCGTGTGCAACACAAACAGGCGCGCTCAAGCGCGTGATTCGTGCACTCAAGCGCGCGACGTTAAATTACAAATATTAATTCTATCTTTTCAGAATTAGATAGGGGATTTGGTTCTAAACGTTTTTAATTAGGATTTTTAGGTTTTCAGAGTTAGTTACCACATTTTAGGGGAGAGCAATAGTGATAGAGCTTGTGGAGGCAAGTTGAAAAATTGCAATTTGTGATTGGAGATTTGGGGTAATTCCATGTCTCTATTATGATTTTCATTATTCTTCTTTCTTCTTCCTTAATTATGTGTAACTAAACTCCTTTTTGGGAACATGCGGATTTGTATGGAACCTTTGTAGTTTTTGTTTAATGAATTGATGTTTTTCCATTAAGTATTGTGTTTGATTAAGTTTTCATTCTTCATCATGAATTTGATATCGTTTATGATTTGGTAATTCCAATTGAATAGGAATATTGAATTAGGATTTAGACCTTTAATCAAACAATTCAATTGCATAGGGATGTTTGATATCATTTATGATTTGGTTTGCATCAAAACTTTTGAAAGGAATGTTAGATTCTTCAAGCAACAGATCAGGAGCAACTACTCGTTGGTAATAAAACTTGGAGGGTTTTTTTTTTCCAAAATAAAGATTGAGTCATAAGAAGGTTCAAATCTAACTTTTTCTTGCTGTATAGACTCATGATCAAATAAAAAATGGTGGAACTACATTCCCCTAAGATGTTTATTAAAAGATCCTTAAGAGGTCCTTGTGGAGTGTTAGGATATGAGGATTTTATGGAGCTTACATTCCCCTAATACTGTTGGCTAGCTCATTAGGGATAGTAGTTATGTTCTTGGCTTTAAGGAATTGTAAGTTTTCCTAAGGTCTTTCGGAGGATGAAAAGGTTTAAAGAAAGGTTTCTTTGTTGGCTTTAAGGAATTGTAGATGAGACTTCTTCTTTCCTTAATAACCTTAGGATTGACAGGTTTTGTTTCGTATTCATATTTAGAAGGTGCAGCTATGACATGACTATTGTCAGACTTAGTATAAAGCTGATATTGCTTATTAGAAGGTAATTCAAATTGAAGAATGATGTCATCCTTAAGTTTTAGGGTTTTACATTTATAAAAAGAAAAAGGAATCCACTCGGTTCACAAAATTCTAGTCAGTTTCATTGTTTTTCGGAATTCCATCCATTTTTTACTGGTTTTATCCGGTTTGATGACAACCTGTTGGATAGAAATACTGTATCGGTTAGGAGTCTGATTCACTGATTTTTCTTTTGAATCGATCAATACGGTACGATACGGTATTTATAACACTGGTCTAAAGCATATTTTTCACTTGCTCCATCGATATTCCATTCTACTATGGAATCTCTATGATAGGATATTTCTGTGCGCTAAGTTCATTCTTCAAATTGGACATCAACATAGGTAGGTCTTTGATAATAGTTTCTTGAAGTAGAATATGGTCCTTTGCTAAATTTTATCTTGGATATGACTTAAGGTTGATAACTAGAGGAAGGGTGGTTTCAAACATTTCCCTTTTAGATGAAAAATAAATTTTAGTCTATAAGACGAATTTTTTTTGAAAAATTAATGTCACTAATTATTGGAATAAAGCCTATAAAATGGATAAAAAGAAAGTTAAAAATTAATTCTTATGAGTTTTTTAATGTATGTTCTAGGAAATATTTTAAGAACTCATATTTTGTTAGCTTGTACCGGTAATTGATGTATTTAATGCATATCAATTTTTATAAATGTATCAATTTCAATGCAACTTTACTAAATATGGATTTTTTTTTTTATATATACTACCTTAGGTCATACATTAGAAAAACCCTTCTTTTATTTTGGATAAGATTTGATATGATGTAAGAATGAATAAAAAATGTTAAAAACTTAAACGAAAGTTCTTTAGCAGAATATAACATTTGGCTTAGTGGTTCCGTTGGTGCCTAAGGTTTCTTGCCTCCTCGACGCGTTTGAATCTTTTTGTGGCTAGTACTTGCCGCTAAATATATTAGCGGGTCAACTAAGTAGTTTTTTTTTTAATGAGTAAATTGTCATTTTGGTCCCTAAATTTATACAGCACTTTCATTTTAGTTTCTGAAATTAACAAAAATGTTTTTAAGTCTCTGACTTTGTAAAAAGTAATTTTCGTTAGTCCCTACCCCTAATCCCCGTAAATAGACTTTAACGGAGTGATGACGTGACTGACTGGGGGCCTTAAACGACGTCGTTTCTGCGTCCTCGTGACACTTAGAACGGAGTAAATTGTCCCGTTAGTCTTATCGGCTGCATCAATGTCATGTTTAGCTGCACCAGTCCCATGTTTTGAACCTGAACACTTCAAAATATGTCCACTTCAAAACATGGCACTGATGTAGCTGAACATGAGACTAGTGGAACTGAACATGACACTGTTGCAACTGATGGGACTAACGTGACAGTTTACTTCGTTACTAGTGCACGGGGACGCAAAAACGACGTCGTTTAAGATCCTCAATCAGCCACGTTCTAACCCCGTTAACGTCTGTTGATGGGGGTTAGGGGCAGGGACTAATGTGAATGATTTTTCACAAAGTCAGGGACCTAAAAGCATTTTTGCTAATTTCAGGGACTAAAGTGAAAATGCTATGTAAATTCAGGGACCAAAGTGATAGTTTATTCTTTTTTTAACTGATGATTTGGTTTTTTATCTTATTTTTTATTATTTAATTGATTTCTCATTTTTTAAATCATTTTTTTCAAATTTCTTTTCGCTATTAAATTTATCCCTGAATGTCTGTTTATCCTATGTGTCAATATTATATTGGTCCACATTTGAATTCTTTGTAAGAGAAATGACACGTATGTGTATCATATTGGTCCATGCAGGATGAATAATGACTCATGAATCAGAACCCAATTGAATGAAACAAACGTGAAAGACCAATATGAAAAAAAAAGTGAATAACCAATTTGACAACGAAAAATAAAGTAAGATATTAAATGAGTAATACTTGACAAAAAAAATTGGGATTGACTTTGAATGCCCATTTTCTTAAATAATTTTGTTGATTACCCATATTCTGTACATTATTCAATGTTATAATAATCATCAATGCTTTCAGCACGAAGGTTGTTGAGCTATTCAATGACAAATTGTTCAATGTTTAAGGAATTGATACGTTTAAGGAATTGATTTTATTTTTAAGCCTACAATATCTGGCAATATCACCCATTGCCACAATTGTAACATGTAACATTTTTTCCTTGGCTTTTGAATTATTCAGGTTTCGTAAGCCTACATGGGTGCCTTGCCTTTTGTGAGACCATTCATCCATATGCTTGGCTTTAGATTTCTTGTGGTATCTATGCTTAGAGGGCTGGTTATCATCCTTAGTCTTGTGAGTTTAGGGGTTTATCTAGAGCACGGGAGACCAAATTATTCACAAAAAAGTTCCCAACTCTATTGGTCGGGGTTTTTTCTTTGGCTATGTCATTCTGAAGTTTCCTATCTTGGCAAATCTTAAGGGCTACCTTCTGGACATAGGATATCAATTGACCGTAACTAAGATTGTCCTAAAGAATTTCCCTATTTTGATGTTTGATTTTATCCTTAACTATATCCCCAACATGTTAGATACTAAGGGCTGTCAACAGACCTAGAGGGGGGATGAATAGGGGTAATGGCTACTTTTTTGTTGTTTTCGATTTCGTAGTGAAGATTTCACTAGTTGCATAAGTGGTGGTAACTGGTTACCAGGGCCAAAAATATGCACTTTAGTTAACTGATTAAGTAATTGGTTAATTGGTTACATCAAACAATTACCTGAAAGCTTTTCTTTTAACAAAAGGGTTTCTTTCTCAACGATTTGTTCCAACCAACTAAGCAATAAATCTATATGATTCTCAAGACTCTATAGAAACACTAAAACATAAATTCCAAAATCCATACAATTATGAACACAATTTTAGCACAATTAAAGATCACAAAATATATGAATAACCAAGAATTAGGAGTGTAACGGTCCGGTCTGATTCGTTCTTTGACAGATATTACAGACCGACCGACCAAAGTAAAGTGTAACATCCTGATTTTAATTTCATATTTAATTAGTGTAATTCTAATTAACTAATGGAAATCATAGGAGTAAGTTGGGATTTAATGAGGAAAAACATAACCAAAATATGAATAGGAGTTAAGAGGAATGCCTTAGAGTTAGAAACCATCGATATAGGAAAATAATCGATTACTGACCTTGATTTGAGTCTAATATATGATGTTTTTGGGCTTAATTTCACTTCCTTTTGCTATGGTTTTGGTTTGTTTCTCTTGTAAATATAGGTAATTTGTATTAGTTTTAGGAATTTATAGTATTATAGAGTCCTTTGAACGTTTTGATCCGTTTTGGGTATGTTTCAGGTGCTTTCGGAGTTTAATTGAAGAAAATAATTATGGAGCTGAAAATTTATTATAATTCTGTGTTATAATTAATTATTTCTATTTTAATCCTTGATTAAAATTCTGTGTTATGTATTTAGAAGATGTGTTTGTATTTATTAAATAAATATAATTATGCATGAAATAAGTATTTTGCATATTAGTCCCTGGGTTGGGACCTAGAAGTAAATATAGAAAAGATTTTGGAGGGAAAGTAAATAAAATTATTATTTTTCAAAAATTGGGCAAAATACTCGAGTATTATCTTGACTACTCGAGTATTCTGGTCAGAGTTGCATGAGTTAGTGCGTTTGGTGAGTCACCATCAACGATTCTCGTGTGTTGACACGAAATCGTCTTCCTCAACACGTCCCAGCCTTCGTGTCGACTCGCATGGGTCTGTTCTTCATCTATAAAAGCCAATCAACCCGAATTCGTGAAGGATTTGGCCAAAAATTTGGTTTGTTGCTTAAGTTAGGGTTTATGAGTTCTTCACTTCGATTCTCCCTCTGTGCTTAGAGTTAAGTTACAAAACATACACCAATACAAAGCTCACATCACGAGCTTTGTATAGACATAAAATTTGTGAGTAGAGAGTGAGTGTGGTGGAAGAATTGGAGCTTGGAAGTGGAGCTGTTTTCTGTCAAACCTTTTTTTGAAGCTTACTTTGATTTCGATTTTTGGTAAGCTCACGAATCCTTTGAGTCTCAATTCGGTTTTTATAGCTAGTAAGTGTTGCATAGAGTTTAGAAATTCTAATTTCCCCAATTCTTATCTCTGTTTCATATGTCAACCAATTCAATCTTGGTACTCCACTCAAAACTGTCTTGCATGTGGTGCTCAAAGTTGTTTTTGGTGTTGGAGGAGTTTCTTTGGCAAATCTCTTGTTGATTCCCGTCTGAGAGGTAAGGGGAAGTTAATTCATGCACTAGATAGAGTTTAAATTCCATGATTTTCATTAGAGAGCCACCAAGAGGCTCTAAGGGCTTAGATTGAATAGGAACTTTGGTTTGGAGACCAATTCATGCTCTATGGATGTTTTGAGCAAGTTTTACAAGATGCATGCAAGCTGTAATGAGCATTATTTCACAAGTTTGTTGAGTATTTTGCAAATTGAGATATTAAGTTGTGAAATTGTATGTTTTATGCATAATCTTGTGATTCTCTGTCAAATTTGCAATTTGATATGTGCTAAGTGTTGTAACATGTTTAATATATGGTATATGAACTCTGTTGATCATTGGATTGGACTAAAAATGGTTAGAATTGAAAATGGTATGTTAAAACCAATTTTCCAGTCTGTTCTGTGAGAAAAGACTCGAGTACTTGGCTTGATACTCGAGTAAAATTGTGATGAAACAGTGTATTTTGTGTTAAAACACTCGAGTATCAGGACCAGGACTCGAGTAATAACTGATTCATGGGGATCGCTTAAGGTAAACAACTCGAGTAATGCAGGGGTCACTCGAGTGTTCTGGAATTGATGAAGAACACTCGAGTACTCATGAACTACTCGAGTATTTTTATGAAGCTGAAACCCAAATCCCCAGAAAGACATGAACACTCGAGTATTCTGAAGAACACTCGAGTAACCTGGAAATATGTGTAGAACACTCGAGTATTCTGAAGAACACTCGAGTAGTTCACCCAGAATATTAAAAATATCATTTTTAATTCTGAATCAATTGGTTAATGATTAAATAACGATAATCCAAGGGATCTGGACTTAAAAAGAAATTGATTGATGATATGATGTTTTCATTTGTATAAAGATACATTGCTCGGGAGGCATGTAATGTGTTAATAAAAGAAAAAAAATACATCAATCCATTCCTTTTAACCCAAGATAATGCATTCATTCTGGAGTTCGGATGTTAGATCGTATTCATGTTCTTGTAACATGAGGAGGGCCTCTGGGAATGCCAACTGACGGCTCGCTTGATGATATGTTATGGTGGACGACGTGGTTGGCTTAGTGAGGTGTCGATATGGTTATACCATTTGGATGACGGGTCGTTTGGATGACGTGACGTGCTCGGGTGGCATGGATTCCAAGCTTGTCGTGTATATTCTTGGTTAATGTACGAATGTTGTACACCTAGGAGTACAACGCACTGTTGAGTGCTGGGAAGTAAAGGATGGACGTCAGAGAGTGACATAGATTGATGGGGTTAGGCCTGAGAGCTAGGTTCATACATCATGCCACTTGTTTAACATAAAAGATGATAAGTGAAATAAGTATGAGCATCTTACTTGCATTCAATAACTGCTAAGTGATAAATGTGATTGTTGTTCATTGTTGCATATTTACACATTCATATTGTACATATATTTATGCTCTATTGATTATGTGTGTAGAATTACTTACCCCTATGCCCTTGTAGGTGATGTCTCGCTACATCGCTTGCATCGAGATCCGACCACTTCCTAGTGGCACATGGATCTACGAGGACCATCACGCGGTGTTCGAGGGAGAGGTAGAGGTTACCTTCTACCACCCGAACCCGCTGATTCGATTTCGTCCTCGTATATTTAGGATTCCCATCATATACACTATGCATGTACCCCCTTTTTACACATATCATGGACCACCTCCCACACGACCAGCTCGCTCTTATCACAGCTTTCGTTTTAGACCTACCCGCTCACACCCTTTTTCTTCAAGAGTCGTCCGCTACCTGGAGACTGCTACTACTATCACTACTACTACTGATGCTGCCAGATCTATGTGACCACCTCTAGAGTTCCTATTTTGATATGTATATTTTGTAGATATGCTTTTGAGAGCTCTAGGGATTATGGTTCTATTTTGATATAGATCTGTCATGGACTTGTATCTGGACCTTGGAGACTTACGCTGGGACTATGTATCACTTGAATCTTTTATCTATATATAAAATCTATGTTTATATCTCTATTAGCTACATAGTCCTATAATTTCCGCTTACTCTGATGAAGGAATTCAGCTATGTTTATTTGAAAAAGGTATCAGTTCCGCGAAAGAAACAAATGGATAGTATCGCCTAACTTTACTATGAAAATATCTTTTCAAAAGTATCGATGCTATCGGAAGTAATGAAAAGATTCTCTTATTTTAGCAAATGCCGAATTCAATATAATGTTTTAAATGTTACGAATTATTCTCTCCAAGAGCTCCATATTTTGATTTGTGCACCCGCCAAAGAAAGAAAATTTTATTTCTACCTTTTCTAAATACTTACAAGTCCATATATTATCCGAGTTTATTGAATAATTAGTGTATTAGCAATGGCAAATTCAGAAGGGTGTCACACTGTGCGCCCAGGCGTGAGGTCCTGGGCACCCTGGCGCGCGAGCAACGCAGAAGCCCAATTGGGCTGATTTCTAATCAATTTTGCTTCCTATCAATTGGGATTAGTTTTAGACTTTAAATATAGGTTTTTCCATTAGGTTAGGTAGACTTTTCAGAGCCAAATAAGATATTAGAATAGAATTAGGATTAGAGAAGAGAGGTTGTTCTGCAATTGAGAGCAAGGAGGCAAGGCACAAGGATTGAAGATTGGAAGATTGAAGATCTCTTGGGGGTAAATTGATTATTTTCTATAATGATTTGTTTTTCCCATCCTTGTATTTCTTCTCCCAATATGTATAATTGAACCTCTTGTTAGGAATAGGGTGGATTTGTATGTATCTTAATTTGGCTGTTTATTTATGAATTAATGTTTTTCCTTTCAAATAAATTGCTTGGTTGTGATTTAATTAAAATTCATAGAATTAGCTACTTTATGTTTTGCTTTGGTAATCTGAACCTTAATTGGAAAATTAGGATTAAGATTAGGCCTTTCAACCAAACAATATAATTATTCAATTTGTAGGAATACTTTTGGTTAATTATATTACTCTTATAAATTAGAACTCACTTAAGGGGTTAAAGGGTAAGAAACATAATTGCCATGAGAGATCTAGCTTTTATTGTTTCTGGAGTTTTTGATTTATTGAAAAACATATTTTCATAATTAATAACCTGTTCCTACAATGAAACCAAGTTCCTAACCTTTTCCATATTTGCTTCTAAATCCATTTTAGTTTATGAATTGTTTCATTCTTTTAATTCTACACTCCTATCTCTTAAACTCTAAATAAATACAAGTTATACATAGTAATCACAATTAGGTGAAAGAAATTAAACAATTTGCAATCCCCGAGTGGAACGATAATTTTACTTACTCTTTATTACTTGTGCAATCGGTATACTTGTCGAATTGCCAACAAACCTCGTGTGAGAAACCCTAGAATTTGATTTTTGGGAGATAATCAATTACACTTGGGTAGGTAATCGATTACCTAGTTTCTGTGAGGAGCCAAACAATTGTGAAATTAGGGATGTAATCGATTACCTAGGGTGGTAATCGATTACCACTCATGCACTTACAAAAAAAAGATCAATTAAGGGCCAGAAAGATGAGGCTTCTTGAGGAAGCTTCATTCTCAACCACATATCCACCAAGCTTCTAGGAGAAGCTTTCATTGTGGATCACTCATTTCAAACCAAGGCAAAAACAAAACATAAACAAATCAACACTCATTCATTCATTTCACTCTTCTCTCTTCTTCTCTTCATGAAACCCACACTCTCTCTCTCAAACCCTATGTGACACCCTTTCCTTTTATATAACATTATTCATTTATCTCAGTCAAAAATGTTATTTATGGACATCTTTATATACTAGATTAGATTAAAAATAGAAATGTCGAATTCGACTTAACGATTCAAAATGTAAACTTAAAAACTTTTCTCAAGATAACATTGAATATTTGAAATGAAACATAAATTTATATTATATATACTTAGCGTTGTCTTGTGAGATGTAAACAAATTATCCGAATAAACAATACTTGTCGAATTCGCTTTTTATCCAAATCAGAGTGTGCGGAAAGATATTAGTACCAAGGATCCATGTTGAAATAAACATCAAGTATATATATATAGCATCGTGAAAGGGATCCATAAGTACAAAAGTCATCAAGATACTGGTAGTCATGTCCATAAGCCAAAATATATATAAAAGACTGAAAGATAAGACCTGAACTCTCAAAACACTAAAATATGTACAATATATAACAACTCAAAATAAAGTGTGTGAGAGTAGGTCATCTGGTCCTCCATGCATCCATCTGGTCCACTGCAACAGCAAAAGTCGGTCCGGGATCCCTACTATCTATACTATGCATGTCCTAAGAACCACTGGGACCTCCACGAGGTCTGGGAACCGGCTCGACTAGTACCTCCTCCTCCACGTCCTCCCCCTCCTCGGGATCCTCCTCTATCCCATCCGACAGGGTGGCAGACCTATCAGTAGGTCCAAAAGTAGTGGCTGGTGGAGTCCTGCCAGCTCCAGTCTGATCGGATGTAGGAAAATCCTCGTTAGTGAAAACTCTGTAGGCAGAGGGATGAGAACGAGTAGCAGGACGGAAACGAAAACTATGAAACCTACGTACAGGTCGAGCTGGTGGGGGCGATCCTCTATAAACATAAAAAGCAGGATGTGCATAGTATATATAATAGGTACCCTAAACCTACGAGGGCGCACCCGAACGAGGGGGTTAGGGTGGAAGAGTGTGAACTCCACCTCACCCTCAAACGTCGCTCAGTGCTCCTCATATGTCCATATCCCGCTAGGGATGGGTCTGATCTCTACGCATGCTAGGTAACGTGCCATCACCTATAAAGGGCAGAAGGTTAAGCATATACATACACATAATCAAATAAGGATGAGCAATAAATATAATGCAAAGGTAGCAGTGAGCATTTTACAATCATATCAAATTTAATCACATAATTAAACCAATGATGATATGATGCATGATTTCTCACTCTTCTAAAATTCTCCAACTAGTCACTCAAATGGACGTCCTTCCATAACTTCATTGTATTCCCAGAATAAAATAATACGTTATCAAACGTATGGCGTACTTGCCCGAAAGTAATAAACAACGTCACTTTATCTAGTGAGCGTCACGTCGCCAAAACGTAAACTATCACTTGTATTACATAGTCATCTAGACATAAGACCCACAACGTCAACCTTGAAGTGGGTTCGAGCAAGCACTAACCTTTGGCACTCCCAGAGGCCCTCCTCATGTTCCAAAAATACGTTATCAAACGTATGGCGTACTTGCTTGAAAGTGATAAACAACGTCACTTTATCTAGTGAACGTCACGTCGCCAAAACGTAAACTATCACTTGTATTACATAGTCATCTAGACATAAGACCCACAACGTCAACCTTGAAGTGGGGTCAAGCAAGCAGTAACCTTTGAACATGACAAAAAGACGATCTACCACCAACACCATGTATGAATGCCATAACATATTCCATTTAAGATTAATTCCTCTTTAATCTAAATATCCAACATGGAATAATTGATTCACAAGTACTCAAAGTAATTGATGTAATCTTATAGTCTCATTAATTTCTTAGAACATGATTAATTAACTTTAGGATTGATAATTTGGGTTAAAATAACTTGGTTAGATTTAAAAATGCAATTTAAGTGTTCTAACTAAAAATAATCGAGTATCTTACCAAAAGACTCGAGTCATTCATATGTTTTCTGAAAAGTACAGTTTCAGGTTTTCCAGAAATACTCGAGTAGTTCATGAATTACTCGAGTATTTCATCATTCCAGAATACTCGAGTAGTTCATGCAAGACTCGAGTGGTTCATCACAATTTGAAATTGGTGCATCATACAATACTCTAGCCTCAGCTCAAACACTCGAGTACAGGTGCTACCAGACGCACTGGTGCACCACGAAATACTCGAGTATCGAGCCAAAGACTCGAGTATTCCATGACAGAACAACACTGAAACTGAGTTTTTACATACCAAATTCAATTCTAACCATTTTTAACCAAAACCAACGTTCAACAGAGTTAAGTTTAAGTATATTAAACATGTTCCAACACAGAAATTACATCAAATTACACTGAATCAAAACTGAGCATTCAATATGCATTAAAAATCATTTTTCAACAAATCAACATGTCAATTTCAATTATGAGCATTTCCAACATGAAAATAACTTGCATTTAGCTTGCATGTAACGAAATAAACATGCTCCAACAAGTTACAACACACAGAATGGCCTCCAAGCCAATATACTAATTCAAACTAAGCCCTTTAAGCCTCATGGTGGCTTCCTACATAATTTCATGAAATCAATCCTTATTCTAGTGAATGTATTGCTTCCCACTTACCTCAAAGTTGTGTGAGAACTGAAATTGGACAGAAAAACGACCGCCAAGCTAGTTTCCCCAAAAATCATATGACAACAACACAGTTTTGAATGAGGTCATAAAACCAGGGATTTTAATTGTGAAATCATGCAAAACAATTGGGGAAAATTGTAACATCCTGAGTTTTATATTAGCGTAGAAATGTTAGAATTTGGTAATTTAGTGGTTACAAAATATATAATAATAGAAATATTATAATTAAATATTTACAACTTTAAACACAAAAGTGACCGTTGGATATGAAGATAAGGATTTTAGAAAGCTTGCTTTCAAATTTGAGCAAGATCCGACGGTTAACAAATAAGTTATGGAGTTTTGAAGGGGAAAGAAAATGAATATAAGAGAACTGGGCAAAACACTAGAGTATTTCAAGAAATACTCGAGTATTTTGGGTAAAAAGACTAGAGTATTTTCAAAAAGACTCGAGTATTTTCATCAGAACAGCAAATTAAAACTACGAATTTAGCCAATCCTCACTGATTTCCTCTTTCCTTTCTCTCGACCCTTCTCCCCTCACTCATGCCCTAAAACCCTAAAACTCCAAATCAACATCAAACTCCATCAAATAATCATCATATACTAACTCCATATCAATTCCCTACCAATTTTCACCTCTAAAATCACAATTATTCTCATTTCCCATCAAAATCCCAAATCCCATCATGAAACCCTAACTTCTAAAAATTTGGGGCTTTTGTCTTGAAGTTAAATTAGAAGCTTATTAAGTCTTAAGGAGCAAGAAGCAAGGAACACAAATGAGGATTTGTGGCTATTGTTTGGATTTGGAGCTCTCTCCCTCTATCTCCTTATGACTCCTCTTCAAAGTTGGTAAGAGGGAGTACTTTGGTTTAAATTAGAGGGAGGATTTAATCATAGTAAGAAGAGTATAATTAAGTGTATATGTATGTGTTTGTTAGGTGTTAGAAATACTTGATAGGAATTATAGCATGAAAACCCTATGTATATGCTTGATGTATATTGTATTATATGTGCTTTGAAATATATACTATGCTATGTGTGCTAAATATCTTTGATTATATGTTGTTGTATTTAATGTCCTTTGAACTATGAATAATGTAAATATGTTTATATGTAACACCTAATACTTAATATACTTAATTGGAAATAATTGTGTACAAGTTGGAATAAAGCATCCTTAATTGAGTTTGAATCCAAAACATGATTTGTAAAAGAATAAGGGGTTCAAATTCAATTATGATAAGATTATAAGCTTGCATCATGCATGGAGAAAAGGTGGACGTTAGGAGTAGGGGAAAAAAATACGTATAACGTGAAGGCAAGAGTAACTAGATTGTGTTATTGAAACAATCGCCGAGAATTGTTATGGAAAACTTTGATCTTCCAAAGGACACGGGTTCGCAACCCGTGTTGGGGATTGGTTTTATGCAAACCATGACTGTAAGTTTCATTTAGAATTTTTTGATAATGACAAAAGGTTTTGAACAAGCCACAAAGATATTGATCAAGTTTCAAGTTCAACAAGCAACAACAAACATCAAGTGAAGAAGAGAGAGCCAACTCATGAAGACTTATGAAGATCTAGTTTGTGTTTTATTATTGTAATATCATTTGCCTCTCTAGACTTAGTCTTTTATTTGATGAGTTTGGGTAGAGTTTCTTATAGGGTAGTGAATCTCTTTTGATTGCATGATTATATCATAATTTGAGTTGTCACTTTACCTAAAATCAATAGGTGGCTTAAAGGTTTGAAAGGAAAGGTTTAGTTTTGAGAAAACAAGTTTTCAAGTGATTTCAACAGAAGTTTAATCGATTACTAATCGATTATGCATGTATCTAATCGATTAAACACTGTAGAACTGGTTTTGAAAATACGTTTTTCACTTCTCAAAATTAGTTTTGAAGTGCTTCCAAGTTTTGGGTATTTTATATAAACCTTTTCCCAATTATTGTGATCATCTAGAATCATTTTCATACAAGTTTTACAAGAAATCAAGCCACTCTATTCTCTCTCAATTTCAAAGATCAAAGCTTTTCTATTTTCATATTCTTTGATCAAGAACTCTAGAATCTCTCATGTTGATTTTGTCATAGCTATTGGAAGAGATTCATAGGAGTGTCATTGTGTTTTCTATTGTGTTGTAATCTTTGCAAGAGGCAAGTCATCTACAACAAACAAGAAGACTTGGTGTGTCGATTATCATCAAGCAAAGTTCATTCAAATTGAAGAAGAAGTCTTGGTTGTGAATCAAGCAAAGTGAAGCCTTGGTGTGTGGATTATCATCAAGAAAGTGAAGACTTGTTGTGTGGATTATCAACAAGGGGTAGAGGTTAGATTAGAGAGAAGATCAATAGGATTACAAGGCACGGGTGTGGAGTATCTCTTGTAGGCTATCAAGAAGGGAGTCTTGAGAGGCATTTACTTGTAATTTGAGAACTCTAATTCCTCATAGTGAAGAATCTCTCTTGGTTGAAGAGGGGACTGGATGTAGCTTTCAAGTGGATGAAAGTGAACCAGGATAAATCACTGTGCCGTATCTCTAAACCCTTACTCTTTACATTCTTGTTGTTCATTGTGTTCTTGGTTGAAAACCTAGAGAAAGATTGATTTTCATAATTGATTGAATTGAATCTTAATTGTTCAAATTAAGTTGGGGAAAATCATTTTCATAACCTAGGTAATTAATAAGAATATAGGTGTTAATTGTTTCCGCTGAATCTCTGATCTTACGTGTTGATTGATTGATTTTCGTATGCGTTTGAAAAAGTGATTTTTCAGTTTCTGATAGATCTAATCGATTAAGGAAGTTCATAATCGATTAAGACATTTTGACTTTTCTGATCTTAATCGATTAGAATTCAGTTTAATCGATTAAGTGCTGACAACTTTGTAAAAATCATTCATTTTAATTGTTTCGATTCATTTCTTTCGAAAATCTTTCAAGGTTTCTTTTACACCTATTCAACCCCCCCTTCTAGGTGTTCTCCTAGGGTTTCTTAGTTGTTTCAACCACCAATTGCGGTTTCCTCAATGACAATTCTGTCAGTTACTTTGGCTTTTCGTGGCCGGTCAATGGTGATCCCTGCTATAGCCTATTTGGTGTAATCAAACCAAATTGTACGAGGAACGATTCGTGAAGTACTGTGCAAGCCAAGTGTTTGGAGGGGTACTACTATCGGTCGGTTTTTCCCCGGAGTGGATGGCGATGTGAGGAAAATGAAAATGTGCAAAGTAAAGCAAAGTAAAGTAAAGCAAAGCAAAAGTGAAAGAAAAGAAGAAGAAGAAGTACATGCATAAGATGAGCATACATTTGCATATATATATATATCTATGTGGTTTAACCCATTGGATCCAATAAAAAGAATAAAGTAAATGCAGTGAAATGAAAAAAATATAATATTGGATTCAAGGATTAAATCAAAATGAGCGAGTTGCACTCATCCAACTATGAATATGTGATTATACTTAGTAATATATTAATGTTATTTATATTTTGATGATGCATTTATTTATGCCTTATTATTGTTTTTAAGTGCTTTCTTTGATTTAAATTCAAATTACTCACCTCTTAAGTTGACCATTTTAGGTACACCTTGGACAAAGACGTTCATATCTTCTATGTGTAACATCCTCAAATTTACTAAGTGTTTAGATGCCTTAGTGAATATAATTGCCCTAAGTGTCGTAGCATTCTTAGGTTTCGATTTCAGTTGAAAACGTTAATTGGTATTAGAATTAGTGTGTGATTAAGTGTTTAGAGTGTAGCATTTAGCTAAGAATAGATTTGTTTGAAGTAGAAATAAGTTAGAATAGGTTTAGAGTGTAGAGAAAGGAATGTGTTAGGTTAAGATTGCGATTTAGAAAGGTTATTAAAGGATTAAGAGTATAGGACTTTAGGAAATTAAGAATAAAAGATCCATAGCTCTAAACCCAAATTCCACCGTTGGATATTAAGATAAGGGTGTTAGGAAGCTTGCCTCAAAATTTGAGCAAGATCCGACGGTTAACGAAAAAGTTATGGCACTTCGAAGTACAAGGGTTTAAGTGGGCTGAACTGGTTACTCGAGTAACACTGGAGTTAATCGAGTAATGGCCGTAGGGTGCACTTAAGTTACTCGATTAACACTTGAGCTAATCGAGTAAGGCCGAATGATGCTCACGAATTAATCGAGTAAGCATGCGACTAATCGAGTAAGGCCGAATGATGCTCACGAATTAATCGAGTAAGCATGCGACTAATCGAGTAAGGCCGAAGGCTGTTCTAAGCCAAATTTACATGGGTTACTCGATTAACCCAAGTGGTTAATCGAGTAACGCTGTCAGATCAGCTTAAAAAACACGAGTTTTGGGGTGCTGAACTCATTTCTCTCTTCCTCTTCTTCGAGTTCTTCTTCTCTTCTCCTCCCCAATCCTTCTCAATCACCAAACTAACATCAAATAACTCTAATCCATCAACCTATAATCACTTCCCATCAACTCCCTATCATTTCCCATCAACCAAAACATCAATTTCTCTCTCTCACACTCAAATCCCCAAATTCCCCTCTCTAAACCCTAACTTTTCTAATTCATTAAGTTGAGCCTCCAAATCATTCAATTGGTTTTAGGAGTTGCTAGAGGGGCAAGGATTTGGAGTCATGGAGCATGGATTGGAGCTTGGTGTGGAGCTCCAACAAAAACCCCAATTCTCTTTCTCTCTCCTCAAGGTAAGGGGTGTACTTTGGTCTAGTATTAGAGGAAGGGTTTATTTATAGTAATAGAGTTATAATTTGGTATATTATTGATTGATTAGGTTGATGGTTAGGTGGGTAGAGTATAGTTGAAAACTATAAGTTTTAGGGATATGTAAATTGTGAATTGTTAAGTAGGAAGTGAAGAACCCTAGGAAGATGATTTAAATTACAGTCCCTGAGACATACCTGAATATGTCGACTGACTGTTGATTGATATTGTTTGTATTAATATTATTAAAGTGTATATAAGTAAATTGTAAATGACATTCATATAGTTATGCATTAAATAGGGCCAAGTACTTCTCAATTGAGTTTAAACCAATTAAATGACATTTTCTAAAGAACAAAGAGGGCCTTAAATTCAATTGAGAAACACTTGAGATATTGGATCATGCATGGTGTAAAGGTGGACGTTAGGAGTAGGGGAAAAACACACGTCGCTTCGCAATTGATGAGGACAAGAGTAAATGTTAGGAATTATTATGGAGAACTTTGATCCTGCAAAGGATACGGGTTTGCTTCCCGTATTGGGGGTTGGTTCTATGCAAACCATAATAATTCTATTTACTTTGGTTTCTTTGGGCCAGTCGAGGGTGATTTCTGCTAAAGCCCGATTTGGACAAATCAACCCAAATCGCATGAGGAACCTTCCTAAGTGGAGGTGAAGTGTTGTGCAAGCGGGTGAGCGAGGGACCTTCCTAAGTGGAGGTGAAGCACCCAACTAGAGGTTGAGAAATGCTTACTCCTGGTCGGTTTTTCCCCAGAGTGGAGGGAGGGTTGTGAGGTGGTTGTGTTATTATTGATATGGAAAAGGGAAAGTGTATAGGTACATTGTGTGAGGAACCCTCCAGCGGGGAGAATGTGAAGCACAATGTACCCAATAGTATAAAAGTGTTAAAAGTTAAAGTGTTAAAAGTGTATAGGTACATTGTGTGAGGAACCCTCCTGCGGGGAGAATGTGAAGCACAATGTACCCAATCGTTAAAAGTGTAAAAGTGTTAAAAGTAAAGTGAAAAGTGTGCAAGTGAAAGGGAAAGTGTGAATGCATTATGAAGGTGTTTTAATTCGTCGAATCCAATACAAAAGTGTAAAAGTGTTTGAAAGGAAATAAAGTGTTCAATGTTGGATTCGAGAATTAATCCACCTAAGTGTGACGATAGCAAGGCATAACCATGTGATTGTGCATTGTAGTATTATATAAAAGTATTATACCCTTATATGTAGAGGTCATAAACTGAATAGTGTTGTTGTGCCTTACTTGCTAATTGAATGGTGAATCGTATAATTGTTATTGTTTGTGTTTGAATATACCTCATTATGATTTATTACTGTTTTTAAGCGTTTTCTTTGATCTAGATTTCAAAGTACTCACCCTTACAGTGGACATATTAGGTACACCAAGGAGACAGGCCCAAGGAGACAGGCACGAAAGGATCAAGGCCGAGAACGGTATACTCATAGTAGAGAGTATATTGGTATAAGTGACCCAAGGGTCACGAGGTTGAGCAACCATTCATAGATTATATTGTAATAAGTAGATTTTGTAAATATAATTGTAATTTAATGATTTTATTTTGTTTAAGCGTTTTGTATATTGAACAGTTATATGTACATGTTTATTTTGAATTGAAAGTTTATTTTACTCGATTTGCAAACTGTTCTGGACTGACAGGTTTAACTCTATTCGGGGAAAGTCCAATTTTTTAAAGGGAACTCTGTCAAAATTTTTACAAACCCCGAATATTTTCACAAATAAATATTAAATTAAGCATTTTCTTAAAGTATAAAAATGTAGGATGTTATAGTTGGTATCAGAGCAATGGTTGCAATCCTCGGCCCGGAGTATGGATTCTCCTACTCCCAATGAGTTACTCCACATGAGAGTAACTAATAGGTAGTTGAATAAGTAGTGCACTCTAGTGTTTCTTGCATGCATGCATTGTAAACAGGAATGCGTATAGTTTAGTAGGGTGAGTCATAGTTTAATATTCATAGGAGTATATCTTCAATTTAAAGTGGGCTAACCAAATTTTTCAAAGTATAACTTTGTTGTATTTAGAAATGGACATAGAGTAGAGACTAAGGGAAAGGAAAACTCCCAATGGGACAGAGCATGAAATTGCTACCCCACCGGGAAGTGCTAACTCTTAGTTTTAAATTGGTCATGTCTGTTTCAAAATATGACAAGGGATTGGGATTTCGTTTTATGATGAAATTCCAAAGCCTTCTTTTGGAATCGAAGATGAGTCATTTCCTTATTTGATTGGAACTCAAGTAGCACGAAAACAATTTTGTCTCCAATGCAATATAGAATCGAGACGGATCCCTCGCATTTTGTATTCATCGGAAGATGACATTGTTAAAGTCCTTGAACCCAACCAAATAATTGTTGGATTTATTTTCTAAGTTTAAGAATAGGATCAGTAATTAGAGGTCATCTAGTTATACACTTCGAGCATTCTTTATCAGAGTGCGCAGCGGAAGTGGATAGGTGTTAACCCATTGTAGTTACCTTTAACTGTGATTACTAAGTGTCATCTTAGTATAACCTAATTGCCTTCTGTTGAAAAACTACACTCGGTGGGTGAAACAACTAGGAAACACTAGGAAAGGGGGGTTGAATAGGTGTTATAGAAACTTTGAAAGATTTTCGCAAGAAACAAATCTGAACGATTAAAACCAATGAAAATCAATCAATTAACAAATATTATATCAGAGATTAAGCGAAAACAATCAACACCAATATTCTTATTGATTCACCTAGGTTATGAAAATGATTTTCCCTTTATCAATTTTGCACAATAAAGATTCAATTCAATCAAATATATAAAAATCACTTTTTCTAGGTTTTCAACCAAGAACACAATTAAAGACTTGAATGTAAAGAGTTAAGGGTTTAGAGATACGACACAGTGATTTATCCTGGTTCACTTTCATCCACTTGAAAGCTACTCCAGTCCCCTCTTCAACCAAGAGAGATTCTTCACTATGAGGAATTAGAGTTTCTCAAATTACAAGTAAATGCCTCACAAGACTTCCTTCTTGCTAGCCTACAAGAGATACCACACCCTTGCCTTGTAACCCTATTGATATCTAATCTAACCTCTACTTGATTGTTGATAACCCCACAACAAGTCTTCTTTGCTTGCTTCACTCACAAGACTTCCAAGTACTTTGAGATTCTTCAAAGTGCCTTCCAAATGCTTGATGAAATGCTTCTTCAAGACTTTCAACTAAACTTGCTTGATTCACAAAATCAAGGCTTCCTTTGTTGTAGAATGTTTGCCTCTTGCAATGATTACAACTCAATAGAAAACAAAATAACAATCCTATGAATCTCTTTCAAAAGTTATGAAAAGATCAACATGAGAGATTCAAGGTTCTTGATCAAAGAATATGAAAATGAGAGCTTTGATCTTGAGAGAGTGAGAGAGAATAGTGTGGCTTTGATTCTTTGTAAAATTGTGTATCAAAATGATTCTAGATGATTCTCATTGATAGAAATGATTAGGAAAAGGTTTATATAGAATACCCAAAAGTTAGAGCACTTAGAATGGCTTTTGAGAAGTGAAAAACGTATTTAAAAAACCATATCTGATCAAGTTACTCGAGTGAAATGAGTGTTACTCGAGTAATACGAAAGCTGCATAAATTTCACTCGAGTGAAAAAGGTTTTACTCGAGTAAAAGTTCAGATAATCGATTGTCAAAAGTTTGTTAATCGATTATCAGTTCAAAATACACTGTTAATCAATTATCAAAATCTGTTAATCGATTATTAACATTAAAAATCACTTAAAACTTGTTTTCTCAAAAACTAAACCTTTTCTTTCAAACCTTTAAGCCACCTATTGATTTTAGGCAAAGTGAATACTCAGAATATGATATAATCATGCAATCAAAAGAGATTCACTACCCTCTAATAAACTCTATCCAAATTCATAAACTAAAAGACTTGTGAGGCGAAAGATAAAACAATAAAACACAAACTACCAAACTAAGTCTTCATGAGTTGGCTCTCTCTTCTTCACTTGATATTTGTTGTTGCTTGTTGAGCTTGAACTTGATCAACACATTTAAGCTTGTTCAAAACCTTTTGGCATTTATCAAAACATTCTTCATGGATCTTACAATCTCCCCCTTTTTGAAAATGACAAACATGTTTTGAAATCGTTTGAAGTTCATTGAAGTTGTTGATGCTTGAACCATTTGATCACTTGGTGAGACTCTTGCTCCCCCTCAATTAATGCTTTTGACATTTGAATCCAATTGAGTAAGCTTGATTCTCCCCCTATCTTCAACAACTTTGCTCAACCTACATAAAAACAACAAAACAAACCTTTCTCCAAACATACCATTTCATTTCTCCCCAAAATGATAATATTTCTCTCCTTTTTCAAAACATCATATTTCTCCCCCTTTGGCATTATCAAAAAGAAATATATACCAATTGAAAATATATGATCTAAGCCAAAATAGAGGTACTAATATGATATAACAACCAAAGCATCATCAATATCAAATAAATTGTATACCAACAACATGATACTAATTGAAACAATTGTAAGAAATTGATACCAATAGTATTTTCTCAATAGTATAAACAATATCACATTATAAGAAATAATACCAATTGAGAGAACTATGAGCAATATCCAACAATATCAATTGTAGATACCAATTGTATAATATCAAATGTTACCAATTTGTAGGATTTTCTTCTTGATACCAATTGAAGTAGCAAATGAATGAATATCACATGAAAGTCCTTTTGCTCTTCAATCATACCTACAAAAACAATCATGCTTTGCTTTTTGGTATCCAAATGGTTTTGGATCCATTTTTGTTAGTGTAGGGACTCTCACCCTTTTTCATCCAAACAAAGTCTCCTTTAGGTATACCATGCACTTTAATATAACACACATTTGAAGTATGTCCATGAGTACCACAATAGAAACATGTTGGTGCATTTGAAAAATCAACCTTTGAAAAATCAACAACATTTCTATGAGATTTACTCTTAGCATTAGTATAACCCAAACCAAACTTGTTTGAATTTTCTCTTTGAAAATTTAACAATGTGCTCAATCTAATATCACCATTTGAGAAACTTGCAAGCTTATTTTTCAAAATAGCATTTTCATCCTTAAGCAACTTGCAATTCTCACAATCAACCACAATATTCAATCTACTAGCACAATCACAAGAAGAACTAGCATATATAAGATCAAGGGTTTCATTTTGAAGATTAAGCTCATCAACTTGCTTTTGAAGTTCTAAAATCTCTTGTTGATGTTTCAAAATGAGCTTCTTCCTTTCAATGTTTTTCAAAGCTAGTTTCTTGAGATGTTCATGCATTTCTTCATAAGCATTATATAACATTTCATAAATGTCAAGTACACTGATATTTTCATATTTATCAAAGTATGGAATTGATTCAAACTCTGATAATTGATTGAATGTCGTAACACTAAATTTTAAGAACATCTTATTCACCATGTGAATTCCTAACTAATTGAATGATAGTGTGATTTATTTTTTTTAAGTTACACTGATTATCAATTGATAGGAACTCAATGAATGCGACATAAGTCAATTCGAACCTACAAACTAAAATAAAAGGAAAGTCATTCACTAGAATTTGGAAAAGTGAATGACATTAAACTTTTGACCGTAAATTCGTTCCTTTTATTTGAGTTTGATGATTATAGAGGATTCTTATTTTTCTTGTCAAAGGAATCCTCAAGCTTCAGAATCAATTTAAAATGAATCCGAAATGATTTTGAAAATTTATATAAATGATTTGAAACTTGTAAGTGCTTGGCATGCTTTCTCTAAACAATGATTTCGTTTAAGTTTTAACTGAAAAGAATTTACAAAAAGCATAGAGTGTTTTTACTCATTTTAAAGGAAATGAAAATTCTTGAAAACTCTTTTATCACCAAGTACCAAACCTTTTACACCGAAATTGGTACTTTATTATTTCCATTGTAATGTGGAAGTGGAAAATGTGAATCGAAGGTAGTGAGGTAAGTTAAAGGTAATGTAGTTACCCTAGAACCAAAGTCTAGTTTAGAACCAAACTAGAGTAATGGATGTTGATCCTTCTTCCTTCAAGTTCACATAGAACTCCAAGGAATTTGTTATTCTCAGTGAACAAACTGTATTCCGGAAGTGCAAACCATTTTCAAACCGTTATTAACTCTTTCATGGAATATAGTTTGTGAATGTTAAAGTTCCAGTCTCGACATCCATTGTAAGAGTCGTAGCACCAAAGTCTAGTGAGTAATAGGGAAGTCTCAACTAGGATTTGAGGGCGAGTCTTAGTTGTGTGATCTTAAACCTAAGGAACCAATTAGGAAACCTTAAACCTTAGGAGGACTAGTAAGCGTAGTACTAGTTAAGTCTTGCATTGTAGAGTTCTCTTAGGTTGAGTGTAAGACCCCAATAGTTTTCATTCATATACTGGATGACAGAAGCTAGGTTCGATCTTAGTGAGTCATAGAGTTCGGACATAGTTGTGTAGGCATATAGATGTGCATATAAGAAGCGGTTTTCAAATGTTTTCGAACGCTGGAATTTTATATATATGTATTTACTATCTTAAACTTATTAGGACTATATGTCAAGTCCAAACGTTTTCAGGAACCTTTTCTTGTGATTTTGGGTAGTTCCCCAACTTCCAAATTCTTTCAAGTCTTTTGTTTATTATTTCAAATTGATTTTTGACTAAGATTATTTTTACCTCCTACTAAAAGTAATTTTAAAAAAAAGAATACTATATTAGTTTCTATTAACTAATTATCAAATCAAATTTTCAAAGTTAAATTGCCTTGTATTTCCTCACATGGTAATCTAGAATTTCTATATATCTTTCTCTAAGTGTGTCTCTATTTTTCAAAGTAACCTTTTTGGAGAAAACCTTACAAGTGACAAATTTGTAATGAAAAAACAACCACTTATTTTCTATACCTATGATTAAAATGTATTTTTCCATCACATGTCTTAAACATATTTCCAATTTTACTATGGATACATATATATAGTATTCAATTATTTAAGTTTCTCAATGAATGTTTACATTTGTTTTGGAAAGCCGATGCATTTAACTATTTCCTTTCAAAACCTTATTCTCATCCATGCGCCAATCATAATTCCCTGTGATCCTAAGGGAGTCTTGCTATTGGCAAACTTTTCAAACCCTTCTCTCCTCCTTAATGCAAAACTCCTTTTGATGTGCATGGATTGTTTTTACTTGACTTTGTATTGAATTGATGTTTTGCGTTTCTGTTAAGAAATACACTCTTTGATGAAATTCAAATGATGTTTCTTTTACTTAATTTATGTTTGATCTTAAAATAAAAATCTTTATGCACCATAATACTTTGAGGTTTTGTTTTTTTTGTATTTGATTTCCCCTTTAACTTATGTTTGAATTATAATTTTGTGACATTGACCTTTCTTAAATAATAAATGTTTTGTGTTTTGATTGTCTCTATCTGTATCGTGTGTGAGTATGTGTTGTGAAAGTTTGAATGTTTAGATTCTATTGAATAGTGTTAGGTAGTGTTGGATATAGGACTAAGTAGGTCTGTATTGTCAGGTATTGCCCCTAGGCTTCGAACTTCATGTTTTGAACCTTAAGGAACTAAGTGGGACTTTATGGTAAAAGTCTCAATAGCAATCAAGTAGATATAGTAATAGGAACCCAACCGGAGTCGTATCCTAAGTGGGGGAGTGAATTCCCCAAAGTTATGTCTATCCTGAACTAGGTTAAGACCTTTCCTTCAACCGAGCATATGGCTCCATATCTCCTCTTCCCTTGAAGTGAGCCGAATTTCGGGGACGAAATTCTTATAAGTAGGGGAGAATTGTAACATCCCCAAATTTACTAAGTGTTTAGATGCCTTAGTGAATATAATTGCCCTAAGTGTCGTAGCATTCTTAGGTTTCGATTTCAGTTGAAAACGTTAATTGGTTTTAGAATTAGTGTGTGCTTAAGTGTTTAGAGTGTAGCATTTAGCTAAGAATAGATTTGTGTGAAGTAGAAATAAGTTAGAATAGGTTTAGAGTGTAGAGAAAGGAATGTGTTAGGTTAAGATTGCGATTTAGAAAGGTTATTAAAGGATTAAGAGTATAGGACTTTAGGAAATTAAGAATAAAAGATCCATAGCTCTAAACCTAAATTCCACCGTTGGATATTAAGATAAGGGTGTTAGGAAGCTTGCCTCAAAATTTGAGCAAGATCCGACGGTTAACGAAAAAGTTATGGCACTTCGAAGTACAAGGGTTTAAGTGGGCTGAAGTGGTTACTCGAGTAACACTGGAGTTAATCGAGTAATGGCCGTAGGGTGCACTTAAGTTACTCGATTAACACTTGAGCTAATCGAGTAAGGCCGAATGATGCTCACGAATTAATCGAGTAAGCATGCGACTAATCGAGTAAGGCCGAATGATGCTCACGAATTAATCGAGTAAGCATGCGACTAATCGAGTAAGGCCGAAGGCTGTTCTAAGCCAAATTTACATGGGTTACTCGATTAACCCAAGTGGTTAATCGAGTAATGCTGTCAGATCAGCTTAAAAAACACGAGTTTTGGGGTGCTGACTCATTTCTCTCTTCCTCTTCTTCGAGTTCTTCTTCTCTTCTCCTCCCCAATCCTTCTCAATCACCAAACTAACATCAAATAACTCTAATCCATCAACCTATAATCACTTCCCATCAACTCCCTATCATTTCCCATCAACCAAAAGATCAATTTCTCTCTCTCACACTCAAATCCCCAAATTCCCCTCTCTAAACCCTAACTTTTCTAATTCATTAAGTTGAGCCTCCAAATCATTCAATTGGTCTTAGGAGTTGCTAGAGGGGCAAGGATTTGGAGTCATGGAGCATGGATTGGAGCTTGGTGTGGAGCTCCAACAAAAACCCCAATTCTCTTTCTCTCTCCTCAAGGTAAGGGGTGTACTTTGGTCTAGTATTAGAGGAAGGGTTTATTTATAGTAATAGAGTTATAATTTGGTATATTATTGATTGATTAGGTTGATGGTTAGGTGGGTAGAGTATAGTTGAAAACTATAAGTTTTAGGGATATGTAAATTGTGAATTGTTAAGTAGGAAGTGAAGAACCCTAGGAAGATGATTTAAATTACAGTCCCTGAGACATACCTGAGTATGTCGACTGATTGTTGATTGATATTGTTTGTATTAATATTATTAAAGTGTATATAAGTAAATTGTAAATGACATTCATATAGTTATGCATTAAATAGGTCCAAGTACTTCTCAATTGAGTTTAAACCAATTAAATGCCATTTTCTAAAGAACAAAGAGGGCCTTAAATTCAATTGAGAAACACTTGAGATATTGGATCATGCATGGTGTAAAGGTGGACGTTAGGAGTAGGGGAAAAACACACGTCGCTTCGCGATTGATGAGGACAAGAGTAAATGTTAGGAATTATTATGGAGAACTTTGATCTTGCAAAGGATACGGGTTTGCTTCCCGTATTGGGGGTTGGTTCTATGCAAACCATAATAATTCTATTTACTTTGGTTTCTTTGGGCCAGTCGAGGGTGATTTCTGCTAAAGCCCGATTTGGACAAATCAACCCAAATCGCATGAGGAACCTTCCTAAGTGGAGGTGAAGTGTTGTGCAAGCGGGTGAGCGAGGGACCTTCCTAAGTGGAGGTGAAGCACCCAACTAGAGGTTGAGAAATGCTTACTCCTGGTCGGTTTTTCCCCAGAGTGGAGGGAGGGTTGTGAGGTGGTTGTGTTATTATTGATATGGAAAAGGGAAAGTGTATAGGTACATTGTGTGAGGAACCCTCCTGCGGGGAGAATGTGAAGCAAAATGTACCCAATAGTGTAAAAGCGTTAAAAGTTAAAGTGTTAAAAGTGTATAGGTACATTGTGCGAGGAACCCTCCTGCGGGGAGAATGTGAAGCACAATGTACCCAATCGTTAAAAGTGTAAAAGTGTTAAAAGTAAAGTGAAAAGTGTGCAAGTGAAAGGGAAAGTGTGAATGTATTATGAAGTTGTTTTAATTCGTCGAATCCAATACAAAAGTGTAAAAGTGTTTGAAAGGAAATAAAGTGTTCAATGTTGGATTCGAGAATTAATCCACCTAAGTGTGACGATAGCAAGGCATAACCATGTGATTGTGCATTGTAGTATTATATAAAAGTATTATACCCTTATATGTAGAGGTCATAAACTGAATAGTGTTGTTGTGCCTTACTTGCTAATTGAATGGTGAATCGTATAATTGTTATTGTTTGTGTTTGAATATACCTCATTATGATTTATTACTGTTTTTAAGCGTTTTCTTTGATCTAGATTTCAAAGTACTTACCCTTACAATGGACATATTAGGTACACCAAGGAGACAGGCATGAAAGGATCAAGGCCGAGAACGGTATACTCATAGTAGAGAGTATATTGGTATAAGTGACCCAAGGGTCACGAGGTTGAGCAACCATTCATAGATTATATTGTAATAAGTAGATTTTGTAAATATAATTGTAATTTAATGATTTTATTTTGTTTAAGCGTTTTGTATATTGAACAGTTATATGTACATGTTTATTTTGAATTGAAAGTTTTATTTTACTCGATTTGCAAACTGTTCTGGACTGACAGGTTTAACTCTATTCGGGGAAAGTCCAATTTTTTAAAGGAAACTCTGTCAAAATTTTTACAAACCCCGAATATTTTCACAAATAAATATTAAATTAAGCATTTTCTTAAAGTATAAAAATGTAGGATGTTATACTATGCCGAGAAAGTATACTCTCACCTAAAGAGAGTATGTTATTGGTTGGGACCTTCTTGGTCTCATCCTTATTGCAATCATTCTAGGATTTTATAATGTAATATAATTTCATTAATTAAAGTTGTATTTAAGTAAAAAAAAAATTATTCCAAGTTGAGCTCACCTTTATTTTGTAAACGGACTTTATAAGGATTTTATTAAAGGTAGTAGTGATTGTGAAGGATATCTATATATATCCTCTCCTGCGGAAGTTAAATAGTACCACAGTCACTTATAATGTAATTACAGATTTTAATTATGTATGTATATAATGTTCTGGATCTGACAGGTACAAAACATTTATTTTGGAAAAGGTCCATAATTCAGACGAAACTCTGCAAAAAATTCTATATAAACATTATATAATTAAATATTATACTTTAAGTTACTAAAGAGTAGGATGTTACAAAAATGATTAGAAATCGTTCTCTGCAACATGCATAAGAGAATGGAATGAAATTGAAGTCTCAAAAGTTCAAGAGCTTACCAAAATCAATGGTCCAAGTAATCTCCAGGAACTGAAACCAGCTTCAACTCCTTCCCTTCTCAGTTTCGATTCTCACTCTATGCATGATTCTAGCTAACCAACTTAGTGTTTTTACGAAGCCCTGGATGTGAGCTTCGTAACAGTATATCACACTCGTCCTAACTCTCGAAATCAAAGGAGAATCGTGGGAGATAAAATTGGAACCCTAAACTCACGAATTCATCAACAAAAAGCTTGAATTCGTGGTTGATGAGTTTAAATAGCCAATTCTCAGCTTCATGCAGCTCGCCACGATGCCCTTTGCGTTGTCCTTGAGCTGATTGGGTGTCGAACTCGGGGATTAACGCGTTGATGACTCATCAAACGCACTATCTCGAGCAACACTACCCAGAATACTCGAGTGTTCTTAGAAATACTCGAGTCTTTTGACTCAAATTTGAAAAATAATTACTTTATTCCTTCTTCCCTCCAAAATCTTTCTAATATTGCACTTAGGTCCTACAGCAAGGACTAATATGCAAAAATCTAATTTTTGCACAGAAAATAATTATAAATTATTTTCTACCTATTTGCAATATTTAAATATCTAATTTAATCAAGAATTCATAATAAAGATTAATTATAAATAGAATTTATAATTAACTTTTATTAATCCAGGATTAAAATTTTGGGGTATTACACCCTAAGTGTTGAAGAACAACTTCATTCATCATCATCATCAACCTCAAGCCAAAGCAAGAGCATCACTTCATCTCCATAGCCAAGACAAGAACCAAGAGCTTCATTGTAACACCCCGATTTAGAACATAAATTATTATTCCTACATTTTAAAATAGTATTGGAAAAATATGAGCCAATTTTTTTTTATCTGTGACATGAACATACTTAAGAGGTGGTGAAAGTATGCCTTTAAAATAAAATAAGTATATGTCATGTCACCGATCAAATTCCAAACCCGAATGTTACCCACATCATGCTTTGGAACCAACACCGTAATTTCATAAAACTATTTCCATTTCCCAAAGGGTTCGTTATTTCATAAAACATTTTAATAGTTTCATCCGAGTGTCATGGTTCCCAAAAATAGTCCGGTGTTACAGTAACGTACATAATGGTCCTTGCCAGGTTATCCAGTACACATAAACAGGACGAAAAGCATAAACAATACCGACACTAAGGACTGGAAACGTCCTCCACTGAGAATAGAGACTTGGTCGTTGCTCCAGAAGGCTCCATCCAATCCCATCTTGTTCCCGTATCTTCTTCACTCACATCCTCATCTTCCCATGCGTCTTCACCTTCCCAGGTGTCATCGTAACTCAGCTCTTCTGACGACGCATAACTACCGATGTCGAATTCCCATCCTTCGAACGTCATGACTCGAGAGGTTAAATCCACATCGGGTCCCAGCTGGAATTCGTGGCGCCACCAAGGAATAAACTCACCCTCATCATCAATTTCTTGTGGGTTACCACATGGAGGATACCAAGCTGCTAGTTTCCTCAAAAGGGTAGTCTACCACCCAACCATCCTACCTTGCCGGTTTCCCTGGCCCTTAGCATTCTGGCAACATTGCCTACCTGAACTTACAATTTAATTTTTAAACAGAGAACACACAAACCAGAGAGAATAAGAAATCCAGACATTGAGATGTCGACTATGTGGATTTATATTAGGCAATTAAACAATTGAGCAGATAAAGCACAACAATTACAATGAATAGGACCGTAACTTAATTCATATTCTCTTCGATGTTTCTCATTCTTACTCATTACGTTTTTGGCCTTCATTCACATTCATGTCACCAAATTATCTTAGGCACCTCTTGCCACATACCACATTTTTATTCCATCTCTTTCCTTTGCGTAAAACTTTATCTTTTTCATAACTATGTGCTTTAGATAATTCACTATTCCCTTCTCAATGGTTGAAATCTCATCATTGATATATTGTTACTCTTTTTCTCTTATTAAGTCTTATTATATCGTGTCCATCAATGACGGGGAATTTGAGAGAAAGTTATTGTGGATTTTTGGTTAGCACACATACATCTCATCCAAACCTCCCAAGCCTAATCGGAAGCAAACGGGACGTATAGGAACCTTAACCCACGCAGGTCGAACAGCCGAGAAATCACAAGGTATATGTCAAGGCCACAAATGTACGTGCCGGCCATCATGACACTTAACACTTTAAATCCAAAATCATTTGACTTCCCGCCTCGTTCAGGTTCCCTCTCACTGTTTCAAATTTGATCAAGTGGGCGACAGTATTATCCTAGTCTGCAGTGTGCCCGCTACGATCCCTTGGGTCTTAAGTCCCAATCACTTATAGACTAGCTCCACCTAGCATAGTACTCTAGGTTTCTTGATGTATCACCGTCATCACCCTCCCCTATCACAATCACACTTCTGAATATCCGCAGATAAGCAAGGTATCTCCCTCTCCACTACTTCACACTCAACTCGTTGCGTTATTCAATATCTTTTAAATGTCTTATTAATATTTTAATATTAATCTTAGATTTGGCGAGTCACCCTCGCTCATCCCTTCGGTGAACCTCGACCTCTAAATAATTCTTTCTCGTTACTCTTTTCCAATAGTGTTTTATTCCCACGTATCAAAGCTTGGACACACGAGCATACTGCCACGTGGCCAGCACAAGTTCATCCTGAAAAGTATAACATTCTTCATCCCACTGTATTCTCAACACTTTTCTCCTTTTTCAAAAAAATATTATCCATACAATCCATTCCCATTTTAAACGGTTACTTAAGTTCTTGCCGTCAAATGCTTACATATACTATATCATCATTATCACTCAAACGAACCCACATATTACATTTCATGAATATTTCCCATTCCAAATAAAAGGTCCACATGCATACATGCATAACAGTAATATTATCAGATCATCATATTATATCATTTGCAGTTTGAAATCAATCATGACATAAAAAGGGTCCAGCCTTTAGTATTAGTGGCCACTCATACTCAAACAATTGCCACTATATGACCGACTCTTTTAGATCCCTACGTTCCGACTTTTGAGATGGTCCGGAACATTAACACACATTACCTAATTACCATGGCGTCTTAAGGAAAGCTTCTCTATCACCTTTTGTAACTTGTAGCCTTTGCGTTCCACCGAGTCGAAACCGCCGCTGACAGCCTTGCCTTTTTCCATTCGTCCTCCTTAAATTAAGAAATCACACAGAGATCACTACTACGTAATTAAATTATGCTATGCCCATATGTCATGCATTTAAACACTTTAGAATGATTACATCGAATAATTCATTGCGAACTCACGCACTTTCAAAGATATTGTGAATAATTCTAAAACATCTCATGGTTCATGAAAATCATTTAAATACTCATTTGCAAAAGTATCAAGGCTGGAATTTCAACGCGCATAGGTAAAAATCCAATTAAAACCAAACCAAAACAATTTCGAGTTCTCACACTTTGTTTAAAACTCGCGGATAACCCATACGCTGAAAAATTAAAGCGATAGACTGAATAAAACGTAAATACGTCAAAAAGCGTTGAGAATAATCAACTTGACAAGTCTGAAAGATAATATTTAGCTGCTGATCCGTTTTGTACAACAGTCTATCCGAACCCGAAAATGCAACTTTTTCAATTCCACTTTTCCTTAAATCAAATATCACTAGAAACTTAACTTTTAAATCATTTGAAATAATTTTTAAAATTGAAAACAAGTTAAATAAAATCTGGACAACAAAGGATAAGTCCATAAATCACTTTTTTTAGAAACCCGAAAACACAGTAAAGTCACACTTTAATTCTCATAGCATTTTGGCATAAAACAAACACTCAAACACTTTATCTTTCAAGTTTTAACACCAAAAACAAAACTTGGGAAGCAACCACACTCACCCAGTATTTTCAATTAAATCAAACTAAATCAATCCAAAATCAATTAATCTTCCAAAAGCTAGTCAAGAAATCGAGCACTCTTTAAACATTACTTAGATACTCAAACGACAATCAACACTTTAACAAGTCAAACCACATAGTCAAGTTCCTCATGTTTCATCAACACACAATCAAATTAGCAAGTGAATACATAGCCAATTAATCGTCAAGTAGCACTTAAGCGATTTAACTTAACCTTTAAACTAAACTCTAAAACTGAAAAATAAACAACAACGCTAATTCTTTTAATTTTATTTCCATATAATCCATACATGCTTCAAATACCACTTAACTTTTAAAAAAATGAATTCCTCCCCTATGAACATGCCAAAACCGAATCATACATCAAAAAATATCAAGGTCAATTTTTTTTTCTAACATTCCATAAAAGCATTTAAAGAAACATTCCTCAACCAAATTTTAACATACAATGAACTCATTAACTCTAACCAAGCATATAGCACATAATTACTTCCAAAAATAATTAAATTTTTTTATGTCCTTACTTTTAAATAAAAGGGGTCGAATTGAACTACACAAGTACTCCAAAAATTACCATTGGCAAACACTTAAGTCGATTTAGTCATTTCAAAATCTTAACACACAATTTCATTTGAAAGGAACAAAAATCATTTAATCATGCCAAAACATCTCATCCAAAATACATGGTTCAGCCAAGGCACATAAAATGCACTAAGGTTCATACATCCCAAAAAGTGTCAAAAAGAGTATTTAATCAAATACGAGGAAAACGCTAAAGATAAAATCCAAAATCTTGTTCAATCAAAGAGTTTAAATCTCAAAATCTGAAGAACACTAATATATATATATCTAAGTTAATCATATAAAAATTTCAAGTCATTCGGACACTCCGAACTTAGGTTTCTATTCAGATTTGTCACAAAAACTCAGTCAGTCCTACTGCTGACCTGAAGCAGAAACATACTAATTAAAAATAGAAAATCATCTTCGAATCGCATAAAATTTGGTATAGACCTTCCTCACTCTCCCAAGATCACCTCATTAAAATTTCAGATTATTTGAAGTTTCCCAAGTCACGTCTTTCTAATTAAAATTACCTCAAATTATGCAAAAACAGAATTGAGTTTCTCACTGTTTGGGTTTGTTAAAAATATCAAACCAACTCCAAATAACCTCAAATTTTAAGCCATTTAGAGTAGTTTAAGGTTGAAAACTCTGTTCTCGTTCTACTCGAAAAACTCATTTTTCCGAAAGCGTTTTCGCAAGTGTAGTTCTTTTAAAACTAGTAAACTAAATCCAAAAATCTTGAAAAAATTAAGAGGCACTCCCAATTAAATTATAAAAACAGAGGCTGAGTTTCAAAAGCATTTGACTTTTGAAAGTTGTAACATCCTCATTTTTAATTCTAAACGTAATAAGAATAATAAAAGGAAAAATAGTGCTGACTTATTGATTAGTGATATGGCTAAGTGATTAATTCAATTAAAATGTTAAAAATAATTATACTATTTGAAAAGCATACTTTCTATGCTTTAATATATTTTGACAATTTAAAGGTTGAACTTGTTTTAAAAATTTTAAGATTCTTAATATAATTTTATATAAGTACTTACTAAATGCTTACATTATATTATTAGTATTTTTTTTTTGAGATTTATAATAAACAAATAAATAGAAATGGTACTAGTGTTTTAAATCATACTAACACAAGTGGTAATAATAATAATAATAAATAAATAAAAAGAAAAAGAAAAATAATAACAATAATAATAATATATAAAAAAAAAGAAGAAGAAAAACGTGTGAGTGGTGTGTGTTTGTGTTCCTGAGCCAAGAACCCTTATCTTCTTCTTCATCTTTCTCTTCCCTTCGTCTCTCTCTCAGCCGCTCCAACCAACCACCAAACCGCCGCCTTGTTCTCTCTCTTCCTCCGGCGCTATATATCTCTCTCCCCTCCATTGTCGGTTTTTCTCTCACCCCGTCTCTCCCTCTCATTTCCCAGTCGCGACTCCCTCCTGGCCAAGGAAGGACCGCCACCGCCACTATTGGTTATGCTCGCTGCCACCACCTCTTTCCTCTCCCCGTTCGTGTTCGCTGCTACATGAACAAGAGAACCTTGTTCAAGTCTCTCCCGACATTAGGTGCTGATGTTGCCGCCGTTTGTGGTTCAGTCATCGTCGTGACTTGGGGCCTGCAAACCGCCTCTCCCTCCCTTGTTCTTGGTTGCACCGCCACTGCTGTGGTTGTTGAAGGAAGCTCGTGAATCGCGAGCCCCGGATTTCATCGACGCCGTCATCGACATCGGCCATGGTTACGGGTTTGACCCAAACCTCCAACACCAACATAGTCGTGGAGTCGAACCGACCCCGGTCGTGTAAGCTGTAGTTGCTGTTAGTGGGTTTGGACTAATTCAATGTAAGCCGAAGCAGGATCTCCCCCGCTCAGCCGCAAGTCAGATTCTATTGAAATCCAGAGGTAAGAGGGGACTTTTACCTGGCTTAGGGGATAAATTCTGGGATGTTGGTAGTGATGATTAAGTGTAGAAGAATACGTATATTATTGAGCCTTAGGGTAACTAGTAATAACAAAAGATAATAGTTTAGGGAGAAATAGAACCTCTCATTAATTAATTAAAATTTTTAAAGGCAAGCCATGATTATTGAAAGTTAATGTTTGATGAATTATATGAGAATAGGAAATTATGAATTATATGTGTTTATGATGACGTGTATGAGGTGTTGGTTATTAGTGTGTAAGGAGAGTGAATATAAACTTGGAAATGACAGATTAATTATGAATTGAGTAAGTGTAAAAAGATAGCGAATGATTTGATAAAAGACATTGAACTAAGACAACAAAATAATTGGGTATGTTGTGTGAGTTGGTTAGATTTATTAAAATGTATTGAAAATTAGTAATTATGTTAATTTGTGATTATTTATAAAAGTGTAGTGATATGTATGTTGGACTTACATGAGAATATGAGATTTGATTATGTGGTGAATGTTGTGCTAAATTATGTTGGTTGGAATAGATATGAATGACTCTGATAATTGATTTGATATTGGTATGTGATGTTATGTGCAAATTGTGATGTTGGTAATTGATTTAAATGGAGAGCATGTATAAATTATATTGAACCTGGAAGTTATGAATGGTAACGAACGAGATGATTTGGAATGAGAAAAAGGAGAATTTTAGCAAGTGAAAATATAAGGGTATGATTGAATGATGAAATCCATGAGATTGGAAACCAATGAGATAATTTGGAAACGAAATTCAAAGATTTAAAGATATATAATTGTTTAGTGCTGGTATGAGGTACCTTCCGGTGTGGAGTTGAAGTACTCACCGGCCAAACTGTATGAGGTAACTTCCGGTGTGGAGGTGAAGTACAGTGGTGTGAGGTACCTTCCGGTGTGGAGGTGAAGCACCCATAGGCGAAACTGTATGAGGTACCTTCCGGTGTGGAGGTGAAGTACAGTGGTGTGAGGTACCTTCCGGTGTGGAGGTGAAGCACCCATAGGCCAAACTGTATGAGGTACCTTCCGGTGTGGAGGTGAAGTACAGTGGTGTGAGGTACTTTCCGATGTGGAGGTGAAGCACCCATAGGCCAAACTGTATGAGGTACCTTCCGGTGTGGAGGTGAAGTACAGTGATGTGAGGTATCTTCCGGTGTGGAGGTGAAGCACCCATAGGCCAAACTGTATGAGGTACCTTCCGGTGTGGAGGTGAAGTACAGTGGTGTGAGGTACCTTCCGGTGTGGAGGTGAAGCACCCATAGGCCAAATTGTATGAGGTACCTTCCGGTGTGGAGGTGAAGTACAATGGTATGAGGTACCTTCCGGTGTGGAGGTGAAGTACCTGCAGGCCAACTTGTATGAGGTACCTTCCGGTGTGGAGGTGAAGTACAACGATATGAGGTACCTTCCGGTGTGGAGGTGAAGTATCCCTAGGCCACATTGTATGAGGTACCTTCCGGTGTGGAGGTGAAGTACAATGGCGCGAAATGTATTTTTAAGAATAAAATGTTAAAATGTGTCGACCTCTGACCTGAGGGACACAAAATGAATTAAAATGATTAAGTGTTGACCTCTGACCTGAGGGACACATAATTCAAATAAGGAAAATTAAGAGGGCCTCTGTTTTGAGGTGTTGCACTGAAATAAAGTGAGTATATGAAAAGAAAGTGTTAAAAGGAAAAGAGAAAGAAGAATACGAAAATGAAGAAAAGAATAATAAAAGTTGAATAATTGGGAATTTAATGAAATGAGTGTTGTTGTGAATGTTATGATTATTATAAGTTGGTTAGGCTTAGTTCATCACTATTTTATTGAGGGTTTATTTCTCTTAAGTTCTGCGTAATTGCTACCCCTTTTGCAGTTATTTTTTTCAGGTACAGAAGCAAGGTTTACATCGTCACAGGCCGAGCAGGATTCACTCCACCACGTGGAGTGTATTTATAATAGCATGAGTGGACATAGATATCTATATTTTGATTAGTATTCTGGATTAATGGCAATTTGCTAAGTAAGCCCTGGAACTTGTATTATTTTGTAAAACCGGGCTTTAGTTTTAAAAATGTCTGTATAATTTATAAGTTTTCTTGTTTAAATTAATCTGGCTGAACAGGTACAAAACAGGAAATTTTGGTAAAGTCCGAAAAACAGAGGAAACTCTGTCCGTTTTTCCGGAAAAATATTCATAAGTATTTTAATTTAAAAAGAAATTTTCAAGTACCAATTTCCCTAAAACTCTAATTTAACTAAATTAATGTGAGGGTGTTACATTATGGTATCAGAGCAGTTTTTCCTCGGCCTTGGAGTTTGGACTTACAACTCCAGCGGTTTACTCAACAAGCGAGTGACCGAAAGTCAGAGTCAAGTTTAAATTAGATACCTAAGTACATATATATTTATGGATATTCATGCTTAGTCGCGTAGTTATTATATATGTGTATTAACTTTTCTTTCTTCAGGAATTAAGCCCCATGGCTAGTAGGCGCAGTGATAGATATAGGATCGCTGCATTGCTAAGGAACAGTGAAAAGCCTTAGAAAACATCAACAAGTTTGAGTCCATCAAGCCCCTTATCCATATTCGTAATTGGTTGTTCGGATTAATTCGGATAATCTCAACAACCTCATCAAGTATCCTCATCGAGACCAATCGAGTTGAACCATCGACCCGCGTTTCCCATCGAATAAGAGAACTTAGATGTGTAGATACGAGAAAATTGTCAAATCATAGGAACTCAGTATAACTCTAAGCTCACCCATAGATAAACAATTCGACACTACCCTCAATCTCAAAGGATCATCAAGAACTTAGACAATTGATTCTTAGAATCGACCAAGCCTACCCCTTGACATTGACACACCCGGGTATGTCGATGCCAAGTGGGGGAGAACGTAGTAAACCAGTTTAGGTCACATTCGAGTGAAGAATGCGGATGAGAAAGAAAGACGAGCGAGGACAAAGTGTAAAGTGTCCTCGTATACCCATGAAGAGACTAGGCTTATTGTTGGTAGGAATACCGTACGAACCATTAGTTATCATTCTCCCTAGCTCTTCGGAGAAGACATCTTGAGTATGCGTGAAATCGCCATCTTCGCGTGCCGGAACGAAAATTCAAGTGAACAAATAATCGATTACCTTAACCTGATAATCGATTATTCCTTCAATGCAACATTTTTAGGACTTCCCACCAGAGGCCTTGTAATCGATTAAAGCCTTGAAAGTAATCGATTACAGCTCATCATAATCGATTACTTCATATGAGATAATCGATTATATTTGCTGCAACTTTTTATTGTTTTCATCAGGGGCCCTATAATCGATTACTGACCATCCAAGTAATCGATTACTTAGTGGAAAAGTCATATTTTGATGATTTTCTATCTCTAATTCATTTCCATAGGCTCTACACCCAATCCAAGCTTGATACCCCACACAAACCTCTTCCTAAACTTAACAATCCTCATAATAACTTGGAATAATTTGTCCTGTGTTACATATTTAAGTTGAGGGTGTTATGCTGGACACGAGTTAGTTTTCTAGTATCGCTATCCTAACCTGGGAGTACCAGGAAACTATAAACTTCAATACCCCGCATTAGTAGCGAATGAAGTTCTTGAAGAGACGGTTGGGAACCAACCTTTGGTAACTTAAGAGGTAGAGCTAAACTTTGACCGTGACCTTAGAGTAGGACCAATTTCTAGGTATTCCCATGACGATTTGAAACTGTCGAACAAGCGGAGTTGAAGCATCAATGGAGTAGGACGCGAATGTCGCTAAGGTTAATCTTTGAGGTGAACCTTGTCGGACCCGCACCAAGGGAGTAAAAAGCATGGTTAAGCGTCGCTATCCTTAGTTCGATACTCGACTCAGAGAACCTTCTCTAAGAACCAAGAATTGTAGGTATAAGTCGTGGTATAGAAGGAGCTACCAGTTGGCCAATCTTGCCAGCAAATTCTCCAATAGAATGACCCCAAGCTATTGAACCGGGTACTAGAAATTGGAAAGGTGTTGTGATTAAGAGGATCACAACCGATCGAGTGTACAATGTTAAGGATCCTAAGGAGTAAGTGGAAGTCAAGGCGAATCCTTCACTTAGACGCGTTCTAAGTGTGGGAGTAAGTTAAGAAAGTATAGAAAGCTTTGGTGGAATTTTTCTCAAGTCGTTGTTAACCCTTACTTCGTGTAATATGAATTTCGGGGACGAAATTCTTATAAGTGTGGGAGGATTGTAACATCCCCATTTTTAATTCTAAACGTAATAAGAATAATAAACGGAAAAATAGCGCTGACTAATTGATTAGTGATATGGCTAAGTGATTAATTCAATTAAAATGTTAAAAATAATTATACTATTTGAAAAGCATACTTTCTATGCTTTAATATATTTTGACAATTTAAAGGTTTAACTTGTTTTAAAAATTTTAAGATTCTTAATATAATTTTATATAAGTACTTACTAAATGCTTACATTTTATTATTAGTATTTTTTTTTTGAGATTTATAATAAACAAATAAATAGAAATGATACTAGTGTTTTAAATCATACTAACACAAGTGGTAATAATAATAATAATAAATAAATAAAAAGAAAAAGAAAAATAATAATAATAATAATAATAATATATAAAAAAAAAGAAGAAGAAAAATGTGTGAGTGGTGTGTGTTTGTGTTCCTGAGCCAAGAACCCTTATCTTCTTCTTCATCTTTCTCTTCCACCGCCGGCCCTAAAACCCCAGCCGCCCTCCTTCCCTTCGTCTCTCTCTCAACCGCTCCAACCAACCACCAAACCGCCGCCTTGTTCTCTCTCTTCCTCCGGCGCTATATATCTCTCTCCCCTCCATTGTCGGTTTTTCTCTCACCCCGTCTCTCCCTCTCATTTCCCAGTCGCGACTCCCTCCTGGCCAAGGAAGGACCGCCGCCGCCACTATTGGTTATGCTCCCTGCCACCACCTCTTTCCTCTCCCCGTTCGTGTTCGCTGCTACATGAACAAGAGAACCTTGTTCGAGTCTCTCCCGCCATTAGGTGCTGATGTTGCCGCCGTTTGTGGTTCAGTCATCGCCGTGACTTGGGGCCTGCAAACCGCCTCTCCCTCCCTTGTTCTTGGTTGCACCGCCACTGCTATGGTTGTTGAAGGAAGCTCGTGAATCGCGAGCCCCGGATTTCATCGACGCCGTCATCGACATCGGCCACGGTTACGGGTTTATCCCAAACCGCCAACACCAACATAGTCGTGGAGTCAAACCGACCCCGGTCGTGTAAGCTGTACTTGTCGTTAGTGGGTTTGGACTAATTCGACGTAAGCCGAAGCAGGATCTCCCCCGCTGAGCCGCAAGTCAGATTCTATTGAAATCCAGAGGTAAGAGGGGACTTTTACCTGGCTTAGGGGATAAATTCTGGGATGTTGGTAGTGATGATTAAGTGTAGAAGAACACGTATATTATTGAGCCTTAGGGTAACTAGTAATAACAAAAGATAATAGTTTAGGGAGAAATAGAACCTCTCATTAATTAATTAAAATTTTTAAAGGCAAGCCATGATTATTGAAAGTTAATGTTTGATGAATTATATGAGAATAGGCAATTGTGAATTATATGTGTTTATGATGACGTGTATGAGGTGTTGGTTATCAGTGTGTAAGGAGAGTGAATATAAACTTGGAAATGACAGATTAATTATGAATTGAGTAAGTGTAAAAAGATAGCGAATGATTTGATAAAAGACATTGAACTAAGACAACAAAATAATTGGGTATGTTGTGTGAGTTGGTTAGATTTATTAAAATGTATTGAAAATTAGTAATTATGTTAATTTGTGATTATTTATAAAAGTGTAGTGATATGTATGTTGGACTTACATGAGAATATGAGATTTGATTATGTGGTGAATGTTGTGCTAAATTATGTTGGTTGGAATAGATATGAATGACTCTGATAATTGATTTGATATTGGTATGTGATGTTATGTGCAAATTGTGATGTTGGTAATTGATTTAAATGGAGAGCATGTATAAATTATATTGAACCTGGAAGATATGAATGGTAACGAACGAGATGATTTGGAATGAGAAAAAGGAGAATTTTAGCAAGTGAAAATATAAGGGTATGATTGAATGATGAAATCCATGAGATTGGAAACCAATGAGATAATTTGGAAACGAAATTCAAAGATTTAAAGATATATAATTGTTTAGTGGTGGTATGAGGTACCTTCCGGTGTGGAGGTGAAGTACTCACCGGGCAAACTGTATGAGGTACCTTCCGGTGTGGAGGTGAAGTACAGTGGTGTGAGGTACCTTCCGGTGTGGAGGTGAAGTACAGTGGTGTGAGGTACTTTCCGGTGTGGAGGTGAAGCACCCATAGGCCAAACTGTATGAGGTACCTTCCAGTGTGGAGGTGAAGTACAGTGGTGTGAGGTATCTTCCGGTGTGGAGGTGAAGCACCCATAGGCCAAACTGTATGAGGTACCTTCCGGTGTGGAGGTGAAGTACAGTGGTGTGAGGTACCTTCCGGTGTGGAGGTGAAGCACCCATAGGCCAAATTGTATGAGGTACCTTCCGGTGTGGAGGTGAAGTACAATGGTATGAGGTACCTTCCGGTGTGGAGGTGAAGTACCTGCAGGCCAACTTGTATGAGGTACCTTCCGGTGTGGAGGTGAAGTACAACGATATGAGGTACCTTCCGGTGTGGAGGTGAAGTATCCCTAGGCCACATTGTATGAGGTACCTTCCGGTGTGGAGGTGAAGTACAATGGCGCGAAATGTATTTTTAAGAATAAAATGTTAAAATGTGTTGACCTCTGACCTGAGGGACACAAAATGAATTAAAATGATTAAGTGTTGACCTCTGACCTGAGGGACACATAATTCAAATAAGGAAAATTAAGAGGGCCTCTGTTTTGAGGTGTTGCACTGAAATAAAGTGAGTATATGAAAAGAAAGTGTTAAAAGGAAAAGAGAAAGAAGAATACGAAAATGAAGAAAAGAATAATAAAAGTTGAATAATTGGGAATTTAATGAAATGAGTGTTGTTGTGAATGTTATGATTATTATAAGTTGGTTAGGCTTAGTTCATCACTATTTTATTGAGGGTTTATTTCTCTTAAGTTCTGCGTAATTGCTACCCCTTTTGCAGTTATTTTTTTTTCAGGTACAGAAGCAAGGTTTACATCGTCACAGGCCGAGCAGGATTCACTCCACCACGTGGAGTGTATTTATAATAGCATGAGTGGACATAGATATCTATATTTTGATTAGTATTCTGGATTAATGGCAATTTGCTAAGTAAGCCCTGGAACTTGTATTATTTTGTAAAACCGGGCTTTAGTTTTAAAAATGTCTGTATAATTTATAAGTTTTCTTGTTTAAATTAATCTGGCTGAACAGGTACAAAACAGGAAATTTTGGTAAAGTCCGAAAAACAGAGGAAACTGTGTCCGTTTTTCCGGAAAAATATTCATAAGTATTTTAATTTAAAAATAAATTTTCAAGTACCAATTTTCCTAAAACTCTAATTTAACTAAATTAATGTGAGGGTGTTACAAAAGTATCTTTTATCCAAATCATCTTGCAATAAAAACACAAATTTCCAAAAATCATCCTTTGCAAACAACACTTCATTTAACAATCCAAAACATGTCCAAGACCTTTCAAACTTTCCAAAACACTTTCAAATGGCAGCAAGGTCAACATATCAAATTTTTAGAGCAGTCCAATTAGTAGAACTATTTTTACTAAGATCACCTTATAAGCAAAACAACTCATTTTTACAATTTCAGCATGTAATCACTTTAGCATTTCTCACCCTACTAATCAAAATCAACCTTTATCAAGTATCAAAATTATTTCCCAACTCACTCCTATTATAAACCGAAACATGCATAGAACACTTAAGTTGAATTTTTTGTCAATTAACTCAACAAATCAACATGTGTGACGCTCTCTTTTTAACTTGAAAATAATTAATATTTCCAAATTATTGAATACTTGCTATCAAAATTTGGGCTAGAAAATTTTTCCTTTTTAGAACCAGTACTTGCTCGTTCATAAACCCTTTTTGAACATAAACCTTTTTTTTTTTGAAAGTTCGGCTTAACAATATCTTAGTTTCGAAAAGGCTCTCGAGATAACATTTCCTTAACTATAGAAAATACACTTCATAGTTAATATTAAAACATACCATTTGCCTCTCGAGTTGAATTTGAATATATAAAGCATAAACTTATCACCGAATCCTTTCTTAATAGAAATCAGAGTTCGCGGAAGTAAAAATAATACTTATGGGGCACTGCTGAGGTAAAGAAAAACATCATATATATATATATAATAGTCATAACATAACCCCATCAGTACAGTCAGTAGCAAGTGATAAAAAGTCGAGATAACAAGTTTTGATGAAACATATACAGACCAGTTGCATAAAATAAAAGCTCACTCCAAGACCTCTCAGATATATACAATATATATAACAAAATCCAAAATAGAAGTCCCAGAGCAAGTCATCCGTGTCCTCAGCAGCTCCTCAGATCCTCCACAGCTCTATCCCTAGGATCTAGGATCCAAAACATCTACGCTATGCAAGCTCCTATGAACCAGCGGGTCCACCTCTAGCAAAAACAGTCGGCTCAACATGCACCTCCTCCTCGCTCTTATCCTCCACAGGGTCCTCCTCGACCTCGCCCGACTGTGTAGAGACCCCAACACTGGGTCTAAGGTCTGCAGAAGCAGTCCTATCCAAGTCAGTCGGACCAGGAGAAGGAGTCTCCTCAGTGACAACTCTATGGGAGGAAGGATGGGAACGAGTGGCATGTCTAAAACGAAAACTATGGAAACGACGCATAGGTCGAGCCGGAGGTGGTCCTCTATATGTATAAAAAGGTGGAACATGCATAGTGTAGACTAAGGGAATCCTAAATCGACGAGGTCGCACTCGCACCAGAGGATTAGGGTGGTAGAGAGTGATCTCAACCTCCCCCTCAAAAGTGGCACGGTGCTCCTCATACGTCCATATACCGCTAGGGATAGGGCGTATCTCGATGCAAGCTAGGTATCTGGCCATCACCTAAACAGGGCACAAGGAGTAAGTATACACATATACATAATTGATAAAGACTAAAATTACAATCACAAGTATATCATGGACAGATCATAATGCAAATACATATGAGCACACCAGTTTTCAACATTATAACTCTTATAATGCAAGTGGCATGATGTATGATTTTCTATCCACAACTGAGGCCTCTAAAAGTCCATCTTGGACGTCCATCCAATACACCCTTGTGTTCCCGGAACACCGACATTTGTTCCCAGAACATAATGTCGAACCATACTTGGATAATAAGCATCACTCCCGGAGTGTGCACCACGTTCCCAGAACGCATACGTTCCCAGAACGCATAAAAACCAGGTCCCGGACACTGGCCACATATCTATAATGTGTCATCAAGTAGGTTATAATTTGGTACTCCCGGAGTACCCTCCTCATATTCCCAGAATATGATAAACGTTCCTACCAACCAGACTTCCAGTCTATATGGATGCACAAATAGCAGGGTTGGTTTTATCTTTACATTAATTAATGTGATTTAGAAATATTCCAATTTCCCTTTTGAATGATTTATTTGAGGCATACTCTTTGGCATAAAATTCTCCTTTGAATTTTCTCAAAACATGCCTTTTAAACTTAGATTGGGTAAAACAAAATAAATGGTATTCAAAAAAACTTAACTTTTTATTTTTCAGATTCAGGTACTAACCGGTTACAGTTTCAGGCTAACCGGTTAGAATTACAGACCTGAACTGTTTACCATTGCAATTCAAAAAAACCCTTTTTCTTGAATTTACTACCCAATCCATAAACAAGTTAAACATTGTTTTATGCCTCAAAAATCACAGTTTCCATCATTCAAAAGTCCAAATCACATTTTGTTTTCCATAAAGCATAATTTCCTCTTGAAATTATTTCATCGAATTAAGGTATAAACCCCTTACCCTTAAATCTGAACCAAGAGAGTATTGTCACCTCACTTTCAGGTTCTTTCCAGTGAATTTAAGGTATAGATTTGAGTAAAATTAGTGAAACTTCAGGACTGTTTTATAAAATGATTTTCTTTTGAAATTCTGTAGTGTCTAATCGGTTACGAATATTGAGTAACCGGTTAGATTATGCAGTCAGTCCTTCAAAATAAGGGTTTTAACACATCATTTTCTTTAATTCTCAAATCTAACCATTATTCATCATTCAACAGGGTTCATATACCTTAAACAAACATGTTTCATCACAGAAACCAAATTCAAAGTGCATGCATCAGCTTTTTGCATCAAATTGCATAAAAATTCACATAAACACAATTTAATACAACAAAACTTATCATAAGCATTTAAATCCAGAATTCAGTATCAATATACTTTGCATGCATCAACATAAAGTTTCTCAAAACAACATTGAGCAAGAATTTGGCCTCCAAGCCTTTGTGCCATATTGCACATAATGCCCTTTTTTGAGTTTTGTTAACTCAAATCCTAAATCACTTGAATTTTAGTCTAAATCTAGTATAAGGTAGACTTATCCCATACCTCTAAGTCGATTTTGATGAGAATTACCACTGTACTTGAAGATTAATCCACAGATTTCTCACAAACTCACAGCTCTGCTCTCAGCCACGAATTTCACCAACAGGGTCCAAAGACCAGAAGTTTTGACATAGCAAATGGCCAAAGTGTTGGAAACCAGCAAGCGGCTCAATATAGTCTAGAGGGGGGGTGAATAGAATATTGAAGCCTTATTATAGATTTTTCGTCAACCTAAGAGAATGGTTTTATGAAAAATAAGTTTTCTAAAAATTCAGTTCAGATTACTCGAGTAACTCAAGTCTTCACTCGAGTAATACGCAAGCAAAAATAATTTCACTCGAGTATTCAGCAAATCACTCGAGTATTACGAAATCTATTTTTTAAATCACTCGAGTAACAGAAAACCTACTCGAGTATTGTTTAAAAACTGAAAGCAGATTACTCAAGTGACAAGAACTTTACTCGAGTAAACTGGGTAAAATTCAATTAAAAACTGAGTTTTCAATGGAGTTCTTCAAGAATAACAATGCTATGATGATTCAACAAATTATGAATGATTAATATGAACAATTTCAAGTAATATTAACATGCAATTTTAGATCAATTGAGTAGAATTAAGAAACCCCCAATTCTAACCTAAAAAATGCAATTGTTAATGAATTAATGAAATACAAGGAATGAAAAATAAAAGAGACACAAGGATTTATCCTGGTTCACTTTCACCCACTTGAAAGCTACTCCAGTCCCCTCTTAAATCAAGAGAGATTCTTCACTAGAAATCTTCAAATGTAGATTTTACAATGTTTTAAGATGCAACTAGATTCTTAGTTCTCCTATCTTAAAACCCAACTCAAAGTGTGTACCAAACACTTTGATCTAATCTACCCCTTTTGAGAATTCTAGATTTCCTTGCTAATTGATTGAAGATGCTTCCAACCAATCCTCTTTTCTTGCTTTGATTTGATCCTCGAAGTCTTCCTTGTGAGATTCTTCACTTGTGTTGAAACTTCAATAATGCAATCACAAATTGCAAATCTTCAACAACCACTAAGAACAAAAATATGATCTCAAGAATATTTGAACAATGATAGAAAATAGAGTGAAGAAGAAAAATTTCTTGTTGAATCTTGATAGCTCTTGAAAGATGTAAAATAGCTCTTGGATTGCTTTTAAAAAGTGTATAGAAAATTGTAAGAATGAATGTGTATTCTTTTGTGAAAGAGAAAATTAAGTCCTTTTATAATTTTCCAAACACTGATTGAATTACTCGAGTAAACCATATAACTTCACTCGATTAAAACATGTCAGATTAAGTTACTCGAGTGATGTGTAAACCATTACTCGATTAACCTGTCATGACATAAATTACTCGAGTGATCCAGTACTTATTACTCGAGTAAACTGATCAGAATCTGAATAAAAACAAAGTTTTTCTAAAATGATTTTCACAAGCTATTTAATCAAGATTTAAAGTATCTTCACTCTTAATCAAACATTATTTAAATATTCTTAAAATCACCTAAGCTACCCACACCAATGAGATGCATTGCATAAAATAAAGATTACATTGAAATAGAATTAATAAAAATCCTAATTCTAATCTTCATGTGGTGTAGCTTGCTTGTTGCCAATGTTGTTGCTTGGAGAGAGATTGTTAGCATCAAAACATGAGAATCCTACAAACTCCCCCTTTTTGATGATGACAAACTGATCGAGGCCGTACCCAATCAAAATAAAAGGTGTTTATTCTGTAGTACTAGGAAGGTGATCCTAGGTCGTTTCCCAGCGAATATCGGTCTAGGCAAAGTATCAAACACGTAGTGTGCAGTAAAATGGGGGGGGGGGGTTTTGTGTGACAAATGTGAAGAACAAAACATAAACAGAATATAAAAACTAAGAAAATCAGAAACAAAAGCGGGCAAACCCCTTTGGCTACGTACACTACTCAATCCTAGCTCACTAAAGATCGATTCCTCTCCTCTCCTCTGTCCAACTCGTGATAACCAAATACTAAGCGAAAATTCAGTTATCACTCCAAACCCTAACTTCTAATTAAGCATCAGAAACCAGAATTGGAGTTTTTACGAGTTAATACAAATTAAGCATTTATATTCATGTATTATCTCTACGAAATGGAATTAAGCAAACCACTACACATCGATAAACATGAAAACAGAGAAGAGAAAACGAAATTGCATTAATAACAAGAGCTCAAGAGTAGATAATACAATACCAAAGGGATTAACCCTTGAAGTCTAGCTTTCCATGGCCATAAATGAAGAAAAACGAGTAGAAATGGGGAAGAACAAAACCCTAGCAGCCACCACCACTTGGGAGAGCCAAGAGAGAAGTTCTAACCTAGAGAGAGAGTGAGAAATCTGAAATGAAAGTATGTTTTTGGGGGTTACACGAATTTCCCCTCTTTAGTCATGAAAATGGGCCTAAAACATGGGCCCAAGTCCTAAGAAACACTATTCTAAAAATTACAATTAAAAAGGGACCTAAATGCAAATTACAATCTTCACTTCAATGCTTCAATCTTCATTTCCAAACATCCCAAAGTGTCCTTGTGCCAAATATTACCTGAAAATAGAAATAGAATTAATTAGGCTAAATAATCCCAAATTAAACAATATTCGGAATATTAGTCCAATAAACTCAAAATCACTAAATCAAGCTAATCAATGTCAAATGGGCAACAAGTATCAATAATAGGAGTAAAATAATGCAAGGAATAATGGGAAATAAAATGCTCATCAAATACCCCCACACTTATCCTTTTGCACTCCTGGGCAAAACCAAAAGATAGGACTATGAAGATCAATATGCACCAAAGTGAATCATGCAACAAGATGACTACAACTAAGAAATGCTAACCTAAGAGATTACATACTTCACAATGAATTCTAGGAAATGCAAAGAAATGGGCAAACTCAAGCACACAAAATGGTTAAGGATCAAAGAGTCAAAGCATCCGCGAACATCATCCAATTACTTCAAGTATGCAAAGAAACCAATGACATCAAGAGGATAGTCACAAAGATGATAGAAACTCACAAGGATCACTCAAAAGTGTTTACACTCAAGTGTTTGGGGTTAATCATTATTTACACTCAAGGCACATCATGAAAAACAAACACAACCATAAGCTTGACAAGCCTCTAACATCAACCATCAACACACATGCACAAAATGATCAAAAGGTCTTTTAAGGGTTGTAATGGGGCCAAGGACAAGGTAGGATAAAAATATGGGAATGTAGCTAAAACCAAAGGAATAGAGGAGCAATGGGGAATAAGTAAAAAGTAAGCAAAATCCACCCCAAAATCAACTACCACTAATTCCAATCCTCTTTGCCTCAACAACCTTTTATTCACTTTTTTTTTTTTCTCTCTTTTTTTTTTCTTTTTATTTTTGCATTTTTTTTTTTTGTATTTTTGTCTTCTATTTTGTTTTTGTTTTTGAGAGATATACAAAAAGAAAAGAAGAAACAACACAAATGGCATGAAGATGAAGCCATAACTATAACAACCAATGAGGCAAAACCAAGAACTCAACCAATTAAAGCATAAAGCACACTTTTTACCTAATACCCATTCCCAAAACAATTCCAAAGCTCCAAAATTCCCTAAGGTTAGGACAATCATGGTTTTTCAGTCATAGGCTTGTAATGAGCTAAAGAACAAGGAAAGGGATAAAAAGGCTCAAAGGGGCTAGCAAAGGATACATTCATTCAAGGTAGGCTCATATGGCTAGTAGCTTACTCAAGAAAGAAAGTGCCTAAATCATTTCAAAATGTGCATGAGCAATCAAGTATCAACAAGAGTCAAGTCAAGTTCTAGAGTGCAAGTAATCCAGAGTGCAATCACACATGAAAGAAAATTAGGTGGCTTATATAGCAATCCACCCACAATTAAGGCTCAAATCCTCACAAAAGGGACAATTCTATCACAGTGTTACTACCTCTTAATTATCAAAAGCAACTTTACACACAGAAATGCATGAATTCAGACACAAGATACCAAAACTCTACTAAAATGAAGCAAAAACATGCAAGAAAATGCCCATAACTAAGCAAAACCTAAAAAAAAATCAAAGCAAAATATGCAACCTAAACTATTCTCCCCCCCACACTTAAATCACACATTGTCCTCAATGTAACACAATCAGCAGAATCAGATAGATATAGACAAGTGCAATGAATGTAGTGAAGAAGGAGAAAAGAAAACTCCCGAAGTCATGGTGGGAAGAAGGTGAGTGCTCTCTTTAGCGGATCGAATGCCATCTTGCATTGGTCTCCTAATCGAAGGACTATGTTTCTGAAGTTCACAAGTGGCACCTCAGGTAGATATGCTAAAGTCCATCCGACTGTCCTCTTGTTCTGTCTAATCATATCTAGCAGCTTCTCCTCTTGATCAACAGAAAGTGAGGTAGAGATGATCACTGGGAGTTTCTGCTCATCCTCAAAGTAAGCATATTTGAGATGAGGAGGGAGGGGCTCCAGGTCCAATGAGGGTGCCTGCATAATGGATGGAACTAACGGGACAGTAGAAATGGATTCTGCTGCCTGCACCTGAACAAATGAATCAGACTCATGCATAACAGAGAGGGGGTTAGCAGAATCTATAATATGAGAATCATCAACAGATGCAGTGTCAGAAACTAGAAATTGATCAATGCATGGCATGCATATTTCGGAATCAGTACATGCAGGACAAGAAAATGAGTCTGTAAATGATGGCAAATCAGGATCATGCAAAACATCAAGCACATGTTCATCAATCTCATCAAGAAAGTCTATATGAAAGACAGCGTGGTCATCAGAAAAATTTTTCACAGCATGGAAAATGTCAAATCGGATCACACTGCCATCAAACTCCATGGAAAGTGAACCTGAATGCACATCTATCTTGGTTCGGGCTGTTTTCAAAAATGGCCTCCCCAAAATAATAGGAACAGCATTACGGGGGGAGTCATCTTCCATATCAAGAATGTAAAAATCAGCAGGGAAGATCAACTCTTCAACCCGAACCAAGACATCCTCTATCAAACCTGCGGGGTGGGCAGTACTTCTATTTGCCAATTGAATCACCACACCCGTAGGTTGAAGAGGTCCAAGAGAAAGAGACTTAAAAATAGACATAGGCATGACATTTATGGATGCTCCTAAATCTAGCATAGCATTTTCAAACTTGACATTGCCTATGATGCAAGGTATAGAGAAAGTTCCAGGATCCTTACATTTTTCAGGAATGTGAGGGATAGGTTTACCTATGAGAGCGGAGACATTCCTTCCCATGCTTATCCTCTCATTTCCCTTGAGTCTTCTCTTTTGAGTGCATAACTCCTTAAGGAACTTCGCATACCTTGGAATCTGTTTTATTACATCAAGAAGGGGTATGTTGACTTCCACCTTCCTGAATGTATCAAGAATCTCCTTGTCCACCTCTTCCACCCTTTTGTTTTGAGGCACTCTTGGTGGGAATGGAAGAGGAATGGGAGGAGGTTGTAGGACAACAGCAGGTTTTGTGGTTGAGCTTGAGGAAGGTTGAGTTGGATGACTCTCCTTGGTGCTAGGATGTTCACCTTCCTCTATCACTTGACTCTTCCCTTTAGAGGGAGCTAGAGCATCATTGTTGAGGTGAGGTTGTGGTGTGGGTGTGACAATCTGCTTTCCTGACCTCAGGTTGATGGCACTAACATTCTGATGCTGAGGATTTATCACTGTTTGGGAAGGCAACTTGTCAGAATTTTGAGATTGCAAGTTGTTGAGAGAAGTTGCCATTTGACCCATCTGATTTGTCAAAGTCTGAATGGATGCCTCTTGTCTCTGTATGGATGCTCTAGTTTCTTGTTGAAATTGGAGGTTTTGCATGGTCATTTGCCTCACCAACTCCTCCAAGGTAGGTTGGTTGGATGGAGGGGCTGATGGTGCAGGATGAACCACTTGCTGCTGTTGTTGTTGCCTTTGCTGCTGGATTGGAGGAGGTACATATGGTGGTCTGCTCGGTCCAGCGGTGTTCTGAAATGGAACATTAGGAGAAGGTTGCTGTTGTTGATCAGACCACTTCAGGTTGGGATGGTTCCTCCATCCAGGGTTGTATCTATTGGAAGAGAGGTCATGATTGTGCTGTTGTGGGCCATTATTGTTGTATATGTTGGCCGCATAGGCCTCGGGTTGGTGACCACTTGCCATCAGCTGTTGCTGCTGAAGGGAAGGGCATGCATCTGTGGGGTGCTCAATGGATGTGCATATGCCACACACTCTAGCAAGAAGTATCATCTTTTTCTGATTGACAGCCAATTGTGTGACCAATGTTGTAAGTGAATCAATTTTCTGCTCAAGCTTCTCAACCTTGCCCGAGTCTGCACCAACATCATTTACATCCCTCACAACTATTGCATCACTGTTGCTTCTTGCATGGAATTGTTGACAGTTGGAAGCCATCTTCTCAATTTTGCTCCTGGCTTGTAAGGGTGTCATATCTCCCAATGTACCACCACTTGCAGCATCTACCATGTTTCTTTCCATGAAGTTGAGACCTTCATAAAAGTACTGGATGAGAAGCTGCTCTGAGATCTGATGGTGAGGGCAGGAAGCACACAACCTCTTGAATCTCTCCCAATAATCATAGAGACTCTCTCCATGTTGTTGCCTGATACCAGAAATTTCCTTTCTGATTGCAGTGGTCCTATTTGCAGGGAAGAATTTTTCCAGAAATGCCCTCTTCAAGTCATCCCAGCTTGTGATGGAACCAGGGGCCAAATCAGATAACCAATCTTGTGCTAGACCCTCTAAGGAATGTGGAAATGCTCTGAGACAGACATGATCCTCTTGCACATCATGTGGTTTCATTGTGGTGCACACTATATGGAATTTCTTGAGATGCTTATGAGGATCCTCACCTGCAAGACCATGAAACTTGGGCAACAAATGGATTAGTCCTGTTCTAAGCTCAAAAGGAACATCCTCATCAGGATACCGGATACACGAGTCTTCAATAGTGAAGTCAGGTGCAGCCAGCTCCCTAAGTGTCCTTTCCCTTGGTGGGGGTTGAGCCATGTTATCACAATATATAGAATCAGATTGAATAAAAGTAGAAGGAATAGAAGAAATAGAAACAGAATCAGAATTAGATGGACTATAAGATGACTCTGACTCACTACCTAATGACTGATTCCTATTTTGTCTAACTAATCTGTGATAAGTTCTATCAATTTCAGGGTTATAAGGATGCAAATAACTTGGGTTGCCCCTAGTCATGTACTGAACAGAACAGCATCAACCATAGCATACTGTAACAGATATGCATGACCAAAATCGGCAACAAAATTTATTATTTTTTAAAATTTTTTTCTTTATTTTTTTCAGCACCCTAAAATCATGAAAACATATCACAGAAAGTTTGAGGACAAAATTCAAAAGGGAACCAAGTCAAAGAATTAAAACAGTGACCAAAAACTAAGAAAATAGAACTTGTAAAATAAAAAAGAAACAGTAAACAGGCTTTTTCAGGATCCAAACGAAGGGGTTTTCTGACGAAGTGAGAAAAATCAGATTATTCAGAAAATTCCCTTCGATTTGATATAAATTTCGTCAAATTCCGAGTTACGGATCAAAAGTTATGCCTATTTATAGTAAGTACTGCTGAAACTTGGAAAATTTTTCTGGAACTCACAACCAGTGCCTATCTGAGTGTCTGTGATGCATCAACACACTAATATATGATGAAACAAGTGTGGATACCAATTTTCGTGCAACAATTCCACCCACAGCTATGTTGAATGGCACTCACAGAATCACTAGAATAGCATCAGTTGTGCAGAACAGCAAATCAGCAAACAGGGCAACTTTCAATCAGTTATCAGAATGCTTATTCACACACTAACTACACTAACTAATCTAACTAACTACTGTATGATCTTTGGCAAGAACCGATAATCCCCGGCAACGGCGCCAAATTTTGATCGAGGCCGTACCCAATCAAAATAAAAGGTGTTTATTCTGTAGTACTAGGAAGGTGATCCTAGGTCGTTTCCCAGCGAATATCGGTCTAGGCAAAGTATCAAACACGTAGTGTGCAGTAAAATGGGGGGGGGGTTTTGTGTGACAAATGTGAAGAACAAAACATAAACAGAATATAAAAACTAAGAAAATCAGAAACAAAAGCGGGCAAACCCCTTTGGCTACGTACACTACTCAATCCTAGCTCACTAAAGATCGATTCCTCTCCTCTCCTCTGTCCAACTCGTGATAACCAAATACTAAGCGAAAATTCAGTTATCACTCCAAACCCTAACTTCTAATTAAGCATCAGAAACCAGAATTGGAGTTTTTACGAGTTAATACAAATTAAGCATTTATATTCATGTATTATCTCTACGAAATGGAATTAAGCAAACCACTACACATCGATAAACATGAAAACAGAGAAGAGAAAACGAAATTGCATTAATAACAAGAGCTCAAGAGTAGATAATACAATACCAAAGGGATTAACCCTTGAAGTCTAGCTTTCCATGGCCATAAATGAAGAAAAACGAGTAGAAATGGGGAAGAACAAAACCCTAGCAGCCACCACCACTTGGGAGAGCCAAGAGAGAAGTTCTAACCTAGAGAGAGAGTGAGAAATCTGAAATGAAAGTATGTTTTTGGGGGTTACACGAATTTCCCCTCTTTAGTCATGAAAATGGGCCTAAAACATGGGCCCAAGTCCTAAGAAACACTATTCTAAAAATTACAATTAAAAAGGGACCTAAATGCAAATTACAATCTTCACTTCAATGCTTCAATCTTCATTTCCAAACATCCCAAAGTGTCCTTGTGCCAAATATTACCTGAAAATAGAAATAGAATTAATTAGGCTAAATAATCCCAAATTAAACAATATTCGGAATATTAGTCCAATAAACTCAAAATCACTAAATCAAGCTAATCAATGTCAAATGGGCAACAAGTATCAATAATAGGAGTAAAATAATGCAAGGAATAATGGGAAATAAAATGCTCATCACAAACCTCCTTTCAAATTAAGCACTAAGTTTTAACATACTCCCCCTAAATGTAAAACATCTAGGAAAAATATAATAAAACTAAACCTACAAGAACAACATCAACAAAAAATATTCTCCCCCTTTTGGCATCATTAAAAAGATAAAATTTTTGAGAAAAATCCTTTGCCAAAAGTTGAAGGTAAGTAGTTCACAATGGTATATAAAATATATAACAATAAAGACAATACCAAAATAAACCACAATAGTGCCACAACGAATATAAACAACGAATATAAACGCACAACGAATATAGCACAATAATATCACACTATGCAGCAAATCATAGCAGATAAGCAAAACGAAACTAACCAAACGAGACCATACGCAAGGTCTGAAAAGAAAACATAGTAGCAACAGAGTCAGAAACATGAGACAGAAAAATAACCAGAAATATGCAAATGAAACATGCAACAGAAAGCAACATCAAACATCATCAGCATCCACAGGTCTAGGAATCAGGTGGAGGAGAAGGGAAATGATGAGAAAAGAGTCCAGACATGTAATCCATCAAACGATGCTCCATGGAAATATTTTTCACATCCTGTCTCATCTCCAACTGAGTGAATTGAGCATTGATGTGCTCAACCAATGACTCATGAGCAGCCTGTGCATCAAATGGAGTACCAAGATTATCCAAATCGATATAGTCCTCAACACGATTAGTATCCATCGGATCAGTAGAAGAAGGAGGAGCAGAAGAAGATGCACCAGCCCTATCACCAAGTAAAGTCCTTTTCCTAGAACCCGAAGCTCTTGCAGTCTTTGCAGCTTCAGCCATTTCCTTAATCTGTGATTTCCATAACCAAGTGCGACTTTCCCTATGCCAAGCAATTTTCATATAACTAATGTGTGAATCATTAAGACACCAGTTATTTTTCTTTTCCATTTCAGCTGGCTCATCATCAGGGATTGGAACACGATAATACCTCATGATCTTGGTGACATGCATAGGATATGGCAAGAATTGGGTAGGAGGAGATTGAGCAGCAGCTTCCATACGAGCTAAAAACATTTTATTCCAATTCATCTCATACCTCTTTTTAATCCCATGAAACAAAGTAAGATCATCATCTCCCAATTGAGCATAATTTTGATTGCATTTAGGAATCAAACAATAAGAGACAATGTACATGAGCACCCTATCCACAGCATGCAAAGGTGATACAGTTCTAGTAGTCCTATCACCCAAGATTCACCAGTACGCAACAAATCAGTATAAATATGAGTAGTATCCACATTCAAATCCAGACATTCAGTATCACCAATAAAAGTTCCCTTGTTTTCTAAACCAAACATCATAGTCAAATCCGCAGGCTTTATAACAAAATGATGTCCTCTAACCATTGTTTGATACTCACCATCTAGCTTAGTAAAATTCTGATAAAATTGTCTGACAAGCCTAGGGTAATAATGAGTCTCAAATTCCAAAAACCTCTTCAAATTCTGAAATTCTAAATCCTCTACAAACGGAAATTGCTCCTTACGCAACCAAGCAAACTTAACATACCTTGTAAGACCAAAAGAGCGATTAATAAATGCCGGTTCCCGCAAATCTCGGTTGATTCCAGAAAACCAAGGATCATTACGACCTGCTCCTTGCTTTGCTTTCTTTTGAGGAGGTTGATAGTGAGAGGAAGAAGCCATTGATTCAGAAAGTGCAGATTCGGTTTTGGGGGTTAGGGTTTTGATTTGGGGTTTTCGGATTTTTGGATAAAATTGGTGAAATTGATGAATGAAATGAGTAGAAATGATGATATAATGAGGAAATAGGAAAAAAATTTGTATGATTTGTGAGTTTTTGTGGCTGAAAAATGATGATTTGATGAAGACCCGTATGAGAGAGAAGAGAGAAAGACGAACAAGAGAAAGAAAAAGTCGTGAAAATGATGCAGATTTCAACAGTTCAGCTTTTAAAATCACGTAAGTTACTCGAGTAATGTTCATACGTCACTCGAGTGATTCGAGCAGTACTCGAGTGAAAAAGAATGTTACTCGAGTATGCCGAAAGATAAAAAAAAAATTACTCGAGTGATGGATGAACTTAATCGAGTGATACGAAAGTCATTTTAAAATTAATCGAGTGACAGACAGAATTACTCGAGTAATACGAAAGAGATTTTAAAATTACTCGAGTGAAAAAATCTGTTACTCGAGTGAACTGTCCAGATTTTTAAAAATTTCAATTTTTCATGCAAAAACATTTTTCATGCACAAACACAGAGAAACACTTAGCATTTTGCAAGAAACACACATACAAATAAAGCAATTAGCATATTATAGAACACATACACACATGACTACATATCAAAAAGTTAAGAAACACTTTAATAAGATACAACAACTCAAAATACAAATCACATTGAAATAGGCTTGAAGGTGATTTCAAAAAGCATCAAATACAATTAGCTAATAGTTGATTCATCAAAAATACCAAGTTCTCTTCGAATCTTATAAAATGTGTCCCTTGGTAATGGTTTTGTAAAAATATCAGCTAATTGATCTGAAGTTTGAACAAACTCAATAACACAATCACCTTTTTGAACATGATCTCTCAAAAAGTGATGCCTAATTTCAATATGCTTTGTCCTTGAGTGTAATACTGGATTTTTAGTCAAATTAATTGCCGAAGTGTTATCACACTTTATAGGGATTTTTGTCAAATTTAAACCAAAGTCAGATAATTGTTGCTTCATCCATAAAATTTGAGCACAACAACTACCTGCAGCTATGTATTCGGCCTCGGCGGTTGATAAAGCTACACAATTTTGCTTTTTGGAAAACCACGATACAAGTGAACTACCAATTAAATGGCATGTTCCGCTTGTACTTTTTCGCTCAACTTTACAACCGGCAAAGTCAGAGTCCGAATAACCTATAACTTTTAGAAAAGCATCCCTAGGATAATAAAGTCCAGTATTTGTTGTACCCTTTAAGTATTTCATTATTCTTTTGACAGCAGTTAGATGCGACTCTTTCGGTTTTGCTTGAAAACGTGCACACATACATACACTAAACATGATGTCAGGCCTAGATGCAGTTAAGTATAACAAACTACCAATAATACCACGATACTTCGTTACCTCTACCGCTTTTCCAGCCTCATCTTGATCTAGGTAGCATGCAACGCTCATTGGTGTAGAAGCGGATTTGCACGAATCCATTCCAAAACGTTTGATAAGCTCTCTACAATATTTACTTTGATGAATATAAATGCCATCATTAAGCTGCTTTATTTGAAGGCCAAGAAAGAATGTAAGCTCTCCCATCATTGACATCTCGAATTCACTTTGCATCAATTCTGAAAACTTTTTACACAAGTTATCGTTAGTAGCACCAAATATAATATCGTCAACATATATTTGAACCAATAAAATATCCTTACCGGAACGTTCAATAAAAAGAGTAGTGTCAACAGTGCCTCGTTTAAAACCTTTTTGTAATAAAAAATTGCTTAGTCGATCGTACCAAGCTCTAGGAGCTTGTTTCAAACCGTACAAAGCCTTTTTCAGTTTGAAAACGTAGTCCGGATGCTCAAAACTCTCGAATCCGGGAGGTTGTGACACATAAACTTCCTCTTGAATGTATCCGTTAAGAAAGGCGCTCTTAACATCCATTTGAAACAATTTAAAATTCATAATTGAAGCAAAAGCGAGAAGAATACGAATAGCTTCTAGTCTAGCAACGGGAGCATATGTCTCATCGTAATTGATTCCTTCTTCTTGACTATAACCTTGTGCTACCAACCTAGCTTTATTCCTAACAATAATACCCGATTCATCTAACTTATTCCTATAGACCCACCGAGTACCAATTTCAGGACGATCATCGGGTTTTGGCACAAGCTCCCAAACTTGGTTTCTTTCAAATTGATTTAATTCTTCTTGCATGGCCATAATCCAATGATCATCTTGAAGAGCCTCTTTGATATTCTTAGGTTCTATTTGAGATACAAAGGCAACATAATAACAAAAATTATTTAAAGTGCGTCGGGTTACCACTCCCTTCGCAATGTCACCTAAGATATTAGAAATCGGATGATTTTTGTTGGACTTCCAAGCTATTGGTAATTGAGGTTGAATCTCTTGTGCTAAGTCTTTATCTTGTGCTTGCACCTCTCTATCTTCATTTTGATTCTCTTCCATTTGTTGTGGTGTTGAATTCTCATGATCCAAAAATGTACCGATCTTCCCAACTCCTAGAATTTTGCCCTTGTTGTTGTCGCCGTATGTCACAAATCCACCACTTTTCGGAGTAAGTTCCATGAAGTGCGTTTTGTCTCCCGTCATGTGTCTCGAACAACCACTATCCAAGTACCATTTTCGCTCTTTTGTTCGAAGACACACCTACAAGAAAGATATCATTTGGTTGACTTAGGTACCCAAGTGGTTTTGGGTCCTTTGTTGTTAGCATGAGGAGAAGTCCCCTTAACAATCCAAATATATTCTCCGCTTGGTATACCAAATTTCTTTATATTACATTTATTCGTGGTATGCCCAAAGATTCCACAATAATGGCAAGTTGGGTTTTTAGAAATCTTATTCTTTGAAAATCCACCAACTTTGCGATAATTGCGTTTCTTAGGTTTGGTATAGCCAAGACCGGATCTATTGCTATTGTTCCTTTGAGTTGAAAGCAAATGATCTAAAGAAGTATCTCCTTTCATGAGCCTTGCAAGTCGATCATTCAAATTAAAAACTTCTTTTTCCAAAGACTTGCAATTTTCACAAGATGGAGTCTCATTTGATTTCAATTCACAATTGCATGTAGAGTTTGCATAAATGAGTTCAAGAGTTTCATTTTGAAGCTTAAGTTCTTCTAAATCTTTTTGAAGTTCAATTATCTTTTCATGTTGCTTCATTATGAAATTCTTTCTTTCAACATTTATTTTAGCAAGTTTCTTCAACTCTTTATGCATCTCTACATACACATTGTACAATTCATTGAATGAAGGAGAATTAGAACTTGAGCTAGCATCGGAAAGATAATCTACCTCATTGACGTTCTCACTTGATTTAATGCTCGAAGATTCCTCTTCATCAAGCTTTGTCATTAAACATAGATTTGCAAGTTCTTCATCATCCGACGAGCTAGATGTTGATTGACTCTCTACTTCATCCCATACTATGTAAGCCCTTTTTCCTTTAGATGAGTTGAACTTTGAGTTGTCACCTTCCGACTTCTTAGAATTAGTTGGACAATTCGATCGATAGTGACCAAGCTTTCCACACCCATGACACTTGATGTGATCCTTGTTAGTCTTATTTCTTGGTTGTGAGTCCTTAGAATCTCTTTGTCTACTTCTATTAAAGTTCCCCTTTTTCTTAAGGAACCTACCAAGCTTTTTAACTAGCAAGCCAAGGGTCTCATCATCTATATCGGAGTCCGAGTCATCCACTTGAAAGTTTTCCTCTTGTGCCTTAAGGGATTTTGAAGTTGATTTAAGAGCAATCCCCTTTTTCTTTCTATCGGCATCTTCATTCATGGATAACCGTCCAAGCTCCATTTCATGCTCTTGAAGCTTTCCGAATAGAGTTGCTAAGTCAATTTGATCCACGTCTCTAGCTTCCATAATGGCCGTCACTTTAGGTTGCCATTCCCTGCTAAGACATCTCAAAATCTTATTAACAACTTCACCATTAGTTATAACTTTTCCAAGTGCAGAAAGATGATTAATGATATGAGTGAACCGCTTTTGCATGTCACCTATATTTTCATTAGGTAACATACGAAAGAGTTCATATTCATGCATGAGTGTATTTAGCCTAGCCCTTCTAACCTCCGAAGTGCCCTCATGTGTGACTTGTAATGTGTCCCACATTTGTTTAGCATCAACACATTGAGATACTCGAAAGAACTCATCATAAGAAAGAGCGGACGTGATGATATTTTTAGCTTTTAAATCAAATGCAACTTTCTTCTTATCATCATTGTCCCAACTCGATTGAGGTTTAATCGAAACAACATCATTTACTTTCGTTTGAGGAACAAAAGGTCCATTCTCTATGGCGTTCCAAATTTCCATATCTATGGCTTGAATAAAAATTTTCATGCGGACCTTCCAATAAGCGTAACCCTCACCACTGAATAGTGGAGGACGATTAATGGAAGTTCCTTCACCACCAAAAGGATTTGAAATTGAGCCCATTGTTTCCAAGTAAAAAAGATCTTTTCGAAAAAGCTTTTTAAGGCTCGGATTTTTCGTCCAAGCTCTGATACCACTTGTTGGAAACCAGCAAGCGGCTCAATATAGTCTAGAGGGGGGGTGAATAGAATATTGAAGCCTTATTATAGATTTTTCGTCAACCTAAGAGAATGGTTTTATGAAAAATAAGTTTTCTAAAAATTCAGTTCAGATTACTCGAGTAACTCAAGTCTTCACTCGAGTAATACGCAAGCAAAAATAATTTCACTCGAGTATTCAGCAAATCACTCGAGTATTACGAAATCTATTTTTTAAATCACTCGAGTAACAGAAAACCTACTCGAGTATTGTTTAAAAACTGAAAGCAGATTACTCAAGTGACAAGAACTTTACTCGAGTAAACTGGGTAAAATTCAATTAAAAACTGAGTTTTCAATGGAGTTCTTCAAGAATAACAATGCTATGATGATTCAACAAATTATGAATGATTAATATGAACAATTTCAAGTAATATTAACATGCAATTTTAGATCAATTGAGTAGAATTAAGAAACCCCCAATTCTAACCTAAAAAATGCAATTGTTAATGAATTAATGAAATACAAGGAATGAAAAATAAAAGAGACACAAGGATTTATCCTGGTTCACTTTCACCCACTTGAAAGCTACTCCAGTCCCCTCTTAAATCAAGAGAGATTCTTCACTAGAAATCTTCAAATGTAGATTTTACAATGTTTTAAGATGCAACTAGATTCTTAGTTCTCCTATCTTAAAACCCAACTCAAAGTGTGTACCAAACACTTTGATCTAATCTACCCCTTTTGAGAATTCTAGATTTCCTTGCTAATTGATTGAAGATGCTTCCAACCAATCCTCTTTTCTTGCTTTGATTTGATCCTCGAAGTCTTCCTTGTGAGATTCTTCACTTGTGTTGAAACTTCAATAATGCAATCACAAATTGCAAATCTTCAACAACCACTAAGAACAAAAATATGATCTCAAGAATATTTGAACAATGATAGAAAATAGAGTGAAGAAGAAAAATTTCTTGTTGAATCTTGATAGCTCTTGAAAGATGTAAAATAGCTCTTGGATTGCTTTTAAAAAGTGTATAGAAAATTGTAAGAATGAATGTGTATTCTTTTGTGAAAGAGAAAATTAAGTCCTTTTATAATTTTCCAAACACTGATTGAATTACTCGAGTAAACCATATAACTTCACTCGATTAAAACATGTCAGATTAAGTTACTCGAGTGATGTGTAAACCATTACTCGATTAACCTGTCATGACATAAATTACTCGAGTGATCCAGTACTTATTACTCGAGTAAACTGATCAGAATCTGAATAAAAACAAAGTTTTTCTAAAATGATTTTCACAAGCTATTTAATCAAGATTTAAAGTATCTTCACTCTTAATCAAACATTATTTAAATATTCTTAAAATCACCTAAGCTACCCACACCAATGAGATGCATTGCATAAAATAAAGATTACATTGAAATAGAATTAATAAAAATCCTAATTCTAATCTTCATGTGGTGTAGCTTGCTTGTTGCCAATGTTGTTGCTTGGAGAGAGATTGTTAGCATCAAAACATGAGAATCCTACACGAAGAAATTGGGGAAAACAGTTAGGACTCAAAATAGGTAACATGCACTAGAAAATAGAAAAGATTGGAGGCTTAATGGTGGCTGTACTTACCCAAAACCGGATCTGGAACTCAGCTTCCAGAACAGAAAAAGTACAAAACTCAATTTCCAACTTCTAAATTCCAAGCTTGATTTCTCCTTCCACACGAACCCTCAGCTCACAAACTTGGTGTTTTTACAAAGCTCAAGATGTAAGCTTTGCAATGGTGTATCACTCGTCTCTCAACACTCAACAACAAAAGAGAATCACAAGGAATGATTCTGAAACCCTAGAACAAAGCCTCCCCCCAAAATCAGAGCAACAACAACCCAATCCTTCAGCAATTCACCTATATATAGATCAACAAAGGTTACATGCACACTGACGCGTGGTTTTCCACTTGATTCAGGCTTTAATCGTGGCGAATTCGGGATTAATCAAGTGATTACTCATCAAAATCCACTAACCCAGTTTCTGGGTTCATCGTCTAACCGGTTACAGGGCATTACTAACCGGTTAGATTAGTACAAAATTTAAAAATTAATATTTTTAAATCTTTCCCTCCAAGAACCTTTTTAATATTACCTTTTAGTCCTCATCCAGGGACCAAAATGCAATATCCTTATATTTTGCATTTATTTGCCCTATAAAAATGTTTCAACTTATTTTTATATTCAGGGCTAATTAATTACAAAATATAAACTTGGAAAATTTCTATAAATTAATAATAAAACTTTTTATTATTAATTTCCTATTATTCGGGAGACGAAAATTAGGGGTGTTACACTACTCCCCCACTTAAAAGGAATTTCGTCCCCGAAATTCTTGTTTACAAAAACAACTCCGGATACTCTTGACGCATCTTTTCCTCTAATTCCCACGTAGCTTCAGATACGTCAGCATTTTCCCATATGACTTTTACTAAAGGTATTTCCTTTCCCCTGAGCTGCTTAACTTCACGATCTTCTATCTGAACTGGTCTGGTCTCAAGGGTCAGGTTTTCCTTCAAAGTTAGGTCATCAGGTTGGAGTTTCAGAATAACCGATGGGTCATGCACGTACTTCTTTAGTTGCGAAACATGAAAGACGTTGTGAAAATTGGATAAAGAGGGTGGTAAAGCTAGTTGATAAGAAACAGGGCCAACTCTCTTAAGAATTTGGTATGGACCTATACACTTAGGCAAAAGCTTTCGGGTTCTCAAAGCTCTACTGATTCCTTTCATCGGAACTATCCGAAGGAACACATGATCGCCCTTTGAAAACTCTAATGGTTTCCTCCTCTTATCCGCATAACTCTTCTGCCGACTCTGAGCCGTTTTCATCTTTGCCTGGACCATCTTAATCTTCTCAGATGTCTGCTGTATCATTTCTGATCCAACCATCAAGTTCTCCCCCACTTGGAACCAACATAGCGGGGTTTGACACTTCCTTCCGTACAACGCCTCGAACGGTGCCATTCCAATGCTCGCATGATAGCTGTTGTTGTATGTGAATTCTGCAAGAGGTAACACTTGATCCCAACTTCCTTGTTTTCAAGTGCACAAGCTCTCAACACATCTTCCAAAGATTGAATCATTCTCTCCGTCTGGCCATCCGTCTGTGGATGATACGCAGAACTCAGTTTCAATCTTGTTCCCATAGCCTCATGCAAACTTTTCCAGAATTGTGACGAAAATCTGGGATCTCGGTCCGACACAATACTCGAAGGCACTCCGTGAAGACGAACTACCTCCTTGATATAGATCTGGGTAAGCTTGGTCAAAGGATAACGCATGTTTATCGGAATAAAATGCGCCGACTTGGTTAACCTATCCACAACCACCCAAATTGCATCATGATTTGCTACTGTCCTTGGCAAACCAGACACAAAATCCATTGAGATGCTATCCCACTTCCACTAGGGAATCCTCAAAGGTTGCAATTTTCCTCCCGGTTTCTGATGTTCTACTTTAGCTTTTTGGCAAATCAAGCACGCCGCCACATATTCTGCCACATCCTTTTTCAATCCAGACCACCAAAACATATTTTTCAAGTCCTGATACATTTTGGTTGATCCAGGATGCATACTCATCCGACTCTTATGGGCTTCGTCAAGAATCAGTCTTCTAACTTCTTGATCTCTTGGTATACAAATCCTTGTCCTGAAACGAAGGATTCCATCCTGCCCAATCTTGAAATCAGGTTCCCTTCCCTCTGAACCTAGTTTCATTTTTCCATCAATTCTTCATCTGCTCGTTGCAACTCCCGAATTCTTTCCAAGAACTCGTTTGTAATCTGCAACATCCCCAACTTGATACTTGATGACTCAACTTGTGTCAACAAGCTCAAGTCTCTGAATTCCTCGATCAACGCTGCTTCCTTAATTATCATCGCACTTATGTGGATTGCTTTCCGACTCAAAGCATCTGCAACCACATTTGCTTTACCCGGATGGTAGTGGAGTTTAAAGTCATAATCTTTCAAAAAACTCCATCCATCTTCTTTGCCTCATGTTCAACTCTTTCTGGTCGAACAGATATTTCAAACTCTTATGGTCACTAAATACTTGGAATATAGTGCCATAGAGATGATGTCTCCATATCTTTAAGGCAAACACGATCGCAGCCAATTCTAAATCGTGTCTCGGGTAATTCACTTCATGATTCTTCAATTGTCGCGATGCATAAGCCACTACTCTTCCTTCTTGCATCAGTACACAACCCAGTCCTTGCTTAGATGCATCACAGTACACTTCAAAACTCTTGTGAGGATCAGGTAAGATTAACACAGGAGACGATGTTAACCTTTCCTTCAACTCACGGAAGCTAACTTCGCACCGATCGTCCCACACAAACGGTTGATCTTTCCGAGTCAACTTAGTCAAAGGCAATGCAATCTTAGAAAATCCTTCTATGAACCGACGATAGTATCCAGCCAGCCCTAAGAAACTTCTCACCTCCGTCACGGTCTAAGGTTGTTCCCAACTTAGCACTGAACTTACTTTTGCTGGATCCACCGTAATTCCTTCTTTAGAGATTACATGCCCCAAAAACTTCACTTCGTTCAACCAAAACTCACACTTCGTAAGTTTGGCATATAATTGCTTCTCCTTCAGGACTTTCAACACAATCCTGAGATGCTCTTCATGCTCTTCCGGATTTTTAGAATAGACCAGAATATCATCAATGAATACTACCACAAATAAATCCAAATATGGTCTAAAGACCCGGTTCATATAATCCATGAAAATAGCAGGTGCATTAGTCAACCCGAACGGCATCACAACATACTCATAATGATCGTATCGAGGTCGAAATGCAGTCTTGGGTATATCCTCCTCCTTTATCCTGATCTGATGATAACCTGATCTCAGATCAATCTTGGAGAATACTGCAGCTCCCCTAACCTGGTCCATAAGGTCATCAATCCTTGGCAAAGGATACTTGTTCTTAATAGTGACCTTATTCAACTGCCTGTAATCCACACACATCCTCATACTCCCATCTTTCTTCTTTACAAACAGTAATGGAGCTCCCCAAGGCGAAACGCTTGGCCTAATCATCTGATTCTGCAGCAACTCCTCTATCAGCTTCTTCATTTCTACCATTTCTGGTGGTGCCATCCTATAAGGAGCAATAGAGATGGGACCAGCTCCAGGGACTAAATCAATCCCAAACTCTATCTCTCGCTTCGGAGGTAATCCTGGTATCTCTTCAGGAAATACTTCCGAAAATTCCCTCACCACCGGAATCTCCTCGATCGGCATCGACTCTTCTTCTCCAGAAGCCGAGAATAAACACATATAACCCTCCGGTTCAAGGGTCCTATATTGAATTGTCTTTTCCTCACAATTGATGATCACTTGATTCTTCATCAACCAATCCATGCCCAAGATCACATCCAATTGTAACTTAGGAAGACAAACCAAATCTACCTTAGAAAGACGACCCAGAATTTCTACATTACACCCTAAACAGACTTTAGCGGTGAAGATCGGTATTCCCGTAGGAGTATTTATACTAAGATAGCAGGGTGAATCAGAAACAACAAGATTCAGCCTATTCACACATTTAGGAGAAACAAAAGAATGTGTAGCTCCAGAATCAAACATGATTTTGCAAGGTTGGTTATTAAACAGAAAGTTACCTTGCACGAGATTCGGGGTTTGGGTTGCCTCACTACAACTCAGGGTTGATGAGCATTTTATTTCCCATTATTCCTTGCATTATTTTACTCCTATTATTGATACTTGTTGCCCATTTGACATTGATTAGCTTGATTTATTGATTTAGAGTTTATTGGACTAATATTCCGAATATTGTTTAATTTGGAATTATTTAGCCTAATTAATTCTATTTCTATTTTCAGGTAATAGTTGGCACAAGGACACTTTGGGAAGTTTGGAAATGAAGATTGAAGTATTGAAGTGAAGATTGTAATTTGCATTTAGGTCCCTTTTTAATTGTAATTTTTAGAATAGTGTTTCTTAGGACTTGGGCCCATGTTTTAGGCCCATTTTCATGACTAAAGAGGGGAAATTCGTGTAACCCCCAAGACACACTCCCATTTTTCAGATTTCTCACTCTCTCTCTAGGTTAGAACTTCTCTCTTGGCTCTCCCAAGTGGTGGTGGCTGCTAGGGTTTTGTTCTTCCCCATTTCTACTCGTTTTTCTTCATTTATGGCCATGGAAGGCTAGACTTCAAGGGTTAATCCCTTTGGTATTGTATTATCTACTCTTGAGCTCTTGTTATTAATGCAATTTCATTTTCTCTTCTCTGTTTTCATGTTTATCGATGTGTAGTGGTTTGCTTAATTCCATTTCGTAGAGATAATACATGAATATAAATGCTTAATTTGTATTAACTCGTAAAAACTCCAATTCTGGTTTCTGATGCTTAATTAGAAGTTAGGGTTTGGAGTGATAACTGAATTTTCGCTTAGTATTTGGTTATCACGAGTTGGACAGAGGAGAGGAGAGGAATCGATCTTTAGTGAGCTAGGATTGAGTAGTGTACGTAGCCAAAGGGGTTTGCCCGCTTTTGTTTCTGATTTTCTTAGTTTTTATATTCTGTTTATGTTTTGTTCTTCACATTTGTCACACACAAAAACCCCCCCATTTTACTGCACACTACGTGTTTGATACTTTGCCTAGACCGATATTCGCTGGGAAACGACCTAGGATCACCTTCCTAGTACTACAGAATAAACACCTTTTATTTTGATCGGGTACGGCCTCGATCAAAATTTGGCGCCGTTGCCGGGGATTATCGGTTCTTGCCAAAGATCATACAGTAGTTAGTTAGATTAGTTAGTGTAGTTAGTGTAGTTAGTGTGTGAATAAGCATTCTGATAACTGATTGAAAGTTGCCCTGTTTGCTGATTTGCTGTTCTGCACAACTGATGCTATTCTAGTGATTCTGTGAGTGCCATTCAACATAGCTGTGGGTGGAATTGTTGCACGAAAATTGGTATCCACACTTGTTTCATCATATATTAGTGTGTTGATGCATCACAGACACTCAGATAGGCACTGGTTGTGAGTTCCAGAAAAATTTTCCAAGTTTCAGCAGTACTTACTATAAATAGGCATAACTTTTGATCAGGTTGTCGGAATTGGACGAATTTTATATCAAATCGAAGGGAATTTTCTGAATAATCTGATTTTTCTCACTTCGTCAGAAAACCCCTTCGTTTGGATCCTGAAAAAGCCTGTTTACTGTTTCTTTTTTATTTTACAAGTTCTATTTTCTTAGTTTTTGGTCACTGTTTTAATTCTTTGACTTGGTTCCCTTTTGAATTTTGTCCTCAAACTTTCTGTGATATGTTTTCATGATTTTAGGGTGCTGAAAAAAATAAAGAAAAAAATTTTAAAAAATAATAAATTTTGTTGCCGATTTTGGTCATGCATATCTGTTACAGTATGCTATGGTTGATGCTGTTCTGTTCAGTACATGACTAGGGGCAACCCAAGTTATTTGCATCCTTATAACCCTGAAATTGATAGAACTTATCACAGATTAGTTAGACAAAATAGGAATCAGTCATTAGGTAGTGAGTCAGAGTCATCTTATAGTCCATCTAATTCTGATTCTGTTTCTATTTCTTCTATTCCTTCTACTTTTATTCAATCTGATTCTATACATTGTGATAACATGGCTCAACCCCCACCAAGGGAAAGGACACTTAGGGAGCTGGCTGCACCTGACTTCACTATTGAAGACTCGTGTATCCGGTATCCTGATGAGGATGTTCCTTTTGAGCTTAGAACAGGACTAATCCATTTGTTGCCCAAGTTTCATGGTCTTGCAGGTGAGGATCCTCATAAGCATCTCAAGAAATTCCATATAGTGTGCACCACAATGAAACCACATGATGTGCAAGAGGATCATGTCTGTCTCAGAGCATTTCCACATTCCTTAGAGGGTCTAGCACAAGATTGGTTATCTGACTTGGCCCCTGGTTCCATCACAAGCTGGGATGACTTGAAGAGGGCATTTCTGGAAAAATTCTTCCCTGCAAATAGGACCACTGCAATCAGAAAGGAAATTTCTGGTATCAGGCAACAACATGGAGAGAGTCTCTATGATTATTGGGAGAGATTCAAGAGGTTGTGTGCTTCCTGCCCTCACCATCAGATCTCAGAGCAGCTTCTCATCCAGTACTTTTATGAAGGTCTCAACTTCATGGAAAGAAACATGGTAGATGCTGCAAGTGGTGGTACATTGGGAGATATGACACCCTTACAAGCCAGGAGCAAAATTGAGAAGATGGCTTCCAATTGTCAACAATTCCATGCAAGAAGCAACAGTGATGCAATAGTTGTGAGGGATGTAAATGATGTTGGTGCAGACTCGGGCAAGGTTGAGAAGCTTGAGCAGAAAATTGATTCTCTCACAACATTGGTCACACAATTGGCTGTCAATCAGAAAAAGATGATACTTCCTGCTAGAGTGTGTGGCATATGCACATCCATTGAGCACCCCACAGATGCATGCCCTTCCCTTCAGCAGCAACAGCCGATGACAAGTGGTGACCAACCCGAGGCCTATGCAGCAGACATATACAACAATAGAGGCCCACAACAACATAATCATGACCTCTCTTCCAATAGATACAACCCTGGATGGAGGAACCATCCCAATCTGAAGTGGTCTGATCAACAACAACAACCTCCTCCTAATGTTCCATTTCAGAACACCGCTGGACCGAGCAGACCACCATATGTACCTCCTCCAATCCAGCAGCAAAGGCAACAACAACAGCAACAAGTGGTTCATCCTGCACCATCAGCCCCTCCATCCAACCAACCTACCTTGGAGGAGTTGGTGAGGCAAATGACCATGCAAAACCTCCAATTTCAACAAGAAACTAGAGCAGCCATTCAGAGACAAGAGGTATCCATTCAGACTTTGACAAATCAGATGGGTCAAATGGCAACTTCTCTCAACAACTTGCAATCTCAAAATTCTGACAAGTTACCTTCCCAAACAGTGATCAACCCTCAGAATCAGAATGTGAGTGCCATCAACCTGAGGTCAGGAAAGCAGATTGTCAGACCCACACCACAACCTCACCTCAACAATGATGCTCTAGCTTCCTCTAAAGGGAAGAGCCAAGTGATAGAGGAAGGTGAACACCCTAGCACCAAGGAGAGTCATCCAACTCAACCTTCCTCAAGCTCAACCACAAAACCTGCTGTTGTCCTGCAACCTCCTCCCATTCCTCTTCCATTCCCACCAAGAGTGCCTCAAAACAAAAGGGTGGAAGAGGTGGACAAGGATATTCTTGACACATTCAGGAAGGTGGAAGTCAACATACCCCTTCTTGATGTAATAAAACAAATTCCAAGGTACGCGAAGTTCCTTAAGGAGTTGTGCACTAATAAGAGAAGACTCAAGGGCAATGAGAGGATAAGCATGGGAAGGAATGTCTCCGCTCTCATAGGTAAACCTATCCCTCACATTCCTGAAAAATGTAAGGATCCTGGAACTTTCTCTATACCTTGCATCATAGGCAATGTGAAGTTTGAAAATGCTATGCTAGATTTAGGAGCATCCATAAATGTCATGCCTATGTCTGTTTTTAAGTCTCTTTCTCTTGGACCTCTTCAACCTACGGGTGTGGTGATTCAATTAGCAAATAGAAGTACTGCCCACCCTGCAGGTTTGATAGAGGATGTCTTGGTTCGGGTTGAAGAGCTGATCTTCCCTGCTGATTTTTACATACTTGATATGGAAGATGACTCCCCCCGTAATGCTGTTCCTATTATTTTGGGGAGGCCATTTTTGAAAACAGCCCGAACCAAGATAGATGTGCATTCAGGTTCACTTTCCATGGAGTTTGATGGCAGTGTGATCCGATTTGACATTTTCCATGCTATGAAACATTTTCCTGAGGATCACTCTGTCTTTCATATAGACTTTCTTGATGAGATTGATGAACATGTGCTTGATGTTTTGCATGATCCTGATTTGCCATCATTTACAGACTCATTTTCTTGTCCTGCATGTACTGATTCCGAAATGTGCATGTCATGCATTGATCAATTTCTAGCTTCTGACACTGCATCTGTTGATGACTCTCATATTATAGATTTTGCTAACCCCCTCTCTGTTATGCAAGAGTCTGATTCTTTTGTTCAGGTGCAGGCAGCAGAATCCATTTCTACTGTCCCTTTAGTTCCATCCATTATGCAGGAACCCTCATTGGACCTGGAGCCCCTCCCTCCTCATCTCAAATATGCTTACTTTGAGGATGAGCAGAAACTCCCAGTGATCATCTCTACCTCACTTTCTGTTGATCAAGAGGAGAAACTGCTAGATATGATTAGACAGAACAAGAGGGCAGTCGGATGGACTTTAGCATATCTACCTGGGGTGCCACTTGTGAACTTCAGAAACATAGTCCTTCGATTAGGAGACCAATGCAAGATGGCATTCGATCCGCTGAAGAGAGCACTCACCTTCTTCCCACCATGACTTCGGGAGTTTTCTTTTCTCCTTCTTCACTACTTTCATTGCACTTGTCTATATCTATCTGATTCTGCTGATTGTGTTACATTGAGGACAATGTGTGATTTAAGTGTGGGGGGGAGAGTAGTTTGGTTGCATATTTTGCTTTGATTTTTTTTTTAGGTTTTGCTTAGTTTTGGGCATTTTCTTGCATGTTTTTGCTTCATTTTAGTAGAGTTTTGGTATCTTGTGTCTGAATTCATGCATTTCTGTGTGTAAAGTTGCTTTTGATAATTAAGAGGTGGTAACACTGTGATAGAATTGTCCCTTTTGTGAGGATTTGAGCCTTAATTGTGGGTGGATTGCTATATATGCCACCTAATTTTCTTTCATGTGTGATTGCACTCTGGATTACTTGCACTCTAGAACTTGACTTGACTCTTGTTGATACTTGATTGCTCATGCACATTTTGAAATGATTTAGGCACTTTCTTTCTTGAATAAGCTACTAGCCATATGAGCCTACCTTGAATGAATGTATCCTTTGCTAGCCCCTTTGAGCCTTTTTATCCCTTTCCTTGTTCTTTAGCTCATTACAAGCCTATGACTGAAAAACCATGATTGTCCTAACCTTAGGGAATTTTGGAGCTTTGGAATTGTTTTGGGAATGGGTATTAGGTAAGAAGTGTGCTTTATGCTTTAATTGGTTGAGTTCTTGGTTTTGCCTCATTGGTTGTTATAGTTATGGCTTCATCTTCATGCCATTTGTGTTGTTTCTTCTTTTCTTTTTGTATATCTCTCAAAAACAAAAAAAAAAAAATAGAAGACAAAAATACAAAAAAAAAAAATGCAAAAATAAAAAGAAAAAAAAAAGAAGAGGAAAAAAAAAAGTGAATAAAAGGTTGTTGAGGCAAAGAGGATTGGAATTAGTGGTAGTTGATTTTGGGGTGGATTTTGCTTACTTTTTACTTATTCCCCATTGCTCCTCTATTCCTTTGGTTTTAGCTACATTCCCATATTTTTATCCTACCTTGTCCTTGGCCCCATTACAACCCTTAAAAGACCTTTTGATCATTTTGTGCATGTGTGTTGATGGTTGATGTTAGAGGCTTGTCAAGCTTATGGTTGTGTTTGTTTTTCATGATGTGCCTTGAGTGTAAATAATGATTAACCCCAAACACTTGAGTGTAAACACTTTTGAGTGATCCTTGTGAGTTTCTATCATCTTTGTGACTATCCTCTTGATGTCATTGGTTTCTTTGCATACTTGAAGTAATTGGATGATGTTCGCGGATGCTTTGACTCTTTGATCCTTAACCATTTTGTGTGCTTGAGTTTGCCCATTTCTTTGCATTTCCTAGAATTCATTGTGAAGTATGTAATCTCTTAGGTTTGCATTTCTTAGTTGTAGTCATCTTGTTGCATGATTCACTTTGGTGCATATTGATCTTCATAGTCCTATCTTTTGGTTTTGCCCAGGAGTGCAAAAGGATAAGTGTGGGGGTATTTGATGAGCATTTTATTTCCCATTATTCCTTGCATTATTTTACTCCTATTATTGATACTTGTTGCCCATTTGACATTGATTAGCTTGATTTATTGATTTAGAGTTTATTGGACTAATATTCCGAATATTGTTTAATTTGGAATTATTTAGCCTAATTAATTCTATTTCTATTTTCAGGTAATAGTTGGCACAAGGACACTTTGGGAAGTTTGGAAATGAAGATTGAAGTATTGAAGTGAAGATTGTAATTTGCATTTAGGTCCCTTTTTAATTGTAATTTTTAGAATAGTGTTTCTTAGGACTTGGGCCCATGTTTTAGGCCCATTTTCATGACTAAAGAGGGGAAATTCGTGTAACCCCCAAGACACACTCCCATTTTTCAGATTTCTCACTCTCTCTCTAGGTTAGAACTTCTCTCTTGGCTCTCCCAAGTGGTGGTGGCTGCTAGGGTTTTGTTCTTCCCCATTTCTACTCGTTTTTCTTCATTTATGGCCATGGAAGGCTAGACTTCAAGGGTTAATCCCTTTGGTATTGTATTATCTACTCTTGAGCTCTTGTTATTAATGCAATTTCATTTTCTCTTCTCTGTTTTCATGTTTATCGATGTGTAGTGGTTTGCTTAATTCCATTTCGTAGAGATAATACATGAATATAAATGCTTAATTTGTATTAACTCGTAAAAACTCCAATTCTGGTTTCTGATGCTTAATTAGAAGTTAGGGTTTGGAGTGATAACTGAATTTTCGCTTAGTATTTGGTTATCACGAGTTGGACAGAGGAGAGGAGAGGAATCGATCTTTAGTGAGCTAGGATTGAGTAGTGTACGTAGCCAAAGGGGTTTGCCCGCTTTTGTTTCTGATTTTCTTAGTTTTTATATTCTGTTTATGTTTTGTTCTTCACATTTGTCACACACAAAAACCCCCCCATTTTACTGCACACTACGTGTTTGATACTTTGCCTAGACCGATATTCGCTGGGAAACGACCTAGGATCACCTTCCTAGTACTACAGAATAAACACCTTTTATTTTGATCGGGTACGGCCTCGATCAAGGGTAAATACTCTTCCTTGCACCACAGGCTTGCCAGCAGACCCCTTTGCATATCCCTTTTCAGATTCTTTGCATTCACGAGCAAAGTGACCTTGCTTTCCACACTTGAAACATCCTCCTGTGGACCAGCAAAACTGACCATGATGATAACGTCTGCACTTCTCGCAATAAGGAGCATTATCGCGAGACTTGTTCTTGTTATCCATCACCGCCTTGCCCTTACCCTTGTTCTTAGAATATGGACCATTATTCCGATGATCAAACTTCTTCTTCCTCTGTGGTCCATAGTTCTGTCCAACCCCCTTTCACCTGACTTCCAATCAACTCAGCCTTCTTATCATCTTCATACATTCTGCACATATCCACAAGTGCAGGGAAACTCTGAATCCTTTGATAACTGAAGAAAGACTTCAGCTCCGGCCTTAGTCCACCTTCAAACTTAACACACTTACTCCTTTCATCAGGGTTATTTAAGTAGTAGGGAGAGTACTTCATCAGCTCCTTGAACTTGGCAGCATACTCTCCTACACTCATATCCCCCTGTTTCAATTGCATGAATTCCACTTCCTTCTTTCTCCGCAAATCTTCTGGAAAATATTTATTAAGAAACTTCTCCATAAATACTCCCCAGTTGATTGCCCTCCTTTCAAAATTCAGCAATTGGATAGTGTGATCCCACCAGTTTTCAGCTTCTCCGTGAAGCATGTACACTACATAGGTCACCTTCTGTTCATCAAAACACTCCAGAGTTCGGAAAATCTTGTTAATCTCATACAACCACTTGTTCGCATCGTTAGGTTTATATCCTCCCTCGAATCTTGGTGGGTTGCACTTTCTGAACTCCGACAGAGTCTTAGTGTCCTGATTCGCCATATTGCCAGCAGATGGGTTACCAGCTCGCCCTTGAGATGGTTGTTGTCTCTGCTGCTGCTGCATGCCTTCCAGCACGGTCATGATTCGTTCTAACATTTAATTAGTAATATTTCTATTCCGGGTTGCCATAGAAAGACCTGCACTATGGGCTTTGGGTTACTAAAAAGGTCTTTAAAACATAAATGCTACTAACTTACTCAAAACATATTCAATCAACATTGAATACCATACTTAGCTGCATCTTCGGGCCATGAGGGACATGACCTATGCTATGATACCACCAAAGGGTGTGACGCTCTCTTTTTCACTTGAAAATAATTAATATTTCCAAATTATTGAATACTTGCTATCAAAATTTGGGCTAGAAAATTTTTCCTTTTTAGAACCAGTACTTGCTCGTTCATAAACCCTTTTTGAACATAAACCTTTTTTTTTTGAAAGTTCGGCTTAACAATATCTTAGTTTCGAAAAGGCTCTCGAGATAACATTTCCTTAACTATAGAAAATACTCTTCATAGTTAATATTAAAACATACCATTTGCCTCTCGAGTTGAATTTGAATATATAAAGCATAAACTTATCGCCGAATCCTTTCTTAATAGAAATCAGAGTTCGCGGAAGTAAAAATAATACTTATGGGGCACTGCTGAGGTAAAGAAAAACATCATATATATATATATATAATAGTCATAACATAACCCCATCAGTACAGTCAGTAGCAAGTGATAAAAAGTCGAGATAGCAAGTTTTGATGAAACATATACAGACCAGCTGCATAAATTAAAAGCTCACTCCAAGACCTCTAAGATATATACAATATATATAACAAAATCCAAAATAGAAGTCCCAGAGCAAGTCATCCGTGTCCTCAGCAGCTCCTCAGATCCTCCACAGCTCTATTCCTAGGATCTAGGATCCAAAACATCTACGTTATGCAAGCTCCTATGAACCAGCGGGTCCACCTCTAGCAGAAACAGTCGGCTCAACATGCACCTCCTCCTCGCTCTTATCCTCCACAGGGTCCTCCTCGACCTCGCCCGACTGTGTAGAGACCCCAACACTGGGTCTAAGGTCTGCAGAAGCAGTCCTATCCAAGTCAGTCGGACCAGGAGAAGGAGTCCCCTAAGTGACAACTCTATGGAAGGAAGGATGGGAACAAGTGGCAGTTCTAAAACGAAAACTATGGAAACGACGCATAGGTCGAGCCGGGGGTGGTCCTCTATATGTATGAAAAGGTGGAACATGCATAGTGTAGACTAAGGGAATCCTAAATCGACGAGGTCGCACTCGCACCAGAGGGTTAGGGTGGTAGAGAGTGATCTCAACCTCCCACTCAAAAGTGGCACGGTGCTCCTCATACGTCCATATACCGCTAGGGATAGGGCGTATCTCGATGCAAGCTAGGTATCTGGCCATCACCTAAACAGGGCACAGGGAGTAAGTATACACATATACAAAATTGATAAAGACTAAAATTACAATCACAAGTATATCATGGACAGATCATAATGCAAATACATATGAGCACACCAGTTTTCAACATTATAACTCTTATAATGCAAGTGGCATGATGTATGATTTTCTATCCACAATTGAGGCCTCTAAAAGTCCATCTTGGACGTCCATCCAATACACCCTTGTGTTCCCGGAACACCGACATTTGTTCCCAGAACATAATGCCGAACCATACTTGGATAATAAGCATCACTCCCGGAGTGTGCACCACGTTCCCAGAACGCATACGTTCCCAGAACGCATAAAAACCAGGTCCCGGACACTGGCCACATATCTATAATGTGTCATCAAGTAGGTTATAATTTGGTACTCCCGGAGTACCCTCCTCATATTCCCAGAATATGATAAACGTTCCTACCAACCAGACTTCCAGTCTATATGGATGCACAAATAGCAGGGTTGGTTTTATCTTTACATTAATTAATGTGATTTAGAAATATTCCAATTTCCCTTTTGAATGATATATTTGAGGCATACTCTTTGGCATAAAATTCTCCTTTGAATTTTCTCAAAACATGCCTTTTAAACTTAGATTGGGTAAAAACAAATCAATGGTATTCAAAAAAACTTAACTTTTTATTTTTCAGATTCAGGTACTAACCGGTTACAGTTTCAGGCTAACCGGTTAGAATTACAGACCTGAACTGTTTACCATTGCAATTCAGAAAAACCCTTTTTCTTGAATTTACTACCCAATCCATAAACAAGTTAAACATTGTTTTATGCCTCAAAAATCACAGTTTCCATCATTCAAAAGTCCAAATCACATTTTTTTTCCATAAAGCATAATTTCCTCTTGAAATTATTTCATTGAATTAAGGTATAAACCCCTTACCCTTAAATCTGAACCAAGAGAGTATTGTCACCTCACTTTCAGGTTCTTTCCAGTGAATTTAAGGTATAGATTTAAGTAAAATTAGTGAAACTTCAGGACTGTTTTATAAAATGATTTTCTTTTGAAATTCTGCAGTGTCTAACCGGTTACGAATATCGAGTAACCGGTTAGATTATGCAGTCAGTCCTTCAAAATAAGGGTTTTAACACATCATTTTCTTTAATTCTCAAATCTAACCATTATTCATCATTCAACAGGGTTCATATACCTTAAACAAACATGTTTCATCACAGAAACCAAATTCAAAGTGCATGCATCAGCTTTCTGCATCAAATTGCATAAAAATTCACATAAACACAATTTAATACAACAAAACTTATCATAAGCATTTAAATCCAGAATTCAGTATCAATATACTTTGCATGCATCAACATAAAGTTGCTCAAAACAACATTGAGCAAGAATTTGGCCTCCAAGCCTTTGTGCCATATTGCACATAATGCCCTTTTTTGAGTTTTGTTAACTCAAATCCTAAATCACTTGAATTTTAGTCTAAATCTAGTATAAGGTAGACTTCTCCCATACCTCTAAGTCGATTTTGATGAGAATTACCACTGTACTTGAAGATTAATCCACAAATTTCTCACAAACTCACAGCTCTGCTCTCAGCCACGAATTTCACCAACAGGGTCCAAAGACCAGAAGTTTTGACATAGCAAATGGCCAAAGAAATTGGGGAAAACAGTTAGGACTCAAAATAGGTAACATGCACTAGAAAATAGAAAAGATTGGAGGCTTAATGGTGGCTGTACTTACCCAAAACCGGATCTGGAACTCAGCTTCCAGAACAGAAAAAGTACAGAACTCAGTTTCCAACTTCTAAATTCCAAGCTTGATTTCTCCTTCCACACGAACCCTCAGCTCACAAACTTGGTGTTTTTACAAAGCTCAAGATGTAAGCTTTGCAATGGTGTATCACTCATCTCTCAACACTCAACAACAAAAGAGAATCACAAGGAATGATTCTGAAACCCTAGAACAAAGCCTCCCCCCAAAATCAGAGCAACAACAACCCAATCCTTCAGCAACTCACCTATATATAGATCAACAAAGGTTACATGCACACTGACGCGTGGTTTTCCACTTGATTCAGGCTTTAATCGTGGCGAATTCGGGATTAATCAAGTGATTACTCATCAAAATCCACTAACCCAGTTTCTGGGTTCATCGTCTAACCGGTTACAGGGCATTACTAACCGGTTAGATTAGTACAAAATTTAAAAATTAATATTTTTAAATCTTTCCCTCCAAGAACCTTTTTAATATTACTTTTTAGTCCTCATCCAGGGACCAAAATGCAATATCCTTATATTTTGCATTTATTTGCCCTATAAAAATGTTTCAACTTATTTTTATATTTAGGGCTAATTAAATACAAAATATAAACTTGGAAAATTTCTATAAATTAATAATAAAACTTTTTATTATTAATTTCCTATTATTCGGGAGACGAAAATTAGGGGTGTTACAACATGCACAAGGAAGAACCACAAAACCGATTTTTACTCCTTTAAGTACACACACCTAAGCCAAACCACATTAAATCGACAAAAACTATCTGTTCAAAATACTCATGAAAACCGAAGCATACATAAGGATTTAAGCTTGATTTTTGCAAACAACATAAACAAAGCAACATGCATCAAAGAATAGCTTCGAAAAATCAATTTTTATTTTCCCAAACACATTCGTAAAACCGAAACCAACACTTTAAGAAAACAAGTTCATTTTGTCAAAAATCAACATGCATTAAGTCATGCCTTCAAACTAAAAATCATTTTTCTAACACTCATATAAAAATCAAATCCAACATCAAAGATTTTAACTTTATTATATGAAAATGTGACATCCAATGAAGATTAAGATAAAACACAACTTTATTTCTAAAGCACTCACTAAAACCGCGACATGCAATGAGAAATAAAGGGGTATTTTGCAAAACAACAATAATCAAACTTATATATATCATATAGTCAAATTTAATCATAGATTTTAAGCTTGCATGAAATCAAAAACAATTCATTAGGCACATATAGCATAAAAACGTTTATTCTTTACCAAGATCAAAGCTTTTTGGACAAAAATCATTTCCAAACACCCTATTCCAGCCGTGTATACACTTAGGGGTTACAAACAAAAATCAAAACTCCATTTTTATCATCAATCCATTTCAAAACAGTAAGGAGAAATTACAATAAATTAAATAGAGTTAAGGATTGCTACCCATAAGACAAGATTGACACAAATTGGTTCCTCTTCCTTCTCCCTTGGCCATGGTTTCCTCTTCTTTTTCAATAGGGAATTTTGATTCCATTTGTGCTTGATTAAGATAATAACAATAACAAGGAGAAGGAGGATTTTTGAATTTCAATGGGAAGAAGGAAGTTGTTTTTACTGTTTCATCAACAAGGTTTAAGAAATTGTGGGTATGAGGGAGAAGAGAAAGTGTCGAATGGGAGGAGGGAGTATTGATTTTTGTTTCACTGTTTGTACAGAAGAAGAAAAATGAAAGACATGCAGAGAGAAGAAGGAGAGAGCCGTGGGTTTTGGGAGGGAGTATGTGCTTTGCCCTTTTTATGTGTTTACTGCTGCTACTTCTTAGAAAATGAAAACCAGAGAATAAGAGGAGAAGGGGGTGGGACATGTTTTATAAGAAGAAGGGGTTCATCTCATCATTTTTTTTGGTTAAATGGCCCAAGCCCCAAACACACAATCATGCATACACATATACCTAAAATAAAATACAAGAGAGAAAAATAATAGGAGGGGTATGGTTTTCTTACCCATAACAATAGGGTCTCTTTTGTTTTTAATTTAAACTCCAGTAGGGTAATCAGGATGGTAATAAAATGAGCACTACAATTTATTTGGGGTTTGTTTTCCAAAAGACTTTTCCTCTCCCTATTTGTTTTTAAAACCGTAAGAATAAAGGTTATGGAGAAAATAATCATGTCATTCAATTCATGTAGGGTGTATTAAAATCATGCTCTAATAAATTATAAAACACCATAACAAGGCTTTATAAATTAAATCACAAAATAATAATCTTTATCAAATCATAACAACCAAACTTTTATAAAACCAAAACTTAATGCCTTTATATAAATTATTTTGACCGTAACTTTATTTTACTCAAATCTCATATGAAAACGTAATGCTTTTGGAAATCATATTAACGTAAGAAAAAAATAAATAAATAAATAAACAAATAATTATACAAATCAATAAACCAAAACACATTGCTATCATATATATATATATATATATATATATATATATCAATCTATCAACTCAAATCCACAAAACTGAAATCTAACAGTTAACGGTTTAGGAACTTCAACAATAATATAAAATCAAAGATTTTTGGTAATTCACGAATTCAAATAAATTTATTTATTTCTATCGGAAGGGATAAAATAATATTTTAAATCATGGAAATACAGAGCCTATTTGATTACTTGTTCTGGAAACTGTTTTTTGTTTTTTAAAACAATAAAACAATAAATCTTGCTTGATTCAGCTGTTCTGAAAAAAGTGTTCTCAAAACAGGATATATTTTTTTGTTTTTAAAAACAGTAAATAGAGAACAATCTATAGATGTTTTGGTCTTGTTCCGGGAACTGTGAAAACACAGAGAATTGGCAATTTTCATTAATGGCATTTTTGTAAATATAATGAAACTCTCAATCTATTGTGTTTTTCAGCTTTTTGTCTCTTTGGCATACTATTATTTCTTTTTTCTTTTTACATTGTTAGCTATTTATTCTTTTTAAGTTAGAAATCCACTTTGGTTTTTAAAAGTTTTTGTATTATATCATTCAATAAAATTAATTACTTCTTTCTATAAACACCCCTATTATTTAATGCATGTTTTCTTAATTAACCAATCACAGAATATATAATGCAATTTTATTTTTTTTATTCACCATTTTAACTTCAATTTGGGACAAAAATTTTCTATGTTTTTGACTAACTTTATGGGACGGAGGAAGTAATACTTTTTAGATTTTCAATACCATTAATAGGAGTAGTTTTGAAAATACATATTAAATATTCATATTTCTAATACCATTTACTAAATTAACCAACTTTCTTAATGAATGTGAAATCTACCAAAATGGTCTTATATATAGGGACGGAGAGAGTAGTAATTAATGTTCCATTGATTTTTTAAAATAACAATTTTTTAGTAACAAATTCATTATGATAAATTGATCAAGTGACAATTATTTAAAATGGATAGAGTATTTTTTAAGTTTTTTAGGCCTAAGTTCTCTCCTGCTTCCCTAAAAAAGAAAAATATTCGATTATAAAAAATACATATCTACCAAGAAAATTAGTTATATTAGGACTCTAAATAAATATTAAGTAAAAAAATATTTGTGAAAATAAGTAAGTAAATATAATTAAAAATTAGAATGGAGATCTTACAAACATAAAAAAATCCCTAAAGATTCTTATTAAGGACATGAAAGACTAAAAATTAAACAATTTTTTTATTCTGCAATTGAACTCATTAAACATAAAAAAAATTAATAATAACAAAAAAGAAATAGACTCTTGAGTTGCTTTGGTTTTATTATACATTTTATCTCTTTAAAATATATCTAAATTTTTTTCTTCAGATAAATAAAAAAATTATAAAAATGGTTTGGAAAGGTAAATAAAATAAAACAAGAATAAATTCTCTCATTTTTTTTTTAAAAAAAAAGACATTTTCAAAACAAATTTGTAACATCCCTAATTTTCGTCTCCCAAATAACCAAGAAATTAATTATAATAATTATTTTATAATTGATTTATATTAGTTTTGAAGGTTTTAGTTTTTGTACATTATGTGTTTTTATATAAAAATATGAGATATATTTTTATATGGTTATTTTGTACAAAAATGTGAATATTGTAATTTAGCCCTTGGGTTGGGACCTAATTGCAATATTAAAAAGGTTTTTGAAGAAAGACTTTGTGCAAGAGACCACGGAACAGATCAAGATGATACAAGAGAAGATGAGGGCAGCTCAAAGTAGGCAGAAAAGCTATGCTGATAAGAGAAGGAAACCTTTAGAGTTTGTCGAAGGAGACCATGTATTCATTAGAATAGTACCAACAAAAGGTGTTAGTAGAGCTTTAAAAACCCAGAAACTATCACCTAAGTTTATTGGTCCCTATCAAATCCTCAAAAGAGTCGGCCCAGTAGCTTATCAATTAGACCTGCCTCCGTCATTAGCTAACCTTCATAATGTATTCCATGTGTCTCAATTAAAGAGATATGTCCATGACCCCACCATTGTCCTTAGAATCCAACCTGATGACTTAGAAGTTCATGAGAATCTAACCTTCAAAGCTGTGCCAGTTCGCATTGAAGACCGGAGAGTTAAACAGCTTAGAGGGAAGGACATTTTTCTGGTCAAAGTCGTCTGGGTTTGTGGTGATACGATAGAATCATCTTGGGAATTAGAGGATAAGATGCGTCAGGATTATCTTGACTTGTTTGTATAAATTGAATTTCGGGGACGAAATTCCTTGTAAGTGCGGGAGTACTGTAACACCCCAAAATTTTAATCCCCGATTAATGAAATGTTAATTATAATTTAATTATAATTAATTATTTCCATATTAATCCTTGATTAAAATATGTGTTCATATAGTTGGTATATGAGTGTGAAATTATTTAATAAATATAATAAATGCCTAAAATGAGTATTTTGCATATTAGTCCCTGGGTTGGGACCTAGAAGCAATTATAGGAAAGGTTTTGGAGGGAAATTAAATAAAATAATTATTTTTCAAAAATTGGGAAAAATACTCGAGTATTTTCTGAAAAACTCGAGTATTCTGGGTCAAACTACACGAGTTAGTGCGTTTGGTGAGTTAGCACCAACGATTCCGTGTTGGTGACACGAAATCATCTCCATTCCACGTCCAGGGAGGTCGTGTCGACCTGCATGAGCTTTCTTCATGCCTATTTAAGCTCATCAACGTCCCTTGGTTGAGAATTTTGATCAACTTGTAGAAGTTAGAGAAGTTAGGGTTCTGAAGTTGTTGCCTTCGATTCTCCTTCAATTCTGAGTGTTAGGATTCGAGTGATACACGAATACAAAGCTCACATCACGAGCTTTGTATAAACACCAAAATCGTGAGGATTGAGTGAGTGTGTTGGAGGATTCAAGGAGTTGAAGTGAAGCTGTTCTTGGTCAAGTTTGTGTCTGGAGCTTACTTTGATCTTGATTTCTGGTAAGCTCATGAATCCCTGAGTCTCAAATTCGATTTCCTTAGTTAGATTATGTTGCATAGAGTCTAGAAAACCTAATTTCCCCAATTTTATTCTCTGTTTCATGTGTGAACCAATTCCACTTTGGTGTTGCACTCAAAATGCTCTGCATGTGGTGCTTGAAGTTGGTCTGAGAGTTGTGGAGCTTTTCTTTGGGGATTTCTTGTTTGATTCACATCTGAGAGGTAAGGGGAAGTAATTATATTCACTAGATAGAGATTAAATTCCATGATTTGTGTTAGAGAGCCACCAAGAGGCTCTAAGGGCTTAGATTGAATAGGGTCTTTGGTTTGGAGACCAAGCTTTGCTCTAAAACTGTGTTGAGCAAGTTCTATATCATGTATGCAAGCTTAAATGAACTTTGTTTCATGAGTATTGTGCTTATTGTGCAAATTGAAGTATTGAGTTGTTAAAATGTGTTTTTATGCATGATTTATTGATTCTCTATCAAATTGGTTATTTGATATGAAATGAGTATGGTAACATGTTCAATATATGGTATATGTACTATTGTGATCACTGGTTTGGGTTAAAAATGTTTAGAAATGGAAATGGTATGTAAAAACCAAGTTTCAGTCTGTTCTGTCTGCAAACACTCGAGTATATGGCTTAACACTCGAGTATTTCGTGATGCACCAGTGTGAAAATTGGCGCACCAACTTGAGAACCAGGCTAAGCACTCGAGTATTTCAGAGGCAACAAGAGTAAAAATTAATGAACAACTCGAGTAATATGTGAACTACTCGAGTATTCTGGGTAATGGACTACTCGAGTATCTCATGAATTACTCGAGTATATTTTTGAAGATCTGAAAACTTGAATCTCTAAACAGACATGAACGACTCGAGTATAATCATGAACTACTAGAGTAAAATCTGGAAAATGATAAACTACTCGAGTATGGAAAACACTCGAGTATTTTTAGTCAGATACTTAAAAATACCATTTTCAATTCTAAGTCATTTTGTAACACTTAAAGGACGATAAACCAAGTGATCCTGGACTTAAAGGAAATTGATTGACGTTATGATATTTTCATTTGAATAACGATACGTTGCTCGGGAGGCACGTAATGTATTAATAAAAGGATAAAACATCAATCAATTCCCTTTAAGTAAAGTAATGCATTCATTCTGGAGTTTGGATGGTAGGACGTATATCATGTTTTTGGTAAACATGTGGAGGGCCTCTGGGAGTGCCAATACGCTTGCTTGATGACACGTCGTTGACGTGGTCGGCTTAGTGGATGCCAATATGGTTATACCGTTTGGATGACGGTCCGTTTGGATGACGGGATATGCTCGGGTGGCATGGATACCAAGCTTGACGTGTACATTCTAGGTGAATGTACGAATTGTTGTATACCTAGGAATACAATGCACTGTTGAGTGCTGGGTTGTCAGGGATGGACGTCAGAGAGTGACATAGTATGATGGAGATAGGCTTGAGAGCTAAAGTCATGCATCATGCCACTCATTCAAATCAATTGTGATAAATGAAATAAGTGTGAGCATCCTAAGTGCATTAATTAACTGCTAAGTGTTATATGTGATTGTTGTTAATTGATACATATTTACATACTCATATTGCACAATTTATTCTCTGTTGATTATGTGTATAGAATTGCTTACCCCTATGCCCTTGTAGGTGATGTCTCGTTACATTGCTTGCATCGAGATCCGGCCACTTCCTAGTGGCACATGGATCTATGAGGACCATCGCGCGGTGTTCGAGGGAGAGGTAGAGGTTACCTTCTACCACCCGAACCCGTTGATCCGATTCCGTCCTCATAGATTTAGGATTCCCATCATATACACTATGCATGTACCCCCGTTTTACACTTACCATGGACCACCTCCCACGCGACCAGCTCGCTCTTATCACAGTTTTCGTTTTCGACCTACCCGCTCTCACCCTTTTACCTCGAGAATCGTCCGCGAGGAGACTCCCCCTTCTGATCCGAGGAGCCCAATCAGGGTTTCACCATCACCTGACCCGGTACCTAGTGGTAGGGTACACTCTCCCTCAGATAAGATCGAGGAGGACCCGGTGGAGGACGAGAGTGGGAGCGAGCCTGTCGTGCATTCTACTGGGAGTGATTGGAGGGACGATGATCCCTAGGTTTGTGCATAGGGTATGTGATGAGGATCAGGGGATCCGATATGTGGAGGCTGTGGAGGAGATCTTGCTGCTGCTGCTGTGTTGATGATGATGCTACTACCTTACTACTTATGTTTCTTGGAGACTGCTGTTATCACTACTACTACATCTGATGCTGCCAGATCTACGTGACCACCCTTAGAGTTTTATTTTGATTATGTATATATGTTGTAGATATAATTTTGGGGTTCTCTAGGGATTTGGTCATGTTATTATGTAGATCTGTTTATGGACTTGTATTTTGGGATCTTGGAAGCTTTGATATGGGGCTATGTACCTATGTTCATCTTACTAGTAATTGCATAGTCCGATAATTCCGCTTACTCTGATTTAATCTATTTGAGGGCTCGGCTGTGAAAACTATTCGATGGTATCAGTTTTATCAAATAAAGCAAGGGTAGCTTCAGTTATTTTCTATAATATAAAATACGGTTCCAAAAGATGAATGCTACCCAACTTTCGAAAAGGTTTCAGAAATCGCCGAATTCAATATAACTGTTTTGGTAATACCTTAGGGTTTATTCTCCAAGAATTCCAAGTGTTGATTTGTGCACCCGCTTTTAAAAGAAAATTTTATTTCCATATTTTCTTAATCCTCACAAGTCCATATATTATCCAATATAAAAGCTTAATTATTATATTATATTTGGGTAATTCGGAAGGGTGTCACACTGAGTGGTATCAGAGCAAAAGTCAGATCCTGTGGTAGTGGAAGTAGTTTCAGAAAGGTAGCCATCAACATCAAGCAGGTATCTCCAGGGCATTTACACTATTTGAATGTTATCATTTTGTTTGTTGAGCTTTAGATACCCTTGATTTGTTTGTATCTTGTCTTTTTTGAGTACAAGACACAATTGATTGTTGATTTAAGAGTTTAAAATATAGCCCTAGTATAGGTGGTGTAATTGAAGTTTCTGTAGTTCAACATATGTGACCATAAGACCATAGCGCAGGTCTAATATGGCAACTAGAAACCAAAATCACACCAACGCGATGTTAGAACTAATCACCACAGTGTTGGAGGCTATGCAACGACAATCTCAACAACCATCTCAACCGGTTAACCCGCCTCATCAGTGTAATGTGGGTAACGCTGAGGCGAAGACTTTGGCTGATTTTAGGAGCTGTAATCCACCAAAGTTCGAAGGAGGATTTAAACCGGAAGAGGCCAATAAGTGGATTCACACCATGGATAAGATTCTGAGAACATTGGAGTGTTCTGATGCTCAAAAGGTGGCGTATGCAACCTACATGTTAGAGGATGAAGCTGAGAATTGGTGGAATCACACGATGCAGCTTCTGCAATATGAAGGAAGGGAGGTAAGTTGGGGAGTATTCATGGAGAAGTTTCTCCAAAAGTATTTCCCTGAAGATCTAAGGAGGAAGAAGGAGGTGGAATTCTTGCAGCTGAAGCAAGGAAATATGAGTGTGGGTGAGTACGCAGCCAAGTTTGAGGAGCTGATGAAATACTCTCCATACTATCAGAACAATCCAGATGAGAGGAGCAAATGCATAAAGTTTGAAGGAGGCTTGAGGCCAAAGTTGAAGTCGATTTTCAGCTACCAGCAGATTCAAAGCTTTCCTGCACTAGTGGACATGTGTAGGATGTATGAAGACGATACCAAGGCTGAGGAGATGCAAGGCTCAGAGAAGAAGGACAATCAGAGCTATGGACCCCAGAGGCGTAAAGGTTTCAATAACAGAGGCAAAGGTCCGTATGATCGCCGAGGGAAAGGCAAAGGGAAAGCTGGTAGTTCGGATGAAAGGAATTATCGGAGCGAGGCTCCATTCTGCGATAAGTGCAAGCGCAATCACTATGGCCGTGTGTGTTGGGGGACAAGTGGTTGCTTTAACCGTGGAAAGCCGGGACATTTTGCAAGGGACTGCAAGGAACCGGCCAAAGCCAACTCAAGAGGAACTACAGAAAGACCTATGACTCAAGGAAGGGTTTTCACCCTTAGTGGTGTGGAAGCAAACCGATCTTCTGATCTGGTGCAAGGTAAATACATGCTTAATGGTCTGTTTTGTCATGTTTTGTTTGATTCTGGTGCAACGCATTCATTCGTTTCGTATGAATGTGTAAACCGGTTAGGTTTGGTGATATCTGAAATGCCTTATACTCTCAAAGTAGAAACCCCTACTAATGCTCCAGTAGTAGTTTCTAGAGCATGTCTTAACTGTTGTATAGAAGTGTTAGGACAAACCTCTAAAGTAGATTTGATCTGCTTACCCTTGGCACAATTAGATGTGATCTTGGGAATGGACTGGTTAAGTCAAAACCAAGTAATCATTGATTGTGATAGAAAAGTAGTGACCTATAGAAATTCAAAACCCTCTGGCTACGTGTGCCTGTTCAAATCTGAGGTGGAGGAGAATGGTCCAAGGATAGAAGAGATCCCTATTGTCAGAGACTTTCCGGAAATTTTTGCTGATGAGATCCCTGGGTTACCACCAAGAAGAGAGATTGAATTTGGTATTGATCTAGTTCCGGGAGCTGGTCCCATTTCTATCGCTCCCTATAGAATGGCACCACCGGAAATGGCAGAAATGAAGAAGCAGATTGAGGAGCTACTACAGAAGCAGATGATTCGACCAAGTGTGTCACCTTGGGGTGCTCCGGTTTTGTTTGTCAAGAAGAAAGATGGTAGTATGAGGATGTGCATCGACTACCGGCAGCTGAATAAGGTCACCATCAAGAACAAGTATCCATTGCCGAGGATAGATGACCTTATGGATCAAGTTCGTGGAGCTTCGGTATTTTCCAAGATTGATTTGAGGTCGGGGTACCATCAAATCAGGATAAGAGAAGAGGATATCTCTAAGACTGCATTTCGATCCCGATACGGGCATTATGAGTATGTCGTGATGCCGTTCGGATTGACTAATGCACCAGCTATCTTTATGGACTACATGAATCAAATCTTTAGACCTTATTTAGATTCATTCGTGGTTGTGTTCCTAGATGATATCCTTATCTATTCCAAGAACCCGGAGGAGCATGCTGAACACTTGAGGATGGTGTTAAGTATCCTAAAGGAGAAGCAATTGTACGCCAAACTTACAAAATGTGAGTTCTGGCTAAAGGAGGTTAAGTTCTTGGGGCATGTGATTTCAGACAAAGGGATAGCCGTTGATCCGACGAAAGTGAGTTCAGTTTTGCAATGGGAGCAACCAAAGTCGGTCACGGAGGTGAGAAGTTTTCTTGGCTTGGCTGGGTACTATAGAAGGTTTATAGAAGGTTTCTCGAAGATCGCACTGCCTTTGACGAAGTTGACTCGGAAAGATCAACCATTCCTTTGGGATGAGAAGTGTGAAAGAAGTTTTCGGGAACTGAAGGAAAGGTTGACATCGTCTCCAGTATTGATTCTGCCCGATACACAGAAGAGCTTTGATGTGTACTGTGACGCGTCGAAACAAGGCCTTGGGTGCGTTTTGATGCAAGAAGGGCAAGTCGTCGCCTATGCCTCGAGACAGCTAAAAGTTCATGAAATGAACTATCCAACTCATGATTTGGAGCTGGCAACTGTGGTATTTGCATTAAAGATCTGGAGGCACTATCTCTATGGCACTACGTTCCGAGTGTTTAGTGACCATAAGAGTTTAAAGTACCTCTTCGATCAAAAGGAGTTGAATATGAGGCAGTGTCGATGGATGGAGTTTTTGAAAGATTATGAGTTCGAGCTCCATTACCATCCGGGGAAGGCCAATGTTGTGGCAGATGCATTGAGTAGAAAGGCAATGCACATCAGTACAATGATGGTCAGAGAAGCTGCACTGATAGAGGAATTCCTGGATTTGAGTCTGACGATGCAAGTGGAGCCGGCAAGTATCAAGATGGGGATGCTGCAGATTGCTAATGAGTTTCTGCAAAGAATTCGGGAATTGCAACGCAAGGATGAGAAACTCATGGAAAAGAGGAAGTTGATGGAAGAAGGCAAGGAATTGGAGTTTCAAGAAGGGAAGGATGGAATCCTTCGCTTTAAAACAAGGATTTGTGTGCTTGATGATTTAGAAGTAAGAAGGATGATTCTGGATGAGGCGCATAAGAGTAAGATGAGTATGCATCCGGGAGCCACCAAAATGTATCAGGACTTAAAGAAGCTATTTTGGTGGTCTGGTTTGAAGAAAGATGTAGCTGAGTATGTGGCCTGTTGTTTGGTGTGTCAAAAGGCGAAAGTGGAACATCAAAGGCCAGGAGGAGAGTTACTTTCCTTGGAAGTTCCTGTGTGGAAATGGGATAGTATCTCGATGGATTTTGTGTCGGGATTTCCAAGAACATTTACTGGTCATGATGCCATCTGGGTGATCGTGGATCGTTTAACCAAGTCGGCGCATTTCATTCCCGTGAATATGCGCTACTCGTTGGAAAAGCTTACCCAGTTGTACATCAAAGAAGTTGTTCGTCTGCACGGTGTACCATCAAGCATTGTATCTGATCGCGATCCGAGGTTTACATCGAAGTTTTGGGAAGATCTGCATAGAGCCTTGGGTTCAAAATTGAAGTTAAGTTCTGCATACCATCCTCAGACTGATGGTCAGACGGAGAGGACTATTCAGTCACTGGAGGACATTTTGCGAGCCTGTGCGTTGGAAGGTCAAGGGAACTGGGAACAAATGTTGCCACTCGTGGAGTTCACTTACAACAACAGTTATCACACGAGTATTGGAATGGAACCATTTGAAGCTTTGTATGGAAGAAAGTGTCAGACGCCGTTATGCTGGTTTCAAGTGGGGGAGAATTCTCTGGTTGGGCCAGACTTTGTGCAAGAGACCACGGAACAGATCAAGATGATACAAGAGAAGATGAGGGCAGCTCAAAGTAGGCAGAAAAGCTATGCTGATAGGAGAAGGAAACCTTTAGAGTTTTTCGAAGGAGACCATGTATTCATTAGAATAGTACCAACAAAAGGTGTTAGTAGAGCTTTAAAAACCCAGAAACTATCACCTAAGTTTATCGGTCCCTATCAAATCCTCAAAAGAGTCGGCCCAGTAGCTTATCAATTAGCCCTGCCTCCGTCATTAGCTAACCTTCATAATGTATTCCATGTGTCTCAATTAAAGAGATATGTCCATGACCCCACCATTGTCCTTAGAATCCAACCTGATGACTTAGAAGTTCATGAGAATCTAACCTTCAAAGCTGTGCCAATTCGCATTGAAGACCGGAGAGTTAAACAGCTTAGAAGGAAGGACATTTGTCTGGTCAAAGTCGTCTGGGTTTGTGGTGATGCGATAGAATCATCTTGGGAATTAGAGGATAAGATGCGTCAGGATTATCCTGACTTGTTTGTATAAATTGAATTTCGGGGACGAAATTCCTTGTAAGTGGGGGAGTACTGTAACACCCCAAAATTTTAATCCCCGATTAATGAAATGTTAATTATAATTTAATTATAATTAATTATTTCCATATTAATCCTTGATTAAAATATGTGTTCATATAGTTGGTATATGAGTGTGAAATTATTTAATAAATATAATAAATGCCTAAAATGAGTATTTTGCATATTAGTCCCTGGGTTGGGACCTAGAAGCAATTATAGGAAAGGTTTTGGAGGGAAATTAAATAAAATAATTATTTTTCAAAAATTGGGAAAAATACTCGAGTATTTTCTGAAAAACTCGAGTATTCTGGGTCAAACTGCACGAGTTAGTGCGTTTGGTGAGTCAGCACCAACGATTCCGTGTTGGTGACACGAAATCATCTCCATTCCACGTCCAGGGAGGTCGTGTCGACCTGCATGAGCTTTCTCCATGCCTATTTAAGCTCATCAACGTCCCTTGGTTGAGAATTTTGATCAACTTGTAGAAGTTAGAGAAGTTAGGGTTCTGAAGTTGTTGCCTTCGATTCTCCTTCAATTCTGAGTGTTAGGATTCGAGTGATACACGAATACAAAGCTCACATCACGAGCTTTGTATAAACACCAAAATCGTGAGGATTGAGTGAGTGTGTTGGAGGATTCAAGGAGTTGAAGTGAAGCTGTTCTTGGTCAAGTTTGTGTCTGGAGCTTACTTTGATCTTGATTTCTGGTAAGCTCATGAATCCCTGAGTCTCAAATTCGATTTCCGTAGTTAGATTATGTTGCATAGAGTCTAGAAAACCTAATTTCCCCAATTTTATTCTCTGTTTCATGTGTGAACCAATTCCACTTTGGTGTTGCACTCAAAATGCTCTGCATGTGGTGCTTGAAGTTGGTCTGAGAGTTGTGGAGCTTTTCTTTGGGGATTTCTTGTTTGATTCACATCTGAGAGGTAAGGGGAAGTAATTATATTCACTAGATAGAGATTAAATTCCATGATTTGTGTTAGAGAGCCACCAAGAGGCTCTAAGGGCTTAGATTGAATAGGGTCTTTGGTTTGGAGACCAAGCTTTGCTCTAAAACTGTGTTGAGCAAGTTCTATATCATGTATGCAAACTTAAATGAACTTTGTTTCATGAGTATTGTTCTTATTGTGCAAATTGAAGTATTGAGTTGTTAAAATGTGTTTTTATGCATGATTTATTGATTCTCTATCAAATTGGTTATTTGATATGAAATGAGTATGGTAACATGTTCAATATATGGTATATGAACTATTGTGATCACTGGTTTGGGTTAAAAATGTTTAGAAATGGAAATGGTATGTAAAAACCAAGTTTCAGTCTGTTCTGTCTGCAAACACTCGAGTATATGGCTTAACACTCGAGTATTTCGTGATGCACCAGTGTGAAAATTGGCGCACCAACTTGAGAACCAGGCTAAGCACTCGAGTATTTCAGAGGCAACAAGAGTAAAAATTAATGAACAACTCGAGTAATATGTGAACTACTCGAGTATTCTGGGTAATGGACTACTCGAGTATCTCATGAATTACTCGAGTATATTTTTGAAGATCTGAAAACTTGAATCTCTAAACAGACATGAACGACTCGAGTATAATCATGAACTACTAGAGTAAAATCTGGAAAATGATAAACTACTCGAGTATTATGGAAAACACTCGAGTATTTTTAGTCAGATACTTAAAAATACCATTTTCAATTCTAAGTCATTTTGTAACACTTAAAGGACGATAAACCAAGTGATCCTGGACTTAAAGGAAATTGATTGACGTTATGATATTTTCATTTGAATAACGATACGTTGCTCGGGAGGCACGTAATGTATTAATAAAAGGATAAAACATCAATCAATTCCCTTTAAGTAAAGTAATGCATTCATTCTGGAGTTTGGATGGTAGGACGTATATCATGTTTTTGGTAAACATGTGGAGGGCCTCTGGGAGTGCCAATACGCTTGCTTGATGACACGTCGTTGACGTGGTCGGCTTAGTGGATGCCGATATGGTTATACCATTTGGATGACGGACCGTTTGGATGACGGGATATGCTCGGGTGGCATGGATACCAAGCTTGACGTGTACATTCTAGGTGAATGTACGAATTGTTGTATACCTAGGAATACAACGCACTGTTGAGTGCTGGGTTGTCAGGGATGGACGTCAGAGAGTGACATAGTATGATGGAGATAGGCTTGAGAGCTAAAGTCATGCATCATGCCACTCATTCAAATCAATTGTGATAAAGGAAATAAGTGTGAGCATCCTAAGTGCATTAATTAACTGCTAAGTGTTATATGTGATTGTTGTTAATTGATACATATTTACATACTCATATTGCACAATTTATTCTCTGTTGATTATGTGTATAGAATTGCTTACCCCTATGCCCTTGTAGGTGATGTCTCGTTACATTGCTTGCATCGAGATCCGGCCACTTCCTAGTGGCACATGGATCTATGAGGACCATCGCGCGGTGTTCGAGGGAGAGGTAGAGGTTACCTTCTACCACCCGAACCCGTTGATCCGATTCCGTCCTCGTAGATTTAGGATTTCCATCATATACACTATGCATGTACCCCCGTTTTACACTTACCATGGACCACCTCCCACGCGACCAGCTCGCTCCTATCACAGTTTTCGTTTTCGACCTACCCGCTCTCACCCTTTTACCTCGAGAGTCGTCCGCGAGGAGACTCCCCCTTCTGATCCGAGGAGCCCAGTCAGGGTTTCACCATCACCTGACCCGGTACCCAGTGGTAGGGTACACTCGCCCTCGGATGAGATCGAGGAGGACCCGGTGGAGGACGAGAGTGGGAGCGAGCCTGTCGTGCATTCTACTGGGAGTGATTGGAGGGACGATGATCCCTAGGTTTGTGCATAGGGTATGTGATGAGGATCAGGGGATCCGATGTGTGGAGGCTGTGGAGGAGATCTTGCTGCTGCTGTGTTGATGATGATGCTACTACCTTACTACTTATGTTTCTTGGAGACTGCTGTTATCACTACTACTACATCTGATGCTGCCAGATCTACGTGACCACCCTTAGAGTTTTATTTTGATTATGTATATATGTTGTAGATATACTTTTGGGGTTCTCTAGGGATTTGGTCATGTTATTATGTAGATCTGTTTATGGACTTGTATTTTGGGATCTTGGAAGCTTTGATATGGGGCTATGTACCTATGTTCATCTTACTAGTAATTGCATAGTCCGATAATTCCGCTCACTCTGATTTAATCTATTTGAGGGCTCGGCTGTGAAAACTATTCGATGGTATCAGTTTTATCAAATAAAGCAAGGGTAGCTTCAGTTATTTTCTATAATATAAAATACGGTTCCAAAAGGTGAATGCTACCCAACTTTCGAAAAGGTTTCAGAAATCGCCGAATTCAATATAACTGTTTTGGTAATACCTTAGGGTTTATTCTCCAAGAATTCCAAGTGTTGATTTGTGCACCCGCTTTTAAAAGAAAATTTTATTTCCATATTTTCTTAATCCTCGCAAGTCCATATATTATCCAATATAAAAGCTTAATTACTATATTATATTTGGGTAATTCGGAAGGGTGTCACAATTACAGCCTTGGATTAGTGGAGAACCACGCGTCGCCCTGCATGCTATCTTAATTTGCCTATAAATAGTGGAATTTTCTGAAGAATCAAGGGTTGATTGCTGCAATTCTTGTTGAAGAAGGGTAATTAGGGTTCCAAATTCGTTCTGAGCGTCTTCTTCTTTGAGAGTTAGAGAGTGAAACACACCTTTCTGGAAAGCTTAAATCAAGAGCTTTCCAGTGATATACACCTTGTAAGTTGAGTGTTCGTGTGGGTGGAGGAATCAAGCTTGGAAGCTAAGAGTTTGAGTCTGAGTTCTCTGTTGTTCTGGTTCTGGAAGCTGAATTCCAGATTCGATTTTGGTAAGCATAGTTAACCTTTAAGTCTCAAACCTCTTTGATTCTCTAGTGCATGTTACCTACTTTGAATTCTAACTATTTTCCCCAATTTCTTTGGCAAGTTGCTATGTCAAATCTTCTGGTTTTTGGACCCTGTTAAACCTGTTGGGGACTGAAAATGGAGATTGTGGATTCTGGGGAGATCTGGCAAATTCCAGTGATTAGATTCATCAAGCACGAACCTAAGGTAAGGGGGAAGCTTACTATTTGCTAGAATGAGAATAAATTGTGGTAGAATATAGGATGAGTCACCAAGAGACTCAAAGGGCATAAGTTGAAATGGTTAAATGGCTTGGAGGCCAATTTGAGCTCAATTGTTGTTTTGAGCAATGTTATCAGGATGCATGCAAGCTATGTTGATGTTGATTTCATGACTTAATTGAATATTATGTGAATTGATGCATTAAGTTGTGAAATATGTGCAATTATGTGCAATTGGTGTATCCAAATTGTATGCATGCAAGATAGATATGTTTCTGTGTTTAAACACACTTATTTAAGGTATATGTACTCTGTTAAAGGTTGAAATTTGGTTAGATTGAGTAGTGAAGAGAATGGTTTGTTAAAACTCATGTTTTAGTGTCAGACTGCATAATCTAACCGGTTACTCGATATTCGTAACCGGTTAGACACTGTAAAATTGTCAAAGAAAATAAGTTTATGAAATCAGTTCTGTGGTCTTATCAATGTTACTCAAATCTAGACCCTAATTTCACTAGAATTCAATCTGAAATGAAGTTGATTTTATTGTAATAATTCAGATTGAAAATTGAGAGTTAATACCTTAAGGTAATGAGATAGTTTCAAGAGGAAATTATGCTCATTGGACAATGAAATGTGATTTAGACTTTTGAATGATATAAACAGTGGTTTTTGAGGTATAAACATTGTTAAACTGGTTAATGGATTGGGTAGGGAATTTAAGAAAAAGGGTTTTCTAAATTACAATGGTAAACAGTTCAGGTCTGTAATTCTAACCGGTTAGCCTGGAACTGTAACCGGTTAGTACCTGAATCTGAAAAATAAAAAGTTGAGTTTTTGAATACCATTGACTTTGTTTTACCCAATCTAAGTTTAAGGGCATGTTTTGAGATAATTCAAAAGAGAATTTTGTGTCAAAGACTATACCTCAAAATAAATCATTCAAAAGAGAAATTGGAATATTTCTAAATCACAGTAATTAATGGAAAGACCAACCTTAGAAATTATGTCTGCAATGCATGCATAGAGAAAGGTAATGAAATAGGTTGGCAAGGATGGTTTGTGATGTTCGGGTACTTGACCCTGTACTCTAGGAGTACTAAACTGATGCAACCAACTTGATGACACATTCTGGGAATGTGGCCATTGTCTGGGACATGGTTTCTTGGACACGTTCTGGGAACGTGATGCACACTCTGGGAGTGGTGCTTGATTTTATTCCAAGTATGGTTTGCGATACGTTCTGGGAACGTATGTGGAACACATTGGTTTAATAATAGAATTAAACATAAAAACCAACCTTAATGATTGTGCATCCATATAGAATGGAAGTTTGGTTGGTAGGAACGTTTATCATATTCTGGGAATATGAGGAGGGTACTCCGGGAGTACCAAATTATAACCTACTTGATGACACATTATAGATATGTGGCCAGTGTCTGGGACCTGGTTTTATATGTTCTGGGAACGTATGTTAGTGTTCTGGGAACACATTGATATGCAACCTACTTGATGACATATTATAGATATATGGCCAGTGTCCGGGACCTGGTTTTTATGCGTTCTGGGAACGTATGCGTTCTGGGAACGTGGTGCACACTCTGGGAGTGGTGCTTATTATTCCAAGTATGGTTTGCTACACGTTCTGGGAACGTGGGGCACACTCTAGGAGTGATGCGTATTATCCAAGTATGGTTCGGCATTACGTTCTGGGAACGAATGTCGGTGTTCCGGGAACACAACGGTGTATTGGATGGACGTCCAAGATGGACTTTTAGAGGCCTCAGTTGTGGAAGGAAATCATGCATCATGCCACCTGCATTAAAAGAATTATTATGTTTAACCAGGTGTGCTCATATGATTATGCATCATGATTTGCTACATGTTAACTTGTGGATGTTAGTTTTATTCTCATTTGATTATGCGAATATGTATAGCTAACCCCCATGCCCTTATTAGGTGTTGATCGTGCATCTAGCTTGCACAAGAATCAGTAAAGGGAGATGTCCCTTAGATGCATGCAGAGTATAAAAAGTGTGGGTTGGGAACCCGTGGTGCAGATATCGAGGATCCGACCAAAAGGATGTTTGGACAAAGGACCAGTGACCAGCTCTATAACAAATCTATTTTTAATAGAATTTATATGATACATATTTTGGAAAAAGGTATCATAAGAGGAATTCAGTTTCATAATTACACCTATTTGGTATTAATGGACTTGTTACACTTGATATATTTTGGGGGTATAACATGATGATTTTACTATGTTTCCGCAAACTCTGATTTTGTCAGTCAACCTCATTACTAATCAAGTGTTTGTGAAAAGGAATTTTCAAGGGAAGGGAAAATTATTATTTTAAGATCTTTTTCCAACGATAACAAGTCCAAGTTTTCATAAACTTCTTACTTTTCTTATAGAGTAAGATGATATACAAGGAGTGTTACACTTTTATGGTATCAGAGCAATGGTCCTGACTCTTGGTCCTTGGGTGTGTGGTCCAATACGCTGGTCATCGATATCTGCAATGTTTCTTGGGAAGTATGCTTTCATATACTTCCAAACTAGAGCTAAGGTTATGGGAAATGGCTCTAGATAAGTAGTTTATTCTGCTATTAAGAAGTGTTCTATGAAGTCTAAATAGAAGTATGATAGTCGTATGCTTCTCTTTAGATAGGTTGAAAACCCAAAACCACAGTGTTGGTTTATTATGTTTTCATAGAACCAGTGATGAGGAAATTTTAAGGAGTTGTAGTTGAGTCCTCGACTCTGAGGAGGAGTGTTTACCCTCACTCGTGTTAAAGTCAATCAACTTTTCAGACCGAGTGTAGGGCAGTGATCTTCTTAAAGATCAACCTTGTTGAGTTCGTTAAACTCTAAAGCTATCCTTTCTCTTGTTCCTTTCGGATAAGGGTAGTGATCAAAGTTGCTATATGCCTTATCCAATCGGCTATCTCTAAGCAGAGAATCCTACAAATCTTCTTGTAGTGGTTTCCAAGGTATGTCTGAATCGTTCCATTAAGGTATTAGACTTTGTCTATCTACCTGTGTCATGATTTCATTTGATCTTAAGCACGGTTTGGGAATCGAAGGATCAAATTATCATGATTAATGACGATAGAACAACCCTGTATTGGAATTCCCAAGTTTCGAATCTGGAATCCAATGGACCCATGTGTCTGCTTCTGGGCAGCAGTGAAGGAAATAGGGGGTTAAAGAAATCTGGGTTTCAAGAAAAGGATGTTAGGTTCACCCTTGAGCAAAGAGATAGAGTTTGGAATCAAGTTAATTCTTGAAGCTGATTCTCTCTCTACTACCCTTACGATATGGTATCATCGGGAATGGTCAAATGAGAGAAACACGTAGAGAAGTTGTTAAAAGAATTGGTTGGACCAGGTTAAAGGAGTCTAAGTGTTTTCTAAGATTGGTTGGAGGTTGGATTAACCCAAAACAGGATTCGGGACAAGGATACATTTAAGACTGCATTTTTGATCTCGATACGGACATTATGAGTAGGAAATAATGCCGTTCGGATTGACAAATGCACTTGTTCTTTTATGGACTATAAGAACGAGACCTTTAGATTATATTTGGATTCGTTTGTGGTTCTTCTAAGAATCCGGAGGGACATGAAAAACATTGCGGGATTGTGTTGAGAATCCTGCAAGAGGAGTAGTAGTGTGTTAAGCTCGCCAAAGATGAGTTTTGGTTGAGCGAAGTTACGTTTGCAGGGCATGTGATCTTTAAAGAAGAAATTGCGATGGATCCAGCAACGGTAAGTTTAGTGTTGAAATGGGAACAACCTAAGGACTGTGACTGAGGAGAGAGGTTTCTTAGGGCTGGCTGGATATTATCGCCGGATCAATGAGGGATTTTCTACGATCGCATGGCCTTTGGCCAAGTTGACTTGGAAAGATCAACTGATGGTATTGAATGATAGGATGTTGTTTAATTATGGTGGGGTGATGATGGATTATACCCCAACATAATATGATTAGTCCAAGAGGAATTATGGAAAATGTGAGTAGATTATGATTTAAATCATTTCAGTGATGGATTCGGTTGGAATCAAGGTATTAGGTTATGATTAAATCCTATTTTGAGTTGGATTGGATGATGTAAAGAAAATGGTTTTGAAATTCTTCGGTTTTATTTCTAAAACTATACTTCATAACCGGTTAGAGTTTCTTGTAACCGGTTAGAAGCTGAAAGTTTAAAATAAAAATTTAAGTCCTTTGTGAAGGAACTTTTGATATTAGTAGACATCTTCCTCCAATCCAAACTCAATGTCAATTACCTAAGTAAAGTTTAAGGAAGGATTTAATGCGATGAACTAACTTAATGCCTTGATTCATCATTGAAATTGATTTAAGAGGATTGAATTATAATACTTATGGATTAATCGAGAGTTGAAAATTAAGGAGCCACTCCAATTGGAGAAGGTAGAGGAATTAGCTGGATGATGCAAAGGAAACAATAGGTGTTAAGATGAGAAGGTTGTGATTTATGAACAAGCTTGGAGTTTGAAAGTATGGATGACAATAAGAAGAGGAAGAGTTGAATGTAAAATAAAAGCGATGGATGGAGTTTCTTATAGATTATGGCTTTGAGGTCCATTATCATCCTGGTTTAGCAAACGTAGTTGCAGACAATTTGAGCTGAAAGACTATTTCTGTGAGCTCAATGATGGTCAAGGAGGCTATTCTGATTGGGGAATTTAGAGACCTAAGTCTGGTAATCCAAGAGGAACCCTCTAGTATTAGATTGGGAATGTCGCCAATCACCAACGAATTCTTGAACCGGATTCGTGGATTTCAACCAGGAAATGAGGAGTTAGATTTCTATGAAGAAAACGAATGAGATTTAATCTTTGGAATTAAAGTCAAGGATTATGGATATTAGAAAGTATATTATGGAGGAAAGGGATTTATGAAGTATAGTTTTAGAACAACCTAGATGAGAAATCCAAAGGCACGAATTTCAAGAGTAGATTACGTGCGAATCCAAGTTAGCTATCAACTATCAAGGAATAAGGAATTTCTCGATGTTGGTAAGCATGTATGAGGACTATGGGGAAAGAATGATGAAATACGGGCCTTACTGGAGAAAGAGGAAAAGTAAATGGGAGAATATCAACCACGGAAATGTCAAGGTTAAGGAGTCCTCGATTGAAGAAAAGGGACTAAGGAGGAAATAGGGAAGGGAACATTTGTCCATCTCAAGGTGAAAACTGTGAGGCACATCACTTTGAGTTTAGTTGTGATGTACCTAAGGGAATAGTCAATTTCGATTGTAGGAAGCTGGAGTATTATTCACTGAATTGTCTTGAAGGAAAAGGTGAGAAAGAAATGGACGCATCCAGCACAAGAAGAATTCACCGGCTGAGATGAGGGTTGAGTGTGATCCTGACGTAGACAACCCAAGTCTATCTCTTCCTTTGATCTGAGTTAACGTAGTTAAATGTTTTCGATTACATTAATCTAATCGTTTGAGAATATCAACATCCTGTTGGAAGTTCAACTCCAATCTTTCTGTGATCAAAACCTTTATCACAATTGGATTTGATAAATCACTGTGGACACTACAGAAATAGAAAGATCAGTTATGGCTAGAGAGATTAACAACCACCGGGATAGGACAAATCTTTGTCTCCCCAACGGAAATGTCTCTAGAATTTGACTATCTAACTAAGTCTGATAGTGATAATTACCTTATCTTTAAGTTCATCTAACTTAAAGACCTGTCGTATGGTCTTTCTTGCGAAAGATTATATCTGAAAGGGATGATTTTGTGATTAATGGTTTGAATATTAGGACTGATCACCCTAACATCTCAAACTATTAAGGAATAAAATCATACAAATATTTCTTTGATCGTGCTCGAGAGATCAGAGTGCGCAGCCCAAAAAGTTTTTCCAAAAGGTTTATTGAAAAGTGTATTATTTGAAGAAAGTTTATGTGAAATATATTGCTCAAAGGAATACTTCTTTTAAAAGAATTTCTTCACATAAGAGTTCTATGCAAAGAATTTTGGTTTAAGGTGAAAGGTTTTATTAGAGATGTTTCAAAATAAAAGAACTATATCAAAACTCTTTTAAGTGGGGGAGGACCGTAAGGAACAAATTTTTGGGAGCAAGATGAAGTTTTCTAGTATAAAAATACTTTGGAAAAGTGGACAATTTCAAAAGATGAATTTCGGGGACGAAATTCCTTTTAAGTGGGGGAGTAGTGCAACACCCGTAATTTTCGTCTCCCAAATAACCAAGAAATTAATTATAATAATTATTTTATAATTGATTTATATTTGTTTTGAAGGTTTTAGTTTTTGTACATTATGTGTTTTTATATAAAAATATGAGATATATTTTTATATGGTTATTTTGTACAAAAATGTGAATATTGTAAATTAGCCCTTGGGTTGGGACCTAATTGCAATATTAAAAAGGTTTTTGAAGAAAGAGTAATTAAATTATTAATTTTTGAATTTTATCAGTATGTAACCGGTTAGAAGGGCTGTGTAACCAGTTACACGATGAACTCAGAAACTGGGTTAGTGGATTTTGATGAGTAATCGCTTGATTAATCCAAAATTTGCCACGATTACAGCCTTGGATTAGTGGAGAACCACGCGTCGCCCTGCATGCTATCTTAATTTGCCTATAAATAGTGGAATTGCTGAAGAATCAAGGGTTGATTGCTGCAATTCTTGTTGAAGAAGGGTAATTAGGGTTCCAAATTCGTTATGAGCAATTTGTCTTCTTCTTTGAGAGTTAGAGAGTGAAACACACCTTTCTGGAAAGATTAAATCAAGAGCTTTCCAGTGATATACACCTTGTAAGTTGAGTGTTCGTGTGGGTGGAGGAATCAAGCTTGGAAGCTAAGAGTTTGAGTCTGAGTTCTCTGTTGTTCTGGTTCTGGAAGCTGAATTCCAGATTCGATTTTCGTAAGCATAGTTAACCTTTAAGTCTCAAACCTCTTTGATTCTCTAGTGCATGTTACCTACTTTGAATTCTAACTATTTTCCCCAATTTCTTTGGCCAGTTGCTATGTCAAATCTTCTGGTTTTTGGACCCTGTTAAACCTGTTGGGGACTGAAAATGGAGATTGTGGATTCTGGGGAGATCTGGCAAATTCCAGTGATTAGATTCATCAAGCACGAACCTAAGGTAAGGGGGAAGCTTACTATTTGCTAGAATGAGAATAAATTGTGGTAGAATATAGGATGAGTCACCAAGAGACTCAAAGGGCATAAGTTGAAATGGTTAAATGGCTTGGAGGCCAATTTGAGCTCAATTGTTGTTTTGAGCAATGTTATCAGGATGCATGCAAGCTATGTTGATGTTGATTTCATGACTTAATTGAATATTATGTGAATTGATGCATTAAGTTGTGAAATATGTGCAATTATGTGCAATTGGTGTATCCAAATTGTATGCATGCAAGATAGATATGTTTCTGTGTTTAAACACACTTATTTAAGGTATATGTACTCTGTTAAAGGTTGAAATTTGGTTAGATTTGAGTAGTGAAGAGAATGGTTTGTTAAAACTCATGTTTTAGTGTCAGACTGCATAATCTAACCGGTTACTCGATATTCGTAACCGGTTAGACACTGTAAAATTGTCAAAGAAAATAAGTTTATGAAATCAGTTTTGTGGTCTTATCAATGTTACTCAAATCTAGACCCTAATTTCACTAGAATTCAATCTGAAATGAAGTTGATTTTATTGTAATAATTCAGATTGAAAATTGAGAGTTAATACCTTAAGGTAATGAGATAGTTTCAAGAGGAAATTATGCTCATTGGACAATGAAATGTGATTTAGACTTTTGAATGATATAAACAGTGGTTTTTGAGGTATAAACATTGTTAAACTGGTTAATGGATTGGGTAGGGAATTTAAGAAAAAGGGTTTTCTAAATTACAATGGTAAACAGTTCAAGTCTGTAATTCTAACCGGTTAGCCTGGAACTGTAACCGGTTAGTACCTGAATCTGAAAAATAAAAAGTTGAGTTTTTGAATACCATTGACTTTGTTTTACCCAATCTAAGTTTAAGGGCATGTTTTGAGATAATTCAAAAGAGAATTTTGTGTCAAAGACTATACCTCAAAATAAATCATTCAAAAGAGAAATTGGAATATTTCTAAATCACAGTAATTAATGGAAAGACCAACCTTAGAAATTATGTATGCAATGCATGCATAGAGAAAGGTAATGAAATAGGTTGGCAAGGATGGTTTGTGATGTTCGGCTACTTGACCCTGTACTCTAGGAGTACTAAACTGATGCAACCAACTTGATGACACATTCTGGGAATGTGGCCATTGTCTGGGACATGGTTTCTTGGACACGTTCTGGGAACGTGATGCACACTCTGGGAGTGGTGCTTGATTTTATTCCAAGTATGGTTTGCGATACGTTCTGGGAACGTATGTGAGTGTTTTGGGTACACATTGGTTTAATAATAGAATTAAACATAAAAACCAACCTTAATGATTGTGCATCCATATAGAATGGAAGTTTGGTTGGTAGGAACGTTTATCATATTCTGGGAATATGAGGAGGGTACTCCGGGAGTACCAAATTATAACCTACTTGATGACACATTATAGATATGTGGCCAGTGTCTGGGACCTGGTTTTATACGTTCTGGGAACGTATGTTAGTGTTCTTGGAACACATTGATATGCAACCTACTTGATGACACATTATAGATATGTGGCCAGTGTCCGGGACCTGGTTTTTATGCGTTCTGGGAACGTATGCGTTCTGGGAACGTGGTGCACACTCTGGGAGTGGTGCTTATTATTCCAAGTATGGTTTGCTACACGTTCTGGGAACGTGGGGCACACTCTGGGAGTGATGCGTATTATCCAAGTATGGTTCGGCATTACGTTCTGGGAACGAATGTCGGTGTTCCGGGAACACAACGGTGTATTGGATGGACGTCCAAGATGGACTTTTAGAGGCCTCAGTTGTGGAAGGAAATCATGCATCATGCCACCTGCATTAAAAGAATTATTATGATTAACCAGGTGTGCTCATATGATTATGCATCATGATTTGCTACATGTTAACTTGTGGATGTTAGTTTTATTCTCATTTGATTATGCGAATATGTATAGCTAACCCCCATGCCCTTATTAGGTGTTGATCGTGCATCTAGCTTGCACAAGAATCAGTAAAGGGAGATGTCCCTTAGATGCATGCAGAGTGTAAAAAGTGTGGGTTGGGAACCCGTGGTGCAGATATCGAGGATCCGACCAAAAGGATGTTTGGACAAAGGACCAGTGACCAGCTCTATAACAAATCTATTTTTAATAGAATTTATATGATACAAATTTTGTAAAAAGGTATCATAAGAGGAATTCAGTTTCATAATTACACCTATTTGGTATTAATGGACTTGTTACACTTGATATATTTTGGGGGTATAACATGATGATTTTACTATGTTTTCGCAAACTCTGATTTTGTCAGTCAACCTCATTACTAATCAAGTGTTTGTGAAAAGGAATTTTCAAGGGAAGGGAAAATTATTATTTTAAGATCTTTTTCCAACGATAACAAGTCCAAGTTTTCATAAACTTCTTACTTTTCTTATAGAGTAAGATGATATACAAGGAGTGTTACAAAATTTACCAAACAAATTTTTTTTGTCCTATAATTTTTATAACTGTTTTGAAAATAATAATAACAATCATGTTTTCTTGTTCTTTTGTTCTAAAGAATAGTTCTTGAGAACTGTTTTACAAAATAGTTTCCAAAACATAAATACCAGAACACAATCAAACAGGCCCACAATTTTGCCAAATATGAAAAATGACGGGTATCACATTCATCACCACCCCAACACCCCCCACACGAATTTCCTCCCTCCCCACTACAAGATCAAAGTTTCATTCTCTCTTTTCATTCCTTCTTATTTCCCAAGAGCAAGAACAAACCTTCGCACCATCTTCATCATCAAGCATCAAGGACAAGGCTCCATCATCTCCACCACCACCAACCTCACGCCCTTCTCTCTCTCTCCTCTTCCTCTCTTAAATTTTGAACCACCCATCATGGAGGACCACATCATGGAGGACCACACACTCATGTTTCCTCCCTGTTAAGAACAAGTGAAGTCAAGCTCTCTTCCTTCCTCTCACAACACACTTGGTAGCTTCTTTGTTGAGGTGCATAAAGGAACTCAAAGGGGTAGGATTCTAAGAAGCTAGGTTAGGAAATAGTTTCTAGTTAGTGCATAGTGATTACTAAGGTCGTGTGTTAGTTTGTCATATTGAACCATAATGTAGTTAATGATGATAATATGTTGAATATGCAAATGAATGAATTGAACCCATGTTGATATTTGTGAATATATGTTGTTGTGATATTTGAATAATTATGAATAAATGTTGATATGTATGTTAGATGATGGATGGGATATGTTGTGATTGCATGTTGTGCTTGGTTGATGAGAAATGAATGAAAGGAATTAAAGTATGAGAATGAACTACATATGGAATTTAAACCAAAGAAGTTGAACATGAGATAAATGAAGAATAATAGAGGATATGTGCAAGGTTGTCAAACTCGCGAGTTTACGTAAACTCGTGAGGCCAAGGTAAACTCGACTCGTGAACTCGACTCGTAAACTCGTACGAGTTTACCTCGAGTCCACTTATTTTAAAATTAACCTATAGAAAACTTTCATAGCTTCCATTTCATAGTTTTTACTCTAAAAATTAAACATAAATATTTAAATGTTGCTATAGCATATAAGAACCCAATAAATAATATTAGCAAACCAACTTAACAACAACCAAATATGATGGTTTTATGATTTAAGTGGTTAGTTAAGTAAAAATAGTGGTTATAGTGTTATTTTAGTGAAAATATCGTTCAAAGAATGATCAGTATCCTCTTTGTTAACCATTGGATCGTGCTCAAATTTTTATATACGCTTCCTAACTTGTTTATCTTGACATCCGACGGTGGAAATTTTGTTTTGAGAAGTAAAAGCTCAAGAAAATTCAAATATCTGTAAGGCCACTGCTGTTTACCCGAGTTTAGTGGGAAGCGAGTTTGCATGCCAGTTGACTCGATTCTATGGGTAGGATCTGTAACACCCCGATTTGGCAACTTGAAAACCACAACTGTTTATAGTGAAAATTTGGGCCAATTTTTTTTTTTTAAAACAAGTATTACACAAGATGAGAACACTTAGGTTTTCAAAACACAGTTACAATTTAAAACTCGTGTCCTCATAATGCATAAGACCTTTCAAGTTCCAAACCGAGATGTCACAAGACACCGCACCTTGAAACTTGTTTTTCAAAAACTTCTTTCCAAATTAATAGCCCATTCATCTTAATTCCAAAACATAATTACCGAAAATGATTTCAGTTGGGGTTACAGCGTGTTAGAGCCATGACACTAAGTAACTGCAATGGAATTACAAAACTCTGAAAGGGAATTACCTAACCTCTAGTCATCTACGCTAATGCTCGCCATCGAACTCTGAATCTTGGTAGATCAAACACTCTGGTCACAAGTAGCGTCGTCCTCATCAGCCTCCTTAGAAATATCTTCCATGGCGGCTTCTCGTGCTTTCTTTTCCTCCTCACACCGAGTTAGCAATCTCTCCATGATTTCCTTTTTATTCCGTTTCATTTCAATATAGACTATGACACGGCCAGTCATAGTTATGTTGTCTCCCTTCAAAGGAGATGCTCCTATCTCCCGAATACACTGGAACTTCGCTATGTTTTCCATCTAAAGACCGTACAGAAGATTTTTCCCAATACAAAGCAGAAGTACGAGAGAGTGAGCTACCCAAAACATGTAATGTCGACTATGTGGATTTACGTTAGGCAATTATTAAGATAAAACAATAAATAGCAAACAAAACATATAAACAACATAATCATCATCATCACATAACATCATCTCATTATCACTTCCCAAATCTTACTCAATACTTGTTACCATTACTTTACTTTTCTTTTTGAGTCTTTAAATTTATTAAGTCTTATCATCTCAGCTCACTCAATGATTAGGGAACAAACATCATTGAGGCAAACGGCTCACACGTCTACATCTCCTCGGTCATCCATCCACACCTAGTCGGAAGCAAACAGGAGTACAGGACCTTTACCGTGCGGGCACGACAGCTGTCACACAACAAATGGCCCCAGACCAGGAGGACTCAGCCTCAAATCAATTCAATTCAATTCATATACATAATGAAGGCACACTGTCTCACTACAGTGGCAATCACAAATGCCCCACTCCAGTCCCTCTCACTGTTCTCGATTTGCAATCAAGGAGGCGACAGTACAGTTCTAGTCTCGAGTGCAGAACTTACCACGGTATTAGACCCAGTCCCCACCACTTTAGTGCACCACATGTGGAGTTCATTCTGCCCAGAACAATACTCTAGACTTCTTGACGTTTCACCGTCATCGTCCTCCCCTCATGCAATCTCCTTCTAAGTATCCGCAGATACTTATGGTTCCTTCCTCTCCACTACTTCGACACACACTCTCATACCTCACCGCATTGTTCATGTCTTTTAATGACCTTTTAAAGTTTTAAGGCTTTACAGTTTTATTAACGGCTTAATCCTAACGGTCGGCTCATCCTTAGTGCATCCCTTCAAGAGACCCGACCACTAAACGTTCAAACCGTTCCCCAATTCATCGCATCACACTTTAACATCTCGTATCACACTCTTTCTCATCTCATCTCATGACACAAAATTCCTCTCTTTCTCAAGGCTCATTTCCTCCACTTTCTCAAAAACATCTTTTCGTAAAACTTTTTCGAAAAACATCATTTCATACGACTCTTACTTCACAAAACATCTCCAAAAATATCATTCCATAAATTTTCTCAAAAAGACCCTTTCACAAAACTTTCTCAAAATAACGTTTTCCAAAAACTTTCACAAAATATTGTTTTCACAATCGTTCACATACATATTGTTTTCACAAACTTTTTCTCAAAAATATCATTTCATAAAGCTTTCTAAAAAGTGTTGCTACAAAAGACTTTCTTAAAAACTTCATTTCAAAAGAAACTTTCTCAAAAATGTTGTTTCAAAAGAACTTCTCGAAATGTCATTTCAAAAACTTTATCAAAAAGATTGTTTTCCAATACTTTTCTCAAAAATAGATCTTTGCACAACAACTTTTTTCGAAAATATTGGTTCACAGAACTTTTCAAAAATTATATCTTTTAACAAAACCTTTTTCAAAAATCACAATTTTTGTTGAGCGCTAATGGAGGAGCAAGCTCAACTCAACACTAGTCCCAGTTTAAAACAAAAACAAAGGAGCCCAGCTCCGCTCAAGCCACATCTCGTTTTCCATCACTCATCTTACTTCCATAACTCATCCTCAGTCTCATCTCTTTATCTCTTTGCCATTACATTCTAACTCCTCGACATTGTTTCAACCTTCATTATCACTCTTCTTTCAATCACATTTCTTACTTTTACAATTTAATTCTGATTAATACATTATTCAGCACACCAATATTTCTCCACACTATCATAATTACTTAACCAATAAACAGATCATAAGGTAATTAAATAATTCAAACATAATCAACCAGAAAACATAACATCATATTTAATGAACCAATCTCAGCCGTTCGGGTGGATAGCCAAACAAGCAATCAAACAATTGCTATCACATACACCACTACGCTAAATGAGATTGGAGTCCAACCTTTGAGATGATTGGACCTCTTAATAAGTTACCTAAATACCACGGCGTCTTAAGGGAAGCCCCTCTCTCACCTCAAACAACGTAAGCCTCCGAAAGCTCTCCGAGATTTCCCGATCGCTTATCCCGTCTCGTTTCCTTTGCGTCTGTCGTCCGAACTATAGCATTTTTCCTCGTGCGTTAGAAACGTTTTTAACTAATTCATTAATTTGTTTTGAAACACTTTGAAATCATTTCTTTTTGAAAACTTATTGTTTACATTCCAAATTAAATCCATAAAAACGTTTTCAAGAAAACTTTGAAACAATTAATTTCTTTAAAACAGAATCTATTTGTCTTGAGGTAGATTCACTTTAAAAGGTTCATGTTATAAAAATCATTTTTCTTAATCATTAGAACTTAAGAAAATAAAATTCCAAAAATTAATTTAAATTTCTTAAACCTTACTTTTCAGAAAAACATTTTTCAATTATTAGGAATTTCAAATATAGAAAACACATTCAAACAACTCATCACTTTTTCAAACATTCACATCTTTCACACAATACTAGTCACATTAAAAATCATTTATTAAATTAATTCATTTATTTTTATCTTTATAAAACCGAAAGAGGTTAAAACAAATAACACATCACACATAGCATCATACACATAAAAGCAGTCATTCACAAAGAACATTCCATGGAGATAAATTTTCTAGCTACACTAGCATACATTGGCTGAATCTCCTAGGTGGAACTTTTCAAAGATTAATGCACACATAAAAGCACAAAACAAATGAAATCATTTTATTTCTTTTTGGACTAAACCGAGAGCATTAAAAGAAAATTCAACAAACTTAATTTATTTTCTTAACATAGATCAAACAACAAGTTAAATTACACATCACCTCAAAGTTTCATTTTTATTTTTCTTTAGACTTAATGATTTCATGCATGTACCTTCTAAGCTTCTTAGATTAAATTATCTTCATCATATATGCAACCTAAACAATGATCACATACCATTTCCTATTTCTATCCCTCATGGCTGAATGCTAATCATGAAAAAGGCAAGGTTTTTAGTTCAATTTCCACATATAAAAATCACAAAACCAAATCAAGGCATCACACCACATCATATCAACATGCATCAACTTTATTGAAGCAAGATTTATATATATATAAAAAAATAAGACTTAAGTTCATTACTTAGTCTTAAATAAAAATAAAGATTACATTTTAAACCTAAAAATAATCATGCATGCACTTAAAATCATTAGATCTAATCCTATCATACACATGCATTAACTTTTCACACAATAAAAGCATGAGATCCATTTTCATTAAATATGGCCGAATGGCCTATCACAAAAGCATGGCACACATAAAATCAATAACTAAAGCTAAATCATGTTTGCACTTCAAAAATCATTTTTAAAACTTGTCCCTTAAATTTTTCTTCCAAACCGTGACATGTATTAGATAAAGACATGATTTTTCTATTTAAAATTAACATGCATGATTTAAAAACTTGGATCATTAGATATATGCACATAAATCAACAAAGTCATCATCAAATCAACATGAAAACCAACGATCTCCACTTTATTTTCAAGCAAGCTCAAATCATATATTGATTCATAAAGAAATCACACAAACACCACATAGGTCACAAGTTAAACAATAAAATTTAGCATGCAAGACTAAAGATCTTAAATCAAGTTTAAATCACAAATTTATTTATCAATCCTTTCTTAAAAATATTATAGCTCACGGTTCTTAGCAAGAGATTTCAACATGCAAGGCCAAATAATTTTACTTTATCATACATCAAACTTAAATCATAGATTGATTTGTCAAATAAGCACATAAACATACATAGATCATGATTTAGAACGAGAAAAACATACATGCAAGAAAGATTCATGTTAGGCTTCACAAAATCTTAAACAAAACTTTAGATCTTTAAGTTTGAGTTAGAAAAACGTTAAGATCTAACAAGAAAACATAAACCGAATCACACACATATTGTTACACTTATTACAAATTAATGTTTAGTCCTTAAAAGTCCAAGATCAAGAAAGAAGAATATACAAGTTCATCTTACATATCATAAAAATAAACATGCAAGAAGAAATAAAAAGGGATCTACAACTAAAAAGGAAAAAGACTAAACTATTACATTTCTTCTCTTGTTCTTCGAGTTTCCTACCAAGAAGGTTGGTTCTTCAAGCTCCTAGTGCTTAGATCTTCAAAGGGTTGCTCTAGATCTAATTTGAAACCTCCTTCTTCTTTCCTCTACTTCTCGGCCTACTCTCTTTCTCTCTTTCTCTATTTCTTTTCTATTTCTCTCTAAGAGTTTGAATGGACCCTTAGATTGTGTTTGTGTTTGGAAGAAAGGGGTGTGATGAAGAGAAAAGGAACTAAGGCTACCTATATATATAAGCCACGGATTTCCATCTTTTGCCCTTAAGTCTTGGTTGAGTCATGCATGATGGGAGGGGCGGTTTGGTCACTACAATTATTTGCATGTGTGAACTTTAGCAAAACTAAGGAGACAAAGTGGAGTGGGCTAGGGCTTTAGGGGTCATCCAGGTGTAATGGTTAGTTAGCTTCTTAGTTAGGGTTTTACTAACTTGGTTTGGTTTATGGTTGCATCCTAGTTCCTTTGGTTTCTTACTTTCTTACTCACTAAGCTTACACACACACACACATACACGGATACACACACATACTCACACCTTCATGCACATGCACAACCGTGGCACTCTCATACACACACACATGTCTCATACTTTTTATTTTCTAATCACATTTTCTTAAAATTATTAATTCATTCAACCATGCAATTGATTCTAAGAAATCATATTCTCAACCATTTTCATACATCACATAATACACACATATTAAATCAAGTATACATCACACAAAAATTCATGCCAAGACATCACCACAAAACACATTTTCTAGAAATGCGTATTTCTTATATTCTGAAAATAAATTTTTATAAATCACTCCAGAAAATTCTAAAAATTACATTTTAAAATTCTAGGTTTCAAGACGGTCGTTTTCATATAAAGATCATGAAATTCCGAGTTACGGTTCAAAAGATACAAATTTTTTTAAAGATAACAGACCCAAAAATTTCATTTTTAACAAAATCATCTTTTAATAAAAATCACCATTTAACAAATCATTTTTCCATCTCCTCAAAATCATTCACTTTTCTTATAGAAAATATTTTGTTTATAAAAATCTATAGAAATTAGTACTTTATTTCTGTCTTATGAAAAATACTTTTTCTAAAAATCACAATTTCAAGGTTTCTTTTGTTAAAAAATCGTTTACGCACGTACGGGAAAAATGCGGGGTGTTACATTCTCCCCAACTTGAAGATTTCTCGTCCTCGAGAAAATTCCGCGTAGAGTCTGGCTAATTCGCGAACACGTAGCTCCTTGAAGAAATTCTTTTCCTCTTCAGCTGTAACAATTGTCGTACCTTCGAATACGCACTGCCTATTCATCACTCTCAAGAGCAGATCGAACAGATTACTTACAAAAGTAATTTCTTAGGGTACTTTTAATAACAAATAGGGTGGGGTAAAACAATACGGTGTTACTGTCAACAAGAACTGGGAGGTTCAGAGGCATCCAAGCAGTCACCGAGGACAACAGGGTTACGTTTATTTAGGGTCAAGACACCATCACGCTTAGGGTTACATCCTTGTCAACAATTCAAGCCTAAACAAGCTACTCCTCAAAACCTCACGTTTCCGACTACTCCCCAACTTAGATGACTCATACCTTTTAACACCATACTCATCATCACAAACTTAACCTCTAAACACTCCTATCTTTCACCACTCTTTGATCAATTCTTACAAAATTTATCATCACTTAGCTCCAATCTATCCTCTGATTGTCTTATATCTCACTAAATACTTGTCCTCCTTAGACTCCCATGATCACTATTCCATCCTCCTTTTGCTCTAACAGCCACTAACCCTCCAGAAACACGCACCATCTCACTCCCTATCTTAAACACTTGATCACATAACTTAGACATTCTAAACCTTTTTCCACTTTCCCACAATTTTCCCCTTATTCTAAACCATTAAATTTCCTCAATTCAAAGACCTATTGCCCCTTATCACATCAAATCTTAGATTTCTACCTAACCTTGGGTCAATACTTAAGGATTCTATCCTCAAATTCCCCATCTTACCAATTCGACTTTACCATTTCATCACTTACTCATCTCTATCTAACCATTTGTCAACTCAAATCAAGGTACTTATAACTGTAAATTCCAATCATGACTTTAATTTCTTCCTCATCTTATCACCATCTAAACCATGAATTTACCCAATCCGACGTAAAAATTCTTAATCCTAATTACTTTGCCTAATTAATCACTCATCTAAAACTTCAAAAGGACCCTCCTATTCCTTCCAAAACTCATACTCCCTTTAATTCACACCTACTACTCCTTATTCTCCTTGAACTTTGCAACCTTTACCTCACAACACTTTACAACTAACCCTCCATTCTAAAACTATCTACTTGACTGGGATAGGGTGTCAGGGTTGAAATTTCTTAGCAAGGTTTAGGAAAAGGTAAATGTCTGGGCAAAGATCAAAAGAAGGTACTTTGGGTTCATAAACAATCAGGGCTTTGTTAAAATAATGGTTTAAGATCCTCAGAAAAGGCTTCTTTAAATGTCATGCCAAAGCAAGATGGCACGCATAGGGTTTTCACAAGAAAAGTTTCAATCAAGAAAAGAAAAGTTCTAGTCACAAAACATGATCCCACATCAAGAGTTTGAGGGTCATTGCAAACAAAATGGGTTCACGTCAAAGAGAAGTCCAACAAGAGAAGATTCGAATCGCGAATTATTGTTCTGTGATGACACTGATCACTGTTCCTTGTCTCCGTTGCAGACGAAAACTGACGTTGTCCAGGAATGCATCCGCGTACTCTTAGCGTTCCTATGCTTGTCTATCACTATCTTAATACTAACGCATACACAGAGTATGTAAATCCATGCATAATGTTACTTAGATCAAACATTGCTCTGATACCACAACTGTAACACCCCGATTTGGCAACTTGAAAACCACAACTGTTTATAGTGAAAATTTGGGCCAATTTTCTTTTTAAAACAAGTATTACACAAGATGAGAACACTTAGCTTTTCAAAACACAGTTACAATTTAAAACTCGTGTCCTCATAATGCATAAGACCTTTCAAGTTCCAAACCGAGTTGTCACAAGACACCGCACCTTGAAACTTGTTTTTCAAAAACTTCTTTCCAAATTAATAGCCCATTCATCTTAATTCCAAAACATAATTACCGAAAATGATTTCAGTTGGGGTTACGGCGTGTTAGAGCCAGGACTCTAAGTAACTGCAATGGAATTACAAAACTCTGAAAGGGAATTACCTAACCTCTAGTCATCTACGCTAATGCTCGCCATCGAACTCTGAATCTTGGTAGATCAAACACTCTGGTCACAAGTAGAGTCGTCCTCATCAGCCTCTTTAGAAATATCTTCCATGGCGGCTTCTCGTGCTTTCTTTTCCTCCTCATACCGAGTTAGCAATCTCTCCATGATTTCCTTTTTATTCCGTTTCATTTCAATATAGACTATGACACGGCCAGTCATAGTTATGTTGTCTCCCTTCAAAGGAGATGCTCCTATCTCCCGAATACACTGGAACTTCGCTATGTTTTCCATCTAAAGACCGTACAGAAGATTTTTCCCAATACAAAGCAGAAGTACGAGAGCGTGAACTACCCAAAACATGTAATGTCGACTATGTGGATTTACGTTAGGCAATTATTAAGATAAAACAATAAATAGCAAACAAAACATACAAACAACATAATCATCATCATCACATAACATCATCTCATTATCACTTCCCAAATCTTACTCAATACTTGTTACCATTACTTTACTTTTCTTTTTGAGTCTTTAAATTTATTAAGTCTTATCATATCAGCTCACTCAATGACTAGGGGAACAAACATCATTGAGGCAAACGGCTCACACGTCTACATCTCCTCGGTCATCCATCCACACCTAGTCGGAAGCAAACAGGAGTACAGGACCTTTACCATGCGGGCACGACAGCTGTCACACAACAAATGGTCCCAGACCAGGAGGACTCAGCCTCAAATCAATTCAATTCAATTCATATACATAATAAAGGCACACTGTCTCACTACAGTGGCAATCACAAATGCCCCACTCCAGTCACTCTCACTGTTTGCGATTTGCAATCAAGGGGGCTACAATACAGTTCTAGTCTCGAGTGCAGAACTTACCACGGTATTAGACCCAGTCCCCACCACGTTAGTGCACCACATGTGGAGTTCGTTCTGCCTAGAACAGTACTCTAGACTTCTTGACGTTTCACCGTCATCGTCCTCCCCTCATGCAATCTCCTCCTAAGTATCCGCAGATACTTATGGTTCCTTCCTCTCCACTACTTCGACACACACTCTCATACCTCACCGCATTGTTCATGTCTTTTAATGACCTTTTAAAGTTTTAAGGCTTTACAGTTTTATTAACGGCTTAATCCTAACGGTCGACTCATCCTTAGTGCATCCCTTCAAGAGACCCGACCACTAAACGTTCAAACCGTTCCCCAATTCATCGCATCACACTTTAACATCTCGTATCACACTCTTTCTCATCTCATCTCATGACACAAAATTCCTCTGTTTCTCAAGGCTCATTTCCTCCACTTTCTCAAAAACATCTTTTCGTAAAACTTTTTCGAAAAACATCATTTCATACGACTCTTACTTCACAAAACATCTCCAAAAATATCATTCCATAAATTTTCTCAAAAAGACCCTTTCACAAAACTTTCTCAAAATAACGTTTTCCAAAAACTTTCACAAAATATTGTTTTCACAATCGTTCACATACATATTGTTTTCACAAACTTTTTCTCAAAAATATCATTTCATAAAGCTTTCTAAAAAGTGTTACTACAAAAGACTTTCTTAAAAACTTCATTTCAAAAGAAACTTTCTCAAAAATGTTGTTTCAAAAGAACTTCTCGAAATGTCATTTCAAAAACTTTATCAAAAAGATTGTTTTCCAAAGCTTTTCTCAAAAATAGATCTTTGCACAAAAACTTTTTTCGAAAATATTGGTTCACAGAACTTTTCAAAAATTATATCTTTTAACAAAAGCTTTTCAAAATCATTTTCTCAAAAACCTTTTTCAAAAATCACAATTTTTGCTGAGCGCTAATGGAGGAGCAAGCTCAACTCAACACTAGTCCCAGTCTAAAACAAAAACAAAGGAGCCCAGCTCCGCTCAAGCCACATCTCGTTTTCCATCACTCATCTTACTTCCATAACTCATCCTCAGTCTCATCTCTTTATCTCTTTGCCATTACATTCTAACTCCTCGACATTGTTTCAACCTTCATTATCACTCTTCTTTCAATCACATTTCTTACTTTTACAATTTAATTCTGATTAATACATTATTCAGCACACCAATATTTCTCCACACTATCATAATTACTTAACCAATAAATAGATCATAAGGTAATTAAATAATTCAAACATAATCAACCAAAAAACATAACATCATATTTAATGAACCAATCTCAGCCGTTCGGGTGGATAGCCAAACAAGTAATCAAACAGTTGCTTTCACATACACCACTACGCTAAATGAGATTGGAGTCCAACCTTTGAGATGATTGGACCTCTTAATAAGTTACCTAAATACCACGGCGTCTTAAGGGAAGCCCCTCTCTCACCTCAAACAACGTAAGCCTCCGAAAGCTCTCCGAGATTTCCCGATCGCTTATCCCGTCTCGTTTCCTTTGCGTCTGTCGTCCGAACTATAGCATTTTTCCCCGTGCGTTAGAAACGTTTTTAACTAATTCATTAATTTGTTTTGAAACACTTTGAAATCATTTCTTTTTGAAAACTTATTGTTTACATTCCAAATTAAATCCATAAAAACGTTTTCAAGAAAACTTTGAAACAATTAATTTCTTTAAAACAGAATCTATTTGTCTTGAGGTAGATTCACTTTAAAAGGTTCATGTTATAAAAATCATTTTTCTTAATCATTAGAACTTAAGAAAATAAATTTCCAAAAATTAATTTAAATTTCTTAAACCTTACTTTTCAGAAAAACATTTTTCAATTATTAGGAATTTCAAATATAGAAAACACATTCAAACAACTCATCACTTTTTCAAACATTCACATCTTTCACACAATACTAGTCACATTAAAAATCATTTATTAAATTAATTCATTTATTTTTATCTTTATAAAACCGAAAGAGGTTAAAACAAATAACACATCACACATAGCATCATACACATAAAAGCAGTCATTCACAAAGAACATTCCATGGAGATAAATTTTCTAGCTACACTAGCATACATTGGCCGAATCTCCTAGGTGGAACTTTTCAAAGATTAATGCACACATAAAAGCACAAAACAAATGAAATTATTTTATTTCTTTTTGGACTAAACCGAGAGCATTAAAAGAAAATTCAACAAACTTAATTTATTTTCTTAACTTAGATCAAACAACAAGTTAAATTACACATCACCTCAAAGTTTCATTTTTATTTTTCTTTAGACTTAATGATTTCATGCATGTACCTTCTAAGCTTCTTAGATTAAATTATCTTCATCATATATGCAACCTAAACAATGATCACATACCATTTCCTATTTCTATCCCTCATGGCTGAATGCTAATCATGCAAAAAGGCAAGGTTTTTAGTTCAATTTCCACATATAAAAATCACAAAACCAAATCAAGGCATCACACCACATCATATCAACATGCATCAACTTTATTGAAGCAAGATTTATATATATAAAAAAATAAAACTTAAGTTCATTACTTAGTCTTAAATAAAAATAAAGATTACATTTTAAACCTAAAAATAATTATGCATGCACTTAAAATCATTAGATCTAATCCTATCATACACATGCATTAACTTTTCACACAATAAAAGCATGAGATCCATTTTCATTAAATATGGCCGAATGGCCTATCACAAAAGCATGGCACACATAAAATCAATAACTAAAGCTAAATCATGTTTGCACTTAAAAAATCATTTTTAAAACTTGTCCCTTAAATTTTTCTTCCAAACCGTGACATGTATTAGATAAAGACATGATTTTTCTATTTAAAATTAACATGCATGATTTAAAAACTTGGATCATTAGATATATGCACATAAATCAACAAAGTCATCATCAAATCAACATGAAAACCAACGATCTTCACTTTATTTTCAAGCAAGCTCAAATCATATATTGATTCATAAAGAAATCACACAAACACCACATAGGTCACAAGTTAAACAAGAAAATTTAGCATGCAAGACTAAAGATCTTAAATCAAGTTTAAATCACAAATTTATTTATCAATCCTTTCTTAAAAATATTATAGCTCACGGTTCTTAGCAAGAGATTTCAACATGCAAGGCCAAATAATTTTACTTTATCATACATCAAACTTAAATCATAGATTGATTTGTCAAATAAGCACATAAACATACATAGATCATGATTTAGAACGAGAAAAACATACATGCAAGAAAGATTCATGTTAGGCTTCACAAAATCTTAAACAAAACTTTAGATCTTAAAGTTTGAGTTAGAAAAACGTTAAGATCTAACAAGAAAACATAAACCGAATCACACACATATAGTTACACTTATTACAAATTAATGTTTAGTCCTTAAAAGTCCAAGATCAAGAAAGAAGAATATACAAGTTCATCTTACATATCATAAAAATAAACATGCAAGAAGAAATAAAAAGGGATCTACAACTAAAAAGGAAAAAGACTAAACTATTACATTTCTTCTCTTGTTCTTCGAGTTTCCTACCAAGAAGGTTGGTTCTTCAAGCTCCTAGTGCTTAGATCTTCAAAGGGTTGCTCTAGATCTAATTTGAAACCTCCTTCTTCTTTCCTCTACTTCTCGGCCTACTCTCTTTCTCTCTTTCTCTATTTCTTTTCTATTTCTCTCTAAGAGTTTGAATGGACCCTTAGATTGTGTTTGTGTTTGTAAGAAAGGGGTGTGATGAAGAGAAAAGGAACTAAGGCTACCTATATATATAAGCCACGAATTTCCATCTTTTGCCCTTAAGTCTTGGTTGAGTCATGCATGATGGGAGGGGCGGTTTGGTCACTACAATTATTTGCATGGGTGAACTTTAGCAAAACTAAGGAGACAAAGTGGAGTGGGCTAGGGCTTTAGGGGTCATCTAGGTGTAATGGTTAGTTAGCTTCTTAGTTAGGGTTTTACTAACTTGATTTGGTTTATGGTTGCATCCTAGTTCCTTTGGTTTCTTACTTTCTTACTCACTAAGCTTACACACACACACATACATGGATACACACACCTTCATGCACATGCACAACCGTGGCACTCTCATACACACACACATGTCTCATACTTTTTATTTTCTAATCACATTTTCTTAAAATTATTAATTCATTCAACCATGCAATTGATTCTAAGAAATCATATTCTCAACCATTTTCATACATCACATAATACACACATATTAAATCAAGTATACATCACACAAAAATTCATGCCAAGACATCACCACAAAACACATTTTCTAGAAATTCGTATTTCTTATATTCTGAAAATAAATTTTTATAAATCACTCCATAAAATTCTAAAAATTACATTTTCAAATTCTAGGTTTCAAGACGGTCGTTTTCATATAAAGATCATGAAATTCCGAGTTACGGTTCAAAAGATACAAATTTTTTTAAAGATAACAGACCCAAAAATTTCATTTTTAACAAAATCATCTTTTAATAAAAATCACCATTTAACAAATCATTTTTCCATCTCCTCAAAATCATTCATTTTTCTTATAGAAAATATTTTGTTTATAAAAATCTATAGAAATTAGTACTTTATTTCTGTCTTATGAAAAATACTTTTTCTAAAAATCACAATTTCAAGGTTTCTTTTGTTAAAAAATCGTTTACGCACGTATGGGAAAAATGCGGGGTGTTACAGGATCGTAAACTCGTACGAGTTTACAAGTTAACTCTCGAGTTTGACAACCTTGGATATTTGTGATAAGTACATAATTAAACAAGTGAAGAATGAAAACAAAGATAATTCACATGGATAACTAGTTCTTTGAGTGAAATTTTGTTAATCACTTAACCTTTTAAATGCAACTTGAGTTATATATAAAAACTTAAGTTCTAAACTCATTCTTAGGCCAAAGTATGATGCATGCGATGATTTGAGAGCATTAAGAAAACTATAGGCATCATTTTCAAAAGATTGGTAACGTAATGAATAAATTCATGATTATTCAAATTAATTGATTAAGATTCACTACCCAACCTAGATTCTACCCAAGCAAACATCTTAAGGATCTAGGAGTAGTAAATAATTAGTAAAGAATAAGCTATTAAATGATTCTTTTGAGTCTTGTTCTTGTTCTTGTTGTTGCTGCTGTTGTTGTTTGTCTTTGACTTTTGTCGTAATCAAAACCATTGTTAAGTTCACTTACTTCACACAGGAGACTTTGGAAGACCAGCTAAGAATTTTTCTTTCTAGAGACAATGCTCACAATCTTCTCTATATGGACTTGGGTAAAGAAGGTATCTTTATGCCATCTAATGTAAGATAAAGTTTTATATCTTAGATTTGAGAGTAATTCACCCGACCTATCCCTTCAAATAGAGTGATCTCTGATGAATTTGGCTCCTATGGTTAATATTAGCTGATTGACTACATCGGGGACTAATTCCCCATTACTGGTTATGGGAGACTGGTTGGGATCAACTTTTACAGCATTGTAAATGGCCCGTTTTTGTCCTCTGTGATACCATAATCCCATTATCCTTTTGTAACACCCCAAAATTTTAATCCCTGATTAATAAAATGTTAATTATAAATTTTATTTATAATTAATTATTTTTATTTTAATCTTTGATTAAAATTATGTGTTATGTATGTATATGTTGATAATAAATGTGTGAATATGACTTGGCAATTATTTTCTATGTGAAAATGAGTATTTTGCACATTAGTCCCTGTTTTGGGACCTATAAGTAATTTTAGGAGATATTTTGGAGGGAAATAAAATAAAATTATTATTTTTCAAAATTTGACCAAAAGACTCGAGTATTTATGAGAATACTCGAGTATTCTTGTCAGAGTTGCTCAATGTTAGTGCGTTTTGATGAGTCACCACCGAGTTACCGCCATGTTGACACGAAAACACCTCACGAAACACGTCCTACAACTCGTGTTGAGCTGCATGGACATTCAATCAGCCTATTTAAGTCGTGGTTGACGAATCAACCAACCCATTTTGCCAAATTCGTGAAGTTTTGCATGTGTTAGGGTTCCTGAATTGGTTCGATCGATTCTCCTTCTCTGTGTTAAGTTAAGCCACAAATTATACACCAATACAAAGCTCACATCACGAGCTTTGTATAGATACAAAAACCGTGAGTTGAGAGTTTGTGTGTTAGTAGAATCGAAGCTTGGAAGTTGGATCTCGTTTGTTGTTAACAGTTTCTGGAGCTTACTTTGATCCTCAATTTTGGTAAGCTCTTGTGTCCAATCTACTCTAAATTCGTTTTAAATCTTAGTTTAGGTTGCATAGAATCTATTCAAACCAAAACCCCTGATTCTCTTGCATGTTTACCCATTCAAAAACTCTGATTTTGGACCTCTGCTCACACTGTCCTGCATGTTGGTGGTTGAAGTAGTTTTTGGTGCTCTGGTGTCTTTCCTTGCCAAATTTCTGTTGAGTCACGTCTGAGAGGTAAGGGGAAAGCTTTCTATTCACTAGATAGATTTTAAATTTCATAAAATTGATTAGAGAGCCACCAAGAGGCTCTAAGGGCTTAGTTTGAATAGGGAAACTGGTTTGGAGACCAACTTGTGCTCTAAAGTTGTTTAGAGCAAGTTTTATATGATGCATGCAAGCTATTTGGAACTCAAAGTCATGAGTTTACTGAGTATTTTGCAATTTGATATGTTGAGTTGTGAATTTTCCAAGTTTATGCACAATCCTTTGAATCTCTGCAATTTCTGTAATTTGATGTGTTCTAAGTACTTGAACATGTTTATTATATGTTATATGAACTCTGTTGATCATTGGATTTTATGACACCCTCGTTTTATATCTTGAAAATAATTAATATTTCCAAATATGGAATACTTGCTATCAAAAATTGGGACTAGAAAATTTTTCCTTTTAATGTATACTTGCTCAACTATAAACACCTTTTTCATTGACGAACAGTTTGAATTCGGCTTAATAATACCTTAATTACAAAAAGGCTCTCGAGACATATTTGTAACATTTCTTAAAAACATATTATTTGTCTCTTGAGTTTGATCGAACGTATAGAATATAAGCTTATTGCAGAATCCTTTTGAACCAAAATCAGAGTATGCGGAAGTAAAAATAATACTTGTGGGGCACTACTGAGGTAAAGAAAAACATCATATATATATATATATATATGTATGTATCATAACATAAAACATCCTCACATGTATCAGTAGCAAGTAACCAAAGTCGAGATAGCAAGAGTTGATAGAACATATACATAACTAGCTGCTCAAAATAAACCTCACTCTAAGACCTCTCAAAAATATATACAATATATCACAATATCAAAATAGAAGTCCCAGAACAGGTCATCCATGTCCTCAGCAGCTCCCCTGATCCTCTGCAGCTCTATCCCTAGACCCAGGATCCCAAAACATCTATGCTATGCAAGCTCCTAGGAACCAGCAGGTCCACCTCTAGAAGAAATAGTAGGCTCGACATGCACCTCCTCCTCGTCCTCATCCTCCACGGGATCCTCCTCGACCTCGCCCGACTGTGCAGAGACCCCACCACTGGGTCTAGGATCTGCAGAAGCAGTCCTCTCAAAGCCAGTCGGACCAGGAGAAGGAGTCTCCTCAGTAACAACTCTGTGGGAAGAAGGATGGGTAAGAGTGGCAGCTCTAAAACGAAAACTATGAAATCGACGTACAGGTCGAGCCGGGGGTGGTCCTCTATATGTATAAAAGGGTCGAACATGCATAGTATAGACTAAAGGAATCCTAAATCTACGAGGTCGCACCCGAACCAGAGGGTTAGGGTGGTAGAGAGTGATCTCCACCTCCCCATCAAAGGTGGCTCGGTGCTCCTCGTACGTCCATATACCACTAGGGATAGGGCGTATCTCGATGCAGGCTAGGTATCTAACCATCACCTAAACAGGGCATAGGGAGTAAGTATACACATATACATAATCAATAAAGACTAAAATTACAAAAACACAAGTATATCATGGACAGACAATAATGAAAGTACATATGAGCATACCAATTTTCAACATTATATGTCTTATAATGCAAGTGACATGATGCATGATTTCTATCCACAACTGAGGCCTCTAACAAAAGTCCATCTTGGACGTCCATCCAATACACCGTTGTGTTCCCGGAAAACTGACATTTCTTCCCAGAACGTAATGCCAAACCATACTTGGATAAATAAGCATCACTCCCACAGTGTGCATCACGTTCCCGGAACGCATAAAAAAACCATGTCCCAGACACTGGCCACATTCCCAGAATGTGTTATCAAGTAGGTTATAATTTGGTACTCCCGGAGTACCCTCCTCGTATTCCCAGAATATGATAAACGTTTCCTACCAACCCATCTTCCATTCTCTATGCATGAATGCACAATTATTAAGGTTGGTTTTTATCTTTACTTTAATTATTGTGATTTAGAAATATCTCAATTTCTCTTTTGAATGATTAATTTGAGGTATAACCTTTGGCACAAAATTTCATTCTTGAATTAACTTAAAAACATGCCATTAGGCTTGGATTGGGAAAAATTAATCAATTGTTTTATTTTTCAGTTTCAGGTACTAACTGGTTACAGTCTCAGGCTAACCGGTTAGAATTACAGACCTAAACTTGTTAACCATTGAAATTCAGAAAACCCTTTTTCTTGAATTCTCTACCCAATCCATAAACAAGTTTCAACATTGTTTTATACCTCAAACCCACTGTTTTCATCATTCAAAAGTCTAAATCACAATCCAATTCCAAATTAGCACAATTTCCTCTTGAAATTATCTCAAAACATTAAGGTATTAACTCCTCAAATTCAATCTGAACCAAACATTATTTTTCAACATATTTTTAGATCGAGTTCAAGTGAAATTAGAGTATAGATTTGAGTAAAAATGGTAAGAACACAAGACCAATTTCAGAAATTCATTTCCTTTGAAATTTCACAGTATTTAACCGGTTACAAATATCGAATAACCGGTTAGATTATGCAGTCTGTACATTGAAAATTGAGGTTTTGCATACCATTCTTTCCAATACTCAAATCTAACCAATTTCAACACTCAAAAGAGTTCACATACCTTAAAATGAACATGTTTAACCACAGAAACATATTTCATTTGCATGCATTCAATTTAGAGTATTAAATTGCATAAAAACCCACATAAACACAATTTAATACCACAAAACTCATAATAAACATTTAGATTATGATTCAAGCATCAAAATCACTTGCATGCATCAAAACAAAATTGCTCAAAACAGAATTGAGCTATAAATTGTCCTCCAAGCCTTTTAACCTCAAACACATAATGCCCTTTTGAGTCTTTGTTGACTCAAATCCTAAATCACTTGATTTTAGTCTCAATCTAGTATAAGTTAAACTTCTCTCATACCTCTAAGTCGTGTTTGATGAGTATAATCACTGAGGTTTGAAGGAAATCCACAGACTCCACAGAAATTCCATGTTCTGCTCTCATCCACGTTTTCCAGCAACAGGGTTCAAAAACCAGAGAAATTGACATAGAAATTGACCAAAGAAATTAGGGAAAACAATTGGAACTTGCTCTAGGTAACATGCACTAAGGAATCAAAGTGGTTTGAGGCTTAAAAGTTACATGAACTTACCAAAATCAAGGCTCAAACTCAGCTTCCAGAAACAAGAAGAAAACAGAATTCAACTTTCCCAACTTCAACTTCCCAGATCAATTTCTCCTCCCACACACACTCTTGGCTTACAATGTTTATATCACTGAAAAGCCCTTGATTCAAGCTTTTCAGAAGTGTATCACTCGCTCTCTAACACTCAGAGAAGAAGAATTTCTCCAAACGAAATAGAAACCCTAACAGAGCAATTTCTCCACCAACACTCAGAAATCAACCTCAAACCTTCAACAATCCTGGCTTTTATAGAGGAATTGGAGTAACATGCACACCGACGCGTGTTATCCACTAGATTAGAGCTGTTTTCGTGGCGATTCCATGGATTAATCAAGTGATTACTCATCAAAACGCACTAACCCAGTTTCTGGGTTCATCGTCTAACCGGTTACAGGGCATTACTAACCGGTTAGGTCAGTACAAAATTTAAAAATTAATACTTTTTAAATCTTTCCCTCTAAGAACCTTTCTAATATTACATTTAGGTCCTAATCCAAGGACTAAAATGCAATATCCATATTTTTGTATTTATTTTCCATATGAAAATATTTTCACCTATTTTTATATTTCAAGGCTAATTAAATACAAAATATAAACTCGGAAAAATTTATATAAATTAATAATAAAACTTTATTATTAATTTCCTTATTATCCGGGAGACGAAAATTAGGGGTGTTACAGATTTGATTAAAAATGATTAGAATTGAAAGTGGTATGTTAGAACCAAATTTTCATTCTGTACCGTCTGTCAAGACTCGAGTACTTGGCTTGAGACTCGAGTATTTTGTGACGCATGTAAGACGCATAAGTAAATAAATATTAATTATTTAAAATAATAATGTTATTACATTGAATAAAATAATGAATTTTCTTAAATTAGGTTAGAATACTAGAGTGTTTGGAGAGGACTCGAGTATAATCACTAACTGCTTGAATGATTTGAATTTTAGTCGAAAGACTCGAGTCTTTCATGGAAGACTCAAGTTTTCTTTGATATTGCTGAAAAGGACTCGAGTCCTGGGGAAAAGACTCGAGTAGTTCGAGCAGTTTGGTTGAGTGTATAAGTCGGTTTTCATTTGAACTTCGCACCAAAACGCGTTTTCTTGAGGTTCCAAGCACAGAGCTGGACCTTACTTCGAAGGAGGGTAATCTTAGGCTATAATAAGTGCACAATGAAGCCCCAAACACATTCAAATCATTCCCAACCCGAAATTCTGCCCAAATTTCTCTGTTTCGTGGAGCTCACTTTAATCCCTTCATTCTCTCTCAATTCTCATCCTTTTCCTTCGAAACCTAAACACAAACTAAAGTCTAATTCCAATCTTGAATTATAACCTGAAACCACTCCAAATAACCTCATGTAGATCGAGTTCTAGGCAATCAAAGTTGAGCTTTCAAAGCTGAGAAAAACAGAGCAAGTTCAGCATCAAATACCCATCTTCCTTGAATCCGTTTGGTAAAGCCAGGAACCCTTTCAATTCCAAACTTGTTTCCATTTAAAGTTATCATTTCCTAGTTTCTAAAGCTAACTTGTTTCATTCTTTTTCATGTCTTATTCATTGTGAAAATGATGGCCAAAGTCAGTCAAGTGCAACCGTTTTGCACAGGTCCAGAAACCAAGTTTGAATTCAATCACTCTCTTGATCAATCTATCCTTTCTTTAGCTTCTCTGAGGTAAGGGAGGAGTTACCTAAATACTAGAATGAGTAATTTCAAGCTAGAAATGTAGGAACCATTAAAGGTTCAAAGAGGGATGCAACTTGAATAGGGATTCTGACTTGGAGGTCAGAGACCCATAATTTTATGACTCAAATAAGTTTAAAGGAACCTAATCAAGCTCATTGTAATGTGTTTCGAAATTAAAATCAAGTGGAAATGAATTCCATATTTTAAAATGGATATTTTCAAGTTGGAATGCAATCTGTGATTTGATGTTATTTGATGTTGTTTCAGTTGTGTTTAAGTGTTGTAACATGTTTGTTTTATGTGCCTAAGTTGCTGTTTTGCATAGGAATTGAGACATAAAGCAAGGAATTCGAATTGGTATTGAAAGTGCAGGAAACTGGTGCTATTGCAGCAAAAAGACTCGAGTAGTTTAAGGAAGACTCGAGTGTTCTGGAAAACTGGAAGAACACTCTAGTGAATCATTAAAGACTCGAGTATTTTTGCATGAACAACTCGAGTAGTCAAGAACTACTCGAGTAATCTGAACAATTTTTCCAGAAAACACTTTCTAAGATTTTATGATAATTAACTCGTTTAATACTATAATATCTTAATCCCGTTGGTTGATGGTTATCCTGGAGGTGTCCTACTGGAGTTCTATTCAGTGGTTGATTATTTCCCTACAGGAGTCCCAACGGAAGTGCGTACACCCATTTGGTTGATATTATCCCTAAACGTCCCAGTGAAAGTTTTATTCACTTGGTTGATATTTTCTAAGGGAGTCCCAATGGGGTCGTTACAATAAATATCCGCCAATAGGAGGCTATGCCCCGACGGATTATTAACTAAATGATTATACGCTATTCCTAAAACCATCACAAAGTGGTTGGACAGCTGATGGATTTTTCTGCAATAAAGAATTGAAAGCAAGTAAACCCATCATGAGATGGCTATGCCTCTGATGGTATTTTTCGAAAAGCACAAAGCACCAGCTAAGAGAAAATCTAATTGAAAGTTAATGAAATGAGATGCTGATGAGGATAATGAAAGAAAAAGAAAATGGAACTCTAATATGGCATCGTCATGCATGGAGTTGCTCCGATTTTGATTGTGGATCTAGCATAGGATAGAAATTGGATACCATGGCCTTGAAAGTGCTGTGATGCCATAGCCCTGAAGGAGCTATGATGAATTGGATACCGTAGCATGAGAATGCTATGAAGGCTAGTTCCCAATCAATCATGATGCATGGGATATGGTTACGCTCTAGTTCGAAGAAAACATAGGCTTGAAATGGATACCCGATAGGATGCCGAACTGTGAAGCATGAATGAGAGGTAGGCATGCATCATGTCACTAATGGAATTAAATATGTGTTAAACCAGTATGAGCATACACTTGCACTCTTGATGCTATCTGCTTACATGTGCTTGTTATTTTTAGCCTCTGTTATGCTCATTTGTTATTGTGTTTAGCTATGACTTACTCCTAATCCCTGGTTGTAGGTCATGGCCAGGAATATGATATGCGTGGAGATGAGGCCGCTCCCTAATGGGGAGTGGAATTTCGAGGATCATCGGGCTATTTACGAAGGGGACGTGGAAGTCACTTTCCGCCACCCGAACCCATGGTCCCGAATGCGTCCGCGTCGTACGAGGATCCCAATTATGTATATTATGCACATTCCACCAAATTTTGTATTTCACCATGGAACACCACCACCACCACCAAGACGTTTTCCGAGACGCACCCTCCCACCAAGTCCATCACCCTCTGAGGAAAGAATTATTTTAGAGGTTCCTGCTCCCTCTCGTCCTTCCACTAGAGCCCGACCTCTGAATCCGGTTTATGTGCCATCTGATCCGGCACATGAAGAAGAGGAGGAGGAGGAGGATCCCATAGTGGATGAGGATCCGGTGGAGGATGCCGATCCGGTGGCGGATGATGAATTCATGGAAAACTCAACTGGAAGTCAATGGGGAACTGATGACTGAGTTGAGTTCTTGATGATGGAATGTGGATAATGCTACTCATCAGTTTTCTCTTACTTATGCTATATTTTGAGTTGGAAACAGTTGCTCTAGGTTGTTATAGTTTTGTTGTAATATATGTGATATAGTGTAATGACCTAGAGTATCTAAGTTAAGTGCTTTTGACTTTCATGTTCGATGTAATGAAAGAATGTACCTTTTGACTTAAAATGAAATATGAAGTATTAATATTTTCCCTTCATGATGTCTTTGATGTTTTCCGCAAGAATTGAAATAGATGATGACTTGGCTTCTAAGAAAAAAAAATGGTCGTATTTTCGAATATAAGTATTTTAATAAGAATAGAAAGTTGGGTCATCACATTTAGTGGTATCAGAGCAATGGTTCAACTCTCGGCCTTGGAATGTGGCCTTACACACTAACCATTGCGTATTATAGAATGATGATTGTGTTTTGAGAGATAGAACAGTAGAATCTAATTAAGTTTTCCCCTTGGATTCTAAGGATAAGATGGCTGGACGAAATAACGCTAACATTGCTGAGGCTCTAACCCGTATGGCTGCGGTTCTGGAAAACTTGCAGCAAACCCGTCCTCCCAGCAATGGAAGCCTGGCGGAATTTCAAGTCCTAGACTCATTTCGTAAATGTAAACCCCCTGGCTTCTCGGGTGGTCGTTGCCCCGAGCAAGCTCAGTTTTGGCTAGCTGAGATGAATAAGATTTTTCGAACGCTGACCCTCTCGGAAGTTCAGAAGGTCACATTTGCGGCATACATGCTGAATGGAGAGGCGGCAACTTGGTGGGAGCAGACCCACCAGTTCTTGGAATATGATCATCGAGAGCTCATGTGGGAAGTATTCACGGAGAAGTTCTTAGAGAGGTATTTTCCGGAAGATGTTAGGATCCAGAAGGAGATGGAGTTCCTTGATTTGAGGCAAGGTAGCATAACTGTCGATCAGTACGCTGAGAAATTTGAGGAGCTGATGAAGTACTCCCTGTACTTCCAATATCATCCTGACGAATACTCAAAGTGCACGCGAGATTCGAGAATGGGTTGAGGTCGGACATCAAGTTGGTTGTGAGCGTGCAAAGGATTCGCCACTATCCAACATTGATTAGTGCATGTCACATCTTCGAAAAGAATAATTTCAAGAGGGAAGCTAGTCAAGGAGGCCATGGGCCATACCGACATCAGCACAAGAATAATCGTGGGAATTGTAGAGGCCCTTATTCGCATAAGGGGAAAGGAAGAGCACCACCCTCTGGAGCAGTCAGTCTTCCGGCACCGACGGAGATTTGTAGCAAGTGCCAACGTTCCCATCCTGGTCAAGAGTGCTGGAGAGACAAACCACCAGTCTGCTTCAATTGTGGAAGGACCGATCATATTGCCCGTGCATGCCGCCAACCCCAGCGCCAAGTCAATCAAGGACAAGGGACCAAGCCCTAGATTAATGGAAAGGTGTTCACTATGTCTGGAGCAGAAGCAAAGCAAGCCGACAATCTTGTGCAAGGTAACCATTTTCTCAATGGCATGCCTTGTCGCTTTTTATTTGATTCTGGAGCGACACATTCTTTCATCTCTGAAGAATGTGTTAAGCGTTTATGTCTGTCTGTCTCAAAGACCCCGTTTAATCTGAGTGTATCTACCCCCACGAATTCTCCTGTGGTTGCATCGAGAGCATGTGTCTGTTGCGTTGTTAGCATAGGAAGTCAGATTTCTCATGTAAATGTAACATCCCAAAATTTAATTCCAAATTAATTAGGAAAAACCTAAGCTAGAATTTATGATGAAAACCATATGAAAATCATAGGTAGGAGTTAAGTGTAGTGTCTTAGAGTTAGAATTGGCCAAAATAGGAGTTTTAATTAGAGTAATCGATTATTCTGTAGGGGTTAATCGATTACTAGGCCTCTGGTGAAAACACTTAAATGTTGCAGCATTGATTATCGATTAGCTCATGGAAGTAATCGATTATCTTGTAAAGTAATCGATTACTTTAGGTGGATTAATCGATTACTCCCTCTCTGCTGAATGTACTAGAAAGTGTTGCATCATGTTAAGTAATCGATTACCAGGCCTCAGGATGGAACCCATAAAATGTTGCACTGAAGCAGTAATCGATTATCTGGCTAGGATAATCGATTACCAGTGGGTCTGATAAAAAAAAGAGAGAAAGAGGGTATGGGTGGGAGGCACACAAAAGGAATCTTTTCCCTCCCTCTTTAATTCATAGCCACACATCCCTTCCCATAAAAAATATAACAAATTCACTCTCCCTCATTCTCACTCATTTCTTCCACCACCAACACCATCATCCCCCTCTTAGCTCTCTCATGTTTCGAACCCCTTCTTCTTCTCCCTAAGATTTTCCTTCCTCCTTCAACAAATCAACCAAGCCCAAGTGGATTCTTCCATTTCCATCATCATCAAGCTCATCACCCATAATCAATCACCATCAAACTCACTTGGCAAACTCCTTTTCTCTCTCTTCTCTCTCATACGTTTTCTCTCCCTCTCCTCCACTTAAACACTATAAACCATCATAAATCACCCAAAATCCTTCCTTCTAATCCTATAATCATAAAACCCACCTCCTCCCAACATCTCTCTCATGCGTGACTCCCTCTCTCTTTCTCTCTCCAAGGGTTTGTTTTCTCTCTCCTCCAATCTTGAAGAACGGAATGGAGATCGGTCAAGAGAGTTGGAGTCAAGGTAGATCCGGAGTAGATTCGAGGTTTTTGGAGTTTTGTGTGGGCTCTCTCCTTCTCCAAGGTAAGGGGAGTCTCTTTTCCACACCTTGAGTTAGGGATAGTTGGGGTATATAATAGGACTTGGGCTAAGTAGTTAAATTGGGTTGTGGGTAGCAAAATAGCACCTGTTATAAGTTGGTTTAGGGAGAATGAATGCAATTTGAATTAATTTAATAATTTAATTTAACTGTCATAAATTTGCTAAAAATCCCTTTATGTATGTTGTAAATGTAGGAAGTGAAGAACCCTAGGGAGTTGACTTATATTTAAGCACTCTGAGACATACCTGAGTATGTCGATTGATCTGTGGTATATGTTGTTTGTTGAGAGTTGCTAGGTTCGTTTTATGTGCGTTAAATGAGTATATTACGATTAAGTGTTAAATAATGTGATAATTTAATAATGTTGGCTATGAGGTGGTGAAATGACTAATGGATATAAGGATATATTTAAGAATAAGTAGTTAATTATGAGATAATCAATAATGCAAACTAGTAGGCGGTAAGAGGATTAGTGGTCATAAGGATATTTCATGACTAATGATAATTGTTTACTTGATGATGAATATGTTTAATTAGGATGTTTCGAAGTTGGGTTTTAGTCGTAGTTTGGAATATATGCGTTTTGTGAATTAGGTTGGCGAATAGTATTGGAGTATAAATGATGTTAATTATTTGTTGTTATGAGATGTGGAAATTAAGAATGATGGGAATGCATGAATGTGGATGATTGTTATTTGATATAAATGGCTAGTTGAAAGGTGTGCTTTGTGGTGAATGTGTTTGTGTTGTCAAGGACGGTTGAATTGATCATTGGGACATTGGGACACTAGGTGTTCCTGTTAGGTGTAAAAACGCCCCATTAGGGCCAAACGCCCCATCAGGCTAAAATGCCCCATTAGGTAAAAATGCCCCGTTAGGAGTCAATGTCCCCAAATGATCAATTCAACGAAAACTAAAAGAATGGAAAATATGAAAAAGGCTAAAGTATGTAAATTGAATATGCTAAGACATGTGGTAAGAATAAGTATAAGATTATATGTATTAGTCCTAACGGGTGAGGCCTAGTGGGTGAAAGTCCTGATGGGTGTATAAGTCCCTAACGGGTGTACAAACGCCCTAGCAGGAGCAACCAATTCCTAGTGGTACAAACTAAAAGGCATGAGTAAAAGAAGTTTAAACTAAAAGATTAGAGATCTATGATGATATATGTATATTGTAAGTATAAGGACTAAATATAAGTGCGCGTCTTGGTGCTCACTTAAGCTACGGCAATGTGAGGCCAAGGGCAAAATATAAGGTCGCAGCTTGGTGCTCACTTAAGCTACGGCAATGTGAGGCCAAGGGTAAGATATGAGGTTGCATATTGGTTCTCACTTAGGCTACGGCAATGTGAGACCAAGAGCAACATCGTGAAGGTGAAGTACTCCAATATAAAATAATGGGAAATGAAAATGATTTTTGGAAAATGAAAATAAAAAGATGAAGCATTTTGTTATTCATGGCTTGATTTGATTATGATGCTTAAGTTGCTAGTATGTGCTCTTTATTATCTTCTAATTCACTGTGTTGTGAAAAGGTCTCACCCTTATGTGGTTATCATTTTAGGTGAATGTCAAGGAGCTTGAGGATCAGAGTGTCGCAGCAGAAGATTTGGAAAGAAGGAAATTTTAAGTTGCGCTACTCATATTGTAATTGAAATACCCAATTTCATGTGTAAATTTGTTTTATGAAAAGGAAAATTTAAGCTCTCCATTTTAATTATCAAACCATACTTAGTGATACTTTATATAAAAACAATGGGTGTTACATTTATGGTATCAGAGCAGTTCCTTCCTTCCGACCTGAGGGAAAGTGGTCCCGATCTCGCTGCGAACACTCTCATCTCAAGTTTCTTCTCCAGAGGTGAGACCCTTTTAAGTGAAAATTTTAATGTTTGGTGATTTGTGCATATGTTTGACAGTTAAGGAGAATAGAATGTGATTCTTTGGGAACCTAAGCCAGATCCCTTAGGAATTCAAAGAATTGCATCCTATAAGTGTAGCATGTTTGTAAGAAGAAAACTTCAAGGGTGCAAATTGATTTTTGTTTAAGGAATGAAAATTCCAAGTTTTGAGTTAATTAAAAGTTAAAGTTTCTTACAAAGGAAATCTTGCTAATTTATAATTACCACTGATAGAATGTAGTGTCGGAACTGGCCAATCCGATGTTGCATTTACCAGGAGGTGATGTCGTCGAAATCTAGGAGTTTGTGCAACATCGTGAATTAGTAATGGATCTCCGGTGTATAAAACTTATGTGTGAATTCTTTCATGTTTGTTTGCTTTGCTAAGTGCTTTGTGTGTGATCTTAATGCATGTTTGTTGAGTAATTTGGTGTCAAAGTAATTGAACCGGGATTAGGAATGGAACCGCATGGAATAAATGAATTATGAATCTCGAATACTAATTCAACCAAGTGATTAAAGTCATGTTGATTTGATTAGTATTCAAGAGACCGAAAAATAATGTTTATACTAAATTAATAAGCGGTTCTGTAACTAAACTTGATTCAAGTGATTGTGGCATCAAATGAAATTAGGCATCGAGAACCAATCGATCGGATTTAAAACACTTAATCACATTAATTTGAGTTACAAATAAAAATAAACTTTTTGCCCAATGTGAGAAGTGGCTTGAATTCAATCCAAAGGGTTCTCGAAATATGCTTACATGTGGAATGGTGTAGTGTTAAAGTAAGCGGACAAAAAATTAGAAGTGGAATCATGAGAATCAAAATGATTTACTATTTCGATTCTAATCTATTCGAGTGACATAGTGGCACCGGTTAGATTAGATTTCATATAAACAATAAAAACATTTATGTTGAACTTGTAGTTGATTCCACCACTAATTTAATTTCCGATGACTCTAATACTAAACGAAAGTTAAGTTGGAGCTTCTAATGATTGAATTTGAACCCCGAGTTACTATAATAAAATTTTGTAACGAAAAGAGGTTTATCTAATCGATGATGGGGTTAAAATTCAACATAGAAGTTCTTACCTCACTTTTGATTACATCATTGGTAGTGTATTTGGTTTACATGAACAAGTCTATGTTTATGTGGAAATGAGTTTAAATTTTCGAAAATGTTTTCAAAATGATTTGGGATTAATAACTTTTCAATTGCCTCTTTATGTTTGAAATCCCAAATTACTTTCCACTAAGCATTGACTAAAAGTGTTGTTTTTGAAAATTGTGTTCTTGATGAAACTAAATTTTGTTTGTGTATGCTTGATTGATATGTGTGCTTGATATTTCTATGTGCAAAGTGAAAATTGTGCTTGATGGTGGTGAGTGTTTAAAATGAATTTCAAAAGTTGCACCGAACTATAATCATTCCAAATGGATCGTGAGGTCGCACGACCAATTTTCAAGAAATAGTAAGAAAACAAGGATTTCTAAGTGATCGAGTAGTGAATTTGGTAACCAAGTCACACATCGGTCACATAGGAACCCTTCTTATGCGACTCAAATCAATTCGGAATGAAAACTCAATTTTTTTTTAAACTTGAAGTAAAAAGGGAATGTAATTGTTTCAATTCTCACATAATGAATTAAACTTTTTTCAAGTCCAAGGCACATTCCCTCTTTATTTGAGTTTATCTATCTTGAGTGATTTTTCACTCCTTCATCTAGGATCTTATGAAATTAGATGAAGGTAGCTCATCATGGTAAGGTGCATGATTAAAAGTTTTAGTGAATTTTCAAATGAAATCATTTGTTCCTCATTAAGAGAGGAACCTAATTTGCAAAAGAATTTTGTTTTTATAAATGTGTTATTGTTTTCTAAATATTCCATTTGTATGGGATCTTTTTCTTAAATTTTGAATCCCCATACTTAGTGATTTTTCAAACCAAAGGTTTTAAAGACGTATGTGTTTGTAGCTAAGTGTTTTTGGGTAATCATGGTTTTTATATAAAGGAGAAACTAAGTTTTTGAGTTTAGGCTATTTGTTTGACTTGAAAGAATTGATATAAGCACCCTAAGGTTGAATTATTGTCTTATGTAACACTTCAAGCCAATTGGAGCAAGTTATTGTTTAAAAGCAAAATGAATTTAATATGCTCTAATCGGTTTGAACATTTTACACAACCTTGGGCTAAGAATAGGTGATGTCCCATCCAATTTTGAAGCCAATTGGAGTTGTTTGCTATTTTAAATGGATTTGACATAGGTTCACCCCGACCATTACAAATCTTTTATAAAGTGGTCATTGGGTCAAAAGTGAATCTAATGAACTCTGATTGACTTGAAGATTTGCTATAATGCTCTTTTAGGTACAGGGACACTGTCTTCCAATTCTTCACAAACCTTGGGAAATTGAATTTATAGAATGAATTTTTGGTTGCAAGCTATGCAAAAAAAACCTTTTATAAACGCTTTATAATATATGTGATGATAGTTGTGAATGTGTTTGTAGAGGTAAGTGTCAGCCCTAAGCTAGACTAGGAGTGGTTAATAAGGAAGCCAGGTTGAGTTATGTTTAGGTTTAAGGTGTAAGATGTTGTGGACTGCTGTTGTGAATGTTTGACCCTTGAATGATGTTTACATGATTTATGTTTGTGTGAATGATGGATGTGTTTGATTAGAGTTTAGGTTTAGGACATTAGTGGTAGGATTTGGAGTTAGAGTATAACCAATCCTGTAGGGTAATAGTGTTTAGAGTGTTTTTAAGTGCCCTGTCCAACCTTCGAAGTAGGATTCCGGAGGAAAGCCAGTTGACCTTAGAAACCTGTTAGAATAGTAGCCTAGAGGTTGACCAAGATTAAACCATAGTTGGTACTCTTCAATGGATACAAGAACCTTGTGGCACATTCATGCTGAATGGTATGCCAATCCCAAGTGGGGGATTAGAACTAAGACAAGGAAGTTGCTTAGCTTAGAGAACCTTTTTCCGGGATGGTTCTCCAATTAAGGATTTTGAGCGGAATTTCGGGGACGAAATTCCAATAAGTGAGGGAGAACTGTAACATCCCAAAATTTAATTCCAAATTAATTAGGAAAAACCTAAGCCAGAATTTATGATGAAAACCATATGAAAATCATGGGTAGGAGTTAAGTGTAGTGTCTTAGAGTTAGAATTGGCCAAAATAGGAGTTTTCATTAGAGTAATCGATTATTCTGTAGGGGTTAATTAATCGATTACTAGGCCTCTGGTGAAAACACTTAAATGTTGCAGCATTGATAATCGATTAACTCATGGAAGTAATCGATTATCTTGTAAAGTAATCGATTACTTTAGGTGAATTAATCGATTACTCCCTCTCTGCTGAATGTACTAGAAAGTGTTGCATCAGGTTGTAATCGATTACTTTTGGTCAAGTAATCGATTACCAGGCCTCAGGATAGAACCCATAAAATGTTGCACTGAAGCACTAATCAATTATCTGGCTAGGATAATCGATTACCAGTGGGTCTGATAAAAAAAAAGAGAAAGAGGGTATGCGTGGGAGGCTTCATAGCCACACAAAAGGAATCTTTCCCCTCCCTCTTTAATTCATAGCCACACATCCCTTCCCATCAAAAATATAACAAATTCACTCTCCCTCATTCTCACTCATTTCTTCCACCACCAACACCATCATCCCCCTCTTAGCTCTCTCATGTTTCGAACCCCTCCTTCTTCTCCCTAAGATTTTCCTTCCTCCTTCAACAAATCAACCAAGCCCAATTGGATTCTTCCATTTCCATCATCATTAAGCTCATCATCCATAATCAATCACCATCAAACTCACTTGGTAAACTCCTTTTCTCTCTCTTCTCTCTCATACGTTTTCTCTCCCTCTCCTCCACTTAAACACTATAAACCATCATAAATCACCCAAAATCCTTCCTTCTAATCCTATAATCATAAAACCCACCTCCTCCCAACATCTCTCTCATGCGTGACTCCCTCTCTCTTTCTCTCTCCAAGGGTTTGTTTTCTCTCTCCTCCAATCTTGAAGAACGGAGTTGAGATCGGTCAAGAGAGTTGGAGTCAAGGTAGATCCGGAGTAGATTCGAGGTTTTTGGAGTTTTGTGTGGGCTCTCTCCTTCTCCAAGGTAAGGGGAGTCTCTTTTCCACACCTTGAGTTAGGGATAGTTGGGGTATATAATAGGACTTGGGCTAAGTAGTTAAATTGGGTTATGGGTAGCAAAATAGCACTGGTTATAAGTTGGTTTAGGGAGAATGAATGTAATTTGAATTAATTTAATAATTTAATTTAACTGTCATAAATTTGCTAAAAATCCCTTTATGTATGTTGTAAATGTAGGAAGTGAAGAACCCTAGGGAGTTGACTTATATTTAAGCACTCTGAGACATACCTGAGTATGTCGATTGATCTGTGATATATGTTGTTTGTTGAGAGTTGCTAGGTTCGTTTTATGTGCGTTAAATGATTATATTACGATTAAGTGTTAAATAATGTGATAATTTAATAATGTTGGCTATGAGGTGGTGAAATGACTAATGGATATAAGGATATATTTAAGAATAAGTAGTTAATTATGAGATAATCAATAATGCAAACTAGTAGGCGGTAAGAGGATTAGTGGTCATAAGGATATTTCATGACTAATGATAATTGTTTACTTGATGATGAATATGTTTAATTAGGATGTTTCGATGTTGGGTTTTAGTCGTAGTTTGGAATATATGCGTTTTGTGAATTAGGTTGGCGAATAGTATTGGAGTATAAATGATGTTAATTATTTGTTGTTATGTGATGTGGAAATTAAGAATGATGGGAATGTAACACCCCGCAAATCCCTTGTATTGAATTAAAATACTAAAGAAATTCATTTTTGAGAGAAAAGAGTTTTGAAAGAGTATTTTCTTAAATGATTTTCTTAAATTCATATTTTTAAGATAATGGGTGACTTTTAAAGAAATAATTTCCTAAAATAATTGAGGTTTTGAAAAAGTTTATATGCTTGATGTTTTATAAAAAAAAAATATTTGTGATTTTGTTTAAGCTATCTTGAGATGAACTAGAATTATTTCCTAGGGGTGTGTATATACGGTTTGGTATGCTTAACATGATGTTAAGAGTTAATTATGGAAAAGAAAATGATGCATGAATATGTGTGATGAATATATGTGGATATTCCATATGGACATGATACCCTAAAGATGTTACTTGTAATGCCTATATGTGTGTTAAGTATATGCATTACCCATGATGCCATAAAGGATTCTTATGTTTTGAAATTTGATTTATTTGAGTGTGTGACTTTGTGTGCTTGATTGTTTAAGGTTTTAATTAAGATTTTTGTTTTATTGATTCATATGATTTCATGGAAAATTATTTTCTCTTAAACTCCAAAGAATCAAAGTCCAATCACCTCTAGAAACCCTAATTAGCACCTTGATCTTTGATTAAACCCTAATCGAGCTCTTAATCCTTGATTAAGTGCTTAATCACTCTTTTAAACCCTAAATCCTCAAAGTTAGTGAGCTAACCTAGAATTAATCCTCCTTAAACCTATGATTAAGTTTTTGATTAGCACCTTAATCCTTGATTAAGCCCTAATCACTAAGGATTAGTGGACTAAACCTAGATTAATTAACCTAATCCTACCCTAATCATGATTAGAACCCTAACTAGTGCCTTAAACCTAATTAAGCTAATCTAATCTACCCTAACCTCCATGTGGCCGAATGCATGTACTTGGGTTGGCCACCAAGTAGCTTTGCTTAGTCATAAGCTAGGATGCCTTGTAGTCAACACAATGACATCATCGTCATGACCAAGCATGACATAAGGAAGGAAAAAGTGAAGAATAGGAAGGAAAGATGTGACGTCCTCACTTTAATTAGTTAATTTTTAGGTTTTAATAAAATTGGTGATTTAAAATTTCTTCTTTAAAACTTAAATACTTGTAAAAATCCTTAGGAAGAATCCGACAGAGTTTCCTCTGTTTATCGGACTTTCCAAAGTTTTCTTCTTTTAAACCTGTCAAACCAAAATTATTTAAAAACATAAAACACAAAAATATTACAAACAACTTAAATGATCCTACGCCCGATTAGAACTAGTCTCAGGGCATAAAACTATTACATATTCAGTTTTACAAAATAACAGTCCACTCAAAACAAAATATATATATATCCCACGTAGTGGAACATAAATCTGCTCGGCCATGACCCATGTAAACTCCGCTTCTGTACCTGTAAAAGTATAGCAAGAAGGGTAGCATTACACAGGACTTAGGAAGATAAATTCTAAAAGAAGACAAAGCAAATAACTAAGCCTACACTATTCTGAATCTTCCTTATTCATAAATTTTCATATATAATTAAGTTCTTCTAATTTCTCTCTTATTTTTGCATTCTTTTAATATATATTTCTTCACTTATTTTTTTTTCATTCCATTAATATACATTTATTCATAAAGCTTGCATATAATTTATTTCTTCTAATTGTTTTAATCTTTGGTTTTCCTTTCTTTCTTTCATTTTTATTAACATACTTATACATGAAGATTCATGTGCTTGCTTTCTTTTAATTCCATTCTTTATTTCATTTTACAGTATTCATTATGTAGTCCAACCTCAGCCAGTCGTACGGTACTGAGCGCCGACTAATTCTTTTAATGTCGATACGCCTCGTCAGGATCGCATCGGACCTTTATCTTGTCTTTTGCTTTACTAGCAAAATAATAATTCCATTAGGTATTCTTGCTTGCACATTGGTTAGGATGGTATCTTCACCCAATAGGACTTCTTCTCACTCAGGACTTCTTGACCCATAAGACCTTTCCCTCGTTAGGGCCTTTTCTTTATTTTCTTTTCTTCACTCACTTTCATATATTCTCAATTATTCATGATTCATGCTTATATTTGGTGTTGCAGCTATTAATCGTCGCGTAGGATCCACGTAACCTAAAGAGCCTTTGATCTTATGGGGATTTTTCCTGAGCGAGGTTTGTACCTATTGGGGCTAATTCGGGCCTACTTTGCTAGTAGGACCCTGTCCTAACCGTGTGCACCTAATGGGTGTGGATCCCAATACGCGATTAATAGCTGCCGACCCTATTGCTTTTCTTTTTACTTTACATTACATTTCCATTTCAGAAATAACACATATACATGATTTGTATTATAGCATTTCGTTTATGCTTGTATCTTATCTTTGATCTGTATTTTCATTTATGTCTTATCATGTGACTTGTTATCATTTTCTTTATCTTCACTTAAAGGTGTTAGCATACAAAACTAACAGTCACAACATTCGCACATTCACAATCATTTTCCCAATATAAACCTCTTACCCCTTCCTTATCTTTTCGATTAATTAATTGATTACTATTCTTGTTTAACTATCTTTATTAATTTCCCACACATACCCAATATTCTGATTCTTTCATTAGCTTGTGATACCTCTAATCTTACTAAGTCCTAGGTTCATTTTTTAAGACCCATTATCTCACATATAAGCATTCAAGCATAACAACACAATTCACTTACACATAGCATTACAAACAATTTGGCGGGTTTATTTTATTTATTCACCTACTCGATTTATTACCTTTATTTCCCTATAGTTTCCTCATTCATTATCCGTTCATTTAAAATTTCCATACTAAATTAACACATTACAAACATCATCATATACTACATATATTCGCAATTTATCTAATGAGTTCATTTCCTTATTCCTAAGCTTTGTTTATTGTCTATTGCAATTACCCTATTGTATATTATTCTAACTAATCTTTTCTATTCTCAGCTACCACTATAGCATCCTAGAATTTACTCTCTAAGTAAAGGTAATGTGAACAACCCTTCTTACCTCTTTGAAGAGCAAGAACCAAAATGGGGTTTCGAGGGAGCATCCTCACCAAGCTCTAATCCATGCCTCTTAGCTTCCTATTCCTTGCCCTTAATCACTTCCTAAGCTTCCTTGCATGATTAGAAGACCCTATGCCTCCGATTACACAAATTGGGGTTTGATAGGGAATTGGAATTTCATAAGAGGAAGTAATATGTGTTTTTGGAGAGGGAAAATTTATGAGGAATTGATTTGGAAGTGATTTGTGGCACTAATTTTTGATAACTTTGAGTGATTATGGGGATTGGAAGGATTTAGGGTTTTGAATTGGGAATTGGGGATTTGAGGGATTGAGAATGAAATTGGGGTTTTTGTTGATAGAAAATCATGGGAATTTGATGGGGAATGATTATGGGATGTTAATTTGATTTGATTTGGTGCTATTTTAACATTGGAGAAGGATTGGGGATGAAAACCCTAGGGAGAAGCCGGAGAAAAGAAGAGTGAGAAAGTGATTTTTGGGGTTAAAATGACCCCAACTCGTGTTTTTATTTTTTGCTGATCTGATAAAAACACTCGAGTCTTTTCCAAATCACTCGAGTGAATTCATGAAAATACTCGAGTCTTTTCTAAAAGACTCGAGTGAATCTGAGGGCTTTGCCTTTCCCTGATTCAGGATCTGTAAAACACTCGAGTCTTTTCACAAAGACTCCAGTCTTTTCCAAAACACTCGAGTCTTTTCCAAAAGACTCCAGTGTTTTGCCCAGGACCCCATTTATTCATTTTCCTATTTTCCTCCTACTTTCTTCCTGCTTCAATTCGAGATAACTTCTTCGTTCACCGTCGGATCTTGCTCAAATTTGACGAGTAACTTCCTAAAAATCATACCTTCCTATCCAACGGTGGAAATTGTGTTTTGAGTCCTAAATCTTTTATTTTGAATTTCCTAACGTCAGGTGTTTATAACACCGAAAAATCGATTTTTAACACTCGTTTGGGTCTTCTTTAAATTTGCTTCTCGATGTCAATGCTCCTAGACTCCTATATGGCACTCAAAGTACTCCTAATACATCATTTTAAATCCCTTCTATGATAATCCTCACTTCCAAATCTTACTATTATTCTAATTATTATTAGAATAAAAATTCGGGATGTTACATTTCTCCCCCACTTATTAGAATTTCGTCCCCGAAATTCCGCTCGATTCCTTAAATGGAGAATCATCCCATTGGTAAAGCTTTTAACTATGGTCTTCACTTCCCGCTCTAGGTGTGGTTAGGTTCATGCCTATTTCAATGCTTGTCTTCTAAGACCACGTATTATCTCCATCTGCACCAGATCATCGGCTTTCTTATTATTAAAGTTCCATCTCCCAATCGTTTGGATTGAAATCCTCCCCCACTTAGCATCGACATACTTGATTATATCAATGTTAGGAGTAGGTTCGGTCGCTACTAAGCATGGAGTGTATGGATTTCCCAAGCGTTCTTCGGAAGTGGGAGTGAAGGGGGGGTTTGACGACTTGTGGTGGCATTGAATCATACTAGATTCCTACAATTTGGCAAACTCCTGCATACACATCCGAGTTCTATCACTAGATACCTGTAACTCGAAGAGAGTGAAGATGAAAAGAAGAAACTAGAAGCATTCAAGGGAATGCTTAATGGGCTTTGCAAGATGACCAAAGACGTGAGAGGTGATAAGAGTGTAGAAATTTCAGCATCTTATCGTATCGTGGCTTTTTCCATAATGTTCGGTGACTAGCGAGTATCGGTCGGCTGCCAACATAAAAGAATCGTGCAGCACCGACATTGTGGGGTAGCAACATGACTGGTTACATGTCGCCCCTGAAAATAATAGAGATTTATCCCAGAGAATGCATCTTCATTGGAAAATCAACGAAAGATGTGTTTTCTACAGAGCGATGGTTGTCTTGATCGATCTCGGTAAGGGTACCTGGTAAAGGGGTCCAGCATTCGTCATACGAGGTGACTGAATTGAGTAGTCAAGGCGAGAACTACATGAACGTTTGATATTTACCAATGAAAACAAAGAGAAGGATTCAAGAGTTCACCAACCTTAGTTGGTTGAAACAAGGACACATTTAATTAGGATTGAAATTGTTGCATCAAGATTGGTTCGAAACCAAGAAGGTCAGAACAAGAAGACAGAGGTTTACTTGCACAAATTAAACCATTATCCATGGTTCAACGGAAACACAAATAAAGTCTTGAACGATACTTGGCGGCCATGGATTGAGGTAGACCAGCACTCTTGAAATTTAGACGCTTCATTGGGCAGTATCAGAGATCTACGAAACTTAAATCTCACGTTGAGTGCATGCCAGCAACCTGGTTTCAGCTTATCCCAAACTGGATCTTAAAGGAGATACGTTGTGAATTTGGTATGGACTAAAAGTGCTAATGAGATTAGCTTCGAGATCCCTACTTGTCCTCCATTGTCCTTGAACAAAAAGGTTTGTATCACTTGAAGTTGTGGTCCACCTTTCCCTTGTGTCACTCTTGAGTGTTTCATCACTTTCGAGATTGAAGTTGAGCTAACAACCTATTGTTGATCGACGGGTTGGATTAAATTCCTAAGGGTTGTGAAGGCTTGTGTTCGCACGCATCCAGGTTCTTATACTGAATGAGGAGTACAGATTAATAGTTTAACCTTGTCGGTCTTGATGTGGAGACCCACTAAGTCGTTAAGGTTTACTCCTTCTCGCGGTGTCTTTTCAGAAACCAAGATAAGATTCCCGTTAAAACTTGAACTCCCGGAATCTGATTTGGCTTTTCGTAGAATTTAGAAGTGATTCCTATAGGGTTGGTTATATTTTCAAAGATTAGGCATTCGGCTATGCCATTCCTAAACTGATGAAATAGCTTAAGACTCTGCTCTTCTAGTTTCGCTTTGGGATCTACTTTCCGGTTCTATGTAAAGAGTTCGGAAAGAACACCATTCGGTTGGTTTCCTTGCTTTCAAGGGATCTATTTCCTTGGAGAGTTCCTATTTTGATTGTTTCAACTTCATTAAGAAGATTGCAATGATATCATCTGTTAATAGTTGCAAAGGTTAAGGTGATCAATCCCAAATTCACGTCTATCAACAGCGCACCAATGTCGGGTTCTTACTTTTACCAGAGACCATGGTTCAATGGTTCAATCTTGGTTGATCTCGGCGTGGATACTTTGTAAGGTTGACAAGATTTTGGCTTTTCTCACAAGCGACCGTTCAGAAATCTTAGTGGGAAGACTCCCAACAGATCACGGACTACCAGTGTCTGGCTTGGCTTTTCGGAAAAGCTGGAGATGGTTTCTAGGGTGAACTTGATTCCCTTCCTTCTGAAAGAGATACTTCTCGGGGAAATTGAATGCCTGGTTGGAGTTCGTGCTACTTCGAAGTCTTCAATGACATTGACTGTTGACAAGTGCGAAGATCGAGATGGTCAGTCTCAATCTCACATGTATCAATAGCAACAACATCATCGGGTTTGTTGATGATAGCATCATTTAATAGTTGAAAGAGTAAGGACGACCAATCCTACCCTTACACTCTATTTAAACGATAACACCATCGAGGGAATTAGCTAAGCTTAAACTAGCGTCCTATCGTCTTTGTCACTACTTAATCCTGGTTAAGATAGCAATTGAACACATATATGCATAGATAGCTATATATATATGCATCCCATTCGCCTAACTTAGACACTTGACTATACATATCGGTTACTCGCTTGGTGAGTAAACCACAGGAGTTGTGACTCCAAGCTCCAAGGCCGAGGAAAAACTGCTCTGATACCATAAATGTGACGTCCTCACTTTAATTAGTTAATTTTTAGGTTTTAATAAAATTGGTGATTTAAAATTTCTTCTTTAAAACTTAAATACTTGTAAAAATCCTTAGGAAGAATCCGACAGAGTTTCCTCTGTTTATCGGACTTTCCAAAGTTTTCTTCTTTTAAACCTGTCAAACCAAAATTACTTAAAAACATAAAACACAAAAATATTACAAACAACTTAAATGATCCTACGCCCGATTAGAACTAGTCTCAGGGCATAAAACTATTACATATTCAGTTTTGCAAAATAACAATCCACTCAAAACAAAATATATATATATATATCCCACGTAGTGGAACATAAATCTGCTCGGCCATGACCCATGTAAACTCCGCTTCTGTACCTGTAAAAGTATAGCAAGAAGGGTAGCATTACACAGGACTTAGGAAGATAAATTCTAAAAGAAGACATAGCAAATAACTAAGCCTACACTATTCTGAATCTTCCTTATTCATAAATTTTCACATATAATTAAGTTCTTCTAATTTCTCTCTTATTTTTGCATTTTTTTAATATATATTTATTCACTTATTTTTTTTTTCATTCCATTAATATACATTTATTCATAAAGCTTGCATATAATTTATTTCTTCTAATTCTTTTAATCTTTGGTTTTCCTTTCTTTCTTTCATTTTTATTAACATACTTATACATGAAGATTCATGTGCTTGCTTTCTTTTAATTCCATTCTTTATTTCATTTTACAGTATTCATTATGTAGTCCAACCTCAGCCAGCCGTACGGTACTGAGCGCCGACTAATTCTTTTAATGCCGATACGCCTCGTCAGGATCGCATCGGACCTTTATCTTGTCTTTTGCTTTACTAGCAAAATAATAATTCCATTAGGTATTCTTGCTTGCACATTGGTTAGGATGGTATCTTCACCCAATAGGACTTCTTCTCACTCAGGACTTCTTGACCCATAAGACCTTTCCCTCGTTAGGGCCTTTTCTTTATTTTCTTTTCTTCACTCACTTTCATATATTCTCAATTATTCATGATTCATGCTTATATTTGGTGTTGCAGCTATTAATCGTCGCGTAGGATCCACGTAACCTAACGAGCCTTTGATCTTATGGGGATTTTTCCTGAGCGAGGTTTGTACCTATTGGGGCTAATTCGGGCCTACTTTGCTAGTAGGACCCTGTCCTAACCGTGTGCACCTAATGGGTGTGGATCCCAATACGCGATTAATAGCTGCCGACCCTATTGCTTTTCTTTTTACTTTACATTACATTTCCATTTCAGAAATAACACATATACATGATTTGTATTATAGCATTTCGTTTATGCTTGTATCTTATCTTTGATCTGTATTTTCATTTATGTCTTATCATGTGACTTGTTATCATTTTCTTTATCTTCACTTAAAGGTGTTAGCATACAAAACTAACAGTCACAACATTCGCACATTCACAATCATTTTCTCAATATAAACCTCTTACCCCTTCCTTATCTTTTCGATTAATTAATTGATTACTATTCTTGTTTAACTATCTTTATTAATTTCCCACACATACCCAATATTCTGATTCTTTCATTAGCTTGTGATACCTCTAATCTTACTAAGTCCTAGGTTCATTTTTTAAGACCCATTATCTCACATATAAGCATTCAAGCATAACAACACAATTCACTTACACATAGCATTACAAACAATTTGGCGGGTTTATTTTATTTATTCACCTACTCGATTTATTACCTTTATTTACCTATAGTTTCCTCATTCATTATCCGTTCATTTAACATTTCCATACTAAATTCACACATTACAAACATCATCATATACTACATATATTCGCAATTTATCTAATGAGTTCATTTCCTTATTCCTAAGCTTTGTTTATTGTCTATTGAAATTACCCTATTGTATATTATTCTAACTAATCTTTTCTATTCTCAGCTACCACTATAGCATCCTAGAATTTACTCTCTAAATAAAGGTAATGTGAACAACCCTTCTTACCTCTTTGAAGAGCAAGAATCAAAATGGGGTTTCGAGGGAGCATCCTCACCAAGCTCTAATCCATGCCTCTTAGCTTCCTATTCCTTGCCCTTAATCACTTCCTAAGCTTCCTTGCATGATTAGAAGACCCTATGCCTCCGATTACACAAATTGGGGTTTGATAGGGAATTGGAATTTCATAAGAGGAAGTAATATGTGTTTTTGGAGAGGGAAAATTTATGAGGAATTGATTTGGAAGTGATTTGTGGCACTAATTTTTGATAACTTTGAGTGATTATGGGGATTGGAAGGATTTAGGGTTTTGAATTGGGAATTGGGGATTTGAGGGATTGAGAATGAAATTGGGGTTTTTGTTGATACAAAATCATGGGAATTTGATGGGGAATGATTATGGGATGTTAATTTGATTTGATTTGGTGCTATTTTAACATTGGAGAAGGATTGGGGATGAAAACCCTAGGGAGAAGCCGGAGAAAAGAAGAGTGAGAAAGTGATTTTTGGGGTTAAAATGACCCCAACTCGTGTTTTTATTTTTTGCTGATCTGATAAAAACACTCGAGTCTTTTCCAAATCACTCGAGTGAATTCATGAAAATACTCGAGTCTTTTCTAAAAGACTCGAGTGAATCTGAGGGCTTTGCCTTTCCCTGATTCAGGATCTGTAAAACACTCGAGTCTTTTCCAAAAGACTCCAGTGTTTTGCCCAGTACCCCATTTATTCATTTTCCTATTTTCCTCCTATTTTCTTCCTGCTTCAATTCGAGATAACTTCTTCGTTCACCGTCGGATCTTGCTCAAATTTGACGAGTAACTTCCTGAAAATCATACCTTCCTATCCAACGGTGGAAATTGTGTTTTGAGTCCTAAATCTTTTATTTTGAATTTCCTAACGTCGGGTGTTTATAAAAATCGATTTTTAACACTCGTTTGGGTCTTCTTTAAATTTGCTTCTCGATGCCAATGCTCCTAGACTCCTATATGGCACTCAAAGTACTCCTAATACATCATTTTAAATCCCTTCTATGATAATCCTCACTTCCAAATCTTACTATTATTCTAATTATTATTAGAATAAAAATTCAGGATGTTACAAAAGAGGAAGGAGCCGTGAGGGACCTTAAGGCAAGACTTGGTCTCCAAGTTTTGTGACATAGTCCCCAAGTATTTACGATTTAGCCCTCCATGCAAGCCCTTGATGGCAATTAGGAAAAAGTGAAGAATATTAAAAGAGAGGGCCAAAACCGTGTGGTGAAGAGTGAGTTCTCTTTCATTCCTTCACTCCTCATTCTTTCATCTTCATCTCATCAACACCAACACACACCAACAAAGTACCCCAAAACCGTGAGGGAGTGAGTGAATTCTTCTCCATTCATTCATCAACACAAACTTTCTTTCATTCCTTCATTTCTTCCCAAAACCAAACACACAAACACTAAGAGAAAATCAAACTCTTAGTGAAATGAGAGAGAGTGGCCGAATAGAGAGAAGAGGGACCAACACTTCAAACTCTTCATAACCTAAGCGAGATCAAGCCAAGCTAGTGAAAAGGAAAGGAGAAAACCATGGACTAGGAAAAGGAGGGAGAAACCGTGAAGACTAGGAAGAGAGATTGAAGATTTTGGACTTGATTCTTAAAAAGTTTTGATTAAGTAAGGATTTCATCTCATGATCTTAAAAGTTTTAAACCCTTTTTCTTTGATTCTTCTTCATTTTCATGCTTTCTTTCTAAACTTTGGTTTTGTTTGAAGAAGTGTTGATGCATGTTTACTTTTATGTTTGATCTAGTGTTTTTGACTTCATGCATGGCAAGATCTATGTTTGATCTATGATAAACTTGAGGTTGGATTTGTGATATTTGAAATGATTGAACTTTTCCTTGATGATTTTCTTTGTGATGGCCACGGTTTGATGTTACTATGCATGAACGCTGGATTTTCTTTTGATTGATCTTTTGCATGTCACAATCTTGAGTTTAATGATGTTCTGAATGAATAGAAATTATGTGATTTACTATGTTTAGCCACGGTTTGTACTTGATCTTTAGGTTAGAGGTTTTGATGTTGGATTTTGGTTATGAGTATGTGATTTCCATGAACTTTGAGGTGATTTTATGTGTTAAATGTGAAGTTAAAATTGTTTAGAAACCTATGCATGCTCACGGTTTCACCTAGGAAGAACATGCTAGGGTTATGACTTTACTTCCTTGATGAATTATGTGAAATTGTTGATTGAATTTGGAGTTGTTTTTAAGTCTTGAAACTTTGAAAACATTTTTGAGAAAACCTAGTCAAGGCCACGGTTTGGACCTTAGACTTTGAGTAAATTTTCTTGAGTATGTGGATGCTTATATTGTGAAATTATGTGTTGATTTGTGAAGCCATGATGTATACGGTTTCAACATATTTAGGTATATTAGGATGAAGTTTTGCTAAGTTGGAAATTGATTAGGTGAAAGTTAAAAGGAGTTATGTTTGTGTGATGCATGATTCGGTTTGTCTATGTTTAAGAATTTGATTTCTTTATGTGATTAAGTTATATGTATGAATGAGTATGTGGGCATGTTTATGTTTGACTTGACTCGATAACTTGTGATTGTGTGACGCTTAAAATGAAAGTGTGTTTATTTGAGATTCTTGAGTAAAGTAAGAATGTTATTTAGAATGCATGAAGATGTTTAAATGATTTAGTTGATTTGAGTACCATGCTGCCCACATTTGGTTCTAAGTGTTTGAACTTGAGAAAGTGTTGGTTTAAGTGTTTATTTGATTGTTCACAAGATGCTTGATTTGTTTATGGAATTGAGTTGATTTTGAACAATGGAAAAGGAATTTAAAAACTTAGGACATGATGCTGTCCAGAATTTTCTAATTATATTCTCAATTTAAAAGTGTTTCCAAAAGTGTTTTGAGGTTAAGTCTTCATGGGTATTTGATACATGACAAAGTTGGTTTGAAAAATGCGATTTTTCGGTGTTTTTGGAATTGAACTCAATGCTGTCCAAGATGGACCAGCAACCAAACAAATTGATTTAAATCATTTTGTGAAATGTTTTCAAATGGTTTTAAAACATTTAAAGTATTAGAAAATATGGGAATTGTTTTGATAAAACCACAAGTATTTTAAGCCTTCCGATTGGGAACGGGAAGTGTCACGGATTAAGAAAAGATTTTCTTAATACATGATCGTAAAGTAAGAGTGTTTTATTTAATACGAGGAAATGAGAGGTGTCTAAGTTATGAAAAAGATTTTCATAATATAAGTTAATAACGTAAGCGTATTTTATTTAGTACGAGGAATAATCTTAAAGACGAGGGATTGGGGCAGTCGGCAGCACAAAGGATACGAGGCGACGGTACGCATTAAGATTGCTGGATCTCGGGTGAGAGAGAAGCTATCCTAAGACACTGTGGTGTTTAGGTGATTTATTAGGACGTCCCGTATCATCTCAAAGATCGGGACTAAGTGGTTGGAGTCAGTAGTATAAGTGGCAATTGTTTGATTGTGTGGCCACTTATATGAATGTGACAAAGACCACATTGTTGTTGTATGATGTCTGTGTGATTGATAGCATGTTTTATTTAATTGCTTATTTAATTATGCAAGAAGAAATTGAGTACTGTTGATTAATAATAACGATGTACTGACGGACGTTTGTTACGTCCTGAAATGAAAGTGGAAAAGATAAGTTGAGAAAGTAATGAGATTGAAAATGAAGATATGATGAGCAAGGAATAACGAGGAAGAGAAAAGAGATAAGAGTTGAGATTAGGGGATAGAATGAAATGATGATGTTGAGAATGAGCCAGAGCTGGGAAGAGTGATGATGATATGAGATGGGATTTGAGCGGAGCTGGGCTCCTTGGTTTTTGGTTTTAGTCTGGGACTAGTGTTGAGTTGAGCTTGCTCCTCCATTAGCGCTCAGAAAAGCTGTGTTTCTTGAAAAAGGGATTTTTGAAAAGATTTTTAGAAAAATATTTTGAAAAGATTTTTGAAGAGATTGTTAGACAAGAATTTTGAAAAGATTTTTAGAAAAAGATTTTTGAAAAGATTTTTAGAAAGAGATTGTTGAAATGATTTTTGAAAAGTGATTTTTGAAAGGGTTGTGAAGGAAGATTTTGAAGAGATCAGTAGAAGGTGATTTTTTAAAAAGGTGTAAAATGAAATTTTGTGAAAGGCTTTGAAAGAAGGTTTTATGAAAAAGTCTGTGAAATGATGTTTGGTGAAAGCTTTTGTAAGGATGTTTTGAGAAAGGGTTGATGAATGAGAGTGCGAAATGAGATGTGAGTTCCTGGTTGTAATCCCAGCTCTGTGCCATATGAGATTTGCTGAGAGAAAGATTGGGAAAAGTTAGTGGTCGGGACTCGTTGAAGGGTTGCACGAAGGACGGGCCGACCTTAGGATATTTAAAAAGATAAAAGACTTAAAAGATATACGCGGTAAGGTATGAGAGTGCGAAGTAGTGGAGCTGAAGAAACGATAAGTATCTGCGGATACTTAGGACGAGATTGCATTAGGGGAGGACGATGACGGTGAAACGTCAAGAAGTCTAGAGTATGTTTCTGGGCAGAACGAACTCCAAATGTGGCGCACTAACGTGGTGGGGATTGGGTCTAATGCCGTGGTAAGTTCTGCGGGCCCACTAGAAACATACTGTCACCCCCTAGATTGCAAATCGAGAACAGTGAGAGGGACTGGAATGGGGCAATGTGTTTTGCCACTGCGAGGACAGTGAGCCTTGATTATATGTTTTGAGGACGAGATCCTCCTGGTCTGGGACCATTATGTGTTGTGACAGCTATCGTGCCCGCGTGGTAAAGGTCCTATACTCCTGTTTGCTTCCGATTAGGTTGGGTGGATGACCGAGTAGATGTAGACGTGAGTGATAACCGAGAACGAAATGAGTACCTGGTGATATTGTGTGAGAGGAATCATGAGTATGAGAAGGAAAAAGATTGAGAAATAAGGAATGTATATGAGGAAAGAAATTAAGTTTGAGAAGATAATAAAAGACAAGATTAATGATGATAAGACTGATAATAATATGGTAACCTGCTTGATTGTGGTATGCTTGTATGTTTTATTACGTGTTTGTGTGGTCTTTCTATTTTGCCTATCGTAATTCCACGCCGTCGACGATGCGTCGTTCGGATCGCTTACTCTCTCCTGTTCGTTGTTATATTGGTGCTGCTGATATCGCAACGGGCAGACGGAGCATCATAAGGAGATCATCACTCTAGAGGAATGAGAGCAGGAGCTTAAACGACAGCAGGGAAGCAGCAACAGAGGGGACTTTACTTTCGAGAACGAGGAGAGCATACAAGAAGAAATGGGAGGCTTCAACCGGGGGTCTTCATCAGAGTAACGCAGCGGAAGCGATAGTAGTAAATTTAGTGCTAAGTTATGATTTGTGTTTCGAGTCAAGGATTACCAAGCAATGTGCCAGTTATGTAACTAAGCCATGTTTTAAGTCTATATGGTGGAACACTCTATTTTAAAAGAACAAACAATGTAATCTTTTGGGAAAATGTTTATGATGTTTTCTTTGAAACAAGCCACTTTATGAAGATGAAAGATTTTGGTAACAACTCGATTTTCAGTAAAGAAGGACACACGTATCATGGACACTTCAACTATTTAAAAAAAAAAATTGGCCTCATTTTTGCAGCTTTAACAAGTAAAAGTTAATTATTTTCGGTTTACGGAAATCGGGCTGTTACAGGGAATGCATGAATGTGGATGATTGTTATTTGATATAAATGGCTAGTTGAAAGGTGTGCTTTGTGGTGAATGTGTTTGTGTTGTCAAGGACGGTTGAATTGATCATTGGGACATTGGGACACTAGGTGTTCCTGCTAGGTGTACAAACGCCCCATTAGGGCCAAACGCCCCATCAGGCTAAAACGCCCCATTAGGTAAAAATGCCCCGTTAGGAGTCAATGTCCCCAAATGATCAATTCAATGAAAACTAAAAGAATGGAAAATATGAAAAAGGCTAAAGTATGTAAATTAAATATTCTAAGACATGTGGTAAGAATAAGTATAAGATTATATGTATTAGTCCTAACGGGTGAGGCCTAGTGGGTGAAAGTCCTGATGGGTGTATAAGTCCCTAACGGGTGTACAAACGCCCTAGCAGGAGCAACCAATTCCTAGTGGTACAAACTAAAAGGCATGAGTAAAAGAAGTTTAAACTAAAATATTAGAGATCTATGATGATATATGTATATTGTAAGTATAAGGACTAAATATAAGTGCGCGTCTTGGTGCTCACTTAAGCTACGGCAATGTGAGGCCAAGGGCAAAATATGAGGTTGCAGCTTGGTGCTCACTTAAGCTACGGCAATGTGAGGCCAAGGGTAAGATATGAGGTTGCATATTGGTGCTCACTTAGGCTACGACAATGTGAGACCAAGAGCAATATCGTGAAGGTGAAGTACTCCAATATAAAATAATGGGAAATGAAAATGATTTTTGGAAAATGTAAAGAAAAAGATGAAGCATTTTGTTATTCATGGCTTGATTTGATTATGATGCTTAAGTTTCTAGTATGTGCTCTTTATTATCTTCTAATTCACTGTGTTGTGAAAAGGTCTCACCCTTATGTGGTTATCATTTTAGGTGAATGTCAAGGAGCTTGAGGATCAGAGTGTCGCAGCGGAAGATTTGGAAAGAAGGAAATTTTAAGTTGCGCTACTCATATTGTAATTGAAATACCCAATTTCATGTGTAAATTTGTTTTATGAAAAGGAAAATTTAAGCTCTCCATTTTAATTATCAAACCATACTTAGTGATACTTTATATAAAAACAATGGGTGTTACAGTAAACCTGATCTGTTTGCCGTTATCCAACTTCGATGTTATCTTGGGTATGAATTGGATGGCGTCCAATCATGTGGTAATCGACTGCAAGGCTCGAACGATCGTGTTCCCTAGTGAGGAGTCTCCTGCCATTCAACCTGGAGGTTATGTGTGCCTATTTTCGGCCGTCGCTGAAGAAAAGAAGGATGAGGTGAAGATCGAAGACATCCCAGTTATTTGAGATTTCCCCGAAGTCTTTCCCAATGAAGTACCCGGTTTGCCGCCGCATCGAGAGATAGAATTCAGTATTGACCTAGTTCCCGGTACTGGTCCTATCTCTATTGCCCCGTATCGTATGGCCCCAGCGGAGTTAGCTGAGTTGAAGAAACAAGTGGAAGATTTGTTAGAGAAGCAGTTCATCAGATCAAGCGTGTCGCCTTGGGGAGCGCCAGTCTTGTTTGTAAAGAAGAAGGATGGATCTATGAGGATGTGCATTGATTATAGACAGCTCAATAAGGTTTAGATCAAGAACAAGTACCCGTTGCCAAGGATCGACGATTTGATGGATCAAGTAAAAGGAGCGTCTGTGTTTTCAAAGATTGATATGAGATCGGGTTACCATCAGATTCGTGTGAAGGAGGAAGATATTCCGAAGACTGCTTTTCGGTCACGCTATGGACACTACGAGTATGTGGTGATGCCATTTGGTCTGACCAATGCTCCAGCAATATTCATGGACTATATGAATAGAGTGTTCCGACCCTATCTGGATTCCTTCGTGGTAGTGTTTATCGATGATATTCTCATCTATTCGAAGAATCCGAAGAGCACGCTAATCATTTAAAGATTGTTTTGGAGACTTTGAAGGAGAAGAAATTATATGCTAAGTTGACCAAGTGTGAATTTTGTAACGCCCCGATTTTCGCCTTCCGAAAATAATCAGTATTAAATTAAAAGTTGCCGAAAATGAGGCCATTTTTTTTTTATAAATAAAACGATGTGGGTGCATGTTCCCGTTCTTACCTGAAAATCGGGTCGTTACATAAAACCTACTCCCCCATTTTTTTTTTCAAAAAGATTTCATAGTTCTTAAAAGTTCGGCCTGTTCACAAGACAAAAGTAGGGCTGAGTTACAAGAGTAATACATCACTTAGATAGTCCTTGACACTAACATACTTACAATCACTTAAACTAATTACCCTACTTACGACACTGCCTAATGAACACTATGGGATGAAGCTCCTGATCTTCCTTTGGTTCCTTCTTGACTCCAGAAGATGAAGCAGTCTCCCTGGGCACTGGTCCACCGTACTTTGGCACCCACTGCATCCTAGCCGGAGCAGGATGAGTCTTCGGAATTTCGCAACGCAACTTCTCTTCATAATCCGTGTACCCACGGACAGAAACTTGTCCGAGCAGTGGTCCTAGATTAGCTCCGCAAAGCCGATGCTCTGGATCTGGAATCACGATCTGCGAGTCACCGACCCATACCCAACCAGCCGGGGTACGCTTCCAGCCACATCCATGCCTCATCCAAGTTGAAATCTCCATGCGATATTCCATCTGCACATTGGAATACCAGAGGCACCAGTACGCCAATGAGCAGGAGAGAGTTAGCGAACCGAACGACAATTCGTCGACGTTGTGGATTTACCGTAGGCGCGATACTAAGACATACACACAATACAAGCAAAGCACACACAATACTCAAGCAGATTATCATTATTATCATTAACTTCTTTCTCTCTTATCTCCAACATCCTTCATTTCCAATTCTTTTCTCATTCTCACGTCCAGACTATCAATTCTTTCCTTTCCCTCCTCAAGGGAATCCATCTCTTCTTTCTTTAACACTTTCCATTCTCAACTTAATTTTCTCACTTATGAACTCTTTTCTTATTAAGTCTTATTGATTATAACCATCGATGATTAAGGGGAATTAAAGAATCATCGAGGCGCGCGTTCGATCGCAGTTAGCACTCACATCACAAGTCTACATCTCCTCGGTCACCATCCACCTAGTCGAAAGCAAACAGGAGTACAGAACCTTTACCGTGCGGGCACGACAGCTGTCACACACAATTGGTCCCTGACCAGGAGGCCCAGCCTCAATATAACAAAGCGCGCTCTTAGCGGCAAACACAATGCCCCACTCCAGTTCCTCTCACTGTTCTAGATTTGCATCTAGGGGGCGACAGTACAATTTCTAGTTGATCATGCAGGACGTGCCACAACATTGGACCCAGTCCCCACCACGTTAGTGCGCCACTTGTGGAGTTGTCCCGCCTAGAAAAGTAATCTAGACTTCTTGACGTTTCACCGCCATCGTCCTCCCCTACTGCAATCTCCACCTGAGTATCCGCAGATACCCATAGTATCTTCCTCTCCACTACTTCGGGTTAACTCTCATACCTCACTGCGTTCGCTGTTAATGTCTTTTAAAGTCTTTTATCTTTAATTAACCTAATGGTCAGCTCACCCTTCGTACATCCCTTCAATGAGTCCTGACCGCTAACTTTGCATCACTTTCCTTTCATTTCTCAAACTTGGCACAGAGCAGGATCACATTCTCAACTTGAATCTCATCACAAAACATTTCTCCAAACAACTTCCTCGTAACAGCCTCTTTTCAAAACTCGTTTTCAAAAATCTCTTCTTGAAACCCTTTTCAAAACTCTCTTCACCATCTCTTTCAAAAAAATCTACTTTTAAAAGGTTTTTCTCATTTTGGGAACCCTTTCCTCAAAATCTGAAACTCTTTTCAAAAAATTTCACTTCCGGGAACCCCTTTCAAATTTCTACTTTGAAAACCCATTCTCAAAAATCTCATTTTCATAAAACATTTTTAAAAACAATTCTTTTCAAAAGTTTTTCTCAAAGACTTTCTCTTCTTGAGGACTAGTGGAGGAGCAAGCTCAACTCAGACTAGTCTCAATCCGAGAAACAAAACCCAACAATTCACACTCCTATTCTTGAGAATCGGTGGAGGAGCAAGCTCGACTCAGACCAGTCTCAATCCAGGAGGACAAATCTAACGATCCACACCCTTCTCTTCGTCATATTTCACTTCCAACATTCTTTCCTCGCTCTGGCCCATTCACATGGTTAACACGATCTCCTTTCAACTCTCATCTCTTATCTTAACTCAACCATCAACTCAATCCTCTCATTATTATTTATATTCTCAATGTCTTATCATGCTAAGGCGGCCTTGCTCCACAAGGGCTTATGCCAAACAAGGGTTATCTCTCCTCTTGGTGTCTTTTACTTTAATTTCTCTAATCTTCATTAACATTAATCATGCATAAATAAACAAACATAAACAACACACCATCAACACACAACATTACACACACAATGTGGTCTTTGTCCTATTTGTATGAGTGGCCACACAAGCACACAATTGCCACTATACTACTGACGTAGAACCACTAAGTTCCGATCTTTGAGCTGATACGGAATGTCTTAATATGACACCTACTACCACGGTGTCTTAGGAAAGCTACTCTCTCACCTGAGATCCAGCAGCCTGATGAACACGGTCTCCTCTGATCTCGTTTGCTGCCATTTCCTTAATCCTTGTCTGTAACGTTTCCCGAATTAATTAAAACACATTTTCATTAAAAGCTTTCTTTAAGAAAACTCTTTTTCATTCCTTATTAGAAAACATGATCATTTTCTTGAAACAACACAAACGTTTCTTAATCCTTTAAAACACTTTGAAATCATTTGAAAACATCAATTAAAATAATTTAAATCAATTAGTTAGGTGGCTGGTCCGTCTTGGACAGCACCTTAACCGATTTCCAAAAACACCGAAAAATTCGCCGGTTTCAATCCGGGTTTCCTTAAAATCAATTACCTTTTGAAAACCAAACTTTGAGTCTCATGAACTCAACATCAAAACAACTTTTAAACAACTTGGACAGCAAATAAGATTTTCACAAAATCACGTAAATAACAATTCAAAACATCGTAAAACACTCTTTAGCTTCAAATACTTTTTAAATCAATACAAACGCTTTGAAAACTTAAGTTTTTATCACAAAATAAATCACAAACATCATTTCACCAGTTCAAATAAATCAACCAAACAAGTTTCAAAACCAAGCATACACATTCACGGACCATAACTCATTTTGATCACAAAAGTCATATAAACAATTAATAAATCATATAAATTAAACATTTTACAATCACACACTTAATTCAATCACTCAATCACATAATATGTTTCAAGGACCATTCAATTTTACGAACCAAAAGCATTTGGGCATACTCAAGCACACAACCCGAATACACACATGTGTAATCATTCAAACACAAACACTTTCTTAACCTAATTAACACACATGAACCGAAACACATCACAAATCAAATCAAGATTCATACATCATCAACACACACACAAATTCATGCAATTATTTCCTTCTTTTTATTAAAAAACCCGTGAGCTACAACTAGGGAAAATAATCAAACCTTAATTCATTTTTCTTATCCTAAATCAAATCAAAGTCATGCATGATCATAGAGCATATATCAAGTTCTCACAAAAATAAAAAGCATGGTTTTAATCTAAACAAACCCGAATACAACATGCAATAAAATAAATACTTAGTTTAGATTAAGAATCACATAGGAACATAGAACATAATTCAATTTGGGTAATTCATTTTATTTTTCCTAATTCTTCTAGAAACCGAAACATGCACAAGAGAAATCATGATCTTTTTCTCGAAAAATTAACATGCAAGATCAAATCTAATACTTTAACAAACTAGATAAAATCATAGATCATTTTCAATTTATTTTCCAAGGAATCATACAATTAACTTTTCAAGGTTAAACACTCACATGTATGCACATAACCCATGTAAATCAAGTCATGCATTTAGACACATTAGTACAAATCAAGACCAAAATCATTTTAAATAAGAAAAGGGGGGTAAAACCGAGACATACATAAAGGAAAATATAATTATTTCATGCAAGATTCACATACATGCACCTAGATCAATTCATGACATTAAACATAAAACACAATTTGAAGACAAGAATCATTTTGGGTGGAAAAGAGGCCAAAACCGAAGCATACTCAAAGAAATATAAAATCATTTACAAAACTCAAAATGATATCAAGATCAACACAAGAATTAAAGATCAAAACACAATTCAAAGTTTTTCCTTGAAATCAAACTAAGAACCAAGACATGCAAAGTTTCAAAGTCACATGAATTGCTTTCAAACATCATGCAAGACCAAAGAACAAGAAACAAATTTAGATCAACCATTAATTTAACCAATGGACACCTAAACACTCAAGGATCTACGGTTGTAAGCATCAAAACTCATCATGCAAAGGAATCTACTTCAAAGTTACAAAGGTCATGAACAAAACTCTAGATCTAAAAGATTTAACTCAAGAACACAAAGATCAACTATAAAAAACATCAAGATATAACCTAAACATCTCCAACCGAATCATCACACATAATTTACACTTATTACAAATTGACCAAAGTCTTCAAAAGTCCATGATTAGAAAGAAAATTACACATAGGTGCATAAAATTAAACATGCAAAGGAAGAAAAATAGAATTACAAGATTATAATTCAAGAACTACTTCTAAAACTCTAGAGTCTTCGGCTATACCAAGAAGAATGGATCTTCTAGCACTTATAAGCTCTTGATCTTCAAGGATCTCCTAGTTTTTGGCTTGCTTCTCCTTCCTCTTCCTCCTTCCTAGCTCACGGTTTCCTCCTTCTTCTTCTTCTATGTTTTCTTAAGTTTTAGTCTAAGAGTTTGAGGAGCTCTTAGACTTGTGTTTAGTGTTGGTGTTTGGACGGAAAAGTGAAGAGAATGGAGAGTGAAAGAAAGGCATCAAGGCTAAGGCTTATATAAAATCTCATGGCTTCCCATTTTGTCCTCATACAATTCGGCCAAGGCTTGAGAAAGAGGGGTAATTTCGGCCTTCCTTAAAATTGCATGGGTGGAGGTTAGTGTTTCTTAAGGAAACAATATAGGGGACATACGGCTTAGGGTTTCATACTAGAGGGTTGACTTCTTGGCTCTCATTTGGTTAGGGTTTAGTTGGCTTGGTTAGGAACTTAGTTAGGCATAGTTACTTGCCCATTATTTTATAGAAAGTGTAGACTTCCACTCACTCACTCACGGCACACACGGCTCCCTCACATACCCACACCTAATCACTCTCATGCACACACACTCCCACTTGCACGACACATACACACACCTACACCTATATTCATGCATGCATTCACTCATGTTCACACCTAGCACTTGCACATTCCTTTACATATATACCTTCATGCACATACACACTCATTCACGTCACACACATATACATGCACATACTTAATCACATTCATTAAATTTCTCATAATCAAGAGCATATATACATATAAAAACCGTGCATACATATATAGAAAGCAATGAAATTACTCATACATGGAAATCATATTTCCACTCAAAATATCAAGCATATATTCAAGGAAAATCAATCACCATTTAAAAAATCCATTTTCAAGACTCATGACTTTATTTTATGAAAATCATTTCTTGAAAATCATTTGTTACTTTGAAAACACGAATGGAGGAATTAATTTAGGAAAATACTCTTGGAAAAATACTTTTCTTAAAAATAATTCTCTTTTAGAATTTAAAACCATACAAGGAAATTGAGGGATGTTACAAATTTTGGCTTGAAAAAGTCAATTTCTTGGGGCATATAATTTCGAAGGATGGTGTTGCTGTAGATCCAGCTAAGGTGGACACAATTTTACAATGGGAAAGACCAAAGACAATTACTGAAGTTAGAAGTTTTCTTGGGTTAGTCGGATATTATCGGAAGTTCATTGAAGGTTTTTCCAAGTTGGCTCTTCCTTTAACTCGTTTGACCCGGAAGAAGCAACCTTTTGTCTGGGACGAAAAGTGTGAAGTTAGTTTCGAGACGTTAAAGGGCTAGTTAACATCGTCTCCAGTGTTAACTCTGCCCGATCCTAGGAAAGGCTTCGATGTTTATTGTGATGCGTCTAGACAAGGTTTAGGTTGTGTCTTGATGTAAGAAGGAAAAGTTGTTGCTTATGCATCTCGTCAGTTGAAGGTGCACGAGGAAAACTACCCTACTCACGATTTGGAATTGGCTGCTATTGTCTTTGCCCTGAAGATTTGGAGACATTACCTATACGGTAATACGTTTCAAGTATTCAGTGACCATAAAAGTTTGAAGTACCTCTTCGACCAAAAGGAACTGAATATGAGACAACGTAGGTGGATGGAATTCTTGAAGGATTATGACTTCGAATTGCATTACCATCCCGGCAAAGCTAATGTTGTAGCCGATGCTCTAAGTAGAAAAATGTTGCACGTGAGTACGATGATGGTGAAAGAAGCTCAGTTAATTGAAGAATTCCGAAACTTGAATCTAGCAATTCAGTGTAACCTGGAATGTATCAAGCTAGGAATGCTTCAAGTGACAAATGAATTCCTCACTCAAGTAAGGGATTTGCAGAAAGAAGATGGAGAATTATTAGAAAAGAGAAGATTGGGTGTGGATGGTGTAGAACCAGATTTTCAAATTGGACCTGATGATATTCTAAGATTTCGAGATCGTGTGTGTATCCCAGCTAATCAGGAATTAAGAAGAGCAGTTTTGGATGAAGTACACAAAAGCAAGCTGAGTATGCATCCTGGAACGACTAAGATGTACCAAGACCTGAAGAAGATGTTTTGGTGGCCCGGATTGAAGAAAGATGTTGCGTCTTATGTTGCGTCTTGTCTTGTTTGCCAAAAGGCGAAGATTGAACATAAGAAACCTGGAGGAGAATTGCAACCTTTGAGTATACCGGAATGGAAGTGGGATGGAATCGCAATGGATTTTGTGTGTGGTTTTCCAAGAACAAGAGAAGGTTTCGATGCGATTTGGGTCGTGATTGATCGTTTAACGAAATCAGCTCATTTTATTCCCGTCAACATGAAATATCCATTGGAGAAGCTTGCAAGATTGTACATCAAGGAAGTCGTCAAATTGCATGGAACTCCCTCAAGTATCGTATCGGATCGTGAACCTCGTTTCGTGTCCCGATTCTGGCAGAGTTTGCATCAATCTTTGGGAACGCAGCTAAGGATGAGTTCAGCTTATCACCCGTAAACGGATGGTCAATCAGAAAGGACGATTCAATCTCTGGAAGATCTGCTTCGAGCATGTGTTTTGGAATATCAAGAAAGTTGGGATCGTTTGTTGCCTCTTGTAGAATTCACCTACAACAACAGTTATCACGCAAGCATCGATATGGCCCCGTACGAAGCTCTTTATGGAAGAAAGTGTAGAACCCCACTATGTTGGTTTCAAGTGGGGGAGAATACTCTCATCGGACCTGAGTCAGTTCAAGAAACGACCGAGAAGATCAAGGTTATCCAAGAGAAGATGAAGACTGCACAAAGTCGTCAGAAGAGTTATGCCGATCAGCGAAGATCCAAGCTAGAATTTCAAGAAGGAGATCATGTATTTTTGCGAGTAGTGCCGACAACTGGTATTGGAAGAGTAATGAAGCCAAAGAAGTTATCTCCCAAGTTTATCGGCCCTTATCAGATTTTGAAACGAGTTGGTCCCGTCGCGTATCAGATCGCCTTACCTCCGTTTCTGTCCAATCTGCACAATGTGTTCCACGTCTCTCAGCTTCGAAAGTTTGTCCCGGATCCCTCTTCGATCGTTCAGTTGCAACAAGATGTGATACCGTTGAAAGAGAATCTCACGTTCGATGTTGGACCAATGCAAATAGAAGATCGACAAGTCAAGAAGTTGCGAGGAAAAGAGATTCTGTTAGTACGAGTCCTTTGGAGTCAGAATGGAGTATCTGACCCGACGTGGGAATTAGAATCTAGGATGAGAGAAGAATATCCGCATCTTTTTGTGTAAACTGGAATTTCGGGGACGAAATTCTGTTTAAGTGGGGGAGGATGTAAGACCCTATATTTTGAATAAGTAAATAAATATTAATTATTTAAAATAATAATTTTATTACATTGAATAAAATAATGAATTTTCTGAAATTAGATTAGAATACTCGAGTGTTTTGGAGAGGACTCGAGTATAATCACTAACTGCTTGAAAGATTTTAATTTTAGTCGAAAGACTCGATTCTTTCATGGAAGACTCGAGTGTTCTTTGATATTGCTGAAAAGGACTCGAGTCCTGGGGAAAATACTCGAGTAGTTCAAGCAGTTTGGTTGAGTGTATAAGTCGGTTTTCATTTGAACTTCGCACCAAAACGCGTTTTCTTGAGGTTCCAAGCACAGAGCTGGACCTTACTTCGAAGGACGGTAATCTTAGGCTATAAATAAGTGCACAATGAAGCCCCAAACACATTCAAATCATTCCCAACCCGAAATTCTGCCCAAATTTCTCTGTTTTGTGAAGCTCACTTTAATCCCTTCATTCTCTCTCAATTCTCATCCTTTTCCTTCAAAACCTAAATACGAACTAAAGTTCTAATTCCAATCTTGAATTAAAACCTGAAACCACTCCAAATAACCTCCTGTAGATCGAGTTCTAGGCAATCGAAGTTGAGCTTTCAAAGCTGCGAAAAACAGAGCAAGTTCAGCATCAAATACCCATCTTCCTTGAATCCGTTTGGTAAAGCCAGAAACCCTTTCAATTCCAAACTTGTTTCCATTTAAAGTTAGCATTTCCTAGTTTCTAAAGCTAACTTGTTTCATTCTTTTTCATGTCTTATTCATTGTGAAATTGATGGCCAAAGTCAGTCAAGTGCAACTGTTTTGCACCGGTCCAGAAACCAAGTTTGAATTCAATCACTCTCTTGATCAATCTATCCTTTCTTTAGCTTCTCTGAGGTAAGGGAGGAGTTACCTAAATACTAGAATTAGTAATTTCAAGCTAGAAATGTAGGAACCATTAAAGGTTCAAAGAGGGATGCAACTTGAATTAGGATTCTGACTTGGAGGTCAGAGACCCATAATTTTATGAATCAAATAAGTTTAAAGGAACATAATCAAGCTCACTGTAATGTGTTTCGAAATTAAAATCAAGTGGAAATGAATTCCATATTTTAAAATGGATATTTGCAAGTTTGAATGCAATATGTGATTTGATGTTATTTGATGTTGTTTCAGTTGTGTTTAAGTGTTGTAACATGTTTGTTTTATGTGCCTAAGTTGTTGTTTTGCATAGGAATGGAGACATAAAGCAAGGAATTCGAATTGGTATTGAAAGTGCAGGAAATTGGTGTTGTTGCAGCAAAAAGACTCGAGTAGTTTAAGGAAGACTCGAGTGTTCTGGAAAATTGGAAGAACACTCGAGTGAATCAATAAAGACTCAAGTATTTTTGCATGAACAACTCGAGTAGTCAAGAACTACTCGAGTAATCTGAACAATTTTTCCAGAAAACACTTTCTAAGATTTCATGATAATTAACTCGTTTAATACTATAATATCTTAATCTCGTTGGTTGATGGTTATCCTGGAGGTGTCCTACTGGAGTTCTATTCAGTGATTGATTATTTCCCTACAGGAGTCCCAACGGAAGTGCGTACACCCATTTGGTTGATATTATCCCTAAACGTCCCAGTGAAAGTTTTATTCACTTGGTTGATATTTTCTAAGGGAGTCCCAATGGGGTCGTTGCAATAAATATCTGCCAATAGGAGGCTATGCCCCAACGGATTATTAACTAAATGATTATACGCTATTCCTAAAACCATCACAAAGTGGTTGGACCGCTGATGGATTTTTCTGCAATAAAGAATTGAAAGCAAGTAAACCCATCATGAGATGGCTATGCCTCTGATGGTATTTTTCGAAAAGCACAAAGCACCAGCTAAGAGAAAATCTAATTGAAAGTTAATGAAATGAGATGTTGATGAGGATAATGAAAGAAAAAGAAAATGGAACTCTAATATGGCATTGTCATGCATGGATTTGCTCCGATTTTGATTGTGGAATCTAGCATAGGATAGAAATTGGATACCATGGCCTTGAAAGTGCTGTGGTGCCATAGCCCTGAAGGAGCTATGATGAATTGGATACCGTAGCATGAGAATGCTATGAAGGCTAGTTCCCAATCAATCGTGATGCATGGGATATGGATAGGCTCCAGTTTGAAGAAAACATAGGCTTGAAATGGATACCCGAAAGGATGCCAAACTGTGAAGCATGAACGAGAAGTAGGCATGCATCATGTCACTAATGGAATTAAATATGTGTTAAACCAGTATGAGCATACACTTGCACTCTTGATGCTATCTGCTTACATGTGCTTGTTATTTTTAGCCTCTGTTATGCTTCCTAATCCCTTGTTGTAGGTCATGACCAGGAATATGATATGCGTGGAGATGAGGCCGCTCCCTAATGGGGAGTGGAATTTCGAGGATCATCAGGCTATTTACGAAGGGGATGTGGAAGTCACTTTCCGCCACCCGAACCCATGGTCCCGAATGCGTCCGCGTCGTACGAGGATCCCAATGTTGTACATTATGCACATTCCACCAAATTTTGTATTTCTCCATGGAACACCACCACCACCACCAAGACGTTTTCTGAGACGCACCCTCCCACCAAGTCCATCACCCTCTGAGGAAAGAATTATTTTAGAGGTTCCTGCTCCCTCTCGTCCTTCCACTAGAGCCCGATCTCGGACTTCGGTTTATGTGCCATCTGATCCGGCACATGAGGAAGAGGAGGAGGAGGAGGATCCCATAGTGGATGAGGATCCGGTGGCGGATGATGAATTCATGGAAAACTCAACTGGAAGTCAGTGGGGAACTGATGACTGAGTTGAGTTCTTGATGACGGAATGTGTATAATGCTACTCATCAGGTTTCTCTTACTTATGCTATATTTTGAGTTGGAACCAGTTGCTTTAGGTTGTTATAGTTTTGTTGTAATATATGTGATATAGTGTAATGACCCAGAGTATCTAAGTTAAGTGCTTTTGACTTTCATGTTCGATGTAATGAAAGAATGTACCTTTTGACTTAAAATGAAATATGAAGTATTAATATTTTCCCTTCATGATGTCTTTGATGTTTTCCGCAAGAATTGAAATAGATGATGACTTGGCTTCTAAGAAAAAAAATGGTCGTATTTTCGAATATAAGTATTTTAATAAGAATAGAAAGTCGGGTCATCACAACGCACTAGCGCGTCTGTTTGCACCAACACTCAAGTATCAGGTCCAGGACTCGAGTATTGACTGATGCAGCAAGAGTATTTTTCTGATGAACCACTCGAGTAATGCATGAACCACTCGAGTCTTCTAGGTTGATGAACGACTCGAGTAATTCATGAACTACTCGAGTATTTCTGGAAAATCTGAAAGTTGACTTTTCTGAAAAAGCATGAACGACTCAAGTAACTCATGAATTACTCGAGTAAAAAGAAAAGACTGAAGAACTACTCGAGTATTATGAAGAAGACTCAAGTCTTTTTGACCAGAAACGTAACAATGCCATTTTTAATTCTGAATCATTTTGTTAATACCTAAGTGATAATAATCCAAGTGATCTGGGGCTTAAAAGTAATTGATTGATGATGGTATGAATTTATTGGATTAATAATGTGGAACATTATTAATTGGGATATACCAATCAATTCTTTTAAGTTAAGAAATTGCATTCATCCTGGAGTTCGGGTGTTAGATCGTTTTCATGTTATGATAATATGAGGAGGGCCTCTGGGAGTGCCAATTGACGGCTTGCTTGATGACACATTATGATGGACGATGTGGCCAGCGAGAGTAATATGCTGATGATATGATTATTCCGTTAAGACGACGGGATGCTGCTCGAGGAGCGCGTTATGTATCATTTCCAAGCTTGTCGTGTACATTCTAGGGTGAATGTACGAATGTTGTACACCTAGGATTACAACGCACTGTTAAGTGCTTATATGAAGTAAAGGATGGATGTCAGAGAGTGTCATAGATTGATGGAGTTAGGATTGAGAGCTAGACCCATACATCATGCCACTCATCTAATTTAAAGTTGATAAATGAAAATAAGTATGAGCATTCTACTTGCATCAAATATTTGCTAAGTGCTAACTGTGGTTGATGATTATTTGCTGTATACATTCATATTTATATTGTGCATTTATTTATGCTCTATTTATTATGTGTGTAGAATTGCTTATCCCTGTGTCCTTGTAGGTGATGTCGCGTTACATCGCTTGCATCGAGATCCGCCCACTTCCTAGTGGCATATGGATCTATGAGGATCACCGGGCAGTGTATGAGGGTGAGGTCGAGCTGACTTTCTATCACCCTAATCCACTGATTTGGTTCCGTCCTCGTAGGTTTAGGATCCCCATCATATACACTATGCATGTACGTCCTTTTTATACTTACCATGGACCACCTCCCACTCGACTAGCTTGCTCGTATCATAGTTTTTGATTCCGACCTACCCGCTCACACCCTTTTACCTCTAGAGTCGTTCGAGAGGAGACTTCCCCATCTATTCTGAGGAGTCCTGTTAGGGTCACGCCTTCACCAAACCCTGTACCCAGTGGTAGGGTACCTACTCCTTCGGATGAGATTGAGGAGGATCCTGTCGAGGACGAGAGCGGAGGCGAGTCTGTCGAGCATTCTACCGGGAGTCAATGGAGGGACGATGATCCTGAGGGATGTGCATAAGGTAGATGATGTGGATCAGGGATTCGGTGTGATTGCTTCTATGGAGGAGATGCTGCTTATGGTTGATGTTGACTGCTGCTATTTCTGGGAGACTACTACTACTACTACTACTGTTGTTACTAGTGCTATGTGGCCAGCTCCGGAGTCTTATATTTTGATATGTATATATTGTAGATATACCTTTCGAGAACTCTAAAGTGATGGTCTACTTTTGATATAGATATTATGTTATGGACTTGTACTGGGATTTGGAGACTTATTTTCATGGACTATGTATCTCATGATATATATATATATATATATATATAACCTATGTTTATATCACAACTTGTTACATAGTCCTATTATTTCCGCTTACTCTGATAATGTTTTTAAAAGAGTTCGGCTGCGATGTTTTAAATGGTATCAGTTCTGCAAAATGAAATAATGGATGACATCACTTAAGTTTTCATTATGTAAATTTCATTATTAAGAGCAGATGCTATCTAAGTTGTGAAATGAGTTCCTTGTTACATAAAAACGCCGAATTCAATATTTTAAGTGATACGAAATTCCATCTCCAAAGATTCCATATTTTGATTCGTGCACCCGCTTCTTTTAGAAAATAAAAAATAATAATAATAAAATTTAATCTTATATTTTCTACTTTCAAACAAGTCCATATCTATTCGAGTAATAGTTAATTTATTACTCTAATTACTAGTATTACTCTAATTTATCAGCTATGAACATATGTTGCATGGTTTGCATGAAGTTATACTTGTTTTGGCCATCAATATTCCAAATATAAAGTTGGTTTGTGTCAAAACTTTTGAAAGGAATGATAGATTCTTCAAGCAACAAATCAGGAGTAACTATTTGTTAGTAATAAAGGTTGAAGTGTTTTTCGTTTCATGATAAAGATTGACTCATAAGGGGGTTCAAATCTAACTTTTCCAGCTGTATAGACTCATGATCAGAAGAATAGTGGAACTACAATCTCCTAAGTTGTTTATCAAACGATCCTTAAGAGGCCCTTGCAGAGTCTTAGGATCCGAGGATTTTATGGAGCTTGCATTGGAGGTTTGAGGTGTCTTGGGGACTACTAGCTGGGTTAAGTTTCTAATATTGTTGGCTAGCTCATTACGAATGGTAGTTTTATTCTTGACTTTAAGGAATTGTATGTTTTTCTTAAGGTCTTTTGAAGGATTGAAAGGTTTAAAGAAAGATTTCTTGGTTGGCTTTAAGGAATTGTAGATGAGACTTCTTCTCTCCTTAATATCCTTAGGATTAACAAGTTCTATTTCATCTTCAGATTTAAAAGGAGTAGCTATGACATGACTATTACCCGACTTAGTATTAAGCTGATATTGCTTATTAAAAAGTAATTCAAATAGAAGAACGATGTCATCCTTAAGTTATCAACTAGTGATAACTTTTGTAACTTTTTCTTTTGAAGACAATTGTTATTTGAAATAATAATTAATCTTATTTATGAAAGTATAAGCATGGAAGCAATCAAGGGAATAGATGTTGTGTTCAACTCTGAAATTGTTAAATTCTTAGCTTCTTAAATTTGATTACATTTTTCACCCTTGAAATGATTAAAAAACCATTTTCTTTGAAAGTTTTTATATATAAATAGAAAAAAGCGAGCAAAATGCACAGTAGTATATTTTAAATTGAAATTTATTTTTTCAAATGAAACCTATTTTTAGTCGAGATTTAATTTTGCAAAGAAAGGAAAGATATTTTTTTTCTCAAAATAATAGGAAAACAACATTAAAAAAATATATTTCAAATTGAAATCAAAGTAGTAATAAAAAAAATTAAAATTACATATTATATTTTATAATTTTTTAACTAAAAGACATATATTAAATATTTGCTTTGATAACCAATTAATTTTAAAAACATTTTGTTTATTATTTTGGTTGATGGGAGCACAGAGGGAAGAGGAGTGAAAGAAAAGGAGTGCCAGAGGAAGAGTAAGATATGTGAATCCAAGGCATCGAGGCTGTCAAGCAGTGTGATTTGCTGCCGCCTGCCTGCCTGCTCAAACCCAACAGAAGAAATAGGAATACATACAAATACCCAAAGACAAGAAAGACACTTTCCTATGTTTTCGGTTCTGTTGCGTCCAAATTTGGATTGGTTGGATTGAAGTGAGGTTACCATTCCCTCTAAATATGGCAAACCATTTCTGCCATTCCCATTCCCATTTTTTTCTCTTTCTTTTTCTTACCAAAAATTCACACATTGGTCATGGAGGTCCTCCTCACCTCACCTCTCATTCCTTCATCCTTTCACTGCCTTTGTCTAGGGTCTCCTCAATTCCTTTTTGGAACCCTAGATGTGGCTGGTTTCCAATTCCTTCATTCTAATAGCTATTGCTATGCAGATGCAGCAGCTACATGTGCTGCTTAAATAGGTACCACATTTCATCCCTTTATTTATGTATAATATCATGGTTGTTGTTGTTTTTTGTTGTTTTGTAAAACGACTATGAAAATATGAATACTTCTTGATTGAAATGATGTATGAAGGTAATGTAACAATTCCTGCTTTTATATACACATAGAAAGTCTTTGAACCAGAAAAAAAGTTATATGTATTTAGGGGTTTCTCTAATATATCAATCAATTACCAAACAATTAATTTAATGTATTTTGCATTGATCAGCCCATCACAATTCAAAGTTTACAATTTCTAAGTTTTTCATTAATTACTTTAATTTTAGTTTGGGACAAAATTTTTTGTCATTTTTTAATTTTTGGAGCTCAATTGTTGATAAAGCAAGGGTAAGTATGGTTGAAATTTTTCCCTGTAAAAAGGCATATCTAAAGGTCAACATTTGAAAGAAATTAATTGAAATGGAACAAACGTAGTAATCACTTTTATGATTACTTTGTTTTTCTTATTTAAATTTTTATTTTGTTGAACTTATGTAATTTTTTGGAATTGGTCCTTCAACTTTTTTTTTTTTTTGAAAATGATCATTTCGTCACTTAAGTGATAACACGGTTGATGACATGTCACGTCACTTTCACAACATCGATAAGTGACGTGTTATGTGACGTCACAAGGTTCTTTTATTTAAAAAATCAATTTAAAATGTTTGATTTTATTTTTTAAAAAAATTCAATTTTTTAGTTGTTTTTAATAATTTCTAAGTTTTTAATTTAAAAAATTTATGTGGCATCACGTGACAGTGTGACACGTTATCTATCAACGTGGCAAAGATGACGTGACATGTCGTCACCCTATCATCACTTAAGTGATGAAATGACCATTTCCAAATGTTTGAACAAAGTTCAGGGACCTTAAACATAAAAAAATAAATTCACGAACCAATTCCAAAATAACACTTAAGTTTAGAGACTAAAAACTTAGATAAGCCTATTTCTTTTTATCTTTGAATTAGAAAGGGTGGCATTTTTTTATATTTCTAAGAAGCTTTTATTGAAGTGATATTTGATTTAATTAGCCAAAATAGGAATAGCATCTGTTTCTCCTTAAAGTTGTGGGGTTCATTATTGCTAGTTTCATGAATGCTTGTTACTTTCTGCACTATGCAATAGAGTAGATTAGTAGAATACAAACTATAAAGCTTGATAATTGGAATGATGTAATAAATTCATATAATATGAATATGACAAGTTTCTCAACTACATTTTTGTGTTATGGTCGCTTCCTCAACAACTCTTACAGAGATTATCCTCCTTTGAAATCTTATTATACTCTTTGATACTGGGTCTCATTAACCTTGCATACTGCATACTGAATACTGAATCCACCATATCATATACTACTCACCAAATAACCAAACTCACAGAAAGTCTTGCACTAATAGTGTTAAAAGTGATGAACTGCAGCATGTACCACATTTCCTGTAACTATTTTATACTCATTGAATTGCTTCTCTCTTCAATACTTTTGCGCCACCACTTCTTTGGCTCTAGCCTCTAGCAATCACAAGTTCTATAACTCTATATAGTTTTATTTGTGACATTATGTCCCTTAACTGATTTATTTTAAATTTTATGCATCTGAGTTTCGGCATGTTAGTTTTACATAACATCTTTGCTTTTGTAATAGGTACCTTAATTACCAGTGTGGAACTTGAAATATCAGCCAAATGGGGTTGAAATTTTCAAAGCAGGAACCACCCAAAATTAATAGTAGCCTGAGTTTACATGATCATATGATAAATTACCTCACCAAGAATTTTATTCGTAACTTGGTATCTAAGCAACGAAGAAGAATGCTGGTTGCTGGATATGATCTTGACATGTCATATATCACAGACCAGGTATTAGCGATGTCATTTCCTGCAGAACGTATGCGAGCAGTGTATCGAAATCCTCTTTGGCAAGTCAAATCTGTGTTGGACATGAGACATTATGACCACTATAAGGTGCATTTTCAATCCTTTGTCGTGTATAAAGTATAGTCATCTTGTTTACCTTTGAAGTGTTTGCTTTTCATTTAGTTCTGTACCTACCACATCACTGTGATTTATTATTATTTTTTATATTTTTTAATAAATTGTGTAATTGAACTAACATAATGAAAATAATGATATACTACCTCCGTTCCTTATTATCTGTCGCTTTTTGGAGAGATTTTTTGTTTCTTTTTATCTGTGGTATTGAGGATTTCAAGAGTGTAATAAATGCTATTTTCCATGTTTGCCCCTATTTAATATGTCTTGGTTTATGTGAGTAGTGGAGAAAAATTAATGATTATAGAAAGAGAAAGGGTATAGTGGGAAAAAACATAAATAATGTATTGGAAATATGAGTAATGATTGATTTTCTTAAGGGGCGTGTTTTTTTTGAAATATGACAGATAAAAAGGAATGGAGGTAGTACAAGCAAGTTGCTCCCTTATCCCCCATTTATAGGGCAATGGTGAAGGTGGGGGTTCAGTATAATCTTCTATCTGATCTGTTAGGAGTTAATCATGATTATTCATACTTATATTTATTCCCTAAAGTATATATGCCTATTGAGCTATTGGTCTTGGAAACTATTTTCTTATCAATGATTGAAGGTCTTTCTTTAAAATCTTAAGTTCACTTTGTCTTCATTATTTAATATTTTAAATTTTTAATCTAGTAATGAGCGTGAAAATGATGGTGTTTGTAACAATCTCTCAAACTGCACTGATACCTTGTTCATTTGAAGAAACTAGAATCATCTCTGTTCTCTGGTGGCTGCATGCCAATTACTTTCATTACTTGTGTTACTTACATGTTACTTTTGGGTTTTATTGTCATTTATTTTTGTTTGGTAATCAGTTCTACTAATTTTTTTAGTTTTCTTCACCCATGAGATGTGACTTATGGTCTTCGTAAAAGTGGATGACGTGACATGTACTGCGATTACCTTGTTGTCTTATTCTCAAAATTTATAGCGAGGACTGAATTTTTTTCCTTGTTTGGTGTTATGATTATATAATAATAATGCTACAAATGGAAGTTGTAGAGGGCATTACATGTACCAATCATTCTACCTTTTGCTCACTCACTGTCATGCATATTGTTACAGCTAAAGCATATCACTTTTTAAAATTTCAGATCTATAATCTCTGTATAGAAGAAAAATATGATCCAGAGCACTTCTACGGACGTGTGGAAGCATATCCATTTGATGACAACCATGTACCATCTCTTGAAATGATCAAAGCTTTCTGTAAAAGTGTGCATTCATGGCTGTCAAGTGACCCAAAAAATATTGCAGTTGTACATTGCATGGTATGAGAAGCCACACTTCCAATTAGAATCTGAATCAATTTCATTATATATGAAGGTTTTGATATAATGAGTTCATGTTTTATTTTCATATTTAATAACTTAGTATTTCCCATCATAATCCTTCAAACATCTTATTAGTAGCAAAAAACATTTATTTATTTTATTTATCTGAACGCATAAAAGATATGCCAGATAATGTTTAACTTCTTAAGTGGGCAATTTCAACCTTGCCTTTAAAATGAGGCCTTGACATAATTTACATGACTTTTATTTTTGTTGTTAGTTATGCAACTGATTTCCTTAAGTTGTTTACTGATACTTGACACTCATATTTATAAAATATTCTTATAAGTGTTATAACGTTCTTCTACATGTGTAAAATTGGACTCCCACGATCAATGCACTTGTACAATCTTGAAAATGAACCTTTGGTTGGATGCTTCTGATATTCACTTCTTTGCTTCAAAGAAAGGAATCATGTATATGTTGAATATATATATATATATATATATATATATATATATATATATATGCGTGTGTGTGTGTGTTTGTGAGACGTGTAAAAGTAAAACAGTTTCCTTCTAGTATACTTAATGTATATTGTCATTTTCTCATTTGTATTCGTTAATTCAAAATATGCAGGCAGGGAAGGGGAGAACTGGTTTAATGGTGTGTGCATACCTAACTTACTGTGGTATGTCAGCAAATGAGGCTCTTCAATTGTATGCAGATAGACGGACAACAAATAATGAAGGAGTAAGTTACATTAGGTATAGTTCCCACAATTTGAAATGCATATTTGCGTTTAGTATCTCACAAGTTTGGGTAGCAGGACTTATCATTTTATTTCTCAGAAATAATGATAATGTTCTGAAAAGTAAAGTAATACCAATATATGAAAACTACATGTTTTTCATCTTTAGATGGTACCATATCGTCCAATTTCTACCTTTTATTTTTTCACTCTTATTGAATTAACCCAAGGGATTTTAAAGTGAAAGAATTAAAATCAACCACATTTTTGTGCCTCTGTGGTATCAGGTATCAATACCAAGTCAACGTCGTTATGTGAGGTATTGGGAAAGTGTGCTTTCTGTCCCTAGGGACGCTGAAAACGGGCCACCAAGTGTGAACTTGCCTCAATCATGTAGCAGAGAATTGCGGCGAATCCGGCTTTATGATACAGTTAACATTGACACTGTATTTTTTGTGATATCAGAGCTACAGGAGGTCAGTGCTCAGTCATTTATGGTGTACAACAATTTATGGAGTCTTCGTTATACTTTTAGGCTATTTTATTTTAGTGTTCTTGTTTGCATGAGCTACAGAGACGTATTTGGCCAGACTTGTACTAGCTGTATTATACTATCTAGTACTTGACCTAATTATTAATTAGCTGTATTTGGTTAATGTTTTGCAATACATCTCACATCAATATTTTTATTCTTTAATTTCTATCTTCCATTAATTTCAATCCCGAATTTCGACTAATTGTTTGTTTCCTCAAATTACAATCTTCTTATCCTAATTATGTATGTATGATGTATAACAATTGATAAAGTCCTTAAATATCAAGATATATGTTTGTCCTATTTATTTGCAGGTTCCTAATGAAGTCTACCGTCCTCCGGTGGAAGTTTCCCGAAGCTGTTGCAGACAGGTTAAGAAAGGTTATCAGAGAACCAACAGTCCTCGCTATTATATATCTTATGTTGAAGGAGATGAAGATGGAAAACAACCAGAAATAGAAGAACCTCGTATTGTAGTCCAAATGGACACCGAGAGTCCTATAATTTACCAAAAATCTTGTCTGGACCATTATTTTGATAAACCTATACGAGTAAGTAATCAATGACCCATTATGCCTGTGTGTATATATATTACATGAGTGACTCTATTCTTTCTTTTGGAATAAAAATTTGCAACCTATTCTACTATTTTGCTTCTTTATGGAATTGTGAAAGACAGAGCAAATGTGCGACAATAGTTGTTTTTGTTAATGGAGTTCTTCTATCTAATATCCATTTCCACTGCTGAGTTCTCCCTGAAAATAATTAGACCATTGAAATTATTGGGCAGGTAACTGGAGATGTACGTGTCACTTTCTACGAGAAGTTGATAGGGGGTCGTCTTTTCTACTGCTGTTTTAATACAGCTTTTATTAGGAACAGCTTACTACAGGTAATTTCATTCTTCTTTCAGGGCATTATTATATGAAAATTTGTTTTTTACTTTATTAGTCTTTATTTATTGTTGGTTATGATTTGCTGCTTTATTAGATGCAAGGATTTAAGCTCTTAAAATATTACTCCCTTCGGCTTGAAATATAAGCAACAAAAACATTTCCTTTGGTTTAAAATATAAAGCAAAAGTAACTAATCTTCTTAAATTTTATTTCATTCTCAATGCTACTTTCTTAATATATACCTAGAAAATTGTTTTCTCATTTAATTTTTGTTTCTTTCCCAATACTACTTTCTTAAATACCTCTATTTTTTACTTTCTCTGTCCCTATATATAAGATCCCTTTGGATAATTTTACGTCCATTAAGAAAGTTGGTTAATTTAGATAATGGTATTGGAAATGCAATCATTTGTATTTTCAAAACTACCTCTATTAATATTATTGGAAAACTAAAAAGTGTTAAATTAATAGGGGTGTTTGTGGAAAGAAGTAATTAATGGTCATTAAAAATTGGTATAGGGTCTTATAAATAGGGACAAAATAAAAGTATCAAAAAGATCTTATATTTAGGGACGGAGGTAGTATAAATTTGAGAAAATTAAATACAATCAACTGACCTTCATAATAAGTGTGAAAGTAGTTAATTTTGCTTATAATGTAAGTCGGAGGCCATAAAAAGTAGAAGGGCAGATAATATGCCCTTTGTCAGGGATAATATCTTCAATGTGAAAGTTTCATAACATATATTTCACATTTCATTCTCTTTGATGTTTTTGTTCTTAAGATGTTTGAATCATTTTGCAGTAATATGAATAAATAACGTACGACACAAGAAAAAATTTACCCTAAGAGAGACAAAACCAGCAAAGTTGACATTATTTTAAACTAGATTATGTTAATCACAAAGTAAAGATGTGAAAATGAAATGGCGGGCACTATTGATCATGGCATGTCATTTGGTTCAATAAAGTTTCTTTTCTGGGCTAAGTAGCTGTTTTATAGAGTAACTAAGTTCAAATCTGACTGAAGAAAGAAAGCATGTAACACGATTGGAGAAATGATGGACCAGGATCTTCTATCCCAAATTATGTCCCAAACCGTGTTCCCAACCAATCATATTTCATTAAATATTACAAAACTGCCTTGTGTGGCATTTACCGTTAAATAGGACATGAAAACAGAATGCAAACACTGTTTGATTGGGTACGCTTTTGTGACTATTGTTTTGTTTTGTTTCGAAGCTCACCATACGTGACATGGACAAAGTTGGGAAGAAAGGAAGATCAATAAGTGGCCCAGCCTTCTGCGTAGAATTATTGTTTGGCCCTGCAAATACAGGACATTCATCATCAAGTATATCCATTGGTGACAATATTAGCGATGATGCATTCTAATAATATTTTGTGGGGTCTGTGCAAAGATAATATGAAAGGCCATGTCCATTTCTGTACACTACCTTCTGTAAAATGATCCCGATCGATAATAAGTCCCTTGCTCACTGTGTTTTGTAGCAGTGCACAGATTCCTGCAATTGCCATGCCGTCTAATTTTTAATTAGTGAAGGCATGAGGAGTAAGTTCAATTTTTGTATTATATTAGTAATTCAGTACTTAGTATTATAACGCAGAAATTGAGAGCATTAATTACTATACAAAACTTTCAGTTTTATCGTCCAATTTAAATTTTTTTCATGTGTAAAACTTTAAGAGATTATTTTAAACACTCTGGTCCAATAATAATGTAAAATAGCATTAAAAAAGGATGACTATTATAGCATTATAAAGTTTCCTTGGTCTACCTCCTAGAGTAGAGTAGGACACAGAACACTACTATTTGAAAAGTAAAACTCTTTTTTATGACCCACGAGCATATAATTGAATTAGAGTGAAAAAAAAAATCTTTTTACAAGATTATAGTTAAACTATAATGATGTAGGGTTTACTTTTGATAAACTATTGGTCAAAAGAGATTTTTACCTGATCATCTTAAAGTTGTTTCATCACCAAAAGAATAGTATTCCCTCCATCCCTAAATATAAGATCATTTTAACACTTTTATTTTGTTCTTATTTATAAGATTCTTTATAAATTTTCAATAATCATTAATTACTTTTTTCCACAAATACCCCTATTTATTTACCATTTTTTAGATTCCCAATAATATTAATAGGGGTAATTTTGAAAATATATATCAAAACTTTACATTTCATATACAATTAACTAAATTATTTCATTTTCTTAATGGACGTGAAATATTCCAAAAGGATCCTGTATTTAGGGACGGAGGGACTACTTTTTATATGTTGTTGGGTTGTAAAAGAAGTTTTGCTTTTTAAATAGGGGAGTTTATTTTTTTGTCCCACTAATTATTTGTTGATGCTCCTAATTTAAAAAAAAAATCCGAAATACCCTTAAAAAAATTTTTCTCCATTTTTTTAAATTCTCTCTCCATTGGTTCTATCTCTCTTTTCACTGTTCATTTGCACACATTTTTCCTGATATGAAGTGACAGTTATTTCACAATGTCATCACGACCTTCATTCCTCTACATATCATAAGATGAATACCCAATTCTTAAGACAGATATGCTCAGTACACTCCTGTATGAACGTACAATTTTTTTTTTTAAATTTTATACGTCAGTGCATGTGTAATTATGTCTAAAATTTCCAAAAAAAAAAGATTTATGCTAATACAGGAGCGTACTAAGTAGATCTGTTTTTAATGTAGAAGTGTGGGAAAAGGGAGAGAGAGGGAAAAAGAAGAGAGGGAAAAGGAGGAAAAGGGAGAGAGAAAGGAAAAAGAAAGAGAAAGAGAGAAAGCGGTATTCGGAAAAAATTTTGAGAGGGTGAACTAGAAAAATCAGGAGTTAAAAAATGACCCTTTAAATAGTACTCCCTCCGTTCCAAAAAGTTAGTAAAAAAAACATAAAATTTTTTGTCTCAAATTAAAGTTAAAATATTGAATAAAAAGAATTGAAATTGCATTGTAAATTATATGGTTGGTTAATTAAGGAAATATGTATTAAATACGTTGATAATTGGTTGATTTGAGGAAACAATACATTAAAAACATGTTACCTTATTTTTCTTGAATTTTCAAAAATTTAATAACTTTATGAACTTAGGGAGTAATGTTCACTTTTCTACTCTATAAGGTGGTCCAAGGAAACTTGAGGCCGAAGGTGGATTTTGTTCTAGTTAGCAATGCTAGTCCCCGGTTACAACGGATGGACGGACTAATCCCTAGTGTCGATCTATATGGACCAATTTCAAATGTGACAAATGCAAACAAAATCTTCTTATCTCTGCACAATTATCCCGAACAAAGTCGTGTAATCTTCCTCCTGAAGGTTAGTAGGTTATTCGTACACGACTAAAACTCATAAAGAGCGAAAATGATCTTATCACCAATATAATGTAAGGTTGGGACTGGCAACACCAATACTTGCATTCATTGGAAGGTGATATCATCGAACTATCTAAGTATATGGATACCAAAAAAGGAGTTGGTAAAAAAGGGTCTTCGTGAAAAATACATAGAAAAGGAACCATAGAAGATTATGACCCAATAGAACTTCAAAACTTTTAATCTATAAATGGAAATAAAATTAGAGAAACCAATGAGAATAACTAGATGTCATGTTGACAACCTCCCGTAGGCAAACAGTTTTTTTTCTGTGATCGTCCTAAGCATTTCTCAAAGGTTTTCATGGTCTCTATTTTTATCTCTTGGTCGTGAGGATTATTGAACAAAACACACTTCTTATTGAATTAAAAATACAAACTAAGATTATGAGGATACTATCGTAATCCTAATAATCCACGATGATAATAACAAGAGTTATTACACACTCATGCTAATACCATTTACCACCACAAGGGATAGAACACACTCTTGCTTTAGGCATTGGAGCGTCGACAAGAAGTCCAAAATATTCAATGAGCTTGGTCCATCACTTCGCGCACGACATGTTAACACTATAATACTATACTCTTTTAGTTCTTCATGCATGAATAAAACATTTTCAAACACATAGGCATCATGCCTAACTTAGTGAAGTCAAAACACAACCTTGTATGCGATGCATTCGGTCATGGTTGAACTAAGGTCTATGCATTTATTTTTGAAAGAACTTGATATATGCTCTATGTATGTGCATGATCTTTGATTTGAAATAGGTTAGAGTTTGATTGTTTTCTAAGTTGTAGCTCATGGTCTTGTCAAGAGGAAGAAGAACTAATTTCATAAGTTTTTGTGTGTTTGATGATTGCATGAATCTTGTTTTGCTATGTGTGTGTGTATTCGGTTTGTGTACCTAAGTGTGCCTAAATAATTTTGTTCTATGAAATAATATGTTTCTAAAGTTAATTAAATGTTGAATTGTGAACATGTTTATTTGAGGATGAATGTTTGTTTTATGATTAAAGTTGAACAATTGATTAAGTGTTTATGTGATTCGAGTAATCAAAGTGTATGGTTGACCGTGTGAGTGCTTGGTTTTGAATGAAATTTGCTTTGATGTGTTTGAGTATGTGAAATTGTGTTTTAAGATTTATTTAATAGTGAAAACTTGAGTTTTCAAAAGAATTAATATTGAACTAAAGAGTATTTGAAACTAGAGAGTGTTTTTACAATGTTTTGGGATTTTATTTGGTGATTTTGTGAAACCATTCTTTGCTGTCCAAGTCTATTTAAAATTGTTTTCTTGATTTTTTTAAACTGAGTTTATGAGACTCAAAGTTTGGTCTTCAAACGGTAATTGATTTGAGCAAAACCCGGATTGAAATTCGGTGAATTTTTCGGTGTTTTTGAATGAGGTTAAGGTGCTGTCCAAGATGGACTAGCAACCTAACCAAGTGATTTAAATTGTTTTATTTGATGTTTTCAAAGTGTTTAAGGAACTAAGAAAGGTTAAAGGTGTTTTGAGAAAGCAATCATGTTTCAAGATTTCCGACAAGGAACGAAAGAACGTTTTAAGTTAAGAAAAGTTTTTAATAAAAATATGTTTTAATTAATTCGAGGAATGTTACAGACGAGGGATTAAGGCAGTGGCAGCAACCAAGATCAGAGAAGACTGTACACATTCAATTGCTGGACCCCAGGTGAGAGAGTAGCTTTCCTAAGACACCGTGGTAGTAGGTGTTGTATTAAGACGTTCCGTATCAGCTCAAAGATCGGAACTTAGTGGTTCTGCGTTAGTAGTATAGTGGCAATTGTGTGCTTTGTGTGGCCACTTATACGAATAGGGCAAAGACCACCTTGTTGTGTGTGATGTGTGATGATGTATTGTTTATATGTCTATCCCTGCTTGTTGATACTATATATAGTTAAGTATATGATGATGTGAATTAATTGAGAATAAAAAGAGATAATCCCTTGTTGGCTTAAGTCCTTACGGAATAAGGCAGCCTTATCTTGATAAGACATTGAGAGTGGAGATAATGATAAGAGGTTTGAGATAATAATTGAGAAAAGGTGATGAGATGAGAGTGGTAAAGATGTGATGATGTGATGATGTGATGTGAATGAGCCAGAGCTGGGAAAGAATGATGATGTGAAACTGAAAGTGAAGAGTTGATGAGAGTGGAAGTTTGATTCTTTGGCTTTGGTTTCTTGGATTGAGACTAGCGTTGAGTTGAGCTTGCTCCTCCACTAGTTCTCAAGAAGGGAAAGTTTTTGAGAAAAGAAATTTTTGAAAAGATTTTCAAAGATGAGATTTTTGAGAGGATTTATGAAAGGAATTTTTGAAAAGAGTTTGCAAACTGAAATTTTTGAAAATGAAATTTTGGAAAATGAAATTTTTGAAAATGTACTTTTGAAAGGGGTTCCCAAAATGAGATTTTTGAAAAGAGTTTATAAAATGTATTTTTGAAGGGGTTCCCAAAATGAGAAAAATTTTCCAACATTGATTTTCTGAAAGTGATTGTGAAAAGAAGTTTTGAAAAAGGATTTCGAAAAGGAGAATTTTTGAAATGAGTTTTCTAAAGGAGATTTTGGAAAAAGATTTATGAAATGAAATTTTAGAAAAGGATTTGTGATTGAAGCTTGAAAGAGTTTTGAAGAGGAGTTGTGCAGTGAGACGTTTGAAAGTTTATGAAAAGAGATGGTTGTTTGGGAAAAGTTTTTGTGATGAGATTCAAGTTGTGATTGTGATCCCGCTCTGTGCCAAGCTTGAGTTATGAAAAGTGATGTAAAGATAGCGGTCAGGACTCATTGAAGGGATGCACGAAGGGTGAGCTGACCATTAGGATAAAAGACTTTAAAAGACATTAACAGCGAACGCGGTGAGATATGAGTGTTAACCCGAAGTAGTGGAGAGGAAGGAACGATAGGTATCTGCCGATGCTTAGGACGAGATTGCATTAGGGGAGGACGATGACGGTGAAACGTCAAGAAGTCTAGAGTATTGTTGTAGGCAGAACGAACTCCATAAGTGGTGCACTAACGTGGTGGGGACTGGGTCTAATACCGTGGTAAGTTCTGCGTGCACACTAGAACAATACTGTCGCCCCCTAGATTGCAAATCGAGAACAGTGAGAGGAACTGGAGTGGGGCATTTTGTTTGCCGCTAAGAGCGTGCTTTGTTATATATTGATATGATTTGAGGCTGGGCCTCCTGGTCAGGGACCATTTGTGTGTGACAGCTGTCGTGCCCGCACGGTAAAGGTTCTGTACTCCTGTTTGCTTCCGACTAGGTGGATGGTGGCCGAGGAGATGTAGGCATAAAACGTGAGTGCTAACTACGAACGGACGCGTACCTCGATGATTCTTTAATCCCCCTTAATCATCGATGGTTATAATTTGATAAGACTTATAAGAAAAGATTTATAACTAAGAAAAGTAAAGTTTATGGAGTCTTGATGGTGAGAAGGCGAAGTTGGGATAAGTGATGGAGACCCTTGAAGAGGGAAAGGAAATAAGTGAAGGATTGAGAATGGTGAACGAAGATGTGATTGAGGAAATGATTGGAAATTAAAAGATGTTTATATAAGAAAGATAATAATAAGAGTTGTGATGTTATGTTGTGTGTGCTTTGTTTGTATTGTGTGTGCTGTCTTGATATTTCGCCTGCGGTAAATCCACAACGTCGACGATTCGTCGTTCGGAGCGCTAACTCTCTCCTGCCCGTTGGTATATCGGTGTCTCCGGTACTCCAACGTGCAGATGGATTATCGCATGGAGATTTCAACATGAACCAGACATGGATGTGGCTGGAAGCGTACCCCATCTGGCTGGGTATGGATTGGTGACTCTCAGATCGTGATTCCGGATCCTGAGCATCGACTTTGCGGAGCCAACCTAGGACCACTGTTGGGACAAGTATCTGCCCGAGGATCGAGAGTTAAGAAAGAGTGCAAGGAGGATTGGGAGCTTCACCCGATAGTTTTCATTAGGAAGAGTTGTAGGTAGGGTACTTAGTTTAAGTTGTTGTAAGTGTGTGTCAAGGACCATCTTAGCAAAGTATCACTTCTGTAACTATGCCCTACTTTATTTTGTGAACTGGCCGGATGTTGAAAACTGTTTAAAAAAAAAATTTGGAAGGGAAGGTGTGGAATGGTTTTTAAGTAACGACCCGGTTTTCAGGTAAGAACGAGAGTATGCACCAACCGTTTTGCAACAACTCTTTTAAAAAAAATGGCCTCATTTTTTAACAACCCTTAATTAAATGATGATTATTCCCGGATGGTGAAAATCGGGGCGTTATAGAGTGGTATCAGAGCTATGTTAGTCCTTTGTGGCCTTGAGCCATGCATTGCTTTGCATTGCTTTGCTTGCTTGATTGTTTGCCTGTTTGTTTGTGTAACACCCCAAAATTTTAATCCCCGATTAATGAAATGTTAATTATAAATTATAATTAATAGTTTCTATATTAATCCTTGATTAAAATATGTGTTCATATGATTAACTTATATGTGGAAATTATTTAATAAATAATTTAAATGCATTAAATGAGTATTTTGCATATTAGTCCCTGGGTTGGGACCTAGAAGCAATTATAGGAAAGGTTTTGGAGGGAAAGTAAATAAAATAATTATTTTTCAAAATCTGGGCAAAATACTCGAGTATTATTCAGAATACTCGAGTATTCTGGGTCAAACTGCACGAATTAGTGCGTTTGATGAGTCACCATGAACGATTCTCTACCTCCGCCACGAAAACACCTTATTGCCAACACCCTGGGTGGCGTGTCGTCACGCATGAACACCCTCCATGTCTATTTAAGCTCAGAAACACCAAATGAGTGAAGATTTTTGGCTAAGTTCGAATTGTTGAGTGAGTTAGGGTTCATAACTTCGTCTGATCAATTCTCCTTCTCTGTGTCGAGTTGAATCACAAATCATACACGAATACAAAGCTTACATCTTGAGCTTTGTATAGAGAGTGAAATCGTGAGATTTGAGTGAGTGTGCTGAGAGAATCGAAAGCTTGGAAGTTGGAGCTTGTGCTGTCAAACCCGTTTCTGGAGCTTACTTTGGATTCGATTTCTGGTAAGCTCATGAATCCTTGAGTCTCAAATTCAGTTTCCTTAGTTAGATGATGTTGCAGAGAGTATAGAAAATCTAATTTCCCCAATTTAATCTTCTGTTTCATGTACAAACCAATTCCATTTTGGTGTGGTACTCAAAATGCTCTGCATATGGCATTTGAAGTTGGTCTGAGGATTTTGGAGCCTTTTTCGTGTCAATCCTTGTTTGGAAAACATCTGAGAGGTAAGGGGAAGTAATTATATTCACTAGATAGAGTTTGAATTCCATGAATTGTGTTAGAGAGCCACCAAGAGGCTCTAAGGGCTTAGATTGAATAGGAACTTTGGTTTGGAGACCAATCCATGCTCCAAAACTTTGCTGAGCAAGTTATATATCATGCATGCAAGCTTAAATGAACTTTAATTCATGAGTATTGAGCTTATTCTGCAAATTGAGGTATTGAGTTGTGAAAATGTGTTTTAATGCATGATTATTGAATTCTCTGTCAATTATGTGTTTTGATATGAAATGAATGTTGTAACATGTTCAAATTATGTTGTATGAACTCTGTGGATCCCTGGAATGGACTAGAATTAAGTAGAAATGAAAATGTTATGTTAAAACCAAGTTTCAGTGTTATCTTCTACGAAACACTCGAGTAAAAGGCAGGGTACTCGAGTAAAATGCTTTCAAAACAATGTAAAATGAACAAGAACACTCGAGTATTTTGTCTGGTACTCGAGTATCGAGCATGACTTGAGGACAAGTTTAGGTCAAACACTCGAGTCATTCAAGGTCACTCGAGTATTCTGGAAATGTTCAAGAACACTCGAGTAACCCATGAACTACTCGAGTAAATTGTTGAATTGAAAACCCAAATCCTCAGAAAGTCATGAACACTCGAGTAGTCTTAAGAACACTTGAGTAATCTGGAAAAGTTGAGTAACACTCGAGTGTCCTGAAGTTTACTCGAGTAAATGGTTCAGAACCTGAAAACACCATTTTCAATTCTGACTTAATAGACTAAGGAATTATTAATAATAGTCCAAGGGATCAAGACCTAGAGAAATTGATTAATACAAAAAGATCGTTTGGTGACAGTCCTTTTTGATAAAGAAAATAAAGCCTAGGTGGCCTGTAAAGTATTAATCAACTTCCCTTAAGTCTAAAAGATAAAATGCATTCATTCTGGAGTTTGGGTGGTAGGACGTATTTCATGTTTGTTAAACATGTGGAGGGCCTCTGGGAGTGCCAATACGCTTGCTTGATGACACGTTGTTGACGTGGTCGGCTTAGTGGATGCCGATATGGATATATCGTTTGGATGACGATCCGTTTGGATGACGGGATATGCTCGGGTGGCATGGATACCAAGCTTGTCGTGTACATTCTAGGTGAATGTACGAATGGTTGTATACCTAGGAATACAACGCACTGTTGAGTGCTGGGTTGTCAGGGATGGACGTCAGAGAGTGACATAGTATTATGATGGAGATAGGCTTGAGAGCTAAAGTCATGCATCATGCCATTCATTTAATTCAACTGTGATAAATGAACCAAGTGTGGGCATCTTACTTGCATTCAATATCTGCTAAGTGTTAAATGTGATTGATATTAATTGATGCATGTTACATATTTATGTTGCATAATTTATTCTCTATTGATTATGTGTATAGAATTACTTACCCCTATGCCCCTGTAGGTGATGTCTCGCTACATTGCTTGCATCGAGATCCGGCCACTTCCTAGTGGCATATGGATCTATGGGGACCATCGCGCGGTGTTTGAGGGGGAGGTAGAGATTACCTTCTACCACTCGAACCCGCTGATACGATTCCGTCCTCGTAGGTTTAGGATTCCCATCATATACACTATGCATGTACCCCCGTTTTACACTTACCATGGACCACCTCCCACGCGACCAGCTCGCTCTTACCATAGTTTTCGTTTTCGACCTACCCGCTCTCACCCTTTTACTTCGAGAGTCGTCCGCGAGGGGACTCCCCTATCTGATCCGAGGAGCCCAGTCAGGGTTTCACCATCACCTGACCCGGTACCCAGTGGTAGGGTACACTCTCCCTCGGATGAGATCGAGGAGGATCCGGTGGAGGACGAGAGTGGGGGCGAGCCTGCCGTGCATTCTACTAGGAGTGACTGGAGGGACGATGATCCCTAGGTACATGCATATGGTGTATGATGTGGGTCTGAGGATCCGATGTGTGGAGGCTGTGGAAGAGATTTGCTGTTGCTGCTGTGATGATGATGTTGCTACTATCTTACTACTACTTTTACTTTTGGGAGACTACTGCTACTACTACTCCATCTGATGCTGCTAGATCTATGTGACTATCCCTAGAGTTGTATATTTTGTTATGTACATATTGTGGATATACCTTTGGAGTACTTTAGGGTTTTGGTCACACTATGTAGATCTGTTTTTATATGGACTTGTACTTATGGATTTGGAGACTATATTATGGGCTATGTACTTATGACTATGTTTATATATAAAACCTATGTTTATACTTTATCAGTCGCATAGTCCAACGAATTCCGCTTACTCTGATTTAATCTATTGAAGAGCTCGGCTAAATATATTACTTAATGGTATCAGTTTTATCAAAACGCATGGGTAACCTTAGCTACATGTATGATACATGGATGTTTTCAAAGAACAAAGGTTACCCTACTTGTGAAAGGATTTTAAGAGATCGCCGAACTCGATATAAACATTTTTGTAAAGGTTTAGAACTTATTCTCCAAGAATTCCAAATGACGATTTTGTGCACCCGATGTTAAAAAGAAAAATTTATTTCTATATTTTCTTAATACGCGCAAGTCCATATATATTATCCAATATAAAAGCTTATTTATTAGTTTATATTTGGGTAATCCGAGAAGGGTGTCACACTGGGTGGTATCAGAGCAAAAGTCAGATCCTGTAGTAGTGGAAGTAGTTCAGAAAGGTAGCCATCAACATCAAGCAGGTATTTGCAAGGCAATTACTTTACTTCGAATGTTATTATTTAGTTTGTTGAGGTTTAAATACCCTTGATTTGTTTGTATCTTGTCTCTTTGAGTACAAGACGCAATTGATTGTAGATTTAATAAGTGTAAGATAGAGCCTTAGTATAGGTAGTGTAATGGAAGTTTCTTTAGTTCAACATATGTGACCATAAGTCCATAGCGCAGGTCTAATATGGCAACTAGAAACCAAAATCACACTAATACGATGTTGGAACGAATCACCACGGTGTTGGAAGCTATGCAACGACAGTCTCAGCAACCCTCTCAACCGGCTAACCCGCCTCATCAGTGTAATATGGGTAATACTGAGGCGAAGACTCTGGCTGATTTTAGGAGCTGTAATCCACCAAAGTTTGAAGGAGGGTTTAAGCCGGAGGAAGCCAACAAGTGGATTCACACCATGGACAAGATCCTAAGAACGCTGGAGTGTTCGGATGCTCAAAAGGTGGCTTATGCAACCTATATGTTAGAGGATGAAGCTGAGAATTGGTGGAATCACACGATGCAGCTTCTGCAATATGAAGGAAGAGATGTAAGCTGGGGAGTATTCATGGAGAAATTTCTTCAGAAATATTTTCCTGAGGATCTAAGAAGGAAAAAGGAAGTGGAATTCTTGCAGCTGAAGCAAGGTAACATGAGTGTGGGTGAGTACGCGCAAAGTTTGAAGAGCTGATGAAGTACTCTCCATACTATCAGAACAATCCAGATGAGAGGAGCAAGTGCATTAAGTTTGAAGGAGGTTTAAGGCCAAAGTTGAAGTCCATTTTTAGCTACCAGCGGATTCAAAGTTTTCCTGCACTCGTGGACATGTGTAGGATGTATGAAGATGATACAAAGGCCGAGGAGGTGCAAGCCTCGGAAAAGAAGGACAATCAAGGCTATGGATCTCAAAGGCGTAAAGGTTTCAACAACCGGGGCAAAGGTCCGTATGATCGTCGGGGAAAAGGCAAAGGAAAAGCTGGTGGTTCTGAGGGAAGGAATTATCGGAGCGAGGCTCCATTCTGTGACAAGTGCAAGCGCAACCACTATGGTCGTGTGTGTTGGGGGACAAGTGGATGCTTTAACTGTGGAAAGCCGGGACACTTTGCAAGAGATTGCAAGGAACCAGCCAAGGCCAACTCAAGAGGAACTGCAGATAGACCGGTGACTCAAGGAAGGGTCTTCACCCTTAGCGGTGTGGAAGCGAATCGATCTTCTGATCTGGTGCAAGGTAAATACTTGCTTAATGGTCAGTTTTGCCATGTTTTGTTTGACTCTGGTGCAACGCATTCATTCGTTTCATATGAATGTGTAAACCGATTAGGCTTGATCATGTCTGAAATGCCTTATGTTCTCAAAGTAGAAACCCCTACTAATGCTCCTGTTACAGTTTCTAGAGCCTGTCTTAACTGTTGTATAGAAGTGTTAGGACAAACCTCTAAAGTAGATTTGATCTCCTTACCCTTAGCACAATTAGATGTGATCTTGGGAATGGACTGGTTAAGTCGAAACCAAGTGATCATTGATTGTGATAGAAAACTAGTGATCTATAGAAACCCGAACCCATCCGGCTACATATGCCTGTTCAACTCTGAGGTGGAGGAGAATGGTCCAAAGATGGAAGAGATCCCCATTGTCAGAGACTTTCCGGAAGTTTTTGCTGATGAAATCCCTGGTCTACCACCAAAAAGAGAAATTGAATTCGGTATCGACTTAGTTCCGGGAGCTGGTCCCATTTCTATCGCTCCCTATAGAATGGCACCACCGGAAATGGCGGAGATGAAGAAGCAGATTGAAGAGTTGCTACAGAAACAGATGATTCGACCAAGCGTGTCACCTTGGGGTGCTCCTGTCTTGTTCGTCAAGAAGAAAGATGGTAGTATGAGGATGTGCATCGACTACCGGCAACTGAATAAGGTCACCATCAAGAACAAGTATCCATTGCCGAGGATAGATGACCTTATGGATCAAGTTCGTGGAGCTTCGGTATTTCCAAGATCGATTTGAGGTCAGGATACCATCAAATCAGGGTTAGAGAAGAGGATATCTCTAAGACTGCATTTCGATCTCGATACGGACATTATGAATATGTCGTAATGCCATTTGGATTGACTAATGCACCAGCCATTTTCATGGACTACATGAGTCGAATCTTTAGACCTTATTTAGATTCATTCGTGGTGTGTTCATCGATGATATTCTCATTTACTCCAAGAGCCCGGAGGAGCATGCTGAACACTTGAGGATAGTGTTGAGCATCCTGAAGGAGAAGCAATTGTACGCCAAACTTACAAAATGTGAGTTCTGGCTGAAGGAGGTTAAGTTCTTGGGGCATGTGATTTCAGACAAAGGAATAGTCGTTGATCCGACGAAGGTAAGTTCGGTTTTGCAATGGGAGCAACCAAAGTCGGTCACGGAAGTCAGAAGTTTTCTTGGTTTGGCTGGGTATTATAGAAGGTTCATCGAAGGTTTCTCGAAGATTGCACTGCCTCTGACGAAGTTGACTAGGAAAGATCAACCATTTCTGTGGGATGAGAAATGTGAAAGTAGTTTTCAAGAGTTGAAGGAAAGGCTGACATCGTCTCCTGTATTGGTGTTGCCCGATACACAGAAGAGTTTTGATGTGTACTGTGACGCGTCGAAACAAGGTCTTGGGTGTGTTTTGATGCAAGAGGGGCAAGTTGTCGCCTACGCCTCGAGACAGCTAAAAGTTCATGAGATGAACTATCTAACTCACGATCTGGATTTGGCAGCTGTGGTGTTTGCCTTAAAGATTTGGAGGCACTATCTGTGAGAACCTACACTCGGTGGATGAAACAACTAGGAAACACTAGGAGAACACCTAGAAGGGGGGGTTGAATAGGTGTTTAAGAAACCTTGAAAGATTTTCGCAAGAAACAAATCAAAACGATTAAAACAAATGATTTTCTTGAAAATTCTTTAGCCTTAATCGATTAGTACAAAGATGTTAATCGATTAATGCCTCTGTATATTGAAAAAATCACTTTTCAATCAAATACGAAAATCAATCAATTAACAAGTATAACCAGAGATTCAGCGGAAACAATTAACACCTATATTCTTATTGATTAACCTAGTTATGAAAATGATTTTCCCCAAATTAATTTGAACAATAAAGATTCAATTCAATCAATTATGAAAAATCACTTTTTCTAGGTTTTCAACCAAGAACACAATTAATAACAAGAATTTAAAGAGTAGAGAGTTTAGAGATACGACACAGTGATTTATCCTGGTTCACTTTCATCCACATGAAAGCTACTCCAGTCCCCTCTTCAACGAAGAGAGATTCTTCACTATGAGGAATTAGAGTTTCTCAAATTACAAGTAAATGCCTCACAAGACTCCCTTATTGCTAGCCTACAAGAGATACCACACCCTTGCCTTGTAACCCTATTGATATCTAATCTAACCTCTTCTCTTGCTTGCCGATACCCCACAACAAGACTTCCAATGCTTGCTTCACTACAAGACTTCCAATTGCTTGTTAACACAACAAGGCTTCCAAGTGCTTGATGAAATGCCACACCAAGGCTTCCAATATAACTTTGCTTGATTCACAACCAAGACTTCCAATTGTTGTAGATAGCTTGCCTCTTGCAAAGATTACAACTCAAATGAAAACAATAACAATCCTATGAATCTCTTTCAAAAGCTATGAAATATCAACATGAGAAATTCAAGGTTTCTTGATCAAAGAATGTAAAAGTTAAAGCTTTGATCTTGAGAAAGTGAGAGAGAATAGAGTGGCTTTGATTCTTTGTAAAATTGATTATCAAAATGATGGAATATGATCACAAAGGTTAGGAATAGGTTTATATAGAATACCCAAAAGTTGGAGCACTTAGAAATGCTTTTGAGAAGTGAAAAACGTATTTAAAAAACCATATCTGATCGTGTTACTCGAGTAGAAAAAGTGTTAATCGAGTAAAACATGATTTAATCGAGTAAGCCGCAAGTCTGCAAAAATTTACTCGAGTAAAAGGCAAGATAATCGATTATCAAAAGTTTATTAATAGATTATCAATTCAAAATACACTGTTAATCGATTATCAAAAATCTATTAATCGATTATTAACATTAAAAATCACTTAAAACTTGTTTTCTCAAAAACTAAACCTTTTCTTTCAAACCTTTAAGCCACCTATTGATTTTAGGCAAAGTGAATACTCAAAATATGATATAATCATGCAATCAAAAGAGATTCACTACCCTCTAATAAACTCTACCCAAACTCATAAACTAAGAGACTTGTAAGGCTAAAGATAAAACAATAAAACATAAACTACCAAACTAAGTCTTTGATGAGCATTTTATTTCCCATTTTTCCTTGCATTATTTTACTCCTATTATTGATACTTGTTGCCTATTTGACATTGTTTAGCTTGATTTAGTGATTTAGAGTTTATTGGACTAATATTCTGAATATTGTTTAATTTGGGATTATTTAGCCTAATTAATTCTATTTCTATTTTCAGGTCATATTTGGCACAAGGGCTTTTTGGACATTTTGGGAATGAAGATTTAATGTTGGAAGAGAAGATATATGATGAAGTGAAGATTGTAATCTATCTTTAGGATTAGTTGAGATTTAGTTATATCTTTTAAGATTTAGATTTTATCTATAAGATATTTTTAGATTTAATTTAGAGATAAGCTTTCCTTAGGATTTGGGCCCATGATTTAGGCCCGTTTTGTGATTTAAAAAGCCAAATTCGTGTAAACCCTGGGGGAGACCTTCCATTGACGTTTTTTTACATTCTCTCTCATAGAGAAGGCTTAGTTTTGCTCTCCAAGCTTGTGGTGGCTGCTAGGGTTTCTCTCTCTTCCCTTTTCTACACGTTTTTGGTATTTTTCTTCATGGAAGGCTAAACTCTTAGGTTAAATCCCTTTGGTAATGTATCACATACTCTTGAGGTTTTATTCTTAATGCTATTTCGTTTTTATTCACTGTTTTCATGCTTATTGATATGTTATGGTTCGCTTAGTTCCATTATATAGAGATAATCCATGTGTATGAATGCTTAATTTATGCAAACTCGTAAAAACTCCATGCTTTGGCTTTTAATGCTTAATTAGAGGTTTGGGTTTTGGGGTGAGAATTGAATTTTCGCTTAGTATTTAATTCTCACGAGTTGGACAGTGAAGAGGAAAGAAATTGATCTTTTGTGACCGATGATAGAGTTGTGAACGCGAGCCAAAGGGGTTTATCCGCTTTTCCTTATCTGTTTCTTCGTTTTAATTTAATTCTGTTTTGATTTCAATTATTCAATATTCAATATAAAAAAACCCCCCCTGTTTTCTATGCATACTATGTGTTCGACCTTTTGCTTGATAAGATATTCCTTGGGAGACGACCTAGGAGTCACTTCCTAGTACTATACTTAAACTGTTTTTATTTGTATCGGGTACGACCTCGATCAAATTTGGCGCCGTTGCCGGGGAATATCGGTTCTTGCCAAAGGTCATTAGTAGTTAGTTAGTGTCGTAGTTAGTATAGTTATTATAGTGTGTCGTGTCTGATTTAGGGTCTAGTAGTCAATTCTGATAACCGGTTGAAGTTGCACTGTTTGTTGTTTTGCTATTTTGTTGCAATTAGTGTATTTGATTGATTCTGTGGTTGCTAGTTCACATAGTTGTGGGTGGAATTTTTGCACGAAAATTTATATCCACACTACTTTTATCATATAAAAAGGTTTTGAGGCACCACGATCACTCAGATAATCACTGGTTGTGAGTTCCAGAAAAATTTTCCAAGTTTTAGCAGCACTTTCTTCAAATCGTCGCAACTTTTGACCCGTAACTCGGAATTTGACGAATTTTATATCAAATCGAAGGGAATTTTCTTAATAATCTGATTTTTCTAACTTCGTCAAAAAACTCCTTCGTCTGGATCCTGAAAAAGCCATTTTACTATTTCTTTTTTATTTTACAAGTTTTATTTTCTTAGTTTTTGGTCTCTGATTTAATTGTTTGACTTGGTTCCCTTTTGAATTTTGTCCTCAAACCTTTTTGTGGTATGTTTTCATGATTTTAGGGTGCTGAAAAAAATAAAGAAAAAAATTTTAAAAAATAAAAAAATTTTGTTGCCTATTTTGGTCATGTATATTTGTGACAGTTTGCTATGCTACATGGTGTTCTGTTCAGTACATGACTAGGGGCAACCCAAGCTACTTGCATCCATATAACCCTGAAATTGATAGAACTTATCACAGACTAGTTAGACAAAATAGGAACCAGTCCATAGGTAGTGAGTCTATTGAGTCTTTACATAGTGAGTCTGCTTCTTTTTCTTCTATTCCTATAAATTCTGATTCTTATTCTGATTATTCTGAAAATATGGCTCAACCTCCACCACGTGAGAGGACATTGAGGGAGCTGGCTGCACCTGATTTCACTATTGAAGATTTGTGCATCCAGTATCCCGATGACCCGTATGAGCTAAGGTCTGGACTAATTCATTTGTTGCCCAAGTTTAATGGTCTTGCAGGTGAGGATCCTCATAAACATCTCAAGCAGTTCCATATTGTCTGTGCTACTATGAAACCACATGATGTGCAAGAGGATCATGTTTGTCTTAAGGCATTCCCACACTCCCTAGAGGGGCTAGCCAAGGATTGGTTGTACGATCTGGCCCCTGGTTCTATCACAGTCTGGGATGACCTGAAGAGGGCATTTTTGGAGAAATTCTTCCTTGCATGCAGAACAACAACAATCCGAAAGGATATATCAGGCATCAGGCAACAAAGTGGAGAAAGTCTCTATGAGTATTGGGAGAGATTCAAGAGATTGTGTGCGAGCTGCCCCCACCATCAGATCTCAGAGCAGCTGCTTATTCAATATTTCTATGAAGGTCTCAACCTCATGGAGAGAAACATGCTTGATGCTGCAAGTGGTGGTACCCTAGGAGACATGACACCTTTAGAAGCCAGAGTCAAGATTGAGAAGATGGCTTCCAATTGTCAACAATTCCATGCAAGGGGCAACAGCGATGCAATCATAGTGAGAGGAGTGAATGATGTTGGCACAAGTTCTGGTAAGGTTGAGAAGCTTGAACAGAAGATAGATTCACTTACAACTTTGGTCACTCAATTGGCCATCAACCAGAAGAAGTTGTCTCTACCTGCTAGATTATGTGGCATATGCACATCCGTTGAGCACCCAACAGATGCATGCCCTTCTGTGCAGCAGCAACCAACGACTGATGCTGACCAACCTGAGGCATATGCCGCCAACATCTTCAACAGTAGAAACCAGCAGCCACAGAACTTTGATCTCTCTACCAATAGATACAACCTTGGTTGGAGGAACCATCCCAACCTGAGATGGTCTGATCAGCAGCAACCTTCACAGGTTCAATTTCAGAACAATTCTAGACCACCATATGTACCTCCTCCAGTCCAGCAACAGAGACAACAACAGGCTAATTCTGCACCACCAGCTCCTAGTACTGAGCAGCAGCCTTCATTGGAAGAGCTGATGAAACAGATGACCATGCAAAATCTCCAATTCCAACAGGAAACTAGAGCATCCATTCAAAGACAAGAAGCCTCCATTCAATCTTTGACCAATCAGATGGGACAGATGGCAACAGCAATCAACACTATACAATCTCAGAATTCTAACAAGTTGCCATCCCAAACAGTGATCAATCCAAACCAGAATGTGAATGCCATTAGTCTAAGGTCAGGGAAGCAGATTGTCACACCCACACCAGAATCTGACCTCAACAAAGGTGATCTAGTTTCAACCAACAAGAAGAGCCAAATGGTCGAGGAGAGTGAGCACACAAGTACCAGAAAATCCCATCCAGCTCAGCCTTCCTCAAGCACAACACCTGCTGCTGCCCAACAACCACCCCCCATTCCTCTTCCTTTCCCACCAAGGGGGGTGACTCAAAGCAAGAAAATGGAAGAGATTGACAAAGAGATACTTGACACATTCAGGAAGGTGGAAGTCAACATACCCCTTCTTGATGCAATCAAGCAGATTCCAAGGTATGCAAAGTTCTTGAAGGATCTATGCACACACAAACGGAAGCTCAAGGGCAATGAGAGGATCAACATGGGAAGAAATGTCTCTGCTCTTATAGGTAAACCCGTCCCTCATATTCCTGAAAAGTGTAAGGATCCTGGAACTTTCTCTGTGCCTTGTATCATAGGTAATACTAAATTTGAGAATGCTTTGCTAGATTTAGGAGCATCTATTAATGTTATGCCTATGTCTGTTTTCAAATCTCTTTCACTTGGACCCCTTCAACCTACGGGTGTGGTTATTCACTTGGCAAATAGATCTACTGCCTACCCCGCAGGTTTGATAGAGGATGTCCTGGTTCGGGTTGAAGAGCTTATATTTCCTGCTGATTTTTATATTCTTGATATGGAAGAGGACACCTCTCGTAGTGCTGTCCCAATCATATTAGGGAGACCATTTTTGAAAACAGCCCGAACCAAGATAGATGTGCATGCAGGTACACTTTCCATGGAATTTGATGACAGTGTGGTTCGATTCAATATTTTTGATGCTATGAAACATTTTTCTGATGACCACTCTGTTTTTCATGTTGACTTGATTGATGATCTGATTGATGAGCATGTTCTAGACTTTTTGCATGATTATGATTTGCCATCTTTCACTAGCTCATTTACTTGTTCTGCATGTTCTGATTCCGAAATGTGCACTGCATGCATTGAAATTGACCAGTTTTTAAATTCTGCTACTGCATCTGTTGATTCATATGATATAGATTCAGATCATGCTAACCCCATTTCTGTTTTGCATGAGTCTAATTCACTTGTTCAGGTGCAGGCAGCAGAATCCAATTCTGCTGCTCCTTTAGTTCCATCTGTGATGCAGGCACCTTTATTGGACCTGAAGCTCCTTCCTCCTCATCTCAAATATGCTTACTTGGAGGCTGAGCAGAAACTTCCAGTGATCATCTCTACCTCCCTTTCTGTTGATCAAGAGAAGAAGCTGCTGGATGTGATTAGAGCAAACAAACGGGCAATAGGATGGACTTTGGCAGACGTACCTGGTATTAGCCCCTCCATGTGCATGCATCGGATTTTATTGGAGGATGGGGCTAAACCAGTGAGACAACCCCAGAGACGGTTGAACCCCCAGATTCTTGATGTGGTGGAGAAAGAGGTCACCAAGCTGCTGCAAGCTGGCATTATCTACCCCATTTCAGACAGCACTTGGGTAAGCCCGGTTCAAGTAGTTCCCAAGAAGTCTGGGGTGACAGTTGTCAAAAATGAGAAGGATGAGCTGATTCCCACTAGAGTGCAGAACAGTTGGAGAGTCTGCATTGATTATAGGAAGCTCAACCAGGCGACCCGCAAGGATCACTTTCCTCTTCCCTTCATTGATCAGATGTTGGAGCGCCTGGCAGGTAAATCTCACTATTGCTTCTTAGATGGTTTCTCTGGTTATTTCCAAATCTGTATTGCACCAGAGGACCAACATAAGACTACATTTACCTGTCCTTTTGGTACATTTGCTTATAGGAAGATGCCTTTTGGCCTATGCAATGCTCCTGGCACTTTTCAAAGATGTATGATGAGTATTTATAATGACTTACTTGAGCATTGCATAGAGGTCTTCATGGATGATTTTAGTGTATATGGTTCCTCTTTTGATGCATGTCTTGATAGTTTGTCTAAGGTGCTTAATAGGTGCATTGAGACTAACCTTGTCTTGAATTTTGAAAAATGTCATTTTATGGTAGAACAAGGCATAGTCTTAGGGCACATTATTTCGCATAAGGGCATAGAGGTTGACCCTGCTAAGCTGCATGTAATATCACATTTGCCTTACCCCTCTTGCGTGCGAGAGGTGCGTTCTTTTCTTGGCCATGCAGGTTTCTATCGAAGGTTTATTCAGAACTTTAGCAAGATAGCCCTTCCACTATCCAACTTGCTTCAAAAGGATACCACATTTGAGTTTGGAGACCAATGCAAGAAGGCATTTGATGAGCTAAAGAGAGCACTCACCACCACTCCCATCATCCAACCACCTGACTGGACTCTCCCATCAGAGCACCGTGCACATTGGGCTGTGAAGCAATGAAACTTAGCTCTTGATCAAGCAGGTGAGGAGAGGAAGCTGCAGTTGAGTGAGCTAGATGAGATCCGTTTGGAGGCCTATGAGAATTCCAAGTTCTACAAAGAGAAGACCAAGAAGCTCCATGATAGCTCAATTTTCAGAAAGGAGTTCTTGGTTGGTCAAAAAGTGTTGCTCTACAACTCTAGGCTTGGAATCATGAGTGGAAAGCTCCGCTCTAAATGGATTGGACCGTTTGTAGTCACCCAGGTGTTTCCTTATGGCACTGTGGAGATTAAGAGTGAGTCCACAGACAAGAGCTTCAAAGTCAATGGTCACCGACTCAAGCCTTTCCTAACCTCTCCTACTTTGGATGATGCACCTGTGGAGGAGGCCTCATTGGTCGACCCCATTTTTGACCCACCATGATTTCGAGAGTCTTCTTTTCTCCTTCTTTACTACTTTTATTCCACTTGTCTATATCTGTCTGATTCTGCTATTTGTTTTACATTGGGGACAATGTGTGATTTAAGTGTGGGGGGGAGAGTAGTTTAGGTTGCATATTTTTGCTTTGATTTTTTAGGTTTTGCTAAGTTTTGGGCATTTTCTTGCATGTTTTTGCTTCATTTTAGTAGAGTCTTGGTATCTTGTGTCTGAATTCATGCATTTCTGTGTGTAAAGTTGCTTTGGATAATTAAGAGGTGGTAACACTGTGATAGAATTGTCCCTTTTGTGAGGATTTGAGCCTTAATTGTGGGTGGATTGCTATATATGCCACCTAATTTTTCTTTCATGTGTGATTGCACTCTGGATTACTTGCACTCTAGAACTTGACTTGACTCTTGTTGATACATGATATTCCCATGCACATTTTGAAATGATTTAGGCATTGTTTTTTTCTTGAATAAGCCATTAGCCATATGAGCCTACCTTGAATGAATTTATCCTTTGATAGCCCCTTTGAGCCTTTATATCCCTTTTCTTTGTTCTTTAGCTCATTACAAGCCTATGACTGAAAAACCATGATTGTCCTAACCTTAGGGAATGTTGGAGCTTTGGAATTGTTTTGGGAATGGGTATTAAGTAAGCGAGGGTGCTTTGTTCTTCATCTCTTGTGAGTTCTGGGTTTTGCCTCTATGATCGGTGATGTAATTATGGCTTTATCTCATTATGCCATTTTTATTGTTTCTTCTTTTCTTTCGTTCATGAAGTTCTGCAATGAAAAAAAAATTGAAAAAATGAATGATGAAAAAAAAAAAGAAAAAGAAGAAGAAAAAAAATGGAATAAATGGTTGATTGAGGCATGGAGGATTGGAATTAGAGGTTGTTGTTATGTTTACCATTTCATTCTGGGGTGGATTGTGCTTATTTTTTTTTACTTGTTCCCCATTGCTCCTCTATTCCCTGGGTTTTAGCTACATTTCCCATATTTTTATCCTACCTTGTCCTTGGCCCCATTACAACCCTGAAAAGACCTTTTGATCTTAATGTGCATGTGTGTTGATTGTTGATGTTAGAGGCTTGTCAAGCCTATGGTTGTGTTTGTTTTTCATGATGTGCCTTGAGTGTAAACACTGATTAACCTTAAACACTTGAGTGTAAACACTATTGAGTGATCCTTGTGAGTTTCTATCGTCTTTGTGACTACCCTCTTGATGTCATTGGTTTTCTTTGCATATTTGAAATAATTGGATGATGTTCATGGATGCTTTGATTCTTTGGTCCTTATTTTCTTCATGTGCTCGATTTTGCCCATTTCTTTGCATTTCCTAGAATTCATTGTGAAGTATGTAATCTCTTAGGTTTGCATTCATTAGTTGTCGTAATCTTGTTGCATGATTCACTTTGGTGCATATTGATCTTCTCAGTCCAAATTCTTAGTTTTGCCCAGGAGTGCAAAAGGATAAGTGTGGGGGTATTTGATGAACATTTTATTTCCCATTTTTCCTTGCATTATTTTACTCCTATTATTGATACTTGTTGCCTATTTGACATTGTTTAGCTTGATTTAGTGATATAGAGTTTATTGGACTAATATTCTGAATATTGTTTAATTTGGGATTATTTAGCCTAATTAATTCTATTTCTATTTTCAGGTCATATTTGGCACAAGGGCTTTTTGGACATTTTGGGAATGAAGATTTAATGTTGGAAGAGAAGATATATGATGAAGTGAAGATTGTAATCTATCTTTAGGATTAGTTGAGATTTAGTTATATCTTTTAAGATTTAGATTTTATCTATAAGATATTTTTAGATTTAATTTAGAGATAAGCTTTCCTTAGGATTTGGGCCCATGATTTAGGCCCGTTTTGTGATTTAAAAAGCCAAATTCGTGTAAACCCTGGGGGAGACCTTCCATTGACGTTTTTTTACATTCTCTCTCATAGAGAAGGCTTAGTTTTGCTCTCCAAGCTTGTGGTGGCTGCTAGGGTTTCTCTCTCTTCCCTTTTCTACACGTTTTTGGTATTTTTCTTCATGGAAGGCTAAACTCTTAGGTTAAATCCCTTTGGTAATGTATCACATACTCTTGAGGTTTTATTCTTAATGCTATTTCGTTTTTATTCACTATTTTCATGCTTATTGATATGTTATGGTTCGCTTAGTTCCATTATATAGAGATAATCCATGTGTATGAATGCTTAATTTATGCAAACTCGTAAAAAATCCATGCTTTGGCTTTTAATGCTTAATTAGAGGTTTGGGTTTTGGGGTGAGAATTGAATTTTCGCTTAGTATTTAATTCTCACGAGTTGGACAGTGAAGAGGAAAGAAATTGATCTTTTGTGACCGATGATAGAGTTGTGAACGCGAGCCAAAGGGGTTTATCCGCTTTTCCTTATCTGTTTCTTCGTTTTAATTTAATTCTGTTTTGATTTCAATTATTCAATATTCAATATAAAAAAACCCCCCCTGTTTTCTATGCATACTATGTGTTCGACCTTTTGCTTGATAAGATATTCCTTGGGAGACGACCTAGGAGTCACTTCCTAGTACTATACTTAAACTGTTTTTATTTGTATCGGGTACGGCCTCGATCAGTCTTCATGAGTTGGCTCTCTCTTCATCACTTGATGTTTGTTGTTGCTTGTTGAGCTTGAACTTGATCAACACATTTGTAGCTTGTTCAAAACCTTTTGGCATTTATCAAAACATTCTTCATGGATCTTACAATCTCCCCCTTTTTGAAAATGACAAACATGTTTTGAAAGTATGAAGTTGTTGATGCTTGAACCATTTGATCACTTGGTGAGACTCTTGCTCCCCCTCGATAAATGCTTTTGACATTTGAAATCTAATTGAGTTAAGCTTGATTCTCCCCCTATCTCCAACAACTTTGCTTAACCTACATAAAAACAACAAAACAACCTTTCTCCAAACATACTATTTTATTTCTCCCCAAAATGATAATATTTCTCCCCTTTGATTCAAAACATCATTATTTCTCCCCCTTTGGCATTATCAAAAAGAAATATATACCAATTAAAAATATAAGATCTAAGCCAAAATAGAGAGATTAATAAGATATAACAATCAAAGCATGATAATCATCTAATGATTACTCAATGATATCAATTATAACAAATTGTATACCAATAATATGATACCAATTGTAAAACAATTGTAAGAATTTGATACCAATAGTATTTTCTCAATAGTATAAACAATATCACATTATAAGAAATAATACCAATTGAGAGAACTATGAGCAATATCCAACAATATCAAATTGAAAATACCAATTGTATAATATCGAATGTTACCAATTTGTAGGATTTTCTCTTCATACCAATTGAAGAAGCAAATGAATGAATAACATATGAAAGTCCTTTTGCTCTTCAATCATACCTACAAAAAACAATCATGCTTTGCTTTTTGGTATCCAAATGGTTTTGGATCCATTTTTGTTAGTGTAGGGACTCTCACCCTTTTTCATCCAAACAAAATCTCCTTTAGGTATACCATGCACTTTAATATAACACACATTTGAAGTATGTCCATGAGTACCACAATAGAAACATGTTGGTGCATTTGAAAAATCAACTTTAGAAAAATCAACAACATTTCTATGAGAATTACTCTTAGCATTAGTATAACCCAAACCAAACTTGTTTGAATTTTCTCTTTGAAAATTTAACAATGTGCGCAATCTAATATCACCATTTGAGAAACTTGCAAGCTTATTTTTCAAAATAGCATTTTCATCTTTAAGCAACTTGCAATCCTCACAATCAACCACAATATTCAATCTACTAGCACAATCACAAGAAGAACTAGCATATATAAGATCAAGAGTTTCATTTTCAAGATTAAGCTCATCAACTTGTTTTTGAAGTTCTAAAATCTCTTGTTGATGTTTCAAAATGATCTTCTTCCTTTCAATGTTTTTCAAAGCTAGTTTCTTAAATTGTTTATGCATTTCTTCATAAGCATTATATAACATTTCATATTTTGAAGAAATTTCGGATTTAGTAAGACTTACATCGCTTTCGTCGCTTTGATAACTTGATTCATCATTTAAACTTTCCTCTTCATTTACTAGAGCTATCAAGTTGAGACAAGCGGCATCTTCATCATCCGAAGAACTATTTGATTGGCTTTTCTTGTCTTGTTCATCATCACTATTCCAAACTATGTATGCCCTTTTAGTTTTTGCATTTTTCTTTTCTTTCTCCTTCTTCTTGAGATACTTAGAGCATGAGTACTTGAGATGACCGGGCTTTCCACATTCATGGCAAACTATACCTTCTTTTGATGTCTTTGTCTTGTAGTGTGGGGAATTCTTCTCTTTACTTTTGTCTTTGTTCAACCTTCCTTTTCTCCTTAGAATCTTATTGAACTCTCTTAGTAGAAGTTTCATCTCCTCTTCATCAATGTCCGAATCGGTATCTTCATTATCATCATCATCATCATCAGAACTCTCTTCCTTTTTATATGACCTTTTAACTTTAAGAGCAATTCCTTTTCTTTCTTTGTTCTTGTCCGATTCTTCATGCATATGCAAACGTTCAGGCTCCATTTCATGTTCTTGTAGCTTTCCGAAAAGTGTTGCTAAGTCCATGTTGTCCAAGTCCTTTGATTCAACAATTGTTGTAACCTTGGGTTGCCATTCCCTACATAGACATCTTAAAACTTTGTTAACAAGTTCACAATTCAAGAAAGTTTTACCAAGAGCAATGAGATGATTAACAATATGAGTAAAACGTTTTTGCATAAAACATATAGATTCATTAGGCAACATACGAAACAATTCATATTCATGCATCAAAGAATTTAATCTAGCACGCCTAACTTCACTAGTGCCTTCATGTGTGACTTGCAAGGTGTCCCACATTTCTTTGGCATCACGACATTGGGAGACTCTAAAGAACTCATCATAAGATAAAGCGGAGCTGATGATATTCTTTGCTTTTAAATCATATTGAATTTTCCTTTTATCATCATCAGTCCACTTATCTTTGGGAGTAAGTGTAAGCACACCTTCTACATCTTTTGAGGGAATATAAGGACCATTTTCAATGGCTTCCCAAATGTTCACATCTATAGCTTCTATAAAGATTCTCATCCTAATTTTCCAATAACCATAACCCTCTCCACCAAACATAGGAGGGCGATTTATTGAAGCACCTTCACCACCAAAAGGATTCGTAGAACCCATTGTAGTTTCTCAAGGATCTTAACGAAAAAGCTCTATGCTCGTGTCTTTCGACCGAGCTCTGATACCAATTGTGAGAACCTACACTCGGTGGGTGAAACAACTAGGAAACACTAGGAGAACACCTAGAAGGGGGGGGGGTTGAATAGGTGTTTAAGAAACCTTGAAAGATTTTCGCAAGAAACAAATCAAAACGATTAAAACAAATGATTTTCTTGAAAATTCTTTAGCCTTAATCGATTAGTACAAAGATGTTAATCGATTAATGCCTCTGTATATTGAAAAAATCACTTTTCAATCAAATACGAAAATCAATCAATTAACAAGTATAACCAGAGATTCAGCGGAAACAATTAACACCTATATTCTTATTGATTAACCTAGTTATGAAAATGATTTTCCCCAAATTCATTTGAACAATAAAGATTCAATTCAATCAATTATGAAAAATCACTTTTTCTAGGTTTTCAACCAAGAACACAATTAATAACAAGAATTTAAAGAGTAGAGAGTTTAGAGATACGACACAGTGATTTATCCTGGTTCACTTTCATCCACTTGAAAGCTACTCCAGTCCCCTCTTCAACCAAGAGAGATTCTTCACTATGAGGAATTAGAGTTTCTCAAATTACAAGTAAATGCCTCACAAGACTCCCTTCTTGCTAGCCTACAAGAGATACCACACCCTTGCCTTGTAACCCTATTGATATCTAATCTAACCTCTTTTCTTGCTTGCCGATACCCCACAACAAGACTTCCAATGCTTGCTTCACTACAAGACTTCCAATTGCTTGTTAACACAACAAGGCTTCCAAGTGCTTGATGAAATGCCACACCAAGGCTTCCAATATAACTTTGCTTGATTCACAACCAAGACTTCCAATTGTTGTAGATAGCTTGCCTCTTGCAAAGATTACAACTCAAATGAAAACAATAACAATCCTATGAATCTCTTTCAAAAGCTATGAAATATCAACATGAGAGATTCAAGGTTTCTTGATCAAAGAATGTAAAAGTTAAAGCTTTGATCTTGAGAAAGTGAGAGAGAATAGAGTGGCTTTGATTCTTTGTAAAATTGATTATCAAAATGATGGAATATGATCACAAAGGTTAGGAATAGGTTTATATAGAATACCCAAAAGTTGGAGCACTTAGAAATGCTTTTGAGAAGTGAAAAACGTATTTAAAAAACCATATCTGATCGTGTTACTCGAGTAGAAAAAGTGTTAATCGAGTAAAACATGATTTAATCGAGTAAGCCGCAAGTCTGCAAAAATTTACTCAAGTAAAAGGCAAGATAATCGATTATCAAAAGTTTGTTAATCCATTATCAGTTCAAAATATACTGTTAATCGATTATCAAAAATCTGTTAATCGATTATTAACATTAAAAATCACTTAAAACTTGTTTTCTCAAAAACTAAACCTTTTCTTTCAAACCTTTAAGCCACCTATTGATTTTAGGTAAAGTGAATAATCAAAATATGATATAATCATGCAATCAAAAGAGATTCACTACCCTCTAATAAACTCTACCCAAACTCATAAACTAAGAGACTTGTGAGGCTAAAGATAAAACAATAAAACATAAACTACCAAACTAAGTCTTCACGAGTTGGCTCTCTCTTCATCACTTGATGTTTGTTGTTGCTTGTTGAGCTTGAACTTGATCAACACATTTGTAGCTTGTTCAAAACCTTTTGGCATTTATCAAAACATTCTTCATGGATCTTACACTATCTCTATGGCACTACGTTCCGGGTGTTCAGTGACCATAAGAGTTTAAAGTACCTCTTTAATCAAAAGGAGTTGAATATGAGGCAGCGTCGATGGATGGAGTTTTTGAAGGATTATGAGTTTGAGCTCCATTATCATCCTGGGAAGGCAAACGTTGTAGCGGATGCATTGAGTAGAAAGGCAATGCACATCAGTGCGATGATGGTCAGAGAAGCTGCACTGATAGAGGAATTTCGAGATTTGAGTTTGACAATGCAAGTGGAGCCGACGAGTATCAAGATGGGGATGCTGCAGATTGCTAATGAGTTTCTGCAAAGGATTCGAGAATTGCAACTCAAGGATGAGAAACTCATGGAGAATAAAAGGTTGATGCGAGAGGGTAAGGAATTGGAATTCCAAGAAGGGAAGGATGAAATCCTGCGTTTTAGAACGAGGATTTGTGTCCCTGGTGATTTGGAAGTAAGGAGAATGGTTCTGGATGAAGCACATAAGAGCAAGATGAGTATGCATCCAGGAGTTACTAAAATGTATCAGGACTTAAAGAAGCTATTCTGGTGGCCTGGTTTGAAGAGAGATGTAGCTGAATATGTGGCATGTTGTTTGGTATGTCAAAAGGCCAAGGTGGAACATCAAAGGCTAGGAGGAGAGTTACTTCCTTTAGAGATCCCGTTGTGGAAATGGGATAGCATCTCGATGGATTTTGTGTCGGGATTGCCAAAGACATCTACTGGTCATGATGCAATTTGGGTGATCGTGGATCGTTTGACTAAGTCAGCGCATTTCATTCCCGTGAATATGCGCTACTCATTGGAAAAGCTCACTCAGTTGTACATCAAGGAAGTTGTTCGTCTGCACGGAGTACCATCAAGCATTGTGTCTGATCGCGATCCAAGGTTTACATCAAAGTTTTGGGAAGATCTGCATAGAGCCTTGGGTTCAAGATTGAAGCTAAGTTCTGCATACCATCCTCAGACTGATGGCCAAACGGAAAGGACTATTCAGTCATTGGAGGACATTCTACGAGCCTGTTCTTTGGAAGGACAAGGGAATTGGGAACAAATGTTGCCACTCGTGGAGTTCACTTACAACAACAGCTACCACACGAGCATTGGAATGGCACCATTTGAAGCTTTGTATGGGAGAAAGTGTCAGACGCCGTTATGTTGGTTTCAAGTGGGGGAGAGTTCTATGATTGGACCAGATATTTTGCAAGAGACCACGGAGCAGATCAAGATGATACAAGAGAAGATGAGGGCAGCTCAGAGTAGGCAGAAAAGCTATGCTGATAGAAGGAGAAAACCCTTAGAGTTTGCTGAAGGAGACCATGTGTTCATTAGAATCGTACCAACCAAAGGTGTTAGTAGAGCCTTGAAAACTCAGAAACTATCACCTAAGTTTATTGGTCCCTATCAAATTCTCAAAAGAATCGGCCCAGTAGCCTATCAATTAGCTTTGCCTCCGTCATTAGCTAACCTCCATAATGTATTCCATGTGTCTCAATTAAAGAAATATGTCCATGACCCCACCATTGTTCTTAGTATCCAACCTGATGACTTAGAAATTCATAAGAACCTAACCTTCAAAGCTGTGCCAGTTCGTATTGAAGATCGAAGAATCAAGCAGCTTAGAGGGAAGGACATTAGTTTGGTCAAAGTCGTCTGGATTTATGGAGATGTGATAGAAGCATCTTGGAAGTTAGAGAATAGGATGCGTCAGGATTATCCTAATTTGTTTGTATAAGTTGAATTTCGGGGACGAAATTCCTTGTAAGTGGGGGAGTAGTGTAACACCCCAAAATTTTAATCCCCGATTAGTGAAATGTTAATTATAATTTAATTATAATTAATAGTTTCTATATTAATCCTTGATTAAAATATGTGTTCATATGATTAACTTATGTGTGGAAATTATTTAATAAATAATTTAAATGCATTAAATGAGTATTTTGCATATTAGTCCCTGGGTTGGGACCTAGAAGCAATTATAGGAAAGGTTTTGGAGGGAAAGTAAATAAAATAATTATTTTTCAAAATCTGGGCAAAATACTCGAGTATTATTCCGAATACTCGAGTATTCTGGGTCAAACTGCACGAGTTAGTGCGTTTGATGAGTCGCCATGAACGATTCTCTACCTCCGCCACGAAAACACCTTACTGCCAACACCCTGGGTGGCGTGTCGTCACGCATGAACACCCTCCATGTCTATTTAAGCTCAGAAACACCAAATGAGTGAAGATTTTTGGCTAAGTTCGAATTGTTGAGTGAGTTAGGGTTCATAACTTCGTCTGATCAATTCTCCTTCTCTGTGTCGAGTTGAATCACAAATCATACACGAATAGAAAGCTTACATCTTGAGCTTTGTATAGAGAGTGAAATCGTGAGATTTGAGTGAGTGTGCTGAGAGAATCGAAAGCTTGGAAGTTGGAGCTTGTGCTGTCAAACCCATTTCTGGAGCTTACTTTGGATTCGATTTCTGGTAAGCTCATGAATCCTTGAGTCTCAAATTCAGTTTCCTTAGTTAGATGATGTTGCAAAGAGTATAGAATATCTAATTTCCCCAATTTAATCTTCTGTTTCATGTACAAACCAATTCCATTTTGGTGTGGTACTCAAAATGCTCTGCATATGGCATTTGAAGTTGGTCTGAGGATTTTGGAGCCTTTTTCGTGTCAATCCTTGTTTGGAAAACATCTGAGAGGTAAGGGGAAGTAATTATATTCACTAGATAGAGTTTAAATTCCATGAATTGTGTTAGAGAGCCACCAAGAGGCTCTAAGGGCTTAGATTGAATAGGAACTTTGGTTTGGAGACCAATCCATGCTCTAAAACTTTGCTGAGCAAGTTATATATCATGCATGCAAGCTTAAATGAACTTTAATTCATGAGTATTGAGATTATTCTGCAAATTGAGGTATTGAGTTGTGAAAATGTGTTTTAATGCATGATTACTGAATTCTCTGTCAATTATGTGTTTTGATATGAAATGAATGTTGTAACACGTTCAAATTATGTTGTATGAACTCTGTGGATCCCTGGAATGGACTAGAATTAAGTAGAAATGAAAATGTTATGTTAAAACCAAGTTTCAGTGTTATCTGCTACGAAACACTCGAGTAAAAGGCAGGGTACTCGAGTAAAATGCTTTCAAAACAATGTAAAATGAACAAGAACACTCGAGTATTTTGTCTGGTACTCGAGTATCGAGCATGACTTGAGGACAAGTTTAGGTCAAACACTCGAGTCATTCAAGGTCACTCGAGTATTCTGGAAATGTTCAAGAACACTCGAGTAACCCATGAACTACTCAAGTAAATTGTTGAATTGAAAACCCAAATCCTCAGAAAGTCATGAACACTCGAGTAGTCTTAAGAACACTCGAGTAATCTGGAAAAGTTGAGTAACACTCGAGTGTCCTGAAGTTTACTCGAGTAAATGGTTCAGAACCTGAAAACACCATTTTCAATTCTGACTTAATAGACTAAGGAATTATTAATAATAGTCCAAGGGATCAAGACCTAGAGAAATTGATTAATACAAAAAGATCGTTTGGTGACGGTCCTTTTTGATAAAGAAAATAAAGCCTAGGTGGCCTGTAAAGTATTAATCAACTTCCCTTAAGTCTAAAAGATAAAATGCATTCATTCTGGAGTTTGGGTGGTAGGACGTATTTCATGTTTGTTAAACATGTGGAGGGCCTCTGGGAGTGCCAATACGCTTGCTTGATGACACGTTGTTGACGTGGTCGGCTTAGTGGATGCCGATATGGATATATCGTTTGGATGACGATCCGTTTGGATGACGGGATATGCTCGGGTGGCATGGATACCAAGCTTGTCGTGTACATTCTAGGTGAATGTACGAATGGTTGTATACCTAGGAATACAACGCACTGTTGAGTGCTGGGTTGTCAGGGATGGACGTCAGAGAGTGACATAGTATTATGATGGAGATAGGCTTGAGAGCTAAAGTCATGCATCATGCCATTCATTTAATTCAACTGTGATAAATGAACCAAGTGTGGGCATCTTACTTGCATTCAATATCTGCTAAGTGTTAAATGTGATTGATATTAATTGATGCATGTTACATATTTATGTTGCATAATTTATTCTCTATTGATTATGTGTATAGAATTACTTACCCCTATGCCCTTGTAGGTGATGTCTCGCTACATTGCTTGCATCGAGATCCGGCCACTTCCTAGTGGCATATGGATCTATGAGGACCATCGCGCGGTGTTCGAGGGGGAGGTAGAGATTACCTTCTACCACCCGAACCCGCTGATACGATTCCGTCCTCGTAGGTTTAGGATTCCCATCATATACACTATGCATGTACCCCCGTTTTACACTTACCATGGACCACCTCCCACGCGACCAGCTCGCTCTTACCATAGTTTTCGTTTTCGACCTACCCGCTCTCACGCTTTTACTTCGAGAGTCGTCCGCGAGGGGACTCCCCTATCTGATCCGAGGAGCCCAGTCAGGGTTTCACCATCACCTGACCCGGTACCCAGCGGTAGGGTACACTCTCCCTCGGATGAGATCGAGGAGGATCCGGTGGAGGACGAGAGTGGGGGCGAGCCTGTCGTGCATTCTACTAGGAGTGACTGAAGGGACGATGATCCCTAGGTACATGCATATGGTGTATGATGTGGGTCTGAGGATCCGATGTGTGGAGGCTGTGGAGGAGATTTGCTGCTGCTACTGTGATGATGATGTTGCTACTATCTTACTACTACTTTTACTTTTGGGAGACTACTGCTACTACTACTCCATCTGATGCTGCCAGATCTATGTGACTATCCCTAGAGTTGTATATTTTGTTATGTACATATTGTGGATATACCTTTGGAGTACTTTAGGGTTTTGGTCACACTATGTAGATCTGTTTTTATATGGACTTGTACTTATGGATTTGGAGACTATATTATGGGCTATGTACTTATGACTATGTTTATATATAAAACCTATGTTTATACTTTATCAGTCGCATAGTCCAACGAATTCCGCTTACTCTGATTTAATCTATTGAAGAGCTCGGCTAAATATATTACTTAATGGTATCAGTTTTATCAAAATGCATGGGTAACCTTAGCTACATGTATGATACATGGATGTTTTCAAAGAACAAAGATTACCCTACTTGTGAAAGGATTTTAAGAGATTGCCGAACTCGATATAAACATTTTTGTAAAGGTTTAGAACTTATTCTCCAAGAATTCCAAATGACGATTTTGTGCACCCGCTGTTAAAAAGAAAAATTTATTTCTATATTTTCTTAATACGCGCAAGTCCATATATATTATCCAATATAAAAGCTTATTTATTAGTTTATATTTGGGTAATCCGAGAAGGGTGTCATAGTTTGTGTGATGGTGAGTGCTTGTTAGTGCAAGGATAAGCATTTGAGATTAGGTTCTCGTCTTCTTAAGATGTAGGACTTAGTTGTCCCTAGTGTCTGTTGCATTAGATTAAGGACCCTGTTGGTTAAGTAGAAGGTAGAAGTGAACTGATCTTGAGATTAACATCCTTTGCCAAAACTTAAGTTTGTTGACCTTGATGCATCTTTTTGATATTACCCTTAAGAAAATAGAATGTTATTCTTGAGACCCGTGTTTGTTGAATTGTTTCAACAAAGACAGTTAGTCGGAATCCAAATTCTTTCTTAAACCTTCCTACTACACCGTATCCTTACTAATCTTTTCCGAGACTTGTTAACCTAAATAGTGATATTAGGAATGCTATGGCTATCCAAATAGTTAAGCTCGAACAATCCAGGAACGATACATAGTTTAAACCAAATAAGAAAACCAGAGTTTAGTAGTAAGCCTGATCGAAGTTGGGGAGCCACAAGGAAGAAAGGGAGTGTATATTGACCCTAATTTGAGGGAATAAGTAAGGATGATTAGGCATCTTTTATTTTATAGTTAGATGTCTAGACGGAGAAAGTGGTAGGTTAATGAGAACCTAAAGTGTAGAAAGTAGTGCGTATTTCAGGATTTTAGGATAAACCCAATGCTTTTGGAGATGTGTGAATTTTGTTTGCTTGTTTTTCTGGGTTTATACCCAAGATGTGCTCTCGGAAACAATGGTCAACCCAAGGAACGACATCTTCTTCGGTTAGTCTGTGTGACTTAAACCGGTTCGACCCGTAAGTGGTTTGCTATGGAGCTTTATCATCCGAGAGCGACACGCGAGAAGTATTGTGAAGAACATAGTGTCAGTAAAGGAAAGGACGACTTTAAAGCGAAAGTGAGGATGATGTGAGAGTTGCTGTGCCCTGCTGCCCAATCCGCAACGTATTTCTCGGGGACGAGAAATCTTTAAGTTGGGGAGACTTTAACACCCATCAAAATCCTCGTATGGTTTTAAATTCTAGAAAGAAGTATTTTGTGAAGAAAAGTATTTTTGAAGGATGTTTTCTTAAATGAATTTCTTAAATCATGTTTTCAAAGTGGTGAATGAATTTAAAGAAATGATTTTCATGAAATAAAGCCATGATTTTTTAAAAGTTGATTTTTGGAAATGATGATATGATAAGAATTATTTTATAAAAGTATGTTTTGTGTTTGATATTTTTGATGCCATTATAATTTCTATGCATGAATAATTTTGTAAATGAGAAGATTTATTTTTCTATGTGTAGGTATGTGCGGTTTTGTGTGTGTATGCTTAGTATCATATGGAATTAAATTAGTAAATGAATGTGATTATGTGTGAATGTATGTATGTGTGTAACATGCATGTATTGGCATGATGTATATATGTGCATGAGTGTAGGTGTTAGGCGTGGAAATGGGTGAATGTATGCATGAATGAATGAGTGAATATATGCATGTATATGTGTGTGCAACGTGTAGGTGCATGAAAGAGGGTGTGAATAAGGTGTATATGTGTGAGTCCATGAGAGTGCCGTGTGTGTGTGTGTGTTGAGAGGCCTAGAATTTTCTAAGGAGTGGAAACCAAGTACCCAATTCCCAACTAAATCCTAACTAAAACCCAAACTAAACCCTAACTAATAGTTGAAACCCTAATGGAAAGCCCCTAAGTCAAAAGCCTAGCATGAACCCTAACCTCTCTTGTCCCCTACCTTGTCTCCTTTGAGATGATAAACTCCACCCATGCAATTTTGTGGGAAGCCGAATTTACCCCTCTCTCTTTAGCCCTTGGTCGAATCACTTAAAGGGCAAAGTAGGAAGCCATAAGATTTTATAAAAGCCTTGGCCTTATCTTCATTTCATTCACTCTTCACTTCACTTCTTCATTTCCCATCCCACTTCTTCATTTCTTTCATCCCACACACCAACACCAACACAAGTCTAAGAGCCTTCTTAAACTCTTAGACTAGAAAATAGAAAATAGAAAGATAGAGAGAAAGAAGAGGAAACCGTGAGGAAGAGGAAGAAGAGATCAACCCCAAACATAGGAAATTCTTTGAAGAACAAGTGTTGAAGACCTTATTTCTTGGTATAAACCGAAGACCCTAGAAGAACTAGACTTGACTTTGTTTGTAATCTTGTAATTTTATTTCTTTTCATCTCTTGCATGTTTATTTTAAGGTTTGATCTAAGCTTGCATGTGATGCTTTTGCTTTGATCTTGATTTTTTAGACCTAAATGAATATGTAATGAACTAAATGATGGAGTTTATAATTCGGTTGATGTTGTTTATGTTTGATCTTGATGTTTTTCTTTTAGATCTGAAGTTTTGTTGATGATCTTTGTGAACTTGATGAAGATTTCTTGCATGTTAGGTGTTGATGCCTAAACCGTGAATTATTAAGTGTTTTATGTGTTTATTTGATAAATATATGTTTGATCTAAAATCATTTTTAATTTTGTTTTGCATTTTGATGGATGATGACTTTGAACCTTTGCATGTCTTGATTTTTGGTTTAATCTTGATGAAAACTTTGATTTGTGTTATGATCTTTAATTTTGTTTTGATCTTTGATTTTGTTTTGATTTTAAGCCTTGCGTGTAATTTTTGAACAAAGCTTTTTATTTTCTTGGATTATGTCTCGGTTTTGACCCCTTTAGTTACCTAAGATGATTTTGTCTCCTATTTGTGTTTTTATGTGCGATTTGTAACATCCTGAAAATTAATATTAAATAATATAACTTTAGTATATAAATATCTATTTAAGGATAGGATTAAGCCTTAGAAATTGTACAAGGTTAGAAGGGTGGTATGAACATAGGCCGACCTAGGATGTGAGATTAAGGCCTCGGCCCGATCCCGGCCGAGCTAGATAGGATTGTGCGCATATGAACCGAGCTGGATGAGAACCAAACGCGGAACCTGTTGCCCAGACCGATTAGCCGACCTCAGCGCACCTCACACCCCTATCCGAGAAGGAAGCTCGGACTATTGCTGTTCCTAAGTGCCGAGCCGACTTACCCTAGCCGATACATCCTAGCTCCTCCGTGCCAGCTCATGTTGAGCTGTAGCCCTTTGGGATTCGTACCATCCGTACTTTGTCCTTGTCATTCACTTTTGTACTATCATTCACTTTATGTCACTATCACTGCCTTATGTCCTTTTCAATGTACTGTTCATGGCTTCCTCAAGAAGCCAATGAATCTTGTCCACATATTCAAGCTTCCTCAAGAAGCCAATGAATCCTAGCCACACAAATATTTTCCCTAAATGAATAAAAGAAAACCCAAACACCCCATAACACGCTTTGCATTTCTCATTCTCTTCCTCCTACGAATCTCTCTCTCTTTTTCTCTTTCAAGTTCCAGCAACAACAAACCCTCAACACACCTTCTTTCCCTCTTCTCACTCACACATCTCCCTCTCCTCCTCCAAGTCTCACAAACCGGAGACCCACCTTCTCTCCATCCCCGTTCTGTTCCGGCGTCCCTGGACCGTGTGGCAGCCGGCGTGCAGCTAAGAAGAAGGGATTCGAGTGGTGTGAAGCTCACAAGGCCAAGGTCTAGGTCAAGGAAGTCATCCTCAAGCTCTCAACTCTTATCTCACACGGTTTGAGGTAAGGAGTGAGTGTTACCTCTACTTGAGTTTGGGTTTCTAGGGTGTTCATAAAGGGTACTAAGAGTGGGTATTAGATTAGGGAATGGATCTAGGTTAATGTAGAAAGAAAATGGTAAAAAGGGTAAAAAGGGAACTAATAAATGAATTAGCAACATGAATTTGAAGTAGGGATGAGTATTGTTGTATGCTATATGTTGGTATTTACATGATGGATTGGTTGAATGTTTTATTCTTATTGTTGTTGCTGTGGTATAAATGTCTACTGAGCTTTGATATTTATGATTCATGTCTGTGGCCGAGCTGAGTGACTTCGGTAATGGGTGCGAGGAAATGGTAGAGAGGCAAAGTAGGAGAGATAAAGTAGCTAGACAGAAAATGAGTAAGGTTAATGGAAAGAGGGAATGGTTACCGAATTTAGCCGAGAGAGAGGCCGAGCTAAGCAAATAATGAGATTAATGTAAAGAGGAATAAATTAAAGAGTGGAGCCGAGAGAGGCCGAGCTAAAAGATGGTTAACAGGATAAGAGAAATTAAAGAGAAATGGTTGTGTGATCGGGTCATAGTAGACGCGTACCGGGTGCGTGCATTGATCGCGTCAGACGCATACTGGGTATGTGCAGCTGTAAGACGGGTACTGGGTACTCACAGTTATGATTCACACAAGGTTCCGAGAACGGAATCGGTGGGATGTGTTCCTGGTCCTAGCAGACGCGTACTGGGTGCGTGCATTGATCGCGTAAGCCGAGCATTGTGGTGCTCGCAGCTGTAAGACGAGTATTGTGGTACTCGCAGTTATGGACACTCCTTACTCCATAGAATGATCGGCGGTAGTGCTCCTAGTCATAGAAGACGCGTACTGGGTGCGTGCATTGATCGCGTCAGACGCATACCGGGTATGCGCAGCTGTAAGACGGGTACTGGGTACTCGCAGTTATGGATGACACTCCGATATCCGACGGTAAATGGTGTAAGGCATGCACTGGGTGTATGCATCCGAGAAGAGTAAAAGACTGTAAGCTATGTGAAAGTGAAATAATGAGAAATGAATCCGAGATAGAGATGATAATCCGAGGTAAGAAAGGGTGAACCGAGGTATAATTAATAGGTAATAGAGCGGTTGGATAATCATGTGAGTCGAGCTAAATTAGATTGTATGATGTGAACTGAGCTAGATGAGATTGTGTGTATGTAACCGAGCTAAATGAGATAGTATGCATGATGTAGGGTTTGATTTCTTGTGATTTATTTGCTAATTGACTACTTGTGTGTGGCTTGGTAGTTCGGTATGTCATTTTAGAAACTGCTTACTTAAGTTCTGTGTAATGCTCACCTCCTTACCATTTTTCAGGTACTGAGCCCGAGCAGATGCAGTCCCCGGCCGAGCAGGATCACTCTCCCTCACAGGGAGAGTAAGTTATTTAGAGTCAGATAGGTGGATGGGTCTCGGCCAGTTTGGCCAAGCTAGAACATTGTTTTGTATTGGGTCTCGGCCCGTCGGGCCGAGCTAAAACACTGATTGTATTTTGAATGACCGATCTGAATGTACCTAAACTTATACTTTATGTATTTGATGCATTTAAGTCTTCCGCTTTATTAACTCTGATGTTTTCGTTATTAATGGTAGGAAAGATTATTTTTGGCAAATATCATATCCATATTAAAAGAAATTTTAAATCCTAATTTTGGGGTAATTAAGGGTAATTATTATATAGGGTGTTACATTTTTGGTATCAGAGCAGTTTCTCCTCGGCCTGTTGGAGTTACAAAGGACTCCAGTGGTTACTCACCAAGAGAGTGACAAATAAGTAAAGTCTAGAAGTCTAAGTTAGACAATAGAGCTCATAGGCATATATGTTTATATATATATATATAATTACTTGATTAATCGGAAGTTAATTGGCTTTCTCTCCATGACCGAACAGCATGGCTGGGAGACGAGCTGATAACGACCGAATTACTGCTGTGTTGGAAACTCTGGTTCAACTACAGCAGAACCAAGCGCAGGCTCAGCAGAATCAGGCTGAGAACCTCGCTCAAAACATCGCCGCAGCCGCAGCAGCTGCAGCTGCAGCCCTTCAGCCCCAACCTCCGGCTCCGGTCGAGATAGACTGGATGAGCCGATTTCGGAAGAACGAACCACCTAGGTTCGAAGGAGGATATAATCCAGATGGAGATCAGAGATGGCTCCAGGATATTGAGAAGATTTTCCGATCTCTGCAACCTCCCTATGAGTACAGGGTGAGGTTGGCTGAGCTTGTGCTGGCTAGTGAAGCCGAGCACTGGTGGGATCAACAGAGCCGAGGACTGGAAGCGAATAATGAGGTCATCACTTGGGATTTGTTCCGAGTTCGATTCCTTGGAAAGTACTTTCCCGAGGATGTCAGGAGAGAGAAGGAGCTCGCTTTTCTCAAGTTGGAACAGAGGAACTTGAGCGTTGGGGAGTATGCCGCTCGGTTCGAAGATTTGATCCGTTATTCAGGAAGCTACCGAGATGCTGATGAGCGTACCAAGTGCATCAAGTTTGAGGCTGGTCTCCGTGACGATATTCGGCTCACATTCGAATACCAGAACGTGGCCAATCTCTCGCAACTGGTGAACATGGCTAGCACCTATGAGAAAGGGCTTAAGAGGAAAGCTGATGGAAAGAGGAGCAAGTCGGCACAGAAAGGAGTGGGTCCGATCAGAGGAAAAGGAGCTATCCAGAGATCTGCCCCATATGTGAATCCGAACTCCAGAATGTCAACAGCTCTGAGGAGTAGTGGTCAAATGGTGGCTGTTCCTGGCCCGTATCCGATATGCCAACATTGTGGAAGGCAGCACCGGGGGGAATGCTGGAATCTGGATCCGAGCAAAACCAGAGGATCCTATTTTCGATGTGGCAAGCCTGGCCATTTTGCAGCTCAGTGTACCGAGAATATTGTGAAGGAAGAGGTCAATGTGACCAAGGCTCATCAGACTGGTATTAACCGACCTATGCAGAGAGGCAAAGTTTACACTATGGATGGAGAAGAAGTGACTGATGCTGACGAACTGATCCGAGGTACTTGTCAAGTAAACAGTATTCCTTGTGCCGTGCTATTTGACTGTGGAGCCACACATTCTTTCATTTCCCTTGACTGTATGAATAGACTGAAACTATCCCCAGTGGAAATGCCTTACAAACTATCCATTTCTACCCCAACCAATTCTTCTGTAATCACATCTAAAATGTGTCTAGAGTGTCCTATCCAAGTATTAGGCAAAGAATTTAAAGTCAATTTGATTTGTCTACCCTTAACCAAGCTAGATATTATCCTTGGCATGGACTGGATGTCTCAATACCGTGTCTTACTCGATTGCCGAGAAAAGACCGTAATCTTTAGTGGCCCGTCTGTTACGAAGTTAGAGACAACAGAGGAACCGACCTTAGACCAAGTTCCTGTGGTCGGAGAATTCCTTGAGGTTTTCTCGGACGAAATGCCTGGCTTACCGCCGAATAGAGAAGTAGAGTTCAGTATAGACCTCCTTCCGGGAACTGGCCCGATCTCAATTGCTCCGTACAGAATGGCGCCTCCCGAGCTAGAAGAGCTTTTGGCCAAGAAACTAATCCGACCAAGCGTCTCACCTTGGGGAGCCCCGATTTTATTTGTTAAAAAGAAAGATGGTAGCCTCAGAATGTGCACTGATTATCGGAAGCTCAACGCGGTAATGGTGAAGAATAAATATCCCCTCCCTCGGATTGACGACTTATTGGAACAACTCAAGGGAGCGTCGGTATTCTCAAAGATAGACCTCCGATCGGGATACCACCAGATCCGAGTACGAGAAGAAGACATTCCGAATACAGCCTTCCGAACAAGGTATGGGCATTTTGTGTATGTGGTTATGCCCTTCGGACTTACCAACGCTCCTGCCATCTTTATGGACTATATGAATAGAATCTTCCGACCTTATCTGGACTCGTTCGTGATAGTCTTCATAGACGACATCCTCATCTACTCTCGGAGTCCGAGCGAGCACGAGCAGCATCTGAGAACGGTGTTGCAGGTTTTGAAGGATAAGAATATTTACGCTAAGCTCTCTAAGTGCAGCTTTTGGCTCAACGAGGTTTACTTCCTCGGGCATGTGATATCGGAGCACGGAGTTGCGGTTGATCCCTCCAAGGTGGAAGCGGTACTTAAGTGGGAGAGACCTAACTCGGTGACCGAGATCAGGAGTTTCCTCGGTCTTGCAGGGTACTACAGGAGATTCATTGAAGGATTTTCTAAACTGGCTCTACCGTTGACCTCGTTAACCAGAAAGGATGCACCTTACCAGTGGTCTGAAGTGTGCGAACAGAGCTTCCAAGAGCTAAAGAAAAGGTTGACGAGCTCGCCCGTATTGATCTTGCCCGATCCAACCAAAACCTTTGACGTATTTTGTGATGCCTCGAAGCAGGGCCTCGGCTGTGTGTTGATGCAGCAGGGAAAAGTGGTGGCTTATGCTTCTCGGCAACTTCGGCAACACGAGCAGAACTACCCTACGCATGATCTCGAGTTGACAGCAGTAGTGTTCACCCTTAAGATTTGGAGACATTACCTGTATGGCACGAAGTTTGAAGTGTTCAGTGACCACAAGAGTCTCGGCTACCTGTTCGACCAGAAGGAACTGAATATGAGGCAGCGCAGATGGGTGGAATTTTTGAAAGACTACAATTTCAACCTGCACTACCATCCTGGAAAAGCTAACGTGGTGGCCGACGCACTGAGCAGGAAAAGTCTTCATCTGAGCAACATGATGGTCTGAGAGATGCAGTTGATGCAGGAGTTCTGTGACCTTAACCTCGGCATACAGAAGAAGGAAAATAGTGTGGTGCTGGAGATGTTGCCAGTAACAAATGAGTTTGTGGGTTTCATCAACGAAAGACAGGCTGCCGACCTAGAACTCCAAAAGCTATTAGAAAAAGCCGGAGACAAGGATGAACCCGACTTCACTAAAGGACCTGATGGTCTTGTACGATTTCGAGGCAGAGTTTGCATTCCCATGGACTTTGAAGTCCGAAGAGAGTTGATGGAAGAAGCCCACAAGACGAAGATAAGTCTTCATCCTGGTGCCACAAAGATGTACCAGGATCTGAAGAGGTTGTTTTGGTGGCCGAAGTTGAAGACCGATGTGGCCGATTATGTGTCTCGATGCTTGACATGTCAGAAAGCCAAGATCGAGCATCAGAAACCAGGAGGATTACTCAAGTCATTGGAGATCCCTCAATGGAAGTGGGACATCATTTTGATGGATTTTGTATCAGGTCTACCAAAGATGAGAACAGGGCAGGAAGCCATTTGGGTGGCGGTGGACCGACTTACAAAGTGTGCTCATTTCCTGCCGATCAGCATGAAGTACAGCCTAGAGAAGCTGACGCAACTGTACATCAAGGACATTGTCCGACTTCACTGTGTGCCGATCAGCATAGTGTCGGACCGTGATCCTCGTTTCTTATCTCGATTCTGGCAGAGTCTGCAAGAAGCCATGGGTACAAAGTTGAGGTTTAGCACTGCTTATCATCCCCAAACTGATGGACAATCCGAGCGCACCATTCAGACTCTTGAGGACTTGCTGAGAACATGCGTGCTTGAACAGTCGGAAAGCTGCGAAACACTGTTGCCGTTGGTCGAATTCACCTACAACAACAGCTTCCATTCAAGTATCGGAATGGCTCCTTTCGAAGCCTTGTATGGTCGGAAATGTCGGACGCCGCTATGCTGGTTCCAGATAGGTGAAAACTTGTTGATTGGTCCCGACATTATTCATGAGACAACTGAGAAGATCCGAATGATACAAGGGAAGATGAAAGCCGCTCAGGACCGACAGAAGAGCTATGCCGACAAGAGAAGGAAACCCTTGAACTTCCTCGAGGGAGATCATGTATTTCTTCGGGTATCCCCTATAACGGGTATCGGCCGAGCTATCAAATCAAAGAAGTTGACCCCTAGGTTTGTCGGACCGTACCAGATATTGGAGAAGGTCGGACCTGTAGCATACAGAATCGCTCTACCTCCGCACTTGTCTAAGCTCCACGATGTGTTCCATGTCTCGCAACTTAGGAGATACATTCACGATCCCTCGCATGTGATAGCAGTGGACGAACTGCCGCTAAGAGACAATCTGACCTTCGAAGTCCTACCAGTCCGAGTTGGAGATAGACAAGTCAGACGACTCAGAGGAAAGGAAATCCCCTTGGTCAAGGTATTATGGAATCGAAATGGTGTGGAGGAAGCTACTTGGGAACTCGAGGAGAAGATGAAGCAGTCATATCCGCAACTGTTCAATGCTGACTGAATTTCGAGGACGAAATTCCTGTAAGTGGGAGAGGAATGTAACATCGCGAAAATTAATATTAAATAATATAACTTTAGTATATAAATATCTATTTAAGGATAGGATTAAGCCTTAGAAATTGTACAAGGTTAGAAGGGTGGTATGAACATAGGCCGACCTAGGATGTGAGATTAAGGCCTCGGCCCGATCCCGGCCGAGCTAGATAGGATTGTGCGCATATGAACCGAGCTGGATGGGAACCAAATGCGGAACCTGTTGCCCAGACCGATTAGCCGACCTCAGTGCACCTCACACTCCTATTCGAGAAGGAAGCTCGGACTATTGCTGTTCCTAAGTGCCGAGCCGACTTACCCTAGCCGATACATCCTAGCTCCTCCGTGCCAGCTCATGTTGAGCTGTAGCCCTTTGGGATTCATACCATCCGTACTTTGTCCTTGTCATTCACTTTTGTACTATCATTCACTTTATGTCACTATCACTGCCTTATGTCCTTTTCAATGTACTGTTCATGGCTTCCTCAAGAAGCCAATGAATCCTGTCCACATATTCAAGCTTCCTCAAGAAGCCAATGAATCCTAGCCACACAAATATTTTCCCTAAATGAATAAAAGAAAACCCAAACACCCCATAACACACTTTGCATTTCTCATTCTCTTCCTCCTACGAATCTCTCTCTCTTTTTCTCTTTCAAGTTCCAGCAACAACAAACCCTCAACACACCTTCTTTCCCTCTTCTCACTCACACATCTCCCTCTCCTCCTCCAAGTCTCACAAACCGGAGACCCACCTTCTCTCCGTCCCCGTTCTGTTTCGGCGTCCCTGGACCGTGTGGCAGCCGGCGTGCAGCTAAGAAGAAGTGATTCGAGTGGTGTGAAGCTCACAAGGCCAAGGTCTAGGTCAAGGAAGTCATCCTCAAGCTCTCAACTCTTATCTCACACGGTTTGAGGTAAGGAGTGAGTGTTACCTCTACTTGAGTTTGGGTTTCTAGGGTGTTCATAAAGGGTACTAAGAGTGGGTATTAGATTAGGGAATGGATCTAGGTTAATGTAGAAAGAAAATGGTAAAAAGGGTAAAAAGGGAACTAATAAATGAATTAGCAACATGAATTTGAAGTAGGGATGAGTATTGTTGTATGCTATATGTTGGTATTTACATGATGGATTGGTTGAATGTTTTATTCTTATTGTTGTTGCTGTGGTATAAATGTCTACTGAGCTTTGATATTTATGATTCATGTCTGTGGCCGAGCTGAGTGACTTCGGTAGTGGGTGCGAGGAAATGGTAGAGAGGCAAAGTAGGAGAGATAAAGTAGCTAGACAGAAAATGAGTAAGGTTAATGGAAAGAGGGAATGGTTACCGAATTTAGCCGAGAGAGAGGTCGAGCTAAGCAAATAATGAGATTAATGTAAAGAGGAATAAATTAAAGAGTGGAGCCGAGAGAGGCCGAGCTAAAAGATGGTTAACAGGATAAGAGAAATTAAAGAGAAATGATTGTGTGATCGGGTCATAGCAAACGCGTACCGGGTGCGTGCATTGATCGCGTCAGACGCATACTGGGTATGTGCAGCTGTAAGACGGGTACTGGGTACTCGCAGTTATGATTCACACAAGGTTCCGAGAACGGAATCGGTGGGATGTGTTCCTGGTCCTAGCAGACGCGTACTGGGTGCGTGCATTGATCGCGTAAGCCGAGCATTATGGTGCTCGCAGCTGTAAGACGAGTATTGTGGTACTCGCAGTTATGGACACTCCTTACTCCATAGAATGATCGGCGGTAGTGCTCCTGGTCATAGAAGACGCGTACTGGGTGCGTGCATTGATCGCGTCAGACGCATACCGGGTATGCGCAGCTGTAAGACGGGTACTGGGTACTCGCAGTTATGGATGACACTCCGATATCCGACGGTAAATGGTGTAAGACATGCACTGGGTGTTTGCATCCGAGAAGAGTAAAAGACTGTAAGCTATGTGAAAGTGAAATAATGAGAAATGAATCCGAGATAGAGATGATAATCCGAGGTAAGAAAGGGTGAACCGAGGTATAATTAATAGGTAATAGAGCGGTTGGATAATCATGTGAGTCGAGCTAAATTAGATTGTATGATGTGAACTGAGCTAGATGAGATTGTGTGTATGTAACCGAGCTAAATGAGATAGTATGCATGATGTAGGGTTTGATTTCTTGTGATTTATTTGCTAATTGACTACTTGTGTGTGGCTTGGTAGTTCGGTATGTCATTTTAGAAACTGCTTACTTAAGTTCTGTGTAATGCTCACCTCCTTACCATTTTTCAGGTACTGAGCCCGAGCAGATGCAGTCCCCGGCCGAGCAGGATCACTCTCCCTCACAGGGAGAGTAAGTTATTTAGAGTCAGATAGGTGGATGGGTCTCGGCCAGTGTGGCCGAGCTAGAACATTGTTTTGTATTGGGTCTCGGCCCATCGGGCCGAGCTAAAACACTGATTGTATTTTGAATGACCGATCTGAATGTACCTAAACTTATACTTTATGTATTTGATGCATTTAAGTCTTCCGCTTTATTAACTCTGATGTTTTCGTTATTAATGGTAGGGAAGATTATTTTTGGCAAATATCATATCCATATTAAAAGATTAAATCCTAATTTTGGGGTAATTAAGGGTAATTATTATATAGGGTGTTACACGATTCCATAATTTGATCTACATGATTTATATGCATGCATGTGAGTGTTTGACTTTGGAAAGTTATTTTTATGATTCCCTTGAAAACGAATTGAAAGTGTTGTGTTGATCTATGATTTTTACTTATTTTTGTAAGAAAGTTTAGGATTTCTTCTTACATGTTAGTTTTAAATGAAATGATTATGTTTCCTTGAATTGCATGCCTCGGTTTTTGAAATAAAATTAGGAAAATAAGCTTTAAAATAATGTTCCTTGCATGAACATGGTTTAGTCTAAGTGTTGATCTTGTATGCGATGCATTCGGTCATGGTTGAACTAAGGTCTATGCATTTATTTTTGAAAGAACTTGATATATGCTCTATGTATGTGCATGATCTTTGATTTGAAATAGGTTAGAGTTTGATTGTTTTCTAAGTTGTAGCTCATGGTCTTGTCAAGAGGAAGAAGAACTAATTTCATAAGTTTTTGTGTGTTTGATGATTGCATGAATCTTGTTTTGCTATGTGTGTGTGTATTCGGTTTGTGTACCTAAGTGTGCCTAAATAATTTTGTTCTATGAAATAATATGTTTCTAAAGTTAATTAAATGTTGAATTGTGAACATGTTTATTTGAGGATGAATGTTTGTTTTATGATTAAAGTTGAACAATTGATTAAGTGTTTATGTGATTCGAGTAATCAAAGTGTGTGGTTGACCGTGTGAGTGCTTGGTTTTGAATGAAATTTGCTTTGATGTGTTTGAGTATGTGAAATTGTGTTTTAAGATTTATTTAATAGTGAAAACTTGAGTTTTCAAAAGAATTAATATTGAACTAAAGAGTATTTGAAACTAGAGAGTGTTTTTACAATGTTTTGGGATTTTATTTGGTGATTTTGTGAAACCATTCTTTGCTGTCCAAGTCTATTTAAAATTGTTTTCTTGATTTTTTTAAACTGAGTTTACGAGACTCAAAGTTTGGTCTTCAAACGGTAATTGATTTGAGCAAAACCCGGATTAAAATCCGGTGAATTTTTCGGTGTTTTTGAATGAGGTTAAGGTGCTGTCCAAGATGGACCAGCAACCTAACCAAGTGATTTAAATTGTTTTATTTGATGTTTTCAAAGTGTTTAAGGAACTAAGAAAGGTTAAAGGTGTTTTGAGAAAGCAATCATGTTTTAAGATTTCCGACGAGGAACGAAAGAACGTTTTAAGTTAAGAAAAGTTTTTAATAAAAATATGTTTTAATTAATTCGAGGAATGTTACATACGAGGGATTAAGGCAGTGGCAGCAACCAAGATCAGAGAAGACTGTGCACATTCAATTGCTGGACCCCAGGTGAGAGAGTAGCTTTCCTAAGACACCGTGGTAGTAGGTGTTGTATTAAGACGTTCCGTATCAGCTCAAAGATCGGAACTTAGTGGTTCTGCGTCAGTAGTATAGTGGCAATCGTGTTTTTTGTGTGGCCACTTATATGAATAGGGCAAAGACCACCTTGTTGTGTGTGATGTGTGATGATGTATTGTTTATATTTGTCTATCCCTGCTTGTTGATACTATATATAGTTAAGTATATGATGATGTGAATTAATTGAGAATAAAAAGAGATAATCCCTTGTTGGCTTAAGTCCTTACGGAATAAGGCAGCCTTATCTTGATAAGACATTGAGAGTGGAGATAATGATAAGAGGTTTGAGATAATAATTGAGAAAAGGTGATGAGATGAGAGTGGTAAAGATGTGATGATGTGATGATGTGATGTGAATGAGTCAGAGCTAGGAAGGAATGATGATGTGAAACTGAAAGTGAAGAGTTGATGAGAGTGGAAGTTTGATTCTTTGGCTTTGGTTTCTTGGATTGAGACTAGCGTTGAGTTGAGCTTGCTCCTCCACTAGTTCTCAAGAAGGGAAAGTTTTTGAGAAAAGAAATTTTTGAAAAGATTTTCAAAGATGAGATTTTTGAGAGGATTTATGAAAGGAATTTTTGAAAAGAGTTTGCAAACTGAAATTTTTGAAAATGTACTTTTGAAAGGGGTTCCCAAAATGAGATTTTTGAAAAGAGTTTATAAAATGTATTTTTGAAGGGGTTCCCAAAATGAGAAAAATTTTCCAACATTGATTTTCTGAAAGTGACTGTGAAAAGAAGTTTTGAAAAAGGATTTCGAAAAGGAGAATTTTTGAAATGAGTTTTCTAAAGGAGATTTTGGAAAAAGATTTATGAAATGAAATTTTAGAAAAGGATTTGTGATTGAAGCTTGAAAGAGTTTTGAAGAGGAGTTGTGCAGTGAGACGTTTGAAAGTTTATGAAAAGAGATGGTTGTTTGGGAAAAGTTTTTGTGATGAGATTCAAGTTGTGATTGTGATCCCGCTCTGTGCCAAGCTTGAGTTATGAAAAGTGATGTAAAGATAGCGGTCAGGACTCATTGTAGGGATGCACGAAGGGTGAGCTGACCATTAGGATAAAAGACTTTAAAAGACATTAACAGCGAACACGGTGAGATATGAGTGTTAACCCGAAGTAGTGGAGAGGAAGGAACGATAGGTATCTGCGGATACTTAGGACGAGATTGCATTAGGGGAGGACGATGACGGTGAAACGTCAAGAAGTCTAGAGTATTGTTGTAGGCAGAACGAACTCCATAAGTGGTGCACTAACGTGGTGGGGACTGGGTCTAATACCGTGGTAAGTTCTGCGTGCACACTAGAACAATACTGTCGCCCCCTAGATTGCAAATCGAGAACAGTGAGAGGAACTAGAGTGGGGCATTTTGTTTGCCGCTAAGAGCGTGCTTTGTTATATATTGATATGATTTGAGGTTGGGCCTCCTGGTCAGGGACCATTTGTGTGTGACAGCTGTCGTGCCCGCACGGTAAAGGTTCTGAACTCCTGTTTGCTTCCGACTAGGTGGATGGTGGCCGAGGAGATGTAGGCATAAAACGTGAGTGCTAACTACGAACGGACGCGTACCTCGATGATTCTTTAATTCCCCATAATCATCGATGGTTATAATTTGATAAGACTTATAAGAAAAGATTTATAACTAAGAAAAGTAAAGTTTATGGAGTCTTGATGGTGAGAAGGCGAAGTTGGGATAAGTGATGGAGACCCTTGAAGAGGGAAAGGAAATAAGTGAAGGATTGAGAATGGTGAACGAAGATGTGATTGAGGAAATGATTGGAAATTAAAAGATGTTTATATAAGAAAGATAATAATAAGAGTTGTGATGTTATGTTGTGTGTGCTTTGTTTGTATTGTGTGTGCTGTCTTGATATTTCGCCTGCGGTAAATCCACAACGTCGACGATTCGTCGTTCGGAGCGCTAACTCTCTCCTGCCCGTTGGTATATCGGTGTCTCCGGTACTCCAACGTGCAGATGGATTATCGCATGGAGATTTCAACATGGACCAGACATGGATGTGGCTGGAAGCGTACCCCATCTGGCTGGGTATGGATTGGTGACTCTCAGATCGTGATTCTGGATCCTGAGCATCGACTTTGCGGAGCCAACCTTGGACCACTGTTGGGACAAGTATCTGTCCGAGGATTCAGAGACTATGAGGAGAAGGTGCGATGTGAAGCTCAGAAGATTGCTTCTGCTTCAACTAGGATGCAGTGGGTGCCCAAAAATGGTGGGTCAGCAACGACCGCCGTGGCGTCTTCTTCTGGAGTTAAGAAAGAGTGCAAGGAGGATCGGGAGCTTCACCCGATAGTTTTCATTAGGAAGAGTCGTAGGTAGGGTACTTAGTTTAAGTTGTTGTAAGTGTGTGTCAAGGACCATCTTAGCAAAGTATCACTTCTGTAACTATGCCCTACTTTATTTTGTGAACTGGCGGGATGTTGAAAACTGTTTAAAAAAAAATTTGGAAGGGAAGGTGCGGAATGGTTTTTAAGTAACGACCCGGTTTTCAGGTAAGAACGAGAGTATGCACCAACCGTTTTGCAACAACTCTTTTAAAAAAAATGACCTCATTTTTGAACAACTCTTAATTAAATGATGATTATTCCCGGATGGTGAAAATCGGGGCGTTACAAATGGAGAGTTGATATATGATGATTATTGGATGAAGTTTGGTGTTAATTTGATGATTTAGAGTTTTTAGGGTTGAGAGAGAAAGAGGTTCGATCTTAGGGTTTTTGGGAATTACTTGTTGCATCAACAGAAATTTGCATATTTATTTTGTTGATTTGTTGCAAATACTCGAGTACTACTCGAGTATTTGGACAAAATACTCGAGTATTGATTGAAATACTCGAGTATTGCCTGAGAGCAGTATTTTCGAGGATTGGTTTTCTGATACAATACTCGAGTCTTTTCCTAAATACTCGAGTATTGGCTGATAATTTCACTTTCTAAGGCTTTCTAACTCATTCTACATTACTTCTATGTATTTCAACTTTGTCCTAACTTTAATCTTATGAATTCTAATATTTTTACACTTAAATAAAACTCAGGATGTTACACGTTAAACACATCAAAAATTTATTAAAATCACAATTATAATTCACATTACATAAATATTTCAATTCTGGACTTTTTTGGACAATATTATAAAATTCAAGGAAAACAATTTAAAACTTCACAAAACTTACTCAAACTTTTTCTTATAATTAACACCTTAAAAACGACAAGTTTTTGACCAAAAGAAATCATTTTTAAACTCATATTTATCACAAACATAAAACTTTGGCAGCAATCATAACTTACAATTAAAAATCACTTTTCACACTAAAAATCATTTCAAGATTTAGTACATGCAATACTACCAAAATTTCTAAGCTTTAATCAAAAGAAATCATTTTTAAATAATTGCTAATGATAGAATAAACTTTTGGACAGCAACCTAACACTTTGCTAATATCCAAATAAAATTATCATAAAATTTTATCTAACAAATAACTTTACAAAATTTCATTTTCCAAAAATCACATCCATACATTTTAAGTATTCAAATCTTTTTAGAAAAATTTGGACAGCATAACAACACAATCACATTACCCAAAGAAAATCAATACAAAATTTTGTTTATCAAATATCTTTCCAATATTTTGCTTCCTAATCATAAAGGACATGCATCATAAGTCTAAAAATCATTTTTATAAATTTTGAACAACGTTAAACACTCATGCAAATTTCATTCACTAACATTCAAAGAAAATCTTTTTATCATCATAAAATTGACTTTAACTTTTTGCTACACTAAGTTAACACAAAAACTTTAGCTTTAAACAAATACAAATCATTTTTAAATCAAAGTTACTATTAAAAGAAAATGGGGACAACATCATTATTCATAAAAAAAAAATCACTTTCCAAGCATCAAAATCATGTCAAAGTTACATACAAGTCATATTATAAAAATCCCTAAGTTGTACACACGAGAACACATTTTCAAACCATTATCATCATAAAAATTAAATCTTGGACAACATTAAAATAAACTCCTATAAAGTTCATTAACGTGCAAAGAAAACCTCCTATGTTACTCTACTTTCAAGTACTAATTTTCTTAAGAACATATATACATCATCAAGATATCACTTTCCTATCATTTTTCATGAAAGACACATGTCGGACATCATGTATAAAAATATTTCCTAACTCATTCATCCATCAAATAATTTTCTAAAAATCATTTTTCTCCTAAAAATTACTTTTCCTATTCATTTTTTGAGTTTAAACAATCTTGGACAACATGTGTATTTTTCTAACTTTTTATTTCTGAACACATTTCATGCTTCTCAAAACTATTTATAACTCAAAACATTGTTCAAGATTCAAATATTCATTCATCCACAAACAAAATCATCACAAAATACTTAGTCAAACATTAGAACAAAGACATACAAACAAAAATCTTATTTTTCTTTTTCCCAAACACCCATTCGGCCACCCTTTCTTTTCCACTAAAAAAATTGGTTTCTTTGTCTTTTTGAGAAAAAAGAAAACGTTTGGCCCAAGAAAATCAAAGTTTTGAGACATGCATAAAATAGTTATGGTTCAAAAATCAACATGCATCCACACCAATCATCCTAACACTCAAAAAGAAGTGTTCTCCCAATCAAATCAATAACATACAAGGAAGATTAAGCATTGTTCAAGCAAAAAGATAAGAGCTTTATTGACATGCAAATGAAAAATCACTTTTTAAGTAAAATCTTTCACACTCATAACCTTAAACCAACATGCAAGTATTAAAAATCATTCCTTTATCTCTCTAGTTCAATAAAATCAATGTTTTTGTTAAAAGAAGTCATTTGAGTCATAAATCAAAAGAAAAATAACATTGTGGATCTAAAGTTTCTCATTCCTTTACATGTAAAAGCTTACTCCTTTCTTCTAAAAATGCGGCTTTTATCCACATGCATGTAACAAACATAAATGTTTAAGCCTTTATACACATGCTTACAAGAAAATCATAAAAAAGGAACTTTCTTATAGGAATCAAATAAAAAGAACAAAGATGAAGATGGAAGCTTAAGGACATTACTCATATCTTTTTTCTTTGTCAGCAAAGTTGAAGAAATATTATTTCATTCATAGATCTAGAAAAATAAAGTAGTAAAAACTATAAAAAATAATAATCTTTTATAGATCTAAAGAAATAAAGTGGTGAATGCTTAGGAAAATTAGTCTTTGTAGATTTAAGGGAAAAGAAAGTAAGACATCATGAAATACACACATATATTATGAAATAAGGAAGATGGAAGAGTTTAGATTACCTTCTTTAAATAAAATTTTTTAAAATCCAAGTTCCTCTCCCTTCTCTAGCTAACGGCCTCCCTCTCTCTCTAGCTCCGAGGAAAATTCTTTTGTTTCTTAGTTGATGATTGAAAGTGAAAAGAATAAAGGTAAGTGGTTGGGTGGATATTTATAGGGAATGAGGGTTAGGGGTTTGAAATCAAAACTTTGGGGTTTATGGGTAAAAGAGGTGGTTGCTCAACGTTAAATGAGGTAGTTGGGGGTTGGGTGATAAATGGTGTTTTTCTTGTTTTCGCAAATAATCATTTCACTTTTGAACTTCAAATTTGAAAACTTACTTGTATGAGAAGATTAAAATTTCTTCCCTCCTTTCTTCTCCTTGGCCGAATTTCATGCATAGTGGAAAATAAAATTTTCCCTTCATACTTTAGGGAATGCATTAAAACTTTACCTTAAACTAATAAAATGATGAAATACTAAAGTTTTTCATAAAACTATCTAAAAATATAAAATGTACACAAAATAGAAAATTAGGCATTCATACTCATAAAAGTAAATTGTACATTATCATACGATCATTTTGACTATAAAGTCATTTTATTTGGATCATGTATGAAAAGGCTATGGAATTTTAAAGATTCCATAAATTAAAAAAAAATCAGTTTTCCAATAAATCAACAACTCCGGAAACAATAAAAGCTAGATCCCTCATGCCTTTTACGTTTCTTACTAAACTTTACCCCTTAATCCCTTAAGTGAGTCATAGTTTATAAAAGTTATACAATTACCCAGAAGTATTCCTACGAGTTGAATAATTGTATTGTTTGGTTGAAAGGCCTAATCTAAATCCTAATTTTCCAATTAAGGTTCAGATTACTAAAACAAAACATAAAGTGGCCAATTCTATAAATTGTAATTAAAACGCAGCCAAAAAATTGATTAAAAAGGAAAAACATTAATTCATAAGTAAAGAGTCAAATTAAGATCCATACAAATCCACCCTATTCCTAACAAGAGGTTTAGTTACACATATTGGGAGAAGAAATACAAAGAATGGGAAAAACTCATAATCATAGACAATAATGAATTTACCCCCAAGAGATCTTCAATCATCAAGCGGATCCCTCCAGCAATGTTGATCTTCAATCCTTGTTCCTTGCCTCCTTGCTCTCAATTGCAGAATTAGCCTCTCTTCTCTAATCGTAAATTCTATTCTAATCACTAATTGCCTCTGAAAAGTCTACAAAACCTAATGGAAAAACCTATATTTAAAGCCTAAAACTAACCCTAATTGAATTGGAGCAAAACTGATCAGGAAGTGGCCCAATTGGGCCTCTACGTGACATGCGCGCCTGGGCGCCGAGGGCATCACGCCTGGGCGCACCAGCTTGGATTGGTGCTGCTGACCGGGGACTGCACGCCAGGGCGCGCCAGCCTGGGCGCCTGGGCGTGCCAGCCTTGCTCCGACTCCATTTCGCTTTGTTCTTGCGCCATTTTAAGATCTTTTCGTCCTTTTTTCAACACCATATTTATTTTCTTCAATTAAGCTCCGAAAGTACTTGAAACATACACAAAACGGATCAAAACGTTCAGAGGATCCTAAACTAATAACAATTCCTAAAACTATACTAAAAATCCTAAATTTACAAGAGAAACAAGCCAAATCCATAGTAAAAGGGAGTCTAATTAACGCTCAAAACATCATATATTGGACCCAAATCACTCCCCCAAACTTAGTATTTTGCATGTCCCAGGCAAAAGTAAAATAAAAATTCTAGAACACAAGACTACCCTCTAAATTAAAATGTACACACCTACCCTAGGACTTCAACTCACAGACTTAGACATTTATTTTCACAAGCAATTCATACAATTGAAACCTGGTTAGAGAAACAAACTCAACAAGAACCAAGGACTAGTGATCACTCTCAACCTCACAATGTATATCTCTGATGTGTATCAAGGTTTATAGATATGTAATTCACTCATACAATGTCAATGTGTTACCATAAGCTTGACCATAGACCCAAATCTCCACTGAAATTATTGAATGCACACAAAAATCAAAATGACTTATATTTGGTTGTAATGAGGCCATGACTAAAGACGAAAGGTGGGATAAAAGAAAGAAAGAATAAAACTAAGGGCTAAAATGCAAAAACAAATTTTCCTCTAAAATTATGAATGAGCAATGAATACTAAGAAAGCACAACTCAACTCACAATTATTTCATACTTCTTTTCTTTTCACTTTTTTCTCTTCTACTCTCTTCCAAATTTCTTTTTTTTTTCTTTTCATTTAGGCTTAATTATGTCACAAGTCCCTGAAGTTTGGGGTACTTTTTCCAGATACCCTTATTCTTATTTTTTTCAATGTCTGACTCCCAACTTTTGGGCTTGTCATATACCCCTACTACCAATTCTGGTCAATTTTTCTGACACGTAACATCGGAATCCTGGTCATACGCAGGAGGTTAGGCACGTGGTGCCCCGTGGGCGAAGATCCTTTTTTTTATTTAAATTAAAAACCTAAAAAACTTAATATTTTTATATTTTTTGTTAAATAAAAAAAGAAAAAAAAGGATTGAAGAAAGAGGTCGTTTTCGTCCATGTGATGTAACACCCCAATTTGGACTTAGAATTTTCACTAAAAATTTGCGCCATTTTTTTTGTTTAAACATTTCCAAAATCAGTTTATTTTAATTCTTTTACAAAAAGATTTTCATAAAACAATTTGATTCATTTGTTTACAAAATAATTTGATACTTAACTTGCGTCATAAAAATTCTATTTCCAAAAAGAGATGTTACCATCCAATACATTTCAAAAAACTTATTTTCTCCATGTCATATTTAATTGATGGTTAACTTTGCCGAAAATAATTTAGGTACATATGAACATGATACAATAACCAAAAAGAACTTCTTTTATTTCATTTAAAATAATCCATATTACAACTGGGGTTACATTCGGGATAGAGTAATCGTATCCTACCCATCCAAAGATGGAATACAAAACAAAAACTATCCTAGACTATTAATCTTCATCATTTCCTCCACCGCAACTGTCTGGAATATTCCTTGATTGCTGCTTCTGCTTCCTCCTCGTATGTACGTCGTCCCGCGATCCTCTTCCGACTTGAGCAACCGCTACTTGAGATAGTACATGATCTGTCATCTGTGACATTGTTCCCCAATGTTCACAGGAAAGGGAAATAGAGAGAGTAATCACTCCAAACGACATGATCGTTGACGGCGTGGGCTTACCAGAGGGGAATATTAAGACCACACAAGCATATACACATCATTATTACCATTCCCTTATAATAACTTCAACTAATCACCATAAAGTCCTTTCTACCAAAAGGATAATTTTCATAAATCATAATCGTTGTATTTAATTATCTTTAGGTTCTAAGTTTCAACGTTATAACCACCGATAATTTAAAGGAAGTATCACCATCGAGGCTCAAGGGTTTAGTAGCACACACGTTACATCTCCTCCATCCTTCCAACCACATCCTAGTTCGGAAAGCATATGGGACGCACAGGAACCCTAACCATGCTGGCATCGATGTCAAAGGGTACGCACCAAAGAGTATTCAACAACCGAAGTAAAATCATTTCATCAATACAGTTTCCAAAATACAGCGACATCTAGCCCCATTCAGGTTCCTTCTCACCATCTAAGATTTGCTCAAGGGGGCGACAGTGCTATCTCTAGTTGATCGTGCAGTTCTCCGCTACGACATTGTCTACAACCGAGAGACAAGTCCTTGTAGTCTTGTCCCGCCTAGAGAAGCGCTCGAGGCTTCTTGACGTTTCACCGTCCTTGCCCTCCCCTATCACAATCGACACTTGAAGAAACACCGACCTCCAAGCATACCTGAGTATCCGTAGATAATCAGGGTGTGTTTCCTCTCCACTACTTCACTCTCAACGTGTAGGTTTAGGAAAGGGGTTCCTAAGTCTTTTAAGTCTTTTAAATCTTTTAAGTCTTTTCTTAAACCTAAGTTTTGGTCGACCCATTCTAAGCCTCGCTTCTAACGGGCCTCGACCTCTAAGGGACCACAGCAAAACTTTCTCATCGTATAGTGGGATCCACAAGACATAATCACGACACAATTATTCACGTGATTAGTCACTTAAAAGGGAATAAATACGAAGTTATTGTGCCACGATGCACCATCACTGTACCCAAACATTACTTTCGCATATTCACAAGGTTAATTATTTTCGTATTTCTTTTCATAATAACATTTCCAAAATATGCCAAATACTTTTCATGGAACGACCGGTCAAAAAAACACAAAGAACTCTTTTCATAGGAACCACCGAACATTAATTATCTTTCCATAAGATGAACCATTATTTTCAAAATATAATATACAATTCAAAAATATACAACATGGCATAATCAATTATCAACCGACATACAATAAATATCGAGGAATCGTGTTTTTCATATAAACGGCGGGATACACACTCAATTGCCGTTTTACTACTCGACCGATAGATTCCTAGTTCCGACCTTTGAGATGATACGGAACATCCTAATATTACCCTACATGCCACTATGTCTTAAGAAGGCTTCTCTCTCACCTGAGATCCACGCTTACTCTGTTTCAACCTTTGAGTCCACAACTCCAGCAGGCTCGTTCACCTTTGATTCCTTTATTCTTGAATGATGAACTACATACAATTAATATCTAATGAGTACTTTGTACTACCTAAGTAAAGGCTAAACCCAAAGTAACAAAGTACCTTAAAACAGAAGTCCTTTTTTTTAAAAATAGAAATCCTTTTTAAGGCATTAGATAACTTAAACAATTCCTTTTAACATCAAGAAATCCTTTTTACAAAACAAAATTTAAAACTCACTCCAATACTTGAAAACCTTTAAGAATACATTTTTATTTTCATAAGAACCATACTACATTGCTTATATAACAACTACCATGTTCAAGCACGTATACACATAAACATACATTTACATTTTGACTATCATAGATTTCTTAAACTTTATATTACTTTAAAAGAGACTCAACATTATAAAACTCATACATGCATGAATTAACCTAATTCCTATAGTCACACATATACCATTTAGAGAAGCATCATATCAATTAGACATCAATTTTCATAGCATTCATTCATTTATCTAAAAACACTTAACTCTATATCAAAATACAATCCATTTCATATCAAACAATATGACACTCATACCCAAACATATACATACATATATTTAGCAAATCAAAATCATTTTTAGAATTACTTAAATCAATTTATCAAATTTGGACAGCAACTACACACAAACTTGAAATTCACTTTTCTCATAAACTGTACCTCTAAAAATCATGTCTCTTTTTCCTACTTACAAAACACAAGTCCTATTATCTAATCAACATTTAAATAGCATAAAATCATATTAAAAACAATTCTGGACAGCCAGGTAAGATAGAGTTGCATCAGTTCAAGAAGTTAAGTAAAACAATCCAAAACAATTATACACAATTCCTACTCATGCCAAAGACTTTAAAACACTATTATTTCTAATAAAACATTATTTTTTTCATTATTTATAAATTCTGGACAACAACTTAATATATTTTTTTTATAAATCATTTTAATCAATCAAAAATACCCATTTTCTATTTGTTTCTACACCATATTTGTACATACAAACTAAGTACTACTAACACTCTTAAAATAATTATTTGAGGTCTTGAATAAATAATTTTCCAGAATTAAAATTAAATTTCCAGAATTATTCTTTTCCATAAAAACATGTAATTCATTCCATAGACATACTAAAACAATTATCAAATCAATTAGAAAAATTCAATTAACTTTATTTCTTTCTCATAAATAATTCGACCAGCACTAGAAGATTAGGAAAAACATTTTTAATTCTTAAAACATCTATATAATATAATTACATCACTTTATATACTCAAAACAAGAGTTTTAAGTTGTTAACAAAATATAAAGTAGATCTCTTTTAAGAAAGAACTCACATTTTTTTTCCAGCAACTAACATCTTCAAATACATCAACCACATACTCATACAATCACCTAAAAATACATGCTCTTATAAATTTATATATTTATAACAACTACCCATTTATTTCTATTTCTTTTAAACAATAAACTACAATTTAATTACACATCAAATAACAAACAATTTACAAAAATTATTCCAAGAAAACCATAGGCCTCACGGCCTATTTTTATTTTTTTTATTTTTTTTCCAGAAAATTTCATTTTTGTTTATTAACCTTACTCATTGTTCTTATTTAACTTAAATCCAAACAAAAAGAGATAAAATACAACCAAACAATAACGATTAAACAAAATTTCTATAAAATACAAATTCATACACTTTAAGAACACAAAAAAATTCCAGAATTAATTTTATTTCCCAAAAATTATTTTTAGTTCCTTTTTCACAAATCATTTTCATTTCTTTAAGGAAAACACTTATTTGTTTTTTATTCTCAAATACACATGAAATAACAACAATTACCATACAATATATATATATATATATATATATATATATCTATATATTTATACATACTGTCCAGAATAAAAGAAAATAAAAATCCATCTTAATCCTCTTATTCATTTCCATTCTCTTTTATTTTATTAAACAACAATACAATTCATATATCAAAATACACAAATCAACCATCAACTCTACTTAATATATGTCACGGCCTAAATATACATATACAAGAAAAAATATATTTCTTCATTTTACTTATTTATCATTATTCCTTAATACAAAGAAACAAAAACAATTAAAAGACAAAGAATAAAAACTTATTTAATTATACAAAATTCTCTATAATTCATATAGTCTTAGAAATAAAATAAACCCAGAAAATTAATTAATTATACTCATCAAAAATTTTAGCCATCTTAAGAATTAAAGAAAAGGGGAGATAAATCCCTTTAAACACCCTTTTTGTGTCCCTTTTCTCATCCTTAATTCATATGACTCAAGAACAATATCACATATTCAATAATAAATTTTAAAATTTAGAACTTTAGCTATTTCTTTACCATAGAAGAATTTAGAGGTTTTACTCAATAATAAAAACAAACAAATTAAAAAAAAAGATTAAATGAGTAAGTGATTTTGGGTTACCTCTACTCCTTAAGCTAAAGAAGACTTCAAGAATGAGAATGAAAAATTGTTCCTCTCCTCCTAAGATGTGCCACGCCACCCACTCTCTTCCCTTAAGCTTTTTCTTAATTTTTTTCTTTCCAAAACTTGCAATGTGTGTGTGAAAAAAGTGATGAACTATGCATGTATTTATAGGTACAATTGAGAATAAATTCCTCCTTAAAACATGATGATATTCACGCCCCCCCCCCTATTCAGATTTTTAGTCAAGAAAATTCAAATGCATCTTTTGAAACATGCACCTTCATTAATTGATGATTTTTCCAAAACTAAGCCTTAATTCTAAGAGAGTGTTTCTAGTCATTTTTCTGAATATCTTCCCCACCTCTTCATAATTTTGGACGACACATCCTAGTCAAGGGAGGATAAAATTTTCATTGGCTCATTTGAATTTACCTCATAATTGACCAATCACATTAAAGCTTTCATTTTTAATAAATCAGAAATAATTAGAAAAATGCAGAAATTTGGACGGTGCAGCCAATAAGCACCTAGATAAATATTTAAATATACCAATAAAAATATTTTATAGTCAAATAATTTATTTCATGCTCCAAAATAATTTTTCTAAGTTAAAAATACCAAAAATTCGTTTATCCCTACTGTACAGTACTTTTTCGTAAATGTCAAAATAAAATTTTTATTTTCATATATTCAAATACTAAATTTCAATACGATCGTTTTCATATAAAGTTTATAATTTTTGGACTTACGGTTTGAAAGTTATGAATTTTTGAAGCTCTAAGATCATTTCCTTCAAAAATGCACTTCATAAGCTTTCAAATAATTTTATAATAAGAAAAATAAGAAAATATATTTTATTTGGATGGTAGTCCAATATAAAAACTCAGAAATGTATTTTTGTTTTCAAAATAATATACACTTGAGTCAAAAGGTCATTTAATGCATTAAAATCACACCTTTATACTTAAAACTCAAAAATTTGTTCAGTATTGTAGCGGTGATAAAATTTCGAAATCTCCAGAATAAAAATAAAAGCTTTATATTTTCATAATCTACGTTGCGATACGATCGTTTTGACATATCATTTGTAATTTTTCGACGTACGGTTTAAAAGATATGAATTTTTTGAAGTTATAGTTCTATAACCCAAAAATTTCACTTTTTGTCAAAACCTTAGTTAAAATCATTCCAATAGAATTTTTCTTAATATAAATATTTGTTAAATATTCAGAAATATAATTTCACACCAAAAATATTTTTTTTTTCTCATTTATTAAATAAAAATTTATAATTAGATGTACATACATATATATTACCACTACACATATATATATGTATATATATATATATAAAATCAAAATCAACTTTTTAATAACAAATCTTACCAAATTACCCTTAAAATGAATATGACCAAATAAAATAAAGGAAAAAATAGAAATATTATAATTTAATTAAATTGAATAAAATTGCGGGTCTCACAATCCTCCCCAACTTAGAGATTTCTCGTCCCCGAGAAATACGCACAGAGACAAGTAAGGAACCACACCAGTTTATTCAGACATTCTTATTACTACCCTTCACTTTGTTATTTACTTCTTTTGAGAATATATCCTTCCTTCGATGTCTTCGTTGATCAACACTCTTTTACTGGTCAACCCTTGCCATAATGCTGCGCGGGAGTCGGATTGAGTCAAGCTCACAGATAGGCAACAAACAATCATTGTGTCTCAAAAAATTTTGTTTGACCAGACTAGAAGCATTAAAGGTAAGTGGGTATGAATTATTCATAAGGGATTTTGGTATTTACGTAAGGGTCTTGATAAGGACAGTTTGTTATTTTCGAATTTAGTGTCAATTCCAGAAGTAATTTCTTGTATGCATATCAAAACCATAATCACCATCTGAGTTACTTCATACTTCCACACTACCTATGCTACACGGGTACTTGTCACTACACTTCTTCTAACATGGACTCTACTTAACCTTTTGCTTCACACAACTCGATATCCAATTTCACCTTAAGACTATAACTGCCCAAATTTTCACCCACTAAATCCCGTTCTTAGCACCACTTAGGGACTGACTCTAAACCATTAGTCCAAAATTCCTAAGATTTCACACCATCATACCATCACCTTGTCCCTTCAGCCTCCTAAAACTCATGTGTTATGCATACAAGTGTTACTTCCTTCATAACTTTAGGGTTCTGTTTTAGTCACGAGAATCCAAGAAAAGAACTTTGAATTTACCGAATTTTGGCATTTGGTCGAATAGTTTGATGGAAGGTGATCATTAGATTGGGTATTTTCTGACAAAAGGAAGTCCTTTTTAGTTTGAAAGGGTCAAATTATCGCAAAAATGTGAAAATCAAGTTCAATAATCATACGAAAGGGTGATTAGGTTCTTTTCAAAAATTGAAACGAAGTAGGGTAATGCCTTGACTTGAACTCAATTCTCCTCTGGCGGTCTTTTAAGATACCACACTTTTCCCAAGAATTGGTTTCCACATTTTCACAAGGAGTTCTATACAGCATACATAAGCACACACATTCATCGATCTCACAAAAATTTCAACGTTATTATATCATAGGAAAAGCATAACCAGTCAAGAAGCAAAAGTTAAATCCAACAAGAGAAGCAAACACACTAGTAGTGGATAACTCCACACCGTTTAAACAATTCATCAATCCTAATAACGACTAGCAGCATTAGCATCTTCATTTCTGTACCAACTCTAAACCTTAGTTTACTCTAAGACTAAACCGTTACAACTCAGATACAAACAAACACAACCAGAGTCACACAAGGAAAACATATAAGGCTATGCTTAAGGCCACTAAGGACAACCATCGCTCTGATACCACTAAATGTAACACCCCAATTTGGACTTAGAATTTTCACTAAAAATTTGCGCCATTTTTTTTGTTTAAACATTTCCAAAATCAGTTTATTTTAATTCTTTTACAAAAAGATTTTCATACAACAATTTGATTCATTTGTTTACAAAATAATTTGATACTTAACTTGCGTCATAAAAATTCTATTTCCAAAAAGAGATGTTATCATCCAATACATTTCAAAAAACTTATTTTCTCCATGTCATATTTAATTGATGGTTAACTTTGCGGAAAATAATTTAGGTACATATGAATATGATACAATAACCAAAAAGAACTTCTTTTATTTCATTTAAAATAATCCATATTACAACTGGGGTTACATTCGGGATAGAGTAATCGTGTCCTACTCATCCAAAGATGGAATACAAAACAAAAACTATCCTATACTATTAGTCTTCATCATTTCCTCCACCGCAACTGTCTGGAATATTCCTTGATTGCTGCTTCTGCTTCCTCCTCGTATGTACGTCGTCCCGCGATCCTCTTCCGACTTGAGCAACCGCTACTTGAGATAGTACATGATCTGTCATCTGTGAACATAGTTCCCCAATGTTCACAGGAAAGGGAAATAGAGAGAGTAAGCACTCCAAACGACATGATCGTTGACGGCGTGGGCTTACCAGAGGGGAATATTAAGACCACACAAGCATATACACATCATTATTACCATTCCCTTATAATAACTTCCACTAATCACCATAAAGTCCTTTCTACCAAAAGGATAATTTTCATAAATCTTAATCGTTGTATTTAATGATCTTTAGGTTCTAAGTTTCAACGTTATAACCACCGATAATTTAAAGGAAGTATCACCACCGAGGCTCAAGGGTTTAGTAGCACACACGTTACATCTCCTCCATCCTTCCAACCACATCCTAGTTCGGAAAGCAGATGGGACGCACAGGAACCCTAACCATGCTGGCATCGATGTCAAAGGGTACGCACCAAAGAGTATTCAACAACCGAAGTAAAATCATTTCATCAATACAGTTTCCAAAATACAGAGACATCTAGCCCCATTCGGGTTCCCTCTCACCATCTAAGATTTGCTCAAGGGGGCGACAGTGCTATCTCTAGTTGATCGTGTAGTTCTCCGCTACGACATTGTCTACAACCGAGAGACAAGTCCTTGTAGTCTTGTCCCGCCTAGGGAAGCGCTCGAGGCTTCTTGACGTTTCACCATCCTTGCCCTCCCCTATCACAATCGACACTTGAAGAAACACCGACCTCCAAACATACCTGAGTATCCATAGATAATCAGGGTGTCTTTCCTCTCCATTACTTCACTCTCAACGTGTAGGTTTAGGAAAGGGGTTCCTAAGTCTTTTAAGTCTTTTAAATCTTTTAAGTCTTTTAAGTCTTTTCTTAAACCTAAGTTTTGGTCGACCCATTCTATGCCTCGCTTCTAACGGGCCTCGACCTCTAAGGGACCACAGCAAAACTTTCTCATCGTACAGTGGGATCCACAAGACATAATCATGGCACAATTATTCACGTGATTAGTAACTTAAAAGGGAATAAATACGAAGTTATTTTGCCACGATGCACCATCACTGTACCCAAACATTACTTTCGCATATTCACAAGGTTAATTATTTTCGTATTTCTTTTCATAATAACATTTCCAAAATATGCCAAATACTTTTCATGGAACGACCGGTCAAAAAAACACAAAGAACTCTTTTCATAGGAACCACCGAACATTAATTATCTTTCCATAAGATGAACCATTATTTCCAAAATATAATATACAATTCAAAAATATACAACATGGCATAATCAATTATCAACCGACATACAATAAATATCGAGGAATCGTGTTTTTCATATAAACGGCGGGATACACACTCAATTGCCGTTTTACTACTCCACCGATAGATTCCTAGTTCCGACCTTTGAGATGATACAGAACGTCCTAATATTACCCTACATGCCACTTTGTCTTAAGAAGGCACTCACCTGAGATCCACGCTTACTCTGTTTCAACCTTTGAGTCCACAACTCCAGCAGCTCGTTCACCTTTGATTCCTTTATTCTTGAATGATGAACGACATACAATTAATATCTAATGAGTACTTTGTACTACCTAAGTAAAGGCTAAACCCAAAGTACCAAAGTACCTTAAAACAGAAGTCCTTTTTTTTAAAATCTTTTTTAAGGCATTAAACAATTCCTTTTAACATCAAGAAATCCTTTTTGCAAAACAAAATTTAAAACTCACTCCAATACTTGAAAACCTTTAAGAATACATTTTTATTTTCATAAGAACCATACTACATTGCTTATATAACAACTACCATGTTCAAGCACGTATACACATAAACATACATATATATTTTGACTATCATAGATTTCTTAAACTTTATATTACTTTAAAAGAGACTCAACATTATAAAACTCATACATGCATTATTAACCTAACTCCTATAGTCACACATATACCATTTAGAGAAGCATAATATCAATTAGACATCAATTTTCATAGCATTCATTCATTTATCTAAAAACACTTAACTCTATATCAAAATACAATCCATTTCATATCAAACAATATGACACTCATACCCAAACATATACATACATATATTTAGCAAATCAAAATCATTTTTAGAATTACTTAAATCAATTTATCAAATTTGGACAGCAACTACACACAAACTTTAAATTCACTTTTCTCATAAACTGTACCTCTAAAAATCATGCCTCTTTTTCCTACTTACAAAACACAAGTCCTATTATCTAATCAACATTTAAATAGCATAAAATCATATTAAAAATAATTCTGGACAGCCAGGTAAGATAGAGTTGCATCAGTTCAAGAAGTTTAAGTAAAACAATCCAAAACAATTATACACAATTCCTACTCATGCCAAAGACTTTAAAACACTATTATTTCTAATAAAACGTTATTTTTTCATTATTTATAAATTCTGGACAACAACTTAATATATTTTTTTTATAAATCATTTTAATCAATCAAAAATGCTCATTTTCTATTTGTTTCTACACCATATTTGTACATACAAACTAAGTACTACTAACACTCTTAAAATAATCATTTGAGGTCTTGAATAAATAATTTTCCAGAATTAAAATTAAATTTCCAGAATTATTCTTTTCCATAAAAACATGTAATTCATTTCATAGACATACTAAAACAATTATCAAATCAATTATAAAAATTCAATTAACTTTATTTCTTTCTCCTAAATAATTCGACCAGCACTAAAAGATTAGGAAAAACATTTTTAATTCTTAAAAAATCTATATAATATAATTACATCACTTTATATACTCAAAACAAGAGTTTTAAGTTGTTAACAAAATATAGCAACTAACATCTTCAAACACATCAACCACATACTCATACAATCACCTAAAAATACATGCTCTTATAAATTTATATATTTATAAAAACTACCCATTTATTTCTATTTCTTTTAAACAATAAACTACAATTTAATTACACATCAAATAACAAACAATTTACAAAAATTATTCCAAGAAAACCATAGGCCTCACGGCCTATTTTATTTTATTTTATTTTTTTTCCAGAAAATTTCATTTTTCGTTTATTAACCTTACTCATTGTTCTTATTTAACTTAAATCCAAACAAAAAGAGATAAAATACAACCAAACAATAACGATTAAACAAAATTTCTATAAAATACAAATTCATACACTTTAAGAACACCAAAAAAATTCCAGAATTAATTTTATTTCCCAAAAATTATTTTTAGTTCCTTTTTCACAAATCATTTTCATTTCTTTAAGGAAAACACTTATTTGTTTTTTATTCTCAAATATACATGAAATAACAACAATTACCATACAATATATATATATATATATATATATATATTTATACATACAGTCCAGAATAAAAGAAAATAAAAATCCATCTTAATCCTCTTATTCATTTCCATTCTCTTTTATTTTATTAAACAACAATACAATTCATATATCAAAATACACAAATCAACCATCAACTCTACTTAATATATGTCACGGCCTAAATATACATATGCAAGAAAAAATGTATTTTTCCATTTTACTTATTTATCATTATTCCTTAATACAAAGAAACAAAAACAATTAAAAGACAAAGAATAAAAACTTATTTAATTATACAAAATTATCTATAATTCATATAGTCTTAGAAATAAAATAAACCCAGAAAATTAATTAATTATACTCATCAAAAATTTTAGCCATCTTAAGAATTAAAGAAAAGGGGAGATAAATCCCTTTAAACACCCTTTTTGTGTCCATTTTCTCATCCTTAATTCATATGACTCAAGAACAATATCACATATTCAATAATAAATTTTAAAATTTAGAACTTTATCTATTTCTTTACCATAGAAGAATTTTGTAGGGTTAACCAATAATAAATCCTACCGCTACAGGATAAGCATGAGCTCTCTAGTACAGGATAAGGGTGAATAACTCATCCTTCTTATCCTCTAAGAGCCATGTCAGCCCTACTGGGCCGAACAGGCCCATAAGGCATCACAACACAACTTCCCCTATAAGTATCGCCATGCTATAGGGGCTAAGGTATGTTCTCTCATCCCTGCTCTCAAGAACTACGTGTGGCTTGATCCCCTTATCACTGGGGGTACGTAGGACCGGGGTCACCCTCGTCAGCTGCAACAACCCCAAACACACATCGTGGTGGATCTACTTCTCAGATCCACTACATTGGCGCCGTCTGTGGGGACCATAAACTTCAATCCCCACCCACAATTTAAAAAAAAAAAAAACAACGGTGTTGCTGCTGGTGGCTATTCACGGTGCATCACGATGTCGGTGCTGCGGTTGCGGTTCACGGTCCTGAGAACACGGATCAACCATGACATCCATAGCCGTCACTGCCGGTGCCGTCCCATCTCCCCCATGGTCGCTGGTGCTGTTCGGTGCCACTGGTGCTGTTCAGAAGGAGGAGCGGTACGAAGCCCTTTGTTTCTTTGCCGTTAACGACATATAAGCCACTAAGAGTGGCGAGCAGCAACGTCCCGGTCTGCACGAATGGCGAACCCAGCAACGGGTCTCCGACGCCAAACCGCCGCCGCACCATGATGAGGGGGACATCAACCAACCAACCACAGATCGAGCACGTCCCTCACAGCCACCCCTTCCACTGACGCTGGTGGTTTCCAATGGCGGTGAATGTTCTTATCACCGTTGCCAAACTTCAATTCGGTAGCACATCGGTGACGAAACCGAAACCAAATCGCAAATCTCTGTTCTCTCTCCGCCGGTGTACAACGCCTTCTTCCGAGTTGACAGAAGGGGACCACGATCGAGTGTGACTCGTCGATCCAGCGTCGCCATCATCCTCTTCCACCCTCAACAACCGCCAAGTCGCGAACCAGTCAGAGAAGGGAAACGAACTCGCGATGGCAGAAGCAAAACCCGCACCAGCCCTCTACGCCCACCGTGAAGGTCGCCGAACCCGCCACTCTCGAACACCGACACCCGAGTTCGTGTTTGTCGCCGCCGCAAGCTTCTCTTTTCCCTGTTGCCGCCGCCACGTTTAGGAATGAGAAGCAGCTAACAGCTGCTGCTGCACTAGGGTTCCGAAGGGAATGGGCCAACAGGCCCAATTAAAAAAAATAATAATAGAAAAGGGCCTCAACAGGCCCGAACTAAAAAAAAAAAAAAGAAAAAGTGGATGACAACAACAAAACAGGGAGGTACACGTATGATGGCCCGAGCAACTGAGCGACCCATTTCAAGATTCTCATCAATGGACAAATCGTTTTCCGAGCATAGTGAACACAATTGATGATGGCAAGGACCAACGTGCCGAGTTTCCCTCTTTGCGCTTGTGTTCCGAGCGTATAGAAGTCTGTGTACGGTTCCTTGCTTCGAATACATGTGCCAACTGCGCGCGGACCCTCGGCAGCGTCCCCTTTTGGTATCTCATACATTCAGAACATCGGGAAACACGCACTACTCTTCTCTCCTCGGATTCATAAGAAGATTGTGGAAACCTCGCACTGTGTCCCCAATAGAGTCTCTCGTTCCGGGTCAACCACTCAACGAAACCCGCTTGGAAAGGATTGACAGGAGACTTCAATCTAATTGTCTTCAACCCGACATTCCTCGCCACACTGAATCAGGGAAGGAATTCTCATTCCTACATTACTTTCTTATATACTTAGCATTTTAAGTGATTACTTCGAACACATGTTAATAACATTTGATATACATTGCCATTCGAATGGCATTAGGCAGTTTCCGACAATTGTGCATTGTCGTTTTTCATGGATAAGCTTTCATCATTTTATTTGTTGTCATTAAATGCTTTGCATATTTATAAATGTCATTCATTACAATTATTGAGCGTGATACATCATGCATCTTTTCGTAGACAATCTTGCAGGATTTACTAGCATTTAATCTCCAATAATTGTCATTATTATGTTTATTACGTGTGATATTATTAAAATCATACTACCTCTATACCGGTATTATACATCGTGTCTTTGCCAAATAATTGTTATTATCGTTATATAATTGTTATAAATTGTTAAGTAATGACGATTACCAATTATTAATTTTGTTTACATATGCGAGGTACGATTATGATGGTTCATTTCTCTAAAAGGCCTATTTCGAGCTTCCGACCACCAAAGAAAACCTCAAATTAATCGGTGCTAGACTACTCAGTCACGATGGGCATCTAATATTACAGCGCCTTTAACAGGGTTCGGCAAAATCTCATGATGACATGGTTGTCTCCTCTATTACACATGCTTACTGTGACCATTTCAATTTATCATGACCTCAACGTCACTACTCGGATTCCCGCTTCAAATAACACGACCAAAGCCTACAACATCCTCGTACCCTCTGCCACGACACCCTTGCCTCTCACGGTCACTTAGAGCCAAAGACGATCGTTGTCAAGATCCCTCCTCGGGATCTCGGCCTTGCTCACACAAGTGCTACACAATGACTTGTCCATAACGGCATACAGGGTTTTTGGTAGAAAGAGGATGAAGAGTACTAGGCAACCGCCCATTCCAACAATAAAAGAGGAAACGCCTTACTGCCAAGAGGGTGTCGGGCATATCAACATTCAGAAACGGTCTAAACACGAGGACTGACAGGGAAGGATCTTTCTCATTACCCCATTAACATTATTTCAATTTTATGGTTTAACTGTCATATTCATTACTATTGAATCACTTACCACGTGACAAATGTTATCTTAGATAATAACCGTAATTAACAGTGAATTAATTCATACTTTGCTAATTAATGTCATTACATATCATCTATTACTTGATATTCTAATTGTTATTTTTATACATCATAAAAAGGTACAAACATAACGATCGGATCTGCCGAGCATGATGACCTATGATTAATTCGAGTCCAAGTATGACGACCCAACTTAATTCAAGCCTTCACACCGGTTGCCGATCAATTTTTCCTTGGTTTGCGCACCATCGCGACCTTACCTATTTGGTAGAACGATCCGCAGTGCCAACACCCAGTGATCTAAGTCGGATCCCAGCATCTCCGAGGAACCACACTACTAATTCCACACCCACAACTCGCAAATATTCAGCCTTCGCTCAGCGTTCGCCTACACAGATCTGAATCCGACAGTCTCTCAAAGAGGCTTGGATGAACACGATCTAATCGGCGGAAAACGACTACCACACCTTAAAGGACTTATTAACCCTCTTAACTCGATACAAGCCTCTTCAGGCTTTAGCGAGAAAGGGGGTTGGTTATGCAATGGAGTAATGGTTTGCTTCAAATTTATTATTATGACCGATCAGCTTGCCTTCGCCCTAATTACTCGGAGTCAAGAGGGGTTCAACAATTGCAGTTGACTAAACAGTTACGACAAGGGAAACGGTCGTCCTTGGCTTCTCTACCTGTTCTTGCTTCCTCGGCTTCATTCTTTCCCTTCTCGACATCCTGGCCCGCTTCATCAGCTCGATAAACTTTCGATGACTTCTACTGGAGTGACCTTATTCGGCCATGAAGCTTACTGCTCGGCGGGTAGAATGGACTCCGACTCTTTAAAATAATCCGAGAAGAAATGTAAAGCCCTGAGCAGAAGATGCTCCAGTTATATTTGGGTGCCTTCGCGCCACATCTTTAGAACCTCTCACCGAGCTTTCGGACCTATACCGAGTCCGAGGCCCACTTTGATACCGAGCGTTTCACAGACCTTATGAACTCGACACAAGCCTTTTCAGGCTTTACCGAGTGGGGGACTAGTATGTGATGAGGCGTATACATCGTGACATTGGTCGACCTTGAATACTGGTATTATGTGATGCATAAGTTACTCGTGATCAAATGTCGTGCCAAAGAGGACCACCACGTCCCATGAGGCACCAAATTGATCATTTACCATCCTCATTAAGGACATATGTTAAACTCACTCACTTCGGATCATGTTTTTACGCACTTGCCCACGATCTCGGTTAGCCGGCCAGATCAGCGAGGCTACAAGTGAAAACGAGGATTGCGACCCGATAGCTTGGCTTAGCCTCTCGGCTCAAAGCCTCTCGGCTCATATCTGGCCCAATACATCGCGGATCGAGGAATACACCTCGGCTAAGGTTGTCATTCCGACAAGCAATCCCTCGTAAACGTTACGGTCCAATTGGTGATAATCTTGGCACACTTCGAACTTCAAATAACAGTTTGAGTCGTGCCAGCGTACATTGGCACAAGCCTTTCGGTTTTCACCATGGCAAGCGCATAAAAGGATGTCTCCTTGAAAATGACGTGACTTTTAAAACAATAGTCCAATTCGACTTTGACTACACTCATAAATTCATCACCCTCATCTCGGAGCATCCCCAAATCCATTCTGGAACTCCCCCCGCGGGAACTCGGTTCGAGATGTTCCTCACCGAGCTTGTACTCGGTTCGAGATGAGCCTCACCGAGCCTGTGGCGGATTCCCCCGCGGGAGCTCGGTTAGAGATGTACCTCACCGAGCTTGCTCTCGGTTCGAGATGTACCTCACCGAGCTTGCTCTCGGTTCGAGATGAGCCTCACTGAGCTTGTACTCGGTTCGAGATGTTCCTCACCGAGCTTGTCCTCGGTTCGAGATGTTCCTCACCGAGCTTGTGCTCGGTTCGAGATGAGCCTCACCGAGCTTGCCTCACCGAGCTTGTGGCGGATCCCCCCGCGGGAACTCGGTTCGAGATCGGGGTACTCATTCAGTTTCATCATCCGAGCACAAAAGAGCATTATCAACCATCCGCAACACTCTTCCGAGCGGAAGACCACGCCTGCAAACAATGTTTTATGTTACCAACAACTCTCAGAAGCTCAGCACAGGCTCTTCGAGCCTATACGAGCTTGGGGGGCTTGTAGGGTTAACCAATAATAAATCCTACCGCTACAGGATAAGCATGAGCTCTCTAGTACAGGATAAGGGTGAATAACTCATCCTTCTTATCCTCTAAGAGCCATGTCAGCCCTACTGGGCTGAACAGGCCCATAAGGCATCACAACACAACTTCCCCTATAAGTATCGCCATGCTATAGGGGCTAAGGTATGTTCTCTCATCCCTGCTCTCAAGAACTACGTGTGGCTTGATCCCCTTATCACTGGGGGTACGTAGGACCGGGGTCACCCTCGTCAGCTGCAACAACGCCAAACACACATCGTGGTGGATCTACTTCTCAGATCCACTACAAATTTAGAGGTTTTACTCAATAATAAAAACAAACAAATTAAAAAAAAAGATTAAATGAGTAAGTGATTTTGGGTTACCTCTACTCCTTAAGCTAAAGAAGACTTCAAGAATGAGAATGAAAAATTGTTCCTCTCCTCCTAAGATGTGCCACGCCACCCACTCTCTTCCCTTAAGCTTTTTCTTAATTTTTTTCTTTCTAAAACTTGCAATGTGTGTGTGAAAATAGTGATGAACTACGCATGTATTTATAGGTACAATTGAGAATAAATTCCTCCTTAAAACATGATGAGATTCACGCCCCCCCCCCCTATTCAGATTTTTAGTCAAGAAAATTCAAATGCATCTTTTGAAACATGCACCTTCATTAATTGATGATTTTTCCAAAACTAAGCCTTAATTCTAAGAGAGTGTTTCTAGTCATTTTTCTGAATATCTTCCCCAGCTCTTGATAATTCTGGATGGCACATCCTAGTCAAGGGAGGATAAAATTTTCATTGGCTCATTTGAATTTACCTCATAATTGACCAATCACATTAAAGCTTTCATTTTTTAATAAATCAGAAATAATTAGAAAAATGCAGAAATTTGGACGGTGCAGCCAATAAGCACCTAGATAAATATTTAAATATACCATTAAAGATATTTTATAGTCCAATAATTTATTTCATGCTCCAAAATAATTTTTCTAAGTTAAAAATACCAAAAATTCGTTTATCCCTACTGTACAGTACTTTTTCGTAAATGTCAAAATAAAATTTTTATTTTCATATATTCAAATACTACATTTCAATACGATCGTTTTCATATAAAGTTTATAATTTTTGGACTTACGGTTTGAAAGTTATGAATTTTTTAAGCTCTAAGATCATTTCCTTCAAAAATGCACTTCATAAGCTTTCAAATAATTTTATAATAAGACAAATACGAAAATATATTTTATTTGGATGGTAGTCCAATAGAAAAACTCAGAAATGTATTTTTGTTTTCAAAATAATATACACTTGAGTCAAAAGGCCATTTAATGCATTAAAATCACACATTTACACTTAAAACTCAAAAATTTGTTCAGTACTGTAGCGGTGATAAAATTTTGAAAACTCCAGAATAAAAATCAAAGCTTTATATTTTCATAATCTACGTTGCGATACGACCGTTTTGACATATCATTTGTAACTTTTCGACGTACGGTTTAAAAGATATGAATTTTTTGAAGTTATAGTTCTATAACCCAAAAATTTCACTTTTTGTCAAAACCTTAGTTAAAATCATTCCAATAGAATTTTTCTTAATAAAAATATTTGTTAAATATTCAGAAATATAATTTCACACCAAAAATAATTTTTTTTCTCATTTATTAAATAAAAATTTATAATTAGATGTACATACATATATATATATTACCACCACACATATATATGTATATATATATATATATATAAAATCAAAATCAACTTTTTAATAACAAATCTTACCAAATTACCCTTAAAATGAATATGACCAAATAAAATAAAGGCAAAAATAGAAATATTATAATTTAATTAAATTGGAAAAAATTGCGGATCTCACATGTGACATCACGCGGCACCACATGACCAACCTCTCGTGTCTGCCCAGGATTCCGATGTTACATGTCAGCAAAATTGGTCAGAATTGATTGTAGGGGTATATGACAAACCCAGAAGTAACTTCGGGGAGTCAGACATCGAAAAAAAAAGAATAAGGGTATCTGACAAAAATACCCCAAACTTCAGGGACTTGTGACATAATTAATTTCATGGAAGAGAGGTAGACTCACAACACTTTGTACTATTTTTTTCAGTTTTTCTTATTGAATCATTCCTTCAATTGCTCATTCAAAATTCCTAATGTACTAACAAAAATTCATGAAATAAATGCAGGGTACCAAAGAAAAATCATATAGTCATTAGGCTCAAAATGGGAAACTAAGGGAAATCTTATCGATGCAAATTAGTTGAAGGCCACAAAAAACACAATCCTAAGTGCCTTAATCATTTTAATGCATGCAAACAATTATCAATTTTGAAATGGTCACAGGTCAAGTTCTAGAACACATAGTCAAAGTGAACAACACTCATGAAAGAAATAGGGGTCTCAAATCAAAAATAATTCAATAATCATATACCCCTTTCAGTGTCTAGGCTGAAAATCTCACTAGGCTAAAGGTCAGTTCACTAATCACAAATTCTCAAAAAGTTTGTCAAAATAACCAGATTTCAACATATTCATAGCTCAATCAAATCAATATCACAAGTCAATCAGTCTAATCCTAAACTAAGTATTTACACCTATCATCATAAAAACAGTCCTAAGCCTAGAATAATTACCTACTTCTACCAAGGACACAAACCAACATTAAAAATGGGAGAAAAATTCAGATCAGAAATATTTAAATTTTTATTTTGTCCACTCCCCAAAACTTAGAGGTTGGCTTGTCCTCAAGCAAACTAATCTAACCTAAACTACAAAATAAAAATTAAAAACAAAAGCAAGGAGTTAGAAACTTCCCTTTGTAGCACAACATTCTCTCTTGATGCACTATGGAGGAGACTCCCCCAAACTTATTCACTTATGTGACATGAACAACTAAAAATAGTGCTAGAAGAACCTAATTAGCAGTTACATATAGAAAGCTCCAACTCTTTATTCAACTAACTAACTAGAAAAAAAAACTCAAAACCTACACTGCTACAAAACTAAAGAGAATCCACCAGGATCCCAAATCCTATAGGTTAAATCCCATGTGATGCAACAATAACAAGTTATTCCCACATCCCATGGGACAAAACCTGGATGATGGTGAAGTAAGGAAATTTCAAGAATGAGTTCAGTCCCACCAAAGTCAAAAGGTGCATTCCTTACTCCATGCATCATCTCAGAAAATTATCTTTTTCCCCATTCATGAAGGTGTTAATTCCATGAATTAGGAAAACTACCTTTAATTTTCAGGCTCCCTATTGTTTAATAATGATTTAGATTGATTTTGAGAATTTTCATGAAAGCACAGAGGTTGAATATAGTGGAAAAACTTTGAGTCCTCCAAGCATGCAATAGATTTAACCAAATTTTTTAGTGCAAGAAATTCATCATGCAAGGGTGGATCAAATTTTTCTACCATATTCATACCTTTTATTGTTGTATTTTGGTCCACTTCCTCAAACTTATTATGCACATTCTCATTTACTTGCTCCTCCATAAGGGTTTCATCATTGGTCACATCCATCACCACCACTTTTTCCTCTCTTTGAAGAAAGTCAAAAGTTGTTGGTGATGCTTGTGACTCTTCATCTAACTGCTTTGAAGTGTTTTCAACTTGAATTTTAAGGTTCTTTAAACTAGCACTTTGGATTTGAAAATTGTTTCTAGATTGTTCAACAAAATCCTTAGTGATTTGATCATTTTTCTCTAAAGCTATTTCCCATGGAGCTTTCTCCACAGGAATTGGCTCCACATGAGACAGTTTTTGAACTGAAGTTTGTAATTTTTCTAAAGCAATTTCGCATGGGGCCTTCCTAATCTCTAATTGCCTCTGAAAAGTCTACAAAACCTAATGGAAAAACCTATATTTAAAGTCTAAAACTAATCCTAATTGAATTGGAGCAAAACTGATCAGAAAGTGGCCCATTTGGGCCTCTACGTGACATGCGCGCCTGGGCGCCCAAAGCATCACGCCTGGGCACACCAGCTTGGATTGGGGCTGCTGACCCAAGCGCGTTGCCTGGGCGTGCCAGCCCTGCTCCGACTCTGTTTCGCTTCGTTCTTGCGCTATTTTCAAGGTCTTTTCGTCCTCTTTTCAACTCCATATTTATTTTCTTCAATTAATCTCTGAAAGTACCTGAAACATACACAAAACGAATCAAAACGTTCATAGGATCCTAAACTAATAACAATTCCTAAAACTATACTAAAAATCCTAAATTTACAAGAGAAACAAGCCAAATCCATAGTAAACGGGAGTCGAATTCATGCTCAAAACATCATATATTGGACCCAAATCACACACCAAGATCAATATCAAAGGGAAAGAAAAGGCACCTCCAGCAAGAGAGTCTGTGTTTAAGAGGCTCCGTCTCCTTAGCAAAGAAAGTGCACCAGGTCCAAGCCCAGCATCTAAGACCAAGTTCAAGCTACAGAAACAACTCCTCCAACAAGGGGGGAATAGGTGGGCTATCTTATAGGAATTCGCGGGGCCGGCTAAGCCGAGCCTCCAAGACTTGGCCAACCCCACCCTCCTAAAAGTGCTCAAGGGGAAGACCACCTTTGCAACTAGAGAAGACATCATGACTGGGCTGGAAGAAAAATCAGAGAAAAGAGAGTTGGAAGAAATCAATATAGGGGAAAATGAACACATACCACTGTTCGTATCATCAACACTCACCAGTAAAGAAATGGAAGATCTGATTGCCCTCCTCAAGGAATACAAAGAAGTGTTTGCCTGGACCTATGAAGAGATGTCGGGGCTTAGTCCACAGTTGGTCACCCACAACTTAGCAGTAAGAGCAAACGCAAGCCCAGTAAAACAACCTTCTAGAAAGTTTGATCCAGAGATTGAGAAAGCAATCAAGAAAGACGTAGAGAAATTGTTGAAATCTCAGTTCATCAAGCCAATACAGCACCCCACTTGTCTAGCAAACATTATGCCAGTAAAAAAGAAGAATGGACAGATAAGATATTGCGTAGAATTCAAAGACCTCAACAAGGCGTGCCCTAAGGACGAGTTCCCTTTTCCTATTATAGACAATATGGTTGATGCCACTGCAATGCATGAGAGGTTCTCCTTCATGGATGGATTCAGTGGGTATAGTCAAATCAGAATGGCAAGAGGTGATGAAGAAAAAAACGCATTTAGGACGCCTATGGGGAACTTCTTCTACACTGTGATGTCGTTTGGGCTCAAAAATGCGAGTGCCACATACCATAGAGCCATGACGGCCATCTTTCAAGATATGATGCACGAAACCATAGAGGACTATGTAGACGATCTGGTAGTAAAATCCCAGAAGAAAGAGCGAGCATCTCAGAGCACTGTTTGAAAGGTGCAAGAAGTACAAGTTGAGAGTGAACCCTCTGAAATGCAAATTTGTAGTGGCGTCTAGAGAGTTCCTTGGCTTCAAAGTTCACAAAGAAGGAATTTCGGCAGGAGAAGAAAAGGTGCAAGCAGTGAGGGATTTGAGGGCGCCCAGAAACCAGAAAGAGTGATGAGCATTTTATTTCCCATTTTTCCTTGCATTATTTTACTCCTATTATTGATACTTGTTGCCTATTTGACATTGTTTAGCTTGATTTAGTGATTTAGAGTTTATTGGACTATTATTCTGAATATTGTTTAATTTGGGATTATTTAGCCTAATTAATTCTATTTCTATTTTCAGGTCATATTTGGCACAAGGGCTTTTTGGACATTTTGGGAATGAAGATTTAATTTTGGAAGAGAAGATATATGATGAAGTGAAGATTGTAATCTATCTTTAGGATTAGTTGAGATTTTGTTATATCTTTTAAGATTTAGATTTTATCTATAAGATATTTTTTAGATTTAATTTAGAGATTAAGCTTTGCTTAGAATTTGGGCCCATGATTTAGGCCCGTTTTGTGATTTAAAAAGCCAAATTCGTGTAAACCCTAGGGGAGACCTTCCATTCACGTTTTTTACATTCTCTCTCATAGAGAAGGCTTAGTTTTGCTCTCCAAGCTTGTGGTGGCTGCTAGGGTTTCTCTTTCTTCCCTTTCTACACGTTTTTGGTATTTTTCTTCATGGAAGGCTAAACTCTTAGGTTAAATCCCTTTGGTAATGTATCACATACTCTTGAGGTTTTGTTCTTAATGCTATTTCGTTTTTATTCACTGTTTTCATGCTTATTGATATTTTATGGTTCGCTTAGTTCCATTCTATAGAGATAATCCATGTGTATGAATGCTTAATTTATGCAAACTCGTAAAAACTCCATGCTTTGGCTTTTAATGCTTAATTAGAGGTTTGGGTTTTGGGGTGAGAATTGAATTTTCGCTTAGTATTTAATTCTCACGAGTTGGACAGTGAAGAGGAAAGAAATTGATCTTTTGTGACCGATGATAGAGTTGTGAACGCGAGCCAAAGGGGTTTATCCGCTTTTCCTTATCTGTTTCTTCGTTTTGATTTAATTCTGTTTTGATTTCAATTATTCAATATTCAATACAAAAAAAAACCCCCCCTGTTTTCTATGCATACTATGTGTTCGACCTTTTGCTTGATAAGATATTCCTTGGGAGACGACCTAGGAGTCACTTCCTAGTACTATACTTAAACTGTTTTTATTTGTATCGGGTACGGCCTCGATCAAAGAGCATCACCAAATGATGGGAAAACTAGGTTACATTTGAAGGTTTATCCCGGCATTGGGAGAGCTGCTGGGACCAATGGGGAAGCTCCTCCGAGGAAATGAAGTATTCAAATGGGAAGGGGGTGCAACAGGAAGCCTTTGATAAAATCAACAAAGTACTCGTATCACCATTGGTCATGGTGCCACCCCAGAAGGGCGTCCCCCTCAGGGTCTATCTCGCTGCAACAAAAACAACAATCAATGGACTCCTTGCCCAGGAGGTGGATGGCGCAGAGCGTCCCATTGCCTATTGGAGCAGAATGCTCAAGGACGCTGAAACAAGGTATTCAGTCCAAGAAATGCAATGTCTGGCTCTGATATATGTATCTCAAAAGTACAGGCACTACTTTCAGGAACATACCTTTGATGTCATAACCAAGTCTCTGGGAATTAAGCACTTACTGCATAACACAGACCTCACAGGGAGAATAAGCAAATGGGCTTTCATCTGGACTGATTATGAGGTGGTGCTGGTGATGCCAACCGCTCTAAGAAGCCAAGCTTTGGCTGATTTAATGTCAATTTGTGCACCAGATGATGAAGAGAAATTAGCAGAGCCGGTTCATATGGTTGAGGAAGAGGAGGTATAGACGCTCATGTTTGACGGAACCCCCTCCTGTCCGAAAGGGGGAGCAGGTGTGACATTAACAAATGAAAAGGGGGAGGAATTGACATTCGCCTTTCAACTAGGGATTCCCTGCACAAATAATGAAGCGGAATATGAAGCTCTTCTATTGGGGCTAGACGTGGCAGGAGATTTGGGCATCAATAGAATCATAATCAAGGGAGATTCGAATCTGGTGGTCAAACAGTTGAAAGGGGAATATGGGGTCAAATAACTTTCACTGGTGTTATGGAGGGAGAAAGCATTGGAAGACTGAAGCAGGGTAGAAGCCCTGGAGCACGTACCCAGGTCTGAGAATTTGAAAGCACACGCTCTTGCCACTTTGGGGAGCAAGACTGAAGCAGCAGAAGAAGAATGCCTAGTGCACTTCAGAAAGGCATGTCAGCCAAGAATCCAGATGGAGGAACCGAAGAAAGAAACAAAGGAGGACTGGAGAGACACAATCAAAATGGAGTTTCAAAGTAAGATCTTGACCAAGGCATCCAAAGATTTTTGCTTGGTAAAAGGGATCATGTACAAGAGGAATGGGGATGGACTGCTCATGAAGTGTGTTGCAGAAGAAGAAGGATTGCGGAGGATGGAGCAATTACATGACAGTATTTGTGGGCAAGTAGGACCAGGACTTTACAAGCGCATGCAGAGGGTGGGCGTATTCTGGCCAACCATGAAGGCGCAGTGTGACTCCCTTCAAAAGTTGTGTAACTTGTGCCAAGAATGTAAGGAGGAAAATGAAGTCCACGTGGTAGATGGCAATTAGCTCAAACCTATCAAAGAATACTTGGAGTGTGGGATCCTACTAGAGGATCATTCATAAGCTAAAAAAATAAAGAGAAAAGCTGTCAAGTACTTTTGTGAGGAAGGGGAATTGTTTAGAAGGAATTTTGCGGGAGATATATTAAGGTGCTTAAAAAAGGAAGACCAGGAAAAGGTGATGGAAGAGCTACACAGAGGGCCTTGTGGGAGACATCAGGGGGGGAGAGCGCTTTACTCAGAACTCACCAAGATTGGGTATTTTTGGCCAACAATCAGAGAGGACGCCATTGATTTTGTGAAAAGATGTGAGCAGTGCCAGAGGCACGACCACTAGATACACGCACCAGTAAGCATCATGAAAAGCTTGAGCGCACCTTACCCATTTCATACTTGGTGCATGGACTTTGTTGGGCCCATAGACCCACCGTCCAAAGGAAAGAGTTGGATCTTGGCAGCCATGGAGCATTCCACCAAGTGGGTTGAGGACACAACATGTAAAAAGGCAGATGCAGACACCACAGTCTAGTTCATCAGAGACAACATCATTTTCCGTTTCGGGTTGCCAAAAAAGATAGTGTCAGATAACGACACTCATTTTATCAACAAAAAGGTGGAAAAAATCTTGGAGGAATACGGTGTCTCTCACAACAAATCCACTCCATACTACCCTCAGTCAAATGGGCAAGCCGAATCCACTAACAAAGTGTTGATCAGAATTTTGTCAAGAACGGTGGAAGACACGACCCAAGAATGGAGTGAATATTTGCCCCTAGCCTTATGAGCGTATCGTGTCACAAAGCATGGGACCACGAAGGCGTCCCTATTTTCTTTGGTGTATGGAGCAGAAGCCACACTACCAGCAGAAGTCTTAATGCCTTCAGCTAGAATGATTGTGAAAAATGAAGAAGATGCTGTAGAAAGAGCAGAAGCAGTAAAAAGTCTGAGAACAAAGGCACAAGATGAGCTGCTAAAACATAAAGGCGGGTCATGCTGATATATGAAAAAATAGTAAGGCCGATGATGTTTGCAGAAAGAGAACTGATCTTAAAAGCAATAGATGCAGTCCTGAGAAACATTCACACCAGCAAGTGGATGCCTAAGTGGGAAGGTCCTTATATTGTGCAAGAGGGACACCCCAATGGATACTGCTTCCTGCTTGACCCTGACTCACAGAAGAAGATAGGCCCCCTGAACTTCAAGTATATTAAGAAGTATTATGCATAAGGCAAGATCTCTGTAGACCCTTCCTTTTGTTATGAACTATGAAAGGGCCACACCTTTTTGATTTGCAAATATTCCTCAAGTATGCAACATGAAAAGCACCCTATTATTGAGCTCTAGAAAATTTTTACTCTACTGTAATCAGCCTAAAGTGCCCTGTTATTGCGCTCTAAATTTGCACCCCGCTTTGTGCAAAAGTGCCCAGTTATTGCACTCTGAATTTGCACCCCGTTTTGTGCAAAAGCGCCCAGTTATTGCACTCTGAATTTGCACCCTGTTTTGTGCAAAAGTGTCCAGTTATTGTTAGAGTCAGTGTGTTTTGATGCTGAACAAACATGCCACAATGCAAAACTATATCAACAACCTTCTACAAGCTAGAACTCTACCAATTCAACATTTATTATATTTCTCATATGTTTGTAATAAATTTGTATTATTCTTAGTTTTATTTACATATGAGTGTGGGTGGTAGTTCTAGGTTTTTAGTCTCAAGTATATATATATATATATATATATATATATATATATATATGAATGAAAGATGGAAGTAGTGAATGAGATTGCTAAAATAAGAAATAGCTCTTGTGAATGTGTAAAAGGCAAGAACAAACGAAAGCTCTAATTTAAGCAAAATTACAGGTCATAATCGATTATTATCATTGCAACCGATATTGGTTTATGGTATCCCAATGGTTCCACTTGTAACCTTGTTGGGTATTCCGATTCTGATTTTGCTAGGTTTAAAATAGATAGGAAAAGCATGAGCTACACTTGTCATCTTTTAGGCAGTTCTTTAGTGTCATGGGCTAGCAAAAAGCAGTCTAGTGTAGCCCTATCTACAGCTGAGGCTGAATATGTCGTTGCGGGTAGCTGTTGTGCACAAATCTTATGGTTAAAACAACAACTCGTAGACTTTGGTGTAAGTCTAGATCACATTCCCATCAAATGTGATAACACTAGTGCAATCAACATTACTAAAAACCCAGTGCAACATTCACGTACAAAGCACATAGAGATTCATCATCATTTTATTCGTGATCATATAGCTAAAGGTGATTGCGTGATAGAATATGTGAACACATCTAGGCAGTTAGTTGATATCTTCATGAAACTGCTTCCGAAAGAAAGCTTCTTTTATATTCGTGGAGAACTTGGCTTAACTTGAACATCACTTGTTGAGTGATTGCATGACATGCATATTTATTCCCTTATTATTATTAACATATCTATTCAGTGTTTCAGGGGGAGTAAAATATGATCTATCTATCTTCCCTCCATTTTTTTGATGTTGACAAAAGGGGAAGAAGAATTCTGAACATCATTGCTTATATATGTAATCATATATTTGTATTAACCATTTATGCAGGAGGAGCTTATTGCTTATTATGTGTTTCTACAATATTCCCTGTTAATTCAATTTAAATGCCTAGTTGGGTATATTGCTATTGTTTATATTGCTATATATTTGTTTTCTTAACTCTTGTGATGCAGATAGTCAGAAAGTGTTTGTCATCATAAAAAAGGGAGAGTGTTGGAAGTCAAGCTTTTCGAAGGACGTAAAGAGTTATGCTAGAAGATTCTAGAAGATTGCTTTGATGATAACAAACAAGGTCTATCAATCAAGCTCTATCAAGCTCAAGGCTCAAGCTGAAGCAAATAGAGTATTTAAGTTAGAAGCTTTGCCCATAGGAACAATTGTAAGGTAATGAAGTTTTTATGACAAGTTTATAATGGCCAAAATAAGTTTAAGTTAAGGAGAAGAAAGGAATGTTTTTGAAATCGTTTTAAGTTAGATTTTCTGCTAAAAATGTTTTTGAAAACCTATGGTTACATACTCTGCTTTAGAAAATCAATTTTATGAAAATAAGAAAAAGTAATCGATTACCTCTCTTGGATAGTCGATTACTGAGTCTCTGAGTTGTGACCTGAGAATTTTAATTGGAGATAATCGATTACCTTATTTTATAATCGATTACCTTTCTCACAGGAAGCAAATAATCGATTACCTTGTTTTAAGTAATCGATTACTTTCTTAAAAAATGAATTTCACTATTTTCACAGAAAAGGGATAATCGATTACCTTGGATAAGTAATCGATTACTTATAAGTTTTATTGATATCCATGTCAGAATCAATCTTAAATGTTTCCAGATTTGTTTTTACATAATTGATTCTGATTTATTTCCAAAATTCAAATTTAAATATCTTTTTGAATTATTTCCTTATTTGTTTTGAAAATCAAATCTTGGATTTATTTTCTAAATCTAGTTTATTTGTTTTTGATTTTAAAATTTATTTTATTCTATTTTATTTTATTTTTGAAATCTTTTTTGATTTATTGTTGATTTAAAAACCTTTTATTTATTTGAATTTCCAAAAGTTGAGAAGACTAATCCTAATTTCTCTTTTCTGATTCAACACACGTTTTCTTCTTCTTCTTCTCTAAGAACAACCTTTTCATGTTCATATTTTTTCTTGAAGAGTAAAACATTATATTGGCCTACATACTGTGATCTAACTTCATTACTATAGAACTATATTTTTGTGTCCGTGTTATTCAGAACACAACAAATTGTAATCACTCTCATATTCATCATTCTCAACCATAGTTGTAGGGAGTGGATCCCTTAGTGGAACGTGTGGCACGTTCATAGGGTGAGGAAACCTTGTGTGTTATTTGAGGTCCCTACCGAACGGAGGTTCCTAGTAGTGTGTAGGGCGTTTTAGGTTTTAATTGGGTGCAGCTCAATTCAAAGGTTATAAAAAGCTCAGGCGGGTTGCTTGGGGACTGGACGTGTCTTTCGCTGGAAAGACTGAACCAATATAAATTGGTTTGCATGTTTCTCTTCCCTAATCTCTTTATTTTCCGCAATATTTTGTTTAAATCGTTTCTGCGCTACTCTATTTTATTTTTATACCTATCGCTTCGCCTTCACGCTCAAAAGTTTAATCTCTCCATAAAACAATTTTTCTATCGTTCGAGTAATTTCCAATAAAATTAATAAAACTCGATTCACCCCCTCTCGAGGTTTGAGGCCGATTCTAATAGTTTGTGATTAATATATATATATATACTGGAAACGTGAAAATATATTTTGGAAGTTCCAAAGGTTGTATGTCAAGCTTGATGACACATTCTGGGAATGTGGGCAACTTCAAGAAATGTTATTGAGAATGATGAGTATACGTTCTGGGAATGTGAACGTACAATCCGAGTGGGACGTTTTGATCACATGCCAAACTTGTTCGTTACGACTCGCTCGATGACACATGTTAGAGAAATGTGGCCAGTATTGAATAAATACTGATGATGTGATTATTACGTTTTGGAAACGTGACGTACACTTTAGAAGTGTCGTTGTGAATCACTTACCGAGCTTGTTCATCATACGTCATATGAACGTATTGTTGTACCATGTGGGTACTAATTGGATAATGACTCCCTTGATGACACATTTGGAGATGTGACCAGTATTGAGTAATACCAATGATGTGAATATTACGTTTTGGAAACGTGACGTACCCTTTAGAAGTGTCGTTGTGTATCACTTACCAAGCTTGTTCGTCATACACTCTGGGAGTGTATTATTGTACTATGAAAGTACACTGGATTTTTGGATGGACGTCCGAGAGTTGATTAGTACATGAAGTCTCAGGATTGATGAGAGATAGAAAGCATACATCATGCCACTTGCATTGAAAGAGAATAAAATGAAATGGCGTGTGCTCATGTGTATATGCATTTCTATCATGCTGGATTGCTTACATGTGAATGTTAGAGCTTTATTCTCATTTGATTAAGTGAATGTGTATAGCTTACCTCCCTGCCCTTATTAGGTAATGGCAAGATACCTAACTTGTCTAGAGATCAGTGGGGGAGGATGACCCTTTGGTGCATGTGTAACAGCCCGACTTTCATTTCCAAAACCTTAGCTGATTTATTGTTAATTTATTGTAAAAATGAGGCCATCTTTTTTAAAAAAAAAAACATGAGTTTATTAGTTGCTATTAACACTTACTTGAAAATCGAGTTGTCACTTGTAAAACTTCTCACAATCAAACACCATCGTCATAGCATAACATCATCATCATTATAATTAAAACATAAGCCATAAGCACTGGAGTCTCACTCCAAGAGTTTTCCAAAAGCAGTTCATCATTACAAAAGGATTACAAACCCGGTTTGAAAGTTACCCAAAAACATAATTTAAAAGTAGCTTAATTACATCCATGGTACTTCACAAAGTAATCCTCGATTGGAAACTTGGATCCTAGACACACTACAACATCTAGACACAGAACACCGGACATCACTCTTCAGCTGAACTAGCATCCGTCTCCATGTCTTCACTAGAGTCCGCTTCCACTTCGTGACCAGAGTCACTAGTGTCTTCTTCCTCCATCGGTTGAGGAATCACAGCAGCCAAAGGTGCGGGATAACCATCATACTCGTGATGCTCCCTCGGTCCGCCATCTTGATAGTCACGAAGAGTGACCTGCCCTACGTGCACGTCCAGACTCGTCCCTCGCAGAATATGCCTTGGATCATCGATCTCCAACCGAGTTTCACCTCTCCAAATCCATCCTTCAGGAACAACCTCCCATGCTCCTCCCTGAAGAGGCCACATGTGGATTGCTGCATGATACGCCATCTACCCGTTGCAATACAGGCGAATGCAAATACGAAAACCAGGTAGGAGAGAGTTAGTGTTCCGAACACTAACGAGTTGACCGTGAGGTCTCAGGGTAGACTCAATAGAAAGAAAGACAGATGACAGATGTATAGGACAAGACAAGATAACCAGAGTAGGATAGATAAACAAGACAGAATAGATCGCTAGATCAAAACAATGTAAGCAAGTAGTATACATAGCATAAATAAATGAAGCACAACAAAGCATATAATAATATTTCAACATAGTAAAATCATAACTCAATACCGCATATTTCATTGCACATGGAATCATCATTCCTCTCAAGCATCAAGCTCATCACAATCTTTCTCAATCATTCCAATATTCACTTATATTTTCATTCTTCGAATCTCTTATTAATTTTAAGTCTTATCATAATTCGGTTCACTCAATGAGGTGGGGAAAACCATCACTGAGGAAAACGCACACGTCTACATCTCCTCGGTCTCCATCCAATCCTAGTCGGAAGCTAACAGGAGTACAGGACCTTTACCACGCGGGCACAACAGTTGTATTGGCTCCAAGCCAAGAGGACTGTAGAAATCTCGAGTACAGCCTCAATCATTTCATTCAATTCATATAATATCATTTAATCAACGCTCACTGTAGAAAATCTCGGGTACAGTGGCAATTCACAATGCCCCGTTCCAGTCCCTCTCACTGTTATAGACTTGCAATCAAGGGGGTGACATTATCATTTCTAGTTAGCTGTGCAGAACTTACCACGGCTTAGGACCCAGTCCCTACCACGTTCGTATGCCACTTGTGGGATTCGTTCCGCCGAGAAATATACTCCAGGCTTCTTGACGTTCACCATCGTTGCCCTCCCCTCATGCAATCTCCACCTGAGTATCCGCAGATACCCATAGTATCTTCCTCTCCACTACTTCGCACTCTCATACCTCACCGCTTATGTTAAAGTCTTTTAGAGTCTTTTAAAGTCTTTTAATGTCTTTTAGATAACCTAAGGTCGGCTTGCCCTTAGTTCATCCCTTCGACAAGACCCGACCACTAAGGGTTATATCTGTTCCCCAAACTTTCACATATCTCTTTCACTTTCCACAAGCCAATTGGCAACAATTCCATCAAATGTTCCCGTAGGAATTCTTATAGCTCTCTTGACATTCATCCTCCGTCTTGAATCTGCCAGCACGATCTCAGCTCCACGAGTGCAATCTCCACGTCTGGTGCATTGTTGCTCCACGAAACTATCTTGAGTCTCATCACATATCACCTTTCCGCTTATCCTCAAGTCTTACTCTTTCTCATGATCATTCATTCAGATTTGCCAGACAGAATATAATACTTCCAACAATATAATCACAAAGAGAACCAAAACAAAGCAGAAATAAGCATGCATCAAATTTAATAAAACATATAAACATATAGCACATAATATATCGCATGAGTCTCATCTCATCACCACCCGAGCAACCACGTTGCGGGCTCACCGCACTCTCACTCACCTCTTATCCCAGCAAACGAAACGCTTTGTCCTCGGAAATCTCTAGCTTTTCTTTGCACGTCGTTCCCACCATCTAAAGAATACCTCAAAATAAATAAATACGCTTTTGTCAAAAATCTATTTCAATTAAAAATCATCACTTGGTCTCTTTACTTGAAATAGAAAACCCCTTATTTTCTTTATTATTTTCTTAAAAATGCAATTGTTTATCAAAACAACTCTCAATCTTTTCTTGTGCTTGAAATCCTTTTAAAACCATTTGAAAACTCATGTGAAAACAAATTAAAGAATTAATCTATGTGGCTGTATGAAATAAGTCCAGCCACCTTCTCAATTTGTAAAACATTAAAAAATCAATAATTTTCATTCCAACTTTTGTTATGTCAAATAGCACTTGAAATCCACATTTTTCATGAATCAAAAACACTTTTAAAATTGAAATACCTTGTAATTAAATCTTGGACAGAAAAGAACTAAAAATCAAAACCATGAAAATACTTTTGGAAATAATCAAATCCTCTCATTCATTTTCTTTCATCAAAACCGAATTGAAAAGAAAATCACCACAACACAATTTAAATAATTTTTCTTAAAATGAAATCACAAAACACACTTTTTTCATCAAGTCAATCACATGAAAAAGGAATCTAGCCTACTAAACCTAGTCTAGGCCGAATCATCATCATGGCAAAACAAAGTCTTTGATGCACTTTTTCAACATGCAAAACCTTAAAATCAACAAATCAAGTCATGCACTTCGAACACATGGTTTTTTTTAAATACCACTCCCTTTTTCAATCATAAAACCGTGACCTCTTTGTCACTTCAAACCAATTTTCATTTTTATTTTCCTTGCATGTGCTTTTAAAAATCATTTGAAGTAAAAGAGAATCACATGCAAGTAGCTTTTTATGAAAAACAAATCATGATCTTTTTTTTAAAGCTTGGCCGAATACTCATCAACAAATCAAGAGAAAAACTTAAATCTTTAATTTTCAAACACAAATAAACTTGGATCAAAGTAAAAACCATTTCTTAAAAGTTGATTTCCTTTACTTTCTCACTAAAATCGTGACATGCAATCAAAGATCAAGACTTTTTGGGTTCCAAAAATCACATGAAATCTTCAAGATCAAAGCTATTTAAAAATAAAGCAAGAATCAAACCTTTTTCAAGATCAAAACCTTTTTGAAGATAAAACCAAAGATCAAAGCTTTATAAAAATCAAAACCAACATCAAAGCAATTCAACCACTTAGATCAACTTTAACAAACATAAAACCAACATGCAAGAACTTAAATCAAAACAAAAATCATCATGACCTAGTTTCCTAGACATGGCCGAATGATAGAGTCCATAGTTTAGGGTTCTACAAGTTTGTTTGGCTCTTGAAAACTCAAGATCAAGGCTTAGAAATTACATGCAAGCATAGATCTACTAGAAAAATAAACATGCAACAACAAATGAACTCTTACAAGACTTGGAAAGTAAAAACTACTCTAACAACTCTAGGATCTTCGAAATACATCAAGGAAAAGAGATGATCTACAACCTTCTCCACTTGATCTCCAAGAAAACCTAACTCTTTTGAGCTTGATCTCCTTCTTCCTTCTCCTCCAAGCTCTCGGTCTCACTCTCTCTCTATCTCTCTCTGTCTCTTTCTAAGAGTTTAAGGAGAACTCTTAGAATAAGTGTTTAAGAAATGAAATGGAAATGTGAAGGAAATGGTTGGAAATGAACTAAGGCCTTGGGTATAAATAGGCAAACCGTGAGCTTACCCATTTGCCCTTGGAATTTAGGTCAAGAGTGTGTGGCTTGAGGGGCAATTTTGGCTTTCCATAAAATTGCATGGCTTAGGTCATGTCATGAGACAAAGAGAGTAAAATTAGGCTCTAATCTCACTTCCTATTGGTTGGTCATTTCCCCTAACCACACTTTCCACTAAACCAATCCTATATGATGCTAGTCTACTCCTTTAGGTTTCTAGAAAAATCAAACCCTATTATGCATGCACATACATACATGGCCGAACACATACATGCACACACACACATGGAAAATAATTTTATTTTCTTTCTCACAAAATCATTCTTGCACAAAAATCATAGTTTCCTCAAAATATAGAAATATTAAACACTTAATTATTTATTCAAAAATTCAACTCAAAACTCATAATATTTTCTCATGAAAACCATTTCTTTGAAATCATTCATCTCTTGAAATCATAAAAGAAATTCAATCCAAGAAATACTCTTTCTTAAAAACACTTTTTCAAAACAATCTCTTTATTACTTAAAACAAATGTGAGGTATTAGACGGGGTGTTACATTCTCCCCAACTTGAAAATTTCTCGTCCCCGAGAAATGCAGTACCTGAAGCAAACAGGTGTGGGAAAGAATTTCTCATCTTGCTCTCAAGCTCCCATGTCGCATCTTCTCCATTGTTACGACTCCATACTACCTTAACTAAGGGAATATCTTTTCCTCTTAACCTCTTGACACTACTACCATCTATCCTTAGAGGTAAAGCCTCAAATGTAAGATTTTCCTTTAGTTGTACCGAATCGGGTTCAATGATGTGTGAAGGTCGTGAACATATTTTCTCAATTGAGACACATGAAAGACGTTATGCAAATTCGAAAGAAAAGGAGGTAAAGCATTTGATAGGCTAAAGGTCCGATTCTTTTAAGAATTGGGTAGGGTCCAATGAAACGAGGTGTAAGTTTTCGGGTTTTGAGCATTCTACCAATTCCGGTAGTTGGCACTACCTTCATGAACACAAAATCTCCTTCATTGAATTCCAACTGAATTCTCCTCTTATCCTGATAACTCTTCTGTCGACTTTGAGCAGCCCTCATTCTTTCCTGAATTAGCCTCACCTTTTCATTTGTCTGTTGCACTATTTCCGGCCCTATTATCAGATGCTCACCAGTCTCGAACCAACACAAGGGTGTTCTGCACTTCCTACCATACAAAGTTTCATACGGCACCATTCCAATGCTTGAATGAAAACTGTTGTTGTAGGTGAACTCAATCAGATGCAGAAAAGAATCCCAATCACCGACACTCTCAATTACACAGGCTCTCAACAAATCTTCTAACATTTGGATAGTTCGCTCTGACTGTCCATCAGTCTGTGGATGATATGCGGAACTTAAATCCAACTTTGTTCCGACTGCTGCTTGCAAACTGACCCAAAATTTTGAAGTAAAACGTGGATCTCTGTCTGATACTATACTTGAGGGTACTCCATGCAATCTCACAACTTCCTTCAAATATAGCTCAGCCAGCCTATCCATTGAATACTTCATGTTGATCGGAATAAACCGTGCCGTCTTCGTCAATCTGTCCACGATTACCCATATAGCATCATAGCCCTTCTGAGTTCTTGGAAAACCAGAGAAAAAATCCATAGTGACACAATCCCACTTCCACACTGGTATTTCCAATGGTCGTAACTCACCACCAGGCTTCTTATGCTGCACCTTGACTTTTTGACACGTTAGACATCGCGATACATACTCCGCAACTTCCCTCTTCATTCCAGACCACCAAAATACTTTCTTGAGATCTTGGTACATCTTCTGAGAACCAGGGTGTAAACTCATCTTACTTTTATGAGCTTCTTCCAATATCCTTCCTTTTATCTCCATATTATCCGGTACACAGACATGATCCTTATACCTCAGCACTCCATCACTACCTATTTTGAATTCCACTTCTTTCCCTTTTTCCGAAAGCTCCTTCTTAGCTTGAAGTTCCTCATCTTTTAGCTGAAGTTCCTTTAGTCTCTCCATAAATCCACTTGAAACAGTCAACTGTCCCAATATCATGCTCTTAGGTCTTAACTCCACTCCTAAGTTCAGATCTCGAAACTCCTCAATCAGCTCCAACTCCTTGATCATTAACGCAGAAACATGCAATGACTTCCTACTTAAGGCATCAGCAACTACGTTTGCCTTTCCAGGATGATATTGTAGCTCGATAACATAATCCTTCAGAAATTCCATCCACCTTCTCTGACGCATATTCAGCTCCTTTTGTTCAAACAAGTACTTCAAACTCTTGTGATCACTGAAGACTTCAACCGTTACACCATACAAGTAGTGTCTCCAAATCTTCAAAGCAAACACTATTGCCGCTTGCTCCAAGTCATGCGTTGGGTAATTGAGCTCATGAATCTTCAGTTGCCGTGAAGCATAGGCTACTACCTTCCGCTCTTGCATCAACACACATCCTAATCCTTGCTTCGAAGCGTCACAGTACACACAGAAAGACTTCGTCGTATCCGGTAGAACTAACACTGGTGCGGTTGTCAACCTCTTCTTCAATTCTTGGAAATTTTCCTCACACTTCGCCGACCATTCGAATTGTTGACCTTTCCTCGTCAGCTTCGTCAAAGGCAAAGACAAACGAGAAAATCCTTCGATAAACCGACAATAATACCCTGCTAGTCCTAAGAAACTACGTATCTCCGTCACAGATGTCAGTGTCTTCCACTCCAACACAGCTTCCACTTTTGCAAGATCCACTGCAATTCCGTCCTTCGAAATCACATGCCCCAAGAAATGCACTGAGTCTAACAAAAAATCGCACATTGACAGCTTAGCATAGAGCTGCTTGTCCTTCAGGATTGTCAAGATTGTCCTTAAATTCTCAACATGTTCCTCCTTAGTCTTGGAATAGATCAAAATATCGTCGATAAACACGACAACAAATGAATCCAAGTAAGGATGAAAAATTCTATTCATGTAGTCCATGAATATCGCAGGAGCATTCGTTACACCGAAAGGCATGACCAAATACTCGTAATGACCATAATGAGTTCTGAAAGCAGTCTTGGGAATATCTTCCTCCTTTACTCTTATCTGATGATATCCCCATCTAAGGTCGACCTTCAATTGATCCAACAAGTCGTCAATTCTGGGCAGAGGGTACTTGTTCTTAATCGTCACCTTGTTCAGTTGACGATAGTTTTTACACAAGCGCATACTACCATTCTTCTTCTTGACGAACAAAACCGGTGCTCCCCAGGGTGAAACACTAGGCCTTATCATCTTCTTCTCCAACGTCTCTTCCAATTGCTTCTTCAATTAAACTAACTCTACCGGAGCCATCCTATAAGGTGCTTTAGAAATCGGTCCAGTTCCAGGAATTACGTCAATTGAGAATTCCACTTCTCGAATTGGCGGTAAACCAAGTATCTCTTCCGGAAAAACTTCGGGAAAATCCCGAACTACTGGCAGTTCATGCAGCTCCTTATCTTTCTTGACGTCCAACGAGGCTAAAAACATGTAGGCCACTGCGCCATCCTTCAATGAAGTTTGAATTTGCTTGGCAGATAAATGCTCAGGGTCTTTAGGTTTAGGCAAAGAAGATTGGGTTTCACTGAAGACTAACGACTTTTCGGAACAGTTCAGAAGAACATGATTCCTAGTAAGCCAGTCCATTCCTAATATAATATCTATTTGAGAAAGGGGTAGTTGAATCAAATCAACAAAATAGGTGTTACCTTCTATCTCTAAGGGACAATTAGAACAGTAAGTAGACACTATCACAGGCTTATCAGTAGGGGTAGAAACAATCAAGTTATAGGGTAAAGCATCTAATTTCAGATTTAATCTATTCACCACATCATGAGAAATAAAGGAATGAGTAGCACCGGAATCATACAACACTAACAAGGAATTCTTATGAATGAAACATTCACCTTGGATAAGATTGGCAGCATTCGCAGCTTCAGCTCCGCTCATTGTGAACACTCTCCCTTGCATAGTAGGACGATTTGCATTCCCCGAATTAGTCGCTCGCTTAGGCTCCCTGCAATCTCTTGCAATGTGACCAGGCTTGTCACAGTTGAAGCAATTCAAATTCCTTGGTGGACACATCGAACTATAGTGGTTGCGACCACACTTGTTGCAACGAGGAGGTGCGTTCCCTGATCTCATTCCACCGAAGCTGTTGCGACTACCACCGCTACGATCCATGTGATTCCCTCCATAGCTGCTGCCCCCACGGTTTCCACCACGATCACCGCCGCCTCCGAAGCTTCCACCTTGTCCGCTTCCTCCAAAGCGTAGATCTCTCCTTCCGCTCGAGCCAGAATACGGATGCGGAGTCATATACCTTCCACCAGAATCTCTAGGAAAAGGAAAATTACGAACTGGTCCATGAGATGAAGATGGGTTCATTACCTTCTCAGCTGCTCCTCTTGCTTTCAAACCTCCCTCATACATACGACAACGGTTCACCAAATTAGTAAAATCATCTATTTCTAAATGAGAAAAAGCTAACTTAATCTCCGGCTTAAGACCATCCCTAAACTTAGCACACTTCGATCGCTCGTTTTCCCCTCTAGCATACTGGGGTACATACTTAACCAGCTCTTCGAATTTCGAAGCATACTCATCAACCGACAAATTACCTTGAATCAACCTCAAAAATTCCATTTCTTTTTCAGTCCTCAAATACAACGGAAAATATTTCTCAAGAAATTTCTGCTTAAAAGTTTCCCACGTCAGCGCTTCTCCCAAATTCATCATCACTTGCTTAGTAACTCGCCACCATGCTGCAGCCTCCCTTGTCAGCATAAACCCAGCATAAGCCAACTTCTGCTCATCGTTACACTGCACCATATCTCCGAAAATACGCTCTAAATCCTCTATCCATTCCACAGCTACGTCCGGAGCAAAACCTCCCGCAAACTCCTTCGGGTTGCGACGACAGAATTTGTAACATCCCTGAATTTTAGTTCCCGAATAATGTTATGCTTTGCTATATTAATGCTTTGCCTTAGCTTGATGTGTTAGAGCTTAATCTTGTTTAGATATCTAATCGTGATTAGGGCTAGCTTAACCCTAATTAATTAAGCTTGAACTTGTATGATTTTAATTAGAGAAGGTTTAGACGTCTAATAGTTTAGTTATGAGTTAGATTAGCTTGGTTAATGTAGGGCTTAAGAGTTAAGTGGACTAGATTAAGCCTAAGTGAACCAAATGGGCCTTGTGAGTGATGTTGGACCAAGATTGTGTGATGGGCCTTGTGTGTGAAGTGTACGCCGTATGGAATGTGTGTATGTGCAACCATGAAGTGAATTTGTGTGAATGCATGAAGAAAGTGAGGTGTCAAGCTTATATTTCATGCATGTGGTCAAAGCATTAAGTGACAACATCACATTCTCCTTCCTTGCATGTAGTGTGAGGTGTCCACACCTTAACACACCACTTAGCCACCTTAACACCTCACCATTTGACCATAAGCTTTTATAAAAGTGGCCTTGTGTTGATGAGCTTCACTTTTCCTTTTCTTTTCTTCATGCCACCATACCCCTTTCTTCTTCTTCTTCTCCTCCCAAGAAGCTCACGGCCACCTCCCTAAACACCACCATCCAACCATTTTCTTCCATTAAAACCAAGAAATCCTTACATACTCTAAGCCTAGATCATGAATACACAACATGCATAAGTGATTGAAGCTTAGAAGTTCAAATTCAACCCTTCCTTTTTTTTGAGGAGCTCACGGCCTCACCCCACCAACACCCTTAACCAACCTAAACACTAACCAAACACAAGAAACCTTGGCATATTCATACCCTAGATCATGAATATGCCACTTGCTTGAAGTTGTGTTGAAGGAAGTTCACTGGAAACCCAAACAAACCTCACGGCCAAACCTTGTTCAAGGCATTAGGATCTTTGGCTTGGTAGATCAAGAGGAGTCTTAGAGTCTTAGAAGCTTGGAAGTCAAATTTCAAGTGTCCAAGGAGGGAGTGTTGCTCACGGTTTTGGTGAGAAAGAGGGCCAAAGGTTCTAAGTTTTCTTAGTGTCTTCAAGAGATAAGAGAGAAGCTTACACAATTGCTAGAATAAGTTTTAAAGCTTAGAAATTTAGGGTGAGTCACCATGAGACTCAAGGGCACTAGTTAGATTTTGTTTTGGGCTTGGAGGCCAAATTTGATGAATCTTGATGTGTGATCATTCAATGTTCTATGCTGAATTTTATAAATATGTTATGTGTTGATGAGTATTTGCTTAAGTTATGTTGTTAATGAAATGTTCTATGCTGAATTTTGTGATTATGCTTTGTGTTGGTGATTAATTCCATAGGTTATGTTGTTAAGGGAATGCTTAGATCCTTGGATGAACTAGGCTTAAGTGTTGACCCCAAAGATTTGAGTTTATTAGGCTCTAATTGTGAATTAGAGAAGGTAATTAGGGTGTTGATCAATTCGGTTTTAGGTTTCAAAGCCTTGGTTAGGGAGTTAACTCAATAACTGAGAATGGTTTAGCTAACTAAGTGTTAATCAAACCTAGATTTAGACAAATAAGTAGCACTTAGACCAAATTAAGTCTCCCTCAACCGTGTTAGTCAACTAATCCATGATTAGTTGGACTTAATCCTAGATTAGTAACCTTAATCCTGATTAGTCAACTAATCCATGATTAGTTGGACTTAATCCTTGATTAGTGACCTTAACCATGATTATTCAACTAATCCATGATTAGTTAGGCCTAATCCTCGATTAGTGACCTTAACCATGATTAGTCAACTAATTTAAGATTAGTTGGACCTAATCCTCGATTAGTGGCTTTAAACCTGATTAGTCAACTAATCCATGATTAGTTGGACTTAATCCAAGATTAGTAACCTTAATCCCTGATTAGTCAACTAATCCAAGATTAGTTGGACTTAATCCTAGATTAGTGAACTTAATCCCCGATTAGTCAACTAATCCATGATTAGTTGGACTTAATCCTCGATTAGTAACCCTAATCCCCTAATTAGTCAACTAATCCATGATTAGTTAGACCTAATCCATGATTAGCCGGATTTAATCCGAGATTAGTCAATAAAGCTAGACTTAATCCATGATTAGTGAGACCTAATTCATGATTAGTGAGATCTAGTTCATGATTAGTGAGACTAAACTCCTGATTAGTGAGATTTAGTCCAAGATTAATGGACTTAGTCCATGATTAGTCAACTGAAGTCAGTTAAACCTAGTCTTAAGTGATTAGGACTCACTTAACCAAAGTCTTAAGTAGTTAAGACTTGCTTATCCCAAGTGTTAGTCACTCAAGGTGACTTAGGTCAAGGAAGGATGGGACTTGGACCGAACGCTTAGTCATAGACGTAATCTAGAACTAATACGACTCTGCTATGTCGCCTGTATGCTTAGATACTGATGGATACATGTTGGATGCCTATGGTTATGTATGTATCCATGCTGGATTGATGTCAAATGATTATGACATAATTGGACTAATGATAAACTCGGAACTTGAACATGTGCATGATAACCTAGGACTGCAAGAGTTGCATTGATACATACATGACATGAGCTAGGTTATCAGACCAGTCCCAATCTGAGGAACACCTACGCAGGTGGAAACACCGTAAGGCGTGCCTTTCCTACGCCGGTGAACCTGTGAACTGTTTTGTAACTGAACTTGATATTTTATGAAAGCCTGCACAGGGTTCACCGTAAGTCGTGTCGTTTACGCTGGTGGAAACATTGTAAGTCGTGCCTTTTACGCTGGTAGAAATACTGTATGTCGTGCCGTTTACGCTGGTGGACGCACTGTAAGTCGTGCCTTTTATGCTGGTAGAAATACTGTAAGTCGTGCCGTTTACGCTGGTGGAAACACTGTAAGTCGTGCCTTTTATGCTGGTAGAAATACTGTAAGTCGTGCCGTTTACGCTGGTGGAAACACTGTAAGTCGTGTCTTTTACGCTGGTGGAAACACTGTAAGTCGTGCCGTTTACGCTGGTGGAAACACTGTAAGTCGTGTCTTTTACGCTGGTGGAAATACTGTAAGTCGTGCCGTTTACGCTGGCAGACGTGCCGTAAGCCGTGCCGCGTCTGGGACGCACCATTCCTCAGATCTGGACCCGGTGGACATAGAGGCCTCAGAGTTGGAGAACATGTTCATGCATCATGCCACTTATCTTGAAGATAATAATTAAACTGGTGTTTGCTCATATGTATATGCATTTTCTGCACTGGTGATTGCTGCTGTTTATCTGGATGTGAATGTTAGGGCTTAGGCTTATTCGATAATGCGACTGTGTTAGGCTTACTCTCCTGCCCTTGTAGGTGATGGTCGAATGCCTGCCTTGCATCGAGATTCGCCCGCTCCTTGATGGTGTTTGGGAGTATCGGGATCACCGGGCTGTTTTGAGGGTGAAGTAGAGATCACTCTCTACCATCCTAATCCCGTAGTTCGCCTTCGTCCTCGTAGGTTTCGTGGGACGAAACCGGTGATCTCTGTCTATGGAATAGCTGCAGTGGACCGACGACCAGCTCTGATGATACCCTTTCTTTTTGAGTTTTACCTTTTGTAAATTTTGCTTTTGGTGAGGTATTGTCAGAGTGTTTTATTTCCAATGGACTTGTAACTATTTTGTATCAGACCTTTTATGACCTATTATCTACAACTATGGTTCACTTTACGCATTTCAATATTCCGCTTGCTTTTAATAAGTTTTGAAATCCGGCATTCATTCGTTTCTTTAAGAACTCGCAATTGAGGGACTAAAGGTTTCATTTATGAAAATATTATTTATTGCGAAAACCCCTCGACTGCTTTTCAACTTCTTTTAACCTTCCGGATTTCAACTCTCTGATTTTACTCTCCAATCAAGTGTTTTAAAAAGAAAAATTTTTCGACCCTAATTTGTGAAAACCTTACAAGTCCAAATTCAATCAAACCTTTCGGATAAATGAGAGTGTGACAGAATTCATCCAATCCCTTGTATCCTTGGGCTTCCAGATTTTGAGCTTGCTGCTGATTGTTAAAATTCTTCTGCGCTTGACGATGCAACGCTTGAAGATTATCGTTAACTCCCATCATTACTGCCGCCATCCGAGTCATAAAATCCACCGAATCCGGGTTATCAGCATCCTCACCAGGGTTTCTCGAGCTTGAATCGGAAGGTCTCCCACGTGTATGACTCATCTTAAAAACGAAACAAAAAGGGGTTCAACACACGACAACACGGAACCTAGACTCTAGACGCACAGAGCTACACAGAGTAAGCATATAAGGCTATGCTTAAGGCCACTGAGGATTACCATTGCTCTGATACCACTTCTGTAACAACCCGATTTTCGTTTCCAAAACCTTAGCTGATTTATTGTTAATTTATTGTAAAAATGAGGCCATTTTTTTTAAAACATGAGTTCATTAGTTGCTATTAACACTTACTTGAAAATCGAGTTGTCACTTGTAAAACTTCTCACAATCAAACACCATCGTCATAGCATAACATCATCATCATTATAATTAAAACATAAGCCATAAGCACTGGAGTCGCACTCCAAGAGTTTTCCAAAAGCAGTTCATCATTACAAAATGATTACAAACCCGGTTTGAAAGTTACCCAAAAACATAATTTAAAAGTAGCTTAATTACATCCATGGTACTTCACAAAGTAATCCTCGATTGGAAACTTGGATCCTAGACACACTACAACATCTAGACACAGAACATCGCACATCACTCTTCTGCTGAACTAGCATCCGTCTCCATGTCTTCACTAGAGTCCGCTTCCACTTCGTGACCAGAGTCACTAGCGTCTTCTTCCTCCATCAGTTGAGGAATCACAGCAGCCAAAGGTGCGGGATCACCATCATACTCGTGATGCTCCCTCGGTCCGCCATCTTGATAGTCACGAAGAGTGACCTGCCCTACGTGCACGTCCAAACTCGTCCCTCGCAGAATATGCCTTGGATCATCGATCTCCAACCGAGTTTCACCTCTCCAAATCCATCCTTCAGGAACAACCTCCATGCTCCTCCCTGAAGAGGCCACATGTGGATTGCTACATGATACGCCATCTACCCGTTGCAATACAGGCGAATGCCAATACGAAAACCAGGTAGGAGAGAGTCAGTGTTCCGAACACTAACGAGTTGACCGTGAGGTCTCAGGGTAGACTCAATAGAAAGAAAGACAGATGACAGATGTACAGGACAAGACAAGATAACCAGAGTAGGATAGATAAACAAGACAAAATAGATCGCTAGATCAAAACAATGTAAGCAAGTAGTATACATAGCATAAATAAATGAAGCACAACAAAGCATATAATAATATTTCAACATAGTAAAATCATAACTCAATACCGCATATTTCATTGCACATGGCATCATCATTCCTCTCAAGCATCAAGCTCATCACAATCTTTCTCAATCATTCCAATATTCACTTATATTTTCATTCTTCGAATCTCTTATTAATTTTAATTCTTATCATAATTCGGTTCACTCAATGAGGTGGGTAAAACCATCATTGAGGAAAACGCACACGTCTACATCTCCTCGGTCTCCATCCAATCCTAGTCGGAAGCTAACAGGAGTACAGGACCTTTACCACGCGGGCACGACAGCTGTCTCACAATTGGCTCCAAGCCAGGAGGACTGTAGAAATCTCGGGTACAGCCTCAATCATTTCATTCAATTCATATAATATCATTTAATCAACACTCACTGTAGAAAATCTCGGGTACAGTGGCAAATCACAATGCCCCGTTCCAGTCCCTCTCACTGTTATAGACTTGCAATCAAGGGGGTGACAATATCATTTCTAGTTAGCTGTGCAGAACTTACCACTGCTTAGGACCCAGTCCCTACCACGTTCGTATGCCACTTGTGGGATTCGTTCCGCCTAGAAATATACTCCAGGCTTCTTGACGTTCACCGTCCTTGCCCTCCCCTCATGCAATCTCCACCTGAGTATCCGCAGATACCCATAGTATCTTCCTCTCCACTACTTCGCACTCTCATACCTCACCGCTTATGTTAAAGTCTTTTAGTTAACCTAAGGTCGGCTTGCCCTTAGTTCATCCCTTCGACAAGACCCGACCACTAAGGGTTATATCTGTTCCCCAAACTTTCACATATCTGTTTCACTTTCCACAAGCCATTTGGTAACAATTCCATCAAATGTTCCCGTAGGAATTCTTATAGCTCTCTTGATATTCATCCTCCGTCTTGAATCTGCCAGCACAATCTCAGCTCCACGAGTGCAATCTCCACGTCTAGTGCATTGTTGCTCCACGAAACTATCTTGAGTCTCATCACATATCACCTTTCCGCTTATCCTCAAGTCTTACTCTTTCTCATGATCATTCATTTAGATTTTCCAGACAAAATATAATACTTCCAACAATATAATCACAAAGAGAACCAAAATAAAGCAGAAATAAGCATGCATCAAATTTAATAAAACATATAAACATATAGCACATAATATATCGCATGAGTCTCATCTCATCACCACCCGAGCAACCACATTGCGGGCTCACCGCACTCTCACTCACCTCTTATCCTAGCAAACGAAACGCTTTGTCCTCGTAAATCTCTAGCTTCTCTTTGCACGTCGTTCCCACCGTCTAAAGAATACCTCAAAATAAATAAATACGCTTTTGTCAAACATCTATTTCAATTAAAAATCATCACTTGGTCTCTTTACTTGTAATTGAAAACCCCTTATTTTCTTTATTATTTTCTTAAAAATGCAATTGTTTATCAAAACAACTCTCAATCTTTTCTTGTGCTTGAAATCCTTTAAAACCATTTGAAAACTCATGTAAAAACAAATTAAAGAATTAATCTATGTGGCTGTATGAAATAAGTCCAGCCACCTTCTCAATTTGTAAAACATTGAAAAATCAATAATTTTCATTCCAACTTTTGTTATGTCAAATAGCACTTGAAATCCACATTTTTCATGAAACAAAAACACTTTTAAAATTGAAATACCTTGTAATTAAATCTTGGACAGCAAAGAACTAAAAATCAAAACCATGAAAATTGTGGTGGACTCGGCCTGGCCGAGGTCCTTAAACCGCCTTGCCGAAGTCCTGAGGACCCTTCAGGAAGCCTTCTGAGCGCTTGGCCGAGCTTAATGCTCAACGGCCAAACAGATGCCATGTACAGGCTGATCTCGTGTTCCCACTCAGTTCCGACACCCAGGTCTGACACCTCCCCAAGTCCGACATCTAGGACAGCTCACTACCTTATCCACAAGGACAACTCACTACCTTATCCACAAGGACAGCTCATCACCTTATCCACAAGGACAACTCACTACCTTATCCACAAGGACAGCTCATCCAACCTTATCCGCTCCTAGCTCAGTACAGGCTGGCCCTACTTGGGCCCAAAGCAAGCCCATTAGGGCAACCAGCTCCCCCCTATAAGTAGCTCAGTACTACATGGGGCTCAGGTACGTCCTCTAACCCTAATTGCCACCCTCACACACCAGTGATTAGGGTTGCTTCTTGGCTCTTTCCCTTAGCCACCTGTGGACTTCCCCCAAACATCGCATATCAACCCTAGACAGAGGCTCCTTCGAAGGTCATCTCCTACACTCTCGGAGGTCCTCGCCGTCTAGGACATCACATTGGCGCCGTCTGTGGGGAGAGATAAATTTCAACCCCACTCAGAAGATTTCACCATGTCTGAAGAAGAGCAGCCAGTCCAGAGAAGGAGGAGGGGGCGTCCAAGAAGGGTGCCGTCGACTGAGGACCTGCGCCTCCACCTGGAAGCCAACAGGGTAGTGAGGTCCTCACCACCACCCCCTCCACCGCCTCCTCCCCCGTCACCACCTCCTCCACCAGAGTTCACTCATACCCATAGTGGACCCTACACCATCCACACTGAAGACACCGCAAACCCAACCCAGTTTCCTGGTGGAGGTCGGCGCGTGCAGTTACGCTCTGAGCTCGGAGAAACCAACACTGAACAGCACCGCCACCGCGGCGAGCGTGCTCACTCAGTCAGTACAACACACCGTTCAAACTCACGACAGTCTACGCTCTCACGGGATGCTGAACTCTTGTCTCTGATGAGACAGCAAATGAGAATCGTAGAGCAACAAGGTAAGGCTATTGCAGATCTCCAACAAGTTGCTATGCAAAGATTAGCTGAACGAGCTTCTGTCCAAGCTCCGGCCCCGAACGAGTTCCCTCCACCACCCCCTCCCCCATCTCTTCCACCACAACACCCGTTAACTCCACAAACCTTTGCAACACCACACACGACTGTCACACAACTTACACCAACTCCCGACCAGCAACAACCTGAGCTGGACGATTCCCATCCTGGACATCCTTTCACCCCTGCCGTCATGGCCTATGAACCACCGCCTGGGTACCTAGGGCCTAGTAACATTCCCATATATAATGGCCTTACCGACCCTCAGGAACATGTCCTTTCCTATGAAGGAGCCGTGAACTTTCACGGAGGAGGAGATCGGCTGAAATGCCGAGCTTTCTCTATGACCCTCCAGGCCCCAGTCCTTCGGTGGTATTCAATGCTTCCTAAAAACTCTGTCAACAACTGGGCAGAAATGAAGCGCGTCTTCCTCAACAGATACACTGCCAGCTGTGTGTAACCTAGGTCGGACCACACGCTAGCGACAGTGACCCAGAAGCCAGATGAATCCTTACGTGCGTACTTGCACAGGTTTCACAGCGAGTCCAGTTCGGTCCCAAATCTGTCTCCCGAGGTGGCCGTCCTCCTTTTGACCCAGGGATTGGCCGAAGGAGGCTTCAAAGATTCACTTATTGGAAAGCCACCAAGGGACATGGCCGAACTGAGACAGAGATCAAACAAGTATATAAACCTTGAAGAATTCAGCAAGGGACAGTCGAGCAGACTGGAAAATGCTCAGGCTACCTCGTAGAATGCCCTCCCCCGAGGCCGTCCTCGGGGTAACAGGGATGAAAGAGGAGGAAGAGCAGATCAGGGAGACCGAGGCCGCTCCCAACAAGAGGACCGTCGACGTCCATACACCACCAAATATGACTCTTACACCCCCCTCACGGTCCCGAGGTCTCAAGTCTGGAGGGAGACCATGCAGACCGAATTGAGGAGTGTACCCCGCCCCCCCTTCCTCAGAAATCAAAACTACGTGAGAGACAAGTCCAAATACTGCAATTTTCATGACGGGTACGGCCACCATACCGACCAATGCACATGGCTTCGAGATGTCATTGAGGATATGGTAAGAAGAGGCAAGCTACAGCAGTATGTACGAGAGGCAGTGGAAAGACGAGGTCGGAGAAAATCTCGCAGCCCGGACAATGATAAAGGAAAAGCCAAGGCTGACCCGTCCCCAGAGAAGAAGGAAGAGGAGTCACCACGGGTAAACATGGTCGTGGTTCAGGACCTCGATAAGTCGCCAGAAAACTTCCGAGTAGAAACCATCTCGGGAGGTTTCGCTGGCAGCGGTGAGATGAGGGCGGGAAGAAAAAGGTACATCAACCAGGTTTTGGCAGTTCATCACAAACCCGTCCCCAAAAAGCCTTCTCGGAATATTCCTATCATCCTTTTCGACCAGGATATGGAAAACGTCATCCCAGATCACAATGATCCTATGGTGATAACGGCGTTGATTGGCAATTTTGAGGTCGCCCGAGTCTTCGTTGACCAAGGGAGTTCGGCCGACATCCTCTTTCTGCATACCTTCCAAGCTTTGAAGTTGAGGTCCGCCGACCTCGTAGGATTCGAAGGAAATCTCATCAGCTTCACAGGCGAGGCAATCCGCCCCCTGGGAGCCATTCATCTCCCGGTGACCCTAGGCAACCAGTCTTCGGCCCGAACGGAGATCATCAAATTTTTGGTTGTTGACTCCGATTCCCCGTACAATGTAATATTGGGACGAACTTGCCTACAAGCTTTTGGGGCAGTAGTCTCAACAGTGCACTTGGCAATGAAGTTTGTCGGATCTGATGATAAAGTGGTTTCGGTAAAAGCTGACCAAGTGAAGGCTCGGCTCTGCTACAATGCGAGCCTACGGGAAGGAAAAAAGAAGCAAAAAGAGCTCACCGATCCGACACTGTCCCTGGGAAGAGTCTTATTGGCCGAACTCCAGTCTGAAGGAAACACCTATGTGTCCTCTCTTCGTGAAGAACGGGTGGTAATTCCCCCCTTCACCTCTCCCCTAAGCAAAGATGCTATCGTGAATGATAAACCCCTTTGAAAAATCCAAGATGCAGTCAAAGGAGATCTTCTCTCTCTTTCAGTCCTCTCCTACTCCCTGCACGGGGAGAATTTGGTCTTCCATCTAGTTCTCATTAACCCCGCCCTCCGCTCGGTACATCTCCGAATTGAGGGCCGAGGTGACTTTCTTGCCCATGTCTTCAGCCGAGCTTTCCAGACCCCCAAGCTCGGGTACTTCAAGATGGAAATGTCCTCACTTTTCAACACTATCAACAGTCTCGGCAGCCTTTCCTATCAGCCCACCTCGGAGGATCATAACAAGGAAATCCGACAAGACGCTCCTGGTCCGAAGAGGATAGCGATGAAAGAGCCAGCCGACCGCGACAAGAAAGCAAAGCAACCCGGGTCTTCTGAATCTGATCACCTCGCGCCCCGAGGATCGGTCATCGGCCCTAACGACCAGAAAAGCGGGAACTGAGCCCGAGATCGATAACCCCCAACAGAGGCGTTCTGAAAACATACTCTGGGTAATTACCGAACTCAAGGATTCCCAAAAAACTTCAAAACACTGAGAACCTGTTCAAATAGGTTTACCTCAGACATCTCAGCAGTCACCAACACCCTCCCTGAGGATTTCAATTTTAACTTCCTTTTATTTTCAATTCCCTTCCTGCTAATTATCGTTCATGTCTTTCATTTTCATTGTGAGATATTCACCTTCCAAAAGAAAAAGCAATGTACTCATAATTTTATTCAATGAAAAGTACAAACTTGCTCATACTCAAGTGCCACAGTTTTATATACGTACGTACTAGCTTCTCATTTAGCACTAGCCACCTAAATGTTGCATGGCGCTATGCACAGCCAACATCTCCCAGATAAGATCGGCTCATATGCACAATGTACAAGGGACACCCGGTAAAGAACAGACTGCTGTGAAATGTTTATACATAGCTTCACTCAGCACTCTCTTTTACATCGGGGCCGAGGACACCCACCTCGGCTAAGGTGGGTAGATCCGAGTTCCCTACCGTATGCACTTATATACAGTACCTTTATTCAGAGGAAAACTTATAAGATTACTGCACTTACTGAGCCTTCTGATTTATTAATATTTCAAACACCAATGATTGGGTACAAGTTTTCCTAAGGTCCGATCAGGCCGAAATACAACAAGCCGGCAAAAGACTTGTATTCTCAAAAGTAGCTTTGTTAAAAAAAAAAAGGACCTCGGATGCAATATATATGCGACAAGTTAAAACAAGAACTTGCATAAACAGTTTCAGCATGCAACAAGTTCCAAACACTTGCATCCTTTCTTAAAAATCTCCCTAGGGGCCACCTAGTCAATCAAAGACCGAACCCGAGGTCGAACGAATAAACATGCAATAGTTTATTATGATAAACTCGCATTCATGCAACGAGTTCCCAAAAAGGCGGACATAATTCCGACCTCGGACATGGGATGTATGCAACAAGTTAGTGTATAAACTTGCATAAATACGGCGGCACGCAATAGACTAAAACTGTTTGCTTTATAAAATAAACGAGCTATAATAAGTAAATAGATGTCAACATTGTCAGATATGTTATAAAAGGACATAGACAAAGTATAAGCTGCCCAGCATAAGGGACTTACGCTACATCTTCCTCAACATCAGAAAGGACGACCGACCGCGTGTCGAACTCCTCATCCATCCTTTCAACCAGTGGGTTGGGCAGATTCTCCTCAGGCTGGTCCAAATCAACCTCGGCTCCACCATTTTCATAGTCAACCATCTTTCCATTCTCCACTCCGAATCCGGCAGATGCGCCGACGTACCGAATGCGGAGCCCCTGATTCATGTGAAGAACCTGCTCAACCACATTGGTGAAAACCTTTCCAGCCACCCTTTCAAGGTCGAAGTCCGACTCCCGAGCCGCTACCTTATGCTTTAGAGCTTGGGCAACCCTCTTCTTCAGCAGACCCCTAACCTTTTCCACTTCTGCCAGGCCCTCCTGCCGACCAACCTCTTTCGCATCTGCTTTGGCTTGGGCCAAATCCTCTTCATGCCTTTTTCGGAGCTCTTCCATCTGTCGACGGTGCTCCTCCTCAGCCTCAGCCAATTTTTGTTCGGCTGACCTCTTGCTACTCTTCAGCTCTTCCACCTCCGCCGCCATAGCCGACCGAGCCTTTTTCTTAGCAGGCGAAAGACCGTCCGCCACATCATCAGCTACCTCGGCCAGCACATTAAACATAGTAGTGGCTCTCTTCAGCTGGCAAGCCATTTCCTCCGCTTTCTCCTTCCATTCCGCACCTGACATTTTGACAAGAGTGTCTTTGAGTGATGGTTTGGTGGGGGTAGCTGGCAGCCTTGATTGAGTTTCAGTGCTTGGAGGCGGCACATTTGCAACAAGGGCTACCTCGGTGCTGGGACTCGGCGAGGTAGGAGGAGGAGGAGCAATAATAACGGCAGGAGGGGTAGGATGGAGGGGACCAGAGTCGGCCGATAGCGTATCCGTAGAAACCTCGGACGACACGGCGTCGGCAGAAGAGACCTCGGGCTTTTTCTTCCTCCGAGCTTCAAAAGCAGATTTCAACGCCCTGGAAGACATCTCGGACCAATGTTCTTCTGTAAAAAAAAATAAAAAAAATAAATAAATAAATAAATAAATATATATATTAGTATAAGAGAATTGAAAGAAAAGGCGCAAATGCAAGAGCAAAAGTAACTACCAATCTTTGTTAAGACTTCATCGTCAAGACACTTTAGGAAAACTCCAACATCGAGTTGAAATTTCCGAGCGCGATACTCTGTTTGAAAATGGTGAGCCATTACAGACTCATCGGCATCTAGTGTTACACCCGACCACCTCTACGGTGTACTGGAATGACGATTGAAGAACTCGGAGGTCCACTCCAGAGGGAACTTCGGTCCTGTCTCGGACCGAAACCAAGGCAGCCCCGCCCCAACATACTTGTATTTGAAGAATCTCGGTTTGAAGCGCTTCCAAGACTCAGAAAACATGCCAAACAGCCCACAATGAGCTCGGGCTTTGGCCGACACCCAAAGACGACCAGTAACCCCGTCTTTATTACTGACGAACGGGTTGTACATCCACAAAAATAATCGAACCGTACACACCAAACGTCTGGCACCGCAGTACTTCTAGAACGCTCGGAGGAATGACCAAGTATTAGGATGAAGTTGGGATGGAGCTAGTCCGAGCTCGTTTAAGACTCTCATTTCTAGGTCGGTGAAGGGGAGGGTCACGCCGAGATTGTGGATCAGATCGGCATAAAAGAGAAAAGAATTATTGTCAGTCCGGCTGCATATTCTGTCATTTGCCGAACAGGGGAGCACTTCGTAAGAAGTTCCGGTGGTGTCCCCTGGGCAAGGCAGCACGACCCTCCTTACCTCGGCAAGCTTGTCCTCGGAGCAAAGATTGGACTGAATTCCTTTGGGCTCCACGTCAACCCACTCATACTGTTCGGCGTCGAAAGGTGCAGGGTAAAGTTCAGGTTGACGGACGCACTTCCTGAGCGGCATGGTACCTGTGGGAGAACAGGGAAGCTCGATATTAGTCTTGCGGGTTACGAAAAATAACCCCCCAGAGAACCCCCTCGAAGTAGTTCCGAGGGGAGAGCATCTCCCCTCTACCACAGGTACCCCTCGTTCGTACATTCCCTCCTTCTCCATCCTCTCGAAATCGGCACGCTCCCTACCTTCAACAAACTCAGCCCAGGCGTACTGCCGTATCCACTCTCTTTTCTCCTCCCAGTCCCGAGGATAGACTACCTCAACAGGATCAACCTCCAGAACCCTCCTTTCGTACTTTTGCCTATACTCCCTTTGGCGACGGAGCGCCTCGTCTACCTCCGTTGAGGAACAGGACGAGGAGGAAGAGCCGTCCTCCTCATCATTACTGCTAGACGACAGGGACACTACCCCAGCCCATTTCCTAAACCATTCCCTACTCATACTGAACCCAATCCACTCCGTTGGATTTCTGAAAAATGAACAAAAAACATGAATCAAAAACTCCCCAAAAATCTCAAAACACGCCTAACCCGAAGAAGGCCAAAACCCCAGGAATCAAAACACCCAAATCCAGAAAAACCTGAAACCCTAGTATTATTCCCCAAAATAAGAGCCACAAAACCTAGGGGAAAAACCCCACCGCCATGAAAATAGAAACCAAAAATAAAACATTCCAATCCCCCACCGTATAAATCATAAAGCAGTAAAGAAAGAAGTAAAAGCTAGAAAGAAGAAGGAAACAAAGACGAAAAAGAAAAAGCAAGTGTAACAGTACCTTAGAGAGAATGGGAGCAAAGGAAATCGTAAACTTGTAAAGTGAAAAGAAGTCACTGCTGAAGAAGAAGAAGGCGATGGGCAGAGAAGAGGAATAGGGTTCAATGGGAATGCTTCTGTGGGGAGAGAAAGAAGTTTTTCTTTTTACGTAGGAGAAAGAGAATGATCGATAGAAAGAGAAGGAGAAGCAGTTTCCTGGGATAGAGGGGGAAGGGAAACCGTTTTCCCCCTCAAATTCGAAGTTTGGGCCTCGCCCCAAAAAGCCCAACCCAGCGTACAACTACACATATTAAGACACGTGGCGCACAGCAGAGAAAAGTGTGGACCTCGAGCAACGCCACAATGATGGTGACGCCTCGAGGATCGCGATTTCTGACACGTGTCAGATCTCAGAAGAGCGAACGTCATTCCGGTACTGGTAACTTGACAACTGTCAAACCGACTCTGTCATAATAAAAGGACATCAGAGACAGCTAGATCCGACACACCATCAACTCATCGTCCGAACTCCCTAGAACCTCGGAGCAAGGCTCAGATAGCCTTGACCGAGCTGGGGGGCTTATGTGGTGAACTCGGCCCTTGTGGGGTGGACCTAGGAAAAGGACATAAACCAGAACCTCGGAACAAGGCTCAGATAGCCTTGACCGAGCTGGGGGGCTTATGTGGTGGACTCGGCCTGGCCGAGGTCCTTAAACCTCCTTGCCGAAGTCCTGAGGACCCTTCAAGAAGCCTTCTGAGCGCTTGGCCGAGCTCAATGCTCAACGGCCGAACAGATGCCAGGTACAGGCCGACCTCGTGTTCCCACTCAGTTCCGACACCCAGGTCCGACACCTCCCCAAGTCCGACATCTAGGACAGCTCACTACCTTATCCACAAGGACAGCTCACTACCTTATCCACAAGGACAGCTCATCACCTTATCCACAAGGACAGCTCACTACCTTATCCACAAGGACAGCTCATCCAACCTTATCCGCTCCTAGCTCAGTACAGGCTGGCCCTACTTGGGCCCAAAGCAAGCCCATTAGGGCAACCAGCTCCCCCTATAAGTAGCTCAGTACTACATAGGGCTCAGGTACGTCCTCTAACCCTAATTGCCACCCTCACACACCAGTGATTAGGGTTGTTTCTTGGCTCTTTCCCTTAGCCACCTGAGGACTTCCCCCAAACATCGCATATCAACCCTAGACAGAGGCTCCTTCGAAGGTCATCTCCTACACTCTCGGAGGTCCTCGCCGTCTAGGACATCACAAAAATACTTTTGGAAATAATCAAATCCACTCATTCATTTTCTTTCATTAAAACCGAATTGAAAAGAAAATCACCACAACACAATTTAAATAATTTTTCTTAAAATGAAATCACAAAACACACTTATTTCATCAAGTCAATCACATGAAAAAGGAATCTAGTCTACTAAACCTAGTCTAGGCCGAATCATCATCATGGCAAAACAAAGTCTTTGATGCACTTTTTCAACATGCAAAACCTTAAAATCAACAAATCAAGTCATGCACTTCAAACACATGGTTTTTTTTTTAAAAAAATACCACTCCCTTTTTCAATCATAAAACCGTGACCTCTTTGTCACTTCAAACCAATCTTCATTTTTATTTTCCTTGCATGTTCTTTTAAAAATCATTTGAAGTAAAAGAGAATCACATGCAAGTAGCTTCTTATAAAAAACAAATCATGATCTTTTTGTTTTAAAGCTTGGCCGAATACTCATCAACCAAATCAAGAGAAAAACTTAAATCTTTAATTTTCAAACACAAATAAACTTGGATCAAAGTAAAAACCATTTCTTAAAAGTTGATTTCCTTTACTTTCTCACTAAAATCGTGACATGCAATCAAAGATCAAGACTTTTAGGGTTCCAAAAATCACATGCAAGCTTCAAGATCAAAGCTATTTAAAAATCAAAGCAAGAATCAAACCTTTTTCAAGATCAAAACCAAAGATCAAAACCTTTGAAGATAAAACCAAAGATCAAAGCTTTATAAAAATCAAAACCAACATCAAAGCTATTCAACCACTTAGGTCAACTTTAACAAACATAAACCAACATGAAAGAACTTAAATCAAAACAAAAATCATCATGACCTAGTTTCCTAGACATGGCCGAATGATAGAGTCCATAGTTTAGGGTTCTACAAGTTTGTTTGGCTCTTGAAAACTCAAGATCAAGGCTTAGAAATTACATGCAAGCATAGATCTACTAGAAAAATAAACACGCAACAACAAATGAACTCTTACAAGACTTGGAAAGTAAAAACTACTCTAACAACTCTAGGATCTTCGAAATACATCAAGGAAAAGAGATGATCTACAACCTTCTCCACTTGATCTCCAAGAAAACCTAAGTCTTTTGAGCTTGATCTCCTTCTTCCTTCTCCTCCAAGCTCTCGGTCTCACTCTCTCTATCTCTCTCTATCTCTTTCTAAGAGTTTAAGGAGAACTCTTAGAATAAGTGTTTAAGAAATGAAATGGAAATGTGAAGGAAATGGTTGGAAATGAACTAAGGCCTTAGGTATAAATAGGCAAACCGTGAGCTTACCCATTTGCCCTTGGAATTTCGGTCAAGAGTGTGTGGCTTGAGGGGCAATTTTGGCTTTCCATAAAATTGCATGGCTTAGATCATGTCATGAGACAAAGAGAGTAAAATTAGGCTCTAATCTCACTTCCTATTGGTTGGTCATTTCCCCTAACCACACTTTCCACTAAACCAATCCTATATGATGCTAGTCTACTCCTTTAGGTTTCAAGAAAAATCAAACCCTATTATGCATGCACATACATACATGGCCGAACACATACATGCACACACACACGGAAAATAATTTTATTTTCTTTCTCACAAAATCATTCTTGCACAAAAATCATAATCTCCTCAAAATATAGAAATATTAAACACTTAATTATTTATTCAAAAATTCAACTCAAAACTCATAATATTTTCTCATGAAAACCATTTCTTTGAAATCATTCATCTCTTGAAATCATAAAAGAAATTCAATCCAAGAAATACTCTTTCTTAAAAACACTTTTTCAAAATAATCTTTTTATTACTTAAAACAAATGTGAGGTATTAGACGGGGTGTTACAGCATGCAAAATATAGATAGTATGGGTTAGGAACCCTTTGTGCAACCCTTGAGGACCTGACCAGATGGATAGACAGAGGACCAGTGACCAGCTCTGGAACGTCTCTGTTTAGATAATATATATATATATAAATATATATATATATATATATATATATATATTGTACATATTTTGAGAGATGTATCAGAGAACAGATTTAATTTTCATACTTTGATACTTATGTGGTACTCATGGATTTGTTGTACTTGACTTTATGGACAAGTGTCCTATCTTACGTTTTATAAACTTTAAGTATATAATAAAATTATCTTGTTATATTCCGCTGACTCTGATTTTATTATTCGAGCTCGATATGAAGTAAGACATGATGAAGTTAATTTCCCGAGATAACACTATTTTATTAACTAAGTTATTCACAAAGAACTTAGAAGTTTCGAAGGCTATTTCAATTTATTAAAATTATCTCAAATGATTTTTAAATACTTAACGAATAATTATTTCTTCTACCGAACTCAATTTCAATTATACGACTTTAAGTTGAGTACCATAATCAAAGGCTTTAAAAAGGAAATTTTTATAATCCAATTTTCCAACGTTGACAAGTTCAATAATTTAAATTATTTACTTGTCCATATAAAGTGAGGTGAATAAATAAAGGGCGTGACAGAGAGGGGGTGTATTTATATTTTTTTTCATTTGAATTTAGAATTCAAAATTTGAAAGCCATGGAAACTTGCACTATTATTAATGGCCAACACAAATACTCATGAGATGATATAAACTCTCCTAGGAAACTCATGTTCACAATTATACCAAGTTTGAATGAAAATATTCTGAATTCTTTTGGACCAAGGCATGAATATAGACTTGTTTTTGGTTACATTCATTTACACAAAAAAAAAATTTAGCCAAGACCCCATTTTATTCTTTGGGGTGAAAAGACTAAAATCCTATCTTATAAATAGACCTTCTTAGAATCACCTCACCCTTTTACACACTTAGCAAGCTATAGCAAAGAAAATATTCTCCGCATTGTTGAAGAGTGATAGGCGTGTCAAGCAAGAGGGAAAGAGGAGAACTTTTCAAGTGTTATAAGCTTTAGGAGTTTCTATTTCTATGAGAGAGATATCTCTTGAAACTCTATTTTTATTTTTCTTCTTCTCTATGTTCTTATGAACTTTTGATTATTATATGATTGAGTTTTTATTTCCTTCATCTTCTATTTCTTTTCACAAAAAGAAAGAGTTTTTAACCTTTACAAAAGTGCATGATTATAGTGATTTTATATGTATGAGTGTTATAATCATATGATAAAAAAAGACTTTGTTTGGTTAATAATTTAAAAAAAAGAATAAAAAGAAAAAGGTCTTGATGGTTTTAAAGTTTTGTATTTTTATTTTGATGTGGTCAAATGATTACCTTAATCAAAAGTCTCTATGTAACACCCCAAAAATTTTAATCCCTGATTAATGAAATGTTAATTATAAAGTTTATTTATAATTAATTATTTTTATTCAAATCTTTGATTAAAATTTGTGTTTAGGTTATTAGTAAATGTTTGAAATGTGTGAATATGATTTGGTGATTATTTTCTAGATGAAAATAAATATTTGCATATTAGTCCCTGCTTTGGGACCTAGAAGTAATTCTAGGAAAGATTTTGGAGAGAAAGAAAATAAAATAAATATTTTTCAAAAATTGACCAAAATACTCGAGTATTTATGGGAAGACTCAAGTATTCTGGTCAGAGTTGAAGGAGTTAGTGCGTTTTGGTGAGTCACCACCAATGATTCTCGTCGTGTGACACGAAAACACCTTCATCAACACGTCTCCACCTTCGTGTCGCCGTGAATGAGCTTCATGAATGGCTATTTAAGCCATGGTTGACGAATCAACCAACCCATTTGCTCAAATTGTGAAGAATTCATGCCCACTAAAAACATACTGCCGCCCCCTAGATTGCAAATCGAGAACAGTGAGAGGGACTGGAACGGGGCATTGTGTTTTGCCACTGCGTGGACAGTGAGCCTTGATATTATTTGTAACACCCCAATTTGGACTTAGAATTTTATCTAAAAATTTGCGCCATTTTTTTTATAACATTATCAAAATCAATTCCGTTTAATTCTTCTACCAAAAGATTTTCATAAATACAATTTGATTCATTTGGTTTACAAAAAATGTTTGGTACTTAGACTCACGTCATAAAATTCTATTTCCAAAAAGAGATGTTATCATCCAACATATTTCCAAAAACTCATTTTATCAATGTCATATTTATTCGATGGTTAACTTGCGGAAAAACATTTAATTAATTAACTTCATGAATATAATATATATAACAAAAGAAACTTCTTTTATTTCATTTCAAATAATCATTTATTACAACAGGGGTTACATTCGAGATAGATTAATCATGTCCTAATCACCTTAAGATAGGATACAAAGCAAAGACTATCCTATCTTATACTATAAGTCTTCATTGCTATCTCCCATCACAAGCGCATAGAAGATTCCTCGATTGCTGCTTCCGCTTCCTCCTGGTACGGGCGTCATCCCATGATCCTCTTCCAACTTGAGCAACTACTACTCGAACTACTACTTGATCTGTCATCTGTGAACATTGTTCCCCAATGTCCACAGGAAAGGGAAACAGAGAGAGTAAGCACTTCCGAACGATATTATCGTCGACGGTGTGGGCTTACCATAGGGGAATATTAAGACCACACAAACATGTACATCATTATTATCATTATCGATCTTATTGCATTTGTTACCATAAAATCTTTTCCCACTAAATGTTATACCTCTTAAAAACTATAGTCGTTATATTATCTTTAGTCTCTAAGTTTCATACCATCGGTATATCAAGAGGGGGTGCCATTACCGAGGTTCGAGGTATGGATATCACACACGTTACATCTCCTCCATAAGTCCAACCATATCCTAGTTCGGAAAGCAGATGGGACGCACAGGAACCCTAGCCACACTAGCATCGAAGTCGGTAAACGAAAAGGCTATACCATCGCCAGTGGTCAGTAAAATATAAAAATTCATGTGACCAACACCGGCGGTCAACAAGATTCATTTCATAAAAGTTTCCAAAAACCCAACCCTTACCGAACTTCTAGCCCCGTTCAGGTTCCCTCTCACCATCTATGATTTGCTCAAGGGGGCGACAGCACTATCTCCAGTTGGCCCGCAGTCCTTGCTACGACGAAAGCCCAGACTCCTGCGCGAACCTTGTCATTGTAGTCCCGTCCCGCCTAGAGAAGTACTCGAGGCTTCTTGACGTTTCACCATCCTTGCCCTCCCCTATTGCAATCATCACTTGAAGAACTCCTATCTCCAAGCATACCTGAGTATCCGTAGATAAACAGGGTGTCTTTCCTCTCCACTACTTCACTCTCAGCGCAAGGTTTAAAATAAAGGGTTCCTATGTCTTTTAAGTTATCGGAGAGTTTTTACAAAGTTTAACATTCCTAGTTGTGGTCGACCCATTCTAAACCTTGTTTCTAACGGGTCTCGACCTCTAAGGGATTAGCTTCTCATGGACACTTCCAGGTCACAGGGAATTCAACACTTAAAGATCAAGCATGTCATCATGACAATGCGATCCGGGGGTAGTATTATAACTTTCATAACCTCTGTAAAGGTTCCACATTAATTCCTTAACCATAAAGCCTTTAATCAATTCCCAAAAATTATCCACCATGACATCTTATGAATCAATTATTTTTCAATAATAAGTTGATATATCATATTCACCAGACATGTTATCATTAATAATTATGATAGATCCAACATCATAATAAAACAAGATATACAACACATACAATTATATCCGAGGGATCGTGTTTTCGTATGAACGGCGGGACATACACACACAATTGCCGTTCTACTACTCACTCGATAGATCCCTAGTTTCGACCTTTGAGATGATACGGAACGTCCTAATATTACACTACATGCCACTATGTCTTAAGAAGGCTTCTCTCTCACCTGAGCTCCACGCTTACTCTGTTTTCAACCCTTTTGCGTCTACAACTCCAGCAGCTCGTTCACTTTTGATTCCTTTATCTTTGAATGATGAACGACATACAATTAATATCTAATTGAGTACCTTATACTACCTTTACGTAAAGACTAACCCAAAGTCCCTTAAAATAGAAATCCTCTTTAAAACATAAATCCTTTTTAAGACATCAGATATTCTTAAAATAATTCCTTTTTAAAATTCAAGAAATCCTCTTTACAAAACATAATTTAAAACTCACTTCAATATTTGAAAACCTTTAAGAATACATTTTTATTTTCATAAAAACCACACTACATTTCTTATATAACAACTACCATGTTCAAACTAGCATGATTTTAAGGTATTTTTTTTTTCTTTTGATGCAAGTCTTAATCAGATCAAGCAGTAAACCAGTTTTGCAACAAACCATGTTATAAGCATATATACTAAATAAGAAAGTAAACTCAAGCATTCAAGGTTTAAAATACTTTTTCTATCATAAATTAGATTAAGTTACAGACCACAATCAGATTATAGAAAATTCACTCTCAAACATCAGTACATTAAAAATAACCTTTACAGGTATTCACACCAACTTAACAGTAATTAACCAAATATATACTCTTTGAAAACATTAATTCCTCAAAGTCCTTGAAGTTTTGGGATCATGTAAATACCTAAAAAAAATCAATCATTCTTTACATTTTATACAAGTACAAACAATATTTCATTTAACACATACACCACCTTAATTATAATTATTCTAAATTTACTTTTAAAAATTCATTTTCTAATCCTAAGCACTTATATTTCCAGATTAACATAAAATCTACATATCTAATCATTCAAGAACAAGTCATAACATAAATACTACACATTTCTCATTTTTGGACAACATGCATACACAAACTTAAAAATTCAATTTCTCTTAAACAGAACATCGAAAACACATGCCGATTCTTCCTAAATTCTTATTACAACTTCTACTATAATAAAATAACTAAAACTAAACAAAATAAAATAGTTGCATCTGCTGTACAGCCACATAAAAGTTGCATCAATTCAAAAAGTTCAAGTAACAATCCAAAACAATTTAGATACAATTCCTACTTATGCCAAAGAATTATAAATACAATTATTTCTAATAAAATATAATTTTTTTCATTAATTCTAAATTCTGGACAGCAGCTTAATATTTTTAATTTAAGTTATCCAAATCACTCAAAATACTTATTTCTTTTGATTTCTATATCACATTTGCACATATAAAGAAGGTATCACTAACATTCTAAAAATAGTCATTTGGGATCTTAAATAAATAAATTTTTCAGATTTAAAAATAAATTTCCAGAATAAAAATGAAACTTTCAAAATTAATCTTTTCCATATAAACATGTAATATATTCCATAAACATACTAAAGCAATCATCAAATAAAATAGAAAAATTCAATAGATTTAATTTCTTTTTCTCCTAAAATTTGACTAACATATAGACAAATTATAAAAATATTTTCAATTCCTAAAGCATCTATATAATATAATTATATCATTTTGTATATTAAAAATAAGAGGTTTAATCATTAACAAAATATAAAATAAATCTCTTTTAGAAAATAATTCACTTTTTCCAGCAACTAACATTTACAAACATATCAACCACATACTCATACAATTAATTAAAAATACATGTTCTTATAGGTTTATAACAACTACCATTTGTTCCTATTTCTTGTAAACAATTAACTATAATTTAACTACACATCAAACAATCAAACAAATTACAAAAAAAATTTCAAAACAACACAATAGACCTCACGGTCTATTCTTCTTATTTTTCCAGAAATTTAATTTTTGTTCATTTACTCATTGTTCTTATTTTAACTTAAATTAGACAAGAAGAAATAACATAAAATCAAACAATAACAATTAAACCAAATTCCTAGAACTATAATTTCCTACACTTCAAGAACATCAAAATTTTCCAAAATTCATTTTATTTCCAAAAATCATTTTTTTGCTTCTTTAAATCATTTTTATTCCATTTCTACTTTAAGGAAAAACACTCATTTGTTTTCATCTTTTTAGAGACTTAATTATAACTCAATACACATGAAATAACAACAATTATCACACAATATACATACATACATACACACGGTCCAGAAAAAGAAGAAAAATAAAAACCAAAATAAAAATTCATTTTAATCTTTTATTCATTTCTATTTTCTTTTATTAAACAACAACACAATTAAAATACACAAATCAATCCTCAATTTTCTTAATATATCACACGGCCTATATATACATATATATACCAGAAATAAAATTTTCCATTGTTATTTACTTGTTTCTTTTTCATTCCTTAAAACAAAGAACAAAACAATTAAAAGACAATGAATAAAAAAAACTTATTTGCTCATACAAAATTCTCTACAATTCTCATGTTCTAAAGATTAAAATAAACCCAGAAAATAAATAAATCAAACACATCAAAACTATTAGCCATCTTAAGAATTTAAGAAAAGGGGAGATAAATCCCTTTAAACACCCTTTTTGTGTCCCTTTTCTCATTCTTAATTCATATGACTTAAGAACAATTTCATATATTCAAAAATAACTTCAAAAATGAAAAGGAAAATTTAGAATTTGACCATAGAATAAATTTAGAAGATTTAAACAAAATATAAACAAAACAATTTAAAAACAACTTAAATAAATAAGTGATTTTGGGTTACCTCTACTCCTTAAGCTTTTTAGAAGACTTCAAGCAACCAAGCAACTTTTCCCTTCCTTCCTAGCTTACACGTCCCTCTCTCTCAATTTCTCTCTTAGAATTTTATTTTTTTCTCTTGTGAAACTATCAAGTTTTTGTGTGTGAAAAATGTGAGAACCAGTGCCATCTATTTATAGGTGTTGAGGATGCATTTCCCCTCCATTTTTCAGAGCAAAATTCGTCCCCCCTTCATCAAGTCTTAGTCAAAAATTTTCAAACACTACTTGGAACATGAACTAGCATTAAATGGGATTTTGTTGATTCCTAAAGCATTTTAATTCATGTTTTCTTCTCACAAACTTCAGAACTATTCTTCCCCTCTTCCCAATTATTTTGGACGGTGCATATTATTAAAATAGAAGAGAAAATTTCTCATTGGTTCATTGTGGAGGTGCCTACATAATTATCCAATCATCTTAACTATCAAAATTTGGTTTTCTACCTACTGTACAAAAATTTTCGTAAATATCAAAATAAAAATTTTAGTTTTACATATTAAGATTCTAAATTTTAATACGATCGTTTTCATATAAAGTTTGTAATTTTTGGACTTACGGTTTGAAAGTTATGAATTTTTGAAGTCCTAAGATCATTTCCTCCCAAAAATACATTTTCTAAGCTTTTCAAATATTTTAAAAAAAATAAAATACGAAAATACATTTGATTTAAATGATAATACATTATAAAACTTCAGAAATGTATTTTCATTTTCAAAATAAAATATACTTGGGTCAAAAGGTTATTAAATGCATTAAAACCATACTTTGATTCTTAAAACTCAAAAATTCGTTCACTACTGTAGCAGTGATAAAATTTCGAAAACTCAAAAATAAAAATCAAAGCTTTACATTTTCATAATCTAAGTTTCGATACGATCGTTTTGACATATCATTTGTAATTTTTCGACGTACGTTTGAAAAGATATGAATTTCTAAAGATTGGGTACTCTAATTCATCAAAAATCATTTCATCTTTTAAAATGATTTAAATCAAATACTTTACCTTAAAATATTTCATTTAAATAGGCTAGGAAAAATATTGGTACATAATATATATATATATATATATATATATATGTCACGTATATATATATAGGTATATATATATTTATTCATATATATATTAAATCCAGGCATCAAAATCAAGCATAATTTCCTAATTTCAATTATAAAGTCACAAATAATTTGGGTAAAATTGTGGGTCTCACAATCCTCCCCAACTTAGAGATTTCTCGTCCTCGAGAAATACCATGCTACTAAGAGTAAGGCAGAACATTCTTATGAAAATAACCGCATTCATGCATTGAATCTTTAAAAATTCCAACTTAAAATATCAAAGTACGAGAAGGAAAACTCCTTCAAAACAAGTCAAATAACAAAACAATCAAAAGACTAGACAAGACGAGTGGATAAACCCACTTCGTTCAAACAACATTTAATACAAACATCAATCCTAAGAACGACTAGTAGCATTAGCATCCTTATTCCTGACCATAGCGAACACTTTTCCGTTTCCTTTTGGTCGATCAGAACCCATTTCACGCTTTGGTTCCCAACAGTTCTTCGCAGTGTGTCCTGGTTTGTTGCAGTTGAAGCAATTGGGATTTTCATAAGGACAGTTAGGTCCATAATGATTCTTGTTTCACTTGTTGCAAAGTGGAGGTGTAGTAACTTGTCCTCCGGCAGCATCCCCATTGTTACCACTAGCATTCCCATTGTTCCATCGGTTCCTACCATTGTTTTGATTATTCCGATCATTCCCATGATTTCCACCACTACGATTGTTACTTCCAGCCGAATTGTTGCCTCCAAATCTGTTGTCTCTTTGTCCACTCCCCTGTCTATAAGGACCTTGATGTCTTGCTCTACTGTTCGGGTTTCCATGTCCTGAAGAGTGTCTCATCGGACCACCACTTGAAACTTGTGTAGCTAGCTTTCCAGTAGAGTTCCTTGATTTCAGGCCGCTTTCCACAATACTTCCTTTGTTTACCAGAGTTGTGAACACCGCAATCTCCATGGGAGCCAAAACTTGCTTAATCTCTGGCTTTAGTCCATCCAAAAATTTTGCACACTTAGATCTCTCATTCGCAGCTTCTCCATAGTAAGGCATGAACTTTGCTAGACTCTCAAATCATGCAGCATACTCTGCCACAGTCATATTGCCTTGTTCCAATCGCAGAAACTCTAACTCCTTAGCTGTCTTCAAATGCTCTGGAAAGTATTTTACCAATAGTCTGTCCTTGAACTGATTCCAAGTCAGTGCTCCAAGTTCTCCTCCTAAGGCTTGTTTCTCATTACGCCACCAGTCGGCCGCTTCTCCTACCATCATGTATCCAGCATAGGCGATCTTTTGCTCGTCGGTGCACTGCATCATTCCTCCAAAAATCCTTTCCAAACTTGCTACCCATATTTCCGCTTCTTCCGATGCGAAACCCCCAGCGAATTCCTTTGGATTCCTACGACAAAATTCGTCGAGTCCTCTGATTCCTTGCCCACCAGCATTCGCATTCTGATTCTGTTGGAGCATAAGGTTCATGTTATCCCTTACTCCTGCCAAAACTGGAGCTGTCTGAGCCATCATAGCAGCTTGTTGTTGAGCGTTCATCGGTTCCTCATTTGCTTGTCGACGTGCCATTGCGATTCTTCTACATACGTGGAGTTTTAAGTCTTAGACTAAGCAGAGGGTCATACAAGCAAAGCATATAAGGCTATGCTTTAAGCCACAAAGGACATTCATCCTACATACTAACAAACAGAGTCACACAAAGAAAGCTTGTAAAACTATGCTTAAGGCCACTAAGGACAACCATCGCTCTGATACCACTAAATGTAACACCCCAATTTGGACTTAGAATTTTATCTAAAAATTTGCGCCATTTTTTTATAACATTAACAAAATCAATTCCGTTTAATTCTTCTACCAAAAGATTTTCATAAATACAATTTGATTAATTTGGTTTACAAAAAATGTTTCGTACTTAGACTCACGTCATAAAATTCTATTTCCAAAAAGAGATGTTATCATCCAACATATTTCCAAAAACTCATTTTATCAATGTCATATTTATTCGATGGTTAACTTGCGAAAAAACATTTAATTAATTAACTTCATGAATATAATATATATAACAAAAGAAACTTCTTTTATTTCATTTCAAATAATCATTTATTACAACAGGGGTTACATTCGAGATAGATTAATCATGTCCTAATCACCTTAAGATAGGATACAAAGCAAAGACTATCCTATCTTATACTATAAGTCTTCATTGCTATCTCCCATCACAAGCGCATAGAAGATTCCTCGATTGCTGCTTCCGCTTCCTCCTGGTACGGGCGTCATCCCATGATCCTCTTCCAACTTGAGCAACTACTACTCGAACTACTACTTGATCTGTCATCTGTGAACATTGTTCCCCAATGTCCACAGGAAAGGGAAACAGAGAGAGTAAGCACTTCCGAACGATATTATCGTCGACGGTGTGGGCTTACCATAGGGGAATATTAAGACCACACAAACATGTACATCATTATTATCATTATCGATCTTATTGCATTTGTTACCATAAAATCTTTTCCCACTAAATGTTATACCTCTTAAAAACTATAGTCGTTATATTATCTTTAGTCTCTAAGTTTCATACCATCGGTATATCAAGAGGGGGTGCCATTACCGAGGTTCGAGGTATGGATATCACACACGTTACATCTCCTCCATAAGTCCAACCATATCCTAGTTCGGAAAGCAGATGGGACGCACAGGAACCCTAGCCACACTGGCATCGAAGTCGGTAAACGAAAAGGCTATACCATCGCCAGTGGTCAGTAAGATATAAAAAATCATGTGACCAACACCGGCGGTCAACAAGATTCATTTCATAAAAGTTTCCAAAAACCCAACCCTTACCGAACTTCTAGCCCCGTTCAGGTTCCCTCTCACCATCTATGATTTGCTCAAGGGGGCGACAGCACTATCTCCAGTTGGCCCGCAGTCCTTGCTACGACGAAAGCCCAGACTCTTGCGTGAACCTTGTTATTGTAGTCCCGTCCCGCCTAGAGAAGTACTCGAGGCTTCTTGAAGTTTCACCGTCCTTGCCCTCCCCTATTGCAATCATCACTTGAAGAACTCCTATCTCCAAGCATACCTGAGTATCCGTAGATAAACAGGGTGTCTTTCCTCTCCACTACTTCACTCTCAGCGCAAGGTTTAAAATAAAGGGTTCCTATGTCTTTTAAGTTATCGGAGAGTTTTTACAAAGTTTAACATTCCTAAACCTTGTTTCTAACGGGTCTTGACCTCTAAGGGATTAGCTTCTCATGGACACTTCCAGGTCACAGGGAATTCAACACTTAAAGATCAAGCATGTCATCGTGACAATGCGATCTGGGGGTAGTATTATAACTTTCATAACCTCTGTAAAGGTTCCACATTAATTCCTTAACCATAAAGCCTTTAATCAATTCCCAAAAATTATCCACCATGACATCTTATGAATCAATTATTTTTCAATAATAAGTTGATATATCATATTCACCAGACATGTTATCATTAATAATTATGATAGATCCAACATCATAATAAAACAAGATATACAACACATACAATTATATCCGAGGGATCGTGTTTTCGTATGAACGGCGGGACATACACACACAATTGCCGTTCTACTACTCACTCGATAGATCCCTAGTTCCGACCTTTGAGATGATACGGAACGTCCTAATATTACACTACATGCCACTATGTCTTAAGAAGGCTTCTCTCTCACCTGAGCTCCACGCTTACTCTGTTTTCAACCCTTTTGCGTCTACAACTCCAGCAGCTCGTTCACTTTTGATTCCTTTATCTTTGAATGATGAACAACATACAATTAATATCTAATTGAGTACCTTATACTACCTTTACGTAAAGACTAACCCAAAGTCCCTTAAAATAGAAATCCTCTTTAAAACATAAATCCTTTTTAAGACATCAGATATTCTTAAAATAATTCCTTTTTAAAATTCAAGAAATCCTCTTTACAAAACATAATTTAAAACTCACTTCAATATTTGAAAACCTTTAAGAATACATTTTTATTTACATAAAAACCACACTACATTGCTTATATAACAACTACCATGTTCAAACTAGCATGATTTTAAGGTATTTTTTTCTTTTGATGCAAGTCTTAATCAGATCAAGCAGTAAACTAGTTTTGCAACAAACCATGTTATAAGCATATATACTAAATAAGAAAGTAAACTCAAGCATTCAAGGTTTAAAATACTTTTTCTATCATAAATTAGATTAAGTTACAGACCACAATCAGATTATAGAAAATTCACTCTCAAACATCAGTACATTAAAAATAACCTTTACAGGTATTCACACCAACTTAACAGTAATTAACCAAATATATACTCTTTGAAAACATTAATTCCTCAAAGTCCTTGAAGTTTTGGGATCATGTAAATACCTAAAAAAAATCAATCATTCTTTACATTTTATACAAGTACAAACAATATTTCATTTAGCACATACACCACCTTAATTATAATTATTCTAAATTTACTTTTAAAAATTCATTTTCTAATCCTAAGCACTTATATTTCCAGATTAACATAAAATCTAAATATCTAATCATTCAAGAACAAGTCATAACATAAATACTACACATTTCTCATTTTTGGACAGCATGCATACACAAACTTAAAAATTCAATTTCTCTTAAACAGAACATCGAAAACACATGCCGATTCTTCCTAAATTCTTATTACAACTTCTACTATAATAAAATAACTAAAACTAAACAAAATAAAATAGTTGCATCTGCTGTACAGCCACATAAAAATTGCATCAATTCAAAAAGTTCAAGTAACAATCCAAAACAATTTAGATACAATTCCTACTTATGCCAAAGACTTATAAATACAATTATTTCTAATAAAATATAATTTTTTTCATTAATTCTAAATTCTGGACAGCAGCTTAATATTTTTAATTTAAGTTATCCTAATCACTCAAAATACTTATTTCTATTGATTTCTATATCACATTTGCACATATAAACAAGGTATCACTAACATTCTAAAAATAGTCATTTGGGATCTTAAATAAATAAATTTTTCAGATTTAAAAATAAATTTCCAGAATAAAAATGAAACTTTCAAAATTAATCTTTTCCATATAAACATATAATATATTCCATAAACATACTAAAGCAATCATCAAATAAAATAGAAAAATTCAATAGATTTAATTTCTTTTTCTCCTAAAATTCGACTAACATATAGACAAATTATAAAAATATTTTCAATTCCTAAAGCATCTATATAATATAATTATATCATTTTGTATATTAAAAATAAGAGGTTTAATCATTAACAAAATATAAAATAAATCTCTTTTAGAAAATAATTCACTTTTTCCAGCAACTAACATTTACAAACATATCAACCACATACTCATACAATTAATTAAAAATACATGTTCTTATAGGTTTATAACAACTACCATTTGTTCCTATTTCTTGTAAACAATTAACTATAATTTAACTACACATCAAACAATCAAACAAATTACAAAAATAATTTCAAAACAACACAATAGACCTCACGGTCTATTCTTCTTATTTTTCCAGAAATTTAATTTTTGTTCATTTACTCATTGTTCTTATTTTAACTTAAATCAGACAAGAAGAAATAACATAAAATCAAACAATAACAATTAAACCAAATTCCTAGAACTATAATTTCCTACATTTCAAGAACATCAAAATTTTCCAAAATTCATTTTATTTCCAAAAATCATTTTTTTGCTTCTTTAAATCATTTTTATTCCATTTCTACTTTAAGGAAAAACACTCATTTGTTTTCATTCTTTTTAGAGACTTAATTATAACTCAATACACATGAAATAACAACAATTATCACACAATATACATACATACATACACACGGTCCAGAAAAAGAAGAAAAATAAAAAGCAAAATAAAAATTCATTTTAATCTTTTATTCATTTCTATTTTCTTTTATTAAACAACAACACAATTAAAATACACAAATCAATCCTCAATTTTCTTAATATATCACACGACCTATATATACATATATATACCAGAAATAAAATTTTCCATTGTTATTTACTTGTTTCTTTTTCATTCCTTAAAACAAAGAACAAAACAATTAAAAGACAATGAATAAAAAAAACTTATTTGCTCATACAAAATTCTCTACAATTCTCATGTTCTAAAGATTAAAATAAACCCAGAAAATAAATAAATCAAACACATCAAAACTATTAGCCATCTTAAGAATTTAAGAAAAGGGGAGATAAATCCCTTTAAACACCCTTTTTGGGTCCCTTTTCTCATTCTTAATTCATATGACTTAAGAACAATTTCATATATTCAAAAATAACTTCAAAAATGAAAAGGAAAATTTAGAATTTGACCATAGAAGAAATTTAGAAGATTTAAACAAAATATAAACAAAACAATTTAAAAACAACTTAAATAAATAAGTGATTTTGGGTTACCTCTACTCCTTAAGCTTTTTAGAAGACTTCAAGCAACCAAGCAACTTTTCCCTTCCTTCCTAGCTTACACGTCCCTCTCTCTCAATTTCTCTCTTAGAATTTTATTTTTTTCTCTTGTGAAACTATCAAGTTTTTGTGTGTGAAAAATGTGAGAACTAGTGCCATCTATTTATAGGTGTTGAGGATGCATTTCCCCTCCATTTTTCAGAGCAAAATTCATCCCCCCTTCATCAAGTCTTAGTCAAAAATTTTCAAACACTACTTGGAACATGAACTAGCATTAAATGGGATTTTGTTGATTCCTAAAGCATTTTAATTCATGGTTTCTTCTCACAAACTTCAGAACTATTCTTCCCCTCTTCCCACTTATTTTGGACGGTGCATATTATTAAAATAGAAGAGAAAATTTCTCATTGGTTCATTATGGAGATGCCTACATAATTATCCAATCATCTTAACTATCAAAATTTGGTTTTCTACCTACTGTACAAAAATTTTCGTAAATATCAAAATAAAAATTTTATTTTTACATATTAAGATTCTAAATTTTAATACGATCGTTTTCATATAAAGTTTGTAATTTTTGGACTTACGGTTTGAAAGTTATGAATTTTTGAAGTCCTAAGATCATTTCCTCCCAAAAATACATTTTCTAAGCTTTTCAAATATTTTAAAAAAAATAAAATACGAAAATACATTTGATTTAAATGATAATACATTATAAAACTTCAGAAATGTATTTTCATTTTCAAAATAAAATATACTTGGGTCAAAAGGTTATTAAATGCATTAAAACCATACTTTGATTCTTAAAACTCAAAAATTCGTTCACTACTGTAGCAGTGATAAAATTTCGAAAACTCAAAAATAAAAATCAAAGCTTTACATTTTCATAATCTACGTTTCGATACGATCGTTTTGACATATCATTTGTAATTTTTTGACGTACGGTTGAAAAGATATGAATTTCTAAAGATTGGGTACTCTAATTCATCAAAAATCATTTCATCTTTTAAAATCATTTAAATCAAATACTTTACCTTAAAATATTTCATTTAAATAGTGTGGTGGACCTGGCTAGGCCGAGCTCCCCATAAATCCCGCTAAAAGCTCAAGGACCTAACAAGGGACCCACTGAACGCTTGGCCGAGCTCAGGGCTCAACGGCCGAACAAGCGCTAGATACAGGCCGACCTCATGCCTCTGCTCAAGTCCGATCTCCGTACGTCATCCCAGGTCCGACATCACCCCAAAGATTCCGACACCAAGGACATGATGACGTCCCCCAGCCTTATCCGCAAGGACAGCTCACCCCATCCTTATCCGCAAGGACAGCTCACCCCATCCTTATCCGCAAGGGCAGCTCACCCCATCCTTATCCGGAAGGACAACGCACCACTCCTAGCTCATTACAGGCTGACCTTACTTGGGCCCCAAGTTGGCCCATTAGGGCAACCAGCTCCCCCTATAAGTAGCTCAGTACTACATGGGGCAAAGGTACGTCCTCTTACCCTAATCGCCACCCTCACACACCAGTGATTAGGGTATCTCTTTGGCTTCCCCTTTGGCCACTAGAGGACTCCCAACAAACATCACACATAAACCCTAGGTAGAGTCCCCTCTAAGGTAGATTTCCCCTCCTTAGAGGTTCTCCTCGCCCTAGGACATCACATTGGCGCCGTCTGTGGGGAAAAGATAAACATCAGCCCCACCAAGAATCTACCATGTCTGACGTTCCAACAGTTCAGAGGAGAGGAAGAGGGCGTCCCAGGAGGGCACGGTCTCCGGAGGACCTACGTGAGCATCTTGAAGCCAACAGGGCAGCAAGGCCGTCACCACCTCCGCCACCGCCCCCTCCACCGCCTCCCCTTCCTCCTCCCCCACTACCTCCCCCACCGCCACCTCCTCCCCCAGAGTTTACCCATACACACAGTGGGCCTTATACCATCCACACTGATACCACCAACCCAGCTCAGTATGACAGAGGAGGTCGGCGCTGTGAATTCAATGCTCCTAATTATGTGGATTATGTTTTGATGATGACAAAATAATTAACAAATCATGCCTTGAAGATATTGCAACATCAACATCAACAAGAAGTCAAGAAAAGAAGACAAGTGCCCAATCATTCTCAATCAAATATTAATTGTAAATTTCTAATTTATGTTGAGAGTGGTTGAGAGTGGGTAGAAATAGTTAGTCTCTTCTAGGAATAAATTTTTATATGATTATTAAGTTGAGATTGACCAAAATTAATACTTGAGAAGAAAAATAAAATTGAAAAATAATTTTTCCCATATCTGATCAAAATACTCGAGTATTTTGAGAAAGACTCGAGTATATACTCGAGTATTTATAGAAAAACTCGAGTATTTGTGCCAGGTCAGCAATTATGACCGTTAGTCTTGTTCGTGCACCAATTCACTCGTGACCGACCAAAAAGACTCGAGTTTTTACCAAAAGACTCGAGTATTTTTGTCCAGTCAGCAAAAATGAACGTTGGAGAAACTCAAAAACCCAATTGAGGGCATTTGAGTCTCATCCAACCCCAAGAGAGAATTCAGAACCTTATTGTAAAATTGCTCTTTGAATTTGTGCAAGAACAAACAAGACAACAACACATTATTGATCACAAGCTTTCATAATTTCATTTTCTCAAGTGTTAATTCCCAAAAAAACTCAACTTCTCACTCATATTGTCATTTTATTCCAAGTTGAGTTTTAGGCCTCAATTCTTACATTGAGCTATGCTTATTTGTGCTAATCCATTGTGAGATTAGTAATACACATACAAAAAGCTTGATTATTCAAAGTCTTGGATTGTTCCCAAGCAAACCCTAAGTGGCTTAGGGTGTTGGAAGTCTTGAGAGGTTCTCAAGCACAAGACTAGGAGGTTCCTAGCCCGGTGGAGTTTCTTGAAGGGAGTTCAAGGAAGCTTTGTGAAGAGTTCTTCAATCACCGGAATCAAATTGGGGTAGAAATCAAGAGTTTGGTACACTCTTGAAAGGGTTAGGTTGAGTGAGGCCATTCTCAAGCAATCCTTTGTAATTTCTAACAATTTGATTATTAGTAGAAACTCCTAAGTGATTAGGAGGACTGGATGTAGCTCATTGTTGGAGTGAACCAGGATAAAATTGCTTGAGTGTTGGTTTATTGCTTTTAATCTACTTTCTAGCTCAATAGACTTAAGTCATTTCAATCAATTAGGATTTATACAATTAGGTAGCAAGTTCAAGGAATCTTTGTGTTAAAAGTTATTTAGATTACTTGCTATTCTGTTGGATAAGTTCCTGTTTATTATTGAATTGATTTGAGTTAAATTGGTGAATTTTCGTTTCTGGTTTTTCTGCTATCTGATAGTAAAAACTCGAGTATTTCAGAAAAGACTCGAGTTGTTCATCCTGAAAAACTCGAGTATTTCACAAAAGACTCGAGTCTTTTGTTTCTGATTCCAGAAAATTCAGTCTAAGCTCCATTCTTCAATTATCAATCGAATTATTTGGTATTAGTGCTTCAAAATACTATTCACCCCCCCTCTAGTATTTGCTTAGCCCGCTTGTTGGTTTCCAACAAGTGGTATCAGAGCTCGGTCGAAAGATCGAGTGTAACAACTTTTTCGAAAAAGATCCTTTTGGAAACTAAATGGGCTCTAGCAATAACTTTGGTGGAGAAGGAGCTTCAATAAACCGTCCTCCACTATTTAATGGTGAAGGATATGTTTATTGGAAAACTCGCATGAAAGTTTTTATTGAAGCAATTGATATGGATATTTGGGATGCAATTGAAAATGGTCCTTTCATTCCCAAAAAGAAAATAAATGATGAAATTGTTGAAATTCCAAGGAGTAGTTGGAATGATGATGAAAAGAGAAAAGTCTCATTTGATTTAAAAGCTAAAAACATCATCTTTTCGGCTCTATCCCATGATGAATTTTATAGAGTTTCCCAATGTAAATCGGCAAAAGAAATGTGGGATACTTTGCAAGTCACACATGAGGGAACAAGTGAGGTTAGAGATGCAAGATTGAATTCTCTAACTCACGAATATGAATTGTTCCACATGTTGCCAAATGAATCCATTAGTGACTTGCAAAAGCGATTCTCTCACATTGTTAATCATTTGATTTCCTTGGGAAAAGTATTTCGCAATGGTGAAACTACTAACAAAATTCTAAGATGTCTTGATAGGAGTTGGCAACCCAAGGTAACCGCCATCAAGGAATCAAGAGACATAAATAGCATGGACTTAGCCACTTTGTTTGGCAAACTCCAAGAGCATGAGATGGAACTTACAAGACTTGGGATGCATGAGGAATCGGACAAAAAGAAAAAGAGCATAGCACTCAAAGCTTCAACCAAAGCTACAAAAGAAGTTGAAGAATGCTCTACAAGTGGAGATTCCGATGGTGAATCAAATCAAGAAGAATTTGGGATGTTTGTGAAAAGATTCAACAAATTTTTCAAAGGGAAGAAAGGTGGATCTTCATCCAATTTCAAGAGAACCAAAGACTCCAAACAAAGAGAAAAGAGTACCAACGATGGAGTTAAGTGTCATGAATGTGGTGGGGTTGGTCACATAAGAATGGAATGTGCCACATTCTTGAAGAAGAATGACAAGAAGACCCAAGAGACCAAAGGGAAGCGTGCATACATTGTTTGGGATGCACCGGAGAAGAGCAATGAATCATCTTCAAGTAGCTCCGGTGATGAAAATGCAAACCTTTGTCTCATGGCCAAGAACAATCATGAGTCCTCATCAAGAGCTAATCATGGCATGAGTGAAAGTGATGATGAGGTAACCTCTAGTTCTTCTTGTTCCTCTTCAAACTCCATTTCATATGATGATTTGCAAGAAGCCTACAATGAAATGTTAATTCAATTTAAAAGGCTTGCTAAAATTAATAAGGAAAAAGGAAAGAAAATTTTGGAGTTTCAACATGAAATTGATGAATTGCAAAAATCTATAAATGAGTTGAAACTTCAAAATGAATCCTTGGAACTTATTAATTCTAGTCATCAAAGTGATTGTGCAAATCATGAGGAAATTATCACTTCATGTGAGAGATGTGATGATCTTGAAAAAGAAGTGAAAGAGTTGAAAAACAAACTCACAATCTCACATAGTGATAGAAACCTCAACCGGTTGTTGAACTCTCAAAGACATAATCACAACAAAACCGGTTTAGGATATGTTCATAAAAAGGACAAAAAGTACAAGGTGGTTGGAACATTTTCTAAGAAAAATTCATCAAAGAGACCAACTTGTACTTATTGTGGAAAAGTTGGACATATCAACATTGAGTGCCACATCAAGAAGTTTGAAATGAAAAAGGGCACTTATATGTGGATTAAGAAGGGAGAAAGTCCCAACACTAACCCTAAGGGACCCAACATTGTTTGGGTACCCAAAGTGAACAAGTGATTTCATATTGTAGGTGTGCCTTCGAACGGGAAAACAATTGTCGTATCTTGATAGTGGATGTTCGAAGCACATGACGGGAGATAAGCGGCACTTCATTGAGCTTACTCCAAAGGAAAAGGGTTATGTCACTTATGGGGACAACAACAAAGGCAAAATCCTTGGTATTGGTAAAATCGGAAACTCTTCAAACTTGATTATTGATAATGTGCTCTATGTTCAAGGATTAGAACATAATCTCTTGAGCATAAGCCAATTATGTGATGTTGGTAATCATGTAGTTTTCACCTCTACCCATTGCCTCATTAAAAGTGACAAAGATGAATCAATCAAATTTGTTGGTAGAAGGTCAAATAATACTTACTTAGTTGATTTGAACAAAGTCACTTCTTTGGTCTCTACTTGTTTAGTGAGCAAAGAAAATGACACTTGGTTATGGCATCGTAGGACCGCTCATATTAATGTAAACAAATTGAAGAAAATACAATCTAAAGATCTAGTAGTTGGTTTACCAAAGCTAAATTTTTCTATTGAAGGTGTTTGTTCTCCTTGCAAGAAATGTAAACAAACTAAAAACACCTTTGGATCAAAAATGGTGATGTCCACATCAAGGCCATTAGAAATGCTTCATATGGACTTGTTTGGACCATCACAAGTAAAAAGCTTTGGTGGCAACTATTATGCATTGGTGATTGTTGATGACTTCTCTAGGTTTACTTGGACTTTATTTTTAACTACTAAGAGTGAGACCTACAAATCTTTTAAACATCATGTCAAACTTTTGCAAAACCAAGTAAATCAAAAAGTAATTATTATTCGTACCGATCATGGTGGAGAATTTGAAAACCACAAATTTGATAGATTTTGTGCTAAAAATGGTATTGAGCACCAATTCTCCGCACCAAGAACTCCGGAACAAAACGGAGTGGTAGAGCGGAAAAATAGGGTGCTAGAGGAACTTGCTAGAACCATGTTAAATGATTCTCAAGTACCTCAATATTTTTGGGCCGATGCCGTCAATACGGCTTGTTATGTTTTAAATCGTATTTTGATAAGGCCCTCTTTGGATAAAACCCCCTATGAACTTTACAAGGGAAGAAAGCCAAATATATCTCATTTTCATGTCTTCGGATGCCAAGTTTTTGTTTTAAATAATGGAAAAGAACACCTTGGCAAGTTTGATTCCAAATCCGATGAAGGCATATTTTTAGGCTATTCTTCTCATAGTAAAGCTTATAGAATTTTCAATAAAAGAACTTTAACTATTGAGGAATCAATTCATGTGGTTTTTAATGAGTCTTCAAAAGAAGATAGTGTTTTATGTGATGCTAGTGAAGATGGCATTGACTTTTCAAAAGAAGAAAAAGAGAGAGAGAAATCAAAAGTTGATGAAGGAGAAGTAAGGGAAGAACTTCCTCCAACTTGGAAATCGGTCAAGGCTCATCCTATAGACAAAGTCATAGGAGATATGTCAAAGGGAGTACTTACTCGTAGGTCTATTCAAAACATTTGCCACTATGTCTCATTTGTTTCTCAAATTGAACCCGATTCAATTAAAAAGGCCATTGAGGATGATCATTGGGTTCTTGCTATGCAAGAAGAATTAAACCAATTTGAAAGAAATGAAGTTTGGGATCTAGTCCCTAAACCCGATGATCATACCATAATTGGTACTAAATGGATTTATAGAAACAAACTTGATGAATCCGGGTTGATTATAAGAAACAAAGCTAGACTAGTAGCTCAAGGGTACAACCAAGAGGAAGGTATCGATTATGATGAGACCTTTGCTCCGGTTGCACGTCTTGAAGCAATCCGAATTTTACTTGCTTATGCTTCAATCATGAAATTCACTTTATATCAAATGGATGTTAAAAGTGCTTTCTTGAATGGGTTTATAAATGAAGAAGTGTATGTCAAACAACCCCCCGGTTTTGAAAATAGTGAATTTCCAAACCATGTTTATAAATTGAAAAAGGCACTCTATGGATTGAAACAAGCTCCTAGAGCTTGGTATGATCGATTGAGTTCCTTTCTATTAGAAAACAAGTTTCAAAGAGGGAAGGTTGATAATACATTATTTATTTATAAAACCAAGGATGACATTTTGTTAGTACAAATCTATGTTGATGATATCATTTTCGGTGCTACTAACGTGTCTCTTTGTAGAAAGTTTTCAAATTTGATGAAAAATGAATTTGAAATGTCAATGATGGGAGAACTCAAGTTCTTCCTAGGCTTACAAATAAAGCAAGTCAAGGAGGGGATATTTGTGCATCAAGGGAAATATTGCAAAGAGCTCCTTGAGAAATTCGGATTCGACAAGTGCAAGGAAGCCTACACTCCAATGAGCACATCATGCTACCTAGACAAGGATGAACAAGGTACACCGGTTGATGTTAGTAAGTATAGGGGTATGATAGGTAGTCTCCTATATCTCACTGCATCTAGACCGGATATTATGTTTAGTGTATGCATGTGTGCTAGATTTCAAGCTAATCCTAAAGAATCTCACCTATCCGCAGTTAAACATATATTTAAGTATCTAAAAGGAACAATTAACACTGGTTTATGGTATCCTGCTGATGCCAATCTTTGTTTAGTTGGTTACTCGGATTCCGACTTTGCCGGATGCAAGCTTGATCGCAAAAGCACCAGTGGTACTTTCCATTTCTTGGGAAGTTCATTGGTGTCATGGTTTTCTAAAAAGCAAGCTTGTGTCGCTCTTTCTACCGCCGAAGCAGAATATATCGCAGCCGGTAGTTGTTGTGCTCAACTGTTATGGATGAAACAACAATTATCGGATTTTGGTTTGAAACTTGAAAATATTCCGATTAGATGCGATAACACGAGTGCAATCAATTTGACTAAGAATCCGGTGTATCACTCAAGAACTAAACACATTGAAATAAGACATCACTTTTTAAGAGATCATGTACAAAAGGGTGATTGCACAATTGAATTTGTCAGTACCACAAATCAATTAGCTGACATTTTTACAAAACCTCTACCAAGGGACACCTTTTATCATATTAGGAGAGAACTTGGTATTTTAGATGAAGCTAATATAGGCTAATTGCATTGTGTGTAATTTTTGGAAAATCACCATATTAGTCTTACTCTAATGTGTTATTGATTCTTAGTTAAATTGTCCTTGATGATATTTGAAATTGTATATGTTAATTGTGTGTGATTCTGTACTGTATTCCAAGTTGGTAGTGAAGCATTTGTGTTTGGTCTTTTAAAACTGAGTTTTTACATTCTGTTCTGTCAAAATACTCGAGTTTTTCCAAAAACACTCGAGTATTTTAATTCAAAATTAAATCAGTTTTAAATTGAAAAAGTTTTTAATCAGGGTCTGATAAAAATACTCGAGTGTTTCTCCAAACACTCGAGTCTTTATTAAAATACTCGAGTGTTTTGAAAAACACTCGAGTCTTTCGAAACCCCCAAATTTTTGAACTTTCAGACCAAACTCGAGTATTTTCCAAAAACTCGAGTATTTTGCGTTTTCCTGAAATTTGAACTTTCGGACCAAACTCGAGTTTTTTCAATTTTTACTCGACTTTTCTGGGGAAATCTGGGCTGAGTCACGACCGACTCGAATATATTTTCAAAAACTCGAGTTTATCCTAAAGAACAACTCTAGTATTTATGAATATATTCGAGTATTTTGAACTGTTTATATATACTCTCAGACTCAAGTTTTTGCGACCCTCTTCTCTCTCGGTTTTCTCATATCTCTCTCCTCAAAACTCAGATTTTCCTCAAAGTTTTGTCAAATCTTACTAGTTTTTCATCCTCTAAACTCTTCTCTCGGTTTTATCCTCCTCCAGATGCTCCAGCTCCTTCGATGTTTTGATGATGTTGACCTTTGGATTTTATCTTAGTTTTCATTCTGTTTTTATCATATTGGTCTTTGTTACATTTTCTGTATTTTGAGAACTTGGTGTTTTGAGACTTTGGGTTTCTTATTGCACCTTTGATTTGGACCTTTTAAGATGTTTTTATGTTAATGAATTTGGTCTTCATTATAATGTTTGTGCAAAGCTTCAGAGGGAGCTCTTTATTGTTATTATATCTCCGTTTTATTTGCATAGTTGGTTATGGGGTTTTCCGATTATGCACCTCTCCTCCCTTGATCTTTTTCTAAATTGTTACATCTTTTTGGCGTATGACAAAAAGGGGGAGAGATATTACACTTGTCTTGTCTTGATATTGTTGCACCTAAAATCTCTAATTATGGTATATACTCTGATAATTGTTAAATTCTCTAATACCATAGGCTTGGTGCTAAAATTAAATTGTCATAACATCTTGCTCAAGCTGAATTTTTAGATAGGTGAAAAGTATCATATAGTGATTGTTAAATTCTCTAATACCATAGGCTTGGTGCTAAAATTAAATTGTCATAACATCTTGCTCAAGCTGAATTTTTAGATAGGTGAAAAGTATCATATAGTGAGGGGGAGTTGCATCTCCAAGTGGATCAAGCTTAACAAATGGATCAAGTGTTAATTATTTTGTCATCACCAAAAAGGGGGAGATTGTGAATTCAATGCTCCTAATTATGTGGATTATGTTTTGATGATGACAAAATAATTAACAAATCATGCCTTGAAGATATTGCAACATCAACATCAACAAGAAGTCAAGAAAAGAAGACAAGTGCCCAATCATTCTCAATCAAATATTAATTGTAAATTTCTAATTTATGTTGAGAGTGGTTGAGAGTGGGTAGAAATAGTTAGTCTCTTCTAGGAATAAATTTTTATATGATTATTAAGTTGAGATTGACCAAAATTAATACTTGAGAAGAAAAATAAAATTGAAAAATAATTTTTCCCATATCTGATCAAAATACTCGAGTATTTTGAGAAAGACTCGAGTATATACTCGAGTATTTATAGAAAAACTCGAGTATTTGTGCCAGGTCAGCAATTATGACCGTTAGTCTTGTTCGTGCACCAATTCATTCGTGACCGACCAAAAAGACTCGAGTTTTTACCAAAAGACTCGAGTATTTTTGTCCAGTCAGCAAAAATGAACGTTGGAGAAACTCAAAAACCCAATTGAGGGCATTTGAGTCTCATCCAACCCCAAGAGAGAATTCAGAACCTTATTGTAAAATTGCTCTTTGAATTTGTGCAAGAACAAACAAGACAACAACACATTATTGATCACAAGCTTTCATAATTTCCTTTTCTCAAGTGTTAATTCCCAAAAAAACTCAACTTCTCACTCATATTGTCATTTTATTCCAAGTTGAGTTTTAGGCCTCAATTCTTACATTGAGCTGTGCTTATTTGTGCTAATCCATTGTGAGATTAGTAATACACATACAAAAAGCTTGATTATTCAAAGTCTTGGATTGTTCCCAAGAAAACCCTAAGTGGCTTAGGGTGTTGGAAGTCTTGAGAGGTTCTCAAGCACAAGACTAGGAGGTTCCTAGCCCGGTGGAGTTTCTTGAAGGGAGTTCAAGGAAGCTTTGTGAAGAGTTCTTCAATCACCGGAATCAAATTGGGGTAGAAATCAAGAGTTTGGTACACTCTTGAAAGGGTTAGGTTGAGTGAGGCCATTCTCAAGCAATCCTTTGTAATTTCTAACAATTTGATTATTAGTAGAAACTCCTAAGTGATTAGGAGGACTGGATGTAGCTCATTGTTGGAGTGAACCAGGATAAAATTGCTTGAGTGTTGGTTTATTGCTTTTAATCTACTTTCTAGCTCAATAGACTTAAGTCATTTCAATCAATTAGGATTTATACAATTAGGTAGCAAGTTCAAGGAATCTTTGTGTTAAAAGTTATTTAGATTACTTGCTATTCTGTTGGATAAGTTCCTGTTTATTATTGAATTGATTTGAGTTAAATTGGTGAATTTTCGTTTCTGGTTTTTCTGCTATCTGATAGTAAAAACTCGAGTATTTCAGAAAAGACTCGAGTTGTTCATCCTGAAAAACTCGAGTATTTCACAAAAGACTCGAGTCTTTTGTTTCTGATTCCAGAAAATTCAGTCTAAGCTCCATTCTTCAATTATCAATCGAATTATTTGGTATTAGTGCTTCAAAATACTATTCACCCCCCCTCTTGTATTTGCTTAACCCGCTTGTTGGTTTCCAACAGGCGCGTGCAGCTACGTTCTGAGCTTGGTGAGACCAACACTGAACAGCACCGCCCCCGTGGTGAGCGTGCTCAGTCTATCAGCACCACTCACCGCTCCCACTCACGTCACTCCTCCCTTTCACGAGATGCCGAACTCTTATCTCTAATGCGACAACAAATGAGAATAGTGGAGCAACAAGGAAAAGCAATCGCAGACCTACAACAGATAACCATGCACCACCTTGCTGAACGAGTTATACCAGATCAAACCCCAGCCACAAATGAGCCAACACAACCTCTGACCATCCCAACAGAACAAGGTAACACTATACTCCCAACCCAAAACTTGGCATCTCCACAACTGTTGACACCACAAATGGTTACAACACCCCTTACTACTCTCAATCAGTTACCTCAGACACCACCTTTTGATGACCAACAAGCCGACCCCGACGATGTCCATCCAGGCCACCCCTTCACCCCAGCAGTCATGTCCTACCAGCCACCACCTGGGTACCTCGGGCCAACCAACATCGCTAGGTACAACGGCCTGACCGACCCGCAGGAACACGTCCTCAATTATGAAGGCGCAATTAACTTTCATGGGGGAGGAGATCGGCTTAAGTGTCGGGCCTTCTCCATGACCCTCCAAGATCCCGTCCTGCGTTGGTTTTCCACACTGCCAAGAAATTCCATCAATAACTGGAAAGAAATGAAGCACGCATTCCTCAATAGGTACACCGCAAGTTGCATACAGCCAAGGTCGGATCACACCCTAGCAACAGTAACCCAGAAGCCAGATGAAACACTGCGTGCGTATTTGCACAGATTCCACACTGAATCCAGCTCGGTCCCTCACTTATCACCTGAGGTAGCCGTACTCCTCCTTACTCAAGGACTGCTCGAAGGAGGATTCAAAGATTCCTTGGTTGGAAGACCGTCGAGGAACATGGCCGAGCTGAGACAGCGGTCAAATAAGTACATTAACTTAGAAGAATTCACCAAAGGACAGACTAATAGAATGGAAAACAGCCAAGCTACAGTTCAAAGTGCCCTTCCCCGAGGTCGCCCTCGAGGCAACAGGGACGAGAAAGGAGGACGATCAGACCAAGGTGACCGAGGACGCCCCAACCCCGGGCACCAAGAGGACCGTCGACGTCCCTACACCACCAAGTATGATGTGTACACCCCCCTAACAGTCCCGAGATCTCAAGTCTGGAGAGAGACTATGCAAACCGACCTCAGGGGGGTAACTCGCCCCCCTTTCCTCAGGAATCAAAGTAATATCAGAGATAGGTCGAAATACTGTAATTTCCATGACGGGTATGGGCATCACACCGACCAATGCACTTGGCTTCGGGATGTGATCGAAGACATGATAAGGAAGGGAAAATTACAACAGTATGTAAGAGAAGCAGTAGAAAGGAAAGGCCGAAGAAGAACCCGCAGCCCAGATAATGATAAAGGCAAAGCAAAAGCGGAGCCATCCCCCGAGAAGAGAGATGAGGAGCCACAACGAATAAGCTTGGTCGCGATCCAAGACATGGATAAGTCACCAGAAAACCTACGGGTAGAAACTATCTCCGGAGGTTTCGCAGGTGGAGGAGAAATGAGAGCAGATAGGAAAAGGTACATCAACCAAATCCTGGCAGTACACCACAAGCCCATTTACAAAAAGCCGTCTCGAGATATTCCCATCGTTTTCTCCGACCTGGATATGGAAGATGTTGTCCCCGATCATAATGACCCCATGGTAATAACCGCGCTGATAGGAAATTTTGAAGTCGCCAGGGTTTTTGTCGATCAAGGGAGTTCGGCCGACATTCTCTTCCTGCACACTTTTCAAGCATTAAAACTCAGATCATCTGACCTCCTCAAGTTTGAAGGAAACCTCATCAGCTTTACAGGAGAAGCAATCCGCCCCCTCGGAGCTATCCATCTTTCGATAACCCTGGGTAAGCAACCTTTAGCCCGGACGGAGATTATAAAATTCTTGGTAGTAAACTCTGATTCCCCATACAACGCCATTCTGGGACGAACCTTCCTCCAAGCCTTTGGGGCGGTAGTTTCTACGGTCCACCTAGCAATGAAGTTTGTTGGTTCAGACGACAAGGTCGTCACGGTAAAGGCCGACCAAGTAAAAGCCCGAATTTGCTATAATGCAAGTCTACGGGAAGGAAAAAGGAAGCAGAAAGAATCCACTGATCCAACCTTGACCAAAGGACAAATTTTAGGCATCGAGGTCAGAAAAGAGAGTCCAGGACAACAAGACGACAACGGTCCTACCGACCAAACCCGATCTGGGATCAACAGCTTTTTCATAATCAAAAAGCACCTCCTTCTCCTCCTACAAACTCGGCAACCCCCAAGTGGCTTCAAGCTGGTTAAGTATCCCAGGCATTCCTCCTCGGTTCAGAAGGGGGCAGCTAAGAAGAAAAAAGCAGAAACAAACACTGGAGCAAAATATCCTCATCCTGCAAGCGCGGAAGATCAACGCTCCAAAAGTGAAACCTGAGCCTCGGTCCCCGAAGGGTGTGAGCATGGTTCTAAGACAAGCAGACCCCAACAGAGGTGCTCACGAAGCACAGACTCTGGGACACTGTCTAAGGAGCCGAACTCAGTAAAGCCCTTAGATCACCACCCTACTGAGAACCTACATCGCCCAAACAGGTTTACCTCAGAAGCAAGTCACGGTTACCAAAAAGCTCTACTTAAATTCCTAATCAAAATATTTGCCTATCAGTTTAGGCTTTTTAATTCATGTTTGGCCAGCGTGCCTTTTCATTGTGAGATATCCACCTTTTTAAGTTCGGCCATAGCACCCTTTCATTGTAAGATATCCATCTTTCCAAGGTCGGCCAGAGTGCCACCACTATGAAATACCAAGTTTATTTTCAAAAGGCAATGTATTCTGACATCTAATCAATGAAATACAAACTTGCCCTTTACTCAAGTGCCACAGTTTTATATACGTACGTACTAGCTTCTCATTTAGCACTAGCCACCTAAATGTTGCATGGCGCTATGCACAGCCTACATCTCCCAAAAGAGATCGGCTCATATGCACAATGTACAAGGGACACCCGATGATGTACAGCTTGCAGTGAAATGTTTTTACATCACTTAACTCAGCAACCTCTTCCACATCGGGGTAGAGGACACCCACCTCGGCCAAGACGGGATGTTCCGAGTTCCCTACCGTATGCCCTTATATACAGCACCTCTTTCCAGAGGAAACCTTATAAGATTACTGCACTTACTGAGTAACCCAATCTAAACCTTAAAACGATCATGGGTGACTTGGGTGTGAGAAAGCTTCACAGACCAAGGCCCTTAATAATTCGTTATATGTCACAAGTTAAACTTAATACTTGCGTAAACAACGATGTAAAACCACGCAACAGATCTCACTATCTCGCGTTGCCTAAAAACTTTTTCAACGTATGCAACAAGTGACAAGTAACTTGCACACAAATTTTTTATGCAACAAGTTAAGCAAAATATGAACTTGCATTAAGTTAAAAACAAACTGTTATCAGGTGACAGTCAGCATATCCAACAAAGTTGTTACAAAGAAAAATCATGCTGCCCAGCATAAGGGACTTACTCTATGTCAATCCTCTACGTCGGATAACACAACCGACCTCGGATCAAAATCTTCTTCCATTCTCTCGGTCAGGGGGTCAGGAAGATTCTCCTCAGCCTGGTCAAGATCAACTTCGGCCCTATCTCTCCCATAATCCACCATCTTGCCATCCTCTACCCCATAGGCGGCACTAGCCCCAACCACCCTAATTCGGAGATCAGGATTCAAGTGCAGAACCTGCTCCACCGCACTGGCGAAGATTTTGTTTCCAGCTTTCTCAAACTGGAAATCAGCTTCCTGTGCTGCCACTTTGTGCTTAAGTGCTTGGGCAACCCTCCTTTTCAGCAGGGTCCTAACTTTCTCCACCTCGGCCAACCCCTCCTGCCGACCAGCCTCCCTAACCTCAGCCTTCATCTGAGCCATGGCCTCCTCATTCTGCTTTTGGAGCTCCGCGATATGTTGCCGATGTTTTTCTTCCAGCTCCGCCAGCTTCTCTTCGGCCGCTTTCTTCCTCTGTCTTAGATCCTCCACCTCCGCCGCAGCCTCTAACCGAGCTTTCTTCTGAGCGGGTGATATACCCTCTGCCACATCGTCAGCAACCTCGGATAGAACACTAAACATGGTACAGGCCCTTTTCATCTGAATAGCAAAGTCTTCGGCCTTCTTCTTCCACTCAGCCCCCGACATCTTCAGAATTCCCTCTCTAACTGAGGGACTGACGGTGACTACTGGAGGTCGGGAAGAACCTTCAGATCCCCGGCCCTGAGCAGGCGAGCTCGGTGCGACAACCATCTCTACGTCCGAGCTAGCCGCCGGTTGAGGAGCCTGCGCAAGGATAATGACAGGCGGAGTAGGTTGAAGAGGACCAGAAACTGTCGAGGTCGTGTGATCGAGGTCGTACCCGATCAAAATAAAAGGTGTTTAATCTGTAGTACTAGGAAGGTGATCCTAGGTCGTTTCCCAGCGAATATCGGTCTAGGAAAAGTATCAAACACGTAGTGTGCAGTAAAATGGGGGGGGGGGGGTTTGTGTGTGACAAATGTGAATAACAAAACATAAACAGAATATAAAAACTAAGAAAAATCAGAAACAAAAGCGGGCAAACCCCTTTGGCTACGTACACTACTCAATCCTAGCTCACTAAAGATCGATTCCTCTCCTCTCCTCTGTCCAACTCGTGATAACCAAATACTAAGCGAAAATTCAGTTATCACTCCAAACCCTAACTTCTAATTAAGCATCAGAAACCAGAATTGGAGTTTTTACGAGTTAATACAAATTAAGCATTTATATTCATGTATTATCTCTACGAAATGGAATTAAGCAAACCACTACACATCGATAAACATGAAAACAGAGAAGAGAAAACGAAATTGCATTAATAACAAGAGCTCAAGAGTAGATAATACAATACCAAAGGGATTAACCCTTGAAGTCTAGCCTTCCATGGCCATAAATGGAGAAAAACGAGTAGAAATGGGGAAGAACAAAACCCTAGCAGCCACCACCACTTGGAAGAGCCAAGATAGAAGTTCTAACCTAGAGAGAGAGTGAGAAATCTGAAATGAAAGTGTGTTCAAGGGGGTTACACGAATTTCCCCTCTTAAGACACAAAATGGGCCTAAAACATGGGCCCAAATCCTAAGAAACACTATTCTGAACATTACAATTAAAAAGGGACCTAAATGCAAATTACAATCTTCACTTCAATACTTCAATCTTCATTTCCAAACTTCCCAAAGTGTCCTTGTGCCAAATATTACCCGAAAATAGAAATAGAATTAATTAGGCTAAATAATTCCAAATTAAACAATATTCGGAATATTAGTCCAATAAACTCTAAATCAATAAATCAAGCTAATCAATGTCAAATGGGCAACAAGTATCAATAATAGGAGTAAAATAATGCAAGGAATAATGGGAAATAAAATGCTCATCAAATACCCCCACACTTATCCTTTTGCACTCCTGGGCAAAACCAAAAGATAGGACTATGAAGATCAATATGCACCAAAGTGAATCATGCAACAAGATGACTACAATTAAGAAATGCAAACCTAAGAGATTACATACTTCACAATGAATTCTAGGAAATGCAAAGAAATGGGCAAACTCAAGCACACAAAATGGTTAAGGATCAAAGAGTCAAAGCATCCGCGAACATCATCCAATTACTTCAAGTATGCAAAGAAACCAATGACATCAAGAGGATAGTCACAAAGATGATAGAAACTCACAAGGATCACTCAAAAGTGTTTACACTCAAGTGTTTGGGGTTAATCATTATTTACACTCAAGGCACATCATGAAAAACAAACACAACCATAAGCTTGACAAGCCTCTAACATCAACCATCAACACACATGCACAAAATGATCAAAAGGTCTTTTAAGGGTTGTAATGGGGCCAAGGACAAGGTAGGATAAAAATATGGGAATGTAGCTAAAACCAAGGGAATAGAGGAGCAATGGGGAATAAGTAAAAAGTAAGCAAAATCCACCCCAAAATCAACAACCACTAATTCCAATCCTCTTTGCCTCAACAACCTTTTATTCACTTTTTTTTTCTTTTTTTCTTTTTTTTTGCATTTTTTTTTGTATTTTTGTCTTCTATTTTTTTTTTGAGAGATATACAAAAAGAAAAGAAGAAACAACACAAATGGCATGAAGATGAAGCCATAGTTATAACAACCAATGAGGCAAAACCAAGAACTCAACCAATTAAAGCATAAAGCACACTTCTTACCTAATACTCATTCCAAAAACAATTCCAAAGCTCCAAAATTCCCTAAGGTTAGGACAATCATGGTTTTTCAGTCATAGGCTTGTAATGAGCTAAAGAACAAGGAAAGGGATAAAAAGGCTCAAAGGGGCTAGCAAAGGGTACATTCATTCAAGGTAGGCTCATATGGCTAGTAGCTTATTCAAGAAAGAAAGTGCCTAAATCATTTCAAAATGTGCATGAGCAATCAAGTATCAACAAGAGTCAAGTCAAGTTCTAGAGTGCAAGTAATCCAGAGTGCAATCACACATGAAAGAAAATTAGGTGGCATATATAGCAATCCACCCACAATTAAGGCTCAAATCCTCACAAAAGGGACAATTCTATCACAGTGTTACCACCTCTTAATTATCAAAAGCAACTTTACACACAGAAATGCATGAATTCAGACACAAGATACCAAAACTCTACTAAAATGAAGCAAAAACATGCAAGAAAATGCCCAAAACTAAGCAAAACCTAAAAAAAATCAAAGCAAAATATGCAACCTAAACTACTCTCCCCCCACACTTAAATCACACATTGTCCTCAATGGAACACAAATAGCAGAATCAGATAGATATAGACAAGTGTAATAAAAAGAGTAAGGAAGGAGAAAAGGAGACTCCCTAAGTCATGGTTGTTCAAAAGTGGGGTCGACCAATGAGGCCTCCTCCACAGGTGCATCATCCAAAGAAGGGGTGGTTAGGAAAGGCTTGAGTCGGTGGCCATTGACTTTGAAGCTCTTGTTCGTGGACTCACTTTTGATCTCCACAGTGCCATAAGGAAACACTTGGGTGACTACAAACGGTCCAATCCATTTAGAGCGGAGCTTTCCACTCATGAGTCCAAGCCTAGAGTTGTAGAGCAAAACTTTTTGACCAACCAAGAACTCCTTTCTGGAAATGGAGTTATCATGAAGCTTCTTGGTCTTCTCTTTATAGAATTTGGAGTTCTCATAGGCCTCCAAGCGGATCTCATCTAGCTCACTCAACTGCAGCTTCCTCTACTCACCCGCTTGATCAAGAGCTAAGTTACATTGCTTCACAGCCCAATATGCACGGTGCTCTATCTCCACAGGCAGGTGGCACGCCTTACCAAAGACAACCCGATAGGGTGACATCCCTATGGGTGCCTTGTAAGCGGTCCGATGGGCCCACAGAGCATCCTCCAATCGCGTGCTCCAATCCTTTCTATTAGGCTTCACCATCTTCTCCAAAATCCGCTTGATCTCTCTATTTGAAATCTCAGCTTTCCCGTTGGTTTGGGGGTGATAGGGTGTAGAAACTTTGTGCACAACCCCATACTTCTTGAGCAAAGCTTGCATGGATCTATTGCAGAAGTGTGTGCCTTGATCACTGACTATGGCTCTAGGTATGCCAAACCTGCAAAGGATATTAGACCTGACAAAATCTACAACAACCTGAGCATCATTAGTCCTGGTGGCCTTAGCTTCCACCCATTTGGATACGTAATCCACAGCAAGTAAGATATAATAAAAACCAAAAGAAACAGGAAAGGGGCCCATGAAATCTATACCCCAGACGTCAAACACCTCACAAAACAACATAGGTTGTTGCGGCATCTGTTGCCTCCAAGATAGGGCGCCTCCTGCTCTTTGACACTGCTCACACGAGCTGCAGATGTTGCTTGAATCCTTGAAAATGGTAGGCCAATAAAATCCAGAATCCAGCACCTTTCGTGCTGTCCTTTGAGTACCAAGGTGGCCTCCCACTGGTGAAGCATGGCAAAATTGGAGAACCGATTGGATCTCCTGGTCTGGAATGCACCTGCGAATGACCTGATCACTGCAAAAACGCCATAAATAGGGGTCATCCCATACATAATGCTTGGCATCGCTCTTTAATTTGTCTCTTTGAGCTTTGGATGCCAAGGCAGGAAAAACAGAAGCAACCAGATAATTAACAATGTCTGCAAACCAAGGAGTTTGGGGAAGGGGATGGGAAACATGTAAAGATAAAAGCTGCTCATCCGGGAAGTTATCCCGGATAGGAAATGCATCCTCCTCTCTCTCTATCCTGCTCAAGTGGTCTGCGACAAGGTTATGCGCACCACTCCGATCCTGAATCTCAAGATCAAACTCCTGGAGGAGCAACATCCACCTAATCAACCTAGGTTTGGAATCTGTCTTTTTCAAAAGATACTTCAGAGCAGCATGATCAGTGTACACTACAACCTTAGAACCAAGCAAATATGATCTAAATTTGTCAAGTGCAAAAACAATAGCCAAAAGTTCTTTTTCAGTTGTTGTGTAATTAACCTGTGCTGCATCTAAAGTCCTAGAAGCATAATAAATCACATGCGACAGCTTACCAACCCTTTGGGAGAGAACTGCTCCCAAAGCATAATTTGAAGCATCAGTCATGAGCTCAAATGGGAGGGTCCAATCAAGTGGTTGGATGATGGGAGTGGTGGTTAGTGCTTTATTCAATTCATCAAATGCCCTCTTGCATTGGTCTCCAAATTCCCATGGGGCATCCTTTTGAAGCAACTTGGAAAGAGGAAGAGCAATGTTGCTAAAGTTCTGAATAAACCTGCGATAGAAACCTGCATGACCAAGAAAAGAACGCACCTCTCGCACGCAAGAGGGGTAAGGCAAATGTGATATTACATGCAGCTTAGCAGGGTCAACTTCTATGCCCTTGTGCGAAACAATGTGCCCTAAGACTATGCCTTGTTCTACCATGAAGTGGCATTTTTCAAAATTCAAGACAAGGTTAGTCTCAATGCACCTGTTAAGCACCTTAGTCAAATTATCAAGACATGCATCAAATGAAGAGCCATAAACACTAAAATCATCCATGAAGACCTCTATGCAATGCTCGAGCAAGTCAGCAAAAATACTCATCATACATCTTTGAAATGTGGCAGGAGCATTTCATAGGCCAAAAGGCATCTTTCTATATGCAAATGTGCCAAAAGGACAGGTAAATGTGGTCTTATGTTGGTCCTCTGGTGCAATGCAAATTTGAAAATAACCAGAGAATCCATCTAAGAAGCAATAATGAGATTTACCTGCCAGGCGCTCCAACATCTGATCAATGAAGGGGAGAGGGAAATGATCCTTGCGAGTCGCCTGGTTGAGCTTTCTGTAATCAATGCAGACTCTCCAACTGTTCTGGACTCTAGTGGGAATCAGCTCATCCTTCTCATTTTTGACAACTGTGACACCAGACTTCTTGGGGACAACTTGCACCGGGCTCACCCAAGTGCTATCTGAAATTGGGTAGATGATACCCGCTTGGAGCAGCTTGGTGACCTCTTTCTTAACCACATCAAGAATCTGGGGGTTCAATCGTCTTTGGGGTTGTCTCACTGGTTTAGTCCCATCCTCCAACAAAATGCGGTGCATGCACATGGAGGGGCTAATTCCAGGAATATCCGCTAAAGTCCATCCAATTGCCCTCTTGTTCTTTCTTATCACATCCAGCAGTTTCTCCTCTTAATCAATAGAAAGTGAGGTAGAGATGATCACTGGGAGTTTCTGCTCATCCTCCAAGTAAGCATATTTGAGATGAGGAGGGAGGGGCTTCAGGTCCAATGAGGGTGCCTGCATAATAGATGGAACTAAAGGGACAGCAGAAATGGATTCTGCTGCCTGCACCTGAACAAGTGAATCAGACTCATGCATAACAGATATGGGGTTAGGGTTAGCATAATCTGAATCTATAACATATGAATCATCAGATGCAGTGGCAGAGTCTAGAAACTGAGCTATTTCAGTGCATGCGGTGCACCATCCAGAGTTAGTGCATGATGGACAAGTAAATGAATCAGTGAAAGATGGCAATTCAAAATCATGATGCAAAATGTCAAGCATATGCTCATCTATCAAATCATCAAGCAAATCCACATGGAAAACAGAGTGATCCTCAGGAAAATGTTTCATAGCATGGAAAATGTCAAATCGGATCACACTGCCATCAAACTCCATGGAAAGCGAACCTGAATGCACATCTATCTTAGTTCGGGCTGTTTTCAAAAATGGCCTCCCCAAAATAATAGGAATAGCATTACGGGGAGAGTCATCTTCCATATCAAGTATGTAAAAATCAGCAGGGAAGATCAACTCTTCAACCCGAACCAAGACATCCTCTATCAAACCTGCGGGGTGGGCAGTACTTCTATTTGCCAATTGAATCACCACACCCGTAGGTTGAAGAGGTCCAAGAGAAAGAGACTTAAAAACAGACATAGGCATGACATTTATGGATGCTCCTAAATCTAGCATAGCATTTTCAAACTTAACATTGCCTATGATGCAAGGTATAGAGAAAGTTCCAGGATCCTTACATTTTTCAGGAATGTGAGGGATAGGTTTACCTATGAGAGCGGAGACATTCCTTCCCATGCTTATCCTCTCATTGCCCTTGAGTCTTCTCTTATGAGTGAACAACTCCTTAAGGAACTTCGCATACCTTGGAATCTGTTTTATTGCATCAAGAAGGGGTATGTTGACTTCCACCTTCCTGAATGTGTCAAGAATGTCCTTGTCCACCTCTTCCACCCTTTTGTTTTGAGGCACTCTTGGTGGGAATGGAAGAGGAACAGGAGGAGGTTGTAGGACAACAGCAGGGCTTGTGGTTGAAGTTGAGGAGGGTTGAGTTGGATGATTCTCTTTGGTGCTAGCATGCTCACCTTCATCTACCACTTGGCTCTTCCCTTTAGAGGAAGCTAGAGCATCATTGTTGAGGTGAGGTTGTGGTGTGGGTGTGACAATCTGCTTTCCTGACCTCAGGTTGATGGCACTCATTTTCTGATTCTGAGGGTTGATCACAGTTTGGGATGGCAACTTGTCAGAATTTTGAGATTGCAAGTTGTTGAGAGAAGTTGCCATTTGACCCATCTGATTTGTCAAAGTCTGAATGGATGCCTCTTGTCTCTGAATGGATGCTCTAGTCTCTTGTTGAAATTGGAGGTTTTGCATGGTCATTTGCCTCACCAACTCCTCCAAGGTAGGTTGGTTGGATGGAGGGGCTGATGGTGCAGGATGAACCACTTGCTGCTGTTGTTGTTGCCTTTGCTGCTGGATTGGAGGAGGTACATATGGTGGTCTACTCGGTCCAGCGGTGTTCTGAAATGGAACATTAGGAGGAGGTTGTTGTTGTTGATCAGACCACTTCAGATTGGGATGGTTCCTCCATCCAGGGTTGTATCTATTGGAAGAGAGGTCATGATTGTGTTGTTGTGGGCCTCTATTGTTGTATATGTTTGCTGCATAGGCCTCAGGTTGGTCACCACTTGTCATCGGCTGTTGCTGCTGAAGGGAAGGGCATGCATCTGTGGGGTGCTCAATGGATGTGCATATGCCACACACTCTAGCAGGAAGTATCATCTTTTTCTGATTGACAGCCAATTGTGTGACCAATGTTGTGAGAGAATCAATTTTCTGCTCAAGCTTCTCAACCTTGCCCGAGTCTGCACCAACATCATTTACATCCCTCACAACTATTGCATCACTGTTGCTTCTTGCATGGAATTGTTGACAATTGGAAGCCATCTTCTCAATTTTGCTCCTGGCTTGTAAGGGTGTCATATCTCCCAATGTACCACCACTGATCGAGGCCGTACCCGATACAAATAAAAACAGTTTAAGTATAGTACTAGGAAGTGACTCCTAGGTCGTCTCCCAAGGAATATCTTATCAAGCAAAAGGTCGAACACATAGTATGCATAGAAAACAGGGGGGGGGGGGTTTTTTATGTTGAATATTGAATAATTGAAATCAAAACAGAATTAAATTACAACGAAGAAACAGATAAGGAAAAGCGGATAAACCCCTTTGGCTCGCGTTCACAACTCTATCATCGGTCACAAAAGATCAATTTCTTTCCTCTTCACTGTCCAACTCGTGAGAATTAAATACTAAGCGAAAATTCAATTCTCACCCCAAAACCCAAACCTCTAATTAAGCATTAAAAGCCAAAGCATGGAGTTTTTACGAGTTTGCATAAATTAAGCATTCATACACATGGATTATCTCTATACAATGGAACTAAGCGAACCATAACATATCAATAAGCATGAAAACAGTGAATAAAAACGAAATAGCATTAAGAACAAAACCTCAAGAGTATGTGATACATTACCAAAGGGATTTAACCTAAGAGTTTAGCCTTCCATGATGAAATAAGTCAAAAACGTCTAGAAAAGGGAAGAGAGAGAAACCCTAGCAGCCACCACAAGCTTGGAGAGCAAAACTAAGCCTTCTCTATGAGAGAGAATGTAAAAAAAAAGGTGAATGGAAGGTCCCCCAAGGGTTTACACGAATTTGGCTTTTTAAATCACAAAACGGGCCTAAATCATGGGCCCAAATCCTAAGGAAAGCTTATCTCTAAATTAAATCTAAAAATATCCTATAGATAAAATCTAAATCTTAAAAGATATAGCTAAATCTCAACTAATCCTAAAGATAGATTACAATCTTCACTTCATCATATATCTTCTCTTCCAAAATTAAATCTTCACTCCCAAAATGTCCAAAAAACCCTTGTGCCAAATATGACCTGAAAATAGAAATAGAATTAATTAGGCTAAATAATCCCAAATTAAACAATATTCAGAATATTAGTCCAATAAACTCTAAATCACTAAATCAAGCTAAACAATGTCAAATAGGCAACAAGTATCAATAATAGGAGTAAAATAATGCAAGGAAAATGGGAAATAAAATGCTCATCAAATACCCCCACACTTATCCTTTTGCACTCCTGGGCAAAACTAAGAATTAGGACTGAGAAGATCAATATGCACCAAAGTGAATCATGTAACAAGATTACTAAAACTAATGAATGCAAACCTAAGAGATTACATACTTCACAATGAATTCTAGGAAATGCAAAGAAATGGGCAAAATCGAGCACACGAAGAAAATAAGGACCAAAGAATCAAGGCATTCATGAACATCATCCAATTATTTCAAATATGCAAAGAAAACCAATGACATCAAGAGGGTAGTCACAAAGATGATAGAAACTCACAAGGATCACTCAATAGTGTTTACACTCAAGTGTTTAAGGTTAATCAGTGTTTACACTCAAGGCACATCATGAAAAACAAACACAACCATAAGCTTGACAAGCCTCTAACATCAACAATCAATACACATGCACATTAAGATCAAAAGGTCTTTTCAGGGTTGTAATGGGGCCAAGGACAAGGTAGGATAAAAATATGGGAAATGTAGCTAAAACCCAGGGAATAGAGGAGCAATGGGGAACAAGTAAAAAAATAAATAAGCACAATCCACCCCAGAATGAAATGGTAAACATAACAACAACCTCTAATTCCAAACCTTCATGCCTCAATCAACCTTTTATTCTTTTTTTTTCTTTTTCTTCTTCTTCTTCTTCTTTTTTTTCTTCTTTTTTTTTTTTGAATTGCATTACATTGCAGAACTTCATGAACGAAAGAAAAGAAGAAACAATAAAAATGGCATAATGAGATAAAGCCATAATTACATCACCGACCATAGAGGCAAAACCCAGAACTCACAAGAGATGAAGAACAAAGCACCCTCGCTTACTTAATACCCATTCCCAAAACAATTCCAAAGCTCCAACATTCCCTAAGGTTAGGACAATCATGGTTTTTCAGTCATAGGCTTGTAATGAGCTAAAGAACAAAGAAAAGGGATATAAAGGCTCAAAGGGGCTAACAAAGGATAAATTCATTCAAGGTAGGCTCATATGGCTAGTGGCTTATTCAAGAAAAAAAAACAATGCCTAAATCATTTCAAAATGTGCATGGGAATATCAAGTATCAACAAGAGTCAAGTCAAGTTCTAGAGTGCAAGTAATCCAGAGTGCAATCACACATGAAAGAAAAATTAGGTGGCATATATAGCAATCCACCCACAATTAAGGCTCAAATCCTCACAAAAGGGACAATTCTATCACAGTGTTACCACCTCTTAATTATCAAAAGCAACTTTACACACAGAAATGCATGAATTCAGACACAAGATACCAAGACTCTACTAAGATGAAGCAAAAACATGCAAGAAAATGCCCAAAACTTAGCAAAACCTAAAAAATCAAAGAAAAAATATGCAACCTAAACTACTCTCCCCCCACACTTAAATCACACATTGTCCTCAATGGAACACAAATAGCAGAATCAGACAGATATAGACAAGTGCAATAAAAAGAGTAAGGAAGGAGAAAAGAAGACTCCCGAAATCATGGTGGGTCAAAAATGAGGTCGACCAATGAGGCCTCCTCCACAGGTGCATCATCCAAAGTAGGAGAGGTTAGGAAAGGCTTGAGTCGATGGACATTGACTTTGAAGCTCTTGTCTTTGGACTCACTCTTGATCTCCACAGTGCCATAAGGAAACACCTGGGTGACTACAAACGGTCCAATCCATTTAGAGCGGAGCTTTCCACTCATGAGTCCAAGCCTAGAGTTGTAGAGCAACACTTTTTGACCAACCAAGAACTCCTTTCTGGAAATTGAGCTATCATAGAGCTTCTTGGTCTTCTCTTTGTAGAACTTGGAATTCTCATAGGCCTCCAAAAGGATCTCATCTAGCTCACTCAACTGCAGCTTCCTCTCCTCACCCGCTTGATCATGAGCTAAGTTACATTGCTTCACAGCCCAATATGCACGGTGCTCTATCTCCACAAGCAGGTGGCATGCCTTACCAAAAACAACCTGATAAGGTGACATCCCTATGGGTGCCTTGTAAGCAGTCCGATGGGCCCATAGAGCATCCTCCAGTCGTGTGCTCCAATCCTTTCTATTAGGCTTCACCATCTTCTCCAAAATCCGCTTGATCTCTCTGTTTGAAATCTCAGCTTGCCCATTGGTTTGGGGGTGATATGGTGTAGAAACTTTGTGCACAACCCCATACTTCTTGAGCAAAGCTTGCATGGATCTATTGCAGAAGTGTGTGCCTTGATCACTGACTATGGCTCTAGGTATGCCAAACCTGCAAAGGATATTAGTCCTGACAAAATCTACAACAACCTGAGCATCATTAGTCCTGGTGGCCTTAGCTTCCACCCATTTGGATACATAATCCACAGCAAGTAAGATATAATAAAAACCAAAAGAAACAGGAAAGGGGCCCATGAAATCTATACCCCATACATCAAACACCTCACAGAACAACATAGGTTGTTGCGGCATCTGTTGCCTCCAAGATAGGGTGCCTCCTGCCCTTTGACATTGCTCACATGAGCTGCAGATTTTGCTTGCCTCCTTGAAGATGGCAGGCCAATAAAATCCAGAATCCAGCACCTTTCGTGCTGTCCTTTGAGTGCCAAGGTGGCCTCCAACTGGTGAAGCATGGCAAAATTGGAGAACCGATTGGATCTCCTGGTCTGGAATGCACCTGCGAATGACCTGATCGCTGCAAAAACGCCACAAATAGGGGTCATCCCATACATAATACTTGGCATCGCTCTTCAATTTGTCTCTTTGAGCTTTGGATGCCAAGGGTGGAAAAACAGAAGCAACTATATAATTTACAATATCAGCAAACCAAGGAGTAAGGGGAGGGGGATGTGAAACATGCAAAACTAAAAGCTGCTCATCCGGGAAGTCATCCCGGATAGGAAATGCATCCTCCTCTCTCTCTATTCTGCTCAAGTGGTCTGCGACAAGGTTATGTGCACCACTCCGATCCTGAATCTCAAGATCAAACTCTTGGAGGAGCAACATCCATCTAATCAACCTAGGTTTAGAATCTGTCCTTTTCAAAAGATACTTCAGAGCAGCATGATCAGTATACACCACAACCTTAGAACCTAATAGATATGATCTAAACTTATCAAGTGCAAAGACAATGGCTAACAACTCTTTTTCAGTTGTGGTGTAATTAACTTGTGCTGAATCTAAAGTCCTAGATGCATAATAAATCACATGAGACATCTTACCAACCCTTTGGGAAAGAACTGCTCCCAAAGCATAATTCGAGGCATCGGTCATGAGCTCAAATGGGAGAGTCCAGTCAGGTGGTTGGATGATGGGAGTGGTGGTGAGTGCTCTCTTTAGCTCATCAAATGCTTTCTTGCATTGGTCTCCAAACTCAAATGCGGTATCCTTTTGAAGCAAGTTGGATAGTGGAAGGGCTGTCTTGCTAAAGTTCTGAATAAACCTGCGATAGAAACCTGCATGGCCAAGAAAAGAACGCACCTCTCGCACGCAAGAGGGGTAAGGCAAATGTGATATTACATGCAGCTTAGCAGGGTCAACCTCTATGCCCTTATGCGAAATAATGTGCCCTAAGACTATGCCTTGTTCTACCATAAAATGACATTTTTCAAAATTCAAGACAATGTTAGTCTCAATGCACCTATTAAGCACCTTAGACAAACTATCAAGACATGCATCAAAAGAGGAACCATATACACTAACATCATCCATGAAGACCTCTATGCAATGCTCAAGTAAGTCATTAAAAATACTCATCATACATCTTTGAAAAGTGCCAGGAGCATTGCATAGGCCAAAAGGCATCTTCCTATAAGCAAATGTACCAAAAGGACAGGTAAATGTAGTCTTATGTTGGTCCTCTGGTGCAATACAGTTTTGGAAATAACCAGAGAAACCATCTAAGAAGCAATAGTGAGATTTACCTTCCAGGCGCTCCAACATCTGATCAATGAAGGGAAGAGGAAAGTGATCCTTGCGGGTCGCCTGGTTGAGCTTCCTATAATCAATGCAGACTCTCCAACTGTTCTGCACTCTAGTGGGAATCAGCTCATCCTTCTCATTTTTGACAACTGTCACCCCAGACTTCTTGGGAACTACTTGAACTGGGCTTACCCAAGTGCTGTCTGAAATGGGGTAGATAATACCAGCTTGCAGCAGCTTAGTGACCTCTTTCTTTACCACATCAAGAATCTGGGGGTTCAACCGTCTCTGGGGTTGTCTCACTGGTTTATCCCCATCCTCCAATAAAATCTGATGCATGCACATGGAGGGGCTAATACCAGGTATGTCTGCCAAAGTCCATCCTATTGCCCTTTTGTTTGCTCTAATCACATCCAGCAGCTTCTTCTCTTGATCAACAGAAAGGGAGGTAGAGATGATCACTGGAAGTTTCTGCTCAGCCTCCAAGTAAGCATATTTGAGATGAGGAGGAAGGGGCTTCAGGTCCAATAAAGGTGCCTGCATCACAGATGGAACTAAAGGAGCAGCAGAATTGGATTCTGCCGCCTGCACCTGAACAAGTGAATTAGACTCATGCAAAACAGAAATGGGGTTAGCATGATCTGAATCTATATCATATGAATCAACAGATGCAGTAGCAGAATTTAAAAACTGGTCAATTTCAATGCATGCAGTGCACATTTCGGAATCAGAACATGCAGAACAAGTAAATGAGCTAGTGAAAGATGGCAAATCATAATCATGCTCATCAATCAGATCATCAATCAAGTCAACATGAAAGACAGAGTGGTCATCAGAAAAATGTTTCAATGCATCAAAAACATTGAATCGAACCACACTGTCATCAAATTCCATGGAAAGTGTACCTGCATGCACATCTATCTTGGTTCGGGCTGTTTTCAAAAATGGTCTCCCTAATATGATAGGGACAGCACTACGAGAGGTGTCCTCTTCCATATCAAGAATATAAAAATCAGCAGGAAAGATAAGCTCTTCAACCCGAACCAGGACATCCTCTATCAAACCTGCGGGGTAGGCAGTAGATCTATTTGCCAAGTGAATAACCACACCCGTAGGTTGAAGGGGTCCAAGTGAAAGAGACTTGAAAACAGACATAGGCATAACATTAATAGATGCTCCTAAATCTAGCAAAGCATTCTCAAATTTAGTATTACCTATGATACAAGGCACAAAGAAAGTTCCAGGATCCTTACACTTTTCAGGAATATGAGGGACGGGTTTACCTATAAGAGCAGAGACATTTCTTCCCATGCTGATCCTCTCATTGCCCTTGAGCTTCCGTTTGTGTGTGCATAGATCCTTCAAGAACTTTGCATACCTTGGAATCTGCTTGATTGCATCAAGAAGGGGTATGTTGACTTCCACCTTCCTGAATGTGTCAAGTATCTCTTTGTCAATCTCTTCCATTTTCTTGCTTTGAGTCACCCCCCTTGGTGGGAAAGGAAGAGGAATGGGGGGTGGTTGTTGGGCAGCAGCAGGTGTTGTGCTTGTGGAAGGCTGAGCTGGATGGGATTTTTTGGTACTTGTGTGCTCACTCTCCTCGACCATTTGGCTCTTCTTGTTGGTTGAAACTAGATCATCTTTGTTGAGGTCAGATTCTGGTGTGGGTGTGACAATCTGCTTCCCTGACCTTAGACTAATGGCATTCACATTCTGGTTTGGATTGATCACTGTTTGGGATGGCAACTTGTTAGAATTCTGAGATTGCATAGTGTTGATTGCTGTTGCCATCTATCCCATCTGATTGGTCAAAGATTGAATGGAGACCTCTTGTCTTTGAATGGATGCTCTAGTTTCCTGTTGGAATTGGAGATTTTGCATGGTCATCTGTTTCATCAGCTCTTCCAATGAAGGCTGCTGCTCAGTACTAGGAGCTGGTGGTGCAGAATTAGCCTGTTGTTGTCTCTGTTGCTGGACTGGAGGAGGTACATATGGTGGTCTAGAATTGTTCTGAAATTGAACCTGTGAAGGTTGCTGCTGATCAGACCATCTCAGGTTGGGATGGTTCCTCCAACCAGAGTTGTATCTATTGGTAGAGAGATCAAAGTTCTGTGGCTGCTGGTTTCTACTGTTGAAGATGTTGGCGGCATATGCCTCAGGTTGGTCAGCACCAGTCGTTGGTTGCTGCTGCACAGAAGGGCATGCATCTGTGGGGTGCTCAGCGGATGTGCATATGCCACATAATCTAGCAGGCAGAGACAACTTCTTCTGGTTGATGGCCAATTGAGTGACCAAAGTTGTAAGTGAATCTATCTTCTGTTCAAGCTTCTCAACCTTACCAGAACTTGTGCCAACATCATTCACTCCTCTCACGATGATTGCATCGCTGTTGCCCCTTGCATGGAATTGTTGACAGTTGGAAGCCATCTTCTCAATCTTGACTCTGGCTTCTAAAGGTGTCATGTCTCCTAGGGCACCACCACTTGCAGCATCAAGCATGTTTCTCTCCATGAGGTTGAGACCTTCATAGAAATATTGAATAAGCAACTGCTCTGAGATCTGATGGTGGGGGCAGCTCGCACACAATCTCTTGAATCTCTCCCAATACTCATAGAGACTTTCTCCACTTTGTTGCCTGATGCCTGATATATCCTTTCGGATTGCTGTTGTTCTGCATGCAGGGAAGAATTTCTCCAAAAATGCCCTCTTCAGGTCATCCCAGACTGTGATAGAACCAGGGGCCAGATCGTACAACCAATCCTTGGCTAGCCCCTCTAGGGAGTGTGGGAATGCCTTAAGACAAACATGATCCTCTTGCACATCATGTGGTTTCATAGTAGCACAGACAATATGGAACTGCTTGAGATGTTTATGAGGATCCTCACCTGCAAGACCATTAAACTTGGGCAACAAATGAATTAGTCCAGACCTTAGCTCATACGGGTCATCGGGATACTGGATGCACAAATCTTCAATAGTGAAATCAGGTGCAGCCAGCTCCCTCAATGTCCTCTCACGTGGTGGAGGTTGAGCCATATTTTCAGAATAATCAGAATAAGAATCAGAATTTATAGGAATAGAAGAAAAAGAAGCAGACTCACTATGTAAAGACTCAATAGACTCACTACCTATGGACTGGTTCCTATTTTGTCTAACTAGTCCGTGATAAGTTCTATCAATTTCAGGGTTATATGGATGAAAGTAGCTTGGGTTGCCCCTAGTCATGTACTGAACAGAACACCATTAAGCATAGCAAACTGTCACTAATATACATGACCAAAATAGGCAACAAAATTTTTTATTTTTTAAAATTTTTTCTTTATTTTTTTCAGCACCCTAAAATCATGAAAACATACCACAAAAAGTTTGAGGACAAAATTCAAAAGGGAACCAAGTCAAACAATTAAATCAGAGACCAAAAACTAAGAAAATAAAACTTGTAAAATAAAAAAGAAATAGTAAAACGGCTTTTTCAGGATCTAGACGAAGGAGTTTTCTGACAAAGTGAGAAAAATCAGATTATTCAGAAAATTCCCTTCGATTTGATATAAAATTCGTCAAATTCTGAGTTACGGGTCAAAAGTTGCGACGATTTGAAGAAAGTGCTGCTAAAACTTGGAAAATTTTTCTGGAACTCACAACCAGTGGTGATCTGAGTGATCGTGGTGCCTCGAAACCTTTTTATATGATAAAAGTAGTGTGGATATAAATTTTCGTGCAAAAATTCCACCCACAACTATGTGAACTAGCAACCACAGAATCAATCAAATACACTAATTGCAACAAAATAGCAAAACAGCAAACAGTGCAACTTCAACCGGTTATCAGAATTGACTACTAGACCCTAAATCAGACATGACACACTATAATAACTATACTAACTACGACACTAACTAACTACTAATGACCTTTGGCAAGAACCGATATTCCCCGGCAACGGCGCCAAATTTGATCGAGGCCGTACCCGATACAAATAAAAACAGTTTAAGTATAGTACTAGGAAGTGACTCCTAGGTCGTCTCCCAAGGAATATCTTATCAAGCAAAAGGTCGAACACATAGTATGCATAGAAAACAGGGGGGGTTTTTTTATATTGAATATTGAATAATTGAAATCAAAACAGAATTAAATTAAAACGAAGAAACAGATAAGGAAAAGCGGATAAACCCCTTTGGCTCGCGTTCACAACTCTATCATCGGTCACAAAAGATCAATTTCTTTCCTCTTCACTGTCCAACTTGTGAGAATTAAATACTAAGCGAAAATTCAATTCTCACCCCAAAACCCAAACCTCTAATTAAGCATTAAAAGCCAAAGCATGGAGTTTTTACGAGTTTGCATAAATTAAGCATTCATACACATGGATTATCTCTATACAATGGAACTAAGCGAACCATAACATATCAATAAGCATGAAAACAGTGAATAAAAACAAAATAGCATTAATAACAAAACCTCAAGAGTATGTGATACATTACCAAAGGGATTTAACCTAAGAGTTTAGCCTTCCATGATGAAATAAGTCAAAAACGTGTAGAAAAGGGAAGAGAGAGAAACCCTAGCAGCCACCACAAGCTTGGAGAGCAAAACTAAGCCTTCTCTATGAGAGAGAATGTAAAAAAAAACGTGAATGGAAGGTCCCCCAAGGGTTTACATGAATTTGGCTTTTTAAATCACAAAACGGGCCTAAATCATGGGCCCAAATCCTAAGGAAAGCTTATCTCTAAATTAAATCTAAAAATATCCTATAGATAAAATCTAAATCTTAAAAGATATAGCTAAATCTCAACTAATCCTAAAGATAGATTACAATCTTCACTTCATCATATATCTTCTCTTCCAAAATTAAATCTTCACTCCCAAAATGTCCAAAAAACCCTTGTGCCAAATATGACCTGAAAATAGAAATAGAATTAATTAGGCTAAATAATCCCAAATTAAACAATATTCAGAATATTAGTCCAATAAACTCTAAATCACTAAATCAAGCTAAAGAATGTCAAATAGGCAACAAGTATCAATAATAAGAGTAAAATAATGCAAGGAAAAATGGGAAATAAAATGCTCATCAACCACTTGCAGCATCTACCATGTTTCTTTCCATGAAGTTGAGACCTTCATAAAAGTACTGGATGAGAAGCTGCTCTGAGATCTGATGGTGAGGGCAGGAAGCACACAACCTCTTGAATCTCTCCCAATAATCATAGAGATTTTCTCCATGTTGTTGCCTGATACCAGAAATTTCCTTTCTGATTGCAGTGGTCCTATTTGCAGGGAAGAATTTTTCCAGAAATGCCCTCTTCAAGTCGTCCCAGCTTGTGATGGAACCAGGGGCCAAGTCAGATAACCAATCTTGTGCTAGACCCTCTAAGGAATGTGGAAATGCTCTGAGACAGACATGATCCTCTTGCACATCATGTGGTTTCATTGTGGTGCACACTATATGGAATTTCTTGAGATGCTTATGAGGATCCTCACCTGCAAGACCATGAAACTTGGGCAACAAATGGATTAGTCCTGTTCTAAGCTCAAAAGGAACATCCTCATCAGGATACCGGATACACGAGTCTTCAATAGTGAAGTCAGGTGCAGCCAGCTCCCTAAGTGTCCTTTCCCTTGGTGGGGGTTGAGCCATGTTATCACAATGTATAGAATCAGATTGAATAAAAGTAGAAGGAATAGAAGAAATAGAAACAGAATCAGAATTAGATGGACTATAAGATGACTCAGACTCACTACCTAATGACTGATTCCTATTTTGTCTAACTAATCTGTGATAAGTTCTATCAATTTCAGGGTTGTAAGGATGCAAATAACTTGGGTTGCCCCTAGTCATGTACTGAACAGAACAACATCAACCATAGCATACTGTAACAGATATGCATGACCAAAATCGGCAACAAAATTTTTTATTTTTTTAAAATTTTTTTTATTTATTTTTTTCAGCACCCTAAAATCATGAAAACATATCACAGAAAGTTTGAGGACAAAATTCAAAAGGGAACCAAGTCAAAGAATTAAAACAGTGACCAAAAACTAAGGAAATAGAACTTGTAAAATAAAAAAGAAATAGTAAATAGGCTTTTTCGGGATCCAAACGAAGGGGTTTTCTGACGAAGTGAGAAAAATCAGATTATTCAGAAAATTCCCTTCGATTTGATATAAAATTCGTCAAATTCCGAGTTACGAATCAAAAGTTACGCCTATTTATAGTAAGTACTGCTGAAACTTGGAAAATTTTTCTGGAACTCACAACCAGTGCCAATCTGAGTGTCTGTGATGCATCAACACACTAATATATGATGAAACAAGTGTGGATACCAATTTTCGTGCAAAAATTCCACCCACAGCTATGTTGAATGGCACTCACAGAATCACTAGAATAGCATCAGTTGTGCAGAACAGCAAATCAGCAAACAGGGCAACTTTCAATCAGTTATCAGAATGCTTATTCACACACTAACTACACTAACTAATCTAACTAACTACTGTATGATCTTTGGCAAGAACCGATAATCCCCGGCAACGGCGCCAAATTTTGATCGAGGCCGTACCCGATCAAAATAAAAGGTGTTTAATCTGTAGTACTAGGAAGGTGATCCTAGGTCGTTTCCCAGCGAATATCGGTCTAGGCAAAGTTTCAAACACGTAGTGTGCAGTAAAATGGGGGGGGGGGGGGGTTTTGTGTGTGACAAATGTGAATAACAAAACATAAACAGAATATAAAAACTAAGAAAAATCAGAAACAAAAGCGGGCAAACCCCTTTGGCTACGTACACTACTCAATCCTAGCTCACTAAAGATCGATTCCTCTCCTCTCCTCTGTCCAACTCGTGATAACCAAATACTAAGCGAAAATTCAGTTATCACTCCAAACCCTAACTTCTAATTAAGCATCAGAAACCAGAATTGGAGTTTTTACGAGTTAATACAAATTAAGCATTTATATTCATGTATTATCTCTACGAAATGGAATTAAGCAAACCACTACACATCGATAAACATGAAAACAGAGAAGAGAAAACGAAATTGCATTAATAACAAGAGCTCAAGAGTAGATAATACAATACCAAAGGGATTAACCCTTGAAGTCTAGCCTTCCATGGCCATAAATGGAGAAAAACGAGTAGAAATGGGGAAGAACAAAACCCTAGCAGCCACCACCACTTGGGAGAGCCAAGATAGAAGTTCTAACCTAGAGAGAGAGTGAGAAATCTGAAATGAAAGTGTGTTCAAGGGGGTTACACGAATTTCCCCTCTTAAGACACAAAATGGGCCTAAAACATGGGCCCAAATCCTAAGAAACACTATTCTGAACATTACAATTAAAAAGGGACCTAAATGCAAATTACAATCTTCACTTCAATACTTCAATCTTCATTTCCAAACTTCCCAAAGTGTCCTTGTGCCAAATATTACCTGAAAATAGAAATAGAATTAATTAGGCTAAATAATTCCAAATTAAACAATATTCGGAATATTAGTCCAATAAACTCTAAATCAATAAATCAAGCTAATCAATGTCAAATGAGCAACAAGTATCAATAATAGGAGTAAAATAATGCAAGGAATAATGGGAAATAAAATGCTCATCATCGTGTCAGCAGTGACCTCGGTGGCTGCCACCTTGGCGACGACGGCAGCAGCAGCAGGAGATGTGGAAGCCTTCTTTTTGCGCGCTTCGAAGGCAGCCCTCATCGCTTTAGAAGACATGTTGGCCCAATATTTCTCTGCAAAACACAAAGAAAAGAAACAAAGAAATCAGCAAAAGACAAAAAGAATAGATTACAAAGGCAAAAAAGTGAAAAGCTATCTACCAATGTTTGTTAAGACGTCTCGGACTGGGCACGTCATGAACACTCCTATATCAAGCTGAGACTTGCGAGCTCGGTACTCAGTTTGAAAGTGGAAGGCTGTAACAGCCTCATCGGCATCCAAGGTCGCTCCTGACCACCGTTGAGATGCCTCCGAATGTCGGATGAAAAATTCTTGTGTCCATTCTAAGGGAAATCTCAGTTTCGTTTCTCCCATAAACCAGGGGCGACCAGAACCCACATGTTGGTACTTAAAGAAGCGCGGTTTGAATTGTTTCCATGATTCAGAGAACATCCCAAAAAGCCCATAACGACCTCGAGCCTTGGTCGATACCCAAAGCCGACCTGAGACACCCTCCTTGTTACTAACGAACGGATTGTACACCCACAGGAAGAGCCGAGCTGTGCAAACCAGGTTCCTAGCGTTACAATATCTCTGAAAGGCTCGGAGAAAAGACCAAGTATTGGGATGGAGCTGAGAGGGAGCCAGGCCGAGTTCGTTCAATACCCTAATCTCTATGTCGGTGAAAGGCAAGCTCACCCCTAAATTTTGAATAAGGTCGGCGTAGAAGAAGAAAGAGCTATTGTCAGTCCGAGAACAAATCCTGTCATTGGCTGAGCAGGGTAGAATTTTGTAGTTATCACCAGCATCCCCCGAGCTGGGAAGCACGACCTCCCGCATTGCCATGAGCTGGTCATCTGAAACTAAGCTGGATTGGACTCCCTTGGGCTCCACGTCAACCCAAGTGTATAATTCGGCATCAAAGGGAGCAGGGTACAGTTCAGGTCGGACGATGCACTTCCGAGGAGCCATAGTACCTGCGGAAGGACAAGGGATCTCGAAGTTAGTTCTCCGGGTCGCGAAAAATAAACCACCCGAAAACCCCCTCGAGGTAGTCCCGAGGGGCGAGCATCTCCCCTCTTCCACAGGTACCCCCCGTTCAAACAATTTCTCCCTTTCCATCCTCTCGTAATCGGCACGCTCTCTGCCATCTACAAACTCAGCCCAAACATACTCCTTAATCCATTTTCGTTTCTCTTCGGAGTTCCGAGGGTAGACGACTTCGACGGGGTCAACCTCCAGAACCCGCCGCTCGTACTTCCGCCCAAACTCCCTCCTGCGCCGCAGCATCTCATCCACCTCCGTGGACGAGCAGGAGGAAGAAGAGGAACCGTCCTCTTCCTCACTACTGCTTGACGAAAGAAGAACCATCCCAGCCCATTTCTTAAGCCATTCATTACTCATATTGAACCTAGTTTGTACCTTGAACCCACTGTGAATAAACCCACAAAACAGCGAAATTAAAACCCCCAAAAGAAATCCTGAAATCCCTAAGAATTAGAAAGTGGGAAACCTATGAAATCCTGAAATCCTAACCCTACCCCTTGAGGAAAAACCAAAATATAGGATCAAAATCAGAAACTATGCACAAAAACCAGAAAAGGAAACCTATGAAGGCACCAAACCAGCAATTATTTCAAAAGAGGAAGAGACGAAGTAAGTACTTTGCAGAGTGCAGAAACGAATCAAATGCAGAAGCAACTCGCAAGCAGCGGAAGACACGCCCCTCCGTAAAGAAAAGGAAGAAATACAAGGGATCAAGCAAAGTCTAGAAGTAGCAAAGAAGAAACGAAATATAGGAGGAACCTTTGAGTATAGTGAGAGATCTGCAGAAGTGAAAAAAGAAGGGGAGCCTTTTCTAGTCGAAGAAGATAATGGTAAATGAGAGACAAATGAAGAGACGGGGACGGTGAAGGAGGAAAAAAGGACACTCTGGGTAAAACTGAAAAGAAGCGGTTTTCCCTCCAGTTTTGAATAATGGGCCTGGCCCACATAAAACCCTATTCAATGCCTAACCCCTAGGATCGAGGCACGTGGCGCACGGCCACAAGATTCGAGGATCTCGAATAACGTCACAATGATAGTGACACTTCGAAAACAGAGCTTTCTGACACGTGTCAGGTACCACATCGGTACTAGATAAATGGGCAGCTGTCAAGTGTACTCTGACGTTAAGGTGGAGACAGCTGGAACCAGTCCTTCCACTTGACCAGATGGCCAAGTCCTGAAACCCTCCGGAACCTCGGAGCAAGCCCCAAAGAGCCTTGACCGAGCTGGGGGGCTTATGTGGTAAACTCGACCGTAAAATGATGGACTTCGGGAAGATATCTAAACCACGACCTCGGAGCAAGCCTCAAAGAGCCTTGACCGAGCTGGGGGGCTTATGTGGTGGACCTGGCTAGGCCGAGCTCCCCATAAACCCCACTAAAAGCTCAAGGACCTAACAAGGGACCCACTGAACGCTTGGCCGAGCTCAGGGCTCAACGGCCGAACAAGCGCCAGATACAGGCCGACCTCATGCCTCTGCTCAGGTCCAATCTCCGTACGTCTTCCCAGGTCCGACATCACCCCAAAGATTCCGACACCAAGGACATGATGACGTCCCCCAGCCTTATCCGCAAGGACAGCTCACCCCATCCTTATCCGCAAGGACAGCTCACCCCATCCTTATCCGCAAGGACAGCTCACCCCATCCTTATCCGCAAGGACAGCGCACCACTCCTAGCTCATTACAGGCTGGCCTTACTTGGGCCCCAAGTTGGCCCATTAGGGCAACCAGCTCCCCCCTATAAGTAGCTCAGTACTACATGGGGCAAAGGTACGTCCTCTTACCCTAATCGCCACCCTCACACACCAGTGATTAGGGTATCTCTTTGGCTTCCCCTTTGGCCACTAGAGGACTCCCAACAAACATCACACATAAACCCTAGGCAGAGTCCCCTCTAAGGTAGATTTCCCCTCCTTAGAGGTTCTCCTCGCCCTAGGACATCACAAATAGGCTAGGGAAAATATTGGTACATAATATATATATATGTCACGTATATATATAGGTATATATATATATATATATATATTTATTCATATATATATTAAATCCAGGCATCAAAATCAAGCATAATTTCCTAATTTCAATTATAAAGTCACAAATAATTTGGGTAAAATTGTGGGTCTCACATTATTGAATTGATTTGAGGACGAGATCCTCCTGGTCTGGGACCATTCTGTGTTGTGACAGCTGTCGTGCCCGCGTGGTAAAGGTCCTGTACTCCTGTTTGCTTCCGACTAGGTTGGGTGGATGACCGAGGAGATGTAGACGTGAATGATCGTCGAGAGTGAAACGAATGCTTTAACGGTATTTTAACACTCCCCAAATCACCAGAGGTGATGAAATGATAAGAAGGAAGAGAAAGAGAGTACAGTGATGAAATGGAAATGAATGAGAAAAGAAAAGAATGTTATAAGATGTGAAAGTAAAGAAGAATGAGAAAGTATAACAATACGGTTAATAATGTAAGATAATAATAATCTGTTTGGTTGTTGTGTGCTTGTGCATTGTATTGTGTGTATAGTCCTATTATTTTACCTAGCGTAATCCCACACCGTCAACGATCCGTCGTTCGGAATGCTTACTCTCTCCTGTTCGTTGGCATATCGGTGCTGCTGATGTCTCAATGGGCAGACGGAGTACCTTATGGAGATCATCTCTCTAGAGGGAGCTGAATGACAACGACAGAGCAGCGATAGAGACGACTTCATTTTCGGGGATGAAGAAAGGGCGCAAGAAGAGAGGAGAGTTCCATCCGGATGTCTTCATCAGAAGGAAGCGAAAGTAGAATGCTTAGGTTAAGTTTATGGATTGTGTTTTGAGTCAAGGATTACCAAGCAATGTGCCACTTATGTAATGCAGCTACTTTTAAATTATGTTTTGAAAAGTGCTTTGTGACACCCTTCTCGGATTACCCAAATATAAACATATAAATAAGCTTTTATATTGGATAATATATATGGACTTGTGAGTGTTAAGAAAATAGGTAAATAAAATTTTCTTTTAAAGCGGGTGCACGAATCGTCACTTGAAAGTCTTGGAGAACAAAGTCTATATTATCTCAAAATCATTGTATCGAGTTCGGCGATTTCTAAAACCTTTTCGCAAATAGAGTAACATTCGATCTTTTAGAAAATATCTTTGTATCAAGTAGCTTTAAGCTACCCTTGCTTTGTACGATAGAACTGATACCATTTATAGCCGAGCTCTTAAACAGATTAAATCAGAGTAAGCGGAAATTACTGGACTATGCAACTGATAGAATATAAACATAGGTTTTCATAGATATAGAGAATCATAAGTACATAGCCCATGAGTAAAGTCTCAGAGTTTCAAAATATACAAGTCCATCATCAGATCTATATAACAGTGTAACTACAAGCTCTAGAGTGCTCCAAAAGTATATCTACAATATATATACATAACAAAATATATAACTCTAGGGATAGTCACATAGATCTGGCAGCATCAGATGGAGTAGTAGTAGCAGTAGTCTCCCAAAAGTAAAAGTAGTAGTAAGATAGTAGCAACATCATCACCACAGCAGCAGCAGCAAATCTCCTCCACAGCCTCCACACATCGGATCCTCCGACCCACATCATACACCATATGCATGTACCTAGGGATCATCGTCCCTCCGGTCACTCCCAGTAGAATGCACGACAGGCTCGCTCCCACTCTCGTCCTCCACCGGATCCTCCTCGATCTCATCCGAGGGAGAGTGTACCCTACCACTGGGTACCGGGTCAGGTGATGGTGAAACCCTGACTGGGCTCCTCGGATCAGATAGGGGAGTCTCCTCGCGGACGACTCTCGAAGTAAAAGGGTGAGAGCGGGTAGGTTGAAAACAAAAACTATGGTAAGAGCGAGCTGGTCGCGTGGGAGGTGGTCCATGGTAAGTGTAAAACGGGGGTACATGCATAGTGTATATGATGGGAATCCTAAACCTACGAGGACGAAATCGCATCAGCAGGTTCGGGTGGTAGAAGGTAATCTCTACCTCCCCCTCAAACACCGCACGATGGTCCTCATAGATCCATATGCCACTAGGAAGTGGCCGGATCTCGATGCAAGCAATGTAGCGAGACATCACCTACAAGGGCATAGGGGTAAGCAATTCTATACACATAATCAATAGAGGATAATTTATGCAACATAAATATGTAACATGCATCAATTAATATCAATCACACTTAACACTTAGCAAGTAGGTTATGCACATAGGATGTTCACACTTAATTCAGTCATAACAGTTTATTTGAATGAATGGCATGATGCATGACTTTAGCTCTCAAGCCTATCTCCATCATAATACTATGTCACTCTCTGACGTCCATCCCTGACAACCAAGCACTCAACAGTGCTTTGTATTCCTAGGTATACAACCATTCGTACATTCACCTAGAATGTACACGACAAGCATGGTATCCATGCCACCCGAGCATATCCCGTCATCCAAACGGATCGTCATCCAAACGATATATCCATATCGGCATCCACTAAGCCGACCACGTCACCGACGTGTCATCAAGCAAGTGTATTGGCACTCCCAGAGGCCCTCCACATGTTTATCAAAACATGAATACGTCCTACCATCCGAACTCCAGAATGAATGCATTTTATCCTTTAGACTTACGGGAAGTTGATTAATACTTTACAGGCCACCTAGGTTGATTTCTTTATCAAAAGGACCGTCATCAAACGATCTATTTGTATTAATCAATTTCTTTAAGTCTTAATCCCTTGGACTATTCTCAATAATTCATTAATTATTTGACTTAGAATTGAAAATGGTGTTTTCAGGTTCTGAACAATTTACTCGAGTAAACTTCAGGACACTCGAGTGTTACTCAACTTTTCCAGATTACTCGAGTGTTCTTAAGACTACTCGAGTGTTCATGACTCTCTGAGGATTTGGGTTTTCAATTCAACAATTTACTCGAGTAGTTCATGGGTTACTCGAGTGTTCTTGAACATTTCTAGAATACTCGAGTGACCTTGACTGACTCGAGTGTTTGGCCTATAATGGTCCTCAGGTCATGCTCGATACTCGAGTACCAGACAGACTACTCGAGTGTTCTTCCTTAATTTACATGGTTTTGAACACGATTTACTCGAGTACTCTGCCTTTTACTCGAGTGTTTCGCAGCAGATAGCACTGAAAACTGGTTTTAATATGACATTTTCATTTCTACTCAAATTTAATCCATTCCAGGGATCCACAGAGTTCATACAACATAATTTGAACATGTTATAACATTCATTCCATATCAAAACACAGATTTGACAGAGAATTCAGTAATCATGCATTAAAACACATTTTCACAACTCAATACCTCAATTTGCGGAATAAGCTCAATACTCATGAATTAAAGTTCATTTAAGCTTTCATGCATAATACATAACTTGCTCAACACAGTTTTAGAGCATGGATTGGTCTCCAAACCAAAGTTCCTATTCAATTTAAGCCCTTAGAGCCTCTTGGTGGCTCTCTAATACAATTCATGGAATTTAAACTCTATCTAGTGAATATAATTACTTCCCCTTACCTCTCAGACGTGAATCAACAGAAAGAAATCCAAGAAAAGTGCTCCAACCCCAGAAATCACTTTGAGCTTCACATGAATGACAGTTTTGAGTGCACCACCAAAACCGAATTGGTTCACCCATGAAACAGAGATAAGAATTGGGGAAAATTAGATTTCTAGACTCTATACAACATATTCTAACTAAAGGAACCAAGTTTGAGACTCAAGAATTCGTGAGCTTACCAGAATCAGTGATCAAAGTAAGCTCCAGACCAAGGTTCAACAGAAACAGCTTCCACTTCAAATCTTCAATTCTCCCAGCACGCACACTCAATCCTCACAATATTACTCTCTATACAAAGCTCAAGATGTGAGCTTTGTATCCGTGTTTGGTTTGTGTTTCAAATCGACACGGGGAAGGAGAATCGAAGAGAATGAATTCGAAACCCTAGCTTCAACAACACCAACAAGAATGAGCAAAATTCGTAGCTTAGGGAGGTTGAAGAGCTTAAATAGACATGGAGGGGCATCATGCATCACGACACGACACCCTTGGTGTTGGCATGGAGGCGATTTCGTGTCAACGAAAGGAAATCGTTGGCGGTGACTCACCAAACGCACTAACTCGTGCAGTTTGACCCAGAATACTCGAGTATTCCAGAAAATACTCGAGTGTTTCGCCCAGATTTTGAAAAATAATTATTTTATTTACTTTCCCTCCAAAATCTTTCCTATAATTGCTTCTAGGTCCCAACCCAGGGACTAATATGCAAAACTCTTATTTTATGCATTTAAATTATTTATTAAATAATTTCCACACATCAACTAGTCACATGAACACATATTTTAATCAAGGATTAATATAGAAACTATTAACTATAATTAAATTATAATTAACATTTCATTAATCGGGGATTAAAATTTTGGGGTGTTACATGCTTTACTTTGAAAGGGAGGCTGATGTGGACCTTTGAAATCCATTATGAGTATTAATGTTCTTGAAACTAAATTACTTTATGAAAAGAAAGATGTTAGTAACAACTCGGTTTTCGGAAAAGTGAATGGAAGAACTTAAAGAGATTTTTAATAACATCATCAAACACTTCAACAATGTTTTACAAAAAAAAAATCTGGCCTCATTTTTGCAAATTTAACAATTAAAAAGGAATATTTTCGGTTTACGAAAATCGGGCTGTTACAGAATGGTATCAGAGCTATGGTAATCCTTAGTGGCCTTAAGCATGGGCTTACATGCTTTGTTTGTGTGACTCTGTGTGTTTGCTAGTGTAAGAATAGGAGCCTGAGTTTAGGTTCGCATCTTTTAGGATGTGAGATTTTGTTTGTGGCATTAAGGTTGGCCGAGTTGGTCTAAGGAACTTATTCATCCTATAGTTTGAGGGTGTAGACTAAGTAGAAAGTGAACAGGACGAGACCCCCTTAACCTTGATGTCTCGTTAGTGATTGATAAACCCCAGTTTGTTAATCTAGGCGTACCCTTGCCCAAGAAGTAGTCAGTACCTTTGAGGAAAATAGGATGTTATTCTTGGATTTCCTGTTTGTTGAATCGCTTCAACAAAAACAGTTAGTATTGCTAAAAATCGAACATTTTCTTCATAAGCCTTACTATCCAACCGTAGTCATACAGATCCTATTTAATACCCATTAGTCCAAATTATGAGATTAAGAAGTGTCGTAACTACCTAGATAGTTTAGGCTGGAACGCTTAAGGATGGATTAATGGTTTAAGTTAAGTAAGAATGTAAGACCATAGTGAATTTAGTTATAAGTTTGATCAAAGTTGGGGAGTCACAAGGAGGAAAAGAAGCGTATGTTACCGGTCCTTGGAGGAATTTTGAGGAAAACTTGAGGATTTGAATTGCCCTATGCCTCAACTAGGGGTTTAGATGATCAAAGGCGATGAGTTTGATTGATGTTTAGGATGAATCTAAGGAAGAAAGTAAGGATGTTTGAGGAAGTAAGTGAGCTTAGATTATAATAGAGCCCCCTTAAGATAGAGGAATGATAGACAAAACCCTTAAAGTTAGAAGGAGAACTAGATGAAGGGGTGATTATTGTGAATTAGTAAGAACCCGAATTGTAGAGAATAGCGAATATTTAAGGATTTTAGGTGAAATCCTATGCCTTGGAGATGTGTGAAATTTTGATTGTTTGAATTTCCCTAAGTCCGTACCTATGGTCGGACTCTATGTGACGACAATCAGCTAAGGGAGCGACCTCTTCTTCGGTTAGTGCGATGGACTTAACCCGATTTGGCACGAAAACGGTAGTGAGAGCGCGACTTCTTCATCTAAGGGAAACAAACAATGAGCCCGACAAGGTGAATGAGACCAGCAAAAGCGAATACGACCACGAAGCAAAAGGAACGTATTCTCGTAAAAAAAAATCGAGGTGACGAAAGAATTTTGTGCCCTGCTGCCCAATCCACAATGTATTCCTCGGGGACGAGAAATCTTTAAGTTGGGGAGAATGTAACACCCCGTAAATTCCTCATATTAAATTTAAACACGAAATAAATTTATTTTGAGAAAAGTGTTTTGAAAGAGTGTTTTCTAAATGATTTCCTAAAATTCACGTTTTCAAAGCTATGAGATGATTTTCTAAAATGATGTCCAACATTTAGAAATTTGGTTTTAAAGGGCTTATACGCTGGATGTTTTTGATTTTATTTGAGTTGTTTTGTGATGAACTAGAATTATTTCCTAGGTGTGTGTATATACGGTTTTGGCATACATGAATATACTTAAGTTTTTGAGGAATTTAATTATTGAAAAGAATATGATGTATGTGAGTGTATGTGAACATATATGTGTATGAGTAATGTGTGGTGCCTATATATATATATGTGTGTGTGTGTGTCGTGTGAACATGATGCCATCAAAGTGTTGATTGTGTGCATACCTATGTGTGTGATAAGTGTATGCATAAGTGTTTCTGGTGTTGTGACAATGAATTATTTGTGAGTTGTATGATTACTTGGATATTGACTAAGTTGATTATATACCTATAATTAACTCATGAAGTGTGACTTACTGTTGTGTGTTAAGACGATGTTTGAAAATAATTGAGTGCGTAATTGACTTTGAAAATTGTTGATTTTAAAATAATTTGATTCGATTTATTTGAGGTTTTTAAATGGTGTTTATGGCTGTCCAAAGTTTGCCTTATGATAAAGACTTGAGTTCTAAAGTGTTAATTTTTGAATAAAAGAGTTATTTAAAATAAAGAGTGTTTTTACGCTGTTTTCGGGTTTTATCAAAATGATTTTTTTGTAAAATGCTTCCTCGCTGTCCGGAGTTGCTTGAACTTGTTGCGTAACTTTAAAAATGTCTTCAAGTGATATAAAATAAAGTTTTCAAGTAACAATTGATTTAAGGAAAAAGTCGGGTTGAAAACGGTGAATTCTCGGTGTTTTCAAACTAAATTAAGGTGCTGTCCAATATGGACCAGCAACCAAATAAATTGATTTAAATCATTTTAATAAATGTTTTCAAATGGTTTGAAAATATTTAAGGTGCTAGAAAATATGAGAATTGTTTTGATAAAACAATAATGTTTTAAGTCTTTCGATTAAGAACGAAAAGTGTCACGAATTAAGAAAAGATTTTCTTAGAACAAGATAATAACGTAAGTGCATTTTATTTAGTACGAAGAAATCTTAAAGACAAGGGATTGGGGCAGCTGGAAGCAAAAAGGATTCGAGAAGACGGTACGCATTAAATAGCTGGACCTCAGGTGAAAGAGAAGCTTTCCTAAGACACCGTGGTAGTTAGGTGATGTATTAGGACGTTCCGTATCATCTCAAAGATCGGAACTTAGTGGTCAGGAGTCAGTAGTATAAGTGGCAATTGTTTGATTGTGTGGCCACTTATACGAAGGTGACTATGACCACACCATTGTTGTGTGATGTTTGTGTGACTGGTAGTATGTTATGTTTATTGCTTTAATTATGTTTAATGATGTTAGTTACTGTTGATTAAAGTAAGTAATACCCGATGGGCGTCTGTTACGTCCTGGATAAAGAAATGAAGAGGAAAAGAATGAGTTGTGAAAGTAATAAGATTGAAAGATATGATGAGAAAAGAATAATGGGGAAGAGAAAAGAGATAAAGAATTGAGATTGGGGAAAAGGAATGAATGATAATGTTGAGAACGAGCCAGAGCTGGGGAGAGTGATGTCGATTGTTGGAACAAGATGTGATTTGAGCGGAGCTGGGCTCCTGTGTTTTGGTTTTAGTCTGAGACTAGTGTTGAGTTGAGCTTGCTCCTCCATTAGCGTTCAGCAAAGATATTATTTTTAAAAAGGGTTTTTAAAAAGTGGTTTTTGAAAAAGGTTTATGAAAAGCAATTTTTGAAAAGATTTTTGAGAAGAGCTTTTTGAAAATATTTTTGAAAAGAGATTTTGTGGGAAATGGTGAAAAGAAATTTTTAGAAAAGAGTTTGTGAAAAGAAAGTCTTTTGAAAAAGTTTTTGAAAGGAGGTTTTTGAGAAATATTATAAAAGAATTTTCAGGAAGGTTTTGAAGGGAATTTTGCGAAAGGATGTGAAAAGAGATTTTAGAAACTTTGTAACAAGGGGTTTAAGAAAGTTTTTAAAAAGAGATTTTGAGAAATTGTGAAATTAGAGTTTTGAGAAATTCACAAGAGGGAATTTTATGAAAATGTTTATGAAATGAAGTATTGTGAAAGTTTATAAAATGGCATTTGAGAAAGTTTGTGAAAAGATGGTTTTGAGAAACTATTGCGGAATGAGATTGTTAAGAGAAATGGTGAAATGTATTTGATGAATGAGATTCCGGTTGAGAATTCATTGATGTGATCCCAGCTCTGTGCTATGTGAGAATGATGAGAGAGAGAAAGTGCAAAGTTAGTGGTCGGGACTCATTGAAGGGTTGCACGAAGGATGGGCCGACCTTAGGATAATTAAAAGATAAAAGACTTAAAAGACACACGCGGTGAGGTATGAGAGTGCGAAGTAGTGGAGAGGAAGAAACGATAAGTATCTGCGGATACTTAGGACGAGATTGCATTAGGGGAGGACGATGACGGTGAAACGTCAAGAAGTCTAGAGTATGTTTTTAGGCAGAACGAACTCCACATGTGGCGCACTAATGTGGTGGGGACTGGGTCTAATGCCGTGGTAAGTTCTGCAGGCCCACTAAAAACATATTGTCGACCCCTAGATTGCAAATCGAGAACAGTGAGAGGGACTGGAACGGGGCATTGTGTTTTGCCACTGTGTGGACAGTGAGCCTTGATATTATTGAATTGATTTGAGGACGAGATCCTCCTGGTCTGGGACCATTCTGTGTTGTGACAGCTGTCGTGCCCGCGTGGTAAAGGTCCTGTACTCCTGTTTGCTTCCGACTAGGTTGGGTGGATGACCAAGGAGATGTAGACGTGAATGATCGTCGAGAGTGAAATGAATGCTTTAACGGTATTTTAACACTCCCCAAATCACCAGAGGTGATGAAATGATAAGAAGGAAGAGAAAGAGAGTACAATGATGAAATGGAAATGAATGAGAAAAGAAAAGAATGTTATAAGATGTGAAAGTAAAGAAGAATGAGAAAGTATAACAATACGGTTAATAATGTAAGATAATAATAATCTGTTTGGTTGTTGTGTGCTTGTGCATTGTATTGTGTGTATGGTCCTATTATTTTACCTAGCGTAATCCCACACCGTCGACGATCCGTCGTTCGGAATGCTTACTCTCTCCTGTTCGTTGGCATATCGGTGCTGCTGATGTCTCAACGGGCAGACGGAGTACCTTATGGAGATCATCTCTCTAGAGGGAGCTGAATGACAATGGCAGAGCAGCGATAGAGACGACTTCATTTTCGGGGATGAAGAAAGGGCGCAAGAAGAGAGGAGAGTTCCATCCGGATGTCTTCATCAGAAGGAAGCGAAAGTACAGTGCTTAGGTTAAGTTTATGGATTGTTTTTTGAGTCAAGGATTACCAAGCAATGTGCCACTTATGTAATGCAGCTACTTTTAAATTATGTTTTGAAAAGTGCTTTACTTTGAAAGGGAGGCTGATGTGGACCTTTGAAATCCATTATGAGTATTAATGTTCTTGAAACTAAATTACTTTATGAAAAGAAAGATGTTAGTAACAACTCGGTATTCGGAAAAGTGAATGGAAGAACTTAAAGAGATTTTTAATAACATCATCAAACACTTCAACAATGTTTTACAAAAAAAAAATCTGGCCTCATTTTTGCAAATTTAACAATTAAAAAGGAATATTTTCGGTTTATGAAAATCGGGCTGTTACAGGGAGTTTTAAGATATCATCGAGGTATTCCTTTCGTTCTCGGTTAGCACTCACGTCTACATCTCCTCGGTCATCCACCCAACCTAGTCGGAAGCTAACAGGAGTACAGGACCTTTACCACGCGGGCACGACAGCTGTCTCAACAATTGGCTCCAAGTCAGGAGAACTGTAAAAAACTCGGGTACAGTCTCAAATCAATTTATATCATATCAATTCATTTCATATAATCAAGGCTCACTGTAGAAAACTTGGGTACAGTGGCAATCAAGATGCACCGTTCCAGTCCCTCTCACTGTTCTCGAAATGCCATAGGGGTGACAGCACTATTCCGGTTCCGGGTGCAGAACTTACCACGGCATTAGGACCCAGTCCCCACCACGTGTGGTTACCACATATGGATGTCGTTCCGCCTAGAATAGTACTCAAGGCCTCATGACGTTTTACCGCCCTAGCCTACCCTATTGAATTCACAACCCGAATATCCCTGATATCCGGGGTACCTTCCTCTCCACTACTTCGCACTCTCATACCTCACCGCGTTAATGTCTTTTAAAGTCTTTTATCTTTTTATTTAACCTAAGGTCGGCCCATCCTTCGTACATTCCTTCAACGAGTCCCGACCACTAACTTTGCACAATCATTCTCTCATCTTTTCTCACATAGCACAGAGCTGGGATCACATTGATAACCTCATTTCTCATTTCATAACCTTCTCAATCTTTCTCAACCATCTCATTTCTCGATTTCTCTTAACAATTTCATTTCGCAATCGTTCCCAAAACTTCCTTCACAATTTCTTAAAATCTCAGTCACAAATTCATTTCACAATCTTTCCTCAAAACACTCTCTCATAAGCTTTCACAAAATCTCATTGCATAAACTTTCTCAAAATCTCGTTTCGCAAAGTTTCTAAAAACTTCTTTTCATAAAACCTCAAAAAAATCTCCTTTCACCATTTAAAAAAAAAAATCTTGTTTCACAAAATTTCTAAAAATCCCATTTCACAATCTTTTCGCAAAACTTCCTTTCACAACCTTTTTCAAAATATCATTTCACAAACTTTTCTGAAAATACATTTTATAATCTTTTTCAAAAACCTCTTTTCATAACTCTTTTCAAAATATAGTTTTACAAACCTTTTCAAAAATCTCTTTTCACAAACCTTTTCAAAAATATCTTTTCGCAAATTTTCTTAAAATGGTAGTTCTCAAGTTTTCTCAAAATCTCATTTCACAGACCTTTCAAAAATCTCATGTCAAAAACCTTTTTCAAAAATTCCATTTTTACTGAGCGCTAATGGAGGAGCAAGCTCAACTCAACACTAGTCTCTCTCTCAAAAACATTAACAAAGGAGTCCAGCTCCACTCATAGCCCATCTCGCATCAACGACAACCTTACTTTCCCCAGCTCTGGCTCGTTCATGCTATTATCATCAACTCTTTCCCCCAATCTCAACTCTTTATCTTTTACTAATCCATCTTATGTCTTTTAACATTATTCCTCTTTCATCATATCTTTACTTCCATGAACTCACTTATTTCCTTTCCATTTTCAGGACGTAACAGACGTCCATCAGCATGTTACTCATATTAGTCAAAAGTATTACATTTCATAATGCATAATTAAATAACTACCTAAAAGCATACGATTTCACATCATCAACATACAATCATCACACAATAACAATGTGGTCTTTGTCTCCTTCGTATAAGTGGCCACACAACACAAACAATTGCCACTTATACTACTGACTCCGAACCACTTAGTTCCGATCTTTGAGATGATACGGAACGTCCTAATATATCACCTAAATACCACGGTGTCTTAGGAAAGCTTCTCTCTCACCTGAGGTCCAGCGATTTAAATGCATTCGATCTCCTTGAATCCTCTCCGCTGCCGGCTGCCCCACTCCCCCGTCTTTAAAAATTCCTCGTACTAAATAAAATACGCTTACGTTATTAACTTATAGTAAGAAAATCTTTTTCTTAACTCCATACACATTTCATTCCTCGTCGAAAAACTTAAAACGTAACTGTTTTCTCCAAACAACTCTAATATTTCCTAGTACCTTAAGTACCTCAAAACTATTTGAAAACATCATATAAAATAATTTAAACCATTTAGTTTGGTTGCTGGCCCGTCTTGGACAGCACCTTAACCATGTTCGAAAACACCGAAAAATTCATCGTTTTTAATCCGGGTTTTTCCTAAAGCAGTTATCTCTTGAAAACTTTACTTTAAATCACTTGTACTCACTTTTAAAATTAAGAAACAAGTCCAAACAATTCTGGACAGCAAAGTGTCGTTTTACAAAATCACTTTGAGAAAACCCCGAAATTTCGTAAAAACACTTTTCGCTTTAAATAACTCTTTAATTCAAAATTAACACTTTAAAACTCAAGTCTTTTTCATAAAACAAATATTGGGCAGCCATAAACACAATCCTAAAAATCCCTCGTAAATTAAATCGAATTATTTTAAAATCCATTACATACTCAATCATTTCCCAAACACCATCTTAACACACAACAACAAGTAACACTTCATTAATTAATTAGAAGCATATAATCAACTTAGTCAATATCAAAGTAATCATACAACTCACAAATAATTCGTTTTCACAACACAAAACACTTAGGCATGCATGCATTCATAAACCGTATTGAACCAAGATTTAAACGAACAACTTTAAACAACTTAAATCCTTTTCAAAAATCATTATATAGATTTACTTTCATGCAACTAAATTTCTTAGCCTCATCTACACTACATGGCCGAATAGAATTAGGGAAAACAAGTTAAGAATTACAAGCCTAAACACATAAATCAACTTGATTTATTTTAAGCACTTAAATTCCATTTTCTTTTTCATGCAGCAAAATTATTTACTCTTCCCTTTACTCTTAACCGAATGCATACATATATATATATATACATTTAAACACAACTCTTTCCAAACCAATTAGTTCATTTATTTCCCTTATCTTTAATTAAAACCGAATAGAATTTAAATATCCACAACACAATTTCAAACACATTAATTTGACAATATTTCACAAAACACACTTATTGCTTTTATGTCACTTCATGAAAAAGAACCCTAGTCTAGCTAGCATGTATGGCCGAATCTCATCATGATCAAAACAAGGTTTTTGGTTCACTTTTTCAACATGCAAAAACACAAGATTCTTAAATCAAAAGAAATTAACATGCATGTACTTAAAGGTCAAACTTTTTCATAGATCACAGAAGATCAAAGCTTTTTCAAGCTCAAGAACCAAACTTTTTCATGCACAAGTTAAAGATCAAGACCAAAATCAAGACTTCATCAAGATCAAGTTAAAATCAAACACTTTAACAACTCAAATCAATGTTTCAAAACATAAAGTTAACATGCAACTTCTTGGATCCAATTAAAAGGCATCAAAACCAAATCTTCTAGTCATGGCCGAAACATAGGGCTCATGATCTAATGTTCTATAAGTTTATTTATTCTTAAAAAAATTAAAGATCAAGGTTTATTTAACACACACATATATTCAAATCATCAAAATCATCATTAAATCAACATGAAACACCAAGGATCTTAACTTTCTTATCAACCAAGTTTAGATCACACATTTATTTACCAAATCATTTCTTAAAACAACATGGTTCACGGTTTTGAGAAAGAAAATTTGACATGCAAAGAGGTTTTACTTTAGATCCACCAAAAATCTTAACAAGTCTCTAGATCTTTAAAGTTTAGTTTGAAAAACATCAAGATCTATTAAGAGAAACCTTAACCGAAGCATAAAGTCCGTTGTTTAAGTTATTACAAGTTACTTTTTAGTCTTAAAAGTTCATGATCTCACATAAACAAAACATGCAAAGAAAGAAAAGAAGATAGATCACAAGATTAAAGAAAACCCTAGACTATTTCAACTTCTTCTTGACCTTCGAACCACCCACCTAAAGAAAAGTTGGTCTTCTAGCTTCTATGTGCTTGGATCTTCAAGGAAAGCTCTAGGTTTTGGTTTTGATCTCCTCTTCTTCTCCCCTTCTCCCTCACGGCCAACACTCTCCTTTTCTCTCTCTCTCCTTTTATTTTCTAAGAGCTAAAAGGGAGCTCATAGAAATGTGTTTGGTAAAGGAAGTGGGAAATGAAGGAAATGAAGTAAAAATGTGTGAGAATGAACTAAGGCTAAAGATATTTATAGGCAACCCGTGAAGTCTCTCTTTTGCCCTTGGTTTACTTTAGGTTTATACACAAATGGGAGGGGCGATTTTGGTACTCTAAATTGTTGCATGGGTGGATTTTATTAAAAGTCCATCTGGGAGTAGTCTTAGGCCTTAAGTCACTTCATGTTCCATGGTTTATTTTTACCACTTAATTTTTCTACCCATTAATTCCCTTTTTGGTCCTAATCTACCCCATTAACTCTTCATCTTAAAAATAAAATCCTAAACATGTACATATACACATACACACGTATTACACACATACACATACATACATACATGCATTATCATCTTCTTTTACTAATTTAATTCCATATAACCTCAAGCATATACACATAGCAATACCACACATACATACACATGCATAACCAAACCGTGCATACATACATACTCATGCATAGAAAAACAATCTTTTTCTCATAAAATGACTCATGCATAAGAATCATAATTTCTTTAAAGCACAAAAATATTAAATACACAATTGCTTCTCAAAACTCAACTTTAAAACTCCTAACATCATCTCATGAAAATCCCCTTTTTTTTTAAAAAAAATCACTCATCACTTTGAAAACGTGTATTAAGAAATTCATTTAAGAAAATACTCTTTCAAAAACACTTTTCTCAAAATAAATCTCTTTAGTATTTAAAATAATACGAGGTATTTGCGGGGTTTTACATTCTCTCCAACTTAAAGATTTCTCGTCCCCGAGAAATACGTTGCGGATTGGGCAGCAGAGCAGAATTCTCTGATCTCGGTGAGGTCCATGAGAACATTCTCATTCTCGCTTCATGATCATATTCCCTTTTGCTGGCATAATTCACCTTGTCGTGCTCCTCGTTTGTTGCTTTCAGACGAAGAAGTCTCCCAAGCGTCACCACTTGCGTGTCGAATCGGGTCAAGTCCAACGGACTAACCGAAGAAGATGTCATCTCTTGTCGTTATAGAAAGCATCAACTTGGGTACGAACCCAGGGAATACTAAGCAAACATACATTCAAACATCTCCAAAAGTACCGGGTTTAGCCTAAAACCCTTAGATACTCACTATTCTCTATCACTTTAGACTATCAATAATCCTTAAGTAACTACTCCTTCCTTTAGTCCTCCTTCTAACTCTGATACTTTCATCCATTATATCTTCAACTTAAGGGAAATTCTATGGCAATTTTAGTTCTACTTCCTCAAAACAACCCCAATTTCTTCCTTAGATCCATCCTAAACATCAATCAAGCCTATCACTTTCATCTTCTAAACCTCTAGTTAGGGTATAAGGCATTCCTAATCCTCAAATTTTCCTCATAATTCCTCTAAGAACCGGTAACATACGCCTCTTTTCTTCCTTGTAACTCCCCAACTTTGATCAAACTTATTACTAAGTTCATAGTTGTCCTATCTTTTACTCCACTAACACTATTGATTCATCCATGATTATTCAAGCCTAAACTATCTGGGTAACTATAACACTTTCAGTTCCACAAATCAATACTAAGGAATTTTGGAAAGGATCGGTAAGGCTAAGGTTTTATAGGGGCTCATGAAGAAAAGGTTCAAATTTCAACTATATTGTCTGTTTTGTTGAAGCAATTCAACAAACAGGGGATCCAGGAATAACGTCCTATTTCCTCGAAGGTACCGACTACTCTTTGAACAAGGGTACGTCTAGGTCAACAAACTGAGATTTATTAAGCACTAATGAGTCATCAAAGGTTAAGGGGTCTCAATCTATTCACTTTCTACTTAGTCTACGTTCCTCAAACTACAAGATGAATAGGTTCCTTAGGCTAACTCGGCCGACATTAAGCCACAAACAAAATCTTACATCCTAGAAAGACGAGAACCTAATCTTATGTTCCTATCCTTACACTAGCAAACACACAGAGTCACACAAACAAAGCATGTAAGCTCATTCTTAAGGCCACTAAGGATTACCATAAGCTTTGATACCATTCTGTAACAGCCCGATTTTCATAAACCAAAAATAATTAACTTTTACTTAATAAAGTGGCAAAAATGAGGCCACATTTTTCTTTAAACATTGTTGAAGTGTTCGAAAACATTACTGAAAGACTCTTGATGTTCTCAACACCCTTTACAGAAAACCGAGTTGTTACTAAAACGAATACTTATTCATCTGGGTTTTCAAAAACATTTATCAAGGGAAACGGTTTGGTTCCAACTCAAAATAGTTCTTTGCATTACATCAAAGGACTTAAACATTCCTCAAAAAGTTGTATTCTTACACCTCGTTAAAAGTAGGGTATGTTCCAGAATAAGCTAAGTTACATCAATAGTTCATCACTTAGATAATCCTTAACACAAAACACTCACCACAATTTAAACTAATAATCCTACTATTCGACCTTCCTATTGAAGACAATCGGGTGAAGTTCCTCCTCCTTCTTGCGTCCTCTCTTCGCTCTTGAAGATGATGCCTTCCTCGCTGTTGTCCCCTCATTGCTATTGGGCTCCAGCACCACTCCATCTAATGTCGTAAGGTTCCTCTGCTTCTCATACCGTGCCTTCTCCTCGTAGCTCCTGAATCCTCGTATTGTGACTTGTCCCAAGTGCGGCTCCAAATTAGCTCCACTCAATTGATGCTCCGGATCTGGGATCACAATCTCAGTGTAGCCGGTCCATGCCCAGCCGCATGGGATGTGCTTCCAACCCCTTCCATACTTATTCCACATGGTGACTTCCATACAATACTCCTTCTGCCCGTTGAGATACCAGCAGCACTGATATGCCAACGAACAGGAGAGAGTAAGCGATCCGAACGACGCATCGTCGACGGTGTGGGATTACGATAGGCAAGATACTAGGACCATACAGACATACAATACAACATACATACAACACAGCAATCAAGCATATTATCTTCATTATTATCATTATTATCTTTCATCATTAGCATCATCGTTATCCTCTTTCATTTCCTTGTCAACTTACTTTCACTTCTTATGAACATTCTTTCTCTCTCTTATTCATTTCCTTTTTATAACAATACTTCTCTTTTCAACCAATCTTATCAATTCACAACCTTTAATGATTGGGGAGTTTTAAGATATCATCGGGGTATTCCTTTCGTTCTCGGCTAGCACTCACGTCTACATCTCCTCGGTCATCCACCAACCTAGTCGGAAGCTAATAGGAGTACAGGACCTTTACCACGCGGGCACGACAGCTGTCTCAACAATTGGCTCCAAGCCAGGAGAACTGTAGAAAACTCGGGTACAATCTCAAATCAATTTATATCATATCAATTCATTTCATATAATCAAGGCTCACTGTAGAAAACTCGGGTACAGTGGCAATCAAGATGCCCCGTTCCAGTCCCTCTCACTGTTCTCGAAATGCCATAGGGGTGACAGCACTATTCCGGTTCCGGGTGCAGAACTTACCACGGCATTAGGACCCAGTCCCCACCACGTCTGGTTACCACATATGGATTTCGTTCCTCCCAGAATAGTACTCAAAGCCTCATGACGTTTTACCGCCCTAGCCTACCCTATGGCATTCACAACCTGAATATCCCTGATATCCGGGGCACCTTCCTCACCACTACTTCGCACTCTCATACCTCACCGCGTTAATGTCTTTTAAAGTCTTTTATCTTTTTATTTAACCTAAGGTCGGCCCATCCTTCGTACATCCCTTCAACGAGTCCCGACCACTAACTTTGCACAATCATTCTCTCATCTTTTCTCACATAGCACAGAGCTGGGATCACATTGATAACCTCATTTCTCATTTCATAACCTTCTCAATCTTTCTCAACCATCTCATTTCTCGATTTCTCTTAACAATTTCATTTCGCAATCGTTCCCAAAACTTCCTTCACAATTTCTTAAAACCTCAGTCACAAATTCATTTCACAATCTTTCCTCAAAACACTCTCTCATAAGCTTTCACAAAATCTCATTGCATAAACTTTCTCAAAATCTCGTTTCGCAAAGTTTCTAAAAATTTCTTTTCATAAAACCTCCAAAAAATCTCCTTTCACCATTTCAAAAAAAAATCTTGTTTCACAAAATTTCTAAAAATCCCATTTCACAATCTTTTCGCAAAACTTCCTTTCACAACCTTTTTCAAAATATCATTTCACAAACTTTTCTGAAAATACATTTTATAATCTTTTTCAAAAACCTCTTTTCATAACTCTTTTCAAAAATCTCTTTTCACAAACCTTTTCAAAAATCTCTTTTCGCAAATTTTCTTAAAATGGTAGTTCTCAAGTTTTCTCAAAATCTCATTTCACAGACCTTTCAAAAATCTCGTTTCAAAAACCTTTTTCAAATATTCCATTTTTACTGAGCGCTAATGGAGGAGCAAGCTCAACTCAACACTAGTCTCTCTCTCAAAAACATTAACGAAGGAGCCCAGCTCCACTCAAAGCACATCTCACATCAACGACAACCTTACTTTCCCCAGCTCTGGCTCGTTCTTGCTATTATCATCAACTCTTTCCCCCAATTTCAAATCTTTATCTTTTACTAATCCATCTTATGTCTTTTAACATTATTCCTCTTTCATCATATCTTTACTTCCATCAACTCACTTATTTCCTTTCCATTTTCAGGACGTAACAGACGTCCATTGTGACACCCTTCTCAGTTTGCCATTGCTAATACACTAATTATTCAATAAACTCGGATAATATATGGACTTGTAAGTATTTAGAAAAGGTCAAATAAAATTTTCTTTCTTTGGCGGGTGCACAAATCAAAATATGGAGCTCTTGGAGAGAATAATTCGTAACATTTAAAACATTATATTGAATTCGGAATTTGCTAAAATAAGAGAATCTTTTCATTACTTCTGATAGCATCGATACTTTTGAAAAGATATTTTCATAGTAAAGTTAGGCGATACTATCCATTTACTTTTGAAAACATCATATCATCAATCAATTTCTTTTCAAGTCCAGATCCTTTAGATTATCGTTATTTAATCATTAACCAATTGATTCAGAATTAAAAATGATATTTTTAATATTCTGGGTGAACTACTCGAGTGTTCTTCAGAATACTCGAGTGTTCTTCACTTATTTCCAGATTACTTGAGTGTTCTTCAGAATACTCGAGTGTTCATGTCTTTCTGGGGATTTGGGTTTCAGCTTCATAAAAATACTCGAGTAGTTCATGAGTACTCGAGTGTTCTTCATCAATTCCAGAACACTCGAGTGACCCCTGTATTACTCGAGTGGTTTACCTTAAGAGATCCCCATGAATCAGTTATTACTCGAGTCCTGGTCCTGATACTCGAGTGTTTTAACACAAAATACACTGTTTCATCACAATTTTACTCGAGTATCAAGCCAAGTACTCGAGTCTTTTCTCACAGAACAGACTGGAAACTTGGTTTTAACGTACCATTTTCAATTCTAACCATTTTTAGTCCAATCCAATGATCAACAGAGTTCATATACCATATATTAAACATGTTACAACACTTAGCACATATCAAATTGCAGATTTGACAGAGAATCACAAGATTATGCATAAAACATACAATTTCACAACTTAATATCTCAATTTGCAAAATACTCAACAAACTTGTGAAATAATGCTCATTACAGCTTGCATGCATCTTGTAAAACTTGCTCAAAACATCCATAGAGCATGAATTGGTCTCCAAACCAAAGTTCTTATTCAATCTAAGCCCTTAGAGCCTCTTGGTGGCTCTCTAATGAAAATCATGGAATTTAAACTCTATCTAGTGCATGAATTAACTTCCCCTTACCTCAAATTTGTGTGAGAACTGAAATTGGACAGAAAAACGAACTCCAAGCTAGTTTCCCCAAGAACCATATAACAGCAACACAGTTTTGAGTGAGGTCATAAAACCAGAGATTTTGATGGTGAAATCATGCAAAATAATTGGGGAAAGTAATTAGAAATCGTTCTCTGCAACACATACTAGAGAATGGAATGAAATTGAAGTCTCAAAGATTCAAGGGCTTACCAAAATCGATTGCTCAGGTAAGCTCCAGGAACTGAAAAACAGCTTCAACTCCTTCCCTTCTCAGATTCGATTCTCACTCTATACTCGTTTTTGACTAATAATCTTTGTGTCTTTACGAAGCCCTGGATGTGAGCTTCGTAATCGTGTATCACTCGAATTCTAACACCCAAAAATGAAGAGGAATCGAGAGAAACAATTTCGAAAACCTAACCTCACAATTTCATCAACAAAGCCTTCAATCTTGTTGATGAATGGCTTAAATAGACAGGGAGGAAGCTCATGCATGACGACACGACGGCTAAGGACGTGGGAGGGTGGTGATTTCGTGTCAACGAAACGAAATCGTTGATGGTGACTCACCAAACGCACTAACTCATGCAACTCTGACCAGAATACTCGAGTAGTCAAGATAATACTCGAGTATTTTGCCCAGTTTTTGAAAAATAATAATTTTATTTACTTTCCCTCCAAAATCTTTTCTATATTTACTTCTAGGTCCCAACCCAGGGACTAATATGCAAAATATTTATTTCATGCATAATTATATTTATTTAATAAATACAAACACATCTTCTAAATACATAACACATAATTTTAATCAAGGATTATAATAGAAATAATTAATTATAATAAATTTTATAATTAACATTTCATTAATCAGGGATTAAAATTTTGGGGTGTTACACTACTCCCCCACTTACAAGGAATTTCGTCCCCGAAATTCAACTCATACAAACAATTCAGGATAATCCTGACGCATCTTATCCTCTAATTCCCAAGATGCTTCCATCACATCGCCACAAATCCAGACGACTTTGACCTAACAAATATCCTTCCCTCTAAGCTGCTTGACTCTTCGGTCTTCAATACGAATAGGCATGGCTTCAAAGGTTAGGTTCTCATGGATTTCTAGGTCATCAGGTTGGATTCTAAGAATGATGGTGATATCATGAATATACCTTTTCAACTGAGACACATGGAATACATTATGAAGATTAGCTAAGGACGGGGGCAGGGCTAATTGATAAGCTACTGGGCTGACTCTCTTAAGAATTTGATAGGGACCCATAAACTTGGGTGATAGTTTCTGGGTTTTCAAGGCTCTACTAACACCTTTGGTTGGTACTATTCTAATGAACACATGGTCACCTTCAGCAAATTCTAAGGGATTCCTCCTCCTATCAGCATAGCTCTTCTGCCTACTCTGAGCTGTCCTCATCTTTTCTTGTATCATCTTGATCTTCTCATTTGTTTCTTGTACAAATTCTGGTCCAACCAAAGAACTCTCCCCCACTTGAAACCAGCATAATGGTGTCTGACACTTTCTCCCATACAAAGATTCAAATGGTGCCATTCCAATGCTCGCGTGGAAACTATTGTTGTACGTAAATTCCACGAGCGGCAACATTTGCTCCCAATTCCCTTGACCTTCCAAAACACAGGCTCTTAAGATGTCCTCCAGTGACTGAATAGTCCTTTCTGTTTGACCATCAATCTGAGGGTGGTATGCAGAACTCAACTTCAATCTTGAACCCAGAGCTCGATGCAGATCCTGCCAAAACTTCGACGTAAACCTTGGATCGCGATCTGACACGATACTTGATGGTACTCCATGCAGGCGAACAACTTCCTCGATATACAACTGAGTGAACTTTTCCAAAGAGTAGCGCATGTTGACTGGAATAAAATGCGCTGACTTGGTCAAGCGATCTACGATCACCCAGATTGCATCATGACCAGTAGCTGTCTTTGGCAATCCTGACACGAAATCCATCGAGATACTATCCCACTTCCATAATGGAATCTCCAAGGGAAGTAATTCTCCTCCTGGCCTTTGGTGTTCCACCTTCGCCTTTTGACACACCAAACAACACGCCACATAACTAGCCACATCTTTCTTTAAGCCAGGCCACCAAAACATCTTCTTCAGGTCCTGATACATTTTGGTAGCTCCCGGATGCATACTCAGCTTACTCTTATGCGCTTCATCCAGAATCATTCTTCTTATCTCCAGATTATCAGGCACACAAATTCTTGCTTTGAAGCGAAGGATTCCATCCTTTCCCTGTTGAAACTCTAACTCGTTGCCTTCCTCCCTAAGTCTCCTCTTTTCCTTGAGTCCCTCGTCTTCCTGTTGCAATTCACGAATTCTTTGCAAGAACTCATTAGCAATCTGCAGCATCCCCATCTTGATACTTGTTGGATCCACTTGCATCGTCAAGTTCAAATCTCGAAACTCTTCAATCAACGCAGCTTCCTTGACCATCATCGAACTAATATGCATTGCTTTTCGACTCAATGCATCTGCCACCACATTTGCCTTCCCAGGATGGTAATGAAGCTCGAACTCATAATCTTTCAAGAACTCCATCCATCGGCGCTGCCTCATATTCAACTCCATCTGGTCAAAGAGATACTTTAAACTCTTATGGTCACTAAACACCCGGAACGTAGTGCCATAGAGATAGTGCCTCCAAATCTTTAATGAAAAGACAACAGCTGCCAACTCTAGGTCATGAGTAGGATAGTTCATTTCATGAACTTTTAGCTGTCTCGAGGCGTAAGCGACTACCTTCCCCTCTTGCATCAAAACACTCCCAAGTCCTTGTTTCGATGCATCACAATACACCTCGAAACTCTTCTGTGTATCGGGCAAAATCAGCACAGGGGATGATGTCAACCTTTCTTTCAGCTCTCGAAAACTCCTTTCACACTTCTCATCCCAAATAAAGGGTTGGTCTTTCTGGGTTAACTTTGTCAAGGGCAGTGCTAACTTCGAGAAACCTTCTATAAATCTTCTGTAGTAACCCGCCAAACCAAGAAAGCTCCTCACCTCCGTGACCGACTTCGGTTGTTCCCATTGCAGGACCGAGCTCACCTTCGTTGGATCAACTGCTATTCCTTTGTTTGAAATTACATGCCCTAAGAACTTAACTTCCTCCAGCCAGAACTCACATTTTGTAAGTTTGGCGTACAACTGCTTCTCCTTTAGGATACTCAACACTATCCTCAAGTGTTCAGCATGCTCCTCCGGGCTCTTGGAATAAATAAGGATATCATCAATGAACACAACCACGAATGAATCTAGATAGGGTCTAAAGATTCGATTCATGTAGTCCATGAAGATAGCTGGCGCATTAGTCAATCTGAATGGCATCACAACATACTCATAATGCCCGTATCGGGATCGAAATGCGGTTTTAGAGATATCCTCTTCTCTAATTCTGATCTGATGGTACCCTGATCTCAGATCAATCTCGGAAAATACTGAATCTCCACGAACTTGATCCATAAGGTCATCAATCCTTGGCAATGGATACTTGTTCTTGATTGTGACCTTATTCAACTGCCGGTAGTCGATACACATCCTCATACTACCATCTTTCTTCTTAACGAACAAAACCGGAGCACCCCATGGTGACACACTTGGTCGGATCATTTGCTTCTGCAACAGCTCCTCAATCTGCTTCTTCATTTCAGCCATTTCCGGTGGTGCCATTCTATAAGGAGCAATAGAAATGGGACCAGCTCCCGGAACTAAGTCGATGCCAAATTCAATTTCTCTTTTCGGTGGCAAGCCAGGGATCTCATCAGCGAATATCTCTGGAAAATCTCTGACGACATGTATCTCTTCAATCCTCGGCCCATCCCCCTCCACTTCAGCGTTGAACAAGCACATATAGCCAGAGGGTGTTGGGTTTCTATAGGTCACTATCTTCTTATCACAATCGATGATCACTTGGTTTCGACTTAACCAGTCCATCCCGAAGATCACATCCAATTGTGCTAAGGGTAAACAAATCAAATCTACCTTAGAGGTTTGTCCTAACACTTCTATATAACAGTTAAAACATGCTCTGAAAACGATTACAGGAGCATTAGTAGGGGTTTCTACTTTCAGAGTGTAAGATAATTCAGACATAGGTATACTCAAACGATCTACACATTCATATGAAACAAATGAATGCGTTGCACCGGAATCAAACAATACATTGCAAAGCTGACCATTTAGCAAGTAATCACCTTGCACCAGATCAGAAGATCGGCTTGCCTCCACACCACTAAGTGTGAAAACCCTTCCTTGAACCATAGACCTATCCGCAGTTCCTCTTGAATTAGCTTTAGCCGGCTCCTTGCAGTCCTTCGCAAAATGTCCCAGCTTCCCACAGTTGAAGCAATTACTTGATCCCCAACAAAAACGCCCATAATGACGGCGCTTGCACTTGTCACAGAATGGAGCCTCGCACCGAAAGTTTCTTCCATCATTACTACCAGCCTTTCCTTTGCCTTTCCCCTGACGATCATACGGACCTTTACCTCAGTGGTTGAAACCCTTGCGGCTCTGAGGTCCATAATTCCGACTATCTTTCCTCTTTGTTGCTTGCAACCCTTCAGCTTTCTTGTCATCCTCATACATCCTACACATGTCCACGAGTGCAGGAAAACTTTGGATTCGCTGATAGCTGAAAATTGACTTTAGCTTGGGCCTTAAGCCTCCCTCGAATTTGATGCACTTACTCCTTTCGTCAGGATTGTTCTGATAGTATGGTGAGTACTTCATCAATTCCTCGAATTTGGCCGCGTACTCCCCCACACTCATGTCTCCTTGCTTCAATTGTAAGAACTCCGCATCCTTCTTTCTTCTCAAATCCTCAGGGAAATATTTATTGAGGAACTTCTCCATAAATACACCCCAGTTCACATCCCTTCCTTCATAATGTAAGAGCTGAACCGTATGATTCCACCAGTTCTCAGCTTCATCTTCTAGCATGTAGACTGCATATGCCACTTTCTGAGCTTCCGTGCAATCCATGGTTCTCAGAATCTTATCCATAGTGTGAATCCACTTATTAGCCTCCTCAGGTTTAAATCCTCCTTCAAACTTAGGTGGGTTACAAATCCTAAAATCAGCCAGACTCTTCGCCTCGGTGTTACCCACATTGCACTGATGAGGTGGGTTAACCGGTTGAGGTGGTTGCTGAGATTGTTGTTGTTGCATAGACTCAAGCACCGCGGTTATCCTCCCTAACATCTCATTGGTGTGATTTTGGTTTCTAGTTGCCATAAGAGACCTGCGCTATGGACTTATGGTCACATATGTTGAACTAAAGAAACATTCATCACACCACCTATACTAGGGCGATAATCATAACTTCAAACAAAACATTCAATTGTATCTAATGCTCAAAACAAGAAAGATACTAACATTTCAAACAATAATTATGCCCTGTGGGTACCTGCTTGGTGTTGATGGCTACCTTTCTGGAACTACTTCCACTACCACAGGATCTGACTTTTGCTCTGATACCACTCAGTGTGACACCTTTCTCAGTTTGCCATTGCTAATACACTAATTATTCAATAAACTCGGATAATATATGGACTTGTAAGTATTTAAAAAAGGTAGAATAAAATTTTCTTTCTTTGGCGGGTGCACAAATCAAAATATGGAGCTCTTGGAGAGAATAATTCGTAACATTTAAAACATTATATTGAATTCGGCATTTGCTAAAATAAGAGAATCTTTTCATTACTTCCGATAGCATCGATACTTTTGAAAAGATATTTTCATAGTAAAGTTAGGCGATACTATCCATTTGTTTCTTTCGCGGAACTGATACCTTTTTCAAATAAACATAGCCGAATTCCTTTATCAGAGTAAGCAGAAATTATATGACTATGTAGCTAATAGAGATATAGACATAGATTTTATATATAGATAAAAGAGTCAGGTGATACATAGTCCCAGCGTAAGTCTCCAAGGTCTAGCTACAAGTCCATGACAGATCTATATCAAAATAGAACCATAATCCCTAGAGCTCTCAAAAGCATATCTACAAAATATAAATATCAAAATAGGAACTCTGGAGATGGTCACATAGATCTGACAGCATCAGTAGTAGTAGTAGTGATAGTAGTAGCAGTCTCCAGGTAGCAAAAAAAAACATCATCATCTACAACATCAACAGCAGCAGCAGCAGAGTCTCCTCCACAACATCTGTAACATCCCGAATTTTAATTCAAATAATATTTAGAATAACGATAAGATTTGGATGTAAGGATTATTCTAAAAAGGATTTAAAATGATGGATTAGGAGTTCTTTGAATGCCATAAAAGAATCAAGAAGCATTGGCATCAAAAAGGAGGTTGAAAGATGAACAAAAGAGCGTTAGAAGCGATGTTTTTGGAGTTATAAACACCCTATATTAGGAAATTCAAAATAAAAGATTTAAAACTCTAAACAGAAATTCCACCGTTGGATGTGAAGTAAGATAGGTGAGGAAACTTTCTTTAAAATTTGAGGAAGATCCAACGGGTAACAAAGAAGTTATGGCCTTCCAAAGTATGGATGCTGCAAAATTGTGCAGCTTAATCGATTAAACTGAAATTTAATCGATTAAGGTCTGCTGAGGGAAAAAATTTAATCCATTATTAATCGATTAAATACTGTTGCAGTGGAAAAAAATAAAGGCGATCCACACGTTAGTTTTGGCCAAAATTCGAGCTTCCTCTCTCTAGGGCACAAAAATTCTCATTCCAATCAATCAAGCCTCAAGTGAATCACTCCATAATCCATCCTCAAGTCCTTCCTTGTTGCTCCAAGTAAGTTTTTAAGCTTTGGATATCTCCCTTTCTTCCTCTCAAATTCGTACTCCCCTTTCTCTCTCCTCTATCCATGGTGGTTTTCAAATTCTAAGCCATGAAGCTCTACTTTTTCTCAAGCTTTGGCATGAACCATGGCATAAATGATGATCTTTTCCTTTTATGGCTCTATTTTAGGTTCTATCACCCTCTTGTGGAGTTTGAGCTCTTTGGTGGGCAAACCCAAGCATAGGGCACTTGGAATCACCTTATCTCCAAGTGTTTGAGGTAAGGGGGTGGATATTGTGAGCATTGCCTTGTTCTAGGGAGTTGGTTCTAGTTAGTATATAATGATTTGTTAGGGTTATGTGTTAGGGGAGAAAATTAGATTATAAAACCCTAGGTTATTGAGTATAAAACTCTAGTTAATTAAATATGTATGATGTTGATGTTGGAGTGTGCCCTAGAGGCAATCGTATTTTCTCTTTTACTTGTACTTATTTCATGTTTATGGATTATTACTATTAATAATAATGAGGCATTTCATTTATTATATTTATGCTTTAATTGTTTAATTAAAATAGATGTAATAAAGTCCTTAGGATTATAAGTTCAATGTCATAAGAATATCAAGTACATGACTTTATAGTGAGATCTTATTGATTGATAATTATCCTTAAAGATTCCCTAGTCGAGTATTATAGTTAATAAGGACAACTATAATACATCGAGACTAGTATGTGGCAGACTGATGATTGTATCTCACCGGTCATGGATATGGGATATCAAGTCTTCACGTAAGTACACATTGGGACAATTGTTTATTGGATTGACCCGCCATGAGAATGCTACATGGGTTATTAAGTGAGTGTCATAAGCGATTCTCATAGTGACAATGGTGTACATGGTCCTTCGACCTGAAGTCGCTACGGTTCCCAACATGAGGAATTATATGCTTTCACACAATCAAACGTCATCTTTAACCAGGTGATCATAACGGTTGTAGTCGGGTATATGACAAATCATGTAGAGGGATGTGAGTGACGTAGATGGGATTTGTCCTTCCTTATTAATAGGAATTATATCTCTGGGCCCCTTGATTGAGTGAGACGTTGAAATGTATGGCCATACTCAAGACAATCAATATGAGATATTGACGAGATTTGTTTAGACGCGTCTACTCAGGGATCAAGAAACCATAGGTTACACTATTCATGGGTGACACGTTCCATGCCATGAGTGTAACTATGATATTTGGACAAAGGGATTAAATTTACACATGTTCATTGGTCACAGTAAAAGGTTTAGTCAAATCACAGACATTCCTGTTACTTGGGTAGCAATGATGTGTTGCTAGATACCGCTCATTGCTTGTAAAGTTAAAATGTGATTTTAACATTACTGCCAACGTTACAGGAACCTATAGGGTCACACACTAAGAGCAGATAAAATTGGAGATATTACATTTGATAAAAATACAATAGTTGTATTTTTATAAAATTAAATCTTTCTGATATGATTAAGATATGATTCGTTTTATCTTTATGTATAAGATATAAATTTGATTTTATCTTCTACATATAAGATAGAATTCGAATTTATCTCCTAAAAAACCCAACCAGTTGGTCTGATAATATTATAAATATAATATTATTAGCTTTAGGGGAAGTTGATGTGTGAGACACAAAACGACAACCCTAGCCGTCATATCAGAGAGTGAGTGATACACAGACTCTCTTTTCTCTACTAGCATTGAGAAGAGAGACGTGACTCCAATTGGGAATTTGTTCGTGTGGATACCAATAGAGGCACAACACATTGATGTGCTCGTGATTGACGAAGCGTTCGTGATAAGATTCGTTGGTCTCCTCTTCCCTGCAAAAGGTAATTTTATTCCCTATCTCAAATCATGTTTTCACATGGATCCTGGATGGAAATAGGATTTTTTTTTTCCGCTGCGTTTGTCGCATCCTATTTCCTAACAGTTGAATGTAAAGACTAGGAAAAGAGAACTCAATGATATGAAAATGAATTATTTGATAAATGAAATTTGGATAATGATTATAATGAAGTACAAGAGGAATTGGGTAATATGATAGGGAAGTTGCCATAAATGAATTCTATGATTATTGATTTTATTTGTAAAGTTGTGAATTAAATGATAATTGATTATTGTTGCAAATATATGTATGTGTTATGATTGATTGAACAAGAAAATGGAAATTTAGTAGTATAATTGGATAAAGTAAATAATGATTTATGACATTGTGTCACACCCTCTCTTGTATATTATAAAATAAAGTTTCTCTATTGTTTATTGAATAGAGTATATGGACTTGCGTAGGTATAGAAGTAATAAAAATTTTATTATAAAATAATTGGTGAAAATAATCCTTTCTTTCATAAGTTGGGTTTTCATTACGACTATTAAAAACTTCCCAACTCAGTACTAAAATCACAATTATCAGAGTAAGCGGAAAATAGGGACCTTGACTTGATAATTCACGTTTCATGCCATTTATATAAAGAGATATATATATATATATATATATATATATGTATGTATAAACATCACCATACATGTCATAATATAATAGTACCAACATACATCAAAGTCAAGTCGAGGTAGCAAGAGTTTATAAAATACAAGTCCATAATATAAAGAAAAGACCACCTCACTGAGATCTCTCAAAAATATGTACAATATATATAGAGAGAGCAAAACATGAAGATCCCAGCAGTGGTCCAGTGATCCTCCTCCATAGCATCGTCTCCAGAGTCTCCAACAGCTGCTCCACCTGTCCCACATCCTAATCATTTGTACTATGCACCACCTGGTGGATCCCCAACTCCCCACTGGCTCCCAGTGGAGTGCTCGACTGGCTCGCCCTCACTCTCAGCCTCCTCAGGATCCTCCTCTACCTCGTCCGACTGAGTGGGTGCCCTACCACTGGGCACTGGGTCAGCTGAAGGAGTCCCATGAACCGGACTCATCGGACTAGGTATAGGAGTCTCCTCACGGATCACTCGAGAAGCAGAGGGGTGAGATCTAGTAACATCTCTAAAACGATAGGAATGAAAGCGACGAGCTGGTCGAGTCGGGGGTGGTCCATGATAGGTATAAAAAGGGGGTACATGCAAAGTATAGATAATAGGGATGCGAAACCTACGAGGACGGACACGAGCCAAAGGGTTAGGGTGATATAGAGTCACCTCTACCTCACCCTCAAACGTGGCTCTGTGGTCCTCGTAGTACCACACTCCACTAGGGAGTGGGCGCAACTCGATGCAAGCTAGATAGTGTGCCATCACCTATAATGGGCATAAAGGGGTAAGCAATATAATCCACATAATCGAATAAGAATAAATAAAGCGAGTAACAATCGCAAGTTCCAAGTATCCAGATGCATATGCAAATGAACAAACATGATTCAATTATGCGAGTCCCATTATTTATGTGTCATGATGCATGTCTCCCATTTCCATTGTCCATTGAACGTTCAATCCAGTAATTCGCATACATGACCAACATGTATTGTGGAACTGCTCGGATAGTGTGCACACAACGTCACCAAGACGTAACAACATTCCCAAATGCTGCCCACATTACCAAAATGTGTCATCGAGCCAGTACCCACCGAATTAATTGTCCATCTCCTTTCTCCATGCATGTATGCACATATAACTCATCCATTAAGATTCACCAATAATCTTATCATGTGAAGATTAACCAATAATCTTATCATGTGCATCCAATATTATTCCATCAGTGAATTATAATGTTGTTAATAATTTCCCCGTTCTTTTATTGGAACATGATTCCTTCCCATAAGCATAGTTGATCTTAATTGACATTACTTTAGGTATGTTAAAAGAAAATTACTTTTCTGTCCATGGTCTAAAAGACTCGAGTGAATTTTCCAGGACTCGAGTGTTCCTCAGATTTATCAAAATACTCGAGTGTACTTCATGAGACTCGAGTGTTATTTATTTTCCAGAAATATATTTTTAAATTCATCAAAATACTTGAGTGTTCTTCATGAGTACTCGAGTGTTCTTGAGTTTCCAGAAATTCAATTTTTCCAAAATCATCGAAATACTCGAGTATCATCCCAAATACTCGAGTATCTGCAGACAGACAACACTGCAAATTGAGTTTTAACATACCATTTCCAACTATAGTCAATTCCAATCCAAACCAATGATCAACAGAGCTTATATTACATATTCTAAACATGTTCCAATATAGAATTAACAACATTTAACACTGAATCACATAATTTCATCAATTATGCATAAAATCCATTTTTCCACAACTCAGCATACCAAATTCAATTCTAGGCACATTTAGCTCAATTACAGCTTTGGTACAGCTTGCATGTAACCTAATAAACTTGTCCAAACCAATGTTTGAATCCAGAAAGGCCTCCAAGCCTCAAACCTAATTCCAACTTGTTAGTTCCATGATGAACATGATGAATGTTTTGATAATGACAAAGTGTTTTTGGACAAGCTACATGTGTTGATCAAGTTTCAAGCTCAACAAGCAACAACAAACATCAAATGAAGAAGAGAGAAAGCAAGCTCATGAAGACCTAAGTTTGAGTGTATTTGTATTTCTTTTATCTTTTGCCTCTCAAGCTTCATAGGTTTTTTATTTGGGTAGATTATTATAGAGGGTAGTGAATCTCATTCATAAGTCATGATTTAATCATAATTTGAGTTTTCACTTAACCTAGAATTAATAGGTGGCTTAAAGGTTTTAAAGGAAAGGTTGGATTTTGAGAAAACAAGTTTTTGAACATGTGCAGTACCAACTTAATCGATTAAGTGATTAACTTAATCGAGTACTACTCGAGTACACGACTTGCTTAATCGATTAAGTACTGCTGAACTGATTTTTAAAATACGATTTTCACTTCTCAAAATCAGTTTTCAAGTGCTACAACTTTTGGGTATTCTATATAAAACTTTTCCTATTATTTGTGATCAATTAGAATCATTTCATACAAGTTTTACAAAGAATCAAGCCACTCTATTCTCTCTCATTTTCTAAAGATCAAAGTTCTCATATTTTCATATTCTTTGATCAAGAACCTTTGAATCTCTTATGGTGAATTGTCATAACTCTTGATTGAGATTCATAGGATTGTTTTGTGTTTTCTATTGTGTTGTAATCTTTGCAAGAAGGCAAGCCACTACAACAAACAAGAAGTCTTGGTGTGTCGATTTTATCATCAAGCAACGTTCATTGAAGAAGAAGAAGTCTTGGTTGTGAATCAAGCAAGGAGAAGCCTTGATGTGTGGTTTATCATCAAGCAATTGAAGACTTTTTGTGTCGATTATCAACAAGGGGTAGAGGTTAGATTAGAGAGAAGATCAATAGGATTACAAGGCAAGGGTGTCGGTTATCTCTTGTAAGCTAGCAAGAAGGGAGTCTTGTGAGGCAATCACTTGTAATTTGAGAACTCTAATTCCTCATAGTGAAGAATCTCTCTTGGTTGAAGAGGGGACTGGATGTAGCTTTCAAGTGGATGAAAGTGAACCAGGATAAATCACTGTGTCGTATCTCTAAACCCTTACTCTTTATATTCAAGTCATTTGATTGCGTTCTTGGTTGAAAACCTAGAAAGATTGATTTTCATAATTGATTGAATTGAATCTTTAATTGTTCAAATTGATAAAGGGAAAATCATTTTCATAACTAGGTTAATCAATAAGAATATAGGTGTTAATCATTTCTGCTGAATCTCTGATCTTGTATGTGAATTGATTGATTTTCGTATTCGAATGAAAAATTGATTTTTCTGTTTTCTATCATATCTAATCGATTAAGTTCAAGTTTAATCGAGTACTACTCGAGTAAATTGCAGGTTAACCGATTAAGTGCTGTAGAATTTGCAAAAATCATTTGTTTTGATTGTTTCGATTTGTTTCGTTCGAAAATCTTTCAAGGTATCTTGTACACCTATTCAACCCCCCCTTCTAGGTGTATTCCTAGGGTTCCTTTGTCTCTCCAACCACCAATTGCGGTTTCCACAATTGGTATCAGAGCTCGGTCGAAAGACACGAGCATACGAGCTTTTTCGTAAAGATCCTTTAAGAAAATCGCAATGGGTTCCACGAATCCCTTTGGTGGTGAAGGTGCTTCAATAAGTCGTCCTCCATTGTTTGCCGGAGAAGGCTATGCATATTGGAAAGTTAGAATGAAAATCTTTATCCAAGCCATAGATAGTGAAATTTGGAAAGTAGTTGAAAAAGGTCCTCATATCCCCTCTAGTTTAGTTGAAGGTGTAGAACAATTGATCCCCGAGGATAAGTGGAAGGATGATGATAGAAAGAAAGTTCAATATGATTATAAAGCAAAGAATATCATTACATCCGCTTTATCCTATGACGAGTTCTTTAGAGTTTCTCAATGTTCTAGTGCCAAAGAAATGTGGGACACTTTACAAGTGACTCATGAAGGAACTAGTGAGGTTAGGAGAGCTAGATTGAATGCTTTAATGCGTGATTATGAATTGTTTCATATGCTTCCAAATGAATCTATAAATGATATGCAAAAGCGTTTTACTCACATTATAAATCATTTACTTGCTCTTGGTAAGACTTTCTTACAAGGTGAACTTTCTAACAAAGTGTTGAGATGTTTAGACAGGAATTGGCAACCAAAAGTAACGGCTATTGTTGAATCTAAAAATTTGGATGCTATGGATCTAGCAACACTTTTCGGAAAGCTTCAAGAACATGAAATGGAGCTTGGACGATTAAGTATCAATGAAGAGTCGGATAAGAACAAATCAAGGAAAGGACTTGCTCTTAGAGTCAAAAGTGCATATAAAAAGAAAGATAGTTCCGATGATGATGATAGTGAAGATTCCGATTCCGATGTTGATGAAAAAGACATGAAACTTTTGTTAAAAGAGTTTGACAAGTTTCTAAGGAGAAAAGGAAGGTTGAACAAGGACAAAAGTAAAGAGAAGGATTCTCCACACTATAAGACCAAAACTTCAAAAGAAGGTGTAGTTTGCCATGAATGTGGAAAGCCCGGTCATCTCAAGTACTCATGCTCTAAGTATCTCAAGAAGAAGGAGAAAGACAAGAAAAATTCTAAATCTAAAAGAGCATACATAGTTTGGGATAGTGATGAAGATAACAAGAAAAGCACATCGAGTAGTTCATCGGATGATGAAGAAGCCGCTTGTCTCAACTTGATAACTCTAGTAGATGATGAAGAACAAAGTTCAAATGATGAATCAAGTTATCAAAGCGAGGATAGCAATGTAAGTGAATCTAAATCCGAAATTTCTTCTAAATATGAATTGTTACATAATGCTTATGAAGAAATGTATGAACAACTTGAAAAACTAGCTTTGAAAAACATTGAAAGAAAGAAGCTCATTTTGAAACATCAAAAAGAGATTTTAGATCTTCAAAAACAAGTTGATGAGCTTAATCTTGAAAATGAAACTCTTGATCTTATCTATGCTAGTTCTTCTTGTGATTGTGCTAGTAGATTGAATGTTGTGGTTGACTGTGAGAGTTGCAAGTTGCTCAAGGATGAAAATGCTATTTTGAAAAATAAGCTTGCAAGTTTCACCATTTGTGATATTAGATTGCGCACATTGTTAAATTTTCAAAGAGAAAATTCAAACAAGTTTGGTTTGGGTTATACTAATGCTAAGAGTAAATCTCATAGAAATGTTGTTGATTTTTCTAAAGTTGATTTTTCAAATCCTCCAACATGTTTCTATTGTGGTACTCATGGACATACTTCAAATGTGTGTTATGTTAAAGTGCATGGTATATCTAAAGGAAATTTTGTTTGGATGAAAAAGGGTGAAAGTCCCTACACTAACAAAAATGGATCCAAAACCATTTGGATACCAAAAAGCAAAGCATGATTGTTTTGTAGGTTTGATTGAAGATGCAAATGAATGACACATGTTCTCAATTGGTCTCAACTATGAATGTCTATATTCACATCTTCAATTGGTATCACACTTGCATCTCAAGTGAATGTCCTACAAAGTGGTAATATTTGATATTGATATATTATCTTAATTGGTATCTTCTCAATATATATTACTTTTCTAAATGTTTAGTTAATTCAATTTGTATCATTGAGAGATTATTAGTTGATTATCATGCTTTTGTGATTATTGATTCTTCTTTACAATTGATATCTTCTTTGTTAAGTGATATTATGATCTTTTTAGTTCTCAATTGGTATTATATTTCATTGTTATATTCTCTTACCAATTGATATCACATTTCAAAGTATAGCTCTATTGTATTTGTTCAATTGGTATCAATGTTGTGAAGAAATGATCATTGATTTCTTACCTTGGCTTAGATCTTATATTTCAATTGGTATATATTACTTTTTGATAATGCCAAAGGGGGAGAAATATGATGTTTTGAATTGAATGAAATGTTTCTCAAAGAGGGAGAAATGGTATGTTTTGAAACATGGGAGAAATATAATATGATTTTTAGATGTTTGTTTGGAGAAAGGTTGTTTTTGTTGTTTTTATGTAGGTTGAGCTAAGTTGTTTAAGATAGGGGGAGAGTCAAGCTTCTATCTCAATTGGATTCAAGTGTTAAAGCATTGATTGAGGGGGAGAAAGAGTCTTCTCAAGTGATCAAATGTTTCAAGCATCAACAACTTCAAGCGATTTCAAAACATGGGTTGTCATTTTCAAAAAGGGGGAGATTGTTAGTTCCATGATGAACATGATGAATGTTTTGATAATGACAAAGTGTTTTTGAACAAGCTACATGTGTTGATCAAGTTTCAAGCTCAACAAGCAACAACAAACATCAAATGAAGAAGAGAGAAAGCAAGCTCATGAAGACCTAAGTTTGAGTGTATTTGTATTTCTTTTATCTTTTGCCTCTCAAGCTTCATAGGTTTTTTATTTGGGTAGATTATTATAGAGGGTAGTGAATCTCATTCATAAGTCATGATTTAATCATAATTTGAGTTTTCACTTAACCTAGAATTAATAGGTGGCTTAAAGGTTTTAAAGGAAAGGTTGGATTTTGAGAAAACAAGTTTTTGAACATGTGCAGTACCAACTTAATCGATTAAGTGATTAACTTAATCGAGTACTACTCGAGTACACGACTTGCTTAATCGATTAAGTACTGCTGAAATGATTTTTAAAATACGATTTTCACTTCTCAAAATCAGTTTTCAAGTGCTACAACTTTTGGGTATTCTATATAAACCTTTTCCTATTATCTGTGATCAATTAGAATCATTTCATACAAGTTTTACAAAGAATCAAGCCACTCTATTCTCTCTCATTTTCTAAAGATCAAAGTTCTCATATTTTCATATTCTTTGATCAAGAACCTTTGAATCTCTTATGGTGAATTGTCATAACTCTTGATTGAGATTCATAGGATTGTTTTGTGTTTTCTATTGTGTTGTAATCTTTGCAAAAAGGCAAGCCACTACAACAAACAAGAAGTCTTGGTGTGTCGATTTTATCATCAAGCAACGTTCATTGAAGAAGAAGAAGTCTTGGTTGTGAATCAAGCAAGGAGAAGCCTTGATGTGTGGTTTATCATCAAACAATTGAAGACTTGTTGTGTCGATTATCAACAAGGGGTAGAGGTTAGATTAGAGAGAAGATCAATAGGATTACAAGGCAAGGGTGTCGGTTATCTCTTGTAAGCTAGCAAGAAGGGAGTCTTGTGAGGCAATCACTTGTAATTTGAGAACTCTAATTCCTCATAGTGAAGAATCTCTCTTGGTTGAAGAGGGGACTGGATGTAGCTTTCAAGTGGATGAAAGTGAACCAGGATAAATCACTGTGTCGTATCTCTAAACCCTTACTCTTTATATTCAAGTCATTTGATTGCGTTCTTGGTTGAAAACCTAGAAAGATTGATTTTCATAATTGATTGAATTGAATCTTTAATTGTTCAAATTGATAAAGGGAAAATCATTTTCATAACTAGGTTAATCAATAAGAATATAGGTGTTAATCATTTCTGCTGAATCTCTGATCTTGTATGTGAATTGATTGATTTTCGTATTCGAATGAAAAATTGATTTTTCTGTTTTCTGTCATATCTAATCGATTAAGTTCAAGTTTAATCGAGTACTACTCAAGTAAATTGCAGGTTAATCGATTAAGTGCTGTAGAATTTGCAAAAATCATTTGTTTTGATTGTTTCGATTTGTTTCGTTCGAAAATCTTTCAAGGCATCTTGTACACCTATTCAACCCCCCCTTCTAGGTGTATTCCTAGGGTTCCTTTGTCTCTCCAACCACCAATTGCGGTTTCCACACAACTATGCCCATAGAGTCTTTTGTTGACTCTCAACCTAAATTCACATAATTTAAACTTATTCTAGTGAATTAAAAGCTTCACCCTTACCTCTAAGTCGTGAATCAACAGGGAATTTGTAGTGAAATTGGCTGGAACACTCTAACCCCCAAAACCCTTTGCATGCAACCACAGTTGAACAGGGCACCAAGACCAGAGGATTTGACATGCAAAAACGTTTTAGAAATTGGGGAAAATGGTTAAGATTGGTTCTCTGCAACATAAACTAGAGGTATGAACGAATTTGAGGTTCATAGGGTTCGTGAGCTTACCAAAATTCAAGCTTGAAGTCAGCTCCAGACCTTAACTTTAGAGTTTTGACAGCAAAACCTCCAATCTTTCGAGCTCCAATTCTTCCTCTACACGAACTCTCAGCTCTCACTCTATATATCTTTGTAAAGCCCGAGATGTGAACTTTACAATGGTGTATTACTCTCAATTCAAATCTCAACAACGCTCGAGAAATCAAGACCAGAAATTAGGAACCCTAAGTTGATGTTTCCAGAGAAATTCAACCAAAATCCTCCATTTCCTTCAACCATGAGTTTATATAGACACTTCTAATGATCATGCAGCTCGCCACGATACTCCATAACATGTTCTGGGTGTGTTTTCGTGTCAACGAAAGAGAATCGTCGCGTGTTGACTCATCAAACGCACTAACGAGTTCTCCACTGACTCGATTACTCGAGTGTTTCCAGGAATACTCGAGTATTTTTGCCAATTTTTCAAAAATATTTATTTTAATGCCCTTCCCTCCAAAACTTTTCTAATATTGTTTCCAGGTCCTCATTCAGGGTTTATATGTAAAAACTTTATTTTTACATAAAATATTTTTATCAAAATATTTTCCATTTCCTATGAGCACCCATACTAACACATAATTAATCTAAATTAATTATAAAGTAATTAGAAAATAATTATGAAATAACCTTTCATAATCAAAATTTTCATTACATCAAGGGATGAAAATTTGGGGTGTTACACATTGAATACAATACTTTAAAAATATGGTGGTGCACTTTCAAAAGGCTAAAGGTAAATTGGTTAAAAGAGCCAGTCTTGTAAGACGTTGTCCGGGTTGTGGGACTGTACGCTTAGACTGGTGAGAATCAAGTCGTGTAAGACGTTGTCCAGGTTATGGGACTGTACGCATCGACTGGTTCGATTTGAGGTCGTGTAAGACGTTGTCCGGGTTGTGGGACTGTACGCATCGACTGGTTTGATTTAATGTCTTGTGTAACACCCCGATTTGGAAACTTGAAACCACTCTTCCTCTTTGTACAAAATGAGGTAAAATATGGGCCAAATTTTTTTTTAAACATAGTTGAGCAGCATGATTGTGAGAACTGTTACATTTTCAAAACTCTTTAATTAAAGGTAGAGTCCTCACATATCATACTAAGCTTCAAGTTCCAAACCAAAGTGTCACGTGACACCACACTTTGCAACTTGAACCTTCGCAACTCGATTGTCATTGTCCGTTAACTTTTGTAATCAGAGTCAGTGGTGCCCAAAATATCATTCATTAGATCGGGGTTTACATCAGGATACCATATTGGTTTAGCAGAGCAAATACAAGGAAATATAATACCTCAAGATAAGGAAAAGAAACTACCAACGAATCTCCTAAGCTGATGACGAAGAATCAGCTGGAGGTGCCTCACTCGGGTCGACCTCGATCTCCTCAGCGTCCGGATGTTCCTCTTCCATGAACTCCTCAGGATCTTCCTCAGGTTCACTTTCTTCCATGGCATCAAACGCAACGTCCGATAATTCGTTCAAGGCTTCAGCCAATTCCTCTAACTCTTCCGCTTCAGGGTCGATACGTGCTGGCAAAGGCATTGGATACCCACCATGGTAATCCGCCGGTCCACCAACTTGTAGATCCGAAAGCACAAAGCGACATCTGCGGGAGTCTGGTTCGGTCCCTCGGAGGGTATGGTCGGGGTCAAAAATGCGAACTTCGGATACTCCACGCCATTCCCAACCACGGCGATTGACTTCCCATCGTCCTTCATCGCGAATCTCGAATGTGAACTTAACAGGATCCATAGACTATGGGTTGACAACATAGGGGTAGATACATAGCCACAGTCAGAAGAATTTGAGAGAGTAAGTATTCCCAGACATGTTATGCCAACAGTGTGGAATTACAGTAGGTAAAATATTAAGATAGACAAACCATACAAACAACAACATAGGAAAGCAGGCACACAACTTATACAAAGACTTACCTCAATCTCTTATTCTCTTTTACTCACTACTTTATGCATACATCGCAATACATGCAATTAACTGCTTCTGCTGCGCACTCTGATTCCACCACCATATAAGCTCATCTACTTTCATACTTCCTCCCAAAGATTATTCACGACCATACTTACATATTCTTTTCTTTTCTTAATTAAGTTTTATGAATTCAAGTCCATCAATGATGCAAGGGATTATCATTGAGGAAAACGCTTTCAAGTTAGCACACTCGTCTACATCTCCTCGGTCACCGCCCAACCTAATCGGAAGCAAACAGGAGTATAGGACCTTTACCGTGCGGGCACGACAGCTGTCAACACAAATGGTCCCAGACCAGGAGGACTCAACCTCAATAATATCAATTCAATAATCAGGCTCACTGCCTCGCAGTGGCAAACAAAATGCCCCACTCCAGTCCCTCTCACTGTTCTCGATTTGCAATCTAGGGGGTGACAGTACTAGTTCTAGCTTGCAAAGCAGGACGTGCCACGGCATTAGACCCAGTCCCCACCACGTTAGTGCGCCACTTGTGTAACATCCTCAATTTGGATTTCAGTATGATGTGTTTTAAGCTAAGTATTTATGAGGATTCCTTAGTATAGAAATAGGTTTGAGTAGAAATCCAAGCATAGGTTAGTTTAGGAACTTAAGGAAATGAAGGAGAGTTAGGAATCATGAAAGTTTGGAGTTTTGTTTAAGATAATCGATTACATTGAGGTTTGTAATCGATTACATGCTCTCAGGTATGAGTACACAAAATGTTGCAGCATAATAATCGATTATCAGGGTCAAAATAATCGATTATTTTATAAAGTAATCGATTACATCGTAGGGTTTAATCGATTATGAGTGGTCAGGAAATTGTATGGGAAATGTTGCATCAAAGGGGGCAATCGATTACCTAGGGGCAGTAATCGATTACTACTTGAAAAGTCTGAAAAAAAATAGAAGTAGGGACCACATAACTCGTGGGTTGCTTTGGAAGCAACCAATCTCAGCCACACAAATTCCATGGTGGCCAAGACATGTGGTTAAAAAGGAAAAGAAAGAAAAAGATAAGTTCATTCATCATCATCAACATCACAAAGCTTTCCCTCTTTTTCTTTCTTCTTCTCCAACGAGTTTCTTCTCCTTCTTCATAGAGTTTTTCTTCTCATCCTTGAGCAACCAAGAGCAAGTGAGCTTCCATCAATTCCATTACTCCTAGGTAAGTCTCCTTATTTCCCTCTTGGTTTTACTCTTCTTTATTTCTCTCAAAAACCCCCCAACCTCCACCAAGAACTAAGTTTAGCTATCAACTCAAGAAAAGCCTTATCTTCATCATAGGAGCTTGGAAATCAATAGGAATCAAAGGAAGGAGTGCTAAGGAACTTGGTCTTAGGATTTTGGTGGTTATTTCTTGAAGTTTCAAAGTCTCCTCTACCCTTCAAGAGGTAAGGGGTTTAAATTGGGTTTAGATTGGGGGAAATATTTGAAACTAGTAATAAGGACTTAATTAGGTATATTTAGGTGTTCTATTAAGATTAGAATTAGGAGGGTATGGATTAGCTAGAAAATCCCAAGTTAGGGCTAGGTTATATTTGCTATTTTGTTGTTTATGCTTTGAATTTGTTATAAGTTGTCCAATATTGTTAATTGATATGATATTGTGTGTATTGATATATTTATAAATAATAAGGTAAAGTAGTAATAGTTATGCATCAATTAGGGCAAAATACTTTCCAATTTAGTTTGAACCAAACTAATGTAATTTTCTAAAGTATAAATGGGTTTACAATTAAATTGGAAAGCACTTGCAAATTGCATTATTTATAGAGTACAGGGGACGTTAGGAGTAGGGGAAAAACATACGTTTCTATTCGTGAGGACTGAAGTAAATCACTGGGATTATTATAGGGAACTTTGATCCGGGAAAGGACATGGGTTTGATTCCTGTGTTGGGGATTGGTTCCATGCGAACTATAGTAATTCCATTACTTTAGAGTTCTTCTTGGCCAGTGAGAGTGGTTTTTGCTAGAGCCAATTTGGTCAATCAAGCCAAATTGTACGTTGAACACTACCCTTGAGGAGTGTGACGTATTGTGCAAGCGGGTGAGCGACATTCCTAGAGGATGTGAAGCACCCAATCAGAGGTTGAGAAATGCTTACTCCTGGTCGGTTTTTCCCCAGAGTGGAGGGTGTATGTGAGGTTGTTGAAATGTTATTGAAAAGGGAAAAGTTAAAAGTAAAGTTAAAGTTAAAGTTAAATTGGAAATGTTAAAGTGAAGGTGTGAAAGAGATACATAAGGACTAATTCGTTGAATCCGATTGAATTGTTAAAGTTAAGAAAGTGGAAATAAATTGTTTAACGTTGGATTCATGAATTAGATCCCTACAGTGTGACGTGCATAGCATAACCATGTGTTTGTACATCTACGCATTACATTATAAGTATGTATCATTTATATATTGTTAAGTGCCCTTTGTAATTGTCTTTTTGATTGTTTAATGATTATGTGAATGCCTAGTCATTACTTATTGTTATTTTCACATGTTTTCCTTAATCTAAATTCAAGTTTACTCACCCTTACATGTTGACAATTTTAGGTACCCCTGATGAAGATCCAGTTTCTATCCCCTCCACCGAGGAACCTTACACTCCGACTGATGGAGTGTAGTTGCATTACCTAGTCATGCCAGCTGCATACTCTATGTTTTATATTTTGCAGCACATTTTATACTTGACTTTTTATGTAAAAATGTATAGTTTCTATAATGGTTGTGGGGATGTATACTCATCCATATTTTGATGTAAATTGCACTCACTAAATCAATACCTATCTTTTTGGAGTGTACCAAAAGTCTTGGGACTTGATGGACTTTGTAAAATGAATGCATGTATAATAATGTTACTACTTGGATGTTTATATTTACATATACAAATTATTCTGGAATTCTGACAGGGCATATTTTATATATGGGAACTCCGATTTATAAACGGAACCATGCAAAAAAATTTCTTATTATTTTCCTATAATTGCATTAGAGTTATGGTACTTAAGTGTAGGTGTTACATTTTATGGTATCAGAGCATTAGTTGCATTCCTCGGCTGTGGAGTATGGCTTTCCTACTCCCGAGGTGCTACTCCACATGAGAGCATCATCAAAGTAGTTAATAAATAGTTCATTTTCATTTCTTAAGTAATTAGTAGCTAGTTCTATTTTTTATTTTCTTAGCGGATGTGATTCTTACTAATCGCTCTGTGATTCCAGATCTAGAATGGCGGCTCGACAAAATCGAGTATTCGAAAGAATATCCGAGGTCTTGGAGGACCTATCCCGGACTAATGCCAACCAAACCAACATTTTGGAGAATTTGGTTCAGGCCAGTGCCCAACAGGCCCAAAAATTTAATAATCATCAGTCTCCTCAACCCCAGCCACCATTGCAAGCTCATGGTATTGCTGATTTTAAGAAGTTGGACCCCCCAAGGTTTGTGGGTGGGTTTGATCCAATAGGAGCACAGCAATGGCTGAAAGATATAGAGAAGATCTTCAAATCCTTGCATGTACAGATGAGGAGAAGGTGGCGTATGCCTCATTCATGCTTTCTGGTGAGGCGGAGGCATGGTGGGAGGACACTAGTCATTTCCTGGAGGCAGAAGGAAAGTAGATTACAAGGGAATTGTTTAAGGAGAGGTTCTTGGGCAAGTTCTTTCCGGAAGATGTCAGAAGAAAGAAGGAGATTGAGTTTTTGGAATTGAAACAAGGGGTATGTCGGTGGGCCAGTATGTCTCCAAATTTGAAGAGCTCATTAAGTTTTCTCCATATTACCAGCACCATCCCGATGAGAGTTCTAAATGTGTCAAGTTTGAGAACGGTCTTCGGCCCGATATCAAGTTGGCTCTTGGGTACCAGAGGATCAGAAATTATCCACAGCTGGTTGATATGTGCAGGATGTATGAAGGGGATTTGTTAGTGAAGGAAGCAAATGACAGGAGTATAAGAGCAGCTCAGAGGGTTGCTGGTCCAGTGAGGGACAAAGGTAAGGGACCTTCCATCCAGAGGAACTACCCTTACCCAAATTCCAGGGGTGGAGATAACAGGGTTAAGGGAGTTGCGGGGAAAGCAGCAGTCCCTGTTGCAGGCAAGTCAGTTCCTGTTGCTGTTCCTGGTGTTGTTCCATCTTTTCCACAATGCCAACATTGTGGAAAGCGCCATGTGGGTACGTGTTGGAGGTTGTTGTATCCAGGTCAAGTGGGTCCATGTTTCTTGTGCAGACAGTTTGGACATCGTGCTGCTAATTGTCCAAACCAAGGTCAAGGAAGGGATGTTCCAGTGGGACAGGTAGGTCAAGCTCAGCCTGCGGTTTATGGCAAAGTGTATGCTATGAGTGGTGTGGAGGCAGAGCAGTCAGAGGAGCTGATCAGAGGTACTGGTCTTCTTAATGGAATGCCTTGCCGAATTTTATTTGATAGTGGTGCAACTCATTCATTTATATCCCTAGAATGTGTTAGTAGATTAAATTTACCTGTTATGGATGATGAGCATTTTATTTCCCATTTTTCCTTGCATTATTTTACTCCTATTATTGATACTTGTTGCCTATTTGACATTGTTTAGCTTGATTTAGTGATTTAGAGTTTATTGGACTATTATTCTGAATATTGTTTAATTTGGGATTATTTAGCCTAATTAATTCAATTTCTATTTTTAGGTCATATTTGGCACAAGGGCTTTTTGGACATTTTGGGAATGAAGATTTAATGTTGGAAGAGAAGATATATGATGAAGTGAAGATTGTAATCTATCCTTAGGATTAGTTGAGATTTAGTTATATCTTTTAAGATTTAGATTTTATCTATAAGATATTTTTAGATTTAATTTAGAGATAAGCTTTCCTTAGGATTTGGGCCCATGATTTAGGCCCGTTTTGTGATTTAAAAAGCCAAATTCGTGTAAACCCTTGGGGAGACCTTCCATTCACGTTTTTTTTTTACATTCTCTCTCATAGAGAAGGCTTAGTTTTGCTCTCCAAGCTTGTGGAGGCTGCTAGGGTTTCTCTCTCTTCCCTTTTCTACACGTTTTTTTTGGTATTTTTCTTCATGGAAGGCTAAACTCTTAGGTTAAATCCCTTTGGTAATGTATCACATACTCTTGAGGTTTTATTCTTAATGCTATTTCGTTTTTATTCACTGTTTTCATGCTTATTGATATGTTATGGTTCGCTTAGTTCCATTGTATAGAGATAATCCATGTGTATGAATGCTTAATTTATGCAAACTCGTAAAAACTCCATGCTTTGGCTTTTAATGCTTAATTAGAGGTTTGGGTTTTGGGGTGAGAATTGAATTTTCGCTTAGTATTTAATTCTCACAAGTTGGACAGTGAAGAGGAAAGAAATTGATCTTTTGTGACCGATGATAGAGTTGTGAACGCGAGCCAAAGGGGTTTATCCGCTTTTCCTTATCTGTTTCTTCATTTTGATTTAATTCTGTTTTGATTTCAATTATTCAATATTCAATACAAAAAAAACCCCCTGTTTTCTATGCATAATATGTGTTCGGCCTTTTGCTTGATAAGATATTCCTTGGGAGACGACCTAGGAGTCACTTCCTAGTACTATACTTAAACTGTTTTTATTTGTATCGGGTACGGCCTCGATCAAATTTGGCGCCGTTGCCGGGGAATATCGGTTCTTGCCAGAGGTCATTAGTAGTTAGTTAGTGTCGTAGTTAGTATAGTTATTATAGTGTGTCGTGTCTGATTTAGGGTCTAGTAGTCAATTCTGATAACCGGTTGAAGTTGCACTGTTTGCTGTTTTGCTATTTTGTTGCAATTAGTGTATTTGATTGATTCTGTGGTTGCTAGTTCACATAGTTGTGGGTGGAATTTTTGCACGAAAATTTATATCCACACTACTTTTATCATATAAAAAGGTTTTGAGGCACCACGATCACTCAGATCATCACTGGTTGTGAGTTCCAGAAAAATTTTCCAAGTTTTAGCAGCACTGTCTTCAAATCGTCGCAACTTTTGACCCGTAACTCGGAATTTGACGAATTTTATATCAAATCGTAGGGAATTTTCTGAATAATCTGAATTTTCTGAATAATCTGATTTTTCTCACTTCGTCAGAAAACTCCTTCGTCTGGATCCTGAAAAAGCCGTTTTACTATTTCTTTTTTATTTTACAAGTTTTATTTTCTTAGTTTTTGGTCTCTGATTTAATTGTTTGACTTGGTTCCCTTTTGAATTTTGTCCTCAAACTTTTTGTGGTATGTTTTCATGATTTTAGGGTGCTGAAAAAAATAATGAAAAAAATTTTAAAAAAATAAAAAATTTTGTTGCCTATTTTGGTCATGTATATTAGTGACAGTTTGCTATGCTTAATGGTGTTCTGTTCAGTACATGACTAGGGGCAACCCAAGCTACTTGCATCCATATAACCCTGAAATTGATAGAACTTATCACAGACTAGTTAGACAAAATAGGAACCAGTCCATAGGTAGTGAGTCTATTGAGTCTTTACATAGTGAGTCTGCTTCTTTTTCTTCTATTCCTATAAATTCTGATTCTTATTCTGATTATTCTGAAAATATGGCTCAACCTCCACCACGTGAGAGGACATTGAGGGAGCTGGCTGCACCTGATTTCACTATTGAAGATTTGTGCATCCAGTATCCCGATGACCCGTATGAGCTAAGGTCTGGACTAATTCATTTGTTGCCCAAGTTTAATGGTCTTGCAGGTAAGGATTCTCATAAACATCTCAAGCAGTTCCATATTGTCTGTGCTACTATGAAACCACATGATGTGCAAGAGGATCATGTTTGTCTTAAGGCATTCCCACACTCCCTAGAAGGGCTAGCCAAGGATTGGTTGTACGATCTGGCCCCTGGTTCTATCACAGTCTGGGATGACCTGAAGAGGGCATTTTTGGAGAAATTCTTCCCTGCATGCAGAACAACAGCAATCCGAAAGGATATATCAGGCATCAGGCAACAAAGTGGAGAAAGTCTCTACGAGTACTGGGAGAGATTCAAGAGACTGTGTGCGAGCTGCCCCCACCATCAGATCTCAGAGCAGTTGCTTATTCAATATTTCTATGAAGGTCTCAACCTCATGGAGAGAAACATGCTTGATGCTGCAAGTGGTGGTGCCCTAGGAGACATGACACCTTTAGAAGCCAGAGTCAAGATTGAGAAGATGGCTTCCAATTGTCAACAATTCCATGCAAGGGGCAACAGCGATGCAATCATAGTGAGAGGAGTGAATGATGTTGGCACAAGTTCTGGTAAGGTTGAGAAGCTTGAACAGAAGATAGATTCACTTACAACTTTGGTCACTCAATTGGCCATCAACTAGAAGAAGTTGTCCCTGCCTGCTAGATTATGTGGCATATGCACATCCGAGCACCCCACAGATGCATGCCCTTCTGTGCAGCAGCAACCAACGACTGGTGCTGACCAACCTGAGGCATATGCCGCCAACATCTTCAACAGTAGAAACCAGCAGCCACAGAACTTTGATCTCTCTACCAACAGATACAACCCTGGTTGGAGGAACCATCCCAACCTGAGATGGTCTGATCAGCAGCAACCTTCACAGGTTCAATTTCAGAACAATTCTAGACCACCATATGTACCTCCTCCAGTCCAGCAACAGAGACAACAACAGGCTAATTCTGCACGACCAGCTCCTACTACTGAGCAGCAGCCTTCATTGGAAGAGCTGATGAAACAGATGACCATGCAAAATCTCCAATTCCAACAGGAAACTAGAGCATCCATTCAAAGACAAGAGGCCTCAATTCAATCTTTGACCAATCAGATGGGACAGATGGCAACAGCAATCAACACTATGCAATCTCAGAATTCTAACAAGTTGCCATCCCAAACAGTGATCAATCCAAACCAGAATGTGAATGCCATTAGTCTAAGGTCAGGGAAGCAGATTGTCACACCCACACCAGAATCTGACCTCAACAAAGATGATCTAGTTTCAACCAACAAGAAGAGCCAAATGGTCGAGGAGAGTGAGCACACAAGTACCAGAAAATCCCATCCAGCTCAGCCTTCCACAAGCACAACACCTGCTGCTGCCCAACAACCACCCCCTATTCCTCTTCCTTTCCCACCAAGGGGGGTGACTCAAAGCAAGAAAATGGAAGAGATTGACAAAGAGATACTTGACACATTCAGGAAGGTGGAAGTCAACATACCCCTTCTTGATGCAATCAAGCAGATTCCAAGGTATGCAAAGTTCTTGATGGATCTATGCACACACAAACGGAAGCTCAAGGGCAATGAGAGGATCAACATGGGAAGAAATGTCTCTGCTCTTATAGGTAAACCCGTCCCTCATATTCCTGAAAAGTGTAAGGATCCTGGAACTTTCTCTGTGCCTTGTATCATAGGTAATACTAAATTTGAGAATGCTTTGCTAGATTTAGGAGCATCTATTAATGTTATGCCTATGTCTGTTTTCAAGTCTCTTTCACTTGGACCCCTTCAACCTACGGGTGTGGTTATTCACTTGGCAAATAGATCTACTGCCTACCCCGCAGGTTTGATAGAGGATGTCCTGGTTCGGGTTGAAGAGCTTATCTTTCCTGCTGATTTTTATATTCTTGATATGGAAGAGGACACCTCTCGTAGTGCTGTCCCTATCATATTAGGGAGACCATTTTTGAAAACAGCCCGAACCAAGATAGATGTGCATGCAGGTACACTTTCCATGGAATTTGATGACAGTGTGGTTCGATTCAATATTTTTGATGCTATGAAACATTTTTCTGATGACCACTCTGTTTTTCATGTTGACTTGATTGATGATCTGATTGATGAGCATGTTCTAGACTTTTTGCATGATTATGATTTGCCATCTTTCACTAGCTCATTTACTTGTTCTGCATGTTCTGATTCCGAAATGTGCACTGCATGCATTGAAATTGACCAGTTTTTAAATTCTGCTACTGCATCTGTTGATTCATATGATATAGATTCAGATCATGCTAACCCCATTTCTGTTTTGCATGAGTCTAATTCACTTGTTCAGGTGCAGGCGGCAGAATCCAATTCTGCTGCTCCTTTAGTTCCATCTGTGATGCAGGCACCTTTATTGGACCTGAAGCCCCTTCCTCCTCATCTCAAATATGCTTACTTGGAGGCTGAGCAGAAACTTCCAGTGATCATCTCTACCTCCCTTTCTGTTGCTCAAGAGAAGCAACTGCTGGATGTGATTAGAGCAAACAAAAAGGCAATAGGATGGACTTTGGCAGACATACCTGGTATTAGCCCCTCCATGTGCATGCATCGGATTTTATTGGAGGATGGGGTTAAACCGGTGAGACAACCCCAGAGACGGTTGAACCCCCAGATTCTTGATGTGGTGAAGAAAGAGGTCACCAAGCTGCTGCAAGCTGGCATTATCTATCCCATTTCAGACAGCACTTGGGTAAGCCCGGTTCAAGTAGTTCCCAAGAAGTCTGGGGTGACAGTTGTCAAAAATGAGAAGGATGAGCTGATTCCCACTAGAGTGCAGAACAGTTGGAGAGTCTGCATTGATTATAGGAAGCTCAACCAGGCGACCCGCAAGGATCACTTTCCTCTTCCCTTCATTGATCAGATGTTGGAGCGCCTGGCAGGTAAATCTCACTATTGCTTCTTAGATGGTTTCTCTGGTTATTTCCAAATCTGTATTGCACCAGAGGACCAACATAAGACCACATTTACCTGTCCTTTTGGTACATTTGCTTATAGGAAGATGCCTTTTGGCCTATGCAATGCTCCTGGCACTTTTCAAAAATGTATGATGAGTATTTTTAATGACTTACTTGAGCATTGCATAGAGGTCTTCATGGATGATTTTAGTGTATATGGTTCCTCTTTTGATGCATGTCTTGATAGTTTGTCTAAGGTGCTTAATAGGTGCATTGAGACTAACCTTGTCTTGAATTTTGAAAAATGTCATTTTATGGTAGAACAAGGCATAGTCTTAGGGCACATTATTTCGCATAAGGGCATAGAGGTTGACCCTGCTAAGCTGCATGTAATATCACATTTGCCTTACCCCTCTTGCGTGCGAGAGGTGCGTTCTTTTCTTGGCCATGCAGGTTTCTATCGCAGGTTTATTCAGAACTTTAGCAAGATAGCCCTTCCACTATCCAACTTGCTTCAAAAGGATACCACATTTGATTTTGGAGACCAATGCAAGAAGGCATTTGATGAGCTAAAGAGAGCACTCACCACCACTCCCATCATCCAACCACCTGACTGGACTCTCCCATTTGAGCTCATGACCGATGCCTCGAATTATGCTTTGGGAGCAGTTCTCTCCCAAAGGGTTGGTAAGATGTCTCATGTGATTTATTTTGCATCTAGGACTTTAGATTCAGCACAAGTTAATTACACCACAACTGAAAAAGAGCTGTTAGCCATTGTCTTTGCACTTGATAAGTTTAGATCATATCTGTTAGGTTCTAAGGTTGTGGTGTATACTGATCATGCTGCTCTGCAGTATCTTTTGAAAAAGACAGATTCCAAACCTAGGTTGATTAGATGGATGTTGCTCCTCCAGGAGTTTGATCTTGAGATTCAGGATCGGAGTGGTGCACATAACCTTGTCGCAGACCACTTGAGCAGAATAGAGAGAGAGGAGGATGCATTTCCTATCCGGGATGACTTCCCGGATGAGCAGCTTTTAGTTTTGCATGTTTCACATCCCCCTCCCCTTATTCCTTGGTTTGCTGATATTGTAAATTATATAGTTGCATCTGTTTTTCCACCCTTGGCATCCAAAGCTCAAAGAGACAAATTGAAGAGCGATGCCAAGTATTATGTATGGGATGACCCCTATTTGTGGCGTTTTTGCAGTGATCAGGTCATTCGCAGGTGCATTCCAGACCAGGAGATCCAATCGGTTCTCCAATTTTGCCATGCTTCACCAGTTGGAGGCCACCTTGGCACTCAAAGGACAGCACGAAAGGTGCTGGATTCTGGATTTTATTGGCCTACCATCTTCAAGGATGCAAGCAAAATCTGCAGCTCATGTGAGCAATGTCAAAGGGCAGGAGGCACCCTATCTTGGAGGCAACAGATGCCGCAACAACCTATGTTGTTCTGTGAGGTGTTTGATGTCTGGGGTATAGATTTCATGGGCCCCTTTCCTGTTTCTTTTGGTTTTTATTATATCTTACTTGCTGTGGATTATGTATCCAAATGGGTGGAAGCTAAGGCCACCAGGACTAATGATGCTCAGGTTGTTGTAGATTTTGTCAGGACTAATATCCTTTGCAGGTTTGGCATACCTAGAGCCATAGTCAGTGATCAAGGCACACACTTCTGCAATAGATCCATGCAAGCTTTGCTCAAGAAGTATGGGGTTGTGCACAAAGTTTCTACACCATATCACCCCCAAACCAATGGGCAAGCTGAGATTTCAAACAGAGAGATCAAGCGGATTTTGGAGAAGATGGTGAAGCCTAATAGAAAGGATTGGAGCACACGATTGGAGGATGCTCTATGGGCCCATCGGACTGCTTACAAGGCACCCATAGGGATGTCACCCTATCAGGTTGTCTTTGGTAAGGCATGCCACCTGCCTGTGGAGATAGAGCACCGTGCATATTGGGCTGTGAAGCAATGCAACTTAGCTCTTGATCAAGCGGGTGAGGAGAGGAAGCTGCAGTTGAGTGAGCTAGATGAGATCCGTTTGGAGGCCTATGAGAATTCCAAGTTCTACAAAGAGAAGACCAAGAAGCTCCATGATAGCTCAATTTGCAGAAAGGAGTTCTTGGTTGGTCAAAAAGTGTTGCTCTACAACTCTAGGCTTGGAATCATGAGTGGAAAGCTCCGCTCTAAATGGATTGGACCGTTTGTAGTCACCCAGGTGTTTCCTTATGGCACTATGGAGATCAAGAGTGAGTCCACAGACAAGAGCTTCAAAGTCAATGGCCACCGACTCAAGCCTTTCCTAACCTCCCCTTCTTTGGATGATGCACCTGTGGAGGAAGCCTCATTGGTCGACCCCATTTTTGACCCACCATGATTTAGGGAGTCTTCTTTTCTCCTTCTTTACTACTTTTATTCCACTTGTCTATATCTGTCTAATTTTGCTATTTGTTTTCCATTGAGGACAATGTGTGATTTAAGTGTGGGGGGGGGGGGGGAGAGTAGTTTAGGTTGCATATTTTTGCTTTGATTTTTTAGGTTTTGCTAAGTTTTGGGCATTTTCTTGCATGTTTTTGCTTCATTTTAGTAGAGTCTTGGTATCTTGTGTCTGAATTCATGCATTTCTGTGTGTAAAGTTGCTTTTGATAATTAAGAGGTGGTAACACTGTGATAGAATTGTCCCTTTTGTGAGGATTTGAGCCTTAATTGTGGGTGGATTGCTATATATGCCACCTAATTTTTCTTTCATGTGTGATTGCACTCTGGATTACTTGCACTCTAGAACATGACTTGACTCTTGTTGATACTTGATATTCCCATGCACATTTTGAAATGATTTAGGCATTGTTTTTTTCTTGAATAAGCCACTAGCCATATGAGCCTACCTTGAATGAATTTATCCTTTGATAGCCCCTTTGAGCCTTTATATCCCTTTTCTTTGTTCTTTAGCTCATTACAAGCCTATGACTGAAAAACCATGATTGTCCTAACCTTAGGGAATGTTGGAGCTTTGGAATTGTTTTGGGAATGGGTATTAAGTAAGCGAGGGTGCTTTGTTCTTCATCTCTTGTGAGTTCTGGGTTTTGCCTCTATGGTCGGTGATGTAATTATGGCTTTATCTCATTATGCCATTTTTGTTGTTTCTTCTTTTCTTTCGTTAATGAAGTTCTGCAATGTAATGCAATTCAAAAAAAAAAAGAAGAAGAAGAAAAAAAAAGAAAAAAAAATGGAATAAAAGGTTGATTGAGGCATAGAGGATTGGAATTAGAGGTTGTTGTTATGTTTATCATTTCATTTTGGGGTGGATTGTGCTTATTTTTTTTACTTATTCCCCATTGCTCCTTTATTTCCTTGGGTTTTAGCTACATTTCCCATATTTTTATCCTACCTTGTCCTTGGCCCCATTACAACCCTGAAAAGACCTTTTGATCTTAATGTGCATGTGTATTGATTGTTGATGTTAGAGGCTTGTCAAGCTTATGGTTGTGTTTGTTTTTCATGATGTGCCTTGAGTGTAAACACTATTGAGTGATCCTTGTGAGTTTCTATCATCTTTGTGACTACCCTCTTGATGTCATTGGTTTTCTTTGCATATTTGAAATAATTGGATGATGTTCATGAATGCCTTGATTCTTTGGTCCTTATTTTCTTCGTGTGCTCGATTTTGCCCATTTCTTTCCATTTCCTAGAATTCATTGTGAAGTATGTAATCTCTTAGGTTTGCATTCATTAGTTGTAGTAATCTTGTTGCATGATTCACTTTGGTGCATATTGATCTTCTCAGTCCTAATTCTTAGTTTTGCCCAGGAGTGCAAAAGGATAAGTGTGGGGGTATTTGATGAGCATTTTATTTCCCATTTTTCCTTGCATTATTTTACTCCTATTATTGATACTTGTTGCCTATTTGACATTGTTTAGCTTGATTTAGTGATTTAGAGTTTATTGGACTATTATTCTGAATATTGTTTAATTTGGGATTATTTAGCCTAATTAATTCAATTTCTATTTTCAGGTCATATTTGGCACAAGGGCTTTTTGGACATTTTGGGAATGAAGATTTAATGTTGGAAGAGAAGATATATGATGAAGTGAAGATTGTAATCTATCTTTAGGATTAGTTGAGATTTAGTTATATCTTTTAAGATTTAGATTTTATCTATAAGATATTTTTAGATTTAATTTAGAGATAAGCTTTCCTTAGGATTTGGGCCCATGATTTAGGCCCGTTTTGTGATTTAAAAAGCCAAATTCGTGTAAACCCTTGGGGAGACCTTCCATTCACGTTTTTTTTTACATTCTCTCTCATAGAGAAGGCTTAGTTTTGCTCTCCAAGCTTCTGGAGGCTGCTAGGGTTTCTCTCTCTTCCCTTTTCTACACGTTTTTTTTGGTATTTTTCTTCATGGAAGGCTAAACTCTTAGGTTAAATCCCTTTGGTAATGTATCACATACTCTTGAGGTTTTATTCTTAAAGCTATTTCGTTTTTATTCACTGTTTTCATGCTTATTGATATGTTATGGTTCGCTTAGTTCCATTGTATAGAGATAATCCATGTGTATGAATGCTTAATTTATGCAAACTCGTAAAAACTCCATGCTTTGGCTTTTAATGCTTAATTAGAGGTTTGGGTTTTGGGGTGAGAATTGAATTTTCGCTTAGTATATAATTCTCACAAGTTGGACAGTGAAGAGGAAAGAAATTGATCTTTTGTGACCGATGATAGAGTTGTGAACGCGAGCCAAAGGGGTTTATCCGCTTTTCCTTATCTGTTTCTTCGTTTTGATTTAATTCTGTTTTGATTTCAATTATTCAATATTCAATACAAAAAAAAACCCCTGTTTTCTATGCATAATATGTGTTCGACCTTTTGCTTGATAAGATATTCCTTGGGAGACGACCTAGGAGTCACTTCCTAGTACTATACTTAAACTGTTTTTATTTGTATCGGGTACGGCCTCGATCAATGGAAGCTCCTTTTAAACTCATACTAACTACCCCAACTAACCCTTCAGTCATTACATCCCAAATGTGTCCTAATTGTACCCTCCAAGTATATGGCCACACATTTCACATAAACCTCATATGCTTACCTTTGACCCAACTAGATATAATTTTAGGTATGGATTGGATGTCAGAAAACCATGTCCTAATAGATTGCCACAAAAAGACCATAATCTTTAATCTACCCAAAGAACCAAAGTTAAATCTCACTGCTATAGAAACCCACAAAGAACCATTAATCCACCAGATCCCAATAGTGAATGAGTTCCCAGAGGTTTTTCCAGATGAAGTTCCTGGTTTACCACCAGTATGTGAGGTGGAGTTTAGTATTGACCTGGTGCGAGGAACTGGACCTATTTCTTTGGCTCCGCTTAGAATGGCTCCAGTTGAGTTGGAAGAATTGAAGAAGCAAATAGAGGATATGCAAGCAAAGAAGTTCATCAGGCCTAATGTCTCGCCCTGGGGTGCACCGGTTCTTTTTGTCAAGAAGAAGGACGGAAGCCTCAGGTTGTGTGTAGATTACAGGAGCTGAATAAGGTGACGATCAAGAACAAGTATCCTCTCCCACGCATCGATGATTTGATGGATCAATTGTGTGGTGCAGCGGTGTTTTCTAAGATCGATCTTCGATCTGGTTACCACCAAATCCGGGTGAAGGAAGAGGATATACCCAAGACTGCTTTTAGATCACGGTATGGCCACTATGAGTATGTGGTAATGCCGTTCGGTCTAACCAATGCCCCCGCAGTTTTTATGGACTATATGAACCGTGTTTTCCGACCTTACTTGGATTCCTTTGTAGTTGTCTTTATTGACGATATTCTTGTATACTCAAAGGATCCCAGTGAGCATCGGGAGCACCTCAGGATAGTCTTAAAGACTTTGAAGGAGAAGCAGTTGTATGCAAAGTTTGCCAAGTGTGAATTTTGGCTTGAGAAGGTTAATTTCTTGGGTCATGTGATCACTAAAGAGGGCATTGCAGTGGATCCTGCCAAGGTTGAGGCTGTGTTGCAATGGGAAAGACCTAAATCAGTGACGGAGGTTCGGAGTTTCCTTGGATTGGCAGGCTATTATAGGCGGTTTATCAAGGATTTTTCCAAGATAGCTTCGCCATTAACCAAGTTGACAAGAAAGAAGACAACTTTTGTTTGGGATCAGAAGTGTGAGCTGAGTTTTCAAGAACTCAAGGACAAGTTAACTTCTTCTCCTGTTCTTGTTCTTCCGGATCCGAAGAAGAGTTTTGATGTTTATTGTGATGCTTCTAGCCAGGGTCTAGGATGTGTTCTCATGCAAGAAGGAAGAGTAATTGCTTATTTTCCCGGCAGTTGAGGCCGCATGAGGAGAACTATCCTACACATGATTTGGAACTTGCAGCTATCGTTTTTGCTCTCAAAATATGGAGGCACTATCTCTATGGAACGAGATTTGAAGTGTATAGCGATCATAAGAGCCTTAAGTACTTGTTCGACCAGAAGGAGTTGAACATGAGGCAGCGGCGTTGGATGGAGTTTCTTAAAGGTTATGATTTCAGCTTGCAGTACCATCCTGGAAAGGCTAATGTGGTTGCTGATGCGCTTAGCCGAAAAGCCCTCCATATCAGTTGTATGATGGTCAAGGAATTGGAGTTGATTGAGGATTTTCGGAATCTCAATCTTGATGTCCAATTCAAGAAAGAGAGCATAAGTGTTGGAAGGTTGCAGATAACCAACACATTTTTGGATGCGATTCGACAGAAGCAGCTTGAGGATGTTGAATTGCAAGAAATAAAAAGAGTAGCCGCAAGCAAGAACGAGCCTGATTTTCATGAAGGTGCAGATGGAGTTCTTAGATTCCGGAATAGAATCTATGTTCCATCCAATCCATAGTTGAAAGAAGCTATTCTGGAAGAGGCACACAAGAGCAAATTAAGTTTGCATCCACGCACGACGAAGATGTATCAGGATTTAAGGAAATTGTTCTTGTGGCCAGGCATGAAACGAGATGTAGCAGGTTATGTGGCTAGATTTTTAACCTGTCAGAAGTCCAAGATAGAGACCAGGAACCTGGAGGTGTGTTGCATCCTTTGCAGATTCCAGTGTGGAAATGGGACAGTATAGCAATGGATTTTGTCTCAGGGTTGCCAAGGACCACAGCTGGATTGGATGCAGTGTGGGTGATCGTGGACAGATTGACAAAGTCTGCCCATTTTCTTCCCATAAATATGAAGTATTCTATGGAGAAGCTGGCACAGTTATATGTTAAGGAGATTATCAGGTTGCATGGGGTGCCTTCTGATATCATCTCAGATCGTGATCCAAGGTTCCTTTCACAATTCTGGCAGAGTCTTCAGCAAGCTTTAGGGACAGAATTGAAACTCAGTTCTACCTACCATCCTCAGACAGATGGACAGACTTAACGGACTATTCAATCCCTAGAAGATTTGCTTAGGACTTGTGTTTTGGAATACCAGAAGAGTTGGGAGCAACTGTTGCCTTTGGTAGAGTTTACTTATAATAACTCCTACCATTCTAGCATCGGAATGGCTCCTTATGAAGCATTATATGGTAGAAGATGTCGGACTCCCCTATGCTGGTTCCAAGTGGGGGAGAGACAGTTGATGGGTCCTGATGTTGTCCAAGACACAACGGAGAAAGTGAAGATGATTCAGGAAAGAATGAAGGCAGCACATGATCGACAGAAGAGTTATGCGGATAAGCGGAGGAAGCCTTTGGAATTTGAAGTGGGTGAGCATGTTTTTCTTAAGGTGGTTCCTACCACAGGTGTTGGAAGGGTGTTGAAACCCAAGAAGCTCACTTCCAGATTCATTGGTCCGTATCAGATTCTGCAAAGGGTCGGATCAATGGCGTACAGAATAGCTCTTCCTCCTCAGTTATCCAATTTGCATGATGTGTTCCACGTTTCCCAGCTTAGCAAGTATGTGTTTGATCCTTCTCATGTCATCCCAGAAGAAGAGGTTCCGGTGAGGGAGAACCTGACTTTTGAGATGCAGCCAGTTAGAATTGAGGATAGAAGGATTAAACAGCTTCGTGGCAAAGAGATTCCATTGGTAAAGGTGATTTGGAATCGCAACAATATAGACGAAGCTACATGGGAGTTGGAGGATAAGTTCAAAACTTCTCATCCCCTTTTATTTCAGGCAACTTGAATTTCGAGGACGAAATTCCGGTAAGTGGGGGAGAATTGTAACATCCTCAATTTGGATTTCAGTATGATGTGTTTTAAGCTAAGTATTTATGAGGATTCCTTAGTATAGAAATAGGTTTGAGTAGAAATCCAAACATAGGTTAGTTTAGGAACTTAAGGAAATGAAGGAGAGTTAGGAATCATGAAAGTTTGGAGTTTTGTTTAAGATAATCGATTACATTGAGGTTTGTAATCGATTACATGCTCTCAGGTATGAGTACACAAAATGTTGCAGCATAATAATCGATTATCAGGGTCAAAATAATCGATTATTTTATAAAGTAATCGATTACATCGTAGGGTTTAATCGATTATGAGTGGTCAGGAAATTGTATGGGAAATGTTGCATCAAAGGGGGTAATCGATTACCTAGGGGTAGTAATCGATTACTACTTGAAAAGTCAAAAAAAAAATAGAAGTAGGGACCACATAACTCGTGGGTTGCTTTGGAAGCAACCAATCTCAGCCACACAAATTCCATGGTGGCCAAGACATGTGGTTAAAAAGGAAAATAAAGAAAAAGATAAGTTCATTCATCATCATCAACATCACAAAGCTTTGCCTCTTTTTCTTTCTTCTTCTCCAACGAATTTCTTCTCCTTCTTCATAGAGTTTTTCTTCTCATCCTTGAGCAACCAAGAGCAAGTGAGTTTCCATCAATTCCATTACTCCTAGGTAAGTCTCCTTATTTCCCTCTTGGTTTTACTCTTCTTTATTTCTCTCAAAAACCCCCCAACCTCCACCAAGAACTAAGTTTAGCTATCAACTCAAGAAAAGCCTTATCTTCATCATAGGAGCTTGGAAATCAATAGGAATCAAAGGAAGGAGTGCTAAGGAACTTGGTCTTAGGATTTTGGTGGTTATTTCTTGAAGTTTCAAAGTCTCCTCTACCCTTCAAGAGGTAAGGGGTTTAAATTGGGTTTAGATTGGGGGAAATATTTGAAACTAGTAATATGGACTTAATTAGGTATATTTAGGTGTTCTATTAAGATTAGAATTAGGAGGGTATGGATTAGCTAGAAAATCCCAAGTTAGGGTTAGGTTATATTTGCTATTTTGTTGTTTATGCTTTGAATTTGTTATAAGTTGTCCAATATTGTTAATTGATATGATATTGTGTGTATTGATATATTTATAAATAATAAGGTAAAGTAGTAATAGTTATGCATCAATTAGGGCAAAATACTTTCCAATTTAGTTTGAACCAAACTAATGTAATTTTCTAAAGTATAAATGGGTTTACAATTAAATTGGAAAGTACTTGCAAATTGCATTATTTATAGAGTACAGGGGACGTTAGGAGTAGGGGAAAAACATACGTTTCTATTCGTGAGGACTGAAGTAAATCACTGGGATTATTATAGGGAACTTTGATCCTGCAAAGGACATGGGTTTGATTCCTGTGTTGGGGATTGGTTCCATGCGAACTATAGTAATTCCATTACTTTAGAGTTCTTCTTGGCCAGTAAGAGTGATTTCTGCTAGAGCCAATTTGGTCAATCAAGCCAAATTGTACGTTGAACACTACCCTTGAGGAGTGTGACGTATTGTGCAAGCGGGTGAGCGACATTCCTAGAGGATGTGAAGCACCCAATCAGAGGTTGAGAAATGCTTACTCCTGGTCGGTTTTTCCCCAGAGTGGAGGGTGTATGTGAGGTTATTGAAATGTTATTGAAAAGGGAAAAGTTAAAAGTAAAGTTAAAGTTAAAGTTAAATTGGAAATGTTAAAGTGAAGGTGTGAAAGAAATACATAAGGACTAATTCGTTGAATCTGATTGAATTGTTAAAGTTAAGAAAGTGGAAATAAATTGTTTAACGTTGGATTCATGAATTAGATCCCTACAGTGTGACGTGCATAGCATAACCATGTGTTTGTACATCTACGCATTACATTATAAGTATGTATCATTTATATATTGTTAAGTGCCCTTTGTAATTGTCTTTTTGATTGTTTAATGATTATGTGAATGCCTAGTCATTACTTATTGTTATTTTCACATGTTTTCCTTAATCTAAATTCAAGTTTACTCACCCTTACATGTTGACAATTTTAGGTACCCCTGATGAAGATCCAGTTTCTATCACCTCCGCCGAGGAACCTTACACTCCGACTGATGGAGTGTAGTTGCATTACCTAGTCATGCCAGCTGCATACTCTATGTTTTATATTTTGCCGCACATTTTATACTTTACTTTTTATGTAAAAATGTATAGTTTCTATAATGGTTGTGGGGATGTATACTCATCCATATTTTGATGTAAATTGCACTCACTAAATCACAACCTATCTTTTTGGAGTGTACCAAAACTCTTGGGACTTGATGGACTTTGTAAAATGAATGCATGTATAATAATGTTACTACTTGGATGTTTATATTTACATATACAAATTATTCTGGAATTCTGACAGGGCATATTTTATATATGGGAAGTCCGATTTATAAACGGAACCATGCAAAAAATTTTCTTATTATTTTCCTATAATTGCATTAGAGTTATGGTACTTAAGTGTAGGTGTTACAACTTGAGGAATTGTCCCGCCTAGAACAGTACTCTAGACTTCTTGACATATCACCGTCATTGTCCTCCCCTAATGCAATCTCGTCCTAAGTATCCGCAGATACTTATCGTTCCTTCCTCTCCACTACTTCGGGTCACTCATAACTCACCGCGTTAATATATGTCTTTTAAAAGTCTTTTAATTAATTAAGGCTTATCCTATTGGTCGGCTCATCCTTAGTACATCCCTTCGACGAGTCCCGACCGCTAGTATTCTCAGAACAATTCTTATCTCCACATAGCACAGAGCTGGCCTTTCAATGACACATCAATTTCCTCAACTCATCATCCAACACAACATCATCTTTTCAAATAATGTTTCACCTAATCTTTCCCAAATAAGGGTCTCATCAACCTTCCCAAAAACTAATGTTTTACAAATTATTTTCAAAACAAGGCTTCTCAAATGCCTCCTCCAAAATAGACTTTCTCCGAATATCCTTTCCAACAAGAATGTTTTCAAAAGAAATAAGGTTTCAAAAATAAAGACTCCAAAATAAGGTTTATAAACTCTTTTCAAAAATAGTATTTCACAAACTCTTTCTCCAAACCGACCTCAAAAGATCCTTTTAAAAAAACTTATTTTCAAAATCCTTTCCAAAATCTCTTTTCCAAGAATATAGCCTTTTGCTGAGCGCTAGTGGAGGAGCAAGCTCAACTAAACACTAGTTCCCAGACTAAAACCAAAGAACGAAGGAGTTCAATTCCACAACCTCATCCTTATACCCCCTCGTAGCTAGACCTCAGAAAGCAACCATTCCACATTGACACCCCAAGCTCTGGCTCAACATTCAGCTCTCATCACATAGTCTTTCAATCTTTATTCATTTACCCTCTCTTACTACTTATATACATCTTTTATTTATCATTATTAGTATTATGCACAGCATCCTTATACTCCACCACCGATCCACTCTTATCATACACAATTAACTTTATGAGTAAGCAACTAAACAATATATTAAAATGCAGACACAATTAAATAAATCACTGACCCACTCATACTGACTCAGGGCACTAAGTTTCGACTTTTGAGATGGTCGAAACACTTAATAAGTTACCTAAAGACCACGATGTTTAGGGGAAACTTCTCTCTCACCTCGATTGACGACAATTCTCACTATACGCTCCTTGATTCCCGATGCGGCGCTCGTAACAGCTTCCCGATTATTACTGGAACTCAAATAGTTCTTTCTTATTAGAAATTGTTCTTGTATAATTATCCCAAAACAAAATCACTTTAACATTTCTTTTCAAGAACATACTTAATAAACATGAATAATTTCTTGGCTTCTTAAAAAAAAGACATATTTATCTTAAGGTTTTCTTAAAAAGAATCTTTTATTAAATTAAAACCATGAACTTCAGAAATCATAAGAAAATCTTTTTCAAAACAATACTTTTCAATTAATCAAATCAATTGACTCATTCCATTTTCTTTAAAACCGAATCAAAAGAAAATAATGCACAATTAAATTAAAACCTTTCAAGAATATTTAAATCATTCAAACACACACAATTAAGTATAATATCACAAACCATTCATCATTCATGCACATAGGACAAAAATCAAGTACATGCACCTAATCTTCATGCATGGCCGAACCTCTCCTCACATGAGACGAGGTTTATTTCAATTGCTAATGATTACCAATACATGCCTACATGACAATACATCACTCCAAATTTAAAACATCACATAATAATAAGAGAAAAGAGCATCTTTACTTAGAATAATGCTAATCATCATATAAACCAACACACAAGAAGAAGTTAATTTATTTTCTTTACTTTTATACCCAAACCGAATAGAACACAAGGAAAATCATGTAAACACACACAAATCAATTTAACTTATGCAAAGATCAACTCAAACCATATAACATAAGAAATAAAAATAGCTTGAAAGAAATTTGTGCCAAACCGAATGGGTCATATGAGAAAACACTCAACACAATTATTTATCAAATCAACTTTATTCATACAAAATTAATTCAAACAATACAAAAATGAAATAGCTTAAATAGGATTTATTCCTAAACCGAATGGAACATAAAATTTATTTTTAGGTTTTCAATCAAAGATTCAAGTCCCATAGGTTTAGAAATCCTTAATCCTTATCATAAAACACACATGCAAAATAAAACAAACTAACTTTAAACATTTACACATGTAAAACCGTGAGCTTCTCACAAAATTTTCATTAATTAAAAATTTAATTCCTTAACACAATAAAATCAAGGATCATGTCAAAAACATCTAAGGAATTTCATGCATGTACTTATGATATATATATATATAAGGGAGATAACTTCATCATGCATGTAAATAAAACAATGATCTAGCATGATTCCTTAGTCTTGACCGAATAAGGACATGCATAAAGAGAAATCTCACAAATTTATCTTCACATGCAAGAGTCAAATTCAAGATCAAATCATGCAAGAATTTTAGAGAAACATTTTATTTTTGATTAAGGTATTGACCGAACCATCATCATCATCATACATATAAATTCTCACCAAAATTATTTTTAAAGCTTGTTATGCTTGTTTTCTTAAAGGAACCGTAACATGCACCAAAACAAACATATAAATTCAAGGTTCACATTTCTCAAGATTAGACCTAGATCAAGACATGCAAAACAAGATCAACACAAAAATACACTTAAACACAAAATCTAACCAAAACCGTATAGAACAAGAGGAAAATTAAAATATCCAAGCACAACTATTCAAAATCAAATCACAAAGGTAACATGCAAGGAAAGATTACAACAAAAATATAAACTTAGACTCAAATCCTAGGAAAAACCGTGAAGAACAAGTCAAGAATCAAAGTATCCAAGTGCAAACATTCAAGATCAAGCCTAAAATTTACATGAAAAGCGACAACACGTCAAGATCACAAGAAAATGAAGACATGCATCACAATATTACACTTAAACAATGTCCATATTAAAGTCCTTTTACAAGACCAAAATTACTACACTAAACTTTTTCTTAAATAACTACCTTAGATCAAGACTCTAACTAGGACTTCAAGCTTTCAATCTCCTTTCTTCTCCTCCTAAAGTTGTGCTTCGGTCTCCACTCGTATAAGGTTGATGGGTAATTTTATCCTTTGATCCTTGAAGGAAAACGGGTTTAAGAAAGAAATTGAAGAAGGTTTGGTTGAAGATTGTGGGTTCACACTCTTCTTTTCTCTCCTCACTCTCACGGCTTCTCTCTTTTCTCTCTATAGTCTCAAGAGTTGATGATACTCTTGGACAAAGTGTTTAGGTGGAAGAAGAAAATGAGAAGAGGTTAGCCAACACTCACTCCTTCACACGGCTTTAAGGCTAAATAAGGGTGTGGGAATTTCCTATCTTAGCCTCGGTTCAATGGCTTGGTGGAGGGGTAATTCGGACCACCCCAAATTTTGCATGGGAGAGGTCTTGTCAATGGAGGGACAAGGTTGAAGAAAAGTCTCCCTTAGCTATCATGAGTCATCAACCTAGCCTCCTCCTAATTCCTTATTCTCTTGCCACTTAAGAAGATGCACTCTTCATGGCTTCCTAATCCTATTTCTATTTTCCTATTTCTTAATGGGTAAGAAAATCAAACTCACTTGGTTCCCTCTTCTACTCCTATTCGGCCGAACACACCCACACACATACACATATACAATTCCATTTCAATTCATCACATAACATGAAATAATGCATACATTTAACACACATTTGAGCATGTACATAAAATTTTAGGGCATCATGCCTCGGCACACTTCACACATATACACACATCATATATATATATATATATATACTCCAATGCATACGGCTCATACATATATACATCCTACATGTATTCATACCCACATAGTTCATGCATTCATGTACTTGAATTAGTTAATTAAATTTCATGTATAACTCATCACACAACACACATCCAAAAATTCCAAAAATTCAAGAATACAAACTTTAAGGAAATCAATTTATCTTACTAATTTAATCTCAAAAATAAACTTTACTCAAATTTGAAATAAAACCATATTTCCACGTAAATCAAAGACTTTCAAAAGAAAGAAGAAATTTATTTAAACCTCAAATCATTTTGATAATAGGAAAATTCGTTTCCCAAAATGAAATCAACTCAAATAAAAATCATTTTTCCAAAACATTTTACTGAAAACCTTTCTTAAATTCTGAAAATCATTCTTAAATAAAATCTTATCGAATTATTTGAGTCCAGAAAATGCGGGTTGTTACATTCTCCCCAACTTGAAGATTTATCGTCCTCGAGAAATGATGCGCGAAACTGTCTCTTTCCAGAGGGCGTAGCTCCTTGTAGCAATCCTTTCCTTATTTCCGGATGACTCACTGCCGCGACGCACTACTTATCTGTTGTCTTCAAAAGAACCCTATATCATTCCTATCTAACAATCTCTGAGGTCCGTCCATTGTCAAATATAATGGTGCAAAATCAATGAGGCTTGGCTAAACGAATTAAGTTCTCAAGGTTGTCCAACGTTGCTGGAACAGTTAGCAACTCAAAAGAAACTAATGTAATGCTTATGCCAATCCGGCCAGAATATCACCACCACAACTGTTCTCTCGGCTTACTCTTTCTTAGAAATTCTCCAACCTATTCGATTTACTCTAAGACCTCGGATCTTTATTCACTCCCCAACTTTGATGACCCTTATTACCGAATATTTCGACCACGGACATAACTCAACTCCATTAACTCTTAATCTTTGGCATAACCTTGAATTCCAATGGACACTCATCCTTATAACTTCATCTTATTCATGACTAGTCCTTCCTCCTCCAATCAACTACTAATCCTCAAGAATATATGATTCACTCCACTTTTCTTTTCTCCAACGGATCACAATAACTTAAGCATCCTAACTCCTTTTCCATCCTTCAAATCTTCATCCTAAGGTCTAAATCCATTGAATCTCTTTCAATTCTGACTAGCAAGGTCTTCACCCCTATTGAGGCCACTCTGATCCATAACTTACGGTCACTCTATTGACCAAAGCAACACACTCTCATTGTTCATCCTCATTTGATCAACACTTAGGGGTTCTAGCTGGAAGAATCCGTTGCTTCTCCTACCCGATTTCTACCGTTAACAGCAATTCGTATTCAACCACATCGTTCGTCCTTTCCCCAATTCCAACTCTATGACTACTAGCTCTTTCTACTCCCTCGGATGTCCTACTGCCTTAACACTACCTAAACCAAAAATTCCAGATATATTCGCACCTATTTCTAACCATCTTACACAATCTTCGATCTCACCTAAGACATCTTTACTTTACGCCTTAACCAATACGTCTTCCCTTTCTCATGCAATCTGTAACATCCCAAGTTTTATTTTAAATGAAATTATTGTTTAATACCCAAGAAATAACTGAATAAATTGCTTAAAGAATTTTGGGTGATGGGAGAGTAGTAATTATAAGTACTAGGGGTGTATAGGAGACATTTGTAGCAATGGGCAAACTTATCTAAGCAGAATCGGGGGTTAAGTTGGTGTTTTAAATGTTAGAAATCAACCGAAAAGAGAAAATTAGGAATTTATTATGGGATGCTAAGAAATTAAATTCTACCGTTGGATGTGAAGTTTAGGGGATTAAGAAGCTTGTCTAAAAATTTGGGCCCAATCCGACGGTTAACGAAAAATTTACGGCGAATCGAAGTTTGGAATTTCTGGTGCACGCCCAGGCGCACCAGGATGCAAACCATGCACCAGATCAGTAGAAAAACCGCCCAGGCGAGCCCTTCATGCGCCCAGGCGCGCCCTATGCGCACCAGTCACGCGTCCTCATCAGTTTGGCGCGCCATTTGTCCCACCAGTCCTGCACCAGGCGCAGCACCACGCACCAGAATGGGAGCTGGTGCCTCTCCCGCGCTCAGGCGCACCTCGACCACGCCCAGGCGCGCGCACCAGCTGGTGCGTCTCCAGCCGCACGATCAGACCTTGGGGGCCAAGATTTGGCACCCCAGCCACACGATTGGTGCCTTTGGTGGCCAGGAAACATAAAAAAAAAAGAGCAAGTCACCCACACAAATCACCATCCTCCCTTCTCTCTCCAAAATTCGAACCTCTCTCTCTCCTCTAGGGCTCAAGCTTTTCTCACTACAAATTGATCAAGAATCAAGTGGGTAGCACTCATTTCATCATCAAGGATTGTTATTATCATCTCCAAGTAAGTGTTTGAGTGTGGGTTCCCCTCTTTCCCTTTCAAATTCGTTTCTCTCTCTCTCTCTCTCTACCATTAATGGTGGTTTTTCAATGCTAGGCTTTGGAGGCACCATTTTTCTTTGGTTCTTGACTTGATTCATGACATAAATGATGATTTCCTCTCTTTTATAACTCTATATTAGGTTCCATCCTTATCCTTTGGTTTGGTATCTCTTTGTGGGAAAGGCTCAAGCTTAGGGCAAGTTAAAATCTCCCTATCTCTAAGCAATTGAGGTAAGGAGGTTTGTGTTACCTTATTCTAGGGGTTAGGTTGTATTATGTGTATATTGGATTGCTAGGATGTGTTTGTTAATTTTGATGAGAAACCCTAGGATAGTTATTAATATATTAATTTGTGATTATGCATAAATGTGTAGTGGTATATTATGTTGGACTTAAATGAGAATATGATATTTGAATTAATGGTGAATTGTTGTTCTAAATTATGTTGAACTGAAGCTTATGAATGATCATGAATATGTTGATTAGAATAGATAGTTATGACTCTGTGGATAGTGAAAATATAATAGAATGATTAAATTGATGAAACTCATGAGATTGAAAACAAATGAAAATGTAATTCAAAGACTTAAAGAACAAAGAGTGTGTGAATCCAGATCTTGTAAGACGTTGTCCGTAGGAGACTGTACGCATAGATCGCGTAAGATGCACTTGATGCGCTGCTGTAAGACGTTGTCCGAAGGAGACTGTACGCAATTATGGACACACACACCATATATTAATTAATGATAAAAATTGGATTGTGCCTCTCCAGATCTTGTAAGACGTTGTTCGTAGGAGACTGTACGCATAGATCGCGTAAGACACACTTGATGCGCTGCTGTAAGACGTTGTCCGAAGGAGACTGTACGCAATGATGGATGCACCTTCCGATTGTGGAATCCAGGTCTTGTAAGACGTTGTCCGTAGGAGACTGTACGCATAGACCGCGTAAGACGCACTTGGTGCGCTGCTGTAAGACGTTGTCCGAAGGAGACTGTACGCAATGATGGAAATCCACGTAATAATTTCTAAAAGTCTACGAAAACACAAAGTTCATGTGATGAAAAGTGAAATGCGATCCGATGCAAGAGTATAAATGGTATTGAATTTTGGAATAAAGTGGTAAAATATTAATTATGGAATCTAAAGCTATGATGAATTAAATTTATTTTGGGAATTGAATTAATTGAAAAGTTTGGGAATGATGTACTGGTTTATGTGCAATATATGATTATTTGTGTTTGGCCTGGTGGTTCAGTATAGCATAATAGAAACTGCTTCCCTATTTTATTGTGTAATACTCACCTCCTTACCATTTTTCAGGTACTGAGTCGGAGTATACACCAGGACTGGCCGAGCAGGATTACTCTCCCTCACAGGGAGAGTAGGGTTATGGGTTTTAGATACATATATTGGGACCTAAGCCTCCGTATTATTTTGATGTTTATGTGTTGTTTATGCGTTTTGAGTGAGACTTAGGATAGTTTCTTTTGGGCACAGTATGTGATTTATTTTGGGCATAGTTGTTGTTATGGTCTCTCGATTTACATACTTAGCTTTTTGCTGGCACTCTGACAAACTGACACTGATGTTTTACTCTTGAGCCCATGGGGCAACTATGTGATGCATATATATTTATATTCGAGCCCTGCTGGCTACTATTGATGTTATATAATTGTGTTTATCAGGTTGAAAATTTAGAAAAGTCCTAAAAACAAACGAAACTCCGTTCGTTTGACGGTTGATTTCCATAAATTAAAAAGGAATTTTTAAGTCCGTATTTTTAATATAAAGGGAATTAAGGGTAATTAATTATAGGCTGTTACATTTATGGTATCAGAGAAGTTTCTCCTCGGCCTAGGAGTTATGCAAACTCCACATGATTACTCACCTAGCGAGTAATTGATGCTCATAGTAATAGTTTAGGAATTTAATAGTATAATTATTGTATTATGTATACATTTAGTATTTAAGTCTTACTGGTCTATTCTCTTTGGCTAAGAAGAATGGCTGGAAGAAGGGCTGCTAATGATGGGCTTGCAGCCATTCTGGAGCATCTGTCTCAGATGCAGCAGCAGCAGGGAGAGCAGATGGCGGCTGCAGCTGCAGCAGCTACAACAGCAGCAACAGCTTTGCAAACAGCACCAGTTGAGGTTGACTGGATGGCTAGGTTCCGCAAGAATGATCCACCTCGTTTTGAGGGTGGAAATGACCCTGATGGAGCACAGAGATGGATTCAGGAGATCGAGAAGATCCTCCGCTCTATTCACCCACCCATGGAGCAGCATGTTCGATTGGCTGAGTTCATGCTAACCAATGAGGCTGAGCATTGGTGGGATCAACAAAGAAGGGGATTGGTGGCAGCTAATCCGATTGTTCCTTGGGAGGTGTTCAAGGATCTCTTTTTAGGGAAGTATTTCCCTGAAGATGTGAGGAGGGAGAAGGAGATAGCATTTCTTCAACTGACTCAAGGCTCTATGTCAGTTTGGGGATTATGCAGCTAGATTTGAAGATCTCATCCGATTCTCTGACTATCGGGATGCCAGTGAACGCGGCAAGTGCGTAAAGTTTGAGTCAGGATTCAGGACCGATATTCGCCTCTCTTGCGAGTATCACAATATTGACAACTTGGCTCGTTTGGTGAACATGGCGAGCACTTATGAGAAGGGTCTTAAGAGGAAAATGGCTGAGGATAAGAACAAGACTGTACAGAGAAGTGGTGGTCCTATGAGGGGCAAGGGAGCGGTGCAGCGGCCAGGCCCCTATCCACAGCCTAGAGCAGGCCCTATAAGGGGTTCTTCTGGTCCTATTCCGCCTTGTTCTCATTGTGGCAAGCAACATAGAGGTGTATGCTGGAGCCTGAATCAGAATCAACCAGGTGTCACATGTTTCAAATTTGGGAAACCCGGTCATGTTGCAACTAACTGCCCAAAGAATGCAGTTAAGAAGGAAGCTAATGTGACTAGGGCGCAGAGGATTGGTGATGGCCGTCCACTTCAGAAAGGGAAGGTGTACACTCTTGATGGAGAAGAGGTTACTGAGGCTGACGAGCTGATTCGAGGTATTGGCCATATAAATGATATTGCATGTGGTATTCTCTTTGACTGTGGAGCTACACACTCTTTTATTTCTGTCAATTGCATGGAAAGATTAAAACTGTTCGCTGTTGAGATGCCATTTAAGTTGTCTGTTGATGAGCATTTTATTTCCTATTTTTCCTTGCATTATTTTACTCCTATTATTGATACTTGTTGCCTATTTGACATTGTTTAGCTTGATTTAGTGATTTAGAGTTTATTGGACTATTATTCTGAATATTGTTTAATTTGGGATTATTTAGCCTAATTAATTCTATTTCTATTTTCAGGTCATATTTGGCACAAGGGCTTTTTGGACATTTTGGGAATGAAGATTTAATGTTGGAAGAGAAGATATATGATGAAGTGAAGATTGTAATCTATCTTTAGGATTAGTTGAGATTTAGTTATATCTTTTAAGATTTAGATTTTATCTATAAGATATTTTTAGATTTAATTTAGAGATAAGCTTTCCTTAGGATTTGGGCCCATGATTTAGGCCCGTTTTGTGATTTAAAAAAGCTAAATTCGTGTAGACCCGAGGAGAGACCTTCCATTCACATTTTTTACATTCTCTCTCATAGAGAAGGCTTAGTTTTGCTCTCCAAGCTTGTGGAGGCTGCTAGGGTTTCTCTCTCTTCTCTTTTCTACACGTTTTTTTTGGTATTTTTCTTCATGGAAGGCTAAACTCTTAGGTTAAATCCCTTTGGTAATGTATCACATACTCTTGAGGTTTTGTTCTTAATGCTATTTCGTTTTTATTCACTGTTTTCATGCTTATTGATATGTTATGGTTCGCTTAGTTCCATTATATAGAGATAATCCATGTGTATGAATGCTTAATTTATGCAAACTCGTAAAAACTCCATGCTTTGGCTTTTAATGCTTAATTAGAGGTTTGGGTTTTGGGGTGAGAATTGAATTTTCGCTTAGTATTTAGTTCTCACGAGTTGGACAGTGAAGAGGAAAGAAATTGATCTTTTGTGACCGATGATAGAGTTGTGAACGCGAGCCAAAGGGGTTTATCCGCTTTTCCTTATCTGTTTCTTCGTTTTGATTTAATTCTGTTTTGATTTCAATTATTCAATATTCAATATAAAAAAAAACCCCCCTGTTTTCTATGCATACTATGTGTTCGACCTTTTGCTTGATAAGATATTCCTTGGGAGACGACCTAGGAGTCACTTCCTAGTACTATACTTAAACTATTTTTATTTGTATCGGGTACGGCCTCGATCAAATTTGGCGCCGTTGCCGGGGAATATCGGTTCTTGCCAAAGGTCGTTAGTAGTTAGTTAGTGTCGTAGTTAGTATAGTTATTATAGTGTGTCCTTTCTGATTTAGGGTCTAGTAGTCAATTTTGATAACCGATTGAAGTTGCACTGTTTGCTGTTTTGCTATTTTGTTGCAATTAGTGTATTTGATTGATTCTGTGGTTGCTAGTTCACATAGTTGTGGGTGGAATTTTTGCACGAAAATTTATATCCACACTACTTTTATCATATAAAAAGGTTTTGAGGCACCACGATCACTCAGATCATCACTGGTTGTGAGTTCCAGAAAAATTTTCCAAGTTTTAGCAGCACTTTCTTCACATCGTCACAACTTTTGACCCGTAACTCGGAATTTGACGAATTTTATATCAAATCGAAGGGAATTTTCTGAATAATCTGATTTTTCTCACTTCGTCAAAAAACTCCTTCGTCTGGATCCTGAAAAAGACATTTTACTATTTCTTTTTTATTTTACAAGTTTTATTTTCTTAGTTTTTGGTCTCTGATTTAATTGTTTGACTTGGTTCCCTTTTGAATTTTGTCCTCAAACTTTTTGTGGTATGTTTTCATGATTTTAGGGTGCTGAAAAAAATAAAGAAAAAAATTTTAAAAAATAAAAAATTTTGTTGCCTATTTTGGTCATGTATATTAGTGACAGTTTGCTATGCTTCATGGTGTTCTTTTCAGTACATGACTAGGGGCAACCCAAGCTACTTGCATCCATATAACCCTGAAATTGATAGAACTTATCATAGTCTAGTTAGAGAAAATAGGAACCAGTCCATAGGTAGTGGGTCTATTGAGTCTTTACATAGTGAGTCTGCTTCTTTTTCTTCTATTCCTATAAATTCTGATTCTTATTCTGATTTTTCTGAAAATATGGCTCAACCTCCACCACGTGAGAGGACATTGAGGGAGCTAGCTGCACCTGATTTCACTATTGAAGATTTGTGCATCCAGTATCCCGATGATCCGTATGAGCTAAGGTCTGGACTAATTCATTTGTTGCCCAAGTTTAATGGTCTTGCAGGTGAGGATCCTCATAAACATCTCAAGCAGTTCCATATTGTCTGTGCTACTATGAAACCACATGATGTGCAAGAGGATCATGTTTGTCTTAAGGCATTCCCACACTCCCTAGAAGGGCTAGCCAAGGATTGGTTGTACGATCTGGCCCCTGGTTCTATCACAGTCTGGGATGACCTGAAGAGGGCATTTTTGGAGAAATTCTTCCCTGCATGCAAAACAACAGCAATCCGAAAGGATATATCAGGCATCAGGCAACAAAGTGGAGAAAGTCTCTATGAGTATTGGGAGAGATTCAAGAGACTGTGTGCGAGTTGCCCCCACCATCAGATCTCAGAGCAGCTGCTTATTCAATATTTCTATGAAGGTCTCAACCTCATGGAGAGAAACATGCTTGATGCTGCAAGTGGTGGTGCCCTAGGAGACATGACACCTTTAGAAGCCAGAGTCAAGATTGAGAAGATGGCTTCCAATTGTCAACAATTCCATGCAAGGGGCAACAGCGATGCAATCATAGTGAGAGGAGTGAATGATGTTGGCACAAGTTCTGGTAAGGTTGAGAAGCTTGAACAGAAGATAGATTCACTTACAACTTTGGTCACTCAATTGGCCATCAACCAGAAGAAGTTGTCTCTTCCTGCTAGATTATGTGGCATATGCACATCCGCTGAGCACCCCACAGATGCATGTCCTTCTATGCAGAAGCAACCAACGACTGGTGCTGACCAACCTGAGGCATATGCCGCCAACATCTTCAACAGTAGAAATCAGCAGCCACAGAACTTTGATCTCTCTACCAACAGATACAACCCTGGTTGGAGGAACCATCCCAACCTGAGATGGTCTGATCAGCAACCTTCACAGGTTCAATTTCAGAACAATTCTAGACCACCATATGTACCTCCTCCAGTCCAGCAACAGAGACAACAACAGGCTAATTCTGCACCACCAGCTCCTAGTTCTGAGCAGCAGCCTTCATTGGAAGAGCTGATGAAACAGATGACCATGCAAAATCTCCAATTCCAACAGGAAACTAGAGCATCCATTCAAAGACAAGAGGCCTCCATTCAATCTTTGACCAATCAGATGGGACAGATGGCAACAGCAATCAACACTATGCAATCTCAGAATTCTAACAAGTTGCCATCCCAAACAGTGATCAATCCAAACCAGAATGTGAATGCCATTAGTCTAAGGTCAGGGAAGCAAATTGTCACACCCACACCAGAATCTGACCTCAACAAAGATGATCTAGTTTCACCCAACAAGAAGACCCAAATGGTCGAGGAGAGTGAGCACACAAGTACCAGAAAATCCCATCCAACTCAGCCTTCCACAAGCACAACACCTGCTGCTTCCCAACAACCACCCCCCATTCCTCTTCCTTTCCCACCAAGGGGGGTGACTCAAAGCAAGAAAATGGAAGAGATTGACAAAGAGATACTTGACACATTCAGGAAGGTGGAAGTCAACATACCCCTTCTTGATGCAATCAAGCAAATTCCAAGGTATGCAAAGTTCTTGAAAGATCTATGCACACACAAACGGAAGCTCAAGGGCAATGAGAGGATCAACATGGGAAGAAATGTCTCTGCTCTTATAGGTAAACCCGTCCCTCATATTCCTGAAAAGTGTAAGGATCCTGGAACTTTCTCTGTGCCTTGTATCATAGGTAATACTAAATTTGAGAATGCTTTGCTAGATTTAGGAGCATCTATTAATGTTATGCCTATGTCTGTTTTCAAGTCTCTTTCACTTGGACCTCTTCAACCTACGGGTGTGGTTATTCACTTGGCAAATAGATCTACTGCCTACCCCGCAGGTTTGATAGAGGATGTCCTGGTTCGGGTTGAAGAGCTTATCTTTCCTGCTGATTTTTATATTCTTGACATGGAAGAGGACACCTCTCGTAGTGTTGTCCCTATCATATTAGGGAGACCATTTTTGAAAACAGCCCGAACCAAGATAGATGTGCATGCAGGTACACTTTCCATGGAATTTGATGACAGTGTGGTTCGATTCAATATTTTTGATGCTATGAAACATTTTTCTTATGACCACTCTATTTTTCATGTTGACTTGATTGATGATCTGATTGATGAGCATGTTCTAGACTTTTTGCATGATTATGATTTGCCATCTTTCACTAGCTCATTTACTTGTTCTGCATGTTCTGATTCCGAAATGTGCACTGCATGCATTGAAATTGACCAGTTTTTAAATTCTGCTACTGCATCTGTTGATTCATATGATATAGATTCAGATCATGGTAACCCCATTTCTGTTTTGCATGAGTCTAATTCACTTGTTCAGGTGCAGGCGGCAGAATCCAATTCTGCTGCTCCTTTAGTTCCATCTGTGATGCAGGCACCTTTATTGGACCTGAAGCCCCTTCCTCCTCATCTCAAATATGCTTACTTGGAGGCTGAGCAGAAACTTCCAGTGATCATCTCTACCTCCCTTTCTGTTGATCAAGAGAAGCAGCTGCTGGATGTGATTAGAGCAAACAAAAGGGCAATAGGATGGACTTTGGCAGACATACCAGGTATTAGCCCCTCCATGTGCATGCATCGGATTTTATTGGAGGATGGGGCTAAACCAGTGAGACAACCCCAGAGACGGTTGAACCCCCAGATTCTTGATGTGGTGAAGAAAGAGGTCACCAAGCTGCTGCAAGCTGGTATTATCTACCCCATTTCAGACAGCACTTGGGTAAGCCCAGTTCAAGTAGTTCCCAAGAAGTCTGGGGTGACAGTTGTCAAAAATGAGAAGGATGAGCTGATTCCCACTAGAGTGCAGAATAGTTGGACAGTCTGCATTGACTATAGGAAGCTCAACCAGGCGACCCGCAAGGATCACTTTCCTCTTCCCTTCATTGATCAGATGTTGGAGCGCCTGGCAGGTAAATCTCACTATTGCTTCTTAGATGGTTTCTCTGGTTATTTTCAATTCTGTATTGCACCAGAGGACCAACATAAGACTACATTTACCTGTCCTTTTGGTACATTTGCTTATAGGAAGATGCCTTTCGGCCTATGGAATGCTCCTGGCACTTTTCAAAGATGTATGATGAGTATTTTTAATGACTTACTTGAGCATTGCATAGAGGTCTTCATGGATGATTTTAGTGTATATGGTTCCTCTTTTGATGCATGTCTTGATAGTTTGTCTAAGGTGCTTAATAGGTGCATTGAGACTAACCTTGTCTTGAATTTTGAAAAATGTCATTTTATGGTAGAACAAGGCATAGTCTTAGGGCACATTATTTCGCATAAGGGCATAGAGGTTGACCCTGCTAAGCTGCATGTAATATCACATTTGCCTTACGCCTCTTGCGTGCGAGAGGTGCGTTCTTTTCTTGGCCATGCAGGTTTCTATCGCAGGTTTATTCAGAACTTTAGCAAGATAGCCCTTCCACTATCCAACTTGCTTCAAAAGGATACCGCATTTGAGTTTGGAGACCAATGCAAGAAAGCATTTGATGAGTTAAAGAGAGCACTCACCACCACTCCCATCATCCAACCACCTAACTGGACCCTCCCATTTGAGCTCATGACCGATGCCTCGAATTATGCTTTGGGAGCAGTTCTCTCCCAAAGGGTTGGTAAGCTGTCTCATGTGATTTATTATGCATCTAGGACTTTAGATTCAGCACAAGTTAATTACACCACAACTGAAAAAGAGCTGTTAGCCATTGTCTTTGCACTTGATAAGTTTAGATCATATCTGCTAGGTTCTAAGGTTGTAGTGTATACTGATCATGCTGCTCTGAAGTATCTTTTGAAAAAGACAGATTCCAAACCTAGGTTGATTAGATGGATGTTGCTCCTCCAGGAGTTTGATCTTGAGATTCAGGATCGGAGTGGTGCACATAACCTTGTCGCAGACCACTTGAGTAGAATAGAGAGAGAGGAGGATGCATTTCCTATCCGGGATGACTTCCCGGATGAGCAGCTTTTAGTTTTGCATGTTTCACATCCCCCTCCCCTTATTCCTTGGTTTGCTGATATTGTTAATTATATAGTTGCATCTGTTTTTCCACCCTTGGCATCCAAAGCTCAAAGAGACAAATTGAAGAGCGATGCCAAGTATTATGTATGGGATGACCCCTATTTGTGGCGTTTTTGCAGCGATCAGGTCATTCGCAGGTGCATTCCAGACCAGGAGATCCAATCGGTTCTCCAATTTTGCCATGCTTCACCAGTTGGAGGCCACCTTGGCACTCAAAGGACAGCATGAAAGGTGCTGGATTCTGGATTTTATTGGCCTACCATCTTCAAGGATGCAAGCAAAATCTGCAGCTCATGTGAGCAATGTCAAAGGGCAGGAGGCACCCTATCTTGGAGGCAACAGATGCCGCAACAACCTATGTTGTTCTGTGAGGTGTTTGATGTATGGGGTATAGATTTCGTGGGCCCCTTTCCTGTTTCTTTTGGTTTTTATTATATCTTACTTGCTGTGGATTATGTATCCAAATGGGTGAAAGCTAAGGCCACCAGGACTAATGATGCTCAGGTTGTTGTAGATTTTGTCAGGTCTAATATCCTCTGCAGGTTTGGCATACCTAGAGCCATAGTCAGTGATCAAGGCACACACTTCTGCAATAGATCCATGCAAGCTTTGCTCAAGAAGTATGGGGTTGTGCACAAAGTTTCTACACCATATCACCCCCAAACCAATGGGCAAGCTGAGATTTCAAACAGAGAGATCAAGCGGATTTTGGAGAAGATGGTGAAGCCTAATAGAAAGGATTGGAGGATGCTTTATGGGCCCATCGGACTGCTTACAAGGCACCCATAGGGATGTCACCTTATCGGGTTGTCTTTGGTAAGGCGTGCCACCTGCCTGTGGAGATAGAGCACCGTGCATATTGGGCTGTGAAGCAATGTAACTTAGCTCTTGATCAAGCGGGTGAGGAGAGGAAGCTGCAGTTGAGTGAGCTAGATGAGATCCGTTTGGAGGCCTATGAGAATTCCAAGTTCTACAAAGAGAAGACCAAGAAGCTCCATGATAGCTCAATTTGCAGAAAGGAGTTCTTGGTTGGTCAAAAAGTGTTGCTCTACAACTCTAGGCTTGGACTCATGAGTGGAAAGCTCCGCTCTAAATGGATTGGACCGTTTGTAGTCACCCAGGTGTTTCCTTATGGCACTGTGGAGATCAAGAGTGAGTCCACAGACAAGAGCTTCAAAGTCAATGGCCACCGACTCAAGCCTTTCCTAACCTCTCCTACTTTGGATGATGCACCTGTGGAGGAAGCCTCATTGGTCGACCCCATTTTTGACCCACCATGATTTCGGGAGTCTTCTTTTCTCCTTCTTTACTACTTTTATTCCACTTGTCTATATCTGTCTGATTTTGCTATTTGTTTTCCATTGAGGACAATGTGTGATTTATGTGTGGGGGGGAGTAGTTTAGGTTGCATATTTTTGCTTTGATTTTTTAGGTTTTGCTAAGTTTTGGGCATTTTCTTGCATGTTTTTGCTTCATTTTAGTGGAGTCTTGGTATCTTGTGTCTGAATTCATGCATTTCTGTGTGTAAAGTTGCTTTTGATAATTAAGAGGTGGTAACACTGTGATAGAATTGTCCCTTTTGTGAGGATTTGAGCCTTAATTGTGGGTGGATTGCTGTATATGCCACCTAATTTTTCTTTCATGTGTGATTGCACTCTGGATTACTTGCACTCTAGAACTTGACTTGACTCTTGTTGATACTTGATATTCCCATGCACATTTTGAAATGATTTAGGCATTGTTTTTTTTCTTGAATAAGCCACTAGCCATATGAGCCTACCTTGAATGAATTTATCCTTTGATAGCCCCTTTGAGCCTTTATATCCCTTTTCTTTGTTCTTTAGCTCATTACAAGCCTATGACTGAAAAACCATGATTGTCCTAACCTTAGGGAATGTTGGAGCTTTGGAATTGTTTTGGGAATGGGTATTAAGTAAGCGAGGGTGCTTTGTTCTTCATCTCTTGTGAGTTCTGGGTTTTGCCTCTATGGTCAGTGATGTAATTATGGCTTTATCTCATTATGCCATTTTTGTTGTTTCTTCTTTCCTTTCGTTCATGAAGTTCTGCAATTCAAAAAAAAAATAAAAAATTGAAAAAATGAATGATGAAAAAAAAAAAGAAGAAAAAAAAATGGAATAAAAGGTTGATTGAGGCATGGAGGATTGGAATTAGAGGTTGTTGTTATGTTTACCATTTCATTCTGGGGTGGATTGTGCTTATTTTTTTTTTACATGTTCCCCATTGCTCTTCTATTCCCTGGGTTTTAGCTACATTTCCCATATTTTTATCCTACCTTGTCCTTGGCCCCATTACAACCCTGAAAAGACCTTTTGATCTTAATGTGCATGTGTATTGATTGTTGATGTTAGAGGCTTGTCAAGCCTGATGAGCATTTTATTTCCCATTTTTCCTTGCATTATTTTACTCCTATTATTGATACTTGTTGCCTATTTGACATTGTTTAGCTTGATTTAGTGATTTAGAGTTTATTGGACTAATATTCTGAATATTGTTTAATTTGGGATTATTTAGCCTAATTAATTCTATTTCTATTTTCAGGTCATATTTGGCACAAGGGCTTTTTGGACATTTTGGGAATGAAGATTTAATGTTGGAAGAGAAGATATATGATGAAGTGAAGATTGTAATCTATCTTTAGGATTAGTTGAGATTTAGTTATATCTTTTAAGATTTAGATTTTATCTATAAGATATTTTTAGATTTAATTTAGAGATAAGCTTTCCTTAGGATTTGGGCCCATGATTTAGGCCCGTTTTGTGATTTAAAAAGCCAAATTCGTGTAAACCCTGGAGAGCTTCCATTCACGTTTTTTTACATTCTCTCTCATAGAGAAGGCTTAGTTTTGCTCTCCAAGCTTGTGGTGGCTGCTAGGGTTTCTCTCTCTTCCCTTTTTCTACACGTTTTTGACTTATTTCATCATGGAAGGCTAAACTCTTAGGTTAAATCCCTTTGGTAATGTATCACATACTCTTGAGGTTTTGTTCTTAATGCTATTTCGTTTTTATTCACTGTTTTCATGCTTATTGATATGTTATGGTTTGCTTAGTTCCATTGTATAGAGATAATCCATGTGTATGAATGCTTAATTTATGCAAACTCGTAAAAACTCCATGCTTTGGCTTTTAATGCTTAATTAGAGGTTTGGGTTTTGGGGTGAGAATTGAATTTTCGCTTAGTATTTAATTCTCACGAGTTGGACAGTGAAGAGGAAAGAAATTGATCTTTTGTGACCGATGATAGAGTTGTGAACGCGAGCCAAAGGGGTTTATCCGCTTTTCCTTATCTGTTTCCTCGTTTTGATTTAATTCTGTTTTGATTTCAATTATTCAATATTCAATACAAAAAAAAACCCCCCTGTTTTCTATGCATACTATGTGTTCGACCTTTTGCTTGATAAGATATTCCTTGGGAGACGACCTAGGAGTCACTTCCTAGTACTATACTTAAACTGTTTTTATTTGTATCGGGTACGGCCTCGATCAAATTTGGCGCCGTTGCCGGGGAGTATCGGTTCTTGCCAAAGGTCATTAGTAGTTAGTTAGTGTCGTAGTTAGTATAGTTATTATAGTGTGTCGTGTCTGATTTAGGGTCTAGTAGTCAATTCTGATAACCGGTTGAAGTTGCACTGTTTGCTGTTTTGCTATTTTGTTGCAATTAGTGTATTTGATTGATTTTGTGGTTGCTAGTTCACATAGTTGTGGGTGGAATTTTTGCACGAAAATTTATATCCACACTACTTTTATCATATAAAAAGGTTTTGAGGCACCACGATCACTCAGATCATCACTGGTTGTGAGTTCCAGAAAAATTTTCCAAGTTTTAGCAGCACTTTCTTCAAATCGTCGCAACTTTTGACCCGTAACTCGGAATTTGACGAATTTTATATCAAATCGAAGGGAATTTTCTGAATAATCTGATTTTTCTGACTTTGTCAGAAAACTCCTTCGTCTGGATCCTGAAAAAGCCGTTTTACTATTTCTTTTTTATTTTACAAGTTTTATTTTTTTAGTTTTTGGTCTCTGATTTAATTGTTTGACTTGGTTCCCTTTTGAATTTTGTCCTCAAACTTTTTGTGGTATGTTTTCATGATTTTAGGGTGCTGAAAAAAATAAAGGAGAAAATTTTAAAAACTAAAAAAATTTTGTTGCCTATTTTGGTCATGTATATTAGTGACAGTTTGCTATGATACATGGTGTTCTGTTCAGTACATGACTAGGGGCAACTCAAGCTACTTGCATCCATATAACCCTGAAATTGATAGAACTTATCACAGACTACTTAGACAAAATAGGAACCAGTCCATAGGTAGTGAGTCTATTGTGTCTTTACATAGTGAGTCTGCTTCTTTTTCTTCTATTCCTATAAATTCTGATTCTTACTCTGATTATTCTGAAAATATGGCTCAACCTCCACCACGTGAGAGGACATTGAGGGAGCTGGCTGCACCTGATTTCACTATTGAAGATTTGTGCATCCAGTATCCCGATGACCCGTATGAGCTAAGGTCTGGACTAATTCATTTGTTGCCCAAGTTTAATGGTCTTGCAGGTGAGGATCCTCATAAACATCTCAAGCAGTTCCATATTGTCTGTGCTACTATGAAACCACATGATGTGCAAGAGGATCATGTTTGTCTTAAGGCATTCCCACACTCCCTAGAGGGGCTAGCCAAGGATTGGTTGTACGATCTGGCCCCTGGTTCTATCACAGTCTGGGATGACCTGAAGAGGGCATTTTTGGAGAAATTCTTCCCTGCTTGCAGAACAACAGCAATCCGAAAGGATATATCAGGCATCAGGCAACAAAGTGGAGAAAGTCTCTATGAGTATTGGGAGAGATTCAAGAGACTGTGTGCGAGCTGCCCCCACCATCAGATCTCAGAGCAGCTGCTTATTCAATATTTCTATGAAGGTCTCAACCTCATGGAGAGAAACATGCTTGATGCTGCAAGTGGTGGTGCCCTAGGAGACATGACACCTTTAGAAGCCAGAGTCAAGATTGAGAAGATGGCTTCCAATTGTCAACAATTCCATGCAAGGGGCAACAGCGATGCAATCATAGTGAGAGGAGTGAATGATGTTGGCACAAGTTCTGGTAAGGTTGAGAAGCTTGAACAGAAGATAGATTCACTTACAACTTTGGTCACTCAATTGGCCATCAACCAGAAGAAGTTGTCCCTGCCTGCTAGATTATGTGGCATATGCACATCCGCTGAGCACCCCACAGATGCATGCCCTTCTGTGCAGCAGCAGCCCACGACTGGTGCTGACCAACCTGAGGCATATGCCGCCAACATCTTCAACAGTAGAAACCAGCAGCCACAGAACTTTGATCTCTCTACCAATAGATACAACCCTGGTTGGAGGAACCATCCCAACCTGAGATGGTCTGATCAGCAGCAACCTTCACAGGTTCAATTTCAGAACAATTCTAGACCACCATATGTACCTCCTCCAGTCCAGCAACAGAGACAACAACAGGCTAATTCTGCACTACCAGCTCCTAGTACTGAGCAGCAGCCTTCATTGGAAGAGCTCATGAAACAAATGACCATGCAAAATCTCCAATTCCAACAGGAAACTAGAGCATCCATTCAAAGACAAGAGGCCTTCATTCAATCTTTGACCAATCAGATGGGACAGATGGCAACAGCAATCAACACTATGCAATCTCAGAATTCTAACAAGTTGCCATCCCAAACAGTGATCAATCCAAACCAGAATGTGAATGCCATTAGTCTAAGGTCAGGGAAGCAGATTGTCACACCCACACCAGAATCTGACCTCAACAAAGATGATCTAGTTTCAACCAACAAGAAGAGCCAAATGGTCTAGGAGAGTGAGCACACAAGTACCAGAAAATCCCATCCAGCTCAGCCTTCCACAAGCACAACACCTGCTGCTGCCCAACAACCACCCCCCATTCCTCTTCCTTTCCCACCAAGGGGGGTGACTCAAAGCAAGAAAATGGAAGAGATTGACAAAGAGATACTTGACACATTCAGGAAAGTGGAAGTCAACATACCCTTTCTTGATGCAATCAAGCAGATTCCAAGGTATGCAAAGTTCTTGAAGGATCTATGCACACACAAATGGAAGCTCAAGGGCAATGAGAGGATCAACATGGGAAGAAATGTCTCTGCTCTTATAGGTAAACCCGTCCCTCATATTCCTGAAAAGTGTAAGGATCCTGGAACTTTCTCTGTGCCTTGTATCATAGGTAATACTAAATTTGAGAATGCTTTGCTAGATTTAGGAGCATCTATTAATGTTAATGCCTATGTCTGTTTTCAAGTCTCTTTCACTTGGACCCCTTCAACCTACGGGTGTGGTTATTCACTTGGCAAATAGATCTACTGCCTACCCCGCAGGTTTGATAGAGGATGTCCTGGTTCGGGTTGAAGAGCTTATCTTTCCTACTGATTTTTATATTCTTGATATGGAAGAGGACACCTCTCGTAGTGCTGTCCCTATCATATTAGGGAGACCATTTTTGAAAACAGCCCGAACCAAGATAGATGTGCATGCAGGTACACTTTCCATGGAATTTGATGAAGTGTGGTTCGATTCAATATTTTTGATGCTATGGAACATTTTTATGATGACCACTCTGTTTTTCATGTTGACTTGATTGATGATCTGATTGATGAGCATGTTCTAGACATTTTGCATGATTATGATTTGCCATCTTTCACTAGCTCATTTACTTGTTCTGCATGTTCTGATTCCGAAATGTGCACTGCATGCATTGAAATTGACCAGTTTTTAAATTCTGCTACTGCATCTGTTGATTCATATGATATAGATTCAGATCATGCTAACCCCATTTCTGTTTTGCATGAGTCTAATTCACTTGTTCAGGTGCAGGCGGCAGAATCCAATTCTGCTGCTCCTTTAGTTCCATCTGTGATGCAGGCACCTTTATTGGACCTGAAGCCCCTTCCTCCTCATCTCAAATATGATTACTTGGAGGCTGAGCAGAAACTTCCAGTGATCATCTCTACCTCCCTTTCTGTTGATCAAGAGAAGCAACTGCTGGATGTGATTAGAGCAAACAAAAAGGCAATAGGATGGACTTTGGCAGACATACCTGGTATTAGCCCCTCCATGTGCATGCATCGGATTTTATTGGAGGATAGGGCTAAACCAGTGAGACAACCCCAGAGACGGTTGAACCCCCAGATTCTTGATGTGGTGAAGAAAGAGGTCACCAAGCTACTGCAAGCTGGCATTATCTACCCCATTTCAGACAGCACTTGGGTAAGCCCGGTTCAAGTAGTTCCCAAGAAGTCTGGGGTGACAGGTTTCAAAAATGAGAAGGATGAGCTGATTCCCACTAGAGTGCAGAACAGTTGGAGAGTCTGCATTGATTATAGGAAGCTCAACCAGGCGACCCGCAAGGATCACTTTCCTCTTCCCTTCATTGATCAGATGTTGGAGCGCCTGGCAGGTAAATCTCACTATTGCTTCTTAGATGGTTTCTCTGGTTATTTCCAAATCTGTATTGCACCAGAGGACCAACATAAGACTACATTTACCTGTCCTTTTGGTACATTTGCTTATAGGAAGATGCCTTTTGGCCTATGCAATGCTCCTGGCACTTTTCAAAGATGTATGATGAGTATTTTTAATGATTTACTTGAGCATTGCATAGAGGTCTTCATGGATGATTTTAGTGTATATGGTTCCTCTTTTGATGCATGTCTTGATAGTTTGTCTAAGGTGCTTAATAGGTGCATTGAGACTAACCTTGTCTTGAATTTTGAAAAATGTCATTTTATGGTAGAACAAGGCATAGTCTTAGGGCACATTATTTCGCATAAGGGCATAGAGGTTGACCCTGCTAAGCTGCATGTAATATCACATTTGCCTTACCCCTCTTGCGTGCGAGAGGTGCGTTCTTTTCTTGGCCATGCAGGTTTCTATCGCAGGTTTATTCAGAACTTTAGCAAGATAGCCCTTCCACTATGCAACTTGCTTCAAAAGGATACCACATTTGACTTTGGAGACCAATGCAAGAAGGCATTTGATGAGCTAAAGAGAGCAATCACCACCACTCCCATCATCCAACCACCTGATTGGACTCTCCCATTTGAGCTCATGACCGATGCCTCGAATTATGCTTTGGGAGCAGTTCTCTCCAAAAGGGTTGGTAAGATGTCTCATGTGATTTATTATGCATCTAGGACTTTAGATTCAGCACAAGTTAATTACACCACAACTGAAAAAGAGCTGTTAGCCATTGTCTTTGCACTTGATAAGTTTAGATCATATCTATTAGGTTCTAAGGTTGTGGTGTATACTGATCATGCTGCTCTGAAGTATCTTTTGAAAAAGACAGATTCCAAACCTAGGTTGATTAGATGGATGTTGCTCCTCCAGGAGTTTGATCTTGAGATTCAGGATCGGAGTGGTGCACATAACCTTGTCGCAGACCACTTGAGCAGAATAGAGAGAGAGGAGGATGCATTTCCTATCCGGGATGACTTCCCGGATGAGCAGCTTTTAGTTTTGCATGTTTCACATCCCCCTCCCCTTACTCCTTGGTTTGCTGATATTGTAAATTATATAGTTGCATCTGTTTTTCCACCATTGGCATCCAAAGCTCAAAGAGACAAATTGAAGAGCGATGCCAAGTATTATGTATGGGATGACCCCTATTTGTGGCGTTTTTGCAGTGATCAGGTCATTCGCAGGTGCATTCCAGACCAGGAGATCCAATCGGTTCTCCAATTTTGCCATGCTTCACCAGTTGGAGGCCACCTTGGCACTCAAAGGACAGCACGAAAGGTGATGGATTCTGGATTTTATTGGCCTACCATCTTCAAGGATGCAAGCAAAATCTGCAGCTCATGTGAGCAATGTCAAAGAGCAGGAGGCGCCCTATCTTGGAGGCAACAGATGCCGCAACAACCTATGTTGTTCTGTGAGGTGTTTGATGTCTGGGGTATAGATTTCATGGGCCCCTTTCCTGTTTCTTTTGGTTTTTATTATATCTTACTTGCTGTGGATTATGTATCCAAATGGGTGGAAGCTAAGGCCACCAGGACTAATGATGCTCAGGTTGTTGTAGATTTTGTCAGGACTAATATCCTTTGCAGGTTTGGCATACCTAGAGCCATAGTCAGTGATCAAGGCACACACTTCTGCAATAGATCCATGCAAGCTTTGCTCAAGAAGTATGGGGTTGTGCACAAAGTTTCTACACCATATCACCCCCAAACCAATGGGCAAGCTGAGATTTCAAACAGAGAGATCAAGCGGATTTTGGAGAAGATGGTGAAGCCTAATAGAAAGGATTGGAGCACACGATTGGAGGATGCTCTATGGGCCCATCGGACTGCTTACAAGGCACCCATAGGGATGTCACCTTATCGGGTTGTTTTTGGTAAGGCATGCCACCTGCCTGTGGAGATAGAGCACCGTGCATATTGGGCTGTGAAGCAATGTAACTTAGCTCTTGATCAAGCGGGTGAGGAGAGGAAGCTGCAGTTGAGTGAGCTAGATGAGATCCATTTGGAGGCCTATGAGAATTCCAAGTTCTACAAAGAGAAGACCAAGAAGCTCCATGATAGCTCAATTTGCAGAAAGGAGTTCTTGGTTGGTCAAAAAGTGTTGCTCTACAACTCTAGGCTTGGACTCATGAGTGGAAAGCTCCACTCTAAATGGATTGGACCGTTTGTAGTCACCCAGGTGTTTCCTTATGGCATTGTGGAGATCAAGAGTGAGTCCAAAGACAAGAGCTTCAAAGTCAATGGTCACCGACTCAAGCCTTTCCTCACTACCCCTTCTTTGGATGATGCACCTGTGGAGGAAGCCTCATTGGTCGACCCCATTTTTGACCCACCATGATTTCGGGAGTCTTCTTTTCTCCTTCCTTACTCTTTTTATTGCACTTGTCTATAGCTGTCTGATTCTGCTATTTGTGTTCCATTGAGGACAATGTGTGATATAAGTGTGGGGGGGAGAGTAGTATAGGTTGCATATTTTTGCTTTGATTTTTTAGGTTTTGCTAAGTTTTGGGCATTTTCTTGCATGTTTTTGCTTCATTTTAGTAGAGTCTTGGTATCTTGTGTCTGAATTCATGCATTTCTGTGTGTAAAGTTGCTTTTGATAATTAAGAGGTGGTAACACTGTGATAGAATTTTCCCTTTTGTGAGGATTTGAGCCTTAATTGTGGGTGGATTGCTATATATGCCACCTAATTTTTCTTTCATGTGTGATTGCACTCTGGATTACTTTCACTCTAGAACTTGACTTGACTCTTGTTGATACTTGATATTCCCATGCACATTTTGAAATGATTTAGGCATTGTTTTTTTTCTTGAATAAGCCACTAGCCATATGAGCCTACCTTGAATGAATTTATCCTTTGATAGCCCCTTTGAGCCTTTATATCCCTTTTCTTTGTTCTTTAGCTCATTAACAGCCTATGACTGAAAAACCATGATTGTCCTAACCTTAGGGAATGTTGGAGCTTTGGAATTGCTTTGGGAATGGGTATTAAGTAAGCGAGGGTGCTTTGTTCTTCATCTCTTGTGAGTTCTGGGTTTTGCCTCTATGGTCGGTGATGTAATTATGGCTTTATCTCATTATGCCATTTTTGTTGTTTCTTCTTCCCTTTCGTTCATGAAGTTCTGCAATGAAAAAAAAAATTGAAAAAATGAATGATGAAAAAAAAAAGAAAGAAAGAAGAAGAAGAAAAAAAAAGAATAAAAGGTTGATTGAGGCATGGAGGTTTGGAATTAGAGGTTGTTGTTATGTTTACCATTTCATTCTGGGGTGGATTGTGCTTATTTTTTTACTTGTTCCCCATTGCTCCTCTATTTCCTGGGTTTTAGCTACATTTCCCATATTTTTATCCTACCCTGTCCTTGGCCCCATTACAACCCTGAAAAGACCTTTTGATCTTAATGTGCATGTGTATTGATTGTTGATGTTAGAGGCTTGTCAAGCCTACGGTTGTGTTTGTTTCTCATGATGTGCCTTGAGTGTAAACACTGATTAACCTTAAACACTTGAGTGTAAACACTATTGAGTGATCCTTGTGAGTTTCTATCATCTTTGTGATTACCCTCTTGATGTCATTGGTTTTCTTTGCATATTTGAAATAATTGGATGATGTTCATGAATGCCTTGATTCTTTGGTCCTTATTTTCTTCGTGTGCTCGATTTTGCCCATTTCTTTGCATTTCCTAGAATTCATTGTGAAGTACGTAATCTCTTAGGTTTGCATTCATTAGTTGTAGTAATCTTGTTGCATGATTCACTTTGGTGCATATTGATCTTCTCAGTCCTAATTCTTAGTTTTGCCCAGGAGTGCAAAAGGATAAGTGTGGGGGTATTTGATGAGCATTTTATTTCCCATTTTTCCTTGCATTATTTTACTCCTATTATTGATACTTGTTGCCTATTTGACATTGTTTAGCTTGATTTAGTGATTTAGAGTTTATTGGACTAATATTCTGAATATTGTTTAATTTAGGATTATTTAGCCTAATTAATTCTATTTCTATTTTCAGGTCATATTTGGCACAAGGGCTTTTTGGACATTTTGGGAATGAAGATTTAATGTTGGAAGAGAAGATATATGATGAAGTGAAGATTGTAATCTATCTTTAGGATTAGTTGAGATTTAGTTATATCTTTTAAGATTTAGATTTTATCTATAAGATATTTTTAGATTTAATTTAGAGATAAGCTTTCCTTAGGATTTGGGCCCATGATTTAGGCCCGTTTTGTGATTTAAAAAGCCAAATTCGTGTAAACCCTGGAGAGCTTCCATTCACGTTTTTTTACATTCTCTCTCATAGAGAAGGCTTAGTTTTGCTCTCCAAGCTTGTGGTGGCTGCTAGGGTTTCTCTCTCTTCCCTTTTTTCTACACGTTTTTGACTTATTTCATCATGGAAGGCTAAACTCTTAGGTTAAATCCCTTTGGTAATGTATCACATACTCTTGAGGTTTTGTTCTTAATGCTATTTCGTTTTTATTCACTGTTTTCATGCTTATTGATATGTTATGGTTCGCTTAGTTCCATTGTATAGAGATAATCCATGTGTATGAATGCTTAATTTATGCAAACTCGTAAAAACTCCATGCTTTGGCTTTTAATGCTTAATTAGAGGTTTGGGTTTTGGGGTGAGAATTGAATTTTCGCTTAGTATTTAATTCTCACGAGTTGGACAGTGAAGAGGAAAGAAATTGATCTTTTGTGACCGATGATAGAGTTGTGAACGCGAGCCAAAGGGGTTTATCCGCTTTTCCTTATCTGTTTCCTCGTTTTGATTTAATTCTGTTTTGATTTCAATTATTCAATATTCAATACAAAAAAAAACCCCCCCTGTTTTCTATGCATACTATGTGTTCGACCTTTTGCTTGATAAGATATTCCTTGGGAGACGACCTAGGAGTCACTTCCTAGTACTATACTTAAACTGTTTTTATTTGTATCGGGTACGGCCTCGATCAAAGCCTATGGTTGTGTTTGTTTTTCATGATGTGCCTTGAGTGTAAACACTGATTAACCTTAAACACTTGAGTGTAAACACTATTGAGTGATCCTTGTGAGTTTCTATCATCTTTGTGACTACCCTCTTGATGTCATTGGTTTTCTTTGCATATTTGAAATAATTGGATGATGTTCATGGATGCTTTGATTCTTTGGTCCTTATTCTCTTCGTGTGCTCGATTTTGCCCATTTCTTTGCATTTCCTAGAATTCATTGTGAAGTATGTAATCTCTTAGGTTTGCATTCATTAGTTGTAGTAATCTTGTTGCATGATTCACTTTGGTGCATATTGTTTTTCTCAGTCCTAATTCTTAGTTTTGCCCAGGAGTGCAAAAGGATAAGTGTGGGGGTATTTGATGAGCATTTTATTTCCTATTTTTCCTTGCATTATTTTACTCCTATTATTGATACTTGTTGCCTATTTGACATTGTTTAGCTTGATTTAGTGATTTAGAGTTTATTGGACTATTATTCTGAATATTGTTTAATTTGGGATTATTTAGCCTAATTAATTCTATTTCTATTTTCAGGTCATATTTGGCACAAGGGCTTTTTGGACATTTTGGGAATGAAGATTTAATGTTGGAAGAGAAGATATATGATGAAGTGAAGATTGTAATCTATCTTTAGGATTAGTTGAGATTTAGTTATATCTTTTAAGATTTAGATTTTATCTATAAGATATTTTTAGATTTAATTTAGAGATAAGCTTTCCTTAGGATTTGGGCCCATGATTTAGGCCCGTTTTGTGATTTAAAAAAGCTAAATTCGTGTAGACCCGGGGAGAGACCTTCCATTCACGTTTTTTACATTCTCTCTCATAGAGAAGGCTTAGTTTTGCTCTCCAAGCTTGTGGAGGTTGCTAGGGTTTCTCTCTCTTCTCTTTTCTACACGTTTTTTTGGTATTTTTCTTCATGGAAGGCTAAACTCTTAGGTTAAATCCCTTTGGTAATGTTTCACATACTCTTGAGGTTTTGTTCTTAATGCTATTTCGTTTTTATTCACTGTTTTCATGCTTATTGATATGTTATGGTTCGCTTAGTTCCATTATATAGAGATAATCCATGTGTATGAATGCTTAATTTATGCAAACTCGTAAAAACTCCATGCTTTGGCTTTTAATGCTTAATTAGAGGTTTGGGTTTTGGGGTGAGAATTGAATTTTCGCTTAGTATTTAGTTCTCACGAGTTGGACAGTGAAGAGGAAAGAAATTGATCTTTTGTGACCGATGATAGAGTTGTGAACGCGAGCCAAAGGGGTTTATCCGCTTTTCCTTATCTGTTTCTTTGTTTTGATTTAATTCTGTTTTGATTTCAATTATTCAATATTCAATATAAAAAAAAAACCCCCTGTTTTCTATGCATACTATGTGTTCGACCTTTTGCTTGATAAGATATTCCTTGGGAGACGACCTAGGAGTCACTTCCTAGTACTATACTTAAACTATTTTTATTTGTATCGGGTACGGCCTCGATCATCTGTGTCTACCCCTACTAATTCAGCTGTGGTTACATCCTTGATGTGTTTGGATTGCCCACTCCGAGTCTTGGAGCGGGACTTCAAAGTGAATTTAATATGTTTGCCCCTAACCAAGCTGGATATCATTCTAGGCATGGACTGGATGTCCCAGAACCGTGTTCTTCTTGACTGTAGTCAGAAATCAGTAATCTTCTGCCAAGTCTCAGTGTTGGCTATGGATGATGAGGAAGCCTCAGATATTAGCAAAATCCCAGTGGTTTGTGAGTTCCCGTATGTTTTTCCTGCTGAAATTCCCGGATTACCTCCAGCCAGAGAAGTAGAATTTGGCATTGATCTTATGCCTGGTGCCGGTCCGATATCTAAAGCGCCTTACAGAATGGCCCCTCCAGAGTTAGAAGAGTTGAAGAAGCAGTTGGAGGAGCTTTTGGCGAAGGGGTTCATAAGGCCGAGTGTTTCCCCGTGGGGAGCTCCTATCCTCTTTGTTAAAAAGAAGGATGGAAGTGTCCGTATGTGCACTAATTACCGGCAGTTGAATGCGGTGACGGTCAAGAATAAATATCCGCTCCCACGCATCGACGATTTGTTGGATCAGCTTAGGGGAGCTGCAGTTTTCTCAAAAATTGACCTCCGATCTGGATACCATCAAATCCGTATCCGAGAGGGGGACATTCCTAAAACTGCTTTTAGAACCCGGTATGGGCATTTCGAATATGTGGTGATGCCTTTTGGGCTCACAAATGCTCCTGCCATCTTCATGGATTACATGAACAGGATCTTCAGGCCGTACTTAGACTCATTTGTCATTGTGTTCATTGATGACATTCTTATCTATTCTAAGAGCCCGAAGGAGCATGAAAAGCATTTGAGAACGGTGCTCCAAGTTCTCAAAGACAAGCATCTTTATGCCAAGTTTTCTAAATGTAGTTTCTGGTTGAATGAAGTGCATTTTCTGGGGCATGTGATTTCTGATAAGGGTGTTGCTGTTGACCCTTCTAAGGTGGAAGCGGTGCTTAAGTGGGAGAGACCCAAGTCCATTACTGAGATCAGAAGTTTCCTTGGTATGGCTGGGTATTATAGAAGGTTCATTGAAGGGTTTTCTAAACTAGCCCTTCCTTTGACTACTCTTACACGGAAAGGTGTTCCGTTCGAATGGTCCCCAGAATGTGAAGGTAGTTTCCAGGAGTTAAAGAGGCGATTGACTAGTTCCCCGGTGTTGATTTTGCCGGATCCGACTCAATCCTTTGTAGTATATTGTGATGCTTCAAAACAAGGGTTGGGTTGTGTGCTGATGCAGCAAGGACAAGTCATAGCCTATGCATCCAGGCAGTTGAGGCAGCATGAGCAAAACTATCCCACTCATGATCTTGAGTTGGCGGCAGTAGTGTTTGCTTTGAAAATCTGGAGACATTATCTATATGGCTCAAAGTTTGAAGTATTTAGCGATCATAAGAGCCTTCGTTATCTTTTCGATCAGAAGGAGTTGAATATGAGACAAAGGAGGTGGATGGAGTTTCTGAAGGACTATGATTTCAATCTTCAGTATCATCCGGGCAAGGCCAATGTAGTGGCTGATGCACTAAGTCGCAAGACTTTGCATGTCAGCAATTTAATGGTGAAGGAGATGCAATTAATCCAAGAGTTCAGTGACCTCAACTTGAACATGCAATTGAAAGAGAAGAGCATTGTTCTAGAAATGTTGCAGGTTACCAATGACTTGATTGGCCTTATTAGAGAAAGGCAAGCCGATGATGCAGAACTACAGAAGTTGTTGGAAGGGGCATCGGGTAATGAAGAGCCCGACTTTGTTAAGGGTTCTGATGGCATTATCCGGTTTAGGGGTCGGATATGTGTTCCTATGGACTTCGAAGTTAGAAGGGATATCCTATGGGAAGCGCATCGAACCAAAATGAATTTCCATCCCGGTGCAACGAAGATGTACCAAGATTTGAAGAAGATTTATTGGTGGCCAAAGTTAAAAACCGATGTAGCAGATCATGTATCTCATTGCCTTGCTTGTCAAAAAGTTAAGATTGAGCATCAAAAGCCTGGTGGTCCATTGCGATCACTTGATATCCCGGAGTGGAAGTGGGATAGCATAGCCATGGATTTTGTGACGGGTCTACCTAGGACTGTTGCAGGATGTGATGCAGTTTGGGTGGTTGTGGACCGTCTCACAAAGTGTGCTCATTTTATTCCGATTCACAAGAAGTACACTCTGGAGAAGTTGACTCAGTTGTATATCAGGGACATAGTGAAACTACATGGTGTTCCTACCAGTATTGTATCCGATCGTGATCCAAGATTTCTGTCTAGATTTTGGTAGAGTCTTCAGGAGGCATTGGGTACTAAGCTGAAATTCAGTACGGCTTATCATCCGCAGACAGACGGACAATCTGAGCATACCATCTAGACACTGGAGGATTTGTTGAGAGCATGTGTTCTGGAGCAGGCTGGTAGTTGGGAGCAGTTACTGCCGTTGATGGAGTTTACTTATAATAATAGCTTCCACTCCAGTATGGGCATGGCACCATTTGAGGCTCTTTACGGCCGAAAGTGTAGGACGCCTCTGTGTTGGTTCCAAATAGGAGAAAATTTGTTAACAGGTCCTGATATTGTGAAAGAAACAACTGAAAAGATCACCTTGATCAAGAACAAGATGAAAACATCCCAGGATCGACAGAAAAATTATGCTGATAGGCGAAGGAGACCTTTGGAATTTGACGTTGGGGATCATATGTTCCTTAGAGTGTCTCCGGTCACAGGGATTGGCAGAGCAATCAAGTCCAAGAAACTAACTCCTTGGTTTGTTGGACCTTATGAGATTCTGGAGAGGGTTGGCCCGGTAGCTTACAGGATTGCTATGCCCCCTCATTTAGCTAGGCTTCATGATGTATTCCATGTCTCACAGCTAAGGAAATACATTCATGATCCTACCCATGTGGTCACCTTGGATGATTTGCCTTTGAGGGAGAATTTGACTTTCGAGGTGTTGCCAGTAAGAATCGAGGATAGGCAAGTGAGACAGTTAAGAGGCAAGGAGATTAGTTTGGTGAAGGTAATATGGAGCAGGAACGATGTGGAGGAAGCTACTTGGGAGTTGGAAGCAAAATCAGACAATCTCATCCGCACTTGTTTGACGACAAATGAATTTCGAGGACGAAATTCGGGTAAGTGGGAGAGGATTGTAACATCCCAAGTTTTATTTTAAATGAAATTATTGTTTAATACCCAAGAAATAACTGAATAAATTGCTTAAAGAATTTTGGGTGATGGGAGAGTAATAATTATAAGTACTAGGGGTGTATAGGAGACATTTGTAGCAATGGGCAAACTTATCTAAGCGGAATCGGGGGTTAAGTTGGCGTTTTAAATGTTAGAAATCAGCCGAAAAGAGAAAATTAGGAATTTATTATGGGATGCTAAGAAATTAAATTCCACCGTTGGATGTGAAGTTTAGGGGATTAAGAAGCTTGTCTAAAAATTTGGGCCCGATCCGACGGTTAACGAAAAAGTTACGGCTAATCGAAGTTTGGAATTTCTGGTGCACGCCCAGGCGCACCGGTGCACGCCCAGGCGCACCAGGGTGCAAACCATGCACCAGATCAGTAGAAAAACCGCCCAGGCGGGCCCTGTGCGCACCAGTCACGCGTCCTCATCAGTTTGGCGCTCCATTTGTCCCACCAGTCCCGCACCAGGCGCAGCACCACGCACCAGAATGGGAGTTGGTGCCTCTCTCGCGCTCAGGCGCACCTCGAGCGCGCCCAGGCGCGCGCGCACCAGCTGGTGTGTCTCCAGCCGCACGATCAGACCTTGGGGGCCAAGATTTGGCACCCCAGCCACACGATTGGTGCCTTTGGTGGCCAGGAAACATAAAAAAAAAAAGAGCAAGTCACCCACACAAATCACCATCCTCCCTTCTCTCTCCAAAATTCGAACCTCTCTCTCTCCTCTAGGGCTCAAGCTTTTCTCACTACAAATTGATCAAGAATCAAGTGGGTAGAACTCATTCCATCATCAAGGATTGTTATTATCATCTCCAAGTAAGTGTTTGAGTGCGGGTTCCCCTCTTTCCCTTTCAAATTCGTTTTTCTCTCTCTCTCTACCATTAATGGTGGTTTTTCAATGCTAGGCTTTGGAGGCACCATTTTTCTTTGGTTCTTGACTTGATTCATGACATAAATGATGATTTCCTCTCTTTTATAACTCTATATTAGGTTCCATCCTTATCCTTTGGTTTGGTATATCTTCGTGGGAAAGGCTCAAACTTAGGGAAAGTTAAAATCTCCCTATCTCTAAGCAATTGAGGTAAGGAGGTTTGTGTTACCTTATTCTAGGGGTTAGGTTGTATTATGTGTATATTGGATTGCTAGGAGATGTTTGTTAATTTTGATGAGAAACCCTAGGATAGTTATTAATATATTAATTTGTGATTATGCATAAATGTGTAGTGGTATATTATGTTGGACTTAAATGAGAATACGATATTTGAATTAATGGTGAATTGTTGTTCTAAATTATGTTGAACTGAAGCTTATGAATGATCATGAATATGTTGATTGGAATAGATAGTTATGACTCTGTGGATAGTGAAAATATAATGGAATGATTAAATTGATGAAACTCATGAGATTGACAACAAATGAAACAAATGAAAATGTAATTCAAAGACTTAAAGAACAAAGAGTGTGTGAATCCAGATCTTGTAAGACGTTGTCCGTAGGAGACTGTATGCATAGATCGCGTAAGACGCACTTGATGCGCTGCTGTAAGACGTTGTCCGAAGGAGACTGTACGCAATTATGGACACACACACCATATATTAATTAATGATAAAAATTGGATTGTGCCTCTCCAGATCTTGTAACACGTTGTCCGTAGGAGACTGTACGCATAGATCGCGTAAGACGCACTTGATGCGCTTCTGTAAGACGTTGTCCGAAGGAGACTGTACGCAATGATGGATGTACCTTCCGATTGTGGAATCCAGGTCTTGTAAGACGTTGTCCGTAGGAGACTGTACGCATAGACCGCGTAAGACGCACTTGGTGCGCTGCTGTAAGACGTTGTCCGAAGGAGACTGTACGCAATGATGGAAATCCAGGTAATAATTTCTAAAAGTCTTTACGAAAACACAAAGTTCATGTGATGAAAAGTGAAATGCGATCCGATGCAAGAGTATAAATGGTATTGAATTTTGAAATAAAGTGGTAAAATATTAATTATGGAATCTAAAGCTATGATGAATTAAATTTATTTTGGGAATTGAATTAATTGAAAAGTTTGGGAATGATGTACTGGTTTATGTGCAATATATGATTATTTGTGTTTGGCCTGGTGGTTCAGTATAGCATAATAGAAACTGCTTCCCTATTTTATTATGTAATACTCACCTCCTTACCATTTTTCAGGTACTGAGTCGGAGTATACACCAAGACTGGCCGAGCAGGATTACTCTCCCTCACAGGGAGAGTAGGGTTATGGGTTTTAGATACATATATTGGGACCTAAGCCTCCGTATTATTTTGATGTTTATATGTTGTTTATGCTTTTTGAGTGAGGCTTAGGATAGTTTCTTTTGGGCACAGTATGTGATTTATTTTGGGCATAGTTGTTGTTATGGTCTCTCGATTTACATACTTAGCTTTTTGCTGGCACTCTGACAAACTGACACTGATGCTTTACTCTTGAGCCCATGGGGCAACTATGTGATGCATATATATTTATATTCGAGCCCTGCTGGCTACTGTTGATGTTATATAATTGTGTTTATCAGGTTGAAAATTTAGAAAAGTCCTAAAAACAAACGAAACTCCATCCGTTTGACGGTTGATTTCCATAAATTAAAAAGGAATTTTTAAGACCGTATTTTTAATATAAAGGGAATTAAGGGTAATTAATTATAGGGTGTTACACAATCTACTCCTTACCTTTTCTTAAATACTGCTAATTCCTTTAAGAACACCTCACAATCCATTCCTAATTCAGAGACAACTACTTGACTGGCATAAGTCATTACCAAGGTATTGAAAAATCAACGGCTGGGCCACAGGGAAAGTTCACGAATTGAACTTCATGAAGTGGGTTTGAATCAAAAGGGTACAAAATTAATTTAGAAATTCGTCACGTCAACAAACAACATGAAAGGGTTTCAAAGACTTTAGATGGGCAAAAGTTCAAGGGTTAATCTGAACAAGAGGGATCAACAACAAAGATTCTAACAAGGAAGGATAAGTCCAAGGAGAAATGGGCTACGGTTCTGAGTTGCTGGCAAATCTTGGTGCTCCCAAACGATCATTCGCACACTCCTGACGCTTCTATTTCTAATCGCTCTAGACTAATGCATGAGACACACTATGAAGTATATATTCCATGTATTTACTACTCAAAGCTAAACCATAGCTCTGATACCACTTCTGTAACACCCCGATTTGGCAACTTGAAACCACTCTTCCTCTTTGTACAAAATGAGGTAAAATATGGGCCAAATTTTTTTTTTAAACATAGTTGAGCAGCATGATTGTGAGAACTGTTACATTTTCAAAACTCTTTAATTAAAGGTAGAGTCCTCACATATCATACTAAGCTTCAAGTTCCAAACCGAAGTGTCACGTGATACCACACTTTGCAACTTGAACCTTCGCAACTCGATTGTCATTGTCCGTTAACTTTTGTAATCAGAGTCAGTGGTGCCCAAAATATCATTCATTAGATCGGGGTTTACATCAGGATACCATATTGGTTTAGCAGAGCAAATACAAGGAAATATAATACCTCAATATAAGGAAAAGAAACTACCAACGAATCTCCTAAGCTGATGACGAAGAATCAGCTGGAGGTGCCTCACTCGGGTCGACCTCGATCTCCTCAGCGTCCGGATGTTCCTCTTCCATGAACTCCTCGGGATCTTCCTCAGGTTCACTTTCTTCCATGGCATCAAACGCATCGTCCGATAATTCGTTCAAGGCTTCATCCAATTCCTCTAACTCTTCCGCTTCAGGGTCGATACGTGCTGGCAAAGGCATTGGATACCCACCATGGTAATCTGCCGGTCCACCAACTTGTAGATCCGAAAGCACAAAGTGACATCTGCGGGAGTCTGGTTCGGTCCCTCGGAGGGTATGGTCGGGGTCAAAAATGCGAACTTCGGATACTCCACACCATTCCCAACCACGGCGATTGACTTCCCATCGTCCTTCATCGCGAATCTCGAATGTGAACTTAACAGGATCCATAGACTATGGGTTGACAACATAGGGGTAGATACATAGCCACAGACATAAGAATTTGAGAGAGTAAGTATTCCTAGACATGTTATGCCAACAGTGTGGAATTACAGTAGGTAAAATATTAAGATAGACAAACCATACAAACAACGGCATAGGAAAGCAGGCACACAACTTATAAAAAGACTTACCTCAATCTCTTATTCTCTTTTACTCACTACTTTATGCATACATCGCAATGTTGGGAAAACTACACTCGGTGGGTGAAATAACTAGGAACACTAGGAGAACACCTAGAAGGGGGGTTGAATAGGTGTTCTCCTAGTGTTCCTAGTTATTTCACCCACCGAGTGTAGTTTTCCCAACAAGTGGTATCAGAGCTCGGTCGAAAGACACGAGCATAGAGCTTTTTCGTTAAAGATCCTAAGGAAACTACAATGGGTTCTACGAATCCTTTTGGTGGTGAAGGTGCTTCAATTAATCGCCCTCCTATGTTTGGTGGAGAGGGTTATGGTTATTGGAAAATTAGGATGAGAATATTTATAAAAGCTATAGATGTGAACATTTGGGAAGCCATTGAAATTGGTCCTTATATTCCCTCAAAAGATGTAGAAGGTGTGCTTACACTAACTCCCAAAGATAAGTGGACCGATGATGATAAAAGAAAAATTCAATATGATTTAAAAGCAAAAAATATCATCACCTCCGCTCTATCTTATGATGAGTTCTTTAGAGTCTCCCAATGTCAAAATGCCAAAGAAATGTGGGACACCTTGCAAGTCACACATGAAGGCACTAGTGAAGTTAGGCGTGCTAGATTGAATTCTTTGATGCATGAATATGAATTGTTTCATATGTTGCCTAATGAATCTATATGTTTTATGCAAAAACGTTTTACTCATATTGTTAATCATCTCATTGCTCTTGATAAAACTTTCGTGAATTGTGAACTTGTTAACAAAGTTTTAAGATGTCTAAGTAGGGAATGGCAACCTAAGGTTACCGCAATTGTTGAATCAAAGGACTTGGACACAATGGACTTAGCAACACTTTTCGGAAAGTTACAAGAACATGAAATGGAGCTTCAACGTTTGCATAAGCATGAAGAATCGGTCAAGTATGGAGAAAGAAAAGGAATTGCTCTTAAAGCTCAAAGGTCATATCAAAAGGAAGAGAGTTCCGATGATGATGATAATGAAGATTCCGATTTGGATATTGATGAAGAGGAGATGAAGCTTCTACTAAGAAAGTTCAATAAAATTCTAAGGAGAAAAGGAAGGTTGAACAAGGACAAAAGTAAAGAGAAGGATCCCCCACACTACAAGACAAAGACTTCAAAAGAAGGTGTAGTTTGCCATGAATGTGGAAAGCCCGGTCATCTCAAGTACTCATGCTCTAAGTATCTCAAGAAGAAGGAGAAAGAGAAGAAAAATGCAAAACACAAAAGGGCATACATAGTTTGGAATAGTGATGATGAACAAGACAAGAAAAGCACAACTAGTAGTTCTTCGGATGATGAACATGCCGCTTGTCTCAACTTGATAGCTCAAGTACATGAAGAGGAAAGCTCAAATGATGAATCAAGTGAGCAAAGTTGTAGGATTCTCATGTTTTGATGCTAACAATCTCTCTCCAAGCAACAACATTGGCAACAAGCAAGCTACACCACATGAAGATTAGAATTAGGATTTTTATTAATTCTATTTCAATGTAATCTTTATTTTTATGCAATGCATCTCATTGGTGTGGGTAGCTTAGGTGATTTTAAGAATACTTAAATAATGTTTGATTAAGAGTGAAGATACTTTAAATCTTGATTAAATAGCTCTATTAAAAGCTTTGTGAAAATCCTTTTAGAAAAACCTTGTTTTTATTCAGATTCTGATTAGTTCACTCGAGTAATGAGTATTGGTTCACTCGAGTAATTTATGTCATGACAGGTTAATCGAGTAATGGTTTACACATCACTCGAGTAACTTAATCTGACATGTTTTAATCGAGTAATGTTATATGGTTTACTCGAGTAATTCAATCAGTTTTTGGAAAATTATAAAAGGACTTAATTTTCTCTTTCACATATGATATACATTCATTCTTACAATTTTCGATATACTTTGAAAAGCAACTCAAGAGCTATTTTTACATCTTTCAAGAGCTATCAAGATTCAACAAAGAACTTTTCATTCTTCACCTTATTTCTTTCATTGTTCAAATATTCTTGAGATCATAATTTTTGTTCTTAGTGGTTGTTGAAGATTTGCAATTTGTGATTGCATCATTGAAGTTTCAACACAAGTGAAGAATCTCACAAGGAAGACTTTGAGGATCAAATCAAAGCAAGAAAAGAGGATTGGTTGGAAGCATCTTCAATCAATTAGCAAGGAAATCTAGAATACTCAAAAGGGGTAGATTAAATCAAAGTGTTTGGTACACACTTTGTGTTGGGTTTTAAGATAGGAGAACTAAGAATCTAGTTGCATCTTAAAACATTGTAAAATCTACATTTGAAGATTTCTAGTGAAGAATCTCTCTTGATTCAAGAGGGGACTGGAGTAGCTTTCAAGTGGGTGAAAGTGAACCAGGATAAATCCTTGTGTCTCTTTTATTTTTTCATTCCTTGTATTGCATTAATTCATTAACAATTGCATTTTTAGGTTAGAATTGGGGTTTTCTTAATTCAACTCAATTGATCTAAAATTGCATGTTAATATTACTTGAAATTGTTCATATTAATCATTCATAATTTGTTGAATCATCATAGCATTGTTATTCTTGAAGAACTCCATTGAAAACTGAGTTTTAATTGAATTTTACCCAGTTTACTCGAGTAAAGTTCTTGTCACTCGAGTAATCTGCTTTCAGTTTATGAACATTACTCGAGTAGGTTTTCTGTTACTCGAGTGATTTAAAAATAGCTTTCGAAATACTCGAGTGATTTGCTGAATACTCGAGTGAAATTATTTTTGCTTGCGTATTACTCGAGTGAAGTCTTGAGTTACTCGAGTAATCTGACTTGAATTTTTAAGAAAATTTATTTTCATAAAACCATTCTCTTAGGTGGACGAAAAATCTGTAATAAGGCTTCAATATTCTATTCACCCCCCCTCTAGACTATATTGAGCCGCTTGTTGGTTTCCAACAAAAGTGACGAAAGTGATGTAAGTCTTACTAAATCTGAAATTTCTTCAAATTATGAAATGTTATATAATGCTTATGAAGAAATGCATGAACATCTCAAGAAATTAGCTAAGAAAAATATTGATAGGAAGAAGCTCATTGAGGAACATCAACAAAAGATTTTAGATCTTCAAAAGCAAGTTGATGACCTTAAGTTAGACAATGAGACTTTGCATCTTATCATTGATAATTCTACTTGTGAGTGTGCTAGTAGATTGAATAATGTGGTTGATTGTGAGGATTGCAAGTTGCTTAAGGATGAAAATGCTATTTTGAAAAATAAGCTTGCAAGTTTCACAAATGGTGATATTAGATTGAGAACATTGTTAAATTTTCAAAGAGAAAATTCAAACAAATTTGGTTTGGGTTATACTAATGCTAAGAGTAAATCTCATAGAAATGTTGTTGATTTTTCAAAGGTTTATTTTTCAAATGCACCAACATGTTTCTATTGTGGTACTCATGGACATACTTCAAATGTATGTTATGTTAAAGTGCATGGTATACCTAAAGGAGACTTTGTTTGGGTAAAAAATGGTGAGAGTCCCTACACTAACAAAAATGGATCCAAAACCATTTGGATACCAAAAAGCAAAGCATGATTGTTTTTGTAGGTATGATTGAAGAGCAAAAGGACTTACATGTGTTATTCATTCATTTGCTTCTTCAATTGGTATTAAGAAGAAAATCCTACAAATTGGTAACATTTGATATTATACAATTGGTATTTTCAATTTGATATTTTTGGATATTGCTCATAGTTCTCTCAATTGGTATTATTTCTTATAATGTGATATTGTTTATACTTTTGAGAAAATACTATTGATATCAAATTCTTACAATTGTTTTACAATTGGTATCATGTTATTGGTATACAATTTGTTATAATTGATATCATTGAGTAATCATTAGATGATTATCATGCTTTGGTTATATTTCTTCTATTTTGGCTTAGATCTTATATTTTTAATTGGTATATGTTTCTTTTTGATAATGCCAAAGGGGGAGAAATATGATGTTTTGAAAAAGGGGAGAAATATGATGTTTTGAAACAAAGGGAGAAATTTTTAAATGGTATGTTTGGAAATAGTATGTTTTGACTATTTTGTGGAGAAATGGTATATTTGTTTGGAGAAAGGTTTGTTTTGTTGTTTTTATGTAGGTTGAGAAAAGTTGTTGGAATAGGGGGAGAATCAAGCTTACTCAATTGGATTTCAAATGTCAAAAGCATTAATTGAGGGGGAGCAAGAGTCTCACCAACTGATCAAATGGTTCAAGCATCAACAACTTCAATGAACTTCAAACGATTTCAAAACATGTTTGTCATTTTCAAAAAGGGGGAGATTGTAAGATCCATGAAGAATGTTTTGATAAATGCCAAAAGGTTTTGAACAAGCTACAAATGTGTTGATCAAGTTCAAGCTCAACAAGCAACAACAAACATCAAGTGAAGAAGAGAGAGCCAACTCATGAAGACTTAGTTTGGTAGTTTGTGTTTTATTGTTTTATCTTTCGCCTCACAAGTCTTTTAGTTTATGAGTTTGGGTAGAGTCGGTAGAGTCATTAGAGGGTAGTGAATCTCTTTTGAATGCATGATTATATCATTTTTTGAGTATTCACTTTGCCTAAAATAAATAGGTGGCTTAAAGGTTTGAAAGAAAAGGTTTAGTTTTTGAGAAAACAAGTTTTAAGTGATTTTTAATGTTAATAATCGATTAACAGATTTTGATAATTGATTAACAGTGTATTTTGAACAGAAAATCGATTAACAAACTTTTGATAATCGATTATCTGCACCTTTACTCGAGTATTTTTGGTTTCACTCGAGTGAAAATTATCTTGCTTTCGTATTACTCGATTAACACTTATTTTACTCGAGTAAACAGGGTCTGTAACTGTTTTAAATACGTTTTTCACTTCTCAAAAGCTATTCTAAGTTGCTCCAACTTTTGGGTATTCTATATAAACCTTTTCCTAATCATTTCTATTAACTAGAATCATTTTGATACACAATTTTACAAAGAATCAAAGCCACACTATTCTCTCTCACTCTCTCAAGATCAAAGCTCTCATTTTCATATTCTTTGATCAAGAACCTTGAATCTCTCATGTTGATCTTTTCATAACTTTTGAAAGAGATTCATAGGATTGTTATTTTGTTTTCATTTGAGTTGTAATCATTGCAAGAGGCAAACATTCTACAACATTGGAAGAATTGATTTTGTGGAATCAAGCATAGTTCATTGGAAGTCTTGAAGAAGCATTTCATCAAGCACTTGGAAGCCTTGTTGAAGAACAAGCAATTGGAAGACTTGTTGTGGGTATCGGCAAGCAAGGTTAGAGGTTAGATTAGAGCATCAACAGGGTTGCAAGGCAAGGGTGTGGTATCCTTTGTAGGCTAGCAAGAAGGAAGTCTTGTGAGGCATTTACTTGTAATTTGAGAAACTCTAATTCCTCATAGTGAAGAATCTCTCTTGGTTGAAGAGGGGACTGGATGTAGCTTTCAAGCGGATGAAAGTGAACCAGGATAAATCACTGTGTCGTATCTCTAAACTCTCTACTCTTTACAATTCAAGTCTTTAATTGTGTTCTTGGTTGAAAACCTAGAAAAAGTAATTTTTCATAATTGATTGAATTGAATCTTTATTGTTCAAATTGATAAAGGGAAAATCATTTTCATAACTAGGGTAATCAATAAGAATATAGGTGTTAATTGTTTCCGCTTAATCTCTGATATAATATTTGTTAATTGATTGATTTTCATTGGTTTTAATCGTTTTGATTTGTTTCTTGCGAAAATCTTTCAAGGTTTCTTAAACACCTATTCAACCCCCCCTTCTAGGTGTTCTCCTAGTGTCTCCTAGTTGTTTCACCCACCGATTGTAGTTTTCCAACACGCAATACATGCAATTAACTGCTTCTGCTGCGCACTCTGATTCCACAACCATATAAGCTCATCTACTTTCATAATTCCTCCCAAAGATTATTCACGACCATACTTACATATTCTTTTCTTTTCTTAATTAAGTTTTATGAATTCAAGTCCATCAATGATGCAAGGGATTATCATTGAGGAAAACGCTTTCAAGTTAGCACACTCGTCTACATCTCCTCGGTCACCGCCCAACCTAATCAGAAGCAAAGAGGAGTACAGGACCTTTACCGTGCGGGCACGACAGCTGTCAACACAAATGGTCCCAGACCAGGAGGACTCAGCCTCAATAATATCAATTCAATAATCAGGCTCACTGCCTCGCAGTGGCAAAAAAAATTCCCCACTCCAGTCCCTCTCACTGTTCTCGATTTGCAATCTAGGGGGCGACAGTACTAGTTCTAGCTTGCAAAGCAGGACGTGCCACGGCATTAGACCCAGTCCCCACCACGTTAGTGCGCCACTTGTGGAATTGTCCCGCCTAGAACAGTACTCTAGACTTCTTGACATATCACCGTCATTGTCCTCCCCTAATGCAATCTCGTCCTAAGTATCCACAGATACTTATCGTTCCTTCCTCTCCACTACTTCGGGTCACTCATAACTCACCGCGTTAATACATGTCTTTTAAAAGTCTTTTAATTAATTAAGGCTTATCCTATTGGTCGGCTCATCCTTAGTACATCCCTTCGACGAGTCCCGACCGCTAGTATTCTCAGAACAATTCTTATCTCCACATAGCACAGAGCTGGCCTTTCCATGACACATCAATTTCCTCAACTCATCATCCAACACTACATCATCTTTTCAAATAATGTTTCACCAAATCTTTCCCAAATAAGGGTCTCATCAACCTTCCCAAAAACTAATGTTTTACAAATTCTTTTCAAAACAAGGCTTCTTAAATGCCTCCTCCAAAATAGACTTTCTCCGAATATCCTTTCCAACAAGAATGTTTTCAAAAGAAATAAGGTTTCAAAAATAAAGACTCCAAAATAAGGTTTATAAACTCTTTTCAAAAATAGTATTTCACAAACTCTTTCTCCAAACCGACGTCAAAAGATCCTTTTAAAAAAAACTTATTTTCAAAATCCTTTCCAAAATCTCTTTTCCAAGAATATAGCCTTTTGCTGAGCGCTAGTGGAGGAGCAAGCTCAACTCAACACTAGTTCCCAGACTAAAACCAAAGAACGAAGGAGTTCAATTCCACAACCTCATCCTTATACCCCCTCGTAGCTAGACCTCAGAAAGCAACCATTCCACATTGACACCCCAAGCTCTGGCTCAACATTCAGCTCTCATCACATAGTCTTTCAATCTTTATTCATTTACCCTCTCTTACTACTTATATACGTCTTTTATTTATCATTATTAGTATTTTGCACAGCATCCTTATACTCCACCACCGATCCACTCTTATCATACACAATTAACTTTATGAGTAAGCAACTAAACAATATATTAAAATGCAGACACAATTAAATAAATCACTGACCCACTCATACTGACTCAGGGCACTAAGTTTCGACTTTTGAGATGGTCGAAACACTTAATAAGTTACCTAAAGACCACGATGTTTAGGGGAAACTTCTCTCTCACCTCGATTGACGACAATTCTCACTATACGCTCCTTGATTCCCGATGCGGCGCTCGTAACAGCTTCCCGATTATCACTGGAACTCAAATAGTTCTTTCTTATTAGAAATTGTTCTTGTATAATTATCCCAAAACAAAATCACTTTAACATTTCTTTTCAAGAACTTACTTAATAAACATGAATAATTTCTTGGCTTCTTAAAAAAAAGACATATTTATCTTAAGGTTTTCTTAAAAAGAATCATTTATTAAATTAAAACCATGAACTTCAGAAATCATAAGAAAATCTTTTTCAAAACAATACTTTTCAATTAATCAAATCAATTGACTCATTTCATTTTCTTTAAAACCGAATCAAAAGAAAATAATGCACAATTAAATTAAAACCTTTCAAGAATATTTAAATCATTCAAACACACACAATTAAGTATAATATCACAAACCATTCATCATTCATGCACATAGGACAAAAATCAAGTACATGCACCTAATCTTCATGCATGGCCGAACCTCCCCTCACATGAGACGAGGTTTATTTCAATTGCTAATGATTACCAATACATGCCTACATGACAATACATCACTCCAAATTTAAAACATCACATAATAATAAGAGAAAAGAGCATCTTTGCTTAGAATAATGCTAATCATCATATAAACCAACACACAAGAAGAAGTTAATTTATTTTCTTTACTTTTATACCCAAACCGAATAGAACACAAGGAAAATCTTGTAAACACACACCAATCAATTTAACTTATGCAAAGATCAACTCAAACCATATAACATAAGAAATAAAAATAGCTTGAAAGAAATTTGTGCCAAACCGAATGGGTCATATGAGAAAACACTCAACACAATCATTTATCAAATCAACTTTATTCATACAAAATTAATTCAAACAATACAAAAATGAAATAGCTTAAATAGGATTTATTCCTAAACCGAATGGAACATAAAATTTATTTTTAGGTTTTCAATCAAAGATTCAAGTCCCATAGGTTTAGAAATCCTTAATCCTTATCATAAAACACACATGCAAAATAAAACAAACTAACTTTAAACATTTACACATGTAAAACCGTGAGCTTCTCACAAAATTTTCATTAATTAAAAATTTAATTCCTTAACACAATAAAATCAAGGATCATGTCAAAAACATCTAAGGAATTTCATGCAAGTACTTATGATATATATATATATAAGGGAGATAACTTCGTCATGCATGTAAATAAAACAATGATCTAGCATGATTCCTTAGTCTTGACCGAATAAGGACATGCATAAAGAGAAATCTCACAAATTTATCTTCACATGCAAGAGTCAAATTCAAGATCAAATCATGCAAGACTTTTAGAGCAACATTTTATTTTTGATTAAGGTATTGACCGAACCATCATCATCATCATACATATAAATTCTCACCAAAATTATTTTTAAAGCTTGTTATGCTTGTTTTCTTAAAGGAACCGTAACATGCACCAAAACAAACATATAAATTCAAGGTTCACATTTCTCAAGATTAGACCTAGATCAAGACATGCAAAACAAGATCAACACAAAAATACACTTAAACACAAAATCTAACCAAAACCGTATAGAACAAGAGGAAAATTAAAATATCCAAGCACAACTATTCAAAATCAAATCACAAAGGTAACATGCAAGGAAAGATTACAACAAAAATATAAACTTAGACTCAAATCCTAGGAAAAACCGTGAAGAACAAGTCAAGAATCAAAGTATCCAAGTGCAAACATTCAAGATCAAGCCTAAAATTTACATGCAAAGCTACAACACGTCAAGATCACAAGAAAATGAAGACATGCATCACAATATTACACTTAAACAATGTCCATATTAAAGTCCTTTTACAAGACCAAAATTACTACACTAAACTTTTCTTAAATAACTACCTTAGATCAAGACTCTAACTAGGACTTCAAGCTTTCAATCTCCTTTCTTCTCCTCCTAAAGTTGTGCTTCGGTCTCCACTCCTCTAAGGTTGATGGGTAACTTTCTCCTTTGATCCTTGAAGGAAAACGGGTTTAAGAAAGAAATTGAAGAAGGTTTGGTTGAAGATTGTGGGTTCACACTCTTCTTTTCTCTCCTCACTCTCACGGCTTCTCTCTTTTCTCTCTATAGTCTCAAGAGTTGATGATACTCTTGGACAAAGTGTTTAGGTGGAAGAAGAAAATGAGAAGAAGTTAGCCAACACTCACTCCTTCACACGGCTTTAAGGCTAAATAAGGGTATGGGAATTTCCTATCTTAGCCTCGGTTCAATGGCTTGGTGGAGGGGTAATTCGGACCACCCCAAATTTTGCATGGGAGAGGTCTTGTCAATGGAGGGACAAGGTTGAAGGAAAGTATCCCTTAGATATCATGAGTCATCAACCTAGCCTCCTCCTAATTCCTTATTCTCTTGCCACTTAAGAAGATGCACTCTTCATGGCTTCCTAATCCTATTTCTATTTTCCTATTTCTTAATGGGTAAGAAAATCAAACTCACTTGGTTCCCTCTTCTACTCCTATTCGGCCGAACACACCCACACACATACACATATACAATTCCATTTCAATTCATCACATAACATGAAATAATGCATACATTTAACACACATTTGAGCATGTACATAAAATTTTAGGGCATCATGCCTCGGCACACTTCACACATATACACACATCATATATATATATATATATATATATATATACTCCAATGCATACGGCTCATACATATATACATCCTACATGCATTCATACCCACATAGTTCATGCATTCATGTACTTGAATTAGTTAATTAAATTTCATGTATAACTCATCACACAACACACATCCAAAAATTCCAGAAATTCAAGAATACAAACTTTAAGGAAATCAATTTATCTTACTAATTTAATCTCAAAAATAAACTTTACTCAAATTTGAAATAAAACCATATTTCCACGTAAATCAAAGACTTTCAAAATAAAGAAGAAATTTATTTAAACCTCAAATCATTTTGATAATAGGAAAATTCGTTTCCCAAAATGAAATCAACTCAAATAAAAATCATTTTTCCAAAACATTTTACTGAAAACCTTTCTTAAATTCTGAAAATCATTCTTAAATAAAATCTTATCGAATTATTTGAGTCCAGAAAATGCGGGTTGTTACATCTTGTAAGACGTTGTCCGGGTTGTGGGACTGCACGCATAGACTTGTGCGATCCAGATCTTGTAAGGCGTTGTCCGGGTTGTGGGACTGCACGCAGAGATCGCCTAAGACACCATAGTGCGCAGCTGTAAGACGTTGTCCGGTTTGTGGGACTGTACGCAATGATGGATCCACGTGAATAAATTTCTCTATATTATGAGGAACTCAAGGTATATGTACAAAGAAAAGAAATTATGAAAGTTAAGAGAATTTATTAAAAGGGCATGTGTATGAATCAAATGAATAAAATGTTTAAGTGTTGACCTCTGACCTGAGGGACACGAAAATGAAATAAATGATTGGGTGTTGACCTCTGACCTGAGGGACACATATATGAAATAAGTGATAGGGTGTCGACCTCTGACCTGAGGGACACATAATTTAAATAAGGAAAAGTATGTGGGCCTCTGTTTTGAGGTGTTAAGTGTGTTGAATGAAATTTGTACATTGGCCTCTGATTTGAGGTGATGTACTGAAATAAAGTAAGTATGTGAAAAGAATAAAAAGTAAAGGAAATGGAAATTTGGAATGAATAATGAAAATGGAATTTGGAATGAATAATGAAAATGGAAATTTGGAATGCATAATGAAAATGGAAATTTGGAATGAATAATGAAAATGGAATTTGGAATGAATAATGAAAAAGGAAATTTGGAATGCATAATGAAAATGGAAATTTGGAATGAATAATGAAAATGGAATTTGGATTGAATAATGAATATAGAAATAATGAAATGAGTATGGTGTGCAATATGTGATGATATGCTTTATTTGCTAGTTGTGTTTGACCTAGCGGGTTGTTATGTCTAGTTAGAAACTGCTTTCTATTTCATGTGCAAAGCTCACTCCGTTACATTTTTCAGGTACGGAGATTGAGTTGGCACAGCCCCCGGCCAAGCAAGAGTACTTTCCCATACAGGGAGAGTAGGGTTGTTATGGGTTTTAGATCATAATATGAACCTAAGCCTCCTACACTATTTTGATGTAAATTTGTTATAAATATTTTTAAATGAGGCTTAGGATGTTTTGTTTTGAGAAAAATTATGGGTTTTGGTTTTTGACACTCAAACTTAGTATTTCCGCTGAAACTCTGATTATTTGATGCACTCTGATATATTTGGAGCCCATGGGGCCTTGATATTATTTATATATACATTCTAAAGCCCTGGTTGCTTATTTGAAATTGTCTATCACAGGTTGAAGTTTGGAATAGTCCTAAAAACAAACAAAACTCCGTCCGTTTGACGGGTGATTTTTATTAAATTAAAATGAAATTTCAAATTCACATTTTTAATAGCGGGGTTTTAAGGGTAAAAATCTTAGGTGTTACATTTATGGTATCAGAGCAGTTTCCCTCGGCCTTTGGAGTGTGAATTCACATCTCCATTGGTTACTCACCAAGAGAGTAACCAGGAAATAGTGTCAAGTTCTATAGTAGTTACTTAGGTTTATAGTTATAGAACCCTATGTAGATATGTACTAAATTATGTATATGTCCGCATCAACAAAACCTTTTGTTGTCGCACTGTTGCAACATGAAGAATCAGCTTTTCCATTTTCCTGCTAGCAGTTCGGCTACTTATCGTAAGATCAATTCCCCAGCCGATTCTTTGAAACCCAATCCGTATGACATCTATTTTCAAGAAGGGAAAACTTCTGCAATGGTTAAGCTTAGATCGACTATCGATGACAAGGAGCAACACGTGGGGGTACAAGTTGGTGAGAAGAAGAGTATAATTGTGAGACCGGGAATGGTTCTCCTGAAGCAACACTTGGCTCATGAAGAACAGGTGGGCATAGTAAAGAACTGTCGTGAGATGGGCTTAGGCCCTGGAGGTTTTTATCAACCAGGCTTTACAAGTGGAGCCAGACTCCGACTGAAAATGATGTGCCTCGGCTTAGACTGGAATCCTCAAACCCGAGTATATGGACACAAAAGGGTAATTGATGGAAGCGAACCGCCCAATATTCCTGATCATTTCATTCAGCTGGTTATGAGAGCGATGCAAGAAGCACAATCTTTGATTGAGAAGGAATGCGGTGTAAGTGAAGTGGAGAACATACTTCCTTCCATGTCCCCAGATATCTGCATTGTCAATTTCTATGAAGAAAATGGAAAGCTTGGTCTCCATCAGGATCGTGACGAAAGTATTGGAAGCCTGCAAAGAGGGATACCGGTAGTTTCATTCTGCATTGGTGACTCGGCTGAGTTTCTCTATGGAGACCAGAGAGATCCAAGGAGAGCAGAAAGAATTATCTTGGGGTCGGGCGATGTATTAATATTCGGTGGCGAGTCTCATCACATCTTTAATGGAGTGTCGGCAATCATACCAGACACAACTCCAGAGGGATTACTCAATGACACAGGACTTCGTCTTGGACGTCTCAACCTTACATTCCGACAATATCAGTTTCCTGGTCCACACCCTTGAGGTCTGAGGTGCAGCTACTTAAGGAGATCAGGGCCAAACCAACAAAACGTATGACACGATTCAAAAAAAAAAAGTTGGATAAACCTTTTAGGTACTTTCAATCTGCATCTCTACTAAGCTTTAGTGTAGAACATCCTAAATCAATTCTCTTGGAATTTTAAATTCCTAATCCTGTATTTCTAGACGTTGTGAAACCTAAGAAAGACTCATCTTCAAATCCAATCTTGAGTACCATCTAACGGAACACGTAAGAAAAACCTTACTTAGTTATAAGACCGTAACAAGAGACCTAACCAAAAACCTTGTGATAGTGTCGTCCTTTAATAGAGTGTAAGGTCAGGATTGGTCATCCTTTCTCTTGCATCTGTTAAAAGATAATGCTATCATTCAACAACGCAGTGATGTACAGTTGATAAATGTGAGATTGGGATTGACCACCTCGGTCTTCGCGTTTATTGACATGCTATATTATTGCAATCATCCAGTTGAGATCCGAATAAACCACCTAGGAATTCTATCTCTGTCGAAAGCCCGATTGAACGTTAATCCTATAGGATCTTTACTAAGACTCGTAAACAGTAATTCGCAAACCAACCCCATTCAAGACACTCATATTCTATATTTCCACCGAGAACATCCAACTAAATGATCGAACCACCCCTCTAACTTGTATGAGAACTTAGCCGTATACGTAAGTATGAAGAGCCATCATATCCTAGAAAATCCGAAACAACACCAATAATACCGATTAGCAGTCAACTTAATCCCATGTACCACCTCGCCAACCAATTAAGAACCTAGCTAATCAATTCTTGGAATCAACCCAGTTTCTTCCCTGCCTTCGACTTACTCAGGTATGTTGATACTAAGTAGGGGAGACTTGACGACTCAATTCGGACCCTGTTCGAGCGACAATAACTAGTAATCATACCATAAGCCATAGGACTACTAAATAGATAATTCCTAACGCTTCGCGGAGGATCGAATGAGAGTTAAATTAGGGATAAAACAAGACCTCCTAAAAATAACACCGAATTGAGAAATAACAACTAGACCTTGACCTTGGCCCTCAAGTGAAATCGATCTTTAGGAATTCCTATACCGAATTGAAATTATTAAACGAACGGGAAGGAAGTAGCATCGAAGTAGAATGCGAGTATGGTGAAGATTGATTTTAAGAGTGACTTTGCTAGACTCACTTGAAGGAATAAAGGGTGAACGGGATAAAAGTGAAGTCGCGAAATGGAATCTCAATTAAGATGTTATGTCGGAACACCGCAAGTGATAATCTAAGTATTTTGGGACTCTATGCATTTGACAGGACTCCGGTTGACCGAGACCAATCAATCAGCCGCCGATCCATAAAAAACGCATCCTTCGACGGCTCTTTGCTGAAAACGCACACTTTGGGGATAATCTCCATTGTCTTCTTGCTTGACATGTATCCAGTCCCTCCTGGGTCATCGTGCAAAGACCGTGAGACTCATCCTTGAGTGCTTCATGTTTCTTCTTTTCATCTTCACTCTCTTCAAGTTCCAAGCATCTCAGATGCATAGGTGAGAATTCGCCAAGTCATAGAAAACTGAACAACATGACCTCTTTTCAGCTTTGGATACCGGTTGGGAACCTGTGTACTCTATTCTGAGCAACGAATGAGCATACCCCCCTAGCATGGATATAACCAAGTATGTCAATGCTAAGTGGGGGAGGATTTGAATCCAAGGAATGGGAGATGGAACTTTAATAAAAAGAAAACTGACGATCCTGTCCAGATAGAGGAGATACATTGTATTAAAGGACAAGCATTGAAATAGGCATGACCCTAACCACACTTGGAGTGGGAAATAAAAATCGTAGGAAAGTGAAAACCATAGTCAGAAGCTTTACCAATGGGATGGTTCTCCAGTTACGGAAATCAACGGAATTTCGGGGACGAAATTCTAATAAGTGGGGGAGAAATGTAACATCCCGAATTTTAATTCAAATAATATTTAGAATAATGATAAGATTTGGAAGTAAGGATTATTCTAAAAAGGATTTAAAATGATTGATTAGGAGTTCTTTGAATGCCATAAAGGAATCAAGAAGCATTGGCATCAAAAAGGAGGTTGAAAGATGAACAAAAGAGCGTTAGAAGCGATGTTTTTGGTGTTATAAACACCCTATATTAGGAAATTCAAAATAAAATATTTAAAACTCTAAATACAAATTCCACCGTTGGATGTGAAGTAGGATAGGTGAGGAAGCTTGCTTTAAAATTTGAGGAAGATCCAACGGGTAACGAAGAAGTTATGGCCTTCCAAAGTCTGGATGCTGCAAAATTGTGCAGCTTAATCGATTAAACTGAAATTTAATCGATTAAGGTCTGCAGAGGGACAAAATTTAATCGATTATTAATCGATTAAATGTTGTTGCAGTGGAAAAAAATAAAGGCGATCCACACGTTAGTTTTGGCCAAAATTCGAGCTTCCTCTCTCTAGGGCACAAAAATTCTCATTCCAATCAATCAAGCCTCAAGTGAATCACTCCATAGTCCATTCTCAAGTCCTTCCTTGTTGCTCCAAGTAAGTTTTTAAGCTTTGGATATCTCCCTTTCTTCCTCTCAAATTCTTACTCCCCTTTCTCTCTCCTCTATCCATGGTGGTTTTCAAATTCTAAGCCATGAAGCTCTACTTTTTCTCAAGCTTTGGCATGAACCATGGCATAAATGATGATCTTTTCCTTTTATGGCTCTATTTTAGGTTCTATCACCCTCTTGTGGAGTTTGAGCTCTTTGGTGGGCAAACCCAAGCATAGGGCACTTGGAATCACCTTATCTCCAAGTGTTTGAGGTAAGGGGGTGGATATTGTGAGCATTGCCTTGTTCTAGGGAGTTGGTTATAGTTAGTATATAATGATTTGTTAGGGTTATGTGTTAGGGGAGAAAATTAGATTATAAAACCCTAGGTTATTGAGTATAAAACTCTAGTTAATTAAATATGTATGATGTTGAATGTAAAGACTAGGAAAAGAGAACTCAATGATATGAAAATGAATTATTTGATAAATGAAATTTTTATAATGATTATAATGAAGTACAAGAGGAATTGGGTAATATGATAGGGAAGTTGCAATAAATGAATTCTATGATTATTGATTTTATTTGTAAAGTTGTGAATTAAATGATAATTGATTATTGTTGCAAATATATGTATGTGTTATGATTGATTGAACAAGAAAATGGAAATTTAGTAGTATAATTGGATAAAGTAAATAATGATTTTATGACATTGAATGCAATACTTTAAAAATATGGTGGTGCACTTTCAAAAGGCTAAAGGTAAATTGGTTAAAAGAGCCAGTCTTGTAAGACGTTGTCCGGGTTGTGGGACTGTACGCTTAGACTGGTGAGAATCAAGTCGTGTAAGACGTTGTCCGGGTTGTGGGACTGTACGCATCGACTGGTTTGATTTGAGGTCGTGTAAGACGTTGTCCGGGTTGTGGGACTGTACGCATCGACTGGTTTGATTTAATGTCTTGTAAGACGTTGTCCGGGTTGTGGGCCTGCACGCATAGACTTGTGCGATCCAGATCTTGTAAGGCATTGTCCGGGTTGTGGGACTGCACGCATAGATCGCGTAAGACGCCATAGTGCGCAGCTGTAAGACGTTCTTCGGGTTGTGGGACTGTACGCAATGATGGATCCACGTGAATAAATTTCCCTATATTATGAGGAACTCAAGGTATATGTACAGAGAAAAGAAATTATGAAAGTTAAGAGAATTTATGAAAAGGGCATGTGTATGAATCAAATGAATAAAATGTTTAAGTGTTGACCTTTGACCTGAGGGACACGAAAATGAAATAAATGATTGCGTGTTGACCTCTGACCTGAGGGACACATATATGAAATAAGTGATAGGGTGTCGACCTCTGACCTGAGGGACACATAATTTAAATAAGGAAAAGTATGTGGGCCTCTGTTTTGAGGTGTTAAGTGTGTTGAATGAAATTTGTACATTGGCCTCTGATTTGAGGTGATGTACTGAAATAAAGTAAGTATGTGAAAAGAATAAAAAGTAAAGGAAATGGAAATTTGGAATGAATAATGAAAATGGAATTTGGAATGAATAATGAAAATGGAAATTTGGAATGCATAATGAAAATGGAAATTTGGAATGAATAATGAAAATGGAATTTGGAATGAATAATGAAAATGGAAATTTGGAATGCATAATGAAAATGGAAATTTGGAATGAATAATGAAAATGGAATTTGGATTGAATAATGAATATAGAAATAATGAAATGAGTATGGTGTGCAATATGTGATGATATGCTTTATTTGCTAGTTGTGTTTGACCTAGCGGGTTGTTATGTCTAGTTAGAAACTCCTTTCTATTTCATGTGCAAAGCTCACTCCCTTACATTTTTCAGGTACGGAGATTGAGTTGGCACAGCCCCCGGCCGAGTACTTTCCCTTACAGGGAGAGTAGGGTTGTTATGGGTTTTAGATCATAATATGGACCTAAGCCTCCTACACTATTTTGATGTAAATTTGTTAAAAATATTTTTAAGTGAGGCTTAGGATGTTTTGTTTTGAGAAAAATTATGGGTTTTGGTTTTTGACACTCAAACTTAGTATTTCCGCTGAAACTCTGATTATTTGATGCACTCTGATATATTTGGAGCCTATGGGGCCTTGATATTATTTATATATACATTCTAAAGCCCTGGTTGCTTATTTGAAATTGTCTATCTCAGGTTGAAGTTTGGAATAGTCCTAAAAACAAACAAAACTCCGTCCGTTTGACGGGTGATTTTTATTAAATTAAAATGAAATTTCAAATTCACATTTTTAATAGCGGGGTTTTAAGGGTAAAAATCTTAGGTGTTACATTTATGGTATCAGAGTAGTTTCCCTCGGCCTTTGGAGTGTGAATTCACATCTCCATTGGTTACTCACCAAGAGAGTAACCAGGAAATAGTGTCAAGTTCTATAGTAGTTACTTAGGTTTATAGTTATAGAACCCTATGTAGATATGTACTAAATTATGTATATGTTCGCATCAACAGAACCCTTTGTTGTCGCACTGTTGCAACATGAAGAATCAGCTTTTCCATTTTCCTGCTAGCAGTTCGGCTACTGATCGTAAGATCAATTCCCCAGCCGATTCTTGGAAACCCAAGCCATATGACATCTGTTTTCAAGAAGGGCAAACTTCTGCAATGGGTAAGCTTAGATCGACTATCGAAGACCAGAAGCAACACGTGGGGGTACAAGTTGGTGAGAAGAAGAGTATAATTGTGAGACCGGGAATGGTTCTCCTGAAGCAACACTTGGCTCATGAAGAACAGGTGGGCGTAGTAAAGAACTGTCGTGAGATGGGCTTAGGCCCTGGAGGTTTTTATCAACCAGGCTTTACAAGTGGAGCCAGACTCCGACTGAAAATGATGTGCCTCGGCTTAGACTGGAATCCTCAAACCCGAGTATATGGACACAAAAGGGTAATTGATGGAAGCGAACCGCCCAATATTCCTGATCATTTCATTCAGCTGGTTATGAGAGCGATGCAAGAAGCACAATCTTTGATTGAGAAGGAATGCGGTGTAAGTGAAGTGGAGGACATACTTCCTTCCATGTCCCCAGATGTCTGCATTGTCAATTTTTATGAAGAAAATGGAAAGCTTGGTCTCCATCAGGACCGTGACGAAAGTGTTGGAAGCCTGCAAAGAGGGATACTGGTAGTTTCATTCTGCATTGGTGACTCGGCTGAGTTTCTCTATGAAGACCAGAGAGATCCAAGGAGAGCAGAAAGAATTATCTTGGGGTCGGGCGATGTATTAATATTCGGTGGTGAGTCTCGTCACATCTTTCATGGAGTGTCGGCAATCATACCAGACACAACTCCAGAGGGATTACTCAATGACACAGGACTTCGTCTTGGACGTCTCAACCTTACATTCCGACAATATCAGTTTCCTGGTCCACACCCTTGAGGTCTGAGGTGCAGCTACTTAAGGAGATCAGGGCCAAACCAACAAAAGGTATGACACGATTCAAAAAAAAAACTTGGATAAACCTTTTAGGTACTTTCAATCTGCATCTCTACTAAACTTTAGTGTAGAACATCCTAAATCAATTCTCTTGGAATTTTAAATTCCTAATCCTGTATTTCTAGACGTTGTGAAACCTAAGAAAGACTCATCTTCAAATCCAGTCTTGAGTACCATCTAACGGAACACGTAAGAAAAACCTTACTTAGTTATAAGACCGTAACAAGAGACCTAACCAAAAACCTTGTGATAGTGTCGTCCTTTAATAGAGTGTAAGGTCAGGATTGGTCATCCTTTCTCTTGCATCTGTTAAAAGATAATGCTATCATTCAACAACGCAGTGATGTACAGTTGATAAATGTGAGATTGGGATTGACCACCTCGGTCTTCGCGTTTATTGACATGCTATATTATTGCAATCATCCAGTTGAGATCCGAATAAACCACCTAGGAATTCTATCTCTGTCGAAAGCCCGATTGAACGTTAATCCTATAGGATCTTTACTAAGACTCGTAAACAGTAATTCGCAAACCAACCCCATTCAAGACACTCATATTCTATATTTCCACCGAGAACATCCAACTAAATGATCGAACCACCCCTCTAACTTGTATGAGAACTTAGCCGTATACGTAAGTATGAAGAGCCATCATATCCTAGAAAATCCGAAACAACACCAATAATACCGATTAGCAGTCAACTTAATCTCATGTACCACCTCGCCAACCAATTAAGAACCTAGCTAATCAATTCTTGGAATCAACCCAGTTTCTTCCCTGCCTTCGACTTACTCAAGTATGTTGATACTAAGTAGGGGAGACTTGACGACTCAATTCGGACCCTGTTCGAGCGACAATAACTAGTAATCATACCATAAGCCATAGGACTACTAAACAGATCATTCCTAACGCTTCGCGGAGGATCGAATGAGAGTTAAATTAGGGATAAAACAAGACCTCCTAAAAATAACACCGAATTGAGAAATAACAACTAGACCTTGACCTTGGCCCTCAAGTGAAATCGATCTTTAGGAATTCCTATACCGAATTGAAATTATTAAGCAACGGGAAGGAAGTAGCATCGAAGTAGAATGCGAGTATGGTGAAGATTGATTTTAAGAGTGACTTTGCTAGACTCACTTGAAGGAATAAAGGGTGAACGGGATAAAAGTGAAGTCGCCAAATGGAATCTCAATTAAGATGTTATGTCGGAACACCGCAAGTGATAATCTAAGTATTTTGGGACTCTGTGCATTTGACAGGACCCCGGTTGACCGAGACCAATCAATCAACCGCCGATCCATAAAAAACGCATCCTTCGACGGCTCTTTGCTGAAAACGCACACTTTGGGGATAATCTCCATTGTCTTCTTTCTTAACATGTATCCAGTCCCTCCTGGGTCATCGTGCAAAGACCGTGAGACTCATCCTTGAGTGCTTCATGTTTCTTCTTTTCATCTTCACTCTCTTCAAGTTCCAAGCATCTCAGATGCATAGGTGAGAATTCGCCAAGTCATAGAAAACTGAACAACATGACCTCTTTTCAGCTTTGGATACCGGTTGGGAACCTGTGTACTCTATTCTGAGCAACGAATGAGCATACCCCCCTAGCATGGATATAACCAAGTATGTCAATGCTAAGTGGGGGAGGATTTGAATCCAAGGAATGAGAGATGGAACTTTAATAAAAAGAAAACTGACGATCCTGTCCAGATAGAGGAGATACATTGTATTAAAGGACAAGCATTGAAATAGGCATGACCCTAACCACACTTGGAGCGGGAAATAAAAATCGTAGGAAAGTGAAAACCATAGTCAGAAGCTTTACCAATGGGATGGTTCTCCAGTTACGGAATTCAACGGAATTTCGGGGACGAAATTCTAATAAGTGGGGGAGATATGTAACATCCCGAATTTTAATTCAAATAATATTTAGATTAACGATAAGATTTGGAAGTAAGGATTATTCTAAAAAGGATTTAAAATGATGGATTAGGAGTTCTTTGAATGCCATAAAGGAATCAAGAAGCATTGGCATCAAAAAGGAGGTTGAAAGATGAACAAAAGAGCGTTAGAAGCGATGTTTTTGGTGTTATAAACACCCTATATTAGGAAATTCAAAATAAAAGATTTAAAACTCTAAACACAAATTCCACCGTTGGATGTGAAGTAGGATAGGTGAGGAAGCTTGCTTTAAAATTTGAGGAAGATCCAACGGGTAACGAAGAAGTTATGGCCTTCCAAAGTCTGGATGCTGCAAAATTGTGCAGCTTAATCGATTAAACTGAAATTTAATCGATTAAGGTCTGCTGAGGGAAAAAATTTAATCGATTAAATGTTGTTGCAGTGGAAAAAAATAAAGGCGATCCACACGTTAGTTTTGGCCAAAATTCGAGCTTCCTCTCTCTAGGGCACAAAAATTCTCATTCCAATCAATCAAGCCTCAAGTGAATCACTCCATAATCCATCCTCAAGTCCTTCCTTGTTGCTCCAAGTAATTTTTTAGGCTTTGGATATCTCCCTTTCTTCCTCTCAAATTCGAACTCCCCTTTCTCTCTCCTCTATCCATGGTTGTTTTCAAATTCTAAGCCATGAAGCTCTACTTTTTCTCAAGCTTTGGCATGAACCATGGCATAAATGATGATCTTTTCCTTTTATGGCTCTATTTTAGGTTCTATCACCCTCTTGTGGAGTTTGAGCTCTTTGGTGGGAAAACCCAAGCATAGGGCACATGGAATCACCTTATCTCCAAGTGTTTGAGGTAAGGGGGTGGATATTGTGAGCATTGCCTTGTTCTAGGGAGTTGGTTCTAGTTAGTATATAATGATTTGTTAGGGTTATGTGTTAGGGGAGAAAATTAGATTATAAAACCCTAGGTTATTGAGTATAAAACTCTAGTTAATTAAATATGTATGATGTTGAATGTAAAGACTAGGAAAAGAGAACTCAATGATATGAAAATGAATTATTTGATAAATGAAATTTGGATAATGATTATAATGAAGTACAAGAGGAATTGGGTAATATGATAGGGAAGTTGCCATAATGAATTCTATGATTATTGATTTTATTTGTAAAGTTGTGAATTAAATGATAATTGATTATTGTTGCAAATATATGTATGTGTTATGATTGATTGAACAAGAAAATGGAAATTTAGTAGTATAATTGGATAAAGTAAATAATGATTTTATGACATTGAATGCAATACTTTAAAAATATGGTGGTGCACTTTCAAAAGGCTAAAGGTAAATTGGTTAAAAGAGCCAGTCTTGTAAGACGTTGTCCGGGTTGTGGGACTGTACGCTTAGACTGGTGAGAATCAAGTCGTGTAAGACGTTGTCCGGGTTTTGGGACTGTACGCATCGACTGGTTCGATTTGAGGTCGTGTAAGACGTTGTCCGGGTTGTGGGACTGTACGCATCGACTGGTTTGATTTATTGTCTTGTAAGACGTTGTCCGGGTTGTGGGACTGCACGCATAGATCGCGTAAGATGCCATAGTGCGCAGCTGTAAGACGTTGTCCGGGTTGTGGGACTGTACGCAATGATGGATCCACGTGAATAAATTTCCCTATATTACGAGGAACTCAAGGTATATGTACAGAGAAAAGAAATTATGAAAGTTAAGAGAATTTATGAAAAGGGCATGTGTATGAATCAAATGAATAAAATGTTTAAGTGTTGACCTCTGACCTGAGGGACACGAAAATGAAATAAATGATTGGGTGTTGACCTCTGACCTGAGGGACACATATATGAAATAAGTGATAGGGTGTCGACCTCTGACCTGAGGGACACATAATTTAAATAAGGAAAAGTATGTGGGCCTCTGTTTTGAGGTGTTAAGTGTGTTGAATGAAATTTGTACATTGGCCTCTGATTTGAGGTGATGTACTGAAATAAAGTAAGTATGTGAAAAGAATAAAAAGTAAAGGAAATGGAAATTTGGAATGAATAATGAAAATGGAATTTGGAATGAATAATGAAAATGGAAATTTGGAATGAATAATGAAAATGGAATTTGGAATGAATAATGAAAATGGAAATTTGGAATGCATAATGAAAATGGAAATTTGGAATGAATAATGAAAATGGAATTTGGATTGAATAATGAATATAGAAATAATGAAATGAGTATGGTGTGCAATATGTGATGATATGCTTTATTTGCTAGTTGTGTTTGACCTAGCGGGTTGTTATGTCTAGTTAGAAACTACTTTCTATTTCATGTGCAAAGCTCACTCCCTTACATTTTTCAGGTACGGAGATTGAGTTGGCACAGCCCCCGGCCGAGTACTTTCCCTTACAGGGAGAGTAGGGTTGTTATGGGTTTTAGATCATAATATGGACCTAAGCCTCCTACACTATTTTGATGTAAATTTGTTATAAATATTTTTAAGTGAGGCTTAGGATGTTTTGTTTTGAGAAAAATTATGGGTTTTGGTTTTTGACACTCAAACTTAGTATTTCCGCTGAAACTCTGATTATTTGATGCACTCTGATATATTTGGAGCCCATGGAGCCTTGATATTATTTATATATACATTCTAAAGCCCTGGTTGCTTATTTGATATTGTCTATCACAGGTTGAAGTTTGGAATAGTCCTAAAAACAAACAAAACTCCGTCCGTTTGATGGGTGATTTATATTAAATTAAAATGAAATTTCAAATTCACATTTTTAATAGCGGGGTTTTAAGGGTAAAAATCTTAGGTGTCACAACATCCCCACATCGGATCCCCTGATCCTCATCATATACCCTATACGCATACCTAGGGATCATCATCCCTCCACTGACTCCCGGTAGAATGAACGACAGGCTCGCCTCCGCTCTCATCCTCCACGGGATCCTCCTCGATCTCATCCGATGGAGAGTGTACCCTACCACTGGGTACAGGGTCAGGAGATGGTGTGACCCTAACTGGGCTCCTCGAATCAGAAGGGGGAGACTCCTCGCGGACGACTCTCGAAGAAAAAGGGTGTGAGCGGTTAGGTCTAAAACGAAAGCTGTGATAAGAGCGAGCTGGTCGTGTGGGAGGTGGTCCATGATATGTGTAAAAAGGTGGTACGTGCATAGTGTATATGATGGGAATCCTAAACCTACGAGGACGAAATCGAATCAGCGGGTTCGGGTGGTAGAAGGTAACCTCTACCTCTCCCTCGAACACCGCGCGATGGTCCTCGTAGATCCATGTGCCACTAGGAAGTGGTTGGATCTCGATGCAAGCGATGTAGCGAGACATCACCTACAAGGGCATAGGGGTAAGTAATTCTACACACATAATCAATAGAGAATAAATATATCTACAATATGAATGTATAAATATGCAACAATGAACAACAATCACATTTAGCACTTAGCAGTTATTGAATGCAAGTAAGATGCTCATACTTATTTCACTTATCAGGCCTATTTCCATCAATCTATGTCACTCTCTGACGTCCATCCTTTACTTCCCAACACTCAACAGTGCATTGTACTCCTCGGTGTACAACATTCGTACATTCGCCAAGAATGTACACGACAAGCTTGGAATCCATGCCACCCGAGCACGTCCCATCATCCAAACGGTATAACCATATCGGCATCTCACTAAGCCGACCACGTCGTCCACCATAACGTGTCATCAAGCGAGCCGTCAGTTGGCACTCCTAGAGGCCCTCCTCATATTACAAGAACATGAATATGATCTAACATCCGAACTCCAGAATGAATGCATTATCTTGGGTTAAAAGGAATTGATTGATGTATTTTTTTTCTTTTATTAACACATTACATGCCACCCGAGCAATGTATCTTTATACAAATGAAAACATCATATCATCAATCAAATTCTTTTTAAGTCTAGATCCCTTGGATTATCGTTATTTAATCATTAACCAATTGATTCAGAATTAAAAATGATATTTTTAATATTCTGGGTGAACTACTCGAGAGTTCTTCACTTATTTCCATATTACTCGAGTGTTCTTCAGAATACTCGAGTGTTCATGTCTTTCTGGGGATTTGGGTTTCAGCTTCATAAAAATACTTGAGTAGTTCATGAGTACTCGAGTGTTCTTCATCAATTCCATAACACTCGAGTGACCCCTGCATTACTCGAGTGGTTTACCTTAAGAGATCCTCATGAATCAGTTATTACTCGAGTCATGGTCCTGATACTCGAGTGTTTTAACACAAAATAAACTGTTTCATCACAATTTTACTCGAGTATCAAGCCAAGTACTCGAGTCTTTTCTCACAGAACAGACTGGAAACTTGGTTTTAACATACCATTTTCAATTCTAACCATTTTTAGTCCAATCCAATGATCAACAGAGTTCATATACCATATATTAAACATGTTACAAAACTTAGCACATATCAAATTACAGATTTGACAGAGAATCACAAGATTATGCATAAAACATACAATTTCACAACTTAACATCTCAATTTGCAAAATACTCAACAAACTTGTGAAATAATGCTCATTACAGCTTGCATGCATCTTGTAAAACTTGCTCAAAACATCCATAGAGTATGAATTGGTCTCCAAACCAAAGTTCCTATTCAATCTAAGCCCTTAGAGCCTCTTGGTGGCTCTCTAATGAAAATCATGGAATTTAAACTCCATCTAGTGCATGAATTAACTTCCCCTTACCTCAAATTCGTGTGAGAACTGAAATTGGACAGAAAAACGAACTCCAAGCTAGTTTCCCCAAGAACCATATGACAGCAACACAGTTTTGAGTGAGGTCATAAAACCAGAGATTTTGATGGTGAAATCATGCAAAATAATTGGGGAAAGTAATTAGAAATCATTCTCTGCAACACATACTAGAGAATGGAATGAAATTGAAGTCTCAAAGATTCAAGGGCTTACCAAAATCGATTGCTCAGGTAAGCTCCAGGAACTGAAAAACAGCTTCAACTCCTTCCCTTCTCAGATTCGATTCTCACTCTATACTCGTTTTTGACTAATAATCTTTGTGTCTTTACGAAGCCCTGGATGTGAGCTTCGTAATCGTGTATCACTCGAATTCTAACACCCAAAAATGAAGAGGAATCGAGAGAAACAATTTCGAAACCCTAACCTCACAATTTCATCAACAAAGCCTTCAATCTTGTTGATGAATGGCTTAAATAGACAGGGAGGAAGCTCATGTGTGACGACACGACGGCTAAGGACGTGGGAGGGTGGTGATTTCGTGTCAGCGAAACGAAATCGTTGATGGTGACTCACCTAACGCACTAACTCGTGCAACTCTGACCAGAATACTCGAGTAGTCAAGATAATACTCGAGTATTTTGCCCAGTTTTTGAAAAATAATAATTTTATTTACTTTCCCTCCAAAATCTTTTCTATATTTACTTCTAGGTCCCAACCCAGGGACTAATATGCAAAATATTTATTTCATGCATAATTATATTTATTTAATAAATACAAACACATCTTCTAAATACATAACACAGAATTTTAATCAAGGATTAAAATAGAAATAATTAATTATAATAAATTTTATAATTAACATTTCATTAATCAGTGATTAAAATTTTGGGGTGTTACACTACTCCCCCACTTACAAGGAATTTCGTCCCCGAAATTCAACTCATACAAACAATTCAGGATAATCCTGACGCATCTTATCCTCTAATTCCCAAGATGCTTCCATCACATCGCCACAAATCCAGACGAATTTGACCAAACAAATATCCTTCCCTCTAAGCTGCTTGACTCTTCGGTCTTCAATACGAATAGGCATGGCTTCAAAGGTTAGGTTCTCATGGATTTCTAGGTCATCAGGTTGGATTCTAAGAATGATGGTGGGATCATGAATATACCTCTTCAATTGAGACACATGGAATACATTATGAAGATTAGCTAAGGACGGGGGCAGGGCTAATTGATAAGCTACTGGGCCAACTCTCTTAAGAATTTGATAAGGACCCATAAACTTAGGTGATAGTTTCTGGGTTTTCAAGGCTCTACTAACACCTTTGGTTGGTACTATTCTAATGAACACATGGTCACCTTCAGCAAATTCTAAGGGTTTCCTCCTCCTATCAGCATAGCTCTTCTGCCTACTCTGAGCTGTCCTCATTTTTTCTTGTATCATCTTGATCTTCTCATTTGTTTCTTGTACAAATTCTGGTCCAACCAAAGAACTCTCCCCCACTTGAAACCAGCATAATGGTGTCTGACACTTTCTCCCATACAAAGCTTCAAATGGTGCCATTCCAATGCTCGTGTGGAAACTATTGTTGTACGTAAATTCCACGAGCGGCAACATTTGCTCCCAATTCCCTTGACCTTCCAAAACACAGGCTCTTAAGATGTCCTCCAGTGACTGAATAGTCCTTTCCGTTTGACCATCAGTCTGAGGGTGGTATGCAGAACTCAACTTCAATCTTGAACCCAGAGCTCGATGCAGATCCTGCCAAAACTTCGACGTAAACCTCGGATCGCGATCTGACACGATACTTGATGGTACTCCATGCAGGCGAACAACTTCCTCGATATACGACTGAGTGAATTTTTCCAAAGAGTAGCGCATGTTGACTGGAATAAAATGCGCTGACTTGGTCAAGCGATCTACGATCACCCAGATTGCATCATAATGACCAGTAGCTGTCTTTGGCAATCCTGACACGAAATCCATCGAGATACTATCCCACTTCCATAATGGAATCTCCAAGGGAAGTAATTCTCCTCCTGGCCTTTGGTGTTCCACCTTCGCCTTTTGACACACCAAACAACACGCCACATAACTAGCCACATCTTTCTTTAAGCCAGGCCACCAAAACATCTTCTTCAGGTCCTGATACATTTTGGTAGCTCCCGGATGCATACTCAGCTTACTCTTATGCGCTTCATCCAGAATCATTCTTCTTATCTCCATATTATCTGGCACACAAATTCTTGCTTTGAAGCGAAGGATTCCATCCTTTCCCTCTTGAAACTCTAACTCTTTGCCTTCCTCCCTAAGTCTCCTCTTTTCCTTGAGTCCTTCTTCTTCCTGTTGCAATTCACAAATTCTTTGCAAGAACTCATTAGCAATCTGCAGCATCCCCATCTTGATACTTGTTGGACCCACTTGCATCGTCAAGTTCAAATCTCGAAACTCATCCATCAACGCAGCTTCCTTGACCATCATCGAACTAATATGCATTGCTTTTCGACTCAATGCATCTGCCACCACATTTGCCTTCCCAGAATGGTAATGAAGCTCGAACTCATAATCTTTCAAGAACTCCATCCATCGGCGCTGCCTCATATTCAACTCCTTCTGGTCAAAGAGATACTTTAAACTCTTATGGTCACTAAACACCCGGAACGTAGTGCCATAGAGATAGTGCCTCCAAATCTTTAATGCAAAGACAACAGCTGCCAACTCTAGGTCATGAGTTGGATAGTTCATTTCATGAACTTTTAGCTGTCTCGAGGAGTAAGCGACTACCTTCCCCTCTTGCATCAAAACACTCCCAAGTCCTTGTTTCGATGCATCACAATACACCTCGAAACTCTTCTGTGTATCGGGCAAAATCAGCACAGGGGATGATGTCAACCTTTCGTTCACCTCTCGAAAACTCCTTTCACACTTCTCATCCCAAATAAAGGGTTGGTCTTTCTGTTAGGAAATAGGATGAGACAAAATGCAGCGGAAAAAAAAAATATATCCTATTTCCATCCAGGATCCATGTGAAAGCATGATTTGAGATAGGGAATAAAATTACCTTTTGCAGGGAAGAGGAGACCAACGAATCTTATCACGAACGCTTCGTCAATCACGAGCACATCAATGTGTTGTGCCTCTATTGGTATCCACACGAACAAATTCCCAATTGGAGTCACGTCTCTCTTATCAATGCTAGTAGAGAAGAGAGAGTCTGTGTATCACTCACTCTCTGATATGACGGCTAGGGTTGCCATTCTGTGTCTCACACACCTTTTTCCCCTAAAGCTAATAATATTATATTTATAATATTATCAGACCAACTGGTTGGGCTTTTAGGAGATAAATTCGAATTCTATCTTATATGTAGAAGATAAAATCAAATTTATATCTTATACATAAAGATAAAACGAATCATATCTTAATCATATCAGAAAGATTTAATTTTATAAAAATACAACTATTGTATTTTTATCAAATATAATATCTCCAATTTTATCTGCTCTTAGTGTGTGACCCTATAGGTTCCTGTAACGTTGGCAGTAATGTTAAAATCACATTTTAACTTTACAAGCAATGAGCGGTATCTAGCAACACATCATTGCTACCCAAGTGACAGGAATGTCTGTGATTTGACTAAACCTTTTACTGTGACCAATGAACATGTGTAAGTTTAATCCCTTTGTCCAAATATCATAGTTACACTCATGGCATGGAACGTGTCACCCATGAATAGTGTAACCTATGGTTTCTTGATCCCTGAGAAGACACGTCTATACAAGTCTCGTCAATATCTCATATTGACTGTCTTGAGTATGGCCATACATTTCACCGTCTCACTCAATCAAGGGGCCCAGAGATATAATTCCTATTGATAAGGAAGGACAAATCCCATCTACGTCACTCACATCCCTCTACATGATTTGTCATATACCCGACTACAACCGTTATGATCACCTGGTTAAAGATGACGTTTGATTGCGTGAAAGCATATAATTCCTCATGTTGGGAACCGTAGCGACTTCAGGTCGAAGGACCATGTACACCATTGTCACTATGAGAATTGCTTATGACACTCACTTAATAACCCATGTAGCATTCTCATGGCGGGTCAATCCAGTACACAATTGTCCCAATGTGTACTTACGTGAAGACTTGATATCCCATATCCATGACCGGTGAGATACAGTCATCAGTCTGCCACATACTAGTCTCGATGTATTATAGTTGTCCTTATTAACTATAATACTCGACTAGGGAATCTTTAAGGATAATTATCAATCAATAAGATCTCACTATCAAGTCATGTACTTGATATTCTTATGACATTGAGCTTATAATCCTAAGGACTTTATTACATCTATTTTAATTAAACAATTAAAGCATAAATATAATAAATGAAATGCCTCATTATTATTAATAGTAATAATCCATAAACATGAAATAAGTACAAGTAAAAGAGAAAATACGATTGCCACTAGGGCACTCTCCAACAATCTCCCACTTGCACTAGAGCCAATCGTTCATGTATCTAATACCATAAGCCCTAACATGTCCCTCATGCCTTTTTATGGCAAGAGGTTTAGTCAGTGGATCAGAAATATTATCATCTGTTGAAACTCTGCATATCTTCACATCTCCTCTGTCAATTATCTCTCGAATGATGTGAAAACGCCGAAGTATATGTTTGGATTTCTGGTGAGATCTCGGTTCCTTAGCTTGCGCAATGGCTCCATTGTTGTCACAATAGAGGTCCACTGGAAACTCAATACTAGGAACAACATCAAGTTCAGTTATGAACTTCTTAATCCAAACCGCTTCCTTCGCTGCTTCTGATGCAGCTATATACTCAGCTTCTGTTGTAGAATCAGCTACAGTCTCTTGCTTTGAACTCTTCCAGCAAATAGCCCCACCATTCAAACAAAATACAAATCCAGATTGTGATCTGAAATTGTCCTTATCAGTCTAGAAGCTAGCGTCGGTGTAACCCTTTACAACCAGCTCATCTTCACCTCCATATACCAAGAAAGCATCCTTAGTTCTTCTTAAGTACTTTAGGATATTCTTGACTGTTGTCTAGTGACCTTCACCTGCATCTGACTGGTATCTGCTCGTCATGCTCAAAGCATACGAAACATCAAGTCGAGTACATATCATGGCATACATGATAGATCCAATTGCAGATGCATATGGAATTCTATCCATGCGTTCCCTTTCTTCCTTAGTGGAAGGACACTGTTCCTTTGACAAGGTTATACCATGTGACATTGGCAAAGATCCCCTTTTGGAATCCTGCATGTTGAACCGTTTCAACACTTTGTCTATGTACGAACTTTGACTTAGGCCAAGCAATCTCCTTGATCTATCTCTATAAATCTTGATGCCTAATATATAGGTTGTTTCACCCAAATCCTTCATAGAAAAGCAATTCCCTATCCAAGTCTTAACAGACTATAAGGTAGGAATGTCATTCCCGATGAGTAGTATGTCATCCACATACAACACAAGAAAGACAATTGCGCTCCCACTAACCTTCTTATATACACAAGACTCTTCTTCGTTCTTGATGAAACCAAATTGTTTGATTGCATCATCAAATCGAATATTCCAACTACTAGAAGCTTGTTTCAATCCATAAATGGATCGTTGCAGCTTACAAACCTTTCCAGCATGCTTTGGATCAACAAAACCTTCAGGCTGTGTCATATACACATCCTCTAAAAGATTTCCATTAAGGAAAGCAGTTTTGACATCCATCTGCCAGATTTCATAATCATGAAATGCTGCAATAGCAAGCAAGATCCTAATAGATTTAAGCATGGCAACTGGTGAAAAAGTTTCATCATAGTCAATACCATGAACTTGTTTGAAACCTTTAGCAACCAATCGTCCTTTAAAGGTATGTACATTACCATCCATGTCAGTCTTCTTCTTGAAAACCCATTTGCACCCAATTGGTTTTACCCCATCAGGTAGATCAACCAAGATCCAAACTTGGTTGGTGTGCATGGACTCCATCTCAGATCTCATGGCTTGAAGCCATTTCTCAGAGTCGGGGCTGTTTATAGCCTCTTGGTAAGTAGTAGGTTCATCTTGATCAAAAATCATAATGTCATCCTCTTGAGTCAAGAGAAATCCATATCTCTCTGGCTGAAGAGGAATCCTACTTGACCTACGCAAAACTTGTGTAACTTGAGCAGGTTGTACATCCACAACATCTTGTGGAACTTGCTCAACATCCATCGCTTGGTCTTGGCTACTTTGGGATTCTTGAATCTCATCAAGATCTATTTTCCTCCCACTATTTCCTTTAGAGAGAAATTCTCTTTCAAGAAACACGCCTGTGCGAGCGACAAACACTTTGCCTTCTGTGGGATTGTAGAAATAGTATCCCTTAGTTTCTTTGGGATATCCTACAAAGTAGCATTTGTCAGATTTGGGACTAAGTTTATCAGAAAGTAGACGTTTCACATAAACATCACAACCCCAAATCTTGAGAAAAGACATACTAGGACGCCTCCCAGTCCATATCTCATATGGTGTCTTTTCAACCGCTTTCGATGGGGATCGGTTAAGTGTAAAAGCAGCTGTAAGCAGAGCATGTCCCCAAAAAGAGATAGGAAGGTCCGATTGACTCATCATACACCTAACCATGTCCAACAAGGTTCGGTTTCTCCTTTCTGAAACACCATTCCACTGGGGCGTTCCAGGAGGAGTGAGTTGAGATACTATACCACACTCTTTTAGACAGTCATCGAACTCTTGGCTAAGGTATTCACCACCTCGATCAGATCGAAGGGCTTTAATACTTTTGCCAAGTTGATTTTGTACTTCATTCTTGAATTCCTTGAACTTTTCAAAGGTTTCATGTTTGTATTTCATCAGATATACATACCCATATCTACTAAAATCATCAGTAAATGTGACGAAGTACGGGTAACCTCCTCTAGCATTTGAACTCATAGGCCCACATACATCTGTATGTATGAGTCCCAAAAGTTCATTAGCCCGTTCACTGCTGCCAGTAAATGGGCCCTTTGTCATCTTGCCCAACAAACAAGACTCACATGTCTCATAAGATTCAAAATCAAATGAGTCTAAGAATTCATCTTTATGAAGCTTAGAAATGCGTTTCTCATTTATATGGCACAAACGACAATGCCAAAGAAAAGTTTGGTTTGTATCATTTGATTTAAACCTTTTAGCATTAATGTTATAGACTGGATGATCAAGATCTAACAAATAAAGACCATTTATTAATTGTGCACTGCCAAAAAACATCTCATTCAAATAAATGGAACAACACTTGTTCCTTATTGAAAACGAAAAACCTACTTTGTCTAAACATGAAACTGAAATAATATTCCTACGAATAGCAGGTACACAATAAACATCCTCTAGTTCTAAAACTAATCCACTAGGTAAGGTTAAACTACAAGTTCCAACAGCAATGGCGGCAACTCTTGCTCCATTTCCAACTCGTAGTTCGACTTCACCTTTAGCTAATCTTCTACTCCTTTTTAGATCCTGCACATTAACACAAATGTGAGATCCACATCCAGTATCTAATACCAATGATGTTGAAGCAGAAAAATTAACTTCTATAACAAAAATACCTGAAGAAGAGGCTCCGCTTTTCTTCATTTCTTTCTCTTTAAGGTAATCTGGGCAATTCCTCTTCCAATGTCCCTCCTTGGTACAATGGAAGCAATTTCCCTCCTTAGCCACCCCACCTTTAGGCTTAAGAGCCTTAGCTACTCTAGCTTTGCCCTTATCCTTAGGTTTTTGTGTTTTCCCTTTGGCCTTACCTTTGCCCTTTCCATTTTGAACCAACAATACAGTTTTTCCCTTGTTGATATCATGCTCAGCAGTTTTCAACTTCCCTAACAATTCAGTTAGAGTGCTGTCAATGTTGTTCATGTTGTAATTCATGACAAACTGACTAAAGCTCTGTGGTAAGGAATGCAGAACTAAGTCAACGGCCAACTCTTGACCTAGTGGGAAACCCATCCTCTCAATGTTCTCAATATAACCAATCATCTTGATTACATGATGACTAACCGGGCTTCCCTCTATCATCTTACAAGTGAAAAGGGACCTTGTGACCTCAAAACGCTCATGCCTTGCTTGCCGTTGATAGAGCTCCTTAAGGTGTACGATCATATCGTACGCACTCATGTTCTCGTGAACCTTCTGAAGGTCAGGGGTCATAGTGACAAGCATGAGAGTTCCAACCTCTAAGGCATCATCTTGATGCCTACGGAAAGCATTCCGCTCAGCAGCCGGTGCATTAGCGGGGGGTGCTTCAGGGAGCGGTTGCTCTAGCACATACAGCTTTTTCTCATTCCTAAGGACAATCCTTAGGTTTCGATACCAGTCCAGGAAATTAATTCCCGTCAGTTTGTCCTTCTCAAGGACCGATCGCAGTGATAAGTTATTTGAATTGTTTGAAGTCATGGTGATCTAACAACAAAATAAAAGCAGAATTAAAATCATGTTTATTAAATATTTAATAAGGACTTTCATTAAATATTACTCCCACTATTTTCCTCAAATCAATAACCCTCAATATTGACTCGGAAAATCTCAGCGTAAGATTTTCTAGTGGGACCAAGATCCATATTTCATCTTATTATGAGTCAACTTTAGCTAATCACCCATAATTTGATTATTTAGGTAAGGAACCTTTTCCCAATCACATTTCATGTGACTCTTGGATCAATTGGGTGAATAACATTTATTCAAAATTAACTTATTAATTTATACCCAATTCTTTTGCCTATAACCATCCATTTAAGTTAGACCCAATGGTTGACATAACGAATATTACATTTATTCCTTCGCGTCTGACCAATGTAGATAAACGTACTCTACTTTAGCAGACCCACATTCAAAACGGCATCAATCAAGACGAGTGTCAAACATTGGAAGGCATATAACTTAATATTTCAGTTTGAGAGATTTTATATTTAAATGATCTCACCTATTTTATCTTACATTAACATACATTATAACGATAACATGCATCACATACATACTATAATTATAAACTACGTGATATGGTCATGGCCTAGAAAAACTAATTCACCCAAGCCAATGAGTGAATTAATACAAAGATCCTAAACGCATAGCTTCTTCTCCAAGAGCATTCCTTGAATGTATGCACCGGTCTTTCTCCAAGAGTCTTTCTTAAATCTCCTTTCCTTTTTCATCTTCAAGTCTTTCGCAATTTTTAATAAAAATATTACAAATAGAAACCTCGTTCATGAGGGGATTTAGATGAGAAAAGAAATACATATTGAATATAGAGAGAGGCACGACACGCAAGCCGTATTTAAAAATAAACCAAAAGAAAATAAAACATACACAGGCGCGAAACGATCTAAGAGGCCATGATCATTCACCATACAACAAACAACATATTAAATAAAATACATTATTATTTTATTAAAATTATGTTTGTTACGAATTATATAAAAAAATTATATTTTATCAACTCTTGATAAAAAAAACGTATCAACTCTTGAAAAAAAATAATAATAATAATACTGTGATGTACTCTTGATATGTGTACATATCTATTCACGGCACAAGCAGCACAAATCCTAAAGTTCACGCGGATTCATCTCTACTTGATATTCACTAAGTTCACGCCGCGGCACAATTCATATAGTTCACGCGGCGGCACAATATATATCAATTCATGATTCAGTTCGGCGGCTCAATTGATATATCAATTGATCATTCAGTTCAAATTTAATCTTGTTAACTCCAAGCCAAAAAGATTCACGGCGAACTCCAGGAATTGTTTTTTTTTTTTAATTTTAATTTTTGATTAATCCCACCCAACACATCATAATCATATAAAAACATGTTTAATCAAAAATAATCAAATCATGGTTTCGCAAGTAGCTCTGATACCACTTTTAGGAAATAGGATGCGACAAAACGCAGCGGAAAAAAAATATATCCTATTTCCATCCAGGATCCATGTGAAAGCATGATTTGAGATAGGGAATAAAATTACCTTTTGCAGGGGAGAGGAGACCAACGAATCTTATCACGAACGCTTCGTCAATCACGAGCACATCAATGTGTTGTGCCTCTATTGGTATCCACACGAACAAATTCCCAATTGGAGTCACGTCTCTCTTCTCTCAATGCTAGTAGAGAAGAGAGAGTCTGTGTATCACTCACTCTCTGATATGACGGCTAGGGTTGTCGTTCTGTGTCTCACACACCTTTTTCCCCTAAAGCTAATAATATTATATTTATAATATTATCAGACCAACTGGTTAGGCTTTTAGGAGATAAATTCGAATTCTATCTTATATGTAGAAGATAAAATCAAATTTATATCTTATACATAAAGATAAAACGAATCATATCTTAATCATATCAGAAAGATTTAATTTTATAAAAATACAACTATTCTATTTTTATCAAATATAATATCTCCAATTTTATCTGCTCTTAGTGTGTGACCCTATAGGTTCCTGTAACGTTGGCAGTAATGTTAAAATCACATTTTAACTTTACAAGCAATGAGCGGTATCTAGCAACACATCATTGCTACCCAAGTGACAGGAATGTCTGTGATTTGACTAAACCTTTTACTGTGACCAATGAACATGTGTAAGTTTAATCCCTTTGTCCAAATATCATAGTTACACTCATGGCATGGAACGTGTCACCCATGAATAGTGTAACCTATGGTTTCTTGATCCCTGAGTAGACGCGTCTATACAAGTCTCGTCAATATCTCATATTGACTGTCTTGAGTATGGCCATACATTTCACCGTCTCACTCAATCAAGGGGCCCAGAGATATAATTCCTATTGATAAGGAAGGACAAATCTCATCTACGTCACTCACATCCCTCTACATGATTTGTCATATACCCGACTACAACCGTTATGATCACCTGGTTAAAGATGACGTTTGATTGCGTGAAAGCATATAATTCCTCATGTTGGGAACCGTAGCGACTTCAGGTCGAAGGACCATGTACACCATTGTCACTATGAGAATCGCTTATGACACTCACTTAATAACCCGTGTAGCATTCTCATGGCGGGTCAATCCAGTACACAATTGTCCCAATGTGTACTTACGTGAAGACTTGATATCTCATATCCATGACCGGTGAGATACAGTCATCAGTCTGCCACATACTAGTCTCGATGTATTATAGTTGTCCTTATTAACTATAATACTCGACTAGGGAATCTTTAAGGATAATTATCAATCAATAAGATCTCACTATCAAGTCATGTACTTGATATTCTTATGACATTGAACTTATAATCCTAAGGACTTTATTACATCTATTTTAATTAAACAATTAAAGCATAAATATAATAAATGAAATGCCTCATTATTATTATTAGTAATAATCCATAAACATGAAATAAGTACAAGTAAAAGAGAAAATACGATTGCCACTAGGGCACTCTCCAACACTTTCCGGGTTAACTTTGTCAAGGGCAGTGCTAACTTCGAGAAACCTTCTATAAATCTTCTGTAGTAACCAGCCAAACCAAGAAAGCTCCTCACCTCCGTGACCGACTTCGGTTGTTCCCATTGCAGGACCGAGCTCACCTTCGTTGGATCAACTGCTATTCCTTTGTTTGAAATTACATGCCCTAAGAACTTAACTTCCTCCAGCCAGAACTCACATTTTGTAAGTTTGGCGTACAACTGCTTCTCCTTTAGGATACTCAACACTATCCTCAAGTGTTCAGCATGCTCCTCCGGGCTCTTGGAATAAATAAGGATATCATCAATTTACACAACCACTGCACGAATGAATCTAGATAGGGTCTAAAGATTCGATTCATGTAGTCCATGAAGATAGTTGGCGCATTAGTCAATCCGAATGGCATCACAACATACTCATAATGCCCGTATCGGGATCGAAATGCGGTTTTAGAGATATCCTCTTCCCTAATTCTGATCTGATGGTACCCTGATCTCAGATCAATCTTGGAAAATACTGAAGCTCCACGAACTTGATCCATAAGGTCATCAATCCTTGGCAATGGATACTTGTTCTTGATTGTGACCTTATTCAACTGCCGGTAGTCGATACACATCCTCATACTACCATCTTTCTTCTTAACGAACAAAACCGGAGCACCCCATGGTGACACACTTGGTCGGATCATTTGCTTCTGCAACAGCTCCTCAATCTGCTTCTTCATTTCAGCCATTTCCGGTGGTGCCATTCTATAAGGAGCAATAGAAATGGGACCAGCTCCCGGAACTAAGTCGATGCCAAATTCAATTTCTCTTTTCGGTGGCAAGCCAGAGGGATCTCATCAGCGAATATCTCTGGAAAATCTCTGACGACGGGTATCTCTTCAATCCTCGGCCCATCCCCCTCCACTTCAGCGTTGAACAAGCACATATAGCCAGAGGGTGTTGGGTTTCTATAGGTCACTATCTTCTTATCACAATCGATGATCACTTGGTTTCGACTTAACCAGTCCTTCCCGAAGATCACATCCAATTGTTCTAAGGGTAAACAAATCAAATCTACCTTAGAGGTTTGTCCTAACACTTCTATATAACAGTTAAGACATGCTCTAGAAACGATTACAGGAGCATTAGTAGGGGTTTCTACTTTCAGAGTGTAAGATAATTTAGACATAGGTATACTCAAACGATCTACACATTCATATGAAACAAATGAATGCATTGCACCAGAATCAAACAATACATTGCAAAGCTGACCATTTAGCAAGTAATCACCTTGCACCAGATCAGAAGATCGTCTTGCCTCCACACCACTAAGTGTGAAAACCCTTCCTTGAACCATAGACCTATCCGCAGTTCCTCTTGAATTAGCTTTAGCCGGCTCCTTGCAGTCCTTCGCAAAATGTCCCAGCTTCCCACAGTTGAAGCAATTACTTGATCCCCAACAAAAACGCCCATAATGACGGCGCTTGCACTTGTCACAGAATGGAGCCTCGCTCCAAAAGTTTCTTCCATCATTACTACCAGCCTTTCCTTTGCCTTTCCCCTGACGATCATACGGACCTTTGCCTCAGTGGTTGAAACCCTTGCGCCTCTGAGGTCCATAATTCCGGCTATCTTTCCTCTCTGTTGCTTGCAACCCTTCAGCTTTCTTATCGTCCTCATACATCCTACACATGTCCACGAGTGCAGGAAAACTTTGGATTCGCTGATAGCTGAAAATTGACTTTAGCTTGGGCCTTAAGCCTCCCTCGAATTTGATGCACTTACTCCTTTCGTCAGGATTGTTCTGATAGTATGGTGAGTACTTCATCAATTCCTCGAATTTGGCCGCGTACTCCCCCACACTCATGTCTCCTTGCTTCAATTGTAAGAACTCCACCTCCTTCTTTCTTCTCAAATCCTCAGGGAAATATTTATTGAGGAACTTCTCCATAAATACACCTCAGTTCACATCCCTTCCTTCATAACGTAAGAGTTGAATCGTATGATTCCACCAGTTCTCAGCTTCATCTTCTAGCATGTAGACTGCATATGCCACTTTCTGAGCTTCCGTGCAATCCAAGGTTCTCAGAATCTTATCCATAGTGTGAATCCACGTATTAGCCTCCTCAGGTTTAAATCCTCCTTCAAACTTAGGTGGGTTACAACTCCTAAAATCAGCTAGACTCTTCGCCTCGGTGTTACCCACATTGCACTGATGAGGTGGGTTAACCGGTTGAGGTGGTTGCTGAGATTGTTGTTGTTGCATAGACTCAAGCACCGCGGTTATCCTCTCTAACATCGCATTGGTGTGATTTTGGTTTCTAGTTGCCATAATAGACCTGCGCTATGGACTTATGGTCACATATGTTGAACTAAAGAAACATTCATCACACCACCTATACTAGGGCGATAATCATAACTTCAAACAAAACATTCAATTGTGTCTAATGCTCAAAACAAGCAAGATACTAACATTTCAAACAATAATTATGCCCTGTGTGTACCTGCTTGGTGTCGATGGCTACCTTTCTGGAACTACTTCCACTACTATAGGATTTGGCTTTTGCTCTGATACCACTCAGTGTGACACCCTTCTCAGTTTGCCATTCCTAATACACTAATTATTCAATAAACTCGGATAATATATGGACTTGTAAGTATTTAGAAAAGGTAGAATAAAATTTTCATTCTTGGCGAGTGCACAAATCAAAATATGGAGCTCTTGGAGAGAATAATTCGTAACATTCAAAACATTATATTGAATTCGGCATTTGCTAAAATAAGATAATCTTTTTATTACTTCCGATAGCATCGATACTTTTGAAAAGATATTTTCATAGTAAAGTTAGGCGATACTATCCATTTGTTTCTTTCGCGGAACTGATACCTTTTTCAAATAAACATTGTCGAATTCCTTTATCAGAGTAAGAGGAAATTATAGGACTACGTAGCTAATAGAGATATAAACATAGATTTTATATATAGATAAAAGAGTCAGGTGATACATAGTCCCAGCGTAAGTCTCCAAGGTCCAGCTACAAGTCCATGACAGATCTATATCAAAATAGAACCATAATCCCTAGAGCTCTCAAAAGCATATCTACAAAATATAAATATCAAAATAGGAACTCTAGAGGTGGTCACATAGATCTGGCAGCATCAGTAGTAGTAGTGATAGTAGTAGCAGTCTCCAGGTAGCAAAAGAAAACATCATCATCCACAACATCAACAGCAGCAGCAGCAGAGTCTCCTCCACAACATCCCCACATCGGATCCCCTGATCCTCATCATATACCCTATACGCATACCTAGGGATCATCATCCCTCCACTGACTCCCGGTAGAATGAACGACAAGCTCGCCTCCGCTCTCATCCTCCACGGGATCCTCCTCGATCTCATCCGATGGAGAGTGTACCCTACCACTGGGTACAGGGTCAGGAGATGGTGTGACCCTAACTGGGCTCCTCGAATCAGAAGGGGGAGTCTCCTCGCGGACGACTCTCGAAGAAAAAGGGTGTGAGCGGTTAGGTCTAAAACGAAATCTGTGATAAGAGCGAGCTGGTCGTGTGGGAGGTGGTCCATGATATGTGTAAAAAGGTGGTACGTGCATAGTGTATATGATGGGAATCCTAAACCTACGAGGACGAAATCGAATCAGCGGGTTCGGGTGGTAGAAGGTAACCTCTACCTCTCCCTCGAACACCGCGCGATGGTCCTCGTAGATCCATGTGCCACTAGGAAGTGGTTGGATCTCGATGCAAGCGATGTAGCGAGACATCACCTACAAGGGCATAGGGGTAAGTAATTCTACACACATAATCAATAGAGCATAAATATATCTACAATATGAATGTATAAATATGCAACAATGAACAACAATCACATTTAGCACTTAGCAGTTATTGAATGCAAGTAAGATGCTCATACTTATTTCACTTATCATCTTTTATGTTAAATAAGTGGCATGATGTATGAACCTAGCTCTCAGGCCTAACTCCATCAATCTATGTCACTCTCTGACCTCCATCCTTTACTTCCCAGCACTCAACAGTGCGTTGTACTCCTAGGTGTACAACATTCGTACATTCGCCAAGAATGTACACGACAAGCTTGGAATCCATGCCACCCGAGCACGTCCCGTCATCCAAATGGCCCGTCATCCAAACGGTATAACCATATCGGCATCTCACTAAGTCGACCACGTCGTCCACCATAACGTGTCATCAAGCGAGTCGTCAGTTGGCACTCCTAGAGGCCCTCCTCATATTACAAGAACATGAATATGATCTAACATCCGAACTCCAGAATGAATGCATTATCTTGGGTTAAAAGGAATTGATTGATCTATTTTTTTTCTTTTATTAACACATTACATGCCACCCGAGCAATGTATCTTTATACAAATGAAAACATCATATCATCAATCAAATTCTTTTTAAGTCCAGATCCCTTGGATTATCGTTATTTAATCATTAACCAATTGTTTCAGAATTAAAAATGATATTTTTAATATTCTGGGTGAACTACTCGAGTGTTCTTCAGAATACTCGAGAGTTCTTCACTTATTTCCAGATTACTCGAGTGTTCTTCAGAATACTCGAGTGTTCATGTCTTTCTGGGGATTTGGGTTTCAGCTTCATAAAAATACTCGAGTAGTTCATGAGTACTCGAGTGTTCTTCATCAATTCTAGAACACTCGAGTGACCCCTACATTACTCGAGTGGTTTACCTTAAGAGATCCCCATGAATCAGTTATTACTCGAGTCCTGGTCCTGATACTCGAGTGTTTTAACACAAAATACACTGTTTCATCACAATTTTACTCGAGTATCAAGCCAAGTACTCGAGTCTTTTCTCACAGAACAGACTGGAAACTTGGTTTTAACATACCATTTTCAATTCTAACCATTTTTAGTTCAATCCAATGATCAACAGAGTTCATATACCATATATTAAACATGTTACAACACTTAGCACATATCAAATTACAGATTTGACAGAGAATCACAAGATTATGCATAAAACATACAATTTCACAACTTAACATCTCAATTTGCAAAATACTCAACAAACTTGTGAAATAATGCTCATTACAGCTTGCATGCATCTTGTAAAGCTTGCTCAAAACATCCATAGAGCATGAATTGGTCTCCAAACCAAAGTTCCTATTCAATCTAAGCCCTTAGAGCCTCTTGGTGGCTCTCTAATGAAAATCATGGAATTTAAACTCTATCTAGTGCATGAATTAACTTCCCCTTACCTCAAATTCGTGTGAGAACTGAAATTGGACAGAAAAACGAACTCCAAGCTAGTTTCCCCAAGAACCATATGACAGCAACACAGTTTTGAGTGAGGTCATAAAACCAGAGATTTTGATGGTGAAATCATGCAAAATAATTGGGGAAAGTAATTAGAAATCGTTCTCTGCAACACATACTAGAGAATGGAATGAAATTGAAGTCTCAAAGATTCAAGGGCTTACCAAAATCGATTGCTCAAGTAAGCTCCAGGAACTGAAAAACAGCTTCAACTCCTTCCCTTCTCAGATTCGATTCACCGTTTTTAATCCGGGTTTTTCCTAAATCAATTATCTCTTGAAAACTTTACTTTAAATCACTTGTAATCACTTTTAAAATTAAGAAACAAGTCCAAAAAATTCTGGACAGCAAAGAGTCGTTTTACAAAATCACTTTGAGAAAACCCCGAAAATTTCGTAAAAACACTTTTCGCTTTAAATAACTCTTTAATTCAAAATTAACACTTTAAAACTCAAGTCTTTATCATAAAAAAAATATTGGGCAGCCATAAACACAATCCTAAAAATCCCTAGTAAATTAAATCGAATTATTTTAAAATCCATTACATACTCAATCATTTCCCAAACACCATCTTAACACACAACAACAAGTAACACTTCATTAATTAATTAGAAGCATATAATCAACTTAGCCAATATCAAAGTAATCATACAACTCAAAAATAATTCGTTTTCACAACACAAAACACTTAGGCATGCATGCATTCATAAACTGAATTGAACCAAGATTTAAACCAACAACTTTAAACAACTTAAATCCTTTTCAAAAATCATTATATAGATTTACTTTCATGCAACTAAATTTCTTAGACTCATCTACACTACATGGCCGAATAGAATTAGGGAAAACAAGTTAAGAATTACAAGCCTAAACACATAAATCAACTTGATTTATTTTAAGCACTTAAATTCCATTTTCTTTTTCATGCAGAAAAATTATTTACTCTTCCCTTTACTCTTAACCGAATGCATACATATATATATATATATATATATATATATATATATATATATATATACATTTAAGCACAACTCTTTACAAACCAATTAATTCATTTATTTCCCTTATCTTTAATTAAAACCGAATAGAATTTAAATATCCACAACACAATTTCAAACACATTAAATTGACAATATTTCACAAAACACACTTATTGCTTTTATGTCACTTCATGAAAAAGAACCCTAGTCTAGCTAGCATGTATGGCCGAATCTCATCATGATCAAAACAAGGTTTTTGGTTCACTTTTTCAACATGCAAAAACACAAGATTCTTAAATCAAAAGAAATTAACATGCATGTACTTAAAGGTCAAACTTTTTCATAGATCACACAAGATCAAAGCTTTTTCAAGCTCAAGAACCAAACTTTTTCATGCACAAGTTAAAGATCAAGACCAAAATCAAGACTTCATCAAGATCAAGTTAAAATCAAACACTTTAACAACTCAAATCAATGTTTCAAAACATAAAGTTAACATGCAACTTCTTGGATCCAATTAAAAGGCATCAAAACCAAATCTTCTAGTCATGGTCGAAACATAGGGCTCATGATCTAGTGTTCTATAAGTTTATTTATTCTTAAAAAATTAAAGATCAAGGTTTATTTAACACACACATATATTCAAATCATCAAAATCATCATTAAATCAACATGCAACACCAAGGATCTTAACTTTCTTATCAACCAAGTTTAGATCACACATTTATTTACCAAATCATTTCTTAAAACAACATGGTTCACGGTTTTGAGAAATAAAATTTGACATGCAAAGAGGTTTTACTTTAGATCCACCAAAAATCTTAACAAGTCTCTAGATCTTTAAAGTTTAATTTGAAAAACATCAAGATCTATTAAGAGAAACACTACAACAAAATATGGATTTAACAACGCCGATTTAACAACATTTTTGAGAAAGATGCTGTTGAAAGTTCACACGGAAGTATTAACAACACCGCCTTACTTTGTGTTGTCTATGAGAAATAAATGACAACACTCTCTTCACTAGGCGTTGTCAATATCTTTCCATTCCAGCACTTCCATATAAGTCAACATTATTTTAAAAAGATGTTGTCTTTTCTCTTCACATATGACAACACCATCTTTACCGGACACTGTTAATTTGTTACCACTCTCAATATCATAATTATATTATTTACAAAAGTTTTTTTTATTCATATAATTTAAAGTAGATTTATTTAAAGTAATTACCCTATGAGAAAAATATATTTTGTATACTTTACTTTGATATATTCAATATTAAATTATTTTTAATACTTCCAAATTTCTAACTTCATGATTTGTCTATATGTACTTTATCTGTCCTCTATTATAAGACCCCTTTGGATATTTTTACGTCTATCAAGATTGATAAATTTTATACTAAAATTGATATGTTGTTCCAAAAATACCCTTTTACCAATACTTTGAATATAATAAATTTTTTTATTTTTCAATACTTACTTTACCTCCACCACCTACAACATTAAAACTACAAGTTTTGCAAATTTTTGCATTTTCCAATATAATTTCAATTATGTCTTCTCATTAAAACTTAGAGTATTATGATTAAATGTTAAGGGTAATTTTGGAAAAAAATTAGAAGAGGTTCTTATATTTAGAACCAAATTTTGATATTAAGGATGCTCTTGGGGACACTTGTGATACTGGCCAAAGAGTACAGAAAAAAATTTTATTTTTTAAAAATTAAAAATCATACAAATCTTTTCTAATCCTTTATTTTACTTCAACCGGAATCAATAAATTGATTATTTTTAAAATATAAAAATCATCCTCTCTAACGCAAAACCATAATCATAAGACATAACCACCATCGACACCAAATGCTTTCTCTCTCACTCTTCATCCCGCCTTCTCACTGCCTCCGCCGCTCCGCGCTACACGCCCACACCGTCGCAAGTCAGCCACCACCACGTCTTCTTTCCTCACCATCCATGAAGGGTTTTCGCCAGTGCCACCAACAGGAGTCGCATCGAGACCCGCTATAATCGCCGCTGTAATATCCATAAGTCAACCACCATTAGTGTCATCAGATCTGGAAAAAAGTCGCGCCTCGATTTATGAGGATGCCTGCTCTGTCTCTCTCCGTCGCGGTCCTTTTCTCCGTTTTCCACTATCAACAAACTTTCTCTCTCACTCGATCTTGTCTCTTAAATTCGGCACCACGCTCCGCTGCAACCCGTCCCTGTCGCGAATCGCCTCCTTCAACCTCCGGCCGGTTCACCTTTTCCTCCTTCAAGCTCTGGTTCCGGCTCCATCTCCTACTGAAGCTTCAGTTCACCACTTCACCTTCAATTCGTCACCTTCGTACTAAAGCTTTAGTATGTCTTTAATTTATTTCTTAATTTCGAACCCTAATAACCCCACTTTTTCCTTTTATGTATTCCTTTCTGCTTTCTTAATTCTAAACCCTAAAAACCCCAATTTCAGAACCAATGACTAATAACCCCTATTCCTTTGAAAGAGAGACACGTTAGTGATGATTCTTTAGTGAAAATGCTTTTATTGAGGTTCCCATATTTGGGTTTTAAGGTTTTGATATCTTTTTCTGTTAATTAGTTTTTAACTCGGCTTTTTTTTTACCGAGTTAGAAAGTCTACCTTAAAAACAAAACCCTGCTCACACTCTCTAAAACACACAGACTCCTTCTCCAGCCAATTCCTTTCTTCTTCCCCGTGGCTCTCTCTCGCTCCGTCTCCCTCTCCAACTTCTTCATCTTCGGCCTTATTCTTCTCTCGCTGATGCCAGCCTCTTCTTCTTCCCTGAAGCGTCGTTCGCTCTCACTCTCTCTCACTCTCGATCCACTGCCGCTCTCCCTCCTTCACTCACTCTCGAAGCTCACTGCCGCCACTCTCTTCTTCCCTGCGCCATCGCCGCTCTCTCTTCTTCCCTGAAGCGCGACCGCCGCTCTCTCTTCTTCCTTGAAGCACGACCGCCGCTCTCACCGCCATTGCTCACTCCCTTCTTCAACTCCTTCACGCCTTCTTTTGCCACCACCGTTTGTAAGTTCCCAATTTTATTTTAGTTGAAACCTTAATCCTTTCTCCGCCGTGTATAATGGATGTCGTGGATTCATGGATCCCCCACCATGACTGGTATCTTGAATGTTTGTTATGATTTCTCTATTTAGTGTTTTTAAATGAATGGTGACCACACCCAATTGATTATTGTTTGTTGTATTTTTTCAAATCCCGATCAGTATAACATTTTTTTTATCAGTATGAATGTATGATACTTTTGTTCATATATAGTTTATTGTTTATTATCTAAAATAGCTCATGCTCATATAGTCATATAGGAACATTTAGATTTTTAAGTTTTTTTTTTTTTTTTTGAATTATTTGTGTTATTTTCTTTGTTATAGAATTCAAACTAGATTTGGCATGTTACTTTGTTACCTAATCAAGCGTGTATAGCCTTATCCCGTGAAAGGAGAAACTGATTCCGCAACTAAATATTGTCAATATCAGGTCAAACTTGTTTGATTGTAGTTTCATTTCTTGTCGAACTTGTTTGTATCTCTGAGTGTGCTTCTTTTACTGCTAAATGTTCAGGAACAGTGATTCCCCGGTGCTTCAATAGGAGGAGGAAAAGATAGTAGAAGGCTGAAAAGCTAGCTGAGGCTGAAAACTTATGGTTGATAAGCTAGCTGGTTGAATTGGAAGAGTTTGGTAAAAATAGTGGATTGTTGACTGACAAGTGGAAATGACTTAAAAGCTCCTAACTTACAAGTATAAGTCACTACTCATCAAATCGGGGATTATAAGCTAGATGCTTTTCTAAAAATCCTCTCAAAGGCTTTTGATGTGTAACTGTAATTAAATGTTAATTTCATGATGAGTCTTTTGATTTTTGAATGTTGTGCAGTTGGAGGATGGCTGGCTACACTTTGTGTAGCTGGTTATACAGCTCTAGCTATAAGAAAAGCTGCAAAGACAGAAATGATAGATGCTGGTTATACACTTTGTTTAGGCCTTAGCATTTTATTAGTATAATAAACCACTATATTTTTCCCTTTAATTTTTCACTATTTTCGTTTTCAGATTGCCATCAAACGTGAAGATGGTCTTCCATCCAATACTCTTCTATACAGCATCTGCAATTTTAACAGCATTTGTTTTCGGGGTTTTTTCCAAGTCAGGGATTGATCTTGTTCTAGGTACACTTAAAAGTTAACCGTTAATTTGCATATCATATAAGATGTTCTTTCTTAGGTTTCCAACTTCAACAAGGAAAAGAGTTACGTTCAAAGTTTCTAGTTTAAAACTTCTATTCTTACTATGGATACCTTATGATTTAATTTACCATGTGTTTGAAGTTTGGGGGAGTGATTGGAGCCAAAAATATGATGTTTTTTATTGATAATTTACCCTCTTTCTTAATGATTTTGGCTTGTTTCTCAAGTAATTGTTAAGAGAAGATTGATTTTATCTACTAATGACGAGGAACGAGATCTTTGTGGATTTTGTGCCTTTTTGGTTCTTAATTTCAGGTTTTGGAGCTTAATTTGTTTAAATTGGAAAAAGAAAAAAGAAGCAAGTAATAAAACCTTAAAGTTGAAACTGAGAAGTCAATTTTGTTGGTTAAGATGCTATGCACGCCCAAGCGTGGGTGCACAAGACCAGGAAATGGGGGCAAAAGAGCAAAAGCAAGGATCTGCTGAAGTTACCGTAGTGCGCCCAGGCGCAGGCCATCACGCCCAAGCGCAGGAGCTTCACGCCCGGGCGCGCAAAATGCGAAAATGTGAAACTATTTGCTGTTTTGATCATAACTTGAGCTACGCTTATCCAAATGAGGCGATCTAGGTATCATTTTAAAGCTAAGGAAAAGATCTACAACTTTCCCAGAAATAGCCTTCCTCAAATGCGTCCATATTGGGGGTCAAAATCAGTGCCGAAGTTGCTGTCAGACACAAATACGGGATTCTAGAAGGATTTTAATGATAAATTCTATTTGTAGATAAGATTCTTAAAGATTAGTTTATTCTAATAGGATCTTATCATATTATATTCAGATTTAGGATTAGTTTATTTCAAATAAAAATCTTATCACATTTGATTGGAAATTAGGTTAGTCTTTATCTATATAATAAGAGGATTAGGAATTAGGAATCATTCAGAACACTTGGGAGCAGAGTTTTGCATTGATTTTGTGAAGAACGGAGATTAGAGGCAAGGATTAGTGGTAATTATGTCACTCTTTATCACTTTTTTTGCTTTTCTTCTCTCAATTATGAACTAAATCCTTCTTTGGGATGTAGGAGTAGATGAATATGGAACCTTTTTAATGTTTATGCAATGAATTGATTTTGTCTTTCCATTATGAATTCTGTGTTTGATTATATTTTTATTGTTGTTCGTGAATGTGCGCAGTTCATGACTTAGGAATCCTAATTTAATAGACATATTAATTTAGGATTATGCCCAATAATCAAACAGTTCAATTGCATAAGGATAGACATATTTCTTATGAATTGGATAATTTTTACAAGTTTTGATTGAACTTAATTAACGGTTAGGGTTTTAAGGCTCTCTTGAGACATCGTTGGGAGATTAATCTCTAAAATACGAAAACGTTCTAAGACATTAGGCGTTTCCTACCTTTGCAAAACAAATTCAGAATTTAGGAAAACAAATCAATTCGTTGTTAAATGTTTTAGGAACCTTCATCGAAACTACGTCACTCTCTTTCTCTTTGTTCAAGAATCGTTTTATTTATTTATTTTAATTTATTTAAATCAACTATTTCTCAATTAATCGAATTCCAATTTAAATTTCATTTAGTAACTACGAATAGGTGAGAATTATTAGAATTAATTTCAGTCCTCGTTGGGAACGATACTCTATTTATCACTTTATTACTTGTACGATCTGGTGCACTTGCCAGAATCCCAACAAGTTTTTGTCCAAATAAAGAGTAATGAGTAGTGAACTGTTCAAATCTGTTTTTGTTATACTTTTTAGTTTTACTAGGACCATGAGTTTTCCAAAAAAATATGACCTTATTCTAAGTTTTCTTGAGCTAAGCTTACCTTAGTAGGTTTGATTTACAACCTGATAATCTAGTAATGTAAATTTGTGGTGCTAAATGGCTTTCACTTTTGTTTAGCTATGTAATGACCTTGCTTTGTTATAGTTTTGTTGACCCTTCTTCTAACACTCACAGGATATTACATTACAAAGTCATCTTCTAATCCGGGGCTGGTGACATTCTATTGGGATTTTTAGGATTTGTTATTCTCTCCTTTGCCTTCTCTATGTTCAAACAAAGAAAGGTAACCATCTAGATTTGTCACTATATAAATCCTATATTGCATAAAAACTAATAAGGGAAATTAGTGCAATATATTCCAATTGCTTTGTTTGCTTTTTCTTTCGATTTTTGACAAAAATAAAACTTGGGCAATGCTATAAAAGTTAATGCTGATTGTTGAGTGATCAATGATGTATAAAGTGAACTATGCATATTCTTCATGCATAGGTTGGATTTATAAGAGTTCATAGTTTGAGTACTATTTGCAAAATATGAGAACAAGCACATAATATGTGATCATTGTTTGCTTTCCCAATTAAGTTCTTACTTATGAAAGTCTTATTTCTTAGATAGGACTTAGGAGGCTGCAATTAAGTTCTTACTTATGAAAGTCCTATTTTTTAGACTCTAATTGTGATCATTGTTTGCTCTCCCAAACTTGCTATGATTGAAATTCACTTGACAATTGCATCATTCCTTTTTCGTTTCTGCTATATCATGGAGAGATTGATTAGACTATACCTCTCAATTGATTAGACTATACCCCTCAATTGATTCTTCATAATTTGTGGCACCCTTTTGTTTGTTTGTTTGTTGTATTGAATGAGTAATTGACATATGTTGTGTGTGTATTGTGATTAATTCCAGGGGGCGTGCAAAGAAGTTCACTTAGTCAATTTGGTTTTGGATCTTCGTTAATACCTAGGCAGGGTAAGTTTTCTAAAGTCTCCTCTTGCATTGGAACCTTTTCCAATTAAACTCAATAAATATGTTCAGTCAATACTGTATGTATATCAGTGACCAACATTCATTGGTAAATGACAGGAAGCAGTTTTGCTTTTATTAAATTTTGATAATTTAGTTAATCTTTCTCAATATAAGATTGTAGGTGAATTGTAGCATTACTCTAAATATAAGATTGTGCCTTACTTGAATCTTAAATGATTGTGCCTTACTTGAATCTTAAATGTGTTTCTATAATTCTCTCATCCACAAAAGTCTTCTCTCCCAATTTCCTTGAACCCATTTTGTCATATCCCTAACTGAGGAGTCCTTATCTAACATAAGCTTAAAATGTATTCTTCTATCCAATTGCGTGGAAAAAAAATAGTGGCTCTGGATTGGGTTGAAGTTTTGAACTTATGTTGATTTTATAATTATATAGAGAAAATTGAAGAGTATATTTCAAAGATTAAGAAAGAGAATACCTTTTTTTACACTTCATGTTATTATTATTTCTTGAATTTTAATATTTATAGCATGCTCTTATGCTTTTCATTTAAGGGTTGTTTCTTACATTTTTTTACTGTCTTGACATACTTTAGCATATGAAGCCAATAAAAGTATGTGGTGTTCATCACTATAGATATAATTATTGTATAACTTCTTTTAAACAAACCTGCAGGCAATACCGATTGCAGAACTGGAACTGAAGGTTTGCTTTATAAAGTGGGGGATTATGGTTTTTTATGATGATGTTGTCTCGATTTAGCTATGCATGGAAGAAAGCTCACATGCTATGTAGTGTTGGAAATTTTATTTTAAGAGGGACTAAGAAAGCTCATATGCTTTGTACTTTCTTAGTAAAACGTTGAAATTAACTAGACTAAGGTAGTTTTTGATTTTGTTTGTGGAAAGTATGTCGTGTACTTATTTACTCTATTTGTAATGAAATTTTTATTCTAAAAAAAATTATTATGTAGACCTTAATTTTTTTTCTTTAAAGTTATTTATTTATTTCTAATTGTTTATTATTTTTTAGAAAGTTTCACGACTAGTGGAAAAAATATTATAAAAAATTGATGTTGATTTAGCCATGGATTCATCTGTGGTTATATATATATATTTTTTAAAATTTATTTTCTTACTTAGCAACGGTTATAACTGCAACTAATTAAAAAAATCTAACAAAATGAATATAAGACAACGTCGTTTTAAAATGTGTTGTCAATGCTTTAATTTCAACAGCACCGTTTTAAAACAACGTTGTCCATGATTTAGTTTCAACAGTGCCTTGTGAAAAATGTGTTGTCAATGTCTTACTTTTAACCGCGCTATTTAGAGACGGTGTTGTCAATACCTTTGTTTCAACAACGTCATATCAAGACGGTGCTGTCAATGCATTCGTTTCAACAACGCTGTTTATTTGCGTTGTCGTTCTTTTAACAACGACGGCTTTGACAACGCCCGAAATTCGTTGTTGAAAAGCCAAAATTGACGTTGTTGATCCTTAATTCTGGTGTAGTGAAACCTTAACCGAAGCATAAAGTCCGTTGTTTAAGTTATTACAAGTTACTTTTTAGTCTTAAAAGTTCATGATCTCACATAAACAAAACATGCAAAGAAAGAAAGAAGATAGATCACAAGATTAAAGAAAGCCCTAGACTATTTCAACTTCTTCTTGACCTTCGAACCACCCACCTAAAGAAAAGTTGGTCTTCTAGCTTTTATGTGCTTGGATCTTCAAGGAAAGCTCTAGGTTTTGGTTTTGATCTCCTCTTCTTCTCCCCTTCTCCCTCACGGCCAACACTCTCCTTTTCTCTCTCTCTCTCTCTTTTTCTTTTCTAAGAGCTAAAAGGGAGCTCTTAGAAATGTGTTTGGTAAAGGAAGTGGGAAATGAAGGAAATGAATTGAAAATGTTTGAGAATGAACTAAGGCTAAAGATATTTATAGGCAACCCGTGAAGTCTCTCTTTTGCCCTTGGTTTGGTTTAGGTTTATACACAAATGGGAGGGGCGATTTTTGTACTCTAAATTGTTGCATGGGTGGATTTTATCAAAAGTCCATCTGGGAGTAGTCTTAGGCCTTAAGTCACTTCATGTTCCATGGTTTATTTTTACCACTTAATTTTTCTACCCATTAATTCCCTTTTTGGTCCTAATCTACCCCATTAACTCTTCATCTTAAAAATAAAATCCTAAACATGTACATATACACATACACACGTATTACACAGATACACATACATACATACATGCATTATCATCTTCTTTTACTAATTTAATTCCATATAACCTCAAGCATATACACATAGCAATACCACACATACATACACATGCATAACCAAACCGTGCATACATACATACTCATGCATAGAAAAACAATCTTTTTCTCATAAAATGACTCATGCATAAGAATCATAATTTCTTTAAAGCACAAAAATATTAAATACACAATTGCTTCTCAAAACTCAACTTTAAAACTCCTAACATCATCTCATGAAAATCCCTTTTTTTAAAAAAAATCACTCATCACTTTGAAAACGTGTATTAAGAAATTCATTTAAGAAAATACTCTTTCAAAAACACTTTTCTCAAAATAAATCTCTTTAGTATTTTAAAATAATACGAGGAATTTGCGGAGTGTTACATTTTAAGTTGTAGTCGTACACTCTCTTAAGGTATCTAGGATTATATTGCTCTACACTTATGTAACCTCATTTTGTCAAGTATCATCTTTTGGAAACCGAATAATGTAATGGTATCATGAGATTTTGAAATAAAGATTGATGAACAAATGAAAGGCATTTTCCGCAAATCAACCATTCTTTTACTTTGAGAAATAAGTTTTTGTATAAGATTTGTGAAAGTTGATTTTGTTTTAAGTAACATCTTGGTTTGGGGAACTTGATTGAATATCATATGGTATGAGCAAGTGAATCCCAGTGAAAGAAATGTTTGAGAATGAACAGTGTTTGTGAAGGTGAATCTTGGAAAACTAAATGTTAAATGCTTTTAAAATAAATTACTCTCATTTTTCCAAAATAAGATGGAAATTAAATATTTTTCAAGTTACCAAATCGGGGTGTTATAATCTGCGTGCCACAAACTCACAACATTTTAGACGTTTTTGTCGCGTAAGCAATTAATGGTGGCTTCTGGACTTGAATAGGTGAATATGCCCTGATTTTAGTCATGATTCACTTTCCATTTGCCATCCGCGTGGTACTAACTCGCATTATTTTAGACATGTGCTAGGTTTGTCACATAAGTATTTATTGGAAGAATTCTAACGACAAGGACCAAAAAAACCAAATTTTTAAAACATTTAATGATAAGTCAAAGTGACAAAAAAGATATAGGAGAAAACCAAAACACCTCTAATTTTCGGGAACCAAACCTGTAAAGAAACTTTTATTGTTTGTCTCATTTTTATTCATTTTTCCCATTTTATAAAAGGCCATGCTGATAGGATGTTGGATTCAAAAATAAAATTAAAAAAAATAATTAGGACTATTATGAGAAAGGGAATGGGATAGTAGTTAAATAATTTAAATAATTAGATTATACTTTATTATATGGTTTATTTTAAAAGTTTCTTTAGTTAAAGATTATGCCAAGTGTATGGCTAATAATAGTTCTAGGGTTGCATTTTTACTATAAAAAGAATTTATCTCCGATTCATTAGTATCAATGAAAAATGAATTATATTTGTTAGTTCTCTATTTGTTATTTCTTATTCTTTTATCCTTTTAGTTCATCTTCTTCCTTAAGGTGCCCCTAGCATCCTAACAATGGTGCTTTCATTTGCCTACTCAACCTCCACATCCATCATGGAATATTAATACCCACCATCATCATCCTATTATCCAGCATCTCAAGACTCACCACCATTTCAGCCTAGCACCCCTTCTTTCTACAATCAATGTTACTATCATCATATCCAACGACCACAGCATTTTTATCATTCTCCTTTTGATCCTCACCCATCATCACAACCATATCCTTCAACCTTTCACTCCACTTCACAGTTTTATCAACAACCATCTTTTTCTCATCAAATATCTCAGACCCACACATCATGGCAGGAGTTTCTATTTGCAGATGGAAGGAAATATTACAACAACCACATCACCAAAGACTATACCTGCACTCCGCCTGCCACATTAGCTTCGGACCAGAGCAATGTGCCGCTAACCGATGTCCTCCAAACTCTGATTGAAGATTCTTTCTCTAAAATTCACGAGTATCTTCACGAGTTGAAGGTTGGGACTAAGCTACCACCATCATATCTGCCAGCGTCGACCTACGAGACCCCACCGGCAATGGTGCCGACGAACAACTCGACCCCATCAACAACCATTATGTTGTCGTCACCACCACTGTCAACAACCACCTCGCGACCACCGTCGACGACCGCATCACAATCATCACCATCAGATGAAGGTGGTCGAATGGTAATAACGGCTGTGCAGCCACCCACACCAGCCACCGTGACGCCTCCGCCGACGACAACCACGCCGCCGTCGTCGATCGCACATCACACACCGACAAGGACAGTGGGCTTGATGTCACCGCCAGCGACGGACATGCCTTCGTCGTCGCCTCCTCAAGTGGATTCAGTGCCGCTGCATGAGGAACCCGCCTTCTCCATCCACCGTACATAACGCACCGATAGTGATGGTGGGTTCGGTCGTTTGTGGTTCTCGTATGGGTGATGGCATAGGTGAGAAAAGGGAAGAGAAGGGGAACTCAGTGGCCCGTGGAGAAGATAAAAACAAGAATGCATTGAATGTAGAAAAAAAAGTTGAAGAAGAGACGTTTATCAAAGGCTTGACATAAAGAAAGAAGAGCTACAACGTTGAGAAGAAACAAGTGAATGAAGAATTCTTAGGAAATGTGACGACCCAACTTTCTATTCTTAATAAAATACTTATATTCAAAAATACGACCATTTTTTTTATTTACAAGTTAAGTCATCATCATTATCAATCTTGTGGAAATAAGCTTAGTCATCATAAAGGGAAATATCGAACTTCATATTATAACTTTCATAGTCATCACGGTGTGTAGATCTCTGTTTGGGGTTACACACGATAGTATGGTGTAGATCTCTGTTTGAGGTTACACCCAATGGAAAGTGTAGATCTCTGTTTGAGGTTACACATAATGGAATAAAAAGGAAATAAAAATGGAAAAGGTAATGAAAATGGTGATGGAAAGGAAAAATGGATAATAGAATGGGCATTGGAAAATGAAATAAGAAAGTGAACAATGGAAATGATATAGGAATTAGAGGAAATAACTAAGGAGAATAATTATGGAAATGCTAAGTATAAGTGGCTAATGGAAAATGGATAAAGAATGGAAATGAGAGAATGATAAGAGAACCGGAAATTAAACGAATATGAGAATAAGTAAAGAACTAGAAGAGATTAATTATATGAATAATGTATGCTAAGAATTGGGTAGGCTTAGTTTATTACTATGTCTCTTTTAGGATTTACCTTTTTAAGTTCTGTGTAATGCTACCCTTCTTGCTATATTTTGAAGGTATCAAAGTGGAGCTTACATGGAATATGGCCGAGCAGGATTTTCATTCCACTATGTGGAATGTTTATTGAGTATTATGAGTGAATGATTACTTAATGTAATTTACAGTATAAATTAGTAGCTTGCTCTGAAACTTGTACTGATCGGGCGTTAGGATCTGTTATGACTATTAAACTGTTGTGGTTTATGTTTTTAAATATTTTTGAACTGACAGGTTTTAAGAAGAAAAATTTAGGGAAGTCCGAAAAACAGAGGAAACTCTGCCGGATTTTCGTAAAAGTTTTTATAAGTAATCAAGTTTAATAAGGAATTTTCTAACACCGATTTTAATAAAACCTAAAATTAACTAATAAATGTGAGAGTGTTACACCATTTAATTGGAAGTTCTCTTGTATCATGGTTTTCAAAGAAGCAAAATTGTGTAGCTTTATCAACCGCGGAAGCCGAATATATTGCGGCCGGGAGTTGTTGTGCTCAAATCCTTTGGATGAAGCAACAACTTTCGGATTTTGGTTTAAACTTGTCAAACATTCCCATTAAATGTGACAATACATCCGCAATAAATTTAACCAAAAATCCGGTATTGCACTCTAGAACAAAACATATTGAGATTAGGCATCATTTTCTAAGGGACCATGTCCAAAAAGGTGATTGTGTTATAGAATTTGTTCAAACTTCATATCAATTAGCTGACATTTTTACAAAACCATTACCAAGAGATACTTTCTATCGTATTAGAAGGGAACTTGGTATTTTTGATGAATCCACTATTAGCTAATTGTATTTCAAATCATTTTACTTTATCACCTTAAGCCTATTCCTTTATGTATTGTTGTTTGAGTTTCTTTATAATATGAAAATCCTTTCATAATTCTCTAAATTAGTAGTTATGTGTGTATTTTTCTATGATATGTTTGCTTGTATAAATGTGTGTGCTAAATGCTAAATGTCTATATGTGTTTGCAAGTATGAAAATATTTTTCAAAATTTCAAAAATTTGAGTTTTGTGCACATTAATCGATTAACAGTCAGTCATTAATCGATTAAGTTTAAAATCACATTCAGACCATAATCGAGTATTGCAGTTACAACTCGATTAATTTTTAAACAACATCCAGGCCTTAATCGATTAATGCAGCTTTAACTCGATTAATTTTTAAACAACATTCAGGCCTTAATCGATTAAGGGCTTCGCTAATCGATTAAGTGTACTGAACACTGAAATATAAAAACGCATTTTCTGCACATTAGCTCATTTTTTCTCTTTTTCTTCTCTCTCTTCTCCGAATCTCTCTGTTCTTCTCACTTTCGAAATGCATAATAATGATCATAAGGGCTATTGAATCACGTTTTTAACCCAATTTCTTCCCACAAATCTTCTTACTAACATCTTTTCTACCAAAAATTTCATCAATTTCACCTCATCCCCCCAAATCCGAAAAACCCTCTTTCAGAAAACCCTAACCCTAACTTTCTCTCTCTTCGAATCATGGCTCCTCCTCCTCAAATCCGAATCCTCCTCCACACAAGAAGCGTCCAGCACATCCTGATCGCAACAATCCGTGGTTATCACAAGCAGAACGCGAAGAACGTGCTTCGAATTTCAATGATCGAATATTTGGAGTTATTCGGTACCTTTACTTTCCATGGTTGAAGAAAGAAAGATTTGGTTTTCATGACTTGTTAGTTTCTCAGCACTTACAGAGGTTTTTGGAATTCGATACTCATTATTACCCTAAGCTTGTTAGGAAATTTTATGCTAATTTCACTAAGATTGATGGTGTTTATCAAAGTCAAGTAAGGGGTCACCACTTTGTTATTAAACCTAGTGATCTGAAAATTCTGTTTGGATTAAAAGATGAGGGTACATTCTTGGGTAATGATGAATCGGTTGAACTAGATGTAGATGCTGCTACTGTTTATTCTGATGTTGTTAGACCAGAATTGACTTGGGATAAGGGTACAAAAAGGGTTTCTTTGTTACATGCTGAAGATAGGGTCCTTTTATACATTATAGCATATTGTCTAATTCCAAAAAGTTCTCAAAATTATGCTCAAGTCCAAGAGGATGACTTGAAATTGTTTTATGGAATTAAGAACAATGTTCATAAATTGGAACAAGATAGTTTTAGCTAGAATGTATACTGCTGCACAGTCTGCTCCCACTCAGTATTTACCATATCCTATGCACGTGACCAAACTCCTTCGTCATTATGGTCTGCCAATCCTGGAAAATGAACCTTGTGAAAAGGATCCTGAGGGTAAGTTGTGTCTGAACATTCACCACATCAATCTCATGAAGATTGGTTATCATAAGCCAACAAGGTCTTGGATGTGGAACTCACAAATTAAGGCTTTAGAGCAAGCTGCACAACCGGCTCCTCAAGCTCCTCAAGCTTCGCAAGCTGCTCCATCGGCTATTGATGCAATGGAAACTGGCCAAGGGGTTCACCATGATGAGCAAGGGGTAAATGTTGAGGATTTTATCGATTTTGACAATTTGGAAGCACCATTTGATGCTCAAGCTGCACATGCCGCACTTATTCAGCATATGGATACCCGGTTTGATGCAATGGAACAAAGACTTGACATTCAAAATCGTGCAATGGAGCAACGGCTTATGGATCACATTTCCAGTTTCTTTTCTCACCCTCCACCCAACCCATAGCCCACTATGATCTCATTATGTTTTTCACTATTTTGCTGCACTTTTATCATACTCTGATGCTGCACTTTTTCTGCTTTTATGGTTTTGGGACTTATTTTACTTGCTGAACTTGTTAGTACTTGCTGGCCTGTTTATGGTTTTTGCTATGGTTGCACTTTGATAGGGTCTGTGTATGGCCTTAGAATCTTTATGCTTTATTTTTTTGATGCTGATCAATGGTTTATGCTATGACTTTTGGTGTATGGACTTGGTGTTTTGCAATGTTATTATGGACTTATTATGTAGTATGTGATATGGTCTTGGTTAAGGCCAATTATGTATGTTTTACTGCATATGATGTCTTTACATTGTGTTTATTCATATATATCCAATTGTCTAGTACTTGCCTCTCACTTTTGGCAAAGGCTCTTTTCAAAATTCACTACTTTTTAATGATGCCAAAAGGGGGAGAAAAAGGTTTGTTGATGTTGTGGCTTTGTAGGTTAAGTTTTTATGTATTTTTCCTAAGTGTGTTACATTTAGGGGGAGTATTTAAAAACTTGGTGCTTCATTGTGAAGAGGGTTTGTCATCATCAAAAAGGGGGAGTTTGTAGGTTTGATGATGTTTTGATGCTAACAAACCAAAGTCAAGCAACAACATTCAACAACAAGTCAAGCACCACTCATGGAGAATTAGATTAAGTTTTTGTTTTATTCTTAATCAAATGTAATATTTTATTTTCCATTTCATGAGAGTGGGTGGTAGCTTAGGAATCTCAATTTAGGTATTTAATATTGTTTGATTAATAATGAAGAAAGGTTATCTTGATAGAAATAGCTCTAATTAAAGCTTAGATCAAAGTACTTTTGAAAAGCAAACTTTTTAATCACTTTTTACAGTGGTTAATCGATTAGCACGAAAGGCTTAATCGATTAACACGTTATAACTGTACAACACTGATTGTTTAACAAAGGTTAATCGATTAGTGGCTTGTTCATTAATCGATTAATTACTGTTATATCAGAAAAATAATATTTTGTTTAAAAGCTTTTCATTTCTACTTTGACAAGGTTACACACATTTTCATTTTTCTATAGAGAAACATTCTTTCACAATCATATCAAGAGCTATTACTATTTTCAAATTGTTCTATCAAGATCTTACAATCTTTCAATCTTCTTCACTTTTGGTCATTCAACATTCTTAGATTCATTGAGATACAATTTCTGGAGCTTAGTATTTTGTGTTGAAGCATTCTCCAACAAGAGGTTGTAACATCAAGCATTCAACACCAACAAGTGAAGAATTCACAACTTGGAAGTCTTTGAGGAAGTCAAAGCAAGAGCAAAGGAATTGTGTGAAGAGCAGCCTTCAACAATTTAAGAGGAGAAGATAAAAAACAATTGGGTATATTTTCAAGAGAATTGGTACACTCTTGAAGGGGTTAAGATAGGAGAGCTAGTGTGTGAGCTGCATCTTTAACCATTGTAATCTAACAATTGTGTATCTATTAGAAACTCTCTATCTTTGGTAGAGGGGACTGGATGTAGCTCTCAATTGGTAGAGAGTGAACCAGGATAAAATCTTGTCTTCTTTGTTTTCTTTCTTCAAGCTTTCATTAACCAAGAACAAACCAATTAATTAGGTTAATTTTGGGCTTTTACTATTCCTAGATAATCAACCTAAATTGATTTGGTAAATTTACGTAGTTTTGTTCATTGTTTCATTTACCATTTGTTATTGCATCATTGAATTGTAATCTCCGTTGAATTCTGAATAAGGCTGATTTTCTGATTGATTAATCGATTAGTTTTAGAGCATCATTCTAGTCTTAATCGAGTAACACCTAGTTAATCGATTAGTTCTTAAACGATATTCTAACATTAATCGATTAAGCCTGAGATTAATCGATTAAACGGTACAAATTTGGTTAGAAAACTTGTTTTCTGAAATCCATTCTCCTTAGCAATCGAAAAGTTTGTATTGAGGCTTCAAAATACTATTCACCCCCTCTAGTACATTTTGAGCCGCTTGTTGGTTTCCAACATAAGTTTGGGGAGCTTAACCCTTTCCAATAAGATAACTTAGGGAGTAGGAGAGTAGGGTGGAAGTGGGGGAAGATGTCTGTAGTTTAATGCTAGGGTTAGAGTTGGGGAGAATCTTTATAGAATTTTAAGGAGTGGAAATTCTTTAAAATTTTGGGAAGACTTTTTGTTTGGTGGCCATGCCGTATTCAAATGCTACAGACTTAGTTACGAGAAAGAAGTGGCAAATATTGAAAGCAGATAGAACTTCGGATGGCGGAGGAGACTGTTTGATTGGGAGCGTGCTCAAATTGAGGAATTAAATAATATGATGTATATTTTACCTGATATGATGGAGAGAGGACACTTTCTGTTGGGGTTTTCGAAATGGTGTCATTTTTTCAGTCAAAACTGTTATTATTTCTTGATGGCTCAAATGTTCTCTGATTTGGGAGTGATATTTGGTCTGTCAGATGCATCGAAGAAAAACTGGCAAATTAAGGTCCATGCAAAAGTTTTATGTAGTAGTTACGTTGAGATAGGATTTCTACTAAAAATTTTTAGGAAGAGAGAAGTATTGGTGCATGTGGAATATGTGGAATATGAGCTATGTAATAATGCTGAGGAAGATTCATCTTACTTATTTTGTGGAGTAACGAAGAGGGTGTGCGAAGAAATAATGTTTTGGCTTCAAATACACTTATCAGTTCCAAATGATGCTTCTGTTTGTAAGGCTTTCCTGCATTTTTTGGGAATTTGGTTTGGAAGAAACAAAAGTCCAAGGCGGCGGTCGGTTATTTGGTTTACAGTAATTTGGCTGGTGTGGATTAACACGAATAAAAAAAATCTTTCAAGATCAGGATATTGATATAGTGGAACTGGTGGAAGAAATCAAGTAGTTAAAAATCATGGCAACCGATTAATGTTTTGGGAGTTGCTGCTTCTTCTTATGCTGATTGGCGAATGTGTCCTGTGGTATGTAAGCATGTAGCTTGTGGATAAGTTAGGTGTCAGTGCTTCCTGTATTTGTAACATTTTTTTGCCTAGGTGGTTAATGTTTCTTTCACTGGGCTTGCTATACTCTTTTTCCCTTGTATTGAATTTCCCTAAGGTTTTTTTCTTACAAAGTTTTTAAGGAGGTAGAGGCTCTTTCAAGAGGTATTTAGAGGGGGTTTTCCATTAAGGTTGTATTGCTAGGTAGGTTGCTGTGGAGGTGTGATTTGTATGTGTACCAGTAACAGTTATTGTGTTTGCTTCACAAAGGTGTGAAGGTTTATTTTGTATTTTGGTGTTTAGTCGACTAGGAAGCATATGATAGTATATCCTTAGGTAAACCCTTCATAGAAGGGTAGGACTTCTGTTGTGTACTTTGATGCTCGCTTGCCTTTTTTAATGAATTCCTTTGTTTTCTGTTAAAAATATATAAAATATTTGCTAACAAATGTTTTTCTGAGATTATATTTTCAACAATCAATTCCTCATACGAAGAATTGAGGGATGATTGTGAGGTATGTTGTCATATATTTAGGGGTAAATTATTAAATTCCATTATAACTTTGAAAAGTTAATTTAAAATAATGCTTTCAGGTATTATCTTTGACCAAAAATATGCGTATACACAGTATGCTAATTTAAACCAAGGCATTCAGAATATAAAAGAATTTGCCGATTGGGTACTGGATGTTGATGTTGGTAATGGTACTGTTGGAAGTTTTAATGATGGAGAGACGAACATAGAAATCCTACAATTATTATCAACAGTTGATTCAACATATCCTACACTTGATAATAATTACAAAAACAAACATTACTCACAAGAAAAGCCATATTTTGTCCAACATTACGTATGGTAAAGAAGATCAATGATTTCATGATGACAAAAATGCCTGGTGAAGAAAAAATGTATTATAGTTCAAATAGTATTTGTCCGATTTAAAGATAACAACAATGAATGTAACATTTGAATCAATTGAAATTTTTGAGTGATTTGACAAGTTCAGTATTACTATATCTATATCATAAGTTCAAACTGAAACTTTGAATGCCTATTATGTTCCTGAGAAACATTGACCAATCACAATCACAAGCTGTGTAATGAGATTAGATTAATGTTGACTAGATTGAACACCTATGTCATTGAAGCAGAGGTAATGATAGGGATAGAATCTGGTGAGAAAGTCATCATTCCTCTATAGTCATGGTCCCGTCACGAAATAAATGGCAGATAAGGCAATTTTCAATTACTTATTGTTATGCAATAACTGTTAATAACAGGGACAATTTCTTTAACCAATGTTATACTGTATTTGGCAAATCCAGTTTTAACTCATGGTCAATTGTATGTTGTTATCTCACGAGTTCAGCACAGATGTAGTTTGACATGAAGTTTTCCAAAACGTGCACCATAATTATCAGTAACTATTATTATTTATATGTACTGCATTTATTATATTATTGTTTTATATTAATTTGTTTATATCAATTATGTAACTTCTATATTAGTACGTTATAAAATATTACCGGTTAATTAGTAATTATTATTGTTTAATTTAATAAGTGTAACATTTTAACTCTGAGCAATGATTTATTCAATATTTACTTTCTCAGGTTGACAGAAAAGTGAGTTAAATTATTCGATATTATTGAATAATAACATATGAATTGGTGGAGAAGATAAAAATGATATGGTTAAAGGAAAGACTAATATGCGGTGTATGTCCCTCTTTGAATGGCAAAAAAATGCAATTCAAAGCATTATATCTTATCGCCTTTACAATTGAGGAGTCTTAGTTTTGTGTTTTAGCTGTAAAATATTTTAGCACCATTGGTTACAGTTTATGTGGGGGTTGGCTGGTTTGTTGGGTGTTATCTTACATGTAAAATTCATGTAAATGCACAATTGTTGCATGTGCATGTGCATCCCCTATCTTGTACTTGGGTTTCTGTTCTATTTTTGTTTCGGTTAGAGCTTTGCATTCTGTACTCTTTTCGTGAGGACTATTATACTTCTTCACTTTTTGATTGAAGTTTTTTATCTTATAAAAAAATTCCGGAATATTATTAAAATTAATATATATATATATATATATATATATATATTCGAGTTCAATCCTTGCAAAAATCTAAATTCAAAGTTATTGATGATATCAATTAATTCTTATTCTATAAAGTCTACCTAAACTATCATGAATTTAATTATATATTTTTTTAATGCTAAATTGAATCTATTTAATTTTTTGAACTATTTAATTTTAAATAACAAATACAATGATTGATATATATCGTGCATTGAACTAATCATAGTATTACAAGAATATTATTACTAAATAATGATATAATTAAAAATATTCGTACAACCCGTGCATTAATTTAGATAATTAGATTATACTTTATCGTATGTGTGGTAGACCGACCCTCGGTCTACCCTAAAACGCCCTCGGCCGACCAGAATTCTCATTCTGCCGGGTCACGCATCTTTGGGCCGAGCACATGCCATAGGACCCACCCTAACGACTCTGGACCGAGTACAGGGACCTCTTCCCTTAAAGAGTCCAAGCTAAGGGCGCGTGAGCCTAGCTCGCCAACCAGATAAGACTAACCGCTAACAGGATAAGGATGAATGACTCATCCCTTATCCTATAAAGGGACACGTCAGCCCTACTGGACCTCCGTACAGGCCCATAGGGTACAACACCGCTCCCCCTATAAATAGCTGTCTCCAGCTAGGGGCTCAGGTACGTTCTTTCTCCCTAATCATACACTAGCACACACTTGTGATTAGGGAAACCCTAGTTATCCCAACTGGATAGCTAGCATACCAACAAAATCACACAGTAACATCAGACCGTATTCTAGCTCTTAGGTCTTCCATACCCTTGAGCTAGGGTTATACTCTGAACATTGTGTCTAGGACATAACATTGGCGCCGTCTGTGGGAAACCGTAAACTGCTATTCCCACCCCAAAATGGTAGAGACGCGAGGAAACGCAACATCGCGTGGCGCAAACCGCCAAGCAGGGCGAAACCATCAGAATTTGCAAGAAGGCAGTGGCGACAACGGCGGAGATCTCGATGGAAGAAACCCTCCACATCCCAGCATGCCATCAGTAAGACAAATTCCAGCCCGGAGCCACCACTCCGTTCCAGCTCGCACGCACAGTGGTCCTTACACCGTCCATTCCAGGCAAACAAACCCCCAGAACCAAAATCCTCTTAACCCCAATCATGCCCAAAACCATGGATCAGGCCGATCCATCGACGCCCGTGTTTCTGGAGATGATAGGGATCACTCCCGTGGTCAAAGGGAGAGCCAGTTGGAAGAAATCATTAAGCAACAAGCTAAGATCCTAGAACAACAGGGAAAGGCCATCGCCGATCTCCAACAGCTCCATATGCAGGCGGTGGCCGGAGGGGTGTTAGCAACTCAGCTGATCCCCCACCCAACCACCACTCTACCTCCACCACCCCCCATAAACCCAATCTTAGAGGACACATATGAGACCGACCACACTGCTCATCCTGGCCATCCCTTCACTCCGAGAATCATGGCATACGAGACACCCTCAGCCTTTCTCGGCCCAACGAGTGTTTCCAAATATAACGGGTTAACCGACCCTTTGGAGCATATCTTGTCTTTTGAAGGAGCTATGAACTTTTACGACGGCGGAGACATGATGAAATGCAGAGCTTTCTCCATGACTCTCCAACCACCCGTCTTAAGGTGGTACTCAGCCTTGCCCAGGAACTCTATTAACTCCTGGGCAGAGATGAAGAGAGTTTTTCTGAACAGGTACACCGCTAGTTGCGTCCAGCCGAAGTCCGACAACGCGCTAGCGGGCGTTATGCAGCAGACCGAAGAGCCTTTACGGGAATATCTCTCACGTTTCCATTCGGAGGCAGGGACCGTGCCTAACTTAGAACCAAGCTTTGCAGTCTTTCTCTTCACTCAGGGTCTCCGAAACGGAGATTTCAAAAATTCACTTGTGGGCAAACCGCCGAGGGATATGGCGGAGCTAAGACATCGTTCTACTAAGTTCATAAACTTAGAAGAATTCAACAAATGGCAAAGAAACAGAGACAGAGGCGAGCGGGGAGAGCCATCCTCCCAGGGGAGATCAAGAAGAGACGAGAGAAGGGATGACAGAAGGGAAGATCAAAGGAGGGGACCCCGGGGGGAAAGGAGATTTGGACCTCCCCGAGGGAAATTCGAGCAATACACCCCTCTCACAGTCCCAAGAAGCCAAATTCTGCAGGAAACAATGCAGACTGACCTCCGAGCGATAGAAAGACCACCCCCCTTGAAGAGAAGCCAGCGGCAAGATCGCTCCAAATTTTGCTCGTATCATGGTGGGTATGGGCACACGACAGATGAATGCACTTGGCTCAGGGATGTGATTGAGCAGTTAATCAGGGACGGTAAGTTACAGCAGTATGTCCGGGAAGCACTTGACCGACATACTCGAAGAAGAACTCCATCCCCTGACAGGAATGGTCGGCCGTCAACCAGGCAAGCCGATCAAAACACCAACCAACAACAACCAACCAATCAGCAGCGAGTGGCAATGGTAGAGGTTGCCACGACGGATCAATCCCCGCAAAAACTACGAGTCAACACCATTGCCGGAGGTTTTGCGGGAGGGGGAGAGAAACGGTCCGACAGAAAGAAATATATCAATCAAGTCCTTGCAGTTCACAACCATCCAATCCGAAAGAGAACCACAAGAAGTATTCCCATTAGCTTTTCTGATGATGATCTTGAAGGGGTGATCCCGGGTCATAACGACCCTATGGTCATCACTGCTTTGCTCGGTAATTACGAGGTCGCCAGGGTATTCGTCGATCAGGGTAGCTCGGCAGATATCATGTTCCTAAACCTTTTCGAAGCACTAAAATTAAAAAACTCGGACCTGACCCCCTTCGAGGGAAAGCTGATCAGCTTTACTGGGGACGCAGTGGTTCCCTAGGGACACATCCAGCTGCCAGTGACCCTCGGGAACCACCCTTCGGCGAGAACCGAGATTATCGAGTTCCTTGTAGTCGATTGCCCTTCAGCATACAATGCCATCCTCGGCAGGACATGCTTACAGGCCTTCAGCGCGGTCGTGTCAACGGTCCATCTGGCTATGAAGTTTGAAGGTACTGACAAGACTGTAGTTACCATCCGAGCCGAGCAGGAGAAGGCTCGACTGTGTTACAATGCTAGTTTGACAAAGATCAAGATTCCAGAACAAATCCAGCCAACGTTAAGTTTGAACAAGGGAAGTGTACTCTTGACGGATCTAGATGTTAGGTCCGATTTGGATGATTCAAGACCTACCCCTGAAGGAGAGTGGGAGTTCATTGTTTTGGATGAAAAACTACCAGACAGAAGAGTGAAACTAGGAACCAACCTTCCAGAAGAAATACGAGCAGAAATGCTCGAGCTTTTAAAGAAGAATAAAGATCTTTTCGCTTGGACCTCGGCAGACATGCCGGGGATTGATCCGAACTTGATCTGTCATCGGCTCAGTGTTTACCCGACCGCCAAACCGGTCGCCCAAAAGAAGAGAAGGGTTGGCACCGAAAAGGCGGTAGTGATAGAGCAAAAGGTATCCGAGCTCCTTTCCGCCGGGTTCATAAGGGAGGTTAGCTACTCGGAATGGCTCTCCAACACCGTTCTGGTCAAGAAATCGAATGGGAAGTGGCGCATGTGCGTCGACTATACCGATTTGAACAAAGCATGCCCAAAGGACCAGTACCCCCTCCCCATCATCGACAAATTAGTGGACAACTCATCTGGCTACCAACTCTTATCTTTCATGGATGCATACTCAGGATATAATCAAATCCCGATGTACCCTCCTGATCAGGAGAAAACGGCCTTCATCACTGAAAGGGCAACTTACTGCTACACGGTAATGCCTTTCGGGTTGAAAAACGCTGGTGCAACCTACCAGCGTATGATGAACAAGGTCTTCTCGGGAATGATCGGACCTACTCTTGAGGTGTACATTGATGATATGATAGCTAAGAGTAAGAAGAAGGAGGACCATCCTCGGGACCTCGTGGCTATTTTTGATAGAATCAGAAAAGTTAACATGCGCCTGAACCCTGATAAGTGTACCTTTGGGGTCCCAGTCGGGACCTTTTTAGGTTTCATGCTCTCGGAGAGGGGGATCGAGGCCAACCCGGAGAAATGTCAAGCTATTCTGAACATGCACAGCCCATCTAATGTCAAAGAAGTTCAAAGGCTAACTGGTCGGATGGCGGCCCTCTCCAGATTTCTCCCTCAAGTAGCCAAGAAAGCTTTACCATGGTACCAGTTACTCAGAAAAAACAAGAACTTCCATTGGAACAACTCTTGCGAACAAGCGTTTACAGAGCTCAAGCAATACCTCTCGGCCCCTCCCGTCCTCACCAGTCCTCGGGAAGGGGAAACTTTGTTTTTGTATTTGTCCGTAAGTGAAACATCTGTTAGCTCGGTCTTGGTCAGAGACGACTCGGGAACCGAGCGTCCCATCTACTTTGTCAGCAAGGCCCTCCAGGGGCCTGAGATAAGATATTCCAGAATTGAAAAACTCGCCTTTGCTTTGGTGATTGCTGCTAGGAGACTCCGGCAGTACTTTCAGAACCACCCCGTAGTACTCAGAACAACTCAGCCAATCAGGCAGGTCCTCAACCGACCAGACTTGGCTGGAAGGATGGTGTCGTGGTCTGTTGAACTATCAGAGTTCGACATCACCTACGAGCCAAGAAAAACTCTCAAGTCCCAGATTTTAGCAGATTTTGTTTCAGAGCTATCAGATTCTACTTATTCCAACCCCTCCCAGCCATGGAAAATTTATGTTGATGGCTCCAGCCACAATAAGGGGGCAGGAGCAGGGATAATCCTTGAAAACGCAGCTGGCATTTGTGTGGAGTACTCCCTCAAGTTCGACTTCCCCACCTCGAACAACCAAGCAGAGTACGAAGCGGTGATAGCCGGCTTGCGCATGGCCCATCAAATGGGGGCGTCAGAAATTGAAGTTTTCAGTGATTCCCAGCTAGTTGTATCTCAAATCAAAGGTGAATTCCAAGCCAAAGAACCAATCCTTCAGAAATATCTAGAACAAGTCAAAGCTCTCACAGATCTTTTTCCACAATTCTCCATCACCCACATCCCTAGGTCTTCTAACAGCCGTGCAGATATCCTGTCAAAGCTCGCCAGTACTAAAGGACCAGAGAACAACAAAACCCTAATCCAAGAAACTGTTCACCAGCCGAGTGCTATCTTAGCTGTGTCTCTAACCACCAGCTGGATGGACCCCATTAAGCAGTATCTCCAGTTCCAAATCCTACCTACCGACTCCTCCCAAGGAAAGAAGATAGTAAGACAAGCGGCTCAATACACCATGGTCGGCAACATTTTGTACAAACGGGGAACAGACTCCCCAATGCTAAGGTGTCTGGACCGAGCGGAAGCTGATCTGGTACTGGCCGAGGTTCATGAAGAAATCTCGAGCCACCATGTGGGTGCGAAGGCATTGGCTCGCAAAGTGCTCCGAGCGGGCTACTACTGGCCTACACTCCTCAGCGACGCCTCAGAACATGTTAAAAAGTGCGATTCCTGTCAGTTCCATGGAAATATTTTTCAACGCCCCCCAACGGAGCTACATTCCATGATTGCACCATGGCCCTTCTATCAGTGGGGCATGGACATCATAGGAAAATTCAAAACAGCCCCGGGGCAACTAAAATTTGTGGTGGTCGCAGTTGACTATTTCACAAAGTGGATTGAGGCCGAGGCGTTGGCTACAATCTCCTCCGCCAAAATTCAAAAGTTCTTTCTCAGACAAATCATCACCCGTTTCGGTGTCCCACACACCCTGGTCACCGACAACGGTACCCAATTCACTGCTAAGGTTTTCCAAGAACTTGTCAATCACTTTCATATTACCCATCACTTCTCATCCGTCGAGCATCCGCAAACCAATGGACAGGCTGAAGCTGCAAACAAAACCATCATCGATGGTTTGAAGAAAAGATTGTTGGATGCCGAAGGTTCATGGGCTGACCTCCTTCCCGAGGTATTATGGTCAATCAGAACGACCATACACACCTCAACAGGAGAAACCCCGTTCCGACTTACCTACGGTTGTGACGCTTTGTTACCTATTGAAACTCGGATCCCTACCTTCCGTATATCCGAGCGACCAATAGAAGTAAACGAAGATTTGTTAAAGGAAGAGTTAACCCTCAGCGAGGAAATCCGATCCCTAGCCTCGAACCGAGAGAAAAAAGCTAAGGAAAGACAATCCCGAGAGTACAACAAATGGGTGGTTCCGAGGAGTTTTGCCGTGGGAGACCTGGTCCTTAGACGAGCTGACATTGGACGGAAAAATTCAAGAGAAGGGAAGTTGGCTAAGAACTGGGAAGGTCCCTACCGAGTGATCTCGAAGACAGGCTCGGGGGCCTACAGACTTGAAACACTAACCAACCAACAGTTGAACAACTCCTGGAACGCCACCAAGCTCAAACCATACTATAGCTAAATGTGAGCCACAACACTGTCTGCAAAGCTGAAATTTTATCATTTTAAATTCCTGTCATTTATCTTTAACATGATCTTAATTATCCTTTTTTGTATTTGACTCCCGTTTACAAACGGATCAAGGAAATTCGATGGAGCTTTTTAAATTCTCGTATTCTCTTACTGTTAACGTACTATCAATTTCCCCTCGGCTCGCCACCGAGGCGAACTTGGATGTTTATGCATGACCTTCTAACAAGGACATATAAACTAACAATTGCAAGTACTTTAATGAGATGCCCGGCCAAAAGCTAAAAACAGTTCTATAATGCCGAGGACCGAGGATCCCACCTAGGCCATAGGTCGGAGATTCGAAATCTAAAACAACAGTTTATAACGAGATAAAACACAATACTAGATCATAAAGAACAGAATAAGATTCGCTTCTTACAAGAACAATGTTACAAAATAAGATTCACTTCTTACAAGAACAGAATAAGTTCAAATTACCAAATTACACAGCAAAACATAGCAAAATACATCTCCAGGGAGTTAATCCTCGTCTTCGGACAAGGCAATGGATGACCCATCAAAGTCTTCTTCACTTTGCTCCAACTCCAGGGGGTTCGGCAGGTTAGGTGCTGATAAATCCACTTCAGCATCATCACGATAATCGATCATCCGATCACCATCAACCCCATAATATGGGCTACTCCCAACCACTCGGATTCCAGGGTTCAAGAGCATTAACTGTTTGACAGCATTCACAAAAGAGTCGACAGCACCATGATCCCAGTTGAAGTGGTTCTTGCAAGCCAGTACCTTATGCTTCAAAGCCTTCCGACGAGTTTTGATCAACTCCCTCTGCACTTCGCCCAGTTCCCCTTGTAACCTAGTCACTTCGGCCTCCGACCTCGTCAAACGACCAGCAACACCTTCCAGCTCGTTAACCCTTTGACAAGCTTCAGTCAGCTTCGCCTGGGCCGCCTGCAGCAACCTTCCTTTCTCAGCATCCTTTCCAACCGTATCCTCTAGAGCCTTTAGAGCAGTCTCTCGAGCTCTCTCCGAAGCGTCAAATCTTCTTTGAAGCTCGGCGTTTGCCTCCGTTAGAGCTCGGAGATTTGCCTCACTTTCCCTCACTTGGCTTAGCAGATTCTTAGTTTCAGCAGCAGCAGCTTTCCTCTTCTCTTTCTCAGCCGACGAGAGGGTGGCACTGATGTCTTCCGCATTCTTGCTTAAATGAAACATATAGCTGGCGGCCCTCAGCATGTTTCGGCCCAAAAGGTCACAATGGCACCTTAAGGTGCTTGCCGTCTGATCCGACAACCTTTTTTCATCGTTCGGCGTATAAACCAAGCCGATGAATTTATCATTTAGCTTCCTTGCCCAAACACTCTCCTCGTCCGGGTCAGACAAATCGAACCACAGATTGGTCCTTTGAAGGTCGGCAACCTTCGCCTTCACCACCTCCACAGCCTTGCCTTTGCCTTTATCCAACTTAGCCCTTTTGGCAAGAGGCACCCGATCCTCTTCATCCTCCTTTCCTTCTACTTGCACCAGCGGGATTCCAGTAGCTATATTCCCCCCCTTTGTCGGTGAAGGACGAACAACCTGCACCACCTCGATCTCGGAGGGACAAGTTTCGGCGACAGTCACCGAGCGAGTGGCTTCCGAGGACATGTCTTCACTCCGAGAACCACTTGACCCAGCAGACGCCTTTGCTTTAGCAAGTTCCTTTATACGAGCAACAGCCTTGTTTTCCTTAGCCATTTTTTCTGCAAAACCAAGAATCCAAATGTTAAAAAAATAAAATAAAATAAAATAAAATAAAATAAAATAAAATAAAAAATAAAAAAAAAATATTTTACCAAGCTCGGCTTTTATAAGCTCCTGGGGAAAAAGAATGATCTTCTTGATATCTACTGGACCATTCTGTCTAAGATAGGAAAAGAAGGTATCACAAGTGATCCTCTCGGCTACAGATAGCTCGGACTCATATTGATACTGATAAAGTTTGGGATTGCGGTTAAAAAACTCGGGTGACCAAGACAACGGAAACCGAGACTGATCACCCTCCATAAACCAACAATCCCCGTTTCCGACGAATTGATACTTAAAGAATAAAGGTTTAAAAGTCTTCCATGAATCTGTGAATTTATCGAAGAGGGCATGACCGTTGCGTGCTTTCAACGACACCCACAATCTTTGGCGCGACCCCTTCTCGAAGATGTTCACTTGCGGTATATACAACCATAGAAACGCTCGGAGCGAACAAGTCAACTTTTGAGCTTCGCAAAACTTTTGAAAGGCTCGGATGAAGGCCCAACCGCTAGGATGTAGTTGGGTAGGAGCCAAGCGTAACCGACGCAACAGCTCTATTTCTATTTCAGTAAAGGGCAACTTAACCCCCAGTCGAATGACAACTTCTTCGTACATGAAAAACTCTTTGCGACCCGCGGCGATCGCCGTACACACTCGGTTGTTGGCTGCCGGTGAGCTTATGGCACAAGATGTCCCAGTTTTATCCGTGGGGCAGGGGAGTATGTGGGCTCGGATATGACTTAGATTACTGTTGACCAAAGCCGACGGGGTTCCAAGCACCTCCAAGTCAACCCAGTCATAATCTACAGAGTTCGGAGGCACAAGGAACTCCTGAGGATGTGTGATGCACCTTCGAACCATACCTGGGGAAAGGGAATACTCGGCGTCAGAATCTATAAAATCAAGATTTTTAAACAACCTAGCCCTAGGTTTATTAGTCCTATAGCCGAGCCTGCTACACCTTCCCCTAACCCTAACAGCTTTTCCCCAGAAGGGTTTCTCCCAGGAACGGTTCGAAGGGCGGCGGGATAGTTGGGCACGCTCTTCCGCCGCTTGATACAACAGTTTCCTACCTTCCTCCTCCTCAAGGTTCCGAGGGTAATCTACTGATAGTGGTACTTCGGCCATCGGATCTACCATGCGATGGCGGAAGGGTGAAGGCAGAAAGTCCAGCACCTCCAGATCGGAAGACGAAGAAGAAGAAGAAGAGGAAGAATCCTCAAGATCACTCAAACCCAGAATCCTAGACCACTCCTCATACTGAAGCCAATTAATACTCATAATGAAATCTAAACTTACCCAGAAATAAGCCCAGAAAACTAAAACACAGGAACAAAATCTGCAACCAAAAACCCAGAACCTACGGAGAATATGATTCAGCAGAGAAGGAAAGAAAAGCGAAAAACAGGAACAGAAGAAAAAAATAAAAATACCTGAGAGTTGGAGATGAGAACTGGCACGAACGAACTGGGGAATCAAGAACAGAAGAATAACGGCGTAAGGAAATTATAATCCAAAAGCCAATGAGACGAATTTCAGAGAGAAGAGGAGTGTCAGAAGTCTGAGTTTGAAGGAAAGTATGAAAAAAGGAGGAAAAGAGTAGTTGAAGGGGTGGTTTCCCCCCACGTTTGAAAATTTGGGCCTAATCACAAAAGCCCAAAAGCCTACATCGCGCCACTAAAAGGATACATGGCGCACAACTAATGGAAAGAAGCATCTCGAAAACCCAAAAGGCAGCATGCACCATCATGACCCCTCTGACACAAGGCAGCACGTGTCATAGAAGGACATTCAAACGTCCTTTCAGTCAGTCAAGGGGACAGCGAGGCAGGGTGAGCTGTCCTGAACTCATTATCCCCTACCGAGCTTAACCCTCGACACCTTGAAGGTCACATACGAAGAACTCTCAGCTCGGCTCAAGACTCGAAAAGTCTTACCGAGCTAAGGGGCTTATGTGGTAGACCGACCCTCGGTCTACCCTAAAACGCCCTCGGCCGACCAGAATACTCACTGGCCGACCAGAATTCTCATTCTGCCGGGTCACGCATCTTTGGGCCGAGCACATGCCATAGGACCCACCCTAACGACTCTGGACCGAGTACAGGGACCTCTTCCCTTAAAGAGTCCAAGCTAAGGGCGCGTGAGCCTAGCTCGCCAACCAGATAAGACTAACCGCTAACAGGATAAGGATGAATGACTCATCCCTTATCCTATAAAGGGACACGTCAGCCCTACTGGACCTCCGTACAGGCCCATAGGGTACAACACCGCTCCCCCTATAAATAGCTGTCTCCAGCTAGGGGCTCAGGTACGTTTTTTCTCCCTAATCATACACTAGCACACACTTGTGATTAGGGAAACCCTAGTTATCCCAACTGGATAGCTAGCATACCAACAAAATCACACAGTAACATCAGACCGTATTCTAGCTCTTAGGTCTTCCATACCCTTGAGCTAGGGTTATACTCTGAACACTGTGTCTAGGACATAACAGTATGGTTTATTCTAGAAGTTTTTTTTAGATATAAGATTATGTCAAGTGTATGGCTAATAATAGTTTTAAGGTTGTAATATTTGCTATATAAGGATTGTATCCCTTATGCATTATCATAAATGAAAAATATGAATGAAGTTTGTTAGGATTTGTTATTCTTTATTCTTTAAGTATTATTCTTTTAGTGTTCTTGGTTGGAGCTCTATAGCTTCCTATCTCAAGCCTATCACAATATTTCATTCCCACATGCTGTGAGAGTATACTCAATTGCCCATTTTGCCTAAATAAGCCTCAACTTGATTTAATCTTGCCCATTTTATTATTTCGTTTTTTCTTTCATTATTTATGTTGGTGTATAAGTTTACATACAAGATAGAAGGCACACATGAATATTTTTCATTTATGATAATACAGGTCAGCGTCATAAACTCCTTTTGGATGAGGATGATGATTCTTTCGGGTCAAGGTAATTCATGTCAAAATCCTTCAAACTTGAACCTAAAAAACTATAGTCTAGACTCAAAAAATAACAATGCCCAAAGATTCTGTAAGCAAATTAAGGATCTTGAATTCATGATTCTCACACTGTTTGTTTGCTATAATTGAAGATTACAATGAAAGGAAACTTACCCGGATCCATGCTTGAAGTTTTCCACTTGAATCTCTTGAGTGTATGCTTGTGTTCCTTGATCAATTTCTCTCCTCTGTTCCTTTTCCCTTATGATTCTCTGATGATTGGAGATCTGTTTCTATATCTGTTATATGTCATAACCACTTAACCCCTTTTTTCCTTTTGAACTGATACTGATATATATATATATATATATTTATGTATTCCTGAACAGTTGCGTCCTTTCATCCAACAGTCACGTGGTTTGACAATTATTTCTCTTTTTAAAGGCAGAGGAGAGAGACTTTTAAATTATAAAAGACCCAATTGGTTCTAAATGATTAATAAGGTTAATCATCATCATATTGAACCCTCTTTAATAAGAATCAATTCTTTAAATTACACGAGCCACTATAGATTATTAAAATAATCTCACAATCTCAAACTTGACTCATGTGATGACTTTATGATTCAACAAACCATAATTGTACACTATACATTGAAACTATTAGGCCATAATCTTTAATTGAATTAAGATGATCGAATCATGGCGGTCACAAGTCAATAATAGCGACATGGTTCCTTCCATGTATCACATAATCAACTCAACCTAAAATGACTTTTATCCTTGATGTCTTTCATAGACACAATTCATCATCACACTAAACAATACATATATATAACATAATGTGGATAACAAATAATCAAAACAGAAACATAATTTTAATTCAATTCATAAGTGTCATTACAATAGGAGCAATATAACCATACATATATGTACATATTTTACTTTTATGCTAACAAGGTCTTATCTATGATGCCCATCTCTCTAACATGACCAATGAATGTTTTGGGCGGCAACCCTTTGGTTAGAGGATCCGCTATCATCATATCAGTACCAATATGCTCAATCAACACTCTCTATTTCCGAACTTCTTCTTTCACACTCAGGTACTTCAAATCCATGTGTTTCGCACCTTTAGAGTACCTATCATTCTTAGAGAAGAAGATAGCTGCAGAATTATCACAATACATTCTCAGCGGCCTAGCTATACTGTCGACAATGCCAAGCCCTAAGACAAAGTTCCACAACCACAATGAATGAACACTGGCCTCAAAGCACGCCACAAATTCAGCCTCCATAGTGGAAGTAGCAATCACAGATTCTTTTCCGCTCCTCCATGAAATTGCCCCTCTAGCTAATAGGAAAACATAACCAAATGTGGATTTCCTAGAGTCCACACATCCTGCATAGTCTGAATCCGAGTATCCGATTACCTCCAGGTGATCTGACTTTATGTACGTGAGCATGTAATCTTTGGTGCCTTGTAAATACCTAAGAACTTTCTTTGCAGCTTTCCAATGATCCTTTCTGGGATTACTTTGATACCGGCCTAACACTCCAACAGCAAAACTAATATCTGGCCGTGTGCATGTTTGAGCGTACATCAAACTCCCAACATCTGATGCATAGGGAATAGACTTCATTTCCTTTCGTTCCAAGTCATTCTTGGGACATTGCATTTCACTAAATTTATCCCCTTTTTGAATTGGAACTATTCCAGGAGAACATTTTTCCATTTTGAATCTCTCTAGAATTTTATTGATATAGCCTTTTTGAGACAATCCCAATAGTCCTTGTGATCTATCACGGAATATTTCAATTCCTATCACATAGGATGCCTCTCCCATATCTTTCATTTCAAAGTTCATAGAGAGAAACTTCTTTACATCATGTAACAATCCAGTGTCATTAGTAGCAAGTAGGATATCATCAACATATAGAACTAATATAATGAACTCACTCTCACTGACCTTCATGTAGATACACTCGTCAATAGCATTTTCTACAAAACCATATGACGTTATGGTATAATTGAACTTAAGATACCATTGTCGGGAAGCTTGTTTCAATCCATATATTGACTTCTTTAACTTACACACTAACTTTTCTTTTCCTATGATCACAAACCCTTCTGGTTGGTCCATATAAACTTCTTCTTCTAAGTCACCATTAAGAAAGGCAGTCTTTACATCCATTTGGTGAAGCTCTAAATCATAATGAGCCACCAACGCCATGACAATCCTTAGGGAGTCCTTCTTTGAAACCGGAGAGAAGCTCTCTTTATAATCAATGTCATCTTTTTTAGTGTAACCTTTGGCAACAATCCTAGCCTTGAATCTTTCAATGTTGCCTTTCGAGTCTCGTTTGGTCTTACAGACCCACTTACAACTTGACCCGCTTTGAATTTTCAGGCAGCTCGACTAGTTCCCATACATTGTTGCCATCCATTGATTTCATCTCTTCTTTCATAGCATTGAACCATTTTTCAGAATTGCTACATTTCATGGCTTGTTTAAATGAAACTGGATCCTCATCAATGCTTAATTTACATCCATACTCAATAAAGTAAACCACATAGTTGTTCGGAATAGCAGATCTTCTATGCCTTTCAGACCTTCTTAATGCTACTTCTTGTGGTTCATCTATCGCTAGTTCATTTTAAACTTGCACATTATTAGCTGGTTCATTACCTATATATTCATCTTGTGGGTTTGGAATATTAAGTTGTTGTCTTGCCGTGTTGTGTGACTGTGATACAACAAGTGGGACAACAACTTGAGGAGGAACACTAGATATAGGAGTTTATATATGAATCTCTCTAATATCCACATTTCGTGGTTCTCCACTCCCACTGAACTGACCATTCTCAATGAACCGAGCATTTCCAAACTCAATTATTCTCGTACTATGGTTAGAACAGTAAAATCTATACCCCTTTGATTTTTTCGGATACCCAATGAAGTAACCACTAATGGTTCTTGCATCAAGTTTCTTTTCATGTGGATTATATACCCTTACTTCTGCCGGACAACCCCAAATGTGAAGATGCCTCAAACTGGGTTTCCTTCCTGTCCACAGTTCATAAGGAGTCTTAGGAACTGCTTTACTAGGAACCCTGCATAACAAATATGTAGCAGTCTTTAATACATGCATCCACAGCAAAATAGGTACAAGACTATCACTATTACTTAACATAATCCTAACCATATCCATGAGCGTACGATTCCGCCTTTCAGCTACACCATTCTGTTCTGGTGTACCAAGCATTGTATATTGTGCACATATGCCTCAACTTTCAAGAAACTTTGCAAATGGACCTGGACATTGTCCACTTTCATTGAATTTACCATAAAAATCACCACCTCTATCAGACCTTATCACTTTTATTTTTCTATCTAATTGTCTTTCAACCTCATCAATGAACACCTTTAAGAAGTCCACTGATTGAGACTTTTCATGCAAAAGATACAAATAACAATATCTAGAGTAGTCATCAATAAAGGTAATAAAATATTTTTCACCGCCCCATGACGGAACATCGAAAGGACCACATATATCAGTGTGTATTAACTCAAGCAATTGATTACTTCTTGTGGCAGGATTCCTTAATCTATTTTTAGTTTGCTTGCCTTTAATGCAATCCAGACATATACTCCAATCATCAAAATCCAATTGAGGTAAAATTTCATTTCTCATTAACCTCAGTATCCTTTCTCTGGATATGTGACCTAACCTTTGATGCCACAAGAAAGCAAAATTTTCATTATGTGCACTACGTTTAATACCAACATTATGTTCAACATGAAACAAGGATTCAATAAAATTAACATCAAGATTAAAACGATATAAACCATTAACTAATGTACCAGAACTGTAATAGTACTTATCTTTATGTAATGAGAATACACAATGTTCAATCTTAAAGTGAAAACCTACATTGTCCAACATCGGAACAAAAACTAAATTTCTAACACAACCAGGAACATAAAGGCACTCTTCAAGATCCAAATGACAGCCAATGTCCAAGATCAATTTATACGTCCCAATTCCTTCTATTTGTGCCTTCATTCTGTTCCCCATATACAAAAACTTTTCATTTCCTTTTATGGTTTGGATCGAAAGAAATCCCTGTGTAACATGAAAAACATGAATAGTAGCACCAGAATCTAACCACCAGGTACTTCAATAAGATTTGATTTAAAATTTACTGAAACATAGTAAATATCTTTCTTTTCGAACCAAACCTTCCTTTTAGGGCAGTCTTTCTTGAAGTGACCTTCCTTTTTGTAGAAATGACATCTCTGCTGCTTTTGGATTCTACCTTCATTGACTTTCATTGAGGCTTTCTCCTTCTTTTTACCCTTTGAACCTGGCTTTCCCTTTCTGCTACGAGCACCATCATACCCCACGAAATGGACGGATTGATCCTTCAGTTTCTTTAATCTCCCTTCCTCCTAAACCAACATTGCCTTAAGTTCTTGGAAACTCCACTTTTCTTTGATAGTGTTATAGTTCACTTAGAATTGCCCAAATTCTGGAGGAAGCGAGTTCATAATAAACTGAACCAGAAATGTCTCATTCACCTCCATACCCATGGTCTTTAACTTTGCTTATAGGTTTGCCATACTAGTTACATGATCATGAATGGACTGAGACCATTTAAATTTCTTCGTTGTTAACTCACTCATTAGGCTCCCAACAATGGACTTGTCAGTAATATCCGATTGAGAGTACTCCTTAACCATTGTCATAAATTCCCCAGCATCATCTGTTTTGGGCATTGGCGGCTTTACATTTTCTGCCATCGTCATTCTCATTAAATTCAAGCTCAACCTGTTAGACCGCTCCCAAGCCTCATAAAGAGATTTGTCAGCCTCTGTACTAGAGGCAGTAATGGCCGCGGGCTTCTCATCCATAATCAGTGCAAGGTCCAAATCCATCTCACCAAGTTGAAACTTGATTTGCTCAGACCAATCAGCATAATTTAGCCAGTTAAATTTAATGACTCTATTGCCCATACCATATAAATTAGCGGAAACTACAACATTACACATGCTCATACCATTAATGCTTTGAGTAAATGTAATAGATTCAAATATATACTAACTTTGACTATGTATTTAAGTTCACCTTTGGGTTACACCTAAATCCATAACTTCTAACAATAATGATGCTAACTCCAACATACTTAAATAGACAATTAGTCCTGCTTAAATGAACATGCAAGTTATCTTTGGATATACAAAATATTCTCCAAGTATGTCAAATAATTCTTTAATATTATTAATTATAAGCAATGGTATACCTTTGGATAACACATGGAGACCTTATAATAATAAATTTAATTTAATCCGTAAATTTACTTTTATATAGCATCAAACTTATGGGTAATTGGAACAACCGTACAATTTTGGAATTAAAATTTTAAGACTCGATCACTTTGATGATTAACAAATCTAACCATAATGTAATTCCAAAATATTATCATTAATGTATATATAAAAATATACACGAAACCCCGACACATTCTCATCCATGATAATCAGTTAAACTTATATATTAGTACACGGTACAGTGAGGGTGGCATACTCATGAATATGGGTTTCACATACCAAGTTATAGATATATAAAACATTAAGCCCTAGGATGAAGTAGCAAACAAGAATCGCATAAAAGGAAAAAGGAAGAAATAAATAAAAAAAAATATGCATATTAAAGACAAATCACATGATTTGAACACTGTGCAAGATGATTATTATGTACTTTCATGAAGCCTTCATGCAGCGGAAAATTACAATGATCGAAAGAGAATAATCATTTATTTAGTTGCAAATCTATAAGGCGATAAATCTGAGAACAAACAATAATTATAATACTATGCATGTATTATCGATTCGGTGCAACGGAAATCACTATAATGATGCACCAAAATTACTATGATGTGCAACAGAAATCAATATACTTTTAGCGGAGAATCATAAAATTCAGAAACCTTGCTCTAATACCAATTATAAGCGAATTAAGGATCTTGAATTCATGATGCTCACAGTGTTTGTTTGCTATAATTGAAGATTACAATGAAAGGAAACTTATCCGGATCCATGCTTGAAGTTTTCCACTTGAATCTCTTGAGTATATGCTTGTGTTCCTTGATCAATTTCTCTCCTCTGTTCCTTTTCCCTTATGATTCTCTGATGATTGGAGAACTGTTTCTATATCTGTTATATGACATAACCACTTAACCCCTTTTTTCCTTTTGAACTGATACTGATATATATATATATATATATATATATATATATATATATATCAGTATTCCTGAACAGTTAAGTCATTTCGTCCAACAGTCATGTGGTTTGATTATTTCTCTTTCTAAAGGTAGAGGAGAGAGACTTTTAAATTATAAAAGACCCAATAGATTCTAAATGATTAATAAGGTTAATCATCATCACATTGAACCCTCTTTAATAAGAATCAATTCTTAAGTTACATGAGCCACTATAAATTATTAAAATAATCTAACGGATTCAACTCAAAAATAAGTGTTACACTTTCTTGGATACATCAATTACCACTTTTAAATAAAATAAGCAAGTAAGCATAATCTTCGAGGAAACATTCTACTGTCTAAATAGAAGCATGGTAAATCCATGGTAACTGGTAAGGTCCCCGATGTTGTCAGCATCATGCTTCAGCTAATGTAATATGCCCTTCCTTTTTTAGTATGTAGGCACTCACACAAGTTTGTAGGAATCAATCATTTGGAGATAATCTAGTCTCTTGCCTTCCTCATTGTAAATGTCAACAAGAGGCTAACTGCTAACATACAACTGAGAGATGTTCTACTTCCTGACAATGCAGTTAGGACAATATGGCTGCCTTGCGCTGTGCGTAATCTTGAACAATGCTAATTGCACTCTGGCTATGGCGCAGTGAAAATTCTGCAAGTAGAATTTGGCTTTCTTCTACTGTCAAGTCACCATGGTGTCCCTACAAATATAATGTAAAAATTAGATTCAGCCAAATGTCAAGTGTGATACAGAAGACAGTAACAAATCTTAATAACACGGTGGTGAATGAATTATTAAACCAGACTTGAGTTGAAGGCATAGCATACACAGTTGATCTCATTTAGTTCTTGATTTATATGCAATTTAACAAGTGTTGTTCTTGATAATATGCACGTATTTTCTATAGATAGGCTTGTTGGGATTGTTGACCCAAATTTCTAATTTCAATATTGCAATTTGCGGTTAAATCGAGAGTCCTGTAGCTCTTCCATCTCTCCTACTTTCTCCAACAGAAACCTGCCCCTCCCAATTGAATACCCTTTTAACTTGTATACAATTGTGTTAACCGGTCAGACAGTCATTAATAACAGAAACAGGTCCTAATCCCAATGCTTAGGTAAAACTAACACCTTACGATATTTGGTTGGACTTGGAGAGGAATACCAAACATCAACGGTTCTTTGTCCCTATTAGGGGTTTAACTGTTTGGTTCAGTTTTCAAGGAACACTAGGAACCGAACAGCAAAAAATTATACGATTCAATTCTGTTCGGTTCCTGGAATTATACAACACAAAAAACCGAACCAAACGGAAGAAACACCAAACAATTCAGTTCAGCTAAAAGCACTCTCATAAGACAATGTGGAAACAGGAATAGCTCAAATATCCCTAGCCATAAGTGAAAGAACATGACACTTATTGACTTGCCTTTTTCCCATTTCAAAATGTCAAATTTAGCCGATAGGTCCTCAACATCATCAGTTCAATATCTCTCTAGCTCACTTTTCTTTAGCTCACCTTGCTTTTTAATTACATTTTTTCTGAACATTTCCATGACAATTCATTAGGGTCATCATTATTTTGAGCAACTTCGATAGAAGTAGAATTATCCAGAGTTGGAGCACTAGTATCAACACTTTCATGGAGTTTAGGATACCATCCGGCATATTGAGCAAAGTTTCGTCTGATCAACTCTTTCACTTTTCTTGATACCTACTTAACTTTCTTTTCTTCATACATATGATGAAAGCAAAGCTCAATATATTCAAACTTGTAACTTGGGTCAAGGAAAACAGCAGCATAGAACAAAATTTATATGTCCATCATCCCAATATTTATCATATTTCAGCTTCATACTTATAGTCAATGACCTTAGCACATCTTCGTCGCTTTTCATCCAATTAGCCAAAGTGGCTTAACCTTAAATAACTTGTGAATGAAAACAGGTTTATTCAAGTTTTTAGTCTCTAAACTTAAGTGTTCTTTTGGAATTGGTTTTTGAACATTTTTTCGATGCTTTGGGTCCATGAACATTCCTCAAATTTTTGGAAATGGTCATTTCATCACTTAAATGATGATATGGTCAACGACATGCCACGTCACCTTCGCCACGTCAATAGGTAACGTGCCATGTTGTACCACGTGGAATTTTTAAATTAAAAAAAATTCAAATTTTATCAAAAATAATTAAAATCGTATTTTTTTAAAAGAAAATCGACCTTTTAATATTTTTTAAAAGAATCTATTTTTTTAATGAAAAAATCATGTGGTTCCATGTGACGCTATATAGCACGTCACCTGTTGATGTTGCAAAAGTGACGTGGCATGTTGTCGGCCACATCATCACTTAAATAACGAAAGGACTATTTCCAAAATTTTGAGTAAAGTTCAGGGACCCAAAACATCGTAAAAAAGTTTAAGAACTAATTCCAAAAGAGCATATAAATTCAGGACTAAAAACTTAAATAAGCCAAGAAAATATTAGAAGTGGCATTCAATGATCCAGAAAAAAGCAAGGGTAGCATCATAAAAATCTTGGTTTAATTAAGTTTTTAATCCTTGAACTTAGGTGCTCTTTTGGAATTGGTCATTGAACTATTTCTTCAATGCTTTAGGTCCTTGAACTTTGCTCAAATTTTTGGAAATGATCATTTCGTCACTCAAGTGATGATATGGCCGACGACATGTCACGTCGCTTTCGCAACATCAACATCGCTTTCACAACATCGGCATTGCTGCATATTCTATTTTATTTGTAATGAAAGATATTCCAAAGGATTCAAGCTTTGGTGCAGTGTTATGTAATATTGAAAAGGGAAAGAGTTGATTCCAAAAAACAAACCCTTATTGCAGGTTGTTTTTTTGAATTCTTTAAAAGAAAAAAAAAAAGGGCAGCCTAGTGCACGAGGCTCCCACCTAGTGTGGTCTGGTGAGGGTTGCCTCGCAAGTGGAAAAGTTGTTTCTGGTGTTCATTTGAATTCTTATTTATAAAAAAAAAAATTAAAAAAAAAATAGAACATATGCTATGGTGAAACAGCAGGAAGAAAACACGGAAAAATAGGTTAAAAACCGACCTGAACCGAACCGTTTAATGTTCAGTTCGGTTTGGTTTTTGTGTTTTAATTTGGTAAGAACCGAACTGAACGATATACTTTTCTGGGATTCGATTCCTAATGTTTCTTAAAATCCAAACCAAACCATTACAACCCTACAGAGAGACGTGACACTGTATAAATGAGCAAGTCAAATGAAATCAAATATAAGCACCATGACAAATGATTTAACTTGAGAATTGTGATTTATATATCCACATGCTCAAAACAACATTTCACCATATAAACATTTTGTTACTTTAAAAAAAAAACGATTCCAAAACAAGAAGATAAACTAATCTTTCACCGTCAACCTATTTATGTATTTTCCCTGAAAACCAAAAAAACCTATTCATGTACAGCCAAAAAGTTAAGAAAGGATCAAAACTATGCATGACCTTTCTGAAAGTTATTTTTTATTTAACAAAAGTGTTAAATTTTATTAAAATTGTCATGTCCCTTCAAGCGCCAAGCAATTTTGGGGTATTAGTAGAGTGTCAGAGTCCTAGACGTGTCTGGCACGTGCCCGAGCTGGGAAAAACTAATTTGCTTAATGAACACCGGTGACCAGTGTCCATCACGTTATGTACAAATGCTAGAGAAATGGCTATTTTGGAAGTGTGTCCAACATTCTAACACCTCAAGAAGGGGCAGCATCTGTGCTTAGAGACTTACAAATGCCATGGGATACAATTCTGTATATGGTTTCTGTGGTGCTGACTGCTGCGCTCACTGTTGTTTTAAGAGCTTCAATTTTTTTGTGTGAAAATATTTGACAGATTTTTGTTTTTATGAGCTTCTTCAGCTCATTTTACATTTAAGTTTCTCTTTTATGGAGGATACCTTTTCTTTCTCCTCATCCTCTAACCAAAAGAAATCCTAATTCATGCATTTTCTCTCCTATACGTAAAACAGTTCATTCTTTCAGAAACTTAAAACAATTTCTCTAAGGTTTCAAGTTTAATCAAACTTAAGATATGAGCATAGAACTAGGCAGTGGTGTTTTTTACTTTCTTTTAATTTGACAAAAATAAAACAGATATGAGCTTCAGATTGATATGTACTTCTGCGACACATAAAGTATATAATTAAAATCATTACCATACGAGATACTCTATCACAAACAGCATGGTGCATGAGGATTCCTGCAGCAACTGAAACATTGAAAGAGTCCACCATTCCGTTCATCGGAATACTGCAGTGCAAATCTGACAACTCCAAAGCCTCATCACTAATACCCCTGCAACAAGAACACCATTGTTGAATATAATATAGATACATACATGCACACAAACATGCAAAAACAAAATCTAAGCAGAAAAGTAGAATCTAGGTTACAGGAAATAGAACAACTATTTAAAATTTAATTCAGTGTCAGCACTGCCAGAGATTCCCTGACTACAGCGAGTTAGTAAGCAAGAAAAAATGACAATTACATTGATCTCACATCAGCATGTTTCAATGGTTTTCCATCTTTCAAATGTAAATCAAGGAATTTCCTAAGTCCAATGGCATACTAACATAAGCATTGACCATCAAATTGCACTGAACCAGTTAGACTAATAAAATATTTGTAAATACTTAAATAGTCAAGAAATAAAAATGAAGGAAATAACCTATTCTCATTCCCGACTACTATTGCAGTTGGGCATGACCAGTCTAAGTCATAAATAGAAACCTATATACAGCAAGAAAAGGTCAGTCAACTCACTGTAGGTTACTTGAAGTTTTCGAACATTTTTTATCAGTATTTATAAGAATTGAACTAAAAATAAAGGTACAAGAGTGAACAAAAGTCTATATAAAAATGATAACAATATCCCGGTATATCATTACTATTCCTGGATTAACAAACAAATAATTAACAGTCATACAATACCGCATCCATTCCAACATGAGTCGTGGCAATTCTATAACCACGTGATTTTAATATCTTAAAGCACTCCTTCGTAGAGTCCCAAAGCTCAATGTCCAACCATTTCTCTGCACCCATGCTCACATGGCGATTATCTTTATACCTGCCACGAGGAAGGCAGGTTAAGGTGGTAAGATATTCCAATTCGTATTCACTTAATTTAATTGAGGGTTGATAACTGTCAAATTTGAAACAAACACCCTCTTTATAATCACTAGCCATAATGATAAAAGTTTCCAATGTCAAGATGATACAGATTACAATCATGCCTCAATGTGATTGTGAATTTTGAATCAAGCATCCTTCAGATTGATTTAACTTATGATAATGACCACATTATAATCTATGGATAGTGAATCACCGGCACAAACATGTGACACAGCTACTTATACAAAATCAAGACCACTTCTACGACAAATCGCTGAATTATAGGAGTAGTATAATATATTCTCTGTAAAACATTTTGCGAGTACACGAAGGTGGTTATGATAATATCAATTCAAAATAAACCTATCTATATTAGAATTGGCCTTAAATCTAAAATTAAGATTACTCTAAACCGAAGAACCTAGTTGAAAAATGAAAAAACCACCTTTCACTCCCTGAATCTGTAATCACCTATCATATTACTCCCTGATTTTGGTAAGTTATCACCTTAGTACCAGAAATTATGAGCACTACTCATATTAGTCCTTAAATCTAGAGACCTATTTGACTAATCAATCATTATAACCAATGTTTACAAGTCCTTAAATCTAGAGACTTATTTGACTAATCAAGAATCAAAACAAGGCCTGTTCACCTCAACAGTCATAAGTCTCAACACCTTTTGTTCGCATCAAACGACACCACGTGAACAGACTGAACCCCGAGCGCATCCGCAGATCGAAACGCAGCAGAAACATTCCCGAAATCGCAGAGCCCTTCCACAACCAAACAGACTGAGTAGCTCCGGTTCCGAACCACATTCCTGAACCTCTCCTGCCTCACGTCCGAGATACACGGGCTAACAGCGCCAATGATCTCGCCGCTACTCATCAAATAACCGTTCTCGCACCTGTACCTGTCTAGGTAAGGGAACCACCGAGCCTGCGGTTCGGATTCGCTGAACTCGCCTTCGAGGAGCAGAGGCTTGCGCTCCATCTTCATAAGCCTTGAGACCCCTTCGTGTTTAGTGAGGAGGTCCCGAACGGTGTCGTTTGGCTGGTCTTCTTCTATTGCTTCCAATGAAGTAGCACTTTGAGCTGACGTGTAACATCTCGAAGTGAACTTTAACCCTGAAGCGTGAATATAATTAATTAGAGCACTGTTAGATGTAGAACAAATGTTTTGCGATAATTCACAATTTATGATTAGAAGGGAGAGAAAAAGAGGGTGAGGGAGAGAGAGGTGGTACCAGCGTGGGGAAGGTGGTGAAGGAGGGATGAAAGTGAAAGTGAAAGGGAGCGTGGAGAGGGATAAGGGGTGCATTTAAAGGAGGAGAGGGATGCACAGAAAAGGGTTTTGCAAGCACTCATTTGCAGTTGCTACGGTCAGCTAAAGCTCTCACAATCTTGAGGAAGGGATCTCTCTTTGCGTTGATGAATGAAGATAGAAGAAAATTGGATTTTGTCTAATGTATCTGCTTCTTGAACCCCATTTTAGTTTTGAACCCCAATTTCAGTTTTATAAAAATAAATATACATGAGTTGATGTGTTTGTTTGCTATATAAATTCTTCCCTCTGGTCGTATAGGGCATCTTCTAGAAAAAATCTTTGATCCTATATATAGGACACTTTATATTTCTTATGCATCATTAATTGTTTTTTTTTTTTGCCCTTATTAAATGTTTTGACTAACTATGTTTTTTTGTTATTCATTAATGAATGTAAACTTTCCAAGTAGAGTGGGGGGTAAAATCGTAATGTTACAATATATTTTTATGAAATTCACAAAACCAACCATTTTCCTTGATCTGGGGAATACGGTTAAGTATGCTCTATATATAGGATCGGAGGGAGTATAATCTTAGTTTATATTCTTGAAAACATAATCAAAATCTATAAGCTCCCTAACAGTACCTAGAGATTATTTTTTTTAGATCAATGTAATTTTCCTATTCTACATTTATCACTTCATCACATTAACTACTCATTTGTCACATCCTTCCCTATTTTGTAATTTATTCAGTAAAAAATAATCTTTTTAGCAGATTATAATTCCATTTTTGAGTTAAATACTCAAATATAAACAGATTATAATTTTAACAGATTATAATCTTACCAAAATATAATCATAGAAAAATAATCATAATCTCATTTTTACCGGTTATACCAAACACGAACTAAATGCCCAAATTGGTCCTTGAATTTTTTTTCATTTGATCACATTTAGTCTCTAAAAAAATAAAAACCCAAATTAGTCCTTGAAAAATTTGTTTCTTGGACAATTTCATCCTTCAAAATAATAAAGTCACAAAATAGTCGGTGTATTTTTTTCCCATGAGGCAATTTGGTCCCTTAAAATAATTTCGTGAGACAATTTAATCCCTAGAAGTTTGGACTAAAGCGGGTAAAATTAGAGATAATGATTTGGGTTTCTCGATCAAGTTTATCGAGTATACTCAAATCGACATAATTGGCGACAACTTTACGTGAAGTCAAAATTTTCAAGGACCAATTTGTCTCATAGAAAAAAACATTAGGAACTATTTGGTGACTTAATTTTTTTAAGGACCATATTGTCTCACAAGCAAAATTTTCAAGAACTCTTTTAGGACTATTTTTTTCTTAGGACCAGATTTGATTATGCAAAAAATTCTAAGGACCACTTTGGTGTTTAGTCAAAACCAAAATACTCTCATTTCATTTCATATTTAGTGTATTTTTATGGTCAAATTTACGTAAAATTATACTAAGCTATCCCGAGCTTATTGTAACATTTTTACTGAGAGATTAATGGGTGTGCACTGACGGTGTACGGTGTAACGTGTTTTACACCATCCGTTTATCATCCACTATTCATTTGTATTACTTTTATTTGAAAGTCAATGACCATAAACATATGAATGGTGGATGATGCACTGATGATATAAAAAACCTTTACACCGTAGATGCACCATTATTTTCTCTTTTACTAAGCTCAAACTTTTCACTCGAATCATGACCTTGACCTCTTCCAAGATTTGTCACGACTTAAACCCACTTGAACTGTGCGTAACCCAGACCTGTCACGACAACAGCAACTCAAACCTTCACTATTGTGTCATGATGGCTCAAGGGTTTCATGCTCTTTCCTTATGTGTGTCTCTGTTTCGTTTTTCATTTTTTTTTTACACGTGCAAACCATGTCCTTTTTGCATTTTTTTACAAGATCCAATTGGAAAAGAATTTAGACGAGAAAAAGCGAAAATATATGTTGCTATCAACAGGCCTGCGCCTGGGCGCCCCTATCCATGTGCTTAGGCACCAATTTTTTCTGTTTTTGGGGCGACCGGGCGCTCTGTCTAGCCCAAAACTCAACTTTTTCATTTTTTTATGCATTTTCATGGCCCCCTTTCATTCTCTAATTCCTCCAACTCAATCATACTTCAATTCAAGTCTCAAAACACCTAAAAACATGTCAAAACATCCATTAGGTGATGGAGTTTATTAACCAAAATTAAACAAACAAACAAAAGCAATAAAACTAACACAAAAACCGTTAGAAACAAACAGACACCAAGATAAAGAGGGGATCAAATCAATGAAATATATCATATTTTAGATCATCATCACCATACCCTCTCGGACACATTGACATCCCTAGCCCACTCCCAATTAGAGAACTATGATGAAGCGAACGGGGTCACTACAGCAAATCCTACTGAAGACCTTTAAAGCATGGGTATTACTATTTAGTTGTCGTACACTTACCGGGTATGGCTTGGTACGTACCCTGTGACACCCTTCTCGGATTACCCAAATATAAACATATAAATAAGCTTTTATATTGGATAATATATATGGACTTGTGATTGTTAAGAAAATAGGTAAATAAAATTTTCTTTTAAAGCGGGTGCACGAATCGTCACTTGAAAGTCTTGGAGAACAAAGTCTATATTATCTCAAAATCATTGTATCGAGTTCGGCGATTTCTAAAACCTTTTCGCAAATAGAGTAACATTCGATCTTTTAGAAAATATCTTTGTATCAAGTAGCTTAAGCTACCCTTGCTTTGTACGATAGAACTGATACCATTTATAGCCGAGCTCTTAAACAGATTAAATCAGAGTAAGCGGAAATTACTGGACTATGCAACTGATAGAATATAAACATAGGTTTTCATAGATATAGAGAATCATAAGTACATAGCCCATGAGTAAAGTCTCCAAGTTTCAAAATATACAAGTCCATCATCAGATCTATATAACAGTGTAACTACAAGCTCTAGAGTGCTCCAAAAGTATATCTACAATATATATACATAACAAAATATATAACTCTAAGGATAGTCACATAGATCTGGCAGCATCAGATGGAGTAGTAGTAGCGGTAGTCTCCCAAAAGTAAAAGTAGTAGTAAGATAGTAGCAACATCATCACCACAGCAGCAGCAGCAAATCTCCTCCACAGCCTCCACACATCGGATCCTCCGACCCATATCATACACCATATGCATGTACCTAGGGATCATCGTCCCTCCAGTCACTCCCAGTAGAATTCACGACAGGCTCGCTCCCACTCTCGTCCTCCACCGGATCCTCCTCGATCTCATCCGAGGGAGAGTGTACCCTACCACTGGGTACCGGGTTAGGTGATGGTGAAACCCTGACTGGGCTCCTCGGATCAGATAGGGGAGTCTCCTCGCGGACGACTCTCGAAGTAAAAGGGTGAGAGCGGGTAGGTTGAAAACGAAAACTATGGTAAGAGCGAGCTGGTTGCGTGGGAGGTGGTCCATGGTAAGTGTAAAACGGGGGTACATGCATAGTGTATATGATGGGAATCCTAAACCTACGAGGACGAAATCGCATCAGCGGGTTCGGGTGGTAGAAGGTAATCTCTACCTCCCCCTCGAACACCGCACGATGGTCCTCATAGATCCATATGCCACTAGGAAGTGGCCGGATCTCGATGCAAGCAATGTAGCGAGACATCACCTACAAGGGCATAGGGGTAAGCAATTCTATACACATAATCAATAGAGGATAAATTATGCAACATAAATATGTAACATGCATCAATTAATATCAATCACACTTAACACTTAGCAAGTAGGTTATGCACATAGGATGTTCACACTTAATTCAGTCATAACAGTTTATTTTAATGAATGGCATGATGCATGACTTTAGCTCTCAAGCCTATCTCCATCATAATACTATGTCACTCTCTGACGTCCATCCCTGACAACCCAGCACTCAACAGTGCGTTGTATTCCTAGGTATACAACCATTCATACATTCACCTAGAATGTACACGACAAGCTTGGTATCCATGCCACCCGAGCATATCCCGTCATCCAAACGGATCGTCATCCAAACGATATATCCATATCGGCATCCACTAAGCCGACCACGTCACCGACGTGTCATCAAGCAAGCGTATTGGCACTCCCAGAGGCCCTCCACATGTTTATCAAAACATGAATACGTCCTACCATCCGAACTCCAGAATGAATACATTTTATCCTTTAGACTTACGGGAAGTTGATTAATACTTTACAGGCCACCTAGGCTGATTTCTTTATCAAAAGGACCGTCATCAAACGATCTATTTGTATTAATCAATTTCTTTAAGTCTTAATCCCTTGGACTATTCTCAATAATTCATTAATTATTTGACTTAGAATTGAAAATGGTGTTTTTAGGTTCTGAACAATTTACTCGAGTAAACTTCAGGACACTCGAGTGTTACTCAACTTTTCCAGATTACTCGAGTGTTCTTAAGACTACTCGAGTGTTCATGACTCTCAGAGGATTTGGGTTTTCAATTCAACAATTTACTCGAGTAGTTCATGGGTTACTCGAGTGTTCTTGAACATTTCCAGAATACTCGAGTGACCTTTACTGACTCGAGTGTTTGGCCTATAATGGTCCTCAGGTCATGCTCGATACTCGAGTACCAGACAAACTACTCGAGTGTTCTTCCTTAATTTACATGGTTTTGAACACGATTTACTCGAGTACTCTGCCTTTTACTCGAGTGTTTCGCAGCAGACAGCACTGAAAACTGGTTTTAACATGACATTTTCATTTCTACTCAAATTTAATCCATTCCAGGGATCCACAGAGTTCATACAACATAATTTGAACATGTTATAACATTCATTCCATATCAAAACACAGATTTGACAGAGAATTCAGTAATCATGCATTAAAACACATTTTCACAACTCAATACCTCAATTTGCGGAATAAGCTCAATACTCATGAATTAAAGTTCATTTAAGCTTGCATGCATAATACATAACTTGCTCAACACAGTTTTAGAGCATGGATTGGTCTCCAAACCAAAGTTCCTATTCAATTTAAGCCCTTAGAGCCTCTTGGTGGCTCTCTAATACAATTCATGGAATTTAAACTCTATCTAGTGAATATAATTACTTCCCCTTACCTCTCAGACGTGAATCAACAGAAAGAAATCCAAGAAAAGTGCTCCAACCCCAGAAATCACTTTGAGCTTCACATGCATGACAGTTTTGAGTGCACCACCAAAACCGAATTGGTTCACCCATGAAACAGAGATAAGAATTGGGGAAAATTAGATTTCTAGACTCTATACAACATATTCTAACTAAAGGAACCAAGTTTGAGACTCAATAATTCGTGAGCTTACCAGAATCAGTGATCAAAGTAAGCTCCAGACCAAGGTTCAACAGAAACAGCTTCCACTTCAAATCTTCAATTCTCCCAGCACGCACACTCAATCCTCACAATATTACTCTCTATACAAAGCTCAAGATGTGAGCTTTGTATCCGTGTTTGGTTTGTGTTTCAAATCGACACAGGGAAGGAGAATCGAAGAGAATGAATTCGAAACCCTAGCTTCAACAACACCAACAAGAATGAGCAAAATTCGTAGCTTAGGGAGGTTGAAGAGCTTAAATAGACATGGAGGGGAATCATGCATCACGACACGACACCCTTGGTGTTGGCATGGAGGCGATTTCGTGTCAACGAAAGGAAATCGTTGGCGGTGACTCACCAAACGCACTAACTCGTGCAGTTTGACCCAGAATACTCGAGTATTCCAGAAAATACTCGAGTGTTTCGCCCAGATTTTGAAAAATAATTATTTTATTTACTTTCCCTCCAAAATCTTTCCTATAATTGCTTCTAGGTCCCAACCCAGGGACTAATATGCAAAACTCTTATTTTATGCATTTAAATTATTTATTAAATAATTTCCACACATCAACTAGTCACATGAACACGTATTTTAATCAAGGATTAATATAGAAACTATTAATTATAATTAAATTATAATTAACATTTCATTAATCGGGGATTAAAATTTTGGGGTGTTACATACCCAAACAAAAAAAAATTTGGGTATTTGAATAGGTACGTATCCACCATGTGGGTACGACTGAACATAAATTTTTCCCAAACAATGTGTTTTGTTCACAGGGATAAGGGAAAGTCATTTTTTCAATTATCTTCTCATCCTCTCTCATTCTAACCCTAAAAAACACTCTCAAGTCTAAAATTTCTTTCTCCTCTCGTTGGCTCAATCCCCTCCGTCCCTCACTTTACTTGACCCCTCCGCCCCTCTTGCACTACAAGAAATGTTGCTATTTCCGACGGCCAAAATCCGTCGGTAATGGGCAAAATCTGTCGGAAATTCTACTTTTCCGACGGATTTTCCGACGGACGAAATTCGTCGTTAAAAGTGGCGTTGGAAAATTTTTTGACAAATTATAAACCGCTGAAATATCGACGGAAAATCCGTCGTAAAAAATATTTTGCGACGGAAAAATCCGTCAGAGAAATTATTTTGTGACGGAAAATCCATCGGAAATTCCGTCAGAATGAGCAATTTGTGACGAAATTTCTGTCAAAAGGGAAAGTGATGTACCGACGGATTATCCGTCAAAAATTCCATCGCTAATAACAAATACGAATTAATATTTTTTTCTGTAATTTTCCGACGGAAGATTCGGTCAGTAATTTATTAAAATTTCTTGATAATACTATAATTTTCCTTGTTGATAAATAATATTATAATTTCAATAATACTATAAATTTCTTACAATACTGTTTATCTATAAATGACCACTCAATAAAATTAAAATATTAATAAAATATAATTTCGAACGCATTAAATCCAAATAACACTAAAATAAAAATAATTCATGCCATGCCTCATAATCCAACTAATTCGTGACAATATATGGATCCAAAAACTCTAAATCCTTCTAATAACATTAAAATATAAATCCTAATAATTCTCATCATAACCGTCATCTGATGTTCCCTCTCCATCCTACTGCTGGGGTGGGGGGTACTATCATGATATTGATGTTGGTGAGGTGTATTTTGCTGCATCTCCTTATCCATGGGCAGCATGTCTTCATCCGTGGGCAATACATCTGGTGGGATGCATCGCAAGAAAGCCTCGTACATTCTGTAAAACGTGAGACAATACTCAGGTAAATTATTAAGATACCCAAATGGAAAAGGAAAAATACATTCTAAAAGGTTTTTTTAGATAAGGAAAATTTATTAAGATACCCAAAAGGACAGAGTATAAGCAATACTCACGCACCCAAGATAAAAACCAGATACAATAAAACGTGAGAAACAGTTCAGCCTCACTATCCAACAAAACCATCTAATAATATAATAATAATATTATATATAATAATATAGCGTGACAATACCTTGTATCTATATTGGATGGAGACATTGTTGCTACTAATAGTAACACTCATCTAAACAATGGGACATTGTTGTTAACATTACATTTATTAAAACAAAGTGAAGTGGCCACCAGAACACGTACAAAAATAATTAACCCAACTGATACTTAGAAAAGATTTAGCAAGTGTTTGAATTCAACTGCTTTTATACTACACCAATAAAAAATATTGGCATATAAGTTCACCGAAACACCTAAAGTTTTAAAACTGAAAGGGTCAAAAACTAACATGAAGAGTAATAACTGCATTTGGATTCTTTTCGATAGCGTAAAATTTTAGCTTCTGTCCAGTTTCTTCAGCAGCCTACATAAGAGTGTAACAGAAGTCACTCCAAAGGAAAGATATATCAAAACCGCATTTGACAGAATGTGATCTAGTAAATAAAATTTCATTAACAGAAGGTACACAATCACACCTGTAATGATGCCCGCACAAGAGGCCCACGTCCTGCACCGACAACCATCAATACCTAGCCAGAGAGGAGGGAAAAACTTTATATTACCTGTATTGTACAAAGCATCCAAAGTGGTGCATGTTTATCATGCACAAAAAAAATTGTATTACAAGCAAAAATGAAAAACAAGTCTTACAGTTGTTTTCACAGATGTCTCTTCATCAGGAACCCTGTCCAACAATGCTTTGCATACTGCTCTTTGGTACTGTCACAAGGAATTCTAAAGATTAAGATTGCAATTTTTAGAAACCAAAGGCACCAACTGCTGAGACAAAACCTTAAGCTAAAAGGAACTAACACGATGGCAGGTAGTATGGCCTTCGTCTAAATAAAAACTTAACCAGTATGCATTGACATAGCACAAACATGTTTCAGTTCTATGTTACACGTAAAAGCACGCATAATTTGAATGCCTTCGATTATATGCACCTTTATCCAAGGAATGCAAGTAATCAAATCATCCTTTTAAAAAAACACATAAAATACAATCTAGATCATTCTAACATAGTAAAGACCAATAAGACAACAGAGATTGAAGAATGGGGGTGGCCACGTCCTAATCTTGTATGTCAGAAGAATAGTTATTAGACTTCAAAATCTTTGATGAATAATGACCAGGATCGGCCCTGAGGGAGGGCGGCAAGGCCGGTCGCCCTGGGCCCAAAAAATTTAGGGGCCCATAATTTTTTTTAATGGTACATTTATTTTTGAAAAAAAAAATTAATAATTGCAAGTTCTTTTTATCTTTTAACTATCAATGATTTTTAGCATAATATTTTAATCTATTTTTTTTCATTTGCTCACTTAATTTAAAAATATATGAAGTAATGAACTTTACTTTTGTAATCGAACAAGAAAAAGGTATTTTATTACCTCTTTACTAAATAACTTTTTATATTATTTCAATTCTTATTTTTTAATAATTAATTCTATTATTGATTGTTGTCATTGTTTTAATTGATTATTCGTATATATACTAAATTTTTAATTGATTTACTTTTAATAATTTTTTTTGAATTAGGGGCCCCAAATTTTTTTTACCCCGAGGGCCCAAATTAGGTTAGGACCGAGCCTGATAATGATTGCCCAGGCAATTCATGAACCAAAGATACATCAGTGGATATACTGATACACACACATCAACTATATGAAGAAACAGAGCGTAGAGACCACGAGGAGGGAGGGAGGGGGAGGGAGGGAGGGAGGGAGGGAGAGAGAGAGAGAGAGAGAGAGAGAGAGAAAAGACATACATAAAATAGATGTGCTTTAACTTGACAATATCAGACATGCATTGTCATACCTGGATGAATTTCATCGCGTCTTTCTCAAAAGTTTCGTACTTCCGAGCCTCTAAATTATCCATCAGAGACTCTAAACTTTCGTACCTGGTGTCTCTCGATATGCTTCTCCTCCTTCATCAGTTCAGTGCCTGTTGGTGAGCTTGATACTAGCAAGTATACAAGATCGTGCACAAGTAATAATGAGTAAATAAATTATCGTTCCACTCGGAGATTGTGAGTTGTTTCCTATTAATTCTCACTGAAAGGTAATTAAAATAGAAATCTATAAACTTTTTATTATTTATTAAACAAACCATTAAAAATAAACTAATTAAAATAGGGTTTGTGAGACAGATAGAGAAAGGTGTTAGGAATTAGTTTCATTCAAAGACTTATTAACTACTTATGAAAATCTATTTTTCATTAAACCCACGACATCCCAGAGGTAATAAAAACCAGATGTCTCTGTGAATTTATGTTTCTTATTCAATATGAGACCCTCAGATGTCTCTTGTTGGATTTGAAATATGAATAACCACAATTAAGCACACTGGAATATTGATGCCATATAAGCCATAGATGTATGTTTACAAACTAAGTGGTTATAATGTTTGGAAGAACGACCTATTCTAACCCTCATATGTCTCTTGTTGGGTTAGAGATTCCAAGGTTGTCAAACTCGCGAGTTTACGTAAACTCGTGAGGCCGAGGTAAACTCGACTCGTAAACTCGTACGAGTTTACCTTGAGTTCACTTATTTTAAAATTAACCTGTAGATAACTTTCATAGCTTCCATTTCATAATTTTTACTCTAAAAATTAAACATAAATATTTAAATGTTGCTATAGCATATAAGAATCCAATAAATATTAGCAAACCAACTTAACAACAACTAACCAAATATGATGGTTTTATGATTTAAGTGGTTAGTTAAGTAAAAATAGTGGTTATAGTGTTATTTTAGTTAAAATATCGTTCAAAGATCGGTCAGTATCCCCTTTGTTAATTGTTGGATCGTGCTCAAATTTTTATATAATCTTCCTAACTCGTTTATCTTGACATCCAACGGTGGAAATTTTGTCTTGAGAAGTAAAACCTCAAGAAAATGCAAATATCCGTAAGGCCACTGCTGTTTGAGAAAAATATTAATATCATTCAATGATCAGGCAATATCTCCATTGTTAACCGTTGGATCTTGCTAAAATTTTGATATAAGCTTCCTAACCCTTCAATCTTAACATCTAACGGTGGAAATTTTGTTTTGAGTACTTTAAGTAATTCCGAGTTTGCACGAGTTTACTCGCGATTTTGAGCGAGTTTGCACGAGTTTACTCGAGTTTACCCGAGTTTACTGGGAAGCGAGTTTGCATGCGAGTTGACTCGATTCTATGGTGTAGGCTCGTAAACTCGTAAGAGTTTACGAGTTAAATCGCTAGTTTGACAACCTTGAGAGATTCTAAACAAAACATAAAGTGGCCAATTTCATGAATTGGAATTAAAACACAACCAAACAATAGGTTTTGAATGAAAAATATCAATTCATAAATAAGTAAACTCATCAATACCAATCCATATGTTCCTAACTACAAAGGGTTTAGTTACATATTACAAAAGAATAACTTCGAAGAAACATAATAAAATACCCTATCATAGACAATAAGGATTACCTAAACTCATCTCCTTGAATGAATTCACAAATTATGTAAGCTCCCTCTTTCTCTAAAAGCTACCTAAACCTAATGCTAAGACCTAGAATATATAAAAAAAGCTAATCCTAAAACTAATCTATCAGAATCCTCAAAAGTGAAATAGATAAGCCCAACTCGTAGGTCCATCAGGCTTCACGCGCCTAGGCGTGACATACCCACGCCTAGGCATGGCATTAAAATCATAATAAGCTCCTCCTTGTCACGTAGCAGTCGCGCCTGGCCACAGCCTACCACGCGCCTAGGCGTGGCTCATGCTGAATTTGGCTAAGTTTTTCTTCAATTAAATATGACTTTCTGCACCCCAGCCTTTGACATTTAAACCCCAAACATGGGCAACATTTAAGCACATCATTTCTCTCCATTCTAGCTCCAATCTTCAGGTCTTCAAAGCTCTTTTCCATTCCAAAACATAAATCAACAGTTAAAAGCTCCAAATACCTGAAATCCAAAATGGATCAAAACATTGAAGGATTCTAATTTACCTAACTTAACTAAAAACATAACAAAAACCTATTATTTACTCAAGAAACAAACCAAATCCATTGTAAAATGGAGTTAATTAATACTCAAAAGCACTATATATCAGACTCTTACCAGTGCCTCCCTCTTAACTGTCTTCCCTTTCACTATTTTGTTCTCTGGTTAACTATTATTTCTATTTTTCATGTTCTATAAAAATTTCTGTTTTCTTTTTCTTTGTTGTGATGAAATGGTAAATACTATTTTGATTTAAAGCAATGAAAGTGGTTTATTGCTTATATTTTGTGTTTTTTTTCACACCAAGTGTTTAAACTAGTTTGGGAATTCAACCTCTTTTTTTCTTATTTTTTACTAATTTTGAATGTTTTTGATTTGTTATTAGTTGTTACAAAGTGCAAACATTACAGGTTGTGTGGCCACTGTTGTGGGAAATTATTATTTCCAATGAATTTCAACTTGCTGATTGCATTTTTATTTTTGCAATTTTCTATTTTTTTAATTTATATATAATTATATTAATAAAATAAATATATATAAGAACGTATCCGTATCCTAATTTTTTAAATAATATTGTACCTTGTACCCGTACCCGTATCGGGTAGCGGTACCGTACCTATACTCATGCAACGCAGCTGAAGACAAAGCCAAGAGAACTCCACCCATAGAACAACTTGGAAACCATCTCACAGAATAACAAATGTATAAAGAGGAGGTGACGAACCGATTGATTTGAGGGCCCACGTAAGAGCAAGACAAGAAGAACTGGTTCGAGAAGTCCCAAATTGTGCAGAAACACACCTGTGGTTGGAACCATTCTATGAAAGGATTATGCGGGCCCCAAACCCCGGGAACTTTCAACATCCTACCAACGTGTATGGTTATGATGGGACAACAAATCAAGAACAATACATCAAGAAATTCCAAGCTGCCATTGCATTCCACACGGAACCCCTAATGTTATGTGGCCTTCTCATTAAGTTTAATAAGACCAGCCGCTAAATGGTTCCAGACCCTTGCACCAAGATCCATCATCAACAGTTGGAAGCAGCTGACTGGTGCTTTCGTGTTACAATTTTCAAATAGAAGAACTCACTCCAAAATCATGCACTTCTTATCTAAAGTAGTCCAGCAGCACGATGAGAGCCTAAATGAATTCCTCTCTAGGTTTACTAGAGAAAAGAACCAAATCGTAGACCTATCCCCATCGATCGCTGTTGGTGTTGATACTAGCAAGCGTACTAGATCACAAGTAATATAATGAAAGTAAATTATCGTTCCACTCGGGGATTGTGAGTTGTTTCCAAATAATTCTCACCAAAAGTGTAATTAAAAGAGAAATTTATAAGTTTTTATTATAAATTATTTAAAATAATATAAACAAACCAATTAAAAATAAATCAATTAAAAATAAGGTTTGTGAGACAGATAGAGAAATGCATTAGGAACTCAGTTTCATTGCAAGACTTATTTATTAATTATGAATCTCTATTTTTCATTGAATCCACGACATTCCAGAGGTAGTAAAAACCAGATCCCTCTGTGAATTTAAGTTTCTTATTCAATATGAAAACCCTTGATCCCTTAAGCGATTAAACATTTGAATAACCATTAATTAAGAACACTGGAATATTAAAGTCATATAAGCCCTAGTTGTATCCCTACACACTAGGTGGTTATAATGTTTGATTAAACGGTCTATTTTCACCCTCAGATCCCTCTTGTTGGATTAGAGATCCAAAACAAAACATAAATTAGCTACTTTCATGCATTGGAATTAAAACACAACCAAACAATAGATTTTGAATGAAAAACATCAATTCATAAATTATACAAATTCATCCATACAAATCCACGATGTTCCTAACTACAAAGGGTTTTAGTTACACATTATAAAAGAATAAATAGAAGAAATAGAATAGGATTCCCTATCATAGACAATGAGGAATTACCTCTAACTGAAGTGCAGAATATGCAATCTCCCTCTTTCTCTAAAAGTTGCCAAACCTAAAATATATAGAAAAGACTAATCCTAAAACGAGTCAAACTAAATTCTATCAGATTCCTCAAAATCAATACAGATAGGCCCAACTCGTACTGACACGCGCCCAAGCGCAGCCCTCCCACGCCTAGGCGTGGGACCAAAACTTGGCTTCTTCTCTTCTCACGCACACCACGCGCCTAGGCGTAGCTCCCTGATTTGGCTGATTTTTTCTTAATTGTTTTCTAACTTTTTGCACTCCAGCTCTGACATTTGGACCCCTTCGTGGGCAACATTTAAGAAAAGCATTTATCTCCATTTCAGCTCCAATCTCATGGTCTTCAAAGCTCCTTTCCATTCCAAAACATAAATCATCAAATTAAGCTTCAAATTCCTGAAATCAAACCCAAAACGTTCAAGGATTCTAAATTACCTAAACTTCCTAAAAACATAACAAAAATCCTAAATTTACTCAAGAAACAAGCCAAATACATAGTAAAAGGGAGTTAATTAATGCTTAAAAGCATCATATATTAGACCCAAATCAATTGCACTGCACCTCTTTATCCGAGGTCTCCATACAAATAACGAATTCACGGCCGATCTTGCGGATACACCTCTTCGATCTATGGACGAGATAATTAAAAGATTAGATCACTTTACCAATACAAAAGACTTTCCCAGATTTATGGGGACCAAGAGTACATCAGTCAAAGATCGTTTGAGGCTGCGATCTGAGATGAGATAAAATCGAGACGAAAGTCAACGAAAGAAGGAAACTCATTGTACCACCCATTGAATTAATCCACAAATTCATGTAATCAACATTGTTAAAAATTGTTGAATAATTTGTGGGAGATTCCTGCCTACTTAAACCAAGTAAGTGGTCCCCACCTCTCAATTACAACATATTAAATGTATTAGATCAATATTTAATAAGCCTTAAATGCATTAGCCATAAAGCCTTTGGTCCAGACAAAGATTGAAAGAAGTGAACATAGAAAAGAATAAAATATTAAATGACCTCTTTGTCTTACAAAGGAAGCTTCTATACTATGTGGAAAGCAAGTTTTCATTTCCCTCCTTTCTTACTCTCTCACTTCTACCTGAATTTTCCTCCATACTTTTCTTTCCACTCTCTTTGTCAACTCAATCTTATTTAATGTTACTGAGCTCTTTTTGCTGTATAGTCACTATTGAAACTCCATTTTGTCTATCTTTTTGTCTGAGGAAAGACGCCATTACTGTGCCATTATTATTGGCATGCAATAAACAAGTCTCGGTTGTTATATTTATCAATTGCATGTCGTGGAATATTATAGGAGGTGGGGAAGAATGTTGATTTTTTTTTTGTAAAACACTGTTGATGATTGCAAGATTTCAAAATTTCAAAATTTCAAGACTCACTCCAGATTTCACACTCTTCATCAAGTTAAATCTTTGCTCTCATATCGACTTCGGAGCTGGGTTTGTAAGCTTTAATTTATCTTGCCATTTCAGTTTGCTCTCATTTTTTTTTTGTGGTTAAAAATTGTAAAACTGATTTTATTTGCTCTTTTAATTTGTTGATAAATCATTTTGTGTTATATATAGTACTTGAATAAAGAAAGCAGAGTGACATTTACACATATTCTTTGCATTATGTTTTGTTGTGTTAGTTTAATCTCTTAATTCATCGCCTCAAGTCTTTCTTTGTCAGGTTTTAATGTAAGTGAAATACGTGTAAATGTATTGTTAAGTGTTTCTCCCTATTTTTGTTATGTATTTATTTAGAAACCTATGGACTCAATGAATGGAGGGGGGGACTCATTCGTCACGAAAGAGAGGAAGATTGAACACATAAGAATGAAAAGAAAACCGAATTAGGTAAGATACCTATTACTTGATATTTATGTTGTTGAACTTATCATGAAATCTTTATGCCTTTTGTTAATATCCTACTGAATTAGCAATTATATTTACTCTAGGACATGACAATGATCAACCAATAAGCGACAGTTCTAGAACTCGAAAACCCACTGAATCAACGAATAGAGAGTGTAACATCCTAATTTTTATCTTAATAAATTTTAATGCACTTAAAAAATTTAAGAAAATTTTTTGCAAGGTTTCGTCTGTAATTCGGACTTTTCCCAAATTGTTTAAATATCAAAATAACCTGTCAGAATCCAGACAAATATAATTAAGCAATATTTCATTACTTATGCTCACTTGCATAAGATATTACCATCATCATAAAAGCAGTTGTTTTACAAGTCCATAAAGTCTACATAAAATCCAAAAGAGGTTGTGATTTGAGAAACTATAATCACATCAAAAAGGTGGACGATTAACCACCCTCACAACCTTTACAAGTCATAAGAATATGTACATCAAAATGATAGCAAGAGAGTGAGCATCAAAATAAGAAGCTACATAGTGCAGAAAATCCAATGCATGCAATGCAACAACACTCCATCAGGAGGAGCGTAGTGGTCCTCGGCAGAGGGAACAGTCGATGGCTCCTCGCTATGCGTACCTAAAATATCAACATGTAAGGGGTGAGTAACTCAAATTTAGATTAGAGAAAACATTAGAAAATAATAATAAGACTTAACTAAGTATAAACATATAATCAAGCACTTAAAGCATAATTTTAACATGGCTATAATGATTATAAAACAGTGCACACATATAGTATAATAATGTAATATGCACTCATATGTGTATGCTATGCACGTCACACTCTAAATGACCTAGTTCACAAATCCGATACTACACCATTTATTCCATTTTATTCCACTTAAACAATTTGATCGGATTCGATGAACTAACCCATTTATGCAATTTTCTTCCACACTTTCACTTTCACTTTAACACTTAACACTTTACCTTAACACTTTAACACTTTACACTTTACACTTTACTTTTTCCCTTTTTATTCACAATTCCATATCCTCATATACACCCTCCACTCTGGGGAAAAACCGACCAGGAGTAAGTATTTCTCAACCTATAGTTGGATATTTCACCTCCACTTAGGAAGGTCCCTCATATCCGCTTGCACAACACTTCACCTCCACTTAGGAAGGTCCCTTGTGTAATTTGGATTGATTTGTCCAAATTGGCTTTAGCAGAAATCACCCTCGACTTGCCAAAAGGAACCAAAGTAATAGGATTATTATAGTTTGCATAGAACCGATCCGCAACACGGGAATCAAACCCATGTCCTGTGCAAGATCGAGGTTCTCTATAATAATTCTAACAATTTTACTTTTGTCCTCATCAATCAAAAGACGTGTGTTTTTCCCCTACACCTAACGTCCCCTTTGCACCATGCATGAATCCACAATCAAGTACTTTTCAATTGAGATTGAAGCCCTTTTTATTTTTAACAAAAATCAATTTAGAGTGGCTCCTCTCAATTGAAAATCACTTGTCCCTAGGTTATGCCTAACTGATAATACATGAAGCTCATAATTAGCAAGCATTTCACAACATTTGTAAAAGCCACAATTATCAATTACAAATAAATTTAAAGCATTAAACATAAACAATTACATACAAAATCTACCAACTCTTAGGGTTTGCTAGACTAAACTAATTCCTCTTAATTCTAATTACAACCAATCACTTAAACACACCTAATTAAGTACCAATTACTAGTTTCTAACACTTCCCCTAAGGCAAACCCAAGCTAAACCCCCTTACCTCTTGGAGGGTAGAGGAGAACCTCCCAATAGCTAGAGAAAGCCCCAATCCAAACTCCTAGCTCCTCAGCTCTTGACCCTAAGCCCTTCTCCAAGCTCCTTGCTAACTAGAAGACTTCAAAAGTGAGATTGCACATAGTTGGGGTTTATGGGTGATTTGGGGGAAATGAGAAGGGGTAGAAATTGAGAGATTAAAGGATAGGAAATTAGTGTGGGGATGATGGGGAATTGATTTAGGGTTTTAATTTGGTAAAACTTTGAAGATTAAGAGTAGAAATTGATTGCCCTAAGAGAAGAAGAAAAGGAACTCGAGCAGAGAGAGAATGAACAATGAAAAATGAAAGTTAATAACACGTGATTTCTAATCTTAAACACAAGGGTTAATCGATTAGTTTGGCCCTTAATCGATTAACACAACCATTAATCGATTAGTGCCAGAATGTGCAACAAAAATTAATCGATTAAGAAGCCACCCCTTAATCGATTAGGGACTGAATGTTGCTTAAAATTTAATCGATTAGAGCTTTCATTAATCGATTAACTCAGTGTAATTTGACTTTCTTTCACACTTCTAAGACTCTTAAGCTATCACAACCCATTCTAACTCAGCCAAACACTAAGGCTTACACTCTAAACACAATCTAACCTATTTTTAACTCATTCCATCTTATAATATTTATCTAAATTCTAACTCTAAACAGTTCTAAACACTTATAATACTAACGCGAATCAACACTTCTAAACGGAATCGAAAATTGAGGATGTTACAGAGAGGGCAGTGATTACTCACGAAAAAGAGCAAGAATGAAAATATGAATGAATGATAACAAAAACCAGTTAGGTATGTGACTCAAGAGTTTTTGATGTTGCTTTGTTGATCTTTTACGCAAATTGTGACGCGTTTCTTGGTTAATTACTGATATGGCCCCTGCAATATGTATACATATTTAATTCATTTAATATCCCACTGAGTTGGTTTATCAATGTACTGTAGGATCTCATAGTGAAAATATCCAAACATCACTTTGGCAATTCTGAAATCCATGGACTCAAAGAAAAGAGGTGGTAATGATTTGTCACGAAAAATAACAAGATTGAATATATCAATAAATGATAACCAAAATCAATTATGTAAGATAGTTATGTGTTGATTTGATGGTGAATTTTTGGTGTATTTATTAATCATTAAATATAAATTGTAATGCATTCATTTGAATTTGTAGGTGAATTAAGCATGCAACCTCACATGGATCAATATAAAAAAAAAACAATTATTCAGTGTAGAGACTAGTTTTCATGTAGAACAATTCTTGCGGCAAGAGTGGACATAATTTGGGTGTTAGGAAGTTGCCTTTGCATGACATTACAAATTTGTCAACAACGACTAATTTACCCACCCAATGTATGCATTATCCTAGCAACAATGTTGCCATGTTGGAGCTGCCAAATTGAGATCCGGAGGAAAAACTATTAACAAGGATTAAGCAATTTGGGAAATGAAACCTTGCAAGTGCATGATAAAACCAATTTAAGGAGGAAATATAATTCTTGCAATGAAAATGGTGAATGTTCAAGAAAGAAACCATGCTACAAGCGTCCGCAGCTAACACCATTGAACAAAGAAAATCTCTTTAAAACAAGTTAGTTCCCTATCATGTTGTAATTAATTAATTTTATTTCAATAAATTCCATTATTTAAGTCATTGTTTCATGTAATGAAATTTCAAAACTAACCTGACTGCATGATGGAATTTCCAGTACCTAACCTACACTAATATTTGGATTTCAAAACATGCAGATTCTTGCACAACTGAATCCGATCTAAGATCTCTCCAACTAGGGCTGCATATAATCAATTTGTGGCAACAACCAAAATTCAATGACCTCCCTCTTTCTCAAGGTTCTGGAGATTTAAAGCCCGGTTTTTACAACTTAGACTGTGCCAAAAGAGGTTATGGAGATATGCTGCGATTTTGTGGAAAACCACAACAGTGTGTTACTAAGTATTTGGTGAGTAAGAGTGAATTAAATCAAACTCAAACATCATTTTTATCAACTCCGCTCAACCTCAACATCAAATTACTAATAATACGTCAGTTAGGAAGAGTGAAAGATACAAGACTCTGGACCAAACTTTAGTCTCTTTTTACACTCATTTCCTTCATTTTCTTTCTCCACCACACATCAAGCTTTCAGAAAATGAATATCCAACTTGGGAGAAATAGAAAGGCATCACATCGTGAAGTTCAAAGGTATCACCAACCCATTATGAAGTTCGGATATTTTAAACAATTGCATGTTGCATTGACAAATCATTGAAAATTTTTTTTGGCTTATCTATGATTTTTTTTGCTCCCAATCTTCGACTATTGATAAGTTTTTAACAAGTTTTAGCAAAATTTAATATTAAAATTATTGGGTCTCTCCAACCTGTCCATTCATGACTATATTAAATTGAACTTTGATTATGGCATCCATGAATAGAACTTTGAGTATGGCTAATTTGTATTGGACTCTTGGAATTTTTTAACATTTCTAAAATTATTATAGTTCAATATAATGGTATCAAATTTTGGCATATATTCTGTACAAACTACAATCAATCAACACAAGGACAACTTTGGTAAGTCAGCCTTTCTATTATCCAACTTTTCTTTCCACTTTAAAAAGTCATGGTTTACCACCACATAAGATTACAATATTACTTCTTTTTAACCCTTATGCCCAACTTCACACTGTAAAGAAATTAATACTTCATAGCATTTTCTCATTGTTTATGGATTGGGCACGGTTTCATTAAAAGTTAAAAAAAAGGGGAGAGAGAGTACGATACTTAAAGGAAGAGTTGCTAAACTTTGGTTTAGTAAAAGACAAAATGGAACTATATTGTCCCAGCATATGCTTCTCATCATTGATGAATATGTAAGTACTTCATACTAACAATGATCAATCCTATATCTGTCTTTATAGAATTTATATCATTAATGTTAATTTTATCACTAATTTTGGTTGCTAATTTAAAAAATTCTTCTGCTTTATTCTATAGGCGGACAATATTCAAGCAAGCATATTTCAAGAAATGATTATGCGTAAACATCAGAAGATACTTGCTGAAGGAATGTACTATGGGTTCTCTAAATTTGTTGTGGATGATAATAACAAAGAGTACAAGAGTTCAAAGCACCCTTTCAAAATTACCATTAATTTTTGGCTGAATTATGTCATAAGTCCCTGAAGTTTGGGATACTTTTGTTAGATATCATTATTCTTTTTTTTTCGACTGACTCCTGAAGTTACTTCTGAGTTTGTCATATACCCCTACTACCAATTCTGTAACCGAACCTTATACTTTTGCAGACTCTAGAAAGAAAATTAATAAGCTGAAGTTTCCTCCCAAAGATTTTGTACCACATAACACCTCTATATATATTTATTATACATAATTGTGCCATGCTCAAAGAATGACACTAATATATATATATATATATATATATATATATATATATATATATATATTTACATGCAATATTGTATGAAAAAATTGGGTATCAAAAACATATATTATTCTTAAAATACCTTCAACAAATTTTACGTACAAAATTGTATATTAGTATTAATGGTGGAGGTCACTTTCTGAATCTTTCTCTCCCTTTATATAAAAAACCTACATTTTGGTATCATTTCTATTTTGAAAATATTTCTCAAATTTGCTTCCATTTTAAATTATTACCAACCACTTTGGCATATTCACAAATATCATAACTCTTATAACTGTTAGATCCAGTGTGATTGTTTTGATAATGACAAAGATTTTGAACAAGCTACAAATTGTTTTGATCAAGCTTAAGTATGGAGAAGTTCACCAAACAACAACAAACATCAATGATGAAGAGAGAGCAAGCTCATGAAGATTCAATATGTGTTTTTAAGTTGTAATATCTTTATTTTGAGTCTTAAAGTTTGATAAGTTTGGGTAGAGTTATTAGAGGGTAGTGAATCTCTATCAAGTGCATGATTATATTATAATTTGAGTATTCACTTAACCTAAAATCAATAGGTGGCGGCTTAAAGGTTTGAAAGAAAAGGTTTAGATCTGAGAAAACAAGTTTTTAGAAGTGTTTTACAGCGCTTAATCGATTAATGGGATGAGCTAATCGATTAACACACATTTAACAGTGCTTAATCGATTAAGGCTATATATTAATTGATTAACACCTGTTGTACTGGTTTTTAAAATACGTTTTTCACTTCTCAAAATCAGTTTTTAAGTTTACTAACTTTTGGGTATTCTATATAAACCTTTTCCTAACCTTTGTGAATCATTAGAGCAAATCAATTTCATTTTCATATCATTTTACAAAGATCAATGCCACACTATTCTCTCAATATTCTCTCTCACTTTCTCAAAGATAAAAGCTTTCATTTTCACATTCTTTGATCAAGAATCTTTGAATCTCATGTTGATATTTTCATAGTTTGTGAAAGAGATTCATAGGATTGTTATTGTTTTCTATTGGATTGTAATCATTGCAAGGAGGCAAACATTCTACAACAAAGGAAGTCTTGGTGGTTGTTCATCAAGCAAAATCAAGTTGGAAGTCCTCTTGTGTTAACAAGCAATTGGAAGACTTGTTGTGGGGTTATCAACAAGCAAGGGAAGAGGTTAGATTAGATTTCAATAGGATTGCAAGACAAGAGTGAGGTATCTCTTGGAGGCTATCAAGAAGGGAGTCTTGAGAGGCGTATTACTTGTAATTTGAGAATTCTAATTCCTTTAGTGAAGAATCTCTCTTGGTTGAAGAGGGGACTGGATGTAGCTCACGGTGGTTGTGAGTGAACCAGGATAAATCACTGTGTAGTATCTCTATTCCCTTAACTCTTTACATTCTTGTCATTTCATATTGTTCTTGGTTGAAAAACTAGAAAAGATTGATTTTCCATAATTGATTGGATTAGTGTTTAATTGTTCAAATTGAATTGGGAAAAATCATTTTCATAACCTAGGTAATCAATAACAATATTGTTGTTAATCAATTCCGCTTAATCTCTGATTTTTTGTGTTAATTGATTGATTTTCGTTTTTGATTGAAAAGTGATTTTTCAGTTTTAACAGTGGTTAATCGATTAACTGAAGGTGTTAATCGATTAAGCAAAAATCTGTTGTCATGCATTAAACGATTAACTGGTCAGCTTAATCGATTAACTCAAGTTTTTCAAAGGTTAATCGATTAACAGCTTTGCTTAATCGATTAAGGGCTGTAGAATTTTGTAAAAATCATTCGTTTTAATTGTTTCGATTTGTTTCGTTCGAAAATCTTTCAAAGTTTCTTAAACACCTATTCAACCCCTCCTTCTAGGTGTTCACCTAGTGTTCCTTAGTTAATTCACCCACCGATTGTAGTTTTTACAATAACTCTTAACTGATCTCGAGTTCGAGCCTTGGATATGGAGTAACCCATGCTGGGAGACCCCTACCGCTTAGTGCGAGCTCAGTTGGGTCGGACCGGATGAGTCGGATTCTGGGTAAACCAGATCCGAGTACCGGTTGGTGTACACCAAAAAATATCATAACTCTTATCAGTTATTAATATCAAACATACTATATAAATAAAAAAAATTTGTGTTTCTAATTTTTACACATATAGCAAATTTTTTCCCTGTGTTCCTAATTATTTTGTTTTCAAATGTCTAACACAAAGAATTTATTTCAAAAGTTACTCTTCTATTTTATCTCACTTCAATTTCATAGAAAGCTCAACATATTTTTACTTTTAAATAAACTTGTCTTTTAAAATACTACACATTGGCCACCTTTACATTGTTACACTAAGGTACAGCTATGCACTAAGGTCCAACTCTTACTAAACTATAAACTTTCCAATGAGCTCCAACTTTTACAATTACTATATTTTCCAAAAAAAAAAGTCTTGCATTATTATTCAAAATTATTTCTCATCTGAGGTCCAACTATTTCTTCACTCCTTCCTGATTATTTGTCTCCCTTTATATAAAAAAGCTACACTTTGCTATCATATCATCTCAACTTCAAAAATATTTCTCAACTTTGCTTTCTTTTTCGAGAACTAGCAACTACTTTCACATTTTCACATATATGAAATGCAAACCTTACAATAAAGATTAAGTTTTCACATTTTAACATTTTCACATTTTCAAATTATTAAAACACAATTTTCGAACTATTAACACTTAAATATTTTTAATTAATATTTCATTATTACACACTTTTCGTTACGACCCATCCTCTACTTACTAGTTATATGCTTAGAATATAAATGAAAATATAATTAGTGTTTTAATATGAACTTAGTATTTTAAAGCACTACAAGGGCTAAATGGTTATTTTCTATTTTGGTCATTTAAATATTAGTTTAGTTGGAAGATAATATAATATTATATTTTGAATTTTTGAAAATCTAATACTTACAATCGATTATTAGGGAATGATTATCGATTAACGTGTTTTAAGTTTGTCAATTTAGTGATCAGATGAGCCCGATAATCAATTATCAGACCTAGACAATCGATTATCAAGCATCAGTCAGCCCAAAAACAGTGGTTTTCAATGGCGATAGAAGGAAACCAAGGCATCTTTCCACCTGCCACCTCCCACGCCTCTAGAAACTCTCCCTGACCATTTCAAACAACCTTGCCTCTACAACAAGGTGATTCGCTCCCCCTAGGACGTCTAGAGTTGCAAGTTGGCTGGTTTCCAATAAGCAATTATCATGATGCCAGAAATATTTTATGCTTTCTTCTCCCTATATATACCCATCCCCCCTCAACGGTTTTCCTCAGAAATCACTTCTAAACACAAGCTTGAAACACATACATCACTTGTGTTCAAGTCTCTCTGACAATCATTGAGTATGTGAATTGAGGTTCTACCTCAAAGGGAGTAAGAAAACAATTTTGAAGTGTTGTTGAATTTGGTGCAGCAATCTAAAGTCCTCACTTTGCTTTGTTCGTTTGGTAAGCTCTATGCACCAAATACTCTCAAATTTGATTCTAATTCTTATCCTCAAAGCAAAGTTTTGATTCTAATTTATATCATGATTTTTCGTTGAGAAACCATGTCAAATTTTGAGTTCAAAGTCAGCCAAAAACTATTCCTATTTTTTCCTGATGAAATCAGCAGTTTCAATATGGTTACTTCGCACTAAGGTCATAGTCAACTCAGTTCGTATTATGCTTTGAATTTTGGTTCTAATTAAAGATTTCATGACATAGTGCATGTTGTAATTGATGTTTTCCATTTCCATGACAAGATCATGTCAAAATTTTGGTTTAAAGTTAGAAAAAAACCATTTCTGTGATTTTACTAAAGAAACAACATTCATCTTGTCTACTTTATTAGAATAATGTGACCACTCTAGCCCAAGTTATGTCAAAAAATTTTATCCTAATTATAAGCATTATGGCATATTACCCATTCTAAATGATTTCTTTCAATTTCATTGCAAAACCATGCCAAAATCCAATGTCAAAGTCTCTAGAAAGTAGTTCCTAAATTGAAGGGAGTTGTTGTCCAACTTGTTCCTTTCTCTTTTTCGATCTTCGTTTCTCTAATTCCAGGTAAAGGAAGAATTTTTATCGAGGTTAGAATAAATATAATTTGAAATTTCGATAATTTCAAAAATTAATTTAATCAAGTGTCTATAAAATCAGAAACCACTCCAAATATTATTACTCATTTATATTCGGGAACATGATGAAGTACCATTTTGTTTTTGGAGTATTGCGCAGATTAGTTTCCAACATTTTGTTTCTTGACAATGAGATCTAGTCCCCAAACTCCAACTTTTAGCCCCAAACCTCAACTTCTTCCTCTTTCTCCCAATCGGTGGAAAAAGAGGAAGAAGGATTGTGGTGGAATTTGAGGGTGGGGCGGCATGAGAGGTGGGAGTGATGGGGTGGTGGCAGTGACCGGCGAGGAGAAGAGAGGTGGTTGTGAGGGTATAAGGGTATATTTGAAATTTAACAAAAATTTGGGGACTAGGAGCTGAAATATGGGATATGAAGACTAAATCTCCTTAAAAATTGTCTCGTTAGCATTTATGACCCAAATCTTTATGTGAAACAACATTACCCGATGTAAATTAATCAATCAGAAGATGATTCCATGATCACATGCAAATCTGGACAAAATCAAAGTATAACTATAGTGTACTTATACTCCCCTATTCCACTTTATTTGTCGTTTTAATATTTTCAACTTGTTCCAAATTATTTGTCATTTTAGAAATTTGAGAATGTTAATTAATTTTTTTCAACTTTAGCCTTACTTTTATACATTTTGAAATATGTGAAATGTGAGATAATTCATGTAGTGTGAGAATAATTTAATAAAGCTGCCTTATTCTTATATTGAAAATTGAAGTATTAAATAACTTTTTTAATCCGTGTAAAACTCTTAAAATGACATAAATTGAAACGAAGGGAATAAAAGGTAGTCACACAAAGCAAATACCATCTCTCCCTACTTTGTTATCATTCAGCTATATGAACAGCACACTTCTGCCTGTTAAGAGTAAAGGATGATCTTGTAACAGTCAAGAAGAAATTGTACTTTTTGATATGATATCAAAGGAAATTCCATTTTGTTGTAGTCTTTCCTGGAGATCAGTTGGACCAAAAATAATCCCTGGAGGGTAAACTCCTCCTTTTGGTAGGTTGTTCCGTTGGCTAAGAAGAATGAGAGCACTCTGAATAAGAATTATTGGGGTGGTTAGATATCCAATTTCAGGTCCCATTACTCTTGTTATAATCTCCGTGTCAGGTTTTGTGTTTCCCTGTGAAGCAAGACTCTCACTACTAAAACCATGTCCAACAAACCACATCTTGAAAGAAGCACTTTCCACTTCCTCTTCAGAAGGTCCCTTCTTACTGAACCAACCAAGGCTGAAGACCGAAGGAAATTTTAAAAGAAGCCACCTTCCAAAACCAATACTTCCAAAAAGACCAATGAAGATTCCTACTGCAATGATTCGGAGAATGCCCAGCAAAGATTTTGAGCCTATTTTCACCCCAAAATGAGCTGGCTTCACAGATGACCAGAAAGCTTCCCTTTTCTCGACCATGTCAGAAGACTCATTCAGTCCAGGGAGACCATGGCGGTTTTCTGTTAGAATAGAAAGTGTTCTTCGAACAACAATTGAATCTGCTGAAGGTAGCTTTACTGCCCAAAGGCCAATTTTCTTCTGGTTTTCGATAGTTTCTCCTTTTGCGGGAGGAGGCCCAGGAATCTACAACCACGAGCATACAAGTCGATAAAATGACACAACATCGCAGATATAAAAAAGGGATATAAAATGCCATACAACAAGTTCAATAAACAATATATACATTAGTTTAAGTTCATGTCAGTGCAAGAGACTGAATAGTCAGAGTAAACAACAGAGGAAAGGGGAAGAAGGGAAAATGGTGGGAGTGGGAGTGAGAGTGAGAGTGGGGTGAGGTAATTATGATATACATGATCCTATAAAGGAAGCTGACAATTTATCCAATATGAAGCATGGTTTCACATGACAGCAAACTTCCCCATAACAAAAATAAAAGAAAAAATTCAAAGACAGTATATTCTCTCATTGATATGCCTAAGACACCTTCTATATGCATGCTATACAGTTAAAAGAACAAATGTCCCAGCAAAGTTGCCATTTAATCTTGTTTTTCAGTTCACAAGGAGATGTTTAGTCCTACCCTTGGTATATGAATATATAATGTTGTAGGATCATCCTCTGTCATTTGATGTCTCATGTTAGCGTGTGTATTTGAATTAGTATGCATGACAGGTACCGGATAATCATGCAAAGTGTTTGTCTCATAATAGTAATCATACAATCAGACATAACTAGATTTCTCATTGGAGCTAGAGACTGCAATAATCCTGTTCAACCCTCCTGAATACAACCATTTGAACTTTCCCTGTTGTCAAGAAGCCCAAAATCATATCTATGGCTAGTGATAGTCCACAAAGAAAACCAATCATTAATAGCAAAATTCACTGCTTTCACTGATTCTCCTGAATTGAAACCATGACTTTTGCAAAATTACCAATCCTCCATTCTCTTGAAAATTGCAAAGAGGGGTGGCGGGTAGTTTTTAAGAACAATTTTAAATGTAGTTTTTTTTTTTTAAAGAAATAATATAAATAGCTCTGCTCTTGACTGCAAAACTAGCATGAAATTAGTCCTCCATTTTCTCTCGAAAAGGAATTTTCTCAATAGGAGATTCTTGTAGTATTATGTCACTAAACAGCATTGCTGACACCATCAAATGAAATAATGAGAGTAGTATTTAAACTCCCAAACACAAAAATTAAAAAAAATAAATAAATAAATTGAAGGTTTCTCCAGCACCTTTCTTTTAGTTGTGCAGGTACCAATATCTATTCAGAATTAATAGCAATATTGAGCTGTCGGCAACTTATTTTTTGTTTAAAACTAAGTTTTCTAAGTAGCTCTCAGTTTTTCATTTCAATTTGATCCTCTAACTTTTCAAATTTAGGCAATGTTACTACTTAACATTAGATTTGTTATAATGGCATTAGATCTGGATATTTTTCGAAGCATCTTCTTCCTCACAAATCCACTCCTCATCTTCTTTCCCATTGACAAAAGCCACTCAGTTCAGACAAAAGCTACTGTTATAGTTTGTGAAAAATCTCTGAACACCTAAATAGTTGTCACTTGTCAATACAGTACATGGTGAAGAAAGAATGAACTAACAAAACAAGGATAAGTTCTATGAAAGTATGAATCATCATGTTCTATTTCATATTAGTTTTTAACCGAACAAAATTTTCATTTGCTGGAATGGCTATCTTCATCTAACATGTGCTAACTGACGTTGAAATTTTGTCCAGTTCAAATTATTGCATCGGACACATCCAAACCATTGATAATGTAAAACCAGGCTGCTCTTTTTTTAGAAGGCCCAGTTTTGCATATATAGGTTAGTGATAGTCCCCAAAGAGTAAAACATCAACTTGGTCCTATAAAGATATAGTGGTCACCAAGTTAGTCTCCGAAAATAATAGCCACCAAATAAGTCTTGAAAGTTTAAAATGGCCACCATATTGGTTCTTCAAGGAACTTATTTGGCCATTGAATCTTTCGGAGACTAAAACTTACACTTTGTAATGACCATTCAAACCTTTGTTGGTCATTTTTCTTGGAGGACTAACTTGTTGATCATTGTATATTTGCATGACCAATGACATTTTACTCACTAAAATCATTATGTGGCAAATATCTTCAGACTAAACACAGCAATCGAAACAAAGAAAACAAATTCAACGCTTACCACAGGCCTAGCTCTTCTGGGTCTGGACCTCCTCAGCTCCTGCAACTTGCTGGCATTAGCCACACCGAGAACCGCTGACTCATATGTTGCAAAGTTTCCCACAATCCTCCTCTCAGACTCCAAGCTCACATACGCCTCGACCCGGTTAGGAACGGCGGGACCCACCCACTGGCGGGAATTGAACATGAGCCCCAGCTCAGCAGGAACCGAATCAAACCCACAGGCCGAAACCACCAGCGAACCGGTCTCCGCAGCCCTGGCATGGTAATTAGCCTCCATCCGCTCCATGAATTCCGGCTCCCCACAGATGTCCAAGTAATCGCAGCCGGTGTCGGCGCAGGCGGCAACGACAGGGTCGCCAAGGAGGCGGAAGGGGCCGACGCAGTTGAGGATGAGGGAGGTTTGGGAGCAGAGGGAGCGGAGGGAGGAGGGGTCGGTGGTGTCGGCAGTGAGAATGGGGAGAGGGGGTGGGGGATTGGGGTGAGATGCCCATTGGAGAGTGTGGGTGAGTTTTGCGGGGTTGCGACCTGCGAGAGCTATGGAAATGAGAGGGGATGATGATGATGGGGTGTTGAGGAATCTGAGAGCTTCTTTGACGACATATTTGCCTGTGAAACCTGAGGCGCCGAGGATTATGAGATCGAAACGGTGACGATGGGAACTGGGACTTCCATCGTCTTGGTTTGATTCCATTGAATTCTGCAGATGGAAATGGATCTCCACTCTCCAGCAGTTGCTGTTTAAGTATTTATGCACTACTTTCAATTTCGTTTGGACCGGTATGGTTGTTATAAAACTACCACCTCCGTGGAAAGTCAAATTTCGGCTGGTCAAACAACTTATTTCGGATGACTTAACATATAGGACATGTGTCACTCTCCCATTGGCTCTTCGGATTTTTTCTGGATAAAAAACCAAAAAAATAGCCAACCGACAAGGCTGTCACGTGGCGCAACCCGGTGAGTTGCGTCACTGCGGTTGACGCAACCGGTGGCGTCAGACCAGTTGACGCAATTCACCTAATTGCGCCACGTGGCGCCCTATGCCCTCCTTGTCTCCCACGCTTCCCACGCCTTCCCACCCACTGGATTTTCCCCCATACCTCCCCAATAAATACATGCTGCCCATTGCCTATAAATCCATGCATTTCTTCTATTCTGCTCTTTACCTCTCAACTACCCAACATATACTCCCTCCGTTTCATTTTAAGTGTCTTTTTGGATTTTTGCACATAGATTAAGAAGGTGTTAATTATGATGATTATTGTAAGTTTTATGTGTATTTTATCAAAAATACCCCTATTTAATATTTTTATTTTGTTAATGCATAATTACTAGTATTACAAATTTCAAAACTAAAACAACATTAAATGTAAGGGTAAATAAGGAAAAAAAGTATTAAATGTTGCCTAGATTTGGTAGAAAGATACTTATTTTAAAACAAAATTTTGATGTTAAAAAGACACTTAAAATGAAATGGAGGGAGTAACAAGTTTCATCCACATATTTTTTTTTTGCTTCCAATTATTAATCTACACCAATTTCAAGTATAATCTTTAAGGTAAAATTTAATATTTTTATTTCTATTTTTTTTTAAATTTAGTTTTATATTTTAATTAACCTGTACATGGAAAATGATAGTCTTATTTAGTTTTTTTTTCATGTATATAAGCAGAGCATGAAACTGTAATTTTTTTTTAATTTTTTTTGTGAATTTTATTGTTATAGACTTGTGCATGTTTAATAATACTCTTATTGCTTTGTGCATGTTTAGGTATTAGTTAGATATTTTTTATGTTTTAGGTATTAGTTAGATATTTTTATTTATTTAGAGTGAAGGGACACTTTGGTCCCTCAAGTTTTCTGACAGGGACATTTTAGTCCCTCAAGAAATTTAATTCATTTTTAGTCCCCAGAGTTTTCCAAAAGTACCAATTTAGTCCTGCCCTATTTCCGTTAGCCACTTCGTTGAGGGACTAAATTGGTACTTTTGGAAAATATGAGGGACTAAATTGGTACTTTTGGAAAACATGGGGACTAAAAATGAATTAAATTTCTTGAGGGACTAAAGTGTCCTTGTCGAAAAACTTTAGGGACCAAAGTGTCCCTTCACTCATTTATTTATTAGTTTGATTTTTAATGAGGTATTAGTTAGATATATTTTATTTATTTAGTAGTTAGAATATTTATGCACTTATTATTTTTTTAGGTATTAGTTTGATTTTATTTGTATATTAGTTTGATTTTATATTAAGTTATTAGTTAGATTTTTTTTTAATGTTTAGGTATTAGTGAAATTTTTATTTATTTATTAGTTTTTCTATGCTTAGCTATTAGGTAAATTTTTTATTTTTTTCTATTGGGTAGATTTTTTTTTATTAGTTAGATTTTTTATGCACTTATTAATGTTTAGCTATGAGTTTGATGTTTTATTTATGTAAATAGTTTGCAAAATTACCCTATTTAAGTAAAAAAAAGCCATGTTTTAGCTTGTAAAGCACTTATTTATTTATTTTTAATTTAGTTTATGATTACATATCCCTTATTAGTGATATTTTTTCATGTTTCATGCAATGATTTATTATTTATTTAAATTTCTCATAATATTTTTTTAATCTATTTATGTTATTGTTTTTTTATGTATTCATGTGGATAATTTTTTAATTTTTTCATGTAGAAAAGGTATGGGTAAAATTTTGGTTTTTATTTATTATAATCGGAGATATTATGAAGGACCCGAGGGCACGACATTTGAAGGAGAAAAAAATGGATACAAATTGAACGTGGTATCACTTTGGAGCAATTAAAGATGAATATTGGTGAGAATATTAGGCTTCGATAAGATCAATACATTTCGAAGTTGTAACACCCCAAAATTTTAATCCCCGATTAATGAAATGTTAATTATAATTTAATTATAATTAATAGTTTTCAAATTAATCCTTGATTAAAATATGTGTGTATGTAATTAGCTTGCATGTGAGAAATTATTTAATAAATAATTTAAATGCCTAAAATGTATATTTTGCATATTAGTCCCTGGGTTGGGACCTAGAAGCAATTATAGGAAAGGTTTTGGAGGGAAAGTAAATAAAATAATTATTTTTCAAAATCTGGGTAAAACACTCGAGTATTTTCTGGAATACTCGAGTATTCTGGGTCAAACTGCACGAGTTAGTGCGTTTGGTGAGTCACAGCCAACGATTTCGTGATGGTGACACGAAATCACCACCATGCCAACGCTATAGGCGTCGTGTCGCCCCGCATGAGCTTTCCATTGGCCTATTTAAACGCATCATTGTCCCTTGGTCGAGAATTTTGATTAACTTGTTGAAGATTAGAAGAGTTAGGGTTTTCGAATTGTGTTCTTTGATTCTTCCTCTGTGAGCTGAGTTGAGTGATAATCTATACACCAATACAAAGCTCACATCACGAGCTTTGTATAGACACCAAAATTGTGAGGTTTGAGTGTGTGGATTGAGAGAATCGAAGTCTTGAAGTGGAGCTGTTCTTGCTTGAGTTGGTGTCTGGAGCTCACTGTGATCATCGATTCTGGTAAGCTCTTGAGTTCTTGAGTCTCAAACTCAATTCCTTTAGTTAGATGATGTTGCATAGAGCTTAGAAATCTAATTTTCCCCAATCTAATTCTCTGTTTCATGTACGAACCAATTCCATTTTGGTATGGTACTCAAAACTGTCATGCATGAGAAGTTCAAGTGGATTTCTGGGTTTGGAGAGCTTTCTTTGGATTTCTTTCTGTTGATTCACATCTGAGAGGTAAGGGGAAGTAATTATATTCACTAGATAGAGTTTGAAATCCATTAAATGTGTTAGAGAGTCACCAAGAGGCTCTAAGGGCTTAGATTCTATAGGAACTTTGGTTTGGAGACCAATCCATGCTCTAAATCCGTATTGAGCAAGTTTGTTATCATGCATGTGAACTTAAATGAGCTTTGTTTCATGAATATTATGCTTATTGTGTGATTTGAGGTATTGAGTTGTTAAAATGCCTTTTTATGCATAATCAATGATTTCTCTGTCAATTCTGTGTTTTGAATTGAAATAAGTGTTGTAACATGTTTGATTAATGATATGTTAACTCTGTGGATCCCTGAAATGGACTTAAATTGAGTAGAAATGAAAATGGCATGTTAAAACCAATTTTCAATACTGTCAGCTGCGAAACACTCGAGTAAATGGCAAAGTACTCGAGTAAATCGTGTTCAAAATAAAGTAAATGTCATAAGAACACTCGAGTATTTTGTCTGGTACTCGAGTATCGGGCATGAACTGAGAATTGTTATAGGTCAAACACTCGAGTCATTCAAAGTCACTCGAGTATTCTGGAAAAGTCCAAGAACACTCGAGTAACTCATGAACTACTCGAGTAAATTGTTGAAATTCAAACCCAAATCCTCAGAAAGACATGAACCCTCGAGTAAGCTTAAGAACACTCGAGTAATCTGCAAAATCTCCAGAACACTCGAGTATTCTGAACTTTACTCGAGTAAAATGCCCAGAATCTGAAAACATCATTTTCAATTCTAACTTAATTAATTAAGGAATTATTAAGGATAATTCAAGGGATCAAAGACTTAGAGAAATTGATAAATACAAATAGATTGTTCGGTGACGATCCATTTTGAAAATTAAGCCTAGGTGGCAAGTAAAGTATTAATCAATTTCCCCTAAGTCTAAAATGCATTCATTCTGGAGTTTGGATGGTAGGACGTATTCATGTTTCGATAAACATGTGGAGGGCCTCTGGGAGTGCCAATACGCTTGCTTGATGACACGTTGATGACGTGGTCGGCTTTGTGGGTGCCGATATGGATATATCGTTTGGATGACGATCCGTTTGGATGACGGGATATGCTCGGGTGGCATGGATACCAAGCTTGACGTGTATATTCTAGGTGAATGTACGAATTGTTGTATACCTAGGAATACAACGCACTGTGGAGTGCTGGGTTGTCAGGGATGGACGTCAGAGAGTGACTTAGAAAATGTGGAGATAAGTTGAGAGTTAAAATCATGCATCATGTCATTCACTTAATGCAATTGATATACCTGAATTAAGTGTGAGCATCCTATGTGCATCTGATACTTGCTAGATGCTAATTGTGATTGTTATTAATTGATGCATTATTATCTTTCATATGTTGCATGATTTATTCTCTATTGATTATGTGAGTAGAATTGCTTACCCCTATGCCCTTGTAGGTGATGTCTCGTTACATTGCTTGCATCGAGATCCGGCCACTTCCTAGTGGCGTATGGATCTATGAGGACCATCGCGCGGTGTATGAGGGGGAGGTAGAGTTCACATTCTACCACCCTAATCCGCTGATGCGATTCCGTCCTCGTAGGTTTAGGATTCCCATTATATACACTATGCATGTACCCCCGTTTTATACTTATCATGGACCACCTCCCACGCGACCAGCTCGCTCTTACCATAGTTTTCATTTTCGACCTACCCGCTCTCACCCTTTTACTTCGAGAGTTGTCCGCGAGGAGACTCCCCCTTCTTATCCGAGGAGCCCCGTTAGGGTTTCACCATCACCTGACCCGGTACCCAGTGGTAGGGTACACTCTCCCTCGGATGAGATCGAGGAGGATCCGGTGGAGGACGAGAGTGGGAGCGAGCCTGTCGTGCATTCTACTGGGAGTGACTGGAGGGACGATGATCCCTAGGTACGTGCATATGGTGTATGATGTGGACCCTTGGATCCGGGCTGTGGAGGAGATGTGCTGCTGCTGCTGTGATGATGATGCTACTACCTTATTACCTATGTTTTTGGGAGACTACTACTGCTACTACTACTGCATCTGATGCTGATGGATCTACGTGACTATCCCTGGGGTTGTATTTTGATTATGTATATATTGTACATATGTTTTACTCTAGGGTTATAGTATCATAGTGATGTAGATCTGTTTACATGGACTTGTTATATTTTTGGAACTTGGTGACTTATCTCATGGACTATGTATGTATGACTCTTTCGTATATATGAAAATCTATGTTTATATCATATCAGTTGCATAATCCAGTAATTTCCGCTTACTCTGATTTAACTTATAAATGAGCTCGGCTATAAGTATTAATTGACGATATCAGTTTTATTGAACAAAGTATGGGTAGCTTCAATTGATTGTAAAATGTAAAGAAATTTCTAAAGAACGAATGTTATCCTGTTTGAGAAAAGGTTTTAGAAATCGCCGAACTCGATACAAGTGTTTTAAAGGATTTTAGAATTTATTCTCCAAGAGTTCCATTTGATGAATTGTGCACCCGCTTTAAAGAAAATTTTATTTACCATATTTTCTTAGCTCACAAGTCCATATATTATCCAATATAAAGCATAAATACTAGATTATATTTGGGTAATCCGGAAGGGTGTCACACTTAGTGGTATCAGAGCAAAAGTCAGATCCTGTAGTAGTAGAAGTGGTTCCAGAAAGGTAGCCATCAACATCAAGCAGGTATCTCCAACGCATTTACATTATTTGAATGTTATTGTATCGTTTGATTGAGGTTTGAACACCCTGACTTGTTTGTATCTTGTCTCTTTTGAGTACAAGACGCAACTGATTGTAGCATTAATAAGTTTAGGATAGAGCCGTAGTATAGGTGGTGTAATGGAAGTTTCTTTAGTTCAACATATGTGACCATAAGCCCATAGCGCAGGTCTAATATGGCAACTAGAAACCAAAATCACACCAATGCGATGTTGGAGCGAATCACCACGGTATTGGAAGCCATGCAAAGGCAGTCTCAGCAACCATCTCAACCGGCTAACCCGTCTCATCAGTGTAATATGGGAAACACTGAGGCAAAGACTCTGGCTGATTTTAGGAGTTGCAATCCGCCAAAGTTTGAAGGAGGATTTAAACCGGAAAAAGGCCAACAAGTGGATTCATACTATGGACAAGATTTTGAGGACTTTGGAGTGTTCTGATGTTCAGAAGGTGGCATATGCAACCTATATGCTGGAAGATGAGGCTGAGAATTGGTGGAATCACACCATGCAACTTTTGCAATATGAAGGAAGGGAGATAAGTTGGGGAGTATTTATGGAGAAGTTTCTCCATAAGTATTTTCCTGAGGATCTGAGAAGGAAGAAGGAGGTGGAGTTTCTGCAGTTGAAGCAAGGGAACATGAGTGTGGGCGAGTACGCGGCAAAGTTTGAAGAGCTGATGAAGTACTCTCCATATTACCAGAACAATCCAGACGAGAGGAGCAAGTGCATCAAGTTTGAAGGTGGACTGAAGCCAAAGTTGAAGTCAATTTTTAGCTATCAGCGGATTCAAAGTTTCCCTGCATTGGTGGATATGTGTAGGATGTATGAAGATGATACCCAGGCTGAGGAGGTGCAAGTTGTGGAAAAGAAGGACAATCAAGGATATGGACCACAGAGACGAAAGGGTTTCAATAATAGAGGCAAAGGTCCTTATGATCGTAGAGGGAAAGGCAAGGGTAAAGCTGGTAGTTCTGAAGGAAGAAACTATCGGAATGAAGCTCCATTCTGCGACAAGTGCAAGCGCAATCACTATGGTAGGGTATGTTGGGGGACAAGTGGTTGCTTCAATTGTGGAAAGCTGGGGCATTTTGCAAGAGATTGCAAGGAGCCAGCCAAGGCCAATTCAAGAGGAGTTGCAGATAGACCGGTGACTCAAGGAAGGGTCTTCACCCTTAGTGGTGTGGAAGCGAATCGATCTTCTGATCATGTGCAAGGTAAATACTTGCTTAATGGTCAGCCTTGTTATGTTTTGTTTGACTCTGGTGCAACGCATTCATTTGTTTCATATGAATGTGTAAACCGTTTAGGCTTGATTGTGTCTGAAATGCCTTATGTTTTTAAAATAGAAACCCCTACCAATGCTCCAGTAGTTGTTTCTAGAGCATGTCTTAACTGTTGTATAGAAGTGTTGGGAGAAACCTCTAAAGTAGACTTGATCTGCTTACCCTTGACACAATTAGATGTGATCTTGGGGATGGACTAGTTAAGTCGGAACCAAGTGATCATTGATTGTGATAGAAAACTAGTAGCCTATAGAGACCCAAAACCATTGGGCTACATGTGTCTATTCAACTCAGAGGTGGAGGAGAGTGGTCCGAAGATGGAAGAGATTCCTGTTGTTCGAGAGTTTCCAGAAGTGTTTGCTGATGAGATTCCTGGTCTGCCACCAAGAAGAGAGATTGAATTTGGTATCGACCTAATTCCCGGAGCTGGTCCCATTTCTATTGCTCCTTATAGAATGGCACCACCGGAAATGGCAGAGATGAAGAAGCAGATTGAGGAATTGCTACAGAAACAGATGATCCGACCAAGCGTCTCACCTTGGGGTGCTCCTGTCCTATTCGTCAAGAAAAAGGATGGTAGCATGAGGATGTGTATAGACTATCGGCAGCTGAATAAGGTCACCATCAAGAACAAGTATCCGTTGCCACGGATAGATGACCTTATGGATCAAGTACGTGGGGCATCAGTATTTTCCAAGATTGATTTGAGGTCGGGGTACCATCAGATCAGGATTAGAGAGGAGGATATCTCTAAGACTGCATTCCGATCTCGATACGGACATTATGAGTATGTCGTAATGCCATTCGGATTGACTAATGCACCAGCTATCTTCATGGACTACATGAATCGAATCTTTAGACCTTATCTAGATTCATTCGTGGTTGTGTTCATTGACGATATTCTGATCTACTCTAAGAGCCCCGAAGAGCATGCTTAACATTTGAGGGTAGTGTTAAGCATCTTAAAGGAGAAGCAGCTGTACGCCAAACTTACGAAGTGTGAGTTCTAGCTAAAGGAGGTTAAGTTTTTAGGGCATGTGATTTCAGATAAAGGGATTGCGGTTGATCCGACGAAGGTAGATTTGGTTTTGCAATGGGAGCAACCGAAGTCGGTCACGGAGGTTAGAAGTTTTCTCGGATTGGCTGGGTATTATAGAAGGTTTATCGAGGGTTTCTCGAAGGTCGCACTGCCTCTGACGAAGTTGACTCGGAAAGATCAACCATTCCTGTGGGACGAAAAGTATGAAAAGAGTTTTCGGGAGTTAAAGGAAAGGTTGACATCGTCTCCCGTATTAGTGTTGCCCGATACACAGAAGAGTTTCGATGTGTATTGTGACGCGTCGAAACAAGGTCTTGGGTGTGTCTTGATGCAAGATGGGCAAGTTGTCGCTTATGCCTCGAGACAGTTAAAGGTTCATGAGATGAACTATCCAACCCATGACCTGGAGTTAGCAGCTGTGGTGTTTGCCTTAAAGATTTGGAGGCACTATCTCTATGGCACTACGTTCTGGGTGTTTAGTGACCATAAGAGTTTAAAGTACCTCTTTGATCAAAAGGAGTTGAATATGAGGCAACGCAGATGGATGGAGTTTTTGAAGGATTATGAGTTTGAGCTCCATTACCATCCTGGGAAGGCTAACGTTGTGGCGGACGCATTAAGTAGAAAGGCAATGCATATCAGTGCAATGATGGTTAGAGAAGCTGCACTGATAGAGGAGTTTCGGGATTTAAGTTTGACGATGCAAGTGGAGCCGACGAGTATCAAGTTGGGGATGCTACAGGTTGCTAACGAATTCCTGCAAAGGATTCGAGAATTGCAACACAAGGATGGGAAACTCATGGAAAAGAGGAAGTTGATGCAAGAAGGTAAGGAGTTGGAATTTCAAGAAGGGAAGGATGGAATCCTTCGCTTTAAAACGAGGATTTGTGTGCCTGATGATTTGGAAGTAAGAAGGATGATTTTGGATGAAGCGCATAAGAGTAAGATGAGTATGCATCCGGGAGCTACTAAAATGTACCAGGACTTAAAGAAATTATTTTGGTGGCCGGGGCTGAAGAAGGATGTAGCTGAGTATGTGGCGTGCTGTTTGGTGTGTCAAAAGGTGAAGGTAGAACACCAAAGGCCAGGAGGAGAGTTGCTTTCTTTAGAAGTTCCCGTATGGAAGTGGGATAGCATCTCGATGGATTTCGTGTCGGGACTGCCAAGGACGTCTACTAGTCATGATGCAATCTGGGTGATCGTGGATCGATTGACCAAGTCAGCGCATTTCATTCCCGTGAATATGCGCTACTCATTGGAAAATCTCACTCAGTTGTACATCAAGGAAGTTGTTCGTCTGCACGGAGTACCATCAAGCATTGTGTCTGTTCGCGATCCGAGGTTTACATCAAAGTTTTGGGAAGATCTGCATAGAGCCTTGGGTTCAAGATTGAAGCTAAGTTCTGCATATCACCCTCAGACTGATGGTCAAACGGAGAGGACTATTCAGTCATTGGAAGATATTCTGCGAGCTTGTGCACTGGAAGAACAAGGGAATTGGGAACAAATGTTGCCGCTCGTGGAATTCACTTACAACAATAGTTACCACACGAGCATTGGAATGGCACCATTTGAAGCTCTGTATGGAAGGAAATGTCAGACGCCGTTATGCTGGTTTCAAGTGGGGGAGAATTCTCTGGTTGGGCCAGATTTTGTGCAAGAGACCACGGAGCAGATCAAGATGATTCAAGCAAAGATGAAGACGGCTCAGAGTAGGCAGAAAAGCTATGCTGATAGGAGAAGGAAACCTTTAGAGTTTGTCGAAGGAGACCATGTGTTCATTAGGATTGTACCAACCAAAGGTGTTAGTAGAGCCTTGAAAACCCAGAAATTATCACCTAAGTTCATTGGTCCCTACCAAATTCTCAAAAGAATCGGCCCAGTAGCTTATCAGTTAGCCCTGCCTCCATCATTAGCTAACCTCCACAATGTGTTCCATGTGTCTCGGTTGAAGAAATATGTCCATGACCCCACAATTGTCCTTAGAATCCAACCGGATAACTTAGGAGTTCATAAGAACCTAACCTTCAAAGCTGTGCCAGTTCGCATCGAAGATCGAAGAATCAAGCAGCTGAGAGGGAAGGATATTCATCTGGTCAAAATTGTCTGGGTTTGTGGAGATGTAATAGAAGCATCTTGGGAATTAGAGGATAAGATGCGTCAGGATTATCCTGACTTGTTTGTATGAGTTGAATTTCGGGGACGAAATTCCTTGTAAGTGGGGGAGTAGTGTAACACCCCAAAATTTTAATCCCCGATTAATGAAATGTTAATTATAATTTACTTATAATTAATAGTTTTCAAATTAATCCTTGATTAAAATATGTGTGTATGTAATTAGCTTGCATGTGAGAAATTATTTAATAAATAATTTAAATGCCTAAAATGTATATTTTGCATATTAGTCCCTGGGTTGGGACCTAGAAGCAATTATAGGAAAGGTTTTGGAGGGAAAGTAAATAAAATAATTATTTTTCAAAATCTGGGTAAAACACTCGAGTATTTTCTGGAATACTCGAGTATTCTGGGTCAAACTGCACGAGTTAGTGCGTTTGGTGAGTCACAGCCAACGATTTCGTGATGGTGACACGAAATCACCACCATGCCAACGCTATAGGCGTCGTGTCGCCCCGCATGAGCTTTCCATTGGCCTATTTAAACGCATCATTGTCCCTTGGTCGAGAATTTTGATTAACTTGTTGAAGATTAGAAGAGTTAGGGTTTTCGAATTGTGTTCTTCGATTCTTCCTCTGTGAGCTGAGTTGAGTGATAATCTATACACCAATACAAAGCTCACATCACGAGCTTTGTATAGACACCAAAATTGTGAGGTTTGAGTGTGTGGATTGAGAGAATCGAAGTCTTGAAGTGGAGCTGTTCTTGCTTGAGTTGGTGTCTGGAGCTCACTGTGATCATCGATTCTGGTAAGCTCTTGAGTTCTTGAGTCTCAAACTCAATTCCTTTAGTTAGATGATGTTGCATAGAGCTTAGAAATCTAATTTTCCCCAATCTAATTCTCTGTTTCATGTACGAACCAATTCCATTTTGGTATGGTACTCAAAACTGTCATGCATGAGAAGTTCAAGTGGATTTCTGGGTTTGGAGAGCTTTCTTTGGATTTCTTTCTGTTGATTCACATCTGAGAGGTAAGGGGAAGTAATTATATTCACTAGATAGAGTTTGAAATCCATTAAATGTGTTAGAGAGCCACCAAGAGGCTCTAAGGGCTTAGATTCTATAGGAACTTTGGTTTGGAGACCAATCCATGCTCTAAATCCGTATTGAGCAAGTTTGTTATCATGCATGTGAACTTAAATGAGCTTTGTTTCATGAATATTATGCTTATTGTGTGATTTGAGGTATTGAGTTGTTAAAATGCCTTTTTATGCATAATCAATGATTTCTCTGTCAATTCTGTGTTTTGAATTGAAATAAGTGTTGTAACATGTTTGATTAATGATATGTTAACTCTGTGGATCCCTGAAATGGACTTAAATTGAGTAGAAATGAAAATGGCATGTTAAAACCAGTTTTCAATACTGTCAGCTGCGAAACACTCGAGTAAATGGCAAAGTACTCGAGTAAATCGTGTTCAAAATAAAGTAAATGTCATAAGAACACTCGAGTATTTTGTCTGTTACTCGAGTATCGGGAATGAACTGAGAATTGTTATAGGTCAAACACTCGAGTCATTCAAAGTCACTCGAGTATTCTGGAAAAGTCCAAGAACACTCGAGTTACTCATGAACTACTCGAGTAAATTGTTGAAATTCAAACCCAAATCCTCAGAAAGACATGAACCCTCGAGTAAGCTTAAGAACACTCGAGTAATCTGGAAAATCTCCAGAACACTCGAGTATTCTGAACTTTACTCGAGTAAAATGCCCAGAATCTGAAAACATCATTTTCAATTCTAACTTAATTAATTAAGGAATTATTAAGGATAATTCAAGGGATCAAAGACTTAGAGAAATTGATAAATACAAATAGATTGTTCGGTGACGATCCATTTTGAAAATTAAGCCTAGGTGGCAAGTAAAGTATTAATCAATTTCCCCTAAGTCTAAAATGCATTCATTCTGGAGTTTGGATGGTAGGACGTATTCATGTTTCGATAAACATGTGGAGGGCCTCTGGGAGTGCCAATACGCTTGCTTGATGACACGTCGATGACGTGGTCGGCTTTGTGGGTGCCGATATGGATATATCGTTTGGATGACGACCCGTTTGGATGACGGGATATGCTCGGGTGGCATGGATACCAAGCTTGACGTGTACATTCTAGGTGAATGTACGAATTGTTGTATACCTAGGAATACAACGCACTGTGGAGTGCTGGGTTGTCAGGGATGGACGTCAGAGAGTGACTTAGAAAATGTGGAGATAAGTTGAGAGTTAAAATCATGCATCATGTCATTCACTTAATGCAATTGATATACCTGAATTAAGTGTGAGCATCCTATGTGCATCTGATACTTGCTAGATGCTAATTGTGATTGTTATTAATTGATGCATTATTATCTTTCATATGTTGCATGATTTATTCTCTATTGATTATGTGAGTAGAATTGCTTACCCCTATGCCCTTGTAGGTGATGTCTCGTTACATTGCTTGCATCGAGATCCGGCCACTTCCTAGTGGCGTATGGATCTATGAGGACCATCGCGCGGTGTATGAGGGGGAGGTAGAGTTCACATTCTACCACCCTAATCCGCTGATGCGATTCCGTCCTCGTAGGTTTAGGATTCCCATTATATACACTATGCATGTACCCCCGTTTTATACTTATCATGGACCACCTCCCACGCGACCAGCTCGCTCTTACCATAGTTTTCATTTTCGACCTACCCGCTCTCACCCTTTTACTTCGAGAGTTGTCCGCGAGGAGACTCCCCCTTCTTATCCGAGGAGCCCCGTCAGGGTTTCACCATCACCTGACCCGGTACCCAGTGGTAGGGTACAGTCTCCCTCGGATGAGATCGAGGAGGATCCGGTGGAGGACGAGAGTGGGAGCGAGCCTGTCGTGCATTCTACTGGGAGTGACTGGAGGGACGATGATCCCTAGGTACGTGCATATGGTGTATGATGTGGACCCTTGGATCCGTGCTGTGGAGGAGATGTGCTGCTGCTGCTGTGATGATGATGCTACTACCTTATTACCTATGTTTTTGGGAGACTACTACTGCTACTACTACTGCATCTGATGCTGATGGATCTACGTGACTATCCCTGGGGTTGTATTTTGATTATGTATATATTGTACATATGTTTTACTCTAGGGTTATAGTATCATAGTGATGTAGATCTGTTTACATGGACTTGTTATATTTTTGGAACTTGGTGACTTATCTCATGGACTATGTATGTATGACTCTTTCGTATATATGAAAATCTATGTTTATATCATATCAGTTGCATAGTCCAGTAATTTCCGCTTACTCTGATTTAACTTATAAATGAGCTCGGCTATAAGTATTAATTGACGGTATCAGTTTTATTGAACAAAGTATGGGTAGCTTCAATTGATTGTAAAATGTAAAGAAATTTCTAAAGAACGAATGTTATCCTGTTTGAGAAAAGGTTTTAGAAATCGCCGAACTCGATACAAGTGTTTTAAAGGATTTTAGAATTTATTCTCCAAGAGTTCCATTTGATGAATTGTGCACCCGCTTTAAAGAAAATTTTATTTACCATATTTTCTTAGCTCACAAGTCCATATATTATCCAATATAAAGCATAAATACTAGATTATATTTGGGTAATCCGGAAGGGTGTCACAGAAGTTAATAAGCAGACTTTTAGTGCAAGAAAATCCGAGCAAATTTGTTGAATTTGTAATCTATGATGACAGTAACATACATTGTGTCAATGATTATTTTGAGAGGTCAAATATGAGAGTCATTGATATTTATGTTTTATTAGACGTTACGGGTAGTTCCACTGCTCTAGCGGTGACACTTGCAAATTAAATGGAGAATGATTACACAAAGAGTGATGATGACGATTGGCGTTGAGACATGGACGACGATTTCACAGAAGATGAAGAGGAGGCTCAATTTTCATATGTCAATTCGTCTGACTTCGAAGAGGAAGGAGCAATCAATATTTCTTTACTTTCACAGTCGACATCGGTTATGCCAACTTTTGAAGGATGTCCAAACCCTGAAATTGCAGGTTTGTGGTTGTAAAGCTAATATTTATTTTAATTTTTTTATTATTATGTAATTAATTTTTTTAATGATTTTTATTTTCGTATTGATTACAGATCTAGATTACGGTCCATTCCCACTGCATACTCCTCATTCTAGTTACATTAATTGAGACCACCCAGATCAAGAAATGAATGGTAGAGGGCTTGATGTATCAGGATCTTCTTTGCGGGAGGGTGATGGATTTTATGTTGGTTTAAGATTTAAAAGCAAAGAAGCAGTTCTAATGGCTATCAAGCAGTATTCGATGAAGACACATCAAAGTTATACCACTGTTGAATCGAAGCCAACAAATATATATTTGAAGTGCCCAAAACATACAGATGGTTGTCAGTGGAGGATGAGAGCCATTCTACCCAAAGATGACGACGAATGGGTAGTGAAGACGTGGGGCGGCCCACACACTTGTGTGAACACAATGTTGTCACAAGATCACAAAAAATTGGACTCTAACGTCATAGCGTCGTTTATTCATGGTATGACATTTAATAACGTTCGTAGTTTTATATGAAATGCTAGTTACATTTTCGTATATTATAATCTTTTAAAATTAAAACATTTGCAGATTTGATTTGCGCGGCACCATCCACTTCTATCAAGGCTATCCAAACAATAATTAACACTCAATATAATTTTCGAATATCATATAAAAAAGCTTGGCTAGCAAAACAAAAGGCAATTGAAAAATTTCATGGAGATTGGGATTTTTCTTACGCTATGTTACCAGCATGGATGGAGAATATGCTTCTTTATGCTCCTGGTTCTTACTACCAGATCCTAGAAAGAGATGTTTATCCTCGATCTGGAGAATTTGCACCGTTTCGGATATTCGAAAGACTATCCTGGACATTCAAGCAATGTCATGATGCCTTTGAGTTTTGCAAGCCAATTATTCAAGTGGATGGAACACATCTATATGGAAAGTATCGTGGTGTGCTTTTGATTGCAACAAGCCAGGATGTAAATGATCAAGTGTTACCACTGGCATTTGCGATTGTCGAAGGAGAGATGACATCTGCATGGGAATGGTTTCTGGCACATTTACGTGAGCATGTGACCAATAAGCAGGGTTTGTGTTTGTTTTCCGATCGCCACCGAAGTATATTATCAGTTGTCCGTAATGAAGCTCTCGGTTGGCAGGCTCCATTGGGATATCACAAGTTTTGCATACGGCACATAGGAAGCAACTTCAATACCAAATTTAAGAATGATAAATTGAAGCACTTATTAAAGAGTGCAGGTACCCATAATTTTAATTTATAGTGTATTTGTTTTTTTAATCGTGTATCGTACCATATCTCATTTTTGTAAGCGATACAGGTTATGCTACTGATAAAGATACCATGGAGCGGAGGTTAAACAGACTCCGTAATAAAAGTGAAGAAATAAAAAATGGGTCGATGACATACCAAAAGAGCAATGGTTACTAGCTTGCGATGAAAACGGGCGAAGATATGAACACATGACAACAAACCTATCAGAATGTGTAAACAAGCTTTTAAAGGATGCTCGTAGTTTACCAATTACATCATTGGTGAGGTGGATGTATCACCGATTGGTTGAATATTTTGTTGAAAGGGGTTCCAAGGCGAGGGCCCAATATGCATCCGGTCAAAGGTATACCATCGAATTAAACAAAGCCATTGATGAAGCTTGTAAAGATGCTAGTAGTCATCAAGTTCGACAGTATAATATTGCTAAGACAAGGTTTCAGGTGGAGGAGGCATTCAATCCAATCAAGAAAACGGGTGGCCGATCGTTTTGTGTGGATTTGGAAAGACAAGTTTGTGAGTGTGGAAGATTTCAACGTTTCCATTATACATGCTCTCATGTTATTGCTGCATGTGCATCGGTGAGACTTGACTTTTATCAATATGTGGATGACGTGTACAAATTAACTACTATGATCCGGGCGTATTCCCCTGAATGGTACCCAATCCAGAATGAGCATACGGTTGCATCAATGCATGTGGTTATGTGGATGCTAATGCCTGATCCCAAAATGCAAAGAAAAAAGGGTCGCCCAAAATCCACCCGCATGAGGAATGAAATGGATTGGAAGCAATCTTAACCTCCACAAAGTTGTGGCCTTTGCAATCAGGTTGGCCACAATAGGCGTCGATGCCCGTACTTAGCAAGTGGATCTGGTTCACGACAAACTGATGATGAGTACGATGCAGCAAATTTGTAGTGTAGCTTAATAATTTTAATTCCTACTCATAACTTGTAGAAATAAACATTTAGTCATAATAAAAAAAACTCAATTACAAATATTTTGTACTCAACGCTTATGATACAATGAAAATAATAATATAACAAGAACTCATGTTCCGCATCGCCAATGCTTGTCCATAGCCCCACGATGTGGATTTCTCCTAACTTCTTCGTTGGCATCTTCAGAAGCTGTTCCATCGAATAGTTGTGTATTTAGATCGAATTGTGGTGCACTTGTTCCAGCCATGTCGTAAACATCAAAGTTAGGAGATACCAATTCTCGCTCCCAATGTCCCGGTGCAGATGGAGACTCGTAACAGGATCATACGGAGATGGTGTATTGAATCCTTGCATTTGAGGCATCGGCATATATCCATAAGATTAGGGCGATGGCATATATCCTTGTGGCAATGGTGAAGGTATGTAGCATTCCTGACTTGGCGATGGTTGTCCATGGGCACTACCTGAAAGACGTGGATAGAAATATGTCTCATACGGTGCATGGGATGTATAATATGGATATGGTTGTGGAACGTAATACATCCCTGGTTGTCTATCCTCTACAATTTGTTGTCAGCGCTCAACCGCTTCTTCACGTCTTCTTCTGCGTCCTAGTCCATCACGCTCACGAGAAGTCATTGGAATTACATCATCCACATTGGTGGGTTCGGGAACATGCGATGCTGCTGGAGGCTCTTGGATCGATGTTTGTATGCGATCAAGTTCATTCATCGCTCCCAACATATAATCTGTTTCTATTATCATTTCTGCAAAGTAAGCTTTGAGATCATCTTTATGTCCTTCTGGAGAACATATAAAGTTCATCCTTTCAAGTCCATCCACTTGTACAAATTAATAAATAACTCATGAAATTACTATAATATTTGAATAAATATAGTGTGTTCATTATAAAAAAATTGCTTTAAATGGGTAATTATGTTTACCACGTAGCCATGACTAGCACCGAGCTCCGACATCCAACGTCTTGTATGACGCAGATACCACATCATGTATTCCGATTGTCTACCCAGAGGATGATTTGGATGATCATTCCATTCAACATAGTTATCCCTGTTATTCCACTTGTGGATGAAAGTGCGTAAAGCAATTTCCCAATTCCTGCTTTCTTTTCCTCTTAGCATCAACTCATGCACTTCTTTAGGCTGCGATGGTGCGAGGGGGATGGGTTGACCCATACCAAATTGACGCATGACACGATCTGGCTGATGCCACTCTACAATATTGTAACATATAAGTGGACATACAGATCTCCAAATATGCGGGTTTTGTGACGATGAACCCGATATAATGGCCAACGCACCATCTGTCGTGTATGGCTCCCATACAATCTGAAATAATAATAATATATTATATAAATGTGGATACAAACAATAAGGGTTAAGATGCTAAAAAGAAATACACTTACGTCACTTTGTTTTAACTTATCAAATTTGTTCCTGTACCATTTCAAGCCATGAGCAGGTCTAGTGAAATTCTTACCATGCACCCACCTAAAAAAAAATTACTTTAAAATATTAATAAATTAAAATAATATTATTTATAATAATAACATGAAATATGACATTCAATGAAAATAATTAACATGTACTTACCTTGTACCATATGCGACGTCATATCTAAGCTCCTCATTTTCATCCATATTTATTATCGGCGCTATGGAAGGAAATCTCACCCAAGCCCACATTTGGATTAAGAGAACAAAACCACAAATTTCTCTCATAGTCAGTGGATAGGCATAACTCACGATATAAGAAGCTTAACACAGCCGATCCCCAACTATATTTCCCAGTTTCATTGAGGTCTTGCAATAAAAAAAGATACCTCAAGGGTACATAACTTCCGGAATGGTTGGTGAACATAACACCTCCAATCAATCTTAATATGAAGGCTCGTGTATATATTAACTTCATATGATCATTTTTGTGAGACCCACAATTTTACCCACATCATTTGTGAATTTATATTTGAATTTAAGAAATTATATTTGATTTTTGATAAATTGTGATACCTGGATTTAATCAAAATCGTATGAATTATATATATATATATATATGCATACCAATGTTTCTCTAATGTATTTAAATGAAATATTTTAAAGTATAGTATTTGATTTAAAAGATCTTAGAAAATGAAATGCTTTTTTGAAGGATTAAGATGTTCTATCTTCAGAAATTCATATCTTTTAAACAGTACGTCGAAAAATTACAAATGATCGATATGTCAAAATGACCGTATCAAAGCGTAGATTATGAAAATGTTAAGCTTTGATTTTTATTTTGGAGTTTTCGAAATTTTATCACTGCTACAGTACATAACGAATTTTTCAGTTTTAAGTGTGAAGGTGTGGTTTTAATGCATTTAATGACTCTTTGACCCAAAAATACTTTTATGTGAATAGAAAATGTATTTTTAAAAATCCTTGATTGGCTACACCATCCAAATAAAATATATTTTCGTATTTTTTTTATTTGAAAGCTTATGAAGTGCATTTTTGGAGGAAATGATCTTAGAGCTTCAAAAATTCATAACTTTCAAACCGTAAGTTCAAAAATTATAAATTTTATATAAAAATGATCGTATTGAAATGTAATATTTGAATATGTGAAAATAAAATTTTATTTTTACATCTACAAAAATATTACTGTACAGTAGGAAAAATGAATTGTTGGTATTTTAAACTTAGGAAAAATTATTGTGGAGCCTAAAATAAATTATTAGACTATAAAATATTTTTATTTATACATTTAAATAATTATCTGGATGCCCATTGGCTGCACCGTCCAGAGTTTATTATTTTTCTGATTATTTCTGAATTTCTTTAAGTAAAAGCTAAGCTTTATTTTGATTGGTTGTTGAAGAGGTGAATTCAAAAATGAGCCAATGAAAATTTTTCTCCTCCTTGTGGGTCAATGGTGCCGTCCAAATTAAGAGAGAAAGAGGAAGATATTTTGTTCAACAAATTACTAGAAGCATCTTGGAATTAAAGCTTTAGTTTTTAGGAAAATCATCATTAATACAAGTGCATGTTCCAAAGGATGAAATTGATTTTTTTTTACCCATTTTTGTTGGAAGGGGGCGTGTATCAGACTAGGAAAGGGGGGAGAAAAATATTTTCACTTCACCTATAAATAGATGCATAGCTTCATCACTTTTTCACACACATGTTACAAGCATTTTGAGAGAAAAAAACTCAATAGAGAGGCTTTGAAAGAGAGGGTTAGGGCGTGACACTTTTGAGGAGAGGAAGGAAAATTTTTCATTCTCATTCTTGAAGATCACTTTGCTTAAGGAAGAAAGGTAACCCTAGAACCTATGTTTTACTTTATTGTAATCTCTTATTTCATTAATCTTTGTTAAATAAAAATCTCTCTTCTATGGATATGAATTATAAAACTCTAAATACTTTTGATATAGATTTTTGAATTATATGAATGATGTTATTAGTCATGTGAACAAAGAATGAAAAGGGACTCAAATAAGGTTTAAAGAAATGTTCCCCTTTTTATTCAATGTAATGACCAACTTTTGATGATGATATGGAAAATAATATTCTGGATTTTTTTTCATGTTCTAAAACTATTTCTATTCTGCAAGTTTTTTTTTTTAAATTGTCTTAAGTATTTGTGAATTTTGTTCATGTTCATATGAATAAGGATTAAAAAGGGACTTATAAAGTGGTTTAAAGAAACAAGGTTTCCCCTTTTTATTTCCTTATGATGGACGGATTTTTGAGAGAGAAATAAGGGAATGGAAAATGTTATTTGCAATCATATAAAAATGTTTAAGTGATTTTTGAAATTTTTGATAATGATTGTTTGAGGTTTAGTCTTGAATTTTTAAAGAGAAATAATCCTTTGATGAATAAAAAAAACTTGATTTGGAAATTTTGCAAAAATTTATTTTACTCACTGTATAAACCGTGAGGTATATGAAAAAAAAATAAAATTTGTATAATTACTGAATTATAAAGTTTAAATGATTGATTATGTGAAAAATAATTTTGGTTACTGTTTTTATCATAATAATATGGCCGAAATTATTATTATTATAGGGTAGGTATGTTGTTGTAATTTTTCTAAGTATATCTGTAATTATGTGGTGTTTATACCTTAAATTTTTGAAGTGATTTCATGAAATAAAAATGGAAGAAATGATTTTTATAAAAGTTAATAATTCTGGGAATTTATTTCTATTCCGGAAAATTTTATTGGCATGTGGATATATGAATTAAAATGATATTTCTATGTGTAATTATGATGTGCCTATGTGCCTTTGTGTTTAGTGTAGTTATAGTGTGAAAAAGAAAGTTTTTAAGTGACTGAAATTATTATTTTTCTAGAAAATCAAGTTGCTGCCCAGACTTGATATAAATTAGAAAATGTGACTATTTTTATAAGTTATGGATATTTTGAGTTATAGTTCTTAGTTCTTTGTATATAGGTGTTAGAACTTCAATTTTGATGGAAATTGTGAGTGAATGCAACTTGTTGGTGTGGCTGTCCAGCAATTTTATTTTGTTTATATGAGCTAAACTTTGGGATATTTTTATAGTAGAATATGTAAGTAAGCTATAGGAAAAAGTGGCATATTTTTCTGATTAACTGTTTGAAAGAAAAGTGATTTTTGGGGATATGATAAAAATAAGTGATTTTATGTAATAGGAGTTTAGATGCATAATATGTATGTACTAATGTTGAAAGTGATTTTTCTATGTACAGTATATATTCTGTGATTTGATTTCATTGACGATAGAGAAAAATTATTTTGAACTTGGAATACTCGAGTTTATATTCTAATTGAGTTATATGTGTTTATAGTATTATTATGCAAATTTTGTTTACTGCTTGGATTGATTTAAATGTTGCATCAAAGATGAGTACTTCAAATTCATGCTGTATGAATAGTCTGAAAGTGGTAGTTGTTATAAGGTGTTTAAAAATGAAATTTCTAATAAAGGAAAAATTAAGACTTATTTTTAAGATGTTATGATTATGTTTTAAAAATTATATTACGTTTGGAAGAGGTTTTCATGATTTAAAAACTAAAGAGAAAAAGTGATTTTTCTGATACAGTAGTCTGTTTTTGATTTTCAAAAAGGTTTTGAGCTACTGATGCTATTTTTGTATTTTTAAGAGGTACCAAGTACTTTTTAAAATAAAGAAAAGTTGATTATTATGTTAAGTTTTGGTAAAGGGTTCTTTATTAAATTTAGAGTTGATTTGTTAAGTTATGTGTATCAAATTGTTTAAGGTTCTCGTGTGGAAGCAATTAACGCGACTTCTAATCAAGCAGACACAAGTTCTGTAGCTGCATCTCAAGGTGAGAGAGTAGCCATCTTAAGACACAATGACACCATGGTAACATTAGGACGATTTCGACTATCTCAAAAGTCGGAATCCGAGGTTATTTGTTTGTATGCGAGACGACAATTGATTGTGGGTGTTTAGTCGTCTACGCTACGACAATAACTTTATATTATTTGTCTGATTTATTGATATGATATGTGATATGTGATCCTATTTGTGGTGGACTCGACTTAGCCGAGCTCCTCGGAACCCTCACCCAAGGCCTCATGACCCTTTAAGAAGCCCTCTGTGTGCTTGGCCGAGCTCGAGGCTCAACGGCCGAACAGGCACCAGACACGGGCCGATCTTACGCTCTTACCAAGGTCCGACTTCCTTGTCCGACATCACGCAGAGATTCCGATACCAAGGACAAGATGATGTACGCACCTTATCTACAAGGACAGCTCATCCGCTCATAGCTCATTACAGGCTGGCCCTACTTGGGCCTCAAGCAAGCCCATTAGGGCAACCAGCTCCCCCTATAAGTAGCTCCGTACTACATGGGGCTCAGGTATGTCCTCTAACCCTAATTGTCACCTTCACACACCAGTGATCAGGGTTACTTCTTGGCTTCCTACCTTTCCATTTGAGGACACCCGCAAACATCACAGATAAACCCTAGACGGAGGCTTCCTTAAGGTCTTCTTCCCTAACCTTGAGGTCCTCTCAGTCTTGGACATTACATTGGCCGTCTGTGGGGAGAGAAAAACTTCATCCCCACCCAAAGAATCTACCATGACTGATATACCACCAGTTCAGAGGAGGAGGAGGGGCCGTCCAAGGAGGGTGCTAACAACAGAGGACTTGCGCCTCCACCTTGAAGCCAATAGAGCAGCAAGGTCCCCACAACCACCCCCTCCACCACCACCACCTCCTCCCCCACCCCCACCCCCACCGCCACCGCCACCACCACCTCCCCCGCCACCCCCAGAGTTTACCCACACCCACAGTGGACCTTACACCATCCACACTGGGGATACCTCGACTCCAACTCAGCACCAGGAGGGAGGTCGGCGCGTCTACGCTCCCAACTCGGGGAAACCAACACAGAGCAGCACCGCCGACACGGCGAATGTTCCCACTCCGTCAGTGCTACACACCGTTCTCACTCACGTCAATCTTCACGCTCTCGTGACGAAGAGGTCTTGGCCATGATGAGACAACAAATGAGAATCATAGAGCAGCAAGGCCAAGCCATAGCAGATCTTCAGCAGCTTACCATGCAGCGGTTGGCAGAACGAGCTGTCATACATGCTCCAAACGAACTTCCACAACCTTTGGGACTTCTAGCTGAACGGGGCACTCTGGTACCCCCAGCTCAAAACTTACCACCACCTCCGCCACCGTTAACACCACAAACGTTAACAACACCACATACCGTCATCACTCAACTAACACATACACCACCTCTCCGTAACCATCAACAACCCGACTTAGATGATTCTCACCCTGGACACCCTTTCACAGCAGCTGTTATGTCCTATGAACCACCACCAGGATACCTCGGACCTAGCAACATACCTAGGTATAATGGCCTGACAGATCCTCAAGAGCACATACTCTCTTACGAGGGAGCTATGAACTTCTATGGCGGTGGAGATAGGCTCAAATGCCGAGCTTTCTCCATGACCCTCCAAGCTTCAGTTCTCCGATGGTATGCGACATTACCTAGGAATTCTGTTAACTGCTGGGCAGATATGAAGCGCGCGTTTCTCAATAGGTACACTGCTAGCTGTGTGAAACCAAGATCCAACAACACACTAGCAACAGTGACACAAAAACCTGACGAATCGCTACGTGCTTATATACATCGATTTCATAACGAGTCCAGCTCGGTTCTCAACTTATCTCCTGAAGTGGCCGTCCTCCATTTTACTCAAGGTCTTACAGAGGGTGCGTTCAAAGACTCACTAATAGGTAAGCCACCAAGAGATATGGCTGAACTCAGACAAAGATCCAACAAGTATATCAACTTGGAGGAGTTCAGCAAAGGTCAAACAAGCAGGATGGAGAAGGCCCAAGTTGCTTCACAGAATGCCCTTCCTCGAGGTCGCCCTCGAGGAAACAGGGATGACAGAGGTGGAAGGGTGGACCAGGGTGACCGACGACGTCCTCAGGTCGGCCAGCAAGATGACCGCCGACGTCCTTATGTCACCAATTATGATAATTATACCCCATTGACAGTTTCGAGGTCGCAAGTATGGAGGGAAACCATGCAGACTGAACTCAAACATGTATCCAGGCCACCTTTCCTTAGAAACCAAAATAGCATCAGAGACAAATCTAAGTACTACAACTTCCATGATGGGTATGGCCACCATACCGACCAATGCACCTGGCTTCGAGACCTTATCGAAGACATGGTGAGACAGGGTAAGTTGCAATAGTACATACGAGAAGCTGTGGAGAGAAGAGGCCGAAGACGGTCTCGGAGCCCGAATAGAGACAAAGGAAAAGCCAAGGCTGACCCATCTCCAGAAAAGAAAATCGAAGAGCCACAACGAGTGAATATGGTTGTGGTGCAGGATTTGGATAAATCACCGGAAAATTTCAGAGTCGAAACCATCTCGGAAGGTTTCGCCGGTGGTGCTGAGAAAAGATCAGAAAGGAAGAGGTATGTCAACCAAGTCCTAGATGTTCATCATAAACCCATCTGTAAGAAACCATCTCGGAACATCCCCATCATTTTTTCCGATCAGGACATGGAAGACATCATCCCGGATCACAACGAACCAATGGTGATCACGGCGTTGATTGGTAACTTTGAAGTCGCTCGAGTATTCATTGATCAAGGAAGCTCGGCCGACATTCTTTTTCTTCACACCTTTCAAGCACTAAAGTTGAGGTCAGCTGACCTCGTCGAATTTGAAGGCAATCTTATTAGCTTCACGGGAGAGGCGATTCGCCCCCTAGGAGCCATCCACCTCCCGATGACCTTAGGTAAGCAGCCTTCGGCCCGAACGGAGATTATCAAGTTCCTAGTTGTCAATTCCGAATCCCCCTATAATGTGATACTGGGAAGGACTTGCCTGCAAGCCTTTGGGGCGGTCGTTTCAACGGTGCATTTAGCTATGAAATTTGTTGGTTCAGACGATAAGGTCGTCATTGTCAAAGCCGACCAGGTCAAGGCCCGACTCTGCTACAACGCGAGTCTATGGGAAATAAAGAAGAAACAAGAAGAAGAGCTGACTGGTCTGACGTTGGCCAAAGGAAGAGTTTTATTAGCTGAGCTGGATGTTCGGGCAGAACAGGATGATCTTAGGCCTTCCCCTCAAGGGGAGTGGTTGGAAATTCCCATTGATCCTTCCGATCCCATTAAAACTGTTAAGGTGGGAGCCGACCTCCCTCAGAAAATCCAAGTCGAGATCATCAACCTGTTAAGGGCCAACTGGGATTTGTTTGCTTGGACCTCGGCTGACATGCCGGGAATTGATCCGAATTTCATCTGTCACAAGCTCAGCGTGGATCCGAAAGCAAAGCCAATAGCCCAAAAGAAGATAAGAGTTGGAGTAGAAAAAGCAAAAGTGATTCAGGAGAAGGTCTCCGAGTTACTCGAAGCTGGGTTCGTCAGAGAGGTGCCATATGCTGAGTGGGTTGCAAACACAGTCTTGGTGAGGAAGGCAAACGGCAGTTGGAGGATGTGTGTGGATTACACCGACCTCAATAAAGCCTGCCCCAAGGATCAGTACCCGCTGCCGATTATAGACCAACTCGTTGACAGCTCGGCAGGCTATCAACTGTTGTCATTTACAAATGCCTATTCAGGATACAATCAGATCCCCATGTATCCTCCTGACCAGGATAAAACCACATTCACAACTGGAAAGGCAACATACTGCTATACTGTTATGCCTTTCGGTCTAAAGAATGCTGGAGCAACTTACCAAAGAATGATGAACAAGGTCTTTGATGGTATCATCGGTACCACCATGGAGGTATACATTGATGACATGATTACAAAGAGCAGGAAAAAGGAGGACCACGTCCGAGATCTGACCATGGTGCTGGAAAGGGTAAGGGCACATAGTATGAGGTTGAATCCAGAAAAGTGCACCTTCAGGGTCCCCGCGGGCGCCTTCCTCGGCTTCATGCTATCCGAGAGGGGGATAGAAGCAAACCCCGATAAGTGCCGAGCTATCTTAGAGATGAGAAGCCCTGCCGATCTTAAAGGGGTGCAACAGTTAACAGGCAGAATGGCCGCACTATCAAGGTTCCTCCCTCAAGCCGCAAAAAAGGCTTTACCCTGGTACCAGCTTTTGAAAAAAGGAACAACTTTCAATTGGGATCAAAACTGTGAAGCATATTTCTTGGCACTTAAAGAGTATCTCGCTTCTCCTCCAGTTCTCTCCAGCCCTCTGCAGGGAGAGAGTCTTTTCATTTATTTATCTGTTGGTGATTTAGCCCTCAGCTCGGTATTGGTCCGAGATGAGGGCAGAAATGAGTTCCCCATTTACTTCATAAGCTGAGCTCTGCAAGGTCCCGAGCTCTGGTATTCCAAGGTTGAAAAATTCGCATTTTGTTTGATCCTCGCTGCACGGCGGCTACGACAATATTTCCAGAGTCATCCCATTGTCGTAAGAACCGCCCAACCCATTAAGCAAGTTCTTCAGAAGCCCGACCTCGCCAGAAGAATGATGGCGTGGGCAATCGAACTTTCCGAGTTCGATATCTCCTACGAACCGTGGAGGGCAATTAAATCACAAGCGTTGGAAGATTTTGTGTCCGAGTTCACAGAGCCTCACCAAAGCTCTAGCTCGGACACGTGGGTAATATATGTTGATGGTTCAAGCAATCAGAATGGAGCAGGAGCTGGGGTGATCTTGGAGAATGCGGAAGGTCTCAACATCGAATATTCCCTGAAATTCGAGTTCTTAACCTCGAATAATCAGGCTGAGTACGAAGCAGTCCTTGCTGGCCTCCGTATGGCTAAAGAGCTCGGCGCAGTTGAAGTTCAAATACTAAGCGACTCCCAGATGGTGGTTTCCCAAGTCATCGGAGATTACCAAGCGAAAGAGCCCATTCTGCAAAAGTATCTTGACAAAGTTAAGACTCTGGCTCAGGACTTTGCCAAATTCTCCATCACCCACATTCCCCGCGGCTCAAATTCCCGCGTCGATGTGCTTTCCAAGATGGCGAGCACAAAAGGAGCAGGGAATAACAGAAGCCTCATTCAGGAACAGATTTCGGCTCCTAGTGTAATAATGGCTATTGCTGTATCACCGAACTGGATGCATCCGATCAGGGCATATTTAGAGCATGGAGTACTCCCCGCCGACCAGAAGGAAGAAAAGAAGCTGACCAGAAAAGTGGCCGAGTATGTCATTGTTGATGGAATCCTCTATAGGAGAGGAATGTCTTCCCCGCTCCTCCGATGTCTCACCTCCGAAGAAGCCCGAGAAGCCTTGAACGAGGTTCATGGAGGAATGGGGAGCCACCATGTGGGGGGGCAAGTCCTTAGCAAGGAAAATATTAAGGTCTGGTTATTTTTGGCCAACCTTGGTGACAGATTCCATCGACCATGTCAAAAAGTGTCCTCGGTGCCAATTTTTTAGTGATGTGTACCAGAAGCCCGTTGAGGAACTCCATTCTCTGGCTTCCCCTTGGCCTTTCAGTATGTGGGGAATGGACATTGTGGGACAGTTCCCAACAGCTCCAGGTCAGCTAAGGTTCATTGTGGTAGCAGTAGACTACTTTACTAAATAGATTGAGGCCGAACCATTAGCAACCATCACTTCTGCAAGAATCCAAATTTTTTTTGTAAAACAAGTCATTTCCCGTTTCGGACTTCCACTCACTCTGATTACTGACAATGGTAGCCAGTTTGCTGCCAACAACTTTCAAATATTGGTTGGAAACCTCGGAATCTCTCATCGGTTCTCCTCGGTCGACCACCCCCAGACTAATGGGCAAGCCGAAGCGGCTAATCGGGCTATTGTTGATGGCCTCAAAAAGAGAATTACACAGGCTAAAGGAGTGTGGGCCGATCTGCTACCTGAGGTCCTCTGGTCGATCAGGACCACAGTACAGACCTCAACAGGGGAGACCCCTTTTAGACTCACTTACGGTTGTGACGCAGTCATCCCCGTCGAACGAAGGATCCATACCTTCCGAATGAGGGACAGGCCCGAGGAAGAAAATGAGAATCTGATCAAAGAAGACCTAGTATTGGCCGAGGAGATCCGAGAAGCTGCTTCAGTTAGAGAGAAGAAAGCAAAGGAAAGACAAGCAAAGCAATACAACAAGTCAGTGCAACCCAGGTCCTTTGAGGTCGGAGATCTCGTACTCCGAAGGGCAGACATTGGGCTCAAAAATCGAAGGGATGGAAAGTTTGCTCAGAATTGGGAAGGCCCCTACAGAGTCGTTTCAAAAACGTACTCTGGGGCATACAAGTTAGAAACCCTCGAGGGAGTCGAGCTCAAGAATTCCTGGAACGTTGCGAAGTTGAGAACCTATTTCAGTTAGGATTACCTCGGATATCATCAGCAATCACCAGCACCTTCAGCTCAAGTTCAAGTTTAAGTTCATTTTAGTTTCTGTTAAAGTCTTTTCATCTGCTTCCTTTATTCACATCTTGTTCCATTGTTATATACTCACTTTTAAATTCCCTAAATGGCAATGTACTCATATTTGTGATCAATGAAATAGTACAAACTTGCCCTTACTCAAGTGCCACAGTTTTATATACGTACGTACTAGCTTCTCATTTAGCACTAGCCACCTAAATGTTGCATGGCGCTATGTACAGTCAACATCTTGTAAATAAGATCGGCTCATATGCACAATGTACAAGGGACACCCAATAAAGTACAGCTTGCTGTGAAATGTTCTCACATAACTTCACTCAACAACCTCTTTCACATCGGGGACGAGGACACCCACCTTGGCTATGGTGGGTGGATCCGAGATCCCTACCGTATGCACTTATATACAGTACCTTTTTTCAGAGGAAAACTTATAAGATTACTACACTTACTGAGTCGCCCGAGCACAACCTAATTATTTATTTTGAGATATAACGAAGGACAACAAAATTATCTTGCTCATGTGTTTTTCAGATCCGACTAGATCCGAATACAACAAGCGAAAAAGGACTTGTATTCTTAAAAACAATTTTACTCGGTTACTTAACAGTCGACCACAGCTCAGGTCCGACTAAGTCCGATCAAAACAGGCAACTAAACAAAATGCAATAAGTCTCAAGGACTTGCGTTTTTAACAGAACAAATTTCCTTGTTGACCCAACAACCAATCGCAATTCGGATCCGAGGTATCAATAGCAAACATGCAACGAGTTAACAATATAAACTCGCATTGTGCAACAAGTTAAAGAAAAGGCTTGCATAAAAACGATATTTAACACAGTATATATGCAACAAGTTAAAACGAAAAACTTGCATAAAAATGAGTGATGCAACAAGTTAAACAGAATAGAACTTGCATTAAACTAAAAGAAATGTTATACAGAACCAGCAAAATAAAATAGATTCAATACTGTCAAGCATGTTATACAAAAACATTGACAAATTACAAGCCGCCCAGCATAAGGGACTTACGCTGCATCATCTTCAATATCGGAAAGCTGGACCTTGGACGGATCGAACTCTTCCTCGGATTTCTCCTCCAAGGGGTTAGGAAGGTTCTCTTCAGGTTGGTCGAGGTCCACCTCGGCTCCATCTTTTTCAAAATCCACCATCTTCCCATCTTCGACCCCAAACCCAGCACTCGCGCTGATAACCCGAAGTCGGATCTCCTTGTTCAAGAATTGAATCTGCTCAACAGCACTGGCAAAGATCTTGCTCCCTCCCTTCTCAAAATCGAAGGTTGCCTCTGCCGCAGCTATCTTATGTTTCAGTGCATGAGCAACCCTTTTCTTCAGCATAGATCGGACTCTCTCAACCTTGGCAAGGCTCTCCTGCCGACCTGCTTCTTTTGCAGCCTCCTCCGCCTTTTGAGCATCTTCTTTGACTTGGGCTAGCGCTTCCTCATGGTTTTTGAGAAGTTCCTCCATTTGCTGACGGTGCTTCTCCTCCAATTCGGCCAGTTTCTGGTCGGCCGAATTTCGTTTACTCCTCAAGTCGGCCACCTCAACCGCCAACTCGGCTCTGGCCTTCTTCTTAGCAGGTGACACACCCTCTGCTACATCATCCGCCACCTCCGCTAACACATTGAACATGGTGGTCGACCGCTTCAGTTGGCAGGCAAGCTCTTCGGCCATTCTCTTCCATTTCGCCCCAGACATCTTGATTAAAGTGTCCTTAACCGAGGGTTTGGCAGTGGTGGTTGGCGGCCTTGGGAGAATATCGGTTCCCTTCCTCGGGCCTGACGATGAAGGGGGGATCATCAGCAGTAACCACCTCGGTGCTAAGGCTCGGAGACCGAGGAGGAGGAGGGGCGAGAATCACTACAGGAGTAGGTCGCGGCCGAGGAGCCGAGTCGGTGGAGGCCGTGTCGGTAGAGACCTCGGCAGGCGCCGTTTCATTGGAAGGGCTGTCAATCCTCTTCCTCTTGCGGGCCTCCATTGCTGCTTTGAGCGCCTTTGATGACATGTCCGACCAGTGTTCGTCTGAAAACAAAAGAATAAAACAAAATCATTCAGAAAGTTGAAAGAAAAAAATAAACAAGTGCAAGAGTAAAGTTAACTACCAATCTTTGTAACGACTTCATCATCAGGACACTTCATAAACACTCCGATGTCGAGCTGGAATTTCCTGGCCCGGTACTCGGACTGGAAGTGGTTGGCCGTTACAGCTTCATCGGCATCAAGTGTTGCACCCGACCATCTCTGCGGCGTGCCGACATGGCGAGTGAAGAACTCCTGGGTCCATTCCAAGGGGAACTTCGGTCCCGTCTCGGCTCAAAACCAAGGTCGCCCCGTGCCCACATACTTATACTTAAAAAACCTTGGCTTGAAATGCTTCCAAGAATCCGTGAACATGCCGAAGAGCCTGAAATGACCTCAGGCCTTGGTCGACACCCAAAGCCGACCAGTTACCCCATCTTTGTTACTCACGAATGGGTTGTACAGCCATAAGAAAAGCCGAACTGTACACACCAACCCTTTGGCTCCACAATATTTTTGGAAGGCTCGAAGAAATGACCAAGTGTTGGGATGTAGTTGGGAAGGAGCCAGTCCGAGTTCATTTAAAACCCTCATCTCCAAATCAGTGAAAGGGAGGGTCACGCCGAGATTCTGTATCAAGTCGGCGTAGAAAATAAAGGAGTTTTCATCGGTCCGCGAGCATATCCTATCCTTCGCGGAGCAAGGCAAAACCTCATAAGAATTTCCAGTGGTATCCCCAGAGCATGGCATCACAACCCTCTTCACGTCCGCGAGCTTGTCCTCAGAATCTAAGCTGGACCGAACTCCTTTGGGCTCAACATCAACCCACTGGTAGTGAGCAGTACCAGGGGGTGTGGGGTAGAGCTCGGGTCGGCTGATGCACTTTCGGAGTGGCATGTTACCTGTGGAAGAACAGGGGAGCTCGACGTTAGTCCTACGAGTTACGAAAATAACCCCCCAGAAAACCCCCTCGAAGTTGTTCCGAGGGGCGAGCATCTCCCCTCTTCCACAGGAACCCCTCGCTCAAACAGCCTCTCTCTCTCCATTATTTCAAAATCGCAACGCTCCCTACCATCGATGAACTCGGCCCAGGCATACTGTTTTACCCACTCTCTCTGCTCTTTCCAATCCCGAGGATAGACGACCTCAAGGGGATCGACCTCCAGGACTTGTTTCTCATACTTCTGCCTATACTCCTTCTGGCGACGAAGCGTCTCGTCTTCCATTGTCGAGGAGCTGGAAGAGGAGGAGGAGTCGTCCTCCTCCTCACTGCTGCTGGATGACAACGAAACCACCCCTACCCATTTCCTAAACCACTCTCTACTCCTACTCATCTTCCTACTTCCCCAATCCACTCCTTTGGGTTTCTGAAAAATAAGAACAAAAACAAAAATCAACAATTCTCAAAAGGCCTAAACACTCCAAACCAAAGAGCGCCAAATCCCTAGGACTACCTCCTAAAACCAAAATCTACAAAACCTCAAACCCAACACCTTGACTACAGAACGCAAAATAACCAGGGGAAAACCACCCCATTTCCATAAAAACAGAAACAAAAGAAAAAAGTATCGACCCCCCATGCGAACCAAAAAGCAATAAAGAGAGAGAAAAGAAATGAAGAAGAAGAAGAAGTGAGCGAGAAGTAGTACCTTAAAAGTGGAACCGTGAAGAAGAGTATGGAAGAAGGTAGAGAGACTGGATGAAATTCGTGTTACGGGGAGGTTGCAGAGGAAGAGGAACGGTTTCAGTATAGGAGAAGGACGGTTTGGGAGTATGAAGAAGTGGGACAGTCAAAAGGAGAAAATTGAGAGATGCGGGGGGTTTAAATAGACAGTTTTCCCCTCTTTCCTGGTATATGGGCTCGGCCCAACAACCCAGCCCAGTGTGCTACCACATACTCAAGGACGCGTGGCGCAAGGTGAGTGGGAACGGCAGACCTCGAGCAACGTTGCAATAATGGCAACGCTTCGTTTAACATGGTTTCTGACACATGTCAGATACGGAGAAAGCAAACGTCACGTCGGAGCAGGTGAAAGGACAGCTTTCAAATCTGCTCCGTCAAAGTGAAAGGACATCAGAGACAACTGGATCTAGCTCTCGGCAACTCCTCTTCTGAACTCCCAGAGACCTCAGAACAAGGCTTGAATATCCTTGACCAAGCTGGGGGGCTTATGTGGTGGACTTGGAAAAAGGACCTAAACCAAGACCTCGGAACAAGGCTTGAATAGCCTTGGCCGAGCTGGGGGGCTTATGTGGTGGACTCGGCTTAGCCGAGCTCCTCGGAACCCTCACCCAAGGCCTCATGACCCTTTAAGAAGCCCTCTGTGTGCTTGGCCGAGCTCGAGGCTCAACGGCCGAACAGGCACCAGACACGGGCTGATCTTACGCTCTTACCAAGGTCCGACTTCCTTGTCCGACATCACGCAGAGATTCCGATACCAAGGACAAGATGACATACGCACCTTATCTACAAGGACAACTCATCCGCTCATAGCTCATTACAGGCTGGCCCTACTTGGGCCTCAAGCAAGCCCATTAGGGCAACCAGCTCCCCCCTATAAGTAGCTCCGTACTACATGGGGCTCAGGTATGTCCTCTAACCCTAATTGTCACCTTCACACACCAGTGATCAGGGTTACTTCTTGGCTTCCTACCTTGACACCTGAGGACACCCTCAAACATCACAGATAAACCCTAGACGGAGGCTTCCTTAAGGTCTTCTTCCCTAACCTTGAGGTCCTCTCAGTCTTGGACATCACACTATTTATTTAATGTGGAATGATAAAGAGATTATGTGGATAAAGGATAAAATGGAATTATAAATAGTTGAGAATATACTGATTTATGGATAATTATTTTTGATATATATATTGGAATGGTTTATCCTATGGAAGGATGCTCAATGTATTTTGGACTGATGTTCCTATGAAAAGGACTTGGAATATTTGTGTAGAATCAAGTGTCCAATAAGGTGGTTATTGTTTTGATGATGACAATATAATTAGATCATGGATTTAAAGGAAGAATTCAAGCTCATCAAGTCAAGAAGATCAAGTGCACCTCAAGCTAATCATTCTCATATGAATTGTAATTTTCATTTTTATTGTTATTGAGAGTGGGTAGCTTAGGAGTTAATCTCAGCCTAAGTCAAATAATTTTAATGCATGAACAGGTTGGGATTACATAAGATTATCACTTGATAAGAGAATTGAAAATAATTTTAGAAAAACTTGATTTTTACCATCTCTGGGCAAAAGACTCGAGTAATCTGAAAACGACTCGAGTAACTCTGGTCAAGAAACTCGAGTGGTTTTAAAAAGACTCGAGTATTTTTCTTGAAATCAGAGATATGACCGTTGGTTCAAGTCAAAGGCATTTCTATTAGAAGATGGGCAAAAGACTCGAGTAGAGTAAAAAAGACTCGAGTATTTTGGTCCTGACAGCAAATTTTTTAACCGTTGGAAGAGGGCAAGAATGACTTTTAACTTTGTTTTCACTCTCTCATTCCTTCTTCCATATATTCTATTCTGATTGCCTTTGTACAACAACAAGAACATTTAGAAAATCATAAGCTTAATATTCCTTTTGCTCTTTCTCTCTCAAGTGGAAAATCTCTCTAACTCAACAATCATTCATTGTTATTCTATTGTCTTAAGAGTTAGAGATTGTGCTTAATTGTTGAAGAAATCATTTGTTGGATTTCTCCACATACACTCATTCATCTTGTTCCAAAATCTTGGTTGTTAACCAAGTGTACCTAAGTAGGTCTTAGGTTCATTCAAGTCTTGAGAGGTTCTCAAGCAAAAGTCTAAGAGGTTCTTAGCTTTGTGGAGCTCTTGAAGGTTTCAAGGAGCTTAAGAAGAAGGAAGTCTTCATCACCAAAATCAAATTGGGGTAGAAATTCAAGAGTTTGGTACACTCTTGGAAGGGTTAGGTTGAGTGAGGCATCTCAATTATCCCTTGTAATATTTCTAACAATTTGATTATAGTAGACACTCCTAAAGGTTTTAGGAGGACTGGATTAGCTCTCTTGATAGGGAGTGAACCAGTATAAAATTCGGTGGTGTCCTCTTTTTATTGCTTTCTTTACTTTCAACCAAAAACCAACCCTAAGTTTTCTCAAAAGGGGCTTTTTAATTTGAGTAGTGTTTCCGCAACAATTAAGTTCTTTTTAAGTTGTTATAGCATTATTTAATTGCTTACTACTCTTCTATTTATCTGCTCTGGACTGATCTTATTCTTATTGGTTTAAAGTGTCAATTTCTCAGAAACTGTTTTCTGCACTCTGCACGATTTACTCGAGTAGTCTGAAAAAGACTCGAGTGTTCTTCCTCAGTTTCTGAAAAATCTGCACAGAATCAATTATTCCTTAATCACATCCGAAAATTAGTCACTGTTGCTTCATATTACTATTCACCCCCCTCTAGTAATTGCTAAGCCCGCTTGTTGATTTCAGACAATTTGGAAGTATTATTATGGAAAGAAAATATGAGTAATGATTATTTGAATCTTGTGGAAAATTAAGGATCGTTGTTAGTGTACAGTGATGGTGCAAGCAGCACAATGACTTTGTTATATCCCCTTAAGTGACTGGCCACGTGAATGACTTTGCCGTGGTTTCACATCTTTTGGAATCCACTGTACTATAGGGAGGTTTTTTGCTGTGATCCCTTAGAGGTCGAGACCCGTTAGGAGCGCGGCTTAGAATGGGTCGACCAACTTAGGATAATAAAACTTAAAAGACTCAAAAGACTCTAAGCTTAAATCCTTTCTAACTACATGATGAGAGTGAAGTAGTGGAGAGGAAAGATACCGTATACTTGGAGGTCGGGCATCCCTCCAAGTGGTGATTGGGATAGGGGAGGGCAAGGACGGTGAAACGTCAAGAAGCCTAAGAGCGCTTCCCTAGGCGGGACGAGTTTACAATGATCAAGGTCCCTGGCGGGCATTGATCGTAGCAAGGACTGCAACGCGAACTAGGGATAGAGCTGTCGCCCCCTTGAGCAAATATTAGATGGTGTAGAGGGAATCCGAATGGGACTAGAAGCCATTGTTTTTATGAATTGGGGAAATTATGAAATGATATTTTGTTTTGCTGGCCATCAAGGCGTGGTTCCAGCCGGTACGTACCCTTTGGCTTCGATGTCAGCATGGTTAGGATTCCTGTGCATCCCATCTGCTTTTCGAACTAGGACGTGGTGGGATATTGAAGGAGGAGATGTATTGTGTGTGCTAATCTACCCCTTACCTCAATGATTTCCCTCCCTAAACATTGATGGTTATGAAAGACTTAGTGGAAAGTTTATGAGTATGGAATTCTCAAGTAATGATGTTAAGTGGTTATAATGATGAGTTATAAAGTGATAATGTTATGTTATGGTGAACTCATGGTAATGATGAAAAGTTAATGTCATATTATAATTGTATGTGTTTGGTTCTAATGCGATCCATGGCATAAGCCCATGTCGTCGACGACATTGTTTGTTTGATCGCTAACTCTCTCTCTCTTCTCTTCTATGTACTTGTTTCAATGGTAAACTTTAGATGGCGGACCGAGTGCTGCGATTGGTGATGTCCCCTTTGGCGGGAGGACAGTGGGTTAGAACAGCTAATGGATGGATATGGGAGGGGCCGACGAGACTCAGTTTTGTGGACAGAGACCATGTGCTTCGTGGAGTAGCTACTGATCGTGTGGAAACTCGTCTTCTGTAAGAGACTTTATGCCGGAAGAAGACCCAGCAAGAGAATCCAGACGACGATGAGTAGTGTCAGCTTGTAGTAGTGTATGGTTTTTGTTTACGAGTCAAGGACGGAAATACCCTCTGATAACTATGTAACCCAATGTGGGATTTATTTTATCTTTTAATATTGCTATTTTGAGGATAATGGCTTTTATGCCGAAACAATTTATATTGGATCAGTTTATGAATGAAATTAATTTTCCGCAATTATACTATCGCATTTTGGTGCATGAATTATGGTGATAACGTGACACTTCAGTTTGGAGATTAAGTCAAGAGGAAATGTTTTTATACAATCAAGTTAAGAAAGAAATGTTTTGGAAATTATTTTGAAAACTAAGTTAAAGTTTTGGAAACTAAAATAATGTTAGAACAATATGCAAACCTTTTTCGAATAAATAAAATGGGAGAAATGTTTTTATAAAAAAAAAATTGCGCAAATTTTTTGTGAAAATTGGGATTTCAAATTGGGGTGTTACATTTAGTGGTATCATAGCGATGGTTGTCCTTAGTGGCCTTAAACATAGCCTTATATGCTTTTCTTTTGTGACTCTGTTTGGTAGTTTAGCGATGGTTGTCCTTAGTGGCCTTAAGCATAGCCTTATATGCTTTCTTTGTATGACTCTGTGTGGTAGTTATAGTATGGTTACCCTTTCGGCTCGAGCATAGCCTAATATGCTTACCTTGTATGACCTTTTGCTTGGGCTAAGACTTCAATCCTACGTATGTAACAGAAGCAAGATGGCACGCCGACAAGCAAATGAGGAATCCATGAACGCCCAACAACAAGCTGCTATTTTGGCTCAAACAGCCACGGTCTTGGCAGGAGTGAGGGATAACATGAACCTTATGAACCAACAACTTCAACAGAATTAGAATGCGAATGATGGTGGACAAGGAATCAGAGGTCTTGATGAGTTCTGCCGCAGAAATCCGAAAGAGTTTGTTGGGGGTTATGCATCGGAAGAGGCTGAGGCTTGGATAGCAAGTTTAGAAAGGATATTCGGGGGAATGGTGCAGTGCACGGATGAACAGAAGGTTGCCTATGCTGGGTATATGATGGTAGGAGAAGCAGCTGATTGGTGGCGTAATGAAAGGCAAGCCTTAGCTGGAGAAGCTGGGGTGATAACTTGGAATCAATTCAAGGATAGGCTTTTGGTGAAGTATTTCCCGGAGCATCTGAAGACAGCCAAGGAAATGGAATTCCTGCGATTGGAACAAGGTAGCATGAGTGTAGGGGAGTATGCTGCCAAATTTGAGAACTTGGCGAGGTTTATGCCCTACTATGGAGAAGCTGGAAATGAGAGGTCGAAGTGTGCGAAGTTCTTGGATGGTTTGAAGCTGGAGATTAAGCAAGCCCTGTCGCCTTTGGAGATACATGTGTTTACAACTTTGGTGAATAAGGGAAGTATCGTGGAGAGTGGTTTGAAGTCAAGGAACTCGGCAGGGAAATCAGCTGCACAAGCTTCAAGTGGTGGTCCTATAAGACACTCTTCGGGAAGTGGAAACCAACACAGTGGAAATCGGCATCAAGGTCCTTATGGACAGGGAAACAATAGGTTTAGAGGATCAAGGTTTCATGGTGGTTTTAACAGGAATCATCCTCGGAACAACAATCAAAACCGTAGCAACAACAGGAATCTTCACAACAATCACAACAATCAGTCCAGAGGGAACAACAATCGTGGTGGGAATCGTGAGAACAACCACAACAATAACAATGGAGGAAATAGGAACAATGGTGGAGGACAAGGGAATGCACCCCCGCTTTGCAACAAGTGCAACAAGAACCATTTTGGACCAAATTGCCCTTGGAACCATCCCAACTGCTTCAATTGCAACAAGCCAGGACACATAGCAAGGAGTTGCCCGGAACCCAAGCGAGAAGTCAATGCGGTGAATGTGGCTAGACCCCGTGGGCAAGGAAGAGTTTTCTCAATGAGTGGAGCTGAAGCTGCTAACAACGCTAATTTGATCCAAGGTAGGTGTTTCATTCGTAAGATACCTTTAAATGTGTTGTATGATTCGGGTGCTACGCATTCGTTTATTGCTCATGATGTGGTTGATAGGTTAAGTTTGTCAGTAAATATTATGCCTTTTGATTTAATTGTCTCTACCCCTACTAGTGATCCGGTCATGGTATCGACCTGTGTTCCCAAATGTCCTGTAGGGATAGAAAATAAAGAGTACTTAATAGACTTAATTGTTTTACCCCTTACCCAACTCGACATAATTTTGGGCATGGATTGGTTAACCGCTAATCATGTTCTCTTAAATTGTGCCGAAAAGACTCTTATTTTTGATAATTTAAGACCTAGTGTACCCCAAACCTTAGAACCCGAGCACGTGACTGCCAATCAAATCAAAGCTTCATGGGAAGATGGAGCCATGATATACATGTTTCTCGCTTCTTTGGACGTCAAGGAGGATAGAAAGCTGGAGGAGCTACCTGTTGTCAAGGATTTTCCTGAAGTTTTTCCCGAAGAAATCCCTGGATCGCCTCCTGTGCGAGAAGTGGAGTTCGGAATCGACTTGATCCCTGGAACAGCACCGATTTCGAAAGCACCTTATCGTATGGCCCCGATGGAGTTGGTAGAATTAAAGAAGCTATTGGAAGAGTTATTGGAGAAGCAATTCATTAGACCAAGCGTCTCACCGTGGGGAGCACCTGTTTTGTTCGTTAAGAAGAAGGACGGGAGTATGAGGTTGTGCACAGACTATCGTCAGTTGAACAAAGTGACAATCAAGAATAGGTACCCGTTGCCAAGAATTGATGATTTGATGGATCAACTAAGAGGAGCGACTGTGTTTTCAAAGATCGACTTGAGATCAGGTTACCATCAGATTAGAGTGAAGGAAGAAGACATTCCAAAGACGGCTTTCAGAACAAGATATGGGCATTACGAGTATCTAGTTATGCCTTATGGAGTGACTAATGCGCCCGTAATATTCATGGATTACATGAATAGGATCTTTCACCCATTTTAAGATTCTTTTGTCGTTGTGTTTATTGATGACATTTTAATCTATTCACGGAATAAGGAGGAGCATGCAGAGCATTTAGCAAAAGTATTAGGTGTGTTAAAGGAAAAGGAGTTGTTCGCAAAGTTGTCGAAGTGTGACTTTTGACTGGAGTCAGTAAACTTTCTAGGACATGTGATAACCAGAAATGGAATTGCAGTAGACCCTGCAAAGGTGGAAGCAGTGTTGGAGTGGAAAGCACCGACGACAGTGACGAAAATTCGAAGCTTTCTTGGACTTGCTGGTTATTACCGAAGGTTCGTAGAAGGATTTTCTCGATTGTCATTACCATTGACTAAGTTAACAAGAAAAGGACAAGCGTTTGTGTGGATAGAGAAGTGTGAGGAGTGCTTCCAAGAACTAAAAAGGAGATTGACATCTGCCCCGGTGTTAGTCTTACCCGATCCAACAAAGACTTTCTGCGTGTACTGCTATGCGTCGAAGCAAGGGTTAGGATGCGTACTAATGCAAGATGGCCAAGTGGTGGCATACGCTTCGAGACAGTTGAAGATCCATGAACAGAATTACCCTACTCACGATCTGGAACTAGCAGCAGTGGTGTTTGCGTTGAAGATTTGGAGGCATCATTTGTATGGAGTAAGGATAGAAGTGTTTAGCGATCACAAGAGCTTGAAGTACTTGTTCGAACAGAAGGAGCTGAATATGAGGCAAAGAAGGTGGATAGAGTTCTTAAAAGACTACGACTTCGAAGTACAGTATCATCCTGGAAAGGCGAACGTTGTAGCCGATGCGCTAAGTAGGAAATCCATTCATGTATCTGCTTTGATGATAAAAGAACTGGAGCTAATTGAGAAGTTTAGGGATCTGAATGTGGCAGTGGAGTTGAACCCAAGGAGTATGATACTGGGAACCTTGAAGGTAAACAATGAATTCATGGAGCAAATAAAGGCATTACAGTTGATAGACCCAGAGTTACAAGAAAAGAAGGAGCTATCGGATAAAGGAAAGGAAGTGGAGTTTCAGTTAGGAGCAGATGAAATTTTAAGATTCTAGGAAAGAGTTTGTGTGCCGAACAACCGAGAAGTCAAGGAGATGATCTTGGAGGAAGCACATAAGATTAAGTTAAGTTTTCATCCTGGAGCAACGAAAATGTATCAGGACTTGAAGAAGATTTTCTGGTGGTCAGGAATGAAACGGGAAGTAGCAGAGTATGTGTCAAGATGTTTGGTGTGTCAGAAAGCCAAGATTGAGCACAAGAAGCCTGGAGGAGAGTTGCAACCGTTACCAGTACCTGTTTGAAAATGGGATAGCATATCCATGGACTTTGTGTCCGGTTTTCCAAAAACTCAGCTAGGGTATGATGCAATTTGGGTAGTAGTGGATCGTCTTACCAAGACAGCACGTTTTATCCCGATCAACATGAGGTATACTTTGGAAAAGTTGGCTAACTTGTACATCAGAGATGTGGTGCGACTACATGGAGTACCTTCGAATATAGTATCAGATAGAGACCCGCGTTTTGCTTCAAAGTTTTGGGAGAGTTTGCAAGCTGCAATGGGAACAAGCCTGAGTATGAGTTCTGCTTATCACCCGCAAACGGATGGTCAGTCAGAACGAACTATTCAAACCTTCGAAGATCTACTAAGAGCATGTGTGTTGGATGAAGCTGGAAGCTGGGATTCTTTCTTACCGTTGATCGAGTTCACTTACAACAACAGTTTCCATTCGAGTATAGGGATGGCACCTTACGAGGCCCTGTACGGAAGGAAGTGTAGAACTCCCTTATGTTGGTTCGAAACAGGAGAGCACTTACAGTTAGGGCCAGAGATAGTGCAACAAACGACAGAAAAGATCAAGCTAATTCAAGAAAAGATGAGAACTGCACAGAGCCGGCAGAAAAGCTATCATGACAAGAGGAGGACTCCGTTGGAATTCAAGGAAGGTGATCATGTATTCATGAGGGTAGTGCCTACTACCGGTATTGGCAGAGTGCTCAAGACTAGGAAACTAACCCCTCGATTTATAGGACCTTATCAAATCCAAAAGCGTGTAGGACCTGTAGCATACCAAATAGCTTTACCCCCTATGTTTTCAAACCTACACAATGTCTTTCATGTATCTCAACTGAGGAAGTATATTAGTGACCCATCCCACATTGTTGAGCCTGACTCTATACAACTAAAGGATAATCTTACGTATGAAACATTGCCTTTGCGGATCGATGGCCGCAGTGCTAAAAAGTTGAGAGGTAAAGAGATTCCGTTGGTTAAAGTAGTGTGGAGTCAAGATCATGGGGAAAATGCTACTTGGGAACGTGAAAGTGATTTGAGGGAGTCATACCCTCACTTGTTTGAATCAGGTACGTATTTCTCGGGGACGAGAAATCTCTAAGTTGGGGAGGATTGTGAGACCCACAATTTTACCCAAATTATTTGTGAATTTATATTTGAATTTAAGAAATTATATTTGATTTTTGATAAATTGTGATACCTGGATTTAATTAAAATCGTATGAATTATATATATATATATATACACGTGGTATATATATATATATATATATGCATACCAATGTTTCTCTAATGTATTTAAATGAAATATTTAAGGTATAGTATATGATTTAAATGATCTTAGAAAATGAAATGCTTTTTGAAGGATTAAGGTGTTCTATCTTCAGAAATTCATATCTTTTAAACCGTACGACGAAAAATTACAAATGATATGTCAAAACGACCGTATCGAAGCGTAGATTATGAAAGTTTTAAGATTTGATTTTTATTTTGGAGTTTTCGAAATTTTATCACTGCTACAGTACTGAACGAATTTTTGAGTTTTGAGTGTGAAGGTGTGGTTTTAATGCATTTAATGACTCTTTTACCCAAAAATACTTTTATGTGAATAGAAAATGTATTTTTAAAAATCCCTGATTGGCTACAACGTCCAAATAAAATATGTGATGTCCCAAGGTCGGAGGCACCACATAAGGTGTTTGGGGGTTGTTGCAGCTGACGAGGGTGACCCCGGTCCTACGTATCCCATGAGAGGGGAATCAAGCCACACGTAGTTCTTAGGTTTAGAGTGACGTTACCTTAGCACCTAGGGAGAGGGGGATATATATAGCAGAGCTGGTTGCCCTAATGGGCTTGCTTGAAGCCCAAGTAGGGCCAGCCTGAAGTGAGCTATGAGTGGATGAGCTGTCCTTGTGGATAAGGAGGGAAGACGTCATCATGTCCTTGGTGTCGGACTTGGGAAGGTGTCGGACTCGGACGTCGGACCTGAGTAGGAGTATGAGGTCGGCCCGTATCTGGTGTCTGGTCGGCCGTTGAGCCTCGAGCTCGTCCCAGAGCACAGAGGGGTGAGAGCAATGATATCGGCCCGTGTCTGATGTCTGTTCGGCCGTTGAGCCTTGAGCTCGGCCAAACATACAGAGGGCCTGCTGAAGGGTCGTCAGGTCCTGAGTGAGGGCCACGTGGAGCTCGGCTAGGCCGAGTCCACCACATAAGCCCCCAGCTCGGTCAAGGCTGTTTGAGCCTTGCTCCGAGGTCTTGGTTCAGGTCCTTTTCCCAAGTCCACCACATAAGCCCCCCAGCTCGGCGAGACTTTGTGAGTCTCGATCCGAGTTAGGAGAAAGAAGGCATAGCACTAAGCATCATAGCACTAAGTACCCCCCACCTTCTAGGAAGGGTTTGAGTACTAGCCCACAATCATGTGCTCAAGGCTAGCGAAGGATGGCAAGGCGGGTTAGGAGAGATTGATCCGCCACGTGAGCCCCCCAACTCGGGAAGAGTCGTAGAGACTCTGTGCCGAGTTGAGGTCCTTTCTGCGTCCGTCTGATCAGTGTTGAGTTGGTGATGAGGTAGAAACATGCTTGCAGGCGTGGCCTTCCGCTCGGAGGAGTGTTACGGATGGTTGATAGTGCTTTTTTGTGCTCGGATGATGAAACTGAAAGAGTATCTCGATCTCGAACCGAGTTCCCGCGGTGAGGGTCATCTCGAACCGAGTACAAGCTCGGTGAGGCTCATCTCGAACCGAGTACAAGCTCGGTGAGGTACATCTTGAACCGAGGTCCCGCAGGGGGGATCCGCCACAAGCTCGGTGTGGAACATCTCGAACCGAGTGCAAGCTCAGTGAGGCTCATCTCGAACCAAAGTGCAAGCTCGGTGAGGAACATCTCGAAACGAGGTCCCGCGGGGGGGATCCGCCACAAGCTCGGTGAGGAACATCTCGAACCGAGTGCAAGCTCAGTGAGGCTCATCTCGAACCAAAGTGCAAGCTCGGTGAGGAACATCTCGAACCGAGTACAAGCTCGGTGAGGAACATCTCGAACCGAGTTCCCGCGGGGGGAGTTCCAGAATGGATTTGGGGATGCTCCGAGATGAGGGTGATGAAGTTATGAGTGTAGTCATATGAACAGATTCCTTGTGGATGGGAGAGAAGTAGCGTTAATTTCTTCATCCATGCTGTTAATTAACCGCAACTGCTGAGTTCCTCGGAATTCGAGAAGTCGGACGAAATCTCGCGAGTTGTCGGGAGTGTCTCTCCCTTTTACTTTTCCAAAACCTTTGATTCGAGAACAACAGCGCCAGGGGCAAGCATGCAAAGCAAGGAATCGCCGAGCAAGGTCGTGGTGTCTGTGCAAAAGAGCCTAGGAAACGCCAAGTTGTAGGCGAACCGACGAGCTTGTCAAGACTCACGGGGGACCTCTATCAAAGCAGAAGGCGGAGAAGAATGCAGTCCATAAAATATTGGCCGAGAATGCCTCTCTGACCTAGAGAAGGAGGCAGACGACATCTTTGACACCTTCGGGAATGCTGTGAGTCAGATTAATATCCTCAACCTCGACCTTCGCCTCAAGGTGTTCAGGGTTGAAGACGGCGTGCTGGTGGATTACAATGCCGAGGTTGATAGATCGGCTGACCACCTGCCTGCCCCCCTTGCCGAGAAGGAGAAAGAGATTTTTGATCGTTGTTTTAGACCCGATGAGGGTTGTGCTCTGCATGCGGTAAGGAGAGCTCGGATCCTGCACCGTTCGCCGAGGACAGTGAACTTTCAACGCAAGTTGTTGCACATAGGATGTGGTTGTCTAAACCTTTGACTTCGGACGACTCCCCCTGACCAGTGCAGTAACTTATAAGTTTTCCTCTGAAAAAAGGTACTGTATATAAGTGAATGCGGTACGGAACTCGGATGCCATCCTCGGCCCTAGTGTAAAAGAGGTTGCTGAGTGAAGTTATGTGAGAACATTTCACAGCAAGCTGTACTTTACCGGGTGTCCCTTGTACCCTGAGCTTATAAGCCGATCTCGGAAGATGTTCACTGTATATAAGCGTCGTGCAACATTTAGGTGGCTAATGCTAAATGAGAGGATTTGTATGTACGCACTGTCTGTAGCACTAGTACCGACTTGTATGCGTGAATGCATGTAAGTGCGGTGACAGGGGGGACCGTTCTACCACAAAGGTAGGGCCGAGATGATAACCGTATGCGTGAATGCATGAATTGACCGTTCTACCACCAGGGTAGGGTCAAGATGCTAACAGCTCGGTAGAAACATGAATTGACCGTTCTACCACAAAGGTAGGGTCGAGATGATAACAGCTCGGTAGGAGCATGAATTGACCGTTCTACCACAAAGGTAGGGTCGAGATGATAACAGCTCGATGGGAGCATGAATTAAAGAGATTAATAGCAGCTCGACAGGTGAGATAGAAACATGAATTAGAGAGAATAGCAGCAGCTCGTCAGATCAGATATAAACATGAAATAAAGAGAATAGTAGTAGCTCGGCCTCCCTTTTCGATAAACTGCGCAATTTGAAATAGAGAATCTCTGAGCTCAGAAATAAACATGAACTAGGAAATAATATATGCCTTTGAAATTGTTCACCTTCGAGAAGCCGTGGTGGTCCTGTGAAAACCAAAGAAGATCCAAGCCGAGATGAAAAGTGGGGCCAGTAAGATAATAGAGGCAAACATAGCAGTTCGTCCAACAAAGATCCAAGCCGAGATGAGAATAGAGATCGTAAGATGGCTTTGTTCAAAATAGAGACAATCGTGGCACCTCGGCCTTCCTTTTTTCGACCATCATTCTCCTGAATCTTACATTACATGTAAAATAATAATAATCAGTGATCGGCATTAATTTTGACACTTTATGATAATTCATGATAATTAAATAACAACAATGAAAACTGTTGGCAGGCGAGAATAAAACACCGACATAAGAGCAAGATGATTTGAGCAGGTCATACGCAACAGATATGAAAGGGGCAAATACTGAAATTTAAGATATTGTTCAACAAGATAGTATTGTCCACGAAAAGATGCATGATTTCAAGTATATCACCCTCCATAGCAGAAGACATTTATAAACGTGTCAACAAACCAGATGAAAGCATTTAATTCGTGAAAAACGACAACAGGAGAGGTAACGGAAATCAAATATTATCATACTATCACAACAGAAGAGGCAGAGATTTAAGGACATTTAACAGCAAGAAGATTTGGTTAACAGTACGTCATGTAACAACACGGAGAATACCAAATAATAAGCAATAAGTAGAGAAATTATAAAGAAGCAAGGATTAACAGCACATGCACCAGGTAAATAAATATCAAAAAGCATGTAGAGTAAACACATAGAAAAGCGAAGAGATAGGAAAATAATATGGGAACTAGGATTTCTTCCCTAATTCAGGTGAGGAGAGGGATGTCGGGTTGAGGTTTTTAGGATTGAAGTATGTCGGATTAGGAGTATGCAGTCTGTCCTTTTCGAATGGGCTTTGTCGAGCTTTGAGGTCCGATCTCCGTTTTCCTTAGTGTGATGTCCCAAGGTCGTAGGCACCACATGAGGTGTTTGGGGGTTGTTGCAGCTGACGAGGGTGACCCCGGTCCTATGTATCCCATGAGAGGGGAATCAAGCCACACGTAGTTCTTAGGTTTAGAGTGACGTTACCTTAGCCCCTAGGGAGAGGGGGATATATATAGGAGAGCTGGTTGCCCTAATGGGCTTGCTTGAAGCCCAAGTAGGGCCAGCCTGGAGTGAGCTATGAGTGGATGAGCTGTCCTTGTGGATAAGGAGGGAATACGTCATCATGTCCTTGGTGTCGGACTTGGGAAGGTGTCGGACTCGGACGTCGGACCTGAGTAGGAGTATGAGGTCGGCCCGTATCTGGTGTCTGGTCGGCCGTTGAGCCTTGAGCTCGGCCCAGAGCACAGAGGGGTGAGAGCAATGATATCGGCCCGTGTCTGATGTCTGTTCGGCCGTTGAGCCTTGAGCTCGGCCAAGCATACAGAGGGCCTGCTGAAGGGTCCTCAGGTCCTGAGTGAGGGCCACGTGGAGCTCGGCTAGGCCGAGTCCACCACATAAGCCCCCCAGCTCGGTCAAGGCTATTTGAGCCTTGCTCCGAGGTCTTGGTTCAGGTCCTTTTCCCAAGTCCAGACTTTGTGAGTCTCGAGCCGAGTTAGGAGAAAGAAGGCATAGCACTAAGCATCATGGCACTAAGTACCCCCCCACCTTCTAGGAAGGGTTTGAGTACTAGTCCACAATCATGTGCTCAAGGCTAGCGAAGGATGGCAAGGCGGGTTAGGAGAGATTGATCCGCCACGTGAGCCCCCCAACTCGGGAAGAGTCGTAGAGACTCTGTGCCGAGTTGAGGTCCTTTCTGCGTCCGTCTGATCAGTGCTGAGTTGGTGATGAGGTCCTTGCAGGCGTGGCCTTCCGCTCGGAGGAGTGTTGCGGATGGTTGATAGTGCTTTTTTGTGCTCGGATGATGAAACTGAAAGAGTATCCCGATCTCGAACCGAGTTCCCGCGGTGAGGGTCTGTAACACCCCAAAATTTTAATCCCCGATTAATGAAATGTTAATTATAATTTAATTATAATTAATAGTTTTCGAATTGATCCTTAATTAAAATATGTGTGTATATAATTAGCTTGCATGTGAGAAATTATTTAATAAATAATTTAAATGCCTAAAATGTATATTTTGCATATTAGTCCCTGGGTTGGGACCTAGAAGCAATTATAGGAAAGGTTTTGGAGGGAAGGTAAATAAAATAATTATTTTTCAAAATCTGGGTAAAATACTCGAGTATTATCAGAAACACTCGAGTATTCTGGGTCAAACTGCACGAGTTAGTGCGTTTGGTGAGTCACAGCCAACGATTCTCGTGTGTTGACACGAAATCGTCTTTCCCAGCACGTCAATGGCGTCGTGTCGAGCAGCATGTGTGTCCTCATCTCCTATTTAAGCTCATCAACGAACCTTGGTGAAGAATTTTGTTGATCATTCTTCTGGTTGATGAAGTTAGGGTTCATAACTTCACTGAATCGATTCTCTTCTCTGAGTTCAAATTGAATCACAAATCATACACGAATACAAAGCTCACATCACGAGCTTTGTATAGACACCGAAATTGAGAGCTGAGAGTGAGTGTGCTGTTGGAATCGAAGCTTGGAAGTTGGAGTTTTTCTGTCAAGTTCAGTTTCTGGAGCTCACTGAGATCATCGATTTTGGTAAGCTCTTGAGTTCTTGAGTCTCAAACTCGATTCCTTTAGTTAGTTGATGTGGTATAGAGTCTAGAAACCTAACTTTCCTCAATTCTTATCTCTGTTTCATGGGTGAACCAATTCGGTTTTGGTGGTGCACTCAAAACTGTCATGCATGTGAAGCTCAAGTGGATTTCTGGGTTTGGAGAGCTTTTCTTTGGAATCTTTCTGTTGATTCAAGTTTGAGAGGTAAGGGGAAGTAATTATATTCACTAGATAGAGTTTGAAATCCATTAAATGTGTTAGAGAGCCACCAAGAGGCTCTAAGGGCTTAGATTCTATAGGAACTTTGGTTTGGAGACCAATCCATGCTCTAAATCCGTATTGAGCAAGTTTGTTATCATGCATGTGAACTTAAATGAGCTTTGTTTCATGAATATTATGCTTATTGTGTGATTTGAGGTATTGAGTTGTTAAAATGCCTTTTTATGCATAATCAATGATTTCTCTGTCAATTCTGTGTTTTGAATTGAAATAAGTGTTGTAACATGTTTGATTAATGATATGTTAACTCTGTGGATCCCTGAAATGGACTTAAATTGAGTAGAAATGAAAATGGCATGTTAAAACCAGTTTTCAATACTGTCAGCTGCGAAACACTCGAGTAAATGGAAAAGTACTCGAGTAAATCGTGTTCAAAATAAAGCAAATTTCATAAGAACACTCGAGTATTTTGTCTGATACTCGAGTATCGGGCATGAACTGAGAATTTTTATAGGTCAAACACTCGAGACATTCAAAGTCACTCGAGTATTCTGGAAAAGTCCAAGAACACTCGAGTAACTCATGAACTACTCGAGTAAATTGTTGAAATTCAAACCCAAATCCTCAGAAAGACATGAACACTCGAGTAAGCTTAAGAACACTCGAGTAATCTGGAAAATCTCCAGAACACTCGAGTATTCTGAACTTTACTCGAGTAAAATGCCCAGAATCTGGAAACATCATTTTCAATTCTAACTTAATTAATTAAGGAATTAATAAGGATAATTCAAGGGATCAAAGACTTAGAGAAATTGATAAATACAATTAGATCGTTCGGTGACGATCCATTTTGAAAATTAAGCCTAGGTGGCAAGTAATGTATTAATCAATTTCCCCTAAGTCTAAAATGCATTCATTCTGGAGTTTGGATGGTAGGACGTATATCATGTTTTTGGTAAACATGTGGAGGGCCTCTGGGAGTGCCAATACGCTTGCTTGATGACACGTTGTTGACGTGGTCGGCTTAGTGGATGCCGATATGGTTATACCGTTTGGATGACGGACCGTTTGGATGACGGGACGATGCTCGGGTGGCACGTTATAACTATGCTCGGGTGGCATGGATTCCAAGCTTGACGTGTACATTCTAGGTGAATGTACGAATTGTTGTATACCTAGGAATACAACGCACTGTGGAGTGCTGGGTTGTCAAGGATGGACGTCAGAGAGTGACTTAGAAAATGTGGAGATAAGTTGAGAGTTAAAGTCATGCATCATGTCATTCACTTAATGCAATTGATATACCTGAATTAAGTGTGAGCATCCTATGTGCATCTGATACTTGCTAGATGCTAATTGTGATTGTTATTAATTGATGCATTATTATCTTTCATATGTTGCATGATTTATTCTCTATTGATTATGTGAGTAGAATTGCTTACCCCTATGCCCTTGTAGGTGATGTCTCGTTACATTGCTTGCATCGAGATCCGGCCACTTCCTAGTGGCGTATGGATCTATGAGGACCATCGCGCGGTGTATGAGGGGGAGGTAGAGTTCACATTCTACCACCCTAACCCGCTGATGCGATTCCGTCCTCGTAGGTTTAGGATTCCCATCATATACACTATGCATGTACCCCCGTTTTATACTTATCATGGACCACCTCCCATGCGACCAGCTCGCTCTTACCACAGCTTTCATTTTCGACCTACCCGCTCTCACCCTTTTATGTCGAGAGTTGTCCGCGAGGAGACTCCCCCTTCTTATCCGAGGAGCCCCGTCAGGGTTTCACCATCACCTGACCCGGTACCCAGTGGTAGGGTACACTCTCCCTCGGATGAGATCGAGGAGGATCCGGTGGAGGACGAGAGTGGGAGCGAGCCTGTCGTGCATTCTACTGGGAGTGACTGGAGGGACGATGATCCCTAGGTACGTGCATATGGTGTATGATGTGGACCCTTGGATCTGTGCTGTGGAGGAGATGTGCTGCTGCTGCTGTGATGATGATGCTACTACCTTATTACCTATGTTTTTGGGAGACTACTACTGCTGCTACTACTGCATCTGATGTTGATGGATCTACGTGACTATCCCTGGGGTTGTATTTTGATTATGTATATATTGTACATATGTTTTACTCTAGGGTTATAGTAGCATAGTGATGTAGATCTGTTTACATGGACTTGTTATATTTTTGGAACTTGGTGACTTATCTCATGGACTATGTATGTATGACTCTTTCGTATATATGAAAATCTATGTTTATATCATATCAGTAGCATAGTCCAGTAATTTCCGCTTACTCTGATTTAACTTATAAATGAGCTCGGCCATAAGTATTAATTGACGATATCAGTTTTATTGAACAAAGTATGGGTAGCTTCAATTGATTGTAAACTGTAAAGAAATTTTTAAAGAACGAATGTTATCCTGTTTGAGAAAAGGTTTTAGAAATCGCCGAACTTGATACAAGTGTTTTAAAGGATTTTAGAATTTATTCTCCAAGAGTTCCATTTGATGAATTGTGCACCCGCTTTAAAGAAAATTTCATTTACCATATTTTCTTAGCTCGCAAGTCCATATATTATCCAATATAAAGCATAAATACTAGATTATATTTGGGTAATCCGGAAGGGTGTCACAGGGTCATCTCGAACCGAGTACAAGCTCGGTGAGGCTCATCTCGAACCGAGTACAAGCTTGGTGAGGTACATCTCGAACCGAGGTCCCGCGGGGGGGATCCGCCACAAGCTCGGTGAGGAACATCTTGAACCGAGTGCAAGCTCAGTGAGGCTCATCTCGAACCAAAGTGCAAGCTCGGTGAGGAACATCTCGAAACGAGGTCCCGCGGGGGGGATCCGCCACAAGCTCGGTGAGGAACATCTCGAACCGAGTGCAAGCTCAGTGAGGCTCATCTCGAACCAAAGTGCAAGCTCGGTGAGGAACATCTCGAACCGAGTACAAGCTCGGTGAGGAACATCTCGAACCGAGTTCCCGCGGGGGGAGTTCCAGAATGGATTTGGGGATGCTCCGAGATGAGGGTGATGAAGTTATGAGTGTAGTCATATGAACAGATTCCTTGTGGATGGGAGAGAAGTAGCGTTAATTTCTTCATCCATGCTGTTAATTAACCGCAACTGCTGAGTTCCTCGGAATTCGAGAAGTCGGACGAAATCTTGCGAGTTGTCGGGAGTGTCTCTCCCTTTTACTTTTCCAAAACCTTTGATTCGAGAACAACAGCGCCAGGGGCAAGCATGCAAAGCAAGGAATCGCGGAGCAAGGTCGTGGTGTCTATGCAAAAGAGCCTAGGAAACGCCAAGCTGTAGGCGAACCGACGAGCTTGTCAAGGCTCACGGGGGACCTCTATCAAAGCAGAAGGCGGAGAGGAATGCAGTCCATAAAATATTGGCCGAGAATGCCTCTCTGACCTAGAGAAGGCGGCAGACGACATCTTTGACACCTTCGGGAATGCTGTGAGTCAGATTAATATCCTCAACCCCGACCTTCGCCTAAAGGTGTTCAGGGTTGAAGACGGCGTGCTGGTGGATTACAATGCCGAGGTTGATAGATCGGCTGACCACCTGCCTGCCCCCCTTGCCGAGAAGGAGAAAGAGATTTTTGATCGTTGTTTTAGACCCGATGAGGGTTGTGCTCTGCATGCGGTAAGGAGAGCTCGGATCCTGCACCGTTCGCCGAGGACAGTGAACTTTCAACGCAAGTTGTTGCACATAGGATGTGGTTGTCTAAACCTTTGACTTCGGACGACTCCCCCTGACCAGTGCAGTAACTTATAAGTTTTCCTCTGAAAAAAGGTACTGTATATAAGTGAATGCGGCAGGGAACTCAGATGCCATCCTCGACCCCAGTGTAAAAGAGGTTGCTGAGTGAAGTTATTTGAGAACATTTCACAGCAAGCTGTACTTTACCGGGTGTCCCTTGTACCCTGAGCTTACAAGCCGATCTCGGAAGATGTTCACTGTATATAAGCGCCGTGCAACATTTAGGTGGCTAATGCTAAATGAGAGGATTTGTACGTACGCACTGTCTGTAGCACTAGTACCGACTTGTATGCGTGAATGCATGTAAGTGCGGTGACAGGGGGGACCGTTCTACCACAAAGGTAGGGCTGAGATGATAACCGTATGCGTGAATGCATGAATTGACCGTTCTACCACCAGGGTAGGGTCGAGATGCTAACAGCTCGGTAGAAACATGAATTGACCGTTCTACCACAAAGGTAGGGTCGAGATGATAACAGCTCGATGGGAGCATGAATTAAAGAGAATAATAGCAGCTCGGCAGATGAGATAGAAACATGAATTAGAGAAAATAGCAGCAGTTCGGCAGATCAGATATAAACATGAAATAAAAAGAATAGTAGTAGCTCGGCCTCCCTTTTCGATAAACCGCGCAATTTGAAATAGAGAATCTCTGAGCTCAGAAATAAACATGAACTAGGAAATAATATATGCCTTTGAAATTGTTCACCTTCGAGAAGCCGTGGTGGTCCTGTGAAAACCAAAGAAGATCCAAGCCGAGATGAAAAGTGGGGCCGGTAAGATAATAGAGGCAAACATAGCAGTTCGTCCAACAAAGATCCAAGCCGAGATGAGAATAGAGATCGTAAGATGGCTTCGTTCAAAATAGAGACAATCGTGGCACCTCGACCTTCCTTTTTTCGACCATCATTCTCCTGAATCTTACATTACATGTAAAATAATAATAATCAGTGATCGGCATTAATTTTGACACTTTATGATAATTCATGATAATTAAATAACAACAATGAAAACTGTTGGCAGGCGAGAATAAAACACCGACATAAGAGCAAGATGATTTGAGCAGGTCATACGCAACAGATATGAAAGGGGCAAATACTGAAATTTAAGATATTGTTCAACAAGATAGTATTGTCCATGAAAAGATGCATGATTTCAAGTATATCACCCTCCATAGCAGAAGACATTTATAAACGTGTCAACAAACCAGATGAAAGCATTTAATTTGTGAAAAACGACAACAGGAGAGGTAACGGAAATCAAATATTATCATACTATCACAACAGAAGAGGCAGAGATTTAAGGACATTTAACAGCAAGAAGATTTGGTTAACAGTACGTCATGTAACAACACGGAGAATACCAAATAATAAGCAATAAGTAGAGAAATTATAAAGAAGCAAGGATTAACAGCACATGCACCAGGTAAATAAATATCAAAAAGCATGTAGAGTAAACACATAGAAAAGCGAAGAGATAGGAAAATAATATGGGAACTAGGATTTCTTCCCTGATTCAGGTGAGGAGAGGGATGTCGGGTTGAGGTTTTTAGGATTGAAGTATATCGGATTAGGAGTATGCAGTCCGTCCTTTTCGAATGGGCTTTGTCGAGCTTTGAGGTCCGATCTCCGTTTTCCTTAGTGTGATGTCGAGCGAGAGAAACTAGCAGAATAGTCGTCATACTCGGATTAAGAGATCGGCTCGAGTGTGAAACACTTTTGCGAGTCTTCCGAAATTATCTTGGAAATCCGAGGAGAGAAGAGTAAACTCGGATTATGATTTTCGAAATCATGTAAATCCGAGGAGAGAAGAGTGAACTCGGATTATGATTTGCGAAATCATGTAAATCCGAGGAGAGAAGAATGAACTCGGATTATGATTTACGAAATCATGTAAATCCGAGGAGAGAAGAATACACTCGGATTATGATTTACGAAATCATGTAAATCCGAGGAGAGAAGAGTAGACTCGGATTATGATTTTCGAACTCACGTAAATCCGAGGAGAGAAGAGTAGACTCGGATTATGATTTTCGAAATCACGTAAATCCGAGGAGAGAAGAGTGATTTTGATATAGAAGTAGGTTGCAGTTATTGGGCCATTGACATGTTGAGGCCCGTTTCCTCTTTCTCTTTTTTTTTTAGAATTAGGCCTGCTGGCCCGTTTTCTTTTTCTTTCTCTTTTCTGAATTGGGCTGCTGAACACTTTTTTTTTTTTTGCAAAATGGGCCTGGTGGCCCGTTTTTGCTTTTGGGAACCCTAGGGTTCTCTCCATCGAACCGTGCAGTAGCAGCAGCTGCTTGTTTCCAACATGGCGGCGGCACCGAAGGGAGCACTTGGGGCGCCGGTGCGGAGGACCGATCGAAGGTGGTGCAGAGATGGTGGTTCGGAACGCCGGCGGGAGTGCACGCGATTTCCAGATCGGCGAGAGCGCATAGCACTGGAAGGGCTCAACCGCGAAGATGCGGCGGTGGTTGCTGCACTCGATCGCAGTTCTCTGCTGTTCGAGGTAGAAGTAGACGTGACGGCGGGGCTGGGGAGAGGTGGAAGAGCCACTGAAGTTTGAGATCGCGCCAGTAGTGTTGATTCGAGCCCGTGTTGAGAGAGGGAGAATCGATGCACGAAGTGGAAATGGAAAGCCAGTCCGCGAATCCGTTCTCAGTGGCGGGGCTTACTGGCGGCGTGTTGGAGTTGTGAGAGGAACTCTTCTCCGTTTACAACGGAGGAAGATACTGCGCCCACGATCCAGAGCAGAGCCTTGAAGATCGATGGCATCGGAAGTCCGCACCCAGAGATGAGTTACGACCGGTTCGTGCACGGTGGTAACCATGGAGCCATTCGTCACCTTCTTCTTTGCCTCCGTCGCCCCGGATCTGGTGTGGCTTCAACCTCGCGGCGGTTCCCGTCACGAAAACCGTGAACGGAGCTGTGATCGAACAACAACCAACATACCGTCGCCTCGACGAGTACCTCCTCCATGATCGAACACCCCTTGCTGTTGATGTTCTTTTCTTTTTTTTTTGTAATTGTGGATGGGAATCAGAGTTTACCGATTCCCACAGACGGCGCCAATGTGATGTCCCAAGGTCGGAGGCACCACATGAGGTGTTTGGGGGTTGTTGCAGCTGACGAGGATGACCTCGGTCCTACGAATCCCATGAGAGGGGAATCAAGCCACACGTAGTTCTTAGGTTTAGAGTGACGTTACCTTAGCCCCTAGGGAGAGGGGGATATATATAGGAGAGCTGGTTGCCCTAATGAGCTTGCTTGAAGCCCAAGTAGGGCCAGCCTGGAGTGAGCTATGAGTGGATGAGCTGTCCTTGTGGATAAGGAGGGAAGACGTCATCATGTCCTTGGGGTCGGACTTGGGAAGGTGTCGAACTCGGACGTCGGACCTGAGTAGGAGTATGAGGTCGGCCCGTATCTGTTGTCTGGTCGGCCGTTGAGCCTTGAGCTCGGCCCAGAGCACAGAGGGGTGAGAGCAATGATATCGGCCCGCGTCTGATGTCTGTTCGGCCATTGAGCCTTGAGCTCGGCCAAGCATACAGAGGGCCTGCTGAAGGGTCCTCAGGTCCTGAGTGAGGGCCACGTGGAGCTCGGCTAGGCCGAGTCCACCACATAAGCCTCCCAGCTCGGTCAAGGCTATTTGAGCCTTGCTCCGAGGTCTTGGTTCAGGTCCTTTTCCCAAGTCCACCACAAAATATATTTTCGTATTTTTTTTATTTGAAAGTTTATGAAGTGCATTTTTGGAGGAAATGAGCTTAGAGCTTCAAAAATTCATAACTTTCAAACCGTAATTCCAAAAATTATAAATTTTATATCAAAATGATCGTATCGAAATTTAGTATTTGAATATATGAAAATAAAATTTTATTTTGACATCTACGAAAAAAATTACTGTACAGTAGGAAAAATGAATTGTTGGTATTTTAAACTTAGGAAAAATTATTGTGGAGCCTAAAATAAATTATTAGACTATAAAATATTTTAATTTATACATTTAAATAATTATCTGGATGCTCATTGGCTGCACCGTCCAGAGTTTATTATTTTTCTGATTATTTCTGAATTTCTTTAAGTAAAAGCTTTATTATGATTGGTTGTTGAAGAGGTGAATTCAAAAATGAGCCAATGAAAATTTTTCTCCTCATTGTGGGTCAAGGGTGCCGTCCAAATTAAGAGAGGAAGAGGAAGATATTTTGTTCAACAATAACTAGAAGCATCTTGAAATTAAAGCTTTAGTTTTTAGGAAAATCATCATTAATGCAAGTGCATGTTCCAAAGGATGAAATTGAATTTTTTTTTGACCCATTTTTGTTGGAAGGGGGCGTGTATCAGACTAGGAAAGGGGGGAGAAAAATATTTTCACTTCACCTATAAATAGATTCATAGCTTCATCACTTTTTCACACACATGTTACAAGCATTTTGAGAGAAAAAAATTCAATAGAGAGGCTTTGAAAGAGAGGGTTAGGGCGTGGAACTTTTGAGGAGAGGAAGAGAAATTTTTCATTCTCATTCTTGAAGATCACTTTGCTTAAGGAAGAAAGGTAACCCTAGAACCTATGTTTTACTTTATTGTAATCTCTTATTTCATTAATCTTTGTTAAATAAAAATCTCTCTTCTATGGATATGAATTATAAAACTCTAAATACTTTTGATATAGATTTTTGAATTATATGAATGATGTTATTAGTCATATGAACAAATAATGAAAAGGGACTCAAATAAGGTTTAAAGAAATGTTTCATTTCCCCTTTTTATTCAATGTAATGACCAACTTTTGATGATGATATGAAAAATAATATTCTAGATTTTTTTTTCATGTTCTTAAAACTATTTCTGTTATGCAAGTTTTTTTTTTAAATTGTCTTAAATATTTGTGAATTTTGTTCATGTTCATATGAATAAGGATTAAAAAGGGACTTATAAAGTGGTTTAAAGAAACAAGGTTTTCCCTTTTTATTTCCTTATGATGGACGAATTTTTGAGAGAGAAATAAGGGAATGGAAAATGTTATTTTCAATCATATAAAAATGTTTAAGTGATTTTTGAAATTTTTGATAATGATTGTTTGAGGTTTAGTCATGAATTTTTAAAGAGAAATAATCTTTTGATGAATAAACAAAACTTGATTTGGAAATTTTGCAAAATTTATTTTACTCACTGTATAAACCGTGAGGTATATGGAAAACCAAAAAAATAAAATTTGTATAATTACTGGATGTTATGTGCATGAATTATTATTTGTTCGTAATAGTTAATGGCTGATTATAAAGTTTAAATGATTGATTATGTGAAAAATAATTTTGGTTACTGTTTTTATCATAATAATATGGCCGAAATTATTATTATTATAGGGTAGGTATGTTGTTGTAATTTTTCTATGTATATCTGTAATTATGTGGTGTTTATACCTTAAATTTTTGAAGTGATTTCATGAAATAACAATGGAAGAAATGATTTTTATAAAAGTTAATAATTCTGGGAATTTTTTTCTATTCTGGAAAATTTTATTGGCACGTGGATATATGAATTAAAATGATATTTCTATGTGTAATTATGATGTACCTATGTGCCTATGTGTTTAGTGTAGTTTATAGTGTGAAAAAGAAAGTTTTTAAGTGACTGAAATTATTATTTTTCTAGAAAATCAAGTTAATGCCCAGACTTGATATAAATTAGAAAATGTGACTATTTTTATAAGTTATGGATATTTTTGAGTTATAGTTCTTAGTTCTTTGTATATAGGTGTTACAACTTTAATTTTGATGGAAATTGTGAGTGAACGCAACTTGTTGGTGTGGCTGTCCAGCAAGTTTATTTTGTTTATATGAGCTAAACTTTGGGATATTCTTATAGTAGAATATGTAAGTAAGCTATAGGAAAAAGTGGCATATTTTTCTGATTAACTGTCTGAAAGAAAAGTGATTTTTGGGGAATTAAAGTCTAAGCTGTTCAATATATATATATATATATATATATATATATATATATATATATATATATATTGTCTATGTGATTTGATTAAGTTTAGAAATTTTGATGATGCGATAAAAATAAGTGATTTTAAGTAATAGGAGTTTAGATGCATAATATGTATGCACTGATGTTGAAAGTGATTTTTCTATGTACAGTATATAGTCTGTGATTTAATTTCATTGACGATAGAGAAAAATTATTTTGAACTTCAAATACTCGAGTTTATATTCTAATTGAGTTATATGTGTTTATAGTATGATTATGCAAATTTTGTTTACTGCTTGGATTGATTTAAATGTTGCATCAAAGATGAGTACTTCAAATTCATGCTGTATGAATAGTCTGAAAGTGGTAGTTGTTACAAGGTGTTTAAAAATGAAATTTTTAATAAAGGAAAAATGAAGACTTATTTGTAAGATGTTATGATTATGTTTTAAAAGTTATATTACGTTTGGAAGAGGTTTTCATGATTTAAAAGCTAAAGAGAAAAAGTGATTTTTCTGATACAGTAGTGTGTTTTTGATTTTCAAAAAGGTTTTGAGCTACTGATTATTTTTTTGTATTTTTAAGAGGTACCAAGTACTTTTTAAAATAAAGAAAAGTTGATTATTATGTTAAGTTTTGGTAAAGGGTTCTTTATTAAATTTAGAGTTGATTTGTTAAGTTATTTGTATCAAATTGTTTAAGGTTCTCCCGTGGAAGCAATTAACGCAACTTCTAATCAAGCAGACACAAGTTCTGTAGCTGCATCTCAAGGTGAGAGAGTAGCCATCTTAAGACACAATGACACCATGGTAACATTAGGACAATTTCGACCATCTCAAAAGTCGGAATCCGAGGTTATTTGTTGGTATGCGAGACGACAATTGATTGTGGGTGTTTAGTCGTCTACGCTACGGTAATAACTTTATATTATTTGTCTGATTTATTGATATGATATGTGATATGTGATCTTATTTATTTAATGTGGAATGATAAAGAGATTATGTGGATAAAGGATCAAATGGAATTATAAATGGTTGAGAATATACTGATTTATGGATAATTATTTTTGATATATATATTGGAATGGTTTATCCTATGGAAGGATGCTCAATGTATTTTGGACTGATGTTCCTATGAAAAGGACTTGGAATATTTGGAAGTATTATTATGGAAAGAAAATATGAGTAATGATTATTTGAATCTTGTGGAAAATTAAGGATCGTTGTTAGTGTACAGTGATGGTGCAAGCGGCACAATGACTTTGTTATATCCCCTTAAGTGACTGGCCACGTGAATGACTTTGTCGTGGTTTCACGTCTTTTGGAATCCACTGTACTATAGGGAGGTTTTTTGTTGTGGTCCCTTAGAGGTCGAGACCCGTTAGGAGCGCGGCTTAGAATGGGTCGACCAACTTAGGATAATAAAACTTAAAAGACTCAAAAGACTCTAAGCTTAAATCCTTTCTAACTACACGATGAGAGTGAAGTAGTGGAGAGGAAAGATACCGTATACTTGGAGGTCGGGCATCCCTCCAAGTGGTGATTGGGATAGGGGAGGGCAAGGACGGTGAAACGTCAAGAAGCCTAAGAGCGCTTCCCTAGGCGGGACGAGTTTACAATGATCAAGGTCCCTGGCGGGCATTGATCGTAGCAAGGACTGCAACGCGAACTAGGGATAGAGCTGTCGCCCCCTTGAGCAAATCTTAGATGGTGTAGAGGGAATCCGAATGGGACTAGAAGCCATTGTTTTTATGAATTGGGGAAATTATGATATGATATTTTGTTTTGCTGGCCATCAAGGCGTGGTTCCAGCCGGTACGTACCCTTTGGCTTCGATGTCAGCATGGTTAGGATTCCTGTGCATCCCATCTGCTTTCTGAACTAGGACGTGGTGGGATATTGAAGGAGGAGATGTATCATGTGTGCTAATATACCCCTTACCTCAATTATTTCCCTCCCTAAATCATTGATGGTTATGAAAGACTTAGTGGAAAGTTTATGAGTATGGAATTCTCAAGTAATGATGTTAAGTGGTTATAATGATGAGTTATAAAGTGATAATGTTATGTTATGGTGAACTCATGGTAATGATGAAAAGTTAATGTCATATTATAATTGTATGTGTTTGGTTCTAGTGCGATCCATGGCATAAGCCCATGCCATCGACGACATTGTTCGTTTGATCGCTAACTCTCTCTCTCTCTCTCTCTCTCTCTCTCTCTCTTCTCTTCTATGTACTTGTTTCAATGGTAAACTTTAGATGGCGGACTGAGTGCTGCGATTGGTGATGTCCCCTTTGGCGGGAGGACAGTGGGTTAGAACAGCTAATGGATGGATATGGGAGGGGCCGACGAGACACAGTTTTGTGGACAGAGACCATGTGCTTCGTGGAGTAGCTACTGATCGTGTGGAAACTCGTCTTCTGCTAAGAGACTTTATGCCGTAAGAAGACCCAGCAAGAGAATCCAGACGACGATGAGTAGTGTCAGCTTGTAGTAGTGTATGGTTTTTGTTTATGAGTCAAGGACGGCAATACCCTCTGATAACTATGTAACCCAATGTGGGATTTATTTTATCTTTTAATATTGCTATTTTGAGGATAATGGCTTTTATGCCGAAACAATTTATATTGGATCAGTTTATGAATGAAATTAATTTTCCGCAATTATACTATCGCATTTTGGTGCATGAATTATGGTGATAACGTGACACTTCAGTTTGGAGATTAAGTCAAGAGGAAATGTTTTCATACAATGAAGTTAAGAAAGAAATGTTTTGGAAATTATTTTGAAAACTAAGTTAAAGTTTTGGAAACTAAAATAATGTTAGAACAATATGCAAACCTTTTTCGAATAAATAAAATGTGAGAAATGTTTTTATAAAAAAAAAAATGGAGCAAATTTTTAGTGAAAATTGGGATTCCAAATTGGGGTGTTACAATTGTCACCATATTCTGGAGGAAAGAACCCAAATTTGTTCTCTAGCCAGCTCATCCTCAATCCGCTGCCATGCAAAGCTCCGTCAGGTGGACGAATGCCTAGTAGTTGTTGAACAAGTGCAGGCCAGTCATGATGATGAGTAGGACCAATCACCACTTGTCCATCCACTGAAATACCTAGCAAGACGGCAACATCCTGTAATGTTATGGTGCATTCTCCGAACGCCATGTGAAACGTGTGTGTTTCAGGCCGTCACCGCTCTACTAGGGCAGAAATTAACTTATGATCCACTTGGAATAACATCAATTCAGCAATATGATAAAATCCAGCAAGCTTTAAATTTTCTTTCAAAGCCTCAGGAATTTTAGCAATTCCACTATGAAACTGCTGCGCAGGTCTACATCTTAAGATGCGATCAGGGTTGCCATTCCATACATGTTGGGACACATGTTTATGTTGTAAGTATAAAAGAGAATCATCACCGGGGTTAATGACACGTCATGATGAAGAAGAACTTGATGTCATCACTTTCTGCATAAACATTAACATAATTAATTAATAACAATTGTAATAGGAATAGAAATATTTTAGTAAATAATGAAAATAATAAAAAATTATTCATGGAACTACTAAACATAAAAAAATATATAATTAATACCCAAATAAAAAATCTAACTAATACCTAAAATAAAAAAACTAATAAATAAATAAATAATAAAACTAAAATATAAATACAAATTCTAACTAATACCTAAACATTAAAAATCTAACTAAACCCTAAACATTAAAAAAACTAATACCCAAATAAAATCAAACTAATACCTAAATATAATAAGTGCATAAATATTCTAACTAATACCTAAACATAAAAAATATATAACTAATACCCAAATAAAAAATCTAACTAATATCTAAAATAAAAATAACTAATATATAAATAAATAATAAAACTAAAATATAAATACAAATTCTAACTAATACCTAAACATAAAAAATCTAACTAAACCCTAAACATAAAAAAATCCCTAATACCCAAATAAAATCAAACTAATACCTAAACATTAATAAGTGCATAAATATTCTAACTAATACCTAAACATAAAAAATATATAATATAACTATAAAGTAAATAAAAAAATCTAACTCATACATAAACATTAAAATTCAAACTAATAAATAAATAAAAAATCTAAATGATACCTAAACATTAAAATTCAAACTAATAAATAAATAAAAAATCAAACTGAGTATAAAACAAAAACATTAAATAAAAATCAATAGTATAAAACATTAAATAAATAAAAATAAATAAATAACTAAAATAAGTGCATGATATTACCTAAGCATGAAATAATATTATAAACCATAAAAATTAAATAAATGAAAGTATCACTAAGTATGTACAAGTTGTAACACCCCGCATTTTTCCCATACGTGCGTAAACAATTTTCGGAAAAAGTATTTTATGTAAGAAGGAAATAAAGTAATAATTTTCAAGGATTTTTATAAACAAAGATATTTTTATAAAAAGAGAAGTGAATGATTTTGTTGGTTTGATTTTTAAGAGATTAGTTGTGATTTTATTGAAAAGTGATTTTTATTTAAAGTGAAGTTTTTGAGCTGTTAACTTGAAAAATTCGTAACTTTTTAACCGTAACTCGGATTTTTACAAACTTTATATCAAAACGATCGTCTCGAAACGTAGATTTTAAAAATATAACTTTTGGAATTTTCTGGGTTGTTTTACAAAAATTTATTTTCAGAACAGTAAAATACGAGTTTTAGAATTTGTATTCCAAAGAAAACAAGTTTATTGATTTGGCATGAATTTTATGTGAGATGCGTGTGATTTAATGTGTGTGCACTGTGTGATATATATATATATATATATATGTTGGATGAGTATGATTTGTGAATTGATTGCTTTGTGGTGTGAATTTATTTAGATAAATAAGATTAAGAAAATAAAAGTATAGAATGTATGTATATGTGTGTGCATAATATGGTGGTGTGTATGTAGGTATGTGTGTATTTGCATGTGTATGATATACGTATGTGTGTGTGTGTATATATAAGTGCTAGGTTGTGTGAGTGCATGCAAAAGGTAGGTGTCATGTGTGTATGTGTGCCACGTGTGTGAGGGTGTGTATGTGTGGGTTTGCTATGCTTTGGTTGATGACTATGTGTTGTAGTGTTGACAAATTGCCTCCTAGGTGCATACGCTGACCCAACCAAGAACCCAAGGGAGGAAGTGATGTCTTAGTTTGTTTCCTCCCATTCCTCCCATCCCTTCCTTCGTAGCCTTCATTCTTCCACCCATTCCTTCATTTCATTTTCTCTCCACACTTCTAAACACAAACACTACTCTAAAGGACTCATCAAACCTTTAGAGAAAAATAGGAAAGAAATAGAGAAAGAAAGAAAGGGAGAGGGAACCGTGAGCATAGGAGGAAGAAGAAGAAAATCCCAAACCTTAGATCAAGCCATCCCTTTGAAGATCCCAGTATTAGGAGCTTAAAGAACCACCTTTCTTGCTAGGAAATTTGAAGAACAAGAGAAGAAATGTAATAGTTAACTTCCCTTTTTAGTTGTAGATCCCTTTTCATTTCCTTCTTGCATATTTGTTTTCATGGTTGTAAAGTAAATTTATGTGTTATTCTCTCTTGATCTAGAACTTTCCTGGACTAAAAATAATTTGTAATAAGTGTAGCTCTATATGTGTGATTCGGTTGTGATTTTCTTGTTAGATCTTAATTTTTCTACCTCAAACATAAAGATCTAGAGTTTTGCTTAAGTTTTATGGAACTCAACACAAATTTTTCTTGCATGTATGTTTTTCTTGTTCTAACTCATGATCTATGCATGTTATAAATTAATCTATGATCTAAGTTTAATGAATGTTAAAAAAAATTATTATTTGGCCTTGCATGTTGAATTCTTTGTTAAAAACCGGGAGCTATAGTATTTTTAAGAAATGACTTGATAAATAAAATTGTGTCTTGAACTTGATTTGAAATTTTTAGTCCTGTAGGTAAGATTTCCTTGTTTAACATGATGATCTATGAGTATTTGTGTGACTTCTCCATGAATAAGAAAATGATCTAAGTTTGCTTGAAAATAAAATTGAAATCTTTTATTTTTCATGTTGATTTGATGATGTTCCTGTTGATTTATGTGCAAGCATTTTATGATCCACGCCCTTAAAGCATGCATGTTAATTTTAAGAAAAAAAAATCATGTTTTTATCTTATGTGTGTGTCACGGTTTCAAAGAAGAAATTAAATAAACAAGTGTTAAAACGATTTTTGAAGCATGAACATGATTTAGTTTAAGTATTTGATTTTTATGTGTTCCTTATTTTGTGAGAGGCCATTCGGCCATGACTAATAAAAATGAATCTCATGATTTTGCCTTGTGAAAATTCAATGCATGTGCTAGATCTAATAATATTAAGTGCATGCATGTGATTTTAAGAAGTTTAAAATGTAAACTTGATTTTATTGGATTCCTTAATAAAAAAAATAAAAAATTTGCTATGACAAATGAATGCATGTTGTGGGATGCCTTGAAAAGTTTGCCTTGAATTTTTACATGTCTTGATTATTGATTTTGCGATTGAAAGAGTGAATAAAACCTTGCATTTTGCATTCGGCCATGAGGAGAAAGAATAGGAAATTTTATTTGATCATTGTTTAAGTGCATACATAATGAAATTAATTTAATTTAAAGACTTAGAATATGCCTGCATGAACTAATTTCCTTTAAAAGAAAATATATGTATGACCTTATAATGATTTGTGATTTAATTTGTTGTTTGAAATAAATTAAGATTGCCAAATCTTCCTTTTTCATGTTCTCGGTTTCAATCTAATAAGAAAGAAAATGATTTCAATTGTGTTGTGCTTGTATGTGTGCATTAACCTCTGTAAATGTATACTTAGCTGATTTGGCTTAAGTAAGCTAAGTTAGTTAGAAAATTTGTCTTCTTGAAATGACTATGTGTTATATGCATAATGTTATGAGTGTGATGTATTATTTGTTTTGGTCTTTTCGGTTTTGTTAAGGATAAAATAAATAAATTGATTTAAATGAAGAATTTTAATGAAATAAAGTGTGACTATATTCCTAACTACTTATATGTCATGTATTTGAGTGAAAGAGATATGTGTTCACTGTATCTTTTGATTTAGAAATCACTGAGTTCATTCGATTTTATGAAAGGATTTTTGTAATGCTACTCTAATGATTTTTTTTACTTTTAAAAGTTAATTTGCGATTAGAGAATTATTAAACCTATGTGCTTCTGTTTTGTTAAATTAATAAAAGGAACTAAGTGAAATTATTTTCTCAAAGAGTAACTGGACAGTTTAATTAGTGGTGTGAAATGTGATGTGTAATTTCTGTATCTTGTGGTTTTGGAATAAAAATGAATGAGTTGATTTGATATGTAAAAAGGAATTTTTGTAATATTGAATCAGTGATCTTTAGTTTTAAAAATTAATTTGTGAATAGAAAACAATACTGTATGGTTCGGTTTATGAATTAATTAAATGATTAAGCCTAAATTATTTCTTAAAAGAGTAATTTAATTAATTTAATTAAGATTATAATTTAATTGATGATTCTAAATGATTGGAAATGTGACTTCAATATGTATGTGTTTGTGAATGCTTTGAGATTGATACATGTGTGTTCTGTATGTTAGTTGAATGTGTTTTAGAAAAATTTAGATTGAATTGAAATTGTTCTGAGTTGTTCTGAATTCTATTTGTGAGCTTCGGATTGTGAAAAGTATATGTTTGAATTTAAAGTAATTGCAAGATGTTTCTATAAAAGGAATGATTAAAATAACTTAGATGGATTTGGAAAATTTTGAAGAACCTTCTCTGATCAGTGTTTGATGATGTTATAAAAATAAATAAATTAATCTGATTGGTTTGAAACTCTACCTTCTTGAATTCTGTGTTTGATTTAATAAAGATTTTCAAAGAATTGTTTTCCAAAGGTTTCATTCGGTGTTTAAAGAGAATGATTTTCTTTAACCAAAGTGTTTTAAACTAAGAGTAATGGATTATGTTTTGAAAAAGAAATCGTTTTAACAATTGTTTTAAGAAGTTTTCTTGGAAATGTTTTATAAAAGAAATGATTTAGATTTAAAGTCTTTTGGATATTGGCAATGTGCTTTTAAAAAGGGGATTATTTTAAAGTATTTTAAAACGAAATTAAGAATTCACGTAAATCGTTTCTAACGCACGGGGAAAAATGTTTAGTTCGGGTGTCGGACGCGAAGGACTCGTGGCAAGGATAACGACTGGAAATCTTAGAGAGTCTTTGGATGTGTCGTCATCCAGGTGAGTGAGAGTGCGGTGATCCCGTAACGTGGTTGCTCGTAATTCGAGTGGACGGATTACGGGAATACTGCGAGTTAGGCAATGTAGATATTCGTGATAAATGTTTATCTGTTCTGTTTGCATACTAAATGTCTATTTATTGTGCATACTTCATTTTGTTGAGAATTGTTTGATTGTGTGGGTGGTGAAATGATGATGATGGAATTGTGAAAGTAATAAGTGAAAGAGAAAAGAGATATGAACAAGAAACACGAGAAACGATTAAGAAAGAATGAGTAATGAAGTAAGATTAATGAGAGAGTATGAGAAATGAGAAAGAGACAATGTTGTGTGAGTAAAGGAAAGAGATGAAGAGTTGAGATTCGAAAGAGAATGTGATTATGGAAGTGAGAAAGTGGTTTGAATGGAAGGTGTTTCCTCGTCCATGTTTTTGGGAAGAAGTTTAGTGTGAGTTGAGCTTGCTCCTCCATTAACACTCACCCAGAAATGTGACTTTTGGAAAAGATGTTTTTGGAAAAGACGAGGAAAAACTATTGATGATGAGAATGAGAATTTTGATGAGAGTTAGTTTGAGAATGTTGATGATGAGAAGAGAAAGTGATCTGTGGCCTGGGGCCAATGATATTAGGGGGAAACACTTTGCGATTAGTGGTCGAGCTTCGTTGAAGGGATGCACCAAGGACGAGCCGACTGTTAGGATTAAGCCGTTTAATTAAAACTCCAAAACTTTTAAAGACTTAAAAGACATTTACAAACGCGGTGAGGTATGAGTGTCGTATCGAGGTAGTGGAGAGGAAGATACCCCGGAGTATCTGCGGATATTCGGGTTGTGATTGCAATAGGGGGGTAAGGGCGGTGATACGTCAAGAAGCCTTGAGTGCTATTCTAGGCAGAACGAATTCCATATGTGGTACGGGCAGATCGGTCCTATACTGTGGTAAGTTCTGCACTCGAGACTAGAACAGTACTGTCGCCCCCTATGGCAATTCGAGAACAGTGAGAGGGACTGGAACGGGGCATTTGAGATTGCCGCTGAGAGCGTGCATTGTTATGTGAATTATGATTATGAATTGAGGCAGGGCCTCCTGGTCTGGGACCATTTGTTTGTGTGACAGTTGTCGTGCCCGCGTGGTAAAGGTCATGTACTTCTGTTTGCTTCCGACTAGGTTGGGTAGATGACCGAGGAGATGTAGACGTGTGCGAGTTCAATGATGTGTCCCCCTCATCATTGATGCTAACCGAATTAATAAAACTTAAAAGACAAGGATGTATCCAAGTAAGGTGTAAACGAGTTATCAGATATCGAATAAGAATTATAAGATGAACACGAGAAGTGATTCGTGACGTGAGTAATCATGAGGTGACGATGTGAATGGAAAAGGAATTGGGAGGCAGGTGGGGTGAAGGTTTGGCCTTAAGTGATGATATTGGTGTTAAGAATATTTCTATATGCATGGTTTTATATGATTCATATATGCTAAGTGCATGACATGTTTGCATCAATATTTATGTTATGTTGTTGTAGCTATGTTGTACTGTCATAGTATCTATCTATTTTTATGGAATCTACCCGAGACCGTAAGGTCAACCCGTTAGTGTTCGGAACACTGACTCTCTCCTACCATGTTGTCGTATCGGCATTTGCTGATATTGCAACTGGTAGATGGCGCAGTGGAAGCGTGGTGGGCTACATCGACCGAGGCTGAAGTTAGACGACGAGTCTTAGTGTGTCTGACTAGAAGCTAGGCAATCCCTTGGCGGAAGGTACTCCAATGTAAATTCTTAGTTACCTAACTCTATCCTTCTGTACCCCGGCAAAAGTTTGTGATTTAACACTGATGTTTTGAAAAGAATAAACGGGCTACGTTTTAAATGATGTTTTGGAAACGAGTTTCAAAGTGCGGTGTCTTGTGACACCTCGGTTTGGAACTTGGAAGGTTGTTGCGTAATGTGAGAACATGAGTTTCTTTTAACGTAACTATGTTTTGAAAGTCTAAACGTTCTCACATCTATGTAACACTTGTTAAAAAAAATGGCCCTAATTTTCACTATATTTGAGTTAAGTTTTCAAGTTGCCGAATCGGGGTGTTACAGAATGGTATCAGAGCGGTGGTTAAACTAAGTAACCTTATACGTGGACTTACATACTCTTCTGTGTGTCTCTATGTGTGAGTTAGTCTTAGGATAGCGATAGAACGTTAAGAGTACGTGGATGTTCTTCTGGATTACGTTGGTTCTCATCTGTAGTGGAGCGAGGAAGCAGGGATTCGTGTAGTCATGGACGTCGACGTATGCTTCGGAATCTTCTTTCGTTGAATTCTCCTTCGATATGAACCCCTTTCGTTTATAATAACCCCTGAATACTCTGTATGAGACTTCGTTATGTAACTAGAACCTTTCTTTTCTTGTTGAAACTTTTCTTGTGAAAACCCTATGCGTGCCGAATTGCTTTGGCATGGCATTTGAAGAAGCCTTTTTGAGGATCTTGAACCATCATTTTGACACAACCCCGATTGCTAATGAGCTCAAAGTTTCCTCTTTTGATCTTGGACCAGACATCTATCTTTCCTAAACTTTTGATGAAACTTTTGGATGCCTTTGAGCCCTCAGTCCTTTGTTGACAGTGAAACTGTGTTGTTTCTACCCCACCATAATTGTTATCGAAAGTCCTTTGAGAGATTACTTTTGCAAGTAATCCGTTTAAATCCACTCCCAAGAACGATAAGTAGATAGTGCACGTTCGAAGGCGCAACGATTGCGACAGTTAGAGAGCAAAGGAATTTCTTCAAGGAGTTACGTGTCCACCGATTTGATAGATTCTACGCAGCATTTCTCAAGGACGAGAAATCTCCAAGTTAGGGAGAATGTAACACCCCGCATTTTTCCCATACGTGCGTAAACAATTTTCGGAAAAAGTATTTTATGTAAGAAGGAAATAAAGTGATAATTTTCAAGGATTTTTATAAACAAAGATATTTTTATAAAAAGAGAAGTGAATGATTTTGTTGGTTTGATTTTTAAGAGATTAGTTGTGATTTTATTGAAAAGTGATTTTTATTTAAAGTGAAGTTTTTGAGCTGTTAACTTGAAAAATTCGTAACTTTTTAACCGTAACTCGGATTTTTACAAACTTTATATCAAAACGATCGTCTCGAAAGGTAGATTTTAAAAATATAACTTTTGGAATTTTCTGGGTTTTTTTACAAAAATTTATTTTCAGAACAGTAAAATACGAGTTTTAGAATTTGTATTCCAAAGAAAACAAGTTTATTGATTTGGCATGAATTTTATGTGAGATGTGTGTGATTTAATGTGTGTGTACTGTGTGATATATATATATATATATATATATATGTTGGATGAGTATGATTTGTGAATTGATTGCTTTGTGGTGTGAATTTATTTAGATAAATAAGATTAAGAAAATAAAAGTATAGAATGTATGTATATGTGTGTGCATAATACGGTGGTGTGTATGTAGGTATGTGTGTATTTGCATGTGTATGATATACGTATGTGTGTGTGTATATATAAGTTCTAGGTTGTGTGAGTGCATGCAAAAGGTAGGTGTCATGTGTGTATGTGTGCCACGTGTGTGAGGGTGCGTATGTGTGGGTTTGCTATGCTTTGGTTGATGACTATGTGTTGTAGTGTTGACAAATTGCCTCCTAGGTGCATAGGCTGACCCAACCAAGAACCCAAGGGAGGAAGTGATGTCTTAGTTTGTTTCCTCCCATTCCTCCCATCCCTTCCTTCGTAGCCTTCATTCTTCCACCCATTCCTTCATTTCATTTTCTCTCCACACTTCTAAACACAAACACTACTCTAAAGGACTCATCAAACCTTTAGAGAAAAATAGGAAAGAAATAGAGAAAGAAAGAAAGGGAGAGGGAACCGTGAGCATAGGAGGAAGAAGAAGAAAATCCCAAACCTTAGATCAAGCCATCCCTTTGAAGATCCCAGTATTGGGAGCTTAAAGAACCACCTTTCTTGCTAGGAAATTTGAAGAACAAGAGAAGAAATGTAATAGTTAACTTCCCTTTTAAGTTGTAGATTGTAACACCTAAGTTTATTTACCCTTTTATACCCTTAATTAAAAATAGCAACTTGAAAATTTCATTTTTAACTTATAAATTGATTAGTAAAAACTTTTAGTTATTTTTAATTCATAAGAAAATCTCCCGTCAAACGGACGGAGTTTCGTTTGTTTTTAAGACTTTTCCAAAATTTCTGCTTTCCTGCAACCTGATAAATAACATATTTTCAAATTTCAAAGCCAGCAGGGCTATTCACATATATATATATATATATATATATATATATATATATATATATATATCAGCTAGTGCATCTTCGTGCACGCGTCAGAAACAAGTTTAAAACATCAGAATCTAGTCATCAGAGTTAGCGGAATATAAACAAGTTAGGAAAACAGTTTTTCCCCAAAATAGACCCCTTTCCCAAAAGGAGTCGTCCTGGGGCCCCAAAAGCTATTTACATTTATACACAACAAAAAGGATTCACATCATCGGGCCCAGGACATTTCCATGTCCTACATAATAATAAGTGACCTACTCTCCCTGTGAGGGAGAGTACTCCTGCTCGGCCTGATCTTGTGCAAACTCTTCCTCAGTACCTGTGGAGATAGTAAGGAGTGAGTATTACACATAAAATGGGGAGGCAGTTTCCAATTAAGACATAATGCAACACTAAGCCATACACAAATAACAATTCAATGACAACATAATAAGAGTCAAAGTATCACAATTCATTTTCATGTATTCATTAGTTTCTCAAGTCGATTTCATTTAACATTTTCTTAAGTCTTTCGTTCCATGTATTTTAATCATATTTATATTCCTTTTTATCTGTCCTTGGTCATGACCTACTGCGTCTGCACTCCTGTGCACTCACGACTTACTGCGCCCGGGTAATCCCCTGGTCACGACCTACTGCGTCTGCACTCCTGTGCACTCACGACTTACTGCGCCCGGGTATGTTTCTCAATCCCCTGGTCACGACCTACTGCGCTCGCACCACCGCGCGATAGCGACTTACTGCGCCCGAGTATGTTTCTCAATCCCCTGGTCACGACCTACTGCGTTCGCACCACCGCGCGATAACGACTTACTGCGTCCGGGTAATCCCCTGGTCACGACCTACTGCGCTCGCACCACCGTGCGATAGCGACTTACAGCGTCCGGGTATAATACAATCTCCCCTGGCTGAGCCTGGGTATAATTCATTTAGTTCCTTTATTATTATCAATTCTTTAGCAAATTTCCATTACTCAAAATTTATCACCACATTACCCATTTCCACTATCCAATGATCACTAATATATTTTATAACTTAATTAGCACAATTCATCTTAATATCACAACTCAAGTTATTAAACAATATAAGCATTTAATTCATCAACATCACCAAATCACAAAATGCAATATATCAACATCAAAATAAATTCCCTAAGTCATGAATTCTATTCTAACAATTATTCTATATCATATCAACCTAAACTAACACAAAAATCTTAGTACCCATTATATGCATATTGTAAACTAAACCCCAGAGTAAGGTATTACTCACTATAACCCACTCCTTACCTTAAATTAGTAAAGAGAAATAGAACCTTAGTGAGCCCTAGCTCAAAATCTTGGAAACTTTGAACTTCCTAAGTCTAGCTTGCCACCTCAATAAGGAAATGATGAAGTGATCCTTGTCTTTGCCTTGGTTTGAGTTGGAAAAGCATGAAAAGAAAATCCCTATATAACAAAGAGTGCAAGAATCCTAGGGTTTTAAAGCTCAATTTCTATGAGTCAAAGAAAGTTGAAATGGAAAGGAAAATAACTCATGGCATGAAGCTACTTACCCAATCAATGGTGGAAAAATTGAAAAGCCAAGGAGAATGGAGGAGGGAGTGATTCGTGAGAGCCAAGGGAGGAAGGAATGAGCTTTATCCCACTTCCATGGTGCAAGACTTGGTGGAGCTTGGTTGATTTTGGGTTGAAGTGCCCAAGAATCAAGTGTTTTTGGTGGATTGGTGGTGGAAATGTGTTGGAGATGGAGAGAAAATGGATGAAGTTGATGGAGTTGTTTGGTGATGAAAGGTGGTGAAATGAGGTGTGTTTGGTGCCTTAATTTTTGCCTTGGTTCTGCTGGAAATCGTGTGGCTGAAATCCTTGACTTAGCCACCAAGTTCAATTTCAATGGACCAGATCTGTCCAGATCTGCGCCACGCGCCTGGGCGCATGCCAGGCTCGCCTGGGCGCACGATCAGCACCAGCACCAAGCTGGTGCATGGCTCATACGGTCAGCAGGAGTTTTGGCGCGCCAACACGCGATTTCTGGTGCAGCTGGTGCGATTTGCGCGCGCCTGAGCACACGGAATGGTGCGCCTGAGCGAAAAAGCTCCTGAGTTGGTGCACCAATAAACAGTGGTGCGCCTGGGCGTGAACCGGTGCGCCTGGGCGTGCACCAGAATTTCCAAACTTCGATTCGCCGTAACTTTTTCGTTAACCGTCGAATCGGGCCCAAATTTTTAGACAAGCTTCTTCACCCCATAAGCTTCCTATCCAACGGTGGAATTTATTTTCTTAGCTTCCTATAATAAATTTCTAATTTTCTCTTTTCGGTTGATTTATAACATCTAAAACGCCGATTTAACTCCCGATTTCGCTTATTTGACTCTGCCCAAAGCCACAACTGCATTCTATACAACTCCTAGGACTTATAATCACCACTCACATCTCTACCAAAATTCATTAAGTCACTTTTCCTATTTTGCTAAGGTTTTTAATAATTATTTCATTTAAATAAAAGCTTAGGATGTTACATAGATCCCTTTTCATTTCCTTCTTGAATGTTTGTTTTCATGGTTGTAAAGTAAATTTATGTGTTATTCTCTCTTGATCTAGAACTTTCCTGGACTAAAAATAATTTGTAATAAGTGTAGCTCTATATGTGTGATTCGGTTGTGATTTTCTTGTTAGATCTTAATTTTTCTACCTCAAACATAAAGATCTAGAGTTTTGCTTAAGTTTTATGGAACTCAACACAAATTTTTCTTGCATGTATGTTTTTCTTGTTCTAACTCATGATCTATGCATGTTATAAATTAATCTATGATCTAAGTTTAATGAATGTTAAAAAAAATTATTATTTGGCCTTGCATGTTGAATTCTTTGTTAAAAACCGGGAGCTATAGTATTTTTAAGAAATGACTTGATAAATAAAATTGTCTTGAACCTGATTTGAAATTTTTAGTCCTGTAGGTAAGATTTCCTTGTTTAACATGATGATCTATGAGTATTTGTGTGACTTCTCCATGAATAAGAATATGATCTAAGTTTGCTTGAAAATAAAATTAAAATCTTTTATTTTTCATGTTGATTTGATGATGTTCCTGTTGATTTATGTGCAAGCATTTTATGATCCACGCCCTTAAAGCATGCATGTTAATTTTAAGAAGAAAAATCATGTTTTTATCTTATGTGTGTGTCACGGTTTCAAAGAAGAAATTAAATAAACAAGTGTTAAAACGATTTTTGAAGCATGAACATGATTTAGTTTAAGTATTTGATTTTTATGTGTTCCTTATTTTGTGAGAGGCCATTCGGCCATGACTAATAAAAATGAATCTCATGATTTTGCCTTGTGAAAATTCAATTCATGTGCTAGATCTAATAATATTAAGTGCATGCATGTGATTTTTAGAAGTTTAAAATGTAAACTTGATTTTATTGGATTCCTTAATAAAAAAAAAATTTGCTATGACAAATGAATGCATGTTGTGGGATACCTTGAAAAGTTTGCCTTGAATTTTTACATGTCTTGATTATTGATTTTGCGATTGAAAGAGTGAATAAAACCTTGCATTTTGCATTCGGCCATGAGGAGAAAAAATAGGAAATTTTATTTGATCATTGTTTAAGTGCGTACATAATGAAATTAATTTAATTTAAATACTTAGAATATGCCTGCATGAACTAATTTCCTTTAAAAGAAAATATATGTATGACCTTATAATGATTTGTGATTTAATTTGTTGTTTGAAATAAATTAAGATTGCCAAATCTTCCTTTTTCATGTTCTCGGTTTCAATCTAATAAGAAAGAAAATGATTTCAATTGTGTTGTGCTTGTATGTGTGCATTAACCTCTGTAAATGTATACTTAGCTGATTTGGCTTAAGTAAGCTAAGTTAGTTAGAAAATTTGTCTTCTTGAAATGACTACGTGTTATATGCATAATGCTATGAGTGTGATGTATTATTTGTTTTGGTCTTTTCGGTTTTGTTAAGGATAAAATAAATAAATTGATTTAACAGAATAATTTTAATGAAATAAAGTGTGACTATATTCCTAACTACTTATATGTCATGTATTTGAGTGAAAGAGATATGTGTTCACTTTATCTTTTGATTTAGAAATCACTGAGTTCATTCGATTTTATGAAAGGATTTTTGTAATGCTACTCTAATGATTTTTTTTACTTTTAAAAGTTAATTTGCGATTAGAGAATTATTAAACCTATGTGCTTCTGTTTTGTTAAATTAATAAAAGGAACTAAGTGAAATTATTTTCTCAAAGAGTAACTGGACAGTTTAATTAGTGGTGTGAAATGTGATGTGTAATTTCTGTATCTTGTGGTTTTGGAATAAAAATGAATGAGTTGATTTGATTTGTAAAAAGGAATTTTTGTAATATTGAATCAATGATCTTTAGTTTTAAAAATTAATTTGTGAATAGAAAACAATACTGTATGGTTCGGTTTATGAATTAATTAAATGATTAAGCCTAAATTATTTCTTAAAAGAGTAATTTAATTAATTTAGTTAAGATTATAATTTAATTGATGATTCTAAATGATTGGAAATGTGACTTCAATATGTATGTGTTTGTGAATGCTTTGAGATTGATACATGTGTGTTCTGTATGTTAGTTGAATGTGTTTTAGAAAAATTTAGATTGAATTGGAAATTGTTCTGAGTTGTTCTGAATTCTATTTGTGAGTTTCGGATTGTGAAAAGTATATGTTTGAATTTAAAGTAATTGCAAGATGTTTCTATAAAAGGAATGATTAAAATAACTTAGATGGATTTGGAAAATTTTAAAGAACCTTCTCTGATCAGTGTTTGATGATGTTATAAAAATAAATAAATTAATCTGATTGGTTTGAAACTCTACCTTCTTGAATTCTGTGTTTGATTTAATAAAGATTTTCAAAGAATTGTTTTCCAAAGGTTTCATTCGGTGTTTAAAGAGAATGATTTTCTTTAACCAAAGTGTTTTAAACTAAGAGTAATGGATTCTGTTTTGAAAAAGAAATCGTTTTAACAATTGTTTTAAGAAGTTTTCTTGGAAATGTTTTATAAAAGAAATGATTTAGATTTAAAGTCTTTTGGATATTGGCAATGTGCTTTTAAAAAGGGGATTATTTTAAAGTATTTTAAAACGAAATTAAGAATTCACGTAAATCGTTTCTAACGCACAGGGAAAAATGTTTAGTTCGGGTGTCGGACGCGAAGGACTCGTGGCAAGGATAACGACTGGAAATCTTAGAGAGTCTTTGGATGTGTCGTCATCCAGGTGAGTGAGAGTGCGGTGATCCCGTAACGTGGTTGCTCGTAATTCGAGTGGACGGATTACGGGAATACTGCGAGTTAGGCAATGTAGATATTCGTGATAAATGTTTATCTGTTCTGTTTGCATACTAAATGTCTATTTATTGTGCATACTTCATTTTGTTGAGAATTGTTTGATTGTGTGGGTGGTGAAATGATGATGATGGAATTGTGAAAGTAATAAGAGAAAGAGAAAAGAGATATGAACAAGAAACACGAGAAACGATTAAGAAAGAATGAGTAATGAAGTAAGATTAATGAGAGAGTATGAGAAATGAGAAAGAGACAATGTTGTGTGAGTAAAGGAAAGAGATGAAGAGTTGAGATTCGAAAGAGAATGTGATTATGGAAGTGAGAAAGTGGTTTGAATGGAAGGTGTTTCCTCGTCCATGTTTTTGGGAAGAAGCTTAGTGTGAGTTGAGCTTACTCCTCCATTAACACTCACCCAGAAATGTGACTTTTGGAAAAGATGTTTTTGGAAAAGACGAGGAAAAACTATTGATGATGAGAATGAGAATTTTGATGAGAGTTAGTTTGAGAATGTTGATGATGAGAAGAGAAAGTGATCTGTGGCCTGGGGCCAATGAGATTAGGGGGAAATAGTTTGCGATTTGTGGTCGAGCTTCGTTGAAGGGATGCACCAAGGACGAGCCGACTGTTAGGATTAAGCCGTTTAATTAAAACTCCAAAACTTTTAAAGACTTAAAAGACATTTACAAACGCGGTGAGGTATGAGTGTCGTATCGAAGTAGTGGAGAGGAAGATACCCCGGAGTATCTGCGGATATTCGGGTTGTGATTGCAATAGGGGGGTAAGGACGAGGATACGTCAAGAAGCCTTGAGTGCTATTCTAGGCAGAACGAATTCTATATGTGGTACAGACAGATCGGTCCTATGTTGTGGTAAGTTCTGCACTCGAGACTAGAACAGTACTGTCGCCCCCTATGGCAATTCGAGAACAGTGAGAGGGACTGGAACGGGGCATTTGAGATTGCCGCTGAGAGCGTGCATTGTAATGTGAATTATGATTATGAATTGAGGCAGGGCCTCCTGCTCTAGGACCATTTGTTTGTGTGACAGCTGTCGTGCCCGCGTGGTAAAGGTCCTGTACTTCTGTTTGCTTCCGACTAGGTTGAGTAGATGACCGAGGAGATGTAGACGTGTGCGAGTTCAATGATGTGTCCCCCTCATCATTGATGCTAACCGAATTAATAAAACTTAAAAGACAAGGATGTATCCAAGTAAGGTGTAAACGAGTTATCAGATATCGAATAAGAATTATAAGATGAACACGAGAAGTGATTCGTGACGTGAGTAATCATGAGGTGATGATGTGAATGGAAAAGGAATTGGGAGGCAGGTGGGGTGAAGGTTTGGCCTTAAGTGATGATATTGGTGTTAAGAATATTTCTATATGCATGGTTTTATATGATTCATATATGCTAAGTGCATGACATGTTTGCATCAATATTTATGTTATGTTGTTGTAGCTATGTTGTACTGTCATAGTATCTATCTATTTTTATGGAATCTACCCGAGACCGTAAGGTCAACCCGTTAGTGTTCGGAACACTGACTCTCTCCTACCATGTTGTCGTATCGGCATTTTCTGATATTGCAACTGGTAGATGGCGCAGTGGAAGCGTGGTGGGCTACATCGACCGAGGCTGAAGTTAGACGACGAGTCTTAGTGTGTCTGACTAGAAGCTAGGCAATCCCTTGGCGGAAGGTACTCCAATGTAAGTTCTTAGTTACCTAACTCTATCCTTCTGTACCCCGGCAAAAGTTTTTGATTTAACACTGATGTTTTGAAAAGAATAAACGGGCTACGTTTTAAATGATGTTTTGGAAACGAGTTTCAAAATGCGGTGTCTTGTGACACCTCGGTTTGGAACTTGGAAGGTTGTTGCGTAATGTGAGAACATGAGTTTCTTTTAACGTAACTATGTTTTGAAAGTCTAAACGTTCTCACATCTATGTAACACTTGTTAAAAAAATGGCCCTAATTTTCACTATATTTGAGTTAAGTTTTCAAGTTGCCGAATCGGGGTTTTACACAAGTGCAAAAAAATAAAAAGCAAAAAAATTTATATAAATAACAATGTCACACTCTATGTATTAATGCGTAAAAAAAATTATAAAAAGTATTACTTCTTATAGATCAGTGTATAATTTAAAATTACTAAAAATTAAAATAAAAAATAATTATAGAGGATGAAAATTTACCTCAAAAATATACCGGAGATTTGTATAGATTGGTGATTGAAAAAAAAAATATGACAAGAAGATATATTTAATTAGAGTATACAAATGTTGGGAGCTGAGGATGTGGTTCTATTTATATAGGAAGAATAGATGGAAGTATACGGAGGAAGAAAGAAGAAAGTATGAAGAGAAGTGGGTGGGAAGTATGCCTATTTATTGGGTTTGTTGGGTAGGTATGCTGGGAGTGGGGGGAGCTGTGGTGGGCTGGGGAGAGAAGCTGGGCGCGTGGAAGACAGGGGAGGGGACAGGCGCGCCACGTGGCGCAACCAGGCGAGTTGCGTCACTGCGGCTGACGCCACCTGTTGCGTCAACCGCAGTGATGCAACCTGCTTGGTTGCGCCACGTGGCGAGCCTGTCGGGTGTTTTTTTTTTTAAAAAAAATTTATCCAGAAAAAATCCGGAAAGCCAATGGGAGCGTGCCACGTGTCATTTAGGATAAGTCATCCGGAATGACTTGTTTGACCAGCCGAAAATTCACTTTGACTGCCCCATTTTTGGAAATAGTTTTGTTGACTACCCCATGTTATGTAAATAGTTTTAAAACTACCATTTTTTGTAAATTGTTTGCAAAACTACCCCACTTAAGTAAAAAATCCAAAAATAGTACTCCTTCCGATCCCTAATATAAGCACATTTTTGACCAATTTCACTCCCTTTAGGAAAGTTAGTTAGTGACATTGGAAATGTAAATTTTTGGTTTTTTTTTCAAAAGTACTCTTATAATTATTATTTGGAATATAAAAAATGTTAAGTAAATAGGGGTGTTTGTGAAAAAAAAAGTAATTAATGTCATTGGAAATTGGAAATTAGGCTTATATTAAAGACAAAAAAAAAGTCTTCAAAGGGAGCTTATATATAAGACCGGAGGGAGTACTAATAAAATGCCAAATAAATTGTCACAAATTATCGTAATAATAATAATAATAATAATAATAATAAAAGGCTTAATTATGGTTTTGGTCCCTATAAGTTGACCTCGTTTTGAATTTAGTCCTTAAATCTTTTTTTGACCTTGAACGGTCCTTAAATCTTTTTTAATTTTGTTTTTAGTCCTTAAATCTTTTTTTGACCTTGAATGGTCCTTAAATCTTTTTAAATTTTGTTTTTAGTCCTTCTGTTTGTCTTCTTCTGTCATCTGCTGACATGGCAAACGGTGTGCCATGCCAGCCCTTACATTGACTGCCAACGATGTATCTGATGTGGACCTCCTACTCATGTGAGCAGGAACCGAGCAGGAATCAAGCATTAACCGATCATTAACCGAGCATGACTTGCCAAACTGAGGGGAGATATCGACCGAGCACGATGAACTTAGCACGAACCAAGTTATGCCGTTACCAATTGCATCGTACTCAGTCGATATCTCATGCACGGTTAATGCTCGGCTCATGCTCGGTTCATGCTCGGTTCTTGCTCACATGAGTGGGAGGTCCACATCAGATGCATTGTTGGCAGTCAATATAAGGGTTGACATGGCACACCGTTTGCCATGTCAGCAGATGACGGAAGAAGACAAACAGAAGGACTAAAAACAAAATTTAAAAAGATTTAAGGACCATTCAAGGTCAAAAAAAGATTTAAGGACTAAAAACAAAATTTAAAAAGATTTAAGGATCATTCAAGGTCAAAAAAAGATTTAAGGACTATTCAAAACGAGGTCAACTTATAGGGATCAAAACCATAAATAAGCCTAAAAAAAGAGTTTAATTGGTATATATCAATATTGTAAAGTTTGGGCTTAAATACTTTTTTCTCCTTTCCCTTATTTTTAAGTTTTAATTTGATCTTTTATTTTTTTTAAAAAAGTCAATTTAATCTTTTTATCATGATAGTTTTAGAATTTTACTTTTTTTTTTGGAAGGGAGTTTTAGAATTTTACTGAATATATTGATTTTATCAAAATTTCCTTTTTCAACCAACAAAATTAATATTTTGTTGCCAGAATGTGCAATTTTAAAATAGAAATACAAAATTATGGATGAAATTTTAGCCCAAAAAGAGTGGAGCAACATTGATATTTTACCAATAAAAGTATCAAACATATTGGAAAATGCAAATCTCGAAAAAAATGCAGATTCCTACAACAAGAAGAAAGAATTTTTGATAAAATCAGTATACTTAGTTGAAAATATAACATTGTTATTGTGGAAGGATGAAACAATATTAGAAATATAGAAGACTAAATTGACTCTTTTTAAAGAGAAATAACCAAATTAAAACTTAAAATAAGAAAAAGGACTAAAAAAGTATTTAAGCCTAAAGTTTTTTTATATTACACTCTTTGTACATCATTTATCATTCATTTGCGAGTAAATAGTCAAATTAGATCTCGAGATTGTCGAAATTTCAAATTAGTCCTCGATATAGCAAAATGTGAGTCACTTACTAAATGTCGTTAGTGGTCCACAAAGTCAGGGACTAATTTGACCAAAAATCAACGATGTTTGTTTGTTTATTTTTTTTTACCAAAACGATGTCGTTTTGATCATTCTGATAATCTATCTACGTTAAGAACCACTAACGGCCATTAACGTACGTCAGGAATCTTGTTTTCCTGTCTCAGGAATCAATTTGAAATTTCAAAAATCCCAAAGACTTAATTTATCAGTATACAAAAAGTTAGAGGCCAATATGACATGCTACTTTTAATGAAAAGTCAATAACCATAAACTTATGAATGAAGTGTGATGTGCTAATAGTGTAAAAATCATTAGCAATGTCAGTACACAACATAATTTCTCTATAAAGAATATTTACAAATTGCATATTATAATTATGATTAAGTGATCAAGAAATAAATTTAAAATATAAACGAAAGCTAAGAATAGAGTTTTCTATTAAATTTCAAGAGCTTATGATTGGTAGCAATACTTTTTTACATTAGTTATATGAACATATTAATATTTAATTTAAGTGTAAATTGCGAAACATTACTGTAGTTTATGTTAAAAAGTCATTCCCTAGTTTTTGTTAACTATTTAAAAATTGATAACCTTTTTAGGAAAGATGAATTAATAAAAGAAAGAACAGGGAACAATATATGGAAGAAAATAAGAGGAAAATTTGTGTTCGCTCGTATGTGTCTCATGCCTTCACAATACTTTTATTTATTGGATAAGAAAGTACAAAATTCAAGAGAGAGAGAGAGGGAGGCATATCAATTAGCTTCATTCAAATACAGTTATGGAACTCAAAATTTGGGGTTGTTGAAACCCAAATGAAGTGTGTCTTGTCCATCCTTGATAACTTTTGTGCAATGTCAAGGCAAAGAGAATTAGCAACCAAAAAAAACTATTTTTCTATAAACACATATTTGCAAAAAAGAACTTTTTTGATCAACATGTCTGGGTTTCGAGAAACGTCTTGCTTGGGCAAATACCTTGAAGTCTCTCTCCCCGGTAAAGCACCTAAGATTTCAAATTTCACTTACTTGGTGGAGACAATTAAGAGTAGGCTCTCAGGCAGGAAAACTAAACAGATTTCCTTCGCAAGAAGAATGATGCTTTCTAAATCGGTTCTTGAAGCTAAACCTATTTATCCGATGATGTCTTCTATATATGATACCTAAAAGTTGCATTCATGATATTCAAAAGGCTCAACGTCCTTTCCTTGGGGGATTGGTGGATAACATTAGAATACCCCATATGGTTAGTTGGGATGTTTCGGTAAAGCCCAGGTGCATTGGAGGCTTAGGCTCGCGTGATTTATACACCTTGAACCATGCTTGCATTATGAAGTTAGGGTTGTCTCTTAACAAAGTCAATGATGGTCTGTGGTGGCAGGTTCTTAGGCGCGAGTATAGTAATAGAGATTTTCAAGCTAAGAGCTTAAAGTTAATAATGAATCATCTAGTACTTGAAAAGTGGTGGAAAAGTGGATTGTTGACAATGGCCAAGGTGTGTGAGTGTGGGGGTATAATTGGTTGCCCGATGGCTCTAAGCTTCAAGATCATGTTGGGCAAATTGGGTCTGATTTTATTGGTTGTAAGGTTTGCGACCTAACAACTAAGAGTAGCTCTTGGAATTGGTATCACATCAATTTTGTCATCCCTCCCAAAGTGTCTAAGCAAAATCGAGGAATGCTTCCTCCTAACCGCTATGCAAATGAGGACACTAGAGTGTAGGTAGGCAATCGTTTAGGTTATTTTTGTATTGCCGGTGCATGCCAATGCCTTTGTAATTTTGATTTGCATATTAGAGATGTTGGCTGGAAAGAGATTTGGAGGATTACTGCTCCAGATAGAGTTCGAAGCTTCATTTGGCAAGTCAACCATGACAAGCTCTTGATCAATGAGAAATGATTCAAATGAGGCCTTGGCACTCTCTTTGTCATCACTATTCACTACCCCTCTAAAACCGAAATGGTTTTGCATTTTCTTCTTGATTGTCCTTTGACCAGTGATATCTGGACGCATTTGGTGTCCCCGTCCATGCGTTGTTCTTTCTTTCATGTTGACCTGCGGGATTGGGTTCTAAATAATCTCCATCTTAATTAATAATTATGGTTTCCTAGGAAATGTGCAATGTCAGCAACTTGGGCGCTTTTTTTTCGGTTATGGAAGTGGAGAAATGTCCATGTTTTTCATGATGATTATGTGCACCCCATAGCTCCTTATAATATAATTCTCAATTTGGAAAACTATTCTAAAGCAAGCTTCGATTTTGGTCTCTAACTTATTTCTTTGACAAGACCATGTTGCATAGAGTAGTCATTAACCATTTTCCCCAACTTTTATGTCTTTTTCATGTCTCAAATTCTCTGGTTTTGTCACCCTGCTGAAATTGTCATGGACTGAAGTGGAGCTTTTGGTTTTTGGTACTCTACTTCAAATCTCATTGCAAACACTCATCAAACACAACTCTAAGGTAGGGAGAATCTTATCATTTGCTAGAATGAGAATGTAATGGACTAAAGACTAGGATGAGTCACTATGAGACTCTAAGGACAGAGTTTGAAATACGCCATTGGCTTAAAAGCAAATCTGAGCCATAAAACTTGTTGGAGCAAGTTTGTTTTGATGCATGTGAACTTAATTGATGTTGAAACCATGATAATTTTGAGTATATATATGAGTTTGATACTTTGAGTTGTTGAAATTATGGTTTTTATGCATAATGGTATGTGAAATTGAAATCAATGAGTAAATTGCTGAGTTCAATGCATGGACAAGTTCATTTTGTGGTATATGAGTTATGTTTGGGTTAGTTTAGATTAAATTGAAGTGCAATTGAAAATGGTATTGAAAAACCAGTTTTGCTGTATTTTGCAATATTGTTAATCGGTTATCAATATCTGTTAATCGATTACCAAGTGGAAAATGAAACCAGAATTTGAAAAATAACGTGGTAATTAATTGTTAGGCTTGGATAATCGATTATTAGAGACTAAATTTATTAAAATACCATTTTTAATTATATCTTATTTAATCTAGACTTAATTAATTCATGATTATGGACTTTATAAGACTTATTTGAATCATTAGCATGGTTTGCCTTGATGAACCATTGTTACACATTAATGCCATAATATTATATGCTAATGAAATGGAAATTAATAAAAGACCAACCAAATTAAATTATATGCAATGTTTGCATATATGCATGGTGTTGAGATAAATTAGGTTGACAAGTTTATCGTTTTCATGTTTTGGGAACATGAGGAGGGTACTCTGGGAGTACCAAATGTTACGACTTGCTTGATGATACATTCTAGGAATGTGGGCAGCATCGATGGATGTTGTTGAGGGTGATGAGTATGCGTTCTGGAAACATGGGAGTACACTCTGGGAGTGACATTTTGATCACGTGCCAAGCTTGTTCGTTATTGATACAAGTTTGGGAACATGAGTTTGTGCTCTGGGAGTACATTGGTGTATGGATGGGCGTCCGAGATTGACTAGAATTGGATGTTGGAAACCAACAAGCGAGCTTAGCAATTACTAGAGGGGGGTGAATAGTAATATGAAAGCAACAGTGACTAATTTTCGGTGCAATTAAAAGATAATTGATCAAAAGCTTGATTTTCTGAAACTGGGCAATTTACTCGAGTGATTTTAAGAACACTCGAGTGAAAACCTACAAAATACTCGAGTGATTTGGAAAACACTCGAGTGTTTTATGCAGAACAGAAAAATTCAGTTTCAGAGAAATTTAGCCAAATGATTCAATATCTTAAAGACTAGGCAAGAGCTGATATTAATCAAAGTATAGGGCAATTAAATGAAGGTATAACAAGTTGAAAACAATTTAATTGCTACCAATTTCTACTTGAATTGTAAAAGCCCCTTTCTAGAGAACTTAGGGTTTGGTTTTTCTTGAAATCTAAGAAAGCTATAAAGAGAGAGACAACACCAATTTATCCTGGTTCACACTCAATCTAGAGTGCTAATCCAGTCCCCCTAATCAACTTAGGAGTTTCTACTAGTAATCAAATTGTTAGAAATTACAAGGCTAAATTGAGATTCCTCACTCAATCCTAGCCCTTTTCAAGAGTGTACCAAACTCTTGAAATTTCTACCCCAACTTGATTTGGTGATGAAGAGTCCCTTCTTCTTTTGCTCCTTGGAACCTCCAAGAGCTCCACCAAAGCTAAGAACCTCTTAGCCCTTGCTTGAGAACCTCTCAAGTCTTGAATGAACCTAAGACCCACTTAGGTACACTTGGTTACCAACCAAGATTTTTAGAACAAGAAGTGTATGAGTGTTTGAGAATTGTACAACAAATAATTCTCTTACAGCACACTCTCTTAACTCACTAAGACAATAATAAAGATGAATGCTTGGTTGAGTTTAGAGAGAGAAAAGATTTTAACACTTGAGAGAGATGGAAATCAATGAAAGAGTATTGGCTTTTTCTAGTAAATGAGGTCAACCCTTCAGAATATAAGTTAGGGGACAAAAAGGAAGGAAAAACCAAGTTATTCTTCCTTTTTGTCCTTTTCTAACGTTTAGAAAAATTGCTGTCAGACCCAAAACACTCGAGTCTTTTTAAAAACACTCGAGTGTTTTGGTCAACTCTGATAGGGTTGCCTTTTTACTTTATCCAACGGCTATATTACTGAAAATTCATAAATCACTCGAGTGTTTTGAGAATCACTCGAGTGAATTGCTTGATGTTGGAAAAATTAAGTTTTTCTAACATTGTTTTCAATTCTCTCTTCAAGCCTAATTGGTTTTAATCTCAACCTTTCATGCATAATTATCATGTGACTTTATGTGAGAATAAAAACCTAAACTACCCACTCTCATAAATAAAATAAAATACATTAAAATTAAATGAGAATGAATAAATAACTAAGCACTTGATCTTCTTTAATGTTGGGCTTGCATTCTTCACTTTAAGTCCATAATTTAATTACATTGTCATCATCAAAATTAATCCGCCTTAATCGGAGACTTGATTTTACAATCTCCCCCTTTTTGATGATGACAAAATAATTAAACCTCTAGCACTTGAGAGCTCCCCCTCAATCTAGGAACCTTTTTAACCTGTACAATCCAGAAAATGCCAAGCACAACGTAATACAATAATAAACATAATCAAGTGCTCATTGGTATCAGAGCAAGAGCATAAGTCATCAGAGTATAAGCAAGAAAGCGGAAAAAAAATATGCTCTTTCTCTTTAATCTCCTTTCTCCCCCTTTTTGTCATGATCAAAAAAAGATACAATTCGGAAACAAGGTGGAGAATGAGGGATACCAATAAGAAAACTTACCCCTGAAGAGTAAATAATAAGAAAAATATGACTATGAAGCAATAAAGAAACTTTGAAGAACATGAAAATTATGAAGAAAACATGAGTAAGGCATAGATGTCATAAATTCATCATTCCAACAAACCATAAATAGACCATAAAACCAGAGTTTGAATCAAAGTACACCCAACTCCAAAAACAACAAAATACTCAAAAAGTTCAACATAGCTAAAATAAAGACATAGTAAAAAAACAAGAAGTGCAAAGGAACATCCGGACTCAGACAGAGGGTGGCTGCCGATCATCATCGCGAGGATATGGCTGAAATCGCCCAAGAGCTGACAGAATCTGACTGAGGTCGGAGCGCACATGGCCAAAGCTAGCATCCATACGATCGGAATGTGCGTCAAGTCTACCATGAAGAGGAGAATGCTGGAGGTCCATCTGAGCTCTCATGTCGAATAAGGTTGCCCTTTGCTCTTGAGCTTGGATTTCCAAAGCATCCAAGCGTCCATCAATCCTATCAGCCCGACCAGTCATAATGTTCCTAAACTCCTCAGCCTGATGTCCCATGGAGGCAAACTTCCCATCAAAAATATCCAGCCTCTCATCCATATAGACCCTGTGCTGTGCAAATTGGGAGTTCCAGGACTCCGGCATATCAAAATTAATTCCATCAGTAGGGTCATCATGGGGCACACTCCCACTCCCTCCGGCCTGCTGGTCAAAAGCAGCCTGCTCCTCCTCTAGCTGCTGAGAATCAACACCCAGCTGATCCGCAGCCTGCTAAACATTCCCCTGAGCCTTCAGAATAGCCGCCTCATCAAAATATAAACATCGATTACCGTAGTATTCGATGTCCATCTTTCCCAAAGAAATGTCAGAAAAGGCATGAGTCTTCTCAGGTAGACGAACAACAGACTCGATTTCAGGAATTTGAACATCAAAATGTTGAAGGAGTCTGCACACATGCATTGGGTAAGGGAGGGGTTGCTTGGGTTTAGAGTCGGAGGCTTGGTTCATCTTGGCAAGGATAATGGAAGCCCAATTCAAAACATTACCATTTAAAATGGCATCCATAGCTCTAAGTTCAATTTGAATAGGGCGGGAGTAATTTGGAGAAGTTTGGGGCAACAAAATATGGCTAACAATATAGTGAAGGACTCTATTGTCGGCGGTCATTTGGTTCGCTCGCTTCTCGCCCTTGAGATATGCACGATCGGGGCGGAGTAATTTTCGAAAAATAGGGTCAACATCCCCTTTTGATGTACCTTCGCCCGATCGTGAAATCCCAAAGACTTGGAATAAAGCCTTGGGGGTAACCTCAAAACGTTTTCCTAACACGGAGGTCTCATAAGAATTCCCAACCGGCCTAAAGTTAGCATAAAATTGTCTAACTAGCCTAATGTAAATAGGGCCATTAAACGATATGAAACCCATAAGCTTTTGAGTTTTGAGGGCATCTACAAAAGGGAATCCTCTACTATTGAGATAAGCTTCACTTACCCATGTTTGAGTAGCATAATCGTTGGAAGCAAACTTTCTCTCCCTCTCAATGCAATTGGCTCTATGGTAGAAATCATCCTCCTCTTCAATTGGTTCCTCCATTCTAGGCTTCTTCCCTTTTCTTCTATCCGATGATGAAGCCATTTGCACTTATAATTGAAAACTAGAAGAAATTTTGAGAAAATTGGGGTTTTTGAAAGTTAGGGTTTTGAAAGGGAATGATGAATTTGGGGGATAAAAATGTGGATTTGATGTGAAATAAAGGATGGGAATGAGTTTAGAAGATGAAATCTTGTTGAAAAATGAAAGAAATATTGATTTTGGGTGAAATATGTGATGAAAGAGGTGAGAGAGCTGAGAAAACTCGAGTGAGAAGAGAGAGAGGTTCGTGCAAAACTGGGCAAAATCGCAGCAGCATCAGACTAAATCTGATGAAATCACTCGAGTGATTTTTAAAACACTCGAGTGTTTTTCAGAAATTTACTCGAGTGATTTTGGGTGAAAACCTGAAAAACACTCGCGTGAATTGAAATTTACTCGCGTGCTGCCCGAAAGTTGGATTTTCAGAAAACTGCGATTCACTCGAGTGAAATGGGATTCACTCGAGTGTTGGACGAAACACTCGAGTGATTTAGAAAACACTCGAGTATTTTCCATCAGACCTGCTCAAAAACTTTTTCAATTAAAACTGATTTAATTTTGAATTAAAATTACTCGAGTGATATTAGAAACACTCGAGTCTTTTTATCAGTGAAGCTTAAAAACACAGTTTTTAAAACACAAAACACAAAATTCACCACATGTAATGAAGACAATAGATAGGAAACATAATCACACACAGTTAAAACATATATTTATAACATCTCAAGGTCCAATTGTTCATCAAACACCAATGCACATGAAATGAGACATGCTTGGTGATTTTTCACAAACACAAATCAATTAACTAATGCTTGACTCATCTAAAATTCCAAGTTCCCCTCTTATATGATAAAAGGTATCTCTTGGTAATGGTTTTGTAAAAATGTCCGCTAATTGATTTGTGGTACTTACAAATTCAATTGTGCAATCACCCTTTTGAACATGATCCCTTAGAAAATGATGTCTAATTTCAATGTGTTTAGTCCTTGAGTGATACACCGGATTCTTAGTTAAGTTGATTGCACTCGTGTTATCGCACTTAATATGAATATTTTCAAGTTTCAAACCAAAATCCAATAGTTGTTGTTTCATCCACAAGAGTTGAGCACAACAACTACCGGCGGCGATATATTCCGCTTCGGGGGTGGAAAGAGCAACACAAGCTTGCTTTTTAGAAAACCATGACACTAATGAACTTCCCAATAAATGGCAAGTACCACTAGTGCTTTTGAGATCAAGCTTGCATCCCGCAAAGTCGGAATCCGAATAACCAACCAAACTAAGACTAGTATCACTAGGATACCATAATCTGGTGTTAATTGTTCCTTTAAGATATTTAAAAATATGTTTGACCGCGGATAGGTGTGATTCCTTAGGATTAGCTTGAAAACGGGCAGACATGCATACACTAAACATAATATCCGGTCTAGATGCGGTAAGATATAGAAGACTACCTATCATGCCTCTATATTTACTAACATCAACCGGTGTACCTTGTTCATCCTTGTCTAGGTAGCATGATGTGCTCATGGGAGTGTAGGCTTCTTTGCATTTGTCTATTCCGAATTTTCCAAGGAGCTCCTTGCAATATTTTCCTTGATGCACAAAAATCCCCTCCTTGACTTGCTTGATTTGAAATCCTAGGAAGAACTTGAGCTCCCCCATCATGGACATCTCAAATTCCTTTTTCATCAAATTAGAGAACTTGCTACACAAGGACACGTTAGTGGCACCAAAGATAATATCATCTACATATATTTGCACTAACAAAATGTCCTTTTTGGTTTTATAGATGAATAGGGTATTATCAACCTTTCCTCTTTGAAAGTCATTTTCTAATAAAAAGGTACTTAATCGATCATACCAAGCTCTAGGAGTTTGTTTTAATCCATAAAGTGCCTTTTTCAATTTATAAACATGGTTTGGAAATTCATGACTTTCAAAACCGGGTGGTTGCTTAACATACACTTCTTCATTTATGAAACCATTCAAGAAAGCACTCTTGACATCCATTTGATAAAGAGTAAATTTCATAATTGATGCAAAGGCAAGCAAGATTCGGATTGCCTCAAGGCGTGCAACCGGAGCAAAGGTCTCATCATAATCAACACCTTCCTCTTGGTTGTATCCTTGGGCAACAAGTCTAGCTTTGTTTCTTATAATCAAACCCGATTCATCAAGTTTATTTCTATAAATCCATTTTAAACCAATTATGGTATGATCATCGGGTATAGGCACTAATTCCCAAACATCATTTCTAACAAATTGATTTAGTTCTTCTTGCATGGCCATAACCCAATGTTCATCCAAAATTGCTTCCTTAATTGAATTTGGTTCGATTTGAGAAACAAAGGAAACAAAATGACAAATATTTTGAATTGTCCTACGAGTTAATACTCCCTTTGAAAGGTCGCCTATGACATTGTCAATAGGGTGAGCTTTCACCGTTTTCCAAGCCGGATCAAGGTCATTTTTTACTTCTCCTTCATCCTTTAAAATCTCCTTCCCTTTTTCCTCTTTTGAAAACTCAAAACCTTCATCACAACCATCACTTAAAACACCATCTTCTTTCGAAGACTCATTAAAAACCACATGAATAGATTCTTCAATAGTCATAGTTCTTTTATTAAAAATTCTATATGCTTTACTATGTGAAGAATAACCCAAAAATATTCCCTCATCGGATTTGGAGTCAAATTTTCCAAGATGATCTTTTCCATTATTTAGCACATAAACTTTGCATCCAAAAACATGAAAGTAGGATATATTTGGTTTTCTTCCTTTGTAAAGCTCATAGGGGGTTTTCTTGAGCATGGGCCTAATTAGAATTCTATTCATGACATAGCAAGCCGTATTAATGGCATCGGCCCAAAAATAATGAGGTACTTGAGAATCATTTAGCATGGTTCTTGCAAGTTCCTCTAACACCCTATTTTTCCGCTCTACCGCTCCATTTTGTTCCGGAGTTCTTGGTGCGGAATATTGGTGTTCAATACCATGTTTATCACAAAATCTATCAAACTTGTAGTTTTCAAATTCACCGCCATGGTCGGTTCTAATAGTAATTACTTTTTGGTTTACTTGGTTTTGCACAAGTTTAACATGGCGTTTAAGCACAAGTTTAACATGGCGTTTAAAAGATTTGTAGGTCTCACTCTTTGCACTTAAAAATAATGTCCATGTAAATCTAGAAAAGTCATCAACAATCACCAAACCATAGTAGTTGCCACCAAAGCTTTTTACTTGAGAAGGTCCAAACAAGTCCATATGAAGCATTTCTAATGGTCTTGTTGTGGACACATCATTTTTAGAACCAAAATGGTTTTTGGTGTGCTTGCACTTCTTACAAGGAGTACAATCACCTTCAATTTTAAAATCTAGCTTTGGTAATCCAACTACTAAGTCTTTTGATTGTAGTTTCTTTAATTGATTTACATTAATGTGAGCGGTCCTACGGTGCCATAACCAAGTGTCACTCTCTTTGCTAACTAGACAAGTAGAAACCAAAGAGGTGATATTGTTTAATTCAACCAAGTAAGTATTATTAGACCTTTTGCCAACAAATTTGATAGATTCATCTTTGTCACTTTTTATGAGACATTGGGTAGAGGTAAATAATACATGGTTACCAATATCACAAAGTTGACTAATGCTCAAAAGATTGTGTTCTAATCCTTGAACATAAAGTACATTATCAATAACCAAGTTGGAAGAATTACCGACTTTACCAATCCCAAGAATTTTGCCTTTGTTGTTGTCTCCATAAGTGACATATCCACCTTCTTGAGGAGTAAGCTCTATGAAGTTCCGCTTATCTCCCGTCATGTGCCTTGAACATCCACTATCAAGATACCACGGCTTCTTTTCGGTTCTAAGGCACACCTACAAGACACAATCATTTTCTCATTTTGGGTACCCAAATTATGTTGGGTCCCTTTGGGTTAGCTTTTGGTGCTTCTTCCTTTTTAATCCAAACATAAGTGCCCTTTTGAATTTCAAAATGTTTTATGTGGCACCTATTGTTTGTATGTCCAAACTTTCCACAATAAAAGCAAGTTGGTTTCTTTGTATAATCAATTTTAGAAAATGAACCAACCTTTTTATTGTCCTTTTTCTTATGGACATATCCTAAACCGGTTTTGTTTGAATAATTTCTTTGAGAATTAATTATCCGGTCTAGGTTTCTATCACTATTTGATATTGTGAGTTTGTGTTTCAAATCTTTTATTTCATTTTCAAGAAAGTCACATTTCTCACAATGAGTGATAGTTTCCTTAGGATTTGCACAATCACAAACATGACTAGAGCTAGCAAGTTCTAAGGATGCATTTTGGAGTTTCAAATCATTTATGTATTTTTCCAATTCATTGATTTCTTTTTTATACTCCAAAATTTTCTTTCCTTTTTCCTTGTTAACCTTAGCTAGTTTTTCAAATTGTGTCAACATTTCATTATACTCATTGAGCAAATCATCATAAGGAATAGAGGAAGAGGAAAAGCTAGAACTTTGAGATGATACCTCATCCTCATTTTCACTCTTGGCACTTGAGGCTTCATTGTTGCTTCTAGCCATGAGACATAGATTTGCAACTTCATCATCCGAGCTACTTGATGATGAGTTTGCTTCCTTCTCCGGTGCATCCCACACAATGTAAGCTCTCTTGCCTTTCCCCTCTTGGGTCTTCTTTTCACTCTTTCTCAAGTATGTAGGACATTCCATCCTTATATGTCCAATGCCTCCACATTCATGACACTTCACTACATCACTTGAAGTCTTGTTCTTTGATTTTTGTTCCTTGGGTCTTCTATCTCTTGATGATGAGCCACTCTTCTTACCCTTGAGGAATTTATTGAATCTTTTCGCAAATAATCCAATTTCCTCCTCATTGAGTGCATGATCGGAGTTATCACTTGTAGAGTCATCTTCAACCTCTTTTACAACTTTGGTTGAGGCCTTGAGAGAGATGATCTTCTTCTTTTTGTCCAACTCCTCATGTGAGCTAAGTCTTGATAGATCAATCTCATGTTCCTTGAGCTTCCCAAACAAGGTTGCCAAGTCCATAGTGTTCAAATCCTTGGACTCCTTGATGGCAGTGACCTTTGGTTGCCATTTTCTATCAAGGCATCTCAAAATTTTGTGAGTAGTTTCACCATCACGAAATTGCTTTCCTAGAGAAATCAAGTGACTAATGATATGTGAAAACCTCTTTTGTAAGTCATCAATACATTCATTCGGGAACATGTGAAATAATTCATATTCATGTGTTAAAGAATTTAATCTAGCATTTCTTACTTCACTTGTTCCTTCATGTGTGACTTCCAAAGTGTCCCACATTTCCTTAGCCGACTTGCATTGAGAAACTCGATAAAATTCATCATGGGATAAAGCGGAGAAGATGATGTTCTTAGCTTTTAAATCATAGGATACTTTCTTTTTATCATCATCACTCCAACTTTTCCTAGGAATTTCAACGACTTCCCCATTTATCATATGTCTAGGAATATATGGACCATCCTCTATTGCATCCCAAATATCGGTGTCTATTGCTTCAATAAAAACTCTCATCCGAACCTTCCAATAAGCATACCCTTCACCATTAAAGAATGGAGGGCGATTTATTGAAGAGGATCCTTCTTGATAATTGCTAAAGCCCATAGTTTACAAAGGATCTTTTCGAAAAAGCTTTTACGCTCGATCTTTCGACCGAGCTCTGATACCACTTGTTGGAAACCAACAAGCGGGCTTAGCAATTACTAGAGGGGGGTGAATAGTAATATGAAAGCAACAGTGACTAATTTTCGATGCAATTAAAAGATAATTGATCAAAAGCATGATTTTCTGAAACTGGGCAATTTACTCGAGTGATTTTAAGAACACTCGAGTGAAAACCTACGAAATACTCGAGTGATTTGGAAAACACTCGAGTGTTTTATGCAGAACAGAAAAATTCAGTTTCAGAGAAATTTAGCCAAATGATTCAATATCTTAAAGACTAGGCAAGAGCTGATATTAATCAAAGTAGAGGGCAATTAAATGAAGGTATAACAAGTTGAAAACAATTTAATTGCTACCAATTTCTACTTGAATTGTAAAAGCCCCTTTCTAGAGAACTTAGGGTTTGGTTTTTCTTGAAATCTAAGAAAGCTATAAAGAGAGAGACAACACCAATTTATCCTGGTTCACACTCAATCTAGAGTGTTAATCCAGTCCCCCTAATCAACTTAGGAGTTTCTACTAGTAATCAAATTGTTAGAAATTACAAGGCTAAATTGAGATTCCTCACTCAATCCTAACCCTTTTCAAGAGTGTACCAAACTCTTGAAATTTCTACCCTAACTTGATTTGGTGATGAAGAGTCCATTCTTCTTTTGCTCCTTGGAACCTCCAAGAGCTCCACCAAAGCTAAGAACCTCTTAGCCCTTGCTTGAGAACCTCTCAAGTCTTGAATGAACCTAAGACCCACTTAGGTACACTTGGTTACCAACCAAGATTTTTAGAACAAGAAGTGTATGAGTGTTTGAGAATTGTACAACAAATAATTCTCTTACAATTAAAGCACACTCTCTTAACTCACTAAGACAATAATAAAGATGAATGCTTGGTTGAGTTTAGAGAGAGAAAAGATTTTAACACTTGAGAGAGATGGAAATCAATGAAAGAGTATTGGCTTGTTCTAGTAAATGAGGTCAACCCTTCAGAATATAAGTTAGGGGACAAAAAGGAAGGAAAAACCAAGTTATTCTTCCTTTTTGTCCTCTTCTAACGTTTAGAAAAATTGCTGTCAGACCCAAAACACTCGAGTCTTTTTGAAAACACTCGAGTGTTTTGGTCAACTCTGATAGGGTTGCCTTTTTACTTTATCCAACGGCTATATTACTGAAAATTCATAAATCACTCGAGTGTTTTGAGAATCATTCGAGTGAATTGCTTAATGTTGGAAAAATTAAGTTTTTCTAACATTGTTTTCAATTCTCTCTTCAAGCCTAATTGGTTTTAATCTCAACCTTTCATGCATAATTATCATGTGACCTTATGTGAGAATAAAAACCTAAACTACCCACTCTCATAAATAAAATAAAATACATTAAAATTAAATGAGAATGAATAAATAACTAAGCATTTGATCTTCTTTAATGTTGGGCTTGCATTCTTCACTTTAAGTCCATAATTTAATTACATTGTCATCATCAAAATTAATCCGCCTTAATCGGAGACTTGATTTTACATTGGAGGCCTCAGGATGTGAGATAGAAAAGCATGCATCATGCCACTTGCATTAAAAAGGAAATATAATGAATGACGTGTGCCCATATGTATATGCATTTCTATTTGTTAATTTATTTAACTGTGAATGATAGGATTTTTATTCTCACTTGATTATGTGAATGTGTATAGCTTAATCCCCTACCTTTATTAGGTGATGGCTCGCTGTCTTGCCTGCTTGGAGATCCGACCACTCCTTAGCAGAGTATGGGAGTATGAGGACCATCGGGCGACCTATGAAGGGGAGGTAGAGATCACTTTCTGCCACCATAGCCCTCTCGCCGGAGTCCGTCCTAGCAGGTTCTGTATCCCTGTTATTTATACTATTCATGTACCTCCTTTCTAGACTTACCATGGACCATCCCCTACTCAACTAGCTCGTCGCTTTTATAGATTCCGTTTTCGTCCTCCTACTCGCTCTCATCCTTCTACTGCTAGAGTTTTCAGAGAGAAGACTCCTCATCCTAATCTGACAAGTCCAATATATATATATATATATTTAAGTAAGAGCGTCGCACCAAGGTTGAGCCAATTTATCAATGCATAAAGTTGTTTTCTGGTATATGAAATCCTAGCTTGGGTGATACCCATATTCATTACTTCGATCATCCTCACTCCTTATTTATCCGTGGATTTTTTCTTTCTCTCATAAATGTGAATTTCAAATTTTGAAGATTAGACCAAGAAGAATTACAGAAGTGACACGAATATTTTTGAGTAAAACATCATATTAATCTCTTAAAGATATAGATCAAATTAGTTTTTCAAAAAAATAATCATCAAATAAGTTTTTTAAAATTTAAATAGCCAATAATAATATAATTTTGGTCCTCGAAAAGTTTACATGACCATCAAATTAATTCCTAGATGAACCAGTGTGATGACTCTGTAAAATTCCAAAAATTCATTTGGTAACTTTTTTTGAAGGACAAATTCAGTGCTCTTTGTATTGAGTATCATAGTGATGTTTTATTCAACCATTTCCCTTTCAATGGCCACATCAATTAGCATGACATGATCTGTACCTATAATGTGTACAATGCATACATTGTTAGTTCCATGATGAACATGATGAATGTTTTGATAATGACAAAGTGTTTTTGAACAAGCTACAAGTGTTGATCAAGTTTCAAGCTCAACAAGCAACAACAAACATCAAATGAAGAAGAGAGAAAGCAAGCTCATGAAGACCTAAGTTTGAGTGTATTTGTATTTCTTTTATCTTTTGCCTCTCAAGCTTCATAGGTTTTTTATTTGAGTAGATTATTATAGAGGGTAGTGAATCTCATTCATAAGTCATGATTTAATCATAATTTGAGTTTTCACTTAACCTAGAATCAATAGGTGGCTTAAAGGTTTTAAAGGAAAGGTTGGATTTTGAGAAAACAAGTTTTGAACATGTGCAGTACCAACTTAATCGATTAAGTGACTAACTTAATCGAGTACTACTAGAGTAGTCTGCAACTTAATCGATTAAGTACTGCTGAACTGATTTTTAAAATACGTTTTTCACTTCTCAAAATCAGTTTTTCAAGTGCTACAACTTTTGGGTATTCTATATAAACCTTTTCCTATTATTTGTGAAGAATTAGAATCATTTCATACAAGTTTTACAAAGAATCAAGCCACTCTATTCTCTCTCATTTTCTAAAGATCAAAGTTCTCATATTTTCATATTCTTTGATCAAGAACCTTTGAATCTCTTATGGTGAATTGTCATAACTCTTGATTGAGATTCATAGGATTGTTTTGTGTTTTCTATTGTGTTGTAATCTTTGCAAGAAGGCAAGCCACTACAACAAACAAGAAGTCTTGGTGTGTCGATTTTATCATCAAGCAAGTGCATTCTTATTGAAGAAGAAGAAGAAGTCTTGGTTGTGAATCAAGCAAGTGAAGTCTTGGTGTGTGGTTTATCATCAAGCAATTGAAGACTTGTTGTGTCGATTATCAACAAGGGGTAGAGGTTAGATTAGAGAGAAGATCAATAGGATTACAAGGCAAGGTTGTCGGTTATCTCTTGTAAGCTAGCAAGAAGGAAGTCTTGTGAGGCAATCACTTGTAATTTGAGAACTCTAATTCCTCATAGTGAAGAATCTCTCTTGGTTGAAGAGGGGACTGGATGTAGCTTTCAAGCGGATGAAAGTGAACCAGGATAAATCACTGTGTCGTATCTCTAAACCCTTACTCTTTATATTCAAGTCATTTGATTGCGTTCTTGATTGAAAACCTAGAAAGATTGATTTTCATAATTGATTGAATTGAATCTTTAATTGTTCAAATTGATAAAGGGAAAATCATTTTCATAACTAGGTTAATCAATAAGAATATAGGTGTTAATCATTTCCGTTGAATCTCTGATCTTTCGTGTGAATTGATTGATTTTCGTATGCGAATGAAAACTTGATTTTTCTGGTTTCTGCAAGTAATACTCGAGTACACGACTTGCTTAATCGAGTAAATTGCAGGTTAATCGATTAAGTGCTGTAGAATTTGCAAAAATCATTTGTTTTGATTGTTTCGATTTGTTTCATTCGAAAATCTTTCAAGGTAGCTTCAACACCTATTCAACCCCCTTCTAGGTGTGTTCCTAGTGGTTCCTTAGTCTCTCCAACCACCAATTGCGGTTTCCTCATACATGACTTCAAAAAGAACAAGAATATACCACATGATGGTTAAACTTTCGAAGCATCTGTGAAATAAAGTTAGTTCGATGTTATGCAAGTGCAAGGATAATGATAAACCCGCATAAATTTCGAGAAAAAGAACGAGAGGGAATTACCACAACTTTCTTGGGGAGGGTTGAGAATGAACCTTTCTAGGTAAGGACCTCCTTGAATAAAGGAACCAATTGAACGTTTGGTTGTTGCCTTGGATAAGGATGCACACTTTCAAAGTACGCACCTTATGGGGCAGACCTTTAATTTCTTCAATATTCAGGTGCTTTTAATATTCTTGAGCTCCTTTATCTTTGGTTAGTCTTAGAGTTCACCATGATAGCACTTGAGATTGCTATCAATGGTGATGATATCGTTATATGTAAAATGGTGTGTGGCCGATGACCTACTATCACTAGGATGGTCATGGATTGGATATTAAACAAATCAATACCAAACCAAACTAAATTGAATGAAGGGGTTTCGATTTTTAAACTGAACCTATTTTAGTTTAGAGAATAATGTATCTCCTCATATGAGCAGAGAAATTATCTCCTTAATCCACTAATATGATGACACATGGCACTATTTTTATTTTTATTTTTTGTTCTTTTCCAAATTGCACTGCCTTTGTTGCTTTCTGGGAAAACACAGGTGAGGAAGAAAACACCACCATCGCACAAGCCTCTCGAACTAGCAGCCACCGACGGCACAGTTAGCAACCACGCAGAGTACCCACCGCCAAAACGCCACTGCCACCATATATTGCAAGCCAGATGCCATCATCCATAATCCAAATAAGCCTAGGCCATTGTTTCACTTATCGAAATCCTTGATCCCATTTCACATGCCCGTGGTATTAATTAGAGGAAAGTGCAGTGGTGGCGGAAGACAGCACTCGGCGCGACAGTGGTGGGCGACTGGCGCGGCGGTGGTGGGCGACTGGCGCGGCGGTGGCGAGCGTCAAGGCCCGATGGTGGTGAAGGAGTGGCGTTCGCGTTTTCTTCTGCGTTGTATTTCTTCTTATTCTCTTGGTATTTGTTTCGTTGTTGCCCTTGTGTATAATCAGACTATTAATTGGGCTATTTTCTAATTAAAAAAAGATTTTAAAAAATAGAGCCACATCGCATTATATAAGTGGGTTAAGGAGGTAAGTTATCTCCTCATATGAGGAGATACTTTATTTTCTTTAGTTTATGAAATGGTTCTATTGAAAAAACCAGTTTTAAACCGGTTTAGCAATAGAACCAGTTTTAGAACCGTTTTATTTTCAAAAACTAGTTTTATATCCAACAACTGAAAACGTTTTGTAAGGTTCTGACTTCGAGATTGAAGATGAAGGAGAAGTGAGGGGTTCACTAGTGCTGGTAGCAAGTTGATGGGTTTGGAGGAGGCTCGGATGACTATGACGACGACGTTGTCGTATTCGATGGAGGAGCACAGGTATTGCAAAGGTTCGACGAAATAGAAGAGTTATTACAAAGGCTCTGGTGATGACACCATTGAATTGCAGAGGCTCAATGAGGAACTGATGGCACTGAAGATCGATGATTCTATCCAATCGGAGGATCACTCTCAAGGTGGTGAGAGCACAAAGACGACGGCCGCTATGATAAAGGTCGGGTCTCGAGGGAAAGAGCAAATGAGAGGAGAGGGGGAGAGAGAGAACAAGTGACAACGGTGAGTTTCCAATGGCATTGGCTTTGGCTGAACGACGGTGGGAGAGACGAGGGTTAAGGAGAAGGGAATAATATTAGGGTTTTTTAGATCTGTGGCTGTGATTGTAAGTAATGAGGTGAAATTGGGCTGTGATTGTAAGTAATGAGGTGAAATTGATCACCTTAACATGTTGGGTTAACAATTTATGAGTTTGATTAGATCCAATATGTTTGAAATGGATTGAATTTAAATCCATATAAAAAAAATCTAGATTTTAAGAGAAAAAATTTTAACACCCCACACTCAACTATCCACACCCCACTGTTTTTTTAAAATACCAAAAATACCTCACTTACTCGCTTTCCCCTTCCCACCCTCACCCCACCCTTTCCCTACCCCACCCCACCCCACCCCTTCCCTTCCCACGGCCACCCCACCCCACTCCTTCCCTTTCTCCACCCCACCCAACCGCTTCCCTTCCCATGGCCACCACACCTGACCCCACCTAGCCTCATCCCTTTTCTTCTCTTCCCTTCTCACAGCCACCCCCACTCCCACCCTGCCCTTCCCTTCACATTGCCATCGCCATCGCCACCGCCCCACCTCTTCTCATCCTAAGTTTTGGTCGTGATCCTTGTCATAGCCCATGGTCTTGACCCTTGTCACAACTGAACCTTGAAAAAGATAGGAGAGAAGAGATTGGACGGGTCGTGATTCTCTTCACGACCCATGGTCGTGACCCTTCTCACGATCGAAACCATGCAAAAGCTGGTCATGACCTCAAGGTCGTTAGTATGTTCACGACGAGGACGAGTGGTGGCGCTTTTGTTACCGCTGCTGCTACGGCTGGCTGCTGCCACGACTACGACTTTGGGCTTTCGTTCCTGCGGTTGATGAAGGACGACGGTGACAATGAACTTGAGTGGCGCGGAAAGATGAAGGGTGGCACAAAAGGACGGCGATGACGGCTGCTTGCTTCGGTGCAGCTGCCAGCGAAGAGGGGGTGGGGTGGGGTGCACTCAGGCCCGGTCCTAACCTATCTTGGGCCCTAGGGCGAAATTTTTTTTGGGGCCCTACTAAAAAAAATTATTAAAAATAAATCAATTAAAACACTATATATTTATATATTTAATTAATTAAAACAATGATAACAATCAATAATAAAAATAGGTATTATATAAAATAGAGTTGAAATAAAATAAAAAATTTATTAATTAAATAGGTAATTAAAATTGTTTTCATGTTACTTCTTCCGTCTTTGTATATAATATCATTTTGGTTGAATTCACGTTCATTACTAAAGTTGTTAATTTAGTTAATTGTATTGAAAATGTGAACATTTGATATGTTTTTTTTTTCCAAAACTATACTTATAAGTATTATTGAGAATCTAAAAATTGTTGAGTAAATATGGATGTTTGTGGGAAAAAGTACCTAATTGTCATTGAAAATTTGTATTAGGTCTTATAAATAAGAACAAAATAAAATTCTCAAAATGATGTTATATTTAGGGACAAATGGAGTAAATTTTAAAAATAAAGTTCATAAGTTAACCTATTTATAAGTCAAGTGAGCAAATAAAAAAAATAAATTAAAATATTATGCTAAACTATTAATAATTGAAAGATAAAAAATATGCAACTATTAATTTTTTTAAGTATAAGTACTATTAAAAAAATTTATGGGACCCCTAAAATTTTTGGGCCCTGGGCGGTGGCCCTCATTGCCCACCCCCAGGGCCGGGCCTGGGTGCACTTAGGGTTCCAAGCAAGAAGAAGAAGAATCGAGAAGATGGAGAAGAGAAGGATGGTAAAAAGGGTTTTTTTTAAGAAGGGAAGTTATGTATTTTTACATCTAAAGTGAGGTGTAAAAATTCTTTGGTGGGATCTTAAAATTTTTGTAAATTAGTTTTTTGACACACCACTTTAATTAGTTAACCCTCTTTTTTCTTTTAATACCTTATTACCCTTAATATAAAATAAACTACCCAAAATACCCCTTTTTCTCTTATTAAATAGAAACCTATTTTTTCTTCTTCCTTCTTTTCTTCTTATTCACGTTAACTGTCCAGCAACCTCTTCCAACCTTCATCAACCCAAAACTTCTTTTTTCCTCCATCTTTCTTCAATTGCAAGCAATTCATAAACATTCATTAAGGTAATTCTATGATCATAAACTTGATTCTTTATGTTTTTTCTTTGTTTAGTATGTGTTTGAAGTGGTTAACATTAAGCAAACAATACATATGTAGTTTTTTTTTCATCGTTGCAGGGTGTAAGCGAGCCAAAAAAAACATAATCTCGCTAACCCCCAACGAGCGTTATAAAATTAAAATTTTATAACGCTCGCTGACCCCACAGCGAGAAAAATAACACTCTCGCTGATTAGTAAGCGAGCAAACCTTCCCAGATATACAGCACAGACAAGATAAAACTCAAACAAAAATTCAATAAACATATCCTAAACACTAAACAACACAGATCTATAACTATTAATCAATGAATCTAAGATTTCTAAACACATTATACAATTAAATGAAAAAAACGAAAATTAAAAAAAAATAACAAAATAGTTGCAGTATCCATGAGAGAGAAGGAAAAGGATGGAACACACTAACCTTTGTGTTTGTTCTTGTGTCTCTCTACTTCCCTGTGCTTGCTTTGTGGAGGAGAGTAAAAAAGATGCTGTGCTTGCTTTGTGGAGGAGAGGAGGGAGTGTTGTGCTTGCTTTGTAGAGGAGAATAATAACTTGGAGCAGAGAAGGGAGTAATAACGTGCAGAACGTGGAGCAGAGGAAGGAGTAAAAGTTTTCAGTTAATGAAAAAGATAGAGGAGGGAGTATTAACGTGGAGAGTAAAAAGAGGAGGGTGTATTAAAGTGGAGCAGAGGAGGGTTCTAGTTTCAACGTGCAGGGATGGAGTAATAATATTGGAGGAGGAAATCTTTGTGGAGGATGTGAAAAAATGTATTTTGAATTTCAAATTTCAAAATGAGTGGAAGAATGGGAAGGATAAGGAAGGAATAAGAAGGGTTATTTTAGGATTATTTAAAATTTATAAGGTTATTTTGGTATATTCATTTAAAAAAGGGGTTAACTAATTAATGGGATGAGTCAAAAAACTAGAACCCAAATTTTTTCTCGACTTTAATAGTTTGGTTATGTTCATATAAAATTTGGTTGAGTAGAGCTTCAGGTTTTGGACACCCTTAACTATCACTCCTATGCAACGACGCTTTGGCGATGAATTTTCAAGAATTGGGTTTTGCTTTTAAGCGAAAGCATATTTTGTTTAACTAATGAAAAATATTTCTAATACAAAATTATGAATGAGAAATTGTTACAGAGTACATTTGCTTTTTATTATGGTTTATCAATTTGTAAGTCCTTGATTTAAGGTTTTTTTTAAAAAAAATTTGTCCCTAAACTATTTTTTTGATGATTGAGTCCATAAATTTTCCTTAAAACATTTAAAATTTGTCTTTTTGTCACTTAAATGATGATATGACTGACAACATGTTACATAACTTTAGTCATGTCGATAAATAACATGTCGCGTGAATTTTTCAAAATAAAAAATTTGAAATTAATTAAAAATCATATTATTTTTAAGAAAATTAAACTTTTTAACTATTTTTAAAATAATTAGTATAAAAAACAATGTGATCCCACTTGACACCACGTAGCACATCACTTTAAAGTGATGTAACATGTCATCAACCATATCATCAATTAAGTGATGGAAATGTCATTTTCAAATGTTTAAGCAAATTCAAGGTCAAAATGTAAAAGAAAAAAATTTAAGGACCAATTCTCATAGAATAAATAAATTCAGGAACTAAAAACCTAAATTAGTCTTTTATTGAAATATTACTTCTAATTAAAATATTTATATGAATTTTAATCTAATCAAAATGCTTAAACGTGTTGCTTTTGATTAAAATTCATAAACAGTTTTAAACTAAACAAGCTAATCGAGATACAAAAATAAAAATAAGCTTAAATGGCCTGAGTCTCCAAATCCATGGTTTGCTCACCCATCATATTTTCATTTTTTTCCCCCTTGTAGTAACGTTTTGTGGAGTTTTGGTGGATGAACAAGCAATAGCACGAGACTTCTATCATAGAATTAGACGACATCATGCAGGTGTTATATGTGTTAATAATGGCCTCACGACTTCATGTTAGTCACGTAAATGTCGACATCACTTTGTTGCAACACATTTCTCTTACACGTCCAAGGCATTAACCACCCATTTCTTCTCAAGTATACTTCCTTTGTCTCTTGTTATAAGTCATTTTTACCTAATTTACACGTATTAAGAAAAGTAATTATTACTCTCAAATCTATAAAGAAATATACTCCCTACGTACCTAATTATGGGACCTCTTTGAAAGATTTCATGTCCATTAAGAAAGTGAATTAATTTATGAAGGATATATTTAAAATAAACTTTTTAATACTACCTAGATATTCTAAAACGACTTATAAAAAGAGACACTAAATCTATCAAAATGATACCCTATAACAAGGGACTGAGGAAGTAGCACATAAGTTGATGTATTAATAGCAAAGTTGACCTTAGTTGCTGTATGAAGCACGAAGGTTGTTCTTGAATTTAGAGTCACGCTGCTTCATGTTCCTACTTATCAAATTGGCTGCATGACTCATTGTCCTCCAATGGTTCTATCCTACACGCTAAGAAGCTTATTTCCATGGTTAAGTGAGCAATGTGGCAACTTCAATGTATTGGAAATATGAACTTTTGATAATGTATTTTCAAAATTATCTTTATTAATATTATTGCAAATTTAAAAAGTGTTAAATAAATAAGTGTGTTTGTGAAAAAAAGTAATTAATGGTCATTGAAAATTGGTAAAGGGTCTTATATATAAGGACAAAATAAAAGTGTCAAAAGAGTCTTATATTTCGGGGCGGAGGAAGTATTATTATTCCAAAGTTATTCCTATTTAAAACTTTACTACTCTATTCATTTCTCTATCTATTGTAATTATTACCCTATCACTCCTATATAATTATGAACGTTGTATTCGGAATAAACTCTTTAATACTACCTAGATTTTCTAAAACGACTTGTAAAAAGGAATACCAAATCTATCAAAATGGTACCTTATAATAAGGGACAGAGGGAATAGGACATAAGTTGATGCATTAATAGCAAAGTTGACCTTAGTTGCTGTATGAAGCAGGAAGGTTGTTCTTGAATTTAGAGTCACGCTGCTTCATGTTTGTACTTATCTTATTGGCTGCATGACTCATTGTCCTCCAATGGTTCTATCCTACACGCTAAGAAGCTTATTTCCATGGTTAAGTAAATTTGCAGGAGAGCAATGTGGCAACTGCCATGTCCCTTCTACTAACATTGAGAAAACAGAATGACACTGCATCATGGCATGCTGGGGAAAGACCAACAGACTGAAACTTAACAACTCATGAGAAACTCTAATGAGCTCTCTACAAATTTGAAGTCCAACCAAACACTATGTGCATGTTTAGATGCACGTTGGATTCCCCTAGAATTAATTCTGGGAAATAGAAGTTACTCCCAGTTGTTTCACATCCAACGTGATTTTGAACCCTAATGTAATTTTTCAGCGCCAAACCAAACATGCACTAATAAAATACAACTAAAGAATACAAATCAAACGTGAACTTAGTCTTACGTGATCATGTCATGGTCACTCATGTCAAAATTCTTACACCTTTGCTCTTCGTGTCAGCTTTGTTTTCCATCTTAACAGGCAATGGAGGAGAGAACAGAAGCTTCTCCCTGTGTGCTAGACGCTGCCCTTTCACCATATTACTGGCAACACTTTTCAGATCCCTTGTAGAGTCCCTTTCTCCATCATCGCTGTTACATCTCGGTCCTCCGTTCTCCACCAACACTTCCTCGTCATCTTCAGCACCCTGAGAAGAATCCAAAACATCATCAACTGTAAAACCAACATTCTCCAACACCTCTCCTTGGTCATCACTAGATGAACTTCCATCCAAACAAGTCACATCCCCAGTTAGATCTGGTTCATACGCGTTGCTGCTATGAACCTCAAAAGATTTCCCATTCTCTGCAAATCTCACACTTTTCTGAACTCTAGGTTGAACTCCTTGCCGTTGCATAAAGACCCCATTTTCATTTGTAGAAACCCCATTCCTTCTCCTAATCAAAACACTGGGAACTCCATCATCATGATCACCATCATCATTGTGAATGCCCTCTGGCTCTGAGTCTTCAATATTCTCAGAAACTTTACACAATCTGCTAATTTTCTCAACTCTGCCCCTCAAATTTTGCAACAATTTTCTCTTCTCATCATCACTTGAATCTCTAGATTTGTTGACTTTCTGACCAAACCTCACACTCTTTGCTGCTTTGACATAAAACAAGTGCTTCTTCACAGCAACCCTCTCAATAGAGTCCAAAAACTGTACCAAATCTCTGCTAATCAACCTTTTACCGTCCTTAACCATGGGATCACAACCCTAAACCATAATCACAAATCATCAGGATAATAATAATCAGGACATCGTATAGCACAGAATCAACAACAACCAACTCTTTTCCCACTAGGCTTGGTCAACTACATGAACCAAACAATGTCATAATGTGCTACTCTCTCTCCATTTCATATGTAGTATTCATAGAGTTTTGTCACATGTTTCATATGTATTTTTTTTTTTTCAAAACTCAATACATAATTAATGTTATTTTTTCAAACACACCCTTATTTATTACACTCTCTTTTTCACTACCAATATCTTTCTCTCTCTTCGTATAAGGACACATCATTTAACCATTTTTTAAAACTCGTTCATAACCTTAAAACACACTACATGTGAAAGTATCTTAAAACATGATTAAAGACAAACCATTAGCATCAAAATCATTAAGGCCTTCAAGCAGAACTAATTAAAAAAGAGCAATTTTCTTTTTCCCGAATTTAAGCAAATCTAAATATCCACTAAATTACCTCAATGGAATCGAGTTGGAGGAGCAGGTCGAAGGCCTTGTGTGAAAGAGCAGCGAAATCAATGTCAGTATCATTGGAAAACGAGGATTTGAGAGCGTTGAATGCGGACTTGAGGAAAGCGAGGTGTTGGAGGTGCCTTAGGGTTCTTGATCTGCTAACGAGGAAGGAACGGAAATGGGTTTGAATTACACGAGCTGCGGCGTCACGTAGAGAACGATTAAAGTGGTAGGTGCGATGGTTGAGGGAAGATTCCAGGGATTCGATGCGATGAAGGAGCAATGAGATTTGTTGGTGTTGGTGTTGGTTGTTATAATGGGTTTGGGCAAAAAGGGTGTGAGATTTGTTGGGGTAGAGATGTGGAGGGAGAAGGTGGTTGTGTTGTTGATGTTGAGAAAGGAGTGAGGCAATGGCTTCGAGAAGGTGGGGGTGGGTGGGACTGGGTGGGGTGCAAAAAGGGTAAGAAGGAGGGTTGCTGCAGCAGCAGCAGCAGTTGGTGGAAGGAGGAGGGGGTTGGTGATGGGAGTGAGGGTGAGGGTGGTGGTGAGAGGCCATTTACTATTCCGTGCGAGTGCGGAAGAATGGAGGCGATTGTTTGATTCAGTCCTCAGTTCTTCAAGGGACAATGAATTCGTCTGAGAGTGACTCGAGGGTTTTGGATTCTGTATCAAAGCTATTCCCTCCCCGGAAAAAAAAAAAAAAAAAAAAAAAAAAAAAAAAAAAGAGAGAATGGTATATTTGGTTCCAAAGATATACCTTACATCCATTTAGTTCCTGAAAGATTTTGGTAATCAATTTAGTCTCCCAAAGATCAGAATGACATCCTGTTAGTCCCTTCGCCCATAAATCCGTTAGTAAATCTTTTTAGTGTCACGTGTCACATTCTCATTGATTATTTTTGGTGCACATATTTAGACACGAACCACAGAATTATTCCTTCATAAAATCTCAACCACTGCTTATATCTGACGGTCCAAATTTAAAAATGAAAAATAAAATAATAAAACTATATTTAATATTATTAAAAATTCGAAAAATATTAAAAAATAAGAAAAAATTATTAAAAACTTGGAAAAAAAATTTTTAAAAAAAATACTGAATTTGTTTTATAATTTTAAAATTAATAAAAATACAGAAAAAAATAAAAAATTCAGAAAATTTAAAAAAAACCGTAAAATATTTTTTAAAAAATACTGAAATTTTTCTTATATTGTAAAAATTAATAAAAAAAATTCAGAAAATAAAAAAAAATTAAGAAAATATCTTAAAAATATGTAAAATATTTTTTAAAAAAATACTTAATTTTTTTTATATTTTAAAAATTAGTAAAAAAAATTCAGAAACTAATAAAAAAATTCATAAAATTTTTAAAAAAATCAGTAAAATATTTTTAAAAAAAATACTGATTTTTTATATATTTCAAAATTTGATAAAAAATTCATAAAATAATGAAAAATTCAAGAATTTTTTAAAAAATCTGTAAAATATTTTTAAAAATTATGAAAAAGTGTCTTTATTTTTTTTAAACATTTTTAAAATAAAATAAAATTATGTAAATAAAAAATTTATAAAAATTTTGAAAAACATGTGAATATATTTTTAAATATTTTTGAAAATAATAAAAAATTGATAAATATATTTTTAAAAATTGGGGAAATATTTTTAAAAAAAATATGAAATTTTTATTTTTATTTTTCAAAACTTTATAAACTAAATCTGCTTTTAAAAATTTTAAAAGAGTTAAATGGTTTTCAAAAACTTTTCTTATTTTTTAAATTATTTTTCCTAATTTTTAATAATATTTTACAAAAATTTTAATAATATTTAGAATTTTTTAATTATTTCTAAGATTTTTATATTACTTTTTAGATTATAAAAAAACGAAAAAATAAATTTTCATATTTTTTTTAAAAATATATTTATGTATTTTTATTATTTTCAGAAATTTTTAAAAAATCTATTTGAAAGTTTTTTAAATTTTTTGACTTTTTCATTTTCATTATTTTATAAATATTTAAAAAAAGGAAGGACACTTTTTCATAATTTTTTAAAATATTTTACAGATTTTTAAAAAATTCCTGAATTTTTTAATTATTTTCTGAATTTTGTATTAATTTTTAAAATATAAAATTTAAGTATTTTTTTAAAAAATATTTTGCAGATTTTTTAAAAATTTTCTGAATTTTTTATTATTGTGATGTCCTAGACGGTGAGGACCTCCAAGGGTGTAGGAGATGACCTTCAAAGGTACCTCTGTCTAGGGTTGATCTGTGATGTTTGGGGGAAGTCCTCAGATGGCTAAAGGAAAGAGCCAAGAAGCAACCCTAATCACTGGTGTGTGAGGATGGCAATTAGGGTTAGAGGACGTACCTGAGCCCCATGTAGTACTGAGCTACTTATAGGGGGGAGCTAGTGCCCTAATGGGCTTGCTTTAGGCCCAAGTAGGGCCAGCCTGTACTAAGCTAGGAGCGGATAAGGTTGGATGAGCTGTCCTTGTGGATAAGGTTGGATGAGCTGTCCTTGTGGATAAGGTAGTGAGCTGTCCTTGTGGATAAGGTAGGGGGACGTCATCATGCCCTAGATGTCGGAGTTGGGGAGGTGTCGGACCTGGATGTCGGAACTGAGTGGGAACACGAGGTCGGCCTGTTGAGCGAATTTCAACCTTGAGAGGGCAGCGGGCAAAGTTTTTACCAGCGCGATAGAGCAGATTCTGCACCTGAACCAAGAGCTCCAAATACGGTACCTTGGCACCTCGGCTGGTTTCGGTGTGGAGGATGGGAAAATGGTCGACTATGACAAGGACGGGCTTGAAGTCGACCTAAACCAACCCAAGGAGAACCTGCCCGACCCTTTGGTGGAGAAGCCAGATGAGGAGTTCAACCCGAACTCGGTTGTCCTATCTAATGTCGAAGATGAAGCAGCGTAAGTCCCTTATGCTGGGCAGCTTGTGATTTGTGACTTGTCAATGTTTTTTGTAACATGTTTGACAGTGTTGGATTGTATTTAACTTTATTGTGTACAACATTTTGTTCTTATGCAAGTTCTTTCCAGTTTCAACTTGTTGCATACTATCAGTCTATGCAAGTTTTTATTCTAACTTGTTGCATTCGTATAGAATCCGAGGTCATTTTTAAATAACTAAGTAGAACTACCTTTGAGGATACAAGTTTTTTGTCAACTTGTTGTATTTGGATTTGATCGGACTTAAAACTTACCAATGCTAAACTCGGACGACTCAGTAAGTGCAGTAATCTTATAAGTTTTCCTCTGAATAAAGGTACTGTATATAAGTGCATACGGTAGGGAACTCGGATCTACCCACTTTAGCCGAAGTGGGTGTCCTCGGCCCCGATGTAAAAGAGAGTGCTGAGTGAAGGTATGTATAGACATTTCACAGCGGTCTGTTCTTTATCGGGTGTCCCTTGTACACTGTGCATATGAGCCGATCTTATCTGGGAGACGTTGGCTGTACATAGCGCCATGCAACATTTAGGTGGCTAGTGCTAAATGAGAAGCTAGTACGTACGTATATAAAACTGTGGCACTTGAGTATGAGCAAGTTTGTACTTTTCATTAATTACCATGAGTACATTGCTTATAGATTGTACGGACAAATTTTGATGCGACGTTGGTGACGGTGGGTGAGGAGGGTGGGGTGGTGATGACCTCGCCGTCCAGCTAACCTCAAGGCGTGACCGCAGGTCTTCAGCTGGCGGGATTCTCCCAAGACGCTCCCTCCTCCTTTTCTGATCTGGTTGGGCTTCAGACATGGTAGAATCTTCTGGGTGGGGTTGAAGTTTTATCTTTTCCCACAGACGGCGCCAATGTGATGTCCTAGACGGTAAGGACCGCCAAGGGTGTAGGAGATGACCTTCAAAGGTACCTCTGTCTAGGGTTGATCTGTGATGTTTGGGGGAAGTCCTCAGATGGCTAAAGGAAAGAGCCAAGAAGCAACCCTAATCACTGGTGTGTGAGGATGGCAATTAGGGTTAGAGGACGTACCTGAGCCCCACGTAGTACTGAGCTACTTATAGGGGGGAGCTGGTTGCCCTAATGGGCTTGCTTTAGGCCCAAGTAGGGCCAGTCTGTACTGAGCTAGGAGCGGATAAGGTTGGATGAGCTGTCCTTGTGGATAAGGTTGGATGAGCTGTCCTTGTGGATAAGGTAGTGAGCTGTCCTTGTGGATAAGGTAGGGGTACGTCATCATGTCCTAGATGTTGGAGTTGGGGAGGTGTCGGACTTGGATGTCGGAACTGAGTGGGAACACGAGGTCGGCCTGTATCTGGCATCTGTTCGGCCGTTGAGCATTGAGCTCGGCCAAGCGCTTAGAAGGCCTCCGGAAGGGTCCTCGGGACTTCGGCGAGGTGGTTTGAGAACCTCGGCTAGGCCGAGTCCACCACATAAGCCCCCCCAGCTCGGTCAAGGCTATCGAAGCCTTGTTCCGAGGTTCTGGTTTAGGTCTTTTCCCCAAATCCACCTCATAAGGTCCGAGTTCACCACATAATGTGATGTCCTAGACGGTGAGGACCTCCAAGGGTGTAGGAGATGACCTTCAAAGGTACCTCTGTCTAGGGTTGATCTGTGATGTTTGGGGGAAGTCCTAAGATGGCTAAAGGAAAGAGCCAAGAAGCAACCCTAATCACTGGTGTGTGAGGATGTCAATTAGGGTTAGAGGACGTACCTGAGCCCCATGTAGTACTGAGCTACTTATAGGGGGGAGCTGGTTGCCCTAATGGGCTTGCTTTAGGCCCAAGTAGGGCCAGCCTGTACTGAGCTAGGAGCGGATAAGGTTGGATGAGCTGTCCTTGTGGATAAGGTTGGATGAGCTGTCCTTGTGGATAAGGTAGTGAGATGTCCTTGTGGATAAGGTAGGGGGACGTCATCATGTCCTAGATGTCGGAGTTGGGGAGGTGTCGGACCTGGATGTCGGAACTGAGTGGGAACACGAGGTCGGCCTGTATCTGACATCTGTTCGGCCGTTGAGCATTGAGCTCGGCCAAGCGCATAGAAGGCCTCCTGAAGGGTCCTCGGGACTTCGGCGAGGTGGTTTGAGAACCTCGGCTAGGCCGAGTCCACCACATAAGCCCCCCAGCTCGGTCAAGGCTATCGGAGCCTTGTTCCGAGGTTCTGGTTTAGGTCTTTTCCCCAAATCCACCTCATAAGGTCCGAGTTCACCACATAATGTGATGTCCTAGACGGTGAGGACCTCCAAGGGTGTAGGAGATGACCTTCAAAGGTACCTCTGTCTAGGGTTGATCTGTGATGTTTGGGGGAAGTCCTAAGATGGCTAAAGGAAAGAGCCAAGAAGCAACCCTAATCACTGGTGTGTGAGGATGTCAATTAGGGTTAGAGGACGTACCTGAGCCCCATGTAGTACTGAGCTACTTATAGGGGGGAGCTGGTTGCCCTAATGGGCTTGCTTTAGGCCCAAGTAGGGCCAGCCTGTACTGAGCTAGGAGCGGATAAGGTTGGATGAGCTGTCCTTGTGGATAAGGTTGGATGAGCTGTCCTTGTGGATAAGGTAGTGAGATGTCCTTGTGGATAAGGTAGGGGGACGTCATCATGTCCTAGATGTCGGAGTTGGGGAGGTGTCGGACCTGGATGTCGGAACTGAGTGGGAACACGAGGTCGGCCTGTATCTGACATCTGTTCGGCCGTTGAGCATTGAGCTCGGCCAAGCGCATAGAAGGCCTCCTGAAGGGTCCTCGGGACTTCGGCGAGGTGGTTTGAGAACCTCGGCTAGGCCGAGTCCACCACATAAGCCCCCCAGCTCGGTCAAGGCTATCGGAGCCTTGTTCCGAGGTTCTGGTTTAGGTCTTTTCCCCAAATCCACCTCATAAGGTCCGAGTTCACCACATAATGTGATGTCCTAGACGGTGAGGACCTCCAAGGGTGTAGGAGATGACCTTCAAAGGTACCTCTGTCTAGGGTTGATCTGTGATGTTTGGGGGAAGTCCTCCGATGGCTAAAGGAAAGAGCCAAGAAGCAACCCTAATCACTGGTGTGTGAGGATGACAATTAGGGTTAGAGGACGTACCTGAGCCCCATGTAGTACTGAGCTACTTATAGGGGGGGAGCTGGTGCCCTAATGGGCTTGCTTTAGGGCCAAGTAGGGCCAGCCTATACTGAGCTAGGAGCGGATAAGGTTGGATGAGCTGTCCTTGTGAATAAGGTTGGATGAGCTGTCCTTGTGGATAAGGTAGTGAGATGTCCTTGTGGATTAGGTAGGGGGACGTCATCATGTCCTAGATGTCGGAGTTGGGGAGGTGTCGGACCTGGATGTCGGAACTGAGTGGGAACACGAGGTCGGCCTGTATCTGGCATCTGTTCGGCCATTGAGCATTGAGCTCGGCCAAGCGCTTAGAAGGCCTCCTGAAGGGTCCTCGGGACTTCAGCGAGGTGGTTTGAGAACCTCGGCTAGGCCGAGTCCACCACATAAGCCCCCCAGCTCGGTCAAGGCTATCGGAGCCTTGTTCCGAGGTTCTGGTTTAGGTCTTTTCCCCAAATCCACCTCATAAGGTCCGAGTACACCACATAATGTGATGTCCTAGACGGTGAGGACCTCCAAGGGTGTAGGAGATGACCTTCAAAGGTACCTCTGTCTAGGGTTGATCTGTGATGTTTGGGGGAAGTCCTTAGATGGCTAAAGGAAAGAGCCAAGAAACAACCCTAATCACTGGTGTGTGAGGATGGCAATTAGGGTTAGAGGACGTACCTGAGCCCCATGTAGTACTGAGCTACTTATAGGGGGGAGCTGGTTGCCCTAATGGGCTTGCTTTAGGCCCAAGTAGGGCCAGCATGTACTGAGCTAAGAGCGGATAAGGTTGGATGAGCTGTCCTTGTGGATAAGGTTGGATGAGCTGTCCTTGTGGATAAGGTAGTGAGCTGTCCTTGTGGATAAGGTAGTGAGCTGTCCTTGTGGATAAGGTAGGGGGAAGTCATCATGTCCTAGATGTCGGAGTTGGGGAGGTGTCGGACCTGGATGTCGGAACTGAGTGGGAACACGAGGTCGGCCTGTATCTGGCATCTGTTCGGCCGTTGAGCATTGAGCTCGACCAAGCGCTTAGAAGGCCTCCGGAAGGGTCCTCGGGACTTCGGCGAGGTGGTTTGAGAACCTCGGCTAGGCCGAGTCCACCACATAAGCCCCCCAGCTCGGTCAAGGCTATCGGAGCCTTGTTCCGAGGTTCTGGTTTAGGTCTTTTCCCCAAATCCACCTCATAAGGTCCGAGTTCACCACATAATGTGATGTCCTAGACGGTGAGGACCTCCAAGGGTGTAGGAGATGACCTTCAAAGGTACCTCTGTCTAGGGTTGATCTGTGATGTTTGGGGGAAGTCCTCAGATGGCTAAAGGAAAGAGCCAAGAAGCAACCCTAATTACTGGTGTGTGAGGATGGCAATTAGGGTTAGAGGACGTACCTGAGCCCCATGTAGTACTGAGCTACTTATAGGGGGGAGCTGGTTGCCCTAATGGGCTTGCTTTAGGCCCAAGTAGGGCCAGCCTGTACTGAGCTAGGAGCGGATAAGGTTGGATGAGCTGTCCTTGTGGATAAGGTTGGATGAGCTGTCCTTGTGGATAAGGTAGTGAGCTGTCCTTGTGGATAAGGTAGGGGGACGTCATCATGTCCTAGATGTCGGAGTTGGGGAGGTGTCGGACCTGGATGTCGGAACTGAGTGGGAACACGAGGTCGACCTGTATCTGGCATCTGTTCGGCCGTTGAGCATTGAGCTCGGCCAAGCGCTTAGAAGGCCTCCGGAAGGGTCCTCGGGACTTCGGCGAGGTGGTTTGAGAACCTCGGCTAGGCCGAGTCCACCACATAAGCCCCCAGCTCGGTCAAGGCTATCGGAGCCATGTTCCGAGGTTCTGGTTTAGGTCTTTTCCCCAAATCCACCTCATAAGGTCCGAGTTCACCACATATAAGCCCCCCAGCTCGGTCAAGGCTATCGGAGCCTTGTTCCGAGGTTCTAGGGAGTTCGGACGATAAGTTGCCGGTAAGTTGGATCCAGCTGTTTCTGATGTCCTTTCATTATGACAGAGCGGGTTCGACAGTTGTCAAGTCACCCGTACCGATGTGACGTTTGATTTTACTGGATCTGACCTGTGTCAGAAATCACGACCTTCGAAGCGTCATCATTACTGTGACGTTGCTCGAGGTCCACTGTTTCAACTGCTGCATGACACGCGTCCCAATTGGTATGGCTGCATGTTGGGTTGGGCCTTTTAGGCTTGGCCCACCTTTCGAAAGTGGAGGGAAAGTGGTTCCTCTTCCCTTATCTTGGCACAAACCGTTCTGCTTCTTCTTTCCACCACACGGCTGCACCTTCTTTCACTTACACGAGATCCACTTTCCCTCCTTCTCTCGAGATTACATTCTGGAATTGTGCTCTTCTCTCCTTCTTTCTCCGCAGATAACAAATCACTCTCCACCCCCTTCGTTCTTCGCAGTTGCATACTTGAGGTATTCTCTCACTTCTTTTTCCCTTTTGTTTTTATTTCTTCTCCTTCCCTGTTCCGGTTCGCCTGGGTAGGATTTAGGATTCTAAAGTTCTGTTTCTATAGGGGTGGTTTTTTCTGTCTGTTGGGTTTTGTGCTAGCCTTGGGGGATCCAATTGGTGGCTTATCATGTTTCTGGGTTTGGGGCGTTTTAGGGCTTGCTTTGCGGGTTTTTGCACTGCTTTCGTTTTTTCCAGGAATTGAAGGGATACACTAAGTTTATTATGGGTAGGGGACGGGTTGGGGAATGGTCTGTCATGACTTCCCTATCCCTTAGTAGTAACGAGGAAGAGGACGGCCCCTCTTCCTCCTCCTGCTCCTCCTTGGATGTCGACGAGGAATATGAGTCTAACCTAGGGATAAGTTTTAGAGGAATATGAGGGATAAGTTTTAGAGGTTGATCCCGTTGAGGTAGCCTAACCTCGGGATTGTTGGCGGAGGAAAGAGTGGATATGAATGGGGGGGGTATCTGTGGTAGAGGGGAGGTGCTCGCCCCTCGGGACGACTTCGAGGGTGGTTTCTGGGAGGGTTATTTTGTAACCCGTAAGACTAACATCGAGCTCCCCTATTCTTCCACAGGTACCATGCCACCCCGGAGATGCGTGAGCCGACCCGAGCTGTATCCTGCACCCATCGATGCCGACCAATATCTATGGGTCGACGTGGAGCCGAAGGGAGTGCGGTCTAATTTAGATTCCGAGGATAAACTCTCCGACGTGAAGAGAGTTATATTACCCTGTTCGGGCGACGCCACTGGTACTTCTTACGAAGTTCTTCCCTGTTTGGCGAATGACCGAATTTGCACCAAGACCGATGTCAACTCCTTCTTTTTTTATGCCGATTTAATTCACAATCTTGGCGTTACCTTGCCGTTTACTGACCTTGAGATGGGGGTTCTGAAAGAGCTCGGCCTAGCTCCCTCACAACTCCACCCCAACACTTGGTCATTCTTGAGGGCGTTTCAGAGATATTGTCGGGCCAAGGGATTAGTATGCATAGTCCGACTTTTTCTGTGGATGTACAACCCGTTCATCAATAACAAAGACGGGGTCACTGGGCGACTTTGGGTATCGGCCAAAGCCCGAGCTCGCTGTGGGCTTTTCGGGATGTTTACGGAATCCTGGAAGCACTTTAAACCCAGGTTTTTCAAGTATAAATTTTTGGGTGCTGGCCGACCTTGGTTCCGGGACGAGGCGGGTCCGAGGTTTCTGTGGAAACCTACAATCGGTGGGTGAAACAACTAGGAGACACTAGGAAAACACCTAGAAGGGGGGGTTGAATAGGTGTACAAGATACCTTGAAAGATTTTCGAAAGAAACAAATCGAAACAATCAAAACAAATGATTTTTACAAAAACTCTCAGGTTTACTCGAGTAGATTTCAGAGTACTCGAGTAGTACACGATTAAAGACTCGTTTACTCGAGTATATCTGACAGAAACCAGAAAAATCAAGTTTTCATTCGCATACGAAAATCAATCAATTCACAAGTATAACCAGAGATTCAGCGGAAACAATTAACACCTATATTCTTATTGATTAACCTAGTTATGAAAATGATTTTCCCCAAATCAATTTTGCACAATTAAGATTCAATTCAATCAATTATGAAAAATCCCTTTTTCTAGGTTTTCAACCAAGAACACAATCAATGACTTGAATTGTAAAGAGTAGAGAGTTTAGAGATACGGCACAGTGATTTATCCTGGTTCACTTTCATCCACTTGAAAGCTACATCCAGTCCCCTCTTCAACCAAGAGAGATTCTTCACTATGAGGAATTAGAGTTTCTCAAATTACAAGTAAATGCCTCACAAGACTCCCTTCTTGCTAGCCTACAAGAGATACCACACCCTTGCCTTGTAACCCTATTGATATCTAATCTAACCTCTTCTCTTGCTTGCCGATACCCCACAACAAGACTTCCAATGCTTGCTTTACTACAAGACTTCCAATTGCTTGTTAACACAACAATGCTTCCAAGTGCTTGATGAAATGCCTCACCAAGGCTTCCAAATAACTTTGCTTGATTCACAAAATCAAGTCTTCCTTTGTTGTAGATAGCTTGCCTTTTGCAAAGATTACAACTCCAATGAAAAACAATAACAATCCTATGAATCTCTTTCAAAAGCTATGAAATATCAACATGAGAGATTCAAGGTTCTTGATCAAAGAATATGAAAATGAAAGCTTTGATCTTGAGAGAGTGAGAGAGAATAGTGTGGCTTTGATTCTTTGTAAAATTGTGTATCAAAATGATTCTAGTTAATAGAAATGATTAGGAAAAGGTTTATATAGAATACCCAAAAGTTGGAGCAACTTAGAATAGCTTTTGAGAAGTGAAAAACGTATTTAAAACAGTTACAAACCCTGTTTACTTGAGTAAAATAAGTGTTAATCGAGTAATACGAAAGCAAGATAATTTTCACTCGAGTGAGACCAAAAATACTCGAGTAAGGTGCAGATAATCGATTATCAAAAGTTTGTTAATCGATTATCAGTTCAAAATACACTGTTAATCAATTATCAAAATCTATTAATCAATTATTAACATTAAAAATCACTTAAAACTTGTTTTCTCAAAAACTAAACCTTTTCTTTCAAACCTTTAAGCCACCTATTTATTTTAGGCAAAGTGAATACTCAAAATATGATATAATCATGCATTCAAAAGAGATTCACTACCCTCTAATAAACTCTACCGACTCTACCCAAACTCATAGACTAAAAGACTTGTGAGGCTAAAGATAAAACAATAAAACATAAATTACCAAACTAAGTCTTCATGAGTTGGCTCTCTCTTCATAACTTGATGTTTGTTGTTGCTTGTTGAGCTTGAACTTGATCAACACACTTGAAGCTTGTTCAAAACCTTTTGGCATTTATCAAAACATTCTTCATGGATCTTACAATCTCCCCCTTTTTGAAAATGACAAACATGTTTTGAAATCGTTTGAAGTTCATTGAAGTTGTTGATGCTTGAACCATTTGATCTCTTGGTGAGACTCTTGCTCCCCTCAATTAATGCTTTTGACATTTGAAATCCAATTGAGTAAGCTTGATTCGCCCCCTATCTTCAACAACGTTGCTCAACCTACATAAAAACAACAAAACAAACCTTTCTCCAAACATACCATTTCAAACATAATATTTCTCCCCTTTTTCAAATCTTTCAAATCTATCTCCCCTTTTTCAAAACATCATATTTCTCCCCCTTTGGCATTATCAAAAAGAAATATATACCAATTGAAATATAAGATCTAAGCCAAAATAGAGAGATTAATGAGATATAACAACCAAAGCATAATAATCATCTAATGATTAAAATTAATATCATTGAGTAATCAATATCAAAAAAATTGTATACCAATAACATGATACTAATTGTAAAACAATTATAAGAATTTGATACCAATAGAATTTTCTCAATAGTATAAACAATATCACATTATAAGAAATAATACCAATTGAGAGAACTATGAGCAATATCCAACAATATCAAATTGAAAATACCAATTGTATAATATCAAATGTTACCAATTTGTAGGATCTTCTCCTTAATAGCAATTGAAGAAGCAAATGAATGAATAACACATGTAAGTCCTTTTTCTCTTCAATCATACCTACAAAAACAATCATGCTTTGCTTTTTGGTATCCAAATGGTTTTGGATCCATTTTTGTTAGTGTAGGGACTCTCACCCTTTTTCATCCAAACAAAATCTCCTTTAGGTATACCATGCACTTTAACATAACACACATTTGAAGTATGTCCATGAGTACCACAATAGAAACATGTTGGTGCATTTGAAAAATCAACTTTAGAAAAATCAACAACATTTCTATGAGATTTACTCTTAGCATTAGTATAACCCAAACCAAACTTGTTTGAATTTTCTCTTTGAAAATTTAACAATGTGCGCAATCTAATATCACCATTTGAGAAACTTGCAAGCTTATTTTTCAAAATAGCATTTTCATCCTTAAGCAACTTGCAATTCTCACAATCAACCACAATATTCAATCTACTAGCACAATCACAAGAAGAACTAGCATATATAAGATCAAGGGTTTCATTTTCAAGATTAAGCTCATCAACTTGTTTTTGAAGTTCTAAAATCTCTTGTTGATGTTTCAAAATGAGCTTCTTTCTTTCAATGTTTTTCAAAGCTAGTTTCTTAAATTGTTCATGCATTTCTTCATAAGCATTATATAAAATTTCATATTTGGAAGAAATTTCGGATTTAGTAAGACTTACATCGCTTTCGTCACTTTGATCACTTGATTCATCATTTGAGCTTACCTCTTCATGTACTTGAGCTATCAAGTTGAGACAAGCGGCATGTTCATCATCCGAAGAACTACTAGTTGTGCTTTTCTTGTCTTGTTCATCATCACTATTCCAAACTATGTATGCCCTTTTGTGTTTTGCATTTTTCTTCTCTTTCTCCTTCTTCTTGAGATACTTAGAGCATGAGTACTTGAGATGACCGGGCTTTCCACATTCATGGCAAACTACACCTTCTTTTGAAGTCTTGGTCTTGTAGTGTGGGGAATCCTTCTCTTTACTTTTGTCCTTGTTCAACCTTCCTTTTCTCCTTAGAATTTTATTGAACTTTCTTAGTAGAAGCTTCATCTCCTCTTCATCAATATCCGAATCGGAATCTTCATTATCATCATCATCGGAACTCTCTTCCTTTTGATATGACCTTTGAGCTTTAAGAGCAATTCCTTTTCTTTCTCCATACTTGACCGATTCTTCATGCTTATGCAAACGTTGAAGCTCCATTTCATGTTCTTGTAGCTTTCCGAAAAGTGTTGCTAAGTCCATTGTGTCCAAGTCATTTGATTCAACAATTGCGGTAACCTTGGGTTGCCATTCCCTACTTAGACATCTTAAAACTTTGTTAACAAGTTCACAATTCACGAAAGTTTTACCAAGAGCAATGAGATGATTAACAATATGAGTAAAACGTTTTTGCATAAAACATATATATTTATTAGGCAACATACGAAACAATTCATATTCATGCATCAAAGAATTCAATCTAGCACGCCTAACTTCACTAGTGCCTTCATGTGTGACTTGCAAGGTGTCCCACATTTCTTTGGCATCTTTACATTGGGAGACTCTAAAGAACTCATCATAAGATAGAGCGGAGGTGATGATATTCTTTGCTTTTAAATCATATTGAATTTTCCTTTTATCATCATCGGTCCACTTATCTTTGGGAGTTAGTGTAAGCACACCTTCTACATCTTTTGAGGGAATATAAGGACCATTTTCAATGGCTTCCCAAATGTTCACATCTATGGCTTCTATAAAGATTCTCATCCTAATTTTCCAATAACCATAACCCTCTCCACCAAACATAGGAGGGCGATTAATTGAAGCACCTTCACCACCAAAAGGATTCTTAGAACCCATTGTAGTTTCCTCAAGGATCTTAACGAAAAAGCTCTATGCTCGTGTCTTTCGACCGAGCTCTGATACCAATTGTGGAAAGCTACAATCGGTGGGTGAAACAACTAGGAGACACTAGGAAAACACCTAGAAGGGGGGGTTGAATAGGTGTACAAGATACCTTGAAAGATTTTCGAAAGAAACAAATCGAAACAATCAAAACAAATGATTTTTACAAAAACTCTCAGGTTTACTCGAGTAGATTTCAGAGTACTCGAGTAGTACTCGATTAAAGACTCGTTTACTCAAGTATATCTGACAGAAACCAGAAAAATCAAGTTTTCATTCGCATACGAAAATCAATCAATTCACAAGTATAACCAGAGATTCAGCGGAAACAATTAACACCTATATTCTTATTGATTAACCTAGTTATGAAAATGATTTTCCCCAAATCAATTTTGCACAATTAAGATTCAATTCAATCAATTATGAAAAATCCCTTTTTATAGGTTTTCAACCAAGAACACAATCAATGACTTGAATTGTAAAGAGTAGAGAGTTTAGAGATACGGCACAGTGATTTATCCTGGTTCACTTTCATCCACTTGAAAGCTACATCCAGTCCCCTCTTCAACCAAGAGAGATTCTTCACTATGAGGAATTAGAGTTTCTCAAATTACAAGTAAATGCCTCACAAGACTCCCTTCTTGCTAGCCTACAAGAGATACCACACCCTTGCCTTGTAACCCTATTGATATCTAATCTAACCTCTTCTCTTGCTTGCCGATACCCCACAACAAGACTTCCAATGCTTGCTTTACTACAAGACTTCCAATTGCTTGTTAACACAACAAGGCTTCCAAGTGCTTGATGAAATGCCTCACCAAGGCTTCCAAATAACTTTGCTTGATTCACAAAATCAAGTCTTCCTTTGTTGTAGATAGCTTGCCTTTTGCAAAGATTACAACTCAAATGAAAAACAATAACAATCCTATGAATCTCTTTCAAAAGCTATGAAATATCAACATGAGAGATTCAAGGTTCTTGATCAAAGAATATGAAAATGAAAGCTTTGATCTTGAGAGAGTGAGAGAGAATAGTGTGGCTTTGATTCTTTGTAAAATTGTGTATCAAAATGATTCTAGTTAATAGAAATGATTAGGAAAAGGTTTATATAGAATACCCAAAAGTTGGAGCAACTTAGAATAGCTTTTGAGAAGTGAAAAACGTATTTAAAACAGTTACAGACCCTGTTTACTCGAGTAAAATAAGTGTTAATCGAGTAATACGAAAGCAAGATAATTTTCACTCGAGTGAGACCAAAAATACTCGAGTAAGGTGCAGATAATCGATTATCAAAAGTTTGTTAATCGATTATCAGTTCAAAATACACTGTTAATCAATTATCAAAATCTGTTAATCAATTATTAACATTAAAAATCACTTAAAACTTGTTTTCTCAAAAACTAAACCTTTTCTTTCAAACCTTTAAGCCACCTATTTATTTTAGGCAAAGTGAATACTCAAAATATGATATAATCATGCATTCAAAAGAGATTCACTACCCTCTAATAAACTCTACCGAATCTACCCAAACTCATAAACTAAAAGACTTGTGAGGCTAAAGATAAAACAATAAAACATAAACTACCAAAATAAGTCTTCATGAGTTGGCTCTCTCTTCATAACTTGATGTTTGTTGTTGCTTGTTGAGCTTGAACTTGATCAACACACTTGAAGCTTGTTCAAAACCTTTTGGCATTTATCAAAACATTCTTCATGGATCTTACAGTTTCCCCTAGAGTGGACCTCGGAGTTCTTCGACCGCCACCTTGGCACTCCGCAAAGGTGGTCGGGCGCGACTCTTGATGCTGACGAGGCTGCCACAGTCCATCACTTTCAAAACGAATATCAAGCTCGGAAAGTCCAACTTGATGTTGGAGTTATTATGAAGTGTTCCGACGATGACGTATTATCCAAAATTGGTAGTTAACTTCGCTCTTATAACATGCAAAAATATGTATACGCCCCCCGTTTTTTTTATTTGTCTTCGTCTCTTTTTTGCAGAGGAATATTGGTCAGCTATGTCGTCCAAGGCGTTGAAGATTGCGCTGAGTCGCAAAAGGAAGAAGTCAGAGAGCATGTCCACTGATGCCGGGATGGCCGAGCCGACGTCAGCCGACTCCGCTCTACCACCCTCTACTCAGCCTGCGGTGAACATTACCTCGTCCACTCTTGAGCCTCCCTCTCCAAGTGCCGAGTCTGTCCAAGTTGCTGATGGTCCAAGGCCAACGACTCCCGTTAGTAAGCCCTCCGTTAAAGAGTCGCTTGTGAAGATGTCGGGGGCCGAATGGAAAAAGACGGCCGAAGGGTTGGCTTATCATTTAAGAAGGTCGACTAACTTTTTCAATGTGTTGGCCGATGTCGCCGATGACGTTGCGGAAGGCGTGTCGCCGGCCAGGAAGAAGGCCCGGTCTGATATGGCGGCGGAAGTGGCGGAGCTGAGGGAGAATAAAGACTCGGCTGAGCAAAAGTTGGCCGGGTTAAAGGAGGAGCACCGGCGGAAGTTAGAGGAGCTCCGGAAGAGTCAGGAGGAGGCCCTGGCCCGGGCGACGGCGGATGCAAAAGAGGTAGGTCGGCAAGAAGGGCTAGCCGAGATGGAGAAGGTGAGAACATTGTTGAAGAGAAGAGCCGCTCAAGCTCTTAAACACAAAGCAGCCGCACGTGAAGCGGATTTCAACCTTGAGAGGGCAGCGGGCAAAGTTTTTACCAGCGCGATAGAGCAGATTCTGCACCTGAACCAAGGGCTCCAAATACGGTACCTTGGCACCTCGGCTGGTTTCGGTGTGGAGGATGGGAAAATGGTCGACTATGACAAGGACGGGCTTGAAGTCGACCTAAACCAACCCAAGGAGAACCTGCCCGACCCTTTGGTGGAGAAGCCAGATGAGGAGTTCAACCCGAACTCGGTTGTCCTATCTGATGTCGAAGATGAAGCAGCGTAAGTCCCTTATGCTGGGCAGCTTGTGATTTGTGACTTGTCAATGTTTTTTGTAACATGTTTGGCAGTGTTGGATTGTATTTAACTTTATTGTGTACAACATTTTGTTCTTATGCAAGTTCTTTCCAGTTTCAACTAGTTGCATACTATCAGTCTATGCAAGTTTTTATTCTAACTTGTTGCATTCGTATAGAGTCCGAGGTCATTTTTAAATAACTAAGTAGAACTACCTTTGAGGATACAAGTTTTTTGTCAACTTGTTGTATTTGGATTTGATCGGACTTAAAACTTACCAATGCTAAACTCGGACGACTCAGTAAGTGCAGTAATCTTATAAGTTTTCCTCTGAATAAAGGTACTGTATATAATTGCATACGGTAGGGAACTCGGATCTACCCACTTTAGCCGAAGTGGGTGTCCTCGGCCCCGATGTAAAAGAGAGTGCTGAGTGAAGGTATGTATAGACATTTCACAGCGGTCTGTTCTTTATCGGGTGTCCCTTGTACACTGTGCATATGAGCCGATCTTATCTGGGAGACGTTGGCTGTACATAGTGCCATGCAACATTTAGGTGGCTAGTGCTAAATGAGAAGCTAGTACGTACGTATATAAAACTGTGGCACTTGAGTATGAGCAAGTTTGTACTTTTCATTAATTACCATGAGTACATTGCTTATAGATTGTACGGACAAATTTTGATGCGACGTTGGTGACGGTGGGTGATGAGGGTGGGGTGGTGATGACCTCGCCGTCCAGCTAACCTCAAGGCGTGACCGCAGGTCTTCAGCTGGCGGGATTCTCCCAAGACGCTCCCTCCTCCTTTTCTGATCTGGTTGGGCTTCAGACATGGTAGAATCTTCTGGGTGGGGTTGAAGTTTTATCTTTTCCCACAGACGGCGCCAATGTGATGTCCTAGACGGTGAGGACCTCCAAGGGTGTAGGAGATGACCTTCAAAGGTACCTCTGTCTAGGGTTGATCTGTGATGTTTGGGGGAAGTCCTCAGATGGCTAAAGGAAAGAGCCAAGAAGCAACCCTAATCACTGGTGTGTGAGGATGGCAATTAGGGTTAGAGGACGTACCTGAGCCCCATGTAGTACTGAGCTACTTATAGGGGGAGCTGGTTGCCCTAATGGGCTTGCTTTAGGCCCAAGTAGGGCCAGCCTGTACTGAGCTAGGAGCGGATAAGGTTGGATGAGCTGTCCTTGTGGATAAGGTAGTGAGCTGTGCTTGTGGATAAGGTAGGGGGACGTCATCATGTCCTAGATGTCGGAGTTGGGGAGGTGTCGGACCTGGATGTCGGAACTGAGTGGGAACACGAGGTCGGCCTGTATCTGGTATCTGTTCGGCCGTTGAGCATTGAGCTCGGCCAAGCGCTTAGAAGGCCTCCGGAAGGGTCCTCGGGACTTCGGCGAGGTGGTTTGAGAACCTCTGCTAGGCCGAGTCCACCACAATTATTTTATGATTTTTTATTAATTTTTTAAATATAAAAAATCAGTATTTTATTAAAAAATATATTACCGATTTTTTAAAAATTTTATGAATTTTTATTAGTTTCTGAATTTTTTATTAATTTTAAAATATAAAAAAATTCAGTATTTTTTTAAAAAATATTTTACAGATTTTTTAAAAATTTTCTGAATATTTTTATTATTTTCTGAATTGTTTATTAATTTTTAGAATATAAAAAATTTCAGTATTTTTTAAAAAATATTTTACAGATTTTTTATAAAAAGTTTCTGAATTTTTTATTATTTTTTGAATTTTTTATTAATTTTTAAAATATAAAAATTTTGTATTTTTTAAAAAAATATTTTTCCCATTTTTTAATAATATTTTTCTGAACTTTTAATATTTTTTCAAATTTTTAATAATATTAAATATATTTTTATTATTTTATTTTTCTTTTTTAAATTTGGACCGTCAATATAAGCACCTATTGAGATCTTATGAGGGAATATTCCTGTGGTTTGTGTCTAAATATGTGCACCGGAAATAATCAATGAGAATGTGACACGTGGCACTGAAAAGGTTGACTAACGGATTTATGGACGGAGTGACTAACTGAATGTCATTCTGATCTTTGGGGGACTAAATTGATTCCCAAAATCTTTTGGGGACTAAATGGATGCCGGTGTATCTTTGGGGACCAAATAGACTATTTTCTCAAAATACATATATACACATATACATACATACAAAACATCCCTTTCGATTAAGATGGTTTCATTTTTGATATTGAGATTTCGAAGATTTCTCTTTGAAGATGATATTTACACATTTAACATTGTTATATATATATATATATATATATATATATATATTAATTTTTACACCAACTTTTTAATAATACCCTCCTTCCAAAAATTTATACATTCTTTTCATTTTTACTTACACCCATTATTCTTAAAACTAGGGGTGTAACGGTCCAATTATGCCCGATCTTTAATGAACTTTAGGGACCGGACAAATTAAATTAATGTGGTCTAGTCTAGTTCGGTCCAGATGTTTTTTCATATACAAAGATCAGACCGAGGTTCGGTCTGGTCCGATCTATTTAGACCGTAATAATAAAATTTTAATGAAAAACATGTTTTTTTTTGTTAACCAGTTTTTTTTCTTTATTGGACAACATATTATTTCACTGGATAACAACTTTTTTTTTTAATGACTTGGAGGGGCAAAGCCCAGCAAAAAGAAAACAGAAAAAAAAAACACGACTAAGAGTGCCCCGGCTAACGAGAGAGCCTGCTGAATCATAAAGAACTTCCAAAAATAAAAAGATAGGAGTAGAATCATAAATCTTAAGTCTACTATCAATATTATGTCATTTGTAATATCCCTAATTTTAATTCCTAGTATAATTACAAGTTTTAATGAATTAAATATTTGTTTCTTGAAATCAATCATTTAGTTGTTTGGTATTTCATAAAAATACATTATATTAATTACGAAAGAGTATCTAATTATATTTAAAGTTAATTCTTTTAGAGAAAAATTATCATATTAAAATAATGCTAAACGTTTTAAATACTTTACATAACCTTTATATATATTCAACAATGAATTATGTTTTGTGTTTTTAAATATTTGACTTTAGGACATTCTTAAAAATATATTTACTTAATTAATTTGATGTCTGAATTCTATTTTTTTAGATACTCTTAAAAATACAATTGATTTCTATTTACTATAATTACTAAATAAATAAGCAAAAGTATAAAAAAAAAAGAAAAGAAAAGAAAAAGATATCGTGCGTGTGTGTGCTGTGAAGAGGGTAAGAAACCCTTTTCTTCTTCTTCCTCTTAACCTACCCGCCGCACCCCATTCTTGGTCCATCTTCATTTTTTTCTTCAATGGAACTCCTCTCTCTTTCTACGCTGGGCTCTCTCTCTCTCTGACTAGTTTTCTCTCTCGAGTTCCTTCTCTCTCCCATGCTCTCTCTTTCTCCCTCGCCGTTGTTAAGCTCCACCACCGTCGTTCCTCTCTTGTTGTCCAAGCCATGCGCTCACGCGCGCCCTCCCTCCACCCAGTCGCGATTTGTGACTCGCTGCCATCATGGGGTCGCCTTCACTGGTCGCTGTTGCCGCCGGTCTTGGAGGCCACGCTGCCGCCGCTGCCATGGATGGGATCCACCTCCTGTGGCCGTGCGGTGCTTGTTGTTGGCGCCTCTGAGCTCGAAGATCGTTGTATCTCCTTCCCTCGTTCAGATCCGTTGCCGTTGCCGTTCTCGCCATCGACGCCGGTATCGTCGTCACCGTCATCGTCAATGTGGCCAGCCGCTCCATTGTGATTTGAACCGGTTTGACAGAACCGGCCTTCGAAACTACATTTGTGGGTATATCTCTAATACCTTTTTAATTACTCTATGTGGTGTTTTAATTTTAATACTAGTACTAGTTTTAATGTTAATGATAATAATTATAAAGTGTTAAATTGCTTTGGAACCTTATTATGTTTTGGAAATTTGATGGTATTATATTATAAGTTATACTTATTTTAATTAGTGTATTCTAAGGATTTTAATTGGTTACTCTGACTGGTATAATATTGAGTTGACTGTTATGTCGAATGAGGAGTTTCAAAGAGTATTTTCGTTAAATGTGTCAAGTTCCTATGTAAGTGAGTTGTTGTTTAGTTAGGTTGAATTGTCCCTGAACTAAACAATACCTCAATTAATTAGGAACCCAATAGATTCGACATAACGTTAATTCGGATTGAAACCTTGGACTTTAAATTCAAATTGAAAGAGGGTATAGTTATTTGGACTTAGAAGATGTAATTTTAACTTATTCTTGAACAAGAAATGCTCTCTTACTTAGGATATTAATTGGTTAACTTATTCTAAGGATTTTAATTGGTTACTCTGACTTGTATAATATTGAGTTGACTGTTATGTCGAATGAGGAGTTTCAAAGAGTATTTTCGTTAAATGTGGCAAGTTCCTAAGTAAGTGAGCTGTTGTTTAGTTAGGTTGAATTGTCCCTGAACTAAACAATACCTCAATTAGTTAGGAACCCAATAGATTCGACATAACGTTAATTCGGATTGAAACCTTGGACTTTAAATTCAAATTGAAAGGGGGTATAGTTAATTGGACTTAGAAGATGTAATTTTAACTTATTCTTGAACAAGAAATGCTCTCTTTCAGTTTTGAATTTATAGCGTCAAGTTGATTTGGTGATTTGAAATTAAAACTAATTAACTTTATTGTATTTTTGACGAACATTTTACTTTCGAAAGTTAGCGTATTTTTCAAAAGAAGTTGTACTATTTTTAATAAAAAGGGAGCAATCTTGAATTTATATTTTGTTTGATCTTGGTTTATGAACTTGAATCAAATAATGTTATGATTTTGAATCAAATCTAATACTTGTCAAGTTTCAATATTTTATATTTGGGTTATTTTGGTTCCGGGGTGCAAAGCTTTAAAGTGTTTAATTTTAGTGTGATCTCAAAGTAATTATTATTGTTTTGTATGGCATTGTTAGAGGTCGACGGACTTTAGGACCAGCCGCAATGCTAAACTACGTTTGGGCATCATTATACGAAAAGAGACATGTTTAAGGAAAATGCGAGGTAAGGAGTGAGTGTTACCTTATCTTAGGGATGTGTTTCTGGTGTGTATATAGTGCTTGCTAAGAGTTTGTTGTTAGTTTTAGGATTTTGCATATTGGGGTAGTGATAAAGTTGAATAATTAGAGGCTAGAAGTTAAGGAAATAATTTAATGAAATACTCTGGAATGTGAATTAACTGTTGACGATGTTATGTATGTTATGTGCTCTTATATGCCTATATTTGCTAAAATATGATGTTAAGTGTTTATATGTGCATAAGTTGTTTGTTGTTGAAAATGTTGGGAAATATGAGTGTATTTAATTAACTATTGATTAGAAAAGAGAAAGATAATTGAACCAATAATGTGTTTGAGAGAAGTAAATTTTAAAGAAAGAACAAACATATAATAATCCCTTGCGGCCGGTAGCGTTTATACGCGAACCGGGGTTGACTACGCGTGTACGCAGATCGGTTAGTACGCGAAAGGGACTAAACATCATCTCCCTTGCGGCTGGTAGCGTTTATACGCGAACCGGGGTCGACTGCGGGTGTACACAGATCGGTTAGTACGCGAAAGGGACTAAACACATTTCCCCTTGCGGCCGGTTGCGGGTGTACGCAATCCGGGGTCGACTGCGGGTGTACGCAGATCGGTTAGTACGCGAAAGGGACTAAACATCATCTCCCTTGCGGCCGGTAGCGTTTATACGCGAACCGGGGTCGACTGCGGGTGTACGCAGATCGGTTAGTACGCGAAAGGGACTAAACACATTTCCCCTTACGGCCGGTTGCGGGTGTACGCAATCCGGGGTCGACTGCGGGTGTACGCAGATCGGTTAGTACGCGAAAGGGGCTAAACACTATCCTCCTGCGGCCGGCTGCGATTTTACGCGAACCGGGGCCGACTGCGATGTTACGCGAATCGGTTAGTACGCGAAGAGGATAGCTACACAAAAACTTAACGAACATAAATGAGACAACTTAAAAAGAGGAAAATATTATCTAAGACATTAGTAGAATACAAGAAAAATTTTAAAAGAATTAAGATTTGAAGGGAGGTAGAACCGGAGAATGATAGGTGTATGAAATTAAATGGTTTTATTTGCATGTGAGAATGATATGGATTGGTTATATGAATATATGTATTATTTGTGATAGATGTGCTTGGCTTAGTTGGGTATTATATCATATGAGAAACTGTTATTCCTATTTTATGTGTAATGCTCACCTCCTTACCATTTTTCCAGGTACCGAGATTAGAGCTTACACGATTACTGGCCGAGCAGGTGTACACTTCACCCCGTGGAGTGTAAGCTAATTAGAAGAGAAAGTGTTGTTTTATTTTAATACAATTGAAATTCTTTTAGTTTTATTATATTTCATCCGTGCAAGCCTTGAATATGTTTATTTTGGTTACCAGGGCAAGGAATTCAAATTAGTATGTTTATAAATATTTTCTGGACTGTACTGGTTGACAGGTTTATAAAATGCTATTTTTGGGAAAGTCCGATAAACAGAGGAGACTCTGTCGGATTTTTATTAAGATTTAAAACGAAATTTTCAAGTCCTAATTTCAAATCAACTTAATTATTTGTAATTAAGCTATATTTTTATTTGGGTGTTACATCATTCCTTGGACTCTAACATCCCAATTGTTAATTCCAAGTATAATTAGTATAAAACTAAGTTTAGAGTTGATAAGGGTAATAATAACAAGTTATAAATAGGGATTCAGAAGGATAGGTTAAGTATTAGAAACCATTAATAAGAGAAAATCCATAATAAAAGCATTATAGCTTAAAATATAAATTCCTCCGTTGGATGTAATGTTTGGAGTCTTATAAGGCTTGCTTTCAAGTTTGAGCAAGATCCGACGGTGAACGAAGGAGATATGATATTTTGAAATGCAAGGGATTAAAATCAGGCAAAGTAATCGATTACTTTATGGAGGTAATAGATTACCAGTTTGCTGTGGGAAACCCGAAAATTGAAATTCATGGAGATAATTGATTACTATCAAAGAGGTAATCGATTACCTGCTCCCTGTGAGGAACCAAATAATAAGGAAATTAAGGAGATAATCGATTACTTTTGGAAGTAATCAATTACCTTATGGTCTGACGCGAAAAAAATAAAGCCTTGGGGGCCACGAATTGCCCTTTTTGGGCAATGTTCTATCGTAGAATCTTTGGTACTTGAGCTATACGGTAAAGTGTCCAATTCCTCTACGTGTTGCTTTCAAACTGAAGGATGACACCCTGATTACCAGGATACCAGCTCTATTGTCGTTTACTTGACTGTGGTGTGTGTCAGTGTGAGTGGGTAAGGTACATACCTGGTTACCTCCGGTACACTTATATAAGAATTCATCGTTACCGTTGTGTTTCCTCTTCATCAATGGGTTGTACCGGATTCCCACTAACGGTAGGTGGTTAATGTAACGTCCCTAATTTAATTATAAGCCCAATTAGCGAGTTAATAGGTTTAGAATGAAGAGGTTGGGTAGATTAATTACTTTAAGAATTTTGGGAGCAAGGTGAATAGTAATTTTAAGCACTCGGGGTTGCGTAGGGTGCATCGGTAACAAGAAGTAGAATTATAGAAGTCGAATCGGGAGTTAAATCGGGGTTTTAAGTGTAACAAAGCATCCTGTGCAAGGAAATTAGGAATAAAAGATCCATAGCTCAAAAACCAATTCCCACCGTTGGATGTGAGGACAAGTGTCTTAGGAAGCTTGTCTCAAAATTTGAGGCCGATCCGACGATTAACGAAGAAGTTATGGCGAATCGAAGTTTGGAATCACTGGTGCACGCCCAGGCGCACCAGCTTGCGCCCAGGCGCGCACACTATTCATTTGGTGCTGGTCCAGGGAGTTTTTCGCTCAGGCGCGAGTTCCTTGCGCCCAGGCGCACCCTGCACGCACCAAATCCAAAACAGGCGCACCAGATGGCTCGCCATCCCCTCCTGACCGCACCAGATCAGGCGCTGGTGCCAGACTCGCGCTCAGGCGCGCGATACTCGCGCCCAGGGCGCGCGACTTGATGACGCATTTTCAGCCATTTGATCTGGACTTGGGGACCAAGTCACTCACCCTCCACCATTCGATCTTCCTTCTCTTGGCCAGGAACAATTAAAACAACAACAAACCACCACCACCAATATTCCTCTTCCTTCTCCTCCATGTCTCTCTCCACCCTCTTCATGGTTCCAAGAACCACTCATCATCATCACCATGTGAGACCCACAATTTTGCCCCAATTTAATTTAAATTATAATTAGATTTTGTATGATTATTTATGTGATAATATTTTTCTAGTGAAATTATTATAGAAAACCATTTATTATTGGATTGTATATTTCTAATTGTTTGAGTTAAGTATATATATAAGCGTGGAAAATGTATATATATATATATAATTGTATATGATGCATTTGAAGTATATTAGTAGTATAAAAATATTTTATAAGGTTGTTGAATGGTATCATATTTATATTTAAAATACAAAAAGGATTTTTGAGGAAATATAGTAATATGACTTCGAAAATTCATATCTTTTAAACCGTACGTCGAAAAATTACAAATGATATGTCAAAACGATCGTATCGAAATCTAGATTATGAAAATGTAAAGCTTTGATTTTTATTTTAGAGTTTTCTAAATTTTATCACTGCTACAATACTAAACGAATTTTTGAGTTTTAAGTATAAATGTATGGTTTCAATGCATTAAATGACCTTTTGACTCAAGTATATTTTATTTTGAAAATGAAAAATACATTTATGAAGTTGTATATTTTACTATCATTGGAATAAAGTGTATTTTCGTATTTTTCTTAGTTTAAATTATTTGAAGGCTTAGGAAGTGTATTTTTGAAGGAAATGATCTTAGGACTTCAAAAATTCATAACTTTCAAACCGTAAGTCCAAAAATTATAAACTTTATATGAAAACGATCAAATTAAAACGTAGTATCTTAATATGTAAAAATAAAATTTTTATTTTAATGTTTACAAAAAAATACTGTACAGTAGGTAGAGAATCGAATTTTGATAGTTTTAATTAAGAAAAAATTATTTTGGGGCATAAAATAATTTAATGGACTATAAAATATTTTTATTGGTATATTTAAATATTTATCTTAGTAATATTTGGCTGCACAGTCCATATTTAAATATTTTCTTAATTGTTTTCTGATTTATTTGAAATGATAGTTTAATATGATTGGTTAATAGTGAAGGCACCTCCAAAATGAACCAATGAAAAATTTTCTCTCCTATTTTAATATATGTGTGCCGTCCAAAATAGGGTAGGGAGAGAGGAGAATAATTCTGAAGTTTGTGAGAATAAACTATGAATTAAAAAGAATGTAGGAATCAACAAAATCCCAATTAATGCAAAGTGTGTTCCGATGTGCATGAATTAATTTTGCTGACTCGTGGTGAGTAAGGGGGGCCGAATTTCACCTCTAAAAATTGAGGGGAAATGCATCTTCAACACCTATAAATAGATGACCTTAGTTCCCACATTTTTCACACACAATCCTTGATAGTTTTACAAGAGAAAAAAAATAAAATTCTAAGAAAGAATAGAGAGAGAGAGGGACGAATTGGCTTAGAAAGGAGGGAGGAATTGTTTTGTCACTTGAAGTTTTCTTAAGCTTAAGGAGTAGAGGTAACCCAAAATAACTTAGTTATTTAATCTCTTTTTAAGTTGTTTTGTTGTTATTATTGAATAAAAACTTCTAAATTCTTCTATAGTTAAGTTCTAAATTTTCCTTTTCATTTTAAAGTTATCGTTGAATATGTGATATTGTTCTTGAGTCATATGAATTAAGGATGAGAAAAGGGACACAAAAAGGGTGTTTAAAGGGATTTATCTCCCCTTTTCTTTAATTCTTAAGATGGCTAAAAATTTTGATGAGTTTGAATAATTTAATTTCTGGGTTTATTTTATAGAAAATTTTGTATGAACAAATAAGTTTTTATTCCTTGTCTTTTAATTGTTTTTGTTTCTTTGTATTAAGGAATAATAATCAATAAGTAAATAATAATGGAAAAAAATTAATTTCTGGTATATGTATATATATTAGCCGTGACATATATTAAGAAATTGAGGATTGATTTGTGTATTTTTGATATATTGATTGTATTGTTGTTTAATAAAATAAAAGGGAATGGAAATAAATAGAAGAATTAAAATGGATTTTTATTTTATTTTTATTTTCTGATTCTGGACCGTGTGTAATTTTATATATATAATTATATTATATGGTAATTGTTGTTATTTCATGTGTATTTGAGAATAAAAACAAATAAGTGTTTTCCTTAAAGTAAAATGAAATGAAAATGATTTGTGAAAAGGAACTAAAAATAATTTTTGAAAAAGAAAATAAATTCTGGAAAATTTTAATGTTTAATGTGTATGAGTTTGTATTTTATAGAAATTTTGTTTAATTGTTATTGTTTGATTGTATGTTATTTCCTTTTTGTTTGGATTTAAGTTAAATAAGAACAATGAATAAAGATAATAAACAAAAATGAAATTTTCTGGAAATATAAAAAATAATAAGTAGGCCGTGAGGCCTATGGTCTTTTCTTTAAAATAATTTTTGTAATTTGTTTGTTATTTGATATGTAATCAATCTATAGTTTATTGTTTAAAAGAAATAGAAACAAATGGGTAGTTGTTATAAATCTTTAAGAACATGTATGTTTAAATGATTGTATGAGTATGTGGTTGATGTGTTTATAGATATTAGTTGCTGGAAAAAGTGAATTATTTTCTAAAAGAGATCTATTTTATATTTGTTTAATAATTTAAAACTCTTGTTTTTAGTATATAAAGTAATGTAAGTATATTATATAGATGTTTTAAGAATTAAAATTGTTTTTCCTAATTTTCTAAGTACTGGTCGAATTTTGGGAGAAAAAAATAAAGTTAATTGAATTTTTCTTATTGATTTGATGATTATTTTAGTATGTCTATGGAATGAATTACATGTTTTTATGGAAAAGATTAATTCTGAAAATTTAATTTTAATTCTGGAAATTTAATTTTTATTCAGGAAAATTAATTAGTCAAGACCCCAAATGATTATTTGTAAGAGTATTAGTAGTACTTAGTTTGTATGTGCAAATATAATGTAGAAACAAATAGAAATGAGTAGTTTTGATTGATTAAAGTGATCTACAAAAAAATAAAATAATTTGCTGTTTAGAATTTATAATTAATGAAAAAGTAATATTTTATTAGAAATAATATTATTTTAAAGTCTTTGGCATAAGTAGGAATTGTGTATAATTGTTGTGGATTGTTTTACTTAAACTTCTTGAATTAATGCAACTTTTTTCAGTGGCTGTACAGCAGATGCAAATATTTTATTTAGCTTAATTTTGGTCATTTTATTATAGTAGAAGTTGTAATATGAATTTAGGAAGAAACGACATGTGTTTTCGATTTTCTGTTCAAGAGAAAATGAATTTTTAAGTTTGAGTATGCATGCTGTCCAAAAATGTGAAATGTGTGGCATTGATGTTATGAATTGTTCTTGAATGATTAAATATGTAAATTTCATGCTAATCTTGTAGTATAAGTATTTAGGATTAAAAGGGTAGATTTTTAAAGTAATCTTAGAATACGTATAAGAAAGGTTGTATATGTGTTTAAATGAAATGTTGTTTGTGCTTGTATAAAAATGTGAAGAATGATTTTTATTAAAGTAATTAGGCTACTGTTCAGAATTGTTTTATAAAGTTAAAATATTATTTTATTTAGTTTAACCTTATTTTTAGAGCTTAATGTATGTATCCTTTAGTAATAAATTGAAAAAGATGCTTTTTAGGGTAATCTGGAATTAATGCTACTCTATTTTTCCTTGCTGTCCAGAATTGTTTTGAATGTGAATATATAATATTTAAATGTCAAGTAGATAATAGGACTTGTATGTGATGTATAGGAAAAAGTAGATTAATTTTTAGAGTTTAAAGTTTGTATGTGAGTACTGTACAACTTTGATAAATTGATTTAAGTAATTCTAAAAATGATTTTTGAATTAATGTGCGTGTGTGTATATATTGGGGTATGAGTATCATGTTGTTAATTTTACTGGTATAAAAGAGTTTGTATATTGATGAATGCTTTTCTAGCTCTAAGTAATTTAGGGGTAACTATAAGGACTAAAATAATTCATGTATGGCTTTTATAATGTTTGAATTGTCTTTTGAAGTATTATAAGAATTAGGACATCTATGTTAGTCAAAATGTAAAAATATGTTTGAGTGTTTGTTTATGTATAAGTGTGTGAAGGTGTTAGTTGTTATATAAGCATTATAGTATGGTTTTTGTGGAAATGAAAATGTACTCTAAATAGTCTTCAAAGTATTGGAGTGAGTTTTTAATTAGGCCTTGTAAAAAGGATTTCTTGATTTTAAAAAGAATTGTTTTAAGCTATGCCCTTAAAAAGGATTTCTTTTTTAAAGGGATTTCTGCTTTAAAAAGGATTTCTGTTTGAAGGTACTTTGGTACTTTGGGTTTAGTTTTTACCTACGTAGATAGACCGTATAAGGTACTTGCTTGATATTGATTGTATGTCGTTCATCATTTAAGAAATAAAAGGAATTAAAAGTGAACGAGCTGCTGGAGCTGTGAACGCAAAGGTTGAAAACAGAGTAGCGTGGAGCTCAGGTGAGAGAGAAGCCTTCTTAAGACATAGTGGCATGTAGGGTAATATTAGGACGTTCCGTATCATCTCAAAGGTCGGAACTAGGAATCTATCGGTCGAGTAGTAAAACGGCAATTGAGTGTGTATCCTGCCGTTGATACGAAAAACACGATTCCTCGATATTTATTGTATGTCGGTTGATAATTGATTATGCCATGTTGTATATTTTTGGAATTGTATATCATATTTTGGAAATAATGGTTCATCTTATGGAAAGATAATTAATGTTCGGTGGTTCCTATTAAAAGAGTTCTTTGTGTTTTTCGACCGGTCGTTCCATGAGAAGGATTTGGCATATTTTGGAAATACTATTATGAAAATATAAGAATGGTTAAAGAATAATGTGGAATTGCGAAAGCGATAGTAGTGTATGTAACACCCCGATTTGGACTTAGAATTTTCACTAAAAATTTGCGCCATTTTTTTTATTAAACATTACCGAACCATTTCATTTTAATTCCTTTACATAAAGGTTTTCATAAAACAATTTGATTCACTTGGTTTCAAAATATGTTTTGATACTTAGACTCACGTCATAAAATTCTATTTCCAAAAAGAGATGTTATCATCCAAAAACTCATTTTATCAACGTCATATTTAGTCGATGGTTAATTTGCGGAAAATAGTTTAATTACTTTAAATGAACTTTATACATAATCAAAAAGAACTTCTTTTATTCCATTTAAAATAATCCATATTACAATTGGGGTTACATTCGGGACAGATTAATTATGTCCTAATCACCTTAAGATATGATACAAAGCAAAGACTATCCTATCTTATACTACAAGTCTTCATTGCCATCTCCCATCACAAGTGTCTAGAAGATTCCTTGATTGTCGCTTCTGCTTCCTCCTTGCATGTGCATCATCTCAGGATCCTCTTCCGGTCTTAAGCTACCACTCCTTGATCTGCCATCTGTGGACATGGTTCCCCAATGCCCACAGGAAAGGGAAATAGAGAGAGTAAGCACTTCCGAACGATGTTAACGTCGACGGCGTGGGCTTACCATAGGGGAATATTAAGACTACACAAACATGTACATCATTATTATCATTACCTTATTGTATTTATTACCATAAAATCTTTTCCCACGAAAAGGGTATACCTCTTAAGAACTATAGCCGCTATATTTTAGTCTCTAAGTTTCATACCATCGGTAATTCAAGGGGGGTACTATTACCGAGGTTCGAGGTATGGATATCACACACGTTACATCTCCTCCATAAGTCCAACCATATCCTAGTTCGGAAAGCAGATGGGACGCACAGGAACCCTAGCCACACTGGCATCGAAGTCGGTAAACGAAAAGGCTATACCATCGCCAGTGGTCAGTAAGATATAAAAATTCATGTGACCAACACCGGCGGTCAACAAGATTCATTCCATAAAAGTTTCTAAAAACCCAACCCTTACCGAACTTCTAGCCCCGTTCAGGTTCCCTCTCACCATCTATGATTTGCTCAAGGGGGTGACAGCACTATCTCCAGTTGGCCTGCAGTCCTCGCTACGACGAAAGCCCAGACTCCCGCGTGAACTTTGTCATTGTAGTCCCGTTCCGCCTAAAGAAGTACTCGAGGCTTCTTGACGTTTCACCGTCCTTGCCCTCCCCTATTACAATCGTCACTTGAAGAACTCCTATCTCCAAGCATACCTGAGTATCCATAGATAAACAGGGTGTCTTTCCTCTCCACTACTTCACTCTCAACGCATGGTTTGGAAAGGGGTTCCTAAATTATTGAAAGGTTTCACTAAGTTAAACATTCCTAATTGTGGTCGACCCATTCTATCCACACTTCTAACGGGTCTCGACCGCTAAGGGATTGACTTATCACGGACGCTTCCAAATTACAGCGAATTCCATGCTGAGCTCATAACCACGGAGTTCCAGTCACGTGTCCGGCAAAACTTAATGATCAAGCACGTCACTTTGACAGTGCGATCAGGGGATAACATTACTAAATTTTATAAATTTCCATAAAGATTTCGTATCAATTCCTTAACCATAAAGCCTTTAATCAATTCTTAATATAACATCATATCAATCAATTATTTTCCAATAACAGGTTTATATAACATGTACGCCAGACATGTTATTATTAACAATTTAACAATATATATACCTCATAATATTAAAACCAACATCATAATAAATCAGAATCCATAACATATAAAATCATTATAAAGGGACCGTGTTTTCGTAGGAACGGCGGGGGACTCACACACAATTGTCGTTCTACTACTCACCCGATAGATCCCTAGTTCCGACCTTTGAGATGATACGGAACGTCCTAATATTACCCTACATGCCACTATGTCTTAAGAAGGCTTCTCTCTCACCTGAGCTCTACGCTTATTCTGTTTTCAACCCTTTTGCGTCTACAACTCCAGCAGCTCGTTCACTTTTGATTCCTTATGATGAACGACATACAATTAATATCTAATTGAATACCTTATACTACCTTTACGTAAAGACTAACCCAAAGTCCCTTAAAATAAAAATCCTCTTTAAAACATAAATCCTTTTTAAGACATCAGATGTTCTGTAAAGTAATTCTTTTTTTTAAAATTCAATAAATCCTCTTTACAAAACATAATTTAAAACTCACTCCAATATTTGAAAATCTTTAAGAATACATTTTTATTTTCATAAAAACCACAATACATTGTTTATATAACAACTACCATGTTTAAACTAGCATGACTTTAAGGTATTTTTCTTTTGATGCAAGCAGTAAACCAGTTTTGCAAAAATCATGTTATAAATATACAAAACATTCATACTTAAAAAAATTAACATATACTTAATCATTTAAGAACAACTCATAACATGAATTTCATACACTTTTCTTAGTTTTGGACAGCATACATACACAAACTTAAAAATTCAATTCCTCTTAAACAGAACATCGAAAACACATGCCGATTTTTCCTAAATTCTTATTATTATTTCTACTATAATAAAATAACTAAATTAAATAAAACAAACTAGTTGCATCTGCTGTACAGTCACAGAAAAGTTGCATCAATTCAAATAAAGTTCAAGCAAACAATCCAAAACAATTCAGATACAATTCCTACTTATGCCAAAGACTTACAACTATAATTATTTCTAATAAAATATAACTTTTTCATTAATTCTAAATTTCTGGACAGCAACTTAATATTTTTATAAAATCAAAGTAATTAATCAAAAACACTTATTTCTATTTGTTTCTACCTTATATTTGCACATACAAACAATGTATCAATAACATCTTCAAAAATAGTCATTTGGGATCTTAAATAATTAAATTTTTCAGATTAAAAATAAATTTCCATAATAAAAATGAAACTTTTTAAAATTAATCTTTTCCATACAAACATATAATATATTCTATAAACATACTAAAGCAATCATCAAATCAATTAGAAAAATTTAATAAATTTAATTTATTTTTCTAAAAAAAATTCGACTAACATGTATAAAAATCAGAAAAATATTTTCAATTCCTAAAGCATCCATATCATATAATTACATCATTTCATATACTAAAAACAAAACAATATAAGAGATCTAATCATTAACAAAATATAAAATAGACTTCTTTTTAGAAAATAATTCATTTTTTTCCAGCAAATAACATGTACAAATATATTAACCACATACTCATAAAATAAATCAAAAACACATGTTATTATAGGTTTATAACAACTACCATTTTTCCTATTTCTTTTAAACAATCAACTATAATTTAACTACAAATCATGCAACAAATAAATTACAAAAAATTCTTAGAATAGTACAATAGACCTCACGGTCTATAATTATTATTTTTCCAGAAAATTTATTTTTTATTCATATTCAATTACTAATTGTTCTTATCAAACTCAAATCCAGACAACAGAAAATCAAATAAAATCAAACAATAACAATTACATAGAAAAATTCCATAACATATAATTCCATATACTTCATTTGCATTAATATTTTCCAGAATATTATTTTATTTTCAAAAACCATTCTTAGTTCCATTAAATCACTTTAATTTTACTTCTACTTTAAGGAAAATACTCATTCTTTTTAGAGATTAACCAAAACTCAAGTACATATTCAATACAACATATAATATAATCTAATTATATACATATACGTATATATATATATATATATCACACGCCCAGAAAAAAGAAAATACAAAGTCCTTTTTAATTCTTTTACTTATTTTCTATTCCTTTTTATTTTAATAAACACAATATAATACACATACTAAAATACACAAATAAATCCTTAATTTTTTTAATATGTGCTACGGTCCATATATATACATAAATACCAGAAATTGAAATTTTTCTATTATTACTTACTTATTGCTTATTATTCATTAACACAAAGAAGTAAAACAATTAAAAAGACAATGAATAAAAACTTATTTAACCATTCAAAATTTCTATACTTCATATGATATTAGAACTAAAATAAACCCAGAAATAATTAAATTAAACTCATCAAAAACAATTAGCCATCTTAAGAATTTAAGAAAAGGGGAGATGAATCCCTTTAAACACTCTTTTTGGTGTCCCTTTTCTTATTCTTAATTCATATGACTTAAGAATAATTTCATATATTCAAGAACAACATTAAAATGAAAATAAAATTTTAGAAATTTAACTAAAGAAGAATTTGAGAAGGTTTAAACAAAATATAAACAAAATAGCTTAATTAAATAAGTGATTATGGGTTACCTCTACTCCTTAAGCTTTTTAGAAAACTTCAAGCAACAAAGCAACCAAGCAAATTTCCTTCCTCCCTCCTAGCTTTACACGTCCCTCTCTCTCTCTCTCTCTCTCTCTCTCTCTTTCTCTCTTAGAATTTCATTTTTTTCTCTTGTAAAACTATCAAGTGTTGGTGTGTGAAAAATGTGGAACTAAGACTCTCTATTTATAGGTGTTTGGAGATGCATTTCCCTTCATTTTTCTGACCTAATTTCGTGCCCCCTTCATCAAGTTCCATTCAAAAATTTTCAAATACTACTTGGAACATGAACTAGCATTAAATGTAACTTTGTTGATTCCTAAAGCATTTTAATTCAAGGATTATTCTCACAAACTTCAGAACTATTCTTCCCCTCTTTCCTCTAATTTTTTGGATGGTGCATATATTAAAAATAGGAGAGAAAATTTCTCATTGGTTCATTGTGGAGGTGCCTACATAATTACCCAATCACTTAATTATTTAAAATTTGATTTTCTACCTACTGTACAAAAATTTTCGCAAAAAACAAAATAAAAATTTTATTTTTACATATTAAGATTCTACATTTCAATACGATCATTTTCATATAAATTTTGTAATTTTTGGACTTACGGTTTGAAAGTTATGAATTTTTGAAGTTCTAAGATCATTTCTTCAAAAAATACACTTTCTAAGTTTTCCAAAAATTTAAAAAATACTAAAAATACGAAAATACATTTTATTTAAATAATAGTACCATATACAACTTCAGAAATGTATTTTTCATTTTTAAAATAAAATAAACTATAGTCAAAAGGTTATTAAATGCATTAAAACTATACATTGGTTCTTAAAACTCAAAAATTCGTTTCTATTGCAGCAGTGATAAAATTTCTAAAACTCAAAAATAAAAATCAAAGCTTTACATTTTCATAATCTACGTTTCGATACGATCGTTTTGACATATCATTTGTAATTTTTTGACGTACGGTTGAAAAGATATGAATTTCTAAAGATAGGATACTCTAATCCATCAAAATTCATTTCATCTTTTAAAATCATTTAAATCAAATACTTTACCTTAAAATATTTTATTTAAATAGGCTAGGGAAAACATTGGTATATAATATATATACCTATATATGTCACATGTATATATATAAATATATATATTTTTAATTAAATCCAGACATCAAAATCAAGCATAATTTCCTAATTTCAATTATAAAGTCACAAATAAATTGGGTAAAATTGCGGGTCTCACAATCCTCCCCAACTTAGAGATTTCTCGTCCCCGAGAAATATTATGCTATGAAAAATAAGGCATAACATTCTTATGAAAATAACTGCATTCATGCATTGAATCTTAAAAATTCCAACTTAAAATATCCAAGTACGAGAAGGAAAACTCCTTCAAAACAAGTCAAGCAACAAAACAATCAAAAGACTTAGACAAGACGAGTGGATAAACCCACTTTGTTCAAACAACATTCAATACAAACATCAATCCTAAGAACGACTAGTAGCATTAGCATCCTCATTCCCAACCATAGCGAACACTCTTCCGTTTCCTTTTGGCCTATCAGAACCCTTTTCACGCTTTGGTTCCCAACAGTTCTTCGCAGTGTGTCCTGGTTTGTTGCAGTTGAAGCAATCGGGATTTTCATAAGGACAGTTGGGTCCATAGTGGTTCTTGTTACACTTGTTGCAAAGTGGAGGTGTAGTAACTTGTCCTCCGGCAGCATCCCCATTGTTACCACTAGCATTCCCATTGTTCCATCGGTTCCCACCATTGTTTTGATTATTCCGGTTGTTGCTACGATCATTCCCATGATTTCCACCACTACGATTGTTACTTCCAGCCGAATTGTTGCCTCCAAGTCTGTTGTCTCTTTGTCCACTTCCCCGTCTATAGGGACCTTGATGTCGGGCTCCTCTATTTTGGTTCCCACTTCCTAGGGAGTGCCTCATAGGACCACCACTTGAAGCTTGTGCAGCTGACTTCTCTATCAGATTTCTCGACTTCAAACCATTTTCCACAATACTCCCTTTATTCACCAAGGTTGTAAACACATTTATCTCCAAAGGTGCTAGAGTTTGCTTAATTTCCGGCTTCAAACCATCTAGGAACTTTGCACACTTAGACCTCTCGTTCACAGCTTCTCCATAGTAAGGCATAAACCTTGCCAAGTTCTCAAATTTGGCAGCATACTCACCTACACTCATGTTGCCTTGCTCCAGTCGCAGGAATTCCAATTCCTTGGCTGTCTTCAGATGCTCCGGGAAATACTTCACCAAAAGCCTATCCTTGAATTGATTCCAAGTTATCACTCCAGCTTCTCCAGCTAAAGCTTGCTTCTCATTACGCCACCAATCGGCTGCTTCTCCTACCATCATATACCCAGCATAGGCCACCTTCTGTTCATCCGTGCACTGCACCATTCCTCCAAAAATCCTCTCCAGACCGGCTATCCACGCTTCAGCCTCTTCCGTTGCATAACCTCCAGCAAACTCCTTCGGATTCCTACGACAAAATTCGTCGAGTCCTCTGATTCCTTGCCCACCAGCATTCGCATTCTGATTCTGTTGAAGTTGTTGGAGCATAAGGTTCATGTTATCCCTTACTCCTGCCAAAACTACAGCTGTCTGAGCCATCATAGAAGCTTGTTGTTGAGCGTTCATCGGTTCCTCATTTGCTTGTCGACGTGCCATTGCGATTCTTCTACACACGTGAAGTTTTAAGTCTTAGACTACGCAGAGGATCATACAAGAAAAGCATATAAGGCTATGCTTTAAGCCACAAAGGACATTCACCCTACATACTAACAAACAGAGTCACACAAGAAAGCTTGTAAGACTATGCTTAAGGCCACTAAGGACAACCATCGCTCTGATACCACTAAATGTAACACCCCGATTTGGACTTAGAATTTTCACTAAAAATTTGCGCCATTTTTTTATTAAACATTACCGAACCATTTCATTTTAATTCCTTTACATAAAGGTTTTCATAAAACAATTTGATTCACTTGGTTTCAAAATATGTTTTGATACTTAGACTCACGTCATAAAATTCTATTTCTAAAAAGAGATGTTATCATCCAAAAACTCATTTTATCAACGTCATATTTAGTCGATGGTTAATTTGCGGAAAATAGTTTAATTACTTTAAATGAACTTTATACATAATCAAAAAGAACTTCTTTTATTCCATTTAAAATAATCCATATTACAACTGGGGTTACATTCGGGACAGATTAATTATGTCCTAATCACCTTAAGATATGATACAAAGCAAAGACTATCCTATCTTATACTACGAGTCTTCATTGCCATCTCCCATCACAAGTGTCTAGAAGATTCCTCGATTGTCGCTTCTGCTTCCTCCTTGCATGTGCGTCATCTCAGGATCCTCTTCCGGTCTTAAGCTACCACTCCTTGATCTGCCATCTGTGGACATGGTTCCCCAATGTCCACAGGAAAGGGAAATAGAGAGAGTAAACACTTCCGAACGATGTTAACGTCGACGGCGTGGGCTTACCATAGGGGAATATTAAGACTACACAAACATGTACATCATTATTATCATTACCTTATTGTATTTATTACCATAAAATCTTTTCCCACGAAAAGGGTATACCTCTTAAGAACTATAGCCACTATATTTTAGTCTCTAAGTTTCATACCATCGGTAATTCAAGGGGGGTACTATTACCGAGGTTCGAGGTATGGATATCACACACGTTACATCTCCTCCATAAGTCCAACCATATCCTAGTTCAGAAAGCAGATGGGACGCACAAGAACCCTAGCCACACTGGCATCGAAGTCGGTAAACGAAAAGGCTATACCATCGCCAGTGGTCAGTAAGATATAAAAATTCATGTGACCAACACCGGCGGTCAACAAGATTCATTTCATAAAAGTTTCTAAAAACCCAACCCTTACCAAACTTCTAGCCCCGTTCAGGTTCCCTCTCACCATCTATGATTTGCTCAAGGGGGTGACAGCACTATCTCCAGTTGGCCTGCAGTCCTCGCTACGACGAAAGCCCAGACTCCCGCGTGAACTTTGTCATTGTAGTCCCGTTCCGCCTAAAGAAGTACTCGAGGCTTCTTGACGTTTCACCGTCCTTGCCCTCCCCTATTACAATCGTCACTTGAAGAACTCCTATCTCCAAGCATACCTGAGTATCCATAGATAAACAGGGTGTCTTTCCTCTCCACTACTTCACTCTCAACGCAAGGTTTGGAAAGGGGTTCCTAAATTATTGAAAGGTTTCACTAAGTTAAACATTCCTAATTGTGGTCGACCCATTCTATCCACACTTCTAACGGGTCTCGACCGCTAAGGGATTGACTTATCACCGACGCTTCCAAATTACAGCGAATTCCAAGCTGAGCTCATAACCACGGAGTTCCAGTCACGTGTCCGGCAAAACTTAATGATCAAGCACGTCACTTTGACAGTGCGATCAGGGGATAACATTACTAAATTTTATAAATTTCCATAAAGATTTCGTATCAATTCCTTAACCATAAAGCCTTTAATCAATTCTTAATATAACATCATATCAATCAATTATTTTCCAATAACAGGTTTATATAACATGTACGCCAGACATGTTATTATTAACAATTTAACAATATATATACCTCATAATATTAAAACCAACATCATAATAAATCAGAATCCATAACATATAAAATCATTATAAAGGGACCGTGTTTTCGTAGGAACGGCGGGGGACTCACACACAATTGTCGTTCTACTACTCACCCGATAGATCCCTAGTTCCGACCTTTGAGATGATACGGAACGTCCTAATATTACCCTACATGCCACTATGTCTTAAGAAGGCTTCTCTCTCACCTGAGCTCCACGCTTATTCTGTTTTCAACCCTTTTGCGTCTACAACTCCAGCAGCTCGTTCACTTTTGATTCCTTATGATGAACGACATACAATTAATATCTAATTGAATACCTTATACTACCTTTACGTAAAGACTAACCCAAAGTCCCTTAAAATAAAAATCCTCTTTAAAACATAAATCCTTTTTAAGACATCAGATATTCTGTAAAATAATTTTTTTTTTTAAAATTCAATAAATCCTCTTTACAAAACATAATTTAAAACTCACTCCAATATTTGAAAACCTTTAAGAATACATTTTTATTTTCATAAAAACCACAATACATTATTTATATAACAACTACCATGTTTAAACTAGCATGACTTTAAGGTATTTTTCTTTTGATGCAAGCAGTAAACCAGTTTTGCAAAAATCATGTTATATATATACTTAAATAAGAAGTAAACTCAAGCATTCAAGTTCAAAATACTTTTTCTATTATAAATTAGATTAAGTTAAGGACCACAACTAAATTACAGAAAATTCACTCTCAAATATCCGTATATTCACATAATTAATTTTTTTACAAAATAACCTTTACAGATATTCACACTTTATCCAAGCACATACAAAATCTTACTTATAAATACTTTTAAAAATCCACTTTTTTCCTAAACATTCATACTTAAAAAAATTAACATATACTTAATCATTTAAGAACAACTCATAACATGAATTTCATACACTTTTCTTAGTTTTGGACAACATACATACACAAACTTAAAAATTCAATTCCTCTTAAACTGAACATCAAAAACACATGCCGATTTTTCCTAAATTCTTATTATTATTTCTACTATAATAAAATAACTAAATTAAATAAAACAAACTAGTTGCATCTGCTGTACAGTCACAGAAAAGTTGCATCAATTCAAATAAAGTTCAAGCAAACAATCCAAAACAATTCAGATACAATTCCTACTTATGCCAAAGACTTACAACTATAATTATTTCTAATAAAATATAACTTTTTCATTAATTCTAAATTTCTGGACAACAACTTAATATTTTTATAAAATCAAAGTAATTAATCAAAAACACTTATTTCTATTTGTTTCTACCTTATATTTGCACATACAAACAAGGTATCAATAACATCTTCAAAAATAGTCATTTGGGATCTTAAATAATTAAATTTTTCAGATTAAAAATAAATTTCCATAATAAAAATGAAACTTTTTAAAATTAATCTTTTCCATACAAACATATAATATATTCTATAAACATACTAAAGCAATCATCAAATCAATTAGAAAAATTTAATAAATTTAATTTCTTTTTCTAAAAAAAATTCGACTAACATGTATAAAAATCAGAAAAATATTTTCAATTCCTAAAGCATCCATATCATATAATTACATCATTTCATATACTAAAAACAAAACAATATAAGAGATCTAATCATTAACAAAATATAAAATAGACTTCTTTTTAGAAAATAATTCATTTTTTCCAGTAAATAACATGTACAAATATATCAACCACATACTCATAAAATAAATCAAAAACACATGTTATTATAGGTTTATAACAACTACCATTTTTCCTATTTCTTTTAAACAATCAACTATAATTTAACTACAAATCATGCAACAAATAAATTACAAAAATTTCTTAGAATAGTACAATAGACCTCACGGTCTATAATTATTATTTTTCCAGAAAATTTATTTTTTATTCATATTCAATTACTAATTGTTCTTATCAAACTCAAATCCAGACAACAGAAAATCAAATAAAATCAAACAATAACAATTACATAGAAAAATTCCATAACATATAATTCCATATACTTCATTTGCATTAATATTTTCCAGAATATTATTTTATTTTCAAAAACCATTCTTAGTTCCATTAAATCACTTTAATTTTACTTCTACTTTAAGGAAAATACTCATTCTTTTTAGAGATTAACCAAAACTCAAGTACATATTCAATACAACATATAATATAATCTAATTATATACATATACGTATATATATATATATATCACACGCCTAGAAAAAAGAAAATACAAAGTCCTTTTTAATTCTTTTACTTATTTTCTATTCCTTTTTATTTTAATAAACACAATATAATACACATACTAAAATACACAAATAAATCCTTAATTTTTTTTAATATGTGCTACGGTCCATATATATACATAAATACCAGAAATTGAAATTTTTCTATTATTACTTACTTATTGCTTATTATTCATTAACACAAAGAAGTAAAACAATTAAAAAGACAATGAATAAAAACTTATTTAACCATTCAAAATTTATATACTTCATATGATATTAGAACTAAAATAAACCCAGAAATAATTAAATTAAACTCATCAAAAACAATTAGCCATCTTAAGAATTTAAGAAAAGGGGAGATGAATCCCTTTAAACACTCTTTTTGGTGTCCCTTTTCTTATTCTTAATTCATATGACTTAAGAATAATTTCATATATTCAAGAACAACATTAAAATGAAAATAAAATTTTAGAAATTTAACTAAAGAAGAATTTGAGAAGGTTTAAACAAAATATAAACAAAATAGCTTAATTAAATAAGTGATTATGGGTTACCTCTACTCCTTAAGCTTTTTAGAAAACTTCAAGCAACAAAGCAACCAAGCAAATTTCCTTCCACCCTCCTAGCTTTACACGTCCCTCTCTCTCTCTCTCTCTCTCTCTCTCTCTCTCTTTCTCTCTTAGAATTTCATTTTTTTCTCTTGTAAAACTATCAAGTGTTGGTGTGTGAAAAATGTGGAACTAAGGCTCTCTATTTATAGGTGTTTGGAGATGCATTTCCCTTCATTTTTCTGACCTAATTTCGTGCCCCCTTCATCAAGTTCCATTCAAAAATTTTCAAATACTACTTGGAACATGAACTAGCATTAAATGTAACTTTGTTGATTCCTAAAGCATTTTAATTCAAGGATTATTCTCACAAACTTCAGAACTATTCTTCCCCTCTTTCCTCTAATTTTTTGGATGGTGCATATATTAAAAATAGGAGAGAAAATTTCTCATTGGTTCATTGTGGAGGTGCCTACATAATTACCCAATCACTTAATTATTTAAAATTTGATTTTCTACCTACTGTACAAAAATTTTCGCAAACAGAAAAATAAAAATTTTATTTTTACATATTAAGATTCTACATTTCAATACGATCATTTTCATATAAATTTTGTAATTTTTGGACTTACGATTTGAAAGTTATGAATTTTTGAAGTTCTAAGATCATTTCTTCAAAAAATACACTTTCTAAGTTTTCCAAAAATTTAAAAAATACTAAAAATACGAAAATACATTTTATTTAAATAAGAGTACCATATACAACTTCAGAAATGTATTTTTCATTTTTAAAATAAAATAAACTATAGTCAAAAGGTTATTAAATGCATTAAAACCATACATTGGTTCTTAAAACTCAAAAATTCGTTTCTATTGCAGCAGTGATAAAATTTCTAAAACTCAAAAATAAAAATCAAAGCTTTACATTTTCATAATCTACGTTTCGATACGATCGTTTTGACATATCATTTGTAATTTTTCGACGTACGGTTGAAAAGATATGAATTTCTAAAGATAGGATACTCTAATCCATCAAAATTCATTTCATCTTTTAAAATCATTTAAATCAAATACTTTACCTTAAAATATTTTATTTAAATAGGCTAGGGAAAACATTGGTATATAATATATATAACTATATATGTCACATGTATATATATAAATATATATATTTTTAATTAAATCCAGACATCAAAATCAAGCATAATTTCCTAATTTCAATTATAAAGTCACAAATAAATTGGGTAAAATTGCGGGTCTCACAGTGTACAGTGATGGTGCAAGCGGCACAAAATAACTTTGCTAAATATCCCCTTTAAGTGACTGGCCACGTGGATGACTGTGCCGTGGTCTAAGTCTTGTGGAATCCACTGTACTGTAGAAGGTTGTTTGATGTTTCCCTTAGAGGTCGAGGCCCGTTAGAAGCGAGGCTTAGAATGGGTTGACCAAAACTTTGGTTTAAGAAGAGACTTAAAAGACTTAAAAGATTTAAAAGACTTAAAAGACTTAGGAACCCCCTTCCTAAACCTACACGTTGAGAGTGAAGTAGTGGAGAGGAAAGACACCCTGATTATCTATGGATACTCAGGTATGCTTGGAGGTCGGTGTTTCTTCAAGTGGTGATTGCGATAGGTGCTAGATGTCGCTGTATTTTGGAAACTGTATTGATGAAATAATTTTACTTCGGTTGTTGGATACTTTTTGGTGCGTACCCTTCGACATCAATGCCAGCATGGTTAAGGTTCCTGTGCGTCCCATCTGCTTTCCGAACTATGATGTGGTTGGAATGATGGAGGAGATGTAACGTGTGTGCTACCAAACCCTTGAGCCTCGGTGGTGGTACCCCCTCTTGAATTTTCGGTGGTTATGATGATGAAACTTAGAGCCTAAAGATAATTAAATATAACAGATATGGTTTCATGAAGACTATCCCTTTGGTGGGAAGGACTCTATGGTAATTAGTTAAAGTTGTTATAAGGGATTGGTAATAATGATGTATATATTGTTTCATGATATGCTTGTATGGTCTTAATATTCCCTTATTGTAAGCCCGCGCCGTCGACGATCATATCGTTCGGAAGTGCTTACTCTCTCTATTTCCCTTTCCTGTGGACATTGGGGAACAATGTTCACAGATGACAAATCAGATACTACCTCGAGTAGCGGTTGCTCAAGTCGAAAGAGGATCGCGAGACGACGTACATATGAGGAGGAAGCAGAAGCAGCAATCAAAGAATATTCCAGACAATTGCGGTGGAGGAAATGATGAAGACTAGTAGTCTAGGATAGTCTTGTTTTGTATTCCATCTTTGGATGGGTAGGACATGATTACTCTATCCCGAATGTAACCCCAGTTGTAACATGGATTATTTAAATGAAATTAAAGAAGTTCGTTTTAGTTATGTATCAAGTTCATTAAATAATTAAATGTTTTCCGCAAGTTAACCATCGAATAATTTTGGCATTACGAAAAGGATCTTTTTGGAAAAGTGTTAGTGACATCTCTTTTTGGAAATAGAATTTTATGACGCGAGTCTAAGTACCAAAACATTTTTGTAAACCAAACGAATCAAATTGGATTTATGAAAACCTTTTTGAAAAAGAATTAAACTGAATTGATTTTGATAATGTTATAAAAAAAAATGGCGCAAATTTTTAGTGAAAATTCTAAGTCCAAATTGGGGTGTTACATTTAGTGGTATCAGAGCGATGGTTGTCCTTAGTGGCCTTAAGCATAGCCTTATATGCTTTCATTGTGTGACTCTGTTTGGTAGTTATAGTATAGTTACTCTTTCGGCTCGAGCATAGCCTAATATGCTTACCTCGTACGACCCTTTACTTGGTCTAAGACTCCAATCCTACGTATGTAACAGAAGCAAGATGGCACGTCGACAAGGGAATGAGGAACCAGCTGCTGTTTTGGCTCAGACAGTTGCGGTCTTAGCAGGAGTAAGGGACAACATGAACCTTATGCATCAATAACTTCAGCAGAATCAGAATGTGAACGCTGGTGGGCAAGGAATCAGAGGACTCGACGAGTTTTGTCGTAGGAATCCAAAGGAATTCACTGGAGGTTTCGCATCGGAGGAGGCAGAGGCCTGGATCGTAAGTTTGGAAAGGATATTTGGGGGAATGGTGCAGTGCACAGATGAACAAAAGGTTGCCTATGCTGGGTACATGATGGTAGGAGAGGCGGCCGACTGGTGGCGTAATGAGAGACAAATGTTAGCTGGAGAAGCTGGAGTAATAACCTGGAATCGGTTCAAAGATAGGCTTTTGGTGAAGTATTTTCCGGAGCACCTGAAGACAGCCAAGGAATTGGAATTCCTAAGAATGGAACAAGGTAGCATGAGTGTAGGGGAGTATGCTGCCAAATTCGAGAATCTGGCAAGGTTTATGCCTTACTATGGAGAAGCTGGAAATGAGAGGTCGAAGTGTGCAAAGTTTTTGGATGGTCTAAAGCCGGAGATTAAGCAAACCCTGGCACCTTTGGAGATAAATGTGTTCACAACCTTGGTAAATAAAGGGAGTAGTGTGGAAAGTGGTCTGAAGTCGAAGGATTCAACAGGGAAGTCAGCTGCACAAGTTACAAGTGGTGGTCCTGTGAGGCACCTCTCAGGAAATGGAAACCGAAACAGTGGAGCTCGATATCAAGGCCCTTATGGACAAGGAAGTGGACGAAGAGACAATAGAACTAGAGGAAATAATTCAGCAAGAGGCAACAATCGCAGCGGTGACAATCGGAATAGGCATGGAAATGAGCGTAACAACAACAATAACCATCAAAGCAACAACAACAACAATGGTAATGCTCGTAGTAATGGAAATGGTGAAAAAGGTCAGGGAGGAGTAATTCCGTTGTGCAATCGCTGCAATAAGAACCATTATGGACCGAACTGCCCTTATGAAAACCCGAACTGCTTTAACTGCAACAAACCAGGACACATCTCAAAAGATTGCTCAGAGCCAAGACGCGAATTAGGTTCTAATCGGCCTGCTGGGATATGGAAGGGTCTCCACTATAATCAGAAGAAGTAATGACAGTGTTTACGTTTGTGCCTTAGGAGTTTTTCGTTATTTTAAGTGTTGTTATGAATTGTTTAAACGGTGTGGGGTTATCCACTACTAGTGTGTTTGCTTCTCTTGTTGGATTTAACTTTTGCTTCTTGACTGGCTATGTTGAAGGATTATTCCTTCTTTTTGCTTTTTATGATACAATAATATTGAAATCTTTGTGAGTGCAATGAATGTTGTGCTTAAAGTACGAGGTGTAGAAATTCTGGTATGAACGTGGAAATCAGTTCTTGGAAAAGTGTGGCATTTTAAAGACTGCCGGAGGTGAATTGAGTTCAAGTCGAGGCATTACCCTACGTTATTTTCAATTTTTGTAAACGCAATTGCCTTTTTATCTAGTTGTGACATTGATTTTCACATTTCTGCGATAATTCGACCCCTTCAAATTGAAAAGACTTCCTTTTTGTCAGAAATCTAATGAATACATTCCATCAAAATACTCGACCAAATGCCAAATTTCGGTAAATTCAAAGTTCTTTTCTTGGATTCTCGTGACTAAAACAGAACCCTACCTCATAAAGTTATGAAGGAAGTAACACTTGTATGCATAACACATGAATTTTAGGAGGCTGAAGGGACAAGGTGATGGTACGGTTGTGTGAAAAATTAGGAATTTTGGGAATAATGGTTTAGAGTCGGTCCCTAAGCGGTACTAAGAAGGCAAGGTAGTAAGTGAAAAGTCGGGTAGTTAGGGAGTAATCATAGTCTTATGGTGGGCTTGGATGTAAGGTTGTGTAATAGGTGGTATAAGCTTGATCAAAGTTGGGGAGCAAAAGGTTAAGTAGATTCTATGTTAGAAAAGTGTAGTGACAAGTACCCGTATGGCATACGTAGTATGAAGATAAGCAGTAACTCAGCCGGTGATTATGGTTTTGATATGCATACAAGAAATTACTTCTGGATTGGCACCAAATTCGAAAACAAACTGTCCTTATCAAGTCCCTTACGTAAAGTACCAAAGCCCCTTATAAATAATTCATACCCACTTACCTTTAATGCTTCTAATCTGGTCAAACAAATTTTTGAGACACAATGATTGTTTGTTGGCTACCCTTGAGCTTGACTCAATTCGACTCCCGCGCGGCGTTACGTCAAAGACTGACCAGTAAAAGAGTAGTGATCAACGAAGACATCGAAGGAAGGATATATCCTCGAAAGAAGTAAATGACAAGCGAATAGTCGTGAGAATGTTTGAATAACCTTGTGTGTTTCCTTGCTTGTTTTTGTTTGTATTTCTCGGGGACGAGAAATCTTTAAGTTGGGGAGGATTGTGAGACCCACAATTTTGCCTCAATTTAATTTAAATTATAATTAGATTTTGTATGATTATTTATGTGATAATATTTTTCTAGTGAAATTATTATAGAAAATCATTTATTATTGGATTGTATATTTCTAATTGTTTGAGTTAAGTATATATATAAACGTGGAAAATGTATATATATATATAATTGTATATGATGCATTTGAAGTATATTAGTAGTACAAAAATATTTTATAAGGTTATTGAATGGTATCATATTTATATTTAAAATACAAAAAGGATTTTTGAGGAAATATAGTAATATGACTTCGAAAATTCATATCTTTTAAACCGTACATCGAAATGTGGTGGACTCGGCCTAGCCGAGATCCTCAGACCCCTTGCTTAAGGCCTCACGACCCTATAAGAAGCCCTCTGAACGCTGGGCCGATCTCAATGTTCAACGGCCGAACAGATATCAGATACGGGCCGACCATGCTCCTACCCAGATCCGACTTCCCTGTCCGACACCTTCCCAAGTCCGACACCAAGGACATGGTGACGTCTTCCATCTTATCCACAAGGACAGCTCATCCACTCATAGCTCAGTACAGGCTGGCCCTACTTGGGCCTAAAGCAAGCCCATTAGGGCAACCAGCTCCCCCCTATAAGTAGCTCCGTACTACATGGGGCTCAGGTACGTCCTCTAACCCTAATTGTCACTCTCACACACCAGTGATTAGGGTTACTTCCTGGCTCTCTTCCTTAGACACTTGAGGACTCCCACCAAACATCACATAGAAACCCTAGACTGAGGCTCCTTTGAAGGTCTTCTCCTATACCCTTGGAGGACCTCACCGTCTTGGACATCACATTGGCGCCGTCTGTGGGAAAGATAAACTTCATTCCCACAAATTCTACCATGTCTGAAGCGCAACCAGATCAGAAGAGGAGGAGGGAGCGCCTAGGGAGAATCCCGTCAACTGAGGGCCTGCGATCACACCTTGAGGATAACAGGGCAGCAAGGTCTCCACCACCCCCTCCTCACCTACAGTCACTATCGTCGCATCAGAGATGGCCCGTGCGGCATCCTGCCGAACGAGCCACCGTTCAAGCCTCAGCCCTCGATGGGTCCCAACAACAACCAAGAAATTTTGTTGTACAAGATCTGTTTAAGACACCGGAAAATTTTCGGGTGGAAACTATCTCTGGAGGTTTCTCCGGTGGCGGCGAGAAGAAGTTGGAAAGGAAAAAGTACGTTAGCAAGTATTAGCTGTTCGCCACAAGCCTATTGGTAAAAAACCATCTCGGAACATCCCAATCAGTTTTTCTGACCAGGATCTAGGAGATATCATCCCGGATCACAATGACCCAATGGTGATCGCGGCGATGATTGGCAACTTCGAAATCGCCCGAGTTCTCGTCGACCAAGGAAGCTCGGCCGACATTCTTTTTCTCCACACATTTCAAACACTGAAACTAAGGTTCGCCGACCTCGTACATTTTGAAGGGCATCTTATCAGCTTCACGGGCGAGGCAATACGCCCCCTTGGAGTCATCCTCCTCCCGGTGACCTTGGGCAAACTGCCTTCGGCCCGAACGAAAATTATCAAGTTTTTAGTGGTTGATTCTGAATCCCCATACAATGTGATACTGGGACGAACCTGCCTGCAAGCCTTCGGGGCAGTGGTCTCAACATTTCACTTAGCAATGAAATTCGTCGGTTCTAATGACAACCTTGTCACCGTCAAAGCCGACCATCTCAAAGCCCGACTCTGCTATAACGCGAGTCTACGGGAAACTAAGAAAAAGCAAGAAGAACTCTCTGGTCCGACATTAGCTAAAGGGAAGGTCCTTTTGGCTGAATTGGATGTTCGGGCCGAGCAGGATGACCTTAGGCCTTCTCCTCAAGGAGAGTGGTTGGCAGTTCAAATTGACCCCTCTAACCCCGGGAGAACTGTCAAAGTGGGTGCCGACCTCCCTAAGGAGATCCAGGATGAGATCATCGTACTGTTGCGAGCTAATTTGGATCTGTTTGCTTGGACCTCGGTCGATATGCCGGGGATCGACCCGAACTTTATCTGTCACAAGCTCAGTGTAGACCCGAAGGCAAGGCCAGTAGCACAGAAGATGAGACGGGTCGGGACCGAAAAAGCAAAAGTCATCCAGGAAAAGGTGTCCGAGTTGCTCGAAGCCGGGTTTATAAAAGAAGTCCCATACGCCGAATGGGTTGCAAACACGGTTTTGGTTAAAAAGGCAAACGATAGTTGGAGGATGTGTGTGGATTACACCGACCTCAACAAAGCCTGCCCCAAGGACCAGTATCCGCTGCCGATTATTGACCAGCTCGTCGATAATTCGGCAGGCTACCAGTTGTTGTCATTCACTGATGCATATTCGGGATACAATCAGATCCCTATGTATCCCCCTGATCAAGACAAGACCACATTCACGACCGGAAAGGCAACTTACTGTTACACTGTCATGCCTTTCGGCCTTAAGAATGCTGGTGCAACCTATCAAAGGATGATGAACAAAGTTTTTGATGGGATCATTGGTACCACCATGGAGGTCTATATCGACAACATGATTACAAAGAGCAAGAAAAGGGAAGACCATGTCCGAGATCTAACCATGGTTCTGGAGAGGATAAGAGCACATAGGATGAGGTTGAATCTGGAGAAGTGTACCTTCAGAGTCCCCGATGGTGCTTTCCTCGGGTTCATGCTCTCCGAAAGAGGAATCGAAGCAAACCCCGACAAATGCCGTGCTATATTAGAAATGAAGAGCCCTGCCGACCTCAGAGGGGTGCAACAATTAACTGGCAGGATGGCGGCACTGTCTAGATTTCTACCTCAAGCTGCTAAGAAGGCCTTACCTTGGTACCAACTTTTGAAAAAAGGTACAACTTTTAACTAGGATCAGAACTGTGAAGCCTCTTTCCTTGCACTTAAGGAATATCTCTCTTCCCCTCCAGTTCTCTCCAGCCCTCGAGAGGGGGAGAATCGTTTTATTTATCTTTCTGTAGGGGATTCCGCCCTCAGCTCGGTGTTGGTCCGAGACGAGGGCCGAAGTGAGTTCCCTTTTATTTCATAAGCCGATCTCTCCAAGGTCCCGAGCTTCGGTATTCCAAGATTGAGAAATTCGCATTCTGTCTCATCCTGGCTGCACGGCGGCTACAACAATATTTCCAAAGCCACCCTATTGTCGTTAGAACCGCCCAGCCCATTAAACAAGTTTTACAAAAGCCCGACCTCGCTGGGAGAATGATGGCCTGGGCAATCGAACTGTCCGAGTTCGACATCTCCTACGAACCGAGGAAGGCAATCAAGTCACAAGTGTTGGCAGATTTTGTGTCCGAGTTCACAGAGCCCCACCAAAGCTCTAGCTCGGATACTTGGGTGATATATGTTGATGGTTCGAGCAATCAGAAGGGTGCAGGAGCTGGGGTTATTTTGGAAAATACGGAAGGACTCAACATCGTATACTCCCTGAAATTCGAGTTTTTAACCTCGAACAATCAGGCCGAGTACGAAGCAGTCATTGTCGGCCTCCGCATGGCTAAGGAGCTCGGTGCAACTGAAGTCCAAATTATGAGCGACTCCCAGTTGGTGGTTTCCCAAGTCGTTGGAGACTACCAAGCCAAAGAGCCCATCCTGCAGAAATACCTTGATAAAGTTAAATCCCTGGCTTTTGATTTTGCCAAGTTTTCCATCACCCATATCCCCCGCAGTTCAAACTCCCGAGCCGATGTGCTTTCCAAGTTGGCAAGCACGAAAGGCGGAGGGAACAATAAAAGCCTCATTCAAGAACAAATCTAGGCCCCAAGCGTGGTGATGGCTATTTCAGTATCGCCGAACTGGATGCACCCGATAAAGGCATACCTCGAACATGGCATACTTCCAGCCGATCAAAAGGAGGCAAAGAAACTTAAGAGAAAAGCGGCTGAGTATGTTATTATGGATGGAATCCTTTATAGAAGAGGAATGTCTTCCCCTCTCCTCCGATGTCTCACCTCCGAGGAAGCTCAAGAAACCTTGAACGAGGTTCACGGAGGACTGGGGAGCCACCATGTCGGAGGAAAATCTTTGGCAAGGAAGATACTAAGGGCCAGATATTTCTGGCCGACCTTAGTTATGGATTCCATTGACCATGTTCGACGATATCCTCAATGCCAATTCTTCAGCAATGTTTATCAGAAACCCTCCGAGAGTGTGTGACTGTGTGTTGTTGGAGGAAGGGTGGTGGCGACGGCGGTAAGAGGAGGAAGGGTGGTGGTGACGGCGGTATGCGTGTGTTTTCTGAGAGTATTGACTAAGTGAGTGTGTGGGTGTGTATCGTGTGACTGAGTGAGTGTGTGAGTGTGTGACTGTGTTTAGTGTGAGGCAATTGTGTTGGTGGGAATGTTTCCCTGTTTTTTTTGGGTATTTTTTTTTTTAATTTTAGATTTAAGTAGGCGGTTGAATAAAGGAACCTTCTTCTAAAATCATCTGTATTTTATTTAGGATAAATGAAGGTGGTTCCGTTAGCAACTGCCCTTAAAAATTATATATTTAAGGCTGGTTAAATGAAATAACCCTTCTCTTAAATCAGTTTAAACTAAAGAGGGCAGTTCCGTTTAGGAACCGCCCTTAAAAGACCGCCTTTAATTGTGCATTTTGTAGTAGTGCTGGCCTTTCAGCATGTGGGGAATGGACATTGTGGGATAGTTCCCAACGGTTCCGGGCCAGCTGAAATTCATCGTGGTAGCAATAGGCTACTTCACCAAATGGATCGAAGCTGATCCCCTAGCAACCATCATTTCGGCAAGGATCCAGAAATTTTTTATGAAACAAGTCATCTCCCGTTTTGGCCTTCCACTCACATTAATCACCGACAATGGCAGTCAGTTTGCTGCCAACAACTTCCAGGTATTAGCTGAGAACCTCGGGATCTCTCATCGGTTTTCTTCGGTAGAGCATCCCCAGACTAATGGCCAAGCCGAGGCCGCCAACCGAGCTATCGTTGACGGCCTCAAGAAAAGAATTACGCAGGCCAAAGGAGCATGGGCCGACCTTCTACCCGAGGTCCTCTGGTTAATTAGGACCACGGTTCAGTCCTCAACAGGAGAGACCCCCTTCAGACTAACCTATGGTTGTGATGCGGTCATCCCCATCGAACGAAGGATTCATACCTTCCGAATGAGGGACAGACCCGAGGAAGAAAACGAAAATTTTATCAAAGAAAACTTGATACTGGCAGAAGAGATCCGGGACGCCGCCTCTGCTCGAGAAAAGAAAGCAAAAGAAAGGCAAGCCAAGCAGTATAACAAAACGGTACAACCCAGGTCTTTTGAGGTCGGAGATCTCGTTCTCAGGAGAGCTGACATCGGTCTTAAAAACCGGAGAGATGGGAAATTTGCTCAAAATTGGGAAGGCCCCTACAGAGTCATTTCAAAAACACACTCTGGGGCATACAGACTGGAGACTCTCGAAGGAGCCGAACTCAAAAATTCTTGGAACGTTGCAAAACTGAGAACCTACTTCAGCTAGGTTTACCTCAGATGTTATCAGCCGCCCCAGCTAAAAGTTTAAGTTCTATCTTCATTTCTGTTAACATTTTACACTTACTTCCCCTAGTCATGCCCTTATTTTCCACTTTGGGATATGCCCACCTTCTTAATTCATAGGCAATGTACTCATGTTTATAATTAATAAAAAAGTACAACCTTGCCCATTACTCAAGTGCTACAGTCTTATATACGTACGTACTAGCTTCCCATTTAGCACTAGCCACCTAAATGTTGCATGGCGCTATGCACAACCAACGTCTTGTAAATGAGATCGGCTCATATGCACAGTGTACAAGGGACACCCGATAAAGTACAGCTTGCTGTGAAATGTTCTCACATAGCTTCACTCAGCAACCTCTTTTACATCGGGGACGAGGGCACCCACCTCGCCTAAGGTGGGTAGATCCGAGATTCCTACTGTATGCACTTATATACAGTACCTCTTTTCAGAGGAAAACTTGTAAGATTACTGCACTAGCTGAGTCATCCGAGTTATTTATACTAGATTTTAAACACCAATGTCTTGGGTACAAGTTTTTTAGGTCCGATCAGGCCGAAATACAACAAGTTGGTAAAGGACTCGTATTCTCAAAAGTAGTTTTACTTAGAAACAACCTCGGACGCAGTATATATGCAACAAGTTAAAACAAGAACTTGCATAAAAGTTACAAAATGCTACAAGCCTCAAACACTTGCATTCTTTCTTAAGTTTTCTTGGTGACTACCAAACTAATTGCAGTTTGGATCCGAAGACGAACGAGTAAGCATGCACCGAGTTGGTAAAACTCGCATTCATGCAACAAGTTAAAGAAAAGGCTTGCATAACCCCGACCTCGGACATAGTACATATGCAACAAGTTAGAATAAAAACTAGCATAAATATAACAGCATGCAACAAGTTAAAACTGGAAAGAACTTGCATAAGAATAAAATGTTGTACACAATAAAGCAATATACAATCCAACATTGTCAAACATGTTACAAAAAACATTGACAAAACACAAGCTGCCCAACATAAGGGACTTATGCTGCTTCATCTTCAACATCGGACAAGACAACCGAGCCTGGGTTGAACTCCTCATCCGGTTTCTCCACCAAAGGATTGGGCAGATTCTCCTCGGGCTGATCAAGGTAAACCTCAAGCCCATCCTTATCGTAATCGACCATCTTACCCTCCTCCACCCCGAACCCAGCAGAGGCGCCGATGTACCGAATTCGGAGCCCTCGGTTCAGGTGAAGAATCTGCTCCACCGCACTGGTAAAAATTTTACTTGCCGCCTTCTCAAGATTGAAATTCGATTCATATGCGGCTACCTTGTGTTTAAGAGCTTGATCGGCTCTTCTCTTCAGCAATGTCCTCACCTTCTCCACCTCGGCCAGGCCTTCCTGCCGACCAGCCTCTTTTGCATCCGCCTTCACTTGGGCCAGGGCCTCCTCTTGACTTTTCCGAAGCTCCTCCATTTGCTGACGGTGCTTCTCTTCTAACTCGGCCAACTTTTGCTCTGCAGAGCTTTTACTATTCCTCAGCTCCGCCACCTCAGCCGCCATATCAGATCAGGCAATCTTCCTGGCTGGCGACACGCCTTTCGCAACGTCATCAGCAACATCGGCCAACACATTGAGAATATTTGTTGACCTTTTCAAGTGATAGGCCAACCCTTCGGCCATCTTCTTCCACTCGGCTCCCGACATCTGTACAAGTGCCTCTTTGACTGAGGACCTAGTAGTGGGGGTCGCCGGCCTTGGGGTACCGGCAACATTGACGAGCTCGGTACTTAGAGACAGAGAGCGAGGAGGAGGTGGGGTAGTGATCACCACGGGTGGAGTAGGGTGGGGAAGAGCGGAGTCGGTCGACGTTGTATCAGCGGTCGCGACCTCATTGGAAGTACTCTCCGGCCACTTTCTTTTGCGGCTCAACGCAGCCTTCAGTGCCTTAGACGACATTGCCGACAAATATTCCTCTGCAAACAAAAAGATAAAGAAAAATCAGTAAGGGAATTAAAAGAAAATTATAAGAGTATAAGAACAAGGTTAGCTACCAATTTTGGCTAAGACTTCGTTGTCAGAACACTTCATGAAAACTCCAATATCAAGTTGGAATTTCCGAGCCTGATATTCATTTTGGAAATGGTGGACTGTGGCGGCCTCGTCGGCATCAAGTGTCGCGCCCGACCATCTTTGTGGCGTGCCGAGGTGGCGATCGAAGAACTTCGGGGTCCACTCCAAGGGAAACCTCGGACCCGTCTCGTCCCGGAACCAAGGTCGACCAGTGCCCACGAATTTGTACTTGAAGAATCTGGGCTTAAAATGCTTCCAAGATTCCATAAACATTCCGAACAGCCCACAGCGAGCTCGGGCTTTGGCCGATAACCAAAGTCGACCGGTAACCCCGTCTTTGTTACTGACGAACGGGTTGTACATCCACAGAAAGAGCCGAACTGTGCATACCAACCCTTTGGCCCCGCAATACTTTTGAAACGCCCTCAAGAACGACCAGGTGTTGGGATGAAGTTGCGAAGGGGCCAGTCCGAGCTCTTTCATAATCCTCATCTCGAGGTCGGTGAACGGCAAGGTCACGCCGAGGTTGTGAATCAAGTCGGCAAAAAAAAAGAAGGAGTTGTTGTCAGTCCTGGTGCATATTCTGTCATTCGCCGAACAAGGGAGAACTTCATAAGAAGTACCAGCGGCATCTCCCGAACAGGGTAGTACAGCTCTCTTCACGTCGGAGAGCTTATCCTCGGAATCTAAACTAGATTGCACTCCCTTCGGCTCCACGTCGACCCACTGATATTGGTCGGCATCGCTGGGCGCAGGGTACAGCTCAGGTCGGCTGACGCATTTCCTGGGCGGCATGGTACCTGTGGAAGAACAGGGGAGCTCGATGTTAGTCCTACGGGTTACAAAGAATAACCCCCCAGAAAACCCCCTCGAAGTCGTTCCGAGGGGCGAGCACCCCCCCTCTACCACAGGCACCCCCCATTCATATCCTCTTCCCTCCCCCATCTTCTCGAAATCGGCATAGCCCCCACCACCAATAAACTCGGCCCAGGTGTATTGCTAAACCCACTCTTTCATCTCCTCCCAATCCCGAGGATAGACAACCTCAACAGGATCAACCTCTAGAACCTGTTCCTCATATTCCTCGTCGACCTCCAGGGAGGAACAAAATGAAGAAGAGGAGCCGTCCTCTTCCTCGTTACTGCTACAGGATAGGGAGATCAACCTAGACCATTTCCTAACCCGCTCCCTATTCATATGGAACCCAGTATATCCCTTTGATTTTTTGAAAAATGAAAGCAAAAACCCTCCAACAAGTCCTAAAACGCTCCAAACCCAGAAACATTATAAGCCACCAATTTCATTCCCCAAAGAGACTAACACAAAACCCAACAGGCAGAAAAAACCATCCCTCACTATAGAAACAAAGCCTTTAAAATCCTAAATCCTGCCCAGGCAAACCAGAACAGAGAAGAACAAAAGGCAAAAACGAAAAAGATGGAGTAAGAGAATACCTTAAGTATGCGACCGTAAAGAATGAATGGGAGGGAGAGAGTAACTTGCTGTTGATCTTCTGCTGAGAAAGAAGGTAAGAGGAGCACAGTTCCAAAATGCAGTTTCGAAGGGAAGAGGGAGAATGGGACTGGTGTGAGTGAATGAAAGAGCAACCGTTTGGTAGAGAGAAGAAGAGGAACAGTTTTTGTCAAAATAGAAGAAGAGAAACCATCTTCCCTCCATTTTCGAAATTTGGGCTTGGCCCAAAAGACCCAACCCAGCATGCAGCCATATCAATTGGGACACGTGGCACGCAACAGCTGAAATAATGGACCTCGAGCAACGTCACAATGATGGTGACGCTTCGTAGGTCGCGATTTCTGACATGTGTCAGACCCGGTAAAAGCAAACGTCACTTCGGTACTGGTGAGTAGACAGCTGTCAAACCCGCTCCGCCATAATGAAAAGACGTCAGAGACAGCTGGATCCAGCTCTTGGCAGACTTATCGTCCGAACTCCCTAGAACCTCGGATCAAGGCTCAGATAGCCTTGACGAGCTGGGGGGCTTATGTGGTGGACTCGACCTAGCCGAGATCCTATACCCCTTGCTTAAGGCCTCACGGCCCTATAAGAAGCCCTCTGAACGCTGGGCCGAGCTCAATGTTCAACGGCCGAACAGATACCAGATACGGGCCGACCTCATGCTCCTACCCAGATCCGACTTCCCTGTCCGACACCTTCCCAAGTCCGACACCAAGGACATGGTGACGTCTTCCACCTTATCCACAAGGACAGCTCATCCACTCATAGCTCAGTACAGGCTGGCCCTACTTGGGCCTAAAGCAAGCCCATTAGGGCAACCAGCTCCCCCCTATAAGTAGCTCCGTACTACATGGGGCTCAGGTACGTTATCTAACCCTAATTGTCACTCACACACACAAGTGATTAGGGTCACTTCCTGGCTCTCTTCCTTAGCCACTTGAGGACTCCCACCAAACATCACATAGAAACCCTAGACTGAGGCTCCTTTGAAGGTCTTCTCCTATACCCTTGGAGGACCTCACCGTCTAGGACATCACACGAAAAATTACAAATGATATGTCAAAATGATCGTATCGAAATCTAGATTATGAAAATGTAAAGCTTTGATTTTTATTTTAGAGTTTTCGAAATTTTATCACTGCTACAATACTAAACGAATTTTTGAGTTTTAAGTATAAATGTATGGTTTCAATGCATTAAATGACCTTTTGACTCAAGTATATTTTATTTTGAAAATGAAAAATACATTTCTGAAGTTGTATATTGTACTATCATTGAAATAAAGTGTATTTTCGTATTTTTCTTAGTTTAAATTATTTGAAGGCTTAGGAAGTGTATTTTTGAAGGAAATGATCTTAGGACTTCAAAAATTCATAACTTTCAAACCGTAAGTCCAAAATTATAAACTTTATATGAAAACGATCGTATTAAAATTTAGTATCTTAATATGTAAAAATAAAAGTTTTATTTTAATGTTTACAAAAAAAATACTGTACAGTAGGTAGAGAATCGAATTTTGATAGTTTTAATTAAGAAAAAATTATTTTGGGGAATAAAATAATTTAATGGACTATAAAATATTTTTATTGGTATATTTAAATATTTATCTTAGTAATATTTGGCTGCACAGTCCATATTTAAATATTTTCTTAATTGTTTTCTGATTTATTTGAAATGATAGTTTAATATGATTGGTTAATAGTGAAAGCACCTCCAAAAGGAACCAATGAAAAATTTTCTCTCCTATTTTAATATATGTGTGCCATCCAAAATAGGGTAGGGAGAGAGGAGAATAATTCTGAAGTTTGTGAGAATAAACCATGAATTAAAAAGAATGTAGGAATCAACAAAATCCCAATTAATGCAAAGTGTGTTCCAATGTGCATGAATTAATTTTGCTGACTCATGGTGAGTAAGGGGGGCCAAATTTCACCTCTGAAAATTGAGGGGAAATGCATCTTCAACACCTATAAATAGATGACCTTAGTTCCCACATTTTCACACACAATCCTTGATAGTTTTACAAGAGAAAAAAATAAAATTCTAAGAAAGAATAGAGAGAGAGAGGGACGAATTGGCTTAGGAATGAGGGAGGAATTGCTTTGTCACTTGAAGTTTTCTTAAGCTTAAGGAGTAGAGGTAACCCAAAATCACTTAGTTATTTAATCTCTTTTTAAGTTGTTTTGTTGTTATTATTGAATAAAAACTTCTAAATTCTTCTATAGTTAAGTTCTAAATTTTCCTTTTCATTTTAAAGTTATTGTTGAATATGTGATATTGTTCTTGAGTCATGAATTAAGGATGAGAAAAAGGACACAAAAAGGGTGTTTAAAGGGATTTATCTCCCCTTTTCTTTAATTCTTAAGACGGCTAAAAGTTTTGATGAGTTTGAATAATTTAATTTCTGGGTTTATTTTATAGAAAATTTTGTATGAACAAATAAGTTTTTATTCCTTGTCTTTTAATTGTTTTTGTTTCTTTGTATTAAGGAATAATAATCAATAAGTAAATAATAATGGAAAAAAATTAATTTCTGGTATATGTATATATATTAGCCGTGACATATATTAAGAAATTGAGGATTGATTTGTGTATTTTTGATATATGGATTGTATTGTTGTTTAATAAAATAAAAGGGAATGGAAATAAAAAAAAGAATTAAAATGGCTTTTTATTTTCTGATTCTGGACCGTGTATAATTTTTTATATATAATTATATTATATGGTAATTGTTGTTATTTCATGTGTATTTGAGAATAAAAACAAATAAGTGTTTTCCTTAAAGTAAAATGAAATGAAAATGATTTGTGAAAAGGAACTAAAAATAATTTTTGAAAAAGAAAATAAATTCTGGAAAATTTTAATGTTCTTAATGTGTATGAGTTTGTATTTTATAGAAATTTTGTTTAATTGTTATTGTTTGTTTGTATGTTATTTCCTTTTTGTTTGGATTTAAGTTAAATAAGAACAATGAATAAAGATAATAAACAAAAATGAAATTTTCTGAAATATAAAAAATAATAAGTAGGCCGTGAGGCCTATGGTCTTTTCTTTAAAATAATTTTTGTAATTTGTTTGTTATTTGATATGTAATCAATCTATAGTTTATTGTTTAAAAGAAATAGAAACAAATGGGTAGTTGTTATAAATCTTTAAGAACATGTATGTTTAAATGATTGTATAAGTATGTGGTTGATGTGTTTATAGATATTAGTTGCTGGAAAAAGTGAATTATTTTCTAAAAGAGATCTATTTTATATTTGTTTAATAATTTAAAACTCTTGTTTTTAGTATATAAAGTAATGTAAGTATATTATGATGAAACCGCAATTGGTGGTTGAAACAACTAAGGAACCCTAGGAACACACCTAGAAGGGGGGTTGAATATGTGTAAAAGAAACCTTGTAAGATTTTCGAAAGAAATGAATCGAAACAATCAAAACAAATGATTTTTGCAAATTTGGACTGTCTTAATCGATTATTCTGAAATTTAATCAATTAAACCTGAAAGTTCAAAAGTCCTTAATCGATTAAGAATGTGCTTAATCGATTAAATCTATCAGAAACTGAAAAATCACTTTTCAATCGCATACGAAAATCAATCAATCAACACGTAAGATCAGAGATTCAGCGAAAACAATTAACACCTATATTCTTATTGATTACCTAGGTTATGAAAATGATTTTCCCCAACTTAATTTGAACAATAAAGATTCAATTCAATCAATTATGAAAATCAATCTTTCTCTAGGTTTTCAACCAAGAACACAATGAATAACAAGAATGTAAAGAGTTAAGGGTTTAGAGATACGACACAGTGATTTATCCTGGTTCACTTTCATCCGCTTGAAAGCTACATCCAGTCCCCTCTTCAACCAAGAGAGATTCTTCACTATGAGGAATTAGAGTTCTCAAATTACAAGTAAGTGCCTCACAAGACTCCCTTCTTGCTAGCCTACAAGAGATACCACACCCTTGCCTTGCAATCCTATTGATCTTCTCTCTAATCTAATCTCTACCCCTTGTTGATAATCGACACAACAAGTCTTCTTTGCTTGATGATAATCCACACACCAAGGCTTCACTTTGCTTGATTCACAACCAAGACTTTCTTCTTCTTCAATTGCTTGAATGAACTTGCTTGATGATAAACGACACACCAAGTCTTCTTTGTTGTTGTAGTTGGCTTGCCTTCTTGCAAAGATTACAACACAATAGAAAACACAATGACACTCCTATGAATCTCAATCAATAACTATGACAATTCACAATAAGAGATTCAAAGGTTCTTGATCAAAGAATGTAAAATAGAAAGCTTTTGATCTTTGGAATTGAGAGAGAATAGAATGGCTTGATTCTTGTAAAATTGATTATGAAAGTGTTCTAATTAATCACAAAGGTTAGGAATAGGTTTATATAGAATACCCAAAAGTTGTAGCACTTGAAAACTGAGAAGTGAAAATCGTATTTTAAAAAACCATTTCTGCAGTATTTAATCGATTAAATCTTGCCTTAATCGAGTACTAATCGATTACTCTGGGTTTTAATCGACTAAACATGTCTGATACTTGTTTAAAACTTGTTTTCTCAAAACCAAACCTTTCCTTTAAAACCTTTAAGCCACCTATTGATTTTAGGTTAAGTGAAAACTCAAATTATGATTTAATCATGACTATGATAGAGATTCACTACCCTCTAAATAATCTACCCAAATAAAAGACCTAAGAAGCTTGAGAGGCAAAAGATAAAACAATTACAATTACACTCAAACTAAGTCTTCATGAGCTTGCTTTCTCTCTTCTTCATTTGATGTTTGTTGTTGCTTGTTGAGTTTGAACTTGATCAAAACATTTGTAGCGTGATCAAAACACTTTGTCATTATCAAAACATTCATCATGGAACTTACATATTATATAGATGTTTTAAGAATTAAAAATGTTTTTCCTAATTTTCTAAGTACTGGTCGAATTTTAGGAGAAAAAAATAAAGTTAATTGAATTTTTTTGATTGATTTGATGATTGTTTTAGTATGTCTATGGAATGAATTACATGTTTTTATGGAAAAGATTAATTCTGAAAATTTAATTTTAATTCTGGAAATTTAATTTTTATTCTGGAAAATTAATTAGTTAAGACCCCAAATGATTATTTGTAAGAGTATTAGTAGTACTTAGTTTGTATGTGCAAATATAATGTAGAAACAAATAGAAATGAGTAGTTTTGATTGATTAAAGTGATCTACAAAAAAAATATTAAGTTGCTGTTTAGAATTTATAATTAATGAAAAAGTAATATTTTATTAGAAATAATATTATTTTAAAGTCTTTGGCATAAGTAGGAATTGTGTATAATTGTTGTGGATTGTTTTACTTGAACTTCTTGAATTAATGCAACTTTTCAGTGGCTGTACAGTAGATGCAAATATTTTATTTAGCTTAATTTTGGTCATTTTATTATAGTAGAAGTTGTAATATGAATTTAGGAAGAAACGTGTTTTCGATTTTCTGTTCAAGAGAAAATGAATTTTTAAGTTTGAGTATGCATGCTGTCCAAAAATGTGAAATGTGTGGCATTGATGTTATGAATTGTTCTTGAATGATTAAATATGTAAATTTCATGCTAATCTTGTAGTATAAGTATTTAGGATTAAAAGGGTAGATTTTAAAAGTAATCTTAGAATACGTATAAGAAAGGTTGTATATGTGTTTAAATGAAAAAAAAATGAAATGTTGTTTGTGCTTGTATAAAAATGTGAAGAATGATTTTTATTAAAGTAATTAGGCTACTGTTCAGAATTGTTTTATAAAGTAAAAATATTATTTTATTTAGTTTAACCTTACTTTTAGACCTTAATGTATGTATCCTTTAGTAATAAATTGATAAAGATGCTTTTTAGGGTAATCTGGAATTAATGCTACTCTATTTTTCCTTGCTGTCCAGAATTGTTTTGAATGTGAATATATAATATTTAAATGTCAAGTAGATAATAGGACTTGTATGTGATGTATAGGAAAAAGTAGATTAATTTTTAGAGTTTAAAGTTTGTATGTGAATACTGTGCAACTTTGATAAATTGATTTAAGTAATTCTAAAAATGATTTTTGAATTAATGTGCGTGTGTGTATATATTGGGGTATGAGTATCATGTTGTTAATTTTACTGGTATAAAAGAGTTTGTATATTGATGAATGCTTTTCTAGCTCTAAGTAATTTAGGTGTAACTATAAGGACTAAAATAATTCATGTATGGCTTTTATAATGTTTGAATTGTCTTTTGAAGTATTATAAGAATTAGGACATCTATGTTAGTCAAAATGTAAAAATATGTTTGAGTGTTTGTTTATGTATAAGTGTGTGAAGGTGGTAGTTGTTATATAAGCATTATAGTATGGTTTTTGTGGAAATGAAAATGTACTCTAAATAGTCTTCAAAGTATTGGAGTGAGTTTTTAATTATGCCTTGTAAAAAGGATTTCTTGATTTTAAAAAGAATTGTTTTAAGCTATGCCCTTAAAAAGGATTTCTTTTTTTAAAGGGATTTCTGCTTTAAAAAGGATTTCTGTTTGAAGATACTTTGGTACTTTGGGTTTAGTTTTTACCTACGTAGATAGACCGTATAAGGTACTTGCTTGATATTGATTGTATGTCGTTCATCATTTAAGAAATAAAAGGAATTAAAAGTGAACGAGCTGCTGGAGCTGTGAACGCAAAGGTTGAAAACAGAGTAAGCGTGGAGCTCAGGTGAGAGAGTAAGCGTGGAGCTCAGGTGAGAGAGTGAAGAAATCGCAATTGGTGGTTGGAGAGACAAAGGAACCCTAGGAATACACCTAGAAGGGGGGGTTGAATAGGTGTTGAAGCTACCTTGAAAGATTTTCAAACGAAACAAATCTAAACAATCAAAACAAATGATTTTTACAAATTCTACAGTACTTAATCGATTAAGCAAGTCGTGTACTCGAGTAGTACTCGATTAAGCTTGAACTTAATCGATTAAATATGACAGAAAACAGAAAAATCAATTTTCATTCGAATACGAAAATCAATCAATTCACATGCAAGATCAGAGATTCAGCGGAAATAATTAACACCTATATTCTTATTGATTAACCTAGTTATGAAAATGATTTTCCCTTTATCAATTTGAACAATCAAAGATTCAATTCAATCAATTATGAAAATCAATCTTTCTAGGTTTTCAATCAAGAACGCAATCAAATGACTTGAATATAAAGAGTAAGAGTTTAGAGATACGACACAGTGATTTATCCTGGTTCACTTTCATCCACTTGAAAGCTACATCCAGTCCCCTCTTCAACCAAGAGAGATTCTTCACTATGAGGAATTAGAGTTCTCAAATTACAAGTGATTGCCTCACAAGACTCCCTTCTTGCTAGCCTACAAGAGATAACCGACACCCTTGCCTTGTAATCCTATTGATCTTCTCTCTAATCTAACCTCTACCCCTTGTTGATAATCGACACAACAAGTCTTCAATTGCTTGATGATAATCCACACACCAAGGCTTCACTTGCTTGATTCACAACCAAGACTTCTTCTTCTTCTTCAATAAGAATGCACTTGCTTGATGATAAAATCGACACACCAAGACTTCTTCTTCTTCTTCAATAAGAATGCACTTGCTTGATGATAAAATCGACACACCAAGACTTCTTGTTTGTTGTAGTGGCTTGCCTTCTTGCAAAGATTACAACACAATAGAAAACACAAAATAATCCTATGAATCTCAATCAAGAGTTATGACAATTCACCATAAGAGATTCAAAGGTTCTTGATCAAAGAATATGAAAATATAAAAGCTTTGATCTTTGAAAATGAGAGAGAATAGAGTGGCTTGATTCTTTGTAAAACTTGTATGAAAATGATTCTAATTGATCACAAATAATAGGAAAAGGTTTATATAGAATACCCAAAAGTTGTAGCACTTGAAAACTGATTTTGAGAAGTGAAAAACGTATTTTAAAAATCAGTTCAGCAGTACTTAATCGATTAAGCAAGTCTTGTACTCGAGTAGTACTCGATTAAGTTATCACTTAATCGATTAAGTTGGTACTGTACATGTTCAAAACTTGTTTTCTCAAAATCCAACCTTTCCTTTAAAACCTTTAAGCCACCTATTGATTCTAGGTTAAGTGAAAACTCAAATTATGATTTAATCATGACTTATGAATGAGATTCACTACCCTCTATAATAATCTACCCAAATAAAAAACCTATGAAGCTTGAGAGGCAAAAGATAAAAGAAATACAAATACACTCAAACTTAGGTCTTCATGAGCTTGCTTTCTCTCTTCTTCATTTGATGTTTGTTGTTGCTTGTTGAGCTTGAAACTTGATCAACACTTGTAGCTTGTTCAAAAACACTTTGTCATTATCAAAACATTCATCATGTTCATCATGGAACTAACAATCTCCCCCTTTTTGAAAATGACAATCCATGTTTTGAAATCATTTGAAGTTGACAATCCATGTTTTGAAATCATTTGAAGTTGTTGATGCTTGAAAAATTTGATCACTTGAGAAGACTCTTTCTCCCTCTCAATCAATGCTATAACACTTGAATCCAATTGAGATAAAAGCTTGATTCTCCCCCTATCTTAAACAACTTAGCTCAACCTACATAAAAACAACAAAACAACCTTTCTCCAAAAATATAATATCATATTTCTCTCATGTTTTAAAAACATACCATTTCTCCCCATTTGAGAAACATTTCATTCAATTCAAAACATAATATTTCTCCCCCTTTGGCATTATCAAAAAGTAATATATACCAATTGAAATATAACATCTAAGCCAAGGTAAGAAATCAATGATCATTTCTTCACAACATTGATACCAATTGAACAAATACAATAGAGCTTTACTTTGAAATGTGATATCAATTGGTAAGAGAATATAACAATGAAATATAATACCAATTGAGAACTAAAAAGATCATAATATCACTTAACAAAGAAGATATCAATTGTAAAGAAGAATCAATAATCACAAAAACATGATAATCAACTAATAATCTCTCAATGATACAAATTGAATTAACTAAACATTTAGAAAAGTAATATCAATTGAGAAGATACCAATTGAGATAATATATCAATATCAAATATTACCACTTTGTAGGACATTCACTTGAGATGCAAGTGTGATACCAATTGAAGATGTGAATATAGACATTCATAGTTGAGACCAATTGAGAACATGTGTCATTCATTTGCATCTTCAATCAAACCTACAAAACAATCATGCTTTGCTTTTTGGTATCCAAATGGTTTTGGATCCATTTTTGTTAGTGTAGGGACTTTCACCCTTTTTCATCCAAACAAAATTTCCTTTAGGTATACCATGCACTTTAACATAACACACATTTGAAGTATGTCCATGAGTACCACAATAGAAACATGTTGGAGGATTTGAAAAATCAACTTTAGAAAAATCAACAACATTTCTATGAGATTTACTCTTAGCATTAGTATAACCCAAACCAAACTTGTTTGAATTTTCTCTTTGAAAATTTAACAATGTGCGCAATCTAATATCACAAATGGTAAAACTTGCAAGCTTATTTTTCAAAATAGCATTTTCATCCTTGAGCAACTTGCAACTCTCACAATCAACCACAATATTCAATCTACTAGCACAATCACAAGAAGAACTAGCATAGATAAGATCAAGAGTTTCATTTTCAAGATTAAGCTCATCAACTTGTTTTTGAAGATCTAAAATCTCTTTTTGATGTTTCAAAATGAGCTTCTTTCTTTCAATGTTTTTCAAAGCTAGTTTTTCAAGTTGTTCATACATTTCTTCATAAGCATTATGTAACAATTCATATTTAGAAGAAATTTCGGATTTAGATTCACTTACATTGCTATCCTCGCTTTGATAACTTGATTCATCATTTGAACTTTGTTCTTCATCATCTACTAGAGTTATCAAGTTGAGACAAGCGGCTTCTTCATCATCCGATGAACTACTCGATGTGCTTTTCTTGTTATCTTCATCACTATCCCAAACTATGTATGCTCTTTTAGATTTAGAATTTTTCCTGTCTTTCTCCTTCTTCTTGAGATACCTAGAGCATGAATACTTGAGATGACCGGGTTTTCCACATTCATGGCAAACTACACCTTCTTTTGATGTCTTGGTCTTGTAGTGTGGGGAATCCTTCTCTTTACTTTTGTCCTTGTTCAACCTTCCTTTTCTCCTTAGAAACTTGTCAAACTCTTTTAACAAAAGTTTCATGTCTTTTTCATCAACATCGGAATCGGAATCTTCACTATCATCATCATCGGAACTATCTTTCTTTTTATATGCACTTTTGACTCTAAGAGCAAGTCCTTTCCTTGATTTGTTCTTATCCGACTCTTCATTGATACTTAATCGTCCAAGCTCCATTTCATGTTCTTGAAGCTTTCCGAAAAGTGTTGCTAGATCCATAGCATCCAAATTCTTAGATTCAACAATAGCCGTTACTTTTGGTTGCCAATTCCTGTCTAAACATCTCAACACTTTGTTAGAAAGTTCACCTTGAAGAAAAGTTTTACCAAGAGCAAGTAAATGATTTATAATATGAGTAAAACGCTTTTGCATATCATTAATAGATTCATTTGGAAGCATATGAAACAATTCATAATCACGCATTAAAGCATTCAATCTAGCTCTCCTAACCTCACTAGTTCCTTCATGAGTCACTTGTAAAGTGTCCCACATTTCCTTAGCACTAGAACATTGAGAAACTCTAAAGAACTCGTCATAGGATAAAGCGGATGTAATGATATTCTTTGCTTTATAATCATATTGTACTTTCTTTCTATCATCATCTTTCCACTTATCCTCGGGGATCAATTGTTCTACACCTTCAACTAAACTAGAGGGGATATGAGGACCTTTTTCAACTACTTTCCAAATTTCACTATCTATGGCTTGGATAAAGATTTTCATTCTAACTTTCCAATATGCATAGCCTTCTCCGGCAAACAATGGAGGACGACTTATTGAAGCACCTTCACCACCAAAGGGATTCGTAGAACCCATTGCGATTTTCTTAAAGGATCTTTACGAAAAAGCTCTTATGCTCGTGTCTTTCGACCGAGCTCTGATACCAATTGAAGAAATCGCAATTGGTGGTTGGAGAGACAAAGGAACCCTAGGAATACACCTAGAAGGGGGGGTTGAATAGGTGTTGAAGCTACCTTGAAAGATTTTCAAACGAAACAAATCTAAACAATCAAAACAAATGATTTTTACAAATTCTACAGTACTTAATCGATTAAGCAAGTCGTGTACTCGAGTAGTACTCGATTAAGCTTGAACTTAATCGATTAAATATGACAGAAAACAGAAAAATCAATTTTCATTCGAATACGAAAATCAATCAATTCACATGCAAGATCAGAGATTCAGCGGAAATAATTAACACCTATATTCTTATTGATTAACCTAGTTATGAAAATGATTTTCCCTTTATCAATTTGAACAATCAAAGATTCAATTCAATCAATTATGAAAATCAATCTTTCTAGGTTTTCAATCAAGAACGCAATCAAATGACTTGAATATAAAGAGTAAGAGTTTAGAGATACGACACAGTGATTTATCCTGGTTCACTTTCATCCACTTGAAAGCTACATCCAGTCCCCTCTTCAACCAAGAGAGATTCTTCACTATGAGGAATTAGAGTTCTCAAATTACAAGTGATTGCCTCACAAGACTCCCTTCTTGCTAGCCTACAAGAGATAACCGACACCCTTGCCTTGTAATCCTATTGATCTTCTCTCTAATCTAACCTCTACCCCTTGTTGATAATCGACACAACAAGTCTTCAATTGCTTGATGATAATCCACACACCAAGGCTTCACTTGCTTGATTCACAACCAAGACTTCTTCTTCTTCTTCAATAAGAATGCACTTGCTTGATGATAAAATCGACACACCAAGACTTCTTCTTCTTCTTCAATAAGAATGCACTTGCTTGATGATAAAATCGACACACCAAGACTTCTTGTTTGTTGTAGTGGCTTGCCTTCTTGCAAAGATTACAACACAATAGAAAACACAAAATAATCCTATGAATCTCAATCAAGAGTTATGACAATTCACCATAAGAGATTCAAAGGTTCTTGATCAAAGAATATGAAAATATAAAAGCTTTGATCTTTGAAAATGAGAGAGAATAGAGTGGCTTGATTCTTTGTAAAACTTGTATGAAAATGATTCTAATTGATCACAAATAATAGGAAAAGGTTTATATAGAATACCCAAAAGTTGTAGCACTTGAAAACTGATTTTGAGAAGTGAAAAACGTATTTTAAAAATCAGTTCAGCAGTACTTAATCGATTAAGCAAGTCTTGTACTCGAGTAGTACTCGATTAAGTTATCACTTAATCGATTAAGTTGGTACTGTACATGTTCAAAACTTGTTTTCTCAAAATCCAACCTTTCCTTTAAAACCTTTAAGCCACCTATTGATTCTAGGTTAAGTGAAAACTCAAATTATGATTTAATCATGACTTATGAATGAGATTCACTACCCTCTATAATAATCTACCCAAATAAAAAACCTATGAAGCTTGAGAGGCAAAAGATAAAAGAAATACAAATACACTCAAACTTAGGTCTTCATGAGCTTGCTTTCTCTCTTCTTCATTTGATGTTTGTTGTTGCTTGTTGAGCTTGAAACTTGATCAACACTTGTAGCTTGTTCAAAAACACTTTGTCATTATCAAAACATTCATCATGTTCATCATGGAACTAACAGAGAGAAGCCTTCTTAAGACATAGTGGCATGTAGGGTAATATTAGGACGTTCCGTATCATCTCAAAGGTCGGAACTAGGAATCTATCGGTCGAGTAGTAAAACGGCAATTGAGTGTGTATCCCGCCATTGATACGAAAAACACGATTCCTCGATATTTATTGTATGTCGGTTGATAATTGATTATGCCATGTTGTATATTTTTGGAATTGTATATCATATTTTGGAAATAATGGTTCATCTTATGGAAAGATAATTAATGTTCGGTGGTTCCTATGAAAAGAGTTCTTTGTGTTTTTCGACCGGTCGTTCCATCAGAAGGATTTGGCATATTTTGGAAATACTATTATGAAAATATAAGAATGGTTAAAGAATAATGTGGAATTGCGAAAGCGATAGTAGTGTACAGTGATGGTGCAAGCGGCACAAAATAACTTTGCTAAATATCCCCTTTAAGTGACTGGCCACATGGATGACTGTGCCGTGGTCTAAGTCTTGTGGAATCCACTGTACTGTAGAAGATTGTTTGATGTTTCCCTTAGAGGTCGAGGCCCGTTAGAAGCGAGGCTTAGAATGGGTCGACAAAAACTTAGGTTTAAGAAGAGACTTAAAAGACTTAAAAGATTTAAAAGACTTAAAAGACTTAGGAACCCCTTTCCTAAACCTACACGTTGAGAGTGAAGGAGTGGAGAGAAAAGACACCCTGATTATCTACGGATACTCAGGTATGCTTGGAGGTCGGTGTTTCTTCAAGTGGTGATTGCGATAGGGGAGGGCAAGGACGGTGACTCGTCAAGAAGCCTCGAGTACTTCTCTAGGCGGGACAAGACTACAAGGACTTACCTTTCGGTAGTAGGCAATGTCGTAGCGAGGAACTGCACGATCAACTAGAGATAGAGCTGTCGCCCCCTTGAGCAAGTCTTGGATGGTGAGAGAGAACCCGAATGGGGCTAGATGTCGCTGTATTTTGGAAACTGTATTGATGAAATAATTTTACTTCGGTTGTTGGATACTTTTTGGTGCGTACCCTTCGACATCAATGCCAGCATGGTTAAGGTTCCTGTGCGTCCCATCTGCTTTCCGAACTAGGATGTGGTTGGAATGATGGAGGAGATGTAACGTGTGTGCTACCAAACCCTTGAGCCTCGGTGGTGGTACCCCCTCTTGAATTTCCGGTGGTTATGATAATGAAACTTAGAGCCTAAAGATAATTAAATATAACAGATATGGTTTCATGAAGACTATCCCTTTGGTGGGAAGGACTCTATGGTAATTAGTTAAAGTTGTTATAAGGGATTGGTAATAATGATGTATATATTGTTTCATGATATGCTTGTATGGTCTTAATATTCCCCTATTGTAAGCCCGCGCCGTCGACGATCATATCGTTCAGAAGTGCTTACTCTCTCTATTTCCCTTTCCTGTTGACATTGGGGAACAATGTTCACAGATGACAGATCAGATACTACCTCGAGTAGCGGTTGCTCAAGTCGAAAGAGGATTGCGAGACGACGTACATATGAGGAGGAAGCAGAAGCAGCAATCAAAGAATATTCCAGACAGTTGCGGTGGAGGAAATGATGAAGACTAGTAGTTTAGGATAGTCTTGTTTTGTATTCCATCTTTGGATGGGTAGGACATGATTACTCTATCCCGAATGTAACCCCAGTTGTAACATGGATTATTTAAATGAAATAAAAGAAGTTCGTTTTAGTTATGTATCAAGTTCATTAAATAATTAAATGTTTTCCGCAAGTTAACCATCGAATAATTTTGGCATTACGAAAAGGATCTTTTTGGAAAAGTGTTAGTGACATCTCTTTTTGGAAATAGAATTTTATGACGCGAGTCTAAGTACCAAAACATTTTTGTAAACCAAACGAATCAAATTGGATTTATGGAAACCTTTTTGTAAAAGAATTAAACTGAATTGATTTTGATAATGTTATATAAAAAAAAATGGCGCAAATTTTTAGTGAAAATTCTAAGTCCAAATTGGGGTGTTACACACCACCCCCAAACACACCATGATCAAGGCACCACTAATCTTGATCATTACCACCACCAACCTCCTTCATGGGAGCAAGCTTAGTATCACCCCAAGCTCCCTCTCTATTTCGTGAACCCCCTCCCTCTCTATTTCCTTGGATTACCAACTCCACAACTAGAGAGATTCATACATACACCATGGGCATGAGTTGTGAGGAGTCTAAGACTCAAGAAGGAAAGCATGAATTTGGGGACTTTAAGCTAGGAGTGGAGGGAATCAAGAGTTAAGGGCAAGCTTAGGATTTGAGGTTTTGGCTCTCTCTCACCAAGATTAAGGTAAGAGGGGTTGTATTACCTTTATTTGGGACTTAGATTCTAAGGATGTTATAGTGATAGCTAGGTGTAGATAATCAATTGTGGAGAGTGAGTTTCCCCCTGAATTGATGCACATAAGATATAAATAAAATACAATTAACCTTGGCATCAACTAGCACTACAACAGAATTGCTAAAAGATCCCAGTTCCGCATGCCTATTGATCCCGGTTCCGAACCGGGATTGTATCCCCTGGTATGACAAGTCTGATTCTTATGATCCCAGTTGTTTTAGAAAACACGGAACCAGGATCAATAAAAAACAAGGAACCGGGATCAATAAAAAACAAGAAACCGGGATCAATAACATATATGATCACTGTTTATTTTTAATAATGAACTGGGATGTTTAGTGTATATGATCACTGTTGAGTTTTTTAAAATGAACCGGGATCTTTAGTGTATATATATATTAATTTATAATATTTGCTAATTAGTATATATATATATATTTATTTATAATATTTGCTATATCTATATATTTAAACAAATTGTCAACATTTTTTTTTGCAACAAATAAATGCAATAATTATATACATTAGAAAAGTAAATGTCAATACACATTTAAGATAGATAACTCCCAAACCAAAACAAATGGCTTCATACATACAAAAAGGTTAAACAAGCTCGATCATATAGATGCTATCACTACTACATAATGAAGTAATAAAGAGAGGCAAAAATAATAATTCTAACAGATCAGAGTATTGCCATTCTTTGAAGAAATATGAAGACTATTTTAGTCATACCTAACCATCAAGGGTATTTGATTAAACTATCATACTCTCCTAGGAATCCTATTTCACCATAGGGATACCTAGCAGGTGATTTAATGCAGAATCACAAGTATCAAGAAATTGATAATAGCCTAACTCAGATCCCGCGGTTTCACCTTCAAGCTTTGGTTTATAGCCAATATCTTGTACTTGTTTCGTGTTCGCAAAGACACTGCTTCTGGTGTTTTTATCCTGCAACGAGATATCTGAACATGTCTCCAATTTTGAGGATGATGATGCATGTGAGATAGGGCTTTGACACGTTGCTGCTGCTGCTTCTCCTCCTCCTTCTTTTCCCTTGATCGTGCGAAATGACTGGCCAACCTCTGACTGCCATAGTTTAAGATAGTGATCAGGATATGTTTCACTTGTTGGCAATGAATTAAGCAATGAGGATTCCATTGACAACCTCGCCTCTGCCTCAACTCTTGCACATAGAATGAGAGTTCATGAAGAAACTGCTGCAAAGAGAACACAACCAAAACCAAAGATGAATTTTTTTCTTCATTATCTGTGACTTGGTGGGAATAAAAGACATTTAAATTTTTTTCAACCAAAAAGAAAAATCAGAACAATATGATAGAAAGAAAGCTTCACTCTAAGTGCAGCTTCCATAAGGAATCTAATGAAATACAACACAACATTAGGGAAGACCGCACCATAGCTATCATACAATGATTGGAATCAACATGAAAAGGACATGGTACCCATGAAAAGAATAACACCAAGCCGCCCCTGCCTTTGGAGGAATGCAAAAGTAACAAATAGGATCACACTAATATACATGGTTTTTTAAATCCCAAGCTATACCATTGATGGATATATCATTTCAAATTTCTTCCCAATCTTAACCAAAAATGACAAAATCTCCAGCACAAAGATTCAACCTTATACTAGCTAAAAAGTGGCAGAATTTGCAGAGTAGACTACAAAGGGGGGCGAAATATAAGAAAAAGGACAACATTATCACTTCACACACTTGATCACTAAGTGCAACTTTGGAACCTACTACTTCAGGTTTTGCCACATTAGAAGCAAGTCATTTTAGTTGCTAAAACACTAACTAACCCGTATCTTAAAATTGTGCTTCTCTTCATACAACTAATTTCAATTTGAAAGTATAACTAATTTTGGTTTCCACTCGGTATTCTTCGGTATTCACTATTTTCCTCTCCTGTCATTTTCTATTTGAAGTTACCAATTCTCAGCTCACAAGTGCTATTGAGAAAAATAGAAATTTAGAACTCCAAGTTTATATAAAAGTTCTAACTGTTTTTTAGCCTAGGCGCATCTAATAACAAGATCAAGAGTAATCAAACTACGAGTCCACACTCCACAACACAAATAGCAATTAGTAATGTGGTCTTCTCTTAGAATGAAAAGTAATCAAAATTACACCATGCATTAAGTGCAAACTCATTATTCCATGTATTGAGAATCACTCACCAAATTCCAATACTCTTGCAAATGTTTAGGAAATAGTAATTACTATCAACTTTTTAAAAATAATTTTAGAGGAATTATTAGCAGAAAGGAAATATTCAAGTATAGCTGAAAAGGAATAAGAATCTAGAAAGATTGAGGACATTCAAGTATAGCTGCAAAAACACTTCTACCTTGAAACAAATAATAGAGTTGACAATAATACTCATAGCATCAATTGAATGGAGAAGGCAGAAGACAGGAATTACAGTAGAGCAGAGTCCACAACTAAAGATTGCTGGTTAACTTGCTTACTAAGACACACAGATACACAAAAAGAAAGGAGCAAAATTATGACTCAGGGAAGAACTCTACTTAATGAATAAAAACTACAAAAGACACACCTTTGGAACATCTGATGCTGACACTGTAATCCAAGAATTGAAGTAAAAAATGTTGGTTTTGGCCTCAAAATCTCGAGAGGGGGGGGGGGGGGGTGAATCGAGTTTTATTAATGTATTGTAAAAACCGTAGCAAATTAAAAATTGTTTTGAGATGGAGAGATTAAGCGTTTGAAACGGATCGCGAAAAACGATAGAAAAAATAATTCGAGTAGCGTGGAAACGTAAAAATTGAAATATGCGGAAATTAAAAGAGATAGGGATAGAAAAGCTTGCACCGGTGAATTTTATACTGGTTTAGCCTTCCCGTCGAAAGGCCTAGTCTAGTCCCCAAGCGACCTGCCTGAGAGTTCTTATACCAAGCAATAGAGCCGCACCCTATTACAACCAAGAGCACCCCACACACTACTAGGAACCTCCGTTCGCTAGGGGCCTCAGTCACACAACAGGGTTCCTCACCCTACGAACGCCTCAACGTTCAACTACGGGATTCTCTCGCTACCACTAAGGTTTAGAACAATTGATGTGAGTGATTACAACAAGTATAATGTGTTCTCAAAACACAGATTCTACAATATGCTCTATGATAATGAAGTAGTTGTTTCTCTAGGAGTTACTCAGCCAACAATGATTTTTGTTCTTCAAAGGTATGAACGTGAAAAGCAGAAGACTCGAGAAGAAGAAGAGAGAAACGTGTAGCTCAGAAAAAGATGAATGAATGAATGAAAAATGATCAACTAAATGTTGGAGTGATTTTGTTTTTAAAATAGAAAACGTTTTAGAATCAAAAAGGATTTAGAATAAGTAAAACAAAATCAAAATAAAATAAAATAAGATTTTGAAATAAGTTTTAAAATCAAAACTAAATCAAAATGATTTACGAAATAAAATAAAGATTTGATTCTTAAAACCAAAAAGGAAATAATTCAAATTTAAAATCATTTTCGAATTTTATAAAATAAATCAGAATCTTTTATATAAAAAAAATCAGGAAATAATCAAAATGATTCTGACACGATTTTCAATAAAACTTGAAGTAATCGATTACTTTATGAAGGTAATCGATTATTCCTTCAAAAATAGAAATTCTTAAATTCATTTGAAAACCATGTAATCGATTACACCAAGAATAGTTAATCGATTACACCACTCCTGTTCAATGTATGATGCAACTCATTATAATCGATTACACTAGTAAGTTAATCGATTACTGAGCCTCTGATATGCATATGATGCAACATCATGTAATCGATTACTACAGAGCTTGTAATCGATTATTAAGCCTCTGAAAAATATATGATGCAACAATTATAATCGATTACTTGAGCCAAGTAATCGATTACTCTTATAAAAAAGTAATTGATTAACAAGATTCATTTAATCGATTACAACCTCTCTGATTTTTCTAGATGCAACAAAGTTAATCGATTACTTGAGAAGATAATCGATTACTCTCTCTTGCAAACATACAAATATACAGAGTTTTGTAACATCAAGTATTTTCGCTAAGATTTAATGCAGAAAACACTTTTTCATGCAAAAACACGTTTTTCTTCTTCTCTCTTAAAATGAAAAACTTGTTGGCTTTTGTAACTCTTAAAGAAATAAAAACTCCATTACCTTACAATTGATCTAAGGAGAAGGTTTCTAAACTATGCCTTGCTGGAATCTTCAATCTTGAATATGAATGACACTTGAGAGCTTGATCTTGACTTGGCTTGTTATCATCAAAACACTATCTTGAATTAAACTTGAAGTCCATAGAGAGTTTGAAGCATGTCTTCCAACTAGCTTGACTTCCAACACTCCCCCTTTTTGATGATGACAAACAACGATTCTGATATGATCTTTATTATCTGCATCACAAGTGTTATACTAGAAAAAAATATATATAATAATAATAACCTTCCTTAGAACCATAAATACAAGGAATATAACAATTCATATTATCTCCCCCTGTATAGATGCACAAGATATATCATTTCGAAAAAGATTTGCATCTTCAGAGTATCTCTCCCCCTGTATGAATCAATCACAATATCAGAATGTCTCTCCCCCTTTTGTAATAATCAAAAAGCTGTGCTATCTCCCCCTGAAACACTGAGAAGACGCATCAATAATAACAAGAGAGATAAACATAATCACATACTCAAAAGAGGTGAGAGGCAGAAGTTAAGCCAAGTTCTCTACCAATAAAAAAGAAATTTTCTTTTGGAAGCGGTTTCGTAAAGATATCAGCTAACTGTCGCGAAGTATCAACATACTCAATAATACAATCACCCTTTTGAATATGATCACATATAAAATGGGGTCGAATCTCTATATGCTTAGTGCGAGAATGTTGCACTGGGTTTTTGGTAATACTAATCGCACTGGTATTATCACATTTTATGGGAATGTGATCTAGACTTACACCGAAGTCTAGGAGTTGCTGTTTTAACCATAAGATTTGCGCACAACAGCTACCCGCGGCGACATATTCAGCCTCAGCTATAGATAGGGCCACACTAGACTGTTTCTTGCTAGCCCAAGATACCAACGAATTGCCAAGAAGATGACAAGTGCCGCTAGTGCTTTTTCTATCTACTTTGCAGCCAGCAAAGTCAGAATCAGAATACCCAACAAGATTACATGACGAACCTTTGGGGTACCATAAACCCATGTCATTGTGCCAGACAGATATTTCATTATACGTTTGGCAGCAACCATGTGCGTTTCTTTTGGATTCGATTGAAAACGGGCACATAAACAGACACTAAACATTATATCCGGCCTACTTGCCGTTAAATAGAGAAGGAATCCGATTATACCTCGATATTTAGTGATTTCTACAGATTTACCTCCTTCATCTTTGTCCAAATAGCAAGATGTGCTTATTGGTGTTGCTACTGCCTTGGCCATATCCATGCCAAATCTTTTCAATAGCTCCTTGCAGTACTTTGTTTGGCTAATGAAAATCCCATCCTTTGCTTGTTTTATTTGCAATCCCAGGAAAAAGTTCAGCTCGCCCATCATAGACATCTCGAACTCTTCCTGCATCATACTCGAAAATTCCTTGCAAAGGATTTCATTAGTAGCACCTAAAATAATATCATCGACATAAATTTGAACTAAAAGAATGTCCTTTGCTTTCTTTTTAATAAAAAGTGTGTTATCAACCCTCCCTCTTTCAAAATTATTTTCTAATAAAAATTTGCTGAGACGGTCATACCATGCTCTAGGAGCTTGTTTGAGTCCGTACAAAGCCTTTTTCAATTTATAAACATAATCCGGGTGTTCATAATTTTCAAAGCCAGGAGGTTGACACACATATACTTCTTCATTTATAAAACCATTAAGAAAGGCACTCTTTACGTCCATCTGATATAATTTAAAGTCTAGAATGGATGCAAAAACTAACAGCAGTCTAAATGGCTTCCAACCTAGCAACAGGGGCAAATGTTTCCTCATAATCTATCCCCTCTTCTTGGTTGTAACCTTGTGCAACTGACCTAGATTTGTTTCGAACAATTAAACCAGCCTCATCAAGTTTATTTTTATAAATCCACTTAGTTCCAATAATCGGATGAGACTCAGGCCTAGGAACAAGTTCTCACACCTGATTTCTTTCGAACTGGTTTAATTCCTCTTGCATTGCCAAAAGCCAATGCTCATCAAGCATAGCCTCAGAAATATTCTTTGGCTCTACTTGAAAAACAAATGCGAAGTAGTTACATAGATTGCTAATAGAATTACGAGTACTTACACCTTTTGTGATGTCACCTATGATTTGATCAATGGGATGGTGCCTCTAAGTTCTCCATTCCTTAGGCAAATCGGTGTTGAGTTCCATGGATTGTTCTTGATTTTTCTCCTCAACTGATTCAACTGATTTTTCCTTGCTTTCAGAATGATCCTTTCCTTTAGCATTTGGCTCCTCATCCTCATCAATGAATAAATCTCCAAGAATTCCTGAAATTTCATTAACAGATACCTTTCCCAACTTTCTGGGATCGGATTCGTCAAATGATACATGAATAGATTCTTCAATAGTATTACGAGATTTATTGTAAATCCTATATGCTTTGCTCGAAACAGAATATCCAAGGAATATGCCCTCATCAGCTCTAGCCTCAAAACTTCCTAGATTATCTCTACCATTATTATGCACATAACATTTACATCCAAAAACACGAAAATGGGAAATATTTGGTTTTCTCCCCTTGTACAGCTCATAGGGGGTTTTCTTTAAAATAGGCCTTATTAAAACACGATTCATAACATAGCAAGCTGTACTCACTGCATCGGCCCAAAAATATGCAGGCAAATTCATGTCATTAAGCATTGTTCTTGAAAGCTCTTTTAATGAATGATTTTTCCTCTCCACAACTCCGTTTTGCTCAGGAGTTCTCGGAGCTGAAAAATAATGCTTAATTCCATGTTTTTTGCAAAATTTTTCAAAAAGATAATTTTCAAATTCTCCACCATGATCAGTTTTAATGGATGCAATGCTCAAATGCAATTAGTTTTGAATAATCTTGGCTAGCTTTTTAAATTCATGAAATGCGTCATTTTTATGAGTAATAAAAAGTGTCCATGTATACCTAGAATAGTCATCCACCACAACTAAATAACAGTAGTTGCCACCAAAGCTTTTTGTTTGACACGGTCCAAAAAGATCCATATGTAAAAGTTCCAAGGGCCTTTGAGTTGAAACAAGATTTTTAGAAGGGAAAGATGCCCTTGTGAGTTTTGATTTAGAACAAGGATCACAATTTTCGGAAATAGAAAAATTTTGCTTTGGCAGACCAACTACTAAGTTTTTAGAAGAAATTTTATTTAAATGAGCCATGTGGATGTGACCTATTCTACGATGCCATATCCACGATTCATCCTCTTTACTTGATAAATATTTTGCATCATTTGAGGGTATTGAATCAAAATCAATAACATAAACATTGTTTATCCTGCGAGCAATTAGCTTAATAAGATTATCAATTTTACCCTCGATAATACATCTATCAGAATCAAAGATAACCCTATTGCCCTTATCACACAACTGACTAATACTTAGCAGATTGTGTTTTAGGCCCTCAACATGTAAGACATTTTCAATACAAGGGTTAGGAGGTGTACCAATTTTACCGACTCCGAGAATCTTTCCTTGATTGTTATATCCGAAAGTCACATGACCTTGGTCCTTTGGCACGAGATGCGAAAATTTAGATTTATCTCTAGTCATATGTTTTGAGCATCCGCTGTCCAAATACCACCACGACTTCCTTTCTTCCGGAGTAACCTACAAGCAAAGAGTTCAAGGTTTCTTTTTAGGTACCCATATCTTTTTGGGTCCTTGAGCGTTAGTATAGCCATAGTTTAAATCATGCCACCTACTAGCTTCATTGTTCGGTTTAACGAACTTCACTTTTCGGTGTAGGCATTCATGTGCACCATGACCCTTCTTACCACAAATATGACAAATAATTAAAGGTTTCTTATGATTACTAGCAGGGACAAAAATGGTACTTAATTTCGTTTGATGCCTACCGGGTTGATATCCTAAACCCGCTCTATTGAAGAAACATTTTTGTCTCTCTAGCATTAAATTTAGAGTATTTCTACCTTTCGTAAATTTTGCAAGGGTTTCTTTTAAATCCTCAACTTCTTTAACACGGTCCATGCAGAATTTACAAGAAAAACTAGCTTTAAATTTAATGTCATTACTCGAGGTGTTTGAAGAATTTTTCAAAAATTCATTTTCTTTAATAAGGTTTTTATTCTTTTCTAAAAGAGAAGCTGGATTTTTCTTTTCTAGAGAAACCAATAAGGATAACCTCATCGATTCCTCATGCAATTCTTCAAAGGCCTCTTGTAATTCATCATAAGAGAAATTTAATTCAGTGGTTACCTCATCTCCGTGAGCCATTAAGCATATGTTGGCGGTCTCCTCTTGTTCGTCTGAATCTTCATCCGAACTTCCTTCCTTGTCTAGACATGCCAAGTATGCTTGCTTCCCTTTCTTTGAATTTGAGGTGCCTTTTTCTGAATTCTCTTTCTTTTTCAGCTGATAGCAATCTGCTCTGATGTGACCAGGCTTGCCACACTCATGACATGTAATGGTTGAGCCTCCACTCTTGTTGTTGTCTCTTCTGTTGAAATTCTTCTTCCTCAGAAATTTCCCGAACTTTTTGACCAATAGACCCATGTGTTCATCATTTAACAATTCTTTGTCCGAGTCACTTTCTGTTGCTGGTGCTTCAGCCTTGAATGCCAGACTTTTGACCTTCTTGTTCTCTTCTTCGTGTTGAGCCAATATTTTTAACTCGCTTTCGTGCTCTTTTAACTTCCCAAAGAGAGTTGCCAGCGTCATAGTTGAAAGATTTCTTGATTCAGCAATCGCCGTCACTTTGGGTTGCCATTCTCTTCCCAAGCACCTTAGGACTTTGTTGATGAGATCCTCATTGGTGAATTTCTTCCCCAATATCGTCAGTTGATTTACAATCATTGTGAAGCGTTTTTGGATCTCTTGAATCGATTCTCCATCTTTCATTCTGAATAATTCATATTCACCAGGCCGCGTGTTGATTCTTGATCTCTTCACTTCAGTCGTACCCTTATGCGTGACTTCCAGTGTATCCCACATTTGTTGTGTTGTCTCGCATGTTGATATCCTGAAAAACTCATCATAGCTCAAAGCTGATGTTATAATATTTTTCGCTTTAAGGTCGTACTGGACTCTACATTCCTCCTCCTCCGTCCACTCAGCCATAGGCTTTTCGACGGTGTTACCATTAACCACATAGGTAGGAACATAGGGACAATTTACGACGGCATCCCAAACTTTTAATCCGACTCCTTGAATAAAAATTTTCATACGGGCTTTCCAATACGCGTACCCTACCCCATCAAACATGGGAGGACGGTTAATAGAACTCCCTTCACCACCAAACAGAGAGTTTGAAGCCATACTCTTGAGACGGTTAAGTCTAAACACAAGAGACTAGCTCTGATGCCAATTGTTGGTTTTGGCCGCAAAATCTCGAGAGGGGGGCTGAATCGAGTTTTATTAATGTATTGTAAAAACCGTAACAAATTAAAAATTGTTTTGAGATGGAGAGATTAAGCGTTTGAAATGGATCACGAAAAACGATAGAAAAAATAATTCGAGTAGCGCGGAAACGTAAAAATTGAAATATGCGGAAATCAAAAGAGATAGGGATAGAAAAGCTTGCACCGGTGAATTTTATACTGGTTCAGCCTTCCCGTCGAAAGGCCTAGTCCAGTCCCCAAGAGACTCGCCTGAGAGTTCTTATACCAAGCAATAGAGTTGCACCCTATTACAACCAAGAGCACCCCACACACTACTAGGAACCTCCGTTCGCTAGGGGCCTCAATCACACAGCAGGGTTCCTCACCCTACGAACGCCTCAACGTTCAACTACGGGATTCTCTCCTTACCACTAAGGTTTAGAACAATTGATGTGAGTGATTACAACAAGTATAATGTGTTCTCAAAACACAGATTCTACAATATGCTCTATGATAATGAAGTAGTTGTTTCTCTAGGAGTTACTCAGCCAACAATGATTTTTGTTCTTCAAAGGTATGAACGTGAAAAGCAGAAGACTTGAGAAGAAGAAAAGAGAAACGTGTAGCTCAGAAAAAGATGAATGAATGAATGAACGAATGATCAACTGAATGTTGGAGTGATTTTGTTTTTAAAATAGAAAACGTTTTAGAATCAAAAAGGATTTAGAATAAGTAAAACAAAATCAAAATAAAATAAAATAAGATTTTGAAATAAGTTTTAAAATCAAAACTAAATCAAAATGATTTACGAAATAAAATAAATATTTGATTCTTAAAACCAAAAAGGAAATAATTCAAATTTAAAATCATTTTCGAATTTTATAAAATAAATCAGAATCTTTTATATAAAAAAATCAGGAAATAATCAAAATGATTCTGACACGATTTTCAATAAAACTTGAAGTAATCGATTACTTTCTGAAGGTAATCGATTATTCCTTCAAAAATTGAAATTCTTAAATTCATTTGAAAACCATGTAATCGATTACACCAAGAATAGTTAATCGATTACACCACTCCTGTTCAATGTATGATGCAACTCATTATAATCGATTACACTAGTAAGTTAATCGATTACTGAGCCTCTGATATGCATATGATGCAACATCATGTAATCGATTACTACAGAGTTTGTAATCGATTACTAAGCCTCTGAAAAATATATGATGCAACAATTATAATCGATTACTTGAGCCAAGTAATCGATTACTCTTATAAAAAAGTAATTGATTAACAAGATTCATTTAATCGATTACAACCTCTCTGATTTTTCTATGATGCAACAAAGTTATCGATTACTTGAGAAGATAATCGATTACTCTCTCTTGCAAACATACAAATATACAGAGTTTTGTAACATCAAGTATTTTCGCTAAGATTTAATGCAGAAAACACTTTTTCATGCAAAAACACGTTTTTCTTCTTCTCTCTTAAAATGAAAAACTTGTTGGCTTTTGTAACTCTTAAAGAAATAAAAACTCCATTACCTTACAATTGATCTAAGGAGAAGGTTTCTAAACTATGCCTTGCTTGAATCTTCAATCTTGAATATGAATGACACTTGAGAGCTTGATCTTGAGTTGCCTTGTTATCATCAAAACACTATCTTGAATTAAACTTGAAGTCCATAGAGAGTTTGAAGCATGTCTTCCAATTAGCTTGACTTCCAACAAAAAATTTGGAAGGTTATCTTTAAATACCTGCATGCGAGTTCTAGCAAGTTCAATAGGATAACAAGTTGCACAAGATAGTGAACATGCCAAAGAACCATTCCTTACATCTCTGAGGTAAACTGTTCACCACATTGTTGCTTCAATTTTGTTAAAATACTTCTCTCATGGTCATAATTGACACTCTTATCAAAAAGAAGCCTTCGTGCAAGCTTCTTCCTAAAGGCAGCAAATCAAAAAACCTACATTGGTATTCTTTTCAAAGAATCATATACACAAACAAAAAATACCATAACACCCCCTGCTCTCCCCATCATTTATACAGAAATTAATCTCTGGTTTGAACACTTTCAATATACTAATTACCAACACACATTCAATAAATTTACATCTTCTAATAAATTTCAACTCTTCAAAACATTGAATGCTAATCAGAATAAAGGCCTGCCGAGCCAATCTTGTATATTTTCAATTCAAAAGCTTGGATAAGAATGATTAGAACAATTTGATTATAAAGAAACAAAAAATTTAATTCTTATAATCAACCAAGAAACAATAGTTTTCAATTATCATGAAATAGTTGCATTGTGATTTACCATGCATTTAATTTTCATTAGCTTTAGAGGCAAGCATATTTGGCTTTCAAGAATTACTACCATTTCCCTCCCTCTATGAAGTGAAAAAATTCGTACATCATAAAGAACATTCACATTATTTTTCAAGTAATGCTCTTTTGCATGAAAATCAATTTGGGGGATTTAATCAGTAACAGAGAAAAACAATGCAAGTATATATATCCCAATGCAACCTTTAAACACTTCAAGACCAATGTAATTGTGCCTTCCAATCACTAACCCAATGAAGGGAAAAAGAATAAAGGATTATGATCTCAGAGAAGTACAATGGAGAAGTTGACTAATGTTTGATATCCTATGGCATCTCCGGTTGATGTATTGTATTATGAGAGAAAAAACCTTCCTTCACATAGACTGACAGAAAAAAGACCTTTTGGATTCGGTGTGATAAAAGGTTAATGTATTTTAACTAGCATCAGGGAGTGTATTTGTCAAATATTCAATGCATGAGTAATTTGATGGTGTTTCTTGCTCTGATTCTCTCTAACACATCTTGTAAAGCATTTGGACTCATCTTATTTTCCTCTTTCATGATATTTTTTCAATAGAAAGGTATTCGGTTAATTTTATACACTGCTCGATAGAATATCACCTAGAGTGAATAGCTTATAGCAGATCTTCAATTATTGTAGTGGAATTATCAAAGCTGAAATATATTCAATTTTCTCCAAACCTTCATTCTCATATATATGCTTACTGGAACAAAAACTAATCTCACAAAATTGAACGCCAGATGTATCAATAAAAAGAAAAAAAAATAAAAACAGAACTCGAGTGTAGGAACTAATCTCATAAAATGCACAAAATTGAAATGTAGGAACTAATCTCACAAAATGAACACCGGATGTATCACCAAAATGCACAAAAGAAAATAAATGTATCAATAAAAAGGAAAAAAAAACAGAACAATAATGGAAGAAGTCAAATATGCAGTATGCAAAAAGAAAGAATTCAAAACTAGTATGTAAGAACAGAACAGTGATGGAAGAAATTGAATAGCTAGACTCACTTGGAGATTCTGTGAGTAGTCAGTCCATGAGCCAACACCAGTAGCGGCTGATCACCAAGAAGATCAAGGAGGGTGAGAGGAAGATCAGGAAGAGCGAGATCGAGCGGTGGGCGAACGAAGAACGAACGAGAATGAACGGGTAGGACTGCTGGCTGGGTGCGCCGTGAAGCGAAGGCCATGACCGATTGGGAGGAATGGTGGCGCGAGATCGGCGGCACAAGGGAGAAGGACAATAAGGAACGAAGAGAGAGGGAGAAGGACGATAAGGAACGAAGAGAGAGGGAGACAAGAGGGGATGGGGGGCGGCGGCTCACATAGGGAAGAAGAAGGGAAATTAGGTTTTCCCCTGTGTGCAAAAAAATAATCAATTTATTCATCCCAGTTGAAGTAAAATGATGGGATAAATAATGTTTGTGGGATTTTTAATTTTTAAAAAATAAAAAAAAATTATGTTATAGCATTGATCCCGGTTTCGTGTTTTTATTATTTATCCCAGTTGAAGTAAAACAACGGGATAAATAACGTTTGTGTGATTTTTAATTTTTAAAAAATAAAAAATTATATATGATATAACATTGATCCCGGTTCCGTGTTTTTTATAATCGGGATCAATAAATTTATGGTATTTTTAACTATCATTTGTCTATTAATCCTAATTCCGGAACGGAACCGGGATTAATATCCGGCTACTTTTTTGCAATTCTGTAGTAGTGTAGGGACTAGAATATCCTGCAAGAGGGTATCTCCAATGCCCAAGTCAGTTAACAAATAAAGAATATATAATGGACGATGTAAATACACATAATCAAGTATAAGCAGGATATAGATAAAACAAATAACATGATTTGTTATCATCAAAACACAATGCTACAAGCATAAGGGAAATTCATATTTCCACAATTCTCCCCCTTTTTAATGATGACAAATCATTATAGAGAAATTATGAATCAAATAGCAAAACAAACGTATAAGCACAATATTCATAATTTTCTTCTATAACAATATTTCTCCCCCTATTTGACATCAGCAAAAAGAATTATGGGATAAAAAAAATTTCTTTCCCAATAAACAATTTAAAAAGCGCATGATGTCAAAACGGAGTGGAAATACAAAACATGTTCTTAATGAAATATTCAAAAATTATTTTTCTCCCCCTTTCTAAAAGAATTTTTCAAAACAGGCATAACGCAAAATGGAGATAAAAAAATGCATCATCAAAACATGTGTATGCTCACTAATATGAAGCATCATCAAAATCTAATAATCCTATATGCCATGACAAAAAAATATTCAATTCAGCACATATTGTCATATAGCATATATTCAATGTACAAGTATCACAAGATTAAAAAAATTAGGAGCAAAGATACTTATCGTAGGTGACCCTTTCTCAAGTAGCGGGAATTGATTGATTTGGAGTTCCTTCCATTTGATGATCCATCATTTAGCATTTGATTGAGGTCTCCTCTTGTTCAATGTGTTGCACTTCCCCAAATATAACCTTTATATAATTTTTGAACTATGCCTTGGTAGTGCTTATAAGAGTATCTGCAAAAATTATTTAAGCACATTTCTTTTGGTATCCAATGAAATTGGATCCTTAGGGATTAGTAGCACAAGCATAAATATGCATTTTGACTTTTCAAATATTGAAGCAAATGAAGGACAATATAGTCAAATGCACTTAAAAAAATATGCTCATGTACACATATGCATGTCCTTATATCAATATATATATCTCTAGTATGCTATGGCATGACATCAACACATAAAGAGTGTATTCATGTGATAAAAAGGATTTTACAAAAATATTTCAACACACATGATACAACTCAATATATGGTGAAAAAATAATGCAATGCACACACAAAAAAAATATAATCATGTGCTTAAAAAGGTTTTCAAATAAAGCAAGACACACATGATTTATTTTATCCAAGGAGTGATCATGATAGATAAAAGATTTTAAAAAAAATTTAGGCACTCATGATACACCTTGGTATGTGCAAAAGATAGAGTAGTCCAGGTATACCTTTGTGTAGTCGTTGTTATAGGTGGAATGATAATTTGATACCTTGGACTTGTTGATCAAGGAGGCGTTTGTCCTTACCCATTGCTTCTTGCTTGAGGTCCTAGACCATTTGATTTCACTTTTATGCATGTGAGAAGCTTTGGTTGTAGGTACTTTTCTCCTTTGACCAATCCATCTATTTCTTTGCCTCTTGGAGATCACCCTTGACACTTTCTCCTTTTCTCCTCCACTTGGTTCATCCTTTTTAATAAAATTCTGCACATTTGAAATACTAGGAGAACACTTAGGTACCCATTTCAACTTGGGTCCTATGGGGTTAGTCTTAGGTTCCTTAGAAGCTTTTGGAACCCATTGCAAATTATTTCTCAAATTAAAATTTTGACGATAAAAACACAAATGAGAAATATGTCCTAAATTACCACAATAATTGCAAATAATGGGTTTGGGTGATGATATGACTTTTTCAAAATTATTTTCATGAAACTTGGAATTTTTGTCATGATAGTGAGAAATACTATTGTCAACAGCTTTACTTGATTTTTGTATATCAATATCATTTTCAATTTCACTTTCAAGTAAAGAAGTTGAGCAAATAGATTTTTCAATATCATCACACTCAACAAATACATTCTCAACATGATTTTCAAGATTTATGCATTTTTCAAAAATGGTTGAGAAACTATTTTCCAAGAACATCTCTTTATCAAAAATATCTCCATTTTTCAAAATATTGATTTCATTTTCAATTAGAGATAATTTTTGTAAAGAGTCCAAGTTTCTATTTTCCAAATGTGTCAAATCATCATGTAACTCATTAAATGAATATTGAAGAAATTTAGAATAGGGAATAATTGAAGTCACCTCATGGTCCTCATGAGTCAAGTGATCGGATGTTTCATGTTCATCTGCCATTGATTCCTCATCCGAAAACCTTGAATCCTCCAATGAGTTCATGAAGCTTTCAAATAGTCTCTCTAATTCAACTTCATCGCATGATGAACTACTCCCCACGCTTTCTGTTTCATCATCATAATCTTCGTCCAGGGAGTTTGATATCTCATGCTCAATATCATTTTCTTCTTGTTCCTTCTCCTCCTTTTTCCTGTGGACACTAACACTTCCATGAAGATCATTAGTGGCATAGTGTGTATTCAATGTGTCCCAAATTTCCTTGGCATTCAAACAATTTTCAATTATAGCATATGCATCAACATATAAAGCATTTCTTAAAATATGCATAGCTTGAATATTGAATGAAAAAGATTTTTCATCAAAATCATTTAAAACATGTTTTTGATCAAAACCATGAAGAACAATATGCCATAAACGAAAACTAATAGATTGAAGAAATATTTTCATTCTAGCACTCCAATAATGAAAATTATTTCCATCAAAAATTGGTGCTTCATCGAATGAAAATCCCTCCATATTAAAAGCAGTTAAAAATATCCCAATGCTGCCAATCTGCAACGGATTTTTAACTCAGGCGGTTAGGCCTTTACCAGAGCACGAAGCTCTGATACCAATTGTTAGGATTGGCAGCCGTCACCCAAGAGGGGAGTGAATTGGGTGTTTATGAAAACATTGGAAAATATACGCTTTAAAACTTTTTCAACAAACGTAAAGAGATTTTGCAGCGGAAAACTAATATATTGAATAAAAATGATTTCGCGGAAGGTTTAATAATAATAATAAAAGCTAATATGCACAGAACACAAATAAATAGATAACAACAAATACCGTTACCACGCTAATTAATTTAAAACCCTTTAAATTAATTATTATGAAAATAATCGTTATGATGCAAGAATGATAATTATAACAACAATGCACATGCAACAACAATAACGAAAATAAAGAGATGAGGGATAGAAGAGATTGCACCGGAGATTTTATCTTGGTTCGGCAAAGCAGCCTACTCCAGTCCCCAGGCGACTCGCTTGAGCTTTTCACTAAAATTCCAAAGACGCCCCCGCGTCCCCAAATACAACCAGAGCACCCCGCAAGCTACTAGGAACCTCCTTTCGCTAGGGACCTCAACAACAACCAGATAGCCTAACTACTAGGTGCCCCACCATTCGTCTAGCACTACCTAACACAAGGGTTCCTCACCCTACAACCATGAACACCGCACGTCCGCACTAGGAGATTTGTGACACCCTTCTTACTACCTCAAGTTTAATATAGTAATTAAACTATCTTATCAGATAATATATGGACTTGTAAGTATAAAAGAAAATGTGGAAATAAAATTTATTTTCTTTAAGCGGGTGCACAAACCAAAACTTGGAATTCTTGGAGAAGAAATTCTAAATCATTTTAACTCAGTTGTATTGAGTTCGGCAATCTCTAAAACCTTTTCATAAGCGGAATAGCATTCGTATTTGAAATCGTCTTTATATGATAGAAAGTAAATGGAGCTATCCTTTTCGGAGCCGAGTTCTTTAAAAAGATTAAATCAGAGTAAGCGGAAATTATAGGACTATGCAACTAATAGAAATATAACATAGACTTTATATACATATATAAATTAAAAGTCAGGTGATACATAGTCCAAGCATAAGTCATGTCTCCAAGATCCATAACACAAGTCCATAACAGATCTATGCTCAAAATAAAACCATAGCCCTAGAGTACTCATAGTATATCTACAATATGTACATCTCAAAAATATAGACTCTCAAAAATATAGACTCTAGAGGTGGTCACATAGATCTGGCAGCATCAGTAGTAGCAGTGATAGTAGCAGAAATCTCCAAATAGCAAAAGAAACATCCCCATCAACAGCAACAACAAAATCTCCTCCATGGCATCTCCACATCGGATCCCCTGATCCTCATCATACACCCTATACACATACCTAGGGATCATCATCCCTCCACTGAATCCCGGTGGAATGAACGACAGGCTCGCCTCCGCTCTCATCCACCACGGGATCCTCCTCGATCTCATCCGATGGAGAGTGTACCCTACCACTGGGTACGGGGTCAGGAGATGGTGTGATCCAGTGAGAAGGGGGAGTATCCTCGCGGACGACTCTTGAGGAAAAAGGGTGTGAGCGGGTAGGTCTGAAACGAAAACTATGATAAGAGCGAGCTGGCCGTGTGGGAGGTGGTCCATGATATGTGTAAAACGGGGGTACATGCATAGTGTATATGATGGGAATCCTAAATCTACGAGGACGAAATCGAATCAACGGGTTCGGTGGTAGAAGGTAATCTCTACCTCTCCCTCGAACACCGCGCGATGGTCCTCATAGATCCATGTGCCACTAGGAAGTGGCCGGATCTCGATGCAAGCGATGTAGCGAGACATCACTTACAAGGGCATAGGGGTAAGCAATTCTATACACATAATCAATAGAGCAGAAATGTATAATGTGTAAATATGCAGCAATGAATAGAAATCACATTTAGCACTTAGCATTTATTGAATGCAAGTAGAATGCTCACACTTGTTTAATTTATCATAGTTAATTTAAATGAATGGTATGATGCATGAATTTAGCTCTCAAACCTATCTCCATAAATCTATGTCACTCTCTGACGTCCATCCCTGACAACCTAGCACTCACCAGTGCGTTGTATTCCTAGGTATACAACATTTCGTACATTCACCAAGAATGTACACGACAAGCTTGGAATCCGTGCCACCTGAGCACCTCCCGTCATCCAAACGGACCGTCATCCAAACGGTATAACCATATCGGCATCCACTAAGCCGACCACGTCTTCAACGTGTCATCAAGCAAGCGTATTGGCACTCCCAGAGGCCCTCCTCATGTTACTAATACATGATAAACGACCTACCATCCAAACTCCAAATGAATGCATCATCTTTAAGCTTAAAGGAAATTGGTTAATATATAACGTGCCACCCGATCACATCCCGTCCTCCAAACGGTACACTCATATTAATCAATTTCTTTTAAGTCTAGATCCCTTGGATTATTGTTGTTCAATTATTAATTAAATGATTCAGAATTGAAATGGTATTTTTAAGATTTTGGGGTGAATTACTCGAGTGTTCTTCAGAAGACTCGAGTGTTCTTCAAACTATTTCCAGATTACTCGAGTGTTCTTCAAACTACTCGAGTGTTCATGTCTTTCTGGGATTTGGGTTTCAGATTCATAAAAATACTCGAGTGATTCATGAGTTACTCGAGTGTTCTTCAGCATTTCCAGAATACTCGAGTGACCCCTGCATTACTCGAGTGGTTTACCTTAACATATCCCATGCAACACTCGATTACTCGAGTGCTGGGCATGGTACTCGAGTGTTCTTGCTCAAAATACATTGTTTTGCCAAAATTTTACTCGAGTAACCAGCCTAATACTAGAGTGTTTTATTGCAGAAAAGACTGAGATCTTGGTTTTAACACACCATTTTCAATCATAATCATTTTTAGTCCAATCCAATGATCAACAGAGTTCATATACCACATAATGAACATGTCACAACACTCAATTCATATCAAATTACAGATTTGACAGAGAATCAGTCATTAATGCATAAAACATATAATTTCACAACTTAACACCTCAAATTGCAAAATAATCAACAAACTCATAAAATAGTGTTTATTATAGCTTGCATGCATCATGAGAAACTTGCTCCAAATAACCATAGAGCGTAACTTGGTCTCCAAACCAAAGTTCCTATTCAATCTAAGCCCTTAGAGCCTCTTGGTGGCTCTCTAATGAAAATAATGAAATTCAAACTCTATCTAGTGCATAAAACAACTTCCCCTTACCTCTCAGACGTATAGCAACAGAGAATTCCCAAGAGAAAGCTCTCCAACCCCAGAAACCACTTTGAGCATCACATGCAGGACAGTTTGAGTGCATCACCAAAATTGAATTGGTTTACATGGAAAACAGAGATAACAATTGGGGAAATTAGATTTTCTGGACTCTATGCAACACATACTAACTAGAGAAATCGAATTTGAGACTCAGAGACTCGTGAGCTTACCAAAAATCAGAATCAAAGTAGGCTCCAAACAAAAACTTGACAATGAACAGCTCCACTTCCAGGCCTTGATTCTTCCACCACACTCACTCAAACCTCACGATTTTGGTGTTTATACAAAGCTCGTGATGTGAGCTTTGTATTCGTGTATGATTTGTTACTCAATTTGACTCAGAGAAGGAGAATCGAAGGGAGTAAATCAAGAACCCTAACTTGCTCAACAACCCAAGCTTTGCCAAAATTCTTCACGAATTCGGTGTTGATAGGCTTAAATAGGAGGGGAGAAGGCTCATGCAGGTCGACACGACCTCCAAAGACGTGGAGTGGTGGTGATTTCGTGTCAACGACACGAAATCGTTGGTGGTGACTCACCAAACGCACTAACTCGTGCAACTCTGTCCAGAATACTCGAGTATTTCAGAAAATACTCGAGTATTTTGCTCAGTTTTTGAAAAATAATTATTTTATTTACTTTCCCTCCAAAATCTTTCCTATATTTACTTCTAGGTCCCAACCCAGGGACTAATATGCAAAATATTTATTTCATGCATAATTATATTTATCAAATAAATTCAAACACATCTCCCAAATACATAACACAGAATTTTAATCAAGGATTAAAATAGAAATCATTAATTATAATTAATTTTATAATTAACATTTCATTAATCGGGGATTAAAATTTTGGGGTGTTACACTACTCCCCCACTTACAAGGAATTTCGTCCCCGAAATTCAACTTATACAAACAACTCAGGATAGTCCTGACGCATCTTATCCTCTAATTCCCAAGATGCTTCCATCACATCGCCACAAACCCAGACGACTTTGACCAAACGAATATCCTTTCCTCTAAGCTGTTTGATTCTTCGATCTTCAATACGAACAGGCATAGCTTCGAAGGTTAGGTTCTCATGAATTTCTAGGTCATCAGGTTGGATTCTAAGGACAATGGTGGGGTCATGGACATACCTTTTTAACTGAGACACATGGAATACATTATGAAGATTAGCTAAGGACGGGGGCAGAGCTAATTGATAGGCTACTGGGCCGACTCTTTTAAGAATTTGATAGGGACCAATAAACTTAGGTGATAGTTTCTGGGTTTTCAAGGCTCTACTAACACCTTTGGTTGGTACTATTCTAATGAACACATGGTCTCCTTCAGCAAATTCTAAGGGTTTCCTTCTTCTATCAGCATAGCTTTTTTGCCTACTCTGAGCCGTCTTCATCTTCTCTTGTATCATCTTGATCTGTTCCGTGGTCTCTTGCACAAAGTCTGGTCCAACCAGAGAACTCTCCCCCACTTGAAACCAGCACAACGGTGTCTGACACTTTCTTCCATATAAAGCTTCAAATGATGCCATTCCAATGCTCGCGTGAAAACTATTGTTGTAAGTGAATTCCACGAGCGGCAACATTTGCTCCCAATTTCCTTGTCCCTCCAAAACACAAGCTCTTAAAATATCCTCCAATGACTGAATAGTCCTTTCCGTTTGACCATCAGTCTGAGGATGGTATGCAGAACTCAACTTCAATCTTGAACCCAAGGCTCTATGAAGATCTTGCCAAAACTTCGATGTGAACCTCAGATCGCGGTCTGACACAATGCTTGATGGTATCCCATGCAGGCGAACAACTTCCTTGATGTACAACTGAGTGAGTTTCTCCAAAGAGTAGTGCATATTAACGGGGATAAAATGCGCTGACTTGGTCAAACGATCCACGATCACCCAGATTGCATCATGACCAGAGGCTGTCCTTGGCAAACCTGACACGAAATCCATTGAGATACTATCCCATTTCCATAATGACATTTCCAAGGGAAGTAACTCTCCACCTAGCCTTTGATGTTCCACTTTCGCCTTCTGACACACCAAACAACATGCCACGTACCTAGCCACGTCTTTCTTTAAACCAGGCCACCAAAATACCTTCTTCAGGTCCTGATACATTTTGGTAGCTCCCGGATGCATACTCATTTTGCTTTTATGTGCTTCATCCAAAATCATTCTTCTTATCTCCAGATTATCAGGCACACAAATCCTTGCTTTAAAGCGAAGGATTCCATCTCTTCCTTCTTGAAATTCCAACTCCTTGCCTTCTTCCATAAGCTTCTTCTTTTCTTTAAGTCCCTCATCTTTATGTTGCAATTCCCGAATTCTTTGCAGAAATTCATTAGTAATCTGCAACATCCCCATCTTGATACTTGTCGGCTCCACTTGTATTGCCAAGCTCAGATCTCGAAATTCTTCTATCAATGCAGCTTCTCTGACCATCATTGCACTGATATGCATTGCCTTTCGACTCAACGCATCAGCCACCACGTTTGCTTTGCCAGGATGGTAATGAAGTTCGAACTCATAATCCTTCAAGAACTCCATCCATCGGCGTTGCCTCATATTCAACTCCTTCTGATCAAAGAGATACTTTAAACTCTTATGGTCACTAAACACCCGGAATGTAGTGCCATAGAGATAGTGTCTCCAGATTGTTAGAGCAAAAACGACCGCTGCCAGCTCTAGATCATGAGTTGGATAGTTCATTTCATGAACTTTTAGCTGTCTCGAGGCGTAAGCAACTACTTTTCCCTCTTGCATCAAAACACTCCCAAGACCTTGTTTTGATGGGTCACAATACACCTCAAAACTCTGCTATGGGTTAGGCAAAACCAACACAGGAGATGACGTCAACCTTTCCTTCAACTCTTGAAAACTCCTTTCACACTTCTCATCCCATATGAAAGGTTGATCCTTCCGAGTCAACTTTGTCAAAGGTAGTGCAATCTTCGAGAAACCTTCTATAAATCTTCTATAATAACCAGCCAAACCAAGAAAGCTTCTCACCTCTGTGACCGACTTCGGCTGTTCCCATTACAACACTGAACTTACTTTATCCGGGTCAACCGCTATTCCCTTGATTGAAATCACATGCCCCAAAAACTTAACCTCCTCCAGCCAGAACTCACACTTTGTAAGTTTGGCGTACAACTGCTTCTCCTTCAGAATACTCAACACTATCCTCAAGTGTTCAGCATGCTCCTCCGGGCTCTTAGAGTAGATAAGGATATCGTCAATGAACACAACCACGAATGAATCTAGATAAGGTCTAAAGATTCAATTCATGTAGTCCATGAAAATAGCTGGTGCATTGGTCAATCCGAACGGCATCACAACGTACTCATAATGCCCGTATCGGGATCGAAATGCAGTCTTAGAGATGTCCTCTTCTCTAATTCTGATCTGATGATATCCCGACCTCAAATCAATCTTGGAAAATACCGAAGCCCCACGAACTTGATCCATAAGGTCATCGATCCTTGGCAATGGATACTTGTTCTTGATTGTGACCTTATTCAACTGCCGGTAATCGATGCACATCCTCATACTACCATCTTTCTTCTTGACGAACAGAACCAGAGCACCCCAAGGTGACACCCTTGGTCGGATCATCTGCTTCTGCAATAGCTCCTCCATCTGCTTCTTCATTTCAGCCATTTCTGGTGGTGCCATTCTATAAGGAGCGATAGAAATGGGACCGGCTCCCGGAACCAGGTCGATGCCAAATTCAATCTCTCTTCTTGGTGGCAAACCAGGGATCTCATCAGCAAATACCTCCGGGAAGTCTCTAACAACAGGAATCTCTTCCAACCTTGGACCATTCTCCTCTAATTCAGTGTTGAACAGACACATGTAGCCGGAGGGTTTTGGGTTTCTATAGGTCACTATCTTCTTATCACAATCGATGATCACTTGGTTTTAACTTAACCAGTCCATCCCCAAGATCACATCCAATTGTGCTAAGGGTAAACAGATTAAATCTACCCTAGAGGTTTGTCCTAACACTTCTATACAACAGTTAAGACATGCTCTAGAAACAACTACAGGAGCATTAGTAGGGGTTTCTACTTTTAGAGTATATGGCAATTCAAACATAGATAAACCCAAACGATCTACACAATCATATGAAACAAATGAATGCGTTGCAACAGAATCAAACAAGACATTACAGAGCTGACCATTTAGCAAGTATTTACCTTGCACCAGATCAGAAGATCGGCTTGCTTCCACACCACTTAGAGTGAAAACCCTTCATTGAGCCATAGGCCTATCCGCAGTCCCTCTTGAATTAGCTTTGACCGGTTCCTTGCAGTCTCTCGCAAAGTGTCCCGGTTTTCCACAGTTGAAACATCCACTTGTTCCCCAACAAACACGGCCATAATGATGGCGCTTGCACTTGTCACAAAATGGAGCCTCGCTCCGAAAATTTCTTCCATCCGAACCACCAACCTTCCCCTTGCCTTTCCCTCGGCGATCGTACGGACCCTTGCCTCGGTTGTTGAAACCTTTCCGCTTCTGAGGTCCATAATTCTGGTTGTCCTTTCTTTCTGAGACTTGTAACTCTTCAGCTTTCTTGTCATCTTCATACATCCTACACATGTCCACGAGGGCAGGAAAACTTTGAATCCGTTGATAGCTAAAGATCGACTTCAACTTGGGCCTCAAACCTCCCTCAAACTTTCGCGGTTGTTTTGATAGTAGGAAGAGTACTTCATCAATTCCTCGAACTTGGCCGCGTACTCACCCACACTCATATTCCCTTGTTTCAGCTGTAAGAATTCCACCTCTTTCTTCCTCCTTAGATCTTCAGGGAAGTATTTATTGAGAAACTTCTCCATAAATACACCCCAATTCACATCCCTTCCTTCATAATGCAGAAGCTGAACCATGTGATTCCACCAATTCTCGGCTTCGTCTTCTAGCATGTAGACAGCATATGCCACCTTCTGAGCTTCTGTGCAATCCAGGGTTCTCAGAATCTTGTCCATGGTATGAATCCACTTGTTGGCCTCCTCAGGTCTAAATCCTCCTTCAAACTTAGGCGGATTACAACTCCTAAAATCAGCCAGACTCTTTGCCTCGGTACTACCCACATTGCATTGATGAGGTGGATTAACCGACTGAGGTGGCTGTCGAGATTGTTGCTGCATGGTCTCCAACACCGCGGTTATCCTTTCTAACATTGCATTGGTGTGATTTTGGTTTCTAGTTGCCATAATAGACCTGCGCTATATGCTCATGGTCACATATGTTGAACTAAAGAAACATTCCTCACACCACCTATACTAAGGCTATAGCTTATAACTTTAAATCAACATTCAATTGTGTCTTGTGCTCAAAAGAGACAAGATACAAACATTCATAACAATAAATATGCCCTGCGGATACCTGCTTGATGTTGATGGCTACCTTTCTGGAGTTACTTCCACTACTACAGGATCTAACTTTTGCTCTGATACCACTCAGTGTGACACCCTTCTTACTACCTCAAGTTTAATATAGTAATTAAACTATCTTATCAGATAATATATGGACTTGTAAGTATATAAGAAAATGTGGAAATAAAATTTATTTTCTTTAAGCGGGTGCACAAACCGAAACTTGGAATTCTTGGAGAAGAAATTCTAAATCATTTTAACTCAGTTGTATTGAGTTCGACAATCTCTAAAACCTTTTCATAAGCGGAATAGCATTCGTATTTGAAATCGTCTTTATATGATAGAAAGTAAATGGAGCTATCCTTTTCGGAGCCGAGCTCTTTAAAAAGATTAAATCAGAGTAAGCGGAAATTATAGGACTATGCAACTAATAGAAATATAACATAGACTTTATATACATATATAAATAAAAAGTCAGGTGATACATAGTCCAAGCATAAGTCATGTCTCCAAGATCCATAACACAAGTCCATAACAGATCTATGCTCAAAATAAAACCATAGCCCTAGAGTACTCATAGTATATCTACAATATGTACATCTCAAAAATATAGACTCTCAAAAATATAGACTCTAGAGGTGGTCACATAGATCTGGCAGCATCAGTAGTAGCAGTGATAGTAGCAGAAATCTCCAAATAGCAAAAGAAACATCCCCATCAACAGCAGCAGCAGAATCTCCTCCATGGCATCTCCACATCGGATCCTCTGATCCTCATCATACACCCTATACACATACCTAGGGATCATCATCCCTCCACTGACTCCCGGTGGAATGAACGACAGGCTCGCCTCCGCTCTCATCCTCCACGGGATCCTCCTCGATCTCATCCGATGGAGAGTGTACCCTACCACTGGGTACGGGGTCAGGAGATGGTGTGATCCAATCAGAAGGGGGAGTATCCTCGCGGACGACTCTCGAGGAAAAAGGGTGTGAGCGGGTAGGTCTGAAACGAAAACTATGACAAGAGCGAGCTGGCCGTGTGGGAGGTGGTCCATGATATGTGTAAAACGGGGGTACATGCATAGTGTATATGATGGGAATCCTAAATCTACGAGGACGAAATCGAATCAACGGGTTCGGGTGGTAGAAGGTAATCTCTACCTCTCCCTCGAACACCGCGCGATGGTCCTCATAGATCCATGTGCCACTAGGAAGTGGCCGGATCTCGATGCAAGCGATGTAGCGAGACATCACCTACAAGGGCATAGGGGTAAGCAATTCTATACACATAATCAATAGAGCAGAAATGTACAATGTGTAAATATGCAGCAATGAACAGCAATCACATTTAGCACTTAGCATTTATTGAATGCAAGTAGAATGCTCACACTTGTTTAATTTATCACAGTTAATTTAAATGAATGGTATGATGCATGAATTTAGCTCTCAAACCTATCTCCATAAATATATGTCACTCTCTGACGTCCATCCCTGACAACCCAGCACTCACCAGTGCGTTGTATTCCTAGGTATACAACATTTCGTACATTCACCAAGAATGTACACGACAAGCTTGGAATCCGTGCCACCCGAGCACCTCCCGTCATCCAAACGGACCGTCATCCAAACGGTATAACCATATCGGCATCCACTAAGCCGACCACGTCTTCAACGTGTCATCAAGCAAGCGTATTGGCACTCCCAGAGGCCCTCCTCATGTTACTAATACATGATAAACGACCTACCATCCAAACTCCAAATGAATGCATCATCTTTAAGCTTAAAGGAAATTGGTTAATATATAATGTGCCACCCGAGCACATCCCGTCCTCCAAACGGTACACTCATATTAATCAATTTCTTTTAAGTCTAGATCCCTTGGATTATTGTTGTTCAATTATTAATTAAATGATTCAGAATTGAAATGGTATTTTTAAGATTTTGGGGTGAATTACTCGAGTGTTCTTCAGAAGACTCGAGTGTTCTTCAAACTATTTCCAGATTACTCGAGTGTTCTTCAAACTACTCGAGTGTTCATGTCTTTCTGGGATTTGGGTTTCAGATTCATAAAAATACTCGAGTGATTCATGAGTTACTCGAGTGTTCTTCGTCATTTCTAGAATACTCGAGTGACCCCTGCATTACTCGAGTGGTTTACCTTAACATATCCCATGCAACACTCGATTACTCGAGTGCTGGGCATGGTACTCGAGTGTTCTTGCTCAAAATACATTGTTTTGCCCAAATTTTACTCGAGTAACCAGCCTAATACTCGAGTGTTTTATTGCAGAACAGACTGAGATCTTGGTTTTAACACACCATTTTCAATCATAATCATTTTTAGTCCAATCCAATGATCAACAGAGTTCATATACCACATAATGAACATGTCACAACACTCAATTCATATCAAATTACGGATTTGATAGAGAATCAATCATTAATGCATAAAACATATAATTTCACAACTTAACACCTCAAATTGCAAAATAATCAACAAACTCATAAAAAAGTGTTTATTATAGCTTGCATGCATCATGAGAAACTTGCTCCAAATAACCATAGAGCGTAACTTGGTCTCCAAACCAAAGTTCCTATTCAATCTAAGCCCTTAGAGCCTCTTGGTGGCTCTCTAATGAAAATAACGAAATTCAAACTCTATCTAGTGCATAAAACAACTTCCCCTTACCTCTAAGACATATAGCAACAGAGAATTCCCAAGAGAAAGCTCTCCAACCCCAGAAACCACTTTGAGCATCACATGCAGGACAGTTTGAGTGCATCACCAAAATTGAATTGGTTTACAAGGAAAACAGAGATAACAATTGGGGAAATTAGATTTTCTGGACTCTATGCAACACATACTAACTAGAGAAATCGAATTTGAGACTCAGAGACTCGTGAGCTTACCAGAAATCAGAATCAAAGTAGGCTCCAGACAAAAACTTGACAATGAACAGCTCCACTTCCAAGCCTTGATTCTTCCACCACACTCACTCAAACCTCATGATTTTGGTGTTTATACAAAGCTCGTGATGTTAGCTTTGTATTCGTGTATGATTTGTTACTCAATTTGACTCAGAGAAGGAGAATCGAAGGGAGTAAATCAAGAACCCTAACTTGCTCAACAACCCAAGCTTTGCCAAAATTCTTCACGAATTCGGTGTTGATAGGCTTAAATAGGAGGGGAGATTAAAATTAATTTATAATTAACATTTCATTAATCGGGGATTAAAATTTTGGGGTGTTACAAGATTCACTCCCTAGTTTCTAAAGGTCACACACCCCTTTACAACACTAGTTACAATATGAGTGATTGGGTACAACCGGCCACTATGATGCACTCTTGTTAGTGCTTATACAACAATATAGAGGCCACTCTAACAAAGGTAACAAAGGTGTGTTCTAAGCAACACTGATACAACAATAAAAGATCTAATGGCTATGGTAATGGTTTCACTATAGCATAGGCCAAGTCTAGGAGAATTTGGAGAAGAAGAGGAATAATGGCTATGGTAACAAAGGTGTGTTTTCTCAAAAGTATTATCAGGAGCATTCTTCAAAAGAGAATAACTTTCTATTTAAAAAGATTTGAAAAGATTTGAATTTTGAATTTGAAATCAGAATCAAATCAAAAACGATTTTGGAAATAAATCAAATTCAAAATCAAATCACAAACAAATCAGGAAATATATAAAGATTGATTTTTTGAAATCAAATAAATAAAAAGAATATTTTTGAAATCAAAATCAAATCAAATAGATTTAAAGAATAAAATAAAAGATTTGAATCTTAAACCAAAAAGGAATATTTTCAAAAATAAAATCAAATTCGAATTTTTAAAATAAATCAGAATCAATTATGTAAAAACAAATCTGGAAATAAATCAAAATGATTCTGACACGTTTTTCAATAAAACTTAAGGTAATCGATTACTTCAGGGAGGTAATCGATTATCTCTTTAAAAATAGAAACTTTGAAGTTCATTTGAAAAACCAGTAATCTATTATCACATGCATGTAATCGATTACTTCACTTCTGTTTAATATATGATGCAACTGATATAATCGATTATTACTGGTCAAATAATCGATTACACAACCTCTGGAAAATATATGATGCAACTCCAGTAATCGATTATCTGTGCCAAGTAATCGATTACTTTCATACAAAAAGTAATGGATTAGCCAGGTTCAAATACTCGACTACACACTCTCTGGATTTTCTATGATGCAACATAAGTAATCGATTATCTTGAAAGAGTAATCGATTATCTCTGTCAAAACTTGTAAAAACAGATTTTCACAACTTAGGGAAATCCAGCTAGAGGTTGTCAAGATATATTTTCACAGTGAATCAATTAAGACATTAAAAATATGTTTATAGAAAAACTCTTTTCTCAATTAAAACATTTTTAGATTTAAAACACTTCTTCTCCAATAATTCTAAATAAGGCCTAAACATAAGTGACACAATTATTCTAGCCTTACATTGATTTCCTACTAAGATCGGAGATATAGCATCTTGAAGCTCTTGCTTGAAACTTGACTTGCATCTTGACTTTGAAAGTTCCTTGTTTGGCATCATCAAAACTCTTCAACGTTCTTCCACGTTGAATTCTAACAATATTGCTATTGATAACCTAGGTTATGAAAATGGTTTTTCTCCAAATCAATTTACACAATTAAAACCTAATTCAATCAATTATGGAAAATCAAGCTTTTCTAGGTTTTCAATCAAGAAAAATATGAAATGACAAAAACTAAAGAGTTAAGGGAAGAAAAACTTGCTCAGAGATTTATACTGGTTCACTCACAACCACCGTGAGCTACATCCAGTCCTCTCTTATCACAAAAGAGAGTTTCTTCACTAAGGAATTCGAATTCTCAAATTACAAGTAATCTGCTTCTCAAGACTCCCTTCTTGATAACTTCCAAGAGATACCTCACTCTTGTCTTGCAATCCTATTGAACTTCTAATCTAACCTTCTTCCCTTGCTTGTTGATAACCCCACAACAAGGCTTTCACTTGCTTGTTGATTCCTCACAACAAGACTTCCAATTTGCTTATTAACACAACAAGACTTCCAACTTGATTTGCTTGATGAACAACCACCAAGATTTCTCCTTTGTTGTAGATGTAACACCCCAATTTGGACTTAGAATTTTCACTAAAAATTTGCGCCATTTTTTTTTATTTAAACATTTCCAAAATCAGTTTATTTTAATTCTTTTACAAAAAGATTTTAATAAAACAATTTGATTCATTTGTTTACAAAATAATTTGATACTTAACTTGCGTCATAAAAATTCTATTTCCAAAAAGAGATGTTACCATCCAATACATTTCAAAAAAACTCATTTTCTCCATGTCATATTTAATTGATGGTTAACTTGCGGAAAATAATTTAGGTACATATGAACATGATACAATAACAAAAAAGAACTTCTTTTATTTCATTTAAAATAATCCATATTACAATTGGGGTTACATTCGGGATAGAGTAATCGTGTCCTACCCATCCAAAGATGGAATACAAAACAAAAATTATCCTAGACTATTAGTCTTCATCATTTCCTCCACCGCAACTGTCTGGAATATTCCTTGATTACTGCTTCTGCTTCCTCCTCGTATGTACGTTGTCTCGCGATCCTCTTCCATCTTGATCAACCGCTACTCGAGATAGTACATGATCTGTCATCTGTGAACATTGTTCCCCAATGTTCACAGGAAAGGGAAATAGAGAGAGTAAGCACTTCCAAACGATATGATCGTCGACGGTGCGGGCTTAACATAGGGGAATATTAAGACCATACAAGCATATCATAAAACAATATATACATCATTATTACCAATCTCTTATAAACAACTTCAACTAAATACCATAATGTCCTTCCCACCAAAAGGATAATCTTCATGAAACCATATCCATTATATTTAATTATCTTTAGGCTCTAAGTTTCATTGTCATAACCACCGGAAATTCAAGAGGGGGTACCACACCGAGGCTCAAGGGTTTGGTAGCACACACGTTACATCTCCTCCATCATTCCAACCACATCCTAGTTCGGAAAGCAGATGGGACGCACAGGAACCCTAACCATGCTGGCATCGATGTCGAAGGGTACGCACCAAAGAGTATTCAACAACCAAAGTAAAATTATTTCATCCATACAGTTTTACCAAAAATACAGCGACATCTAGCCCCATTCGGGTTCCCTCTCACCATCTAGGATTTGCTCAAGGGGGCGACAGTGCTATCTCTAGTTGATCGTGCAGTTCTTCGCTACGACATTGTCTACAACCGAGAGACAAGTCCTTGTAGTCTTGTCCCGCCTAGAGAAGCGCTCGAGGCTTCTTGACGTTTCACCGTCCTTGCCCTCCCCTATCACAATCGACACTTGAAGAAACACCGACCTCCAAGCATACCTGAGTATCCGTAGATAATCAGGGTGTCTTTCCTCTCCACTACTTCACTCTCAACGCGTAGGTTTAGGAAAGGGGTTCCTAAGTCTTTTAAGTCTTTTCTTAAACCTAAGTTTTGGTCGACCCATTCTAAGCCTCGCTGCTAACGGGCCTCGACCTCTAAGGGACCACAGCCATATTTACTTATAGTACAGTGGATTCCACAAGACTTGAAACCATGACACAGTCATCCACGTGGCCAGTCACTTAAGGGGATTATGTAACAAAGTTATTTTTGTGCCACTTGCACCATCACTGTACACTAATATCGCTTACAAAATCCATTGATCATTCTCATATTTTCATAATAGTATTTCCATATGCCAAATCCTTTTCATGGAACGACCGGTCGAAAAACACAAAGAACGCTTTTCATAGGAACCACCGAACATTAATTATCTTTCCATAAGATGAACCATTATTTCCAAAATATAATATACAATTCAAAAATATACAACATGGCATAATCAATTATCAACCGACATACAATAAATATCGAGGAATCGTGTTTTTCGTATAAACGGCGGGATACACACTCAATTGCCATTTTACTACTCGACCGATAGATTCCTAGTTCCGACCTTTGAGATGATACGGAACGTCCTAATATTACCCTACATGCCACTATGTCTTAAGAAGGCTTCTCTCTCACCTGAGATCCACGCTTACTCTGTTTCAACCTTTGAGTCCACAACTCCAGCAGCTCGTTCACCTTTGATTCCTTTATTCTTGAATGATGAACGACATACAATTAATATCTAATGAGTAATTTGTACTACCTAAGTAAAGGCTAAACCCAAAGTACCAAAGTACCTTAAAACAAAAGTCCTTTTTAAAACAGAAATCCTTTTTAAGGCATTAGATAACTTAAACAATTCCTTTTAACATCAAGAAATCCTTTTTGCAAAACAAAATTTAAAACTCACTCCAATACTTCAAAACCTTTAAGAATACATTTTTATTTTCATAAGAACCATACTACATTGCTTATATAACAACTACCATGTTCTAGTGTAACACCCCAAAATTTTAATCCCCGATTAATGAAATGTTAATTATAATTTAATTATAATTAATAGTTTTCAAATTAATCCTTGATTAAAATATGTGTGTATGTAATTAGCTTGCATGTGAGAAATTATTTAATAAATAATTTAAATGCCTAAAATGTATATTTTGCATATTAGTCCCTGGGTTGGGACCTAGAAGCAATTATAGGAAAGGTTTTGGAGGGAAAGTAAATAAAATAATTATTTTTCAAAATCTGGGTAAAACACTCGAGTATTTTCTGGAATACTCGAGTATTCTGGGTCAAACTGCACGAGTTAGTGCGTTTGGTGAGTCACAGCCAACGATTTCGTGATGGTGACACGAAATCACCACCATGCCAACGCTATAGGCGTCGTGTCGCCCCGCATGAGCTTTCCATTGGCCTATTTAAACGCATCATTGTCCCTTGGTCGAGAATTTTGATTAACTTGTTGAAGATTAGAAGAGTTAGGGTTTTCGAATTGTGTTCTTCGATTCTTCCTCTGTGAGCTGAGTTGAGTGATAATCTATACACCAATACAAAGCTCACATCACGAGCTTTGTATAGACACCAAAATTGTGAGGTTTGAGTGTGTGGATTGAGAGAATCGAAGTCTTGAAGTGGAGCTGTTCTTGCTTGAGTTGGTGTCTGGAGCTCAATGTGATCATCGATTCTGGTAAGCTCTTGAGTTCTTGAGTCTCAAACTCGATTCCTTTAGTTAGATGATGTTGCATAGAGCTTAGAAATCTAATTTTCCCCAATCTAATTCTCTGTTTCATGTACGAACCAATTCCATTTTGGTATGGTACTCAAAACTGTCATGCATGAGAAGTTCAAGTGGATTTCTGGGTTTGGAGAGCTTTCTTTGGATTTCTTTCTGTTGATTCACATCTGAGAGGTAAGGGGAAGTAATTATATTCACTAGATAGAGTTTGAAATCCATTAAATGTGTTAGAGAGCCACCAAGAGGCTCTAAGGGCTTAGATTCTATAGGAACTTTGGTTTGGAGACCAATCCATGCTCTAAATCCGTATTGAGCAAGTTTGTTATCATGCATGTGAACTTAAATGAGCTTTGTTTCATGAATATTATGCTTATTGTGTGATTTGAGGTATTGAGTTGTTAAAATGCCTTTTTATGCATAATCAATGATTTCTCTGTCAATTCTGTGTTTTGAATTGAAATAAGTGTTGTAACATGTTTGATTAATGATATGTTAACTTTGTGGATCCCTGAAATGGACTTAAATTGAGTAGAAATGAAAATGGCATGTTAAAACCAGTTTTCAATACTGTCAGCTGCGAAACACTCGAGTAAATGGCAAAGTACTCGAGTAAATCGTGTTCAAAATAAAGTAAATGTCATAAGAACACTCGAGTATTTTGTCTGGTACTCGAGTATCGGGCATGAACTGAGAATTGTTATAGGTCAAACACTCGAGTCATTCAAAGTCACTCGAGTATTCTGGAAAAGTCCAAGAACACTCGAGTAACTCATGAACTACTCGAGTTAACTGTTGAAATTCAAACCCAAATCCTCAGAAAGACATGAACACTCGAGTAAGCTTAAGAACACTCGAGTAATCTGGAAAATCTCCAGAACACTCGAGTATTCTGAACTTTACTCGAGTAAAATGCCCAGAATCTGAAAACATCATTTTCAATTCTAACTTAATTAATTAAGGAATTATTAAGGATAATTCAAGGGATCAAAGACTTAGAGAAATTGATAAATACAAATAGATCGTTCGGTGACGATCCATTTTGAAAATTAAGCCTAGGTGGCAAGTAAAGTATTAATCAATTTCCCCTAAGTCTAAAATGCATTCATTCTGGAGTTTGGATGGTAGGACGTATTCATGTTTCGATAAACATGTGGAGGGCCTCTGGGAGTGCCAATACGCTTGCTTGATGACACGTCGATGACGTGGTCGGCTTTGTGGGTGCCGATATGGATATATCGTTTGGATGACGATCCGTTTGGATGACGGGATGTGCTCGGGTGGCATGGATACCAAGCTTGACGTGTACATTCTAGGTGAATGTACGAATTGTTGTATACCTAGGAATACAACGCACTGTGGAGTGCTGGGTTGTCAGGGATGGACGTCAGAGAGTGACTTAGAAAATGTGGAGATAAGTTGAGAGTTAAAATCATGCATCATGTCATTCACTTAATGCAATTGATATACCTGAATTAAGTGTGAGCATCCTATGTGCATCTGATACTTGCTAGATGCTAATTGTGATTGTTATTAATTGATGCATTATTATCTTTCATATGTTGCATGATTTATTCTCTATTGATTATGTGAGTAGAATTGCTTACCCCTATGCCCTTGTAGGTGATGTCTCGTTACATTGCTTGCATCGAGATCCGGCCACTTCCTAGTGGCGTATGGATCTTTGAGGACCATCGCGCGGTGTATGAGGGGGAGGTAGAGTTCACATTCTACCACCCTAATCCGCTGATGCGATTCCGTCCTCGTAGGTTTAGGATTCCCATTATATACACTATGCATGTACCCCCGTTTTATACTTATCATGGACCACCTCCCACGCGACCAGCTCGCTCTTACCATAGTTTTCATTTTCGACCTACCCGCTCTCACCCTTTTACTTCGAGAGTTGTCCGCGAGGAGACTCCCCCTTCTTATCCGAGGAGCCCCGTCAGGGTTTCACCATCACCTGACCCGGTACCCAGTGGTAGGGTACACTCTCCCTCGGATGAGATCGAGGAGGATCCGGTGGAGGACGAGAGTGGGAGCGAGCCTGTCGTGCATTCTAATGGGAGTGACTGGAGGGACGATGATCCCTAGGTACGTGCATATGGTGTATGATGTGGACCCTTGGATCCGTGCTGTGGAGGAGATGTGCTGTTGCTGCTGTGATGATGATGCTACTACCTTATTACCTATGTTTTTGGGAGACTACTACTGCTACTACTACTGCATCTGATGCTGATGGATCTACGTGACTATCCCTGGGGTTGTATTTTGATTATGTATATATTGTACATATGTTTTACTCTAGGGTTATAGTATCATAGTGATGTAGATCTGTTTACATGGACTTGTTATATTTTTGGAACTTGGTGACTTATCTCATGGACTATGTATGTATGACTCTTTCGTATATATGAAAATCTATGTTTATATCATATCAGTTGCATAGTCCAGTAATTTCCGCTTACTCTCATTCAACTTATAAATGAGCTCGGCTATAAGTATTAATTGACGGTATCAGTTTTATTGAACAAAGTATGGATAGCTTCAATTGATTGTAAAATGTAAAGGAATTTCTAAAGAACGAATGTTATCCTGCTTGAGAAAAGGTTTTAGAAATCGCCGAACTCGATACAAGTGTTTTAAAGGATTTTAGAATTTATTCTCCAAGAGTTCCATTTGATGAATTGTGCACCCGCTTTAAAGAAAATTTTATTTACCATATTTTCTTAGCTCACAAGTCCATATATTATCCAATATAAAGCATAAATACTAGATTATATTTGGGTAATCCGGAAGGGTGTCACATCAAGCATGTATACACGTAAACATACATTTACATTTTGACTATCATAGATTTTTTAAACTTTATATTACTTTAAAAGAGACTCAACATTATAAAACTCATACATGCATGAATTAACCTAATTCCTATAGTCACACATATACCATTTAGAGAAGCATCATATCAATTAGACATCAATTTTCATAGCATTCATTCATTTATCTAAAAACACTTAACTCTATATCAAAATACAATCCATTTCATATCAAACAATATGACACTCATACCCAAACATATACATACATATATTTAGCAAATCAAAATCATTTTTAGAATTACTTAAATCAATTTATCAAATTTGGACAGCAACTACACACAAACTTGAAATTCACTTTTCTCATAAACTGTACCTCTAAAAATCATGCCTCTTTTTCCTACTTACAAAACACAAGTCCTATTATCTAATCAACATTTAAATAGCATAAAATCATATTAAAAACAATTCTGGACAGCCAGGTAAGATAGAGTTGCATCATTTCAAAATCACCCGAAAATGCAACTTTTTCAAATTATTATTAAAGGATACATATACCGTGGTCTAGAAATAGAGTCAAACTAAATAAAATAACATTTTTACTTTATAAAACAATTTTGGGACAACATACCCTACAAGTCTTGCAAAATCACTTTTTTTCTTTTTAGCTTTTAAATTATGAAAATCATCTCCAATCATAATATAACTTTTAAAACACAATCAAAATATCTTAAAAATAAACCTAAATTTTTTTATTTACAACTACCATTTACAGGCTATTCATACAGCATGAATTTGAAGTATTTTTCTTTGATGCACATTTCAATCAATCAAGCAGTTAAACAAATCTTTGCATAATAACGTTATAAACACATATAACATATTGAGAAAATAAACTCAAGCATTCCAAGTTCAAAATACTTTTTCTAACATTAATTAGATTAATTACAGACTACACACAGTTTACAGAAAATTCACTTTCAAGCATCAGTACATTCAAAAAAATCACTTTTGTACTTCCTTTTTATTTTTAAATACTTATCATAAAGATTTTATCATAAAGCATACATTACCAATTATTTCAAAATGATTTTCATCCTTGATGCAACTATTTTACAATCTTGGACAACACATACACTATTTCTCAAAAATCAATTTTCTCCTAAACAGTTCATCGAAAACACATGCCACTTTTTCCTAGAAATTCTTTACAAGTCCTACTATAATAAAATGATTAAATATGATTCAAATAAAACATATCAGTTTGCTGGACAGACATCATAAGTCCTGTTGCATCACTTCAAAGATTTAAACTATCAGACTCTAACATTCCTATACATATGTAAACAGTTAAGCATAGTGTTGATACCTCAATATTTGGTAGTCCAAATTACAAGGCCCAAATCATATGAAGGCCCAGGAATTGTCAAACAAAAAATAAGGCAAAAGGCGCGCAAACTCCAGTAATTGTCCAAGGCGACACACGCCCCAAGGCAACGACCATCAAGGCGACGCATCTCGATAAGGCGCCCGGAAGAAGGAGTAGAGCGTACTGATGGCGGTAAACGTCATGTGTCGTCTCAAAGCGTCTCAGGTGCCACGGAAACTCGAGGAGAAAGTCATGATAAACGAAGGCGAACCGGAAGTAGAAGCCCACGGAGGGCGCACACGTGACCAGCCAAAGGCGACGTAGCTGTCCAAGGCTTCAACGGCTTGCGGAGGAAGCCAAGAGGGAATCTTTTGGCTACCCAAGACAAAGCTAAAGGTAGTAAGACTTGCATCCCTCTCCTTTACTGTAATCATCAATGTCAAAGCCAAGAATGGTAAAGAAGACAAAGCTACTGGAAAGAAACTCTGAACACATGATGCAAGGGGTCATTAACCAACAGACAAAGGCGAAAAGCCAGCAACCTCTAGTCCAAAACAACATTATAAATAAGATACATTTCTTCTTCAAAAGGAGGGAGGGGGGACGATGGAGGGAAAAAGATAGAGAAAAAAAAAGGACAACGGAGGGAGAAAGATCGAGAGGGAGGAACCCCAAGAAGAGGCCCAGGAAGAAGGGGAAGCAATACACGAGAGCGATAATAAAAAAACACAACAAACACTCATAGTTCTTCTCTCTGAAACTCAGAGAAAGGACACAAGAATAACATCAATGAGGAATATGGTGAGAAGAAGGGCTGAAGAGGGAGAAGCTGCAATCAGAGCGCACTCCATCAACTCTACAAGCTCACAAGAGCAATAAGCCAACGAAAAGGGGGACAAGTTCCTCACTGTATCAAGAAAGAGAAAGGTCCAGAAAAGGAGGAAAAGCCAGAAAGCACACCCCTCCGACAACTGCTATCAGAAGCGGAACAAGGGTGATCAGAATCCCCCAAGACACCGCGACTAACAACAGCCACAACGCAGAGAGCGTACAACAAAAGGAAAGGAAGCTCCCCTTCTAAAACCTAAGCTTAGCAGCATAAAGGAGAGTGTAAGGCCAAAGCGCACACTTCTCCCTCTGTAAAAAAATACCACAAATGTGGGAGCCATTTCCTTGTATCAACCTCTCTGTACCTCATTTCAATATAATGAAAGCCTAAAGCTTCACCAAGTTTACGAACCCATTATCTCTTCTATTAATCATTTACTTATCGCACAAAGCGGTCCGAAACAATTGGCGACTCCACTGGGGAAGCTATGGCTTCCAAACCTTGAAAGAAATGGGATTTATGTGGTGTAACAAGCGCCTGTGGGAAATGCCGCTCTGGAGGCGATACCCGCAGTTGCCGTCTAAGAAGCGCCTGTGGGAAATGCCGCTCTGGAGACGATACCCGCAGTTGCCGTCTAAGACCCGACACCCAGTCCTACAAGCCGAAGGATGGGAGCGGATCCTGGAAGGCTGAGCTTCAGATCCAATCGGCGAAGCTACGGCTTCCAACTTTGAAGGAAATGCTCCTAGATGCGCCACTTAAAAGATAGCTCCTGAAGGCGCTCCACTGACATCAACAGTCTCCAACGGAAGAGGCGTCTCAGCAAAGGGATTGTCTTTCAACCCAAGGGCGACCCTCTCGAAGGGCGGCCTGCTCCCCAAGAGGTGAGCTCCCTGGAAGGCGCCCCTCAAAGAGCGATTTCCCCAGAAGGCGTGCCCACAGAAGGCGGCCAGGTTCGCTCTGATACAAACTTTCCAGATGGCGACGAGACTCGTCCAAGAGGCGGCCTAGATCTTTGTCAGCCCAATCGTCCAGAAAGGTGACGCTTCAAAGGCGACGCTTCAGAAGGCAACAACGTTCGCTCTACTTAGCTTTTCAGAAGGCGGTTACACAACCGAAAGGGCAAAAGTATGCCCTTACGGACGAAGGCACTACGCAAGAAAGTAGAGACTCAGGAGCAAAATGCGCAATCAGAGAGCTTACGTGGAAAAATGCTTCATGTTGTCTGCACTATGAGCTAAGTACACACAATCTTTGACTCAGTCTAATTTATCATTCATATGCTAGCAAGTCTTTTCATGAAATTGATTATAATAGATATGAATCATGATGACATGAAAAATGTATCCAATCACGTATCGGTTGCTGTATGTTAGTTAAGGAAATAGGGTTGCTGTATGCTCACCTTTTTTGCATCTATGTCTTAACATGCTTTTGGCAGTATTGCTTTTACATGACATCATGCTCTACGTAGTTAGTTTCATGTCTAAGAATATCCCGATAAGAACGATTTATTTTTACTATGTCTAGAATAACATTGTTCTGACAAGACATGATATGATATGTGGCTATGTGTGTCACGGTTGAAAATTACATGTGTATGGTCACAATCATGAATGCTGCCGCCCTGATATGTATCGAATGCCTGACTAGAAAAAAAACAATAACTAGACAACTCTATGCATTTGAATGTTTGCTGTAGAACTGAAATTAGTGTATCATACTGGTCATTCTTGCCATGATCTTGTTAATTTTTCTTGGCTCAACCAAGGCATGATGTAAAGAAAACTGTTTTTCATAAGTTCCATCATGCGATAGCAATGTTTTCTGTTATAAGCTATATGATTTAAATGTTGAGAAGGTGAGCTTTGGGAAAGCGTTGTATGAAAACATGACCTTGATAATGTTACATAACGACGCATGATTGATTTTATACATGATTTACCAGATACAACTAATAAAACGGACATGCGTAGCATGAAAAAATCCGAAAATGAAAACTGTTTATGTAGGAATAAGAACCAACCACCTTCTAAAATCTGAGAAGTCCTTTGGTACGCTTTCACAAAAAAAAAAAAACTCCGCATCTCGCCCCATGAAGGCAAGGCGATCAAAGTAAAGTATCAGAAGGCAAGTGATGAAACAAGAGCAAAGTACCGAGAAAAGAAACGCGACGTACGAGTAGAAAAGATCGGTGAAAATCAAGCAATGAGAAAAGAGTTCACAAAAATGGGTGAACCCTGAGCAAGATAGTAAGACGCATGAAATCCAGAGCCAGAAGACGAACATGGAGTCATGGCAGCGAGACGCATGTGAACGTGCATTTGGTACAAACTAATTGACAAGAAAAGGCGAGAAAAGCAAAGTTGAATCAGAAAGCCTCATGTGAAGCTGCAAAGATAAAACCCAAGGCACGTCAAGAGAAAATAAACAGTGATGAAGCCAGAGATCCTGAAGTAAACCAAAAACAGAACGTTGCTAGTGTCAAGCCCAAAAAAAAATCTAAAAGCAAGTTGTATCAAAAGCTGAAAACAAAAAAAAACTGACGATGAATTCAAACCAGAAAGACGAAGGCGACTTCGAAGCAAAAGCGTGCAAGGAAGGTAATTGAAAAGCAAGAGTAAGCACATGTGCAAAGGCTGACACAACTAAACCCAAGAGTAAATGAGGATGAAGCAGAAGACATTTCCAAGCAAAAGCCAGCCAGAAGTCAAAAGCAAACTTTAAAGGCGGCCGTGATCACAATTGCAAGGCGTGCATGAAAAGGCGTACATGCCGCACGAGGGCAAATGCAGGCTTTGTGATGACCAGTACGAGTATGAAATCTGGAGAGTATGTTACTCAAAGGCATACTTGAACATTGAAGCATAAAATCATATGCAAGAGCAAAGCGCAAGACGAAAGCAAGCCAAAAGCGTACAAGTGACTAACCCAAAACTGCTCCAAGCACAACATAACCAAGGCGAGCTAAGCTAAAATCTTGAGTTCATCCCAGTTTGCTAGCATAAGCAAGCCAAAGCACCTTGACGCAAGAGAAACCAAGAAATCTATAAGCCTCTGAAGTAAGGCACATCTGAGCTCATCCATGCGTCAAAGCAGATCATGCGAAAGCGAGCATGAGCACGAAGCCAATCAAGAAATCCAAGCATTTGCACACTGATAATTGCAAGAAGAACTAAAAAGTAGCACCCATGACAAGAGGTGTTACGAAGCACAAGCAGTCAGAGTTAAGCAATCAATCAGAAGCAAGGCAGTACCTATGACAAGAGGTGCCAATACTAAAGCTCGAAGCGACACTGATGACATGAGGTGTCCCCGGAAAGAGCTCAAATGATACTGATGACATGAAGTATCACTGTAGCAAACACCCTCAAACGGGGTCGATAATGCCAGAACGCGAGGTTCAACACTACAAAAAGAGAGAGAGAGAGAGGGAGGAAAAGGAAGAGAAGAAGAAAAAAGAAAAAGAAAAAGAATAGTGTTGAACCGTACCGCGAGCACAAGCACCTTATCGCGGTACCTGGATAGACCTCCTGAAAAATTTCCGGGACAGACGCGGGCGAAGTACGCCATATCGCGAGACTAGAAAAGGTCCCGGGAAACAAGGGCGCTAGTCTTAAACGCGGGCGGAAAAATCTGTAAAAGAGGTTGGCTAACGCAAGATCCAAGGCGATCCGTTAGTTTACAAAGCCCAAAGTGGCAAAAGTCCAAAGCGGCAAAAGTCAAAAGCGACGAAAAGAATAAGCCCAAAGCGGCAAAAGTCCAAAGTGACAAGCCGGAAAGAAAAGCCCAAAGCGGCAAAAGTCCAAAGCGACAAAAAAGAAAAGCCCAAAGCGGCAAAAGTCCAAAGTGATAAACTGAAAAGAAAAGCCCCAAACCGGCAAACTGAAAAGTCCGAAGCGACAATTGAAAGGAAAGGTCTAAAGCGAAAAAATCTGTGGAGCGTGCCCAACGTGCACCCTGAAAAATCTTGGCACCAATGACATGAGGGGCCATTGTTTAAAAAAAAAAAAAAACACAAAAAAAAAAGAGAGAAAAAAAAAAGAGAGAGCGTGCCCAACGTGCACCCTGAGAAAAATCTTGGCACCAATGACATGAGGGGCCATTAAAATCTGCAACAAGTTTGTAGCGCCCAAAGCGCGCTCCAAAAAAAAGTGGAGAGGGGAGGAAGGAAAGAAAACCTTCCTTGGGCACCAAAAACATAAGGGCCCTTGTAAGAAGAAGAGAAGAAGAAAAAGAAGAGATGTGTGCTACCAGAATGCTTGAAGAAAAGAAGAGCATACAAGAACAAAAGCAAACACAAGTACAATAACAAGCAGCTATGAAGCTACAAAGTTCAAGCCACAATCGCCAAAGCGACAAGGTTGACAAAACGCACAAGAGCAAAAATGCACAATCCAAATGCAAATCCCAGGCGCAAGGCAAACAACAACAAACAAAAAAAAATTGAAAAGACAAAGACAAGACATGCATAAAAATTGTCAATGTAGCAACAAACATGCAAAGTAGAATCCAAGCTTACAAAAGGCATCATAAATCCCAAGGTACAAGTTCGAAGGCAATAAAGTAACAGAGGCTAAATTCGAGCAAAGTCACACAAACTACGAAGCCAAAAAAAAGTGGCAACCAAAACCATAGTCTGAAAAGCAGGATGTCAAAGTAGCAGCACAAGTGGCGAAATAGTGCCTACATAAAGAAGAGAGAATTCAAAGAAGTGACCCTGCAAACTTCCTCATAAGAATACTTCGTGTTAGCCAAATCGTTAATCTCCTGGTCAAGAGCCTACAACTCAGTAGTCGCTTGATCAAGTTGAGAGGAAAGTTCTTTGATGCGAGACACTAAAGGGGCACGACGCTCTTGCAAAGCACGCTCAGCATCTGCCAACTCAGCGTCATCAAATGGAGGGCGCAAACTTTCGAAGCCAACAATGGCATTCTCAAGCCAAGAACCAGAATAATGTTGGAATCGAAGCGTGTACAGACAGTCCAGAACCTCAGCCTTGTCCTCCCATGGAAAGTCATCTATGTCAACTGAGCGGACCAAAAGTAACATCCGCAACAGAGTTTGAGAACCGGACTCTCGGAAGAGGCGGGGAAGCGAAGCTGGAGGAGGTATCAAAGAAGTGTGAGCACGTAGGAACGAGTCAATCAAGGCCTGATCACCTGCAGAAAATGGAACTGCAAAAGCACATAACAACACATGCAGAAATAATGAGACAAGAACACGAAGGAAGAAAAAACCCAACTTGAGTCAGGTGAAGAAAGAAACACTTACAAACTAAAGAAGACCCTGGAGAAGCGGAGGCGTGACTTGCCCTTGCGGCAGGAGCCTTACCCTTATCAGCTAAAGAAACAAGATCTACATTGCTTCTGGGGGCAAGACGCTCTCCGGTTGGGGCCTCTGAAACAGTAGCAATTTGGCTCTCTGAAGGGGCAGGGGCATCAACTTCAGCACCCACCCCACCAAACATGTTCCCAGGTCTTGGAACATCTGAAACAAGCTCATAAATGATGTCAGCGGCTGCAGTACCTGAAGGGGCCTTCAAAGGCACACCCTTGGGAGAAACAGAAACACTCCTTGGAGTGCCAACAGGGGATGTCAAGTCAAAATCATCACTGGCAGTAGAATCAGAAGAGGCAACGCCCTCACCAGCTGAAGGCTGATAAAAGAGGTCCATGAAATCTTCAGGATCGGAAACAGGTGGAACAACAAGAACGTTCTCAGGGAACTGGGATGAGGGCGACGCCGATGAATGACCACCTGCACTAAAAAAAAAAGGAAAGAATCGATGATATTACGAAAACTGCCCAAGCAAAACGAAGTGAAAAGACTGGAGAAAAGCGAAAGCAAGAAATGAAACCTGGAGAATGTCCTCCAACGCCGCCGCTTTCGGTGGAGTCATGACGAGACAAAAGGGAATCATCTGAATTGGTCTCATTAATTTCATCTTGGACCAAATCTACATGAACCGGAGAAGAAGGAGCAATACGGATACCGGAAGTGCACAAACGGCTGGACCGGCGAGTAGGAACAGCTGCAACTGCCTTCCTCTTCTTGCAAGATTTGGCGGCGCCACTACTACCGCCTTGAGCAGGAGATCTAGAAACAGAGGGACCTTGCGAGGGAGTCTTCCTTTTGCTTAGCCTGGGGGCAACAGAGGGAGACGCAGCAACCCTGCGACTGGGCGAAACTCCCTCAGCTGAAAATAGAACCAAGCAAAAGTTAAATGCAAAGCAAGAAAAGAAAGAAAAAAAGAAATAGCCAAGATGTTTACCCGTAGCTTTCTTCATGGAAGTGCAAAAATAAGGGTCATTATGAACTATAGGCAGCAAAGAAGGAACAGAACGTGAGGAAGAAGCTTCAAAATCCCGAAGATGTTGCAAGATATCCTCATGAGAAGTGAGCCAAGAACGCAAAACACCTCCGATGCGGGAGGAAGGAACATAAACACAAGCAATGGCAGAAGTTTCAGGAGCCGCACCAAAAAGGAGTGCTTTGACCAAGTCTTCTGTAACACACTAAGATTTTTACCCATAATTCCCCTTATAATAAAATACGGACTTGAAAATTTATTTTTATTTCATTAAAATCAACCGTCAAACGGATGGAGTTTTGTTTGTTTTTCGGACTATTCCAAAATTTAACCTGTGGTAAACAATTTTCAAATAGACAACTAATAGCCAGCAGGGCTTCAGATTATATTCCTAAATTATATCAAGGCCCCATGGGCTCCAAATATATCAGAGTAATAGCGGAAAATACTAAGTTTGAGTGTTAAAACCAAAAGTTAGAACTTCAGCAAATCAAAACATCCTAAGCCTCATTCAAAATATGTATATTAAATTTACATCAAAATAATATGAGAGGCTTCGATCCATGCTACGATCTAAAACCCATAACACCCTACTCTCCCTGTGAGGGAAAGTACTCCCGCTAGGCCGGGGGCTGTGCCAACTCAATCTCCGTACCTGAAACTGTAAGGGAGTGAGCATTGCACATGAAATAGAAAGCAGTTTCTAACTAGACATAACAACCCACTAGGTCAAACACAATTAGCAAATAAGCATATATTCACATATTGCACACCATACTCATTTCATCAATTCCATATCCATTATTCTTTTTACCATCCATTTCCATTATTCAGTTCAACATCCATTTTTTCCTTATTCATTTCCACATCCAATCAACATTCATTTCATTTTTTTTATTCATTTCACATACTCATTTCATTATAGTACATCACCTCAAGTCAGAGGCCAATGCACAGTTTCATACAACACATTTATCACCTCAAAACAGAGGCTCTCATTCCTTTCCTTATTTAAATTATGTGTCCCTCAGGTCAGAGGTCAACACCCATTCATTATAATCCATTCTGTGTCCCTCAGGTCAGAGGTCAACACTTCAATCCCTTAATTCACGGTGTGTCTCTCAGGTCAGAGGTCAACACACCAATGCATATTCCATCCGGTGTCCCTCGGGTCAGAGGTCAACACCCAACTCATTATTTAACCCGGTGTCCCTCAGGTCAGAGGTCAACACTCATTCCTTTTAATTAATATCGTTTCCCTCAGGTCAGAGGTCAACACTCAAAAACATTCATTCCATCTTGTGTCCCTCAGGTCAGAGGTCAACACTCCCCTTTAATTCATTTTGCGCCCCTCATATCAGAGGTCAGCATACTCACCATTTTCCATTAATCGTCACCTCAAGTCAGAGGCCAACGCACTTATTACATTTCCATATTCATTACCTCACATCAGAGGCCAAAACATACCTTCATATCCTCACATACACAATTATCTCACATTTAAATTCCACAACAGACATTCAACATCTAATCATTCATGTAATTACCTTATTCATTTCCTTTCTCAACCATCAATCTCATTCACATTGTATTCCATTTTATATCCAAACATTTACATTTCCCTCCATTGTTAATTTACATATATCACCTTTCACTTTTATTTACGCATAATTAATTATTTCCTTTTCCCATATTCCCAATCTAATTCATAAGACACTACCTCTGTATACTATTGTTAATACTTAACATTTATCCTCATTTAATATTTAGGTACAACCACACACTTTCATCACATATAGTAATTTTCATTCCCTTTCTTCCTATATCAATTTATTCCACAACACCTACATATATTTGTTACCGTAATAAATTACCATTTAGTCCACAACCTTGCAAATAAAACCAATAATCACTGATGAGCATTTTATTTCCCATTATTCCTTGCATTATTTTACTCCTATTATTGATACTTGTTGCCTATTTGACATTGTTTAGCTTGATTTAGTGATTTAGAGTTTATTGGACTACTATTCTGAATATTGTTTAATTTGGGATTATTTAGCCTAATTAATTCTATTTCTATTTTCAGGTCATATTTGGCACAAGGGCTTTTTGGACATTTTGGGAATGAAGATTTAATTTTGGAAGAGAAGATATATGATGAAGTGAAGATTGTAATCTATCTTTAGGATTAGTTGAGATTTAGTTATATCTTTTAAGATTTAGATTTTATCTATAGGATATTTTTAGATTTAATTTAGAGATAAGCTTTCCTTAGGATTTGGGCCCATGATTTAGGCCCGTTTTGTGATTTAAAAAGCTAAATTCGTGTAAACCCTTGGGGAGAACTTCCATTCACGTTTTTTACATTCTCTCTCATAAAGAAGGCTTAGTTTTGCTCTCCAAGCTTGTGGTGGCTGCTAGGGTTTCTCTCTCTTCCCTTTTTTCTACACGTTTTTGACTTGTTTCATCATGGAAGGCTAAACTCTTAGGTTAAATCCCTTTGATAATGTATCACATACTCTTGAGGTTTTGTTCTTAATGCTATTTCGTTTTTATTCACTGTTTTCATGCTTATTGATATGTTATGGTTCGCTTAGTTCCATTCTATAGAGATAATCCATGTGTATGAATGCTTAATTTATGCAAACTCGTAAAAACTCCATGCTTTGGCTTTTAATGCTTAATTAGAGGTTTGGGTTTTGGGGTGAGAATTGAATTTTCGCTTAGTATTTAATTCTCACGAGTTGGACAGTGAAGAGGAAATATATTGATCTTTTGTGACCGATGATAGAGTTGTGAACGCGAGCCAAAGGGGTTTATCCGCTTTTCCTTATCTGTTTCTTCGTTTTGATTTAATTCTGTTTTGATTTCAATTATTCAATATTCAATACAAAAAAAAAACCCCCCTGTTTTCTATGCATACTATGTGTTCGACCTTTTGCTTGATAAGATATTCCTTGGGAGACGACCTAGGAGTCACTTCCTAGTACTATACTTAAACTGTTTTTATTTGTATCGGGTACGGCCTCGATCAAATTTGGCGCCGTTGCCGGGGAATATCGGTTCTTGCCAAAGGTCATTAGTAGTTAGTTAGTGTCGTAGTTAGTATAGTTATTATAGTGTGTCGTGTCTGATTTAGGGTCTAGTAGTCAATTCTGTTAACCGGTTGAAGTTGCACTGTTTGCTGTTTTGCTATTTTGTTGCAATTAGTGTATTTGATTGATTCTGTGGTTGCTAGTTCACATAGTTGTGGGTGGAATTTTTGCACGAAAATTTATATCCACACTACTTTTATCATATAAAAAGGTTTTGAGGCACCACGATCACTCAGATCATCACTGGTTGTGAGTTCCAGAAAAATTTTCCAAGTTTTAGCAGCACTTTCTTCAAATCGTCGCAACTTTTGACCCGTAACTCGGAATTTGACGAATTTTATATCAAATCGAAGGGAATTTTCTGAATAATCTGATTTTTCTGACTCTGTCAGAAAACTCCTTCGTCTGGATCCTGAAAAAGCCGTTTTACTATTTCTTTTTTATTTTACAAGTTTTATTTTCTTAGTTTTTGGTCTCTGATTTAATTGTTTGACTTGGTTCCCTTTTGAATTTTGTACTCAAACTTTTTGTGGTATGTTTTCATGATTTTAGGGTGCTGAAAAAAATAAAGAAAATTTTTTTAAAAAATAAAAAATTTTTGTTGCCTATTTTGGTCATGTATATTAGTGACAGTTTGCTATGCTTCATGGTGTTCTGTTCAGTACATGACTAGGGGAAACCCAAGCTACTTGCATCCATATAACCCTGAAATTGATAGAAGTTATCACAGACTAGTTAGACAAAATAGGAACCAGTCCATAGGTAGTGAGTCTATTGAGTCTTTACATAGTGAGTCTGCTTCTTTTTCTTCTATTCCTATAAATTCTGATTCTTATTCTGATTATTCTGAAAATATGGCTCAACCTCCACCACGTGAGAGGACATTGAGGGAGCTGGCTGCACCTGATTTCACTATTGAAGATTTGTGCATCCAGTATCCCGATGACCCGTATGAGCTAAGGTCTGGACTAATTCATTTGTTGCCCAAGTTTAATGGTCTTGCAGGTGAGGATCCTCATAAACATCTCAAGCAGTTCCATATTGTCTGTGCTACTATGAAACCACATGATGTGCAAGAGGATCATGTTTGTCTTAAGGCATTCCCACACTCCCTAGAGGGGCTAGCCAAGGATTGGTTGTACGATCTGGCCCCTGGTTCTATCACAGTCTGGGATGACCTGAAGAGGGCATTTTTGGAGAAATTCTTCCCTGCATGCAGAACAACAGCAATCCGAAAGGATATATCAGGCATCAGGCAACAAAGTGGAGAAAGTCTCTATGAGTATTGGGAGAGATTCAAGAGACTGTGTGCGAGCTGCCCCCACCATCAGATCTCAGAGCAGCTGCTTATTCAATATTTCTATGAAGGTCTCGACCTCATGGAGAGAAACATGCTTGATGCTGCAAGTGGTGGTGTCCTAGGAGACATGACACCTTTAGAAGCCAGAGTCAAGATTGAGAAGATGGCTTCCAATTGTCAACAATTCCATGCAAGGGGCAACAGCGATGCAATCATAGTGAGAGGAGTGAATGATGTTGGCACAAGTTCTGGTAAGGTTGAGAAGCTTGAACAGAAGATAGATTCACTTACAACTTTGGTCACTCAATTGGCCATCAACCAGAAGAAGTTGTCCCTGCCTGCTAGATTATGTGGCATATGCACATCCGCTGAGCACCCCATAGATGCATGTCCTTCTGTGCAGCAGCCCACGACTGGTGCTGACCAACCTGAGGCATATGCCGCCAACATCTTCAACAGTAGAAACCAGCAGCCACAGAACTTTGATCTCTCTACCAACAGATACAACCCTGGTTGGAGGAACCATCCCAACCTGAGATGGTCAGATCAGCAACCTTCACAGGTTCAATTTCAGAACAATTCTAGACCACCATATGTACCTCCTCCAGTCCAGCAACAGAGACAACAACAGGCTAATTCTGCACCACCAGCTCCTAGTACTGAGCAACAGCCTTCATTGGAAGAGCTGATGAAACAGATGACCATGCAAAATCTCCAATTCCAACAGGAAACTAGAGCATCCATTCAAAGACAAGAGGCCTCCATTCAATCTTTGACCAATCAGATGGGACAGATGGCAACAGCAATCAACACTATGCAATCTCAGAATTCTAACAAGTTGCCATCCCAAACAGTGATCAATCCAAACCAGAATGTGAATGCCATTAGTCTAAGGTCAGGGAAGCAGATTGTCACACCCACACCAGAATCTGACCTCAACAAAGATGATCTAGTTTCCACCAACAAGAAGAGCCAAATGGTCGAGGAGAGTGAGCACACAAGTACCAGAAAATCCCCTCCAGCTCAGCCTTCCACAAGCACAACACCTGCTGCTGCCCAACAACCACCCCCCATTCCTCTTCCTTTCCCACCAAGGGGGGTGACTCAAAGCAAGAAAATGGAAGAGATTGACAAAGAGATACTTGACACATTCAGGAAGGTGGAAGTCAACATACCCCTTCTTGATGCAATCAAGCAGATTCCAAGGTATGCAAAGTTCTTGAAGGATCTATGCACACACAAACGAAAGCTCAAGGGCAATGAGAGGATCAGCATGGGAAGAAATGTCTCTGCTCTTATAGGTAAACCCGTCCCTCATATTCCTGAAAAGTGTAAGGATCCTGGAACTTTCTCTGTGCCTTGTATCATAGGTAATACTAAATTTGAGAATGCTTTGCTAGATTTAGGAGCATCTATTAATGTTATGCCTATGTCTGTTTTCAAGTCTCTTTCACTTGGACCTCTTCAACCTACGGATGTGGTTATTCACTTGGCAAATAGATCTACTGCCTACCCCGCAGTTTGATAGAGGATGTCCTGGTTCGGGTTGAAGAGCTTATCTTTCCTGCTGATTTTTATATTCTTGATATGGAAGAGGACACCTCTCGTAGTGCTGTCCCTATCATATTAGGGAGACCATTTTTGAAAACAGCCCGAACCAAGATAGATGTGCATGCAGGTACACTTTCCATGGAATTTGATGACAGTATGGTTCGATTCAATATTTTTGATGCTATGAAACATTTTTCTGATGACCACTCTGTTTTTCATGTTGACTTGATTGATGATCTGATTGATGAGCATGTTCTAGACTTTTTGCATGATTATGATTTGCCATCTTTCACTAGCTCATTTACTTGTTCTGCATGTTCTGATTCCGAAATGTGCACTGCATGCATTGAAATTGACCAGTTTTTAAATTCTGCTACTGCATCTGTTGATTCATATGATATAGATTCAGATCATGCTAACCCCATTTCTGTTTTGCATGAGTCTAATTCACTTGTTCAGGTGCAGGCGGCAGAATCCAATTCTGCTGCTCCTTTAGTTCCATCTGTGATGCAGGCACCTTTATTGGACCTGAAGCCCCTTCCTCCTCATCTCAAATATGCTTACTTGGAGGCTGAGCAGAAACTTCCAGTGATCATCTCTACCTCCCTTTCTGTTGATCAAGAGAAGCAGCTGCTGGATGTGATTAGAGCAAACAAAAGGGCAATAGGATGGACTTTGGCAGACATACCTGGTATTAGCCCCTCCATGTGCATGCATCGGATTTTATTGGAGGATGGGGCTAAACCAGTGAGACAACCCCAGAGACGGTTGAACCCCCAGATTCTTGATGTGGTGAAGAAAGAGGTCACCAAGCTGCTGCAAGCTGGCATTATCTACCCCATTTCAGACAGCACTTGGGTAAGCCCGGTTCAAGTAGTTCCCAAGAAGTCTGGGGTGACAGTTGTCAAAAATGAGAAGGATGAGCTGATTCCCACTAGAGTGCAGAACAGTTGGAGAGTCTGCATTGATTATAGGAAGCTCAACCAGGCGACCCGCAAGGATCATTTTCCTCTTCCCTTCATTGATCAGATGTTGGAGCGCCTGGCAGGTAAATCTCACTATTGCTTCTTAGATGGTTTCTCTGGTTATTTCCAAATCTGTATTGCACCAGAGGACCAACATAAGACTACATTTACCTGTCCTTTTGGTACATTTCCTTATAGGAAGATGCCTTTTGGCCTATGCAATGCTCCTGGCACTTTTCAAAGATGTATGATGAGTATTTTTAATGACTTACTTGAGCATTGCATAGAGGTCTTCATGGATGATTTTAGTGTATATGGTTCCTCTTTTGATGCATGTCTTGATAGTTTGTCTAAGGTGCTTAATAGGTGCATTGAGACTAACCTTGTCTTGAATTTTGAAAAATGTCATTTTATGGTAGAACAAGGCATAGTCTTAGGGCACATTATTTCGCATAAGGGCATAGAGGTTGACCCTGCTAAGCTGCATGTAATATCACATTTGCCTTACCCCTCTTGCGTGCGAGAGGTGCGTTCTTTTCTTGGCCATGCAGGTTTCTATCGAAGGTTTATTCAGAACTTTAGCAAGATAGCCCTTCCACTACCCAACTTGCTTCAAAAGGATACCACATTTGAGTTTGGAGACCAATGCAAGAAGGCATTTGATGAGCTAAAGAGAGCACTCACCACCACTCCCATCATCCAACCACCTGACTGGACTCTCTCATCAGAGCACCGTGCATATTGGGTTGTGAAGCAATGCAACTTAGCTCTTGATCAAGCGGGTGAGGAGAGGAAGCTGCAGTTGAGTGAGCTAGATGAGATCCGTTTGGAGGCCTATGAGAATTCCAAGTTCTACAAAGAGAAGACCAAGAAGCTCCATGATAGCTCAATTTGCAGAAAGGAGTTCTTGGTTGGTCAAAAAGTGTTGCTCTACAACTCTAGGCTTGGAATCATGAGTGGAAAGCTCCGCTCTAAATGGATTGGACCGTTTGTAGTCACCCAGGTGTTTCCTTATGGCACTGTGGAGATCAAGAGTGAGTCCACAGACAAGAGCTTCAAAGTCAATGGCCACCGACTCAAGCCTTTCCTAACCTCTCCTACTTTGGATGATGCACCTGTGGAGGAGGCCTCATTGGTCGACCCCATTTTTGACCCACCATGATTTCGGGAGTCTTCTTTTCTCCTTCCTTACTCTTTTTATTGCACTTGTCTATATCTGTCTGATTCTGCTATTTGTGTTCCATTGAGGACAATGTGTGATTTAAGTGTGGGGGGGGGGGAGAGTAGTTTAGGTTGCATATTTTTGCTTTGATTTTTTTAGGTTTTGCTAAGTTTTGGGCATTTTCGTGCATGTTTTTGCTTCATTTTAGTAGAGTCTTGGTATCTTGTGTCTGAATTCATGCATTTCTGTGTGTAAAGTTGCTTTTGATAATTAAGAGGTGGTAACACTGTGATAGAATTGTCCCTTTTGTGAGGATTTGAGCCTTAATTGTGGGTGGATTGCTATATATGCCACCTAATTTTTCTTTCATGTGTGATTGCACTCTGGATTACTTGCACTCTAGAACTTGACTTGACTCTTGTTGATACTTGATATTCCCATGCACATTTTGAAATGATTTAGGCATTGTTTTTTCTTGAATAAGCCACTAGCCATATGAGCCTACCTTGAATGAATTTATCCTTTGATAGCCCCTTTGAGCCTTTATATCCCTTTTCTTTGTTCTTTAGCTCATTACAAGCCTATGACTGAAAAACCATGATTGTCCTAACCTTAGGGAATGTTGGAGCTTTGGAATTGTTTTGGGAATGGGTATTAAGTAAGCGAGGGTGCTTTGTTCTTCATCTCTTGTGAGTTCTGGGTTTTGCCTCTATGGTCGGTGATGTAATTATGGCTTTATCTCATTATGCCATTTTTGTTGTTTCTTCTTTCCTTTCGTTCATGAAGTTCTGCAATGAAAAAAAAATTGAAAAAATGAATGATGAAAAAAAAAAGAAAGAAAGAAGAAGAGAAAAAAAAAAGAATAAAAGGTTGATTGAGGCATGGAGGTTTGGAATTAGAGGTTGTTGTTATGTTTACCATTTCATTCTGGGGTGGATTGTGCTTTTTTTTTTACTTGTTCCCCATTGCTCCTCTATTCCCTGGGTTTTAGCTACATTTCCCATATTTTTATCCTACCCTGTCCTTGGCCCCATTACAACCCTGAAAAGACCTTTTGATCTTAATGTGCATGTGTGTTGATTGTTGATGTTAGAGGCTTGTCAAGCCTATGGTTGTGTTTGTTTTTCATGATGTGCCTTGAGTGTAAACACTGATTAACCTTAAACACTTGAGTGTAAACACTATTGAGTGATCCTTGTGAGTTTCTATCATCTTTGTGACTACCCTCTTGATGTCATTGGTTTTCTTTGCATATTTGAAATAATTGGATGATGTTCATGAATGCCTTGATTCTTTGGTCCTTATTTTCTTCGTGTGCTCGATTTTGCCCATTTCTTTGCATTTCCTAGAATTCATTGTGAAGTATGTAATCTCTTAGGTTTGCATTCATTAGTTGTAGTAATCTTGTTACATGATTCACTTTGGTGCATATTGATCTTCTCAGTCCTAATTCTTAGTTTTGCCCAGGAGTGCAAAAGGATAAGTGTGGGGGTATTTGATGAGCATTTTATTTCCCATTATTCCTTGCATTATTTTACTCCTATTATTGATACTTGTTGCCTATTTGACATTGTTTAGCTTGATTTAGTGATTTAGAGTTTATTGGACTACTATTCTGAATATTGTTTAATTTGGGATTATTTAGCCTAATTAATTCTATTTCTATTTTCAGGTCATATTTGGCACAAGGGCTTTTTGGACATTTTGGGAATGAAGATTTAATTTTGGAAGAGAAGATATATGATGAAGTGAAGATTGTAATCTATCTTTAGGATTAGTTGAGATTTAGTTATATCTTTTAAGATTTAGATTTTATCTATAGGATATTTTTAGATTTAATTTAGAGATAAGCTTTCCTTAGGATTTGGGCCCATGATTTAGGCCCGTTTTGTGATTTAAAAAGCCAAATTCGTGTAAACCCTTGGGGAGAACTTCCATTCACGTTTTTTACATTCTCTCTCATAGAGAAGGCTTAGTTTTGCTCTCCAAGCTTGTGGTGGCTACTAGGGTTTCTCTCTCTTCCCTTTTTTCTACACGTTTTTGACTTGTTTCATCATGGAAGGCTAAACTCTTAGGTTAAATCCCTTTGGTAATGTATCACATACTCTTGAGGTTTTGTTCTTAATGCTATTTCGTTTTTATTCACTGTTTTCATGCTTATTGATATGTTATGGTTCGCTTAGTTCCATTCTATAGAGATAATCCATGTGTATGAATGCTTAATTTATGCAAACTCGTAAAAACTCCATGCTTTGGCTTTTAATGCTTAATTAGAGGTTTGGGTTTTGGGGTGAGAATTGAATTTTCGCTTAGTATTTAATTCTCACGAGTTGGACAGTGAAGAGGAAAGAAATTGATCTTTTGTGACCGATGATAGAGTTGTGAACGCGAGCCAAAGGGGTTTATCCGCTTTTCCTTATCTGTTTCTTCGTTTTGATTTAATTCTGTTTTGATTTCATTTATTCAATATTCAATACAAAAAAAAAACCCCCTGTTTTCTATGCATACTATGTGTTCGACCTTTTGCTTGATAAGATATTCCTTGGGAGACGACCTAGGAGTCACTTCCTAGTACTATACTTAAACTGTTTTTATTTGTATCGGGTACGGCCTCGATCAATCACAGAGACCATTTTTGTGTCAACTTCATTATAAATTACCCAATTCCTCATTTAATTCAACTTAATTAATAACCAAATTTCATTTATCAGATAATTCATTCTCATATTATGGGGTTTCCTTTTCCTAGTCATAACACACAATCATTATGCATATTCAATTAATTAGATTTTCATATTCAATATCCTAGGGATTTATAATCTAATTTTCTCCCCTAACACATAACCCTAACAAGCATTATATACTAACTAGAGCCTACTCCCTAGAACAAGGCAAAGCTCACTATATCCACTCCCTTACCTCAAGCTCTTAGAGAGAGAGAATTTGTGCCTTGGAACACACTTGAAAAATAGCCACAAATCCAATGGAGAGGGAGGAACCTAAAATCAATAAAATAAAGAGACAAAATATTAAACTTTGCCCAAGAATCATGAGCGAAATTCGTGCCCCAACAAGGTTCTCCCTAGTGGGATGATTAAAGCTTCATGGGAGGAAGAGGGAGAGAGAGAAATTCGAGTTTTAAAGAGGGAGGAAGAGAAGAACACAAATACAAACACTTACTTGGAGCAACAAGGAAGGAATTGGATGATGAAATTAGAGTGATTCCCTTGAGGATTGTTCAATTGGAATGAGTGGATGTGTGCCCTAGAAGAGAGAGATTCGAATTTGGCATGAAATGAGGGAGAGAACGCTTTTATTTTTTTTCACTATCAGCAGCATAATCGATTAAGGCATTTCCAACTTTCAGGCTTATCGATTAAGCTGCAGCTTAATCAATTAAGTTGCAGGATTTTCAGCACCCCGACTTTGAACGGCCATAACTTCTTCGTTAACCGTTGGATCTTCCTCAAATTTTGACACATGCTTCCCCACATATCCTACTTCACATCCTACTGTGGAATTTGTGTTTAGAGTTGTAAATCTTTTATTTTGAATTTCCTAATATCCTATGTTATTAATCCTAAATCAAGCCTTCAAACCACTTGTTTCTACCCCATATCATTACTTCCTTCACTCCTGGCTTGACCCATCATCAATTATACTAGGAATTAAATTTGGGATGTTACTTCTTCCACCGGGGCCTGCTCAATGTCAAGAACACAGGGGGCTTGATCACGCCCAAACTGTCTGGCTACTCGATCAGGGCGGTAGACACAAGGCCAAAGAGCTTCGCTGTGAGCACTCTTACTGTCCAAAGGGACGAAACCAGGCAAGCAACAAACTGATAAAATCAATTTCCACAAATCATAAACCCCCTCGAAAGGGGTGGCGGCGTCGTTTCTTGTGGTAAAAGCCTCTTCGTCGTGAAGAGGATGCAGGAGGTCAGAGTAAGGGCGAAACAAAAACTTGTCCTCTGAGTCAATAAGAGAAGCTAAGGATTCTCTTGGAGATCCTCTCGTCCAACACCAGGAACGAGGCTCCAAGCCAGCAGCACCAGTGGAAAGGGAAAGTTTAACAGGGCCATAATCAGGAAAACGCTCAAACAAGAAATACTAAAGAAAAGTCAAGTCAATATAAGAGTTGATTGCAAAGCGCCCATGAGAAATGCGCATCTGCACTGATACCTGGTCTAGGCGAGCGTATAAACCGCCTAAGTAAAACGAAGCAAAGGGAAGGCGTGTACCTTCTGCCAAAAGGCAAGCAAATAGAAAGACGCATGGGCTTACAGACTCCCATGGAGGTCCAGGAAACACGTACCTACTAAGCCAGAAAGCAACAAAGGCGGCACGGCAGAGGCGCGAATCTGTGACAGGCCCAGCCTGGAATTCATCATCATGAAAATCACCAAAGAAATAACGGACCCAACTAGCAAATGTGTATTTAAGGGAGGAACGTTGATTCACCCTTCGGCTCCTAGGAACTAACTTCCCAGTACCCCTCACCCGTTGAGAAGAAGAGCCCTTTGCATACGAGGCACGCCTTCGCCTGAAAAGGTCCCGAGAATACTTAGCACTTAGAGCCGAAGCGGCTTTCAGCTGCACTGACAATTCAGAGAAACGTTCGTCAACGTTCTCCACATCAAGGTCTCCGTCCCCAAAGGAAGGTAGTCCAAGGAGTATAATCACATCCTCAAGTGTTGGGGTAAACTCCCCCCATGATGTCAAGAAGGTGTGGGTGGAGGAACACCAGCGCTGCACCAACATCAGCAAATCACTGGGCTTGCGGTTAGCACCAAGCCGAGGCGACACCTTAACGGCGGCAGCGATCCCTACTTTCTCCAGAATAGCCACGAAAGCAGCATCAGTGGCAAAAACATGATCAACCCACTCTTGCCAGCCATTGGTACCTCCCACACGAACATTAAAGTTCACATCTACCCAAGGGAACTCCGAACGGTGAAGACAGGAGCGAAGCAACGAAGGGCCCAATGCGCAGTGGTCCTTATCCAGCAACGAATCGCCCGAGTCGGGACCAGAAGGCGAGTCCGCCTTCACCTCCGAGGCCCAGCGGCGATATCCTGGTTCAACAGGATAAGAGCGGGGGCAAGGAAGCTGCTGCATGAACCAATAGGAAATAGGGCCTGGAAGTTGAATCTCCTCCTCGGAGCTTGAGGAAGCGCTTTCAACCGCAGGAGGAGCGACGACCTTTGATTTCGACATGATGACAGCAAATGCAAGAGAAGGGCAAACAGAAGAGAGCAAGAAAGCAAAGAACAAAGGAGTAACGGAGAAAGCTTTCAAAGAAGGAAGTTTCAGACACAGAGGAGAGAGAGAACGAAGTGGAAGTAAAGAAGAAAACTGAAAGGTTAAAGGAAGTTTTGAAAAGTATGAGTAAAGGAGGGAACGTGGGGAAACGTGCAAGTGCTAGAGATTGAAGGATATTTGCCTTCTCCCCCTGATGACACGTGGAACGCAGCAGAAGAATAGGAGGAAAGGAAAAACGAAAAGACTCACCAGTGGAGGGCCCGTTGACAAGACCCCACTGGATGTCAAAATTCAAAGCAGAAACCGCCAAGCAACCAATAAACTAGGGGAAGTGCAAAACAGACACCCGTTATGCGGAGGCGTCCCCTTCTATACGCCTTCCCCAGAAAATCAAAGGCGATACCAGAAGAAATAACAAAAAGGCGAAGAACGAGGAATAGGAAGTTGAGAAAAGAAGAAGCAAGCAAGAAAAACACAAAAAACAGGATTTGCACCGAGAAGGAAATTCTTCCCCTCTCACTGCAAAGGGGGAAATTGTTGATACCTCAATATTTGGTAGCCCAAATTACAAGGCCCAAATCATATGAAGGCCCAGGAATTGTCAAACAAAAAATAAGGCAAAAGGCGCGCAAACTCCAGTAATTGTCCAAGGCGACACACGCCCCAAGGCGACGGCCATCAAGGCGACGCATCTCGATAAGGTGCCCGGAAGAAGGAGTAGAGCGTACTGATGGCGGTAAACGTCATGTGTCGTCTCAAAGCGTCTCAGGTGCCACGGAAACTCGAGGAGAAAGTCACGATAAATGAAGGCGAATCGGAAGTAGAAGCCCACGGAGGGCGCACACGTGACCAGCCAAAGGCGACGTAGCTATCCAAGGCTCCAACGGCTTGCGGAGGAAGCCAGGAGGGAATCTTTTGGCTACCCAAGACAAAGCTAAAGGTAGTAAGACTTGCATCCCTCTCCTTTACTGTAATCATCAATGTCAAAGCCAAGAATGGTAAAGAAGACAAAGCTACTGGAAAGAAACTCTGAACACATGATGCAAGGGGTCATTAACCAACAGACAAAGGCGAAAAGCCAGCAACCTCTAGTCCAAAACACCATTATAAATAAGATACATTTCTTCTTCAGAAGGAGGGAGGGGGGACGACGGAGGGAAAAAGATAGAGAAAAAAAAAGGACAACGGAGGGAGAAAGATCGAGAGGGAGGAACCCCACGAAGAGGCCCAGGAAGAAGGGGAAGCAATACACGAGAGCGATAATAAAAAAACACAACAAACACTCATAGTTCTTCTCTCTGAAACTCAGAGAAAGGACACAAGAATAACATCAATGAGGAATATGGAGAGAAGAAGGGCTGAAGAGGGAGAAGTTGCAATCAGAGCGCACTCCATCAACTCTACAAGCTCACAAGAGCAATAAGCCAACGAAGAGGGGGACAAGAAAGAGAAAGGTCCAGAAAAGGAGGAAAAGCCAGAAAGCACACCCCTCCGACAACTGCTATCAGAAGCGGAACAAGGGTGATCAGAATCCCCCAAGACACCGCGACTAACAACAGCCACAACGCAGAGAGCGTACAACAAAAGGAAAGGAAGCTCCCCTTCTAAAACCTAAGCTTAGCAGCATAAAGGAGAGTGTAAGGCCAAAGCGCACACTTCTCCCTCTGTATAAAAATACCACAAATGTGGGAGCCATTTCCTTGTATCAACCTCTCTGTACCTCATTTCAATATAATGAGAGCCTAAAGCTTCACCAAGTTTACGAACCCATTATCTCTTCTATTAATCATTTACTTATCGCACAAAGCGGTCCGAAACACATAGTATACACCTATAAAAATTATTATTTGGGGTCTTATACTTTATGAAAATAATACTTTTCAGCATTAAGAAAATTTCCAGATCTAAATATATTTTTATCAGAATACATAATACACACCGATAACCATTTATTCACATAAAAAAAATCAATTAAAAATAATCAAACATTTTTGTTTTTCTCTTCAATAAATTCGGCCAACATTATATACATAAAAGAGTACTTTTTAAATTTTCAAACACACATATATACTTTAGTCACTTAATTTCATATACTCAAAATAATCAATTTGACACAAGATAATCACTTTTCAAGAAAAATTACTTTTGTACAGTAACTAGTTTACAATTTATACTAACCACATAGTCAGACATTTACACAATCACAAAATAAAATTTACCTATTTACTCCTAAATTTACCAAACCAAATAATATAAACCATGTGTAAATTTTTATCAAAATCAATTATACATCACTGTTAACACCATAAAATCCAGAATTTTCATCTGTTTTCATAAAACTAATTTCATTTCACTATTACAACATCAGAGATCAAATAATCATCCAATAAGTCACATAACATAATAATAACAACTACCACTCTATATATATATCACGACCAAACAATAAAACAAGGCAAAAGACTAAGATTTTCTTCTTTTCTTTTAATGCTACATTAGATCTTATAGTTTCAGTAACACAAAATTTTCAGAATCTTATTTTAGTTTCCAAACAAAAAGGACTAAAATACTTCAAACAGATACAAAATTTCTATAAAATATAAATGTCTATATTGTAAGAACACAAAAGTTCCAGAATATAATTTTTCCTTTTGTGCTACAAAATTCGGTCATCTCCAGGCCAAAGAAAAGGGGAGATTATTCTCTTTAAACAATTCATTTTGTCCCTTTCCTTCAAACCTTTATTCATTTGACCATAAAAACAAAATACCATCAACAAATACATAGTTCATCCTAATAAAAAAAAGAAGAAGTAGAAACTTTTAGTTCTTACTATATATAAAAAGAATTAGGGATTCTAATAACAGTAAAAGAAGAAATGAACTAAATTAAAAATAGAGACTTAGAGTTACCTCTCCTCCTAAAGCTAACAGACTTCCCCAAAGTGAGAAAATTTTCCTTGGAATAAATTAACTCGCCACCTTCCTCTCTTTTTTCTCTTGGAATAAATTTTTTTTTCTCAAAGTAACAACAAGTAGTGTGTGTGAAATGGTGAGAGGTGTGATGGCCTATTTATAGGTGAAGAGAAGGCAAATATTCTCCAAAAATATGATCAGAAATTCATCCCCCTCCTAGTCCATGGTGAGTCATCAACTTTACTTCTTCACTTGGAACTTCACAAGCTTTAAATGGGACTTTTCTAAAAACTATAGCTTCTTAACTCAAGGTTTATTCCTCACAATTTTCAGAAATTATTCTCTTCTCTCCCTCCTAATATTTGGACGGTGAACACATATAAAAATAAGGAGAAAAATTTCCATTGGCCCATTTTGAATTCACCACCTGATTGACCAATCACCTAAAAGCTTTCATTTTTGATAATTCAGAAATAATTAGGAAAATGCTAATATTTGGACTGTGAAATCAGTAGACATTTAAATAAATATCTAAATATATAAATAAAATTATTTTATAGCCCAATAATTTATTTCATACTCCAAAATAATTTTTCCAAGTTAGAAATACCAAAAATTCGTTTTTCTCTACTGTACAGTACTTTTTCGTGGATGTCAAAATAAAAATTCTCTTTTCACATATTCAGATACTAAATTTTAATATGATCGTTTTCATATAAAGTTTATAATTTTTAGACTTACGGTTTGAAAGTTATGAATTTTTGAAACTCTAAGATCATTTCCTTCAAAAATGCACTTCATAAGCTTTCAAATAATTTTATAATAAGAAAAATACGAAAATATATTTTATTTGGATGGTAGTCCAATAGAAAACCTCGGAAATGTATTTTTGTTTTCAAAGTAATATACAATTGAGTCAAAAGGTCATTTAATGCATTAAAATCACACCTTTACACTTAAAACTCAAAAATTCGTTCAATACTGTAGCAGTGATAAAATTTCGAAAAATCCAGAATAAAAATCAAAGCTTTATATTTTCATTATCTACGTTTCGATACGATCGTTTTGACATATCATTTCTAATTTTTCGACGTACGGTTTAAAAGATATGTATTTTTTAAAGTTATAGTTCTATAACCCAAAAATTTCACTTTTTGTCAAAACCTTAGTTAAAATCATTCCAATAGAATTTTTCTTAATAAAAATATTTGTTAAATATTCATAAATATAATTTCACACCAAAAGTAATTTTTTTTCTCATTTATTAAATAAAAATTTATAATTAGATGTACATACATATATATATATATATATATATATATATTACCACCACACATATATATGTATGTATATATATATATATATATATAAAATCAAAATCAACTTTTTAATAACAAATCTTACCAAATTACCCTTAAAATGAATATGACCAAATAAAATAAAGGCAAAAATAGAAATATTATAATTTAATTAAATTGGATAAAATTGCGGGTCTCACAGTAGATAGCTTGCCTTCTTGCAAAGATTACAACATAATAGAAAGCACAATACCCTAATGAATCTCTTTCAAGAATTATGAACAAATAGTAATTGAGATTCAAAGGTTTCTTGATCAAAGAATACGAAAATGAAGAACTTTGATCTTTGAAAAAGTGAGAGAGAATGTTGAGAGAAAATAAAGTGGCTTTGATCTTTCTAAAATGATATGAAGTTGTTGTTATTACTCACAAAGAATAGAAAAAGGTTTATATAGAATACCCAAAAGTTAGGAAACTTAAAAACTGATTTTGAGAAGTAAAAAACGTATGTTAAAAAACAGTTCAGCAGGTGTTAATCGATTAGCTCATCAGGTTAATCGATTAACCTTTGTTAAAAACTTGTTAATCGATTAAGCCATTGTGACGACCCACAAATTCCTCGTATTGTTTTGAGTACTAAAAAGGTTTATTTTTGAGAAAGTATTTTTGAAAGAGTATTTCCTTGAATGAATTTCTTATTTCATGATTTTAAAAGTGATGAATGATTTTTAAAGGAATGGTTTTCATGGAATGATATTACAAGTTTTAGAAATTGAGTTTTTGGAATGGTTGTGCATTTAATATTTTTATGCTTCAAAGAAATGGTTATTTTTACACATGAGTAATTTTATGAGGAAAATTTATTTCCTATGTGTGTATGTGTATGTGTGTACGGTTTGGCTATGTATGTGCATGCTAGGATTTTATTTTTTTAAGACAAGGAGCTAATGGTATAGATTAGAACCATAAGGAAATTAAGTTGGTAGAAAAATTTGAAGTAGTAGAAATAAATTATGCATGAAGTGAATTCCTAAATATAGCCTAGCCATGAGTAAAATAGGAAGTACACGACTTTCCTATATATAGCCTAGCCATGAGTTCATTTCCTTCATCCATTCATTCATTTCTATATAGAACCGAATTCCTAAGGGTAAAATAGGAAGTACACGACTTTCCTATATATAGCCTAGCCATGAGTTCATTTCCTTCATCCATTCATTCATTGCTTCACTTTAATTTCCTCATTTATCCAAACACAACTCTAAGACACTCCTTAAGCTCTTAGAGAAAGAAAAAGAGAGAGAGAGAAAGAGAGAGGTCGTGAGGAAGAGAGGAAGAAGAAGAGGAACTCAAACTTGATCCAAGATTTTCCCTTGAAGATCCAAGTACTAGGAGGCTAGAAGACCAACTTCTCTTTAGGTGGGTGATTCGAAAGTCATGAAGGAGAATGTATTAGTTTAGGTTTTCTTTTAATCTTGTAAATCTTTCTTCTTTTCTTCTTTGCATGTTGATTTCCAAGGCTTAAATGATGAGTACAAGTGTTGTTTGTGCATGATCATGGACTTTTAAAGACTAAAAGAAACTTGTAATGTGTTAAACAATGGACTTTATGATTCGGTTAAGACTTATATAATGGATCTTGATGCTTTTCAAAATAAATCTTAATGATCTAAAGAGTGGTTTAATATTTTTGCGAAGTTTAAGATAAATCTCTTTGCATGTAAAATTTTCTTACTTGAACCGTGAACTATAATGTATTTAAAGGATTATTTGATGAATAAATGTATGATCTAAGTATGATTAATGATAAAGTTGAAGTCTTTAGTCTTGCATGTCTATTTTTAGGGTCGATTGATGGTTGCATGTATCGATAATGTCTTGATCTTCAATTTTAAGAACTAAATGAACTTGTAAAACACTAGATCATGAGCTTTGTGGTTCGGCCATGACTAGTATAATAGGTTTTAATGCTTTTTAATTTGATTCAAGTAGTTGCATGTTAACTTTATACTTAGAAAAGTTCATTTGAGTTGTTGAAATGTTGATTTTGTCTTGATCTTTGAAAAAGTTTTGTTCTTGAGCCTTGCATGTGATTTTTGAGCAAAAAGCTTTAATCTTTCTTGAGTGCATGTCACGGTTTTGGCAAGGAAACCAAGGAAACAAGCTTTTGAAAAATGTTTTTTAACTTGATCTATGTCTTGTGATCTTGCATGTTAAAGATTTGAAGTTAACTCTTGATTTTTGGTGATGAGTATTCGGTCTAAGCTTAGAACCAAGAGATTATGTTTTGTTTTTCATGAAAAAGACACATGCATGTTGATTTCTTCTTGATTTAAGGATTTCTAAAGTGCAAGAGATTTAAAAATGAAAAAATTTGGCTTGAAGTGGTGATGATGGTTCGGTTTTATGCTTGGAAAAGGAAATGATGTTTTTAAAATTTTGTGTAAGAAAGTGCATGATTTGAGCCATGAACCTTAATCTTTGCATGTTGAAAAGTGAACCAAAAACCTTGTCTTTATCATGATGAATATTCGGCCAATGCATGCTAACTAGGTTAGGACTTTTTTTATGAAGTGACATGAAGTAATGAGCATGTTTTATGGGTTAATGCTAAGTTAACTTGTTTGAAATGGTGTGGTGGTTATTTATTTTCTATTCGGTTTTGGTTAAAAGATAAAGGGAGTAAATTGATTTTACCTTGCATGTTAATTTGAGGAATAAGACTTTGATGTGGTACTTGTAACACTCCTTGTATATCATTTTACTTATAAGAAAAGTAATAAGTTTATGGTTACTTGGACTTGTTATTGTTGGAAAAAGATCTGAAAATAAGAATTTTGCCTTCCCTTGAAAATTCCTTTTCACAAATACTTGATTAATAATGAAGTTGACTAATAAAATCAGAGATACCAAGTGTAACAAGTCCACAGATACCAAATAAGTATTATTATGAAACTAAATTCCTCTTATGATACCTATTTCCAAAATATGCATCATATAAATTCCATTAAAAATAGAAATGTTATAGAGCTGGTCACTGGTCCTCTGTCCAAACATCCATCTGGTCGGATCCTCGATATCTGCACAAGGGGTTCCCAACCCACACTTTCTACACTCTGCATGCACCTAAGAGACATCTCCCTTCACTGACTTTTGTGCAAGCTAGATATACGATCAACACCTAATAAGGGCATGGGGAGTAAGTATACACTTATACATAATCAATAAAGACTAAAATACAAACACAAGTATGTCATGGACAGACAATAATGCAAGTACATATGAGCACACCAATTTTCAACATTATATCTCTTATAATGCAGGTGGCATGATGCATGATTTCTATCCACAACTGAGGCCTCCACTATAAGTCCATCTTGGACGTCCATCCAATACACCAGTGTGTTCCCGGAACACTACCATACGTTCCCAGAACAATGGCAAACCATACTTGGATATACAAGCATCACTTCCAGAGTGTGCATCACGTTCCCAGAATGCATAGCAAACCATACTTGGAAAATAAACATCACTCCCAGAGTGTGCATCACGTTCCCAGAACACTGGCCATCAAGTAGGTTGCACACCAATGTGTTCCCAGAACACATCAAAGAAACAAGGTCCTAGACACTGGCCATATTCCCAGAATGTGTCATCAAGTAGGTTACAAATTTGGTACTCCCGGAGTACCCTCCTCATATTCCCAGAATATGATAATCGTTTCCTACCAACCCATCTTCCATTCTCTATGCATGAATGCAATATCATTAAGGTTGGTTTTTATCTTTAATTTAATTGTTGTGATTTAGAGATATCTCAATTTCTCTTTTGAATGATTAATTTGAGGTATAACCTTTGGCACCAAAATTCATCCTTGAATTTACTTAAAAATGTAACACCCCGATTCAGCAACTTGAAAACCACCGTTACTTTAATTAAATATAGTGAAAATTAGGGCCATTTTTTTTAAACAAGTGTTACACAAGATGAGAACATTTAGACTTTTAAAACATGGTTACATTTGAAAACTCATGTTCTCACATTGTATAAAACCTTTCAAGTTCCAAACCGAGGTGTCACAAGACATCGCACTTTGAAACCCGTTTTCTAAAACATCCTTTAAAACGTAGCCCGTTTATTTGTTCCAAAACATCAATGTTAAATAAAACTTTTGCCGGGGTACAGTATGATAGAGCTACGGTAACTAAGAACTTACAATGGAGTACAATGCTCCGAGGGGATTACCTATCTTCTAGTCATACTCCCTAAGACTTGTCGTCTAACTCCGGATCTTGGTAGGCCAAGCTCTCCAAGTACAATTAGAGTCGTTCTCATCTGCTGCCTCAGGGATCTCCTCCAGGTACCACCTTCAGGGACAAACTTCTATGCTCCTCCTTGTAGGGGCACAGATGCATCGCTACACGCTACGCCATCTACCAGTTGCAATATCAGCAATTGCCGATACGACAACATGGTAGGAGAGAGTCAGTGTTCCGAACACTAACGGGTTGACCATGCGGTCTCATGGTAGATTTAATATAAGGGTAGATAGACAGAACAATATACTAAAACAGCATAACATAGACATTTATCATAATGCAATCATATCATCATCAACATACATATATATATAACATGTTACACATAGCCTGTATGAATCACATATAACAAAGCATATCATAATGTTCTAAACATATAAATATCATCACTCATCACCAAATCATTACGCTTACAAATCTTTTCCATTCTTTCTTCCATTGTTACCTCAAGATTTATTATGCCACGAATCATTTCTCGTGCTTGTCTTATAATTTTACTCAACGCTTAATATTTTTATTGTACTTTTCTTTAATACATCTTAGTCTTTTAAGTTTTAATGTTCCGGTTCGCTCAATGATGGGGGGAACATCATCATTGAGGAAGTCACACACGTCTACATCTCCTCGGTCATCCACCCAACCTAGTCGCAAGCAAACAGGAGTACAGGACCTTTACCACGCGGGCACGACAGCTGTCTCACAATCAAATGGTCCCAGACCGGGAGGACTACAGCCTCAAATCAATTCAATTCATATCATATCATTTCATATCAAATAATCAATGCACGCTCTCAGCGGCAATCTCAAATGCCCCGTTCCAGTCCCTCTCACTGTTCTAGACTTGCATTCAAGGGGGCGACAGTACAATTCTAGTTCCGGTGCAGAACTTGCCACCCAGTCCCTACCACGTTAGTACGCCACATGTGGGGTTCGTTCTGCCTAGAAAGTACTCTAGACTTCTTGACGTTTCACCGTCATCGTCCTCCCCTCATGCAATCTCCACCTGAGTATTCGCAGATACCCATAGTATCTTCCTCTCCACTACTTCAGTACGACACTCATGCCTCACCGCGTTTGTAAATGTCTTTTAAAGTCTTTTAAAGGTTTTAGCGTTTTAATTAGCGGCTGAATCCTAACGGTCGGTTCATCCTTAGTGCATCCCTTCAATGAAACCCGACCACTAATCGCAATCCGTTCCCCCCTAAGAAACTCAATGGCATCATGCCTCATATCGCTTTCATCTCACTCTCAGCATCTTTCTCAACAGCATCATCATCAGCATCTTGCTCCTCAGTTGTTACTTGGTAGCACCATCAGTGTCGTTCTCCTCGATTGTTGTTCCGCCGCATCATCAGCATCACTCTCCTTAGTTGTTCCTTAGCAGCACCGTCAGCAGCATCGTCATCACCACGCTTCCGCTCGCCTTATCGGTTATTTCTTGTCACCATCTCAAACACCATCTTTTATTTCATTTCTTTCACAACTCGTTATTAATTCTCTTTCACAGTTTCATTCACATCGCGCTTTATCTCTTTCGCAACCGTCTCTTATAATTTTCTCTTTAATCTTAACTCATCATTATCTCTTACTTAATTATTTCTCACATCTCGTGTTTGCATCTGTTTTCTCTTTTCAGTCTTATCTCATTACTTTCACGGTTTCATTATTATTATTTCGCTATCCAGACATAATCAAACAATTTCTAAACAAAATAAAGTATGCACAATGTGAGGCTCTTATTTTCGAAAAGGTTTTCGTTCGATTCATTTGGACATGTAAAGTTTTCCAAAAATTAGGGTGGAAAAATTTTTCTTTTTAAAACACTTGATTGTTAAGTTGAATCAAAGAGTTGAAATCCGGAAAGTTATAAGTCATTGAAAATCAGTCGAGGGTTTTTGCAATAGATATTATTTTTGAAATGAAACCATTAGTCCCTCAATTGCAAGTTCTTTAAAAACTGATCAATACCGGATTTCCAAAATTCTTAAAAGCCAGCGGAATATTGAAATGCGTAAGGTGAACCTTAGTTGTAGATAATAGGTCTTAAAGGTCTGATACATAATAGGTACAAGTCCATTGGAAATTAAACACTCTGATAATACCTTACAAAAATATTATTTATAATGTGTTTAACTCAAAAGAAAAGGGTATCATCAGAGCTGGTTACTGGTCCACTGCAGCTACTCCATAGTCAGAGATCACCGGTTTCGTCCAACCAAAACTGTACAACTATTTCGGATTCCGTATTACTTCCACTATGCACACCCTTAAAGGTCGTCCACCCGAGGACACAAAGAGTTCAGAACGTGGGTATGTGCATAACGTAAATAATTGGAATACGAAACCTACGAGGACGAAGGCGAACTACGGGATTGGGATGGTAGAGAGTGATCTCTACTTCACCCTCAAAGACAACCCGGTGATCCTGATACTCCCAAACACCATCAAGGAGCAGGCGAATCTCGAGGCAAAGCAGGCATCTGGCCATCACCTAAAAGGGCAGGAGAGTAAGCCTAACACAATCGCATTATCGAATAAGCCTAAGCCCTAACATTCACGTCCAGATGAATAGCAGCAATAACCAGTGCAATAATGCATATACATATGAGCAAACACCAGTTTAGTTATTATATTTCAGGATAGGTGGTATGATGCATGTACATGTTTCTCCAACTCTGAGGCCTTTATGTCCACCGGGTCCAGATCTGAGGAATGGTGCGTTCAAGAATGCGGCACGGCTTACGGCACGTCTGCCAGCGTAAAAGGCACGACTTACAGTGTTTCCACCAGCGTAAAAGGCACGACTTACAGTGCGTCCACCAGCGTAGAAAGGCACGGCTTACGGTGAACCCTGTGCATGCTTTCATAAAATATCAAGTTCAGTTACGTAAACAGTTCACAGGTTCACCTGCGTAGAAAAGGCACGCCTTACGGTGTTTCCACCTGCGTAGGTGTTCCTCAGATTGGGACTGGTCCGATAACCTAGTTCATGTCATGTATGATACCAATGCAACTCTTGCAATCCTAGGTTATCATGCACATGTTCAAGTTCCAAGTTTATCATTAGTCCGACTATGTCATGATCATTCGACATCAGTTCAGTATGGATACATACATGTTTATATTAGTTCATCATATAATCATAAGCAGTCAACATGTATCCATTAGTACATAAGCATGCAGATAACATAGCAGAGTCATACTAGTTCTAGGTCAGCTTATGTCTGAGTAATCGGACAAAGTCCCATCATTTACCTGACCTAAGTACACCTTAAGTAACTAGCACTTGGGTTAAGTAAGTCTTAATTACTTAAGACTTTGGTTAAGTAAGTCCTAATTACTTAAGACTAGGTTTAACTGAACTTTAGCGGACTAATCATGGACTACATCCACTAATCATGGATTAGGTCTCCCTAATCATGAATTAGGTCCAGCTTAATTGACTAATCTCGGATTAAATCCGACTAATCATGGATTAAGTCCAACTAATCATGGATTAGTTGACTAATCAGGGAATTAGGTTCACTAATCTAGGGTTTAAGTCCCACTAATCTTGGATTAGTTGACTAATCATGGGGTTAAGGTCACTAATCGAGGATTAAGTCCAACTAATCTCGGATTAGTTGACTAACCATGGAATTAGGTTCACTAATCTAGGATTAAGTCCAACTAATCTGGGATTAGTTGACTAATCAAGGATTAAGGTCACTAAGTTTGGATTAAGTCCAACTAATCTTGGATTAGTTGACTAATCAAGGATTAAGGTCACTAAGTTTGGATTAAGTCCAACTAATCTTGGATTAGTTGACTAATTAAGGATTAAGGTCACTAAGTTCGGATTAAGTCCAACTAATCTTGGATTAGTTGACTAATCAAGGATTAAGGTCCCTAAGTTCGGATTAAGTCCAACTAATCTTGGATTAGTTGACTAATCAAGGATTAAGGTCACTAATCTAGGATTAAGTCCATTAGACTAGGATTAATTGATACTTAGTTGACTAAATCGTTTTAGTTACTAGGTTAACCCCTTAACCGAGGCTTAGCAATTCTAAAGCCATTTTGATTAACACTTTAATTACCTCATCTAATTCTCAGTTAATGCCTAGTTAACTAAAATCCATACGGCCAACCCTTAAACTTTGTTCATCCAAGGGTCTAAACATTCCATTAATCACATAACATATGTAAATACACATCAACACAAACATAATCATAAAATTCAGCAAAGAACACTAAACAATCACATATCAAAATTCACCAAATTCGGCCTCCAAGCCAAAACCAAAAGTCTAGCTAGTGCCCTTGAGTCTCATGGTTACTCAACCTAATTTCTAAGCTTCAAGACTTATTCTAGCAAATGTGTAAGCTTCTCTCACTTACCTCTTGAAGACAACTAAGGAGACTTTGAGCTTTTGGGCCCTTCCTTACCAAACCGTGAGCACTCTCCCTCCTTAGACTCTTGAGACTTGATTCCAAGCTTCTAAAATTCTAAGGCTTCACTTGATCTACCAAGCTAAAGATTTTAAGGCTTTGATTTGGGTTTGGCCGTGAGGTTGTTTAGGTTTAGAGTTTAGTGATCAAATTTCTTCAACACAAAACATCAAGAAAGTGCCATATTCATGATCTAGAGTATGAATATGCTAAGGTTTCTTGGGTTTGGTAAAAGTTTAAGTTTGAATAAGGGTGGTGATGGGGTATGGCCGTGAGCTTCTAAAAGAGGAAGGGTTGGATTTGAGCTTTCTAAGTCTTAATCACTCATGCATGTTGCATATTAATGATCTAGGCTTTGGATATGTGAAGATTTCTAGGTCTTAATGGAAGAATGAGTTTGGATGTGGGTGTTTATGGGTGTTGGCCGTGAGCTCCTTGAAGGAAGAAGATGAAGATGATGATGATGGTGTCATGAAGAAAAGAAAGCCAAAATGGTGCTCATCAACACATGGTTACTTTTATAAGGGTTTATGGTCAAAGGATGAGTTGTTTAGATGGCTAAGTGGTGTGCTTGGTGTGTGGACACCTCACGCCTCATGCAAGGGAAGGAAATATGGAGTTGCCACCTAACTCTTGGCCAACATGCATGAAATGTGAGCTTGCCACCTCACTACTTCATGCAAACTCACAAGTTCACTCACACACACATGCACTCCACGGCCTACACACACACACACTCATGGCCCATCACTCATTCATGGCCCAACATCACTCACAAGGCCCATTTGGTTAGCTTATGCTTAATCTAACCCACTTAACCCTTAAGCCATTCATTAACCAAGCTAATCTAACTTTTAACTTAGTTATTGGACATCTAAACCTAATCAACTTAAAACTACACAAGGCTAAACCTAATAAATTAGGTTTAAGCTAACCCTAATCATTATAAGCTAGCTAAACAAGATTAAGCTCTAACACATCAAGAAAGGCAAAACATTCATATAACAAAGCATAACATTATTCGGGAACTAAAATTCAGGGATGTTACACTCTCCCCCACTTACAGGAATTTCGTCCCCGAAATTCTGTTCTACCTGAACAACTCAGGGTATACTCTACGCATCGTAGCTTCGGGTTCCCAAGTTGACTCTTGAACACCATTGTGTTCCCAAACAACTCTAACCAAGGGTATTTCTTTTCCCCTAAGTTGCTTGATTCGGCGGTCTGCTATAAAAATCGGGCCAGCTTCTAGAGTTAGGTTTTCTCGCACAGACAGGTCATCGGGTCGGATATCCAAAATGGAGTTAGGGTCATGCACAAACTTTCGAAGTTGTGAAACATGAAAGACATTGTGCAGACTAGACAAATATGGTGGTAAGGCTATCTGGTATGCAACTGGACCAATCTTCCTAAGTATTTGGTACGGACCGATGAACCTGGGTGAAAGTTTCTTGGTTCTCAACGCTCTGCCTACACCTTTCATCGGGGATACCTTGATAAACACATGCTCTCCTTTTGCAAACTCAAGAGGTCTTCTCCTCTTATCTACATAACTCTTCTGCCTTCCCTGAGAGGCCCTCATCTTCTCTTGTACCATCTTAATCTTTTCAGTTGTTTCTTGTACCAATTCTGGACCGATTAAAGCATTCTCCCCCACTTGAAACCAACATAGTGGTGTCTGGCACTTTCTACCATACAATGCTTCAAACGGTGCCATCCCAATACTCGCATGATAGCTGTTGTTATAGGTAAATTCCACCAATGGTAACACCTTATCCCAACTTCTTTGCTCCTCCAAGGCACACGCTCTTAACATATCTTCCAACGTCTGAATGGTTCACTCTGTTTGTCCGTCAGTTTGAGGATGATAAGCAGATCCCATCTTTAACTTTGTTCCCAGGGCTTGATGCAGACTATCCCAAAACCGAGATGTAAACCTTGGATCACGGTCAGACACTATACTGGAGGGTATACCATGAAGTCGTACCACCTCATCAACGTAGAGTTGAGCAAGCCTTTCCAACGAATAATGCATATTTATGGGGATAAAATGCGCAGATTTAGTTAACCGATCTACCACAACCCATATGGCATCAAAATTTCGGTCCATCCTTGGTAAACTTGTTACAAAATCCATCGATATGCAGTCCCATTTCCACTGAGGGACCTCCACACATTGTAACTCTCCTTCTGGCTTCTTATGCTCGGCCTTCGTTTTCTGGCAAACCAGACATGATGCTACATACTCAGCCACATCTTTCTTTAATCCAGACCACCAGAACAACCTTTTCAAATCCTGATACATCTTAGTTGTTCTCGGATGCATACTCATCCGACTCTTGTGCGCTTCCTCCAATATCATTCCTCTAAGTTCTGCGTCCTTTGGAATGTATATCCTCGTTTTGAAACGAAGAAGTCCATCCTTTCCCTCCTGAAAGTTTAGTTCTTTCCCTTCAAATGCCAACCTTTTCTTTTCACTAAGCTCACCATCTTCTTGTTGCCGCTCGCGGATCAGAGTCATAAACTCATTCGTGATCTGCAACATTCCTAACTTTAAGCTTGTCGGCTCGACTTCCATTACCAAGCTCATATCCCGAAACTTCTCCAGTAACACAGCCTCCTTAATCATCATGGCACTCACATGCAATGCCTTTCTGCTTAGGGCATCCGCAACCACATTCGCCTTTCCAGGATGATAGTGGAGTTCGAAGTCATAATCTTTGAGAAACTCCGTCCACCGACGTTGTCTCATGTTCAGCTCTTTCTGGTGAAAGAGATACTTTAAACTCTTATGGTCACTGAACACTCGGAACACAGTGCCATAGACATAGTGCCTCCAGATCTTAAGAGAGAAAACTATTGCGGCTAACTCCAAGTCGTACGTCGGATAATTCACCTCATGCACTTTCAACTGCCTTGATGCGTATGCCACCACCTTACCTTCTTGCATCAACACACATCCGAGGCCTTGCCCTGACGCATCGCAGTACACATCAAAACTCTTCTGTGGGTCAGGTAAGATTAACACCGGTGAGGTGGTCAGCTTTTCCTTCAGCTTTTGGAAACTCTCTTCGCACTTCGCGTTCCAAACAAAAGGTTGATCCTTCTTGGTCAGCTTAGTCAAGGGTAGGGAGATCTTCGAAAATCCTTCTATAAACCTTCGGTAGTACCCGGCAAGTCCTAAGAAACTCTGGACCTCCGTTACCGTCTTAGGTTGTTCCCATTGAAGAACTGATTCAACCTTTGTTGGATCGACAGCTATTCCTCCTTTCGAGATTACATGTCCCAAAAACTTAACTTCCTCCAGCCAAAACTCGCACTTCGAGGGTTTGGCGTACAACTGTTTCTCCTTTAAAACTTTCAATACAATCCTTAAGTGTTTTGCATGTTCCTCTGGACTCTTTGAGTAGACCAGAATATCGTCTATAAAGACCACTACAAACGAGTCCAAGAACGGTCTGAAGACCCTGTTTATGTAGTCCATAAAGAAAGCAGGAGCATTCGTCAAACCGAACGGCATTACCACATACTCATAGTGCCCATAACGAGACCGAAACGCCGTCTTGGGAATATCCTGTTCCCGAATCCTTATCTGATGGTACCCAGATCTTAGATCTATCTTCGAGAAAACAAAAGCTCCACGAACTTGATCCATAAGATCGTCTATCCTTGGAAGAGGGTATTTGTTCTTGATGGTCACCTTGTTCAACTACCGGTAGTCCACACACATACGCAGACTTCCATCCTTCTTTCTCACAAACAACACTGGCGCACCCCAGGGGGACACACTCAGTCTGATCAACAGTTTCTGTAGCAACTCTTCTACTTGCTTCTTCAACTCAGCCATCTCCGGCGGCGCCATCCTATATGGTGCTATAGAGATTGGGCCAGTTCCTGGGATTAGATCGATACCAAACTCGATTTCACGATTCGGCGGCAACCCCGGTACACCATCCATGAACACATCCGGAAACTCCTCTACCACTGGTATTCCTTCTATCTCTTTCTCCTCTTCTTCCCTCGTTACAAAGAACAGACACATGAAGCCTTTGGGTTCAGGGTTCGAGGGTTGAAGGTCTTTGTACAAGGCTATCCTCCTATCACAGTCGATGATCACTCGGTTCCTCGTCATCCAATCCATACCCAGAATGACATCTAACTGTGACAAAGGTAAACAGACTAGGTCTACACTCGAGACGCGGCCTAGTGCCTCAACCAAACAGTTTAAACATACTTTGGAAGTAAGGACAGGGGAGTTAGTTGGGGTTTCTATTCTAAAGCAGTATGGTGAATCAGATAGGGGCAAGTTCAAACGATTCACACATTCATATGAAACGAAAGAATGACTAGCTCCAGAATCAAACAAAACTTTACAAGGTTGACTATTAAGAAGAAGGGTACCTTGCACGAGATCAGGGGCTTGATTTGCTTCAGCACCACTAAGAGTAAACACCTTCCCTCTAGCCATAGGTCTATTCACCGATCCCTTCGAGTCACCCTTCTCGGGTTCTCTGCAGTCCCTTGACCAATGACCCGGCTTACCACACTTAAAGCAACCAGAAAACGGCTTCCAACAAACCTCTCCAAAGTAATGACGTTTGCACTTATCGCACAACGGAGCACTTCCCTGATAACTTGCTACTTGTCCCGATGCCTTGACTTTACCCTTGACCTTGAAGTGTGGCCTTTTGCCTTTAAAGTTTGAATCCTTGCGCCACTGTGACCCGGAATTCTGCTGATTTCTCTTACTTCGCAAGTATAGCTCCTCAGCCTTCTTATCATCTTCATAAACCCGGCACATATCGACTAGAGTTGAGAAGTTCTGAATCTTCTGGTAACTGAAAGCTGCCTTTAGATCCGGTCTTAGCCCATTCTCAAACTTGATGTGTAACATCCCAAATTTTAAACCCAAAGACGAATAAATAAATAATAATTAGAATAAAGGAAATAATGATAATAAACTACAAATAGTTATTAAAATAAGTATTTTAACATTAGGAAAGGATAACAATAATAATAATAAGGTTGGAAAAGAAAGGAGCATTAAGTTGAAGTTGGGAACAGGCCGGAAAAATAGATGATTCGGTACTAAAACATAACAAAGGGTAGAAAATTAAAATAAAAGATTTAAGACTCAGAACACAATTTCCACCGTTGGATATGAAGATATGATTTTTAGGAAGCTGCTCGTCAAATTTGGGCAAGATCTGACGGTTAACGAAGGAGATATAGCATGGTCTACCCCGAGTCAACAGACTCGCGCCCCAGGCACGAGTAGCCGCGCCCCAGGCGTGCAACGCATGCCACAGACTCTTTCCAGCCCTGGGCGCGCGAGGCACCGCGCCCCAGGCGCGCCTCCGGTTTTAAAGCACATTGTTGGGGCTGAAACCCCCATTCGTTCCCCCTCTTCCTCTCTCTTCACCTTCCTTCTCCCTCCTCCGTCCAGCACCACCCAGCCGCCACCACCAAGGCCACCACCACCACCATGAACGCATCTCTCTCTCTCCATTGCCTCTCTTTCTCTCTCTCCACCACCACCAACCACAGTCGCCGCCGCCCAGAGCCGCCACCGCCACCACCTCCATGGTCACCACCCTCACAAACCCCATCCCTCTCTCTCTCCCTTTGACCCTTGCTCTCTTTCCCTCTCCTCTCTCTTCGATCTCTCTCTCCTCTCTCTTTCTGATTGGAGCCGCAACTGTGGCTGCCGATCGAACCACCACGGACCACCACCACCATAGCTCTCCCTCATTCATTGGTCTCACACCCACGAGCCTTCTCTATCTCCACGGATCTCACCGGCGCCGTTATCGACCTGTGATCGTGCCGGACTCGTGTCGGGAACCTCGAAGCTCGAAGCTCTTGCCTCGGTCCAGCTGTGATCGTTCCCGCTAACGAGGAGCCACACCGACGCCGTCATCGTCGCCGAGCTAAAATCCAGGTTCTATTTAAAAAGCCCGAGGTAAGAGGGTTCGCGTTACCTTTACTTAAGAAGTAAATTCTAGGATGCTATATTGGTAGCTGAGAATAGGGTAATTAAAAAGTATGTTAATGAACCTTAAGGTACCCCCGTTGATATAGATAAAATAAATAAAATTGTGACGAGAAACCACACCCTAGGAAAAAAAATGTATGTGCGTAGAATAAAGTCTGGAATGAGTGAGCGTATTTAGAATGCTAAAAGAGTTAATATAGAATGAAAATGTAGAAAAGTATAAAATAAAACTAAGGATAATTGTTAGGGAGAACCAACGAATCGTGAGAGTAAAAGGATATAGGGTAATTGTGAAAGGCGAGGAGAGAAGGGTCATTAAAACTAAATGTAAGGTAAAAGAGGAGTTAAAACACGAAAACCATAAGGAAGTGCGGAGGGAACTTAGTTAAGAGTTGTCGGGTAATAATGGAATAGGAATGAAATACTAAACTAAATTTTAAATATAAGTGGGTAATAAGTAAAGAATTTAATGAAAATATAATAATACAAGAAGATGGAGTGTAATAGCGACAGACAAATGGAGTAGAGTACTATCTTAGGGAAAACAAGTGAATAAATAAATAATAGAGTGTGAGAGAGGAATCATAGAATTAATTAAGGAATTGCAAATGGGAATTTAAAATATAATGGCTATACTAAGTTAAGTGGAGTTAGATAGATATTAGAATAATAAATGGTAGAAAGAGAAATACTAAAATAGAGGTAAAATAAACATTAGGATGATAAGCCACAAAGCAAAGTTGGATAAGAGCGAGAGTAATTAGTAAAAAGAAAGAGATTAAAGTAGAAAATGTATGGAAAATGTGATAAGTCATAAACGAAAAATGAAGAGTAAAAGATCGAGTTAAGCATAAAAGAGTTACTTATATTATAATAAGAGAAAAGATAAATAATGAAGAAAGAAAAGTGAACGGCTGATGGTCTGTTGGACTCAGTCACGATAAAAGAAAAGAATGAATTCGATGACAGGCGGACGGAAGTCCCTGTTATCATTAAAAGTAATAAAGGAAAAGAAGGAATTCGATGACAGGCGGACGGAAGTCCCTGTTATCACTAAAAGGAATAAAAGGAAAGAATGAATTCGATAGCAGGCGGACGGAAGTCCCTGTTATCACTAAAGGAAATAAAAGAAAAGGATAAATACGATGACAGGCGGACGGAAGTCCCTGTCATCCCTAAAAGAAATAAAAGAAAGGAATGATTTCGATGACAGGCGGGCGGTAGCCACTGTCATCACTAAAAGAATTAAATGATTGGGTGGCAGGCGGTCGGTAGACACTGTCACCAATAAAGAGATAAAGGAATAATAAAGGTAAACGACTGATGGTCTGTTGGACTCAGTCATAAGGAAAAAGGAAAAGATAAAGAAAAGGGGAAAAAGTAAAAGAAAAGGAAGAGAAGAAGAAAAAGAAAAAGAAAAGAAAATGAATAATGAATAAGGGAACTCCTAGCGCTCAGTACCGCACGGCTGGCTGGGGCTGGACTACCTAATGAAAAATGGAAAAAGAATAAAGAATGGGAAAGAAAGAATGAAAAGAGAATCAATAATTAAATGAATGTGAGAATAAGTGAAGAACTAAAAGAGATTAATTTATGTGAATAACTATGAATAAAATGTATAAATAATTATATAGGCTTAGTTATTTGCTATGTCTTCTTTTAGGATTTATCTTTTTAAGTACTGTGTAATGCTACCCTTGTTGATATAATTTTATAGGTACGGAAGCGGAGCTTACACTGTTGCGGGCCGAACTAGAAACTCTCCACCACGTGGAGTGTACTTTTGATACCCTGAGCGGATTTTATGTTTTAATTATATTAAAAACTGTTATTTTTGTAATTTATAATATGTGTAGTTATATGCCCTGAAACTGGTACTAATCGGGCGTTAGGATTTGAACTAGGTTTTAATCTGTTGTGTTTAAGTTTTTAAATATTCTGGACTGACAGGTTTTAAGAAGAGAATTTTTGGGAAGTCCGAAAAACAGAGGAAACTCTGCCGGAATTTCGAAAAACCCTTTTTAAGAAATCAAATTCTAAAATGAATTTTCAAACTCTGATTTTATTAAAATTTAAAATTAACTAATTAAAGTGAGGATGTTACATGATGCACTTGCTTCGTTCGTCAGGGTGTTACTGAAAGTAAGGAGAATACTTAAGCAGCTCCTCGAACTTAGCGGTGTATTCACCCACACTCATGTCGCCTTGCTGCAGTTGCAGAAAATCTACCTCCTTCTTTCGCCTCAGATCCTCGGGAAAGTACTTATCCAGAAACTTTTTCGTGAACACTTGCCATGTGACTTCCCGACCTTCATGAACCAAGAGTTGGACAGCGTGCTTCCACCAGTTTTCAGCCTCCCCAAACAACATGTACGTGGCATAGGTCACTCGCTGAGCGTCCGTACATCCTAGGGTTTGGAAGATTTTGTCCAGTTCGCTTATCCACTTGTTAGCCTCATCGGGTTTGAAACCTCCCTCAAACCTAGGAGGGTTACAGTTTCGGAACTCAGCAGACTACGGAACTCGACTTGTCCCGCTTGGTCTGAGGGTGGTTGGTTAGCTTGTTGTTGCATGTTCTCGATCACCGTAGTGATCCTATCTAAAACCTCAGCTATGTTACGTTGATTCCTAGCTGCCATTGTGAACCTGCACTAAAGGCTAAGTATCACAATAGACCTAAGGGAACTAAAGCCCTAGAACTATCTTAATCCTACAACTATCTTAGTCTAGATAGGACTAACTATGGACCAAGTGCACGACCTTCAGCTCTGATACCACAAAAGGTGTGACGCTCTTATTTTCGAAAAGGTTTTCGTTCGATTCATTTGGACTTGTAAAGTTTTCCAAAAATTAGGGTGGAAAAATTTTTCTTTTTAAAACACTTGATTGTTAAGTAGAATCAAAGAGTTGAAATCCGGAAAGTTATAAGTCATTGAAAAGCAGTCGTGGGTTTTTGCAATAAATATTATTTTTGAAATGAAACCATTAGTCCCTCAATTGCAAGTTCTTTAAAAACTGATCAATACCGGATTTCCAAAATTCTTAAAAGCCAGCGGAATATTGAAATGCGTAAGGTGAACCTTAGTTGTAGATAATAGGTCTTAAAGGTCTGATACATAATAGGTACAAGTCCATTGGAAATTAAACACTCTGATAATACCTTACAAAAATATTATTTATAATGTGTTTAACTCAAAAGAAAAGGGTATCATCAGAGCTGGTTACTGGTCCACTGCAGCTACTCCATAGTCAGAGATCACCGGTTTCGTCCAACCAAAACTGTACAACTATTTCGGATTCCGTATTACTTCCACTATGCACACCCTTAAAGGTCGTCCACCCGAGGACACAAAGAGTTCAGAACGGGGGTATGTGCATAACGTAAATAATTGGAATACGAAACCTACGAGGACGAAGGCGAACTACGGGATTGGGATGGTAGAGAGTGATCTCTACTTCACCCTCAAAGACAACCCGGTGATCCTGATACTCCCAAACACCATCAAGGAGCGGGCGAATCTCGAGGCAAAGCAGGCATCTGGCCATCACCTAAAAGGGCAGGAGAGTAAGCCTAACACAGTCGCATTATCGAATAAGCCTAAGCCCTAACATTCACATCCAGATGAACAATAGCAATAACCAGTGCAATAATGCATATACATATGAGCAAACACTAGTTTAGTTATTATCTTTCAAGATAGGTGGTATGATGCATGTACATGTTTCTCCAACTCTGAGGCCTCTATGTCCACCGGGTCCAGATCTGAGGAACGGTGCATTCAAGAACGCGGCACGACTTACGGCACGTCTGCCAGCGTAAAAGGCACGACTTACAGTGTTTCCACCAGCGTAAAAGGCACGACTTACAGTGCGTCCACCAGCGTAGAAAGGCACGGCTTACGGTGAACCCTGTGCATGCTTTCATAAAATATCAAGTTCAGTTATGTAAACAGTTCACAGGTTCACCTGCGTAGAAAAGGCACGCCTTACGGTGTTTCCACCTGCGTAGGTGTTCCTCAGATTGGGACTGGTCTGATAACCTAGTTCATGTCATGTATGATATCAATGCAACTCTTGCAATCCTAGGTTATCATGCACATTTTCAACTTCCAAGTTTATCATTAGTCCGACTATGTCATGATCATTCGACATCAGTTCAGTATGGATACATACATGTTTATATTAGTTCATCATATAATCATAAGCAGTCAACAAGTATCCATCAGTACATAAGTATGCAGATAACATAACAGAGTCATACTAGTTCTAGGTCAGCTTATGTCCGAGTAATCGGACAAAGTCCCATCATTTACCTGACCTAAGTACACCTTAAGTAACTAGCACTTGGGTTGGGTTAAGTAAGTCTTAATTACTTAAGACTTTGGTTAAGTAAGTCCTAATTACTTAAGACTAGGTTTAATTGAACTTTAGCGGACTAATCATGGACTACATCCACTAATCATGGATTAGGTCTCCCTAATCATGAATTAGGTCCAGCTTAATTGACTAATCTCGGATTAAATCCGACTAATCATGGATTAAGTCCAACTAATCATGGATTAGTTGACTAATCAGGGAATTAGGTTCACTAATCTAGGGTTTAAGTCCCACTAATCTGGGATTAGTTGACTAATCATGGGGTTAAGGTCACTAATCGAGGATTAAGTCCAACTAATCTCGGATTAGTTGACTAACCATGGAATTAGGTTCACTAATCTAGGATTAAGTCCAACTTATCTGGGATTAGTTGACGAATCAAGGATTAAGGTCACTAAGTTTGGATTAAGTCCAACTAATCTTGGATTAGTTGACTAATCAAGGATTAAGGTCACTAAGTTCGGATTAAGTCCAACTAATCTTGGATTAGTTGACTAATCAAGGATTAAGGTCACTAATCTAGGATTAAGTCCATTAGACTAGGATTAATTGATACTTAGTTGACTAAATCGTTTTAGTTTCTAGGTTAACCCCTTAACCGAGGCTTAGCAATTCTAAAGCCATTTTGATTAACACTTTAATTACCTCATCTAATTCTCAGTTAATGCCTAGTTAACTAAAATCCATACGGCCAACCCTTAAACTTTGTTCATCCAAGGGTCTAAAACATTCCATTAATCACATAACATATGTAAATACACATCAACACAAACATAATCATAAAATTCAGCAAAGAACACTAAACAATCACATATCAAAATTCACCAAATTCGGCCTCCAAGCCAAAACCAAAAGTCTAGCTAGTGCCCTTGAGTCTCATGGTGACTCAACCTAATTTCTAAGCTTCAAGAATTATTCTAGGAAATGTGTAAGCTTCTCTCACTTACCTCTTGAAGAAAACTAAGGAGACTTTGAGCTTTTGGGCCCTTCCTTACCAAACCGCGAGCACTCTCCCTCCTTAGACTCTTGAGACTTGATTCCAAGCTTCTAAAACTCTAAGGCTCCACTTGATCTACCAAGCTAAAGATTTTAAGGCTTTGATTTGGCTTTGGCCGTGAGGTTGTTTAGGTTTAGAGTTTAGTGATCAAATTTCTTCAACACAAAACATCAAGCAAATGCCATATTCATGATCTAGAGTATGAATATGCTAAGGTTTCTTGGGTTTGGTAAAAGTTTAAGTTTGAATAAGGGTGGTGATGGGGTATGGCCGTGAGCTTCTAAAAGAGGAAGGGTTTGATTTGAGCTTTCTAAGTCTTAATCACTCATGCATGTTGCATATTCATGATCTAGGCTTTGGATATGTGAAGATTTCTAGGTCTTAATGGAAGAATGAGTTTGGATGTGGGTGTTTATGGGTGTTGGCCGTGAGCTCCTTGAAGGAAGAAGATGAAGATGATGATGATGGTGTCATGAAGAAAAGAAAGCCAAAATGGTGCTCATCAACACATGGTTACTTTTATAAGGGTTTATGGTCAAAGGATGAGTTGTTTAGATGGCTAAGTGGTGTGCTTGGTGTGTGGAAACCTCACGCCTCATGCAAGGGAAGGAAATATGGAGTTGCCACCTAACTCTTGGCCAACATGCATGAAATGTGAGCTTGCCTCCTCACTACTTCATGCAAACTCACAAGTTCACTCACACACACATGCACTCCACGGCCTACACACACACACTCATGGCCCATCACTCATTCATGGCCCAACATCACTCACAAGGCCCATTTGGTTAGCTTAGGCTTAATCTAACCCACTTAACCCTTAAGCCATTCATTAACCAAGCTAGTCTAACTTTTAACTAAGCTATTGGACATCTAAACCTAATCAACTTAAAACTACACAAGGCTAAACCTAATAAATTAGGTTTAAGCTAACCCTAATCATTATAAGCTAGCTAAACAAGATTAAGCTCTAACACATCAAGCAAGGCAAAACATTCATATAGCAAAGCATAACATTATTCGGGAACTAAAATTCAGGGATGTTACACACAACAAATAAACATTTAGTAATGCATATAAAACAAGTAAACATTTAGCACACATATCTATATTGCCTAAGTCGCAGTACATTCACAATCCTTCTATTCGGATTGCAAGCAACCACATTACGGGATCACATCACTCTCACTCACCTGAATGACAAACGTCCGAAAGCTTGCCAGGGTTTCCAATCGTTAGCCTTGCCACGTTTTCTTCGCGTCCGACACCCGAACTAGAACATTTTTCCCCGTGCGTTAGAAACGATTTACGTGAATTCTTCAATTTCGTTTTAAAAAGCTTTGAAACAATTCCCTTTTTAAAAGCACATTGCCAATATCCAAAAAGGTTTTCAAATTCAAATCACTCTTTAATAAAAATGTGTTCAAGAAAACTTTTTAAAACAATTTCTAAAATAATATCCTTATTAAAACAAAATTCATTCCTCTTAGTTTAAAAACATTTTGGTTTAAAAATCATTTTCTTTAAACATTGAATGAAATCTTAAGAAAACAACTTTTTTTTTTTTGAAAATCTTTCTTAGATCAAATACAAAAATTCAAGAAGGTAAAACTTCAAAACCAATCAAATTTATTTATTTAATTTCTCAACTTCTCAACATCATCAAACACCGATCAAAGAATATCAATTAAGAATTTCAAATTAATTTAAGTTGTTTAAATCATTCTTTTTAAATAAAACATTTTTCACAAAAACATCACAAACAAGATTCAGAACAATTCCAACTTAATTTAAATCTTTTCCAAAACACATTCAGATAGCATAAAAATAACACATACAAATCTCAAAGCATTTACAACACACACAGTGCAAGTCACATTTTTAATTATTTAAAGTTATTAATTAAATTATAATCTTAATAAATTAATCCAATTATTATTAAGAAAATAATTTAACTTAATCCTTTTAATTAATTCAACAAACCGAATTACACATGCTGAACATTTTTCCAATCACAATTAAATTTCAAAAACTTAAAATCAGTGAATCAACATTACAAAGAAATTCTTTGCACACAATCAACTAAACCTATTCATTTTGATTTCTAAAACCAAAAAGATAAAAGAAATCACACATCACTTTCACATAGCATTATGCATCATGCACCTAGAAATATAGCTATCATCATGGTCATTTTATAAAAATAATTTTCCTATCATTCAAACATATATTGGCCGAACTATACACATACAATTTGTAAAGATTTAGTGCACAAATAAAAACATACAATCATGAAATTATTTTCTTTCTTTTGGGTCCAAAACCGTGAGCACACTTAGGATAAAAATCAGCGATCATAATTCATTTTCTTAACTTAAATCAAAACAACAAGTTGAATCACAACTCACTTCAAAGATTCACATAAATTTCCTTTTTTTAAATTCAATTATTTTATGCATGTACTTTTTGAAACTCTTAGATTCACTTAATCTTATCATGCATGCTACCTATATGAGGAACAAGCCTAGCTTCCTATTTCTCCCTAGGGTGGCCGAATCTCATGATGCACCAAACAATGTTTTTGGTTCACTTTCTAAACATACAAAAGTCATATAATCACATCAAAGTATATAGGATTTCAAGGCAACTTTTTCCAAACAACATACCACATCACATAACTACAACCAAGGCATGTAAAGTAACATATTACATCATTTATTCACATAAACATGCATCATCATCATTATTAAAACAACATCTTTTTCAAACATTTTTAACATACATAAAATAAATTCAAGTTCATCATTTAGTTTTTGATAAAAATCAAGATGACACTCTAATCCTTTAAAAATGGCATGCATGAGTTTGAAATCATTAAATCTATCCTTAAACAAACATGCATCAATTTTTCACAAAATAAAAAGCATGGATTTCATTTTTTTTCTAAACATGGCCGAATGGCCTTTTACCAAATAAAACATGAACAAAAATAATCACTTAATCAAATCATGGTTATTCTTGAAAAATTATTTTAAAACTTATTTCTTTAATTTCTTTTAAAACCGAATCATACATAAAAAGAATACACAATCTTTCTCTTAAAAATTAACATGCAAACTAAAGATCTAAACATTTTTCATTCATCAAATAAGGATAATCACATACACATACTTAGATCAACTAGGACCATCACAAAAATAACATGTAAAACTAGAAACTTGAACTTTTTCACAAATCACATATAGATCATAAATTTATTTAGCAAATAACCACAAACATACACATAGATCACGGTTTAACAAGGAGATTTAACATGCAAAGCCAAATAATTTCACATTAGTATTAACTAAGTTTAGATCACTGATTTATTCATCAAATAAACATAAAAACACATCATAGGTCACAGTTTAGAGCAAGAAAATCAAACATGCAAAGACAAGGAATTTCACTAAGCTTAAATCGTGCATTTATTACTCAAATCATCACATAAACATACATGGATCATGGTGTAGAGCAAGAAAAATAGACATGCAAGAAAGATTTATTTTAGGTTTCACAAAAATCTTAGTTTTGCTTTAGATCTTTAAAGTTTTAGTTAGAAAAATATTAGATCCATCAAAAGACTTTGAACCGAAACATAAAGCATAAAGTCTAACATATTACAAATTACTTTAAGTCTTTAAAGACCAAGATCAAAGATGAGCAACACATAAAATCATCTTTCAACTCAGAAAAACTAACATGCAAAGAATAAAAAGAAAGATCTATAAACTAGAAAAAGAAAAACTAAACTATTACAAGTCTTCTCCAAGCTCTTCAAGTCCTACCATGAAAAGGGTGGGTTCTTCTAGCTCCTAATACTCTTGATCTATAAGGGAAAGGCTTTGTTCAAGCTTGGATTATTTTCTTCCTCCTTCTCCATACCTCACGACCTCTCTTCCTCTCTCTCTCTCTATTTCTTTTCTTTTCCTCTCTAAGAGTTTAATGGGCTCTTAGGAGTGTGTTTGTGTTGGTGTGAAGAAATGAGAAATTAATGGGTGAATGAACTAAGGCTCCAAGTATATATAGGCAATCACACTCTTCCTCCCTTGCCCTTATTATTTGGTTCGGCCATACACAATGGAAAGGTTAGTTTTGGCCTTACAAAAACTTGCATGGGTGGATGTTATCATATGTAAGGGGACAAGGTAGGATAGCCTAGGATTTTAGGGGTCACTTAGGCTTAAGTACTAGTTAGCACATAGTTAGGGTTTGGTTACTTGGTTTGGTTTGGTTCTAACTAGGTTTTCCTCATTTCTTAACCTATAAGCTTCTTGAAATCATACACCTAGCTTATACATGCATACACATACACGTACAACACACATACATACACACATATACACATTCATGCAAACCGTATCATACACACATATACATACAATTTACATTTTTATTTTCTTAATCTTATTTATTTAAATTCATCAATTCACACAACAAGGCAATTAATTAAAAAAAAATCACACTCATACAATCATTCTCATGTATCTTACAACAAACACACATCAAACCAAGCATTCATCACATAAAATTTAAGCCAAATCAATAAATTTTTTTTCTTTAAAACACAAATTCCAAAATTTGTATTTCACCATTCTGAAAATAAATTTTTATAAATCAACCCATAAAATTCCAAAAATTACATTTTCAAAATCTATGTTTTAAGACGATCGTTTTGATCTAAAGATCATGAAAATCCGAGTTACGGTTAAAAAGTTACAAATTTCCCATGTTAACAACTCAAAAACTTTATTTCAAATAAAATCACTTTTTAATAAAATCATAACTTATTCCTTAAAAATCAAATCAACAAATTCTCGTCCTCGAGAAATACCGTGTAGAGTCTGTCTGATCGGCGGACGGGTAGTTCCGTGAAGAAATTCCTTTTCTTTTAACCACAGCTATTGTCGCATCTTCGAACATGCACCATCTATTCGTCGCTTTTTCAAATGAATCGGACGGATTACTTGCAAAAGTAATCTCTTGGGTACTTTCAACAACAAACATGATGGGTTACAAACAGTAGGGTTTCACCGACAACAAAGGACCGAGAGGTTCAAAAGCATCAAAATATTGTCAAAATGACAGGGTTACGTTCGTTTGGGGTCAAGATACCACCACACTTAAGGTTAGACCCTTCTCATCGGTTCAAGCCTAGACGAGCTACACCTCAAAAACTTCACATTTCCCACTACTCCCCAACTTATATGACTCTTATCTCTCTAAACCTCATTTATTGCCACAGACTTAACCCCTAAATACTCCTATCCTTCACCACTTTTTGGTCAATCTTACAAAATTTCCCATCACTTAGCTCCAATCTATCCTCTTGTTGCCTTATATCTCACTAAACAATGATCCTTCTTAGACTTCTATGGTCATTATTAAATCCTTCTCTTAATTTATTGACCACTAATCCTCAAGAAACATACACTATCTCACTCTTATCTCTAACACTGGATCATATAACTTAGACAATTCTAAACCTTTTTCCACCTTCCACAATTTTTCCTCATATCCTAAACCATTAATATTCCTCAACTCGGAAACCTATTATCAATTACCACATCAAATCCTAACTTTTTACCTAACCTTGGGTCAATACTTAAGGATTCTAACCACAAATTTCACCGTCTTATCCGTTCGACTTTACCATATCATCACTTATTCACCGCTATCTAACCATTTACCAACTCAAGTCAAGACACCTAGGACTCTAAATTCTAATCATCACCTTAATTTCTCCCTCATCTTATCACTATCTAAACCATTAATTTAACCAATCCGGCATCAAAACTCTTAATCCTAATCACCTTACATAACTCACCACTTACCTAAGACTCAAAAGGGTACTTCTATTCTCTCCAAGACTCATACTCCCTTTACTATTCCTTATTCTCCTTAGTCCTTACAACTTTTACGCAATCCACACTCCATCACTTACTCCCCTGTTTAGGAATATCTACTCGACTTGATACAAGGGTCAGGGTTCAAAATTCTCACCAAGACTCTAGTAAAAGATGAAAGTCCGGCTCAAGGTCAAAAGGGGAAACTTCAGGTTCATCAACAATCAAGGCTGTGTCAGAAACAGGGTCTAAGATTTTTCAAGCGTCGTGCCAAAGCAATTTGGCACACATAGGGTTTCACAAGAAAAGTATTAATCAAAGAGGTGTTCTAGTCACAAGACAAGATCACATAGCAAGAGTGTAAGGATCATCAAAAGCAAAATGGGTTCATATCAAAGAGGAATTCAACCAAAGAAGATTCGAATCATGCATCAACATCCATGACGACACTGATCTCGGCTCCTCGTTCCCGCTATATACGAAAGCTGACGTATTCCCGAAAAGCATCCGCGCACTCTTAGCGTTCCTATTCTCATCTATCGTGATCTTGCTACTAACGCACATACAGAGACACACAACATAGTATGTAAGTCCATGCATAAGGTTACTTAGATTAACCATTGCTCTGATACCATAACTGTAACACCCCGATTCGGCAACTTGAAAACCACCGTTACTTAAATTAAATATAGTGAAAATTAGGGCCATTTTTTTTAAACAAGTGTTACACAAGATGAGAACATTTAGACTTTTAAAACATGGTTACATTTGAAAACTCATGTTCTCACATTGTATAAAACCTTTCAAGTTCCAAACCGAGGTGTCACAAGACACCGCACTTTGAAACCCGTTTTCCAAAACATCCTTTAAAACGTAGCCCGTTTGTTTGTTCCAAAACAACAATGTTAAATAAAACTTTTGCCGGGGTACAGTATGACAGAGCTACGGTAACTAAGAACTTACAATGGAGTACAATGCTCCGAGGGGATTACCTTTCTTCTAGTCATACTCCCTAAGACTTGTCGTCTAACTCCGGATCTTGGCAGCCCAAGCTCTCCAAGTACAAGTAGAGTCGTTCTCATCTGCTGCCTCAGGGATCTCCTCCAGGTACCACCTTCAGGGACAAACTTCTATGTTCCTCTTGAGGGGCACAGATGCATCACTACACGCTACGCCATCTACCAATTGCAATATCAGCAATTGCCGATACGACAACATGGTAGGAGAGAGTCAGTGTTCCGAACACTAACGGGTTGACCATGCGGTCTCATGGTAGATTTAATATAAGGGTAGATAGACAGAACAATATACTAAAATAGCATAACATAGACATTTATCATAATGCAATCATATCATCATCAACATACACATATATATAACATGTTACACATAGCCTGTATGAATCACATATAACAAAGCATATCATAATGTTCTAAACATATAAATATCATCACTCATCACCAAATCATTATGCTTACAAATCTTTTCCATTCTTTCTTCCATTGTTACCTCAAGATTTATTATGCCACGAATCATTTCTCGTGCTTGTCTTATAATTTTACTCAACGCTTAATATTTTTATTGTACTTTTCTTTAATACATCTTAGTCTTTTAAGTTTTAATGTTCTAGTTCGCTCAATGATGGGGGGAACATCATCATTGAGGAAGTCACACACGTCTACATCTCCTCGGTCATCCACCCAACCTAGTCGCAAGCAAAACAGGAGTACAGGACCTTTACCACACGGGCACGATAGCTGTCTCACAATCAAATGGTCCCAGACCGGGAGGACTACAGCCTCAAATCAATTCAATTCATATCATATCATTTCATATCATATAATCAACGCATGCTCTCAGCGGCAATCTCAAATGCCCCGTTCCAGTCCCTCTCACTGTTCTAGACTTGCATTCAAGGGGGCGACAGTACAATTCTAGTTACGGTGCAGAACTTGCCACCCAGTCCCTACCACGTTAGTACGCCACATGTGGGGTTCGTTCTTCCTAGAAAGCACTCTAGACTTCTTGACGTTTCACCGTCATCGTCCTCCCCTCATGCAATCTCCACCTGAGTATCCGCAGATACCCATAGTATCTTCCTCTCCACTACTTCAGTACGACACTCATGCCTCACCGCGTTTTTAAATGTCTTTTAAAGTCTTTTAAAGGTTTTAGCGTTTTAATTAGCGGCTGAATCCTAACGGTCGATTCATCCTTAGTGCATCCCTTCAATGAAACCCGACCACTAATCGCAATCCGTTCCCCCTAAGAAACTCAATGGCATCATGCCTCATAACGCTTTCATCTCACTCTCAGCATCTTTCTCAGCAGCATCATCATCAGCATCTTGCTCCTCAGTTATTACTTGGTAGCACCATCGGGGTCGTTCTCCTCGATTGTTGTTCCGCCGCATCATTAGCATCACTCTTCTTAGTTGTTCCTTAGTAGCACCGTCAGCAGCATCGTCATCACCACGCTTCCGCTCGCCTTATCGGTTATTTCTTGTCCCCATCTCAAACACCATCTTTTATTTCATTTCTTTCACAACTCGTTATTAATTCTCTTTCACAGTTTCATTCACATCGCGCTTTATCTCTTTCGCAATCGTCTCTTATAATTTTCTCTTTAATCTTAACTCATCATTATCTCTTACTTAATTATTTCTCATATATCGTGTTCGCATCAGTTTTCTCTTTTCAGTCTTATCTCATTACTTTCACGGTTTCATTATTATTATTTCGCTATCCAGACATAATCAAACAATTTCTAAACAAAATAAAGTATGCACAACAAATAAACATTTAGTAATGCATATAAAACAAGTAAACATTTAGCACACATATCTATATTGCCTAAGTCGCAGTACATTCACAATCCTTCTATTCGGATTGCGAGCAACCACGTTACGGGATCACAGCACTCTCACTCACCTGAATGACAAACGTCCGAAAGCTTGCCAGGGTTTCCAGTCGTTAGCCTTGCCACGTTTTCTTCGCGTCCGACACCCGAACTAGAACATTTTTCCCCGTGCGTTAGAAACGATTTACGTGAATTCTTAAATTTCGTTTTAAAATGCTTTGAAACAATTCCCTTTTTAAAAGCACATTGCCAATATCCAAAAAGGTTTTCAAATTCAAATCACTCTTTAATAAAAATGTGTTCAAGAAAACTTTTTAAAACAATTTCTAAAATAATATCCTTATTAAAACAAAATTCATTCCTCTTAGTTTAAAAACATTTTGGTTGAAAAATCATTTTCTTTAAACATTGAATGAAATCTTAAGAAAACAACTTTTTTTTTTAAAATCTTTCTTAGATCAAATACAAAAATTCAAGAAGGTAAAACTTCAAAACCAATCAAATTGATTTATTTAATTTCTCAACTTCACAACATCATCAAACACCGATCAAAGAATATCAATTAAGAATTTCAAATTTATTTAAGTTGTTTAAATCATTCTTTTTAAATAAAACATTTTTCACAAAAACATCACAAACAAGATTCAGAACAATTCCAACTTAATTTAAATCTATTCCAAAACACATTCAGATAGCATAAAAATAACACATACAAATCTCAAAGCATTTAAAACACACACAGTGCAAGTCACATTTTTAATTATTTAAAGTTATTAATTAAATTATAATCTTAATAAATTAATCCAATTGTTCTTAAGAAAATAATTTAACTTAATCCTTTTAATTAATTCAACAAACCGAATTACACATGCTGAACATTTTTCCAATCACAATTAAATTTCAAAAACTTAAAATCAGTGAATCAACATTACAAAGAGATTCTTTGCACACAATCAACTAAACCTATTCATTTTGATTTCTAAAACCAAAAAGATAAAAGAAATCACACATCACTTTCACATAGCATTATGCATCATGCACCTAGAAATATAGCTATCATCGTGGTCATTTTATGAAAATAATTTTCATATCATTCAAACATATATTGGCCGAAATATACACATACAATTTGTAAAGATTTAGTGCAAAAATAAAAACATACAATCTTTAAATTATTTTCTTTCTTTTGGGTCCAAAACCGTGAGCACACTTAGGATAAAAATCAGCGATCATAATTCATTTTCATAACTTAAATCAAAACAACAAGTTGAATCACAACACACTTCAAACATTCACATAAATTTCCTTTTTTTAAATTCAATTATTTTATGCATGTACTTTTTGAAACTCTTAGATTCACTTAATCTTATCATACATGCTACCTATATGAGGAACAAGCCTAGCTTCCTATTTCTCCCTAGGGTGGCCGAATCCCATGATGCACCAAACAATGTTTTTGGTTCACTTTCTAAACATACAAAAGTCATATAATCACATCAAAGCATATAGGATTTCAAGGCAACTTTTTCCAAACAATATACCACATCACATAACTACAACCAATGCATGTAAAGTAACATAATACATCATTTATTCACATAAACATGCATCATCATCATTAAAACAACATCTTTTTCAAACATTTTTAACATACATAAAATAAATTCAAGTTCATCATTTAGTTTTCGATAAAAATCAAGATGACACTCTAATCCTTTAAAAATGGCATGCATGAGTTTTAAATCATTAAATCTATCCTTAAACAAACATGCATCAATTTTTCACAAAATAAAAAGCATGGATTTCATTTTTTTTCTAAACATGGCCGAATGGCCTTTTACCAAATAAAACATGCACAAAAATAATCACTTAATCAAATCATGGTTATTCTTGAAAAATTATTTTAAAACTTATTTCTTTAATTTCTTTTAAAACCGAATCATACATAAAAAGAAAACACAATCTTTCTCTTAAAAATTAACATGCAAACTAAAGATCTAAACATTTTTCATTCATCAAATAAGGATAATCACATACACATACTTAGATCAACTAGGACCATCACAAAAATAACATGTAAAACTAGAAACTTGAACTTTTTCACAAATCACATATAGATCATAAATTTATTTAGCAAATAACCACAAACATACACATAGATCACGGTTTAACAAGGATATTTAACATGCAAAGCCAAATAATTTCACATTAATGTTAACTAAGTTTAGATCATAGATTTATTCATCAAATAAACATAAAAACACATCATAGGTCACGGTTTAGAGCAAGAAAATCAAGCATGCAAATACAAGGAATTTCACTAAGCTTAGATCGTGCATTTATTCATCAAATCATCACATAAACATACATGGATCATGGTGTAGAGCAAGAAAAATAGACATGCAAGAAAGATTTATTTTAGGTTTCACAAAAATCTTAGTTTTGCTTTAGATCTTTAAAGTTTTTGTTAGGAAAATATTGGATCCATCAAAAGACTTTGAACCGAAACATAAAGCATAAAGTCTAACATATTACAAATTACTTTAAGTCTTTAAAGTCCAAGATCAAAGATGAGCAACACATAAAATCATCTTTCAATTAGAAAAACCAACATGCAAAGAATAAAAAGAAAGATCTATAAACTAGAAAAAGAAAAACTAAACTATTACAAGTCTTCTCCAAGCTCTTCAAGTCCTACCATGAAAAGGGTGGGTTCTTGTAGCTCCTAATACTCTTGATCTATAAGGGAAAGGCTTTGTTCAAGCTTGGATTATCTTCTTCCTCCTTCTCCATACCCCACGGCCTCTCTTCCTCTCTCTCTCTCTATTTCTTTTCTTTTCCTCTCTAAGAGTTTAATGGGCTCTTAGGAGTGTGTTTGTGTTGGTGTGAAGAAATGAGAAATGAATGGGTGAATGAACTAAGGCTCCAAGTATATATAGGCAATCACACTCTTCCTCCCTTGCCCTTATTATTTGGTTCGGCCATACACAATGGAAAGGGTAGTTTTGGCCTTACAAAAACTTGCATGGGTGGATGTTATCATATGTAAGGGGACAAGGTAGGATAGCCTAGGATTTTAGGGGTCACTTAGGCTTAAGTACTAGTTAGCACATAGTTAGGGTTTGGTTACTTGGTTTGGTTTGGTTCTAACTTGGTTTTCCTCATTTCTTAACCTATAAGCTTCTTGAAATCATACACCTAGCTTATACATGCATACACATACACGTACAACACACATACATACACACATATACACATTCATGCAAACCGTATCATACACATACATGTACATACAATTTACGTTTTTATTTTCTTAATCTTAATTAAATTCATCAATTCACACAACAAGACAATTAATTAAAAAAAATCACACTCATACAATCATTCTCATGTATCATACAGCAAACACACATCAAACCAAGCATTCATCACATAAAATTTAAGCCAAATCAATAAATTTGTTTTCTTTCAAAAACACAAATTCCAAAATTCGTATTTTGTAACACCCTTAATTTTCGTCTCCCGAATAATAGGAAATTAATAATAAAAAGTTTTATTATTAATTTATAGAATTTTTCAAGTTTATATTTTGTATTTAATTAGCCTTAAATATAAAAATAAGTTGAAATATTTTTATAAGGCAAATAAATGCAAAATATAAGGATATTGCATTTTGGTCCCTGAATGAGGACTTAAAGGTAATATTGAAAAGGTTCTTGGAGGGAAAGATTTAAAAATATTAATTTTTAAATTTTGTACTAATCTAACCCGTTAGTAATGCCCTGTAACCGGTTAGACGATGAACCCAGAAACTGGGTTAGTGGATTTTGATGAGTAATCACTTGATTAATCCTGAATTCGCCACGATTACAGCTTGAATCAAGTGGAAAACCACGCGTCAATGTGCATGTAACCTGGGTTGGTCTATATATAGATGAATTGTTGATGAAATTAGGGTTGAATTTCTGAAATTGAGAAGGGAGGCTTTGTTCTAGGGTTTCATTTTCGTCCTGAGGAATTCGTCCTTGTTTCTGAGAGTGAGATTGAGAGCCATACACCATTACAAAGCTTACATCTTGAGCTTTGTAAAGATACCAAATTTGTGAGTTGAGGGTTTGTGTGGAAGGAGAAATCGACTTGGGAAGTTGGAACTGGAATAGCTGGAGTCTGAGTTTTCTAGTTCAGGAAGCTTAGTTTGGGACTGGGTTTTGGTAAGTATAGTCAACCTCTAAGTCTCAAATCTCTTTGATTCTCTAGTGCATGTTACCTATTTTGAGTCCTAACTGTTTTCCCCAATTTCTTTGGCTATTTACTATGTCAAAACTTTTGGTCTTTGGACCCTGTTGGTGAAATTCGTGGCTGAGAGCAGAGCTGTAAGTTTGTGAGAAATCTGGGGAGTTTTCTTAAAGTTCTGTGTCAATCTTCATCAAATTCAGTCTTAAGGTATGGGAGAAGTCTACCTTATACTAGATTTAGACTAAAATTCAAGTGATTTAGGATTTGAGTTAACAAAACTCAAAAAGGGCATTATGTGCAATATGGCACAAAGGCTTGGAGGCCAAATTCTTGCTCAATGTTGTTTTGAGCAACTTTATGTTGATGCATGCAAAGTATATTGAATACTGAATTCTGGATTTAAATGCTTATGATAAGTTTTGTCGTATTAAATTGTGTTTATGTGAATTTTTATGCAATTTGATGCAAAAAGCTTGATGCATGCACTTTGAATTTGGTTTCTGTGATGAAACCTGTTTGTTTAAGGTATATGAACCCTGTTGAATGATGAATAATGGTTAGATTTGAGAATTAAAGAAAATGATGTGTTAAAACCCTTATTTTGAAGGACTGACTGCATAATCTATCCGGTTACTCGATATTCATAACCGGTTAGACACTGCAGAATTTCAAAAGAAAATTAGTTTATGAAACAGTCTTGAAGTTTCACTAATTTTACTCAAATCTATACCTGAATTTCACTGGAAAGAATATGAAAATGAGGTAACAATACTTTCTTGGTTCAGATTTTAAGGTAAAGGGTTAATACCTTAAATTAATGGAATAATTTCAAGAGGAAATTATACTTTATTGGACACAGAATGTGATTGGAACTTTTGAATGATGAAAACTGTGATTTTTGAGGCACAAAACAATATTTAACTTGTTTATGGATTGGGCAGTGAATTCAAGAAAAAGGGTTTTTTCTGAATTGCAATGGTAAACAGTTCAGGTCTGTAATTCTAACCGGTTAGCCTGAAACTGTAACCGATTAGTACCTGAATCTGAAAAATAAAAAGTTAAGTTTTTGAATACCATTGATTTTGTTTTACCCAATCTAAGTTTAAGGGCATGTTTTGAGAAAATTCAAAGGAGAATTTTATGCCAAAGTGTATGCCTCAAATAAATCATTCAAAAGGGATATTGGAATATTTCTAAATCACACTAATTAATGTAAAGATAAAACCAACCCTGATATTTGTGCATCCATATAGACTGGAAGTCTGGTTGGTAGGAACGTTTATCATATTCTGGGAATATGAGGAGGGTATTCCGGGAGTACCAAATTATAACCTACTTGATGACACATTATAGATATGTGGCCAGTGTCCGGGACCTGGTTTTTATGCGTTCTGGGAACGTATGCGTTCTGGGAACGTGGTGCACACTCCGGGAGTGATGCTTATTATCCAAGTATGGTTCGGCATTATGTTTTGGGAACAAATGTCGGTGTTCCGGGAACACAAGGGTGTATTGGATGGACGTCCAAGATGGACTTTTAGAGGCCTCAGTTGTGGATAGAAAATCATACATCATGCCACTTGCATTATAAGAGTTATAATGTTGAAAACTGGTGTGCTCATATGTATTTGCATTATGATCTGTCCATGATATATTTGTGATGGTAATTTTAGTCTTTATATATTATGTATATGTGTATACTTACTCCCTGTGCCCTGTTTAGGTGATGGCCAGATACCTAGCTTGCATCGAGATACGCCCTATCCCTAGTGGCATATGGACGTATGAGGAGCACCGTGCCACTTTTGAGGGGAAGGTTGAGATCACTCTCTACCACCCTAACCCTCTGGTGCGACTGCGACCTCGTCGATTTAGGATTCCCTTAGTCTACACTATGCATGTTCCACCTTTTTATACATATAGAGGACCACCCCCGGCTCGACCTATGCGTCGTTTTCATAGTTTTCGTTTTAGAGCTGCCACTCGTTCCCATCCTTCCTCCCATAGAGTTGTCACTGAGGAGACTCCTTCTCCTGGTCCGACTGACATGGATAGGACTGCTTCTGTAGACCTTAGACCCAGTGGTGGGGTCTCTACACAGTCGGGCGAGGTCGAGGAGGACCCTGTGGAGGATGAGAGCGAGGAGGAGATGCATGTTGAGCCGACTGTTTCTGCTAGAGGTGGACCCGCTGGTTCATAGGAGCCTGCATAGCGTAGATGTTTTGGATCCTAGATCCTAGGGATAGAGCTGTGGAGGATCTGAGGAGCTGCTGAGGACACGAATAACTTGCTCTGGGACTTCTGTTTTGGATTTTGTTATATATATTGTATATATAAGAGAGGTCTTAGAGTGAGCTTTTATTTTATGCAGCTGGTCTGTATATGTTTCATCAAAACTTGCTATCTCGACTTTTTATCACTTGCTACTGACTGTACTGATGGGGTTTATATTATGACTTATATATATATATATGATGTTTCTTTACCTCAGCAGTGCCCATAAGTATTACTTTTACTTTCGCGAACTCTGATTTCTATTAAGAAAGGATTCGACGATAAGTTTATGCTTTATATATTCAACTCGAGAGGCAAATGGTATGTTTTAATATTAACTATGAAGAGTATTTTCTATAGTTAAGGAAATGTTATCTCGAGAGCCTTTTCGAAAACTAAGATATTGTTAAGCCGAACTTTCAAAAATGGTTTATGTTCAAAAAGGGTTTATGAACGAGCGAGTACTAGTTCTAAAAAGGAAAAAAATTTTCTAGCCCAAATTTTGATAGCAAGTATTCAATTATTTGGAAATATTAATTATTTTCAAGTTCAAAAGAGAGCGTCACATATTTCACCATTCTGAAAATAAATTTTTATAAATCAACCCAGAAAATTCCAAAAATTACATTTTCAAAATCTATGTTTCAAGACGATCGTTTTGATATAAAGATCATGAAAATCCGAGTTACGGTTAAAAAGTTACAAATTTCCCATGTTAACAACTCAAAAACTTTATTTCAAATAAAATCACTTTTTCATAAAATCATAACTGTAACACCCCTAATTTTTGTCTCCCGGATAATAGGAAATTAATAATAAAAGTTTTATTATTAATTTACATGGTTTTCCAATTTTATGTTTTGTATTTAATTAGCCGGAAATATAAAAATAAATTGAAATATTTTTATATGGCAAATAAATGCAAAATATAAGAATATTGCATTTTAGTCCCTGAAATAGGACCTAAATGTAATATTGAAAAGGTTCTTGGAGGGAAAGATTTAAAAATATTAATTTTTAAATTTTGAACTAATCTAACCGGTTAGTAATGCCCTGTAACCGGTTAGACGATGAACCCAGAAACTGGGTTAGTGGAATTTGATGAGTAATCACTTGATTAATTCGTTTAATCGCCACGAAATCAGTTCAGTGATAATGGGAAACACGCGTCAGTGTGCATGCAAGGTTAATTTCTCTATAAAAACCCATAATTCTGATCAAATTGGGTTGTTGATGCTCTGGTTTGAGGTGAATCTCTATTTAGGGTTTCAAAATCGTCCCTTCCAATTCTCTCTTGTTGTTGCGAGTTAGCTTTCGAGTGATACACAGTTGTAAAGCTTACATCAAGAGCTTTACAAAGATATAAACATTGTGAGTTGAGGGTTAGGGAGCTAGGAGAACGAAGTCTTTGAAGTGGAGGAGTTTAAAACTGTTTCTGCAACCAACTGATTCTTGGAGCTTAGTTGGAACTTCAATTTGGGTAAGTGTATGAACTCCTTTGACCTCAAATCACTTCGAATCTCTAGTGCATGTTACCTAAATCCAATCCTAATCATTTTCCCTAATTTGTTTGGCCAAAATCTATGTTGAAATCTTTGGTGTTTGGACCCTGCTGCTGAAATCGTGGGTAAAAGAGCAGACTAGGGATTTTGGTGGAATCTGTGAGTTTCTCTTCAAACTCAGTGTCATTACTCATCAAACACTATCCTAAGGTATGGGAGAAGTCTACCTTATACTATATTTAGACTAAAAATCAAGTGATTTAGGATTTGAGTTAGCAAAACTCAAAAGGGCATTATGTGTTTAAAGCACAAAGGCTTGGAGGCCAAAATTCTGGCTCAATTCTGTGTGAGCAAATTTCAATTGATGCATGCAAGTGATTTAAGGTTTAAAATCTGAAAATAATTGTTGATTATGAGTTTTGAGGTATTGATTGGTGTTTGTATGGATTTCTATGCAAATTGATACCATAATCTTGATGCATGCAAATTGAATGTATTTCTGGGTATGAACATATTGCTTTTAAGGCATATGAACTCTGAGAATGTTGAAAATCGGTTAGATTTGAGAAATGAAAAGAATGATTTGTCAAAACTCTTGTTTTAGTAGACTGACTGCATAATCTAACCGGTTACTCGATAATTGTAACCGGTTAGACACTGTAAAATTTCAAAGAAAATCAGTTTATTAAATCAGTCCTGAAGTTTTAGTGGTTTTTGATCAAATCTATACTTTATTTTCATCAGAAATAATATGAATATGAGTTGTTATAATGTCATGGTTCAGATTTGAAGGATAAGAATTAAATGCCTTAAGTTAAAGAGATGAACTCAAGAGGAAACTATGTTCATTTGGAAAGAGAAAGTGATTTAGACTTTTGAATGATGAAAACAGTGGCTTTTGAGGCATAAAACAATGTTAAACTTGTTTATAGATTGGGTAGAGAATTCAAGAAAAAGGGTTTTTCTGAATTACAATGGTAAACATTTCAAGTCTGTAATTCTAACCGGTTAGCCTGAAACTGTAACCGGTTAGTACCTGAATCTGAAAAGTAAAAAGTTAAGTTTTTGAATATCATTGGTTATGTTTTTCCAAATCTGAGCTTAAGGGCATATTTTTGAGATAATTCAAAGGAGAATTTTTGTGCCAAAGATTATGCCTCAAATAAATCATTCAAAAGGAGAAATTGGAATATTTCTAAATCACATTAATTAATGTAAAGATAAAACCAACCCTGATATTTGTGCATCCATATAGACTGGAAGCTTGGTTGGTAGGAACGTTTATCATATTTTGGGAATATGAGGAGGGTACTCCGGGAGTACCAGATTATAACCTACTTGATGACACATTATAGATATGTGGCCAGTGTCCGGGACCTGGTTTTTATGCGTTCTGGGAACGTATGCGTTCTGGGAACGTGGTGCACACTCCAGGAGTGATGCTTATTATCCAAGTATGGTTCGGCATTACGTTCTGGGAACGAATGTAGGTGTTCCGGGAACACAAGGGTGTATTGGATGGACGTCCAAGATGGACTTTTAGAGGCCTCAGTTGTGGATAGAAAATCATAGATCATGCCACTTGCATTATAAGAGATATAATGTTGAAAAATTGGTGTGCTCATATGTAATTGCATTATGATTTGTCCATGATATACTTGTGTTTGTAATTTTAGTCTTTATCAATTATGTATATGTGTATACTTACTCCCTGTGCCCTGTTTAGGTGATGGCCAGATACCTAGCTTGCATCGAGATACGCCCTATCCCTAGTGGCATATGGACGTATGAGGAGCACCGTGCCACTTTTGAGGGGGAGGTTGAGATCACTCTCTACCACCCTAACCCTCTGGTGCGAGTGCGACCTCGTCGATTTAGGATCCCATTAGTCTATACTATGCATGTTCCACCCTTTTATACATATAGAGGACCACCCCGGCTCGACCTATGCGTCATTTTCATAGTTTTCGTTTCAGAGCTGTAACATCCTAAGCTTTTATTTAAATGAAATAATTATTAAAAACCTTAGAAAAATAGGAAAAGTGACTTAATGAATTTTGGTAGAGATGGGAGTGGTGATTATAAGTCCTAGGAGTTGTATAGAAGGCAATTGTGGCTTTGGGCAAAGTCAAATAAGCGAAATCGGGAGTTAAATCGGCGTTTTAGATGTTAGAAATCGACCGAAAAGAGAAAATTAGAAATTTATTATGGGATGCTAAGAAAATCAATTCCACCGTTGGATGTCAAGTTTATGGGGTGAAGAAGCTTGTCTAAAAATTTGGACCCGATCCGACGGTTAACGAAAAAGTTACGGCGAATCGAAGTTTGGAAATTCTGGTGCATGCCCAGGCGCACCGGTGCACGCCCATGTGCACCACTGTTCATTGGTGCACCAACTCAGGAGCTTTTTCGCTCAGGCGCACCATTCCGTGCGCTCAGGCGCGCGGGAATCACACCATGCCACGCACCGTTCCGTTCTGGCGCGCCAAACTCCCCCAACACCCAGTAGCTGGCGCATCAGCCATGCACCAGCTTGGTGCTGGTGCTGATCCTGCGCTCAGGCGCAAAATCTGGCGCTCAGGCGCGCGACGCACACCAGATCAGATCTGGTGCGTCCAAAATTAAACTTGGGGCCAAAGTTTTGTTCCCAGCCACACGATCTTGCTGGTCTTAAGGCAAGAAAATAAAACCCAAAACAAACACAAAACCTTCATACTCCAACACCATTTCAACCCATCATCCTCATCAAGTTCCCTCCACTCCAAGGCCATCTTCCACCACCAAACCACCATAAACACATAGTTTTGGGCACCTCAAACCCAAAACCACCAAGCTCCATCAATCCTTGCACCATGGAAGTGGGTTAAAGCTTCATCCTCTTCCTCCCTAGGACCACATGAATCACTCCCACCTCCATTCTCCTTGGTTTTTCATTTTTCCACCATTGATTTGGGTAAGTAAGCTTCTTGCCATGAGTTAATTTCTTTCTCATTCAAACTCTCCTTAGTTCATGGATTTTGTTCTAAAACCCTTAGGGTTCTTGCACCCATGATCATGTAGGGTTTTGTCTCATGCCTTCCAACTCAAACCAAGGAAAGGATAAGGATAATTCTTCTTGTGCTCTCTCAAATAGGGTGGTATATCATCATTTCATCATTTCCTTGTTGAGGTGGCAAGCTAGACTTAGAAAGTTCAAAGTTTCCAATATTTTGAGCTAGGGCTCACTAAGGTTCTATTTACTCTTTGCTAATTTAAGGTAAGGAGTGGGTTATAGTGAGTATTACCTTACTCTGGGGTTTAGTTTACAATATGCATATAATGGGTACTAAGATTTTTGTGTTAGTTTAGGTTGATATAATATAGAATAATTGCTAGAATAGAATTTATGACTTAGGGAATTTATTTTGATGTTGATATATTGCATTTTGTGATTTGGTGATGTTGATGAATTAAATGCGTATATTGTATCATACCCGGACGCTGTAAGTCGCAATCGCACGGTGGTGCGAGCGCAGTAGGACGTGACCAGGGGATTGAGAAACATACCCGGACGCAGTAAGTCGTGAGTGCATAGGAGTGCAGACGCAGTAGGTCGTGACCAGGGGATTTACCCGGACGCAGTAAGTCGTGAGTGCACAGGAGTGCAGACGCAGTAGGTCGTGACCAGGGACAGACAAAAAGAATATTAATATGATTAAAATACATGGAACGAAAGACTTAAGAAAATGTTAAATGAAATCGACTTGAGAAACTAATGAATACTTGAAAATGAATTGTGATACTTTGACTCTTATTATGTTGTCATTGAATTGTTATTTGTGTATGGCTTAGTGTTGCATTATGTCTTAATTGGAAACTGCCTCCCCATTTTATGTGTAATACTCACTCCTTACTATCTCCACAGGTACTGAGGAAGAGTTTGCACAAGATCAGGCCGAGCAGGAGTACTCTCCCTCATAGGGAGAGTAGGTCACTTATTATTATGTAGGACATGGAAATGTCCTGGGCTCGATGATGTGAATCCTTTTTGTTGTATATAAATGTAAATAGCTTTTGGGGCTCCAGGACGACTCCTTTTGGGAAAGGGGTCTATTTTGGGGAAAAACTGTTTCCTAACTTGTTTATATTCCGCTAACTCTGATGTCTAGATTCTGATGTTTTAAACTTGTTTCTGACGGGTGTACGAAGGTGCACTAGCTTATATATATATATATATATATATATATATATATATATATATATATATGTGAATAGCCCTACTTGCTTTTAAATTTGAAAATATGTTATTTATCAGGTTGCAGGAAAACAGAAATTTTGGAAAAGTCTTAAAAACTAACGAAACTCCGTCCGTTTGACGGGAGATTTTCTTATGAATTAAAAATAACTAAGAGTTTTTACTAATCAATTTATAAGTTAAAAATGAAATTTTCAAGTTGCTATTTTTAATTAAGGGTAAAAAAAAAACGGGTAAATAAACTTAGGTGTTACATTTTATGGTATCAGAGCAGTTTCCCTCGGCCTTTGGAGTGTGGACTCACATCTCCAAATGGTTACTCACCAAGCGAGTAACCGATATAAGTAAATAAGTGACTAAATTAGAGTAATAAGATAGAGTAGTTATTACTGCTAAATAATATATGTATTAACTTGTCATTTTTTCTAGTATTAGAAGTTATGGCAAGCAGGCGCAGTGACGGTGATAGGATCGCTGCAATCATAGAGAGTTTGGTCCAAATCAATCAAAGGCAAGCTGAATTGGTGGCTACGGCTGTGACAACCATAGCCTCACTTAACCAGTCATCTCAGGCAATTCAGGATCCCTCCCCAGCTGAAATTCATTGGTTGACTGAATTCAAGTGGCATGGTCCCCCTAAGTTCGAGGGTGGCTATGATCCGAATGTAACTCGGAAGTGGCTTCGGGAGATAGAAGAAATTCTCCACGATATTTCGCCGCCTGAGGAACAGAAAGTCCTTCTGGTTCAATATGCACTCGTTGGAGAAGCAAGGTTCAAAAGTGTATGGAGACCAATGAACAAAAAGTGACATGGGACACATTCAAGGAAAGGTTCCGGGGAAAGTATCTTTTCGAAGATGTCCGAAAGGAGAAGGAACGTGCTTTCCTATGCTTGAGACAAGAGAACATGAGTGTTGAGGAATATGTAGGGAAATTTGAGGATCTGATTCGCTATGCTACCAGCTATAAGGGTGTGAATGAAGAAATTAAATGCATCAAGTTCCTTGCAGGACTCCGTGGAGATCTTACAGCAGTTCTTGGAAAGGTACCCATGGACAACTTTGCTCAGCTAGTACATTGGGCCAGCGTTTGGGATAAAGGTATGGCGAGGTCGAAAGTTGCCACAGGGAAATCAAAGGTTCATTCTAAACCTGAGATCGAGAGGGTTACTTCAAAGAAAGCAAGGCTGATGGTAACCCCTCAGTTTCCCAAGTCTACTTGTGTCCATTGTGGGAAGTTTCATGGGGGCGAATGTTGGAAGGTGCTGAGAAAAAGTACGAAAGGGCGTTGTTTTCAATGTGGGCAACTGGGGCATTTCATTGCAAATTGTCCCCTGAAGGGTGTACGGGAGGAAGCAGTTATGTCACAGCAGCAGCAGGCACCTGGAAGTCAGCATATTCCGAGGGGTACGTCTTGTATATTGCGATCTTTTGTAGTTGTTGTTGGAATTAGGAAATTGTGTATTCTTGCAAATTTTCCCTCGTCGCCCTATAAAATTATGAACATCTTAGGAGCTGTAAGTTTCTACCCTTGTTAAGCTTTTAGTAAAACCATATGAAGTATACTCCCTCTATCTATTTTAAATGGCTGGCCAATAGTTCAAAATAAGTTAATGTTGGGCCTAAGCGAACGAAAATCAATCAACCAATGCCCTTAGGTATTGTAGGAAGCGATTTTCTTCGACGTCGCTTTGATAGCTACATTCCTTGGATTGTATTCCTGATTTAGGTCTCGTTCTGGAAATTAGTGGTCATAGGAAAAGACTTAGAACTTCTGAGTCCTTATAACAGAAAACCGTGGAAAATTTAGTGATATACCAAAATAAATCTGACCTTAGAAAGAGCTTATAAGTGTAAGGCATTAGTTAAGACGCTTAAGCAAGAACTGCGATAATGTTATTATCTAATGGAGTGTGAGGTTAGAACCGATCACTCTAATCCTTGCATTTGTTAAATGATAACATTGTCAACAACCATTTAACAGTGATGTACTATTAATAGACGTGAGATTAGGGATTGATCACCTCAATCTTTTCATCTATTAACGGATACTATCATCACAACCTTTTAAGTGAAATCGAGACAGCCGAAGCAGTGGCTTCCAAGAAGTAAATCCCTTGTAAGAAAATCAGCTGACCGGAAAATACCTTTCCCAAAACTTGTTGTAAAATCTAGAATTTGACCTAGAACAAAATGGAAGGAAGGAGAACATTAGGTTTTTTTCCCGATTGTAGATAGTATTAGTGCATACTAGAATCATAGAACGAGTTAAGCAAAACCTTACATGAACTAACTCTAACTATCATAGAGACCGAACCGAATATGGGTAATCCAGAACTTACTGGGAATCTTACCAAGATTCCTAGATGACCCTCTGTCATGAGAAAAAATCTTAATAAATTTGTGAAGTCTCCACATCGAGGCTGAACAATTTTAATGATTGACCAACCACAAGTGGTAAAACACCGCTTGGCCTTCAATCGTAGAAGTGGTGTAAATCTTACGCGTGTTGTGACCCCTAAAAGTAACATAAGAGTCAGATTCATAGACACTCTTAGTCTATACCGAATTTATTCAAGCATCCTTGAAGGTTTGATTCAAAGTAGGTGAAAGTTTGGTCATTAACAAGCATCAAGACTTGGTTTATAACTCTATAGAGTTAGCTTAGTGAACAACGAAACACCTAGATCTCAAGTATATATATGACCACCTTGGATCATGATTACCGAATCATCATTTGAATGCTCTATCACTATTTCTGTGAAACTTTGACTAATGATTCGATTAGTAAAAGTGGATCTCTTTCTTCTTATTCTATTTGGTCCGATGTGATTATAGATTAGTGGCTTTTACGTCATAATCAAAGATTGCCTCCTTCTAGCCGACTAAGAAGAGCGAATTCGCGACTTACCCTTAATTCTCATCCTGGAATATTCATTATCCCTGGAGTCCCCGTTTTATCTACTCGGCTCGTTCCTTATGGACGAGTAGAGTTCTAGCCATGATCCGTTGTACTCTGCAAAAGTCTGTGGATTACATGATCTTATTCTGTCTCCTTAACATAGCAACATAAATTCTTCGTGAAATTCTATGGATTTAGCAATTGTCATCGTTTAATTCTTGCATTCTTCGTCGGAAGTTCCATGGGAGACGATCAAAAGCGGATACAATCGGTCACTTACCTTAGGGTATCGAGATGATATAGTATGTTAATGCCAAGTGGGGGAGTAACTTAGCAATCCAACTTGGGTTTTGTCTAAGTAAAAGTGAGTCGAGAAGTAGACGAACTAAAATGGGAGGAAAATCCAAACCGTAGGCTAAAGTTTTATCAGTAGGGTGGTTCTCCAATTGAGGGACAGAATGGAATTTCGGGGACGAAATTCCAGTAAGTGTGGGAGAATTGTAACATCCTAAGCTTTTATTTAAATGAAATAATTATTAAAAACCTTATAAAAATAGGAAAAGTGACTTAATGAATTTTGGTAGAGATGGGAGTGATGATTATAAGTCCTAGGAGTTGTATAGAAGGCAATTGTGGCTTTGGGCAAAGTCAAATAAGCGAAATCGGGAGTTAAATCGGCGTTTTAGATGTTAGAAATCGACCGAAAAGAGAAAATTAGAAATTTATTATGGGATGCTAAGAAAATCAATTCCACCGTTGGATGTGAATTTTATGGGGTGAAGACGCTTGTCTAAAAATTTGGACCCGATCCGACGGTTAACGAAAAAGTTACGGCGAATCGAAGTTTGGAAATTCTGGTGCACGCCCAGGCGCACCAGTGCACGCCCAGGCGCAACACTGTTCATTGGTGCACCAACTCAGGAGCTTTTTCGCTCAGGCGCACCATTCCGTGCGCTCAGGCGCGCGGGAATCACACCATGCCACGCACCGTTCCGTTCTGGCGCGCCAAACTCCCCCAACACCCAGCAGCTGGCGCATCAGCCATGCACCAGCTTGGTGCTGGTGCTGATCCTGCGCTCAGGCGCAAAATCTGGCGCTCAGGCGCGCGCGCACGCCAGATCAGATCTGGTGCGTCCAAAATTAAACTTGGGGCCAAAGTTTTGTTCCCAGCCACACGATCTTGTTGGTCTTAAGGCAAGAAAATAAAACCCAAAACAAACACAAAACCTTCATACTCCAACACCATTTCAACCCATCATCCTCATCAAGTTCCCTCCACTCCAAGGCCATCTTCCACCACCAAACCACCATAAACACATAGTTTTGGGCACCTCAAACCCAAAACCACCAAGCTCCATCAATCCTTGCACCATGGAAGTGGGTTAAAGCTTCATCCTCTTCCTCCCTAGGACCACACGAATCACTCCCACCTCCATTCTCCTTGGTTTTTCATTTTTCCACCATTGATTTGGGTAAGTAAGCTTCTTGCCATGAGTTAATTTCTTTCTCATTCAAATTCTCCTTAGTTCATGGATTTTGTTCTAAAACCCTTAGGGTTCTTGCACCCATGATCATGTAGGGTTTTGTTTCATGCCTTCCAACTCAAACCAAGGCAAGGATAAGGATAATTCTTCTTGTGCTCTCTCAAATAGGGTGGTATATCATCATTTCATCATTTCTTTGTTGAGGTGGCAAGCTAGACTTAGAAAGTTCAAAGTTTCCAAGATTTTGAGCTAGGGCTCACTAAGGTTCTATTTACTCTTTGCTAATTTAAGGTAAGGAGTGGGTTATAGTGAGTATTACCTTACTCTGGGGTTTAGTTTACAATATGCATATAATGGGTACTAAGATTTTTGTGTTAGTTTAGGTTGATATAATATAGAATAATTGCTAGAATAGAATTTATGACTTAGGGAATTTATTTTGATGTTGATATATTGCATTTTCTGATTTGGTGATGTTGATGAATTAAATGCTTATATTGTTTAATAACTTGAGTTGTGATATTAAGATGAATTGTGCTAATTAATTTTTGGATAGTGGAAATGGGTAATGTGGTAATTAATTTTGAGTAATGGAAATTTGCTAAAGAATTGATAATAATAAAGGAACTAAATGAATTATACCCAGGCTCAGCCAGGGGAGATTGTATCATACCCGGACGCTGTAAGTCGCTATCGCACGGTGGTGCGAGCGCAGTAGGTCGTGACCAGGGGATTGAGAAACATACCCGGACGCAGTAAGTCGTGAGTGCACAGGAGTGCAGACGCAGTAGGTCGTGACCAGGGGATTTACCCGGACGCAGTAAGTCGTGAGTGCACAGGAGTGCAGACGCAGTAGGTCGTGACCAGGGACAGATAAAAAGAATATTAATATGATTAAAATACATGGAACGAAAGACTTAAGAAAATGTTAAATGAAATCGACTTGAGAAACTAATGAATACTTGAAAATGAATTGTGATACTTTGACTCTTATTATGTTGTCATCGAATTGTTATTTGTGTATGGCTTAGTGTTGCATTATGTCTTAATTGGAAACTGGCTCCCCATTTTATGTGTAATACTCACTCCTTACTATCTCCACAGGTACTGAGGAAGTGTTTGCACAAGATCAGGCCGAGCAGGAGTACTCTCCCTCACAGGGAGAGTAGGTCACTTATTATTATGTAGGACATGGAAATGTCCTGGGCTCGATGATGTGAATCCTTTTTGTTGTATATAAATGTAAATAGCTTTTGGGGGCCCAGGACGACTCCTTTTGGGAAAGGGGTCTATTTTGGGGAAAAACTGTTTTCCTAACTTGTTTATATTCCGCTAACTCTGATGTCTAGATTCTGATGTTTTAAACTTGTTTCTGACGCGTGTACGAAGGTGCACTAGCTGATATATATATATATGTGAATAGTCCTGCTGGCTTTGAAATTTGAAAATATGTTATTTATCAGGTTGCAGGAAAACAGAAATTTTGGAAAAGTCTTAAAAACTAACGAAACTCCGTCCGTTTGACAAGAGATTTTCTTATGAATTAAAAATAACTAAGATTTTTTACTAATCAATTTATAAGTTAAAAATGAAATTTTCAAGTTGCTATTTTTAATTAAGGGTAAAAAAAAGGGGTAAATAAACTTAGGTGTTACAAGAGCTGCCACTCGTTCTCATCCTTCCTCCCATAGAGTTGTCACTGAAGAGACTCCTTCTCCTGGTCCGACTGACTATGATAGGACTGCCTATGCAGATCCTAGACCCAGTGGTGGGGTCTCCACACAGTCGGGCGAGGTCGAGGAGGACCCTGTGGAGGATGAGAGCGAGGAGGAGGTGCATGTTGAGCCGACTGTTTCTGCTAGAGGTGGACCCGCTGGTTCATAGGAGCTTGCATAACGTAGATGTTTTGGATCCTAGATCCTAGGGATAGAGCTGTGGAGGATCTGAGGAGCTGCTGAGGACACTGATGACTTGTTCTGGGACTTCTACTTTTGGGTTTTGACATATATTGTATATATTTGAGAGGTCTTAGAGTGAGGTTTTATTTCATGTAGCTGGTCTGTATATGTTTCATCAAATTTGCTATCTCGACTTTTTACTACTTGCTACTGACTATACTGATGGGGTTTCTATGTTATGACATATATATATACATGATGCCTTATTTACCTCAGCAGTACCCCATAAGTATTATTTTTACTTCCGCGAACTCTGATTTCTATTTTAAAAGGATTCGGCAATAAGTTTATGTTTTATATATTCAAATCCAACTCGAGAGACAAATGATATGTTTAATAAGAATAATAAACAACGTTTTTATGATTAAGGAAATGTTCTCTCGAGAGCCTTTTTGAAATTAAGATATTACTAAGCCGGATTCAATTAATAGTTCATGTTAAAAAGGGTTTATAATCGAGCAAGTATTAATTTAAAAAGGAAAAATTTTCTAGTCCTAATTTTGATAGCAAGTATTTCAATCATTTGGAAATATTAATTATTTTCAAGATACAAAATAGAGCATCACAATAACTTATTCCTTAAAAATCAAATCAACAAAACCATTCACTTTAAATCTATAGAAACATTTTGTGTATAAAAATCCTTGAAAATCATCTTTTTATTTCTTTCTCACAAAAAAATACTTTTCTGAAAATTTCTTATATCACAAAAATTTGAGGTTTATTTCGACGAAAATCGTTTACGCACGTATGGGAAAAATGCGGGGTGTTACAAAAAACATGACATTAAACGTGGATTGGGAAATCTCAACCAATGGTATCAAATTTTTCATTTAAAAGATTCAACTTTTATTTTTCAGTTTCAGGTACTAACCGGTTACAGTCTCAGGCTAACCGGTTAGAATTACAGAGCTGAACTTACTAACCATTGTAATTCAGAAAACTCTTTTTCTTGAATTCTTTACCCAATCCATAAACAAGTTTCAACATTGTCTTATACCTCAAACCCTATTTTTTTATCATTCAAAAGTCTAAATCACATTCCAATTCCACATGAGCATAATTTCCTCTTCAAATTATCTCATAACATTAAGGTATTAACTCCTCAAATTCAATCTGAACCAAACAGTATTTATCAACATATTTTCAGATTGAGTTCAAATGAAATTATAGATTTGAGTAAAGATGGTAAGAACACAGGACCAATTTCAAAAATTCATTTTCTTTGAAATTTCACAGTATCTAACCGGTTACAAATATCGAATAACCGGTTAGATTATGCAGTCTGTACACTGAAAAATGAGGTTTTGCATACCATTCTTTTCAATACTCAAATCTTACCAATTTCAACACTCAATAGAGTTCACATACCTTAATTTAAACATGTTTCACCACAAAAACATATTTCATTTGCATGCATTCAATTTAGAGTATTAAATTGCATAAAACCCACATAAACACAATTTAATACCACAAAACTCATACTAAGCATTTAGATTATGATTCAAGCATCAAAATCACTTGCATGCATCAAATCAAAACTGCTCAAAACAGATTTGAACTATAAATTGGCCTCCAAGCCTTTTTAACCTTTTCACATAATGCCCTTTTGAGTCTTTGTTGACTCAAATCCTAAAACACACGATTTTAGTCTAAATCTAGTATAAGGTAAACTTCTCCCATACCTCTAAATCGTGCTTGATCCAAAACATTGCAGAGAGAAAGGCTCCAACACAGATTTCCACCAAATCCACTAAATGCAGATAGAGTTGGACAAGGTACCAAAATCAGGGAAATTGACATGCAAAACCAAATTAAGAATTGGGGAAAATGGTCAAATTGAATTCTCTGCAACATACACTAGAGGTATGAACAGATTTTAAACCAAAAGGGTTTGTGTGCTTACCAAAATCGAGCTTCAAAGTCAGCTCCAAAAACCAGAAGCTGAGGTTTGACAGCACCAACACCTCAACTTGGCAAGCTTCGTTCTCACACTCCAGGAACTCTCAGCTTACAAAATTTATATCAATACAAAGCCCTTGATGTGAGCTTTGTAACAGTGTATCACTCGCTCTCCAACACTCAGAAACGAAGAAGAATTTCAGAGATGAACTCACGAACCCTAAACAGAGCTTCAACCCTAACTTCAGAGAATCAACCCCAAATCCTTCAACAATCCCTACTTTTATAGAGAAATCAAGCTTACATGCATCACGAAGCGTGTTTCCCACTAATCCTGGGCTGATTTCGTGGCGAATTCTGGGTTTAAACGCGTGATTACTCATCAAACGCACTAACCCGGTTTTCTGAGTTCATCGTGTAACCGGTTACAGAGCCCTTCTAACCGGTTACATACTGATAAAATTCAAAAATTAATAATTTAATTACTCTTTCTTCAAAAACCCTTCTAATATTGCAACTAGGTCCCAATCCAAGGACTAAATTACAATATTCATATTTTTGTACAAAATAATCATATAAAAATATATATCTCATACTTTTATATAAAATCACATAATGTACAAAAACTAAGACCTTCAAAACTAATATAAATCAATTATAAAATAATTGTTATAATTAATTTCTTGGTTATTTGGGAGACGAAAATTAGGGGTGTTACAGTACTTGATTTAATAAATTGATTTAAGTTAAGAAAATGAATTAAAGTTTGCTAATTTTTCAAAGGAGAGCTCACGGTTTTTGAATATAAAAGGAAGAAATAATTTCATTATTTTATGTTTTTGATATTGAACAAATCTTAACCTTGACTTAGGCTTATATTCGACCAATGCATGTTCAATGAGGTTTAAGAATCTTTTTATGAAATAACATGTGATAATAAGTGTGTTTCATGTGTTGATTTAAAGTATGTGTGTGACACCCTCGTTTTATATCTTGAAAATAATAAATATTTCCAAATATAGAATACTTGCTATCAAAGATTGAGACTAGAAAATTTTTCCCTTTTAATTGATACTTACTCAATTATAAACACCTTTAATCTGGACAAATAATTTATATTCGGCTTGATAATACCTTAATTACGAAAAGGCTCTCGAGACAATGTCTTTTTAACATAATGAAAACATATTCGTAACCCTTATTAAAAACATATCATTTGTCTCTTGAGTTTGATCGAACGTATAAAATATAAGCTTATTGCCGAATCCTTTTGAATCAAAATCAGAGTATGCGGAAGTAAAAATAATACTTGTGGGGCACTGCTGAGGTAAATAAAAACATCATATATATATACATATATATATCATGATAAAAAACCCACCAGCATCATCAGTAGCAAGTATCAAAAGTCGAGATAGCAAGTTTTGATGAAACATATACAAACCAGCTGCATAAAATAAACCTCACTCTAGACCTCTCAAAATATATACAATATATCACAATATCCAAAAATAGAAGTCCCAGAGCAGGTCATCCGTGTCCTCAGAAGCTCCTCTGATCCTCCGCAGCTCTATCCCTAGGACCTAGGATCCAAAACATCTATTCTATGCAGGCTACTAGGAACCAGCAGGTCCACCTCTAGCAGAAATAGTAGGCTCGACATGCACCTCCTCCTCCTCCTCCTCATCCTCCACTGGATCCTCCTCGACCTCGCCCGACTGTGCAGAAACCCCACCACCGGGTCTCGGATCTGCAGAAGCAGTCCTCTCAAAATCAGTCGGACCAGGAGAAGGAGTCTCCTCAGTAACAACTCTGTGGGAGGAAGGATGAGTACGAGTGGCAGCTCTAATACGAAAACTATGGAATCGACGCACAGGTCGAGCCGGGGGTGGTCCTCTATATGTATAAAAGGGTGGAACATGCATAGTATAGACTAAAGGGATCCTAAATCTACGAGGTCGCACCCGAACCAGAGGGTTAGGGTGGTAGAGAGTGATCTCTACCTCCCCCTCAAAGGTGGCACGGTGCTCCTCGTACGTCCATATACCACTAGGGATAGGGCGTATCTCGATGCAGGCTAGGTATCTGGCCATCACCTAAATAGGGCATGGGAGTAAGTATACACATATACATAATCAATAAAGACTAAAAAGTACAAACACAAGTATGTCATGGACAGACAATAATGCAAGTACATATGAGCATACCAAATTTCAACATTATATCTCTTATAATGCAAGTGGCATGATGCATGATTTCTATCCACAACTGAGGCCTCTAATAAAAGTCCATCTTGGACGTCCATCCAATACACCGTTGTGTTCCCGGAACACTGACATTCGTTCCCAGAACGTAATGCCAAACCATACTTGGATAAATAAGCATCACTCCCAGAGTGTGCATCACGTTCCCAGAACGCATACGTTCCCAGAACGCATAAAAACCATGTCCCAGACACTGGCCACATAACCAGAATGTGTCATCAATTAGGTTACAATTTGGTACTCCCGGAGTACCCTCCTCATATTTCCAGAATATGATAAACGTTCCTACCAACCAATCTTCCATTCTCTATGCATGAATGCACAATTATTAAGGTTGGTTTTATCTTTACTTTAATTACTGTGATTTAGAAACATTTCAATTTCTCTTTTGAATGATTAATTTGAGGTATAATCCTTGGCACAAAAATTCACTCTTGAATTAGCTCAAAAACATGCCATTAGGCTTAGATTGGGAAAAACTTAACCAATGGTATTCATTTTCACTTAAAAGACTTAACTTTTATTTTTCAGTTTCAGGTACTAACCGGTTACAGTCTTAGGCTAACCGGTTAGAATTACAGACCTGAACTGGTTTACCATTAAAATTCAGAAAACCCTTTTTCTTGAATTCTCTACCCAATCCATAAACAAGTTTCAACATTGTTTTATACCTCAAACCCACTGTTTTCATCATTCAAAAGTCCAAATCACATTCCAATTCCAAATGAGCACAATTTCCTCTTGAAATTATCTCATTACAATAAGGTATTAACTCTCAATTTCAATCTGAACCATAGAGTATTAATCAACTTATTTTCAGATTGAGTTCAAGTGAAATTAAAGTCTAGATTTGAGTAAAAATGGTAAGATCACAGGACTAATTTCAGAAATCCATTTTCTTTGAAATTCTACAGTATCTAACCGGTTACAAATATCGAATAACCGGTTAGATTATGCAGTCTGCACACTGAAAAATGAGGTTTGACATATCATTCTTTTCATTACTTAAATCTAACCAATTTCAATACTCAAAAGAGTTCACATACCTTGAAATAAACATGTTTAACCACAGGAACACATTTAATTTGCATGCATTAAGTTTAAAGTATCAAATTGCATAAAAACCCACATAAACACAATTTAATACCACAAAACTTATAATAAACATTTAGATTATGATTCAAGCATCAAAATCACTTGCATGCATAAAAAAAAAATGGCTCAAAACATAATTGAGCTAGAATTTGGCCTCCAAGTCTTTTGGTCTTAAACACATAATGCCCTTTTTGAGTCTTTGTTGACTCAAATCCTAAATCACTTGATTTTAGTCTAAATCTAGTATAAGGTAAACTTCTCCCATACCTCTAAGTCGTTTTTGATGAGTATAACCTCTGAAATTAGTAAGAAATCCCCTGAATCCACAATTCTCTGTTCTCAGCCATCAACAGTTGAGCAGGGTCTAGAAACCAGAATTTTTTAAGCATGTACAAACCATAAAAATTGGGGAAATTGGTTAGGGTTTGCTCTAAGCAACATGCACCAAGAGATTGAATGATTTTGAGGTCAGAGGAGTTCATACACTTACCCAAATTGAAGCTCCAACTAAGCTCCAAGAATCAGTTTTTGCAGAAACAGTTTTGAACTCCTCCACTTCAAAGGCTTCGTTCTCTTAGCTCCCTAACCCTCAACTCACCGTTTTTATGTCTTTGTAAAGCTCTTGATGCAAGCTTTACAATAGTGTATCACTTGATTGTTAACACTAAAAAACGAGAGAGAATCGAAAGGAACAATTTTAAAACCCTAGAACATAGCTTCACACCAAACCAGAGCAAAATAGCCCCAATTTGGTCAAGATTAAGGGTTTTTATAGAGGAATTCGCGTTCCATGCACAATGACGCGTGTTTCCCATTATCACTGGACTGATTTCGTGGCGATTCCTTGATTAATTTCAGTGATTACTCATCAAAATCCACTAACCCAGTTTCTGGGTTCATAGTCTAATCGGTTACAGGGCATTACTAACCGGTTAGGTCAGTACAAAATTTAAAAATTAATACTTTTTAAATCTTTCCCTCCAAGAACCTTTTCAATATTACATTTAGGTCCTAAACCAAGGACTAAAATGCAAAATCTATATTTTTGCATTTATTTGCCATATAAAAATATTTCCACTTATTTTTATATTTCAGGCTAATTAAATACAAAATATAAACTTGGAAAATTTATATAAATTAATAATAAAACTTTATTATTAATTTCCTTATTATCCAGAAGACAAAAATTTATTATTAATTTCCTTATTATTCCCCCACTTAAAAGGAATTTCGTCCCCGAAATTCTAGCTTACATAAACAACTCCGGATACTCTTGACGCATCTTCTCCTCTAATTCCCATGTAGCTTCAGACACGTCAGCATTTTCCCATATAACCTTAACTAAAGGTATCTCCTTTCCCCTGAGCTGCTTAACTTCATGATCTTCTATTCGGACCGGTCTGGCTTCAAAGGTAAGGTTCTCCTTCAAAGCTAGATCATCAGGTTGGATTTTCAAAATAACCGATGGGTCATGCACATATTTCTTCAACTGAGAAACATGAAAGACGTTGTGCAAATTGGACAGAGAGGGTGGTAAAGCTAGTTGATAAGCAACAGGACCAACTCTCTTAAGGATTTGGTATGGACCTATACACTTAGGTGAAAGCTTTCGGGTTCTCAAGGCTCTACTAATCCCTTTCATCGGAACTATCCGAAGAAACACATGGTCGCCCTCCGAAAACTCTATTGGTTTTCTCCGTCTATCAACATAACTCTTCTGCCGACTTTGAGCCGCTTTCATCTTCGCCTGAACCATCTTGATTCTCTCAGTTGTCTGTTGCACTATTTCCGGTCCAACCACTAAGTTCTTCCCCACTTGAAACCAACATAGTGGGGTCTAACACTTCCTTCCATACAAAGCCTCAAACGGTGCCATTCTGATGCTTGCATGGTAGCTGTTATTGTATGTGAATTCTGCAAGGGGTAACACTTGATCCCAACTTCCTTGCTCTTCAAGTGCACAAGCCCTTAACACAACTTCCAAAGACTGAATAGTTCTCTCCGTCTGACCATCCGTCTGTGGATGATACGCATAACTCAACTTTAATCTTGTTCCCATAGCATTATGCAGACTCTTCCAGAACTGCGAAGAAAATCTGGGATCTCTATCCGACACAATACTCGAAGGCACTCCGTGAAGACGAACTACCTCCTTAATGTAGATCTGGGTAAGCTTATTCAAAGGATAATGCATATTTATCGGAATAAAATGCGCCGACTTAGTCAACCTATCCACAATCACCCAGACTGCATCATGATTTGCTGCTGTCCTTGGCAAACCAGACACAAAATCCATCGAGATACTATCCCACTTCCATTGAGGGATACTTAAAGGTTGTAACTGTCCTCCTGGTTTCTGGTGTTCTACCTTAGCTTTTTGGCAAATTAAACATGAAGCCACATATTCCGCAACATCCTTTTTCAAACCAGACCACCAAAACATTTTCTTCAGATCCTGATACATTTTGGTTGATCCAGGATGTATACTCATCCGACTCTTATGTGCTTCATCAAGAATCAATCTTCTAACCTCATGATCTCTTGGTATGCAAATCCTTGTTCTGAAACGAAGGATTCCATCCAACCCAATCTTGAAATCAGGTTCCTTCCCTTCTAAACCCAATCTCATCTTTTCAATCAACTCCTCATCTACTTGCTGCAACTCCCGAATTCTTTCCAAAAACTCATTTGTAATCTGCAACATTCCTAACTTGATACCTGATGGCTCCACTTGCGTCAACAAGCTCAAGTCTCCGAATTCCTCAATCAACGCTGCTTCCTTCACCATCATCGCACTTATGTGGATTGCTTTCCGACTCAAAGCATCCGCAACCACATTTGCTTTACCCGGATGATAATGGAGTTTAAAGTCATAATCCTTCAAAAACTCCATCCACCTTCTTTGTCTCATGTTCAACTCTTTTTGATCGAACAGATATTTCAAACTCTTATGGTCACTAAATACTTGAAAAGTAGTGCCATAGAGATGATGTCTCCATATCTTTAAGGCAAACGCGATTGCAGCCAATTCCAAATCGTGTGTCGGGTAATTTGCCTCATGATTCTTCAACTGTCGTGATGCATAAGCTACTACTCTTCCTTCTTGCATCAATACACACCCCAGTCCTTGCTTAGAGGCATCACAGTACACTTCAAAGCTTTTGTGAGGATCAGGTAAGATTAACACAGGAGACGATGTTAACCTTACCTTCAACTCTCGGAAACTACTTTCACACCTGTCGTCCCACACGAACGGTTGATCTTTCTGAGTCAACTTGGTCAAAGGCAATGCAATCTTGGAAAATCCTTTTATAAACCGACGATAGTATCCAGCCAGCCTTGAGAAACTTCTCACCTCAGTCACAGTCTTAGGTTGTTCCCAGCTTAGCACTGAACTCACCTTTGCTGGATCCACCGCAATTCCTTCCTTAGAGATTACATGCCCAAGAAACTTCACTTCATTCAACCAAAACTCATATTTCATAAGTTTGGCGTATAACTGCTTCTCCTTCAGGACTTTTAACACTATCCTGAGATGTTCTTCATGCTCCTCCGGACTCTTAGAATAGACCAGAATGTCATCTATAAACACCACTACGAATAAATCTAGGTATGGTCTAAAGATCCGGTTCATATAATCCATGAAAATGCAGGTGAATTAGTCTATCCGAACGACATTACTACATACTCATAATGACCGTATCGAGATCGAAATGCAGTCTTGGGTATATCTTCCTCCTTTATCCTGATATGATGATAGCCCGATCTCGGATCAATCTTGGAAAATACTGCAGCTCCCCTAACTTGATCCATAAGGTCATCTATCCTTGGCAAATGGTACTTATTCTTAATGGTGACCTTATTCAACTGTCTGTAGTCCACACACATTCTCATACTCCCATCCTTCTTCTTTACAAACAGTAATGGAGCTCCCCAAGGCGAAACACTTGGCCTAATCATCTGCTTCTGCAATAATTCCTCTATCTGCTTTTTCATTTCTGCCATTTCCGGTGGTGCCATTCTATAAGGAGCAATAGAGATGGGACCAGCTCCAGGAATTAAGTCAATCCCAAACTCTATTTCTCGCTTCGGAGGTAATCCTGGTATCTCTTCAGGAAATACTTCCGGAAATTCCCTCACCACAGGAATCTCTTCTATCGGCATCGATTCTTCTTCCCCGGTAGCAAAGAATAAACACATATAACCTTCAGGTTCAAGGTTTCTATATTGAATTGTCTTTTTCTCACAATTGATGATCACTTGGTTCTTCATCAACCAATCCATACCCAAGATCACATCTAATTGTAACTTAGGGAGACAAACCAAATCTACTTTAGAGACACGACCCAAGATTTCAACCTTACACCCTAGACAAACCTTAGAGGTAAAGATAGGTATCCCAGTAGGGGTATCTATACTAAGATATCAAGGCGAATCGGAAACAACAAGATTCAACCTATTCACACATTCAGGAGAAACAAAAGAATGTGTAGCTCCAGAATCAAACATAATCTTGCAATGTTGATCATTAAGCAAAAAGTTACCTTGCACGAGATTCGGGGTTTGGGTTGCTTCATTACCACTCAGGGTAAACACTCTTCCTTGCACCACCGACTTGCCGGTAGATCCTTTAGCATCACCTTTTGCAGGCTCTCTGCAATCGCGAGCAAAATGACCTTGCTTTCCACATTTGAAGCATCCTCCTGTGGACCAGCAGAATTGGCCATGATGGTAACGCCTACACTTCTCACAATAAGGAGCATTATTGCGAGACTTGTTCTTGTTATCCATCACAGCTTTGCCCTTGCCCTTGTTTTTCTGAGCATATGGACCATTATTTCGTTGATCGAATCTCTTCTTCCTCTGTGGTCCATAGTTTTGTCCACTCCCCTTTCCTTGGCTTCCTACCAGCTCAGCTTTCTTGTCATCCTCATACATTCTGCACATATCCACAAGTGCAGGAAAACTCTGAATCCTCTGGTAACTGAAAATAGACTTCAACTCCGGTCTCAGTCCACCTTCAAACTCAACACACTTACTCCTTTCATCAGGGTTATTCAAGTAATAGGGAGAATATTTCATCAGCTCCTCAAATCTAGCAGCATATTCTCCTACACTCATATCCCCCTGCTTCAATTGCATGAACTTTACCTCCTTCTTTCTCCTTAAATCTTCTGGAAAGTATTTATTAAGGAATTTTTCCATAAACACTCCCCAGTTGATTGCCTCTTCTTTCAAAATTCAGCAATTGAACAGTAGGATCCCACCAGTTCTCAGCTTCCCCATGAAGCATGTAAACTGCGTAGGTTACCTTTTGCTCATCCGAACAGTCTAATGTTCTGAAAATCTTGTTGATCTCGTACAACCACTTATTTGCCTCATTAGGTTTGTATCCTCCTTCAAACCTTGGTGGATTTCACTTTCTGAACTCCGACAGAGTCTTAGCATCATGATTCACCACATTACCAGCATGTGGATTACTAGCTCGCCCTTGAGGTGGCTGCTGCTACTGTTGCATGCCCTCCAGCACAGTCGTAATACGTTCTAACATTTCGTTCGTATAATTTCTATTTCTGGTTGCCATAGAAAGACCTGCACTATGGGCTTTGGGTCACTAAAAGGTCTTTAGAATATAAGCACTACTAGCTTACTCAACAATCTTACTCAGATATATTCAAATAACATTGAATACCATACTTAGCTGCAACATCAGGGCCATGAGGGACAGGACCAATGCTCTGATACCACAAAACATGTGACACCCTCGTTTTATATCTTGAAAATAATAAATATTTCCAAATATAGAATACTTGCTATCAAAGATTGAGACTAGAAAATTTTTCCCTTTTAATTGATACTTACTCAATTATAAACACCTTTAATCTGGACAAATAATTTAAATTCGGCTTGATAATACCTTAATTACGAAAAGGCTCTCGAGACAATGTCTTTTTAACATAATGAAAACATATTCGTAACCCTTATTAAAAACATATCATTTGTCTCTTGAGTTTGATCGAACGTTTAAAATATAAGCTTATTGCCGAATCCTTTTGAATCAAAATCAAAGTATGCGGAAGTAAAAATAATACTTGTGGGGCACTGCTGAGGTAAATAAAAACATCATATATATATATATCATGATAAAAACCCTACCAGTATCATCAGTAGCAAGTATCAAAAGTCGAGATAGCAAGTTTTGATGAAACATATACAAACCGGCTGCATAAAATAAACCTCACTCTAGACCTCTCAAAATATATACAATATATCACAATATCCAAAAATAGAAGTCCCAGAGCAGGTCATCCGTGTCCTCAGCAGCTCCTCTGATCCTCCGCAGCTCTATCCCTAGGACCTAGGATCCAAAACATCTATGCTATGCAGGCTCCTAGGAACCAGCAGGTCCACCTCTAGCAGAAACAGTAGGCTCGACATGCACCTCCTCCTCCTCCTCATCCTCCACTGGATCCTCCTCGACCTCGCTCGACTGTGCAGAAACCCCACCACCGGGTCTCGGATCTGCAGAAGCAGTCCTCTCAAAATCAGTCGGACCAGGAGAAGGAGTCTCCTCAGTAACAACTCTGTGGAAGGAAGGATGAGTACGAGTGGCAGCTCTAATACGAAAACTATGGAATCGACGCACAGGTCGAGCCGGGGGTGGTCCTCTATATGTATAAAAGGGTGGAACATGCATAGTATAGACTAAAGGGATCCTAAATCTACGAGGTCGCACCCGAACCAGAGGGTTAGGGTGGTAGAGAGTGATCTCCACCTCCCCCTCAAAGGTGGCACGGTGCTCCTCGTATGTCCATATACCACTAGGGATAGGGCGTATCTCGATGCAGGCTAGGTATCTGGCCATCACCTAAACAGGGCATGGGGAGTAAGTATACACATATACATAATCAATAAAGACTAAAAAGTACAAACACAAGTATGTCATGGACAGACAATAATGCAAGTACATATGAGCATACCAAATTTCAACATTATATCTCTTATAATGAAAGTGGCATGATGCATGATTTCTATCCACAACTGAGGCCTCTAATAAAAGTCCATCTTGGACGTCCATCCAATACACCGTTGTGTTCCCGGAACACTGACATTCGTTCCCAGAACCTAATGTCAAACCATACTTGGATAAATAAGCATCACTCCCAGAGTGTGCATCACGTTCCCAGAACGCATACGTTCCCAGAACGCATAAAAACCTTGTCCCAGACACTGGCCACATTCCCAGAATGTGTCATCAAGTAGGTTACAATTTGGTACTCCCGGAGCACCCTCCTCATATTCCCAGAATATGATAAACCTTCCTACCAACCAATCTTCCATTCTCTATGCATGAATGCACAATTATTAAGGTTGGTTTTATCTTTACTTTAATTACTGTGATTTAGAAACATTTCAATTTCTCTTTTGAATGATTAATTTGAGGTATAATCCTTGGCACAAAAATTCACTCTTGAATTAGCTCAAAAACATGCCATTAGGCTTAGATTGGGAAAACTTAACCAATGGTATTCATTTGCACTTAAAAGACTTAACTTTTATTTTTCAGTTTCAGGTACTAATCGGTTACAGTCTCAGGCTAACCGGTTAGAATTACAGACCTGAACTGGTTTACCATTAAAATTCAGAAAACCCTTTTTCTTGAATTCTCTACCAAATCCATAAACAAGTTTCAACATTGTTTTATACCTCAAACCCACTGTTTTCATCATTCAAAAGTTCAAATCACATTCCAATTCCAAATGAGCACAATTTCCTCTTGAAATTATCTCATTACAATAAGGTATTAACTCTCAATTTCAATCTGAACCATACAACATTAATCAACTTATTTTCAGATTGAGTTCAAGTGAAATTAAAGTCTAGATTTGAGTAAAAATGGTAAGATCACTGGACTAATTTCATAAATCCATTTTCTTTGAAATTTTACAGTATCTAACCGGTTACAAATATCGAATAACCGGTTAGATTATGCAGTCTGCACACTGAAAAATGAGGTTTGACATATCATTCTTTTCATTACTCAAATCTAACCAATTTCAATACTTAAAAGAGTTCACATACCTTGAAATAAACATGTTTAACCACAGAAACACATTTAATTTGCATGCATTAAGTTTATAGTATCAAATTGCATAAAAACCCACATAAACACAATTTAATACCACAAAACTTATAATAAACATTTAGATTATTATTCAAGCATCAAAATCACTTGCATGCATCAAAACAAAATGGCTCAAAACAAAATTAAGCTAGAATTTGGCCTCCAAGCCTTTTGGTCTTAAACACATAATGCCCTTTTTGAGTCTTTGTTGACTCAAATCCTAAATCACTTGATTTTAGTCTAAATCTAGTATAAGGTAAACTTCTCCCATACCTCTAAGTCGTTTTTGATGAGTATAACCTATGAAATTAGTAAGAAATCCCCTGAATCCACAATTCTCTGTTCTCAGCCATCAACAGTAGAGCAGGGTCTAGAAACCAGAATTTTTTATGCATGTACAAACCATAAAAATTGGGGAAATTGGTTAGGGTTTTCTCTAAGCAACATGCACCAAGAGATTGAACGATTTTGAGGTCAGAGGAGTTCATACACTTACCCAAATTGAAGCTCCAACTAAGCTCCAAGAATCAGTTTTTGCAGAAACAGTTTTGAACTCCTCCACTTCAAAGGCTTCGTTCTCTTAGCTCCCTAACCCTCAACTCACCATTTTTATGTATTTGTAAAGCTCTTGATGCAAGCTTTAAAATAGTGTATCACTCGATCGTTAACACTCAAAAACGAGAGAGAGTCGAAAGGAACAATTTTAAAACCCTAGAACAGAGCTTCACACCAAACCAGAGCAAAATAGCCCCAATTTGGTCAAGATTAAGGGTTTTTATAGAGGAATTCGCGTTATTAGGGGTGTTACAATGTGAACTTGTAATTTTGGTTTACTTTGGCATATTCAATTCGGTCCCCTTTTTAATAAAGCAGGTAAATGTGAAAATGAAATGATTTGAAAGGCAATTATGTGTTGAATAAGTGAATAAGTATTTGATTGTGAAAGTGTTTATTTGAAAATGAATGTTTGGTCTATAATTAAGTTAAGTAAGTATATGACTTGATTTATCGAAGTATTGTTGGTGGTTGTGTGCTAGTTGATGTTTGGAAAATAATTGAATATGTAATTGGTTTTGAAATTAATTGATTTTAAGATAATTCGATTTGATTTATTTGAGATTTTTGGATTGTGTTTATGGCTGCCCAAGATTTATTTTATGACAAAAGCTTGAGTTTTAAAGTGTTAATTTTGAGTTAAAGAATTTTTGGAGACAAAAGCGCTTTTACGATGTTTTCGGATTTTTATTAAAGTGATCTTACGAAGTAATTCTTTTCTTCCCAGAGTTGTTTAAAGTTGTTTCTTGACTTTAAAAAGTGTATTCATGTGATTTGAAGAATGGTTTTCAAGTGGTATTTGATTTAGGAAAAAGCCGGATTAAAAATGGTGAATTTTTCAGTGTTTTCGGACATGATTAAGGTGTTGTCCAAGACGGACCAGCAACCAAATCAATTGGTTTAAATTATTTTATTAGATAAATTCAAACGGTTTTGAGGTACTTGAAGTACTAGAAAATATTGGAGTTGTTTTGAGAAAACAATTATGTTTTTAAGTCTTCCGACGAGGAACAAAATGTGTTTGAGTTAAGAGAAGATTTTCTCGGTATAAGTTAATAACGTAAATGTGTTCCATTTAATACGAGGAATTCTAAAGACAAGGAATTGGGGCAGATGGCAGCGACAAGGATCCGAGGAGATCGTGCGCATTTAATCGCTGGACTTGAGGTGAGAGAGAAGCTTTCCTAAGACACCGTGGTATTTAGGTGATTTATTAGGACGTTCCGGATCATCTCAAAGATCGGAACTTGGTGGTTCTGAGTCAGTAGTATAGTGGCAATTGTTTGTGTTGTGTGGCCACTTATACGAAGGAGACAAAGACCACACATTGTTGTGTCATGAATTTATATGTTGATGATGTGAAATAGCATGCTTATATTTAATTGTTTAATTATGCATGATGGTATTTAAATTGTTGAATAATAAGAGTAGTATGCTGGTAGACGTATGTTACGTCTTGAAATTGAGATAATGCGAATAAGTTGGTAAAAGTGATGAAATGAAATCGAAAGTAAAAGACACAAAGAAAAGACGTAACACCCCTGTTTGGCCTAAGTCCTTATGGAATAAGGCAGCCCTGATAAGACTTTAAGAAAAGAGATAAGATAAGATGTGGATGAAAGTATCGTGATGATGTTGAGCAAGGACTGATAATGTTACTGAGTAAGAGTTGATGCGGATGAGCCAGAGCTGGGAAAAGTAATGTTGTTGTTGTTGGTTGAAATGAGAGATGATATGAGATGTGACATGAGATGTGAAAGTGAAGCCAGAGGGCTGTTGTTCCAAAAGAGATATGATGAGAAAGGTTACGAGATGAAATGTGATATGAGTGGAGCTGGGCTCCTTTGTTGTTGTTCATTGGTACGAGATTGGTGTTGAGTTGAGCTTGCTCCTCCACTAATGCTCACTGAGATGAGATTTACGTGGAAGTTTATGAAAAGAGATTTTTGAAAAGAGTTTACGAAATGAGATTTTTGAGAAAGTTTACAAAATGAGATTTTTTGCGAAAGTTTATGAAAAGAGATTTTTGGGAAGGTTTACAAAACGAGATTTTTGAGAAAGTTTACGAAACGAGATTTTTGAGAAAGTTTACAAAATGAGATTTTTGAGAAAGTTTGCAAAATGATATTTTTGAGAAAGTTTATGAGATAAGATGTTCAGAAAGATTGTGATTTTGAGAAAGGATATGAAACAAGATTTTGAGAAAGATTATGAAAGGAATGTTGAGAAAATTTATGAAATGATATTTTGAAAAAAAAATTGTGAAATGATATTTTGAGAGAGTTTTTGAAATGATCTTTGAGAAAGAATGAAAGGAGTTGTTGAGAAAGATTGTGAAATGAGATGCAAGTTTGTCGATGCAATCCCAGCTCTGTGCTATGTTGAGAAAAGAAAGGAACAATGATGAAAAAGTTAGTGGTCGGGACTCGTTGAAGGGATGCACCAAGGATGGGCCGACCTTAGGTTAATTAAAAAGATAAAAGACTTTAAAAGACATTGACAAATGCGAATGCGGTGAGCTATGAGTGTGCTATCGAAGTAGTGGAGAGGAAGAGACCATGAGTATCAGGGATACTCAGATGGAGATTGCATTAGGGGAGGACAATGACGGTGAAACGTCAAGAAGTCTAGAGTACTTTCTAGGCATAACGAACTCCACATGTGGTATACGAACGTGGTAGGGACTGGGTCCAATGTCGTGGTAAGTTCTGCAGCGCAACTAGAACTAGTACTGTCGCCCCCTAGATTGCAAATCTTGAACAGTGAGAGGGACTGGAACGGGGCATCTTGATTTGCCACTGTACCCGATTTTTCTACAGTGTGCCTTGATATTACATGATTTGATATGATATGAATTGATTTGAGACTGTACCCAAGTTTTCTACAGTTCTCCTGGCTTAGAGCCATTTGATTGTTGAGACAGCTGTCGTGCCCGCGTGGTAAAGGTCCTGTACTCCTGTTTGCTTCCGACTAGGTTGGGTGGATGACCGAGGAGATGTAGACTTTAGACGTGTGTGCTAACTACAAACGAAACGAGTACCTCGATGATATTTTGATTTCCCCCGGTCATCGATGGTTGTGATTTGATAAGACTTTATAAGAAAAGCTTAGAGAGACATAAAAAGACTGCTAAATATAAGAAGTAAAGTCTTATGGAATGTTGACAATGAGAAAGGAATCGAGAATGGAAAGTGTGGAAAGATGAATGAAACCCTATGAAGAGGGAAAGGGATGAAAGTGAAAGATTTACAAGATGTGATTGAGAAAGTAACCGAGGAAGAAAGAATGTTATGCTGAGAAGTGGAAATAAGTTTGGGCAAGATAATAATAATGATATTGATGATCATGATTGATGATAATATGCTTGAATTCTATGTTGTATGTATGTTGTATTGTTACGTTTGTTTTGTCTTGATATCTTGCCTATCGTAAACCCACACCGTCGACGATGCGTCATTCGGATTGCTTACTCTCTCCTATTCGTTGGCATATCGGTGTTGCTGGTATCTCAACGGGCAGATGGAACATCGTATGGAGATCACCACTTGGAAAAGGCATGGAAATGCTTGGAAGCCTACTCCCTATGGCTGGGTATGGACCGGTTACACCCAAATAGTGATTCAGGACCCGGATCACAAACTGAGCGGAGTCAACTTGGAACCGCATTTGGGACAAGTCACCGTACGAGGATACAAAAGCTATGAAGAGAAGGTGCGGAATGAGACCCCGGAAAGCTCCACCACTCTATGTGGAGTGTGTTGGAAAACAAGTGGGTAGTATTATTCCCTAGAGGGGGGGTGAATAGGCGAAGAATACTAACTTCACCAATAAAAAAAAAATTAGCCAAAATTACTCACTTAATATGGTCTTGTTTCGGTTTATCAGAGTTAAAATTAATTTTTGCTTATGCTTAAATATAACAAAAATTAAGTGCGGAAATGTAAAGAGTTATGAAAGAATAGCCAACACAGGATTTTATCCTGGTTCACATTAGTGTGTTAACGAACACTAATGCTAATCCAGTCCTCCCTCTCTGAATTGGGAGATTTGCTTCACTATGATCAAGAAATCGTTAGTACAAGTAGTTTAAGAGAAAACCTTCCCCTTAGACTTTACCCTCCAAAGAACCTCTTTGGAACTTGTATCCCCTAACCGAATCCTTGCCCAATCACAGTGAGTCCGTGTGTTGAAAGAACCTCTTTCACTTCCTTGAAACCTTCAAGTTAAGCGTGATGAAAACCTTTCACCAACTTGCGGAATTTGAGCAATCGTTGTTGTTGTAGTCACTTGCACCCTTGTGTGCGATTAACAACTCAAATATGTACAATGTCTATGAACACTAATTCAGTAATCTAAAGTGAAGAGAATGAATGATAAGTGTTTATCAAAGTGGGTTTATGAAAGTGAAAAGAGCAAACACTTGAATGTTCTTCGTTTATATGTTAAAAGTAGAAGAAATCATGAAGAACTTGTGAAATTTCAATGGCTTTTGTTTTTTCCAGTAAGTACAGAGAGTTTCAGAGTTGTAAGAACGTGTTCTGAAATCGTTTGAAATCGTTTGGAACATATATATATCAGTTAGGACAGCAAACGACTATGTTTATGACAGTTTTAACTGTATGTATCCGGATACTTTTGAAAGTATTTGGATACATTGTGTTTGATTTCAAAAATATAACTGTTGTTTTAAAGAAGTATCCGGATACTTTTGGATGTATCCGGATACATTTGATCAGATACACTTTTTCATTTTTTTAATTTGAAAATACTTTCTTGACTTCAAAAACATTATAAAAAAATATTTCCTTAATAATTTTTATTTTTATTTTTGAAAATCACTTTCTTTTCATTTTCTTTTTTTTTGAAAACCACTTTCTTTTATTTTATTTTATTTTTTTTGAAAATCACCCACTTTTGATTTAACTTAGCATGCATACTATTTTTCTTTAGATTATGATTTAGCTTCATTCTAACTTAGACTCAACCATTAAGCACCTAAGGAACTCTAAGAAAATTAAATTAACATTACAAGTTTATAAGAACTCCTTTTTGACTAACTTGAGTCTAAGCTTCAATGTTGTGGACTTTGCTTTTTGGAATCATCAAAATCTCTTGGGCATTTGCTTCACATGCTTCACAATCTCCCCCTTTTTGATGATGACAAACTTTGTTGATTTATGTGCTCCCCCTTAGTATAGGCATTAAATATTATGAAGTGGAAAATCAACCTACAAAAGTCAACAACATACCTTCTCCCCCTTTTGGCATTATCAAAATAATAGATAACAATAAAATTAAGCCAAAAAGAAGAATAGAAAATAGACTCCCCCTGAATATAATCACAGATCATAGAACATAACCAGTACATAACCAGAAGATAGTCATTGCAGAACATGGTCATTGCAGAACATGATCAGAATCAAACATAGCTAAGAAATGAGTTCAGAACAATGTTTACAAAACATGCTAAAACCAAATTAACAAAACATGCTTAAAACGACTAAGTCTAAACGCAATTAAAGATCTCCTAATCATCAGATGATGGAGGCGGCGGAGGCAAATCACCCATGGTACGAATCAGAAAATCAAGGCGATCGAAGTTGGCAGTCATGCGATTGTCTAAAGCAGTGAATTGATCGGTGACATATGTGCGCAAGTCAGCCATTTGAGATTGATGTGTAGCTTGCATGTTATCCATGTGAGCAAGCTGTGATAGGCGAAGAGACTCGAACTGAGAGTCCATGTGAGCCATAAGCACAGACGGATCGAATCCAACTAATGCACCCATAGCAGAACCTGATCCACCACCTTCTTCATGCACAGATGGACCAAAGGGAGGTTGAAAGGGAGCTTGTGCTTGAGGTTGATTACCACCACCATCATCATCACCATCACCATCACCATCATCATCACCAGCACGACCCGGAGGCACATTCTCTAAAGGTATAGCATTGAGTTCCCTAGCCTCATCACGCAACAACCATTTCTCCTGCGTAAGCACTTCATACCTCCAAATACCAGCACTATGAAGCACATTTTCACCCATACAATTGTGAGAGGCATCCAGTTCAACAAACTCCTCATTATGAAAATGCGGAACTCTTTTGAAATTGACTAAACGCTGAATAAACATAGCATAAGGAAATTGATAACTAGCCTGAGTACCAATAACACCCTTCATGCAATCCAGAATGATTTGAACCCAATTCACTTGAATGCCCTGCTTGATGCAGTACATCAATTTCAAATCACTTCCTAAAGTTATGGCATTATTACTAGTAGAGCGAGGCTTCAGGCATTATGTAATGACATAAAGCAGGAGGCAATCTTCAGTCTTCATTTTACCAACTTGCTTTTTGGGTCCCAACCAACCAAGAGGATTCCTTAAAGTTTCTGTATACACTTGAACAGGATTGCAGCGTTTAAAAGCACTATTACTATCATCCTTAGATACACCGGTAGCAACTAAACCAACTAATTCCATAAAATCTGCTTCAATGATAACTATATGATTATCTCTAACCAATGTTTGCAGACTATCATCTCTAAAAATCAGATTAGCATAAAATTCCTTAATCATGCGAGGATAATAGTTGCATTTCAATTCCAAGAACCTGCGAATACCTTGTATCTCCAATTGATTGCGAAAATTAAAGCGTGCTTGAGTAAGCCAATCGAACTTCAGCCACCTCACAATTTGGATTCGACGTCCCTCATAGCTTTACACACGATTGTTGCGATCAAAAGCGTTGAAATGTGGATCTCCAGCAAATGGGTCATGATTTCCACGAGGCGGTGATACGCGGGCACGTGGTCCAGTGTACTTAATACGCTTGCCACAACCGGGAGTGCCTCTGTCACCCATGAATGTGATGAACAACATGTTTTTGTAGAGAAAAACCGTGAGTAGAGAGACTAGGAGTGAAAGCCGTGAGGAGAGAGAGAGAACTCGTGGGAAGAAAAGCGAGTTTTTAGAGAGAAAGAACAAGATTTTTGAGAAGAGGAGTGTTGGAAATAAGTGAAATCATCAAGAAATTGAGTTAATTTGAGAGAAAAATGATGGATTTTGAAGATTGAAAGTCTAGGTTTAGAAAGGGGGAAGAACGGCGCAAGGAAGAAGATGAAGTGTATGTGGATACTTTTTATGTATCTTCCTTCTTATGGGTCTGCTGAACACGGGGTATCCGGATACATCCTCCAGTATCCGGATACTTTTATGTATCTGATTGGTTTTGGCCAGCTTAACACGCGGTATCCGGATACTTTTAAATGTATCCGGATATTTTTCTCAGTTTTTGACCAAAAAGACTAAAAACTTAAAACAAACAATTCTAACACAAATAAGCAACCATCCTAACATCATTTGAACATGAAACATGAAATTTAACACATGAATATACTTGGCACACTCAAATAAGGCATAAATTTTTAACAAAAATAGAAGATTTCTAGTACTAAAATCCTACAAAAACAATTAATCAATACTTCTTTCATCAAGAATGCCCAATTCTCTTCTAATAAAATAAAAAGAGTCTCTTGGCAAAGGTTTCGTAAAAATGTCAGCCAATTGTTTTGTTGTTTTTACAAACTCCATAACACAATCTCCTTTTAAAACGTGATCTCTTAAGAAATGATGCCTTATTTCTATGTGCTTTGTACGGGAATGCATAACCGGATTCTTAGAGAGATTAATGGCACTTGTGTTGTCACAACGAATAGGGATGTGATCTAATATCAACCCATAATCAACTAATTGTTGTTTTAGCCATAAAATTTGGGCACAACAGCTACCAGCAGCAATGTATTCAGCTTCAGCCGTTGACAATGCAACACAAGCTTGTTTCTTGGAGGCCCAAGCAACAAGGGAACTACCTAGGAAGTGACATGTTCCACTAGTGCTTTTCCTATCTAATTTACAGCCAGCAAAATCAGAGTCGGAATAACCAATTAAGTTTAGATTTGCAGCCCTTGGATAAAATAAACCCAAATTCATGGTTCCTTTCAGATATTTCATTATTCTTTTAACACTAGTTAGATGTGATTCTTTAGGATTTGATTGATATCTAGCACATACACATACACTATACATTATGTCAGGCCTAGATGCAGTCAAATATAACAAACTACCAATCATTCCTCTAAAACGAGTTACCTCAACCGATGGTCCTTTTTCATCCTTGTCTAGATAGCACGTGGTTGACATTGGAGTTGAACTCGGTTTGCAATTGTCCATTCCAAATTTTTTGAGAAGCTCCTTGCAGTACTTGCTTTGATGAATGAAGATGCCATCGTCAACTTGTTTGATTTGTAATCCAAGGAAGAATGTTAGTTCTCCCATCATTAACATCTCAAATTCACTCTGCATCAAGTCAGAAAAATTCTTGCAAAGATTATCATTAGTAGCACCAAAAATTATATCATCAACATAAATTTGGACTAAAAGAATGTCTTTGCCACTTTGTTCAATAAAGAGTGTTGTGTCTACATTTCCTCTTTTAAAACCCTTTTCTAATAGAAAATTACTCAATCGATCATACCAAGCTCTAGGAGCTTGCTTAAGACCATAAAGAGCTTTATTTAATTTAAAAACGTAGTTCGGGTATTCGAAATCTTCAAATCCTGGAGGTTGAGACACATACACTTCTTCTTGAATAAAGCCATTTAAGAATGCACTCTTTACGTCCATTTGGTACAACTTAAATCCAACTATTGATGCAAAAGCAAGTAGTAATCTAATGGCCTCAAGTCTAGCAACAGGAGCATAGGTCTCATCATAATCGATGCCCTCTTCCTGATTGTAGCCTTGGGCGACCAATCTAGCTTTGTTTCTAGTTATTATACCTAATTCATCCAATTTTTCCTATAAACCCATTTAGTACCTATTATTGTATGATCATCTGGCTTTGGCACAAGTGTCCAAACATTATTTCTTTTAAATTGATTTAATTCCTCTTGCATAGCCATTATCCAATGTTCATCCAACAAAGCATCATTAATGGTTTTAGGATCTAATTGTGAAACAAATGCAATAAAATGACAATAATTACGCAAGGAACCTTGGGTTACCACTCCCTTGGTTATCTCACCCAATACATTTTCTAGAGGATGACCCTTCTTGATTTTTCACGCTAAAGGTAAGTCAGTGATAACATCTTCAGACTGAATTAGTTCTTTCTCTTTTTCTTGTTTCTCCTCAATTGTTTGTTTGTCCCTATTGTCTTCTTTTGATGTACTCTGTGTCTTGTCTTCACCATACTTGTCATATAGGTGTTCGAACGAACCTGTACTATCATTAATAGAAAAATTCTCTCCTTTCGGAGACTCGTCAAATACAACATGTATAGATTCTTCCATACTCATAGTTCATCTATTGTAAACACGATAAGCCTTGCTATTTTACCTTCACCCATTATTTTACCTCGACTGTTATCACCATATGTGACGTAGCCTTTTTCTGATGCAGTTAAGCTCAAGAACTTCCTCTTATCTCCTGTCATGTGTCTCGAACATCCACTATCCAAATACCAACGATCTTCCATTGTTCTAAGACACACCTACAAGATAAAGAGATTACTTGCATTTTTTAGGTACCCAAGTGGTCTTGGGTCCTGACTGGTTAGCATTTAGATCAAATCCTTTCTTAATCCATACAAATGAACCATTAGGAATACCTTTGAGTTTAATATTACATGTATTTGGAGTATGCCCAAAAATTCCGCAATAATGACAAGTTGGCTTTTTAGAGTAATTAACATTTGAAAACGATACCAACTTTCTATATTTGCAGTTTTTGGGTTTTTGATATCCCAAACCAGTTTTATTTGTATTTTCTCTTTGATTAGCAATTAAGTTGTTTAGCTGCATATCACCTTTAGTGAAGCTTGCAAGCTTAGTTTTCAAATTGTGCACTTCTTTTTCAAAATGCTTGCAACTTTCACATTCGGCAATGGAATTTGCTTTTAGTTCACAATCATAGGAAGCATTAGAATAAATGAGATCCAAAGTTTCATTTTGGAGTTGAAGTTCATCAATAAATTTTTGCATTTCTAAAATTTTAGCTTCATGCTCCATAATGATTCTCTTTCTTTCAATATTGATTTTGGCTAGCTTTTTAAGTTCCTTATGCATTTCAACATAAGCTTCATAAAGCGAATTATAAGAGGTGTCTTCAGATTCAGAATCAAAATTACAATATGTTACCAATTTAGAGTTTCTTGGCTCAGATGATTCTCCACTTGATGAAGCTTCTTCATCAAATTTTCCCATTAAGCACAGGTTAGCCAATTCTTCCTCATCTGAAGAGCTAGCATTCTGCTTCTCTGAGTCTTCAGGCAAATCTCATACAACATAAGCCCTCTTGGATTTGAATCCTTTGCTATCCTTTTTGTCATTTTCCTTTTTCTTGAGATATTGAGCGCATTCAATCCTTATATGACCCGTGTTACCACACTCATGACATTTTATCTTTTCCTTTGGAGTCTTTCGAGAAGATGCTTCATTTTGATTTCTTTGTTGTCTATTGAATGTATTTCTTCTCTTCAGGAAATTGCTGAACTTTTTTACCAAAATCCCCATGGTCTCATCATCAATGTCTGAATCTGAATTTTCATCTTGGGGCAACTCTTCAAGACTTTTTAGCATCTTTGTTGTAGTAGTCTTTAGAGATATCCCCTTTTTGCGCTTGTCTGACTCTTCATGCATGTTTAGTCTTCCCAATTCCATTTCGTGCTCTTGTAGTTTTCCAAAGAGAGTAGCAAGATCCATATCACTTAGGTCCTTTGACTCCATAATTGCAGTCACCTTTGGTTGCCACTGTCTGTCTAAACATCTTAAGACTTTGTTAGTAAGTTCACCATCAAGAAAAGTTTTTCCAAGAGCTAGTAAATGATTTATTATGTGTGTAAAACACTTTTGCATATTTGAGATGGATTCATCAGAAAGCATTCTAAATAGTTCATACTCATGCATGAGGGCGTTTAGTCTAGCCCTTTTGACTTCACTAGTACCTTCATGGGTCACTTGTAAAGTATCCCACATCTGTTTGGCACTAGTACATTGAGAGACCCTAAAGAATTCGTCATATGAGAGAGCGGATGTAATGATATTTTTTCCTTTTAAATCATAACTTACTTTTTTCTTATCATCATCATTTCAACTCCCCTTGGGCTTATCAAGAACATAATCATTAACTTTATGTTTTGGTACAAAAGGGCCATTTTCTATAGCATTCCAAATTTCTACATCTATTGCTTCAATGAAGATTTTCATCCTAACCTTCCAATAGGTGTAACCTTCGCCCGAAAACATAGGGGGGCGATTAATGGAAGAACCTTCACCACAAAAGGGATTACTAGAACCCATTGTTTACCAAACAAAGGATCATACGGAAAAGCAGTTATGCTCGATCGTTTCCGACCGAGCTTTGATACCACTTGTTGGAAAACAAGTGGGTAGTATTATTCCCTAGAGGGGGGGGTGAATAGGCGAAGAATACTAACTTCACCAATAAAAAAAAATTAGCCAAAATTACTCACTTAATATGGTCTTGTTTCGGTTTATCAGAGTTAAAATTAATTTTTGCTTATGCTTAAATATAACAAAAATTAAGTGCGGAAATGTAAAGAGTTATGAAAGAATAGCCAACACATGATTTTATCCTGGTTCACATTAGTGTGTTAACGAACACTAATGCTAATCCAGTCCTCCCTCTCTGAATTGGGAGATTTGCTTCACTATGATCAAGAAATCGTTAGTACAAGTAGTTTAAGAGAAAACCTTCCCCTTAGACTTTACCCTCCAAAGAACCTCTTTGGAACTTGTATCCCCTAACCGAATCCTTTCCCAATCACAGTGAGTCCGTGTGTTGAAAGAACCTCTTTCACTTCCTTGAAACCTTCAAGTTAAGCGTGATGAAAACCTTTCACCAACTTGCGGAATTTGAGCAATCGTTGTTGTTGTAGTCACTTGCACCCTTGTGTGCGATTAACAACTCAAATATGTACAATGTCTATGAACACTAATTCAGTAATCTAAAGTGAAGAGAATGAATGATAAGTGTTTATCAAAGTGGGTTTATGAAAGTGAAAAGAGCAAACACTTGAATGTTCTTCGTTTATATGTTAAAAGTAGAAGAAATCATGAAGAACTTGTGAAATTTCAATGGCTTTTGTTTTTCCAGTAAGTACAGAGAGTTTCAGAGTTGTAAGAACGTGTTCTGAAATCGTTTGGAACATATATATATCAGTTAGGACAGCAAACGGCTATGTTTATGACAGTTTTAACTGTATGTATCCGGATACTTTTGAAAGTATTCGGATACATCGTGCTTGATTTCAAAAATATAACTGTTGTTTTAAAGAAGTATCCGGATACTTTTGGATGTATCCGGATACATTTGATCAGATACACTTTTTCATTTTTTTTTAAAATTTGAAAATACTTTCTTGACTTCAAAAACATTATAAAAAAATATTTCCTTAATAATTTTTATTTTTATTTTTGAAAATCACTTTCTTTTCATTTTCTTTTTTTTTGAAAACCACTTTCTTTTATTTTTTTTTTTTATTTTTTTTTTTTGAAAATCACCCACTTTTGATTTAACTTAGCATGCATACTATTTTTCTTTAGATTATGATTTAGCTTCATTCTAACTTAGACTCAACCATTAAGCACCTAAGGAACTCTAAGAAAATTAAATTAACATTACAAGTTTATAAGAATTCCTTTTTGACTAACTTGAGTCTAAGCTTCAATGTTGTGGACTTTGCTTTTTGGAATCATCAAAATCTCTTGGGCATTTGCTTCACATGCTTCACAGAGTGGAGTTAGAGTTGAACGACAATGGGAGAGCAGCGGCAGAGATGGCATCACCTTCGGGAGCGAAGAAAGGGCGCAAGAAGAAAGGGAAACTCCATCCGGTCGTTTTTGACCGTAAGGTTTAAGGGTAGTGTTATTAGTCTAAGTCTGTTGTTAGTATTGTGAGTCAAGGATTACCTAAGTAATGAACTATTTATGTAATTCAGCTAATTTTGGTTTATGTCGTACTTTTGAAAAAGTGTAAGAATGTAGCTTTATGAGAACTGTACAAGTTGTTTTGATGTGATGAAAAGAGCTATGTTTGAATTCGCAATCGAACCATTTTCCAATGACAAATGTTTGTAGAGATTCAAGTAAGTACAGATGTGTTTCAGTGACAACTCGGTTTTCAGCAAAAGAACTTTTAGTACACAAATGACATCTCAATAATGTTTTCAAAAAATAAAAGGCCTCATTTTTAGCAGTTTAATGAATGAAAGTCGAATATTTTGTGTTACAAAAATCGGGCTGTTACATTAGGGTATCAGAGCTTATGGTAATCCTTAGTGGCCTTAAGGCTTACATGCTTTGTTTGTGTGACTCTGTGTGTCTGCTAGTGTAAGGATAGGAGTAAAAGGTCAAGTTCTCGTCTTTCTAGGATGTGAGACTCTGTCTGTGTCTCTAGTGCTTGTTGTGTTAGTCTAAGGAACCTGTTGGTTCTGTAGTTTGAAGGAAGTAGACCAAGTGGGAAGCGAATAGATTCTAAGATTGAGATCCCATAACCTTTGATGTTATATTGTTTCTTGTTAGACCCAAGATTGTTGACCTTGACGGACCTTTTGTACAAAGGTAGTTGCTACCTCTAAGGATATAGAATGTTATCCCTGGATCCCCTGTTTATTGAATTGCTTCAGCAAAAATAGACATTGTTGTTGAAATTCGAACTTTTTCTTCATGAGCCTTACTATCAAACCATAGCCTTATCGATCCTTTCCGAAATCCATTAGCCTGAATTGTGAAGATGGAAGTGCTATAGTTACCCAGATAGCTTAGGCTTGAACGATCAAGGATGGATCAATGGTTGAATTTAAATAAGAGTATAAGACCAATGGTGTAACACCCCGATTTGGCCACTTGAAAAATATGCGACTTTAATTCCAAAATGCAGTGAAAATGTGGGCCAATTTTTTTTTTTTTTTAAAACATGTAACGTGGTTGAGTATAACATGAGTATGAGAACCACTAAGTTTTCAAAACCCTTTCGTAATTAAAGAGTGTTCCCATATCTCATACTGAAGTTCAAGTTCCAAACCGAAGTGTCACAAGGCACTACACTTTGCAACTTGATACTTCTCAACTCAATTATCATAGCCCATTAAAATAAATTTCTTCCACAAAAATTTGGGGTTACATCATGGCATTGCAATGAAACTAAGTAAATACAAGGAATACAAAATACTTCAGGGAAAACGAAAGGCTACCACCAGGCCCATTGAACTTAATACGATGGTCCATGGAATAATGCCTCGCTAGGGTCGACCTTGATTACGTCCGCCTCCGAGTAGCTACATCCTTGTCCAGTTCCTCTGGCTTCTCAGCCTCAGGGTCAATGTATGCAAACCAAAGCATCGGGTATCCACTATGATAGTCAGCTGACCCACCGACCTCGGTGTCTTCACGCCACTTCTAATCTCGATAATCCACTTTCCATCTTTCTTCGTCTCGAATGTCGAACATGATCTTGACAGGATCCATCGACTAAGGGAATAGACACCATAACAACAAGTAGACAGAACAGAAGGACTAGAGAGAGTAAGTATTCCCAAGCATGTTATGCCAACGATGTGGGATTACAATAGGTAAGATATTAAGAAATAACAAAAACATATAAGCAAACCACACACACAAGCAATCATATTTAAATCTCTCTTTTACTTTATTTCTTTTCTTTTCTCAAAACTTTACATATCCACAGAACTTCCGTCCATCGCTTCCGCTGCGAACTCTGATTCCATCATCATAGCATCTCATCCTCTTTTTCAAGCGGTCTCTTAAGAATTATTTCTTAACAATATCTGTTATCTTTTCTTAATTAAGTTTTATGAATTCGTATCCGTCAATGATGCGGGGGATTTAAATCATCATTGAGGAGGGTCGCTCTCAAGGTTAGCACACACGTCTACATCTCCTCGGTCATCCACCCAACCTAGTCCGAAGCAAACAAGAGTACAGGACCTTTACCGTGCGGGCACGACAGCTGTCACAACACATAATGGTCCCAGACCAGGAGGACTCTGCCTCAATCAATTCATAATAAACATGGCACACTGCCTCGCAGTGGCAAACAAGATGCCCCACTCCAGTCCCTCTCACTGTTCTCGATTTGCAATCTAGGGGGCGACAGTATGTTTCTAGCGAGCTCGCAGAACATGCCACGACATTAGACCCAGTCCCCACCACGTTAGTGCGCCACTTGTGGAATTCGTTCTGCCTAGACACATACTCTAGACTTCTTGACGTATCACCGTCATTGTCCTCCCCTAATGCAATCTCGTCCTAAGTATCCGCAGATACTTATCGTTTCTTCCTCTCCACTACTTCGCACTCTCATGCCTCACCGCGTATGTTAATTTCTTTTAAAAGTCTTTTATCTTTTTAAGATCAACCTAATGGTCGGCCCATCCTTCGTGCATCCCTTCAATGAGTCCCGACCGCTATCTTTACACAATATTTCTCATTAGAGCACAGAGCTAGGATCACATCAACCACTTGCATCTCATTCCACAATTTCCTTTAACAATCTCCTTTTCTCAAAATCTCATTTCACAACTTTACTCAACAATCTCATATCATTCTCCTCCTCAAGATCTCAACTCACAAAACTTTTCTTGAAAACTTACTCCTCAAACTCTTACAAATCTCTTTTTTTAAAAACTCTTTGAAAATTTCTTTTCACCCACTTTTTCCAAAAACCTTCGTTCACAAATCTTCTCAAAAACATTTCTTTTCAAAAATATTTCTTTTCACAATCTTTTCCAAAATCTCTTTTCAAAACATTTTCAAACTCACATTTCGTACTCTGCTTCAAAATCTCGTTTCAAAAACTCTTTTCAAAAATTCTCATTTTCAAGAACCTTTTTAAGATAAAACTTCATTTCAAAAACTTTTCGAAAACTTACTGTTTCAATGAGCACCAGCGGAGGAGAAAGCTCAACTCAACACCAGTCTCATTTCCACAATATCCTAAAGGAACCGAACTCCTTCTAAATCACATCTCATTTCACCGCACAACATCACTTTCCCTAGCTCTGGCTCATCCACATCATATTCATCAATTCTTGCTCATCAGCGATTATAAATTCCACAACATCTCGACATCTTTCTCAACCTTTATCTTACATTTCTTCTATTCTTTTTATTCGTTATTATTCACATTATTTCCAATCTCATCATGCATAATAAATTCATCAGATAAACGAATAAACAATCATACTATCATTCAGACATCATCATATAAATTCATTACCTAATTTCATGTGATCTTTGTCTCCTTCACACGAGTGGCCACACAATCAAACAATTGCCACCGTGCTACTGACTCAGAACCACTAAGTTTCGACTTTTGAGATGGTCGAAACGCTTAATATGTTACCTAAATACCACGGTGTTTGGGGAAACTTCTCTCTCACCTCCACCGATGACGATCTTCAATGCGCTCCTTAGTTTCCATTGCAACGTTCGTAACTGCTTCCCGATCGTTACTGGCACTCAAATATTTCCCTCTTATTAAAAATCATTCTTATTCGATTATCTTGAAAATAAAGCAACGTTGCAAAACTTTTATTTGAAAACAAAGTATCCGTTTCCTCTTAACACTTTTGAAATCGATTTGGGTCTTAAACTAACAAATAAAACATCCATTTAAAAACACATTTAGAAGATTAAAACTTAAAGTACTCTTTTCAAACACTGATTAAAAACATGGTCAGTTTCCTGACCTCTTAAAAAGTCACATTTGTCTTAAGGGTTTTTAAATATAAAACACCTTTAAATTAAAATCACGTACTTTAGAAATCATATGAAAACCTTTTCAAAACAATACTTTTTCAATCAAATCCCTTCATTTTTGTCAAAACCGAATGAAGCCAAAGAAAATAACTCAAAGAGTCAAACTAAAAACCTTTTGCAAATATTAACATTCAAATCATTTTCTAATATGTTAAATCATCCATAATTCATGCATCAATTTCACACTCATCATGCATGCATACAAAACAAGAATCAAACACAAACTCATATTATTTTCTATACATGGCCGAGTCTCCTTCTATATGAGACAAGGCTATATTCACAATCTCAAACACACATACAAAACATGCACATATGGAACATAATCATTTAAGCACATTATCCTACTTTAAACATTGCATCCGAAAGTAATCATTAAAAGAAAATGAATATCTTCAATTAAAATTATGCTAACATTTTTGTAATCAATTAGCTTTACCCCTAAATTAACATGCAAATGAAAATCAATTTATTTCTTTCATTTCTTAATCAAGCCGAATTGGACATAGAAAAATAATCCAAACTCACAATAATATAATCACATACCAAACCCTCAAAGTTAACTCAATAACACACAAGAAAATAAAATAGCTTAAGTAAAACTTGTTCCTAAAACCGAATGGAACACAAAATCACTTTTAAGTCTTTAATCAAAAATTTAGATTTTCCTATGCTTGAAATCCCTAGATCTATCAATGAAATACACATGCAAAACAAAATAAACAAACTTTAATACTCATAAGGACAAAACCGTGAGCTTTACATAAAAATTCATCTAATTTTAATTTTATTTCTTTAAATAAATTTCATCACAATAAAATCAAAAGGTTATATCAAAATCTTTCACCTCCAAAAATTTCATGCATGTGCTTTAAAGCTTTAAATCACATAAATCTCAACATGCATGCAACTAGAATAAAGATCAAACATAATTCCCTATTTTCCTAGGTTTGGCCGAATACACAAAGGTAAAATCTTAGGCATAGTTTTCACATGCAAGACTTTAAAGCGACATTTTCTTTTCAAACATCAAGAAATCATCATCACACATACAAGATCTTGTTTAAAAATCCTTTTTGTACAAAAAATCATTTTTAAAACTTGTTATCATAATTCACTCCTTGAAATCGTGACATGCTTCAAAAGAAAATTAAGACTTTTACTCAAAACAAACACACAAGTTCAAACCTCATGCTTTTGCAAAGATCTACCATAGATTATGACATGCAAGAAAAGATCAAAGTAAAAACACAACTTAAATACAAACTTCAACCAAAACCGTGAAGAAGAATTTTCACAAATTAAAGATCAAAGCTTCCAAGCATAAATATTCAAGATCAAGCCATAGAAATAACATGCAAAACATTCAAACTTCAAGATCTTAAGAAAAATAACACATGCATCACAAAATCAAAGTTTAAACAAAGTCCTTTACAAAAACTAAAATTATTACATTAGCTCTCTCTTAAGCAACTACCTTAAACAAAACTCTAATCTTCAAGCTTCAATCCCTCTTCTCCTTCTCTTAGGGTTGCTTCGGCCTCTCCCTCTTAGGGTTGATAGGTTGGTTTTCTTTTTAGTCTTTGAAGAAGAATGTGATTAAAGGAAGAGGTCAAGGTGTTTGGGTTGGGAGGTTTGGGTTTCTACTCTTATTTTTCTCTTCTCTCCTATCGGCCTAACTCTCTTTCTCTAAGGTCTCAAGTGTAACACTCTCACTTTATTTAGTATTGTTAAGTTTTATTAAAAAGTGGACTTGAAAATTTCTTTTAAACACCTAAATTTCTTTAGAAGGTTTTACGAAAATCCGACAAAGTTTCCTCTGTTTTTCGGACTTTCCCAAAATTCCTTCTTAAAACCTGTCAGTCCAAAATTGTTTAAGAACATAAACAACAACAGTTTAATAGTTATAACAGATCCTAACGCCCAAATAATTCAAGTTGCGGGGCAAGCTACTAATTCATATTATAATTTACAAAAAAAAAGTAATTATCCACTCAAAATATGTAAAATACATTCCACGTAGTGGAACTTGAAATCCTGCTCGGCCGGCACTGGTGTATGCTCCACTTGTGTACCTGAAAAATATTAACCACACAGGAGAAGCATCACACAGAACTTAAAAGAGAGATTTCTAAGCAGATATATACGACACACCAAGACCATTAAAGCCTATGCTCTACTACTTAATTCATGCTCTTCTTTTCCTCTTTACTTCCTAACTGTTTCCCAATTCTTTTTCTTTTTAATTGTTTCCTTTTAAATAATCCCTAACCTCTAATTATTCTTATTCCTCATTACTTTCGCTCTATCCTGTTTACTCCTTTTTCCTAATCACCCTAATTTCCCTATTCCCCTCTTTCCAGCTAACCTATTTCTTTTCTTCTTTTCCCATAACCACTCTATTAGCCATTTTTCCTTTCCATTATCATTTTCATTTCCTTTCCCATTTTTATTCCCTTTTTATTCCATTTTCATTACCCTTTTCCCTTAATCAATGATATGTCCCTATCCGTTTCTGTTATCCCTTTTTCCTTTTCCTAACTCTTTCCATTACCTTGACCATTATTCATTCCCTTTAATTCCTTTACCGCTTTCCATTTTCTATTTATTTCCTTCATTCATTTTCCATTATGTGTAACCTCAATCAGAGATCTACACACCGTGTCTGCAACCACAAACAGTGATCTGCAAACGCTGTGTATGCAACCACAGACAGTGATCTGCATACGTGTATACAACCACAAACAGCGATCTGTATACACCCATCTCGTTTATGTAACCTCAAACAGAGATCTACATAAACTTCCCTTACCTTGTTATTATTTGGCCACAGGGTCAATACAACCATCTGCGCCGTGCCACAGGGTCAATACAACCACCTGTGACATGTACCATATTTATTTGGCCACAGGGTCAATGCAACCACCTGCGCCGTGCCACAGGGTCAATACAACCACCTGTGACATATACCATTTTTATTTGGCCATAGGGTCAATACAACCACCTGCGCCGTGCCACAGGGTCAATACAACCACCTGCGGCATTTACCATTCTTATTATCTCTTTATTATCGCATTAGTTTTATCCCTTTACTTTTAGTTCCTTAATTCTATCTAATACTTTTAGTTTCCTAACACTTCCTTATCCTTTATTATTGTCTCACTTAGCTCACGCCTTCCCTTAACGACTTATTATTATTTCCTTGCCATCTTATACTTAAGTACTTTTCGTTACTAATTACTCTCATACTAACTCTTAGTTGTTTACCTATTCTTTTTCTTTTCTTTTTCTTCTTTTCTTCCTTATAATTTTGTTTATTTATTTCTTTCTTGTTATTCCGTTTATTTCGTTACTAATTGCTTTAACTCTTCTTTATCTAACTTTTCTTTTCCTAATTGTCTTCCTTATTACATATCCTATTATTACATCATTAGTCCTATTCTACTCGGTGGTCACATTATATTCTCTTTACTCTCATTTGTTCATTTCTAAATGTATTTCCCTATTCACCATTTCTATTCTTTTGCCACACCCTACCGATCTAATTGATTAGTTACTCTATTACCTATCTTTTTATTCATCACTATTTGTTTCCCCTATTTACTCCATCCATCTTCCTTCATTATTAGCGGGTTACTCTAAGGTTCACTAGCAATTAACATTTCCCCTGGTCCTAGCGATAGATATAACTATCCAGAAATACACCCCTTAAGGACTGGTAATGAAACCCCTTACCTTGAGATTGGAATAAAAGAGAGAGAAAACCTTAGAGGGTGTTGAGCCCTAGCAACCAAATTGCTCTCCCAAGCATTAGTACTCACAATAATCCTTGGAAATGTATAAAGAGGTGGCAAGAGTCAAGAGTGAAGAGTTGATAGTGCTCCCCCTAGCTCTTAGAAAATAAGATCCTCAAGTAATATAGAGATCCATGCCCTTTTCATTGGAAAATAAGAGGAACAACTACATCTTAGAAAAGGAACACAAACAACCAACAATCAATGAATGAAAAAGGAAAGGAGTGAGTTAATTACTTACTCAATCCCTTAGAATCAAGAAGAAGTGAGATTGAGGGAGGAAGGAACTTGAATCAATGGCTCAATCCATGGATGAAAAGAGGGAAACTTGTTTGATGATGATGCCTAGATGAGGAGCTTGAAGATTTGAGCTTCAATGGAGGAGATTGACCCCAAAATCAAAAACCCTAACCTTGGGGAAGAGGGGTTCTTCGTATGGAGAGGAATGGAGAATGTTAAATTTGTGTTTCTCCTTCCCTTGGTCGAGTATGGTGGCTTATAAGGTGTTTTGGGTGGAGAAAACCCGAAAATGCCCCTAAAAATCGTGAAAACGTGTTGCAGATCGCAGGATTTTCGCTTAAGCGAAGCCCTTACAGTGTTGCCATGGAACCTATTTCGCTTAAGCGAAATCTACTCGCTTAAGCGAGCTCCTAAGGTGTTGATTCTGTGACATTTTCGCTTAACCGAAATAATTTTCGCTTAAGCGAAATCATCAGGTACTGCTACTTCATTTTTTCTATTTTTCAGCTATTTTCTCCAAACTTCAAACAGCCATAACTTTTTCGTTCACCGTCGGATCTTGGTCAAATTTGACGAGTAACTTCCTAAAAATCATATCTTCATATCCAACGGTGGAAATTTTGTTTTGAGTCCTAAATCTTTTATTTTGATTTTCTAACCTACGTTATGTTTTAATACCGAATTATCTATTTTTCTAGCCTGTTCCTAACTTCAATTTAATGCTTCTTTCTTTTCTAAATCATTATTATTATTATTTATCTTTTCTAATGCTTGAAAACTTTATTTTAGTACCCATTTATGGTTTTATTATTATTATCTCAATTATCTCAAACTGTTATTAATTTATTTGCACTTAGGTTTAAAATTTGGGATGTTACATCAAGAGCTTTGGTTGCTCTTGGACTAGAGTGTTTATGTTGGTGGGAGAATTGTGAAGGAAATGAATGGAAGAAATGAGAAAATGAATCAACTAGCCTAACACCCACACACACGGTTTATGAGCAAAACAAGGGTGGGGAAATTTCCTATCTTGCCCTCGGTCTAAAGCATGGGTTCAAGGGTAATTCGGTCCACTCATATTGTTGCATGGGAGGAATCTTGTTCGTGGGAGACAAGGAGGAAAGAAAGTCTCACTAGGCTTCATGAGTCACCACCCTAGGTTTCTACTTGCTTGCCACTTAAACTTTCTATTTTCTTAATGCTTAAGAAAATCAACTTCTACTTGGTTCCTTTATCTATATGGTCGGACATACAACACACACATGCACATCATACACATATGAAGGGAATAGTTTTCATTTTATCATAGCAACACATAGTATTAAATTATGGAATCATGCATGTATTAGCACATATCATTGAATTATGGGGTGATGCATACATTTGACACATGTTTAAACACTTTGACATATTATGTTGCACATTCCAAGCACATGGCACACACATATACATACATCACACATATACTCTCATTCAATTCACACAATACATGCATTTCAACTTTATCATTCAATTTTATTTCCTAAGATAAGAAAACACTCATTCACATAAATTTCAAAATTCCAAAGATGCAATGTTAAAGAAAATCATTTCACTTCATCAATTTAATTTCAAATAAGTTTATCTTTGAAATAAAATCTTGCTTTCACACAATCAAAAACTTTCCAAGAAAACATTCATTAAAAGCCTCAAATCAAATAAAAAGAAAATTCATTTCTTTAAGAAATCTTCAAATAACAAAATTATAATTTGGTTTTCCTGAAATCATCTTCAAACAAAAATCATTTGCTAAAACACTTTAACTGAAAAAAATCTCTCTTAATTTCTGAAAAACCCTTTTTAAATTCTCAAAAATTCTTTTTAAATAAAACCTCATTAATTTATTTGAGTCCAGAAGATGCGGGATGTTACATTCTCCCCAACTTGAAGATTTCTCGTCCTCGAGAAATGACGTGCAGATTCATCTCGTTTCAAGAGTGCGTAGCTCCTTGTAGAAATCTTCTTCCTCATTCTCATATGAATTGACTGTTGCAACATACCATTTATTCGCTGTTCTCACGAAAAATTCCGAAACGTTTCTTTAACAGAAAAAGTCTCTTGGGTCAATCCATTGTCAAATACAATGGTGCATAACGACAAGGCTTTGTTAAATGGGTTAGATTTTTTTTAAGGGTGTCCAAAGTTGCTGAAACAAATAGCAACAGAAAAGAAATGTCATGCTTATGCCAATCTAAGCTAAGACACTATTTGTAAGGCTCCTCTTCCGACTTACCTTTTTCTAGTAACACCTCAAAACCTCAAATTTTCATCTACTCCCCAACTTTAATAACCCTTATCACTACATACCTCTACTGCAACATGAACTGGGTTCTCATCAACTCCTCAATCCTTACCGCTTCCTATTCATCTTACCCTACTCTACTCTTTACCCCATCCAAATTCATCCTATCTGTAACACCCCAAAATTTTAATCCCCGATTAATGAAATGTTAATTATAATTTAATTATAATTAATAGTTTTCAAATTAATCCTTGATTAAAATATGTGTGTATGTAATTAGCTTGCATGTGAGAAATTATTTAGTAAATAATTTAAATGCCTAAAATGTATATTTTGCATATTAGTCCCTGGGTTGGGACCTAGAAGCAATTATAGGAAAGATTTTGGAGGGAAAGTAAATAAAATAATTATTTTTCAAAATTTGGGAAAAATACTCGAGTATTTTCTGAAAAACTCGAGTATTTTGGGTCAAACTGCACGAGTGAGTGCGTTTGGTGAGTCACCGCCAACGATTCCGTGTCGTTGACACGAAATCATCATCTTGCCACCACCCTAGTTGTCGTGTCGCACTGCATGAACCTTCTCCATGTCTATATAAGCTTATCAACCACGAATTCGTGGGAATTTTGCTCAATCTTGCTTGTGTTGACATAGTTAGGGTTTCGAATTCGTCTCGTTCGATTCTCTTTTGATTCTAAGTGTTAGGCTTCGAGTGATACACCAATACAAAGCTCACATCACGAGCTTTGTATAGACACCAAAGTTGTGAGGTTTGAGTGTGTGGATTGAGAGAATCGAAGGCTTGAAGTGAAGCTGTCCTTGCTTGAGTTGGTGTCTGGAGCTTACTTTGATCATCGATTTCGGTAAGCTCGTGAATCCCTGAGTCTCAAACTTAATTCCTTTAGTTAGTTGATGTTGTATAGAGTCTAGAAATCTAATTTTCCCCAATTCTTATCTCTGTTTTGTGGGTAAACCAATTCGGTTTTGGTGATGCACTCAAAACTGCTCTGCATGTGAAGTTCAAGTTGATTTCTGGTGTTGGAGCTCTTTTCTTGGATTTCTTTCTGTTGATTCACATCTGAGAGGTAAGGGGAAGTAATTATATTCACTAGATAGAGATTAAATTCCATTATTTGTGTTAGAGAGCCACCAAGAGGCTCTAAGGGCTTAGATTGAATAGGAACTTTGGTTTGGAGACCAAGCTTTGCTCTAAAACTGTGTTGAGCAAGTTTTATACCATGCATGCAAGCTTAAATGACCATTGTTTTATGAGTGTTATGCTTATTTTGCAATTTGAGGTGTTGAGTTGCTAAATTGTGTAAATTATGCATAAATGGTGGATGCTCTGTCAAATTGGTTATTTGATATGAAATGAGTATTGCAACATGTTCAATATATGGTATGTGAACTACTGTGATCACTGGTTTGGATTAAAAGTGTTTAGAAATTGAAATGGTATGTAAAAACCAAGTTTCACTCTGTTCTGTCTGCATATACTCGAGTATTTGGCTTAACACTCGAGTATTTCGTGGTGCACCAGAGTGAAAATTGGTGCACCAACTTGGGAATCAGATTCGACACTCGAGTAATGTATGAACTACTCGAGTATTCTGGGTAATGGAATACTCGAGTAACTCATGAATTACTCGAGTATATTTATGAAGACCTGAAACCTAAATCTCTGAAAAGACATGAACGACTCGAGTATAATTATGAACCACTCGAGTAGAATCTGGAAAATGATAAACTACTCGAGTATTTTGGAAAACACTCGAGTATTTTTAGTCAGGCACTTAAAATACCATTTTCAATTCTAAGTCATTTTGTAACTCTTAAAGGACAATAAACCAAGTGATCCTGGACTTAAAAGAAACTGATTGATGTTATGATATTTTCATTTGAATAATGATGATACGTTGCTCGGGAGGCACGTGGTGTATTAATAAAAGGACGAAACATCAATCAATTCCTTTTAAGTAAAGTTAATGCATTCATACTGGAGTTTGGATGGTAGGACGTATATCATGTTTTGGTAAACATGTGGAGGGCCTCTGATTGATGACACGTCGTTGACGTGGTCGGCTGAGTGGATGCCGATATGGTTATATCGTTTGGATGACGGTCCGTTTGGATGACGGGATATGCTTGGGTGGCATGGATACCAAGCTTGTCGTGTACATTCTAGGTGAATGTACGAATTGTTGTATACCTAGGAATACAACGCACTGTTGAGTGCTGGGTTGTCAGGGATGGACATCAGAGAGTGACATAGTATGATGGAGATAGGCTTGAGATCTAAAGTCATGCATCATGCCACTTATTTAAATTAATTGTGATAAATTAAATAAGTGTGAGCATCCTATGTGCATTCATTAACTGCTAAGTGTTATATGTGATTGTTATTAATTGATGCATTATTATCTTTCATATGTTGCATGATTTATTCTCTATTGGTTATGTGCATAGAATTGCTTACCCCTATGCCCTTGTAGGTGATGTCTCGTTACATTGCTTGCATCGAGATCCGGCCACTTCCTAGTGGCGTATGGATCTATGAGGACCATCGCGCGGTGTATGAGGGGGAGGTAGAGTTCACATTCTACCACCCTAACCCGCTGATGCGATTCCGTCCTCGTAGGTTTAGGATTCCCATTATATACACTATGCATGTACCCCCGTTTTATACTTATCATGGACCACCTCCCATGCGACCAGCTCGCTCTTACCATAGTTTTCATTTTCGACCTACCCGCTCTCACCCTTTTACTTCAAGAGTTGTCCGCGAGGAGACTCCCCCTTCTTAACCGAGGAGCCCCGTCAGGGTTTCACCATCACCTGACCCGGTACCCAGTGGTAGGGTACACTCTCCTTCGGATGAGATCAAGGAGGATCCGGTGGAGGACGAGAATGGGAGCGAGCCTGTCGTGCATTCTACTGGGAGTGACTGGAGGGACGATGATCCCTAGGTACATGTATATGGTGTATGATGTGGATCCGAGGATCCGGTGTGTGGAGGAGATGTGCTGCTGCTGCTGTGATGATGATGCTACTACCTTATTACCTATGTTTTTGGGAGACTACTGCTGCTACTACTACTGCATCTGATGCTGATGGATCTACGTGACTATCCCTGGGGTTGTATTTTGATGATGTATATATTGTACATATGTTTTACTCTAGGGTTATAGTATCATAGTGATGTAGATCTGTTTATATGGACTTGCTATATTTTGGAACTTGGTGACTTATCTCATGGACTATGTATATATGACTCTTTCGTATATATGAAAATCTATGTTTATATTATATCAGTTGCATAGTCCAGTAATTTCCGCTTACTCTGATTTAACTTATAAATGAGCTCGACTTTAAGTATTAATTGACGGTATCAATTTTATTGAACAAAGTATGGGTAGCTTCAATTGATTGTAAAATGGAAATAAATTTCTAAAGAACGAATGTTATCCTGCTTGAGAAAAGGTTTTAGAAATCGCCGAACTCGATACAAGTGTTTTAAAGGATTTTAGAATTTATTCTCCAAGAGTTCCATTAGATGAATTGTGCACCCGCTTTAAAGAAAATTTTATTACCATATTTTCTTAGCTCACAAGTCCATATATTATCCAATATAAAGCATAAATACTATATTATATTTGGGTAATCCGGAAGGGTGTCACACTATCATTGCCTTAGATTCCACTAAACATTCACCATTATAACTTCATCTTATTCATAACTAGTCTTTCCTTGCTTCAGGCGACTAATAATCTTCAAGGGACACATGCTCCACTTTATTCCTTTCATCACCTACTGGTCATAATAACTTAAGCATCCTACTCCTTCACCATTCTTCATGTTTCACCTTAAGATCTTAATCCATTGAATCTCCTTCAATCCTATGATTACCTATCTAATTAAAGGTCTTCATTCCTAACAGGGCTCTTCTAATCCACAATTTACCGTCACACTTCCATCATCCGTCTTAACATTGATCATCACTTAAGGGTTCTAACCATAAATGCCTTCACTTCATCTACCCAATTCTACACCATTAATAGTAATTAGCACTAGACGATATCATTTACTCCTCCTAACTCTAATCCTAGGATCACAACACTTCTGACTTATCCTCGGCTTCCTACGGCCTCAACACTACCTAGACCAAAATTCCAGACAAATCACCCTCATTCACACTTAATTCTAACTGACTAATACGATCCTTCATCTTAACCCAAAGACTTAAAAGATATCCTCACTCCACCTCACAACCAACACATCTCCCTTATCTGTACCTTCTAGTCCTCACTTTTTTCAGGCATTGTAAATCTAACCAATCAACAGCTCATAATCTATTCTTAATTCAGAGACAGCTACTGGATTGGCATAAGTCATAACCAAAAGTTTGGGAATCAATCAGCTTGACAACAAGGAGGGCTTATAAACTGAATTCACAAATTTGGGTTTAATCAAATTAGGAAGGTTCAAGGTTACTTTAGAGATCAACATGGGTAACAAGCGACAGGAGGTAGGCTCAAGGTTCAAATCAAATCAAGAGTACAAAGGTTATTTCAAACAAAAGGAAACAAAACAGGGTTCCAACAAAGAATGGTAGGTGCAAACAATAATTTTTGGGTTTTTGCTAGGATTCGAATCCTCGAACTCTACGATGAATTCTGACGCATTGAAACAGCATGCGCACACTCGCAACATTCCTATCTCTAATCATCCTAGACTAGCACTCAAGACTCACAAAGGAAGTATGTTTCCCGTGTATTAAATTACTTAGATTAATCATTGCTCTGATACCACTTCTGTAACACCCTGATTTGGCCACTTGAAAAATATGCGACTTTAATTCCAAAATGCAGTGAAAATGTGGGCCAATTTTTTTTTTTAAAAACATGTAACGTGGTTGAGTAACATGAGTATGAGAACCACTAAGTTTTCAAAACCCTTTCATAATTAAAGAGTGTTCCCATATCTCATACTGAAGTTCAAGTTCCAAACCGAAGTGTCACAAGGCACTACACTTTGCAACTTGATACTTCTCAACTCAATTATCATAGCCCATTAAAATAAATTTCTTCCACAAAAATTTGGGGTTACATCATGGCATTGCAATGAAACTAAGTAAATACAAGGAATACAAAATACTTCAGGGAAAACGAAAGGCTACCACCAGGCCCATTGAACTTAATACGATGGTCCACGGAATAATGCCTCGCTAGGGTCGACCTTGATTACGTCCGCCTCCGAGTAGCTACATCCTTGTCCAGTTCCTCTGGCTTCTCAGCCTCGGGGTCAATGTATGCAGACCAAAGCATCGGGTATCCACTATGATAGTCAGCTGACCCACCGACCTCGGTGTCTTCACGCCACATCTAATCTCGATAATCCACTTTCCATCTTTCTTCGTCTCGAATGTCGAACATGATCTTGACAGGATCCATCGACTAAGGGAATAGACACCATAACAACAAGCAGACAGAACAGAAGGACTAGAGAGAGTAAGTATTCCCAAGCATGTTATGCCAACGATGTGGGATTACAATAGGTAAGATATTAAGAAATAACAAAAACATATAAGCAAACCACACACACAAGCAATCATATTTAAATCTCTCTTTTACTTTATTTCTTTTCTTTTCTCAAAACTTTACATATCCACAGAACTTCCGTCCATCGCTTCCGATGCGAACTCTGATTCCATCATCACAGCATCTCATCCTCTTTTTCAAGCGGTCTCTTAAGAATTATTTCTTAACAATATCAGTTATCTTTTCTTAATTAAGTTTTATGAATTCGTATCCGTCAATGATGAGGGGGATTTAAATCATCATTGAGGAGGGTCGCTCTCAAGGTTAGCACACACGTCTACATCTCCTCGGTCATCCACCCAACCTAGTCAGAAGCAAACAGGAGTACAGGACCTTTACCGTGCGGGCACGACAGCTGTCACAACACATAATGGTCCCAGACCAGGAGGACTCTCCCTCAATCAATTCATAATAAACATGGCACACTGCCTCGCAGTGGCAAACAAGATGCCCCACTCCAGTCCCTCTCACTGTTCTCGATTTGCAATCTAGGGGGCGACAGTATGTTTCTAGCGAGCTCGCAGAACTTGCCACGGCATTAGACCCAGTCCCCACCACGTTAGTGCGCCACTTGTGGAATTCATTCTGCCTAGACACATACTCTAGACTTCTTGACGTATCACCGTCATTGTCCTCCCCTAATGCAATCTCGTCCTAAGTATCCGCAGATACTTATCGTTTCTTCCTCTCCACTACTTCGCACTCTCATGCCTCACCGCGTATGTTAATGTCTTTTAAAAGTCTTTTATCTTTTTAAGATCAACCTAATGGTCGGCCCATCCTTCGTGCATCCCTTCAATGAGTCCCGACCGCTATCTTTACACAATATTTCTCATTAGAGCACAGAGCTGGGATCACATCAACCACTTGCATCTCATTCCACAATTTCCTTTAACAATCTCCTTTTCTCAAAATCTCATTTCACAACTTTACTCAACAATCTCATATCATTCTCCTCCTCAAGATCTCAACTCACAAAACTTTTCTTGAAAACTTACTCCTCAAACTCTTACAAATCTCTTTTTTTAAAAACTCTTTGAAAATTTCTTTTCACCCACTTTTTCCAAAAACCTTCGTTCACAAATCTTCTCAAAAACATTTCTTTTCAAAAATATTTCTTTTCACAATCTTTTCCAAAATCTCTTTTCAAAACATTTTCAAACTCACATTTCGTACTCTGCTTCAAAATCTCGTTTCAAAAACTCTTTTCAAAAATTCTCATTTTCAAGAACCTTTTTAAGATAAAACTTCATTTCAAAAACTTTTCGAAAACTTACTGTTTCAATGAGCACCAGCGGAGGAGAAAGCTCAACTCAACACCAGTCTCATTTCCACAATATCCTAAAGGAACCGAACTCCTTCTAAATCACATCTCATTTCACCGCACAACATCACTTTCCCTAGCTCTGGCTCATCCACATCATATTCATCAATTCTTGCTCATCAGCGATTATAAATTCCACAACATCTCGACATCTTTCTCAACCTTTATCTTACATTTCTTCTATTCTTTTTATTCGTTATTATTCACATTATTTCCAATCTCATCATGCATAATAAATTCATCAAATAAACGAATAAACAATCATACTATCATTCAGACATCATCATATAAATTCATTACCTAATTTCATGTGATCTTTGTCTTCTTCACACGAGTGGCCCCACAATCAAACAATTGCCACCGTGCTACTGACTCAGAACCACTAAGTTTCGACTTTTGAGATGGTCGAAACGCTTAATATGTTACCTAAATACCACGGTGTTTGGGGAAACTTCTCTCTCACCTCAACCGATGACGATCTTCAATGCTCTCCTTAGTTTCCATTGCGACGTTCGTAACTGCTTCCCGATCGTTACTGGCACTCAAATATTTCCCTCTTATTAAAAATCATTCTTATTCGATTATCTTGAAAATAAAGCAACGTTGCAAAACTTTTATTTGAAAACAAAGTATCCGTTTCCTCTTAACACTTTTGAAATCGATTTGGGTCTTAAACTAACAAATAAAACATCCATTTAAAAACACATTTAGAAGATTAAAACTTAAAGTACTCTTTTCAAACACTAATTAAAATAATGGTCAGTTTCCTGACCTCTTAAAAAGTCACATTTGTCTTAAGGGTTTTTAAATATAAAACACCTTTAAATTAAAATCACGTACTTTAGAAATCATATGAAAACCTTTTCAAAACAATACTTTTTCAATCAAATCCCTTCATTTTTGTCAAAACTGAATGAAGCCAAAGAAAATAACTCAAAGAGTCAAACTAAAAACCTTTTGCAAATATTAACATTCAAATCATTTTCTAATATGTTAAATCATCCATAATTCATGCATCAATTTCACACTCATCATGCATGCATACAAAACAAGAATCAAACACAAACTCATATTATTTTCTATACATGGCCGAGTCTCCTTCTATATGAGACAAGGCTATATTCACAATCTCAAACACACATACAAAACATGCACATATGGAACATAATAATTTAAGCACATTATCCTACTTTAAACATTGCATCCGAAAGTAATCATTAAAAGAAAATGAATATCTTCAATTAAAATTATGCTAACATTTTTCTAATCAATTAGCTTTACCCCTAAATTAACATGCAAATGAAAATCAATTTATTTCTTTCATTTCTTAATCAAGTCGAATTGGACATAGAAAAATAATCCAAACTCACAATAATATAATCACATACCAAACCCTCAAAGTTAACTCAATAACACACAAGAAAATAAAATAGCTTAAGTAAAACTTGTTCCTAAAACCAAATGGAACACAAAATCACTTTTAAGTCTTTAATCAAAAATTTAGATTTTCCTATGCTTGAAATCCCTAGATCTATCAATGAAATACACATGCAAAACAAAATAAACAAACTTTAATACTCATAAGGACAAAACCGTGAGCTTTACATAAAAATTCATCAAATTTTAATTTTATTTCTTTAAATAAATTTCATCACAATAAAATCAAAAGGTTATATCAAAATCTTTCACCTCCAAAAATTTCATGCATGTGCTTTAAAACTTTAAATCACATAAATCTCAACATGCATGCAACTAGAATAAAGATCAAACATAATTCCCTATTTTCCTAGGTTTGGCCGAATACACAAAGGTAAAATCTTAGGCTTAGTTTTCACATGCAAGACTTTAAAGCGACATTTTCTTTTCAAACATCAAGAAATCATCATCACACATACAAGATCTTGTTTAAAAATCCTTTTTGTACCAAAAATCATTTTTAAAACTTGTTATCATAATTCACTCCCTGAAATCGTGACATGCATCAAAAGAAAATTAAGACTTTTACTCAAAACAAACACACAAGTTCAAACCTCATGCTTTTGCAAAGATCTACCATAGATTATGACATGCAAGAAAAGATCAAAGTAAAAACACAACTTAAATACAAACTTCAACCAAAACCGTGAAGAAGAATTTTCACAAATTAAAGATCAAAGCTTCCAAGCATAAATATTCAAGATCAAGCCATAGAAATAACATGCAAAACATTCAAACTTCAAGATCTTAAGAAAAATAACACATACATCACAAAATCAAAGTTTAAACAAAGTCCTTTACAAAAACTAAAATTATTACATTAGCTCTCTCTTAAGCAACTACCTTAAACAAAACTCTAATCTTCAAGCTTCAATCCCTCTTCTCCTTCTCTTAGGGTTGCTTCGGCCTCTCCCTCTTAGGGTTGATAGGTTGGTTTTCTTTTTAGTCTTTGAAGAAGAATGTGATTAAAGGAAGAGGTCAAGGTGTTTGGGTTGGGAGGTTTGGGTTTCTACTCTTATTTTTCTCTTCTCTCCTCTCGGCCTAACTCTCTTTCTCTAAGGTCTCAAGAGCTTTGGTTGCTCTTGGATTAGAGTGTTTATGTTGGTGGGAGAATTGTGAAGGAAATGAATGGAAGAAATGAGAAAATGAATCAACTAGCCTAACACCCACACACACGGTTTATGAGCAAAACAAGGGTGGGGAAATTTCCTATCTTGCCCTCGGTCTAAAGCATGGGTTCAAGGGTAATTCGGTCCACTCATATTGTTGCATGGGAGGAATCTTGTTCGTGGGAGACAAGGAGGAAAGAAAGTCTCACTAGGCTTCATGAGTCACCACCCTAGGTTTCTACTTGCTTGCCACTTAAACTTTCTATTTTCTTAATGCTTAAGAAAATCAACTTCTACTTGGTTCCTTTATCTATATGGCCGGACATACAACACACACATGCACATCATACACATATGAAGGGAATAGTTTTCATTTTATCATAGCAACACATAGTATTAAATTATGGAATCATGCATGTATTAGCACATATCATTGAATTATGGGGTGATGCATACATTTGACACATGTTTAAACACTTTGACATATTATGTTGCACATTCCAAGCACACGGCACACACATATACATACATCACACATATACTCTCATTCAATTCACACAATACATGCATTTCAACTTTATCATTCAATTTTATTTCCTAAGATAAGAAAACACTCATTCACATAAATTTCAAAATTCCAAAGATGCAATGTTAAAGAAAATCATTTCACTTCATCAATTTAATTTCAAATAAGTTTATCTTTGAAATAAAATCTTGCTTTCACACAATCAAAAACTTTCCAAGAAAACATTCATTAAAAGCCTCAAATCAAATAAAAAGAAAATTCGTTTCTTTAAGAAATCTTCAAATAACAAAATCATAATTTGGTTTTCCTGAAATCATCTTCAAACAAAAATCATTTGCTAAAACACTTTAACTGAAAAAAAATCTCTCTTAATTTCTGAAAAACCCTTTTTAAATTCTCAAAAATTCTTTTGAAATAAAACCTCATTGATTTATTTGAGTCCAGAAGATGCGGGATGTTACATTCTCCCCAACTTGAAGATTTCTCGTCCTCGAGAAATGACGTGCAGATTCATCTCGTTTCAAGAGTGTGTAGCTCCTTGTAGAAATCTTCTTCCTCATTCTCATATGAATTGACTGTTGCAACATACCATTTATTCGCTGTTCTCACGAAAAATTCCGAAACGTTTCTTTAACAGAAACAGTCTCTTGGGTCAATCCATTGTCAAATACAATGGTGCATAACGACAAGGCTTTGTTAAATGGGTTAGATTTTTTTTAAGGGTGTCCAAAGTTGCTGAAACAAATAGCAACAGAAAAGAAATGTCATGCTTATGCCAATCTAAGCTAAGACACTATTTGTAAGGCTCCTCTTCCGACTTACCCATTTCTAGTAACACCTCAAAACCTCAAATTTTCATCTACTCCCCAACTTTAATAACCCTTATCACTACATGCCTCTACTGCAACATGAACTGGGTTCTCATCAACTCCTCAATCCTTACCGCTTCCTATTCATCTTACCCTACTCTTCTCTTTACCCCATCCAAATTCATCCTATCATTGCCTTAGATTCCACTAAACATTCACCCTTATAACTTCATCTTATTCATAACTAGTCTTTCCTTGCTTCAGGCGACTAATAATCTTCAAGGGACACATGCTCCACTTTATTCCTTTCATCACCTACTGGTCAAAATAACTTAAGCATCCTGCTCCTTCACCATTCTTCATGTTTCACCTTAAGATCTTAATCCATTGAATCTCTTTCAATCCTATGATTACCTATCTAATTAAAGGTCTTCATAAGAACCCCCCTAAGTTAAAGAAATGATGGATGAAAGTATTAGAGATAGAACCCCCCTAAGTTGTTTTGAGGAAGTAAAACCAAAGTTGCAATAGAACCCCCCTAAGTTGAAGAAATGATGGATGAAAGTATTAGAGATAGAAGGAGAACTGATGGAAGGGGTAGTTACTTGTGGATTAGTAAGAATCCAAAGTTGTTAAGGGTAGTGAATATCTAAGGATTTTGGGTAAAACCCCGTGCTCTTGGAGATGTGTGAATTTATGTTTGCTTGATATTCCCTAAGTTTGTACCTACAGTTGAGCTCTCTGTAACGACAATTAGTTAAGAGACGATGTCTTCTCTGGTTAGTCCGTTGGACTTGACTCGATTCGACACGCAAGTGGTTGTGCTGTGGAGCTACCTTGTCCGAAAGCGATAGACGAAGAGCACTGTAAAGTAAATGATGTCAGCAACGGGAATATGACCACGAAGTGAGAATGAGAGTATTCTCATGGGAATCACCGTAATGCGAGAATTTTGTGCCCTGCTGCCCAATCCGTAACGCATTTCTCGGGGACGAGAGATCTTCAAGTTGGGCAGAATGTGACGACCCGCGAATTCCTCGTATTGTTTTGAGTACTAAAAAGGTTTATTTTTGAGAAAGTGTTTTTGAAAGAGTATTTCTTTGAATGAATTTCTTATTTCATGATTTTAAAAGCGATGAATGATTTTTAAAGGAATGGTTTTCATGGAATGATATTACAAGTTTTAAAAATTGAGTTTTTGGAATGGTTGTGCATTTAATATTTTTATGCTTCAAAGAAATGGTTATTTTTACACATGAGTAATTTTATGAGGAAAATTTATTTCCTATGTATGTATGTGTATGTGTGTACAGTTTGGCTATGTATGTGCATGCTAGGATTTTATTTTTTTAAGACAAGGAGCTAATGGGATAGATTAGAACCATAAGGAAATTAAGTTGGTAGAAAAGTTTGAAGTAGTAGAAATAAATTATGCATGAAGTGACCTAAAGCCCTAAAATTACTCCTAGATGTCCCCTTGATAAAATCCACCCATGCAACTTGTTGAAGTTCCAAAATTGCCCCTCCTAAACCCACATAGAACTGAATTCCCAAGGGTAAAATAGGAAGTACACGGCTTTCCTATATATAACCTAGCCATGAGTTCATTTCCTTCATCCATTCATTCATTTCTTCACTTTTATTTCCTCATTTTTCCAAACACAACTCTAAGAGACTCCTTAAACTCTTAGAGAAAGAAAAAGAGAGAGAGAGAGAAGCCGTGAGGAAGAGAGGAAGAAGAAGAGGAACTCAAACTTGACCCAAGATTTTCCCTTGAAGATCCAAGTACTAGGAGGCTAGAAGACCAACTTCTCTTTAGGTGGGTGATTTGAAAGTCATGAAGGAGATTGTATTAGTTTAGGTTTTCTTTTAATCTTGTAAATCTTTCTTCTTTTCTTCTTTGCATGTTGATTTCCAAGGCTTAAATGATGAGTACAAGTGTTGTTTGTGCATGATCATGGACTTTTAAAGACTAAAAGAAACTTGTAATGTGTTAAACAATGGACTTTATGATTCGGTTAAGACTTATATAATGGATCTTGATGCTTTTCAAAATAAATCTTAATGATCTAAAGAGTGGTTTAATATTTTTGTGAAGTTTAAGATAAATCTCTTTGCATGTTAAATTTTCTTACTTGAACCGTGAACTATAATGTATTTAAAGGATTATTTGATGAATAAATGTATGATCTAAGTATGATTAATGATAAAGTTGAAGTCTTTAGTTTTGCATGTCTATTTTTAGGGTTGATTGATGGTTGCATGTATTGATAATGTTTTGATCTTGAATTTTAAGAACTAAATGAACTTGTAAAACACTAGATCATGAGCTATGTGGTTCGGCCATGACTAGTATAATAGGTTTTAATGCTTTTTAATTTGATTCAAGTAGTTGCATGTTAACTTTATACTTAGAAAAGTTCATTTGAGTTGTTGAAATGTTTTGATTTTGTCTTGATCTTTGAAAAGTTTTGTTCTTGAGCCTTGCATGTGATTTTTGAGCAAAAAGCTTTAATCTTTCTTGAGTGCATGTCACGGTTTTGGCAAGGAAACCAAGGAAACAAGCTTTTGAAAAATGATTTTTAACTTGATCTATGTCTTGTGATATTGCATGTTAAAGATTTGAAGTTAAATCTTGATTTTTGGTGATGAGTATTCGGTCCAAGCTTAGAACCAAGAGATTATGTTTTGTTTTTCATGAAAAAGACACATGCATGTTGATTTCTTCTTGATTTAAGGATTTCTAAAGTGCAAGAGATTTAAAAATGAAAAAATTTGGTTTGAAGTGGTGATGATGGTTCGGTTTTATGCTTGGAAAAGGAAATGATGTTTTTAAAATTTTGTGTAAGAAAGTGCATGATTTGAGCCATGAACCTTAATCTTTGCATGTTGAAAAGTGAACCAAAAACCTTGTCTTTATCATGATGAATATTCGGCCAATGCATGCTAACTAGGTTAGGACCTTTTTTATGAAGTGAAATGAAGTAATGAGCATGTTTTATGGGTTAATGCTAAGTTAACTTGTTTGAAATGGTGTGGTGGTTATTTATTTTCTATTCGGTTTTGGTTAAAAGATAAAGGGAGTAAATTGATTTTACCTTGCATGTTAATTTTAGGAATAAGACTTTGATGTGGTACTTGATTTAATAAATTGATTTAAGTTAAGAAAATGAATTAAAGTTTGCTAATTTTTCCAAGGAGAGCTCACGGTTTTTGAATATAAAAGGAAGAAATAATTTCATTATTTTATGTTTTTGATATTGAACAAATCTTTACCTTGACTTATGCTTATATTCAACCAATGCATGTTCAATGAGGTTTAAGAATCTTTTTATGAAATAACATGTGATAATAAGTGTGTTTCATGTGTAGATTTAAAGTATGTGAACTTGTAATTTTGGTTTACTTTGGCATATTCAATTCGGTCCCCTTTTTAATAAAGCAGGTAAATGTGAAAATGAAATGATTTGAAAGGCAATTATGTGTTGAATAAGTGTTTGATTGTGAAAGTGTTTATTTGAAAATGAAGGTTTGGTCTATAATTAAGTTAAGTAAGTATATGACTTGATTTATCGAAGTATTGTTGGTGGTTGTGTGCTAGTTGATGTTTGGAAAATAATTGAAAACGTAATTGGTTTTGAAATTAATTGATTTTAAGATAATTCGATTTGATTTATTTGAGATTTTTGGATTGTGTTTATGGCTTCCCAAGATTTGTTTTATGACAAAAGCTTGAGTTTTAAAGTGTTAATTTTGAGTTAAAGAATTATTGGAGACAAAAGCGCTTTTACGATGTTTTCGGATTTTTATTAACGTGATCTTACGAAGTAATTCCTTGCTGTCCAGAGTTGTTTAAAGTTGTTTCTTGACTTTAAAAAGTGTATTCATGTGATTTGAAGAATGGTTTTCAAGTGGTATTTGATTTAGGAAAAAGCCGGATTAAAAACAGTGAATTTTTCAGTGTTTTCGGACATGATTAAGGTGCTGTCCATGACGGACCAGGAACCAAATCAATTGGTTTAAATTATTTTATTTGATAAATTCAAACGGTTTTGAGGTACTTGAAGTACTAGAAAATATTGGAGTTGTTTTGAGAAAACAATTATGTTTTTAAGTCTTCCGACGAGGAACAAAATGTGTTTGAGTTAAGAGAAGATTTTCTCGATATAAGTTAATAACGTAAATGTGTTCCATTTAATACGAGGAATTCTAAAGACGAGGAATTGGGGCAGCTGGCAGCGACAAGGATCCGAGGAGATCGTGCGCATTTAATCGCTGGACTTGATGTAAGAGAGAAGCTTTCCTAAGACACCGTGGTATTTAGGTGATTTATTAGGACGTTCCGGATCATCTCAAAGATCGGAACTTGGTGGTTCTGAGTCAGTAGTATAGTGGCAATTGTTTGTGTTGTGTGGCCACTTATACGAAGGAGACAAATACCACACATTGTTGTGTCATGAATTTATATGTTGATGATGTGAAATAGCATGCTTATATTTAATTGTTTAATTATGCATGATGGTATTTAAATTGTTGAATAATAAGAGTAGTATGCTGGTAGACGTCTGTTACGTCTTGAAATTGAGATAATGCGAATAAGTTGGTAAAAGTGATGAAATGAAATCGAAAGTAAAAGACACAAAGAAAACACGTAACACCCCTGTTTGGCCTAAGTCCTTATGGAATAAGGCAGCCCTGATAAGATATTAAGAAAAGAGATAAGATAAGATGTGGATGAAAGTATCGTGATGATGTTGAGCAAGGACTGATAATGTTACTGAGTAAGAGCTGATGCGGATGAGCCATATCTGGGAAAAGTAATGCTGTTGTTGTTGGTTGAAATGAGAGATGATATGAGATGTGACATGAGATGTGAAAGTGAAGCCAGAGGGCTGTTGTTCCAAAAGAGATATGATGAGAAAGGTTACGAGATGAAATGTGATATGAGTGAAGCTGGGCTCCTTTGTTGTTGTTCATTGGTACGAGATTGGTGTTGAGTTGAGCTTGCTCCTCCACTAATGCTCACTGAGATGAGATTTACGCGGAAGTTTATGAAAAGAGTTTACGAAAGGAGATTTTTGAGAAACTTTACAAAATGAGATTTTTGCGAAAGTTTATGAAAAGGGATTTTTGAGAAGGTTTACAAAACGAGATTTTTGAGAAAGTTTGCAAAATGATATTTTTGAGAAAGTTTATGAGATGAGATGTTGTGGAATGAGATGTTTAGAAAGATTGTGATTTCGAGAAAGGTTATGAAACAAGATTTTGAGAAAGATTATGAAAGGAATGTTGAGAAAATTTATGAAATGATATTTTGAAAAAAAAATTGTGAAATGATATTTTGAGAGAGTTTTTGAAATGAGACTTTGAGAAAGAATGAAAGGAGATGTTGAGAAAGATTGTGAAATGAGATGCAAGTTTGCCGATGCGATCCCAGCTCTGTGCTATGTTGAGAAAAGAAAGGAACAATGATGAAAAAGTTAGTGGTCGGGACTCGTTGAAGGGATGCACCAAGGATGGGCCGACCTTAGGTTAATTAAAAAGATAAAAGACTTTAAAAGACATTGACAAATGCGAATGCGGTGAGCTATGAGTGTGCTATCGAAGTAGTGGAGAGGAAGAGACCATGAGTATCAGGGATACTCAGGTGGAGATTGCATTAGGGGAGGACAATGACGGTGAAACGTCAAGAAGTCTAGAGTACTTTCTAGGCAGAACGAACTCCACATGTGGTATACGAACGTGGTAGGGACTGGGTCCAATGCCGTGGTAAGTTCTGCAGCGCAACTAGAACTAGTACTGTCGCCCCCTAGATTGCAAATCTTGAATAGTGAGAGGGACTGGAACGGGGCATCTTGATTTGCCACTGTACCCGATTTTTTGTAAAACCCTAAGAATAATTACCCTTAATTCCCCTTGTATTAAAGTATGAGCTTAAAAATTCCTTTTTAAATTATGAAAATCAACTGTCAAACGGACGGAGTTTCGTTTGTTTTTCGGACTTTTCTAAATCTTCAACCTGATAAACACATTTATATAATATCAACTGGAGCCAGCAGGGCTCAAATATAAATATATATGCGTCGCATAGTTGCCCCATGGGCTCAAGTGTAAAACATCAGCATCAGTTTGTCAGAGTGCCAGCAAAAAAATGCTAAGTATGTAAATCAAGAGGCCATAACAACAACTATGCCCAAAAATGAATCATAACCATGCACAAAAGAAACTATCCTAAGCCTCACTCAAAAAAAAACATATACAACTCATACACATCCAAATATACGGAGGCTTAGGTCAAAATAAAAGTATCTAATCCCCATAACCCTACTCTCCCTGGGAGGGAGAGTGCACCTGCTCGGCCGGGGGCTGTGCAATCTCAATCTCTGTACCTGTAAAGAATAGTAAGGGAGTGAGCATTGCACATGAAATAGGAAAACAGTTTCTCGTTAAACATAATTACCCACTAAGCCAAGCACAATTATCAATTACATCATATAGTACAATTTATCCACAGGCATAGATCATGCATTCACAATTTAGCAGTCCATGTTAGATTTCATTTATATTTCTCATTTTCATCACCTTCACTTACTCATATTATCAGTTTTCAGCTCATAGTTATAAGTCATACATTTTTTTTTTGAAACTATACATCGTATGTCACCTCACAATCAGAGGCTAACATACCCAAATAACATCGTATGTCTCCTCACGGTCAGAGGACAACATACACACATCTCATCATTTTTAAAATCCTTTTATCTTTTCTTTACCATTAGGGATTAGCGCACCTGTTAGGACATTTCACACCCACTAGGACTTTCACCCAATCCAGGTAACTTTCCACCTATTGGGCCACGGTTGACACCCGTTAGGACTAAAAACAACATCTCAACTCTTTTACTGTTACATTCACATTTTCTCTTTTCAAAACTATTAATATTGTGCAGCATGATTGATCCATTGGATACACCCGCCTAACGGGGCATTTACGGGACCTAATAGGTAACTTGCACCTGGATTGGGTAACTTGTGCCTAATGGGTAACTTGTCACCTAACAGGGCACCTAATGGGTCGATGTATCCCAAGGATCAATCATAGCTGCAACTTTAATCATGTTTATGATTCTGTTTAGTAACATTCGAGTCATTAATTACACTTAGAATCATTGGCAACGTTATTTGCATTTTCACATAAATATAAAATCCACACATATTCCAAATACTTCACAAATTAATTCAATAGCTCACATTAATAGATATTCACCAATTCAATCAACAGTTAATATAAAGAACATTTAGCATCAATACATACCAATTTCTATGCATTCTCAAAGTTTACTTCTTGTTTCTTTACCTAAGTCAAACTATTATATTCCTTCATAATCCTAGGGATTTAATAACACCAAAATAAACATATAAATCCTAGCAAGCTCTTATGAACTAATTAGAACCTATTCACTAGAACAAGCCAATGCTCACTATATCCACCCCCTTACCTCAAGTCCTTAGAGTTAGAGAGAGAATTTGTGCTTGGAGCACACTTGAGTAAGAGCCACCAACCAAAAGAGAGGGAGGAACCTAAAATCAATAAAATAAAGAGACAATTTATTAAGCTTTTACCCACAAATCTTTGAGGGAAAGTCGTGACCACATCAAGGTTTCTCTATGTTTATGACTAAAGCTTCATGGGAGGGAGAGGGAGAGAGAGAAACTCGAATTCTAAGGAGAGAAAGATAAGAACAAAATCAACAATCACTTACTTGGAGCAACAAGGAAGAACTTGGGGATGGACTTGGTGTGATTCTCTTGAGATTGATCAATTAGAGTGAGTGAATTAGTGCCCTAGGAGAGAGAGAGTTCGAATTTGTGGCAAGAACACACGTGAATTGCTTTTATTTTTTTCCACTGCATAGCCCCTAATCGATTAAGCATTTTCAAATTTTCTGGACTTAATCGATTAAGCTGCAGCTTAATTGATTAAGTTGCAGAGTTTGCAGCACCCCGACTTTGAACGGCCATAACTTCTTCGTTACCCGTTGGATCTTCCTCAAATTTTAACACAAGCTTCCTCACCTATCCTACTTCACATCCAACGGTGGAATTTGTATTCTAAGCTACCAATCTTGTTATTCTTATTCCCCAAAGTCCTATGTTTTAAACTTGAATTTGCATGCCTAATCGGCCAATTTCTAACTCATATCATATTTGTTTCTATTCTAAGACTATCAAAACATAGTTTACACTATAAATCAAGTTTGGGATGTTACAATGTTTCTACAATGTTCCTTGATATTACATGATTTGATATGATATGAATTGATTTGAGACTGTACCCGAGTTTTCTATAGTTCTCCTGGCTTGGAGCCATTTGATTGTTGAGACAGCTGTTGTGCCCGCGTGGTAAAGGTCTTGTACTCCTGTTTGCTTCCGACTAGGTTGGGTGGATGACCGAGGAGATGTAGACTTTAGACGTGTGTTCTAACTATGAACAAAACGAGTACCTCGATGATATTTTGATTTCCCCCGGTCATCGATGGTTGTGATTTGATAAGACTTTATAAGAAAAGCTTAGAGAGACATAAAAAGACTACTAAATATAAGAAGTAAAGTCTTATGGAATGTTGACAATGAGAAAGGAATCGAGAATGGAAAGTGTGGAAAGATGAATGAATCCCTATGAAGAGGGAAAGGGATGAAAGTGAAAGATTTACAAGATGTGATTGAGAAAGTAATTGAGGAAGAAAGAATGTTATGCTGAGAAGTGAAAATAAGTTTGGGCAAGATAATAATAATGATATTGATGATAATGATTGATGATAATATGCTTGAATGCTATGTTGTATGTATGTTGTATTGTTACGTTTGTTTTGTCTTGATATCTTGCCTATCGTAAACCCACACCGTCGACGATGCATCGTTCGGATTGCTTACTCTCTCCTGTTTGTTGGCATATCGATGTTGCTGGTATCTCAACGGGCAGATGGAACATCGTATGGAGATCACCACTTGGAAAAGGCATGGAAATGGTTGGAAGCCTACTCCCTATGGCTGGGTATGGACCGGTTACACCCAAATAGTGATTCAGGACCCGGATCACAAACTGAGCGGAGTCAACTTGGAACCGCATTTGGGACAAGTCACCGTACGAGGATACAAAAGCTATAAAGAGAAGGTGTGGAATGAGACCCCGGAAAGATCCACCACTCTATGTGGAGTGGAGTTAGAGTTGAACGACAACGGGAGAGCAGCGGCAGAGATGGCATCACCTTCGGGAGCGAAGAAAGGGCGCAAGAAGAAAGGGAAACTCCATCCGGTCGTTTTTGACCGTAAGGTTTAAGGGTAGTGTTATTAGTCTAAGTCTGTTGTTAGTATTGTGAGTCAAGGATTACCTAAGTAATGAACTATTTATGTAATTCAGCTTATTTTGATTTATGCCGTACTTTTGAAAAAGTGTAAGAATGTAGCTTTATGAGAACTGTACAAGTTGTTTTTATGTGATGAAAAGAGCTATGTTTGAATTCGCAATCGAACCATTTTCCAATGACAAATGTTTGTAGAGATTCAAGTAAGTACAGATGTGTTTCAGTGACAACTCGGTTTTCAGCAAAAGAACTTTTAGTACACAAATGACATCTCAATAATGTTTTAAAAAAAAAAGGCCTCATTTTTAGCAGTTTAATGAATGAAAGTCGAATATTTTGTGTTACAAAAATCGGGCTGTTACAACCATCATGTTAATCGATCAAGATCTAATGCAAAAGCTGTTAATCGATTAGCCAACCCTGTTAATCGATTAAGCATTGTAAAAATCAATTAAAAACTTGTTTTCTCAAAACTAAACCTTTTCTTTCAAACCTTTTCTTTCAAACCTTTAAGCCACCTCTTGATTTAGGTTAAGTGAAATACTCAAATCATAATATGATCATTCACTTGATAGAGATTCACTGCCCTCTAATAAACTCTACCCAAACTCATCAAACTCTAAGACTCAAAATAGATATATTACAATACAATACACATAATGAATCTAATGAGCTTGCTCTCTCTTCATCATTGTTGATTGTTGTTTGTTGTTTGTTTGTTGAGCTTCTTCATGACTTGAGCTTGATCAAAACATTTGTCATTATCAAAACCTTGCACTTGCATAATAGATCTCACAATCTTCACATTCGTGTGCCTTCTAGATCTTTCATAGGAGAGTGGCTTAACTCCCTTATCTTCTTGATAACTGTTATACTGGTATCACGAGGTAAGATAACCTTCCCTCTCAAAACTTTGTAGTGGGCCTCTTACACTGATAACCCGACTTCATGGGGTATCGGGTCCTTAGAGAGCCTTTTATACTGATAATTTGGTTTACGAGGACTTGTCCCCCTAAAGGGCTTCCAATACCGTTAAACCGGTTTCCTGATGTTTGGGACCCTTAGTGGGCATCCATTACCGGTAATCCAGTTTCATGAGGACTTGGGCTTTTAGAGGGCCTTCAATACCGGTAGCCCGGTTTCGTGAAGTATCTTTCAAGATCCGGTCCATAACAGTTGCCCCCCAGACCAGGGTTTATTCATATGAACTGTGGCCTGAATAACTTTATAGGATCAGAGGGTACTTTGGTTGTTTAATCGGTTTGTTTTCGTTTAACCGGTAGTGTAGTTTTACATTGAACAGGACTCTTTTTGAAGCCTTATTTCCATGTTGAAGGATTTACGGGTAATCCGGATTATCATTTGGTTAGGATAGTGATCTTTTTGACAGAAGGACATACCGTTTAACCGGTTTTCATAACCTAATCATCTTGTAATGGTCCTTGCTGATAACCGGTAAACCGGATTAAAGGATTTCTGGATCTCTAAGGACCTCTTCATTCCTTATACCGGAAAATTGACCAAAGGAGGTATGTACCAGTAAATCGAAGAAAATAAACTTTTCTTTAAACAAAGTAAACTTGTATGCCGGTTTTCTTTCATTCTTGCCTGAAATTAGATTTTTTTTGCTGATAAATATTGTAATACCCGCAATTTTCCCCATTTTAATAAATTGATTTTCGGAGATTTCTGATTGGTCGATTATTTTAAAGTTATATAAAAATGTTATTTAAATTATAATAATACGTGGCAGAGAAGGAAATTATTTTAAAAATTGATTAAATATTTGACTCTTGTGTTTTGTTGATTTAAAGGATTTATTCTATAGTGAGAGGTTATTTTATGGTTTGGAGGAATTATTATTTATTGATTTCTTTGATTTATTTAAACTTTGAAAATTCATAACTTTTGACTGGTAAATCGGAATTTGACACATTTACAGTCAAAACGATCGTAATAAAATGTAGAATTTATTTAAGTACTGTTTGGAATTTATTTTGGCAGTTCACGAAATTTTTTATATTTTGTGGGAAATTATAATGTTTTATTACGTAAGAAAATTTAATTATGATTTTTAAGTATTATGTAGCGTATTAGAAAAATATCATTTTCCATTGTATAAATATGATGCACGGTTTTGGGTATATTTTGTGTATTTGAATTTTGAATTTGTGAGACAACCATTTATTAGTGTACAAGACCCTAGGGTAACCCAATTAAATACACCCTACCCTTATTAAAGAGTAACCACCCTACTTATACCCTAAGGAGACAATGCATCGAGGACCTTATTGATTATGTCTCCCACTAAGATGTGTGTCATAAAGCCTAAACTATTGGAAATTGCAAATAAGCCCCTCATGACCTTTAGCCTATTTTCGACCCCATTTTAGTTCTTAGACCCCAACTTTGTTTTTGGTTATAAATACCCACCCAAGGCCATGAAGCCCTTCTTACACACATCCATAACTTAGAAAAAAAAAAAGAAAGAAAAGAGATAGAGTGAGAGAGGGAAGAGGCCGAGAGAGGAGAGGAAGGGGAGGAAGAGAAAGCTTTGGTTTTCATCCCATTTTCCATCATCAACATAGGTAATGATCTTTGATCTTGTTTCCTCTCTCTTTTCCTTATAATTTTCGGTTTTTATTTTCGGTTCATGGAGGGTTTTTATTGTTTGATAATCAAGAGCTTTTGCGTGTTAGTTTTCTTGCTTCCTCTTGACTTTCCATGCATTTTTGAGTAAGTATTTGAGTTTGGAAATTTAAAAAGAGACATGCATCCAAGTTTTTGGCGCCATTTCCAGGGATTCAAATTCGATTCTATTTTTTGGGTACTTTTTTGTAATTACTTGTGTAACTTGTATCTTCTCATGTATAACTAGTTTTAATAATGATTTAGATTTTAATAGATTTATTTCGGATCCCCTTTCTTCATACTATTATGCACAAAACATAAGTGATGGGAAGGCCCCATGGGAAATAGCTTTAGAAAAATTACAAGCTACACTTCCGAAAAAATGCCTCATGTGGAGCCAATTCCTTTTGTGGAGAAAGCTCCATGGGAAATAACTGTAGAGAAATGTGTTCAAACCTCTAAATATTTTGTTGAACAAGCTAGAACTAATTTTCAGATTCAAGGTCTCAGTTCAAGGAACCTTGAAATCAAAGTTGAACACATTTTAAAGCAGTTAGATCAAGAGTCACAAGCATCACCAACAATTTTTGACTCTCTTAAAAGAGAGGAAAAAGTGGTGGTGATGGATGTGACAAATGATGAAACCCTTATGGTGAAGCAAGTTAAATAAAATGTGCACAATAAGTTTGAGGAAGTGGACCGAAATATAACAATAGAAGGTGTGAATATGATAGAAAAATTTGATCCACCCTTGCATGATGAATTTCTTACACTAAAAAATTTGATTAAATCTATTACATGCTTGGAGAACTCAAAATTTTTCCATTATATTCAACCTCTGTGCTTTCATGAAAAATCTCAAAATCAATCTAAATTATTCTTGAACAATAGGGAACCTGAGAAGGCATTCTTCCTAACTCATGAAGTTTACACCTTCATGATGGATGGGGAGAAAGACAACTTGTCTGGGATGATTCATGGAGTAAGGAATGCACCTTTTGACCCTGGTGGGATTGTACTCATTCTTAAAACTTCCCTACTCCATCATCATCCAGGGTTTGTCCCATGGGATGTGGGAATAACTTGTTATTGTTGCTTCACATGGGAGTTAACCTATAGGATTTGGGATCTTGGTGGATTCTTTTTAGTTATGTAGTAGTGTAGGTTTTGAATTTCTAGTTAGTTATTGAATAAAGGGTTGGAGCTTTCTATATTTGACCGCTAATGAGGTGCTTTTAACACCATTTTTAGTTGCTTATGTGACACAGGTGAATAAGTTTGGGGGAGTCTCCTCCATGGTGCATCAAGAGAGAATGCTGTGCTACAAAGGGAAGTTTCCTAACTCCTTGTTTTAGTTTTAATTTTTATTTTGTAGTTTAGGTTTGATTAGTTTGCTTGAGGACAAACCAACCTCTAAGTTTGGGGGAGTGGTACAAAATAAAAAAATTTTAGATCTGAAATTTTCTCCCATTTTTAGTGTTGGTTTGTGTCCTTGGTTGGAGTAGGTAATTATTCTAGGCTTAGGACTATTTTTCTGATGATAGGTGTAAATACTTAGTTTAGGATTAGACTCACTAACTATGATGCTAATTGATTGAGCTGTAAATATTGTTTGAATCTGGTTATGTTGACAAACTTTTTGAGAATTTGTGATTAGTGAACTGATATTTAGCCTAGTGAGATTTTGAGCCTAAACATTGAAGGGGTATGTGATTTATTGAATTATATTTTGATTTGAGACCCCTATTTCTTTCATGAGTGTTGTTCACTTTGGCTTTGTGTTCTAGAACTTAACCTGTGACCATTTCAAGATTGATATTTGTTTGCATGCATGAAAATGATTAAGGCACTTAGGATTGTGTTTTTGTGGCCTTCAAATGAATTGCATTGATAATATTTCCCTTAGTTGCCCACTTTGAGCCTAATGATATATGATTTTTCTTTGGTACCTTGCATTGATTGTATAATTTTTGTGAGTACCTTAGGAATTTTGAATGAGCAATTGAGAAGAACGATTCAAAAAGTGAAAAAAAATATTACAAAGTGTTGTAAGTCTACTTCTCTTCCATGAAATAAATGAAACAAAAGAAATAAATAAAGAGAAATTTGGAAGAGAGTAGAAAAGAAAAAGTGAAAAGAAAAGAAGAATAGAATAATTTTGAGTTGATGAGTGTGAGTCCTATTTGTATTCATTGCTAATTCATAATTTTAGAGGGAAATTTGTTTTTGCATTTTAGCCCTTAGTTTTATCCCTTCTTTCTTTTATCCTACCTTATGTAACATCCCTAATTTAATTCCAAGCATAATTAGTGAATTAATAGGCTTAAAGGTTAGGGAACGAATAGATTAATTACTTAAAGAATTTTGGGAGATAGGTGAGTCGTAATTTTAGGTACTAGGGGTTGTGTAGGAGACATTAGTTGCAATGGGCAAGAGTATCTAAGCGGAATCGGGGGTTAAATCAGCGTTTTAGATGTTAGAAATCAACCGAAAAGGGAAAATTAGGAATAAATTATCCATAGCTCCAAACCCAATTCCCACCGTTGGATGTGAAGATAAGGGTCTTAGGAAGCTTGTCTAAAAATTTGGACCTGATCCGACGGTTAAAGAAAAAGTTACGGCGAATCGAAAGTTGGAAATTCTGACCCACGCCCAGGCGCACCAGCCTGCGCCCAGGCGCGCACCACTGTTCATTGATGCTGAGCCAGACAGTTTTACACCCAGGCGCGCCCTCCCTCTCGCCCAGGCGCACCCTGTGCGCACCAGCCATGGAAAATGGCGCACCAGCCCGCATCAGCAGCACCAGCGCGCGCACCAGCTCACTCCGCAGCACCAGCTTGGTGCGTGGCCAAGCTCAGGCGCGCCAATGATGCGCCTAAGCGCACACTGCGCGCATCAGATCCCCATCAGGCGCCCCAGACGCGCGCCATTCCTTCCTGACCACACCAGATTCACGCGCCACGCACCAGACCAGGAGCTGGTGCCAGACTCGTGCTCAGGCGCGTGCCACCCGCCCCCAGGCGCGCGCCACCCACCCCCAGGCGCGCGCGATCAGATGCACCATTTTCAGCCATCAGATTTGAACTTGGGCACCAAGTTGCCCAATCTTGGCCACACGATTTTGTGGCTGGTTCAAGGCAAAAATAAGAAGGAGAGATAATACACTCCCGCATACACCATCATCAACATTATCCCTTCTTCCTCATCAATTCTCTCAAAGCCCCAAGAGCTTCCCATCCTCCCTCAAGCACCATGAACACAAAACCACACCAAACAGCATGATCAAGGCACCTTCAACCTTGCTCTTTAACACCATCATCCACCCTCTTGATCCAAGGAGCAAAACATCATCATCTCCGCTTTAAACCCAAAAGGCTAAGATCATTCCATCATCATCCACAACCTTCACAAACCTAGAACCAAAGGTAACCACACACCACCACCCAAAAATACCATGGTCTCTCTCCTCACCCTCATGAAATCCCTCCCATCATCAAGAACTCTTAGACATCATCAACCATGAAGCACCCAAAACTAAGCCATAAAATTGACCCACCCATCATTCCCATCAAGATCAAGTAAGAGTTTGGCCAACAAAATCCTTCCTCCTCTCCTCCACCAAATTCGTGACCTTCTCCCTCTCTATTTCCATGGGTTTGTAAACCTAACAATTAGGGAGAGTTATACCCATCAACCTCATCATTAAAGACAAGAAGTAGGAGATTAAGGCTAGGGATTCAAGGGTCAAAGTGAGTACAAGTCAAAATGTAGAGGAGCTAAGGATAAGGAACTCAAACACCAAGGGTCCATGGGCTAGGGTTTGAGATTCATCACCACCTCTTAAGAAGGTAAGAGGGGTTTCTGTTACCTTTGCTAAGGATATAGATTCTAGGTTGTTGTAATGATGACTAGGTGTAGATAATTGATTAAGAGAATAAACCATAGGATAATTAAAGTGCATGAAATGAACCTTGGGGTATAATCGCTACTAAATGTGTAGAGTATATGTTAATTAAGTAGGAATTGAAGAACCCTAGGGAGTTGACTTAATTTATAGTACTCTGAGACATACCTGAGTATGTCGACTGTTTTGTTTACCAACTGTGGATTGTTATTTGTCATTGATGTATGTTCATATTGTGCTGGGTTTGGTGACTCGTAAAGCAAATAATGGACTAAGAATTAACGTAGGCAAGTCATATAGAAAGGGCTAAGTAAGGAGGAAAGGATGGAAAATTATGAGCGAGTAATTAAAGAATGGATTAAGGACAAATAGTTTGGTAAAAGGGAAGTGATGTTAATTGAGTTATAAGTTAGAGAATGGTGATTGTGTGACAAGGAACCTTGATGGATGCCGTGCCTGATTAAATGTGTTAAGTGTAAATGTGACCATAACGGTTGAATGATAATATGTGTTATTGAGATGATGTTGTGCTTGAATATTCATGACGTGTGATTTGGTGATGTTTATAAATAAAGTGCTTATTTTGTTAAATGATTGTGATATGATGTTGATTAGAAACCAAGGCAAAGAATGGTAATCAAGTTTAAATTAAATGATAATGGAAAGTGCAGTTGAATTGAGTATTGGTGCATTGGTAGACTAGGTGCCCCTGCCGGGTGTATCAAAGGCCCGAGGGCAAAGTCTCACCAGGCCAAATGCCCATTAGGTCCAAATGCCCTGTTAGGCATCAATGCACCAAAACTTAATTCACTGCCGAAATAAAAGATATAAAATGTGTTGGAAATGTGAAAAAGAGAATGAAATCAAATAATTGCAATGTGCAATGATAAGTGGAAAATATGATAGCATAGCTTGACAGGGTGAAGCCTTTTGGGTGTAAAAGTCCTGGTTGAGCGAGAGACCCTTGGGTGTTCCAAATGCCTGGCAGGAGCATTAAAATCCTAGTGATGCAAACCGGTTGTAACCGGGAGAGTTACCCGGGCGCAGTAAGACATGACCGCGCATGGGTGCGGACGCAGTAAGTCGTGACCAGGGGAGAATGTAAATGAAATATACCCGGACGCTGTAAGACGTGACCGCGCATGGGTGCGGATGCAGTAGGTCGTGACCAGGGGAAAGATGAATGAGAAATGTGAATTTAATGAAAGAAAAGAGAATAAAAAGGCTTTATGAAAACAATTATATATATATATATATACGTGAGTTGGTAAATTATGGGAATGGAATTTGGAATATAGAAAATGTTAATGCAAGTGGAATTGAAAAGTAATTTAAGGTTGAGTGTAGGTTTGCTAGGAAGGTAGTATGGCCATAGGGCTTAATTTATTGAAAATGAACTTGTATGTAATTACCTAAAAAGGGATATTAGGTTAATAGATAATTTCTATTGTGATAGGGCCTAGTTTGTCAGCTATGCTTCTTAGAAGCTATTTTCCTTAGTACTGTGTAATGCTACCCTTCTTGCTATATTTTTACAGGTACCGAAGGAGCATACACGGGTCTGGCCGAGCAGGAATACATTCCATCATGTGGAGTGTAGGGTATTTTTGGGGAGACCACTATTTTGGTCATATACTTTGTATTATGGGAAGCATTTGATGTATTTTCTTTTATTTTAAATTTGAAAACTAGAAGTCTTGAGATTTAGACTTATTTTTCTGGAAAGGTTTTAATATATGGACAGAACTCTATTTTGGGCCCTGCTGGCCTCTGATGAATATAAATGTGTTTTTCTAAAAATGTGTAGGTTAAACTAAAACTTTGGAAAATCCAATAAACAAAGGAAACTCCGTCCGATTGACGACAGATTTTTATAATTAAAAAGGAAATTTTCAAGTCACTATTTTAATTTTAAGGGTAATTATGGGAAAATAATTTAGGTGTTACATTTATGGTATCAGAGCAGTTTTTCCTCGACCCGAAGGGAGTAACTGATTACTCCTGTAGTTACTCATCAAGCAAGTAACTTGAAATAGAAGTAGAACTGCTTTCTGATTTAGTGAGTGTCATTACTAGTATGGTAATAGAAATAGTTACGAAGTCTAGTGTGGTAAGTACTCTAGATTTTCTTAGGCTAGACTGAGCTATTTGAGGGGTGCGTTTAGCATCTGACGATTTCGTTCGAGAAGCATGGTAAGCATTTGAGAATCTTTTCTAAGTTCATTTAAGTATGTTAAAATTACCATGCAAAACCTGAAAATCTTGTGGAAAATCAATGAGTCATATTTAGAAGTGGATGAATGACGAGACTAAGGAAAGCAATACCCCAACGGGCAAGAGCACTAGATTGCTACCCCACCGGGAGGGAGTGATCTTTAGTTTCGCGCCAAGTAGGCCAATTCAAAATGTGATGCACCAAACAAGATTTCAACATTTTGAAACTAATAGGTTGAGAAATTCAAACTTAAGTAAGATGAGAATGGTCTTATCATCGATATGATGTATGATTGAGCCTGATCACATCAAGTGTACATCTATTGGGAGATATCATCATCCTGTCCTTAAGTTTCGGCGAGTATTTTGGGAATTTAGTGAGATCCCAAATTTAGGAGGATTAGAGGTCTTTGTCGTAGGTTTCCTTATGCGAAAATATTTTGGAATCAGAGTTGCGCAACGGAAGTGTAGGAAGTATTGTCTTGTTTTAAGATAAGAGAAGTAGCTAGTTAGAAATCCTAGTTAGCTATGATAGATTGCTAGTATTTATACATCTAGAATTGAATATAAGAAACCCTAAGATAGTACATAGTATTAGTCCTAAGTTTAGGCATTAGGTGCTTAAAATCCTAGGAGATTGCATAGAGCTAGGTTATGTGTTTGGAAATGAATGAATGTGATGCTATGTATTGTCTTGTGTTTGCTTACATGATGATTTGTGCATGTTGAAAACTGTTTTGTGCTTAAAACTATTCGCAAACTTTTTCATGGAATGGTGTTGCTATCAACAAATCGTTTGGTTCCCAAGCATAATCATTTCAAAATCAGGAACCATTCGATTTTCAAGTGTGATAGTACCCCAATGAATTTTCATGTTTTGAAATTGAGTTCAAAAATGAATTTTTCTGTTCCAATAGAACCAGAAATTCTTCCAAATTGAGTACTAAGTTGTGTAGAGAAATTTTGAAAAGCGAGTGAGTCAACCAAGGATTCCTAAGTAATCAAGTGGTGAACTAATTTATTCTTTTAATCGATCTCCACGCTGATTAAATAGGAACCCTTCTATGTGACTTTACTCAATTCGGAATGAAGCTTAGTTTTCAAACTCAAAGTCAAAGGGAATGTGACTATTTTGATTGTTTGAGAAGCATTGAAATAAACTTTCTAGTAAACCACATACTCCCATTCTCATTGAGTTTGCTAATCTTGAGAAAGGTTATGATCCTTCACCTAAATCTCCCGAAATTAGATGGAGAAAATCCTTTACAAAAAGATATGCTTTGCTTTATAAAATTTGTTTTTGGAATTTCATCCAAGTTATTTGGCATGAACATATCAACGTTTTAAAGTGTAAAATAAATTTTCCTGTTTTAATCTTTTCCTAAGAATTTTACGTAAAACAAATCAACATGTTATCCATCAAGATAGGAATTTGATTTTCAAAAATAACGACTCTATCGACACATCATCACATCAATATTTGTTGATGTGTTACTTTGACTTATGCATATGTGAATGCCTTCCTTGTATGATAAGAAAAATTTCTAAACATAGATGAACACATACATGTTTTTCGGCATATCCTTTTGATTTTATAAATGCATAAATGCACAAACGAATTTCCCGAACGCTATTCTGATTTTCATAAAGATACACATACTTTGAATGTATGGTATTTTAATTATTGAACTTTGAAACCATACAAAGTGATTGCTTTTATCAAAGTTTTTATCATGGCATGAAAATTTTCAAGCTCTTCTTGGATTGCATTTGAAATGTGTACAGATTATCTAAGATGGGTATATAGACTTAGACCTGAATTCTAGGGTTGATTCAGGTAGATCAGGATTGGATTAGAATTAAGTAGAGATTTCTAAGTTAGTGTTTGCAATCATGAGCTGATATGAAATGTTGGTGTGCATATTGGAACTTTGATTGTTATGTATGTGCTAACTGTCTACTTGTCAATGAGTGTGATTGCTTAGGACTTAAGAATAGTGCCTAAGTTATAGATCACTAGGTAGATTGTGATTAAATCTTTATTAGTGCTGCCGTTTAGATCGAGTATAGAAATAGTTCTGGGTTGTTTTGGATGCGGCAGTTATTAAGTGATAGTGCCATTTGTAAACCTGACAATGACCATATCATTAATGGATGAGATTTAGATTGATACCCCTAATCTTACGTTTATTAATGATTGATGTCATCTGAGGACTATAAATGGCACAAGACCAATCAAGCCTAGAATGTAAGAACCAATTTGATTAGCACCCTTTCCAGATGTTTAAAGTAAAATGTCTGGGAAAGACCCAGTTGACCTTTGAAGCCATCTCCAATCTAATGGAGAAATTGCTCTTGATTTTAAAAACCTGAGGTTTATTAAAAGTGTTTTTATTAGAACTCTTGCAATGTTTGACCGACATCGGAGTAAACCTCAAAAACCTTAGAGCATTTTGCTTCTAGTCTAACCAAACTAAACCACGATTTGTATTCTTCATTGGATGCATGAGTCCGGTGGCGTACTTAAGTAAGGTAGTATGCCGATTCCAAGTGGGGGAGTAGAACCGAAGCTAAATGAGTATGGTAGCTTAGGAAACCCTGAGTTTGGGATGGTTCTCCATTTGAAGGAATTGAACGGAATTTCGGGGACGAAATTCCAATAAGTGGGGGAGAATTGTAACATCCCTAATTTAATTCCAAGCATAATTAGTGAATTAATAGGCTTAAAGGTTAGGGAACGAATAGATTAATTACTTAAAGAATTTTGGGAGCTAGGTGAGTAGTAATTTTAGGTACTAGGGGTTGTGTAGGAGACATTAGTAGCAATGGGCAAGAGTATCTAAGCGGAATCGGGGGTTAAATCGGCGTTTTAGATGTTAGAAATCAACCGAAAAGGGAAAATTAGGAATAAAATATCCATAGCTCCAAAGCCAATTCCCACCGTTGGATGTGAAGATAAGGGTCTTAGGAAGCTTGTCTAAAAATTTGGACCCGATCCGACGGTTAACGAAAAGGTTACGGCGAATCGAAAGTTGGAAATTCTGACCCACGCCCAGGCGCACCAGCCTGCGCCCAGGCGCGCACCACTGTTCATTGGTGCTGAGCCAGACAGTTTTATGCCCAGGCGCACCCTCCCTCTCGCCCAGGCGCGCCCTGTGCGCACCAGCCATGGAAAATGGCGCACCAGCCCGCATCAGCAGCACCAGCGCGCGCACCACCTCACTCCGCAGCACCAGCTTGGTGCGTGGCCACGCTCAGGTGCGCGCTGCGTGCATCAGATCCCCATCAGGCGCCCCAGACGTGCGCCATTCCTTCCTGACCGCACCAGATTCACGCACCACGCACCAGACCAGGAGCTGGTGCCAGACTCGCGCTCAGGTGCGCGCCACCCGCGCCCAGGCTCGCGCGATCAGATGCACCATTTTCAGCCATCAGATTTGAACTTGGGCACCAAGTTGCCCAATCTTGGCCACACGATTTTGTGGCTGGTTCAAGGCAAAAATAAGAAGGAGAGATAATACACTCCCTCATACACCATCATCAACATTATCCCTTCTTCCTCATCAATTCTCTCAAAGCCCCAAGAGCTTCCCATCCTCCACTACAACAAAAATGCTAAAAGATCCCGGTTCCGCATGCACATTGATCCCGGTTCCGAACCGGGATTGTATCCCCTGGTATAACAAGTATGATACTTTTGATCCCAGGTGTTTTAGAAAACACGGAACCGGGATCAATAAAAAACAAGGAACCGGGATCAATAATATATATGATCACTGTTGATTTTTAATAATGAACCGGGATCTTTAATATATATGATCACTGTTGAATTTTTTAAAATGAATCGGGATCTTTAGTATGTATGATCACTGTTAAGTTTTTTAAAATGAACCGGGATCTTTAGTAAATATTTATATTTTTTTTTTAAATTTATAATATTTGCTATATCCATATATTTAAATAAATTGTCAACATTTTTTTTTTTGCAACAAATAAATGTCATATATACATTAGAAACGTGAATGTCAATAAGATAAAAATAGTATTTTGTGCTATTATTTCTCTCCGTTATCATTAAGATAAAAACACAGGTCAAAGAAGTGCAACTTATTACACTAACAATGCATACCTCTTTGATTCATAACTTAGAGATAGAACACATGCAAAGTTAGGCAATCAATTTAGAGAATTTTTACACTGAGGAAAATACTGCAATAGTTCACAAATCAAATGGAAAGTTGTTGGCGGACACTCCATGCCACCAAGTTTTCTAATTACAACTAAATTAAATCACTTTCAAGTATACAGTATCCAAAGACAAAATATGTCCAACTATGACAGCAAAAGCCACCAAAACTTGACATTAATCATCCTTTCAAACAAATGGCACAAGATATTGCAAGCAAACTACATCTCAATGTTCCATGTGGTCTCAGCACTAAGTTTTGGAAGTTTCTGTTCCTCAGCCAAGTTAACAGATGCAATAATCTGAAAGAAAAAGCTGAAAGTTAGACAATGTAATTCTTTATTCATTCTGTGTGATAACAAAATAGCTTCCATGATTCAAGTCTGTAAAATCTTTATAAGCTACACCGAATATATAAAAATAACAATGGCTAGTAACTCATACTTATAACTAAATCCATGCAATAGAGCATACCGAGAAGGCCACAGACATGTGACTGACTAAGGTTTGTATTCTGAGACTGTTAATGAAGTACTAGAAGCATCAACAAGAACTAGCATCAGAAGCAAAGGCAGCAATTTATACAGATGCAATCTGAAAGAAAACCAAAACAGTCACAACCGGTTGGATCTGTTGGCAACCGGTTGGACCTAACAGCAACTGAACGTAAATTCAGTTTTCAATCTTACCAAGTATCAGTCCAATCCACTTAAACCTGTACCAAAACTCAAAATCTGTATCAAACCTGTAAACTCCATAAGATAGACCTTTAGTACTGAACAAGGTACAAGATTATATGTGATAGATAACTCAAAGCTTATTATGATTTATGAGTAATAACTAGTATCCACATGCGAAAAGCAAAAGCACATAGAAAACACAATGCACAGAATGCAGAGTGTAACAAATTTATAGATAGCTAGCAATGCACTTAAACAGAACCGAAAATAACAATGGCAACACATCTCATCAGTATAAGAAATGTTGTGTGTAGAAGCTATTGGCCTCAAATAAGCCAATCGTACCAATAGTGGCAGCAGGTCAATATACAATCTTTTAACTTTAATAAACCCTTTTAAAACACATTCTTTTTAATTAAAAAAAAACTTTAGATTTCAAAGCTCTTATTTGTTGTTAGTTAAAATCTCAATTATTAAAAAAATAACCTTTTAAAACAAATTGAGATTAACCTAACCTATTTGACTCTACATACTCTCAAAGTTTAGGCTCAAACTAAAAAGCTAATAACAAACAATTAAAAGCTAATTACTACAAGCCTAATAATGAAAGCTTAAGAGCACAACCCTTCTCAAAACTTGAACCTCTTGTTTTCTTCAAGCACATGTTGTCTTCATCAAAACCACTAGGGGTATGCACATACTCCACACGATCCACTCATCGAACTCAGCGGGCTCGAGCTTCTCTCCGATGCTGGTGAAAATGTGTCGGAGCTCCACTTATAGTTATTAACCAACATCTAAAACATCTCAACCTAAGTGCATAAAGTGTAGACTAGTACCTGCTATTTATGATCCTTGATACATAGTTTTCAAGGTTCCAATCACCAAAGTGGTAAACATAAACCATATAATACTATCAAAGTGCAAACCATATAATACTATCAAGACCCATGCAGGCAAATATGTTCAATGCACAATGACATGGGAGTCTAAGGCAGCGTCAAAATTGCTATTATGACATTAAAGAAGAGGATTTGACTCTTAAAATTTATAAAAAGATATCCAGTGAGAGACATATATTATTTCTTAAAACAAAATGCAAAGATGAATAACAACAAGCAATGAAAAACAAGCAACTCCAAGCATCCAAACAACAACAACAAGAATAACAGTAACAGACGAATAACAATAGTAGTAATAACTTTACACAAACATCAAATTTAACAATCCAATTGCACAAAATGATCAATGTACTGCAACTGACCTGAGGAATCTGCTTAGCATCCTGTCATTTTTTTCTAAAAAAAATTATCAAAGTACAAACTAGTACAGATTAGTCAATTCAAACAGAACAAGACTTTGAGACAATACAACACTTTCTTTAAAAACAGGATACTTTTTTCTCAAATGTAAAAGGGAAATAAAATCACGCACATGCCTTAGAGAGAGTGAGGAAGAGGAAGGGTTAGGGTACCACTGATTTGACTCGGTTCAACCCAAAAACCAATCACCAGCTCCGACCCCACCTGGTTCACGACTGAACCGGTTCAAACCAGCCCCACACAGCATCCATAGCTTCAAGCTCCTCCATGTCAGCAACAATGGTGTTCTCCAAGACGGATGGCAGCGGCGCCTGTGACCTCTGCGACCGGCGGCAGCGCACGAACCAGGGAGGAACGACGGCGTTCACTAGCTTCTTCATGGCGACAGCATCAGCCACGAGCAGCGGCGGCACACGATGGCACGGAAGGAAGGGAGGAGTTGCGATCTCCTTCGTGGCTGTGGCAGTTCGATCTGAAGAAGGAGGGAGTCGCGATTCGCGACTGGACTTGAGAGGGCCTTGAGCTTGGAGATGGCGACGGTGATGGTGGTGCAGCAAGCGACCACGGCTCCCGGGAGAGAGAAAGAGAGAGAGAGAGAGGGACCAAACAGCCAAGTGGGAGAAGGAGAGGGACCAAACGACGGAGCATGAACCAAGTGGGGGCCCATGGAAATAGGGTTTTTCCCCACTTGATCCCGGTTCTGTTTTTTATTATTCATCCCAGTTGAAGTAAAACAATGGGATAAATAAGGTTGGTGTGATTTTTCATTTTTACAAAAATAAAAAATTATTTATGTTATAATATTGATTCCGGTTCCGTGTTTTTTATAACCGGGATCAATAAATTCATGGTATTTTTTAACTATCATTTGTCTATTAAACCCCGTTCCGGAACGGAACCGGGATTAATATCCGGGAACTTTTTTGCAATTATGTAGTAGTGCTCCCTCAAGCACCATGAACACAAAACCACACCAAACACCATGATCAAGGCACCTTCAACCTTGATCTTCAACACCATCATCCACCCTCTTGATCCAAGGAGCAAAACATCATCATCTCCACTTTAAACCCAAAAGGCTAAGATCATTCCATCATCATCCTCAACCTTCACAAACCTAGAACCAAAGGTAACCACACACCACCACCCAAAAATACCATGGTCTCTCTCCTCACCCTCATGAAATCCCTCCCATCATCAAGAACTCCTAGACATCATCAACCACGAAGCACCCAAAACCAAGACATAAAATTGACTCACCCATCATTCCCATCAAGATCAAGTAAGAGTTTGGCCAACAAATACCCATCAACCTCATCATTAAAGACAAGAAGTAGGAGATTAAGGCTAGGGATTCAAGGGTCAAAGTGAGTACAAGTCAAAATGTAGAGGAGCTAAGGATAAGGAACTCAAACACCAAGGGTCCATGGGCTAGGGTTTGAGATTCATCACCACCTCTTAAGAAGGTAAGAGGGGTTTCTGTTACCTTTGCTAAGGATATAGATTCTAGGTTGTTGTAATGATGACTAGGTGTAGATAATTGATTAACAGAATAAACCATAGGATAATTAAAGTGCATGAAATGAACCTTGGGGTATAATCGCTACTAAATGTGTAGATTATATGTTAATTAAGTAGGAATTGAAGAACCCTAGGGAGTTGACTTAATTTATAGTACTCTGAGACATACCTGAGTATGTCGACTGTTTTGTTTACCAACTGTGGATTGTTATTTGTCATTGATGTATGTTCATATTGTGCTGGGTTTGGTGACTCGTAAAGCAAATAATGGACTAAGAATTAACGTAGGCAAGTCATATAGAAAGGGATAAGTAAGGAGGAAAGGATGGAAAATTATGAGCGAGTAATTAAAGAATGGATTGAGGACAAATAGTTTGGTAAAAGGGAAGTGATGTTAATTGAGTTATAAGTTAGAGAATGGTGATTGTGTGACAAGGAACCTTGATGGATGTCGTGCCTGATTAAATGTGTTAAGTGTAAATGTGACCATAATGGTTGAATGATAATATGTGTTATTGAGATGATGTTGTGCTTGAATATTCATGACGTGTGATTTGGTGATGTTTATAAATTAAGTGCTTATTTTGTTAAATGATTGTGATATGATGTTGATTAGAAACCAAGACAAAGAATGGTAATCAAGTATAAATTAAATGATAATGGAAAGTGCAGTTGAATTGAGTATTGGTGCATTGGTAGACTAGGTGCCCCTGCCTGGTGTATCAAAGGCCCGAGGGCAAAGTCTCGCCAGGCCAAATGCCCATTAGGTCCAAATGCCCTGTTAGGCGTCAATGCACCAAGACTTAATTCACTGCCGAAATAAAAGATATAAAATGTGTTGGAAATGTGAAAAAGAGAATGAAATCAAATAATTGCAATGTACAATGATAAGTGGAAAATATGATAGCATAGCTTGATAGGGTGAAGCCTTTTGGGTGTAAAAGTCCTGGTTGAGCGAGAGACCCTTGGGTGTTCCAAATGCCTGGCAGGAGCATTAAAATCCTAGTGATGCAAACCGGTTGTAACCGGGAGTGTTACCCGAGCGCAGTAAGACGTGACCGCGCATGGGTGCGGACGCAGTAAGTCGTGACCAGGGGAGAATGTAAATGAAATATACCCGGACGCTGTAAGACGTGACCGCGCATGGGTGCGGACGCAGTAGGTCGTGACCAGGGGAAAGATGAATGAGAAATGTGAATTTAATGAAAGAAAAGAGAATAAAAAGGCTTTATGAAAATAATTATATATATATATATACGTGAGTTGGTAAATTATGGGAATGGAATTTGGAATATAGAAAATGTTAATGCAAGTGGAATTGAAAAGTAATTTAAGGTTGAGTGTAGGATTGCTAGGAAGGTAGTATGGCCATAGGGCTTAATTTATTGAAAATGAACTTGTATGTAATTACCTAAAAAGGGATATTAGGTTAATAGATAATTTCTATTGTGATAGGGCCTAGTTTGTCAGCTATGCTTCTTAGAAGCTATTTTCCTTAGTACTGTGTAATGCTACCCTTCTTACTATATTTTTACAGGTACCGAAGGAGCATACACGAGTCTGGCCGAGCAGGAATACATTCCATCATGTGGAGTGTAGGGTATTTTTGGGGAGACCACTATTTTGGTCATATACTTTGTATTATGGGAAGCATTTGATGTATTTTCTTTTATTTTAAATTTGAAAACTAGAAGTCTTGAGATTTAGACTTATTTTTCTGGAAAGGTTGTAATATATGGACAGAACTCTATTTTGGGCCCTGCTGGCCTCTGATGAATATAAATGTGTTTTTCTAAAAATGTGCAGGTTAAACTAAAACTTTGGAAAATCCAATAAACAAAGGAAACTCCGTCCGATTGACGGCAGATTTTTATAATTGAAAAGGAAATTTTCAAGTCACTATTTTAATTTTAAGGGTAATTATGGGAAAATAATTTAGGTGTTACACCTTACACTTTTAACCATGGCCTCATTACAACCAAATATAAGACCTTTTGATTTTTGTGTGCATTCAATACTTTCAGTGGAGATTTGGGTCTATGGTCAAGCTTATGGTAACATATTGCCATTGTATGAACTTGAGTGAATTACATATATATAACCCGTGATACACATGAGAGATACACTGTGAGGTTGAGAATGTTCACTGATCATTAGTTCTTTTGGAGTTTGTTATTCTAACCAAGTTTTTAATTGTATAAATTGCTTGTGATAAAAGTGTTGGAGTCAGTGAGTCGAAGTCCTAGATTAGGTGTATACATTTTGATTTAGAAGGTAGTCATTTGTTTTAGAATTTTTATTTTACTTTTTCTTGGAACATGCAAAATGCTAAGTTTGGGGGAGTGATTTGGGTTCAATTAGTGTTATCAAACCCGGATCGAACCGGGCGGTCGGATCGATCGAACCGTCGACCGATGGCAAGGGCGGCTCTAAGTTATGTGTAAACCGCTTCTGATTTGCAGTCGTAAGAAACCGGCGGTCAAAACTTTTGACCCGGGTTGAACTGGGAAAACCGGTGCCGGTTCAACCATCGCTGATTTAAAAAAAACTGATGAAATAAAAATTAAAAATTTAAAACCTAAAAACCAGTCCAACCGTCTAAGACCCAAACGACCCAAACAAATTCTAGAAATTAGAATTGAAGAACGAACTCAATGAAGACAGTACAAAAGAAATGTAGAAAACAAAACGAAAGTAGAAGAACGAAGAAACACCGTCGTACACCGCTTGCCGTCGTCGTATTCCTCGCTCGCCGTCGCACACTGCTCGTTGTCATCGTATTCCTCGCTCGCCGTCATCAGCTGTAAGTAGCAACACAAAAGGTACTAGTATACAGTTCAATATTCAATTCCAATTTCATTGAATAAAAAAGTCAAAGAAAAAAGGCACCATAGTATTTATTTATTTATCAACTATACACACTAATTAGGGTCTGCAGGGCTTTTGCATTCATTATCTTCTTCTGGGTACTACTCAAATCTCTCAAAATTTGATTTTTATTCTATCTGCTTAAACTTTTTAAGATTACTTCTAAGTTTTTTTTTCTTCTTTTTCAGTTTCAAACTTTTAACCCCATTTCGTTTTGTCTTTTTCAGAAACTATAAGTCTAGAACTACAACATCCATTACATTTTTGCCTATTTTAAATTAGTTACTTGCTTAGTCTATTATCTATTTTAAATTAGTTACTTTATTTGTTTTTATATGATTCCATTTGTGCTAAATGTAGTGTTTATTTTATTGTTTTTTAGATATGGAAAATAGTCAAAATACAAGGCATGCAGTAGCTCCAAGCACTCAATCTGTCCGAGCAAAATCTGACCCAACATGGGATCATTACCAATTAGGTGTAGATGAAAAAGATGGAAAGAAGTTCATAAAATGCTCATATTGTGCAAAGTCATTCAAAGGGGGAGGAATACATCAGATGAAACAACATCTTGCTGGAGAAAAGGTGTAACGTCCATTGTTTGATAAAAAGAATTTCTGTTATTTTGGACTAAGTTGGAAAATCCGAATATGAAAATTTCTTTATAGGTGGTACTTCAATTAAAAGTCGTGTATTTGGAACTGAATTCGGTGGAAGGAATAATCATTTCAAAAGTCATTTTGAGATAACTCTAGTAGCCCAAAATAGTTTTCGAGAATAACTTAAATATAAGGTTTTCTCAGGGAATCAACTACAACATTACCTCCTTCGTACCGAACTCATTAAATAAAATCAGATTCAGCGGAATATATTAAAGTAGTTCATTTACATTCTTGGAATTTAAAAAACAAAAGTTAAGACACTGATTTATAAATCCAGGTATAATCATTCCATGAGTACCACATTTATAATCAAATTATGAAAACTAGGTTTTACTCTGATACATCTCTCAAATCATGAACAATATGGTTTTTATCGAAAATCAGAGATGTCCAGAGCAAGTCAATGGTCCTTCGTCCAATCATCCTTTTAGCCGGATCTTCAAGAGTTGAACAAGGAGTTCCTAACCCAATCTTGTCTATGCTCAGCATTGTCCTAAGAGTCATCCATGATCACTGATCTCTAGAAAATCTAGGTACCTGGCCAACACCTAACAAGGGCAGGGAGGTAAGCTATACTCATTCCCATAATCAAATGAGAACAAAGTTCTAACATGCACAAGTAAGTAATTCATCATGATCGCAATGCATATACACATGTACCAAATAGTCAAGTGATATGCACAACTTATGAGCAATCCAATTTAATTTATGTTCAATCTCATAAATGATATATCCTGATGCTTTCACACTATCTCTCAAGTCCTGAGATTCTCCAATTATCACTTTATGGACGTCCAACCAAACAACTCATACACGTGCTTAAAACATATAGTGAACCTGCTCGGAACATAATCCATGACGTCACTACCAAAGTGTACGTCGCGTCACCAAGACGCGGCGACACTACCAAAGTGCACATCGCGCCATCAAGACGCAGCAGCATTTCACAATACTGCCCACATTACCAAAATGTGTCATCGAGCAAGCCACGCGACTATGCCTAGAGCGTGGTCCATAATATCAATATTGATGTGCACATCTCGTCACCAAGACGAATACCCAATGTTCGCAGCAACCAATGCTGGCCACATTGTTGGAAACCAACAAGCGGCTCAATATAGTCTAGAGGGGGGGTGAATAGAATATTGAAGCCTTATTACAGATTTTTCGTTCACCTAAGAGAATGGTTTTATGAAAATAAAATTTCTTAAAAATTCAAGTCAGATTACTCGAGTAACTCAAGACTTCACTCGAGTAATACGCAAGCAAAAATAATTTCACTCGAGTATTCAGCAAATCACTCGAGTATTACGAAAGCTATTTTTAAATCACTCGAGTAACAGAAAACCTACTCGAGTATTGTTCATAAACTGAAAGCAGATTACTCGAGTGACAAGAACTTTACTCGAGTAAACTGGGTAAAATTCAATTAAAACTCAGTTTTCAATGGAGTTCTTCAAGAATAACAATGCTATGATGATTCAACAAATTATGAATGATTAATATGAACAATTTCAAGTAATATTAACATGCAATTTTAGATCAATTGAGTAGAATTAAGAAAACCCCAATTCTAACCTAAAAATGCAATTGTTAATGAATTAATGCAATACAAGGAATGAAAATAAAAGAGACACAAGGATTTATCCTGGTTCACTTTCACCCACTTGAAAGCTACTCCAGTCCCCTCTTGAATCAAGAGAGATTCTTCACTAGAAATCTTCAAATGTAGATTTTACAATGTTTTAAGATGCAACTAGATTCTTAGTTCTCCTATCTTAAAACCCAACTCAAAGTGTGTACCAAACACTTTGATCTAATCTACCCCTTTTGAGAATTCTAGATTTCCTTGCTAATTGATTGAAGATGCTTCCAACCAATCCTCTTTTCTTGCTTTGATTTGATCCTCAAAGTCTTCCTTGTGAGATTCTTCACTTGTGTTGAAACTTCAATGATGCAATCACAAATTGCAAATCTTCAACAACCACTAAGAACAAAATTATGATCTCAAGAATATTTGAACAATGAGAAAAATAGAGTGAAGAATGAAAAGTTCTTTGTTGAATCTTGATAGTTCTTGAAAGATGTAAAATAGCTCTTGAATTGCTTTTGAAAGTGTATAGAAAATTGTAAGAATGAATGTGTATCCCTTGTGAAAGAGAAAATTAAGTCCTTTTAAAATTTTCCAAACACTGATTGAATTACTCGAGTAAACCATATAACATCACTCGATTAAAACATGTCAGATTAAGTTACTCGAGTGATGTGTAAACCATTACTCGATTAACCTGACATAAATTACTCGAGTGACCCAATACTCATTACTCGAGTAGACTGATCAGAATCTGAATAAAAACAAGGTTTTTCTAAAAGGATTTTCACAAAACTTTTAATAGAGCTATTTAATCAAGATTTAAAGTATCTTCACTCTTAATCAAACATTATTTAAATATTCTTAAAATCACCTAAGCTACCCACACCAATGAGATGCATTGCATAAAAAATAAAGATTACATTGAAATAGAATTAATAAAAATCCTAATTCTAATCTTCATGTGGTGTAGCTTGCTTGTTGCCAATGTTGTTGCTTGGAGAGAGATTGTTAGCATCAAAACATGAGAATCCTACAAACTCCCCCTTTTTGATGATGACAAACCTCCTTTACAAATAAGCACTAAGTTTTAACATACTCCCCCTAAATGTAAAACACCTAGGAAAAATATAATAAAACTTAACCTACAAGAACAACATCAACAAAATATTCTCCCCCTTTTGGCATCATTAAAAAGATAAGAATTGTGAGAAAAGTCCTTTGCCAAAAGTGGAAGGTAAGTAGTTCACAATGGTATAAAAAAAATATAACAATAAAGACAATACCAAAATAAACCACAATAGTGCCTCAACAAATAAAAACGTACAACGAATATAGCACCATAATCCATAATAGCAGAGTATCACACTAAGCAGCAAATCATAGTGTAAAGCAAAAAGACATCAACCATAGCAAATAATCAAACGAAACTAACCAAACTAGACCATACACAAGGTCCGAAAACGTAGTAGCAACAGAGTCATAAACACGAAACAAAAACATAAACATAACATAGTCAGAAATATGCATATGAAACATGAAACAGAAATCAACATCAAACATCATCAGCATCCACAGGTCTAGGAATCAGGTGAAGGAGGAGGGAAATGGTGAGAAAAGAGGCCAGACATATAATCCATTAAACGATGCTCCATGGCAATATTCTTCACATCCTGTCTCATCGTAATCGATTCCTTCTTCTTGACTATAACCTTGTGCTACCAACCTAGCTTTATTCCTAACAGTAATACCTGATTCATCTAACTTATTCCTATAGATCCACCGAGTACCAATTACAGGACGATCATCGGGTTTTGGCACAAGCTCCCAAACATGATTTCTTTCAAATTGATTTAATTCTTCTTGCATGGCCATAATCCAATGATCATCTTGAAGAGCCTCTTTGATACTCTTAGGTTCTATTTGAGATACAAAGGCAACATAATAACAAAAATTATTTAAAGTGCGTCGGGTTACCACTCCCTTCGCAATGTCACCTAAGATGTTAGAAATCGGATGATTTTTGTTTGATTTCCAAGCTATTGGTAATTGAGATTGAATCTCTTGTGCTAAGTCTTTATCTTGTGCTTGCACCTCTCCATCTTCAATTTGATTCTCTTCCATTTGTTGTGGTGTTGACTTCTCATGATCCAAAAATGTACCTATATTATCATCATCACAAGGAACAACACAATCTCCTTTCGAAGATTCATCAAATACAACATGCACGGATTCCTCAACGGTTAATGTTCTTTTATTGTAGACTCTATATGCTTTGCTATGGGTTGAATAACCTATGAAAATGCCTTCGTCGGCTTTGGAGTCAAACTTGCCGATCGGTTCCTTTCCGTTATTTAAAACAAACACCTTACACCCAAAAACATGAAAATGTGAAATATTTGGCTTTCGCCCTTTTAAAAGTTCATAAGGTGTTTTATTTAAATGCGGACGAATAAGAACCCTATTAAGCACATAACAAGCAGTGTTTACCGCATTGGCCCAAAAATATTTAGGAACATTTGATTCTTTCAACATAGTACGAGCAAGTTCCACTAATACTCTATTTTTCCTTTCTACAACTCCGTTTTGCTCCGGAGTCCTAGGGGCCGAAAATTGATGATCAATACCAAACTTATCACAAAACGCATCAATCCTAGTGTTTTCAAACTCACCTCCGTGGTCACTTCTAATAGACACAATTTTCAAACATAGTTGATTTTGGATGAGTTTGGCAAACTTTTTAAAACATTTATAAACTTCACTTTTTGTGGATAAAAATAAAGTCCATGTGAATCTAGTAAAATCGTCTACTAAAACAAATCCATAGTAATTGCCACCTAAACTTTTAATTTGTGAAGGGCCAAACAAATCCATATGGATGAGCTCCAAAGGCTTTGTTGTGCTTATCACATTTTTAGGTTTAAAAGAACTTTTAACTTGCTTGCACTTTTGACAAGAGTCACAAATGCCATCAAGCTTAAAATTTAGTTTAGGCAAACCAATCACTAAATCTTTTCGTAAAAGTTTGTTTAATTGATTCACATTCACATGAGCAATTCGTCTATGCCAAAGACGAATTTCATCATCAAAAGATTTGAAACATTTTGAAAATAGTGAAGTTATCTCATCCAAATCAATTAAGTAAGTGTTATTAGAGCGACGACCAACAAACTTAACACTATCATCTATAGAAGACTTAATGAAGCATAATTCCGGAGTAAAAGTCACATAATTGCCCATATCGCATAGTTGGCTTATACTAAGCAAGTTGTGTTCTAAGCCTTCTACGTATAGGACATTTTCTATGACAAGGTTAGATACGTTACCGATCTTCCCGACTCCTAGAATTTTGCCCTTGTTGTTGTCGCCGTATGTCACAAATCCACCATTTTTCGGAGTAAGTTCCATGAAGTGCGTTTTGTCTCCCGTCATGTGTCTCGAACAACCACTATCCAAGTACCATTTGCGCTCTTTGGTTCGAAGACACACCTACAAGAAAGATATCATTTGGTTGACTTAGGTACCCAAGTGGTCTTGGGTCCTTTGTTGTTAGCATGGGGAGAAGTCCCCTTAACAATCCAAATATATTCTCCGCTTGGTATACCAAATTTCTTTATATTACATTTATTCGTGGTATGCCCAAAGATCCCACAATAATGGCAAGTTAGGTTTTTAGAAATCTTATTCTTTGAAAATCCACCAACTTTGCGATAATTGCATTTCTTAGGTTTGGTATAGCCAATACCAGATCTATTGCTATTGTTCCTTTGAGTTGAAAGCAAATGATCTAATGAAGTATCTCCTTTCATGAGCCTTGCAAGTCGATCATTCAAATTAAAAACTTCTTTTTCCAAAGACTTGCAATTTTCACAAGATGGAGTCTCATTTGATTTCAATTCACAATTGCATGTAGAGTTTGCATAAATGAGTTCAAGAGTTTCATTTTGAAGCTTAAGTTCTTCTAAATCTTTTTGAAGTTCAATTATCTTTTCATGTTGCTTCATTATGAAATTCTTTCTTTCAACATTTATTTTAGCAAGTTTCTTCAACTCTTTATGCATCTCTACATACACATTGTACAATTCATTGAATGAAGGAGTATTAGAACTAGAGCTAGCATCGGAAAGATAATCTACCTCATTGACGTTCTCACTTGATTTAATGCTCGAAGATTCCTCTTCATCAAGCTTCGTCATCAAACATAGATTTGCAAGTTCTTCATCATCCGATGAGCTAGATGTTGATTGACTCTCCTCTTCATCCCATACTATGTAAGCCCTTTTTCCTTTAGATGAGTTGAACTTAGAGTTGTCACCTTCCGACTTCTTAGAATGAGTTGGGCATTTTGATCGATAGTGACCAAGCTTTCCACACCCATGACACTTGATGTGATCCTTGTTAGTCTTATTTCTTGGTTGAGAGTCCTTAGAATCTCTTTGTCTATTCTTATTAAAGTTTCCCTTTCTCTTAAAGAACCTACCAAGCTTTTTAACTAGCAAGCCAAGGGTCTCATCATCTATATCGGAGTCCGAGTCATCCACTTGAGAGTTTTCCTCTTGTGCCTTAAGAGATTTTGAAGTTGATTTAAGAGCAATCCCCTTTTTCTTTCTATCGGCATCTTCATTCATGGATAACCGTCCAAGCTCCATTTCATGCTCTTGAAGCTTTCCGAATAGAGTTGCTAAATCAATTTGATCCACGTCTCTAGCTTCCATAATGGCCGTCACCTTAGGTTGCCATTCCCTGCTAAGACATCTCAAAATCTTATTAACAACTTCACCATTATAATAACTTTTCCAAGTGCAGAAAGATGATTTATGATATGAGTGAACCGCTTTTGCATGTCACCTATGTTTTCATTAGGTAGCATACGAAAGAGTTCATATTCATGCATGAGTGTATTTAGCCTAGCCCTTCTAACCTCCGAAGTGCCCTCATGTGTGACTTGTAATGTGTCCCACATTTGTTTAGCATCAACACATTGAGATACTCGAAAGAACTCATCATAAGAAAGAGCGGACGTGATGATATTTTTAGCTTTTAAATCAAATGCAACTTTCTTCTTATCATCATTGTCCCAACTCGATTGTGGTTTGACCGAAACAACATCATTTACTTTCGTTTGAGGAACAAAAGGTCCATTCTCTATGGCGTTCCAAATTTCCATATCTATGGCTTGAATAAAAATTTTCATGCGGACCTTCCAATAAGCGTAACCCTCACCATTGAATAGTGGAGGACGATTAATGGAAGTTCCTTCACCACCAAAAGGATTTGAAATTGAGCCCATTGTTTCCAAGTAAAAGGATCTTTTCGAAAAAGCTTTTTAAGGCTCGGATTTTTCGTCCGAGCTCTGATACCACTTGTTGGAAACCAACAAGCGGCTCAATATAGTCTAGAGGGGGGGTGAATAGAATATTGAAGCCTTATTACAGATTTTTCGTTCACCTAAGAGAATGGTTTTATGAAAATAAAATTTCTTAAAAATTCAAGTCAGATTACTCGAGTAACTCAAGACTTCACTCGAGTAATACGCAAGCAAAAATAATTTCACTCGAGTATTCATCAAATCACTCGAGTATTACGAAAGCTATTTTTAAATCACTCGAGTAACAGAAAACCTACTCGAGTATTGTTCATAAACTGAAAGCAGATTACTCGAGTGACAAGAACTTTACTCGAGTAAACTGGGTAAAATTCAATTAAAACTCAGTTTTCAATGGAGTTCTTCAAGAATAACAATGCTATGATGATTCAACAAATTATGAATGATTAATATGAACAATTTCAAGTAATATTAACATGCAATTTTAGATCAATTGAGTAGAATTAAGAAAACCCCAATTCTAACCTGAAAATGCAATTGTTAATGAATTAATGCAATACAAGGAATGAAAATAAAAGAGACACAAGGATTTATCCTGGTTCACTTTCACCCACTTGAAAGCTACTCCAGTCCCCTCTTGAATCAAGAGAGATTCTTCACTAGAAATCTTCAAATGTAGATTTTACAATGTTTTAAGATGCAACTAGATTCTTAGTTCTCCTATCTTAAAACCCAACTCAAAGTGTGTACCAAACACTTTGATCTAATCTACCCCTTTTGAGAATTCTAGATTTCCTTGCTAATTGATTGAAGATGCTTCCAACCAATCCTCTTTTCTTGCTTTGATTTGATCCTCAAAGTCTTCCTTGTGAGATTCTTCACTTGTGTTGAAACTTCAATGATGCAATCACAAATTGCAAATCTTCAACAACCACTAAGAACAAAATTATGATCTCAAGAATATTTGAACAATGAGAAAAATAGAGTGAAGAATGAAAAGTTCTTTGTTGAATCTTGATAGTTCTTGAAAGATGTAAAATAGCTCTTGAATTGCTTTTGAAAGTGTATAGAAAATTGTAAGAATGAATGTGTATCCCTTGTGAAAGAGAAAATTAAGTCCTTTTAAAATTTTTCAAACACTGATTGAATTACTCGAGTAAACCATATAACATCACTCGATTAAAACATGTCAGATTAAGTTACTCGAGTGATGTGTAAACCATTACTCGATTAACCTGTCATGACATAAATTACTCGAGTGACCCAATACTCATTACTCGAGTAGACTGATCAGAATCTGAATAAAAACAAGGTTTTTCTAAAAGGATTTTCACAAAACTTTTAATAGAGCTATTTAATCAAGATTTAAAGTATCTTCACTCTTAATCAAACATTATTTAAATATTCTTAAAATCACCTAAGCTACCCATACCAATGAGATGCATTGCATAAAAAATAAAGATTACATTGAAATAGAATTAATAAAAATCCTAATTCTAATCTTCATGTGGTGTAGCTTGCTTGTTGCCAATGTTGTTGCTTGGAGAGAGATTGTTAGCATCAAAACATGAGAATCCTACACACATTACCAAAATGTGACTACAGGAAAGTCGTAATCCACCTAACGATCATGCTTGGAACGTGGTCCATAACGCCATTACCAAAATGTGTGTTGCGTCTCCAAGACATAACATTCACATTCACAGCAACCAATGCTGGCCACAATACCAAAATGTGACAACAAGCCTGTCGTAATGAACAAGTTTGGTTCATAATCAAGACGTCCCATTCAGTTTGTACGTTCACGTTCCCCGAACGCATTCTCGTCAATCTCAACAACATTTCCTGAATGTTGCCCACATTCCTAGAATGTGTCATCAAGCTTGTCATTCAACCTTTGGTGTTCTCAGGATACAATCTTATATTCCTAGAACGAATAATAATAAACATCAAGCTTGGTACCAAAACGTTCCAATCCGAATGTACGTGTCATCCTCAACAACATTTCCCAAATGTTGCCACATTCCCAGAATGTGTCATCAAACTTGCCGTATCCTTTTGGTACTCCTAGAGTACCCTCCTCATGTTCCATGAACATGACAAACTATTTCCTATCGCCTTATCATCATGTATGAATGCACATAAACATTCCATTTAAGATTATTATATAATTTCCTTATGTGCAGCATGCAATGAATCCATCAATGTAATTATCCATGTAATTTGTCGTATCATCTCCTCTTTGGAACATAATTCATTCCTTACAATCATTCTTTGGTTTAATTAAACTTGACTTAGTTGAAAATGGCATTGTTTTAGCATTCAGGTCAAAAAGACTCGAGTAGTGTTTAAAAGACTCGAGTAAAGTTTTACTCTGTACAAAATACTCGAGTGGTTCTTAGTAAGACTCGAGTGGATCTTGGTTTTCTGAAAAGTTAAAGTCTCAGATTTTCTAAAAGTACTCGAGTCGTTCATGAAATACTCGAGTCTTCATCAACCCAGAAGACTCGAGTGGATCATGCAAGACTCGAGTGGTTCATCAGAAAAGTTTATTATTAGCATCAGTCAGTACCTGAGTCCTGGGTCAGAGACTCGAGTGTTGGTGCCACTAGGCGCACTGGTGCGACAGACAGATAACACTAAAACTTGAGTTTTAACACACCATTTTCAATTCTGATCAAATTCAATCAAAACCAATGCTTAACAGAGTTAACATTATGCATAACAAACATGTTCCAACACATAATTAACATCATATTACACTGAATCGAATTTGAGCACCAATTATGCATAAAACCACATTTTCAACAACTTAACATACCAAAATCAATTATACACATTTCCATCATGGTTTCAGAATCAATTAAGTTCACATGCATCTGCTTAAACGTGCTCCAACAATTTTTATGGCTCAGATTGGCCTCAAAGCCAAAGTCCTATTTCAAACTAAGCCCTTAAGCCTCATGGTGGCTCATACTATTTTCTAATGCATTTCATTCTCATTCTAGCAAATGGTTAGCTTCCCCCATACCTCTATGTTGAGTTTGAACAAAGACTTTGCAGAGGTTTGAGCTAGAGCACCAAAATCCATTAATTTCCCCCTCTCTGCTGGACATGCAGCTCAGTTTTGATGGGGTTCCAAGACCAGAGATTTTTACTTAGCAAACATGCATCCAAATTGGGAAAAACGGTTAAAACTTAATCTCTGCAACATGGACTAGAGATAAGGACAAGATTGAGGTCAAAAGAGTTCACGAGCTTACCAAAATCGAGCTCCAAGACTCTGTTTTTCTGGTTTGATAGCAAAAAGACCCGAACTTTTGGAGCTTCGATTCTTCTCACACATACACACTCAGTTGACGATTTTGATATCTTTGTGAAACCCTGAACGTGAGCTTCACAATGGTGTATAATTTGTAACTCAACTCTAAACGTGGTAGGAGAATCGAATGAGAGAAATCAAGAATCCTAATACATGCGCTTCTTCAACAAATTGGGCAAAATCGTTGATTCTCAGCAATAACGAGCTTAAATACTCGAATTCGATGACCATGCACGGCGACACGAAGACTGGAACGTGTTGTTGAGTTGCTAACGTGTCAACTCGTGAGGTATTCGAGTGCGTGACTCACCATCGCACTAACTCGTGCAACACTGTGCCGAATACTCGAGTCTTTCCAAAAAGACTCGAGTCTTTCAACCAAAATTTGAAAAAATAAATATTTTTATTTCCTTTCCCTCCAAAGTCTTTCTATTATTATTTTTAAGTCCTAAAACAGGGACTGATTTGCAAAAACATTATTTTCACATATTAATGATTTTCAAATCATTTTCATGCATCTTCACTTACATAATTAATCAAAATTACAATAAAAGGAATTAATTATAAACAAACTTCATAATTAAATTTTTATTAATTCGGGATTAAAATTTGGGGTGTTACAAAAGGGAGAGGTTATATCTTGTCCCGAAGTCCCTTTTGATGTTAGATATCGATTAAGAGAACACTTGAATCAAGTTTTTGGGAGTAGAAAAAGAGGAAATAGTCATATTCAAGAAGAACAACAAAATGCACGAGAGGACAATGTTAGGCCGCATCAAGGAAATGCACCTATGCAACCTTTACCAACTCAAGCTAGTATGATGCATCCACCAAGTCGAAGTGGAAGTGGAAGTGGAAGTGGAAGTGCCGCAAGGATTATAAATAGTTTCTTTGCTCCAAGAACTACTCCGGGAGCTCAACCATTAATCAGAATGGGTTTTACAGGTAAAGATGCTATACATAGAGCTGATATGGCTGCAGCTAGATTTTTTTATGACTATTGCTTGGCTTTCAATAATTGTGCAAATTCGGTCTATTATCAGCCTATGATTGATGCTATTGCTACAATTGGTCCTGGTTATAAAGGCCCTAGTTATCATGCCATTAGGACTCATTTGTTGCATGAAATGAAGAAGGAAGTCGATTTGTTAGTTGGGACCTTTAGGAATTTTTGGAAAGAAACTGGTTGCACCATTATGGCTGATGGTTGGCAAGACCAAAGAAACAGACAACTTATCAATTTCCTTGTGTATTGTCCAAAAGGAATAACTTTTGTGAAATCTGTTGATGTCTCTGATATTGTTAAAAATCCTGAAACACTTTGCAACTTGTTTGTTGAGTTTGTTGGAGTAGAGAATGTTGTGCATTTGGTTACTGATAATGCAACTAATTATAGAGCTGCAATATTGAAGTTAACTAAAAAGTTCCCCTCTATGTTTTGGTCTCCTTGTGCTGCTCATTGTTTAAACTTGATATTAGGAGACATTGGAAAAATGGAGTATGTCACTAAATTGCTAGTTACTAGAGCCAATCTCCATAGATATTACAGGGATAGGAATGCCAATAAATTTATGGAGATTGTGATGGACAACAAGTTTTGGAATGATTGTGTTATTATTGTGAATATTGTGGCACCTCTAATTTGTTTACTGCGGATTGTTGATGGTGATGATAGGCCTTTTATTGGTTATGTTTATGATGGGATGTATAGAGATAGAAAAATAATTAAGAAGGTGTTCATGAATAGAAAAAATTGTATAAACCTTACACAACCATTATCAAGCAGAGGTGGGATAAGCAACTTCGTCAAAAGTTGCACTATGCTACCTATTTTCTAAATCCAGCATTCTTCTATGATAAAGACATTTATTGCATAAAACCGGAGGTTCAACAAGGATGGCTTGATGTTTTGGAAGCAAAAATAACTACAAAGAAATATGATTTTCTGAAGCAAAGTTGGCTCTACACTGATAGGCTTGAAAGTTTTGGCAAGAAGATTGCAATTGAAACTGTTAAAGACTTTCGACCTGGTAAGTTTTTAAAATTTCTATTTATTAGACTATTCTATATTTTTTTTGTTAGTTTTAATAGAGTATTAATTTGTAATGTGATTTACTATTTTAGATCAATGGTGGTCACAATTTGGATATAGAGCTCCCGCGGTATCAAAATTGGCTATTCAACTTTTGAGCCAAACTGCTTCTTCTTCTGGATGTGAAAGGAATTGGAGTGTATTTAAAAGAATACACACAAAGAAGAGGAATAAGTTGGAGCACAAAAGATTGAATGATCTTGTTTATGTGCACTACAACTTGAGCTTAAAAAATAGGTTTGTTTTATTAATATTGCACTAAAATTAAGTTACCTTGTTTGATTTTATTTTTATTCATATTTCATATTCTTGGGTTATAATTTGTAGGCACATTAACAGAAGAAGAACACTTGATCCAATTGACTATGAAAGTATGGAGAATATTGAGTTTTGGATTGCAGAGGAAGAAGAAGAAGCTCCATTGCTTGATTATGACGAATTAGAAAAGATGCTTTATAATGACATAGGAAATCCAATACTTGATCTAACCGAGGAAATCCATGACTTGAATGTTGGTGTTGTTGCTACTGCTACTACTGGAAAAATTAATTTGGACTCTTTTATTGAAAATGATGTGAATGTTAATGTCACATCTTCTAGTGGCCATGTCAATTTAGATGATGAAGACAATGATACTTGGATGTGTAACACCCCGATTTGGCAACTTGAAAACTTAACTTACTTAAATTAAATATAGTGAAAATTAGGGCCATTTTTTTTAAGACAAGTGTTACGCAAGTTGAGAACATTTGGGTTTTCAAAACACAGTTACAATTAAAACTAATGTTCTCACCTTGCATAAACCTTTCAAGTTCCAAACCGAGATGTCACAAGACACCGCACCTTGAAACTTGTTTTCAAAACATCATTTCAAACATAGCCCGTTTACTTGTTTTCAAAACATCCATGTTTAATAAAACTTTAGCCGGGGTACAGTATGATAGAGCTAAGGTAACTAAGAACTTACAATGGAATACAATACTCCAGGGGAGTACCTAGCATCTAGTCAAACACACTAAGACTCGTCGTCCAACTCCGAATCTTGGTAGACCAAGCTCTCCAACCGCAGGTAGAGTTGTCCTCCTTTGTCGTTTCCAAGAATTTCCTCCATGATCTCTTTCTTCAGGGATATACTTCTATGCTCCTCCTTACAGGGGCATAGGTGGTTCGCAACATGTTATGCCATCTACCAGTTGCAATATCAGCAATTGCCGATACGACAACATGGTAGGAGAGAGTCAGTGTTCCGAACACTAACGGGTTGACCATGCGGTCTCCGGGTAGATTAAATATAAAAACAGACAGATAATAAAACAGAACAATATACTAAAACAGCATAACATAGACATTTATCATGATGCAATCATACATATATATAACATGTTACACATAGCATGTATGAATAACATATAACAAAGCATATCATAAGGTTCTAAACATATAAATATCATCACTCATCACCAAATCATTACGCTTACAAATCTTTTCTATTCCCTTCGATACTCATTTCTACTTTCCTTCTTGAACCTTTCGTTCCATAACGCTCACAATTCTTTTCCATTCTTTCTTCCATCGTTACCTCGAGATTTATTATGCCACGACTCATTTCTCGTGCTTGTCTTATAATTTTACTCAACGCTTAATATTTTTATTGTATTTTTCTTTGTTACATCTTAGTCTTTTAAGTTTTATCGTTCCGGTTCGCTCAATGATGGGGGGAACATCATCATTGAGGAAGTCACACACGTCTACATCTCCTCGATCATCCACCCAACCTAGTCGTATGCAAACAGGAGTACAGGGCCTTTACCACGCGGGCACGACAGCTGTCACACAATCAAATGGTCCCAGACCAGGAGGACTACAACCTCAAATCAATTCAATTCATATCATTTCATTCAATCATATAATCAAGGCACGCTCTCAGCGGCAATCTCAAATGCCCCGTTCCAGTCCCTCTCACTATTCTAGACTTGCATTCAAGGGGGCGACAGTACAATTCTAGTTCCGGTTCAGAACTTGCCACGACATTGGACCCAGTCCCTACCACGTTAGTACGCCACATGTGGAGTTCGTTCCGCCTAGAAAGTACTCTAGACTTCTTGACGTTTCACCGTCATCGTCCTCCCCTCATGCAATCTCCACCTGAGTATCCGCAGATACCCATAGTATCTTCCTCTCCACTACTTCGATACGACACTCATACCTCACCGCGTTTGTAAATGTCTTTTAAAGTCTTTTAAGGTTTTACGTTTTAATTAGCGGCTGAATCCTAACGGTCGGTTCATCCTTAGTTCATCCCTTCAATGAAACCCGACCACTAATCGCAATCCGTTCCCCCTAAAAATCTTAACGGCATCATGCCTCAAATCACTTTCTCATGCATCTCAGCATTATTCTCATCAGCTCATCCGCATCATCAGCATCTTTCCCGGCATCATGGCTCCGCAGCATCATTATCAGCATCTTGCTCCTCAGTTGTTGTTCAGCAGCGTTATCCGCATCACTCTCCTCAGTTGTGGCTCCATGGCACCATCAGCATCGCTCATCAGCACCACTCTTCCGCTCGCCTCATCGGGTGTCTCTTATTTCCGTCTCGAACATCATCCTTTTTATTCTCTTAATTCATTACTTATCTCTTTCACAGTTTCATTCGCAACGCACTTTATATCTTTCGCAATCGTCTCTTATAATTTTCTCTTTAATCTTAACTCATCATTTATCTCTTACTTAATTATTTCTCATATCTCGTGTTCGCATCTCCTTTCTCTTTTCAGTCTTATCTCATTACTTTCACGGTTTCGTTATTATCGTTTCACTATTCAGACATAATCAAACAATTTCTAGACAGAATAAAGTATGCACAACAAATAAACATTTAGTAATGCATAACAGATAAACATTTAGTATGCAAACAAAACAAGTACACATCTAACACAAATATTTGTATCGCCTAGTTCGCAGTACTTTCACAATCCATCTAGTCGGATTGCGAGCAACCACGTTACGGGACCACAGCACTCTCACTCACCTGGATGACGAAACTTCCTAAAGCTTCCAAGATTTCCCGTTGCTATCCTTGCCACGCTTCCTTCGCGTCCGACACCCAAACTAGACATTTTTCCCCGTGCGTTAGAAACGATTCCCATAAATTCTAAATTTTCGTTTTGAAAACACTTTTTAACAAATTGCCAATATCCAAAGGGTTTTAAATCCAATTCAACTTCCTTAAAAAGAAATGTTTCCAAGAGAACTTGGAATTGATCTCTTTACCAAAATAGAATCCATCTCTCTCTATTTAAAACACTTTGGTTGAAAAAAATCATTTTATTTAAAAATTAAATGAAATCTTAAGAAAACAACTCTTTGAGAATCTTTCTTAGATCAAACACAAAAATTCAAGAAGGTAAAACTTCAAACCAATCAAATTAATTTATTTAATTTCTAAACTTCACAACATCATCAAACACTGATCAGGTTCTTTAAAATTTTCAAATCACTTTAAGTTATTTAAATCACACTTTTTAAATAAAACATTTTTCACAAATAAAACTCACAAACAGTATTCAAAACAATTCCAAGCAGCACAAAGAACAATCACATACACATTTCAAAGCATTCAAATCATTTACAAACATATACACAGGAAGTCACATTTTTAACTATTCACAATCATTAATTAAATTATAACCTTAATAAATTAGTCCAATTATTCTTAAGAAAATAATTTAACTTAATCCTTTTAATTAATCTAGCAAAACCGAATCACATATGTTTAATAATTTTCTAATCAGAAATAAATTTTAAAACTAAAAATCATTGAATTAATATTACAAAAATCTTTTCACATAATCAAATCAACCTATTCATTTTTATTTCTAAAACCAAAAAGATAAAGGTAAACACACATCACTTTCATATAGTATTATGCATCCAGAAACATAACCATTTTCAAAAGCCATTTCATGAAAACAATTTTTCCAACTACATGCACATGCTTTGGCCGAAAACTACATATTTGTTTTGCAAGGATTTTAATGCACAAATAAAAACATAGAATCATGAAATTATTTTCTTCTTTTTAGTATTAAAACCGTGAGCATGAAAAGGAAAAATTTAACAATTTTAATTCTTTTTTCTCAACTTAAAGCTACACAACAATTCAAGCCATAAACCACTTCAAAGATTCACACATATTTCCTTTAAATTCAATTATTTCAGGAACACACTTTTAAGCTTTATATTTAATTGGTATTATCATGCATGTACCCTAAATGAGAAACAAATATAGCCCTCTACCTATTTCTAGGTTGGCCGAAAGTCAACATGCACTAAACAAGGTTTTTGGTTCACTTTTTCAACACACACAAAAGTCATAGAATCACATCAAAACATATAGGATTTCAAAGCAACTTTTTCGAAGCATGAAACTACACCATTTATTCACATAAACATGCATAAAAATAACTCAAGATTAGAACTCTTCTCAAACCAAAAATAAAGATTAATTTTTTTTAACTTTATGAAATTGACATGCATGAGCATAAAATAATTAAATCTAATCTTAGAACAAACATGCATCCACTTTTTACAAAATAAAAAGCATGGATTTCATTTTTTTTCTAAACATGGCCGAATAGCCTTTTACCAAATAAAACATGCACAAAAATAATCACTTAATCAAATCATGGTTATGATTGAAAAATTATTTTATTTCTTTAATTTTTTCTCAAAAACCGAATAATACATAAATGAAAAACACAACCTTTACTCTTGAAAAATAACATGTAAATTAAAGATCTAAACATTTTTCATTCATCAAACAAAGATAATTACATGTACATACTTAAAACAACCAAGATCATCAACAAAGTTAACATGCAAAGCCAAAGAATTAAACCTTTTTACAAATTAAATTTAGATCATGAAATCATTCATGGAAATACACATAGATCATAATTTAGCACAAATATTTAACATGCAAAAACCAAAAATTTCACTTTATAAACAAACAAGTTTAGATCATGGATTTATTTATCAAATCATCACATAAACACATATAATCCACGATTTAAGAAAAGAAAAATAGACATGCAAAGAGGTTCATTTTTAGGTTTTACAAAAATCTTAGTTTTCTTTAGATCTTTAAAGAAAAATATTAGATCCATCAAAAAGACTTTGAACCGAAACATAATGCATCAAGATCACATATTGCAAATTATTTTTAGTCCTTAAAAGTCCTTGATCAAGCAAGATCAACACATAATAACAACATGCAAGAAGAAAATAAAATAGATCTATAAACTAAAAGGAAAAACTAAACTATTACAAGTCTTCTTCTTGATCTTCAAGTCCTACCATGAAAAGGGTTGGTTCTCTAGCTCTAACATTCTTGATCTACAAGGGAAACTTCTAGGTTCGGCTTGGATCTCCTTCCTCCTTCTCCTTCAACCTCACGGCCATTCTCTCTTTTTTTTTCTATTTCTTTTCTTTTTCTCTCTAAGAATAAAATGGGTTCTTAGAGATGTTTTTAGTGTTTGGGAATGGAAGAATGAGAAATGAATGGGGTGAAACCAAAATGAACTAAGGGAACCTACATATATAGGCCACGAACCATTCCCCATTTTACCCTTAAGTTTAGATTTAGTTACACACAAGAGGAGGGGCGGTTTAAGGCTTCCAAATAATTGCATGGGTGGTGTTTATCAAAGTTAAGGGGACAAGGTAGGATGGGCTAGAGCTTTAGGGGTCATTCTAGGTTTAAATATTAGTTAGCACATAGTTAGGGTTTTCTAACTTAGTTTGGTTTGGTTCTAACTAAGTTTCCTCATTTCTTAACCCATAAGCTTCTTGAAATCATACTCCTAGCTTACACATGCATACATACACGTACCACACACATGCATACACACATATACACATTCATGCAAACCGTATCAAACACATATATACATACAATTTACATTTTTTTTAATTTTATTTTCTATTATCTTATTTATTCAAATTCATCAATTCACACAACAAGGCAATTAATTCAAAGAATCCACATCCATACAATCATTTCACACATCACACATCAAGCACACACATGAAATCAAGCACATATCACATAAAAATTTCAAGCCAAATCAATAAATCACTTTTCTTTAATATAAAAATTCCAAAATTCGTATTTCTTATCTCTGAAAATAAATCTTTATAAATCAACCCAGAAAATTCCAAAAATAACATTTTCAAAATCTACTTCTCAAGATTATCGTTTTGATATAAAGATCATAAAAATCTGAGTTACGGTTTAAAAGATATGAATTTTCAAAGTTAACCATTCAAAAACATCATTTCAAATGAAAATCACTTTTTAATAAAATCACAATTCATTTCTTATAAATCAAATAAACAAAATCATTCACTTCTCTTTTATAAAAACATTTTGGTTATAAAAATTCATGAAAATCCATACTTTATTTCTTTCTCACGTAAAATACTTTTCGGAAAATCTCTTATATCACAAAACTTCGGGGTTTTATTCGACGAAATCGTTTACGCACGTACGGGAAAAATGCGGGGTGTTACATTCTCCCCAACTTGAAGATTTCTCGTCCTCGAGAAATGCCGTGTAGAGTCTGTTTGATCCGTGGACGCGTAGCTCCTTGAAGAAATTCTTTCCCTCTTTAACTGTCGCAATCGTCGCATCTTCGAGTTCGCACCATCTTCTCATCGTTCTTAAGAGCGAATCAGACGGATTACTTTCAAAAGTAATCTCTCGGGGTATTTTCAATAACAAACAGAGTGGGGTCAAAACAATATGGCTTCACTGGTAACAAGAGACTGAGGGTTCAAAGACATCAAAATAGGATTCTGGAACAACAGGGTTACGTTCGTTCGGGGTCAAGATACTATCACACTTAGGGTTAGACCCTTCTCATCAGTTCAAGCCTAGACGAGCTACACCTCAAAAACTTCACATTTCCAACTACTCCCCAACTTAAATGACTCATATCTCTCTATACCTCATTTATCGCCACAGACTGGACCTCTAAATACTCCTATCCTTCACCACTTTTTGGTCAATTCTTACAAAATTTCTCATTACTTAGCTCCAGTCTATCCTCTTATTGCATTATATCTCACTAAACAATTGCCATCATCAGACCTCTATGGTTACTATTAAATCTTTCTCTTATTCTATCAACCACTAATCCTCAGGAACATACACCATCTCACTCCTTATTCTAACACTGGATCATATAACTTAGACACTCTAAACCCTTTTTCCACTTTCCACAATTTCCTCATATTCTAAACCATCAAAATTTCCTCAACTCAAAGACCGATTATCAATTACCACATCAAATCCTAGCTTTTTACCTAACCTTGAGGTCAATCACTTAAAGATCCTAACCACGAATTCCATCATCTCATCACTTCGACTCTACCATATCATCGCTTATTCACTTCTATCTAACCATTTCCCAACTCAAATCAAGGCACCTAGGACTCTAAATTCTAATCATCACCTTAATTTCTTCCTCATCTTAGCACCATCTAAACCATTAATTTAACCAATCCGGCATCAAAATTCTTAGTGCTAACCACTTTACATGACTCACCACCCATCTAAGACTCCTAAAGGGTACTTCTATTTTCTCCAAGACTTATACTCCCTTTATTCCATACTTACTAATCCTTATTTTCCTTGGTCCTTACAACTTCTACCTAACGTCACTTCACAACTAACTTTCTATTCTAGAACCGCCTACTTGACCGGTATAGGGCATCAGGGTTCAAAATTTCTCGTCAAAATTTTAGGAAAGAACAAATGTCTGGTTAAAAATCAAAGAATCTTCGGGTTCATCAACAATCAGGGCATTGTAAAGGACACGGTCTAAGGTTTTCAAAAAGGCTTTTTCTAGCGTCACGCCAAAGCAATTTAGCAACGCATAGGGTTCACATAAGAAAGGCTTCAACAATAAAAGAGAGTTCTAGTCACAAGACAAGATCTCAAATGCTTAGAGGTTATCACAGACAAAGGGGTTTACATCAAAGATAGGTTCAGCAAAAGAAGATTCAAATCACGTATCGATACTGATCTCTATTCCTCTTCTCTGCTATAGACGATAATCATAACATTCCAGGAAGACATTCGCGCACTCTCAACGTTCCTATTCTCATCTATCACAATCTTAATACTAACGCACACACAGAGACACACAGTAGAGTATGTAAGTCCATGTATAAGGTTACTTAGATTAACCATTGCTCTGATACCACAACTGTAACACCCCGATTTGGAAACTTGAAAACTTAACTTACTTAAATTAAATATAGTGAAAATTAGGGCCATTTTTTTTAAGACAAGTGTTATGCAAGTTGAGAACATTTGGGTTTTCAAAACACAGTTACAATTAAAACTAATGTTCTCACCTTGCATAAAACTTTCAAGTTCCAAACCGAGATGTCACAAGACACCGCACCTTGAAACTTGTTTTCAAAACATCATTTCAAACATAGCCTGTTGTTTTCAAAACATCCATGTTTAATAAAACTTTAGCCGGGGTACAGTATGATAGAGCTAAGGTAACTAAGAACTTACAATGGAATACAATACTCCAGGGGAGTACCTAGCATCTAGTCAAACACACTAAGACTCGTCGTCCAACTCCGAATCTTGGTAGACCAAGCTCTCCAACCGCAGGTAGAGTTGTCCTCCTTCGTCGTTTTAGAGAATTTCCTCCATGATCTCTTTCTTCAGGGATATACTTCTATGCTCCTCCTTACAGGGGCACAGGTGGTTCGCTACATGTTATGCCATCTACCAGTTGCAATATCAGCAATTGCCGATAGGACAACATGGTAGGAGAGAGTCAGTGTTCCGAACACTAACGGGTTGACCATGCGGTCTCAGGGTAGATTAAATATAAAAACAGACAGATAATAAAACAGAACAATATACTAAAACAGCATAACATAGACATTTATCATGATGCAATCATACATATATATAACATGTTACACATAGCATGTATGAATAACATATAACAAAGCATATCATAAAGTTCTAAACATATAAATATCATCACTCATCACCAAATCATTACGCTTACAAATCTTTTCTATTCCCTTCGATACTCATTTCTACTTTCCTTCTTGAACCTTTCGTTCCATAACGCTCACAATTCTTTTCCATTCTTTCTTCCATCGTTACCTCGAGATTTATTATGCCACGACTCATTTCTCGTGTTTGTCTTATAATTTTACTCAACGCTTAATATTTTTATTGTATTTTTCTTTGTTACATCTTAGTCTTTTAAGTTTTATCGTTCCGGTTCGCTCAATGATGGGGGGAACATCATCATTGAGGAAGTCACACTCGTCTACATCTCCTCGATCATCCATCCAACCTAGTCGGATGAAACAGGAGTACAGGCCCTTTACCACGCGGGCACGACAGCTGTCACACAATCAAATGGTCCCAGACCAGGAGGACTACAACCTCAAATCAATTCAATTCATATCATTTCATTCAATCATATAATCAATGCACGCTCTCAGCGGCAATCTCAAATGCCCCGTTCCAGTCCCTCTCACTGTTCTAGACTTGCATTCAAGGGGGCGACAGTACAATTCTAGTTCCGGTGCAGAACTTGCCACGGCATTGGACCCAGTCCCTACCACGTTAGTACGCCACATGTGGAGTTCGTTCCGCCTAGAAAGTACTCTAGACTTCTTGACGTTTCACCGTCATCGTCCTCCCCTCATGCAATCTCCACCTGAGTATCCGCACATACCCATAGTATCTTCCTCTCCACTACTTCGATACGACACTCATACCTCACCGCGTTTGTAAATGTCTTTTAAAGTTTTTTAAGGTTTTACGTTTTAATTAGCGGCTGAATCCTAATGGTCGGTTCATCCTTAGTTCATCCCTTCAATGAAACCCGACCACTAATCGCAATCTGTTCCCCCTAAAAATCTTAACGGCATCATGCCTCAAATCACTTTCTCATGCATCTCAGCATTATTCTCATCAGCATCTTTCCCAGCATCATGGCTCCGCAGCATCATGGCTCCGCAGCATCATTATCAGCATCTTGCTCCTCAGTTGTTGTTCAGCAGCGTTATCCGCATCGCTCTCCTCAGTTGTGGCTCCATGGCACCATCAGCATCGCTCATCAGCACCACGCTTCCGCTCGCCCCATCGGGTGTCTCTTATTGCCGTCTCGAACATCATCCTTTTTATTCTCTTAATTCATTACTTATCTCTATCACAGTTTCATTCCCAACGCGCTTTATATCTTTCACAATCGTCTCTTTAATTATTTCTCATATCTCGTGTTCGCATCTCCTTTCTCTTTTCAGTCTTATCTCATTACTTTCACGGTTTCGTTATTATCGTTTCACTATTCAGACATAATCAAACAATTTCTAGACAGAATAAAGTATTCACAACAAATAAACATTTAGTAATGCATAACAGATAAACATTTAGTATGCAAACAAAACAGGTACACATCTAACACAAATATTTGTATCGCCTAGTTCGCAGTACTTTCACAATCCATCTAGTCGGATTGCGAGCAACCACGTTACGGGACCACAGCACTCTCACTCACCTGGATGACGAATCTTCCTAAAGCTTCCAAGATTTCCCGTTGCTATCCTTGCCACGCTTCCTTCGCGTCCGACACCCAAACTAGACATTTTTCCCCGTGCGTTAGAAACGATTCCCATAAATTCTAAATTTTCGATTTGAAAACACTTTTTAACAAATTGCCAATATCCAAAGGGTTTTAAATCCAATTCAACTTCCTTAAAAAAAATGTTTCCAAGAGAACTTGGAATTGATCTCTTTACCAAAATAAAATCCATCTCTCTCTATTTAAAACACTTTGGTTGAAAAAAATCATTTTATTTAAAAATTAAATGAAATCTTAAGAAAACAACTCTTTGAGAATCTTTCTTAGATCAAACACAAAAATTCAAGAAGGTAAAACTTCAAACCAATCAAATTAATTTATTTAATTTCTAAACTTCACAACATCATCAAACACTGATCAAAGAAGGTTCTTTAAAATTTTCAAATCACTTTAAGTTATTTAAATCACACTTTTTAAATAAAACATTTTTCACAAATAAAACTCACAAACAGTATTCAAAACAATTCCAAGCAGCACAAAGAATAATCACATACACATTTCAAAGCATTCAAATCATTTACAAACATATACACAGGAAGTCACATTTTTAACTATTCACAATCATTATTAAATTATAACCTTAATAAATTAGTCCAATTATTCTTAAGAAAATAATTTAACTTAATCCTTTTAATTAATCTAGCAAAACCGAATCACATATGTTTAATAATTTTCTAATCAAAAATAAATTTTAAAACTAAAAATCATTGAATTAATATTACAAAAATCTTTTCACATAATCAAATCAACCTATTCATTTTTATTTCTAAAACCAAAAAGATAAAGGTAAACACACATCACTTTCATATAGTATTATGCATCCAGAAACATAACCATTTTCAAAAGCCATTTCATGAAAACAATTTTTCCAACTACATGCACATGCTTTGGCCGAATCCTACATATATGGTTTTGCAAGGATTTTAATGCACAAATAAAAACATAGAATCATGAAATCATTTTCTTCTTTTTAGTATTAAAACCGTGAGCATGAAAAGGAAAAATTTAACAATTTTAATTCTTTTTTCTCAACTTAAAGCTACACAACAATTCAAGCCATAAACCACTTCAAAGATTCACACATATTTCCTTTAAATTCAATTATTTCAGGAACAAACTTTTAAGCTTTATATTTAATTGGTATTATCATGCATGTACCCTAAATGAGAAACAAATATAGCCCTCTACCTATTTCTAGGTTGGCCGAAAGTCAACATGCACTAAACAAGGTTTTTGGTTCACTTTTTCAACACACACAAAAGTCATAGAATCACATCAAAACATATAGGATTTCAAAGCAACTTTTTCGAAGCATGAAACTACACCATTTATTCACATAAACATGCATAAAAATAACTCAAGATTAGAACTTTTCTCAAACCAAAAATAAAGATTACTTTTTTTTAACTTTATGAAATTGACATGCATGAGCATAAAATCATTAAATCTAATCTTAGAACAAACATGCATCCACTTTTTACAAAATAAAAAGCATGGATTTCATTTCTTTTTCTAAACATGGCCGAATAGCCTTTTACCAAATAAAACATGCACAAAAATAATCACTTAATCAAATCATGGTTATGATTGAAAAATTATTTTATTTCTTTAATTTTTTCTCAAAAACCGAATAATACATAAAAGAAAAACACAACCTTTACTCTTGAAAAATAACATGCAAATTAAAGATCTAAACATTTTTCATTCATCAAACAAAGATAATTACATGTACATACTTAAAACAACCAAGATCATCAACAAAGTTAACATGCAAAGCCAAAGAATTAAACCTTTTTACAAATTAAATTTAGATCATGAAATCATTCATGGAAATACACATAGATCATAATTTTAGCACAAAGATTTAACATGCAAAAACCAAAAATTTCACTTTATAAACAAACAAGTTTAGATCATGGATTTATTTATCAAATCATCACATAAACACATATAATCCACAGATTAAGAAAAGAAAAATAGACATGCAAAGAGGTTCATTTTTAGGTTTTACAAAAATCTTAGTTTTCTTTAGATCTTTAAAGAAAAATATTAGATCCATCAAAAAGACTTTGAACCGAAACATAAAGCATCAAGATCACATATTACAAATTATTTTTAGTCCTTAAAAGTCCTTGATCAAGCAAGATCAACACATAATAACAACATGCAAGAAGAAAATAAAATAGATCTATAAACTAAAAGGAAAAACTAAACTATTACAAGTCTTCTTCTTGATCTTCAAGTCCTACCATGAAAAGGGTTGGTTCTCTAGCTCTAACATTCTTGATCTACAAGGGAAACTTCTAGGTTTGGCTTAGATCTCCTTCCTCCTTCTCCTTAAACCTCACGGCCATTCTCTCTTTTTTTTTTCTATTTCTTTTCTTTTTCTCACTAAGAATAAAATGGGTTATTAGAGATGTGTTTAGTGTTTGGGAATGGAAGAATGAGAAATGAATGGGGTGAAATGAAAATGAACTAAGGGCACCTACATATATAGGCCACGAACCATTCCCCATTTTACCCTTAGGTTTAGATTTAGTTACACACAAGAGGAGGGGCGGTTTTGGGCTTCCAAATAATTGCATGGGTGGTGTTTATCAAAGTTAAGGGGACAAGGTAGGATGGGCTAGAGCTTTAGGGGTCATTCTAGGTTTAAATATTAGTTAGAACATAGTTAGGGTTTTCTAACTTAGTTTGGTTTGGTTCTAACTAAGTTTCCTCATTTCATAACCCATAAGCTTCCTGAAATCATACTCCTAGCTTACACATGCATACATACACGTACCACACACATGCATACACACATATACACATTCATGCAAACCGTATCATACACACATATACATACAATTTACATTTTTTTTATTTTATTTTCTATTATCTTATTTATTCAAATTCATCAATTCACACAACAAGGTAATTAATTCAAAGAATTCACATCCATACAATCATTTCACACATCACACATCAAGAACACACATGAAATCAAGCACATATCACATAAAAATTTCAAGCCAAATCAATAAATCACTTTTCTTTAATATAAAAATTCCAAAATTCGTATTTCTTATCTCTGAAAATAAATCTTTATAAATCAACCCAGAAAATTCCAAAAATTACATTTTCAAAATCTACTTTTCATGACGATCGTTTTGATATAAAGATCATAAAAATCCGAGTTACGGTTTAAAAGATACGAATTTTCAAATTTAACCATTCAAAAACTTCATTTCAAATGAAAATCACTTTTTAATAAAATCACAATTCATTTCTTATAAATCAAATAAACAAAATCATTCACTTCTCTTTTATAAAAACATTTTGGTTATAAAAATTCATGAAAATCTATACTTTATTTCTTTCTCACGTAAAATACTTTTCGGAAAATCTCTTATATCACAAAACTTCGGGGTTTATTTCGACGAAATCGTTTACGCACGTACGGGAAAAATGCGGGCTGTTACAGGATGCATTAGATATATGATTATAACTTATGGAAAACATGATGTGTTTACTTTTGTTATTTTCAATATATTATACTATGGTGATATTTGATAAGGTATTATATTATATGTATAATACTTATATAAAGTTTATAAAAATATTTTTTCGTAATACGTAGATTTTGTAGTGTATTTTTTAATTTTTTATTTATATATATAAATATCGGTCTAACCTTCCGGCTTAACTGGTTAATACGTTTAAACCCTATACGGAGCTTCTTCCGGCTTGATCTCCGGTTCGGTTCTGACAACCTTGGGTCCAATATATGATATTTTGAGCATGAATTAGACTCCCTTTTACTAAGGATTTGGTTTGTTTCTTTTGCAAACTTAGGACTTTTAGTATAGTTTTAGGAATTTTCAGTAGATTAGGATCCTTTGAATGTTTTGATCCGTTTTGGGTATGTTTCAGGTACTTTTGGAGCTCAATTGAAGAAAATAATTGTGGAACTGGAAATAGGACGAAAGGACTTTGAAAATAGTGCAAGAATGGAGCGAAACAGAGCCGGAGCAGGTGACGCATGCCCAGGCACGCGCATCACAGAGACAGCACCAACCAGACCTGGCGCGCCCATTCGTTATGCCCTGGGCGCCCAGGCGCACAACATACATAGCAGGCCCAATTGGCCACTTTCTGATCAGATTTGCTTTGATTCAATTAGGATCAATTTTAGACTTTAAATATAGGTTTTTCCATTAGATTTAGTAGACCTTTTAGAGGAATTAAGAGATTAGGAATAGAATTAGGATTAGAGAAGAGAGGCTAGAGAATCATATTGAGAGCAAGGAGGCAAGACACAAGGATTGAAGATCAAGATTGCTGGAGGGATCCACTTGATGATTGTCTATGATTATGAGTTTTACCCATTCTTGTATTTCTTCTCCCATTATGTGTAACTAAACCTCTTGTTAGGAATATGGTGAATTTGTATGGATCTTAATTTAGCTATTTATTTATGAATTAATGTTTTTCCTTTCAAATCAATTGTTTGGTTGCGTTTTAATTACAATTCATAGAATTAGCTACTTTATGTTTTGCTTTGGTAATCTGAACCTTAATTGGAAGATTCGGATTTAGATTAGGCCTTTCAATCAAACAATATAATTATTCAACTCGTAGGAATACTTTTGGGTAATTGTATAACTTTCATAAACTAAAACTCACTTAAGGGATTGAGAGATAAAGTTTAGTAAGAAACGTAATAGCCATGAGGGATCTAGCTTTTATTGTTTCTAAAGTTGTTGATTTAATGGAAAATAGATTTTCATAATTAGTAACCTGATCCTACAATGAAACCACGTTCCTAACCTTTTCCATAATTGTTTTCTTTTTGTTTTATTTTCTGTTTTTATTATTCAAATCTTCCTCTAATCGTTCTCAAAACAAATACAAGTTTCACATAGTAATCTCAATTAGGTGAAATAAATTAGAAACAATTTGCAATCCTCGTGGGAACATAACTGGTCTTACTGACTATATTACTTGATGACCCGGTATACTTGCCGGTAACCCAACACGCAATGATGGACACACTATACCCCAAAAGACAAGAAAAATGTGAATGAAAGAAAAGAGAAATGTAAGAGCAAAAAGAAAGAAAGACATTATATAAGTATGTGATTAAGAAAAAGTGAAAGGAAAATGAAAAGCTAAGGCAATAACTATATGTGTGTATCTGAGCATGAAATGATTGAGTTTGCTAAATTATGGATCACTTGAAATATTGTGTTTGACTTAGTATATAATTATGTCATATTAGATTCTGCTTTCCTATGTTATGTGTAACGCTCACTCCTTAATGTTTTTATACAGGTACTGAGTTAGAGCTTGAACCTTTTCCGGCCGAGCAGGAGTACTCTCCCTCACAGAGAGAGTAAGTTGTAGATAGTTAGGACATGAGTAATGTCCTGGGCCTTTTGATATGATGTAACTTGTTTTGCTGTATAAATGTAAATATTTCTTTTGGGTTGGCCCAGGACAAATCCTTTGGGGAAAGGACATATTTTGGGAAATCAAAACAATTCCATTACTTGTTGATAGTGCTACTATCTCTAATGTGATGATAACTGTTACGTGGAGTGTATGATGTTGTACCATACTATGTTAAGCCCTGCTGCCTTCTAAATGATATGAATACTGAGTTTATAATAGGTTACAGGATAAACTAAAGTTTGGAAAGTTATAAAAACAAAGGAAACTCCATCGAATTTTCACGGATATTTTTATAAGTTAAATGGTTTTAAAAGAGGGTTATAAAGAAAATTTTAAGTTCACTAGTGAATTAAGGGTGTTACATTTATAGTATCAGAGCAGTTTCCCTCGGCCTTTGGAGTGTGGCCTCACAACTCCAGTGGTCACTCACCAAGTGAGTGATTGACGTATAGTTAAGAGTCTAAGTCGACAAATAGGATGTTTATACAATTGTCTATTTGTTCTATCATTAACTATCTGTCTTCTCCATGACTAAACAGTATGGCTGGAAGGCGTGCTGAGAATGACAGGATTTCCATCATCCTGGAAAACCTGGTTCAAATGAATCAGAATAAGGCAGAGACTGTGGAAGCGGCTATAGCTGCAGCGGCAGTGGCAGTCGTAAACTAGCAGCCACAAGTACCACAGAACTTGGCAAACTGGTTGGCGGAATTCAAAAAGAATGAGCCACCTAAGTTTGAAGGGGATACTGTAACACCCCCAATTTTCGTCTCCCAAATAACAAAGAAATTAGTTATAACAGTTATTTTATAATTGATTTATATTAGTTTTGAAAGTTTTAGTTTTTGTACATTATGTGTTTTTATATATAAAAATATGAGATATATTTTTATATGGTTATTTTGTACAAAAATAAGAATATTGTAATTTAGTTTGGGACCTAATTGCATTATTAGAAAGGTTTTTGAAGAAATAGCAATTAAATTATTAATTTTTGAAGTTTTATCAGTATGTAACCGGTTAGAAGGGCTCTGTAACTGGTTACACGATGAACTCAGAAACTGGGTTAGTGCATTTGACGAGTAATCACGCGTTTTAACCCAGAATTCGCCAAGAAATCATCTTAATCTTGGTGGGGAAGGACGTGTCAACATGCATGGAACTCTGATTTTGCTATATATAGCCTTGTGATGATGAAATGAAACCCATTTTTGCTCTAAGTTGAAATTATGCTCTGTTTTAGGGTTCCCCAATTCATTCCTTCGATTCTCTCTTGTTCTTGTGAGTTAGAGTGTGAGTGATACACCTCTACAAAGCTTAAATCAAGGGCTTTGTATTGACTTAAAAATCGTGAGTTGAGAGTCCCTGAATCGAGAGAACGAAGCTTGCAAAGTAAGGGTGTTGAAGCTGTCAACACTGATTCTGAATTTCTGGAGCCTACTTCAAGCTTCGATTTGAGTAAGTATACACACTTTTTGAGTCTCAAATCTGTTCAAATTTTTAGTGCATGTTGCATAGAGTGAGTATTGATGGTTTTCCCCAATTTGTTTGTCCATTTCATGTGACAAATCTTATAGTTTTTGGACCTTGTCGAACCTATTGTTGGCTGAAAATAGAGATTGTGGATTCTGGGGAGATCTTGCAAATTTCAGTGATTAAACTCATCAAGCACAACTTAGAGGTAAGGGGGAAGCTTACTATTTGCTAGAGTGAGGATAAAAATGTTTGGTAAATAGGATGAGTCACCAAGAGACTCTAAGGGCATAGTTTGAATTAGTTTAATGGCTTGGAGGCCAACTTTAGCTCATTTCTGATTTTGAGCAATTATAATATGATGCATGCAAGCTATTGTGATGACAATTTCATGACTTATTTGGATATTATGTGAATTGATGCATTAAGTTGTGAAATATGTGATTTATGCACTATTGGTGTATGATGATTTTGCATGCATGAATTTGTGATATGTTTAAGTGTTTAAACATGTGTAGTTTAAGGTATTAAACTTTGGTTAATGGTGAAAATAGGTTAAATTTGAGTATTGGAAAGAATGGTATGCAAAACCACACTTTTCAGTGTATTTTCTGTATAATCTAACCGGTTAGTCTGAAGCTGTAACCGGTTAGATAATGTCAGTTTTCAAAAGAAAAAGGTTTCTGAAATTGGTAAGTTTTCATACCATTTATACTCAAGTTTAAGCTAGAATTTCATATAAAAACCAATCTGAAACTATGTGATTGAGCACTGTTTGGTTTAGATTGGAGGTGATGAGTTAATACCTTAATATTAAATGATAATTTCAAGAGGAAATTATGCATAAATGAAATTGGATTATGACTTAGATATTTTGAATGATAATATGTGTTGAACTTGAGGTATTCTGTTATGCTAAGACCCTGTTATGATGTAACCGGTTAGTACCTGAGACTTAAAAATAAAAGTTAAGTTTTTGAGTAAGGATTGTTAATATCAATGGTTATATTCTTTCAATCCAGGTCTATGAACATATGTTTAACTTAAATTCACGGGTGAATTTTATGAGTAAAGTTATACCTCAAGATACCATTCAAAAGTTGTGTTTTCTAAGTCATAATAATGGAATTAATGGAAAGACCAACCTTAATAATTATGTGTGCATTCATGCATGGTGAAAGGTGATGAAATGGGTTGGCAAGGATCGCTTGTCATGTTCTGGGAACATGAGGAGGGTACTCTGGGAGTACCAAATTGATGCAACCTACTTGATGACACATTCTGGGAATGTGGCCATTGTCTGGGACATGGTTTCTTTGATGTGTTCTGGGAACACATTGGTGTGCAACTGTTGGCAATTCGGCAAGTGTACCAGTCGCACAAGTAATAAAGAGTAAGTAAAATTATCGTTCCACTCGGGGATTGCAAATTGTTTCTAATTTCTTTCACCTAATTGCGATTACTATGTATAACTTGTATTGGTTTAGAGTTTAAGAGATAGGAGTGTAGAATTAAAGGTGTGAAACAATTCAGAAACTAAAAAGGAATTAGAAGCAAATATGGAAAAGGTTAGGAACTTGGTTTCATTGTAGGATCAGATTATTAATTATGAAAATATGTTTTCCAATAAATCAAAAACTCCATAAACAATAAAATCTAGATCCCTCATGGCAATTATATTTCTTACTAAACTTTACCCCTTAATCCCTTAAGTGAGTTCTAATTTATAAGAGTTATACAATTACCCAAAAGTATTCCTACGAATTGAATAATTATATTGTTTGGTTGAAAGGCCTAATCTTAATCCTAATTTTCCAATTAAGGTTCAGATTACCAAATCAAAACATAAAGTCGCGAGTTCTATGAATTGTAATTAAAACACAACCAAGCAATTGATTTGAAAGGAAAAACATTAATTCATAAATAAACAGCCAAATTAAGATCCATACAAATCAACCTTATTCCTAACAAGAGGTTCAATTATACATATTTAGATAAGAAGAAAAAGGAATGGAATAAACTAATCATTATAGACAATAATCAGATTACCCCCAAGAGATCTTCAATCTTCAAGTGAATTCCTCTAGCAATGTTGATCTTCAATCCTTGTGCCTTGCCTCCTTGCTCTCAATTGCATAACAGCCTCTCTTCTCTAATCCTAATTTTATTCTAATCTTATTTGGCTCTGAAAAGTCTACCAAACCTAATGGAATAACCTATATTTAAAGTCTAAAACTAATCCCAATTGATAGGAAGCAAATCTGATCAAAAACCAGCGCAATTGGGCTTTCTCACACCTTGCGCCCCTGGGCGTGCAGACCAGCACGCCTGGGCGTGCAGACCAGCACGCCTGGGCGTGCTATATCTGATTAACGCAAATCACCGTTGCAAGCGCGCCTGGGCGCGCAGATCCTGCGCCTGGGCGTGCTGAGGAATTTTCGACTCCGTTTCTCTCCGTTCTTGTGTCATTTTCAAGGTCTTCTTATGCTCTTCTTAGCTCCAATAATATTTTCTCCAAATAAAGCTCCGAAACACCTGAAACATACCCAAAACGGATCAAAATGTTCAAAGGATTCTAATAAACTAAAAATTCCTAAAACTAATACAAAATACCTTTATTTACAAGAGAAACAAGCCAAAACCATAGCAAAAGGAAGTGAAATTAAGCCTTAAAACATCATATATTAGACCTTCATCACACCCCCAAACTTAGCATTTTGCATGTCCCAGGCAAAAGTAAAATAAAAATTCATAAACACAAGACTACCTTCTAAATCAAAATGTACAACACTTATTCTAAGACTTCGACTCATCAACACAGCCACATATTTACACAAGCTATTCATATATCAAAACCTGGTTAAAGAAACAAAATCAATCAGAACTCAGAACTAGTGAACACTCTCAACCTCTCAGTGTATATCTCTCATGTGTATCAAGGGTTATAACAATTCACTCAAGTTCATACAATAGTTAAATGTTACCATAAGCTTGACCATAGACCCAAATCTCCACTAAAATTATTCAAAACATGCACAAATCAAAAGGTCTTTAATTTGGTTGTAATGAGGCCATGGCTGAAGATGAAAGGTGGGATAAAAGAAAGAAGGGATGAAACTAAGGGCTAAATATATGAAATCAAACAACATCCCTTAAAAATTATGAATGAGCAATGAATACAATTAAAACTCACACTCAACTCCAAAATCATTATCATCCTTCTTTTCTTTTCACTTTTTTTCTTCTATTCTCTTCCAAATTTCTCTTTATTATTTTTTTTATTTCAATTTTTTCTTGGAAGAGAAATAAAACTCATGACACTTTTCACCAATTACTTTAACTTTTTCTTGAGTCATTCTCTCAATTGCTCATTCAAAATTTCCAAGGTACTCACAAAAATAATACAATAGATGCAGGGTACCAAAGAAAAATCATAATGTCATTAGGCTCAAAATGGGCAACTAAGGGAAAACAAATCCACAAAAGTCTCCGAAGGCTACAAAAACACCATCCTAAATGCCTTAATCATTTTCATGCGTGTAATCAATTATCAATCTCAAAATGGTCACCGGTCAAGTTCTAGAACACAAAACTAAAGTGAACACACTCATGAAAGAATAGGGGTCTCAAATCAAAATAATTCAATAAATCATACCCCATCAAATAGGCTCAAAATCTCACTAAGCCAAAGTCAGTTCTCAAGTTCTGAAAAACTTTGTCAAAATAACCAAATTTCAAAAATATTTACAGCTCAACAAATAAATAACATGAATCCATGAGTCTAATCCTAAACTAAGTATATACACCTATCATTAGAAAAATAATCCTAAATCTAGAATAATTACAAAACCTCTACCTAAGACACAAACTAACACCAAAAATGGGAGAAAAAATTCAGATCTGAAAATTTTTAATTTTGTATCCACTCCCACAAACTTAAAGGTTGGCTTGTCCTCAAGCAAACTAATCTAACCTATACTAAAAAATAAAAATTAAAAACTAAAGTAAGGAGTTAGAAACTTCCCTTTGTAGCACAGCATTCACTTTTGATGCACCATGGAGGAGACTCCCCAAACTTATTCACCTGTGTCACATGAACAACTAAAAATAGTGCTAGAAGCACCTCATTAGCGGTTACAAAGAAAAAGCTCCAACTCTTTATTCGCTAACTAAAAAAAATAAAAAAAACAAAACCTACACTACTACATAATTACAAAGAATCCACTAGGATCCCAAATCCTATAGGTTAATTCCCATGTGATGCAGCCATAACAAGTTAACCCCACATCCCATGGGACAACTCTTGGATGATGGTGGAGTAAGGAAGTTTTAAAATAAGTTCAATCCCACCAGGGTCAAAAGGTGCATTCCTTACTCCATGCATCATCTCAGACAAGTTATTTCTTTTCCCATTCATGAAAGTGTTAATTCCATGAATTAGGAAAACTACCTTTTCATGTTCCCTATTGTTCAATAATGATTTAGATTGATTTTTAGATTTTATATGAAAGCACAAAGGTTGAATAAAGTGGAAAAATTTTGAGTCATCCAAGCATGCAATAGATTTGATGTTGGGATTCTGGCAAGTGTACCAGATCGTACAAGTAATATAGACAATGAAGTCCGAGTATCGTACCCAAGGGAGTGACTGTTTAATTAATTCCACCTAATTAATATTACTTAGTGAACGAGACAAAGGATTTATGAAATTATAAATAAAAACAGAAATTAAAATAAATTACTTTTTGACAAGGGGAAAAAGCGGGATGTAGTTTCGATGCAGGTTCCTAAATATTCTATAACAAATTAATTTGTTTTCCTTGATTCTGAATTTGTTTTGCAAAGGTAGAAAACGCCTAATGTCTTAGCACGTCTCCGTATTTTAGATATTAATCTCCCAATGATGTCTCAAGAGAGCCTTAAAAACCTAACCCTTAATTAAGTTCAGTCAAAACTTCTTTTTATAAAATTACCCAATTCATAGAAAACATGTCTATGCCTATGCAATTGAACTGTTTGATTAAATGACTAAATCCTAAATTCATATGTCTATTCATAAAGGATTTTCAAAAGTCATGAAACAGCTTCTTTCATGAGAAACAAATAAGAATAATCAAACACAGAATTCAATAACGGAAAACAAAATTAATTTATTACTAGAAATATTGAAAAGGTTCCATACATCTACTCCTACATCCCAAGGATGGAATTAGTTCATACTTACAAGAGAAAATACAATAAACATGATAAAAATAATTACCATGAATCCTTGCGCTAACTTCGTGTTCTTCACAAAAACCTCCAATCCTTGTTCCTTCACCAAGTCTCAAATCCTAATCTACTATTATTCTATGGAGTTGTATGAGTGTCTCTTCCCTTCTCCCCTTTTAATGAATCCTAATCCTATTATTATATAGATAAAAACTAACCTAATTTCCAATCTAATGTGATAAGATAAAACTAATCCTAAATCTGAATATAATATGATAAGATCCTATTAGAATAAACTAATCTCTAAGAATCTTATCTACAAATAGAATTTATCATTAAAATCCTTCTAAAATCCCGTATTTGTGTCTGGCAGCAACTTCGGCACTGATTTTGACCCCAAGATGGACGAATTTGAGCAAGGCTATTTCTGGAAAAGTTGTAGATCTTTTCCTTAGCTTTAAAATGATATATAGATCGCCTCATTTGGATAAGCGTAGCTCAAGTTATGATCAAAACAGCGAACAGTGTCACTTTCTCGCATTTTGCGCGCCCAGGCGTGAGAATCCTGCGCTTGGGCGTGATGGCCTGCGCCTGGGCGCACTACGGTCAACTTTTCTTCATTTTTTTTCCTCTTTTTCTTCCCAAATCAAGTACCAAACTCTCATTCTTCATTCCTTTGCAAAAATCATTGTTTTAAGAGCTTAAATACCTGAAAACAAACCAAACACATTAAAAGGTTCTAGAAATCTTATAAAGACAAAATTCCATTGTTTTATTCCAATTTACTCAAGAAACAAGCCACTTACTATGTAAAAGGGAGGCAAAAAAGGTACAAAAACATCACATATTAGACCCCAATCACACCCTCAAACTTAGCATTTTGCATGTCCCAGGCAAAAGTAAAACAAAAATTCAGAGCCTAAGATTCTCCCCTCTCAAGGTATAGCAACCTAACCATAAATTTCAACTCGCCTACCCAAGATACCTTTCTTCACTAGCAAATCACCGCAATGAAAACTAGTTGAAAAACAAACTCCAAGTGAGCAAAAGATTAGTGACCACACCACCTCTCAATATCTCTCATGTGTATGGGTAATAATTATCAATTCGCTCAAGTTCAAACAATGAAAGTATGTTACCATAAGCTTGACTATACATCTCCACTGTATTTATTGAAAACATGCACAAATCATAAGGTCTTTATTTGGTTGTAACGGGGTCATGGTTGAAAGTGTCAGGTGGGATAAAAGAATAAAAGGATAAACAAAGGGTTTAATCAATGAAATCACAACACTTCCCTTTTAAATTATAAAATGAGCAATAAGGTAATTACACAATCACAACTCAATTCACTTGATTTTTCCTTTTCTTTCTTTTTCTTTTTCTATTTCTATTCTCTTCTTCTTTTCATTTTTTTAGCACATTTGTTGCTCTTTTTTCTTTTCTTTCTTTTAAGAAGAGAAATAGAAACATCAAATTTTCAGCACTTACACTTTCACCAATTTCTAACATTCCACTTAATTGCTCATTCACAATTTCAAAGGTACTTCACAAGAATAATTCAATTTATGTAGGGTACCAAAGAAAGTCCTTAAATCTCAAAGCTCAAAGTGGGCAACTAAGGGATCATTATGTCTCAAAAATTTGTTGAAGGCCACAAAAACACAAATCTAAGTGCCTTAATCATGTTCATACATGCAATCCAATATCAATTTTGAAGAGGTCACAAGTCAAGTTCTAGAACACATAGTCAAAGCGAACAACACTCATGAAAAAAATAGGAGTTTCATCGCAATATTCATTAAACATTACTCCTTCAAGTGTGTAGGCTCAAAATCTCACTGGTTAAGGTCAATTCACTAATCAATCATTCACAACAAGTTTGCCAAACAACTAATTTTCAAAAATTTTCAAAGCTAAATCCAATTAGTATCTAGGTAAAACAAGTCGAAAATCACAATCAAGCATTTACACCTATCAAAGGGACAAATCTAACACCTAGAATCAGTGCCTACTCATGCCAGGACACAAACCAACACAAAGCCAGGGGAGAAATCAAGTTCAGAAAAAATTTTATTTTGTCACCCTCCCCCAAACTTAGAATGTGGCTTGTCCTCAAGCAACAAATCTATCCTAAACTACAAAATAAAAATCAAAAACTAAAAACAAAAGCAAGGAGTTAGAGACTTCCCTTTGTAGCACAGCATTCTCTCTTGATGCACCATGGAGGAGACTCCCCCAAATTTATTCATCTGTGTCACATGAACAACTAAAAATAGTGCTTGAAGCACCCCATTAGCAGTTACATATAGAAAACTCTAAACTCTTTATTCAATCTCCTAATTAAAAATTTAAATCCTACACTACTACAAAACTAAAGAGAATCCACCAGGATCCCAAATCCTATAGCACAACTTCCATGTTATGCAGCAATAACAAGTTATTCCTGGATCCCATGGAAATATGCACGGATGATGTTGGAGCAAATGTTTAAAAATAGTTTCAAACCCTCCCGGGTCAAATGGTGCATTTTTCACTCCAAGTATCATCACATGGTGCTTGTCTTTTCCATCATGCATGGAGTCTATGAAAGTGTAAACTCTATGGCTTAGCAAGGTTGCCTTTTCAGGCTTTGAAAAGGAGAACAATGGCTTATCATCATCATGAGCATCAGGGAAGTCATAAAAAATTAAGGGGTAGATTGAAGGAAAATTTTTTGAGTGTTCCACATATTCATGCAATCCAATACATTTAGCAAGAGGAGAAAATTCATCATGCAAAGTGGACCCTAATTCAACCCCTAGACTCATCCCATTATTCAATTTATCTTGTTTCATTTTCTCAATCTCATTATGCACAATTTCTTCTTTTTCTATGGGTTTAGAAAGGGAAACACTTTGGTCTTCCATAATAGAAAATTTTTGTACCACCTCCTCTAAAAGACCATCAAAAACTTTAATCTCATCAACAATATTTTGTGCAAAACAGGATGGAATAGGTGACGACAAAATAAATTTGATAAATTCTATGTCATCATGAGAATAAGCCATGTTACATAATAATAAAATAAAGAAAAATAAAAATATATACCCAAGTTACACTAAGTAAAATTAAATTAGTACCAAAATTAATTAAAACAAAATCTCTCCCCGGCAACGGCGCCAAAAACTTGTTGGGATTCTGGCAAGTGTACCAGATTGTACAAGTAATATAGACAATGAAGTCCGAGTATCGTACCCAAGGGAGTGACTGTTTAATTAATTCCAGCTAATTAATATTACTCAGTGAACGAGACAAAGGATTTATGAAATTGTAATAAAAACAGAAATTAAAATAAATGACTTTTTGACAAGGGGAAAAAGCGGGATGTAGTTTCGATGCAGGTTCCTAAATATTCTATAACAAATTAATTTGTTTTCCTTGATTCTGAATTTGTTTTGCAAAGGTAGAAAACGCCTAATGTCTTAGCACGTCTCCCTATTTTAGATATTAATCTCCCAATGTTGTCTCAAGAGAGCCTTAAAAACCTAACCCTTAATTAAGTTCAATCAAAACTTCTTTTTATAAAATTACCCAATTCATAGAAAACATGTCTGTGCCTATGCAATTGAACTGTTTGATTAAATGACTAAATCATAAATTCATATGTCTATTCATAAAGGATTTTCAAAAGTCATGAAACAGCTTCTTTCATGAGAAACAAATAAGAATAATCAAACACAGAATTCAATAATGGAAAACAAAATTAATTTATTACTAGAAATATTGAAAAGGTTCCATACATCTACTCCTACATCCCAAGGATGGAATTAGTTCATACTTACAAGAGAAAACACAATAAACATGATAAAAATAATTACCATGAATCCTTGCGCTAACTTCGTGTTCTTCACAAAAACCTCCAATCCTTGTTCCTTCTCCAAGTCTCAAATCATAATCTACTATTATTCTATGGAGTTGTATGAGTGTCTCTTTCCTTCTCCCCTTTTAATGAATCCTAATCCTATTATTATATAGATAAAAACTAACCTAATTTCCAATCTAATGTGATAAGATAAAACTAATCCTAAATCTGAATATAATATGATAAGATCATATTAGAATAAACTAATCTCTAAGAATCTTATCTACAAATAGAATTTATCATTAAAATCCTTCTAAAATCCCGTATTTGTGTTTGGCAGCAACTTCTGCACTGATTTTTACCCCCAAGATGGATGAATTTGAGCAAGGCTATTTCTGGAAAAGTTGTAGATCTTTTCCTTAGCTTTAAAATGATATATAGATCGCCTCATTTGGATAACCGTAGCTCAATTTATGATCAAAACAGCGAACAGTGTCACTTTCTCGCATTTTGCGCGCCCAGGCGCGAGAATCCTGCGCTTGGGCGTGATGGCCTGCGCCTGGGCGCACTACGGTCAACTTTTCTTCATTTTTTTTCCTCTTTTTCTTCCCAAATCAAGTACCAAACTCTCATTCTTCATTCCTTTGCAAAAATCATTGTTTTAAGAGCTTAAATACCTGAAAACAAACCAAACACATCAAAAGGTTCTAGAAATCTTATAAAGACAAAATTCCATTGTTTTATTCCAATTTACTCAAGAAACAAGCCACTTACTATGTAAAAGGGAGGCAAAAAAGGTACAAAAACATCACATATTAGACCCCAATCACACCAAATTTTTAATTGCTAGAAATTCATCATGCAAGGGTGGATCAAATTTTTCTACCATATTCAAACCTTCTAAAGTTTTATTTCGGTCCTCTTCCTCAAACTTATTATGCGCATTTTTCTCAATTTGCTCCTCCATAGGGGTCTCATCATTGGTCACATCCATCACCACCACTTTTTCCTCTCTTTGAAGAGAGTCAAAAATTGTTGGTGATGCTTGTGACTCTTCATCTAATGGCTTTGAAATGTGCTCAACTTTGATTTCAAGGTTCCTTGAATTGGAACCTTGAATTATCGGGTAATAGCTTTTGAATTCTTCAATAAATTCTTTAGTGTTTTGAGCACATTTCTCTAAAGCTATTTCCCATGGAGCTTTCTCCACGGAAATTGGCTCCACATAAAAATTTTTATTAGTTGTAGCTTCTAATTTCTCTAAAGCTATGTCTAATGAAGTTTTCCTATCACTTATGTTTTGTGCATAATAATATGGAGAATAGGGATCCGAAATAAATCCATCACAATCAAAATCATTATTAAAATTATTGTTATTCATGAAAAGGGAAAAGTTACACAAGTAATTACAAAAATTATTGAATTTCAATCCCCGGCAACGGCGCCAAAAACTTGTTTGCAATTCGGCAAGTGTACCGATCGCACAAGTAATAAAGAGTAAGTAAAATTATCGTTCCACTCGGGGATTGCAAATTGTTTTTAATTTCTTTCACCTAATTGCGATTACTATGTATAACTTGTATTGGTTTAGAGTTTAAGAGATAGGAGTGTAGAATTAAAGGTGTGAAACAATTCAGAAATTAAAAAGGAATTAGAAGCAAATATGGAAAAGGTTAGGAACTTGGTTTCATTGTAGGATCAGGTTATTAATTATGAAAATATGTTTTCCAATAAATCAAAAACTCCAGAAACAATAAAAGCTAGATCCCTCATGGCAATTATGTTTCTTACTAAACTTTACCCCTTAATCCCTTAAGTGAGTTCTAATTTATAAGAGTTATACAATTACCCAAAAGTATTCCTACGAATTGAATAATTATATTGTTTGGTTGAAAGGCCTAATCTTAATCCTAATTTTCCAATTAAGGTTCCGATTACCAAATCAAAACATAAAGTCGCGTGTTCTATGAATTATAATTAAAACACAACCAAGCAATTGATTTGAAAGGAAAAACATTAATTCATAAATAAACAGCCAAATTAAGATCCATACAAATCAACCTTATTCCTAACAAGAGGTTCAATTATACACATTTAGAGAAGAAGAAAAAGGAATGGAATAAACTAATCATCATAGACAAAAATCAGATAACCCCCAAGAGATCTTCAATCTTCAAGTGAATTCCTCCAGCAATGTTGATCTTCAATCCTTGTGCCTTGCCTCCTTGCTCTCAATTGCATAACAACCTCTCTTCTCTAATCCTAATTTAATTCTAATCTTATTTGGCTCTGAAAAGTCTACCAAACCTAATGGAATAACCTATATTTAAAGTCTAAAACTAATCCCAATTGATATGAAGCAAATCTGATCAAAAACCAGCCCAATTGGGCTTTCTCGCACCTCGCGCGCCTGGGCGTGCAGACCAGCACGCCTGGGCGTGCTATATCTGATTAACGCAAATCACCGCTGCAAGCGCGCCTGGGCGCCCAGATCCTGCGTCTGGGCGTGCTGAGGAATTTTCGACTCCGTTTCTCTCCGTTCTTGTGTCATTTTCAAGGTCTTCTTATGCTCTTCATAGCTCCAATAATATTTTCTCCAAATAAAGCTCCGAAACACCTGAAACATACCCAAAACGGATCAAAACGTTCAAAGGATTCTAATAAACTAAAAATTCCTAAATCTAATACAAAATACCTATATTTACAAGAGAAGCAAGCCAAAATCATAGCAAAAGGAAGTGAAATCAAGCCTTAAAACATCATATATTTGACCTTCATCAGCAACCTACTTGATGACACATTCTGGGAATGTGGCCAGTGTCTGGGACATGGTTTCTCTGATGCGTTCTGGGAACGTGATGCACACTCTGGGAGTGGTGCTTGTTTATATTCCAAGTATGGTTTGCTATACGTTCTGGGAACGTGATGCACACTTTGGGAGTTGTGCTTGTTTATATTTCAAGTATGGTTTGCTATACGTTCTGGGAATGTATGTTAGTGTTCTGGGAACACACTGGTGTAATGGATGGACGTCCGAGAATGATTAGTATTGGAGGCCTCAAGATTGTGAGATAGAAAGCATGCATCATGCCACCTGCATTGAAAGACTTATATGATTAACCGGGTGTGCTCATATGTTTATTCATTCTGAATTGCTATATGATTACCTGTGTATGTTAGTTTTATTCTCATTTGATTATGCGAATAAGTATAGCTAACCCCCATGCCCTTATTAGGTGTTGATCGTATATCTAGCTTGCACAAAAGTCAGTGAAGGGAGATGTTCCTTAGGTGCATGCAGAGTATAGATAGTGTGGGTTGGGAACCCTTTGTGCATATATCGAGGATCTGGCCAGATGGATGTTTGGACAGAGGACTAGTGACCAGCTCTATAACCTCTCTATTTTTAGTAGAATTTATATTATACATATTTTGAGAGAGGTATCATAGAATGAATTTAGTTTTATAATAATACTTATTTGGTATCCATGGACTTGTTACACTTGATATATTTTGAGAGTATAATATAATTAACTCATTATGTTTCCGCAAACTCTGATTTTATTAGTCAAATTCATTATTAATCAAATTTTTGAAAAAGGAATTTTCTAATGAAAGGAAAATTTTTATTGTCAGATCTTTTTCCAACAATGACAAGTCCAAGAAATCATAAACTTATTACTTTTCTTATAAAGTAAGATGATATACAAGGAGTGTTACACTTTTATGGTATCAGAGCAATGGTCCTGACTTCTGGTCCTTGGGTGTGTGGTCCAATACGCTGGTCATCGATATCTGCTATGTTTCCTGGGAAATTTGCTTTCATATACTTCCAAACTAGATCTAAGGTTATGTGTAATGGCTCTAAATGAGTAGCTTAGTCTACTATTAAAAAGTGTTCTATGTAGTCTAAGTAGAAGTATGATAGTTGTATGCTTCTCTTTAGACATGTTGTAAACCGAAAACCATAGTATTGGTTTATTACGTTCTCATAGAACTAGTGATAAGGAAATCTTAAGGAGTTGTAGTTAAGTCCTTGACTCTGGGGAAGAGTGTTTACCCTCATTAGTGTTAAAGTTAATCAACTTCTCAGACCGAGTGCAGGTTAGTCATCTTCTTAAAGATCAAACTTCTTGAGTTTGTTAAACTCTAAAGCTATCCTTTCTTTTGTTCCTTACGGATACGGGTATTGATCAAAGTTGCTCTATGTCTTATTCGATCTGCTATCTCAAAGTAGAGACTCCTACAAATCTTCTTGTAGTTGTTTCCAATGTATGTCTGAATTGTTCTATTAAGGTATTAGACTTTGTCTATCTACCTGTGTCATGATTACATTTGATCTTAGACACGGTTTGGAAGCCGAGAGATCAAGTGATCATGATTAATAACGATAGAACAACCCTGTATTGGGATACCCAAGCTTCGAATCTGGAATCCAATGGATCCATGTGTTTGCTTCTGGGAAGTAGTGAAGGAAAGGAAGAAGGGGGTTAAAGAAATCTTGGTTACAAGAAATGATGTCAGGTTTATCCTTGAGTAAAGAGATAGAGTTTGGAATCAAGTTAATTCTTGAAATTGATTCTATCTCTACTACCCTTATCATATGGTACCATCGGGAATGGTCAAATGGAAGAAACACATAGAGAATGAAGTTTCTAAAAAGGTTATGGTTGGATCAGGTTAAAGTAGTCTAAGTGTTTTCTAAGATTGATTGGAGGTCGGATTAACCCCAAATCAGGATTCGGTACAGGGATACACCTAAGATTGCATTTTGATCTCGATACGGACATTATGAGTAGGAAATAATGTCGTTCAGATTGACTAATGCACTTTTTCTTTTATGGATTATAAGAACTGGACCCTTAGACTATATTTGGATTCGTTTGTGGTTTATTCTAAGAATTCGGAGGAGCATGAGGAACATCTCAGGATTGTGTTGAGAATCCTGCAAGAGGAGTAGTTGTGTGCTAAGCTCACCAAAGATGAATTTTGGTTGAGCGAAGTTAAGTTCGCAGGGCATGTGAGCTTTAAAGGAGAAATTGTGGTGGATCCAGTGAAGGTGAATTCAGTGGTGTAATGTGAACAACTTAAGACCGTGGTTAAAGTAAGAAGTTTCTTAGGGCTGGCTGGATACTATCACCAGATTATTGAAGGATTTTCTAAGATCGCATGGCCTTTGACCAAGTGACTTGGAAAGATCAACTGTTTGTATGGAATGATAGGATGTTGTTTAATTATAGTGGGGCAGTGATGGATTATACCCTAATATAATATGATTAGTCCAAGAGGAATTATGGAAAAATCTGAGTATATTATGATTTAAATCATTTCAGTGATGAATTCAGTTGGAATCAAGGTATTAGATTATAATTATATTCTATTTTGAGTTGGATTGGATGATGTAAAGAAAATGGTCTTGAAATTCTTTGGTTTTATTTCTAAAACTGTACTTATTAACCGGTTAGAGTTTCTTGTAACTGGTTAGAAGCTGAAAGTTTAAAATAAAAATTTAAGTCATTTGTGAAGGAACTTATGATATCAATAAACATCTTCCTCCAATCCAAACTCAATGTTAATCACCTAAGTAAAATTTAAGGAAGGATTTAATGTGGTAAAATAACTTAATACCTTGATTCATCATTGAAATTGATTTTAGAGGACTGAATCATAATACTTATGGACTAATCAAAAGTTAAAATTAAGGAGCTACTCCAATCGGAGAAGGTAGAGAATTGAGCTGGATGATGCAAACGAGACAATAAGTACTAAGATAAGAAGTTTGTGATTCGTGAACAGTTGGAGTCCGAAAATGTGAATGACAATAAGAAGAAGAGTTGAACAAAAAGAGAGAAGTTGGCTTTTGAGGGGAATGAGCTAGATTTCCATGAAGAAGCGAATGGAATTCTCGGTTTCGAGGTGTATTGGGATGCATCGAAGCAAGGCTTGGGAAGTATTTTAATGCAAGGAGGTCATATGGTTGCATATGCTTCTTGATAGTTGAAGATTCATGAAGTGAATTATCCAACACATGAACTGGAGTTAGCAGCAATCGTGTTTGCTTTGAAGATTTGGAGACACCACCTCTATGGCACTGCATTCCAAGTGTTCAGCGACCATAAGAGTTTAAAGTACCTATTTAATCAAAAGGAGTTGAATATGAGGCAAAGGCGATGGATGGAGATTCTAAAAGATTATGACTTTGAGCTCCATTATCATCCTGGCAAAGCAAACGTAGTTGCAGGCGCTTTGAGCGGAAAGGCTATTCATGTGAACTCAATGATGGTCAAGGAGGCTATTTTGATCGAGGAGTTCAGAGACCTAAGTCTGGTAATGCAAGTTGAACCATCTAGCCTTAGACTGGGAATGTTGCAAATCACCAACAAATTCTTGAATCGGATTCGTGAATTACAACCAGAAGATGAGAATTTGTGTTCCCAGAGATTCGGAAGTTAGAAGAAGGTTCTTAGAAGAAGCACATAAGAGCCGAATGAGTATACATCTAGGATCAACCAAGATGTACCAGGACCTGAAGAGGTTATTTTGGTGGTCTGGACTAAAGAAAGATGTAGCAGAATATGTGGCTTCGTGTTTTGTTTGTCAGAAGGCCAAAACAGAACATCAAAAACCTGGAGGATATCTTAAGAGCCTGTGCTTTGGAAGAACAAGGAAGTTGGGATCAGATTTTATCGCTCGCAGAGTTTACCTACAACCACCGTTATCATGCGAGTATCGGAAGGGCACCGTTTGAAGCTTTATATGGTAGGAAGTGCACAAATAGTCAAATTGAAGAATTCATCATATTTAAGATCTATGAGAACAATAGGAAAACACATGAATTTTATGTGAGAAGTATTTGAGTCCAGAATAAGAAAGAGGTTGGTGAGCTGAGGACTCAACTAGAGAATGAGGAAAAGTAAATGGGAGAATGTCAACCACATATATAGAGAAGTTAAGGAAGCCTTGAATGAAGGGAAATGGTTAAAAAGAAATTAGGGAAGGAATCGTTTTTCCACCTCAATGTGGAAAGAGTGGAGCACATCTCTTTGTGTTAAGTTTTGAGGTATTTTAAGGGATAACTGGGGTCGACTACAGGAAGTCAAGGTAATTATTCATCGGTTTGTCTTGAAGGTAAAGGTAAGAAAGGACTAGACAACAAGCGAATCAAGCACAAGAAGCGCTTATCTAGTGGGATGAGAGTTGAGTATAATTCTGATGTAGATAACCCCAAGTCTATCTCTTCCTTTGATCTGAATTAACGTAGTCAAATGTTTTTCGATTACGTTAATCTAATCGTTTGAAAATATCAATATCTTGTGGGAAGTTCAACTCCAATCTTTCCGTGATCAAAACCTTTATCACAGTTGGATGTGATAGATATCTGTGGACACTACAAAAATAGAAAGATCAGTTAAGGCTAGAGAGATTAACAACCACTGGGCTAGGACAAATCTTTGTCTCCCCAACGGAAATGTCTCTAGAAATTTACTATCTAACTAAGTCTGATAGTGATAATTATCCTATCTTTAAGTTCATCTAACTTAAAGATCTGTCGTATGGTCTTTCTTGAGAAACATTATATCTAAAAGGGATGATTTTGTTATTAATGGTTTGAATATTAGGACTGATCACCCTAATGTCTCAAGCTGTTAAAGAACGGAGTCATACAAATGTTTCTTTAATCGTGATCGAGTGATCAGAGTGCGCAACACAAAAAGTTTTTCCCAAAAAGTTTATTGAAAAGTGTTTTATTTGAAGAATGTTTATGTGAAGTATATTACTCAAAAGAGTATTTCTTTTAAAAATAATTCTTTCACATAAGAGTTTTTATGTAAAGAATCTTTATTGTTAAATTGAAAGATTTTATTAGAAATGTTTCGAAATAAAAGAATTATATCGAAACTCTTTTAAGTGGGGGAGGACCCTAAAGAACATTTTGGAAAAGTGGAAAATTTCAGAAGATGAATTCCGGGGACGAAATTCCTTTTAAGTGGGGGAGTAGTGTAACACCCCTAATTTTCGTCTCCCAAATAACAAAGAAATTAGTTATAACAGTTATTTTATAATTGATTTATATTAGTTTGGAAAGTTTTAGTTTTTGTACATTATGTGTTTTTATATATAAAAATATGATATATTTTTATATAGTTATTTTGTACAAAAATATGAATATTGTAATTTAGTCCTTGGGTTGGGACCTAATTGCAATATTAGAAAGATTTTTGAAGAAAGAGTAATTAAATTATTAATTTTTGAAGTTTTATCAGTATGTAACCGGTTAGAAGGGCTCTGTAACCGGTTACATGATGAACTCAGAAACTGGGTTAGTGCATTTGATGAGTAATCACTACAAGAAAAATCCTCTCTTGCAACGACATAAAAATATCGTTGCGTGAAATAGATGTTTCGCAACGACCTAAAAATGTCGTTGCGTAAAATATCTGTCGTTGCAAAACACAGGTTTTACGCAACGACATTTTTAAGTCGTTGCGAAACATCTATTTTACACAACGACATTTTATGTCGTTGCAAAACATGTATTTTACGCAACGACTTATCGTTGCCAATAATATTAAATAATTTAAAAAAATTAAATAAAAAAGGGTTATAAGTTATAACACTCATCTATTCTCCACATAAACACAAAAAAAAAAAAAAAGCCACTCTCTCGCTCTTCCTCTCAACCACGCACACAAAGAGAGCCAAGTTAGGGCCAGCGCAACACTCTTTCTCCCTTCCAACTTCAAGAGGAACGGTGGCACCACTCTCTCTCTCTCTCTCCGACGTGGTCCTCTTCTCCGTTTTCCACCATCAACTCGTCCCTGTCGCGAATCGCCTCCCTCAACCTCCACCCGGTTCACCTTCGTTTCTGAAGCTTTGGTTCTTGCTCCGCTTCGAACTCCATCTCCATACTGGTTCCGACTTCATCGCCTTCAATTCATCACCTTCGTTCTAAACTACAATAACCCCACTTTTCCTTTTATGTATTCCCCTTTGCTTTCTTAATTCTAAACCCTAAAAACCCCAATTTCTGAACCAATGACTGATAACCCCAATTCCTTTCAGAACCAATGACGGCGGCTCCAACAGCCACGAAGACGGCGGCCCCAACATCCACTACGACGGCGCGCTCCCCCAGAAGCCACGGTGACTGCGCCCAGCACCAACGACGACGGAGGGCTCCACCAGCACCCACGACTACGACTCCCTCCCTGCGACCTGTGCCTTCCCCAGGTTCGTGGTGCATATTTCTTCTTCTCTTTTCCTTCTCTCAGTTCGTGGTGAACATATGAATGTGAGTGATTTTGTCTTTGCTTTCTAACGAAATAAAGTAAGGTTAGAGAAGCAGCTGGTTCTACAGTCATAGGGTTAAAGCTGTTCCCTGTGACTTGAAATGCAAAAATCAGAGCAGGATCTAAAAACGTACTCTAAGATTGTGTTGATGCTGGTTAGTGATTTAGGGTTTTATGGTTTTTTTTAATTGTGAATGGGGGGATGTTTATGTGAATGTGACTATGGGAATGATTTATTTCGTGTTATGGAATTTGGAAGCCTAATTTTATTTTATTTTTGGTTTTGAATATGTGTTGTAAGTATCAACGAGTGTTCTTATGCCTTGTAAATTTTCTTCTTTAACTGTTAGGGAAGAATCGTTGCTGCAAGACATTCAACCTGATGAACTGCATGTAAAAGTTCAAGATCCCAACTTTTTGGAAGAGGCACAGTTAATTGATGTTCAAGAGCCTGAAGGAGTGTATGCCTATATTTCATTCAAGTTGATTAGTTTTGGAAATCATTGAAATGCATTCTCATGAATTGGTTCATGCTTCAGTTTTTTGGGTTTGAATTTCTAGAGGCCTTTCTTTTTATGCGTAAGAAAGCATGGATATTTTTAATTTCAAAATTCAAACTCATTTATCTAAAAGTTGATGCCCAAGCCACTGATGCGACTTTTGTTGCCTCCTAGTGCACATTTGAGTACTTGATATTTCATACCTTTGGCTTTGTGCTTTGTTTTGTATCTTTAGCTGAAATTATAGTTTAGTTGAACTTCATTGAAGCTGTCAAGTTAATTTTGTGGTCCTTCAATGGATTTTGTGGAAATCTATGTAGTCATCTACCAAGTAGAAAATGAAGACCGTGTTTAGTCCAAAGGCTCTTTTTTTTAATCCATGTTTGACAGCTATCTAATAACTTAAACAATTTTGTAGATCTCTACAATAGAATCATGCCCTTAATTTAATTATCTTCTGTTGCTATTCTTTTGAGGAGAGCTCATTTCATGGAGATAATTTTAATCACTTTGCTGCAATGCCCGCTTTGGAGTATTCTTTCATCTTGCTCACTGCACTTTCTCTTGCAGCATTTGTATGCCACTTTGATGTGATTGAAGCTGCATTTGACTAAACTGGTTCTTGGTCTTGTAGGCCTTTTTTCTTTTTGTTGCTGCATTATGTTTCTTTTGGCTGTTGTTTTGCTGCAGCTTTGCTTTGTTTTGTGCGAAAATGATGGGGGCTTGCCTTTTGTTCTGTGATCTGCTTTCTACCTTTTTTCTTGCTTTGGGCTAGAAGTATCTCTTGTACTTCTTAGCTCTTTTGGAATAAAATCTTGTCTTATAAAAAAAGATCTAATTTATGGAAGCTTTTTTGGGTTGATGTGGTTCACAACACTGTTGCTTCTGCTGCAGCTTAGTTAGGCATTTTAGCTTTGCAGATAAAAGCTCAGAAAAGTTTGTACAGCTGTGCTATAATTTTAGCTTCTTTCCTATAATTTTCCTTTTTTTTATTACTTTCACTACCTACATGCTGTGCTATTGTTAATTACTGTCTACATATCATTTATTGTTTATTGATGATGATGAATAGTTTACCTTACCCTCTATTCCTCCTTATCTTTTTCTTCTCTCCCTCTCTCTCTTTACTTAATACTTATTACTTCAACATTGCCACTTTCCTTCCTATGTAGTTTGTGTTTTTGTTTTTGTTGGTGATATATTTTTTTCTTGTCTTGTTTTGTTCTGCAGCAGCCACTTTCATTTTCTCGACTAGCTAGCATCTTGCACTGCACAACACAGGAAACGTAAGTAGCCTAATTCTGATGCTTAATTTGAAAATACAAGTTCTTGTTCTAGTCTAGGAGACCAACTAGCATCCGGAGTGTGCAATTCTTGTTTTGTAGAGATCAATCTTTAATGTAATGTCAAATCTGTCCAGAACTGAACTGTAGGTGAATTCGAGAGTTTCATCAATATTTTAAACTGATTTCCAAAATGATTCATGAAAAAGTCTGAACTAAACATTTGTTGCCATTTAAATAAGCTTCAGTTCGATATATAGTTTGTAAAATTTGAATGAGCAGGGAACAAGTTATACCCTATTTACCAAATCAGTTTATGATTGTTCAATTCTAGACCTCTGCATTTTTCAATTATGCATGCCTGGATTTCCATGAATCATAACTCATTCAATACAAGCCCAAATCTTGCAAACTTGATGTCTGGAGAATCCTCTGTTTGTCTAATTTGATTGTAGCTAAGGGTGAACCTCTAAAACTCTTTCTTTTGTTCTGTGTGAGTGATTGTTTGAGTACATATCAAAACTGACCTGCATAATTTTCCTGATTCTTGATCCATAAGTTAGAGGTTCAAATCTGTGCTAAAAGTCATCAAAACTTCTGAATTTCTTGTAGTGATATTGTTCTTTTTTTCTCCATGTGTGTGACTTTCTTGCTTTCTCTTGTACTCATAGCCATCCAGTCATCCACTTATCTTGAATAATTTAATAACATTTTTATGTTTCCCCCTTGATAATTAGTGCTTAACTCCTTATGCTCGACTTAGTTACTTAGTTGCTAAGTGTTATTAATTGTTGCGAAGTGCTTAACTCTCTAATGATGTTGTTTCTATCTTTAACACTTTTTTATGTGTCTATGTTATTTGGTATTATAAGTGTTTATGTTGTTAATGCTACTAGTTTTCCATTTGTGATTTGCTATGTTAGTTTTCTTCCTAATTTAAAAATATATAAGCATATGTTTCACACATTGAAATGAATTGTAACAACTAAAAACCAGTAATCTGTGTCATATTGTTGTATCTGGTTGCTATGAAACATTTACTTGAAATAATATATATTGTTGTAACTGTTCGAAATAACTGAAGAAGTCCATGGCTGTTTGATTTTGTTCTAGATATAGATGAGACAATAAATAATTAAATACTTATCTTTGTCAATTCAACTCCAAAATCACTAACAAGAGAATCAAACTTAATTAGTTTTTATGTGTTTGTCAGGTTATGACAAGTTGATTTAGGCCTCATGCATTTGTCAATAATGGAGACTTTTGCTATTGATTTGGTTGTTTTGTTCATTCTAGGTACTGAAAGAGATCTTAAGAATCAATTGTGCTACAGATATCAATCTTATTGATAAGGAAAATTAGCATATCGTTATCTGTGTGATGAGTATCAAGTTTAAATAAAATTTTCCATCCTTTTGACTCATACTAGCAATATTTTTTTGCAGGTTATAAGGCTGACAGATTTTGGTGCACAAGAAGTAGATGCCGCGACTTTGGTGTTTTTTGTTGTACAAGAATAAGATAAAGGTAAATTTTAGTCAAATTAATATCTTACAAATTACACATTGTGTTCCTTGTTAATACATACTAGTTCAATATGTTTGGCTCAAGAAACATAGGTAAATTGCTCTATTTCTTGTGAAGGTTTTCTCTTAGCTTGTTTGTGTCATTTTGTATTACATATTTTATTTGTGTGTGTGAGCTCAATTCCTTTTTGGCTAACCGGCAGTTCCTTTACCTTCACTGTAAATGAAAATAGGAGTGGGGAATGGGGTGATCATGTCACACTTCAATCAGTTGCAGATGAGGTATGATTTTTGCAGCTTAATTACTCATATATAATCTTTTTAGCACATGTTTGATTATTCTTTCATTTTCTGCAAGACAACATTTTTCTCAAGTGTGTAGACTAATTAATCAATACTGTGATTATTTAATTTCCCAAGCTGTGCTTCAGTTTCAAGTTTTACTGTTAGATGATGTGTAAGGAATGTTAGATGATGTGTTTTAGCCAAGATATGAGCTAATGAGGCTGGTAATAAATCGCAATATATTTGTAGCTAACTAGTTCCAATTTCTACTTAAGTACCTGCTATAACATGTGAAAATTCTTATCTGGCTTTTTGACTACATGGCTATTGATACCTACTTCTTACTATTTTCCTTGTATGCATTGAAGTGCTTGGGAAAATTTGAAGAAAAAAGACATTGTCTCTATTTTCCTATTATGTCTTACTATTTTCCTTGTATGCATTGAGGAGACCCTTTGCTAAAGATGTCTTCTCTCTTTTGATTTCTTTCATGTTGCAGGTGTACTTAACAAAACACCACAAATATTGAAGGCTAGGTTGTCTACCATAGAACCTACTTTGTCGCAAGGACATGACCAGTACCTTTCCTAATAGCAATGTTGCTCTACAAATTGTGTATAAAATATTCCATGATATAAAAGAATGTTATTTATTCTATTTTTCCCATTAAATTTTAGCTACGTGTTCCTTTTGTGTTTTATTTTATTTTTAATATTTTGAGTTGATGTAATATTGTGACTCAATAAAATGCTTAAGACATTCTATATATTCTCTATATTAGATTGTTGAGATTTGAGCTCTTTATTTATAAGCAATTTAATAATATAAAATTTGTAAATTATTTTTAATTATTATTATCTTAAAAATACTTCAGAATTAAAAATAGCTTTATCAAGTTAAAAGGATTATTAATTTTTTTATATAAATAAAGGCTATTGCAACGACAAAGTTGTTGCCGATAATGGGTATTGCAACGACAATGTTGTTACCAATGATATTAAGCCATTTGCAACGACAATTGTCGTTACCTAAATGGTAAGCCACGTCACTAAGCCATTGGCAACTACGACAGTTGCCAATGATACTAAGCCATGTCGTTGCCTAAAAGGTAAGCCACGTCTTCCTTTTGTTGCATTTTTTGCAACGACAAAGTATTTGTAACGATATATGTCGTTGCAAAATCGGTGTGAATCGCAACAAAGGTTTGTCGTTGCGATAGTTATATTGTCGTTGCGGTACTTTTTCGCTACACCTTGACCCGCAACGACACTGGTCGTTGCAAAAAAGTTTTTTGCAACGACTTTTCATTTTTCGCAACGACTTTTGTCGTTGCAATTGGCCGTCTTTCTTGTAGTGAATCACGCGTTTTAACCCAGAATTCGCCACGAAATCATCTTAATCTTAGTGGGGAAGGACGTGTCAACATGCATGGAACTCTGATTTTGCTATATATAGCCTTGTGATGATGAAATGAAACCCATTTTTGCTCTAAGTTGAAATTCTGCTCTGTTTTAGGGTTCCTGAATTCATTCCTTCGATTCTCTCTTGTTCTTGTGAGTTAGAGTGTGAGTGATACACCTCTATAAAGCTTAAATCAAGGGCTTTGTATTGACTTAAAAATCGTGAGTTGAGAGTCCCTGAATCGAGAGAACGAAGCTTGCAAAGTAAGGGTGTTGAAGCTGTCAACACTAATTCTGAATTTCTGGAGCTTACTTCAAGCTTCGATTTGAGTAAGTATACACACTTTTTGAGTCTCAAATCTGTTCAAATTTTTAGTGCATGTTGCATAGAGTGAGTATTGATGGTTTTCCCCAATTTGTTTGTCCATTTCATGTGACAAATCTTATAGTTTTTGGACCCTATCGAACCTGTTGTTGGCTGAAAATAGAGACTGTGGATTCTGGGAAGATCTTGCAAATTCCAGTGATTAAACTCATCAAGCACAACTTAGAGGTAAGGGGGAAGCTTACTATTTGCTAGAGTGAGGATAAAAATGTTTGGTAAATAGGATGAGTCACCAAGAGACTCTAAGGGCATAGTTTGAATTAGTTTAATGGCTTGGAGGCCAACTTTAGCTCATTTCTGATTTTGAGCAATTATAATATGATGCATTCTAGCTATTGCGATGACTATTTCATGACTTATTTGGATATTATGTGAATTGATGCATTAAGTTGTGAAATATGTGATTTATGCACTTTTGGTGTATGATGATTTTGCATGCTTGAATTTGTGATATGTTTACGTGTTTAAACATGTGTACTTTAAGGTATTAAACTTTGGTTAATGGTGAAAATAGGTTAAATTTGAGTATTGGAAAGAATGGTATGCAAAACCCCACTTTTCAGTGTATTTTCTGCATAATCTAACTGGTTAGTCTGAAGCTGTAACCGGTTAGATACTATCAGTTTTCAAAAGAAAAAGGTTTCTGAAATTGGTAAGTGTTCAAACCATTTATACTCAAGTTTAAGCTAGAATTTCATATAAAAACCAATCTGAAACTATGTGATTGAACACTGTTTGGTTTAGATTGGAGGTGATGAGTTAATACCTTAATATTAAATGATAATTTCAAGAGGAAATTATGCATAAATGAAATTGGATTATGACTTAGATCTTTTGAATGATAATATGTGTTGAACTTGAGGTATTCTGTTATGCTAAGACCCTGTTATTGGATTGAGTAGAGAATTCAAGAAAAGATTCTTTGAAAATCAGTGGTTTTAAGTTCAGGTCTGTAATTCTAACCGGTTAGGTTATGATGTAACCGGTTAGTACCTGAGACTTAAAAATAAAAGTTAAGTTTTTGAGTAAGGATTGTTAATACCAATGGTTATATTCTTTCAATCCAGGTCTATGAACATATGTTTAACATAAATTCAAGGGTGAATTTTATGAGTAAAGTTATACCTCAAGATACCATTCAAAAGTTGTGTTTTCTAAGTCATAATAATGGAATTAATGGAAAGACCAACCTTAATAATTATGTGTGCATTCATGCATGGTGAAAGGTGATGAAATAGGTTGGCAAGGATCGTTTGTCATGTTCTGGGCACATGAGGAGGGTACTCTGGGAGTACCAAATTGATGCAACCTACTTGATGACACATTCTGGGAATGTGGCCAGTGTCTGGGACATGGTTTCTTTGATGTGTTCTGGGAACACATTGGTGTGCAACCTACTTGATGACACATTCTGGGAATGTGGCCAGTGTCTGGGACATGGTTTCTTTGATGCGTTCTGGGAACGTGATGCACACTCTGGGAGTGGTACTTGTTTATATTCCAAGAATCCAAGTATGGTTTGCTATATGTTCTGGGAACGTGATGCACACTCTGGGAGTTGTGCTTGTTTATATTCCAAGTATGGTTTGCTATATGAGGCCTCAAGATTGTGAGATGGAAAGCATGCATCATGCCACCTGCATTGAAAGACTTATATGATTAACCGGGTGCGCTCATATGGTTATGCATTCTGAATTGCTATATGATTACCTGTGTATGTTAGTTTTATTCTCATTTGATTATGCGAATAAATATAGCTAACCCCCATGCCCTTATTAGGTGTTGATCGTATATCTAGCTTGCACAAAAGTCAGTGAAGGGAGATGTTCCTTAGGTGCATGCAAAGTATAGATAGTGTGGGTTGGGAACCCTTTGTGCAGATATCGAGGATCCGGCCAGATGGATGTTTGGACAGAGGACTAGTGACCAGCTCTATAACCTCTCTATTTTTAGTAGAATTTATATTATACATATTTTGAGAGAGGTATCATAGAATGAATTTAGTTTTATAATAATACTTATTTGGTATCCATGGACTTGTTACACTTGATATATTTTGAGAGTATAATATAATTAACTTATTATGTTTCCGCAAACTCTGATTTTATTAGTCAAATTTATTATTAATCAAATTTTTGAAAAAGGAATTTTCTAATGAAAGGAAAATTTTTATTGTCAGATCTTTTTCCAACAATGACAAGTCCAAGAAATCATAAACTTATTACTTTTCTAATAAAGTAAGATGATATACAAGGAGTGTTACACTTTTATGGTATCAGAGCAATGGTCCTGACTTCTGGTCCTTGGGTGTGTGGTCCAATACGCTGGTCATCGATATCTGCGATGTTTCCTGGGAAGTATGCTTTCATATACTTCCAAACTAGATCTAAGGTTATGTGTAATGGCTCTAGATGAGTAGCTTAGTCTGCTATTAAGAAGTGTTTTATGTAGTCTAAGTAGAAGTATGATAGTTGTATGCTTCTCTTTAGACATGTTGTAAACCCAAAACCATAGTATTGGTTTATTACGTTCTCATAGAACCAGTGATAAGGAAATCTTAAGGAGTTGTAGTTAAGTCCTTGACTCTGGGAAGAGTGTTTACCCTCATTAGTGTTAAAGTTAATCAACTTCTCAGACCCAGTGCAGGGTAGTCATGTTCTTAAAGATCAACCTTCTTGAGTTTGTTAAACTCTAAAGCTATCCTTTCTTTTGTTCCTTATGGATATGGGTATTGATCAAAGTTTCTCTATGTCTTATCCGATCTGCTATCTCAAAGTAGAGACTCCTACAAATCTTCTTGTAGTTGTTTCCAATGTATGTCTGAATTGTTCTATTAAGGTATTAGACTTTGTCTATCTACCTGTGTCATGATTACATTTGATCTTAGACACGGTTTGGAAGCCGAGAGATCAAGTGATCATGATTAATAACGATAGAACATTCATGTATTGGGATACCCAAGCTTCGAAACTGGAATCCAATGGATCCATGTGTTTGCTTCTGGGCAGCAGTGGAGGAAAAGAAGAAGGGGGTTAAAGAAATCTTGGTTACTAGAAATGATGTCAGGTTTATCCTTGAGTAAAGATATAGAGTTTGGAATCAAGTTAATTCTTGAAACTGATTCTATCTCTACTACCCTTATAATATGGTACCATCGGGAATGGTCAAATGGAAGAAACACATAGAGAAGTTGCTAAAAAGGTTATGGTTGGATCAGGTTAAAGGAGTCTAAGTGTTTTCTAAGATTGATTGGAGGTCGGATTAACCCCAAATCAGGAGTCGGGACAGGGATACACCTAAGACTGCATTTTGATCTAGATACGGACATTATGAGTAGGAAATAATGTCGTTCGGATTGACTAATGCACCTGTTCTTTTATGGATTATAAGAACTGGACCCTTAGACTATATTTGGATTCGTTTGCGGTTTATTCTAAGAATTCGGAGGAGCATGAGGAACATCTCAGGATTGTGTTGAGAATCGTGCAAGGGGAGTAGTTGTGTGCTAAGCTCACCAAAGATGAGTTTTGGTTGAGCGAAGTTAAGTTCACAGGGCATGTGATCTTTAAAGAAGAAATTGTGGTGGATCCAATGAAGGTGAATTCAGTGGTGTAATGTGAACAACTTAAGACCGTGGTTAAAGTAAGAAGTTTCTTAGGGCTGGCTGGATACTATCGCCAGATTATTGAAGGATTTTCTAAGATCGCATGGCCTTGGACCAAGTGACTTGGAAAGATCAACTGTTTGTATGGAATGATAGGATGTTGTTTAATTATAGTGGGGTAGTGATGGATTATACCCTAATATAATATGATTAGTCCAAGAGGAATTATGGAAAAATGTGAGTATATTATGATTTAAATCATTTCAGTGATGAATTCAGTTGGAATCAAGGTATTAGATTATGATTATATTCTATTTTGAGTTGGATTGGATGATGTAAAGAAAATGGTCTTGAAATTCTTTGGTTTTATTTCTAAAACTGTACTTACTAACCGGTTAGAGTTTCTTGTAACCGGTTAGAAGCTGAAAGTTTAAAATAAAAATTTAAGTTATTTGGGAAGGAACTTATGGTATCAATAAACATCTTCCTCCAATCCAAACTCAATGTCAATCACCTAAGTAAAATTTAAGGAAGGATTTAATGTGGTAAAATTGTAACAGCCCGATTATCATTTCCAAAACTATTACTGATTTATTATCAATTTATTGTAAAAATGAGGCCATTTTTTTTTTAAACATGAGTTCATCCGCTGCTAATGTCGCTTAACTGAAAATCGAGTTGTCACTTAAAACTTCCAACAATCGGAACACCATTAAAAATATGTCTCATCATAATTATCATTTGATCATGAACCAAAATCATTGGAGTCTCAACTCCAACAGTTTTCCAAAAGCAGTTCACGATTACAAAAGATTTCATACCAGGTTTTGAAATTTACTTAAAGACATAAATAAAAGTAGCTTGATTACATCAATAGTACTTCACAAGGTAATCCTCGATTGGGAACTTAGATCCTAGACACTAAGACATCTAGACAAAGAACTTCGGGCTTCACTCTCCATCCGGACCATCATCCGCTTCCCTTGTATCACCAGAATCCGCATCCGCTTCATGACCAGAGTCATTCACATCTTCCTCCTCCATCGGCTGTGGAGTCACTGCTGCTAACGGTGCGGGTTGACCATCATACTCATGATGTTCCCTTGGTCCACCATCCTTATAGTCACGAAGAGTGACATGCCCCACATGCACATCCAGACTCGTCCCTCGCAAAATGTGCCTGGGATCGTCGATCTCCAACCGAGTATCTCCTCTCCATATCCATCCTTCAGGAATAACCTCCCATGTTCCTCCTTGAAAAGGCCACATGTGAATCGCTACACGATACGCCATCTACCCGTTGCAATACCGGCAAATGCCAATACGACAACATGGTAGGAGAGAGTCAGTGTTCCGAACACTAACGGGTCGACCATACGGTTTCATGATAGACTCAATATAAAGACAGGCAAATAATAGAACAGGACAATATAACCAGAATAGTGTAACATAAACATGTAGCACAGTATAATCACATCATCCTCATCATAACTGAACATGTTATACACATAAGCACATATGAATCACTTATAAACACAACATATCATGGTATTCCAAATATATTAAAATCACAACTCATTGTCATATAACTCACTGTACTTGGCATCACAAATCTTTTCAAGCATTCAAGTCTCATCACAGTCTTTCTCAATCTTTCAGACATTCACTTATACTTTCTTTCTTTGAAACTCATCATTCTTAAGTCTTATCAAATCGGTTCACTCAATGAGGCGGGGAAAAACCATCACTGAGGAAAATCAGTTAGCACACACGTCTACATCTCCTCGGTCATCCATCCAACCTAGTCGGAAGCTAACAGGAGTACAGGACCTTTACCACGCGGGATTGACAGCTGTCTCAACAAATCAAATGGCTCCAAGCCAGGAGAACTGTAGAAAATCCGGTACAGTCTCAAATCAAATCATATCATATAATCAAGGCACACTATAGAAAAATCGGGTACAGTGGAAAAATCACAGAGCCCCGTTCCAGTCCCTCTCACTGTTCTAGATTTGCAATCAAGGGGGTGACAGTACTATTTCTAGTTCGCGATGCAGAACTTACCACGGCTTAGGACCCAGTCCCCACCACGTCTGGTTGCCACCTATGGAATTCGTTCCGCCTAGAAATATACTCCAGGCTTCTTGACGTTCATCGTCCTTGCCCTCCCCTCATGCAATCTCCACCTGAGTATCCGCAGATACCCATGGTATCTTCCTCTCCACTACTTCGCACTCATTGCTCACCGCTTTTGTTAGAGTCTTTTAAAGTCTTTTATGTTCTTTAATTAATCTAAGGTCGGCTCGCCCTTGATTCATCCCTTCGACAAGTCCCGACCACTAAGGGTTATATCCGTTCCCCAAAACATCACATATCTCTTTCACTTTCAAAAGCCACTTGGCATCACAGCACATCAAACCGTTCCCGTAGGAAAATCTCATAAATCTCTTGTATCCTCTTGATACTTTGCAATCATCCTCATCCATAAGTCCTCGAGCACAAACTCGGCATCATGAGCACAATCTCAATATCATAAGCACAGTCTCAGCATCTTTGCTCAATTTCAACATCATCAACACAATCTCAGCGTCATCGCTCAACTGGAACATTCTCGGATCTCAACACTTATCATCTTTCTTAAACTTTTCAAAGGAATCTTAAGCCTTATCTTTCGCATGATTCTCATTATCACGTATAACAACATCTAGATTTCTAGACAAAATAAAATTATATTCAACAGTAAAAACACAGTGAGATGTGGTACATAACAAAACCAATCATGCATCACATTTAACTAAACAGATAAACATTTAGCACATAATATATCACATAAATCTCAACAATTAACATAGTCCATATATTCAGACTACAAGCCACCACGTTGCGGGCTCAAAGCACTCTCACTCACCTCTTAACCCAGCAGGTGAATTGCCTTGTCCTCGATAATCTCTCGCTTCTCCTTGCGATTCCGTTCCACCGTCTAGGGAATACCTCGTATTTTAAAAATACGTTTACGTCAAAATCTATTTCAAATAGAAATACATCACTTCGATCTTCTTCACTTGAAATAGAAACACTCTTATTTTCTCTTCATCATTCTCTTTAAAACACAATCGTTTATCAAAACAATTCCAATCTTTTCTTGCACTTGAAATTTCTGAAAATCATTTGAAAACTCATAATAATATAAATTAAACAATCAATTTATGTGGCTGTATGTTATCGGTCCAGCCACACTTTTATTTCTTTACACACCGAAAAATCGATAATTTTTCAATCTAGCTTTTGTTATTTCAAGTGGTACTTAAAAATTCACACTTTTCATCACTCGAAAACACTTTTAAAATAGGAATTCCTTAAGAATAAATCTTGGACAGAAAAAAGATAAAATCAAAACCATTGAAAACTCATCTTGAAGTAACTAAACTCACTTGTCCAATTCCAACACCAAAACCGAATGGAAAAAGAAATAATCACAACACAATTTCAAACAAATTAATTTAGCACTAATCCACAAGACATACTCATTACTTCAAGTCACTTCATGAAAAAAGAATCCTAGTCTAGTTAGCATGCATTAGCCGAATCTCATCATGACATAGACAAGGTTTTTGGGTTCATTTTTCAACATGCAAAGAACAAGATTCTTGAACCAAATCATGCACTTTCTTACACAAAAATTTTAAAAACATCATTTCCTTTTTAAAGCATAAAACCGAATCATCATCACCACTTCAAACCAAGTTTTCATTTTAAATCTCTTGCATGCACTTTAGAAATCCTTGAATCAAGAAGAAATTAATATGCATGTGTCTTTTTCATGAGAACAAAACATGATCTCCTAGTTCTAGGCTTAAACCGAATACACATCATCATAAATCAAGGTTTAATCTTTAAATCCTTAACATGCAAGAACACAATGCATAGATCAAGTTAAAAATCATTTTTCAAAAGCTTGTTTTCCTTGGTTCTTTGCAAAACCGTGACATGCATTCAAGAAAGGTTAAAGCTTTTTGCTCAAAAATCACATGCAAAGCTCAAGATCAAGACTTTTTCATAGATCAAGACAAAATCAAAGCTTTATCAAGATCAAGTCAAAATCAAGACATCTCAACTACTCAAATCAACTTTTCTGAGCATAAAGTTAACATGCAACTACTTAGATCAAATTAAAAAGCATCATGACCTAGTCTCCTAGTCATGGCCGAATCACATAGTTCATGATTTAGTGTTTTACAAGTTCATTTAACTCTTTAAAATTCATGATCGAGGCCTTAACATTACATGCAACCATCGATCAAACCATAAAAGTAGACATGCATGAAGAAAAGAAAATTTACAAAGCTTAGAAATCAAAACTAACTCTAATACTTCTAGGATCTTCGAACACACCAAGAAAAAGAGATGATCTTCAAGCTCCTACACTTTGATCTTCAAGAAAACTCAATGATCAAGCTTAGTTCCTCGTCTTCTTCCTTCTTCTTCTTCTCGGCCCTCCCTCTTTCTCTCTCTCTCTCTCTCTCTCTCTTTCTTTTTCTACGAGCTTAAGGGACTCTTAGAATGAAGTGTTTAGGGAATGAAGGGAAATGAAGAAATGAGAGTGAATGGTGTGAAAATGAACTAAGGGCCATTCCTTATATAGGCAACTCGTTAGCTTACCATTTTGCCCTTGGGAAATTCGGTCATGTGTGCAATTGTGAGGGGTAGTTTTGGCTCTTCAATTTGTTTCATGGTTTAGGTCATATCAACCTAGACAAAGAAGAGTAATTTAAGGCACCTATCTCAATTCCTATTGGTTGGCTTCTCTCTTAATCACACTCTTCTACTAATCTAATTTCTACATGGTTCTAATCTATCCCATTAGCTCCTTATCTTAAAAAAATAAAATCCTAGCATGCACATACATAGCCAAACCGTACACACATACACATACACACATAGAAATAAAATTTTCTCATGAAATCACTCATGTATAAAAATCACAATCTCCTTAAAGCATAAAAATATTAAATACATAATCATTTCTCAAAACTCAATTTTAAAACTCATAACATTACCCCATGAAAACCATTCCTTTAAAATCATTCACCACTTTGAAATCATAAAATAAGACATCCATTCAAAGAAATACTCTTTCAAAAATACTTTCTCAAAGATAAATCTCTTTAGTGTTTCAAATAAATACGAGGATTTAGACGGGTGTTACATTCTCCCCAACTTGAAGATTTCTCGTCCCCGAGAAATGTCGTACCTGAAGCAAAAAGGTGCGGAAAAGAACTTCTCATCTTGCTCTCAAGCTCCCATGTCGCATCTTCTCCATTGTTCTGACTCCATATTACTTTAACTAAGGGTATCTCTTTTCCTCTTAACCTCTTGACACTACTACCATCTATCCTTAGAGGTAAAGCTTCATATGTAAGATTTTCCTTTAGTTGTATAGAGTCAGGCTCAATGATGTGTGAAGGGTCATGAATATACTTTCTCAGTTGAGACACATGAAAGACATTATGCAAGTTAGAAAGAAAAGGTGGTAAAGCAATTTGGTAGGCTAAGGGTCCTATTCTTTTAAGAATTGGGTAAGGTCCAATGAAACGAGGTGTAAGTTTTCTGGTTTTGAGCATTCTGCCAATTCCGGTAGTCGGCACTACCTTCGTAAACACAAAATCTCCTTCATTGAATTCCAACGGACTTCTCCTCTTATCCTGATAGCTCTTCTGTCGGCTTTGAGCAGCTCTCATTCTTTCCTGAATTAATTTCACCTTCTCATTCGTCTGCTGCACTATATCAGGCCCTATTATCAGATGCTCACCAGTTTCAAACCAACACAAGGGTGTTCTGCACTTTCTACCATATAAGGCTTCATACGACGCCATTCCAATGCTCGAATGGAAACTGTTGTTGTAGGTGAACTCAATCAGATGCAGAAAAGAATCCCAATTCCCAGCATTCTCTATCACACAAGCTCTCAGCAGATCTTCCAGCGTTTGAATAGTTCGCTCTGATTGTCCATCAGTCTGCGGATGATAAGCCGAACTTAAATCCAACTTTGTTCCCATCGCTGCTTGCAAACTAACCCAAAATTTAGAAGTAAAACGCGGATCTCTGTCTGATACTATGCTTGAAGGCACTCCATGCAATCTCACCACTTCCTTCAAAAATATAGCTTAGCCAGCCTATCCAATGGATATTTCATATTGGTAGGAATAAATCGTGCAGTCTTCGTCAGTCTATCCACAATTACCCATATAGCATCATACCCTTTTTGAGTCCTAGGAAAACCAGAGACAAAATCCATGGTTACACAATCCCACTTCCACACTGGCACTGCCAACGGTTGTAGCTCACCACCAGGCTTCTTATGCTCTATTTTTGCTTTTTGACATGTCAGACATCGAGATACATACTCCGCAACTTCCCTCTTCATTCCAAACCACCAGAATATCTTCTTGAGGTCTTGGTACATCTTTTGAGAACCAGGGTGTAAACTCAACTTACTTCTATGAGCTTCTTCCAATATCATTCCTTTTATCTCCGCATTATCTGGTACACAGACACGATCTTTGTATCTTAACACTCCATCACTACCAATTCTGAATTCCACTTCTTTCCCTTTTTCCGAAAGCTCTTTCTTAACTTGAAGCTCCTCATCCTTCAGTTGAAGTTCCTTTATCTTCTCCAAAAATCCACTTGAGATCGTCAACTGTCCCAATATCATGCTCTTAGGTTTAAACTCTATTCCTAAATTCAGATCTCGAAATTCTTCAATCAACTTCAATTCCTTGATCATCAATGCAGAAACGTGCAATGATTTCCTACTTAAAGCATCAGCAACTACATTTGCCTTTCCAGGGTGATATTGTAGCTCAAGATCATAATCCTTCAAAAATTCCATCCACCTTCTCTGACGCATATTCAACTCCTTCTACTCAAACAAGCACTTCAAACTCTTGTGATCACTGAAAACTTCAACCCTTACACCATACAAGTAGTGTCTCCAAATCTTCAAAGCAAACACCACTGCCACCAGCTCCAAGTCATGAGTTGGATAATTAAGCTCATGAATATTCAGTTGTCGCGAAGCATAGGCTACTACCTTCCTCTCTTGCATTAGCACGCCTCCTAACCCTTGCTTCGAAGCGTCACAGTACACACAGAAAGGCTTTGTTGTATCCGGTAAAACCAACACTGGTGCGGTTGTTAACCTATTCTTCAATTCTTGAAAATTCTCCTCACACTTTGCCGACCATTCAAATATCTGGCCTTTCCTCGTCAGCTTTGTCAAAGGCAGGGATAAGCGAGAAAATCCTTCGATAAACCGACGATAATACCCTGCTAATCCCAAGAAACTACGTATCTCTGTCACAGATGTCAGTGTTTTCCATTCCAGCACACCTTCTACCATTGCAGGATCCACCGCAATTCCATCCTTTGTGATCACGTGTGTGACACTCTCGTTTTACATTTCGAAAATAATAAATATTTCCAAAAGTAAAATACTTGCTATAAAAGTTAGGACTAGAAAATTTTTCTTTTTAATTGATACTTGCTCAATCATAAACACTTTTAATCGGAACAAACATTTGAATTCGGCTTAATAATACCTTAATTAAAAAAAAAACTCTCGAGACAATGTTTTTTCTAATATAATAAAACATTTTCATAGCATTCCTTGAAAAGTATTATTGTCCCTTGAATTTGATCGAGTGCATAGATTATGAACTTATCGCCGAATCCTTTTTACGTTAAAATCAGAGTATGCGGAAGTAAAAAAGTAATACTTGTGGGGCACTGCTGAGGTAAATAAAACATCATATGCATATATATATATATATGTCAAGATAAAAACTCCACCAGTATCATTAGTAGCAAGTAACATAAGTCGAGATAGCAAGAGTTTATAAGACATATACAACCCAGCTGCATAAAATAAAACCTCACTCTAAGACCTCTCAAAATATATATAATATATCACATAATCGCAAAATAGAAGTCCCAGAGCAGGTCATCCGTGTCCTCAGCAACTCCTCAGATCCTCCACAGCTCTATCCCTAGGATCTAGGATCCAAAACATCCACGCTATGCAGGCTCCTATGAACCAGCGGGTCCACCTCTAGCAGAAACATTCGGCTCGACATGCACCTCCTCCTCGCTCTCATCCTCTATAGGGTCCTCCTCGACCTCGCCCGACTGTGTGGAAACCCTACCACTGGGTCTAGGATCTGCAGAAGCAGTCCTCTCGAAATCAGTCGGACCAGGAGAAGGAGTCTCCTCAGTGACAACTCTATGGGAGGAAGGGTGAGAACGAGTGGCAGCTCTAAAACGAAAACTATGAAAACGACGCACAGGTCGAGCCGGGGGTGGTCCTCTATATGTATAAAAGGGTGGAACATGCATAGTATAGACTAAAAGGATCCTAAATCGACGAGGTCGCACTCGCACCAGAGGGTTGGGGTGGTAGAGAGTGATCTCCACCTCCCCCTCAAAAGTGGCACGGTGCTCCTCATACGTCCATATACCACTAGGGATAGGGCGTATCTCGATGCAAGCTAGGTATCTGGCCATCACCTAAACAGGGCACAGGGAGTAAGTATACACATATACATAATTGATAAAGACTAAAATTGCAAACACAAGTATGTCATGGACAGATAACAATGCAAGTACATATGAACACACCAATTTTCAACATTATATCTCTTATAATGCAAGTGGCATGATGTATGATTTTCTATCCACAACCGAGGCCTCTAAAGTCCATCTTGGACGTCCATCCAATACACCCTTGTGTTCCCGGAACACTGACATTCATTCCCAGAACGTAATGCCAAACCATACTTGGATAATAAGCATCACTCCCGGAGTGTGCACCATGTTCCCAGAACGCATACGTTCCCAGAACGCATAAAAACCAGGTCCCGGACACTGGCCACATTCCTAGAATGTGTCATCAAGTAGGTTACAATTTGGTACTCCCGGAGTACCCTCCTCATATTCCCAGAATATGATAAACGTTCCTACCAACCAAACTTCCATTCTATATGGATGCACAATTATTAGGGTTGGTTTTATATTTACATTAATTACTGTGATTTAGAAATATTCCAATTTCCCTTTTGAATGATTTATTTGAGGAATAATCTTTGGCACAAAATTCTCCTTTGAATTATCTCAAAAACATGCCCTTAAGCTTAGATTGGGAAAACATAACCAATGGTATTCAAAAACTTAACTTTTTATTTTTCAGATTCAGGTACTAACCGGTTACAGTTTCAGGCTAAGCGGTTAGAATTACAGACCTGAACTGTTTACCATTGTAATTCAGAAAAACCCTTTTTCTTGAATTCTCTACCCAATCCATAAACAAGTTTAACATTGTTTTATACCTCAAAAACCACTATTTTTATCATTCAAAGGTCTAAATCACATTTCATTCTCCAATGAGCCTAATTTCCTACTTGAAATTATCTCATTACACTAAGGTATTAACTCTTTGATTGCAATCTGAACTATAACAATGAAATCAACTTGTTTTTCAGATTGTTTTCCATGAAATTGAGGCCTAGATTTGAGTAGGATTTATAAGACCACAATGCTGATTTTGTAAACTTATTTTCTTTTGCATTTTTACAGTGTCTAACCGGTTACGAATCTCGAGTAACCGGTTAGATTATGCAGTCAGCCACTAAAACATGAGTTTTAACAAACCATTCTCTTCACTACTCAAATCTAACCAAATTTCAACCTTTAACAGAGTTCATATACCTTAAATAAATATGTTTAAGCACAGAAACATATATAATTTTGCATGCATTTGGTTTAGTGCATCAAATTGCATAAAAATCCATACAAACACAATTCAATACCTCAAATCACATATTATACATTTAGCTTCTGAATTCCACATTAAATCACTTGCATGCATCAATATAAGATTGCTCAAAACAACAGTGAGCTGAGATTTGGCCTCCAAGCCTTTGTGCTTCACACACATAATGCCCTTTTTGAGTTTTGCTAACTCAAATCCTAATTCACTTGATTTTTAGTCTAAATCTAGTATAAGGTAGACTTCTCCCATACCTCTAAGTTGATTTTGATGAGTATAACCTCTGAACTTGAAGAAAATCCACAATCTCCTCACAATTCCTAAGTTCTGCTCCCAGTCACGATTGTCCAGCAACAGGGTCCAAAAACCACCCAATTTGACATAGTAATTGGCCAAAGAAATTGGGGAAAACGAGTAGAACTCAATCTAGGTAACATGCACTAAGAGATAGAAGAGATTGGAGGCTTAATGATGGACTGTACTTACCAAAATCAAAGCTACAAAACCAGAAGAACACAGAATTCAGTCTCCAACTCTTAGCTTCTAAGATCAATTCCTCCTCCCACACGAACACTCAGCTCACAAAGTTTATATCACTGAAAAGCCCTTGATTCAAGCTTTTCAAAAGTGTATGTTTCGCTCTCTAACTCTCAAGGAAGGAGACGAATTGCTCAGAACGAATTTGAAACCCTAATTGCCCTTCTTCAACACAAATTGCAGAAATCAACCTCCAATTCTTCAGAAATTCAACTATTTATAGGCAAATTGGAGTAGCATGCACATTGACGCGTGTTTTCCACTGAATTTAGGGCATTACTAACCGGTTAGATCAGTACAAAATTTAAAAATTAATATTTTTAAATCTTTCCCTCCAAGAACTTTTCAATATTCCATTTAGGTCCTAATCCAGGGACTAAAATGCAATATTCTTATATTTTTCATTTATTTGCCATATAAAAATATCTCAACTTATTTTTATATTTCAGGCTAATTAAATACAAAACATAAACTTGGAAATTCATATAAATTAATAATAATACTTTTATTATTAATTTCCTTATTATCCGGGAGACGAAAATTAGGGGTGTTACACTACTCCCCCACTTAAAAGGAATTTCGTCCCCGAAATTCTAGCTTACAAAACAACTCCGGATACTCTTGACGCATCTTTTCCTCTAATTCCCACGTAGCTTCAGACACGTCAGCATTTTCCCATATGACCTTTACTAAAGGTATCTGCTTTCCCCTGAGCTGCTTAACTTCACGATCTTCTATCTGAACCGGTCTGGTCTCAAAGGTAAGGTTTTCCTTCAAAGTTAGGTCATCAGGTTGGAGTTTTAAAATAACTGATGGATCAAGCACATACTTCTTCAGTTGCGAAACGTGAAAGACGTTGTGCAAGTTGGATAGAGAGGGTGGTAGAGCTAGTTGATAAGCAACAGGACCGATTCTCTTAAGGATCTGATATGGACCTATACACTTAGGCGAAAGCTTTCGAGTTCTCAAGGCTCTACTAATTCCTTTCATCGGAACTATCCTAAGAAACACATGGTCGCCTTCCGAAAACTCTAATGGTTTTCTCCTCTTATCAGCATAACTCTTCTGCCGACTCTGAGCCGCTTTCATCTTTTCTTGAACCATCCTAATCTTCTAAGATGTCCGCTAAATCATTTTCGGTCCAACCATTAAATTCTCCCCCACTTGGAACCAACATAGCGGGGTTTGACATTTCCTTCCATACAACGCCTCAAACAGTGCCATCCCAATACTTGCATGATAGCTGTTGTTGTATGTGAATTCTGCAAGAGGTAGCACTTGATCCCAACTTCCTTGTTCTTCAAGTGCACAAGCCCGCAACACATCCTCCAAAGACTGAATCGTTCTCTCCGTCTGGCCATCAGTCTGTGGATGATACGCAGAACTCAATTTCAATCTCGTTCCCATAGCATCATGTAAACTTTGCCAGAATTGCAAAGAAAATCTGGGATCTCGATCCGACACAATACTCGAAGGTACTCCGTGAAGTCGAACTACCTCTTTAATATAGATCTGGGTAAGCTTATTCAAAGGATAGCGCATATTTATCGGAATAAAATGCGCCGACTTGGTTAACCTATCCACAATCACCCAGATTGCATCATGATTTGCTGCTGTCCTTGGCAAACCAGACACAAAATCCATTGAGATGCTATCACACTTCCATTGGGGAATACTCAAAGGTTGCAACTATCCTCTTGGTTTCGGATGTTCTACCTTAGCTTTTTGACAAATCAAGCATGTCACCACATATTCTGCAACATCTTTTTTCAATCCAGACCACCAAAACATCTTCTTCAGATCCTGATACATTTTGGTTGATCCCGGATGCATACTCATCCGACTCTTATGTGCTTCATCAAGAATCAATCTTCTAACCTCCTGATCTCTTGGTATACAAATCCTTGTCCTAAAACAAAGGATTCCATCCAACCCAATCTTGAAATCAGGTTCCTTTCCTTCTGAATCTAATCTCATCTTTTCCATCAATTCTCCATCCGCTTGTTGCAACTCCCGAATTCTTTCCAAGAACTCGTTTGTAATCTGCAACATTCCTAACTTGATACTTGATGGCTCCACTTGCGTCAACAAGCTCAAGTCTCTAAATTCTTCAATCTATGCTGCTTCCTTAACCATCATTGCACTTATGTGGATTTCTTTCCGACTCAAAGCATCTGCAACCACATTTGCTTTACCCGGATGATAGTGGAGTTTAAAGTCATAATCTTTCAAAAACTCCATCCATCTTCTTTGCCTCATGTTCAACTCTTTCTGATCGAACAGATATTTCAAACTCTTATGGTCACTAAATACTTGGAATGTAGTGCCATAGAGATGATGTCTCCAAATTTTTAAGGCAAACACGATCGCAACCAATTCCAAATTGTATGTCGGGTAATTCACCTCATGATTCTTCAATTGTCGCGATGCATAAGCCACTAGTCTTCCTTCTTGCATCAATACACAACCCAATCCTTGCTTAGATGCATCACAGTACACTTCAAAGCTTTTGTGAGGATCAGGTAAGATTAACACAGGAGACGATGTTAACCTTTCCTTCAACTCACGGAAACTAACTTCACACCTATCATCCCACACGAACGGTTGATCTTTCTGAGTCAACTTAGTCAAAGGCAACGCAATCATGGAAAATCCTTCTATAAACTGACGATAGTATCCAGCTAGCCCCAAGAAACTTCTCACCTCAGTCACAGTCTTGGGCTGTTCCCAGCTTAGCATTGAACTTACTTTCGCTGGATCCACCGCGATTCCTTCCTTAGAGATCACATGCCCTAGGAACTTCACCTCATTCAACCAAAACTCACATTTCGTAAGTTTGGCATATAATTGCTTCTCCTTCAGGACCTTTAACCCTATCCTGAGATGTTCTTCATGCTCCCCCGGATTCTTAGAATAGACCAGAATATCATCGATAAACACTACCACGAATAAATCCAGGTAGGGTCTAAAGATCTGGTTCATATAATCCATGAACATAGCAGGTGCATTAGTCAATCCGAACGGCATCACAACATACTCATAATGACCGTATCGAGACCGAAATGCAGTCTTGGGTATATCCTCTTCCTTTATCCTGATCTGATGATAACCCGATCTCATATCAATCTTGGAAAATACTGCAGCTCCCCTAACTTGATCCATAAAGTCATCAATCCTTGGCAAAGGGTACTTATTATTAATGGTGACCTTATTCAACTGTCTGTAATCCACACACATTCTCATACTCCCATCCTTCTTCTTTACAAACAGTAATGGAGCTCCCCAAGGCGAAACCCTTGGCCTGATCATCTGCTTCTGCAGTAATTCCTCTATCTGCTTCTTCATTTCTGCTATTTCTGGTGGTGCCATCCTATAAGGAGCAATAGAGACGGGACCAGCTCCAGGGACTAAGTCTATCCCAAACTCTATCTCTCGCTTCGGAGGTAGTCCTGGTATCTCCTCAGGAAATACTTCCGGAAATTCCCTCACCGCAGGAATCTCTTCTATCGGCATCGACTCTTTTTCCCCAGTAGCAGAGAACAAACACATATAACCTTCAGGTTCAAGGGTCCTACATTGAATTGTCTTTTCCTCACAATTGATGATCACTTGGTTCTTCATCAACCAATCCATACCCAAGATCACATCCAATTGTAACTTAGGAAGACAAACCAAATTTACCTTGGAAAGACGACCCAAAATTTCCACATTATCCCCTAAACAGACTTTAGCGGTAAAAATCGGTATTCCAGTAGGGGTATCTATACTAAGATAGTAAGGTGAATCGGAAACAACAAGATTCAACCTATTTACACATTCAGGAGAAACAAAAGAATGTGTAGCTCCAGAATCAAACATGATTTTGCAAGGTTGATTATTAAGCAAAAAGTTACCTTGCACGAGATTCGGGGTTTGGGTTGCTTCATTACCACTCAGGGTAAACACTCTTCCTTGCACCACATTCTTGCCAGCAGATCCCTTTGCATCATCTTTTGCAGACTCCTTGCATTCACGAGCAAAGTGACCTTGCTTTCCACACTTGAAACATCCTCCTATGGACCCGCAGAATTGACCATGATGATAATGCCTACACTTCTCGCAATACGGAGCATTATTGCGAGACTTGTTCTTGTTATCAATCACAGCTTTGCCCTTGCCTTTGTTCTTCTGAGAATATGGACCATTACTCCGATGATCAAACCTCTTCTTCCTCTGTGGTCCATAGTTCTGTCCAACCCCTTTCCCTTGACTTCCAATCAACTCAGCCTTCTTGTCATCCTTATACATTCTGCACATATCCACAAGTGCAGGGAAACTCTGAATCCTTTGATAACTGAAAATAGACTTCAGCTCCGGTCTCAGTCCACCTTCAAACTTAACGCACTTACTCCTTTCATCAGGGTTATTTATGTAGTAGGGAGAGTATTTCATTAGCTCCTCGAATCTAGCAGCATACTCTCCTACACTCATATCCCTCTGCTTCAATTGCATGAATTCCACTTCCTTCTTTCTCCTTAAATCTTCTGGAAAATATTTATTAAGAAATTTCTCCATAAATACTCCCCAGTTGATTGCTCTCCTTTCAAAATTCAGCAATTGGACAGTGTGATCCCACCAGTTTTCAGCTTCCCCGTGAAGCATGTAAACTGCATAGGTTACCTTTTCATCAGAACACTCTAGAGTTCGGAAAATCTTGTTGATCTCATACAACCACTTGTTCGCCTCATCAGGTTTGTATCCGCCTTCAAACCTTGGTGGATTGCACTTCCTGAACTCCGACAGAGTCTTAGCATCATAATTCGCCATATTGCCAACAGGTGGGTTACCAGCTCGCCCTTGAGATGGCTGCTGTCGCTACTGTTGCTGCATGCCTTCCAGCACGGTCGTAATTCGTTCTAACATTTCGTTCGTAATATTTCTATTTCTGGTTGCCATAGAAAGACCTGCACTACGGGCTTTGGGTCACTAAAAAGGTCTTTAAACATAAATGCCACTTACTCAAAACATATTCAATTAACATTGAATTCATACTTAGCTGCATCATCGGGGCCATTAGGGACAGGACCAATGCTCTGATACCACCGAAGGTGTGACACTCTCGTTTTACATCTCGAAAATAATAAATATTTCCAAAAGTAAAATACTTGCTATCAAAGTTAGGACTAGAAAATTTTTCTTTTTAATTGATACTTGCTCAATCATAAACACTTTTAATCGGAACAAACATTTGAATTCGGCTTAATAATACCTTAATTAAAAAAAAACTCTCGAGACAATGTTTTTTCTAATATAATAAAACATTTTCATAGCATTCCTTGAAAAGTATTATTGTCCCTTGAATTTGATCGAGTGCATAGATTATGAACTTATCGCCGAATCCTTTTTACGTTAAAATCAGAGTATGCGGAAGTAAAAAGTAATACTTGTGGGGCACTGCTGAGGTAAATAAAACATCATATGCATATATATATATATATATATATATATATATATATATATATATATGTCAAGATAAAAACCCCACCAGTATCATCAGTAGCAAGTAACATAAGTCGAGATAGCAAGAGTTTATAAGACATATACAACCCAGCTACATAAAATAAAACCTCACTCTAAGACCTCTCAAAATATATATAATATATCACATAATCCCAAAATAGAAGTTCCAGAGTAGGTCATCCGTGTCCTCAGCAGCTCCTCAGATCCTCCACAGCTCTATCCCTAGGATCTAGGATGCAAAACATCCACGCTATGCAGGCTCCTATGAACCAACGGGTCCATCTCTAGCAGAAACAGTCAGCTCGACATGCACCTCCTCCTCGCTCTCATCCTCTACAGGGTCCTCCTCGACCTCGCCCGACTGTGTGGAAACCCTACTGTAACACCCCGCAAATTCCTCGTACTGTTTTAAACAACTAAAAGATCTATTTGAAGAAAAAGTTTTTGAAAGAGTGTTTTTTTGAAGTAAATTTCTTAATTAATGATGTCAAGTGGTGAATAATTTTGAAGAAATGATTATGTGTTGGACATTTTTGGTGTTTTAAAGAAATTGTGATTTTATCAAAGAAAGATTTTTGTTTAAAATGAAATTTTGGGTTTGTTAACTTTAAAAATCCATATCTTTTCAACCGTAACTCCGAATTTTATGATCCTTATATGAAAACGATCGTATTAAAAAGTAGATTTCAAAAATGTAACTTTTATAATTTTATGAGTTGGTTTGCAAAAAATTTATTTTTAGGTATTTAAAGGACGAATTTTGAGTGAATAAATTGGTAAAAATAGTTAAGGACTTCAAATGAATTTTTCCTTTTGGGAATATCTTTAATATATTAAAATATGATTTTCGAAAATGAAATAAGGGCCATAAGTGCAACAAATAAGTGCAGTTTATTATTTAAAGAAATTGTGTTTAATTGTTAATGTGTATGCTTGATCAAGTGTGTGAATGAATATGAATGTGTGTATAAATGTGTGCATAATGTGGTTTGTGTATGTATGTATGTATGATATATTAAAGTGTGCTTATATGTATATAATTGTGTGAATGGTGGTATAAGTGTGATTTCCTAAGTAATGTTGCATAATTAGTAATTAAAATGTGATTAGGAGATAAAAAAATTATATATAGGACATGTGTTTGCATGGGAGATTGCCACGGCTTGGGTGGTGTGTGTGCATGAAGAGGGTATGTGTGAGATGTGAATGAGTGACACATGTATGAGTGGGTGTATGTGTAAGTGTAAGATGCATTTGCATGTTGACTAAGTGGAAAGGAAAATAAAATAAAAAGAAAATAAAACAAAGAAACTTGGAGACCAAGTAGAAGCCTAGGATGCCAAAGACTACCCCTCCTAGAAGGTGTGTTGGTCGACCAAAAAATAAGGGCCAAAGAAGGGAGAAGATATTTCACTCTTAATCCTATTTCCTTTCCATTCATTTCATTAGTCCCACTCATTCTTCTATTTCCTTCTTTCCTACGTTCCTTTCTTCCCTTCTTCCATCTCCTTTTCACACCAACACAAATACACTTGGTGTTGGAGTATCATCAAGCTCAACACCTTTAGAAAAAAAAAGAGAGAAAGCCATGGAGAGAAAGAGAGAGAGAGAACTGTAAGGAAGAAGAAAAGAAGGAGAAGAGATCAAACCAAAACCTAGAACTCTTCCTTGAAGATCCAAGAACTTAGAGTAAGAAGACATTGATTGGATGGGTGATTTGAAGAACACAAGAAGTTTAGAGTAGCTTTTATTTTTCTAAGCCTATTGGATTTTCATTTCTTCCTTGCATGTCTAGTTCTATGGTTGATGATCTATGGTTATGTGTAATGTTTAAGCTTTAATCTTGAATTTCAAGAATCAAATGAACTTGTAATAAACTAGATTAAGGACTTTATGTTTCGGTTAAGGCTTTTCTTGATAGATCTTAAAGTTTTTCAAACTAAATCTAAAGGTTTGATGATGATCATGATGTTTGATGTACATGCATGTGTTATTTGTGCCTTGATCTTGAATTTTTAAGAGTAAATGAACTTATAAAACACTAAACTAAGAACTATGTAATTCGGCCATGAATGGAAGATTAGATCTTGATGCTTTTAAATTTATTCTAAGTCCTTGCATGTTAACTTTAGGCTCATAAAAGTTGATTTGAGCTGAGGTTATGCTTGATTTTGATTTATTTTTGAAGAAGTCTTTAATTTTGTCTTGATCTTTGAAAAAGTTTGATCTTAAGTCATGCATGTGATCTTCAAAACAAAAAGCTTTGATCTTGTGTTTATTTTTGGTACATGCTGTGATGTCCTAGACGGTGAGGTCCTCCAAGGGTAGGAGAAGACCTTCAAAGGAGCCTCTGTCTAGGGTTGATCTGTGATGTTTGATGGGAGTCCTCGAGTGGCTAAGGAAGAGAGCCAGAAAGTAACCCTAATCACTGGTGTGTGAGAGTGACAATTAGGGTTAGAGGACGTACCTGAGCCCCATGTAGTACGGAGCTACTTATAGGGGGGAGCTGGTTGCCCTAATGGGCTTGCTTTAGGCCCAAGTAGGGCCAGCCTGTACTGAGCTATGAGTGGATGAGCTGTCCTTGTGGATAAGATGGTGAGCTGTCCTTGTGGATAAGATGGGAAGGCGTCATCATGTCCTTGGTGTCGGACTTGGGAAGGGGTCGGACTTGGACATCGGACCTGAGTTGGAGCATGAGGTCGGCCTGTATCTGGCGTTTGTTCGGCCGTTGAGCTTTAAGCTCGGCCAAGCGTTCAGAAGGCTTCCTAAAGGGTCCTTAGGTCTTGGGCAATGGTTCTGAGGATCTCGGCTAGGCCGAGTCCGCCACATAAGCCCCCCAGCTCGGTCAAGGCTATCGGGCCTTGTTCCGAGGTCGTGGTTTAGGTCCTTCTCCCAAATCCACCATATAAGAGCCGAGAACACCACATAAGCCCCCCAGCTCGGTCAAGGCTACTAAGCCTTGTTCCGAGGTTCTAAGGAGCTCGGACGATAAGTCTGCCAAGAGCTAGATTCAGCTGTCTCTGACGTCTTCTCGTTATGACAGAGCGGGTTTGATAGCTGTCTATTCATCAGTACCGAAGTGACGTTTGCTTTTACCAGATCTGACACGTGTCAGAAATCGCGATTTACGAAATGTCACCATCATTGTGACGTTGCTCGAGGTCCGTTATTTCAGCTACTGTGCGCCACGTGTCCTAACATGCGGGGTTGCGCGTTGGGCTGGGCCGTCTAGGCCAGGCCCATAATTCAAAATAGGAGGGAAAACGGTTCTCCTCTTACTTTGACTAAATAAACTATTCCTTTTTCTAATTCTCTACCAAACATTCCCTTTTTTGAAAACGTTTCTTCCTGCCCCCCACGAAACCCTGCATCTCCCCCCAAGCCTTTTCTCCTTCAAAAACACTTTCTTTCTCTCACGATTTCAGTGCTTTCGATTTTCTTTGCTCTCTCTTCCAGCCAGGGATCTCTTGTCGTAGCCGATCCCTCTCAGATTCATATTCATCAGGTATTGCTTCTTTTTCTGCCTCTCTTCTCGTTTTCTTTTCCTTCGTTCTTGCGGTTCTGCGGTTCATGTGATAAGGGTTTAGTGCTTCTTCGTTTCTGTTCTTTATATTCACGGAATGGGGGGTTTTCTCTAGATTGTGGAGTTTTGATTTTTGGGGAGTGGTATTAGGATTTATGGTCTTCTTTGGGTTGGGCATGTTTTGGGATTTTTGGAGAGTTTTTGATTACGGTTTTTTGTTTATTTTTCAGAAAATCAAAGGAGTAGATTGGGTTCAGTATGAGTAGGGAATGGTTTAGGAAATGGGCTCGGGTAGTCTCCCTGTCATCTAGCAGTAGTGAGGAGGAGGACGGCTCTTCCTCCTCGTCCTGTTCCTCCACGGAGGTAGATGAGGCGCTCCGTCGCCAAAGGGAGTATAGGCAGAAATACGAGAGGCGGGTTCTGGAGGTTGATCCCGTTGAGGTAGTCTATCCTCGGGATTGGGAGGAGAAGAGGGAGTGGATACGGCAGTACGCATGGGCCGAGTTCGTTGACGGTAGGGAGCGTGCCGACTTCGAGAGGATGGAGAAGGAGGGGATGTTCGAACGGGGGGTACCTGTGGTAGAGGGGCATCCAAGGAGGGTGCCGTCAACCGAGGACCTGCGCAGGCATCTCGAAGCCAACAGGGCAGCAAGGTCCTCACCGCCACCCCCTCCACCACCTCCACCTCCTCCCCCGCCACCTCCACCACCAGAATTCACCCATACCCACAGTGGACCTTACACCATCCACACCGGAGACACTACAAATCCAACCCAGCTTCATGGCGGAGGTCGGCGCGTACAGTTACGCTCTGAGCTCGGAGAAACCAACACTGAACAACACCGCCACCATGGCGAACGTGCTCATTCTGTCAGCACGACACACCGTTCCCACTCTCGACAGTCTACGCTTTCTCGAGATGCCGAACTCTTATCCTTGATGAGACAGCAGATGAGAATCGTAGAACAGCAAGGTAAAGCTATTGCAGATCTCCAACAAGTTGCTATGCAACGTTTGGCTGAACGAGCCGTTGTTCAAGCTCCGGCCCCAAATGATTTCCCCCCACCACCCCCTCCACCACCTCTTCCACCGCAACCTCCGTTAACTCCACAAACCTTTGCAACACCACACACAACTGTAACACAACTTACACCACCCCCTGACCAGCAACAACCTGATTTGGATGACTCCCACCCTGGTCATCCGTTTACACCAGCCGTCATGGCCTATGAACCACCACCTGGGCACCTCGGGCCCAGCAATATTCCCAGATACAATGACCTCACAGACCCTCAGGAGCATGTTCTTTCTTATGAGGGAGCTGTGAACTTTCATGGTGGAGGAGATCGGCTCAAGTGTCGAGCTTTCTCTATGACCCTCCAGGCCCCGGTCCTCCGATGGTACTCAACACTTCCCAAGAATTCTGTCAACAACTGGGCCGAAATGAAGCGAGTCTTCCTTAACAGATACACTGCTAGCTGCGTACAACCCAGGTCAGACCACACGCTAGTGACAGTGACCCAGAAACCAGAAGAATCCTTACGTGCGTACTTGCACAGGTTTCATAGCGAATCCAGCTCAGTCCCTAATCTATCTCCCGAGGTGGCGGTCCTCCTGTTAACCCAAGGATTGGCAGAAGGAGGGTTCAAAGATTCACTTATTGGAAAGCCACCAAGGGACATGGCTGAGCTGAGACAGAGATCAAAAAAATACATCAATCTTGAAGAATTCAACAAAGGACAGTCAAGTAGGATGGAAAACACTCAAGCCGCCTCGCAGAATGCCCTGCCCCGAGGTCGACCTCGCGGCAACAGGGATGAAAGAGGAGGAAGAGCGGACCAGGGTGACCGAGGTCGTTCTCAAGTTGGCCAGCAAGAGGACCGCCGACGTCCGTACATCACTAAGTACGATTCTTACACTCCCCAGACGGTCCTGAGGTCTCAAGTCTGGAGAGAGACCATGCAGACCGAACTCGGGAGTGTACCTCGGCCCCCTTTCCTCAGAAATCAAAACTATGTTAGGGATAAATCCAAATATTTCAACTTTCATGACGGGTACGGCCACCATACCGATCAATGCACTTGGCTTCGGGATGTCATTGAGGATATGGTGAGAAGGGGCAAACTGCAGCAGTATGTGCGCGAAGCGGTGGAAAGACGGGGCCGAAGAAGATCTCGCAGCCCAGACAATGATAAGGGAAAAGCCAAAACCGACCCATCCCCTGAGAAGAAGGAAGAGGAACCACAGCGGGTAAACATGGTTGTGGTACAAGATCTAGACAAATTACCGGAAAACTTCCGAGTTGAAACTATCTCGGGAGGTTTCGCCGGTGGCGGAGAAAGGAGGGCGGAGGGGAAAAGGTACGTCAACCAAGTTCTCGCTGTCCATCACAAACTTGTTTACAAAAAGCCATCTCGGAATGTTCCCATTGTTTTTTCTGACCAAGATATGGAAGACGTCATACCAGATCACAACGATCCTATGGTGATAACGGCGTTAATTGGCAATATTGAGGTCGCTCGAGTCTTCGTTGACCAAGGAAGCTCGGCCGACATTCTCTTTTTTCATACTTTCCAAGCTTTGAAGCTGAGGTCTGCCGACCTCGTAGGATTCGAAGGTAATCTCATCAGCTTCATAGGTGAGGCAATCCGCCCCCTGGGAGCCATTCATCTCCCGATGACCCTAGGCAACCAGCCTTCGACCCGAACGGAGATCATCAAATTTTTAGTGGTTGACTCTGACTCCCCGTATAATGTAATACTGGGACGAACCTGCTTACAAGCTTTTGGGGCAGTGGTTTCAACAGTACACCTGGCCATGAAATTCGTTGGATCAGACGACAGGTTGTTACGGTCAAGGCTGACCAGGTGAAAGCTCGGCTCTGCTACAATGCGAGCCTACGGGAGGTAAAAAAGAAGCAGAAAGAGTTCACTGATCCGACATTATCCAAGGGAAGAGTCTTATTGGACGAGGTTCAGTTCGAACGAGATATTCATAGGTCCCCTCCTCGTGAAAAGGGGGTGGTAATTCCCCCCTTCACCTCTGCCCCAAGCAAAGATATCAACATAGATGCCAAACTTCTCCAAAAAATCCAAGATGTAGTTAAAGGAAATGAAAAGTACAAACTTGCTCATACTCAAGTGCTGCAGTTTTATATACGTACGTACTAGCTTCTCATTTAGCACTAGCCACCTAAATGTTGCATGGCGCTATGCACAGCCAATGTCTTCTAGATAAGATCGGCTCATATGCACAGTGTACAAGGGACACCCGATAAAGAACAGACTGCTGTGAAATGTTTCCACATAGCTTCACTCACTCTCTTTTACCTCGGGGCCGAGGACACCCACCTCGGCTAAGGTGGGTAGATCCGAGTTCCCTACCGTATACACTTATATACAATACCTTTATTCAGAGGAAAACTTATAAGATTACTGCGCTCACTGAGTCATCCGAGTGTGTCCGAGGTATTAATACGAGGTTTTAAACACCAGTGTTTTGGGTACAAGTTTTTTAGGTCCAATCAGGCCGAAATACAACAAGTTGATAAAGGACTTGTATTCTCAAAAGTAGTTTTACTTAGAAACGACCTCGGACGCAGCATATATGCCACAAGTTAAAACAAGAACTTGCATAAAAGTCTCAATATGCGACAAGTCCCAAACACTTGCATTCTTTCTTAAAATCCTTTCTGGTGACCACCTAACCAATCGCAATACGGGTCCGAGGTCGAACGAATAAACATGCAATGAGTTGGTAAAGAAAAACTCGCGTTCGTGCAACAAGTTAAAGAAAAGGCTTGCATAACTCCGACCTCGGACATAGTACATATGCAACAAGTTGGAGTAAAACCTTGCATAAATATAACAGCATGCAACAAGTTAAAACTGGAAATAAACTTGCATTGAAATGAAATGTTGTACACAATAAGCAAAGCAAAATACAATCCCACATTGTCAAACATGTTATAAAAAAGAGAACATAGACAAATCATAAGCTGCCCAGCATAAGGGACTTACGCTGCCTCATCCTCGACATCAGAAAGGACAACCGAGCGCGGGTCAAACTCCTCATCCATTTTCTCAACCAAAGGGTTGGGCAGATTCTCTTCAGGCTGGTCCAGGTCAACCTCGGCCCCTCCCCTGTCATAATCAACCATCTTTCCATCTTCCACTCCGAACCCGGCAGATGCGCCGACATACCGAATTCGGAGCCCCTGGTTCATATGAAGAATCTGCTCAACCGCACTGGTGAAAACCTTGCTTGCCACCCTTTCAAGGTCGAAGTCCGACTCGGATGCTGCCACCTTATGCTTAAGAGCTTGAGCAGCCCTCTTCTTCAGCAAATTCCTAACTTTTTCCACCTCGGCAAGGCCCTCCTGCCGACCAGCCTCCTTAGCATCTGCTTTGGCTTGGGCCAAATCTTCTTCATGTCTTTTTTGAAGCTACTCCATTTTTCGGCGGTGCTCCTCCTCAGCCTCGGATAACTTTTGTTCGGCTGATCTCTTGCCACTCTTCAGTTCCTCCACCTCGGCCGCCATAGCCGACCGAGCTTTTTTCTTAGCAGGCGAAACACCATCCGCCACATCATCAGCCACTTCGGCCAGCACGTTAAACATGGTTGTTGCCCTTTTTAATTGGCAAGCCATCTCTTCAGCTTTTTTCTTCCACTCAGCACCCGACATCTTGACAAGAGTATCTTTCAGTGAAGGTTTGGCAAGGGTAGTCGGCAGCCTCGGTTGGGTTCCAGTGCCTGAAGGCGGCGTATCCGCAACAATGGCTACCTCGGCACTTGGACTAGGCGATGCAAGAGGAGGTGGGGCAATGATGACGGCAAGTGGGGTAGGATGGAGTGGACCAGAGTCGGCCGAAAGCGTATCAGTGGAAACCTCGGACGACACGGCATCAGCAGAAGGAGCATCGGACTTCTTCTTCCTCCGAGCTTCTAAAGCAGCTTTCAGCGCTCTGGAGGACATCTCTGACCAATGTTCTTCTGAAAAAAAAATTTAGTAAGAGAATCGAAAGAAAATGTACAAGTCTAAGAGCAAAAGTAACTACCAATTTTCGTCAAGACCTCGTTGTCAGGACACTTCATGAAAACTCCAACATCAAGTTGGAATTTCCGAGCACGATATTCGGTCTGAAAATGGTGGGCCGTTACGAACTCGTCGGCATCCAAGGTTACACCCGACCACCTTTGCGGCGTGCTAGTATGGCGATTAAAGAACTCGGGAGTCCACTCCAAAGGGAACTTCGGTCCCGTCTCGGACCGAAACCAAGGTAGCGCCGCTCCAACGCACTTGTATTTAAAAAATCTTGGTTTAAAATGTTTCCAAGATTCGGAGAACATGCCGAACAGCCCACAGTGAGCTCGGGCCTTAGCCGACACCAAAAGACGACCAGTGACCCCGTCCTTATTGCTGACGAACGGGTTGTACATCCATAAAAACAGCCGAACAGTGCATACCAAATTTCTGGCTCTGCAGTACTTTTGGAATGCTCGGAGAAACGACCAAGTATTGGGGTGAAGTTGGGAAGGAGCTAGTCTGAGCTCGTTTAAAACCCTCATTTCCAGATCGGTGAACGGGAGGGTCACGCCGAGATTATGAATCAGGTCGGCGTAAAAGAAGAAGGAATTATTGTCAGTCCGGCTGCATATCCTGTCATTTGCCGAACAGGGAAGTACTTCGTAAGAAGTCCCGGTGGCGTCCCCTGGGCAAGGCAGCACGGCCCTCCTTACCTCAGCAAGCTTGTCCTTGGAACAAAGGCTGGACTGGACTCCTTTGGGCTCCACGTCTACCCACTCATATTGGTCGGCATCGAAAGGCGCGGGGTAAAGTTCAGGTCGACTGACACACTTCCTGGGCGGCATGGTACCTGTGGAAGAACAGGGGAGCTCGGTATTAGTCTTACGGGTTACAAAAAATAACCCCCCAGAGAACCCCCTCGAAGTAGTTCCGAGGGGCGAGCATCTCCCCTCTACCACAGGTACCCCCCGTTCGAACATCCCCTCCTTCTCCTCTGGACTGGTTGTTCTTCAGACATGGTAGAATCTTCTGGGTGGGGATGAAGTTTATCTTTCCACACAGACGGCGCCAATGTGATGTCCTAGACGGTGAGGTCCTCCTAGGGTAGGAGAAGACCTTCAAAGGAGCCTCTGTCTAGGGTTGATCTGTGATGTTTGATGAGAGTCCTCGAGTGGCTAAGGAAGAGAGCCATGAAGTAACCCTAATCACTGGTGTGTGAGAGTGACAATTAGGGTTAGAGGACGTACCTGAGCCCCATGTAGTACGGAGCTACTTATAGGGGGGAGCTGGTTGCCCTAATGGGCTTGCTTTAGGCCCAAGTAGGGCCAGCCTGTACTGAGCTATGAGTGGATGAGCTGTCCTTGTGGATAAGTTGGTGAGCTGTCCTTGTGGATAAGATGGTGAGCTGTCCTTGTGGATAAGATGGGAATACGTCACCATGTCCTTGGTGTCGGACTTGGGAAGGGGTCGGACATGGACATCAGACCTGAGTTGGAGCACGAGGTCGGTCTGTATCTGGCGTCTGTTCGGCCGTTGAGCTTTGAGCTCGGCCAAGCGTTCAGAAGGGTCCTTAGGTCTTGGGCAATGGTTCTGAGGATCTCGGCTAGGCCGAGTTCGCCACACATGCATGTTGTGTTGAGTAAAAAGATCTAGCCTTCCTTCATTTTCAAGTCGCGGTTTTGGTGCTTTTTACCCAAAGTGATTTTCATCTTTGATTTGTACTATGGTGAATAATTTTATGACTTGATCTACAAGACTTAAGAACATGCATGTTAATTTCTATATGATTCAAGAATTTCTAAAAAGTACATGTAAGAAAATTAAAATAAAAACATGGTTTGTGTGGTGATCATGATTCGGTTTTATGCTTAGATATTTTTAGAATTTTGTGTGAGGAAGTGCATAATTCAAAACCCATGAATCTTAAACTTTGCATGTTGAAAAATAAATCCAAGAATCTTGTTTTGTCATAATGAAATTTGACCTATACATAGGAATTAGACTAGGCCTCTTTTTCATGAAGTGACCAAAAAGAAATGAGTATGTTTTGTGGGATTATGTTAAGCTAAATTATTTAAGATAATGTTGTGATTAATATTTTTATATTCGGTTTTAATTAAAGAAAAAGGGGGTGAATTGATTGTATTGTACATGTTGATTTGAGAAATAAGATTTGTGGTGTGATGCTTGATTCAATGGATTGATTTAAGTTAAGGAAATAAATTAAAGCGTGGTAAATTTTCCATGAAAGCTCACGGATTTTCAATATAAAAGGAAGGAATAATTTCTTTATTTTGTGTTTTGGTGATGATCATGTTTTATGTAAAGAATGCTATGTTTGATTTGAAATGCTAAAATCGTTTTCTTAAATCCTATTCGGTTTAGTATAATAAGAGTATCTAAGATGGGTTAATCAATTGAAAATGAAATTTTATTTGGATGCTTGAAATAAATTAAGTTGATTGTGTGATTTAGATTTGTAATTTCTATCTTGTTTCTTTGATGTTACTCGGCCATGTAGTGTCAATAAGCCTAGGAGACTTAGTTGCATGAAAATAAATGTGCTTGGTTTGTATCTTTAGTTCCATCCGGTTTGTGAGTATTTGTGTGTGTCAAAGTGTTTGTGTTTTATGAAAATGAAGATGCTTAGAAAATAATCAATTGTTTGATTAAGTAATTATATGATATGATTTATTTGGTTGATGGATTTTATTTAAGTGACCGTCCAAGATTTATTTTATGATAAAAACTTTAGTTTTAAAGTATTAGTTGGAACTAAAGAATCGTCTAAAGTAAAAAGTGTTTTAAGATGTTTTTGGATTTTTATTAAAATGATTTCATGAAATAAACCTTTGCTGTCCAGACTTATTTAGAGTTTTTTCTTAACTTTAAAAAGGTACTCATGAAAGTTAAAGTATGATTTTCAAGTGGTAATTGATTTAAGAAAAGCCGGATTTAAAAACAGTGCATTTTTCGGTGCTTTCAAACATGTTTTAGGTTCTGTCCAAGACTGACCAGCAACTAAATCAAATGATTTAAATTATTTTATATGATGGCTTCAAATGATTTTGAAGAATTTAAAGTGCTAGAAAGTATTAGAGCTGTTTTGAGAAAATAATTACATTTTCAAGTATTCCGATAAGGAATGAAATGTGAAATGAGTTAAGAAAATATTTTCTTAATACCAATTAATGGCGTAAACATATTTTATTTAGTAAGAGGAATTTTTAAGACGAGGGATTGGGGCAGCTGGCAGAGACAATGATCCGAGGAGAGCGTACGCATTTAATTGCTGGACCTCAGGTGAGAGAGAAGCTATCCTAAGACACTGTGGTATTTAGGTGATTTATTAGGACGTCCCGCATCATCTCAAAGATCGGGACTACGTGGTTGGAGTCAGTAGTATAAGTGGCAATTGTTTGCCCTGTGTGGCCACTTATACGAAGGAGACGAAGACCACATTGTTGTTGTGTGATGGTTGTGTGAAATAGCATGCTTGCGAGTTTATTTATTTATTTATGCATGATGATAATTATATTGTGAATCAACATGGATAATATGCTATGTCCCGCAAAATAGAAATGAAATAAATAAGATTGTGAAGTAAAGACATAATGAGAAAGAAATAAAAATAAAGAATATGTGATTTATTGGAAAAGAGATAAAGTGTTGTGATTGGGGACAGACTTGATGATGAGGATGAGCTTAAGACAGAGCTGGGAAAGTGATGGGGTGTTGATTATAAAATGAAAGATGATGTGAGTGGAGCTGGGCTCCTTTGTGATATGGTTAAAATGAGACTGGTGTTGAGTTGAGCTTGCTCCTCCACTAGTACTCATTGAAACAATATGTTTTCAAAAAAAAAAAGTTTTGAAATAAGATTTTTGAAAAGGTTTATGAAAGGTGCTTTTGAAAAGGTTTGTGGAAAGAAATTTTAAAAAGGTTTTTGGAAATGAGAATTTTCGAAAAGAGTTTTTGAAGCAAGATTTTTGGTAGAATTTGTGAAAAGATATTTTTGAAAAGATTTTGAGAAAATTTGTAAAAGTTTGGTGAGTTGAGATCTTGAGAAAGAGGAAGATACGAGATTGTTGAGACAAGCTGTGTAATGAAATGCAAGTGTGATGATGGGAACCCAGCTCTGTGCTCTGATGAGAAAAGATTGTGCAAAGTTAGTGGTCGGGACTCATTAAAGGGATGCACGAGGGATGGGCCGACCTTAGGTTAATTAACAAAGATAAAAGACATTAAAAGACATTAACGCGGGGAGGTATGAGAGTGCGAAGTAGTGGATAGGAAGGTACCCCGGATATCAGGGATATTCGGCTTGTGAATGCAATAGGGTAGGCTCGGGCGGTAAAACGTCACGTTGCCTGACCCCCAAGATGGACGAATTTGAGAAAGGCTATTTCTGGAAAAGTTGTAGATCTTTTCCTTATCTTTAAAATGATATATAGATCGCCTCATTTGGATAAGCGTAGCTCAAGTTATGATCAAAACAGCGAATAGTGTCACTTTCTCGCATTTTGCGCGCCCAGGCGTGAAAATCCTGCGCCTGGGCGTGATGGCCTGCGCCTGGGCGCACTACGGTCAACTTTTCTTCATTTTTTTTCCTCTTTTTCTTCCCAAATCAAGTACTAAACTCTCATTCTTCATTCCTTTGCAAAAATCATTGTTTTAAGAGTTTAAATACCTGAAAACAAACTAAACACATCAAAAGGTTCTAGAAATCTTATAAAGACAAAATTCCATTGTTTTATTCCAATTTACTCAAGAAACAAGCCACTTACTACGTAAAAGGGAGGCAAAAAAGATACAAAAACATCACATATTAGATCCCAATCACACCCCCAAACTAAGCATTTTGCATGTCCCAGGCAAAAGTAAAACAAAAATTCAGAGCCTATGATTCTCCCCTCTCAAGGTATAGCAATCTAACCATAAATTCCAACTCGCCTACCCAAGATACCTTTCTTCACTAGCAAATCACCGCAATGAAAACTAGTTGAAAAACAAACTCAAAGTGAGCAAAAGATTAGTGACCACACCACCTCTCAATATCTCTCATGTGTATGGGTAATAATTATCAATTCACTCAAGTTCAAACAATGAAAGTATGTTACCATAAGCTTGACTATAGACCTACATCTCCACTGAATTTATTGAAAACATGCACAAATCATAAGGTCTTTATTTGGTTGTAACGGGGTCATGGCTAAAAGTGTCAGGTGGGATAAAAGAATAAAAGGATAAACAAAGGGATTAATCAATGAAATCACAACACTTCCCTTTTAAATTATGAAATGAGCAATAAGGTAATTACACAATCACAACTCAATTCACTTGATTTTTCCTTTTCTTTCTTTTTCTTTTTCTATTTCTATTCTCTTCTTCTTTTCAATTTTTTTTAAGAACATTTGTTGCTCTTTTTTCTTTTTTTTTTTTAGAAGAGAAATAGAAACATCAAATTTTCAGCACTTACACTTTCACCAATTTCTAACATTCCACTTAATTGCTCATTCACAATTTCAAAGGTACTTCACAAGAATAATTCAATTTATGTAAGGTACCAAAGAAAATCATTATATCTCATCAGGCTCAAATTGGGCAACTAAGGGAACATTATTTCTCAAAAGTTGTTGAAGGCCACAAAAACACAAACCTAAGTGCCTTAATCATGTTCATGCATGCAATCCAATGTCAATTTTGAAGAGGTCACAAGTCAAGTTCTAGAACAAACAATCAAAGCGAACAACACTCATGAAAGAAATAGGAGTTTCATCACAATATTCATTAAACATTACTCCTTCAAGTGTATAGGCTCAAAATCTCACTGGTTAAGGTCAATTCACTAATCAATCATTCACAACAAGTTTGCCAAACAACTAATTTTCAAAAAATTTCAAAGCTAAATCCAATTAGTACCTGGGTAAAACAAGTCGAAAATCACAATCAAGCATTTACACCTATCAAAGGGACAAATCTAACACCTAGAATTAGTGCCTACTCATGCCAGGACACAAAACAACACAAAGCCAGGGGAGAAATCAAGTTCAGAAAAATTTTTATTTTGTTACCCTCACCCCCAAACTTAGAATGTGGCTTGTCCTCAAGCAACAAATCTATCCTAAACTACAAAATAAAAATAAAAAAAACAAAAGCAAGGAGTTAGAAACTTCCCTTTGTAGCACATGATTCTCTCTTGATGCACCATGGAGGAGACTCCCCCAAACATATTCACCTGTGTCACATGAACAACTAAAAATAGTGCTTGAAGCACCCCATTAGCAGTTACATATAGAAAACTCTAAACTCTTTATTCAATCTCCTAATTAAAAATTTAAATCCTACACTACTGCAAAACTAAAGAGAATCCACCAGGATTCCAAATCCTATAGCACAACTCCATGTTATGCAGCAATAACAAGTTATTCCTGGATCCCATGGAAATATGCACGAATAATGTTGGAGCAAATGTTTAAAAATAGTTTCAAACCCTCCCGGGTCAAATGGTGCATTTTTCACTCCAAGCATCATCACATTGTGCGTGTCTTTTCCATCATGCACGGAGTCTATGAAAGTGTAAACTCCATGACTTAGCAAAGTTGCCTTTTCAGGCGCTAAAAAAAAGAACAATGGCTTATCTTCATCATGAGCATTAGGGAAGTCATAAAAAATTAAGGGGTAAATTGAGGGAAAATTTTTTGAGGGTTCCACATATTCATGCAATCCAATACATTTAGCAAGAGCAGAAAATTCATCATGCAAAGTGGACCTTAATTCAACCCCTAGACTCACCCCATCATTCAATTTATCTTGTTTCACTTCCTCAATCTCATCATGCACAATTTCTTCTTTTTCTATGGGTTTAGAAAGGGAAACACTTTGGTCTTCCATAATAGAAAATTTTTGTACCACCTCCTCTAAAAGACCACCGAAAACTTTAATCTCATCAACAATATTTTGTGCATAACAAGATGGAATAGGTGACGACAAAATAAATTTGAAAAATTCTATGTCATCATGAGAATAAGCCATGTTACATAATAATAAAATAAAGAAAAATAAAAATATATACCCAAGTTACACTATGTAAAATTAAATTAGTACCAAAATTAATTAAAACAGAATCACTCCCCGGCAACGGCGCCAAAAACTTGTTGGGATTCTGGCAAGTGTACCAGATCGTACAAGTAATATAGACAATGAAGTCCGAGTATCGTACCCAAGGGAGTGATCGTTTAATTAATTCCACCTAATTAATATTACTTAGTGAACGAGACAAAGGATTTATGATTTTGTAAATAAAAACATAAATTAAAGTAAATGACTCTTTGACAAGGGGAAAAAGCGGGATGTAGTTTCGATGCAGGTTCCTAAATATTCTATAACAAATTGATTTGTTTTCCTTGATTCTGAATTTGTTTTGCAAAGGTAGAAAACGCCTAATGTCTTAGAACGTCTCCGTATTTTAGATATTAATCTCCCAATGATGTCTCAAGAGAGCCTTAAAAACCTAACCCTTAATTAAGTTCAGTCAAAACTTCTTTTTATAAAATTACCCAATTCATAGAAAACATGTCTGTGCCTATGCAATTGAACTATTTGATTAAATGACTAAATCCTAAATTCATATGTCTATTCATAAAGGATTTTCAAAAGTCATGAAACAGCTTCTTTCATGAGAAACAAATAAGAATAATCAAACACAGAATTCAATAACGGAAAACAAAATTAATTTATTACTAGAAATATTGAAAAGGTTCCATACATCTACTCCTACATCCCAAGGATGGAATTAGTTCATACTTACAAGAGAAAACACAATAAACATGATAAAAATAATTACCATGAATCCTTGCGCTAACTTCGTGTTCTTCACAAAAACCTCCAATCCTTGTTCCTTCTCCAAGTCTCAAATCCTAATCTACTATTATTCTCTGGAGTCGTATGAGTGTCTCCTCCCTTCTCTCCCTTTGAATGAATCCTATTCCTCTTATTATATAGATAAAAACTAACCTAATTTCCAATCTAATGTGATAAGATTTTTATTTTAATAAAATTAATCCTAAATCTGAATATAATATGATAAGATCCTATTAGAATAAACTAATCTCTAAGAATCTTATCTACAAATAGAATTTATCATTAAAATCCTTCTAAAATCCCGTATTTGTGTCTGGCAGCAACTTCGGCACTGATTTTGACCCCCAAGATGGACGAATTTGAGAAAGGCTATTTCTGGAAAAGTTGTAGATCTTTTCCTTAGCTTTAAAATGATATATAGATCGCCTCATTTGGATAAGCGTATCTCAAGTTATGATCAAAACAGCGAATAGTGTCACTTTCTCGCATTTTGCGCGCCCAGGCATGAAAATCCTGTGCCGGGGCGTGATGGCCTGCGCCTGGGCATACTACGGTCAACTTTTCTTCATTTTTTTTCCTCTTTTTCTTCCCAAATCAAGTACTAAACTCTCATTCTTCATTCTTATTCAAAAATCATTGTTTTAAGAGCTTAAATACCTGAAAACAAACTAAACACATCAAAAGGTTCTAGAAATCTTATAAAGACAAAATTCCATTGTTTTATTCCAATTTACTCAAGAAACAAGCCACTTACTATGTAAAAGGGAGGCAAAAAAGGTACAAAAACATCACATATTAGACCCCAATCATTGCCTTGAGTACTATTCTGGGCAGAACGAACTCCACATGTGGTGCACTAACGTGGTGGGGACTGGGTCTAATACCGTGGTAAGTTCTGCACCCGGGACCAGAATAGTGCTGTCACCCCTATGGCATCTCAAGAACAGTGGAGAGGGACTGGAACGGGGCATTGTGTTTTGCCACTGCGTGGACAGTGAGCCTTGATATTATATGAGTTGATTTGAGGCTGGGCCTTCTGGTCTGGGACCATTTGTTGTGAGACAGCTGTCGTGCCCGCGTGGTAAAGGTCCTGTACTCCTGTTCGCTTCCGACTAGGCTGGGTGGATGACTGAGGAGATGTAGACGTGTGAGACGATGGTGACAAAGGGAGTACCTCGATGATATTATAATTTCTTCCCCAATCATCGAAGGTTATGATTTGATAAGACTTAAAACGGAAAATTGAAAAGTAATGAAAAGATTGATAATAGTATGTTTGAAGTTCCCAGGAATGTTGATGGCAGGAATGAAATTGAATTATGAACGTGAAAGATTTGTAAGAGAGATTGAGAAAGTAATTGAGAAAGAAGGAATGTGTATAAGTTTGGGTAAAACAAGGAAAATAGTAATAATAATAATAATAATGATAATAATGATGTGCTTGATCATTGTGTGGTATGTTGGTTGTGTGTTGTATGCTTGTATGGTCTTGATATCTTGCCTACTGTAATCCCACACCGTCGACGATGCGTCATTCGGATCGCTTACTCTCTCCTGTTCGTTGGCATGTCGGTGCTGCTGATGTCTCAACGGGCAGACCACTTGGAAAAGTTTGGGTAACCGTTGATGTTTTATTAGTACTTGATGGACTTAAGTATTTCGATCTTAGCATGTCTTTTGTATAAGAATAGTATTTACCTTAAGATATACCATGATATTCCTGAATCCCTGTGTTTGTTGAATTGCTTCAACAAAGACTGTCCTCACTGCAAAAGTCCAAATTTTCTTCACAAGCCTTACTGTTAATTCGTAACCTTACCGATCTTTTCCAAGGTTTGCTAGCTTGAGTTGTGGATTAGAGGATGTCATAGTTACCCAGATAGTTAGGGCTTGAATGATTAGGGATGGATTAGTGGTTGAAGCTGAATTATAATAGAACGGAATAGTGAATTTAGTGATAAGCTTGATCCAAGTTGGGGAGCCACAAGGAAGAAAAGAGGTGTATGTTACGAGTCATCAAAGGAAATTCTGAGGACTAGGATTGTCTCATGCCATAATCAGAAGTTTAGACGGTGAAAGTAATAGGTTTGTGTTGGAAGTCAAGCTTACCCCAAAGGACGTAAAGAGTAATGCTAGAAGGATTCTAGAAGATAATGTTTTGATGATTACAAACAAGATTCAAAGTTTCAAGCATCAAGCTGCATCAAGTTCAAGCATCAAGCTTCAAGGCTAAAGTCAAGGCTCAAGCTTCATGTTTAAGTTTAGTATAGCCTGACCCATAGGAAATTTGTAAGGTAATGAATTTTTATTACAAGTGTATAATGGCCAAAATTAGTTTTTCATGTTAAGGAGAAGAAAAGGACTTTTTATGAAAAATGTTTTAATTGCAAAATATGTTTTCATGAAAATCTGTTTTTAACTTAGTTTATGAAAAATGTTTTTAATTGCGAAAATAGTTTTTCTAAAAACATATTTTTTAAAGACTTAACTGATCATTGTGAAAATATATCTAGACAACCTCTTGCCGGATTTCTCTAAATTGTGAAAATCAGTTAAGACAAGTTTTGACAGAGATAATCGATTACTCTTTCAAGATAATCGATTATTTATGTTGCATCATAGAAAATCCAGAGAGAGTGTAATCGAGTATTTGAAATTGGTTAATCCATTACTTTTTGTATGAAAGTAATCGATTACTTGGCACAGATAATCGATTACTGGAGTTGCATCATATATTTTTCAGAGGCTGTGTAATCGATTATTTGACCAGTGATATTCGATTATATCAGTTGCATCATATATTAAACAGAAGTGAAGTAATCGATTAAATTCTATGTTGTAATCGATCACTGGTTTTTCAAAAGAATTTAAAAGTTTCTTTTTTTAAAGGGATAATCGATTATCTTCTTGAAGTAATCGATTACCTCAAGTTTTATTGAAAAACGTGTCAGAATCATTTTGATTTATTTCCTGTTTTGTTTTTACATAATTGATTCTGATTTATTTTCAAAATTGGAATTTGATTTAGTTTTTGAAAATATTTCCTTATTTGTTTTTAAGAATCAAATCTTTGATTTATTTCCTAAATCTATTTTATTTGTTTCTGATTTCAAAATTGATTTTATTCTATTTTATTTTATTCTTTAAATCTATTTGATTTTATTTTGATTTCAAAAATATTATTTTATTTATTTGATTTCAGAAAATCAATTTTGAATATTTCCGGATTTGATTTCATTCTTATTTCAAAATTTGATTTATTTCCAAAATCAGTTTTGATTTGATTCTGATTCTATTTTTCAAATTCAAAATTTGAATTTCAAATATTTTCAAATACTTGGTTTTAATTCTTAAATCTTTAAGATTGATTTTTGATTTTAAACATGTGTTAAAAAAATGTGTTTAAAATGATTTGATCATTTCATATTTTCTAATCCAACCTCTTTTTTCTTCTTCACGTTCTTCTCTTCTTCTCTTCTCCTTCTACCAGTTCTTAAACGTTGATATCTATTTGAGAAGAAAACCTTTTTCTTGGCCATAGTACTTGTGATTAAAATTCAGAACCACTAGAGCTTTATTGTTGTATCAGTGTTATATAGAACACATTTTTGTTAGAGCCTTATATTGTTGTATCCGCACTATTAAGAGTGCAATATAGGTCTTGTACCAATCACTCATACCGTAACCTGTGTTGTAAGGGGTGTGTAACCCTTAGTGACTAGGGAGTGAAACTCCTAGTGCGGACGTGCTGCGTTCGTGGGTGTAGGGTGAGGAACCCTTTGTTGTGTGGGTAGTGCTAGACGAACGATGGGTCACCTAGTAGTTAGGCTATCTAGAAATCTAGGAAAGGTTTTCCTAGTTGTTTTTGAGGTCCCTGGCGAAAGGAGGTTCCCAGTAGCTTGCGGGGCGCTCTGGTTGTACTTAGGGACGCGTGGCGTCTTGGTTTAGTGAAAAGCTCAAGCGGGTCGCTTGGGGACTGGAGTAGGCCGGGTTTGCCGAACCAGGATAAAATCTCCAGTGCAATCTCTTCTATCCCTATCTCTTTTACATTCCGTTGTTGTTATTTATCGTATTGCATCATAACAACTATTTTCTTAATAAATTAATTTAATTGTTCTAAATTAATTAGCGCGGTAACGTTTCTCGTTGTTATCGTTTTAATTGTGCCACGCATAATAGTTTTCATAATAGTATTAATATAATTAGCTTCCGCGCAATCGCTTTTCAACATTATATTGTTTTCCGCTGCAAAATCTCTTTAAGTTTGTTGGAAAAGTTTTAAATCGAATATTTTCCAATGTTTTCGTAAACACCCAATTCACCCCCCCTCTTGGGTGTCGGCTGCCAATCTTATCAATATTTCTAACAATTGGTATCAGAGCTTCGTGCTTTGGTAAAGGCCTAACAGCCTGAGTTAAAGATCCTTGTAGATTGGCAGCGTTGGGATATTTTATTTGTTTTTAATATGGAGGGATTTTCATTCGATGAAGCACCATTTTTTGATGGAAATAATTTTCATTATTGGAGTGCGAGAATGAAAATATTTTTACAATCTATCAGCATTCGTCTATGGAATGCCGTTTTACATGGTTTTGATGAAAAATCTTTTTCCTTGAATTTTCAAGCTATGCATGTTTTGAAAAATGCTTTGAACCATGATGCATTTGCTATTATTGAAAATTGTGAAAATTCTAAGGATATTCGGGACACTTTACATTTACACTATGCTACTAATGATCTTGTTGAAAGTGTAAGTGTCCACAGGAAAGGGGAGAAGGAACAACAAGAAGTTGCTATAGAACGTGAAAGGACCAACTCCCTAGACGAAGATTCTGATGATGAAAGTGAAAGCGTGGGGAGTAACTCAACAAGTGATTGTGATGACTTAGAGAGGATATTTGAAACCTTTATGGACTCACTGCAGGAATCAAGTGACTCGGATGCGGAATCAATGGCAGATGAAATTAAAACATCCGACTACTTGGATCATGAGGACCATGAGGTAATTTCAATTAGTCCTTGTTCTAATAATCTACAATTTGCATATAATGATTTGAATGATGATTTGATATCTTTAGAAAATAAAAACTTGGACTCTTTACAAAAACTCTCCTTGATTGAAAATGAAATTGATATTTTGAAAAATGGAGATATTTTTGATAAAGAGATATTTTTAGAAAATAGCTCCTCAATGATTTTTGAAAATTGCTTTGATATTGAAAAACAAGTTGAGGATGCACTCTTTGAATATAGTAACATTGAAAAATCCATTTGTTCAAATTCCTTGCTTGAATGTGAAATTGAAAATGATGTTGATATTCAAAAATCAAGCAAAGTGTTTGACAATGAAATTTTTCAATGTGAAGTTAAAAATTCCAAGTTTCATGAAAATAATTTTGAAAAAATCATATCATCATCCAAACCCATTACATGTAATTATTGTGGTAATTTAGGACATATTTCTCATTTATGCTTTTATCGTAAAAATTATAATATGAGAAATAATTTGCAATGGGTTCCAAAGGCTTCTAAGGAACCTAAGACTAACCCCAAAGGACCCAAGATGAAATGGGTACCAAAAAGTTCTTCTAGTGTTCTAAATGTGCAGGAATCCAAACAAAAAGAAGATCTAAGTGGTCAAAAGAAAGTCTTATGGGGTGTACCTAAGAGGACAATAAGTGTATGGGTTGAGAAACGAAACAAGCCTAAGGATGAACCAAGTGGTAGAGAAAAGGATAAACTATCAAGGGTGATGTCTAAGAGGACAAGAAATAGATGGAATGGTCAAAGGAGGAAGATGCTCCCAACCAAAGCTTCTCATCACGTGTCTAAAAGTGAAATCAAATGGTCTAGGACCTTAAGCAAGAAGCAATGGGTAAGGACAAACGCCTCCTTGATCAGCAAGTCCAAGGTATCAAGTTCTCATTCCTACTATAACAACGACTACACAAAGGTATACCTGGACTACTCTATTTTTTGCACATACCAAGGTGTATCATGAGTGCTAAAATATTTTTTTAAAAATCTTTTATCTACCATGATCACTCCTTGGATAAAATAAATCATGTGGTTCTTGCTTTATTTGAAAATCTTTTTAAACACATGATTATATTTTTTTTGTGCATTGCATTATTTTTCACCACATAGTGAGTTGTATCATGTGTATTAAAATATTTTTTAAAAATTCCTTTTATCACATGAATACACTCTTTATGTGTTGATGCCATGTCATGACATACTAGATATATATTGATATAAGACATGCATTTGTGTACATGAGCATATTTTTTAAGTGCATTTGACTATGTTGTCCTTCATGTGCTTCAATATTTGAAAAGTCAAAATGCCTATTTATGCTTGTGCTACTAATCCTTAAGGATCCAATTATCTTGGATACCAAGAGAAACACGTGCTAATTAGTTTTGCAGGTATTACTACAAGTATCTGTATGCAACGTTCTCTACAAACTTATGGTTAATGCATTCAAATGACAAGAGAACTGGGCAATACTCAAGCACTTGATAGTGACTCTACGATATGTGAATGATCTCTTGGAGTGGAAGAAGAGCAACATACTGAACAAGTAGAGCTTTCTACAAGATACGTAATGATACTCTATCAAAGGAAGAAACTCCACAAACGGAATGACTACATACATGGAAAGCGTCATCTCGATAAGTATCACTACTTTTATTTTTTTTATCATATGATACTTGTTTATGTGATATATGCCTTATATGACAATATGTGCTATTATGAATTATATGTTATTATTGTCATGGCATATAGGATTTTAAAGTTTTGATGATAGTGAGCATTCACATGTTTTTATGATGCATTTTTCATCTCCCTTCATGCTATGCTTATTTTGGAGAAACCTTTTAGAAAGGGGAGAAAAATATTATTTGTATACTTGCATTAAAACATGTTTTGCTTTTTCATCCCATTTTGACATCATGCTGTTTTGTATTGTGTATTGGGAAGAAATTTTTTTTGTATCCCATACTTATTTTTGCTGATGTCAAATAGGGGGAGTAAATATGCATAGTCACCTCCCTTGTTATCATTAATGTATCTATTCAGTGTTTCAGGGGGAGTATAGTACAAAGGGGGAGAAGAACCCTAATCCTGCTAAAGTCTTCTCACCACCTTTTTGATGTTGACAAAAGGGGGAGAAGAATTCTGAGCTTCATGTGCATACTAACCATATATGCAGGGGGAGGTTATGAGAATGAAGAGAAACTATTTCATGGCTTAATTAATTATTCTCTATATTCTCTATTTGTATTTAAATTTCCTATGATATTATTGGACTATATTGTGCTATACTTGCTGCTTAACGCTTGTGATGCAGAAGCTCAGAAAAGGGTTTGTCATCATCAAAAAGGGGGAGTGTTGGAAGTCAAACTTGCCCCAAAGGACGTAAAGAGTAATGCTAGAAGGATTCTAGAAGATAATGTTTTGATTATTACAAACAAGATTCAAAGTTTCAAGCATCAAGCTGCATCAAGTTCAAGCATCAAGCTTCAAGGCTAAAGTCAAGGCTCAGGCTTCATGTTTAAGTTTAGTATAGCCTTACCCATAGGAAATTTGTAAGGTAATGAATTTTTATTACAAGTGTATAATGGCTAAAATTAGTTTTTCATGTTAAGGAGAAGAAAAGGACTTTTTATGAAAAATGTTTTAATTGCAAAATATGTTTTCATGAAAATCTGTTTTTAACTTAGTTTATGAAGAATGTTTTTAATTGCGAAAATAGTTTTTCTAAAAACATATTTTTTAAAGACTTAACTGATCATTGTGAAAATATATCTTGACAACCTCTTGCCGGATTTCTCTAAATTGTGAAAATCTGTTAAGACAAGTTTTGACAGAGATAATCGATTACTCTTTCAAGATAATCGATTATTTATGTTGCATCATAGAAAATCCAGAGAGAGTGTAATCGAGTATTTGAACTTGGTTAATCCATTACTTTTTGTATGAAAGTAATCGATTACTTGGCACAGATAATCGATTACTGGAGTTGCATCATATATTTTTCAGAGGCTGTGTAATCGATTATTTGACCAGTGATAATCGATTATATCAGTTGCATCATATATTAAACAGAAGTGAAGTAATCGATTAAATTCTATGTTGTAATCGATTACTGGTTTTTCAAAAGAATTTAAAAGTTTCTTTTTTTAAAGGGATAATCGATTATCTTCTTGAAGTAATCGATTACCTCAAGTTTTATTGAAAAACGTGTCAGAATCATTTTGATTTATTTCCTGATTTGTTTTTACATAATTGATTCTGATTTATTTTCAAAATTGGAATTTGATTTAGTTTTTGAAAATATTTCCTTATTTGTTTTTAAGAATCAAATCTTTGATTTATTTCCTAAATCTATTTTATTTGTTTCTGATTTCAAAATTGATTTTATTCTATTTTATTTTATTCTTTAAATCTATTTGATTTTATTTTGATTTCAAAAATATTATTTTATTTATTTGATTTCAGAAAATAAATTTTGAATATTTCCGGATTTGATTTCATTCTTATTTCAAAATTTGATTTATTTCCAAAATCAGTTTTGATTTGATTCTGATTCTATTTTTCAAATTCAAAATTTGAATTTCAAATATTTTCAAATACTTGGTTTTAATTCTTAAATCTTTAAGATTGATTTTTGATTTTAAACATGTGTTAAAAAAATGTGTTTAAAATGATTTGATCATTTCATATTTTCTAATCCAACCTTTTTTTTCTTCTTCACGTTCTTCTCTTCTTCTCTTGTCCTTCAACCAGTTCTTAAACGTTGATATCTATTTGAGAAGAAAACCTTTTTCTTGGCCATAGTACTTGTGATTAAAATTCAGCACCACTAGAGCTTTATTGTTGTATCAGTGTTATATAGAACACATTTTTGTTAGAGCCTTATATTGTTGTATCCGCACTATTAAGAGTGCAATATAGGTCTTGTACCAATCACTCATACCGTAACCTGTGTTGTAAGGGGTGTGTAACCCTTAGTGACTAGGGAGTGAAACTCCTAGTGCGGACGTGCTGCATTCGTGGGTGTAGGGTGAGGAACCCTTTGTTGTGTGGGTAGTGCTAGACGAACGGTGGGTCTCCTAGTAGTTAGGCTATCTAGAAATCTAGGAAAGGTTTTCCTAGTTGTTTTTGAGGTCCCTGGCGAAAGGAGGTTCCTAGTAGCTTGCGGGGCGCTCTGGTTGTACTTGGGGATGTGTAACACTCTCACTTTTATTAGCAATTTTTAGGTTTTATAAAAATCGGAGTTTTAAAATTTCGTTTTAATACTTAAATTTCTTAAAAAGGTTTTACGAAAATCCGGCAGAGTTTCCTCTGTTTTCCGGACTTCCCAAAAATTTTCTCCTAAAAACCTGTCAGTCCAGAATTGTTTAAAAACATAAACAACAACAGTTTAATAGTTATAACAAAACCTAATGCCCGGTGGATACAAAGTTCAGGGCGAACAACTATTACATATTTAAATTACAAAATACTGGTCCACTCAAAATATATATATATATATATTCACTCCACGTAGTGGAATGAAGATCCTGCCCGGCCAGCACTGGTGTATGCTCCACTTGCGTACCTGAAAAATGTTAACAACACAGGGGAAGCATCACACAGAACTTAAAAGGGAGATTTCTAAGCAGATATATACGACACGCCAACACTATTCAAGCCTATTCTATGCTACACAATTCATGTTCTTCTTTCCTTTTTTACCACCTGATTGTTTCCCAATTCTTATCCTTTCTAAATGATTTCTTTCAGATAATCCTTAATCTCTATTTATCCGTGTTACTCATTACTTTCGTTATTTTCCTTTTTATTCTCGTTTTGTATTTCCATTTTAAACTTCCTTTTATGTCATTCTCATTACTCTTTTTCCTTTCCACTTTCCTTTATTACTTTTGCTCTTTCCTTTTTCACATTTACTATCTGGCCACAGGGTCAATACAACCACCTGCGCCGTTTACCAATCATAATAGGCCACAGGGTCAATACAACCACCTACGCCGTTTACCAATCATAATAGGCCACAGGGTCAATACAACCACCTGCGCCGTTTACCAATCATAATAGGCCACAGGGTCAATACAACCACCTGCGCCTTTACCAATCATAATAGGCCACAGGGTCAATACAACCACCTGCGCCGTGCCACATGGTCAATACAACCACCTGTGATATTTATTATTTTCTTTAGGCCACAGGGTCAATACAACCACCTGCGCCGTGCCACAGGGTCAATACAACCACCTGTGACATTTATTATTTTCTTTAGGCCACAGGGTCAATACAACCACCTGCGCCGTGCCACAGGGTCAATACAACCACCTGTGACATTTATCACTTTCTTTATTTCTCATCATTAACTCGTCTTATTCTTTTCTCTTTACATTTAGTCCCTTAATTCTCTTTAATTCTTTTAATTCATTAATCCATCTTTAATCCCTATTATGTGTTTACTCCCCTTGTCCCTTTTCCTTATTTTTGTTTATTCTAAATATATTCAACTCACTAATAATTCTCGTTCCCAATTAACTTTGCTTGATTTAGCCCTACGCATTATATTTCAATTCTCGCCACTCACCCTTAATAAATTTCATTTCCCTTTCTTTTCTTTTTCTTCTTCTCTTCCTTTGTTTATTTTTCCTACATCACTCATATTTAACAATACCTAGCTCATGCATTTAAACCAATTATATTATTTCTTTTTCCGTTAACTCTCTCTTTCTTATTTCCCGTTTATTTCCTTCCTCTAATGGCTAGTTACTCATTCACTCCATTTATTTCTATTAACCTTATATTATCCTAATTTAGTTCTCAACTCATTCCTACACTTTATTTATTTAATTCCGGCTCTCCATAATTAATCTCTAATTTCTCCCTTTTCTCACTTACGCTACTCACTCGCTCTTATAATTCCGTTTACTTATTTCTTTACTCTCATTTGTTCATTCCTAAATTTATTTCCCTATTTACCATTTCTATTCCTTCGCCACACCCTACCGATCTAACTGATTAGTTATTTCGTTACCTATCTTTTATTCATCACTATTTGGTTTCCCTATTTACTTCATCTATCTTTCTTCGTTATTAGCGGATTTCTCTAAGGTTCCTTAACAATAAACATTTCCCCCGGTCCTAGCGATGGATATAACTACCCAGAAATACACCCCTTAAGGACTGGTAATGAAACCCCTTACCTCAATCGATGACAGTGAGAGGGGTAACCTTAGCCTGACGCTTTACTCCACGGCTTACGCTCTAGCTCGGCTCCAATTCGATCCTAAGCTTCCACGACCTTTGATTCCAAGCACGGCGGGGACAATCGATCCCGATCGCGGTGACGGCGTTGCACCTCGTTGTTTGCGAACGATCGCGGCCGGATCGAGGCCCAAGCTTAAAGCCTCGGAGTACCCAACACAAGCCCGGTGCGAATCACGATCGGTGTCGGCGTCGGTGAGATCCGGTGAGGAGAGAGAAAACCCTAGAGGAAAGAGAAACACAAAGGGAGGAGGAAGAGAGTAAGGGAACTCAATCAATAGGGAAAGGGAGAGGAAGAAGAGGTCATGGTGGTGGTGGTGGGTGGTGGCTCGTGGTGGTGGCTATGGTGTGGTGTGGTGGTGGAGGAGAAGGAGGAGAGAGAGAGAAAAGGAGGGAAAGAGACTAAGAGGGAGGAGAGAGAGAGGCGTCCATGGTGATGATGGTGGGCTTGGCGGTGGAGGCTGGCGGTGGATGGAGGTGGTTGGAGGGGTGCTTGGGGGCTGCTGGACGGAGGTGGGTGAAGGGAGAAGGTCTGGGGCGGAGAAATGAAGAGAGAAGGGGTCTGGTGCGCAGCTCTTATAGAGCTGGTGCGGATCAGATCCGCGTGCGCGCCTGAGCGCGGACGGGTCGCGCCTGAGCGCGGGGCACGCACCAGGCGGGTGCTGGTGCGGAAACGCGTGCGTCTGGTGCGGGGGATGGGAGACTCTGGCGCGCCATTTTTTGGTTGGTGCGCACGTTGCGCGTCAGGGGCGCGCCTGGGCGAGGCTGGTGCGCGCTTGGGCGAATTTTCCACGGGTTTGGTGCACCTGGTGCACACGGGTGCGCCTGGGCGTGCACCAGTGGTTCCCATCTTTGATTCGCCGTAACTTTTTCGTTACCCGTTGGATCGGGTCCAAATTTTTAGGCAAGCTTCTTCACCCCATAAACTTCATATCCAACGGTGGAATTTAATTTATTAGCATCCTATAATAAATTCCTAATTTTCTCTTTTCGGTCAATTTCTAACGTCGAAAACGCCGATTTAACTCCCGATCTCGCTTATATGACTTTGCCCAAAGCCATAAATGCCTTCTATACAACTCCTAGGTCCTATAATCACCACTCACATATCTAGCAAAATTCATTAAGCCACTTTTTCCAATTTTTCTAAGGTTTTTAATAATTATTTCATTTAAATCAAAGTTTAGGATGTTACAATTCTCCCCCACTTATTAGAATTTCGTCCCCGAAATTCCGTTCAACTCCTTCAAATGGAGGTCCATCCCATGGGTAAGCTTCTGATCACGGTTTTCACTTCCCTTTGATTTTTTACTTTCCGCTCCGTATGCGGTTAGAGTCATGCTTATTCCAACGTCTGTCTTCTAGCACCACGTACCAACTCCATCAGGATCGTCAATTTTCTTATTATTAAAGTTCCATCTCCCATTCCTTGGATTGAAATCCTCCCCCACTTAGCATCGACATAATTGATTATATCCATGCTAGAGGGTTATGCTTATCCGTTGCTCAGAATAGAGTACACCGGTTCCCGACCGGTATCCAAGGCTAAAAAGAGGACACGTGGGTGACAATCTATCAGTAGGCATAGAACTATGCCGGGTTTCTATGACTTGGCGAATTCTCACCAATACATCTGAGATGCTTGGAACTTGAAGAGAGTGAAGATGAAAGGAAGAAACATGAAGCACTCAAAAGCGAGTCTCATGGTTTTTGCAAGATGACCCAGGATGTATTGGGTACGTGTCAAGCAAGAAGACAATGGAGATTATTCCCCAAAGTGTGCATTTTCAGCAGAGAGTCGCCGAAGGATGCGTTCCTACGGATCTGCGGTTAATTGATTGGTCTCGGTCAAAGTCTAGCTGTTGCTTCTCGATTCAGTGTCGTTTTGGGAAGGTCTTGTTTTATTCTTTAGTTTAACCCTCATTCAGTTCTCTTCGAAGTGTTTGGAAGTACCTGTTTAGTAGTCCTATGGCTTACCGTATGCTTATGAGTTATTGTCGCTCGGATAGGATTCGAATCGAGTCGTCAAGTCTTCCCCACTTATTATCAACATACTTGAGTAAGTCGAAGGCAGGGAGGAAACTGGGTTGATTCCAAGAATCAATTAGCTAAGTTCTCACAAGTTGGAGAGGTGGTTCGATTACTGAGTTGAACGTTCTCGGTGGAAATACCGAATAAGAGTGTCTTAAATGGGATTGATTTGCGAATTACTGTTTACGATTCTTAGGAAAGATCCTATAGGATTAGAGTTCAATCGGACGTTCGACGGAGATAGAATTTCTAAATGGTTCGTTTGGATCTCCATTAGATGATTGCAATAATATAACATGTCGATAAACGCAAAGACCGAGGTGGTCAGTCCCAATCTCACATTTATCAACTGTACATCACTGCGTTATTGAATGATAGCTTTATCTTTTAACAGGTGCAAGAGAAAGGACGACCAATCCTGACCTCACACTCTATCAGAGGATGACACTATCATAACCGAGTTCGGTGGAATTTCTAACTAGGTTTTAACACTTATCGACTCCTTCTAGATTACACTACTCACACTTACTCTAGGCAAAGACACTAAAGTAACTAGTTGATGCAGCATTAATATAAAAAGTACCTTGGATAAGTTCATTCCTCGTTCTACGTGTCCATAGGACAGTTTGTAGCACGGTGTCCGGGTTGCCCGCATTGGAAACAGAGACCTTCCTTTCTACGCTGCTCCAACATCCGACACATACGAGTATGGGATCCTCCACAATGTGGACATGGTGGTCTGGTCCTTGGAGCAGTCGCACTCTGACCCGCATTCTCTGGCACTACTGCTCTGGTGCGGTTAACAGCATACGAACCTGATCCTTGAGCCAGTCCCTTACCCTTGTTGAGACCTACTTCATTCGGTATATTCTTGCCCCTTTTCTCTGCTTTATGTCGATTCAAACTCTTCTCATAAGTACTAGCCATATTCACCAGCTGAGAGAGGTTAGCTATACCCTGATGCACAAAGACAGTCTGAATCCTGGCATTGAGACCTGCTTCAAATTTAACACACTTGGTGCGTTCATCTGCATCCCGATAACTGCTAGAATAGCGAATCAGATCTTCAAATTGTGCCGCATATTCACCGACACTCATACTTCCTATCTCCAGATGCAGAAAAGCGATCTCCTTTTCCCTACGAACATCCTCAGGAAAATACTTCCCCAGGAAGTGAGCCTTGAACAGGTCAAAAGTGATATCCTGATTAGCTGCCTCCAATTCTCTTCGCACACGTTCCCACCAATACTCTGCTTCGTCAGTCAACATATACTGCGCTAACAACACAGTTTGTTCAGCAGGTGGCGCTATGGTGCGAAGGATCTTCTCAATTTCCTTGAGCCATCGCTGAGCTCCATCAGGATTATACCCTCCTTCGAACCTAGGCGGTTTGCATTTCCTAAATCGAGCCATCCAGTCAATTTCGGCTTGGTTCTGTTGCATTCGGGCCTGATTCTGATTCATTTGAATCAGGTTCTCCAATATAGCGGCCATCGGCTCATTCTCGGCACGTCGTCCAGCCATACTGTTAGGTCATGAAGGGAACAGTCAGTTAAAGACTGAATACTTAATCACTAACCTAATTGTCCTACTCTTAAACTTAGACTCTTACTAAACGAACCTGTTACTCGCTTGGTGAGTAACCATCGGAGATATGAGTCCACACTCCAAAGGCCGAGGAAAAACTGCTCTAATACCAAAATGTAACACTCTCACTTTTATTAGCAATTTTTAGGTTTTATAAAAATCGGAGTTTTAAAATTTCGTTTTAATACTTAAATTTCTTAAAAAGGTTTTACGAAAATCCGGCAGAGTTTCCTCTGTTTTCCGGACTTCCCAAAATTTTTCTCCTAAAAACCTGTCAGTCCAGAATTGTTTAAAAACATAAACAACAACAGTTTAATAGTTATAACAAAACCTAATGCCCGGTGGATACAAAGTTCAGGGCGAACAACTATTACATATTTAAATTACAAAATACTGGTCCACTCAAAATATATATATATATATATATATATATATATATTCACTCCACGTAGTGGAATGAAGATCCTGCCCGGCCAGCACTGGTGTATGCTCCACTTGCGTACCTGAAAAATGTTAACAACACAGGGGAAGCATCACACAGAACTTAAAAGGGAGATTTCTAAGCAGATATATACGACACGCCAACACTATTCAAGCCTATGCTATGCTACACAATTCATGTTCTTCTTTCCTTTTTTACCACCTGATTGTTTCCCAATTCTTATCCTTTCTAAATGTTTTCTTTCAGATAATCCTTAATCTCTATTTATCCGTGTTACTCATTACTTCGTTATTTTCCTTTTTATTCTCGTTTTGTATTTCCATTTTAAACTTCCTTTTATGTCATTCTCATTACTCTTTTTCCTTTCCACTTTCCTTTATTACTTTTGCTCTTTCCTTTTTCACATTTACTATCTGGCCACAGGGTCAATACAACCACCTGCGCCGTTTACCAATCATAATAGGCCACAGGGTCAATACAACCACCTGCGCCATTTACCAATCATAATAGGCCACAGGGTCAATACAACCACCTGCGCCGTGCCACAGGGTCAATACAACCACCTGTGACATTTATTATTTTCTTTAGGCCACAGGGTCAATACAACCACCTGCGCCGTGCCACAGGGTCAATACAACCACCTGTGACATTTATTATTTTCTTTAGGCCACAGGGTCAATACAACCACCTGCGCCGTGCCACAGGGTCAATACAACCACCTGCGCCGTGCCACAGGGTCAATACAACCACCTGTGACATGTATCACTTTCTTTATTTCTCATCATTAACTCGTCTTATTCTTTTCTCTTTACATTTAGTCCCTTAATTCTCTTTAATTATTTTAATTCATTAATCCATCTTTAATCCCTATTATGTGTTTACTCCCCTTGTCCCTTTTCCTTATTTTTGTATATTCTAAATATATTCAACTCACTAATAATTCTCGTTCCCAATTAACTTTGCTTGATTTAGCCCTACGCATTATATTTCAATTCTCGCCACTCACCCTTAATAAATTTCATTTCCCTTTCTTTTCTTTTTCTTCTTCTCTTCCTTTGTTTATTTTTCCTACATCACTCATATTTAACAATACCTAGCTCATGCATTTAAACCAATTATATTATTTCTTTTTCCGTTAACTCTCTCTTTCTTATTTCCCGTTTATTTCCTTCCTATAATGGCTAGTTACTCATTCACTCCATTTATTTCTATTAACCTTATATTATCCTAATTTAGTTCTCAACTCATTCCTACACTTTATTTATTTAATTCCGGCTCTCCATAATTAATCTCTAATTTCTCCCTTTTCTCACTTACGCTACTCACTCGCTCTTATAATTCCGTTTACTTATTTCTTTACTCTCATTTGTTCATTCCTAAATTTATTTCCCTATTTACCATTTCTATTCCTTCGCCACACCCTACCGATCTAACTGATTAGTTATTTCGTTACCTATATTTTATTCATCACTATTTGGTTTCCCTATTTACTCCATCTATCTTTCTTCGTTATCAGCGGATTTCTCTAAGGTTCCTTAACAATAAACATTTCCCCCGGTCCTAGCGATGGATATAACTACCCAGAAATACACCGCTTAAGGACTGGTAATGAAACCCCTTACCTCAATCGATGACAGTGAGAGGGGTAACCTTAGCCTGACGCTTTACTCCCCGGCTTACGCTCTAGCTCGGCTCCAATTCGATCCTAAGCTTCCACGACCTTTGATTCCAAGCACGGCGGGGACAATCGATCCCGATCGCGGTGACGGCGTTGCACCTCGTTGTTTGCGAACGATCGCGGCCGGATCGAGGCCCAAGCTTAAAGCCTCGGAGTACCCAACACAAGCCCGGTGCGAATCACGATCGGTGTCGGCATCGGTGAGATCCGGTGAGGAGAGAGAATACCCTAGAGGAGAGAGAAACACAAAGGGAGGAGGAAGAGAGTAAGGGAACTCAATCAATAGGGAAAGGGAGAGGAAGAAGAGGTCATGGTGGTGGTGGTGGGTGGTGGCTCGTGGTGGTGGCTATGGTGTGGTGTGGTGGTGGAGGAGAAGGAGGAGAGAGAGAGAGAAAAGGAGGGAAAGAGACTAAGAGGGAGGAGAGAGAGAGGCGTCCATGGTGATGATGGTGGGCTTGGCGGTGGAGGCTGGCGGTGGATGGAGGTGGTTGGAGGGGTGCTTGGGGGCTGCTGGACGGAGGTGGGTGAAGGGAGAAGGTCTGGGGCGGAGAAATGAAGAGAGAAGGGGTCTGGTGCGCAGCTCTTATAGAGCTGGTACGGATCAGATCCGCGTGCGCGCCTGAGCGCGGACGGGTCGCGCCTGAGCGCGGGGCACGCACCAGGCGGGTGCTGGTGCGGAAACGCGTGCGTCTGGTGCGGGGGATGGGAGACTCTGGCGCGCCATTTTTTGGTTGGTGCGCACGTTGCGCGTCAGGGGCGCGCCTGGGCGAGGCTGGTGCGCGCTTGGGCGAATTTTAATCGGAACAAACATTTGAATTCGGCTTAATAATACCTTAATTAAAAAAAAACTCTCGAGACAATGTTTTTTCTAATATAATAAAACATTTTCATAGCATTCCTTGAAAAGTATTATTGTCCCTTGAATTTGATCGAGTGCATAGATTATGAACTTATCGCCGAATCCTTTTTACGTTAAAATCAGAGTATGCGGAAGTAAAAAGTAATACTTGTGGGGCACTGCTGAGGTAAATAAAACATCATATGCATATATATATATATATATATATATATATATATGTGTCAAGATAAAAACCCCACCAGTATCATCAGTAGCAAGTAACATAAGTCGAGATAGCAAGAGTTTATAAGACATATACAACCCAGCTGCATAAAATAAAACCTCACTCTAAGACCTCACAAAATATATATAATATATCACATAATCCCAAAATAGAAGTTCCAGAGTAGGTCATCCGTGTCCTCAGCAGCTCCTCAGATCCTCCACAGCTCTATCCCTAGGATCTAGGATGCAAAACATCCACGCTATGCAGGCTCCTATGAACCAACGGGTCCATCTCTAGCAGAAACAGTCAGCTCGACATGCACCTCCTCCTCGCTCTCATCCTCTACAGGGTCCTCCTCGACCTCGCCCGACTGTGTGGAAACCCTACTGTAACACCCCGCAAATTCCTCGTACTGTTTTAAACAACTAAAAGATCTATTTGAAGAAAAAGTTTTTGAAAGAGTGTTTTTTTGAAGTAAATTTCTTAATTAATGATGTCAAGTGGTGAATAATTTTGAAGAAATGATTATGTGTTGGACATTTTTGGTGTTTTAAAGAAATTGTGATTTTATCAAAGAAAGATTTTTGTTTAAAATGAAATTTTGGGTTTGTTAACTTTAAAAATCCATATCTTTTCAACCGTAACTCCGAATTTTATGATCCTTATATGAAAACGATCGTATTAAAAAGTAGATTTCAAAAATGTAACTTTTATAATTTTATGAGTTGGTTTGCAAAAAATTTATTTTTAGGTATTTAAAGGACGAATTTTGAGTGAATAAATTGGTAAAAATAGTTAAGGACTTCAAATGAATTTTTCCTTTTGGGAATATCTTTAATATATTAAAATATGATTTTCGAAAATGAAATAAGGGCCATAAGTGCAACAAATAAGTGCAGTTTATTATTTAAAGAAATTGTGTTTAATTGTTAATGTGTATGCTTGATCAAGTGTGTGAATGAATATGAATGTGTGTATAAATGTGTGCATAATGTGGTTTGTGTATGTATGTATGTATGATATATTAAAGTGTGCTTATATGTATATAATTGTGTGAATGGTGGTATAAGTGTGATTTCCTAAGTAATGTTGCAAAATTAGTAATTAAAAGGTGATTAGGAGATAAAAAAATTATATATAGGACATGTGTTTGCATGGGAGATTGCCACGGCTTGGGTGGTGTGTGTGCATGAAGAGGGTATGTGTGAGATGTGAATGAGTGACACATGTATGAGTGGGTGTATGTGTAAGTGTAAGATGCATTTGCATGTTGACTAAGTGGAAAGGAAAATAAAATAAAAAGAAAATAAAACAAAGAAACTTGGAGACCAAGTAGAAGCCTAGGATGCCAAAGACTACCCCTCATAGAAGGTGTGTTGGTCGACCAAAAAATAAGGGCCAAAGAAGGGAGAAGATATTTCACTCTTAATCCTATTTCCTTTCCATTCATTTCATTAGTCCCACTCATTCTTCTATTTCCTTCTTTCCTACGTTCCTTTCTTCCCTTCTTCCATCTCCTTTTCACACCAACACAAATACACTTGGTGTTGGAGTATCATCAAGCTCAACACCTTTAGAAAAAAAAAGAGAGAAAGCCATGGAGAGAAAGAGAGAGAGAGAACTGTAAGGAAGAAGAAAAGAAGGAGAAGAGATCAAACCAAAACCTAGAACTCTTCCTTGAAGATCCAAGAACTTAGAGTAAGAAGACATTGATTGGATGGGTGATTTGAAGAACACAAGAAGTTTAGAGTAGCTTTTATTTTTCTAAGCCTATTGGATTTTCATTTCTTCCTTGCATGTCTAGTTCTATGGTTGATGATCTATGGTTATGTGTAATGTTTAAGCTTTAATCTTGAATTTCAAGAATCAAATGAACTTGTAATAAACTAGATTAAGGACTTTATGTTTCGGTTAAGGCTTTTCTTGATAGATCTTAAAGTTTTTCAAACTAAATCTAAAGGTTTGATGATGATCATGATGTTTGATGTACATGCATGTGTTATTTGTGCCTTGATCTTGAATTTTTAAGAGTAAATGAACTTATAAAACACTAAACTAAGAACTATGTAATTCGGCCATGAATGGAAGATTAGATCTTGATGCTTTTAAATTTATTCTAAGTCCTTGCATGTTAACTTTAGGCTCATAAAAGTTGATTTGAGCTGAGGTTATGCTTGATTTTGATTTATTTTTGAAGAAGTCTTTAATTTTGTCTTGATCTTTGAAAAAGTTTGATCTTAAGTCATGCATGTGATCTTCAAAACAAAAATCTTTGATCTTGTGTTTATTTTTGGTACATGCTGTAATGTCCTAGACGGTGAGGTCCTCCAAGGGTAGGAGAAGACCTTCAAAGGAGCCTCTGTCTAGGGTTGATCTGTGATGTTTGATGGGAGTCCTCGAGTGGCTAAGGAAGAGAGCCAGAAAGTAACCCTAATCACTGGTGTGTGAGAGTGACAATTAGGGTTAGAGGACGTACCTGAGCCCCATGTAGTACGGAGCTACTTATAGGGGGGAGCTGGTTGCCCTAATGGGCTTGCTTTAGGCCCAAGTAGGGCCAGCCTGTACTGAGCTATGAGTGGATGAGCTGTCCTTGTGGATAAGATGGTGAGCTGTCCTTGTGGATAAGATGGGAAGGCGTCATCATGTCCTTGGTGTCGGACTTGGGAAGGGGTCGGACTTGGACATCGGACCTGAGTTGGAGCATGAGGTCGGCCTGTATCTGGCGTTTGTTCGGCCGTTGAGCTTTGAGCTCGGCCAAGCGTTCAGAAGGCTTCCTAAAGGGTCCTTAGGTCTTGGGCAATGGTTCTGAGGATCTCGGCTAGGCCGAGTCCGCCACATAAGCCCCCCAGCTCGGTCAAGGCTATCGGGCCTTGTTCCGAGGTCGTGGTTTAGGTCCTTCTCCCAAATCCACCATATAAGAGCCGAGAACACCACATAAGCCCCCCAGCTCGGTCAAGGCTACTGAGCCTTGTTCCGAGGATCTAAGGAGCTCGGACGATAAGTCTGCCAAGAGCTAGATTCAGCTGTCTCTGACGTCTTCTCGTTATGACAGAGCGGGTTTGATAGCTGTCTATTCATCAGTACCGAAGTGACGTTTGCTTTTACCAGATCTGACACGTGTCAGAAATCGCGATTTACGAAATGTCACCATGATTGTGACGTTGCTCGAGGTCCGTTATTTCAGCTACTGTGCGCCACGTGTCCTAACATGCGGGGTTGCGCGTTGGGCTGGGCCGTCTAGGCCAGGCCCATAATTCAAAATAGGAGGGAAAACGGTTCTCCTCTTACTTTGACTAAATAAACTATTCCTTTTTCTAATTCTCTACCAAACATTCCCTTTTTTGAAAACGTTTCTTCCTGCCCCCCACGAAACCCTGCATCTCCCCCCAAGCCTTTTCTCCTTCAAAAACACTTTCTTTCTCTCACGATTTCAGTGCTTTCGATTTTCTTTGCTCTCTCTTCCAGCCAGGGATCTCTTGTCGTCGCCGATCCCTCTCAGATTCATATTCATCAGGTATTGCTTCTTTTTCTGCCTCTCTTCTCGTTTTCTTTTCCTTCGTTCTTGCGGTTCTGCGGTTCATGTGATAAGGGTTTAGTGCTTCTTCGTTTCTGTTCTTTATATTCACGGAATGGGGGGTTTTCTCTAGATTGTGGAGTTTTGATTTTTGGGGAGTGGTATTAGGATTTATGGTCTTCTTTGGGTTGGGCATGTTTTGGGATTTTTGGAGAGTTTTTGATTACGGTTTTTTGTTTATTTTTCAGAAAATCAAAGGAGTAGATTGGGTTCAGTATGAGTAGGGAATGGTTTAGGAAATGGGCTCGGGTAGTCTCCCTGTCATCTAGCAGTAGTGAGGAGGAGGACGGCTCTTCCTCCTCGTCCTGTTCCTCCACGGAGGTAGATGAGGCGCTCCGTCGCCAAAGGGAGTATAGGCAGAAATACGAGAGGCGGGTTCTGGAGGTTGATCCCGTTGAGGTAGTCTATCCTCGGGATTGGGAGGAGAAGAGGGAGTGGATACGGCAGTACGCATGGGCCGAGTTCGTTGACGGTAGGGAGCGTGCCGACTTCGAGAGGATGGAGAAGGAGGGGATGTTCGAACGGGGGGTACCTGTGGTAGAGGGGCATCCAAGGAGGGTGCCGTCAACCGAGGACCTGCGCAGGCATCTCGAAGCCAACAGGGCAGCAAGGTCCTCACCGCCACCCCCTCCACCACCTCCACCTCCTCCCCCGCCACCTCCACCACCAGAATTCACCCATACCCACAGTGGACCTTACACCATCCACACCGGAGACACTACAAATCCAACCCAGCTTCATGGCGGAGGTCGGCGCGTACAGTTACGCTCTGAGCTCGGAGAAACCAACACTGAACAACACCGCCACCATGGCGAACGTGCTCATTCTGTCAGCACGACACACCGTTCCCACTCTCGACAGTCTACGCTTTCTCGAGATGCCGAACTCTTATCCTTGATGAGACAGCAGATGAGAATCGTAGAACAGCAAGGTAAAGCTATTGCAGATCTCCAACAAGTTGCTATGCAACGTTTGGCTGAACGAGCCATTGTTCAAGCTCCGGCCCCAAATGATTTCCCCCCACCACTCCCTCCACCACCTCTTCCACCGCAACCTCCGTTAACTCCACAAACCTTTGCAACACCACACACAACTGTAACACAACTTACACCACCCCCTGACCAGCAACAACCTGATTTGGATGACTCCCACCCTGGTCATCCGTTTACACCAGCCGTCATGGCCTATGAACCACCACCTGGGCACCTCGGGCCCAGCAATATTCCCAGATACAATGACCTCACAGACCCTCAGGAGCATGTTCTTTCTTATGAGGGAGCTGTGAACTTTCATGGTGGAGGAGATCGGCTTAAGTGTCGAGCTTTCTCTATGACCCTCCAGGCCCCGGTCCTCTGATGGTACTCAACACTTCCCAAGAATTCTGTCAACAACTGGGCCGAAATGAAGCGAGTCTTCCTTAACAGATACACTGCTAGCTGCGTACAACCCAGGTCAGACCACACGCTAGTGACAGTGACCCAAAAACCAGAAGAATCCTTACGTGCGTACTTGCACAGGTTTCATAGCGAATCCAGCTCAGTCCCTAATCTATCTCCCGAGGTGGCGGTCCTCCTGTTAACCCAAGGATTGGCAGAAGGAGGGTTCAAAGATTCACTTATTGGAAAGCCACCAAGGGACATGGCTGAGCTGAGACAGAGATCAAACAAATACATCAATCTTGAAGAATTCAACAAAGGACAGTCAAGTAGGATGGAAAACGCTCAAGCCGCCTCGCAGAATGCCCTGCCCCGAGGTCGACCTCGCGGCAACAGGGATGAAAGAGGAGGAAGAGCGGACCAGGGTGACCGAGGTCGTTCTCAAGTCGGCCAGCAAGAGGACCGCCGACGTCCGTACATCACTAAGTACGATTCTTACACTCCCCAGACGGTCCTGAGGTCTCAAGTCTGGAGAGAGACCATGCAGACCGAACTCGGGAGTGTACCTCGGCCCCCTTTCCTCAGAAATCAAAACTATGTTAGGGATAAATCCAAATATTGCAACTTTCATGACGGGTACGGCCACCATACCGATCAATGCACTTGGCTTCGGGATGTCATTGAGGATATGGTGAGAAGGGGCAAACTGCAGCAGTATGTGCGCGAAGCGGTGGAAAGACGGGGCCGAAGAAGATCTCGCAGCCCAGACAATGATAAGGGAAAAGCCAAAACCGACCCATCCCCTGAGAAGAAGGAAGAGGAACCACAGCGGGTAAACATGGTTGTGGTACAAGATCTAGACAAATTACCGGAAAACTTCCGAGTTGAAACTATCTCGGGAGGTTTCGCCGGTGGCGGAGAAAGGAGGGCGGAGGGGAAAAGGTACGTCAACCAAGTTCTCGTTGTCCATCACAAACTTGTTTACAAAAAGCCATCTCGGAATGTTCCCATTGTTTTTTCTGACCAAGATATGGAAGACGTCATCCCAGATCACAACGATCCTATGGTGATAACGGCGTTAATTGGCAATATTGAGGTCGCTCGAGTCTTCGTTGACCAAGGAAGCTCGGCCGACATTCTCTTTTTTCATACTTTCCAAGCTTTGAAGCTGAGGTCTGCCGACCTCGTAGGATTCGAAGGTAATCTCATCAGCTTCATAGGTGAGGCAATCCGCCCCCTGGGAGCCATTCATCTCCCGATGACCCTAGGCAACCAGCCTTCGACCCGAACGGAGATCATCAAATTTTTAGTGGTTGACTCTGACTCCCCGTATAATGTAATACTGGGACGAACCTGCTTACAAGCTTTTGGGGCAGTGGTTTCAACAGTACACCTGGCCATGAAATTCGTTGGATCAGATGACAAGGTTGTTACGGTCAAGGCTGACCAGGTGAAAGCTCGGCTCTGCTACAATGCGAGCCTACGGGAGGTAAAAAAGAAGCAGAAAGAGTTCACTGATCCGACATTATCCAAGGGAAGAGTCTTATTGGCCGAGGTTCAGTTCGAACGAGAGATTCATAGGTCCCCTCCTCGTGAAAAGGGGGTGGTAATTCCCCCCTTCACCTCTGCCCCAAGCAAAGATATCAACATAGATGCCAAACTTCTCCAAAAAATCCAAGATGTAGTTAAAGGAAATCTCCTTTCTTTTTCAATCCTCTCTTACCCCCACAGGGGGAGAATTTTCTCATTTCTCTAACTGTTCATAACCCTACCCTCCGTTCGGTACAGCTCCGAATTGAGGGCCGAAGTAAACTTCTTGCCCATTTCTCTAGACGGACTTTTCAAATCCCCAAGCTCTGGTGCCACAAGTTGAAAAATCTCCCACTTTCCAACATTACTAACAATCTCGGCAGCCCCTCCTATCGGTTCATCTCGGATGACCACCATAAGGCAGAAGAAATCCGAGAAGCTGCTCCTGGTCATAGGAGGATAGCAATGGAAGAGTCAGCCGACCAAGACAAGAAAGCAGCGCAACCCGGTTTGTCCGAGTCTGATCACCTCGTGCCCCGAGGAGCAGACATCGGTCTTAACGGTCGGAAAAGCGGGAAATGAGCCCAAAATCGGTAAGCCCCAACAGAGGCGTTCTGGAAACATACTTTGGGAAATTACCGAGTTCAAGGATACCCAAGACTTCACAACACTGAGAACCTGTTTTAAATAGGTTTACCTCAGATATCATTGGCGGTCATCAGCACCCTCATCTGGAAAGTTCAAATTTAAGCTCATTTTAAATTTTGCTTCCCTTAAGTTATGTTCATGTTTTTACATTCCCATTGTGAGATATTCACCCTTCCAAAAAGCAATGTACTCTTGACTACAATTAATGAAAAGTACAAACTTGCTCATACTCAAGTGCCGCAGTTTTATATACGTACGTACTAGCTTCTCATTTAGCACTAGCCACCTAAATGTTGCATGGCGCTATGCACAGCCAACGTCTTCTAGATAAGATCGGCTCATATGCACAGTGTACAAGGGACACCCGATAAAGAACAGACTGCTGTGAAATGTTTCCACATAGCTTCACTCAGCACTCTCTTTTACCTCGGGGCCGAGGACACCCACCTCGGCTAAGGTGGGTAGATCCGAGTTCCCTACCGTATACACTTATATACAATACCTTTATTCAGAGGAAAACTTATAAGATTACTGCGCTCACTGAGTCATCCGAGTGTGTCCGAGGTATTAATACGAGGTTTTAAACACCAGTGTTTTGGGTACAAGTTTTTTAGGTCCAATCAGGCCGAAATACAACAAGTTGATAAAGGACTTGTATTCTCAAAAGTAGTTTTACTTAGAAACGACCTCGGACGCAGCATATATGCCACAAGTTAAAACAAGAACTTGCATAAAAGTCTCAATATGCGACAAGTCCCAAACACTTGCATTCTTTCTTAAAATCCTTTCTGGTGACCACCTAACCAATCGCAATACGGGTCCGAGGTCGAACGAATAAACATGCAACGAGTTGGTAAAGAAAAACTCGAGTTCGTGCAACAAGTTAAAGAAAAGGCTTGCATAACTCCGACCTCGGACATAGTACATATGCAACAAGTTGGAGTAAAACCTTGCATAAATATAACAGCATGCAACAAGTTAAAACTGGAAATAAACTTGCATTGAAATGAAATGTTGTACACAATAAGCAAAGAAAAATACAATCCCACATTGTCAAACATGTTATAAAAAAGAGAACATAGACAAATCATAAGCTGCCCAGCATAAGGGACTTACGCTGCCTCATCCTCGACATCAGAAAGGACAACCGAGCGCGGGTCAAACTCCTCATCCATTTTCTCAACCAAAGGGTTGGGCAGATTCTCTTCAGGCTGGTCCAGGTCAACCTCGGCCCCTCCCCTGTCATAATCAACCATCTTTCCATCTTCCACTCCGAACCCGGCAGATGCGCCGACATACCGAATTCGGAGCCCCTGGTTCATATGAAGAATCTGCTCAACCGCACTGGTGAAAACCTTGCTTGCCACCCTTTCAAGGTCGAAGTCCGACTCGGATGCTGCGACCTTATGCTTAAGAGCTTGAGCAGCCCTCTTCTTCAGCAAATTCCTAACTTTTTCCACCTCGGCAAGGCCCTCCTGCCGACCAGCCTCCTTAGCATCTGCTTTGGCTTGGGCCAAATCTTCTTCATGTCTTTTTTGAAGCTACTCCATTTTTCGGCGGTGCTCCTCCTCAGCCTCGGATAACTTTTGTTTGGCTGATCTCTTGCCACTCTTCAGTTCCTCCACCTCGGCCGCCATAGCCGACCGAGCTTTTTTCTTAGCAGGCGAAACACCATCCGCCACATCATCAGCCACTTCGCCCAGCACGTTAAACATGGTTGTTGCCCTTTTTAATTGGCAAGCCATCTCTTCAGCTTTTTTCTTCCACTCAGCACCCGACATCTTGACAAGAGTATCTTTCAGTGAAGGTTTGGCAAGGGTAGTCGGCAGCCTCGGTTGGGTTCCAGTGCCTGAAGGCGGCGTATCCGCAACAATGGCTACCTCGGCACTTGGACTAGGCGATGCAGGAGGAGGTGGGGCAATGATGACGGCAGGTGGGGTAGGATGGAGTGGACCAGAGTCGGCCGAGAGCGTATCAGTGGAAACCTCGGACGACACGGCATCAGCAGAAGGAGCATCGGACTTCTTCTTCCTCCGAGCTTCTAAAGCAGCTTTCAGCGCTCTGGAGGACATCTCTGACCAATGTTCTTCTGAAAAAAAAAATTTAGTAAGAGAATCGAAAGAAAATGTACAAGTCTAAGAGCAAAAGTAACTACCAATTTTTGTCAAGACCTCGTTGCCAGGACACTTCATGAAAACTCCAACATCAAGTTGGAATTTTCGAGCACGATATTCGGTCTGAAAATGGTGGGCCGTTACGAACTCGTCGGCATCCAAGGTTACACCCGACCACCTTTGCGGCGTGCTAGTATGGCGATTAAAGAACTCGGGAGTCCACTCCAAAGGGAACTTCGGTCCCGTCTCGGACCGAAACCAAGGTAGCGCCGCTCCAACGTACTTGTATTTAAAAAATCTTGGTTTAAAATGTTTCCAAGATTCGGAGAACATGCCGAACAGCCCACAGTGAGCTCGGGCCTTAGCCGACACCAAAAGACGACCAGTGACCCCGTCCTTATTGCTGACGAACGGGTTGTACATCCATAAAAACAGCCGAACAGTGCATACCAAATTTCTGGCTCTGCAGTACTTTTGGAATGCTCGGAGAAACGACCAAGTACTGGGGTGAAGTTGGGAAGGAGCTAGTCTGAGCTCGTTTAAAACCCTCATTTCCAGATCGGTGAACGGGAGGGTCACGCCGAGATTATGAATCAGGTCGGCGTAAAAGAAGAAGGAATTATTGTCAGTCCGACTGCATATCCTGTTATTTGCCGAACAGGGAAGTACTTCGTAAGAAGTCCCGGTGGCGTCCCCTGGGCAAGGCAGCACGACCCTCCTTACCTCAGCAAGCTTGTCCTTGGAACAAAGGCTGGACTGGACTCCTTTGGGCTCCACGTCTACCCACTCATATTGGTCGGCATCGAAAGGCGCGGGGTAAAGTTCAGGTCGACTGACACACTTCCTGGGCGGCATGGTACCTGTGGAAGAACAGGGGAGCTCGGTATTAGTCTTACGGGTTACAAAAAATAACCCCCCAGAGAACCCCCTCGAAGTAGTTCCGAGGGGCGAGCATCTCCCCTCTACCACAGGTACCCCCCGTTCGAACATCCCCTCCTTCTCCTCTGGACTGGTTGTTCTTCAGACATGGTAGAATCTTCTGGGTGGGGATGAAGTTTATCTTTCCACACAGACGGCGCCAATGTGATGTCCTAGACGGTGAGGTCCTCCTAGGGTAGGAGAAGACCTTCAAAGGAGCCTCTGTCTAGGGTTGATCTGTGATGTTTGATGAGAGTCCTCGAGTGGCTAAGGAAGAGAGCCATGAAGTAACCCTAATCACTGGTGTGTGAGAGTGACAATTAGGGTTAGAGGACGTACCTGAGCCCCATGTAGTACGGAGCTACTTATAGGGGGGAGCTGGTTGCCCTAATGGGCTTGCTTTAGGCCCAAGTAGGGCCAGCCTGTACTGAGCTATGAGTGGATGAGCTGTCCTTGTGGATAAGTTGGTGAGCTGTCCTTGTGGATAAGATGGTGAGCTGTCCTTGTGGATAAGATGGGAAGACGTCATCATGTCCTTGGTGTCGGACTTGGGAAGGGGTCGGACATGGACATCAGACCTGAGTTGGAGCACGAGGTCGGTCTGTATCTGGCGTCTGTTCGGCCGTTGAGCTTTGAGCTCGGCCAAGCGTTCAGAAGGGTCCTTAGGTCTTGGGAAATGGTTCTGAGGATCTCGGCTAGGCCGAGTCCGCCACACATGCATGTTGTGTTGAGTAAAAAGATCTAGCCTTCCTTCATTTTCAAGTCGCGGTTTTGGTGCTTTTTACCCAAAGTGATTTTCATCTTTGATTTGTACTATGGTGAATAATTTTATGACTTGATCTACAAGACTTAAGAACATGCATGTTAATTTCTATATGATTCAAGAATTTCTAAAAAGTACATGTAAGAAAATTAAAATAAAAACATGGTTTGTGTGGTGATCATGATTCGGTTTTATGCTTAGATATTTTTAGAATTTTGTGTGAGGAAGTGCATAATTCAAAACCCATGAATCTTAAACTTTGCATGTTGAAAAATAAATCCAAGAATCTTGTTTTGTCATAATGAAATTTGACCTATACATAGGAATTAGACTAGGCCTCTTTTTCATGAAGTGACCAAAAAGAAATGAGTATGTTTTGTGGGATTATGTTAAGCTAAATTATTTAAGATAATGTTGTGATTAATATTTTTATATTCGGTTTTAATTAAAGAAAAAGGGGGTGAATTGATTGTATTGTACATGTTGATTTGAGAAATAAGATTTGTGGTGTGATGCTTGATTCAATGGATTGATTTAAGTTAAGGAAATAAATTAAAGCGTGGTAAATTTTCCATGAAAGCTCACGGATTTTCAATATAAAAGGAAGGAATAATTTCTTTATTTTGTGTTTTGGTGATGATCATGTTTTATGTAAAGAATGCTATGTTTGATTTGAAATGCTAAAATCGTTTTCTTAAATCCTATTCGGTTTAGTATAATAAGAGTATCTAAGATGGGTTAATCAATTGAAAATGAAATTTTATTTGGATGCTTGAAATAAATTAAGTTGATTGTGTGATTTAGATTTGTAATTTCTATCTTGTTTCTTTGATGTTACTCGGCCATGTAGTGTCAATAAGCCTAGGAGACTTAGTTGCATGAAAATAAATGTGCTTGGTTTGTATCTTTAGTTCCATCCGGTTTGTGAGTATTTGTGTGTGTCAAAGTGTTTGTGTTTTATGAAAATGAAGATGCTTAGAAAATAATCAATTGTTTGATTAAGTAATTATATGATATGATTTATTTGGTTGATGGATTTTATTTAAGTGACCGTCCAAGATTTATTTTATGATAAAAACTTTAGTTTTAAAGTATTAGTTGGAACTAAAGAATCGTCTAAAGTAAAAAGTGTTTTAAGATGTTTTTGGATTTTTATTAAAATGATTTCATGAAATAAACCTTTGCTGTCCAGACTTATTTAGAGTTTTTTCTTAACTTTAAAAAGGTACTCATGAAAGTTAAAGTATGATTTTCAAGTGGTAATTGATTTAAGAAAAGCCGGATTTAAAAACAGTGCATTTTTCGGTGCTTTCAAACATGTTTTAGGTTCTGTCCAAGACTGACCAGCAACTAAATCAAATGATTTAAATTATTTTATATGATGGCTTCAAATGATTTTGAAGAATTTAAAGTGCTAGAAAGTATTAGAGCTGTTTTGAGAAAATAATTACATTTTCAAGTATTCCGATAAGGAATGAAATGTGAAATGAGTTAAGAAAATATTTTCTTAATACCAATTAATGGCGTAAACATATTTTATTTAGTAAGAGGAATTTTTAAGACGAGGGATTGGGGCAGCTGGCAGAGACAATGATCCGAGGAGAGCGTACGCATTTAATTGCTGGACCTCAGGTGAGAGAGAAGCTATCCTAAGACACTGTGGTATTTAGGTGATTTATTAGGACGTCCCACATCATCTCAAAGATCGGGACTACGTGGTTGGAGTCAGTAGTATAAGTGGCAATTGTTTGCCCTGTGTGGCCACTTATACGAAGGAGACGAAGACCACATTGTTGTTGTGTGATGGTTGTGTGAAATAGCATGCTTGCGTGTTTATTTATTTATTTATGCATGATGATAATTATATTGTGAATCAACATGGATAATATGCTATGTCCCGCAAAATAGAAATGAAATAAATAAGATTGTGAAGTAAAGACATAATGAGAAAGAAATAAAAATAAAGAATATGTGATTTATTGGAAAAGAGATAAAGTGTTGTGATTGGGGACAGACTTGATGATGAGGATGAGCTTAAGACAGAGCTGGGAAAGTGATGGGGTGTTGATTATAAAATGAAAGATGATGTGAGTGGAGCTGGGCTCCTTTGTGATATGGTTAAAATGAGACTGGTGTTGAGTTGAGCTTGCTCCTCCACTAGTACTCATTGAAACAATATGTTTTCAAAAAAAAAAGTTTTGAAATAAGATTTTTGAAAAGGTTTATGAAAGGTGCTTTTGAAAAGGTTTGTGGAAAGAAATTTTAAAAAGGTTTTTGGAAATGAGAATTTTCGAAAAGAGTTTTTGAAGCAAGATTTTTGGTAGAATTTGTGAAAAGATATTTTTGAAAAGATTTTGAGAAAATTTGTAAAAGTTTGGTGAGTTGAGATCTTGAGAAAGAGGAAGATACGAGATTGTTGAGACAAGCTGTGTAATGAAATGCAAGTGTGATGATGGGAACCCAGCTCTGTGCTCTGATGAGAAAAGATTGTGCAAAGTTAGTGGTCGGGACTCATTGAAGGGATGCACGAGGGATGGGCCGACCTTAGGTTAATTAACAAAGATAAAAGACTTTAAAAGACATTAACGCGGGGAGGTATGAGAGTGCGAAGTAGTGGATAGGAAGGTACCCCGGATATCAGGGATATTCGGGTTGTGAATGCAATAGGGTAGGCTCGGGCGGTAAAACGTCACGTTGCCTGACCCCCAAGATGGACGAATTTGAGAAAGGCTATTTCTGGCAAAGTTGTAGATCTTTTCCTTATCTTTAAAATGATATATAGATCGCCTCATTTGGATAAGCGTAGCTCAAGTTATGATCAAAACAGCGAATAGTGTCACTTTCTCGCATTTTGCGCGCCCAGGCATGAAAATCATGCGCCTGGGCGTGATGGCCTGCGCCTGGGCGCACTACGGTCAACTTTTCTTCATTTTTTTTCCTCTTTTTCTTCCCAAATCAAGTACTAAACTCTCATTCTTCATTCCTTTGCAAAAATCATTGTTTTAAGAGTTTAAATACCTGAAAACAAACTAAACACATCAAAAGGTTCTAGAAATCTTATAAAGACAAAATTCCATTGTTTTATTCCAATTTACTCAAGAAACAAGCCACTTACTATGTAAAAGGGAGGCAAAAAAGGTACAAAAACATCACATATTAGATCCCAATCACACCCCCAAACTAAGCATTTTGCATGTCCCAGGCAAAAGTAAAACAAAAATTCAGAGCCTATGATTCTCCCCTCTCAAGGTATAGCAATCTAACCATAAATTCCAACTCGCCTACCCAAGATACCTTTCTTCACTAGCAAATCACCGCAATGAAAACTAGTTGAAAAACAAACTCAAAGTGAGCAAAAGATTAGTGACCACACCACCTCTCAATATCTCTCATGTGTATGGGTAATAATTATCAATTCACTCAAGTTCAAACAATGAAAGTATGTTACCATAAGCTTGACTATAGACCTACATCTCCACTGAATTTATTGAAAACATGCACAAATCATAAGGTCTTTATTTGGTTGTAACGGGGTCATGGCTAAAAGTGTCAGGTGGGATAAAAGAATAAAAGGATAAACAAAGGGCTTAATCAATGAAATCACAACACTTCCCTTTTAAATTATGAAATGAGCAATAAGGTAATTACACAATCACAACTCAATTCACTTGATTTTTCCTTTTCTTTCTTTTTCTTTTTCTATTTCTATTCTCTTCTTCTTTTCAATTTTTTTTAAGAACATTTGTTGCTCTTTTTTCTTTTTTTTTTTAGAAGAGAAATAGAAACATCAAATTTTCAGCACTTACACTTTCACCAATTTCTAACATTCCACTTAATTGCTCATTCACAATTTCAAAGGTACTTCACAAGAATAATTCAATTTATGTAAGGTACCAAAGAAAATCATTATATCTCATCAGGCTCAAATTGGGCAACTAAGGGAACATTATTTCTCAAAAGTTGTTGAAGGCCACAAAAACACAAACCTAAGTGCCTTAATCATGTTCATGCATGCAATCCAATGTCAATTTTGAAGAGGTCACAAGTCAAGTTCTAGAACAAACAATCAAAGCGAACAACACTCATGAAAGAAATAGGAGTTTCATCACAATATTCATTAAACATTACTCCTTCAAGTGTATAGGCTCAAAATCTCACTGGTTAAGGTCAATTCACTAATCAATCATTCACAACAAGTTTGCCAAACAACTAATTTTCAAAAAATTTCAAAGCTAAATCCAATTAGTACCTGGGTAAAACAAGTCGAAAATCACAATCAAGCATTTACACCTATCAAAGGGACAAATCTAACACCTAGAATTAGTGCCTACTCATGCCAGGACACAAAACAACACAAAGCCAGGGGAGAAATCAAGTTCAGAAAAAATTTTATTTTGTTACCCTCACCCCCAAACTTAGAATGTGGCTTGTCCTCAAGCAACAAATCTATCCTAAACTACAAAATAAAAATAAAAAAAAACAAAAGCAAGGAGTTAGAAACTTCCCTTTGTAGCACATGATTCTCTCTTGATGCACCATGGAGGAGACTCCCCAAACATATTCACCTGTGTCACATGAACAACTAAAAATAGTGCTTGAAGCACCCCATTAGCAGTTACATATAGAAAACTCTAAACTCTTTATTCAATCTCCTAATTAAAAATTTAAATCCTACACTACTGCAAAACTAAAGAGAATCCACCAGGATCCCAAATCCTATAGCACAACTCCCATGTTATGCAGCAATAACAAGTTATTCCTGGATCCCATGGAAATATGCACGAATAATGTTGGAGCAAATGTTTAAAAATAGTTTCAAACCCTCCCGGGTCAAATGGTGCATTTTTCACTCCAAGCATCATCACATGGTGCGTGTCTTTTCCATCATGCACGAAGTCTATGAAAGTGTAAACTCCATGACTTAGCAAAGTTGCCTTTTCAGGCGCTAAAAAAAAGAACAATGGCTTATCTTCATCATGAGCATTAGGGAAGTCATAAAAAATTAAGGGGTAAATTGAGGGAAAATTTTTTGAGGGTTCCACATATTCATGCAATCCAATACATTTAGCAAGAGCAGAAAATTCATCATGCAAAGTGGACCTTAATTCAACCCCTAGACTCACCCCATCATTCAATTTATCTTGTTTCACTTCCTCAATCTCATCATGCACAATTTCTTCTTTTTCTATGGGTTTAGAAAGGGAAACACTTTGGTCTTCCATAATAGAAAATTTTTGTACCACCTCCTCTAAAAGACCACCGAAAACTTTAATCTCATCAACAATATTTTGTGCATAACAAGATGGAATAGGTGACGACAAAATAAATTTGAAAAATTCTATGTCATCATGAGAATAAGCCATGTTACATAATAATAAAATAAAGAAAAATAAAAATATATACCCAAGTTACACTATGTAAAATTAAATTAGTACCAAAATTAATTAAAACAGAATCACTCCCCGACAACGGCGCCAAAAACTTGTTGGGATTCTGGCAAGTGTACCAGATCGTACAAGTAATATAGACAATGAAGTCCGAGTATCGTACCCAAGGGAGTGATCGTTTAATTAATTCCACCTAATTAATATTACTTAGTGAACGAGACAAAGGATTTATGATTTTGTAAATAAAAACATAAATTAAAGTAAATGACTCTTTGACAAGGGGAAAAAGCGGGATGTAGTTTCGATGCAGGTTCCTAAATATTCTATAACAAATTGATTTGTTTTCCTTGATTCTGAATTTGTTTTGCAAAGGTAGAAAACGCCTAATGTCTTAGAACGTCTCCATATTTTAGATATTAATCTCCCAATGATGTCTCAAGAGAGCCTTAAAAACCTAACCCTTAATTAAGTTCAGTCAAAACTTCTTTTTATAAAATTACCCAATTCATAGAAAACATGTCTGTGCCTATGCAATTGAACTGTTTGATTATATGACTAAATCCTAAATTCATATGTCTATTCATAAAGGATTTTCAAAAGTCATGAAACAGCTTCTTTCATGAGAAACAAATAAGAATAATCAAACACAGAATTCAATAACGGAAAACAAAATTAATTTATTACTAGAAATATTGAAAAGGTTCCATACATCTACTCCTACATCCCAAGGATGGAATTAGTTCATACTTACAAGAGAAAACACAATAAACATGATAAAAATAATTACCATGAATCCTTGCGCTAACTTCGTGTTCTTCACAAAAACCTCCAATCCTTGTTCCCTCTCCAAGTCTCAAATCCTAATCTACTATTATTCTCTGGAGTTGTATGAGTGTCTCCTCCCTTCTCTCCCTTTGAATGAATCCTATTCCTCTTATTATATAGATAAAAACTAACCTAATTTCCAATCTAATGTGATAAGATTTTTATTTTAATAAAATTAATCCTAAATCTGAATATAATATGATAAGATCCTATTAGAATAAACTAATCTCTAAGAATCTTATCTACAAATAGAATTTATCATTAAAATCCTTCTAAAATCCCGTATTTGTGTCTGGCAGCAACTTCGGCACTGATTTTGACCCCCAAGATGGACGAATTTGAGAAAGGCTATTTCTGGGAAAGTTGTAGATCTTTTCCTTAGCTTTAAAATGATATATAGATCGCCTCATTTGGATAAGCGTAGCTCAAGTTATGATCAAAACATCGAATAGTGTCACTTTCTCGCATTTTGCGCGCCCAGGCATGAAAATCCTGCGCCTGGGCGTGATGGCCTGCGCCTGGGCGTACTACGGTCAACTTTTCTTCATTTTTTTTCCTCTTTTTCTTCCCAAATCAAGTACTAAACTCTCATTCTTCATTCCTTTTCAAAAATCATTGTTTTAAGAGCTTAAATACCTGAAAACAAACTAAACACATCAAAAGGTTCTAGAAATCTTATAAAGACAAAATTCCATTGTTTTATTCCAATTTACTCAAGAAACAAGCCACTTACTATGTAAAAGGGAGGCAAAAAAGGTACAAAAACATCACATATTAGACCCCAATCATTGCCTTGAGTACTATTCTGGGCAGAACGAACTCCACATGTGGTGCACTAACGTGGTGGGGACTGGGTCTAATACCGTGGTAAGTTCTGCACCCGGGACCAGAATAGTGCTGTCACCCCTATGGCATCTCAAGAACAGTGGAGAGGGACTGGAACGGGGCATTGTGTTTTGCCACTGCGTGGACAGTGAGCCTTGATATTATATGAGTTGATTTGAGGCTGGGCCTTCTGGTCTGGGACCATTTGTTGTGAGACAGCTGTCGTGCCCGCGTGGTAAAGGTCCTGTACTCCTGTTCGCTTCCGACTAGGCTGGGTGGATGACTGAGGAGATGTAGACGTGTGAGACGATGGTGACAAAGGGAGTACCTCGATGATATTATAATTTCTTCCCCAATCATCGAAGGTTATGATTTGATAAGACTTAAAACGGAAAATTGAAAAGTAATGAAAAGATTGATAATAGTATGTTTGAAGTTCCCAGGAATGTTGATGGCAGGAATGAAATTGAATTATGAACGTGAAAGATTTGTAAGAGAGATTGAGAAAGTAATTGAGAAAGAAGGAATGTGTATAAGTTTGGGTAAAACAAGGAAAATAGTAATAATAATAATAATAATGATAATAATGATGTGCTTGATCATTGTGTGGTATGTTGGTTGTGTGTTGTATGCTTGTATGGTCTTGATATCTTGCCTACTGTAATCCCACACCGTCGACGATGCGTCATTCAGATCGCTTACTCTCTCCTGTTCGTTGGCATGTCGGTGCTGCTGATGTCTCAACGGGCAGACCACTTGGAAAAGTTTGGGTAACCGTTGATGTTTTATTAGTACTTGATGGACTTAAGTATTTCGATCTTAGCATGTCTTTTGTATAAGAATAGTATTTACCTTAAGATATACCATGATATTCCTGAATCCCTGTGTTTGTTGAATTGCTTCAACAAAGACTGTCCTCACTGCAAAAGTCCAAATTTTCTTCACAAGCCTTACTGTTAATTCGTAACCTTACCGATCTTTTCCAAGGTTTGCTAGCTTGAGTTGTGGATTAGAGGATGTCATAGTTACCCAGATAGTTAAGGCTTGAATGATTAGGGATGGATTAGTGGTTGAAGCTGAATTATAATAGAACGGAATAGTGAATTTAGTGATAAGCTTGATCCAAGTTGGGGAGCCACAAGGAAGAAAAGAGGTGTATGTTACGAGTCATCAAAGGAAATTCTGAGGACTAGGATTGTCTCATGCCGTAATCAGAAGTTTAGACGGTGAAAGTAATAGGTTTGTGTTGGAAGTCAAGTTTGCCCCAAAGGACGTAAAGAGTAATGCTAGATGGATTCTAGAAGATAATGTTTTGATGATTACAAACAAGATTCAAAGTTTCAAGCATCAAGCTGCATCAAGTTCAAGCATCAAGCTTCAAGGCTAAAGTCAAGGCTCAAGCTTCATGTTCAAGTTTAGTATAGCCTGACCCATAGGAAATTTGTAAGGTAATGAATTTTTATTACAAGTGTATAATGGCCAAAATTAGTTTTTCATGTTAAGGAGAAGAAAAGGACTTTTTATGAAAAATGTTTTAATTGCAAAATATGTTTTCATGAAAATCTGTTTTTAACTTAGTTTATGAAAAATGTTTTTAATTGCGAAAATAGTTTTTCTAAAAACATTTTTTTTAAAGACTTAACTGATTCATTGTGAAAATATATCTAGACAACCTCTAGCTGGATTTCTCTAAATTGTGAAAATCTGTTAAGACAAGTTTTGACAGAGATAATCGATTACTCTTTCAAGATAATCGATTATTTATGTTGCATCATAGAAAATCCAGAGAGAGTGTAATCGAGTATTTGAACTTGGTTAATCCATTACTTTTTGTATGAAAGTAATCGATTACTTGGCACAGATAATCGATTATTGGAGTTGCATCATATATTTTTCAGAGGCTGTGTAATCGATTATTTGACCAGTGATATTCGATTATATCAGTTGCATCATATATTAAACAGAAGTGAAGTAATCGATTAAATTCTATGTTGTAATCGATCACTGGTTTTTCAAAAGAATTTAAAAGTTTCTTTTTTTAAAGGGATAATCGATTATCTTCTTGAAGTAATCGATTACCTCAAGTTTTATTGAAAAACGTGTCAGAATCATTTTGATTTATTTCCTGATTTGTTTTTACATAATTGATTCTGATTTATTTTCAAAATTGGAATTTGATTTAGTTTTTGAAAATATTTCCTTATTTGTTTTTAAGAATCAAATCTTTGATTTATTTCCTAAATCTATTTTATTTGTTTCTGATTTCAAAATTGATTTTATTCTATTTTATTTTATTCTTTAAATCTATTTGATTTTATTTTGATTTCAAAAATATTATTTTATTTATTTGATTTCAGAAAATCAATTTTGAATATTTCCGGATTTGATTTCATTCTTATTTCAAAATTTGATTTATTTCCAAAATCAGTTTTGATTTGATTCTGATTCTATTTTTCAAATTCAAAATTTGAATTTCAAATATTTTCAAATACTTGGTTTTAATTCTTAAATCTTTAAGATTGATTTTTGATTTTAAACATGTGTTAAAAAAATGTGTTTAAAATGATTTGATCATTTCATATTTTCTAATCCAACCTCTTTTTTCTTCTTCACGTTCTTCTCTTCTTCTCTTCTCCTTCAACCAGTTCTTAAACGTTGATATCTATTTGAGAAGAAAACCTTTTTCTTGGCCATAGTACTTGTGATTAAAATTCAGCACCACTAGAGCTTTATTGTTGTATCAGTGTTATATAGAACACATTTTTGTTAGAGCCTTATATTGTTGTATCCGCACTATTAAGAGTGCAATATAGGTCTTGTACCAATCACTCATACCGTAACCTGTGTTGTAAGGGGTGTGTAACCCTTAGTGACTAGGGAGTGAAACTCCTAGTGCGGACGTGCTGCGTTCGTGGGTGTAGGGTGAGGAACCCTTTGTTGTGTGGGTAGTGCTAGACGAACGATGGGTCACCTAGTAGTTAGGCTATCTAGCAATCTAGGAAAGGTTTTCCTAGTTGTTTTTGAGGTCCCTGGCGAAAGGAGGTTCCCAGTAGCTTGCGGGGCGCTCTGGTTGTACTTGGGGACGCGTGGCGTCTTGGTTTAGTGAAAAGCTCAAGCGGGTCGCTTGGGGACTGGAGTAGGCCGGGTTTGCCGAACCAGGATAAAATCTCCAGTGCAATCTCTTCTATCCCTATCTCTTTTACATTCCGTTGTTGTTATTTATCGTATTGCATCATAACAACTATTTTCTTAATAAATTAATTTAATTGTTCTAAATTAATTAGCGCGGTAACGTTTCTCGTTGTTATCGTTTTAATTGTGCCACGCATAATAGTTTTCATAATAGTATTAATATAATTAGCTTCCGCGCAATCGCTTTTCAACATTATATTGTTTTCCGCTGCAAAATCTCTTTAAGTTTGTTGGAAAAGTTTTAAATCGAATATTTTCCAATGTTTTCGTAAACACCCAATTCACCCCCCTCTTGGGTGTCGGCTGCCAATCTTATCAATATTTCTAACAATTGGTATCAGAGCTTCGTGCTCTGGTAAAGGCCTAACAGCCTGAGTTAAAGATCCTTGTAGATTGGCAGCGTTGGGATATTTTATTTGTTTTTAATATGGAGGGATTTTCATTCGATGAAGCACCATTTTTTGATGGAAATAATTTTCATTATTGGAGTGCGAGAATGAAAATATTTTTACAATCTATCAGCATTCGTCTATGGAATGCCGTTTTACATGGTTTTGATGAAAAATCTTTTTCCTTGAATTTTCAAGCTATGCATGTTTTGAAAAATGCTTTGAACCATGATGCATTTGCTATTATTGAAAATTGTGAAAATTCTAAGGATATTCGGGACACTTTACATTTACACTATGCTACTAATGATCTTGTTGAAAGTGTAAGTGTCCACAGCAAAGAGGAGAAGGAACAACAAGAAGTTGCTATAGAACGTGAAAGGACCAACTCCCTAGACGAAGATTCTGATGATGAAAGTGAAAGCGTGGGGAGTAACTCAACAAGTGATTGTGATGACTTAGAGAGGATATTTGAAACCTTTATGGACTCACTGCAGGAATCAAGTGACTCGGATGCGGAATCAATGGCAGATGAAATTAAAACATCCGACTACTTGGATCATGAGGACCATGAGGTAATTTCAATTAGTCCTTGTTCTAATAATCTACAATTTGCATATAATGATTTGAATGATGATTTGATATCTTTAGAAAATAAAAACTTGGACTCTTTACAAAAACTCTCCTTGATTGAAAATGAAATTGATATTTTGAAAAATGGAGATATTTTTGATAAAGAGATATTTTTAGAAAATAGCTCCTCAATGATTTTTGAAAATTGCTTTGATATTGAAAAACAAGTTGAGGATGCACTCTTTGAATATAGTAACATTGAAAAATCCATTTGTTCAAATTCCTTGCTTGAATGTGAAATTGAAAATGATGTTGATATTCAAAAATCAAGCAAAGTGTTTAACAATGAAATTTTTCAATGTGAAGTTAAAAATTCCAAGTTTCATGAAAATAATTTTGAAAAAATCATATCATCATCCAAACCCATTACATGTAATTATTGTGGTAATTTAGGACATATTTCTCATTTATGCTTTTATCGTAAAAATTATAATATGAGAAATAATTTGCAATGGGTTCCAAAGGCTTCTAAGGAACCTAAGACTAACCCCAAAGGACCCAAGATGAAATGGGTACCAAAAAGTTCTTCTAGTGTTCTAAATGTGTAGGAATCCAAACAAAAAGAAGATCTAAGTGGTCAAAAGAAAGTCTTATGGGGTGTACCTAAGAGGACAATAAGTGTATGGGTTGAGAAACGAAACAAGCCTAAGGATAAACCAAGTGGTAGAGAAAAGGATAAACTATCAAGAGCGATGTCTAAGAGGACAAGAAATAGATGGAATGGTCAAAGGAGGAAGATGCTCCCAACCAAAGCTTCTCATCACGTGTCTAAAAGTGAAATCAAATGGTCTAGGACCTTAAGCAAGAAGCAATTGGTAAGGACAAACGCCTCCTTGATCAGCAAGTCCAAGGTATCAAGTTCTCATTCCTACTATAACAACGACTACACAAAGGTATACCTGGACTACTCTATTTTTTGCACATACCAAGGTGTATCATGAGTGCTAAAATATTTTTTTAAAAATCTTTTATCTACCATGATCACTCCTTGGATAAAATAAATCATGTGGTTCTTGCTTTATTTGAAAATCTTTTTAAACACATGATTATATTTTTTTTGTGCATTGCATTATTTTTCACCACATAGTGAGTTGTATCATGTGTATTAAAATATTTTTTAAAAATTCCTTTTATCACATGAATACACTCTTTATGTGTTGATGCCATGTCATGACATACTAGATATATATTGATATAAGACATGCATTTGTGTACATGAGCATATTTTTTAAGTGCATTTGACTATGTTGTCCTTCATGTGCTTCAATATTTGAAAAGTCAAAATGCCTATTTATGCTTGTGCTACTAATCCTTAAGGATCCAATTATCTTGGATACCAAGAGAAACACGTGCTAATTAGTTTTGCAGGTATTACTACAAGTATCTGTATGCAACGTTCTCTACAAACTTATGGTTAATGCATTCAAATGACAAGAGAACTGGGCAATACTCAAGCGCTTGATAGTGACTCTACGATATGTGAATGATCTCTTGGAGTGGAAGAAGAGCAACATACTGAACAAGTAGAGCTTTCTACAAGATACGTAATGATACTCTATCAAAGGAAGAAACTCCACAAACGGAATGACTACATACATGGAAAGCGTCATCTCGATAAGTATCACTACTTTTATTTTTTTTATCATATGATACTTGTTTATGTGATATATGCCTTATATGACAATATGTGCTATTATGAATTATATGTTATTATTGTCATGGCATATAGGATTTTAAAGTTTTGATGATAGTGAGCATTCACATGTTTTTATGATGCATTTTTCATCTCCCTTCATGCTATGCTTATTTTGGAGAAACCTTTTAGAAAGGGGAGAAAAATATTATTTGTATACTTGCATTAAAACATGTTTTGCTTTTTCATCCCATTTTGACATCATGCTGTTTTGTATTGTGTATTGGGAAGAAATTTTTTTTGTATCCCATACTTATTTTTGCTGATGTCAAATAGGGGGAGTAAATATGCACAGTCACCTCCCTTGTTATCATTAATGTATCTATTCAGTGTTTCAGGGGGAGTATAGTACAAAGGGGGAGAAGAACCCTAATCCTGCTAAAGTCTTCTCACCACCTTTTTGATGTTGACAAAAGGGGGAGAAGAATTCTGAGCTTCATGTGCATACTAACCATATATGCAGGGGGAGGTTATGAGAATGAAGAGAAACTATTTCATGGCTTAATTAATTATTCTCTATATTCTCTATTTGTATTTAAATTTCCTATGATATTATTGGACTATATTGTGCTATACTTGCTGCTTAACGCTTGTGATGCAGAAGCTCAGAAAAGGGTTTGTCATCATCAAAAAGGGGGAGTGTTGGAAGTCAAACTTGCCCCAAAGGACGTAAAGAGTAATGCTAGAAGGATTCTAGAAGATAATGTTTTGATGATTACAAACAAGATTCAAAGTTTCAAGCATCAAGCTGCATCAAGTTCAAGCATCAAGCTTCAAGGCTAAAGTCAAGGCTCAGGCTTCATGTTTAAGTTTAGTATAGCCTGACCCATAGGAAATTTGTAAGGTAATGAATTTTTATTACAAGTGTATAATGGCTAAAATTAGTTTTTCATGTTAAGGAGAAGAAAAGGACTTTTTATGAAAAATGTTTTAATTGCAAAATATGTTTTCATGAAAATCTGTTTTTAACTTAGTTTATGAAAAATGTTTTTAATTGCGAAAATAGTTTTTCTAAAAACATATTTTTTAAAGACTTAACTGATCATTGTGAAAATATATCTTGACAACCTCTTGCCGGATTTCTCTAAATTGTGAAAATCTGTTAAGACAACTTTTGACAGAGATAATCGATTACTCTTTCAAGATAATCGATTATTTATGTTGCATCATAGAAAATCCAGAGAGAGTGTAATCGAGTATTTGAACTTGGTTAATCCATTACTTTTTGTATGAAAGTAATCGATTACTTGGCACAGATAATCGATTACTGGAGTTGCATCATATATTTTTCAGAGGCTGTGTAATCGATTATTTGACCAGTGATAATCGATTATATCAGTTGCATCATATATTAAACAGAAGTGAAGTAATCGATTAAATTCTATGTTGTAATCGATTACTGGTTTTTCAAAAGAATTTAAAAGTTTCTTTTTTTAAAGGGATAATCGATTATCTTCTTGAAGTAATCGATTACCTCAAGTTTTATTGAAAAACGTGTCAGAATCATTTTGATTTATTTCCTGATTTGTTTTTACATAATTGATTCTGATTTATTTTCAAAATTGGAATTTGATTTAGTTTTTGAAAATATTTCCTTATTTGTTTTTAAGAATCAAATCTTTGATTTATTTCCTAAATCTATTTTATTTGTTTCTGATTTCAAAATTGATTTTATTCTATTTTATTTTATTCTTTAAATCTATTTGATTTTATTTTGATTTCAAAAATATTATTTTATTTATTTGATTTCAGAAAATCAATTTTGAATATTTCCGGATTTGATTTCATTCTTATTTCAAAATTTGATTTATTTCCAAAATCAGTTTTGATTTGATTCTGATTCTATTTTTCAAATTCAAAATTTGAATTTCAAATATTTTCAAATACTTGGTTTTAATTCTTAAATCTTTAAGATTGATTTTTGATTTTAAACATGTGTTAAAAAAATGTGTTTAAAATGATTTGATCATTTCATATTTTCTAATCCAACCTTTTTTTTCTTCTTCACGTTCTTCTCTTCTTCTCTTGTCCTTCAACCAGTTCTTAAACGTTGATATCTATTTGAGAAGAAAACCTTTTTCTTGGCCATAGTACTTGTGATTAAAATTCAGCACCACTAGAGCTTTATTGTTGTATCAGTGTTATATATAACACATTTTTGTTAGAGCCTTATATTGTTGTATCCGCACTATTAAGAGTGCAATATAGGTCTTGTACCAATCACTCATACCGTAACCTGTGTTGTAAGGGGTGTGTAACCCTTAGTGACTAGGGAGTGAAACTCCTAGTGCGGACGTGCTGCATTCGTGGGTGTAGGGTGAGGAACCCTTTGTTGTGTGGGTAGTGCTAGACGAACGGTGGGTCTCCTAGTAGTTAGGCTATCTAGAAATCTAGGAAAGGTTTTCCTAGTTGTTTTTGAGGTCCCAGGCGAAAGGAGGTTCCTAGTAGCTTGCGGGGCGCTCTGGTTGTACTTGGGGATGTGTAACACTCTCACTTTTATTAGCAATTTTTAGGTTTTATAAAAATCGGAGTTTTAAAATTTCGTTTTAATACTTAAATTTCTTAAAAAGGTTTTACGAAAATCCGGCAGAGTTTCCTCTGTTTTCCGGACTTCCCAAAATTTTTCTCCTAAAAACCTGTCAGTCCAGAATTGTTTAAAAACATAAACAACAACAGTTTAATAGTTATAACAAAACCTAATGCCCGGTGGATACAAAGTTCAGGGCGAACAACTATTACATATTTAAATTACAAAATACTGGTCCACTCAAAATATATATATATATATTCACTCCACGTAGTGGAATGAAGATCCTGCCCGGCCAGCACTGGTGTATGCTCCACTTGCGTACCTGAAAAATGTTAACAACACAGGGGAAGCATCACACAGAACTTAAAAGGGAGATTTCTAAGCAGATATATACGACACGCCAACACTATTCAAGCCTATTCTATGCTACACAATTCATGTTCTTCTTTCCTTTTTTACCACCTGATTGTTTCCCAATTCTTATCCTTTCTAAATGATTTCTTTCAGATAATCCTTAATCTCTATTTATCCGTGTTACTCATTACTTTCGTTATTTTCCTTTTTATTCTCGTTTTGTATTTCCATTTTAAACTTCCTTTTATGTCATTCTCATTACTCTTTTTCCTTTCCACTTTCCTTTATTACTTTTGCTCTTTCCTTTTTCACATTTACTATCTGGCCACAGGGTCAATACAACCACCTGCGCCGTTTACCAATCATAATAGGCCACAGGGTCAATACAACCACCTACACCGTTTACCAATCATAATAGGCCACAGGGTCAATACAACCACCTGCGCCGTTTACAATCATAATAGGCCACAGGGTCAATACAACCACCTGCGCCGTGCCACAGGGTCAATACAACCACCTGTGATATTTATTATTTTCTTTAGGCCACAGGGTCAATACAACCACCTGCGCCGTGCCACAGGGTCAATACAACCACCTGTGACATTTATTATTTTCTTTAGGCCACAGGGTCAATACAACCACCTGCGCCGTGCCACAGGGTCAATACAACCACCTGTGACATTTATCACTTTCTTTATTTCTCATCATTAACTCGTCTTATTCTTTTCTCTTTACATTTAGTCCCTTAATTCTCTTTAATTCTTTTAATTCATTAATCCATTTTTAATCCCTATTATGTGTTTACTCCCCTTGTCCCTTTTCCTTATTTTTGTTTATTCTAAATATATTCAACTCACTAATAATTCTCGTTCCCAATTAACTTTGCTTGATTTAGCCCTACGCATTATATTTCAATTCTCGCCACTCACCCTTAATAAATTTCATTTCCCTTTCTTTTCTTTTTCTTCTTCTCTTCCTTTGTTTATTTTTCCTACATCACTCATATTTAACAATACCTAGCTCATGCATTTAAACCAATTATATTATTTCTTTTTCCGTTAACTCTCTCTTTCTTATTTCCCGTTTATTTCCTTCCTCTAATGGCTAGTTACTCATTCACTCCATTTATTTCTATTAACCTTATATTATCCTAATTTAGTTCTCAACTCATTCCTACACTTTATTTATTTAATTCCGGCTCTCCATAATTAATCTCTAATTTCTCCCTTTTCTCACTTACGCTACTCACTCGCTCTTATAATTCCGTTTACTTATTTCTTTACTCTCATTTGTTCATTCCTAAATTTATTTCCCTATTTACCATTTCTATTCCTTCGCCACACCCTACCGATCTAACTGATTAGTTATTTCGTTACCTATCTTTTATTCATCACTATTTGGTTTCCCTATTTACTCCATCTATCTTTCTTCGTTATTAGCGGATTTCTCTAAGGTTCCTTAACAATAAACATTTCCCCCGGTCCTAGCGATGGATATAACTACCCAGAAATACACCCCTTAAGGACTGGTAATGAAACCCCTTACCTCAATCGAAGACAGTGAGAGGGGTAACCTTAGCCTGACGCTTTACTCCACGGCTTACGCTCTAGCTCGGCTCCAATTCGATCCTAAGCTTCCACGACCTTTGATTCCAAGCACGGCGGGGACAATCGATCCCGATCGCGGTGACGGCGTTGCACCTCGTTGTTTGCGAACGATCGCGGCCGGATCGAGGCCCAAGCTTAAAGCCTCGGAGTACCCAACACAAGCCCGGTGCGAATCACGATCGGTGTCGGCGTCGGTGAGATCCGGTGAGGAGAGAGAAAACCCTAGAGGAAAGAGAAACACAAAGGGAGGAGGAAGAGAGTAAGGGAACTCAATCAATAGGGAAAGGGAGAGGAAGAAGAGGTCATGGTGGTGGTGGTGGGTGGTGGCTCGTGGTGGTGGCTATGGTGTGGTGTGGTGGTGGAGGAGAAGGAGGAGAGAGAGAGAAAAGGAGGGAAAGAGACTAAGAGGGAGGAGAGAGAGAGGCGTCCATGGTGATGATGGTGGGCTTGGCGGTGGAGGCTGGTGGTGGATGGAGGTGGCTGGAGGGGTGCTTGGGGGCTGTTGGACGGAGGTGGGTGAAGGGAGAAGGTCTGGGGCGGAGAAATGAAGAGAGAAGGGGGTCTGGTGCGCAGCTCTTATAGAGCTGGTGCGGATCAGATCAGCGTGCGCGCCTGAGCGCGGACGGGTCGCGCCTGAGCGCGGGGCACGCACCAGGCGGGTGCTGGTGCGGAAACGCGTGCGTCTGGTGCGGGGGATGGGAGACTCTGGCGCGCCATTTTTTGGTTGGTGCGCACGTTGCGCGTCAGGGGCGCGCCTGGGAGAGGCAGGTGCGCGCTTGGGCGAATTTTCCACGGGTTTGGTGCACCTGGTGCACACGGGTGCGCCTGGGCGTGCACCGGTGCGCCTGGGCGTGCACCAGTGGTTCCCAACTTTGATTCACCGTAACTTTTTCGTTACCCGTCGGATCGGGTCCAAATTTTTAGGCAAGCTTCTTCACCCCATAAACTTCATATCCAACGGTGGAATTTAATTTATTAGCATCCTATAATAAATTCATAATTTTCTCTTTTTGGTCAATTTCTAACGTCGAAAACGCCGATTTAACTCCCGATCTCGCTTATATGACTTTGCCCAAAGCCATAAATGCCTTCTATACAACTCCTAGGTCCTATAATCACCACTCACATATCTAGCAAAATTCATTAAGCCACTTTTTCCAATTTTTCTAAGGTTTTTAATAATTATTTCATTTAAATCAAAGTTTAGGATGTTACAATTCTCCCCCACTTATTAGAATTTCGTCCCCGAAATTCCGTTCAACTCCTTCAAATGGAGGACCATCCCATGGGTAAGCTTCTGATCACGGTTTTCACTTCCCTTCGATTTTTTACTTTCCGCTCCGTATGCGGTTAGAGTCATGCTTATTCCAACGTCTGTCTTCTAGCACCACGTACCAACTCCATCAGGATCGTCAATTTTCTTATTATTAAAGTTCCATCTCCCATTCCTTGGATTGAAATCCTCCCCCACTTAGCATCGACATAATTGATTATATCCATGCTAGAGGGTTATGCTTATCCATTGCTCAGAATAGAGTACACCGGTTCCCGACCGGTATCCAAGGCTAAAAAGAGGACACGTGGGTGACAATCTATCAGTAGGCATAGAACTATGTCGGGTTTCTATGACTTGGCGAATTCTCACCAATGCATCGGAGATGCTTGGAACTTGAAGAGAGTGAAGATGAAAGGAAGAAACATGAAGCACTCAAAAGCGAGTCTCATGGTTTTTGCAAGATGACCCAGGATGTACTGGGTACGTGTCAAGCAAGAAGACAATGGAGATTATTCCCCAAAGTGTGCATTTTCAGCAGAGAGTCGCCGAAGGATGCGTTCCTACGGATCTGCGGTTAATTGATTGGTCTCGATCAAAGTCTAGCTGTTGCTTCTCGATTCGGTGTCGTTTTGGGAAGGTCTTGTTTTATTCTTTAGTTTAACCCTCATTCGGTTCTCTTCGAAGTGTTTGGAAGTACCTGTTTAGTAGTCCTATGTCTTACCGTATGCTTATGAGTTATTGTCGCTCGGATAGGATTCGAATCGAGTCGTCAAGTCTTCCCCACTTATTATCAACATACTTGAGTAATTCGAAGGCAGGGAGGAAACTGGGTTGATTCCAAGAATCAATTAGCTAAGTTCTCACAAGTTGGAGAGGTGGTTCGATTACTGAGTTGAACGTTCTCGGTGGAAATACCGAATAAGAGTGTCTTAAATGGGATTGATTTGCGAATTACTGTTTACGATTCTTAGGAAAGATCCTATAGGATTAGAGTTCAATCGGACGTTCGACGGAGATAGAATTTCTAAATGGTTCGTTTGGATCTCCATTAGATGATTGCAATAATATAACATGTCGATAAACGCGAAGACCGAGGTGGTCAGTCCCAATCTCACATTTATCAACTGTACATCACTGCGTTATTGAATGATAGCTTTATCTTTTAACAGGTGCAAGAGAAAGGACGACCAATCCTGACCTCACACTCTATCAGAGGATGACACTATCATAACCGAGTTCGGTGGAATTTCTAACTAGGTTTTAACACTTATCGACTCCTTCTAGATTACACTACTCACACTTACTCTAGGCAAAGACACTAAAGTAACTAGTTGATGCAGCATTAATATAAAAAGTACCTTGGATAAGTTCATTCCTCGTTCTACGTGTCCATAGGACAGTTTGTAGCACGGTGTCCGGGTTGCCCGCATTGGAAACAGAGACCTTCCTTTCTACGCTGCTCCAACATCTGACACATACGAGTATGGGATCCTCCACAATGTGGACATGGTGGTCTGGTCCTTGGAGCATTCGCACTCTGACCCGCATTCTCTGGCACTACTGCTCTGGTGCGGTTAACAGCATACGAACCTGATCCTTGAGCCAGTCCCTTACCCTTGTTGAGACCTACTTCATTCGGTATATTCTTGCCCCTTTTCTCTGCTTTATGTCGATTCAAACTCTTCTCATAAGTACTAGCCATATTCACCAGCTGAGAGAGGTTAGCTATACCCTGATGCACAAAGACAGTCTGAATCCTGGCATTGAGACCTGCTTCAAATTTAACACACTTGGTGCATTCATCTGCATCCCGATAACTGCCAGAATAGCGAATCAGATCTTCAAATTGTGCCGCATATTCACCGACACTCATACTTCCTTTCTCCAGATGCAGAAAAGCGATCTCCTTTTCCCTACAAACATCCTCAGGAAAATACTTCCCCAGGAAGTGAGCCTTGAACAGGTCAAAAGTGATATCCTGATTAGCTGCCTCCAATTCTCTTCGCACACGTTCCCACCAATACTCTGCTTCGTCAGTCAACATATACTGCGCTAACAACACAGTTTGTTCAGCAGGTGGCGCTATGGTGCGAAGGATCTTCTCAATTTCCTTGAGCCATCGCTGAGCTCCATCAGGATTATACCCTCCTTCGAACCTAGGCGGTTTGCATTTCCTAAATCGAGCCATCCAGTCAATTTCGGCTTGGTTCTGTTGCATTCGGGCCTGATTCTGATTCATTTGAATCAGGTTCTCCAATATAGCGGCCATCGGCTCATTCTCGGCACGTCGTCCAGCCATACTGTTAGGTCATGAAGGGAACAGTCAGTTAAAGACTGAATACTTAATCACTAACCTAATTGTCCTACTCTTAAACTTAGACTCTTACTAAACGAACCTGTTACTTGCTTGGTGAGTAACCATCGGAGATATGAGTCCACACTCCAAAGGCCGAGGAAAAACTGCTCTGATACCAAAATGTAACACTCTCACTTTTATTAGCAATTTTTAGGTTTTATAAAAATCGGAGTTTTAAAATTTCGTTTTAATACTTAAATTTCTTAAAAAGGTTTTACTAAAATCCGGCAGAGTTTCCTCTGTTTTCCGGACTTCCCAAAATTTTTCTCCTAAAAACCTGTCAGTCCAGAATTGTTTAAAAACATAAACAACAACAGTTTAATAGTTATAACAAAACCTAATGCCCGGTGGATACAAAGTTCAGGGCGAACAACTATTACATATTTAAATTACAAAATACTGATCCACTCAAAATATATATATATATATATATATATATATATATATATATATATTCACTCCACGTAGTGGAATGAAGATCCTGCCCGGCCAGCACTGGTGTATGCTCCACTTGCGTACCTGAAAAATGTTAACAACACAGGGGAAGCATCACACAGAACTTAAAAGGGAGATTTCTAAGCAGATATATACGACACGCCAAAACTATTCAAGCCTATGCTATGCTACACAATTCATGTTCTTCTTTCCTTTTTTACCACCTGATTGTTTCCCAATTCTTATCCTTTCTAAATGTTTTCTTTCAGATAATCCTTAATCTCTATTTATCCGTGTTACTCATTACTTCGTTATTTTCCTTTTTATTCTCGTTTTGTATTTCCATTTTAAACTTCCTTTTATGTCATTCTCATTACTCTTTTTCCTTTCCACTTTCCTTTATTACTTTTGCTCTTTCCTTTTTCACATTTACTATCTGGCCACAGGGTCAATACAACCACCTGCGCCATTTACCAATCATAATAGGCCACAGGGTCAATACAATCACCTGCGCCGTTTACCAATCATAATAGGCCACAGGGTCAATACAACCACCTGCGCCATTTACCAATCATAATAGGCCACAGGGTCAATACAATCACCTGCGCCGTGCCACAGGGTCAATACAACCACCTGTGACATTTATTATTTTCTTTAGGCCACAGGGTCAATACAACCACCTGCGCCGTGTCACAGGGTCAATACAACCACCTGTGACATTTATTATTTTCTTTAGGCCACAGGGTCAATACAACCACCTACGCCGTGCCACAGGGTCAATACAACCACCTGTGACATTTATCACTTTCTTTATTTCTCATCATTAACTCGTCTTATTCTTTTCTCTTTACATTTAGTCCCTTAATTCTCTTTAATTCTTTTAATTCATTAATCCATCTTTAATCCCTATTATGTGTTTACTCCCCTTGTCCCTTTTCCTTATTTTTGTTTATTCTAAATATATTCAACTCACTAATAATTCTCGTTCCCAATTAACTTTGCTTGATTTAGCCCTACGCATTATATTTCAATTCTCGCCACTCACCCTTAATAAATTTCATTTCCCTTTCTTTTCTTTTTCTTCTTCTCTTCCTTTGTTTATTTTTCCTACATCACTCATATTTAACAATACCTAGCTCATGCATTTAAACCAATTATATTATTTCTTTTTCCGTTAACTCTCTCTTTCTTATTTCCCGTTTATTTCTTTCCTCTAATGGCTAGTTACTCATTCACTCCATTTATTTCTATTAACCTTATATTATCCTAATTTAGTTCTCAACTCATTCCTACACTTTATTTATTTAATTCCGGCTCTCCATAATTAATCTCTAATTTCTCCCTTTTCTCACTTACGCTACTCACTCGCTCTTATAATTCCGTTTACTTATTTCTTTACTCTCATTTGTTCATTCCTAAATTTATTTCCCTATTTACCATTTCTATTCCTTCGCCACACCCTACCGATCTAACTGATTAGTTATTTCGTTACCTATCTTTTATTCATCACTATTTGGTTTCCCTATTTACTCCATCTATCTTTCTTCGTTATCAGCGGATTTCTCTAAGGTTCCTTAACAATAAACATTTCCCCCGGTCCTAGCGATGGATATAACTACCCAGAAATACACCCCTTAAGGACTGGTAATGAAACCCCTTACCTCAATCGATGACAGTGAGAGGGGTAACCTTAGCCTGACGCTTTACTCCCCGGCTTACGCTCTAGCTCGGCTCCAATTCGATCCTAAGCTTCCACGACCTTTGATTCCAAGCACGGCGGGGACAATCGATCCCGATCGCGGTGACGGCGTTGCACCTCGTTGTTTGCGAACGATCGCGGCCGGATTGAGGCCCAAGCTTAAAGCCTCGGAGTACCCAACACAAGCCCGGTGCGAATCACGATCGGTGTCGGCGTCGGTGAGATCCGGTGAGGAGAGAGAAAACCCTAGAGGAGAGAGAAACACAAAGGGAGGAGGAAGAGAGTAAGGGAACTCAATCAATAGGGAAAGGGAGATGAAGAAGAGGTCATGGTGGTGGTGGTGGGTGGTGGCTCGTGGTGGTGGCTATGGTGTGGTGTGGTGGTGGAGGAGAAGGAGGAGAGAGAGAGAAAAGGAGGGAAAGAGACTAAGAGGGAGGAGAGAGAGAGGCATCCATGGTGATGATGGTGGGCTTGGCGGTGGAGGCTGGTGGTGGATGGAGGTGGCTGGAGGGGTGCTTGGGGGCTGCTGGACGGAGGTGGGTGAAGGGAGAAGGTCTGGGGCGGAGAAATGAAGAGAGAAGAGGGTCTGGTGCGCAGCTCTTATAGAGCTGGTGCGGATCAGATCCGCGTGTGCGCCTGAGCGCGGACGGGTAGCGCCTGAGCGCGGGGCACGCACCAGGCGGGTGCTGGTGCGGAAACGCGTGCGTCTGGTGCGGGGGATGGGAGACTCTGGCGCGCCATTTTTTGGTTGGTGCGCACGTTGCGCGTCAGGGGCGCGCCTGGGCGAGGCTGGTGCGCGCTTGGGCGACTTTTCCACGGGTTTGGTGCACCTGGTGCACACGGGTGCGCCTGGGCGTGCACCGGTGCGCCTGGGCGTGCACCGGTGCGCCTGGGCGTGCACCGGTGCGCCTGGGCGTGCACCGGTGGTTCCCAACTTTGATTCGCCGTAACTTTTTCGTTACCCGTCGGATCGGGTCCAAATATTTAGGCAAGCTTCTTCACCCCATAAACTTCATATCCAACGGTGGAATTTAATTTATTAGCATCCTATAATAAATTCCTAATTTTCTCTTTTCGGTCAATTTCTAACGTCGAAAACGCCGATTTAACTCCTGATCTCGCTTATATGACTTTGCCCAAAGCCATAAATGCCTTCTATACAACTCCTAGGTCCTATAATCACCACTCACATATCTAGCAAAATTCATTAAGCCACTTTTTCCAATTTTTCTAAGGTTTTTAATAATTATTTCATTTAAATCAAAGTTTAGGATGTTACAATTCTCCCCCACTTATTAGAATTTCGTCCCCGAAATTCCGTTCAACTCCTTCAAATGGAGGTCCATCCCATGGGTAAGCTTCTGATCACGGTTTTCACTTCCCTTCGATTTTTTACTTTCCGCTCCGTATGCGGTTAGAGTCATGCTTATTCCAACGTCTGTCTTCTAGCACCACGTACCAACTCCATCAGGATCGTCAATTTTCTTATTATTAAAGTTCCATCTCCCATTCCTTGGATTGAAATCCTCCCCCACTTAGCATCGACATAATTGATTATATCCATGCTAGAGGGTTATGCTTATCCGTTGCTCAGAATAGAGTACACCGGTTCCCGACCGGTATCCAAGGCTAAAAAGAGGACACGTGGGTGACAATCTATCAGTAGGCATAGAACTATGCCGGGTTTCTATGACTTGGCGAATTCTCACCAATGCATCTGAGATGCTTGGAACTTGAAGAGAGTGAAGATGAAAGGAAGAAACATGAAGCACTCAAAAGCGAGTCTCATGGTTTTTGCAAGATGACCCAGGATGTACTGGGTACGTGTCAAGCAAGAAGACAATGGAGATTATTCCCCAAAGTGTGCATTTTCAGCAGAGAGTCGCAGAAGGATGCGTTCCTACGGATCTGCGGTTAATTGATTGGTCTCGGTCAAAGTCTAGCTGTTGCTTCTCGATTCAGTGTCGTTTTGGGAAGGTCTTGTTTTATTCTTTAGTTTAACCCTCATTCGGTTCTCTTCGAAGTGTTTGGAAGTACCTGTTTAGTAGTCCTATGGCTTACCGTATGCTTATGAGTTATTGTCGCTCGGATAGGATTCGAATCGAGTCGTCAAGTCTTCCCCACTTATTATCAACATACTTGAGTAAGTCGAAGGCAGGGAGGAAACTGGGTTGATTCCAAGAATCAATTAGCTAAGTTCTCACAAGTTGGAGAGGTGGTTCGATTACTGAGTTGAACGTTCTTGGTGGAAATACCGAATAAGAGTGTCTTAAATGGGATTGATTTGCGAATTACTGTTTACGATTCTTAGGAAAGATCCTATAGGATTAGAGTTCAATCGGACGTTCGACGGAGATAGAATTTCTAAATGGTTCGTTTGGATCTCCATTAGATGATTGCAATAATATAACATGTCGATAAACGCAAAGACCGAGGTGGTCAGTCCCAATCTCACATTTATCAACTGTACATCACTGCGTTATTGAATGATAGCTTTATCTTTTAACAGGTGCAAGAGAAAGGACGACCAATCCTGACCCCACACTCTATCAGAGGATGACACTATCATAACCGAGTTCGGTGGAATTTCTAACTAGGTTTTAACACTTATCGACTCCTTCTAGATTACACTACTCACATTTACTCTAGGCAAAGACACTAAAGTAACTAGTTGATGCAGCATTAATATAAAAAGTACCTTGGATAAGTTCATTCCTCGTTCTACGTGTCCATAGGACAGTTTGTAGCACGGTGTCCGGGTTGCCCGCATTGGAAACAGAGACCTTCCTTTCTACGCTGCTCCAACATCCGACACATACGAGTATGGGATCCTCCACAATGTGGACATGGTGGTCTGGTCCTTGGAGCAGTCGCACTCTGACCCGCATTCTCTGGCACTACTGCTCTGGTGCGGTTAACAGCATACGAACCTGATCCTTGAGCCAGTCCCTTACCCTTGTTGAGACCTACTTCATTCGGTATATTCTTGCCCCTTTTCTCTGCTTTATGTCGATTCAAACTCTTCTCATAAGTACTAGCCATATTCACCAGCTGAGAGAGGTTAGCTATACCCTGATGCACAAAGACAGTCTGAATCCTGGCATTGAGACCTGCTTCAAATTTAACACACTTGGTGCGTTCATCTGCATCTTGATAACTGCCAGAATAGCGAATCAGAACTTCAAATTGTGCCGCATATTCACCGACACTCATACTTCCTTGCTCCAGATGCAGAAAAGCGATCTCCTTTTCCCTACGAACATCCTCAGGAAAATACTTCCCCAGGAAGTGAGCCTTGAACAGGTCAAAAGTGATATCCTGATTAGCTGCCTCCAATTCTCTTCGCACACGTTCCCACCAATACTCTGCTTCGTCAGTCAACATATACTGCGCTAACAACACAGTTTGTTCAGCAGGTGGCGCTATGGTGCGAAGGATCTTCTCAATTTCCTTGAGCCATCGCTGAGCTCCATCAGGATTATACCCTCCTTCGAACCTAGGCGGTTTGCATTTCCTAAATCGAGCCATCCAGTCAATTTCGGCTTGGTTCTGTTGCATTCGGGCCTGATTCTGATTCATTTGAATCAGGTTCTCCAATATAGCGGCCATCGGCTCATTCTCGGCACGTCGTCCAGCCATACTGTTAGGTCATGAAGGGAACAGTCAGTTAAAGACTGAATACTTAATCACTAACCTAATTGTCCTACTCTTAAACTTAGACTCTTACTAAACGAACCTGTTACTCGCTTGGTGAGTAACCATCGGAGATATGAGTCCACACTCCAAAGGCCGAGGAAAAACTGCTCTAATACCAAAATGTAACACTCTCACTTTTATTAGCAATTTTTAGGTTTTATAAAAATCGGAGTTTTAAAATTTCGTTTTAATACTTAAATTTCTTAAAAAGGTTTTACGAAAATCCGGCAGAGTTTCCTCTGTTTTCCGGACTTCCCAAAATTTTTCTCCTAAAAACCTGTCAGTCCAGAATTGTTTAAAAACATAAACAACAACAGTTTAATAGTTATAACAAAACCTAATGCCCGGTGGATACAAAGTTCAGGGCGAACAACTATTACATATTTAAATTACAAAATACTGGTCCACTCAAAATATATATATATATATATATATATTCACTCCACGTAGTGGAATGAAGATCCTGCCCGGCCAGCACTGGTGTATGCTCCACTTGCGTACCTGAAAAATGTTAACAACATAGGGGAAGCATCACACAGAACTTAAAAGGGAGATTTCTAAGCAGATATATACGACACGCCAAAACTATTCAAGCCTATGCTATGCTACACAATTCATGTTCTTCTTTCCTTTTTTACCACCTGATTGTTTCCCAATTCTTATCCTTTCTAAATGTTTTCTTTCAGATAATCCTTAATCTCTATTTATCCGTGTTACTCATTACTTCGTTATTTTCCTTTTTATTCTCGTTTTGTATTTCCATTTTAAACTTCCTTTTATGTTATTCTCATTACTCTTTTTCCTTTCCACTTTCCTTTATTACTTTTGCTCTTTCCTTTTTCACATTTACTATCTGGCCACAGGGTCAATACAACCACCTGCGCCGTTTACCAATCATAATAGGCCACAGGGTCAATACAACCACCTGCGCCATTTACCAATCATAATAGGCCACAGGGTCAATACAACCACCTGCGCCGTGCCACAGGGTCAATACAACCACCTGTGACATTTATTATTTTCTTTAGGCCACAGGGTCAATACAACCACCTGCGCCGTGCCACAGGGTCAATACAACCACCTATGACATTTATTATTTTCTTTAGGCCACAGGGTCAATACAACCACCTGCGCCGTGCCACAGGGTCAATACAACCACCTGCGCCGTGCCACAGGGTCAATACAACCACCTGTGACATTTATCACTTTCTTTATTTCTCATCATTAACTCGTCTTATTCTTTTCTCTTTACATTTAGTCCCTTAATTCTCTTTAATTATTTTAATTCATTAATCCATCTTTAATCCCTATTATGTGTTTACTCCCCTTGTCCCTTTTCCTTATTTTTGTTTATTCTAAATATATTCAACTCACTAATAATTCTCGTTCCCAATTAACTTTGCTTGATTTAGCCCTACGCATTATATTTCAATTCTCGCCACTCACCCTTAATAAATTTCATTTCCCTTTCTTTTCTTTTTCTTCTTCTCTTCCTTTGTTTATTTTTCCTACATCACTCATATTTAACAATACCTAGCTCATGCATTTAAACCAATTATATTATTTCTTTTTCCGTTAACTCTCTCTTTCTTATTTCCCGTTTATTTCCTTCCTATAATGGCTAGTTACTCATTCACTCCATTTATTTCTATTAACCTTATATTATCCTAATTTAGTTCTCAACTAATTCCTACACTTTATTTATTTAATTCCGGCTCTCCATAATTAATCTCTAATTTCTCCCTTTTCTCACTTACGCTACTCACTCGCTCTTATAATTCCGTTTACTTATTTCTTTACTCTCATTTGTTCATTCCTAAATTTATTTCCCTATTTACCATTTCTATTCCTTCCCCACACCCTACCGATCTAACTGATTAGTTATTTCGTTACCTATATTTTATTCATCACTATTTGGTTTCCCTATTTACTCCATCTATCTTTCTTCGTTATCAGCGGATTTCTCTAAGGTTCCTTAACAATAAACATTTCCCCCGGTCCTAGCGATGGATATAACTACCCAGAAATACACCGCTTAAGGACTGGTAATGAAACCCCTTACCTCAATCGATGACAGTGAGAGGGGTAACCTTAGCCTGACGCTTTACTCCCCGGCTTACGCTCTAGCTCGGCTCCAATTCGATCCTAAGCTTCCACGACCTTTGATTCCAAGCACGGCGGGGACAATCGATCCCGATCGCGGTGACGGCGTTGCACCTCGTTGTTTGCGAACGATCGCGGCCGGATCGAGGCCCAAGCTTAAAGCCTCGGAGTACCCAACACAAGCCCGGTGCGAATCACGATCGGTGTCGGCGTCGGTGAGATCCGGTGAGGAGAGAGAAAACCCTAGAGGAGAGAGAAACACAAAGGGAGGAGGAAGAGAGTAAGGGAACTCAATCAATAGGGAAAGGGAGAGGAAGAAGAGGTCATGGTGGTGGTGGTGGGTGGTGGCTCGTGGTGGTGGCTATGGTGTGGTGTGGTGGTGGAGGAGAAGGAGGAGAGAGAGAGAGAAAAGGAGGGAAAGAGACTAAGAGGGAGGAGAGAGAGAGGCGTCCATGGTGATGATGGTGGGCTTGGCGGTGGAGGCTGGCGGTGGATGGAGGTGGTTGGAGGGGTGCTTGGGGGCTGCTGGACGGAGGTGGGTGAAGGGAGAAGGTCTGGGGCGGAGAAATGAAGAGAGAAGGGGTCTGGTGCGCAGCTCTTATAGAGCTGGTGCGGATCAGATCCGCGTGCGCGCCTGAGCGCGGACGGGTCGCGCCTGAGCGCGGGGCACGCACCAGGCGGGTGCTGGTGCGGAAACGCGTGCGTCTGGTGCAGGGGATGGGAGACTCTGGCGCGCCATTTTTTGGTTGGTGCGCACGTTGCGCGTCAGGGGCGCGCCTGGGCGAGGCTGGTGCGCGCTTGGGCAAATTTTCCATGGGTTTGGTGCACCTGGCGCACACGGGTGCGCCTGGGCGTGCACCGGTGCGCCTGGGCGTGCACCAGTGGTTCCCAACTTTGATTCGCCGTAACTTTTTCGTTACCCGTCGGATCGGGTCCAAATATTTAGGCAAGCTTCTTCACCCCATAAACTTCATATCCAACGGTGGAATTTAATTTATTAGCATCCTATAATAAATTCCTAATTTTCTCTTTTCGGTCAATTTCTAACGTCGAAAACGCCGATTTAACTCCCGATCTCGCTTATATGACTCTGCCCAAAGCCATAAATGCCTTCTATACAACTCCTAGGTCCTATAATCACCACTCACATATCTAGCAAAATTCAACGCTTGGGGACTGGAGTAGGCCGGGTTTGCCGAACCAGGATAAAATCTCCGGTGCAATCTCTTCTATCCCTATCTCTTTTACATTCCGTTGTTGTTATTTATCGTATTGCATCATAACAACTATTTTCTTAATAAATTAATTTAATTGTTCTAAATTAATTAGCGCGGTAACGTTTCTCGTTGTTATCTTTTTAATTGTGCCGTGCATAATAGTTTTCATAATAGTATTAATATAATTAGCTTCCGCGCAATCACTTTTCAACATTATATTGTTTTCCGCTGCAAAATCTCTTTAAGTTTGTTGAAAAAGTTTTAAATCGAATATTTTCCAATGTTTTCGTAAACACCCAATTCACCCCCTCTTGGGAGTCGGCTGCCAATCCTATCAATATTTCTAACAGTTTGATTGATGTTTAGGACGAATTTAATGAAGGAAACAAAGTTGTTTTGAGGAATTAGAACCAAAGTTGCCCTAGAATTTCCCTTAAGTCGGAGAAATTGTAAACGAAAACCTTAGAGTTAGAAGGAGAATTAGAGGAAGGAGTAGTTGTTGTGAGTTAGTGAGAATCTAAAGTTATAGAAAGTAGTGTGTGTCTGAGGGTTTTAGGTTAAACCCGGTACCTTTGGAGATGCTTGAATTTATGATTGTTTAATATTCCCTGGGTCTGCACCCAAGTTTGTACTTTTTATAATGACAACTAGTCAAAAGACGATATCCCTTCCGGTTAGTCCGATGGACTTGACCTAATTCGGCACGCCAGTGATAGTACGAGTGGAACTTTTTCATCCAAAAGCAACCAACGAGGAGCGCTGCAAGGTGAATTATGCCAGCAAAGGAAATTCGACTACGAAGCGAGAATGAGAACGTTCTTATGGATCTCACCATAATGCGAGTATTCTTGTACTCTGTCGCCCAATCCGTAACGTATTTCTCGGGGACGAGAAATATTTAAGTTGGGGAGAATGTAACACCCCGCAAATTCCTCATACTGTTTTAAACAACTAAAAGATCTATTTGAAGAAAAAGTTTTTGAAAGAGTGTTTTATTGAAGTAAATTTCTTAATTAATGATTTCAAGTGGTGAATAATTTTGAAGAAATGATTATGTGTTGGACATTTTTGGTGTTTTAAAGAAATTGTGATTTTATGAAAGAAAGATTTTTGTTTAAAATGAAATTTTGGGTTTGTTAACTTTAAAAATCCATATCTTTTCAACCGTAACTTCGAATTTTATGATCCTTATATGAAAACGATCGTATTAAAAAGTAGATTTCAAAAATGTAACTTTTATAATTTTCTGAGTTGGTTTGCAAAAAATTTATTTTTAGGTATTTAAGGACGAATTTTGAGTGAATAAATTCTTAAAAATAGTTAAGGACTTCAAATGAATTTTTCCTTTTGGGAATATATTTGATATATTAAAATATGATTTTAGAAAATGAAATAAGGGCCATAAGTGCAACAAATAAGTGCAGTTTATTATTTAAATAAATTGTGTTTAATTGTTAATGTGTATGCTTGATCAAGTGTGTGAATGAATATGAATGTGTGTATAAATGTGTGCATAATGTGGTTTGTGTATGTATGTATGTATGATATATTAAAGTGTGCTTATATGTGTATAATTGTGTGAATGGTGGTATAAGTGTGATTTCCTAAGTAATGTTGCATAATTAGTAATTAAAATGTGATTAGGAGATAAAAAAAATTATATATAGGACATGTGTTTGCATGGGAGATTGCCACGGCTTGGGTGGTGTGTGTGCATGAAGAGGGTATGTGTGAGATGTGAGTGAGTGACACATGTATGAGTGGGTGTATGTGTAAGTGTAAGATGCATTTGCATGTTGACTAAGTGGAAAGGAAAATAAAATAAAAAGAAAATAAAACAAAGAAACTTGGAGACCAAGTAGAAGCCTAGGATGCCAAAGACTACCCCTCCTAGAAGGTGTGTTGGTCGACCAAAAACTAAGGGCCAAAGAAGGGAGAAGATATTTCACTCTTAAGCCTATTTCCTTTCCATTCATTTCATTAGTCCCACTCATTCTTCTATTTCCTTCTTTCCTACGTTCCTTTCTTCCCTTCTTCCATCTCCTTTTCACACCAACACAAATACACTTGGTGTTGGAGTATCATCAAGCTCAACACCTTTAGAAAAAAAAAGAGAGAAAGCCATGGAGAGAAAGAGAGAGAGAGAGAACCGTAAGGAAGAAGAAAAGAAGGAGAAGAGATCAAACCAAAACCTAGAACTCTTCCTTGAAGATCCAAGAACTTAGAGTTAGAAGACTTTGATTGGGTGGGTGATTTGAAGAACACAAGAAGTTTAGAGTAGCTTTTATTTTTCTAAGCCTATTGGATTTTCATTTCTTCCTTGCATGTCTAGTTCTATGGTTGATGATCTATGGTTATGTGTAATGTTTAAGCTTTAATCTTGAATTTCAAGAATCAAATGAACTTGTAATAAACTAGATTAAGGACTTTATGTTTCGGTTAAGGCTTTTCTTGATAGATCTTAAAGTTTTTCAAACTAAATCTAAAGGTTTGATGATGATCTTGATGTTTGATGTACATGCATGTGTTATTTGTGCCTTGATCTTGAATTTTTAAGAGTAAATGAACTTATAAAACACTAAACTAAGAACTATGTAATTCGGCCATGAATGGAAGATTAGATCTTGATGCTTTTAAATTTATTCTAAGTCCTTGCATGTTAACTTTAGGCTCATAAAAGTTGATTTGAGCTAAGGTTATACTTGATTTTGATTTATTTTTGAAGAAGTCTTTAATTTTGTCTTGATCTTTGAAAAAGTTTGATCTTAAGTCATGCATGTGATCTTCAAAACAAAAAGCTTTGATCTTGTGTTTATTTTTGGTACATGCATGTTGTGTTGAGTAAAAAGATCTAGCCTTCCTTCATTTTCAAGTCGCGGTTTTGGTCCTTTTTACCCAAAGTGATTTTCATCTTTGATTTGTACTATGGTGAATAATTTTATGACTTGATCTACAAGACTTAAGAACATGCATGTTAATTTCTATATGATTCAAGAATTTATAAAAAGTACATGTAAGAAAATTAAAATAAAAACTTGGTTTGTGTGGTGATCATGATTCGGTTTTATGCTTAGATATTTTTAGAATTTTGTGTGAGGAAGTGCATAATTCAAAACCCATGAATCTTAAACTTTGCATGTTGAAAAATAAATCCATGAATCTTGTTTTGTCATAATAAAATTCGACCTATACATAGGAATTAGACTAGGCCTCTTTTTCATGAAGTGACCAAAAAGAAATGAGTATGTTTTGTGGGATTATGTTAAGCTAAATTATTTAATATAATGTTGTGATTAATATTTTTATATTCGGTTTTAATTAAAGAAAAAGGGGGTGAATTGATTGTATTGTACATGTTGATTTGTGAAATAAGATTTGTGGTGTGATGCTTGATTCAATGGATTGATTTAAGTTAAGGAAATAAATTAAAGCGTGGTAAATTTTCCATGAAAGCTCACGGTTTTTCAATATAAAAGGAAGGAATAATTTCTTTATTTTGTGTTTTGATGATGATCATGTTTTATGTAAAGAATGCTATGTTTGATTTGAAATGCTAAAATCGTTTTCTTAAATCCTATTCGGTTTAGTATAATAAGAGTATCTAAGATGGGTTAATCAATTGAAAATGAAATTTTATTTGGATGCTGGAAATAAATTAAGTTAATTGTGTGATTTAGATTTGTAATTTCTATCTTGTTTATTTGATGTAACTCGGCCATGTAGTGTCAATAAGCCTAGGAGACTTAGTTGCATGAAAATAAATGTGCTTGGTTTGTATCTTTAGTTCCATCCGGTTTGTGAGTATTTGTGTGTGTCAAAGTGTTTGTGTTTTATGAAAATGAAGATGCTTAGAAAATAATCAATTGTTTGATTAAGTAATTATATGATATGATTTATTTGGTTGATGGATTTTATTTAAGTGACCGTCCAAGATTTATTTTATGATAAAAACTTCAGTTTTAAAGTATTAGTTGGAACTAAAGAATCGTCTAAAGTAAAAAGTGTTTTAAGATGTTTTAGGATTTTTATTAAAATGATTTCATGAAATAAACCTTTGCTGTCCAGACTTATTTAGAGTTGTTTCTTAACTTTAAAAAGGTACTCATGAAAGTTAAAGTATGATTTTCAAGTGGTAATTGATTTAAGAAAAGCCGGATTTAAAAACAGTGCATTTTTCGGTGCTTTCAATCATGTTTTAGGCGCTGTCCAAGACGGACCAGCAACTAAATCAAATGATTTAAATTATTTTATATGATGGCTTCAAATGATTTTGAAGAATTTAAAGTGCTAGAAAGTATTAGAGCTGTTTTGAGAAAATAATTACATTTTCAAGTATTCCGATAAGGAATGAAATGTGAAATGAGTTAAGAAAATATTTTCTTAATACCAATTAATGACGTAAACATATTTTATTTAGTACGAGGAATTTTAAAGACGAGGGATTGGGGCAGCTGGCAGAGACAAGGATCCGAGGAGAGCGTACACATTTAATTGCTGGACCTCAGGTGAGAGAGAAGCTATCCTAAGACACTGTGGTGTTTAGGTGATTTATTAGGACGTCCCGCATCATCTCAAAGATCGGGACTACGTGGTTGGAGTCAGTAGTATAAGTGGCAATTGTTTGCCCTGTGTGGCCACTTATACGAAGGAGACGAAGACCACATTGTTGTTGTGTGATGGTTGTGTGAAATAGCATGCTTGCGTGTTTATTTATTTATTTATGCATGATGATAATTATATTGTGAATCAACATGGATAATATGCTATGTCCCGAAAATAGAAATGAAATAAATAAGATTGTGAAGTAAAGACATAATGAGAATGAAATAAAAATAAAGAATATGTGATTTATTGGAAAAGATATAAAGTGTTGAGATTGGGACAGACTTGATGATGAGGATGAGCTTAAGCCAAAGCTGGGAAAGTGATGGGGTGTTGATTATAAAATGAAAGATGATGTGAGTGGAGCTGGGCTCCTTTGTGATATGGTTAAAATGAGACTGGTGTTGAGTTGAGCTTGCTCCTCCACTAGTACTCATTGAAACAATATGTTTTCAAAAAAAAAAGTTTTGAAATAAGATTTTTGAAAAGGTTTATGAAAGGTGCTTTTGAAAAGGTTTGTGGAAAGAAATTTTAAAAAGGTTTTTGGAAATAGAATTTTCGAAAAGAGTTTTTGAAGCAAGATTTCTGGTAGAATTTGTGAAAAGATATTTTTGAAAAGATTTTGAGAAAATTTGTAAAAGTTTGGTGAGTTGAGATCTTGAGAAAGAGGAAGATACGAGATTGTTGAGACAAGCTATGTAATGAAATGCAAGTGTGATGATGGGAACCCAGCTCTGTGCTCTGATGAGAAAAGATTGTGCAAAGTTAGTGGTCGGGACTCATTGAAGGGATGCACGAGGGATGGGCCGACCTTAGGTTAATTAACAAAGATAAAAGACTTTAAAAGACATTAACGCGGGGAGGTATGAGAGTGCGAAGTAGTGGACAGGAAGGTACCCCGGATATCAGGGATATTCGGGTTGTGAATGCAATAGGGTAGGCCCGGCGGTAAAACGTCACGTTGCCTTGAGTACTATTCTGGGCAGAACGAACTCCACATGTGGTGCACTAACGTGGTGGGGACTGGGTCTAATACTGTGGTAAGTTCTGCACCCGGGACCAGAATAGTGTTGTCACCCCTATGGCATCTCAAGAACAGTGGAGAGGGACTGGAACAGGGCATTGTGTTTTGCCACTGCGTGGACAGTGAGCCTTGATATTATATGAATTGATTTGAGGCTGGGCCTCCTGGTCTGGGACCATTTGTTGTGAGACAGCTGTCGTGCCCGCGTGGTAAAGGTCCTGTACTCCTGTTCGCTTCCGACTAGGCTGGGTGGATGACCGAGGAGATGTAGACGTGTGAGACGATGGTGACAAAGGGAGTACCTCGATGATATTATAATTTCTTCCCCAATCATCGAAGGTTATGATTTGATAAGACTTAAAACGGAAAATTGAAAAGTAATGAAAAGATTGATAATAGTATGTTTGAAGTTCCCAGGAATGTTGATGGCAGGAATGAAATTGAATTATGAACGTGAAAGATTTGTAAGAGAGATTGAGAAAGTAATTGAGAAAGAAGGAATGTGTATAAGTTTGGGTAAAACAAGGAAAATAGTAATAATAATAATAATGATAATAATGATGTGCTTGATCGTTGTGTGGTATGTTGGTTGTGTGTTGTATGCTTGTATGGTCTTGATATCTTGCCTACTGTAATCCCACACCGTCGACGATGCGTCATTCGGATCGCTTACTCTCTCCTGTTCGTTGGCATGTCGGTGCTGCTGATGTCTCAACGGGCAGACGGAGTACCGCGTGGAGATCATCTCTCGAGATAGAGCGGAATGACAACCACAGAGCAGCGATAGAGACGATTTCATTTTCGAGTGTGAAGAGAGGGCGCAAGAAGGAAGGAGATTTCCATCCGGATGTCTTCATCAGAAGGAAGCGAAAGTAGAATGTTTAGGTTAAGTTTGTGAATTGTGTTTTTGAGTCAAGGATTACCAAGCTATGTCCCAATTATGTAACTAAGCCAAGTTTTGATTCTGTATTGTGGAATACTTTATTTAAAAAAAAAAAAATTGGCCTCGTTTTTTTGCATCTTTCATAAGTAAAAGTAAATTATTTTTGGTTTACGAAAATCGGGCTGTTACAGAATGGTATCAGAACAATGGTAATCCTTAGTGGCCTTAAGCATGGGCTTACGTGCTTTGTTTGTGTAACTCTGTGTGTGTTTGCTAGTGTAAGGATAGGCGCATAAGACTAGGTTCTCATCTTTCTAGGATGAGAGAATCTGTTTTAGTGCCTGCTGTGTTAGTCTAGGGAAATCTGATGGTTTTGTAGTTGGAAGGAAGTAGACTAAGTAGAGGACAAATAGATTCTAAGATTGAGACCCCTTAACCATTGATGTTTTATTAGTACTTGATGCACTTAAGTATTTCGATCTTAGCATGTCTTTTGTATAAGAATAGTATTTACCTTAAGATATACCATGATATTCCTGAATCCCTGTGTTTGTTGAATTGCTTCAACAAAGACTGTCCTCGCTGCAAAAGTCCAAATTTTCTTCACAAGCCTTACTGTTAATCCATAACCTTACTGATCTTTTCCAAGGTTTGCTAGCTTGAGTTGTGGATTAGAGGATGTCATAGTTACCCAGATAGTTAGGGCTTGAATGATTAGGGATGGATTAGTGGTTGAAGCTGAATTAGAATAGAACGGAATAGTGAATTTAGTGATAAGCTTGATCCAAGTTGGGGAGCCACAAGGAAGAAAAGAGGTGTATGTTACGAGTCATCAAAGGAAATTCTGAGGACTAGGATTGTCTCATGCCGTAATCAGAAGTTTAGACGGTGAAAGTAATAGGTTTGATTGATGTTTAGGACGGATTTAATGAAGGAAACAAAGTTGTTTTGAGGAATTAGAACCAAAGTTGCCCTAGAATTTCCCTTAAGTCGGAGAAATAGTAAACGAAAACCTTAGAGTTAGAAGGAGAATTAGAGGAAGGAGTAGTTGTTGTGAGTTAGTGAGAATCTAAAGTTATAGAAAGTAGTGTGTGTCCGAGGGTATTAGGTTAAAGCCGATACCTTTGGAGATGCTTGAATTTATGATTGTTTAATATTCCCTAGGTCTGCACCCAAGTTTGTACTTTTTATAATGACAACTAGTCAAAAGACAATATCCCTTCCGGTTAGTCCGATGGACTTGACCTGATTCGGCACGCCAGTGATAGTACGAGTGGAACTTTTTCATCCGAAAGCAACCAACGAGGAGCGCTGCAAGGTGAATTATCCTAGCAAAGGAAATTCGACTACGAAGCGAGAATGAGAACATTCTTATGGATCTCACCGTAATGCGGGTATTCTTGTACTCTGTCGTCCAATCCGTAACGTATTTCTCGGGGACGAGAAATCTTTAAGTTGGGGAGAATGTAACACCCCGCAAATTCCTCGTACTGTTTTAAACAACTAAAAGATCTATTTGAAGAAAAAGTTTTTGAAAGAGTGTTTTATTGAAGTAAATTTCTTAATTAATGATTTCAAGTGGTGAATAATTTTGAAGAAATGATTATGTGTTGGACATTTTTGGTGTTTTAAAGAAATTGTGATTTTATCAAAGAAAGATTTTTGTTTAAAATGAAATTTTGGGTTTGTTAACTTTAAAAATCCATATCTTTTCAACCGTAACTCCGAATTTTATGATCCTTATATGAAAACGATCGTATTAAAAAGTAGATTTCAAAAATGTAACTTTTATAATTTTCTGAGTTTATTTTCAAAAATTTATTTTTAGGTATTTAAAGGACGAATTTTGAGTGAATAAATTGGTAAAAATAGTTAAGGACTTCAAATGAATTTTTTATTTTGGGAATATCTTTAATATATTAAAATATGATTTTAGAAAATGAAATAAGGGCCATAAGTGCAACAAATAAGTGCAGTTTATTATTTAAAGAAATTGTGTTTAATTGTTAATGTGTATGCTTGATCAAGTGTGTGAATGAATATGAATGTGTGTATAAATGTGTGCATAATGTGGTTTGTGTATGTATGTATGTATGATATATTAAAGTGTGCTTATATGTGTATAATTGTGTGAATGGTGGTATAAGTGTGATTTCCTAAGTAATGTTGCATAATCAGTAATTAAAATGTGATTAGGAGATAAAAAAAATTATATATAGGACATGTGTTTGCATGGGAGATTGCCACAGCTTGGGTGGTGTGTGTGCATGAAGAGGGTATGTGTGAGATGTGAGTGAGTGACACATGTATGAGTGGGTGTATGTGTAAGTGTAAGATGCATTTGCATGTTGACTAAGTGGAAAGGAAAATAAAATAAAAAGAAAATAAAACAAAGACACTTGGAGACCAAGTAGAAGCCTAGGATGCCAAAGACTACCCCTCATAGAAGGTGTGTTGGTCGACCAAAAACTAAGGGCCAAAGAAGGGAGAAGATATTTCACTCTTAAGCCTATTTCCTTTCCATTCATTTCATTAGTCCCACTCATTCTTCTATTTCCTTCTTTCCTACGTTCCTTTCTTCCCTTCTTCCATCTCCTTTTCACACCAACACAAATACACTTGGTGTTGGAGTATCATCAAGCTCAACACCTTTAGAAAAAAAAAGAGAGAAAGCCATAGAGAGAAAGAGAGAGAGAGAGAGAGAGAACCGTAAGGAAGAAGAAAAGAAGGAGAAGAGATCAAACCAAAACCTAGAACTCTTCCTTGAAGATCCAAGAACTTAGAGTTAGAAGACTTTGATTGGGTGGGTGATTTGAAGAACACAAGAAGTTTAGAGTAGCTTTTATTTTTCTAAGCCTATTGGATTTTCATTTCTTCCTTGCATGTCTAGTTCTATGGTTGATGATCTATGGTTATGTGTAATGTTTAAGCTTTAATCTTGAATTTCAAGAATCAAATGAACTTGTAATAAACTAGATTAAGGACTTTATGTTTCGGTTAAGGCTTTTCTTGATAGATTTTAAAGTTTTCAAACTAAATCTAAAGGTTTGATGATGATCTTGATGTTTGATGTACATGCATGTGTTATTTGTGCCTTGATCTTGAATTTTTAAGAGTAAATGAACTTATAAAACACTAAACTAAGAACTATGTAATTCGGCCATGAATGGAAGATTAGATCTTGATGCTTTTAAATTTATTCTAAGTCCTTGCATGTTAACATTAGGCTTATAAAAGTTGATTTGAGCTGAGGTTATGCTTGATTTTGATTTATTTTTGAAGAAGTCTTTAATTTTGTCTTGATCTTTGAAAAAGTTTGATCTTAAGTCATGCATGTGATCTTCAAAACAAAAAGCTTTGATCTTGTTTTTATTTTTGGTACATGCATGTTGTGTTGAGTAAAAAGATCTAGCCTTCCTTCATTTTCAAGTCGCGGTTTTGGTCCTTTTTACCCAAAGTGATTTTCATCTTTGATTTGTACTACGGTGAATAATTTTATGACTTGATCTACAAGACTTAAGAACATGCATGTTAATTTTTATATGATTCAAGAATTTCTAAAAAGTACATGTAAGAAAATTAAAATAAAAACTTGGTTTGTGTGGTGATCATGATTCGGTTTTATGCTTAGATATTTATAGAATTTTGTGTGAGGAAGTGCATAATTCAAAACCCATGAATCTTAAACTTTGCATGATGAAAAATAAATCCAAGAATCTTGTTTTTTCATAATGAAATTCGACCTATACATAGGAATTAGACTAGGCCTCTTTTTCATGAAGTGACCAAAAAGAAATGAGTATGTTTTGTGGGATTATGTTAAGCTAAATTATTTAAGATAATGTTGTGATTAATATTTTTATATTCGGTTTTAATTAAAGAAAAACGGGGTGAATTGATTGTATTGTACATGTTGATGTGAGAAATAAGATTTGTGGTGTGATGCTTGATTCAATGGATTGATTTAAGTTAAGGAAATAAATTAAAGCGTGGTAAATTTTCCATGAAAGCTCACGGTTTTTCAATATAAAAGGAAGGAATAATTTCTTTATTTTGTGTTTTGATGATGATCATGTTTTATGTAAAGAATGCTATGTTTGATTTGAAATGCTAAAATCGTTTTCTTAAATCCTATTCGGTTTAGTATAATAAGAGTATCTAAGATGGGTTAATCAATTGAAAATGAAATTTTATTTGGATGCTGGAAATAAATTAAGTTGATTGTGTGATATAGATTTGTAATTTCTATCTTGTTTCTTTGATGTTACTCGGCCATGTAGTGTCAATAAGCCTAGGAGACTTAGTTGCATGAAAATAAATGTGCTTGGTTTGTATCTTTAGTTCCATCCGGTTTGTGAGTATTTGTGTGTGTCAAAGTGTTTGTGTTTTATGAAAATGAAGATGCTTAGAAAATAATCAATTGTTTGATTAAGTAATTATATGATATGATTTATTTGGTTGATGGATTTTATTTAAGTGACCGTCCAAGATTTATTTTATGATAAAAACTTCAGTTTTAAAGTATTAGTTGGAACTAAAGAATCGTCTAAAGTAAAAAGTGTTTTAAGATGTTTTAGGATTTTTATTAAAATGATTTCATGAAATAAACCTTTGTTGTCCAGACTTATTTAGAGTTGTTTCTTAACTTTAAAAAGGTACTCATGAAAGTTAAAGTATGATATTTTATTAAGAATAAAAATAATTATTACAAAAAACCCTAGCAGAGCAACCCTTTTCTCTTCCCCTCGTGGTGGCTCACAAGCCGCTGCCTGCGCCGTTATGGCAAAGAAAAAAGGAAGGCCCCTTGCCTCCCCTTCTTCTGTTGGGAAACAAAAATCTGATCTTGATCCTTTTCTGGACTTCTCGAATGTAGATGAAGAAGACCTTGCAAAGTTGGAAAACTTGAGCGCCAAGCAATCTGAGGACCTATTGAAAAGCCTTGATCTGATCAGATCAAAAATCAAAGGAAAAACAATAGAGAAAGATAGTGCGATTGATAAAGATGTTGAGAATAATGGTACTACTGCAGCCAATCCCTCTATGTCTAATCATGAAAGGAGAGCATCTGTATGGGATTCCTTTGATATCACAAAGCTACGGAACTCAGGTGAAAAACTCTCTTTTATTCAGCCAAAATTAAAGGAGGGTGTGTCCATTGGGAAAATTGAGTCAGTTGATGTTGAACCGGAACTAAAATACTGGGAGTCTGCCCTAACGTGTTATGTGTTGGGTGCTAGGCCCCCCTACTCAGTAATTAGTGGTTTTATTAAAAAGACATGGGGTCAATATGGCATTGATAAAATTCTTATGAATGGTGATGGGACAATTGTTGTTAGATTTAATTCTCTTGAGGCAAGGAATACTGTTCTAGAAATAGGGGTCTATCACTTTGATAAAAAACCCATAATTTTGGCCCCGTGGACTGGTAGGACTATGTCAAAGAGCTTTATTGACCGTGTGCCTATTTGGATTCAATTCCCTAATCTAAGCCCTAGGTTCTGGGGTGCTGGGGCTCTTAGCAAGATAGCAAGTTTGGTGGGAAGCCCTATTATGGTTGACAAAATTACTCAGGAAAGAAATAGAATAAATTTTGCCAGAGTGCTAGTGGAGGTTGACCCTGCAGTTTTACCTGAAGAAATATTCTTTGAAGATGATAAAGGTAATATTATTACTCAAGGGGTAACTTATGAATGGAAACCTGTATTATGTTCCAAGTGTTCTATGTATGGACATGATGGTAAGATGTGTAGAAGGAATATGAAGAAGCAATGGGTGGAGAAAAAGAAGCCATCAAGAGAAGAAATTGAGGAAGTGGATGATAGGCTTAAGCTCCAAGCTCAAATGACTGAAGTGGACACTGAGGAGAATATGGGAGGAAATATTGTCCAACCAGAGGAGGCAGTTGGTGCAGTACTTGCTAACTCTAAAGGTAAGAACATTGCTGAAGAATCAGGGGATGCTGGCAAGTCAGGGCCAGGAAGCATGGGTGAAGCTGAAGGGAGTCAATTGCAGATGGTGACTAATGGCAGTAATTCAAAGACTAGCATGAATAGTGGAGGTAACAATTCTAAATTTAATTCAGAGAGTGATCAGGGAGGTCCTTGGACTCCAGTAAAAACAAGAAGCAGGACACAGCTGAGGGGTGAGGGTTCTCACCTACAGCACCATGGATAAAATTGCTAGTTGGAATATTAGAGGGCTTAATGGGCCCTCTAAACAGAAGGAAGTGAGGAACTTCCTTAAGATGCATAAGGTAGGACTACTAGGAATTTTGGAAAATAAACTAAGGAGTGATGTTATTGATTATGTGATGGGGAATATTGCACCAGGTTGGGGTTTCTTTGCAGAATCTGATATTTGTGCTATAGGGAGGATTCTGGTGATGTGGAGGAAAGACATGTTTAATGTCTTGGTGATGGCTAGATCTGGGCAATATACTCACTGTTTGATAACTGAGAGAATTGCTAACAGATCTTTTTTTGCAACATTCATTTATGCTTCAAATGAACAATTAGAAAGGAAGGAGCTATGGGAGGTTCTAAAAGGAGTTGAAAGATTTGTGGATTTACCATGGATTATTCTTGGTGATTTTAATACAATGCTTCAGCCTGAGGAAAAGTTTGGGGGAATCCCTTTGGATGTGAGCCAGTATGAAGATCTTAGGGACTGTTTAAATGAGTGCAACTTGGTTGATCTGAAGTCTAGAGGGCATTATTTTACCTGGTGTAATAAACAGGATGGTACTAACAGAATTTATTGTAAGCTAGACAGGATGGTGGTAAATCAAAGATGGATTGATGCTTGGCCAGGATCAGAAGCTAACTTTCTGAATCCAGGTCTATCTGATCATTGTCCTATTGTACTTGAGTGGAACCAGAATGTTGATGTTACAAGATCAAAGTTCAAGTTCTTTAATATGTGGGCTGAGGATGTAAACTTCTTAGCTATTGTCCAGGCTGGGTGGAATAAGCATGTTACAGGCTATCCTATGGTGCAAATCATGAAGAAGTTATCCTTATTAAGGAAGGATTTTCTTAATCTCAATAAAACAAACTATGCTGACATTGTCAATAAAGAAAAGGAGCTTAGAGAAAGATTAGAGGTTGTTCAGTCCCTATTGAGTGCAGATCCAACAAATGTTAACTTACAGCATGAAGAAAAGGAAGTTATTAATTTGCACAGCAGAGCCAACTTAGCAGCCTTTTCCTTCCTAAAGCAGAAGGCTAAAATTAGTTGGATTCAAGAAGGGGATCAGAATACTGCCTTATTTCATCAGGCCATCAGACAGCGGACTTATAGGAATCGAATCATTTCAATTTCTGATGAGAGAGGCAATCTATTTTCTGGGCAGAAAGAAATCTTGGAGCAATTCACTAACTATTATTCTAACCTGTTCACAAGGAAGCAGTTTTATCAGTGGGATGATGGGATTGTTGATTGTGGACCCATTCTATCTACTGAGCAACAGTTATATCTTCTGAAGCCTTTCTCTCATGAGGAAATTAAGGAGGTGGTTTTCTCTGTTCATAAGGATAAAGCACCAGGACCTGATGGCTATGGTGCTGGTTTTTATAGAAATGCTTGGGATATTGTGGGTGAGGATTGCATCAAGGTTATTATTGAGTTTTTCAGAACTTCTATAATGCCTAAAAGCCTTAATGCTACAAACTTGGTGATGATTCCAAAGGTGGATAGCCCTACTCAGGTTAAGGACTTCAGACCTATTGCCTGCTGTAACTTCCTTTATAAATGTATCTCTAAGCTTTTATGCTTGAGGTTGAGTGTGGTTTTACCTAGAATTATCCAGGAGAATCAGACTGCTTTTATTAAGGAAAGAAGTATTATTCATAATATTTTGATTACACAGGAGCTATTAAGGTTGTATGGTAGGAAAAATAGCTCTCCTAGATGCCTAATGAAAATAGACATCAGGAAAGCTTATGACACGCTTGATTGGAACTTTATTGAAGATATGCTAATAGTTTTCAAGTTCCCTATGCAATTTAGGATATGGGTGATGGTTTGCATTACTACTGCTTCCTATTCAATTTGCTTAAATGGGCAGAGTTTAGAGGTTTTTAAGGGGTCTAGAGGGATAAGACAAGGTGATCCATTGTCTCCTCTTCTATTTGTTTTAGCAATGGAGGTGCTAACTAGAGGTTTACAGAAGGCTTCTTTCCATAGGAATTTTAGATTCCACCCATTGTGCAAAACCCATAGATTAATCAGCCTTGCTTTTGCTGATGATCTGATGGTATTTTGCAAAGGTCATCCAACCAGTGTGAACATTTTATGGTCAGCAATTAAGGATTTTGCTGACAGCTCAGGATTGCAGCCTAGTAGTGACAAATCCCAAATTTTCATGGCAGGGGTTCATCAAGCTAGGGAGAGTGAGATTCTTAATATCACTGGATTCCAGAAAGGGAGTTTTCCATTCAGATATCTAGGTATCCCTATCTCAGCTAAGAAGTGGTCTAATGCTACATGCTCTATCCTAATTGACAAAATCAGTATCAGGATCAACTCTTGGAGGTCTAAAAACCTCTCTTATCAGGCTAGGTGCACCTTAATTAATTCTGTGCTTATGTCTTTGCATACTTATTGGGCCTCTATATTTATTATTCCTAAAGCAGTGCTTAAGGGAGTGGAGAAGAAGTGTAGGGAATTCTTATGGGGTGTGGACTCCGAAGGGCAGTATCATGCCTCAGTGGCTTGGGAATCAGTGTGTAGACCTAAGAAGAATGGAGGATTGGGTTTTAAAAATGCTATTTTGTGGAATTTGGCTGCTGTTGGGAAACAAGTTTGGCATATTGGTGCTAAAAAGGAGTACCTTTGGGTTAAATGGATAAGCTCCATTTACTTAAGGGACAGAGATTTTTGGCAGATTGACTCAAGGCAAGGGGACAGTTGGCACTGGAAACAAATTGTTAAGGCGAAGAATAAGCTAGCTTCTGGATTTTCTTGTGATTGTTGGAATGCTAATGCTACAGGGATCTATACTATCAAGAGTGGCTATCTATTCTTACTAGGATCTGTTCCTAACTTCTATTTACACCGTTTTGTTTGGAATTCTACTTCAATTCCTAAACATATGTTTATTTCATGGCTAGCTGTGCAAAATAAATTAAAAACAAAAGACAGATTGTTTATGCAAGACCGTACCTGTGTGCTCTGTAATGGAAACGATGAGACTCGAAATCACCTCTTCTTCGAATGTCCATGGTCTCAAGCTCTCCTGGAATCAGCTTGTCTGTGGATAGGGATCAACAATTGGCCTTATAAGTTTACGAATTGGAGCAGATGGATTACTCATGCATTCAAGGATAAATCAAGGAGGAAGTGTATGTTTGTCGTGTATTAAGCTGTTCTTTATGCAGTCTGGACTGAGAGGAATAAGCGAATCTTCATGGGTGTAAGCAGATCGATGGCTGTGGTGTTGCATGCATTGAGGAAGGAGACGGCGTGGAGGTTGTCGTTTTGCTTTTCCCAATTCCGAACTTGGAAAGACAGAGTTCTTGTTGATAGAATTGTGTCTGAACTTTAGTTGCTTTTTTTCTTAGTAATTTGGTTGAATTGTATTTGGGCTGGCTGGGTTCTGTGGGCCGGTCTTTTTTCTTTTGTTGGTTTAATCCTCTTGGTCTGGTGAACCCTTCCTAGAAGGTGGCACTTGGACCATGGAGTGATTTGTTTGATTCATTTTTTTGCTTGTGGTTTAATAAACTTATTTATTTTACCAAAAAAAAAAAGTTAAAGTATGATTTTCAAGTGGTAATTGATTTAAGAAAAGCCGGATTTAAAAATAGTGCATTTTTCGGTGCTTTCAAACATGTTTTAGGTGATTTCCAAGATGGACCAGCAACTAAATCAAATGATTTAAATTATTTTATATGATGGCTTCAAATGATTTTGAAGAATTTAAAGTGCTAGAAAGTATTAGAGCTGTTTTGAGAAAATAATTACATTTTCAAGTATTCCGATAAGGAATGAAATGTGAAATGAGTTAAGAAAATATTTTCTTAATACCAATTAATGACGTAAACATATTTTATTTAGTACGAGGAATTTTAAAGACAAGGGATTGGGGCAGCTGGCAGAGACAAGGATCCGAGGAGAGCGTACGCATTTAATTGCTGGACCTCAGGTGAGAGAGAAGCTATCCTAAGACACTGTGGTGTTTAGGTGATTTATTAGGACGTCCCGCATCATCTCAAAGATCGGGACTACGTGGTTGGAGTCAGTGGTATAAGTGGCAATTGTTTGCCCTGTGTGGCCACTTATACGAAGGAGACGAAGACCACATTGTTGTTGTGTGATGGTTGTGTGAAATAGCATGCTTGCGTGTTTATTTATTTATTTATGCATGATGATAATTATATTGTGAATCAACATGGATAATATGCTATGTCCCAAAAATAGAAATGAAATAAATAAGATTGTGAAGTAAAGACATAATGAGAAAGAAATAAAAATAAAGAATATGTGATTTATTGGAAAAGAGATAAAGTGTTGAGATTGGGACAGACTTGATGATGAGGATGAGCTTAAGCCAGAGCTGGGAAAGTGATGGGGTGTTGATTATAAAATGAAAGATGATGTGAGTGGAGCTGGGCTCCTTTGTGATATGGTTAAAATGAGACTGGTGTTGAGTTGAGCTTGCTCCTCCACTAGTACTCATTGAAACAATATGTTTTCAAAAAAAAAAGTTTTGAAATAAGATTTTTGAAAAGGCTTATGAAAGGTGCTTTTGAAAAGGTTTGTGGAAAGAAATTTTAAAAAGGTTTTTGGAAATGAGAATTTTCGAAAAGAGTTTTTGAAGCAAGATTTTTGGTAGAATTTGTGAAAAGATATTTTTGAAAAGATTTTGAGAAAATTTGTAAAAGTTTGGTGAGTTGAGATCTTGAGAAAGAGGAAGATACGAGATTGTTGAGACAAGCTGTGTAATGAAATGCAAGTGTGATGATGGGAACTCAACTCTGTGCTCTGATGAGAAAAGATTGTGCAAAGTTAGTGGTCGGGACTCATTGAAGGGATGCACGAGGGATGGGCCGACCTTAGGTTAATTAACAAAGATAAAAGACTTTAAAAGACATTAACGCGGGGAGGTATGAGAGTGCGAAGTAGTGGAGAGGAAGGTACCCCGGATATCAGGGATATTCGGGTTGTGAATGCAATAGGGTAGGCTCGGGCGGTAAAACGTCACGTTGCCTTGAGTACTATTCTGGGCAGAACGAACTCCACATGTGGTGCACTAACGTGGTGGGGACTGGGTCTAATACTATGGTAAGTTCTGCACCCGGGACCAGAATAGTGCTGTCACCCCTATGGCATCTCAAGAACAGTGGAGAGGGACTGGAACAGGGCATTGTGTTTTGCCACTGCGTGGACAATGAGCCTTGATATTATATGAATTGATTTGAGGCTGGGCCTCCTGGTCTGGGACCATTTGTTGTGAGACAACTGTCGTGCCCGCGTGGTAAAGGTCCTGTACTCCTGTTCGCTTCCGACTAGGCTGGGTGGATGACCGAGGAGATGTAGACGTGTGAGACGATGGTGACAAAGGGAGTACCTCGATGATATTATAATTTCTTCCCCAATCATCGAAGGTTATGATTTGATAAGACTTAAAACGGAAAATTGAAAAGTAATGAAAAGATTGATAATAGTATGTTTGAAGTTCCCAGGAATGTTGATGGCAGGAATGAAATTGAATTATGAACGTGAAAGATTTGTAAGAGAGATTGAGAAAGTAATTGAGAAAGAAGGAATGTGTATAAGTTTGGGTAAAACAAGGAAAATAGTAATAATAATAATAATGATAATAATGATGTGCTTGATCATTGTGTGGTATGTTGGTTGTGTGTTGTATGCTTGTATGGTCTTGATATCTTGCCTACTGTAATCCCACACCGTCGACGATGTGTCGTTCGGATCGCTTACTCTCTCCTATTCGTTGGCACGTCGGTGCTGCTGATGTCTCAACGGGCAGACGGAGTACCGCGTGGAGATCATCTCTCGAGATAGAGCGGAATGACAACCGCAGAGCAGCGATAGAGACGATTTCATTTTCGGGTGTGAAGAGAGGGCACAAGAAGGAAGGAGATTTCCATCCGGATGACTTCATCAGAAGGAAGCGAAAGTAGAATGTTTAGGTTAAGTTTGTGAATTGTGTTTTTGAGTCAAGGATTACCAAGCTATGTGCCAATTATGTAACTAAGCCAAGTTTTGATTCTGTATTGTGGAATACTTTATTTAAAAAAAAATTTGGCCTCGTTTTTTTGCATCTTTCATAAGTAAAAGTAAATTATTTTTGGTTTACGAAAATCGGGTTGTTACACCTACCACTGGGTCTAGGATCTGCAGAAGCAGTCCTCTCGAAATCATTCGGACCAGGAGAAGGAGTCTCCTCAGTGACAACTCTATGGGAGGAAGGGTGAGAACGAGTGGCAGTTCTAAAACGAAAACTATGAAAACGACGCACAGGTCGAGCCGGGGGTGGTCCTCTATATGTATAAAAGGGTGGAGCATGCATAGTATAGACTAAAGGAATCCTAAATTGACGAGGTCGCACTCGCACCAGAGGGTTGGGGTGGTAGAGAGTGATCTCCACCTCCCCCTCAAAAGTGGCACGGTGCTCCTAATACGTCCATATACCACTAGGGATTGGGCGTATCTCGATGCAAGCTAGGTATCTGGCCATCACCTAAACATGGCACAGGCAGTAAGTATAGACATATACATAATTGATAAAGACTAAAATTACAAACACAAGTATGTCAAGGACAGATAACAATGCAAGTACTTATGAACACACCAATTTTCAACATTATATCTCTTATAATGCAAGTGGCATGATGTATGATTTTCTATCCACAACCGAGGCCTCTAAAGTCCATCTTGGGCGTCCATCCAATACACCCTTGTGTTCCCAGAACACTGACATTCGTTCCCAGAACGTAATGCCAAACCATACTTGGATAATAAGCATCACTCCCGGAGTGTGCACCACGTTCCCAGAACGCATAAAAACCAGGTCTCGGACACTGGCCACATTCCCAGAATGTGTCATCAAGTAGGTTACAATTTGGTACTCCCGGAGTACCCTCCTCATATTCCCAGAATATGATAAACGTTCCAAACTTCCATTCTATATGGATGCACAATTATCAGGGTTGGTTTTATCTTTACATTAATTACTGTGATTTAGAAATATTCCAATTTCCCTTTTGAATGATTTATTTGAGGCATAATCTTTGGCACAAAATTCTCCTTTGAATTATCTCAAAAACATGCCCTTAAGCTTAGATTTGGAAAACATAACCAATGGTATTCAAAAACTTAACTTTTTATTTTTCAGATTCAGGTACTAACCGGTTACAGTTTCAGGCTAACCGGTTAGAATTACAGACCTGAACTGTTTACCATTGTAATTCAGAAAAACCCTTTTTGTTGAATTCTCTACCCAATCCATAAACAAGTTAAACATTGTTTTATACCTCAAAAACCACTGTTTTTATCATTCAAAGGTCTAAATCACATTTCATTCTCCAATGAGCCTAATTTCCTCTTGAAATTATCTCAATACACTAAGGTATTAACTCTTTGATTGCAATCTGAACTATAACAGTGAAATCAACTTGTTTTTTCAGATTTTTTTCCATGAAATTGAGGACTAGATTTGAGTAGGATTTATAAGACCACAATGCTGATTTTGTAAACTTATTTTCTTTTGCATTTTTACAGTGTCTAACCGGTTATGAATCTCGAGTAACCGGTTAGATTATGCAGTCAGTCACTAAAACATGGATTTTAACAAACCATTCTCTTCACTACTCAAATCTAACCAAATTTCAACCTTTAACAGAGTTCATATACCCTAAATAAATATGTTTAAGCACATAAACATATATAATTTTGCATGCATTTGGTTTAGTGCATCAAATTGCATAAAAACCCATACAAAGACGATTCAATACCTCAAATCACATATTATACATTTAGCTTCTGATTTCCACATTAAATCACTTGCATGCATCAATATAAGATTGCTCAAAACAACAGTGAGCTGAGATTTGGCCTCCAAGCCTTTGTGCTTAACACACATAATGCCCTTTTTGAGTTTTCCTAACTCAAATCCTAATTCACTTGATTTTTAGTCTAAATCTAGTATAAGGTAGACTTCTCCCATACCTCTAAGTTGATTTTGATGAGTATAACCTCTGAACTTGAAGAAAATCCACAATCTCCTTACAATTCCTAAGTTCTGCTCCCAGTCACGATTTCCAGCAACAGGGTCCAAAAACAACCCAATTTGACATAGTAATTGGCCAAAGAAATTGGGGAAAACGATTAGAACTCAATCTAGGTAACATGCACTAAGAGATAGAAGAGATTGGAGGCTTAATGATGGACTGTACTTACCAAAATCAAAGCTGAAATCCAGCTTCCAGAACCAGAAGAACACAGAATTCAGTCTCCAAATCTTAGCTTCTAAGATCGATTCCTCCTCTCACACGAACACTTAGCTCACAAAGTGTATATCACTGAAAAGCCCTTGATTCAAGCTTTTCAGAAGTGTATGTTTCGCTCTCTAACTCTCAAGGAAGGAGACGAATTGCTCAGAACGAATTTGAAACCCTAATTGCCCTTCTTCAACACAAATTGCAGAAATGAACCTCCAATTCTTCAGAAATTCAACTATTTATAGGCAAATTGGAGTAGCATGCACGTTGACGCTTGTTTCCCACTGGATTTAGGCTGTATTCGTGGCGATTAATCGAATTAATCAAGTGATTACTCATCAAAATCCACTAACCCAGTTTCTGGGTTCATCGTCTAACCGGTTACAGGGCATTACTAACCGGTTAGATCAGTACAAAATTTACAAATTAATATTTTTAAATCTTTCCCTCCAAGAACTTTTCAATATTACATTTAGGTCCTAATCCAAGGACTAAAATGCAATATTCTTATATTTTGCATTTATTTGCCATATAAAAATATCTCAACTTATTTTTATATTTTAGGCTAATTAAATACAAAACATAAACTTGGAAATTCATATAAATTAATAATAATACTTTTATTATTAATTTCCTTATTATCCGGGAGACGAAAATTAGGGGTGTTACAACGTGCCCTAAGAAATGCACTGAATCCAGCCAAAAATCACACTTCGATAGCTTAGCATAAAGCTGCTTGTCCTTCAACATTGTCTAGACTATCCTTAAATGCTCAGCGTGTTCCTCCTTAGTCTTGGAATAAATCAAAATATCGTCGATAAACACGACAACAAATGAGTCGAAGTAAGGATGAAAAATCCTATTCATGTAGTCCATGAATATCGCATGAGCATTTGTTACACCAAAAGGCAAAACCAGATACTCGTAATGTGTAACATCCCTAATTTTAATCCCTATAATAATTATAAGTTTTATCGAATTAAATATATTTTTCTTAAAAATCAATTATTTAGTTGTTGTGTATTTTTATAAAAATACATCATGTTAATTACAAAAATATATTTCATTTCTTTTATGTTCTAAAGTAAATTCATTTAAAATAGTTATCCCATATCAAAAATATACTTTATATGCTTTACTTTACTTTTGATATATTCTATATGAAAATATTTTATTTGAAATGTTTATAAGTTTCTTACTTTATGATTTTCATTCCGGTGTTTAAAAATTTATTATTGGTATTTTGGGTTTTAAAATAAAAGGATAAGTAAATATATGTGTGGCCAGTGTGGGTATGTGTTAAAAAAATAATAATAATAATATAGATAAATAATTAAATAAGTATGTGTCTGTGTTTAAAAAAAAGAACAAAAAACGTGTCTGTGCTAAGGGGTTAAAACCCTACTCCCTTCTTCCTTGTGTGTTCTAGCTGCCACCCTCTCCTCAGATTCATCTTCTTCGTTTTTGACTCCCCCTTTCTCTGGTCCATCTTAATTTTCTTCCCCTTCTTCTCCAAGGGAGCTGCCACCGCTCAACACCCTTCTCTTTCACTCCCAGCCGTCCCTGCCTCTAGTTTCTCATCTTCTTCATTCGGTCCCTTGTCTCACTCCGGTGCCGCCTCTGTTCCTCTCTCTCTCTCCGGCGCCGCCTCTGTTCCTCTTTCTCTCCGGCGCTCGCGATTTTCTCATGGGCTGGGCACGAATCGCGACCCACCGACCGCTGCTGCACCATGACATCCAGGGACGAAGTTCGTGACCCAGATCGAGCCACCAGCCGTACGAACCGCCGTCGCTGCTGCTGGGTTTTGCTCGCCGCTGCCGCCATTGTTTGATGCTGCAGCCATGGAGTCACGTTGCCACCACTTCTTTCCTCTCCCCGATGCGTATTTCTGCTGCTAAGGATCGTCACCGACGTCGGTATCGTCGTCATCGTTACCGGGGCCAGCCGCTCCTTTGTGATTTGAACCGGCTTGACCGAACCGGCCTTCAAACCATATTTGAGGGTAAATTCCTAATACTTTTCTAACTTCTCTATGTTATGTCTTAATTTTTATATTAATACTAATTTTAATATTATTGGTAGTAATTATGTAGTATCAAACTGTTTTGGAAATTAAACTTTTATTATAGTTTATATTGATTTTAATTATGTTGTTATCGATGGCGACTTTAATAGCTTACTTGATTTATAATAACGTCAAACTAAACGTATGCCGAATAATGAGTTTTTAAAAGTATATTTTGTTAAATGTGTGGGTTCCTAAGTAAGTGAGCGATCGCTTGGCTTGGTTTAATTGTCCCTGAGCTAAACGATACCCCAGTTAATTAGGAAACGGATATAGTCGGCATGATGTTAATTCGGGTTAGGACGTTGAACATTAATTTCAGACTAAAGGGAAGTATAATTGTTTTAATGTTGTAATGGTGATTTGGACTTATTTTTGAACCGAAAACACTTCCTTTTAGTTCGGAATTAATAGTGTCAAGTAACAACATTTGATTTTGTGGCTGGAAACTAAAACTAATTAACTTTAATGGATTTTGGTGATTTTGTTAGTTTCAAAAGGTTAGTGTATTTTCAATAAAAGCTATACTATTTTATTAAAAAGACAATGATCTTAATTCGAAAATCCTATGTTATTTTGATTTGTAAATTATGGTTAAATGATTTCTTGAATTGGAAAACTTACGGAATGCTCTACTTTGAAATATGATAAATATATATTGAGATTTCAAATTGAGTCACTTTTGTCACATTAAAGTGATTTCTATATGATTTAATAATATAGTTAGACTACAAAGAAGAACTTGAGGATCAGCAGGGATGCGAACAATGAACCGCGTTATGTTTGGGCATCATTACACAAAAAGAATCAGGTCTAAGGAACGCAAAGTAAGAGGTTCTTTACCTTGCTTTAGAGAGTATTTTCTAATTAGTATATAGTGATTGCTAAGAATATGTGTTAGTGTGTGATTTATTATTAGATGAAAATTAATAAGTAAATGTTGAATGTGGATATGATTGTGTGGAAATCATGATAATAATTGTGATTAGATGTTGTTGTGTAATTTTATTATGAATGTCTATATGAGAAAGTGAAATATATGCATATTTGTGGCTACGTGAGTATGTGAGTTATTGTGATGATTGGAAGCTGTACGTAATTATTTATTGGTTTTTAATTTGATGGTGTATTTGGAAAAATATGACAAGATTAAAGGAAATTGTTGAATTAATAAAAGTTGACACAAAACGAGAATAATTTGTTTATGATTTCAAAGATTAAAGGCAAGTTAAGTGGTGACCCAAATCTTGTAAGACGTTGTCCGGGTTGTGGGACTGTACGCATAGACTGGTGTGATTTTGGTCGTGTAAGACGTTGTCCGGGTTGTGGAACTGTACGCATCGACTGTTATGATTCAGGTCTTGTAAGACGTTGTCCGGGTTGTGGGACTGTACGCATATACTGGTGTGTTTTCATGTCTTGTAAGACGTTGTCCGGGTTATGGGACTGTACGCATAGACTAGTGTGATCCAGATCTTGTAAGACGTTGTCCGGGTTGTGGGACTGTACGCATAGATCGCATAAGACACACATGATGCGCAGCTGTAAGACGTTGTCCGGGTTGTGGGACTGTACGCAATGATGGACACACACACATCATATAATAATAAAGGTATAATTGGATTGTGAGATTCCAGATCTTGTAAGACGTTGTCCGGGTTGTGGGACTGTATGCATAGATCGCGTAAGATGCACATAGTGCGCAGTTGTAAGACGTTGTCCGGGTTGTGGGACTGTACGCAACAATGGATCCACATAATCATTCTGAAAATTAAGAAAAACTTTAAGATATGAAAAGAGAAAAGAAAATATGAAGTCAACGAAAAGGAAGAAAAAGAGATAAGCTGGAATGAAATAAATACACATGAAGTGTAAGGGTTTAATGAATAATAAAAGAAACTGATTGACATTGTGTGCATGTATGTGACTTGGTTGGGAATGAATTGTTGATATATTATGAGATATATGACTAAGTGTGTTTGACATAGTAGGTCATTATGTCTAGTTAGAAACTACTTTCTACTTCATGTGTAAAGCTCACCCTTACAACCATTTTTCAGGTACTGAGCTTGGAGCTTGCATAGTTTTTGGCCGAGCATATTGAACCTCCACTATGTGGAGTGTCCGTTTATTATTTTATGAGTGGACTGTAGTTTTAGCTATGTTAAAAACTATTATTTTGTAATTTAAAGATATGTATTAGTTGTACGCCCCTATTTAAGATATTTGGGGCATTAGGATCTGTTTCTGGATAATAAGTAAACGTTTATGTTTTAAAATATTCTGGTCTACACAGGTACAAGATTGGAAATTTTGGTAAAGTCCGAAATACAGAGGGAACTCTGCCGGATTTTTATCGAAATTTTCAAGTACCAATTTTTATAAAATCATAAATTAACTAAATATTAGTGAGGGTGTTACATAATGCCCATAACGAGTTCTGAAGGCAGTCTTGCGAATATCTTCCTCCTTTACTCTAATATGATGATATCCTGATCTAAGATCTATCTTGGAGAATACGGACTTCAATTGATCCAACAAGTCATCAATTCTGGGCAAAGGATACTTATTCTTGATCGTCACCTTGTTCAATTGGCGATAGTCCGTACACAAACGCATACTACCATCCTTCTTTTTGACAAACAATACCGGCGCTCCCCAGGGTGAAACACTAGGCCGTATCATCTTTTTCTCCAACATCTCTTCCAGTTGCTTCTTTAGTTCGGCTAACTCCACCGGGGCCATCCTATAAGGTGCTTTGGAAATGGGTCCAGTTCCAGGGATTACATCAATTGAGAATTCTACTTCTCGAATTGGCGGTAAACCAGGTATCTCTTCCAGAAAAACTTCGGGAAAATCTCTAACCACTGGCAATTCATGTAGTTCCTTATCCTTCTTGACATCCAATGAAGTTAAGAACATGTAGGCCACTGCTCCATCCTTCAATGAAGTTTGAACTTCCTTGGCAGATAAATGCTCAGGGTCTTTGGGTTTAGGTAAAGAAGATTGGGTTTCACTAAAGACTAACGACTTTTCAGAACAGTTCAGAAGAACATGATTCCTCATAAGCCAATACATCCCTAAGATAACATCTATTTGAGAAAGGGGTAGTTGAATCAAATCAACAAAATAGGTGTTACCTTCTATCTCTACTTGCAATTAGAACAATAAGTAGACACTATCACAGGTCTATCAGTAGGGGTATAAACAATCAAATCATAAGGCAAAGCATCTACTTTCAACTTTAATCTATTCACCACATCATTAGCAATAAACGAGTGAGTAGCACCCTAATCATACAACACTAACAAGGAATTCTTATGAATGAAACATTCACCTTGGATCAGATTAGCAGCATTCGCAGCTTCGGCTCCGCTCATAGTGAACACTCTCCCTTGCAGAGTAGGACGATTTGCATTCCCTGAATTAGCCACTCTCTTACGTTCCTTGCAATCCTTCGCAATGTGACCAGGCTTATCACAATTGAAGCAATTCGGATTCCTGGGTGGACACATCGAACTAAAATGATTGCGACCACACTTGTTGCATCGAGGAGATGTAGTTCCTGATCTCATTCCACCAAAGCTATTACGACTTCCACCACTATGACTCATACAGCTTCCCCCAAAACTATTACTTCCACGGTTTCCACCGCGATTACCACTGCCTCCAAAGTTTCCACCTTGCCCACTTCCTCCAAAACGTTGATCTCTTCTTCCACCAGAACCAGAATACGGATGTGGAGTCCTATACTTTCCACCAGAATCTCTATGAAAAGGAAGATTACGAATCGGTCCATGAGATGAAGATGGATTTGTAACCTTCTCAACTGCTCCCCTTGCTTTCAAACCTCCCTCATACATACGACACCGATTCACCAGACTAGCAAAGTCCTCTATCTCCAGATGAGAAAAAGCTAACTTGATTTCCGGCTTAAGACCATCCTTAAACTTAGCACATTTTGATCGCTCATTCTCTCCTCCAGCATACTGAGGTACATATTTAACCAGCTCTTCGAATTTCGAAGCATACTCATCAACTAACAGATTTCCTTGAGTCAACCTTAAAAATTCCATTTCTTTCTCAGTCCTTAGATACACCGGAAAATACTTCTCCAAAAATTTCTGCCTAAAAGCTTCCCATGTCAGCGCCTCTCCCGAATTCAACATCACTTGCTTGGTAATTTGCCACCATGCTACAACCTCTTTCGTCAGCACATATCCAGCATAAGCCAATTTCTTCTCATCATTGCACTGCACCATACCTTCGAAAATTCTTTCTAAATCCTCTATCCACTCCACTGCTGCATCCGGAGCGAAACCTCCAGCAAACTCCTTTGGGTTGCGACGACAGAATTCATCCAATCCCTTATATCCTTGTGCTTCCAAGTTCTGAGCTTGCTGCTGATTGTTGAAATTTTGTTGTGCATGCCGGTGTAGCGCTTGCAGATTATCATTAACGCCCGTCATCACTGCCGACATCTGAGCCACAAGATTCGCCGGATTTGGGTTATCAGCATCCTCACCAGAGTTTCTCAAACTCGAACCAGGAGGTCTTCCACGCGTACGACTCATCTTGAAAATAAAACAGAAGGGGTTCAACACAACAACTCAAACCTACACTCTAGACACACAGAGCCACACAGAGTAAGCATATAAGGCTATGCTTAAGGCCACTGAGGATTACCATTGCTCTGATACCACTTCTGTAACAGCCCGATTTTCATTTCCAAAACTATTACTGATTTATTATCAATTTATTGTAAAAATGAGGCCATTTTTTTTTAAAACATGAGTTCATCCGCTGCTAATGTCACTTAAATGAAAATCGAGTTGTCACTTAAAACTTCCAACAATCGGAACACCATTAAAAATATGTCTCATCATAATTATCATTTGATCATGAACCAAAAGCATTGGAGTCTCATCTCCAACAGTTTTCCAAAAGCAGTTCACGGTTACAAAAGATTTCATACCAGGTTTTGAAATTTACTTAAAGACATAAATAAAAGTAGCTTGATTACATCAGTAGTACTTCACAAGGTAATCCTCGATTAGGAACTTAGATCCTAGACACTAAGACATCTAGACACAAAACTTCGGGCTTCACTCTCCATCCGGACCATCATCCGCTTCCCTCGTATCACCAGAATCCACATCCGCTTCATGACCAGAGTCATTCACATCTTCCTCCTCCATCGGCTGTGGAGTCAGTGCTGCTAACGGTGCGGGTTGACCATCATACTCATGTTGTTCCCTTGGTCCACCATCCTGATAGTCAGGAAGAGTGACATGCCCCACATGCACATTCAGACTCGTCCCTCGCAAAATGTGCCTGGGATCGTCGATCTCCAACCAAGTATCTCCTCTCCATATCCATCCTTCAGGGATAACCTCCCATGTTCCTCCTTGAAGAGGCCACATGTGAATCGCTACACGATACGCCATCTACCCGTTGCAATACCGGCAAATGCCAATACGAATACATGGTAGGAGAGAGTCAGTGTTCCGAACACTAACGGGTCGACCATACGGTTTCATGATAGACTCAATATAAAGACAGGAAAATAATAGAACAGGACAATACAACCAGAACAGTGTAACATAAACATGTAGCACAGTATAATCACATCATCCTCATCATAACTGAACATGTTATACACATAAGCACATATGAATCACTTATAAACACAACATATCATGGTATTCCAAATATATCAAAATCACAACTCATTGTCATATAACTCACTGCACTTGGCATCACAAATCTTTTCAAGCATTCAAGTATCATCACAGTCTTTCTCAATCTTTCAGACATTCACTTATACTTTCTTTCTTTGAATCTCATCATTCTTAAGTCTTATCAAATCGGTTCACTCAATGAGGAGGGGAAAAACCATCACTGAGGAAAATCAGTCAGCACACACGTCTACATCTCCTCGGTCATCCATCCAACCTAGTCGGAAGCTAACAGGAGTACAGGACCTTTACCACGCGGGATTGACAGTTGTCTCAACAAATCAAATGGCTCCAAGCCAGGAGAACTGTAGAAAATCCGGTACAGTCTCAAATCAAATCATATCATATAATCAAGGCACACTGTAGAAAAATCGGGTACAGTGGCAAAATCACAGAGGCCCGTTCCAGTCCCTCTCACTGTTCTAGATTTGCAATCAAGGGGGTGACAGTACTATTTCTAGTTCGCGATGCAGAACTTACCACGGCTTAGGACCCAGTCCCCACCACGTCTGGTTGCCACCTGTGGAATTCGTTCCGCCTAGAAATATACTCCAGGCTTCTTGACGTTCATCGTCCTTGCCCTCCCCTCATGCAATCTCCACCTGAGTATCCGCAGATACCCATGGTATCTTCCTCTCCACTACTTCGCACTCATTGCTCACCGCTTTTGTTAGAGTCTTTTAAAGTCTTTTATGTTCCTTAATTAACCTAAGGTTGGCTCGCCCTTGATTCATCCCTTCGACAAGTCCCGACCACTAAGGGTTATATCTGTTCCCCAAAACGTCACATATCTCTTTCACTTTCAAAAGCCACTTGGCATCACATCACATCAAACCGTTCCCGTAGGAAAATCTCATAAATCTCTTGTATCCTCTTGATACTTTGCAATCATCCTCATCCATAAGTCCTCGAGCACAAACTCGGCATCATGAGCACAATCTAAATATCATAAGCACAGTCTCAGCATCTTTGCTCAATTTCAACATCATCAACACAATCTCAGCGTCATCGCTCAACTGGAACATTCTCGGATCTCAACACTTATCATCTTTCTTAAACTTTTCAAAGGAATCTTAAGCCTTATCTTTCTCATGATTCTCATTATCATGTATAACAACATCCAGATTTCCAGACAAAATAAAATTATATTCAACAGTATAAACACAGTGAGATCCGGTACATAACAAAACCAATCATGCATCACATTTAACTAAACAGATAAACATTTAGCACATAATATATCACATAAATCTCAACAATTAACACAGTCCATATATTCAGACTACAATCCACCACGTTGTGAGCTCACAGCACTCTCACTCACCTCTTAACCCAGCAGGTGAATTGCCTTGTCCTCGATAATCTCTCGCTTCTCCTTGCGATTCCGTTCCACCGTCTAGGGAATACCTCGTATTTTAAAAATACGTTTACGTCAAAATCTATTTCAAATCGAAATACATCACTTCGTTCTTCTTCACTTGAAATAGAAAAACTCTTATTTTCTCTTCATCATTCTCTTTAAAACACAATCGTTTATCAAAACAATTCCAATCTTTTCTTGCACTTGAAATTTCTCAAAATCATTTGAAAACTCATAATAATATAAATTAAACAATCAATTTATGTGGCTGTATGCAATCGGTCCAGCCACACTTTTATTTCTTTACACACCGAAAAATTGATAATTTTTCAATCTAGCTTTTGTTATTTCAAGTGGTACTTAAAAATTCACACTTTTCATCACTCGAAAACACTTTTAAAATAGGAATTACTTAAGAATAAATCTTGGACAGCAAAAAGATAAAATCAAAACCATTGAAAACTCATATTGAAGTAACTAAACTCACTTGTCCAATTCCAACACCAAAACCGAATGGAAAAAGAAATAATCACAACACAATTTCAAACAAATTAATTAAGTACTAATCCACAAGACATACTCATTACTTCAAGTCACTTCATAAAAAAAGAATCCTAGTCTAGTTAGCATGCATTGGCCGAATCTCATCATGACATAGACAAGGTTTTCGGGTTCATTTTTCAACATGCAAAGAACAAGATTCTTGAACCAAATCATGCACTTTCTAACACAAAAATTTTAAAAACATCATTTCCTTTTTAAAGCATAAAACCGAATCATCATCACCACTTCAAACCAAGTTTTCATTTTAATTCTCCTGCATGCATTTTAGATATCCTTGAATCAAGAAGAAATTAATATGCATGTGTCTTTTTCATGAGAACAAAACATGATCTCCTAGTTCTAGGCTTAAACCGAATACACATCATCATAAATCAAGGTTTAATCTTTAAATCCTTAACATGCAAGAACACAATGCATAGATCAAGTTAAAAATCATTTTTCAAAAGCTTGTTTTCCTTGGTTCTTTGCAAAACCGTGACATGCATTTAAGAAAGGTTAAAGCTTTTTGCTCAAAAATCACATGCAAAGCTCAAGATCAAGACTTTTTCATAGATCAAGACAAAATCAAAGCTTTATCAAGATCAAGTCAAAATCAAGACATCTCAACTACTCAAATCAACTTTTCTAAGCATAAAGTTAACATGCAACTACTTAGATCAAATTAAAAAGCATCATGACCTAGTCTCCTAGTCATGGCCGAATCACATAGTTCATGATTTAGTGTTTTACAAGTTCATTTAACTCTTTAAAATTCATGATCGAGGCCTTAACATTACATGCAACCATCGATCAAACCATAAAAGTAGACACGCATGAAGAAAAGAAAATTTACAAAGCTTAGAAATCAAAACTAACTCTAATACTTCTAGGATCTTCGAACACACCAAGAAAAAGAGATGATCTTCAAGCTCCTACACTTTGATCTTCAAGAAAACTCAATGACCAAGCTTAGTTCCTCTTCTTCTTCCTTCTTCTTCTTCTCGGCCCTCCCTCTTTCTCTCTCTCTCTCTCTTTCTTTTTCTAAGAGCTTAAGGGACTCTTAGAATGAAGTGTTTAGGGAATGAAGGGAAATGAAGAAATGAGAGTGAATGGTGTGAAAATGAACTAAGGGTCATGCCTTATATAGGCAACTCGTGAGCTTACCATTTTGCCCTTGGGAAATTCGGTCATGTGTGCATTTGTGAGGGGTAGTTTTGGCTCTTCAATTTGTTGCATGGTTTAGGTCATATCAACCTAGACAAAGAAGAGTAATTTAAGGCACCTATCTCAATTTCTATTGGTTGGCTTCTCTCTTAATCACACTCTTCTACTAATCTAATTTCTACATGGTTCTAATCTATCCCATTAGCTCCTTGTCTTAAAAAAATAAAATCCTAGCAGGCACATACATAGCCAAACCGTACGCACATACACATACACACATAGAAATAAATTTTTCTCATGAAATCACTCATGTATAAAAATCACAATCTCCTTAAAGCATCAAAATATTAAATACATAATCATTTCTCAAAACTCAATTTTAAAACTCATAACATTAACCCATGAAAACCATTCCTTTAAAATCATTCACCACTTTGAAATCATAAAATAAGAAATCCATTCAAAGAAATACTCTTTCAAAAATACTTTCTCAAAGATAAATCTCTTTAGTGTTTAAAATAAATACGAGGATTTAGACGGGTGTTACAAAAATAACTTAATACCTTGATTCATCATTGAAATTGATTTAAGAGGATTGAATCATAATACTTATGGACTAATCAAAAGTTAAAATTAAGGAGCTACTCCAATCGGAGAAGGTAGAGAATTGAGTTGGATGATGCAAACTAGACAATAAGTACTAAGATAATAAGGTTGTGATTCATGAACAAGTTGGAGTCCGAAAATGTGAATGACAATAAGAAGAAGAGTTGAAGAAAAAGAGAGAAGTTGGCTTTTGAGGGAAATGAGCTAGATTTCCATGAAGAAGCGAATGGAATTCTCGGTTTCGAGGTGTATTGGGATGCATCGAAGCAAGGCTTGGGAAGTATTTTAATGCAAGGAGGTCAGATGGTTGCATATGCTTCTCGACAGTTGACGATTCATGAAGTGAATTATCCAACACATGACCTGGAGTTAGTAGCAATCGTGTTTGCTTTGAAGATTTGGAGACACCACCTCTATGGCACTGCATTCCGGGTGTTCAGTGACCATAAGAGTTTAAAGTACCTGTTTAATCAAAAGGAGTTAAATATGAGGCAAAGGCGATGGATGGAGATTCTAAAAGATTATGACTTTGAGCTTCATTATCATCCTGGCAAAGCAAACGTAGTTGCAGGCGCTTTGAGCGGAAAGGCTATTCATGTGAGCTCAATGTTGGTCAAGGAGGCTATTTTGATCGAGGAGTTCAGAGACCTAAGTCTGGTAATGCAAGTTGAACCATCTAGCCTTAGACTGAGAATGTTGCAAATCACCAACAAATTCTTGAATCGGATTCGTGAATTACAACCAGAAGATGAGAATTTGTGTGCCCAGAGATTCGAAAGTTAGAAGAAGGATCATAGAAGAAGCACATAAGAGCCGGATGAGTATACATCCAGGATCAACCAAGATGTACCAGGATCTGAAGAGGTTATTTTGGTGGTCTGGACTAAAGAAAGATGTAGCAGAATATGTGGCTTCGTGTTTTTTTTGTCAGAAGGCCAAAACATAACATCAAAAACCTGGAGGATATCTTAAGAGCCTGTGCTTTGGAAGATCAAGGAAGTTGGGATCAGATTTTATCGCTCGCAGAGTTTACCTACAACCACCGTTATCATGCGAGTACCGGAAGGGCACTGTTTGAAGCTTTGTATGGTAGGAAGTGCACAAATAGTCAAATTGAAGAAATTCATCATATTTAAGATCTATGAGGACAATAGGAAAACACATGAATTTTATATGAGAAGTAATTGAGTCCAGAATAAGAAAGAGGTTGGTGAGTTGAGGACTCAACTGGAGAATGAGGAAAAGTAAATGAGAGAATGTCAACCACATATATAGAGAAGTTAAGGAAGCCTTGAATGAAGGGAAATGGTTAAAAAGAAATTAAGGAAGGAATCATTTGTCCACCTCAATGTGGAAAGAGTGGAGCACATCTCTTTGTGTTAAGTTTTGAGGTATTTTAAGGGATAACTGGGCACGGGTCAAACTGTGGTTGCTCCTGGCCCTGTTCGGATTTATCAGCATTGTGGCAAACAGCATAGGGGAGTGTGTTGGAGTTTGGATCCGAATAGAAGAGAAGGACTTTGCTTCTAATGTGGACAGCCTGGGCACTTTGCTGCGAACTGTCCCAAGAGCACACTGAAGAAGGAAGTCAATGTGACCAATGTATAGAAAGCTAGTGGAAGCCAACCACTTCAGAGGGGCAAGGTGTATACACTGGATGGTGAAGAAGTGACTGATGTTGATGAGTTGATCAGAGGTACTTGTTATGTTAATAATATTCCTTGTGGTGTTCTGTTTGACTGTGGAGCTACAAATTCTTTTGTTTCTATCGACTGCATGAAGAAGTTAGGATTGTCATCTATAGAAATGCCCTATAAATTATCAGTTTCAAATCCTACTAATTCCTCTATAGTCACATCACAAATGTGTTTGGATTGCCCACTTCGAGTGTTGGAGCGGTAATTCAAAGTAAATTTGATATGTCTGCAGTTAACTGGACTACACATCATTCTGGGCATGGATTGGATGTCTCAACACCATGTTCTGATTGATTGTCATCATAAAACTATCATCTTTAGTGATCCTTCTTTAACTGCCATAGAAGTAAATGAAGTATCTGATGTTAGTCAGATTCCTGTGGTCTGTGAATTTCCGGAAGTCTTTCCTGCAGAGATGATCGGATTACCGCCAAACAAAGAAGTAGAGTTTGATATCGATCTTATATTATGCCTAGTACAGGTCCGGTTTCTATAGTACCTTACAGAATGGCACCTCCTAAATTAGAAGAAATGAAAAAGCAATTTGAGGAATTATTGGCTAAGAAGCTGATTAAGCCATGTGTATCTCCTTGGGGAGTTCCGATTCTTTTCGTCAAGAAGAAGGACAGTAGTCTCTGGATGTGCACTAATTATAGGCAGTTGAATGATGTGACAGTGAAGAACAAATACCCACTCCCTTGCATTGATGATTTACTCGATCAATTAAGGGGAGCAACAATGTTCTCAAAAATCGACCTCCGATCGGGGTATCATCAGATCCGTATCCAAGAGGTGGATATTCCTAAAACCGCATTCAGGACACGTTATGGGCATTTTGAGTATGTTGTGATGCCCTTTGGTCTAACAAATGCGCCTGCAATATTCATGGATTACATGAATAGAATTTTCCGGCCTTATTTGGATTCTTTTGTAATAGTGTTCATCGACGACATTCGTATCTATTCAAAGAGTCCAAGTGAGCACGAAGAACATTTGAGAACAGTGTTATAGGTTCTCAAAGAGAAACAGCTTTATGCAAAACTCTCTAAGTGTAGTTTATGGCTGAAAGAAGTTCATTTCTTGGGTCATGTGATCTCAGGGAAAGGGGTTGCAGTTGATCGCTCTAAGGTGGAAGCAGTGTTCAAGTCGGAGAGACCCAAGACAGTGACGAAAATTAGAAGTTTCCTTGGCGTGGCAGGTTACTATCGGAGAGTCATAGAATGATTCTCCAAGTTAGCCCTTCCATTGACCATTCTAACTAGGAAAGATGTGCCCTATGAGTGGTTGTAGCAATGCGAACATAGTTTTCAAGAGTTGAAAAAGAACTAGGCTGTGTGATAATGCAGCAGGGTAAGGTGATAGCCTATGCATCTAGACAACTCCGAAAGCATGGACAAAACTATTCCACCCACGATCTTTAATTAGCAGCTGTTGTATTCGTGATTTGGGTCTAATATATGATGTTTTGAGCATGATTTAGACTCCCTTTTACTATGGATTTGGCTTGTTTCTCTTGTAAATTTAGGACTTTTTATATAGTTTTAGGATTTTGTTATTAGTTTAGAATCCCTTGAACATTTTGATCCGTTTTGGGTATGTTTCAGGTACTTTCGGAGCTTAATTGAAGAAAATAATTATGGAGCTAAAAAGAGGACGAAAGGACCTTGAAAATGGTGCAAGAACGGAGTGTAACGGAGCCAAAAGCAAGCTAGCACGCAAAGGCATGGAGCTCCCCACGCCCAGGCTCGCAGCCCCCGTTATCCATCAACAATCTGACCTGGTGCGCCCAGGCGTGAGGTCCTGGACCCCATCTAGGCCCAGTTGGGCCAATTTCTTATGCATTTTTGAGGGATTTGTTTCGGATTTGTAAATATATATTTATTCTTGGATTAGATAGTTGGTTAGCAGCTTTTAGAGAGGGAGATTACATGATTTTGGAGAGCTTTAGAGGAGAAGAAGATCGAAGAATTGAAGATTGAATATCTCTTCGCGGTAATCTTAATTGTCTATGATTATGGATTACTCTTCTACTACTGTTTTTATTCTTATTTTCTCAATATGTAACTAAAACCCTCGTGTTAGGAATTGGTCGATTTGTATGGATTAGTTTATTGATTTCATGAATTGATGTTTTTCCGTTTCTAAATCAAGTGTTTGATTGTATTTTCATTGTCATGCATGGAAGTAGCTAATCTATGTTTTGGATCTCTAATTCTTCAATTGAGAGATTAGGAATTAGAATAGGCCTTCAATCAAACAATATAATTGCTCAACTTGTAGGGATACTTTTGGGGATCATATAACTTGTTATAAATTCCACTGTTATTAATAAATGGTTATTTAATGGTTTAATCACTTAAGGGATTAAGGGTTATCAAGTTGAATAATAACCAGTAATTGCACAAGTGGGATCTAGTAATTACTACCTTTGGAATTTGTTCTTGATTTAGGGAAAAACAGAGATTCATGATAACTAAACAATGCCTACAATGAAACCATGTTCCTAACTCATCTTCTTAAATTACTCAACACTCTTCTTTAATTTATGTTTTTATTTAATTTCAATTCAATCTTAATTAATTAATTAATTAGAAACCTATGAATTTCGCTTCTAACTACTCTTTGGTGAGAACTAATTAAACAATTTGCAATCCCTGTGGGATGATATCTGGTCTTATTGACTATATTACTTAAAGACCCGGTATACTTGCTGGTAATCCAACAATTTGCTCTAAAAATCTGGAGACATTATCTGTATGGTACAAAGTTTGAAGTATTCAGTGATCATAAGAGTCTCCGATATCTCTTTGACCAGAAAGAGCTGAACATGAGGCAGAGAAGGTGAATGGAATTTCTGAAAGATTATGATTTTAATCTTCAATACCATCCCGGCAAAGCAAACGTTGTGGCGGATGGTCTAAGTCATAAGACTTTGCATATGAGCAATCTGATGGTTAAGGAGATGCAGTTGCTACAGGAGCTCAGTAATCTTAACTTGGGCATGCAGATGAAAGAGATTAGCATTGTCCTGGAAATGTTACAGGTTACAAATGACTTTGTTGATCTGATTAAATAAAGACAAGCTGATGATGAGGAGCTACATAAGCAGTTGGAAAGGGTAACAGAAGGAGTGGAGCCTGATTTTAAAAAGGGTTCCGATGGAATTATCCAATTCAGAAACAAAGTGTGTATTCCTATATGGACTTTGAAGTTAGAAGAATGGTCCTAGAGGAAGCTCACAAGACTAGACTAAGTCATCATCCAGGTACCACCAAGATGTATCAGGATTTGAAGAAATTGTTTTGGTGGCCAGGGCTGAAGAAGGATGTGGCAGATTATGTGTCTCGATGCTGTTACGATCGGCCTCAAACCTCGAGGGGGGGGGGTGAAACGAGTTTTATTAAATTTATTAGAAAATACTCGAACGTTTAAAAAATAGTTTTGTGGAGAGATTAAGATTTAGAACGTGAACGCGAAACGATATATAATAAAATAAATAGCGTTGCGCGAAAATGATTTAAACAAAAATAATGCGAAAAAATAAAGAGATAAGGGAAGAGGAACACGCAAACCAATTTTTATATTGGTTCAGTCTTTCCAGGGAAAGACCTACGTCCAGTCCCCAAGCGACCCGCTTGAGCCTTTATAGCCTTAAAATTTAGCCGCACCCAATTACAACCAAGAGCACCCCGCACACTACTAGGAACCTCCGTTCGCTAGGGACCTCAAATAATCACACAAGGGTTCCTCACCCTAAGAACGTGCCACGCGTCCAACTACGAGTTCCACTCCCTACAACTATGGTTGAATATTATGAATTTGTGAGTGATACAATTGATGTGTTCTTAATAACACGGATACGACAAGAATGCTCTACTTATAATAAAGAATATTAATTCACAAGAGCTAAGGCCAGAAGAATATATCAACAATGAAGAATGTGTTCTTGGAGAGGAAGATCATAAGACTAATCAGATGAGAAGAAAAATGTTTTGCAAAATTAGGATTCTCTTAAAAAAGATTTTGAAAACAAAATAAAATAAAGATTATTGTTCACTCTCTAGCAAGTATACTAAATCGCAAAGTAATATAGTCTAGGAAGACCAGATATCGTTCCCACAGGGACTACGAATTATTTAACTTATTCCTACCTAAGAGTAATTAAAAGTAAAATCTATTAAAATTTAGAATTAAATAAATTAATTAAAAAGAATATTTTACTGCTGGAAAAATAACTAAAAAAACAATTAACAATGGGTGAATTGTGGTTAAGAACTAGTTTCATTGAATATTTCATTTATTTATTATAAATCAATGTTTTCCATTTAAACGAAGAACTAATTCAGAAAATTAGTAATTCCCAGATTCCTCTAATGAAATTACTGTTTATTATCTAATTTGTTAAATCCTAATTCCTTAGAAATTTAATCTATTTAATAACCATGATTTAAGAACATTGGATTATGAAAAGTTATATAAAAATCCAAAAGTATTCCTACAAGTTGAATCCTTATATTGTTTAATTGAATGGCCTATTTTAAATCCTAGTTTTCCAATTCAGATTTAAAAATCCATAACATAAATTGATCAAGTTCATGCATAACAATAAAAACTCAATTAAACACTTGATTTAAAAACTGGAAAACACTAATTCATATAAATAAACTACATAATCAAATCCACCATGTTCCTAACACAAGAGGGTTTAGTTACACATCATAGAGAAGAAGAACAAATAAGAAAAGAAGTAATTCAATCCTAAATTACCACTAATCCTTGATCTGAATCTTCAGCCTTCAATGGATTCCTCCTCCGAATGCTCTCCAGAGAATGTAATCTCCCTCAAACTTGATACTAATCTCTAATGATGACTGATTATGGCCGCTTAACCTAGTCCTAAGCACATAAATATATCTCTAAAATACAAATCCTAATAGAAACCCTCGAAATTGCTCAGAAATTGGCCCAATTGGGCTTTCACGAACCTAGCGCGCCTGGGCGTGTGACGCAGCACGCCTGGGCCCGCCATATCTTATCACCCAAAATTAGCAAAGCAAGCACGCCTGGGCACGCCATCCATCCGCCTGGGCTTGCAAAGTATTTTCCGACTCCGTTTCTCTCCGTTCTTGTGTCATTTTCAAGGTCTTCAGCTCCAACAATATTTTCTCCATATTAAGCTCCAAAACACCTGAAACATACCCAAAACGTTCAAAGGATTCTATAAAACTAAAAATTCATAAAACTAATACAAAATACCTTTATTTACAAGAGAAACAAGCCAAAATCATAGCAAAAGGAAGTGAAATTAAACCCTAAAACATCATATATTAGACCAAAATATATTATATTTTGAATCAACAATAATTAAGAGAAATCAGAAAATAAAACAGAATAGATTTAAATCAGTTTTAAAATCAAAACAGAATAAGGAAGATTTAGAAAATAAATCCAAGATTTAATTCTTAAAACAAATAAGGAATATTTTCAAAAATAAAATTAATTTCGAATTTATAAAAGATATTAGAATCAATTATGTAAAGACAAATCTGGAAACATTTAAGATTGATTCTGACACAGATTTCAATAAAACTTAAAGGTAATCAATTACTTGAAGAAGATAATCGATTATCTTCATTTTGAGAAAACTTAGGAATTAGTTTTTAAAAAAGTAATCGATTATTCAAACCAAGGTAATCGATTATCGAGTTTCTGTGAAAACAGTGAAATCAACTTTTTGAGAAAGTAATCGATTCTTAAAACAAGGTAATCGATTATTTACTCCCTGTGAGAAATGTAATCATTATTAAAACATGTAATCGATTATTTTCAATTAAAACTCCCAGGTCACAACTCAGAGGCGTGGTAATCGATTATCCAAGAAAAGTAATCGATTACTTCTGCTTATTTTCATAAAAATGATTTTCTAAAGCTGAGTAAGTAACCATAGGTTTTCAAAAACAATTTTAACAGAAAATCTAACTTAAAACAATTTTCACAAAAGTTCTTTTTCTTCTCCTTAAACAAAAACATTTGGCCTTATGAACTTGGAACAGTTAACTCTTCATTACCTTACATTAACTCCTATGGGCAAAGCTTAATCTAATAAATGCTTGAGCTTGAGCCTTGATCTTGATGGAGCTTGTTTGTTATCATCAAAATAATCTTCTAGAAGTCTTCTAGCATAACTTCTTAAGTCTTTGGGAAAGCTTGACTTCCAACACTCCCCCTTTTTGATGATGACAAACACTTCCTGACTTTCTGCATCACAAGCGTTAAGCAAGCAAATATAGCAATATAATCCAATAGCAAAAATACCCAACTAGGAATTTAATTCAATTAGAAGGGAATAAATGTAAAAGACATACGATAAACTCCCCCTGCAAAAATGGTTAAGATTTCATAAATATGAGCCATAATCTCATAATTCTTCTCCCCTTTTTGTCAACATCAAAAATGGAGGGAAGACAACTGCAGCAATTGGGATATATAATGAACACTACTCCCCCTGAAATACTGAATAGATACATTAACAATAACAAGGGAATAAATATGCATGATATGCAATCACTCTACTAGTGATGCGCAAGTTAAGCCAAGTTCTCCACGAATATAAAAGAAGCTTTCTTTCGAAAGCGGTTTCGTGAAGATATCAGCTAACTGTCTCGATGTGTTCATGTCGGACTACCGGCAAGTATACCGGATCGACAAGTAATATAGTCAATAAGACCAGATATCGTCCCTCAGGAATTGCAAATTGTTCAATTAATTCTCACCAAAGAGTAGTTAAAAGCAAAATCTATAGGTTTCTAATTAATTAATTAAGATTGAATTGAGATAAAATAAAAACAAAATAGAAAATAAATTAAAAACATAAATTAAATAAAAGTGTGAGCAATTTAAGAAAACGAGTTAGGAACATGGTTTCATTGTAGGTTTTTTTTTTGGTAAATAAAATCTTTATTACCAACGAAAAAAATTGAATCCAAACACAACTAGCCACAAGGAAACTCCCCACCTACTATGTAGGGTTGGAGCCTTATAATTAGGTCAAGTACTACAAGAGAGCACTAAATCTGTAAAAGAATTCTATCAACTAAAGTTCTATTATTCCAATTTCCAAACGCTGGAAAAAATAAAGCAATTCTTAGAGCAAGCTCCTTCTTCAAAATCACAAACACTTGATTCGGCCTCAATGAAGATTGCTTGAAGACTCTGCGGTTCCTCTCCATCCAGATATGGTAAACACAAGAAGCCATACTCGCATAAACTAATTTCCTTCTTTCATTGTAGGCGTTGTTTATTTATCATGAATCTGTGTTTTTCCCTAAATCAAGAACAAATTCATAAGGTAGTAATTACTAGATCCCTCTTGTGCAATTACTGTTTATTATTCAATTTGATAACCCTTAATCCCTTAAGTGATTAAACCATTGAATAACCTTTTTATTAAGAACAGTGGAATTTATAACAAGTTATATAATTACCCAAAAGTATCCCTACAAGATGGATAATTATATTGTTTGATTGAAGGCCTATTCTAAATCCTAATTTTCCAATTGAAGAATTAGAGATCCAAAACATAGATTAGTTACTTCCATGCATAACAGTGAAAACACAATTAAACACTTGATTTAGAAATAGAAAAACATCAATTCATGAAATCAATAAACTAATCCATACAAATCCACCAATTCCTAACACGAGGGTTTTAGTTACACATTGAGAAAATAAGAACATAAACAATAGAAGAGTAATCCATAATCATAGACAATTAGGATTACCAGGAAGAGATCTTCAATCTTCCAATCTTCAATCTTCTTCTCCTCTAAAGCTCTTGATTTGGGTCCAATATATGATGTTTTGAGCATGATTTAGACTCCCTTTTACTAAGGATTTGGTTTGTTTCTCTTGCAAATTTAGGACTTTTTGTATATGTTTTAGGAAGTTAGGTGATTTAATTTAGAATCCTTTGAATGTTTTAATCCGTTTATGTTTCAGGTACTTTCGGATCTTAATTGAAGAAAATAATTATGGAGCTGAAAAGAGGATGAAAGGATCTTGAAAATGGCGCAAGAACGGAGCGAAACGGAGTCGGAGAAGGGCTGGCACGCCCAGGCTTGGAGATACCCGCGCCCAGGCGCGCTCAACCCGGTCAGCATGCATCAGATCAGCCTGTGCGCCTAGGCGTGTGGTCCTGGGCGCCCAAGCACGCGACGTTCGAGAAAACCCAATTGGGCTGATTTGTGATCAGTTTTGCTTCCAATCAATTAGGAATAGTTTTAGACTTTAAATATAGGTTTTTCCATTAGGTTTTGTAGACTTTTCAGAGGCAATTAGAGATTAGAATAGAATTAGGATTAGAGAAGAGAGGTTGGTTCTGCAATTGAGAGCAAGGAGGCAAGGCACAAGGATTGAAGATCAACATTGCTAGAGGAATCCACTTGCTGATTGAAGATCTCTTAGGGGTAAATTCATTGTTGTCTGTGATTATGAGTTTTTCCCATTCTTTGTATTTCTTCTTGCAATATGTATAACTGAACCTCTTGTTAGGAATAGGGTGGATTTGTATAGATCTTAATTAGGCTATTTATTTATGAATTAATGTTTTTCCTTTTAAATCAATTGTTTGGTTGCGTTTTCATTACAATTCATAGAATTGTTCACTTTATGTTTTGCTATGGTAATCTGAACTTAATTGGAAAATTAGGATTTAGATTAGGCCTTTCAACCAAACAATATAATTATTCAATCGTAGGAATACTTTTGGGTAATTAACTTTTATAAACCAAAACTCACTTAAGAGATTAAGGGGTAATTTAGTAAGAAACGTAAAAGGCATGAGAGATCTAGCTTTTATTGTTTCTGGAGTTTTTGATTTATTGGAAAACATATTTTCATAATTAATAACCTGATCCTACAATAAACCAAGTTCCTAACATTTTCCATAATTGTTTCTAAACCTTTTTGTTTTCTGATTTGTTTCATTCTTTTAATTCTACACTGCTATATCTTAAACTCAAAACCAAAACAAGTTATACATAGTAATCGCAATTAGGTAATTTCCCTATCTAAAAGCTTCTTACCTAGTTTCTAATCCTAGAATAAACATATATTTACAAATCCTAAACAAATCCCTAAAAAACGCATCAAAAATTTGCCCAACTAGGCTTGGACAGGTTTCGCGCTCCCAGGTCTGGTCAATGGTGGACAACAATGCTCACACGCCTGGGAGTGGGAAGCTCCACGCCTGGGCGTCCGGGACAACTTCCGACTCCGTTTCGCTCCGTTCTTGCGCCATTTTCAAGGTCCTTTCGTCCTCTTTTCAGCTCCATAATTATTTTCTTCAATTAAGCTCCAAAAGTACCTGAAACATACCCAAAACGGATAAAAACGTTCAAGGGATTCTAAACTAATAACAAAATCCTAAAACTATACAAAAAGTCCTAAGTTTACAAGAGAAATAAGCCAAATCCATAGTAAAATGAGATGAAATTAATGCTTTCTTTTGACAGCAACCAAGTGCATTTCTTTTGGGTTCGTTTGAAAACGTGCACACATACAAACACAAAACATGATATCCGACCTACTTGCCGTTAAATAAAGAAGTGAACCGATCATACCTCTATACTTTGTAAGTTCAACAGGTTTACCTCCCTCATCTTTATCTTGATAGCATGTGGTGCTCAATGGTGTTGCAACTGCCTTGGCCTTGTCCATGACAAATCTTTTCAATAGTTCCTTGCATTATTTTGTTTGACTAATAAAGAACCCATCCTTTGCTTGTTTAATTTGTAATCCAAAGAAGAAATTCAGTTCGCCCATCATAGACGTCTCGAAATTTTCCTGCATTATACTTGAAAATTACTTGCAAAGGGATTCATTAGTAGCACCAGATATAATATCATCAACATAAATTTGAACTAAAAGAATGTCCTATCCTTTCTTTTTGATGAAAAGTGTGTTGTCAACCTTCCCTCTTTCAAAATCCTTTTTTAATAAAAATTTGCTCAATCACTCATACCATGCTTTAGGAGCTTCTTTGAGACCATAAAGAGCCTTTTTCAATTTAAAAACATAATCAGGATGTTCAAAATTTTCAAAATCAGGGGGTTTACTAACATATATTTCTTCGTTTATAAAACCATTTAGAAAGGCACTCTTTACGTCCATTTGATATAATTTAAAATTTAAAGCGCATGCAAAGGCTAAGAGTAATCTAATAGCTTCCAACCTTGCAACAGGGGCAAAAGTTTCATCATAATCTATCCCCTCTTGTTGGTTGTAGCCTTGTGCAACCAATCTAGCTTTGTTTTGAATAATTATATCAGTCTCATCAAGTTTGTTTTTAAAAAATCCATTTCGTTCCAATAATTTGATGAGAATTAGATCTAGGAACGAGTTCCCAAACCTGGTTTCTTTCGAATTGGTTTAATTCTTCTTGCATAGCTAGCAGCCAATGTTCATTAACTGAAGCCTCAGAAATATCCTTAGGCTCCACTTGAGAAACAAAAACCATATGATTACACAAATTACTAAGAGAATTACGAGTACTTACACCTTTGGAGATATCGCCTATTACTTGATCAATTGGATGGTGCTGTGATGTTCTCCATTCCTTGGGTAAATCTGAATTAAGTTCATAGGAATCTCCTTGACTTTCATCCTCATTTATTTCATTTGATCTTTCATTGCTTTGGGATTCGAGCTTTTCTTTCACGACAGGTTCATCATCCTCATCAAGGTATAAGCTCCCAAGAATACCTGCAATGTCATTAACAGATACCTTTCCCAGCTTTCTACGATTGGATTCATCAAATATAACATGAATAGATTCTTCAATTGTATTACGAGATTTATTGTAAATCCTCTAAGCTTTGCTTGATGCAGAATAACCAAGAAATATACCCTCATCACCTCTAGCATCAAAATTCCCTAGATTGTCTCTACCATTAGTATGCACAAAACATTTACATCCAAAGACTCTCAAATGGGATATGTTTGGTTTTCTCCCCTTAAACAATTCATAGAGGGTTTTCTTTAAAATGAGCCGAATTAAAACATGGTTCATAACATAGCAAGCAGAATTCACAGCATCAGCCCAGAAGTATGCCGGTAAATTCATGTCATTAAGCATGGTTCGAGAAAGTTTTTTTAAAGATCTATTTTTCCTCTCCACAACCCCATTCTGCTCTGGAGTTCTTGGAGCTGAAAATTAATGCTTAATTCCATGTTTTTCGCAAAACTTTTCGAAAAATTAGTTTTCAAATTCACCACCATGATCAGTCTTAATGGATGCAATGCTCAAATGCATTTGGTTTTGAACAAACTTTGCTAGCTTTTTAAATTCATGAAATGCATCATTTTTATGAGAAATAAACAATGTTCATGTATACCTAGAATAGTCATCCACAATTACCAAACAATAATAGTTTCCACCAAAGCTTTTTGTTTGACATGGTCCAAAAAGATCCATATGTAAAAGATCCAAGGGCCTTGGAGTTGAAACAATATTTTTAGGAGGAAAAGATGCCCTTGTGAGTTTTGATTTTGAACAAGGATTACATTTTTCAGAAATTGAAAATTTTTGCTTTGACAAACCACCTGCTAAGTTTTTAAAAGATAATTTATTTAAATGGTTCATGTGGATGTGACCTATTCTACGATGCCACAGCCAAGATTCATCCTCTTTACTTATTAAACATTTCGCATCAATTGAGGGAGTTGAATCAAGATCAATTAAATAAATATTGTTTACCCTGCGAGCAATTAGCTTAACAAGATTATCAACTTTTCCCTCGACAATACAATTTTCAGAATCAAAAATAAACACTATTGCCCTTATCACATAACTGACTAATACTTAGCATGTTATGCTTTAGGCCCTCAACATGTAATACATTTTCAATACAAGGGTTAGGAGGAGTACCTGTAACAGCCCGATTTTCACCTCTCGAAAATAATCATCATTTATTTAAAAAGTATCTAAAAATGAGGCCATTTTTTTTTGAAACGTTTGTGGTGAACCATTAGTGCATGTTTACGTCCTTACTTGAAAATCGGGTTGTTACTTAAAACCTTTCCGCACCTACACTTTCAAATCTTTCAAACGATTTCATATTTCTTGTTAAAACAAAGTTCGGCCAGTTCACAAAATAAAAGTAGGGCATAGTTACAGAAGTGATACTTCGCTCAGATAATCCTTGACTCAACACTATTAACAACTCAATCTATTTACCCTACCTCTGACTTTTCCTAATGAAAACTATAGGGTGCAACTCTCGATCCTCCTTCTTGTATCCTTGCTTAACTCCGGAGGATGAAGCCTTATCCCTTGCTGCTGGTCCACCATTCTTTGGCACCCATTGCATCCTAGTTGGAACAGAAGAAGTCCTCCAAGCTTCACATCGCACCTTCTCCTCGTAGTCTCGGTATCCACGGACAGAAACTTGTCCCAAGAGCAGTCCTAGGTTAGCTCCGCAAAGTCGATGCTCTGGATCCGGAATCACGATCTGAGTGTCGCCAATCCATACCCAACCAGACGGGGTACGCTTCCAGCCACATCGTCCAGGTTGCAATCTCCATGCGATACTCCATCTGCACATTGGAGTACCAGAAGCACCGATATACCAACGGGCAGGAGAGATTTAGCGAACCGAACGACGAATCGTCGACGTTGTGGATTTACAGCAAGCGGGATATCAAGACAACACACACAATACAGACAATACTCACAACACAGCACTCAAGCATAACAACATATTATCATTCTTTTTATTCTTTCTTATCTTTTATTTCTCAATTCCTTTCACATTCTCAATATCCAAATCAGTTTGCAACCACAATCAGTGATCTGCAAACACTTCCCCTTTTTCCTTTTAATTGTACACCACTAGGATTTTGGTTACCCACTAGGTAATTGGCACACCTGTCTAGGGACTTGAAAACACCTGCCCAGGACTTTACACCCATCCAGACCATAACCTGTAGGACTATGTACATTTTTACCATTCCATTATTTATTTCCAATTATTGGTGTGGAAAATTGATCCTGTGGGTCACCCGGCGCCTACAGGGCGGTTTGGCCTGATGGGTAATTGGCCTGGCAGGTAATTGACCCTAACAGGTAATTGGAACACCTAGCTGGGTACCTAGTGTTCCGGGCCCCACTGATCAATTTCCACCTTAATTAACCTTTACCATATTTCATTGTTCAACAGTCCAGTCCATTAACTATACACATATTTACCATACCACCAATAATCATAAATATACATAATTATTATCCATTTCAATTCAAACAAGTACATAGAGTTTGCCATTTCCCAAATAATCACAAATAAGCATTGTATCATCAACAATCCCATTCATACACTTTTCCAATTTTAGTGGACACGCATAATGCACATTAATCATATTTTCACTTACCATTCCAATCAATAACCATAATTTAGCCATGACCAAGTATACATATACATATTGCACAATAATTATTTCATCCCTTATTCAACATAAATTCTTATTCAAAGATCACATTGTTTATTCCTTTCTAAATATATTTTTCCTAAGCTCATTTCTCTTACACATTCATTCCTTCTATATTCAACATGCCCTAAACCACTATCTATGCTCTTACCCTTGATTTGATAAGCACATAAGCACAAAACTCCTAGAAAATCACTATAACTATAGGGACACCCAATGCTAGATCAAACCAATGCTCACTAAAATCCACCCCCTTACCTTAAATCAAAGAGAGAGAGAGTGTGTGAAAACCAAGCCCTAACTTCTTGTCCCCAACAAAGAGCTTCAATGGAGTGAAAGAGGGAAGTGATTCTTGAACTCCCTTAAGCCACAAAAACAAGAAAATAAACAAGGAATTGTGAGACTCCATGAAGTGGGTTTAGAATTTCAACAAAGGATGGGAAGGGAGAGAATTCGTGTGAAGCATCAAAAAGAAAGGAGGAGGTAATTTACCTATTGACCTTGATGATAGCTAGAGTGGATTGATGATCTTAGGGAGGAAGAAAACACAACCTTGGGTGGGAGGAAGGTGGAACTCGTGGGAGAGAGAGGAGGAGAAGAGAGAGAGTTGTTGTTGGAAGAGAATGAGAGGGAGTGTTATTTTTATTCATTTGTGAAGAAAAGAACATGTGGCCCTCATTTAAAGAGAAAAAGGGAAGATTCCCTTTGTGTGGTGGAGAGCCACACGAGCAACACCCTTCTTTATTTTTTTTGTTCAGACCCAACAAGTAATCGATTACCCTAGCCTGGTAATCGATTATTTCTTCAATGCAACATTTTCCTCACTTCCAACCTGCAGCCTTGTAATCGATTACTTGGCCAGAAGTAATCGATTACACTTTGATGCAACAATTTTAGTGTTTTCAGCAGAGGCTCAGTAATCGATTATTCTCCCAAGAGTAATCGATTACTCTTCAATGCAACAATTTTAGTGCATTTGGCTGAGAGCCAGTAATCGATTATTCACCAAGAGGTAATCGATTACCTTACTGCTTTTCCATCTTTTCACAGTTTCTAACTCTTGAACATTTTCCTTAATTCCCATACCCCTTATGCTAGGTTTTCTACACTAATTCCTATCTCTTAATCTTATAAGTCTCACAAATCAAAGCCATCTTAATACAATAACTTAAATACTTCACATTTATTTTAGGCCTTTAAATTGAAGATGTTACAATCCTCTCCCACTTACCAGAATTTCATCCTCGAAATTCAACTTTGGAGGGGAAACAAGTGTGGATGAGACTCCTTCATTTTGCTCTCCAATTCCCAAGTAGCTTCCTCCACGTTGTTTCTACTCCAAATCACCTTTACCATTGGAATTTCCTTGCCCCTGAGTTGCTTTACCTGCCTATCCTCAATTCTAATTGGAAGAACCTCAAAAGTAAGATTCTCCCTCAAGGGCAAATCATCAATTGCTACCACATGTGAGGGATCATGAATGTATTTCCGGAGTTGAGAAATGTGAAATACATTATGAAGCCTTGACAAATGTGGAGGTAGAGCAATTCGATACACCAAAGGTCCAACTCTTTCCAGAATCTCATAGGGTCCTACAAATCTCAGAGTCAACTTCTTTGACTTGATTGCCCGACCAATGCCAGTAGTAGGGGACACCCTAAGGAACACATGATCACCCACATCAAACTCTAGGGGTCTTCTACGCTTATCTGCATAGCTCTTCTGTCGATCCTGAGAAGTTTTCATCTTATCCTTAATCATGATGATCTTATCAGTGGTTTCTTGCACCAATTCTGGCCCCGTCAACAAGTTTTCACCAATCTGGAACCAGCAAAGAGGCGTTCTACACTTCCTACCATAAAGTGCCTCAAAAGGTGCCATGCCGATGCTAGAATGGAAACTGTTGTTATAAGTGAATTCCATAAGCGGCAGAAGCTGCTCCCAGTTGCCAACCTGTTCCAACACACAAGCTCTGAGCAGGTCCTCCAATGTCTGGATAGTACGCTTAGACTGCCCATCAGTTTGAGGATGATAGGCTGTACTAAACCTCAACTTGGTACCCAATGCCTGCTGGAGACTTTGCCAAAATCTGGATAAGAACCTTGGGTCACGGTCCGATACTATGCTGGAAGGCACACCATGTAGCTTCACTATGTCCCGAATGTACAATTGAGTCAACTTTTCTGAACTGTACTTCATGTTCATTGGGATAAAGTGAGCACATTTTGTCAGACGATCAACCACAACCCAAACAGCGTCACACCCTGCAGTGGTTCTGGGCAACCCGGATACAAAGTCCATAGCAATACTATCCCATTTCCACTTGGGGATATCAAGTGATCGCAATGGACCACCTGGTTTTTGATGCTCAATCTTCACCTTTTGACAAGTTAAGCAGTGAGACACATGATCTGCCACGTCTGTTTTCAACCCTAGCCACCAATAAATCTTCTTCAAATCCTGATACATCTTCGTGGTGCCAGGATGGAAACTCATTTTTGTTTGATGAGCTTCCCACAAGATGTCTCTGCGTATCTGAAAATCCATCGGAACACATATTCTACCTCTGAACCTGATGATTCCATCTGCACCCTTGATGAAATCAGGCTCCTCTTTACTTGCGGCTACTTCCAACAACTTCTGGAGCTCTTCATCATCTGCTTGCCTTTCCTTTATCAAATCAATCAGCTCACTAGTGGCCTGCAACATTTCCAGAACAATGCTCTTCTCTTTTACCAGCATGTTCAGGTTGAGATCGCTAAACTCCTGAATTAGCTGCATTTCTTTCACCATCAAATTGCTTACATGGAGAGTTTTATGACTCAACGCATCAGCTACCACATTAGCTTTACCGGGGTGGTACTGAAGATGGAAATCATAATCTTTTAGGAATTCCATCCATCTCCTCTGTCTCATGTTCAACTCCTTTTGATCAAAGAGATACCGGAGACTCTTGTGGTCACTGAAGACCTCAAACTTCGTGCCATACAAATAGTGTCTCCAAATTTTCAGCGCGAACACCACAGCTGCTAATTCCAAGTCATGAGTCGGATAATTCTGCTCATGCTGTCGCAACTGTCTAGAGGCATAAGCCACCACCTTGCCTTGTTGCATAAGTACACAACCCAAGCCTTGTTTTGAAGCATCACAATACACATCGAAGGGTTGGGTTGGATCCGGTAAAATTAAAACCGGTGAGCTCGTCAATCTCTTCTTCAACTCAAGGAAACTGTTCTCACATTGCTGTGACCATTGATAAGGAACATCTTTCCTCGTCAACATTGTCAATGGAAGGGCCAATTTGGAGAAACCTTCAATGAATCTCCTATAGTAACCTGCCAATCCTAGAAAGCTCCTGATTTCTGTAACTGATGTGGGCCTCTCCCACTTTAACACTGCTTCCACCTTAGAGGGATCCACAGCAACACCTTGAGAAGAAATCACATGCCCAAGAAAATGAACTTCATCCAACCAGAAGCTACACTTAGACAGCTTGGCATACAACTGCTTGTCCTTGAGGATTTGCAGCACTATCCTCAAATGATTTTCATGGTCACTTGGAGTCTTCGAATAAATCAGGATATCATCAATGAACACGATGACAAAAGAATCCAAGTACAGCATGAAGATCCTATTCATGTAGTCCATGAATATGGCAGGAGCGTTGGTCAATCCGAAAGGCATCACCACATATTCAAAATGCCCATAATGCGTCCTGAAAGCAGTTTTTGGAATGTCCTCTTCACGGATACGAATATGATGGTATCCCGATCGGAGGTCAATCTTAGAGAACACTGCTGCACCCCTCAACTGATCCAACAAATCATCAATTCGAGGGAGCGGATATTTGTTCTTTACTGTCACTCCGTTCAATTTCCTGTAATCGGTGCACATTCGGAGGCTACCGTCCTTCTTCTTAACAAAAAGGATAGGAGCACCCCAGGGTGACACACTTGGCCTGATAAGCTTCTTTGCTAACAGCTCCTCCAATTGTTTCTTCAATTCTTCCAATTCCGGAGGTGCCATTCTGTAAGGTGCAATAGAAATCGGACCAGTACCAGGCTTTAACTCAATACTAAACTCAACTTCTCTTCTTGGAGGTATCCCAGGAATCTCGGTAGCAAAGACTTCCGGAAACTCACAAACTACCGAAATCTGGCTGACATCAGATATCTCATCAACTTCCATGGTAGATAGAAAAGATTCACTAAAGACAACTGCTTTCTTACGGAAATCAATTAGAACATTAGGCTGAGTCATCCAATCCATACCCAGAATAATATCTAATTTAGTTAGGGGTAGACAAATGAGATTTACTCTGAATTCCCGCTCCAAAACTCGGAGTGGGCAATCCAAACACATTTGAGAAGTGACTACTGAAGAATTTGTGGGGGTAGAAACTGACAATTAATACGGCATATCCACAGTGGACAACCCTAGCCTCTTCATGCAGTCAATAGAAATGAATGAATGAGATGCACCACAATCAAACAAAACACCACAGGGCATGTCATTCACAAAACAAGTACCTCGGATCAGCTCATCCTCATCAGTCACCTCTTCTCCGTCCAGTGTATACACTTTGCCCCTCTGTAGTGATTGGCTGCCACCTGCCTTCTGCACCCTAGTATCATTAACTTCCTTCTTCATTGTGCTTTTGGGACAGTTGTTTGCAAAGTGTCCAAGCTGATCACACAAAAAGCAAAGCCCTTCATTCCTGGTATGAGCCCAGCATACACCCCTGTGCGGCTTCCCACAATGCTTGCAATTTGGGACTAGACTATAACCAAATGTTGCTTGTCCTGCACCCTTAGGAACTATCCCTTTCTGATTGGAATATGGCCCTGATCTCTGCACAGGACCCTTGCCTCTGATCGGCCCAACAGATCTCTGAGCTGACTTGCTTCTCTCCTCTGCCTGCTCATGTTTGAGGGAATCCTCATAAGCACTGGTCATGTTCACCAGCTGAGAGAGATTAGAGATCCCTTGATAGACAAAAAGAGTTTTGATCTTGGAGTTGAGGCCGGACTCAAACTTGATACACTTAGTACGTTCATCTGCATCTCGGTAGCTCCCAGAATAGCGAATGAGATCCTCGAATCGAGCTGCATATTCCCCAACACTGAGATTCCACTGCTTCAGCTCAAGGAAAGCCATCTCCTTCTCCCTTCTTACATTTTCCGGAAAGTACTTTCCTAGAAAACGAACCTTGAAAAGATCCCATGAGATAAGCTCATTAGCTGCTTCTAGTCCTCTCCTCTGTTGGTCCCACCAGTGTTCAGCCTCTCTAGTTAGGACGTATTCCACTAGTCGCATGTACTGATCACCCGGTGGCTGCAGCGAGCGAAGAACCTTTTCCATCTCCTGGAGCCATCTCTGAGCTCCATCAGGATTGTAACCCCCTTCAAACTTTGGCGGATCGCTTTTTCTGAAACGGGCCATCCAGTCAATCTCGACTGGAGGTGGTTGTAGGGCTGCTGCTGCGGCAGCCACTGCTGCTGCTATGTTTTGAGCCTGATTATCCGCTTGGTTCTGTTGCATCTGGACCAGGGTCTCAAGAACAGCAGCAATTCGATCATTATCAGCCCGCCTTCCTGCCATGCTGTTAAGCCATGGAGGAACAGCAAGTTAAAGATTTAGCAACTAAACAATTACAAACTCTACTATATGTGACCTATGCTAACTAATGTAAACACTAAACTTTTACTTTGGTTACTCGCTCGGTGAGTAACCCTTGGAGTAGTGAGTCCATACTCCATGGCCGAGGGAAACTGCTTTGATACCATAAATGTAAGACCTTAGCTAATTTACCCATAATTAAACCCTAATTAAAATAGTGAACTTAAAAATTCATTTTTAATCTATAAAAATCTACCGTCAGTCGGACGGAGTTTCCTTTGTTTTAAGGACTATCCATGAATAATTCATCTATGCACCTGATAAACATCATATATTTATATCATTTCCAAAAGCCAGCAGGGCTTGGAATAAGCAACATATCACATTGTTAACAGTCATCAGAGTTTTAGCGGAAATCAAAAAAATACATCCAGCATGATGCACAAAATATAACTATGACCAAGATGCTACCCTAAGCCTCTCACAAAAATATTTACATCCCATATACATCAAAAGAATAGAAGAGGCTTAAGTCCTACAAATCCTAGTACCCAAACAACCCTACTCTCCCTGTGAGGGAGAGCACACCTGCTCGGCCAGGGGCTGTGCGATCTCAAGCTCCGATCCTGTAAATGTAAGGGAGTGTGCATTGCACATGAAATAGAATTGCAGTTTCCATATAACCCTAATAAATCCACCAGGCCAAACACAAATAGTAGAGTAACAACATATAACATTCACAAGTTTGTTCACAATCAACATCTTACCACCCTATTTCCTTCTTTATCACTATTGCATAATTACTTTTCTTTAACATGCACTTAGTCAATATACATGTTCATTTCCATTCCCTTTATCCTTTTTCATATCCATTTCCATGTCCTTTGTCCATTTTCCATTAGTGTGTAACCCCAAGCAGAGATCTACACACGAAGTATTTGCAACCACAATCAGTGATCTGCAAACACTTCCCCTTTTTCCTTTTAATTGTACACCACTAGGATTTTGGTTACCCACTAGGTAATTGGCACACCTGTCTAGGGACTTGAAAACACCTGCCCAGGACTTTACACCCATCCAGACCATAACCTATAGGACTATGTACATTTTTACCATTCCATTATTTATTTCCAATTATTGGTGTGGAAAATTGATCCTGTGGGTCACCCGGCGCCTACAGGGCGGTTTGGCCTGATGGGTAATTGGCCTGGCAGGTAATTGGCCCTAACAGGTAATTGGAACACCTAGCTGGGTACCTAGTGTTCCGGGCCCCACTGATCAATTTCCACTTTAATTAACCTTTACCATATTTCATTGTCAACAGTCCAGTCCATTAACTATACACATATTTACCATACCACCAATAATCATAAATATACATAATTATTATCCATTTCAATTCAAACAAGTACATAGAGTTTGCCATTTCCCAAATAATCACAAATAAGCATTGTATCATCAACAATCCCATTCATACACTTTTCCAATTTTAGTGGACACGCATAATGCACATTAATCATATTTTCACTTACCATTCCAATCAATAACCATAATTTAGCCATGACCAAGTATACATATACATATTGCACAATAATTATTTCATCCCTTATTCAACATAAATTCTTATTCAAAGATCACATTGTTTATTCCTTTCTAAATATATTTTTCCTAAGCTCATTTCTCTTACACATTCATTCCTTCTATATTCAACATGCCCTAAACCACTATCTATGCTCTTACCCTTGATTTGATAAGCACATAAGCACAAAACTCCTAGAAAATCACTATAACTATAGGGACACCCAATGCTAGATCAAACCAATGCTCACTAAAATCCACCCCCTTACCTTAAATCAAAGAGAGAGAGAGTGTGAAAACCAAGCCCTAACTTCTTGTCCCCAACAAAGAGCTTCAATGGAGTGAAAGAGGGAAGTGATTCTTGAACTCCCTTAAGCCACAATAACAAGAAAATAAACAAGGAATTGTGAGACTCCATGAAGTGGGTTTAGAATTTCAACAAAGGATGGGAAGGGAGAGAATTCGTGCGAAGCATCAAAAAGAAAGGAGGAGGAAATTTACCTATTGACCTTGATGATAGCTAGAGTGGATTGATGATCTTAGGGAGGAAGAAAACACAACCTTGGGTGGGAGGAAGGTGGAACTCGTGGGAGAGAGAGGAGGAGAAGAGAGAGAGTTGTTGTTGGAAGAGAATGAGAGGGAGTGTTATTTTTATTCATTTGTGAAGAAAAGAACATGTGGCCCTCATTTAAAGAGAAAAAGGGAAGATTCCCTTTGTGTGGTGGAGAGCCACACGAGCAACACCCTTCTTTATTTTTTTTTGTTCAGACCCAACAAGTAATCGATTACCCTAGCCTGGTAATCGATTATTTCTTCAATGCAACATTTTCCTCACTTCCAACCTGCAGCCTTGTAATCGATTACTTGGCCAGAAGTAATCGATTAAACTTTTATGCAACAATTTTAGTGTTTTCAGCAGAGGTTCAGTAATCGATTATTCTCCCAAGAGTAATCGATTACTCTTCAATGCAAGAATTTTAGTGCATTTGGCTGAGAGCCAGTAATCGATTATTCACCAAGAGGTAATCGATTACCTTACTGCTTTTCCATCTTTTCACAGTTTCTAACTCTTGAACATTTTCCTTAATTCCCATACCCCTTATGCTAGGTTTTCTACACTAATTCCTATCTCTTAATCTTATAAGTCTCACAAATCAAAGCCATCTTAATACAATAACTTAAATACTTCACATTTATTTTAGGCCTTTAAATTGAGGATGTTACACATCTCCTCGACCATCCATCCACCTAGTCGGAAGCAAACAGGAGTGCAGGACCTTTACCGTGCGGGCACGACAGCTGTCTCACGAACAAATGGTCCCAAACCAGGAGGACTACAGCCTCAAATCATATCATATCAATTCAATTCATATATAAACAAGGCACACTGTCTCACTCACAGTGGCAAACAAGATGCCCCACTCCAGTCCCTCTCACTGTTCTAGACTTGCAATCTAGGGGCGACAGTACAATTCTAGTGTGCACGCAGAACTTGCCACGGCATTGGACCCAGTCCCTACCACGTTAGTATGCCACTTGTGGGATTCGTTCTGCCTAGAAAAGCACTATAGACTTCTTGACGTTTCACCGTCGTCGTCCTCCCCTAATGCAATCTCCACCTGAGCATCCGCAGATACCCATAGTATCTTCCTCTCCACTACTTCGGGTTAACTCTCATATCTCACCGCGTTCGCTGTTAATGTCTTTTAAAGGCTTTTATCTTTTTACTTAACCTAATGGTCGGCTCGCCCTTCGTGCAACCCTTCAATGAGTCCCGACCGCTATCTTTGCATCACTTTTCCTTTCACAACTTAGCACAGAGCGGAATAACTTTCACAGCTTGAATCTCATCACAAAACTTTTCTCAAAACAACTTTTTATAATTTTCTCAAAACTTTCACAAAAACTTCATTTCAAAAATCCTTTTCAAAAATTTCGTTTCGTAAAACCTTTTCAAAATTTTCCTTTTCATAAATCCTTTTCAAAATCTCCTCTCCTAATTTCTTTTCCAAAATCTCCTTTCGAAAACCCATTTCAAAAATCTCTTTTCGAAAATCTTTTTCAAAAACTCATTTCACAATTTCTTTTCAAAAATTTGTTTTGGAAAGTTTTTTTTTTCATTTTGGGAATCCCTTTTCTAAAATTTCCTTTCATAAATCTTTGTCAAAAATCTCATTTTCGTAAAACCCTTTTCGAAATTTCTTTTCAAAAGTTTTTCTCAAAAACTTTCTTTTCTTGAGAACTAGTGGAGGAGCAAGCTCAACTCAACGCTAGGCTCAGTCCAAGAAATATTAATAAGAATCAAGCTTCACTCTCATCGCATTTCACTTTTCAAACACCACCAACATTCCTTCCTCGCTCTAGCTCATTCGCATCGCATCACGAATTCTTTTACAATCTCATCTCTTTGTCTCTTTTTCCATCAATCCTTTAATTTCCTTTAACATCATTCTTAACTCCCTTATCATCATCTTCCATCTTAATGTCTTATCAAGGCTGCGTGGTTCCATCAGGACTTAAGCCAAACAAGGGTTATATCTTTTCTTGGTGTCTTTTAATTCTAATCTATTTTATTATCATTATCAATTACTTAACATTAACATACATAAACAAACATAATCAACAAATCATGCAAACGTCACTCACAACATGGTGGTCTTTGTCCTCTTCGTATAAGTGGCCACACAAGACAAACAATTGCCACTATACTACTGACTCAGAACCACTGAGTTCCGATCTTTGAGCTGATACGGAACGTCTTAACATAACACCTACTACCACGGTGTCTTAGGAAAGCTACTCTCTCACCTGAGGTCCAGCGATTAGATACGTGCAGTCTTCTCTGAACTGGATTGCTGCCACTGCCTTAATCCCTCGTCTGTAACATCCCTCGTATTAATTAAAATACATTTTCATTACTATCTTTTATTAAGAAAACATTTTTCATCCTTCGTCGGAAATCATAAAATATGATTGTTTTCTTAAAATGACTCAAACGTTTCTTAGTTCTTCAAATACTTAAAAATCACTTTGAAAACATCAAATAAAACAATCTAAATCAATTGGTTTGGTTGCTAGTCCGTCTTGGACAGCACCATAACCTTATTCAAAAACACCGAAAAATTCACCGGTTTCAATCCGGGTTTTTTTTTCTAAAATCAATGACCTTTTGAAAACCAAACTTTGAGTCTCAATTTAGAAATCAAGAAAACAATTTTAAATAAACTTGGGCAGCAGGGAATAGTTTCACAAAAATCAATTTAATAAAACCCGAAAACATCGTAAAAACTCTTTTTATTTCAAATACTCTTAAGGTCAATATTAATTCTTTAAAACTCAAGTTTTTGTAGTAAAACAAATCTTAAAACACAACTTCACAAATTCAAATAGATCAAACCAAATTAAGTTCAAAACGATTACACACACGGCCAACCACACACTTTGATCAAACAAAACATATAAACAATTATTCAATTATTCACTTTGATTACAACCCATTCATTCATTCATAAGCAAATATTTCATAAATCAAACACGTAATTAAATTATTCAACACACAATTACTTTCAAAAACATTTAACTTTTGTAAAACAAAAACACTTAAACATGCTTAAGCTCACAAACCGAATGCACACACATAATTTCACTTAAACACAAAACTTAGTCCTAATCAATTATTTTATCAAGTACCTTCATTATTACTATATTATTTCATGGAAAAGAATTCTAACCTAATTAACATCATAGACCGAAAATCATCACACAAATCAGAACAAGATTCATGCATCATCAAACATACAAAATCATGCAATTATTTCTTCTTTTTCTTAATGAAACCGTGAGCTTCAACTTGGAAAATAATCAAACTTTAATTTATTTTTCTTTACTTAAAACAAATCAAAATCACACAAGAACATAGAACATAATTCAATTTAGAAAAATCATTTTGTTCTCCCTAATTTTCTTTCAAAACCGAGGCATGCAATACAAGAAATCATGGTCTTTTATTTAAATTTAACATGCAAGAATGAATCTTAAGCTTTTCTAACAAAATATGCAACAATCATGGATCAACACAAACACTTTCAATTTATTTCTCAAAAGGACATGAAAATAACTTTTTCAAAGCTCAACACCAACATGCATGCACGTAAATCATGTAGATCAAGTCATGAGGCTAAACATACTAACACAATTTAAAGACAAAAATCCTTTTGAATGAAAAGGGTCCAAAAACCGAGACATAATTAAAGAAAATAAGAAAGCTTTGTTCAAAAATCATTTACAAAACTCAAAACAAAATCAAGATCAAAACCAAAATCAAAGATCAAAACACAAATCAAAGCTTTTTCTTACGATCAAACCAAAAATCAAGATATGCAAAGGTTCAAGGTCATCATCAAACAACATGCAAGACTAGAAATTAAAAATAAGCTTAGATCAAACATTGATTCATCCAATAAACACTAAAACATTTCATGATCTATGGTTTTAAGCATCAAAATCAAACATGCAAGAAGATTTACTCCAAGTTCACAAAGATCATAAGCAAAACTTTAGATCAAAGAGATTTAACTTGAAAAAACATCTAGATCTATCATGAAAATCTTCAACCGAATCATCAAACATAAGCTACACATATTACAAATAAATTTAAGTCTTTAAAAATCCATAGTTAAGAAAGATCAACACATAAAGTCATCTTTCAAAACATAAAATGAACATGCAAAGAAAAGAAACAAGGATTACAAGATTACAAATAAAACTAGTTCTACTCTTCTAGGATCTTCGGTTTATACCAAGAAAATAGGTCTTCTGGCACTTGATCTTCAAAGAACTCCTTGGTTTAGGGCTTGATCTCCTCTTCTTCTTCCTTCTCCTACCTCACGGTTCCTCTTCTTCTTTCTCTCTTTCTCTATTTTCTTTTTCTTAGTCTTAGAGTTTGAGGAGCTCTTTAGAATTGTGTTTGGGTGGGTGTATGGGCGAAGGAAATGAAGAAATGAGGTGAGAAATGAATGGTAATGCATCTAAGGCCAAGACTTAAATAAGCAAGTCATGGCTTCCTATTTTGCCCTTGGTTGGTTCGGCCATAAGCTTCTAGAGGGAGGGGTAATTTCGGTTCTCCATATTTTTGCATGGGTGGAGGTTAGCAAAATCCAAGGAGACAAGTAGGGTGGCTTAGGTGCTAGGGTTCTTATTAGGTTCAAAGACTTGTTGGCTTATTTTTTAGGGTTTCTACTAATTTAGTTAGGGCATGGTTAGGATTTGGGTCATTTGGTTACTTGCTCATCACTTAGGAAATTTCTAGGCTTCTCCCCACACTCACACACCTACGGCACACACATATTCACACACATACACACACATTTATATACACATACATACATACACATTCATATGTATTACTCACACACATACATATTCACATACACATATCATACTAACACATACATTCATGCATATATATCATCATGTTCTTTCATTAATTAAACTTCCACATAATTCTAAGCATACATAAACCGCACATACACATGCATACATGTATAGAAAATAATTATTCATGTATAAAAATCATAATAACACCAAAAATATCAAGCACATATTTTTATAAATCAAAACACCTTTTTATAAAATAATTCTTATTGTAAAATTCACCATTTCACTAAAAGAATCTTAAACACATAATTATTTCCAAAACTCAACTTTAAAATCCATATTATTTCATGAAAAATCATTTCTTTAAAATCATTCACCACTTTGAAAACGTGAATTAAGAATTTTATTTAAGAAAATACTCCTTCAAAAATACTTTTCTCAAAAATACTTCTTTTTAGAAATTAAAACAGCACGAGGAATTTGAGGGGTGTTACATTCTCCCCAACTTAAAGATTTCTCGTCCCCGAGAAATACGTTGTGGATTGGGCAGCAGGGCATAGCAACTCTCACATCATCCTCAATTTCGCTTTAAGGTCGTCCTTTCCTTTTCTGACAATAGGCTCTTCACAATACTCCTCGTGTGTCGCTTTCGGATGAAAAAGCTCCATAGCATAACCATTTACGTGTCGAACCGGGTTAAGTCACACAGACTAACCGAAGAAGATGTCGTTCCTTTAGCTGATCGCCACCACAGCGAGCACAATCTTGGGTACAGATCCAGGGAAAATCAAACAAACAAAGTTCACACATCTCCAAAACTGCCGGGCTTAGCCTAAAGCCCTAAGGTATTTACTACCTTCTACACTTTAGGTTCTCACTAACCTACAAACAATCACTCCTTCCTCTAATTCCCTTCTAACCTTAAGGCTTCCATCCACCATGCTTCCATCTTAAGGGGATTTCTATGGCAAATCTGGTTCTACTCCCTCAAATAGCTTCACTTATCCTTCCAAACATCAATCAAACCTACCACTTTCTTCGTCTAATCATCCAACTATAGATCAAAGGGATCTAATCTCTCTCACTATTCCCTCAAACTAAGGTCAATATACACTTTCTTTCCTTCCTTGTGGCTCCCCAACTTTGGTCAAACCTACTACTAGACTCACCATTGTCCTATATTTTACTCAATATCCATCGTTTATCCATCCACAATCATTCAAACCTAAACTATCTGGGCAACTATGACACTCCTAATACCACAAACCGGGTTAGCAAATCTTGGGAAAAGATTGGTAAGACTATGGTTTAATAGGAGGCTCGTGAAGAAAAAGTTTAGGTTTCAACTATACTGACTGTCTTTGTTGAAACAATTCAACAAACACGGGGTCTCAAGAATAACATCCTACATCCTTAGAGGTAATCACTATCCTTGTACCGAAAGGGTACATCGGGGTCAACGAACTTAGGTCAAACAATGATACTACCTCAAGGGTCATGGGACCTCCATCTTAGAATCCGCCTAAACTTACTTAACCATTAGGGTCCTTAACCTAACACAGCAGGCACTAGGGACAACCAAGTCTTTCACCTTAGAAAGACAAGAACCTAGTCTCACACTCTTATCCTTACACTAGCAAACATACGTAGTCACACAAACAAACAAGCAAGCAAACAAACAAGCAAAGCACGTAAGCATGGGCTTAAGGCCATAAAGGATTAACATCGCTCTGATACCACTCTGTAACAGCCCGATTTTCACCTCTCGAAAATAATCATCATTTATTTAAAAAGTAGCTAAAAATGAGGCCATTTTTTTTTAAACGTTTGTGGTGAACCATTAGTGCATGTTTACGTCCTTACTTGAAAACCGGGTTGTTACTTAAAACATTTCCGCACCTACACTTTCAAATCTTTCAAACGATTTCATATTTCTTGTTAAAACAAAGTTCAGCCAGTTCACAAAATAAAAGTAGGGCATAGTTACAGAAGTGATACTTCGCTCAGATAATCCTTGACTCAACACTATTAACAACTCAATCTATTTACCCTACCTCTGACTTTTCCTAATGAAAACTATAGGGTGCAACTCTCGATCCTCCTTCTTGTATCCTTGCTTAACTCCAGAGGATGAAGCCTTATCCCTTGCTGCTGGTCCGCCATTCTTTGGCACCCATTGCATCCTAGTTGGAACAAAAGAAGTCCTCCAAGCTTCACATCGCACCTTCTCCTCGTAGTCTCGGTATCCACGGACAGAAACTTGTCCCAAGAGCGGTCCTAGGTTAGCTCCGCAAAGTCGATGCTCTGGATCCGGAATCACGATCTGAGTGTCGCCAATCCATACCCAACCAGACGGGGTACGCTTCCAGCCACATCCGTGTCTGGTCCAGGTTGCAATCTCCATGCGATACTCCATCTGCACATTGGAGTACCAGAAGCACCGATATACCAACGGGCAGGAGAGAGTTAGCGAACCAAACGACGAATCGTCGACGTTGTGGATTTACGGCAGGCGGGATATCAAGACAGCACACACAATACAGACAATACTCACAACACAGCACTCAAGCATAACAACATATTATCATTCTTTTAATTCTTTCTTATCTTTTATTTCTCAATTCCTTTCTCATTCTCAATATCCAAATCTTCACTCCTTTTCTTTCCCTTTCCAAGGGTCTCATCTCTGTCTCCTTCCACACTTCCATTCATCAACAATTCATGTACCTTACTTTTCTTAATTATAAATCTTTTCTCATCATGTCTTATTGAATTATAACCATCGATGATCGGGGATTTAAGAATCATCAAGGTACGCGTTCCTTCGTAGTTAGCACTCAAGTTTCAAGTCTACATCTCCTCGGCCATCCATCCACCTAGTCGGAAACAAACAGGAGTACAGGACCTTTACCGTGCGGGCACGACAGCTGTCTCACAAACAAATGGTCCCAGACCAGGAGGACTACAGCCTCAAATCATATCATATCAATTCAATTCATATATAAACAAGGCACATTGTCTCACTCACAGTGGCAAACAAGATGCCCCACTCCAGTCCCTCTCACTGTTCTAGACTTGCAATCTAGGGGCGATAGTACAATTCTAGTGTGCACGCAGAACTTGCCACGGCATTGGACCCAGTCCCTACCACGTTAGTATGCCACTTGTGGGATTCGTTCTGCCTAGAAAATCACTCTAGACTTCTTGACGTTTCACCGTCGTCGTCTTCCCCTAATGCAATCTCCACCTGAGCATCCGCAGATACCCATAGTATCTTCCTCTCCACTACTTCGGGTTAACTCTCATATCTCACCGCGTTCGCTGTTAATGTCTTTTAAAGGCTTTTATCTTTTTACTTAACCTAATGGTCGGCTCACCCTTCGTGCAACCCTTCAATGAGTCCCGACCGCTATCTTTGCATCACTTCTCCTTTCACAACTTAGCATAGAGCGGAATAACTTTTACAGCTTGAATCTCATCACAAAACTTTTCTCAAAACAACTTTTTATAATTTTCTCAAAACTTTCACAAAAACTTCATTTCACAAATCCTTTTCAAAAATTTCGTTTCATAAAACCTTTTCAAAATTTTCCTTTTCATAAATCCTTTTCAAAATCTCCTCTCCTAATTTCTTTTCAAAAATCTCCTTTCGAAAACCCATTTCAAAAATCTCTTTTCGAAAATCTTTTTCAAAAACTCATTTCACAATTTCTTTTCAAAAATTTGTTTTGGAATGTTTTTTTTTTCATTTTGGGAATCCCTTTTCTAAAATTTCCTTTCATAAATCTTTGTCAAAAATCTCATTTTCGTAAAACCCTTTCCGAAATTTCTTTTCAAAAGTTTTTCTCAAAAACTTTCTTTTCTTGAGAACTAGTGGAGGAGCAAGCTCAACTCAACGCTAGGCTCAGTCCAAGAAATATTAATAAGAATCAAGCTTCACTCTCATCGCATTTCACTTTTCAAACACCACCAACATTCCTTCCTCGCTCTAGCTCATTCGCATCGCATCACGAATTCTTTTACAATCTCATCTCTTTGTCTCTTTTTCCATCAATCCTTTAATTTCCTTTCACATCATTCTTAACTCCCTTATCATTATCTTCAATCTTAATGTCTTATCAAGGCTGTGTGGTTCCATCTGGACTTAAGCCAAACAAGGGTTATATCTTTTCTTGGTGTCTTTTAATTCTAATCTATTTTATTATCATTATCAATTACTTAACATTAACATACATAAACAAACATAATCAACAAATCATGCAAACGTCACACACAACATGGTGGTCTTTGTCTTTTTCGTATAAGTGGCCACACAAGACAAACAATTGCCACTATACTACTGACTCAGAACCACTGAGTTCCGATCTTTGAGCTGATACGGAACGTCTTAATATAACACCTACTACCACGGTGTCTTAGGAAAGCTACTCTCTCACCTGAGGTCCAGCGATTAGATACGTGCAGTCTTCTCTGAACTGGATTGCTGCCACTGCCTTAATCCCTCGTCTGTAACATCCCTCGTATTAATTAAAATACATTTTCATTACTATCTTTTATTAAGAAAACATTTTTCATCCTTCGTCAGAAATCGTAAAATATGATTGTTTTCTTAAAATGACTCAAACGTTTCTTAGTTCTTCAAATACTTAAAAATCACTTTGAAAACAACAAATAAAACAATCTAAATCAATTGGTTTGGTTGCTGGTGTAACACCCCACAAATTCCTCGTATTAATTTAAAATACTAAAGAGAACTATTTTTGAGAGAAGTATTTTGAAAGGGTATTTTCTTAAATAAATTTCTTAATTCATGTTTTTAATGTGGTAAATGATTTATCATGAAATAAAGTTATGAGCTTTGAAATTTATTTTGAAATGACAATTGATTTTCTATAAGTGTGTGTTTGATGTTTCGGTGTTATTATAATTTTATACATGAGTGAATTATTTTCTATGTGTGTGTGTGTGCATATGTATGCACGGTTTCTATATGTGGGAATGTCTAGGATTTTATTAGTGAATGAAAATGATGAAGTATGCATGTGAATATATGTGTGTATGTATGTGTGTAGTACCGTGTGAATGAGTGTGTATATGCATGAAGATGTGTGTGTGTCGTGTAAGTGTGTGTGTGTGTGATGAGTGAGTATGTGTATGTGTAAATATATGTGTGTGCCACGTGTATGAGTGAGTCAGTGGAAGCCTAGGAATTTCCCAAGATGTAACCAAATGAACTAAGTTCTCAAACAAGCCCTTAACTAAACCCTAACTAAGAGTTGAAAACCCTAATGGAGAGCCAAAAGTCAAAAGCCTAGAATGACCCTAAGTCCTTATGCTCCCTATATTGTCCCCTTAAGCAATGCTAACATCCACCCATGCAATTTTAGGAGAAGCCGAATTTACCCCTCTTTTCCAAAGCCCTTGGCCGAATTGCATGAAGGCTAAAATAGGAAGCCATAAGATTTTATATAAGCCTTGGCCTTGAGATGCATTTCCTTCACTCATTCCATTCCTTCACTCTTCCGTCCAAACATCAACACAAACACATGTTCTAAGAGCTCCTCAAACTCCTAGACAAAGAATTAGAAAATAGAGAGAAAGAAGAAGGAGAAACCGTGAGTTAGGAGGAAGAAGAAGGAGAGTCCAAAGCCAAAACTTAGGAATCCTTGAAGATCAAGTGTTGAAGACCTTTCCTTTCTTGGTATAAACCGAAGACCTAGAAGTTTTAGAAGTAGTTTGATTTGTGATCTTGTAATCGTATTTTCTTTCTCTCTTGCGTGTTAATTTTGTGGTTTGATCTAAAGTGCATGGGATGTTCTACCTTGATCTTGTAATTTTATTTTCTTTTCCTCTCATGCATGTTTATTTTTGTGGACTTTTAAAGACCTAAACAAATTTTTAATAAGAATAGGTTATGTGTGATGATTCGGTTGGTGTTGATCATTATGTTTCTTGGTAGATCTTCATGTTTTTTTTCAAGTTAAATTTCCTTGATCTAAAGTTTTGCTTATGATCTATGAGAACTTGAAATAGATCTCCCTGCATGATTAATTTTTATGCTTGGAACCGTAGATCAATGAGTGTTTATGTGTTTGTTTGTTAAAGTAATGCTTGATCTAAACTTGTTTGATGATTTTTAGTCTTGCATGTTGTTTGAAAATGATTTATATGGTTTTGAACTCTTGCATGTTTCGGTTTTGATTTAATCTTGATGAAAGCTTCGATTTATGTGTTGATTTTTTATTTTTGTTTTGATTTTAAGCCTTGTATGTAAGTTGTGAAATAAAAGCCTTTATATTTTCTTTAAGTGCGCCTCGGTTTTGGCCCCTTTTCATCTCAAATAGTTTTAGTCTTTGATTTATGTCAATGTGTTAAATTCATGACTTGATCCACATGATTTATATGCATGCATGTGAGTGCTTAACCTTGAAACGTTATTTTTCTGATTCCCTGGAAAAGAAATTGAAAATGTTTGTGTCGATCCATGATTGTCATATGTCTTGTTAGGAAAACTTAGGATCCATTCTTGCATGTTAATTTAAGTGAAAAGATTATGTTTTCTCTTGTGTTATATGTCACGGATTTTGGAAAGAAATTAGGGAGAACAAAATGATTTTTCCTAGATTGAATTATGTTCTATGTTCTTATGTGATTCTTGATCTAAACTAGGTGTTTATTTTGTGCATGTTGTATTCGGGTTTGTTTAGATTACATCCATGCTTTTATTTTTGTGAGAACTTAATATACGTCATATGTTCTTGTACGATTATGATTGGATTTAAAAAAAAAAGAATTAAAGTTTGATTATTTTCCATGTTTGAACTCACGGTTTTGGTTAAAAAGAAGAAGAAATATAATTGCATGATGTTGTGTATGCCTGAATCTTGTTTTGATGTGTGTATGGTTTCGGTTTGTGCATAATAATTAGGTTAGAATTCTTTTTCATGAAGCAGCTTAGGAATAATGCATGTATTTTGTGAAATAAATAGGTCTAAGAAGGAGTTTGTGTTTGAATGAATTTATGTATATGTGTATTCGGTTTGTGTGCTTATGTATGCCTAAATGATCTTATTTTATAAAAATGAATTAATTTTGATTAAGTGTTTGATTTTTGAAATGTTTATTTGGAGAGGAATGTTTAATTTAATAATTGATTAATTGTTTGTATGTCTTGAGTGATCCAAAATGTGTTGCGGACCGTGTGTATGTCTAGTTTTATAGATAAATCACTACTGGAAATCGGGCATTTAACATCTGTTTTTTTTAGCATTCCACATCTGTTTTAGAAATGATATAAATGTGGGAGATGTTAAAAGTAAAGGCTTTCCGCATCACTTCTAAAAACAGATGTGGAAGGTTGGACTTTCCGCATCACTTTTTTAACAGATGTGGAAAGTTCCATAACTGATGCGGAAAGTTACTTTCCACATCACTTACGAACCCAAAACAGATGCGGAATGTCCACTTTCCGCATCTTTTTTTTTCAAAACAGATGCGGAATGTCCACTTTCCACATTTTTTTTTTAAAAACAGATGCGGAATGTCCACTTTCCGCATCTTTTTTTCAAAACTGATGCGGAATGTCCACTTTCCACATCTTTTTTTAAAAAAAAACTGATGCAGAATGTCCACTTTCCGCATTTTTTTTTCCAAAACAGATGCGGAATGTCCACTTTCCACATCTTTTTTTTAAAAAAACAGATGCGGAATGTCCACTTTCCACATCTTTTATTTTTAAAACAGATGCGGAATGGTTGAATTTTTATTTTTTTTTTACCGATGACCTGCATTAATGGATCCAAAACGCAAAAAAAGCTTATAATAAAGCCATAATATAAATGAATCAACATTTACTACCAAAAATAAAGTTATAATAACTGCATATCAACTAAAAACCTTTCTGATTGCACTATTTCTCAATATTCACAATATACAAAAAATATACAACTCAGTAGCAGCAGCAAGTTGCAACAAAAAGTGTTCAAAGCAAAATATACAACTCAGTAGCAGCAGCAAGTTGCAACAAAAAGTGTTCAAAGGAAAAGAAGTACACCGAGTATGCAAAATATACCCAAGGCAACTGCTACAAATTAAAATGTAGATCTTAATTGATGGTACTTCTCATGGATTCGCTGGACGACAATCTTGAGAAATAAATCCAGTTTGAGCATCGGTGGCAGCGAAAAGAGTGCTCCTCGAACCTGCATTGTATCATTATTAGTGATGTCTATATTCATGTTAAGTCCTGCAAAGTTTCTTCAAAGAAGTAATTTTGAAGAAAGCATTCCATCAACGTAACTAGGGTGGCTGGTCAATTGATTATAACATAAGAACATGTTTTAATAATATATTTGCCTAGACTAAAAGGGAAAACTAAAAGCCACAATAGAGCTGCTTAAAGAAGTCATCTTTATATCTCTGTTCACTAAAGCTTCACTTGGTACCACCCTGTTCTATCAACTCCAAACAAAATGTCAAAGCAAAAAATAATCCTTTCAAGCAACTAAATTCCCACCAATCCACGTATGTTCCCTGTTGACCAAAGTTACCAACAAAACAATATAGAACCAACACCCAAGTTGTAAAACCCAAATCTATGAACAGAAGCCCAATGATTTCACATTCAAGATAAACTAAACCTATTCTGTTCATTCCTTCATTTTTTATCCATTATCACACAAGTATTGGAACCTTCTCAACTTCACAGGTTTATCACTAATAAGTAATATCTCAAAATCTGGAAGTAGTAGAGAAAAACAAAACAAGTCAGAACCTCACATACCGGCGCATGGCCACAGTTAATCTAGTGACATCACAAATGCAAAACACAAAGGCAATGGCCACAGTAGTGGTAAAAAAGTAAATAATTTTTTATGATTTTAACAGGAAAGATAAATAATTTAGGCACAATATATTAACTTTTATGATTTTAACAGGAAAGATAAATAATTTTCACATGACTGCACTAGTTACTTCGTTCCTAATATAGATAAAAACTAAAAGAGAAGTACCATTCCATGTTATTCATATGAAATAAAATAACATTACTGGGCATAAAAATTGAAACATATACCAATTATAATTCATGGTTTGGTAAGCAGTCCTTGCGAATCAGCTATTTCAAGTAAGAATTTTGCCCAACGTTTCTGAATATCCCCAATTTGATCTTCTGTTAGAGGTGTGGGATTATCGAACATCTGAAATTACACAATAAAAAGTAAGAAAATGCACATTTTTTGTTAATCATTTTTTCTTATGAAGATAATTACCAGCAAAAACATCCAGGTTCATTTATTGAAATTTACCTTCATCCAGTCACCATCAATTTTTGCTGTGATAATGGTGAGCATAAGTCTCATCACGTAAAATCCACACTCAGTGGACCCAAGTTGTTTTGGACACTATTGTATACCAATGAAATTCCAAAAACAATGAGTTATAATTATTTGAACCATTATATATTTAAAATTGAATCCTGGTGTATAAAGTACTTACATTTGGTTGAATGAATAGAGGTGGCCTTCTTTTAGACTTGTGCTTACCAGCCATTGTTTGATAGGATTCCATGACACTAAATAATAAAAGTCAAAAGTATATTATCAACTACACATATCTCATATGCAAGATCCAAAAGTATATTATATCCAAAGTATATTATAAACCGATAATTATTAGGAATTTTACAAATTTCACACTTAATATCTTGTATTTTACCAATTTCACTATAAAACTTAACGTGGTTTAGGCCATAATTATTAGCAAGTCACTCATTGATTTTCAGTCATAAACCGACATTAAACCATAACTACGAATAGATACATGTTCATTAGTCATACTTAATCAAAATCTTAAAATAACTTAAAATAAGTACGTACCATAAAACTTTTGTTAAATTAATATTTAATGAGTAGCGAAGTTTGATTTATTGTGTATAATAAACTTTTGTCACAGCATCAATGTTTTACCCAAAGATAAAATATCATAAAGGACAGGTATAAAATATCAATGTTTTACCTTATCTATTGCTATAGTAGTAGTAGTAATTTTTGACCGAAACACACAGATAGATATACCCTGATTCCAAATCCACAGTAACACCTAGAATTCTAGAAAGAGGTAACTCAAACAAGTGGTATGATGATGCAAGTAGGGAGAGCGGTTAGAGAGGGACAAGTGAAGATGAAAGTTGTGCATCAAAGGTGAAGAAAAAAAATTAAAGTTGTATAGGGCCTTCCACGAAAAGGCTATAGGTTAACTTATTTGGAAGAGGGTCCACCACCATTTGCATTAAATTAATAGTACAATCCATTGGAAGAGAAATCACGTGTATAATAGTATCAACTACTACTATACTAATTCAGTTAGCTACCAAATGGCATCTTGGAAGAAGACCATCACAACACCTTTCAAGAAAGCTTGCACTCTCTTTAACCAGCAGCCTCCAAGGGAAAATAATAATAATAATAATAAAAAAGTCTCAAACAGGTAGTGTATTCTATACAAGGCATAATCTTTATTCTTCTTCATCATCATCATTGCTATTTATATAAATTATAACATATTCCTATGTTGATTATACGGTATGGTTCTGCAGAGAAAGAGAACCGTGTAATGGATCTGCAGGGTGAAGTCATGGCTTGTGGCTATGAAGATGTTCAAGTTATGTGGTCTATGCTGGATAAGTCCAAAAACACTACCTGCAACTTATCTTCATCATAACATGACCCAACTCTTTCTCCTTACTAAATCCTACCCAAAAAAAGATTTAAAAAAAAAGAAGAAAAGAAATCCTACTGAAGCAATTAGCAAGTGTTTTTGTATGCTATTGTGTTACTTAAAAGTCATAATTGCTCACCATAAAAGGGCACATATGATATTAACATTGTCAAGCCAAAATCTAAAGTTAAAGGTGTCATTATTCTTTGGGATAGTTTTAGACTGGTGCTAATTTCACAAAGTTGACATGCACAACCGTCCAAGTGTCTGCATCAGTTCCAGCGGTCTCAACTGAACTTCTTATTTTAAATTTATATTCAATCACCTGATATGTTATCCATCTAAGCACTGCACTACTAGTTTTTCTCTTAATTTTTCTACATTCTACTCAGCCTCTACCAACCCATTGTCCGAGTAATTATTCCAAAGCATTAGGATGAACATGTTTCAGTATTTGTGAGACAGACTATACAGTACAGCAATCTGAAGTTTTTCATAGAGGTCCACTGTCAGGTATATGCTATCTTTTAATAATCAACAGAAAATTATAAAAAGGAAACCTACAATTAAAAAGTGAAAAAGTATTCTATCAAAAACACATTAAAAATAAGGAAGAACTGTAAAGATTGAGGAAAATCTTAAAGTTAATGAAATACACTTTGTGGCTGAATGGGTGGGAAATGTCTAAAACAAATACCACATATTTAGTAGCCTATAACTCAGGAACTAATCACCCTATCATCATAGACATAAACTTGCATGGGATACTTACTAGTTTCAACAAAACATCAAACAAAGAGCAGTTCATTTAAAAGTTTACCTTAAGACAAATTTCAAAGTTGCTACTAAGAATGTGTTGTGAAATATAAGCACTAAAGAAGGATGCAAAAGTATTAATACTAATAAATAGTTGGGGGCATATTCTAAAACCCGAAAACCCAAGGGATCAAAGAAATTGATTCTAGACAGTTAGTGGAAACAATAACAATCGTAGAGCTAGAATCGCAATTGAAATTAGAAATTGAAAGAGGAATAAACAACAATGGTTGAATTCAGAAGCGAGAAAGGGTTCATTTGTCGTAAGGAAAAGCGAGAGAAGAGAGAGAGAGAGAGGGCGAGGGGGACTCACCAGAGGTTTGGTTCGGCAGCGGCGGAGGAGACGAACCAGTGGAGGAAAGGGAGAGAGAGGAACGGCGGCGGTGGTGGTGGCAACGAAGAAGCACAGTGAAGAGAGAAGAAGAACGAGAGAATGAAGAAGACACAGCGAAGAACGAGAGAAGAAGAGTGGCGGGCTCTATCGAAGACTAGGGTAAATTTAGTAGGACAATCCGCATCTGTTATAAAAAAACAGATGCGAAAAATGCAAAATAAGGGACATTTCACATCTTTTAAATAAAAAGAGATGCGGAAAGTTTATAAAAAATGGGGTTTCCGCATCTGTTATGAAGAAATGATGCGGAAAGTTAAAAAAATTGGACATTCCACATCTGTTTTTTGTAAAACAGATGCCGAAAGTTTTCCCTCTAAAAAATAATTACAAGTTTGCCACCGCGTTTTGCTTTAACATCTGTTTTTAAAAACAGATGTTAAATAGGTGATGTAAAATCCATTATTTCCACTAGTGAATTTGATTTATTTGAATATGTGTTTATGATTTTCTAAGATGCGTTTGTGATAAAAACTTGAGTTTTCGAAGTGTTAATATTGATTTAAAAATTATTTGAAACTAAAGAGTGTTTTACGATGTTTTCGAGTTTTATTAAATTGATTTTTCGTGAAACGTTTTCCTTGCTGTCCAAGTATAGTCTAAAGTTGTTTCAATTTCTAAAATTGAGTTCATGAGACTCAAAGTTTGGGTTCTTATATAGTCCTTGATTTTTAGAAAAACCCGGATTGAAACCGGTGAATTTTTCGGTGTACTGAAGGCGGTTGAGGTGTTGTCCAAGACGGACCAGCACCTAACCCAAACAATTTAAATTATGTTATATGATGTTTTCAAATGGTTTTAAAGTGCATAAAGTATTAGAAAAACGTTAAAGTTGTTTTGAGAAAAACAGTTATATTTTTAGTTTTCCGACGAGAAACAAGATGTGAAATGAGTTAAGAAAATGTTTCCTTAATACAAGTTAATGACGTAAATGTATTTTATTTAGTACGAGGAAATCTTAAAGACAAGGGATTGGGGGGCAGCTGGCAGCAAAAAGGGATCCGAGAAGACGGTACGCATTAAATAGCTGGACCTCAGGTGAGAGAGAAGCTTTCCTAAGACACCGTGGTAGTTAGGTGAATTGGTAGGACGTTCCGTATCATCTCAAAGATCGGAACTAAGTGGTTAGAGTCAGTAGTATAAGTGGCAATTGTTTGATTGTGTGGCCACTTATACGAAGGTGACGAAGACCACATCGTTGTGTGATGATTGTGTGAATGATAGCATGCTTTCATATATTTATTTAATTATGCCTTATGTTATTACTGTTAATGAAAATGCGTAATATGCTGATGGACGTCTGTTACGTCCTGAAAATAGAAACGAAATAAACAAGATTGTTAAGTAAAGACATAATGAGGGAGAAATAATGATTGTAAATCAAGTATGTAATGGAGAAGAGAAAGAGTTGAGATTGGGGAAGGAATGGAATGATAATGTTGAGAACGAGCCAGAGCTGGGGAAAGTGATGTTGATTATGAGAAAGAGGTGTGGAATGAGTGGAGTTGGGCTCCTTTTGTTTTGGTTTTAGTCTGGGACTAGTGTCGAGTTGAGCTTGCTCCTCCATTAGCGCTCAGCAAAGTTGAAAATTTTGAAAAGGTTTTTGAAAAGGAGTTTTTGAAAAAGGTTCTTGAAAGGAGATCTTCGAAAAGATTTTTGAAAAGAAATTCTTTTGAAAATGTTTTTGAAAAGAGGTTTTGAGATATATTATAAAAGGTATTTTCAGAAAAGTCTTGAAAGGAAGTTTTTGTGGAAGGAGATTTTTATAAACTTTGAGAAAGGAGATTTTTGAGAAAACTTTTGAAAAAGAGATGTTTAAGGAAAGTCTGTGAAATGAGGTTTTGTGAAAGTTCACGAAAGGGGTGTTTTGAGATAGTTTTTGAAAAGATTGTTTTGAGAAAAGATTGTGGAATGAGATGATTGTGAGAAATGGAGAATGTTGAGAAAGTTTGATGAGAAAAAAAAAATTGTGATGCGAGTTGTTGATGTGACCCCAGCTCTGTGCTATGTGAGAGATGTTGAGAGAAAGTTTGTGGAAAGTTAGTGGTCGGGACTCGTTGAAGGGTTGCACGAAGGATGGGCCGACCTTAGGATAAGTAAAAAGATAAAAGATTTAAAAGACATACGCGGTGAGGTATGAGAGTGCGAAGTAGTGGAGAGGAAGAAACGATAAGTATCTGCGGATACTTAGGACGAGATTGCATTAGGGGAGGACGATGACGGTGAAACGTCAAGAAGTCTAGAGTGTGTTTCTAGGCAGAACGAACTCCACATGTGGCGCACTAAAGTGGTGGGGACTGGGTCTAATGTCGTGGCAAGTTCTGCAGGCCCACTAGAAACATATTGTCGCCCCCCAGATTGCAAATCGAGAACAGTGAGAGGGACTGGAGTGGGGCATCTTGTTTGCCACTGCAAGGCAGTGAGCCATGATTATGAATTGATATTATTGAGGCTGAGTCCTCCTGGTCTGGGACCATTTGTGTTGACAGCTGTCGTGCCCGCACGGTAAAGGTCATGTACTCCTGTTTGCTTCCGACTAGGTTGGGTGGATGACCGAGGAGATGTAGACGTGAGTGATAGCCGAGAACGGTATGAATGTCCCGATGATGTTTTATGGATCACGAATGAAAAGAGGGGTGTGAACTGATAAGACTAAAGAAAGTAAGTTGATAAAGGAAGGAAAGATGATAATAAGAGTGGTAATAATAATATAAGACACTAGTAATACTGTGTTTGATTATCGTGTGCTTGTATGTTGTATTGTGTGTTGTGTGGTCCTTCTATTTTACCTATCGTAATTCCACACCGTCGACGATCCGTCGTTCGGGATGCTTACTCTCTCCTATTCGTTGGCATATCGGTGCTGCTGGTATCTCAACGGGCAGATGGAGTAACGGATGGAAGTCACCGTACGAGGATACAGGGACTACGAAGAGAAGATTCGGTAGGAGGCTCGGAGGAACTCCACCACACTCAATGGAGCAGAGCCGGAATCTACTAGCAAGGAGGGAATCACAACAAGGAGGGCAACACCTTCGAGAGCAAAGATAGGACAAAAGAAAAAGAAAGAGGACCTTCACCCCATAGTTCTCAAATGGATAGTTTAAGATTAGTGTGGCTAGATTAGATTGTGGTGATTGTTTTGATTTAGGGATTACCGAAGCCATGAGCCATCTATGTAAACGAGCTAAATTTTAATTTGACTTGTGGTGCCTACTTTTATTCAAAGTTAATGCATGAAAAGTTGTTGAGAATTGTCAAGATGATTTTGAACCAAGTTCTTTTATGAAAGTGAATGTTTTATGAAAAGAACAGTTTTAGTAACAACTCGGTTTTTGAATGAAAGTGTGGAAGAACATCAAGACCTTTTTAAAATGGTTTCAAACTCTTCCACAATGTTTTAAAAAAAAAATTGGACTCATTTTTGCAACATAAACGGATAAAAGCTGGTTACTTTTGAGTTACAAAAATTGGGCTGTTACAGCTGGTCCGTCTTGGACAGCATCATAACCTTATTCAAAAACACCGAAAAAATCACCGGTTTCAATCCGGGTTTTTTTTTCTAAAATCAATGACCTTTTGAAAATCAAACTTTGAGTCTCAATTTAGAAATCAAGAAAACAATTTTTAATAAACTTGGGCAGCAGGGAATAGTTTCACAAAAATCAATTTAATAAAACCCGAAAACATCATAAAAACACTTTTTATTTCAAATACTCTTTAGGTCAATATTAATTCTTTAAAACTCAAGTTTTTGTTGTAAAACAAATCTTAAAACACAACTTCACAAATTCAAATAGATCAAACCAAATTAAGTTCAAAACGATTACACACACGGCCAACCACACACTTTGATCAAACAAAACATATAAACAATTATTCAATTATTCACTTTGATTACAACCTATTCATTCATTCATAAGCAAATATTTCATAAATCAAACACTTAAGTAAATTATTCAACACACAATTACTTTCAAAAACATTTAACTTTTGTAAAACAAAAACACTTAAACATGCTTAAGCTCACAAACCGAATGCACACACATAATTTCACTTAAACACAAAACTTAGTCCTAATCAATTATTTTATCAATTACCTTCATTATTCCTATATTATTTCATGGAAAAGAATTCTAACCTAATTAACATGCATAGACCGAAAATCATCACACAAATCAAAACAAGATTCATGCATCATCAAACATACAAAATCATGCAATTATTTCTTCTTTTTCTTAATGAAACGGTGAGCTTCAACTTGGAAAATAATCAAACTTTAATTTATTTTTCTTTACTTAAAACAAATCAAAATCACACAAGAACATAGAACATAATTCAATTTAGAAAAAATCATTTTGTTCTCCCTAATTTTCTTTCAAAACCGAGGCATGCAATACAAGAAATCATGATCTTTTATTTAAATTTAACATGCAACAATGAATCTTAAGCTTTTATAACAAAATATGCAACAATCATGGATCAACACAAACACTTTCAATTTATTTCTCAAAAGGACATGAAAATAACTTTTTCAAAGCTCAACACCAACATGCATGCACGTAAATCATGTAGATCAAGTCATGAGGCTAAACATACTAACACAATTTAAAGACAAAAATCCTTTTGAATGAAAAGGGACCAAAAACCGACACATAATTAAAGAAAATAAGAAAGCTTTGTTCAAAAATCATTTACAAAACTCAAAACAAAATCAAGATCAAAACACAAATCAAAGCTTTTTCTTAAGATCAAACCAAAAATCAAGACATGCAAAGGTTCAAGGTCATCATCAAACAACATGCAAGACTAGAAATTAAAAATAAGCTTAGATCAAACATTGATTCATCCAGTAAACACTAAAACATTTCATGATCTACGGTTTTAAGCATCAAAATCAAACATGCAAGAATATTTACTCCAAGTTCACAAAGATCATAAGCAAAACTTTAGATCAAAGAGATTTAACTTGAAAAAAACATCTAGATCTATCATGAAAATCATCAACCGAATCATCAAACATAAGCTACACATATTACAAATAAATTTAAGTCTTTAAAAATCCATAGTTAAGAAAGATCAACACATAAAGTCATCTTTCAAAACATAAAATGAACATGCAAAGAAAAGAAACAAGGATTACAAGATTACAAATAAAACTAGTTCTACTCTTCTAGGATCTTCGGTTTATACCAAGAAAATAGGTCTTCTAGCACTTGATCTTCAAAGAACTCCTAGGTTTAGGGCTTGATCTCCTCTTCTTCTTCCTTCTCCTACCTCACGGTTCCTCTTCTTCTTTCTCTCTTTCTCTATTTTCTTTTTCTTAGTCTAAGAGTTTGAGGAGCTCTTTAGACTTGTGTTTGGGTGGGTGTATGGGCAGAGGAAATGAAGAAATGAGGTGAGAAATGAAAGGTAATGCATCTAAGGCCAAGACTTAAATAAGCAACTCATGGCTTCCTATTTTGCCCTTGGTTGGTTCGGCCACAGGCTTCTAGAGGGAGGGGTAATTTCGGTTCTCCATATTTTTGCATGGGTGGAGGTTAACAAAATCCAAGGAGACAAGTAGGGTGGCTTAGGTGCTAGGGTTCTCATTAGGTTCAAAGACTTGTTGGCTTATTTTTTTAGGGTTTCTACTAATTTAGTTAGGGCATGGTTAGGATTTGGGTCATTTGGTTACTTGCTCATCACTTAGGAAATTTCTAGGCTTCTCCCCACACTCACACACCTACGGCACACACATATTCACACACATACACACACATTTATATACACATACATACATACACATTCACACGTATTACTCACACACATACATATTCACATACACATATCATACTAACACATACATTCATGCATATATATATCATCATGTTCTTTCATTAATTAAACTTCCACATAATTCTAAGCATACAAAAACCGCACATACACATGCATACATGTATAGAAAATAATTATTCATGTATAAAAATCATAATAACACCAAAAATATCAAGCACATATTTTTAGAAATCAAAACACCTTTTTATAAAATAATTCTTATTGTAAAATTCACCATTTCACTAAAAGAATCTTAAACACATAATTATTTCCAAAACTCAACTTTAAAATCCATATTATTTCATGAAAAATCATTTCTTTAAAATCATTCACCACTTTGAAAATGTGAAAATTTTATTTAAGAAAATACTCCTTCAATAATACTTTTCTCAAAAATACTTCTTTTTAGAAATTAAAACAGCACGAGGAATTTGAGGGGTGTTACAGTACCTACTTTACCAATGCCAAGTATCCTTCCTTTGTTGTTGTCACCGAAGGTCACGTGTCCTTGGTCCTTGGGAGTGAGATATGAGAATTTGGATTTGTCTCCAGTCATGTGTTAAGAGAATCCACTATCCAAGTGCCAGCAAGACTTCCTATCCTCCGGAATGACCTCTTTTCCATGTGCCATGAGACATAGGTTGGCTGATTCGTTTTGCTCGTCTGAATCATCATCTGAGCTCTCCTCATTGTCCAGCCATGCAATGTAAACTTGTCTCCCTTTCCTTGAGCTTGATGTGTTTCTTTTGGAGCTTTCCTTCTTCTTCAAATATTGAATGCAATCGCTCTAATGTGACCTGGCTTGCCACATTCATGACATATGACAGAAGAACCTCCACTTTTGGTTGCATCTTTCCTCATGGGAGAATTGAAGTTATTTTTATTTTTAAGAAATTTCGCAAACCTTTTCACCAAGAGTCCCATGTGCTCATCACTGATAGATTCTTTGTTAGTCTCCTTCTGATGTTGGTGTTTCAGCCTTGAACCCAAGACCTTTCACCTTTTTGTTCTCTTCTTCGTGTTGTGCCAATATTTTGAGTTCGCTTTCATGTTCCTGAAGCTTTCCAAAGAGAGTCGCCAATGTCATTGTTGAAAGATTTCTTGACTTCATAATTGTCGTCACTTTGGGTTGCCATTCTCTTCCTAAGCACCTCAGTACTTTGTTGATCAGTTCTTCATTTGTGAATTTCTTCCCCAATGTTATGAGTTGATTAATGATCATTGTGAACCTCTTTTGAATTTCTTGCACTGATTCTTCATCCTTCATTCTAACAATTCATATTCTCCAGTCAAGGTGTTGATTCTCTTCCTCTTGACCTCATTGGTACCTTCATGTGTGACTTCTAAAGTATCCCACATTTCCTGTGCTGTCTCACATGTAGATATCCTGAAAAACTCATCATAACTCAAAGCAGATGTTATTATGTTTTTCGCTTTCAAGTCATATTGGACTCTTCGTTCCTCCTCTTCCGTCCACTCACCAATAGGTTTGTTGACGGTGATTTCATTTACCACATAGGTAGGAACGTAGGGTCCATTTACGATCGCATCCCAAACATTTAATCCTACTCCTTGAATAAAAATTTTCATTCTCACTTTCCAATAAGCGTACCCCACACCATCAAACATAGGGGGCTATTAATAGAAATCCCTTCACCACCGAATAGAGAGTTTGAATCCATACTATTGACACGGTTAAGTCCTTTAACACAAGAGACTAGCTCAGATACCAATTGTTAGGATCGGCCTCAAACCTCGAGACGGGGGGTGAATCGAGTTTTATTAAATTTATTGGAAAATACACGAACGGTTAAAAAATAGTTTTGTGAAGAGATTAAGATTTAGAACGTGAACGCGAAGCAATAGATAATAAAATAAATAGATTCGCGCGGAAACGAAAAATAAAGAGATAAGGGAAGAGGAACACGCAAACCAATTTTTATATTGGTTCAGTCTTTCCAGCGAAAAACCTACGTCTAGTCCCCAAGCGACCCGCTTGAGCCTTTATAACCTTGAAATTGAGCCGCACCCTATTACAACCAAGCGCGCCCCGCACACTACTAGGAACCTCCGTTCACTAGGGACCTCAAATAATCACACAAGGATTCCTCACCCTAAGAACGTGCCACACGTCCAATTAGGAGTTCCACTCCCTACAGGTTGAATATTATGAATTTGTGAGTGATACAATTGATGTGTTCTTAATAACACGGATATGACAAGAATGCTCTACTGATAATGAAGAATATTAATTCACAAGAACTAAGGCCATAAGAATATATCAAACAATGAAGAATGTGTTCTTGGAGAGGAAGAAGAAGAAGAAGAAGAACATGTTTTTCTAATTAGATGAGAAGAAGAATGTTTTGCAAAATTAGGATTCTCTTAAAATAGATTTTGAAAACAAAATAAAATAAAGATTATATTTTGAATCAACAATAATTAAGAGAAATCAGAAAATAAAATAGAATAGATTTAAATCAGTTTTAAAATCAAAACAGAATAAAAAAGATTTAGAAAATAAATCCAAGATTTGATTCTTAAAACAAATAAGGAATATTTTAAAAAATAAAATCAATTTCGAATTTTGAAAAGATATCAGAATCAATTATGTAAAAACAAATTTGGAAACATTTAAGATTGATTCTGACACGGATTTCAATAAAACTTAAAGGTAATCGATTACTTGAAGAAGGTAATCAATTATCTTCATTTTGAGAAAACTTTGAAATTAGTTTTTAAAAAAGTAATCGATTATTCAAACCAAGGTAATCGATTATCGAGTTTCTGTGAAAACAATGAAATCAACTTTTTGAGAAAGTAATTGATTATTAAAACAAGGTAATCGATCATCTACTCCCTGTGAGAAAGGTAATCGAATATTAAAACATGTAATCGATTATTTTCAATTAAAACTCCCAGGTCACAACTCAGAGGCATGGAAATCGATTATCCAAGAAAAGTAATCGATTATTTATACTTATTTTCATAAAAATGATTTTCTAAAGCTGAGTAAGTAACCATAGGTTTTCAAAAACAATTTTAATAGAAAATCTAACTTAAAACCATTTTCGCAAAAGTTCTTTTTCTTCTCCTTAAACAAAAACATTTGGCCTTATAAACTTGAAACAATTAACCCTTCATTACCTTACATTAATTCCTATGGGCAGAGCTTAATCTATTAAATACTTGAGCTTGATGGAGCTTGTTTGTTATCATCAAAATAATCTTATAGAAGTCTTTTAGCATAACTCCTTAAGTCCTTGGGAAATCTTGACTTCCAACAGATGCTTTGTTTGTCAGAAGGCCAGGATTGAACACCAGAAACCAAATAGTCTATTGAGATCCTTGGAGATTCTGGAATGGAAATGGGACAGCATAGCAATGGATTTCATATCCCGTTTGCCAAGAACCAGTTCAGGATGTGAGGCCATCTGGGTAATAGTTGACAGGCTAACCAAATGTGCCCATTTCATTCCAATGAATATGAAGTACAGTTTGGAGAAGTTGACGCAGTTGTATGTTAGGGACATAGTCAGACTACATGGAGTTCCTTCCAGCATTGTATCTGATCGTGATCCAAGATTCCTATCCAGATTTAGGCAAGGTCTACAGCAAGCACTTGGTACTATAAACAGATGGCCAAACTGAGCGCCCCTTGAAGATTTGTTGCGGACATGTGTGCTTGAGCAAGCATGTAACTGGGAAACACTCCTACCATTGGTCGAATTCACATACAAAAATAGTTTTCATTCCAGTATCGGAATGGCTCCTTTTGAAGCACTTTATGGGCGAAAGTGTAGAACACCCCTTTGTTGGTTTCAAACAGGGGAAAACTTACTCATGGGTCCATATATTGTGCAAGAGACAACTAAGAAGATCAGAATGATCAAGGACCAGATGAAAGTAGCCCAAGATCGTCAAAAGAGTTATGCTGATAAGCGTAGGAAACCCTTAGAGTTTGAAGCAGGAGATCATGTGTTCTTAAGGGTAACTCCTACCACTGGTATTGGACGAGCCAACAAGTCCAAAAAGCTGACTCCTAGATTTGTTGGGCCGTATTAGATCATGGAAAAGGTTGGGCCAGTCGCCTACAGAATTGGTTTACCTCCCCATTTGTCCAAGTTGCATGATGTATTCCATGTTTCACAATTAAGGAAATACATTCATGACCCTTCACATGTGGTTGCAATGGATGACTTGCCTTTGAACGAGAATCTGACTTTTGAAGTGCTACCAGTCAAAATTGAAGACAAACGGGTTAAACAACTTAGAGGCAAGGAAATCTCATTGGTGAAGGTGATTTGGAGCAGAAACAATGTGGAATAAGCCACTTGAGAGCTGGAGAACAAGATGAAAGAATCTCATCCACAATTGTTTAATACTAACTGAATTTCGAGGACGAAATTCTGGTAAGTGTGAGAGGATTGTAGCATCCTGATTTTCAATTTTAAGCCTTATGAAGAAACCTAAGTGAAAGAACTCATGAAAATGCTAAGTATAAGCTAGGATTTAGTGAAGTAGTTGAGGCTAAAATGTGTATAGGAGTTAAGAGGAATGCCTTAGAGTTAGAAACCATCAATATATGAAAATTAGGTAATGTAATCGATTACCTTGGGGTGGTAATCGATTACAATCATTCTGTGATAAGCTCTAAATTTGAATGAAGGGATGTAATTGATTACCTTGGGGAAGGTAATCGATTATCAAGCTTCTGTGAGAAATTAATTAATTGAAGAATTAGGGTGGTAATCGATTACTGCTTGAGGTAATCGATTACCAGCACGTGACACTTGAAAAAAAATAACGACTTGAGGACCACTCATTTGTGGCTTCCTCAAGAAGCCATTGAATTATGGCCACATATATATTTCTTCATACAAAAGAAAAGAAAATACAAGACACAACAACACACACTTCATCATCTTCTTCATTCTCTCTTCATGGTTCCAAGAAGCACATCATCATCAATCTCACAAAAACCTTATAATCTAAGCACAACAATCATCAAGAACATCATTACCATCATCACCATCAAACCATAAGCAAGAAAATAAGTTCAAGACCACCCCATCTCTCCCTCACAAATTTGTCTCTCTCTCCCTCATCTCCCTTGAAATTTTCCAACTCCTTAGCCATGGAGAACTACACATACACATGCCTTCTCCTCAAGACCAAGTGAAAGCAAACTAACTTCCTCCCTCACAATCTCCTCTTGACAAAGTTCCTATCCATCTTGTTGTTGCTTGGTTGAGATATATCAAAAGGTTCAAAGGGCTAAGAATTTAAGAGCTAGGCACCAAGGAGAAACTAGAGTTCAAGGCTTCCTTATCTCTCATCACTTTTGAGGTAAGGAGTGGGTGTTACCCTAACCTAGAGAATAGTTTGTAGTGTTTTCATAATGTGTACTAAAATTGGGTGGTTAGTTTAGGTTATTTCACATTAGGGTAGTGGATATAATTAAGAATTAGAGTAAGAAGATAAGGGACTTAAGCTTGTTTTGATAATTGTGATTATATGTGTGTTTGTGATAATTGTTATATGTGTTGGAAATGGTGTGATGAATTATATGAGTTCTTCTACAAGTGTATGAATAATTAGAATGAAATGGACAAGTAAAATAAAGAAGGAAAGCTAAGAGTGATAATTGTATGATGAATGAAGAATTGAAGGATGAATAGGTTAAGGAATGCTTGTATAAACAAAGAAAGAATTGTAAATTAAAGATTAAAGGAGTGTGCAGCTGAATTGATCATTGGGGCCAGTGGCGGACCATAATAGGAGCAAGTGGGAGCACCTGCTCCCTCTGAAAATTTGCAAAAAAAAATCATATATATATATATATATATATATTACTTACATCATATGACATGCTCCTTGAAGTTGCCACTAGACACTGGTTGAAGGTAGTTAGGTACTACTAATTACTATACAATACTAGTCACTTGCTTGCTGCCTTGCTCTGTTATTTATAAAATCTAAAGAATAGTATGTTACTTTACTTGTAGTCTTGTACTGATTACTGAATATTGATTTAATTTCTAATTTTAGGTGTCTAAACAATAATGTCTAAACATAAAAGAATTGATTCTTATTTCAAAAGGAAGCTTTCTGATTCTGATAAACATGAAGAAGACGGTCCCTCTTTGACATCTTTGCTTCAACAAAATTCTGCAATTGATGAAGTAGTTCTTCCGAATGAGCAACCTTCAAAGATACAAAAAGTAGAAATTGAGGAATTTGATGTTAATTCTCTAGAACGCAATTCTGCTAAACGTCCTCAAATTTGGGAATATCCAGTGAATCAAAGAGATGAGATTCGAAGAGCTTATCTAAAATGGGGTCCATACCAATGTCATCTTGAAAGTTATCCTTTCAATAAGGATACTAATCCAAGACGGTTTCGACATAATTGGTTCAAAATATTTCCTTCTTGGTTAGAGTACTCTCCAACTAGTGATGCTGCTTATTGCTTGCCTTGTTATCTGTTTAGTAAAAAACCAAGTGCTCAAGCTGGATCAGATGTCTTTACTAGAAAAGGATTTAAAGCATGGAGAAAGGTCCATGTCGGGAAGAATTGTGCATTTCTTACTCATATTGGAATTACTCCTTGCTCACCTCACAGAAATGTAATGAAAGCTTGTTCTAATTTGTTGAACCAATCTGAGCACATTCGAAATGCCATCAATGTGCAAAGTTCTGATCTAATCAAAAGGAACAGACTACGTCTTAAGAGCTCTATTGAATCAATACGTTGGCTCACCTTTCAAGCTTGTGCTTTTAGAGGTCACGATGAATCACCACAATCAAAAAATAGAGGTAATTTTCTTGAACTCCTCAAATTATTGGCATCATACAATGATGAACTTGCAAAAGTGGTTCTAGAGAATGCGCCATTTAATTCAAAGTACACCTCTCCTACAATTCAAAAGGAAATCTTGCATAAAATGGCTCGAAAAGTGAGAAGCTATATCTGGGAAGAGATTGGAGATTCTAGATTTTGTATACTTGTTGATGAATCGTGTGATGAATCACAAAGGGAGCAAATGGCTATTGTTTTGAGATTCATAAATAAAAATGGTTCCATACAAGAACGATTTTTTGATATTGTTCATGTTAGGGACACCATGGCTATCACTCTATTCAAATAAGTGTGTGTTGTTCTTTCACGGCATGATCTTGATGTTTCAAAGATTCGTGGCCAAGGATATGATGGTGCAAGTAATATGAGAGGGGAATTTAATGGTTACAAGCATTATTTCCAAAAGAGTGTTCTTATGCTTATTATGTTCATTGCTTTGCGCATAGATTACAACTTGCTTTGGTTGCAGCTTCTAGAGAGGTTACTGTTATCATTGAGTTTTTCTCAAAATTGACTTATGTTGTCACTGTTATGTGTTCCTCTAGTAAGCGTCATGATGAGTTACAAGCTATCAAAGCAGATGAAATAGAACAGTTGCTAGAGATTGATGAACTTGTTAGCGGTATAGGAGAAAATCAGATTGGCACTTTGAAACGTTCTGGTGATACTCGTTGGAGTTCACATTTTTCTTCTATTTGTAGCATGATAAATATGTATAGTGCCACTTGTGCGGCTCTTCGAAAAATTATAAATGGTGATGGATCTACTCCTTTTCAACGTGTAGATGCAGATGTTGCTTATAATAATATGACTTCATTTCAGTTCATATTGATTTTACACTTGATGAAAGAGATCATGGGGATCACAGATTGCCTTTGTCAAGCTTTACAACAAAAGTCTCAAGATATAGTTAATGCTATGCAGTTGGTGCGTACAACAAAAACACTTATTCAGAAGTTGAGAGATGATGGTTGGCAAGATTTATTGAAAATTGTTACATTATTCTGTGAACAACATGACATTTATATTCCTAATCTCAGTGCTGCTTATATAGCACGTAAAGGGCTCGCTCGTCATCAAAAAGATCATATCACATTCGAGCATCATTGTAGAGTGAACATCTTTCTAGTTTCAATTGATAAGCAGCTGCATGAATTGAATCGAAGGTTCAGTGAGCAAACAATGGAGCTTTTAACTCTCAGCACTAGTTTGGATCCCAAGGATGCTTATAAAGCATTCAATATTGATAATATTTGTACTCTTGTGGACAAGTTCTATCCTATGGACTTTGATGGTCAAGAGAAGATTAATTTAAAATATCAACTTCAACATTTTATTCTTGAAGCCGCTAACAATCCAAAGTTGAAGAACCTCTCAACAATCTCTGATTTGTGTGAATGTTTGGCAAAAACAGGGATGACAAGTACATTTTACTTGCTTGATCGAGTGATTCGTCTTGTCTTAACTCTTCCTGTTTCTACAGCTACAATAGAGATATCATTTTCAGCGATGAAGATGATCAAGACAAGATTGCGTAATAAGATGGAGGATGAATTTCTTGCAGACAATATGGTGGTTTATAATGAGAAAGAAATAGCTGAAGTTTTTGACTTCGATTCAATCATTGATGAGTTTAAGTCTTTAAAAGAACGTCGAGCAGCACTCTAAATGAAGGTACATTTTCTCTTTTACATGTTTTGTTATATATATAGTGTTGTCTTACATTCATATATTATGTTGAAGCTTTGACACAATTATGTATGTTTTTTTGGATTTTGTTATTTTACATATTTTGATTATAAATTTTAATTAAATTAGTTTCACCCCCTCAATTCTTTCTCATCCTCCGCCACTGATTGGGGCATTGATACACTAGGTGCCCTGCTAGGTGCAAACGCCCCATTAGGTCAAACACCTCATCAGGCGCAAATGCCCCATTAGGTCCAAACTCCCCGTTAGGCGTCAGTGTACCAATGGTCAATTCGCTGCTAAATAAAAGACATGTAAATGTGGAATAGAACTAAAGAGAATGAAATCGAATATGGAAAAGAATAAGATAATAGTAAATGTAGTAACAACCATTGACCTAATAGGTGATGCCTAATGGGTGCTTAAGTTCGTGATGGGTGCTAAATCCTAATGGGTGTCCAAACGCCCTACCAAGTGCAATAAAATCCTAGTGGTTCGAATTGGTTGTGTGTTCTTGGTCAGGTAAGATGTGCGGTCGGGTGCAGTACGACGTGCATTTGGGTTCGTGCAATAAGCCACGAGCGGACCGTATGCCATGATTGTGTAAGTCACACGAGATGTGCAACTGTAAGACGCACACGGGATGTGCGCAATGATGGACACACTATACCCCAAAAGACAAGAAAAATGTGAATGAAAGAAAAGAGAAATGTAAGAGCAAAAAGAAAGAAAGACATTATGTAAGTATGTGATTAAGAGAAAGTGAAAGGAAAAAAGAAAAGCTAAGGCAATAACTATATGTGTGTATATGAGCATGAAATGATGGAGTTTGCTAAATTATGGATTACTTGAAATATTGTGTTTGACTTAGTATATAATTATGTCGTATTAGAAATTGCTTTCCTATGTTATGTGTAATGCTCACTCCTTACTATTTTTATACAGGTACTGAGTCAGAGCTTGCACCTTTTCCGGCCGAACAGGAGTACTCTCCCTCACATAGAGAGTAAGTTATAGATAGTTAGGACATGGGTAATGTAACACCCTTATTTTCTAATTATAAAAATATACAAAAATAAAAGTTTTGGGAATAATCAAGAAACTTTAAAAGTTATTTCATTAAATTAAAATACATAATCAGAGTTTGAAAATCAACGGATAACTTTAAACTTTTACTTTTACAAAACATTTATATACAAGATGTGGGGCACCCGATTACAATATAGAACATTTGTACAAAAATTAATTTCCTTTCTTCCGACTCGTTCCGCTGCGCACTCTGATCTCCAAGCTTCTTGAACATGTACCTAAATTGTTAACCACTAAGGGTGAGATCTTTCACAGCACAGTGAATTAAAAGGACAATATAAAACTTATAATAAAACTAGAGACTAATAACCAAATCAAGATAGAGGCAACAAAGCACATTCGGATTCACAACTCCATTTTCATTAAATTATCATTCATATTCATTTCAAACTTCCATTTCCATTTAACAATTCCAATGTCCGCACACTTTAACAATTAAACCATTATAACACTTCTCCTTTTCACCATTATAAACAATTAACACTTAGATTACAAAACAACCATCACAAACAATACAAGCTCACAATTCAACAGGGAATGAACAAAGCAGTCGACATACTCAGGTATGTCTCAGAGTACTATAATTTAAGTCATCTCCCTAGTGTTCTTCACTTCCTACTTTAACAATTCCCAAAATAAATTAAGATAACATTTACGTTACTCTTAAAGCTAACTAAGCTACACTAATCACGATTAATTAAACTCTAATCTACACTATTTTCTACCACACCCTAATTTAAGTACTAATCTCAAATCCTATTATAAATTCTAACTATCCCTAACTCAAAGTGTGGAAAGAGTCTCCCCTTACCTTTTGAAGAGAAGAGGAGAAGGTGAGGGTGAGAGTTACACTCCACCAAGCCCTTGAGATGAGCTCCTAAGTCTCTAACCCATTGCTCCTTGATCAATTCCTAGCTCTCTTGATGATTATCCAACCCAATGAGGACAATTGGGAGAGTTTGGGTTTAGAGAGGGAAAATTGGGGATTTGAGGGAAAGAGAATGTAATTGGGGTTTTTATGAAGGGAAAAGATGGAGAGTTAATGGGGAATGATTATGGGTTGATGGATTGGAGTTATTTGGTGTTAACTTGGTGATTGAGAAGGATTGGGAAAGAAAGAAGAAGAAGAACTTGAGTGGGAGAATGAGAAACAATGAGGGACAACACTTGAAAATCGTGTTTTAAGTCTGAGTTTACAGTGGTTAATCGATTAACCACTTTGGTTAATCGATTAACACTCATTGTTTACAAAGGATTAATCGATTAGTGCCTGAAGGTGCTCTTAATTCTAATCGATTAAGCTAAGTCTTAATCGATTAATGGCTGAAGGTGGCCCAAAAATTAATCGATTAAGGGACCTCTTAATCGATTAATGCCCTATATTTTCCTTTCTTTCATGCATTCTAAGAGTTATAAGCCATTCCTAATACACACTAACTTATCCTATCATACTTCCACCATTTAAGCACCTTCTAAACACCTTTTAACACACACATAAACATCACAAATCACAATCACGGAAGGACGAAACGAACTAACAACCGAGTTCTAGACTTATCCTCCTTTTAAACACTCGATCGACTTAAGACAAACCCTATAACTACTTAACCCTAATACTAATCATGCTTGAGGCGCAATCAACAAGGTCAGATTGAACTCGAATGCCTCGCACACCTATTAAACTCCGGAACTCAGTCGAAACGTGAGTTCAAAAGGATTCTCCGAACATAGAAACTAGGGTCTATCCTTATGCTCAAGGCTCTATCCTAGGATCCTTTATCCACTCACTCTATCGAGGTCGAAACTCTAAAAGGCACTCATAAGGACTCCGGAAATCTTTGGCACCCGAACCTACACAATTCCTACTTACACGATCGCAACCACACCAATCTAAAACCTAAACCGATTACCCTTCGGCTATAACTACCGACTCTAGAACACTTCCCTACGCAAACCTAACGATACGATCACGCAAACAAGTACACACATACACACAAGGAAACAAGTACAATTACTTACACCCAAGAAGACACACATTCACATACATATATATATATATATATATATACTCGAACTTAACCTAAACGCATATATATACATATAAGCATACACATGAAAATAACCAAACATACATTCATATACACAAGAGCATAATTGTAAACACTACAACCTACCTAAATATATTTACATAAATATACATACATATACTAGAAAATGTTTATCAATACTTATACATACGTATATCTTAGCTCAACATAACTATATACCTATACGCAGATGCTAAGAATATAGTTGTAAATCATTGTTCATATATATATATATATAAGATATTCCTAAATATACTTATTAGGTTAATAAAAACGAGGATGTTACAAGTAATGTCCTGGGCCTTTTGATATGATGTAACTTGTTTTGTTGTATAAATGTAAATATTTCTTTTGAGTTGGCACAAGACAACTCCTTTGGGGAAAGGAGATATTTTGGGAAATCGAAACGATTCCATAACTTGTTGATAGTGCTACTATCTCTGATGTGATGATAACGTTACGTGGAGTGCATGATGTTGCAACATACTATGTTAAGCCCTGCTGGCTTCTGAATGATATGAATACTAAGTTTATAACAGGTTGCAGGACAAGCTAAAGTTTGGAAAGTTATAAAAACAAAGGAAACTTCGTCGAACTTTCACGGAGATTTTTATAAGTTAAATGGTTTTAAAAGAAGGTTATAAAGAAAATTTTAAGTTCACTAGTGAATTAATGGTAATTAAGGGTAATTACAATTAGGGTGTTACAAGTCTCATGAATTTTTGTTGAGAAACCATGTTGAATTTCTCCTACAAAAATCGTCCATAATGTTGTAGTTCTGCTTTCGTGACAGCATTAACCATTTCAACATGGCTACTTTGCAGGAATGCCATGATGCACCCAATTCTTATTATTACTTAAATTTTGGTTCTAATTAAATATTTCATGGAATAGTACATGTTGCAATTGTTATTTTTTCATTTTCGTGGCAAAATCATGTTGAAATTTTGATTCAAAAATTTGTCAAAAATTTGTCTTGTTTTCATAAAAATTCAGCAAGTTCATGATAGCTACTTTGCATGCTTATTGTGATCATCTAAGTCCATGTTATGTTCAAATTTTGATCGTGATCACAGACGTCATGGCATCGTATGTAACATCTGCTTTTTCTAAATGAATATATATATATATATACCTTTATATATATGTGTAGTAATTGTTTACAGTTATTTTCTTAGTGTCTTGATCTTGGTTGAGTAATGGGATAGAGAGTTTTAGGAAATGGGTTTTGAGTTTGGAGTTGGCCTTGAGTTGTAGACTGCGAGGAATTACTTCGAAATCGTGTTTCAACGGAGTTCCGGAAAAGTGTAAACTCTTGAAGGCATTTGGAGGTCATCCGACCGCTTGGTTATGCCTTGAGTGTTGTTAAGATTAGTAAGGTTCGAGAGTTGTCGTAAGTCGTTTGAGTTAGAACGAGTGTCAGAAAAGGGTTAAGCGTAGAGTTCGGTTTTAGTTCGTTCGATATTTCGTGTTTGTGATCAATGTGTTTAACATTATGAAATTACGATTTTGATGTTTGGAATGTGATTTAATGTTGTGGGTGTTTAATTTAATGTTAGGATGGGTCAGGAACCTTCGAATCAGGTTAAAAAGGGCGGAAATTGGCGATTTGGGGCTTTCGGTGTGCCCAGGCATGAACCGATGTGCCCAGGGGCACCAGGGTGCATCAGACGCACCAAATCAGGAGCTTTGGTGCCTAGGCGTGGTGCATCTTGCACCCAGGCTCGCATGGAAACTCAACCACGCACCAGATGCATGTGGCGCGCGCGGAAATCCCATGAGCACCAGACTTGGTGCGGTGCGCGAGTAGGTGCAGCACCAGCGCGCCCATGCGCGCGCATCAGGTCTATATATAGACCGCGCCAGAACTCAGCCAGACGCACCAGCCCACTCCCTCCTTCCCCTAAACACACACCAACACCTACCACACCCCCAAATTTCACCTACAATCCTTCCCCCATGAAACCCAAGCTCCATAGTTATGAAATCCATGCCTCCTGCAATCTCTCTCTCTCTTTCAAGCTTTCCCTCTCCTCCCATGGTGTTTTCTCTCTCCTAGGGCTCTTTCTCTCTCATCCAATCTCATGAACCAAGTGGAGATCGGTCAAGGGGGTTGGAATCCAAGTAGATCGGGAGTAGATTCAAGGTCCTTGGAGCTTCAATCGAGCCTCCTCTTCCTCTAAGGTAAGGGGGAGACACTTTTCTACACTTTGAGTTAGGGATAGTTAGAGTTTATAACAAGATTTGGGGGTAATGAATAAATTGGAGTGTGGGTAACAAATTAGTACTAGTTTAGAGTTGGATTAGGGGTGACTAGAAGAATATTGGCTAATTTTGTATTTATTGAAGATTTTATGTCATAACCCCTGCCTATATGCTATTAAAGTAGGAAGTGAAGAACCCTAGGGAGTTGATTTTGATTACTGTACTCTGAGACATACCTGAGTATGTCGACTGGCTTGTTTGATGTCTATTGATTGTGGTTTGTTATTTTTATTATTGTTATGGTATGGGTGCAGTCCTTATCGTGGTCGTTGTTGTGATATTGAACTGGTTTGTTTAGGACTGAGATATGCATGTGCATATCGACTACATGTATGTGAAGTGTGTATCGGGCACGTGTGTGCATGTTGTTGAGTCAGGGTTATGGTTATTGCGAAAGGAGTCAATGCCGGATTATAAGGTGAATGATTTGGCATGGTACTTCGATACTAACTTAACCGGTTAGTCGATTCTAATAACCGGTTAAGTAAGTAATAAGTACCACGTTTTTATGATAAAATAAGAAAGAAGTGTGGACTATTGACTTCCTTTCCAATAATCCTAATTGTTATGTAATGAAAAGAAAAGAGTACCAATTCTATAAATGGATCCCACGATAAAGTATGAATAAAGAAAGTGTGAATGAGAACGGTGTGAATGGGATTCAGTTATAGATAGGCAATTGAGAGGCTCTCATGCATTGAACGAGTCTCGATTAAATGATGTGTATTGTTAGTCCGTTGCTTGATTTAGTTGTAACACCCCAATTTTATAACGAATAATAAACGATAAACGTTTGAAAATTGAAACATAGGACTTTAAATTTTCTTTTATAAATCAGAGTTCACAAAATAGCGTTGGGGGCTTTCATTTACAATATAATAAAATACACGTAAGTTCCTTTCTTTCGACTGATCCGCTGAGCACTCTGATCTCCAAGCTCCTTTGCTCAAGTACCTAAAATGTTAACCACATAAGGGTGAGACCTTTTCACAACACATTGAATCATAAGATAGTAAAAAGGCACATAATAATAACTCAAGTATCATAATCAAACCAAGTCATGAATAACAAAATGCTTCCCATTTAACAAATTATTCAGTAATAACACATATAATTTATTCTGACCATCACCTCAAACCAGAGGCCAATGAAACAATCTTAATCATCATAATTGGCACCTCAAAACAGAGGCCTAAAATATATTCCTTATTTAAATTATGTGTCCCTCGGGTCAGAGGTCAACACCCAATCATTATAATTCATTTTGTGTCCCTCAGGTCAGAGGTCAACACTTAAGCATTTTATTCATTTTGTGTCCCTCAAGTCAGAGGTCAACACTTAATCATTTTATTCATTTTGTGTCCCTCAAGTCAGAGGTCAACACTTAAACATTTTATTCATTTTGTGTCCCTTAGGTCAGAGGTCAACACTTAAACATTTTATTCATTTTGTGTCCCTCGGGTCAGAGGTCAACACTTAAACATTTTATTCATTTTGTGTCCCTCAGGTCAGAGGTCAACACACTATCGTACTTCACCTCCACGCAGGAAGGTACCTCATACATTTGGCCTATGGGTACTTCACCTCCACACAGAAAGGTACCTCATACCATTGTACTTCACCTCCACGCAGGAAGGTACCTCATACCATTGTACTTCACCTCCACGCAGGAAGGTACCTCATACAATTTGGCCTGATGGTACTTCACCTCCACATAGGAAGGTACCTCATGCCACCACATAGGTTATACTTAAACATCATTCTCATTATAAACAATTCATCACAATTTAAGAATCGTCACCTCAAAACAGAGGCCAAATCATACTTTCGTCCTTTTACTCAAACAACTTATCACATATAGTCACAATTTCACTTACACACCTTTCCCATTCATTCCTTATCCATATTCATTACCTTTATCAATTATCAAATCTTTCCATTAATCGTCACCTCAAGTCAAAGGCCAACGCATAAATTTCACATTCACACACAATCATTATTGAGATACAATTATATACCATCCATACATACTTATCGCATATCTAGCATCACAATTTACTTTTAGTTTACACATAATCCTTACCTTCTCAATGTTTGACACCTCAATTCAGAGGCCATGATTTATTCTCTTTCTCGATCAATCTATTATAACACATTTAAATACAACGCCACACATTCAACACCTAATCATTCATGTAATTTCCTTATTCATTTCCTTTCTCAGTTATCTCAATCATACCAAATAGCATTCTCATTCATAGCCCAGCATTTATATTACACTTCCTTTCAATTTACACAATTCACCTTTTACTTTATGTTACCCATAATCATTTTACTTCCATTTCCCATATTCACAAGTTCGTTTTGTAAGCCATGTCCTTTGTTCACAATTGTTAATACTTGACCTTTATACTCATTTAGCATTTAGATTACAAATACGCACATTCATCACATGGTTTAGTTTAACAATCACTACAATCAGTCGACATACTCAGGTATGCCTCAGAGTACTTTAATATAAGTCAACTCCCTAGGGTTCTTCACTTCCTACATTACCAACATTCATAAGGGATTTTACCAAAATTAAATCAATTAAATATTTAAATTAAGACAAAGGTACATTCAACATCCTTAAACCAATTCTATTTCGGTGCTATTTTACTACCCACAACCCAATTAAACTACTTAACCCAAGTCCTATTATATACCCCAACTATCCCTAACTCAAAGTGTGGAAAAGAGACTCCCCTTACCTTGGAGAGAGAGAGAGAGAGCTCGATTGAAGCTCCAAGGACTTTGAATCTACTCCCGGTCTATCCAATTTCCCGCTCCCTAAACCGATTCCCATCAGATCCTTGTGATTGGAGGAGAGAGAAAGTGCCCTAGGTGAGGGAGAGAGAGATCCATAGAGAGAGAGAGCTTGGAATTAAGAGAGGGATAGTGTTTAAGTATAGGATTTAGCCCAAATCAAGGCTAAATCCATGGGTGAGGGTAGAAATTAAGGTTTGGGTGTTTAGGGTTTGGGTATGGTATGTGGGTTCAAGAGGAGAGGGAAAGAGTCATGAGGAGAGAGAGAAGAAGAGAAGCTTCAAGGAAAGGAAGAGAAGGACAAAAATAAGAAAGAATGAGAGACTTGCCATGGGAGGGAGGTTGGAGAAGAGTTATGGAGGTTTGGTGATGGTGGAAGGTGATTTGGGGTGGAGGGAGAAGGGAATTATGTGTGGGAATGGGAGGAAGAAGGGGCTGGTGCGGCTTTTTAATGGGTCTGGTGCGGAAATCGCGCACCGCGCGCCTGGGCGTGGTGTTGGGTGTGCCTGCGCGCTCGCACGCCACTGCTGATGCGCGCTAATGAATTCGTCGCGCGCCTGGGCGCGGGTTAGGGCGCGCCTGGGCATGTTTCTGCCTGAGTTGCGCACCAATTTGAGGGGCTGGCGCGCCTGGGCGTGCCCTGGTGCGCTTGGGCGTGCCCTAGTGCGCCTGGGCGTGCCCTGGGGGTCCTAACTTCAAATCGCCATAACTTATCCGATAGCCGTTGGATCTTGCTCAAATTTTGAGACAAGCTTCCTAAAATCCTAAACTTCACATCCAACGGTGGAAATTGGGTTTAGAGCTATGGATATTTTATTCCTAATTTTCTTTTACCGGACAAGTTCTAACACTTAAAACCCCGATTAAACTCCCGATTTCACTTCTATAATTCCACTTCTTGTTACCTATGTACTCTACGCGACCCCTAGTACTTAGAATTACTAATCACCTTGCTCCCAAAATTCTTTAAGCAGTTAATCTGCCTTTTCTCTACACTATACACCTATTAATTCATTAATTAGGTTTGGAATTTAATTAGGGATGTTACATTAGTTATTATCCATGAGTTTTTATTATGAAGTATTTATTGTCCTTCTAATTCAATGTGTTTTGAAAATGTCTCACCCCTTAGTGGTTAACATTTTAGGTAAATGTTTAAGGAGTTTGAGGATAAGAGTGTCGCAATGGAAGAGTCGAAAGAAAGAAACTCCAGTTAATTCTGCTTGTATTGTAATAGTAAACCCCCAAAAACGTTCATGAACTTGTCTTTGTAAAAGAAATTTTGAACTCCTTATTTTTATTAAAGACTTCTATTTATTTATCTTTTAAATATGAATCGGGTGTTACATAGTATATATCCTAATTGATTTCTCTCCATTTCATTGCAAAACCATGTCAAATCTTGATAATAAAGTTGGAGAAAAATCATTCAGAAATTTTTGCTATCTTGCTGCCCAAGTTTCTGAAATTCACTTCCTTGAATATTTTCATCTTGTTTTTTCAAATTTAAGGGATGAGAGGAGTTATTCTTAAGACTAGAATAATTTTTATTTTTATTTTTTAGATTTTTCTATAAAGAAAAAGACACCGGTGCTGATTTTTTCTTTGAATTCTATGCAGACCCTGAAGTGAAGTGACATGTTTTTATATATTGTTATAACAAGGATATTTGTTCGTGGCTAATTCTGAAAGTTGATACATGAGACTGCAGAAGAGATTCTCTCAATATGTTCTTTGAAATGCTTCGAGTGGCATCCATATGTAAGTATGTAACACTGTTTTTACACCGAACAGAGGTGGCCGTTGTTGCCAACTTGCTCAGTTTCGTTAGTCATGCGGCTTTGAGATGGCTTGAATGAAAAGGAAGATAATGACATTGCAGAAGCTGGCTTTTCTGTCTCCTGAATCGCAGTGTAACTCCATGCCCCTAAAAGTGCCCCTATAACTGGTCCAACCACATAGACCCAAATTCCCTTGTAGGATGCACTGGCAATTGCAGGTCCTAATGTCCTAGCTGGGTTCATTGATCCTCCAGATATTGGTCTGTATAAACAAGACAAGTTATTCATTATAGCCGGTTAAATTGGCTGTCAAGAATTTTCAAACATAGGTTCGTGTAATGCATGTTACAATACAACTCTATATTCATCATCGATAGGCTTTGCCTAAAATATTTCAAGTCAATCCCTAGCGTGTGGTTCAGTGGTAGGGATTTATCCACACTTAAGCAAGGTCAGACGTTCGAATCCTGCCTTGTGCATGAAGCAGCGTTAAATCTCGGGACCAGCTGTCCCACCCATTAGAGGTGCCTACAAGCCAGCGAGGAGATTAGTCACTACGATCGGCGGTGGACACTCCGATCGTGGAAAAAAAAAAAAAGAGATTTCAAGTCTCTTTTTATTTTATTTATGTGAGTAAAAAAGTCTTACATTGTATAATAATGGATAAGTTAAAGTGTATATAAATGATAAGGTGCATAAACGTATTACCTTGAGATTTTAGGTCAAGATGTGATATCCCAATTATTTATATTATATGCTATATCACTTGGCTCATTATTTGAAATGCTATTTTTGGATGGTTTTTACCCTCAAATTTTTCTGGTTATGCAATGTTAATACATTTGTCATGTTTTCATTAAAAAAAAATGAGTAATATGTGAGATTTGCCCCTGACTTTGTATGCATCAATCAATTTAGTCTCTGATATTTTCAAAATTTCAAATTGGTCAACATCTAAGTCATATTAGTCCCTGACATTAATGACCGTCAATGGTCCTTAACGTGCATTAACGGAATAGCCAAAACGATGTCGTTTTGACAAAAAATAAATAAAGATCATTGAGTATCGGTCAAATTAGTCCTTTAGATTTTTGAAATAGGTCAAATTAGTCTCTGACTTTATAAACCATTAAGGTCAAGGACTAATATGTCTGACATATTCCTATCTCGTGAATTAATTCGGAATTTCGATAATCTTAAGGATTAATATGCATATGATCAATATCCACAAAGTCAAGGACCAATCTTACGTATTACTAAAAAAAAATCCTAAGAAGTTAATGGCTAGTAGCAAGGAGACATGCATCACTTTAATTAATTTTAGTTCTATTTTAAAAAAATTAAAAAATAATAATAATAGAAGGACAAACATTGCATGAGTAAAAATGATTTTAGGCCAAGCTTCACACAAGATCAAAATTGAGAGACGGAAAATGAATTTATCCCAAAAAAATAAATAAATACGAAACACATTTCTTCTTGCACTTACCCAGCAACGATGCTTGCTATGCTAACGGAAGAACCAACTGCGACACCAGCTAGCTCTCCTATCTGCCGAATGACAACATTTTGTTGGTAACCGTTATTCAAGTATCATTTAATCATAAAAAAGTGAACATGTGTCACTTATTAATCAATTAATAATAAGCAAATGACATGTGTCACTTTTTTTAATGTAAATTGACTTGTAGGCTAATTTTATAGGTTTATAAATCATTTTTCAAAATTTAGAGCATTTCAGCATTGTTACAAAAATTTTACAGCTTTTGTGTCATAGGCCACCGCAGTGGAGATGAACACCATGGTGAAAGTGGCCACCATTTCCATGATTAGTGCCTGAATGTTTGATCCTGAAGGTGACGTTGCTCCTATTTGTCTCGCTGGTTCTAACAGCACTCGCAGCGTAAAAGAAGCAGAGATAGCTCCCGTGAGTTGTGCTGCAACGTAAAATGGGACCTGCAAAATTGGGGGCTAATTAGTAATTACATCCCCCGGTACTAAATGCGCAAAGGCCTTTGCCCCCTCCTTTCCATGTTTTTTAAATTTTTTATTTTCCTTCCATATTTATTATTTTTTTACAAATTCAATATGATATGATCATATTTTCCTGCGATGTGGGATTTATTTTAAAATCCCTTTAGAAATGGATATTTGAAGTGTTACTCAACCCTAAAAGCTAGGCGGAGGCTCCGATGCATGTTAATAGATAACATGCATCGGTGCATGTGAAAATTTTATTTTTGTTTTTTAAATTTTTTTAATATAGATTTATTCATAATATTTTTTAACACAAGTTCGTATACAGATTTATTAGAATATTTAAATTTTGAATACAGTTTCACTCAGTACAGTTTTTTAAGAATACAGAGTAAAAAAAATCCAAATTATAAAAATCACTTCATATAGGTAAAAAAGAAAACGCATAAAATATTTTTTCATTGATTAAATTTTAAAAAAATAAATAAAAAAACCCAAAAAAAAAACATGCACCAAAGCATGTTATCTATTAACATGCACCTGAGCCTCCGCCTAAAAGCTAACTCATAAGAATGAGGGATGTCTTAATAAATATTGGTCCGATTGTATTCTTATTTGATCCATGTTGGACTTACTTTAACAATTCTTTTTTAGCCCAAAAGAGCTCAACGTAGATACTAATGTTAAACATAAAAAATGTTATAAGTGATAAACATTATAAAGATTATAAGGTTCATTGATGTAATATAGTATTAGCTGTCGTGTATTTTGTTTTGGGACATCGACAAGCTGTCCCATAAAAATGAAGGAATGTTGATCCCCATTATGGAGTTAGATAGGTGTTATGAATATGATAGCAACACATGCTTCATCAATTCCTTGTTGTTTGGTTAGATATGGGCATTATATTTGTATATCGGTAGCGCATGTTCCATCCACACATGTACCATTCATTCGTTATTGCTTTCGCTTTCCTCCAAATATAAAATTTGTGGCAATTTTCTTCTGTATTTTGGGCCAGAAAAATTGCCGCAATTTATATGGCATTAACGCCCCGCCCCCAAAACTATGCCATCCACGAGCTGTCATTTTTTATTTTTTTTAATTCATGAATTAAAAGTTTAGGTGAAATAGGTCTAAAAATTCCCTAGATAAAAGTACACCTCACTAATATATGAAAACTTGTTAAGACATTTACTCCTTTTGGTTTTTTTTATTATAAGAAAAAAAATTAATTTCATATTTATTAAGATAGTTAGTTGAATGCATTTAATTTTCATAAATTGATAAAATAAATAGAACTACATTTGAAAAATTGCATTAAGAATAAAATAAAAATTAAATGAAACAACCACTTTCAAAAAGTGTTTGTATTGGCATTAAAAAGTTAGTTATCTTTTTCGTATATTTTATATCATTATAAATAGATTATTATTATTATTATTATATCCTAGCGAGTACATGTTACTCTCTCCATTCCGATTTGTCCTTCATATTTCAAATAAAATATATCCTCTAAGAAATATAATTATTACTTAGATATCTAATTTGATTTTAATTTGATTTTAATTTGTATTTTAGGTTTTTGACTATCCAATTGGGATTATCAGGATCTTCCCAGTCAACTAGAGTGTGTGTTAATGTCAACTTAGAGATGAGAGAATGTATCTCAGCCCCCAATAGTGAAGTGCTATTTATAGGGAGAGTGACGGTGTATTCGTGGGCCTGGATGGGCCTGTAGGGCTAACGTGTGATTCCTTAGATTTTGTAGGGAATATCGCTGGATATTCTTCTAGAAACTATGCGAATGAACACGTGATCAGTTCTTGAGGATGAGGCTTGCAGGATTATAGGAGAGAATCCCGGGTTCATGAGGTGGTGAGACGGATCCTCGGTAACTCGGTGGTCTGAGGATCGTTCTTGCTTCTGTTAGGTTGAAGCAACACAAGTGTTGGGACTCGGTTATAGGTTCCAAGCATTGATAGGTCAGACTAGATGAATAATATGGAGCAGTGGTCAGTCCTGGTCAAGTCTGAGGTCATGTTCATCACACAAGCCTCTAGTTCGGAAAGACTTGAAAAGCTTGTGCCGAGCTAATTTGTTTTGATGGAGATGGCCTTTAACCCGACTATTACGTCTTCTGTCATGTCAGATGGTATTCGGCTGGCTGCGTTGCAAAGTCTGGGGGTCATTTGGAGTTGTCTTTTCAACTACTCGAGGTGACATTTGCGTTCCACGAGGTGGGCATAGATCTGTTTTGCCTTAGAAATTGCACTGTGATGATTACATAGATTGTGAACGAATGGTTTTACCAATGCCTTTTGAATATAAAAAACTGAGCCAACTGCCACGTCTTATCCACGTCATTTTGACTTTGCGTGAAATTACGGTTCCACCCTTCCACTTATACTAGGTTCAAAACTTGGGACATTGTAATTACCACTTTACCCTTGGGCTTCTATTTCAGAAATGGTGCAAAAATGAAGGGTCGTCGCCTATTTAAACCCTTTTATTTCCCTATCCTCCCTTTTTACACTTCTCCTTTCCAAAAATGTCTTGACCCTTTCTCTTCTATCTTTCACTCCTCCTCCATTCCACGATTGTGAATTTTGTGCGACTACACCTTGTTACCGCTAGTCTTCTCCGTCATCATCTCCGTTCTTGCGATTATTAGGGACAACTCCTCTTTCTTTCTCATTTTAACTTTTCTGTTGCTTGTTCTGGGTTGATTTTTGATTTGGGTCTGATATATAGTGTTTTCAAGTGATAATTAACTCCCTTTTGCTATGGTTTTGGCTTGTTTCTTGAGTAAATATTAGGTTTTTGTTATGTTTTTAGGAAATTTAGGTAATTTAGAATCCTTGAACGTTTTGATCCATTTGGGTTTGATTTCAGGTATTTGAAGCTTAATTTGATGATTTATGCTTTGGAATGGAAAAGAGCTTTGAAGACCTGGAGATTGAAGCCAAAATGGAGAGAAATGGTGTTCTTAAGTGGTTCCCAAGATGGGGTTTAAATATCAAGAGCTGGGGTGCAAAAATCCAGAATTAATTGAAGAAAAACTCAGCCAATTTAGGCAAAGTCATGCCCAGGCGTGTGGTATGGTGTGCCTAGGCGCGACTGGCACGTAGCAGAGGAGCCGAGGAGAATTTAGACCACGCCTAGGCCTGGGTGGGCTGCACCTAGGCGCGTGGTCTAACGAGTTGGGCCTATCTATTTCGATTTTGAGGATTCTGATAGATTTTAGATTGATTTATTTTAGGATTAGCTTTTTCTATAAATACTAGGACTTAGCATTAGGTTAGGCAGCTTTTAGAGAAAGAGGGAGATTACATATTTTGCACTTCATTCAAGGAGAAGAGTTTAGGTACTCCCTCCGTTCATATTTAACTGTACGTTTTTGGAGAAGTTTTTTGTTTCTTTTTATCTGTCCTTTTGATTATTTTAAGGTATAATAAATGCTACTTTCCATGTCTATCCCTATTTAATAGGGTATTGGTTTTCGTAAGTAGTGGAAGATAAGTAATGATTATAGAAAGAGAAAGGGTATAGTTGGGAAAAACATAATTAATGTATTGGAAATCTAAGTAATGATTGCATTTATTAAAGGGTGTGTTTTGTTTGAAATAGGACAGATAAATAAGAACAGAGGGAGTAATTCCTTATTGTCCATGATAGAGTATCCTATTCTGTTTCTTCTACTTTATTCTTTTATAATGTGTAACTAAAACCCTTTGTAGTTAGAAACATGGTGGATTTGTATAGATGAGTTTATGTAATTTATGAATTGATGTTTTTCATTCAAATCTATTGCTTGGTTGTGTTTTAATTCCAATTCATGAAATTGGCCACTTTATGTTTTTTTTTTCTTTTTCGAATCTCTAATCCAACAAGAGGGATCTGAGAGTTAGAATAAGTCGTTCTTCCAAACATTATAACCGCCTAGTGTGTAGGGATACAGCTAGGGCTTATATGACTTGTATGTTCCAATATGCTTAATTAATGGTTATTCGTATGTCAAAATCACTTAAGGGATTAAAGGTTCTCATATGATTAAGAAACGTAAATTCACAGAGGGATCTGGTTTTTACTACCTCTGGGATGTCGTGGGTTTAATGGAAAATAGAGATTCATAATTAATAAATAAGTCTTGCAATGAAAGTAGTTCCTAACGCCTTTCTCTATTTGTCTCACAAACCCTATTTTAATTAGTTTATTTTTAATAGTTTGTTTATTTAAATAATAAAAAGCTTATATATTTCTCTTTTAATTACGCCTTTGGTGAGAATTATTTGGAAACAACTCACAATCCCCGAGTGGAACGATAATTTACTTACTCTTTATTACTTGTGATCTAGTATACTTGCTAGTATATCCAACAATTTTTCTGTTGGTAGTTTGTCCCCACTTCATTTTCCTTGCTTACCCTTAGGGAGTTGATTGCGTGTTGATTCGTCCTTTCTTTTTTCTTGTTTGTTGCTAGGTTTAGGATTTTTGTGATCATAGGTGGGTGAGGATTCAGTGAAGCAGATGAGGTTTTATTGAATCCACCATCACTTTTTCGAAAACGACCACATAATGCTCGGGGTGAGGATGTTCAAGTGGACAAGCCCTTAACCGTGTATATCCCGCAAAATTTGATTGAACAAAGGGAAGGGGTAATTGCGTACCGAATAGAAGAACAAGTAGAAAGGGGAAAAGGGAAAAAATCAGTTAGGAAATTCTGAGGGAGATGCTCCCCACTCGGCATAAGGTTGGAGGCCGTAGGTAGGGTTTTAAATATTTCTTCTTCTGACTCTGATGTTGAGTGTGCCTCCTTTTCCCCAAGTAAAATGGTGCGCAAGGTGTTATCTAGGCCCAATGAATACCCCTTGCTAAGCGAGTAAGCAACGAAAGGGATTATCATTGGGTGGATCGTGAATTCGCTGGGACTCCATCGCAATTGAGTTCTACCGCGAGTGTAAACCACATCCGAGCATTCATATTGCATTGCCCTTGTGATGACGTTGGAACTTCTTACACCGTTACTCTGCCTTCAGCGAATGATCGAGTGTGCTCCAGGGTTCTAGAGGGCAACAAATCCTTTTTTATGTACCAAAAAATTATTACCCATCTAGGAATCTAATTACCGTTTACAGTCTTTGAGATGAGGTTGTTAAATCATCTCCGCTTGGTGCCGACTCAGTTGCATCCAAATGGTTGGGCCTTTGCTCGGGTATACCAGAAATTTTGCGCTTCTCACTTATCAATTTCATAATTTAATGCATCATTTGTTGATTATCCAATCACACACTATTTTATACAATTTTCAAATATTTATATTTATTATTGTAACTTCATTTTGAAAAATTGAATATTTAATTTTATTATTATCATTATTATTAATTTTTTAAAATAATCAAACAATCAAAATGATCAACACACCATTATCGCTTCAAAATAAGAAAATATATACTCCTTTTATTTTAAAAAAATGGTGAAATCTTGAGTAGTCAAAAGAATTAAACGAATATATTTTTAATGTTTTACCTAATAAAATATTTCATCCGGCTCGAATTATAAGCAAAACTAACTAATTTTACGCTTATTAAGGAGGTTAGTTGATTGTATTTAATTTTCTCAAACTTATGAAAGAATAGAGGTATTTTAGGACATTTGCATTGGGAATTAAACAAAAATTAAATAAGAAACAATTTTCTAGGGATATTTTAGGAAAATGACATTGGGAATTAAATAAAATTTAAGAAAATTGGTTAATTTTGCTTATATTTTAAACCAAGAGAGATATGTTTTTTGTTGCTTATATTTCAAACCGGAGGGAGTAATCACTTATCAACTTAGTAATTTAATATATCATCCATTAATTATTTAAACATATATCATAATACTCCCTGCTATTTAAAATAGAAAAAAAAAATTTAAAATCACGCTTATTAAGAATGTTAGTTGTTTGTATTTATTTTTCTTAAATTTATCAAAAATAGAGGTATTTCAGGAAATTAATATTGGAAATGAAACAAAAATTAAATAAGATAATAATTTTTTAGGTATGTTTTAGTAACGTGATATTGAAAATGAAACCAAATTTTAAAAAGTTAGTTACTTTTATTTACATTTTAAATCAAAAGAAATATGTTTTTTATTCTTATATTTCAAACCGAATGGAGTATATAATTTTCAAGCATTTTTATTTATTATGAATTTTCAATTATTCTTTGTAATTTTTTTATGCTTATTTATGGTTTTGGTCCCTCAAAGTTCAGCGTGTTTTGCTTTTAGTCCCTAAAAATTATTTTGGTCGTGACTGGTCCTTAATTTTTCAAACATTTTTGTTTTGGTCCCATATGTTAGAAAAAATCATTTATTTGTTGACGTAGTTAACGGAAACTCACACCAACAGCTACATGGTGTGAGAAAGCGCCAAATAAGTATTGTGATATGGATGATTCAGTTTCATAAACGCAAAATTCTGTGTATGAGACCATTTTGTGCCCATGGATCTGTATCATTCACACCATATCACTTATTTGGCGTCTCCTCATACTACGTGACTCCTGATATAGTGTTCCGTTAGCCACATCAGCAAATAACAGTTTTTTCATAATAGAGTGGATCAAAACCAAAATGTTTGAAAAATTAAGGACCAGTCCTAGTCAAAATAACTTATAGGGACTAAAACCAAAACATGTTAAACTTTTAGGGACCAAAAACATAAATAAACCTTTTTTTTAATCTTATTTCTAACGACGGATAAAGTATTAAAGAGTGGGAATTGCTTTTTGACCCCCATTTTCGATTTTTTGGCCCCATTTCAATTTTTCGTGGACGAAAATGACCCTGCGAAAATTAACACTTCCGGTTACGTGAAAGCGGAAAATATTTTCGGTAATGAAGAGCCGAAAAGGAGAAAAAATTAAAAGATTAACATTTCCGGTTATGCTCAACCGGAAAAGATTAAAAAACAATTCCGATAATACTCAATAAAAAATCTTGCGGTAATACTGAACCGTAAGAAAGTATTACTGGAAGATTTCAAACCATCTCTTATAAGGCACTCTCTTCCCCTTCTAGTTAGTTCCTTCAATCTTCAGTAGTATTCCACTGCCTCCTGTTCATCTTCTTCTCCGATTTTCACTTACACTTTGATAACAACATAATGAAGGTCAGTACTAGACCCTGTCTTATTAAAATTACTCTTTTTATTATTTCATTCATCACCTAACTAATTTATTTGCTATTATTTCTTTCTAATGTAAAAATTTCAGCAAGAATTTGTGGCATTCACTTCTTTGATTATTTTTATGATCCAATTTCTACTTGTCCTTGTCTTTGATTATTTTCTTAAATATCGTAGACTCATTCAGAGAAAGTGGTTGTTCCTAATTAATAAGTGCTTATTCTCTTTTTTTCCTGCAACAGAAAGTGGTATTGAAGGTGGACATAAATGATGACAAAATCAAGCAAAAAACTATGAAGACAGTGTCTAGTCTTTTAGGTATTAAGTTCAATTTCACCTTCTCATCTTCATCCTCTGCTATAAGCTGATATGTTTCACTAAAACTTAAATGATTTTTTTGATATTTATAATGAAATACTGAATTTTGTATTTGAAATATGGTTGTAGGGGTTGAGTCAGTTTCTTCCGGTTCAGTATTACCGGAAGATTTTCGGTTGGGTATTATCGGAATTTTTTTTAATCTTTTTCGATTGAGCATAACCGGAAGTGTTAATCTTTTAATTTTTTTCTCTTTTTCGGCTTTTCATTACCGGGAGTGTACCGATTTTGTATTATCGAAATGTTTTCGATTGGGTATTACCGGAAATTTTTTTCTATTTCACGTAACCGGAAATGTTAATTTCCACAGGGTCATTTTCATCTATAAAAAATTGAAATGGGGACCAAAAAATCGAAAATGGGGCAAAAAAACAATTCCCTTAAAAGAGTAGCTAGAATCGAGTAAGACAATGATCCATTGCCGTCCAGAGCTTACCCATTTCCATCGCTAGACATTGTTATGTTTATCGATGTAATTAAGAAATAGAGGTCATATACGTCGACCAGCGTGTAACAATATATTCTTTTGATTTGGTATATTTATTACAGGTCATATTTAATAAAGATTAAAAGAGTAATTTTACTTTTTGAAATTTTTAGGAAAAAATATTTTAATATTATAATTTTATCTTCATAATTTACAATAAAAATATTTCATGAGCGAGTACCCCTTACTAGTTTTTAACCTTTAATTGTCAATTAGAGCATGATATGATAAGACATTAAGACTTAACCTGTCTTTAAAATTTGTTGCGAAATAAATTTCTTTAGTTAACATCTAAAATTATTAGAACCAAGTTAAGAATTTTCATAATTTTTTTAGTAGATTGAAGTGAATAATACTTGCCTATACAAAACATGAAGTGGATACTCTCCTCTCTAAATATAAGATTACTTTTCTGAAATTGACGTTTATTAAAAAAATTAATTAATTAAATTAATTGGATTTAAAATATGAAAATTTATATTTTTTTAAATTACACCTATATTATTATTGAAACAGTAAAAAAATATTGAATAAAAAGAATATTTCAGAAAAAAAATTATTATTAAAAATTGATAAAAAGTAATATGATTAAAAAAAATTATTTCAAAATGATTTTAAATTTGAGGAGGAGAAGTAATATTTTTGGGATAAATTTAAGCATGATATTACAATCAACTAACGGACACAGAACCTGTTTCCATGGGAAATGCCTCACTGCGGCAAAAGCTAAGGAGACAGCTGGGTTCATGTGTGCCCCGGAGATATGACCGATGGAATAGATCATCACTGTCACTATGAATCCTCCAGCTAGTGAAGCTGCCAGTTTTGAGACTTTATTCTCATCAATGGCATTCATAGCAGCAGAACCACTTCCCACAAACACCAGTAGATAGGTGCCTATAATCTCTGCAAATACCTGTTACATTGGTTCAACAATAACATTAATGGTTTCTTATTCATTTCAAGAATGAGAATTACTATAGGATATTATATCTATGTTTATACTCGTTCTCTTTCATAAGTAGTGGTTTTTTAAGTGTATGCACGAGTTTTAAGAAATAATTAAATGATATTAGAATTTGAGATATTTTGATTATAATGCTCATATATAATTATTATTGAAGAGAGAGAAATATCTTGAAAGTGAAAAAAAAAGTGTAATAAATATGAATGTGTTGAAAAAATAACAGTTGAATTTTGTAAAAAAACAATACATATATGAAACATGAAACAAAAACTACATGACCACTACATATGAAATAGATAGAGTATTTAAATTGTTATCATTAAGGCAGGTATATGTTGTGACCATGATTAAAAATTTTGCTGTCTTCAACAAGAGTTTTGAGCTGGGATGACAACTGTGGCTATGCGTTGTTTCCAATTTTTTCTTTGTGCAATTACAAGAAATGCAACAACCGTAATATAAAATCATGGACTAAACCATATCCCACAATAAAGAGAAATGAATATATCATATGCATGTGACACTATGACTTAATGAAAATGAACTATGGAGAATTGGAGACTAGAGCTTCTCTTAATTACCTTTCTGGCAAAGCCAGGAGGATAGCTCTCAAGTTTTGCAAGAGAAAAGCAAACGGATTGCGTATGTGTAGTTGGGTTTTGCAGCTGATTTGTATCAGTAGTATTGAATCTGCACATCTTTTGGGTTATTTCCTCTATTCTTGTTCTTGTTTATACAGAAATATGATCTCTATCTTAAGCCAAAGTGGCAGGGAATACGAATGTATGTGGCCCTTTTATAAGGTCTCTCGTGTGCCTCCTTTACTATTCCATATGGCTAGTATTTGCGTCAAATTCCATAATAAGTGAAGTCAGTGAAATTAGGAGTTGGTCACATATCGCCTTCACTTGCAAGAATCTCCAACCATTTTTCATGGGCTAACTCCACTGTAGCTTTATGATTCTATTTTTTATATTTGTTTTTATAAATTTAAATGGCAATTTGGGGTACGGTTTGGAGGATAGGACCGAATTTTCCAAATTATAATATATATAATTATAAGAGGATCCCTTTACACCAAATTAAGTTATATCAATTTTTACATTGCTAATAACTCTTATATCAAGTCAAATTTAACCGAATCAATTATTGGATTGAAAGTTCTTATCTCGTAGATACTTTGTATCAAATTTCATAAAATTCCAAAATCATATAATGTTTTATTTATATACGTAAATATATTTGTTGAGAGAGAAAAATAATAAACTAGTCCCATATTGACTAGAACATAGTAAATTGAACAATATATAAGTAGAAAGACTCATGAGCCTAATGCCTTAAGGTTTTGGATTAAGACATGGTGTCATATTACTTATATAATTGTTCACTTAACTTCATTAACTCACACTCTCCCTAATTAAATACTAAACTAGCTCTCGCCCCGTGCAATGCATGGGTTATTAATATTTTGATTTTTTTTATATTAAATATAATAAAGTAAAGATTTTTTTATTTTAAAGTAAAAATTATTATTACACAACAATAAAAAAAATTATACAAAAGGCATAGGCTCAAATCAAACCCAACACTTAAAAAAAATAATTTAAATGAGCTTGTTGATAAATTTTGTACTTTCTTGTATAAATAAAAAGTAACACTTTTTATCTGATATCTTCCTTATTTATTTAATGGATAAATTAAAATTTTTATATGCTTATCATATTTAAATATTTTCATCTTTTTTGTTTGGTGGTATTATGAGCAAATTTAAGGATAAATTAGAATATCCAGTATTTCATAGGACATGAAGACGACATTGAACTTGTTATTCTTGACTGTCTTGATTAACACATTGCATTTTTATAAGGAATATAATGACTGCTCTTTTTTTATATATTTTTAATATTATATTTGTTTATGTATAGGTGAGTATTAAATTAATTGTATTTCTTATTTAGTTGATCGATGGAGTAACACGTTTTTATATACCATTATTACGTTTATTATGATATTATGATTAATTGGAATGCAATCAAAATTAAACTTTCTTTTTAATATTTTTTTGTTTGATGGTATTATGAGTATATTTAAGGATATATCAAAATATTTCATATTTCATGAGACATGATAATTTAGTATTTTTTGAATATAAATTATCATCTTTTTAATATGATTATCAAATTTATTATTATTATTATTATTCATATTTAAATATTTTGATATTTTTCATCCTTTTTCTTATCTCAAGTTAATCATAAAATTTGATGCTAAAAAATTTTTATCCTAATTTTTCTAATCATCTTGAATTAATTTTTTTTTAATTTTTGAAATGTATGTACCTTTGTTTTTAATCTGTTACATTTTTTTTTTGTCGAGATTATAACAACTAAAGTATTTATCCATTGCAAACTTTTTACAAAATGATAATCATTATATTTAATCATATATCCATATTATTTGTAATGTTTGAAAAAATCTATACTTTATTAGTATTTAATTTGTTTTAATTTTTTAAAAAATATTGGAATACTCTCAATTTCGATATTGCAATGATGATAAAATATTGTTTGATTTAAAAATTGACTCAGGTAAAATTAAAAAATGAGCTCATAATAATAAATAATATAACATTATGTAAAAAAATTTGTCATTTTTATAAGATAATCTACCTTTATTATATTTTTTTATTATAATTATCATTTAAATTTTAAATATATATATTTTTTGTAGTTTAGCTTTAGAGATGATGTGCTGTGCCAAATATTAAGGGAAGTTTGTGAGTTATGATGTATACTCAAAACCCATCAATCTGTACAGATTTCTCTCCACGGATTACGTGAAAATTTCTAGATGAGACATGCAAATTCTTTTTCTTATATGTTTTATGAGTATTGAGTCTATCCCCTATTTGTAATTTGTGGATAGCTTCAAAAAATTTTATTCTCGAATATACTAACCAAATAATCCCTAAATTTTTTTATAGATTAATCCCTCCGTTTTTTAATATAACACTCTTTATATTAATTATTATTTTTTCATAATTATTGTGATAAAAAAACAAATAAATTTATCTAGATAATACATTCAGATAAAGTGGTTACAGAAAAAAGTAGGAAGCGGTTTAGATTGAATTTAGCTGTTTTTATCTTTGGGTATGTAGATTGTATCAATTTTTTTTAATGTTGTTATTATATTTTAATATATTATGAGACTTATTTATACGATTTTAATTTTAATTTAATTATTAAATATAATTAATGATGAGATTTTAATGTTTTTGGAATAATGATTTGGAAAATTTGAATAATCTATTTAACTTAATTTTTTCAGGGACCAAATTATCGTGAAAGCAAGATTTTCAAATATTATTTTAAAAATAATGAATTATGTTTTGAGGACGATAATATTTAACAATGTAACAATAATTACCTTTTTCTTATATATTTAGATTATAAGTATACCTTATAAACAAATAAAAATCCAAACAAAAAGAAGTTCATGCATCAATGTGGAATAAGGATTGAGATGACTACCATAATCATGTTGACATTTTCATATGTTACAATAGATAAAATAAAAAAATTATTTATAAAAGAAATTGCAACTCCACGCTGAACAGTTTGGGATTTCTGAGTGATTTTCCTTATGTTACAATTCTGTGTTGATCTGGTAACCATTTCTCCATCCATTTTCACTCTCTTTTGGGGTCTTCAACCACCTTCCCTCTCTCTCTCACACATATCCATCTCTCTTTCAGCACTTTCCATCATCACCTCTCACTTCTCTCCCACCACCTCCAAAGAAACAAAGAGTAGCAGTAGCTAGAAGGAGTAGTAGTAGTAATAATGTAATTGCACCTTCTCAAGTGTTATTTCAAGTGCCTCGCGATCTGACTTCTGTCTTTCTACTTCACCACCACAAACCCAAGATCAAAGAAACCTCTTTGCTTGCCACATCTTATTCTTGACCAGTGGTATATATAGTGATTTTTTAAATATTTTTTTGAGGATAATGATTACTTCTTTTTTTAACAAACTGAGGATAATGATTTCATATATAGATAATGATTAAATAAATTTGAAAAATACATTTAATTTCACATTGTAATTTTGGTTAGAGATAATGATTAAATAAATTTGAATAGTTTATTTAATTTCACATTGTAATTTTGGTTAGAGATAAGATTAAATAAATTTGAATAGTTTATTTAATTTCAAATTGTAATTTTGGTTGGAAATAATGATTATCTACCTACAAATGCTCTGGTGCGAGGATTGTTTCACGCGACAAACATGGTGCCTCGACAAACATGGTGCCTCGAAAAAGGGATCTTTTTATATAAATATAGTAGATTCTTCTCACCCAAGTTTCAAATTAATTCTTCTCAAGTTATCAATTCTCACTCCGAGAAGGAGGCCTCTGAGGCTCACTTGAGGTACACGCCCATGGCAGAGATTAATGGTGTGAGACCCACAATTTTACCCAATTTATTTGTGATTTTATAATTAAAATTAGGAAATTATGCTTGATTTTGATACCTGAGTTTATATAAAAATATATATATGAAAATATATATGTATACACGTAACATATATAGGTATATATATTATATACCAATGTTTTCTCTAGCCTATTTAAATGAAATATTTTTAAGGTAAAGTATTTGATTTAAATGATTTTAAAAGATGAAATGATTTTTGATGGATTAGAGTATTCTATCTTTAGAAATTCATATCTTTTCAACCGTACGTCGAAAAATTACAAATGATATGTCAAAACGATCGTATCGAAATCTAGATTATGAAAATGTAAAGCTTTGATTTTTATTTTTGAGTTTTCGAAATTTTATCACTGCTGCAATAGTGAACGAATTTTTGAGTTTTAAGAACCAATGTATGGTTTTAATGCATTAAATAGCCTTTTGACTAAAGTATATTTTACTTTGAAAATAAAAATGCATTTCTGAAGTTGTATAATGTAATATCATTTAAATAAAGTGTATTTTCGTATTTTTTATTTTAAATATTTGAAAAGCTTAGGAAGTGTATTTTTGAAGAAATGACCTTAGGACTTCAAAAATTCATAACTTTCAAACCGTAAGTCCAAAAATTACAAACTTTATATGAAAATGATCGTATTAAAATGTAGAATCTTAATATGTAAAAATAAAATTTTTATTTTTATATTTACGAAAAATTTTGTACAGTAGGTGGAAAATCAAATTTTGATAGTTAATATGATTGGATAATTATGTAGGCACCTCCACAATGAACCAATGAAAAATTTTCTCTCCTATTTTAATATACATGTACAGTCCAAAAATAAGGTGGAAATAGGGGAAGAATAGTTCTGAAGTTTGTGAGAATAAACCATGAATTAAAATGCTTTAGGAATCAACAAAATCCCATTTAATGCTAGTTCATGTTCCAAGTAGTGTTTGAAATTTTTTGAATGAGACTTGATGAAGGGGGGCCGAATTTGCCTCTGAAAAATGGAGAGGAAATGCATCCTCAACACCTATAAATAGAGAGCCTTAGTTCCCACATTTTTCACACACAAAACCTTGATAGTTTCATAAGAGAAAAAAAATAAAATTCCAAGAGAAAAATAGAGAGAGAGAGAGGGTCGAGTAAGCTAAGGAAGGAGGGAGGAAGTGCTTTGTTTCTTGAAGTTTTCTAAAAAGCTTAAGGAGTAGAGGTAACCCAAAATCACTTATTTATTTATTTAAGTTATTTTTTTAAGTTGTTTTGTTGTTATTATTGAATAAAAACTTCTAACTTCTTCTATAGTCAAGTTCTAAATTTTCCTTTTCATTTTAAAGTTATTTTTGAATATATGAAATTGTTCTTAGGTCATATGAATTAAGAATGAGAAAAGGGACACAAAAAGAGTGTTTAAAGGGATTTATCTCCCCTTTTCTTAAATTCTTAAGATGGCTAATAGTTTTGATGAGTTTGAGTAATTTAATTTCTGGGTTTATTTTAATTCTTAGAACATGAGAATTGTAGAGAATTTTGTGTGAACAAATAAGTTTTTATTCATTGTCTTTTTAATTGTTTTGTTCTTTGTTTTAAGGAATAAAAAAGAAATAAGTAAATAACAATGGAAAAAAAAATAATTTCTAATATGTATATATAAACCGTGGCATACATTAAGAAATTTGAGGATTGATTTGTTTATTTTAATATGTGTATTGTGTTGTTGTTTAATATAATAAAAGAGAATAGAGATGAATAAAGGATTAAAATGAATTTTTATTTTGGTTTTTATTTTTCTTTCTTTTTCTGGACCGTGTGTATGTGTGTATGTATATTATGATAATTGTTGTTATTTCATGTATATTTGAGTTATAATTAAGTCTCTAAAAAGAATGAAAACAAATAAGTACTTTTCTTTAAAGTAGAAATGAAATGAAAATGATTTAAAGGAACTAAAATTGATTTTTGGAAATAAAGTGAATTCTGGAAATTTGGAATGTTCTTGAAGTGTATGGAATGGTAATTTATGGAATTTTTATGTAATTGTCATTGTTTGATTGTATCTGATTTTCTTTTGTTTGGATTTAAGTTACATAAGAACAATGAATTAGGTTAATGAATAAAAAATAAAATTTTCTGGAAATATAAAAAATATGAGTAGGCCGTGAGGCCTATGGTCCTTTTTAAAAAAAATTATTTTTGTAAATTGTTTGTTGTATGGTTTGTAGTTAAATTATATTAAATTGTTTAAAAGAAATAGGAAAAATGGTAGTTGTTATAAACCTATAAGCACATGTATTTTTGATTAATTGTATGAGTATGTGGTTGATATGTTTGTAAATGTTATTTGCTGGAAAAAGTGATTATTTTTCTAAAAAAGATCTATTTTATATTTTATTAATGATTAAATATCTTTTTTTTTGGTATACGTAATGATGTAATTATATTATATAGATGCTTTAGGAATTGAAAATATTTTTCTGACTTTTCTATATGCTAGTCGAATTTTAGAGAAAAAGGAATACAAGTAATTAAATTTTTCTAATTGATTTGATGATTGTTTTAGTATGTTTAGGGAATATATTACATGTTTATATGGAAAAAGTTTCATTTTTATTCTGGAAATTTAAGTTTTATTTTGGAAAATTTATTTATTCAAGATCCCAAATGATTATTTTTAAGAGTGTTAATGATACTTTGTTTATATGTGCAAATGTAATATAGAAACCAATAGAAATAAGTATTTTTGAGTGATTAAAGTAATTTAAATAAAAATATTAAGTTGCTGTCCAGAATTTAGAATTTATGAAAAAGTAATATTTTATTAGAAATAATTGTAGTTATAGGTCTTTGGCATAAGTTAGAATTGTATATAATTGTTTTGGATTGTTTTTCTTGAACTTGTTTAAGTGATGCAACTTTTTCTGTGGCTGTACAGCAGATGCAACTATTTTATTTTGTTTTAATTTAGTCATTTTATTATAGTAGAAGTTGTAATAAGAATTTAGGAAGAAACGGCATGTGTTTTCGATTTTCTGTTTAAGAGAAAATGAATGTTTAAGTTAGAATATGTATGCTGTCCAAAATTCTAAATTAGTTGCATCAATGATAGAAATTGTTTTGGATTAAATCAATATGTGAATTTTATGCTAAGACTTTTTATATATAGAGTTAAAAAGTAAATATAAAAGTGGCTTTGTAAATGTATGTCTTAATGTTCTAGTTGTTTACTGAATTGTTGTCTTACTGGTGCTTGTATGATAATTGTGGAATGTCTTGTAAAAGTGATTTTTAAGTTTGTATTACATGCTGTCCAAATTTAATAAATTGATTTAAGTAATTATAAAAATGATTTTAATGCATGTGTGTATGTTTAGGTATAGTTATCATATTGTTTGAATTTAGTAAATAAGAAGTGGGTTGTATTTTGATATAAAAATATAATGTTAAGAGTTTTAGGCAAGTTATAGTATTTCATTAGATAAGTGCAATTTGTTTGAGTGGATGTCCAGATTTGTTTTATATTGACTTCAGTAGTATGTCTGTAAGATTTAAGGTGAATTGAAATAATTTAAGTGTTGCCCATAAATGAATAAGTGTGGAAAAATATTATTTTCTTAAGCTTAATTTCATTTGGATGTGAATCTTTTAGTAGGAAATTGTAAAGAATGAATTTTTGGGTAACTGTGAAGTAATGCAACTTTACTCGTGCTGCTGTCCAGAGAAGATTTTTATATAGTTGCATGATATTTAAAATAGAACTTGTTTTGATTTGATAAGTGAATGAGTTCATAATTTAGAATGATTGTTGATGTGTTAAGTGTTTGTATTGATTTTAAAAATGTGTTTCTTGGCTGTCCAAATGATTAAAAAGGTTGCATCAAGTTTAAAATATTTGTTTTAAATGGCTTATGTTAATCCTTGAGTGGTAGTTGTTGTTAATTTTGAGTTAATAATCTCTTTTGATTTAATAATTAGTTCTAAAAATTTCCATTGACGTTTTAAAGGTTTTGATTTTGTAAAGTATGATTTATTTTAAGTATTGGAAGTTTTGGGTTCAAGTCTTTTGGATTTCCTAAAAAGTTATAAAGGAAATTGTTGTTAAGGACATAGGTCTTGTGGTTTGTTTACTTGTAATGGAGTAGTTATTTATGAAATTATTTTGTAAATATTATTTGGTAAAGGCTTTTGTTCGGATTTGGGTGACGTGACTTCAAAAGCAAGAGGACACTAATTTTGTAGCTGCAACTTCAGGTGAGAGAGAAGCCTTCTTAAGACATAGTGGCATGTAGGGTAATATTAGGATGTTCTGTATCATCTCAAAGGTCGGAACTAGGAATCTATCGGTCGAGTAGTAAAACGGCAATTGAGTGTGTATCCCGCCGTTTATACGAAAAACCCGATTCCTCGATATTTATTGTATGTCGGTTGCTAATTGCTTATGCTATGTTGTATATTTTTATATTGTATATTATATTTTGGAAATAATGGTTCATCTTATGGAAAGAAAATTAATGTTCGGTGGTTCCTATGAAAAGAGTTCTTTGCGTTTTTCGATCGGTTGTTCCATGAAAAGGAATTGGCATAATTTGTAAATACTAATATGAAAATATGAGAATGATCAATGAAATTTGTAAGCGATATTAGTGTACAGTGATGGTGCAAACGGCACGATAACTTTGTAAGTGTTCCCTTTAAGTGACTAGCCACGTGGATGACTGTGCCGTGGTCTAAGTCTTGTGGATCCCACTGTACTATAGAAGGATGTTTGATGTTTCCCTTAGAGGTCGAGGCCCGTTAGAAGCAAGGCTTAGAATGGGTCGACCAAAACTTAGGTTTAAGAAAAGACTTAAAAGACTTAAAAGACTTAGGAACCCCTCTCCTAAATCTACGCGTTGAGAGTGAAGTAGTGGAGAGGAAAGATACCGAATACTTGGAGGCCGGTGTACTTTCAAGTGGTGATTGCGATAGGGGAGGGCAAGGACGGTGAACATCAAGAAGCCTCGAGTGCTTTTCTAGGCGGGACAAGACTACAAGGACTTGTCTTTCGGTTGTAGGCAATGTCGTAGAGAGGAACTGCACGATTAACTAGAGATAGCGTTGTCGCCCCCTTGAGCAAATCTTAGATGGTGAGAGGGAACCCGAATGGGGCTAGATGTCGTTGTATTTTGGAAAGTATATTGATGAAATGATTTTACTTCGGTTGTTGGATACTTGTTGGTGCGTACCCTTCGACATCGATGCCAGCATGGTTAGGGTTCCTGTGCGTCCCATCTGCTTTCCGAACTAGGATGTGGTTGGAATGATGGAGGAGATGTAACGTGTGTGCTACCAAACCCTTGAGCTTCGGTGGTGGTACCCCTTCTCGAATTTCCGGTGGTTACGATAATGAAACTTAGAGCCTAAAGATAATTAAATATAATGGATATGGTTTCATGATGATTACCCTTTTGGTCTTAATATTCCCCTATTGTAAGCCCGCACCGTCGACGATCATATCGTTCGGAAGTGCTTACTCTCCCTATTTCCCTTTCTTGTGGACATTGGATAACAACGTTCACAGATGACAGATCATGTACTATCTCGAGTAGCGGTTACTCAAGTCGGAAGAGGATCACGAGACGACGTACATACGAGGAGGAAGCAGAAGCAGCAATCAAGAATATTCCAGACAGTTACGGTGGAGGAAAATGAAGACTAATAGTCTAGGATAGTTTTTGTATTCCATCTTTGGATGGGTAGGACATGATTACTCTATCCCGAATGTAACCCCAGTTGTAATATGGATTATTTTAAATGAAATAAAAGAAGTTTCTTTGTTATATATCATGTTCATAAAGTAATTAAACTATTTTTCCGCAAGTTAACCATCGACTAAATATGACATTGAGAAAATGATTTTTGGAAATGTGTTGGATGTTAACATCTCTTTTTGGGAATAGAATTTTATGACGCAAATCTAAGTACCAAAACATTTTTGTAAACCAAATGAACTAAATTGTATTTATGAAAATCTTTTTGTAAAAGAATTAAACCGAATTGACTTTGATAAAAAAAAATGGCGCAAATTTTTAGTGAAAATTCTATGTCCAAATTGGGGTGTTACAAATGGAAAGTCACAACAAGGGTCAGTTGCTTTAGTTAAACTTGAGGGGGAGTGTTGAGAGAGAAAAATAATAAATTAGTCCCACATTGACTAGAACATAGTAAGTTGAACAATATATAAGTAGAAAGGCCCAGGGATCTAATGCCTTAAGGTTTTAGGTTAAGACATGGTGTCATACTACTTATATAATTGTTCACTTAACCTCATTAACTCACACTCTCCCTAATTAAAACAAGGACTTGGATCAAAGGGCCTATGCTAAATTCTTCTCCCCCAAGTTTCAAATTAATTCTTCTCAAGTTATCAATTCTCCCTCAAGTGATTTCTCCAATTCTCTCATGTCATAACTAATTCTGATTTCATAATTCTAATAATATGGCGTATTCTTTGCTGCATAGAATATGTGAATGCATGTGACATCTGGAAAATTGATCAATGCTTACCTGGAATGGATGGCCAGGATTAGTCCAGGACAACTATTACAGTGTTGCAAATTGATTCCCCTTCCTTGCTCCAAAACCCGGTCGTTTTGCTAATGGGCGGGTTTATGGCTCATTGACTTCAAGCCCAATAATTTCCCAAACCCCAAAAATTCTTAATTTCCTAAAGTACCCCCGAATGAAACCCCTCCCCCTATTCTGAACTTCACTTTCAAATTTGCCAAACCCCACCCCAACTCTCCATCTCCCAACTTCCCTCGACCTTACAGTTACTCCAATCGTCACCGACGTCGCCATCGCCGCAGCTGCACATTCCCAACTTCCCTCTTCCACTAGTAATATTTTACTTCCGGATTTGTTTTTTTATTTCCTCTTCGTTTTTACAGTGTCCTTCACAATGCATGTTATCTCGCGTTGCTGATGTTTGGAATAAATGTATTGGACTTTTGGTGGGGTTTTGTTTGTGTTTGGTCTTGGTTTCCATCAAAGGGTGTGGGTTTCGGGTTTTGGGTTTTGGGTTTTGTTCATTACGCCTGTAATCTTCTGAAACTAGTGGCGTCGATATCGGGATTTTTAGATATTCTGATATGGTGGCGTCGGTAATCTTCTGAAACTTGTGCTTTAACAAGTCTCAGAAATCAATCTAGATGATTTAACATTAGTTTTGTTCTTTAACGAATTAACTATATTAACAGTAACTCTCGTGGTTCCCTATTGTTGTCATGTACTTGATGTTTGGAAGCTTCCCGGTTGATGTTTTGATATTCCTTGGTGCAATGACTTATCTCAATATGCATACAACTTGATATTAGGGTCAGTGAATCAATTAAGTTTTTGTGCATCGGTATGCAATGAATGGTCCATCAATTCACAGTTGGCATCATATATTGAATGTAATGTTTTGATATTAGTTTTGATACAACTTGATATTAGTTTTGATTTGCATTATTTTGATATTAGTGGTAATGGTCCATCAATTCACAGTTGACTTATCTCAATATGTATACAACTTGATATTAGTTTTGATTTGCAGTATTTTTAGACCATGGCTAGGTTAAAGTGTACTACCGAGACAGTTCGATTAGAAGAATTCACGTAGACGAGCAGCAAAGCAAGTAGAAGTGGAGGGCAGACGGGCATCAAAGCAAGTACAAGATGAGGGTAGGTGGCCACCCACTGCATCCAATAGGAGGGAGTGGGCTGAGCGGAGACGTCATGCCAAGGATAAAGCAGCAACTGCTACTTCAGCAGAAACATCACAACCATCTATTCAACCAGAATCAGATTCATCACAACCACCTCCATCAATTGCAACACCAGCTGCAGAGGCTACTTCATCAGCACCATCACAACCATCTATTCAACCAGAATTAGATCCATTACCTCCACCTCCATCAATTACACCTCCATCAATTTCATCACTTGCTACTTCAACAGCACTATCAACTCCATCTGCTCCAGTTGCTACAGTTGTATATGCATCTGCTACAATTGATGTTGAGGATACTACACTTGATGAGGCACACGAGTCACTTGATGCTGCACGTGCTACGGTTGATGCTGAACCTTCCATTGCTTATGCTCCTGCTGATCTTACAAAGGGAGGTGATGATGCTCCTATACTTGATACACCGTCTTCCAGTCCTTTTGACCAACCTGCGACTGAGACATCAGATGACATTGACATTACCGCTATTGTTGCTGATGTTGCTGCTCAAGTAGAGGCACTTGATGAAACTCATCCTCATGTTGATGCACTTGAGGAACCTCATCCTCAGGTTGAGGCACTTCAGGCACCTAATGCCCCACACATATCCCCTCCATCAGCTGCAAAACCCCAACTACACCCTGGTTCTGAACCATCTTCTAGTTCCAATGATCCAAATTCTGGATCGGGTGAGGACAATAATGATAAGGAGGATGCCTCAAGTGAGGCAAACGAGTAGAATATGGAGGAAGACAATGGTCGAGAAGAGGATGAAGAGAAAGAAGAAGAGATTCCCGACCCTCAGGACAAGATTTTCCTTAGGTCATATGCAAACCATGTTGCGAAATAAATTTGGCAAGATAATGTAAGTAAAAGTAATATTCAAAATTATTGGAATACATGAGTTTCCTTAAAAGTTTGCTTCTTTGATGATATTTTTCTACTAACATGGTTTTTTTTGTTACCGCTAAAATATTGCCCTTTTCAGGAACGTGGTGTATTAGGCAGGGGCACAAATAGAAAGTAGGTTTTGCCACGTGTTGCTGAATTGCCAGAGGAAGTTTGCGTCGTGGTCGAGAATTCTGGACTTTCACCGCTAGTAGGCGCTTCGTATGATCAAGTTGACAAGAAATTGTTGACTTGTTTTCCGGAGCGCTGGTATCCGGACACTAACAGTTTCCATCTTCCTGTTGGTGAGATGACCGTCACACTGGACGACGTGTCTTGTATCCTTCACATACCAGTTGGAGGTAGATTTTTGCCATGGAAGAAACCAAAAGCTGCAGAAGGGGCCTCGATGATGACGCAACACCTAGGAATTGATGCGGCTATTGCTGCTGGTGAATTACGCATGAATCGTGGAGGAGCTATTCGATTTAGCACTCTACAAAATAGGTTTCACACTCATGTTGCAGCTGAAAGATTTCAGCTTGCTGCTCGTTACTATTTGATGACTCTGGTGGGGTCTACTCTTTTAATAGAGAAGAGTATGACATATGTTGGTTTACAGTACGCATTGGCATTTGAAAACCTGGACACGGTGCACCAATGGGCTTGGGGGGCATGTGCATTGACACACCTGCACGGGGAGTTAACAAATATAAGCAGGAAGAATGTCAAGCAGCTGGGAGGTTATATGACTTTATTACAGGTATTCCGACAAGTGTGATTTGTTTAATGAATTTATTCATTAAACAAATGTATGAGAAATTGAACTGATTGTAAATTCGTATTTGTGGAAATAGGCATGGATCAAGGAACTTTTTCCGAAGATTGGTTGTGCTATACCAAGGGTGGATTACGAAGAAAATATGCTAAGAATTATGAAGTGGGACCAAAGCGTTGGTGCTAGATGTATGGAGGGGCAGTATAGACAACACCTAGAGATTTTGCGCTTTGAACAAGTTAAGTGGCAACCATACGATCCGGAGCACCGTGCTATCAGACCGTTCGAAGAGATTAGCTTATATTCAGGATGGCTTAGATGCGGTATTCAAAAGGTTGCCTACTTACGGTGCGCCAATTTGGGTACATTCAAGGTATCCCAAGATCACCACCTCGTGGCAGCCCTTCTCTTGATGACATATCTGAAGATTTCCATTCTTGGGCTGAGCACGTACTTGATGATATGACCAGGGGACCCCATGTCAGGTTTGCAGGGGAGGTGGACAACGGATACATTGATTGGGTGCATCGCTATTCTCATCCTTATCTTTTGCATACTTCAGTGAGGGTTCAGAACCATGATCTTCTCAATGTAAGCTGTAACAACCCGATTTTTGTAACCCGAAATAAACAACTTTTATTTAACAAGTTTGCAAAAATGAGGCCAATTTTTTTTTTGTAAAACATTGTTGAAGTGTCATAGGAACACTTAGCATTCTTTTACCGAAAACCGAGTTGTTACTAAAACATTTGTTTCCATAAAACTTTCATCTTCATAAAATAACTTGATTCCAAAAAGCATGGTAATTCATTGCATTGGATCAAAAGTGTTTACAACGATGTCCAAAAGATTACATATTTCAATCTTTCAAAGGAGAAGTACTTAACCAACCAGAATTAAAAACTTAGCTCAATTACATGAATGGCTCATGGCTCGGTAATCCTCGACTCCAAACAATCACACTTAACTTAAACTAAACACACTACTTTCGCTTCCTTCTGATGAAGACAACAGGATGCGGCTTCCTTTTCTTTTCTGATAATGTCTTCATACCGGAGGGTGCTACTACCTCGGTTGCTGATTCTCCTTCGGAACTGGGCTTTATCTCTACGCCAAACAGCTTCATAGACTTCTCTTTAGCTCCATCCCGTGGCGGTGGTTCATTACTATTGTATCCCAGCACGGATACACTTCCCAAACACGATCCCAGTGTTGATCTGCTCAGCTTGTGTTCTGGATCTGCAATCACCATCTGAGTATATCCCCTTCGCATCCATCCATAACGGGTGGGTTTCCAGCCACTTCCCTGACGACGCCATTTAGTAATCTCCAAACGATGCTCCATCTGTCCGTTGAGATACCAGCAACACCGATATGCCAACGAACAGGAGAGAGTAAGCTATCCGAACGACGCATCGTCGACGGTGTGGGATTACAGTAGGCGAGATATCAAGACAATACAAACACAACAAAGCAACATACACACAACACAACATTCAAGTATATCATCATCACCATTATCATTATTATCACCATTATTATCATCTTTCATTTTCTTGCAAACTTACTTTCACTTCTTATAAACATTCCTTCCATACTTCCCATTCTCATTTCTCTCTTGTTATTAATGTTTCATAAGCTTCTTCTTCTTATAATTATGAGTCTTCCTTTATTTTTAAACTTTTCTTATCATGTCTTATCGGATCATAGCCATCGATGATTGGGGAATTCTGAAATATCATCGAGGTACTCGTTTCATTCTCAGTTAACACTCGCGTCTACATCTCCTCGGTCATCCACCCAACCTAATCGGAAGCTAACAGGAGTACAAGACCTTTACAACGCGAGCACGACAGCTGTCTCAACAATTGGCTCCAAGCCAAGAGAATTGTAGAAAACTCGGGTACAGTCTCAAATCAATTCATATCATTTCACATCATATAATATCAAGGCACACTGTAGAAAAATCGTGTACAGTGGCAAATCAAGATGCCCCGTTCCAGTCCCTCTCATCAGAACTTACCACGACATTAGGACCCAGTCCCCACCATGTCTGGTTACCACATATGGAATTCGTTCCGCCCAGAATAGTACTCAAGGCATCATGACGTTTTACCGCCCTAGCCCACCCTATTGCATTCACAACCCGAATATCCCTGATATCCGGGGTACCTTCCTCTCCACTACTTCGATATCACACTCATGACTCACCGCATTCGCATTGTTACTCTTTTAAAGTCTTTTATCTTTTTAATTAACCTAAGGTCGGCCCATCCTTAGTGCATCCCTTCAACGAGTCCCGACCACTAACTTTTAACATCACTGTTCCTTTCTTTTCTTAATATAGCACAGAGCTGGGATCACATCGATAAACTCGTATCTCATTTCTCAATCTTTCTCAACATAACATTTCATAATCTTTCTCAAAACCTCATTTCATCATCTTTCTCAAAATCTCAAATCATAAACTTTCACAAAATCTCATTTCATAACTACCTCAAGGGTCTCAGTTCACAAAATTGCTTAAAGTCTCATTTCACAAACTTTCAAAAATCTTATTTCACAAACCTTCTAAAAATTTCCTTTCATCACTTTCTAAAAATCTCATTTCACAGAATTTCTGAAAATCTCTTTTTTTTTACAAAATCGTTGAAAATCTCATTTCACAAATTTTTCTTGAAAACTCACTTCACGGACTTTTACAAAATCTCTTTTCACAAATTTTTCTTCGAAAATCTCGTTTCAAAAACTTTTTCAAAAATTCTCATTTTTATAAACCATTTCAAAAATCTCATTTCACAAGCTTTTCTTAAAACAACATTTCACAATTTCCTCAATAATCTCGTTTCTCAAACTTTCACAAAATCTTATTTCACAAACTTTTCTAAAATACAATTTCACCAAATTTCTAAAATCTCGTTTCACAAACTTTTCACAAAATCTCATTTCGCAAACTTTTCACAAAATCTCTTTTCACAATCTTTTCAAAATATCATTCCACAAACTTTCTCAAAAATCTCAGTTCGTAAACTTTTTCAAAAATAGCATTTCAGTGAGCACTAGTGGAGGAGCAAGCTCAACTCAACACAAGCCTCATTCCAACAATCATCAACAAAGGAGACAAGCTCCACTCAGATCACATCTCATTTCAACCTTACTTTCCCAGCTCTGGCACATCATCATCATTAGCATTAAATCCTTCCCCAATATCAATCTCTTGATCTCTTTTCCAAATTTCTATTATCATTATTTCTTTCTCTTTGTGTCTTTTACTTTCACAAACTTATTCGTTTCGTTTTCATTTTCAGGACGTAACAGACGTCCATCAGCATGCTACTCATATTAATCAACAATATTAAATTTCATCAGGCATAATTAAATATATAAACATGCTATTTCACATCATCAACATACAAATTCATCACACAACAACAATGTGGTCTTTGACTCATTCGTATAAGTGTCCACACAACACAAACAATTGCCACTATACTACTGACTCCAAACCACTAAGTTCCGATCTTTGAGATGATACGGAATGTCCTAATATATCACCTAAATACCACGGTGTCTTAGGAAAGCTTCTCTCTCACCTCAAGTCCAGCTCTAAATGCACACGATCTTCGCGGGTCCTTGTCGCTGCCAGCTGCTCCAATCCCCCGTCTCTACCATTCCTCGTATTATTTAGAACACAATTTCATTATTAACTTGTATCAAGAAAATCTTTTCTTATTCAAACACAGTTCATTTCTTGTCGGTTAACGTAGAACATAATTATTTTCCTCAAACCGATCTAATATTTTCTAGTACTTTAAGGTACTTCAAAACCATTTGAAAACATCATGTAAAATAATTTAAATCATTTAGTTTGGTTGTTGATCCGTCTTGGACAACACCTTAACCATGTTCGAAAACACCGAAAAATTCACCGTTTTCAATCCGGCTTCTTTCTAAATCAAATACCACTGGAAAATCATAATTTACATCACATGAACACGTTTTTAAAGTCAAGAAACAAGTTCAAACAATTTTGGACAACAAGGAATTGTTTTTCACAAAAATCATTTTAAATAAAGATCAGAAAACACCGTAAAAGCACTTTTGTTTCAATTAATTCTTTAACTCAAACTAACACTTAAAAACTCAAGCTTTTATCATAAAACAAATCTTGGACAGCCACAAACACAATCCAAAAATCTCAAATAAATCAAATCGAATTATCTTAAAATCAATTAATTTTCAGAACCAATTACGTATTCAAATAACTTTCAAACGCACTCAATTAACTTAACACTCAACAAACAACACTTTCACAATTAATCATTTAATCACTCATTCAACACATGATTGTTTTCAAAACCATTTCATTTTTTTATTAAACAAAAACACTTAGTTATACATATATTCACAAACCGAATTGAACCAAACATATAAACCATGCACATTTGTTTTTCTTACTTTAAACAATTCGATTCCTTCCAAAAATCACTATGTAAATTTATTTTCATGCAACTAAATTTCCTAGACTTATCTATACTACATTGCCGAATAGAATCAAGGAAAACAAGCTAAAAAATTACAAATCTAAGACACACAAACCAACTGAATTTATTTCAAGCACTTAAACTCCACTTTCTTTTTCATGAAACAAAATTATTTACTCTTCCTTTTTCTCTTGACCGAAGACACACACATATACATATTTAAATACAAAACTTTATCAAACAAATTTATTCATTCATCTCCTTTATGAAAATAAAAATACACTTAAGAAAACGTTTAAACTTATCAATCCTTCCACATGCATTCAAAGTCAAATTCATTTACTTATTTTTCATACCCAAAACCATATAGAAAATAAATAATTACAACACAATTTCAAATGATTTAAATTTAATACACAAGACATACTTATTACTCCAAGTCACTTCATGAAAAGAATCCTAGCCTAATTCACATGCATAGGCCGAGTCTCATCATGACAAAACAAGGTTTTTGGGTTCATTTTTCAACATGCAAAACACAAGATTCTTAAATCAAATCATGCTCTTTCTTACTCAAAATTTTAAAATTGTCATTTTCTTTTTCAAGTATAAAACCGAATCATTATCACCACACAAACCAAGTTTTCATTTTAATTTTCTTACATGCACTTTAGAAATCCTTGAATCAAATAAAAATTAACATGCATGTACCCTTTTCATGAAAAACAAAACATAATCTTTTGGTTTTTGGCTCAAACCGAATCAACATCATCATAAATCAAGGTTTGATCTTCAAATCTTTAACATGCAAGAACACAAGACATAGATCAAGTGAAAATCAAGACATGCATCAAGAAAGGTTAGATCTTTTTGTTCAAAAATCACATGCAAAGTCCAAGAACAAAACTTTTTCAAGGATCAAGACAAAATCAAGGCTTTATTAAGATCAAATCAAAATCAAAACACTTTAACAACTCAAATCAATTTTTCTAACCATAAAGTTAACATGCAAGGACTTAGATCAAATTAAAAAGCATCAAGACTTAATCTTTAGTCATGACCGAATCATAGAGCTCATGATCTAGTGTTTTATAAGTTCATTTACTCTTAAAAATTTAAGATCAAGGTATAATCAACACATGCATGAGAAGATCAAGGAAAATAAATAAATTCAAACACAAGCTTTAAGCAAAACCGTGACAAAGAAAGATTACAAGCTAAAGATCCAAACTTTTTAACATAAATCTTCATGATCGATACTTAGAAATGACATGCATGAAGTTCCAACTTCAAGATCACTTCAAAATAAACACATGCATCACAAAACTTTTAAATTTAAACAAAGTTTATCATAAAGTCCTTTACAATCACAAGATTATTACACTTGAAACTCTCAAAAACTTAGATACTACCATAAATCAAAACTTCTAACTTCAAGCTTCAAGATCTCTCTCTCTTCTCCTAAGGTTAGCTTCGGCCTCTTCTTCTTTTTGGTTGATAGGTGATTTTCTTCTTAGTCTTTGAAGGAGGAAGTGTGTGAAGAAAGAAATCAAGGGTGTTAGGTTAAGAGGTTTTGATTTTCACTCTTCCTCTCCTCCTCTCTGTAACAGCCCGATTTTCACCACTCGAAAATAATCATCAGTTATTAAATAAGTTGCCAAAATTGAGGCCAATTTTTTTTTTTTGAAAATGTTTTTGCAAAGCCATTGATACATCTTAACCTCCGCCTTTGAAAACCGGGTTGTTACTTAAAAACCTTTCCACACTTAAACTTTCAAATCTTTCAAAACGATTTCATTTTCTTTTTGAAACAAAAGTTCGGCCAGTTCACAAAATACAAGTAGGGCATAATTACAGAGGTGATACGTCGCTAAGATAATCGTTGACTCACATCACTTAAACTATTTACCCTACCTCTGACTCTTCCTAATGAAAACTATGGGGTGTAACTCCCGATCATCCTTCTTGCGTCCTTGCTTAACTCCAGAAGATGAAGCCATCTCTGTTGCTGCTGATCCACCATTCCTTGGCACCCATTGCATCCTAGTTGGAATAGAAGAAGTCCTCTGAGCTTCGCATCGAACCTTCTCCTCGTAGTCTCTGTACCCTCGGACATAAACTTGTCCCAAGAGAGGTCCTAGGTTAGCTCCGCTAAGTCGATGCTCCGGATCTGGAATCTTAATCTGAGTGTTGCCAATCCATACCCAACCATATGGAGTACGCTTCCAGCCACATCCATGCCTAGTCCAGGTAGTAATCTCCATGTGATACTCCATTTGCCCGTTGGGATACCAGTGGCACCGATATGCCAACGAACAGGAGGGAGTTAGCGATCAGAAAGAAGAATCGTCGACATTGTGGATTTACCGCAGGCGGGATATTAAGACAGCACACACAATACAAACAAGGCACACACAACACATCACTCAAACATAACATCATATTATTAGCATTATCGCAACTCTTATTATTAACATTCTTTATCTTGCTCAACTTATTATCATTTTTACATAAACCTCTTTTCTCTCATTTACTTCTTCATTCTCAATTCCCAATCCTTCACTTATTTCCTTTCCTATTCAAGGGTTTCATTTCTTCCTTTCACACTTTCCATTCTCATCATCAACCATCCATAGGCTTTTACTTTTCTTAATTACACTTCTTTTCTTATCAAGTCTTATTAATTATAACCATCGATGATTGAGGGGGGTTAAAGAATCATCGAGGCACACGTCCGTTCGTAGTTAGCACTCACATCTCAAGTCTACATCTCCTCGGCCATCCATCCACCTAGTCGGAAGCAAACAGGAGTACAGGACCTTTACCGTGCGGGCACGACAGCTGTCACACAATCAATTGGTCCCGGACCAGGAGGACTACAGCCTCAAATCATATCATATCAATTCAATTCATATATAATCATGGCACACTGTCTCAACTCACAGTGGCAAACAAGATGCCCCACTTCTGTCCCTCTCACTTTTCTAGATTTGCAATCTAGGGGGCGACAGTACTAATTCTAGACGATCATGCAGAACTTACCACGACATTGGACCCAGTCCCTACCACGTTCGTATACCACTTCTGGAGTTCGTTCTGCCTAGAAAAGTACTCTAGACTTCTTGACGTTTCACCGTCATTGTCCTCCCCTAATGCAATCTCCTCCTAAGTATCCGCAGATACTTATGGTTCCTTCCTCTCCACTACTTCGGGTTAACTAATACCTCACCGCGTTCGCTGTTAATGTCTTTTAAAGTCTTTTATCTTTTTAATTAACCTAATGATCGGCTCACCCTTCGTACATCCCTTCAATGAGTCCCGACCGCTATCTTTGCATTGCCTTTCCTTTCATTTCACACTTGGCACAGAGCGGGATCACATTCACAGCTTGAATCTCATCACAAAAACTTTTCTCAAAACAACCCTTTAATAAAAATCTCTTTTCGTAAACTTTCTAAAAAAAATCTCACTTCACAACTCCTTTTCAAAATTTTCATTTCGTAAAACCTCTTCCAAAAACTTCAGTTCATTAATCCTTTTCTAAAAATTTCATTTCATGAATCTTTTCAAAAATCTTCTTTCGAAAACTCATTTCAAAAATCTCTTTTCGAATTCCTTTTTCAAAAATCTCTTTTCGCAATTTCTTTTCGAAAATTTGTTTTGGAAAATTTTTCTCATTTTGGGAACCCCTTCAAAATTACATTTTGTAAACTCTTTTCAAAAATCACATTTTGGGAACCCCTTTCGAAATTTCATTTCGTAAATTTATTTTTGTAAACTATTTTTCAAAATCTCATTTTCGTAATCCTTTTCAAAAATTTCTTTTCAAGAGTTTTTCTCAAAAACTTTCTCTTCTTGAGAACTAGTGGAGGAGCAAGCTCAACTCAACGCTAGTCTCAGTCCCAGAAATATTAACAAGAATCAAGCTTCACTCTCATCACTTATCACTATCAACAATCCTTCCCAGCTCTGGCTCGCTCGCATCGTATCATTAAATCTTTTCCAACCTCGTCTCTTATCCCTTTTTAATCATTCTTAATCTCTTATCATCATCTTCATTCTTAATGTCTTATCAAGGCTGCCTGGTTCCATTAGGACTTAAGCCAAACAGGGATTATCTCTTTTCTTGGTGTCGTTTATTTCTGATCTCTGTTATTATCATTATTACCAATTATTTCACATTATCTCATTTCAACAATTTAAAATATCAGCATGCATAGATAAACAAATATAAACAACACAACATCAGCATACAAACATCACACAGAACAGTGTGGTCTTTGTCTTATTCATATAAGTGGCCACACAAAGCACACAATTGCCACTATACTACTGACTCAGAACCACTGAGTTCCGATCTTTGAGCCAATACGGAACGTCCTAATATATCACCTACTACCACGGTGTCTTAGGAAAGCTACTCTCTCACCTGAGGTCCAGCGATTCAATGCGTACAATCTTCTTGAATCCTTGTTGCTGCCACTGCCTTAATCCCTCATCTATAACATCCCTCGTATTAATTAAAAACACATTTTCATTACACCCTTTTATTAAGAAAAATCTTTTCTTATCTTAAAACGTTCTTTGTTCCTCGTTGGAAAAACACGATCGTTTTCGTAAAACATGCTAACGTTTTTTAGTTCTTCAAATACTTCAAAACCATTTTGAAAACATCAAATAAAATAATTTAAATCAATTGGTTAGGTTGCTGGTCTGTCTTGGACAGCACCTTAACCTTATTCAAAAACACCGAAAAATTCACCGGTTTCAATCCGGGTTTTTCTAAAATCAGTTATCATTTAAAAACCAAACTTTGAGTCTCATAAACACAATTTTAGAAATCAAGAAACTACTTTAAATAAACTTGGACAGCAAGGAATTGTTTCACAAAAATCACTTTAATAAAATCCGAAAGCATCGTAAAAACACTTTTTGTTTCAAATACTCTTTAGGTCAATATTAATTCTTTAAAAACTCAAGTTTTTATTATAAAACAAATCTTAAATACAATCTCACAAACTCAAACAAACCAAACCAAACAGTTTCAAAACCAAGCACACACAATCAACAACACACTTTGATCAATCAAATCACATAAGCACTTAACCTATTACTTAACTTAATCCCAAACAAGCATTCATTCTCAAGTAAACACTTTCACAAATCAAACACTTAAGTAAATTAGTCAACAAATAATTAATTTCAAAAACATTTCACTTTTATAAAACAAAAGCACTTAGGAATATCCAAACTCACAAACCGAATACTCACATACATAATCATTCAAATGCAAAACTTTTTCTTAAACCCAATTAGCTTAGCATTATTTCACAAAATATATTCATTATTTCTAGGTTACTTTATGGAAAAGATTCCTAATATAATTAACATGCATAGACCGAAAATTATTACAAATCCAAGCAAGATTTATTCATCATAAAACACACCAAATCATGCAATTATTTATTCTTTTTCTTAGCAAAACCCGTGAGCTACAACTTTGGAAAATAATCAAACTTAAATTTATTTTTCTTTAACTTAAATCAAATCAAAGAGCATGCAAGAACATAGAGCATACATCAAGTTCTTTCAAAATAAAAAGCATGGATTTTAATTTTCATCAAACATAGCCGAATGCAACATGTATAAACTTAACTCTTGGATCAAATCATGTTCATGCAAAGAAAATCATTTTAAAGCTTATCTCCTTAATTTTCTTCCAAAAACCGAGGCATGCAATAAAAGAAAACATAATCATTTCATTTAAAATTAACATGCATGCACTTAAATCATGTAGATCAAGTCATAAAATTAAACATAAGAGCACAATTCAAAGACAAAAATCATTTTAGATGAAAAGGGACCAAAACCGAGACACACTTTGAGAAAATAAGAAAGCTTTTGTTCAAAGATCACATATAAAATTCAAGATCAAAACAAAATCAAAGATCAAAACACAAATCAAAACATGCAAAGGTTCAAGACCATATAAATCATCATCAAACAACATGCAAGGCCAAAAATTTCAAAAACAAGTTTAGGTCACATAGTGATTTACCAAATAAACACTTAAACACCTCATGATTCACGGTTTTAAGCACTAAAACCTAACATGCAAGAAGATCGACTTCAAGTTCACAAATATCATAAACAAAACTTTAGATCAAAGAGATTTAACTTAAAAACATTAAGATCTACCATGGAAAACATCAACCGAGTCATCGAGCACAAAGTTTAACATATTACAAAACATTTTTAGTCCTTAAAAGTTCAAGATCAAAGAATAATAACACATAACTCATCTCTCAAGTCATAAAAATTAACATGCAAAAAAAAAAAAGAATTAAGATCTATAAACTAAAAGGGAAAAACTTAAACTATTACATTCCTCTTGATCCTCAAGTCATCTACCAAGAAGGGTTGATCTCCTAATCTTCATACACTTAAATCTTCAAGGGAAACTTGGATCTAGCCTTGAAATATCCTTCTTCTTCCTTCTCCTAACTCACGGCCTCCTCTTCTCTCTCTCTCTCTATATATATATATATATTTTTTTTTCTTAGTCTAAGAGTTTTGATGGACTCTTAGAGTTTGTGTTTGATTTTGGTGTGAAGGAAATGAAAATGAGTTGGAGGAAATGAACTATGGCTTCACCTATATATAGACCCACGAATTCTTCCTCTTTTGCCCTCATGAAATTCGGTCCATGTACAAATGGGAGGGGTAGTTTCGGCTCTTCAAATTTTTGCATGGGTGGAGATTATCATCTCTAAGGGGACAATGTAGGGTGTATAAGGTGCTTAGGGGTCATTTTAGGTGCAAAGACTTGTTGGCTTTTCCTTAGGGTTTCCACTAATTTGGTTAGGTCTTGGTTAGGATTTGGTTCACTTGGTTACTTGTCTAACACTTAGGAAAATTCTAAGCTTTCACCCACACATACATACATACACGGCACACACACACATACATACACATATACATATCATATACACACATACATGCGCACACACGTTACACTCATACATTCATGCATACATCATCACATTCCTTCACTAATTAAAATTTCACATAATCCTAAGCCTACATACATATAAGGCCGTACATACATATACATGCACACACACGTATAAATAAATTTTCGTCCTTAGAAAATTATTCATGTATAATAATCATAATAACACCAAAAATATCAAGCACATATTTTTAGAAATTAAAACACCTTCTCATAAAACTTCTTGTTGAAAAATTCACCATTTCCTTAAAAGAATTTTAAACACATAATTTTTTCCAAAACTCAACTTTAAAACTCATAACATTATTTCTTGAAAAATCATTCCTTTAAAATCGTTTACCACTTTGAAAACGTGAATAAAGAAATTTATATAAGAAAATATTCTTTCAAAAATACTTTTCTCAAAAATAATTCTTTTTAGAAATTAAAACAGTACGAGGATTTTGAGGGGTGTTACACTTTCTCTCACGGCCTCACACCCTTTCTCTATGGGTCTCAAGAGCTTGATGTTGCTCTTGGGACTAAGTGTGTGTGGAAGAAAGAAATGAAGAAGGAAATAGAGAATGAGATGAAGAATGAACCAAGGCCATCACTTTCACACATATATATAGGCAAACCGTGAAATCTCTCTTTTGTCGTTGGTTTAATTCAGTCATGGTGCAAATGTGAGGGGTAGTTTTGGCTCTTTAATTTTTTGCATGGGTGGATTTTAGCAAGGGAACAAGGAGGATCAATTTAGGGCTTTAGGTCCCTTCATGTCTAATTAATTCTACTACTTAAGTTTTTCTACCCATTAATTCCCTTATGGTTCTAATCTACCCCATTAGCTCCTTGTCTTAAAAAAAATAAAATCCTAGCTCACATACATACATACACATACATATACATAGGAAATAAATTTTTCTCATACAATTACTCATGTTAAAAAAAATCACAATTTCCTTAAAGCATAAAAACATTAAATATATAATCATTCCAAAACTCAATTTCTAAAACTCATAGTAGCATTTCACGAAAACCATTCCTTTTAAAATCATTCACCACTTTGAAGTCATAAAATAAGAAATTCATTCAAGGAAATACTCTTTTAAAAACACTTTCTCAAAAATAATTCTCTTTAGTACTTAAAACAAGACGAGGAATTTGCGGGTCGTCACATTCTCTCCAACGTAAAGATTTCTCGTCCCCGAGAAATACGTTGCGGATTGGGCAGCAGGGCCTAAAAATTCTCGCATTACGGTAAGGTTCATGGAAACATTCTCGTTCTCGCTTCGCGGTCGTCCTTCCTTTACTGGAATTATTTACTTTGCTGTTCTCCTCGTTCGTGGCTTTCGGATGAAGAAGCTCCACTTGTACTACTACTTGCGTGTCGAATCGGGTCAAGTCCAACGGACTAACTGAAGAAGATATCGCTCTTTTAACTGATCGTTGTTACAGAGAGTCCAACTGTAGGTACAGACTTAGGGAAAATCAAGCAAACATAAAGTCACACATCTCCAAGAGTACTAGGTTTCACACAAAATCCTTAAATACTCACTACTTTCTATAACTTTGGATTTCCACTAACTCCCAACAATCACTCCTTCCTTTAATTCTCCTTCTAACTCTAAAGCTTTCATCCATTATTTCTCCGACTTAAGGGGAATTCTATGGCAACTTTGGTTCTACTTCCTCAAAACATCTCCACTTTTCTCGTTAGATTCATCCTAAACATCAATCATTCCTATTACTTTCATCATCTAAACCTCTGGTTATGGTGTAAGGTAATCCTAGTCATCAAATTTTCCTCATAATCTCCTCTAATAACCGGTAACATACACCTCTTTTCTTCCTTGTAACTCCCCAACTCGGATCAAACTTATAGCTAAATCCACTGTGGTCTTATCCTCTCATTCAATTTCAACCATCGATCCATCCATAATCATTCAAGCCTAAGCTATCTGGGTAACTTTTAACACTTTCATCTCCACCATTCATGCTACGGGATTTCAGAAAGGATCGGTAAGGCTATGGTTTAATAGTAAGGCTTATGAAGAAAAGGTTCGAATTTTAACTAAACTGACTATTTTTGTTGAAACAATTCAACAAACACGGGAATTCGGGGATAACATCCTACATCCTTAAAGGTAATAACTACCCCTGTACAAAAAGGTACGTCAAGGTCAACAACTTGGGTATAACAATCACAAATGAAACATCAAAGGTTATGGGGTCTCAACATAGGATCTATTCGCTCTCTACTCGCTCTACTTCCTTCCAACTACTTAACCAACAGGTTCCTTAGACTAACACAGCAGGCACTAGACCACAATTAAAATCTCACATCCTAGAAAGACGAGAACTTGAACTTATACTCCTATCCTTGCACTAGCAAACACACACAGTCACACAAACAAAGCATGTAAGCCCATGCTTAAGGCCGCTAAGGATTACCATAAGCTCTGATACCATTCTGTAACAACCCGATTTTCGTAACCCGAAATAAACAACTTTTATTTAACAAGTTTGCAAAAATGAGGCCAATTTTTTTTTTTGTAAAACATTGTTGAAGTGTCATAGGAACACTTAGCATTCTTTTACCAAAAACCGAGTTGTTACTAAAACATTTGTTTCCATAAAACTTTCATCTTCATAAAATAACTTGATTCCAAAAAGCATGGTAATTCATTGCATTGGATCAAAAGTGTTTACAACGATGTCCAAAAGATTACATTGTTTGTGACATCCCTTATTTTCCTAACAACGATAAATAAATTTTCATTAAAGAAGAATTTTGAGATGTCGTTTTACAAAGGATTTTCGATGGGTATTTTATTCGATTACGTAATCAATTGTCGATTTTACGAAATTTTGGTAAACAAAGATTTTTATAGAGTTCAAGCAAATGATTTTATTGAGTTTGGAAATGAATTTCTTTGTGCATTTAACCTAATTGATTTAAGAATTGATTAAAGGAGTTTTGATTTCATGATGGATTTCTACACTTTGGAATTTAATCCACTTGTGTTAAAATTTCATGTGTTTGTTTTTCTAAGGTTTTCGATGAATTGTTTTACTTAAGGTTTAATTAAGATTTTATCTTCTTAAATTAATTCATATGGTTTTATGGTTTTAAGGTGGAAAATTATTTCTACCCTAAGTTTCAAAAATCAAAGTCCAAGCATCTTATCATACCCTTAATCTAGAATCATCTCTAGAAACCCTAATTTGCATCTCTAATCTTTGATTAAACCCTAATCTTTGATTAAACCTTAATCAAGTTCCTAATCCTTGATTAAGTACTTAATCACTTTCTTAAACTCTAAACCCTCAAGGTTAGTGAACTAACCTAGAATTAGTTTTCCCTAAAACTATACTAGAATGGATTAAGTCTTTGATTAGTACCTTAACCCTTGATTAAGCCCTAAACTCTAAGGATTAGTGGACTAAACCTTATTTAGTTTTCCTAATCCTACCTTAATCATGATTAGATCCTAATTAGTACCTTGAACCTAGATTAACTAACCTAATCTACCCTTAACCCCTCCTTAACCGAATTCTCCTTCCTAATGCACACTTACATGTGCATTACTTGGCCTCCGAGTTTGTTTACTTGGTCTCCAAGTTGGCTTACTTAATGGCCAAGTTGATGACATCATCATGGTGACCTAAGCATGACCTAAAGGAGGAAGAAAAAGAAAAGAAATAGAAAAGAAATAGAAAGGAAACCGTGGGGAGGGAAATGAAAACCAAGCCCAAGCCCAAATCATGTGTAAACATATAAGCAAGCATGCACACCCTTCACTTAGTCTTTTCTTCATTTCACTCATTCTAAACACTTCACACTAAGAGCAAAATCAAGCTCTTAGTGAGAGAAAGAGAAGAGAACCGTGAGGGAGGAAGAGGAGAAGAACCAAACCCCAAACACAACACCAATCTCAAACACAACATAAGTAAAGGAAATCAAACCAAGAGAGTGAAGAAGAGAAGGAGAAACCGTGGGCTTAAGGGAAAGAGGGAGTGAAACCGTGAGGAGTAAGGAGAGAAACCAAAGAGCAAACTCAAAGACTTGGACTTGATTTTGAAGCTTTTGTTGACGTAAGCATTTTTATTTCATGATCTTAAAGTTCTTAATCTCTTTTCTTTGATTCATTTTCGATTTTCATGTTTTCCTTCTAAAGTCTTGATTTTTGTTGGAAAAAGTTAATGCATGTTGGTTTTGAAGTTAGATCTAGTGTTTTCACACACATGCATGTTGGTTTTGAAGTTAGATCTAGTGTTTTCACACACATGCATGTTGATTTCTAAACTTGATTTTGAAGCTTTTGCTAAGAAAGTGTTTTCTTTCATGATTTTGAGTTATCTCATGAACTCATTCATTTTCTTCTTGATTTCTTAAAGTGTTTTAAGAAAAAGTTTGATTTTGAGTTTGCATGAAGGATTTTTCAAGAGATCTAGTGTTTTTATTTACATGCATGTCAAGATCAATGTCTAAACTATGATATATTTGATGCTTGTGTTTTGATGCAAAAGGTTTTTGAAAAAGATTGAATTTTTCTTAGTGATTTCCTTGTGATGGTCACGGTTTTGGCCCATTCTTGGTTCAAAATGATTTTGATCTTTGATTTGCAGTTTCATGATTGATTATGAGTTGATCTATGGTGTTCCTAAACTATGAGTTGTTGATTTACACAAATCTTTCCATTTTTCTTTTGTATGTCACGGTTAAAGTTTGATTTGAAGGAAAATGATTTTTATGTTCATGCATGTAGGATTTTTGTCTTGATCTACTATTTTTAAATGCATGCATGTAAAGATCTAGTGAAAAGGAGTACGCTTTGATGTTAGTTTTGATTTTACTCTTAAAGCCTTGATCCTGATTCTTGAGTGTTGATGCATGTTTGATTTTCTTTGAGATTTATTAATTCTAAATACATGCATGTCAAGATCTAGGTTAGTTTAATTCAACCCTTGATGTTTAGTTTAAAAGGCTTGATTTTTATTTATAAATGTTGATGTTTGTTTCAAGACTAGATCTAGTGCTTTTAAGTACATGCATGTTGAATTTGGACTTGAAATAAATTGATTTGATGCATGTTGTATTTGAGTTAAAGTAAATTGTTTTCATGATATATTGATTCGGTTTTTGAAGGAAAAATAATTGGTGGATCAATTTTTGTGTTGATTTGTATGAGAAAGTGCTTATGATAATTGTTTGACAAAAAGTTTAAGTCTTTATTCATGCATGTAAATAAATTCGGTCCAAGCATGAAAAATAGGTGAATGAGTTTATCCTTGAATATATGTTGATGATTTGTTAAGCTTTATTATTTTCTTGAGTGTATTTTTGATTTTCATGAAAAGAAATGAATGAACAAGTTTGTTTGATAAAAGCTTGGTGCTGAAATTGTAATGTGTGTGATGTTAACCTTGATGAATGATATTTGTACATGTTCAATAATTTTGAAATTTTGTCACTGGTTTAAGTATGTTAAAATGAGCTTCTCTGAATTTTTGAATGATTTTTGGAATTGATTTCCTATTTCTATGAGAGCTAACTTTGTGAGGACAATTTTGAGAAAACAAGTTTTTTCGATTTAAAGATGGGCAGAATTTTCAAACTTGTTATACTCTAAATTGCTTGAAATTTTTATGGTAGCTACTTAAACATGTCGTGTAACTCTTTGTAAATTTGAGGTGATTTGGAGTTGGTTTGATATTTTTACCAATTGAGAAACAGTGAACTGTTTGATTCAGATTTTCCGGACTTAGTGACGAATTTAATTGAAAAAGTATGACTTGCACAACTCCAAATAATCTGAAATTTTTATGATATGGTCTTGACTGTATGAGGAAAGTTTATACCAATTTTCATGCAATTCGGAGTTGAAACACTACTTTTAATCATGACATTTGGCCTCAGGCCAGCAACAGTTCTATCTTGCTTTTCATACGAAATCTGATTTGAAACCTAGCTTAAGATTGTTCAAATGACTTGAAATTTTTATGTGATAAACTTTGACATATATGTGTATGTTCTGGAAATTTTGAGGATTAAAAAAATTGATTTGGTATAGTTTTAGATTTTATCTTTTGTGCTTTTCCGTAATCGAACAAAAGCTTTATTTAAATGTTTTCGACAAATATGAATTTTGTACTTTATTTTGTGACTTGGCTGGACCTGTATTATTATCATAATGTCTTGAAATAATTGAATGAGTGATTGATTGATGCTATGTTTGGACTATGCATGAATGAGTTTGCAAGATAATTGTTTACGGTGTTTAGGTCTAGGCTATTGGTTTGAAATTATGATTTGAGAATGTGCTATGTGCTATGTGCCAAATGATTTGTTTTAGGTGGTGCATGTTAATTGAACTTCCTTGTTTAAGTATTTTGGAATTGTTTATTTGATAAGAGAAGTGAAGGAAAATGAGTTATTTAATAAGTTACGATGTTGTTAATTGATTTTTGAAAAGAATTTGGTTCTTTGAGAAAGTATTGGGCTTATTGGTTGCTGCCTCATTTTGTTACATGGTGTTATACTTGAAAATATATTTTTTAAGTGTTTGAGCTTGAGAAATTGTTAATCAAAGTGTTTGTTTAATTGTTTTCAAGATACTTAACTTGTTTATGGATTTAAATTGGTTTTGGACAATGGAAAATGAACTTGAGACTTAGAACATGATGCTGTCCAGATTTTTTCTAAGTTGTATTTCTTTTTTAAAAATATTTTTAAAGTGATTTGAAGTTGAGTTTTGATGAGTACTTAATATAAGATAAAGTTGGTTTAAAAAGTGCAATTTTACGGTGTTTTCGGATTTTCTAAAGAGTGTTTTATGGGCTTGTATCTTTTCTGTCCAGATTTTATTTAAAATGTTTTTCAATCCTGAAAATGTGTTTGGTTGGTTTGAAGTTTAAGTTTTAAGTGGTATGTGATTTAAGAAAAGTTGGATTTCAAAAGTGACGTTATCTAATGTTTTCGGGTTCGAGCGAGCTGCTGTCCAAGACGGACCATCAACCGAACCATTTATTTAAAATGATTTCGTTGATTTCTTATAATGGTTTCAAAGTATTTAAAGTACAGTGAAAGTTGGATTTGATTTGAGAAAATCTTGACGTTTTACGATTTTCCGACAAGTGAAAGGAGTTTTCAAAAAAACACGTTTTGATTCTGAGTAGGACGATTCTTTAAATAGACTAGTAACGTTAGTATCTCCTATTTAGTACAAGGCACGTATAAGTCAGGAAGTTGGAGCAGCTGACGCTAGGGAGGACCCACAACGGTTTCGAACAAAGTATTTGCTGGAGTCGAGGTGAGAGAGAAGCTTCCCTAAGACACCGTGGTATTTAGGTAACATATTAGGACGTTCCGGATCATCTCAAAGATCGGAACTTGGTGGTTCTGAGTCAGTAGTATAGTGGCAATTGTTTGTGTTGTGTGGCCACTTATACGAAGGAGACAAAGACCACGTATTGTTGTGTGACGAATTTATATGCTGATGATGTGATATAATATGTTTATGTTATCTGCTTAAATGTTTCATTATGCATGATGATAATTGAATTGTTAATTAATAAGAATAGTAAAGACATTAGAAAACTATAAGAAATCCCCCAAAGAATAGAACAGAACTCTAACGGATAAGACACGCTATGGAACTGGATGATGCTGATGCGCCCGAGTACGTGGATCGAGCTGATGACACGGCTAAGGGACTAGCATATGGGCGGCGACGATGCCTTCGGACGCGGACGCAACGATTGCAGAGTTCTACAGAGACAATCCCCGTATGGTCGTAGCCATATGTTGGAGTGATTTAAGATAGGTCGGAGCCTATCTATCAAAGATTGATGGATATCCCGCATATAGTCGGAGCCCGTCCGAATGATTATTGATATCCCGCATATAGTCGGAGCTATATGCCGAAGTTGGTTCTGAATGGGTCGGAGCCCGTCAGAATGATTATTGATATCCCGCATATAGTCGGAGCTATATGTCGAAGTTGGTTCTGAATGGGTCGGAGCCCGTCAGAATAATTATGATATCTCGCATATGGTCGGAGCCGTATGCCGAAAGTGATTCAGGATGGGTCGATGCCCATCAAACATATTGGTCGAGTCCCACAGAAGCATTCCGCATATGGTCGGAGCTGTATGACGGAGATGACTTAGGATGGATCGATGTTAGGATAATCAAGTATAACCTCACGACTTAGAACCCTAACCCGAAGTAGTGGAGAGGAAGATACACCTGAATTACCCTTGTGGTGTTCAGCTGGATGATTAAGATAGGGGACGACAATGACGGTGATTCGTCAAGAAGCCTTGAGAAGTCTGTCTAGGTGGGAAAAACCATAGGGGCCCTGGCTTACTGATCGAAGCTGGTAACCCAAGGGTGTGGACGAAGTACCACATGATCACTAGACGGATGACTGACACCCCCCTTGACTAAATCTTGACCAGTGAGAGGGATGCTCAAACACGGTTGGATGTGCCCTTTTTCTCGAGACATTATTTATTTTGCCATCCGTAAAATTCCGGTGTGGTTAGAGATCCTGTACTCCTGATTGCTTCCGACTAGGTGGAGGGATTCCGAGGAGATGTAGACCCAAAACCATAAAGCCTGAACTTCCGATATTATGGACTCGATAAATATGAACTAAGAGATTTTGATTCCATGAGATAATTGATCAAGAGATCCCCGCAAGTGAAAGATTCGTAAGAGGTGTTCGAGAAAAGCACGGAAGAAAGAAAGAATTATACGTCGCGAAGAGACTAACGATATCGATAAACGAAAGTAAGCTTATGTTAATGAATGATTAATTTATGATGAACTTAATTATGAATGTGATGATGCAAATATGTTATCTTGTTGTGGTGTATTTATATTGTATTGTTGTGCTGTGAATATGTAATGTTGTATGCTTGTATTGTCTTAATATTTTGCCTATCGTAAACCCACACCGTCGACGATGCGTCGTTCGGAATGCTTACTCTCTCTGTCTTCCCCCTTCCCTGTGGACTTCTGTGATGATGTCCACAGGTGACAGAGAAAGTAAATTATCTTGGGAATCGGTGCTTCAAGTGACGGCCTACGAAGACAAGACCGAGATGGAGTCTCGAAAGAGAAGAAGGTCAAGCTCGGCTCGAGGACTTGATGGTTGATGATTCGACCCTCCTGAGGAGCATTGTGTTGGATGGAGGTCTACTGTCATAGCATCTATGTTCAAGTGTTGTACTCCCTTAGCAGGTACTTGGACATCATTAGTTGCATCCACATGTACACCCGAAAGATGTTTTAAAAAGCTGGATAATCAATGTTAAGTTTTCTGGTTAACATAAAAGATGGACTTTTAAATGTGATTTGTGAAAGTAAGTTTCAAAGTGCGATGTTTCGTGTAACATCCCAAATTTTAAACCCAAAGACGAATAAGTAAATAATAGTTGGAATAAAGGAAATAATGATAATAAACTACAAACAGTTATTTAAAAGAATTATTTTAACATTAGGAAAGGATAACAATAATGATAAGGTTAGAAAAGAAAGGAGCATTAAATTGAAGTTAGGAACAGGCCAGAAAAATAGATAATTCGGTACTAAAACATAACAAAGGGTAGAAAATTAAAATAAAAGATTTAAGACTCAAAACACAATTCCCACCGTTGGATATGAAGGTATGATTTTTAGGAAGTTGCTCGTCAAATTTGAGCAAGATCCGACGGTGAATGAAGAAGTTATGGTAATTTGAAGATAGGGGGAAAATAGAAGAAAAATAGAAAAGCAAACTAGCAGTATCTGATCATTATACTCGAGTATTTTGTGAAACACTCGAGTATTTTGGGTCCAAATACTCGAGTATTTAAAGAAATACTCGAGTATTCTGCGATCTGCAACATTAAAAACGCGTTTTGGGGCTGAAACCCCCCATTTCAACCCCTCTTTCTCTCTCTCCACACCCTTTCTCTCCTCCCTCCGCCGAACCACCGCCGGAGCCACCCAAAAACCGCCGTCATCTCTTAGCCCTTCCTCCCCTCCAACCGTTCTCTCTCTCCTTCCCTCACAATCTCTCTCTCTTCCCTTTATCACTCTCTCTCCTCCGGTCTCCTCCACCACGCCCCTGGCCGGCCACCACCGCCGCCACGAACCACCACCACCACTATCATAGACCTTCCTCTCTCTTCCTTCTCTTGGCCTTTCTCTCTCTTTCCCGTCGGCCGAGCTTTCTCTCTCTTTCCCGTTACCGACCCGTGATCGTGTCGGGCTTGTGTCGGGTGCTCCGAAGTTCGAAGCTCTCACCTTGGTTCAGCCCGTGATCGTGCTAGCCGCCGACGTCGACCGTCATCGACCCGTTCATCACCCCGGGTCGCTAAAGCTTCACGGATCGCCACTCCCTCTCCGAAGTTGAGGTTATCTCTCTCTACTTTCGTCAACCGAGGTAAGAAGGGTCGTATTACCTCTATTTAAAAAGTAAATTCTAGGAGTTTATAGTGGTGACTAAGAATAGGGTAATTAAGGAATAAGTTAATGAACCTTAGGGTAGTTCCCGCAAATATAAATGATTTATTTAAAATTGACAATGGAATTTAATTTGGATGTGTATAGAATGAGTCCCGGAGTGAATGAATATGATAGGATATTAAAAGAGTTAATATGGAATTAAAGTGTAGAAAAACACAAAATAAATCGAGGGAAATTAGTTAAGGGAAATTAGCGAAACGTGAGAGTAAAATAGTATAGAGTATTTGTAATAGGCAAAGGGTGTAGAATGAGTTAAAACTAAAGGTGAGGAAAAAGAGGAATTAGAGCACGGAAGGAATAAGTAAGCACGGAGTAAACCTAGTTAAGAGTGGTCGGGTAGTAATGAAATCGAAACGAAAATGATAAACTAAATTCCAAATACAAGAGGGTAATAGGTAAAAGAACTTAGCGAAAGGGTGATAAGACAAATAGAGAGGAATTATATAAATAATTAAGAATTCAAAAAGGGGAGTAGAGTATAACGACTATACTAATGCTAAGTGAAGTTAGATGTAAGTGAGAATAATTAATAAAAATAATAAGCAAAAAGGAAAAGGAAGAGAAGAAGAAAAAGAAAAGAAAGAGGAATGGAATTAATTAAGAGTTAGTGACGAGAATTAAAATGTAATGTATATGGCTAAATCAAGCAAAGTTAAATGAGAATGAGAATTATTAATGAATTGAATATATTTAAAATAAACAAGAATTAAAGAGAATTAAGGGACTAAAAGAAAAGAGAAAAGACTAAGACGAGTTAATAATGAGAAATAAAATAAACGTTAAATGGCACAGGTGGTTGTATTGGCCCTGTGGCCAAATAAAAAGGGTAAATGTCGCAGGTGGTTGTATTGACCCTGTGGCCTAATAAAAATGGTAAATGTCACAGGTGGTTGTATTGACCCTGTGGCACGACGCAGGTGGTTGTATTGACCCTGTGGCCTAAATAAAATGGTACATGTCACAGGTGGTTGTATTGACCCCGTGGCACGGCGCAGGTGGTTGTATTGACCCCGTGGCCTAAATAAAATGGTACATGTCACAAGTGGTTGTATTGACCCTGTGGCACGACGCAGGTGGTTGTATTGACCCTGTGGCCAAATAATAAAATGGTAAAAGGGAAGTTTATGTAGATCTCTGTTTGAGGTTACATAAACGAGATGGGTGTATACAGATCACTGTTTGTGGTTGTATACACGCATGCAGATCACTGTTTGTGGTTGCATACACAGTGTTTGCAGATCACTGTTTGTGGTTGCATACACGGTGTGTAGATCTCTGTTTGGGGTTACACACGATAGTATGGTGTAGATCTCTGTTTGAGGTTACACCCAATGGAAAGTGTAGATCTCTGTTTGAGGTTACACATAAAAGGAATAAAAAGGAAATAAAATTGGAAAAGGTAATGGAAATGGAATAAAAAGGAAATAAAAATGGAAAAGGTAACGAAAATGTTAGTAAAAAGGGAAAATGAATAATAGAATGGACATTGAAAAAGGAAATAAGAAAGTGAACAATAGGAATGATATAGGAATTAGAGGAAATAAATAAGGGTAATAATTATGGAAATGCTAAGTATAAGTGGCAAATGGAAAATGGATAAAGAATGGAAATGAGAGAATGATTAGAGGAATAGGAAATTAAACGGATATGAGAAGAATTAAAGGATTAGAAGAGAGCAATTAAATGAATAATGTATGCTAGGTATTGGGTAGGCTTAGTTTATTACTATGCCTCTTATAGGATTTACCTTTTTAAGTTCTGTGTAATGCTACCCTTCTTGCTACATTTTTGCAGGTACTGAAGTGGAGCTTACATAGGACATGGCCGAGCAGGACTTTCATTCCACTACGTGGAGTGAACATATATATATATATATATATATATGTTATTTTGAGTGGACAATTATTTTTGTAATTTAAAATATGTAATAGTTGTACGCCCTGAACTTGTACTACTTGGGCACTAGGATCTGTTATAAATATTAAACTGTGTGGGTTTATGTTTTTTTAAATATTTCTGGACTAACAGGTAAGAAGAAGAAATTTTTGGGGAAGTCCGAAAAACAGAGGAAACTCTGCCGGATTTTCCTAAGAATTTTTATAAGTAATTAAATTAAAAAGAAATTTTCAAACTCTGATTTTATTTAAAACCTATAAATTAACTAAATGAAGTGAGGGTGTTACATTTCGTAACATCTCGGTTTGGAACTTGAAGTATGACATGAGATATGAGAATCAATTTTCCGTTGCAAACTATTTTGATAAAAGGATTTTGGAAATGTTATGTGAAAAAAAAATTGGCCCAAGTTTTCACTACATTAATTAAAGAAATTATATTTTCAAGTTGTCAAATCGGGGTGTTACATTGTTCAATCTTTCAAAGGAGAAGTACTTAACCAACCAGAATTAAAAACTTAGCTCAATTACATGAATGGCTCATGGCTCGGTAATCCTTGACTCCAAACAATCACACTTAACTTAACCTAAACACACTACTTTCGCTTCCTTCTGATGAAGACAACAGGATGCGGCTTCATTTTCTTTTCTGATAATGTCTTCATACCGGAGGGTGCTACTACCTCGGTTGCTGATTCTCCTTCGGAACTGGGCTTTATCTCTACGCCAAACAGCTTCACAGACTTCTTTTTAGCTCCATCCCGTGGCGGTGGTTCATTACTATTGTATCCCAGCACGGATACACTTCGCAAACACGATCCCAGTGTTGATCTGCTCAGCTTGTGTTCTGGATCTGCAATCATCATCTGAGTAAATCCCCTCCACACCCATCCATAACGGGTGGGTTTCCAGCCACTTCCCTGACGACGCCATGTAGTAATCTCCAAACGATGCTCCATCTGCCCGTTGAGATACCAGCAACACCGATATGCCAACGAACAGGAGAGAGTAAGCGATCCGAACGACGCATCATCGACGGTGTGGGATTACAGTAGGTGAGATATCAAGATAATACAAACACAACAAAGCAACATACACACAACACATCATTCAAGTATATCATCATCATCATTATCATTATTATCATCATTATTATCAGCATTATTATCATCTTTCATTTTCTTGCCAACTTACTTTCACTTCTTATAAACATTCCTTCCATACTTCCCATTCTCATTTCTCTCTTGTTATTAATGTTTCATAAGCTTCTTCTTCTTATAATTATGAGTCTTCCTTTATTTTTAAACTTTTCTTATCATGTCTTATCGGATCATAGCCATCGATGATTGGGGAATTCTTAAATATCATCGAGGTACTCGTTTCGTTCTCAGTTAACACTCACGTCTACATACATCTCCTCGGTCATCCACCCAACCTAGTCGGAAGCTAACAGGAGTACATGACCTTTACCACGCGGGCACGACAGTTGTCTCAACAATTGGCTCCAAGCCAGGAGAACTGTAGAAAACTCGGGTACAGTCTCAAATCAATTCATATCATTTCACATCATATAATATCAAGGCACACTGTAGAAAACTCGGGTACAGTGGCAAATCAAGATGCCCCGTTCCAGTCCCTCTCACTGTTCCTGAAATGCCATAGGGGTGACAGCACTATTCTAGTTCCGGGTGCAGAACTTACCACGGCATTAGGACCCAGTCCCCACCACGTCTGGTTACCACATATGGAATTCGTTCCGCCCAGAATAGTACTCAAGGCATCATGACGTTTTACCGCCCTAGCCCACCCTATTGCATTCACAACCCGAATATCCCTGATATCCGGGGTACCTTCCTCTCCACTACTTCGATATCACACTCATGACTCACCGCATTCGCATTGTTATTGTCTTTTAAAGTCTTTTATCTTTTTAATTAATCTAAGGTCGGCCCATCCTTAGTGCATCCCTTCAACGAGTCCCGACCACTAACTTTTAACATCACTGTTCCTTTCTTTTCTCAATATAGCACAGAGCTGGGATCACATCGATAAACTCGTATCTCATTTCTCAATCTTTCTCAACATAACATTTCATAATCTTTCTCAAAACCTCATTTCATCATCTTTCTCAAAATCTCAAATCATAAACTTTCACAAAATCTCATTTCATAACTACCTCAAGGGTCTCAGTTCACAAAATTGCTTAAAGTCTCATTTCACAAACTTTCAAAAATCTTATTTCACAAACCTTCTAAAAATTTCCTTTCATCACTTTCTAAAAATCTCATTTCACAGAATATCTGAAAATCTCTTTTTTTTTTTACAAAATCGTTGAAAATCTCATTTCACAAACTTTTCTTGAAAACTCACTTCACGGACTTTTACAAAATCTCCTTTCACAAATTTTTCTTCGAAAATATCGTTTCAAAAACTTTTTCAAAAATTCTCATTTTTATAAACCTTTTCAAAAATCTCATTTCACAAGCTTTTCTTAAAACAACATTTCACAATTTCCTCAAAAATCTCGTTTCTCAAACTTTCACAAAATCTTATTTCACAAACTTTCTAAAATACAATTTCATTAAATTTCTAAAATATCGTTTCACAAGCTTTTCACAAAATCTCATTTCGCAAACTTTTCACAAAATCTCCTTTCACAATCTTTTTAAAATATCATTCCACAAACTTTCTCAAAAATCTCAGTTCGTAAACTTTTTCAAAAATCGCATTTCAGTGAGCACTAGTGGAGGAGCAAGCTCAACTCAACACAAGCCTCATTCCAACAATCATCAACAAAGGAGCCAAGCTCCACTCAGATCACATCTCGTTTCAACCTTACTTTCCCAGCTCTGGCACATCATCATTATTAGCATTAAATCCTTCCCCAATCTCAATCTCTTGATCTCTTCAAGTACCATTTGTATTAAAACATCAATTTAATTAATTAATTGTGAGGGTGTTACACAGTTCATTTCTTGTCGGTTAACGTAGAACATAATTATTTTCCTCAAAACGGTCTAATATTTTCTAGTACTTTAAGGTACTTCAAAACCATTTGAAAACATCATGTAAAATAATTTAAATCATTTAGTTTGGTTGTTGGTCCGTCTTGGACAGCACCTTAACCATGTTCGAAAACACCGAAAAATTCACCGTTTTCAATCCAGCTTCTTTCTAAATCAAATACCACTGGAAAATCATAATTTACATCACATGAACACGTTTTTAAAGTCAAGAAACAAGTTCAAACAATTCTGGACAGCAAGGAATTGTTTTTCACAAAAATCATTTTAAATAAAGATCCGAAAACACCGTAAAAGCACTTTTGTTTCAATTAATTCTTTAACTCAAACTAACACTTAAAAACTCAAGCTTTTATCATAAAACAAATCTTGGACAGCCACAAACACAATCCAAAAATCTCAAATAAATCAAATCGAATTATCATAAAATCAATTAATTTTCAGAACGTATTCAAATAACTTTCAAAACGCACTCAATTAACTTAACACTCAACAAACAACACTTTCACAATCAATCATTTAATCAGTCATTCAACACATGATTGTTTTCAAAACGATTTCATTTTTTTATTAAACAAAAACACTTAGTTATACATATATTCACAAACCGAATTGAACCAAACATATAAACCATGCACATTTGTTTTTCTTACTTTAAACAATTCGATTCCTTCCAAAAATCACTATGTAAATTTATTTTCATGCAACTAAATTTCCTAGACTTATCTATACTACATTGCCGAATAGAATCAAGGAAAACAAGCTAAAAAAATTACAAATCTATGACACACAAACCAACTAATTTATTTCAAGCACTTAAACTCCACTTTCTTTTTCATGAAACAAAATTATTTACTCTTCCTTTTTCTCTTGACCGAAGACACACACATATACATATTCAAATACAAAACTTTATCAAACAAATTTATTCAGTCATCTCCTTTATGAAAATAAAAATACACTTAAGAAAACGTTTAAACTTATCAATCCTTCCACATGCATTCAAAGTCAAATTCATTTACTTATTTTTCATACCCAAAACCATATAGAAAATAAATAATCACAACACAATTTCAAATGATTTAACTTTAATCCACAAGACATACTTATTACTCTAAGTCACTTCATGAAAAGAATCCTAGCCTAATTCACATGCATAGCCGAGTCTCATCATGACAAAACAAGATTTTTGGGTTCATTTTTCAACATGCAAAACACAAGATTCTTAAATCAAATCATGCTCTTTCTTACTCAAAATTTTAAAATTATCATTTTCTTTTTCAAGCATAAAACCGAATCATTATCACCACACAAACCAAGTTTTCATTTTAATTTTCTTACATGCACTTTAGAAATCCTTGAATCAAATAAAAATTAACATGCATGTACCCTTTTCATGAAAAACAAAACATAATCTTTTGGTTTTTGGCTCAAACCGAATCAACATCATCATAAATCAAGCTTTGATCTTCAAATCTTTAACATGCAAGAACACAAGAAATAGATCAAGTGAAAATCAAGACAAGCATCAAGAAAGGTTAGATCTTTTTGTTCAAAAATCACATGCAAAGTCCAAGAACAAAACTTTTTCAAGGATCAAGACAAAATCAAGGCTTTATTAAGATCAAATCAAAATCAAAACACTTTAACAACTCAAATCAATTTTTCTAACCATAAAGTTAACATGCAAGGACTTAGATCAAATTAAAAAGCATCAAGACTTAATCTTTAGTCATGACCGAATCATAGAGCTCATGATCTAGTGTTTTATAAGTTCATTTACTCTTAAAAATTTAAGATCAAGGTATAATCAACACATGCATGAGAAGATCAAGGCAAATAAATAAATTCAAACACAAGCTTTAAGCAAAACCGTGACAAAGAAAGATTACAAGCTAAAGATCCAAAATTTTTAACATAAATCTTCATGATCGATACTTAGAAATGACATGCATGAAGTTCCAACTTCAAGATCACTTCAAAATAAACACATGCATCACAAAACTTTTAAATTTAAACAAAGTTTATCATAAAGTCCTTTACAATCACAAGATTATTACACTTGAAACTCTCAAAAACTTAGATACTACCTTAAATCAAAACTTCTAACTTCAAGCTTCAAGATCTCTCTCTCTCTCTTCTCCCAAGGTTAGCTTCGGCCTCTTCTTCTTTTTGGTTGAGAGGTGATTTTCTTCTTAGTCTTTGAAGGAGGAAGTGTGTGAAGAAAGAAATCAAGGGTGTTAGGTTAAGAGGTTTTGATTTTCACTCTTCCTCTCCTCCTCTCTCTCACGGCCTCACTCCCTTTCTCTATGGGTCTCAAGAGCTTGATGTTGCTCTTGGGACTAAGTGTGTGTGGAAGAAAGAAATGAAGAAGGAAATAGAGAATGAGATGAAGAATGAACCAAGGCCAACACTTTCACACATATATATAGGCAAACCGTGAAATCTCTCTTTTGTCCTTGGTTGAATTCGGTCATGGTGCAAATGTGAGGGGTAGTTTTGGCTCTTTAATTTGTTGCATGGGTGGATTTTAGCAAGGGAACAAGGAGGAGCAATTTAGGGCTTTAGGTCCCTTCATGTCTAATTAATTCTACTACTTAAGTTTTTATACCCATTAATTCCCTTATGGTTCTAATCTACCCCATTAGCTCCTTGTCTTAAAAAAATAAAATCCTAGCTCACATACATACATACACATACACGTAGCACACATACACATATACATAGGAAATAAATTTTTCTCATACAATTACTCATGTTAAAAAAAATCACAATTTCCTTAAAGCATAAAAACATTAAATATATAATCATTCCAATACTCAATTTCTAAAACTCATAGTAGCATTTCACGAAAACCATTCCTTTTAAAATCATTCACTACTTTGAAGTCATAAAATAAGAAATTCATTCAAGGAAATACTCTTTTAAAAACACTTTCTCAAAAATAATTCTCTTTAGTACTTAAAACAAGACGAGGAATTTGCGGGTCGTCACATTCTCCCCAACTTAAAGATTTCTCGTCCCCGAGAAATACGTTGCGGATTAGGCAGCAGGGCCTAAAAATTCTCGCATTACAGTAAGGTTCATGGAAACATTCTCGTTCTCGCTTCGCGGTCGTCCTTCCTTTACTGGCATTATTTACTTTGTAGTGCTCCTCGTTCGTGGCTTTCGGATGTAGAAGCTCCACTCGTACTACTACTTGCGTGTCGAATCGGGTCAAGTCCAACGGACTAACCGAAGAAGATATCGCTCTTTTAACTGATCGTTGTTACAGAGAGTCCAACTGTAGGTACAGACTTAGGGAAAATCAAGCAAACATAAAGTCACACATCTCCAAGAGTACTAGGTTTCACACAAAATCCTTAAATACTCACTACTTTCTATAACTTTGGATTTCCACTAACTCCCAACAATCACTCCTTCCTTTAATTCTCCTTCTAACTCTAAAGCTTTCATCCATTATTTCTCCGACTTAAGGGGAATTCTATGGCAACTTTGGTTCTACTTCCTCAAAACATCTCCACTTTTCTCGTTAGATTCATCCTAAACATCAATCATGCCTATTACTTTCATCATCTAAACCTCTGGTTATGGTGTAAGGTAATCCTAGTCATCAAATTTTCCTCATAATCTCCTCTAATAACCGGTAACATACACCTCTTTTCTTCCTTGTAACTCCCCAACTTGGATCAAACTTACAGCTAAATCCAGTGTGGTCTTATCCTCTCATTCAATTTCAACCATCGATCCATCCATAATCATTCAAGCCTAAGCTATCTGGGTAACTTTAACACTTTCATCTCCACCATTGAAGCTACGAGATTTCAGAAAGGATCGGTAAGGCTATGGTTTAATAGTAAGGCTTATGAAGAAAAGGTTCGAATTTAACTAAACTGACTATTTTTGTTGAAACAATTCAACAAACACGGGAATTCGGGGATAACATCCTACATCCTTAAAGGTAATAACTACCCTTGTACAAAAAGGTACGTCAAGGTCAACAACTTGGGTATAACAAGCACAAATGAAACATCAAAGGTTATGGGGTCTCAACTTAGGATCTATTCGCTCTCTACTTGCTCTACTTCCTTCCAATTACTTAACCAACAGGTTCCTTAGACTAACACAACAGGCACTAGACCACAATTAAAATCTCACATCCTAGAAAGACGAGAACTTGAACTTATACTCCTATCCTTGCACTAGCAAACACACACAGTCACACAAACAAAGCATGTAAGCCCATGCTTAAGGCCACTAAGGATTACCATAAGCTCTGATACCATTCTGTAACAACCCGATTTTCGTAACCCGAAATAAACAACTTTTATTTAACAAGTTTGCAAAAATGAGGCCAAATTTTTTTTTGTAAAACATTGTTGAAGTGTCATAGGAACACTTAGCATTCTTTTACCGAAAACCGAGTTGTTACTAAAACATTTGTTTCCATAAAACTTTCATCTTCATCCAAAAAGCATGGTAATTCATTGCATTAGATCAAAAGTGTTTACAACGATGTCCAAAAGATTACATTGTTCAATCTTTCAAAGGAGAAGTACTTAACCAACCAGAATTAAAAACTTAGCTCAATTACATGAATGGCTCATGGCTCAGTAATCCTTGACTCCAAACAATCACACTTAACTTAAACTAAACACACTACTTTCGCTTCCTTCTGATTAAGACAACAGGATGCGGCTTCCTTTTCTTTTCTGATAATGTCTTCATACCGGAGGGTGCTACTACCTCGGTTGCTGATTCTCCTTGGGAACTGGGCTTTATCTCTATGCCAAACAGCTTCACAGACTTCTCTTTAGCTCCATCCCGTGGCGGTGGTTCATTACTATTGTATCCCAGCACGGATACACTTCGCAAACACGATCCCAGTGTTGATCTGCTCAGCTTGTGTTCTGGATCTGCAATCACCATCTGAGTATATCCCCTCCACACCCATTCATAACGGGTGGGTTTCCAGCCACTTCCCTGACGATGCCATGTAGTAATCTCCAAACGATGCTCCATCTGCCCGTTGAGATACCAGCAACACCGATATGCCAACGAACAGGAGAGAGTAAGCGATCCGAACGACGCATCGTCGACGGTGTGGGATTACAGTAGGCGAGATATCAAGACAATACAAACACAACAAAGCAACATACAAACAACACAACATTCAAGTATATTATCATCATCATTATCATTATTATCATCATTATTATCAACATTATTATCATCTTTCATTTTCTTGCCAACTTACTTTCACTTCTTATAAACATTCCTTCCATACTTCCCATTCTCATTTCTCTCTTGTTATTAATGTTTCATAAGCTTCTTCTTCTTATAATTATGAGTCTTCCTTTATTTTTAAACTTTTCTTATCATGTCTTATCGGATCATAGCCATCGATGATTGGGGAATTCTGAAATATCATCGAGGTACTCGTTTCGTTCTCAGTTAACACTCACGTCTACATCTCCTCGGTCATCCACCCAACCTAGTCGGAAGCTAACAGGAGTACAAGACCTTTACCACGCGGGCACGACAGCTGTCTCAACAATTGGCTCCAAGCCAGGAGAACTGTAGAAAACTCGGGTACAGTCTCAAATCAATTCATATCATTTCACATCATATTGTAACACCTTGGATTTATACCCTTAATTCCCCCTTATAATGAAATACGGACTTGAAAATTCCTTTTTATTATATTAAAATCAACCGTCAAACGGACGAAGTTTTGTTTGTTTTTCGGACTATTCCAAAATTTAACCTGTGGTAAACAATTTTAATTAAACAACAATTAGCCAGAAGGGCTTCAGAATATGAATATATAAATCATATCAAGGCCCTATGGGCTCCAAGTATTTCAGAGTGCATAAAATAATCAGAGTATTAGCGGAAATAATAAGTTTGAATATCAAAAACCAAAACATAATATTTTATGAAAACAAAGTGTCCTAAGCCTCACTCAAATATATATATATATATATATATATATATATATTAAATTTACATCAAAATAACGTAGGAGGCTTAGGTCTATAATATACTCTAATCCCCAATAACAACCCTACTCTCCCTGTAAGGGAAAGTACTCTTGCTCGGCCGGGGGCTGTGCCAACTCAATCTCCATACCTGAAAAATGTTAAGGGAGTGAGCATTACACATGAAATAGAAAGCAGTTTCTAACTAGACATAACAACCCACTAGGTCAAACACAACTAGCAAATAAAGCATATATTCACATCTAGCACGCCATACACATTTCATTATTTCCATATTCATCATTCATTCCAAACTTCCAATTTCATTATTCATTTCAACATCCATTTTCATTATTCATTTCACATTCCATTTCCTTTACTTTTTATTCTTTTCACATACTTACTTTATTTCGGTACATCACCCCAAATCAGAGGCCAATGTACAAATTCATTCAACATATTTACCACCTCAAAATAGAGGCCCTCATACTTTTCCTTATTTAAATTATGTGTCCCTCAAGTCAGAGGTCAACACTCCAATTTCTTAATTCACGGTGTGTCTCTCAGGTCAGAGGTCAACACACCAATACACATTTCATCCGGTGTCCCTCAGGTCAGAGATCAACACCCATTAACTTTAATTCATTTGGTGTCCCTCAGGTTAGAGGTCAACACCCATTCATTTCATTTCCTTTCGTGCCCCTCAGGTCAGAGGTCAACACACACTTTCATTTTAATTCATCTGGTGTCCCTCAGGTCAGAGGTCAACACTCAATCATTTTAATTCATTTTGTGTCCCTCAGGTCAGAGGTCAACACTTAAACATTTTATTCATCTTGTGTCCCTCAGGTCAGAGGTCAACACACTATCGTACTTCACCTCCACGCAGGAAGGTACCTCATACACTTGGCCTATGGGTACTTCACCTCCACACCGGAAGGTACCTCATACCATTGTACTTCACCTCCACACCGGAAGGTACCTCATACAATTTGGCCTGGTGGTACTTCACCTCCACATAGGAAGGTACCTCATACCCCCACATAGGTTATACTAAAACATCATTTTCATTATCAACAATTCATTACACATTTCCTCACATCAGAGGCCAAATCATACTTTCATCTTCTTACACAAACCATTATAACACATACATTTGCTCATTCATACGATATCCACATTCAATTCCCATATCCATCATCAAATCTTTCCAAATAGCCATCATGTTATTCACTAAGCATACACAATACCATTAATCACATTTTATCATACTTATTGGTCATGCGTTATACTCACTATTATTAGTCATTTTACCACTTGGTGGTCAACCTTATCCATTCATCACATACTCATTTTAAACATTTCGTCACATAATTAACATCATCATTTTACATTTAATTATTTGTTTCCCACTTCCACCTTTATGCACATTTAGCAATTAGTGTACAAATATATTCCACCAAAACATACATATTATCATCTTGTCATAATTTTGCTTTAACAACACATATATTCGTTTCCATTCCATTTTCTTCCTATATCAATTTATTCCACAACACCTACACATATTTGCAATAGCAGTTAATTATCATTTAATGCAAAGCTTTACAATTAAAATCAATAATCATAGAATTCATTTATGTCAACTTCACTATCACATTACCCAATTCCTCTTGCACTTCTTTGTAATCACTATCCAAGTTTCAATTGTTAAATAATTCATTTTCATATCATGGGGTTCTCTTTTCCTAGTCTTTACATTCAACATCATACCTATTTAATTGGTTAGAATTTTATATTCAATAACCTAGGGTTTTTAATCTAATTTTCTCCCCTAACACATAACCCTAACAAGCATTATATACTAACTAGAACCCACTCCCTAGAACAAGGCAAAACCCACCCCCTTACCTCAAACACTTGGAGATAAGGTGATTTTGCTTGCTCCAAGTTTGAAAGCCTTGCCACCAATTGAGTTAGAATCCAAAGGAAGAGGGAGGAACCTAATATAATTGCCATAACAAGAAGAGTTAGCATTTATGCCATAGCCTCTTGCCAAAACTCAAGAAAATGTGAAGCTTCCATGGCCTAGAGTTGAAAACCACCATGGAAGACAAGAGAGAGAAAGGGAAAACGAATTTAGAGAGAGAAAAGTGGAAATCCATGGCATTAAACACTTACTTGAAGTGAAGAAGGAAGAGATTTGTTGATGGAATGAAGAAATCCCACTTGTTCTTGGTGGATTTGATGATGGAGAATGGAATCCTAGGGGAGAGAGGAAGAGAGAAACGAATTTGGGAAAGAAAGAGCGTGTGTTTTGCCACTATACTACTGACTCCGAACCACTAAGTTCCGATCTTTGAGATGATACGGAACGTCCTAATATATCACCTAAATACCACGGTGTCTTAGGAAAGCTTCTCTCTCACCTCAAGTCCAGCTATAAATGCACACGATATCCGCGGGTCCTTGTCGCTGCCAGCTGCTCCAATCCCCCGTCTCTACCATTCCTCGTATTATTTAGAACACAATTTCATTATTAACTTGTATCAAGAAAATCTTTTCTTATTCAAACACAGTTCATTTCTTGTCGGTTAACGTAGAACATAATTATTTTCCTCAAAACGATCTAATATTTTCTAGTACTATAAGGTACTTCAAAACCATTTTAAAACATCATGTAAAATAATTTAAATCATTTAGTTTGGTTGCTGGTCTGTCTTGGACAGCACCTTAACCATGTTCGAAAACACTGAAAAATTCACCGTTTTCAATCCGGCTTCTTTCTAAATCAAATACCACTGGAAAATCATAATTTACATCACATGAACACGTTTTTAAAGTCAAGAAACAGGTTCAAACAATTCTGGACAGCAAGGAATTGTTTTTCACAAAAATCATTTTAAATAAAGATCCGAAAACACCGTAAAAGCACTTTTGTTTCAATTAATTCTTTAACTCAAACTAACACTTAAAAACTCAAGCTTTTATCATAAAACAAATCTTGGACAGCCACAAACACAATCCAAAAATCTCAAATAAATCAAATCGAATTATCTTAAAATCAATTAATTTTCAGAACCAATTACGTATTCAAATAACTTTCAAAACGCACTCAATTAACTTAACACTCAACAAACAACACTTTTGACAATCAATCATTTAATCACTCATTCAACACATGATTGTTTTCAAAACCATTTCATTTTTTTATCAAACAAAAACACTTAGTTATACATATATTCACAAACCGAATTGAACCAAACATATAAACCATGCACATTTGTTTTTCTTACTTTAAACAATTCGATTCCTTCCAAAAATCACTATGTAAATTTATTTTCATGAAACTAAATTTCCTAGACTTATCTATACTACATTGCCGAATAGAATCAAGGAAAACAAGCTAAAAAATTACAAATCTAAGACAAACAAACCAACTTAATTTATTTCAAGCACTTAAACTCCACTTTCTTTTTCATGAAACAAAATTATTTACTCTTCCTTTTTCTCTTGACCGAAGACACACACATATACATATTCAAATACAAAACTTTATCAAACAAATTTATTCAGTCATCTCCTTTATGAAAATAAAAATACACTTAAGAAAACGTTTAAACTTATCAATCCTTCCACATGCATTCAAAGTCAAATTCATTTACTTATTTTTCATACCCAAAACCATATAGAAAATAAATAATCACAACACAATTTCAAATGATTTAACTTTAATCCACAAGACATACTTATTACTCTAAGTCACTTCATGAAAAGAATCCTAGCCTAATTCACATGCATAGCCGAGTCTCATCATGACAAAACAAGATTTTTGGGTTCATTTTTCAACATGCAAAACACAAGATTCTTAAATCAAATCATGCTCTTTCTTACTCAAAATTTTAAAATTATCATTTTCTTTTTCAAGCATAAAACCGAATCATTATCACCACACAAACCAAGTTTTCATTTTAATTTTCTTACATGCACTTTAGAAATCCTTGAATCAAATAAAAATTAACATGCATGTACCCTTTTCATGAAAAACAAAACATAATCTTTTGGTTTTTGGCTCAAACCGAATCAACATCATCATAAATCAAGCTTTGATCTTCAAATCTTTAACATGCAAGAACACAAGAAATAGATCAAGTGAAAATCAAGACAAGCATCAAGAAAGGTTAGATCTTTTTGTTCAAAAATCACATGCAAAGTCCAAGAACAAAACTTTTTCAAGGATCAAGACAAAATCAAGGCTTTATTAAGATCAAATCAAAATCAAAACACTTTAACAACTCAAATCAATTTTTCTAACCATAAAGTTAACATGCAAGGACTTAGATCAAATTAAAAAGCATCAAGACTTAATCTTTAGTCATGACCGAATCATAGAGCTCATGATCTAGTGTTTTATAAGTTCATTTACTCTTAAAAATTTAAGATCAAGGTATAATCAACACATGCATGAGAAGATCAAGGCAAATAAATAAATTCAAACACAAGCTTTAAGCAAAACCGTGACAAAGAAAGATTACAAGCTAAAGATCCAAAATTTTTAACATAAATCTTCATGATCGATACTTAGAAATGACATGCATGAAGTTCCAACTTCAAGATCACTTCAAAATAAACACATGCATCACAAAACTTTTAAATTTAAACAAAGTTTATCATAAAGTCCTTTACAATCACAAGATTATTACACTTGAAACTCTCAAAAACTTAGATACTACCTTAAATCAAAACTTCTAACTTCAAGCTTCAAGATCTCTCTCTCTCTTCTCCCAAGGTTAGCTTCGGCCTCTTCTTCTTTTTGGTTGAGAGGTGATTTTCTTCTTAGTCTTTGAAGGAGGAAGTGTGTGAAGAAAGAAATCAAGGGTGTTAGGTTAAGAGGTTTTGATTTTCACTCTTCCTCTCCTCCTCTCTCTCACGGCCTCACTCCCTTTCTCTATGGGTCTCAAGAGCTTGATGTTGCTCTTGGGACTAAGTGTGTGTGGAAGAAAGAAATGAAGAAGGAAATAGAGAATGAGATGAAGAATGAACCAAGGCCAACACTTTCACACATATATATAGGCAAACCGTGAAATCTCTCTTTTGTCCTTGGTTGAATTCGGTCATGGTGCAAATGTGAGGGGTAGTTTTGGCTCTTTAATTTGTTGCATGGTTGGATTTTAGCAAGGGAACAAGGAGGAGCAATTTAGGGCTTTAGGTCCCTTCATGTCTAATTAATTCTACTACTTAAGTTTTTCTACCCATTAATTCCCTTTTGGTTCTAATCTACCCCATTAGCTCCTTGTCTTAAAAAAAATAAAATCCTAGCTCACATACATACATACACATACACGTAGCACACATACACATATACATAGGAAATAAATTTTTCTCATACAATTACTCATGTTAAAAAAAATCACAATTTCCTTAAAGCATAAAAACATTAAATATATAATCATTCCAAAACTCAATTTCTAAAACTCATAGTAGCATTTCACGAAAACCATTCCTTTTAAAATCATTCACCACTTTGAAGTCATAAAATAAGAAATTCATTCAAGGAAATACTCTTTTAAAAACACTTTCTCAAAAATAATTCTCTTTAGTACTTAAAACAAGACGAGGAATTTGCGGGTCGTCACATAAGCGTTACATTAATTCAATACATGTCCTATCTGTATATGATTCTTACATATCTCCAAATCTAACATTTATCATTCGACAGGTTCGATACCAGGACAAATTAGCGAGGATTGATGTGCTGTTAGATTCCAGATCACATACCGATGTGTTACCGGATGAGGCTCACCAGGAAATGAAGTTACTCTATACCAGGCCAATCACTAAAGATGTTCCTCAGATAGTAACAAGGCAAAGAGGAAGAAGGACCAATAGAGGTGGCAGGGCAAGGATTGAGCAAAAGGAGGAAGGACGAATAGAGATGGCAGGGCAGTGAGGGAAGCAAGGATTGAGTAAGAAGCCACTGCTGTGCGGGGTAATGGAAGACGAGTCAGAGCTAGAAGGCATTGATTAATTTGTTGATATGATTAGTTGTATTAACTTAGGTAGTATGGATTGGTCAACAATGTGTCAATCATTAATCTTATTGTATAATTTTAAATGACTTCATAATTTTTGTATAATATTAATCATGTGATTACGTGATTAAGTGTTTGGCATGAGCAATGAACAGGTCTTCCAAATAAAACAAGGATCAAAGATTTAAAGTTGTTATGTGCTTCAGTATAATAAACTTCTGACATACATGCGTCCGAATGTTTACAATATTATGATAGTTATCAATTAGAATATGAGAACATTCTGACACAAGTTGTCGGATAATTCGAATCTGGAAACCAATTCAAGATGAATATACTATTCTGAAGCCAACCTATTCTGATAGCAATCTGTTAGCGAATATCCGTAACTAACACCAATGGAAAGTGAACCACATAATGAATGCCTACATCGGACACCTTTCTGTCAGACTATCTAAAATTTATGAATTTCCAGCCTCATAATCAATCAACTTTCCGATAGGCTCATGTCATAGTAATAAAAAATAGCACATACTCTGATACAAAGACAGTCTAACATGAAATTTCCATTTTCATTTCTATTATCACTACGTTTTTTAGGTTGTAAGCACACAGTACTAAGCTATTTTTTGTGATGAAATGCACCTGATTAGAAGATTGGCAACCATGTGCTATGCTTTTTGGATTGGTTAATAATCTCACATTTTTTTAAACGCTTCAAGATGATTACACTATTCTGTTGGAATAATTGGTGGTATTGGCGAAAATCACCCAAGAGGGGGGGGGGGGGGGATGAATTGGGTGTTTATAAAACTTTGAAAAACAATCGCAATAAATCGTTCTTTGAAAGAAAAACAAAGATTAAACGAGCGGAAGACTTAAAGAACGAGTTTTAAAACGTTTTTAAACGTAGAATTGAAATAATATTACTATGTATATTGAAATCATACTATACACGAGATTGATTAAAATCAACACAAAGAAAAAAACAATACTTGTGTTAAATAGATTAAAACTTAAAAATAACTTTTATCCGCGAAAATATAATTAACACAAAATAAACATGCGGAAAATAAAGAGATAAGAGATAGGAAAATTTGCACCGGGGATTTTTATCCTGGTTCGGCAAACAACGCCTACATCCAGTCCTCAAGCGACCCACTTGAGCTTTTCACTAAGCCAAGACGCAATGCGTCCCCAAGTACATCCAGAGCGCCCCGCAAGCTACTAGGAATCCCACCGTTTGCCAGGGACCTCAAATACAATAGCCTAACTATTAGGAATCCCATCGTTCGTACAACGCTACCCAATAGAACAAAGGGTTACCTCACCCTATGAACGCGACACACGTTCAATCCTAAGGGAAAACACTCCTTAATACCTAAGGTTGTCACACCCCTTACAATCAAAAGGATTTGCACGAAGAAATGTGTGCAACTAACAATAAAGCTCTCTAGATAGAGCAGATACTACAATAGAGTCCTATGACAATATAATATTCTTAAGCAAATACAAAACTATAACAATATGATGATGATGAATTTCTTCTCTAAGGATTTTTCAAATTGAGAGAGAAGGAGAAGAAGAAGAATAAGATCAGAAGAAAAGAGAAGTGTGAGATAGTGTGTTTTTAAAATGTAGAAGAAGCAGCCAAAAAATCAGAAACGTGATCATCTAGAAAAGGAAATAAATCATTCTGGGAATCAGTTTGATTTCAGCACGTTTTTCAAAATTTGAATAAAATAATCGATTACTTTGGTAAGATTAATCGATTACTTGCTCTCAGGTTTTTCACAAAAGTTGCAGCATTAGAATGTAATCGATTAACAGCTTCAAGTAATCGATTACTGTCACCTAAATGACCAGTTCAAGGAAGTAATCCATTACAAGAATCTAATTAATCAATTACTTAATCTCTGGTTACAAGTTGCATCAAGTAATCGATTATTCCAGAAGGGGTAATCGATTACTCCACAATAAAAACATATTTTCATGAAAAAGTTGTAACCAAAGGTTTTCGCAAAACATTTCTGTAACAACCCGATTTTCATAACCCAAAATAATTAGCTCTTCATTTATTAAAGTTGCAAAAATGAGGCCAATTTTTTTTTTTGTAAAACAGTGTTGAAGTGTCCTTGGTGTGCTTGCAAAACCTTTTACGGAAAATCGAGTTGTTACTAAAACAGTTTCCTTCCTAAAACTTTCAACTTTACAAAGTGACTGGTTTCAAAAGGCATTATGACAGTTCCCAAAAGATTACATTGTTTGATTTTCCAAAAATAAAGTAGACCACCATACAGAATGTAAAAGCTTAGCTTGATTACACAAGTGGCACATTGCTTGGTAATCCTTGATTCAAAACACTCACAACAAACTTAAACTAGTCATACTACTCTTAAAGCTTTCTACTAAAAACAACCGGATGAAGTTTCCCTTTCTTTTTGCGTCCTTTCTTTGTCCCCGAAGATGATTCCTTCATTGTCGCCGCCTCCTCATCGTTGGTCAATCCCCATTCTCCTCCACCTGGAGTGGTGGAGTCTTCCTGAGTCTCGTTCCGCACCTTCTCTTCGTACCTATTGTATCCTCGCAACGTGACTTGTCCCAAATGCGGCTCCAAATTAGCTCCACTCAGTCTGTGCTCCGGATCTGAAATTACTAACTGGGTATAACCAGTCCATACCCATCCATAGGAGGTAGGCTTCCAACCACTTCCCTGACGGCGCCATGTGGTGATCTCGAGACAATGCTCCATCTGCCCGTTGAGATACCAGCAGTACCAATATGCCAACGAACAGGAGAGAGTAAGCGATCCGAACGACGCATCGTCGACGGTGTGGGTTTACGATAGGCGAGATATCAAGACAATACAAACAAGGCAAGCAACATACATACAACATAGCATTCAAACATATCATTATTACCATTAACATTATCATTATCATCATTCATTATCTTTATCATCATTATTATTATCCTGTCAAACTTGTTATCATTCCTCAAAATAATTATTCCTTATTTCTCAACTCTTTTCTCAACTTCCTCATTCCATAAAATTTCACTACTCATCCTCATAAACCTTCTTGTCACTCTTAAACTTTCCTTATCATGTCTTATTGATTTACAACCATCGATGATTGGGGGAAAATTTATAATATCATCGAGGTACTTGTTTCGTTGCTATCGACACACACGTCTACATCTCCTCGATCATCCACCCAGCCTAGTCGGAAGCTAACAGGAGTACAGGATCTTTACCACGCAGGCACGACAGCTGTCTCAACAATTGGCTCCAAGCCAGGAGAACTGTAGAAAACTCGGGTACAGTCTCAAATCAATTTATATCATATCAAATCATTTCATATATTCAAGGCTCACTGTAGAAAACTCGGGTATAGTGGCAATCGAGATGCCCCGTTCCAGTCTCTCTCACTGTTCCTGAAATGCCATAAGGGTGACAACACTGTTCCGGTTCCGGGTGCAGAACTTACCACGGCATTAGGACCCAGTCCCCACCACGTCTGGTTACCACATATGGAATTCGTTCCGCCCAGAATAGTACTCAAGACATCATGACGTTTTACCGCCCTAGCCTACCCTATTGCATTCACAACCCGAATATCCCTGATATCCGGGGTACCTTCCTCTCCACTACTTCGCACTCTCATACCTTACCGCTTAGTGTCTTTTAATGTCTTTTATCTTTTCAATTAACCTAAGGTCGGCCCATCCTTCGTGCATCCCTTCAATGAGTCCCGACCACTATCTTTGCACATTCTTTTCTCATCAGAGCACAGAGCTGGGTTCGCATCATCACATTTGCATCTCATTCACAGTTTCCTCAATATCTCTTTTCACAATCTTTCTTAAAACCACATTTTATCACTTTTCTCAAAATCTCAAATCATAAACTTTCGCAAATTCTCATTTCATAACTCTTTCTCAAAATCTTGTTCCATAAACTTTCTCAAAAGTCTCAGCTCACAAAATTTCCTTAAATTCTCATTTCACAAACTTTCAAAAATCTCATTTCACAAACTTTCTAAAAAAATTTCTTTCATCACTTTCTAAAAATCTCCTTTCAGAAACTTTCTTAAAATACTATTTCGCAAACTTTATCAAAAATCTTACTTCACAAAACTTCATTTCACAAAATTTCTAAAAATAACATTTCACAAGATTTCTAAAAATTTCATTTCACTAATTTTTCACAAAATCTTATTTCAAAAGCTTTTCTCAAAATACCTTTCATAAGTTTTCTCAAAAACCTCTGTTCACAAATTTTCTCAAAAGAACATTTCACAAGTTTTCTCAAAATCTCATTTCGTAAAACTTTCTCAGAAATCTCATTTCAAAAACTTTTCGAAAAATATTGTTTCAGTGAGTACTAGCGGAGGAGCAAGCTCAACTGAATACAAGTCTCATTTCAACAACATCAGCAAAGGAGCCAAGCTCCACTCAGATCACATCTCATTTTGATAAACATCATCACGTTCCCAGCTCTGGCTTAACCTCATCATTATTGTTACATCTTTCCCCGATCTTAACTCTTTATCTCTTTCTTAACACATCCCTCTTGTCCAAATCAGTCTCATATCTTTTATCCTTATCACTTTTCCTTAATGTCTTTTACTTTCATAAACTTACTCATTTCATTTTCATTTTCAGGACGCAACAGACGTCCATCAACATGTTATTCATATTAATCATCAATATAATTATCATCATGCATAATTAAATAAATAAACATACAAGCATGCTATTTCACATCATCAACATACAATCATCACACAACAACCATGTGGTCTTTGTCACCTTCGTATAAGTGGCCACACAACACAAACAATTGCCACTATACTACTGACTCCGAACCACTAAGTTTCGATCTTTGAGATGATACGGAACGTCCTAATAAATCACCTAAATACCACGGTGTCTTAGGAAAGTTTCTCTCTCACCTGAGGTCCAGCAATTAAACGTACTCGATCTCCGCGGATCCTTGTCGCTGCCAGCTGCCCCAATCCCTCGTCTATACCATTCCTCGTATTAAACAAAATACGTTTTCGTTATTACTTGTATAAGAAAATCTTTTCTTACTCCACACACATTCCGTTCCTCGTCGGAAGACTTAAAAACATAATTGTTTTCTTAAAACAACTTTAATATTTTCTAGTACTTCAAGTACTTCAAAACCATTTTAAAACATCATATAAAACAATTTAAACCATTACATTTGGTTGCTGGTCCGTCTTGGACAGCCCCTTAATCACGTTCGAAAACACCGAAAAATTCACCTTTTTCAATCCGGCTTTTTCTCAAATCAATTATCACTTGAAAACCATACTTTAAATCACATGAACACATTTTTAAAGTTAAGAAACAACTTTAAACAATTCTAGACAGCAAGGGATTGTTTCACTAAATTACTTTAATAAAAACCTGAAAACACCGTAAACGTATTTTTCGCTTTAATAATTCTTTAGCTTAAAACAATCACTTTTAAAATCCAAGCTTTATCAATAAATAAGAACTTAGGACAACCACTAAGCACAATCCAACAATTCCAAATAAATCAAATCGAATTATCTTAAAACCAATTATTTTCAAAACCGATTACGTACTCAAATATTTTTCAAACACCAACTAGCACACAACCAACAACAATACTTCATTAATTACTTAAAAGCATTTAACCAATTTGATCAATCATCAAAGCAATTATACAACTCACAATCTTTTCCAAATAATTCATTTTCATATTTACCTGCTTTATTAAAAATAGACCGAATTGAGTAAGTGAAACATATGGACTTTATGCACCCCAAACAACTAAATCATGCTCAAACATCAACTTACAAAACATACTCATTTCATATATTATTTCATGAAAAATATTCTTAGTCCTACTTGAACATACATTGGCCGAATACATGCACAAGTACAAGCAAAGATTTGTCCAACATCAAAATATGACATCATAAAATCATTTCTTCCTTTTTCATGTCAAAACCGTGAGTTTAGTCTTGGAAAATTATTAAACTTTAATTTATTTTCTTTTCATTTCTTTCTTTAAAACACAACCATTTGTCAAAACGATTCCAATCTTTTCTTACACTCAAACTTTCTCAAAATCATTTGAAAACTCATATTAATACAATTTAAATAATGATTTTATGTGGCTGTATGAAATCAGTCCAGCCACCATTTTAATTCTTTAAACACCGAAAAATCAATATTTTTCATTCTAACCTTTTGTTACTTCAAATGGTACTTGAAATCCACAATTTTCATTACTCGAAAACACTTTTAAAATTGAAATACCTTATGAATAAATCTTGGACAGCAAAGAAATAAAATTAAAACCATTAAAAATACTCATTGAAATAATCAAACTCATTCACTTATTTTCTTACACAAAAACCGAATTAAAAAGAAATACCCACAACACAAATTTAAATAATTTATTTTAACATTAAATCATAAGACACACTCATGGCTTCAAGTCACTTCATAAGAAAAAGAACCTAGCCTAATCAACCTACATAGGCCGAATGCCCATCATGACACAAACATGGTTTTGGGTTCACTTTTTCAACATGCAAAACCTTAAAATTATCAAACCAATTCATGTATTTTCTTACACATGGTTTTAAAAATACCACTTCCTTTTTTAAGCACAAAACCGTGACTTCTTTACCCCTTCAAACCCAATTTTCATTTTTATTTTTCTTGCATGCACTTTGAAAATACTTGAATCAAGAGGAAATCCACATGCAAGTGTCGTTTTCATGGAAAACAAATCATGATCTTCTAATTCTAAGCTTGGACCGAATATTCAACACCAAAAATCAAGAGTAAAGTTCAAATCTTTAACATGCATGAATTATTGAACATAGATCAAACTAGGAATCATTTTTCAAAATTTCATTTCTTTGGTTTCTTGCTAAAACCGTGACATGCATTAGAAAAGATCAAGACTTTTTGTTCAAGGATCACATGCAAATTTCAAGATCAAACTTTTTGTTTGAAAACCACATACATGACTCAAGATCAAAACTTTTTCAAAGATCAAGGCAAAGATTAAAGCTTTTTAAAGATCAAAACCCAAAAGCAAAGCTTCATCAAAATCAAATCATATTAACAACTCAAATCAAATTTTATAAGCCTAAAGATAACATGCAAGAACTTGAATCAAAATAAAAAGCATCATGACCTAGTTTCCTAGCCATGGCCGAATCACAAAGTCCATGAGTTAGTGTTTTACAAGTTCATTTGACTCTTGAAATTCAAGATCAAAGCTTAAACATTACATGCAACCATAGATCAACCACAAAACTAGACATGCAAGAAGAAATGAAGATTAAAAGGTTTAGAAAAATAAAAGCTAACTCTAAACTTCTAGGGTTCTTCGAATCACCCACCAAATCAAGGTCTTCTAGCTCTATGTTCTTGGATCTTCAAGGAAGGTCTTTGGTTTTGGCTTGATCTCCTCTTCTCCTTCTTGGCTTGATCTCCTCTTCTCCTTCCTCTTCTCACACGGCCCCTTTCTCTCTCTCTCTCTCTATGTGTTGAGAGCTTGACTTTGCTCTCAACAAAGTGTGTGTTTGGAAATGAAATGAGAATGAAGGAAAATGAATGGGAAATGAACTAGGGTATAAGGCTTATATAGGCACTCGTGTATTTCCTTTCTTGCCCTTGTCAATTTGATCAAGTGTGTGTGTGGGGGAGGGGCAATTTTGGCTACTCAAATTGTTGCATGGTTGGAGTTTATCATGGGGACAATAAGGAGCAATTTTAGGCTTTAGGTCACTTCATGTCTATCTCATTTCTACTACTTTAAATTTTCTACCCATTTAATCCCCTTTTGGTTCTGATCTACCCCTTAAGCTCCTTGTCTTAAAAATAAAATCCTAAGCTTACCCACATCTACCCACATACACGTAATACACACACCTATGCATACACACATTATCTTTTTATTTCTTAATCTTATTTACTTTAGAACAATATAATCATTAATTCACATAAGAACACAATTATCTTTAAGAACTCATATTAACACAATTATTTTATATATCATACATCAAGCACATATCAAACCAACACATATAATCATACATGTATAGGAAACAAGTCTCTCTCGTAAAATAACTCTTATTTAGAAATTACCATTTCTTTAAAGCATAAAAATATTAAATGCACAACCATTTCAAAGCTCAATTTCTAAAACTCATAATATCACTCCATGAAAACCATTTCTTTAAAAAATCATTCTTCACTTTAAAATTGTAAAATAAGAAATTCATTCAGGAAAATACTCTCTCAAAAATACTTTTCTCAAAAATAAATCTCTTTATTACTTAAAACAATACGAGGAATTTGCGAGGTGTTACATTTTTCATAAACACTTTTCCTGGAACAAAGGTTTAAAAAAGCTTCTTCTAGGTTTTTAAGAATAAAACAAATATCATCATCATAAGGTTATAACTAAGTGCTTTAGAGAATACTATTTTCCATACAAAGATTACTAAGCCTAAAGACTAGATCTTTAACCTGCATATAGTCTTTGCAATCTTCAACGTAGCTGAACCTGTTCAAAACATATATAGAAATGTGTTGTGTCATCATCAAAACAACAAAGGGAAACCATGAGTTTCAACACTCCCCCCTTTTTGATGATGACAAACACTACCTGCAAAAAAAGGGTTAGTACGCGAAGTATAACACATAAGGCATTCAGCTCTTTTAAAAAACAAAAGAGCAACATATAATTCATAAGTCAAGCTTATAACATAAGCTCACAAGCTGAGCTCCCCCTGAATTCATGAACCTGTTCAACCTGTTCCTTATAACCTGTTTTGCTCATGATATATTTCTCTGCATATATATCTCATATTTCTTCATATTTCTCCCCCTTTTGACATCATCAAAAAGGTGGGATAGCCAAAAGAATAGGATAAACCAACACATGACAACAAATATAAATAACAAATCAGATAGAAGATATTGTCATAATGCATCAAGCCATAATATCCAAACATGTCAGAGAAAAATCAAACGAAATCCAGAAACAGTTAAACATACTAAACAAAAGATACTAGGGGGTTACGATAACAAATAATAACATTATCCAGATAAAAAATAAAAAATAAGATAATCAGAGAGTGAAGCCACAAGCTAAATGATCACTGGAATGGTGGTCGATTCTGATGCCTCAAGTGATAAATCTCCTGCTGCACTGCCTCCATGTCAACATGCATCTGTTCCATATCGGAGGTGAGCTGAGCCAGAGACGAATCCACTGAACGCATATGATCATCAGAACGCCGCATATATCCTCTAACATCGTCCATGAAGAGCTGCATGTACGGTGGTATGTGATTAGGAGGATAAATAGCTTGTAGCGGAATGAAGTCTGAATCCTGAGCCGGTGCACTCTCTTGTTGTTGCTGCTGCTGTTGCTGTTCTTCTTCATCGGGGTTGTAATTGTGATTGGACTTGCGTTCCCGTCGCTGAGTCTTTGGAATCCATCCTCTATCTTCCATGTTAACCCAACCCATGTTTCCCAAGAAGTTAGTGTCCATACGCATATCAGCGTTAGGAGTAGTTCTAGCTTCACCATTCAAGGGAATTCGGAAACGCCTGAGAATGTTGGTTATAACAGCTGCATATGGAAGCTTAGAAGTCTTATGCTTCATATCCTTATCAATAGATCGGTGAACCTTCCCAGTAGTCTCAATCATGTGGTTCAGAACAAACCAACCCCAATTGATGGGTTTGTCGTGAAACCACGCCCACAAGATGATATAATCTGAATCCAGCAGCCTAAAATAGTTGCCTTGCCTCGGAATCAGACAACGATTCAGAATGAAATGTAGCACCCGATATTCAAACTTCAGATTTCCCGACGTCAACACCTTTCCAGGAGGAATATGATCATCTATGAATTCTTCTTTAGCAGCTTTCTTATCATACTCATCTCCCCAAAGACTATCAGAACCAGAACCAGTATATGTGACTTCATCCATGGGTAAGTGAGTGATGTTTATCCAAGTAGCTAAATCGATTTTGATACTCCTCCCCTTAACTTCATAAGATAGGACCTTTTCATCAGAATTCCAAGCAAGATTTGTGTAGAAAACTCTAACTAGATCTTCATAGAAGTCGCCTCCGATAGTGCTAAACTCAAATAGACCTTTTTCCTTTATAAGAACTACGGCAGGGAGGTTACAATCTTCGCCATCGAATGTATCAGCATCCAGAAATCTTGGAGATCACAGAGCAAGTCTCAAAATATTTCTCATAATCCATAATCTGTGAGGGATTCGAGAACCAACGATTTAAATTCTCCACTACTATAGGTTGGTGAACTGGAGGAGGTGGAGCAGAAGAACTAGCTTCGTTTCTTCTAGGTCGAGGAGGCCTAGGAGCACGACTGGTCGAAGGTTGAGCCCTACTCTGAACAATTGGAGGAGACGGCTCATCCTCATCAGACTCATCAATAATAGCTCTTTTTTCGTACGATGGATAGACATGATCACAGATAAACTCAGATAATCTCAAACACAAAATTCTGAACCAACTAAGCCAATCAACTGAATTAAGCACAAACAACCAGCAAGTAGAAATACTTCAAGACAGCACAGGATAACCCAGACTATGATTCAGAATAACATCTTCCCAGAGCAGCTATATCAACATCATCACAGTAGCAGCATACCATACTATGAGCAAATAGATGTTGAAGTACACACTGCACTAAACTGAAAAAGAAAGAACCTGAACCGAAGAATGCACTAAACCGGAGCTGAACCGAAACTGAAACACTGAACCATACACAGAACCGGAAGGTACTGAACCACAACCTTTGCTAAACTAGAAATCCACTGAACCAGACGAACCAACACTGAACCAATGCTCTTGCAACTGAACCAGAGAACTGAAACTGAACCAGAAAACCAGATGAACCGGAACCCTTGCCAAACCAGCGAACCAAGTGTCTGAACCACTGAACCAGATTCTTCACAAATCAACACTGTTGAACTGGAGAAGAAGAACCGAATCTGAGCTTGAAGATTCAAAACCAGTGAACCATGAAAACCTTGTGAGAACCGAGTTTGAGCAATGGTTTTGGATAAGGTGGAGGAAAGGTTGAAGGTAATGGTGAGAAGAAGGATAATGGTGGTTTAATGGTTGGTTTCTATGGTAGTAGAGGGTGAAAACCGAATGGGTATGGTGAGAGAGGAGAGAGAGATACGAGTTTGGAGAAGAAGGAGGTTGGGTATGAAGGTTTATGAGTGAGATATGAAGAATGAGTGAGAATGGTGGAGTTTTTATGGAGTTTTGGAGGTGGTTATGGAGTTTGGTGGTTGGAGGAAGACGAAGAAGAAGGTATCGTGGGAGAGGAAGAGGGAAGAGGTCGTGTTTTTGGTTGGAAAGAGAAAGAGAGAGTATGTGTGAGTGTGTGGCTAGGGTTTAAGGTCAAAGAAGGTCCACATAGTCAAACTGGGTCAAGGCCCACTTGGTCCACACGATTCTGCACTTTTTTTTTCAGATACTGTAGCCAATAATCGATTACTAGCAAAGTGTTAATCGATTATTTCCTCATTTAATCGATTACTCTCATGCCTTTAATCGATTATTCCTCCTCTGGTCAGAACTTGATGCAACATCTTAATCGATTACTTCAGGCCTTTTAACCGATTACATTGCCTCTGATGGATTGCATGATGCTGCAGATTTAATCGATTAAAATTGGACTTCTACTCGATTACTTTCCCATAACTGATCAGAACTGCTGCACAAAACCACTGGGTATTCGATTACTGTTGCAGAGTAATCGATTACTGCTACATTAAATTCCAGAATTCCTCTTTCTCTGCATAACCAGCCTTCATTGTCTTCTGTGAGTTGATTTCTGATGCTAGGGACCACTTGTGACTTTAGATTGTGGTCAACTTACCTTTAGGGGAACTTGTTTCCTGCATAACAGATAGTTCTGGATATCTAAGTTAGATAATTTGTCATGATAAACAATTAGAGCTATTAAAGAAAATGATATAGACCAAAAATAATATAACAAATCATATGTTTCATTATAACTATGAATTATATCAAGTTCAATCATAATATGTATTTAGATGCCAACTCGATTAACTCAAGTTTGCACTAAGTAACACGTTATGAGTGAAATACTTCACTATTCCAAGGTAAGAGAATCATGTGCCAGGGGATTAAAAAGAATGTTACACATGATTTATTTTCCAAAACTTAATATAACTTGGAATAATCAAGGTATGCCCTTGAATAATCATGGTTATAATAAGAATATGACTTGTTTACCTCAAACTTAGTATGCCATGGAGATTTTGGCTTTGACCAATGATTTATTTTCTCAACCCTTGTGTGCCAAGGTGATTTTGTCTGAGACCAATGATTTCTTCTTTGATTTTTCATCAAGATGGATTTATCATTTCTTCCACTGAAAGCTTTTGTTCTTGTTGAAGCTATTTTCCTTGGGTCAGTCCATCTATCTTCAGACATCCACGGAGTTATTTTGATGTATCTCTCTCTTTGATTTCTTCTTGGTTTTTCCTTGGGTAAGATATGATATACATTCCTGTTACAAGGAGAAACTCTTGGTACCCATCTCATTTTGGGTCCAGGGGGGTTAGATTTAGATTCCTCGGAAACCTTTGGAACCCATCTCATTTTATTTCTCATATAGTGATTTTTCTTATAGTAACATAGATAAGCGATATGACCCGAACAACCACAATAATTACATATAATTTGCTTGGGTGGAGACTTGACTTTTTCACAAATATGATCACATAACTTGGAGTTTTTGTTTTGAAAAGATAAAGAACTATTGTTCAAATTTTTACTTGGTTTTGGATATCAACATTAGTTTGACCAAGTAATGAATTTGATTCAATAGGTTTTTCAGCATGAGTTTCAACATTTGTATCCTCAACTTGTTTTTCAGTTAAAGAACATTTTTCAAAGTGCATTGAGGAACAATTTTCTAAAAATATTTCTTTGTCGACATTATCTTCAATTTTCAAAGAGTCAACTGTAATTTCTGTTGAAGATAATTCTCGTACAAAGTCCAAGTCATGGTTTTTCAAAATTGTCTCATCATCAATTAAGCTATTATAAGTAATGTGATGATTGTTAGAGAAAGAACTAAAGTTTGTTACCTCATGAGGAATATTCCCATTTTATTCGCTTTCATTGTCCGTGGACTCTTCTTCCGAAGAACTCAATTCCTCATAAGATTGTATGAACTCTTCAAGTAATCTCTCTAAATCATCATCTTCACTAGTTGAGTTGCTTTTTGTCTCATCATCAAGAATATCATCATTCATGACGTCGTTCCTTTTGTGCATACCTTTTTCCCTGCGAACACTAACACCTTTCCATAGATCATTAGTAGCATAGTGCGTTATTAAAGTGTCCCAAATACTTTGAGCATTAACACAATCCTTGATTCTTGCATATGCGTCATCGTTTAAGGCATTCCTTAAAATCTTCATAGCTTGAATATTCAAAGAAAAACATTTTTTGGTTTTAAATCAAAACCATTTTGCACAATAAACCATAAACGATAATTAATTGATTGTAAGAATATTTTCATTCTCGCACTCAATAATGAAAATTATTTCCATCGAAAACGGGTGCTTCATCGAATGAAAATCCCTCCATGTTAAAAACAAAAACAAATATCCCAATAAGCCAAACCACACAAGGATCTTTGACTCAAGCGATTAAGCTTGTTACCAGAGCACGAAGCTCTGATACCAATTGTTGGAATAATTGGTGGTATTGGCGAAAATCACCCAAGAGGGGGGGGGGGGATGAATTGGGTGTTTATAAAACTTTGAAAAACAATCGCAATAAATCTTTCTTTGAAAGAAAAACAGAGATTAAACTAGCGGAAGACTTAAAGAACGAGTTTTAAAATGTTTTTAAACGTAGAGTTGAAATAATATTACTATGTATATTGAAATCATACTATACACGAGATTGATTAAAATCAACACAACGAAAAACGCAATACTCGTGTTAAATAGATTAAAACTTAAAAATAACTTTTATCCGCGAAAATATAATTAACAGAAAATAAACATGCGGAAAATAAAGAGATAAGGGATAGGAAAATTTGCACTGGGGATTTTTATCCTGGTTCGGCAAACAACGCCTACATCCAGTCCTCAAGCGACCCACTTGAGCTTTTCACTAAGAAAAGACGCAACGCGTCCCCAAGTACATCTAGAGCGCCCCGCAAGCTACTAGGAATCCCACCGTTCGCCAGGGACCTCAAATACAATAGCCTAACTACTAGGAATCCCACCGTTTGTATAGCGCTACGCAATACAACAAAGGGTTACCTCACCCTATGAACGCGACACACGTTCAATCCTAAGGGAAAACACTCCTTAATACCTAAGGTTTTCACACCCCTTACAATCAAAAGGATTTGCACGAAGAAATGTGTGCAACTAACAATAAAGCTCTCTAGATAGAGCAGATACTACAATAGAGTCCTATGACAATATAATATTCTTAAGCAAATACAAAACTATAACAATATGATGATGATGAATTTATTCTCTAAGGATTTTTCAAATTGAGAGAGAAGGAGAAGAAGAAGAAGAAGAAGAAGAAGAAGAAGAAGAAGATCAGAAGAAAAGAGAAGTGTGTGATAATGTGTTTTTAAAATGTAGAAGAACCAGCCAAAAAATCATAAACGTGATCATCCAGAAAAGGAAATAAATCATTCCGGGAATCAGTTTGATTTCAGCACGTTTTTCAAAATTTGAATAAAATAATCGATTACTTTGGTCATATTAATCGATTACTTGCTCTCAGGTTTTTCACAAAAGTTGCAGCATTAGAATGTAATCGATTAACAGCTTCAAGTAATCGATTACTGTCACCTAAATGACCAGTTCAAGGAAGTAATCCATTACAAGAATCTAATTAATCAATTACTTAATCTCTGGTTACAAGTTGTATCAAGTAATCGATTATTCCAAAAGGGGTAATCGATTACTCCACAATAAAAACAGATTTTCATGAAAAAGTTGTAACCAAAGGTTTTCGCAAAACATTTTCATAAACACTTTTCCTGGAACAAAGGTTTAAAAAAAGCTTCTTCTAGGTTTTTAAGAATAAAACAAATATCATCATCATAAGGTTATAACTAAGTGCTTTAGAGAATACTATTTGCCTTACAAAGATTACTAAGCCTAAAGACTAGATCTTCAACCTGCATATAATCTTTGCAATCTTCAACGTAGCTGAACCTGTTCAAAACATATATAGAAATGTGTTGTGTCATCATCAAAACAACAAAGGGAAACCATGAGTTTCAACATATTCTAATATACATATATTAGAATATGTGAATATTCTGATAGCAAGCATTCGGGGAATTGTATTCCAGAAACCAATGGAAAGTGAACCCCATAATGAATGCCCACATCTGACCCCAAAAATGGGGAGTGTTGAAACTCATGGTTTCCCTTTATGATGTTTTGATGATGACACAACACAACTCAATATAATATGTTTGAACAGGTTCAGGTACATTGATGATGCGAAGATTGTTTTCCTGATTGAAGATCTAGTCTCTTAGGGCTTAGACTTTTGTGTAAAGCAAAAGTTAATCTAAAAGCACTCAAGTATATTTTTCTTTTGCTAGATTATGATGATGATTTTTTTTTTGAAAAACCTAGAAGTATTTTTAAAACCCTTTGCTCTGGGAAAAGTTTTATGAAAATGTTTTGTGAAAACCTTTGGTTACAAATTTTTTTTGAAAATCTGATTTTTATGTGGAGTAATCGATTACCCCTTCTGGAATAATCGATTATTTGCTGCAACTTATAACCAGAGAGTAAGTAATGGGTTAATTAGGTTCATGTAATGGATTACTTCCTTGAACTAGTCATTTAAGTGACAGTAATCGATTACTTGAAGCTAATAATCGATTAACTTTAAATACTGCAACTTTTATGAAAAACCTGAGAGCAAGTAATCGATTACATTGACCAAAGTAATCGATTACCCTTTTCAAAATTTTGAAAAACGTGCTGAAATCAATTTGATTCCCAGAATGATTTATTTCCTTTTCTGGACGATCATGATTCTAATTTTTGGCTGCTTCTTCTACCTTTTTGAAAATACACTCAACACACACATCTTGATCTACTTCTCCTTCTCTATTCTTTGAAAAAAATATATTTTTGAGAAGAAAATTCATCATCATCATCATCATATTCATCTTTTCTAAATCAACATCAAAAACCTTGAGTTCGCTTTAGATTAAGATTTTGCTATAGGGCTTGATTGTAGTATCTGCTCTATCTAGAGAGCCTTATTGTTAGTTGCACACATTTCTTCGTGCAAATCTTTATCCTTTGTAAGGGGAGTGTTTACCCTTAGTATTTATGGAGTGTTATCCCTTAGGTTGAACGTGTGTCACGTTCGTAGGGCGAGATCCCTTTGTTGGGTAGTGCTAGACGAAAGGTGGGTCACCTAATAGTTAGGCTATCTGTAAAAATCTAGGAAAGGTTTTCCTAGTTGTTGTTGAGGTCCCTGGCGAAATGAGGTTCCTAGTAGCTTGCAGGGCACTCTGGTTGTACTCGGGGACGCGTGGCGTCTTTGGTTTATTGAAAAGCTCAAGTGGGTCGCTTGAGGACTGGATGTAGGCATTGTTTGCCGAACCAGGATAAAAATCCACGGTGCATATTTCCTTTATCCCTTATCTCTTTACTTTTTGCATTTATTTTGCGTGTTAATCATATTTTGTGAATAATCTTATTTGAAATCATATAGCACGAGAATTGCGTTTTCATTGTGTTGATTTATTCAATCTCGTGAATAATACGTTTTCAATATAAATATAAATATTCTTATTATTCTGCGCTTAAAAACGTTTTCATCCGTTCTTTAAGTCTTCCGCTACGTTTAAATCTCTTTAAAGTTTTTAAGAACGTTTGATTCGATCGTTTTTCAATGTTTTTATAAACACCCAATTCACCCCCCTCTTGGGTGATGTTAGCCAATACCACCAATTATTCTAACAATTGGTATCAAAGCTTCGTGCTCTGGTAACAAGCTTAACCGCTTGAGTTAAAGATCCATTGTGGTTTGGCCTATTGGGATATCTGTTTTCATCTTTTTAAATGGAGGGTTGTTCATTCGATGAGGCACCAATGTTTGATGGATGTAATTTTCCATACTGGTGTGCGAGAATGAAAATATATTTGCAATCTATTAGTATTCATTTATGGTATATTGTGCTTCAAGGTTTTGATCCAAAATCCAAAAATGTTTTAAATGATTTTGATTAAAAAATCTTTTGCGTTGAATATTCAAGCAATGCAGATTTTGAGAAATGCCTTGAATGATGATGCATATGCTAGAATTAGAGATTGTATCAACGCTAAAAGTATTTGGGACACTTTATTAACACTCTATGCTACTAATGATCTACGAGAAAGTGTTAGTGTTTGCAGGGAAAAAGGAACACACAGAAGGAACAATGACATAAATGATGATGTTGTTGATGATGAGACAAAAAGTAACTCAACTAGTGAAGATGATGATTTAGAGAGATTACTTGAAGAGTTCATACAAACTCATGAGGAGTTGAGTTCTTCAGAAGAAGAGTAACCGGACAATGAAAGTGAATCAAATGGACATATTCCTCATGAGGTAACAAACTTTAGTTCTCTCTCTAACAATCTACACATTAATTCGAATAGTTTGAGTGATGATGAGACAATTTTGAAAAACCATGATTTGGACTTTGTGCGAGAATTATCTTCAACAGAAATTATGGTTGATTCATTGAAAATTGAAGATAATCTTGGCAAAGAAGTACTTTTAGAAAATTGTTCCTCAATGCATTTTGGAAAATGTTCTTTACCTGAAAAATAAGGTGAGGATACACATTTTGAAACTTATGCTGAAAAACCTATTGACTCAAATTCATTACTTGGTCAAACTAATGTTGATGTCCAAAAACCAAGTAAAGATTTGAACAATAGTACTTTGTCTTTTCAAAACAAAAATTCCAAGTTATGTGACCAGACTTATGAAAAGGTCAAGTCATCACCGAAGCACATTATATGTAATTATTGTGGATGTTCAGGTCATATCGCTTATTTATGCTATTATAAGAAAAATCCTACTATGAAAGGTAAATTGAAATGGGTTCCAAAGGTTTCTAAGGAATCCAAACCTAATCCCCCAGGACCCAAAATGAGATGGGTACCAAAAGCTTCTTCGTGTAACAGGAATTTGCAAAATCAGTCAATCAAGGAAGAACCAAAAGGAAATCAGGAGAAGAAAGCATTCAAATTGACCTACTGGAAGCCTATAACTAGAAGAGTTGACCAAGTAGAGAACAAGCTAGCAAAGACCAAAAACCTCTCAAGAAGAAAGTGGAACTACAATAAAGTTAGATATCAGAAGAGGAAACAATGGTCAAAAGCACATTCGTTCTGGTCAAGAAAACACTCATCATGGCATGAAAGGGTTGAGGTAAACAAGTCATATCCTTATTATAACCAAGATTATACTAGAACATACTTTGACTATTCCAAGTTGCATTGAATTTGAAAATAAATCATGTGTTGTAAAAGTTTTATTTTCACATGATTATCGTATCTTGAAAAAGTTGAAGTACCTCAATCATAATGTGTCATCTAGTGCAAACTTGAGTTGTTTAAGTTGGCATCAAAATGCATATCATGATTAAACTTGATATAACTCTTAGTTATAATAAAGCATATGATTTGGTATATTGTTTTATGTGGTTCATATTAATTTCTTCAATAGCTCGTATTGTTTATCTTGACAAATTTCTAACTTGAGCCTTGGAGATATCCAGAACTATCTATTTTGCAAGAAACAGTGTTCCGAAAGGTAAGTTGACCACAAGCTAATATCACTCATAATCCCTAGCATCGGAAAATCAATTCATAGCATGCAAGTAAGCTTGGTTTATGCAAAGAAAGAAGAATTCTGGAAGTGTGAGCGGAAGTAATCGATTACTCTACAATAGTAATCGATTACCCAGTGGTTTTGTGCAACAGGTCTGGTCAGTTGAAGACATGTAACCGATTACAGGATTGAAGATAACCGATTAGTTTTGCAGCATCATACAACTCACTAGAAGAGAAGTAATCGATTAAAGTGAATGAAGTAATCGATTATATGCCAGAAAGTAATCGATTACAGCCTATCCAGTAATCGATTAGAAAAGTTGCATCACATATTCATCAGAGAGGACGTAATCGATTACAGGTATGGAAATAATCGATTACATGAGGAAAGTAATCGATTAAATCATGTAAGTAATTGATTATCAGCTACAGTTTAAAAAAAAAAGGAAAAACGTGTGGACCATGTTGGGCCTCTTTGACCCGTTTTGACCAAGATAGGACCACCTCTTGACTAACCCTAGCCACCAAAACTCATCCTCTTTCTCTCACGTGCTGTATCTCTCCTTCTCTCTCGTTTTTTTCTCTCTCTCATATTCACGGCTTCTTCTTCTTCTCTCCTTTTTCATCACTTTTCTTCTTCTTCCAATCCTTCTCCATAGCCTCCTCCTCACCAAACCTCCACCATTCACAGCACAATTTCCTTCTTTCACCATAAACCTTTATCTTCAACCTTCTCTTTCTCTCAAAACTGTCTCTCTCTCTTCTCACCCTCTCTCATTTGGCCTTCATCACCAACCACCATAAAACCACCATTCTTAACCACCTTTGCCTAGCCTTTCAACCATAACCACCACCTTAGCAAGTCCTTGGTTCAAAACTCGGTTCAACAAGGTTCATCTCTTCTGGTTCAGAATTTGGTTTGTGAAGAGATCGGTTCAGTGGTACTGGTTCAATGGTATTCTGGTTCTGGTTCAGTGAATGTCCGGTTCAGTTCAGCATTGGTTCAGTGTTATCTCTCTAGTTCAGTAAGTCTTTGATTTTCTCTTTTCTGCTCAAAGTCTACTTGTCTCACCATAGTAGTATTTCGGGATATTGAGTATTTCTGGTATATGTTGCTGTTGCTACATTGAGATAGTTGGGTCAATTGAAATCTATTGGTTTTTCGGGTTAAAAGCTGAGTATCTGCTGATTTTATTTGCTGCTTGCATTGTTTGAGTTGTACTCTGTTTGGCATTATTTCGGGTTATCTGGTTCTCAGTATTAGGTATCTGCTGATTAAGTTGCTGGTTCAGTCTGATTTGTATTTGGTATCTACCTGCTATTGCCCTGAAATAATGTCTACTCGTCGTACAAAGAGAAGGGCTATTATCGATGAATCCGATGAAGATGAGCCAACACCTCCAGTCGTTCAGAATCAAGCACAACCTTCTTCTTCCAGTCGTGCTGCTAGGCCATCTAGACCTAGACAGAGTGACGCCGGTCCTTCCGCACTACCTCCTCCAATTCATCAACCCATTGCTGTTGAGAAACTAAATCGATGGTTTTCAAATCCTGCTCAAATCGCAGATTATGAAAAATACTTTGCAGCATGTTCGGTGATCTCTCCCATATTCCTAGATGCAGAAACCTTTGAAGATGAAGATTGCAACCTTCCTGCTGTAGTGCTCCTAAAAGAAAAAGAATTGTTTGAGTTCAGCACTATCGGCGGTGACTACTATGAAGACTTGGTCAGGGTCTTCTACACTAATATGGTTTGGTATTCTAAGGAGAATGTTCTGTATTCTGAGGTTAAAGGCAGAAGCATCAAGATAAATCTGAACACTTGGAAAAATATCACTCATTTGCCAATGGATGGAATCACTTACACTAACTCTAGTTCAGACAATTTGTGGGGTGATGAGTATGACAAGAAAGCGGCTAAAGAAGAATTCATTGATGATAGAGTTCCTTCTGGAAAGACATTGACTTCGGGAAATCTGAAATTTGAGTTTCATGTGCTTCACTTCATTATCAATCGTTGTCTCATTCCTCGTCAGGGTAACTACTTCAGGTTGATGGATACTGATTACATTATTCTATGGGCTTGGTCTCATAACAAACCTATCAACTGGGGTTGGTATGTCTTGAATCACATGATTGATACTGCAAGAAAAGTTTGACGCTCTATTGATCAGAATATGAAGCTGAAGACAACCAAACTTCCTTATGCTCCACTGATCACTCACATCCTAAGGCGTTTCCGGATTCAGTTAATGAAGAAGCTAGGACTGCTCCTAATGCCGATATGCGAATGGATACAAACTTTTTGGGAAAATGGGATGGGTGAACATGGAAAGAAATGGTTGGACTCCTAAGACTATGCATCGAGAGCGAAAATCAAGACATAATTATGACCCTGATGAAGAGGAACAACAACAACAAGAAGAAGAAGAAGCTCATGATCCTAATCTTCCTCCTCTACAAGCTATCCTGCCACCTGACTTCGTACCTCTGTACATGCAGCACTTCATGGATGATGTTAGATTATATATGAGACGATCTGATGTCCATATACGTTCAGTGGATTCCACTCTTGCTCAGCTCACCTCCGGAATGGAACAGATGAATGTCAACATGGAGGCAATGCAGCAAGACATCTATCACTTGAGGCATTAGAATCGGCCACCATTCACCAGTGACCATTACCTTGTGGCTCTGCTCTTTGATCTTTTTATTATCTTTGCTATCTGGATTATTTATCATTATTTGCTATCTTAACCCCTAGCTTTTATTTTTGCCCCTGGTTATGGATTTCGATTTTCTCTAACATGGTTCTAGATATTGCGTTGTGACTTATCATGACAATTGATCTTTTATTGGTTTGTTATTATTTTGTTTTGTCATGGGATGAAACTCTTGGCTCACCTTTTTGATGATGTCAAAAGGGGGAGAATTATGTCATTATGTCATGAGAAAGCATGAGCAAAACAGGTCAATAGGAACAGGGTGCAATCATGAATGATTCATGAAATGAGTCATGAATTCAGGGGGAGTTATGCTTATCTTATGATTAAGTGAATTTGTGCTCCTTTTGTGGAGTTGTGCTCTTTAGTGTTGAAGAGCTGAATGCATTATTTTACTATATCATGTACTAACCTTTGTTTAGCAGGTAGTGTTTGTCATCATAAAAAATGGGGAGTGTTGAAACTCATGGTTTCCCTTTATGATGTTTTGATGATGACACAACACAACTCAATATAATATGTTTGAACAGGTTCAGGTACATTGATGATGCAAAGATTGTTTTCCTAATTGAAGATCTAGTCTCTTAGGGCTTAGACTTTTGTGTAAAGCAAAAGTTAATCTAAAAGCACTCAAGTATATTTTTATTTTGCTAGATTATGATGATGGTATTTTTATTTTTGAAAAACCTAGAAGAAGTATTTTTAAAACCCTTTGCTCCGGGAAAAGTTTTATGAAAATGTTTTGTGAAAACCTTTGGTTACAAATTTTTTTTTGAAAATTTGATTTTATGTGGAGTAATCGATTACCCCTTTTGGAATAATCGATTACTTGCTGCAACTTGTAACCAGAGAGTAAGTAATGGGTTAATTAGGTTCATGTAATGGATTACTTCCTTGAACTGGTCATTTAAGTGACAGTAATCGATTACTTGAAGCTAATAATCGATTAGCTTTTAATACTGCAACTTTTATGAAAAACCTGAGAGCAAGTAATCGATTACATTGACCAAAGTAATCGATTACTGTAACATCCTGACTTTTTAATTTAAAATACATTAGTTAAAATTTTTTTATTTCATTAGAAATAATTGGGGTTTTATAAAAATTTTGGCGGAGTTTCGTTTGAAATACGGACTTTCCCCAAATAGAATTTAAACCTGTCAAGTCCAGAACAGTTTTAATAAAATAGAAAAGAGACCTACAAATACATTTTTGTGGTTGTGTCTCGCTTTAGCACTATTTAAAAGAGAATAGCTTTATTTCCACCACAACCACTAATACATTCATAAAAATGGTTATAGAGTCCCTTTTTACAAAAATCAAAGAAGTCTGAACTCCAAGTAAAAGTGAAATTAAAATAAAACTTTAATTTAATAAAAATCATTTATAGTACAGGGCCCTAGAATGGCTGCAATCGGATTGAAACCAAAAAGGTCTCAACCAATAATATACTCTCCTTCAATGAGAGTGTACTATTTCGGCGTAGAAGCTATGAACATCTTTCTCCACTGGGTACCTAATATGGTCAATAGTAAGGGTGAGTAACTTGGATATAGATTAGAGAAAAACATTTGAAAGTAATAATAAAGTATGACTAAGCACAATCATAACATAAAGTAACTTAAAGTAAAAAGGAAAGTTTTCAATGACAATCATCAATCAATAATCATATTTATAATGTTATGCTTTAATGTATAATCACATGATTATGCTATGCGCGTCACACTTATGAATTTGATTATTGAATCCGATGTTACACAATTCATTTCATTTCATTAACTTTAACATTTTAATCGGATTCAATGATCTAACTCATTTATGCAATTCCTTCCACACTTTCACTTTAACATTTACACTTTAACTGTAACTTTAACACTTTAACTTTTCCCTTTTCATTAACAATTCATATCCTCACATACACCCTCCACTCTGGGGAAAAACCGACCAGGAGTAAGTATTTCTCAACCTATAGTTGGGTGCTTCACCTCCACTTAGGAAGGTCCCTCGTGCAATTTGGGTTGATTTGTCCAAATTGGCTTTAGCAGAAATCACCCTCGACTGGCCAAAAGGAACCAAAGTAATAGGATTATTATAGTTTGCATAGAACCAATCCGCAACACGGGAATCAAACCCATGTCCTGTGCAAGATCAAGGTTCTCTATAATAATTCTAGTGATTTACTCTTGTCCTCGTCAATAAAAAAGAAGTGTGTTTTTCCCCTACTCCTAACGTCCACCTTTATACCATGAATGATACTATGTGCAAGTGCTTTTCAATTGAGATTGAAACCCCTTTTTGTTCTCCGTATAAAATCACATTAATTCGGTTCAAACTCAGTTGAATAGTACTTGACCCTAAGGTATGCATAACTATTAATATTTTTAATCCTATAATAGCAAGAACATCATAATCATAGAGGAAAACAACAATTATATAACCAACATAATATTTAGCACATTTAAACATAAAAGCACTTAAGTAGAATCACAATCACTTAGGGTTTTTACACTAAACTATCTCCTCCTAATCCTATTCTCATCCAAACATTTAAATATACTTAATCAAGTCCCAATTACTAATTTCAAACCTTTCCCCTAAGCTAGACCCAATTTACACCCCTTACCTTGAGGAGAGAGGAAAAGGAATTGGGGTTTTGATGGAGCTCCCATACCAAGCTCCAATCCATACTCCAAGACTCCTATTCCTTGTCCTTTAGCAACTTCTAAGATCCCATGAATGATTGGGAGACTCAATATGATGGATTGGCAAAGTTAAGGTTTGGGGTTTGAATTGAGGTTTTGATAAAGAATGATGAAATAGAGATTTAAAAGAGGGAAAATGATTGGGGATTGATAGGGAGATGATGTGTGGTGTTAATGTCTTGAGTTTTGATGTTAATTTGATGAATTGAAAAATGTAACACCTAAGATTATTTATCCTATTATACCCTTAATTAAAATAGTGAATTTAAAATTTTCTTTTTAATTTATAAAAATCACCCGTCAAACGGACGGAGTTTTGTTTGTTTTTAAGACTTTCCCAAAAATTCCGGTTTTCCTGCAACCTGATAAACAACTTCATTCAAATTTCAAAGCCAGCAGGGCTATTCACACACATATATATATATATATATATATCATCTAGTACCACATCGTGCACACATCAAGATACCATAGTAGGAGACATCAGAGTATAAGCATCAGAGTTAAGCGGAATATAAACAAGTTGGAAAACAGTTTTTTTTTCCCCAAAATAAGACCCCTTCCCAAAAGGAGTCGTCCTGGGCCCCCAAAAAGCTAGTTACATTATATATACAACAAAAATGATTCACATCAGGTCATCGGGCCCAGGACATTCCCATGTCCTACATAACTATAAGTGACCTACTCTCCTTGTGAGGGAGAGTACTCCTGCTCGGCCTGATCGGGTACAAACTCTTCCTCAGTACCTGTGGAGATAGTAAGGAGTGAATATTGCACATAAAATGGGGAGGCAGTTTCCAATTAAGATATAATGCAATACCAAGTCAAACACAATTAACAATTTAATCACCACATAATAAAACTCAACACATCACAATATGTTCATTAGTTTCATAATTCAATCACCTCCACTTTGTTCTTAATTCAACATTTTAAACAAGTCTTTTATTCTATTCTCTTCCATTATATTCACATTACTTTTACATTTTGTCCCTGGTCACCTCCTACTGCGTCCGCACTAATGTGCTGGTCACGACTTACTGCGTCCGGGTATATTTCATTCTGTCCCTGGTCACGACCTACTGCGTTCGCATCTTTACACGATCACGACTTACTGCGTCCGGGAATATTTCATTCTATCCCTGGTCACGTCCTACTGCGTTCGCATCTTTACGCGATCACGACTTACTGCGTCCGGGAATATTTCATTCTATCCCTGGTCACGTCCTACTGCGTTCGCATCTTTACGCGATCACGACTTACTGCGTCCGGGAATATTTCATTCTATCCCTGGTCACGTCCTACTGCGTCTGCACTCCTGTGCACTCACGTCTTACTGCATCCGGGTGTATTTCATTCTCATTCTTTCAACATTATCCATTCTTACTCTTTAACAATTACATTCCCCTCTTAAATTGTTGCACTAAATATTTTTTTATTACCCAATTATCACAATTATCCACTATAAAATCGACTTTCACAATCCAGGCATGTTATCCACCTTATCACTATTATATTCCATAATTCAAGCACATTCATGTTATCATTTCTATTATTCTTAGCTCATAAATCCTATCTATTAATTAACCTATGGTGCAATACCCTATCTAGCACATAATTCCTAGTACACATTATATGCATATCGTAAACTAAACCCCAGAGTAAGGCAATACTCACTATAACCCACTCCTTACCTTAAGTTAGCAAGAAGTAAATAGAACCTTAGTGAGCCCTAGCTCAAAATCTTGGAAACTTGAATTTCCTAAGCCTAGCTTGCCACCTCAATAAGGAAATGATGAAATGATGGTACACAATCCTATTTGAGAGAGCACAAGATGAGTGATCCTTGTCCTTGCCTTGGTTTTGGTTGGAAGGCATGAAACACAATCCCTACATAACCATGAGTGCAAGAACCCTAAGGTTTTAGAGCACAATCTCTATGAGCTAAGGAAAGTTGAAATGGAAAGGAAATTAATTCATGGCATGAAGCTAACTTACCCCAATCAATGGTGGAAATTGAAAAACCAAGAAGAAGGAAGAGAGGGAGCAAACTCGTGTGAATCAAGGAAGAGAAAGGAATGAGCTCCTAGCCAAAATCCATGATGCAAGCTTGATGGGTTTGGTTGATTTTGGGTTGAGGTTCCCAAGAATCAAGTGTTTATGGTGGGATGATGATGAGAGTGTTCTTGGGGTTGAGAGAGTTTGATGAAGATGATGGATTGTGTTGGAGTTGAAAAGTGGTGAAGTGTTATGTTTTTGGTGCTTTATTTTTCTGCCTTGGCCTGGGAAAATCATGTGGCTGGTGTGGCAAACTTAGCCACCAAGCCAGAATCGATGCACCAGATTAAATCTGGTCTGCGCCACGCGCCCGGGCGCATGCTAGGCTCGCCTGAGCGCGAGATCAGCATCAGCACCAAGCTGGTGCATGGCTGGTGCGGTCAGGTGGGAGTTTTGGCGCGCCACACGCAAAACTGGTGCGGCTGGAGCGCATCACCACTCGCCTGGGCGAATTGGTGCCTCGCCTGGGCGGGTTTTTCACTGCCTGGTGCACTTATGAACAGTGCACCCGCCTGGGCGCATGGCTGGTGCGCCTGGGCGAGAAACAGGGTCTTCAACCTTCGATTCGCCGTAACGTTTTCGTTAACCGTCGGATCGGGTCCAAATTTTTAGATAAGCTTCTTCACCCCATAAACTTCATATCCAACAGTGGAATTGATTTTCTTAGTATCCTATAATAAATTTATAATTTTCTCTTTTCGGTCGATTTCTAACATCTAAAACACCGATTTAACTCCCGATTTCGCTTATATGACTTTGCCCGAAGCCACAACTGCCTTCTATACAACCCCTAGGACTTATAATCACCACTCACCTATCTACCAAAATTCATTAAGTCATTATTCCAATTTTTCTTAGGTTTTTATTTAATAATTTCATTTAAAATAAAGTTTAGGATGTTACAATTCTCTCCCACTTACCTGAATTTCGTCCTCGAAATTCGTCGAACAATTGTGGATGAGACTGCCTGATCTTGTCCTCCAGTTCCCATGTAGCCTCTTCCATATTGTTCCTGATCCAAATAACTTTCACCAAAGAGATTTCCTTGCCTCTGAGCTGCTTCACCTGCCTGTCTTCAATTCTAACGGGCAGAACTTCAAAAGTCAAATTCTCCTTCAAAGGCAAATCATCTAAGGTAACCACATGCGAAGGATCATGGACGTATTTCCTTAATTGTGAAACATGAAACACGTCATGAAGCCTTGCCAAGTGAGGGGGTAAGGCAATCTTGTAAGCCACCGGGCCAACCTTCTTCAAAATCTCATAAGGCCCAACAAACCGAGGAGTTAGTTTCCTGGACTTAATTGCCCTATCGATTCCTGTAACCAGAGACACTCTTAGGAATACATGCTCCCCAACATCAAACTCCAAGGGTCTCCTTCGCCTATCAGCATAACTCTTCTGGTGATCCTGTGAAGTTTTCATCTTATTCTTGATCATTGTGATCTTCTCAGTTGTTTCTTTCACAATATCAGGACCTGTTAACAGATTCTCACCTATCTGGAACCAACACAGAGGCGTCCTACATTTCCTCCCGTAGAGAGCCTCAAATGTTGCCATACCGATACTGGAGTGAAAGCTGTTGTTGTAAGTGAACTCCATCAACGGCAGTAACTGCTCCCAACTACCAGCTTGCTCCAGAACACATGCTCTCAGCAAATCCTCAAGTGTCTGGATAGTACGCTCAGATTGTCCGTCTATCTGCGGATGGTAAGCCGTACTAAATTTCAGCTTAGTACCCAATGCCTCCTGAAGACTCTGCCAAAATCTAGACAGAAATCTCGGATCACGATCGGATACAATACTGGTAGGAACACCATGCAGCTTCACTATGTCCCTGATATACAACTGAGTCAACTTCTCCAGAGTATATTTCTTGTGGATAGGAATGAAATGAGCACACTTTGTAAGACGGTCCACAACCACCCAAACTGCATCACATCCTCCAGCAGTCCTTGGTAAACCCGTCACAAAGTCCATAGCTATACTGTCCCATTTCCACTCCGGAATATCAAGTGATCGCAAAGGACCACCAGGCTTTTGATGCTCAATCTTAACTTTCTGACAAGTTAGGCAATGAGATACATGATCGGCCACATCGGTTTTCAACTTCGGCCACCAATAAATCTTCTTCAAATCTTGGTACATCTTTGTTGCACCAGGATGGAAATTCATCTTGGTTCGATGCGCTTCCCATAGGATATCTCTTCTAACTTTAAAATCCATAGGAACACATATCCGACCCCTAAATCGGATAATTCCATCAGAACCTTTCACAAAGTCGGGCTCTTCATTGCCCGATGCCCCTTCTAACAACTTTTGCAATTCCGAATCGTCGGCTTGTCTTTCTTTAATAAGACCAATCAAATCATTAGTAACCTGCAACATTTCTAGAACGATGCTCTTCTCTTTCACTTGCATGTTCAAGTTGAGGTCACTGAACTCTTGGATCAATTGCATCTCTTTCACCATCAGATTGCTGACATGCAAAGTCTTACCACTTAGTGCATCAGCCACAACATTGGCTTTGCCCGGATGATACTGAAGATCGAAGTCGTAGTCTTTCAGAAATTCCATCCACCTCCTCTGTCTCATATTCAACTCTTTTTGATCGAAGAGATAGCGAAGACTTTTATGATCGCTAAAGACTTCGAACTTTAAACCATATAAATAATGCCTCCAGATTTTCAAAGCAAAAACCACTGCCGCCAACTCAAGATCATGAGTGGGATAGTTCTGTTCATGCTGCCTCAATTGTCTGGATGTATAAGCTATGACTTGCCCTTGCTGCATCAACACACAACCCAACCCTTGTTTAGAAGCATCACAATACACCACGAAGGACTGAGCCGGGTCCGGCAAAATTAACACTGGGGAACTAGTCAAACGCCTCTTCAATTCTTGGAAACTACTTTCACATTCTAGGGACCACTCAAACGGAACACCTTTCTGTGTAAGAGTTGTCAAAGGAAGGGCCAATTTAGAAAACCCCTCAATAAACCTCCGATAATACCCAGCCATACCAAGAAAGCTTCTGATCTCAGTAATGGACTTAGGTCTCTCCCACTTAAGTACCGCTTCCACCTTAGAAGGATCGACAGCAACACCCTTCTCAGAAATGACATGCCCCAGAAACTGCACTTCATTCAACCAGAAACTACATTTAGAAAGCTTTGCATAAAGCTGTTTGGATTTGAGAATTTGCAGCACAATTCTCAGATGCTCGGCGTGCTCACTTGGACTCTTAGAATAGATGAGAATGTCGTCGATAAAGACTATGACAAAAGAATCCAAGTACGGCCTGAAAATCCTGTTCATATAGTCCATGAAGATGGCCGGAGCATTAGTGAGACCAAAGGACATAACCACATACTCAAAATGTCCATATCTCGACCTGAATGTCGTTTTAGGAATGTCCTCCTCTCGGATACGGATCAGATGGTATCCCGATCGAAGGTCAAACTTAGAAAATACAGCTGCTACTCGCAATTGGTCCAACAAATCGTCAATGCGAGGGAGAGGATATTTGTTTTTCATAGTCACCGCATTCAACTGCCTGTAGTCGATGCACATTCGGAGACTTCCGTCCTTCTTTTTAACAAAAAGAATCGGAGCTCCCCAAGGTGACACACTCGGTCTAATCAAACCCTTGGCCAAAAGCTCCTCTATCTGCTTTTTCAACTCTTATAACTCGAGGTGCCATCCGGTACGGGGCTATTGAAATAGGACCTGCACCAGGCATCAGATCAATACTAAACTCCACTTCTCTGTTTGGCGGTAATCCAGGAATCTCTACAGGAAAGACGTCTGGAAATTCGCAGACTATCGGAATCTGACTGATCTCTGCCTCCTCATTCATCTCCAGGGCAGATAAAGAAAGATCACTGATAGTAATTGATTTCTAATGACAGTCAATCAGAACATGGTGCCGAGACATCCAGTCCATGCCCAGAATGATGTCAAGTTTAGTTAGAGGCAAACAGATTAGATTTACTTTGAATTCTCGCTCCAATACTCGAAGTGGGCAATCCAAACACATAGTTGATGTGACTACAGAAGAATATGTGGGTGTAGAGACAGATAATTTATAAGGCATTTCTATTGCATACAACCCTAACTTCTTCATGCAATCGGCAGAAATAAATGAATGAGTAGCTCCGCAATCAAAGAGAATACCACAAGGAACATTATTAATATAACCGGTACCTCTAATCAGTTCATCGGCATCTGTAACTTCCTCGCCATCCAGAGTATACACCTTGCCCTTCCGAGTCACCCGATCGTCACCAACTTTCTGAACCTTAGCCACATTCACCTCCTTCTTGACTGCATTACTAGGACAATTCAACATAATGTGACCTGGCTGACCACACCTGTAGCAGGTTGGTACCCCCTTACTTGGATCCAATCTCCAGAAAGTCCCCTTATGCTGTCTACCACAATGTGGACAAGTCGGAATAGGACCAAAGGCACTCACTACTGGGCCTGATCTAGGCAGGGAGTAAGGACCTGGTCGCTGCACCAAACTCTTGCCCCTGACAGGACCTGTAACATCCCCATTTTTAATTCCAAATAATAATAAGAATAATAAAAGGGAAAATAGCAGTGACTAATCGATTAGTAATTAGTTCAATTAAAATGTAAAAAATAATTATACTATTAGAAAACCATACTAACACAAGTAATACTAATAGTAATAATAATAATAAATAAAAATAAAAAAGAAAAAAAATAAATAAAAAAGAATAATATGAGGAAGGGGGTTCGAAACCCTCCCTCAACAACTCCTCCTTCTTCTTCCTTGTGGCCGCCAGCCCTAGCTTCCCTTTCTCTCTCTTTCCTCAATTCCCTCCCTCCCTCTTTGCTCAACCATCGTCCCTTGCTCCCTTGTCCTTTCCTCGCGCCGCCATCACCAAACCGTGGGGAAGGCTCGCAAGTCGCAAGCCCAGCTGCCCGTCGTTCCAGCTCTTTCCTCTCTCTCTGTTTGTGTCTCGTTCTCTCTCCCTGGAAGTCGCACACCGCCACTCGCCGCCACCGTTCGCCGCCACTCGGTGTCCCTGTCAAGCCCCAGCCACGTGCGTGCCTCCCTCTAGATGTTGCAGTCGATCGCCGCCGTCCTCTTCTGCTGCTGCAGGGAAGTCACGACCACTGTCACAACCGCCGCCCTCAGCCATAACCACCATCACCAGCGCCCTCTTCTCCTTCCTCCCTTCCTAGTCGCGTTCTCTTCTTCCCCGTCCTTGACCTCTCTTAATCTCACACTCTCTCTCTTACCTAACTGAACCGCCGCCGCCATCCACCTTTTCCCCACCGTGACAAGAAGCCACCGACGCCGGTACTGCAAAAACTGTGACCGTGAAGGAGTTAAGACCGAACCGGGGTTGGACCACTTCATTGTGCACTGAACCGGGAACTAATGGCGCTTTAGAGTCAAACCGGCGCCATTATCATCATCGGCCACGGTTGTGGATTTGAACCAAGTCGCCATATCACCACCTGTGTCGAGGAGTTAAACCAACACTGACTGTGGAAGCCGTAGTTGCTGCTAGTAGATTGGGACTTGTTCGACGTGAGCCGAAGCAGGATCGTCTCGCCGAGCCGTAAACCAGGTTCTAAAAGGGACCCTGAGGTAAGGGGTGTTTTACGTCAGCTTGTAGGGACTAGTTTCTTGCTAGTTATAATCTTTGCTAAGAGCATATGGGTGTGCTATTGATTGAACATGTGAGTAATTAATCTAGACAAAAAATTAAAATAGGAAAATAAAAGAATGAAGAACTAATTGAATAATGGTAGTTATGAATGATGGTATGTCCTAGCGGTGATATATTGGTTGTAGTGGGTAACGGTTAAGTGATAAAAGAAGGGAGTAAAAGTATGAGTAGGAATTTAGGAAAATTAAATTATGAATTGGATAATAAATAAAAGAAAGGGTGTATGCATGAGATGTAAATTAGAATGAGAAATAAGGAATTATGGTTGAGAAAAAGAAATAAGTAAATAAGAAGATAAAATGAGATTTAATGAGAAAAGAAAAAAAATGAATTAATGAGAAAAATGAAGACTATATCGGCGGATGGTCCTAGTGGCTCTGTCGACGTGCAACCCGGATGGTCCTAGTGGCTCTAGGGATAATCCCGCACACCCTTGATGGTCCTAGTGGCTCAAGGAATAATAAAATAATTAATGGTATCGGTGGATGGTCCTGGTGGCTCTGTCGACGTGCAACCCGGATGGTCCTAGTGGCTCTGGGGATAATCCCGCACACCCTTAATGGTCCTAGTGGCTCAAGGAATAATAAAATAATTAATGGTATCGGCGGATGGTCCTAGTGGCTCTGTCGACGTGCAACCCGGATGGTCCTAGTGGCTCTGGGGATAATCCAGCACACCCCTGATGGTCCTAGAGGCTCAGGTAATGTAAAATGAAAGGAAAGAAAGAGATAAAGAAAGAAAATAAGAAAGAAGTGCAAATGGAAAGAATAAAATGAAAAGAATGTAAATGAATTATTGTGTTTGAATAATTGAAATAGTGTTTATGTAATAGATGAGTATATGTGTGTGAATTGATTACTTATTAGAATGAAAATAAGAAAAATGAAATTTTACATAGGAGTTGGGAAAAGTATTAGGAATGAAAATAAATAAAGAGAAATGAATGTGAAATGTACAGGAGAAAAGTGATGTGTTTGGAATAAGAGAAATTTCTAATTATATGATAAATGATAATATGCAAGTGATTGTGTTTGATGCATGCTTTGGATTGGTATAGGGAATTATGTGCTATATGCTAATTGTGTTTTGACTTAGTGATTATTATGCCTCGTTGGAACCTACTTCCTACTTGTGTAAACTCACCCTTACAACCCCCTTTCAGGTACTAAGCTGGAGCTTGCACCATTTTCTGGCCGAGCAGGGAGTATACTCCACACTGTGGAGTGTAAAGCATTTGAGTGGACTTAGTTTTAATTTTACGAAAACTAATATTTTGTAAATTAAAATCATTTAGTAGTTGTGCGCCCAGAATTTTGTATCATGTGGTTTATCGGGCATTAGGACTTTATCTGGCTGTGTTTTATTAATATGTTTATGTTTTATAAATACTCTGGTCTGAACAGGTACAACAGGAAATTTTGGTAAAGTCCGAATTACAGAGGAAACTCTGCCGGATTTTTATCGGAATTTTCAAGTTCATATTTTAATAAATCCAAATTAAACTAAATAAGTGTGAGGGTGTTACATTATGGTATCAGAGCAGTTTTTCCTCGGCCTTTGGAGTTTGAACTCATAACTCCTGTGGTTTACTCAGCAAGCGAGTAACCAATAGATAGAGTCAAGTCTTATGTTAACTAGCTAGATAGATAAATATAGGTGCATACAGGTAAGTACGCTTAGTTGAGTATGCAATCATTCCTATATATATATGTGTGTGTGTGTGTGCCTAAACTTGTTTAATTTTCAGAATCAGACCTCATGGCACGGAGGCGTGCTGATAATGACAGGATTGCCCAGATTCTGGAAAATCTAGTTCAGCAGAACCAGAATCAGGCGGAAGCAGTTACTGCTGCTGCAAATGCAGCTGCAGCAGCGGTAGCAGCAGTAAATCAATTTGCCCAGGCACGTCCAGCTCTAGCCGAAATTGATTGGCTTGCACGATTCAGGAAAAACGGACCACCTGGATTTGAAAGAGGTTATAATCCGGATGGAGCTCAGGGATGGCTTCAAGAATTGGAGAAGATTTTCCGCACAATGTCGCCACCCCTTGAGCAGAAGGTCCCCTTGGCAACTTACATGCTCAGCGGAAAAGCAGAACATTGGTGGGAGCATCAAAGAAGGAGTTTAGAAGCATCCAATCAGATGATCACTTGGGATCTATTTAAGACCCGCTTCCTTGGGAAGTATTTTCCTGAGGATGTTAGAAGGGAAAAGGATCTACTGTTTCTTAAGCTGGAACAAGGGAGTCTGAGTGTCGGTGAATATGCGGCACAATTCGAGGATTTGATTCGGTACTCCAGTGGTTACAAAGATGCAGATGAGCGAGCTAAATGCATAAAGTTTGAATCTGGTCTCCGGGAGGATATTCGACTTGCTTTCGAATACCAGAATATTTCAGATCTCTCTCATCTGGTCAATGTGGCGAGCACTTATGAGAAAGGGCTCAAGAGGAAGGCGGATGCAGATCGGAACAAAATAATTCATGGGTCAGAAGGTTCTAGCAGAGGTAAGAGACCAGTTCAGGAAGCAAGTTCATATGTTGATCCCAGCGCTCAAAGTACTACTTCTCTAAGGGATAGACCACCATGTCCACACTGCGGGAGAGCCCACAAGCGACTATGTAGGATTATGGACCAGCGCAGAAAAGAGGGCCTCTGTCTTTATTGTGGGCAATCGGGCCATGTTATTGCAAGTTGTCCGGAGCGCATTATGGAGTGAATGTAACGAAAGCATGATGGGCAATTAGGAGCCAACCTATGTAGAAAGGTATGTGGTACTAATGTATTCCCTTAGAGCATATTATGTGACTACAATTCCGTATATACTTTTAATTCTCTCTAAGCTACATGCGAAGATTTGGATGTCCTAAAGTGGAATGACATTGTAAACCTTAGGTCTCCAACCCCCCGCGAGTCTTTAATAGAAATCCCACAAGTGTATCTAACTCATTCCCCCGGATGTCTAGCCAAAAATTTCGGACTAGACCAAAAGTCCAACTGAATGATGTCAAGAAATCAATGCCTCTAGATCATTCTAGAAGCTGATTTAGCACAGTTTCGACCGCAATAGCTATTCTTAGATTAGGATTCTAAGAAAAACGTTTTCTTGGAAGCTACTAGCAATAGGGAAAGAATTAGGATCCCTTATCCTTCAAACGAAACGAAGGATTGTGGAACTTAAAGAATGCTTAAAGTCGGTCCAACTTTTAGGAAATTATGAACAAGCTTTGAGAAGAATTAATAAGATACATAACATAGTTGTAAGTTACCCAAAACCTACGATGGTGTGGTCGTTTAATATAATGTCAGGTCCGAGCTAACCACCATGATTCTTACATTTGTTAAGTGACGAGGTTATTAGCAAATCCGCCAACGATGTGCTGTTGATAGGCGTGAGGTTGGGATTGGCCACCTCAATCTTTGCATCTATTAATGGATGTCATTATTTCAACCTTCCTAATGAAAATAAAACAACCAAAATAGGAAGTGGACTTAAGGCATAACCAAAAGGGCAAAAGCCTTGAGCCATCATACTCACTTCAGAGTAGTGTAGCCGAACATAGCCCTCATGAGAAAATCGAGCCAAACCTTGTAGAAATCTCCACGAAGTTCTATGACAAACCAAATTAGATTGTTAGGAGCCCAAAGCTCACTAGGAATCTTATCAAGATTCTAAACAGTTACCGCGAAGAAGGCGAATCTTAGTAACTTCGCAAAGTAATCATAACGACACCAATTAAGTCAACCATCGATCCTTAGACGATGCCTTTTTCGATGATTCCTTATTTAGGAAATGCATTCTTTGGGTTGATCTTCATTGTCTTTTAGCTTAACCTGTACCCAGCCATGCTGCTACCACTTAATGTCTGTGCTTGTGTGATATTTTCTCAATCTTGTCACCTAGCACATCCTCGATCAACTTGCAAAGATCAATAAACTTCTCTGAGTGTTGCGTGTACCTTATTTTCATCCTCATTCTCTTCGAGTTTCAGGCATCCAATGTAAGTCAATGCCCACCAACGGAGAGTTAGCCCCGCACAACTTCCAATCCCGAACGCCGATCGGGGATCTATGTTTTCGATTCTTAATAACGACCGAACATCTCCCTTGGCATGGATACAATCAAGTATGCCGATTCTAAGTGGGGGAGGATTTCAATCCAAGGAATCGGAGATGGAACTTTATTAGTAAGGAAATTGTAGATCCTGTCAAGATAGAGAGATGGGTTATGGATGGAAAGGATAATCGGGCTGAAATGAGGCAAGAGGTGTCGGAAAATGGGCAGGAAAGTACTGGGAAGTATGGACATGGCCGAGTCTGATGTGAGAAAATGGAACCGAAAGGAATATAAAGACCGTAGTCGTAAATCCCCCATGGGATGATTCTCCATATTATGTAATTGAGCGGAATTTCGGGGACGAAATTCTTATAAGTGGGGGAGAATTGTAACATCCTCATTTTTAATTCCAAATAATAATAAGAATAATAAAAGGGAAAATAGCAGTGACTAATCGATTAGTAATTAGTTCAATTAAAATGTAAAAAATAATTATACTATTAGAAAACCATACTAACACAAGTAATACTAATAGTAATAATAATAATAATAATAATAATAAATAAAAATAAAAAATAAAAAAATAAAAAAAAAGAATAATATGAGGAAGGGGGTTTGAAACCCTCCCTCAACAACTCCTCCTTCTTCTTCCTTGTGGCCGCCGGCCCTAGCTTCCCTTTCTCTCTCTTTCCTCAATTCCCTCCCTCTCTCTTGGCTCAACCATCGTCCCTTGCTCCCTTGTCCTTTCCTCGCGCCGCCATCACCAAACCGTGGGGAAGGCTCGCAAGTCGCATGCCCAGCTGCCCGTCGTTCCAGCTCTTTCCTCTCTCTCTGTTTGTGTCTCGTTCTCTCTCCCTGGAAGTCGCACACCGCCACCGTTCGCCGCCACTCGGTGTCCCTGTCAAGCCCCAGCCGCGTGCGTGCCTCCCTCTAGATGCTGCAGTCGATCGCCGCCGTCCTCTTCTGCTGCTGCAGGGAAGTCACAGCCACTGTCACAACCGCCGCCCTCAGCCACAACCACCATCACCAGCGCCCTCTTCTCCTTCCTCCCTTCCCAGTCGCGTTCTCTTCTTCCCCGTCCTTGACCTCTCTTAATCTCACACTCTTTCTCTTACCTAACTGAACCGCCGCCGCCATCCACCTTTTCCCCACCGTGACAAGAAGCCACCGACGCCGGTACTGCAAAAACTGTGACCGTGAAGGAGTTAAGACCGAACCGGGGTTGGACCACTTCATTGTGCACTGAACCGGGAACTAATGGCGCTTTAGAGTCAAACCGGCGCCGTTATCGTCATCGGCCACGGTTGTGGATTTGAACCGAGTTGCCATATCACCACCTGTGTCGAGGAGTTAAACCAACACTGATTGTGGAAGCCGTAGTTGCTGCTAGTAGATTGGGACTTGTTCGACGTGAGCTGAAGCAGGATCGTCTCGCCGAGCCGTAAACCAGGTTCTAAAAGGGACCCTGAGGTAAGGGGTGTTTTACGTTAGCTTGTAGGGACTAGTTTCTTGCTAGTTATAATCTTTGCTAAGAGCATATGGGTGTGCTATTGATTGAACATGTGAGTAATTAATCTAGACAAAAAATTAAAATAGGAAAATAAAAGAATGAAGAACTAATTGAATAATGGTAGTTATGAATGATGGTATGTCCTAGCGGTGATATATTGGTTGTAGTGGGTAACGGTTAAGTGATAAAAGAAGGGACTAAAAGTATGAGTAGGAATTTAGGAAAATTAAATTATGAATTGGATAATAAATAAAAGAAAGGGTGTATGCATGAGATGTAAATTAGAATGAGAAATAAGGAATTATGGTTGAGAAAAAGAAATAAGTAAATAAGAAGATAAAATGAGATTTAATGAGAAAGAAAAAAAATGAATTAATGAGAAAAATGAAGACTATATCGGCGGATGGTCCTAGTGGCTCTGTCGACGTGCAACCCGGATGATCCTAGTGGCTCTGGGGATAATCCCGCACACCCTTGATGGTCCTAGTGGCTCAAGGAATAATAAAATAATTAATGGTATCGGCGGATGGTCCTGGTGGCTCTGTCGACGTGCAACCCGGATGGTCCTAGTGGCTCTGGGATAATCCCGCACACCCTTGATGGTCCTAGTGGCTCAAGGAATAATAAAATAATTAATGGTATCGGCGGATGGTCCTAGTGGCTTTGTCGACGTGCAACCCGGATGGTCCTAGTGGCTCTGGGGATAATCCAGCACACCCCTGATGGTCCTAGAGGCTCAGGTAATGTAAAATGAAAGGAAAGAAAGAGATAAAGAAAGAAAATAAGAAAGAAGTGCAAATGGAAAGAATAAAATGAAAAGAATGTAAATGAGTTATTGTGTTTGAATAATTGAAATAGTGTTTATGTAATAGATGAGTATATGTGTGTGAATTGATTACTTATTAGAATGAAAATAAGAAAAATGAAATTTTACATAGGAGTTGGGAAAAGTATTAGGAATGAAAATAAATAAAGAGAAATGAATGTGAAATGTACAGGAGAAAAGTGATGTGTTTGGAATAAGAGAAATTTCTAATTATATGATAAATGATAATATGCAAGTGATTGTGTTTGATGCATGCTTTGGATTGGTATAGGGAATTATGTGCTATATGCTAATTGTGTTTTGACTTAGTGATTATTATGCCTCGTTGGAACCTACTTCCTACTTGTGTAAACTCACCCTTACAACCCCCTTTCAGGTACTAAGCTGGGAGCTTGAACCGTTTTCTGGCCGAGCAGGGAGTATACTCCACACTGTGGAGTGTAAAGCATTTGAGTGGACTTAGTTTTAATTTTACGAAAACTAATATTTTGTAAATTAAAATCATTTAGTAGTTGTGCGCCCAGAATTTTGTATTATGTGGTTTATCGGGTATTAGGACTTTATCTGGCTGTGTTTTATTAATATGTTTATGTTTTATAAATACTCTGGTCTGAACAGGTACAACAGGAAACTTTGGTAAAGTCCGAATTACAGAGGAAACTCTGCCGGATTTTTATCGGAATTTTCAAGTTCATATTTTAATAAATCCAAATTAAACTAAATAAGTGTGAGGGTGTTACAGGACCTCCAGACTTCTGCACATTCTTGCTGCGTTTCTCAGCTGCACGTTGCTTGCGACTCTTTTCATACGTGCTAGTCATGTTGATCAGTTGAGACAAGTTGCTGATGTTCTGATATTCAAAGGCCATCTTGATCTCAGAACGAAGTCCGGTCTCAAACTTGATGCACTTGGTCCGTTCATCTGCATCCTTGTAACTCCCTGCATATCGGATCAAGTCCTCAAACCTAGCAGCATATTCACCGACGCTCATGTTCCCTTGCACGAGCTGCAGAAAAGTTATCTCCTTCTCTCTACGAACATCTTCAGGAAAGTATTTGCCCAGAAAATGATTCTTGAACAAATCCCATGTGCTCGCCTGATTGTTCGCCTTCAATCCCCTCCGCATTTGTTGCCACCAGTGTTCCGCTTCACTAGTCAGCATGTACTGTGCTAGCAGAACCTTTTGTTCCTCCGGTGGTGCCATAGTATTAAGAATCTTCTCGATCTCTTGCAACCATAGCTGTGCCCCATCGGGATTGAACCCACCTTCGAACTTCTGCGGATCGTTCTTTCTGAACCGCGCCAACCAATCAATAGCAACTGGAGCTGGGGGTTGAGGAATCATTGCAGCCGCTGTTGCTGTCGCTGCTGCTGCGATGTTATTCCCCTGATTCTGTTGCATCTGTGCCATCTGCTCCAGAATAGCTCGGATCCCATCATTATCGATCCGTCTACCAGCCATTCTGTTTAGTCATGCACAAGGCCGACAGTTAATGCTTAATAGCATAATTAATAGTATAAACATCCTATCAATAAAGTCTAGACTCTAAACTATAATTATCGGTCACTCGCTCGGTGAGTAATCACTGGAGTAGCTCATAACTCCAAAGACCGAGGGAAACTGCTCTGATACCATAAAATGTAACACCTAAGATTATTTATCCTATTATACCCTTAATTAAAATAGTGAATTTAAAATTTTCTTTTTAATTTATAAAAATCACCCGTCAAACAGACGGAGTTTTGTTTGTTTTTAAGACTTTCCCAAAAATTCTGGTTTTCCTGCAACCTGATAAACAACTTCATTCAAATTTAAAAGCCAGCAGGGCTATTCACATATATATATCATCTAGTGCCACATCGTGCACACATCAAGATACCACAGTATGAGACATCAGAGTATAAGCATCAGAGTTAAGCGGAATATAAACAAGTTGGAAAACAGTTTTTTTCCCCAAAATAGGACCCCTTCCCAAAAGGAGTCGTCCTGGGCCCCCAAAAAGCTATTTACATTATATATACCACAAAAATGATTCACATCAGGTCATCGGGCCCAGGACATTCCCATGTCCTACATAACTATAAGTGACCTACTCTCCCTGTGAGGGAGAGTACTCCTGCTCGGCCTGATCGGGTGCAAACTCTTCCTCAGTACCTGTGGAGATAGTAAGGAGTAAGTATTGCACATAAAATGGGGAGGCAGTTTCCAATTAAGACATAATGCAATACCAACTCAAACACAATTAACAATTTAATCACCACATAATAAAACTCAACACATCACAATATGTTCATTAGTTTCATAATTCAATCACCTCCACTTTGTTCTTAATTCAACATTTTAAACAAGTCTTTTATTCTATTCTCTTCCATTATATTCACATTACTTTTACATTTTGTCCCTGGTCACGTCCTACTGCGTCCGCACTAATGTGCTGGTCACGACTTACTGCGTCCGGGTATATTTCATTCTGTCCCTGGTCACGACCTACTGCGTTCGCATCTTTACACGATCACGACTTACTGCGTCCGGGAATATTTCATTCTATCCCTGGTCACGTCCTACTGCGTTCGCATCTTTACGCGATCACGACTTACTGCGTCCGGGAATATTTCATTCTATCCCTGGTCACGTCCTACTGCGTCTGCACTCCTGTGCACTCACGTCTTATTGCGTCCGGGTGTATTTCATTCTCATTCTTTCAACATTATCCATTCTTACTCTTTAACAATTACATTCCCCTCTTAAATTGTTGCACTAAATATTTTTTTATTACCCAATTATCACAATTATCCACTATAAAATCGACTTTCACAATCCAGGCATGTTATCCACCTTATCACTATTATATTCCATAATTCAAGCACATTCATGTTATCATTTCTATTATTCTTAGCTCATAAATCCTATCTATTAATTAACCTATGGTGCAATACCCTATCTAGCACATAATTCCTAGTACACATTATATGCATATCGTAAACTAAACCCCAGAGTAAGGCAATACTCACTATAACCCACTCCTTACCTTAAGTTAGCAAGAAGTAAATAGAACCTTAGTGAGCCCTAGCTCAAAATCTTGGAAACTTGAATTTCCTAAGCCTAGCTTGCCACCTCAATAAGGAAATGATGAAATGATGGTACACAATCCTATTTGAGAGAGCACAAGATGAGTGATCCTTGTCCTTGCCTTGGTTTTGGTTGGAAGGCATGAAACACAATCCCTACATAACCATGAGTGCAAGAACCCTAAGGTTTTAGAGCACAATCTCTATGAGCTAAGGAAAGTTGAAATGGAAAGGAAATTAATTCATGGCATGAAGCTAACTTACCCCAATCAATGGTGGAAATTGAAAAACCAAGAAGAAGGAAGAGAGGGAGCAAACTCGTGTGAATCAAGGAAGAGAAAGGAATGAGCTCCTAGCCAAAATCCATGATGCAAGCTTGATGGGTTTGGTTGATTTTGGGTTGAGGTGCCCAAGAATCAAGTGTTTATGGTGGGATGATGATGAGAGTGTTCTTGGGGTTGAGAGAGTTTGATGAAGATGATGGATTGTGTTGGAGTTGAAAAGTGGTGAAGTGTTATGTTTTTGGTGCTTTATTTTTCTGCCTTGTGTGACACCCTCAAAATATCCCAAGTAATCAATACAATATGAATACTATTACTTAAAAATATATGGACTTGTAAAATGTTAGAAAATATTGGATTCAAAATTTTCTTTTATATTTTCCAAATAGTCGGGTGCACAAACCAAAACTTAGGATGTTTGGAGAATAGTTTACGTATTACTTTTAAAATCGAATTCGGCATTTACTTTGCTCAAAAGATAATTTCGCAAATCTTGGATAGCATTCTCTTTGAGGATAAATGTACTCTATTTCATATAAAGGAACTCAAGTATTGCCATCCAGTTTTCGTCTAGCCAAGTGATATCATTTCCAAAATGTCATTGCCGAATTCTTTCAAATCAATATCAGAGTAAGCGGAAATATCAGGACTATGTAATAGACTTTAGTATAAGCATGGATCTTATTTATATCAAAAGGTACGTAATACATAGTCCGGCGGTAAGGATCTCCAAAATCCTAGAACAAGTCCATAAGGCTATGTATTTATATGTACATCAAAATAGACCATGGCTCCAGAGTTTTCCAAAGAAATTCCCACAATATATAAAACTCCCCAAAGCTGGTCTCATAGCACTGGTCGCGGCAGTAGTAGTAGAAGTTTCCAAGAAGTAGCAGCAGCCATCATCCAACATCAGCATCAGCAGCTAATCTTCTCCACAACATCCATCACACCGGATCCTTGATCCTCATCATTTACCTTATGCACATACCTATGGATCATCGCCTCTCCATTGACTCCCGATAGATTAAACGACAAGCTCGTTCCGCTCTCGTATTCGACAGGACCCTCCTTGATCTTATTTGAAGGAGTAATTACCCTATCACTGGGTACAAGGTCTGATGAAAACGTGACCTTAATAGGACTCCTTGAAATAGACGGGGAAGTCTCCTCTCGAATGACTCTAAGAGAAAAAGGGTATGAGCGGGTAGGTTCGAATTGAAAACTGTTAGACAAGCGAGCTGGTCGAGTGGGAGATGATCCATGGTAAGTATAAAAAGTAGATACATGCATAGCGTATATGATGGGAATCCTAAACCTACGAGGATGTGACCGAACCAGTGGATTAGGGTGATCGAAGGTAACCACTATCTCACCCTCATACACTACTCGGCAATCCTCGCAGATCCATATGCCACTAAGAAGTGGGCGGACCTCGATGCAAGCGATGTAACGCGACATTACCTACAAGGGCATAGGGGTAAGTAAATCTATACACATAATCAATAGAGCTTAAATGTAGAAATGATCATGATTATGCACATATAACCCCAAATCAGTTAACAGCCATGGTTAACACTTAGTAGCACTTAATGCAGATACGATATTCATACTCATTCTTAATATCAAACCTTAGCTCAAATAAGGTTAAGTGGCATGATTGCCTGACATTCTTCTCTTTCTGAGATTCTCCATCAAATGTCCTCACGGACGCCAATCCAATTCCACAATGCATTTCCAAATCACGAATACGTTACCAAAACGTATGGCGTACTAGCTCGGAAGTGATAAAAACGTCACACTATCTGGTGAACGTCACGTCGCCCAAGGACGTAAACCTATCACTTTTCAATATGCACTGGGTGTGATAAAAAACGTCACCACATCTGATGAACGTCACGTCGCCTAAGGACGTAAACCTTATCACTTGTGATACACAACAGAGGTGATAAATAACGTCACCATGTCTGATGAACGTCACGTCGCCTAAGGACGTAAACCTTATCACTTGTGTGCACCACACCCTTCTCAACAAACAACGGGTGTGATAAAAAACCTCACCACGTCTGATGAACATCACGTCGCCTACGGACGTAAACCTTATCACTTGTGATACACAACAGAGGTGATAAACAACGTCACCATGTGTTATGAACGTCACGTCGCCTAAGGACGTAAACCTTATCACTTGTGTGCACCACACCCTTCTCAACAAACAACGGGTGTGATAAAAAACGTCACCACATCTGATGAACGTCACGTCGCCTACGGACGTAAACCTTATCACTTGTGATACACAACAGAGGTGATAAACAACGTCACCATGTCTGATGAACGTCACGTCACCTACGGACGTAAACCTTACCACTTGTGTGCAACACACCGTTGGAACATCCAATCAACAGTATACCACATACTGCCCACATTATACACCTTAATGTGTCATCGATCTAGTAGCAATTTTTAGCAATTTCAGAGGTCCTACTCATGTCATCCGAACATGAGTAAACAATCCAGCACTCAAGCTCTTAAGGAATTTGATTGGTCTTCCTCAATTGATAATACGTAACGTGCCACCCGAGCAACGTTATGACGTGCCACTCGAGCCACGTCCCATCATCCAAACTCCAGTATGAATGCATTAACTTTACTTAAAAGGAATTTGATTGATCTTTTATCCTTTTATTAATACATTACGTGCCTCCCGAGCAACGTATCATTATTCAAATGAAAACATCATAACGTCAATCAATTTCCTTTAAGTCCAGGATCACTTGGTTGATTATCCTTTAAGAGTTACAAAATGTCTTAGAATTAAAAATGGTATTTTTAAGTATCTGACTAAAAATACTCGAGTGTTTTCCAAAATACTCGAGTAGTTTATCATTTTCCAGATTCTACTCGAGTTGTTCATAATTATACTCGAGTCGTTCATGTCTTTTCAGAGATTTAGGTTTTCAGATCTTCATAAATATACTCGAGTAATTCATGAGATACTCGAGTTTTCCATTACCCAGAATACTCGAGTAGTTTATATATTACTCGAGTGTCCAATCTGATTCTCAAGTTGGTGCGCCAATTTTCACTCTGGTGCACCACGAAATACTCGAGTGTTAAGCCAAATACTCGAGTATTTGCAGACAGAACAGAGTGAAACTTGGTTTTTACATACCATTTCAAATTCTAAACACTTTTAACCCAAACCAATGATCACAATAGTTCATATACCATATATTGAACATGTTACCATACTCATTTCATATCAAATAACCAATTTGACAGAGAATCAATCCATTATGCATGAAATATACAATTTAGCAATTCAACACTTCAAATTGCAAAATAAACACAATATTCATGAAATGATGTTCATTTAAGCTTGCATGCATGATTTAAAACTTGCTCATCACAGTCATAGAGCATGGATTGGTCTCCAAACCAAAGATCCTTTTCAATCTAAGCCCTTAAAGCCTCTTGGTGGCTTCCTAACACAATTAATGAAATTTAAACTCTATCTAGTGTAAGAATTACTTCCCCTTACCTCTTAGATGTGAATCAACAGAGATTTTACCCCAAACTGAGCTTCCAAGCTGTATTTCCAAAAATCCACACTGAAACAGAGCAGTTTCAGCAGAGCACCAAGATTGAATTGGTTGATGCATGAAATAGCCATAAAAATTGGGGAAATCAGTCTCTATATAATCTCTACAATTCGCACTAGCTAAAGAAACAAGATTCACATGAGGAGGTTACCTGAGCTTACCAAAATCAAGCTCCAAAGTAAGCTCCAGGAACCTGATACAGCAAACAGACCCCAACTTCTAAGCCTCGATTCTTCCAATCTACTCACTCTCGGCTCACAATCTTGGTGTCTATACAAAGCTCGAGATGTGAGCTTTGTATTGGTGTATGATTTGTGGTTCAAATCAATCCAGAGAGAGGGAATCGATTGAATCAATTCGGAAACCCTAACACACACAATACTTCACGAATTTGAGCAAAAAGGGTTGGTTGATTCATCAACCATGGCTTAAATAGCCATCCATGAAGCTCATGCACAACGACACGAGTCCAAGGGCGTGTTGCTGAGTTGCAATCGTGTCAACTCGTGAGGTATTCCGAGTGATGACTCAGCAAACGCACTCACGAGTGCAACTCTGATCAAAATACTCGAGTATTCCCAGAAACACTCGAGTGTTTTGACCAGTTTTTCAAAAATAATGATTTTATTTTCTTTCCCACCAAAACCTTTCTAAAATTACTTCAAGGTCCCAAACAGGGATTAATGTGAAAATATTTATTTTCTCATATTAAAATTCTCTAATATCATCTTTCATAATAAATTACATGAAATCAAGGCTAAAATAATTAATTATAAATAAACTTTATAATTAACATTTTATTAATCAGGGGTTAAAAATCAGGGATGTTACACTCTTCCCCACTTAAAAGGAATTTCGTCCCCGAAATTCTTCTTTAAAAGTTCTATAATTTCCAAAGTTACACAAAAGTTGTTCTAAGGTTATATATTCAAACTATAGTTAGGAAGAACCCTTCCCCACTTAAAAAGAATTTTCTTATATATATATATATATATATATATACTCCTCCATTAGAACATTTTTCAAAGATCCTTTTTGAGGAAAACCCCGTCCCGTTGCGCACTCTGATCACTCGGCACGAGTAGGGAAATATTCGTATGACTTCATTTCTTAATAGTTGTAAACATCAGGGTGATCAGTCCTAATATTTAAACTATCAGTGATGAAATCATCCCTTTCAGATATAATCTTACTCAAGAAAGACTATACGATTTACCTTTAAGTTAGATGAACTTAAAGATTAAGAGTATTATTGTCACTATCAGACTTATTCAGATAGCCAAGTTCTAGAGAAACTTCCGTTGGGGAGACAAATACTTGTCCTATCCCGATGGTTCTTAATCTCTCTAGTCTTAACTGATCTTCCTCTTTCTGTAGTGCCCAAAGACATTTATCACATCCAACTGTGATAAGGGTTTTGATCACAGAAATTCAAGTTAAAGACTTGTTCAGATATACCAATTACAAAACGATTTAATTAACGCAGTCGAAAGCCTTTGACCACGTTAATTCGAATCGACAAAGGGATAACTCAGAGTACCTAACTCCGAACCTAATCACGCATCCTAACAGGATGAAGAACTCTCCCATTCTTGATTCGCTGGTTGACCATTCCCTTCTCGTATTCCCCTCCAAGCAATCCGATGAATAAGACTTCATTTTCTTGTGACCGAAATCAAATATTCCTTCTCGTTCATCACTATTCAATCCATGGTGATGCACCTTACCTTCTCAAATAATTTCTTTCCACCGGCTTTTCAGTTACTTTCATGCGATGAAAGTTTCCTTAACTCCTTATGAAATTTCGATCCCCATAATTGATTCACTCATAAGCTTCCCGTGCTTAAAAGCTTCTTGTGCTTTCCTTACTATCCATACCAATTCTATACATGCTTACTAATGTCAGGAATCCCCTATTCCTCAATGATTGACAACTGGTTTGAAGTTGATCCATAATTCTTTTCGGACTCCGCATGTCTGAATCTCTTATCAAAATTGCAACGAAACATACTTCTCCAATCCTTTGAACTTGGCAACACTTTCCCCGAGATTCATATTGCCCTACATTATTTCCAACCATTTAATCTCCTTTCTCTAATCTTTCAAAAATTTCATCCTTGAGTAATTCCCAAGTGTCATGCCAATCCTTTGCTTCCAATATCCAATTTGCATAGTTCCACTATGTCTTAGTTTCGCCATTTATCATATAAGTGGTATAACCTTTACTCATCCATTTTGATTGATCCCATAACTAATCTTCATCTTCCAAATCGTCTGGAATCCAAATTCTTACCCTTAAAATATCCCCTATGGAACTTAGGTTTCTTCCCTTTCGAAATCAATTTCTTATTGGTCCTTACTTCTTCGGTTCTTTGTTGCTATTCACGAATTCGAGTTAGGAATTCTATTGTGATTTGCAACCTCCCCTCCTTACTTCTCGTCGGTCTACTCGTATCATCAAGCTCGAATTTCTCAGATCCACTTTTCTTAAACCCCGTAGGGCTCACATGAATTGTCTTTCAGCCCCTTGTGGTCGCTTCCTCATTTGCATTGTTGTAATGATGACAGAGTCTCCGGTCACGAGCTTTTAAAACACTGTCCGTTGACGTTGTCCCTTGTTCAACTCCTCCTCTCGGCTGAACAATTACTTCGATTCTCCAGGGTCGTTAACACTTAAAGCGTAATGACGCGAGGAGAGGCCTCACGCCCTCACAATAAACATGATCGTTGCAAAGCTCAAATCATGCGCCAAATGTATCACCTTGTGTGTATTCAATCACCTTGATGCACGCACAACTACCTTTCTTTCATAAAACTACCTCCTTCCAAGTCTCGTTCTCGACACATGAAAGTATGCTCTAATACTTTGGCATGAATCAAGTATGAAGAACACAGGAGGAAATGCTATTCTTCCCTTCAATGACTGAAAGTTCTTGTTGTTCTTCTTATTTCATGTAGAAGACTACTTCTCCCGGGTTATCTTGGTTGAATATTTTTGACTTTATAAAGTCCACTTAACAATAAGATTTGATCAATCTTTTCCCAAAATCACATTCAAATGGGAAAAAGGATAATAGACCGAATTTAACTTAGTGCCTCGATCAAATATCTCGACACTATAATCTAAACAAACTATTAGAAATAAATTTGGGTACTTTCATGGGGTCTCAAATTTTAAAACAGTCAGGGAGATTCGACTTCAACCTACTTACACATATATATATTGAACAAAAGAATGGGTAACTCCCGAGTCGAACACAATCATGCAAAGTTGGTTTAGAAATAAATGGTTACCTTGCACGAGATCAAGAGATTGGTTAGCTTCCACTTTGTTCAGGGTAAACACTTTGCCTTGAGTCTTTGGTTTTCTAGCAGGTCGGGTGCGGTTACTTTTCACAAGTTCTCTGCAATAACGTGCAACATGACCCTGCTTTCCACAGTTGAAGCAATTACTCATTGCCCAGCAGATCCTTCCATAATGATGATGCTTACACTTCTCACAGTAAGGAGCATTACTGCGAGGCTTAACTCCATCCTTAACTTCAGCTCTTCCTTTGCCTCGGTTCTGATCACAATATGGACCCTTATTCCGAGGATCAAATCTTTTCTTTCTCTGTGGTCCATAATCTTGCTGGTTATTCTTTGCCTGATCAGCTAATACGTCAGCCTTCTTATCATCCTCATACATTCGACACTTATCTACTAACGTAGAAAAACTTTGAATCTTCTGATAACTGAAAACGGATTTCAGTTCGGGTCTCAGACCACCTTCAAACTTGATGCATTTGCTCCTCTCATCAGGATTGTTTTGATAGTATGGAGAGTACTTCATCAGTTCTTCGAACTTAGCCGCGTACTCACCCACACTCATGTCTCCTTGCTTTAATTGCAGAAACTCAATTTCCTTCTTCCTTCTTAAGTCTTCCGGGAAGTATTTATTGAGAAACCTCTCTGTAAACACATCCCAATTAATATCCCTTCCTTCATAGTGCAGAAGCTGAACTGTGTGATTCCACCAGTTCTCAGCCTCGTCCTCTAACATATAAACTGCATACGCCACTTTCTGAGCCTCAGTGCAGTCTAATGTTCTAAAGATCTTATCCATAGTACGAATCCACTTATTAGCCTCCTCAGGCTTAAATCCTCCTTCGAATTTAGGTGGGTTACAACTTCTAAAATCCGTCAAACTCTTGGCTTCAGAATTACCAACACTATGTTGGTAAGGTGGTTGTTGAGATTGTTGTTGTTGCCATTGATGCATAGATTCCAACACCACGGTGATTCTTTCTATTATCGCGTCGGTGCGATTTTGATTTCTAGTTGTCATAATAGACCTGCGCTATTGCTCATGGTCACATACGATGGACTAAGAAACATTCTCCACACAACCTATCCTAAGGTCATAACAATAGTTTTCAACAATGCATACAATTTCCACAATGTATCAATTGCTCCATTTGAGAAAGATAATAGTATTCAAAACAATAAATATGCCCTGTGGATACCTGCTTGATGTTGATGACTACCTTTCTGGAGCTACTTCCACTACTACAGGATCTGACTTTTGCTCTGATACCACTCAGTGTGACACCCTCAAAATATCCCAAGTAATCAATACAATATGAATACTATTACTTAAAAATATATGGACTTGTAAAATGTTAGAAAATACTGGATTCAAAATTTTCTTTTATATTTTCCAAATAGTCGGGTGCACAAACCAAAACTTAGGATGTTTGGAGAATAGTTTACGTATTACTTTTAAAATCGAATTCGGCATTTACTTTGCTCAAAAGATAATTTCGCAAATCTTGGATAGCATTCTCTTTGAGGATAAATGTACTCTATTTCATATAAAGGAACTCAAGTATTGCCATCCAGTTTTCGTCTAGACAAGTGATATCATTTCCAAAATGCCATTGCCGAATTCTTTCAAATCAATATCAGAGTAAGCGGAAATATCAGGACTATGTAATAGACTTTAGTATAAGCATGGATCTTATTTATATCAAAAGGTACGTAATACATAGTCCGGCGGTAAGGATCTCCAAAATCCCAGAACAAGTCCATAAGGCCATGTATTTATATGTACATCAAAATAGACCATGGCTCCAGAGTTTTCCAAAGAAATTCCCACAATATATAAAACTCCCCAAAGCTGGTCTCATAGCACTGGTCGCGGCAGTAGTAGTAGAAGTTTCCAAGAAGTAGCAGCAGCCATCATCCAACATCAGCATCAGCAGCTAATCTTCTCCACAACATCCATCACACCGGATCCTTGATCCTCATCATTTACCTTATGCACATACCTAGGGATCATCGCCTCTCCATTGACTCCCGATAGATTAAACGACAAGCTCGTTCCGCTCTCGTATTCGACAGGATCCTCCTTGATCTTATTTGAAGGAGTAATTACCCTATCACTGGGTACAAGGTCTGATGAAAACGTGACCTTAATAGGACTCCTTGAAATAGACGGGGAAGTCTCCTCTCGAATGACTCTAAGAGAAAAAGGGTATGAGCGGGTAGGTTCGAATTGAAAACTGTTAGACAAGCGAGCTGGTCGAGTGGGAGATGATCCATGGTAAGTATAAAAAGTAGATACATGCATAGCGTATATGATGGGAATCCTAAACCTACGAGGATGTGACCGAACCAGTGGATTAGGGTGATCGAAGGTAACCACTATCTCACCCTCATACACTACTCGGCAATCCTCGCAGATCCATATGCCACTAAGAAGTGGGCGGACCTCGATGCAAGCGATGTAACGCGACATTACCTACAAGGGCATAGGGGTAAGTAAATATATACACATAATCAATAGAGCTTAAATGTAGAAATGATCATGATTATGCACATATAACCCCAAATCAGTTAACAGCCATGGTTAACGCTTAGTAGCACTTAATGCAGATACGATATTCATACTCATTCTTAATATCAAACCTTAGCTCAAATAAGGTTAAGTGGCATGATTGCCTGACATTCTTCTCTTTCTGAGATTCTCCATCAAATGTCCTCACGGACGCCAATCCAATTCCACAATGCATTTCCAAATCACGAATATGTTACCAAAACGTATGGCGTACTAGCTCGGAAGTGATAAAAACGTCACACTATCTGGTGAACGTCACGTCGCCCAAGGACGTAAACCTATCACTTTTCAATATACACTAGTTGTGATAAAAAACGTCACCACATCTGATGAACGTCACGTCGCCTAAGGACGTAAACCTTATCACTTGTGTGCACCACACCCTTCTCAACAAACAACGGGTGTGATAAAAAACGTCACCACATCTGATGAACGTCACGTCGCCTACGAACGTAAACCTTATCACTTGTGATACACAACAGAGGTGATAAACAACGTCACCATGTCTGATGAACGTCACGTCGCCTAAGGACGTAAACCTTATCACTTGTGTGCACCACACCCTTCTCAACAAACAACGGGTGTGATAAAAAACGTCACCACATCTGATGAACGTCACGTCGCCTACGAACGTAAACCTTATCACTTGTGATACACAACAGAGGTGATAAACAACGTCACCATGTCTGATGAACGTCATGTCGCCTACGGACGTAAACCTTACCACTTGTGTGCAACACACCGTTGGAACATCCAATCAACAGTATACCACATACTGCCCACATTATACACCTTAAAGTGTCATCGAGCTAGTAGCAATTTTTAGCAATTTCAGAGGTCCTACTCATGTCATCCGAACATGAGTAAACAATCCAGCACTCAAGCTCTTAAGGAATTTGATTGGTCTTTCTCAATTGATAATACGTAACGTGCCACCCGAGCAACGTTATGACGTGCCACTCGAGCCACGTCCCATCATCCAAACTCCAGTATGAATGCATTAACTTTACTTAAAAGGAATTTGATTGATGTTTTATCCTTTTATTAATACATTACGTGCCTCCCGAGCAACGTATCATTATTCAAATGAAAACATCATAACGTCAATCAATTTCCTTTAAGTCCAGGATCACTTGGTTGATTATCCTTTAAGAGTTACAAAATGTCTTAGAATTAAAAATGGTATTTTTAAGTATCTGACTAAAAATACTCGAGTGTTTTCCAAAATACTCGAGTAGTTTATCATTTTCCAGATTCTACTCGAGTTGTTCATAATTATACTCGAGTCGTTCATGTCTATTCAGAGATTTAGGTTTTCAGATCTTCATAAATATACTCGAGTAATTCATGAGATACTCGAGTTTTCCATTACCCAGAATACTCGAGTAGTTTATATATTACTCGAGTGTCCAATCCGATTCTCAAGTTGGTGCGCCAATTTTCACTCTGGTGCACCACGAAATACTCGAGTGTTAAGCCAAATACTCGAGTATTTGCAGACAGAACAGAGTGAAACTTGGTTTTTACATACCATTTCAATTTCTAAACACTTTTAACCTTAACCAGTGATCACAATAGTTCATATACCATATATTGAACATGTTACCATACTCATTTCATATCAAATAACCAATTTGACAGAGAATCAATCCATTATGCATGAAATATACAATTTAGCAATTCAACACTTCAAATTGCAAAATAAACACAATATTCATGAAATGATGTTCATTTAAGCTTGCATGCATGATTTAAAACTTGCTCATCACAGTCATAGAGCATGGATTGGTCTCCAAACCAAAGATCCTATTCAATCTAAGCCCTTAAAGCCTCTTGGCGGCTTCCTAACACAATTAATGAAATTTAAACTCTATCTAGTGTAAGAATTACTTCCCCTTACCTCTTATATGTGAATCAACAGAGATTTTACCCCAAACTTAGCTTCCAAGCTGAATTTCCAAAAATCCACACTGAAACAGAGCAGTTTCAGCAGAGCACCAAGATTGAATTGGTTGATGCATGAAACAGCCATAAAAATTGGGGAAATCAGTCTCTATATAATCTCTACAATTCGCACTAGCTAAAGAAACAAGATTCACATGAGGAGGTTACCTGAGCTTACCAAAATCAAGCTCCAAAGTAAGCTCCAGGAACCTGATACAGCAAACAGACCCCAACTTCTAAGCCTCGATTCTTCCAATCTACTCACTCTCAGCTCACAATCTTGGTGTCTATACAATTCTCGAGATGTGAGCTTTGTATTGGTGTATGATTTGTGGTTCGAATCAATCCAGAGAGAGGGAATCGATTGAATCAATTCGGAAACCCTAACACACACAATACTTCACGAATTTGAGCAAAAAGGGTTGGTTGATTCATCAACCATGGCTTAAATAGCCATCCATGAAGCTCATGCACAACGACACGAGTCCAAGGGCGTGTTGTTGAGTTGCAATCGTGTCAACTCGTGAGGTATTCCGAGTGATGACTCAGCAAACGCACTCACGAGTGCAACTCTGATCAAAATACTCGAGTATTCCCAGAAACACTCGAGTGTTTTGACCAGTTTTTCAAAAATAATGATTTTATTTTCTTTCCCACCAAAACCTTTCTAAAATTACTTCAAGGTCCCAAACAGGGATTAATGTGAAAATATTTATTTTCTCATATTAAAATTCTCTAATATCATCTTTCATAATAAATTACATGAAATCAAGGCTAAAATAATTAATTATAAATAAACTTTATAATTAACATTTTATTAATCAGGGGTTAAAAATCAGGGATGTTACACCTTGGCCAGGGAAAATCGTGTGGCTGGTGTGGCAAACTTAGCCACCAAGCCAGAATCGACGCACCAGATTAAATCTGGTCTGCGCCACGTGCCTGGGCGCATGCTAGGCTCGCCTGAGCGCGAGATCAGCATCAGCACCAAGCTGGTGCATGGCTGGTGCGGTCATGTGGGAGTTTTGGCGCGCCACACGCAAAACTGGTGCGGCTGGAGCGCATCACCACTCGCCTGGGCGAATTGGTGCCTCGCCTGGGCGGGTTTTTCACTGCCTGGTGCACTTATGAACAGTGCACCCGCCTGAGCGCATGGCTGGTGCGCCTGGGCGAGAAACAGGGTCTTCAACCTTCGATTCGCCGTAACGTTTTCATTAACCGTCGGATCGGGTCCAAATTTTTAGATAAGCTTCTTCACCCCATAAACTTCATATCCAACGGTGGAATTGATTTTCTTAGTATCCTATAATAAATTTCTAATTTTCTCTTTTCAGTCGATTTCTAACATCTAAAACGCCGATTTAACTCCCGATTTCGCTTATATGACTTTGCCCAAAGCCACAACTGCCTTCTATACAACCCCTAGGACTTATAATCACCACTCACCTATCTACCAAAATTCATTAAGTCATTATTCCAATTTTTCTTAGGTTTTTATTTAATAATTTCATTTAAAATAAAGTTTAGGATGTTACAAAAAAGCTAGGATGAAAGGAGAAGAGGAACTTCGAGAAAGAGGAAGAGGAAAAAAAATGAGTTCAACACTTAAAAATCGTGTTTTATGGTTGACACAGCAGTGGTTAATCTATTAACCACTTTGGTTAATCGATTAACACTTGTCATTTGAACATAGTTAATCGATTAACCTCCACCATTAATCGATTAGTGCCAGAAGGTGGCTAAAAATTTAATCGATTAACCTACCCTCTAATCGATTAGGGGCTGAACATTGCCAAAAACTTAATCGATTAACTCAAGGCTTAATCGATTAACTGGTTCAGCCCACCATTTCCTTGCACTTCAAATTGTCCTAACTTCTTCGTTAACCGTCGGATCTTGCTCAAATTTTGAGACAAGCATCCTAAGACACTCATCTTCACATCCAACGGTGGAATTTGGGTTTAAAGCTATGGATATTTTATTCCTAATTTCCTAAGGTCCTATGTTCTTTAGATTTTAAATAACTCTTCTAAAACTCATTTCTAAGTTAATTCTACCTCATAAAACCTACCCTTACTAAATCCTACATTCTAAACACATTCTAAACAGAATCAAAGACTTGGAAACAACACTACTGTAACATCCCGCGCTTTTCCGACTAGGATAAATAAAATTTATTAAAGAAAAAGTTTTGCGATATGATTTTACCAAGGTTTTCGACGAGTATTTTATTTGATTTCGAATTAAGGTGGTAATTTGGCGGAGTCTTGATAAATAAATATTTTTATGAGGTTAAGTAAAAATGATTTTTATTGAGTGTGGGTTGATTTTATAATTAAGAAATGAAAAATGATTTTTATTTTGGTGATTTCTTGTAAAGATGAATTTCTTTATGGATTTCTTAGATGTAATAACTTTGAAAATCCATAACTTTTTAACCGTAACTCCGATTTTCATGATCTTTATGTCAAAACGATCGTATCGAAATGTAGTTTTCAAAAATGTATTTTTCATAATTTTCTGGGTTGATTTGAGAAAATTATTTTTCAGGACTGTAAAGGACGAATTTTCAAGGAATTAATCATGAAAAATGGTTTTTGATTTTTAATAAATTTTTCCTTTTAGGATTATCTTTAATATATTAAAGTATGATTTTAGAAAATAAAATGAGGGCCATAAGTGCAACCAATAAGTACAGTTTATTATGTGTTTAATTGTTAACATTTGTGTTAAATTAATTAGTGAAAGAAGAAATTATTTTTGTGATTAAGTGTGTGCTTGATTTATGAATGGGTGCCAATATGTGTATATGCTACGGTTTGTATAAATATGTGTGTATGTGTGTGTGCTATACGTATGTGCATGTGTATGTGTATGTATAAGTTTAGTATCTTAGAAACTTAGAAAGTAAGGAACCAAGATGAGGAACCAAATGGGAAATCTAGTTAGAAACTTAACCAAACTAAGTGGCAAAACCTAACCAAAAACCAACTAACACTTGAACCTAAGATGACCCCTAAACTCTAGACCACAAGACTTTGTCCCCTTGCATTTGATAAAATGCACCCATGCAAGTTTTTGAAGTCCCAAAATTACCCCTCCTAGTGTGTGTGTGACTAAATTTTCCCAAGGCCAAAAGAGGGAAATTGTGTTCCACCCTTAGCCTATTTTATCTCATTCACTCCTTCATACTTCATTTCATTCTTCCATTCATTCATCCACCTCCTCCTTTCCTACGTATCATTCATTCATTCATTCATTCTTCCACTTCACTTTTCCTTTCACACCAAACACATAGTCTCCAAGAGCAACATTAGCTCTTGAGACAAAAGAGAGAAACACATAGAGAGAAAAAGAGAGAACCATGAGAGAAAGGGAAGAGAACCGTAAGGAGGAGAGGAGATTTGAAGCTTGAAGATTTGAGTTAGAGATTTTGTTTAAGGTAGTTGTTTAAGGGAGAGTTTAATGTAATAATTTTTGTGTTGTAAAGAACTCTATGGTGGACTTGGTTTAAACTTTAATTTCGTCATGCATGTACTTATTTTCTCATGATCTTGAAACTTAAATGCTTTGCATGTTATTTTTATGTATTGATCTTGAATATTTGTGTTTGGAAAATTTTGATCTCTAACTTGTAAAAGTTCTTCTTCACGGTTTGGTTGAGATTTGTGTTTAAGCTTATGTTCTTACCTTGATCTTCTCTTGCATGTCTTGATCTTTGTTGATTCTTTCTTCTCTATCATTTTTATCTTTGGATCTACATGTTTTTATTTTAAAAGTGTTGATTTGTGTAAATTTAGTTCTTGCATGTTGATTTTTGTTGTTGATCTATGTTTTTCAAAGAAAAATGAATGGAGATTAAAGTTTTAAAACAACAAAATGGACATACAAAAAGAATTGAGGGTGATTCGGTTTTTATAAATATTTTGTGCAAAGGATCTTGTTTTCTTGCTTGAATTGGTTTTTATGTGCATGAAAAAGAAAATTAATTTTTTTTAGTACAAGAGTTTAACTTAAAGTATAAGATTTTTAATAAAATGAACTCATTTTTCTTATGCATGTTTCGGTTTTGCTTAAATCTTTAGGAATGAAATTTTTAATTGAAGATTTTAATGCATGCATGTGATGATCTAGTAAAAAGGGATAAGTTTTAATGTTTGTTTTGATTTTCTCTTAAAGTCTTGATTTTAGTTGTTAAATGTTAATGCATGTATAATTTTTCTTGAGATCTATAAATTTTAAGTATGTGCATGTTAGGATCTAGGTTAGTTTAGTTTGATTCTTGATTTTTTTTAGTTTAAGAGGCTTGATTTGTAAATATGATGCATGTTGTACTTGAATTAAAATAAATTGTTTTCATAAAATATGTTAATTCGGTTTTGAAGAAAATAATAATTAATAGATTGATTTTTATAATTGATTTGTATGTATGTGTGTATTTTTAATTTTCATGATAAGAAATGGATAAAACAAATTTGTTGAATAAAAAAGTATATGCTGAAATTGTGATTTGCATATGTTTTGATTTTGATAAATGATCTTTGTGTATGTTTAATAATTCTGGGATTTTGTCACTGTCTTAAGTATGTTAAAATTAACTTCTTTGAATTTTTGTACAATTTTTGGAGGTGATTTTATATTTGAGTAATATGTCAGATTAGTCCCTGACTTTGTAATCATCGATCAAGTTAGTCCCTGACTTTATCGAAATAGCAATTTAGTCCCTGAGATAGGAGAACGTCGATCAAGTTAGTCCCTGCCGTCATTATCGTAGGATGTATTTGCTTTAAAATGGGATAAAGATAGGGACGTATGTGAATTAAAATGAAATCTCAGGGACTCAATTGCTATTTCGATAAAGTCAGGGACTAACTTGACCGATGCTTACAAAGTCAGGGACTAATCTGACATATTACTCAATTCATATTTCTATGAGAACCAACTTTATGAAAATGATTTTAAGAAAATAAGTTTTTCAGTTCAAAGAGAAACAGAATTTTCGAACTTGTGCCATTCTAAATTGTTTGAAATTTTTATGGTAGCTTCCTGGACATCTCTAGATGTTCTCTCTGTAAAATTTGAAGAGATTTGGAGTTGAATTGATATTTTTATGAAAGGCAAAACAGTGAACCACTTGGTTCAGATTTTCTGGACTTAGTGATGAATTTAATTAGAAAAGTATAACTTTCACAACTCCAAATAATCTGACAATTTTATGAGATAGTCTTGACTGTATAAGGAAGGTTTATACCAATTTTTAGGCAATTCTGAGTTGAGGAACTATTTTTAATAATAACGTTTTTGTCTCAGTCCAGCAACAGTACCGTTTTGTTTTTAAGGTGAAATTTGATTTGAAACCTAGCTTAGAATTGTTTAAATGGCTTGAAAATTTTATATGAGGAACTTTATCATATGTGTGCATGTTCTGGAAAGTTTTAAGATTAAATAAATTTATTTGATATAGTTTTCAATTTTGTCCTTTGTGTTTTACTTGTAATCACACTAAGGTTTCATTTGAATGTTTTTGGATGAATGAGAAGTTTTATGCTTGATGTTATGACTTGGCTTCCTTGAATGATAATTATGATGTCTTTAAATGATTGAATGAGTGCTTATTTGATGGTATGTTTAAGTTATGCATAAATGAATTGTTTAGTTAATCAAAGTGTTATGTAATTGGTTTGAAAATGAATTGGTTTTGAAATAATTTAGTCTTGATTTAATTGAATAACCTTGGACTTAATGGTTGCTGCCCTTAATTCATTTCACAATGTTAAGTGTGAAAAATAAATTATTTAAGTGTTTATTTTATAATAAAGTATCCTATGAACTAAAGAATGGTTTTTCGGTGTTTTCGGATTTTCTGAAAAATGGTTTATGGACTTGCATAATTGTTGTCCAGATTTTATTTAAATTGTTTTTCAATCTTGAAAATTTGTTTGGTTGATTTAAATTTTAAGTTTTAAGTGGTATTTAAATTGAGAAGAGTTAGATTGAAAAAGTTTTAACGATTTACGATTTTCCGACGAGAAATAAAAAGAGTTTTCGAAAACGCGTTTTGATCTTAGTAGGACGATTGTTTAGGATAGAATTATAACGTTAGTATCGTCTATTTATTACGAGGTACGTATAAGCCGAGAAGCGGAACGATCGACTTATTGGGAAGGACTCGCAACGATTTCAGATGCTGGAGTGTGAGGTGAGAGATGCAGTAGGCCTAGGTCACCGTGACGCGTAGACTTAGTTCTAAACTGAGTACATCGAGTCTAATATGTTATATGCTGCATTATCATACGTGATGCATATATGTGTTAGATGCTTCCCTATTTTGTTAAATATGATGCATGGTTTATTTTATTATGTACTGGATTCGTCTGTGAATTATCTTGTGAAATATATCTGGTCTGTTGGGGAAAAGCTGAATGTGAATATACAAAAAGGAAATAAAACATGAAACAAAAGAAAGGATTGAGAAGAGATAAAACGTAACGCGAATAAGATTGTGAGAGAAATGTGATTGAAAGAAGGAGGAACGATCATAAAGGTTGTATAAGAATGGAATACAAAGAGTTGAGATTGGAGAAGAGTAATGCTGTCATGAGAGTGAGATGTGGTTTGAATGAAGATGTGACTCCTCGTTCACGTTTTTGGGAAGAAGCTTAGTGTTGAGTTGAGCTTGCTCCTCCATTAACACTCACCCAAAAATGTGATTTTTGGAAAAGGTTTTTGAAAAGTGATTTTTGAAAGGCTTTTGTGAAAACGATATTTTTGTGAAAGTTTTTGGAAACATTATTTTGGAAGAGTTTTGTGAAACGATTTATGAAATGAGATTTCTGAAAATGTTTTGAGAAGTAACATTTTTTTGTGAAATCATGTTTTCGAAAAAGTGTTGCGAAAAGATGTTTGAGAAAGACGAGGAAAAGATGTTGATGATGCTGATGAGAATGTGCTGAGATGTGTTTATGTTAATTGTGATAATGAGATGAAAGTGATTGAGGCTTGAGGCCATTGAGAATTAGGGGGAAAAGATTGTGATTAGTGGTCGGGCTTCGTTGAAGGGTTGCACCAAGGACGAGCCGACTTTTAGGATTAAGCCGATAATTAAAACGTTAAAATATTAAAGACTTTAAAAGACATTTATATACGCGGTGAGGCGTGAGTGTCGTATCAAAGTAGTGGAGAGGAAGATACTATGGGTATCTACGGATACTCAGGTGGAGATTGCAGGAGGGGAGGACGATGACGGTGAAACGTCAAGAAGTCTAGAGTATATTTTCTTGGCAGAACAAACTCCACATGTGGTGCACTAACGTGGTGGGGAATGGGTCTAATACCGTGGTAAGTTCTGCAGGCCAACTAGAATTATACTGTTGCCCCCTCCATGCAAGTCTAGAACAGTGAGAGGGACTGGAACGGGGCATTTGTGATTGCCGCTGAGAGCGTGCCTATGATTATGTGAATTGATATGATTTGAGGCTGAGTCCTCCTGGTCTGGGACCATTTGTTTGTGTGACAGCTGTCGTGCCCGCGTGGTAAAGGTCCTGTACTCCTGTTTGCTTCCGACTAGGTTGGGTGGATGACCGAGGAGATGTAGACGTGTGTGCGAGTTCAATGATGTGTCCCCCTCATCATTGAGCGAACCGTTTGATAAGACTTAATAATGATAAAAGAATACAAGAAAGAAAGCTTAAAGAATTTATGAAGAGTTGTGGAAAAGATTCAAAAAGGAAAGGTATAAAGGCTTGTTGGAAAGGTTGAGAAAGGTGATGATAAGACTTGAGTAATTGAGGGCTGGAAATGTCAAGTGTGATAATGTATATCGTGATGAGTTATGATTCTGATATATTTGTTTGGTTATGGTGTGTTTTGTTTATAAGTGTTTCCTATATGCTTATATGAATACATTGGTTATATGCATGGCATAAGTAGTCGTTAATGCATGATTTCTATATTTTTATTATGAGGATTCTATTTACAAGAAGTCGCTAGTATTCTGTCTGGTCATGTTGTACTTCTGGAATGCTGACCATCTCTCCTACCATGTTGTCGTGTCGGGTTACTCCGATATTGCAACGGGTAGATGCTCAACCTTGTAGTAGACTCTGTACGTTCGTCTCAACGCGGTTTTGGCAGTGGGCTTCAGCGAAAAAGATTAGGCATCAAGATTAGTGATAGGTAATTCCCTTGAGCACTTTATTCCTTGCAACTACTTGGTTACATTGTCATCTCATTCTGTACCCCATTGATATTTTATTGAATATGGTTTTTGAAAGGATAAAATTTTATAAAACAAGAAATGAAAATGTTTTCTCAAAATAGATTTATGAAGCCAAGTTACAAATTGAGATGTTAGGTAACATCCCGGTTTGGAACTTGACTTGTGGTGTATGACATGAGAATGCTATCACAATTAAGTTACTGAAATGTCTTTGAACTCTAAGCCTCTCATGTCCATGTCACCTTGTAAAAAAAAATTCCCCAAATTTTTACTATATTTTTTTAAAGAGATAAGTGTTTTCAAGATGCCAAAATCGGGGTGTTACAACTACTCTTATCAAATTCCATTAACTAAGGCACCCAATGATTTGGGAAAATCGGGGATGTTACAATACTCCCCCACTTAAAGGAATTTCGTCCCCGAAATTCGGCTGAGTTCAAAGAAATAAAAGAGATATAGAGTTATATGCTCTAGAAACACAACGGGCCTCATCTTGGTTAATAAGAGGGTTATGACTTTTGGGGATTCACTCCCCCACTTAAAACACAACTACGGTTGAGGTTTCACTCTTAGGAAAAATAACCTATTCAAACAAATCAGAAAAGCAACAAGTCCTCAACTTCCCTATAACATATAATCATTCAATAAAATATAGGCTACAATATCAGGAAAACATTTTAAACAAATAATTATAAATAACATTTTCAAAAAGGAACAAAACATAAAGCATTTATCAATAAAAGGAATTAACATAACAAAACCTAATTCAGACACAATCAAAAGAGATAACAGTACACATCAACAGTTTTAAAATAATATTTGTTTATCTAAAATTAAATACAAAGAGCATCCCGTTTTGGAATTTTATCAAAGAGTATACTTTTGAAAGAAAAGTAAGACATCAACTCAACACAAGTAAATGAAAATAATTGCTACACACTAAAATAATCTTGCATCTAATTAAATTGAATTTGATAGAAGTTTGAAAGTTTTGGTATGGCAAGACTTGCTTGGGATAAAAGAGATTTGTGAATTATGGAATAACAAAAATCAAGGTTTGGAGAGAAAATCATTAAATGAATAGGGCTTACAAGCGATAAAGTACATGCGCCAACATTCAGAATCGGAAGATAAATGCCAAAACCTCAATACACCCTGACTCAAAAATTAGTTCGCAATATAATTTATGAAAATAGATATTTGATATTCATACTATGGAATATAGAAGGAATAAGGTTTGGAATGTCCACATGCAACGAGCACATTAGAAAAGTTACAATTTCATTTTACAATGAGCATTTTCTCAAAGAGGTAAACAAAATTGGGGAATACTTTACATATGGGCATGATTGGAAAATAAGGGTTATAATAAAAGATAGGTATAAGAGTTGTTCTCAGAAAATTAAACTGATATTTATAAAGAGGATTTCAAATAGTACATAATAGATATACTTTAATAATGATATTCATAGAGAGAATGAATTATCAATTACCCAAAACTTAGTTTATCAAAATTACAAGTTTTATCATGTGCAACACTTTCTCTAAGAAAGAGGTTGCATTGAAAATATATATATACACTAGTGAAAGAATTGGAATTAGAAATTGCCATGCAAGGAACACAACAAAGTGTATAAAAAAGAGCTAAACTTGAAACTGGAATTAAAGAATTTTCATGAAAGAAATACGAGACACTTATTTTGAAAGAATTTGATTTGATAAGTAATTAGGCTTAAATATGAAAATGGTCCCTGTAAATATTGACTTCTTTGAAATTGGTCCTTGTAAAAATTTTCTTTTGGTTTTGGTCCCTCATATTAAATTTTGGTCCCCATAATTATGTTGGTAGTTTGTTTTGGTCCCTCTATTATTTAGATTCAATTGGTTTTGGTCCCTCTGATATCATGGTTTTTGAACTGGTTTTCTTATTTAATGTAAGTTTTCTGTTTACCCTTGAGAATTAATGTAAGAATATCATTCTTAATAGGTCATAGAATATAATATTTTACATTTTCGGCATTTTCCATCTACATATAATAGGAGGGACCAAAATCAAAATATTTTATAAATGCAGGGACCAAAACCAAAACAAAAATTTTACAGGGACCAATTTCAAAAAAGTCAATATTTATAGGGACCATTTTCATATTTAAGCCAAGTAATTAATAAGGATTAGTATAATACTCTTTCAAAATCATTCTCAAAAATGGGTAAAAATATTCTTTATCAAAAACTAACTTTGAATTGCAGACAAAACGTATGAAAATAACTAAAAGTTGGGGAACTATCATAAAAGATCCTAAATAATTTGATTGATAAAAATAGTTTAACTTAGCATATAATCTTAGGAAATTCGAATTTGTAAATACACACACATGCACATACAAGTCAATCATTCAGAAACACATAAAGCCTACTTCCTACATGAACATCTATACATCTATATGCCTTAGACTTAAACTCTAAGACTCCAACAAATTGGACTCAACTTCTACTACTCGATCTACGACTTAGAAACTACGGAGGTGCTACACTCAACCTAATAGATATCTCCACAAAACAAGACCTCAACTAATCCTATGTTTTATATTTTCTATAAGGTTTAAGGCTTCCTATTCGATTCTTGAGGTTAGGACTTTACATGACTGATTCTTGTCTCTGATCCTAATCAAAACTTAAATACCACGATCTAGATTTCAACGCTAAAACTTTCCTGCCGGATGTTAAAATTGGGGCTTTAACATTCAACAAACTACATTCCTTAAAATAGTTCATAAGGGTTTTTGAAAATCGTTTGTAGTTTTCGGAATATCGCTTGTTCAATAATACCCACACATTTCCTCGGAGTTCTAAGTGAACTTAAAGGAAAAGACATAACATCCTTCACCTTAACTTAAGTTTTAACTTAAATCTTAACTCTAAGATAGCATGCATTGCCTTTACCCCACCTTACTACCTTCACTTACATTCCTCAAATCCACATCATAGAAAAGTTATGAAATGTTGAGTTGCAAGAAAAAGATTTGATATTCGGTGATAAAGTACTTTTAAAGATTTGCATCTTCTTCATTGTAGGGTCTGCCGACCACATACGGACCTAAGTCTTATTAAAGGGGTTGTCTAAGGGTATTTGGTTCGGTTCACCTGCTATTAAAGTCCTCCGCTTGGACTCGTAGGATCCGAGCAATACGAAAGGGCCAGGCTCGGACTTGATGGAACCGAGCCTCACCATTGGTCCTTAACCCATCAGGCTCGGGACTCTAGGACCGAGACATATCGTCGGCTTGTGGATAAGCTCAGGCCCACCGAGGCTTCTTATCCCTTCCACAAATCTCTCCTAGATTCTCGCAACATCCTAGACATGAGATCTTCAGCTGATCCTAACCTGATTCTAAGAGCATAATCCTCCGAGATTATCTCACAGTATCCTGGTTCAGCACAGCTCTGATACAGGGCTCAAACGGCCCATATCAGCCTCCTCCAAACCCTATAAATAGCTCATCACAGCTAGGGTTTCAGGTAAGTACTCTCATCCCTAAGTTGACACTCTGCACACACACGTTGACTAGGGAGACCCTGCTTTTCCCAACTAGAACTGCAGAAATACCACAAGTCATACATTAATACTTGATCCTCTCTTGGGCTCCTGGTTTCCATAATCTTGAGCACTTATAGGGTTAAGGACATCTAGTGTTCCGGGACACTACATTCATCATAAGGAAAACACCTTGCACTTGATAAATCCTTTTTAATTACAAATTTGACAAAATTATCGGATAGGAAAAGACATGTCAAGTATTCAAAAGTTCAAAGTGTTTCTATAGGTTTTCCAAGGTCATTTCACATTAGCTTTGAAACTGATTCAGGAGTTTTGAGGACTCTTTGAACCAGGAAAACGAGAGTCCTCTATGATTTGTCAAACTCAAATAAAAGGAATGTATTCTTCGGTTAAAAGTTTAATTTCATTTAAATTTTTAAATCTCACTGAGTACATTTCCTTCTATTTAACTTTGAAGTTCAAGCTTTTATTTGAATTGACTTATATCGCATTCAGTGAATTCCTATTTAATCGGCAATTGGTGTAACTTAAGGATAAACAACACCATCATTCAATTAGTTAGGAATTCATAGTATTGACAATACGTTCTTAAAAACTGGTGTTGCCACACTTAATCAATTATCAAAGTTGGAACCAATTTCATGCCTTGGAAAATATTAGAATACTAGTATACTTGACATTTATTATCATTAATAATTCTTGGATCTTTCAAAGAGAAAGTCTCAAAATAATCTGATACAAAAACGATTTTATACTTTATCAATAATAGTATGTTTATCACCAAATATAATGTAGGAATGTAGAAAAGGCACTTAGGTCTCACTGAAGACGACCCTTAGTAATTAAAGTGAAAGGCAATTACAAAGGGTTGACACCTATTCACTTCCGCTGCGCACTCTGATAAAGAATGCTCGGAGTGCAAGATGGACTATCTCCTAATGCCTATCTTATTCTTAGGCATAGAAAAATAAATCTGGCGGTTATTTGATTGGATTCAAGGACTTAATGTTATTATCTTCCAACAAATGTAAATCTCGAGGTGGCCAATCTTGATTTCACATTACATTAAAGATAATATCACTTCTCGTACTACCTGAGTTCCAATCAAATAAACTAAAATAAAACAAAACAACGACTCATCTTCAATTCAAACAAGGACTTTGAAACTTCACCATAACGAAAAGTTGCAGCCCTTTATCATATTTGAAATGGAACTCAATTTCCAAACTAAGGTTTAGTTCTACCCGTTGGGGTAGCAATTTCATGCTCTGACCTGTTGGGAGTTTTCACTTCCCTTAGTCTCTACTTTCCGTCCACTTCTAAATATAACAAAGTAATTGAAAATTCAGTTTCAACAGTTTCAACCCCTTTAAATTGAAGGTAGAACCCTAATATTACAAAACTATAACTATCGCTATTCCACACTACTAAACTATATCAACTTTAGCTAAAGATGCATGAACATAGTACTCAAATATACAACCTATCTAACTATCCTTAGTTACTCTCATGTGGAGTAACTCTTTTAGGAGTAGGAAATCCATACTCCACAGCCGAGGAATTGCAACCAGGCTCTGATACCATTTGTAACATCTTGACTTTTAAATTTAAAATACATTAGTTAAAATTTTTTATTTCATTAGAAATACTTGGGGTTTTATAAAAATTTTGGCGGAGTTTCGTTTGAAATACGGATTTTCCCCAAATAAAATTTAAAACTGTCAAGTCCAGAATAGTTTTAATAAAATAGAAAAGAGACCTAAAAATACACTTTTGTGGTTGTGTCTCGCTTTAGCACTATTTAAAAGAGAATAGCTTTATTTCCACCACAACCACTAATACATTCATAAAAATGGTTATAGAGTCCCTTTTTACAAAAATCAAAGAAGTCTTAACTCCAAGTAAAAGTAAAATTAAAATACAACTGTAATTTAATAAAAATCATTTATAGTACAGGGCCCTAGAATGGCTGCAATCGGATTGAAACCAAAAAGGTCTCAACCAATAATATACTCTCTTTCAATGAGAGTGTACTATTTCGGCTTAGAAGCTATGAACATCTTTCTCCACTGGGTACCTAATATGGTCAACAGTAACGGTGAGTAACTTGGATATAGATTAGAGAAAAACATTTGACAGTAATAATAAAGCATGACTAAGCACAATCATAACATAAAGTAACTTAAAGTAAAAAGGAAAGTTTTCAATGACAATCACCAATCAATAAAATGATTCATATTTATAATGCTATGCTTTAATGTATAATCACATGATTATGCTATGCGCGTCACACTTATGAATTTGATTATTGAATCCGATGTTACACAATTCATTTCATTTCATTAACTTTAACAATTTAATCGGATTCAATGATCTAACTCATTTATGCAATTCCTTCCACACTTTCACTTTAACATTTACACTTTAACTTTAACTTTAACACTTTTAACACTTTAACTTTTCCCTTTTCATTAACAATTCATATCCTCACATACACCCTCCACTCTGGGGAAAAACCGACCAGGAGTAAGTATTTCTCAACCTATAGTTGGGTGCTTCACCTCCACTTTGAAGGTCCCTCGCTCACCCGCTTGCACAACACTTCACCTCCACTTAGGAAGGTCCCTCGTGCAATTTGGGTTGATTTTTCCAAACTGGCTTTAGCAGAAATCATCCTCGACTGGCCAAAAGGAACCAAAGTAATAGGATTATTATAGTTTACATAGAACCAATCCGCAACACGGGAATCAAACCAATGTCCTATGCAAGATCAAGGTTCTCTATAATAATTCTAATGATTTACTCTTGTCCTCATCAATCAAAAAGACGTGTGTTTTCCCCCTACTCCTAACGTCCACCTTTACACCATGAATGATACTATGTGCAAGTGCTTTTCCATTGAGATTGAAACCCCTTTTTGTTCTCCTTATAAAATCACATTAATTCGGTTCAAACTCAGTTGAATAGTACTTGACCCTAAGGTATGCATAACTATTAATATTTTTAATCCTATAATAGCAAGCACATCATAATCACAGAGAAAAACAACAATTATATAACAAACATAATATTTAGCACATTTAAACATAAAAGCACTTAAGTAGAATCACAATCACTTAGGGTTTTTACACTAAACTATCTCCTCCTAATCCTATTCTCAACCAAACATTTAAATATACTTAATCAAGTCCCAATTACTAATTTCAAACCTTTCCCCTAAGCTAGGCCCAATTTAAACCCCTTACCTTGAGGAGAGAGGAAAAGGAATTGGGGTTTTGATGGAGCTCACATACCAAGCTCCAATCCATACTCCAAGACTCCTATTCCTTGTCCTTTAGCAACTTCTAAGATCCCTTGAATGATTGGGAGACTCAATATGATGGATTGACAAAGTTAAGGTTTGGGGTTTGAATTAGGGTTTTGAAAAAGAATGATGAAATAGAGATTAAAAAGAGGGAAAATGATTGGGGATTGATAGGGAGATGATGTGTGGTGTTAATGTCTTGAGTTTTGATGTTAATTTGATCAATTGAAAAACCTAAGATGAAAGGAGAAGAGGAACTTCGAGAAAGAGGAAGAGGAAAAAAAATGAGTTCAACACTTAAAAATCGTGTTTTATGGCTGACACAGCAATGGTTAATTTGGTTAATCGATTAACACTTGTCAGTTGAACATAGTTAATCGATTAACCCCCACCATTAATCGATTAGTGCCAGAAGGTGGCTAAAAATTTAATCGATTAACCTACCCTCTAATCGATTAGGGGCTGAACATTGCTGATTTGGGTTTAACATATGATGTTTTAAAGCTTAATTTGACTCCCTTTTACTATTGATTTGGCTTGTTTCTCTTGTAAATTTAGGAATTTTTGTATAGTTTTTAGAAAGTTAGGTAATTTAGAATCCTTTGAACATTTTGAGGCGTTTGGGGTATGTTTCAGGTACTTTCGGAGCTTAAATGAAGAAAATAAATATGGAGCATGAAAGGGGATGAAAAGACCTTGAAAATGGCGCGCAAGAACGAAGCAAAACGGAGCCGGAATGAGTCCATCACGCCTAGGCGTGGAACCCCCCTCGCCCAGGCGCGCAGACAGCGAAAAAATGCAACCAGTACAGACCTAGCACGCCTGGGCGCACAGCCCTGGGCGCCCAGGCGCGCTCACCGCGTGAAAGTGACGCTCACTACTACAAAATTGAAAAAAGTAGCCGAATATTAATCCCGGCTCCGTTCCGGAACTGAGATTAATAGACAAATGACAACTAAAAAATACCATGAAGTTATTGATCCCGGTTGTAAAAAACACGGAACCGGGATCAATGTTATAACATATATAATTTTTTATTTTTTAAAAATTAAAAATTACACAAACTTTATTTATCCCGTTGTTTTAATTCAACTGGGATGAATAATAAAAACACGGAACCGGGATCTAAAATGAGATGAGAAAACCCCTATTTCCCTTTTCCAAAATGGGGGTCACGCCACCGCCACTCTCCTTCGTTCCGTCCCTCTCTCTCTCTCTCCGTCCCACTCTCTCTCTATTTCTCTCTCCCTGTTGCCGTCGTCGCTTGCTCGCTGCACCACCATCACCGCCGTCATCTCCAAGCTCAAGGCCCTCTCCAGTCCAGTCGCGAATCGCGACTCACTTTTTCTTCTTCAGATCGAACCGCCGCAGCCATGAAGGAGATCGCAACTCCTCACTTCTATCGCGTGCCGCCGCCGCTCGTGGCTGATGCTACCGCCATGAAGGAGCTAGTGAACACCGTCGTTCCTCCCTGGTTCGTGTCCCTGGTTCGTGTGCTACCATAAGTTTGCGAAGGGGAAAAAGTTGTCCCGGGTTCGTGTGCTCCCTGGTTTCTTCTGCTTCCATCGTCGCCGCTCTTCTTCTTCAGCTTCGGTTCTGCCTCCACCACGCCTTCAGTTCTTCTGCTTCCATCATTGACGCTCCTCTTCTTCTTCTCAAAGGTATTTATTTATTTTTTCTCTGTATTTTGTTAATTAATTGATATAAATTGGAGGTATGCCTTTATGGATGAGGCATATACTGGTTCTACTATAGAAGATGAAGGAGGAGACTCTGAATCCGAGGAAAGCGGTGCAATTGATGTTGTTGATCCAATGAGGATCCTTCTAGAAAATTGCAACACATTTCAACAATTAGAATTCACCTCCTCACTTTATACCAAGGGTTTTATCCTTTAATTAGTTACTATAAATGTGTTGTGCTGACCATCTCCTCACTACAGGAATCTGACAAGATCAACATTTTTCAACACCTATTAACGTTGGTAATAGATTTGGATCTGAACAATAAAAGTGAAGCTAATGCCCTTTCGTTCGTATTAAGGTTGTGCCTCTCTCTCAAAACTCTTGAAATTACCATACCGGTATGTTTCTGTTTGATTATTACTGATTTGTTAAACTAAATGTTGAAGAGTGGCATGTTCTTAGGCAAAATATGATGATTCCTAATTATAATTTTGTTTTATAGGTGTTTAAGTTTTCAAATTCCCGTGGTTACTCTAGTGTGTTCCAGAAGAGATTGAAAGAAATGAGTAATTTTACTAATCATCTATTGAAGTTTGCTACTATAAGGGGTTATACTGGGAAAAAAGGAGAAGTGGAATTTGTTAAGCATCTGATTAATGCTTACAAGATAAAAAGGATTTCTTTAATCAGTAATTACTCAAAAATGGCAAAAGCTGTAGTGGAAACTGGTCTGCTGTCACTGCGTGAGAAGCTTCAGCTTAACTGTCCCAGGTTACATTTGGAGTTAGAGGAAGATGAGAAGGGATCTTTCATATTGTTGATTCTTAGACATCCCCTTGAAGAAGTTTGATTACCTAAAACATTTTTTAATTGCTTACTATTATGGCTGGTTTTTTGCGTCTTCATGTATTCAAATTCTTGTGATTCAAGTATTTCTGATGCAAAGACTGCTCGGCTGTAGTTTGTAGGCCCCCTACTTATCATAATTGGTGTAGTTATACTTCGCAAGTCTAAGTTTTGAGATAAATTTTATAGCACAGATTAGATGTTATGGTTCATTGTGTTACCTTCATGGCTTGCTTGTTAAACCCCTGGTATAACATACTTATGTTGTATGTCAGGAACGTCCCTGGTTGTTTCCAGTGATGGCCACAATATCGCAGTCTGCAATCAGTACTCCTTACTCTGATAGGCTGAAAGCACTCAGCATGGCACCTCGTCTTCTTGATGTGTACTTCTTCATAGCATTGCATGATATGAATGACTGTAAGTTTTGCTCATACACTCTTGATGTTCGTTATGCTTGGCATTGATGCATATATTGAGAATTTTTTTCTTGGGATCTTTACTCTTAAGTATGAGATATACTCATGACCTTGCTGTATTTACAGTGTTTTTCCTCTACCTTTTAATTTCATTTTCAGCGTTGATCTGTGCATTGATTCTCATACTTATGTCAAGATTTGCTGCAATGTTTCCAGACAAAATATTTTCTTATGAGGTATTGTTTACATCCTTTATCATTATGAATCCAGATTGTTTAAGAGCTGGCATATGAAAACTCATGAAGCTTTGTTTAATAGTGTTTTGTGGACCGATCATTAGCCAAAAGGAATGAATTCATTGTCTCTTTTTTTTTGTTTCGTTTGAGGTTTCTGCAAGTTCATTAAGTTTCCTTTCTTGTAAAATTATTGACGTCCTTGTCTAATATCATGGACAGGGGAATATGGATAGCATTTGCGTTTTCATGGTCCTTGAGTTGCTATTTTTATAGCTATGTCTGATGCCAATGTGATCTCTATGTTTTTTCTTTTGATTGTAGTTGGAACGGATGAAAAATGGGAATTTGTTTTCGCCAATTGATGATAATAGTAATGAGCCAAGTTTTCCAGCTCTGCAAAGAGAGTTGATGCAGCTACATGAGGTAAACAATTCTTGTTGCATTCATCGGTATGGAACATATATTTGTCCAGATTCTTATTTTTGTGTACTTTGCTCAGGCCAATCAAGAGTTAGGAAACATATTCCCGTGTTCAATGAAATCTCTGTCAGTGGTAATGCATTAGAAAGGGTGCTTGCTTTGGAGGTTGAGCTTGTTGAAGCATTGCAGGCCAAGAAAAAATCAAGCCTCCAATTTCAGAGGTACACTCTTCTTGGCATCAGTAATGATACTTTATAAGTATAGTTTACATTTTCGAAGCACTTTACCTTCAAATTTTTGTGCTCATTTTTCACTCAATTAGAATTTGATGACTAATAGTAACATGCAATTTCACTCGATCATAAAAAAACCTCCTAAAGTTCGCAGCATATATACTTGGAACAATGATTCGTCAAGAACCAATTTCTTCCAAAACCTTAAGTCGTTTGGTTCAGTATCAAGTATGTCATCTTTTTACTAATATCTATAGTAACATTGATTTCTATTACCAGTGCTATCTCATTGCAATAGTTGTGTGTGTGTGACTCCTCTATTGATTTGATGACAGTAGTGATGGACGAAACAAACACCATTGAACCTGACAGGCTAGGAATAATAAGAATTCATCATATATGATTGTTAGCAGAGTATGTGGCACATCATGCTCATCCAAATCTCCATATATTAGTTATTTGATGCATTTGATTGCTTTACTTCAGTTGTGTTATCTGTATTATATTATCAGATACTAGGATATTGGTGCAATATTGCTGCTATTGCAGCTTCTTTCCATTACAACAATGTCGAAATTGTAACAGCCCGATTTTCGTAACTCAAAAATAACCAGCTTTTGTTCATTTATGTTGCAAGGATGAGGCCAAATTTATTTATTTTTTTAAAACATTGTTGAAGTAGTTGAAAACCTTGAAAATCTCTTTATGTTCTTCATTTTACTTTTTGTAACATCCCAAAATTTAATTCCAAGTTAATTAGGAAAAACCTAAGCTAGAATTATGATAAGAACCATAGGAAAACCATGGGTAGGAGTTAAGTGTAGTGTCATAGAGTTAGAATTGGCCAAATAGGATTTTTCACTAGAGTAATCGATTACTCTGTAGGGGTTAATCGATTACTAGCCCTCTGGTGAAAACACTTAAATGTTGCAGCATTGATAATCGATTAACTCATAGAATTAATCGATTATTTTGGTGAAGTAATCGATTACTTCAGGTGACTTAATCGATTACTTGCCCTCTGTCAGAAACACTAAGAAATGTTGCATTGAAGGGTAATCGATTACTTGGGGTCAAGTAATCGATTACTTCAAGTCTGATGCAGAAAATAAAAATAAGTTTGAGGGCAGAAACGTATTTTCACCCTTATATCTCCCTATTTCAGCCACATACTTCCTCCTCCCTTATCCTATTCGACCTCCTCTCTCTCTCTCTTCCCCTCATCACCAACGCATCTCTCTCTCATTCCCTCTCTCCCTCGCTTTTCTTCTTCTCTTCCTCATGGAAGAGGATCTCCCATGGAAGCTTGGAGCTTCAAAATCATCTCCCCACCAATATCTCTCCCTTGTAAATCCCACCTTCTCCTTCATGTTTTCTTCTTCTTTTCCTTGTCCATGGTGATCATCCTTCTCTCTCACCCCCATGGCTCTTTCTCTCTCCTTCATTCCCATCTCCATCAACAACCCACACAAAACCACCAAAAATCACTCAAAACCCTTCATTCCAAGCCTTTATCATGAGACCCATCTCCTCCCTTGGTGGCCCTTTCTCAATTCGTGGTTCTCTCTCTCTCCAAGGGTTTTCTTTCTCTCTCCTCCAATCTTGAAGAACGGAGTGGAGATCGGTCAAGAGGATAGGAGTTAAGGTAGATCCGGAGTGGATTCGAGGTCCCTGGAGCTTGGTGTGGGCTCTCTCCCTCTATAAGGTAAGGGGAGTCTCTTTTCCACACTTTGAGTTAGGGATAGTTGGGGTATATAATAGGATTTGGGCTAAGTAGTTAAATTGGGTTGTGGGTAGCAAAATAACACCAGTTATAAGTTGGTTTAAGAAGAATGAATGTGATTTGAATTAATTTAATAATTTAATTTAATTGTCATAGAATTGCTAAAAACCCCTTTATGAATGTTGTAAATGTAGGAAGTGAAGAACCCTAGGGAGTTGACTTATATTTAAGCATGCTGAGACATACCTGAGTATGTCGATTGATTCTGTGAATATATGTTTTTTATTGATCGTTGTTGTGTTTGTAATGTGTGTAAAATGAATATATCCATGGCTAAGAGTCAACTAAGGTGATAAATTAATAATGTTGGCTAAGTGGTGGAGTAATAATTAATGGACATAGGGATAATTTCGTGAAGGCTTTAATAAGGAGTGTAGTATAATCGTTTAGCTAGGTTGTTAATGAGTATTGGGAATGCAAGGGATTGATTTCTTTAGTGTTAATTAATAGTATGAATATTAGATGGGAAGGGAATGAGTTCTTGTTTTGAATTGGAGAATATTGTAAAAAGATGATGAATAGATGTGATGTTTGTAAATTTGAAGGATATAAGTACTTGATTGTGGATATTTGCTAATTGATGTAATAGACTCAATGAATGATGTTGATTATTTGTTGCTATGTGAGGTGAAAATTTGGAATGACGTGAATGCTTGAATGTAAATGATTGTTAACTGTCATAAATGGCTATTTGAAATGTGTGCATTGTGGTGAATGTGTTTGTGTTGTTAAGGACGGTTGAATTGATCATTGGGACATTGGGACACTAGGTGTTCCTGCTAGGTGTACAAACGCCCCATTAGGGCCAAACACTCCATCAGGCAAAAACGCCCCACTAGGTGTAAATGCCCCGTTAGGAGTCAATGTCCCAAAATGATCAATTCAACGAAAACTAAAAGACTGGAAAAGGTGAAAAGGACTAAAGCATGAAAATTGAATATGCTAAGGAATTTAATGAGTATGAGTAAAGATTATATGTATTAGTCCTAATGGGTGAGGCCTAGTGGGTGGTAGTCCTTATGGGTGAATAAAGTCCCTAATGGGTGTACAAACGCCCTAGCAGGAGCAACCAAATTCCTAGTGGTACAAACTAAAAGAATAAAGATCAATGATGATATAAGTAAATTGTAAATTTAAGGACTAAATATTAGTACGTGTCTCGGTGCTCACTTAAGCTACGGCAATGTGAGGTCTCGGGCAAATTATAAGGTTGCAGCTTGGTGCTCACTTAAGCTACGGCAATGTGAGACCAAGATAAAATAATGGGAAATGAAAATGATTTTGGAAATTGTAATGTGAAGCATTTTTGTTATTCATAGCTTGATTTGATTATGATGCTTAAGTTTTTATTATGTGCTCTATATTATCTTCTAATTCACTGTGTCGTGAAAAGGTCTCACCCTTATGTGGTTAACATTTTAGGTGAATGAAGAGGAGCTTGAGGATCAGAGAGTGTCGAAGCAGAAGTTACGGAAAGAAGCAAAATTTTATGTTGCGCTACTCTTATTGTAATTGAAATACCCAATTTCATGTGTAAACTTGATTTATGAAAAGAAATTTTAAGTTCCCCATTTTAATCTTTAAACCGGTTGAATAATATTTTTAATTAAAAGTTGTGTGTTACATTTATGGTATCAGAGCAGTTCCTTCCTTTCCGACCTGAGGGAAAGTGGTCCCGATCTCGCTGCGAACACTCTCATCTCAAGCTTCTTCTCAAGAGGTAAGACCCTTTTAAGTGAAAATTTTAATATTTGGTGATTTGTGCAAATGTTTGATAATAAAGGAGAATAGAATGTGATTCTTTGGGAACCTAAGTAGGATCCCTTAGGGATTCAAAGAATTTCATCCTATAAGTGTGGCACGTTTGTAAGCAGAAAACTTCAAAGGTGCAATTTGATTCTTGTTTAAGGGATGCAAAGTCTAAGTTGAGTTAATTAAAAGTTAAAGTTTCTTACAAAGGAAATCTTGCTAATTAATAATGAAGTACAGAAACTTAAGCTAGATGGCGAGGGCTATGACCACTGATGAAATGTAGTATGGGAAATGGCCAATCCGATGTTGCATTTATCGGGAGGTGATGTCGTCGAAATCTAGGAGTTTGTGCATCATCGTGAATTAGTAATGGATCTCCTGTGTATAAAACTTATGTGTAATTCTTTTATGTATGTTTGCTTTGCTAAGTGCTTTGTGTGTGATCTTAATGTATGTTTGTTGAGTAATTTGGTGTCAAAATAATTGAACCGGGATTAGAAATGGAATCGCATGAAACAAATAAATCATAAATCTCGAATACTGATCCAACCAAGTGATTAAAGTCATGTTGATTTGATTAGTATTCAAGAGAACGAAAATAAGGTTTCTACTAAATTATTAACCGGTTCTGTAACTAAACTTGATTCAAGCAATTGTGGCATCAAATGAATATAGGCATCGGGAACTAATAGATCGGATTTAAACCACTGACTCGTATTAATTTGAATTACAATAAAAAAACAAATTTTATGCCCAATGCGAGAAGTGGCTTGAATTCAATCCAAAGAGTTCTCGAAATATGCTTACATGTGGAATGGTGTAGTGTTAAAGTAAGCGGACCAAAAATTAGAAGTGGAATCATGAGAATCGAAATGATTTACTAACCCCGATTCTAATCTATTCGAGTGACGTAGTGGCACCGGTTAGATTAGACTCCATAAAAACAATAACAACATTTTATTGAATTCATGGTTGGTTCCACCACTAATTTGATTCCGGTGACTTTGATATTAATCGAAAGTTAAGTTGAAGCTTCTAATGATTGAACTTGAACCCCGAGTTACCATAATAAAATTTTGTAACGAAAAGAAGTTTATTTAATCGAGGACGGGGTTGAGATTCAACATAGAAGTTCTTACCTCACTTTTGATTACATCACTGGTAGTGCATTGGTATATAGGAAAAAGTCTATGTTTATGGGGAAGTGAACCTAAACTTTCAAAAAATGTTTTCAAACTGATTTGGGATTAATAACTTTTCAATTGCCCTCTTTATGTTTGAAATCCCAAAATTACTTCCACTAAGCATTGACTAAAAGTGTTGTCTTCGAAAATTGTGTTCTTGATGAAATTGAATTGTGTTTGTGTATGCTCGATTGATATGTGTGCTTGATATGTCTTTGTGTAAAGTGAAATTTGTATTTGATGCTTGTGAGTGTTTAAAATGAATTTCAAAAGTTAGCACCGAACCACAATCATTCTAAATGGATCGTGAGGTCGCACAACAAATTTTCAAGAACTAGTAAGAAAAGCAAGGATTTCTAAGTGATCGAGTAGTGAATTAAATTAACTGATTGCAACCAAGTCACACATCGATCAAATAGGAACCCTTGTTATGCGACTCAAATCAATTCGGAATGAAAACTCAAATTTTAAACTTGAAGTAAAAAGGGAATGTAATTGTCTCAACTTTTGAAGATTAATTAAAATTAAATTTTTCCAAGTCCGAGGCACATTCCTTCTTTCTTTGAGTTTATTCATCTTGGGTGATTTGTCACTCCTTCATCTAGGATCTTATGAAATTAGATGAAGGTAGCTCATCATGGTAAGGTGCATGATTAAAGCTTTAGTGAATTTTCAAATGAAATCATTTGTTTCTCATTAAGAGAGGAACCTAAATTGGAAAAGAATTTTGTTTCTATAAATGTGTTATTGTTTTCTAAATGTTTCACTTGTATGGGAACCTTTTCTTAAATTTTGAATCCCCATACTTAGTGATTCTTCAAACCAAAGGTTTTAAAGACTTATGTGTTGTAGTAAAGTGTTTTTGAGTACTCAGGGTTTTTGTATAAAGGGAAAGCTAAGTTTTTGGGTTTAGGATTTTGTTTGACTTGGAAGAATTGATATAAGCACCCTAAGGTTGAATTAATGTCTTATGTAACCCTTCAAGCCAATTGGAGCAAGTTATTGTTTTAAACAAAATGAATTTAATATGCTCTAATCGGTTTGAACATTTTACACAACCTTGGGCTAAGAATAGGTGATGTCCCATCAAATTTTGAAGCCAATTGGAGTTGTTTTCTATTTTAAATGGATTTGACATAGGTTCACCCGGACCATTACAAATCTTTTACAAAGTGGTCATAGGGTCAAAAGTGAATCTAATGAACTCTGATTGACTTGAAGATTTGCTATAATGTTCTTTTAGGTATAGGGACACTGTCTTCCAATTCTTCACAAACCTTGGGGAAATTGAATTCATAGAATGAATGTTTGGTTGCAAGCTATGCAAAAACCTTTTATGAACGCTTTTTAAAATATGTGATGCTATTTGTGCATGTGTTTGTAGAGGTAAGTGTTAGCCCTAAGTTAAGCTAGGAATAGTTAGGAAGGAAACCAGGTTGAGTTATGTTTAGGTTTAAGGTGTAAGATGTTGTGGACTGCTGTTGTGAATGTTTGACCCTTGAACGATGTTTACATGATTTATGTTTGTGCGAATGATGGATGTGTTTGATTAGAGTTTAGGCCTAGGACATAAGTGGTAGGATTTGGAGTTAGAGTATAACCAATCCTGTAGGGTAATAGTGTTTAGAGTGTTTCTAAGTGCCCTGTCCAACCTTCGAAGTAGGATTCCGGAGGAAAGCCAGTTAACCTTAGAAATCTGTTAGAATAGTAGCCTAGAGGTTGACCCAGATTAAACCATAGTTGGTACTCTTCAATGGGTACAAGAGCCTTGTGGCACATTCATGCTGAATGGTATGCCAACCCCAAGTGGGGGAGTAGAACTAAGGTAAGTAAGTTTCTTAGCTTAGAAAACCTTTTTCCGGGATGGTTCTCCGATTAAGGATTTTGAGCGAAATTTCGGGGACGAAATTCCAATAAGTGGGGGAGAATTGTAACATCCCAAAATTTAATTCTAAGTTAATTAGGAAAAACCTAAGCTAGAATTATGATAAGAACCATAGGAAAACCATGGGTAGGAGTTAAGTGTAGTGTCATAGAGTTAGAATTGGCCAAATAGGAGTTTTCACTAGAGTAATCGATTACTCTGTAGGGGTTAATCGATTACTAGCCCTCTGGTGAAAACACTTAAATGTTGCAGCATTGATAATCGATTAACTCATAGAATTAATCGATTATTTTGGTGAAGTAATCGATTACTTCAGGTGACTTAATCGATAACATGCCCTCTATCAGAAACACTAAGAAATGTTGCATTGAAGGGTAATCGATTACTTGGGGTCAAGTAATCGATTACTTCAAGTCTGATGCAGAAAATAAAAATAAAGTTTGAGGGCAGAAACGTATTTTCACCCTTATATCTCCCTATTTCAGCAACATACTTCCTCCTCCCTTATCCTATTCGACCTCCTTTCTCTCTCTCTCTCTCTTCCCCTCATCACCAACGCATCTCTCTCTCATTCCCTCTCTCCCTCGTTTTTCTTCTTCTCTTCCTCATGGAAGAGGATCTCCCATGGAAGCTTGGAGCTTCAAAATCATCTCCCCACCAATATCTCTCCCATGTAAATCCCACCTTCTCCTTCATGTTTTCTTCTTTTTTTCCTTGTCCATGGTGATCATCCTTCTCTCTCACCCCCATGGCTCTTTCTCTCTCCTTCATTCCCATCTCCATCAACAACCCACACAAAACCACCAAAAATCACTCAAAACCCTTCATTCCAAGCCTTTATCATGAGACCCATCTCCTCCCTTGGTGGCCCTTTCTCAATACATGGTTCTCTCTCTCCAAGGGTTTGCTTTCTCTCTCCTCCAATCTTGAAGAACGGAGTGGAGATCGGTCAAGAGGATAGGAGTCAAGGTAGATCCGGAGTGGATTCGAGGTCCCTGGAGCTTGGTGTGGGCTCTCTCCCTCTATAAGGTAAGGGGAGTCTCTTTTCCACACTTTGAGTTAGGGATAGTTGGGGTATATAATAGGATTTGGGCTAAGTATTTAAATTGGGTTGTGGGTAGCAAAATAGCACCAGTTATAAGTTGGTTTAAGAAGAATGAATGTAATTTGAATTAATTTAATAATTTAATTTAATTGTCATAGAATTGTTAAAAACCCCTTTATGAATGTTGTAAATGTAGGAAGTGAAGAACCTTAGGGAGTTGACTTATATTTAAGCATGCTGAGACATACCTGAGTATGTCGATTGATTCTGTGAATATATGTTGTTTATTGATCGTTGTTGTGTTTGTAATGTGTGTAAAATGAATATATCCATGGCTAAGAGTCAACTAAGGTGATAAATTAATAATGTTGGCTAAGTGGTGGAGTAATAATTAATGGACATAGGGATAATATGTGAAGGCTTTAATAAGGAGTGTAGTATAATCGTTTAGCTAGGTTGTTAATGAGTATTGGGAATGCAAGGGATTGATTTCTTTAGTGTTAATTAATAGTATGAATATTAGTTGGGAAGGGAATGAGTTCTTGTTTTGAATTGGAGAATATTGTAAAAAGATGATGAATAGATGTGATGTTTGTAAATTTGAAGGATATAAGTACTTGATTGTGGATATTTTCTAATTGATGTAATAGACTCAATGAATGATGTTGATTATTTGTTGCTATGTGAGGTGAAAATTTGGAATGACGTGAATGCTTGAATGTAAATGATTGTTAACTGTCATAAATGGCTATTTGAAATGTGTGCATTGTGGTGAATGTGTTTGTGTTGTTAAGGACGGTTGAATTGATCATTGGGACATTGGGACACTAGGTGTTCCTGCTAGGTGTACAAACGCCCCATTAGGGCCAAACGCCCCATCAGGCAAAAACGCCCCACTAGGTGTAAATGCCCCGTTAGGAGTCAATGTCCCAAAATGATCAATTCAACGAAAACTAAAAGACTGGAAAAGGTGAAAAGGACTAAAGTATGAAAATTGAATATGCTAAGGAATTTAATGAGTATGAGTAAAGATTATATGTATTAGTCCTAACGGGTGAGGCCTAGTGGGTGGTAGTCCTGATGGGTGAATAAAGTCCCTAATGGGTGTACAAATGCCCTAGCAGGAGCAACCAAATTCCTAGTGGTACAAACTAAAAGAATAAAGATCAATGATGATATAAGTAAATTGTAAATTTAAGGACTAAATATAAGTACGTGTCTCGGTGCTCACTTAAGCTACGGCAATGTGAGGTCTCGGGCAAATTATAAGGTTGCAGCTTGGTGCTCACTTAAGCTACGGCAATGTGAGACCAAGATAAAATAATGGGAAATGAAAATGATTTTGGAAATTGTAATGTGAAGCATTTTTTTTATTCATAGCTTGATTTGATTATGATGCTTAAGTTTTTATTATGTGCTCTATATTATCTTCTAATTCACTGTGTCGTGAAATGGTCTCACCCTTATGTGGTTAACATTTTAGGTGAATGAAGAGGAGCTTGAGGATCAGAGAGTGTCGCAGCAGAAGTTACGGAAAGAAGGAAAATTTTATGTTGCGCTACTCTTATTGTAATTGAAATACCCAATTTCATGTGTAAACTTGATTTATGAAAAGAAATTTTAAGTTCCCCATTTTAATCTTTAAACCGGTTGAATAATATTTTTAATTAAAAGCTGGGTGTTACATGATTGAGGTCTAATATGTGATGTTTTTGTACCTTTTTTGCCTCCCTTTTACATAGTAAGTGACTTGTTTCTTGAGTAAATTGGAATAAAACAATGGAATTTTGTCTTTATAAGATTTCTGGAACCTTTTGATGTGTTTGGTTTGTTTTCAGGTATTTAAGCTCTTAAAACAATGATTTTTGAAAAGGAATGAAGAATGAGAGTTTGGTACTTGATTTGGGAAGAAAAAGAGGAAAAAAATGAAGAAAAGTTGACCGTGGCGCCCAGGCACGAGCTGGGGTCAACTGGCCAATAATGTGGTGCATTTGGTTGATTTTTCCAGCCAGATTCACGCCCAGGCGCAACAAATGTGCTAAAAAATGAAAAGAAGAAGAGAATAGAAATAGAAAAGGAAAAAGAAAGAAAAGGAAAAATCAAGTGAATTGAGTTGTGATTGTGTAATTACCTTATTGCTCATTTCATAATTTAAAAGGGAAGTGTTGTGATTTCATTGATTAAGCCCTTTGTTTATCCTTTTATTCTTTTATCCCACCTGACACTTTTAGCCATGACCACGTTACAACCAAATAAAGACCTTATGATTTGTGCATGTTTTCAAGAAATTCAGTGGAGATGTAGGTCTATAGTCAAGCTTATGGTAACATACTTTCATTGTTTGAACTTGAGTGAATTGATAATTATTACCCATACACATGAGAGATATTGAGAGGTGGTGTGGTCACTAATCTTTTGCTCATTTTGAGTTTGTTTTTCAACTAGTTTTCATTGCGGTGATTTGCTAGTGAAGAAAGGTATCTTGGGTAGGCGAGTTGGAATTTATGGTTAGGTTGCTATACCTGGAGAGGGGAGAATCTTAGGCTCTGAATTTTTGTTTTACTTTTGCCTGGGACATGCAAAATGCTAAGTTTGGGGGTGTGATTGGGGTCTAATATGTGATGTTTTTGTACCTTTTTTGCCTCCCTTTTACATAGTAAGTGGCTTTTTCTTGAGTAAATTGGAATAAAACAATGGAATTTTGTCTTTATAAGATATCTGGAACCTTTTGATGTGTTTGGTTTGTTTTCAGGTATTTAAGCTCTTAAAACAATGATTTTTGCAAAGGAATGAAGAATGAGAGTTTGGTACTTGATTTGGGAAGAAAAAGAGGAAAAAATGAAGAAAAGTTGACCGTGGTGCCCAGGCGCAGGTCCCACGCGCCCAGGCGCGAGCTGGGGTCAACTGGCCAATAATGTGGTGCATTTGGTTGATTTTTCCAGCCAGATTCACGCCCAGGCGCAGGATTTTCACGCCTAGGCGCGCAAAATGCGAGAAAGTGACATTGTTCGTTGTTTTGATTATAACTTGAGCTACGCTTATCCAAATGAGGCGATCTATATATCATTTTAAAGCTAAGGAAAAGATATACAACTTTGACAGAAATAGCCTTGCTCAAATTCGTCCATTTTGGGGATCAAAATCAGTGCCGAAGTTGATGCCAGACACAAATACGGGATTTTAGAAGGATTTTAATGATAAATTCTATTTGTAGATAAGATTCTTAAAGATTAGTTTATTCTAATAGGATCTTATCATATTATATTCAGATTTAGGATTAGTTTTATTAAAATAAAAAGCTTATCACATTAGATTGAAAATGAGGTTAGTTTTTATCTATATAATAATAGGATTAGGATTCATTCCATGGAGGGAGACACTCATACAACTCCATAGAATAATAGTAGAATAGGATTTGAGACTTGGAGAAGGAACAAGGATTGGAGGTTTTTGTGAAGAACACAGAGTTAGCTCAAGGATTCATGGTAATTATTTTTATCATGTTTATTGTGTTTTCTCTTGTAAGTATGAACTAATTCTATCCTTGGGATGTAGGAGTAGATGTATGGAACATTTTCAATATTTCTAGTAATAAATTAATCTTGTTTTCCGTTATTGAATTCTGTGTTTGATTGTTCTTATTTGTTTCTCATGAAAGAAGCTGTTTCATGACTTTTGAAAATCCTTTATGAATAGACATATGAATTTAGGATTTAGTCATTAATCAAACAACTCAATTGCATAGGCACAGACATGTTTTCTATGAATTGGGTAATTTTATAAAAAGAGGTTTTGACTGAACTTAATGAAAGGGTTAGGTTTTAAGGCTCCATTGAGACATCATTGGCAGATTAATCTCTAAAATATAGAAACACGCTAAGACATTAGGTGTTATCTAATTTTGCAAAACCAATTCAGAATTCAAGGAAAATAAATTAATTTGTTATAGAATATTTAGGAACCTGCATCGAAACTACGTCCCGCCTTTCCCCTTGTCAAAAAGTCATTTATTTTAATTTCTGTTTTTTATTTACAAAATCATAAATCCTTTGTCTTGTTCACTAAGTAATATTAATTAGGTGGAATTAATTAAACGGTCACTCCCTTGGGTACGATACTCGGACTTCATTGTCTATATTACTTGTACGATCTGGTACACTTGCCAGAAGCCCGACAAGTTTTTGGCGCCGTTGCCGGGGAGTGATTCTGTTTTAATTAATTTTGGTACTAATTTAATTTTACTTAGTATAACTTGGGTATATATTTTTATTTTTTTTATTATTATGTAACATGGCTTATTCTCATGATGACATAGAATTTATCAAATTTATTTTGTCGTCACCTATTCCATCCTGTTTTGCACAAAATGTTTTTGATGAGATTAAAGTTTTTGATGGTCTTTTAGAGGAGGTGGTACAAAAATCTTCTATTATGGAAGACCAAAGTGCTTCCCTTTCTAAACCCATAGAAAAAGAAGAAATTGTGCATGATGAGATTGAAGAAGTGAAACAAGATAAATTGAATAATGGGATGAGTCTAGGGGTTGAATTAGGGTCCACTTTGCATGATGAATTTTCTGCTCTTGCTAAATGTATTGGATTGCATGAATATGTGGAACCCTAAAAAAATTTTCCTTCAATCTACCCCTTAATTTTTTATGACTTCCCTGATGCTCATGATGATGATAAGCCATTGTTCCTTTTCAAAGCATGAAAAGGCAACCTTGCTAAGCCATGGAGTTTACACTTTCATAGACTCCATGCATGATGGAAAAGACAAGCACCATGTGATGATGCTTGGAGTGAAAAATGCACCATTTGACCCGGGAGGGTTTCAAACTATTTTTAAACATTTGCTCCAACATCATCCGTGCATATTTCCATGGGATCCAGGAATAACTTGTTATTGCTGCATAACATGGAAGTTGTGCTATAGGATTTGGGATCCTGGTGGATTCTCTTTAGTTTTGTAGTAGCGTAGGATTTAAATTTTTAATTAGGAGATTGAATAAAGAGTTTAGAGTTTTCTATATGTAACTGCTAATGGGGTGCTTCAAGCACTATTTTTAGTTGTTCATGTGACACAGGTGAATATGTTTGGGGGAGTCTCCTCCATGGTGCATCAAGAGAGAATCCTGTGCTACAAAGGGAAGTCTCTAACTCCTTGCTTTTGTTTTTTATTTTTATTTTGTAGTTTAGGGTAGATTTGTTGCTTGAGGACAAGCCACATTCTAAGTTTGGGGGTGAGGGTAACAAAATAAAAAATTTTCTGATCTTGATTTCTCCCCTGGCTTTGTGTTGGTTTGTGTCCTGGCATGAGTAGGAACTAATTCTAGGTGTTAGATTTGTCCCTTTGATAGGTGTAAATGCTTGATTGGGATTTTCGACTTGTTTTACCTAGATACTAATTGGATTTAGCTTTGAAAATTTTTGAAAATTAGTTGTTTGGCAAACTTGTTGTGAATGATTGATTAGTGAATTGACCTTAACCAGTGAGATTTTGAGCCTACACACTTGAAGGAGTAATGTTTAATGAATATTGCGATGAAACTCCTATTTTTTTCATGAGTGTTGTTCGCTTTGACTATGTGTTCTAGAACTTGACTTGTGACCTCTTCAAAATTGATATTGGATTGCATGTATGAACATGATTAAGGCACTTAGATTTGTGTTTTTGTGCCTTCAACAAATTTTTGAGACATAATGATCCCTTAGTTGCCCACTTTGAGCTTTGAGATTTAAGGACTTTCTTTGGTACCCTACATAAATTGAATTATTCTTGTGAAGTACCTTTGAAATTGTGAATGAGCAATTAAGTGGAATGTTAGAAATTGGTGAAAGTGTAAGTGCTGAAAATTTGATGTTTCTATTTCTCTTCTTAAAAAAAGAAAAGAAAAAAGAGCAACAAATGTGCTAAAAAATGAAAAGAAGAAGAGAATAGAAATAGAAAAAGAAAAAGAAAGAAAAGGAAAAATCAAGTGAATTGAGTTGTGATTGTGTAATTACCTTATTGCTCATTTCATAATTTAAAAGGGAAGTGTTGTGATTTCATTGATTAAGCCCTTTGTTTATCCTTTTATTCTTTTATCCCACCTGACACTTTTAGCCATGACCCCGTTACAACCAAATAAAGACCTTATGATTTGTGCATGTTTTCAATAAATTCAGTGGAGATGTAGGTCTATAGTCAAGCTTATGGTAACATACTTTCATTGTTTGAACTTGAGTGAATTGATAATTATTACCCATACACATGAGAGATATTGAGAGGTGGTGTGGTCACTAATCTTTTGCTCATTTTGAGTTTGTTTTTCAACTAGTTTTCATTGCGGTGATTTGCTAGTGAAGAAAGGTATCTTGGGTAGGCGAGTTGGAATTTATGGTTAGGTTGCTATACCTTGAGATGGGAGAATCTTAGGCTCTGAATTTTTGTTTTACTTTTGCCTGGGACATACAAAATGCTAAGTTTGGGGGTGTGATTGGGGTCTAATATGTGATGTTTTTGTACCTTTTTTGCCTCCCTTTTACATAGTAAGTGGCTTGTTTCTTGAGTAAATTGGAATAAAACAATGGAATTTTGTCTTTATAAGATTTCTGGAACCTTTTGATGTGTTTGGTTTGTTTTCAGGTATTTAAGCTCTTAAAACAATGATTTTTGCAAAGGAATGAAGAATGAGAGTTTGGTACTTGATTTGGGAAGAAAAAGAGGAAAAAATGAAGAAAAGTTGACCGTGGCGCCCAGGCGCGGGTCCCACGCGCCCAGGCGCGAGCTGGGGTCAACTGGCCAATAATGTGGTGCATTTGGTTGATTTTTCCAGCCAGATTCACGCCCAGGCGCAGGATTTTCACGCCTAGGCGCGCAAAATGCGAGAAAGTGACATTGTTCGCTGTTTTGATTATAACTTGAGCTACGCTTATCCAAATGAGGCGATCTATATATCATTTTAAAGATAAGGAAAAGATCTACAACTTTGCCAGAAATAGCCTTGCTCAACTTCGTTCATTTTGGGGGTCAAAATCAGTGCCGAAGTTGCTGCCAGACACAAATACGGGATTTTAGAAGGATTTTAATGATAAATTCTATTTGTAGATAAGATTCTTAAAGATTAGTTTATTCTAATAGGATCTTATCATATTATATTCAGATTTAGGATTAGTTTTATTAAAATAAAAAGCTTATCACATTAGATTGAAAATGAGGTTAGTTTTTATCTATATAATAATAGGATTAGGATTCATTCCATGGAGGGAGACACTCATACAACTCCATAGAATAATAGTAGAATAGGATTTGAGACTTGGAGAAGGAACAAGGATTGGAGGTTTTTGTGAAGAACACAGAGTTAGCTCAAGGATTCATGGTAATTATTTTTATCATGTTTATTGTGTTTTCTCTTGTAAGTATGAACTAATTCTATCCTTGGGATGTAGGAGTAGATGTATGGAACCTTTTCAATATTTCTAGTAATAAATTAATCTTGTTTTCCGTTATTGAATTCTGTGTTTGATTGTTCTTATTTGTTTCTCATGAAAGAAGCTGTTTCATGACTTTTGAAAATCCTTTATGAATAGACATATGAATTTAGGATTTAGTCATTAATCAAACAACTCAATTGCATAGGCACAGACATGTTTTCTATGAATTGGGTAATTTTATAAAAAGAAGTTTTGACTGAACTTAATGAAAGGGTTAGGTTTTAAGGCTCCATTGAGACATCATTGGCAGATTAATCTCTAAAATATAGAAACACGCTAAGACATTAGGTGTTATCTAATTTTGCAAAACCAATTCAGAATTCAAGGAAAATAAATTAATTTAATATAGAATATTTAGGAACCTGCATCGAAACTACGTCCCGCCTTTCCCCTTGTCAAAAAGTCATTTATTTTAATTTCTGTTTTTTATTTACAAAATCATAAATCCTTTGTCTTGTTCACTAAGTAATATTAATTAGGTGGAATTAATTAAACGGTCACTCCCTTGGGTACGATACTCGGACTTCATTGTCTATATTACTTGTACGATCTGGTACACTTGCCAGAAGCCCAACATTACATTTTTTATGAAAACCGAGTTGTTACTAAAACCTTTCTTTTCATAAAGCATTTGTTTCCGTAAAAGAACTTGGTTTCAAATCATCTTGACAATTTTCAAAAACTTTACATGAGTTAAATTTGCATAAAGATGTGCTCCACAAGTCAAATTAAATCTTAGCTCTATTACATAATGGCTCTTGGCATCGGTAATCCTTAACTCAACACTCATCACAACCTAAACTAACCACACTATCCTTAAACTATCTTATTGAAAACAATTGGGTGAAGTTCCTCCTCCTTCTTGCGTCCTCTCATTGCTAGTGGGTTCCGGCTCTGCTCCACTGATAATGGTAGAGTTCCTCTGAGTCTCATACCGAATCTTTTCTTTGAAGTTCCTATAGCCTCGTACGATGACTTGTCCCAAGTGCGGCTCCAGATTAGCTCCACTCAGCTGATACTCCGGGTCGGGAATCACGATCTGGGTGTGGCCGGTCCATACCCAACCACCGTGGGTGTGCTTCCATCCTCTTCCATACTTACTCCGCGTAGTGACGTCCATCCGATACTTCATCTTCCCGTTGAGATACCAGCAATACCGATATGCCAACGAACAGGAGTGATCGAGGCCGTACCCGATCAAAATAAAAGGTGTTTATTCTGTAGTACTAGGAAGGTGATCCTAGGTCGTTTCCTAGCGAATATCGGTCTAGGCAAAGTATCAAACACGTAGTGTGCAGTAAAATGGGGGGGGGTTTTGTGTGTGACAAATGTGAAGAACAAAACATAAACAGAATATAAAAACTAAGAAAATCATAAACAAAAGCGGGCAAACCCCTTTGGCTATGTACACTACTCAATCCTAGCTCACTAAATATCGATTCCTCTCCTATCCTCTGTCCAACTCGCGATAACCAAATACTAAGCGAAAATTCAGTTATCACTCCAAACCCTAACTTCTAATTAAGCATCAGAAACCAGAATTGGAGTTTTTACGAGTTAATACAAATTAAGCATTTATATTCAAGTATTATCTCTACGAAATGGAATTAAGCAAAACACTACACATCGATAAACATGAAAACAGAGAAGAGAAAATGAAATTGCATTAATAACAAGAGCTCAAGAGTAGATAATACAATACCAAAGGGATTAACCCTTGAAGTCTAGCCTTCCATGGCCATAAATGAAGAAAAACGAGTAGAAATGGGGAAGAACAAAACCCTAGCAGCCACCACCACTTGGGAGAGCCAAGAGAGAAGTTCTAACCTAGAGAGAGAGTGAGAAATCTGAAATAGGAGTGTGTTCTTGGGGGTTACACGAATTTCCCCTCTTTAGTCATGAAAATGGGCGTAAAACATGGGCCCAAGTCCTAAGAAACACTATTCTGAAAATTACAATTAAAAAGGGACCTAAATGCAAATTACAATCTTCACTTCAATGCTTCAATCTTCATTTCCAAACTTCCCAAAGTGTCCTTGTGCCAAATATTACCTGAAAATAGAAATAGAATTAATTAGGCTAAATAATCCCAAATTAAACAATATTCGGAATATTAGTCCAATAAACTCAAAATCACTAAATCAAGCTAATCAATGTCAAATGGGCAACAAGTATCAATAATAGGAGTAAAATAATGCAAGGAATAATGGGAAATAAAATTTTCAAAAACTTTACATGAGTTAAATTTGCATAAAGATGTGCTCCACAAGTCAAATTAAAACTTAGCTCTATTACATAATGGCTCATGGCATCGGTAATCCTTAACTCAACACTCATCACAACCTAAACTAACCACACTATCCTTAAACTATCTTATTGAAAACAATTGGGTGAAGTTCCTCCTCCTTCTTGCGTCCTCTCATTGCTAGTGGGTTCCGGCTCTGCTCCACTGAGAATGGTAGAGTTCCTCTGAGTCTCATACCGAATCTTTTCTTTGAAGTTCCTATAGCCTCGTACGATGACTTGTCCCAAGTGCGGTTCCAGATTAGCTCCACTCAGCTGATACTCCGGGTCGGGAATCACGATCTGGGTGTGGTCGGTCCATAACCAACCACCGTGGGCGTGCTTCCATCCTCTTCCATACTTACTCCACATAGTGACGTCCATCCGATACTCCATCTTCCCGTTGAGATACCAGCAATACCGATATGCCAACGAACAGGAGAGAGTAAGCGATCCGAACGATGTATCGTCGACGGTGTGGGATTACGATAGGCAAGATAGTAGGACCACGCATACATACAATACAACTTACAGACACGCAACAATCAAGCATATTATCGACATCATTATCATTATTATCTTTCATTATCTTTCCAACTTACTTTTATATCTTAAGAACTTTCTTTCCTTCTCTCTCATACACTATACTTCTTTTTTCTTCCAGTCTTATCAATTCACAACCATTAATGATTGGGGAGTTTCAAGATTATCATCGAAGTATTCATTTCATTCTCGGCTATCACTCACGTCTACATCTCCTCGGTCATCCACCCAACCTAGTCGGAAGCAAACAGGAGTACAGGACCTTTACCGTGCGGGCACGACAGCTGTCTCACAAACAATTGGCTCCAAGCCAGGAGGACTACAGCCTCAAATCAATTCAATTCAATTCATATAATATCATATCAAGGCACACTGTAGAAAATTCGGGTATAGTGGCAATCAAGATGCCCCACTCCAGTCTCTCTCACTGTTCAAGATTTGCAATCTAGGGGGCGTCAGTACTATTCTAGTTGCACGCGCAGAACTTACCACGGCATTGGACTCAGTCCCTACCACGTTCGTACGCCACATATGGAGTTCGTTCTGCCTAGAAAGTACTCAATACTTCTTGACGTTTCACCATCATCGTCCTCCCCTAATGCAATCTCCTCCTGAGTATCCGCAGATACCCATGGTTCCTTCCTCTCCACTACTTCGCACTCTCATACCTCACCACGTATGTCTTTTAAGTCTTTTATCTTTTTAATTATCCTAAGGTCGGCCCATCCTTCATACATCCCTTCAATGAGTCCCGACCACTAACTTTGCACAATCTTTCTCTCATCATTTCTCACAGAGCACAGAGCGGGGTTCACATCAATAAACTAGTATCTCATTTCTCAAACTTTCTCCACAATCATAATCTCATTTCATTTCGCCATCCTTCTCAAAAAAATCTTATTTCATAAAAATCTTATTTCGCAAACTTTCTCAAAATCCCTTTTTACAAATTTCTCAAAATCTCGTTTCGTAATATTTTTCAAAAGAAGTCTCGCTTCATCTACTTTTCTCAAAACACTTTTTTATAAACTTTCTGAAAATTTCATATCATGAGCTTTCACAAAATCATATTTCAAAACTTTCTTAAAAATCTTGTTTCATCAAGTTTCTAAAAATCTTCTTTCACAACTTTTCACAAAATTTTCATTTCAAAAACTTTTCTGAAAATACTCTTTATAATTTTTCTCAAAAACCTCCTTTAAAAAAAACCTTTAAAAGAAAACCTCTTTTCAAAAACCTTTAAAAGAAAACCTCTTTTCAAAAAAAAAAAACCTTTTCAAAAATCTCTTTTCACAAACCCTTTTCAAAAATCTCCGTTCACAAATCTTTTCAAAAATCTCTTTTCACCAATCTTTTCAAAAATCTCTTTTCAAAAACCTTTTAAAAAAAATCACATTTTTGGGCGGAGCGCTAATGGAGGAGCAAGCTCAACTCAACACTAGTCTCTTTCCCAAAAACAAAATCAAAGGAGCCAAGCTCCACTCAGATCACATCTTGTTCCAACAATCAACATCACTCTCCCCAGCTCTGGCTCGTCTTCATTATTTTCATCAATTCTTCCCCAATCTCAACTCTTTCTTTCTTTTCCAGCACATATCATATTTCCAATCATTATTCCTTTCTCCTTATATCTTTATTTCCCTCAACTTACTTATCTCATCTTCATTTTCAGGACGTAACAGACGTCCATCAGTATGTTACTTAATTTATTTAATAGCATTCAATTTCATCATACATAAATCAATGAACATATAAACATACTATCAACATACACACATCACACAACAATAATGTGGTCTTCGTCACCTTCGTATAAGTGGCCACACCCAGCACAAACAATTGCCACTTATACTACTGACTCCGAACCACCTAGTTCCGATCTTTGAGATGATACGGAACGTCCTAATATATCACCTAACTACCACGGTGTCTTAGGAAAGCTTCTCTCTCACCTGAGGTCCAGCGATTTAACGCGTACCGTCTCCTCGGATCCTTTTGCTGCCGGCTGCCCCAATCCCTTGTCTTTCAAATTCCTCGTACTAAATAAAATACGCTCACGTTATTAACTTGTATTAAGAAAATCTTTTCTTAGTTCGTGACACTTTCCGTTCCTTATCAAAAAGACTTTAAAACACCATTGTTTTATCAAAACAACTCCCATATTTTTTTTAGCACTTAAATATTTCAAAACCATTTGGAAAATATCACATGAAATGATTTAAATCCTTTGGTTCAGTTGCTGGTCTGTTTTGGACAGCACCTTAAACGGGTACGAAAACACCGAAAAATTCACCGTTTTCAATCCGGCTTTTTCTTAAATCAATTACCACTTGAAAACTTTACTTTAAATCATATAGACACATTTTTAAAAGGTAAGAAGCAAGTTCAAACAATTCTGGACGGCCATAAACACAATTAAAAAAAACTCAAATAAATCAAATGGGATTTTCTTAAAATCAACTTATTTCAAAACCATTTACACACTCAAATATTTTTCAAACATAACTAGCACACAACCACAACAACACTTAAATAAATTAAGTCATACAAGTAATTAATTAATCATTTAATTTAATTATGATTCAAACAAAACACTTAGACATTCACATATTCACAAAGATATAAACCAAGCACAACAACTCAATTCTTTTTCAAAAATCACTACATGAGTTTGTTTTAATGCAACTAAATTTCCTAGACTATTTACACTACATGACCGAATGAAATCCAAGAAAACAAATCAAGAATTACAAATGTAAAACACACAAATCAACTTGGTTTATTTTAAGCACTTAAATTCTATTTTCTCTTTCATGCAACAAAATTATTTGCTCTCCCTTTCCCTCTCAACCGAATGCACATACACATATTCAATTAAACACAAAATTTTTCCAAAATCATTTAATTCATTTATGTCCTTTAATTTTAAATCAAAAACCGATCATAAAATAAACATTCACAACACAATTTCAAACAATTGATTTTAGTATAATTTCTCAAAATATACTCATTACTTTTAAGTCAATTCATGAGAAAAAGAATCCTAGTCTACTTATCAACATAGGCCGAATTTCATCATGACAAAGGCAAGGGTTTTAAGTTCATTTTTCAACATGCAAAAACACAAGGTCCCTAAATCAAATCATGCACTTTCTTATTCAAAAATTTAGAATATCATTTTCTTTTTCCAAGCTTAAAACCAAAACATTATCATCAAAAATTAAGACTTTACTTCAAAACTTTCACATGCAAGATCACAAAACATGAATCAAATTAAAAATCATTTCCCAAAAACTTGTTTCCTAGATTCTTTGTAAAACCGAAATGGCCTCTAAGAAAGATCAAATCTCTTTCACTTAAAAATAACATGCATACACCTAAGTCTTGTAGATCCAGTCATGAAATCAATCATAATGGCACAAATCAAAGATAAAAATCATTTTGAGTAAGAAAAGGCCAAAACCGTGGCATGCATGAATAAAGGATCAAATCTTTTTGTTAAAAAGAACACATACATGACTCAATATCAAAACTCCTTCAAAGATCAAGACATTTTCAAAGATCAAGTAAAATCAAAGTTTCATCATCACCAAATCAAAACCAAAGCATTTCAACACCTCAAATCAACTTGTAAAGATATAAAGCTAACATGCAATGACTTCGATCAAATTAAAAAGCATCAAGACTTAATCTTTAAGTCATGGTCGAATCTCTTAGTTTAAGATCTAGTGTTTTATTAGTTCATTTAGTCTTAAAAATTCAAGATCAAAGTAGAATCAACACATGCATGTACACATAGCACCAAGATCAATATCAACTAACATGCAACATCAAAGATCTCAACATTATTATTAAACAAATTTAGATCATTCTTTTTATTTATCAAATAAACCCTTAAACACATCTTTAAATCACGGTTTAAGGAGGAAAGTTCAACATGCAACAAGATGTACTTTAAACTTCACAAAAATCTCATCAAACCTTTGGATCTAGAAGATTTAGTTTGAAAAACTTTAGGATCTTTCATGAAAAACTTTAAACGAGTTATAGAGTCCGTTGATTAGAAGTTTACAAGTTATTTTTAGCTTTGAAAATTCATGATTAAGCACAAACACACTTGTACTCATCATTTAAGCTTTAAGAATTAATATGCAAAGAAGAAAAAGGCAAGAGATCACAAGATCAAGGAAAAACTAAACTATTACAACTTTCTCTTGCTCATTCGATCCACCCACCTAAAGGAAAGGTTGATCTTCTAGCTTTTGGATCTTGGATCTTCAAAGAAGGCTTAGGTTTTTGGCTTGGTTCCTCCTTCTTCTTCCTCCTTCCTCACGGACAACACCCTCCTTTCCTCTCTCTCTCTTTTTCTTTCTCTCTTTCTAAGAGGTTTGATGAGCCTCTTAGTGTTGTGTTTGGTTTTGGAAGTGGAAGTGAAGAAAATGAAGGGAAAGTGAACTAAGGGTTGGGGTTTATATAGGCAATTGGTGCACTTCCTCTTTTACCCTTATGGAAAATTCGGTAATGAGGGAGTGTGAAGGGTAATTTTGGCTCTTCAAAAGGTTGCATGGGTGGTGTTTATCAATTCTAAGGGGACAAGAAGGAGTGAATCAAGGAAATAGGTTTCTTTGGGCTTAATTACTCTTTAGCTTCTAGTTAGGGTTTTCTTACACATCTAGTTTGGTCATGGTTAGAACTTAATCCATTTGGTTCCTAGTCCAACACTTAGGAAAATTATAGGCTTACACACACACACATACATGCGCCACACACACACACATATATACACACATATACATACTCATACACGTTGCACACACATACACATATACATACATACATGCATTATATTTTTATTTCTTAATCATTTTTACTCAAAAACATATAATTACCAAGTTTACATAATAATTCAAACATTTTCAAGAAATCGTATTCACACAATCATACATCAAACACATATCAACCAACACATATATTTGGAAAAAAAGTCTCTTTCTCATAAAAATACTCTTGTTTAGAAATCACCATTCCTTTTAAGGCATAAAAATATCCAACAGATAATCGTTTCTCAAAACTCCACTTTAAGGCTCATAACATTATCTCATGAAAATCTTTTATTTAAAACCACACATCACTTTAAAAACGTGACTTAGGAAAATCATTTAAGAAAATACTCTTTCAAAATACTTTTCTCGAAAATAAATCTCTTTAGTATTTTAAATTAATACGAGGAATTTGCGGGGTGTTACAGAAATTGTGGAATCCAAGGATAAATTGTTGAATGAAGTCAAGGATAAATTGAAGATTGTCAGTACACCTACTACTCTGATGAATTGCTGAATGAAGTCAAGGATGAATGAGCAACATATGTTTTTGATGAGTTACGTTAGTTTAGTTTTGAATTTAGCGCACCATATATATTTTTGATTGTGGCTATGTAACATTTATATGATCGAGCTTGTTTAGCCTTTTGTATGTATGGAGCCATTTGTTTTGGTTTGGTAGTTATCTATCTTAAATGTGTATTGAGATTTACGTTTCTAATGAATATAATTATGACATTTATTTGTTGCAAAAAAAATGTTGTCAATTTATTTAAATATATGGATATAGCAAATATATTATAAATTAAAAAAAATAAATATATAATATATATACTAAATATCAAATATTATAAATTTAAAATATATATATATATATATACTAAAGATCTCGGTTCATTTTAAAAAACTCAACAGTGATCATATACACTAAACATCCCAGTTCATTATTAAAAATCAACAGTGATCATATATGCTATTGATCCCGGTTCCTTTTTTTTCATTGATCCCGGTTCCGTGTTTTCTAAAACAACTGGGATCATAAGAATCAGACTTGTTATACAAGGGGATACAATCCCGGTTCGGAACCGGGATCAATAGGCATGCGGAATCGGGATCTTTTAGCTATTCTGTTGTAGTGGCTGTTCAGTATTTTGACCATAACTTGAGCTACGCTTATCCAAATAAGGCGATCTTGGTATCATATTAAAGCTAAGGAAAAGATCTACAACTTTGCCAGATATACCCTTGCTCAAATTAGTCCATCTTTGGGGTCAAATCAGGGCCGGAGTTGCGTGTCAGACATGAGAAAGCCCAATTGGGCCACTTTCGGATCAGTTTTGCTCTAATTCAATTAGGATTAGTTTTATCTTTTAAATATAGGTTTTAGAATTAGGTTAGGCAACCATTAGCAGATATTAGAGAGAGAGAGAGAGAGAGAGAGAGGGAGATTACATAATTTTAGAGAGTTTTAGAAGAGGAGAAGATCAAGGATTGGGAGATCCAAGGCTTTTCCATGGTAATCATGTATTCTTCTATTTCTCTTGTTCTTAATTTCATGATGTGTAACTAAAACCCTTTGTTAGGAATTGGTGAATTTGTATGGATTAGTTTATTGATTTCATGAACTGATATTTTTCCATTTCTAAATCATATGTTTGATTGTGTTTTATTTCCAATTCATAAATCTGGCCAATTTATGTCTTGTTTTGGATCTCTAATTCTTTAATTGAGAGATTAGGAATTAGAATAGGTCATGCCTTCAAACAATATAGTTATTCAACAAGTAGAGATACAATTGGGTAATTATATAACATGATTAATTCCCTGTTCTTAATTAAGATTATTCAATGGTTTAATGTCTTAAGGAATTAAGGATTATCTAATTGAATAAGAAACGGTAATTATACAAGAGGGATCTAATAGTTACCAATTTAGGAATTTGTTCATGATTTAGGGAAAAACAGAGATTCATGATAAATAAACAACGCCTACAATGAAACCATATTCCTAACATCTTTCTCAAATCGTTCACAACTTTTATTTATTTTCTGTTTTTAATTTAATTTCTATTATTATTTCAAATCAATCATAATTAATTAATTAGTAGAAACTAATAGATTTTGCTTTTAAATACTCTTTGGTGAAAATTAGTTGAACAATTTGCAATCCCCGAGTGGAACGATATCTGGTCTTATTGACTATATTACTTTGCGATCTAGTATACTTGCTAGAGAGTGAACAAGTTTTTGGCGCCGTTGCCGGGGATTGAAATTCGTTTCAATTAATTTTCGGTACTTAGTAGTAGTTTTAGGTGAAATTTATTATTTTTAGTTAGTTTCTTGTCTCAACAGGTGCTGCGTAATTTTTTTCTTGTTTTTGTTTTGTGCATGAATTTTTTTATTAATTTAAGTGCAAAGGGGAGAAAAATTCAGCACTAGAAGAGGGGAAAGACCAACATTGAAGATGGCTGGAGGAGGAGGATCTCACGGATCCTCTCCGCCTCCTCCTCCCAGGAAGACCTTAGCGGAATATGCAACTGTGGACCCGGACTTCCTTGCTTCTAGCATAGTCCGGCCAGCCATCACTGCAACTGCATTCGCTATTGATCCACAGTACATCCATCTCATCAAGCAGGATCAGTTCAGTGGTGCGCCGAATCAAGACCCCAGGGACCATATCGCCAATTTCCTGGGCATGCTCGGCTTCTTCAAGATCGAGGGTGCTACGGACGAGGCCATCAGAATGAAGATGTTCCCTCTCTCACTGAGGGGCGAGGCGCTAACTTGGGTGAACAACCAGGCACCAGGGAGTTTGTCCAACTGGAAAGTACTTGTCTCCAAATTCATGGATAAGTTTCTTCCAGCTGGGATGCAAGCGAAGCTGAGGCAAGACGTTCACTCGTTCATGCAAGAGGACAACGAGCCATTGCATGATGCTTGGCAGCGTTACAACCAGCTACTGAGGAAGTGCCAACATTTATGCAAGACTGGCAGCATATTCAATTGTTCTATAATGGGCTCAACCGATTCAATCAGAGTATGGTTGATGCAGCAGCTGGTGGATCGCTAATGAAGAAGACTGTTGAAGAGGCTAAGGAAGTTATAGCAAACATGGCATTCAGCAGTAGTCAAGGATTGAAGACTCGGGTGGAACAGAGCGTTCTGAAGAGCAATGATCTGGATTCTAGTCAAACCCAGATCTTAATCGAGCAGAATAAGCAAATGCAGCAACGAATGGCTGCATTAATGAAGCAGATGAGCCAGATTAGTGCAGCAGTTGCATCCAACAATATGAAGTGCGACTTTTGTGGAGGAGGTCACCGGAATGGTGATTGTGTTTTCGAAGTCAGAAAGGGTCAGACCACCATAGAGGAGCAGGCCAAGTTTGTGGGTGATGGAGTACCTAAAAATAACATGTATTCCAATATCCACAATCCAGGGCCAACAAATCAGTCTCACACCTCAGGGTACAGCCTAGCACCCAATCCATCACCGCCACAAAAGCAAGGTTGGGAGAAGGCACTTGAAGCAATGGCTACCTCAACCAACTCATTCATAGAAGAAACAAGGGCAAATTTCTCCAATCAGGAAGTCAGCATTCGCAATTTGGAGGTGCAATTGGCTCAAATAAATAATCGAATATCAGAGATTGCAACCAACTACAACGAGCGATGCATGGCGGTCACCCTTCGAAGTGGCAAGTCGTATGAGGAGCCACAGAAGAAGGGTGATGCAACTGAACTTGACAAGAAGGATGAAGGGCCAAAGCAACCAAGTGGAAGAGGCTCAACTGCAAGGCAACAGACGCAGGATCCTGCGGATCAAGAGAAAGGCACTCCTATTCCAGCACCACTACCTCCGAGGATTCCTTATCCTCAGAGGTTGAAGAAAGAGGATGACCAGAAGCAATTCTCCAAATTCTTGGAGATGCTACGGAAGGTGGAGATCAACATCCCGTTTGCAGAGGCACTCTCACAAATGCCTATGTACGCGAGATTCATGAAGGAGTTGCTGACAAAGAAGAAGAGGATGCTCACTGATGAGACGTTCACGATAGCAGAGAAATGCAGCAACATCATCAAATCCAACCTTCCACCAAAGCTGAAGGACCCAGGTAGCTTCACTTTTTCAATTAGCATAGGCAAGGAGTACTCAGGTAAGGCTCTATGTGACTTAGGAGCTAGTGTTAATATTATGCCTTTGTCTATTTGTGAATCATTGAACTTATGAGAGATTAAGCCTACCCCGGCAGTACTTCAGTTAGCTGATAGAACCACCCTCCGACCATATAGAGTGGTGGAAGATATTCTGGTTAAGATGAAAAATTTTATCCTGCCCTTAGATTTCATGGTTTTAGATATAGAAGAGGATGAAAATATTCCTCTAATTTTTGGAAGGTCGTTCTTGGCCACAGCAGGGGCAGTGATTGATGTGCCTAGGGGAGAAGTAATCCTTCGAGTGAATGGTGACCAAGCTATAATTAAAATTTTTGAAAAACCACCAATCACCGCGGAGAACTTTGCTTCTCTTATGTGCATTCAGCACTCCAATGGAGTGAGTATTAAGAAGAGGCTGAATAGCAAGATGCCACCCATGAAGGGATCTTGGCAACCACCCTAACCTTTGAAAAGAGGTGACCTGTCAGGCTCGTGACGTTAAACAAGCACTAGTTGGGAGGTAACCCAATGTTTAGGTGGTATTCCTTTAGTTAGTAGTTTTTAGGTAATTAGTGTAGGTTATTTTTTTAGTTTATTTTCTAAAAAAAAGCATCAGGTACAGACCTGGCGCGCCTGGCCGCGCACTGGGCGAATTTGCCCAGAAAATGGGGATTGTTATTTATTGATATATTTTGTGTCTTTTTCCCCATCACAGCCAGTCCCTGTACCTGTGCAACAAAAATATGTATTTGCTTTTTAGGATTTTTTTTTAGTTTTATTGCTTGGATATTTATTTGGATTATTTATTATTTGCATTCAGCTATATATTTTGTAACAAATATAAGTTAATATTTTCCCCACTAGAGGTGCTATTTTGGGCACTTGTTTTTCATGACTCATATTAAGTTTGGGGGAATGTTTTCTCATTTTTGTTAGTGCTGATTATTGATTTTTCAGATGCAAGTAATAAGTGTTCCAAATTTATTCCATGCAATTTTTTTTTATTTTGTAGTTAAGGATGTTTAGTTTAGTTTGCTTGAGGACAAGCCAACCTTTAAGTTTGGGGGAGTCGATACAAAATAAAAAAAATTCATATCTGAATTTTTCTCCCATTTTTGGTTTTGGTTTGTGTCTTAGGTAGAGGTTTTGTAATTATTCTAGACTTAGGATTATTTTTCTGATGATAGGTGTATATATTTAGTTTAGGATTAGACTCATTGATACATGTTATTTATTTGTTGAGCTGTAAATATTTTTGAAATTTGGTTATTTTCACAAAGTTTTTCAGAACTTGAGATTAGTGTGTTAAAACCTACAATCGGTGGGTGAAATAACTAGGAAACACTAAGAGAATACCTAGAAGGGGGGTTGAATAGGTGTTAGGTAAACCTTGAAAGATTTTCGCAAGAAACAAATCAAAACGATTAAAACAAATGATTTTCACAAAATTCTTTAGCCTTAATCGATTAATAACATGAACTAATCGATTAATGCCTCTATTAATGAATTAATCACTTTTCAATCAAACACGAAAATCAATCAATTAACATGTATAATCAGAGATTCAGCGGAAATGATTAACACCAATATTCTTATTGATTACCTAGATTATGAAAATGATTTTCCCCAAATCAATTTTGCAAAATTAAGATTCAATTCAATCAATTATGAAAATCAATCTTTTCTAGGTTTTCAACCAAGAACAATATGAATAACAAGAATTGTAAAGAGTAGAGAGTTTAGAGATACGACACAGTGATTTATCCTGGTTCACTTTCATCCACTTGAAAGCTACTCCAGTCCCCTCTTCAACCAAGAGAGATTCTTCACTATGAGGAATTAGAGTTTCTCAAATTACAAGTAAATGCCTCACAAGACTCCCTTCTTGCTAGCCTACAAGAGATACCACACCCTTGCCTTGTAACCCTATTGATATCTAATCTAACCTCTTCTCTTGCATGCCGATACCCCACAACAAGACTTCCAATGCTTGCTTTACTACAAGACTTCCAATTGCTTGTTAACACAACAAGGCTTCCAAGTGCTTGATGATATGCCACACCAAGGCTTCCAATATAACTTTGCTTGATTCACAACCAAGACTTCCAATTGTTGTAGATAGCTTGCCTCTTGCAAAGATTACAACTCAAATGAAAACAAAATAACAATCCTATGAATCTCTTTCAAAAGCTATGAAAAGATCAACATGAGAGATTCAAGGTTCTTGATCAAAGAATGTAAAAGTTAAAGCTTTGATCTTGAGAAAGTGAGAGAGAATAGAGTGGCTTTGATTCTTTGTAAAATTGATATGAAAATGATAGGTATTTGTAATAATGATTCACAAAGGTTAGAAAAAGGTTTATATAGAATACCCAAAAGTTAGGAATGGTTAGAAGTGCTTTTGAGAAGTGAAAAACTCATTTAAAAACAGTAACAGCTCGTGTTACTCGAGTAACAAAGTTACTACTCGAGTAATCAGTGTAAAACTTGTTCGCTACTCGAGTATTTAAGTTACTACTCGAGTATTTACGCAAGGATTCAAAATTCTACTCGAGTAATCAGCCCCTTAATCGAGTATTTGCGCAAGACATGAAAATTCTACTCGAGTAAACAAGTGGCTAATCGAGTAGTCAGTTCAAAAAACACTTAAAAACTTGTTTTCTCAAAATCTAAACCTTTTCTTTCAAACCTTTAAGCCACCTATTGATTTTAGGCAAAGTGAATACTCAAAATATGATAAAATCATGCAATCAAAAGAGATTCACTACCCTCTAAGAACTTTACCCAAACTCATAAACTAAACGACTTGTGAGGCAAAAGATAAAACAATAAAACATAAACTACCAAACTAAGTCTTCATGAGTTGGCTCTCTCTTCATAACATGATGTTTGTTGTTGCTTGTTGAGCTTGAACTTGATCAACACATTGAAGCTTGTTCAAAACCTTTTGTAGCTTGTTCAAAACCTTTTGTAGCTTGTTCAAAACCTTTTGGCATTTATCAAAACATTCTTCATGGATCTTACAATCTCCCCCTTTTTGAAAATGACAAACATGTTTTGAAATCATGAAGTTCATTGAAGTTGTTGATGCTTGAACCATTTGATCACTTGGTGAGACTCTTGCTCCCTCTCAATAAATGCTTTTAACATTTGAAATCTAATTGAGATAAAAGCTTGATTCTCCCCCTATCTCCAACAACTTTGCTCAACCTACATAAAAACAACAAAAACAACCTTTCTCCAAAAATGACAAAACATAATATTTCTCCCCTTTTTCAAAAACATCATATTTCTCCCCCTTTGGCATTATCAAAAAGAAATATATACCAATTGAAATAAAAGATCTAAGCCAAAATAGTGAGACTAATAAGATATAACAACCAAAGCATAATAATCATCTAATGATTACTCAATGATATCAATTATAACAAATTGTATACCAATAACATGATACCAATTGTAAAACAATTGTAAGAAATTGATACCAATAGTATTTTCTCAGTAGTATAAACAATATCACATTATAAGAAATAATACCAATTGAGAGAACTATGAGCAATATCCAACAATATCAAATTGAAATACCAATTGTATAATATCAAATGTTACCAATTTGTAGGATTTTCTCCTTAATACCAATTGAAGAAGCAAATGAATGAATAACACATGAAAGTCCTTTTGCTCTTCAATCATACCTACAAAAACAATCATGCTTTGCTTTTTGGTATCCAAATGGTTTTGGATCCATTTTTGTTAGTGTAGGGACTCTCACCCTTTTTCATCCAAACAAAATCTCCTTTAGCTATACCATGCACTTTAATATAACACACATTTGAAGTATGTCCATGAGTACCACAATAGAAACATGTTGGTGCATTTGAAAAATCAACTTTAGAAAAATCAACAACATTTCTATGAGACATACTCTTAGCATTAGTATAACCCAAACCAAACTTGTTTGAATTTTCTCTTTGAAAATTTAACAATGTGCGCAATCTAATGTCACCATTTGTGAAACTTGCAAGCTTATTTTTCAAAATAGCATTTTCATCTTTGAGCAACTTGCAATTCTCACAATCAACCACAATATTCAATCTACTAGCACAATCACAAGAAGAACTAGCATATATAAGATCAAGAGTTTCATTTTGAAGATTAAGCTCATCAACTTGTTTTTGAAGATCTAAAATCTCTTGTTGATGTTTCAAAATGAGCTTCTTTCTTTCACTGTTTTTCAAAGCTAGTTTCTTAAATTGTTCATGCATTTCTTCATAAGCATTATATAACAATTCATATTTGGAAGAAATTTCGGATTTAGTAAGACTTACATCGCTTTCGTCGCTTTGTTCACTTGATTCATCATTTGAACTTTGTTCTTCATCATCTACTAGAGTTATGAAGTTGAGACAAGCGGCATCTTCATCATCCGAAGAACTATTTGATGTGTTTTTCTTGTCATCTTCATCATCACTATTCCAAACTATGTATCCCCTTTTAGTTTTCTTTTCTTTCTCCTTCTTCTTGAGATACCTAAAGCATGAGTACTTGAGATGACCGGGCTTTCCACATTCATGGCAAACTATACCTTCTTTTGAAGTCTTTGTCTTGTAGTGTGGGGAATTCTTCTCTTTACTTTTGTCTTTGTTCAACCTTCCTTTTCTCCTTAGAATCTTATTGAACTTTCTTAGTAGAAGCTTCATCTCCTCTTCATCCATGTCCGAATCGGAATCTTCATTATCATCATTATCGGAACTCTCTTCCTTTTGATATGATCTTTGAGCTTTAAGAGCGATTCCTTTTCTTTCTTTGTTCTTGTCCGATTCTTCATGCATATGCAAACGTTCAAGCTCCATTTCATGTTCTTGTAGCTTTCCGAAAATTGTTGCTAAGTCCATGGTGTCCAAGTCCTTTGATTCAACAATTGCGGTAACCTTGGGTTGTCATTCCCTACTTAGACATCTTAAAACTTTGTTAACAAGTTCACAATTCACGAAAGTTTTACCAAGAGCAATGAGATGATTAACAATATGAGTAAAACGTTTTTGCATAAAACATATAGATTCATTAGGCAACATACGAAACAATTCATATTCATGCATCAAAGAATTTAATCTAGCACGCCTAACTTCACTAGTGCCTTCATGTGTGACTTGCAAGGTGTCCCACATTTCTTTGGCATCACGACATTGGGAGACTCTAAAGAACTCATCATAAGATAGAGCGGAGGTGATGATATTCTTTGCTTTTAAATCATATTGAACTTTCCTTTTATCATCATCGGTCCACTTATCTTTGGGAGTAAGTGTAAGCACACCTTCTACATCTTTTGAGGGAATATAAGGACCATTTTCAATGGCTTCCCAAATGTTCACATCTATGGCTTCTATAAAGATTCTCATCCTAATTTTACAATAACCATAACCCTCTCCACCAAACATAGGAGGGCGATTTATTGAAGCACCTTCACCACCAAAAGGATTCGTAGAACCCATTGTAGTTTCCTCAAGGATCTTAACGAAAAAGCTCTATGCTCGTGTCTTTCGACCGAGCTCTGATACCAATTGTTAAAACCTACAATCGGTGGGTGAAATAACTAGGAAACACTAAGAGAACACCTAGAAGGGGGGCTGAATAGGTGTTAGGTAAACCTTGAAAGATTTTCGCAAGAAACAAATCAAAACGATTAAAACAAATGATTTTCACAAAATTCTTTAGCCTTAATCGATTAATAACATGAACTAATCGATTAATGCCTCTATTAATGAATTAATCACTTTTCAATCAAACACGAAAATCAATCAATTAACATGTATAATCAGAGATTCAGCGGAAATGATTAACACCAATATTCTTATTGATTACCTAGATTATGAAAATGATTTTCCCCAAATCAATTTTGCAAAATTAAGATTCAATTCAATCAATTATGAAAATCAATCTTTTCTAGGTTTTCAACCAAGAACAATATGAATAACAAGAATTGTAAAGAGTAGAGAGTTTAGAGATACGACACAGTGATTTATCCTGGTTCACTTTCATCCACTTGAAAGCTACTCCAGTCCCCTCTTCAACCAAGAGAGATTCTTCACTATGAGGAATTAGAGTTTCTCAAATTACAAGTAAATGCCTCACAAGACTCCCTTCTTGCTAGCCTACAAGAGATACCACACCCTTGCCTTGTAACCCTATTGATATCTAATCTAACCTCTTCTCTTGCTTGCCGATACCCCACAACAAGACTTCCAATGCTTGCTTTACTACAAGACTTCCAATTGCTTGTTAACACAACAAGGCTTCCAAGTGCTTGATGATATGCCACACCAAGGCTTCCAATATAACTTTGCTTGATTCACAACCAAGACTTCCAATTGTTGTAGATAGCTTGCCTCTTGCAAAGATTACAACTCAAATGAAAACAAAATAACAATCCTATGAATCTCTTTCAAAAGCTATGAAAAGATCAACATGAGAGATTCAAGGTTCTTGATCAAAGAATGTAAAAGTTAAAGCTTTGATCTTGAGAAAGTGAGAGAGAATAGAGTGGCTTTGATTCTTTGTAAAATTGATATGAAAATGATAGGTATTTGTAATAATGATTCACAAAGGTTAGAAAAAGGTTTATATAGAATACCCAAAAGTTATGAATGGTTAGAAGTGCTTTTGAGAAGTGAAAAACTCATTTAAAAACAGTAACAGCTCGTGTTACTCGAGTAACAAAGTTACTACTCGAGTAATCAGTGTAAAACTTGTTCACTACTCGAGTATTTAAGTTACTACTCGAGTATTTACGCAAGGATTCAAAATTCTACTCGAGTAATCAGCCCCTTAATCGAGTATTTGCGCAAGACATGAAAATTCTACTCGAGTAAACAAGTGGCTAATCGAGTAGTCAGTTCAAAAAACACTTAAAAACTTGTTTTCTCAAAATCTAAACCTTTTCTTTCAAACCTTTAAGCCACCTATTGATTTTAGGCAAAGTGAATACTCAAAATATGATAAAATCATGCAATCAAAAGAGATTCACTACCCTCTAAGAACTTTACTCAAACTCATAAACTAAAAGACTTGTGAGGCAAAAGATAAAACAATAAAACATAAACTACCAAACTAAGTCTTCATGAGTTGGCTCTCTCTTCATAACTTGATGTTTGTTGTTGCTTGTTGAGCTTGAACTTGATCAACACATTGAAGCTTGTTCAAAACCTTTTGTAGCTTGTTCAAAACCTTTTGTAGCTTGTTCAAAACCTTTTGGCATTTATCAAAACATTCTTCATGGATCTTACATAGTGAACTGACTTTAGCTTGTGAGATTTTGAGCCTATTGATGGGGTATGAATTTATTGAAATATTTTGATTTGAGACCCCTATTTCTTTCATGAGTGTGTTCTCTTTAGTTTTATGTTCTAGAACTTGACCTGTGACCATTTTGAGATTGATAATTGATTACATGCGTGAAAATGATTAAGGCATTTAGGATGGTGTTTTTGTAGCCTTCAGATATTTTATTGGAATTGTTTTCCCTTAGTTGCCCATTTTGAGCCTGATAAATATGATTTTTCTTTGGTACCCTGCATTGATTGTATATTTTTGGGAAGTACCTTAAGAATTTTGAATGAGCAATTGAGAGAGGGACATTTCAAAAATGTGAAAATTGTGAAAGTGTTTATTGAGTTACTCTTCTTCCAAAATAAAAAAGAAAAGAAAATTGAGAAAAAGTGAAAATTGATGAATGATAAGAAAAAAGAATTTTGTTTGGAAGAAGTAGTAGAGTTAAATTGAAAAAGAAGAAGTTTGAAATAGTTGTGATTTGAGTGTGAGTCCTCATAGTATTCATTGCTCATTCATAATTTTTAGAGGGAAATTTGTTTCACATTTTAGCCCTTAGTTTTATCCATTCTTTCTTTTATCCCACCTTAACACTTTTAGCCATGGCCACGTTACAACCAAAATAAAGACCTTTTGATTTGTGCATGTGTTCAATAATTTCAGTGGAGATTTGGGTCTATGGTCAAGCTTATGGTAACACTTTACTATTGTATGAACTTGAGTGAATTGTTAATACCCTTGATACACATGAGAGATATACACTGAGAGGTTGAGAGTGTTCACTAGTTCTGAGTTCTGATTGGTTTTGTTTCTTTAACCAAGTTTTGATATGTGAATAGCTTGTAGAAATATGTGGCTGTGTTGATGAGTCGAAATCTTAAATTAGGTGTTGTACATTTTGATTTGGATGGTAGTCTTTTGTTTATGAATTTTTATTTTACTTTTGCCTGGGACATGCAAAATGCTAAGTTTGGGGGTATGATTTGGGTCTAACATATGATGTTTTAGAGCTTAATTTGACTCCCTTTTACTATTGATTTGGCTTGTTTCTCTTGTAAATTTAGGAATTTTTGTATAGTTTTTAGAAAGTTAGGTAATTTAGAATCCTTTGAACGTTTTGAGTCGTTCTGGGTATGTTTCAGGTACTTTCGGAGCTTAAATGAAGAAAATAAATATGGAGCATGAAAGGGGATGAAAAGACCTTGAAAATGGCGCAAGAACGAAGCAAAACGGAACCGGAATGAGTCCAGCACGACCAGGCGTGGAACCCCCCACGCCCAGGCGCGCAGACAGCGAAAAAATGCACCCAGTACAGACCTAGCACGCCTGGGCGTGCAGCCCTATGCGCCCAAGCGCGCTCACCGCGTGAAAGTGACGTTGTTTAGTATTTTGACCATAACTTGAGATACGCTTATCCAAATAAGGCGATCTTGGTATCATTTTAAAGCTAAGGAAAAGATCTACAACTTTGCAAGAAATAACCTTGCTCAAATTCGTCCATCTTTGGGGTCAAAATCAGGGCCGACGTTGCATGTCAAACATGAGAACTTTCGGATCAGTTTTGCTCCAATTCAATTAGGATTAGTTTTATCTTTTAAATATAGGTTTTAGAATTAGGTTAGGCAGCCATTAGCAGAGATTAGAGAGAGAGAGAGAGAGAGAGAGAGAGAGAGAGATTACATAATTTTAGAGAGTTTTAGAAGAGGAGAAGATCAAGGATTGGGAGATCCAAGGCTTTTCCATGGTAATCATGTATTCTTCTATTTCTCTTTTTCTTAATTTCATGGTGTGTAACTAAAACCCTTTGTTAGGAATTGGTGAATTTGTATGGGTTAGTTTATTGATTTCATGAATTGATATTTTTCCGTTTCTAAATCATGTGTTTGATTGTGTTTTATTTCCAATTCATAAATCTGGCCAATTTATGTCTTGTTTTGGATCTCTAATTCTTCAATTGAGAGATTAGGAATTAGAATAGGTCATGCCTTCAAACAATATAGTTATTCAACAAGTAGGGATACAATTGGGTAATTATATAACATGATTAATTCCCTGTTCTTAATTAAGATTATTCAATGGTTTAATCTCTTAAGGAATTAAGGATTATCTAATTGAATAAGAAACGGTAATTATACAAGAGGGATCTAATAGTTACCAATTTAGGAATTTGTTCATGATTTAGGGAAAAACAGAGATTCATGATAAATAAACAACGCCTACAATGAAACCATATTCCTAACATCTTTCTCAAATCGTTCACAACTTTTATTTATTTTCTTTTTTTAATTTAATTTCTATTTTTATTTCAAATCAATCATAATTAATTAATTAGTAGAAACTAATAGATTTTGCTTTTAACTACTCTTTTGTGAAAATTAGTTGAACAATTTGCAATCCCCGAGTGGAACGATATCTGGTCTTATTGACTATATTACTTTGCGATCTAGTATACTTGCTAGAGAGTGAACAATTGCGAAAAACTTAATCGATTAACTCAAGGCTTAATCGATTAACTGGTTCAGCCCACCATTCCCTTGCACTTCAAATTGTCCTAACTTCTTCGTTAACCGTCGGATCTTGCTCAAATTTTGAGACAAGCATCCTGAGACACTCATCTTCACATCCAACGGTGAAATTTTGGTTTAATGCTACGGATATTTTATTCCTAATTTCCTAAGGTCCTATGTTCTTTATATTTTAAATAACTCTTCTAAAACTCATTTCTAAGCTAATTCTACCTCATAAAACCTAACCTTACTAAATCCTACAATCTAAACACATTCTAAACGGAATCAAAGACTTGGAAACAACACTACTCTTATTAAAATTCCATTAACTAAGGCACCTAATGATTTGGGAAAATCGGGGATGTTACAATTACCCTTTTCAAAATTTTGAAAAACGTGCTGAAATCAATCTCATTCCTAGAATGATTTATTTCCTTTTCTGGACGATCATGATTCTGATTTTTGGCTGCTTCTTCTACCTTTTTGAAAATACACTCAACACACACATCTTGATCTACTTCTCCTTCTCTATTCTTTGAAAAATTCTTTTTGAGAAGAAAATTCATCATCATCATCATATTCATCTTTTCTAAATCAACATCAAAAACCTTGAGTTCGCTTTAGATTAATATTTTGCTATAGGGCTTGATTGTAGTATCTGCTCTATCTAGAGAGCCTTATTGTTAGTTGCACACATTTCTTCGTGCAAATCTTTATCCTTTGTAAGGGGAGTGTTTACCCTTAGTATTTAGGGAGTGTTATCCCTTAGGTTGAACGTGTGTCACGTTCGTAGGGCGAGATCCCTTTGTTGGGTAGTGCTAGACGAAAGGTGGGTCACCTAGTAGTTAGGCTATCTGTAAAAATCTAGGAAAGGTTTTCCTAGTTGTTGTTGAGGTCCCTAGCGAAAGGAGGTTCCTAGTAGCTTACGGGGCGCTCTGGTTGTACTCGGGGACGCGTGGCGTCTTTGGTTTATTGAAAAGTTCAAGTGGGTCGCTTGAGGACTGGATGTAGGCGTTGTTTGCCGAACCAGGATAAAAATCTCCGGTGCATATTTTCTCTATCCCTTATCTCTTTACTTTTCGCATTTATTTTGAGTGTTAATCATATTTTGCTAATAATCTTATTTGAAATCATATAGCACAAGAATTGCGTTTTCATTGTGTTGATTTATTCAATCTCGTGAATAATACATTTTCAATATAAATATAAATATTCTTATTATTCTACGCTTAAAAACGTTTTCATCCGTTCTTTAAGTCTTCCGCTACGTTTAAATCTCTTTAAAGTTTTTAAGAACGTTTGATTCGATCGTTTTTCAATGTTTTTATAAACACCCAATTCACCCCCCTCTTGGGTGACGTTAGCCAATACCACCAATTATTCTAACATTTTTTAGGTTGTAAGCACACAGTACTAAGCTATTTTTTGTGATGAAATGCACCTGATTAGAAGATTGGCAACCATGTGCTATATATGCTTTTTGGATTGGTTAATAATCTTCACATTTTTTTAAACGCTTCAAGATGATTACACTATTCTGATATACATATATTAGAATATGTGAATATTCTGATAGCAAGCATTCGAGGAATTGTATTCCAGAAACCAATGGAAAGTGAACCCCATAATGAATGCCCACATCTGACCCCATAATGAATTGCCATTGTCATAATAAGTCACATATCTTATAGGCTCTTGTCAGACTAATTAAAAATAGCATATATTTTGATATCAAGACATTGTGACATGTAATTTCCTGAGAATATCGACCAGCACATTAAGACCGAATCCTGATTAGAAGTTTAGCAACCATATCATATGCTTTTTGAAAAGCTGTGGAGAGGTAATATTGCAGGCATGTATAATGTCAAATCTGGTTATTCTTGGCTTCTTGGTCCACAAGAAACCTTCGTCCTACATAGATTTATTTGGGAATCGAGTTCTGTCCCTAAACATTGCTGCATAGTCTGACTCATGATTCAGAATTGGACTCACTAACTTTAGTATGTGTTTTCTAGCAACAAGAACAGAAGGATAATGATCTATGCAGCCTATGCTAGCTTGGCAGTGTTAGAATAAAAATTTCATGTAACTCTCAAAAATACTAGATATTCTGATTTCCAAGTATCAGAGTATTTCAATTGTCTGATAAATGTATATCGGAATGCACAACGAGAGGATCAAAACGAGAGTATTGAAAATTGAATGGTAATAATCTGAAACGTTCGTTTCAAAATATTTAAACTTTCCGATATATGTTTGCCAAAACCGATCTTAACTCTTTTTTTCCCTTTTGACTAAGGGTACACATAACACATAACAATAAAAAAACGAGAAGATAACTATCAATTGCTAAACATTGCGAGTGGAACGTGTCAGATTGCTATCAATTTGTACTTCCTATTTTCCAGATAACAATTGTAAGACCCACAATTTTACCCAATTTATTTGTAATTTGATTTTTAATTAACATTATTTGATGATGAGTTATGGTACCTTGATTTATAGAATTATTGTTTGAATTGAAGTTGTATGTTTATATATATATATACACACACGTGGGGTATATATATATATACATATGTGTGCATACCAATGTTTTCCTTAATGAATTGAAATTGTATTCTTAGCATGAAAATATTTTTATAAGGTATAGTATTTTATTTTAATGATATTTAAATATGAAATGATTTTTGAAGGATTATAGTCTTATATCTTCAAAAATTCATATCTTTTTAACCGTAAGTCCAAAAATTACAAACTTTATGTCAAAACAATCGTATTGAAATGTAGATTATGAAAATGTAAAGTTTTGGATTTAATTCTAGATATTTCTAAATTTTATTCTTGCCACTGTAGAATTCGAATTTTTATAATTAATAACTTGAGAATGCATTTTTAAGTCATTAATGGACTCCTTGACCAAGAGATATTTTTACTTGCATGGAAAGTTTATGTTCTGAACTCTCATTGGATGCACCGTCCAGATTTAGCATTTTTTCTTTTTATTTTGAATTTTAAATAATTAGAATATATTTGATTGGTTGATGAAAGTGGCAAATTAATAATGCAAAATTCTTCCTTCTTCTCTAAGAGATACAGGCCTATCAACTCAGTCCAAGAGAGGATGAATTGCAATTTTATCATGTGAAGAATATTTGAAATTCAAAAGTATATGATTTTTGGTGCAAGGATTTAATGAAAATTAGAATTCCCATGATTTCTACTTGATGGCCAGGTAAAGAAGTAAAAATTGCCTTTTCCCCAAGCCTATTAAACCGTGTCATTTATTGTATTTTTGGGTGTGAAGACAATTTTTACTTCTTATATAAAGAAGTCTTATACCTTTGGCATTTTTCACAAAATCAAACTTGAGAAACAAGAGAGAAAAAATTAAGAGAACCCTAAGAAAGAGTGGAGTTGCGTGTGGCATCAAGGAGCAGAGGAGGAGGAGATTTTGCACATCATTGAAGTATTTTCATTGCTTAGGAGAAAGGTATTCTCATGAACTTATGATTTGTTCCTTTTTAATTTGTTTTAAGTTTTCTTTTCTAGATTTGTATAAACAACAGTAAACTTTATGTTCTTGAGTTCTTTCTCTATTTTATGAACTATAACATGAAGACTTAAAATTATTTTGAGTGTTTGGGAATTTTTGTTTATAGTCATGTGAATAGGGAATAAAAGAGACTTATAAAGATGTTTAAAGAAACAAAGTTTTCCCTTTTTATTTTCTTATGATGGCCGAATATTTGAGGATGAAATATGGAAGTAGAAAATTTTATTTAAGTCATATGAATAATGAATGTTTGATGTTTATCATGAATTCTTAAAGGAAATAATCATTTGATGAATAAACAAAATTGTATTTTGAAATTACTGTAAAAAAATTATTTTGTTTTGCTGGGTAGGCCGCGAGGCCTATATGGTTTTAGAAAGAAAACTTTATAATTGTTTGATGTTTATGGGGTATTGTTATGGACCGGTATCAAAGACAAAAAATAACCGGTATCACGGATCAACAAGCATCAATTGGGCATACCGGTAATTCGGCATCAATAGTCAATCAATACGTAACCGACATAACGGTTCGTCATTATGCTGCTAATGATGGCATTCATGGAGCCGTTACTCTTTGGCATTAATGCCCATTATGACTCATTCATTACAGTGTTTCCTTCCAACCACCCTATAAATACAGGTAGTGGCCAAGGTATGACTGAACTCATATCCCGTTGTTTTACACACGGCACACACATCATCCCAAATAATATCCAGACTCGATGACGGTGTTCTTTAACCGAGAACTCGCTATCATCGTCGTACATCAACAAACCAGCTTGTCGATACATGTGGGATAACACCCCACGACAATGGCAACCACAATGGGAGCGACAAACTAATTCCTACCGTCAATTCACTGCAATGCTCCGCGTTTAGCTTTGTCTGAATCACGACTTTGTTAGGAACAAACCGGGATCAGAACGTGACAAGTGATACTGCCATGAACTCAAAGATGCGGCTCTCAATTCCACGAGTTTATCGTGAACGAAACCCATAAATAAAAAATCAATACTGCCGCCATGATGATGCCTCCTTCAGAATTGCTTCATTGCCCGAGGATAAACCTTCTCTGTTCCAAAGATGATGCCTCGGCATTCTCTTCTCATGGTGTCACTAGTGCACCAGTGTGTCGTTAACCCGGTCACAAGGGGACCACAAAGCATGCTTCAAAATGAAAGGTGGAATGTGGGCCTCAATTTTAGAGCCCATTAACTCAAAGTCGTGGCTATTGCTCACAAGAAAAAGAAAAAAAAAATGCCAAGTATCAATGCTTCAGCACTCAACAGGGAAATTTTTTTTGTTATTCTTATTCTTTCATGAATACATATGCATCGTACTATCATAATATTTCTTATTCTTTCACGAATACATATGCATCATACTATTATCATAATATTTTTATATGACTTGTGATTAACAACATGTTTTGTTGGCTTATAGCTTACAATTAATAGCAAAAGAAAATATAATTTTGCACCTTAATGTCACTATGTGATAATGGTTGTTTAATATTTTAATTGTTATTTTTTATTGAAAGGTACAAACATGATACCTCAATTTTCTCAGGACTAGTCTAAAAAGGACTCCAGGATTCTCATTAATGGACTATAAGCTTTTCAAGAGGAGAATAAAAAATATTCCCCATCACAATTATTCTAGCTCATGAGGTTTCTTTAATGTACCACTCCCTAATTCAACTAACCATCGATTTAGTAGCGGTTAGAGAGATACATGATTTTTTACGATCACTATCTCGAGAGTACTCTATGCGGACATAACTCTGATATCTTCTTCAATATTCAATATGCTTTCAAAGATGAGGAACACGTTGCTATATTCCATTATCTGGACTCATTTGTTGATGGCGAGGAACCTTGTGTCAAGCTTTCCTATTCGCTTTAGAGTTTAGAATGAGAAGAACTTCATTGAGTTTTCCTTCCCGGGCTCTTGCCAAGAGTGAGGAACCCTCAATTGGGCTTCCCCCTTAGGTCTTGTATCCGACAAGCAAGGAATCTTCATGCTAGATTTCTTTCTTCGAACTCACTAGGCGACTCGAGAAACCTCGCACTGAGTTCCCCTTTTCAATCTCTGGTTCCGGATAAGGAGAATATCGTATTGTTTTCCCTCCTTTGAAATCAATTGAAAGATTTGAAGAATTTCTTCGGAGTTAAGGATCTGTTTCATAGTCACAAAAAATTCAATGCTCATACTGGTCTTTCCTATTCATACCTCGACGCTCCTCCTTACGTCAAAACACCGAGCTGGGGGCTACTGTTATGGACTGGTATTACAGACAAATAATAACCGGTATCACGGACCAACAAACATCAATTCAGCATACCAGCAATTCGACATCAATAGTCAATCAATACGTAACCGACATAACGGTTCGTCATTATGCTGCTAATGATGACATTCATGGAGCCGTTACTCTTCGGCCTTAATGCCCATTATTACTCATTCATTACAGTGTTTCCTTCCAACCACCTTATAAATACAGGTAGTGATCAAGGTATGACCGAACTCATATCCCGTTGCTTTATACACGACACACACATCACCCCAAATAATATCCCGACTTGGTGATGGTGTTCTTTAATCGAGAACCCGCTATCATCGTCGTAGGTACATGTTGGATAACACCCCACAACAGGTATGATTCATTCTTTGTTTATATTTGATTATAATGGTTAATATGTGATTATGTGAAAAATAATTTGGTTACTGTCCTTATTAGTTTGGTATGGCCGAATTTTTCTATTAATAGGATAGTGTTGGAAACCAACAAGCGGGCTTAGCAATTACTAGGGGGGTGAATAGTAATATGGAAGCAACAGTGACTAATTTTCGGTGCAATTAAAAGATAATTGATCAAAAGCTTGTTTTTCTGAAACTGGGCAATTTACTCGAGTGAATTTAAAAACACTCGCGTGTTTTTAAGAAAACCTGAAAAACACTCGCGTGAAAATGAAGAACACTCGAGTGAAATGCTACGAAATACTCGAGTGAATTGAAAAACACTCGAGTGTTTTATGCAGAACAGAAAGGAGCAGTTTTAGAGAAATTTAGCAAAATGATTCAATTTCTTAAAGACTAATCCAGGGCAGATATAAATCAAAGTAGAGGGCAATTAAACTAAGTTAAAACAAGTTGAAAACAAGTTAATTGCAACCAATTGCTACTAGAATTATAAAAGCCCCTTTCTAGAGAACTTAGGGTTTGGTTTTACTTGAAAACTAAGAAAGCTATAAAAGAGAGACAACACCAATTTTATCCTGGTTCACACTCGATCTAGAGTGCTAATCCAGTCCCCCTAATCAACTTAGGAGTTTCTACTAGTGATCAAATTGTTAGAAATTACAAGGATAAATTGAGATTCCTCACTCAATCCTAACCCTTTTCAAGAGTGTACCAAACTCTTGAAATTTCTACCCCAACTTGATTTGGTGATGAAGAGTCCCTTCTTCTTAAGCTCCTTGGAACCTCCAAGAGCCCACCAAGCTAAGAATCCTCTTAGTCTTTGTGCTTGAGAATCTCCCAAGACTTGAGAACTTGGATACCTCACCAAGTACTTGGATACCTCACCAAGATTTTCTAAACAAGCTAAAGTGTTTGAGTGTTTGAGAATTTTACAACAAATAATTCTCTTACAAATGAAGCACACTCTCTTAACTCACCAAGACAAATAATAAAGATGAATGCTTGGTTGAGTTTAGAGAGAGAAAATGATTTTAACACTTGAGAGAGAGAGAATCAATGAAAGAGTGTAAGCTTGTTCCCTTGGATAATGGCCACTATTCAGAATATAAGTGAGGGGACAAAAGGGAAGGAAAAACCAAGTTATTCTTCCTTTTTGTCCTCTTCTAACTTTTAAAAAATTTGCTGACAGACCTAAATCACTCGAGTCTTTTTGAAAACACTCGAGTGTTTTAGTCAACTCTGATAGTGTTGCCTTTTTACTTTATCCAACGGCTATATTACTGAAAATTCATAAATCACTCGAGTGAATTGAGAATCACTCGAGTGACTTGGTCAATGTTGGAAAAATTAAGTTTTCTAACATTGTTTTCAATTCTCTTCTCAAGTCTGATTGGTTTTAATCTCAACCTTTCATGCATGAATATTATTTGACCTTATGTGAGAATAAAACCTAAACTACCCACTCTCATAAAATAAAATACATTAAGAATAAATGAGAATGAATAATTAAACTAAGCACTTGATCTTCTTTATTGTTGAGCTTGCATTCTTCAAATTAAGTCCATAATTTAATTACATTGTCATCATCAAAATTAATCCACCTTAATCGGAGACTTGATTTTACAGATAGGTGTATTATTTTGATTGTTCTAAGTGCCTATATGATTATATGATGATTTTACCTTGATTATTTGATGTAATTTCATGAATTAAGAATCAAATAAATGGCTTTTGATGAAAATAAAATAATTCTGCAAAAATTTATTTTAATTTTGGAAAAATTTATTTATGTTGGTGGTGTGACCTAAGATGATTTTTTTATGTGCATTTGTAATGTGTTTATTTGTATAAGTGATTAGTATAATGTATAATATGAAAACAAAAGGTTTGAAATGAATAAAATATTTATTTTATGGAAAATTTAGTTGCTGTCCAAATTTGATGTAAATAGGAAAAACTGATTATTTTTCTAAGTTGAGTTTATTTTGAGCTTTTAGATTATATGTCTTTAAATGTATGTGTTAAAACTTGTAGAATATTGATTTAATTTTTGAATGAATGCAACCTATTTTAATGTGGTTGTCCAACAAGCCTAAATTATTTAATTAAATCAAACTTTATGTTATTTTTATAATAGAGCTTGTAATAAAGCTATAGGAAAAAGTGACACTATTTTTGGATAAACAGTTTAAGAGAAAAGTAATTTTTAAGATTGATAATGCATGTTGTCCAGAAATTTTAATTTGACTGCATTAGTCTTAAAAAATTGTTTTTTATGTGTTAGGAATTTTAGTTGAAAGATATAAGTGTACAGATGTTTAAAAAGTAATTTTTATATGCTGTCTTGAATATCTGATAAGTTTCATTAAGTCTATAAACTATTTTGAGCTTAAGAATGAATGAGTTTATGTCTTATATGAATTGTGTATGCTTTTAATGTGGTTTTGTATTATTTTAGAACAAATTCTTTACTGTCAAAGATTTGTTTAAGTGTTGTATCAAAGACCAATGTTTTAACTCATGTTGTATGAATTAATTGCAAATGGTAGTTGTTATAAGGTGTTTGAAAATGGGTTTTTGAGTAAATGACAAAATGGAATTTATTTTGAGATGTTATAATTAAGTTTTAAAAATTATTTTGTGATTTGAAAAAGTTTTCATGATTTATAAAATTATAAAGAAAAAGTGTTTTGTTGGAACAGTAATCTGTTTTTTGGGTTCTCAAAGAAGTTTTAAGATTTCTTATACTATGTTGTGTCCTTAAATTTTTCTAAGTATTTTGAAAAAGGAAATCATTTCGTTAAAGTTATTAAGTTAAATATGTGTTGATTAATCCTTTGGATTATGTTTATTAAAGATAAAGGTCGAATTGGATTAGTCGGCCCAGTGGGCCGGATATCAGGTGCAAACCAAAAAAAGACAAAGGTTCGAGTAAGGCGGATTCGGATAATCAAATTCAGTTGTTTCTAGCTTCACATCCAGGTGAGAGAGAAGCTTTCCTAAGACACAATGGCCCTTTGGGTAGCATTAGGATGTTCTCGATCATCTCAGAGTTCAAAACTTCGTAGTTATTTGTCAAAATAAGTTTCGGCAATTGTTTGTGTGGGTGTTTAGCCGATCTACGTTGAGACAATAAATTTTTTTTTGATATTTGTAGCGTTCTTTTAGAAAAGTGCTACTAATTACATAACAATTTGTAGCGCTTAATTCAGAAACACTACTAATTATTATATTAATTTGTAGCGTTTATTTAATAAATGCTACTAATAAGTTCTCCTAAAATTTTTAAATTTTTTTATCATAATTTGTAATATTTATTTAATAAGCGCTACTAATCCCACACGAAAAGCTAAATAGAAATCTCCACCCAGTCTCAATCCTTATTTTCTCTCTTCCTATCTGTGTTGTATGGGTACTCCAAAAACGAGCCGTACACGCATTGGGTACGCAGCGGGTATAGGCACGCCTGGGGTATGGTTGGGCACGTAAAAAAAGAAATATGGTACTTTGTTGGATACTCCGGGTACTTTCATGGGTACGGTTCCCACATATTTGGGTACAACTTACCAATTTTTTTTATTTTTTTAATTCGGGACCCCATTTTTAATTTGGAACTCCATCCCCAACCCAGAAAACACAAAACACGTTATTTCTTGGCCTTATTTCTTCAGTTCTTTCACCTCTTTTTCTCCTTTCTTGTACACTAACCCTAAATCCCAAAATCCACCCCAAATCCGGCGGCGTGAGCTCTTTTCCCTCCTTCTCCGCCATTTGTCGTCGGTCGTTGTGCTGCTGTCTTCGCTATTCGTCGTTGTGCTGCTGTCAACGCTCGTGAGTCACTGCCGTCGCCCCTGTTTCCGCGTGCTGCTGTAAGGCAATAAGGGTAAGCACACTTGCTGTCCCTCCTTTTCTCTTATATTTGTTTCTTTGAAAGCTGTTTTTTTAGTTCTTTTCTTTTCTTTTTTTAGTTAATTTTTAGTTTTTTTTTATAGTATCATACGTTGTATCATAGTAATATAGTATCATACTGCTTTAGTTTTTTTTAGTTCTAACTCTATTTGGTAAGATCATGTTATTTTGTATTATTTTTGATTTTTTTTTTTTGAAACAAAGGGGGCCTAGCCCCAAAGAAAAACGAAAAAACTAAGTTACAAATAGTCTCTAGGGAAAGCAATCCCAATATAATCCTCTCGCAAGATACTGCGAGTGTCTTGAGGAGGAGTAGCTATAACATGACAACCATACTCTTTGTCAAGGCTAAAGTTTATTTTTGATTTTTTAATGGTTGTTAATTGTTAGAAAGTGCAAATATTAATAGGTTGTGTAGTCATTATTATAGGAAATTATAAATTCTTATGAATTTTAATTTTTAACTTACTGATTTATTTTTTCAATTTTTTTTTAAATTTAAATATAATTATATTAATAAAATAAATTATTATTATTATATATATATATATATATATAAACGCACCCGTACCTTAGTTTTTTAGAAATTATCCCGTATGGGTACCGGTAACATACCCTATTCATTCAACCTCATTTTAGATTTGTTCTACTTGCTGCTGCCCCTGCTAACGCTGTTGACGGCGCTAAAGCTGCTGCTGCCGTGCGCGTCTCCGCTGCTCTCCACCTTCATTGAGCCTTCGAGCCTCAGTTCTGAAAACCCCACCCCACTGTCATTGCTCGTGATGGGGTTCAACAAACAACCCATATGATCATCGGCAAACCCTCATCACTGTGGTTTCATCCTTTCCCTCTTCAATCATCATCATCCCTCTTGAATTCCGTTCCGACCAACTCGGATTCGCGACAGATCCATTCAAATTATATCAACCCTCCCTAAATCTCAAATCTTGCCATTGGCAGATTTGGTTCAACCCGGACTTGTCAGCAAGGTATTAAATCACTTTCTCTCTACTCAAATATGTTTCTTTTATGCAGAATTTGGCATGTCTTGTTTTATTTTGGGCCATTGCTTGTTTGCTGGACCTGTGATATATATATGAGAATGAATGAGTTTGAGCAAATTATTGGACTTAGAGGACTTGGGGTTTGAGCTAATTATACGTAGATGTATTGCTAATACCCTACCTCTTCTTGAGTGCTATTGTTACTTTGTTTTTATTCTGTCATGGCATTGTTGAAGCTAATTTTCAGTTTCGTCTACTATTTCATGCTTTCTTTAGGTTGAAGTTCAACCATTTGGTCACTTCTTCAGGTGAAATAGATTGAGAAGAACTTATCATGGGTGGATTACAGGGGTGTTAAAAAAACCGGTTCGGTTGAACTGAACCGAAACTGAACTGAATCAACTTAAAAAAAATTGGTTTTATTTTATAAAAAATTGAACTGGACCAATTTTAAATGAACCGGATGAACCAAATGCAGTAATTTGGATATCCAGTCCGGTCCAAACACATTCACATTGGTGCAACTCAATCTATCTCAGTCTTCATTCATTCACAACTATCGATCTTCATTCTTCTCTCAGCCTCAACTCTCAACTCTATCAATCTCACCCTCTCTCTCGCAAGTCGCAACTCACTATCGATCTTCTCTCAGACTCTATCGATCTCACTCTCTCTCTCGCAAGTCGCAACTCAATCTCACTATCGATCTCTCTCACAAGCTGAAGACTCAATTTACAAACCCTAATTTACTATATCGCAAATCGCAAATCGCAAGTTACCAAATCGCAAATCGCAAATCGTGTGTGTCTTCTCTGCGAGGTAATATTTTTCTTCCCCAATTTACAAACCCTAATTTGTTAAATCTCTTCATTTGTTAAATCTGAGCCCTAATCTCTTCAATTCGACCCTAATTTGTATGGCCCAGGTTGAAAAACGTCATTGGGTAGCTGATTTGTACTTGTTTTGGTTTGGAGCTGAAGAAGAACATGTAAGAACACAATCTGACTTTGTGACTCTTGTTGTTCTTGTTGAAAATAACTTGACAAATACTACTCTCATATTCAAAACCTAACGAACAACATTGTTTTTGCTCTGCTGCTATTGTTTTAACTGTACTATTAATAAGTATAAGCTGCTTTCTTATGTTCTTTTTGAAAATTATTCTCCTATGTTTTTTTTTATGTACCAAAACACAGTCAATGCCTTTTTTTTTTTTTTGCTGAAGTAGTGCAATTTCTTGTAAGAAACTGATGCCTAACTATACAATATGCAAATATAGAAGTAATGCTTGACAGTTTGCTGAATGCTGAATATGACAATGAGTGTTTTTTTTTTAAAGGGAGACAATGAGTTTGCTGAATATGACAGTTTGCTGAATATAGAAGTAATTTTAAACATCGGTTCTGGTCTTTAGCATAGTTTGGTAAAAGTATTGCTTGATGTGAGTAATAAACACAGCCATTTTGTTAGGAGATGGTGCATGACCTTGTTCTAGAATGATCAATGCATGGCTGTGTGACAACCTCAAAAGTTAATCTTGTGGTCATTTCGTAATAGGTAAGTGGTTGGTGTTCTTTCTAACAGCTACATACCTATGTGTGACTCTGATTTGTACTTGTTTTCCATGAATTGACATCATTTGATTCATGTAACCAATATCATTTAATAAGAAAAAAAAATAGCTTGTTGTTGCTTTGATTTTTCTTTTTATTTCTAGATTTTTATAACAGGAACCTAGAAATAGAAAGGTTGATAAACCTGCATACCACATATTGCATGGTAAGTATATGTGAAACTTTCCCTTATGATGGAGATTAGTTTATATTTTTTGCAAAGAAGGTTGGCAAAGGAAAGGGCGAGATTGGATCTGCTTCCAAGGAATTCTAATTGTTTTTTTATAGAATTTATTTTCAATGTTACAGAGAAGGGGACCAAAATCATACCTTTTACCGTAGAATTGGGGAGACTGAGGTAAAAGAGGCATTGAGAAGGATGGATAATGGTAAAGCGGTTGGTCCGGATAGTATCCCCATTGAGGTATGGAAAACCTTGGGAGAGAGGGGCATCACTTGGCTCACCAAGTTGTTTAATGAGATCTTAAGATACAAGAAGATGCCGGACGAGTGGAGGAGGAGCACTTTAATCCCTATCTACAAGAACAAAGGTGACATACAGGATTGTGCGAATTATAGAGGGATTAAGCTTATGAGTCATACCATGAAACTTTGGGAAAGGGTGATAGAGCGAAGATTGAGACAGGAGACTCATGTTACTGAGAATCAATTTGGCTTCATGCCGGGAGATCAACTATGGAGGCAATATACTTACTGCGCCGGTTGATGGAGGAATACCGGAGGCAACAAAAGGATCTGCATATGGTTTTTATTGATCTGGAGAAAGCTTATGATAGAGTGCCTAGAGAGGTACTATGGAGGGCTCTCGAGAAGAAAGGGGTGCGTGTTGCCTATATTAGAGCCATTAAGGATATGTATGACGGGGTCAAGACGAGCGTGAGGACACAGTGGGATTTCAGAGGATTTTCCCATCTCGATAGGTCTACACCAAGGGTCAAGTTTGAGCCCCTACCTCTTTACATTGGTCTTGGATGTGCTTACGGAACATGTCCAAGAACCAGTGCCCAAATGCATGCTCTTTGCGGATGATATTGTGCTTATTGGGGATACTAGAGAGGAAATAAATGGGAAGATTGAAATGTGGAGACAAGCTTTAGAAGGGTCTGGATTCCGGATAAGTCGAAGCAAGACAGAGTATATGGAGTGTAATTTTAGCAAGAGGCACGTGAGCCTTACTCGAGAGGTGAAGGTTGGAGAGCATGTCTTAGCACAAGTCCCGAAGTTTAAGTATCTTGGTTCTATCTTACAGCAGGATGCAGAAATAGAAGAGGATGTAAATCATAGGATTCAAGCAGGATGTAAATCATAGGATTCAAGCAGGGTGGATGAAATGGAGGAGTGCCTCGGGCGTGTTATGTGATAAGAAGGTACCACTTAAACTTAAAGGAAGGTTCTACCGCACTGCTGTAAGACCGGCGATGTTATATGGGACAGAGTGTTGGGCGGCAAAGGGCACACAAGAGAATAAACTTCATGTTGCAGAGATGAGGATGTTGCGGTGGATGAGTGGGCATACCAGACAAGATCGGATTAGAAATGAGTATATTCGAAAAAAAGTTGGGGTTGCTCCTATTGTTGAAAAAATGGTTGAATCTCGTCTTAGGTGGTTTGGGCATGTGTGGAGGAGACCGGTGGAAGCCCCGGTTAGGAGGGTAGACCAAGTGGAGGGTACTACAAGGGCTAGAGGAAGAGGAAGACCTAGAAAAACTATAGGCGAAACAATTGAGAAGGATATGGCAATCAATGCCTTATCAAAAGACATGATTTATGATAGGCCTTTATGGCGTCGTTTGATCCATGTAGCCGACCCCACCTAGTGGGACAAAGGCTTAGTTGTTGTTGTTGTTATTTTCAATGTTACAGCAATTAGCATTCAAAGAATTAAGGTTGGGTCCATTTTGCTACATTAATGTTTAGTGATTCAATTGGTCCCTGTATAATATTATTGAGAGTTGAATGACTAAGAAGTATGATCATATAATTGATGTTCTTTTTGTTGAATAACTCTTTTGATCCTTTTTTTCTTTTGTTATAATTTTGAATAATGATATGATTGTAAAATGTGTTGGACCTAATTTTTTAAGCTGTAAGAGAGATAATGGGAGTGTATATGTTGATTAAGGTTGCATGAGGGTAAAAGAGGCCATGAGGGTCAATCATTTATTCCTGTAATCTGTCAACAATCATTTATTGCTTGGTGAAGCTGTTCTAGTTTGGGCGATGGAAGGAGCAATTTTGTTGCTATAACTTGCTACTACTTATTAACTTAAATTACTTATACTCTACTCTAATGCTTATACTCTACCCTTAGATAATGCTTATGTTAATAAGTAATGATCTCTTCTTTGTATTTTACTCACCATCAAGTATGAACATCTCAGATTTGGATTTGCTATTGTCAATTTTTTGTGCTGTGATTGAATTCTTTGGAAAAAAAGTATTTTGAAAATTGAGGTCTCACGCTGCCTATGGAGTCAAAGATTTTCTGCAGCAAATCCAATTCCAATCATTTCACCTAAGATGTGATTAGTTTTATACAAATGCAGAAAATATGCGTTGTGTAATGGAATTGCGATCGAATTGTCCTTTTTTATTCTTTTGCATTTGGCACTTTGCAATTGTGTGAGAGTGAGACTGTCAGATGTATTTCGGAATTTCATCTGAAATTTGATGGACAGTTGTATTTCTTTTGCATAGCTAAACCAGTTTTTTATGGTAAAAATCGGATTTTTGAAAAATATGGTTTTATAAACCAGTTTTTTAATGGAAAAAAGGACTGTTGAAAAATCCGTTTTTTATAAACTGGATTTTTGGAAAAAAAAAAACGGTTTTTTGAAAAAATCCATTAAAAAAACCGGATTTTTGAAAGAAAAAAAAAACAATTTAAAAAACTGGTTTTTCCTAAAACCGGTTTTCATTTTAAAAACCGGTTTAAAACCGGTTTGCACTATGAACCGGTTTTGAACTGGTTTATAACCGATCCAGATCCAGATTCAAATTTAGAACCAGTTTGGTTATATATCCAAACCAATTAATATGGTTTACTGAATTTTGGACGAGTTTTAACCATAAACTGGTCCATGAACACCCCTAGGTGGATATCTATGAGGAAATACCTGTAAGCTTTCCTGAACTTTGCTATACCTTTAGCCTTTGAGTATTTTTTTAATCTTTTTATTTGCTTGTTACACTTGGTTTCATGACAATCAATGTCTTATCAAAAGATATGATTTATGATAGGCCTTTATGGCGTCGTTTGATCCATGTAGCCGACCCCACCTAGTGGGACAAAGGCTTAGTTGTTGTTGTTGTCGTTGTTACACTTGGTTTCATGGTTTCAGTTGTTAACCCAAATTATAAGAATCAACTAGTTATGTGACTCGCATTAAAATGAATTTTTTTTAGAACATGTTTTATGGTATGGAACTGTATCAATAAGTTTTGGATTAATTTTCTGCTAACATGATGCTGTTTCATGCTGATCATGTTTCTTATATATTTATTTCAGATCAAAGTTTCAAATTATGTTCTTATCAGTACTTGTCAATAAAACAACTAAAGGTTATTTTAGGTTGTCAATTAGTGGTTGACTCTTATGAGTTGTAAAATATATTTGACTAGTTTCTTTAATTTCAGTTCCAATTCTACTATCGTGGCTTTTCTCATCAGCAGGCCCAGTAGCAAGCATGGCTTTAGAAGAGGTATGATTTATTTTTTTCATTTGAACTAGTGTTTGTTATAGCTAATAGATGCCTTGAAAATATGATTTTGCATTTGGGTGAATACTTTTTGGTCATGAGTATTTTTGTACAATAACTTATGAGGCATACGCATAAACTTACTATCCCAGCCCTTAAGATTATGTGATGTTTATGATCAAAGGAAGTCATTGACTTTTCCAAACAATAATACATTACACCTAACAATAGGAAGTTAGTAAAGTATATGGTATTTCAGAACTTAGGCTTTCTTATTTTGCATCGGGATATTTTATGTTTTATTTATAACTAAAATTCAATTTACTTGAAAAAAAAATTCAAAAATGTTTGAAATAGTAGAAATAGTTCCAAATTGGCACAAGTGAAATAACGGCAAGCTCCTCTACATGGTGAAGTACTCTTACATACGGTGAAGAGGTGGTTCTTGTACCTTAGCAGAATTACAGATGTCCCTACAACACAGGTCATTTCTTTTATGGAAGAGTACCATTAAAGAAGAATGGTTTTGTAATGTAGCTTTCACCAGAATCGAAATACTTTTCTGACTGTAATTTTTTGACATATTCTTCTAATCAACTTGATGAAATTAAAGAAAGAATGGTCTCGTTATGTTGTTTTGAATTATATTTATATGCCTAAATGACTACTTGGTTTGGTGAGTATCTTTGTTTTTATTAGTTTTTCATTGTTGTCTGGTTTTCTTCATGGGTTAACACCTCTCATTTATATGCATGTTTTGGTGAGTTTCTGTTATTGGTTTCATATGCAGACCTGTAGAAGAAATGCATGTGTGATGGTGTTCAATTTAAGAGTTTTGGAAGCTCAATTGAAGCGAGCATGTATATGGGATTATTAGAATGATGTATATCTCATCATTTAGATTTTGTTCAAATAGTAATTGATAACACTTTTTTTTTTTTCATTTTGGATTCGGTAATGGTTTATTACTCAAAGATTTAATATTATTTTTGTTCGTAAATAGTATGTTCTTCTAGCAAATATTATTCAATGATTTATTAAAATAGTATTATTTATATTTTAAAAAAAATAACATCCAAAACTTTTAGTAGCATTTACGAGGAAAAAATGCTACTGAAATTGCTGAACATTCAGTATCATTTACAAGGAAAAAGTGCTACTGAAATTGCAGAACATTTATAGTAGCATTTAGGAGGAAAAAGTGCTACCGAAACTCCTAACTTTTAGTAGCATTTTCTAAAAAAGTGCTACTAATTCTTGTATTTTTAGTAGCGCTTTGTTTTTCATTTTTCATTATAATTGTTGGAGTCTTTTGTAGTGTTTATATTATAAATGCTACTGAATGGTTGTTTTCTGTAGCGTTTTTGAAAGTGCTAACCATTAATACAGTACTTTTTATTAAACTTTCATACGTAGCGCTTTAAAACGCTACAGAATGTGAAAAATAAATGCTACAAAATCGTTTTTTTTTTGTTGTAGTGCACATACATGATTCATTCTCTGCCATGTCTTCTCAGATGGAAAGCAGCAGCAGCAATAACACTGACAGCAACAACAACAATAACAACCAGTGGAAGGCTGAGGAAGCCATTGGTGGCAACACTGAAGCACTTGAAGCACTCAGAGAACTCATCATATTCCCTCTCCACTACTCTCCCCAAGCTCAAAAGCTTGGCCTTAAAGTTCTCTTTTTTTACCTACCCCCTTCAATTTTATTTTATTTTTTTGCTTGTTTTAGTCGTGGGGTGCCTTGTTTTTTTCTAACCTCAATTATCTTTTCACCCCTTACTTTCAGTGGCCACGAGGGTTGTTGCTGTACGGTCCACCAGGCACCGGAAAGGTTAACCCTTTTCTTAAATCAACAATGAACCTTTATTTTCAATTTCAATTTTTTTTTATATCATTATTATGTAATTTAATTTAATCCTTCAAGTGCACATAAACTTCGTGTAGCAGATATGAGAATGTTGCGTTAGATGAGGTAACACAATCGACAAGATAGGTTGAGGAATGAGTGTATCAGGGAGAAAGTTGGGGTAGCCCCTATTGTAGAAAAGATGGTAGAATTCCGCCTTTGATAAGGAGAGTAGATTAAATGGAGGCTATTCCAATTGTTAGAGGCAGAGGAAGGCCAAGAAAAACGATAGATGAAATAATTCATAAGGAACTAGAGATTAATGTCTTATCAATAGACATGATTTATGACTGATACTGAACATTATGGCATCGTTTGATCCATGTAGCTGACTCAACCTAGTGGGAATAAGGCTCGGTTGTTGTTGTTGTTGTTGATTTCTAGGATTCTTCAGAGCCATTTTATGCGGTAATTTAAAATGTATTTGGTGCATTTTAGAACTTTGTTGAAATCTTTATTTGGTGTCTGTTAGAGAGGTAGACAAAGAGAGAAGCTAAGAGAGAGTAGAGTAGAATGTGAATCAATGTTCTGTTACTGAAAAACTGATCTGGTAGAAAGGAGCTTGGTATTTATACCAGCTGTGATGTGTAACCGCATCCTGGCTATCTAACCGCCTCTTCTGACTCAGCTAGAGGTCGGTGCTTTGGCACTGCAAGAAAGCCCTTTGGACATTGCATTTTGCATTGAGCTAATGTGATACTTGGTTCTTTCGGGTTTTAGTGGCCAGTACCTAGTGGAGTGTTTATTTTTGTTGAAAACTGCTTAATTTAGAATTGACTCAAGTTTGTTGCATCTATCTTTCCACATCCACAAGCAATTTCATGTAGATGATAAGTTTTATGTTATCATAGTATAATATCATAATTTATCGATTATGTCTCTTGTCAAACTTACCATTTTGCTTTGCTTATTAAATTTTAAATTAGCTTTATCTATGCTTGAATGTGAATGTGAATGTGATTTCAGACAAGTTTGGTACGAGCAGTTGTTCGGGAATGTGGGGCACATTTGACAATTATCAGGTACTTGTCTTTTGAATAGAAGTTTGTGCCTTTGTGGATCGTGTTCCAAAGTTCTATGGTCTGAGTTGGTTGCTTGTCATTATTTGTATGAATTTTTATTTTGCAGTCCACACTCTGTTCATAGAGCACAAGTTGGTGAAAGTGAGAGAATTCTCCGTGAAGCTTTTTCAGATGCTTCGTCTCTTGTAGCTTTGGGCAAGCCATCGGTTATTTTTATAGATGAAATAGATGCACTCTGTCCTCGTCGAGATTCCAAGTATGTTATTACTTTTGAGCCTTCATATTATAAAGTGAAATATGTGGACCTGTTGCTCAAGTGCCCTTTTTTTTTAAAAAAAAAAAAAATTAAGAATTTATTCATGTAATGAGCAAGCTTATTGATGCCATTATATCATATTGTCTACATGCAGAAGGGGTCAAGATGTTCGAGTTGCCTCCCAACTCTTTACACTTATGGACTCTAATAAACCAACCTCTTCTTCACCGGGAGTGGTTGTGGTTGCATCAACTAACAGGTTAGGTTTTGTATTCCAGAAGATTGTTGATGAATTTATGGAATGGAATTTAAATTACAGGGGATGAATGTATCTTGGCTCCCTCATGCATTTCAATTTTTATGTATTGCAGAAGATTAGATATTTGATATTGCGAGTATCATTTTTTCATGTCACAGGTTCAAATATGCTTTGTGTTATTTATTGTGTAGCTTCAGCTGATTGTTAAACCATTGTCCTACTTTTGATGGTCAACACTATTATGTTTATCCATCAAGTGTTTATTTTGTTTTACTGTATCTTGATGGGTTAATAAGAGCAATGACATTTATAAGTTGTTTTTCTGTATCTTGATGGTGATGGAGTAGTAAGAGTTGTGTGCTGTCATTTGATATTCTTTCATTATCTTTGATTCTCTATTCTTGGATGTTTTGTGGTTCCTGTAAATTGCTCTTATGCCCTTATCTGTTTCTCTTAAACACAGGTCGTCTTTTAGCACCTTATTTGATGTTTCTTTGAGTTATTTCTCTCCATTGAATTTCATGTATCTGGTATCTGCATACACAGAGTGGATGCAATTGACCCTGCCCTGAGAAGGTCTGGACGTTTTGATGCTGAAATTGAAGTTACTGTCCCGAATGAAGAGGAGCGCTTTCAAATTCTTAAGGTAGCTGTTTGAGACATAAACATTTATGATTTATGAGCTTTGACCCAACAGCTTGAACTTGAAGGATGGTTTGGTTTTTGAGATGATGTTGGAGCCTTTACGATCAAGTTGTCAGCCTTGTTGCTCCCATTCCTAATACTTGATAATTAAATAAACTTCAGCAATAGGTGTAAAGTGGTCTTGGGCATTGTACGCACTTCAAAACCAAGGGCTCTTTTGTGGTGTGTGCTACAAATCTTAAACCATGCATGTGCCTCCACCTAACACCATAAGCATTTAGGATGATTTCTTTCTTCACTTAACATTAATTTTCAAGTTTGTTTATGTTGTTCCTAAGGCCAGTAATTTAGTAAGAAAAGTCAATCCTTCAGTTTGGTATCTTTTGCTTTGCCTGTTTCTTAGAATCCTTGATTGATAATGTTCGACCGCATGAATTTATTTGGCTTTTATTTTAAATATTTCAGTTGTATACAAAGAAGATTCCCTTGGATCCCAGTGTTGACTTAAAAATCATTGCTGCATCATGCAATGGATATGTTGGAGCTGATTTGGAGGCTTTGTGCCGTGAAGCTACCATGCTTGCAGTTAAAAGGTCCCCAAATACAAATAAAGATGCCAGGAGTTTCATTTTAACAATGGAAGACTGGAAGAATGCCAGGTCTGTTGTTGGCCCGAGCATAACAAGAGGGGTCACCGTGGAAATTCCCAAAGTGACTTGGGAAGACATTGGTGGATTAAAAGAATTGAAGGTTTGTAAACTTTGATTTTGATTTTACTGATCTGTGTGTTGAATGGCCTTAAATTTTGCATTTGATTTTCCTTCAACAGAGAAAGCTTCAGCAAGCTGTTGAATGGCCTATTAAGCACTCTGATGCATTTTCAAGATTGGGAATATCCCCTGTACGTGGGATTCTTCTCCATGGGCCTCCAGGATGTTCCAAAACCACCCTTGCCAAAGCTGCTGCGCATGCTGCCCAAGCTTCTTTCTTTTCCTTGAGGTTTGAAACTTTGAGTAATTTTAATGTTTTGAAATATGATTTCCTTGCAGTGTGGCAGTCTTCTCATGATGCATATCCAAATCATTCTAAGATACTTGACTTTAAAAAAAATTATAGAATCATACATGCCAAATTATTAAACTAAGTTGGATTGAAATCCAACAAAATTAGTTGTCTTTCTTAAATGAGGTAAAGCTATGTGGCTAAATGTTTGGCTGCTAGTTTAAACCCATTATTTCAACTGTTTCTCCTCTTTTATCTCTCACCTATTCTGTTGATAAGTGGTACTTGTATTATTTTTTCCATCAGTGATATTTTGCTTTCATATGTTCTAGATTTCTAGTTGAACAGTTGGACAATTTTCTGATGGGAGATTCATAGGAAGTTGGATCTAATAAAAATCAAGAGGATTATTATATGGAGAAAGGGTATAGGATAATTATTAGTTAGTTTAATTAGCCAAAGTTGTTGAGTATGGAGCTGGCGGTGGTGAGATAATAAGATCTGAAATGGTAGTTTTCCGTTAGATCTTGGAATGATGGTTGTGATAGGTGGTGTAACAGAGATAACACGGCGGCTGATGGTGAGGATACATGGCTGAAATGGCTGGAGGGTGGGTTCAAAATGAATGCACCAAATTGTTAGGAAGAAATTCCTAACAAGGATTAAGACCAAATTAGAGAGGTCAATCTCCAAAAAAGTGAAAAACTAAAGAAGACAATAAAAAAAAAAACATGATTCATTTCATTGCTTCATGATGAACAGTAACTACAATGTTTATGTTTATATAAGGAATAATGAAACCCTGGCACTAAGGATAGCCATACAAGTGGCACTACTAAGGAATATTCTCGAAATCATATAATGAAAAATTACACTATTTAATTATTTACACTAACTAATAACTATCCTGTACCCTTTCTTCAAATGGGCCTAATAATCCTCTTGATTTTTATTAGATCCAACTTCCTATCAGAGATTTTATCCACACCCACCAAACCTGGTTGGCACCCGGTCGGATGATCCATCCGAGAGTGAAAAAATAGCGGGGATGGCTTATCCGACTGTTTTAATGGGGCAGGTAAGGAAACATGAGTGTTAATAAAATCTCCTTTTTCTGTTCTATGTGCCTATATTCTTGTCTTTGCATCTTAGTTTTTGCATTCAAGTTCCTGTATGAAACTGCTTTTGAAATTATGAAAAAATTAAAAGTAATAAATGATTAATTAGTGGTGCAGAATTGTATTCGATGTATGTTGGAGAAGGGGAAGCTTTGCTACGTAACACGTTTCAGAGAGCACGCCTTGCAGCACCCAGTATAATATTCTTTGATGAGGCTGATGTGGTAGCTGGCAAACGGTCAGTAAGCTTTCTTTGGGTGAGGATTATATGTATGTGGCAGATTATGCTAAGCATCATTGTGATGTTGTTTGGGCTCATACACATTATATCATTTCATGACCAGTTTTCAAATGTTTTGGCTTAAGGAAAATGCTGTTATGCACAAATCTATGTACTGCACACCAAAATGAGGTGGATCTCAATGAGTTGTCTTGGTTGGTAGTTGTAAGTTATAACATCTACCATCTAATAAAGAAAGATTGCATCTAGCTATGTAAACTGAACTGTTTTTGGTAAATTTTGTTTTTGAAATGTTAGGTGGATATAAAGCTCAATATTGACTTCCTTGATGCAAATGTTTCTATGGTTTGTGAGATGGGAACAAGGACTTTTTGTCTTTTCAGTGGATAAGAATTAAGAAGTAATGTTCTTAAGTTTTCAATTAATTTCAGGGGTGATAGTTCAAGCAATAGTTCTATGGTTGGAGAGAGGCTTTTATCCACTTTGCTGACTGAGATTGATGGCTTAGAAGAAGCTAAAGTAAGTGTTTCCCTTTTTTTCTTAGCTGTTTTGGGAGAACATTTTTATGATTTTATCCTCCCATGCTGTCCTCTTTTCTCTACAAATTTCTTTTATCAAAAAGGAACAAAGTAAACATAAAAATGGATTCAAGAGATTGGTAGACGTCATTTAGTTTCTTTCTTCCATTTAACAACGTCCCCACAATTATTTTTCCCCCAGGGTATTCTTGTTTTGGCGGCTACTAATCGCCCTTATGCAATTGATGCTGCACTAATGCGTCCTAGGCGTTTTGATCTGGTACGATGCAATATTTACAACTATACTTGTGATTCATGTTGTTATTATACTATAATTGAAACAATGAATTCATCTGTAACTTGAATCATGCGAGTAGAAATATAGCCAGGATTTGTGCATTCACAATGTTTAAAAAAAATTCTATTGTTTGCAAGTTGAAAGGGGTTGGTCAAACATTCTTTCTCTTGTAGGTTCTGTATGTGCCACCACCTGATTTAGAGACTAGATATGAGATTCTTTGTGTACACACACATAAGATGAAAACAGCGAGCGATGTTGATCTCAGAAGACTGGCAGAAGATACCGAACTCTTCACAGGTGCTGAACTAGAGGGATTATGTAGAGAAGCTGGCATTGTAGCTCTAAGGGAAGACATTTCTGCTACCATTGTTTGCGATCGTCATTTCCAGACTGTGAAGTGTTCTTTGAAACCAGCATTAACAGAAGCTGAAATTAATTCATATTCATCTTTTATGAAGACTTCATCTCAAACTTTGCCTAGGCATTTTGAATCAAGTTTGAAACTAGATAGGAGCAAAAACAAGAAGTTTGGTCTTACGTCTTTGGTTAAAATTGGTATTGTCAGCTGTATGCTACTTGCAGCTGCCAAATACTTTAACATGCATGGAGACCAAACTGTACGTGATATAGTTATTACCTGAAGTTGTATCAATTTTTGTAGGCATAGCATTTTTTTGGAAAATTTTGAGGATACTGTGTTTTTTTTTTGTTATATATTTTTTTTAATAGTAATGGTAGCAAACATATCCAAAAGAGAGTAGTGTAATTTGTATACTAGTGACATACCGGTGGGGAGTTTATTTTATTCACAGGGATTTATTGCTTCACTGAGTTTTATTTCATTGTAAAAGCAATTTATCTTTTGTATTTTCACCATCTACATGCACTTCCTTTCACATTATTTTGCAAATCACTTGAATCTGTCTATAGTTTCCTATCTTTTGTCGGATGTAAGTAAGGGTGTTCAAAATAACCAAACAAACCTAACCATTTTACAAATCGAACCAAACCATAACCATATAAACCACATTTTTAAAACTGGATTTTTAAACCAAACCAAATTTTTATAAGAAATGGTTCGGTTTTTAAACCTAAACCATATAATATAAATCAAACCAAAAATTAAAAACCACATTTACAAAACATGATAGAAATCAATTTCGATCCCTAAATTTAGAAAGCAAATAGTGATTCTCCCTCATCCCTAAACACTATGAACCCTAATTCCCAAATTTGGTAATCTCTCAAATCGCTGCTGCCGATTCTCTCTCACCATCGTGATTCTCCCTCATCGCTCAGCGATTCTCCCTCACCGCCGCGATTTCTCCCTTGGCATCGTCGCCTCTCAGCGATTCTCCGTCACCGATCAGTGATTCTCCTTCGTCGCCGCGTCGCCAAGGTTTGGTCTCTCATATTCGTTCTCAACTTCTCATTCTCTCTCTGCTTCTTAATAATGTGTTTACTACTTCTTAAGATTAAGGTTTGGTCTGATTGCAATAGTTTTTTGTTGGGTTTTGATTTTTTGCATAAGGTTTGGTTTTTGCTACTTTCTATTGGCACTTTTGTGTAAGTTATATGGAGTGTTTTGACTTGGGTAAGTTGGTATTCATTCCAAAGATCTTAATGGAAATCATGTGGTATAGCATTGTATCACTATTGCTTTCCCCTCAGTTTCATTGTGTTTTGAAAGTTTGTATCACTTCTTTACATGCAACTTTGTTATGTCACAGGTTAGCATAATGGTTGAGTGCCATTTTGTTTGACTGGCAGTTATAATTGCTTAGCCATTTTAAGCCCTATTTTTATTTTCCTGATTATGAACTTATTTCCTTTTCCAGCATATAATGTCCATCCAGTGAAAAATTGTTCACTCACCTTTCAGCTATATATGGTCCTGTAAATAGTTTTATGGAGTGTTTTGTCTTTGTATCGTGTGTCTATTTTAGTTTGAGGAATAATTGGCCTTATTGTTTTGGTTCTGTACTATCACAGGAGGTGGAGTGTTTTGCATGATTGTTTTTCAGCCTATTATAGCATGTAAAAAGTAATTCTTAGCCTATTATAGCATGTAAAAAACAGAACATCCTTAACATGTTTCTTGGTATTTCAGATGGGTGATCCCGATAATTTCCCAATTCCAGACATAGGAAAGCATACGGCTTGTACTCCCCCAACCATCTCTCATTCTGCTAGTGTTCTACCTCCTCGCCTTGATGGGCGTAGAAACCGCTCAGATGTTTAGAATCATTTTACTGTAGAGTCTGGTGATAAAAAAAAAGGCAAAATGCAACTATTGCGGTACTTTAATTGGTAATAATGGAACAACTACAATGCGTAATACCCAGACAATGCAAACATGAAGAAGCAAAAGTCAGGATCGACCTTAACCACGGCTGCATGTGGGCATGTGACGTCTCCTTAAGTTGTTAGATTTGATCAAGATAATTGTCGAAAAGAACTTGCTTGTTTATTTGTGATTGATAAGCTTCCTTTTCACCTTGTGGAGCATGAGGGTTTTCGGAGGTACTCATATGCATTGTAACCAAGGTTTTGTCCTCCTTCACGCAATACCTTAGTGCGTGACATTTTGAAGCTGTACGATATAGAGAGGACAAACTTGAAAAAGATTCTTTCACTACATTGTCATAGAGTTTGTCTCACTACAGATGCTTGGACTTCATTATCGAGGAAGAGTTTTATGTGTTTGACTACTCATTTTATTGATAATGACCGGAGGCTTCATAAGAAAATTATTAATTTTCGTCAAGTTAAAGGTCATTCGGGAGAGGTGATGTCTAAGTTTGTCGAGTCGTGTTTGAGTGATTGGAGCTTGAGTCGTGTTTTAAGTCTATAATTGTCGATAACGCGACTTCAAACGATACAAGGATCACACAGTTGAAAAAGAGATTGAATTCTTGGAATTGTCTGGTTTTGGGTGGAGAATACATTCACATGCGCTGTTGCGCGCATATTGTAACACCCCAAATTGTTAATCCCTGATTAATGAAAGTTTAATTATAAAATTTATTTATAATTAATTACTTTTATTTTAATCTTCGATTAAATATGTATTTTGTGTATGCATTTATTAAGTGAGAATGCATGAAAAATAATTTGATGGTTATTTTTCATGAGAAAATAGGAGTTTTGCATATTAGTCCCTGTTTAAGGACCTAAAGGTAATATTAGAAAACGTTTTGGAGGGAAATTCAATAAAATATAAATTTTTGAAAATTTTAGTCGTGGTAATCGATTACCACAATACGATAATCGATTACCAAAGTGCAGCAGCACTAATTCATTGTGCGTTTGATGAGTCAACACCCAAATTACCCAGCTTTGACACAAATTAAGCCTTAAAACACGTCTCTAAACACGCGTCGGCCTGCATGTAACTCCAATTTTGCTATATATTGCTATGTTGTTGATGAATTTGGGTAATTTACTCAAGTTCTAGGAAAATAGGCTGAGTTAGGGTTCCTAGTTTCGCTTCCTTAATACTCCTTACATACTGAGAGTTTATCCACATATTATACACCATTGCAAAGCTTAAATCTCAAACTTTGCATAGACACTAAAATCGCGAGCTGAGAGTGTGTGTGGAAAGAGAATCGATTCTTCAAAGTCGGGTCTCAATTCTTTCAAATCAGAAAAACTAAAGTTTGGAGCTTACTTCAAGCTTGGATTTTGGATTTTTGGGAAATCAATTGTGGAAGCAGTTTCTTTGACACAAATTAAGCCTTAAAACACGTCTCTAAACACGCGTCGGCCTGCATGTAACTCCAATTTTTCTATATATTGCTATGTTGTTGATGAATTTGGGTCATTTACTCAAGTTCTAGGAAAATAGGTTGAGTTAGGGTTCCTAGTTTCGCTTCCTTAATACTCCTTAAATACTGAGAGTTTATCCACATATTATACACCATTGCAAAGCTTAAATCTCAAACTTTGCATAGACACTAAAATCGCGAGCTGAGAGTGTGTGTGGAAAGAGAATCGATTCTTCAAAGTCGGGTCTCAATTCTTTCAAATCAGAAAAACTAAAGTTTGGAGCTTACTTCAAGCTTGCATTTTGGATTTTTGGGAAATCAATTGTGGAAGCAGTTTCTTTGTGAATTTTCTGTTTGATCACGTATGTGAGGTAAGGGGAAAACTAAACCTACACTAGTTTGATATTAAAGTGTATGACTTTAATAGGAGAGCCACCAAGAGGCTCTAAGGGCTTAGTTTGAATAGGGAATTTGGTTTGGAGACCAATTCATGCTCTAAAACCGATTTGAGCAAGTCATATTTGATGCATGCAAGCTATTAAGAATCTGAAACCATAACTTAATTGAGTATTTGAAGTTTTGGTATGTTGAGTGTTGGACTACCGGCAAGTATACCGGGTCACAAGTAATACAGAGTAAGTAAAATTATCGTTCCACTCGGGGATTGCAAATTGTTTCTAATTTCTTTCACCTAATTGCGATTACTATGTGAAACTTGTATTGGTTTAGAGTTTAAGAGATAGGAGTGTAGAATTAAAGGATGAAACAATTCAGGAAACAAAAAGTAATTAGAAGCAAATATGGAAAAGGTTAGGAACTTGGTTTCATTGTAGGATCAGGTTATTAATTATGAACATATGTTTTCCAATAAATCAAAAACTCCAGAAACAATAAAAGCTAGATCTCTCATGCCTTTTATGTTTCTTACCCCTTAATCCCTTAAGTGAGTTCTAAATTATAAGAGTTATACAATTACTCAAAAGTATTCCTACGAATTGAATAATTATATTGTTTGGTTGAAAAGCCTAATCTTAATCCTAATTTTCCAATTAAGGTTCAGATTACCAAAGCAAAACATAAAGTGGCCAATTCTATGAATTGTAATTAAAACACAACCAAACAATTGATTTAAAAGGAAAAACATTAATTCATAAATAAACAGCCAAATTAAGATCTATACAAATCCACCCTATTCCTAACAAGAGATTCAGTTATATATATTGGGAGAAGAAATACAAGGAATGGGAAAAACAAATCATTATAGACAATAATTAATTTACCCCCAAGAGATCTTCAATCCTTGTGCCTTGCCTCCTTGCTCTCAATTGCATAACATCCTCTCTTCTCTAATCCTAAATTCTATTCTAATCTCTTATTTGGCTCTGAAAAGTCTATCAAACCTATACCTAATGGAAAAACCTATATTTAAAGTCTAAAACTAATCCCAATTGATAGGAAGCAAAATTGATCAGAAATCAACCCAATTGGGCTTTCTCGAACATCGCGCGCCTGGGCGCCCAGAGCCACACGCCTGGGCACACAGGACTGGTCTGGTGTGCATCAGCAGGGTGTCCACGCCTGGGCATGCAGGCTTGGGCGCCTGGCGTGTGAACCTGCTTCCAAATCTGTTTCGCTCCGTCCTTGCGCCATTTTCAAGGTCTTTCGTCCTCTTTTTAGCTCCATAATTATTTTCTTCAATTAAGCTCCGAAAGTACCTGAAACTTACATAAAACGGATCAAAACGTTCAAAGGATTCTAAATTACCTAACTTCCTAAAAACTATACAAAAAGTTCTAAATTTACAAGAGAAACAAGCCAAAACCTTAGTAAAAGGGAGTTTAAATCATGCTCAAAACATCATATATTGGACCCAAATCATTGAGATGTTGAATTTAATGTTTTATGCATAAATGAGTGAATTTGTGCAATCTCTAATAATTGATGAAGTTTCAGTGCATGAACATGTTCATAATATGTTATATGAACTCTGTGAATGTTTGATTTGTGTTAGATTTGGTGAACAATGAAAATGGTATGTTAAAACCCAATTTTTAGTGTTTTACTGTCAGAGGTAATCGATTACCACGATATAGTATTCGATTATCTGCCCTGTTTCTGAACCTGAAAGCAGAAATATACGTGGTAATCGATTACCAGCTGCTGATAATCGATTACCAGTGCTGAAAATACTTAAAAATACCATTTTTATTTCCGAACCATAAATTTAACATTCAAATAAACATTATGGAATGAATTTGAAACTGAAAAATAACTGATTTGGTATTTTAATTATTTTCTTGAAAATGTTCATGAAATGATTTAATTACTTGGACATAATGTTTGATATTATCAAGTAATTTAAATACCAATCAATGGAATTTATTGTGATGCATACATGCATGGAGTTGGTTGATAGATCGAATTGTCACAGTTATTTTTATAACCTGAGGAGGGCCTCTGGGAGCGCCAAACATGTCCTGCTTGATGACACGTTTATTTGTAATAAAAGGAAATGTGGCCAGTGTGAGGATACTGATGATGTGATTATTATGTTGGAGCGTGACGTCTGCGAGGTTGCGGCATTTTGAATCACTACCAAGCTTGAGCGTAATACACTTCCAAGGAATTGTATTGAATTGTATCCCGCAAAGGTACCGAGTACATGAATTGTACATGAAGTTATAAGGTGGCCGCCCAGAAGAAAGGGAAATAGTTTCTATGGAAGATAGGACTGATGATAGGACATTCATACATCATGCCACGCATAAATATTTAAATGTTATTTGATTAATAACCTGAGTGTGAGCATATTATGTGCATTCTTAATTGTCATTGACTTGTGTTTTCGTAATGACATGTAATTGATTATATGATTGTTTCATATCTGATATGCATATAAAATATTAAACCTTTATTCCCTTTTGATTATGTGTATGTTGTTGCTTATCCCTGTGCCCTTATAGATGATGGCCAGATACCTAGCTTGCGTAGAGATCAGACTCATCCCTAGTGGTGTATGGACATTCGAGGAGCACCGAGCTACCTTTGAGGGTGAGGTGGAGATCACTCTCTATCACCCTAACCCCCTTGCTCGTGTGCGCCCTCGTAGGTTTAGGGTTCCCATTATCTATATTATGCACGTACCCCCTTTCTATACTTTTAGAGGACCACCACAGCCAGCTCGACCAATACGTAGATTCCATAGTTTTCGTTTTCGAACAGCCACTCGTTCTCATCCCTCCGCTTCTAGAGTTTTCACTGATGCTGATATCCCCTCACCTGGTCCGACGGGTACTGTCAGGACTGCGCCTGCTGCAGATCCCAGACCCAGTGGTAGGGTCTCTACCCCGACAGACGAGATTGAGGAGGACCCGGAGGAGGGAGAGAGCGAGGAGGAGGTACCAGTTGAGCCGACTATTAGACCTCGAGGAGGACCGAGTGGTTGCTAGGTATAGGCATAGTATAGGTAGTGCGGATCCTGGACCCGATCAACACCTGTTGTGGACCCTATGGATGGATGGATGGATGCTACTCTGGTGACTTGGACTACTACTGCTACTGCTACTCCTGGATCAGCTCTGGAGCCATTATTTTGATATGTTATATACTGTATATATTTTCGGAGAGCTCTAGAGTGATGATCCGATTTTTAGTTTTCAGATGTATGGACTTGTATCTTGGGTTCGGTATCTTCTTACTACGTTGGACTATGTACCTTTTTACCACTGATGTGTATATATATTGTTTATATTATCCGCTCATGGTCCAATGATTTTTCGCTACTCTGATATTGTTTAAGAAGGATTCGTTTACGTCACTTCGAAAGATTAATGCTTTAAGCTATGAAAATGACGAGAGATAGTCTCACTACTATTTTCATAATAAAGTTATACTAAGTTTTCGAAGTTAGGTGAATGTTATCTCACACTTTACTTCTAAGAATATAAGACACACTTTATTAATATCAAAGGGCGTCGAATCCAAAGTTAAATCAATGTATATGATACTTTCCGAAATCCAAAGGTTTTGTGATTTTGCGCACCCGACCCATTAGAATTTCTAAGGAAATAGAAAAGAAAAGGAAAAATTTATTTCCTAAAAATTCTAATATATTAACGAGTCCATAAATATTTCCGTGTAGTACTTATTTAATTATTTATTTCTTAATTACTTGGGATAAGAAAGTAGGGTGTTGCACATAACTTGAATTTAATTGTGAAGGAGGGGTTGAAAGAGGTGGATGAATCTATTCTTAAGATCCGTGATGCAGTAAGATACATCACATTTTCTTCCAAGAGGTACATGAAATTTGAGGAGTGCATTGAAAAATAGGGCGTAGAATATAAAGGTCATATCTTCCTAGATTCTGAAAGTAGATGGAATTCAACATTCCTGATGTTGAATGCAGCCGTAAAATGCAAGGAAGCATTTCTGGAGCTTGAGTGGCACGATGGGAAGTATGCAAAGGATTTACAAAAGTTGAGGGGTTTGTGTAACACCCCAAAGTTTTAATCCCTGATTACTGAAATGTTGATTATAAAAGTTTATTATAATTAATTATTCCGTTCTTAATCTTCGATTAAAATCTGTGCTTATGTAGTTAGGAATGCGTGTGAATTTATTTAATAAATATAATTACGCATAAAGTAAGTATTTTGCATATTAATCCCTGGGTTGGGACCTAGAAGAAATTATAGGAAAGGTTTTGGAGGGAAAATAAATAAAATAATTATTTTTCAAAAATTGGGCAAATTACTCGAGTGTTTTCTGGAATACTCGAGTATTCTGGACAGAGTTGCACGAGTTAGTGCGTTTGGTGAGTCACCACCAACGATTTCGTGTCGTTGACACAAAATCACCACCATTCCACGTTCATTGGCATCGTGTCGCCATGCATGGACATTCTCCTTGTCTATAAAAGCCAATCAACACCGAATTCGTGAAGCATTTGGTCAAATTTGGGTTTGTTGATTAAGTTAGGGTTCCTGAGTTCGAGCGATTGATTCTCCCTCTGTGTTCTGATTCAAATCACAAACGATACACCAATACAAAGCTCACATCACGAGCTTTGTATAGATACCAAATTTGTGAGCTAAGAGTGAGTGTGGTGGAAGAATCAAGGCTTGGAAGTGGAAGCTGTTTCTGTCTAGCCTTTGTCTGGAGCTCACTTTGATTCCAATTTTTGGTAAGCTCACGAGTCTTTTGAGTCTCAATTCGATTTCTATAGTTATTAGAGGTTGCATAGAGTATGGAAATACTAATTTCCCCAATTGTTATCTCTGTCTTCCATGTAAACCAATTCAATCTTGGTGCTGCACTCAAAACTGTCTTGCATGTGGTGCTCAAAGCTGTTTTTGGTGTTGGAGAGGTTTCTCTTGGGAATTTTCTGTTAGATCACGTCTGAGAGGTAAGGGGAAGTTGTTTTATGCACTAGATAGAGTTTGAATTCCATTATTTTCATTAGAGAGCGACCAAGAGGCTCTAAGGGCTTAGATTGAATAGGAACTTTGGTTTGGAGACCAATTCATGCTCTATGATTGTTTGGAGCAAGTTTCACATGATGCATACAAGTTGTAATGAGTCTTATTTCACGAGTTTGTTGATTATTTTGCAACTTGAGGTGTTAAGTTGTGAAATTGTATATTTTGAGCATTAATTATCGATTCTCTGTCAAATCTGTAATTTGATATGAACTGAGTGTTGTAACATGTTTAATATATGATATATGAACTCTGTTGATCATTGGATTGGACTAAAAATGATTAGAATTGAAAATGGTGTGTTAAAACCAAGTTTCCAGTCTGTTCTGTGATGAAAGACTCGAGTACTTGGCTTGATACTCGAGTAAAATCTTGGAAAAATAGTGTATTTGGTGTTGAAACACTCGAGTATCGGGCCCAGGACTCGAGTAAGGACTGACTCATGGGGATCTCTTAAGGTAAACAACTCGAGTAATGCAGGGGTCACTCGAGTGTTCTGGAAATGATGAAGAACACTCGAGTAACTCATGAATCACTCGAGTATTTTTTCTGAATCTGAAACCCAAATCCCCAGAAAGACATGAACACTCGAGTATTCTGAAGAACACTCGAGTAATCTGGAAATAAGTGAAGAACTTTCGAGTAGTCTAAAGAACACTCGAGTAGTCTGAAGAACACTCGAGTAGTTCACCCAGAATAATTAAAATATCATTTTTAATTCTGAATCCAAGTGATCAAAGACTTAAAAGGAACTGATTGATGATATGATAAAGTTTTCATTGGAATGAGGAGATGCTGCTCGGGTGGCACGTTGGGTATTATTAGCAAGAAAAACATCAATCAATCCCTTTAAGAAAAAAAAAAGATGCATTCATTTTGGAGTTCGGATGGTAGGTCCTTTATCATGTTTTGGTAACATGTGGAGGGCCTCTGGGAGTGCCAATTACGCTTGCTTGATGACACGTTGACGACGTGGTCGGCTTAGTGGATGCCGATATGGTTATACCGTTTGGATGACGGTCCGTTTGGATGACGGGATGTGCTCGGGTGGCACGGATTCCAAGCTTGTCGTGTACATTCTTGGTGAATGTACGAAATGTTGTATACCTAGGAATACAACGCACTGGTGAGTGCTGGGTTGTCAAGGGTGGACGTCAGAGAGTGACATAGATTGACGGAGATAGGCTTGAGAGCTACATTCATACATCATGCCACTCATTCAAACTAAGTGTGATAAATGAAACAAGTATGAGCATCCTACTTGCATTCTATTTCTGCTACGTGCTAAATGTGTTTGTTGCTTATTGTTACATGTTTATATCTTTATATTATTCATATAATTCTACTCTATTGATTATGTGTATAGAAATTCTTACCCCTATGCCCTTGTAGGTGATGTCTCGATACATCGCTTGCATCGAGATCCAGCCACTTCCTAGTGGTACATGGATCTATGAGGACCATCGCGCGGTGTTCGAGGGAGAGGTAGAGATTACCTTCTACCACCCGAACCCGCTGATTCGATTTCGTCCTCGTAGATTTAGGATTCCCATCATATACTCTATGCACGTACCCCCGTTTTTCACATATCATGGACCACCTCCCACACGGCCAGCTCGCTCTTATCACAGCTTTTGTTTCAGACCTACCCGCTCACACCCTTTTTCCTCGAGAGTCGTCCGCGAGGATACTCCCCCTTCTGATCCGAGGAGTCCAGTCAGGGTCACACCATCTCCTGACCCCGTACCCAGTGGTAGGGTACACTCTCCATCGGATGAGATCGAGGAGGATCCCGTGGAGGATGAGAGCGGAGGCGAGCCTGTCGTTCATTCCACCGGGAGTCAGTGGAGGGATGATGATCCCTAGGTATGTGTATAGGGTGTATGATGAGGATCAGGGGATCCGGTGTGGGGATGTTGTGAAGGAGATTCTGCTGCTGCTACTGCTGTTGATGATGATGTTTTCTTTTGCTTCCTGGAGACTGCTACTACCATCACTACTACTACTGGTGCTACCAGATCTATGTGACCACCTCTAGAGTCTATACATTTTTGAGATGTATATATTGTAGATATACCTTTGAGTACTCTAGGGTCATGGTTTTATTTTGAACATAGGTCTTTATGGACTTGTATATGGATCTTGGAGAGTTATGCTGGGACTATGTATCACTTGACTCTTTTCATCTATATATATATATATATATATAGTCTATGTTTATACTACTATTGGTTACATAGTCCTACAATTTCTGCTTACTCTGATTTATCCTATTTAAAGAATTCGGCTACAAAGGAATTAAATGGTAACAGTTTTACTAACGAAAGAAAAGATGGCATCGCTTACTTTCTATCGGATAAATACGATTTCAATACGAATGCTATCCAATTTGTGAAAAGGTTTTAGAGAATGCCGAATTCAACACAATTGTTTGAAATGATATAGAATTTATTGTCCAAGAATTCCATGTTTGGATTTGTGCACCCGCCTAAGAAAAGAAAATTTTATTTCCACATTTTCTTATATAATTACAAGTCCATATAATTTATCAAGTAATACTTAACTATTGTAATATTTACTTGGTCTTGGAAAAGGGTGTCACACTGAGTGGTATCAGAGCAAAAGACAGATCCTGTAGTTGTGGAAGTAGTTTCAGAAAGGTAGCCATCAACATCAAGCAGGTATCCACAAGGCATATTTATTGTTATGAATGTTTGTATCTTGTCTCTTTTGAGCACAAGACACAATTGAATGTTGATTTAAAGTTATAAGCTATAGCCTTAGTATAGGTGGTGTGAGGAATGTTTCTTTAGTTCAACATATGTGACCATAAGCCCATAGCGCAGGTCTATTATGGCAACTAGAAACCAAAATCACACCAATGCGATGTTAGAGAAAATAACCACGGTGTTGGAGGCCATGCAGCAACTATCTCAGCAACCACCTCAACCTGTTAATCCACTTCATCAGTGCAATGTGGGTAACACCGAGGCGAAGAGTCTAGTTGATTTTAGGAGTTGTAACCCACCCAAGTTTGAAGGAGGATTTAAACCTGAGGGGGCCAATAGGTGGATTCACACCATGGACAAGATTTTGAGAACTTTGGATTGCACGGAAGCTCAAAAAGTAGCATATGCAGTCTACATGCTAGAGGATGAAGCTGAGAACTGGTGGAATCACACGGTTCAGCTCCTACACTATGAAGGAAGGGATGTGAATTGGGGTGTATTTATGGAAAAGTTCCTCAATAAGTACTTCCCTGAGGACTTGAGGAGAAAGAAGGAGGTGGAATTCTTACAACTTAAACAAGGAAGCATGAGTGTGGGCGAGTACGCAACCAAGTTCGAGGAGTTGATGAAGTACTCTCCATACTATCAGAACAACCCCGTTGAAAGGAGCAAGTGTATCAAGTTCGAAGGAGGCTTAAGGCCCAAGCTGAAGTCTATTTTCAGCTACCAACTAATTCAAAGCTTTCCTGCACTTGTGGACATGTGTAGGATGTATGAAGATGACAAGAAGGCTGAAGAGTTGCAAGCCTTAGAAAGAAAGGACAACCAGAATTATGGACCTCAGAGGCGAAAGGGTTTCAACAACCGAGACAAGGATCCGTATGATCGCCGGGGGAAAGGCAAAGGAAAAGCTGGAGGAAATGATGGAAGGAATCTTCGGAGCGAGGCTCCATTCTGTGACAAGTGCAAACACCATCATTATGACCGTGTTTGTTGAGGAACAAGTGGCTGTTTCAACTGTGGGAAGCCGGGACACTTTGCGAGGGATTGCAAGGAACTGATCAAAGCTAATTCAAGAGGGACTGCTGATAGGCCTATGGCTCAAGGAAGGGTTTTCACACTCAGTGGTGTGGAGGAAAGCCGATCTTCTGATCTGGTGCAAGGTAAATACTTGCTAAATGGTCAGCTTTTTTAAAGTTTTGTTTGATTCTGGTGCAACGCATTCATTTGTTTCATATGAATGTGTAGATCGTTTGGGTCTATCTATGTCTGAATTTCCATATATTCTGCAAGTAGAAACCCCTACTAATGCTCTTGTAGTTGTTTCTAGAGCATGTCTTAACTGCTGTATAGAAGTGTTAGGACAAACCTCTAAGGTAGATCTGATCTGTTTACCGTTATCGCAATTGGATGTAATCTTGGGGATGGACTGGTTGAGTCGAAACCATGTGATCATCGATTGTGATAGAAAGATCGTAACCTATAGGAATCCGAAACCCTCTGGTTACATGTGCCTGTTCAACACTGAAGTAGAAGAGAATGGCCCAAGAATGGAAGAGATCCCTGTTGTCAGAGACTTTTCGGAGGTATTCGCTGATGAGATACCTGGTATGCCACCAAGAAGAGAGATTAAATTTGGAATTGATCTAGTTCCGGGAGCTGGTCCCATTTCTATCGCTCCTTATAGAATGGCACCACCGGAAATGGCTGAAATGAAGAAGCAGATTGAGGAGCTGTTGCAGAAGCAGATGATCCGGCCAAGTGTGTCACCTTGGGGTGCTCCAGTTTTGTTTGTCAAGAAGAAAGATGGTAGTATGAGGATGTGCATCGACTACCGGCAGTTGAATAAGGTCACAATCAAGAACAAGTATCCATTGCCAAGGATCGATGACCTTATGGATCAAGTTCGTGGGGCTTCGGTATTTTCCAAAATTGACCTGAGGTCGGGGTATCATCAGATCAGGATTAGAGAAGAGGATATCTCCAAGACTGCATTTCGATCCCGATACGGGCATTATGAGTACGTTGTGATGCCGTTCGGATTGACCAATGCACCAGCTATTTTCATGGACTACATGAATCGAATCTTTAGACCTTATTTAGATTCATTCGTGGTTGTGTTCATTGACGATATCCTTATCTACTCTAAGAGCCCGGAGGAGCATGCTGAACACTTGAGGATAGTGTTGAGTATCCTGAAGGAGAAGCAGCTGTACGCCAAACTTACAAAGTGTGAGTTCTGGCTGGAGGAAGTTAAGTTCTGGGGCATGTAATTTCAAACAAGGGAATAGCAGTTGATCCGACGAAGGTGAGTTCGGTTTTGCAATGGGAGCAACCAAATTCAGTCACAGAGGTGAGGAGCTTTCTTGGCTTGGCTGGTTACTATAGAAGATTTATAGAAGGTTTCTCGAAGTTAGCATTGCCCTTAACAAAGTTAACTCGGAAAGACCAACCTTTTATTTGGGATGAGAAGTGTGAAAGGAGTTTCCGAGAATTGAAAGAAAGGTTGACATCCTCCCCTGTGTTAGTTTTGCCGGATACACAGAAGAGTTTTGAGGTGTATTGTGATGCATCGAAACAAGGGCTTGGCAGTGTTTTGATGCAAGATGGGAAGGTAGTCGCTTATGCCTCGAGACAGCTAAAAGTTCATGAAATGAACTATCCAACCCATGACCTAGAGCTGGCAGCTATTGTCTTTGCTCTGAAGATTTGGAGGCACTACCTCTATGGCACTACATCCCGGGTGTTCAGTGACCGTAAGAGCTTAAAGTACTTCTTCGACCAGAAAGAGTTGAATATGAGGCAGCGCCGATGGATGGAGTTCTTGAAGGATTATGAATTCGAACTTCATTACCATCCTGGGAAGGCAAACGTGGTAGCTGATGTGTTGAGTCGAAAAGCAATGCATATCAGTGCAATGATGGTCCGTGAAGCTGCACTGATAGAATAATTTAGAGATTTGGGTCTGACAATGCAAGTGGAGCCAACAAGTATTAAGATGGGGATGTTGCAAATTGCAAATGAATTCTTGCAAAGGATTCGAGAATTGCAACAAGACGATGAAGGACTCAAGGAGAAAAGGAAGCTTATGGAAGAAGGCAAAGAATTAGAATTTCAAGAAGGAAATGATGGAATCCTTCGCTTTAAAGCAAGGATTTGTGTGCCTGATAATTTGGAGATAAGAAGAATGATTCTGGATGAAGCGCATAAGAGCAATATGAGTATGCATCCGGGAGCTACCAAAATGTATCAGGACTTGAAGGAGATGTTTTGGTGGCCTGGTCTAAAGAAAGATGTGGCTAGTTATGTGGCGTGTTGTTTGGTGTGTCAGAAGGCGAAGGTGGAACGCCAAAGACCAGGAGGAGAATTACTTCCCTTAGAAATTCCATTATGGAAATGGGATAGTATCTCGATGGATTTCGTGTCAGGATTGCCAAGGACAGCTACTGGTCATGATGCAATCTGGGTGATCGTGGATCGTTTAACCAAGTCAGCGCTTTTTATTCCCGTTAATATGCGCTACTCTTTGGAAAAGCTCACTCAGTTATATGTGAAAGAAGTTGTTCGCCTGCATGGGGTACCATCAAGCATCGTGTCAGATCGTGATCCGAGGTTTACGTCAAAGTTTTGGCAAGATCTGCATAGAGCTCTGGGTTCAAGATTGAAGTTGAGTTCTGCATACCACCCTCAGACTGATGGTCAAATGGAGAGAACTATTCAGTCATTGGAGGACATCTTAAGAGCTTGTGTTTTAGAAGGACAAGGGAATTGGGAGCAAATGTTGCCGCTCGTGGAGTTCACGTACAACAATAGTTTTCACGCGAGCATTGGAATGGCACCATTTGAAGCCCTGTATGGGAGAAAGTGTCAGACACCGTTATGCTGGTTCCAAGTGGGGGAGAATTCTCTGGTTGGACCATATTTTGTGCAAGAGACAACTGAAAAGATCAAGATGATACAAGAGAAGATGAGGACAACCCAAAGTAGGCAGAAAAGCTATGCTAATAGGAGGAGGAAACCTTTAGAGTTTGCTGAAGGAGACCATGTGTTCATTAGAATAGTACCGACCAAAGGTGTTAGTAGAGCCTTGAAAACCCAGAAACTATCACCTAAGTTTATTGGTCCCTACCAAATTCTGAAAAGAGTCGGCCCAGTAGCCTATCAATTAGCTCTGCCCCCATCGTTAGCTAATCTTCATAATGTATTCCATGTGTCTCAGTTAAAAAGGTATGCTCATGATCCCACCATTGTCCTTAGAATCCAACCTGATGACCTAGAAATTCATGAGAACCTAACCTTCGAAGCTATGCCTGTTCGCATCGAAGATCGAAGAGTCAAGCAGCTTAGAGGGAAGGATATTTGTTTGGTCAAAGTCGTCTGGATTTGTGGTGATGTGATCGAAACATCTTGGGAATTAGAAAATAAGATGCGTAAGGACTATCCTGACTTGTTTGTATAAGTTGAATTTCGGGGACGAAATTCCTTGTAAGTGGGGGAGTAGTGTAACACCCCAAAATTTTAATCCCTGATTACTGAAATGTTAATTATAAAAGTTTATTATAATTAATTATTCCATTCTTAATCTTCGATTAAAATCCGTGCTTATGTAGTTAGGAATGTGTGTGAATTTATTTAATAAATATAATTATGCATAAAGTATGTATTTTGCATATTAGTCCCTGGGTTGGGACCTAGAAGCAATTATAGGAAAGGTTTTGGAGGGAAAATAAATAAAATAATTATTTTTCAAAAATTGGGCAAATTACTCGAGTATTTTCTGGAATACTCGAGTATTCTGGACAGAGTTGCACGAGTTAGTGCGTTTGGTGAGTCACCACCAACGATTTCGTGTCGTTGATGTAACATCCCAAACTTTATTTGTATTGTAGTTTATGTTACGATGGTCTTAGGGTAGAAGAAATGAGGGCATAAGTTAGAAACTTAGCCAATTGAGCATGCAACCTTAGGTTTAAAACATAGGAATTTAGGAAATTAGAATAACAAGATTGATAGCTTAAAACATAAATTCCACCGTTGGATGTGAAGTAGGATATGTGAGGAAGCTTGCCTTAAAATTTGAGGAAGATCCAACGGGTAACGAAGAAGTTATGGCCATTCAAAGTTTGGGTATTGCAAAACTGAACAGCTTAATCGATTAAACTGCAGCTTAATCGATTAAACTGCAGCTTAATCGATTAAGGTCAGAAAATGGAAAATGGCTTAATCGATTAATAATCGATTAAAGGCTGTAGATGCTGAAAAAAATAAAGGTGCGTCCACCTCTTAGTTCTTGAGAAACTCGAATTCTCTCTCTCTCCTAGGGCACCAAATCCTCCATTTTCATCAATCAATCCTCAAGAGGATCACTCCAAGTCCATCCCCAAGTCCTTCCTTGTTGCTCCAAGTAAGTGGTTGTTGATGTTGTTCTTCTCTTTCGCTCCTTAAGAATTCGAATTTCTCTCTCTCTTCCTCTCATGGAGCTTTAGGCATCAACATAGAGAAACCATGAAGGGGGGTCACGAATTTCCCTCAATATTGTGGGTAAAAGCTTAATGTTTGTCTCTTTATTTTATGGATTTTAGGTTCCTCCCTCTCTATTGAGTTGTGGCATCTTCTCAAGTGTGCTCCAAGCACAAATTCTCCCTCTAATTCAAAGAGCTTGAGGTAAGGAGTGGGTTATAGTGAGTATTACCTTACTCTGGGGTTTAGTTTACAATATGCATATAATGGGTGAATGCGGTGACGGTGAAGAATAAATATCCGCTCCCACGCATTGATGATTTGTTGGATCAGCTTAGGGGAGCTGCAGTTTTCTCAAAAATTGACCTCCGATCTGGATATCATCAAATCCGTATTCGAGAGGAGGACATTCCTAAAACTGCTTTTAGATCTCGGTATGGGCATTTTGAATATGTGGTGATGCCTTTCGGTCTCACGAATGAACCTGCTATCTTCATGGATTACATGAACAGAATCTTCAGGCCGTACTTGGACTCATTTGTCATTGTGTTCATTGATGACATTCTTATCTATTCCAGAAGCCAGAAGGAGCATGAAGAGCATTTGAGAACGGTGCTCCAAGTTCTCAAGGACAAGCATCTTTATGCCAAGTTTTCCAAGTGTAGTTTCTGGTTGAATGAAGTGCATTTTTAGGGCATGTGATTTCTGAGAAGGGTGTGGCGGTTGACCCTTCTAAGGTGGAAGCGGTGCTTAAGTGGGAGAGACCTCAGTCCATCACAGAGATCAGAAGTTTCCTTGGTATGGCTGGGTATTACAGGAGGTTCATTGAGGGGTTTTCTAAACTAGCCCTTCCTTTGACTACTCTTACGCGGAAAGGTGTTCCGTTTGAATGGTCCCTAGAATGTGAAGAGAGCTTCCAAGATTTGAAGAGGCGATTGACTAGTTCTCCAGTGTTGATTTTGCCGGATCCGACTCAATCCTTTGTAGTGTATTGTGATGCTTCAAAACAAGGGTTGGGTTGTGTGTTGATGCAGCAAGGGCAAGTCATAGCCTATGCATCCAGACAGTTGAGGCAGCATGAGCAGAACTATCCCACTCATGATCTTGAGTTGGCGGCTGTAGTTTTTGCTTTGAAAATCTGGAGGCATTATCTATATGGCTCAAAGTTTGAAGTCTTTAGCGATCATAAAAGCCTTCGCTATCTCTTCGATCAAAAGGAGTTGAATATGAGACAGAGGAGGTGGATGGAGTTTCTGAAGGACTATGATTTCGATCTCCAGTATCATCCAGGCAAAGCAAATGTAGTGGCTGATGCATTAAGTCGCAAGACTTTGCATGTCAGCAATTTGATGGTGAAGGAGATGCAGTTAATCCAAGAGTTCAGTGACCTCAATTTGAACATGCAAGTGAAAGATAAGAGCATTGTTCTAGAAATGTTGCAGGTTACTAATGACTTGAAGGGTCTTGTTTGAGAAAGACAAGCTGATGATGCAGAATTACAGAAGTTGTTGGAAGGGGCATCGGGAAATGAAGAGCCCGATTTTGTAAAGAGTTCAGATGGCATTATCCGATTTAGGGGTCGGGTATGTGTTCCCATGGACTTCGAGATCAGAAGGGATATTCTGTGGGAAGCACATCGGACCAAAATGAATTTCCATCCCGGTGCAACAAAAATGTACCAAGATCTGAAAAGGATTTATTGGTGGCCAAAGTTGAAAACCGATGTAGCAGATCATGTATCTCATTGCCTTACTTGCCAGAAAGTTAAGATTGAGCATCAAAAGCCTGGTGGTCCGTTGCGATCACTTGAGGTCCCGGAGTGGAAATGGGATAGCATAGTTATGGACTTTGTAACGGGTCTACCTAGGACAGCTGCAGGATGTGATGCAGTTTGGGTGGTTGTGGACCGTCTCACAAAGTGTGCTCATTTCATTCCGATTCACAAGAAGTACACTCTGGAGAAGTTGACTCAGTTGTATATCAGGGACATAGTCAAGTTGCATGGTGTTCCTACCAGTATTGTATCCGATCGTGATCCAAGATTTCTGTCTAGATTTTGGCAGAGTCTTCAGGAGGCATTGGGTACTAAGCTGAAATTTAGTACGGCTTACCATCCGCAGACAGACGGACAATCTGAGCGTACTATCCAGACACTGGAGGACTTGTTGAGAGCATGTGTTCTGGAGCAGACTGGTAGTTGGGAGCAGTTACTGTCGTTGATGGAGTTTACTTATAATAACAGTTTTCACTCCAGTATTGGCATGGCACCATTTGAGGCTCTCTATGGCAGGAAGTGTAGGACGCCTCTGTGTTGGTTCCAAATAGGAGAGAATTTGTTGACAGGTCCTGACATTGTGAAAGAAACAACTGAGAGGATCACCATGATCAAGGACAAGATGAAAACTTCCCAGGATCGCCAGAAGAATTATGCTGACAGGCGAAGGAGACCCTTGGAGTTTGATGTTGGGGATCATGTGTTTCTGAGGGTGTCCCCGATCACAGGGATTGGTAGGGCCATTAGATCCAAGAAGCTAACTCCTCGGTTTATTGGACCTTATGAGATCTTGAAGAAGGTTGGTCCGGTAGCTTACAGAATTGCTATGCCCCCTCACTTAGCTAGGCTTCATGATGTATTCCATGTTTCCCAACTAAGGAAGTACATTCATGATCCTACTCATGTGGTCACACTGGACGATTTGCCTTTGAAGGAGAATTTGACTTTTGAAGTGTTACTAGTGAGGATTGAAGACAGGCAAGTGAGACAATTAAGAGGCAAGGAGATCAGCTTGGTAAAAGTCATTTGGAGCAGGAACAATGTGGAGGAGGCTACTTGGGAGCTAGAAAGCAAGATCAGACAATCTCATCCACACTTGTTCGAGGACAACTGAATTTCGAGGACGAAATTCGGGTAAGTGGGAGAGAATTGTAACATCCCAAACTTTATTTGTATTGTAGTTTATGTTACGATGGTCTTAGGGTAGAAGAAATGAGGGCATAAGTTAGAAACTTAGCCAATTGAGCATGCAACCTTAGGTTTAAAACATAGGAATTTAGGAAATTAGAATAACAAGATTGATAGCTTAAAACATAAATTCCACCGTTGGATGTGAAGTAGGATATGTGAGGAAGCTTGCCTTAAAATTTGAGGAAGATCCAACGGGTAACGAAGAAGTTATGGCCATTCAAAGTCTGGGTACTGCAAAACTGAATAGCTTAATTGATTAAACTGCAGCTTAATCGATTAAACTGCAGCTTAATCGATTAAGGTCAGAAAATGGAAAATGGCTTAATCGATTAATAATCGATTAAAGGCTGTAGATGCTGAAAAAAATAAAGGTGCGTCCACCTCTTAGTTCTTGAGAAACTCGAATTCTCTCTCTCCTAGGGCACCAAATCCTCCATTTTCATCAATCAATCCTCAAGAGGATCACTCCAAGTCCATCCCCAAGTCCTTTCTTGTTGCTCCAAGTAAGTGGTTGTTGATGTTGTTCTTCTCTTTCGCTCCTTAAGAATTCGAATTTCTCTCTCTCTTCCTCTCATGGAGCTTTAGGCATCAACATAGAGAAACCATGAAGGGGGGTCACGAATTTCCCTCAATATTGTGGGTAAAAGCTTAATGTTTGTCTCTTTATTTTATGGATTTTAGGTTCCTCCCTCTCTATTGAGTTGTGGCATCTTCTCAAGTGTGCTCCAAGCACAAGTTCTACCTCTAATTCAAAGAGCTTGAGGTAAGGAGTGGGTTATAGTGAGTATTACCTTACTCTGGGGTTTAGTTTACAATATGCATATAATGGGTACTAAGAGTTATGTGTTAGTTTAGGTTGTTATACTATAGGGTAATAAATAACTAGAGCTTATGACATAGGAAAATTTATTAGATGATGATATGCTTTATTTTGAATATTTGGTATATAAGCTTGTGACTTGGTGTTGTTTATAATTGAAGTGCTAATTTCGTTAAATGATTGAGTTATGATTTTACTTTAAAAACCAAGGCAAAGAATGGAAATTAAGTATGAATTAAGGTTAATGGTGATGATATTAATAAAGTTGTTGATTTGTGTTAATTAAAATCATAAGACATAATTGGGACGATTTGATAATGTAAAAGTGCTATGTTGTGACTGGTTTGAATAAGGTACTTGTTAAAAAGTTTAAGTGGTTGAAAGGAGTAATGAAATGGTTGATATGAATAAGAGGAAATGTTATTATGGAAAATGAGTATGAAAATATATACCCGGACGCAGTAAGACGTGAGTGCACAGGGGTGCAGACGCAGTAGGTCGTGACCAGGGGAGAATGAAAAATATACCCGGACGCAGTAAGACGTGAGTGCACAGGGGTGCAGACGCAGTAGGTCGTGACCAGGGGAGAATGAAAAATATACCCGGACGCAGTAAGACGTGAGTGCACAGGGGTGCAGACGCAGTAGGTCGTGATCAGGGGAGAATGAAAACATACCCGGACGCAGTAAGACGTGAGTGCACAGGAGTGCAGACGCAGTAGGTCGTGACCAGGGACAGATTAAAAAGAATTATGATATGATTAAAGTGGAAGGAATAAATGACTTTATGAAAATGATGTATAAGAATGCATAGGTAAGATTGACTTGAGAAACCAATGGAATACTTTGATAATGAATTGTGATTTCTTGAGTTTTATTATATTGTTATTAAATTGTTAAATGTGTATGGCTTGGTATAGCATTATGTCGTAATTGGAAACTGTTTCCCCATTTTATGTGTAATACTCACTCCTTACTATTTCCACAGGTACCGAGGCTGAGTTTACACATGACCAGGCCGAGCAGGATTACTCTCCCTCACAGGGAGAGTAGGGTTGGGATTAGATGCATTCTTTTGACCTAAGCCTCTATATTATTTGATGTATATGTGCTGTATATGCTCTTTGTGAGAGGCTTAGGATAGTTTCTTCGGTGCATTTGCTTATGATTCATTTTTGGGCATAGTTGCGGATATTGTCTCTTGTTTTGCATACTTAGCACTGTTGCTGGCACTCTGACACTTTGACGTTGATGTTTTACACTTGAGCCCATGAGGCAACTATGTGATGCACTTATATCTATATTTGAGCCATGCTGGCTACTGTTGATATTAGATAAATGTGTTTACCAGGTGGAAGATTTTGAAATGTCCGAAAAACAGACGAAACTCCGTCCGTTTGACGGTTGATTTTCATGAATTAAAAATGAATTTTTAAATCCGTATTTTTGATATAAAGGAAATTAAGGGTAAATAATATAGGGTGTTACAGTTGACACGAAATCACCACCATTCCACGTTCATTGGCATCGTGTCGCCATGCATGGACATTCTCCTTGTCTATGAAAGCCAATCAACACCGAATTCGTGAAGCATTTGGCCAAATTTGGGTTTGTTGATTAAGTTAGGGTTCCTGAGTTCAAGCGATTGATTCTCCCTCTGTGTTCTGATTCAAATCACAAACGATACACCAATACAAAGCTCACATCACGAGCTTTGTATAGATACCAAATTTGTGAGCTAAGAGTGAGTGTGGTGGAAGAATCAAGGCTTGGAAGTGGAAGCTGTTTCTGTCTAGCCTTTGTCTGGAGCTCACTTTGATTCCAATTTTTGGTAAGCTCACGAGTCTTTTGAGTCTCAATTCGATTTCTATAGTTAGTAGAGGTTGCATAGAGTATGGAAATACTAATTTCCCCAATTGTTATCTCTTTCTTCCATGTAAACCAATTCAATCTTGGTGTTGCACTCAAAACTGTCTTGCATGTGGTGCTCAAAGCTGTTTTTGGTGTTGGAGAGGTTTCTCTTGGGAATTTTCTGTTAGATCACGTCTGAGAGGTAAGGGGAAGTTGTTTTATGCACTAGATAGAGTTTGAATTCCATTATTTTCATTAGAGAGCCACCAAGAGGCTCTAAGGGCTTAGATTGAATAGGAACTTTGGTTTGGAGACCAATTCATGCTCTATGATTGTTTGGAGCAAGTTTCACATGATGCATACAAGCTGTAATGAGTATTATTTCACGAGTTTGTTGATTATTTTGCAACTTGAGGTGTTAAGTTGTGAAATTGTATATTTTGAGCATTAATTATCGATTCTCTGTCAAATCTATAATTTGATATGAACTGAGTGTTGTAACATGTTTAATATATGATATATGAACTCTGTTGATCATTGGATTGGACTAAAAATGATTAGAATTGAAAATGGTGTGTTAAAACCAAGTTTCCAGTTTGTTCTGTGATGAAAGACTTGAGTACTTGGCTTGATACTCGAGTAAAATCTTGGCAAAATAGTGTATTTGGTGTTGAAACACTCGAGTATCGGGCCCAGGACTCGAGTAAGGACTGACTCATGGGGATCTCTTAAGGTAAACAACTCGAGTAATGCAGGGGTCACTCGAGTGTTCTGGAAATGATGAAGAACACTCGAGTAACTCACGAATCACTCGAGTATTTTTTCTGAATCTGAAACCCAAATCCCCAGAAAGACATGAACACTCGAGTATTCTGAAGAACACTCGAGTAATCTGGAAATAAGTGAAGAACACTCGAGTAGTCTGAAGAACACTTGAGTAGTGTGAAGAACACTCGAGTAGTTCACCCAGAATAATTAAGATATCATTTTTAATTCTGAATCATTGATTAATACATAAGTGAAAATTAATCCAAGTGATCAAAGACTTAAAAGGAACTGATTGATGATATGATAAAGTTTTCATTGGAATGAGGAGATGCTGCTCAGGTGGCACGTCGGGTATTATTAGCAAGAAAAACATCAATCAATCCCTTTAAGAAAAAAAAGATGCATTCATTTTGGAGTTCGGATGGTAGGTCGTTTATCATGTTTTGGTAACATGTGGAGGGCCTCTGGGAGTGCCATTTATGCTTGCTTGATGACACGTTGACGACGTGGTCGGCTTAGTGGATGCTGATATGGTTATACTGTTTGGATGACGGTCCGTTTGGATGACGGGATGTGCTCGGGTGGCACGAATTCCAAGCTTGTCGTGTACATTCTTGGTGAATGTACGAAATGTTGTATACCTAGGAATACAACGCACTGGTGAGTGCTGGGTTGTCAAGGGTGGACGTCAGAGAGTGACATAGATTGACGGAGATAGGCTTGAGTGCTAAATTCATACATCATGCCACTCATTCAAACTAAGTGTGATAAATGAAACAAGTATGAGCATCCTACTTGCATTCTATTTCTGCTATGTGCTAAATGTGTTTGTTGCTTATTGTTACATGTTTATATCTTTATATTATTCATATAATTCTGCTCTATTGATTATGTGTATAGAATTGCTTACCCCTATGCCCTTGTAGGTGATGTCTCAATACATCGCTTGCATCGAGATCCAGCCACTTCCTAGTGGCACATGGATCTATGAGGACCATCGCGCGGTGTTCGAGGGAGAGGTAGAGATTACCTTCTTCCACCCGAACCCGCTGATTCGATTTCGTCCTCGTAGATTTAGGATTCCCATCATATACACTATGCACGTACCCCCGTTTTACACATATCATGGACCACCTCCCACACGGCCAGCTCGCTCTTATCACAGTTTTCGTTTCAGACCTACCCGCTCACACCCTTTTTCCTCGAGAGTCGTCCGCGAGGATACTCCCCCTTCTGATCCGAGGAGTCCAGTCAGGGTCACACCATCTCCTGACCCCGTATCCAGTGGTAGGGTACACTCTCCATCGGATGAGATCGAGGAGGATCCCGTGGAGGATGAGAGCGGAGGCGAGCCTGTCGTTCATTCCACCGGGAGTCAGTGGAGGGATGATGATCCCTAGGTATGTGTATAGGGTGTATGATGAGGATCAGAGGATCCGGTGTGGGGATGTTGTGAAGGAGATTCTGCTGCTGCTGCTGTTGTTGATGATGATGTTTTCTTTTGCTTCCTGGAGACTGCTACTACCATCACTACTACTACTGGTGCTACCAGATCTATGTGACCACCTCTAGAGTCTATACATTTTTGAGATGTATATATTGTAGATATACCTTTGAGTGCTCTAGGGTCATGGTTTTATTTTGAACATAGGTCTTTATGGACTTGTATATGGATCTTGGAGAGTTATGCTGGGACTATGTATCACTTGACTCTTTTCATCTATATATATATAGTCTATGTTTATACTACTATTGGTTACATAGTCCTACAATTTCCGCTTACTCTGATTTATCCTATTTAAAGAATTCGGCTACAAAGGAATTAAATGGTAACAGTTTTACTAACGAAAGAAAAGATGGCATCGCTTACTTTCTATCGGATAAATACGATTTCAATACGAATGCTATCCAATTTGTGAAAAGGTTTTAGAGAATGCCGAATTCAACACAATTTTTTGAAATGATATAGAATTTATTCTCCAAGAATTCCATGTTTGGATTTGTGCACCCGCCTAAGAAAAGAAAATTTTATTTCCACATTTTCTTATATAATTACAAGTCCATATAATTTATCAAGTAATACTTAACTATTGTAATATTTACTTGGTCTTGGAAAAGGGTGTCACAGTTTGCCTATGTGACACCCTTTTCTCAATCCAAGTAAATGTTACAATAAATATGTATCACTTGATAATTATATGGACTTGTTATTGAATAAAAAATGTGAAAGTAAAATTTCTCTTTTAAAGCGGGTGCACAATCAAAATAGGGAGCTCTTGGAGAAAATAATTCGCATCCTTTGAAACATTGTATTGAATTCGGTGTTTACGAAAATAAGAAAATCTTTTCATAATCCGGATAGCACCAGTGCTTTTGAAAACGTATAGACATAGTAAAATTAGGCGGTGTGTATCCATTCTTTCTTTTTCGGAACTGATACCATTTAAATCATACAACCGAAATCGCTAATTTATTTTTATTAGAGTGAGCGGAAAGAGCAGGACTATGCGTAGTTAAAATATAAACATAAGCTATATATATATATATAAAGATATAAGTCAAGTAGTACATAGTCCCCAAGAAATCAAGTCTCCAAGGTCCAACAAGTCCATAACAGATCTACATCAAATATAACCATAGCCCTAGAGCTCTCATGAGCATATCTACATCATATATACATATCAAAATATGAACTCCAGGGGTGGTCACGTAGATCTGGCAGCACCAGTAGTAGTAGTGATAGTAGTAGCGGTCTCTAAGAAGCAAAAGGTAGTATCATCATCATCATAGCAGCAGCAATATCTCCTCCACAACATCCCCACACCGGATCCCCTGATCCTCATCATGTACCCTATGCACATACCTAGGGATCGTCATCCCTCCAGTCACTCCCAGTAGAATGCACGACAGGCTCGCCTCCGCTCTCGTCCTCCACTGGATCCTCCTCGATCTCGTCCGATGGAGAGTGTACCCTACCACTGGGTACAGGGTCGGAAGATGGTGTGACCCTAACTGGGCTCCTCGGATCAGAAGGGGGAGTCTCCTCGCGGACGACTCTCGAAGAAAAAAGGTGTGAGCGGATGGGTCGAAAACGGAAACTGTGATAAGAGCGAGTTGGTCGTGTGGGAGGTGGTCCATGGTATGTGTAAAACGGGGGTACGTGCATAGTGTATATGATGGGAATCCTAAATCTACGAGGACGAAATCGAATCAACGGGTTCGGGTGGTAGAAGGTAATCTCTACCTCCCCCTCGAACACCGTGCGATGGTCCTCATAGATCCATGTGCCACTAGGAAGTGGCCGGATCTCGATGCAAGCGATGTAGCGAGACATCACCTACAAGGGCATAGGGGTAAGCAATTCTACACACATAATCAACAGAGCATAAATTTGTACAATAAGAATGTGTAAATATGCAACAATGAACAACAATCACATTTAGCACTTAGCAGTTATTGAATGCAATTAGGATGCTCATACTTGTTTCATTTATCGCACTTAATTTTAAATGAGTGGCATGATGCATGAGTCTAACTCTCAAGCCTATCTCCATCATTCTATGTCACTCTCTGACGTCCATCCCTGACAACCCAACACTCACCAGTGCGTTGTATTCCTAGGTATACAACAATTCGTACATTCACCTAGAATGTACACGACAAGCTTGGAATCCGTGCCACCCGAGCAAATCCCGTCATCCAAACGGTATATCCATATCGGCATCCACAAATCCGACCACGTCAACAACGTGTCATCAAGCAAGCGTATTGGCACTCCTAGAGGCCCTCCCATGTTTACCAAAAACATGATATACGACCTACCATCCGAACTCCAAAATGAATGCATTACTTTTAAGCCTAAAAGAAATTGATTAATATATCACATGCCACCTAGGCACATTCCGTCATCCAAACGGACCGTCATCCAAACGGTATATCCATATTAGTCAATTTCTTTTAAGTTTAGATCCCTTGGATTATGGTTATGAAATCCTTAACCAATTGAGTTAGAATTGAAAATGGTGTTTCTCAGGTTCTGGGTAAATTACTCGAGTATAATTCAGCATACTCGAGTGTTCTTCAACTTTTCCAGAATACTCGAGTGTTCTTCAGGTTACTCGAGTGTTCATGACTTTCTGGGGATTTGGGTTTCAAATTCATTAAGATACTCGAGTAGTTCATGGGTACTCGAGTGTTCTTCATGATTCCCAGAATACTCGAGTCACCCCTGCATTACTCGAGTGGTTTGCCTTAACATTTCCCCAGGTATCACTTGATACTCGAGTACTGAACACAATACTCGAGTGTTCTTGCTCAAATTACATTGTTTTACAAACATTTTACTCGAGTACCCTGTCCAATACTCGAGTGTTTCTCAGCAGAACAGACTGAAGTCTTAATTTTAACACACCATTTTCAGTTCTACTCATTTCTAGTCCAATCCAAGGATCAACAGTGTTCACATACCATATAATGAACATGTTACAACACTCATTTCATATCAAATTACAGATTTGACAGAGAATCAATCATTAATGCATAAAATACACAATTTGACAACTTAACACCTCAAATTGCAAAATAAGCAACAAATTCATGAATTAATGTTCATTATAGCTTGCATGCATCATCAGAAAGTTGCTCTAAACAACCATAGAGCATAACTTGGTCTCCAAACCAAAGTTCCTATTCAAACTAAGCCCTTAAAGCCTCTTGGTGGCTTTCTAATACAATTAATAGAATTTAAACTCTATCTAGTGTACAAAATTACTTCCCCTTACCTCTCAGACGTGTTCCAACAAAGAATTTCCAAGAGAAAGCTCTCCAACCCCATAAATCACTTTGAGCTTCACATGCATGACAGTTTGAGTGCACCACCAAGATTGAATTGGTTCACACATGAAACAGAGATACAAATTGGGGATTTTAGTTTTCCTAGACTCTATGCAACATAAACTAACTAGAGAAATCGAATTTGGAACTCAGAGACTCGTGAGCTTACCAGAAATTGAAATCGAAGTAAGCCCCAGACAAAGATGTGACAAAGAACAGCTCCACTTCCAAGTCTTGATTCTTCCACCACACTCACTCAAAGCTCACAATTTTAGTGTTTATACAAAGCTTGTGATGTGAGTTTTGTATTAGTGTATAGTTTGTGATTTGAATCAGAACAGAGAAGGAGAATCGAAGGAAATGAGTTCGGAACCCTAACTTGAGTACATTTCACAATTCCATCAACAAAGCCTTCAATCCTGTTGATGAACAGCTTAAATAGACAATGGGAACGTTCATGCAAGCTGACACGACGGCCATGAACGTGGAATGGTGGTGATTTCGTGTCAACGACGCGGAATCGTTGGAGGTGACTCACCAAACGCACTAACTCGTGCAACTCTGACCAGAATACTCGAGTATTCTGCCCAGTTTTTGAAAAATAATTATTTTATTTACTTTCCCTCCAAAACCTTTCCTATATTTACTTCTAGGTCCCAACCCAGGGACTAATATGCAAAATACTTATTTTACATATAATTATATTTATTAAATGAATTCACACACATTTTCTAACTACATAAACACATATTTTAATCAAGGATTAATATAGAAATCATTAATTATAATTAATTTATAATTAACATTTCATTAATCGGGGATTAAAATTTTGGGGTGTTACAGCCTACTTTGGCAGCTTGGGATTACATTGAGACTGTCTTGCCCTTCTCGAAGATCTTTTATGATGCTACTCTGCGCATATCTGGAACTTCCTATGTTACAAGCGACAAGTACATGTTGGAAGTGATAGCAATATGGATTGGGATAAACCATCTACTTGTGTCCAATGATGAAGAAAGTAGCATATATTTGATGCCTAAAAGAATGATAGGGAAATATAATAAGTATTGGGGAGTTCCTAAGGATTTGAATATGTTGTTATTGATTGCTGTTGTCTTAGATCCCAGATATAAGATGGGATATCTAGAGTTTACAATGAAGGATATTTATGGCGAGTACGAGGCATCGCAGTTGATGTCAAAGCTGGATACTTGCTTGAAGTCCCTTTTTGATGAATACAATGATCCTAATGATTCTCAATGTGATTCCTAACCAACACGAGCAAATGTACCTAACAATCAGAACAATGATGTGTATGGTTTGAATTGATATAGACAATCGACTTCGAAGAGGTCAAGGAATAAATCTGAGCTTGAGAAGTATTTAAAGGAAGCACCTGACGATAGCAGTTTGGATTTTGACATCTTGTTATGGTGGAAAGTCAACTCATGCCGTTTTCCGATTCTTTCCAAGATTGCTCGAGAGCTACTAGCAATACCCGTGTCTACCATTGCCTATGAGTCAGCATTCAGTACCGGAGGACGGGTACTTGATCCGTATCGAAGTTCATTGTCAGCAACAACACTGGAGACACTTATTTGCACCCAGGATTGGCTAAAGGGAACATCGCCGTCCTTTCTTTCAGAAACGGATTAGAGGAGATTAAAGGACTTGAAAAAGGTAACTTATTTTAAAGCTTTACGATTATTGTGACACCCTTCCGGATTACCCAAATATAATATAGTAATTACACTTTCTATTGGATAATATATGGACTTGTGCGCTAAGAAAATATGGTAAATAAAATTTTCTTTATTGTGGGTGCACAATTCATCAAATGGAACTCTTGGAGAATAATTTCTAAAATCCTTTAAAACCCTTGTATCGAGTTCGGTGATTTCTAAAACCTTTTCTCAAACAGGATAACATTCGTTCTTTAGAAATTTCTTTACATTTTACAATCAATTGAAGCTACCCATACTTTGTTCAATAAAACTGATACCGTCAATTAATACTTATAGCCGAGCTCTTTTATAAGTTAAATCAGAGTAAGCGGAAATTACTGGATTATGCAACCGATATAATATAAACATAGATTTTCATATATATGAAAGAGTCATAGATACATAGTCCATGAGATAAGTCACCAAGTTCCAAAATATAACAAGTCCATATAAACAGATCTACATTACCATGATACTATAACCCTAGAGTAAAACATATGTACACTATATATATATAACCAAAATACAACCCCAGGGATAGTCATGTAGATCCATCAGCATCAGATGCAGTAGTAGTAGCAGCAGTAGTCTCCCAAAAACATAGGTAATAAGGTAGTAGCATCATCATCACAGCAGCAGCAGCACATCTCCTCCACACACCGGATCCTCAGATCCACACCATACACCATATACATGTACCTAGGGATCGTCGTCCCTCCAGTCACTCCCAGTAGAATGCACGACAGGCTCACTGCCACTCTCGTCCTCCACCGGATCCTCCTCGATCTCATCCGAAGGAGAGTGTACCCTACCACTGGGTACCGGGTCAGGTGATGGTGAAACCCTGACTGGGCTCCTCGGATCAGATAGGGGAGTCTCCTCGCGGACGACTCTCGAAGAAAAAGGGTGAGAGCGGGTAGGTTGAAAACGAAAGCTATGGTAAGAGCGAGCTGGTCGCATGGAAGGTGGTCAATGATAAGTATAAAACGGGGGTACATGCATAGTGTATATGATGGGAATCCTAAACCTACGAGGACGGAATCGCATCAGCGGATTAGGGTGGTAGAATGTGAACTCTACCTCCCCCTCATACACCGCGCGATGGTCCTCATAGATCCATACGCCACTAGGAAGTGGCCGGATCTCGATGCAAGCAATGTAGCGAGACATCACCTACAAGGGCATAGGGGTAAGCAATTCTACTCACATAATCAATAGAGAATAAATCATGCAACATATGAAAGATAATAATGCATCAACTAATAACAATCACAATTAGCATTTAGCAAGTATCAGATGCACATAGGATGTTCACACTTAGTTCAGGTATATCAATTGCATTAGGTGAATGACATGATGCATGACTTTAACTCTCAACTTATCCCCACATTTTCTAAGTCACTCTCTGACGTCCATCCCTGACAACCCAGCACTCCACAGTGCGTTGTATTCCTAGGTATACAACAATTCGTACATTCACCTAGAATGTACACGACAAGCTTGGTATCCATGCCACCCGAGCATATCCCGTCATCCAAACGGATCGTCATCCAAACGATATATCCATATCGGCATCCACAAAGCCGACCACGTCAACGACGTGTCATCAAGCAAGCGTATTGGCACTCCCAGAGGCCCTCCTCATGTTTATCGAACATGAATACGTCCTACCATCCAAACTCCAGAATGAATGCATTTTAGACTTAGGGGAAATTGATTAATACTTTACTAGCCACCTAGGCTTAATTTTTATCAAAAAGGATCGTCACCAAACGATCGAATTGTATTGATCAATTTCTCTAAGTCTTGATCCCTTGAATTACCTTTAATAATTCCTTAATTAATTAAGTTAGAATTGAAAATGATGTTTTCAGACTCTGGGCATTTTACTCGAGTAAAGTTCAGAATACTCGAGTGTTCTGGAGATTTTCCAGATTACTCGAGTGTTCTTAAGCTTACTCGAGTGTTCATGTCTTTCTGAGGATTTGGGTTTTACTTTCAATAATTTACTCGAGTAGTTCATGAGTTACTCGAGTGTTCTTGGACTTTTCCAGAATACTCGAGTGACTTTGAATGACTCGAGTGTTTGACCTATAACAATTCTCAGTTCATGCCCGATACTCGAGTAGGAAAAACAAAATACTCGAGTGTTCTTATGAAATTTACTTTATTTTGAACACGATTCACTCGAGTACTTTGCCATTTACTCGAGTGTTTCGCAGCTGACAGTATTGAAAACTGGTTTTAACATGCCATTTTCATTTCTACTCAATTTAAGTCCATTTCAGGGATCAACAGAGTTAACACATCATTAATCAAACATGTTACAACACTTATTTCAATTCAAAACACAGAATTGACAGAGAAATCATTGATTATGCACAAAAAGGCATTTTAACAACTCAATACCTCAAATCACACAATAAGCATAATCTTCATGAAACAAAGCTCATTCAGGTTCACATACATGATAACAAACTTGCTCAATACAGATTTAGAGCATGGATTGGTCTCCAAACCAAAGTTCCTATAGAATCTAAGCCCTTAGAGCCTCTTGGTGGCTCTCTAACACATTTAATGGATTTCAAACTCTATCTAGTGAATATAATTACTTCCCCTTACCTCTCAGATGTTTTCCAAACGAAACTTGGCAAGAAAGAGACTCCAAACTCCTCAGACCAACTTCAAGAACCATGAGCAGAGCATTTTGAGTACCATACCAAAATGGAATTGGTTTGTACATGGAACAGAGATTTAAATTGGGGAAAATTAGATTTATTAACTCTATGCAACATGAACTAACTAAAGGAATTAAGTTTGAGACTCAGGGATTCACGAGCTTACCGAAATCGATGATCAAAGTAAGCTCCAGACACCAACTCGAGCAAGAACAACTTCACTTCAATTCTTCAATTCTCTTAGCTTACTCACTCAAATCTCACGTTTTCACTCTCTATACAAAGCTCAAGATGTAAGCTTTGTATTCGTGTTTGGTTTGTGTTTCAAATCAATGTAGAGAAAGAGAATCGAAGCTCACAACTCAGAAACCCTAACTTCTTCAATTTCAACAAAGTTAAGCAAAATTCTTGGCTAAGGGTTGAAGATGAGCTTTTATAGGCATAGAGAGGCATCATGCGTCGCGACACGACTGCTATGGAGGTGGCTTGAAGACGTTTTCGTGTCAACGAAAGGAATCGTTGGCTGTGACTCATCAAACGCACTAACTCGTGCAGTTTGACCCAGATTACTCGAGTATTCTGAGTAATACTCGAGTAATTCGCCCAGATTTTGAAAAATAATTATTTTATTTACTTTCTCTCCAAAACCTTTCCTATAATTGCTTCTAGGTCCCAACCCAGGGACTAATATGCAAAATATACATTTTAGGCATTTAAATTATTTATTAAATAATTTCTCACATGCAAGCTAATTATATACACACATATTTTAATCAAGGATTAATTTGGAGACTATTAATTATAATTAAATTATAATTAACATTTCATTAATCGGGGATTAAAATTTTGGGGTGTTACACTACTCCCCCACTTACAAGGAATTTCGTCCCCGAAATTCAACTCATACAAACAAGTCAGGATAATCCTGACGCATCTTATTTTCTAACTCCCAAGAGGATTCTATTACATCTCCACAAACCCAGACAACTTTGACCAGATGAATATCCTTCCCTTTCAGCTGCTTGATTCTCCGATCTTCGATGCGAACTGGCACAGCTTTGAAGGTTAGGTTCTCATGAATTTCTAAGTCATCCGGTTGGATTCTAAGGACAATGGTGGGATCATGGACATATTTCTTCAATTGAGACACATGGAATACATTATGGAGGTTAGCTAATGACGGAGGCAAAGCTAATTGATAAGCTACTGGACCGATTCTTTTGAGAATTTGATAGGGACCAATAAACTTAGGCGATAGTTTCTGGGTTTTCAAGGCTCTACTAACACCTTTGGTTAGTATTATTCTAATGAACACGTGGTCTCCTTCAGCAAACTCTAAGGTTTTTCTCCTTCTATCAGCATAGCTTTTCTGCCTACTCTGAGCTGCCCTCATCTTCTCTTGTATCATTTTGATCTGTTCCGTGGTCTCTTGCACAATATCTGGTCCAATCAGAGAACTCTCCCCCACTTGAAACCAGCATAACGGCGTCTGACACTTTCGTCCATACAGAGCTTCAAATGGTGCCATTCCAATACTCACGTGATAGCTGTTGTTGTACGTGAATTCCACAAGTGGTAACATTTGTTCCCAATTCCCTTGTTCTTCCAGTGCACAAGCTCGCAGAATGTCTTCCAATGACTGAATAGTTCTTTCCGTCTGACCATCAGTCTGGGGGTGGTATGCAGAGCTTAACTTCAATCTTGAACCCAAGGCTCTGTGTAGATCTTGCCAGAACTTCGACGTGAACCTTGGATCGCGATCAGACACAATACTTGATGGTATCCCATGAAGACGAACAACTTCCTTGATATACAACTGAGTGAGCTTTTCCAATGAGTAGCGCATATTCACTGGAATGAAATGCGCTGACTTGGTCAACCGATCAACGATCACCCAGATTGCATCATGACCAGTAGACGTCCTTGGCAATCCCGACACAAAATCCATCGAGATGCTATCCTACTTCCATACAGGAACTTCTAAATAAAGCAATTCTCCTCCTGGCCTTTGGTGTTCTACCTTCGCCTTTTGACACACCAAACAGCACGCCACATACTCAGCTACGTCCTTCTTCAGTCCCGGCCAACAAAATAATTTCTTCAAATCCTGATACATCTTGGTGGCTCCTGGATGCATACTCATCTTGCTCTTATGCGCTTCATCCAGAATCATTCTCCTTACTTCCAAATTATCCGGAATACAAATCCTCATTCTAAAACGCAGGATTCCATCCTTCCCTTCTTGGAATTCTAACTTCTTACCTTCTTGCATTAACCTCTTCTTCTCCATAAGTTTCTCATCCTTGTGTTGCAATTCTCGAATCCTTTGCAGGAATTCATTAGCAATTTGCAACATCCCCAACTTGATACTCGTCGGCTCCACTTGCATCGTCAAATTTAAATCCCGAAACTCCTCTATCAGTGCAGCTTCTCTAACCATCATTGCACTGATATTCATTGCCTTTCTACTCAATGCGTCCGCCACAACGTTAGCCTTCCCAGGATGGTAATGGAGCTCAAACTCATAATCCTTCAAAAACTCCATCCATCGGCATTGCCTCATATTCAACTCCTTTTGATCAAAGAGGTACTTTAAACTCTTATGGTCACTAAACATCCGGAACGTAGTGCCATAGAGATAGTGCCTCCAAATCTTTAAGGCAAACACCACAGCTGCCAACTCCAGATCATGAGTTCGATAGTTCATCTCATGAACTTTTAGCTGTCTCGAAGCGTAAGCGACAACTTGCCCATCTTGCATCAAGACACACCCAAGACCTTGTTTCGACGCGTCACAATACACATCGAAACTCTTCTGTGTATCGGGCAACACCAATACAGGAGACGATGTCAACCTTTCCTTCAACTCCCGAAAACTTCTCTCACACTTCTTATCCCATAGGAACGATTGATCTTTCCTTGTCAACTTCGTCAGAGGCAGTGCAATCTTCGAGAAACCTTCGATGAACCTTCTATAATACCCAGCCAAACCAAGAAAACTTCTGACTTCCGTGGCCGACTTTGGTTGCTCCCATTGCAAAACCGAACTTACTTTCGTTGGATCAACTGCTATCCCTTTATCTGAAATCACATGCCCCAAAAATTTAATCTCCTTCAGCCAGAACTCACACTTTGTAAGTTTGGCGTACAGCTGCTTCTCCTTCAAGATGCTTAACACTATCTTCAAGTGTTCAGCATGCTCCTCCGGGCTCTTAGAGTAGATCAGAATATCATCAATGAACACAACCACGAATGAATCTAAATAAGGTCTAAAGATTCGATTCATGTAGTCCATGAAGATAGCTGGTGCATTAGTCAATCCGAACGGCATCACAACATACTCATAATGTCCGTATCGAGATCGAAATGCAGTCTTAGAAATATCCTCTTCTCTAATTCTGATCTGATGGTACCCCGACCTCAAATCAATCTTGGAAAATACTGAAGCCCCACGCACTTGATCCATAAGGTCATCTATTCGTGGCAACGGATACTTGTTCTTGATGGTGACCTTATTAAGTTGTCGGTAGTTGATGCACATCCTCATGCTACCATCTTTCTTCTTGACGAATAAGACAGGAGCACCCCAAGGTGACACGCTTGGTCGAATCATCTGTTTCTGCAGCAACTCCTCAATTTGCTTCTTCATTTCCGCCATTTCCGGTGGTGCCATTCTATAGGGAGCGATAGAAATGGGACCAGCTCCCGGAACGAGATCGATGCCAAATTCTATCTCTCTTCTTGGTGGCAAACCAGGAATCTCGTCAGCAAAAACTTCCGGGAAATCTCTGACAACAGGGATCTCTTCCATCCTCGGACCACTTTCTCCCACCTCGGTGTTGAACAGACATATGTAACCAGAGGGTTTTGGGTTTCTATAGGTCACGAGTCTTCTATCACAATCAATGATCACTTGGTTTTGACTTAACCAGTCCATTCCCAAGATCACATCCAATTGTACTAAGGGTAAGCAGATCAAATCTACTTTAGAGGTTTGTCCTAACACTTCTATACAACAGTTAAGACATGCTCTAGAAACAATTACAGGAGCATTGGTAGGGGTTTCTACCTTAAGAACATAAGGCATTTCAGACACAATCAAGCCTAAGCGGTTTACACATTCATATGAAACAAATGAATGCGTTGCACCGGAGTCAAACAAAACATGGCAAAACTGACCATTAAGCAAGTATTTACCTTGCACCAGATCAGAGGATCGATTCGCTTCCACACCACTAAGGGTGAAGACCCTTCCTTGAGTCACCGGTCTATCTGCAACTCCTCTTGAATTGGCCTTGGCTGGCTCCTTGCAATCTCTCGCAAAATGCCCCGGCTTTCCACAATTGAAACATCCACTTGTTTCCCAGCAAACACGACCATAATGGTTGCGTTTGCACTTGTCACAGAATGGAGCTTTGCTCCGATAATTTCTTCCCTCAGAACCACCAACTTTACCCTTGCCTTTCCCTCTGCGATCATATGGACCTTTACCTCTATTATTGAAACCCTTTCGTCTCTGTGGTCCATATCCTTGATTGTCCTTCTTTTCCACAACTTGCACCTCCTCAGCCTTGGTATCATCTTCATACATCCTACACATATCTACCAATGCAGGGAAACTTTGAATCCGCTGATAGCTGAAAATTGACTTCAACTTTGGCCTCAATCCACCTTCAAACTTGATGCACTTGCTCCTCTCGTGTGGGTTGTTCTGGTAGTATGGAGAGTACTTCATCAGCTCTTCAAACTTTGCCGCGTACTCGCCCACACTCATGTTCCCTTGCTTCAACTGCAGGAACTCCACCTCCTTTTTCCTTCTCAGATCTTCAGGAAAATATTTCTGGAGAAACTTCTCCATAAATACTCCCCAACTTATTTCCCTTCCTTCATATTGTAAAAGCTGCATGGTGTGATTCCACCAGTTCTCAGCCTCAACCTCCAGCATATAGGTTGCATATTCCACCTTCTGAGCATCCGAACATTCCAACGTTCTCAAAATCTTGTCCATAGTGTGAATCCATTTGTTGGCCTCTTCCGGTTTAAATCCTCCTTCAAACTTTGGCGGGTTACAACTTCTAAAATCAGCCAGAGTCTTTGCCTCAGTGTTTCCCATATTACACTGATGAGGCGGATTAGCCGGTTGAGATGGTTGCTGAGACTGCCTTTGCATAGCTTCCAATACCGTGGTGATTCGCTCCAACATCGCGTTGGTGTGATTTTGGTTTCTAGTTGCCATATTAGACCTGCGCTATGGGCTTACAGTCACATATGTTGAACTAGAGAAACTTCCATTACACCACCTATCCTAAGGCTCTATCCTATGCTTATTAGATCTACAATCAATTGCGTCTTGTACTCAAAAGAGACAAGATACAAACAATTCAAGGTATTCAAACCTTTAACAGCCAAAATAACAGCATTCAAGGTAATAAGCGCTTTGGAGATACCTGCTTGATGTTGATGGCTACCTTTCTGGAACCACTTCTACTACCACAGGATCTGACTTTTGCTCTGATACCACTAAGGGTGACACCCTTCCGGATTACCCAAATATAATATAGTAATTATACTTTCTATTGGATAATATATGGACTTGTGCGCTAAGAAAATATGGTAAATAAAATTTTCTTTATTGTGGGTGCACAATTCATCAAATGGAACTCTTGGAGAATAATTTCTAAAATCCTTTAAAACCCTTGTATCGAGTTCGGCGATTTCTAAAACCTTTTCTCAAATAGGATAACATTCGTTCTTTAGAAATTTCTTTACATTTTACAATCAATTGAAGCTACCCATACTTTGTTCAATAAAACTGATACCGTCAATTAATACTTATAGCCGAGCTCTTTTATAAGTTAAATCAGAGTAAGCGGAAATTACTGGATTATGCAACCGATATAATATAAACATAGATTTTCATATATATGAAAGAGTCATAGATACATAGTCCATGAGATAAGTCACCAAGTTCCAAAATATAACAAGTCCATATAAACAGATCTACATTACCATGATACTATAACCCTAGAGTAAAACATATGTACACTATATATATAACCAAAATACAACCCCAGGGATAGTCATGTAGATCCATCAGCATCAGATGCAGTAGTAGTAGCAGCAGTAGTCTCCCAAAAACATAGGTAATAAGGTAGTAGCATCATCATCACAGCAGCAGCAGCACATCTCCTCCACACACCGGATCCTCAGATCCACACCATACACCATATACATGTACCTAGGGATCGTCGTCCCTCCAGTCACTCCCAGTAGAATGCACGACAGGCTTGCTCCCACTCTCGTCCTCCACCGGATCCTCCTCGATCTCATCCGAAGGAGAGTGTACCCTACCACTGGGTACCGGGTCAGGTGATGGTGAAACCCTGACTGGGCTCCTCGGATCAGATAGGGGAGTCTCCTCGCGGACGACTCTCGAAGAAAAAGGGTGAGAGCGGGTAGGTTGAAAACGAAAGCTATAGTAAGAGCGAGCTGGTCGCATGGGAGGTGGTCCATGATAAGTATAAAACGGGGGTACATGCATAGTGTATATGATGGGAATCCTAAACCTACGAGGACGGAATCGCATCAGCGGATTAGGGTGGTAGAATGTGAACTCTACCTCCCCTCATACACCGCGCGATGGTCCTCATAGATCCATACGCCACTAGGAAGTGGCCGGATCTCGATGCAAGCAATGTAGCGAGACATCACCTACAAGGGCATAGGGGTAAGCAGTTCTACTCACATAATCAATAGAGAATAAATCATGCAACATATGAAAGATAATAATGCATCAATTAATAACAATCACAATTAGCATTTAGCAAGTATCAGATGGACATAGGATGTTCACACTTAGTTCAGGTATATCAATTGCATTAGGTGAATGACATGATGCATGACTTTAAATCTCAACTTATCCCCACATTTTCTAAGTCACTCTCTGACGTCCATCCCTGACAACCCAGCACTCCACAGTGCGTTGTATTCCTAGGTATACAACAATTCGTACATTCACCTAGAATGTACACGACAAGCTTGGTATCCATGCCACCCGAGCATATCCCGTCATCCAAACGGATCGTCATCCAAACGATATATCCATATCGGCATCCACAAAGCCGACCACGTCAACGACGTGTCATCAAGCAAGCGTATTGGCACTCCCAGAGGCCCTCCTCATGTTTATCGAACATGAATACGTCCTACCATCCAAACTCCAGAATGAATGCATTTTAGACTTAGGGGAAATTGATTAATACTTTACTAGCCACCTAGGCTTAATTTTTATCAAAAAGGATCGTCACCAAACGATCGAATTGTATTGATCAATTTCTCTAAGTCTTGATCCCTTGAATTACCTTTAATAATTCCTTAATTAATTAAGTTAGAATTGAAAATGATGTTTTCAGACTCTGGGCATTTTACTCGAGTAAAGTTCAGAATACTCGAGTGTTCTGGAGATTTTCCAGATTACTCGAGTGTTCTTAAGCTTACTCGAGTGTTCATGTCTTTCTGAGGATTTGGGTTTTACTTTCAATAATTTACTCGAGTAGTTCATGAGTTACTCGAGTGTTCTTGGACTTTTCCAGAATACTCGAGTGACTTTGAATGACTCGAGTGTTTGACCTATAACAATTCTCAGTTCATGCCCGATACTCGAGTAGGAAAAACAAAATACTCGAGTGTTCTTATGAAATTTACTTTATTTTGAACACGATTCACTCGAGTACTTTGCCATTTACTCGAGTGTTTCGCAGCTGACAGTATTGAAAACTGGTTTTAACATGCCATTTTCATTTCTACTCAATTTAAGTCCATTTCAGGGATCAACAGAGTTAACACATCATTAATCAAACATGTTACAACACTTATTTCAATTCAAAACACAGAATTGACAGAGAAATCATTGATTATGCACAAAAAGGCATTTTAACAACTCAATACCTCAAATCACACAATAAGCATAATCTTCATGAAACAAAGCTCATTCAGGTTCACATACATGATAACAAACTTGCTCAATACAGATTTAGAGCATGGATTGGTCTCCAAACCAAAGTTCCTATAGAATCTAAGCCCTTAGAGCCTCTTGGTGGCTCTCTAACACATTTAATGGATTTCAAACTCTATCTAGTGAATATAATTACTTCCCCTTACCTCTCAGATGTTTTCCAAACGAAACTTGGCAAGAAAGAGACTCCAAACTCCTCAGACCAACTTCAAGAACCATGAGCAGAGCATTTTGAGTACCATACCAAAATGGAATTGGTTTGTACATGGAACAGAGATTTAAATTGGGGAAAATTAGATTTATTAACTCTATGCAACATGAACTAACTAAAGGAATTAAGTTTGAGACTCAGGGATTCACGAGCTTACCGAAATCGATGATCAAAGTAAGATCCAGACACCAACTCGAGCAAGAACAACTTCACTTCAATTCTTCAATTCTCTTAGCTTACTCACTCAAATCTCACGTTTTCACTCTCTATACAAAGATCAAGATGTAAGCTTTGTATTCGTGTTTGGTTTGTGTTTCAAATCAATGTAGAGAAAGAGAATCGAAGCTCACAACTCAGAAACCCTAACTTCTTCAATTTCAACAAAGTTAAGCAAAATTCTTGGCTAAGGGTTGAAGATGAGCTTTTATAGGCATAGAGAGGCATCATGCGTCGCGACACGACTGCCATGGAGGTGGCTTGAAGACGTTTTCGTGTCAACGAAAGGAATCGTTGGCTGTGACTCATCAAACGCACTAACTCGTGCAGTTTGACCCAGATTACTCGAGTATTCTGAGTAATACTCGAGTAATTCGCCCAGATTTTGAAAAATAATTATTTTATTTACTTTCTCTCCAAAACCTTTCCTATAATTGCTTCTAGGTCCCAACCCAGGGACTAATATGCAAAATATACATTTTAGGCATTTAAATTATTTATTAAATAATTTCTCACATGCAAGCTAATTATATACACACATATTTTAATCAAGGATTAATTTGGAGACTATTAATTATAATTAAATTATAATTAACATTTCATTAATCGGGGATTAAAATTTTGGGGTGTTACAATTATTTTGTTTTAACTATGATATATTTAATAATGACATGTTTCTTGTTCCCGTCACAGAAATCGTCTCTCGTCAGGGTCAAGATGTTGCATCTTCAAATGCTATTTCTCTTGGAGATTGTTAGACCTTGAAAAAGGTAACATTTTAACGCTTTATGATTCTTGATATTTGTTGATGTGCTTCTGTGATAGTCATTTAAATGTTATTTTGAATGTACAATTTAATTATTCATGCCTTTCATAATAGGATAATGATAGTTATGCAATGGGTTGCAAGATTTGAGTGATCAGGATCTCAAGTCAATGGTTTTAGTTTCAGGCTGCGAAGTCTCCTAAGAAAGCCGCTGCTTAGATTATTATTTTAGTTTCAGGCTTTGTCATTTTTTTTATTATTATTAATGAAATGTATATCTGCAGTTTTAGGAGTCTGTGGTTTTGTAACGAAATGCCTTGATGTTTATGATTTTAATGGCGATCTTCTTATTATCAATGAAAACAGCTTGTTTTTTTAGTCTTAATTTCTCTTCTCTTCCATTTTGAATTTTGGAACTTGCTTGGAGTAGAGGTGTGAGATAGATGCTAATTGAATGTGTCAATAGCCCTGTGTTGGTATACAGGACATTATAGTTTTATGCACTTGCTTGGAGTATTAAATGGGCTAATCATGATATCTAACTAGAAGTTTAGACGATTCTTGATCTGAAAGTGTTTGCTTCATGAACATTGAGCACAAATAATGCAATATGATTGGTGTTTTCTTGGCAGGTTATTATAGGTTTTAATATACTAATGGTCTAGATGTTAGTGTACTGGCTGTACTGGAATAAGTTAAATTTCATTCTTCTCGTTAAATTTTGTCTTTGAACTCTATCCCAATTAAGTGATGTATTTGATATTGGCCTTTCAGCTGAAACCTAAGACATACTTAAACAATGATATCCTGACTTAGGTGTACTTTCTTATTTTATAGGGATCTTTTACTAGTACTGGGTTAATAGTTTCCTCCAAATTGCCTAGATTTTCGGACATCTACACACTTAGCATAGCAAGTGCAGATCCAAAATCAATTTCTGCAAATGAACAAGTTCATCTTACCAAAAGTGTTTCTGAGTCGTATTTCTCACACATTCTCTCCAACTCCCGTCACTCTGTCCTTAGTTTATGCATACACTCTTGATGACAATAGACAAGTGAATCAGTGTGCATATGTCCATTCCCCTGCTTTTTGGAGGTAAAAATGCATCATTTTATTTTTGTTTGGATTGCAGGTTCACTAAAGATGAAGTCTTGGTTGAGGGCCTTTTCTGGAAAGATTTTGAAGCTTTGATTTTTCATTCCGTATAGTACTTTTTGGATAAGATACTATATTTTTTATGGTTTATAATCCTATACATTTTTAACATTTACCATGGAAGTGGGGAAATCAAGCTTTCACCAGCTTTAGAACACAATTTCTTCACATATTACATCAGTTTATTTTGTAGAAAAAGGGTGCTTTTTTTTTGCCATTTGTAACATTCCAAATTTAATTCCTAGTATAATCTATATTGTGATAGACTTAGAGTAGAAGAAATGAATGGTATTAAGTTAGAAATTGGTTAAATAGGAGTGTAAATTGAAGTTTTAAGCATAGAACTTTAGGAGTTTTAAAGTACAAGATTCGTAGCTCAAAACATAAATTCCACCGTTGGATATGAAGTAGGGTGTTTGGGGATGCTTGCTTTAATGTTTGAGCAAGATCGAACGCGTAACGAAGAAGTTATGGCGTTTTAAAGTGATAAGTAATGAAAAACTAAGCAGGTTAATCGATTAGGACCTGATGCATGAAAAAGCTGAAATGCACGAGTTAATCGATTAACCTGGGGGTTAATCGATTAAGGGCTGACAACTGATTTTTTTAAGATTACACTGGTTAATCGATTAACTAGGGGGTTAATCGATTAACCCTGTCAGCAGTGGAAAAAAAAATAAAAGAGAATAACACTCATTCTTCTCTCATGTTCGACCCCCCTCTTTCCTTCTTCCCTAGGGTTCCATTCTCCATCATCAAATCCTCCAAGAGCAAGTGGAATTTCTTCATTTCATCAACAAATCTCTTCCTTTTTAGCTCCAAGTAAGTGTTTAAATCCAAGAACCCTTTCTCCTTCCCTCCATAAATACGTATCTCTCTTTCTTTATTTCTCTTTCATACTTCCATGGAGGTTCTCAAGTTGTACATCATGGAAAACCTAGCTACTCTATGTGAGTTATCAATAAATCAAACAATAATAACAATTTCTCTTCTTTTAACTATTGAAATAGGTTCCTCCCTCTTCCTTGGATCATAACTCATTTGGTGACAAGGCTCTCAAGCTTAGAGCAAGTAAAATCGCCTTATCTCTAAGTGTTTGAGGTAAGGGGGTGGGTTTTTCCTTGTTCTAGGGAGTGGGTTCTAGTTAGTATATAATGATTTGCTAGGGTTATGTGTTAGGGTAAAAAAATTAGAAAATAAAACCTTAAGTTAATGAATATAAAACCCTAAATGATTGAATGTTTATGCTGTTTGATATAAGGATTAGGGGAAGGAAAACTCTAGATTACATGAACAAATTATTTGATCTATTGAGTTGAAATGATGTTAGATGGATGCCTGAGAGTTTAGTGTAACATGATAACAATGTTTGCCATGAATGATAGCTAAATTTTTTGAGTTTGGTTGTAAAGTTCTATAATCGTTGATAATTGGTTTTAATGTGAATAAAGGATATGATTTATGAAGTGAACTTGTGAAGTTAGGAAATAGAAATAAAATGATGATGTGGAAACTAAAAGTAATAGGGGGATGTTAGATATGTGACGAACATGTGTGGGCTATATAAATCTATAGGTAACATAATGCTAAATATGAAAATTTGTGATTAATTGTGATGTATATGCTTAGTTAATAACATGAATGCTATTTGGAAAGATTTGATAATTGATATAGGAAATGAGTATGGATATTATATGAATGGGCAAATGTAAGTATGCGTAATTGTGAATAGATGTGTTATAATTGTTTGTGTAAGAAGGTGGAAGTATGTGGCCTCTGATTTGAGGTGGTATTCATTTGAAATGTGACAAGTGTGTTGGCCTCTGACCTGAGGCGACATACAAAGAAATTGAGATAAGGGTGTTGGCCTCTGACCTGAGGTGACACGCAAAGAAATTGAATAAGTGTGTTGGCTTCTGACCTGAGGTGACACACAATGAAATTGAGGATAATGTGTTGGCATCTGACCTAAGGTGACATACAATGGAAGACAGGTTTGTGTGTTGACCTCTGACCTGAGGTGACATACAATTAAAATAAGGAAAATATGTAGGCCTCTGACTTGAGGTGATAAATATGTTGACCAAGATGGGTACATTGGCCTTTGATTTGAGGTGATGTGCATAATAAAAGAGAAAGTAAGATATGGAAACCAAAAATGGAAAGTAAAGAGAATGATGAGTAAACAGAATGAAATTGGAAATGGTAAATAAAAATGGGAATGAACAATGAGTATGAGAATAATAAGATGGTTATGGTGTGCTATATTTGCCTTGTATGCATTAACTGGTATTTGTGTTTGACCTAGTAGGTTGTTATGTCTAGTTAGACACTGCTTTCTATTTCATGTGCAATGCTCACTCCCTTAACATTTTCAGGTACGGAGATTGAGCTGGCATAGCCCCCGGCCGAGAAGGAGTACTTTCCCTCACAGGGAGACTAGGGTTATTATGGGTAAGGATATGGCATCGGACCTAAGCCTCCGATATTTTTGATGTGTTTGTTTTGTGTAAATATATTTTGAAGTGAGGCTTAGGATGATTTCTTTTGATATAGAAACATGTTGGAAATCATGTAGTTCATACTTAATATTTTCCGCCGCTACTCATGAAACTTTTTATGATGCTATACTTTGAGCCTTTGGGCACCTATATAATTTTATGAAATGAAGCCCCATTGGCTGCTGAATGTTTTATTATGAATGCTTTCACAGGTTAAATTTTGGAAAGTCCGAAAATCAAACAAAACTCCGTCCGTTTGACGGTTGATTTTTAATAAATTAAAAGGAAATTTTAAATTCACATTTTTAGTAACGGGGTTCTAAGGGTAAAAATCTTAGGTGTTACACCATTTACTGTGCAAAAAACTGTTCATGGTTCTCATTCTCTCTATTCTTTTCCTTTCCTACTTTTCTTTTCAAGGCTAGGTTGAAGTTTTAAGTGTTTATGTTTTTTTGTGATTTTGAACTAGTATATTTTTAAGGGACATTATATTTTTTGTTTGTTTACATATTTATATGGCTACTAAGTGTTGGGGCACAATGAGTAACTTGTGGTTTTCATTTTATTGTGATTATATTTCTTGTGCATACTGCACATGGCACCTAATCAAAATTTTTGTAGCATGATTGGTTCCTCTTAATTTTCCTCTTTGTCAATATGAAAATAAAAGAGAAAGAATCACAAAATCAGGAGATTGAGAGAATATGAAAACCTTCAGAACAAGGTAATTTCATTAACGTATTCTGTAACATCCCGAATTCTAATTCCAAGAGTAATTAGAATAATAATAAGACTTGGACATAATAATTATGCATAAAATAATTTAAGGTGATAAATTAGATTTCCTTTTAATGCCATGAAGGAGTTAGGAAGCATTGGCATCGGAAAAGAAGTTTAAAGAAGGCTAAACGAGTTCTAAAATCGGCGTTTTCGGTGTTCTAAACACCCTATATTAGGAAATTCAAAATAAAAGATTTACAACTCCAAATACAAATTCCACCGTTGGATGTGAAAGGTAATATGTAAGGAAGCTTGCTATCAAATTTGAGCAAGATCCGACGGTTAACAAAGAAGTTATGTCAAAGTCAATACGAAGTCAATAGACTTCCGCCCAGGCGCGCGAATTGTGAATTTCTGCACCAGACAGCTAAAAACTCGCCCAGGCGCACCATAAATTCGCCCAGGCGAGCCTCTGACGCTGTCAACACGTTCAACACTTGAAAGGAGGGCGTTTTGGTCATTTTTATCACCCCAAACTCATTTTTAACCACTCATTCTTGCTTCTAGGCTAAGACCCAACCCTCCCCACTCCATTTCCTCTTCTTCTTCGTGGGTCAAGAGCTCCCAAGGAGCTAGGGCCATCTCTTCCATCTCTTCCATCCATTTCCTTCCTCCATTGATGTTCCAAGCTCCAACCTTCATAGCCCTCATCAAGCACTCTATTTCTAACTCTAATCCACATCAATCATCATCACTCTCTCTCTTAGGTTTTCCCTCTCCTCAATCAAGTAGCATCAAGGTAAGAATTGATCATGTGCTCCTCTTCCCCTTTCTCCCTTAATCATGGCCTCTTCATTATTTTCACTTATCATTGTTATTTTCCTCTATTCTTTTTAAGAGCAAGCAAGGGTTCACTAGTTCTTGATGCCTCCACAAACATCACCATCATATTCATCTTCACCAAGCAAGGAAATGAGTTGAAGATCACCTCCCTTTCCTCCTCCTCTCACACATGTAGCATCATCATCCTCCGTAGGGTTTTCAAGCTTAATATACTCATTTGCTAGTAGCTATATCAAGGGGGCAAGCTAGGATTTGATTTCTCTCCCTCCACACCTAAGGTAAGAAGGGGTGTGTAACCTTTACTTAGAGGGTATTTTTCTAGCTTGTATATAGGGGGAATTAAGGGTAGGGAATAAAATAGAAAGATGAACCTTAGGGTAATTGACTAGATTAGGATTTGATGCAAATGAACTAAGAATTAGAATTTATGAATATGCTAGTTTGTATATGTATTTGTGGTTGATCTGACAAAATTGAGTTTAATGAGGATGGTTGTAGAATATAACATGGCTTGAAGGTTAATAATGAATATAGTGATTAGGAAGTTGATTATGTTATTAATTTTTAGTGTTTTGAATGGAATTGTAATGAATATGATTGATGATGAAGAGTAAGTGTAGTCAACGGAAATAAGAAGGAAATTATGTGATTGATATATTAAGTAATAGAGTGGTAATTAAATAAAGAAAAAGGGTAAATAAATAATGTATGTACAAAGGATACTAGCATGGAATGACATGACCATCCCTATGCGGATTGAGAAATATATTATCAGGACCCTCCACTTACTCTCTATGTGGAGTGAGAATTATACATTCATGACCCTCCCTATGCGGAGCGAGAAAGTATATTATCATGACCCTCCCTATGCGGAGCGAGAAAGTATATTATCATGACCCTCCCTATGCGGAGCGAGAAATTATATTATTATGACCCTCCCTAAGCGGAGCGAGAAATATGCTATAAGGATCCTCCACTTACCTTCTAAGTGGAGTGAGAATTATGTTGTCATGACCCTCCCTATGTGGAGTGAGAAATATATTATCAGGACCCTCCATTTACTCTCTAAGTGGAGTGAGAATTAGGTTATCATGACCCTCCAATAAGGAGTGAGTAATAAATGGGAATAAAAGGGGAAAGTGATAAAGGAAATAAAATAGGACCCGCCTTAGGGTGTGAGTAAATGGATGATATTAGGATCCTCCGAAAGGTGAGCGTAAGGTATACTAGAAGGAAAAGGAATAGAGTAAGGAAAGGATTAGGAAGACTGAAAGGAACATAATAAGGTAATGGCTTAATAAGTAAGGGAAATAAGATAGGAAAGATAATTTAAGTAGAAAATGGGTAGTAAATCCCTTAGTTGTTCTCTATGTCATTCTAGAAGGTATTTTCTAAGTTCTGTGTAATGCTACCCTTCTTGCTATAATTTTTACAGGTGCAGAAGGAGCTTACGCAAACATGGCCGGGCAGGATTACACTCCACCTCGTGGAGTGTTGTGTAGATAGTTGGGTGACCCTTTGTCGGTCAATGGTTTTATTTTGGATTCGAAATTTGAAATGTATTATATTTTATTGTAATTATTTTATGAAATGGTGTACTCGAATTGATTTGTATTTTGGCCCTGCTGGCCCACTGTTGATGAAAATCAAGTTTTATGCAGGTTAATGTTGGCATTCTGGCAAGTGCACCAGTTCGTGACAAGTAATAAAGTGGAAGTGGGATGTCGTTCCCAACGAGGACTAAAATAGACTAAAATAATTCTCACCTAAGTCGTAGTTACTAAGCGAAATTCAAATTAAAATTAAGTTGAGTGGAAAATTCTTAATTAAATTAAATTGTAAAAACAAAACACAAATTAAAAGTGGTTGTGAAAGAATTTGGGAAAGCTTGGGCACATGTTTCATTGCAGGTTCCAAAAGCAATTGTTAACGAATCAATGATTTTCCTAAATATTGAACCAATTTTGCAAAGGTAAAAGAAGCCTAATTCCTTAGGTCAACCCTGTTTCTTAGTAATTTAATCTCCCTTAATTCCTTAAGCAGAGCTTTAAATCCTAATCTTACCAATTAATGTTCAATCAAAATTATTAGCAGGTTATCCAACTCATAGACATATTCCTATACCTATGTAATTGAATTGTTTGATTAAAGGTCTAAATCCTAATTCAATATTCCTACTCAATTAGAATTACCAAATCATAAACGGTACCAAATTCATGATAATCAATTAAAACATAATCAAACACAATACTTAATGGAAAAACATCAATTCATTAAACAAAAATTATATAGGTTCCATACAAATCCACATGTTCCCAAATAGAAGTTTAGTTCATGATGGAGAAAAGAGAAACAATACTAATGATAAAAGTAGACATAATTACCAATAAACTTGAGTCTCCAATCTCAATTCTTCACCAAAGCTTTTTAATCTTCGTTCCCAATTGTTCAGAATGAATCCTAATTACCAATCCTAATATATTTAAGTCAAAAGATAAAACAAATCCCTTCCAAATCCTAAAAGATAAGAAAAATCGCAACTGATATCTGCGCCACTCGCCCAGGCGAGAATAAGGCTCGCCTGGGCGAGTTTTCCACTGAGAGAATTAGCCTTTTAAACCCATTTTTTTTAAATCAGAAAACCCCACTCGCCTGGGCGAGCTCTGCACTTTTTCACTGATTTTCATCACTTTGCTCCGAACTTCTGATTCCAAGGCTTGCTTTTTCCTTCTTTTCCATAAATCATCAAATTAAGCCTCTAAAACCTGAAATTCACAACAAATTGATACAAAATCCACAAGGATCTGTTCAGCACATTAGTAAACGAAATTTCCATCTTTTTCCTAAAATACTTGAGAAACAAGCTAAAATTACTAAGAAAGGGGGTCAAAATTCATCCAAAAACATCATATATTGAGCTCAAATCAGTTAACCTGGAAATTGTATTTTGGGAATGTCCCTAAAACAAAGTAAACTCCGTCCGATTTTACAGAGATTTTCATATGAAGCAAATATAACTAAGTTTTCATAATCATCTAATAGTATTAAAAGAAAGTTTTAATTTCTCAATTATTTATGGGTAGAATATCTAGGGTGTTACAGTTTGGTATCAGAGCAGTTTTCCTTGGCCTATTGGAGTTACTCATTACTCCAGTGGTTACTCATCAAGCGAGTAACTGATGTATAGTTAGGTGTTCAAGTGTAGAGTTGAGGTAGAAATCCTATAGGGATCATGATTGAATATCTGGATGTGTGGAGATTATGTATGCCTATATATGTTATTCTTTATTATGCATGAAGTAGTAGCACTAGTTGTTAGTGGATTTCCATGTAGGCTAGCACTATAATAAAACTAGGTAAAGTTTGAGAGAAAAACTTGGTAGAATAATAATAGGATTAGTTGAATAGGTTTATAGGTAGATAATAATTAATGTGAGAATATGAATGAGTAGCATTCATTTTGTTGTTTTGTATATATATGATGATGTACAATGTTGCTATGCATGTTTGAATGAAGACTATGTGGAAAAAAAATGACTGCTTGAATGATGAATGTGTTTGATTAAGGCTTTAGGAGTAGTTAATAAGTTGTAGAACTCTGGGTAGAATAGAACCAAACCCAAGATGGTGTTGTCGTTTAATAGAGTGTAAAAGTAGGATTGGTCGTCCTGGCTCTTGCAACTGTTAAGTGACGATATCATCAGTAAACTCGACAGTGATGTTACCATTGGTGAATGTGAGATTGGGACTGACCACCTCAAATTTTGCATTTATTGATGGTCGATATCATTGAAAGTTTCTAAGTAGAATAGTAACCAACCCAACATAGAAGAAAGGAAAAATCAGTCTGAATAGTATTCTTTCCAAACCTTTGCTGCAAAATTCCAAACCTTTGCTGCAAAACTCCCTTGGAGAGTTAAACCTGGTGATAGAAATCCAAGACCCATTCGGAGTCTTACTAGAAAGACTCTTGAAAACGATTAGCCACGAGAAAAACCAACCTTGAAAACCTCATAGAGTCTCCACGTTGAGACTAACCAAGTTGAACCATAGTCCGTACTCTTCATAGAGTGCAAGAAATTGGTGGCGTACTAATGCAAGTGGTATGCCAATTCCAAGTGGGGGAGTGGAACCAAAGGGAAGTGATTATTGTAGTAGAAAGATCCTGCATTTGGGATGGTTCTCCATTGAAGGAATTGAATGGAATTTCGGGGACGAAATTCCAATAAGTGGGGGAGAATTGTAACATCCCGAATTTTAATTCCAAGAGTAATTAGAATAATAATAAGACTTGGACATAATAATTATGCATAAAATAATTTAAGGTGATAAATTAGATTTCCTTTTAATGCCATGAAGGAGTTAGGAAGCATTGGCATCGGAAAAGAAGTTTAAAGAAGGCTAAACGAGTTCTAAAATCGGCGTTTTCGGTGTTCTAAATACCCTATATTAGGAAATTCAAAATAAAAGATTTACAACTCCAAACACAAATTCCACCGTTGGATGTGAAGGGTAATATGTAAGGAAGCTTGCTATCAAATTTGAGCAAGATCCGACGGTTAACGAAGAAGTTATGTCAAAGTCAATACGAAGTCAACAGACTTCCGCCCAGGCGCGCGAATTGTGAATTTCTGCACAGACAGCTAAAAACTCGCCCAGGCGCACCATAAACTCGCCCAGGCGTGCCTCTGACGCTGTCAACACGTTCAACACTTGAAAGGAGGGCGTTTTGGTCATTTTTATCACCCCAAACTCATTTTTAACCACTCATTCTTGCTTCTAGGCTAAGACCCAACCCTCCCCACTCCATTTCCTCTTCTTCTTCGTGGGTCAAGAGCTCCCAAGGAGCTAGGGCCATCTCTTCCATCTCTTCCATCCATTTCCTTCCTCCATTGATGTTCCAAGCTCCAACCTTCATAGCCCTCATCAAGCACTCTATTTCTAACTCTAATCCACATCAATCATCATCACTCTCTCTCTTAGGTTTTCCCTCTCCTCAATCAAGTAGCATCAAGGTAAGAATTGATCATGTGATCCTCTTCCCCTTTCTCCCTTAATCATGGCCTCTTCATTATTTTCACTTATTATTGTTATTTTCCTCTATTCTTTTTAAGAGCAAGCAAGGGTTCACTAGTTCTTGATGCCTCCACCAACAACACCATCATATTCATCTTCACCAAGCAAGGAAATGAGTTGAAGATCACCTCCCTTTCCTCCTCCTCTCACACATGTAGCATCATCATCCTCCGTAGGGTTTTCAAGCTTAATATACTCATTTGCTAGTAGCTATATCAAGGGGGCAAGCTAGGATTTGATTTCTCTCCCTCCACACCTAAGGTAAGAAGGGGTGTGTTACCTTTACTTAGAGGGTATTTTTCTAGCTTGTATATAGGGGGAATTAAGGGTAAGGAATAAAGTAGAAAGATGAACCTTAGGGTAATTGACTAGATTAGGATTTGATGCAAATGAACTAAGAATTAGAATTTATGAATATGCTAGTTTGTATATGTATTTGTGGTTGATCTGACAAAATTGAGTTTAATGAGGATGGTTGTAGAATATAACATGGCTTGAAGGTTAATAATGAATATAGTGATTAGGAAGTTGATTATGTTATTAATTTTTAGTGTTTTGAATGGAATTGTAATGAATATGATTGATGATGAAGAGTAAGTGTAGTCAACGGAAATAAGAAGGAAATTATGTGATTGATATATGAAGTAATAGAGTGGTAATTAAATAAAGAAAAAGGGTAAATAAATAATGTATGTACAAAGGATACTAGCATGGAATGACATGACCATCCCTATGCGGATTGAGAAATATATTATCAGGACCCTCCACTTACTCTCTATGTGGAGTGAGAATTATACATTCATGACCCTCCCTATGCGGAGCGAGAAAGTATATTATCATGACCCTCCCTATGCAGAGCGAGAAAGTATATTATCATGACCCTCCCTATGCGGAGCGAGAAATTATATTATTATGACCCTCCCTCAGCGGAGCGAGAAATATGCTATCAGGACCCTCCACTTACCTTCTAAGTGGAGTGAGAATTATGTTGTCATGACCCTCCCTATGTGGAGTGAGAAATATATTATCAGGACCCTCCATTTACTCTCTAAGTGGAGTGAGAATTAGGTTATCATGACCCTCCAATAAGGAGTGAGTAATAAATGGGAATAAAAGGGGAAAGTGATAAAGGAAATAAAATAGGACCCGCCTTAGGTTGTGAGTAAATGGTTGATATTAGGATCCTCCGAAAGGTGAGCGTAAGGTATACTAGAAGGAAAAGGAATAGAGTAAGGAAAGGATTAGGAAGACTGAAAGGAACAGAATAAGGTAATGGCTTAATAAGTAAGGGAAATATGATAGGAAAGATAATTTAAGTAGAAAATGGGTAGTAAATCCCTTAGTTGTTCTCTATGTCATTCTAGAAGGTATTTTTTAAGTTCTGTGTAATGCTACCCTTCTTGCTATATTTTTTACAGGTGCAGAAGGAGCTTACGCAAACATGGCCGGGCAGGATTACACTCCACCTCGTGGAGTGTTGTGTAGATAGTTGGGTGACCCTTTGTCGGTCAATGGTTTTATTTTGGATTCGGAATTTGAAATGTATTATATTTTATTGTAATTATTTTCTGAAATGGTGTACTCGAATTGATTTGTATTTTGGCCCTGCTGGCCCACGGTTGATGAAAATCAAGTTTTATGCAGGTTAACCTGGAAATTGTATTTTTGGAAATGGATTCGTGAATTACAACCAGAAAATGAGGAGTTGAAAGAAACAAATGAGATTTAATCTTTGGAATTAAAGTCAGGGATTATGGATGTAACACCCCTAATTTTCGTCTCCCAAATAACCAAGAAATTAATTATAACAATTATTTTATAATTGATTTATATTAGTTTTGAAGGTTTTAGTTTTTGTACATTATGTGTTTTTATATATAAAAATATGAGATATATTTTTATATGGTTATTTTGTACAAAAATGTGAATATTGTAATTTAGTCCTTGGGTTGGGACGTAATTGCAATATTAAAAAGGTTTGTGAAGAAAAAGTAATTAAATTATTAATTTTTTAATTTTATCAGTATGTAACCGGTTAGAAGGGCTCTGTAACCGGTTACACGATGAACTCAGAAAACGGGGTTAGTGCGTTTGATGAGTAATCACTCGTTTTAACCCAGAATTCGCCACGAAATCATCCTAATCGTAGTGGGAGCTACGTGTCTTGATGCATGTTAGCCTGATTGCTTTATAAATAGCCCAATTGATCGAGATTTTTGGCTCATTTGTTGATCTGAAGTGCTGATGCTTTGTTTAGGGTTCGTGAATTCGTCTATGAAATTCTCCTTCATTTCTGAGAGTTAGAACATGAGTGGTACACGGTTACAAAGCTCACATCAAGGGCTTTGTATTGATATAAGGTTTGTGAGTTGCGAGTTCCTGAGCTAGGAGAAATTGATTCACGAAATTGAAGGTTCAAAACTGTCACAGTTCTGTATTGGGTTTCTGGAACTGACTTTGAGCTTCGATTTTGGTAAGCTCAAGCTTTCTCTTGTTTTAGACTTGACTTCCTTTCAAAGTTCATGTTGCATGGTTTTGATAATGACCATTTTCCCTAATTTCCATGTCCATTTCATGTTCCAAATTCCTTGATCAATCTACCCTGTCAAAACGGTTCTGGTTTGAGGAGGAGTTTTGGGTGGTTGGTGGTCTACCTCAAATCTCTGCTCAAATCTTGTTCAAGCACGAACCTAAGGTAAGGGGGAAGCTTACTATTTGCTAGAATGAGAATAAATTGTGGTAGAATATAGGATGAGTCACCAAGAGACTCAAAGGGCATAAGTTAAAATGGTTAAGTGGCTTGGAAGCCAAACTGAGCTCAATTGTTGTTATGAGCAATGTTATCTAGATGCATGCAAGCTATATTGATGTTGGATTCATGACTTACTTGGATATTATGTGAATTGATTAAGTTGTGAAATATGTGCAATTATGTGCAATTTGAGAATCTAAATTGAATGCATGCAAGATAGATATGATTATGTGGTTGAACACACTAGTATTAAGGTATGTGAACTCTATTTATGAATGAAATTGGTTAGATTTGAGTATGGTAGAAAATGGTATGCAAAACCTCACTTTTTAGTGTATTTTCTGCCTAATCTAACCGGTTAGTCGAAATTTGTAACCGGTTAGATACTGTCAATTTTAAAAAAAATGAATTTCTGAAATTGGCTAAGTGTCCATACCATTTGTACTCAAGTTTAAGCTAGAATTTCATACAAAGACCAATCTAAAACTATGTGATTGAGCACTGTTTGGTTTAGATTGGAGGTGATGAGTTAATACCTTAATATCAAATGATAATTTCAAGAGGAAATTATGCATAAATAAAATTGGATTATGACTTAGATCTTTTGAATGATATTATGTGTTGAACTTGAGGTATTTTGTTGTGCTAAGACCTTGTTATTGGATTGAGTAGAGAATTCAAGAAAAGATTCTTTGAAAATCAATGGTTTTGTATTCAGGTATGTAATTCTAACCGGTTAGGTGATGATGTAACCGGTTAGTACCTGAAACTTAAAAATAAAAGTTAAGTTTTTGAGTAAGGATTGTTAATACCAATGATTACATTCTCTCAATCCAGGTCTATGAGCATATGCTAAATTTAAATTCAAAGATGAATTTTATGAGTAAAGCCATACCTCAAGATATCATTCAGAAGTTGTGTTTTCTAAGTCATAATAATGGAATTAATGGGAACATGACCCTGTAATCTAGGAGTACCAAATTGATGCAACCTACTTGATGACACATTCTGGGAATGTGGCCATTGTCTGGGACATGGTTTCTTGGACACGTTCTGGGAACGTGATGCACACTCTGGGAGTGGTGCTTGATTATATTCCAAGTATGGTTTGCGATACGTTCTGGGAACGTATGTTAGTATTCTGGGAACACATTGGTATAATAATATAATTAAAATAAAAACCAACCTTAATGATTGTGCATTCATGCATATAGAATGGAAGATGGGTTGGTAGGAAACGATTATCATATTCTGGGAATATGAGGAGGGTACTCCGGGAGTACCAAATTTGTAACCTACTTGATGACACATTCTGGGAATGTGGCCAGTGTCTGGGACCTGGTTATATACGTTCTGGGAACGTATGTTAGTGTTCTGGGAACACATTGATATGCAACCTACTTGATGACACATTCTGGGAATGTGGCCAGTGTCCGGGACCTGGTTTTTATGCGTTCTGGGAACGTGATGCACACTCTGGGAGTGATGCTTATTATTCCAAGTATGGTTTGCTACACGTTCTGGGAACGTGATGCACACTCTGGGAGTGATGCTTATTTATCCAAGTATGGTTTGGCATTACGTTCTGGGAATGAATGTCAGTGTTCCGGGAACACAACGGTGTATTGGATGGACGTCCAAGATGGACTTTGTTAGAGGCCTCAGTTGTGGATGAAAATCATGCATCATGCCACCTGCATTGAAAGAATTATTACGATTAACCGGGTGTGCTCATATGAATATGCATCATGATTTGCTACATGTTGACTTGTGGGTGTTAGTGTTATTCTCATTTGATTATGCGAATATGTATAGCTAACCCCCATGCCCTTATTAGGTGTTGATCGTGCATCTAGCTTGCACAAAAATCAGTAAAGGGAGATGTCCCCTAGGTGCATGCAGAGTGTAGAAAGTGTGGGTTGGGAACCCGTTGTGCAGATATTGAGGATCCGGCCAGATGGATGTTTGGACAGAGGACCACTGACCAGCTCTATAACATCTCTATTTTTAATAAGTATTTATATGATACACATTTTGAAAGAGGTATCATAAGATGAATTCGGTTTCATAATAATAATTATTTGGTATCCATGGACTTGTTACACTTGATATATTTTGGGGGCATAATATGATTACTTTACTATGTTTCCGCAAACTCTGATTTTGTTAGTCAACCTCATTATTAATCAAGTGTTTGTGAAAAGGAATTTTCAAGGCAAGGGGAAATTCTTATTTTCAGATCTTTTTCCCACGATAACAAGTCCAAGTATTCATAAACTTATTACTTTTCTTATAAAGTAAGATGATATACAAGGAGTGTTACACTTTTATGGTATCAGAGCAATGGTCCTGACTCTTGGTCCTTGGGTGTGTGGTCCAATACGCTGGTCATCGATATCTGCAATGTTTCCTGGGAAGTATGCTTTCATATACTTCCAAACTAGAGCTAAGGTTATGGGTAATGGCTCTAGATAAGTAGCTTATTCTGTTATTAAGAAGTATTCTATGTAGTCTAAGTAGAAGTATGATAGGTGTATGCTTCTCTTTAGACATGTTGTAAACCCAAAACCATAGTGTTGGTTTATCCCGTTCTCATAGAACCAGTGATAAGGAAATCTTAAAGGAGTCGTAGTTAAGTCCTTGACTCTGGAGAAGAGTATTTACCTCACCAGTGTTAAAGTTAATTAACTTCTCAGATCGGGTGCAAGGCAGTCATCTTCTTAAGGATTAACCTTGTTGAGTTTGTTGAACTCTAAAGATATCCATTCACTTGTTCCTTATGGATACGGGTATTGATCAAAGTTGCTCTATGCCTTATCCAATATGTTATCTCAAAGCAGAGGATCCTACAAATCTTCTTGTAGTTGTTTCCAAGGTATGTCTGAATCGTTCTATTAAGGTATTAGACTTTGTCTATCTACCTGTGTCATGATTACATTTGATGTTAAGCACGGTTTGGGAGACGAGGGATCAAGTCATCATGATTAATGACGATAGAACAACCCTGTGTTGGGATTCCCAAGTTTCGAATCTGGAATCCAATGAACCCATGTGTTGCTTCTGGACAGCAGTAAAGGAGAAAGGGGGTTAAAGAAATCTTGGTTGTAGGAAATGATGTCAGGTTTACCTTTGAGTAACGCGATAGAGTTTGGAATCAAGTCAATTCTTGAAACTGATTCTATCTCTACTACCTTTATAAGATGGTACCATCGGGAATGGTCAAATGGGAGAAACACGTAGAAAAGTGCTAAGAAGATTTTGGTTGGATCAGATTAAAAGAGTCTAAGTGTTTTCTAAGATTGATTGGAGGTTGGATTAACCCCAAATCAGGACTCGGGACAGGAATCCACTTAAGACTGCATTTTTTATCTCGATACAGACGTTATGAGTAGGAAATAATGCCGTTCGTATTGACTAATGCACCTGTTCTTTTATGGATTATAAGAACCGGACCTTTAGATCATATTTGGACTTGTTTGTGGTTTATCCTGAGAATCCGGAGGAGCATGAGAAACATCTGAGGATTGTGTTGAGAATCCTGCAAGAGGAGTAGTTGTGTGCTAAGCTCACCAAAGATGAGTTTTGGTCGAGCGAAGTTACGTTCGCAGGGCATGTGATCTTTAAAGTAGGAAGTTCTTAGAGCTGGCTGGATTCTACTGCCGGATTATTGAAGGATTTTCTAAGATCGCATGGCCTCTGACCAAGTTGACTTGGAAAGATCAACTGATTGTATGAAATGATAGGATGTTGTTTAATTATGGTGGGGTAGTGATGGATTATACCCCAATATAATATGATTAGTCGAAGAGGAATTATGGAAAAAGGTGAATATATTATGATTTAAATCGTTTCAGTGATGAATTCAGTTGGAATCAAGGTATTAGATTATGATTAAATCCTATTTTGAGTTGGATTGGATGATGTCAAGAAAATGGTTTTGAAAATTCTTTTGTTTTATTTCTAAAACTGTACTTCATAAACCGGTTAGAGTTTCTTGTAACCGGTTAGAAGCTGAAAGCTTAAACTAAAAATTTAAGTCATTTGTGAAGGAACTTTTGGTATCAATAAACATCTTCCTCCAATCCAAACTCAATGTCAATTACCTAAGTAAAATTTAAGGAAAGGATTTAATGTGGTAAAATAACTTAATGCCTTGATTCATCATTGAAATTGATTTAAGAGGACTGAATCATAATATTTATGGACTAATCGAGAGTTAAGATTAAGGAGATACTCCAATCGAAAAAGGTAGAGAATTAAGCTGGATGATGCAAAAGAAACAATAGGTACTAACATAAGAAGGTTGTGATTCATGAACAAGTTTGGAGTTCGAAAGTATGAATGACAATAAGAAGAGGAAGAGTTGAATGCAAGATAAAGGCGATGGATGGAGTTTCTAAAAGATTATAACTTTGAGCTCCATTATCATCCTGGCAAAGCAAACGTGGTTGCAGATGATTTGAGCAGAAACGCTATTCCTGCGAGCTCAATGATGGTCAAGGAGGCTATTCTGATCGCGGAGTTCAGAGACAAAAGTCGGGCAATGCAAGTGGAACTATCCAGCCTTAGATTGGGAATGTTGCAAATGATCAACGAATTCTTGAATCGGATTCGTGAATTTCAACCAGGAAATGAGGAGTTAGATTTCTATGAAGAAATGAATGAGATTTAATCTTTGAAATTAAAGTCAGGGATTATGGATATTAGAAAATATATTATGGAAGTAAGGGATTTAGGAAGTGTTTTCTGGTACAACCTAGATGAGAAATCCAAAGGCACGAATTTTAAGAATAGATTATGTTCGAACCCAAGTTAGCTATCAACTATCAAGGAATAAGGAATTTCTCGATGTTGGTAAGCATGTATGAAGACTATGGGAAAGTACATGAATTTCATGCTAGAAATTTCTGAGTTCAGAATAAGAGAAAGAATGATGAAATACAGGCCCAACTGGAGAAAGAGGAAAAGTAAATGGGAGAATATCAACCACGGAAATATCAAGGATTAAGGAATCCTCGATTGAAGAAAAGTGACTAAGAAGGAAATAGGGAAGGGAACATTTGTCCATCTCAAGGTGAAAACTGTGAGGCACATCACTTTGAGTTTAGTTGTGATGTACCTAAGGGAATAGTCAATTTCGATTGTAGGAAGCTGGAGTATTATTCACCGAATTGTCTTGAAGGAAAAGGTGATAAAGGAATGGACGAATCCAGCACGATAAGAATTCACCGGTTGAGATGAGAGTTGAGTGTAATCCTGACGTAGACAACCCAAGCCTATCTCTTCCTTTGATCTAAGTTAACGTAGTTAAATGTTTTCGACTACGTTAATCTAATCGTTTGAGAATATCAATATCCTGTTGGAAGTTCAACTCCAATCTTTCTGTGATCAAAACCCTTATCACAGTTGGATGTGATAATATCTGTGGACACTACAGAAATAGAAAGATCAGTTATGGCTAGAGAGATTAACAACCACCGGGATAGGACAAATCTTTGTCTCCCCAACGGAAATGTCTCTAGAACTTGACTATCTAACTAAGTCTGATAGTGATAATTACCCTATCTTTAAGTTCATCTAACATAAAGACCTGTCGTATGGTCTTTCTTGCGAAAGATTATATCTGAAAGGGATGATTTTGTTATTAATGGTTTGAATATCAGGACTGATCACCCTAAAGTCTCAGGCTGTTAAGGAACGAAGTCATACAAATGTTTCTTCGATTGTGCTCGAGAGATCAGAATGTGTAGCCCAAAAAGTTTACTGAAAAATGTTTTATCTGAAAAATGTTGTGTGAAGTGTATTATTCAAAAAGATATTTCTTTGAAAGGATTCTTTTAACATTAAGAGTTTTATCCGAAGAATCCTTATTGTTTAGTTTGAAAAGTCTTTTCCTGAAAGATTTTATTTGAAATGTTTCGAAATAAAAGAACTATATCGAAACTCTTTTAAGTGGGGGAGGACCTTAAAAACAATTTTTAGGGAATTAGATAAAGTTTTCTAGTAAAAGAACATTTTGGAAAAGTGGAAAATTTCAGAACATGAATTTCGGGGACGAAATTCCTTTTAAGTGGGGGAGTAGTTTAACACCCCGAATTTTCGTCTCCCAAATAACCAAGAAATTAATTATAACAATTATTTTATAATTGATTTATATTAGTTTTGAAGGTTTTAGTTTTTGTACATTATGTGTTTTTATATATAAAAATATGAGATATATTTTTATATGGTTATTTTGTACAAAAATGTGAATATTGTAATTTAGTCCTTGGGTTGGGACGTAATTGCAATATTAAAAAGGTTTGTGAAGAAAGAGTAATTAAATTATTAATTTTTGAATTTTATCAGTATGTAACCGGTTAGAAGGGCTCTGTAACCGGTTACACGATGAACTCAGAAAACTGGGTTAGTGCGTTTGATGAGTAATCACTCATTTTAACCCAGAATTCGCCACGAAATCATCCTAATCGTAGTGGGAGCTACGTGTCTTGATGCATGTTAGCCTGATTGCTCTATAAATAGCCCAATTGATCGAGATTTTTGGCTCATTTGTTGATCTGAAGTGCTGATGCTCTGTTTAGGGTTCGTGAATTCGTCTCTGAAATTCTCCTTCATTTCTGAGAGTTAGAACATGAGTGGTACACGGTTACAAAGCTCACATCAAGGGATTTGTATTGATATAAGGTTTGTGAGTTGAGAGTTCCTGAGCTAGGAGAAATTGATTCACGAAATTGAAGGTTCAAAACTGTCACAGTTCTGTATTGGGTTTCTGGAACTGACTTTGAGCTTCGATTTTGGTAAGCTCAAGCTTTCTCTTGTTTTAGAATTGACTTCCTTTCAAAGTTCATGTTGCATGGTTTTGATAATGACCATTTTCCCTAATTTCCATGTCCATTTCATGTTCCAAATTCCTTGATCAATCTACCCTGTCAAAACGGTTCTGGTTTGAGGAGGAGTTTTGGGTGGTTGGTGGTCTACCTCAAATCTCTGCTCAAATCTTGTTCAAGCACGAACCTAAGGTAAGGGGGAAGCTTACTATTTGCTAGAATGAGAATAAATTGTGGTAGAACATAGGATGAGTCACCAAGAGACTCAAAGGGCATAAGTTAAAATGGTTAAGTGGCTTGGAGGCCAAACTGAGCTCAATTGTTGTTATGAGCAATGTTATATAGATGCATGCAAGCTATATTGATGTTGGATTCATGACTTACTTGGATATTATGTGAATTGATGTATTAAGTTGTGAAATATGTGCAATTATGTGCAATTTGAGTATCTAAATTGAATGCATGCAAGATAGATATGTTTATGAGGTTGAACACACTAGTATTAAGGTATGTGAACTCTATTTATGAATGAAATTGGTTAGATTTGAGTATGGTAGAAAATGGTATGCAAAACCTCACTTTTCAGTGTATTTTCTGCCAAATCTAACCGGTTAGTCGAAATTTGTAACCGGTTAGATACTGTCAATTTAAAAAAAAATGAATTTCTGAAATTGGCTAAGTGTCCATACCATTTGTACTCAAGTTTAAGCTAGAATTTCATACAAAGACCAATCTAAAACTATGTGATTGAGCACTGTTTGGTTTAGATTGGAGGTGATGAGTTAATACCTTAATATCAAATGATAATTTCAAGAGGAAATTATGCATAAATAAAATTGGATTATGACTTAGATCTTTTGAATGATATTATGTGTTGAACTTGAGGTATTTTGTTGTGCTAAGACCTTGTTATTGGATTGAGTAGAGAATTCAAGAAAAGATTCTTTGAAAATCAATGGTTTTGTATTCAGGTATGTAATTCTAACCGGTTAGGTGATGATGTAACCGGTTAGTACCTGAAACATAAAAATAAAAGTTAAGTTTTTGAGTAAGGATTGTTAATACCAATGATTACATTCTCTCAATCCAGGTCTATGAGCATATGCTAAATTTAAATTCAAAGATGAATTTTATGAGTAAAGCCATACCTCAAGATATCATTCAGAAGTTGTGTTTTCTAAGTCATAATAATGGAATTAATGGGAACATGACCCTGTACTCTAGGAGTACCAAATTGATGCAACCTACTTAATGACACATTCTGGGAATGTGGCCATTGTCTGGGACATGGTTTCTTGGACACGTTCTGGGAACGTGATGCACACTCTGGGAGTGGTGCTTGATTATATTCCAAGTATGGTTTGCGATACGTTCTGGGAACGTATGTTAGTATTCTGGGAACACATTGGTATAATAATATAATTAAAATAAAAACCAACCTTAATGATTGTGCATTCATGCATATAGAATGGAAGATGGGTTGGTAGGAGACGATTATCATATTCTGGGAATATGAGGAGGGTACTCCGGGAGTACCAAATTTGTAACCTACTTGATGACACATTCTGGGAATGTGGCCAGTGTCTGGGACCTGGTTATATACGTTCTGGGAACATATGTTAGTGTTCTGGGAACACATTGATATGCAACCTACTTGATGACACATTCTGGGAATGTGGCCAGTGTCCGGGACCTGGTTTTTATGCGTTCTGGGAACGTATGCGTTCTGGGAACGTGATGCACACTCTGGGAGTGATGCTTATTATTCCAAGTATGGTTTGCTACACGTTCTGGGAACGTGATGCACACTCTGGGAGTGATGCTTATTTATCCAAGTATGGTTTGGCATTACGTTCTGGGAACGAATGTCCGTGTTCCGGGAACACAACGGTGTATTGGATGGACGTCCAAGATGGACTTTGTTAGAGGCCTCAGTTGTGGATGAAAATCATGCATCATGCCACCTGCATTGAAAGAATTATTACGATTAACCGGGTGTGCTCATATGAATATGCATCATGATTTGCTACATGTTGACTTGTGGGTGTTAGTGTTATTTTCATTTGATTATGCGAATATGTATAGCTAACCCCCATGCCCTTATTAGGTGTTGATCGTGCATCTAGCTTGCACAAAAATCAGTAAAGGGAGATGTCCCCTAGGTGCATGCAGAGTGTAGAAAGTATGGGTTGGGAACCCGTTGTGCAGATATTGCGGATCCGGCCAGATGGATGTTTGGACAGAGGACCACTGACCAGCTCTATAACATCTCTATTTTTAATAAGTATTTATATGATACACATTTTGAAAGAGGTATCATAAGATGAATTCGGTTTCATAATAATAATTATTTGGTATCCATGGACTTGTTACACTTGATATATTTTGGGGGCATAATATGATTACTTTACTATGTTTCCGCAAACTCTGATTTTGTTAGTCAACCTCATTATTAATCAAGTGTTTGTGAAAAGGAATTTTCAAGGGAAGGGGAAATTCTTATTTTCAGATCTTTTTCCCACGATAACAAGTCCAAGTATTCATAAACTTATTACTTTTCTTATAAAGTAAGATGATATACAAGGAGTGTTACACTTTTATGGTATCAGAGCAATGGTCCTGACTCTTGGTCCTTGGGTGTGTGGTCCAATACGCTGGTCATCGATATCTGCAATGTTTCCTGGGAAGTATGCTTTCATATACTTCCAAACTAGAGCTAAGGTTATGGGTAATGGCTCTAGATAAGTAGCTTATTCTGTTATTAAGAAGTATTCTATGTAGTCTAAGTAGAAGTATGATAGGTGTATGCTTCTCTTTAGACATGTTGTAAACCCAAAACCATAGTGTTGGTTTATCCCGTTCTCATAGAACCAGTGATAAGGAAATCTTAAAGGAGTCGTAGTTAAGTCCTTGACTCTGGAGAAGAGTATTTACCTCACCAGTGTTAAAGTTAATTAACTTCTCAGATCGGGTGCAAGGCAGTCATCTTCTTAAGGATTAAGCTTGTTGAGTTTGTTGAACTCTAAAGCTATCCATTCACTTGTTCCTTATGGATACGGGTATTGATCAAAGTTGCTCTATGCCTTATCCAATATGTTATCTCAAAGCAGAGGATCCTACAAATCTTCTTGTAGTTGTTTCCAAGGTATGTCTGAATCATTCTATTAAGGTATTAGACTTTGTCTATCTACCTGTGTCATGATTACATTTGATGTTAAGCACGGTTTGGGAGCCGAGGGATCAAGTGATCATGATTAATGACGATAGAACAACCCTGTGTTGGGATTCCCAAGTTTCGAATCTGGAATCCAATGAACCCATGTGTTGCTTCTGGACAGCAGTAAAGGAGAAAGGGGGTTAAAGAAATCTTGGTTGTAGGAAATGATGTCAGGTTTACCTTTGAGTAACGCGATAGAGTTTGGAATCAAGTCAATTCTTGAAACTGATTCTATCTCTACTACCTTTATAAGATGGTACCATCGGGAATGGTCAAATGGGAGAAACACGTAGAAAAGTGCTAAGAAGATTTTGGTTGGATCAGATTAAAAGAGTCTAAGTGTTTTCTAAGATTGATTGGAGGTTGGATTAACCCCAAATCAGGATTCGGGACAGGAATCCACTTAAGACTGCATTTTTTATCTCGATACAGACGTTATGAGTAGGAAATAATGCCGTTCGTATTGACTAATGCACCTGTTCTTTTATGGATTATAAGAACCGGACCTTTAGATCATATTTGGACTTGTTTGTGGTTTATCCTGAGAATCCGGAGGAGCATGAGAAACATCTCAGGATTGTGTTGAGAATCCTGCAAGAGGAGTAGTTGTGTGTTAAGCTCACCAAAGATGAGTTTTGGTCGAGCGAAGTTACGTTCGCAGGGCATGTGATCTTTAAAGTAGGAAGTTCTTAGAGCTGGCTGGATTCTACTGCCGGATTATTGAAGGATTTTCTAAGATCGCATGGCCTCTGACCAAGTTGACTTGGAAAGATCAACTGATTGTATGAAATGATAGGATGTTGTTTAATTATGGTGGGGTAGTGATGGATTATACCCCAATATAATATGATTAGTCCAAGATGAATTATGGAAAAAGGTGAATATATTATGATTTAAATCGTTTCAGTGATGAATTCAGTTGGAAACAAGGTATTAGATTATGATTAAATCCTATTTTGAGTTGGATTGGATGATGTCAAGAAAATGGTTTTGAAAATTCTTTGGTTTTATTTCTAAAACTGTACTTCATAAACCGGTTAGAGTTTCTTGTAACCGGTTAGAAGCTGAAAGCTTAAACTAAAAATTTAAGTCATTTGTGAAGGAACTTCTGGTATCAATAAACATCTTCCTCCAATCCAAACTCAATGTCAATTACCTAAGTAAAATTTAAGGAAAGGATTTAATGTGGTAAAATAACTTAATGCCTTGATTCATCATTGAAATTGATTTAAGAGGACTGAATCATAATATTTATGGACTAATCGAGAGTTAAGATTAAGGAGATACTCCAATCGAAAAAGGTAGAGAATTAAGCTGGATGATGCAAAAGAAACAATAGGTACTAACATAAGAAGGTTGTGATTCATGAGCAAGTTTGGAGTTCGAAAGTATGAATGACAATAAGAAGAGGAAGAGTTGAATGCAAGATAAAGGCGATGGATGGAGTTTCTAAAAGATTATAACTTTGAGCTCCATTATCATCCTGGCAAAGCAAACGTGGTTGCAGATGATTTGAGCAGAAACGCTATTCCTGCGAGCTCAATGATGGTCAAGGAGGCTATTCTGATCGCGGAGTTCAGAGACAAAAGTCGGGCAATGCAAGTGGAACTATCCAGCCTTAGATTGGGAATGTTGCAAATGATCAACGAATTCTTGAATCGGATTCGTGAATTTCAACCAGGAAATGAGGAGTTAGATTTCTATGAAGAAATGAATGAGATTTAATCTTTGAAATTAAAGTCAGGGATTATGGATATTAGAAAATATATTATGGAAGTAAGGGATTTAGGAAGTGTTTTCTGGTACAACCTAGATGAGAAATCCAAAGGCACGAATTTTAAGAATAGATTATGTTCGAACCCAAGTTAGCTATCAAATATCAAGGAATAAGGAATTTCTCGATGTTGGTAAGCATGTATGAAGACTATGGGAAAGTACATGAATTTCATGCTAGAAATTTCTGAGTTCAGAATAAGAGAAAGAATGATGAAATACAGGCCCAACAAGAGAAAGAGGAAAAGTAAATGGGAGAATATCAACCACGGAAATATCAAGGATTAAGGAATCCTCGATTGAAGAAAAGTGACTAAGAAGGAAATAGGGAAGGGAACATTTGTCCATCTCAAGGTGAAAACTGTGAGGCACATCACTTTGAGTTTAGTTGTGATGTACCTAAGGGAATAGTCAATTTCGATTGTAGGAAGCTGGAGTATTATTCACCGAATTGTCTTGAAGGAAAATGTGATAAAGGAATGGACGAATCCAACACGATAAGAATTCACCGGCTGAGATGAGAGTTGAGTGTAATCCTGACATAGACAACCCAAGCCTATCTCTTCCTTTGATCTAAGTTAACGTAGTTAAATGTTTTCGACTACGTTAATCTAATCGTTTGAGAATATCAATATCCTGTTGGAAGTTCAACTCCAATCTTTCTATGATCAAAACCCTTATCACAGTTGGATGTGATAATATCTGTGGACACTACAGAAATAGAAAGACCAGTTATGGCTAGAGAGATTAACAACCACCGGGATAGGACAAATCTTTGTCTCCCCAACGGAAATGTCTCTAGAACTTGACTATCTAACTAAGTCTGATAGTGATAATTACCCTATCTTTAAGTTCATCTAACTTAAAGACCTGTCGTATGGTCTTTCTAGCGAAAGATTATATCTGAAAGGGATGATTTTGTTATTAATGGTTTGAATATCAGGACTGATCACCCTAAAGTCTCAGGCTGTTAAGGAACGAAGTCATACGAATGTTTCTTCTATCGTGCTCGAGAGATCAGAATGTGTAGCCCAAAAAGTTTACTGAAAAATGTTTTATCTGAAAAATGTTGTGTGAAGTGTATTATTCAAAAAGATATTTCTTTGAAAGGATTCTTTTAACATTAAGAGTTTTATCCGAAGAATCCTTATTGTTTAGTTTGAAAAGTCTTTTCCTGAAAGATTTTATTTGAAATGTTTCGAAATAAAAGAACTATATCGAAACTCTTTTAAGTGGGGGAGGACCTTAAAAACAATTTTTAGGGAATTAGATAAAGTTTTCTAGTATAAGAACATTTTGGAAAAGTGGAAAATTTCAGAACATGAATTTCGGGGACGAAATTCCTTTTAAGTGGGGGAGTAGTGTAACACCCCTAATTTTCGTCTCCCAAATAACCAAGAAATTAATTATAACAATTATTTTATAATTGATTTATATTAGTTTTGAAGGTTTTAGTTTTTGTACATTATGTGTTTTTTTATATAAAAATATGAGATATATTTTTATATGGTTATTTTGTACAAAAATGTGAATATTGTAATTTAGTCCTTGGGTTGGGACGTAATTGCAATATTAAAAAGGTTTGTGAAGAAAGAGTAATTAAATTATTAATTTTTGAATTTTATCAGTATATAACCGGTTAGAAGGGCTCTGTAACCGGTTACACGATGAACTCAGAAAACTGGGTTAGTGCGTTTGATGAGTAATCACTCGTTTTAACCCAGAATTCGCCACGAAATCATCCTAATCGTAGTGGGAGCTACGTGTCTTGATGCATGTTAGCCTGATTGCTCTATAAATAGCCCAATTGATCGAGATTTTTGGCTCATTTGTTGATTTGAAGTGCTGATGCTCTGTTTAGGGTTCGTGAATTTATCTCTGAAATTCTCCTTCATTTCTGAGAGTTAGAACATGAGTGGTACACGGTTACAAAGCTCACATCAAGGGCTTTGTATTGATATAAGGTTTGTGAGTTGAGAGTTCCTGAGCTAGGAGAAATTGATTCACGAAATTGAAGGTTCAAAACTATCACAGTTCTGTATTGGGTTTCTGGAACTGACTTTGAGCTTCGATTTTGGTAAGCTCAAGCTTTCTCTTGTTTTAGACTTGACTTCCTTTCAAAGTTCATGTTGCATGGTTTTGATAATGACCATTTTCCCTAATTTCCATGTCCATTTCATGTTCCAAATTCCTTGATCAATCTACCCTGTCAAAACGGTTCTGGTTTGAGGAGGAGTTTTGGGTGGTTGGTGGTCTACCTCAAATCTCTGCTCAAATCTTGTTCAATCACGAACCTAAGGTAAGGGGGAAGCTTACTATTTGCTAGAATGAGAATAAATTGTGGTAGAACATAGGATGAGTCACCAAGAGACTCAAAGGGCATAAGTTAAAATGGTTAAGTGGCTTGGAGGCCAAACTGAGCTCAATTGTTGTTATGAGCATTGTTATCTAGATGCATGCAAGCTATATTGATGTTGGATTCATGACTTACTTGGATATTATGTGAATTGATGTATTAAGTTGTGAAATATGTGCAATTATGTGCAATTTGAGTATCTAAATTGAATGCATGCAAGATAGATATGTTTATGTGGTTGAACACACTAGTATTAAGGTATGTGAACTCTATTTATGAATGAAATTGGTTAGATTTGAGTATGGTAGAAAATGGTATGCAAAACCTCACTTTTCAGTGTATTTTCTGCCTAATCTAACCGGTTAGTCGAAATTTGTAACCGGTTAGATACTGTCAATTTTAAAAAAAATGAATTTCTGAAATTGGTTAAGTGTCCATACCATTTGTACTCAAGTTTAAGCTAGAATTTCATACAAAGACCAATCTAAAACTATGTGATTGAGCACTGTTTGGTTTAGATTGGAGGTGATGAGTTAATACCTTAATATCAACTGATAATTTCAAGAGGAAATTATGCATAAATAAAATTGGATTATGACTTAGATCTTTTGAATGATATTATGTGTTGAACTTGAGGTATTTTGTTGTGCTAAGACCTTGTTATTGGATTGAGTAGAGAATTCAAGAAAAGATTCTTTGAAAATCAATGGTTTTGTATTCAGGTATATAATTCTAACCAGTTAGGTGATGATGTAACCGGTTAGTACCTGAAACTTAAAAATAAAAGTTAAGTTTTTGAGTAAGGATTGTTAATACCAATGATTACATTCTCTCAATCCAGGTCTATGAGCATATGCTAAATTTAAATTCAAAGATGAATTTTATGAGTAAAGCCATACCTCAAGATATCATTCAGAAGTTGTGTTTTCTAAGTCATAATAATGGAATTAATGGGAACATGACCCTGTACTCTAGGAGTACCAAATTGATGCAACCTACTTGATGACACATTCTGGGAATGTGGCCATTGTCTGGGACATGGTTTCTTGGACACGTTCTGGGAACGTGATGCACACTTTGGGAGTGGTGCTTGATTATATTCCAAGTATGGTTTGCGATACGTTCTGGGAACGTATGTTAGTATTCTGGGAACACATTGTTATAATAATAGAATTAAAATAAAAACCAACCTTAATGATTGTGCATTCATGCATATAGATTGGAAGATGGGTTGGTAGGAAACGATTATCATATTCTGGGAATATGAGGAGGGTACTCCGAGAGTACCCAATTTGTAACCTACTTGATGACACATTCTGGGAATGTGGCCAGTGTCTGGGACCTGGTTATATACGTTCTGGGAACGTATGTTAGTGTTCTGGGAACACATTGATATGCAACCTACTTGATGACACATTCTGGGAATGTGGCCAGTGTCCGGGACCTGGTTTTTATGCGTTTTGGGAACGTATGCGTTCTGGGAACGTGATGCACACTCTGGGAGTGATGCTTATTATTCCAAGTATGGTTTGCTACACGTTCTGGGAACGTGATGCACACTCTAGGAGTGATGCTTATTTATCCAAGTATGGTTTGGCATTACGTTCTGGGAACGAATGTCAGTGTTCCGGGAACACAACGGTGTATTGGATGGACGTCCAAGATGGACTTTGTTAGAGGCCTCAGTTGTGGATGAAAATCATGCATCATGCCACCTGCATTGAAAGAATTATTACGATTAACCGGGTGTGTTCATATGAATATGCATCATGATTTGCTACATGTTGACTTGTGGTTGTTAGTGTTATTCTCATTTGATTATGCGAATATGTATAGCTAACCCCCATGCCCTTATTAGGTGTTGATCGTGCATCTAGCTTGCACAAAAATCAGTAAAGGGAGATGTCCCCTAGGTGCATGCAGAGTGTAGAAAGTGTGGGTTGGGAACCCGTTGTGCAGATATTGAGGATCCGGCCAGATGGATGTTTGGACAGAGGACCACTGACCAGCTCTATAACATCTCTATTTTTAATAAGTATTTATATGATACACATTTTGAAAGAGGTATCATAAGATGAATTCGGTTTCATAATAATAATTATTTGGTATCCATGGACTTGTTACACTTGATATATTTTGGGGGCATAATATGATTACTTTACTATGTTTCCGCAAACTCTGATTTTGTTAGTCAACCTCATTATTAATCAAGTGTTTGTGAAAAGGAATTTTCAAGGGAAGGGGAAATTCTTATTTTCAGATCTTTTTCCCATGATAACAAGTCCAAGTATTCATAAACTTATTACTTTTCTTATAAAGTAAGATGATATACAAGGAGTGTTACACTTTTATGGTATCAGAGCAATGGTCCTAACTCTTGGTCCTTGGGTGTGTGGTCCAATACGTTGGTCATCGATATCTGCAATGTTTCCTGGGAAGTATGCTTTCATATACTTCCAAACTAGAGCTAAGGTTATGGGTAATGGCTCTAGATAAGTAGCTTATTCTGTTATTAAGAAGTATTCTATGTAGTCTAAGTAGAAGTATGATAGGTGTATGCTTCTCTTTAGACATGTTGTAAACCCAAAACCATAGTGTTGGTTTATCCCGTTCTCATAGAACCAGTGATAAGGAAATCTTAAAGGAGTCGTAGTTAAGTCCTTGACTCTGGAGAAGAGTATTTACCTCACCAGTGTTAAAGTTAATTAACTTCTCAGATCGGGTGCAAGGCAGTCATCTTCTTAAGGATTAACCTTGTTGAGTTTGTTGAACTCTAAAGCTATCCATTCACTTGTTCCTTATGGATACGGGTATTGATCAAAGTTGCTCTATGCCTTATCCAATATGTTATCTCAAAGCAGAGGATCCTACAAATCTTGTTGTAGTTGTTTCCAAGGTATGTCTGAATCGTTCTATTAAGGTATTAGACTTTGTCTATCTACCTGTGTCATGATTACATTTGATGTTAAGCACGGTTTGGGAGCCGAGGGATCAAGTGATCATGATTAATGACGATAGAACAACCCTGTGTTGGGATTCCCAAGTTTCGAATCTGGAATCCAATGAACCCATGTGTTGCTTCTGGACAGCAGTAAAGGAGAAAGGGGGTTAAAGAAATCTTGGTTGTAGGAAATGATGTCAGGTTTACCTTTGAGTAACGCGATAGAGTTTGGAATCAAGTCAATTCTTGAAACTGATTCTATCTCTACTACCTTTATAAGATGGTACCATCGGGAATGGTCAAATGGGAGAAACACGTAGAAAAGTGCTAAGAAGATTTTGGTTGGATCAGATTAAAAGAGTCTAAGTGTTTTCTAAGATTGATTGGAGGTTGGATTAACCCCAAATCAGGATTCGGGACAGGAATCCACTTAAGACTGCATTTTTTATCTCGATACAGACGTTATGAGTAGGAAATAATGCCGTTCGTATTGACTAATGCACCTGTTCTTTTATGGATTATAAGAACCGGACCTTTAGATCATATTTGGACTTGTTTGTGGTTTATCCTGAGAATCCGGAGGAGCATGAGAAACATCTCAGGATTGTGTTGAGAATCCTGCAAGAGGAGTAGTTGTGTGCTAAGCTCACCAAAGATGAGTTTTGGTCGAGCGAAGTTACGTTCGCAGGGCATGTGATCTTTAAAGTAGGAAGTTCTTAGAGCTCGCTGGATTCTACTGCCGGATTATTGAAGGATTTTCTAAGATCGCATGGCCTCTGACCAAGTTGACTTGGAAAGATCAACTGATTGTATGAAATGATAGGATGTTGTTTAATTATGGTGGGGGTAGTGATGGATTATACCCCAATATAATATGATTAGTCCAAGAGGAATTATGGAAAAAGGTGAATATATTATGATTTAAATCGTTTCAGTGATGAATTCAGTTGGAATCAAGGTATTAGATTATGATTAAGTCCTATTTTGAGTTGGATTGGATGATGTCAAGAAAATGGTTTTGAAAATTCTTTGGTTTTATTTCTAAAACTGTACTTCATAAACCGATTAGAGTTTCTTGTAACCGGTTAGAAGCTGAAAGCTTAAACTAAAAATTTAAGTCATTTGTGAAGGAACTTTTGGTATCAATAAACATCTTCCTCCAATCCAAACTCAATGTCAATTACCTAAGTAAAATTTAAGGAAAGGATTTAATGTGGTAAAATAACTTAATGCCTTGATTCATCATTGAAATTGATTTAAGAGGACTGAATCATAATATTTATGGACTAATCGAGAGTTAAGATTAAGGAGATACTCAAATCGAAAAAGGTAGAGAATTGAGCTGGATGATGCAAAAGAAACAATAGGTACTAACATAAGAAGGTTGTGATTCATGAACAAGTTTGGAGTTCGAAAGTATGAATGACAATAAGAAGAGGAAGAGTTGAATGCAAGATAAAGGCGATGGATGGAGTTTCTAAAAGATTACAACTTTGAGCTCCATTATCATCCTGGCAAAGCAAACGTGGTTGCAGATGATTTGAGCAGAAACGCTATTCCTGCGAGCTCAATGATGGTCAAGGAGGCTATTCTGACCGCGGAGTTCAGAGACAAAAGTCGGGCAATGCAAGTGGAACTATCCAGCCTTAGATTGGGAATGTTGCAAATGATCAACGAATTCTTGAATCGGATTCGTGAATTTCAACCAGGAAATGAGGAGTTAGATTTCTATGAAGAAATGAATGAGATTTAATCTTTGAAATTAAAGTCAGGGATTATGGATATTAGAAAATATATTATGGAAGTAAGGGATTTAGGAAGTGTTTTCTGGTACAACCTAGATGAGAAATCCAAAGGCACGAATTTTAAGAATAGATTATGTTCGAACCCAAGTTAGCTATCAACTATCAAGGAATAAGGAATTTCTCGATGTTGGTAAGCATGTATGAAGACTATGGGAAAGTACATGAATTTCATGCTAGAAATTTCTGAGTTCAGAATAAGAGAAAGAATGATGAAATACAGGCCCAACAAGAGAAAGAGGAAAAGTAAATGGGAGAATATCAACCACGGAAATATCAAGGATTAAGGAATCCTCGATTGAAGAAAAGTGACTAAGAAGGAAATAGGGAAGGGAACATTTGTCCATCTCAAGGTGAAAACTGTGAGGCACATCACTTTGAGTTTAGTTGTGATGTACCTAAGGGAATAGTCAATTTCGATTGTAGGAAGCTGGAGTATTATTCACCGAATTGTCTTGAAGGAAAAGGTGATAAAGGAATGGACGAATCCAGCACGATAAGAATTCACCGGCTGAGATGAGAGTTGAGTGTAATCCTGACGTAGACAACCCAAGCCTATCTCTTCCTTTGATCTAAGTTAACGTAGTTAAATGTTTTCGACTACGTTAATCTAATCGTTTGAGAATATCAATATCCTGTTGGAAGTTCAACTCCAATCTTTCTATGATCAAAACCCTTATCACAGTTGGATGTGATAATATCTGTGGACACTACAGAAATAGAAAGACCAGTTATGGCTAGAGAGATTAACAACCGCCGGGATAGGACAAATCTTTGTCTCCCCAACGGAAATGTCTCTAGAACTTGACTATCTAACTAAGTCTGATAGTGATAATTACCCTATCTTTAAGTTCATCTAACTTAAAGACCTGTCGTATGGTCTTTCTAGCGAAAGATTATATCTGAAAGGGATGATTTTGTTATTAATGGTTTGAATACCAGGACTGATCACCCTAAAGTCTCAGGCTGTTAAGGAACGAAGTCATACGAATGTTTCTTCGATCGTGCTCGAGAGATCAGAATGTGTAGCCCAAAAAGTTTACTGAAAAATGTTTTATCTGAAAAATGTTGTGTGAAGTGTATTATTCAAAAAGATATTTCTTTGAAAGGATTCTTTTAACATTAAGAGTTTTATCCGAAGAATCCTTATTGTTTAGTTTGAAAAGTCTTTTCCTGAAAGATTTTATTTGAAAAACTCTTTTATGTGGGGGAGGACCTTAAAAACAATTTTTAGGGAATTAGATAAAGTTTTCTAGTATAAGAACATTTTGGAAAAGTGGAAAATTTCAGAACATGAATTTCGGGGACGAAATTCCTTTTAAGTGGGGGAGTAGTGTAACACCCCTAATTTTCGTCTCCCAAATAACCAAGAAATTAATTATAACAATTATTTTATAATTGATTTATATTAGTTTTGAAGGTTTTAGTTTTTGTACATTATGTGTTTTTATATATAAAAATATGAGATATATTTTTATATGGTTATTTTGTACAAAAATGTGAATATTGTAATTTAGTCCATGGGTTGGGACGTAATTGCAATATTAAAAAGGTTTGTGAAAAAAGAGTAATTAAATTATTAATTTTTGAATTTTATCAGTATGTAACCGGTTATAAGGGCTCTGTAACCGGTTACACGATGAACTCAGAAAACTGGGTTAGTGTGTTTGATGAGTAATCACTCGTTTTAACCCAGAATTCGCCACGAAATCATCCTAATCGTAGTGGGAGCTACGTGTCTTGAAGCATGTTAGCCTGATTGCTCTATAAGTAGCCCAATTGATCGAGATTTTTGGCTCATTTGTTGATCTGAAGTGTTGATGCTCTGTTTAGGGTTCGTGAATTCATCTCTGAAATTCTCCTTCATTTCTGAGAGTTAGAACATGAGTGGTACACGGTTACAAAGCTCACATCAAGGGCTTTGTATTGATATAAGGTTTGTGAGTTGAGAGTTCCTGAGCTAGGAGAAATCGATTCATGAAGTTGGAGGTTCAAAATTGTCACAGTTCTGTATTGGGTTTCTGGAACTGACTTTGAGCTTCGATTTTGGTAAGCTCAAGCCTTCTCTTGCTCTACACTTGGTTTCCTTTCAAAGTTCATGTTGCATGGTTTTGATAATGACCATTTTCCCTAATTTTCATGTCCATTTCATGTTGCAAATTCCTTGATCAATCTACCCTGTCAAAACGGTTCTGGTTTGAGGAGGAGCTTTGGGTGTTTGGAGTTCTACCTCAAATCTCTGCTCAAATCTTGTTCAAGCACGAACCTAAGGTAAGGGGGAAGCTTACTATTTGCTAGAATGAGAATAAATATCTTGAGAATGTAGGATGAGCCACCATGAGGCTTAAGGGCATTAATTTTGGAATAGGATATTGGCATGGAGGCCAAACTGAAATATAACACTTGTTTGAATAAGTTTAATATGCTGCAAGTGAACTTATTTGATGCTTAAACCATGCTAATTCTGAGTACATGTGAGTTTGATACTTGGAGTTGTTGAAATTATGGTTTTTATGCATAATGAGGAATGGAAATGAAATCAACAAGTTTCTTGTTAGTTTCAGTGTTCAAACATGTTTAGTTTATGGCAATGAAGTTCTGTTTGGGGTTGGTTTGGGTTAAAATAAGGTGTGATTGAAAATGGTATTGAAAAACTCTCTTTTTAGTGTATGTTCTGTAGTCAGTAACCGGTTAGTGACTTGCAGTAACCGGTTACTAGCTGTACCTGAAACTAGAAAATTGAAGAAAAACAATGAAAAAGCCATTTCAATCATCTTTCTTTTAAACCCATCTCAAATAACTTATATTAACCTATCTTATGGGAACTACATGTATAATATGAGCTTGGTGATTTAATGAATTGACGAAATATGGTATAATTATCATAATGTTATACATGGAACTTATGTGATTTATGTATGCCTAATATATAAGTTTTGAATACATGAAATTGTGACATGTTGAGCATTGGAACATGTTTATATTAAGGTAATAAAACTCTGTTTATGCCTTGAATTGGATTGGAATTGAGTATTAAAGGATTTGATATGTCAAACCCCACTTTTTAGTGCAAATTCTGCAGCCAGTAACCGGTTACTGAGTTGCAGTAACTAGTTACTAGCTGACAGCATTCAGAACAAAACAGTTTTTGAATTATTTGAGTGATTCCTATCAAATGTACTCAATTTTAAGTCAAATTTCAGAGGGTCTGTCACTGTAATTTAATGACCAAGGTGTTGTTTAATTATAGTTGAACTTCGATGAGTTTATGCCTTAATGTTTATGATAACTTCAAAGGGAAGTTTATGGAAATGTGCTTTGAATTATGACTTAAACAATATTTCAATGATTAGATTTGTTATGGTTAAGGTATTAAGTCTGAAAGGAAGTTGTGTTGGGTCTGTAATTGAGAGAGCAAAGGAAAAGGATTTGAAAATCAAGTGTTGCATTTTATGAATTGATACGGCCTAAACCGGTTAGAAGAGGTTGTAACCGATTAGGACCTGAAACTTTAACAAACCTTAATTTTTCCTTATTATGTGATGTTGATGATTATGAGAATGCTCTCTCTACTCAAGCACAATGTTAATTACCTAGTTAAGTTCAAGGGTGAATTTAATGAAGTATGGTAATTAATTTAATACCTTAAATTTATCATTGAAATGAGTTTAAGATTTAAATCGTAATATTAATCAATTAATTGAGATTAAAGGAAAGACCAACTTTAGAAATTATGTGCGCTTTCATGCAAAGTGAAAGGTGATGAAATGAGTTGGCAAGGGTTGTTTGTCATGTTCTCGGAGTACCAAATTGATGCAACCTACTTGATGACACATTCTGGGAATGTGGCCATTGTCTGGGACATGGTTTCTTGGACACGTTCTGGGAACGTGATGCACACTCTGGGAGTGGTGCTTGATTATATTCCAAGTATGGTTTGCGATACGTTCTGGGAACGTATGTTAGTATTCTGGGAACACATTGGTATAATAATAGAATTAAAATAAAAACCAACCTTAATGATTGTGCATTCATGCATATAGAATGGAAGATGGGTTGGTAGGAAACGATTATCATATTCTGGGAATATGAGGAGGGTACTCCGGGAGTACCAAATTTGTAACCTACTTGATGACACATTTTGGGAATGTGGCCAGTGTCTGGGACCTGGTTATATACGTTCTGGGAACGTATGTTAGTGTTGTGGGAACACATTGATATGCAACCTACTTGATGACACATTCTGGGAATGTGGCCAGTGTCTGGGACCTGGTTTTTATGCGTTCTGGGAACGTGATGCACACTCTGGGAGTGATGCTTATTATTCCAAGTATGGTTTGCTACACGTTCTTTGAACGTGATGCACACTCTAGGAGTGATGCTTATTTATCCAAGTATGGTTTGGCATTACGTTCTGGGAACGAATGTCAGTGTTCCGGGAACACAACGGTGTATTGGATGGACGTCCAAGATGGACTTTGTTAGAGGCCTCAGTTGTGGATGAAAATCATGCATCATGCCACCTGCATTGAAAGAATTATTATGATTAGCCGGGTGTGCTCATATGGTTATGCATTCTGATTTGCTACATGATTACTTGTGTATGTTAGTTTTATTCTCATTTAATTATGCGAATATGTATAGCTAACCCCCATGCCCTTATTAGGTGTTCATCGTGCATCTAGCTTACACAAAAGTCAGTGAAGTGAGATGTCCCTTAGGTGCATGCAGAGTATAGATAGTGTGGGACGGGAACCCTTCGTGCAGATATCGAGGATCCGACCAGATGGATGCTTGGACAGAGGACCAGTGACCAGCTCTATAACATTTCTATTTTTAATAGAATTTATATGATACATATTTTGAAAGAGTTATTTACAAGAGGAATTTAGTTTAATAAGAATATTTATTTGGTATCCGTGGACTTGTTATACTTGATATATTTTGGGGAGTATAATATGAGTATTTTACTATGTTTCCGCAAACTCTGATTTTATTAGTCAACTTCATTATAAATCAAGTATTTGTGAAAAGGAATTTTCAAGGGAAGGGAAAGTTCTTATTCTCAGATCTTTTTCCAATAATAACAAGTCCAAATAATTATAAACTTATTACTTTTCTTATAAAGTAAGATGATATATAAGGAGTGTTACATTTTTATGGTATCAGAGCAATGGTCCTGACTCTTGGTCCTTGGGTGTGTGGTCCAATACGCTGGTCATCGATATTTGCAATGTTTCCTGGGAAGTATGCTTCCATATACTTCCAAACTAGATCTAAGGTTATGTGTGATGGCTTTAGATAAGTAGCTTAGTCTGCTATTAAGAAGTGTTCTATGTAGTCTAAGTAGAAGTATGATAGTTGTATGCTTCTCTTTAGACATGTTATAAACCGAAAACCATAATGTTGGTTTATTACATTTACATAGCACCAGTGATAAGGAAATCTCAAGGAGTTGTAGTTAAGTCCTTGACTGTCGGAAAAAGTGTTTACCCTTGAATAAAGAGATAGAGTATGGAATCAAGTTAATTCTTAAAACTGATTCTATCTCTACGATCCTTATAATATGGTACTAATGGGAAATGTTCAATGAAAGAAACATGTAGAAAAGTTGCTAAGAAGGTTATGGTTGGATCGGGTTAAAGGAGTCTAAGTGTTTTCTAAGAATTGATTGGAGGTCGGATTAACCTCAAATCAGGATTCGGGACAGGGATACACCTCAGACTGCATTTTGATCTCAATACGGACATTATGAGTAGGAAATAATGCCGTTCGGATTGACTAATGCACCTGTTCTTTTATGGATTAATCAAAAGTTAAAATTAAGAAGTTACTCCAATCGGAGAAGGTAGAGAAGAAGAGTTGAATATGGGACAAAGGCGATGGATGGAGTTTCTAAAAGATTATGACTTTGAGCTCCATTATCATCCTGACAAAGCAAACGTAGTTGCAAGCATTTTGAGCGGAAAGGCTATTCATATGAGCTCAATAATGACCAAGGAGGTTGTTTTGGTCGAGGAGTTCAGAGACCTAAGACTGGTAATGCAAGTTGAACCATCCAGCATTAGACTGGGAATGTTGCAAATCCTCAACAAATTCTTGAATTGGATTCGTGAATTACAACCAGAAAATGAGGAGTTGAAAGAAACGAATGAGATTTAATCTTTGGAATTAAAGTCAGGGATTATGGATATTAGAATATATATTACTGAAGGTAAGGGATTTATGAAGTGTTGTCTGGAACAACTTAGTTGAGGAATCCAAAGGCATGAACTTCAAGAATAGATTATGTTCGAACCCAAGTCAGCTATCAACTATCAAGGAATAAGGAATTTCTTGGTGTTGGTAAGCATGCATGAGGAATATGGGAAAGCACATGAATTTCATGCGAGAAATGTCTGAGTTCAGAATAAGAGAAAGATTGATGAAATAAAGGCCCAATTGGAGAAAGGGGAAAAGTAAATAGGAGAATCTCAACTACGGAGATATCAAGGTTAAGGAATCCTCGACTGAAGAAAAGGGTGACTAAGGAGGAAATAGGGAAGAGAACGTTTGTCCATCTCAAGGTGAAAAATGTGAGGCTCATCGCTTTGGATTTAGTTGTGATGTACCTTAGGGGATCGTCAATTCCGACTGCAGGAAACTGGAGTATTATTCACCGAATTGTCTTGAAGGAAAAGGTGAGAAAGGAATGGACGAATCAAGCAAGAGAAGAGTTCACCAGCTGAGATGTGAGTTGAGTCTACTCCTGGCGTAGACAACCCAAGTCTATCTCTTCCGTTGATCTGAATTAACGTAGTCAAATGTTTTTCGATTACGTTAATCTAATCGTTTGAAAATATCAATATTTTGTTGGAAATTCAACTCCAATTTTTCTGTGATCAAAACCTTTATCACAGTTGGATGTGATAAATATCTGTGGACACTACAGAAATAGAAAGATCAGTTAAGGCTAGAGAGATTGACAACCACCGGGATACGACAAATCTTTGTCTCCCCAACGAAAATGTCTCTGGAACTTGACTATCTAACTAAGTCTGATAGTGATAATTACCCTATCTTTAAGTTCATCTAACTTAAAGAACTGTCGTATGGTCTTTCCTGTGAAAGATTATATCTGAAAGGGATGATTTTGTTATTAATGGTTTAAATATTAGGACTGATCACGCTAATATCTCAGGCTGTTAAGGAACGAAGTCATACAAATGTTTCTTTGATCGTGCTCGAGAGATCAGAGTGCGCAGCCCAAAAAGTTTTTCCAAAAAGTTTGATGAAAAGCGTTTTATTTGAAGAATGTTTATGTGAAGTGTATTACTCAAAAGAGTATTCCTTTTAAAAGAATTCCTTCACATAAGAGTTTTACGCAAAGAACTATTATTGTTTAAATATTTTATTAGAAATGTTTCGGAATAAAAGAATTATATCGAAACTCTTTTAAGTGGGGGAGTACCCTAAAGAACAAATTTTTGGGAGCTAGATGAAGTTTTCTAGTATAAAAACATTTTGAAAAAGTATAAAATTTCAGAAGATGAATTTCGGGGACGAAATTCCTTTTAAGTGGGGGAGTATTGTAACACCCCTAATTTTCGTCTCCCAAATAACCAAGAAATTAATTATAACAATTATTTTATAATTGATTTATATTGGTTTGGAAAGTTTTAGTTTTTGTACATTATGTGTTTTTATATATAAAAATTTGAGAAATATTTTTATATGGTTATTTTGTACAAAAATATGAATATTGTAATTTAGTCCTTGGGTTGGGACCTAATTACAATATTAGAAGGGTTTTAGCAGGAAAGGAATTAAAATCTTAATTTTTGAATTTTGCGCTAGAGTAACCGGTTACCCGTACCCAGTAACCGGTTAGTGAGTGCAGACAGCTCATAAGAGGAAGTGGAATTTGACGAATAATCAAGCCAAAACCCAGAAATTTGCCACGAATTCATCCTTCTCTTGGTGGGTTAGGACGTGTCAACATGCATGGCTCTCTAATCTTGCTATATAAGGCCATTAATCAGATCAAAGTTGGGGTTTTTGGGAGTGTGTTGGTATCAATCTCTGTTTTAGGGTTCTTGCTGTGTTTCGTTCGATTCTCCTTCTTTGTTAAGAGTTAGATTTCAAGTGATATACCATTACAAAGCTTGAATCAAGGGCTTTGTATTGATATAAGGTTTTTGAGTTGAGAGTTCCTGAGCTAGGAGAAATCGATTCATGAAGTTGGAGGTTCAAAACTGTCACAGTTCTGTATTGGGTTTCTGGAACTGACTTTGAGCTTCGATTTTGGTAAGCTCAAGCCTTCTCTTGTTCTAAACTTGGTTTCCTTTCAAAGTTCATGTTGCATGGTTTTGATAATGACCATTTTCCCTAATTTTCATGTCCATTTCATGTTCCAAATTCCTTGATCAATCTACCCTGTCAAAACGGTTCTGGTTTGAGGAGGAGCTTTGGGTGTTTGGTGTTCTACCTCAAATCTCTGCTCAAATCTTGTTCAAGCACGAACCTAAGGTAAGGGGGAAGCTTACTATTCGCTAGAATGAGAATAAATATGTTGAGAATGTAGGATGAGCCACCATGAGGCTTAAGGGCATTAATTTTGGAATAGGATATTGGCATGGAGGCCAAACTGAAATATAACACTTGTTTGAATAAGTTTAATATGCTGCAAGTGAACTTATTTGATGCTTAAACCATGCTAATTCCGAGTACATGTGAGTTTGATACTTGGAGTTGTTGAAATTATGGTTTTTATGCATAATGAGGAATGGAAATGAAATCAACAAGTTTCTTGTTAGTTTCAGTGTTCAAACATGTTTAGTTTATGGCAATGAAGTTCTGTTTGGGGTTGGTTTGGGTTAAAATGAGGTGTGATTGAAAATGGTATTGAAAAACTCTCTTTTTAGTGTATGTTCTGCAGTCAGTAACTGGTTAGTGACTTGCAGTAACCGGTTACTAGTTGTACCTGAAACTAGAAAATTGAAGAAAAACAATGAAAAAGTCATTTCAATCATCTTTCTTTTAAACCCATCTCAAATAACTTATATTAACCTATCTTATGGGAACTACATGTATAATATGAGCTTGGTGATTTAATGAATTGACGAAATATGGTATAATTATCATAATGTTATACATGGAACTTATATGTGATTTATGTATGCCTAATATATAAGTTTTGAATACATGAAATTGTGACATGTTGAGCATTGGAACATGTTTATATTAAGGTAATAAAACTCTGTTTATGCCTTGAATTGGATTGGAATTGAGTATTAAAGGATTTGATATGTCAAACCCCACTTTTTAGTGCAAATTCTGCAGCCAGTAACCAGTTACCAAGTTGCAGTAACTAGTTACTAGCAGACAGCATTCAGAACAAAACAGTTTTTGAATTGTTTGAGTGATTCCTATCAAATGTACTCAATTTTAAGTCAAATTTCATAGGGTCTGTCACTGTAATTTAATGACCAAGGTGTTGTTTAATTATAGTTGAACTTCGATGAGTTTATGCCTTAATGTTTATGATAACTTCAAAGGGAAGTTTATGGAAATGTGCTTTGAATTATGACTTAAACAATATTTCAATGATTAGATTTGTTATGGTTAAGGTATTAAGTATGAAAGGAAGTTGTGTTGGGTCTGTAACTGAGAGAGCAAAGGAAAAGGATTTAAAAATCAAGTGTTGCATTTTATGAATTGATACGGTCTAAACCGGTTAGAAGAGGTTGTAACCGATTAGGACCTGAAACTTTAACAAACCTTAATTTTTCCTTATTATGTGATGTTGATGATTATGAGAATGCTCTCTCTACTCAAGCACAATGTTAATTACCTAGTTAAGTTCAAGGGTGAATTTAATGAAGTATGGTAATTAATTTAATACCTTAAATTTATCATTGAAATGAGTTTAAGATTTAAGTCGTAATATTAATCAATTAATTGAGATTAAAGGAAAGACCAACTTTAGAAATTATGTGCGCTTTCATGCAAAGTGAAAGGTGATGAAATGAGTTGGCAAGGGTTGTTTGTCATGTTCTCGGAGTACCAAATTGATGCAACCTACTTGATGACACATTCTGGGAATGTGACCATTGTCTGGCACATGGTTTCTTGGACACGTTCTGGGAACGTGATGCACACTCTGGGAGTGGTGCTGGATTATATTCCAAGTATGGTTTGCGATACGTTCTGGGAACGTATGTTAGTATTCTGGGAACACATTGGTATAATAATAGAATTAAAATAAAAACCAACCTTAATGATTGTGCATTCATGCATATAGAATGGAAGATGGGTTGGTAGGAAACGATTATCATATTCTGGGAATATGAGGAGGTACTCCGGGAGTACCAAATTTGTAACCTACTTGATGACACATTTTGGGAATGTGGCCAGTGTCTGGAACATGGTTATATACGTTCTGGGAACGTATGTTAGTGTTCTGGGAACACATTGATATGCAACCTACTTGATGACACATTCTGGGAATGTGGCCAGTGTCTGGGACCTGGTTTTTATGCGTTCTGGGAACGTGATGCACACTCTGGGAGTGATGCTTATTATTCCAAGTATGGTTTGCTACACGTTCTTTGAACGTGATGCACACTCTAGGAGTGATGCTTATTTATCCAAGTATGGTTTGGCATTACGTTCTGGGAACGAATGTCAGTGTTCCGGGAACACAACGGTGTATTGGATGGACGTCCAAGATGGACTTTGTTAGAGGCCTCAGTTGTGGATGAAAATCATGCATCATGCCACCTGCATTGAAAGAATTATTATGATTAGCCGGGTGTGCTCATATGGTTATGCATTCTGATTTGCTACATGATTACTTGTGTATGTTAGTTTTATTCTCATTTAATTATGCGAATATGTATAGCTAACCCCCATGCCCTTATTAGGTGTTGATCGTGCATCTAGCTTACACAAAAGTCAGTGAAGGGAGATGTCCCTTAGGTGCATGCAGAGTATAGAAAGTGTGGGATGAGAACCCTTCGTGCAGATATCGAGGATCCAACCAAATGGATACTTGGACAGAGGACCAGTGACCAGCTCTATAACATTTCTATTTTTAATAGAATTTATATGATACATATTTTGAAAGAGGTATTTACAAGAGGAATTTAGTTTAATAATAATATTTATTTGGTATCCGTGGACTTGTTATACTTGATATATTTTGGGGAGTATAATATGAGTATTTTACTATCTTTCCGCAAACTCTGATTTTATTAGTCAACTTCATTATAAATCAAGTATTTGTGAAAAGGAATTTTCAAGGGAAGGGAAAGTTCTTATTCTCAGATCTTTTTCCAATAATAACAAGTCCAAGTAATTATAAACTTATTACTTTTCTTATAAAGTAAGATGATATATAAGGAGTGTTACAGTTAACTGGTTCAGTAACCGGTTCACCAAATGAACTGGTTCAGTAACTGGTTCACCAAAAGAACCGATTCATAAACAGTTAAGAACCGATTTATTAACCATTTTATAGAACCCTCAATTAGGTTTTTCAAAACCGAACCATGAACACCCTTAGATGTAAGTAATTAGATAATGATGAGACGACCAGAAAGTGTTGAGATAAAAGTTAACCTGGCCTCAATTATCGGGGTAGAGGATTAGTCCTTTCCGGTCTAGTGATTATTCCTTTCAACAATTGCTTCACCAAAGATTATATTAGTTTTAAAAGAATAGAATTGTATCTCATGATATCGTTCCAAAAGTTAAATTTAAAATAAAGCTAATTAAGTTTTCACATATTGTAAATAGTGTTAATTTTACGGTTAGTTCCTGAAAAAAATTTTGTGAGGTTTTAGTTCTTGTAAAGTTCAAAAAATTTTTAATCAGTCCCTTGTTCTTCTGGTTTTATTAAGTATTGACCTAGCGGAAGTATTAGCATTGCTAGGTTACCCACATATGACATATGGATTTTTTTTAAAATTTTTTATTATTCGATTATTACTGGGAAAATATGTTTTCGTATCATTTTTTTCTGATGATTATAGTCCTGAAAGTTATCATATTTCGCAATTTTAGTCCCTCGGTCGAAAAAGTAACTAACATTGCCGACGTCTTATTTTTTTCAAAATCACAAAATTTTAACAATAAAAATGATTAATTTTATGTTTACAATATATATTACAAATTTTAATTATTTTTATCTTGGTTTAATTGCACTTTTGGTCTTTCAATTTTTTTTAATTTGGAGAATTTAGTCCCTATTTTTAATTTGGCAAATTTAGTCCTTCAATTGTCAATTTGTAGCGATTTGAGTCCTTCCGAGTCTAACAAACTCGTCACAAATTGATAATTAGAGGACTAAATTCGTCAAATTAAAAATAATGGATTAAATTTGCCAATTGATAAAATTGAAAAACCAAAATACAATTAAGCTATTTTATTTTTTAATGCATAGACTTATGGACGTGGGACACGTATCCTAAAAATTGTCACGTCAACATAATTAATCACTTCTTTAAAAAAAAAACTAAAACAGCCAAAATGTAAAAACTATAAAAACTAAAATCGTAAAATGAAATTAAATTAATTTCAAAAATACCCTCCTCTTCTTTTTTATCAACAGTTAAATTATATTTTTTATAATGTTTGTAACAATAACACATTCAATTGTATGAAAAGCTTAAACCATTATAGAAATAGTTGAAAGAACTAATTTGAGCAATTATAATACATTCAATCTCTACTTAACAAAGAGTAGCACTAAAAATTAGCAGAGAAAAGAATTCAGAAAATTACATTCATTATTAGTCATCCAATAAATGGTCATATTAGAGTAGCACTCTCTACTTGATATTATAGAGTCAGTAGCCCGAATGTAAAACTTTATCTAAGAACAAAAGCTTTTGACCAAGACCAACCATAAAGAAAACAATTATAGAGTTGAAGGAAGAAGGGACGGGTCAGATAACCCGACAGCAAACCCAAACCCGCCCTATTTCTGGATAGACATATCCCTTATTTAAACGGATATAACCTCTTTTATTGTGTTGGCAGGACCTAACCCGACTCGAACCCGTCGGGTAGGGGCGGACCTGTGGATTGGGCCAGGTCTCACTCGCCCCTAGGCATATGTATTTTATTATTTTTTTGAATTTTTTTAACCTATACACCCAGGTCTCGCCATACATGCCAAAAAAAAAAAGGTGGTGGGGGTATATTAAAAGGGGTCAAAAAACTAAAAGGGGGTCACATAATTAATTATGAAAAAAGGTTTAAATATTCTTTTGGTCTTTTATCTTATTTTTAGGTTTCAATTTGGTCTTTTATCTTTAATAAGACTCAATTTAGTCCTCTATGTTTTTAATGTTTGTCAATTTCATTGTTTTGTCATGACAATGTTAAATTTTCACTTGAATATACTGATTTTGTCTGATATTCCTTTTCTAATCATGACAGTGTCCTTTATCTTATTCCTTTTTGTTTTTATAAATTTAAATTGCAATTGGGGTGCGGTTTAATTTGGAGGATAGGATCGAATTTTCCAAATTATAATCAAACTCTATTATATATTTTTTAGTCTATTCTTTGCAACCAAAAAAGTTCTCACACAATGGGACTCCCACATCAAAAGTTGAGAAAATAAAAGGCAATGAGGCATGCCACGTATCCTGAAAAATTACAAATTTAAAAAAAAAATATTAATGTATCAATGCAATGTTTTGTACTAAAATGGTGCCTTCTTTCAATAATACCCTTTCAACAAAACACAAGTTCATTTTTTAATCTTAATACCCTTTCAACGAAACATCTATTCATTTGAAAATAAAAAAACACAATCTATCGCAATCAGTGCACTACTTCATTGCACAAAAGGAAAAAATCATATTATTAAGAAAGTAGACTCATGCATAAATCATCAGAATCACTACACTACTTCACTGCACAAACTATCAGACTTATGAAAATTTTCTTTTTCCTGTAAGTTTCTTTTAACGTGATTTTCCTATTTTTTTTTTAAGAAAGTTTTTTTATTGTGATTTCTACGTTAGTTTGTTCAGTACTCTTATGTAATTATAGGATATCAAATAATCTATCAAACTCTATATTATATTTTAGAACCCAAACTTTCAGTTTCTCATGAACCAAAGATCTCTCAGGAAAAGTTGAGAAAATAAAGAGCAATGAGACATAATACAGGTCCTGAATAATTTAATTAAACAAAGAGAGATGATATGCACTGTTTAAATAGCGAAATGGTACACTGCACTAAAATAATGAAATGATACATTGTTTCCGCATATGTATGAAGATCCTCCTTATTACTAATCAATTTGGACATATGTACTTTCTTAAATTGAAAAGTATAACAACAAAAAGGGAGGCAAATTAAAACAATATCATGATGTCGAGTATGACGTCCACCTGACAAGACCCTGAAGACAATCAAAAGAGTGAGTCAAGAAAGAAAAAAATACCCGAGTGAAGCTTTAGGTTTTTTTATGCAATAAAATCTACTTAAACTATCAGTTTGAATTTAATTTGATGTTTTTATAATGCAAAATTTAATGCATTTCATTTTTTTTTTGAACTATTTCATTTTAAATAACAAATATAACGATTGGTATATATCATATATTGAACCAATCGCAGTATTAAAACAATATTATTAATAATCAATAACATAATTAAAAAAATTCAAACAATCTGTGCATTGTACGGGCAAAAACCTTGTGTGTGTGTATGAGGAAGATCCGTTTACACCAAATTAAATTATATTAATTTTTACATTGTTAATAACTCTTACGTCAAGTCAAATTTAACCGAATCAATTGTTGGATTGAAAGTTCTTATCCCGTAGATTCATTGTATCAAATTTCATAAAATTCTAAAATCATATAGTGGGTCATTTCGACAAAACTAGCTTGTAGCTGTGAGCTTGTAACTTGTAGCTGTGAGCTTGTAACTTGTAGCTATGAGCTTGTAGCTTGTAGCTTGTAGCTGTTACGCTAGCTAGGAGCTATAAGCTTGTAGCTGAGAGCTTATAGCTGTGTAGCTAACTAATTGAAATAGTGTTGTTCGACAAAACTAGCTTTTGAAGTACCTAAAAGTTATTAAATGATCAAAAAGGACATGCAACATTTTATTATTTTAAAATTTTAAAATATTTTTTCTTTATTTATTAAATAGATAGTTAATTAATTAATTAATTAAATATAAAATTATTAAATTATAATTAATTAAATTCATTTTTTCTTAATTTATTAATTATGTAGTTAATTAATCAATTAATTATAAAAAATCATTAAATTATAATTAATAATTAATTAAAGGGTAGTAATATAATTTTAAATTTTGTTTGAGGGTATAATTGGTATATGAATTATTGAAAGCTAGTTTAGTTTCTTGAAAGCTACTTCAAGTAGCTTTCTAAAAACTAGCTTTCAAAGCTAGACGTTCCTTTTTTAAAAGCTACAAGCTCCTTCTAATTTGTGTTCACCGAATGGGGCTAGTAGCTTATTGACTAAATCTAAAAGCTCCTAGTTAGCTAAAAAGCTCCTAGCTACCCTTGTCGAACAGAGCCAGTGTCTTATTTATATATGTCAATATTAACGAATTATATCTCTTAAAAGTATTTGAAAATTGAGATATTTGAATATATATATACACACACACATCGATGTTTAATTTTTTTTTTAAATTTGATAAAAATTATCTAGATAACATATACTCCCTCCGTCCCTAAATATAGGACCCCTTTGGGAGATTTCACGTCCATTAGGAAAGTTGAATAATTTAGTTAATTGCATTGGAAATATGAACTTTTGATATGTATTTTCAAAATTACCCCTATTAATATTATTGGGAATGTAAAAAGTGTTAAATAAATAGGGTTGTTTGTGGAAAGAAGTAATTAATGCTCATTGAAAATTGGTAAAAAGTCTTATAAATAGGGACAAAATAAAAGAGTCAAAAGGATCTTATATTTAGAAACGGAGGGAGTAGTTATTAATCAATGGATGAAATAGTAAAATTTATATTGTATAAAATGTTATGAACACCGTAAGAGTTAAAATGTGGTTAGGTACATGGATTAGTAAAAGATATTTCGTAAGACTCATAATTTTGCCTTGAAGTGGTTTATTTGCTCAAAAATATTATTACAATGTGTTAAAACCATAATAAAAATCGACAAATTAAGTTTTGAAAGAGTTGGCAAGCAGAAGTTATGTTGAATGCGGGTGTATTCGTGTCGAAAGATGCTGAAATATGAAAGTGACCTCGAAGGATGTTGATGTAAGCTGTCGATTCAAAACTTAACATGAGAAACATTGTGTTGAGAACCTTGCGCACGATTATCAAGACTGATCAAAAGAAACATTGGCATTAAATGAAGTAGTTACTCGATTGGATAACATACATTAAGGCTTAATTAAGATCACCAATAACCATATAGAAAGATAGCTATAAAAACATGTCATTCAATGCCTTCATTTTCATGTTGGAGATAGTTAAACATGATGTTTCCTCAGTTAATCAGAGTCTTATAATGGTATGATTTCTGGAAGTAGATGAGAGATGAACTCTGTATAGAAAGAAAGCCAACAATATTTAGTATGTTTAGAATGGTAGTTTGGAGTCTAGGTATGTGGTATTATAAAATCTTTTTGGGAGAGAAAGACAATTCACAATCCTTTAGAAGAGGTATTCCATTCATCCCTTCGTAGTCGAAGTCAAAGTTTGGCAAATTATGTTTCTTTGTCAGGAGAAATGTGTAACATCACAAATTTCTATATCAAAATAAAAGAAAAAATATAGATTTTGTGGAATTTTCTAGAATCATTTAGAAGTTATTAACAGTGCTGGGAAATTAAAATAAGAATAAGAATATGATAATTATTTTTTGAGTGCTAAGAAAGAATAAGAATAAATTACTTAAATATTAAGAAAAAATAATTAGGTAATAAAAACCAATAGTTGGGATTCCTTAGATATTAAGGAAATGAATTAAAATAATTAAAAATAGTAAAATATAATTAAACATGTGATTTTTATGCTAAAAACCTTCAATAATCGGTTACAGGAGGTTGATAATTGGTTATCTAGTGAAATCTTGAAGATTCTAGGCACATGACAAGTCTGTAACTGGTTACAAATGACAGTAACGTCAGCGTAACTAGTTACTGTCATCTGTAACTGGTTACAATGAGACGACGATTTACTTTGCCAAGAATTCAGCTCTATAAACAGTTAAATGGTTGATTTAACTGGTTAAATTTGCAGAAATTTTCAGAAAACCATAGAAATTGATGGTTGTTTAGTGAAAAATCTTGGAAATTATCCCCCAAAGTCGGTTGACCATGCCTATAAATAGGCCTAGGGGGTGATTTGGGGCAAGACAAGCCTCCATACACCCTATACCAACTCCATGTTACACCAAATGCTCTCCAAACTTCCCAAACACAAAAATATCTATTTCCTTGCTTGATGAGCAAGAAATTGGGAAGCAATAGGCTAAGGAGTTCCTAAAAATGAGCTAGGAAGATATGAAAGAGGCAAGGTAAGGGAGAAGTCATTTCTTATAGAATAAGATTGTTATTTGATTAACATGATAATAAGAATGGGTAATTGAATAATTAGAATGATCAACTAATCATTTATCAACTAATCAAATATGGTATGTATTTGATTATTGTGAGTTAAGTGAATGCTTAATATGATTAACTGAACTTTCAACCTAAGAATGAATATAGATGTGTGTTGAATGATGACTTGATTATATATGCTAGAATTTGATAAATTATTGAATATGTATAATGAACTATATAAAGGAATTGAATATGAACTCGATATAGGCTAATATGAATGTGTGAATATGGATTACTATTGTATGCATATGAAATAATGAATATGAAGAATGAAAATTTTGGAATCATATAATGGAATTGATATTTATGCTTGTAGTGTCCTAGACCAAGGAGTAGCTCTATGACCAAGGATGATCAAAGAACAAGGGTATGGTCTAGGATTAATGTGTGATCCTTTGGTTCTACAGATACCCAGTTGGGATATCTGGGGTTTCCCTAATCACTGTTGTGTGTGAAAGTGAGAGCAATTTAGGAGTAAGGGAACGCATCTAAGCCCCTAGTTGGAGACAACTATTTATAGGGGGAGCGGTGTTGTACCCTATGGACCTGTACGGAGGTCCAGTAGGGTTGATGTGGCCCTTAGAGGATAAGGGAATAAGTCATTCATCCTTATCCTGTACTAGAGGGCCTTATGTAACATCCCTAATTTAATTCTCAAGTTTAATTAGGAGATTAATGGACTTAAGAGGTGAAGAGTCGTAGGAAAAACCCAGTGATAGACCTTAGAACCAAGACTAGTTGGAGAATAGTTAAAGTTTCTAATAGGGAGAAAAATTAGGATTTTAATATTTAGAGCTCAAAACCCAAAACCAACCGTTGGATTTGAAGATAAGTATGTTAGGAAGGTTATCTTCAAATTTGAGCAAGATCCAACGGTCAACGAAGAAGTTATGGCCATTTGAATTGCGAAAGGTGCTGTCATTTTTAACATTGGATATCTATATCCAACATGGGATATCGATATTGGATATCGATATCCACATCCACGACTCTGCTGCACCAATTTTTAAGTCGGGAAACACGAATTTTCACTCATTTTTCATGGTTTTCTTCCCTTCCTTCCACGAGCTCTCTCCCTCCCTCAACCCTAATGCTTCCAATCGACCAAACCACCCCAATTTACATGAAATCAACATCACAAATCGGTTCCCCATCAACTTCTAGCTATTTTCCCTCACATAAAAGACATATATCTCTCTCTTTCATTCAAATCCCAATTCACCCACCAAAACCTAGGTTTGTGCAATCACTGCCACGGAGCTTCTAATTGTTCAAGGAGTCTTAGAATATGTTGGAGAGCATGGAATAGGAGGCTAAGGAGCTAGGTTTGGAGTTTTGTAAGTGGGTTCCAAGAGAACCCTATTTTCCCCTCTCTCTCTCTCTCTCTCTAAAAGGTAAGGGGAGTCTCTTTTCCGCACTTTGAGTTAGAGATAGTTAGAGTTTATAATAGGATTTGAGTTTAATAGTTAAGTTGGGTTGTGGGAGCCGGATTAGGATGTGATTAGAATTAAAGAGGGATGATTGTTTTATATTGATTAATGTTGTTACTTTATAATCCGTTAATGTTTGATCTTTTTGTATATTAATTAAGTAGGAAGTGAAGAACCTTAGGGAGATGATTTATTTTAAGCACTCTGAGACATACCTGAGTATGTCGACTGATTTGTGGATATATGTGAATGTTAAAGGTTGTATGTGTTAATTTGATTTGATGATGGATAATGGGTGATGTGAATGGCTAATTAAAATAATAAGAAGGATAACGAGAGCATGAAAAAGGAAATGTAATGGAAATAATAATAATGGAAGAAAGTAGTGATTATAATATGTAAATTGCAGAGGACTAAGGTTATGAGTTGGACTATATGATAATAAAGGAAAATGGTTGTAAGGGCTAATGTTAAGGGCGATTTATAAATATTCTGTGATTGGAATGGTTTATATTTATGCATATTGTGATTATTATTGAAATTGCGTTGATGGTTATAATAAATGGACTGGAAATTGAATGTGAGACTACATGTGGAGGTTTATGATGTTTTGTGCATATTTGTGGTCATGGATTGAAGTTGATTATGACTTATATGAATGGATTGGATTGTTGATTATTTGGAATGGACTATTGTTTAACTGAAAATAGTAAAGATAACTTATGTGGAAACTGATTAGTGGGGCTCGAAACACTGGGTACCCGGCTAGGTGTTCCAATTACCTGTTAGGGTCAATTACCTGCCAGGCCAATTACCCATTAGGCCAAACCGCCCTGTAGGCGTCGGGTGACCCACAGGATCAGTTTTCCACACCAATAATTTGACTAAATAAATGAATTGGTAAAAGTACATAGTCCTACAGGTTATGGTCTGGATGGGTGTAAAGTCCTGGGCAGGTGTTCCAAGTCCCTAGACAGGTGTGCCAATTACCTAGCGGGTATCCAAATCCTAGTGGTGTACGGTAAAAATGGAAGTGTTTGCAGATCACTGTCTGTGGTTGCTTACACTGTGTGTGTAGATCTCTACTTAGGGTTATACACATTAATGGAAAATGAATAATGGAAAGGTAAAAAGGGAAAGGGAAGTTTATGTAGATCTTTGTTTGAGGTTACATAAACGAGATGGAGTGTATGCAGATCACTGTTTGTGGTTGCATACACAGTGTGTAGATCTCTGTTTTGGGGTTACACACAATGGTAAAGTGTAGATCTTTGATTGAGGTTACACATAATGGAAAATGAATAAAGGAAATAAAAATGGAATTGATGAAGGAATTAAAGGGAATAAATAATGAACATGGTATTGGAAAGGATTTAGGAAAGGAAAAAGGGATAATGGAAAATGGATAAAAAGGAATGTATAAGGAAATGGGAATGGAATGAATTGGTTGATCCATGACTGATTTGATTGTTAATCTTGAGTTTATATTATGAGCTTTAAATTATCCTATGATTCACTGTGTTGTGAAAAGGTCTCACCCTTATGTGGTTAACATTTTAGGTGTTTGCTAAGGAGCTTATGGATCAGAGTGGAACAGTGGATGACTTGAAAGAAGGAACGATAGTTATGCTATCTATATTGTAAATGGATGCCCAATATTAATTTGTAAACTTGATTTGTGAAAGGAAATTTTTAAATACACTATTTTAAATATAGACTTTTAATTATTATTTTGTATATAAAATAAGGGTGTTACATTTATGGTATCAGAGCAGTTCCTTCCTTCCGACCTGAGGAAAAGTGGTCCCGATCTCGCTGCGAACATTCTCATCTCGAGCTTCTCCTCTAAAGGTGAGACCCTTTTAAGGGGAAATTGTAAATGTTAAATGATATTGAGTAAGTTTATGTTTGCAAATTGGAAATACCTACAAGTGACAAACTAAAAGAATGGAATTCTTTGGAACCTAAGCGGATCCCTTAGGAATTCAAAGAATCGCGGATTGTAAGTGTGTACCAAATTGCAAACAAGAAACTTAAAGTATGCAAATTAATTCTAAGTTTTGAGTTAATCAAAACTTGAAGTTTCTTACAAGGGAAATCCTGCTAATCAAAACGAAGTACACAAGCTCTAACTAGATAGCGAGGGCTATTACCACTGATGAAATGTAGTGTCGGAACTGGCCAATCCGATGTTGCATTTATCGGGAGGTGACATTGTCGAAATCTAGAAACTTATGCATTATCGTGAATTAGTAATTGATTTTCTATGTATGAAACTTTTGTGTTAGTTCGTTTATGTTTGATTGTTTGCTATGTGTGGTTTCAATGTATGTTGGTTGAATAAATTGGTGTCAAAGTAATTGAACAGGGATTAGAAATGGAACCGCATGGAATAAATAAGTTATGATCTCGGATGCTAATCCAATCGAGTGACTAAATTCATGTCGATTAGACTAGTATCTAAGAGAACCAAAATCTATGTTTAAATTAAGTTAATGGTCAAATTCCATAGCTAATCTCAATTCAAGTAACTATGATACCCATCAGGAAAACAAGAAACGAGTATTGACCGATCGGATTTGAACCGCTGAACTACATTAACTCGAATTGCAATCATAAAAGTAAATTTTTGTCCAAGTTGGGGAAGCGGTTCGAATTTCATCAAAAGGTCCTCGAAATATGTTTTCACGTGGGATAGTTTAGAGTTAAAGTAGGCGGAAAGAAATTAGAAGTGGAACCATAAAAATCAAAATAAATTATTGACTCGATACTAATCTAACCGAGTGATTTAGCTCACATCGACTAGATTAGGATCTATGAGAAACAACAAAAATAATTCTATTAAATTTGTAGTTGATTCCACGGCTAATTCAGTTCCGATGACTTTAATACTAAACAAAGATAAGTATGGAGCTCCTATCGATTGGACTTGAACCTCGAGTATAACCATAAGATTCTATAAATAGAAAGAGGTTTCTTTAATCGAGAAAGGTGTTGGAATTCAATCTAAAGGTTCTCGCATCACTTCAGTTTAAATTGATGCCAATAGCTTTGCTTATGTGGGGACGAGTCGAAACTTTTGAAAAATGTTTTCGAACGATTTTGAAACTAAGAGCTTTTCGATTTCCACCCCTATGTGGGAAAGTTCCAAACTATTCTTCACTAAGCATTGACTAAGAGTGTTGTTTTGGAAATTGTGTTCAGGATAAACTTGATTATGTTTATGTATGTTCGATTGATAGGAGTGTTTGATCTTAATATATGAAGAATGAATTTTGTATGATGCTTGTGAATGGAGTTATGACTTAAGTTTGTTTGACTATGTGAGTGCTTAAAATGAATTTCAAAAGTTTTCACCGAACCATAATCATTCCAAATGGATCGTGAGGTCACACGACAAATTTTCAAGAAATAGTAAGAAAAATAAGGATTTCTAGGTGATCAAGTAGTGAATTTTGTAACCAAGTCACACATCGGTCAAATAGGAACCCTTATTATGCGACTCAAATCAATTCGGAATGAAAAATCAAACTTTAAACTTGAAGTAAAAAGGGAATGTAATTGTCTCAACTTTTGAAGATGAATTAAAATTAAATTTTTCCAAGTCCGAGGCACATTCCTTCTTTCTTTGAGTCTACTAATCTTGAGTGATCTTTCACTCCTTCATCTAGGTTCTTATGAAATTAGATGGAGGTAGCTCTTCATGGTAAGGTGCATGACTAAAAGTTTTAGTGAATTTTCAAATGAAATTAATTGTTCCTCATCAAGAGAGGAACCTAAATTGCAAAAGGATTTTGTTTTTATAAAAGTGTCATTGTTTTCTAAATGTTCCACTAGTATGGGATCTTCTTCCTAAATTTTAAATCCCCATACCTAGCGATTTTTCAAACCAAAATTTTTAAAAAATGTATGTGGTTGTAGTTAAGTTTTTTCTTTTGGGTAACCAGGGTTTTTACATGAAATGAAAAACCAAGTTTTTGGGTTTAGGCTATTTGCTTGACTTGGAAGAGTTGATATAAGCACCCTAAGGTTGAATTATTGTCTTATGTAACACTTCAAACCAATTGGAGCAAGTTAGCGTGTTTAAACAAAATGAATTTAATGTGCTCTAATCGGTTTGACAATTTTACACAACCTTGGGCCAAGGATAGATGATGTCCCATCAAATTTTGAAGCCAATTGGAGTTTGTTTGCTATTTTTAAATGGATTTGACATAGGTTCACCCCGACCATTACAAATCTTTTACAAAGTGGTCGTAGGGTCAAACGTGAACCTAATGAACTCTGATTGACTTGAAGATTTGCTCTAATGTTCTTTTATGTTCAGGGACACTGTCTTCCAAATCTTCAAAAACCTGGGGAAATTGAATTTATAAAACGCACTTTGGTTGTAAACTATGTAAGTCCTATTTCTCGAACCTCTTTATAAAAGCTTTTTAATATATGTGATGATATTTGTGAATGTGTTTGTAGAGGTAAGTGTTAGCCCTAAGTTAGACTGGGAATAGCTAGGAAGGAAGCCAAGTTGAGATATGTTTAGGCTTAAGGTGTAAGATGTTGTGGATTATTGTTGTGTATGATTGCACCTTGTATGAAATTTACATGATCTATGTCTGTTTGAATGATGTTTACATGATTTATGTGTGTGTGAATGATGGATGTGTTTGATTAGAGTTTAGATTTAGGACATAAGAAGTAGATTTTGATGTTAGAGTAGAATTAACACTTTAAGGTAATAGTGTCTAGAGCGTATTAGTGCCCTGTCCAACCTTCGAAGTAGGATTCCGGAGGGAAGCCAGCTGACCTTAGAAATATGTTAGAATAGTAGCCTAGAGGTTGACCCGAATTAAACCATAGTCGACACTCTTCAATGAGTGCCTGAGTCTTGTGGCACATTCCTGCTGAATGATATGCCAATTCTAAGTGGGGGAGTAGAACCAAAGTGAAGTAAGTAGTGTAGCTTAGAAAAACCTTCTTCTGGGATGGTTCTCCATGTGAAGGAAGTTGAACGGAATTTCGGGGACGAAATTCCAATAAGTGGGGGAGAATTGTAACATCCATAATTTAATTCTCAAGTTTAATTAGGAGATTAATGGACTTAAGAGGTGAAGAATGGTAGGAAAAACCCAGTGATAGACCTTAGAACCAAGACTAGTTAGAGAATAGTTAAAGTTTCTAATAGGGAGAAAAATTAGGATTTTAATATTTAGAGCTCAAAACCCAAAACCAACTGTTGGATTTGAAGATAAGTATGTTAGGAAGGTTATCTTCAAATTTGAGCAAGATCCAACGGTCAACGAAGAAGTTATGGCCATTTGAATTGCGAAAGGTGCTGTCATTTTTAACATTGGATATCTATATCCAACATGGGATATCGATATTGGATATCGACTCTGCTGCACCAATTTTTAAGTCGGGAAACACGAATTTTCACTCATTTTTCATGGTTTTCTTCCCTTCCTTCCACGAGCTCTCTCCCTCCCTCAACCCTAATGTTTCCAATCGACCAAACCACCCCAATTTACATGAAATCAACATCACAAATCGGTTCCCCATCAACTTCTAGCTATTTTCCCTCACATAAATCACATATATCTCTCTCTTTCATTCAAATCGCAATTCACCCACCAAAACCTAGGTTTGTGCAATCACTGCCACAAAGCTTCTAAATGTTCAAGGAGTCTTAGAATATGTTGGAGAGCATGGAATAGGAGGCTAAGGAGCTAGGTTTGGAGTTTTGTAAGTGGGTTCCAAGAGAACCCTATTTTCCTCTCTCTCTCTCTCTCTCTAAAAGGTAAGGGGAGTCTCTTTTCCGCACTTTGAGTTAGGGATAGTTAGAGCTTATAATAGGATTTGAGTTTAATAGTTAAGTTGGGTTGTGGGAGCCGGATTAGGATGTGATTAGAATTAAAGAGGGATGATTATTTTATATTGATTAATGTTGTTACTTTGTAATCCGTTAATGTTTGATCTTTTTGTATATTAATTAAGTAGGAAGTGAAGAACCTTAGGGAGATGATTTATTTTAAGCACTTTGAGACATACCTGAGTATGTCGACTGATTTGTGGATATATGTGAATGTTAAAGGTTGTATGTGTTAATTTGATTTGATGATGGATAGTGGGTGATGTGAATGGCTAATTAAAATAATAAGAAGGATAATGAGAGCATGAAAAAGGAAATGTAATGAAAATAATAATAATGGAAGAAAGTAGTGATTATGATATGTAAATTGGAGAGGACTAAGGTTATGAGTTGGAATATATGATAATAAAGGAAAATGGTTGTAAGGGCTAATGTTAAGGGCGATTTATAAATATTCTGTGATTGGAATGATTTATATTTATGCATATTGTGATTATTATTGAAATTGCGTTGATGGTTATAATAAATGGACTGGAAATTGAATGTGAGACTACATGTGGAGGCTTATGATGTTTTGTGCATATTTGTGGTCATGGATTGAAGTTGATTATGACTTATATGAATGGATTGGATTGTTGATTATTTGGAATGGACTATTGTTTAACTGAAAGTAGTAAAGATAACTTATGTGGAAACTGATCAGTGGGCCCCGGAACACTAGGTACCCGGCTAGGTGTTCCAATTACCTGTTAGGGCCAATTACCTGCCAGGCCAATTACCCATCAGCCCAAACCGCCCTGTAGGCACCGGGTAACCCACAGGATCAGTTTTCCACACCAATAATTTGACTAAATAAATGGATTGGTAAAAGTACATAGTCCTACAGGTTATGGTCTGGATGGGTGTAAAGTCCTGGGCATGTGTTCCAAGTCCCTAGACAGGTGTGCCAATTACCTAGCGGGTATCCAAATCCTAGTGGTGTACGGTAAAAATGGAAGTGTTTGCAGATCACTGTCTGTGGTTGCTTACACTGTGTGTGTAGATATCTGCTTGGGGTTACACACATTAATGGAAAATGAATAATGAAAAGGTAAAAAGGGAAAGGGAAGTTTATGTAGATCTCTGTTTGAGGTTACATAAACGAGATGGAGTGTATGCAGATCACTGTTTGTGGTTGCATACACAGTGTGTAGATCTTTGTTTTGGGGTTACACACAATGGTAAAGTGTAGATCTCTGATTGAGGTTACACATAATGGAAAATGAATAAAGGAAATAAAAATGGAATTGATAAAGGAATTAAAGGGAATAAATAATGAACATGGTATTGGAAAGGATTTAGGAAAGGAAAAAGGGATAATGGAAAATGGATAAAAAGGAATGTATAAGGAAATAGGAATGGAATGAATTGGTTGATCCCTGACTTGATTTGATTGTTAATCTTGAGTTTATATTATGAGCTTTAAATTATCCTGTGATTCACTGTGTTGTGAAAAGGTCTCACCCTTATCTGGTTAACATTTTAGGTGTTTGCTAAGGAGCTTATGGATCAGAGTGGCGCAGCGGATGGCTGGAAAGAAGGAACGATAGTTATGCTATCTATATTGTAAATGGATGCCCAATATTAATTTGTAAACTTTATTTGTGAAAGGAAATTTTTAAATACACTATTTTAAATATAGACTTTTAATTATTATTTTGTATATAAAATAAGGGTGTTACACCTTATCCCTGTTGTAAGTCGAGTGCATGCCCCGGTGCTCGGGTCCTCCAAGGGTAGAGGGACTAGTCGGCCCGAGTCCGTTGGGGTGAATGTTTGGACATGTGCTCGGCCTGTATAAGCACGATCCTTTATATAACCAAGTCTGATCGACCAGCTACAAGAGAGGTTGGACCAAGAGTTGGTCCACCACAATGCTAGAATTGTCTTGCAAATTCTTATGATTTGGATTGAAATAGCTTGAATGCATGGATTTATGTAATGCATACCTGAAAATTAATGTCTAAATGTCATGAGAAATGGATTAGTAATTGATTAAATAGGCTGAATTGCAAATTTACATCAATGCAGTCATGTATAACCGGTTGTGTGACAAGCTTAACCGGTTATACAGTGTAATCTTACATAGATTTGATAGCAAACCCTTGTTAAACCAAGAAACCAACTACTACTTCAATTCCAATGACCATAGGACCTATGATAGTGTTATAAAAAGGGCATACACTCTTAATTGGATTTGGACATGGAAGAATGAAAAATTGGTATGAGCCCCTCAACGCCATGCATGATAACTAAAATGGGCATGGAGTTGGACGAGATATTTTTTTCCATGCTTGGGAATTTGGAGGCCTACTCACGATAATAATGTTTTCCCATGCATTTGGATTTTTTTTTTTTTTTTTTTTTGATTGGGGCAGGTCCTTACGCACATGAGTAGGAGAAGGTTGTTTGGGAGAGAGAACATGCAGTCGTTTCTTCTTAATCCAAACAGGTTTCGGCTACTTGACTTCCCGTTGATCATGCTTCTTGGTGGACCCCGTAACAATAATATTAGGGTATCCACCAACTAGTACCCGGATCTGGTTTACCCAGAATCTGACTCATTCAGTTCGACCCAATTGAGGTCGCACTAAGCGATAGGAGTCTCCTAGCGGGGGTTGCTCCATACCTAAAGCTCGAACTCGAGACCAGTTGGTTAAGGGATTAAGTGAGCTACCACTTGACCAACCCCATGCTGATTTCAGGTATTTTTTTTATTAGCAGCTTTGAGAGAGTAAAGGATTTTTTTGTTATAAGGAATATGGGTGGTGATTTTAATATGCGATCCTTTTAGTCTACGTTATTTTTTCTTGACCATAATTCAATCAGCATGAAGGCTCTTCCCGAAAATATGGAGCTGTGGATTTTGGGTCGTACTGAGAATCTTATTGATTGATTCCTTTCCGTGATGGTGGATGCCACTCCTAATGTTCCCATCAGTAATAGGGTTAGCACCACCGTTGTGCTCCTTAGGTGATCTATTCTCACCCTAATCAACATGAACCTTTGTATTGTTAGTACCTACAACTTCTTGTGTTTCTGGAGAAGTACAGGTCCTAGCTAAATGACCATAGCAGCTACATGATGCACATATGAGATGAAGACCCTCGTAAGCCACTTGGTACTAGTGGCCCTCTAACCATACCTTGCCAACCGCAAGTTGGGTTAGATTGATCTTAACAGACACCCTACATATTCACCTCGCACTACATTTAACGTTTTCGTGTTCACTCTTATTGGAACCCCAATTGCCTCTCCCATTAGCATAAAAACACTTTCGTTGAAAATACATCGGATTAAGCCCCATGAATCTAGCCCATACTAGTGTTTGTGACACACGAGCCACCAAAGGATGCCATATATATTTATCAATACACCTAATTCGACCTAACCTATTTCCACCCCTAGTTACCATATGTAGAACAGACGACACAAATACATTTTACTTTGAAGTTAGAACAATACAGTGTATATACTCAACCACGTTCTATTTGAATACTGAATCGAGATGTTTAAAGCTAAAACAATTTCAAAAAAATTGTTATGTTCAAGAAGTAAAAGGAGGGGAATTCATCTGTAAAAGGGGGGGAATTCATCTGGCACTGGAGTATGCATGTTGAGATGCTTTCTTCACCATAGCAGCATGCTTTTGTCCTTGAAGATGATAATTATAAACTACATCACTATTGCACACCACATTACATACAGCACATACTCTAACTGCTTCAGAAGCTGCCCCCCCTTCAAGAACCTTCTTTTTCTTTATCTCCAAATTCTCTGGGGTTTCAACTGTTTTCCTCTTACTCTTTTTTGCACTGGCAGATTTGCTGTTGTCATTCTGTACTTTTGGCCCTATAAAAGGATTAGAGGGTCCAGATGGAAGATGAATCCGAGGTAGGTTTAATGATTCTCTTAGTTTCTCCAAGTTCTTCTTGTGCTTCTTTCCCAATTTATGCTGGTCCAGAACCTCCTTGCTGGTGCATTCAATCTTGCAAACATCACAATTTGCAGGTGGTACAATCTTAGTTTTAGGTTTCTTAGGGTATTTCTTCCATGTTCCATTGCCATGAGGTTGAGTAGCAGGATTGATCAACCATGCCATGTTAGGATTTGTAACAGCCAATTGTTCTGAGCCATTTAATGGCATGGAGATGTCCTGCATGGTTATGCTGATTAGTTCCGGTTCATGATAACAAACTGAAATTGAAAATGAGATGACTGCTTATAATTTTCATCCCATTCCCTTCTGCTGCTTGAGCTTCACACATTCACTATTCATTTCTCATTCTAAGGAAAACACAAAACATGCATAAAGTAATGTAAACTTCATATTTAAATTTAAATCCTTCTCGATTAAAAGAAAATTAAAAAAAAAAATACTTGACACCATCAACCAAGACTCCAACCAGAGTTTTCTAATAAAAAACCAAAAGAGTGTGATGTTAGCTACCAGAATTCAGATACATGTTGAATGTGGAGCAAGTATGATGCACACAATCAAATTCTACCACGTTGCTGCCAAAAATTTACCATTCAAATGTATATAGTTGGTGGGATCTTGTTTAATCTTTTTCATTTCATATACCTTTTAAACTTTACTCGGATAAAATTTTCCGAATGTACAAAAGAAAATGAATGAAAGAAGGAAAGGGCAATGATATGCAAAATGGAGTGCCTAGCAACTTGATACCCATAGCGATTATGAGTAAATTAAAAACCACCAACCATTCAACTTCAGAAATATATATTAGAATAAAATTTGAAATTCTTTAAAGTAAATTTGTTTAAAAAATCCTTAACATCAGATTATTTTGACAGAAAAGTAGCTGATATCTAGATAACAGTTAAAAGACCTTATCTCCAATTTTTAGAACATTACAGCAAACAGACTATATAATTTGGGTTATTCTAACCTATGCACCTAGTGCATTGGATAACTATACATTAGGAGTAAACTTGTGTTGAACAATCATATCTTGACTCATTAAACATATCATTTTTTCCCAAAATACTTTTTAAAGTATGTTTAAACCTATCATGAAACATATCTTGCACCAAGAGCATAGGTTAGAAAAACCCATATAATTTAACCTAGGGTCTTGCTAGGCCATTGGTTAAGGTTTCAAGAAGAGAAAACCATGTATCGGAAAGCTAAAACAAACACTTTCACATATAAAAACTTTACCAGTTCCCCATAAAACATTTCACTTTTTGAATCCTTAATCAATGCGCTTAAGGTACTGATTAGCATTCTCATTTAACCTATAGTCCAATAGTATACCCAATCAATTGGAATCCCATAAAGCACCATTAAATACAAAACCCCTGTATAATCATAGCTGCAATCTAGTTATAGTCTACCGTATAAATTCTACTCCTTCCGGTCATACATGTAGATCATTTTGGAAAATTTTACGTCCACCAAGAAAGAGGAATAATTTTGTCAGTGGCAGTAAGAATGTAAACATTTAATATACCTTTTCAAAACTACCCTTATAATTGTTATTGGAATTCTAAAATGTGCATTGACTTAATATGAGTGTTTCAGGAAAAAAGTAATTAAATGTTATTGAAAATTGAAATAAGGTCTTAGAAAGAGGACCAAAAATAAGTTCTCAACGGGGCCTTACATATAGGACCAGAGGATGTGTAACATAACATCTGATGGTCATTTTAGAAAGAAAAATAATTAAACATTTAAATGCTTAAAACAGAATAGCTCAGCAAAATTGTCAAACTAGGCTCTTTTCTTTTGAAATATATTATCCACATAAATCTCTTTGTATTCTGCCTCGCATAATCCAAAACTCCAAACAACATAAAAAGTAAGGCAAGTAGTTGCACCATTTCGCACAAACTAAGAGCAAAGAAAATCAATTATCATCTAAAATATATAAACTACCACAACACTTTAACTAGTTGCCACTAAACAAGGAAACCATCTACACTCTACATTTGCAACCAAATTAGTTGGACATGTGTAGAGTGTAGTTGTAACCCTATATCCCTGAGGAATCGTATCATGTCTCGTGCCCTATCGTGCTTCCTGATGAATCAATACTGACCTTGATAATATCCAAACTCATACACATACATAAACCTAGGGAGAATTTTGCCCCTTAACTCAATTCAAATCAGATTAATCGTAGTCGAAAGAAAATTCCTGATACGAGTCTCATAATAATGAAAAAGAATATTAATGATATCATTTACCAAAACACAAGTGGCTAGGTAGATACTCCCCCAGTTTGGACATATTCGATTGGACATATTCGATTTATGAGGGGAGCGCTCAAGTGGCTAGGTAGATACTCCCCCAGTTTGGCAAGACTCGCCAGGTCCAATGTGGCCGAGTGAGTCCCAGATTCTGGGTGTGTATATATATATATATATATATATATATATATATATATATATATAAAAGAAACATGAAAGAAACGCAAACTTACACTTACAGCAGCATAGCTAACAGGGTCTGCACCATACTGCCTAACAGCCTCTCTAGCAGCCCAATTCTGGCCATTGAGGTCCACATAATAACCGGAAGCCACAGACAACGCCGTTGAATCGGCCACATGGCCGTGAGCATAGGACGAGTAATTGGCAAGGGTTTCATGACCCAATTGGGCAATTGAATTCGCATTTGTTAACGGGGCATAGGAATCAACCCCAGGAGGGTTGAGAACAGGTTCCAGAGAGGATTGAGGGACAGAGGAGGAGGAAGAAGGAGGGTTAGGGTAGATGTAATGAGAGTACGAGGGTACAGAAGGTGCGAAAGAGGGAACTGGGGTTTGGGGTTGGGGTTGGGGTTGTTGCAATTCAGGCCAAGCGCTGTAGTTCATAGTTATGAATGAATGAATGAATGTGGTTATAATATATCTATGAGGTTTTCAATGGCACCGATTAGAAGGAAAAAGGTGGAGAGAGAATGGAAACACATGAAAAGCAAAATTTTCTGGGATTCTCCGGGACAAGTGGAGGCCCAGTTGCACTGAAGTGATATATATAAGAGTGGGATATGGGGATTTGTATTTTCACCCTGATGATCCATTTTAAAAATTGGGTTAGAATAGGAATTGGATTTTGAAAATGAAATTTTGGTGTTTGGTTATATACTTAAATATTCTGAATTGAAATCACAATTCCAAATTCAATTACATGGAATTAGATTATAAATAAAAGAGTGAAGGGACACTTTGGTATCTCAGGTTTTTCGACAGGGACACTTTAGTCCCTCAAGAAATTTAATTCATTTTTAGTTCCCAAAGTTTTCCAAAAGTACCAATTTAGTCCTTGTCCTATTTCCGCTAGCCACTTCGTTGAGGGACTAAATTGGTACTTTTGGAAAACATGAGGGACTAAATTGGTACTTTTGAAAAACATGGGGGACTAAAAATAAATTAAATTTTTTGAGGGACTAAAGTGTCCCTGTCGAAAAATTTGAGGGACCAAAGTGTCCCTTCACTCTAAATAAAATTATAGAAACTCAATTTTTATCGCTAAGCATCATAATTACAATTTCATACTTTATAGAATTGAGTATCGTGACTCTAAAAACAAAATATACTGCCTTTATACTAATCCATCCTAAAGGTGACAATTCGGGCAACCCCTAGTTGGGTTCCAGCTCAGGCCATGATCGGGTTGAGTCAAAAAGGCCCAAATGTAAAATATCTAGTAAAAACCGGTAGCGGGCCACCTTTTAACTAGTTCGAGCAAGGTTTTTAGGTGGTATTAGTGGATCAAATCAAAACCTGATTGATTATGGTTTTATTAAAGCAACTCAAAAAGGCCCAAGATCTATTTGGGTCGTAATTTGAAAGTCTAAACCTGCCTAATTATCGGGCTTGTACGGGACGACCTAATTGGATTGGGCTTTTTTATCGGCTCTAGTCCACCCAAAGTTTTTGTCTTCCCCTGCTCTTCACTCTAGGAATCTTCTCATTTTCATGACTCTCTTTTCTCCTTCACTCTATTATCTACCATCGCTAAAATATGTGAATCCTAGTAGCAAACTACTCCAATGTCGATGGCTGCTACACATACAAAAGGTTGTTGCGGCAACACATACAAATAGTCACGACGCGAGGCTCAAACTATGGAATATAATTAATTTAATTTTTTGAATTCTACATCTTATGCCCAAACAACAAAATTAGAAATTAAATTTGGAATTTCATTTCTACATTTTTATTTTTTAAACAATCTAAACATTTAAACTGTAAGGATTTAAATTTCTTAATTTAATAATTATATTTACATATGTATTTATTTATGTAAAAACGAGGTATGAGTAATGATTTATAACTATTTTCTTAGTGTATATATATAGTTATGTTTGAACGAATATATGTGATTTTATTGTATAAGTCGTTTGGTAAAGGTATTTGTGGTTTATGAATGTACTTGTTGTGTTGCGGATAGGTGGATGCTCGACTAGGGTTTGTTGTTTGTGTTTGTGTGCCGAGATTGCAAAAAGTTCGAGTGTGTCCTCGTGTCTTGATCTCAGTCGAGTAATTGATTAGAGAGTTCTAAGAATGGGTTTTGAGTTCAGGAGCCGGCCTTTAGTGTTAGTACTCGGAGGATTCCTATCGTGTTTCGTCAAAGTTCCAGAAAGTGATAGGTTTTATAAAGCATTAGATGAGATCCGACTAAGTGGTTAAGCCCCGAGTGGTAATAGCCTTAGACTAGTGAGGTTAGAGAGTTGCCTTAAGTCGTTCGGGTTAGAACGAGTAATAGAAAAGGGTAAAGTCTAAGGTTTCGTTCGTAGTTTCGTATGATTTTCGTGTTTTAAGAATTATGTGTTTGATGTTTTGGAATTGTGATTTTATGGTTGGAAATGTAATTTAATGTTGTGCATGTTTGATTTAGTGTTAGAATGTTTTAGGAACCTTTAAATCGAGTTAAAAAGTGCGAAAATCGTAGTTCAGGGCGTTTCAATGCGCCCAGGTACGGGTTTGGTGCGCCCATGCTCACCAGGTGTGTATCAAATGCACCAGACAGAGCACCTAGAGCCCAGGCATGGCGCGTCTCGTGCCCAGGCGCGCGCGGAACCCAGTTCCGCACCAGGTGCAAGCGTGGTGCACGCTCAGGCGCATAGTGTAACACCCCAAAATTTTAATCCCCGATTAATGAAATGTTAATTATAAAATTAATTATAATTAATGATTTCTATTTTAATCCTTGATTAAAATTCTGTGTTATGTATTTAGGAGATGTGTTTGAATTTATTTAATAAATATAATTATGCATGAAATAATTATTTTGCATATTAGTCCCTGGGTTGGGACCTAGAAGCAATTATAGGAAAGGTTTTGGAGGGAAAGTAAATAAAATTATTATTTTTCAAAAACTGGGCAAAACACTTGAGTATTATTCTGGATACTCGAGTATTTTGGACAGAGTTGCCCGAGTTAGTGCGTTTGGTGAGTCATCATCAACGATTTTGTTTCGTTGACACGAAATCGCTACCCTTCCACGTCCATGGAGGTCGTGTCGTCATGCATGCACTCAATTGAAGCCTATAAAAGCTAAGCAACACCGAATTTGTGGGGTATTTGGCCAAAATTTGGGTTGTTGCTCAAGTTAGGGTTCTGAACTCGTTTCCTTCGATTCACCCCATGTATTTCGATTCAAACCACAAATCATACACTAATACAAAGCTCACATCACGAGCTTTGTATAGACACTAAAATCGTGAGGTTTGAGTGAGTGTGGTGGAAGAATTAGAGCTTGGAAGTTGGGGCTGTTTTCTGTCAAGTGGTTCTGGGAGCTCACTTTGATTCCAATTTTTGGTAAGCTCACGAGTCTTTTGAGCCTCAATTCAATTTCTTTAGTTAGTAGAGGTTACATAGAGTATAGAAATACTAATTGTAAGAACTACAATCGGTGGGTGAAATAACTAGGAGACACTAGGAGAACACCTAGAAGGAGGGGTTGAATAGGTGTTAGAGAAGCTTTGAAAGATTTTCGAAAGAAACGAATCGAAACGATTAAAACAAATGATTTTTACAAGATTTTCAGCACTTAATCGATTAACAAAACTTATTAATCGATTAACACTTTTAAAAACACTTAGTTAATCGATTAATCAAACAAGTTAATCGATTATTTACGAAAGCTTGATTTTGGTTAATCGATTAACACTTTTAGTTAATCGATTAATCACTGTTAAAACTGAAAAATCACTTTTCAATTGAATACGAAAATCAATCAATTAACACATAAGATCAGAGATTAAGCGGAATTGATTAACACCAATATTCTTATTGATTACCTAGGTTATGAAAATGATTTTCCCCAAATCAATTTGCACAATTAAGATTCAATTCAATCAATTATGAAAATCAATCTTTTCTAGGTTTTCAACCAAGAACAAATGAAATGACTTGAATGTAAAGAGTTAAGAGTTTAGAGATACGACACAGAGATTTATCCTGGTTCACTTTCATCCACTTGAAAGCTACATCCAGTCCCCTCTTCAACCAAGAGAGATTCTTCACTATGAGGAATTAGAGTTCTCAAATTACAAGCAAATGCCTCTCAAGATACCCCACTTGATAGCCTCCAAGAGATACCACACTCTTGTCTTGCAACCCTATTGAATCTAATCTAACCTCTTCTCTTGCTTGCCGATATCCCCACAACAAGTCTTCCAATTTGCTTTGAGATGCTTCAAAGACTTCCACTTGCTTGATGATGCCTCACACCAAGACCTCCAATTGCTTGTTAACACAACAAGACTTCCAAGATAACTTTGCTTGATGAACAACCACCAAGTCTTCCTTGTGTTGTAGAATGTTTGCCTCCTTTGCAATGATTACAACCTAATTGAAAACAATAACAATCCTATGAATCTCTTTCAAGAACTATGAAAATATCAACACAAGAGATTCAAAGATTCTTGATCAAAGAATGTAAAAGTAGAAAGCTTTGATCTATGAAAGTGAGAGAGAATAGTGTGGCTTTGATCTTTGTAAAATTGATGTAAAAATGATACTTGTTAATCACAATGATTAGGAAAAGGTTTATATAGAATACCCAAAAGTTAGGATCATTGAAAACTGATTTTGAGAAGTTAAAAACGTATTTTAAAAACCAGCACTGCAGGTGTTAATCGATTAACCACTGTAGCATGTGTGTTAATCGATTAACTTAACCCATTAATCGATTAACCACTGTTCAAATCAATTAAAAACTTGTTTTCTCAAAACTAAACCTTTCCTTTCAAACCTTTAAGCCACCTATTGTTTTTAGGTTAAGTGAAAACTCAAATTATGATATAATCATAACCTTGTTAGAGATTCACCACCCTCTAAAGACTCTACCCAAACTCACAAACTAAAAGACTCAAACTAAAGATATTACAATTTAATACAAATTGAATCTTCATGAGCTTGCTCTCTCTTCATCATTTGTTGTTTGTTGTTGATTGATGAACTTCTTCATACTTGAGCTTGATCACAAACACTTGTAGCTTGTTCAAAACCTTTGTCATTATCAAAACCTTCTCACTGGATCTAACACTAATTTCCCCAATTGTTATCTCTGTCTTCCATGTAAACCAATTCAATCTTGGTGATGCACTCAAAACTGTCTTGCATGTGGTACTTAAAGCTGTCTTTCGTGTTGGAGAGCTTTTTTTGCCGAAATTTTCTGTTAGTGCACGTCTGAGAGGTAAGGGGAAGTTGTTTTATGCACTAGATGGAGTTTGAATTTCATTATTTTCATTAGAGAGCCACCAAGAGGCTCTAAGGGCTTAGATTGAATAGGAACTTTGGTTTAGAGACCAATTCATGCTCTATGGTTGTTGTGAGCAAGTTTCATATGATGCATGCAAGCTGTAATGAACACTATTTCATGAGTTTGTTGATTATTTTGCAATTTGAGGTGTTAAGTTGTGAAATTGTATGTTTTATGCATTAATGATTGATTCTCTGTCAAATCTGTAATTTGATATGAATTGAGTATTGTAACATGTTCATTATATGGTATATGAACTCTGTTGATCATTGGATTGGACTAAAAATGGTTAGAATTGAAAATGGTGTATTAAAACCAAGATTTCAGTCTGTTCTGCAACAAAAGACTCGAGTATTAGGCTGGTTACTCAAGTGAAATTATGGTAAAACAATGTATTTTGAGCAAGAACACTCGAGTACCATGCCCAGAACTCGAGTAATCGAGTGATGCATGAGATATGTTAAGGTAAACCACTCAAGTAATGCAGGGGTCACTCGAGTATTCTGGAAATGATGAAGAACACTCGAGTAACTCATGAATCACTCGAGTATTCTTATGAATCTGAAACCCAAATCCCCAGAAAGACATGAACACTCGAGTAGTCTGAAGAACACTCGAGTAATCTAGAAATAGTTGAAGAACACTCGAGTCTTCTGGAGAACACTCGAGTAATTTACCCAGAATCTTAAAAATACCATTTTAATTCTGAATCATTTAATTAATAATTGAATAAAAATAATCCAAGGGATCTGGACTTAAAAGAAATTGATTAATATGAGTATACCGTTTGGATGACAAGATGTGCTCGGGTGGCACGTTATATATTAACCAATTTCCTTTAAGCTTAAAAATGATGCATTCATTTTGGAGTTTGGATGGTAGGTCGTTTATCATGTTCTGGTAACATGTGGAGGGCCTCTAGGAGTGCCAAAACGCTTGCTTGATGACACGTTGAAGACGTGGTCGGCTTAATGGATGCCGATATGGTTAAATTGTTTGGATGACAGTCCGTTTGGATGACGGGATGTGCTCGGGTGGCACGGATTCCAAGCTTGTCGTGTACATTCTTGGTGAATGTACGAAATGTTGTATACCTAGGAATACAACGCACTAGTGAGTGCTGGGTTTTCAGGGATGGACGTCAGAGAGTGACATAGATTGACGGAGATAGGTTTGAGAGCTAAATTCATGCATCATGCCATTCATTTAAATTAACTGTGATAAATGAAACAAGTGTGAGCATCCTACTTGCATTCAATAACTGCTAAGTGCTAAATGTGATTGTTGTTCATTGTTGCATATTTACATATTGTACATTTCTGCTCTATTGATTATGTGTATAGAATTGCTTACCCCTATGCCCTTGTAGGTGATGTCTCGCTACATTGCTTGCATCGAGATCCGGTCACTTCCTAGTGGCACATGGATCTATGAGGACCATCGCGCGGTGTTCGAGGGGGAGGTAGAGATTACCTTCTACCACCCGAACCCGCTGATTCGATTTCGTCCTCGTAGATTTAGGATTCCCATCATATACACTATGCATGTACCCTCGTTTTACACATATCATGGACCACCTCCCACACGACCAGCTCGCTCTTATCACAGTTTCCGTTTTCGACCTACCCGCTCACACCCATTTTCCTTTAGAGTCGTCCGCGATGAGACTCCCCCTTCTGATCCGAGGAGCCCAGTCAGGGTCACACCATCTCCTGACCCTGTACCCAGTGGTAGGGTACACTCTCCATCGGACGAGATCGAGGAGGATCCCGTGGAGGACGAGAGCGGAGGTGAGCCTGTCGCACATTCTACTGGGAGTGAATCGAGAGATGATGATCCCTAGGTATGTGCATATGGTATATGATGAGGATCGGGGGATCCGATGTGGTGTTGCCGTGGAGGAGATTTTGCTGCTGCTGTTGATGGGGATGTTTCTTTTGCTACATGGAGACTGCTACTACCATTACCACTACTACTACTGATGCTGCCAGATCTATGTGACCACCTCTAGAGTTCATATTTTGATATGCATATATTTTGTAGATATGCTCTTGAGAGCTCTAGGGCTAAGGTTATATTATGATGTAGATTTGTTATGGACTTGTTGGACCTTGGAGACTTGACTACTGGGACTATGTATTACTTGACCTATATCTATATATATATATATATATATATATATATATCTATATATAGCTTATGTTCATATTTTTAACTGTGCATAGTCCTACTCTTTCCGCTTACTCTGATAAAGATTAATTAACGGATTCGGTTGTATTATGTAAATGGTATCAGTTCGGTAAAAGAAAGAATGGATATGCATCGTCTAATTTTACAATGTCAATACATTTTCGAAAGAATCGATGCTATCCGGATTCTTATTTTAGCAAACACCGAATTCAATACAATGTTTCAAATAATACTAATTATTCTCTCCAAGAGCTCCATATCTTGATTGTGCACCCGCTTGTAAAGAAAATTTTATTTTTACATTTTATAAATACTTACAAGTCCATATATTATCCGATTTAATAGTCTAATTACTATAATAAACTTGAGGTAATAAGAAGGGTGTCACACTGAGTGGTATCAGAGCAAAAGTCAGATCCTGTAGTAGTGGAAGTAGTTTCAGAAAGGTAGCCATCAACATCAAGCAGGTATCCGCAGGGCATATTTATTGTTATGAATGCTTGTATCTTGTCTCTTCTGAGCACAAGACACAGTAGAATGTGGATTTAAAGTTATAAGCTATAGCCTTAGTATAGGTGGTGTGAGGAATGTTTCATTAGTTCAACATATGTGACCATGGGCATATAGAGCAGGTCTATTATGGCAACTAGAAACCAAAATCATACAAACGCGATGTTAGAAAGAATAACCACGGTGTTGGAGACCATGCAGCAACAATCTCAGCAACCACCTCAGCCGGTTAATCCACCTCATCAATGCAATGTGGGTAACACTGAGGCGAAGAGCCTGACTGATTTTAGGAGTTGTAACCCACCTAAGTTTGAAGGAGGATTTAGACCTGAGGAGGCCAACAAGTGGATTCACACCATGGACAAGATTCTGAGGACTTTGGACTGCACGGAAGCTCAAAAAGTGGCATATGCAACCTACATGCTGGAAGATGAAGCTGAGAATTGGTGGAATCACACAGTTCAGCTTCTACACTATGAAGGAAGAGAGGTGAGTTGGGGTGTATTTATGGAAAAATTCGTCAATAAATATTTCCCTGAAGATTTGAGGAGAAAGAAAGAAGTGGAGTTTTTACAACTAAAGCAAGGGAGCATGAGTGTGGGAGAGTACGCAGCCAAGTTCGAGGAATTGATGAAGTACTCTCCATACTATCAAAACAACCTCGATGAAAGGAGTAAGTGTATCAAGTTTGAGGGAGGCTTGAGGCCTAAGTTGAAGTCAATTTTCAGCTATCAACGAATTCAAAGCTTTCCTACACTGGTGGACATGTAGGATGTATGAAGATGACAAGAAAGCTGAAGAGTTGCAAATCTCATAAAGGAAGGACAATCAGAACTATGGATCCCAGAGGCGTAAGAGTTTCAACAACCGAGGCAAGGGTCCGTATGATCACCGAGGGAAAGGCAAGGGGAAGGTTGGTGGTTCGGATGGAAGAAATTTTTGGAGCGAGGCTCCATTCTATGACAAGTGCAAGCGCCATCATTATGGCCGTGTTTGTCGGGGAACAAGTGGTTGTTTCAACTGTGGGAAGCCGGAACACTTTGCGAGAGACTGCAAGGAACCGGTCAAAGCGAATTCAAGAGGGATTGCTGATAGGCCTATGGCTCAAGGAAGGGTTTTCACTCTTAGTGGTGTGGAAGCAAGCCGATCTTCTGATCTGGTGCAAGGTAAATACTTGCTAAATGGTCAGCTCTGTAATGTCTTGTTTGATTCTGGTGCAACGCATTCATTTGTTTCATATGAATGTGTAGATCGTTTGGGTCTATCTATGTCTGAATTGCCATATACTCTGAAAGTAGAAACCCCTACCAATGCTCCTGTAGTTGTTTCTAGAGCATGTCTTAACTGTTGTATAGAAGTGTTAGGACAAACCTCTAAGGTAGATCTGATCTGTTTACCCTTATCACAATTGGATGTGATCTTGGGGATGGACTGGTTGAGTCAAAACCAAGTGACCATCGATTGTGGCAGAAAGATTGTAACCTATAGGAATCCGAAACCCTCTGGTTACATGTGCCTGTTTAACACTGAAATAGAGGAGAATGGTCCAAGGTTGGAAGAGATTCCTGTCGTCAGAGACTTTCCTGAGGTATTCGCTAATGAGATACCTGGTCTGCCACCAAGAAGAGAGATAGAATTTGGCATCGACTTAGTTCCGGGAGCTGGTCCCATTTCTATCGCTCCTTATAGAATGGCACCACCGGAAATGGCTGAAATGAAGAAGCAGATTGAAGAGCTATTGCAGAAGCAGATGATCCGACCAAGTGTGTCACCTTGGGGTGCTCCAGTTTTATTTGACAAGAAGAAAGATGGTAGTATGAGGATGTGCATCGACTACCGGTAGTTGAATAAGGTCACAATCAAGAACAAGTATCTATTGCCAAGGATAGATGACCTTATGGATCAAGTTCGTGGAGCTTCAGTATTTTCCAAGATTGATTTGAGGTCAGGGTACCATCAGATCAGGATTAGAGAAGAGGATATCTCTAAGACCGCATTTCGATCCCGATACGGGCATTATGAGTATGTTGTGATGCCATTCGGATTGACTAATGCACCAGCTATCTTCATGGACTACATGAATCGAATATTTAGACCTTATTTAGATTCATTTGTGGTTGTGTTCATTGACGATATCCTCATTTACTCTAAGAGCCCGAAGGAGCATGCTGAACATTTGAGGATAGTGTTGAGTATTCTAAAGGAGAAGCAGTTGTACGCCAAACTTACAAAGTGTGAGTTCTGGCTGGAGGAAGTTAAGTTCTTGGGGCATGTGATTTCAAACAAGGGAATAGTAGTTGATCCGACGAAGGTGAGCTCGGTTTTGCAATGGGAGCAACCAAAGTCAGTCACGGAGGTGAGGAGTTTTCTTGGTTTGGCTGGTTACTATAGAAGATTTATAGAAGGTTTCTCGAAGTTAGCATTGCCCTTGACAAAGTTAACTCAGAAAGACCAACCTTTCATTTGGGGCGAGAAGTGTGAAAGGAGTTTCCGAGAATTGATAGAAAGGTTGACATCCTTCCCTGTGTTAGTTTTGCCTGATACATAGAAGAGTTTCGAGGTGTATTGCGATGCATCAAAACAAGGACTTGGCAGTGTTTTGATGCAAGATGGGAAGGTAGTCGCTTATGCCTCGAGACAGCTAAAAGTTCATGAAATGAACTATCCAACTCATGACCTAGAGCTGGCAGCTGTAGTTTTCTCTCTAAAGATTTGGAGACACTATCTCTATGGTACTACGTTCCGAGTGTTCGGTGACCATAAGAGCTTAAAGTACCTCTTCGATCAGAAAGAGTTGAATATGAGGCAGCGCCGATGGATGGAGTTCTTGAAGGATTATGAGTTCGAACTTCATTACCATCCTGGGAAGGCAAACGTGGTGGCTGATGCGTTGATTCGAAAAGCAATGCATATCAGTTCAATGATGGTCAAAGAAGCTGCACTGATAGAAGAATTTAGAGATTTGAGTCTGACAATGCAAGTGGAGCCAACAAGTATCAAGATGGGAATGCTGCAGATTGCCAATGAATTCTTGCAAAGGATTCAAGAATTGCAACAAGACGATGAAGGACTCAAAGAGAAAAGGAAGCTTATGGATGAAGGCAAAGAGTTAGGATTTCAAGAAGGAAAGGATGGAATCCTTCGCTTTAAAACGAGGATTTGCGTGCCTGACAATCTGGAGATAAGGAGAATGATTCTGGACGAAGCACATAAGAGCAAGATGAGTATGCATCCGGGAGCTACCAAAATGTATCAGGATTTGAAGAAAATGTTTTGGTGGCCTGGATTAAAGAAGGACGTGGCTGAATATGTGGCATGTTGTTTGGTATGTCAGAAGGCCAAGGTGGAACATCAAAGGCCAAGAGGAGAGTTACTTCCCTTGGAAATTCCATTATGGATATGGGATAGTATCTCGATGGATTTTGTGTCAGGATTGCCAAGGACAGCCACTGGTCATGATGCAATCTGGGTGATCATGGATCGTTTAACCAAGTCGGCGCATTTCATTCCCGTTAATATGCGCTACTCTTTGGAAAAGCTCACTCAGTTGTATATCAAGGAAGTTGTTTGTCTGCATGGGGTACCATCAAGTATCGTGTCAGACCGCGATCCGAGGTTTACATCAAAGTTTTGGCAAGATCTACATATAGCCTTGGGTTCAAGATTGAAGCTGAGTTCTGCATACCACCCTCAGACTGATGGTCAAACGGAGAGGACTATTCAGTCATTGGAGGACATCTTAAGGGCTTGTACTTTGGAAGGCCAAGGAAATTGGGAGCAAATGTTGCCGCTCGTGGAATTCACGTACAACAATAGTTTTCACACGAGCATTGGAATGGCACCATTTGAAGCTTTGTATGGAAGAAAGTGTTAGACACCGTTATGCTGGTTTCAAGTGGGGGAGAATTCCCTAGTTGGACCAGATTTTGTGCAAGAGACAACTGAGAAGATCAAGATGATACAAGAGAAGATGAAGACGGCTCAAAGTAGGCAGAAAAGCTATGCTGATAGGAGGAGGAAACCTTTAGAGTTTGCTGAAGGAGACCATGTGTTCATTAGAATAGTACCGACCAAAGGTGTTAGTAGAGCCTTGAAAACCCAGTAACTATCACCTAAGTTTATTGGTCCCTACCAAATTCTTAAAAGAGTCGGCCCAGTAGCCTATCAATTAGCTCTACCCCCGTCATTAGCTAATCTTCATAATGTATTCCATGTGTCTCAGTTAAAAAGGTATGTCCATGATCCCACCATTGTCCTTAGAATCCAATCCGATGACCTAGAAATTCACGAGAACTTAACCTTCGAAGCTAAGCCTATTCGCATTGAAGACCGAAGAGTCAAGCAGCTTAGAGGGAAGGATATTTGTCTGGTCAAAGTCGTCTGGGTTTGTGGCGATGTGATAGAGGCATCTTGGGAATTAGAGGATAAGATGCGTCAGGACTATCCTGACTTGTTTGTATAAGTTGAATTTCGGGGACGAAATTCCTTGTAAGTGGGGGAGTAGTGTAACACCCCAAAATTTTAATCCCCGATTAATGAAATGTTAACACTACACCAGAATTAAGGATCAACAACATTGATTTTGGCTTTTCAACAACGAATTTCGGGCGTTGTCAAAGCCGTCGTTGTTAAAAGAACGACAACGCAAATAAACAGCGTTGTTGAAACGAAAGCATTGACAGCACCGTCTTGATATGACGTTGTTGAAACAAAGGTATTAACAACACCGTCTCTAAATAGCGCGGTTGAAAGTAAGGCATTGACAACACCGTTTTCACAAAGCACTGTTGAAACTAAATCATGGACAACGTTGTTTTAAAACGGTGCTGTTGAACTAAAGCATTGACAACACCATTTTAAAACGGCGTTGTCTTATATTCATTTTGCTAGAGTTTTTTTTATTAGTTGCAGTTATAACCGTGGCTAAGTAAGAAAATAAATTTAAAAAAATATATATATAACCACAGATGAATCTGTGGCTAAATCAACACCAATTTACCAACGTTTTATAATATTTTTTCCGACTTTCTAATAAATAATAAACAATTAGAAATAAATAAATAACTATAAAGAAAAAAAATTAAGATCTACATAATAATTTTTTTAAAAATAAAAATTTCATTACAAATAGAGTAAATAAGTACACGACATACTTTCCACAAACAAAATCAAAAACTACCTTAGTCTACGTCAATTTCAAAGTTTTATTAAGAAAGTACATAGCATATGAGCTTTCTTAGTCCCTCTTACAATAAAATTTCCAACACTACATAGCATGTGACCTTTCTTCCATGCATAGCTAAATCGAGACAACATCATCATAAAAAACCATAATCCCCCACTTTATAAAGCAAACTTTCAGTTCCAGTTCTGCAATCGGTATTGCCTGCAAGTTTGTTTAAAAGAAGTTATACAATAATTATATCTATAGTGATGAACACCACATACTTTTATTGGCTTCATATGCTAAAGTATGTCAAGACAGTAAAAAAATGTAAGCAACAATCCTTAAATGAAAAGCATAAGAACATGCTATAAATATTAAAATTCAAGAAATAATAATACCATAAAGTGTAAAAAAAGGTATTCTCTTTCTTAATCTTTGAAATATACTCTTCAATTTTCTCTATATAATTATAAAATCAACATAAGTTCAAAACTTCAACCCAATCCAGAGTCACTATTTTTTTTCCACGCAATTGGATAGAAGAATACACTTTATGCTGACGTTAAATAAGAAATCCTCAGTTAGGGATATGACAAAATGGGTTCAAGGAAATTGGGAGAAAAGATTTTTGTGGATGAGATAATTATAGAAACACATTTAAGATTCAAGTAAGGCACAATCTTATATTTAGAGTAATGCTACAATTCACCTACAATCTTATATTGAGAAAGATTAACTAAAATATCAAAATTTAATAAAAGCAAAACTGCTTCCTGTCATTTACCAATGAATGCTGATCACTGATATACATACAGTATTGACTGAACATATTTATTGAGTTTAATTGGAAAAGGTTCCAATGCAAGAGGAGACTTTAGAAAACTTACCCTGCCTAGGCATTAACGAAGATCCAAAACCAAACTGACTAAGTGAACTTCTTTGCACGCCACTGAAATTAACCACAATACACACACAACATATGTCAATTACTCATTCAATACAACAAACAAACAAACAAAAGGGTGCCACAAATTAAGATTATGAAACATATAAAGAAGAATATAAAGAATTGTTGCATGGCCTGACTCTCGTGACTAATGGTCTTAGACACATTCAAAAAGCAACTTAACAATTCACAAATATTGATTAATGAAGTCGATCTAAAAAGTAAAAGTACAGGGTGATGTGCATATTCCATGTGAAAACCATTAAATTACCCACTAAAGTTCTATTTACATAGACATACACACCTCTCAAGGTTAGATAGAAAAAAAATCTCAATTGAGCAAAAGCAACCGTACTTGTCTGCAACAAAGTATATTCTGTTAAACATCAAATAAATCTAGACAAAATAAATCTTGTAGGATTTCTAAAGACCTTGTATATGCATAGACAAAAATCATGAGGAAAACAGAGCAAAAAGAAAACTGAACTACAGAAGCGCAGACTATAAACTTCAGGATTCAGCTATAATGAATCCAATCTAAAAACACAAAATCATAAGGAATCAGCATTAAAAAATACATTGCAATACAATCTCCAGGTTCCATATTATTTTTGCCCCACAACCAAAATAATAATATCCAGCCTAATAAATTAGACAATAGAACCCAAAAATTTTTTGGCCAGCACCACCCTTCCATTTCTTTCAACAGCAGCAGAGGCATAACGACGCAAAAACAAAAAACCAGAACAGAGCAGCATCCACATTTAGGCATAGTAAGTCACCAACCATTTTTTCTCATACTTAACCTTGCATTCTTTCTCATATCAAGTTCTTCCACTCCAATAAAAAAGACACTGAATCATTAATCATATCATTGTTTGGTCACATCACCCTTGCTTGGTTTTAATCCTCCTAGCAAGCTAATACATCAACATATATATATATATATATATATATGCAGAATCTACTTCAAAATCTGCTGGCTGAGGCTATAGACATAAACAATATGAATGAAGTTTTTCAAGTACATACAGTACCTATAGACATAATTAATGATTTCTATTTTAATCCTTGATTAAAATTCTGTGTTATGTATTTAGGAGATGTGTTTGAATTTATTTAATAAATATAATTATGCATGAAATAATTATTTTGCATATTAGTCCCTGGGTTGGGACCTAGAAGCAATTATAGGAAAGGTTTTGGAGGAAAAGTAAATAAAATTATTATTTTTCAAAAACTGGGAAAAACACTCGAGTATTATTCTGGATACTCGAGTATTTTGGACAGAGTTGCCCGAGTTAGTGCGTTTGGTGAATCATCATCAACAATTTCGTTTCGTTGACACAAAATCGCTACCCTTCCACGTCCATGGAGGTCGTGTCGTCATGCATGCACTCAATTGAAGCCTATAAAAGCTAAGCAACACCGAATTCGTGGGGTATTTGGCCAAAATTTGGGTTGTTGCTCAAGTTAGGGTTCTGAACTCGTTTCCTTCGATTCACCCCCTGTATTTCGATTCAAACCACAAATCATACACTAATACAAAGCTCACATCACGAGCTTTGTATAGACACTAAAATCGTGAGGTTTGAGTGAGTGTGGTGGAAGAATTGGAGCTTGGAAGTTGGGGCTGTTTTCTGTCAAGTGGTTCTGGGAGCTCACTTTGATTCCAATTTTTGGTAAGCTCACGAGTCTTTTGAGCCTCAATTCAATTTCTTTAGTTAGTAGAGGTTACATAGAGTATAGAAATACTAATTTCCCCAATTGTTATCTCTGTCTTCCATGTAAACCAATTCAATCTTGGTGATGCACTCAAAACTGTCTTGCATGTGGTGCTTAAAGCTGTCTTTGGTGTTGGAGAGCTTTTTCTGCGGAAATTTTCTGTTAGTGCACGTCTGAGAGGTAAGGGGAAGTTGTTTTATGCACTAGATAGAGTTTGAATTTCATTATTTTCATTAGAGAGCCACCAAGAGGCTCTAAGGGCTTAGATTGAATACGAACTTTGGTTTGGAGACCAATTCATGCTCTATGGTTGTTGTGAGCAAGTTTCATATGATGCATGCAAGCTGTAATGAACACTATTTCATGAGTTTGTTGATTATTTGCAATTTGAGGTGTTAAGTTGTGAAATTGTATGTTTTATGCATTAATGATTGATTCTCTGTCAAATCTGTAATTTGATATGAATTGAGTATTGTAACATGTTCATTATATGGTATATGAACTCTGTTGATCATTGGATTGGACTAAAAATGGTTAGAATTGAAAATGGTGTATTAAAACCAAGATTTCAGTCTGTTCTGCAACAAAAGACTCGAGTATTAGGCTGGTTACTCGAGTGAAATTTTGGTAAAACAATGTATTTTGAGCAAGAACACTCGAGTACCATGCCCAGAACTCGAGTAATCGAGTGATGCATGGGATATGTTAAGGTAAACCACTCGAGTAATGCAGGGGTCACTCGAGTATTCTGGAAATGATGAAGAACACTCGAGTAACTCATGAGTCACTCGAGTATTTTTATGAATCTGAAACCCAAATCCCCAGAAAGACATGAACACTCGAGTAGTCTGAAGAACACTCGAGTAATCTAGAAATAGTTGAAGAACACTCGAGTCTTCTGAAGAACACTCGAGTAATTTACCCAGAATCTTAAAAATACCATTTTAATTCTGAATCATTTAATTAATAATTGAATAACAATAATCCAAGGGATCTGGACTTAAAAGAAATTGATTAATAAGAGTATACCGTTTGGATGACGGGATGTGCTCGGGTGGCACCTTATATATTAACCAATTTCCTTTAAGCTTAAAAATGATGCATTCATTTTGGAGTTTGGATGGTAGGTCGTTTATCATGTTTTGGTAACATGTGGAGGGCCTCTGGGAGTGCCAAAACGCTTGCTTGATGACACGTTGAAGACGTGGTCGGCTTAGTGGATGCCGATATGGTTAAACCGTTTGGATGACGGTCCGTTTGGATGACGGGATGTGCTCGGGTGGCATGGATTCCAAGCTTGTCGTATACATTCTTGGTGAATGTACGAAATGTTGTATACCTAGGAATACAACACACTGGTGAGTGCTGGGTTGGCAGGGATGGACGTCAGAGAGTGACATAGATTGACGGAGATAGGTTTGAGAGCTAAATTCATGCATCATGCCATTCATTTAAATTAACTGTGATAAATGAAACAAGTGTGAGCATCCTACTTGCATTCAATAACTGCTAAGTGCTAAATGTGATTATTGTTCATTGTTGCATATTTACATATTGTACATTTCTGCTCTATTGATTATGTGTATAGAATTGCTTACCCCTATGCCCTTGTAGGTGATGTCTCGCTACATTGCTTGCATCGAGATCTGGCCACTTCCTAGTGGCACATGGATCTATGAGGACCATCGCGTGGTGTTCGAGGGAGAGGTAGAGATTACCTTCTACCACCCGAACCCGCTGATTCGATTTCGTCCTCGTAGATTTAGGATTCCCATCATATACACTATGCATGTACCCCCGTTTTACACATATCATGGACCACCACCCACACGACCAGCTCGCTCTTATCACAGTTTCCGTTTTCGACCTACCCGCTCACACCCGTTTTCCTCTAGAGTCGTCCGCGAGGAGACTCCCCCTTCTGATCCGAGGAGCCCAGTCAGGGTCACACCATCTCCTGACCCTGTACCCAGTGGTAGGGTACACTCTCCATCGGACGAGATCGAGGAGGATCCCGTGGAGGACGAGAGCGGAGGTGAGCCTGTCGTACATTCTACTGGGAGTGACTGGAGGGATGATGATCCCTTTGTATGTGCATATGGTATATGATGAGGATCGGGGGATCCGATGTGGTGTTGCCATGGAGGAGATTCTGCTGCTGCTGTTGATGGGGATGTTTCTTTTGCTACATGGAGACTGCTACTACCATTACCACTACTACTACTGATGCTGCCAGATCTATGTGACCACCTCTAGAGTTCATATTTTGATATGCATATATTTTGTAGATATGCTCTTGAGAGCTCTAGGGCTATGGTTATATTATGATGTAGATCTGTTATGGACTTGTTGGACCTTGGAGACTTGACTACTGGGACTATGTATTACTTGACCTATATCTATATATATCTATATATAGCTTATGTTCATATTTTTAACTGTGCATAGTCCTACTCTTTCCGCTTACTCTGATAATGATTAATTAACGGATTCGGTTGTATTATGTAAATGGTATCAGTTCCGTAAAAGAAAGAATGGATATGCATCGTCTAATTTTACAATGTCAATACATTTTCGAAAGCATCGATGCTATCCGGATTCTTATTTTAGCAAACACCGAATTCAATACAATGTTTCAAATAATACTAATTATTCTCTCCAAGAGCTCCATATCTTGATTGTGCACCCGCTTGTAAAGAAAATTTTATTTTTACATTTTCTAAATACTTACAAGTCCATATATTATCCGATTTAATAGTCTAATTACTATAATAAACTTGAGGTAATAAGAAGGGTGTCACACATAGCTCTGCGTCCCTAGGCGCGTGGTGCCTTTAAATGGCGCACTAACAACTGCAGCCCACACACCAACCGCACCACCCTCTTTCGCCCATGCACCAAACCCACTCACACCACCCCAAACTCCATTTCCAATCTTTCCCCATGGATTTAAGCCAAGTTTTGGCTAAACCCCACACAAAACCACTTCCTCCTTCTTCTTCAAGCTCTCTCCCTCTCTTTCCATGGAGCTCTCTCTCTCACCTAGGGCTCTTTATCTCTCCTCCAATCTCAAGAACCAAGGGGAGATCAGATAAGGGAGTTGAAATCCAAGTAGATCGGGGGTAGATCCAAGGTCTATGGAGCTTCAATCGAGCCTCCTATTTCTCTAAGGTAAGGAGGAGACACTTTTCTACACTTTGAGTTAGGGATAGTTAGGGTTTATAATAGAATTTGGGGATAGTGATTAAATTAGAATGTGGGTAGTATTTTATCACTTGTTTTGAGTTAAGTTAGGGTCAATTAATGTGTTATTGGTTAATTTTATAATTTTTGAAATGTTTATATTAAGACCCCTTTTGTATGTTATAAAAGTAGAATATGAAGAACCCTAGGGAGTTGATTTATATATGGTACTCTGACACATACCTGTGTATGTCGATTGACTTATCTGTGATCTTATTGGTTGTTGTTTATGTCGGTTTTGTTATTTGTGGTTGTTGCCTGTATTGTGTTGTTGTCGGAGTTGTTCGCTTAGGACCGAGATATGCCTGTGCATATCGACTACCTACATATGGTGTGTAACACCCCAATTTGGACAAAGAATTTTCGTAAATTTTTGAGCCATTTTTTTTTAAGAAAAACATTCATTTCATTGTTAACGTTTATTTAAAAAGGTTCTTATCATTTAATTAACTTGTAAAAAGTTGGATTCTTTCACATGACCTTTTAAAAATTCTTTCCAAATAGAAGTGTCACGTAACATCACATTTCCAAAAGTACGACAGTTGTAATTGCGGAATAAAAATTGTAACATCCCAATTTTTATTTATAAGTGTAATTAGCATTTTAAATGAATCTTTGGTGGAAGAAAATAAAGAGTTAAGTTAGAAGTAGATAGTTAGAGGTGGTTAGGAGTTAGACTCTTCAGACTTTAGGAAATTTTAAATGCATGCTTCGTAGCTCAAATCAGGAATTCCACCGTTGGATTTAAATTAGGATATATGTGTTAAAATGTCTCAAAATTTGAGCAAGATCCAACGGGTAGAAAAGAAGTTGTAGAAGTTTGAAGTTGGAAAATTCAGGTTTTTAGGGTCTCGCTCGAGCGAAAAAGCCCTCGCTCAAGTGAAACAGTAAATTTTAGGCCTTGAGTTCCTGACTCATTTTCGCTCCAGCGAAACATGGCTCGCTCCAGCGAAGGTTCGGTTCGCCCAAGCGAAGATTTCTGGCTCGAGCGAAAACGGCTCGAGCAAAACCCGAACCTACTGGGCGAAACTCGCTCTAGCGAGTAAGTGCTCGCTCGAGCGAAAATGCTCAGATCTGATATTTTGCAAAACACGATCTGGACCGCTCGATGGGAATCTTCCCATGGTTTCCTCTAATCTCAGCCACACAAGCCTTCCCCTCTCTCATAAACTCATAATCCACCTTCATCCCCATTCATTCAATTTAACATCAACAAAAACATCTCCTCCTTATCTCCTCCTCCCATTCGAACTCCCTCTCTTCCCCACCAAGATCAAGCCTAGTTTTTCCTCTTCCTCAAGCTCAACACTCATTAACCATCGTCATCCATCTCTATTGGTAAGTTTCAACTCTCTCTCTCTCTCTTCCTATAGCTCACACGAATTTTCTCTCTCCTCCCTTCCATGGAGATTCGAATTTCATGTTATGGGTTTTATAAATTCATGACTCATTTGTGTTTTATTAACTCATGGAAGCCAAGAAATCTCTCTCCTCCCACTCAATCCTTGGAGCTTTTGGTTAAGGGGTCTAGGAGCTAGGGCTTGGAAGTTTCCCCCATTTCTCTTGGATTTAGGTAAGGAGGTTTGTGTTACCATATTCTAGGGGGTAGGTTGTATTATGTATATAGTGGGTTGCTAAGAGTTAAGTGCTAGATTTAGATTAAAAACCCTAAGATAGATAATATTGTATAAAGTATTTAAATATGTTATTTTGTGCTAAAATGTGATGTTGCTACTTGATGTGTGTGATATTGTATTGCTCTAATTGTATGGAAATTTAGTAGTATAATTGGATAAAGCAAATATTGGTTCTATGACATTGATTGCAAAAATTTAAAATATTGTGGTGCATTTTCAAAAGACTAATGGTAAATTAATTAAAGGAGTCAGTCTTGTAAGACGTTGTCCGGGTTGTGGGACTGTACGCTTAGACTGTTGTGAACCAAGTCGTGTAAGGCGTTGTCCGGGTTGTGGGACTGTACGCATCGACTGGTTCGATTTGAGGTCGTGTAAGACGTTCTCCGGGTTGTGGGACTGTACGCATTGACTGATTTGACTTGATATCTTGTAAGACGTTGTCCGGGTTGTGGGACTGTACGCATAGACTTGTGCGATCCGGATCTTGTCAGACGTTGTCCGGGTTGTGGGATTGTACACATAGATCGCGAAAGACGCACATGGTGCGCAGCTGTAAGACGTTGTCCGGGTTGTGGGACTGTACGCAATGATGGATCCGCGTGAATAAATTTCCAAATGTTATGAGAAACTCAAGGTATACGTAAAGAGAAAAGAAATTATGGAATCAAGAGAATAGATGAAAAAGGCATATGTGTAAATCAAATGAAAAATACATGCGGTAAAAAAATGGTTGAATGGTGCAAAGAAAGAGTTGTCATTAATGTGATTGTAAAGGAATTGAATGGGTATGATTATTTGATTGAATGACATACATGATTAAATGTGTTTGGCTTGGTAGTTTACTATAGCATAATAGAAACTGCTTCCCTATTTTATTGTGTAATGCTCACCTCCTTACCATTTTTCAGGTACTGAGTTGGAGCTTACACCAGGATCGACCGAGCAGGATTACTCTCTCTCACAAGGAGAGTAGGGTTGTTATAGGGGTCTAGTTTATTATGGACCTAAGCCTCATATATTCTTTTGATGTGGATTTATTGTACATATTTTTGATTGAGGCTTAGGGTGTTTTATTTTGATAGAGTATATGTGTTTTGAGTCACTGTTACTTAAACTTAGTCCTTCCGCTGATACTCTGAATACTTGGCACAGTATTATTCTTTTGGAGCCCATTGGGCCTTGATGTGTGTTGATTGTCTAGCAAGAGGACTAGGTCAGCAAGTAATATAGTCTGGAAGACCGAATATCGTCCCACAGGGATCGAAGTTGTTTCTAATAACTTTTCACCAATTCGTAATTATTAGTGCAACTTGTTATTGAAATTTAGAAGGAGAAGAAGAAATTGAATAATAATAAAATAAAATAAGAAGATTGAGGAGATAAGATGATTAGAAAGCAATAGAAAAAGGTTAGGAACTTGGTTTCATTGTATGATTCACTTATTTTAACTATGATTTATATTTTCCTTTAATTATCCTTCAATTCATGGACTATTCCTCTCAAATAGCAATAGTTAGATTCCTCTTAACATTACCCTTATTTTCTATATATTTAATCCTTGATCCCTCAACAAATTATAATATAAGAAAATATCCATCCAGCACAAGGGAATTAAAAAGCTATATAATCATCCAATTATATTCCTATATCTTGGACTGATTATACCATTAATTGCATGGCCTATTCAAAATCCCAACTTCCGTTGTGAATTAAGAAATCCAAAACATAAATTGATCAGGTTTATGTATTAAAAACTCAATTAGTGCATGAATCAAAAACAGCAAAATACTAAATCATAAATTAAAATAAGTTACATCATACAATTTACACCATGTTCCTAACAAGAGGTTTTAGTTACACATATAGAAATAAAGAAAACAAAAGCAAAGAGAAAACCTCATATCATAGACAATACAGGTTAACTCTCCAAGAGACCTTCAATCCTTGTGCCTTGCCTCCTTGCTCTCAATAGATGTTACTGATCTCTCTCTCTAATCCTAATTGAATTCTATGATCTTAAAACCTACTGAAAACTATTTACAAATCCTCTATTTAAAGAGTAAAATAAATCCTAAAATAAATCTTAATTAAATCTAATAGATAAGGTCCATGTTTATCTTTTAATTTCTGACCAAATCTAAGATATGAAGCCAAATTAGACTTCTCTTCTTCTATTTTGTTCATAATCTGGTCAAATTGGGCTTTCTCATGTCTGACACTCAACTTCGGCCCTGCTTTTGACCCTGAAAATGGACGAATTTGAGCAAGGCTATTTCGGATAAAGTTGTAGATCTTTTCCTTAGATTTAAAATGATACCAAGATCGCCTTATTTGGATAAGCTTAGCTCAAGTTATGGCCAAAATACCAAGCAGCGTCACTTTTACGCAGTTTGTGCGCCTGGGCGCATCCGTCCTCACGCCTGGGGCGCTACGGACTGCTCCGGACTCCGTTTTACTCCGTTCTTGGACCGTTTCGAAGCTCTTTTCATCCTCTATCCAAATCCATCAATATATTTTGCATTTAAACTCCATAAGTACCTGAAACATATCCAAAAAGGATCAAAACATTCCTAGGGACCCTAAACTACTAAAGATAATTAAAATCTACTAAAACGTCCTAACTTTGCTAGAGAAACAAGTCAAATACATAGTAAAAGGGAATCAAATCAATGCTCAAATCTATATATATTAGACCCAAATCAATGTGGTATATGTATTTGGTATGAGGCCCTGCAGGCTACTAGATTTATACATATTTGACAATGTTTTCACAGGTGATATTTTGGTATAGTCCGAAAAACAAACAAAACTCTGTCCGTTTGACGGGAGATTTTATTAAATTAAAAAGGAATTTTTAAGTTCTCATTTTTATATTGGGGAATTTAAGGGTATTAATTATAGGGTGTTACATTATGGTATCAGAGCAGTTTCCCTCGGCCACGGTGCAACATCCCCAATTTCTAATGTCCATTTAGGATAGTTAATAGATATAAATCAGTAGGTGTTTAAGTGTTTAGGGTGTAGGATTTAAGTAAGGGTAGAAGTGTATGGGTTAGAAATAGGTTAAAGTTGAGTTTTAGAAGAGTTATTTAAGAATAAAGAACATAGGATATTAGAAAATTAGGAATAAAATATCCATAGCTCTAAACCCAAAACCCACCGTTGGATGTTAAGATTAGTGTCTTAGGAAGCTTATCTCAAACTTTGAGCAAGATCCGACGGTTAACGAAAACGTTATGACATTTTGAAGTTAGCATGCTGAAGCTGAATTTTACTCGCCCAAGCGAGCTCCTACTCGCCCAAGCGAAAACGTCACAGAAAATCAAGTCTGATCGCTTCCAGTTTTCGCTCAAGCGAGCAAATTTTCGCTCAAGCGAAAATCTACAGTTCTGGTTGACAAAAACACGATTTTCCCTTCATTTCTCACCATTTCTTTCCCTCTCTTCCACGGCTCTCTTCCCTTCTCAACCCTAAATCCTTCCAATTGTAACACCCCGCATTTTTCCCGTACGTGCGTGAACGAATAAAAACCTGAGACTCTACTTTATAAGGAATTTTCAGAAAGTATATTATGGATTTTTATAAACAGAACGTTTTTATAAATGAAAAGTGAATAATTTTGTTAATGCTTTGCTAAATGGTGATTTTATTAAGGATGGTTTTTGAAAATGATTTTTGGATATGAATATTGTAAAATTGTATAACTTGGCTTGGGATATTACGTGATGAGTGTTTGATTTAATGTATGTGATGTTTGATGCATGAAAATGATTATGAAAATGTGATTTCCTAGAATTAATTTAATTATTATATGGATGAGGGATTTTAAAGAAAATGTGATTAGGAAAATAAAAATGCAAAATGAAAACATATGTGTATAAGGTGCGGATTTCATGTATGAGTATGTATGTATGCATGTGTGCTGTACGTGTATATATATGTGTATGTGTGTGTTTAACGTGTGATGCATGAAGATGGCTATAAAATGTGATTTCTTAGAATTAATTTAAGTGTTGTATGAATTAGAAATTATAGTAGCAAATAAAATGTGAATTTGGTGCATATGTGTGTGTGCTACGGTGTAGGTGTGCATGTGAGTGTTATATGTGTGTGTGTATGAAAGTGCCACAACTAGTGTATGCATGTAAGTGAGTGTGTGGATGTGCTATGAGTGTTACACGTGTACGTGTGTGTAGAAATAAGCTAGGGTTGATTTTCTAGAAGCTTAGAGGTTAAGGAAGTGGAAACCAAATAGGAAACTAAGTTAGCCATCCAACTAAACTACAACCAAACCAAACCAAATGAAGCCACAAAACCCTAACTAGTTGCTAACTATCACTTAAGCCTAAAGTAACCCTAAAGTCTTAACCTAGCCTACCTTGTCCCCTTGACTTTAGTAAACCTTATCCATGCAAACAATTGGAAGCCCAAAACTACCCTTTCCTCTTACTCATGGTCGAATTACTCTTAAGGTTAGAAAAGGAAAATCTCAAGCCCTTGATTTTGCCTACATAAGCCGTGTGTATGTCTTGATTCACATTTCATTTCTTTCATTCATGTCTTCCCACCCGAACACAAACACTTTGGTTCAAGAGCACCTCAAGCTCTTGAGACCCTTAGAGAAAAAGAAGAGGCCGAAACATAGGGAGAAGAAGGAGAGACTTAGGAGCTCGATCAACCCTTTCATCCTTGAAGATTTAAGAGCTAGGGGAATTAGAAGACCAACTTTCTTTATGGTAGGAACCGAAGATCAAGGAGGAATTTGTAATAGTTTAGATTTTTCTTTCTAAGTTATAGATCCTTTATTTTCTTCTTTGCATGTTAATTTCATGAGTGGATCTCTTTGATCTTGAACTTTATGGACTAAGCATGATTTGTAATATGATTAACTTGTGCTTGATGTTCGGATTAAGGTTCCTCTTTTCTAGATCTAAAATTTTTAAGTGAGTCTCAAGGATCTAAAGACAAACTAAAATTTTTGTGATAACTAGAATAGATCTCCTTGTATACTTACTTTTTTTCTTCTAAACCGTGAACTTGTATGAGTTTAAATAGCTTGCATGTTACTTTTTGTAGTGATCTTGAGTATTTGAAAAGCTTTGATCTTTAATTTGTAATCTTCTTCTTCACAGTTTTATGAAAGATTTGTGTTTAAGCCCATGTAATTTTCTTGCATGTCTTGACTCATGATAGATCTAAGTGTATTTCTATGTTTGTTGATAAATAATTTTATGATAACCTAATTTGTAAAAATATTTAAGTTTTTGATTTTGCATGTTACTTTCATGGTGATCTTAGTTGATCTAAGTATGTATATGAAAATATCTTTGTTGATCTTTGATTTGCATGTTATTTTCAAACAAAAGATCATGCCCTTCTTTTATGTGTGCCACGGGTTCAAAGAAATTAAAGAAGTAAAACTTAAAAGGATTTTGAGTTTAAGCATACTTCAATTAAGTATTTGATGATGTGCATATACTATATTTTTATGAGGCCATTCGGCCATGTCTAATAATAATAATAATATCTATGCCTTTTTATTTTATAAAAAGGTTCATGCAAGTTATTCCATGAAGTAAAATTTAATTCTTGCTTTATTTTGAGAGGAATGATGAACTCGAATTGGTTTAGGTGTGAAAGGTGGTGTGTTGTTTTGAAACATAGCCTTGAAACCCTTACATGGTGTGCTTTGACTTTTGTGATCCATGCATGTTGAAAAATGTATGAAAATCTTGTTTCCTTGCATCATTAGATTTGGCCATCCTAGGAGAAGTAGGTATCTAGGTTTTGTTCCTTATTTGGGGTACATGCATAATGAGACTAATTAAATATAAGAGTTTTTGAAAGTGTTTGCATGCAATGATTAAGCTTTGAGAGAAAAAGTATGTGAATCTTTGGAATGCTTTGTGGTTCAACTAATTGTCTTGATTTGAGTTTTGAAAAGAAATTTAAAATTTATAATCTCCCTATTGTATGCTCACGGTTTCTAGATTAAAATAAGGAAAATGATTTCATGAATTTGTATGCTCCTTGTGCATTAAATCTTTGCAAAACCATGTATGCATGATTCGGCCAAAAGCATATATTTGAAGTTAGAAAATTGTTTTCATGAAATGACTTTTGATTATAGCTATGTCCTAGGTACATAATGTTGTATGCTTAATGAGCATGATGTGTGTGTCTTTCTTTTATCTTTTGGGTTTTAATTCCAATATATATATATATATATATGATTCAATTTGATTATGAGAAACGAATTTTTATCAATGACTTTTAGTTTTAAAATTTATTTGTAATTGGCAAATAAGGACCATGTGTGATTCGGTTTTGTTAGGATAATTAAGAAACTAATTTAAAACATTTTCTTAAGTATACTCTAGTTAATTTATTAAGATTAAAATTTAAATGATTGAAGCGTGGTTTGCCTTATGTGAGTTTGTGTGTGTGCTTAGAAAATTGTGTGTGCTGCTGTTGTGTTGAATTGAATGTGTTTTTCTATTTGTGAACTGCATTTATGAAAATTATATGTTTAAATTCTAATGAAATTGAAATTGTTTGATTTAAAAATATGATTTAAAATAACTCAAATTAATTCCGAAATTTTATCTCTTTTGGTTTTGTGTCTTAAAAGATTTTCAAAATACGATTTTGAAATCTTATTTTCTTGAATTTTTGGTGTTCTGCTTTAAAGTATAAAAACACTAATTTTATAATCGGAATGTTTTCAATTAAGAAGAAATGAAGTGGTTTAATAAAAGATTATTTTAATTGTTTTTCTAAAAATATTTTTACCATAAGTCTAAATTGGGTTTGGAAAGCTTTTTGGGCGTTAACAATGTGTTTCAAGAAAAGAATTGTCTTAACGAGTTTTCAAAATAAAAATTTATAATCTTCGCAAACCGTTCTAACGCACGGGAAAAATGTCTAGTTCGGGTGTCGGACGCGATGGGAACGATGCAAAGCTCGCAACGGGAAGTTCTGGAAAGCTTTCGGATGTGTCGTCATCCATGTGAGAGAGAAGCTCCCCTTAAGACACCGTGGTATTAGGCAACATATTAAGGCGTCCAATCATCTCAAAGGTTGGACCCGGTCTCGTTAAGGCGAGGAAGAGGGATTATGAGTGTTTGTTTGTTTGTTTGTGTGTCGTGGGCTATCCCTACAAGTCGCTGAGACCGAAGTGTTGTCTATAGTTATTATGTTTGTCGAACGGATATGATGTTTATTATGCATGAACTGATGGTTAGTTTAGTATGTGAAGTAAATTAAGTAAGCTGTTAAGGGATGTTTGATTTTACCCTGAGACTCGAGAGGATAATAATAATGAGGAAATGAGATTGAAAGAGAAAAGAGGTGCGAATAAGAGATATAAGAAAGAATTGAGAAAGAAATAGATGGTGCATTAAGACTAAAGAGAAAGTTATAAGCAACGAATAAGAAAGAGATAAAGATGATGGGAGTGAAGGAAAAGATAAAGAGCTGAAATTGGAAAGAGAGTGTGATTATGGAAGTGAGATGTGGTAGAGTAAAGATGTGATCCCTCATGCATGTTTTTGGGAAGAAGCTTAGTGTTGAGTTGAGCTTGCTCCTCCACTAACACTCACCCAAAAATATGATTTTTGAAAATAGTTTTGAAAAGAAACTTTTGAAAAGAATTTTTTTTAAGTCATCTCTTTGAAAAGGTTTTGCGAAAAGAGTTTTTGAGAAAGAAGAGGGAATGAGTCTTGAGGAAGTTGAAGAGAATTATGATGAGCATGAGATGACGATAAAGTTGATATTGAGATGAGAGTGATGTGTGGCTTGAGGCCATTGTGATTTTAGGGGGAACAGTTTATGTTTAGTGGTCGGGCTTCGTTGAAGGGATGCACCAAGGACGAGCCGACTGTTAGGATTCAGCCGTTAATTAAAACGTTAAAACTATAAAAGATTTAAAAGACATTTACAATTGCGGTGAGGTATGAGTGTCGATCCGAAGTAGTGGAGAGGAAGGAACGATAAGTATCTGCGGATACTTAGGACGAGATTGCATGAGGGGAGGACGATGACGGTGAAACGTCAAGAAGTCTAGAGTATATTTCTAGGCGGAACAAATCCCACATGCGGTGCGCTAACGTGGTGGGGACTGGGTCTAATACCGTGGTAAGTTCCGCATCGCAAACTAGAAATTATATTGTCGCCCCCTTGATTGCAAATCGAGAACAGTGAGAGGGACTGGAACGGGGCATTTGTGTTTGCCGTCGAGGGCGTGCATTGATTAAATGATATGATTATGATTTGAGGCAAGGCCTCCTGGTCTGGGACCATTTATGTGTTGGACAGCTGTCGTGCCCGCGTGGTAAAGGTCCTGTACTCCTGTTTGCTTCCGACTAGGTTGGGTGGATGACCGAAGAGATGTAGACGTGTGTGACTCCTTCAATGATGCTGTTCCCCCATCAATGAAGCGAACCGATACGCTAAAACTTAAAGAAATAAGATGTTTCAAAGAGGAACGCAAAGAGATATTAATTAATTGGAAAAGATTTAAAAGATAAGTGTAAGAAAGAATTACTGAGATGAGTTATGAGTTTGGAACCCCTGATTGGATAAAATTATGGAAGTTTATGAGGGTGAATTTGAGTATGTGACTATGAAATGCTAAGTATGAGATGGCATCTCTCTATATGTACGTAATAGTGATGTTGTCGTTGTTTGTGTTGCTTATTGTTTTTCCTTAATACTTGCCTACTGTAATTCCACACAGTCGACATAACTGTTTGGGTAGCTTACTCTCTCCTCTTCTTCTGTACTTCTGCTTCTCTTTCTTCTTCTGGAAAATGTCGTACGCCGATTAGACACAAAAGAAATTGAGGTTCCAGATCCAGCCTGTACGGGAAGTAGGAACACCTCCGTGAAAAGGAGACGACTCGGTGGAAAGATCTCTGGGGCAGTAGACGAGGACGACCTTACTGGCGGACCGTGAGCGGGATCCATCAAGATGCAGAGCTAGACTAAGGATGTTAGAGTGTATGACTAGAAGCTAGGTCTCCCCTCAGAGCATGGCGCTCCAATGTAAGTCCTTAGTTACCTAGATCTATACTCCTGTACCCCGACTAAAGTTTTAATTAAAACACAGATGTTTGAAACCAAGTAAACTGGGCCACGTTTTAATTAATGTTTTGAGAGCGGGTTTCAAAATGCGGTGTCTCGTGACACCTCGATTTGGAACTTGAAAGGTCCATGAATATGAGAACATGTGATTTTGATTGTAATCATTGTTTGAAAAGTTAAATGTTCTCGTATTCATTCCTTACTTGTTTAAAAATAAAAAAAATGGCCCTAATTTTCACGGTATTTACTTTAAGTTTTCAAGTTGCCAAATCGGGGTGTTACAGAGTGGTATCAGAGCAAAGGTTGAACTAAGTAACCTTACACATGGACTTGCATACTCTGCTGTATGTCTTTGTGTGTGAGTTAGTATTAGGATTGTGATAGACGAGAGTAGGAACGTTAAGAGTGCGTGAATGTTCTCATGGAGCATGTTAGATTCGTCTACAGCAAGACTTGAAGCAGAGATCAGTGACGCTATGAGCTATTGATGCGTGATTCGAATATTCTTTTGTGGACCCTTCTTTGATGTGAACCCCTTTTGTGTGTGATGACCCTAAACTATGAGATCTTGTCTTGTGAATAGAACCTAACTTTATTGTTGAAGTCTTTCTTGTGAAAACCCTATGCCTTGCCAAATCGCTTCGGCCTGGCATTTGAAAGAACCTTTTTCTGAAACTCCTGACCATGATTTTGATGAAACCTTTATTTTGATGAACCTGAAATTCCTTTTGATCAGACATTTGTTCCTTCCTGAAGTCTTGATAAAGAGTTTTGAACCCTGACCCTTGTATCCAGTCGAGTGGATATTCCTAAACCAGGGAGTAAGTGATGGAGTGTAGATTGGGTAGAGGATGTAAGGATTAAGGAGGATGAAGATGAGTTAGTAGGAATGAAGGAAGTATGAGTCTTAGATGAGTGGTGAGTCATGAAAAGTGGTTAAGACTAAGAATATTAATGACGAATTAATCAACATGATGGTTTAGATGATGATAAGATGAGGAGGAAATTAAGGTGATGTCCAAGACTTAGAGTCTTAAGTGTCTTGATCTCAGTTAGAGATGGATAAATAGAGGAGCATAAGTGATGATATGGTAGAGTCGAAGTGATGAGGCGATGGGAATTGTGGTTAGGGTCTTTAAGCGACTGACTCAAGATTAAGTTAAAATTGAGATTTGAGGAATTTTGATAGTTTAGAATAGGAGGGGAACTGTAGAAAATAGAAAGAGGTCTAGAGTATTTAAGTTATATGATCCAATGTTAGAGATAAGGAGTGATATGTGGTATATGTTACTTGCGGATTAGTGGTTGTTAGAGTGAAAGTTGGATAAAATAGTGACCGTAGGAGTTGGATAAGACCCATGAGTTGGTGAAATATAAGACAACCAGAAACTAGAGTGGAGCTAAGTAATGGGAAATTTTGTAAGAATTGATCAAAAGGTGATGACGGATAGGAGTATTTCGAAGCTAAGTTGGTAATAATGAGTGCGGTATAGCGAAGTAGGCGTCATCTAAGTTGGGGAGCAGTTGGAAATGTGAGTTTTTGAGTTGTAGCTCGTCTAGGCTTGAACCAATGAAAAGGAGGTAATGTTGAGGTGTGGTGGTGTTGGACCCCAATGAAGTATAACCCTGTCATTTTGAATGCCGTTTAAAACCTTTGAACTCTCCATTCTTTTGAAACCATATCGTTTGGAACCCATCAAGCTTGTTGTTGAAAGTACCCAAGATATTACTTTTGTAAGTAATCCATTTGATTCACTCTTAAGAATGATGAATAGATGGTGTATATTCTACGATGCAACGATTGCTGCAGTTAAAGAGGGAAAGAATCTCCCCAGGAAGTTACGCGTCCACGGATTTGACCAACTTTACACCGTATTTCTCGAGGACGAGAAATCCTCAAGTTGGGGAGAATGTAACACCCCGCATTTTTCCCGTACGTGCGTGAACGAATAAAAACCTGAGACTCTACTTTATAAGGAATTTTCAGAAAGTATTTTATGGATTTTTATAAACAGAACGTTTTTATAAATGAAAAGTGAATAATTTTGTTAATGCTTTGCTAAATGGTGATTTTATTAAGGATGGTTTTTGAAAATGATTTTTGGATATGAATCTTGTAAAATTGTATAACTTGGCTTGGGATTTTACGTGATGAGTGTTTGATTTAATGTATGTGATGTTTGATGCATGAAAATGATTATGAAAATGTGATTTCCTAGAATTAATTTAATTATTATATGGATGAGGGATTTTAAAGAAAATGTGATTAGGAAAATAAAAATGCAAAATGAAAACATATGTGTATAAGGTACGGATTTCATGTATGAGTATGTATGTATGCATGTGTGTTGTACGTGTATATATATGTGTATGTGTGTGTTTAACGTGTGATGCATGAAGATGGCTATAAAATGTGATTTCTTAGAATTAATTTAAGTGTTGTATGAATTAGAAATTATAGTAGCAAATAAAATGTGAATTTGGTGCATATGTGTGTGTGCTACGGTGTAGGTGTGCATGTGAGTGTTATATGTGTGTGTGTATGAAAGTGCCACAACTAGTGTATGCATGTAAGTGAGTGTGTGGATGTGCTATGAGTGTTACACGTGTATGTGTGTGTAGAAATAAGCTAGGGTTGATTTTCTAGAAGCTTAGAGGTTAAGGAAGTGGAAACCAAATAGGAAACTAAGTTAGCCATCCAACTAAACTACAACCAAACCAAACCAAATGAAGCCACAAAACCCTAACTAGTTGCTAACTATCACTTAAGCCTAAAGTAACCCTAAAGTCTTAACCTAGCCTACCTTGTCCCCTTGACTTTAGTAAACCTTATCCATGCAAACAATTGGAAGCCCAAAACTACCCTTTCCTCTTACTCATGGCCGAATTACTCTTAAGGTTAGAAAAGGAAAATATCAAGCCCTTGATTTTGCCTACATAAGCCGTGTGTATGTCTTGATTCACATTTCATTTCTTTCATTCATGTCTTCCCACCCGAACACAAACACTTTGGTTCAAGAGCACCTCAAGCTCTTGAGACCCTTAGAGAAAAAGAAGAGGCCGAAACATAGGGAGAAGAAGGAGAGACTTAGGAGCTCGATCAATCCTTTCATCCTTGAAGATTTAAGAGCTAGGGGAATTAGAAGACCAACTTTATTTATGGTAGGAACCGAAGATCAAGGAGGAATTTGTAATAGTTTAGATTTTTCTTTCTAAGTTATAGATCCTTTATTTTCTTCTTTGCATGTTAATTTCATGAGTGGATCTCTTTGATCTTGAACTTTATGGACTAAGCATGATTTGTAATATGATTAACTTGTGCTTGATGTTCGGATTAAGGTTCCTCTTTTTTAGATCTAAAATTTTTAAGTGAGTCTCAAGGATCTAAAGACAAACTAAAATTTTTGTGATAACTAGAATAGATCTCCTTGTATGCTTACCTTTTTTCTTCTAAACCGTGAACTTGTATGAGTTTAAATAGCTTGCATGTTACTTTTTGTAGTGATCTTGAGTATTTGAAAAGCTTTGATCTTTAATTTGTACATCTTCTTCTTCACGGTTTTATGAAAGATTTGTGTTTAAGCCCATGTAATTTTCTTGCATGTCTTGACTCATGATAGATCTAAGTGTATTTCTATGTTTGTTGATAAATAATTTTATGATAACCTAATTTGTAAAAATATTTAAGTTTTTGATTTTGCATGTTACTTTCATGGTGATCTTAGTTGATCTAAGTATGTATATGAAAATATCTTTGTTGATTTTTGATTTGCATTTTATTTTCAAACAAAAGATCATGCCCTTCTTTTATGTGTGCCACGGGTTCAAAGAAATTAAAGAAGTAAAACTTAAAAGGATTTTGAGTTTAAGCATACTTCAATTAAGTATTTGATGATGTGCATATACTATATTTTTATGAGGCCATTCGGCCATGTCTAATAATAATAATAATATCTATGCCTTTTTATTTTATAAAAAGGTTCATGCATGTTATTCCATGAAGTAAAATTTAATTTTTGCTTTATTTTGAGAGGAATGATGAACTCGAATTGGTTTAGGTGTGAAAGGTGGTGTGTTGTTTTGAAACATAGCCTTGAAACCCTTACATGGTGTGCTTTGACTTTTGTGATCCATGCATGTTGAAAAATGTATGAAAATCTTGTTTCCTTGCATCATTAGATTCGGCCATCCTAGGAGAAGTAGGTATCTAGGTTTTGTTCCTTATTTGGGGTACATGCATAATGAGACTAATTAAATATAAGAGTTTTTGAAAGTGTTTGCATGCCATGATTACGCTTTGAGAGAAAAAGTATGTGAATCTTTGGAATGCTTTGTGGTTCAACTAATTATCTTGATTTGAGTTTTGAAAAGAAATTTAAAATTTATAATCTCCCTATTGTGTCCTCACGGTTTCTAGATTAAAATAAGGAAAATGATTTCATGAATTTGTATGCTCCTTGTGCATTAAATCTTTGCAAAACCATGTATGCATGATTCGGCCAAAAGCATATATTTGAAGTTAGAAAATTGTTTTCATGAAATGACTTTTGATTATAGCTATGTCCTAGGTACATAATGTTGTATGCTTAATGAGCATGATGTGTGTGTCTTTCTTTTATCTTTTGGGTTTTAATTCCAATATATAATATATATATATATATATATATATATATATATATATATATATATATATATATGATTCAATTTGATTATGAGAAACGAATTTTTATCAATGACTTTTAGTTTTAAAATTTATTTGTAATTGGCAAATAAGGACCATGTGTGATTCGGTTTTGTTAGGATAATTAAGAAACTAATTTAAAACATTTTCTTAAGTATACTCTAGTTAATTTATTAAGATTAAAATTTAAATGATTGGTTTGAGTGATTGAAGTGTGGTTTGCCTTATGTGAGTTTGTGTGTGTGCTTAGAAAATGGTGTGTGCAGCTGTTGTGTTGAATTGAATGTGTTTTTGTTGGAAAACAAGCGGGTAGTACTAATCCCTATAAAGGAGGTGAATAGGTGAAGAGTACGAATCTTCACCAATTAAAAATTTATCGCTTACTAAGGCCTTTAAAATAATCAGAGTAAAAACATTTAAAACACATATACTTAAATATATGAAAATTAAGCGCGCGGAATTTTAAAGAGATAATGAAAGAGAAGCGAACACAAGGATTTTATCCTGGTTCACATTAGTGTGTTAACGAACACTAATGCTAATCCAGTCCTCCCTCTCTGAGATGGGAGATTATCTTCACTATGAACAAGAATTGTAAGTACAAGTAGTGTAAGAGAAAACCTTTCCCTTAGACTAGTCTCTCCAAAGAACCTCTTTGGAACTTGTGTCTTCGCAAACAATTCTTCGAACCACAGCGAACCTTGTGCTTGAAGAAACCTTCTTCAATTCCACTTGAAACCTTCAAGTATACTTGATGAAAACCTTTCACCAATTTGCTTTTGTCAATGTCTTGTTGTTGGCACTTTACACCTCGTTGTGTGGATGAACAACTCCAATGAAGATCAATGATACTTGCACCTTTCTTGTGTGGATTAGCAACTTACTTAAGAACACTTTTAGTACTGAATCAAAATCTAGATCAATGAGAATGAATGCAAGTGTATATCAAAGTGGGTATTTGTGAAAATTCAATGCAACACTTGAATGTTCTTCTTGATCATATGTGAAAATGCAATTGATTCATGAAGAACACTTGAGAATTCTGTAAAACGTGTTTAGGAGAAAGTTCAGAAGTGTTAGAAGGTTGTAAGAACGTTGTCTCATGTTTTGAAATCGTTTGGAACATATATATATCAGTTAGGACAGCAAACGGCTATGTTTATGACAGTTTTAACTGTTTGTATCCGGATACTTTTGAAAGTATTCGGATACATCGTGTTTGATTTCAAAAATTTGACTGTTGTTTTAACGAAGTATCCAGATACTTTCAGATGTATCCGGATACTTTCAGATGTATCCAGATACTTTCGTTCAAAATTTCCAAAAACAACATTTTTACTTGTTAACACTTATAGTATTATATTTAAAACATTTTCTTCACTTCCAAAACACTTTAATTTATTAGAAAAATATTTTCAAATTATTTTATCAATATTTTTCTTATATTTATAAAATCACATATTTTTCTTTTAATTTTGAAAAGCACCCACTTATGATTATACTTAGCATGCATACCATATCTTTTAGATTATGATTAGTTTTTCCTAACTTAGACTCTAACCATTATGCATCTAGGGGACTTAATAAAGAATAAATAATACATTACATTACAATAAGAACCCCTTTGTTGACTTTGTTGAGCCTTAAGTTGAGTTGTGAACTTTTGCCTTGACTTGCACTTTGTAATCATCAAAACCACCTATGCTTAGGCATTTTCTCAACAATCTCCCCCTTTTGATGATGACGAACATTGTTGATTTGTGCTCCCCCTTAGTATGTGCATTAGATAATTAGATAATAATAAGAAGCTTCAATCAACCTGCAAAAGTCAACAACATACCTTCTCCCCTTTTTGGCATAATCAAAAAGAGAGATATATAAATAGGTAAGAAAATTAGAAACCTTCTCCCCCTTAACATTTGAGCTCACTCCCCCTTAATGTTAAGCCAAAAATATCTTGCATGTTTTAGGTAACTTAGGTACCTAATTGATTAGCATTAGGATCAAACCCTTTCTTAATCCATACAAATGAGCCATTTGGGATACCTTTAAATTTAATATTACAAGCATTTGAAGTATGCCCAAAAATTCCACAATAATGGCAAGTTGGTGTTTTAGAGTAATTGACATTTGAAAAAGATACCAACTTGTTGTAATTGCATTTTTTGGGTTTTCGATATTCCAAACCAGTCTTATTTGTATTTTCTCTTTGATTGGCAATTAAATTATTTAAGTTCATATTACCTTTAGTGAAACTTGCAAGTTTAGCTTTTAAATCGTGTACTTCCTTTTCAAATTGCTTGCAACTTACACATTCGGCGATAGGATTAGTTTTTAGTTCACAATCACAAGAAGCATTTGAATAAATGAGATCAAGAGTTTCATTTTGGAGTTGAAGTTCATCGATACATTTTTGCATTTCTAAAATTTTAGTCTCATACTCCAAGATAATCCTCTTGCTTTCAATGTTAATTTTAGCTAGCTTCCTTAATTCCTTATACATTTCTACATAAGAATCATATAGTTCATTATAAGTTGAATTTTCAGAATCAGAGTCGGAGTCAGAATGTGTTACCCGTTTGTAGTCCTTTGGCTCAGATTGTTCTACGCTTGATGAAGTTTCTTCATCAAATCTTCCCATTAAGCACATGTTATTAACCAATTCCTCCTCATCTGAACTACTAGCATCTTGCTTCTCTAAATTTTCAGGCAAATCCCATACAATGTAAGCCTTCTTGGATTTGAATCCTTTGCTTGCCTTTTTGTCATTCTCTTTTCTCTTGAGATATGCAGCACATTCAAATTTCATGTGACCCGTATTACCACATTCGTGACATTGAATTTTGTCCTTTGGAGACTTTCTTCTAGAAGTTCCTTCCTTTAGATATTTCTTATTTCTTCGTGTAAGGAACTTGTTGAATTTATTGACTAAAAGCTCCATGGTCTCATCGTCGATATCGGAATCTGAATTTTCATCATTGGATAACTCTTCAAGAGTCTGCAGCATCTTGAATGAAACCTTATCCTTTTTGCACATTTTCGAATCTTCATGCATTTTTAGCCTTCCCAATTCCATTTCGTGCTCTTGCAGTTTTCCGAACAAAGTGGCTAGGTCCATATCACTAAGATCCTTTGACTCCATTATTGCTGTAACCTTTGGCTGCCACTGTCTGTCTAAACATCTCAAAACTTTGTTAACAATTTCACCATCAATAAAAGTTTTGCCAAGAGCAAGTAAATGATTTATAATATGTGTAAACCGTTTTTGCATATTCGAAATTGGTTCATTGGGAAACATTCTAAACAGTTCATATTCATGCATAAGGGCATTTAATCTAGCCCTTTTGACTTTGCTAGTACCTTCATGAGTCACTTGTAAAGTGTCCCACATCTGTTTGGCACTAGTACATTGAGAGACCCTAAAGAATTCGTCATATGAGAGAGCAGATGTAATGATATTTTTTCCTTTCAAATCATAACTTACTTTTTTCTTATCATCATCATTCCAACTCCCCTTTGGCTTATCAAGGACAGAGTCATTAACCTTATGTTGTGGTACAAAAGGGCCATTTTCTATAGCATTCCAAATTTCTACATCTATTGCTTCAATGAAGATTTTCATCCTAACCTTCCAATAGGTGTAACCTTCGCCCGAAAACATAGGGGGGCGATTAATGGAAGAACCTTCACCACAGAAGGGATTACTAGAACCCATTGTTTACCAAACTAAGGATCGTACGGAAAAGAAGTTATGCTCGATCGTTTCCGACCGAGCTCTGATACCACTTGTTGGAAAACAAGCGGGTAGTACTAATCCCTATAAAGGAGGTGAATAGGTGAAGAGTACGAATCTTCACCAATTAAAAATTTATCGCTTACTAAGGCCTTTAAAATAATCAGAGTAAAAACATTTAAAACACATATACTTAAATATATGAAAATTAAGCGCGCGGAATTTTAAAGAGATAATGAAAGAGAAGCGAACACAAGGATTTTATCCTGGTTCACATTAGTGTGTTAACGAACACTAATGCTAATCCAGTCCTCCCTCTCTGAGATGGGAGATTTGCTTCACTATGAACAAGAATTGTAAGTACAAGTAGTGTAAGAGAAAACCTTTCCCTTAGACTAGTCTCTCCAAAGAACCTCTTTGGAACTTGTGTCTTCGCAAACAATTCCTCGAACCACAGCGAACCTTGTGCTTGAAGAAACCTTCTTCAATTCCACTTGAAACCTTCAAGTATACTTGATGAAAACCTTTCACCAATTTGCTTTTGTCAATGTCTTGTTGTTGGCACTTTACACCTCGTTGTGTGGATGAACAACTCCAATGAAGATCAATGATACTTGCACCTTTCTTGTGTGGATTAGCAACTTACTTAAGAACACTTTTAGTACTGAATCAAAATCTAGATCAATGAGAATGAATGCAAGTGTATATCAAAGTGGGTATTTGTGAAAATTCAATGCAACACTTGAATGTTCTTCTTGATCATATGTGAAAATTCAATTGATTCATGAAGAACACTTGAGAATTCTGTAAAACGTGTTTAGGAGAAAGTTCAGAAGTGTTAGAAGGTTGTAAGAACGTTGTCTCATGTTTTGAAATCGTTTGGAACATATATATATCAGTTAGGACAGCAAACGGCTATGTTTATGACAGTTTTAACTGTTTGTATCCGGATACTTTTGAAAGTATTCGGATACATCGTGTTTGATTTCAAAAATTTGACTGTTGTTTTAACGAAGTATCCAGATACTTTCAGATGTATCCGGATACTTTTCAAATGTATCCGGATACTTTCAGATGTATCCAGATACTTTCGTTCAAAATTTCCAAAAACAACATTTTTACTTGTTAACACTTATAGTATTATATTTAAAACATTTTCTTCACTTCCAAAACACTTTAATTTATTAGAAAAATATTTTCAAATTATTTTATCAATATTTTTCTTATATTTATAAAATCACATATTTTTCTTTTAATTTTGAAAAGCACCCACTTATAATTATACTTAGCATGCATACCATATCTTTTAGATTATGATTAGTTTTTCCTAACTTAGACTCTAACCATTATGCATCTAGGGGACTTAATAAAGAATAAATAATACATTACATTACAATAAGAACCCCTTTGTTGACTTTGTTGAGCCTTAAGTTGAGTTGTGAACTTTTGCCTTGACTTGCACTTTGTAATCATCAAAACCACCTATGCTTAGGCATTTTCTCAACAGTTTTTCTATTTGTGAACTGCATTTATGAAAATTATATGTTTAAATTCTAATGAAATTGAAATTGTTTGATTTAAAAATATGATTTAAAATAACTCAAATTAATTCCGAAATTTTATCTCTTTTGGTTTTGTGTCTTAAAAGATTTTCAAAATACGATTTTGAAATCTTATTTTCTTGAATTTTTGGTGTTCTGCTTTAAAGTATAAAAACACTAATTTTATAATCGGAATGTTTTCAATTAAGAAGAAATGAAGTGGTTTAATAAAAGATTATTTTAATTGTTTTTCTAAAAATCTTTTTACCATAAGTCTAAATTGGGTTTGGAAAGCTTTTTGGGCGTTAACAATGTGTTTCAAGAAAAGAATTGTCTTAACGAGTTTTCAAAATAAAAATTTATAATCTTCGCAAACCGTTCTAACGCACGGGAAAAATGTCTAGTTCGGGTGTCGGACGCGACGGGAACGATGCAAAGCTCGCAACGGGAAGTTCTGGAAAGCTTTCGGATGTGTCGTCATCCAGGTGAGAGAGAAGCTCCCCTTAAGACGCCGTGGTATTAGGCAACATATTAAGGCGTCCAATCATCTCAAAGGTTGGACCCGATCTCGTTAAGGCGAGGAAGAGGGATAGTGAGTGTTTGTTTGTTTGTTTGTGTGTCGTGGGCTATCCCTACAAGTCGCTGAGACCGAAGTGTTGTCTATAGTTATTATGTTTGTCGAACGGATATGATGTTTATTATGCATGAACTGATGGTTAGTTTAGTATGTGAAGTAAATTAAGTAAGCTGTTAAGAGATGTTTGATTTTACCCTAAGACCCGAGAGGATAATAATAATGAGGAAATGAGATTGAAAGAGAAAAGAGGTGTGAATAAGAGATATAAGAAAGAATTGAGAAAGAAATAGATGGTGCATTAAGACTAAAGAGAAAGTTATAAGCAACGAATAAGAAAGAGATAAAGATGATGGGAGTGAAGGAAAAGATAAAGAGCTGAAATTGGAAAGAGAGTGTGATTATGGAAGCGAGATGTGGTGGAGTAAATATGTGATCCCTCATGCATGTTTTTGGGAAGAAGCTTAGTGTTGAGTTGAGCTTGCTCCTCCACTAACACTCACCCAAAAATATGATTTTTGAAAATAGTTTTGAAAAGAAACTTTTGAAAAGAATTTTTTTTAAGTCATCTCTTTGAAAAGGTTTTGCGAAAAGAGTTTTTGAGAAAGAAGAGGGAATGAGTCTTGAGGAAGTTGAAGAGAATTATGATGAGCATGAGATGACGAGAAAGTTGATATTGAGATGAGATTGACGTGAGGCTTGAGGCCATTGTGATTTTAGGGGGAACAATTTACGTTTAGTGGTCGGGCTTCGTTGAAGGGATGCACCAAGGACGAGCCGACTGTTAAGATTCAGCCGTTAATTAAAACGTTAAAACTATAAAAGATTTAAAAGACATTTACAATTGCGGTGAGGTATGAGTGTCGATCCGAAGTAGTGGAGAGGAAGGAACGATAAGTATCTGCGGATACTTAGGACGAGATTGCATGAGGGGAGGACGATGACGGTGAAACGTCAAGAAGTCTAGAGTATATTTCTAGGCGGAACGAATCCCACATGCGGTGCACTAACGTGGTGGGGACTGGGTCTAATACCGTGGTAAGTTCCGCATCGCGAACTAGAAATTATACTGTCGCCCCCTTGATTGCAAATCGAGAACAGTGAGAGGGACTGGAACGGGGCATTTGTGTTTGCCGCCGAGGGCGTGCATTGATTAAATGATATGATTATGATTTGAGGCAAGGCCTCCTGGTCTGGGACCATTTATGTGTTGGACAGCTGTCGTGCCCGCGTGGTAAAGGTCCTGTACTCCCGTTTGCTTCCGACTAGGTTGGGTGCATGACCGAGGAGATGTAGACGTGTGTGACTCCTTCAATGATGCTGTTCCCCCATCATTGAAGCGAACCGATACGCTAAAACTTAAAGAACAAAGATGTTTCAAAGAGGAACGTAAAGAGATATTAATTAATTGGAAAAGATTTAAAAGATAAGTGTAAGAAAGAATTATTGAGATGAGTTATGAGTTTGGAACCCCTGATTGGATAAAATTATGGAAGTTTATGAGGGTGAATTTGAGTATGTGACTATGAAATGCTAAGTATGAGATGGCGTCTCTCTATATGTACGTAATAGTGATGTTGTCGTTGTTTGTGTTGCTTATTGTTTTTCCTTAATACTTGCCTACTGTAATTCCACACAGTCGACATGACTATTTGGGTAGCTTACTCTCTCCTCTTCTTCTGTACTTCTGCTTCTCTTTCTTCTTCTGGAAAATGTCGTACGCCGATTAGACGCAAAAGAAATTGAGGTTCCAGATCCAGCCTGTACGGGAAGTAGGAACACCTCCGTGAAAAGGAGACGACTCGGTGGAAAGATCTCTGGGGCAGTAGATGAGGACGACCTTACTGGCGGACCGTGAGAGGGATCCATCAAGATGCAGAGCTAGACTAAGGATGTTAGAGTGTATGACTAGAAGCTAGGTCTCCCCTTAGAGCATGGCTCTCCAATGTAAGTCCTTAGTTACCTAGCTCTATACTCCTGTACCCCGACTAAATTTTTAATTAAAACACAGATGTTTGAAACCAAGTAAACTGGGCCACGTTTTAATTAATGTTTTGAAAGCGGGTTTCAAAATGCGGTGTCTCGTGACACCTCGGTTTGGAACTTGAAAGGTCCATGAATATGAGAACATGTGATTTTGATTGTAACCATTGTTTGAAAAGTTAAATGTTTTCGTATTCATTCCTTACTTGTTTAAAATTTTTTTAAAAAAATGGCCCTAATTTTCACGGTATTTACTTTAAGTTTTCAAGTTGCCAAATCGGGGTGTTACACCAATCACCATAATTACTCAAAGTTATCATAAATTAGTGCCACAAATCACTTCCAAGTCAATTCCCCATGAATTTCCCTCTCCAAAAACACATATTACTTCCTCTTTCTCATGAAATCCCAATTCCCTATCAAACCCCAATGTGTGCAATCCGTGGCATAGGGTCTTCTAATCATGCAAGGGAGCTTAGGAAGTGATTAAGAGCAAGGAATAGGAAGCTAAGAGGCATGGATTAGAGCTTGGTGGGGATGCTCCATCAAAACCCCAATTTTGTTCTTGCTCTCCAAGAGGTAAGGGGGTTACTTTGGTCTAGTATTAGAGAAAGGATTTAATTATAGTAATAGACACATAACTAGGTGTATTTAGGTTATTAGTTAAGTTTGAGATTAAGAGGGGTAGAATTAGTTTAGAAACTCTAAGTATTTAGTTAGGTTAATTTTGTATGTTTATATTGATTGTTTAGAAGTAGATATTGTTTTTATGATTATTGTTGTTATAAATGTAAATAATATGATAATGTATGGATAATATGTTTATAAAGTATAAAGTTTGCATTCATATAGTTAGTTATGCATCAAATAGGGCTAAGTCTTTCCCAATTGAGTTTAAACCAATTCAAGGACATTTTCAAAAGGGCAAAAAGGAATTTAAACTCAACTGCGAAATACTTAGAATATTGGATCATGCATGGAGTAAAGGAGGACGTTAGGTGACGGGGAAAAACATACGTCATTTTAATGATTGATGAGGACAAGAGTAAATGTTAGGAATTACTATGGAGGACTTTGATCTTCCAAAGGACGTGGGTTCGCAACCCGTGTCGGGGATTGGTTCTACGCAAACCATAGTAATTATATTTACTTTGGCTCCTTGTGGCCAGTGACAGTGATTTCTGCTAGAGCCAATCTAGGCGAATCAATCCAGATTGTACGTTGAACACTACCCTTGAGGAGTGTGACATACTGTGCAAGCGGGTGAGCAACATTCCTAGAGGATGTGAAGCACCCAATCAGAGGTTGAGAAATGCTTCCTCCTGGTCGGTTTTTCCCCAGAGTGGAGGGTGTATGTGAGGATGTATATTGTTATTGAAAAAGGGAAAAGTGAATTGTTATAGTACATTGTTAGGAAATGTTATTGTTATTGTTATTGATCAAAGTTAAAGTGAATTGTTATAGTACATTGTTAGGATGAAAGTGAAAGGGAAATTGTGAATGCATTGTTTTAGATGCTTTAATTCATTGAATCCGATCAAAGTGTTAAAGTTAATGGAATGAAAGGAAATGTTCAATATCGGATTCAAGAGTTAAACCATCTAAGTGCGACGATTGGCATAACATAATCATGTGATTGTGCATCATAGTGCTATAGTAAAGTATTATACTATAAGTATATATATAACTTATAAATTGATTACTGTTGCAATGTATTATTGTTAATTGAAGTGTGAATTGCCTAACTGCTATTGTTTGTGTGTGAATATATCTATTTATGATTTATTACTGTTTTTAAATGTTTTCTTTGATCTAGATTTCAAAGTTCTCACCCTTACAGTGGACATATTAGGTACACATTGGAGACAGGTACACATAAGGACAAGGCCGAGTAAGGTATACTCATTGTAAAAGTATATTGGTAGGGGTGACCTTACGGTCCTATTCCTGGTGCAACCATTCATAGGTTATTATTTTGTAGGGAATTATTTTATAGAGTTTTTTAATTGTTTTTAGTGATTTCATTTGGTTTAAACATTTGTATTCTTGAATAATTGTATTTATATCTTTTCATTTTACTAAGTTTAAGTAAATCCCTATTGTTGTAAAGGGATTGAATTTATATTTATAATTGTTCAAAACTGTTCTGGACTGACAGGTTTATTATTATTCAGGGAAAAGTCCAATTTTTAGAGGAAACTCCGTCGAAATTTTTATAAACCCCGAACATTTTCCTAATTAAACGTTAATCTTAAATAATAGTTTTAGTAAAAAAAAGTAGGATGTTACACACGGAGTGTGGACTCACTACTCCAAGGGTTACTCACTGAGCGAGTAACCAAAGTAAAGAGTTTAGTGTCTAAGTTAGCTAGCATTAGATATAAATATAGTAATGTATATAATTGTTTAGTTATTGAATCTTTAACTGGCTATCCCTCCATGACTTAACAACATGGCAGGAAGGCGGTCGACAATGACCGAATCGCTGCTGTTCTTGAGACTCTGGTTCAGATGCAACAGAACCAGGCTGATAACCAAGCGCAGAACATAGCAGCAGCAGTGACAGCAGCAGCAGCTCTGCAACCTCCTCCTCCAGTCCCAGCAGAGATTAATTGGATGGCAAGGTTCCGAAAGAATGATCCGCCTCGCTTTGAAGGTGGAAATGATCTCGATGAAGCACAGAGATGGATACAGGAGATTGAGAAGATACTACGTTCTCTTCAACCACCAATGGAGCAGCATGTCCGACTAGTTGAATTCATGCTGATCAATGAGGCAGAACATTGGTGGGATCACTAGAGGAGAGGATTGGTGGTAGCTAATCCTGTTATTTCTTGGGAGGTATTCAAGGATCTTTTCCTGGGGAAGTATTTCCCTGAAGATATTAGGAGGGAGAAGGAGATTGCTTTTCTCCAATTGACTCAAGGTTCTATGTTAGTTGGGGACTATGTAGCTCGGTTCGAAGATCTCATCCGCTTTTCTGATTATCGGGATGCAAGTGAACGTGGCAAGTGTGTTAAGTTTGAAGCTGGGCTTAGGAGTGATATTCGCCTCTCGTGTGAATATCACAACATTGACAACTTGGATCGCTTGGTCAATATGGCGAGCACATATGAAAAGGGTCTTAAGAGGAAGATGGCTGAAGATAAAAGCAGGGCAATGCAAAGAAGTGATGGTCCTATAAGGGGCAAGGGTGCGGTGCAGCGACCAGGTCCCTATCCTCAGCCTAGATCAGGCCCTCTAGGGAGTTCTCCTGGTCCTATTCCGCCCTGTCCTCATTGTGGCAAGCAGCATAGGGGTGCATGTTGGAATGTGAGCCAGAACCAGCCTAATGTCACCTGCTTCAAGTGTGGGCAGCCAGGTCATATTGTTGCTAATTGCCCAAAGAATGCAGCTAAGAAAGAAGCGAATGTGACTAGGGTGCAGAGGGTTGGTGACGATCGTCCACTGCAGCAGGGAAAGGTGTATACTCTTGATGGAGAAGAGGTTACTGATGCTGATGAGCTGATTCGAGGTATTAGACATGTTAATAATATTCCATGTGGTATTCTTTTCGACTGTGGAGCTACACACTCTTTTATTTCTGTCAATTGTATGGAGAAGTTAAAACTGTCTGCTGTTGAAATGCCTTTTAAATTGTCTGTGTCCACTCCTACAAATTCAGCTGTGGTCACATCTTTGATGTGCCTGGATTGCCCTCTTCAAGTATTGGAGCGGGAATTCAAAGTGAATTTAATATGTTTGCCCTTAACCAAGCTGGATATTATTCTAGGCATGGACTGGATTTCCCAGAATAGTGTCCTGCTTGATTTCAGTCAAAAGGCAGTAATCTTCTGTCACCTTTCGGTGTCGGCTATGGATGTTGATGAAGCAGCCAATATCAGTCGGATACCAGTGGTTAGTGAGTTCTCGGAGGTCTTTCCTGCTGAAATTCCCGGGTTACCTCTAGCTAGAGAAGTGAAATTCAGCATTGATTTTATGCCTGGTGCCGGCCCGATTTCTAAAGCACCTTATAGAATGACACCTCCAGAGTTAGAAGAATTGAAGAAACAGTTGGAGGAGCTTTTGGCTAAAGGGTTCATTAGGCCAAGTGTTTCTCCGTGGGGAGCTCCAATCCTCTTTGTCAAAAAGAAGGATGGAAGTGTTCGAATGTGCACTGATTATCGCCAGTTAAATGCGGTGACAGTGAAGAATAAATATCCACTCCCTCGTATTGATGACTTGTTGAACCAACTAAGGGGAGCAGCAGTTTTCTCAAAGATTGATCTCCGATCTGGATATCATCTGATTCGTATCCGAGAGGAGGACATCCCCAAGACTGCTTTCAGAACCCGATATGGGCATTTCAAGTATGTGGTGATGCCTTTTGGTCTCACGACTGCTCCTGCCATCTTCATGGATTATATGAACAGGATCTTCAGGCCATACTTGGATTCATTCATCATAGTCTTTATTGACGACATTCTCATTTATTCCAAGAGCCCAAAGGAGCATGAAGAGCATTTGAGAACGGTGCTCCAAGTTCTCGAAGACAAGCATCTTTATGCAAAATTCTCTAAATGTAGTTTTTGGTTGAATGAAGTGCATTTCCTGGGGCATGTAATTTCTGAGAAGGGTGTTGCTGTTGACCCTTCTAAGGTGGAAGCGGTGCTTAAGTGGGAGAGACCCAAGTCTATTACCGAGATCAGAAGTTTCCTTGGTATGGCTGGGTATTACAGGAGATTTATTGAAGGGTTCTCTAAGCTAGCTCTTCCTTTGACTACTCTTACTCGGAAAGGTGTTCCGTTTGTATGGTCCCCAGAATGTGAGGATAGTTTCCAGGAGTTGAAAAGGCGATTGACTAGTTCCCCGGTGTTGATTTTACCGGATCCGACTCAATCCTTTGTAGTGTACTATGATGCTTCAAAACAAGGGTTGAGTTGTGTGTTGATGCAGCAAGGACAAGTCATAGCCTATCCATCCCAGCAGTTGAGGTAGCATGAGCAGAACTATCCCACTCATGATCTTGAGTTGGCAATAGTAGTCTTTGCATTGAAAATTTGGAGGCATTATTTATATGGTTCAAAATTTAAAGTCTTTAGCGATCATAAAAGCCTCCGCTATCTCTTCGATCAAAAGTAGTTGAATATGAGACAGAAGAGGTGGATGGAATTTCTGAAGGACTATGATTTTAGTCTCCAGTATCATCCAGGCAAGGCCAATGTAGTGGCTGATGCACTAAGTCGCAAGACTTTGCATGTCAGCAATTTGATGGTGAAAGAGATGCAGTTAATTCAAGAATTCAGTGACCTAAACTTGAACATGCAAGTGAAAGATAAGAGCATTGTTCTAGAAATGTTGCAGGTTACCAATGAGTTGATTGATCTTATCAAAGAAAAGCAGGCTGATGACGAAGAGCTCCAGAAGTTGTTTGAAGGAGCCTCGGGCCAAGAAGAGCCTGATTTTGTAAAAGGCTCCGACGTTATTATCCGATTTAGGGGTCGGATATGTATTCCCATGGATTTTGAAGTTAGAAGAGATATCCTATGGGAAGCCCATCGAACCAAAATCAATTTTTATCCCGGTGCAACGAAGATGTACCAAGATTTGAAGAAGATCTATTGGTGGCCAAAGTTGAAAACCGATGTAGCAGATGATGTATCTCATTGCCTTACTTGTCCGAAAGTTAAGATTGAGCATCAAAATCCTCGTGGTCCTTTGCGATCACTTGATATCCCAGAGTGGAAGTGGGATAGCATAGCCATGGACTTTGTGACGAGTCTACCTAGGACTGCTGCAGGATGTGATGCAGTTTGGGTTGTTGTGGACCATCTAACAAAGTGTGCTCATTTTATCCCTATTCACAAGAAGTATACTCTGGAGAAGTTGACTCAGCTGTATATCAGGGACATAGTGAAGTTGCATGGTGTTCCCACCAGTATAGTATCCGACCGTGATCCGAGATTTCTGTCTCGATTTTGGCAGAGTCTCTAGCAGGCATTGGGTACTAAACTGAACTTTAGTACTTCTTATCATCCACAAACGGATGGACAATCTGAGCGTACTATCCAGACACTGGAAGATTTGTTGAGAGCATGTGTTCTGGAGCAGGCAGGCAACTGGGAACAGTTATTACCGCTGATGGAGTTCACTTATAATAATAGCTTCCACTCCAGCATCGGTATGGCACCATTCGAGGCTCTCTACGGCAGAAAATGTAGGACGCCTCTGTGTTGGTTCCAAATAGGTGAGAATCTGTTGACAGGTCCTGATATTGTGAAAGAAACAACTGAGAAGATCACAATGATCAAGAACAAAATGAAGACTTCCCAGGATCGCTAGAAGAATTATGCTGATAGGCGAAGGAGACCTTTGGAATTTGATGTTGGGGATCAAGTTTTTCTAAGGGTGTCTCCTGTCAAAGGAATTGGGAGAGCTATCAAGTCCAAGAAATTGACTCCGCGATTTGTTAGGCCTTATGAAATCCTGGAGAAGGTTGGCCCTGTAGCTTACAGGATTGTTTTGCCCCCTCACTTAGCAATGCTTCATGATGTATTCCATGTCTCACAGTTAAGGAAATACATTCATGATCCTACTTATGTGGTCACTTTGGATGATTTTCCATTGAAGGAGAATTTGACTTTTGAAGTGTTGCAAGTGAGGATTGAAGATAGGCAAGTGAGACGGTTGAGAGGCAAGGAGATTATCTTGGTAAAGGTTATATGGAGCAGAAACAATGTAGAGGAAGCTACTTGGGAGCTAGAAAGCAAGATCAGGCAGTCTCATCCGCATTTGTTCGAAGAAAACTGAATTTCGAGGACGAAATTCGGGTAAGTGGGAGAGGATTGTAACATCCCAATTTTTATTTATATGTGTAATTAGCATTTTAAATGAATCTTTGGTGGAAGAAAATAAAGAGTTAAGTTAGAAGTAGATAGTTAGAGGTGGTTAGGAGTTAGACTCTTCAGACTTTAGGAAATTTTAAATGCATGCTTCGTAGCTCAAATCAGGTATTCCACCGTTGGATTTAAAGTAGGATATATGTGTTAAAATGTCTCAAAATTTGAGCAAGATCCCACGGGTAAAAAAGAAGTTGTAGAAGTTTGAAGTTGGAAAATTCAGGTTTTTAGGGTCTCGCTCGAGCGAAAAAACCCTCGCTCAAGCGAAACAGTAAATTTTAGGCCCTGAGTTCCTGACTCATTTTCGCTCCAGCGAAACATGGCTCGCTCCAGCGAAGGTTCGGTTCTCCCAAGCAAAAATTTCTGGCTCGAGCGAAAACGGCTCGAGCAAAACCCAAACCTACTGGGTGAAACTCGCTCCAGCGAGTAAGTGCTCGCTCGAGCGAAAATGCTCAGATTTGATATCTGCAAAATGCGATCTGGACCGCTAGCTCGATGGGAATCTTCCAATGGTTTCCTCTAATCTCAGCCACACAAGCCTTCCCCTCTCTCATAAACTCATAATCCACCTTCATCCCCATTCATTCCATTTAACATCAACAAAAACATCTCCTCCTTCTCTCCTCCTCCCATTCGAACTCCCTCTCTTCCTCACCAAGATCAAGCCTTGTTTTTCCTCTTCCTCAAGCTCAACACTCATTAACCATCAAAGTGGGGGAGTAGTGTAACACCCCTAATTTTGTTTTCCGAATAAATATGTTAATTTAATTGTTTAATAAATAAATAACAATTTCATGTTTGATTTTTTGGCTTGCACTGTATATATACGTATATATTATTATGTGAAAATATTATTATGTTGAGGTTTTTGCATAAAATATTAGATTTTGCAATTAAGTCTTTGGGGAGGACCTAAAAACAATAATTGAAAGTCTTTTGGAGTTAAAATTAATTAAACAAAGTTTTTAGTGAAAACTGGCCAAAATACTCGAGTATTTGGCTGAATACTCGAGTATTCTGGAGCCAACAGCCATTGTTAGTGTTGTGCAGCTGTCCAGCCATGGGGGAGTTCGGAAATTGACACGTAGTCAACCCCAATCCCTTGTGTTGACACACCTTCAACCTCCAGACACGTTTTAGGACTCGTGTCCTCATGCATAGAACCTCCAAACTTCTTCCATAAGGGAGAAGAGTTGATTTATTAAGCCAAAAACATAAACTCAAGCACAAAAACGAGTTTTAGGGTTCTTGAATTCAAATTCTCAATTCGTCTTCGTTTCTAAGTCTCCTAGAACAAACCATACACCGTTTTGAAGCTCACATCCAGAGCTTTGAAAAGAGTCATAAATCATGAGCTAAGTTTGAGTGTGGTGAGAATGATGAGCTCTGCAAGTTGGAGCTTCAAATCTGCCAAAAACCAGAACTCTATTCAAACCCGTCAACTTCGTGGCTTCGATTCTCTCTCATCCTTGAGAGTTAGGTCATGAGTGATATACCATTGGAAAGCTCTTTCAACGAGCTTCGATCCATACCAAATTTGTTAGAATTGAGTCCCTGGTCGAAAAGTTATGGGCCTGCGAAGCTAGGTGCTGAAATCTGCCAAAACCAGATTTCAGATTCGGAGAGCTGACTTTGAGCTTCAATTTTGGTAAGCTCAAGCTTTCTCTTGATCTAAAACTTGTTGGATTTTAAAGTTAGTGTTGCATAGATGAGTTATTAACCATTTTACCCAATTTGTATGTCCATTTTATGTTTCAATTTCTCTGGTTTATGCACTCTGTCAATATGGTTCTATCTTGAGGAGGAGCTATGGTGCATGGTGTTCTTGTGCAAATCTCTAATCAAGTTTTGTTCAATCACGACCCTAAGGTATGGGGGAAGCTTACCATTTTCTAGAATGAGAATAAAATGTATTAGAAGGTAGGATGAGCCACCATGAGGCTTAAGGGCATAGCTTTGAATTAGAGAAATGACATGAAGGCCTATCTAAGACATGCTACATGTTTGAGCAAGTTTCTTTAGCTGCATGTGAACTTAATCAATGCTGAAATCATGCCAAATATGAGTATAATTGATTTTGGTAACTCAAGTTGCAAAAAGTATGGTTTTATGCATAATTGGTGATTGGTTTTGATTTATCTGAGATTTGATAAGATTTCTATGTTGAGACATGTTTAATTTGTGTATGTAAAGCTTTGTTGATCATTGGTTCAAGTAAGAATTGATTAGAATTGAAAATGGTATGTTAAAACCAAGTTGTAGTGCATCCACTGTAAAAAATACTCGAGTATTTTCTGATGCAAGTTTCCTAGATGATTATGAAATACTCAAGTATTTTGTGAAATACCCAAGTATTCTGGGCTGTAAAATACTCTAGTATTTTGTGAAATACTCGAGTATTCTGGGCTGTAAAATACTCTAGTATTTTGTGAAACACTCAAGTATTCTGGGCTGAAAAATACTCCAGTATTTTGTGAAATACTCGAGTATTCTGGACTGTAAACTACTCGAGTATTTTGTGAAATACTTGAGTATTTTGTGAAATACTCGAGTATTCTGGGCAGTTGGTACACAGCTTCATGAAATTGATGAACTACTCGAGTATTGAAGCTGCCACTCGAGTCTTTTTATAATAATGTTGAGAAAATACCATTTTTAATCCAATCACTCTTATTTAAACCTAATGAACACTTAAAGGGAATGATGTGATATTTTGTTTGATTAACTTTGTTATCATGCTGATCATGGAAGGTGAAATACTTAATGGATATATTAATTGCATTGTTGAAATCATTGCATAATGCACATGATGAGATCAAAGAATAACCTTGAATGGAATGTTGGTGTGCATTCATGCATGGAGATGTGGTGATAGCATATCATTTGTCATGTTCGAGGAACATAAGGAGGGTACTCTGGGAGTACAAATTTGGTTACGACCTGCCTGTAGTCACATTTTGGTAATGTGGCCAGCATTGGTTGCTGCGAACGTTGGATATTCGTCTTGGTGACGAGATGTGCACATCGTTATTGGATATTGGTATTATGGACGACGTTCTAGGCATAGTCGTGTGGCTTGCTCGATGACACATTTTGGTAATGTGGGCAGCATAGGCGATGCTGTTACGTCTTGGTGACGCAACGTACACTTTGGTAGTGTCGTTTGGATTATATTCCGAGCAGGTTCACTATACGTCCGAGGCACGTATACGGGTTGTTGGGATGGACATGCATGAGAGCATTAGTTGGAGAACCTTAGGACTGGAAAGGTTGTGTGCAAGCATCATGACATATCATTAATGAAATTGGCTTGCTCATAATTTGTGTATGTCACTTGACTGTTTGGTACATGTGTATATGCATTTCGATCATGATGAATTACTTACTTGTGCATGAAATAATTTTGTTCTCATTTGATTATGCGAATGAGTATAGCTTACCTCCCTGCCCCTATTAGGTGTTGGCCAAGTACTTAGATCTTCTAAAGATCAGTGACCATGGGATAGAGACTCCCTGTACAACTCTTGAAGATCCGGCTAAAAGGATGATTGGATGAAGGACCATTGACTAGCTCTGAACGACTCCAACTTTTGATAAAAACCGTATCTTTATGATTTGAGAGATGTATCAGAGTAAAACTTAGATTTCATAATTTGATTATAATTGTGGTACTCATAAAGTTTTTACACCTGATTTTAAGATCAATGACATACTTCATCATTTATAAACTCCAAAAGTATAAATGAACTACTTTAATATATTCTGCTGACCCTAATTTTATAAGATGAGTTCGGTATGAAGGAAGTATCTTAAAATTGATTTCCTGAGATAACCTTGTATTTAAGTTATTCCCGGAAACTATTTTGTACTACTAGAGTTATCTCAAAAGATATTTTGAAATGTTTAGTAAATGATTATTCCTTCAACCGAATTCAGTTCCAAATACATGTCTTATACTAGAAGTACCACCTTTAAAGAAATTTTTATATTCAGATTTTTCCTAACTTATCCGAAATAATTTCAATTCTTTTTGTGAAACGATGGACGTTACACCTCCAGCCGCCACCCTCCCCCCATCTCTCACTTTCTCCATCACCGCCGGCCACCACGAAACCCTCTAGTGCCACCGTGTTAGCCGCTCTTTCCGTCTCTCCTGGTCCCTTGCGCTCTCATTCTCTCTCCCTCCGGCGCTTCATCTCTCTCTTTCTCGTTCTCTCCTTCGGGTAGACCGCCACCCATGACTGAATTGCTGCCCTCGGTCCCTTCTTCATCGATATCGCATGCGTCCTCTCTTTCAGCCTCCCCAAGTCGCGAATCTCGTCTCCCTCGCACCATCTCTCTCTCCCATGCGTTCTCTCCCTCATGCGACCCAGAACCGTGAGGAAATCGAAACCCACTTCCTCCATGGAAGAAGCTCGTGACCTCTGCCCTGTTCGCCACCCTAATGGAGCCACCGCCACCATCTCTTCTCCTCTCTGGTTTGCATCTGTTGAAGAGGTCCATGTTGTTGTCGCTGGTATTGGAGGCCGCACCGCCACCGCTCACTACAAGAATTTTCTCGGACAGCTACGGAATTTTGCTACGGAATATTTTCCTAGCAAATTCAAAGCAAATCAGCTATAGTATAGATACGAAATTAATTTCCGTAGTTAGTTTTCAATACTATAAAATACACTTATTATATGAAAAACAACTATGGAACAACTTCGCTTTAGCTAGGGAATATCGGTAACAATATAAAATTCCGTAGCAGATTAGTTTGCTAGGCAATATTCCGTAGCTGATGAATTTTATGGCACAGCCAGAGAAATTTTCACGCTCCCGCTACTCCATCCTTTTCCTTTATTCCTTCCTTACGTTTCACCTTCTCTTTTCCCTTTCACATTCTCTCTTCCCTTTTCCCTTTCCCTTTCCCTTTTCCTTTCCATTTCCCTTTCCCATTCACATTCTCTTTTCCCTTTCACCTCCGCCTCCCTCCTTGCCACCACTACCCTCCTTCACCTCCGCCTCCCTACTTCCGCACGGCCTCCCTCCTTTCTCTTTTCGTTTTTCACTTTCTTGAACCCTAATCACACTCTCATTTCACCACTGCCTCCCTCCTTCACCACCATCTCCCTCCTTCACGTCCTCTCCCTCATCCTTCCCTCCTTCCCTGCTTCAATTTCACTAAATCCCTAAATCCCTAACTTCCCTCCTTCCCTATCGCGGTGACAGATTGGGTTGGCTTTCACTCTCTTCCTCTATTTGAAGGTATGCTTCTACTTCTTTTACTCATTTACTTCTTTTGCTTCTGCTTTGATGGTATGCGATTTTTGTTTTGTTTTCTTTCTTCTTCGATCTGTGTTTTTATGCTCGATATAAGTCAAATACAGTATGCACTTTAAAGATATGATGAGTAGTAATAGCCATATCCCAAGAAAGATGTTGCGCCATTTTTCATATCCTCACAAATGTATTATTTTTATACTCAACTTTGAACCCATGTTTGTAATGGTTAGCCATACTTGGTTAATAATATTATTTAAAACATATTGGTAACTATAAAATATGAGTACAGCTTGAGATATTAGTTAGTGGATGCACATAACATATTTTATTATACAAGTGATAGGAGCATTACTGGTGTGTCCGTGTTTTGTTTTGTTCTCCCTATCCATGTCCCTTTCATATGAATTGAATGAATTTTGTGCATATTTACAGAATAATATACATACTAAGTTTGTTTTCTTTTTTAATTTAATGCTGAATCAGTTTTTGGATTAAGTTTTATTGGCATTTTGTGCATGAATTCAGGCTGAATATTGCGAGACTAGTGCCTGCATGGGCGAATTCAAATTTGACTATGGATTCGTAGTATTTTTTTACTATTAACTAGTGAAGATCTTATTAATAAGTTTGGTACGTCATGTAAAAGTTGCTTAAGTTGCCTATAACTGATGGCACTTCTTCAACTCAGGCGAGTACTTATCCATCACTGCTAAATAATTAGTTAGATAATTAGCAACACAATTTGTATCCTTTTTGTATGGGCTAATGGGCTATCGAGCACTCGTGGAGATTATTTGATAATGCAATACAATCAGTAATTAAACCTTCCAGCTATGAATATCCCTAACTTCCCTCCTTGTATTTTGGTTAAGCTGCCTTTTGGGTTAGTTGGCGATAAGGTATTTTTTTTGGTTAAAGCTGTGTTTTGTTTTTATTTTTGAGTATTTGTTTGGGTTCGGTTTTGTGTAATTCTTCTTTTTCGTTTTTTGCTTTCTTTTCAAATTCTTCTTTTTTGTTTTGATTTTTTGGTTAGTTCAGTTAATGAGTGTTTCTGTATTTGAATATTTCGAGTAATTGTTTGTTATGTTTCTTTTGCTTTCAGTTTGCAAGTAAATTTGCACCAACCATTGATGGAGTGAAGAAGCCTTACCGTTATCAACCTGGAACTGTTGCTCTTCGGTGAGTCTTGCAATTTAACTTTACAATTGCTAGTTATTTGTAATAGTTGACATAGCTTCCATTTCTTGCAATAAAAAGAGTGACATGAAATGCAATGTCCTCGGCAGACCTTATGTGTGGTAATCCACCATACACTTGATAACTTCAAAAAACAATAGCAAACAGTTAACTGAGTTGAAAAACAATTTTTTTTATTCAATAAAAGTTAATAATGGCAGTAAAAGGGATCTGGATTGAAATTTCTGTCATATTTGTGTCATATTTGTCTCCCACTATTCCTTTGAATTGAAATTTCTGTCATATTTGTCTTCCTCTAGATTTTATCTATCACTGTTTTGAATTTAATAGTGTGTTGCTGCTTCAATTCTAGGTGCCATATTTAAGTTTCTGCTTCACTGTTTTGCTGCTTCAGTTCTGTCATATCTAAGTTTCTGCTTCAATTCTAGGTGCCTGTTCTGTAGAAGACATTTATGGCCCTATTGATGGCCTTCTTTTAGGTTCTTTTGAGAACAATATTATCAACTTACAATGTATGTACCAAGTATGCTGATTGTAGCTCTTTTTTTTATGTAGTAATAAGTAAAAGACTTTATCTTCGTTAAACCAATTTAGATTCACTTTTTGAAGCACCATTTGGGTAGATTCATTTTTTGGCCTTCTAGAGTCCATTTTTGTATGTGGTCCTTGTACTTGAGAAGAGAAGAGGGGTGAAGGTGTTCTAAATCTAAATATCAAGAATATGCTAAGTTTTAAGTAGTGATCCCTTTTGCATCATTATATCAGTACCTGTGTATAATATAAAGAAATGAGTCTGATGATGTTAATCGCTTTAATTCTTATTGAATTTCTTGCTTTGGAAAATTGGAGCAGACTGGGCGAACTGATAAATACTTGAAGAGATAGTTAAGACTGTGGATTTTTATTAACAAGTAGTGTATATGATAATATTCAAATTTAATGCCGTGATTAATATTTCGGAAACTTTCAGTTTCTTTTGTGTGCTTTGGTCTGTATTTACTTTGCCAGTTTCAAAAGTGATTATTTGCTCTCAGAGCTTTAGTAAATTCAGTAGGCAGTAAACACTTTTTGTTGTGCCTCTTTTATCGTATTTTTTCATATGAAATATGGCCATCATCTGAACATGACTAGTAATTTCTTTGTCTTCTAGATTTACGTACATGTACTCCTTGGAGCACTTCTCTGCTCGTTTTTGTAAGGTCGGTTATGTATTCTTTCCCTTCTTTTCTGGATGCAGGCTTTACTGATGACTTTGCAAAATGCCCCTCCTGGTCTTGATTATTAAAGAGACAAGAGATTTTCAAAGGTTTGTTGTGTTTCCTCAAAATTATTTACCACCTGTCACTTATAAAGTATGTTCAAATATAAAGTATTCCTCATCCCTCCCCAGTCTTTCAAAGAGTTGGTTGCCACCTGCTTAGTGAAAGATCCAAAGAAATGTCCAAGCTCAGAAAAGCTTATAAAGCACCACATCTTCAAACATGCACACGACACCGATTATCTAGCTCGCACCATTCTAGATGGCCTTCCACCATTAGGAGATCGTTTTAGACTGCTTAAAGTTAGCTGTTTGTTTCCAAATTCTTTTGTTCTGACTAACGATTGTTAGCTTGTGCTACCATTCCTCTCACTTGCTTTTTGTGTTCCAGGCAAAAGAGGCAGATTTGTTGGTGCAGAACAAGGCTCTTTATGAGGACAAGGACCAATTATCTCAGGTAGGATCGTTTTAAATTATGTTTAGTAATGTTTGCTTCTGTTATGGTCTATGCAAGGTGGTGTTTTTTATGAGTGCATCCTCTTGTCATGCCAACAACATTGAGTTCCTTCTGTTTTGTCATATCCATGTGTTCAGTGTTTCAATTTGTAATTAAACCTTGAGGATTTAATAGTATATTATCTTTGATTGTAAAACTGTTTCATGAGTACAAAGAATATATTCGAGGAATTAGTGCCTGGAATTTTAACCTGGAGGATTTAAAAAGTCGAGATGCTCTTGTGAGTACGTCCACCTTCCTACTTTGTCTTATTTATTTCAATTAGGTTTAAAAGTTAGGCATTACTGGGCTTTACCTGTTTACCATCTATCATTCAGTCTCTTGTAAATATTTATGTTTTGCCTACAGATTCAAGATGATGCAATGCCAATTGTTGACGAGCCAACGTTAAAGAAGGAGAACAACCAATCTGATGACTTCAAGGTTCCAGCAGATGGGCTGTCTACTGCGAAACTAATAATTTAGATGCCATACCCGCGTTGGATAAAGAGGTAGTGTTATTGTCCTGAAATGATCAATTGGCAAAGGGGTGGTAGAATCTTGCCTTAGATAGTTTTTCCTTGTGAGGATAATAAGACCATTAGAAGCCCCAATAAGAAGAATGAACTAGTAGGAGGATAGACGGAGAACAACTAGGAAAATAAGATACCCAACTGCAACCGAATTTTTACAGAAATGCGATCCGAACATCTAGGAAAACAGGTACCAAACTGCTACCGAATTGCTACAAAATTGTGATGCATTTCAGCTAGGGAATAGCTAGAGAATACCTTGGAAAAACAACTACAGAATAGCTTCAAAATTGCTAGGGATTATGTGGTTATCTTCCACGCATCAGCTACGAAATAGATGCAACTTTGCTACAGATTGTGAAAATACTAGGTACGGATCAGCTATCGAATATTTGTAGCTGGATAGCTACGGAAAAATACTATTATTACTTTAATTAGCTTTGGAATAGCCACAGTATTATTCGGTAGCGAATTAGCGACCTGATTTACGCTACGCACCGTGTTGTAGCTGTTCTGCGACAATTTCGTAACTATGACTACTTTGCTAGAGGACAGCAACAAAATTGCTACGCAATATTCCATAGCTGTCCGAGAAAATTCTTGTAGTGGCTGTGGAGCAATGGATGCAGCTATTGCTGCTGTGTGGGTGTTGTTTCTACTGTTTGGATTGAACCGGGACTGAACCGAACCGGTCTTGATCTCTTTGCAGCCTCAAAAGCCTAATCGAAGGGTAACAACCTAATACCTTTTTAATTGCTCTATGTTGTGTTTTAATTTTAATATTAATACTAATTTTAATGTTATTGGTGATAATTATAAATTGTTAAATTGTTTTGAATGTTAAGGTGTTTCGATAAGGAATTGTTAGTGTTTAAGCGATTTTTGGGAATTGAAGTTAAAACTATGTGATTTCAACGTATTTTTAACGTTTAAAGTTGTTGAAAGTTAATCTCTTTTCAATGAGAAACTAAACTATTTTGTGAAGACCTTGACTCTCATTCTAAACTTGGTTAACCTTGGTTTACGAACTATAATCGAGGGTTTTGTCGCCGCTATTAGTTATTAATTTATCTCTAAAACTTGTTTTTAGTTAATCCCGAAAAATCTCTATTTTAATACTTCACAAGCTTATTGCGTATAACGGAAAAAATTATGTTTTATAACGTTTTCAATCAAGGTCTAGGTAATCGTCTTACTTTCGCGCTTGTTTGGTCCTTAGTGCGTTATTTTGACTGTTCTTTATTTTATATAATATGATTAGACGATGAAAGAGCTTTAAAACATGTCGCCACGCGAAAACAATGGACTTAGATATTTTTGGGCACTATCATACAAAAAGGGAGCATGTCTTGAGAAAAGCAAGGTAAGGAGTGAGTGTTACCTTGATTGTAGGAAATAGTTTCTAGTTAGTATATAGTGATTGCTAAGAATGTGTGTTAGATTGTGAAATTGAGGCATAGGATAGTAATTAATAATAATAACATTGGAATATGAAAAATGAATAAATGAATCCATGTTGAGAAATGTTGATGTTTGAATATATGATGTTGTGCAATGTTGATAACTTTGAATATATGTTGATTGAGACATGTTACGGTGTGCTTGAACGAATAAATGAGTTATGTGTTGAAGCACGTAATTGATAAGTGAATGAATAAAATGAATCAGAATAAGAGAATAAATGTAGAGCATTGAATTGGATTATTTTGTGAATTATTGTGATGATTGGAAGTTGTACGTATTTATTTATTGGTTTTTAATTTGATGGTGTATTTGGAAAAATATGACAAGATTAAAGGAAATTGTGGAATTAATAAAAGTTGACACAAAAAGAAAATAATTTGTTTATGATTTAAAAGATTAAAGGCAAGTTAAGTGGTTATCCAGATATTGTAAGACGTTGTCCGGGTTGTGGGCCTGTACGCATAGACTGGTGTGATTTCAGGTCTTGTAAGACGTTGTCCGGGTTGTGGGACTGTACGCATAGACTGGTGTGTTTTCATGTCTTGTAAGACATTGTCCGGGTTGTGGGACTGTACGTATAGACTAGTGCGATCCAGATCTTGTAAGACGTTGTCCGGGTTGTGGGACTGTACGCATAGATCGCGTAAGACGCACATGGTGCGCAGCTGTAAGACGTCGTCCGAGTTGTGGGACTGTAGCAATGATGGATCCACGTAATAATTTCTAAAGTTTATGAAAAACTCAAAGGATATGAAAAGAGAATGATGATTATGTAAAGTAACGAAAAGGGATGAAAAAGAGATAAGCTGGAATGAAATAAATATACATGAAGCGTAAGGGTTTAATGAATCATAAAAGAAACTGATTGTCATTGTGTGCATGTATGTGACTTGGTTGGGAATGAATTGTTGATATATTATGAGATATATGACTAAGTGTGTTAGACTTAATTGATTATTATGACTAGTTAGAGATTACTTTTCTACTTCTCATGTAATGCTCACCTCCTAAACATTTTTCCAGGTACCAAGGTTTGAGCTTGCAATACTATTGGCCGAGCAGGACTACACTCCACCCCGTGGAGTGTTGTAAAACTAATTAGAAGAGAGAGTTGTTTTGTTATATTAAAATTTAGTTTTCTTTTAGTTTGTTATAATTCATTCGTGCAAGCCCTGAGTATGTTTTATTTGATCAGCAGGGCATGAAAATCAAATTAGTATGTGTATAAATATTTTCTAAACTGTACTGGTTTGACAGATGAAAAATCTAAATTTTTGGAAATGCAAAAAACAGAGGAAACTCTGCCGGATTTTCATTAAGATTTAAAAAGAAATTTTCAAGTCCAAATAAAAAAAATCAACATAATTATTGTAATTAAACTATTTTATTCTTAGGGTGTTACATTATGGTATCAGAGCAGTTTTCCTCGGCCTATTGGAGTAACTCATTACTCTTGTAGTTACTCATCAAGCGAGTAACTTGTAACTAGAAATAGAACTGCTTTCTGATTTAGTGAGTATCATTGCTAGCATAATAATAAGAATAGTTACGGAGTATAGTGTGTAACACCCCAATTTGGACATAGAATTTTCACTAAAAATTTGCGCCATTTTTTTTATAACATTATCAAAATCAATTCAGTTTAATTCTTTTACCAAAAGATTTTCATAAATACAATTTGATTCATTTGGTTTACAAAAATGCTTTAGTACTTGCATCATAAAATTCTATTTCCAAAAAGAGATGTTATCATCCAACATATTTCCAAAAACTCATTTTCTAAATGTCATATTTAGTTGATGGTTAACTTGAGGAAAAATAGTTTAATTACTTTATGAACATAATATATAACAAAAGAAACTTCTTTTATTTCATTTCAAATAATCATTTATTACAACAGGGGTTACATTCGGGATAGAGTAATCATGTCCTACCCATCTAGTGATGGAATACAAAAACAGAGACTATACTAACTTAGACTACTAATCTTCATTGCTATCCTCCACACAAATATCTGAAAGACTCCTCGGCTGCCGCTTTTACGTCCTCCTCATAATGATGCTCCATTTCACGATCCTTCTCTAACTTAAGCAACCATAACTTGTAATGCTGCATGATCTGTTTATCCCCAATGTCCACAGGGAAAGGAAAGAAGAGAGAGAGTCAACGATCCGGACGAATGGTCGTCGACGGCATGGACTTACTCTAAGGGATCACATTAGGACACAAATATATGCAATAACTATAACATTTCCTCATTCACAGCTCATCATTACCACTTTATTCTTATAACCTTTTATAACTTCCTCTTTTCATCGCATTAATATCTTTTCTTAAAGTTCCATACTCATAATCTTTCCACTAGGTCTTTCCATAATACAACCGTCAATGATTTAGGGAGGGAAATCATTGAGGTAAGGGAACAGTCAGCACACACGATACATCTCTTCATCATCCAACCACAACCTAAGTCGGAAAGCAGATGGGATACACAAGAATCCTATCCACACAGGCATCGAAGTCAAAGGGTACGTACCAGCTGGAACCACGCATGTTGGCCAGCAAACAAAACATAGTAAACAATTCGAGATTCGCAATGTTGGAACCATTAAGCATGGCCAACCACAATGATACTCGTAAGAAAATCAGTGACTTTTAGCCTTGTTCGGATTCCCTCTACACCATCTAAGATTTGCTCAAGGGGGCGACAGCTCTATCCCTAGTTGTACGTGCAGTCCTCGCTACGATCAACGACCAGCAGGTGCCCTTTATCATTGTAACACCGTCCCGCCTAGGGAAGCGCTCTTAGGCTTCTTGACGTTTCACCGTCATTGCCCTCCCCTATCACAATCAGCACTTAGAGGGATGCACGACCTCCAAGTACACGGTATCTTTCCTCTCCACTACTTCACTCTCAACGTAGTTAGAAAGGATTGGGTCCTAAAGTCTTTTAAGTCTTTTAAAGTCTTTTAGAATCTTTTATTATTCCTAAGTTTGGTCGACCCATTCTAAGCCGCGCTTCTAACGGGCCTCGACCTCTAAGGGACTATAGCAAACACCTCCCTATCATACAGTGGATTCCACAAGACATGAGACCACGACAAAGTCATTCACATGGCCAGTCACTTAAGGGGATAAAAATAAAGTCATTGTGCCGCTTGCACCATCACTGTACACTAACAATGATCCTCAAATTTCACAAGATTCAAATAATCATTTCTCATAATTTATTTTCACAATCATACTTCCAAATACAACAATTCAATATACATTGAGCACACTTCCATAGGATAAATCCTTATCCCAAATAATCCCAACATATTTGTTATCTCATCACTTATCATTTTATCATCTCCAAAATCATTAAAGCAATATACAATATACAACTTCAGAATATACAACATGGTATAACAATTATTAACGGACATAATATTGAGGAATCGTATTTTTCGTAAGGACGGCGGAACACACACACATTTGCCGTCTTACTACTCAACCTATAGATTCCTAGTTCCGACCTTTGAGATGATACGGAACGCCCTAATGCTACCTCAGTGCCATTATGTCTTAGGAAGGTTGCTCTATCACCTGAGCTCCACGCTTACTCTGTTTTCAACCTTTTGCGCACAGCTCCAACAGCTCGTTTACTTTTAATTCCTTTTATTTCTTAAATGATGAACGACATACAATCAATATCAAGCAAGTACCTTATACTATCTACTCACTAATGTAAGGACTGAACCCGAAGTACCAAGGTACCTTAAAACATAAATTCTTTTTAAAACATAAGTCATTTTTGAGGCATCAGGTAATTTAAAATAAATCCTTTATTTTTGGAAAACATACTTTTAACAATACCACTTTCTTAAATAACCTTTGAAATCAAAAGACTTTGTATTAGGATATAAACACTTGAAAAGTAAATCAATCCTTTTCCGAAACTCAAGGCCTCTTAAACATTACTAAATAAAATCTTTAAAACCAATCATTAAATCAAAATCACTTTTTCAAAAATATACAACCATTTACACATCCTAAGATCTATAAATTAAATACAAAATTTAGAACTTAATCAATTAAATCAAAAGAGACTACTCCTACTTTCATTAACTCATAATTCAGTTCCAAATGCTTATATAACAACTACCATTATAAGCTACTTAAACAAATAACTTAAACTTGATATAATCTTTTAATCATTTGGTCAGCCAGGAAACACATTTTTAAAAATCAATACAAACACTTAACACATCAACAATCATTCTAAAATATGACTTATTCACTTATCAAGTCAAAACAAGTTCTATATGCAACTATATGAAAATCTTCTCTGAACAGCAGCATGAATAAAGTTGCATTACTTCACAGTTACCCAAAAATTCATTCTTTTCAATTTCCTACTAAAAGATTCACATCCAACTTCTAAAAATGAAATTAAACTTAAGAAAGTAATATTTTTCCACACTTATTCAATTATGAGCAACACTTAAATTATTTCAATTCACCTTAAATCTTATAGACATAATACTAAGGTCAATATAAAACAAATCTGGACAGCCACTCAAACAAATTGCACTTACTCACAATTTTTATCAAATTAAAGTTCTAACCTCTATTTTCAAAGAACTAAGAATTATAACTCAAAAATACCCATAACTTATAAAAATAGTTACATATAGATTAATTAGACAATAATATTCATAGCATACATTTATTTATCTAATGAAATACTATAACTTGCCTAAAACTGTAACACCCCAAAATTTTAATCCCCGATTAATGAAATGTTAATTATAATTTAATTATAATTAATAGTTTTCGAATTGATCCTTGATTAAAATATGTGTGTATATAATTAGCTTGCATGTGAGAAATTATTTAATAAATAATTTAAATGCCTAAAATGTATATTTTGCATATTAGTCCCTGGGTTGGGACCTAGAAGCAATTATAGGAAAGGTTTTGGAGGGAAGGTAAATAAAATAATTATTTTTCAAAATCTGGGTAAAATACTCGAGTATTATCAGAAACACTCGAGTATTCTGGGTCAAACTGCACGAGTTAGTGCGTTTGGTGAGTCACAGCCAACGATTCTCGTGTGTTGACACGAAATCGTCTTTCCCAGCACGTCAATGGCGTCGTGTCGAGCAGCATGTGTGTCCTCATCTCCTATTTAAGCTCATCAACGAACCTTGGTGAAGAATTTTGTTGATCATTCTTCTGGTTGATGAAGTTAGGGTTCATAACTTCACTGAATCGATTCTCTTCTCTGAGTTCAAATTGAATCACAAATCATACACGAATACAAAGCTCACATCACGAGCTTTGTATAGACACCGAAATTGAGAGTTGAGAGTGAGTGTGCTGTTGGAATCGAAGCTTGGAAGTTGGAGTTTTTCTGTCAAGTTCAGTTTCTGGAGCTCACTGAGATCATCGATTTTGGTAAGCTCTTGAGTTCTTGAGTCTCAAACTCGATTCCTTTAGTTAGTTGATGTGGTATAGAGTCTAGAAACCTAACTTTCCTCAATTCTTATCTCTGTTTCATGGGTGAACCAATTCGGTTTTGGTGGTGCACTCAAAACTGTCATGCATGTGAAGCTCAAGTGGATTTCTGGGTTTGGAGAGCTTTTCTTTGGAATCTTTCTGTTGATTCAAGTTTGAGAGGTAAGGGGAAGTAATTATATTCACTAGATAGAGTTTGAAATCCATTAAATGTGTTAGAGAGCCACCAAGAGGCTCTAAGGGCTTAGATTCTATAGGAACTTTGGTTTGGAGACCAATCCATGCTCTAAATCCGTATTGAGCAAGTTTGTTATCATGCATGTGAACTTAAATGAGCTTTGTTTCATGAATATTATGCTTATTGTGTGATTTGAGGTATTGAGTTGTTAAAATGCCTTTTTATGCATAATCAATGATTTCTCTGTCAATTCTGTGTTTTGAATTGAAATAAGTGTTGTAACATGTTTGATTAATGATATGTTAACTCTGTGGATCCCTGAAATGGACTTAAATTGAGTAGAAATGAAAATGGCATGTTAAAACCAGTTTTCAATACTGTCAGCTGCGAAACACTCGAGTAAATGGCAAAGTACTCGAGTAAATCGTGTTCAAAATAAAGCAAATTTCATAAGAACACTCGAGTATTTTGTCTGATACTCGAGTATCGGGCATGAACTGAGAATTTTTATAGGTCAAACACTCGAGACATTCAAAGTCACTCGAGTATTCTGGAAAAGTCCAAGAACACTCGAGTAACTCATGAACTACTCGAGTAAATTGTTGAAATTCAAACCCAAATCCTCAGAAAGACATGAACACTCGAGTAAGCTTAAGAACACTCGAGTAATCTGGAAAATCTCCAGAACACTCGAGTATTCTGAACTTTACTCGAGTAAAATGCCCAGAATCTGGAAACATCATTTTCAATTCTAACTTAATTAATTAAGGAATTAATAAGGATAATTCAAGGGATCAAAGACTTAGAGAAATTGATAAATACAATTAGATCGTTCGGTGACGATCCATTTTGAAAATTAAGCCTAGGTGGCAAGTAATGTATTAATCAATTTCCCCTAAGTCTAAAATGCATTCATTCTGGAGTTTGGATGGTAGGACGTATATCATGTTTTTGGTAAACATGTGGAGGGCCTCTGGGAGTGCCAATACGCTTGCTTGATGACACGTTGTTGACGTGGTCGGCTTAGTGGATGCCGATATGGTTATACCGTTTGGATGACGGACCGTTTGGATGACGGGACGATGCTCGGGTGGCACGTTATAACTATGCTCGGGTGGCATGGATTCCAAGATTGACGTGTACATTCTAGGTGAATGTACGAATTGTTGTATACCTAGGAATACAACGCACTGTGGAGTGCTGGGTTGTCAAGGATGGACGTCAGAGAGTGACTTAGAAAATGTGGAGATAAGTTGAGAGTTAAAGTCATGCATCATGTCATTCACTTAATGCAATTGATATACCTGAATTAAGTGTGAGCATCCTATGTGCATCTGATACTTGCTAGATGCTAATTGTGATTGTTATTAATTGATGCATTATTATCTTTCATATGTTGCATGATTTATTCTCTATTGATTATGTGAGTAGAATTGCTTACCCCTATGCCCTTGTAGGTGATGTCTCGTTACATTGCTTGCATCGAGATCCGGCCACTTCCTAGTGGCGTATGGATCTATGAGGACCATCGCGCGGTGTATGAGGGGGAGGTAGAGTTCACATTCTACCACCCTAACCCGCTGATGCGATTCCGTCCTCGTAGGTTTAGGATTCCCATCATATACACTATGCATATACCCCCATTTTATACTTATCATGGACCACCTCCCATGCGACCAGCTCGCTCTTACCACAGCTTTCATTTTCGACCTACCCGCTCTCACCCTTTTATGTCGAGAGTTGTCCGCGAGGAGACTCCCCCTTCTTATCCGAGGAGCCCCGTCAGGGTTTCACCATCACCTGACCCGGTACCCAGTGGTAGGGTACACTCTCCCTCGGATGAGATCGAGGAGGATCCGGTGGAGGACGAGAGTGGGAGCGAGCCTGTCGTGCATTCTACTGGGAGTGACTGGAGGGACGATGATCCCTAGGTACGTGCATATGGTGTATGATGTGGACCCTTGGATCTGTGCTGTGGAGGAGATGTGCTGCTGCTGCTGTGATGATGATGCTACTACCTTATTACCTATGTTTTTGGGAGACTACTACTGCTGCTACTACTGCATCTGATGCTGATGGATCTACGTGACTATCCCTGGGGTTGTATTTTGATTATGTATATATTGTACATATGTTTTACTCTAGGGTTATAGTAGCATAGTGATGTAGATCTGTTTACATGGACTTGTTATATTTTTGGAACTTGGTGACTTATCTCATGGACTATGTATGTATGACTCTTTCGTATATATGAAAATCTATGTTTATATCATATCAGTAGCAGAGTCCAGTAATTTCCGCTTACTCTGATTTAACTTATAAATGAGCTCGGCCATAAGTATTAATTGACGATATCAGTTTTATTGAACAAAGTATGGGTAGCTTCAATTGATTGTAAACTGTAAAGAAATTTTTAAAGAACGAATGTTATCTTGTTTGAGAAAAGGTTTTAGAAATCGCCGAACTTGATACAAGTGTTTTAAAGGATTTTAGAATTTATTCTCCAAGAGTTCCATTTGATGAATTGTGCACCCGCTTTAAAGAAAATTTCATTTACCATATTTTCTTAGCTCGCAAGTCCATATATTATCCAATATAAAGCATAAATACTAGATTATATTTGGGTAATCCGGAAGGGTGTCACACTCAGTGGTATACCCAAACACACACACACATACATAAAAATCATTCTTATAATTACTTAAATCAATTTATCAAATTTGGACAGCGTGTATATCTAAACTTAAAAATCACTTTTATATTTCATTTTTACTTCTAAACACTTATACTAAAAATCTTAGCATGAAATTTACACATTGATTTAATCCAAAACAATTTCTCTTATTGGTGCCACACACTTTAGATTTTTAGACAACATGCATACTTAAACTTAAAAATTCAATTTCTCTCAAACAGAAAATCGAAAACACATGTCGTTTCTTCCTAAATTCTTATTACAACTTTTACTATAATAAAATGACAAAATTAAACAAAATAAAATAGTTGCATCTTCTGTACAGCCACAGAAAAGTTGCATCACTTAAACGAGTTCAAGAAAACAATCGAAACAATCATACACAATCATGCACAATTCCTACTTATGCTAAAAACTTTAAAACATTATATTAAATAAGATATTACTTTTTTTATTATTTATAATTTCTGGACAGCAACTTAATATATTTTTTTTTATAAATCACTTTTAATCAATCAAAATACTCATTTCTATTTGTTTCTACATTATATTTGCACATATAAACAAAGTATCACTAACATTCTTAAAAATAATCACTTGGGGTCTTAAATAAATAAATTTTTCAGAATAAAGATTAAATTTCCAGAATTAAAATAAAACTTTCAAAATTAATCTTTTCCATATAAACATGTAATATATTCCATAAACATACTAAAGCAATCATCAAATCAATTAGAAAAATTTAATTACTTTAATTCCTTTTTCTTCTAAAATTCGACTAGCATATAGAAAAGTTTAGAAAAATATTTTCAATTCCTAAAACATCTATATAATATAATTACATCATTTGGTATACTAAAACTAAGAGGTTTAATCATAAAGAAATAAAAAATAGATCCCTTTTAGAAAATAATTCATTTTTTTCCAGCAACTAACACTTACAACCACATCAACCACATACTCATACAATTATTCAAAAATACATGTTCTTATAGGTTTATAACAACTACCATTTGTTCCTATTTCTTTTAAATAATCTACTATAATTTAATTACAAACCATACAACAAACAAATAACAAAAATAATTTAAAAATAATACCATAGACCTCACGGTCTATTATATTTTTATTGTTTCCAGAAATTTATTTTTTTTTGTTCATTTATTCATTGTTCTTAACTTAAATCAAACAAAAGGAAATAACATAAAATCAAACAATAACAATTACATCAAAATTTCATAACATATAATTCCATAAACTTCAATAACATCAAATTTTTTCAGAATTCATTTTATTTCTAAAAAGTCATTTTTAGTTCCTTTAAATCATTTCATTTCATTTCTACTTCAAAGGAAAGTACTTATTTGTTTTCATTCTTTTTAAAGACTTAATTATAACTCAAACACACATGAAATAACAACCATTATCATAAAAATTATATGTATATATATACACGGTCCAGAAAAAGAAAAGAAAATAAAAATCAAAAAATAAATATCCATTTTAATCTTTTTATCCATTTCTATTCTCTTTTATTATATTAAACAACAACACAATACACATATTAAAATACACAAATCAATCCTCAAATTAATATATGTCACGGTTCATATATATATATATATATATATATATATATATTAGAAATTATTATTTTTCCATTGCTATTTACTCATTTTTTTTTATTCCTTAAAACAAAGAACAAAACAATTAAAAGACAAAGGATAAAAACTTGTTCAATTATACAAAATCCTCTATAATTCATATAGTATAAGAACTAAAATAAACCCAGAAATTAAATTATTCAAACTCATCAAAAACTTTTAGCCATCTTAAGAATTTAAGAAAAGGGGAGATAAATCCCTTTAAACACTCTTTTTGTGTCCCTTTTCTTATTCTTAATTCATATGACTTAAGAACAATTTCATAGATTCAATAACAACTTTAAAATGAAAATAAAAATTTAGAATTTAACTATAGAAGAAATTGAGAAGGTTTAAACAAAAACAAAACAACTTAAAAATAGCTTAATTAAATAAGTGATTTTGGGTTACCTCTACTCCTTAAGCTTTTTAGAAAACTTCAAGCAACCAAGCAAATCCTCCCTCCTTCCTATAGCTTGCTCGTCCCCCTCTCTCTTTCTCTCTTAGAATTTTTATTTTTTTCTCAAGTGAAACTATCAAGTGTTTGTGTGTGAAAAATGTGGACCTAAGGCTATCTATTTATAGGTGTTTGGAGATGCATTTCCCTTCATTTTCAGACCTAAATTTCGTGCCCCCCTTCATCAAGTTCCATTCAAAAATTTTCAAACACTACTTGGAACATGAACTAGCATTAAATGTGATTTTGTTGATTCCTAAAGCATTTTAATTCATGGATTATTCTCACAAACTTCATAACTGTTCTTCCCCTCTTTCCCTTCTAATTTGGATGGTGCATATATTAAAATAGGAGAGAAAATTTCTCATTGGTTCATTGTGGAGGTGCCTACATAATTATTCACTCATATAACTATTAAAATTTGATTTTCTACCTACTTTACAAAAATTTTCGTAAATAGAAAAGTAAAAATTTTATTTTTACATATTAAGATTCTACATTTTAATACAATCGTTTTCATATAAAGTTTGTAATTTTTGGACTTACGGTTTGAAAGTTATGAATTTTTGAAGTCCTAAGGTCATTTCTTCAAAAATACACTTCCTAAGCTTTTCAAATATTTTAAAATAAGAAAAATACGAAAATACACTTTATTTAAATGATAGTACATTATACAACTTCAGAAATGTATTTTTATTTTAAAAATGATTATACTTGAGTCAAAAGGTTATTAAATGCATTAAAACCACACATTCATTCTTAAAACTCAAAAATTCGTTTACTATTTTAGCAGTGATAAAATTTCGAAAACTATAAAATAAAAATCAAAGCTTTTCATTTTCATAATCTAGATTTCGATACGACCGTTTTGACATATCATTTGTAATTTTTCAACGTACGGTTTAAAAGATATGAATTTCTAAAGATAGGATACTCTAATCCATCAAAAGGCATTTCATCTTCTAAGATCATTTAAATCAAATACTTTATATTAAAATATTTCATTTAAATAAGTTAGGGAAAACATTGGTATATATATATAATATATACATATATGTCACGTATATAGATATATATATATTTTCATATATATATATATATATATATATATATATATTTCCTATGATTTTTAATTAAATCCAGGTATCAAAATCAAGCATAATTTCCTAATTTCAATCACAAATAAATTGGGTAAAATTGTGAGTCTCACAATCCTCCCCAACTTAAAGATTTCTCGTCCCCGAGAAATACGCACAGAGACAAGCAAGGAAACACACAAGGTTATTCAGACATTTTTACTACCCTTCACTTTGTTATTTACTTCTTTTGAGAATATATCCTTCCTTCGATGTCTTCGTCGGTCAACACTCTTTTATTGGTCAATCTTTGCCATAATGCCGCGCGGGAGTTGAATTGAGTCAAGTTCAAAGGTAGGCAACAAACAATAATTGTCACAATAGTAGTTTGGTCAAACCAGAAGGATTAAAGGTAAGTGAGTATGAATTATTCATAAGGGATATTGGCATTTTGATAATAGACTTGATAAGAAGAGTTTGTTATTTTCGAACTTGGTGTCAATCCAGAAGTACTTTCTTGTATGCATATCAAAACCATAATCACTGGCTGAATTACTGCTTATCTTCATACTACTTATGCCATACGGGTACTTGTCACTACACTTTTCTAACATAGACTCTACTTAACCTTTTGCTCCCCAACTTTGATCAAGCTTATACCACCTATTACACAACCTTACATCAAAGCCCACCATAAGACTATGATTACTCCCTAACTACCCGACTTTTTACTTACTTCCTTGCCTTCTTAGTACTACTTAGGGACCGACTCTAAACCATCATTCCCAAAATTCCTAACTTTTCACACTACCGTACCATCACCTTGTCCCTTCAGCCACTTAAAATTCATGTGTTATGCATACAAGTGTTACTTCCTTCATAACTTTATATGGTAGGGTTATGTTTTAATCACGAAAATTCGAGAAAAGAACTTAGGATTTTACTGAAATTTGGCATTTGGTCGAATAGTTTGATGGAAGGTGATCATTAGATTGGGTATTTTTCTGACAAAAGGAAGTTCTTTTTAATTTGAGAGGGTCAAATTATCGCAAAATACGAAAATCAAGTTCAATAATCATACGAAGGGTGATTGGGTTCTTTTCAAAAATCGAAACGAAGTAAGGTATTGTCTTGACTTGAACTCAATTCTCCTCTGGCAGTCCTTAAAATACCACACTTTTTCCAAGAATTGGTTTCCGCATTCTCACAAGGAGATCTATACAGCATACTTAAGCACAAACATTCATTGTTCTCACGAAAATTTCAACATTATTATATCACAAGAAAAGCAGAAGAAGGAATAATCCTTCAACATAACCAGTCAAGAAACAAATTATCACGGATCCACACAAAAGAAGCAAACACAACTAATGAATACTCCACTTCGTTCAAACAACTCAAACCTAAGAACGACTAGCAGCATTAACATCCTCATTCCCAATGATAGCGAATACTCTTCCGTTTCCCTTTGGTTTATCAGAACCCTTTTTACGCTTTGGTTCCCAGCAGTTCCTCGCAGTGTGTCCTGATTTGTTGCAGTTGAAGCAGTTCGGATTCTCATAAGGGCGATTTGGTCCATAATGGTCTTTGTTGTAGCGACCACACAGCGGGATTACACCTCTTTGACCTTCTTCACAATTCCCATTACCTCGAGCACCACCTTTACTGATGTTATTACCATTCCACGTTCTCTGATTCCCACCATTGTTGTTGTTGTTGTTTCCACCTTGATGTTGATTGTTTCCAAAACCACCGGGGATCCATGGACTTCCAACTTGATTCTTTTCCATTCCTACGATTTTGCTGATGAGAACCACGATACCTCTGATTCTTCCTACCAGGCACCTTGTTGTGTCGAGACTTCCTAGCGAAGCCATGCTTAGCAGAGTAATTGACTGGTTTCGCCTTTGCATCTCCTGTCGGAGATTCCCCTACCAACCAGTTGCTCGGTCTTCTTGCCTGTCCAAACTTGGGAAACTCCAAATGTGGAAAAGCTATCTGTAGTCCTAACCTCAGACCTCTTTGGAATTTAGGGTTTGCTTCATTGCAGCTACTGCCTTGACTAGTCAGACTTGCAGAACATCCATGCATCTTCATTTCCGCGCCAATCCTAACTCTTAGTTTACTCTAGGACTAAAACTACCGCGACCTAGACACAAACAAACATAACCAGAGTCACACAAGGAAAGCATATAAGGCTGTGCTTAAGGCCACTAAGGACAACCATCGCTCTGATACCACTAAATGTAACACCCCAATTTGGACATAGAATTTTCACTAAAAATTTGCGCCATTTTTTTTATAACATTATCAAAATCAATTCAGTTTAATTCTTTTACCAAAAGATTTTCATAAATACAATTTGATTCATTTGGTTTACAAAAATGCTTTAGTACTTGCATCATAAAATTCTATTTCCAAAAAGAGATGTTATCATCCAACACATTTCCAAAAAAGTCATTTTCTAAATGTCATATTTAGTCGATGGTTAACTTGCGGAAAAATAGTTTCATTACTTTATGAACATAATATATAACAAAAGAAACTTCTTTTATTTCATTTCAAATAATCATTTATTACAACAGGGGTTACATTCGGATAGAGTAATCATGTCCTACCCATCTAGTGATGGAATACAAAAACAGAGACTATACTAACTTAGACTACTAATCTTCATTGCTATCCTCCACACAAATATCTGAAAGACTCCTCGGCTGCCGCTTTTACGTCCTCCTCATAATGATGCTCCATTTCACGATCCTTCTCTAACTTAAGCAACCATAACTTGTGATGCTGCATGATCTGACATCTGTGAACATTGTCCCCAATGTCCACAGGGAAAGGAAAGAAGAGAGAGAGTCAACGATCCAGACGAATGGTCGTCGACGGCATGGACTTACTCTAAGGGATCACATTAGGACACAAATATATGCAATAACTATAACATTTCCTCATTCACAGCTCATCATTGCCACTTTATTCTTATAACCTTTTATAACTTCCTCTTTTCATCGCATTAATATCTTTTCTTAAAGTTCCATACTCATAATCTTTCCACTAGGTCTTTCCATAATACAACCGTCAATGATTTAGGGAGGGAAATCATTGAGGTAAGGGAACAGTCAGCACACACGATACATCTCCTCTTCATCATCCAACCACAACCTAAGTCGGAAAGCAGATGGGATGCATAGGAATCCTATCCACACAGGCATCGAAGTCAAAGGGTACGTACCAGCTGGAACCACGCATGTTGGCCAGCAAACAAAACATAGTAAACAATTCGAGATCCGCAATGTTGGAACCATTAAGCATGGCCAACCACAATGATACTCGTAAGAAAATCAGTGACTTTTAGCCTTGTTCGGATTCCCTCTACACCATCTAAGATTTGCTCAAGGGGGCGACAGCTCTATCCCTAGTTGTACGTGCAGTCCTCGCTACGATCAACGACCAGCAGGTGCCCTTGATCATTGTAACACCATCCCGCCTAGGGAAGCGCTCTTAGGCTTCTTGACGTTTCACCGTCATTGCCCTCCCCTATCACAATCACCACTTGGAGGGATGCACGACCTCCAAGTACACGGTATCTTTCCTCTCCACTACTTCACTCTCAACGTAGTTAGAAAGGATTGGGTCCTAAAGTCTTTTAAGTCTTTTAAAGTCTTTTAGAATCTTTTATTATTCCTAAGTTTGGTCGACCCATTCTAAGCCGCGCTTCTAACGGGCCTCGACCTCTAAGGGACCATAGCAAACACCTCCCTATCGTACAGTGGATTCCACAAGACATGAGACCACGGCAAAGTCATTCACATGGCCAGTCACTTAAGGGGATAAAAATAAAGTCATTGTGCCGCTTGCACCATCATTGTACACTAACAACGATCCTCAAATTTCACAAGATTCAAATAATCATTTCTCATAATTTATTTTCACAATCATACTTCCAAATACAACAATTCAATATACATTGATCACACTTCCATAGGATAAATCCTTATCCCAAATAATCCCAACATATTTGTTATCTCATCACTTATCATTTTATCATCTCCAAAATCATTAAAGCAATATACAATATACAACTTCAGAATATACAACATGGTATAACAATTATTAACAGACATAATATTGAGGAATCGTATTTTTCGTAAGGACGGCGGAACACACACACATTTGCCGTCTTACTACTCAACCTATAGATTCCTAGTTCCGACCTTTGAGATGATACGGAACGCCCTAATGCTACCTCAGTGCCATTATGTCTTAGGAAGGTTGCTCTCTCACCTGAGCTCCACGCTTACTCTGTTTTCAACCTTTTGCGTTCACAGCTCCAGCAGCTCGTTTACTTTTAATTCCTTTTATTTCTTAAATGATGAACGACATACAATCAATATCAAGCAAGTACCTTATACTATCTACTCACTAATGTAAGGACTGAACCCGAAGTACCAAGGTACCTTAAAACATAAATTCTTTTTAAAACATAAGTCATTTTTGAGGCATCAGGTAATTTAAAATAAATCCTTTATTTTTGGAAAACATACTTTTAACAAATACCACTTTCTTAAATAACCTTTAAAATCAAAAGACTTTGTATTAGGATATACAACACTTGAAAAGTAAATCAATCCTTTTCCGAAACTCAAGGCCTCTTAAACATTACTAAATAAAATCTTTAAAACCAATCATTAAATCAAAATCACTTTTTCAAAAATATACAACCATTTACACATCCTTAGATCTATAAATTAAATACAAAATTTAGAACTTAATCAATTAAATCAAAAGAGACTACTCCTACTTTCATTAACTCATAATTCAGTTCCAAATGCTTATTTAACAACTACCATTATAAGCTACTTAAACAAATAACTTAAACTTGATATAATCTTTTAATCATTTGGTCAGCCAGGAAACACATTTTTAAAAATCAATACAAACACTCAACACATCAACAATCATTCTAAAATATGAACTTATTCACTTATCAAGTCAAAACAAGTTCTATATGCAACTATATGAAAATCTTCTCTGGACAGCAGCATGAATAAAGTTGCATTACTTCACAGTTACCCAAAAATTCATTCTTTTCAATTTCCTACTAAAAGATTCACATCCAACTTCTAAAAATGAAATTAAACATAAGAAAGTAATATTTTTCCACACTTATTCAATTATGAGCAGCACTTAAATTATTTCAATTCACCTTAAATCTTATAGACATAATACTAAGGTCAATATAAAACAAATCTGGACAGCCACTCAAACAAATTGCACTTACTCACAATTTTTATCAAATTAAAGTTCTAACCTCTATTTTCAAAGAACTAAGAATTATAACTCAAAAATACTCATAACTTATAAAAATAGTTACATATAGATTAATTAGACAATAATATTCATAGCATACATTTATTTATCTAATGAAATACTATAACTTGCCTAAAACTCTTAACATTATTATTTTTTTATATCAAAACACAACCCATTCCTTATTTACTAATATTCAAACAATATGATAACCATACCCAAACACACACACACATACATAAAAATCATTCTTATAATTACTTAAATCAATTTATCAAATTTGGACAGCATGTATATCTAAACTTAAAAATCACTTTTATATTTCATTTTTACTTCTAAACACTTATACTAAAAATCTTAGCATGAAATTTACACATTGATTTAATCCAAAACAATTTCTCTTATTGGTGTCACACACTTTAGATTTTTAGACAGCATGCATACTTAAACTTAAAAATTCAATTTCTCTCAAACAGAAAATCGAAAACACATGTTGTTTCTTCCTAAATTCTTATTACAACTTCTACTATAATAAAATGACAAAATTAAACAAAATAAAATAGTTGCATCTGCTGTACAGCCACAGAAAAGTTGCATCACTTAAACGAGTTCAAGAAAACAATCCAAACAATCATACACAATCATGCACAATTCCTACTTATGCTAAAAACTTTAAAACATTATTATTTCAAATAAAATATTACTTTTTTTATTATTTATAATTTCTGGACAGCAACTTAATATATTTTTTTTTATAAATCACTTTTAATCAATCAAAAAACTCTTTTCTATTTGTTTCTACATTATATTTGCACATATTGTGATGTCCTAGGGCGAGGAGAACCTCTAAGGAGGGGAAATCTACCTTAGAGGGGACTCTGCCTAGGGTTTATGTGTGATGTTTGTTGGGAGTCCTCTAGTGGCCAAAAGGGGAAGCCAAAGAGATACCCTAATCACTGGTGTGTGAGGGTGGCGATTAGGGTAAGAGGACGTACCTTTGCCCCATGTAGTACTGAGCTACTTATAGGGGGGAGCTGGTTTCCCTAATGGGCCAACTTGGGGCCCAAGTAGGGCCAGCCTGTAATGAGCTAGGAGTGGTGCGCTGTCCTTCCGGATAAGGATGGGGTGAGCTGTCCTTGCGGATAAGGCTGGGGGACGTCATCATGTCCTTGGTGTCGGAATCTTTGGGGTGATGTCGGACCTGGGAAGACGTAAGGAGATCGGACCTGAGCAGAGGCATGAGGTCGGCCTGTATCTGGCGCTTGTTCGGCCGTTGAGCCCTGAGCTCGGCCAAGCGTTCAATGAGTCCCTTGTTAGGTCCTTAAGCTTTTAGCGGGGTTCATGGGGAGCTCGGCCTAGCCAGGTCCACCACATAAGCCCCCCAGCTCGGTCAAGGCTCTTTGAGGCTTGCTTCGAGGTCGTGGTTTAGATATCTTCCCGAAGTCCATCATTTTACGGTCGAGTTTACCACATAAGCCCCCCAGCTCGGTCAAGGCTCTTTGAGGCTTGCTCCGAGGTCGTGGTTTAGATATCTTCCCGAAGTCCATCATTTTACGGTCGAGTTTACCACATAAGCCCCCCAGCTCGGTCAAGGCTCTTTGGGGCTTGCTCCGAGGTTCCGGAGGGTTTCAGGACTTGGCCATCTGGTCAAGTGGAAGGACTGGTTCCAGCTATCTCCACCTTAACGTCAGAGTACACTTGACAGCTGCCCATTTATCTAGTACCGATGTGGTACCTGACACGTGTCAGAAAGCTCTGTTTTCAAAGTGTCACTATCATTGTGACGTTATTCGGGATCCTCGAATCTTGTGGCCGTGCGCCACGTGCCTCGATCCTAGGGGTTAGGCATTGAATAGGGTTTTATGTGGGCCAGGCCCATTATTCAAAACTGGAGGGAAAACCGCTTCTTTTCAGTTTTACCCAGAGTGTCCTTTTTTCCTCCTTCGCCGTCCCCGTCTCTTCATTTGTCTCTCATTTACCATTATCTTCTTCGACTAGACAAGGCTCCCCTTCTTTTTTCACTTCTGCAGATCTCTCACTATACTCAAAGGTTCCTCCTATATTTCGTTTCTTCTTTGCTACTTCTAGACTTTGCTTGATCCCTTGTATTTCTTCCTTTTCTTTACGGAGGGGCGTGTCTTCCGCTGCTTGCGAGTTGCTTCTGCATTTGATTCGTTTCTGCACTCTGCAAGGTACTTACTTCGTCTCATCCTCTTTTGAAATAATTGCTGTTTTGGTGCCTTCATAGGTTTCCTTTTCTGGTTTTTGTGCATAGTTTCTGATTTTGATCCTATATTTTGGTTTTTCCTCAAGGGGTAGGGTTAGGATTTCAGGATTTCATAGGTTTCCCACTTGCTAATTCTTAGGGATTTCAGGATTTCTTTTGGGGGTTTTAATTTCGCTGTTTTGTGGGTTTATTCACAGTGGGTTCAAGGTATAAACTAGGTTCAATATGAGTAATGAATGGCTTAGGAGATGTGCTGGGATGGTTCTTCTTTCGTCAAGCAGTAGTGAGGAAGAGGACGGTTCCTCTTCTTCCTCCTGCTCGTCCACGGAGGTGGATGAGATGCTGCGGCGCAGGAGGGAGTTTGGGCGGAAGTACGAGCGGCGGGTTCTGGAGGTTGACCCCGTCGAAGTCGTCTACCCTCGGATCTCCGAAGAGAAACGAAAATGGATTAAGGAGTATGCTTGGGCTGAGTTTGTAGATGGCAGAGAGCGTGCCGATTACGAGAGGATGGAAAGGGAGAAATTGTTTGAACGGGGGGTACCTGTGGAAGAGGGGAGATGCTCGCCCCTCAGGACTACCTCGAGGGGGTTTTCGGGTGGTTTATTTTTCGCGACCCGGAGAACTAACTTCGAGATCCCCTGTCCTTCCGCAGGTACTATGGCTCCTCGGAAGTGCATCGTCCGACCTGAACTGTACCCTGCTCCCTTTGATGCCGAATTATACACTTGGGTTGACGTGGAGCCCAAGGGAGTCCAATCCAGCTTAGTTTCAGATGACCAGCTCATGGCAGTGCGGGAGGTCGTGCTTCCCAGCTCGGGGGATGCTGGTGATAACTACAAAATTCTACCCTGCTCAGCCAATGACAGGATTTGTTCTCGGACTGACAATAGCTCTTTCTTCTTCTACGCCGACCTTATTCAAAATTTAGGGGTGAGCTTGCCTTTCACCGACATAGAGATTAGGGTATTGAACGAACTCGGCCTGGCTCCCTCTCAGCTCCATCCCAATACTTGGTCTTTTCTCCGAGCCTTTCAGAGATATTGTAACGCTAGGAACCTGGTTTGCACAGCTCGGCTCTTCCTGTGGGTGTACAATCCGTTCGTTAGTAACAAGGAGGGTGTCTCAGGTCGGCTTTGGGTATCGACCAAGGCTCGAGGTCGTTATGGGCTTTTTGGGATGTTCTCTGAATCATGGAAACAATTCAAACCGCGCTTCTTTAAGTACCAACATGTGGGTTCTGGTCGCCCCTAGTTTATGAGAGAAACGAAACCGAGATTTCCCTTAGAATGGACACAAGAATTTTTCATCCGACATTCGGAGGCACCTCAACGGTGGTCAGGGACGACCTTGGATGCCGATGAGGCTGTTACAGCCTTCCACTTTCAAACTGAGTACCGAGCTCGCAAGTCTCAGCTTGATATAGGAGTGTTCATGACGTGCCCAGTCCGAGAAGTCTTAACAAACATTGGTAGATAGCTTTTCACTTTTTTGCCTTTGTAATCTATTCTTTTTGTCTTTTGCTGATTTCTTTGTTTCTTTTCTTTGTGTTTTGCAGAGAAATATTGGGCCAACATGTCTTCTAAAGCGATGAGGGCTGCCTTGGAAGCGCGCAAAAAGAAGGCTTCCACATCTCCTGCTGCTGTTGCCGTCGTCGCCGAGGTGGCAGCCACCGAGGTCACTGCTGATACAACCTCGACAGGTTCTGGTCCTCTTCAACCTACTCCGCCTGCCGTTATCCTTGCGCAGGCTCCTCAACCGGCGGCTAGCTCGGGCGTAGAGATGGTTGTCGCGCCGAGCTCGCCTGCTCAGGGCCGGGGATCTGAAGGTTCTTCCCGACCTCCAGTAGTCACCGTCAGTCCCTCAGTTAGAGAGGGAATTCTGAAGATGTCGGGGGCTGAGTGGAAGACGAAGGCCGAAGACTTTGCTATTTAGATGAAAAGGGCCTGTACCATGTTTAGTGTTCTATCCGAGGTTGCTGACGATGTGGCAGAGGGTATATCACCCGCTCAGAAGAAAGCTCGGTTGGAGGCGGCGGCGGAGGTGGAGGATCTTAGACAGAGGAAGAAAGCGGCCGAAGAGAAGCTGGCGGAGCTGGAAGAAAAACATCGGCAACATATCGCGGAGCTCCAAAAGCAGAATGAGGAGGCCATGGCTCAGATGAAGGTTGAGGTTAGGGAGGCTAGTCGGCAGGAGGGGTTGGCCGAGGTGGAGAAAGTTAGGACCCTGCTGAAAAGGAGGGCTGCCCAAGCACTTAAGCTCAAAGTGGCGGCACAGGAAGCTGATTTCCAGTTTGAGAAAGCTGGAAACAAAATCTTCGCCAGTGCGGTGGAGCAGGTTCTGCACTTGAATCCTGGTCTCCGAATTAGGGTGGTTGGGGCTAGTGCCGCCTATGGGGTAGAGGATGGCAAGATGGTTGATTATGGGAGAGATAGGGCCGAAGTTGATCTTGACCAGCCTGAGGAGAATCTTCCTGACCCCCTGGCCGAGAGAATGGAAGAAGATTTTGATCCGAGGTCTGTTGTGTTATCCGACGTAGAGGATTGACATGGCGTAAGTCCCTTATGCTGGGCAGCATGATTTTTCTTTGTAACAACTTTGTTGGATATGTTGACTGTCACCTGATAACAGTTTGTTTTTAATTTAATGCAAGTTCATATTTTGCTTAACTTGTTGCATAAAAAATTTGTGTGCAAGTTATTTGTCACTTGTTGCATACGTTGAAAAAGTTTTTAGGCAACGCGAGATAGTGAGATCTGTTGCGTGGTTTTACATCGTTGTTTACGCAAGTATTAAGTTTAACTTGTGACGTATAACGAATTATTAAGGGCCTTGGTCTGTGAAGCTTTCTCACACCCAAGTCACCCATGATCGTTTTAAGGTTTAGATCGGGTTACTTAGTAAGTGCAGTAATCTTATAAGGTTTCCTCTGGAAAGAGGTGCTGTATATAAGGGCATACGGTAGGGAACTCGGAACATCCCGTCTTGGCCGAGGTGGGTGTCCTCTACCCCGATGTGGAAGAGGTTGCTGAGTGAAGTGATGTAAAAACATTTCACTGCAAGCTGTACATCATCGGGTGTCCCTTGTACATTGTGCATATGAGCCGATCTCTTTTGGGAGATGTAGGCTGTGCATAACGCCATGCAACATTTAGGTGGCTAGTGCTAAATGAGAAGCTAGTACGTACGTATATAAAACTGTGACACTTGAGTAAAGGGCAAGTTTGTATTTCATTGATTATATGTCAGAATACATTGCCTTTTGAAAATAAACTTGGTATTTCATAGTGGTGGCACTCTGGCCGACCTTGGAAAGATGGATATCTCACAATGAAAGGGTGCTATGGCCGAACTTAAAAAGGTGGATATCTCACAATGAAAAGGCACGCTGGCCAAACATGAATTAAAAAGCCTAAACTGATAGGCAAACATTTTGACTAGGAATTTAAGTAGAGCTTTTTGGTAACCGTGACTTGCTTCTGAGGTAAACCTGTTTGGGCGATGTAGGTTCTCAGTAGGGTGGTGATCTAAGGGCTTTCCTGAGTTCGGCTCCTTAGACAGTATCCCAGAGTCTGTGCTTCGTGAGCACCTCTGTTGGGGTTTGCTTGTCTTAGAACCGTGCTCACACCCTTCGGGGACCGAGGCTCAGGTTTCACTTTTGGAGCGCTGATCTTCCGCGCTTGCAGGATCAGGACATTTTGCTCCAGTGTTTGTTTCTGCTTTTTTCTTCTTAGCTGCCTCCTTCTGAATCGAGGAGGAATGCCTGGGATACTTAACCAGCTTGAAGCCACTTGGGGGCTGCCGAGTTTGTAGGAGGAGAAGGAGGTGTTTTTTTATTATGAAAAAGCTGTTGATCCCAGATCGGGTTTGGTCGGTAGGACCGTTGTCGTCTTGTTGTCCTGGACTCTCTTTTCTGACCTCGATGCCTAAAATTTGTCCTTTGGTCAAGGTTGGATCAGTGGATTTTTTCTGCTTCCTTTTTCCTTCCCGTAGACTTGCATTATAGCAAATTCGGGCTTTTACTTGGTCGGCCTTTACCGTGACGACCTTGTCGTCTGAACCAACAAACTTCATTGCTAGGTGGACCGTGGAAACTACCGCCCCAAAGGCTTGGAGGAAGGTTCGTCCCAAAATGGCGTTGTATGGGGAATCAGAGTTTACTACCAAGAATTTTATAATCTCCGTCCGGGCTGAAGGTTGCTTACCCAGGGTTATCGGAAGATGGATAGCTCCGAGGGGGCGGATTGCTTCTCTTGTAAAGCTGATGAGGTTTCCTTCAAACTTGAGGAGGTCAGATGATCTGAGTTTTAATGCTTGAAAAGTGTGCAGGAAGAGAATGTCGGCCGAACTCCCTTGATCGACAAAAACCTTGGCGACTTCAAAATTTCCTATCGGCGTGGTTATTAGCATGGGGTCATTATGATCGGGGACAACATCTTCCATATCCAGGTCGGAGAAAACGATGGGAATATCTCGAGACGGCTTTTTGTAAATGGGCTTGTGGTGTACTACCAGGATTTGGTTGATGTACCTTTTTCTATCTACTCTCATTTCTCCTCCACCTGTGAAACCTCTGGAGATAGTTTCTACCCGTAGGTTTTCTGGTGACTTATCCATGTCTTGGATCGCGACCAAGCTTATTCGTTGTGGCTCCTCATCTCTCTTCTCGGGGGATGGCTCTGCTTTTGCTTTGCCTTTATCATTATCCGGGCTGCGGGTTCTTCTTCGGCCTTTCCTTTCTACTGCTTCTCTTACATACTGTTGTAATTTTCCCTTCCTTATCATGTCTTCGATCACATCCCGAAGCCAAGTGCATTGGTCGGTGTGATGCCCATACCCATCATGGAAATTACAGTATTTCGACCTATCTCTGATATTACTTTGATTCCTGAGGAAAGGGGGGCGAGTTACCCCCCTGAGGTCGGTTTGCATAGTCTCTCTCCAGACTTGAGATCTCGGGACTGTTAGGGGGGTGTACACATCATACTTGGTGGTGTAGGGACGTCGGCGGTCCTCTTGGTGCCCGGGTTTGGGGCGTCCTCGGTCAACTTGGTCTGCTCTTCCTCCTTTCTCGTCCCTGTTGCCTCGAGGGCGACCTCGGGGAAGGGCACTTTGAACTGTAGCTTGGCTGTTTTCCATTCTATTAGTCTGTCCTTTGGTGAATTCTTCTAAGTTAATGTACTTATTTGACCGTTGTCTCAGCTCGGCCATGTCCCTCGGCGGTCTTCCAACCAAGGAATCTTTGAATCCTCCTTCGAGCAATCCTTGAGTAAGGAGGAGTATGGCTACCTCGGGTGATAAGTGAGGGACCGAGCTGGATTCAGTGTGGAATCTGTGCAAATACGCACGCAGTGTTTCATCTGGCTTCTGGGTTACTGTTGCTAGGGTGTGATCCGACCTTGGCTGTATGCAACTTGCGGTGTACCTATTGAGGAATGCTTGCTTCATTTCTTTCCAGTTATTGATGGAATTTCTTGGCAGTATGGAAAACCAACGCAGGACGGAAGCTTGGAGGGTCATGGAGAAGGCCCGACACTTAAGCCGATCTCCTCCCCCATGAAAGTTAATTGCGCCTTCATAATTGAGGACGTGTTCCTGTGGGTCGGTCAGGCCGTTGTACCTAGTGATGTTGGTTGGCCCGAGGTACCCAGGTGGTGGCTGGTAGGACATGACTGCTGGGGTGAAGGGGTGGCCTGGATGGACATCGTCGGGGTCGGCTTGTTGGTCATCAAAAGGTGGTGTCTGAGGTAACTGATTGAGAGTAGTAAGGGGTGTTGTAACCATTTGTGGTGTCAACAGTTGTGGAGATGCCAAGTTTTGGGTTGGGAGTATAGTGTTACCTTGGTCTGTTGGGATGGTCAGAGGTTGTGTTGGCTCATTTGTGGCTGGGGTTTGATCTGGTATAACTCGTTCAGCAAGGCGGTGCATGGTTATCTGTTGTAGGTCTGCGATAGCTTTTCCTTGTTGCTCCAATATTCTCATTTGTTGTCGCATTAGAGATAAGAGTTCGGCATCTCGTGAAAGGGAGGAGTGACGTGAGTGGGAGCGGTGGGTGGTGCTGATAGACTGAGCACGCTCACCACGGGGGCGATGCTGTTCAGTGTTGGTCTCACCAAGCTCAGAACGTAGCTGCACGCGCCGACCTCCTCTATCATACTGAGCTGGGTTGGTGGTATCAGTGTGGATGGTATAAGGCCCACTGTGTGTATGGGTAAACTCTGGGGGAGGAGGTGGCGGTGGGAGAGGTAGTGGGGGAGGAGGAAGGGGAGGCGGTGGAGGGGGCGGTGGCGGAGGTGGTGACGGCCTTGCTGCCCTATTGGCTTCAAGATGCTCACGTAGGTCCTCCGGAGACCGTGCCCTCCTGGGACGCCCTCTTCCTCTCCTCTGAGCTGTTGGAACGTCAGACATGGTAGATTCTTGGTGGGGCTGATGTTTATCTTTTCCCCACAGACGGCGCCAATGTGATGTCCTAGGGCGAGGAGAACCTCTAAGGAGGGGAAATCTACCTTAGAGGGGACTCTGCCTAGGGTTTATGTGTGATGTTTGTTGGGAGTCCTCTAGTGGCCAAAAGGGGAAGCCAAAGAGATACCCTAATCACTGGTGTGTGAGGGTGGCGATTAGGGTAAGAGGACGTACCTTTGCCCCATGTAGTACTGAGCTACTTATAGGGGGGAGCTGGTTGCCCTAATGAGCCAACTTGGGGCCCAAGTAGGGCCAGCCTGTAATGAGCTAGGAGTGGTGCACTGTCCTTCCGGATAAGGATGGGGTGAGCTGTCCTTGCGGATAAGGTTGGGGGACGTCATCATGTCCTTGGTGTCGGAATCTTTGGGGTGATGTCGGACCTGGGAAGATGTACGGAGATTGGACCTGAGCAGAGGCATGAGGTCGGCCTGTATCTGGCGCTTGTTCGACCGTTGAGCCCTGAGCTCGGCCAAGCGTTCAATAAGTCCCTTGTTAGGTCCTTGAGCTTTTAAAGGGGTTCATGGGGTGCTCGGCCTAGCCAGGTCCACCACACATATAAACAAAGTATCACTAACATTCTTAAAAATAATCACTTGGGGTCTTAAATAAATAAATTTTTCAGAATAAAGATTAAATTTCCAGAATTAAAATAAAACTTTCAAAATTAATCTTTTCCATATAAACATGTAATATATTCCATAAACATACTAAAGCAATCATCAAATCAATTAGAAAAATTTAATTACTTTAATTCCTTTTTCTTCTGAAATTCGACTAGCATATAGAAAAGTTTAGAAAAATATTTTCAATTCCTAAAACATCTATATAATATAATTACATCATTTGGTATACTAAAAATAAGAGGTTTAATCATAAACAAATATAAAATAGATCCCTTTTAGAAAATAATTCATTTTTTTCAGCAACTAACACTTACAACCACATCAACCACATACTCATACAATTATTCAAAAATACATGTTCTTATAGGTTTATAACAACTACCATTTGTTCCTATTTCTTTTAAATAATCTACTATAATTTAATTACAAATCATACAACAAACAAATAACAAAAATAATTTAAAAATAATACCATAGACCTCACGGTCTATTATATTTTTATTGTTTCCAGAAATTTATTATTTTTTTGTTCATTTATTCATTGTTCTTAACTTAAATCAAACAAAAGGAAATAACATAAAATCAAACAATAACAATTACATCAAAATTTCATAACATATAATTCCATAAACTTCAATAACATCAAATTTTTCCAGAATTCATTTTATTTCTAAAAAGTCATTTTTAGTTCCTTTAAATCATTTCATTTCATTTCTACTTCAAAGGAAAGTACTTATTTGTTTTCATTCTTTTTAAAGACTTAATTATAACTCAAACACACATGAAATAACAACAATTATCATAAAAATTATATGTATATATATACACGGTCCAGAAAAAGAAAATAAAATAAAAATCAAAAAATAAAAATCCATTTTAATCTTTTTATCCATTTCTATTCTCTTTTATTATATTAAACAACAACACAATACACATATTAAAATACAGAAATCAATCCTCAAATTAATATATGTCACGGTTCACATATATATATATATATATATATATATTAGAAATTATTATTTTTCCATTGCTATTTACTCATTTTTTTTATTCCTTAAAACAAAGAACAAAACAATTAAAAGACAAAGGATAAAAACTTGTTCAATTATACAAAATCCTCTATAATTCATATAGTATAAGAACTAAAATAAACCCAGAAATTAAATTATTCAAACTCATCAAAAACTTTTAGCCATCTTAAGAATTTAAGAAAAGGGGAGATAAATCCCTTTAAACACTCTTTTTGTGTCCCTTTTCTTATTCTTAATTCATATGACTTAAGAACAATTTCATAGATTCAATAACAACTTTAAAATGAAAATAAAAATTTAGAATTTAACTATAGAAGAAATTGAGAAGGTTTAAACAAAAACAAAACAACTTAAAAATAGCTTAATTAAATAAGTGATTTTGGGTTACCTCTACTCCTTAAGCTTTTTAGAAAACTTCAAGCAACCAAGCAAATCCTCCCTCCTTCCTATAGCTTGCTCGTCCCCCTCTCTCTTTCTCTCTTAGAATTTTTATTTTTTTCTCAAATGAAACTATCAAGTGTTTGTGTGTGAAAAATGTGGAACTAAGACTATCTATTTATAGGTGTTTGGAGATGCATTTCCCTTCATTTTCAGACCTAAATTTCGTGCCCCCCTTCATCAAGTTCCATTCAAAAATTTTCAAACACTACTTGGAACATGAACTAGCATTAAATGTGATTTTGTTGATTCCTAAAGCATTTTAATTCATGGATTATTCTCACAAACATCATAACTGTTCTTCCCCTCTTTCCCTTCTAATTTGGACGGTGCATATATTAAAATAGGAGAGAAAATTTCTCATTGGTTCATTGTGGAGGTGCCTACATAATTATCCACTCATATAACTATTAAAATTTGATTTTCTACCTACTGTACAAAAATTTTCGTAAATAGCAAAGTAAAAATTTTATTTTTACATATTAAGATTCTACATTTTAATACAATCGTTTTCATATAAAGTTTGTAATTTTTGGACTTACGGTTTGAAAGTTATGAATTTTTGAAGTCCTAAGGTCATTTCTTCAAAAATACACTTCCTAAGCTTTTCAAATATTTTAAAATAAGAAAAATACGAAAATACACTTTATTTAAATGATAGTACATTATACAACTTCATAAATGTATTTTTATTTTAAAAATGATTATACTTGAGTCAAAAGGTTATTAAATGCATTAAAACCACACATTCATTCTTAAAACTCAAAAATTCGTTTACTATTTTAGCAGTGATAAAATTTCGAAAACTATAAAATAAAAATCAAAGCTTTTCATTTTCATAATCTAGATTTCGATACGATCGTTTTGACATATCATTTGTAATTTTTCAACGTACGGTTTAAAAGATATGAATTTCTAAAGATAGGATACTCTAATCCATCAAAAGGCATTTCATCTTCTAAGATCATTTAAATCAAATACTTTATATTAAAATATTTCATTTAAATAAGCTAGGGAAAACATTGGTATATATATAATATATACATATATGTCACGTATATATATATTTCCTATGATTTTTAATTAAATCCAGGTATCAAAATCAAGCATAATTTCCTAATTTCAATCACAAATAAATTGGGTAAAATTGTGGGTCTCACATAGTGTGGTTAGTATTTACAAAATTTATTTTGAGTTTGCTTAAATTATTTGAAACTATTTTTTTTCAAACCTGAAATCTTGTGGAAAACAATGAGTCATATTTAGAAGTGGATGAATGACGAGACTAAGGAAAGCGATACCCCAACGAGCAAGAGCACTAAGTTGCTACCCCATCGGGAGGAAATGATCTTTAGTTTCGTGCCAAGTAAATCAATTCTAAATGTGACACACAAAACAAGATTTCAATGTTTTAAAACTAATAGGCTATGTGTTTCAAACTTAAGTGAGACGAGAATGGTCTTATTGATGTATGATTGAGCCTGATCACCTCAAGTATACATATATTGGGAGATATCATCATCCTGTCCTTAAGTTTCGGCGAGTATTTTGGGAACTTAGCAAGGTCCCAAATTTAGGAGAATTAGAGGTCAGTGTCATAAGTCTCCGTATGTGTGGACTTACTAGAATCAGAGCTGCGCAACAGAAGTGTAGTAAGTGTCGTCATGTTTTAAGAGAATAGTTCTAGTTAGTTCAGGAATTCTAGTTAGTTGTAATAGTCTATTAGGGTTTATATGCCTAGAATAGGAAGCAAGGAACCCTAAGATAGTATATAGTGATAGTCTTCGGTCTAGGCAATTAGGTGCTTAAAACTCTAGTTGATTGCATAGAGCTAGGATGTATGTTTGATGATAAATGTATGAAGTGCTATGTGCTGATATGTGCTTACCTAAATGATTAATTGTAAACTTTGATGATACCTGCTATTGTTTGACATGTGGATGTTAAAATTGTTTTGAGCATAAAACGATTTTGAAAACTTCTTTATGAAATGGTGTTACTATCCAGAGCTCGAATGATTCCAAAGTATAATGGTATTAGTGTCGGGAATCATTTGATGTCTAAGTAGATAGTATTTAAAATGAGTTTTAATGTTTTGAAATTGAGTTCAAAAGGAATTTCACTATTTTGAACAGAATCAGAAATCCTTCCAAATTGAGTGTTAAGTCGTATGATGAAATTTTGGAAAGTAAGTAAGTAAACCAAGGATTCCTAAGTAATCGGATGGTAAATTAATTCATTGTTTTAATCAAGCCATGCACCCATTAAATAGGAACCCTTATATACGACACAAATCAATTTGGAATGACACTTAGCTTTCAAACTCGAAGTCAAAGGGAATGTGATTGTTCCAACTTTTGAAGATGGACTAAAATAAATTTTTCTAACCCAAAAGCATATTCTCTTTTTCCTTGAGTTTGTTAACCTTGAGAAGTTTTGCACTCCTTCATCTTGGTTCTCTCTAAGTTAGATGGGGGTAATTCATTTAAAAAAAAAAGAAGACATGATTTGATTTGCAAAGCTTGTTTTCAGAATTTCATACAAGTTATTTAACAGGAAAATGTAAACGTTTCAAAGTAACAAATAATTTGTATAATTGAACATTTTATTAAGGTTTTACTAGAACACAAAAGTTTTTCATCAAGAGAGGAATTCAATTTTCATCTTGATTTCATTGGCATACCATTGCAAATGTTTTCTTGTATGCTACTCCAGTTTTCATAAAATGTGGAATGCATACCTGTTTTCGGGTATGTTATCTCGATTTCATAAATATATAGAGGCATAACTGATTTTCTTGCACGCTACACCGATTTCCAAAATGTATAAATACTTTTGTAGTGTGGGGATCATGTTTTCTGAACTTTAAATCTCTCATACATAGTAGTTGTTTTCAACAAAGATTTTTGGCGTGCAATCTTGGTTTGTTTAAAATGCATAGACTTGTTTACTTGAGGTGTAGTTGCAATGAATGTCTAATGTAGGCATTTCTAATAGGTAGAGTTTAAGTTAGGATTGATGTTTGGAAGCATGTGTTAATATGAAATGTTGTTGTGCATGCTTGAATTTTAAATAATGTGTATGTAATAAATGCTTATTTGAATAATGTATGTGCTTGATTAGGGCCTAGGAGTAGTAAATAAGTTGTATGTTTTGGAGTAGATTATAATCAAACCTATGAGGACATTGTCGCTTAGAATGTAGCAGTACCCCTTCCAAACCTTTGAGATAAAAATTCCTGAGGGAACCCGGTTAATCCTAGAACCATTTCCAACTTCCTTGAAGAATTAAACCTGATGTTGGGAAATAAATTTGGGGAAAAACACCAAAGAGTATTGATCTAGGAGAATCATAAGTAGGGGAGTGAACCCAGAAGGAGTTAGATATCATAGTTAGAGGCCCTGTTTAAGTGATAGTCATTCATTCTTTTGAACCAATCGGAATTTCGGGGACGAAATTCTCCTAAGTGGGGGAGAATTGTAACATCCCTAATTTTAATCCCTAATATAATTATAAGTTTTATTGAATTAAATATTTGTTTCTTGAAATAAATTATTAAGTTGTTGGGTATTTTTCCGAAAATACATTATGTTAATTACGAAAGGGTATTTGATTATATTTAAAGTTATTTCTTTTAATTTAAAGAAAATTTATCATATCTTAATAATGCTAAACATTTTGAGATACTTTACTAAAATCTTATATATTCAATAATGAATTATGTTTAGTGTTTTCAAATATTTGACTCTAGGACATTCATAAAAATATATTTACTTATTTGATTTGATGACTAAATTTATTTTTAGATACTCTTGAAAATAATGTTGATTTTTATTTACTATAATTAATAAATAAATAAACAAAAGATTTAAAAAAAATAAGAAATGTGTGTGGTGTGTGTATTTGGGTTGAAAACCCTATCTTTTCCCTTCTTTGTTGCCTCCAGCCGCCGCCCTCCCCCCCATCTCTCACTTTCTCCATCACCGCCGACCACCACCAAACCCTCTAGTGCCACCGTGTTAGCCGCTCTTTCCCTCTCTCTTGGTCCCTTGCGCTCTCATTCTCTCTACCTCAGGCACTTCATCTCTCTCTTTCTCGTTCTCTCCTTGGGGTCGACCACCATCCATGACCGTATCGCTGCCCTCGGTCCCTTCTTCCTCGATCCTGCCTCCTCCTTGCAGCCGTCGTCGCGTGCATCCTCTCTCTCAACCTCCCCAAGTCGCGAATCTCTTCTCTCTCACACCATCTCTCTCTCCCGTGCGCTCTCTCCCTCATGCGACCAGAACCGTGAGGAAATCGAAACCCACTTCCTCCATGGAAGAAGCTCGTGACCTCTGCCCCGTTTGCCGCCCTAATGGAGCCACCACCACCATCTCTTTTCCTCTCTGGTTCGCATCTGTTGAAGAGGTCCCTGTTGCTGTCGCCGGCCTTGGAAGCCGCACCGCCACCACTGTGGAGCAATGGATGCAGCTGTTGCTGCTGTGTGGGTGCTATTTCTGCTGTTTGGATTGAACCGGGACTGAACCGAATCGGTCTTGATCTCTTTGCAACCTCAAAAGCCTAATCAAAGGGTAACTCCCTAATACCTTTTTAATTTCTCTATGTTGTGTTTTAAATTTAATATTAATACTAATTTTAATGTTATTGGTGATAATTATAAATTGTTAAATTGTTTTGAAAGTTAAGGTGTTTCAATCAGGAATTGTTAGTGTTTAAGCGATTTTTGGGAATTGAAGTTAAAACTGTGTGATTTCAACGTATTTTTAACGTTTAAAGTAGTTGAAAGTTAATCTCTTTTCAATGAGAAACTAAACTATTTTGTGAAGACCTTGACTCTCATTCTAAACTTGGTTAACCTTGGTTTACTAACTATAATCGAGGGTTTTGTCGCTGCTATTAGTTATTAATTTATCTCTAAAACTTGTTTTTAGTTAATCCCGAAAGATCTCTATTTTAATACTTCGCGAGCTTATTGCGTATAATGGAAAAAATTATTATTTTATAACATTTTCAATCAAGGTCTAGGTGATCGTCTTACTTTCGTGCTTGTTTGGTCCTTAGTGCATTATTTTGACTGTTCTTTATTTTATATAATATGATTAGACGATGAAAGAGCTTTAAAACCTGTCGCTGTAACACCCCGATTTGGCAACTTGAAAACATTTTTCCCTTTTTGTAAAATGCAGTAAAAATATGGGCCAATTTTATTTATTTATTTATTTATTTATTTTTTACAAGTAACATGATCATGAGAACTGTTAGGTTTTTAAAACACTCTTACATTTGAAAATGGTGTTCTCACGTGTCATGTTAAACTTTAAGCTCCAAACCGAGATGTCACAAAAGACACCGCACTTTGAAACCTGCTTCTTTTCATTTCATTTGCAATGGCCCTTATACTTTCACAACTTGATCATAGATTCGGAATAAAAACTTGATTCATGAAAATAAGTCTGGGGTTACATGTTGGTACTGCAATGATACTAAGTAAATACAGGGAAAACATAATACTTCAAATGAAATAAAGAACTACCACCAGGCCCACTAAGCTGAAGTCGATGGATCCACAAGAGGCGCCTCACTAGGGTCGATCTCAATCACATCCGCCTCCGGGTAGTCTAAGTCTTCGTCACGATCCTCCTCTTGGTCTTCCTGTGGTTCATCCTCTTACATAGCCTCGAAAGCCTCATCTGGTAAATCGTCCAAAGCCTCATCCAGCTCCTCTAACTCCTCAGCCTCGGGGTCAATCCGTGCAGGTAAAGGCATCGGATGCCCACCATGGTAGTCAGCTGGTCCGCCAGTCTGCAAGTCCGAAAGCACGAAGCAACAGGTGCGAGTATCAGGTGTTGTTCCTTGTAGCATATGGTTGGGGTCGAAGATGCGAACCTCAGTGACTCCACGCCACTCCCAACCTCTGTAGTTAACTTCCTATCTTCCCTCGTCTCGGATGTCGAACGTAAACTTAACAGGATCCATAGGCTATGGGGTTTACAATATATAAACAGGCATACAAACAGAAGAATTCGAGAGAGTAAGTATTCCCAAGCATGTGATGCCAACAGTGTGGAATTACAATAGGCAAGATATTAAGAATTAACATAAACAAGCAACATATAAAGGCATTCATATTTATTCTTACCATTAACATACAAAACGCTTACTCTATTCCATTACTTTCTGTTCTCAAGACCTTTAGCATATCCACATCACATTCCATAAATCTCTTCCTCTTTTCCAAACTGATTCCATCACCAGACAATAACATCCTCTTACCCATTATTTCACTTAAGAATTATTTTCAATAATATATAATTCTTCGTTTCTTATTTAAGTTTTATGATATCGTATCCATCAATGATGCGGGGAAAATTAATCATCATTGAGGAGGGGTCGCTCTCACAGTTAGCACACACGTCTACATCTCCTCGGTAATCCACCCAACCTAGTCGGAAGCAAACAGGAGTACAGGACCTTTACCACGCGGGCATGACAGCTGTCTCAACAATTGGCTCCAAGCCAGGAGAACTGTAGAAAACTCGGGTACAGTCTCAAATCAATTCAATTCAATTTATATCATATAATTAAGGCTCACTGTAGAAAATTCGGGTATAGTTGTAACAACCCGATTTTCACTCCCCAAAACTTAACTGAATTATGATTACTTTCTTGCAAAAATGAGGCCATTTTTTTAATATAATTTAGTTAATACGTAATCCACCCTTTTGAAAATCGAGTTGTCACTTTCGAAACTCCCCACTCAACATCATCTTTGAAAATAAAACTGTTTGCATTTAAAATAAAAGCATGAGCCAAAGTGCTGGAGTCACACTCCAAATGTTTTCCAAAAGTAGGCCATCATTACCAAAGAACGTACAAACCAAAATAAAAGGTAACTGATTACATCATTAGTTCATTACAAGATAATCCTCGACTGAAAACTCAGATCCTAGACACAAGACATCCTCTAGACACGGATTGCAAGACGTCACTCATCAACAAAACTAGCCTCCGTCTCCATATCCTCGCTTGGATCTGTCTCCGCAACATGATCGGATTCGCTAGCACTTTCCTCTTCCATAGGTTCAGGAACCATTACTGCCAAGGGCGCAGGATCACCATTCAGCTCATGGTTGTAACACCCCAAAATTTTAATCCCCGATTAATGAAATGTTAATTATAAATTAATTATAATTAATTATTTCTATATTAATCCTTGATTAAAATATGTGTTCATATAGTTAGTATATGTGTGTGAATTGATTTAATGAATATAATAATGCATAAAATAAATGTTTTGCATATTAGTCCCTGGGTTGGGACCTAGAAGCAATTATAGGAAAGGTTTTGGAGGGAAAGTAAATAAAATAATTATTTTTCAAAAATGGGGCAAAATACTCGAGTATTTCTCGGAAAACTCGAGTATTCTGGACAGAGTTGCACGAGTTAGTGCATTTGGTGAGTCACCACCACCGATTCCCCTTCGTTGACACGAAATCACCACCATGCCAACGCCATGGATGTCGTTTCAATCTGCATGAGCCCTCTCCCTCTCTATTTAAGCTCATCAACATCATTTGGCTGAGAATTTTGATCAATCTTGCAATAGTTGTTAAAGTTAGGGTTCCGAACTCGTTTTCTTCGATTCTCCTTCTCTGTTCAGATTCAAAACACCAACTATACACGAATACAAAGCTCACATCTTGAGCTTTGTATAGAGAGTAAAATCGTGAGGATTGAGTGAGTGTGTTGGGAGAATTGAAGATTGGAAGTGAAGCTGTTTCTGGACAAGCCTTGGTCTGGAGCTTACTTTGGGTTCAATTTCTGGTAAGCTCATGAATCCCTGAGTCCCAAATTCGGTTTCCTTAGTTAGTTTATGTTGCATAGAGTTTAGAAAATCTAATTTCCCCAATTTTATTCTCTGTTTCATGTGTGAACCAATTCCATTTTGGTGATGCACTCAAACTACTCTGCATGTGATGTTTGAAGTTGTTCTGGGAGTTGTGGAGCCTTTTCTTTGTCAATCCTTTGTTGATTCACGTCTGAGAGGTAAGGGGAAGTAATTTCTTACACTAGATAGAGTTTAAATTCCATTAATTGTGTTAGAGAGCCATCAAGAGGATCTAAGGGCTTAGTTTGAATAGGAACTTTGGTTTGGAGACCAATCCATGCTCTATGACTGTGTTGAGCAAGTTCTAAATCATGCATGCAAGCTTAAATGAATATTATTTCATGAGTATTGTGTTTATTTTGCAATTTGAGGTGTTGAATTGCTAAATTGTGTATTTTATGCATAAATGATTGATTCTCTGTCAAATTTGTTATTTGATATGAAATGAGTATGGTAACATGTTCAATATATGGTATATGAACTATTGTGATCATTGGTTTGGGTTAAAAATGTTTAGAAATTGAAATGGTATGTAAAAACCAAGTTTCAGTCTGTTCTGTCTGAAAATACTCGAGTATATGGCTTAACACTCGAGTATTTCGTGGTGCACCAGTGTGAAAATTGGCGCACCAACTTGAGAATCAGGCTCGGCACTCAAGTATTTCAGACGCAACAAGAGTAAAAATTGATGAACAAGTAATACATGAATTACTCGAGTATTCTGGGCAATGAACTACTCGAGTATCTCACGAATTACTCGAGTATATTTATGGAGATCTGAAAACTTAAGTCTCTAAAAAGACATGAATGACTCGAGTCTAATTATGAACCACTCGAGTAAAATCTGGAAACTGATGAATTACTTGAGTATTATGGAAAACACTCGAGTATTTTTAGTCAGATATTGAAAAATACCATTTTCAATTCTAAGTTATTTTGTAACACTTAAAGGACAATAAACCAAGTGATCCTGGACTTAAAGGAAATTGATTGACGTCATGATGTTTTTATTTGAATAATGACACGTTGCTCGGGAGGCACGTAATGTATTAATAAAAGGACAAAACATCAATCAATTCCCCTTTAAGTAAAGTAATGCATTCATTCTGGAGTTTGGATGGTAGGACGTATATCATGTTTTTGGTAAACATGTGAAGGGCCTTTGGGAGTGCCAATACGCTTGCTTGATGACACGTCGTTGACGTGGTCGGCTGAGTGGATGCCGATATGGTTATACCGTTTGGATGACGGTCCGTTTGGATGACGGGATATGCTCGGGTGGCATGGATTCCAAGCTTGTCGTGTACATTCTAGGTGAATGTACGAATTGTTGTATACCTAGGAATACAACGCACTGTTGAGTGATGGGTTGTCAGGGATGGACGTCAGAGAGTGACATAGAATGATGGAGATAGGCTTGAGAGGTAAACTCATGCATCATGCCAGTCATTTGCATTAATTGTGATAAATGAAACAAGTGTGAGCATCCTACTTGCATTCAATACTTGCTAAGTGCTAAATGTGATTGTTATTTATGATTGCATATTTACGTATTCACCTTGTACAATTTATTCTTTGTTGATTATGTGTATAGACATGCTTACCCCTATGCCCTTGTAGGTGATGTCTCGTTACATTGCTTGCATCGAGATCCGGCCACTTCCTAGTGGCACATGGATCTATGAGGACCATCGCGCGGTGTTCGAGGGAGAGGTAGAGATTACCTTTTACCACCCGAACCCGTTGATTCGATTCCGTCCTCGTAGATTTAGGATTCCCATCATATACACTATGCATGTACCCCCGTTTTACACTTACCATGGCCCACTTCCCGCGCGACCAGCTCGCTCTTATCACAGTTTCCGTTTTCGACCTACCCGCTCACACCCTTTTACCTCGAGAGTCGTCCGCGAGGAGACTCCCCCTTCTGATCCGAGGAGCCCAGTCAGGGTTTCACCATCACCTGACCCGGTACCCAGTGGTAGGGTACACTCTCCCTCGGATGAGATCGAGGAGGATCCGGTGGAGGACAAGAGTGGGAGCGAGCCTGTCGTGCATTCTACTGGGAGTGATTGGAGGGATGAGGATCCCTAGGTATGTGCATAGGGTATGTGATGAGGATCAGAGGATCCGATGTGTGGATGCTACGGAGGAGATCTTGCTGCTGCTGTGTTGATGATGATGCTACTACCTTACTACTTTTGCTTCTTGGAGACTACTGCTATCACTACTACTACATCTGATGATGCCAGATCTACGTGACCACCATTAGAGTTATATTTTGGTTATGTATATATGTTGTAGATATACTTTTGGAGTACTCTAGGGTTTGGTTACATTACTATGTAGATCTGCCTATGGACTTGTATTTCTGGTTCTTGGAGACTTAATGATGGGACTATGTACTTATAACTCTTTTATATATAAAATCTATGTTTATATTTCCATCAATTGCATAGTCCGATAATTTTCCGCTTACTCTGATTTAATCTATTTAAGAGTTCGGCTGAGAAAAGTATTCGATGGTATCAGTATTATCAAATCAAGCAAGAGTAGCTTCGTTTACTTTTTATTAAACAAATTCGATTTCAAAAGACGAATGTTACCCAACTTTTGAAAAGGTTGTAGAAATCGCCGAATTCGAAACAACCGTTTGAAATGATTTAGTGTTTATTCTCCAAGAATTCCAAGTGTCGATTTGTGCACCCGCTTTTAAATGAAAAATTTTATTTCCATATTTTCGTAATACTCGCAAGTCCATATATCATCCAATATTATAGCTTAAGTACTATATTATATTTGGATAACCAAGAAGGGTGTCACAATGGTGCTCCCGGGGTCCACCATCTTGATAATCTCGCAGAGTAACTTGCCCAACATGCACGTCAATGCCTGCTCCCCGCAGAATATGCCTCGGATCTTCGATCTCCAGACGAGTATCTCCTCTCCAGATCCATCCATCAGGTACCACCTCCCATGCACCTCCCTGAAGAGGCCACATGTGGATCGCTACATGATACGCCATCTACCCGTTGCAATACCGGCGAATGCCAATATGACAACCAGGTAGGAGAGAGTCAGCGCGCCATACGTAACAGGTTGACCGCAAGGTCGCAGAATAGACACGATAGAAAGACGCACAGTACCAAGGACACTTGACGAACAAATATACACAGAACAGGACACAAGAACCAGAATGCAATCGAGCATTTGAAGGATAAGCACTTTTCCCAAATCAAACTCAACATAATAAATAAAGGTACTCACGATATAAACAAACCACACATAAATACTCGCTAACCATTACCACCATGTACCACAACTGAACATCATCATACCTTGCCCATCCTATTAAATATTCAACATTTCTTTATTCTTTTGTTATTAAGTTTTATCATACTTAAATCACTCAATGAGGTAGGGGAAATCACCATCACTGAGGAACGCGCACTCTACATCTCCTCGGTCTCCATCCACCTAGTCGGAAGCCAACAGGAGTACAGGACCTTTACCACGCGGGCACGACAGCTGTCTCAACATAGATGGTCCCAGACCAGGAGGATCTCGTCCTCAAAACATATAATCACGGCTCACTGCCTCGCAATGGCAAAACACATTGCCCCGTTCCAGTCCCTCTCAACTATTGTAGACTTGCATTCAAGGGGGTGACAGTATCATCTCTAGTTAGCTATGCGGTCCTTACCACGGCATTAGACCCAGTCCCCACCACGTTAGTGTGCCACTTATGGGATTCGTCCCGCCTAGAAATGTACTCGAGGCTTCTTGACAAGTCACCGTCACTGCCCTCCCCTCATGCAATCTCCACCTGAGTATCCGCAGATACCCATAGTATCTTCCTCTCCACTACATCACACTCTCATATCTCACCGCGAATATTAATGTCTTTTAATATTCTTAAAGTCTTTTAGAACCTTAAAGTCTTTCAGTTAACCTATAGTCGGCTTGCCCTTAGTCCATCCCTTCGACAAGTCCCGACCACTAAAACATCTTTTCCCCACTTTCACAAAATCACACATTCACTTTCCAGGCCCCTCGGGCAAACATCTCACCTCATCACTTTATCATAAATCACATTGCTCTTTGCATTCTCATTTTCAGCACAACAATCTCAACTTCACAAGCACCATTCTCTTATCCAATACATTGACATTTCATCACATTTATCATATCACATCACATACCATTCCTTCACTCATCCTCATACGTTCATTCTTTCATTGTCATTTGTGAATCACTTAAACTTCTCAAACGGGAAAATCACTATCTCGTCACAGAATAATAAGGAAATAACTTAAGATAATAAATAACGCGCACAAGAACGTAACGTAAATAAACATTACATAAACACATTGCACCACCATCCGGCAACAATGTTACGGGCTCACCGCAATCTCACTCACTCACCTCTTATTCCAGCAAGAAAAGCACTTTGCCCTTGAAGGTCTCTAACTTCTCTTTGAGAATTGTCACCACCGTCCAGTGAATAACCTCAAATAAATAAATACACTTTTATTAAAAACTATTTCAATTAGAAATCATCACTTGATTCTCAAATCCAAACCCTTTACTTTTATTAAAATATTGAATTTATCAAAACAACTCTCAATCTTTTCTACTGCTTAAAGCCTTTTGAAAATCATTTGAAAACTCATATTAAGATAAATAAAACAATAGTTTATGTGGCTGTATGGAAAGTCCAGCCCCTTATTCACGTTGTAAAACCATTGAAAATCAATCATTTTTCACTCCAAATTTTCATAAATCAACGACACTTGAAATCCATGTCTTTTCACAACTCAAAAACATTTTTAAACTTGGAATACTTGAAAATAAACTCTTGGACAGAAAGGAATAAAAGAAATTAAATCAACAACAAAGAATTTTACAAGACTTAGAGAATTAAAAACCACTTAGAACAACCTAGGATCTTCGAATAAACTAAAGAAGTAGAGAAGATCTTCAACCTTCTTCAAGAATCCTAAGACTTTTGAGCTTGGTCTTCCTCTTCCTCTTCTCCTTGGTTCACGGGTTCTCCCTCTCTCTAAGTTTCTCTAAGAGTTTGTTGAAGACTCTTAGGAATTGTGTTTTGGTTTGGGAATGAAAATGAGAAGCAAAATGGGTTGGAGGGCTACGGTTTTGGGGTTATAAGGAGCAACTCACAATTCCTTTCCTACCCTTAAGTCAATTCGGCCAAGAGTGAAACTAGGAAGGGTAGAATTGGCATCATTAAGGCTTGCATGGCTCAAGCCAAGCCATTGGACAAATGGAGAAGAATTAGGGCTAATCCCACTTCCTATTGGTTGGTCAAACATCTTAACCACACTTAACACTAACATAAGCCTAGGTGCTAATGGGTAACTAGCCTAGGGTTCAAGAAGTCAACAAAATGGCATCACATGCACACTACTCACACACCCACGGCGACACATATGCACACACATGCACAATTTCATTTTCATTTTCTTTTCTTATAAAATCACATTTTCCATAAAAATACAAATATAAAATGCTTAAGGAATTCAATCCAAAAATGCAAGAAAATCCGAACTCATAAGGTTTGTCTCAAATAGAATCATTTGCTTAAAAATTCAAAATCATTTGAAAACACCAAATAATATTTAATTCAAGAAATACTTTTAAAATCACACCTTTTAAAATACTTTATCCAAATAATCTTTTTAGGGTTTTCAAACGAATATGAGGTATTAAGACGGGGTGTTACATTCTCCCCAACTTAGCGATTTCTCGTCCCCGAGAAATACAGTACCTGGATCAAACAGGTGCGGAAAAGAACTTCTCATCTTGCTCTCAAGCTCCCATGTCGCATCTTCCCCATTATTCCGACTCCATACTACTTTAACTAAGGGAATATCCTTCCCTCTCAACTTCTTAACACTACTACCATCTATCCTTAGAGGTAAGGTCTCAAATGTTAGATTCGCTTTTAGTTGTACCGAATCGTGTTCAATGATGTGCGAGGGATCATGAACATATTTTCTCAATTGGGATACATGAAAGACATTGTGCAAGTTTGAAAGAAAAGGAGGTAAGGCAATTTGATAGGCTAAGGGTCCTATTCGTTTGAGAATTGGGTAAGGTTCAATAAAACGAGGTGTAAGTTTTCGGGTTTTGAGCATTCTACCAATTCCAGTAGTTGGCACTACCTTCATGAAAACAAAATCTCCTTCATTTAATTCTAGCGGACTCCTTCTCTTGTCCTGGTAACTCTTTTGTCTACTTTGAGCAGTCCTCATTCTGTCTTGAATTAACCTCACCTTTTTCGTCGTCTGCTAAACTACGTCTGGCCCCATTATCAAATGCTCACCAGTCTCGAACCAACACAACGACGTTCTGCACTTTCTGCCATACAGAGCTTCATACGGTGCCATTCCGATGCTTGAATGGAAACTGTTGTTGTAAGTAAACTCAATCAGATGCAGAAAAGAATCCCAATCACCAGTACTCTCAATCACACAGGCTCTAAACAAATCCTCCAATGTTTGAATAGTTCGCTCTGACTGTCCGTCTGTCTGTGGGTGATACGCGGAACTTAAATCCAACTTGGTTCCGATTGCTGTTTGCAAACTGACCCAAAACTTTGAAGTGAATCGTGGATCTCTGTCTGATACTATACTTGAGGGTACTCCATGTAATCTTACTACTTCCTTCAAATATAGCTCAGCCATTCTATCCATTGAGTACTTCATGTTGACAGGAATAAATCGCGCCGTCTTCGTCAGTCTGTCCACTATTACCCAAACAACATCATGACCTCGTCGAGTCTTGGGAAAACCAGAGACAAAATCCATAGTGATGCAGTCCCATTTCCACACTGATACTTCCAACGGTCTTAACTCACCACCAGGCTTCTTATGTTCCACCTTCGCCTTCTGACACGTCAAACATTGTGATACATACTCCGCTACTTCCCTTTTCATTCCAGGCCACCAGAAAATCTTCTTGAGGTCCTGATACATCTTCTGTGAACCAGGGTGTAAACTCAATTTATTCTTGTGAGCTTCCTCCAAAATCATTCCCTTCATCTGCAAATCATTCGGTACACAAACACGATCCCTATATCTCAACACTCCATCACCACCAACCTTGAATTCTACTTCTTTTCCTTTGTCCGAAAGCTCCTTCTTAGCTTGAAGTTCCTTGTCCTTCGGTTGGAGTTCCTTTATCCGCTCCATGAATCCACTCGAAACAGTTAGTTGCCCCAGCATCATACTCCTTGGTCCTAACTCCATTCCCAAATTCAGGTCTCGAAATTCTTCAATCAACTTCATCTCCTTGATCATTAGTGCAGAAACATGCAACGACTTCCTACTCAAGGCATCAGCAACCACGTTCGCCTTTCCGGGATGATATTGCAGCTCAATCTCATAGTCCTTTAAGAATTCCATCCACCTTCTCTGACGCATATTCAGCTCCTTTTGCTCGAACAGGTACTTTAAACTCTTGTAATCACTAAAGACTTCGACTCTCACGCCATACAAGTAGTGTCTCCAAATCTTCAAAGCAAACACTACTGCTGCCAGCTCCAAATCATGGGTTGGGTAATTGAGCTCATGAGTCTTCAGTTGCCGTGAAGCATAGGCCACCACTTTCCGCTCTTGCATCAATACGCATCCTAAACATTGCTTCGAAGCGTCACAATACACATTGAAAGACTTCGTTGTGTCCGGTAAGACTAATACTGGTGCGGTTGTCAATCTCCTCTTCAGTTCTTGAAAATTCTCCTCGCACTTCGCCGACCATTCGAATTGTTGTCCTTTTCTTGTCAGCTTTATCAAAGGTAAAGACAAACGAGAAAATCCTTCGATAAATCGACGGTAATACCCAGCTAGTCCTAGAAAACTACGAATCTCCGTTACAGACGTCGGTGTCTTCCACTCCAACACAGCATTTACTTTTGCAGGATCCTCTGAGATTCCATCCTTCGAGATCACATGCCCCAAGAAATGCACTGAGTCTAACCAGAAATCGCACTTCGATAACTTGGCGTACAGCTGCTTGTCCTTCAGCGTCGTCAAGACCACTCTCAAATGCTCAGCATGTTCCTCCTTAGACTTGGAATAAATCAAAATATCATCGATAAAAACGACAACAAATGAATCCAAGTAAGGATGAAATATTCTATTCATGTAGTCCATGAATATTGCAGGAGCATTTGTTACACCAAAGGGCATAACCAGATACTCGTAATGACTGTAACGAGTTCTGAAAGCAGTCTTGGGAATATCTTCCTCCTTTACTCTTATCTGATGATATCCCGATCTGAGATCGATCTTAGAAAATACAATCGCTCCCTTTAGTTGATCCAACAAATCGTCGATTCTGGGTAGAGGGTACTTGTTTTTGATCGTCACCTTGTTCAATTGCCGATAATCCGTGCACAAACGCATACTACCATCCTTCTTTTTAACGAATAAAACCAGTGCTCCCCATGGTGAAACACTAGGTCTTATCATTTTCTTCTCCAACATCTCCTCCAATTGCTTCTTTAGTTCTGCCAACTCCGCCGGTGCCATCCTGTAGGGTGCTTTTGAAATCTGTCCGGTTCCAGGGATCACGTCAATTGAGAATTCCACTTCTCGAATTGGCGGTAAACCAGGTATCTCATCCGGAAAAACTTCGGGAAAATCCCGAATTACGGGTAACTCATGCAGTTCTTTGTCCTTCTTGACATCGAGTGAAGCCAAAAACATATAAGCTACCGCGCCGTCCTTCAATGAAGTTTGAATTTGCTTGGCAGATAAATGCTCAAGGTCATCGGGTTTAGGCAAAGAAGATTGGGTTTCACTAAAGACTAACGACTTTTCGGAACAGTTCAGATGAACATGATTCCTAGTAAGCCAGTCCATTCCTAAGATAACGTCTATTTGAGAAAGGGGTAGTTGAATCAAATCAACAAGATAGGTGTTTCCTTCTATCTCTAAGGGACAATTGGGACAATAAGTCGACACTATCACGGGTTTGTCAGTAGGGGTAGAAACAATTAAGTTATAGGGTAAAACATCTACTTTCAAATTTAATCTACTCACCACATCATGAGAAATAAAAGAATGAGTTGCACCCGAATCATACAATACTAATAAAGAATTCTTATAGATGAGACATTCACCTTGGATAAGATTAGCAGCATTTGCAGCTTCAATTCCACTCATCGTGAACACTCTTCCTGGCATATTAGGACGATTAGCATTCCCCGAATTAGCCGATCGCTTAGGCTCCCAACAATCTCTCGCAATGTGACCAGGCTTATCACAGTTGAAACAATTCACACTTCGTGATGGACATATCGGGCCAAAATGATTCCGGCCACACTTGTTGCAACGAGGAGGTACACTCCCTGATCTAGCTCCACCGAAGTTGCTGCGATCACCACGATCCATACGATTCCCTCCAGAATTGCCGCCCCCACGGGTTCCACCGCGATTACCGTTGCCTCCGAAGACTCCACCTTGTCCACTTCCTCCAAAACGTAGGTCTCTCCTTCCACCAGAATATGGGTGCGGAGCCCTATACCTTCCACCAGCATCTCTGTGAAAAGGAAAATTACGAACCGGTCCATGGGATGAAGAAGGGTTCACAGCCGTTCCCCTCGCTTTCAAACCTCCTTCGTACATACGACAGCGGTTCACCAGACTAGCAAAATCATCTATCTCTAAATGAGAAAAAGCTAACTTAATCTCAGGCTTAAGACCATCCCTAAACTTAGCACACTTAGATCGCTCATTCTCTCCTCCAGCATACTGAGGTACATACTTAACTAACTCCTTGAATTTCGAAGCATACTCATCGATCGACAAAAAGAAGGGTAAACAATTTTGTGCATGAAAAAGAAAATGGAATTTAAATGTCTAAAACTAACCAAGTTGATTTATGTGATTTAAATTGTGATGATGATTTGTTTTTGTCGTGTCTAGGACACGGTGTATCAGATGCACCCCTAGCTCAAAGGTATAGAGAGACTCAAGAACTAGTGGATGGACTGAGGTTAGTGTATGATAGTTTAGGTATTCTAGAGGTCCAGTTGGGACAACTAGGGTTTCCCTAATCACAGTGTGTGCAGATGTGCAATTAGGGAGAGAGAGAACGTACCAGAGCCCCTTGCTGGAGATAGCTATTTATAGGGGTGGCATTGTACCTTGTGGGCCTGTACGGAGGGCCAACAAGGCAATTGACGTGTCCCATTTAGGATGTAGGATGAGTCATTCATCCTTATCCTGTAGTGGAGAATCTTATCCCTGTTGGCAAGTTAGGCTCACGCGCCCCTGGCTCGGACTCCTTGGGGGGTAAGCCCCATGTGGTCGGTCCTGAGGTGCCAGGATGGGTCCTAGGACAAGCGCTCGGCCTGGGTAGGCGTGACCAATCAGACAGGATAATCTGGTCGGCCGAGTATACTAAGGGTAGACCGAGGGTCGGTCTACCACATAAGCCCCCTAGCTCGGTAAGACTATTGAGTCTTGAACCGAGCTGGTAATTCTTCAACGGTGTCCTTTAAGGGAACCGAGCGTTAGGGTCAGGGCGAGGCGATGAGTTCAGGACAGCTCAAAGTGCCTCGCTGTCCCTTATACTGACTGAGAGGACGTTTGAATGTCCTTTTATTGACACGTGCTGCTTGTGTCAGGTGTCATTATTATGCATGCTGCCCTTTGGGTTTTTGAAATGTTTCCCTCCACTGATTACGCGACACGTGTCTCTTTGAGTGGATCAATGTTGGGTTTGGGCCTTCCGCTGCCAGGCCCAGTAACTCAAAACGTGGGGAGGGAAGTTTCTTTTTGAGTTAACTGCCCTTCAGTCTTCTCCTTTTCTCATCATTTTCAAAACTCTTCCTTCTACCTTCCTTCTCTGTTCCTGCGCTTTCTCTTCAGATTTCCTCCAACCATTTTCAAGCCATTGCAGTCCTTCCTTCATTGCATCTATCAGTTCGTGCCAGTATCCTTTCTACAGTTTCAGGTATTTTGACTTGAAACTTCTGGTTTTTGCTTCTACCTTTTTCTTTTTCTGTTTGCACTGTTCATCTTCTTAGGTTCTGGGTTTCTGGCTTTTGTTGGGTTTAGAGTTTCTTTCTGGGTTTTCTGGATTTCCTGAGTTTTCATCATGGGTGTTAACTGGTCATGGTATGAGGAGTTGTCAAGAATTTTGGGTTTAGGCGATATTGAGGATTCTTCCTCCTCTTCATCTTCATCTTCATCTTCTTCTGATTTGGAAGTGCTAGACTGCCTGCCACCGCCTTTCCGCCACCGCATGGCGGATCCCATGGCGGAGATGCCGTTATCGGTGGAATTTCCTCAGAGTTTTGAGGAAAAGGAGAGTAGGAAGTTACAGTATCAAGCGGCGGAGGAGCGGGCCCAAGTGGCCCGCCGCCCCTCGAACCGTACTTGGGAAAAACCCTTTTGGGGAAAAGCCTTAAAGGTTAGGGGAAGATGTAGTAGGCTCGGCTATAGGACCAATAAACCTAGGGTTAGGTTGTTTAAAGATTTTGACTTTGTAGATTCTAACGCCGAGACTTCCCTTTCCCCAGGTATGGTTCGACGGTGCGTCACACATCCTCATGAATTTCCTGTGCCTCTGAACTCTGGAGCCTATGATTGGGTTGATTTGGAGGTGCTCGGTACGCCGTCAGCCTTAATCAACAGCAATTTGAGTCATATCCGAGCTAACATACTCCCTTGCCCTATTGATGGAACAGGGACATCTTATACAATCAGTCCTCCTTCAGCCAATGACCGAGTATGCACAACGATCGAAGAGAATCGCAAGGAGTTTTTCATGTACGAGGAGGTCGTGATAAGGCTGGGTGTTAAAATGCCGTTTTCCGATCTAGAGATAGCTCTGCTCCAGCGGCTGCGCCTAGCTCCCACCCAACTACATCCTAGTGGTTGGGCGTTTGTCCGAGCGTTCCAAAAATTTTGTGAGGCTCGCCGATTGACATGCTCGCTCCGAGCATTCCTATGGTTATACATACCACAAGTAAACATTTTTGATAAAGGGTCAACCAAAAGACTGTGGGTGTCGTTGAAGGCACGCAACGACCATGCTCTCTTTGCTAAGTACACTGATTCATGGAAAACCTTTAAACCTTTGTTTTTCAAGTACCAATTTGTCGGAAGGGGGAATTGCTGGTTTATGGAGGATGATCACCCTCGGTTTCCTCTATCCTGGTCATCTGATTTTTTCAACAGACACCCAAAACTTTACCAATTTCATTATGAAACTGAACTATCGGCCGACGAGAGGTATACATGTGATACCTTCTTCAGCTATCTTAAAGAAAATGGCCAAGTTGACATTAGGAACATTATTATTTTTCCACAAGAGCTTGTGAAAGCCGAGCTTGGTATATACACCTTTTTTTTTTAACCTTTGTATATCTGATTTGCAGTTAAGATGGCTAGGGAGAATAAGGCAGCTAAACGTATGAGGGAGCTTGCTAAGTCAAGAACAGTTGAAACGGTCGGTTCTTCTGGCGGAGCCGTTTCCTCGAAAGCGACTCGATCAGTTACAGTGGTCGTGGCATCACCTGAGGTTGAAGTGGTGCAAGATGTTCGACCACCATCTGTTCGTTTGGTGGAGGTGGCTACTGGGAGTCCTGTTGCTCGGGTGGAGGAGGAGGAGGAGCAGGACCGAGTGCCCCTGTCAAAAAGAGCTAAGATAGATAAGGGTAAAGGCAAAGTTGTTGAGTTGCTGAAACCACTACAGAGAGGTAATTTATGGTTTGACGTTTCGGATCCCGAGGAGGAGACCGTTTGGGCCCAAAAGCTAAAGGAGAAATTTGTTGACTTGGTTTACACTCCTAATGATGATAAGAGATTGTCGGACCAGACTGCTGCCACTTTGAAATGTCACTGTGATTTATTGGGCAGAAATATGCTAAGGGCTGCTAGCTACATGTTCCACCTCAGTAAGCATGTCGAAGATATCAGTGCAACTCTTTCGGTCCCTGAGAAGGAGAAAAGGAAAGCTGCTGCTCATCAAGCAAAAAATCTGTTAACTCAGATTAAGGAGAATGAGGCAAATCTTCAAGCTCTAACCGAGTCCAATGCCGACCTGCAGAGAAAACTTGAAGCATCTGAAAGAGCTCGGGAGACGGCTCAAAAGGCTTTGGAGGATGTTGGTGGAAGGGGGGCCGAGAAGGGAAGGCTGCTGCAAATTGCTCAAGAGAAACTGGCTGAAGCTCAACAGAAAGTTACCGAGCTGGAGGGTGTGCAGGGTCGGTTGACAAATTCTGAGAATGAGGTGGTTCGGTTGCAGGGGGAGTTGACAAAAGCTCGTCAGAAAGCTTTGAAGCATAAGGTTACTGCCAAGCGGAATCATTTCAGTTGGGATCATGCAGTGAATGACTCTTTTGTGAATGCTGTTAAACAATTGTCCCTTATGAATCCGGGGATCCGAGTGTTAGGTGCAAGTCCAAATTTTGGTGTTGACGATGATCGTATCATTGACCACGCCCACGAGGATAGGGAGGTGGACTTATCAGTGCCGAATCTTCCGAACACCTTGGACTTGGAGAATGAAGACGAAGCTGATTTCGATGGGTCGGCCATTGCACTTTCCGAGGATGAAGACTAGATCTTTTTTATGCATTTCTTTTTGCTACTATTGCGTTTTTAATTTTTGTTGTTTGATGAAGTATTGAATGTTGTAATATGATCGGTTTGAACAGAATATTGCCTTTGAATTTCTTATGAAATGTTGATGTTTTACTTTCATCAGGATTTTGCACTGTCCTTTATTTCGTTGTAAACTGTTATTTAGATTTCGGATCTCCTACCTTTGGCCAAGGTGGGATCCTCGATCCTCGGCTTACAGAAACTGTTTAAATTTTTAGCCGGGCATCTACTAAAGTACTTGTGATTGTTAGTTTATAAGTCCCCGTTGGAAGGACGTGTATAAACACCCAAGTTCGCCTTGGTGGCGAACCGAGAGGAAATGGTTAGTACGTTAACAGTAAGAAGACAAGATGAATGACTGAAAAAGATAGATCTTCATTAAGCTCTTTTTGATCTGTTTGCAAACAATAGAAATCAAATGTAACATAAATATAGAAATGCTGAAATAAATGACATGGAATTTAAACAACAGAATTTTAAAATCATGGTTGAAGCTTTGCAAGAGTTGTGGTGGGACTCCATTAGCTGTCGTAAGGTTTAAGCTTGGTAGCATTCCAGGAGTTGTTCAGTTGTTGCTTTGTTAGTGTCTCCAATCTGTATGCCCCCGAGCCGGTTTTTGAGACGACCCCGTAGGGGCCTTCCTAATTCCTTGCCAACTTTCCTTCTTTTGAGTTTTTCAAACCGATGTCGAATCGTCTGAGGACCAGATCCCCTTCAGTAAAGCTTCTTGGGACCACCCACTTGTTGTATTCTCGGGACTGCCTTTCTTTTGCTTTTTTCTCTTGATCAGATGCGAGAGATCAGACCTCCTCGCTGAGAGTTAACTCTTCTTTTAACAAACCATCGTTCACTTCTACTGGACGTTCGGACACTCGGAAGGTGGGAATCCGAGTTTCAATAGGCAACACAGCCTCACAACCATACGTTAGTCGAAAAGGGGTTTCTCCTGTCGAGGTGTGAATGGTCGTTCGAATTGACCATAATACCTCGGGGAGGTGTGACACTCTCTTTTTAACTTGAAAATAATTAATATTTCCAAATAGTTTATTTCTTGCTATCAAAAATCAGGACTAGAAAATTTTTCCTTTTTAAAACTTGTACTTGCTTGGTCATAGATTCTTTTGAATTCGGCTCAGCACGATATTAAGTTCGAAAAGACTCTCGAGATAGCAATTTCTTAGTCATAGAAAACATTATTAATAGTGATTATTGAAAACATATCACTTGCTTCTCGAGTGGAATCTGAACACAAAACATAGGAAATATAAATTTATCACTGAATCCCTTGTAAATAAAAATCAGAGTTCGCGGAAGTAAAAATAATACTTTTGGGGCTCTGCTGAGGAAATTAAACATCATATATATATATAAGTCAAAAGCATAATATGAAACCCCATAAGTATAGTAGCAGCAAGTATCATCAGTCGAGATAGCAAGAGTTTATGAAACATATACAACCCAGCTGTATAAAATAAAACCTCACTCTAAGACCTCTCAAAAATATATACACTAAACACATGGTCTCAAAATAGAAGTCTCAGAGCAGGTATTCAGTGTCCTCAGCAGCTCCTCGGATCCTCCACCGCTCTATCCCTAGGATCTAGGATCCAAAATACCTATGCTATGCAGGCTCCTATGAACCAGCGGGTCCACCTCTAGCAGAAACAGTCAGCTCAACATGCACCTCCTCCTCGCTCTCATCCTCCACAGGGTCCTCCTCGACCTCGCCCGACTGTGTAGAGACCCCACCACTGGGTCTAGGATCTGCAGAAGCAGTCTTATCATAATCAGTCGGACCAGGAGAAGGAGTCTCCTCGGTGACAACTCTATAGGAAGAAGGATGGGAACGAGTGGCAGCTCTAAAACGGAAACTATGAAAACGACGCATAGGTCGAGCCGGGGGTGGTCCTCTATATGTGTAAAAAGGTGGAACATGCATAGTATAGACTAATGGGATCCTAAATCGACGAGGTCGCACACGCACCAGAGGGTTAGGGTGGTAGAGAGTGATCTCAACCTCCCCCTCAAAAGTGGCACGGTGCTCCTCATACGTCCATATACCGCTAGGGATAGGGCGTATCTCGATGCAGGCTAGGTATCTGGCCATCACCTAAACAGGGCACAGGGAGTAAGTATACACATATACATAATTGATAAAGACTAAAATTACAATCACAAGTATATCATCGACAGATCATAATGCAAATACATATGAGCACACCAATTTTTCAACATTATAACTCTTATAATGCAAGTGGCATGATGTATGATTTTCTATCCACAACTGAGGCCTCTTAATGTCCATCTTGGACGTCCATCCAATACACCCTTGTGTTTCCAGAACACCGACATTCGTTCCCAAAACGTAATGCCGAACCATACTTGGATAAAAAGCATCACTCCCGGAGTGTGCACCACGTTCCCAGAACGCATACGTTCCCAGAACGCATAAAAACCAGGTCCCGGACACTGACCACATATCTATAATGTGTCATCAAGTAGGCTATAATTTGGTACTCCCGGAGTACCCTCCTCATATTCCCAGAATATGATAACGTTCCTACCAACCAGACTTCCAGTCTATATGTATGCACAAACATTGGGGTTGGTTTTATCTTTGAATTAATTAATGTGATTTAGAAATATCCCAATTTCTCCTTTTGAATGATTTATTTGAGGTATAACCTTTGGCATAAAATTCCCCTTTGAATTTTTCTCAAAACATGCCTTTTTAAACTTAGATTGAGTAATACAACTTCAATGGTATTTAAAAACTTAACTTTTTATTTTTCAGATTCAGGTACTAACCGGTTACAGTTTCAGGCTAACCGGTTAGAATTACAGACCTGAACTGTTTACCATTGCAATTCAGAAAAACCCTTTTTCTTGAATTCTCTACCCAATCCAAAACACCTTTAACATTGTTTTATACCTCAAAAGCCATTGTTTGCATCATTCAAAAGTCCAAATCACATTTCATTCTCCAATGAACATAATTTCCTCTTGAAATTATTTCATTAACTTAAGGCATTAGCTTTAATCTTTCAAGTCTGAACCTTGGCATTATAACAACTCATATTTAGACCATGTATACTGAAATTAAAGCTTAGATTTGAGCAGAAACCATTAAGATTTCAGGACTGATTAATAAACTAATTTTCTTTGAAAAATCTGCAGTGTCTAACCGGTTACGAATATCGTGTAACCGGTTAGATTATGCAGTCAGTCCATTAAACCAAGAGTTTTAACAACTCATTTTCTTCCTTTCTCAAATCTAACCCAAACTCAATATGCACAAAGTTCATATGCCTTAAAATAAACATGTTTACACCCAGAAACACATTCATATTGCATGCATCATGTTTATGGTATCAAATTGCATGAAAATTCACATAAACACAATTTAATACAACAAAACTTAGATTAAGCACTTAAACTCAGAATTAAGCATCAACATACTTTGCATGCATCAAATTAAAGTTGCTCAAAACCACAATGAGCAGGATTTTGGCCTCCAAGCCTCTGTGTCATATTGCACATAATGCCCTTTTGAGTTTTGTGAACTCAAATCCTAAATCATTCGATTTTAGTCTAAATCTAGTATAGTATAAACTTCTCCCATACCTCTAAGTCGATTTTGATGAGTATTACCACTGAGTTTGAAGATCAAACCACAGATTTCCACAAATCCACAGTTCTGCTCCCAGCCACGATTTTTTATCAACAGGGTCCAAAGACCAGAAGGTTTGGCATAGAAATTGGCCAAGAAAATTGGGGAAAACGATTAGAAATTGTTCTAGGCAACATGCACTAACGAATGAAAAAGATTTGAGACCTAGAGGTTACCTGAGCTGATCAAAATCAAGGCTACAATACAGCTTCCCGAATCAGAAAATTCTGAGCTCAGTTTTCCCAACCTCAACTTCAAATGGTGATTTCTCCTCACACAAAGACTCTCAGCTCACAAACTCTATGTCAACACAAAGCCCTTGATGTGAGCTTTGTGAATGTGTATCACTCTTTCAACAAAACTCAGAGATGAAGGAGAATTTGCTCCCACAAAATAAGAACCCTAATTCCGCTTCTCAACACCAAACCAAGAAGAATCAACCCCCAATCTTCAGAAATCCCTCAATTTATAGGCAAATTACACTTGCATGCAGGGCGACGCGTGTGTTGCCACTAATCTCAGGCAGCAATCGTGGCGATTATGGAGTTAATCAAGTGATTACTCATCAAAATCCACTAAACCAGTTTCTGGGTTCATCGTCTAACCGGTTACAGGGCATTACTAACCGGTTAGCTCAGTTCAAAATTTAAAAATTATTATTTTTAAATCTTTCCCTCCAAGAACCTTTTCAATATTGCTTTTAAGCCCTCACTCAGGGACTAACATACAATATTCTTATATTTTGCATTTATTTGCCATATAAATATATTTCAACTTATTTTTATATTTTAGGCTAATTAAATACAAAACATAATCTTGGAAAATTCTATAAATTAATAATAAAACTTTTTATTATTAATTTCCTATTATTCGGGAGACGAAAATTAGGGGTGTTACACTACTCCCCCACTTAAAAGGAATTGCGTCCCCGAAATTCTAGATTACAAAAACAATTCCGGATACTCTTGACGCTTCTTCTCCTCTAATTCCCATGTAGCTTCAGATACGTCAGCTTTCTCCCAAATCACCTTGACCAAAGGTATTTCCTTTCCTCTGAGCCGCTTGACTTCACGATCTTCTATCCGAAGCGGTCTGGTCTCAAAGGTTAGGTTTTCTTTCAGAGTTAGGTCATCAGGTTGGAGTTTCAGAATAACAGATGGATCATGAACATACTTTTTCAATTGCGAAACGTGAAAGATGTTATGCAAGTTGGATAGAGAGGGTGGTAAAGCCAATTGATAAGCAACCGGACCAACTCTCTTAAGAATCTGATATGGACCTATACACTTAGGCGAAAGCTTTCGGGTTCTCAAAGCTCTACTAATTCCTTTCATCGGAACTACCCGAAGAAACACATGATCGCCCTCAGAAAACTCTAATGGTTTTCGCCTCTTATCCGCATAACTCTTTTGCCGACTCTGAGCCGTTTTCATCTTTGCCTGAACCATCTTGATCTTCTCAGATGTCTACTGTATCATTTCCGGTCCAACCATCAAGTTCTCCCCCACTTGGAACCAACATAGCGGGGTTTGACACTTTCTTCCATACAACGCCTCGAACAGTGCCATTCCAATGTTCGCATGGTAGCTATTGTTGTATGTGAACTCTGCAAGAGGTAGCACTTGATCCCAACTTCCTTGTTCTTCAAGTGCACACGCTCGCAATACATCTTCCAAAGATTGAATTGTTCTCTTCGTCTGGCCATCCGTCTGTGGATGATACGCAGAACTCAATTTCAACCTTGTTCCCATAGCATCATGCAAACTTCTCCAGAATTGGGACGAAAATCTCGGGTCTCGGTCTGACACAATGCTCGAAGGCACTCCGTGAAGACGAACTACCTCCTTGATATAGATCTGGGTAAGCTTGTTCAAAGAATAACGCATATTTATCGGAATAAAATGCGCCGACTTTGTTAATCTATCCACAATCACCCAGATTGCATCATGGTTTTCTGCGGTCCTCGGCAAACCAGACACAAAGTCCATTGAGATGCTATCCCACTTCCACTGGGGAATCCTCAGAGGTTGCAACTGTCCTCCCGGTTTCTGATGTTCTACCTTCCCTTTCTGGCAAATCAAGCACGTCGCCACATATTCTGCCACATCTCTCTTCAATCCCGACCACCAAAATATCCTCTTCAAGTCCTGATACATTTTGGTTGATCCAGGATGCATACTCATCCGACTCTTATGGGCTTCATCAAGAATCAGTCTCCTAACTTCTTGATCTCTTGGTACACAAATCCTTGTCCGGAAACGAAGGATTCCATCCTGCCCAAACTTGAAATCAGGTTCCTTTCCTTCCGAACCTAGTCTCATCTTTTCCATCAATTCTTCATCTGTTCGTTGCAACTCCCAAATTCTTTCCAAGAACTCGTTGGTGATCTGCAACATTCCCAACTTGATACTTGATGGTTCCACTTGTGTCATCAAGCTCAAATCTCTGAATTCTTCAATCAACGCTGCCTCTTTAACCATCATCGCGCTTTTGTGGATTGCTTTCCGACTCAAAGCATCTGCAACCACATTCGCTTTACCCGGATGATAATGGAGTTTAAAGTCATAATCTTTCAAAAACTCCATCCATCTCCTTTGCCTCATGTTCAACTCTTTCATGTCGAACAGATATTTCAAACTCTTATGGTCACTAAATACTTGGAATGTAGTGCCATAGAGATGATGTCTCCATATCTTTAAGGCAAACACGATCGCAGCCAACTCCAAATCGTGCGTCGGGTAATTCACTTCATGATTCTTCAATTGTCTCGATGCATACGCCACCACTCTTCCTTCTTGCATCAATACACAACCCAGTCCTTGCTTAGATGCATCACAATAAACTTCAAAACTCTTGTGAGGATCGGGTAAGATTAACACAGGAGACGATGTTAACCTTTCCTTCAACTCACGGAAACTAACTTCGCACCGATCGTCCCATACGAATGGTTGATCCTTCCGAGTCAACTTAGTCAAAGGCAATGCAATCTTAGAAAATCCTTCTATGAATCGACGATAGTATCTAGCCAGCCCTAAGAAACTTCTCACTTCCGTCACCCTCTTAGGCTGTTCCCAACTTAGCACTGAACTTACTTTCGCTGGATCCACCGCAATTCCTTCTTTAGAGTTCACATGCCCCAGAAACTTCACTTCATTCAACCAAAACTCACACTTCGTAAGTTTGGCATATAGTTGCTTCTCCTTCAGGACCTTTAACACAATCCTGAGATGCTCTTCATGCTCTTCCGGATTTTTAGAATAGACCAAAATATCGTCAATGAATACCACCACAAACAAATCCAAATATGGTTTAAAGATCCGGTTCATATAATCCATGAACATAGCAGGTGCATTTGTCAATCCGAACGGCATCACAACATACTCATAATGACCGTATCGCGATCGAAATGCAGTCTTGGGTATATCCTCCTCCTTTATCCAAAATACCTATGCTATGCAGGCTCCTATGAACCAGCGGGTCCACCTCTAGCAGAAACAGTCAGCTCAACATGCACCTCCTCCTCGCTCTCATCCTCCACAGGGTCCTCCTCGACCTCGCCCGACTGTGTAGAGACCCCACCACTGGGTCTAGGATCTGCAGAAGCAGTCCTATCATAATCAGTCGGACCAGGAGAAGGAGTCTCCTCGGTGACAACTCTATGGGAAGAAGGATGGGAACGAGTGGCAGCTCTAAAACGGAAACTATGAAAATAGAGACCTTGTTCAGCTACCTTTAATCCACGCACATTCTCATACTTCCATCTTTCTTCTTTATGAACAATAATGGAGCTCCCCAAGGCGAAACGCTTGGCCTGATCATTTGTTTCTGCAACAGCTCCTCGATTTGCTTCTTCATCTCTGCCATTTCTGGTGGTGCCATCCTATAAGGAGCAATAGAGATGGGACCAGCTCCAGGGATTAAGTCGATCCCAAACTCTATCTCTCGCTTCGGAGGTAATCCTGGTATCTCTTCAGGAAATACTTCCGGAAATTCCCTCACCACTGGAATTTCTTCGATCGACATCGACTCTTCTTCTCCAGAGGTCGAGAATAAACACATATAACCCTCCGGCTCAAGGGTCCTATATTGAATCGTCTTTTCCTCACAATTAATGATCACTTGGTTCTTCATCAACCAATCCATTCCCAAGATCACATTCAATTGTAATTTAGGAAGACAAACCAAATCTACCTGGGATGAACGACCCAGAATTTCTACATCACTGATGAGCATTTTATTTCCCATTATTCCTTGCATTATTTTACTCCTATTATTGATACTTGTTGCCCATTTGACATTGATTAGCTTGATTTAGTGATTTTGAGTTTATTGGACTAATATTCCGAATATTGTTTAATTTGGGATTATTTAGCCTAATTAATTCTATTTCTATTTTCAGGTAATATTTGGCACAAGGACACTTTGGGATGTTTGGAAATGAAGATTGAAGCATTGAAGTGAAGATTGTAATTTGCATTTAGGTCCCTTTTTAATTGTAATTTTTAGAATAGTGTTTCTTAGGACTTGGGCCCATGTTTTAGGCCCATTTTCATGACTAAAGAGGGGAAATTCGTGTAACCCCCAAGACACACTCCCATTTCAGATTTCTCACTCTCTCTCTAGGTTAGAACTTCTCTCTTGGCTCTCCCAAGTGGTGGTGGCTGCTAGGGTTTTGTTCTTCCCCATTTCTACTCGTTTTTCTTCATTTATGGCCATGGAAGGCTAGACTTCAAGGGTTAATCCCTTTGGTATTGTATTATCTACTCTTGAGCTCTTGTTATTAATGCAATTTCATTTTCTCTTCTCTGTTTTCATGTTTATCGATGTGTAGTGGTTTGCTTAATTCCATTTCGTAGAGATAATACATGAATATAAATGCTTAATTTGTATTAACTCGTAAAAACTCCAATTCTGGTTTCTGATGCTTAATTAGAAGTTAGGGTTTGGAGTGATAACTGAATTTTCGCTTAGTATTTGGTTATCACGAGTTGGACAGAGGAGAGGAGAGGAATCGATCTTTAGTGAGCTAGGATTGAGTAGTGTACGTAGCCAAAGGGGTTTGCCCGCTTTTGTTTCTGATTTTCTTAGTTTTTATATTCTGTTTATGTTTTGTTCTTCACATTTGTCACACACAAACCCCCCCCCCCCCCCCCCCATTTTACTGCACACTACGTGTTTGATACTTTGCCTAGACCGATATTCGCTGGGAAACGACCTAGGATCACCTTCCTAGTACTACAGAATAAACACCTTTTATTTTGATCGGGTACGGCCTCGATCAAAATTTGGCGCCGTTGCCGGGGATTATCGGTTCTTGCCAAAGATCATACAGTAGTTAATTAGATTAGTTAGTGTAGTTAGTGTAGTTAGTGTGTGAATAAGCATTCTGATAACTGATTGAAAGTTGCCCTGTTTGCTGATTTGTTGTTCTGCACAACTGATGCTATTCTAGTGATTCTGTGAGTGCCATTCAACATAGCTGCAGGTGGAATTTTTGCACGAAAATTGGTATCCACACTTGTTTCATCATATATTAGTGTGTTGATGCATCACAGACACTCAGATATGCACTGGTTGTGAGTTCCATAAAAATTTTCCATGTTTTAGCAGCACTTACTATAAATAGGCATAACTTTTGATCAGGTTGTCGGAATTGGACGAATTATATATCAAATCGAAGGGAAAAATTCAATAAAGAGATAATTGGCAGAATTAGAGAAAATATTGACCCCAAAATCCTTCGTTTACTATTTCTTTTTTATTTTACAAGTTTTATTTTCTTAGTTTTTGGTCCCTATTTTAATTCTTTGACTTGGTTCCCTTTTGAATTTTGTCCTCAAACTTTCTGTGATATGTTTTCATGATTTTAGGGTGCTTAAAAAAATTAAAAAAAAATTTTAAAAAAATAAAAAATTTTGTTGCCGATTTTGGTCATGCATATCTGTTACAGTATGCTATGGTTGATGTTGTTCTGTTCAATACATGACTAGGGGCAACCCAAGTTATTTGCATCCTTACAACCCTGAAATTGATAGAACTTATCACAGATTAGTTAGACAAAATAGGAATCAGTCATTAGGTAGTGAGTCAGAGTCATCTTATAGTCCATCTAATTCTGATTCTGTTTCTATTTCTTCTATTCCTTCTACTTTTATTCAATCTGATTCTATATATTGTGATAACATGGCTCAACCCCCACCAAGGGAAAGGACACTTAGGGAGCTGGCTGCACCTGACTTCACTATTGAAGACTCGTGTATCCGGTATCCTGATGAGGATGTTCCTTTTGAGCTTAGAACAGGACTAATCCATTTGTTGCCCAAGTTTCATGGTCTTGCAGGTGAGGATCCTCATAAGCATCTCAAGAAATTCCATATAGTGTGCACCACAATGAAACCACATGATGTGCAAGAGGATCATGTCTGTCTCAGAGCATTTCCACATTCCTTAGAGGGTCTAGCACAAGATTGGTTATCTGACTTGGCCCCTGGTTCCATCACAAGCTGGGATGACTTGAAGAGGGCATTTCTGGAAAAATTCTTCCCTGCAAATAGGACCACTGCAATCAGAAAGGAAATTTCTGGTATCAGGCAACAACATGGAGAGAGTCTCTATGATTATTGGGAGAGATTCAAGAGGTTGTGTGCTTCTTGCCCTCACCATCAGATCTCAGAGCAGCTTCTCATCCAGTACTTTTATGAAGGTCTCAACTTCATGGAAAGAAACATGGTAGATGCTGCAAGTGGTGGTACATTGGGAGATATGACACCCTTACAAGCCAGGAGCAAAATTGAGAAGATGGCTTCCAACTGTCAACAATTCCATGCAAGAAGCAACAGTGATGCAATAGTTGTGAGGGATGTAAATGATGTTGGTGCAGACTCGGGCAAGGTTGAGAAGCTTGAGCAGAAAATTGATTCTCTCACAACATTGGTCACACAATTGGCTGTCAATCAGAAAAAGATGATACTTCCTGCTAGAGTGTGTGGCATATGCACATCCATTGAGCACCCCACAGATGCATGCCCTTCCCTTCAGCAGCAACAGCCGATGACCAGTGGTGACCAACCCGAGGCCTATGCAGCAAACATATACAACAATAGAGGTCCACAACAACACAATCATGACCTCTCTTCCAATAGATACAACCCTGGATGGAGGAACCATCCTAATCTGAAGTGGTCTGATCAACAACAACCTCCTCCTAATGTTCCATTTCAGAACACCGCTGGACCGAGCAGACCACCATATGTACCTCCTCCAATCCAACAGCAAAGGCAACAACAGCAGCAAGTGGTTCATCCTTCACCATCAGCCCCTCCATCCAACCAACCTACCTTGGAGGAGTTGGTGAGGCAAATGACCATGCAAAACCTCCAATTTCAACAAGAGACTAGAGCATCCATTCAGAGACAAGAGGCATCCATTCAGACTTTGACAAATCAGATGGGTCAAATGGCAACTTCTCTCAACAACTTGCAATCTCAAAATTCTGACAAGTTGTCATCCCAAACTGTGATCAACCCTCAGAATCAGAATGTGAGTGCCATCAACCTGAGGTCGGGAAAGCAGATTGTCACACCCACACCACAACCTAACCTCAACAATGATGCTCTAGCTTCCTCTAAAGGGAAGAGCCAAGTGGTAGATGAAGGTGAGCATGCTAGCACCAAAAAGAATCATCCAACTCAACCCTCCTCAACTTCAACCACAAGCCCTGCTGTTGTCCTACAACCTCCTCTTGTTCCTCTTCCATTCCCACCAAGAGTGCCTCAAAACAAAAGGGTGGAAGAGCTGGACAAGGACATTCTTGACACATTCAGGAAGGTGGAAGTCAACATACCCCTTCTTGATGCAATAAAACAGATTCCAAGGTATGCGAAGTTCCTTAAGGAGTTGTGCACTCATAAGAGAAGACTCAAGGGCAATGAGAGGATAAGCATGGGAAGGAATGTCTCCGCTCTCATAGGTAAACCTATCCCTCACATTCCTGAAAAATGTAAGGATCCTGGAACTTTCTCTATACCTTGCATCATAGGCAATGTTAAGTTTGAAAATGCTATGCTAGATTTAGGAGCATCCATAAATGTCATGCCTATGTCTGTTTTTAAGTCTCTTTCTCTTGGACCTCTTCAACCTACGGGTGTAGTGATTCAATTGGCAAATAGAAGTACTGCCCACCCCGCAGGTTTGATAGAGGATGTCTTGGTTCGGGTTGAAGAGTTGATCTTCCCTGCTGATTTTTACATACTTGATATGGAAGATGACTCTCCCCGTAATGTTGTTCCTATTATTTTGGGGAGGCCATTTTTGAAAACAGCCCGAACCAAGATAGATGTGCATTCAGGTTCACTTTCCATGGAGTTTGATGGCAGTGTGATCCGATTTGACATTTTCCATGCTATGAAACATTTTCCTGAGGATCACTCTGTTTTCCATGTGGACTTGCTTGATGATTTGATAGATGAGCATATGCTTGACTTTTTGCATCATGATTTTGAATTGCCATCTTTCACTGATTCATTTACTTGTCCATCATGCACTAACTCTGGATGGTGCACGGCATGCACTGAAATAGCCCAGTTTTTAGACTCTGCTACTGCATCTGATGATTCATATGTTATAGATTCAGATTATGCTAACCCTAACCCCATATCTGTTATGCATGAGTCTGATTTACTTGTTCAGGTGCAGGCAGCAGAATCCATTTCTGCTGTCCCTTTAGTTCCATCTATTATGCAGGCACCCTCATTGGACCTGAAGCCCCTCCCTCCTCATCTCAAATATGCTTACTTGGAGGATGAGCAGAAACTCCCAGTGATCATCTCTACCTCACTTTCTGTTGATCAAGAGGAGAAACTGCTGGATGTGATAAGAAAGAACAAGAGGGCAATTGGATGGACTTTAGCGGATATTCCTGGAATTAGCCCCTCCATGTGCATGCACCGCATTTTGTTGGAGGATGGGGCTAAACCAGTGAGACAACCCCAAAGACGATTGAACCCCCAGATTCTTGATGTGGTTAAGAAAGAGGTCACCAAGCTGCTCCAAGCGGGTATCATCTACCCAATTTCAGATAGCACTTGGGTGAGCCCGGTGCAAGTTGTCCCCAAGAAGTCTGGTGTCACAGTTGTAAAAAATGAGAAGGATGAGCTGATTCCCACTAGAGTGCAGAACAGTTGGAGAGTCTGCATTGATTACAGAAAGCTCAACCAGGCGACTCGCAAGGATCATTTCCCTCTCCCCTTCATTGATCAGATGTTGGAGCGCCTGGCAGGTAAATCTCATTATTGCTTCTTAGATGGATTCTCTGGTTATTTTCAAATTTGCATTGCACCAGAGGACCAACATAAGACCACATTTACCTGTCCTTTTGGCACATTTGCATATAGAAAGATGCCTTTTGGCCTATGCAATGCTCCTGCCACATTTCAAAGATGTATGATGAGTATTTTCGCTGACTTGCTCGAGCATTGCATAGAGGTCTTCATGGATGATTTTAGTGTTTATGGCTCCTCATTTGATGCATGTCTTGATAATTTGACTAAGGTGCTTAACAGGTGCATTGAGACTAACCTTGTCTTGAATTTTGAAAAATGCCACTTCATGGTAGAACAAGGCATAGTCTTAGGGCACATTGTTTCGCACAAGGGCATAGAAGTTGACCCTGCTAAGCTGCATGTAATATCACATTTGCCTTACCCCTCTTGCGTGCGAGAGGTGCGTTCTTTTCTTGGTCATGCAGGTTTCTATCGCAGGTTTATTCAGAACTTTAGCAACATTGCCCTTCCTCTTTCCAAGTTGCTTCAAAAGGATGCCCCATGGGAATTTGGAGACCAATGCAAGAGGGCATTTGATGAATTGAAGAAAGCACTGACCACCACTCCCATCATCCAACCACCTGATTGGACCCTCTCATTTGAGCTCATGACTGATGCTTCAAATTATGCTTTGGGAGCAGTTCTCTCCCAAAGGGTTGGTAAGCTGTCGCATGTGATTTATTATGCTTCTAGGACTTTAGATGCAGCACAGGTTAATTACACAACAACTGAAAAAGAACTTTTGGCTATTGTTTTTGCACTTGACAAGTTTAGATCATATTTGCTTGGTTCTAAGGTTGTAGTGTACACTGATCATGCTACTCTGAAGTATCTTTTGAAAAAGACAGATTCCAAACCTAGGTTGATTAGGTGGATGTTGCTCCTCCAGGAGTTTGATCTTGAGATTCAGGATCGGAGTGGTGCGCATAACCTTGTCGCAGACCACTTGAGCAGGATAGAGAGAGAGGAGGATGCATTTCCTATCCGGGATGACTTCCCGGATGAGCAGCTTTTATCTTTACATGTTTCTCATCCCCTTCCCCAAACTCCTTGGTTTGCAGACATTGTTAATTATCTGGTTGCTTCTGTTTTTCCTGCCTTGGCATCCAAAGCTCAAAGAGACAAATTAAAGAGCGATGCCAAGCATTATGTATGGGATGACCCCTATTTATGGCGTTTTTGCAGTGATCAGGTCATTCGCAGGTGCATTCCAAACCAGGAGATCCAATCGGTTCTCCAATTTTGCCATGCTTCACCAGTGGGAGGCCACCTTGGTACTCAAAGGACAGCACGAAAGGTGCTGGATTCTGGATTTTATTGGCCTACCATTTTCAAGGATGCGAGCAACATCTGCAGCTCGTGTGAGCAGTGTCAAAGAGCAGGAGGCGCCCTATCTTGGAGGCAACAGATGCCGCAACAACCTATGTTGTTTTGTGAGGTGTTTGACGTCTGGGGTATAGATTTCATGGGCCCCTTTCCTGTTTCTTTTGGTTTTTATTATATCTTACTTGCTGTGGATTACGTATCCAAATGGGTGGAAGCTAAGGCCACCAGGACTAATGATGCTCAGGTTGTTGTAGATTTTGTCAGGTCTAATATCCTTTGCAGGTTTGGCATACCTAGAGCCATAGTCAGTGACCAAGGCACACACTTCTGCAATAGATCCATGCAAGCTTTGCTCAAGAAGTATGGGGTTGTGCACAAAGTTTCTACACCCTATCACCCCCAAACCAACGGGCAAGCTGAGATTTCAAATAGAGAGATCAAGCGGATTTTGGAGAAGATGGTGAAGCCTAATAGAAAGGATTGGAGCACACGATTGGAGGATGCTCTGTGGGCCCATCGGACCGCTTACAAGGCACCCATAGGGATGTCACCCTATCAGGTTGTCTTTGGTAAGGCGTGCCACCTGCCTGTGGAGATAGAGCACCGTGCATATTGGGCTGTGAAGCAATGTAACTTAGCTCTTGATCAAGCGGGTGAGGAGAGGAAGCTGCAGTTGAGTGAGCTAGATGAGATCCGCTTGGAGGCCTATGAGAACTCCAAATTCTACAAAGAGAAGACCAAGAAGCTTCATGATAACTCCATTTCCAGAAAGGAGTTCTTGGTTGGTCAAAAAGTTTTGCTCTACAACTCTGGGCTTGGACTCATGAGTGGAAAGCTCCGCTCTAAATGGATTGGACCGTTTGTAGTCACCCAGGTGTTTCCTTATGGCACTGTGGAGATCAAGAGTGAGTCCACGAACAAGAGCTTCAAAGTCAATGGCCACCGACTCAAGCCTTTCCTAACCACCCCTTCTTTGGATGATGCACCTGTGGAGGAGGCCTCATTGGTCGACCCCACTTTTGAACAACCATGACTTAGGGAGTCTCCTTTTCTCCTTCCTTACTCTTTTTATTACACTTGTCTATATCTGTCTGATTCTGCTATTTGTGTTCCATTGAGGACAATGTGTGATTTAAGTGTGGGGGGAGAGTAGTTTAGGTTGCATATTTTGCTTTGATTTTTTTTAGGTTTTGCTTAGTTTTGGGCATTTTCTTGCATGTTTTTGCTTCATTTTAGTAGAGTTTTGGTATCTCGTGTCTGAATTCATGCATTTCTGTGTGTAAAGTTGCTTTTGATAATTAAGAGGTGGTAACACTGTGATAGAATTGTCCCTTTTGTGAGGATTTGAGCCTTAATTGTGGGTGGATTGCTATATATGCCACCTAATTTTCTGTCATGTGTGATTGCACTCTGGATTACTTGCACTCTAGAACTTGACTTGACTCTTGTTGATACTTGATTGCTCATGCACATTTTGAAATGATTTAGGCACTTTCTTTCTTTAATAAGCTACTAGCCATATGAGCCTACCTTGAATGAATGTATCCTTTGCTAGCCCCTTTGAGCCTTTTTATCCCTTTCCTTGTTCTTTAGCTCATTACAAGCCTATGACTGAAAAACCATGATTGTCCTAACCTTAGGGAATTTTGGAGCTTTGGAATTGTTTTGGGAATGGGTATTAGGTAAGAAGTATGCTTTATGCTTTAATTGGTTGAGTTCTTGGTTTTGCCTCATTGGTTGTTATAGTTATGGCTTCATCTTCATGCCATTTGTGTTGTTTCTTCTTTTCTTTTTGTATATCTCTCAAAAACAAAAAAAAAAATAGAAGACAAAAATACAAAAAAATAAAAAAAAATGCAAAAATAAAAAGAAAAAAAAAAGAAGAAAAAAAAAAGAAAAAAAAAGTGAATAAAAGGTTGTTGAGGCAAAGAGGATTGGAATTAGTGGTTGTTGATTTTGGGGTGGATTTTGCTTACTTTTTACTTATTCCCCATTGCTCCTCTATTCCCTTGGTTTTAGCTACATTCCCATATTTTTATCCTACCTTGTCCTTGGCCCCATTACAACCCTTAAAAGACCTTTTGATCATTTTGTGCATGTGTGTTGATGGTTGATGTTAGAGGCTTGTCAAGCTTATGGTTGTGTTTTTTTTTCATGATGTGCCTTGAGTGTAAATAATGATTAACCCCAAACACTTGAGTGTAAACACTTTTGAGTGATCCTTGTGAGTTTCTATCATCTTTGTGACTATCCTCTTGATGTCATTGGTTTCTTTGCATACTTGAAGTAATTGGATGATGTTCGCGGATGCTTTGACTCTTTGATCCTTAACCATTTTGTGTGCTTGAGTTTGCCCATTTCTTTGCATTTCCTAGAATTCATTGTGAAGTATGTAATCTCTTAGGTTAGCATTTCTTAGTTGTAGTCATCTTGTTGCATGATTCACTTTGGTGCATATTGATCTTCATAGTCCTATCTTTTGGTTTTGCCCAGGAGTGCAAAAGGATAAGTGTGGGGGTATTTGATGAGCATTTTATTTCCCATTATTCCTTGCATTATTTTACTCCTATTATTGATACTTGTTGCCCATTTGACATTGATTAGCTTGATTTAGTGATTTTGAGTTTATTGGACTAATATTCCGAATATTGTTTAATTTGGGATTATTTAGCCTAATTAATTCTATTTCTATTTTCAGGTAATATTTGGCACAAGGACACTTTGGGATGTTTGGAAATGAAGATTGAAGCATTGAAGTGAAGATTGTAATTTGCATTTAGGTCCCTTTTTAATTGTAATTTTTAGAATAGTGTTTCTTAGGACTTGGGCCCATGTTTTAGGCCCATTTTCATGACTAAAGAGGGGAAATTCGTGTAACCCCCAAGACACACTCCCATTTCAGATTTCTCACTCTCTCTCTAGGTTAGAACTTCTCTCTTGGCTCTCCCAAGTGGTGGTGGCTGCTAGGGTTTTGTTCTTCCCCATTTCTACTCGTTTTTCTTCATTTATGGCCATGGAAGGCTAGACTTCAAGGGTTAATCCCTTTGGTATTGTATTATCTACTCTTGAGCTCTTGTTATTAATGCAATTTCATTTTCTCTTCTCTGTTTTCATGTTTATCGATGTGTAGTGGTTTGCTTAATTCCATTTCGTAGAGATAATACATGAATATAAATGCTTAATTTGTATTAACTCGTAAAAACTCCAATTCTGGTTTCTGATGCTTAATTAGAAGTTAGGGTTTGGAGTGATAACTGAATTTTCGCTTAGTATTTGGTTATCACGAGTTGGACAGAGGAGAGGAGAGGAATCGATCTTTAGTGAGCTAGGATTGAGTAGTGTACGTAGCCAAAGGGGTTTGCCCGCTTTTGTTTCTGATTTTCTTAGTTTTTATATTCTGTTTATGTTTTGTTCTTCACATTTGTCACACACAAAAACCCCCCCATTTTACTGCACACTACGTGTTTGATACTTTGCCTAGACCGATATTCGCTGGGAAACGACCTAGGATCACCTTCCTGGTACTACAGAATAAACACCTTTTATTTTGATCGGGTACGGCCTCGATCAATCACACCCTAAACAGACTTTAGCGGTGTAGATCGGTATACCCGTAGGGGTGTCTATACTAAGATAGCAGGGTGAATCAGAAACAATAAGATTCAGCCTACTCACACATTCAGGGGAAACAAAAGAATGTGTAGCTCCAAAATCAAACATGATTTTGCAAGGTTGATTATTGAGCAGAAAATTACCTTGCACGAGATTCGGGGTTTGGGTTGCTTCACTACCACTCAGGGTAAATACTCGTCCTTGTACCACAGGCTTTCCAGCAGATCCCTTTGCATCTCCCTTTGCAGATTCCTTGCATTCGCGGGCAAAGTGACCTTGCTTCCCACACTTAAAACATCCTCCTGTGGACCAGCAAAACTGACCATGATGATAACGCTTGCACTTCTCGCAATAAGGAGCATTATCGCGAGGCTTGTTCCAGTTATCCATCACTGCCTTGCCCTTTCCCTTGTTCTTAGAATATGGACCATTATTCCGATGGTCAAACTTCTTCTTTCTCTGGGGTCCATAGTTCTGTCCAACCCCTTTTACTTGACTTCCTATCAGCTCCGCCTTCTTATCATCCTCATACATTCTGCATATGTCCACCAGTGCAAGGAAACTCTGAATCCTTTGATAACTGAAGATAGACTTCAGCTCCGGTCTTAGTCCACCTTCAAACTTCACACACTTACTCCTTTCATCAGGGTTATTCAAGTAATAGGGAGAGTACTTCATCAATTCCTCGAATCTGGCCGCATACTCCCCTACACTCATATCCCCCTTCTTCAATTGCATGAATTCCACTTCCTTCTTTCTCCGCAAATCTTCTGTAAAATATTTATTAAGAAATTTCTCCATAAATACTCCCCAGTTGATTGCCCTCCTTTCAAAATTCAGCAATTGGACCGTGTGATCCCACCAGTTTTCAGATTCCCCATGAAGCATGTAAACTGCATAGGTCACCTTCTATTCGTCAGAACACTCCAGAGTTCGGAAGATCTTATTGATCTCGTACAACCACTTGTTCGCCTCATCAGGTCTATATCCTCCCTCAAACCTTGGCGGATTGCACTTCCTGAACTCCGACAAAGTCTTAGCATCATGATTCGCCATGTTGCCAGCAGATGGGTCACCAGTTCTCCTTTGAGATGATTGATGCCTCTGCTGCTGCTGCATGCCTTCCAGCACGGTCGTGATTCGTTCTAACATCTCATTAGTAACATTTCTATTTCGGGTTGCCATAGAAAGACCTGCACTATGGGCTTTGGGTTACTAAAAAGGTCTTTAAAAACATAAATACTACCACTAACTTACTCAAATCATATTCAATCAACATTGAATATCATACTTAGCTGCATCTTCGGGGCCATGAGGAACAGGACCAATGCTCTGATACCACCAAAAGGTTGTGACGCTCTCTTTTTAACTTGAAAATAATTAATATTTCCAAATAGTTTATTTCTTGCTATCAAAAATCAGGACTAGAAAATTTTTCCTTTTTAAAACTTGTACTTGCTTGGTCATAGATTCTTTTGAATTCGGCTCAACATGATATTAAGTTCGAAAAGACTCTCGAGATAGCAATTTCTTAGTCATAGAAAACATTATTAATAGTGATTATTGAAAACATATCACTTGCTTCTCGAGTGGAATCTGAACACATAACATAGGAAATATAAATTTATTGCCGAATCCCTTGTAAATAAAAATCAGAGTTCGCGGAAGTAAAAATAATACTTTTGGGGCTCTGCTGAGGAAATTAAACATCATATATATATATATAAGTCAAAAGCATAATATGAAACCCCATAAGTACAGTAGCAGCAAGTATCATCAGTCGAGATAGCAAGAGTTTATGAAACATATACAACCCAGCTGTATAAAATAAAACCTCACTCTAAGACCTCTCAAAAATATATACACTAAACACATGGTCTCAAAATAGAAGTCTCAGAGCAGGTATTCAGTGTCCTCAGCAGCTCCTCGGATCCTCCACCGCTCTATCCCTAGGATCTAGGATCCAAAATACCTATGCTATGCAGGCTCCTATGAACCAGCGGGTCCACCTCTAGCAGAAACAGTCGGCTCAACATGCACCTCCTCCTCGCTCTCATCCTCCACAGGGTCCTCCTCGACCTCGCTCGACTGTGTAGAGACCCCACCACTGGGTCTAGGATCTGCAGAAGCAGTCCTATCATAATCAGTCGGACCAGGAGAAGGAGTCTCCTCGGTGACAACTCTATGGGAAGAAGGATGGGAACGAGTGGCAGCTCTAAAACGGAAACTATGAAAACGACGCATAGGTCGAGCCGGGGGTGGTCCTCTATATGTGTAAAAAGGTGGAACATGCATAGTATAGACTAATGGGATCCTAAATCGACGAGGTCGCACACGCACCAGAGGGTTAGGGTGGTAGAGAGTGATCTCAACCTCCCCCTCAAAAGTGGCACGGTGCTCCTCATACGTCCATATACCGCTAGGGATAGGGCGTATCTCGATGCAGGCTAGGTATCTGGCCATCACCTAAACAGGGCACAGGGAGTAAGTATACACATATACATAATTGATAAAGACTAAAATTACAATCACAAGTGTATCATCGACAGATCATAATGCAAATACATATGAGCACACCAATTTTTCAACATTATAACTCTTATAATGCAAGTGGCATGATGTATGATTTTCTATCCACAACTGAGGCCTCTTAATGTCCATCTTGGACGTCCATCCAATACACCCTTGTGTTCCCGGAACACCGACATTCGTTCCCAGAACGTAATGCCGAACCATACTTGGATAAAAAGCATCACTCCCGTAGTGTGCACCACGTTCCCAGAACGCATACGTTCCCAGAACGCATAAAAACCAGGTCCCGGACACTGGCCACATATCTATAATGTGTCATCAAGTAGGTTATAATTTGGTACTCCCGGAGTACCCTCCTCATATTCCCAGAATATGATAACGTTCCTACCAACCAGACTTCCAGTCTATAAGTATGCACAAACATTGGGGTTGGTTTTATCTTTGAATTAATTAATGTGATTTAGAAATATCCCAATTTCTCCTTTTGAATGATTTATTTGAGGTATAACCTTTGGCATAAAATTCCCCTTTGCATTTTTCTCAAAACATGCCTTTTTAAACTTAGATTGAGTAATACAACTTCAATGGTATTTAAAAACTTAACTTTTTATTTTTCAGATTCAGGTACTAACCGGTTACAGTTTCAGGCTAACCGGTTAGAATTATAGACCTGAACTGTTTACCATTGCAATTCAGAAAAACCCTTTTTCTTGAATTCTCTACCCAATCCAAAACACCTTTAACATTGTTTTATACCTCAAAAGCCATTGTTTGCATCATTCAAAAGTCCAAATCACATTTCATTCTCCAATGAACATAATTTCCTCTTGAAATTATTTCATTAACTTAAGGCATTAGCTTTAATCTTTCAAGTCTGAACCTTGGCATTATAACAACTCATATTCAGACCATGTATACTGAAATTAAAGCTTAGATTTGAGCAGAAACCATTAAGATTTCAGGACTGATTAATAAACTAATTTTCTTTGAATATTGTCTAACCGGTTACGAATATCGTGTAACCGATTAGATTATGCAATCAGTCCATTAAAACAAGAGTTTTAACAACTCATTTTCTTCCTTTCTCAAATCTAACCCAAACTCAATATGCACAAAGTTCATATGGCTTAAAATAAACATGTTTACACCCAGAAACACATTCATATTGCATGCATCAAGTTTATGGTATCAAATTGCATGAAAATTCACATAAACACAATTTAATACAACAAAACTTAGATTAAGCACTTAAACTCAGAATTCAGCATCAACATACTTTGCATGCATCAAATTAAAGTTGCTCAAAACCACAATGAGCAGGATTTTGGCCTCCAAGCCTCTGTGCCATATTGCACATAATGCCCTTTTGAGTTTTGTGAACTCAAATCCTAAATCATTCGATTTTAGTATAAATCTAGTATAGTATAAACTTCTCCCATACCTCTAAGTCGATTTTGATGAGTATTACCACTGAGTTTGAAGATCAAACCACAGATTTCCACAAATCCACAGTTCTGCTCCCAGCCACGATTTTTTATCAACAGGGTCCAAAGACCAGAAGGTTTGGCATAGAAATTGGCCAAGAAAATTGGGGAAAACGATTAGAAATTGTTCTAGGCAACATGCACTAACGAATGAAAAAGATTTGAGACCTAGAGGTTACCTGAGCTGATCAAAATCAAGGCTACAATACAGCTTCCCGAATCAGAAAATTCTGAGCTCAGTTTTCCCAACCTCAACTTCAAATGGTGATTTCTCCTCACACAAAGACTCTCAGCTCACAAACTCTATGTCAACACAAAGCCCTTGATGTGAGCTTTGTGAATGTGTATCACTCTTTCAACAAAACTCAGAGATGAAGGAGAATTTGCTCCCACAAAATAAGAACCCTAATTCCGCTTCTCAACACCAAACCAAGAAGAATCAACCCCCAATCTTCAGAAATCCCTCAATTTATAGGCAAATTACACTTGCATGCAGGGCGACGCGTGTGTTGCCACTAATCTCAGGCAGCAATCGTGGCGATTATGGAGTTAATCAAGTGATTACTCATCAAAATCCACTAAACCAGTTTCTGGGTTCATCGTCTAACCGGTTACAGGGCATTACTAACCGGTTAGCTCAGTTCAAAATTTAAAAATTATTATTTTTAAATCTTTCCCTCCAAGAACCTTTTCAATATTGCTTTTAAGCCCTCACTCAGGGACTAACATGCAATATTCTTATATTTTGCATTTATTTGCCATATAAAAATATTTCAACTTATTTTTATATTTTAGGCTAATTAAATACAAAACATAATCTTGGAAAATTCTATAAATTAATAATAAAACTTTTTATTATTAATTTCCTATTATTCGGGAGACGAAAATTAGGGGTGTTACAGGAGGAGGTCAGTCCATGATCCCTCGGCTTCATACAATCTCTTCTTCATTCCATCAATGATGATTTTATTCGCTGCTTCTGCCTGTCCGTTCGTCTACGGGTGTTCGACCGATGAGAAATGGTGGGTGATGTGAAAGTGGTCGACCAGCTCTTGAAAAACTTTGGTTGTGAATTGTGTGCCATTGTCGGTCACCAGAGTGTGTGGGACACCAAAACGAGCGATGACTTGTCTAAGAAAGAATTTTTGGATTTTAGCTGAAGAAATTGTGGCCAAAGCCTCGGCTTCGACCCATTTTGTGAAATAATCAATTGCAACCACCACAAACTTTAGCTGCCCCGGAGCTGTTTTGAATTTCCCTATGATGTCCATGCCCCACTGATAAAAGGGCCATGGTGCGATCATTGAGTGGAGCTCCGTCGGGGGGCGTTGGAAAATCTTTCCGTGAAACTGACAGGACTTGCATCTTTTTACATGTTCTGAAGCATCGCTTAGAAGTGTAGGCCAGTAATAGCCTGCTCGGAGTACTTTACGGGCTAGAGCCTTTGCACCTACATGGTGGCTCGAGATTCCTTCGTGGACCTCGGCCAACACGAGATCGGCTTCAGCAGGGTTCAGACACCTCAGCATAGGGGAGTCTATTCCCCGTTTATACAAAGTGTCACCGATCATGGCATACTGAGCAGCCTGCTTGACTATCTTTTTTCCTTGAGTGGGGTCGGTAGGCAGGACTCGGAATTTAAGATATTGCTTGATGGGGTCCATCCAATCGGTGGTCAGAGATAATGCCAGAACAACACTCGGCTGGTGGATAGTTTCTTGGACTAGGCTTTTGTTGTTTTCAGGACGTTTAGTACTAGCGAGCTTGGAGAGAATATCAGCTCGCCCATTGGAGGACCTAGGGATATGAGTGATGGAAAATTGAGGGAAGAGATCTGAGAGGGTTTTGACTTGTTCTAGGTATTTTTGGAGAATTGGTTCTTTTGCTTGAAACTCACCTTTGACCTGAGATACAACTAACTGAGAATCGCTGAAAACTTCGATTTCTGAAGCCCCCATTTGGTGGGCCATCCGCAGGCCGGCTATCACCACCTCATACTCTGCTTGGTTGTTTGAGGTGGGAAACTCAAATTTGAGGGAATATTCTACGCTGAGGCCCTCGGCATTTTCAAGGATTATTCCGGCCCCAGCCCCCTTACTGTGGCTGGAGCCATCAACGTAAATCTTCCAAGGTTGGGGCTGGCTGGGATGGTTAAAGTCTGACAATTCTGAAACAAAGTCTTCTAGGACTTGGGACTTGAGAGTTCTCCGCGGCTCGTAGGTGACGTCGAACTCTGATAGCTCAACGGACCAAGAGACCATCCTTCCCGCTAAGTCAGGTCGGTGAAGTACCTGCCTTATCGGCTGAGTTGTTTTGACTACAATGAGGTGGTTCTGAAAGTACTGCCGGAGTCTCCTAGCAGCAATTACCAAAGCAAAAGCGAGCTTCTCTATCTTGGAGTATCTTATTTCGGGTCCTTGGAGGGCCTTGCTGACAAAGTAGATGGGTCGCTCGGTACTTGAGTCGTCCTTGACCAGGGCCGAGCTAACAGATGTTTCACTAACAGACAAGTATAAAAACAGTATTTCTCCCTCCCGAGGACTTGTAAGGACGGGAGGGGCCGAGAGGTATTCCTTGAGTTCAGCAAACGCTTGTTCGCAAGAGTCATTCCAATGAAAAGTTTTGTTTTTTCTGAGAAGTTGGTACCACGGGAGGGCTTTTTTAGCTGCTTGAGGGAGGAATCTTGAGAGGGCTGCCATCTGACCAGTCAGCCTCTGGACCTCCTTCACATTAGACGGGCTATGCATGTTCAGAATAGCTTGGCATTTCTCTGGGTTGGCCTCGATACCCCTCTCTGTGAGCATGAAACCTAAAAAGGCCCCAACCGGAACCCCGAAGGTGCACTTATCGGGGTTCAGGCGCATGTTGTACCTTCTGATTCTGTCCAATATGGCTGCTAAGTCCTGGGGATGATCTTCCTTTTTCTTGCTCTTGGCTATCATATCATCTATGTACACCTCAAGGGTAGGACCAATCAAACCCGAGAAGACCTTGTTCATCATCCGCTGGTAGGTTGCGCCAGCGTTTTTCAATCTGAAAGGCATTACCGTGTAGCAATAAGTAGCCCTTTCGGTGATGAAGGCCGTTTTCTCTTGATCAAGAGGGTACATCGGGATTTGGTTGTACCCCGAGTATGCATCCATAAAAGAAAGGAGTTGGTAGCCAGCTGAGTTGTCCACTAGTTTTTCAATAATGGGGAGGGGGTACTGGTCTTTTGGGCAGGCTTTATTCAAGTCGGTGTAGTCGACGCACATACGCCACTTCCCGTTTGATTTTTTGACCAATACTGTGTTTGAAAGCCACTCGGAATAGTTGACTTCACGGATGAATCCGGCAGCGAGGAGCTCGGCCACTTTCTCCTCAATTACTGCAGCTTTCTCTGTGCCTGCCCTTCTCTTTTTCTGGGCTACCGGCTTGGCGGTCGGGTGAACGCTGAGACGATGACAAATTAGGTTTGGATCAATCCCCGGCATATCAGCCGAGGTCCATGCAAAAAGGTCCTTGTTTTTCTTTAAAAGTTCAAGCATCTCTGCTCGTATTGTTTCTGAAAGATTGGTTCCTAGCTTCACCTTCCTGCTCGGGAGCTCTTCATCTAACACAATGAATTCCCACTCACTTTGTGGGGTTGGTCTTGTATCATCCAACTCGGATCTTACATCCAAGTCTGTCAAAAGTACATTTCCTTTGTTCAAACATAACTTTGGCTGAATTTCTTCAGGGCTTTTGAACTTTGCTAAACTAGCATTGTAGCAAAGTCTAGCTTTTTCCTGCTCGGCTCGTATAGCGACAACAGTTCCATCGGAGCCTTCAAATTTCATGGCCAGATGAACGGTCGAGACGACAGCACCGAAAGCCTGTAGGCATGTTCTGCCGAGGATGGCATTATATGCTGAAGGGTAGTCGACCACAAGAAACTTGATTATCTCGGTCCTGGCCGAGGGGTGGTTCCCAAGTGTTACCGGTAGTTGGATGTGTCCTTTGGGAACCACCGCGTCTCCTGTAAAGCTGATTAACTTTCCCTCGAATGGGGTTAGGTCGGACGTTTTTAACTTTAGGGCTTCAAAAAGGTTCAAGAACATGATGTCTGCCGAACTGCCTTGGTCGACAAATATCCTGGCGACCTCATAGTTGCCTACCAGGGAAGTAATGACCATTGGGTCATTGTGACCCGGGATGATCCCTTCAAGATCTTCATCAGAGAAACAAATGGGTACACTTTTTGTGGTTCTTTTTCGGATTGGATGGTCATGGACGGCAAGCACTTGATTGATGTATCTTTTCCTATAGGATCTATTTTCTCCTCCCCCCGCGAAACCTCCTGCTATGGTGTTGACTCTAAGGTTTTGCGGGGATAGGTTTGTAGTAACTTCTACCATGGCTACTCTTTGTGGGTCGGATGGTTGCTGATTGGTGTTATGGTTGGCTTCTCTGGTTGGAGGTCGGTTGTTTCTGTCTGGAGAGGGGGTCCTTCTTCGAGCATGTCGGTTGAGTGCCTCCCTGACATACTGTTGTAATTTCCCATCTCTTATCAGCTGCTCGATGACATCCCTTAGCCAAGTGCACTCGTCTGTAGTGTGCCCGTATCCCCCATGATACGAGCAAAATTTGGAACGGTCTTAGCGCTGACTTCTTTTTAAGGGGGGAGGTCTTTCTACCATTCGAAGGTCGGTTTGCATTGTTTCTTGCAATATCTGACTTCTTGGGACCGTGAGAGGAGTGTACTGCTCGAATTTTGCTCGGGGAACGCCGAACCTTCTGTCCCCTCTGGGTCCTCTTCTTTGTTTCTCCCTCCTGTCATCTCTTCTGTCATCTCTTCTTGGTTTTCCCTGAGAGGAAGGTTCTCCTCGCTCACCTCTTTCCCTGTTTCTCTGCCATTTGCTGAATTCCTCCAAATTTATGAATTTGGTGGAACGATGTCTTAACTCCGCCATATCCCTCGGCGGTTTTCCCACTAGTGAGTTTTTGAAGTATCCATTCCGAAGTCCCTGAGTGAAAAAGAAGACCGAGAAGCTTGGTTCAAGGTTTGGAACGGATCCTGCCTCTGAATGGAAACGGGACAGATACTCTCTCAAGGGTTCTTCGGGTTGTTGCATGACACCTGCTAGGGCGTGGTCGGACTTTGGCTGGACGCAGCTAGCAGTATATCTGTTCAGGAAAACTCTCTTCATTTCTGCCCAGGAGTTCACAGAGTTCCTAGGCAGGGCCGAGTACCACCTCAGAACGGGTGGTTGCAAAGTCATAGAAAAGGCTCGGCACTTCATTAGGTCTCCTCCATCATAAAAGTTCATAGCACCTTCAAAAGATAAAATGTTTTCCAAGGGGTCGGTTAACCTGTTATACTTCGCTACACTGGTGGGGCCGAGGAATGCGGAGGGTGTCTCATAAGCCATGATTCGCGGAGTAAAGGGGTGGCCAGGGTGAGCACTATCGTCGGTCTCATAAGTGGCTGCAAGGGCTTGATTTATTGGAGGTGGTGGGGGAAGGGCGATGGGGCCTTAAGGATCCTGGGCTGGTATGGTTACCGGGGTTGTTTCTACTGCCCGTGCGGCAACCGCCTGCATGTGGATCTGCTGGAGCTCTGCTATGGCCCTTCCCTGCTGCTCCAACATTTGGGCTTGTTGTTTGATTATTTCTTCAAGCTGGGTTTCCCTTCGGCCTTGGGAGTGTCCCCTTTCTTCTTCGGAGACACGGGCGTCAACGGAGCGGCCGGAGCCGTGGTTTGGTATACGATTGGTGGGGTTGGGGTTTGTTTGCCTAGAATGAACGGTGTATGGACCACTGTGAGTTCGGGCTGGTACTGAGTGGTGGCTGCGGGATGGGATTTCAAGTCTTACCGAAGGCATGCTTTGGTGGGGAGGATTTCTTCCTTCCAGGTCCCTTCCATTGTCAGCGCTGCCTTCTTCCAGTCTCTAGCGGTTCCTTCCGGTCTGGTGGTTTGCGCTGCGTGAGCTGTTTGCGGCGTTTCCACGTGGGTTTACCATTTTTTGGGTGGGGATAACAGTTTATCAGTTCCCCACAGACGGCGCCAATGTCGTGTCTAGGACACAGTGTATCAGATGCACCCCTAGCTCAAAGGTATAGAGAGACCCAAGAACTAGTGGATGGACTGAGGTTAGTGTATGATAGTTTAGGTATGCTAGAGGTCCAGTTGGGACAACTAGGGTTTCCCTAATCACAGTGTGTGCAGATGTGCAATTAGGGAGAGAGAGAACGTACCAGAGCCCCTTGTTGGAGACAGCTATTTATAAGGGTGGCATTGTACCTTGTGGGCCTGTACGGAGGGCCAGCAAGGCAGTTGACGTGTCCCATTTAGGATGTAGGATGAGTCATTCATCCTTATCCTGTAGTGGAGAATCTTATCCCTGTTGGCAAGTTAGGCTCACGCGCCCCTGGATCGGACTCCTTGGGGGGTAAGCCCCATGTGGTCGGTCCTGAGGTTCCAGGATGGGTCCTAGGACAAGCGCTCGGCCTGGGTAGGCGTGACCAATTAGACAGGATAATCTGGTCGGCCGAGTATACTAAGGGTAGACCGAGGGTCGGTCTACCACAGTTTTCTTTGATTCCATTCGGTTATATAGTTAAATAGGTTTAAGGAGCTTAATTACATGAGATAAAAGGTGCATGATGATTGTTTAAAGTAAGGAAAATAAATATAAATATGTTTGGTTTGAAATTTGACTCCAAATGGTTTATGAATGCTTGCATGCCTAAGTGCTTTATGTTGTGAAAATGAATTATGTATGGGTTGCATGATTGCTTTGATGTTGACTAACTTGTTTAAATGCTTTTAATGAAATTATTAAAGCATTGTTTATTGTGGTATGTGGAATAATGCTTGGAAGATGATTAAATATGTGGTTAATGTTGAAATTTATTGATCATGAAATGATTTGGTTTGATTTGTTGAAATTATATTGTGGTTGTGTGTTAGTGTGTGAACGGTTTTAAAATAAATTGATTTGATTTAATTTACTTGAGGTTTTTAAATTGTGTTTATGGCTGTCCAAAATTGTTTTGTGATGGAAACTTGAGTTTTTAAAAGGTTAATTTAAATAAAGGAGTTGTTTTAAACGAAAAAGTGTTTTTACGATGTTCTCGGGGTTTTATCAAAATAATTTTTATAAAATAACTCTTTGCTTTCTAGAATTATTTGGGCATGCTTCTTGTGTTTAAAAATGTTTTCATGAAATTTAAAGTTTGGTTTTCAAATGATAATTGACTGAGGAAAAACCCGGATTTAAAAATGGTGAATTTTCGGTGTTTTTGAATGTGGTTAAGGTGCTGTCCCAGACGGACCAGCAACTAACCCAAATAATGTAAATTATTTCATATGATGTTTTCAAATGATTTTTAAGTACTTAAGGTATTAGAAAATATTAGAGTTGTTTGAAAGAAAACGGTTATGTTCTAAGACTTCCGACGAAGAATGAGAAGTGTTTAGGTTATGAAAGGAGTTTTCCTAATACAAGTTAATAACCTAGGCGTATTTTATTTAGTATGAGGAACAATCTTAAAGACGAGGGATTGGTGCAGCAGGCAGCATAAAGGATACGCGGAGATGGTACACATTAAATCGCTGGACCTCAGGTGAGAGAGAAGCTTTCCTAAGACACCGTGGTAGTTAGGTGATATATTAGGATGTTCCGTATCATCTCAAAGATCGGAACTAAGTGGTTCGGAGTCAGTAGTATAAGTGGCAATTGTTTGTGTTGTGTGGCCACTTATACGAAGGTGACAATGACCACATTGTTGTTGTGTGATGTTTGTGTGATTGGTAGCATGTTATGTTTATTGTTTTAATTATGTTTAATGATATTAGTTGCTTTTGATTAAATAAGTAATGCACTGAGGGACGTCTGTACGTTCTGAAATTAGAAACGAAATAAATAAGATTGTGCAGTAAAGACACAATAAGGAAGGAATAATGATGAAAGATATGAGAGAGAACAGAAAGAAAGAAAGAGTTGAGATTGGGGAAGGAATGAAATGATAGTGTTGAGAACGAGCCAGAGCTTGGGGGAAAGTGATGTTGATTATGAGAATGAGATGTGATTTGAGTAGAGCTGGGCTCCTTTGTCTTGGTTTTAGTCTTGGACTAGTGTTGAGTTGAGCTTGCTCCTCCATTAGCGCTCAGCAAAGTTGTAACTTTTGAAAAGGTTTTTGAAAAGCGGTTTTTGAAAAGATTTTTGAAAAGAGATCATCGAAAAGATTTTGAAAAGAGATTTTTGAAAAGGTTTTCGAATAGCAGTTTTGGAAAAGATTTTTGAAAAGGAACTTTTTGAAAAGATTTGTAAAAATCAATTTTTGTGAAAGAACTATGTAAAGAAAATTTTGAAAAAAATTTGTGAAAGGAAATTTTTGGAAAGAGGTTTGAAAAGAGGGATTTTTGGAAAAGGCTAATCAAGAGAGATTTTCTTTTAAAAGTTTCGTGAAACATTATGTCTTTGAGAAAAGCTTTGCGAAACAATCTTTCTGAAAGAGTTTTGTGAAAAGATGTATTTTGAAGGAAGTGTTTGGAAAACAATCTTTTTGATAAAGTATTTGAAAGGATAATTAAAGAGAGTATTTTGAAATAACATTTTTGAGAAAAAGTTGGTGAAAACTATGTTTCTGTGAAAGTTATGAAATGGTGTTTTGAGATCGTTTTTGAAAAGATGGTTTTGAGAAAGGATTTCGAAATGAGATGAGTATGAGGAATGGGGAATGCTGAGGAAGTTTGAGAAATAAGATTCGAGTTGTTGATGTGGTCCCAGCTCTGTGCTATGTGAGAAATGATGAGAGATAGATTGTGCAAAGTTAGTGGTCGGGACTCGTTGAAGGGTTGCACGAAGGACGGGCCGATCTTAGGTTAAGTAAAAGATAAAAGACTTAAAAGACACACGCGGTGAGGTATGAGAGTGCGAAGTAGTGGAGAGGAAGAAACCATAAGTATCTGCGGATACTTAGGAGGAGATTGCATTAGGGGAGGACGATGACGGTGAAACGTCAAGAAGTCTAGAGTGGGTTTCTAGGCAGAACGAACTCCACATGTGGCGCACTAACGTGGTGGGGACTGGGTCTAATGCCGTGGTAAGTTATGCGGGCCCGCTAGAAACATACTGTCGCCCCCTAGATTGCAAATCTAGAACAGTGAGAGGGACTGGAGTAGGGAATCTTGTTTGCCACTATAGTGAGATAGTGTGCCATCTATATGAATTGATATGATTATGATTTGAGGCTGAGTCCTCCTGGTCTGGGACCATTTGTTTGTGTGACAGCTGTCGTGCCCGCACGGTAAAGGTCCTGTACTCCTGTTTGCTTCCGACTAGGTTGGGTGGATGACCAAGGAGATGTAGACGTGAGTGATAGCCGAGAACGAAATGAATTCCCCGATGATATCTTATGATTCCCCAAGTAAAGGAAGGACATGAATTGATAAGATGGGAAAAGAAGAAATTTGAGTATGATAAGGGAAAAGAAACTGAGAAAGAAAGAATAATTAAGAGAAGCGGAATTAAATTTAGAAGGAAAAGTTAAGGATAATAATAGAGGCAATAAGACTAATAATATTGATATTGATATCATGATTGCTGTGTGTTTGTATGCTGTATGTTGTATGGTATGTTTGTATGGTCCTTCTATCTTGCCTATCGTAATTCCACACCGTCGACGATGCGTCGTTCAGATTGCTTACTCTCTCCTGTTTGTTGGCATATCGGTGCTGCTGATATCTCAACGGGCAGATGGAGTATCGGATGGACATCACTACATGGAGTAAGTATGGGAGAGGATGGAAGCGCACCCCCTACGGTTGGATATGGACTGGTCACACCCAGATTGTGATCCCTGATCCGGAGCATCAACTGAGTGGAGCTAATTTGGAGCCGCACCTGGGGCAAGTCACCGTACGGGGATACAGGAACTACGCGAAGAAGTTTCGGTATGAGAACCGGAGGAACTCTGACCTTCTCAATGGGGCAGAACTGGAGTCCATTAGCAATGAGGGGACAGCAACAGGAAGGGCACCATCTTCGAGAGCAAAGAGAGGACGCAAGAAGAAGGAGGACCTCCACCCAATTGCTTTCAATAGGGTAGATGAAGGATAGTGTGGATAGTTTAGATTGTGATGATTGTTGAGTTAAGGATTACCGATATTATAAGCCATGATGTAATTTGTAACACCCCGCAAATTCCTCGTATTACTTTAAAACACTAAAGAAATTATTTTTGAGAAGAGTGTTTTGAAAGAGTATTTCCTTAAATAATTTTCTTAAATATGCATTTTCAAAATAATAATGGATTTTAAAGGAATGATTTTCTGAAATAATATTCAACCTTTAGAAATTGAGTTTGTCTTTCAAATCTATATGCTTGATATTTTTGTGAAAGTATTTGTGATATTTGTGTGAGTCTCTATTTGATTAGGTGTGTATATACGGTTTTTGTATGCTTAAGATTATATGAGTACTTAAATTATTGGAAAAGAATATGATGCATGTGTAAATGTATGTGAATATATGTGTATGAGTAATGTATGATGCATGAATGAATGGATATATGTGTAAGACGTGTGTGTGTGATGAACATGTATGCATTATCACATGAACTCATGCTATGTGTGAACATGAAAATAAAATGAATCTATGTGTGTATGCATGTGTGGTTCGGTCATAAAGGAATAGAAGAACCAAATAGGAGGCAATTTTCTTAAGCATTAAGAAAATGAAAACTAAATAGAAAAATAGGAGGAGACTAGGTTGTGTGAGTCATGAAACCTAGTGAAGACTTCTTTCTCACCTTGTCTCCCACACGACATGACCCCTCCCATGCAACAATATGGCTAGCCCAAATTGCCCTTCGTTCTACACTTTGGACCGAGGACAAAATGGGAAATCTCCACACCCTTTGGCCTATGTAAAACCGTGTGAGTAAGTGTTGGCTAGCTCATTTTTTTTCCTTCACATTCCCACCAACACCAACACACTTACCCTCAAGAGCATATCAAACTCTTGGGACATAGAGAGAAAGAGAGGAAGCCGTGAGGAGGAGAAGAGAGAAAGAGAGTGAAAACCCCAAAGTCCTTAACCCAAACTTCTTCAATTCCTTTCTTAACCATCTTTCTTCAAAGATCAAGGAGAAAACCCTATCAACCCTAGAAGAAGAGGAGAGACCGAGGCAAAACCAAGAGGAGATTTGAAGATTTAAGTTAGGAAATTAAGGTTGAGAGAGAGTTTGGTTGAATGATTTTGTATTGTAAAGGACCTTATTTTGGACTTTGTTTAATTTTTGGTGATGCATGTAATTATTTTTAAGTGATCTTGAGATCCAAGTGTCATGCATGTTATTTTTGTGCTTTGATCTTGAATGTTGATGTTGAAAAGCTTTGATCTCTTACTTGTAAATTTTCTTCATCACGGTTTTGTTTAAAGTTGTGCCAAAAATTCATGCCTTGTATTGATCTTATTTTGCATGTTGATTTTGTGGCCTTATAGTCCTTATTTTCCCTTGCATTTCCTTTCTATGTCTTGATCTTGGATTTCTAGGACTAAATGAACTCATAAATTACCAAATCAAAAACTAGATGATTCGGCCATGAGTAGAAGAGATAGGTCTTGATGTTTTTAATTTGAGCTAAGTGATTTCATGCTACTTCAATGCTTAGGAAAATTAATTTCTAGCTTATCTTTCACGGTTTGTTTGAAGGTTTGAGTTTAAGTTTATGTTTTTGCTTTGATTTTCTTTTGCGTGTCTTGATCTATGGTTAATTTTTAAGAAAACATGAAGCTTGAATTTTGTATGTCTAAATTGAGTGTGAAGTCTTGATTTCTTATATGCATGTCACGGTTTTCAAAGGAAATTAAGCTTAACAAACTTTGAAAATAATTTTAACTTGAATCAAGATTTTGTGTGTGTAATGATGATAATTCGGTTGATAGCTTGAAAATAAGATGATGCTTTGAGTCTTGTATGATATGATCTATGAATTTAGATAATTGCATGTGAAAATAAAATTATAAAACTTTGCCTTCTTACATGTCATTATTCGGTCAAGACTAGGGAGAATAGGAAATCATGCTTTTCCTACATGCATGTTGAAAAATTATCCCACCTAGAGATTTGTAGGTGCATGCATGTGTTTTTCTTACAGGATAAAGACTTTGACATAATTCTTGACTTTATTGTGTTAAGAAATTGAATTTTTGTTTACTAAAATTCTTGTGAAACTCACGGTTTTTATAAAGAAAACAAGGAAATAAGTTTTTGAAAATGATCTTTGCATTAATCCATGCTCTTTGTGGAGGCATGATGAATATTTGACCTTGCTCTATTATGATTATCTTCGGTCATTATATGTTAGCTAGATTAGAATTCCTTTTTCAATAAAATGACTTAGAAGAAATAAGTATATTTTAGGGAATTGTGTTGAAATGAATTGTGTGAATTTATGTTGTGAACATTTATTTTCTAATCGGTCCTTTATTTAGAAATAAAGGAAATGAATAAATAAATTAAGTTAATCTTAGAAGAGTGTTGTATTTGAATGCATGTATGTCTGAGTGTGTGTTTATGTGTATTCGGTTAAGATTAAAAGAAGATGGAATTTAAATGCTTAAAACAAAATAAATTGATTCATGTAATTTAAGTTGTGATGTTTGATTTATTTTCTTTAATCTTATTCGGTTAAGCAGTTAAATAGGCCTAGTGAGTTTAGTTGTACGAAATGGAATGTGTATGATGATTTTGAAGGATATAAATTGTCTAAAGTAAAGAAAAGAAATATTGATGTGTTGGCTCGGAATTTGGTTACGTTTGGTCCTGAATACTTACATGCCTAAATGTTGTTTGTGGCTGTATGTAGTGTGATTTGCTTGGATGTGTGCATGGCTGTCCAAAGTGTTAGTTTTAATAAAAAACATTATGTTTTGCATTATTTTCGAAGTTTTATTAAAGTGATTTTGTAAAACTATTTTGCTGTCCAGAATTATTTGGATGTGCTTTTCACGTTTAAAAATGTTTTCATATGATTTAAAGCCAAGTTTTCAAGTAATAATTGATTTTGGTTATATTTTCAAAGTTTACCCCAAACAAAGAAAAGACACGTATCCAACTAAGAAAAGATTTTCTCATATAAGTCAATAACGTAAAGTGTTTCATGTAATACGAGGAATGATATAGAAAAGAGGACACGAGGAGATGGTACGCATCAAATAGCTGGACCTCAGGTGAGAGAGAAGCTTTCCTAAGACACCGTGGTAGTTAGGTGATCTAGTAGGACGTTCCGTATCATCTCAAAGATCGGAACTAAGTGGTTCGGAGTCAGTAGTATAAGTGGCAATTGTTTGTGTTGTGTGGCCACTTATACGAAGGTGAGAAAGACCACAATGCTATTGTGTGATGTTGTGTGCATGCTTTTAGTTATATAGTTAATTATATTTGATGATACTTATTTCTGCTGATTGTAATGAGTGAATGGCTAATGGACGTCTGTTACGTCCTGATTAACGAAAAGGAGATTAATGAAATTGAAAGTAAAGTTATAAGTATGAGGAAACAATAATGATAAGATACAATGAGAAAGGAAGAATGATTGGAAACAAAGTATGTGTCAGAAAAGAAAGAAAGAAATTGAGAGTGGGGAAAGAACGAATGACAATGTTGAGAACGAGCCAGAGCTGGGGAAGGTGATGTTGATTATGAGAATGAGATGTGATTTGAGCGGAGCTGGGCTCCTTTTGTTTTTGGTTTTAGTCTGGGACTAGTGTTGAGTTGAGCTTGCTCCTCCATTAGCGCTCAGCAAAGATGTAACTTTTGAAAAGGTTTTCGAAAGGCAGTTTCTGAAAAAGTTTTTGAAAAGAAATTTTCGAAAAGATATTCTTAAAAGGAAATTTTTGAAGGGATTTTTGAAAATAGATTTTTAAAAAGGGTTTGTGAAGAGAAATTCTTTTGAAAAATGTTTTGAACAGAGGTTTTGAGAAATATTGTAAAAAGTGTTTTCAAGGAAGTCTTTGAAAAGAAGTTTTGTGGAAGGTTGTGAAAAGAGATTTTAGAAACCTTGTGAAATGAAATTGGTGAGCAGTTGTGAAACTAGATTTTTGAGAATATTTACGAAAGGGAATTTTATGAAAATGTTTAGGAAATGAGGTTTTGTGAAAGCTTATGAAATGGCATTTGAGAAAGTTGTGAAAAGATTGTTTTGAGAAAAGATGTTGGAATGAGATGATGGTGAGAAATGAAGTATGTTGAGAAAGTTTATTGTGATGTGATCCCAGCTCTGTGCTAAGTGAGAAATGACGAGAGAAAGATTGTGCAAAGTTAGTGGTCGGGACTCGTTGAAGGGTTGCACGAAGGACGGGCCGACATTAGGATAATTAAAAAGATTAAAAGACTTTAAAAGACTTACGCGGTGAGGTATGAGAGTGCGAAGTAGTGGAGATGAAGGAACCATAAGTATCTGCAGATACTTAGAAGGAGATTGCATTAGGGGAGTACGACGATGACGGTGAAATGTCAAGAAGTCTAGAGTATATTTCTAGGCAGAACTGTGACACCCTTCCGGATTACCCAAATATAATATAGTAATTATACTTTCTATTGGATAATATATGGACTTGTGCGCTAAGAAAATATGGTAAATAAAATTTTCTTTATTGTGGGTGCACAATTTATCAAATGGAACTCTTGGAGAATAATTTCTAAAATCCTTTAAAACACTTGTATCGAGTTCGGCGATTTCTAAAACCTTTTCTCAAACAGGATAACATTCGTTCTTTAGAAATTTCTTTACATTTTACAATCAATTGAAGCTACCCATACTTTGTTCAATAAAACTGATACCATCAATTAATACTTATAGCCGAGCTCTTTTATAAGTTAAATCAGAGTAAGCGGAAATTACTGGACTATGCAACCGATATAATATAAACATAGATTTTCATATATATGAAAGAGTCATAGATACATAGTCCATGAGATAAGTCACCACGTTCCAAAATATAACAAGTCCATATAAACAGATCTACATTACCATGATACTATAACCCTAGAGTAAAACATATGTACACTATATATATAACCAAAATACAACCCCAGGGATAGTCATGTAGATCCATAAGCATCAGATGCAGTAGTAGTAGCAGCAGTACTCTCCCAAAAACATAGGTAATAAGGTAGTAGCATCATCATCACAGCAGCAGCAGCACATCTCCTCCACACACCGGATCCTCAGATCCACACCATACACCATATACATGTACCTAGGGATCATCGTCCCTCCAGTCACTCCCAGTAGAATGCACGACAGGCTCGCTCCCACTCTCGTCCTCCACCGGATCCTCCTCGATCTCATCCGAAGGAGAGTGTACCCTACCACTGGGTACCGGGTCAGGTGATGGTGAAACCCTGACTGGGCTCCTCGGATCAGATAGGGGAGTCTCCTCGCGGACGACTCTCGAAGTAAAAGGGTGAGAGCGGGTAGGTTGAAAAGAAAGCTATGGTAAGAGCGAGCTGGTCGCATGGGAGGTGGTCCATGATAAGTATAAAACGGGGGTACATGCATAGTGTATATGATGGGAATCCTAAACCTACGAGGACGGAATCGCATCAGCGGATTAGGGTGGTAGAATGTGAACTCTACCTCCCCCTCATACACCGCGCGATGGTCCTCATAGATCCATACGCCACTAGGAAGTGGTCGGATCTCGATGCAAGCAATGTAGCGAGACATCACCTACAAGGGCATAGGGGTAAGCAATTCTACTCACATAATCAATAGAGAATAAATCATGCAACATATGAAAGATAATAATGCATCAATTAATAACAATCACAATTAGCATCTAGCAAGTATCAGATGCACATAGGATGTTCACACTTAATTCAGGTATATCAATTGCATTAGGTGAATGACATGATGCATGACTTTAACTCTCAACTTATCTCCACATTTTCTAAGTCACTCTCTGACGTCCATCCCTGACAACCCAACACTCCACAGTGCGTTGTATTCCTAGGTATACAACAATTCGTACATTCACCTAGAATGTACACGACAAGCTTGGTATCCATGCCACCCGAGCATATCCCGTCATCCAAACGGATCGTCATCCAAAGGATATATCCATATCGGCATCCACAAAGCCGACCACGTCAACGACGTGTCATCAAGCAAGCGTATTGGCACTCCCAGAGGCCCTCCTCATGTTTATCGAACATGAATACGTCCTACCATCCAAACTCCAGAATGAATGCATTTTAGACTTAGGGGAAATTGATTAATACTTTACTAGCCACCTAGGCTTAATTTTTATCAAAAAGGATCGTCACCAAACGATCGAATTGTATTGATCAATTTCTCTAAGTCTTGATCCCTTGAATTACCTTTAATAATTCCTTAATTAATTAAGTTAGAATTGAAAATGATGTTTTCAGATTTTGGGCATTTTACTCGAGTAAAGTTCAGAATACTCGAGTGTTCTGGAGATTTTCCAGATTACTCGAGTGTTCTTAAGCTTACTCGAGTGTTCATGTCTTTCTGAGGATTTGGGTTTTAATTTCAACCATTTACTCGAGTAGTTCATGAGTTACTCGAGTGTTCTTGGACTTTTCCAGAATACTCGAGTGACTTTGAATGACTCGAGTGTTTGACCTATAACAATTCTCAGTTCATGCCCGATACTCGAGTAGGAAAAACAAAATACTCGAGTGTTCTTATGAAATTTACTTTATTTTGAACATGATTCACTCGAGTACTTTGCCATTTACTCGAGTGTTTCGCAGCTGACAGTATTGAAAACTGGTTTTAACATGCCATTTTCATTTCTACTCAATTTAAGTCCATTTCAGGGATCAACAGAGTTAACATATCATTAATCAAACATGTTACAACACTTATTTCAATTCAAAACACAGAATTGACAGAGAAATCATTGATTATGCACAAAAGGCATTTTAACAACTCAATACCTCAAATCACACAATAAGCATAATCTTCATGAAACAAAGCTCATTCAGGTTCACATACATGATAACAAACTTGCTCAATACAGATTTAGAGCATGGATTGGTCTCCAAACCAAAGTTCCTATAGAATCTAAGCCCTTAGAGCCTCTTGGTGGCTCTCTAACACATTTAATGGATTTCAAACTCTATCTAGTGAATATAATTACTTCCCCTTACCTCTTAGATGTTTTCCAAACGAAACTTGGCAAGAAAGAGACTCCAAACTCCTCAAACCAACTTCAAGAACCATGAGCAGAGCATTTTGAGTACCATACCAAAATGGAATTGGTTTGTACATGGAACAGAGATTCAAATTGGGGAAAATTAGATTTATTAACTCTATGCAACATGAACTAACTAAAGGAATTAAGTTTGAGACTCAGGGATTCACGAGCTTACCGAAATCGATGATCAAAGTAAGCTCCAGACACCAACTCGAGCAAGAACAGCTTCACTTCAATTCTTCAATTCTCTTAGCTTACTCACTCAAATCTCACGTTTTCACTCTCTATACAAAGCTCAAGATGTAAGCTTTGTATTCGTGTTTGGTTTGTGTTTCAAATCAATGTAGAGAAAGAGAATCGAAGCTCACAACTCAGAAACCCTAACTTCTTCAATTTCAACAAAGTTAAGCAAAATTCTTGGCTAAGGGTTGAAGATGAGCTTTTATAGGCATAGAGAGGCATCATGCGTCGCGACACGACTGCCATGGAGGTGGCTTGAAGACGTTTTCGTGTCAACGAAAGGAATCGTTGGCTGTGACTCATCAAACGCACTAACTCGTGCAGTTTGACCCAGATTACTCGAGTATTCTGAGTAATACTCGAGTAATTCGCCCAGATTTTGAAAAATAATTATTTTATTTACTTTCTCTCCAAAATCTTTCCTATAATTGCTTCTAGGTCCCAACCCAGGGACTAATATGCAAAATATACATTTTAGGCATTTAAATTATTTATTAAATAATTTCTCACATGCAAGCTAATTATATACACACATATTTTAATCAAGGATTAATTTGGAGACTATTAATTATAATTAAATTATAATTAACATTTCATTAATCGGGGATTAAAATTTTGGGGTGTTACAAGAACGAACCCCACATGTGGCGCACTAACGGGGTGGGGACTGGGTCTAATGCCGTGGCAAGTTCTGCGAGCCCACTAGAAATATACTGTCGCCCCCTATATTGCAAATCGAGAACAATGAGAGGGACTGGAGTGGGCATCTTGTTTGCCACTGCGAGGCAGTGTGCCATGATTATTATGAATTGATATTGATTGAGGCAGAGTCCTCCTGGTCTGGGACCATTTATGTGTTGAGACAGCTGTCGTGCCCGCACGGTAAAGGTCCTGTACTCCTGTTTGCTTCTGACTAGGTTGGGTGGATGACCGAGGAGATGTAGACGTGAGTGATAGCCATGAACGAAACGAGTTTTCTGATGGTGTATGGTATATTTCCCCAAAAGCATTAACGAGGGTGATTCGATAAGACTGGATGAAAAGAAAACGAGAAGTTAAGATAGGTAAAGGAATAAAAGAAAGGAAGAGAGAACACTCATGAGAAATGCATAAAAGAGGATAACAATGATAATGATAGGTTTGATTGTTGTGTGCCTGTGTGTTATATAGTATGCTTGTGTGGTCCTATTATTTTGCCTAGCGTAATTTCACACCGTCGACGATGCGTCGTTCGAAACGCTTACTCTCTCCTGTTCATTGGCATATCGGTGTTGCTGGTATTTCAACGGGCAGATGGAGTACGGCATGGATATCACCACATGGAGTAAGTATGGAAGAGGTTGGGAGCGTACTCCAAGCGGCTGGGTATGGACCGGCTATACTCAGATTGTGATACCCGACCCGGAGCATCAACTGAGCGGAGCTAACTTGGGGCCGCGCTTGGGACAAGTCACTGTGCGAGGATATCGAAACTACAAGGATAAGGTGCAATATGAGGGACAGTGGAAGTCTACCACCAGAGAAGTAGTGAAGTTGTAGCCCAACGACATTGCAGAGACAACTACATGGACGGCTTCATCATCGAAAGCAAAAAAGGGACCCATGAAGAAGGAGGACCTCCACCTGATTGCCTTTAACAGGGCAGTTTGAGGATAGTATGGTTAGAATAGATTGTAGTGAGTGTTTGTGTCAAGGATTACCTAAGTGATGAACCATTAATGTAACTTAAGTTGCTATGAAGCACATCCAATTTTTAAGGATTGTAAGAATACTCTTTTATGAAACATGTGCATGTCCTTTGTGGAACTAAACTTTTTTTCTTAATAAGATGCTTTCGAAAACAAGATGATTGAGTTTTGGGTTTTAAGTAACAACTCGGTTTTTGGAAAGAGAAGGTTGAAGGATGTCAATAACATTTTCAAAACCCTTCAACAATGTTTTACAAAAAAAAAAAATCTGGTCCCATTTTTTTGCAACATTAATGAACAAAAGTCAATTATTTTGATTTACGAAAATCAGGTTGTTACATAATTGAGCTGAATTTTAATTTAACTTGTAGAATACATCTTTATGCAAAGTGGACTCATGTAAAGTTTTGGAAACTGTCAAGATGATTTGTGGCCAAGATCTTTTATCGAGACGAATGTTTTATGAAAAGAAAGGTTTTAGTAACAACTTGGTTTTCGAAAGAAAGTGTTGAGGTACATCAAAAACTCTTCACTAATATTTTCAAACACTTCAACAATGTTTTATAAAAAAAAATTTTGGCCTCATTTTCACAACGTTAATGAATAAAAGTCAATTATTTTCGGTTTACGAAAATCGGGCTGTTACAGAATGGTATCAGAGCTTATGGTAATCCTTAGTGGCCTTAAGTATGGGCTTACATGCTTTGTTTGAGTGACTCTGTGTGATTGCTAGTATAAGATTAGGAGCATAAGTTTAGGTTCTCAAATTTCTAGGATGTGAGACCTTGTTTGTGGCTTAGCGTCGGCCGAGTTAGTTTAAGGAACCTGTTTATCTTGTAGATTGAGGAACATAGAAAGTGAGTAGGTTGAGACCCTTTCACCTTTGGTATTTCCTTAATGTTTGACAAATCCAGTCTGTTGACCTAGACGTACCTTTGCTCAAAGAATAGTTGGTACCTTTGAGGACCTAGGATTGTTATTTTTGAATTCCCTGTTTGTTGAATTGCTTCAACAAAACAGTTCTTGTTGTTAAAAATTCGAACCCTTTCTTCATAAACCCCTATCAAACCGTAGCTTCACTGATCCTTTCCGAGATGTATTAGTTTGATTTGTGGAACTAGAAGTGTTATAATTGCCCAGGTAGTTTAGGCTTGAACGATTAAGGAGGGATAGATGATTTAAATTAAGTAGGGATATAAGATAATAGTGGATTTAGTTATAAGTTTGATCGAAGTTGGGGAGTCATAAGGAAGAAAAAGAGGCGTATATTACCGGTTATTAGAGTAAAGTATGACGAAAGGTCGGTATCTAGGATCACCCCACACCATAAATTCGAGGTTTAGATGGTGGAAGTGATAGGTTTAACCAATGTTTAGGATGAATCTAATGAGAAAAGTGAGGATGTTTGAGGAGGTAAGTAGACCCAAGTTGTAATAGGATTCCCTTGAGTTAGAAAAATGATAGATGAAAAGTCTCTGAGTTAGAAGGAGAATTAAAAGAAGGAGTGGTTGTTTGAGTTAGCAAGAAGCCAGAATTATAGGAAGTGGTGCGTATCCAAGGGTTTTAGGCTAAACCCTATGCTTTTGGAGATGTGTGAAATTTTGTTTGCTTGATTCCCCCCTAAGTCCGTACCTATGGTTGGACTTTCTGTGACAACGATCAGTTAACGGAGCTGCATCTTCTTCGGTTAGTCCGGTGGACTTAACCCGATTCGACACGCAAGCGGTGGTACAAGTGTGACTTCTTCCTCCGAGAGCAACCAATGAGGAGCACTGCAAGAGGGATCATACCCGCAAAAGGGAATGCGACCGCGAAAGATGAATGAGAGTATTCTTATGAGAGTCACGGTAACGTGAGAATTTTGTGCCCTGCTGCCCAATCCACAACGTATTTCTCGGGGACGAGAAATCTTTAAGTTGGGGAGAATGTAACACCCCGCAAGGTCCTCGTATTAAATTAAAATACTAAAGAGAATTGTTCTGAGAAAAATATCTTGAAAAGAACATTTTCTTAAATGGATTTCTTAATTCACATTTTTTTAAGAGATGAGTGATTTTAAAGGAATGATTTTCATAAAATAATGTTGAAAGTTTAGAAATCGAGTTTTTGAAAAATCTATGTGCTTGATGTTTTTATAACAATATTTGTGATTTTGTTCAAGTCATTTTGTGATGAACAAGAGTTATTTTCTAGACATGTGTGTGTGTACACGGCTTTGGTATGTGTACATGTTAGGGATTATATGAGGATTAAATAAATAAAGAAATATGAATACGTGTATATGCATAATATGTATGTGTCAAATGTATGCATTATTCCATGGATTTATGTTATGTGTTGAGCATGAAAATAAATTGAATGTGTATGTGTGTGTGCATGAGGTTCGGCCACATGAGGGATAGAAGGACCAAATAGGAGTGATTTTCTTATGCCTTAAGAAAATGAAATTTCAAATAGAAAGTAGGAGGAGGGTAGGAGGTGTTAGCCATGATACCTAGATGGACTTTCCTTCCACCATGTCCCCCACGAGATGACCCTTCCCATGCAACAATTGAGTTGGACCGAATTGCCCATGAGCCAAACCCTTGAACCGAGGACAAAATAGGAAATTTCCATGCTCTTGCTTTGCCCTTAAAACCGTGTGGGTGAGTGAGTGTCTGTGTTTAGTTCATTTCCTTCTTCATTTCTTTTCTTCCACCAACACACTTAATCTCAAGAGCACATCAAACTCTTGAGAACTAGAGAGAAAGAGAGTGAGACCGTGAGGAAGGAAAGGAGAGAAAGAGTGAAAAATCAAAATCCCTTAACCTAATACCTCTTGATTTCTTTCTTCCACACACATCCATCTTCAAAGATCAAGGACAAAAAACAACCCATTAACCCTAGAAGAAGAGAGGGCGAGGCAAACCCTAAAGGAGGAGAAGAGGAGATTTGAAGATTTAAGTTAGGAATTTTGATTTAAGGTAGAGAGAGTTTGATTAAGTGATTTTTATGTTGTAAAGGACTTTTAATGGATTTTGTTTAAATTTTGTGATGCATGTAATTATTTTTGAGTGATCTTGAGGTCTAAGTGGCTTGCATGTTATTTTTATGTCTTGATCTTGAATGTTGATGTTGGAAAGTTTTGATCTCTTACTTGTTGTTTTTCTTCACCACGGTTTTTGATCAAAGTTGTGTTTAAGTCTCACATAATGTATTGATCTTGTCTTGCATGTTGATTTTGTGGCCTTATGATTCTTATTTCTCTTTGCATGTCCTCCTTATATCTTGATCTTGGATTTCTAAGGATAAATGAACTCATAAAACACCAAATCAAGAAATAAGTGATTTGGCCATGAGTAGAAGAAATAGGTCTAGATGCTTTTAATTGATCTAAGTGATTTTATGCTACTTTTATGCTTAGAAAAGTTAGTTTAAGAAGTGAAAAATGCTTTGATGTGATTTTAAACTTGATCAAAGCTTTGACCTTGTGTTGATATTTGAAAAGCTTGATATTTGGTGCATGCATGTGTTTCTGAACCAAAAGAGTTGCTCAACCTTCTTTGCATGTCACGGTTTTGGTTCTTCTTTCAACTTAAAAACAACTTTCATCTTTTGTTGCATCAATTGATTAATTTCATGACTTGATTTACAAGATTTAGGAACATGCATTTGGTTTTGAATAAAAGATTTTATTTTCCCTCATAGACCTCACGGTTTTTACAAAGAGGACAAGGAAACAAGTTTTTCGAAAATGATCTTTGCCTTGATTCATGATCTATGTGCATGCATGATGAATATTTGAAAATTAAGCCTTGTTTTATCATGATGATATTCGGCCTACTCATGCTAGCTAGACTAGGATTCCTTTTCTATGAAATGACTTAAAAGAAAGGAATATATGTGTGTGAGTGTGGTGCTTATGTGCATTCGGTTATGAGCAAAAAGAAGGGTAAACAATTTTGTGTATGAAAAAGAAAATGGAATTTAAATGTCTAAAACTAACCAAGTTGATTCATGTGATTTAAATTGTGATGATGATTTGTTTTCTTTGATTCCATTCGGTTATATAGTTAAATAGGTTTAAGGAGCTTAATTACATGAGATAAAAGGTGCATGATGATTGTTTAAAGTAAGGAAAATAAATATAAATATGTTTGGTTTGAAATTTGACTCCAAATGATTTATGAATGCTTGCATGCCTAAGTGCTTTATGTTGTGAAAATGAATTATGTATGGGTTGCATGATTACTTTGATGTTGACTAACTTGTTTAAATGCTTTTAATGAAATTATTAAAGTATTGTTTATTGTGGTATGTGGAATAATGCTTGGAAGATGATTAAATATGTGGTTAATGTTGAAATTTATTGATCATGAAATGATTTGGTTTGATTTGTTGAAATTATATTGTGGTTGTGTGTTAGTGTGTGAACGGTTTTAAAATAAATTGATTTGATTTAATTTACTTGAGGTTTTTAAATTGTGTTTATGGCTGTCCAAAATTGTTTTGTGATGGAAACTTGAGTTTTTAAAAGGTTAATTTAAATAAAGGAGTTGTTTTAAACGAAAAAGTGTTTTTACGATGCTCTCGGGGTTTTATCAAATTAATTTTTATAAAATAACTCTTTGCTGTCCAGAATTATTTGGGCATGCTTCTTGTGTTTAAAAATGTTTTCATGAAATTTAAAGTTTGGTTTTCAAATGATAATTGACTCAGGAAAAACCCGGATTAAAAAACGGTGAATTTTCGGTGTTTTTGAATGTGGTTAAGGTGCTGTCCAAGACGGACCAGCAACTAACCCAAATAATTTAAATTATTTCATATGATGTTTTCAAATGATTTTTAAGTACTTAAGGTATTAGAAAATATTAGAGTTGTTTGAAAGAAAACGGTTATGTTCTAAGACTTCCGACGAGGAATGAGAAGTGTTTAGGTTATGAAAGGAGTTTTCCTAATACAAGTTAATAACCTAGGCGTATTTTATTTAGTATGAGGAACAATCTTAAAGACGAGGGATTGGGGCAGCAGGCAGCACAAAGGATACGCGGAGACGGTACACATTAAATCGCTGGACCTCAGGTGAGAGAGAAGCTTTCCTAAGACACTGTGGTAGTTAGGTGATATATTAGGACGTTCCGTATCATCTCAAAGATCGGAACTAAGTGGTTCGGAGTCAGTAGTATAAGTGGCAATTGTTTGTGTTGTGTGGCCACTTATACGAAGGTGACAATGACCACATTGTTGTTGTGTGATGTTTGTGTGATTGGTAGCATGTTATGTTTATTGTTTTAATTATGTTTAATGATATTAGTTGCTGTTGATTAAATAAGTAATGCACTGCGGGACGTCTGTACATTCTGAAATTAGAAACGAAATAAATAAGATTGTGCAGTAAAGACACAATGAGGAAGGAATAATGATGAAAGATATGAGAGAGAACAGAAAGAAAGAAAGAGTTGAGATTGGGGAAGGAATGAAATGATAGTGTTGAGAACGAGCCAGAGCTTGGGGGAAAGTGATGTTGATTATGAGAATGAGATGTGATTTGAGTGGAGCTGGGCTCCTTTGTCTTGGTTTTAGTCTGGGACTAGTGTTGAGTTGAGCTTGCTGCTCCATTAGCGCTCAGCAAAGTTGTAACATTTGAAAAGGTTTTTGAAAAGCGGTTTCTGAAAAGGTTTTTGAAAAGAGATCGTCGAAAAGATTTTGAAAAGAGATTTTTGAAAAGGTTTTCGAATAGCAGTTTTTGAAAAGATTTTTGAAAAGGAACTTTTTGAAAAGGAACTTTTTGAAAAGATTTGTAAAAATCAATTTTTGTGAAAGAACTATGTAAAGAAAATTTTGAGAAAATTTTGTGAAAGGAACAAATTTTTGGAAAGAGGTTTGAAAAGAGGGATTTTTGGAAAAGGCTTATCAAGAGAGATTTTCGTTTAAAAGTTTCGTGAAACGTTATGTCTTTGAGAAAAGCTTTGCGAAACAATGTTTCTGAAAGAGTTTTGTGAAAAGATGTATTTTGAAGGAAGTGTTTGGAAAGCAATCTTTTTGATAAAGTATTTGAAAGGATAATTAAAGAGAGTCTTTTGAAATAACATTTTTGAGAAAAAGTTGGTGAAAACTATGTTTCTGTGAAAGTTATGAAATGGTGTTTTGAGATCGTTTTTGAAAAGATGGTTTTGAGAAAGGATTTTGAAATGAGATGAGTATGAGGAATGGGGAATGCTGAGGAAGTTAGAGAAATGAGATTCGAGTTGTTGATGTGGTCCCAGCTCTGTGCTATGTGAGAAATGATGAGAGAAAGATTGTGCAAAGTTAGTGGTCGGGACTCGTTGAAGGGTTGCACGAAGGACGGGCCGATCTTAGGTTAAGTAAAATATAAAAGACTTAAAAGACACACGCGGTGAGGTATGAGAGTGCGAAGTAGTGGAGAGGAAGAAACCATAAGTATCTGCGGATACTTAGGAGGAGATTGCATTAGCGGAGGACGATGACGGTAAAACGTCAAGAAGTCTAGATTGTGTTTCTAGGCAGAACGAACTCCACATGTGGCGCACTAACGTGGTGGGGACTGGGTCTAATGCCGTGGTAAGTTATGCGGGCCCACTAGAAACATACTGTCGCCCCCTAGATTGCAAATCTAGAACAGTGAGAGGGACTGGAAAGGGGCATCTTGTTTGCCACTGTAGTGAGACAGTGTGCCATGTATATGAATTGATATGATTATGATTTGAGGCTGAGTCCTCCTGGTCTGGGACCATTTGTTTGTGTGACAGCTGTCGTGACCGCACGATAAAGGTCCTGTACTCCTGTTTGCTTCCGACTAGGTTGGGTGGATGACCGAGGAGATGTAGACGTGAGTGATAGCCGAGAACGAAATGAATTCCCCGATGATATCTTATGATTCCCCAAGTAAAGGAAGGATATGAATTGATAAGATGGGAAAATAAGAAATTTGAGTATGATAAGGGAAAAGAAACTGAGAAAGAAAGAATAATTAAGAGAAACGGAATTAAATTTAGAAGGAAAAGTTAAGGATAATAATAGAGGCAATAAGACTGATAATATTGATATTGATATCATGAATGCTGTGTGTTTGTATGTTGTATGTTGTTTGGTATGTTTGTATGGTCCTTCTATCTTGCCTATCGTAATTCCACACCGTCGACGATGCGTCGTTCGGATCGCTTACTCTCTCCTGTTCGTTGGCATATCGGTGCTGCTGATATCTCAACGGGCAGATGGAGTATCGGATGGACGTCACTACATGGAGTAAGTATGGGAGAGGATGGAAGCGCACCCCCTACGGTTGGATATGGATTGGTCACACCCAGATTGTGATCCCTGATCCGGAGCATCAACTGAGTGGAGCTAATCTGGAGCCGCACCTGGGGCAAGTCACCGTACGGGGATACAGGAACTACGCGGAGAAGTTTCCGGTATGAGAACCGGAGGAACTTTGCCCTTCTCAATGGGGCAGAACTGGAGTCCATTAGCAATGAGGGGACAGCAACAGGAAGGGCCCCATCTTCGAGAGCAAAGAGAGGACGCAAGAAGAAGGAGGACCTCCACCCAATTGCTTTCAATAGGGTAGATGAAGGATAGTGTGGATAGTTTAGGTTGTGATGATTGTTGAGTTAAGGATTACCGATGCTATGAGCCATGATGTAATTGAGCTGAATTTTAATTTAACTTGTAGAGTACATCTTTATGCAAAGTGGACTCATGTAAAGTTTTGGAAACTTTCAAGATGATTTGTGGCCAAGATCTTTTATGGAGACGAATGTTTTATGAAAAGAAAGGTTTTAGTAACAACTCGGTTTTCGAAAGAAAATTTTGAGGTACATAAAAAACTCTTCACTAATGTTTTCAAACACTTCAATAATGTTTTATAATAAAAAAAAATTTTGGCCTCATTTTTACAACGTTAATGAATAAAAGTCAATTATTTTCGGTTTACGAAAATCGGGATGTTACATATCTGGCTAATAAAAGATCTTCATTCCTAATAGGACTTCTCTTATCCGCATTCTACTGTTACCTCCACTGACCAAAATAACACATTTTCATCATTCGTCCTAATTTGATCAATACTTAAGGGTTCTAATTGTAAATTCCTTCGCTTCATCTACCCAATTCCTCACCGTTACTAGCGATTCACACTCATCCTGATCATTCACCCTTTCTCCAATTTCAACTCTATGGCCGCTAACTCCCTCTACTCCCTCGGGCTTCCTATTGTCTCAATACCACCTAGACCAAAAAATTAGACAAATTACCCTCATCCGTACTCAATTCTAACTGACTGATACAATCCTCCATCTTACCTAAGACTCAAAGACATCCTTACTCTATCCTATGACCAATACATCTCCCCCTTTTCATACCTCCTAGTCTTTACTTTCCTCGAAAACTGCAAATTTTCCCTAACAACACCTCACAATCCACTCCTAGTTCAGGGATAGCTATTTGACTGGCATAAGTCATCACCAAAATTTTGGAAGTTCAACAACTTGATAACAGGGAGGGTTTATAAACTGAGTTCACAAATTGGGTTCAATCAAGTTAAAAGGGCACAAAGTTACTTCAGAAATCAGTCTAGGTAACAAACAACATGGGGTAGGCTCAAGGTTCAAATCAAATCAAAAGTTCAAAGGTTATTCTGAACAAAAGGGCTCACAACAAACAAGGGTTCCAACAAAGAATGGTAAGTTCAAACAATAAGTTTAGGTCTTGTTAGGATTCTGATGCTCAGGTTCTACGACAAATTCCGACGCATTCCAAACAACATTCGCACACTCTCGGCATTCTTATTTCTAATCATCACGGACTAACGCACAAGACACACAAATGAAGTATGTAACCCATGTATTCAGCTACTTAGATATACCATTGCTCTGATACCACAACTGTAACACCCCAATTTGGCAACTTGAAAACATTTTTCCCTTTTTGTAAAAAGCAGTAAAAATATGGGCCAATTTTTTTTTTACAAGTAACATGATCATGAGAACTGTTAGGTTTTTAAAACACTCTTACATTTGAAAATGGTGTTCTCACGTGTCATGTTAAACTTCAAGCTCCAAACCGAGATGTCACAAAAGACACCGCACTTTGAAACCTGCTTCTTTTCATTTCATTTGCAATGGCCCTTATACTTTCACAACTTGATCATAGATTCGGAATAAAAACTTGATTCATGAAAATAAGTCTGGGGTTACATGTTGGTACTGCAATGATACTAAGTAAATACAGGGAAAACATAATACTTCAAATGAAATAAAGAACTACCACCAGGCCCACTAAGCTGAAGTCGATGGATCCACAGGAGGCACCTCACTAGGGTCGATCTCAATCACATCCGCCTCCGGGTAGTCTAAGTCTTCGTCAGGATCCTCCTCTGGGTCTTCCTCTGGTTCATCCTCTTGCATAGCCTCGAAAGCCTCATCTGCTAAATCGTCCAAAGCCTCATCCAACTCCTCTAACTCCTCAGCCTCGGGGTCAATCCGTGCAGGTAAAGGCATCGGATGCCCACCATGGTAGTCAGCTGGCCCGCCAGTCTGCAAGTCCGAAAGCACGAAGCGACAGGTGCGAGTATCAGGTGTTGTTCCTTATAGCGTATGGTTGGGGTCGAAGATGCGAACCTCAGTGACTCCACGCCACTCCCAACCTCTGTAGTTAACTTCCCATCTTCCCTCGTCTCGGATGTCGAACGTAAACTTAATCGTATCCATAGGCTATGGGGTTTACAATATATAAACAGGCACACAAACAGAAGAATTCGAGAGAGTAAGTATTCCCAAGCATGTGATGCGAACAGTGTGGAATTACAATAGGCAAGATATTAAGAATTAACATAAACAAGCAACATATAAAGGCATTCATATTTATTCTTACCATTAACATACAAAACACTTACTCTATTCCATTACTTTCTATTCTCAAGACCTTTAGCATATCCACATCACATTCCATAAATCTCTTCCTCTTTTCCAAACTGATTCCATCACCAGAAAATAACATCCTCTTTCCCATTACTTCACTTAAGAATTATTTTCAATAATATATAATTCTTCTTTTCTTATTTAAGTTTTATGATATCGTATCCATCAATGATGCGGGGAAAATTAATCATCATTGAGGAGGGGTCGCTCTCACAGTTAGCACACACGTCTACATCTCCTCGGTAATCCACCCAACCTAGTCGAAAGCAAACAGGAGTACAGGACCTTTACCATGCGGGCACGACAGCTGTCTCAACTGTAACACCCCGCAAATTCCTCGTATTGAATTAAAATACTAAAAAGATTTATTTTTGTGAAAAGTGTTTTTGAAAGAATATTTTCTTAAATAAATTCCCTAATTCACGTTTTCAAGATAATAAGTGACTTTAAAGAAATGATTTCCTGAAATAATGTCAAGAGTTTAGAAATTGAGTTTTTGGAAAAGTCTATGTGTTTGATATTTTTGGTGTCATTATAATTTTGATGCATGAATAATTTATTTTCTATGTGTGCATAAACATGCATGTACGGTTGTTACAAGTATGTATGTATGCTTAGAATTTAATTAGTAAATAAACATGGTTATATATGCATGAATGTATGATATATGTAGGTGAATATGTATGTGTAACACGTGTGAGTGTGTGTGTGTGCATGAGTATGTGCATGTATGTAAATATATATGTGTGTGCCGTGTGTATGTGTGAGTGTGTGGAGAAAACCTAGAAATTTCCTAAGTGCTAACTAAGTGAACCAAAGTCATAACCAAATCCTAACCAAGACCTAACTAAATGGTGGAAGCCCTAATGGAGTGTCAAAAAGTCTTGCACCCTAAGTAACCCCTAAGTACCTAATGTTCCCTACCTTGTCCCCTTAGAGATGATAATCTCCACCCATGCAAAACCTTGAAGGGCCGAAACTGCCCCCCCTCATTTACACCTCTTGGCCGAATTACTCAAGGGCATTAGAGGAAATACTCGTGTGCCTATTTAAGCCCACACCTTAGTTCTTTTCCAATTCATTTCCTTCACATTTCTCATTCAAACTAAACACTTGTTCTAAGAGTATCATCAAACTCTTGGAGAGAGATAGAGAGAGGGAGTGAGACTGAGGACTAGGAGAAGAGAGGAAGAAGAGAATCAAGCTCAAAACCTTAGGATTTCTTGAAGATCGATTGAAGGAGGTTGAAGATCTTCTCTTTCTCTTGGTTTATTCGAAGATCATAGGGTGTTAGAAGTAGTTTTCATTTTTCTAAGTTTTGTAAGGTTCCTTTGTTGTTGCATGTTTAATTTTCTTGTAGATCTATGTCTATATGTAATTGTTAAGCCTTGATCTTGAGTTTCAAGAACCAAACAAACTTGTAGAACCTTAAGCCATGGACTCTACCATTCGGCCATGTCTAGAAAAAATTAGATTGTGATGATTTTTATTTTGTTTTGAGCTCATGCATGTTGGTTTGATGCTTGTTAAAGATGATCTAAGTAATTCGAATGCTTTGATCTTTACTTGGATTTTTCTAAGCATTGATCTTTGATCCTCTTTTCAAAAAGACTTTGATCTATTGTTTGATCTTGAAAAAGATTTGATTCTTGCCTTGATTTTCCATAACTTTGATCTTGAAATTTTGCATGTGACTCTTTTACTCAAAAGTTTTGTTTCTTGGATTTGCATGTTACGGTTTTGTGAAGAAAAAGGGAGTGGTATTTTCTAAAATCATGTGTTTCAAAGGTGCATGTTTTGATTTGTTGATTTGTTGATTTTAGGTTTTGCATGTTGAAAAGTGCATCAAAAACTTTATTTTTGCCATGATGATGATTCGGCCTAGTTAGGATTAGTAGGCTAGGTTCTTTTTCATATGAATTGACTTAAAAGTAAATGAGTATGTCTTGTGAACTTAGGTTAAATTAATTAATTGAAATTGCATTGTCATTATTTTTCTTCCAATTCGGTTTTCATTGAAGAGATAAAGGAAATAAATAAACTAAATGATTTGGAAAAGTTTGTGTTTTAGTGTGTGAATAAATAAGTATTCGGTCAAGGACAAAAAGGATAAATGATTTTGTTTCATTAAAAAAAAAGAGAAAGAAAACAAGGTTTAAAATGCTTGAAATACACTAAGTTGGTATATGTGTTTTGGATTTGTAATTTTTAACTTGTTTCTTTAATTCCATTCGGCCATATAGTATAGTCAAGCCTAGGAGGTTTAGTTGCATAAAAATAATCTCACATAATAATTTTTGAAAGGAATTAAGTTGTTTAAAGTAAGAAAATTAAATGTGTTTGGTTTGCATCTTCGGCTCAATTCGGTTTATTAATATGTGTATGTCTAAGTGATTTTATTAATTAACAAGGGACTTGCATGATGATGTTTTAAGATAATCAAGTTGATTTAAAGTGTTGAACAAGTAATTTTTTGTTTGTCTTGACATGTTCAATTCGGTTTTCTTTTTTATAAAGAAGGTAGATATGAAGATGAAATGTGAATTGCATTATGTGAATTTATGAATGCTTTGGAAATTTAATGTGGTTATTCTCCATACTAATTGATATTTGAAATATGGATGATTTATATGATTTAACTTATTTAAGTGCTATTGTGGTTGTGTGCTAATTGGTGTTTGAAAAATACTTGAGTATGTGATTAATCTGATTTGATTTATTGGAGATTCTAAATTATGTTCATGGCTGTCCAAAGTTGTTTTGCGATAAAGACTTGAGTTTTAAAGTGTTAATTTTGAATAAAAGAGTCATTTAAAACAAAGAGTATTTTACAATGTTTTTGGAGTCTTATCAAAAGTGATTTTTATAAAATGATTCTTTACTGTCCAGAATTATTTGGGCTTGCTTCTTACATTTAAAAACGTTCTCATGCGATTTAAAGTAAAGTTTTCAAGAGATAATTGATTTAAGAAAAGATTTTCCTAATACACGTTAGCAGCATTAGTGTGTCTTATTGAATATGAGGAAATGAGAGGTGTCTAGGTTTTGAAAAAGATTTTCATAATATAAGTTAATAACGTAAGTGTATTTTATTTAGTACGAGGAATTTGAAAGACGAGGGATTGGGGTAGCCGGCAGCAAGAAGGATCCGAGGAGACGGTACGCATTAAATAGCTGGACCTCAGGTGAGAGAGAAGCTTTCCTAAGACACCGTGGTAGTTAGGTGATATATTAGGACGTTCCGTATCATCTCAAAGATCGGAACTAAGTGGTTCGGAGTCAGTAGTATAGTGGCAATTGTTTGTGTTGTGTGGCCACTTATACGAAGGTGACAATGACCACATTTTGCTGTGTGATGTTTGTGTGAATAATAGCATGCTTTTACATATTTATTTAGTTATGCCTGATGTTATTTGTTGCCGTTAAATTAAAAAGAGTAACGTGCTGATGGATGTCTGCTACGTCCTGAATAAGAAAATGAAAAATGAGATAAGTAAGTTGAAGGAAATAAAGATGTAAAGAGAAAAGAATAATGAGCGAGAATGAGATATATGTTGGAAAGGGAAGAAAGAGTTGAGGTTGGAGAAAGAATGAAAGGAAAGTGTTGAGAACGAGCCAGAGCTGGGAAGAATGATGTTGATTATGAGAATGAGATGTGATTTGAGCGGAGCTGGGTTCCTTTGTTTTTGGTTTTAGTCTGGGACTAGTGTTGAGTTGAGCTTGCTCCTCCATTAGCGCTCAGCAAAGCTGTAATTTTTGAAAAGGTTTTTGAAAAAACGGTTTTTGAAAAGATTTTTGAAAAGGAACTTTTTGAAAATATTTGTGAAAATAAATTTTTGTGCAAGAACTAGGTAAAGAAAATTTTGAGAAAGGTTTGTGAAAGGAAATTTTTGGAAAGAGGTTTGAAAGGAGGGATTTTTGGAAAAAGGCTTATCAAAAGAGATTTTTGCTTTTAAAAGTTTCGTGAAAAGTTATGTCTTTGAGAAAAGCTTTGCGAAACAATCTTTTGATGAGGTATTTGAAAGGATAGTTAAAGAGAGTCTTTTGAAATAACATTTTTTTTTAGAAAAGTTGGTGGAAACTATGTTTTTGTGAAAGTTATGAAATGGTGTTTTGAGATAGCTTTTGAAAAGGTGGTTTTGAGAAAGGATTTCGGAATGAGATGAGTATGAGAAATGGGGAATGCTGAGGAAGTTGCGAAATGAGATTCGAGTTGGGATATGGTCCCAGCTTTGTGCTATGTGAGAAATGATGAGAGAAAGTTTGTGCAAAGTTAGTGGTCGGGACTCGTTGAAGGGTTGCACGAAGGACGGGCCAACCTTAGGATAATTAAAAAGATTAAAAGACTTTAAAAGACATGCGCGGTGAGGTATGAGAGTGCGAAGTGGTGGAGAGGAAGGAACCATAAGTATCTGCGGATACTTAGGAGGAGATTGCGTTAGGGGAGGACGATGACGGTGAAACGTCAAGAAGTCTAGAGTGTGTTTCTAGGCAGAACGAACTCCACATGTGGCGCACTAACGTGGTGGGGACTGGGTCTAATGCCATGGTAAGTACTGCGGGCCCACTAGAAACATAATGTCGCCCCCTAGATTGCAAATCAAGAACAGTGAGAGGGACTGGAGTGGGGCATCTTGTTTGCCACTGCGAGGCAATGTGCCATGATTATTATGAATTGAGATTATTGAGGCTGAGTCCTCCTGGTCTGGGACCATTTGTTGTGTGACAGCTGTCGTGCCCGCACGGTAAAGGTCCTGTACTCCTGTTTGCTTCCGACTAGGTTGGGTGGTTGACCGAGGAGATGTAGACGTGAGTGATAATCGATAACGAAGTAAGCACCCCGATGATATTTTGTGAGAAGGAGTGATGAGTATGAAATGGAAAAAGGTTTGAGAAAGAAAGAATGTAGAGGAGAAGTGAAATTAAGTTTGGAAAGTTAATAAAGAATGATGATAAGGATATTAATGATGAAAGATAATAATGATGAGAAGATATTTGATTGCTGTGTGTTTGTATTGTATGTTTGTGTGGTCCTATTATTTTGGCTATCGTAATTCCACACCGTCGACGATACGTCGTTCGGATCGCTTACTCTCTCCTGTTCGTTGGCATATCGGTGCTGCTAGTATTTCAATGGGCAGATGGAGTACTGTATGGATGTCACCACGTGGAGTAAGTATGGACGAGGATGGAGGCGTACCCCATACGGCTGGGTATGGATTGGCCATTCCCAGATCATGATTCCTGATCCGGAACATCAACTCAGTGGAGCTAACCTGGAGCCGCACATAGGGCAAGTCACCGTATGAGGGTATAGGAACTACGCGGAGAAGTTTCGGTACGAGACTCGGAGGAATACTTCCCTTCTCCATGAGGTGGAGCCGGAGTTCATCAGCAATGAGGGGACAGCAACAGGAAGGGCATCATCCTCGGAAGTGAGGAGAGAATGCAAGAAGGAGGGACTTCATCCGATCGTGTTCAATAGGATAGTTTAAGGGTAGGATTATTAAATTAAGTTTGTTGTGAAAGTTTGAAGTAAGGATTACCAAGCCATGAACCATTTATGTAATCAAGCTAAGTTTTCGAACTGATTGATGGAATACATTTCACGCTAAGCAACTCGTGTAAGGTTTTTGAAAGATTGTCAAGATGATTTAAAACCAAGTTCTCTTATTGAAACAAATGTTTTATAAAAAGAAAAGTTTTTAGTAACAACTCGGTTTTCGAAAAGGGGTGTTGAGAACACCAAGGACTTTTCAATCATGTCAACAATGTTTTACAAAAAAAAAAAATTGGCCTCATTTTTTGGCAACTTTAAGTTATTGTTTTGAGTTCGAAAATCGGGCTGTTACATCAACAATTGGCTCCAAGCCAGGAGAACTGTAGAAAACTAGGGTACAGTCTCAAATCATTTCAATTCAATTTATATCATATAATTAAGGCTCAGTGTAGAAAATTCGGGTACAGTGGCAATCACAGATGCCCCGTTCCAGTCCCTCTCACTGTTCAAGATTTGCAATCTAGGGGGCGACAGTACTATTCTAGTTTGCAGTGCAGAACTTACCACGACATTGGACCCAGTCCCTACTACGTTTGTACACCACATGTTGAGTTTGTTCTGCCTAGAAAGTACTCTAGACTTCTTGATGTTACACCATCATTATCCTCCCTTAATGCAATCTCCACCTAAGTATCCGTAGATACCCATGGTTCCTTCCTCTCCACTACTTCGATTGCACTCATAACTCACGGCATTAATTCAAGTCTTTTAATGTTTTAATTAATGGTTTAATCCTAAGGTCGGCTCATCCTTAGTGCATCCCTTCAACAAGTCCCGACCACTAATCGCAAAACACCTCTTTCCTTAACATAGCACAGAGCTGGGATAGCATCAACACACTTGCATCTCGTTTCGCCCTCTTTCTCAGCTTCTCATTTCAAAACTTTCTCAAATATCATTTTCTCATTTTCTCAAAATATCCTTTAGTAAATCTTCTCAAATTAACATTTATCAACTTCCTCGATTTATAGTTTCACAAATTTTCTCAAAAACATTGTTTCACCAACTTCCTCAAAATAGTATCCTCTCACAAGCTTTCTAAAAAAAAATATCATTTCACAATTTCTTCAAAAATATTGTTTCACAAGCTTTCTCAAAATATTATTTTGTAAACTTTTTCAAAAATATTTTTTCCCAAACCTTCTCAAAATATCCTTTCGCAAACTTTCTCAAAAATACCACTTTGTAAACTTTTCAAAATATTATTTCACAAACTTTCCCAAAAATACCATTTCACAAATTCTTTTCAAAAATATAATCTCACAACTTTTTCAAAAATATCATTTTGTAAACCTTTTAAAAATATATATATAATTTCAAAAACTTTCTCAAAATAACAATGTGTCTTCTTTGCAATTTCAACCTTCAAACTCCTCATAGCTCAATCCTCAACATATCTCACCTCAGAAAACAACAACAACATCATTCTACCCCAGCTCTGGCTCATCCTCATCATATTCAACACTCGATCTTTTCCAACAACAACGTCACAGATCTTTTTCATATTTCTTACTTATCATTACCATCCACATTATTAACAACAACTCACATTTCCTCATACGTAATAAATTCTTCATTAAATAATTAAACAACATATAAAAGCATTCATGCATCTTCACATTATATAATTTTGCGTGGTCTTTGTCCTCTTCACACGAGTGGCCACACAACAATACAACTGCCACTGTGCTACTGACACTACAACATTTTTGGCGTTAGACCACACCTTTTTTTCTATTCTTAAAAAACCGTGGCCAAAACAACAAATAAACCACGGTTTTACAAATGTTGTCAATATTATATATATTTTCCATTTTTCAGACAAAAAAGAAGGCAACCGTGGCCTATTTTTTTTAGGCCACGGTTTTGAAACGAATTATTTTAGACCACAATTATATAAATGTGATATATGGTATTAAATTTTAAACCGTGGTTAGAGACTAAATGGACCACGGTATTTAGGAGAAATAGTACACTACGGTTTGTGAATCGTGGTATATAAATTTGATACTGAAACCGTGGTTACATGTACTAAAAAATTAGCTTATTAGATTATGTAAAACTGTGGCCATTGATAAAGAAAGAATATTATAATAAAAATAAAAAGAAAGGCTGGCACTTAAATTTCACTCCCTCTCTCGCTCCTTCCATCCTATTCCACAACTCAGCAGCATCATCTCAAATTCTCATTCTTGATACCTTAGACATTCATATCATTCTCATCCTCTATCATTCTCATCCTCCTTAACACCAGAATATTTATCATCATCCCATCGGTTATGTTACTTCCATCCCCATTTTTCCCTCTTTCAAAACCCTAACACAAACTTATTCCATGGCACTTCGATCCTCCTTCAACCAGAGTCCAAACCCTCTCTCACCTCACCGCCGCCGCCAACAACCACGGTGACCTCAACGTCAAAACCTCCTCCCTCTGTGAAGCCAAAGACCTTCTTCTCTCCCTCGCCTCAGAACTCTTTCCTTACGCACTCGACGTTCACTCCTCATTCGCAAGCTCCTCATCCAGTCAGTTCCCTTCCCAACCCTCGCCGCCTCTATCCACCATGGTCTACGACCACTACAAATTGGGACATGTTAAGTGTAATCCTTCATCTGTTTCTCTCTATTAAACTCACCGAATCCCTTTCTCTGTTAAACCCCACAGCCTCTAACTTTTTCCCTCTCTCTCAATCTCTTTTCTTTCATTCTCTTTTAAATTGGTGTTGTTGGGTACTCTGAATTCAGGCTAAAGTTCTATTCTTTTCTTCAAATTGAAATTCATTTGATGAATGTTAGTTTTGATTTGTGCTGTGTTGTTGCAGACAGAAGATGCAGTGAATCCAAAAGCATACCCATTGGCTGGTGCACAACTCACAATTACAATACTGGGTCTTGAACTATAAGCACATGAAGGTTTTACTTTGTTTCATTCATGTAGCATTTTAGTTTATTAGTTTAATGTTTAGTTATTTAAATGTTATTGTTTAGTTGATTTGTTGTTTTGTTTAGTTTATTGGTGTTGTGGTTCAGTTTATTTGTATTATGGTCAAGCTTATTTGCGTTTTAGAAATTCTTTGCATATGTTATTCAATTCATTCAAGACATTATCAAAACTTAGATAGGTGAAATTATGGTTCATGGGCTTTCTATGCATGGCCGAATCTTATCACACATAAGACAAGGTTTACATTCACAATTTCAAACACTAATGATTACTAACACTTGAACAAAACATGCACATGTGGAAAAATAATCTTTTTAAATACCTTATCCTACTTTGAGCATCATGACCGAAATAAAAGAAAAGAAATATCCTTGCTATGATTTCAATATATCAACTTCATACAAATCAATTAGTTTTATCTTTAAGCTAACATGTAAAACAAAATCAATTCATGTTCTTTTATTTCTTGCCCAAACCGAATTGGGTATAGGAAAATAATTCAAATTCTTAATGATATCATCACATACCCAAATCAACCTTACTTATTCAAAGCTAAACTCAAACAATAACACACAAGAAAATAAAAATGGTTTGAATAAAATTTGTTCCAAAACCGAATGGAGCATAAAAATTACTTTCAAGTTTTTAATCAAGGTTTCAAGCTCCCATGGGTTTAAAATCCATAAACCCATCAATAAAACACATATGCAAAACAAAATGAACAAACTTTGGTATTTATGAGAGTAAAACCGTAAGCCTCTCACAAGAAATTTAGCAAACTAAAATTTAATTTCTTTAACTAATTTCGTCACAATAAAAATCAAGGTTCATATCAAGATCTTTATCATTCAAACCTTTAATGATTTCATGCATGCACTTAGAATCTTTAGATGAAACAAATTTCACCATGCATGTAACTTAAATGATGGTCAAACATGATTTTCTACTTTCCCTAGGCTTGGCCGAATGATAACATGCAAAAAGGCAAGATCTTGGGTTTCATTTTCACATGCAAAGATTAAATTTCTAGATTAAATCATGTTCTTATTTCTTGCAAAACTTTAAAACAACATTTTCTTTCTCAAAACACTAACTGAATCATCATCATCATCATCATTATACAAACAGAGTCTTGATTCAAATCCTTTTTACACCAAAAATCATTTTTTTTACACTTGTTAATCTTACTTTCTCTTTAAAACTGTGACACATATCAAAGAAAAATCAAGACTTTGCACTCAAAATCCACATGCAAGGTTCAAGCTTCATGCTTTTTCAAAGATCATTCACAAATCATGACATGCAAGAGAAGATCAAGGAAAATATATAAACTTAAACACAAATCTTAAACAAACCATGAAGAAGAAAATTTACAAGTTAAAGATCAAAGCTTTCAAGCACAAATATTCAAGATCAAGTCATAAAAATAACATGCAAAACATTTAAACTTCAAGATCACTCAAAAATAAACACATGCATCAAAAAAAAAATTAAACTTAAACAAAGTCCATCATAGAGTCCTTTACAACACAAAAATTATTACATTAAAACTTTCTTAAACAACTACCTTAAATAAAAACTCTAACTTTAATCTTCAAATCCTTCTCTCCTTCTCCTAGGGTTTGCTTCGGCCTCCTCTTTCTTAGGGTGGATGGGTGATTTTCTTCTTGAGTTTGAAGAAGGATGTGTGTGTGAAGGAAGAAATCAAGAGGTATCAGGTCAAAAGGTTTTGATTTTCACTCTTCCTCTCCTCTCCTTTCTCACGGTCTCACTTTCTTTCTCTAAGGGTCTCAAGAGCTTTGTGTTGCTCTTGGACCAAAGGTGTTTAGAAATGTGAAGGAAATGAAATGTGAAATGAATTACTAGCCAACTTAACACACACACACACACACACACGGCTATATAGGCAAAAGCAAGGGTGTGGAATTTCCTCTTCTAACCCTGGTTCAAGGTGTAGGTTCAAGGGCAAATTGGTCCAACCAATTTGTTGCATGGGAGAGGTCTTGTCATGGTGAGACATGGTGGAAGAAAAGTCTCACAATCCATCATGACACTCACTACTCTACATTTTCTACTAATTTCCATTTAAACTCTCACTTTCTTAATGCCTAAGAAAATGCACTTCAAATTGGTCCTCTTAATCCTTACATGGCCGAACATACACACATACAAGGGACATAGCATTTCTTTCCATTTTGATTAAAAGAAAACAAATTCAAGTACACCACATTAAATCATGGAATCCCTTAGAAATTTAATGCATACGTCTACACACAATCAAACATACATACAATACTTTAGAACATTATATTTCTAAATAACACAACTCAAAACATGCATCATACACACATTCACATTCACACAAGTTATGCATTCATTCATCTCAAATTTTCTAATTAAATTTGCATATAATTTATGGTACTCTTATAATAAGAAAACACACATGCTCACAAACTTAAAAATCCCAAAGATAAACTGCACTATTTGGTCATAAATATGAGCTTCACTTTATTTTATAAAAGCATATTTTCACATAAATCAAAAATCTTCAAAAGGAATAATTTGTTTGAAGTCTCAAATCACTTTCACTCCACAATACTTTAAAAATTCGTCCTTCAAATGCTCCAAAATAAATTTTTGCAAATCAACCCAAAAAATTATAAAAATTACATATTTAAATTCTACTTTTCAACGCGATCGTTTTCATATAAAGATCATAATTTTTTGAGTTACGATTGAAAAGATATGCACCTTCAAAGTAACCAAATTCATTTTGATCATAAAAGAAAATTCATTTCTTTAAGAAATCTCAAATGACAAAATCATAACTTGGTCTTCATGAATTCAAACTCAAATCAAAATTATTTGCTAAAACATTCATCTGAAAATCCTTCTTAAATTCTCAAAATCCTTTCTAAATAAAACCTCATTGATTTATTTGAGTCCAGAAAATGCGAGATGTTACAGTCGCCGCACGAGAGCAATGGACTTGGATATTTTTGGGCACTATCGTACAAAAAGGGAGCATGTCTTGAGAAAAGCAAGGTACAAAAAGGGAGCATGTCTTGAGAAAAGCAAGGTAAGGAGTGAGTGTTACCTTGATTGTAAGAAATAGTTTCTAGTTAGTATATAGTGATTGCTAAGAATGTGTGTTAGATTGTGAAATCAGAATAAGAACATAAATGTAGAGCATTGAATTGGATTATTTTGTGAATTATTGTGATGATTGGAAGCTATACGTATTTATTTATTGGTTTTTAATTTGATGGTGTATTTGGAAAAATATGACAAGATTAAAGGAAATTGTGGAATTAATAAAAGTTGACACAAAAAGAGAATAATTCGTTTATGATTTAAAAGATTAAAGGTAAGTTAAGTTTGTGGGACTGTACGCATAGACCTGTGTGATTTCAGGTCTAGTAAGACGTTGTTCGGGTTGTGGGACTGTACGCATAGACCTGTGTGATAGGTTTTTGTAAGACGTTGTCTGTGACACCCTTTTTAGATATCCAAATAGTTGATATAATAATTATCTCTTTTAGGTAAAATATGGACTTGTGAGTATTTCATTAAAAATGGAGAAATAAAATTTCTTTCAAGGCGGGTGCACAAACCAAAACATGGAACTCTTGGAGAGGATAACTTGTATCGTTTTCAATAGTGCTTTGAATTCGGTGTTTACTAGGATAATAAAATCTTTTCATAACTTCGGATAGCATCGATACTATTGAAAAGACATTTTTATAGTAAAATTAGGCGATACTATCCATTCATTTCTTTCGCGGAACTGATACCATTTTCAAAAAACATAGCCGAATTCTTTCATATAACCTTCATCAGAGTAAGCGGAAATTATAAGACTATGTAGCTAATAGAAATATAAACATAGATTTTATATATAAATAAAAAGAGTCAGGTGATACATAGTCCCAATATAAGTCTCCAAGATCCACATACAAGTCCATAAAGATCTATGTCCAAAATAAAACCATAACCCTAGAGTACTCAAAAGTATATCTACAATATATACATCTCAAAAATATAGACTCTAGAGGTGGTCTCATAGATCTGGCAACAGCAGTAGTAGTAGTGATAGTAGTAGCAGTCTCCAGGTAGCAAAAGAAAACATCATCATCATCATCAGCAGCAGCAGCATCTCCTCCACAGCATCCCCACATCGGATCCCCTGATCCTCATCATGTACCATATGCACACACCTAGGGATCATCGTCCCTCCACTGACTCCCGGTAGAATGAACGACAGGCTCGCCTCCACTCTCGTCCTCCACGGGATCCTCCTCGATCTCATCCGATGGAGAGGGTACCCTACCACTGGGTACAGGGTCGGGAGACGGTGTGACCCTAACTGGGCTCCTCGGATCAGAAGGAGGAGTCTCCTCGCGGACGACTCTCGAAGAAAAAGGGTGTGAGCGGGTAGGTCGAAAACGAAAACTGTGATATGAGCAAGCTGGTCGTGTGGGAGGTGGTCCATGATATGTGTAAAAAGGTGGTACGTGTATAGTGTATATGATGGGAATCCTAAACCTACGAGGACGGAACCGGATCAGCGGGTTAGGGTGGTAGAAGGTAACCTCTACCTCTCCCTCGAACACCGCGCGGTTATCCTCGTAGTATATGCCACTAGGAAATGGTCGGATCTCGATGCAAGCGATGTAGCGAGACATCACCTACAAGGGCATAGGGGTAAGCAATTCTATACACATAATCAATAGAGCATAAATAAATGTACAATATGAATGTGTAAATATGCAACAATTATAAATAACCACATTTAGCACTTAGCAGTTAAGGAATGCAAGTAAGATGCTCATACTTATTTCATTTATCAACATTATTTTTAAGTTAAATGAGTGGCATGATGTATGAACCTAACTCTCAGGCCTAACTCCATCAATCTATGTCACTCTCTGACGTCCATCCTTTACTTCCCAGCACTCAACAGTGCGTTGTACTCCTAGGTGTACAACATTCGTACATTCGCCAAGAATGTACACGACAAGCTTGGAATCCATGCCACCCGAGCACGTCCCGGCATCCAAACGGTATAACCATATCGGCATCTCGCCGACCACGTCGTCAACCATAACATGTCATCAAGCGAGCCATCAGTTGGCACTCCCAGAGGCCCTCCTCATGTTACAAGAACATGAATAACGATCTAACATCCGAACTCCAGAATGAATGCATTATCTTAGGTTAAAAGGAATTGATTGATGTATTTTTCTTTTATTAATACATTACGTGCCTCCCGAGCAACGTATCATTATCCAAATGAAAACATCATATCATCAATCAATTTCTTTTTAAGTCCAGATCCCTTGGATTATTGTTATTTAATCATTAACCAATTGATTCAGAATTAAAAATGATATTTTTAATATTCTGGGTGAACAACTCGAGTTTTCTTCAGAATACTCGAGTGTTCTTCACTAATTTTCAGGTTACTCGAGTGTTCTTCAGGATACTCGAGTGTTCTTGTCTTTCTGGGAATTTGGGTTTCAGATTCATAAAAAATACTCGAGTAGTTCATGAGTACTCGAGTGTTCTTCATCAATTCCAGAATACTCGAGTGACCCCTGCATTACTCGAGTGGTTTACCTTAAGAGATTCCCATGAATCAGTTATTACTCGAGTCCTGGGCCTGATACTCGAGTGTTCTAACACAAAATACACTATTTTATCATAATTTTACTCGAGTATCAAGCCAAGTACTTGGTTTTAACATACCATTTTCAATTCTAACCATTTTTAGTCTAATCCAATGATCAACAGAATTCATATGCCATATATTAAACATTTTACATCACTTAGCACATATCAAATTACAGATTTGATAGAGAACCACAAGATTATGCATAAAATATACAATTTCACAACTTAACATCTCAATTTGCAAAATACTCAACAAACTTGTGAAATAATGCTCATTACAGCTTGCATGTATCATATATAACTTGCTCAAAACAACCATAGAGCATGAGTTGGTCTCCAAACAAAAGTTCCTATTCAATCTAAGCCCTTAGAGCCTCTTAGTGGCTCTCTAATGAAAATCATGGAATTTAAACTCTATCTAGTGCATAAAACAACTTCCCCTTACCTTTCAGACGTGTACCAATAGAAGATTCCCAAGAAAAAGTTCTCCAACACCCAAAACAACTTTGAGCACCACATGCAAGACAGTTTTGAGTGAAGCACCAAGATTAAATTGGTTGACATATGAAACAGAGATAAGAATTAGGGAAATTAGAATTTCTAAACTCTATGCAACACTTACTAGCTATAGAAACCGAATTGAGACTCAAAGGATTCGTGAGCTTACCAAAAATCGAATTCAAAGTGAGCTCCATAAAAAGGTTTGACAGAAAACAGCTCCACTTCCAAGCTCCAATTCTTCCACCACACTCACTCTCTACTCACAAATTTTATGTTTATACAAAGCTCGTGATGTGAGATTTGTATTGGTGTATGATTTGTAACTTAACTCTAAGCTCAGAGGGATAATCGAAGTGTAGAACTCAGGAACCCTAACTTCAACACCCAACTCGAATTTGACCAAATACTTCAACAATTCGGTGTTGATTGGCTTTTATAGACCTGGGACGAGTTCATGCATGGCGACACGACGCCAATGAAGTTTTGATGATGGAGTATTCGTGTCAACGGAGGGGAATCGGTGGTGGTGACTCACCAAACGCACTAACTCGTGCAACTCTGACCAGAATACTCGAGTATTCAAGATAATACTCGAGTATTTTGCCCAGTTTTTGAAAAATAATAATTTTATTTACTTTCCCTCCAAAACCTTTCCTATATTTACTTCTAGGTCCCAACCCAGGGACTAATATGAAAAATATTTATTTCATGCATAATTATATTTATTAAATAAATTCACACACATTTTCCAATTACATAAACACATATTTTAATCAAGGATTAAAATAGAAATCATTAATTATAATTAATTTTTATAATTAACATTTCATTAATCGGGGATTAAAATTTTGGGGTGTTACATTGTCCGGGTTGTGGGACTGTACGCATAAACCGGTGTGTTTTCATGTCTTGTAAGACGTTGTCGGGGTTGTGGGACTGTATGCATAGGCTGGTGTGTTATTTTCATGTCTTGTAAGACGTTGTCTGGGTTGTGGGACTGTACGCATAGGCTAGTTGTAACACCCCATCTGGATACCTCATACTTGTTTTAATGATAAAAAGATTATTTTTAGAAAGTGTTTTAAAAGAGAATATTTCTTGAATTGAATTTCTTTTATGATTTCAAGTGATAAAAGATTTCAAAGAAAATGATTTTTGGTAAGAAAAATCTTATGAGTTTTGAATTGAGTTTTTAAGTTGAAATGATTAACTATTTGATATTTTGGTATTTTAAGAAATTGTGATTTAATGAGAAAGGAAATTAAAATGATTTTTTTTCTATGTGTATGTGTGTGCATGTGTGTATTCGGCTATATGTATGTATATGCATGCATGATGGAGTTTGACTTTCTTGCACCCTAAGGTAGTAGACTAGTAGCATGTAGGTTTAGTTTAGTGTAAAGCATGGTTAAGAGATTGACCAACCAATAGGATGAAGAATTAAGCTTAATTTTACTCCATTTGTCTCATGATTTGGCCTTAAGCCATGCAAACTTTTGTGAAACCAAAATTACCCCTTAAGCAACACCTCTTGGCCGAATTCTTTCAAGGACAAGGAGGGAATTATACGTTTGTCTATTTATATCCAAGACCATAGTTCATTTCACCCAATTTCCTTCACATTTCTCATTTCAACCTAAACACATTCCTAAGAGTGTCATCAAACTCTTAGAGAGAGACATAGAGAGAGAGAGAGAAACCGAGAGCTTGGAGGAGAGGAGAAGAAGGAGATCAAACCCAAAAGCCTTAGGATTCCTTGAAGATCAAGTAAAGGTGGTTGAAGATCTTCTCTTTTTCTTTGTTTGTTCGAAAATTATAGAGTGTTAGAAATAGTTTTCATTTTTCCAAGTCTTGTAAGGTTTATTTGTTGTTGCATGTCTAATTTTCATGTAGATCTATGTTCGTAAGTACCTATTTAGCTTTGATCTTGAGTTTTCAAGAACCACACAAACTTGTAGAACCTTAAACCATGGACTCTACCATTCGGCCATGTCTAGAAAATTAGGTTGTGATGATTTTTATTTTGTTTTGAGTTCATGCATGTTGGTTTGATGTGTGTCAAAGATGATTTAAGTGGTTTAAATGCTTTGATTTTAACTTTGATTTTTCTAAGCTTTGATCTTTGGTTTTCTTTTCAAAAAGGCTTTGATCTATTGTTTTAATCTTGAAAAAGATTTGATTCTTGCCTTGATTTTCAATAGCTTTGATCTTGAAGCCTTGCATGTGATTCTTTTTACTCAAAAAGTCTTGATCTTTGTTTGCATGACACGGTTTTGGTGAGAAAATAAAGAAAAACAACTTTTGCAAAATGGTTTTCCCTTGATCTAAGTTCATGTGTGTCTGAAAGCTAAAGGTTTAAGTTTTTCCTCTTGGTTTGGTTAATTGATTTTCGGTCAAGCCTTGAAAATCAAAGAAATCTCAATTTTTAAAAGTGTTTTTGAGTTGTGAAAAGTGTGGATTTCAAATGTTAGAAAAGATTGTGCCTTGTTTTAGAAAAACAATCGTATTTACAAAAAGGATAAAGCAAGTAAAGGATTTTCTATTCAAGAGACCAAGTGTGATTTTTAATTGAAATGGTTTTTAATAAAAGTGCATTTATTTACCTTGAGGTATTCAGTAGACGGTGGGAACAACTCTCAAAGAGAAGCTAGAGATTTCCGAGGTCAGAGTATTTCTCTTGCTGGACTAAGAGGTGAGTGAGAGTGCGGTGAGCCCTAACGTGGTTGCCCGGACGGTGGTGAAATGAGTTTTATACGATATATTACGTGTTATGTGTTATATGATTTATTAAGTTGATGCATGCTTGTTATTATTTTGTGTTGGTTCCTTTACTCTTTTATTGTGAAAAATATGATATTCGGTGGGATGAATCTGGACGCTATGATGAATGATAATAAGAACATAAAAGAGAAAGTATAATGTAAAGATAAGCGCAAGAGCGATATGTGATGTGATTCAAGGAAAGGTGGTGGAGCAACAATGCACTGGACGAGGAGACTACACTCGTGGAGCTGAGATCGTGCTGGTGGATTCCAAGATGGAAATGATCGTTAAAGAGAGCTATGTGAATTCCTACGGGAATGATGTGCTGGAATTGTGCCAAGTGGCTTGAGAAAGTGAAAGAATGCTATGTGAAAGTGGGGAAAAGATGTAACCCTTAGTGGTCGGGTCTTGTCGAAGGGATGGACTAAGGGCAAGCCGATCGTAGGATAACTAAAAGACTTTAAAAGATTTAAAAGACATTAAAAGACTAATATACGTGGTGAGGTATGAGAGTGCGAAGTAGTGGAGAGGAAGATACCATGGGTATCTGCGGATACTCAGGTGGGGATTGCATGAGGGGAGGGCAAGGACGGTGAAACGTCAAGAAGCCTAGAGTATATTTCTAGGTGGAACGAATCCCACAAGTGGCGTACTAACGTGGTAGGGACTGGGTCCAATGCCGTGGCAAGTTCCGCATAGCTAACTAGAAATGATATTGTCACCCCCTTGAATGCAAGTCTATAACAGTGAGAGGGACTGGAACGGGGCATCGTGATTTGCCACTGCTTGTACAGTGAGCTTTGATTAATGATATTATGTGAATTGTATTGATTGAGGCTATAGTCCTCCTGGTCTGGGACCAAATGAATTGTTGAGACAGTTGTCGTGCCTGCGTGGTAAAGGTCTTGTACTCCTGTTGGCTTCCGACTAGGTTTGGATGGAGACCGAGGAGATGTAGACGTGAGCGTTTTTCCTCAGTGATGGTTTTCCCCCTACCTCATTGAGTGAACCGAATTATGATAAGACTTAATATTCAAAGAGTAAAGAGATAATGGTATGTTGAAGATATTAAGAAAGATTGTGATGCTGCTCAGTGATGCGAGTAATGATTCTGATTGATATGATATGCTTTACTTATATGTGCCTTATATGTTATTTATAGAATTTGCATATCTTGAATATTGTGTTATGTTCATATTATGTTACCTGCTTTGCTATCCAATTCTGTTTGCTTATTATATTTTGCTCATTCCCTATACTCTGGTTATTCTATCTCGCTCTATGTACCTGTCATTGGTCATCTGTCGTTTGTCTTCTTTCTATCGAGTCTACCCTGAGACCTCATGGTCAACTCGTTAGTGTATGGCACACTGACTCTCTCCTACCTGTTTGTCGTATTGGCCTTTGCCGGTATTGCAACGGGTAGATGGCGTATCATGTAGCAATCCACATGTGGCCTCTTCAGGGAGGAGCATGGGAGGTTGTTCCTGAAGGCTGGATTTGGCGAGGTGAAACTCGGTTGGAGATCGATGATCAAAAGCACATTCTGCGAGGGACGAGTCTGGACGTGCACGTGGGGCAAGTCACTCTCCGTGACTATCAAGATGGCGGACCGAGGGAGCATCACGAGTATGATGGTGACCCTGCACCTTTGGCTGCTGTGATTCCTCAACCGATGGAGGAAGAAGACGTTAGTGAATCTGGTAACGAAGCGGAGGTGGACTCAAGTGAAGATATGGAGACGGACGCTAGTTCCGCTGAAGAGTGATGTCCTGTATTCTGTGTCTAGATGTGTAGTGTGTCTAGGATCCAAGTTCCAATCGAGGATTACTTTGCAAAGTACTATGGATGTAATTCAGCTACTTTTAAATTATGGTTGTAATCTTTTTGTAATTCTGGCCTGCTTTTGGAAAACTTTTTGGAGTGTGACTCCAGTATCTATGGCTTACGTTTTTAATCGTAATGGAAATGATGTTATGTTTCAATGATGGTGTTTGAGTGGGAAGTTTCAAAAGTGACAACTCGATTTTCAAAGGGTAATGTTAACCACTAATGAACTCATGTATTCAAAAAAAAATGGCCTTATTTTTGCAGTAAATTAATAATAATCCAGTTAATGTTATAGAAGTGAAAATCGGGCTGTTACACTAGTGCGATCCAGATCTTGTAAGACGTTGTCCGGGTTGTGGGACTGTACGCACATGGTGCGCAGCTGTAAGACGTTGTCCGGGTTATGGGACTGTACGCAATGATGGATCCATGTAATAATTTCTAAAGTTTATGAAAAACTCAAAGGATATGACAAGTGAATGATAATTATGTAAAGTAACGAAAAGGGATGAAAAAGAGATAAGCTGGAATGAAATAAATATACATGAAGCATAAGGGTTTAATGAATCATAAAAGAAACTAATTGACATTGTGTGCATGTATGTGACTTGGTTGGGAATGAATTGTTGATATATTATGAGATATATGACCAAGTGTGTTAGACTTAGTTGATTATTATGAGTAGTTAGAGACTACTTTTCTACTTCTCGTGTAATGCTCACCTCGTAAACATTTTTCCAGGTACCAAGGTTTGAGCTTGCAATACTATTGGCCGAGCAGGACTACACTCCACCCCGTGGAGTGTTGTAAAACTAACTAGAAGAGAGAGGTTTTTTATTATTTTAAAATTTAGTTTTCTTTTAGTTTGTTATATTTCATTCCTGATTATGTTTTATTTGATCAGCAGGGCATGAAAATCAAATTAGTATGCGTATAAATATTTTCTAAACTGTACTGGTTTGATAGGTGAAAAATCTAAACTTTTGGAAATGCGAAAAACAGAGGAATCTCTGCTGGATTTTCATTAAGATTTAAAAAGAAATTTTCAAGTCCAAATAAAAAAATTCACTGCCGCATTTTCATTAAGATTTAAAAAGAAATTTTCAATTCCAAATAAAAAAATCAACTTAATTATTGTAAATAAACTATTTTATTCTTAGGGTGTTACAAAGGAAAATGCGGGTATTACAGTAACCCTTCTACTATTTTCATGTTATTTTGGTACGCTGTTGAACATGTATTTCTTTTGATCGAACTTATGTAATGGTGATGTGATGATGAACTTATTTTGGGAAAAAATTATGATGTATGGTATGAATGAACCTATGATATTTTATTAAGAAGGAGATGTGCATTGTAGTTAAGTAACACTCGATTTTGATGGAACGATATGTGAGAACTAGTGTAACATCCCGAATTCTTACCCCAAGCTTAGCTCGGTAGATTCGAGTTAGAACCGAGCTTAATCCGAAGAGTCAGATGGGATGTAGTGAGGCAACCATAGCCAAAGCGAGTATAGGAGTTGAGGAGTATGCCATAGAGTTAGAAACCTAAAGTCTGTTGATGTAATTGATTACCGTGGGGTGGTATCCGAGTTCAACCAGTCTGTAAAGTAGTTAAGCCGTAGAAAAGGATAAGGGAGTTGAGGTGTAAGATCCGACCAAATTCCATCTTAGCCGACCAACGAGCGACGTTCAGGGTCGCGGATCTCGTCTTAACCATTGTAAGCCGAGTAACGTCCGACCTCATGTAAGCCGAAGCATATGATATGAGTTCATAGGGGCTGAGCAGTTAGCTCTGAGCTCTATTGAACCGACCTCATCTTGTTGATAAACCTTGTCAGTAAGCCGTCGACCATGTCACAATGGCTCTCGGTTAGACCAAAAGCAGTACCCATCCGATTAGAACGAATAGCTTCGAGTCAGCCGAGTAACAGCAGCGAATTACCTTGAATAAGCCGATTATAGTTTCGGCCTTCTACTGACCGACTAGAGAGAGACTAAGCCAAACCTCTGTCAATGCCAAGACATCTCGGCTCCTCGTGTCGAGCATTCTACCTTATTGTCTTATTCCGAGCGAGTGCTCCCCCGATCCCGACTACCGAAATCCTATCACGCCGAGCTAGAGCCAAGCGCTTATGCTCGAATGAGCAACGTGCGCATCGTCATCCGCATCGTCATCACAATTGTCCCTTTCAAGCCCCTATTGATGACTTTCTCAAAAAGCCAATAGATCCCAGCCACACGTTCTTTAAAACTTCACAATAAAGCCTTTTCTCCAGGACCACACAATCTTCTTCCAAAGGATTATAAATACAAAACCACATCCAACACATTAAACACGTAATACTCCTCTTCTACTTCTTCTTTATCTTCTTCATTTTTCTCTAGGGCTCTAATGATCAAAAACCATTTTCTCACTTCTATTGCATAATCAAAAATCACTCCCTCCATTCCTATTTAGCTCCAAGTTTTCTCGGCATTTTCTAAGACTCTGTTAAGATGATACAGAGGGTGCAAGGAACCATGGTTTAAGGAGTTCCAACATGAGAAGAACAAGGCTCAAACTCACAGAACATCCTTATATTTCACGGTTTTGAGGTAAGGAGTGTGTGTTACCTTAGCTTAGGTTTGGGTTGCTATTGTGTTCATAGCGGGTGCTAAGAATGGGTGCTAAATTAGAATATTGAACAGTAAAATGATGAATATAGACTATTAATGGAGAATGAAAATTTATAAAAGAACCCAGGAAATGAACTATGAATACGTGTATGTTTTGTTAAGTATGAATATGTGTATGTTTGCTAAGCATGACTAATTGTGTAAAAAGTGATAACTGTTGTGCATATCTGATACAGTGTGGATAAAACACGAGCCTACCATAAGTGGCCGAGATGGAGATATAATGTAAAATAATGGGTAATAGATTAAAGGAGAAATGGTAACTAAAGAATAAGTAAAGAAATACTGGTTGTGTGAGACGGGTCATAGAAGACGCACGAGGGGCGTGTGCATTGATCGCGTAAGACGCAGCTGATGTGTTCCTGCCCAGTAATGAATCACACAAGATTCCGGGAAACGGAATCGGTTAGGATGTGCTCCAGGTCGAGTAAGACAAAATGATGTGTTCCTGTGCAATGATCGCGGAAGACGCAGTTGATGTGTTTCTGCGCAATGATGGACACATTCCTAAATTCCAGTTAAGGTGAATAAAAAGGAGAAGAGGAGATAATGTCGAGTAGAGAAAAACGCGAGACATAATAAAAGGATAAAAGTGAAAATGGTCGGAATTAGGTGAATAATAGTGAAAGGTAAAATATACAGTAGAGAATAGTTAAGGGCCGAGCAAAAAGATGATAAATATGTATGATATAGTTATGGGCCGAGAAAAAAGATAATAAATATGTATGATATAATTATGGGTCGAGCATAATGATGTTGTTTTAGTATGATGCATGTTGGACCGAGTATTATGATTATGTATATTTGACTAACTGTGTTTGACTTGGTAGGTCGGTATATATGCCATATTAGAATCTGCTTACTTAAGTATGTGTAATGCTCACCTCCTTACCATTTTTCAAGTACCGAGTCCGAGCAAGCATAATCCCTGGCTGAGCAGGTTCACTCTCCCTCACAGGGAGAGTAGGTTTGAGAGTAGGTCTTTTAGTTGGACAATGGTCCATGTTCTCGGTCCTCTGGCCGAGCAAAACTCTGATGTATTATGTATCTATTCTGGTTATGTAAAAGTGAATGTTTAAACTCTACTGTATGCATCTCGGTGCTTTTTGTAAGCATATATTTCTTTTTGGATGGCACACTGAAGACAATTAATGCAAATGAAAACTTATTATATTATTCAAAGAAAAATTTTCAAGTCCTAAAAATTAATTAAGGGTAAAATTATTTAGGGTGTTACAACTACTTTATGAAAATTAAATTGTTCTGAACATGAAAAATCTCTTTGGGTAAAATGAATAATCAAACTAGAGAATGCTATCGAAATGTTTTCCAAAAGAAAAAACCTACCCTCATTTTTAAAAACTTTAATAACAAATAATTCTTATTTTTTTTGGAGTCTCAAAATCGGGGCGTTAAAATAATATACTTTTAAATGAAGTTATTAATAAGAATAAAATTAATAGCAATATAAAAAGTTGAATTTTATTAAGGATACAATGTTTTTATTCAACAAAAATTTAGTCCAGTAATGTTAAGTTTTACTTGATTTTTAGGTGTTGTAAACTACCAAACACAAATATTCGATACCTGAGAATAGTAGTTTCTAGAAGGACAACAGGCACATAAAAAAAATTAGTTCATTGTCTATAAGATGATGAGATACCCCTTTGTCAATACCGAAAATTCAATATGTTTGTTAATCGTAGTTTTATAATAGTTTTTTATTAAATTCCCCAAAATAAAAGTATTTCAAAGGAAACATAATAAAAGTATATAATTGTCTAATGACATAATTGGAATGAAATAATATTAATACTAATATTTGTATATTTAATGGTATAAATTGTAATTAATCTTAAATTTAAATAAGTATATTGTCATGAATAGTAATATAAAATGTTTTAAACATGGAAAATTTATTTAAGATATTTTTTTTTCTAATTGACTATTATATTCTTCCAACTTGTACCTGACACTCTCATTTACATCACAATTTTCTTTCTATCACTTTCTTCCTTTCAAATCATATCATTAGTCATTCTATCTTTTTTCTTCCTATCTCTCTCTCCACATCCCAAACCTCAAAAAGTAAAGTAGGAGTATAATTTTTTTTAACAATATATCTGTTCAAATGTATTGTGTGTTTTACCCACAACCCTAGCGAATCAACCAAACACAAAACCTTCGTCTCTTATAATATATAACTTTATTTGTGCTTCCTCAAACTCAATATTTTCCCACAGCCGCCCCAACAACTACCACTTTTTCATTATCCCTGCATCATTTGCGTTTTTTCAATATCCCCACCTTCTACAAGTCATTGAGTCCTCACACACTGCTAGAGCGTAGGATAAAAATAATCAACCTCACACTAAAAGCCATCGCGGTTGGCAACCACGCTACCACCTGCTCAATGTTGTGGATCTGGATTTGGGCTCCACTTATCTTGTTTTGTTGGCATCAGAGTTTTTCCCAACCACTTCATTCGACCTAAATTGGATTCTTCTCCATCGGTAAGAACCTAGAACATATCTACGGAAAGGTTGAATTTTTTTTTATTTTTTTTGTATGAATTTTTCATTTTTGATTCATTATTTTGTCATGAACTCAATTTATGCGATGAAGTTCTAATTTCTTTTTAAGATTTTGTTCATTTTTTATGATCATGTTTTGGGATTTTCATAATCATGTTTCTAGATCATATATTTGAAAGGTTTCTTAATTGAAAGAATGTATGGCAATGATCGAGTAGGATCGTATGTTTCAAGCTAGTGTAGATTGTTGTAATTGACGAGGACAACAAAAATGGTTAAAAAATGTTAAGTAGTGGAGGTGGAATGGGGCTTGGGTAGGTGAAGTATTGGGGTTGAGTGGTATTTGAGCAAAAAAAAAAATCTATTAGATGGTGAATGTGTACACTAGTTGTATTGTATATAGACTTTTCCTCATTACTTGCCCATACTTCTTCTCAATTCATTTGCCTCTTCCGAAAATTTTTGCAAAAATCAAATACAAATTTTCTATGAAATCTAAAATAGAAGAATCCAAGAGCAATAAAATTAATTACCTAAAATATAACCCATTATAAATCACCCATATAAGTCAAAATAACCTATTATGCATATAAAGTGTGAAAAATTTGTGCCATTTTAACCAATTATTGTTAATACATATAAGTAATTTTCTTTGTCATATTTGATTTTACAATGAATAGTAGTCTCTAAAACATAAGCTCTTGTTTTCCTTTGATTTATAGGTTTTGTTTGTATTACATGCTCTACTGGATGATCTATCTTCTTCATTTGTTCATTATAACATCGAGGTGTTTCTTCCTCTGATCAAACTTATATGGAAGGTAACTACTCAAATATGTGGTATTTAGATGGCTCCAAAACAACTTATCCAAGTAAGTTATCATTTTTATCTTTTTATAAAAGTTGCATTTCATCTATATTTTAAAACAATCAACTAAGTTTCGTGTTGGATATCTTTCCTAACACAACCCTATTATTCTGATTGGTGTCGTGATCGGTGATGTAAAGTTTGGTAAATGAATAGTATGTATTCATAGTTTATTTCCAGATATTGGGATACATATTACAGTGGTGAAGAAATAACAAAACAAATAGCTATATTGAAGAAAAAGAAAAGGGAATTAATACCTTCAATTATATATTCAATATTCTTTAATAAACACAATTCACACATATTCTTTTAATGCATAATGGATTTTTAAAAATATTTTTCAAGGTATTATGAATTGATTTTAAAAACTCTCTTTTGTTAGAAAAATCCTAATGTATGCAAAGATTAACTTTTAAACCAAATTGAGATTTAAACTAACTTATAGGACTCTACCCACTATCAATGTTTAGAAGTAAAATAAAAAGCTAATAATAATCTATTCCAAGTCTAATTATCACAAGCCTAAATATAAGAATGAAATAGAATAAGAACGTCTTCTCAAATATATATTCTTTGTTTTCTTCAAGCTTGAGTTGTCTTCATCAAAACCCATAAGGAGTATCCACATATGCTCCACAATCTCCCCCTTTTTGATGATGACAAACACTTTGAAAAAGATAGCTTGAATGATGTGTTTGTTGCTCCCCCTTAATATAAGCACACTTGAATTTAAGAACCTACAAACACAAATGAAAACAAAGCTTTCTCCCCCTTTTGGCATGATAAAAAGAAACGACTTGTGAAAGAATAAATGTCAAAGGTTGAGACATTAGTAAAACATAATAACAGCATGATTTAGAACACTATATATAGAGCATATCCAACAATGAAAAAGGCTGCATAAAACAAGCATACATAATCTCATATAACATTCAAAACCATGACCAGAATCTGTTTACCAGAAACTGCAAAAATTCAGTGGCAAAAACACAACTGTCTAACTGGTTATTTAAAGCCTGAACCAGTTAGAGCAATAACAAAGGCATATCTGACAGCAGGAAATGTACATAACCAGAGCCAAAATCACTTTAAACTACTTAAAACTCGAATATTTCACACATAAACCTGCACCAAAACCTACATAGTCATCTCAGTTATATAATAGAACAGCTTAAACACGTATCATGCTCAATTTGAAATGATAAAAAGCAATATAAACCCATATGCATAAGAATAGTACAAACATACCCAAAAGTAATATAAAAGCCAACATACACATAGGTTAAGAGGCTATAAACCATACATCCACAAATGTGCAAATACAAAGCGATGATACCATAAGTAAGTCAATTCTAGTACAACCATAAATAACATTAAAATCAAATAACATAAGGCAAGAGAGAAACGGGGATAAAACATCAACTAAATCCTTTGCAACAATAAACCGGGATTTTATGCTATCTAGATTTTACTGATTAAGTATTCTGCTAACCCCAATCACTAAAACCCAGATAGTGTAAAATATGTAAAGACTTCAGTATCAAATGAGGAAACATTCTAAAATCTCAAGCAGCAACTATGGGTTCTTAGCCTTTTTATTTTTGACCAATTTAAAAATGAAATACATCCTATCAAATGCACGTGGGACATGTGCAAACATGAAAACACTTCTTTTATATCAGCAGATACCAGAAGCATTTCATATGTTGTATTCCATTGAACCTGGTTAACAATTTGATGATGCTTCTTGAGATTTAAGAATGTTTCCTCATTTGTTGCTGAAGTCTTCACATATTTTATGCAATCTGGATTTTACTGATTAAGTCTTCAGCTAACCCCAAAAAATTCTTTGCAACACCGGTGAAAGTACGAGTGACACAATTACAAAGTAGCAACTAACCATTAAGGATATGTGAATTCTTTATAAGAAGGAGCCTTTATATTATAAGAAGGAGCCTTTTTATTATTGATGACCAAATTCAATCCTCATTGGACAGTTGCTAGTTGGTAATTTCATCGCTCGTACTTTCAACGGTGTTGTAAAGGATTTATTATGGTCAGCAAATTTATTAATCAGTAAAATCCACATAGTGTAAAATATGTGAATACTTCAGTATCAATGAGGAAACATTCTTAAATCTCAAGCAACAACATCGGATTAATAGCCTTTTTATTATTGAGAAAATTTAATGGGATACAACCTATCAAAGGCTCCTGGAACAAGTGTCCGAACTTGAAAACGCTTCATTTATATCAGCAGCTACTAGAAGCATTTCATAGGTTGCATTCCATTGAACTTTGTCAATAATAAAAAGGTTAGGAATCCGATGTTGCTGCTTGAGATTTAAGAATGTTTCCTCATTTGTTACTGAAGTCTTCATATATTTTATGCTATCTGGATTTTATTGATTAAGTCTTCTGCTAACCCCATTAAATCCTTTGCAACACCGCTGAAAGTAAGAGCAATGCAATTACCAACTAGCAACTAACCATAAAGGATATGCGAATTCTTTATAAGAAGGAGCCTTTTTATTATAAGATGGAGCCTTTTTATTTATGACCAAATTCAATCCTTTATGGTCAACTTTTAGTTGGTAATTGCATCGCACGTACTTTCAGTGGTGTTGCAAAGAATTTATAGGGGTCAACAGATTTCTTAATAAGTGAAATCCAGATAGGGTAAAATATGTGAAGACATCAATATCAAATGAGGAAACATTCTTAAATCTCAAGCAACAACTTTGGGTTCGTAGCCTTTTTGTTATTGACCAAATTCAATGGAATACAACCTATTAAATGCTCCTAGGACAAGTGTCCAAACATGAAAACACTTCTTTTATATCAGCAGCTGCCAGAAGCATTTCATAGGTTGTATTCCATTGAACTTGGTCAACAATTAAAAGGTTAGGAATCCGATGTTGCTGCATGAGATTTAAGAATGTTTCCTCATTTGTTACAGAAGTCTTTGCATATTTTATGCCATCTGGATTTTACTGATTAAGTCAGCTAACTCCAATAATTAATCCTTTGCAACACTGTTGAAAGTGCGAGCGATGTAATTATCAACTAGCAACTAACCATTAAGGATATGTGAATTCTTTATAAGAAGGAGTCATTTTATTATAAGAAGGACTCTTTTTATTTATGACCAAATTCAATCATCAATGGTCATATTTTAGTTGGTAATAGCATCGCTTGTATTTTCAGCGGTTTTGCAAAGGATTTAATTTTGGGGTTAGCAGATTTCTTAATTAGTAAAATCCTGATAGCGTAAAATATGTGAAAACTTCAGTATCAAATGGGAAACATTCTTATATCTCAGGCAGCAACTTCGGGTTCCTAGCCTTTTTATTATTCACCAAATTCAATGGAATACAACCTATCAAATTCTTCGGAGACAACTGTCTAAACATGAAAACACTTTGTTTATATCAGCAGCTACAAGAAGCATTTCATAGGTTGTATTCCATTGAACTATGTCAACAATTAAAAGGTTAGGAATCTGATGTTGTTGCATGAGATTTAATGATGTTTCCTCATTTGTTACTTAAATCTTCACATATTTTATGCTATCTGGATTTTACTGATTAAGTCTTCTGCTAACCCCAATAAATCCTTTGCAACACCACTGAAAGTACGAGCAATGCAATTACCAACTAGCAACTAACCATTAAGGATATGCGAATTCTTTATAAAAAGGACCCTTTTTATTATATATAAGAAGGAGCCTTTTTATTGATGACCAAATTCAATCCTCAATGGTCAGTTTTTAGTTGGTAATAGCATCGCTCGTACTTCAAGCGGTGTTGCATAGGATTTAATTTTGGGGTTAGCAGATTTCTCAATTAGTAAAATCCTGATAGCGTTAAATATGCGAAAACTTCAGGATCAAATGGGGAAACATTCTTATATCTCAGACAGAATGTCACACCCTTCGTTATTACCCAAATATAAACTAATAAATATGCTTTTATATTGGATAATATATATGGACTTGTGAGTGTTAAGAAAATAGGTCAATAAAATTTTCTTTTAAAGCGGGTGCACGAATCGTCACTTGAAAGTCTTGGAGAATAAAGTTTATATTATCTCAAAGTCATTGTATCGAGTTCGGCGATTTCTAAAACCTTTTCGCAAATAGAGTAACATTCGATCTTTTAGAAGATATCTTTGTATCAAGTAGTTTAAGCTACCCTTGCTCTATACGATAGAACTGATACCATTTATAGCCGAGCTCTTAAACAGATTAAATCAGAGTAAGCGGAAATTACTAGACTATGCAACTGATAGAATATAAACATAGGTTTTCATAGATATAGAGAATCATAAGTACATAGCCCATGAGTAAAGTCTCCAAGTTTCAAAATATACAAGTCCATCATCAGATCTATATAACAGTGTAACTACAAGCTCTAGAGTGCTCCAAAAGTATATCTACAATATATATATACATAACAAAATGTATAACTCTAGGAATAGTCACATAGATCTGGCAGCATCAGATGGAGTAGTAGTAGCAGTAGTCTCCCAAAAGTAAAGTGAGTAAGGTAGTAGCATCATCATCACAGCAGCAGCAGCAAATCTCCTCCACACACCGGATCCTCAGATCCACACCATACACCATATACATGTACCTAGGGATCGTCGTCCCTCCAGTCACTCCCAGTAGAATGCACGACAGGCTCGCTCCCACTCTCGTCCTCCACCGGATCCTCCTCGATCTCATCCGAAGGAGAGTGTACCCTACCACTGGGTACCGGGTCAGGTGATGGTGAAACCCTGACTGGGCTCCTCGGATCAGATAGGGGAGTCTCCTCGCGGACGACTCTCGAAGTAAAAGGGTGAGAGCGGGTAGGTTGAAAACGAAAACTATGGTAAGAGCGAGCTGGTCGCATGGGAGGTGGTCCATGATAAGTATAAAACGGGGGTACATGCATAGTGTATATGATGGGAATCCTAAACCTACGAGGACGGAATCGCATCAGCGGATTAGGGTGGTAGAATGTGAACTCTACCTCCCCCTCATACACCGCGCGATGGTCCTCATAGATCCATACGCCACTAGGAAGTGGCCGGATCTCGATGCAAGCAATGTAGCGAGACATCACCTACAAGGGCATAGGGGTAAGCAATTCTACTCACATAATCAATAGAGAATAAATCATGCAACATATGAAAGATAATAATGCATCAATTAATAACAATCACAATTAGCATTTAGCAAGTATCAGATGCACATAGGATGTTCACACTTAGTTCAGGTATATCAATTGCATTAGGTGAATGACATGATGCATGACTTTAACTCTCAACTTATCTCCACATTTTCTAAGTCACTCTCTGACGTCCATCCCTGACAACCCAGCACTCCACAGTGCGTTGTATTCCTAGGTATACAACAATTCGTACATTCACCTAGAATGTACACGTCAGCTTGGTATCCATGCCACCCGAGCATATCCCGTCATCCAAACGGATCGTCATCCAAACGATATATCCATATCGGCATCCACAAAGCCGACCACGTCAACGACGTGTCATCAAGCAAGCGTATTGGCACTCCCAGAGGCCCTCCACATGTTTATCGAAACATGAATACGTCCTACCATCCAAACTCCAGAATGAATGCATTTTAGAATTAGGGGAAATTGATTAATACATTACTTGCCACCTAGGCTTAATTTTCAAAATGGATCGTCACCGAACGATCTATTTGTATTTATCAATTTCTCTAAGTTTTTGATCTCTTGAATTATCCTTAATAATTCCTTAATTAATTAAGTTAGAATTGAAAATGATGTTTTCAGATTCTGGGCATTTTACTCGAGTAAAGTTCAGAATACTCGAGTGTTCTGGAGATTTTCCAGATTACTCGAGTGTTCTTAAGCTTACTCGAGTGTTCATGTCTTTCTGAGGATTTGGGTTTTAATTTCAACAATTTACTCGAGTAGTTCATGAGTTACTCGAGTGTTCTTGGACTTTTCCAGAATACTCGAGTGACTTTGAATGACTCGAGTGTTTGACCTATAACAATTCTCAGTTCATGCCCGATACTCGAGTAAAAAAAACAAAATACTCGAGTGTTCTTATGAAATTTACTTTATTTTGAACACGATTTACTCGAGTACTTTGCCATTTACTCGAGTGTTTCGCAGCTGACAGTATTGAAAACTGGTTTTAACATGCCATTTTCATTTCTACTCAATTTAAGTCCATTTCAGGGATCAACAGAGTTAACATATCATTAATCAAACATGTTACAACACTTATTTCAATTCAAAACACAGAATTGACAGAGAAATCATTGATTATGCACAAAAAGGCATTTTAACAACTCAATACCTCAAATCACACAATAAGCATAATCTTCATGAAACAAAGCTCATTCAGGTTCACATACATGATAACAAACTTGCTCAATACAGATTTAGAGCATGGATTGGTCTCCAAACCAAAGTTCCTATAGAATCTAAGCCCTTAGAGCCTCTTGGTGGCTCTCTAACACATTTAATGGATTTCAAACTCTATCTAGTGAATATACTTACTTCCCCTTACCTCTCAAACTTGAATCAACAGAAAGACTCCAAAGAAAAGCTCTCCAAACCCAGAAATCCACTTGAGCTTCACATGCAGGACAGTTTGAGCACCATACCAAAATTGAATTGGTTTGGACATGAAACAGAGATAAAAATTAGGGAAAACTAGATTTCTAAGCTCTATGCAACATCATCTAACTAAACGAATTGAGTTTGAGACTCAAGAACTCAGGAGCTTACCAGAATCGATGATAGAAGTAAGCTTCAAACACCAACTCCAGCAAGAACAACTTCACTTCAAGACTTTGATTCTCTCAGCTCACCCACTCAATCCTCACGATTTTGGTGTTTATACAAAGCTCGTGATGTGAGATTTGTATTGGTGTATCACTCGAAGACTAACACTTAGAATTGAAAGAGAATTGAACGAGACGAAATCGAAACCCTAGCTTCTTCAACAATGCAAACCTTAGCCAAAATTCCAACGAATTCGTGGTTGATGGGCTTTTATAGACACAGGGAGACATCATGCGAGTCGACACGAGTGCTTTGAGCTGTTGAGGGAGACGATTTCGTGTCAACACACGAGATACGTTCATGGTGACTCATCAAACGCACTAACTCGTGCAGTTTGACCCAAAATACTCGAGTATTCTGAGTAATACTCGAGTATTTCGCCCAGATTTTGAAAAATAATTATTTTATTTACTTTCCCTCCAAAACCTTTCCTATAATTGCTTCTAGGTCCCAACCCAGGGACTAATATGCAAAATATACATTTTAGACATTTAAATTATTTATTAAATAATTTCTCACACATAAGCTAGTCATATAAACACATATTTTAATCAAGGATTAATATAGAAACTATTAATTATAATTAAATTATAATTAACATTTTATTAATCGGGGATTAAAATTTTGGGGTGTTACACTACTCCCCCACTTACAAGGAATTTCGTCCCCGAAATTCAACTCATACAAACAAGTCAGGATAATCCTGACGCATCTTATCCTCTAATTCCCAAGATGCTTCTATCACATCTCCATAACTCCAAACGACTTTGACCAAACTAATATCCTTCCCTCTAAGCTGCTTGATTCTTCGATCTTCAATATGAACTGGCACAACTTTGAAGGTTAGGTTCTTATGAATTTCTAAGTCATCAGGTTGGATGCTAAGAACAATGGTGGGGTCATGGACATATTTCTTCAATTGAGACACATGGAATACATTATGGAGGTTAGCTAATGACGGAGGCAAAGCTAATTGATAAGCTACTGGGTCGATTCTTTTGAGAATTTGATAGGGACCAATAAACTTAGGCGATAGTTTCTGGGTTTTCAAGGCTCTACTAACACCTTTGGTTGGTATTATTCTAATGAACACGTGGTCTCCTTCAGCAAACTCTAAGGTTTTTCTCCTTCTATCAGCATAGCTTTTCTGCCTACTCTGAGCTGCCCTCATCTTCTCTTGTATCATTTTGATCTGCTCCGTGGTCTCTTGCACAATATCTGGTCCAATCAGAGAACTCTCCCCCACTTGAAACCAGCATAACGGCGTCTGACACTTTCGTCCATACAGAGCTTCAAATGGTGCAATTCCAATACTCGCGTGATAGCTGTTGTTGTACGTGAATTCCACAAGTGGCAACATTTGTTCCCAATTCCCTCGTTCTTCCAATGCACAAGCTCGCAGAATGTCTTCTAATGACTGAATAGTCCTCTCCGTCTGACCATCCGTCTAGGGGTGGTATGCAGAACTCAGTTTCAACCTTGAACCCAAGGCTCTATGCAGATCTTGCCAGAACTTCGACGTAAACCTCGGATCACGATCAGACACAATGCTCGATGGTACCCCATGAAGACGAACAACTTCCTTGATGTACAATTGAGTGAGCTTTTCCAATGAGTAGCGCATATTCACGGGAATGAAATGCGCTGATTTGGTCAACCGATCCACGATCACCCAGATTGCATCATGACCAGTAGATGTCTTTGGCAATCCCGACATAAAATCCATCGAGATGCTATCCCATTTCCACAACGGGATCTCTAAAGGAAGTAACTCTCCTCCTGGCCTTTGATGTTCCACCTTGGCCTTTTGACATACCAAACAACATGCCACATATTCAGCTACATCTCTCTTCAAACCAGGCCACCAAAATAGCTTATTTAAGTCCTGGTACATTTTAGTGGCACCCGGATGCATGCTCATCTTACTCTTATGCGCTTCATCCAAAATCATCCTTCTTACTTCCAAATCATCAGGCACACAAATCCTCGTTTTAAAGCGAAGGATTCCATCCTTTCCTTCTTGAAATTCCAACGCCTTACCCTCTTGCATCAACTTCCTCTTTTCCATGAGTTTCCCATCCTTGTGTTGCAATTCTCGTATACTTTGCAGAAACTCGTTAGCAATCTGCAGCATCCCCAACTTGATACTTGTCGGTTCCACTTGCATCGTCAGACTCAAATCTCGAAATTCCTCTATCAGTGCCGCTTCTCTGACCATCATCGCACTGATGTGCATTGCCTTTCTACTCAATGTATCCGCCACAACGTTTGCCTTCCCAGGATGATAATGGAGCTCAAACTCATAATCCTTCAAAAACTCCATCCATCGGCGTTGCCTCATATTCAACTCCTTTTGATCAAAGAGGTATTTTAAACTCTTATGGTCACTAAACACCCGGAACGTAGTGCCATAGAGATAGTGCCTCCAGATTTTTAATGCAAACACCACAGCTGCCAACTCCAGATCATGAGTTGGATAGTTCATCTCATGAACTTTTAGCTGTCTCGAAGCGTAAGCGACAACTTGCCCATCTTGCATCAAGACACACCCAAGACCTTGTTTCGACGCGTCACAATACACATCGAAACTCTTCTGTGTATCGGGCAACACCAATACAGGAGACGATGTCAACCTTTCCTTCAACTCCCGAAAACTTCTCTCACACTTCTTATCCCATAGGAACGGTTGATCTTTCCTTGTCAACTTCGTCAGAGGCAGTGCAATCTTCGAGAAACCTTCGATGAACCTTCTATAATACCCAGCCAAACCAAGAAAACTTCTGACTTCCGTGGCCGACTTTGGTTGCTCCCAATGCAAAACCGAACTTACTTTCGTTGGATCAACTGCTATCCCTTTATCTGAAATCACATGCCCCAAAAATTTAATATCCTTCAGCCAGAACTCACACTTTGTAAGTTTGGCGTACAGCTGCTTCTCCTTCAAGATGCTTAACACTATCTTCAAGTGTTCAGCATGCTCCTCCGGGCTTTTAGAGTAAATCAGAATATCATCAATGAACACAACCACGAATGAATCTAAATAAGGTCTAAAGATTCGATTCATGTAGTCCATGAAGATAGCTGGTGCATTAGTCAATCCGAACGGCATCACAACATACTCATAATGTCCGTATCGAGATCGAAATGCAGTCTTAGAGATATCCTCTTCTCTAATTCTGATCTGATGGTACCCCGACCTCAAATCAATCTTGGAAAATACTGAAGCCCCACGCACTTGATCCATAATGTCATCTATCCGTGGCAACGGATACTTGTTCTTGATGGTAACCTTATTAAGTTGTCGGTAGTCGATGCACATCCTCATGCTACCATCTTTCTTCTTGACGAATAAGACAGGAGCACCCCAAGGTGACACGCTTGGTCGAATCATCTGTTTCTGCAGCAACTCCTCAATCTGCTTCTTCATTTCCGCCATTTCCGGTGGTGCCATTCTATAGGGAGCGATAGAAATGGGACCAGCTCTCGGAACTAGATCGATGCCAAATTCTATCTCTCTTCTTGGTGGCAAACCAGGAATCTCGTCAGCAAAAACTTCCGGGAAATCTCTGACAACAGGGATCTCTTCCATCCTCGGACCACTCTCCCCCACCTCGGTGTTGAACAGACATATGTAACCAGAGGGTTTTGGGTTTCTATAGGTCACGAGTCTTCTATCACAATCAATGATCACTTGTTTTGACTTAACCAGTCCATTCCCAAGATCACATCCAATTGTGCTAAGGGTAAGCAGATCAAATCTACTTTAGAGGTTTGTCCTAACACTTCTATACAACAGTTAAGACATGCTCTAGAAACAATTACAGGAGCATTGGTAGGGGTTTCTACCTTAAGAACATAAGGCATTTCAGACACAATCAAGCCTAAGCGGTTTACACATTCATATGAAACAAATGAATGTGTTGCACCGGAGTCAAACAAAACATGCCAAAACTGACCATTAAGCAAGTATTTACCTTGCACCAGATCAGAGGATCGATTCGCTTCCACACCACTAAGGGTGAAGACCCTTCCTTGAGTCACCGATCTATCTGCAACTCCTCTTGAATTGGCCTTGGCTGGCTCCTTGCAATCTCTCGCAAAATGCCCCGGCTTTCCACAATTGAAACATCCACTTGTTCCCCCAGCAAACACAATCATAATGGTTGCGTTTGCACTTGTCGCAGAATGGAGCTTCGCTCCGAAAATTTCTTCCCTCAGAACCACCAACCTTGCCCTTGCCTTTCCCTCTGCGATCATATGGACCTTTACCTCTATTATTGAAACCCTTTCGTCTCTGTGGTCCATATCCTTGATTGTCCTTCTTTTCCACAACTTGCACCTCCTCAGCCTTGGTATCATCTTCATACATCCTACACATATCTACCAATGCAGGGAAACTTTGAATCCGCTGATAGCTGAAAATTGACTTCAACTTTGGCCTCAATCCACCTTCAAACTTGATGCACTTGCTCCTCTCGTCTGGATTGTTCTGGTAGTATGGAGAGTACTTCATCAGCTCTTCAAACCTTGCCGCGTACTCGCCCACATTCATGTTCCCTTGCTTCAACTGCAGAAACTCCACCTCCTTCTTCCTTCTCAGATCCTCAGGAAAATACTTCTGGAGAAACTTCTCCATAAATACTCCCCAACTTATCTCCCTTCCTTCATATTGTAAAAGCTGCATGGTGTGATTCCACCAGTTCTCAGCCTCATCCTCCAGCATATAGGTTGCATATGCCACCTTCTGAGCATCCGAACACTCCAACGTTCTCAAAATCTTGTCCATAGTGTGAATCCATTTGTTGGCTTCCTCCGGTTTAAATCCTCCTTCAAACTTTGGCGGATTGCAGCTCCTAAAATCAGCCAGAGTCTTCGCCTCAGTGTTTCCCATATTACACTGATGAGGCGGGTTAGCCGGTTGAGATGGTTGCTGAGACTGCCTTTGCATGGCTTCCAATACCGTGGTGATTCGCTCCAACATCGCGTTGGTGTGATTTTGGTTTCTAGTTGCCATATTAGACTTGCGCTATGGGCTTACGGTCACATATGTTGAACTAAAGAAACTTCCATTACACCACCTATACTAAGGCTCTATCCTAAGCTTATTAGATCTACAATCAATTGCGTCTTGTACTCAAAAGAGACAAGATACAAACAATTCAGGGTATTCAAACCTTTAACAATCAAAATAACAGCATTCAAGGTAATAAGCGCTTTGGAGATACCTGCTTGATGTTGATGGCTACCTTTCTGGAACCACTTCTACTACTACAGGATCTGACTTTTGCTCTGATACCACTAAGTGTCACACCCTTCGTTATTACCCAAATATAAACTAATAAATATGCTTTTATATTGGATAATATATATGGACTTGTGAGTGTTAAGAAAATAGGTCAATAAAATTTTCTTTTAAAGCGGGTGTACGAATCGTCACTTGAAAGTCTTGGAGAATAAAGTTTATATTATCTCAAAGTCATTGTATCGAGTTCGGCGATTTCTAAAACCTTTTCGCAAATAGAGTAACATTCGATCTTTTAGAAGATATCTTTGTATCAAGTAGTTTAAGCTACCCTTGCTCTATACGATAGAACTGATACCATTTATAGCCGAGCTCTTAAACAGATTAAATCAGAGTAAGCGGAAATTACTGGACTATGCAACTGATAGAATATAAACATAGGTTTTCATAGATATAGAGAATCATAAGTACATAGCCCATGAGTAAAGTCTCCAAGTTTCAAAATATACAAGTCCATCATCAGATCTATATAACAGTGTAACTACAAGCTCTAGAGTGCTCCAAAAGTATATCTACAATATATATATACATAACAAAATGTATAACTCTAGGAATAGTCACATAGATCTGGCAGCATCAGATGGAGTAGTAGTAGCAGTAGTCTCCCAAAAGTAAAGTGAGTAAGGTAGTAGCATCATCATCACAGCAGCAGCAGCAAATCTCCTCCACACACCGGATCCTCAGATCCACACCATACACCATATACATGTACCTAGGGATCGTCGTCCCTCCAGTCACTCCCAGTAGAATGCACGACAGGCTCGCTCCCACTCTCGTCCTCCACCGGATCCTCCTCGATCTCATCCGAAGGAGAGTGTACCCTACCACTGGGTACCGGGTCAGGTGATGGTGAAACCCTGACTGGGCTCCTCGGATCAGATAGGGGAGTCTCCTCGCGGACGACTCTCGAAGTAAAAGGGTGAGAGCGGGTAGGTTGAAAACGAAAACTATGGTAAGAGCGAGCTGGTCGCATGGAAGGTGGTCCATGATAAGTATAAAACGGGGGTACATGCATAGTGTATATGATGGGAATCCTAAACCTACGAGGACGGAATCGCATCAGCGGATTAGGGTGGTAGAATGTGAACTCTACCTCCCCCTCATACACCGCGCGATGGTCCTCATAGATCCATACGCCACTAGGAAGTGGCCGGATCTCGATGCAAGCAATGTAGCGAGACATCACCTACAAGGGCATAGGGGTAAGCAATTCTACTCACATAATCAATAGAGAATAAATCATGCAACATATGAAAGATAATAATGCATCAATTAATAACAATCACAATTAGCATTTAGCAAGTATCAGATGCACATAGGATGTTCACACTTAGTTCAGGTATATCAATTGCATTAGGTGAATGACATGATGCATGACTTTAACTCTCAACTTATCTCCACATTTTCTAAGTCACTCTCTGACGTCCATCCCTGACAACCCAGCACTCCACAGTGCGTTGTATTCCTAGGTATACAACAATTCGTACATTCACCTAGAATGTACACGTCAAGCTTGGTATCCATGCCACCCGAGCATATCCCGTCATCCAAACGGATCGTCATCCAAACGATATATCCATATCGGCATCCACAAAGCCGACCACGTCAACGACGTGTCATCAAGCAAGCGTATTGGCACTCCCAGAGGCCCTCCACATGTTTATCGAAACATGAATACGTCCTACCATCCAAACTCCAGAATGAATGCATTTTAGACTTAGGGGAAATTGATTAATACATTACTTGCCACCTAGGCTTAATTTTCAAAATGGATCGTCACTGAACGATCTATTTGTATTTATCAATTTCTCTAAGTTTTTGATCCCTTGAATTATCCTTAATAATTCCTTAATTAATTAAGTTAGAATTGAAAATGATGTTTTCAGATTCTGGGCATTTTACTCGAGTAAAGTTTAGAATACTCGAGTGTTCTGGAGATTTTCCAGATTACTCGAGTGTTCTTAAGCTTACTCGAGTGTTCATGTCTTTCTGAGGATTTGGGTTTTAATTTCAACAATTTACTCGAGTAGTTCATGAGTTACTCGAGTGTTCTTGGACTTTTCCAGAATACTCGAGTGACTTTGAATGACTCGAGTGTTTGACCTATAACAATTCTCAGTTCATGCCCGATACTCGAGTAAAAAAACAAAATACTCGAGTGTTCTTATGAAATTTACTTTAGTTTGAACACGATTTACTCGAGTACTTTGCCATTTACTCGAGTGTTTCGCAGCTGACAGTATTGAAAACTGGTTTTAACATGCCATTTTCATTTCTACTCAATTTAAGTCCATTTCAGGGATCAACAGAGTTAACATATCATTAATCAAACATGTTACAACACTTATTTCAATTCAAAACACAGAATTGACAGAGAAATCATTGATTATGCACAAAAAGGCATTTTAACAACTCAATACCTCAAATCACACAATAAGCATAATCTTCATGAAACAAAGCTCATTCAGGTTCACATACATGATAACAAACTTGCTCAATACAGATTTAGAGCATGGATTGGTCTCCAAACCAAAGTTCCTATAGAATCTAAGCCCTTAGAGCCTCTTGGTGGCTCTCTAACACATTTAATGGATTTCAAACTCTATCTAGTGAATATACTTACTTCCCCTTACCTCTCAAACTTGAATCAACAGAAAGACTCCAAAGAAAAGCTCTCCAAACCCAGAAATCCACTTGAGCTTCACATGCAGGACAGTTTGAGCACCATACCAAAATTGAATTGGTTTGGACATGAAACAGAGATAAAAATTAGGGAAAACTAGATTTCTAAGCTCTATGCAACATCATCTAACTAAACGAATTGAGTTTGAGACTCAAGAACTCAGGAGCTTACCAGAATCGATGATAGAAGTAAGCTTCAAACACCAACTCCAGCAAGAACAACTTCACTTCAAGACTTTGATTCTCTCAGCTCACCCACTCAATCCTCACGATTTTGGTGTTTATACAAAGCTCGTGATGTGAGCTTTGTATTGGTGTATCACTCGAAGACTAACACTTAGAATTGAAAGAGAATTGAACGAGACGAAATCGAAACCCTAGCTTCTTCAACAATGCAAACCTTAGCCAAAATTCCCACGAATTCGTGGTTGATGGGCTTTTATAGACACAGGGAGACATCATGCGAGTCGACACGAGTGCTTTGAGCTGTTGAGGGAGACGATTTCGTGTCAACACACGAGAATCGTTCATGGTGACTCATCAAACGCACTAACTCGTGCAGTTTGACCCAGAATACTCGAGTATTCTGAGTAATACTCGAGTATTTCGCCCAGATTTTGAAAAATAATTATTTTATTTACTTTCCCTCCAAAACCTTTCCTATAATTGCTTCTAGGTCCCAACCCAGGGACTAATATGCAAAATATACATTTTAGACATTTAAATTATTTATTAAATAATTTCTCACACATAAGCTAGTCATATAAACACATATTTTAATCAAGGCTTAATATAGAAACTATTAATTATAATTAAATTATAATTAACATTTTATTAATCGGGGATTAAAATTTTGGGGTGTTACACAGAACTTCGGGTTCCTAGCCTTTTTATTATATATTGACCATATTCAATGGTATACAACCTATCAAATGCTCTGGGGGCAAGTGTCTAAACATGAAAACACTTCTTTTATATCACCAGCTACAAGAAGCATTTCATAGGTTGTATTCCATTAAACAATGTTAACAAATAAAAGGTTAGGAATCTGATTTTGCTACATGAGATTCAACAACGTTTCCTCATTTGTTACTGAAGTCTTCACATATTTTATGCAATCTGGATTTTACTGTTAAAGTCTTCTGCTAACCCCAATAAATCCTTTGCAACACCACTGAAAGTACGAGCAATGCAATTACCAACTAGGAACTAACCATTAAGGATATGCGAATTCTTTATAAAAATGACCCTTTTTATTATAAGATGAAGCCTTTTTATTGATGACCAAATTCAATCATCAATGGTAAGTTTTTAGTTGGTAATTGCATCGCTCGTAATTTCAGCGGTGCTGCAAAGGATTTAATTTTGGGGTCAGCAGATTTCTTAATCAGTAAAATCCTGATAGCGTAAAATATGTGAGGACTTCTATCAAATGGGGAAACATATTCTTAAATCTCAAGCAGCAACTTCAAGTTCCTAGCCTTTTTATTATTGACCAAATTCAATGGAATACAACCTATCAAATGCTCCGGGGACAAGTGACTAAAGATGAAAATACTTCTTTTATATCATCTGCTACCAGAAGCATTTTATAGGTTGTATTCCATTAAACTATGTCAACAATTAAAAGGTTAGGATTCTAATGTTGTTGCAATAGATTTAACAATGTTTCCTCATTTGTTACTGAAGTCTTCAAATATTTTATGCTATCTGGATTTCAGTGCTTAAGTCTTCTGCTAACCTCAATAAATCCTTTGCAACACCGCAGAAAGTACGAGCAATGCTATTACCAACTAGCAACTAACCATTAAGGATATGCGAAATCTTTATAAGAAGGAGGCTTTTTATTATAAGAATGAGCCTTTTTGTTGATGACTAAATTCAATCCTCAATGGTCAAGTTTTAGTTGGTAATTGCATCGCACGTACTTTCAGCGGTGTTGCAAAGAATTTATCGGGGTTAGAAAATTTCTTAATAAGTAAAATCCAGAAAGCGTAAAATATGTGACGACATCAATAACAAATGAGGAAACATTCTTATTATTGACCAAATTCAATGGAATACAACCTATCAAATGCTCTTGGGACAAGTGTCCAAACATGAAAACACTTCCTTTATATCAGCAGCTACCAGAATCGTTTCATAGGTTGTATTCCATTGAACATGGTCAACAATTAAAAGGTTAGGAATCCGATGTTGCTGCAAGAGATTTAAGAATATTTCCTCATTTGTTACTGATGTCTTCACATATTTGATGCTATCTGGATTTTACTGATTAAGTCTTCAGCTAACTCCAATAATAAATCCTTTGCAACACGAGTGATGTAATTACCAACTAGCAACTAACCATTAAGTATGTGACCAAATCAATCCTCAATGGACAGTTTTTAGTTGGTAATTGCACCACTCGTACTTTCAACGGTGTTGCGGGGTCAGCAGATTTCTTAATAAGTAAAATCCAGATACCGTAAAATATGGGAAGACTTCAGTATCAAATGGGGAAACATTCTTAAATCTCAAGTAGCAACTTCGGGTTCCTAACCTTTTTATTATTGACCAAATTCAATATAATACAACCTATCAAATGCTCCAGGGACAAGTAGTGTCCAAACATGAAAACACTTCTTTTATATCAACAGCTACAAGAAGCATATTTACTTCTCAAAATAGATAACTTTCATTTTATAAAATTAATTTATCCTTCCTAAACTATAAAAACCGAATCATACGTAATTAAAACAAACCAAATTTTATAATGATTCCCCTACATGACCGAAGCAAGCAAGAAAATAACATAAAAATTGCTAAACAATTTTCATTACTCAAATCAACAATTCACTTAAGGATCTTAAAATGCATGAACTAAAAATACTCATTCAAGCCTATTGTTCTTGAAATATTAACATGCTTGGCACTTAAACACTTAACACAACTAACAAATCTTAGTTTAATTTCTAATCACATGCATGTAAACACTAATCACCTCAAATACTTGCATGCCTAAAATATAATCATCACATAATTTTATTTTCATCAAACTAAATCTCTAACATATTTATGCATGTCACGACTGAATTCTCTAAGAAAGCAAAGATCATCATTTTATTAGTGTAACACCCCAAATTTCGTCTTCCGAATAAATGTTAGTAAAATGGTTTTATATATAAATAATGATTTCATGTTTGATTTGGATATATATTCATTATAAGTATTATGTGAAAATATTTTATGATGAGGTTTTTCCATAAAATATTAAATTTTGCAATTAAGTCCTTGGGAAGGACCTAAAAACAATAATGGAAGGTCTTTTGGGGTTAAAATTAATTAAACAAAGTTTTTAGTGAAAACTGGTCAAAATACTCGAGTATTTTTGAAAATACTCGAGTATTCTGGCAGTGTTGCACGAGTTAGTGCGTTTGGTGAGTCACCACCACCGAGTCACCGCCGTTTGACACGATTTCAACCCCGAGCCACGTCCTATGACTCGTGGCGCCTTTCATGCAAACATTTCCATTATCTATTCATCCTTCTAAGAGAAGGATTTGACCAATTCCTCAACTTTTTGGTATAAAACTCAATCCTTGAAGTTCAGAAACGAGTTTTAGGGTTCTTGAATTCCAATTCTCAATTCGTCTTCGTTTCCGAATCTCATAGAACAAACCATACACCATTTCGAAGCTCGCATCCAGAGCTTTGAAAAGCACCAAAAATCGTGAGCTAAGGTTGAGTGTGTGAGGAGTAATGAGCTCTGCAATAGAGAGTTCGAAATCTGCCAAGAACTAGAATGTTGTTCAGACCCGTCACCTTCTTGTCTTCGATTCTCTCTCCTCCTTGAGAGTTACCTCACGCCTGATATACCATTGGAAATCCCTTTAAACGAGCTTCGATTTGATACCAAGTTTGTTAGATTTGAGTTCCTGGATGAAAAGTTATGGGCCTTCAAAGTTAGGGGTTGAAATCTGCCAAACTAGATTTTCAGATTCAGAGAGCCGACTTTGAGCTTCAATTGTGGTAAGCTCAAGCTCCCTTTTGGTCTGAAACTTATTGGTTTTCAAAGTTCATGCTACAGAGAACATAGTCTAACCAATTTCCCCAATTTTTATGCATGATTCGAATGTCGATTGATGTGGTTTTGAACCTCTGCTGAAACTGTTATGCAAGTTCGGGTGGGAAGTGGTTAGAACATTTGGTTGTTGTTCTTTGTGGAGCTTTTGTTCAAGAAAGACCCTAAGGTATGGGGGAGGCTTACCATTTGCTAGAATAAGAATAAATTGCATTAGAAAGTAGGAGGAGTCACCATGAGACTCTAAGGGCATAGATTGAAATAGGAATATGGCTTGGAGGCCAATCTGAGGAATGCTGCATGCTAAGGCAAGTTTATTTGGTTGCATATGAGCTAAATCAATGCTGAAATTATGCCAAAAATGAGTAGAATTGAAATTGGTACTTTAAGTTGCATAATATGTGATTTTCATGCATAATTGATGAATGATTATGATTTTCTGTGAGTTGATGCAATCTCTGTGTTGAGATAAGTTTTAAATGTGTAAACAAAGTTTTGTTGATCATTGGTTTAAGTTAGAGTTGGTTAGAATTGAAAATGGTATGTTAAAACCAAGTTGTAGTGCATCTGCTGTAAAAAATACTCGAGTATTTGGTAAAACACTCGAGTATTTTCTGATGCAAGCTTCCCAGAAGATCACGAAATACTCTAGTATTTTGTAAAATACTCTAGTATTCTGGGCTGCAAAATACTCTAGTATTCTGTGAAATACTCTAGTATTTTGGGCTGAAAAATACTCTAGTATTTTGTGAAACACTCAAGTATTTTGGGCTGGAAAATACTCTAGTATTTTGTGAAACACTCAAGTATTTTGGGGCTGAAAAATACTCTAGTATTTTGTGAAATACTCAAGTATTCTGAACTGTAAACTACTCGAGTATTTTGTGAAATACTCGAGTATTCTGGGCAGTCTGATAAACAATTTCATGAAATTGAAGAACTACTCGAGTATTGAAGCTACTACTCGAGTCTTTTACTAAAATCTTGAGAAAACACCATTTTTAATCTAACCACTTCCATTTAAACCTAATGACACTTAAAGGGAATAATGTGATACTTCCTTTAATAAATCCCATAATTCCTACGCATGGAAATTGATATATCTCATTGATGAATTCATTACATATTGTATACGATGAGATTAACGAATAATCTTGAGGGAATACTTGCATGCATTCATGCACAGTGAACGGTGATGAGTTATCGTTGTGTCATGTTTTTGGAACATGAGGAGGGCCTCTGGGAGTGCCAAATGTTACTACTTGCTCAATGACACATTGAGGTGGACAATGTGGGCAGTATGTGGTATACTGTTGGTTTGATGGTTCAACGGTGTGTTGCACACAAGTGGTAAGGTTTACGTTTTGGCGACGTGGCGTTCATCAGACATGGTGACGTTGTTTACCACCTCTGTTGCGTTACACAAGTGATAAGGTTTACGTCCTTAGGCGACGTGACCTTCATCAGATGTGGTGACGTTTTTTATCACACCCGTTGTTTGTTGAGAAGGGTGTGGTGCACACAAGTGATAAGGTTTACGTCCTTAGGCGACGTGACGTTCATTAGACATGGTGACGTTATTTATCACCTCTGTTGTGTATCACAAGTGATAAGGTTTACGTCCTTAGGCGACGTGACGTTCATCAGATGTGGTGACGTTTTTTATCACACCCAGTGCATATTGAAAAGTGATAGGTTTACGTCCTTGGGCGACGTGACGTTCACCAGATAGTGTGACGTCTTTATCACTTCTGAGCAAGTACGCCATATGTTTGAAATCGTATTATTTGTATTCTGGGAATACAATGGTGTTATGGAAGGACGTTCATCTGAGTGATTAGTTGAAGAATCTCAGGAATCGAGAGATGGGAAGCATGCATCATTCTACCTTTTTGGAAAGAGAAATAAATGAAATAGCGGGTGCTCATGTTTATGCATTTCTATCATGATGGGTGCTTACTTGTGGATGTTAGGACTTTATTCTTATTTGATAATGCGAATGTATAAGCTTACCCCTGCCCTTAATAGGTTTTGACCAGGTACCTAGACTACCTAGAGATTAAAGGAATTGGATGACCCTTAAGTTCATGAAGTACTAAGTCATCATGGGATAGAGACTCTTTTGTACAACTCTGAGGACTCAACCAGATGGACGAAGGGATGAAGAACCAGTGACCAGCTCTGGAACGTCTCTATTTTTGATAATGGAAACAATGTATATATTTTGAGAGATGTATCCAAAAGGAAACCTAGTTTTCATACCTTAATATAATTGTGGTACACATAGAATTTATATACCTGATTTTATGAGTCAATGATCTATTTTAATATATTCCGCTCACTCTGATTTTATCGTTCGGCACGAAGGAAGATTTGTTAAAGTTGATTTCCTGAGATGACCTAGTAACTAAGTTATTTTCGAAAGCTATTTTGTTCTACAAAGGTTATCTCAAAAGGATTCTAAAATGTTCAACAAATAATTAATCCTTCTATCGAATTTAATTCCAATACATGGTTTAAATTTGAGTACCACATTAATTATGTTTTGGAAAAATTTTCATACTCAAACTTTTCCAACATGTTTCAATAATAAGTGAAATTCTTTTTAAGAAACGAGGGATGTAACAATTAACATGCAACATGTGACACCCTTCTTACTACCTCAAGTTTAATATAGTAATTAAACTATCTTATCAGATAATATATGGACTTGTAAGTATATAAGAAAATGTGGAAATAAAAATTATTTTCTTTAAACGGGTGCACAAACCAAAACTTGGAATTCTTGGAGAAGAAATTCTAAATCATTTTAACTCAGTTGTATTGAGTTCGGCAATCTCTAAAACCTTTTCATAAGCGGAATAGCATTCGTATTTGAAATCGTCTTTATATGATAGAAAGTAAATGGAGCTATCCTTTTCGGACTATGCAACTAATAGTGTGACGACCCAACTTTTATTCCAAAGTAAAATATTTATATTTAGAAAATACGACCATATTTTTTTTTCCTGTGAAACTAAAAGTCAGTCATCATCCATTATCAAATCTTGCGGAATTATATAAACATCGAGTAATGAAGACAAGTGAAGTAACATCATATTTCATTCATATTAAAACGGTTACATACCACATTCTTCCTTTAAACAAAATACATAATTACTTGATTTAACACTCTAGGCCATTACATTATATTACATATATTACAACAAAATTCATAATAACCTAGAGCATATGGTTCATGACTCAAAATATAAAATAGTATAGATAAGAGAAAACCTGATGGATCATATCATTCACATTCCACCCCACAACTTAACTCAGTCGTCAGTTCCCCACTGACTTCCAGTTGAGTTGTCCATAAAGTCATCCACCATCTGATTCGCATTATCCACCGGATCCTCATCCTCGATTGGGTCCTCCTCTTCCTCTTCCTCCTCCTCTTGTGCCGAATCATCGGGAACGTATATCGGAGTTCGGGATCGAACTCGAGGGGAAGGACAAGGACAAGCAGGAACCTCTAGGATGATTCTTTCTGAGGAGAGTGTTGGACTCGGTGGGATAGTGCGTCTCGGAAAACGTCTTGGTGGTGGTGGAGTGGTTCCATTTCGCATAACAAAATTTGGCGGAATGTGCATGATGTAAACCATTGGGATGCTCGATCTAAGCGGACGCATACGGGAATATGGGTTAGGATGGTGGAAGATAACTTCCACATCCCCCTCATATGTAGCCCTATGGTCCTCAAAATTCCACTCCCCATTAGGGAGCAGCCTCATCTCCACGCAGAACATGTTCCTCGCCATCACCTACACAAGGGACTGGGAGTGAGTCATAGCTAAAAGCAATAACGAATGAGTATAACAGTGGCTAGTGTAAGATCCATGAAGAATGTTTTGATAAATGCCAAAAGGTTTTGAACAAGCTACAAGTGTGTTGATCAAGTTCAAGCTCAACAAGCAACAACAAACATCAAGTTATGAAGAGAGAGCCAACTCATGAAGACTTAGTTTGGTAGTTTATGTTTTATTGTTTTATCTTTTGCCTCACAAGTCTTTTAGTTTATGAGTTTGGGTAGAATTTATTAGAGGGTAGTGAATCTCTTTTGATTGCATGATTATATCATATTTTGAGTATTCACTTTGCCTAAAATCAATAGGTGGCTTAAAGGTTTGAAAGAAAAGGTTTAGTTTTTGAGAAAACAAGTTTTAAGTGATTTTTAATGTTAATAATCGATTAACAGATTTTGATAATTGATTAACAGTGTATTTTGAACCGATAATCGATTAACAAACTTTTGATAATCGATTATCTGAACTTTTACTCGAGTAAAACCTTTTTCACTCGAGTGAAATTTATGCAGCTTTCGTATTACTCGAGTAACACTCATTTCACTCGAGTAACTTGATCAGATATGGTTTTTTAAATACGTTTTTCACTTCTCAAAAGCCATTCTAAGTGCTCCAACTTTTGGGTATTCTATATAAACCTTTTCCTAATCATTTCTATCATCTAGAATCATTTTGATACACAATTTTACAAAGAATCAAAGCCACACTATTCTCTCTCACTCTCTCAAGATCAAAGCTCTCATTTTTATATTCTTTGATCAAGAACCTTGAATCTCTCATGTTGATATTTCATAGCTTTTGAAAGAGATTCATAGGATTGTTTTTGTTTTCTGTTGAGTTGTAATCATTGCAAGAGGCAAACATTCTACAACAAAGGAAGCCTTGATTTTGTGAATCAAGCAAGTTTAGTTGAAAGTCTTGAAGAAGCATTTCATCAAGCATTTGGAAGGCACTTTGAAGAATCTCAAAGTACTTGGAAGTCTTGTGAGTGAAGCAAGCAAAGAAGACTTGTTGTGGGGTTATCAACAAGCAAGTAGAGGTTAGATTAGATATCAATAGGGTTACAAGGCAAGGGTGTGGTATCTCTTGTAGGCTAGCAAGAAGGGAGTCTTGTGAGGCATTTACTTGTAATTTGAGAAACTCTAATTCCTCATAGTGAAGAATCTCTCTTGGTTGAAGAGGGGACTGGAGTAGCTTTCAAGTGGATGAAAGTGAACCAGGATAAATCACTGTGTCGTATCTCTAAACTCTCTACTCTTTACAATTCTTGTTATTAATTGTGTTCTTGATTGAAAACCTAGAAAAAGTGATTTTTCTATATTTGATTGAATTGAATCTTTATTGTGCAAAATTGATAAAGGGAAAATCATTTTCATAACCTAGGTGAATCAATAAGAATATTGGTGTTGATTGTTTCCGCTTAATCTCTGATCATATAATATTTGTTAATTGATTGATTTTCATTGGTTTTAATTGTTTAGATTTGTTTCTTGCGAAAATCTTTCAAAGTTTCTATAACACTTATTCAACCCCCCCCCCCTTCTAGGTGTTCTCCTAGTGTTCCTAGTTATTTCACCCACCGAGTGTAGTTTTCCAACAGCTAGAAATAACAAGCACAAGTTATCATGTAGCAATAATAAATGCATATGTACATGCTCAAACTGTCTTTTATAATATCTCGATTAGTGTCGTGATGCATGCCTACTCCACATTCATGCTACACGGTTTGGCATCCGAGTATCTCAGGCTCGGGATATTCTCAATCCTATGGTTCATCAAACCGGAGCGATTCATATTCAAGCATCACGATCGATGGGAACTCGATCTTCCTAGCATCCTTGTGCCAGGGATATTCTGATTTAACCTTACCGAAGTTCCGAATCTAGATCGGAGCAACTCCTTCTCCATGCATGATAATGCCACACAAGCTTTTCTCATTATTTTTTTTACTTTCTCTTATTCTTTAATCACATCCTTGAACATCATGTCTCCAATATAGAGACCCAAAGTTCGTAATCCTTCTCAATCTCAAATTCATCTTTTCTTTTGGCATTAACTGGTGCTAGTGCTTTTCTGAAAATTCCATCAGCGGTCCAGCCACTTTGTGATGGTTTTATATGATAGGAGTTTAATCATTTTATTATTAATTAATGCAACGACCCCATTTAGGACTCCCAAAATATCAACGAAGTGGGTAAAGACTTCCACTGGGACGTGGGAAAAATAATCAACCAAATGGGTGTACGCACTTCCATTGGGACATCCTGTCCGAATACATCAACCACTGAATAAAATTCCAGTAGGACTCATCCAGGATAAAAATCTACCAATGGGAATCAAATAAACTTATACATTTATCTGTTGGGACTCCTGTCCGAATATATCAACCACTGAATAAAATTCCAGTAGGACTGTTTCAGGATAATAATCAACCAACGGGATAAAAGGAAATAATTAGAATTTAATAATATAGGAGATTAGACGAGTTAATCTTTAATGAAATTATAGAAAAGTAAGATTTTTCTGAAAATTCTTTGAATTACTCGAGTAGTTCTTGCCTACTCGAGTGTTCTTATGAATTTACTCGAGTCCTTAAGAAATACTCGAGTGTTCTTCAATTTTTCCAGAATACTCGAGTCCTCCTTAATTTACTCGAGTGTTTTTACTGCAACAGCACCAGTTTTTGCACCTTTCAATGTCAATTCGAATTCCTTGCTTTGTATTTCCATTCTTATGCAAAACAGAGGCATAAACACATATACTGAACATGTTAGAACACATAAACAAGTATATAACAACATAAATCAACATCAAATCACAGAATCAATATAAACTTAGAACATAACCATTTCAACATATGAAATTCATTTTTACTCGATTTTAACTTCGAAAATTTATCCAGTATGCATTATTAAGTCCTTTTGAACTTGTTTAAATCCGAAAACCTCAGGTTTATGACCTCTAAGTCATATTCCCAATTCCAACTTCATCCCTTGTTGAACCTTGTGAGGTTCCTACATTTCTAGCTTGAGATTACTCATTCTAGCAATTAGATAACTCCTCCCTTACCTCAGAGAAGCTAAACAACAGATTAAACAACAAGGAAATTGGCTGGATCAAAAATTCGAATTCTGGGCTTGTGAAAAAGGGGTTGAACAGGCTGACTTTAGCCACAGATTTCACCACGGATTTGGCATGAAAAAGAGTGAAACAAGTTAGTTTAACAAACTAGGATATACTTACTCCAATCAGGAACAATTTTGACACAAAAAGGGTTTCTGAAATTGCCAAACGAACTCAATGAAGATGAATACTTGATGCTGAAAACTACTCTGTTTCTCAGCTTTGAACCTCAAACTTTGAAGGTCTGGAACTCGAACTACAGGGGCTTATTTGAAGTGATTCTTGATTCTAATTCAAAGATGGAACTAGAACCTTGAGTTGTGTTTTGGTTTCGAAGGATTTGATTGAGAAACGAAGGAGAAATCAATGAACAAAGAGTGCTTCTGAGAAACTGAAATTTGGGTTTTGGGATGATTAAGGTGTTGAATGCTTCAACTAAGCACTCATTTATAGCCTAGGAATGCTTCAAGTCAAAGTAAAGTCCAGCTCTACGCTTGAAGATTCGAGAAACCGCGTTTTGGTGCGAAAATTAAATGAAAACCGACTTATACACTTTCAGGTCTGTAGGAAATACTCAAGTGTTTTCAAATATACTCGAGTGTTTATTTAAAAATTCAAATTTCCAAACAGATACTTATAATACTCGAGTCTTACCTAAAGTACTCGAGTGTTTTTGCTAAAATAGGAAAAATTAACTATTTTAATGATACTAATATTGATAAAATACTTTTATTTCATATATTAAAATATAGGACCTTACAAATAGAAATATAACATAGACTTTATATACATATATAAATAAAAAGTTAGGTGATACATAGTCCAAGCATAAGTCATGTCTCCAAGATCCATAACACAAGTCCATAACAGATCTATGCTCAAAATAAAACCATAGCCCTAGAGTACTCATAGTATATCTACAATATGTACATCTCAAAAATATAGACTCTAGAGGTGGTCACATAGATCTGGCAGCATCAGTAGTAGCAGTGATAGTAGCAGAAATCTCCAAGTAGCAAAAGAAACATCCCCATCAACAGCAGCAGCAGAATCTCCTCCATGGCATCTCCACATCGGATCCCCTGATCCTCATCATACACCCTATACACATACCTAGGGATCATCATCCCTCCACTGACTCCCGGTGGAATGAACGACAGGCTCGCCTCCGCTCTCATCCTCCACGGGATCCTCCTCGATCTCATCCGATGGAGAGTGTACCCTACCACTGGGTACGGGGTCAGGAGATGGTGTGACCCTGACTGGACTCCTCGGATCAGAAGGGGGAGTATCCTCGCGGACGACTCTCGAGGAAAAGGGTGTGAGCGGGTAGGTCTGAAACGAAAACTATGATAAGAGCGAGCTGGCCGTATGGGAGGTTGTCCATGATATGTGTAAAACGGGGGTACATGCATAGTTTATATGATGGGAATCCTAAATCTACGAGGACGAAATCGAATCAACGGGTTCGGGTGGTAGAAGGTAATCTCTACCTCTCCCTCGAACACCGCGCGATGGTCCTCATAGATCCATGTGCCACTAGGAAGTGGCCGGATCTCGATGCAAGCGATGTAGCGAGACATCACCTACAAGGGCATAGGGGTAAGCAATTCTATACACATAATCAATAGAGCAGAAATGTACAATGTGTAAATATGCAGCAATGAACAGCAATCACATTTAGCACTTAGCATTTATTGAATGCAAGTAGAATGCTCACACTTGTTTAATTTATCACAGTTAATTTAAATGAATGGTATGATGCATGAATTTAGCTCTCAAACCTATCTCCATAAATCTATGTCACTCTCTGACGTCCATCCCTGACAACCCAGCACTCACCAGTGCGTTGTATTCCTAGGTATACAACATTTCGTACATTCACCAAGAATGTACACGACAAGCTTGGAATCCGTGCCACCCGAGCACCTCCCGTCATCCAAACGGACCGTCATCCAAACGGTATAACCATATCGGCATCCACTAAGCCGACCACGTCTTCAACGTGTCATCAAGCAAGCGTATTGGCACTCCCAGAGGCCCTCCTCATGTTACTAATACATGATAAACGACCTACCATCCAACTCCAAATGAATGCATCATCTTTAAGCTTAAAGGAAATTGGTTAATATATAACGTGCCACCTGAGCACATCCCGTCATCCAAACGGTACACTTATATTAATCAATTTCTTTTAAGTCTAGATCCCTTGGATTATTGTTGTTCAATTATTAATTAAATGATTCAGAATTGAAATGGTATTTTTAAGATTTTGGGGTGAATTACACGAGTGTTCTTCAGAAGACTCGAGTGTTCTTCAAACTATTTCCAGATTACTCGAGTGTTCTTCAAACTACTCGAGTGTTCATGTCTTTCTGGGATTTGGGTTTCAGATTCATAAAAATACTCGAGTGATTCATGAGTTACTCGAGTGTTCTTCAGCATTTCCAGAATACTCGAGTGACCCCTGCATTACTCGAGTGGTTTACCTTAACATATCCCATGCAACACTCGATTACTCGAGTGCTGGGCATGGTACTCGAGTGTTCTTGCTCAAAATACATTGTTTTGCCAAAATTTTACTCGAGTAACCAGCCTAATACTCGAGTGTTTTATTGCAGAACAGACTGAGATCTTGGTTTTAACACACCATTTTCAATCCTAATCATTTTTAGTCCAATCCAATGATCAACAGAGTTCATATACCACATAATGAACATGTCACAACACTCAATTCATATCAAATTACAGATTTGACAGAGAATCAATCATTAATGCATAAAACATATAATTTCACAACTTAACACCTCAAATTGCAAAATAATCAACAAACTCATAAAATAGTGTTTATTATAGCTTGCATGCATCATGAGAAACATGCTCCAAATAACCATAGAGCGTAACTTGGTCTCCAAACCAAAGTTCCTATTCAATCTAAGCCCTTAGAGCCTCTTGGTGGCTCTCTAATGAAAATAATGAAATTCAAACTCTATCTAGTGCATAAAACAACTTCCCCTTACCTCTCAGACGTATAGCAACAGAGAATTCCCAAGAGAAAGCTCTCCAACCCCAGAAACCACTTTGAGCATCACATGCAGGACAGTTTGAGTGCATCACCAAAATTGAATTGGTTTACATGGAAAACAGAGATAACAATTGGGGAAATTAGATTTTCTGGACTCTATGCAACACATACTAACTAGAGAAATCGAATTTGAGACTCAGAGACTCGTGAGCTTAACAGAAATCAGAATCAAAGTAGGCTCCAGACAAAAACTTGACAAAGAACAGCTCCACTTCCAAGCCTTGATTGTTCCACCACACTCACTCAAACCTCACGATTTTGGTGTTTATACAAAGCTCGTGATGTGAGCTTTGTATTCGTGTATGATTTGTTACTCAATTTGACTCAGAGAAGGAGAATCGAAGGGAGTAAATCAAGAACCCTAACTTGCTCAACAACCCAAGCTTTGCCAAAATTCTTCACGAATTCGGTGTTGATAGGCTTAAATAGGAGGGGAGAAGGCTCATGCAGGTCGACACGACCTCCATAGACGTGGAGTGGTGGTGATTTCGTGTCAACGACACGAAATCGTTGGTGGTGACTCACCAAACGCACTAACTTGTGCAACTCTGTCCAGAATACTCGAGTATTTCAGAAAATACTCGAGTATTTTGCTCAGTTTTTGAAAAATAATTATTTTATTTACTTTCCCTCCAAAATCTTTCCTATTTTTACTTCTAGGTCCCAACCCAGGGACTAATATGCAAAATATTTATTTCATGCATAATTATATTAATTAAATAAATTCAAACACATCTCCCAAATACATAAAACAGAATTTTAATCAAGGATTAAAATAGAAATCATTAATTATAATTAATTTTATAATTAACATTTCATTAATCGGGGATTAAAATTTTGGGGTGTTACACTACTCCCCCACTTACAAGGAATTTCGTCCCCGAAATTCAACTTATACAAACAACTCAGGATAGTCCTGACGCATCTTATCCTCTAATTCCCAAGATGCTTCCATCACATCGCCACAAACCCAGACGACTTTGACCAAACGAATATCCTTTCCTCTAAGCTGTTTGATTCTTCGATCTTCAATACGAATAGGCATAGCTTCGAAGGTTAGGTCATCATGAATTTCTAGGTCATCAGGTTGGATTCTAAGGACAATGGTGGGGTCATGGACATACCTTTTTAACTGAGACACATGGAATACATTATGAAGATTAGCTAAGGACGGGAGCAGAGCTAATTGATAGGCTACTGGGCCGACTCTTTTAAGAATTTGTTAGGGACCAATAAACTTAGGTGATAGTTTCTGGGTTTTCAAGGCTCTACTAACACCTTTGGTTGGTACTATTCTAATGAACACATGGTCTCCTTCAGCAAATTCTAAGGGTTTCCTTCTTCTATCAGCATAGCTTTTCTGCCTACTCTGAGCCATCTTCATCTTCTCTTGTATCATCTTGATCTGTTCTGTGGTCTCTTGCACAAAGTCTGGTCCAACCAGAGAACTCTCCCCCACTTGAAACCAGCACAACGGTGTCTGACACTTTCTTCCATATAAAGCTTCAAATGGTGCCATTCCAATGCTCGCGTGGAAACTGTTGTTGTAAGTGAATTCCACGAGCGGCAACATTTGTTCCCAATTTCCTTGTCCTTCCAAAACACAAGCTCTTAAAATATCCTCCAATGACTGAATAGTCCTTTCCGTTTGACCATCAGTCTGAGGATGGTATGCAGAACTCAGCTTCAATCTTGAACCCAAGGCTCTATGTAGATCTTGTCAAAACTTCAATGTGAACCTCGGATCGCGGTCTGACACAATGCTTGATGGTATCCCATGCAGACGAACAACTTCCTTGATGTACAACTGAGTGAGTTTCTCCAGAGAGTAGTGCATATTAATGGGGATAAAATGCGCTGACTTGGTCAAACGATCCACAATCACCCAGATTGCATCATGACCATAGGCTGTCCTTGGCAAACCTAACACGAAATCCATTGAGATACTATCCCATTTCCATAATGGAATTTCCAAGGGAAGTAACTCTCCACCTGGCCTTTGATGTTCCACTTTCGCCTTCTGACACACCAAACAACATGCCACGTACCTAGCCACGTCTTTCTTTAAACCAGGCCACCAAAATACCTTCTTTAGGTCCTGATACATTTTGGTAGCTCCCGGATGCATACTCATCTTGCTTTTATGTGCTTCATCCAAAATCATTCTTCTTATCTCCAGATTATCAGGCACACAAATCCTTGCTTTAAAGCGAAGGATTCCATCTCTTCCTTCTTGAAATTCCAACTCCTTGCCTTCTTCCATAAGCTTCTTCTTTTCTTTAAGTCCCTCATCTTTATGTTGCAATTCCCGAATTCTTTGCAGAAATTCATTAGTAATCTGCAACATCCCCATCTTGATACTTGTCTGCTCCACTTGTATTGCCAAGCTCAGATCTCAAAATTCTTCTATCAATGCAGCTTCTCTGACCATCATTGCACTGATATGCATTGCCTTTCGACTCAACGCATCAGCCACCACGTTTGCCTTCCCAGGATGGTAATGAAGTTCGAACTCATAATCCTTCAAGAACTCCATCCATCGGCGTTGCCTCATATTCAACTCCTTCTGATCAAAGAGATACTTTAAACTCTTATGGTCACTAAACACCCGGAATGTAGTGCCATAGAGATAGTGTCTCCAGATTTTTAGAGCGAAAACGACCGCTGCCAGCTCTAGATCATGAGTTTGATAGTTCATTTCATGAACTTTTAGCTGTCTCGAGGCGTAAGCAACTACTTTTCCTTCCTGCATCAAAACACTCCCAAGACCTTGTTTCGATGCGTCACAATACACCTCAAAACTCTGCTGTGGGTTAGGCAAAACCAACACAGGAGATGACGTCAACCTTTCCTTCAACTCTTGAAAACTCCTTTCACACTTCTCATCCCAGATGAAAGGTTGATCCTTCCGAGTCAACTTTGTCAAAGGTAGTGCAATCTTTGAGAAACCTTCTATAAATCTTCTATAATAACCAGCCAAACCAAGAAAGCTTCTCACCTCTATGACCGACTTCGGCTGTTCCCATTGCAACACTGAACTTACTTTATCCGGGTCAACCGCTATTCCCTTGCTTGAAATCACATGCCCCAAAAACTTAACCTCCTCCAGCCAGAACTCACACTTTGTAAGTTTGGCGTACGACTGCTTCTCCTTCAGAATACTCAACACTATCCTCAAGTGTTCAGCATGCTCCTCCGGCCTCTTAGAGTAGATAAGGATATCGTCAATGAACACATCCACGAATGAATCTAGATAAGGTCTAAAGATTCGATTCATGTAGTCCATGAAAATAGCTGGTGCATTGGTCAATCCGAACGGCATCACAACGTACTCATAATGCCCATATCGGGATCGAAATGCAGTCTTAGAGATGTCCTCTTCTCTAATTCTGATCTGATGATATCCCGACCTCAAATCCATCTTGGAAAATATCGAAGCCCCACAAACTAGATCCATAAGGTCATCGATCCTTGGCAATGGATACTTGTTCTTGATTGTGACCTTATTCAGCTGCCGGTAGTCGATGCACATCCTCATACTACCATCTTTCTTCTTGACGAACAGAACCGGAGCACCCCAAGGTGACACACTTGGTCGGATCATCTGCTTCTGCAATAGCTCCTCGATCTGCTTCTTCATTTCAGCCATTTCCGGTGGTGCCATTCTATAAGGAGCGATAGAAATGGGACCAGCTCCCGGAACTAGGTCGATGCCAAATTCAATTTCTCTTCTTGGTGGCAAACCAGGGATCTCATCAGCAAATACCTCCGGGAAGTCTCTAACAACAGGAATCTCTTCCAACCTCGGACCATTCTCCTTTAATTCAGTGTTGAACAGACACATGTAGCCGGAGGGTTTTGGGTTTCTATAGGTCACTATCTTCTTATCACAATCGATGATCACTTGGTTTTGACTTAACCAGTCCATCCCCAAGATCACATCCAATTGTGCTAAGGGTATACATATTAAATCTACCCTAGAGGTTTGTCCTAACACTTCTATACAACAGTTAAGACATGCTCTAGAAACAACTACAGGAGCATTAGTAGGGGTTTCTACTTTCAGAGTATATGGCAATTCAAACATAGATAAACCCAAACGATCTACACATTCATATGAAACAAATGAATGCGTTGCACCAGAATCAAACAAGACATTACAGAGCTAACCATTTAGCAAGTATTTACCTTGCACCAGATCAGAAGATCGGCTTGCTTCCATACCACTAAGAGTGAAAACCCTTCCTTGAGCCATAGGCCTATCCGCAGTCCCTCTTGAATTAGCTTTGACCGGTTCCTTGCAGTCTCTCGCAAAGTGTCCCGGTTTTCCACAGTTGAAACATCCACTTGTTCCCCAACAAACACGGCCATAATGATGGCGCTTGCACTTGTCACAAAATGGAGCCTCGCTCCGAAAATTTCTTCCATCCGAACCACCAACCTTCCCCTTGCCTTTCCCTCGGCAATCGTACGGACCCTTGCCTCGGTTGTTGAAACCTTTCCGCTTCTGAGGTCCATAATTCTGGTTGTCCTTTCTTTCTGAGACTTGTAACTCTTCAGTTTTCTTGTCATCTTCATACATCCTACACATGTCCACGAGGGCAGGAAAACTTTGAATCCGTTGATAGCTAAAGATCGACTTCAACTTGGGCCTCAAACCTCCCTCAAACTTGATACACTTGCTCCTTTCGTCGGGGTTGTTCTGATAGTAGGGAGAGTACTTCATCAATTCCTCGAACTTGGCCGCGTACTCACCCACACTCATATTCCCTTGTTTCAGCTGTAAGAATTCCACCTCTTTCTTCCTCCTTAGATCTTCAGGGAAGTATTTATTGAGAAAATTCTCCATAAATACACCCCAATTCACATCCCTTCCTTCATAATGCAGAAGCTGAACCGTGTGATTCCACCAATTCTCAGCTTCGTCTTCTAGTATGTAGACAGCATATGCCACCTTCTGAGCTTCTGTGCAATCCAGGGTTCTCAGAATCTTGTCCATGGTATGAATCCACTTGTTGGCCTCCTCAGGTCTAAATCCTCCTTCAAACTTAGGTGGATTACAACACCTAAAATCAGCCAGACTCTTCGCCTCGGTACTACCCACATTGCATTGATGAGGTGGATTAACTGGCTGAGGTGGTTGCTGAGATTGTTGCTGCATGGTCTCCAACACCGCGGTTATCCTTTCTAACATTGCATTGGTGTGATTTTGGTTTCTAGTTGCCATAATAGACCTGCGCTATATGCTCATGGTCACATATGTTGAACTAAAGAAACATTCCTCACACCGCCTATACTAAGGCTATAGCTTATAACTTTAAATCAACATTCAATTGTGTCTTGTGCTCAAAAGAGACAAGATACAAACATTCATAACAATAAATATGCTCTGCGGATACCTGCTTGATGTTGATGGCTAACTTTCTGGAGTTACTTCCACTACTACAGGATCTGACTTTTGCTCTGATACCACTCAGTGTGACACCCTTCTCACTACCTCAAGTTTAATATAGTAATTAAACTATCTTATCAGATAATATATGGACTTGTAAGTATATAAGAAAATGTGGAAATAAAATTTATTTTCTTTAAACGGGTGCACAAACCAAAACTTGGAATTCTTGGAGAAGAAATTCTAAATCATTTTAACTCAGTTGTATTGAGTTCGGCAATCTCTAAAACCTTTTCATAAGCGGAATAGCATTCGTATTTGAAATCGTCTTTATATGATAGAAAGTAAATGGAGCTATCCTTTTCTGAGCCGAGCTCTTTAAAAAGATTAAATCAGAGTAAGCGGAAATTATAGGACTATGCAACTAATAGAAATATAACATAGACTTTATATACATATATAAATAAAAATTCAGGTGATACATAGTCTAAGTATAAGTCATGTCTCCAAGATCCATAACACAAGTCCATAACAGATCTATGCTCAAAATAAAACCATAGCCCTAGAGTACTCATAGTATATCTACAATATGTACATCTCAAAAATATAGACTCTAGAGGTGGTCACATAGATCTGGCAGCATCAGTAGTAGCAGTGATAGTAGCAGAAATCTCCAAGTAGCAAAAGAAACATCCCCATCAACAGCAGCAGCAGAATCTCCTCCATGGCATCTCCACATCGGATCCCCTGATCCTCATCATACACCCTATACACATACCTAGGGATCATCATCCCTCCACTGACTCCCGGTGGAATGAACGACAGGCTCGCCTCCGCTCTCATCCTCCACGGGATCCTCCTCGATCTCATCCGATGGAGAGTGTACCCTACCACTGGGTACGGGGTCAGGAGATGGTGTGACCCTGACTGGACTCCTCGGATCAGAAGGGGGAGTATCCTCGCGGACGACTCTCGAGGAAAAGGGTGTGAGCGGGTAGGTCTGAAACGAAAACTATGATAAGAGCGAGCTGGCCGTATGGGAGGTTGTCCATGATATGTGTAAAACGGGGGTACATGCATAGTTTATATGATGGGAATCCTAAATCTACGAGGACGAAATCGAATCAACGGGTTCGGGTGGTAGAAGGTAATCTCTACCTCTCCCTCGAACACCGCGCGATGGTCCTCATAGATCCATCTGCCACTAGGAAGTGGCCGGATCTCGATGCAAGCGATGTAGCGAGACATCACCTACAAGGGCATAGGGGTAAGCAATTCTATACACATAATCAATAGAGCAGAAATGTACAATGTGTAAATATGCAGCAATGAACAACAATCACATTTAGCACTTAGCATTTATTGAATGCAAGTAGAATGCTCACACTTGTTTAATTTATCACAGTTAATTTAAATGAATGGTATGATGCATGAATTTAGCTCTCAAACCTATCTCCATAAATCTATGTCACTCTCTGACGTCCATCCCTGACAACCCAGCACTCACCAGTGCGTTGTATTCCTAGGTATACAACATTTCGTACATTCACCAAGAATGTACACGACAAGCTTGGAATCCGTGCCACCCGAGCAGCTCCCGTCATCCAAACGGACCGTCATCCAAACGGTATAACCATATCGGCATCCACTAAGCCGACCACGTCTTCAACGTGTCATCAAGCAAGCGTATTGGCACTCCCAGAGGCCCTCCTCATGTTACTAATACATGATAAACGACCTACCATCCAACTCCAAATGAATGCATCATCTTTAAGCTTAAAGGAAATTGGTTAATATATAACGTGCCACCTGAGCACATCCCGTCATCCAAACGGTACACTTATATTAATCAATTTCTTTTAAGTCTAGATCCCTTGGATTATTGTTGTTCAATTATTAATTAAATGATTCAGAATTGAAATGGTATTTTTAAGATTTTGGGGTGAATTACTCGAGTGTTCTTCAAACTACTCGAGTGTTCATGTCTTTCTGGGATTTGGGTTTCAGATTCATAAAAATACTCGAGTGATTCATGAGTTACTCGAGTGTTCTTCAGCATTTCCAGAATAGTCGAGTGACCCCTGCATTACTCGAGTGGTTTACCTTAACATATCCCATGCAACACTCGATTACTCGAGTGCTGGGCATGGTACTCGAGTGTTCTTTCTCAAAATACATTGTTTTGCCAAAATTTTACTCGAGTAACCAGCCTAATACTCGAGTGTTTTATTGCAGAACAAACTGAGATCTTGGTTTTAACACACCATTTTCAATCCTAATCATTTTTAGTCCAATCCAATGATCAACAGAGTTCATATACCACATAATGAACATGTCACAACACTCAATTCATATCAAATTACAGATTTGACAGAGAATCAATCATTAATGCATAAAACATATAATTTCACAACTTAACACCTCAAATTGCAAAATAATCAACAAACTCATAAAATAGTGTTTATTATAGCTTGCATGCATCATGAGAAACTTGCTCCAAATAACCGTAGAGCGTAACTTGGTCTCCAAACCAAAGTTCCTATTCAATATAAGCCCTTAGAGCCTCTTGGTGGCTCTCTAATGAAAATAATGAAATTCAAACTCTATCTAGTGCATAAAACAACTTCCCCTTACCTCTCAGACGTATAGCAACAGAGAATTCCCAAGAGAAAGCTCTCCAACCCCAGAAACCACTTTGAGCATCACATGCAGGACAGTTTGAGTGCATCACCAAAATTGAATTGGTTTACATGGAAAACAGAGATAACAATTGGGGAAATTAGATTTTCTGGACTCTATGCAACACATACTAACTAGAGAAATCGAATTTGAGACTCAGAGACTCGTGAGCTTACCAGAAATCAGAATCAAAGTAGGCTCCAGACAAAAACTTGACAAAGAACAGCTCCACTTCCAAGCCTTAATTCTTCCACCACACTCACTCAAACCTCACGATTTTGGTGTTTATACAAAGCTCGTGATGTGAGCTTTGTATTCGTGTATGATTTGTTACTCAATTTGACTCAGAGAAGGAGAATCGAAGGGAGTAAATCAAGAACCCTAACTTGCTCAACAACCCAAGCTTTGCCAAAATTCTTCACGAATTCGGTGTTGATAGGCTTAAATAGGAGGGGAGAAGGCTCATGCAGGTCGACACGACCTCCATAGACGTGGAGTGGTGGTGACTCACCAAACGCACTAACTCGTGCAACTCTGTCCAGAATACTCGAGTATTTCAGAAAATACTCGAGTATTTTGCTCAGTTTTTGAAAAATAATTATTTTATTTACTTTCCCTCCAAAATGTTTCCTATATTTACTTCTAGGTCCCAACCCAGGGACTAATATGCAAAATATTTATTTCATGCATAATTATATTTATTAAATAAATTCAAACACATCTCCCAAATACATAACACAGAATTTTAATCAAGGATTAAAATAGAAATCATTAATTATAATTAATTTTATAATTAACATTTCATTAATCGGGGATTAAAATTTTGGGGTGTTACACAACATGTACTAATTCAAGAATTTAGTCTCCCTAATTATATCTCTAAAACCGAAAAGGACAAAGGACCAAAAGAAATAATCTCAACTCTTTTTCAAGGATAAATCAAAAATAATCATTTAGAGTCAAAGATCGTCATTCATGTAACGCTCTCTTATTTACTTTATAATAAGTTGAGTAAAGAATTTTTTCATAGAAGTTTTATGGACTTGAAATGTATTCCAAAGTAGGGTTCATAAAATTTTCTCCAAAGAAATTCACAAATGGAATCGGTTAAATAATTGATATTCAAGTTACTTAACCTGTGACAAGTTATTGATTACAAAAACGTGTTTTTATAATTATTGCCTCATTATCTCGAACTCATAAGATATAATTTTCTTAAAATGATAAGTTTTACGAAAATCAGAGTAAGCGGAAAATATTTGGAATAGTACCCTTGATCAGATGCACATCAAAACATGATATTTGCATATATATATATATATATACATATATATTAGAAAACATAAAAAGTAGATTAAGCAACCAGATCCAGCGTAGTCCAAGTGTAAAACCCATAACAAGTCCATAAACTATAAAGTAAGACCACTCTCTGAAATCTCTCAAAACTATATACAAAGTAAATACAACTAAAAATATAGAAATCCCAGAGATGGTCTGATGATCCTCCAAGTAGCTAGGATCCTCCTCCTGGTCTCCAGCAACTTCTCCACCATCCCTCACCCCAGTCACCCATCATATCATGCATCGCTCGGTGGATCCCCAAATCCCCACTGACTACCAGTGGAGTGCTCGACTGGCTTGCTCTCGCTCTCTGCCTCCTCAAGATCCTCTTCGACCTCTTCCGACTAAGTCGGTGCTCGACCACTAGACATGGGGTCATCAGATGGAGTCCCACGAAATGGACTCGTCGAACCATGAGTAGAAGTCTCCTCACGGATGACTCGGGAAGCAGATGGATGGGATCGGGTAGCAGCTCTAAAACGAAAACTATGAAAACGTTGAGCCGGTCGAGCCGGGGGTGGTCCATGGTATGTGTAAAATGGGGGCACATGCAAGGTATAGATGATCGGAATGCGGAACCTACGAGGACGGACATGAACCAGAGGGTTCGGGTGATAGAGTGTCAACTCTACCTCCCCCTCGAAGGTGGCTCTGTGGTCCTCGCAGTACCACACTCCACTAGGGAGTGGGCGCAACTCGATGCGAGCTAGATAGCGAGCCATCACCTAAAAATGGCATAAGGGTAAGCAATACAGTTCATATAATCAAATAAGAATAATTGCAGGAATAAACATTCACTTCTTAGCAATTAATCAGGTATCATGAATATACATATGATCAAGCCATTTTCAATTATAATTAACTTCTTTAATTATAGTGGCATGATGCATGATTACTAACTCTCAAATTCCTGAGATTCTCCAACTATCACACTTTTGGATGTCCAGCCATAATCACCCAAAGTACTCCCAGAGTACATAATCCATGCTTGGAAGTGATAAATAACATCATCCCTCGATGAACATCACGCCGCAAAGACGTAATAATCACTTATGGTACATAACACTACTCCCAGAGCTTGTGTCACCCCGCGAAGACGTAATAACCATATCAATAGTGCACACACTGGCCACATTATCCCTCATAATGTGTCATCAACCAGGATATTACATTTGGTATTCCCAGAATACCCTCCTCGTGTTCCTCGAACATGAAAAACATATCTAACAACCATACACCATGTATGAATGCACCAAGATTCATCTTTAATTGATTAGTCTATAATTAATTTCATGATATCCAACACAATCATAAAAGAAACTATTTACATAAGTTCTCATAATGAATAATATTCATTTATTTTTCCAGGCCTTAATTTTCAGTGTCTCTCATGTCTAAAATTGATTTAAATTATAAATCAAAACGATTAAAATTAAAAATGGTAATTTTATTCAATTTTCCAAATCTGGTAATCAATTATCAAAGTGTGGTAATCGATTACCACATGTATTTTTCAGTACTAGATCAGAAACAAGCTGGTAATCGATTATCACATCATGGTAATCGATTACCCTGACAGCAGATACACTAAAACTTGAGTTTTAACATACCATTTTAAATTTCAACCAATTTTAAACAAAACCATTGATCAACAGAACTTAGTTGACATAAAATGGACATGTTCCAACACTAAAATTGGCTCAATCCACAGAGAACATAATTCAATCATCAATTATGCATAAAAATGCAATTTTAACAACTCAACATATCAAATTCATTTCTATGCATTTACACCATCAATTTAGGGTTCCAACACCTCACATGCACCAATTATAACTTGTTCAAAATGTGCTAGGAATTCAGAATGGCCTCTAAGCCATAATCCTATTTCAAAACTAAGCCCTTGAGTCTCATGGTGACTCATTGCACAAAACACTTTAAATCATTCTTATTCTAGTGAATGTATAGCTTCCCTCTTACCTCTAGGACATGCTAGAACATAAAATCCGCACAGAAAAGCTTTTGCACTCCACTTCCCCCAAAATCAACACAATCGAAGCTTGAAATAAGCTCCAAGATTCGGATTTTGTTTCCAGTAGAACTGAACTCGAACTTTAAAGACTTGAAACTCCTCACACACTCAACCTCCACTCGTGATTCTTGTCTCTTTGTAAAGCTCAAGATGTAAGCTTTACCATGGTGTATAGTTGTCAATCTAACTCTCAGAATCGATCGAATGAGAATTGAAGGGACGAAATCAAGAACCCTAACTTTTTCAAAACAACAACTCTTGGACATCATTGAAACAGTTTGATTTCTAACAAACATATGCATTCTTAGGTTTCTAATATCACTTCTCATCCAACAAGAACAACTCCTAAATGATCCTACACTCATATCAATTTTTGGACAGCATTAAAACACAACTTTAAACATCAAACAAACATACTTAACTTACTTGTAAAAATCATTTTTTTCTTATCTAAAATTCTTACTTAACCTCCTAAAAATATAAGCATCACAAATCATACATTTTAGTATCAACTAATCATCAACTAATCATGCAATACTTTGAATCAAAATATCACAAACAATTTATACTCCCACCGAATTTTCTTTAAAAACAAACTAACTCAACAAAATTTTTTTTAAACATATTTACTTCTCAAATTGATAACTGTAACACCCCTAATTTTCGTCTCCCGAATAATAGGAAATTAATAATAAAAAGTTTTATTATTAATTTATAGAAATTTTCCAAGTTTATATTTTGTATTTAATTAGCCTTAAAAATAAAAATAAGTTGAAATATTTTTATAGGGCAAATAAATGCAAAGTATAAGGATATTTCATTTTGGTCCCTGGATGAGGACTAAAAGGTAATATTAAAAAGGTTCTTGGAGGGAAAGATTTAAAAATATTAATTTTTAAATTTTGTACTAATCTAACCGGTTAGTAATGCCCTGTAACCGGTTAGACGATGAACCCAGAAACTGGGTTAGTGGATTTTGATGAGTAATCACTTGATTAATCCCAAATTCGCCACGATTACAGCCTTGGATTAGTGGAGAACCACGCGTCAACATGCATGCTATCTTGATTTGTCTATAAATTGAGGAAATTCTGAGGTGAAGGGGTTGATTTTCTGCATTTTGTGTTGAAGAAGGGCAGTTAGGGTTTCCAATTCGTTCTGAGAAATTCGTCTTCGTCCTTGTGAGTTAGAGAGTGAAACACACATTTCTGAAAAGCTTGAATCAAGGGCTTTTCATTGATATACACCTTGTGAGCTGAGTGTTTGTGTGGGAGGAGGAATCGATCTTGGAAGCTAAGAGTTGGAGACTGAACTCTGTTTTTTGTTGATTCTGGAAGCTGAGTTCAAGTTGTGATGTTGGTAAGTATAGTTCACCATTAAGCCCCAAATTTGTTCCTATTCTTAGTGCATGTTACCTAGAGTAATTTCTAACTATTTTCCCCAATTTCTTTGGCCAATTGCTATGTCAAATCTTCTGGTCTTTGGACCCTGTTGATGGAAATCGTGTGTGAAGGGCAGAACCTAGGATTGGTGGGAATCTGTGGATTTTGCTTCAAGTTCAGTGTTTATAGTCATCAAGATCAGCTTAGAGGTATGGGAAAAGTCTACCTTATACTAGATTTAGACTAAAATTCAAGTGATTTAGGATTTGAGTTAACAAAACTCAAAAAGGGCATTATGTGCAATATGGCACAAAGGCTTGGAGGCCAAAGTTTTGCTCACTGTGGTTTTGAGCAACTTTATATTGATGCATGCAAAGTATATGGAGGCTGAATTATGAATTTGAATGCCTATTATAAGTTTTGTTGTATGAAATTGGGTTTATGTGAATTTTCATGCAATTTGATATCATAAACTTGATGCATGCAATTTGAATGTGTTTCTGGGTATAAACATGTTTATCTTAAGGCATATGAACTCTGTGAATATTGAGATTTGGTTAGATTTGAGAAAAGAAGAAAATGAATTGTTAAAACTCTTGTTTTAATGGACTGACTGCATATTCGTAACCGGTTAGACACTGCAGAATTTCAAAGAAAAGTCAGTTCATTAATCAGTCCTGAAATTTTAGTGGTTTCTGCTCAAATCTATGCTTTAATCTCATTATACTTGATCTGAACATGAGTTGTTATAATGTCAAGGTTCAGATTTGAAAGATTAAAATTAATGCCTTAAGTTAATGAAATAATTTCAAGAGGAAATTATGTTCATTGGAAAGTGAAAAGTGATTTAGACCTTTTGAATGATAAAACTGTAATTTTTGAGGCATAAAACAATGTTTAACTTGTTTATGGATTGGGTAGTAAATTCAAGAAAGAGGGTTTTTCTGAATTTCAATGGTAAACAGTTCAGGTCTGTAATTCTAACCGGTTAGCCTGAGACTGTAACCGGTTAGTACCTGAATCTGAAAAATAAAAAGTTAAGTTTTTGAATACCATTGACTTTGTTTTACCTAATCTAAGTTTAAAAGGCATGTTTTGAGAAAAATTCAAATGAGAATTTTATGCCAAAGATTATGCCTTAAATCAATCATTCAAAAAGGGAAATTGGAATATTTCTAAATCACATTAATTAATGTAAAGATAAAACCAACCCTGATATTTGTGCATCCATATAGACTAGAAGTCTGGTTGGTAGGAACGTTTATCATATTCTGGGAATATGAGGAGGGTACTCCGGGAGTACCAAATTATAACCTACTTGATGACACATTATAGATATGTGGCCAGTGTCCGGGACCTGGTTTTTATGCGTTCTGGGAACGTGGTGCACACTCCGGGAGTGATGCTTATTATCCAAGTATGGTTCGGCATTATGTTCTGGGAACAAATGTCGGTGTTCCGGGAACACAAGGGTGTATTGGATGGACGTCCAAGATGGACTTTTAGAGGCCTCAGTTGTGGATAGAAAATCATACATCATGCCACTTGCATTATAAGAGTTATAATGTTGAAAACTGGTGTGCTCATATGTATTTGCATTATGATCTGTCCATGATATACTTGTGATTGTAATTTTAGTCTTTATCAATTATGTATATGTGTATACTTACTCCTTGTGCCCTGTTTAGGTGATGGCCAGATACCTAGCTTGCATCGAGATACGCCCTATCCCTAGCGGTATATGGACGTATGAGGAGCACCGTGCCACTTTTGAGGGGGAGGTTGAGATTACTCTCTACCACCCTAACCCTCTGGTGCGAGTGCGACCTCGTCGATTTAGGATTCCCTTAGTCTACACTATGCATGTTCCACCTTTTTATACATATAGAGGACCACCCCGGCTCGACCTATCCGTCGTTTTCGTAGTTTTTCGTTTTAGAACTTCCACTCGTTCCCATCCTTCCTCCCATAGAGTTGTCACTGAGGAGACTCCTTCTTCTGGTCCGACTAACTTGGATAGGACTGCTTCTGCAGACCTTAGACCTAGTGGTGGGGTCTCTACACAGTCGGGCGAGGTCGAGGAGGACCCTGTGGAGGATGAGAGCGAGGAGGAGGTGCATGTTGAGCCAACTGTTTCAGCTAGAGGTGGACCCGCTGGTTCATAGGAGCTTGCATAGCGTAGATGTTTTGGATCCTAGATCCTAGGGATAGAGCGGTGGAGGATCTGAGGAGCTGCTGAGGACACGGAGGACTTGCTCTGGGACTTCTATTTTGGATTTTGTTATATATATATTGTATATATCTGAGAGGTCTTAGAGTGAGCTTTTATTTTATGCAGCTGGTCTGTATATGTTTCATCAAAACTTGCTATCTCAACTTTTTATCACTTGCTACTGATTGTATTGATGGGGTTACGTTATGACTTATATATATATATGATGTTTTTCTTTACCTCAGCAGTGCCCCATAAGTATTATTTTTACTTCCGCGAACTCTGATTTCTATTAAGAAAGGATTCGGCGATAAGTTTATGCTTTATATATTCAAATTCAACTCGAGAGGCAAATGGTGTGTTTTAATATTAACTATGAAGAGTATTTTCTATAGTTAAGGAAATGTTATCTCGAGAGCCTTTTTCGAAACTAAGATATCATTAAGCCGAACTTTCAAAAATGGTTTATGTTCAAAAAGGGTTTATGAACGAGCAAGTACTGGTTCTAAAAAGGAAAAATTTTCTAGCCCAAATTTTGATAGCAAGTATTCAATTATTTGGAAATATTAATTATTTTCAAGTTAAAAAGAGAGCGTCACAATAACTTTCATTTTATAAAATTAATCTATCCTTTCTAAACTATAAAAACCGAATCATACTTAAGGAATTAAAACAAACCAAATTTTATAATGATTCCCCTACATGACCGAAGCAAGCAAGAAAATAACATAAAAATTGCTAATCAATTTTCATTACTCAAATCAGCAATTCACTTAAGGATCTTAACATGCATGGACTAAAAATACTCATTCAAGCCTATTGTTCTTGAAATATTAACATGCATGGCACTTAAACACTTATTCACAACTAACAAATCTTAGTTTAATTTCTAATCACATGCATGTAAACACTAATCACCTCAAATACTTGCATGCCTAAAATATAATCATCACATAATTTTATTTTCATCAAACTAAATCTCTAACATATTTATGCATGTCATGGCCAAATTCTCTAAGCAAGCAAAGATCATCATTTTGTTAACATGCAACATGCACTAATTCAAGAATTTAGTCTCCCTAATTATATCTCTAAAACCGAAAAGGACAAAGGACAAAAATAAATAATCTCAACTCTTTTTCAAGGAAAATTCAAAAATAATCATTTAGAGTCAAAGATCGTCATGCATGTACTTAAAAATTCGAGAACAAGTCTCATCATCAATATGCATAACTCCTACCACTAACACAATTTTATTTTACTAATTATTGTGCAAAAACCGAAAAGATCAATAATAAAATGAAATGATCTAAACTCTCTTCTCAAAGTAAAAACGAAAAAATCATAATACACCAAGGATCAACATGCATGCATCATCAAGTTCAAGATTACACTAAAATCACTTACATGCATCAACTAATTTCAAATCCTTAAGAAGAGCTTTAAGAAAATCATGAATAAAAAGAATAGAACCTTAGAGATCAACCATCAAACACCATAGACAAGAAGATTGAAGGTTGAAAAATCAAAATCCAAGCTTTTTCCTGTTCCTCCACACTCTCGGCCTTCTCGCTCGCTCTCTCTCTCTCTCTCACTCTCTCTCTAAGTCTTTGATTTTTCTTTGTTTGGTTTCATGTGAAATGAGCAAAATTGAGTTGCTTTGAGAAATCATGAGATATATATATATAGGTGAGTGGGGACTTGGGTTTGCAATAAAAAAATGTGGGGTTGACACTTCAAAACCAAGGGCACTTTTGGTATATGTGAAGTTTGCATGTAATAGTAACTTGAGTGTTAGACAAGGTTGAGCAATCTAAGGAAATTTTAAGAAAATAAGATCCTTTGGAAAATGAGTCATGATTTGAAAGCCAACTATTTTCTATTTATTTTTATTTCAACTTCATAAAATTAAGATTTCATAAAGTAATACAATTTTTCTTTCATTAAGAGGAATGCATTAATAATTATAGGTTAAAATCCATAAAAGGTACATTTTATGCAAAATAATTAACTATACCAATTGGACATAAGTACAGTGCTAATTTAAATTTCTAAAATCATATTTTCATATATAAAATGGATCCCGAAAAGGAATTATTTATTGGAGGTCCCTAACTATTTTTAATAACTCAAACACTCAAAATTCATATTGAAATTCACCCAGAAATTAATTTTTTCTAAATCAAGCCAGAAAAATATAATTTTTACATTTATAAATTTTAAATCTCAATACGATCATTTTGAATATAAATTCATTAAATTCGGAGTTACCAATCAAAAGTTATGAATTTTCAAAGTTTAATAACTCTTTTAAACCAATAAAACAATTCCTCAAGTCTGCTTCCTTCTTATCAATATTAGAGAAATGATCTCTGTTAAGCTTGCTAAGAGGCTTCCTTAGCAGAAACAACTTCCTGTAGATGTGAAACATGAGACTGCCCCTCACATCTGTTAACCAGCCCTCATGCACAATTGAGGAAAAACCAGCATGCTCAGCCCACATATTAAAGAACTTAAAGCTTGTCTGTCTAGGAACATAGTCACAACCCCAATCAAGAAGGACAGGGGAATGATCAGAAAGTCCAGGCAAAAGAAAATCCACAAAAGAGTTTGGCCAAGAGATATACCAAGAGTCATTCACCAAAGCCCTATCAAGCTTAGAAATAATTTTATCATCTCCAATCTGATTATTGGACCAGGTAAAATAACTGCCTCTAAATTTTAAATCTGAAAGCCTACAGAAATTAATGCAATCATTGAAATCATAAAGGCTCTCAGGATCACTAGGGTTACCTCCAATTCTTTCTTGCTGATCAAGGCAACTGTTAAAATCACCCATAATAAGCCAAGGAATCTGAATGATTGTACTGATGCCCTTCAGAACTTCCCAAAGCTCCTTCCTTTTAACCACATCATTAGAAGCATATATGAAGGTTACAAAAAAGGAATTCTGCTTCAACTTTTCTGTGACATAACAATGAACATACTGCTCAGACCTGGCAATGATAACAACCTTAAACATGTCTGGCCTCCAAATAACCCATATTCTACCAACAGGCCAAAGATTAATGTTATGAAAGGAGCCCCAACCTGAAGCTATTCTGCTCTGCACAAATTGGAAGGAATGATTCCTCAATTTATTCTCTAAAATAGCAAATAAACCAATTCTATATTTTTTACACATAGCAACAACCTCCTATTGCTTCTGAGGGTTATTAAGCCCTCTGATATTCCAAGCACAGATTCTATCCATGAGGAATCTGCTAAGAGGTTTCCCCCTTTTGCAAATTCCGAATCTTCTTACTCCTTGTTACTGTAGTCCATCCCTCATTCTCAGGAACAGTAGCAGGTTTCTCAATCTGAACCTCTTTATCCTTTTTTAAAAAAGTACTGTCAGGCCCTAAGACTTCATTAACTGCTTCAACAGTAGATGGCACATTCTCCTCAGGAATGGTCCCTTCCTGAATGCTTTGTTGAAGCTTGAGACTGTCATCCACAGTTTCCACTTCTTCTTGAGTAGGCTTCTTCTTAACTACCCATTGCTTCTTCGCAGTTACTCCCTTCCTGCACATTTTTTCATCATGACCATAATTGGCACATTTAGAGCATATGGAAGGCTTCCATTCATAAACAACCTTCTGAGAGTTGATGTTGCCCTTCTCATCCTGGAAAAACACCTCATCAGGTAAGGTATTGGGATCAACCTCAACTAGAACTCTAGCAAAATTTATTCTATTCCTTTCTTGAGTGACCTGATCAACCATTATAGGGGTTCCCACTAAACTAGCAATTTTACCAAGAGCCACAGCCCCCCAGAATTTGAGACTAAGGTTTGGGAATTGGATCCTGATAGGAATTATGTCCAGAAAATTCCTAGTGCTAGATCTACCCGTCCAAGGAGCAAGGATTATAGGTTTTTTATCAAAGTGATAAATGCCTATCTCAAGCACTGTGTTTCTGGCTTCAATGGAATTGAACCTCACCACAAAAGTTCCATCAGAGTTCATGAGAATCTTGTCAATCCCATGTTGCCCCAAGCCTTCTTTAAAAAGCCATTCATCACAGAATAAGGAGGTTTAGATCCTAACACATAACAGACTAGAGCATTTTCCCAGTACTTAATCTCACCCTCAATGTCTGCAGATTTAATCAAACCAAGGGATACACCCTCTTTGAGAGTAGGTTGATGAAAACTGAGTTTACCCACTGGCACGTTTAGTAGGGTTCTGCAAATCAGTGCCAATTTCCTTTGGAGAAGAATCCTTATTTTGATCAGAGAGTATTATAGTCTCAGGACTCTTCTCTTTGGACAATTCTTGACTCTTAGCAGTAAATTCTTCATTAGCAGACTTCCCTTTGATCTTCGCTTTGAGTTCATCCAACAGCATAAGCAACTGGCTTTGTTTCTTGGGAGACAAGTTATCCAAGTCAAGGTCATCGAGCGCTTCAAAATCAATCGGTAAGGCATCATCAGTCCTTGAAGTAGTACCCTTCGAAGCAGAGTTCGTAGCCTTAGAAGAAGAGAGTGGAGACTTGGGTGGCCTTCCCCTCTTTCTGGCCATAACGGTGGCGGCGGCGGCGGTAACCTAGAAGGTTACTACCACGAGTAGAGAGAAAAGTCAAACTTTGGTAACAATTCCTTGTGCAATAAAATAGAAATTCAAGGTTACAAAATCATAACAAATCAAAATTAATTGTAAATACTTACAACTAATAAAAATCATTTCATTTGGGTCATATATGAAAAGATATGCATTTATAAAATTTTCATAGACTTTGTTGTTTAAATAAATAAGTGTCCAATTGTAAAAATTCCATGGTGTATAAATCCCAATAGAAATTCACGCACTTATTATTTTCATAGATTCATATTATAAAAATCACACTTTCTAGTAATAATATCAAATTATAAAATTACACCTATCATTAAAAATCAAAGTCTTTCATTGCGTAACTTAGATTTCCATCCAAGTTAAAACATAATATTAATACTTTTACTACACTTGTACTATCATCATAAAATAAAAGTGTTCATGCACAAATTATAAATACAATAAATTTATTTATTTTAATACAAAAAGGAATATTATAATATTAAGTCAGAAATTATTTATTTGTTCAAGTAAAGGAAAATGCCTGTATTACAGTAACCCTTCTACTATTTTCATGTTATTTGGATACGTTGTAGAATATGTATTTCTTTTGATCGAACTTATGTAATGGTGATGTGCTGATGAACTTATTTTGGAAAAAAATTATGATGTATGGTATGAATGAACCTATGATATTTTGTTAAGAAGGAGATGTGCGTTGTGGTTACGTAACACTCGATTTTGATGGAACGATCTGTGAGAACTACTTTATGAAAATTAAATTGTATTGAACATGAAAAATCTCTTTGGGTAAAATGAATAATCAAACACGAGAATGCTATCGAAATGTTTTCCAAAAAAAAAAAACCTACCCTCATTTTTACGAACTTTAATAACAAATAAATCTTATTTTTTTTGGAGTCTCAAAATCGGGGCGTTGAAATACAATACTTTTAAACGAATTTATTAATAAGAATAAAATTAATAGTAATACAAAAAGTTGAATTTTATTAAGGATACAATGTTTTTTTTTTGGTAGAAGAAATAAATTCTATTACCACATGCTCAATCAAAAAACCAAATCCAGTTCTTAGTCATTTCCTGCCACCTTCTAGGAAGGGTTCAAGAAATTAACTAAGAACAAAAAACAAATCTGATTAAAGGCCACCTTCTAGGAAGGGTTCCTTTAACCATTAAAAGCCCAATTCATTAAAAAATTTCCCAACCAAAGGCCTATTGGGCCATCTTCTAAAGTCTTTAACACAAAAATCTACCCTACAAGCTATCTCCTTCTTAATTAAACTAAATCTATGAGTTGGGGAACTATTACAATCAGAAAAGGCTCTTAAGTTCCTTTCCTGCCACGTGTGATACACCATAGCTGCCATTGTTGCCCAAACCAACCGTCTCTTCCACCGGCTGCTGAATGCATGTAGAATCCAGCGACTCCAACGCCCAAATCGAAGAGGAAATCGATCAATCCCCACCCAATTCATACACAACTCCATCAGCTTCTTACTCCAAGCGCATTCGAAGAAGAGGTGATGCACAGATTCACCTGCTTGAGTACAGAGGCTGCACCAATTTGGTAAGTAACTCCACACCATCTTGTCTCTAGTAAGTAGCTTAGATTGAGTAGCTAGCCACGTTATAAATCGATGCTTAGGAACACTAAGAGAATTCCAAACGAATTTGTGCAAAGGAAAACCAGGCCGATTTCCACAAAGAAACCGATACCCTGTGTTGATGGTATATATCCCATCTGGACTTGCATTCCAGTAATTATTAGTGTAACCCGCTTTAAGATTATCACGAATCTTCAGGATTTGTTTCCAGTGCCAGCTTTGGCCTTGCTTCCATTCACAATCCCAAAATGATTGGTCATTGATGTAATAGGAGTGAACCCATCTGACCCACAAGCTATCTTTCTTCGTAGCTATGTTCCAGATCTGTTTCCCCAGGGCAACCTGGTTCCACAAACCACAATTTTGAATGCCTAAACCCCCCACCTTCTTTGCACTACACACTGAGCTCCAAGCCACATGAGCATGATGAGGAAACCGCAATTGGTGGTTGGAGAGACTTAGGAACCCTAGGAATACACCTAGAAGGGGGGGTTGAATAGGTGTTGAAGCTACCTTGAAAGATTTTCGAACGAAACAAATCTAAACAATCAAAACAAATGATTTTTGCAAATTCTACAGCACTTAATCGATTAACCTGCAATTTACTCGAGTAGTACTCGATTAAACTTGAACTTAAATCGATTAAATATGACAGAAAACAGAAAAATCAATTTTTCATTCGAATACGAAAATCAATCAATTCACATGCAAGATCAGAGATTCAGCGGAAATGATTAACACCTATATTCTTATTGATTAACCTAGTTATGAAAATGATTTTCCCTTTATCAATTTGAACAATCAAAGATTCAATTCAATCAATTATGAAAAACAATCTTTCTAGGTTTTCAACCAAGAACGCAATCAAATGACTTGAATATAAAGAGTAAGGGTTTAGAGATACGACACAGTGATTTATCCTGGTTCACTTTCATCCACTTGAAAGCTACATCCAGTCCCCTCTTCAACCAAGAGAGATTCTTCACTATGAGGAATTAGAGTTCTCAAATTACAAGTGATTGCCTCACAAGACTCCCTTCTTGCTAGCCTACAAGAGATAACCGACACCCTTGCCTTGTAATCCTATTGATCTTCTCTCTAATCTAACCTCTACCCCTTGTTGATAATCGACACAACAAGTCTTCAATTGCTTGATGATAATCCACACACCAAGGCTTCACTTGCTTGATTCACAACCAAGACTTCTTCTTCTTCAATGAACGTTGCTTGATTATAAAATCGACACACCAAGACTTCTTGTTTGTTGTAGTGGCTTGCCTTCTTGCAAAGATTACAACACAATAGAAAACACAAAACAATCCTATGAATCTCAATCAAGAGTTATGACAATTCACCATAAGAGATTCAAAGGTTCTTGATCAAAGAATATAAAAATAGAAAAGCTTTGATCTTTGAAATTGAGAGAGAATAGAGTGGCTTAATTCTATGTAAAACTTGTATGAAATGATTCTAATATATCACAAATAATTGGAAAAGGTTTATATAGAATACCCAAAAGTTGTAGCACTTGAAAACTGATTTTGAGAAGTGAAAAACGTATTTTAAAAATCAGTTCAGCAGTACTTAATCGATTAAGCAAGTCGTGTACTCGAGTAGTACTCGATTAAGTTATCACTTAATCGATTAAGTTGGTACTGTACATGTTCAAAACTTGTTTTCTCAAAATCCAACCTTTCCTTTAAAACCTTTAAGCCACCTATTGATTCTAGATTAAGTGAAAACTCAAATTATGATTTAATCATGACTTATGAATGAGATTCACTACCCTCTATAATAATCTACCCAAATAAAAAACCTATGAAGCTTGAGAGGCAAAAGATAAAAGAATTACAAAAACACTCAAACTTAGGTCTTCATGAGCTTGCTTTCTCTCTTCTTCATTTGATGTTTGTTGTTGCTTGTTGAGCTTGAAACTTGATCAACACATGTAGCTTGTTCAAAAACACTTTGTCATTATCAAAATATTCATCATGTTCATCATGGAACTAACAATCTCCCCCTTTTTGAAAATGACAATCCATGTTTTGAAATCACTTGAAGTTGTTGATGCTTGAAACATTTGATCACTTGAGAAGACTCTTTCTCCCCCTTAATCAATGCTATAACACTTGAATCCAATTGAGATAGAAGCTTGATTCTCCCCCTATCTTCAACAACTTAGCTCAACCTACATAAAAAAAAACAACAAAACAACCTTTCTCCAAACAAACATCTAAAAATCATATTATATTTCTCCCATGTTTCAAAACATACCATTTCTCCCTCTTTGAGAAACATTTCATTCAATTCAAAACATCATATTTCTCATAATATTTCTCCCCCTTTGGCATTATCAAAAAGTAATATATACCAATTGAAATATAACATCTAAGCCAAGGTAAGAAATCAATGATCATTTCTTCACAACATTGATACCAATTGAACAAATACAATAGAGCTTTACTTTGAAATGTGATATCAATTGGTAAGAGAATATAACAATGAAATATAATACCAATTGAAAACTAAAAAGATCATAATATCACTTAACAAAGAAGATATCAATTGTAAAGAAGAATCAATAATCACAAAAACATCATACTTTAATAAGATTTCAATTATATGATTATCATGCTTTCATCAACTCAATGATACCAATTGAATTAACTAAACATTTAGAAAAGTAATATCAATTTAGAAGATACCAATTGAGATAATATATCAATATCAAATATTACCACTTTGTAGAACATTCACTTGAGATGCAAGTGTGATACCAATTGAAAATGTGAATATAGACATTCATAGTTGAGACCAATTGAGAACATGTGTCATTCATTTGCATCTTCAATCAAACCTACAAAACAATCATGCTTTGCTTTTTGGTATCCAAATGGTTTTGGATCCATTTTTGTTAGTGTAGGGACTTTCACCCTTTTTCATCCAAACAAAATCTCCTTTAGGTATACCATGCACTTTAATATAACACACATTTGAAGTATGTCCATGAGTACCACAATAGAAACATGTTGGAGGATTTGAAAAATCAACTTTAGAAAAATCAACAACATTTCTATGAGATTTACTCTTAGCATTAGTATAACCCAAACCAAACTTGTTTGAATTTTCTCTTTGAAAATTTAACAATGTGCGCAATCTAATATCACCATTTGAGAAACTTGCAAGCTTATTTTTCAAAATAGCATTTTCATTTTTAAGCAACTTGCAATTCTCACAATCAACCACAATATTCAATCTACTAGCACAATCACAAGAAGAACTAGCATATATAAGATCAAGAGTTTCATTTTCAAGATTAAGCTCATCAACTTGTTTTTGAAGATCTAAAATCTCTTTTTGATGTTTCAAAATGAGCTTCTTTCTTTCAATGTTTTTCAAAGCTAGTTTTTCAAGTTGTTCATACATTTCTTCATAAGCATTATGTAACAATTCATATTTAGAAGAAATTTCGGATTTAGATTCACTTACATTGCTATCCTCGCTTTGATAACTTGATTCATCATTTGAACTTTGTTCTTCATCATCTACTAGAGTTATCAAGTTGAGACAAGCGGATTCTTCATCATCCGATGAACTACTCGATGTGCTTTTCTTGTTATCTTCATCACTATCCCAAACTATGTATGCTCTTTTAGATTTAGAATTTTTCTTGTCTTTCTCCTTCTTCTTGAGATACTTAGAGCATGAGTACTTGAGATGTCCGGGCTTTCCACATTCATGGCAAACTACACCTTCTTTTGAAGTTTTGGTCTTATAGTGTGGAGAATTCTTCTCTTTACTTTTGTCCTTGTTCAACCTTCCTTTTCTCCTTAGAAACTTGTCAAACTCTTTTAGTAGAAGTTTCATGTCTTTTTCATCAACATCGGAATCGGAATCTTCACTATCATCATCATCGGAACTCTCTTTCTTTTTGTATTCACTTTTGATCCTAAGAGCAAGTCCTTTCCTTGATTTGTTCTTATCCGACTCTTCATTTATACTTAATCGTCCAAGCTCCATTTCATGTTCTTGAAGCTTTCCAAAGAGTGTTGCTAGATCCATAGCATCCAAATTTTTAGATTCAACAATAGCCGTTACTTTTGGTTGCCAATTCCTGTCTAAACATCTCAACACTTTGTTAGAAAGTTCACCTTGTAGAAAAGTTTTACCAAGAGCAAGTAAATGATTTATAATGTGAGTAAAACGCTTTTGCATATCATTTATAGATTCATTTGGAAGCATATGAAACAATTCATAATCACGCATTAAAGCATTCAATCTAGCTCTCCTAACCTCACTAGTTCCTTCATGAGTCACTTGTAAAGTGTCCCACATTTCTTTAGCACTAGAACATTGAGAAACTCTAAAGAACTCGTCATAGGATAAAGCGGAGGTAATGATATTCTTTGCTTTATAATCATATTGTACTTTCTTTCTATCATCATCCTTCCACTTATCCTCGGGGATCAATTGTTCTACACCTTCAACTAAACTAGAGGGGATATGAGGACCTTTTTCAACTACTTTCCAAATTTCACTATCTATGGCTTGGATAAAGATTTTCATTCTAACTTTCCAATATGCATAGCCTTCTCCGGCAAACAATGGAGGACGACTTATTGAGGCACCTTCACCACCAAAGGGATTCATGGAACCCATTGCGATTTTCTTAAAGGATCTTTACGAAAAAGCTCTTATGCTCGTGTCTTTCGACCGAGCTCTGATACCAATTGAGGAAACCGCAATTGGTGGTTGGAGAGACTTAGGAACCCTAGGAATACACCTAGAAGGGGGGGTTGAATAGGTGTTGAAGCTACCTTGAAAGATTTTCGAACGAAACAAATCTAAACAATCAAAACAAATGATTTTTGCAAATTCTACAGCACTTAATCGATTAACCTGCAATTTACTCGAGTAGTACTCGATTAAACTTGAACTTAATCGATTAAATATGACAGAAAACAGAAAAATCAATTTTTCATTCGAATACGAAAATCAATCAATTCACATGCAAGATCAGAGATTCAGCGGAAATGATTAACACCTATATTCTTATTGATTAACCTAGTTATGAAAATGATTTTCCCTTTATCAATTTGAACAATCAAAGATTCAATTCAATCAATTATGAAAAACAATCTTTCTAGGTTTTCAACCAAGAACGCAATCAAATGACTTGAATATAAAGAGTAAGGGTTTAGAGATACGACACAGTGATTTATCCTGGTTCACTTTCATCCACTTGAAAGCTACATCCAGTCCCCTCTTCAACCAAGAGAGATTCTTCACTATGAGGAATTAGAGTTCTCAAATTACAAGTGATTGCCTCACAAGACTCCCTTCTTGCTAGCCTACAAGAGATAACCGACACCCTTGCCTTGTAATCCTATTGATCTTCTCTCTAATCTAACCTCTACCCCTTGTTGATAATCGACACAACAAGTCTTCAATTGCTTGATGATAATCCACACACCAAGGCTTCACTTGCTTGATTCACAACCAAGACTTCTTCTTCTTCAATGAACGTTGCTTGATGATAAAATCGACACACCAAGACTTCTTGTTTGTTGTAGTGGCTTGCCTTCTTGCAAAGATTACAACACAATAGAAAACACAAAACAATCCTATGAATCTCAATCAAGAGTTATGACAATTCACCATAAGAGATTCAAAGGTTCTTGATCAAAGAATATAAAAATAGAAAAGCTTTGATCTTTGAAATTGAGAGAGAATAGAGTGGCTTAATTCTATGTAAAACTTGTATGAAATGATTCTAATATATCACAAATAATTGGAAAAGGTTTATATAGAATACCCAAAAGTTGTAGCACTTGAAAACTAATTTTGAGAAGTGAAAAACGTATTTTAAAAATCAGTTCAGCAGTACTTAATCGATTAAGCAAGTCGTGTACTCGAGTAGTACTCGATTAAGTTATCACTTAATCGATTAAGTTGGTACTGTACATGTTCAAAACTTGTTTTCTCAAAATCCAACCTTTCCTTTAAAACCTTTAAGCCACCTATTGATTCTAGATTAAGTGAAAACTCAAATTATGATTTAATCATGACTTATGAATGAGATTCACTACCCTCTATAATAATCTACCCAAATAAAAAACCTATGAAGCTTGAGAGGCAAAAGATAAAAGAATTACAAAAACACTCAAACTTAGGTCTTCATGAGCTTGCTTTCTCTCTTCTTCATTTGATGTTTGTTGTTGCTTGTTGAGCTTGAAACTTGATCAACACATGTAGCTTGTTCAAAAACACTTTGTCATTATCAAAATATTCATCATGTTCATCATGGAACTAACACATGATAAGAACCATCATCCTTTGCATTCCATAAGAACTTCCTGCATTCCTTTTGAATCTCCTTTATAACTCCTGTAGGAATCATAAAAGTAGAGGCCCAGTAAACATGAAAGCTTAGCAGAACCGAATTTATTAGGCAGACCCTGGCTTGATAGGATAAATTCCTAGTCCTCCAATAATTGATGCTTCTTAAAACTTTATCCACCAAGCTTTGACAAGTGTTAGCATTCCACTTCCTAAAGGAAAGAGGAATGCCCAAATACTTACAAGAAAAATTCCCCAATTGGAACTTAGTTATGGACAGAAGCAGGGTCTTTGTATTCTGATCAACTCCAGCCATAAAGATATGAGACTTCTCTGGGCTAACCTGCAGGCCTGACCAACTAGCAAACTCATCCAAAGCCTTAGAAATAATACGCACACTAGCAGGGTGTGCCTTACAGAAGATCATGAGATCATCTGCAAAAGCCAAACTCACAATGCTTTCTTTTTTACAAGCAGGATGATAACGAAAGTTCCTCTCCTTAGCACCCAAAATAAGATTCCTAGTTAGAATCTCCATAGCTAACACAAACAAGAGAGGTGATAGGGGATCCCCCTGTCTAATGCCTCTTGTCCCCTGAAACTTGTCCCTTTCTGGCCATTAAGAACAATAGAGTAGGATACTGATGTAACACAAGCCATAACCCAGTTCACAAACTTGTTAGGAAACTTGAGGCCTCCAAGCATACTCTCAATGAAACTCCATTCAATAGTGTCATAGGCCTTCTTAACATCCAGCTTCATCATACATCTAGGAGACACCCTCCTTCTACCATACATTCTAATCAGCTCCTGGGTGATAAGAATGTTGTGGAGTATGCTTCTATCTTTTATAAAGGCATTCTGAATGTCATGAACTAACATAGGCAAAACCAATCCCATCCTACTGCAAAGGATTTTCGATATGCATTTGTACAAAGTAGAGCAGCAAGCTATAGGTCTATATTGATGAACCCTTGAAGGATCATCCACTTTTGGGATCATCACTAAGTTAGTCTGGTTAATTTCCCTTAACATGTAGCCAGAAGCAAAAAATTCTTTTATAGCTAGACACACATCCTGACCAATCCTGTCCCAAGCAGCCTGAAAAAAACCAGAACCATACCCATCTGGGCCTGGAGCTTTATTCTGATTAATGGAGAACATGGCATCCTTAATCTCATTATCAGTGATAGGCCTAATTAGATTTAGCTGTTGATCAGCAGAAAGACAAGTCCCCTGCTTAATCACCTCATCATTAAACATATCTCCTCTACTTCTGCTCTGATAAAGACTCTGGTAAAAGTCCTCAAACATGCCCTGAATCTGCTCTTGATTAGTCACAGGAATACCTGAATCAGTTAGCATTCTGAGAATTTTGTTCTGGTAATTCCTCTTCCTTATTGCATCATGAAAAAGCTTTGAATTCGTATCACCCTCTATAAGCCAATCCAACTTAGCCTTTTGTCTTAGAAAGGAAATAGCATCCTGCTGAACTTTAGCATACTGAATGGAAATGTTCCTTTCAGCATTATGCAACTCAACATCCATAGGCTTGGTGGCAATCTCCTGTTGAATCAAATCCAGCCTGTCTCTAAGCTCCTTTTCCCTGCCATCAATATTTAAAAAATGTTGTCTATTCAATAGAGCTAGAGGTCTTCTCAGATCCCTCAGCTTTTTGACCACACAATACATATTACTCCCAACATGCTCCCTCTGCCAAGCCTGGTCAACAATACTTAGAAAATCTTGGTGTCTTACCCACATGTTAAAGAACTTAAAGCAGCTCTTAGTTTTCTCCTCCTGATCACCCCACTCAATGATGATAGCTGAATGGTCTGAGAGTCCTGGGGTGGTAAAATTAACATATGCATTAGGCCAAACAGTGCACCATTGCATATTAACCAGAGCCCTGTCCAGCTTAGAAGTAATCCTGTTTGCCCCCATTTGCTTATTTGACCAAGTAAAAAAGCATCCCACTTGTCTCATGTCCAGAATCCCACAAGTGTCAATACACCCTTGAAAGTCTCTAATGCTGTTATTATCAAAGTAATTACCTCCAATCTTCTCATGTTGGCTCAAGACAGTATTGAAGTCACCCAGGATAACCCATGGAACATCAATGAAACTATGTATCCCCTCAAGGACCTGCCACAATTCCTTCCTATCTAGCATCTCATTCTCAGCATAAACAAAAGTTACAAATAGCTGCTTCCCAGTCTGCTTTATAGTCACAAAACAGTGCACATATTGTGGTGATCTAGCTATCACCATCACATCAAAAAAGTCCTTTCTCCACACAACCCAAACTCTCCCAATAGGACAACAATCTAAGTTGATATAGGATCCCCAGCCATAGGCTATTTTATTCCTAACATACTGAAAATTGTTTTCTCTCAGTTTATTCTCTAACAAAGCAAACAAACCTACCTTATACTTCCTAATTACCTCCAGAACCTGTTTTTGTTTTCGAGGGTGGTTCAACCCTCGAGTATTCCATGCACCAATCCTATCCATGAGGAGGTTGGCCTGGAATCTCCATCCTCTGGTCTCCTATATTCAGCTGTTGATCTTTCCTTCTAGTTGTCACAGTAGTCCAGCCTTCATTCTCATTTTCCTTCTGCTTTCCCTTATTACTTGTTGTGCTAACAATAAGGTCAGTCATCACTGCATCCACTGCCTCTTTGGCACTGTCCATATTTTCTTGTAAAATAGTGCCATTGTCAATACTTTCCTTCAATTTTAGTGCATCATCAATCTGTTGTATCTCCTGTTGAGTGGGTTTATTCTTTACAACCCACTGTTGTTTCACTCCTTTTTTACACATCTTAGCATCATGCCTATAACAAGAGCATTTTGCACATAGTGTAGGTTTCCATTCATAAGTGATCTTCTGGGTCACTACATTTCCTTTATCATCTTCAAAATGCACCTCTTCTGGGAGTATAGCAGGGTTAACTTCAATCAACACCCTGGCATAACTAATTCTGTTTCTTTCTTCAGTACCTTGTCAGCCATTATAGGGGTCCCAACCAAACTAGCAATCTTTCCTAGGGCCACAGGACCCCAAAATTTCAAATTTAGATTTGGTAATTGAACCCAAACAGGAACCCTATCCAAGAAACTCTTAGAGACTGGTTTGCCTGTCCAGGGTGCAATAATCAAAGGTTTTTTTATCAAAGTGGAAGACTCCCACTTCCAACACATTATTTCTGCCCTCCATAGTGTTAAACCTTACAATAAGGGTACCATCCGAATTCATCAGAATTTTATCAATCCCATATTGACCCCATACCTTTTTGATAAATCCACTGAGGATTGGATAAGGGGGGTTAGCACCAAGGACATAGCACACAATAGAGTTCTGCCAGTAATTCACCTCATCCTCCACATCACATGCATCAATTTTACCTAAAGAAACACCCTCCTTAAGCTACGGTTGGTGAAATTGTAATTTGCCCCCTGCATTACGAAGTTTTGATATATCAAAATTTGCCCATACATTCTGTTTGCTTGTTTCATGTATTAATGGATCTGTCTGTGCATCAGAATTCTGTTCAGTGCTTTCATTCTTTTCATGATCCTGGACATCATTTTCTTTTTCAGGTACACCCATCTTCCTTACTCTATCACGAATCAATTCAATCCCTTGCACAAGCGATTACAATTGCGTGGGGGACAAGGCATCTATCATTTCCAGATCGTCTGCATCCAATTGAGAAAGATCAAACATATGCGGTTGTTTCTCAAGCTTTGATGAAGAAGAAGGAGTCTGAGGGTTAGGGGATTTTGGAGGCCTTCCCCTCTTCTTGGTCATTGCCACACGGTGGCTGCTAGGAAACCCTAAAGAGGCCCTAGGTCACCGGAGAGAGAAGAGAGAAAACCCTAAAGTCCTTTTGTAAAACACGTCGAATAATAGGATACAATGTTTTTAATCAACAAAAACTTAGTCCAGTAATATAAAGTTTTACTTGATTTTTAGGTGTTGTAAACTACCAAACACAAATATTCGATACCTGAGAATAGTAGTTGCTAGAAGGACAACGGACACAACAAAAAGATTAGTTCACTGTCTATAAGGTGACAAGATACCCCTTTGTTAATACCAAAAATTCAATATATTTGTTAATTGTAGGTTTATAACAGTTTTTTATTAATAAATTCACCAAAAAAAAGTATTTTAAAAGAAACTTAATAAAAGTATATAATTGTCTAATGACATAATTGGAATGAAATAATGTTAATACTAATATTTGTATATTTAATGGTATAAATTGTAATTAATCTTAAATTTAAATAAGAATATTGTCATGAATAGTAATATAAAATTTTTTAAACATGGCAAATTTATTTAAGATATTTTTTTTTCTAATTGACTATTATATTCTTCCAACTTTTATCTGACACTCTCATTTACATCTCAATTTTCTTTCTATCACTTTCTTCCTTTCAAATCATATCATTAATCATTCTATATTTTTCTTCCTATTTCTCTCTCCACATCCCAAACCTCAAAAACTAAAGTAGGGGTATAATTTTTCATTTACAACATATCTGTTCAAATGTATGGTGTGTTTTACCCACAACCCTAGCGAATCCAGCACACACAAAACCTTCGTCTCTTATAATATATAACCTTATTTGTGCTTCCTCTAACTCTCAATATTTTCCCACAACCACCCCAACAACCACCACTTTTTCATTATCCCTGCATCATTTGCCTTTTGTCTTCATTTGCATTTTTTCAACATCCCCACCTTCTACAAGTCGTTGAGTCCTCACACATTGCTAGAGCGTAGGATAAAAATTATCAACCTCACACTAAAAGCCACCGCGGTTGGCAACCACGCTACCACCTGCTCAGAGTTGTGGATCTGGATTTGGGGTCCACTTATCTTGTTTTGTTGGCATCAGATTTTTTCCCAACCACTTCATTCGACCTAAATTGGATTCTTCTCCATCAGTAAGAACCTTGAACATATCTACGAAAAGGTTGAATTTTTTTTTATGAAGTTTTCATTTTTGATTCATTATTTTGTCATGAACTCAATTTATGCTATGAAGTTCTGAATTTTTTTTTAAGATTTTGTTTATTTTTTATGATCATGTTTTGGGATTTTCATAATCATGTTTCTAGATCAAATATTTGAAAGGTTTCTTAATTGAAAGAATGTATGGCAACGATTGAGTAGGATCGTATGTTTCAAACTGGTGTAGATTGTTGTAATTGACGAGGACAACAAAAAAGGTTAAAAATGGTTAAGTAGTGGAGGTGGAATGGGGCTTGGGTAGGTGAAGTATTGGGGTTGAGTGGTATTTGAGCAAAAAAATATTAATCTATTAGATGGTGAATGTGTACACTATTTGTATTGTATAAACTTTTCTTCATTACTTGCCCTTACTTCTTCTCAATTCATTTACCTCTTCCGAAAATTTTTGCAAAAATCAAATACAAATTTTCTATGAAATCTAAAATAGAAGAATCCGAGAGCAATAAAATGAATTACCTAAAACAAAACCCATTATAAATCACCCATATAAGTCAAAATAACCTATTATACATATAAAGTGTGAAAAGTTTGTGCCATTATAACCAATTATTGTTAATATATATAAGTAATTTTCTTTGTCATATGTGATTTTACAATGAATAGTAGTCTCTAAAACATAAGCTCTTGTTTTCCTTTGATTTATAGGTTTTGTTTGTATTACATGCTCTACTGGATGATCTATCTTCTTCATTTGTTCACTATAACATCGAGCTGTTTCTTCCTCTGATCAAACTTATATGGAAGGCAACTACTCAACTATGTGGTATTTAGATGGCTCCAAAACAACTTATCCAAGTAAGTTATCATTTTTATCTTTTTTATAAAAGTTTCATTTCATCTATATTTTAAAACAATTGACTAAGTTTCGTGTTGGATATGTTTCCTAACACAACCCTATTATTTGGATTGGTGTTGTGATCGGTGATGTAAAGTTTGGTAAATGAATATTATGTATTCATAGTTTATTTCCAGATATTGGGATACATATTACAGTGGTGAAGAAGTAACAAAACAAATAGCTATATTGAATAAAAAGAAAAGGGAATTAATACCTTCAATTATATATTCAATATTCTTTAATAAACACAATTCACACATATTCTTTTAATGAATAATGGGTTTTTAAAAATATTTTTCAAGGTATTATGCATTGATTTTAAAAAATCTCTTTTGTTAGAAAAATCTTAATGTATGCAAAGATTAACTTTTAAACCAAATTGAGATTTAAACTAACCTATAGGACTCTACCCACTCTCAATGTTTAGAAGTAAAATAAAAAGCTACGTTTACCAAAAAAAATAATAAGCTAATAATAATCTATTACAAGCCTAATTATCACAAACCTAAATATAAGAATGAAATAGAATAAGAACGTCTTCACAAATATATACTCTTTGTTTTCTTCAAGCTTGAGTTGTCTTCATCAAAACCCATAAGGAGTATCCACATATGCTCCACAATCTCCCCCTTTTTGATGATGACAATCACTTTGCTAAAGATAGCTTGAATGATGTGTTTGTTTCTCCCCCTTAATATAAGCACACTTGAATTTAAGAGTCTACAAACACAAATGAAAACAAAGCTTTCTCCCCCTTTTGGCATGATAAAAAGAAACGACTTGTGAAAGAATAAATGTCAAAGGTTGAGACATTAGTAAAACATATTAACAGCATGATTTAGAACACTATATATAGAGCATATCCAACAATGAAAATGGCTGCATAAAACAAGCATACATAAGCTCATATAACATTCAAAACCATGACCAAAACGTGCTCCAAAAACAGTCCAAAAATGACCAAACACATTAAGCCAAATTTGTTGTAAAAACACACAGCTGTAGGCATAACATCAGCAAACACAACACCTAAAAATTGTTTACCAGAAACTGCAAAAATTCAGTGGCAAAAACACAACTGTCTAACTGGTTATTTAAATCCTGAACCGGTTAGAGCAATAACAAAGGCAAATCTGACAGCAGGAAATGTACAAAACCAATGCCAAAATCACTTTAAAATACTGAAAACTAGAATATATCACACATAAACCTGCACCAAAACCTACATAGTCATCTCAGTTATATAATAGAACAGGTTAAACACGTATAATGCTCAATTTGAAATGATAAAAAGCAATATAAACCCATATGCATAAGACTAGTACAAACATACCCAAAAGTAATATAAAAGCCAACATACACATAGGATAAGAGGCTATAAATCATACATCCACAAATGTGCAAATACAAATCAATGATACCATAAGTAAGTCAATTCTATTACAACAATAAATAACATTAAAATCAAATAACATAAGGCAAGAGAGAATTGGGGATAAAACATCCACTAAATCCTTTTCAACAATAAATCCTTTGCAACAATAAACTGGGATTTTATACTATCTGGATTTTACTAATTAAGTCTTCTTCTAACCCCAATCACTAAAATCCAGATAGCATAAAATATGTAAAGACTTCAGCATCAAATGAGGAAACATTCTAAAATCTCAAGCAACAACTACGGGTTCTTAGCCTTTTTATTTTTGACCAAATTCAATGGAATACATACTATCCAAAGCACCTTGGACATGTGTCCAAACATGAAAACACTTCTTTTATATCAGCAGATACCAAAAGCATTTCATATGTTGTATTCCATTGAACTTGGTCAACAATAAAAAGGTTAACAATCTGATGATGCTGCTTGAGATTTAAGAATGTTTCCTCATTTGTTGCTGAAGTCTTCACATATTTTATGCAATCTGGATTTTACTGATTTAGTCTTCTGCTAACCCCAAAAAATCCTTTGCAACACCGGTGAAAGTACGAGCGACGCAATTACAAAGTAGCAACTAACCATTAAGGATATGTGAATTCTTTATAAGAAGGAGCCTTTATATTATAAGAAGGAGCCTTTTTATTGATGACCAAATTCAATCCTCAATGGTCAGTTGCTAGTTGGTAATTGCATTGCTCGTACTTTCAATGGTGTTGCAAAGGATTGATTATGGTCAGCAAATTTATTAATCAGTAAAATCCAATATGTGAATACTTCAGTATCAATGAGGAAACATTCTTAAATCTCAAGAAACAACTTTGGATTAATAGCCTTTTTATTATTGAGCAAATTCAATGGGATACAACCTATCAAAGGCTCCTGGAACAAGTGTCCGAACTTGAAAACGCTTCATTTTTTATCAGTAGCTACCAGAAGCATTTCATAGGTTGTATTCCATTGAACTTTGTCAACAATAAAAAGGTTAGGAATCCGATGTTGCTACTTGATGTGACATCCCTAATTTTAATTCCAAGTATAATTAGGAAAAACCTAAGCTAGAATTCATGATGAAACCCATAGTAAGCCTTGGGTAGGGCTTAAGGGTAGTGTCTTAGAGTTAGAATTGGCCAAAAAAGGAGTTTTCTTAGAGTAATCGATTACTCTTCAGGGGTTAATCGATTACAAGGCCTCTGGTGAAAACACTTAAATGTTGCAGCATTGATAATCGATTAACTCATGGAACTAATCGATTATCATGTGAAGCAATCGATTATTTTAGGTGGATTAATGGATTACTTGTCCTCTGCTGGATGTATTAGAGATGTTGCATCAAGGGAGTAATCGATTATTGAGGAAAAGTAATCGATTACCCTTGTGTAAATCTGGAAAAAAAATAGACGTGTCACGTGTGTGAACCACACGTTTTAGCCTTCCCCTCCAAGCCAAACGCTCTCAGCCACATAAAAAGAGGCTTGGTTGCCAAGTTAAAGGAAAAAGCAAGAAAAGAAACATACACCCATGCAGTTCCTCTTCAACCTCCACTCTTCCTCTTCTTCTTCGAACTTCTTCTTCCTTAAGGCTCCATCATTAATTCATCAACCTTCAACCAAGAACAAATGGCTCTCACCATCACCATCAACACATTCCTTCTCCTTCTTCCTATCATCTTCTCTCTCATTTTCTCTCTCCTTGGTTCCAAGAACCAAACACCACCCACCACACCCAAACACCATGAATCAAGGTATCATCAACCTTGATCATCACCAGCCTCCACCATGGGAGCAAGTCTGTAGATCTCCCTCAAGCTCTCCCTCCCACTCGTGAGCCTCTTTCTCTTCTGGGGTTTCTCTCTCTCATCCAATCTCAAGAACCAAGAGGAGATAGGGCAAGGGAGCTGGAACTCATGTAGATCATGAGTGGATCTATGACCTTTGGAGCTTTGTGTGTGGGCTCTCTCCTTCTCTAAGGTAAGGGGAGTCTCTTTTCCACACCTTGAGTTAGGGATAGTTATAATTTATAATAGAATTTGGGTTTAATAGTTAGATTGGGTGGTGGGTATTAAATAAATAGTTGATTAGAGTTGATTGGGGTGATTGTTATGTTCTTGGTTGATCTTGTTAAATTATTGATAATATTTATGTTAATTCTTTTTGCATATTATTAAAGTAGGAAGTGAAGAACCCTAGGGACTTGATTTATTTTAAGCACTCTGAGACATACCTGATTATGTCGACTGATTGTTGATTGTTGGTTGTTATGGATTTTGTGAAAATTTTATTATGTTCCTTAGGTATTAGATGTGAATAGGTGAATAGTTGTGCCTTATTTGTTAGTTATGTGTTTGAATGACATTTGATTATGTTCCTAAAATTATAATGGAATAATTGACTGTAACTGGTGCTAATAAATAGATAATGATAAAAGGGAAATATAATGGTAATTAAGAATGTGAATGTATGTAGGCCCCTGACCTGAGGATGCATACATTCATATTGTGGCATGTATGTAGGCCCCTGACCTGTGGATGCATACATGTTTAATTGGGGTAAATGTATGTAGGCCCCTGACCTGTGGATGCATACATTTATCAAATAATTTGTATGTGTAACACCCCGCAAATTCCTCGTATTATTTTAAAATACTAAAGAGATTTATTTTGAAAAGTGTTTTCTTTAACAAATTTTCTAATTCACGTTTATAAGGTAATGAGTGATTTTAAATAAATTATTTCCTGAAATAATGATTTAGGAATTGAGTTTTCGGAAAGGTCTATGTGTTTGATGATTTATAAAGAAATTTGTGATTTTTGGTATGAGTCATTTTAGGAAGAGAAAGGAATTACTTCCTATACATGAGCTAGTATGTATGCACGGTTAGTTATGTATGTGTGTATATATATATATATATATATTTGTGGTATTTCTATGTGTACAAGTATGCTTAGGATTAAATGGAAATTTAATTGGTGGAAAAATATGATAATGCATGTATGTGTGTGGATGTGTGTATGCTACGTGTATGTATGCATGTATGAGGGCTAGATTTTTAAGATAAGAAGCCATGGACTAGGGTAGAACCATAAGTAACTAAGTTGATAACCAACTCCTAACTATTAGCCAAAAAGTAACCAAACCTTAGGAAACCTAGTCCCTTAAATCACTCCTTAATGTTCCCTTAGAATTAATAAACACCACCCATGCAACTTATTGAGTTGCCAAAATTGCCCTCCCATTTGCACACCATGGCCGAATGTCCTTGAGGACAAAAGAGGAAAAATCTCATGTCTTGCCTTGGCCTATATATGGTCGAATGGGTGAAGTGTTGGACACTTCATTCCTTCATTTCCACTCTTCATTTCTTTCATTTCCTTTCACCTTCTAAACACACACTTGTTGAGAACAAAAATCAAGCTCTCAACACCCAAAGAAAAGAGAGTGGTCGTGAGTGAGAAGAGAAGAAGAAGAGGAGATCAAAACCAAAACCTAGAGTTTTTCTTGAAGATCCAAGACCCTAGAAGCTTGAAGATCAACCCTTTCTTGGTGGGTAGTTCGAAAATTATGAAGAAAATTGTAATAGTTTAGATTTTTCCTTTTGATCTTGTGATTTTTCTTTCTTTTCTTCTTTGCATGTTAATTCCTAAAGCTTAAATGATGAGTACAAGTGTGTTTGTACTTGATCATGGATTTTAAAGTTTAAAGCAACTTATAAACTTCTAACTAACGGACTTCATAACTCCATTAAGGACTTCATGAAAGATCTTAAAGTTTTTCAACATAAATCTTAAAGATCTAAAGGATTGTTGAGATTTTGTAAAGGCTTAAAGCAACCCTCCTTGCATGTTTAAAATTCTTGCTTAAAACCGTGATTTGTGATGTGTTTAAGAATGTAGTTGATGAGTAAATGAATAACCTAAACTTGCTTAACAATAATGTTGAGATCTTGGGTGTTGCATGTTAGTTTGATGATGATCTTGATGATTTGAGTACATGCATGTCTTGTTTATGCTTTGATCTTAAATTTTTAAGAATAAATGAATTTATAAAACACAAAAACCTAAACTATGTGATTCGTGCCTTGACTAGATCTATGGGGTCTTGATGCTTTTTAATTTAATACAAGTCATTGCATGTTGTTTTTGAACCAAAAGAATTAATCTTTTTTTTTCATGCATGTCACGGTTTTGATCTTTTTCTACTCAAAATGATTTTCATCTTTGATTGTACCAATTGATTGATTTTATGGTTTGATCTACAAGATCTAAGAACATGCATGTGATTTTCGAATAAAAAGATTGGATCTTTCTTAATGACCATCACGGTTTCATAAAGGAATTAAGGAAACAAGTTTTCGGAAAATGATTTTTACTTGATTCTTGTTTTGTGTTCTTGCATGTTAAGTATTTGAAAGTTAATCTTGATTTGTGATAGGGAGCATTCGGCCTAAGCATTAAACCAAGAGATCATGTTTTGTTTTCATGGAATAGGATACATGCATGATTAATTTCTTTTGATTTAAGAATCTTGTGTTTTTGCATGTTGACAAAGTGAACCAAAAACCTTATTTTTGTCAAAGTAGGATTCGGCCATGCATACTAGTTAGACTAGGATTCCTTTTTCAATGAAGTGACATAAAAACAATGAGTATGTTTTGTGAAATTATATTAAAATAAATTGTTTAAAATTGTGTTGTGGATGTTTAATTTCTATTTGGTTTTGGATTAAAAATAAAGGGAATAATTCAATATGTGTATGTGTGTATTCGGTTGAGAGGGAAAGGAAGATTAAATAATCTTATTTCATGAAAAAGAAAGTAGAATTTAAGTATTTGAGATAAATCAAGCTGATCTATGTGTTTAGATTTGTGATTTCTAACTTGTTTTCCTTCCTTCTATTTGGCTATATAGTGTGGATAGGTCTAGGAAATCTAGTTGCATAAATTAAATATACATAGTGACTTTTGAAAGGAATAAAGTTGTTTAAAGTAAGGAAAATAAATATTAACACGTTTGGCTTATATCTTTGGTTTAACTTGGTTTGTGAATGCATGCATGACTAAATATTTTGTGAAAATAAATTATTTGTGAGTTATGTGATTGCTTTGATAATTGATTGAATTGGTTGTACATTTCTAATAAAGTGTCATTGGTTGCTTGTATGTTGAGTTGATATTTGGAAAACAATTGAGTCTATAATTAATTTCGAAATTCATTGGTTTTAAAATAATTTTATTTGATTTGTTTGAGATTTTTGAATTATGTTCATGGCTGTCCAAAGTTGTTTTGTGATAAAGACTTGAGTTTTTAAAGTGTTAATTTTGAATAAAGAAGTTGTTTAAAGCGAAAAGTGTTTTCGCGGTTTTATCAAAAGTGATTTTTGAAATAACCTTTGTTGTCCAAGATTACTTAGACCTGCTTCTTATGTTTAAAAACGTTTTCATGTAATTCAAGTGTGGCTTTTAATTGATAATTGATTTAAGAAAAACCCGGACTAAAAATAGTAAATCTTTCGGTATTTTCAAACATGGCTAAGGTGCTGTCCAAAACGGACCAGCAACCTAACTAAATGGTTTAAAGTATTTTATATGACGTTTTCAAATGGTTTTGACGTACTTAAGGTATTAGAAAATATTAGAGTTGCTTAAGAGAAACGGTTATGTTTTAAGTTTTCCGACTAAGAACGAAAAGTGTTTTGAGACATGAAAAGATTTTCTTATTACACATTAATAACGTAAGCGTATTTTATTTAGTATGAGGAATAATCTTAAAGACGAGGGATTGGGGCAGCCGGCAGCACAAAGGATCCGAGGAGACGGTACGCATTAAATTGATGGACCTCAGGTGAGAGAGAAGCTTTCCTAAGACACCGTGGTAGCTAGGTGATATATTAGGACGTTCCGTATCATCTCAAAGATCGGAACTAAGTGGTTCGGAGTCAGTAGTATAAGTGGCAATTGTTTGTGTTGTGTGGCCACTTATACGAAGGTGACAAAGGCCACATTGTGGTTGCGTGATGATTGTGTGATTAATAGTATGTTTTTATGTCTTTATTTAATTATACCTGATGATATTTATTGCTGTTGATTAATATGAGTAATAAGCTGATGGACGTCTGTTACGTCCTGAATAAGAAAATAAAAATGAAGAAAATTGATTAAGAATGAAAGAGATAAGAGATAAGATGGATTAGAAAAGGGAAAGAGTGGAGATTGGGGAAAGAAATAATGGTAATGTTGAGAACGAGTCAGAGCTGGGGAAAGTATTGTTGTTGTTGGAACAAGATGGGAATTGAGTGGAGCTGGGCTCCTTTGTTTTTGGTTTTAGACTGGGACTAGTGTTGAGTTGAGCTTGCTCCTCCATTAGCGCTCAGCAAAAATGTGATTTTTGCAAAAGGTTTTTGAAAAGAGATTTTTGAAAGGAAATTTCTGAAAAGGTTTTCGAAATGAGATTTTTGAAAAAGGTTATGAAACAATATTTCCAAAGGAGCTTTCCGAAAGAATCTTTTTGAAAAGTTTTTGTGAAAATATATATATTTTTGAGAAAAGTTTTTGGGAAACAATCCTTTGATAAAGTTTTGAAAGGATATTTTCGAGAAAGTCCTTTGTAATGACATTTTTGAGAAAGGTTTCTGAAACCCATACTTTTGTGAACAATTGTGAAAAGATTTTATGTGAAAGTTTTCGAAAGGATATTTTGTGAAGCTTATGATATGGGATTTTCCAAAAAGTCTATGAAAATGTGTTTTGAGGAAAGTAAGATTGTTTTGAAAAAGATTGAGAATATTGATGAGATGAGAGTTAAGTGATGTGATCCCAGCTCTGTGCTATGTGAGGAATGATGAGAGAAAGATTGCGCCAAGTTAGTGGTCGGGACTCATTGAAGGGTTGCATGAAGGATGGGTCGACCTTAGGATAATTAAAAAGATAAAAGACTTTAAAAGACATACGTGGTGAGGTATGAGTGTGCGAAGTAGTGGAGAGGAAGGAACCATAAGTATCTGCGGATACATAGGAGGAGATTGCATTAGGGGAGGACGATGATGGTGAAACGTCAAGAAGTCTAGAGTATGTTTCTAGGCCGAACGAACTCCACATGTGGCGTACGAACGTGGTAGGGACTGGGTCCAATGCCGTGGTGAGTTCTGCGGGCCCCCTAGATTGCAAATCTAGAACAGTGAGAGGGACTGGAGTGGGGCATCTTGATTGCCACTGTGAGACAGTGTGCCTTGTTATATATGAATTGAATGAATTGAATTGATTTGAGGCTGAGTCCTCCTGGTTTGGGACCATGTGTTGTTGAGACAGCTGTCGTACCCGCACGGTAAAGGTCCTGTACTCCTGTTTGCTTCCGACTAGGTTGGGTGGATGACCGAGTAGATGTAGACGTGAGTGATAGTTGAGAATGAAATGAATTCCCCGACAATATCTTATGATTCCCAAAGTAAAAGAATGATATGAATTGATAAGATTGGAAAAGAAGGAATTCTGAGTATGAAAAGGGAAAAAGATTGAGAGAGAAAGAATAATTAAGAAATACGAAGTTAAATTCAGAAAGAAATTGAAGGATAATAACAAGGATAATAAGACTGATAATATTGATATTGATATCAAAATTGTTGTGTGTTTGTATGCTGTATGTTGTATGGTATGTTTGTATGGTCCTTCTATCTTGCCTATCGTAATTCCACACCGTCGACGATGCGTCGTTCGGATCGCTTACTCTCTCCTGTTCGTTGGCATATCGGTGCTGCTGGTATCTCAACGGGTAGATGGAGTATTGTATGGATATTACCATGTGGAATAAGTATGGGAGAGGTTGGAAGCACACCCCATGCGGCTGGGCATGGACCGGCTACACGGAGATCGTGATCCAAGATCCGGAGCATCAACTGAGTGGAGCTAATCTAGAGCCGCACTTGGGACAAGTCAATGTACGGGGATTCAGTAGCTACGAGGAGAAGGCATGGTGCGAGCAGCGAAGGAACTTTACTACATCAGATGGAGGGCCGCCGGATTCCAATAACAATGAGGGGACAACCACAAGGGCGGCATCGTCTTTGGGAGTGAGGAGAAGACGCAAGAAGGAGAAGAAGCTACACCCACTTGCCTTCGTTAGGAGAGTTTAAGAATAGGATTATAGTTTATGTTGGTGGGGAGTGTCTTGAGTTAAAGATTACCTAAGTGACGAACTATCGCTGTAACTTAATCTATTCTGAAGTATGCCCTACTTTTACACAACTTAATGAGAAAAGTTTAATATCCTTTTGTTGTAATGAAAAGAACTATTTTGAATTGAAACTAAACCGTTTTCCCCTGATAAATGAGTAAGTGGTGGTTTTAGTAACAACTCGGTTTTCGAAAGAAAGCGTTGAAGTACATCAAAAACTTTTCACTAATGTTTTCAAATACCTCAACATTGTTTTTAAAAAAAAATTGGCCTCATTTTTGGTAACTTTAATAAATAAAAGTTAATTGTTTTGAGTACGAAAATTTACAGATTGGTATCAGAGCTTATGGTAATCCTTAGTGGCCTTAAGCATGGGCTTACATGCTTTGTTTGTGTGACTCTGTGTGTTTGCTAGTGTAGGGATAGGAGCATGAGTTTAGGTTCTCATCTTTGTAGGATGTAAGATTTTATATGCGGCTTAAGATTGGCCGAGTTAGTATAAGGAACCTGTTCATCCTGTAGTGTGAAGGACGAAGATCAAGTAGGAAGTGAGTAGGTTGAAACCCTCTAACCTTTAATGTTTCCTTAGTGTTTGACAAATCCCAGTATATTGACTTAGATGTACCCTTGTTTAAAGAGTAGTCGATATCTTTGGGGAGATAGGATGTCATTCTTGAATTCCCTGTTTGTTGTATTGCTTCAACAAAACAGTTAGTATTGTTAAGATTCGAACCTCTTCCTTCATAAACCCCTATCAAACCATAGCCTTACTGAGCCTATTTAAGACTCATTAGTCCTAATTGTGGCATTAGAAGTGTCATGGTTACCCAGATGGTTTAGGCTTGAACGATCAAGGGAGGATAAGTGGTTTAAACTAAGTAAGGATATAAGGTCATAGTTGATTTAGTGATAAGTCTGATCAAAGTTGGGGAGTCACAAGGAAGAAAAAGAGGTGCATGTTACCAGTTATTAAAGGAAATTCTGAGGAAAATTCGAGGACTAAGATTGCCTTACACCATAATCAGAGGCTTAGACAGTGAAAACGATAGGGTTGATTAATGTCTAGGGTGAATCTAAGGAGAAAAGTGAGGATGTTTGAGGAGGTAAGAAAACTCAAGTTGTCATAGAATCCCCTTAAGATAGAGGGACGATAGACGAAAACATTAGAATTAAACGGAGAACCGAAAGAAGGAGTGATTATTGTGAGTTAGTAAGAACCTAATTTGTAGAGAATAGCGAATATCTGAGGATTTTTAGTGAAACCCCATGCTTTTGGAGATGTTTGAAATTTTGATTGCTTGATTTTCCCCAAGTTCGTACCTATGGTTAGACTTTCTGTGACAACGATCGGTGGAAGGAGCAATATTCCTTCGGTTAGTCCGTTGGACTTAACCCGAATCGACACGCGAGCGGTTGTATGAGTGCGACTTCTTCGTCTGAAGGCAACAAATAAAGAGCGCAGCAAGGTGAATTAGACCAGTAAAAAGGAATCCGACCACGAAGCGAGAGAAGAGTATTCTTATAGGAATCAAGGTGACGTCAGAATTTTGTGCCCTGCTGCCCAATCCACAATGTATTTCTCGGGGACGAGAAATCTTTAAGTTGGGGAGAATGTAACACCCCGCAAATTCCTCGTATTATTTTAAAATACTAAAGAGATTTATTTTGAAAAGTGTTTTCTTAAACAAATTTTCTAATTCACGTTTTCAAGGTAATGAGTGATTTTAAATAAATGATTTCCTGAAATAATGATTTAGGAATTGAGTTTTCGGAAAGGTCTATGTGTTTGATGATTTATAAAGAAATTTGTGATTTTTGGTATGAGTCATTTTAGGAAGAGAAAGGAATTGCTTCCTATACATGAGCTAGTATGTATGCACGGTTAGTTATGTATGTGTATATATATATATATATATATATATATATTTGTGGTATTTCTATGTGTACAAGTATGCTTAGGAATAAATGGAAATTTAATTGGTGGAAAAATATGATAATGCATGTATGTGTGTGGATGTGTGTATGCTACGTGTATGTATGCACGTATGAGGGCTAGATTTTTAAGATAAGAAGCCATGGACTAGGGTAGAACCATAAGTAACTAAGTTGATAACCAACTCCTAACTATTAGCCAAAAAGTAACCAAACCTTAGGAAACCTAGTCCCTTAAATCACTCCTTAATGTTCCCTTAGAATTGATAAACACCACCCATGCAACTTATTGAGTTCCCAAAATTGCCCTCCCATTTGCACACCATGGCCGAATGTCCTTGAGGACAAAAGAGGAAAAATCTCATGTCTTGCCTTGGCCTATATATGGTCGAATGGGTGAAGTGTTGGCCACTTCATTCCTTCATTTCCACTCTTCATTTCTTTCATTTCCTTTCACCTTCTAAACACACACTTGTTGAGAACAAAAATCAAGCTCTCAACACCCAAAGAAAAGAGAGTGGTCGTGAGTGAGAAGAGAAGAAGAAGAGGAGATCAAAACCAAAACCTAGAGTTTTCCTTGAAGATCCAAGACCCTAGAAGCTTGAAGATCAACCCTTTCTTGGTGGGTAGTTCGAAAATTATGAAGAAAATTGTAATAGTTTAGATTTTTCCTTTTGATCTTGTGATTTTTCTTTCTTTTCTTCTTCGCATGTTAATTCCTAAAGCTTAAATGATGAGTACAAGTGTGTTTGTACTTGATCATGGATTTTAAAGTTTAAAGCAACTTATAAACTTCTAACTAACTGATGAGCATTTTATTTCCCATTATTCCTTGCATTATTTTACTCCTATTATTGATACTTGTTGCCTATTTGACATTGTTTAGCTTGATTTAGTGATTTAGAGTTTATTGGACTAATATTCTGAATATTGTTTAATTTGGGATTATTTAGCCTAATTAATTCTATTTCTATTTTCAGGTCATATTTGGCACAAGGGCTTTTTGGACATTTTGGGAATGAAGATTTAATTTTGGAAGAGAAGATATATGATGAAGTGAAGATTGTAATCTATCTTTAGGATTAGTTGAGATTTAGTTATATCTTTTAAGATTTAGATTTTATCTATAAGATATTTTTAGATTTAATTTAGAGATAAGCTTTCCTTAGGATTTGGGCCCATGATTTAGGCCCGTTTTGTGATTTAAAAAGCCAAATTCGTGTAAACCCTTGGGTAGACCTTCTATTCACGTTTTTTTACATTCTCTTTCATAGAGAAGGCTTAGTTTTGCTCTCCAAGCTTGTGGAGGCTGCTAGGGTTTCTCTCTCTTCTCTTTTCTACACGTTTTTGGTATTTTTCTTCATGGAAGGCTAAACTCTTAGGTTAAATCCCTTTGGTAATGTATCACATACTCTTGAGGTTTTGTTCTTAATGCTATTTCGTTTTTATTCACTGTTTTCATGCTTATTGATATGTTATGGTTCGCTTAGTTCCATTATATAGAGATAATCCATGTGTATGAATGCTTAATTTATGCAAACTCGTAAAAACTCCATGCTTTGGCTTTTAATGCTTAACTAGAGGTTTGGGTTTTGGGGTGAGAATTGAATTTTCGCTTAGTATTTAATTCTCACGAGTTGGACAGTGAAGAGGAAAGAAATTGATCTTTTGTGACCGATGATAGAGTTGTGAACGCGAGCCAAAGGGGTTTATCCGCTTTTCCTTATCTGTTTCTTCGTTTTAATTTAATTCTGTTTTGATTTCAATTATTCAATATTCAATACAAAAAAAAAACCCCCTGTTTTCTATGCATACTATGTGTTCGACCTTTTGCTTGATAAGATATTCCTTGGGAGACGACCTAGGAGTCACTTCTTAGTACTATACTTAAACTGTTTTTATTTGTATCGGGTACGGCCTCGATCACTAACGAACTTCGTAACTCCATTAAGGTCTTCATGAAAGATATTAAAGTTTTTCAAAATAAATCTTAAAGATCTAAAGGATTGTTGAGATTTTGTAAAGGCTTAAAGCAACCCTCCTTGCATGTTTAAAATTCTTGCTTAAAACCGTGATTTGTGATGTGTTTAAGAATTTATTTGATGAGTAAATGAATAACCTAAACTTGCTTAACAATAATGTTGAGATCTTGGGTGTTGCATGTTAGTTTGATGATGATCTTGATGATTTGAGTACATGCATGTCTTGTTTATGCTTTGATCTTAAATTTTTAAGAATAAATGAATTTATAAAACACAAAAACCTAAACAATGTGATTCGACCTTGACTAGATCTATGGGCTCTTGATGCTTTTTCATTTAATACAAGTCATTGCATGTTGTTTTTGAACAAAAAGAATTAATCTTTTTTTTCATGCATGTCACGGTTTTGATCTTTTTCTACTCAAAATGATTTTCATCTTTGATTGTACCAATTGATTGATTTTATGGTTTGATCTACAAGATCTAAGAACATGCATGTGATTTTCGAATAAAAAGATTGGATCTTTCTTAATGACCATCACGGTTTCATAAAGGAATTAAGGAAACAAGTTTTTGGAAAATGATTTTTACTTGATTCTTGTTTTGTGTTCTTGCATGTTAAGTATTTGAAAGTTAATCTTGATTTGTGATAGGGAGCATTCGGCCTAAGCATTAAACCAAGAGATCATGTTTTGTTTTCATGGAATAGGATACATGCATGATTAATTTCTTTTGATTTAAGAATCTTGTGTTTTTGCATGTTGCAAAGTGAACCAAAAACCTTATTTTTGTCAAAGTAGGATTCGGCCATGCATACTAGTTAGACTAGGATTCCTTTTTCAATGAAGTGACATAAAAACAATGAGTATGTTTTGTGAAATTATATTAAAATAAATTGTTTAAAATTGTGTTGTGGATGTTTAATTTCTATTTGGTTTTGGATTAAAAATAAAGGGAATAATTGAATATGTGTATGTGTGTATTCGGTTGAGAGGGAAAGGAAGATTAAATAATCTTATTTCATGAAAAAGGAAGTAGAATTTAAGTATTTGAGATAATCAAGTTGATCTATGTGTTTAGATTTGTGATTTCTAACTTGTTTTCCTTCCTTCTATTCGGCTATATAGTGTGGATAGGTCTAGGAAATCTAGTTGCATAAATTAAATATACATAGTGAATTTTGAAAGGAATAAAGTTGTTTAAAGTAAGGAAAATAAATATTAACACGTTTGGCTTATATCTTTGGTTCAACTTGGTTTGTGAATGCATGCATGACTAAATATTTTGTGAAAATAAATTATTTGTGAGTTATGTGATTGCTTTGATAATTGATTGAATTGGTTGTATATTTCTAAATATTTTGTGAAAGATGTTGTTTAAAACGAAAAGTGTTTTCGGGGTTTTTATCAAAAGTGATTTTTGAAATAACCTTTGTTGTCCAAGATTACTTAGACCTGCTTCTTATGTTTAAAAACGTTTTCATGTAATTCAAGTGTGGTTTTTAAATGATAATTGATTTAAGAAAAACCCGGACTAAAAATAGTAAATCTTTCGGTATTTTCAAACATGGCTAAGGTGCTGTCCAAAACGGACCAGCAACCTAACTAAATGGTTTAAAGTATTTTATATGACGTTTTCAAATGGTTTTGACGTACTTAAGGTATTAGAAAATATTAGAGTTGCTTAAGAGAAAACGGTTATGTTTTTAGTTTTCCAACTAAGAACGAAAAGTGTTTTGAGACATGAAAAGATTTTCTTATTACACATTAATAACGTAAGCGTATTTTATTTAGTATGAGGAATAATCTTAAAGATGAGGGATTGGTGCAGCCGGCAGCACAAAGGATCCGAGGAGACGGTACGCATTAAATTGCTGGACCTCAGGTGAGAGAGAAGCTTTCCTAAGACACCATGGTAGCTAGGTGATATATTAGGACGTTCCGTATCATCTCAAAGATCGGAACTAAGTGGTTCGGAGTCAGTAGTATAAGTGGCAATTGTTTGTGTTGTGTGGCCACTTATACGAAGGTGACAAAGGCCACATTGTGGTTGCGTGATGATTGTGTGATTAATAGTATGTTTTTATGTCTTTATTTAATTATACCTGATGATATTTATTGCTGTTGATTAATATGAGTAATAAGCTGATGGACGCTTGTTACGTCCTGAATAAGAAAATAAAAATGAAGAAAATTGATTAAGAATGAAAGAGATAAGAGATAAGATGGATTAGAAAAGGGAAAGAGTGGAGATTGGGTAAAGAAATAATGGTAATGTTGAGAACGAGTCAGAGCTGGGGAAAGTATTGTTGTTGTTGGAACAAGATGGGAATTGAGTGGAGCTGGGCTCCTTTGTTTTCGGTTTGAGACTTGGACTAGTGTTGAGTTGAGCTTGCTCCTCCATTAGCGCTCAGCAAAAATGTGATTTTTGCAAAAGGTTTTTGAAAAGAGATTTTTGAAAGGAAATTTCTGAAAAGGTTTTCGAAATGAGATTTTTGAAAAAGGTTATGAAACAATATTTCCAAAGGAGCTTTCCGAAAAAATCTTTTTGAAAAGTTTTTGTGAAAATATATATATTTTTGAGAAAAGTTTTTGGGAAACAATCCTTTGATAAAGTTTTGAAAGGATATTTTCGAGAAAGTCTTTTGTAATGACATTTTTGAGAAAGGTTTCTGAAACCCATACTTTTGAGAACAATTGTGAAAAGATTTTATGTGAAAGTTTTCGAAAGGATATTTTGTGAAGCTTATGATATGGGATTTTCCAAAAAGTCTATGAAAATGTGTTTTGAGGAAAGTAAGATTGTTTTGAAAAAGATTGAGAATATTGATGAGATGAGAGTTCAGTGATGTGATCCCAGCTCTGTGCTATGTGAGGAATGATGAGAGAAAGATTGTGCCAAGTTAGTGGTCGGGACTCATTGAAGGGTTGCACGAAGGATGGGCCGACCTTAGGATAATTAAAAAGATAAAAGACTTTAAAAGACATACGCGGTGAGGTATGAGTGTGCGAAGTAGTGGAGAGGAAGGAACCATAAGTATCTGCGGATACTTAGGAGGAGATTGCATTAGGGGAGGACGATGACGGTGAAACGTCAAGAAGTCTAGAGTAAGTTTCTAGGATGAACAAACTCCACATGTGGCGTACGAACGTGGTAGGGACTGAGTCCAATGCCGTGGTGAGTTCTGCGGGCCCACTAGAAACATACTGTCGCACCTAGATTGCAAATCTAGAACAGTGAGAGGGACTGGAGTGGGGCATCTTGATTGCCACTGTGAGATAGTGTGCCTTGTTATATATGAATTGAATGAATTGAATTGATTTGAGGCTGAGTCCTCCTGGTCTGGGACCATGTGTTGTTGAGACAGTTGTCGTGCCCGCGCGGTAAAGGTCTTGTACTCCTGTTTGCTTTCCAATAGGTTGGGTGGATGACCAAGGAGATGTAGACGTGAGTGATAGCCGAGAATGAAATGAATTCCCCGACGATATCTGATGATTCCCAAAGAAAAAGAATGATATGAATTGATAAGATTGAAAAAGAAGGAATTCTGAGTATGAAAAGGGAAAAAGATTGAGAGAGAAAGAATAATTAAGAAATGTGAAGTTAAATTCAGAAATAAATTGAAGGATAATAACAAGGATAATAAGACTGATAATATTGATATTGATATTAAAATTGTTGTGTGTTTGTATGTTGTATGTTGTATGGTATGTTTGTATGGTCCTTCTATCTTGCCTATCGTAATTCCACACCGTCGACGATGCGTCGTTCAGATCGCTTACTCTCTCCTGTTCGTTGGCATATCGGTGCTGCTGGTATCTCAACGGCCAGATGGAGTATTGTATGGATATTACCATGTGGAATAAGTATGGGAGAGGTTGGAAGCACACCCCATGCGATTGGGCATGGACCGGCTACACGGAGATCGTGATCCAAGATCCGGAGCATCAACTGAGTGGAGCTAATCTAGAGCCGCACTTGGGACAAGTCAATGTACGGGGATTCAGTAGCTACGAGGAGAAGGCACGGTGCGAGCAGTGAAGGAACTTTACTACATCAGATGGAGGGCTGCCGGATTCCAATAACAATGAGGGGACAACCACAAGGGCGGCATCGTCTTTGGGAGTGAGGAGAAGACGCAAGAAGGAGAAGGAGCTACACCCACTTGCCTTCGTTAGGAGAGTTTAAGAATAGGATTATAGTTTATGTTGGTGGGGAGTGTCTTGAGTTAAGGATTACCTAAGTGACGAACTATCGCTGTAACTTAATCTATTCTGAAGTATGCCCTACTTTTACACAACTTAATGAGAAAAGTTTAATATCCTTTTGTTGTAATGAAAAGAACTATTTTGAATTGAAACTAAACCGTTTTCCCCTGATAAATGAATAAGTGGTGGTTTTAGTAACAACTCAGTTTTCGAAAGAAAGCGTTGAAGTACATCAAAAACTTTTCACTAATGTTTTCAAATACCTCAACAATGTTTTAAAAAAAAATGGCCTCATTTTTGGTAACTTTAATAAATAAAAGTTAATTGTTTTGAGTACGAAAATCGGGCTGTTACAGTATGAATGAAATAAATGTATGTAGGCCCCTGACCTGTGGATGCATACATTTATTTAATGATGTGATTGAATGGGATAAATGTATGTAGGCCCCTGACTTGTGGATGCATACATTTATCAAGTAATATGTTAAAATGGGGATGAATGTATGTAGGCCACTGACCTGGGGATGCATACATTCATCAAGTGGCAGGTATGTAGGCTTCTGACCTGAAGATGCATACGTGGAAAATGAACTGGGGTGTGTATGTAGGCCTCTGACCTGAGGATGTATACACACTGAAAGGAGAAAGGGTAAACCGTTTAAAATGGGATGTGTATGTAGGCCTCTGACCTGAGGATGCATACACATTAAAAAGAGAAAAGGGAAACTGAAAATGAATAAAAGAAAGGAAAGATGGAAATGACAAGGAAATTAAAGGGAAGCGAATAATGGAAATGAATAACGAAAGTGGTAAAGAAAAAGGGAAATAAAAATGAATAGAGGATAGGGATTTGTTGTGTATAATGCAGATGAGAATGTGATGAATTGGTTAATCCCCGACTTATTTTAATTGTTATTCTTAAGTTTATATTATGAGCTTTATATTATCTTCTGATTCACTGTATTGTGAAAAGGTCTCACCCTTAGTGGTTAACATTTTAGGTGATTGCTAAGGAGCTTGTGGATCAGAGTGGCGCAGCGGAAGAATGGAAAGAAGGGAACTTTAAATTTGTGCTACTTATATTGTAAATGGATGCCCAAAGTTATTGTAAATTTGATTTGCGAAAAGGAATTTTTAAATGCACTATTTTAATTACCAAATTTTACTTACTATTTTTGTATATAAAATAAGGGTGTTACACTTGATATTTAAGAATGTTTCCTCATTTGCTACTGAAGTCTTCACATATTTTATGCAATCTGGATTTTATTGATTAAGTCTTGGCTTAATTGCACTTTTGGTCCCCCAATTTTCTTAATTTGGCGATTTTGGTCCCCCAACTTTTAATTTGGCGATTTTGGTCCTCAATTTACAATTTGTAGCGATTTTGGTCCTCCAATTTACGAGAGGGACACGTGTCAGCAGCCACGTCAGCACCGTTAACGGTGGAATTGACGGAAGGGCCAAAATCGCTACAAATCGTAAATTGGGGGACATAAATCGCTAAATTAAAAGTTGGGGGACCAAAATCGCCAAATTGAGAAAATTGGGGGACCAAAAGTGCAATTAAGCCTTAAGTCTTCTGCTAACCCCAATAAATCCTTTGCAACACTGCTGAAAGTAAGACCAATGCAATTACCAACTAGCAACTAACCATAAAGGATATAAGAATTCTTTATAAGAAAGAGCCTTTTTATTATAAGATAGAGCCTTTTATTTATGACCAAATTCAATCCTCTACGGTCAATATTTAGTTGGTAATTGCATCGCACGTACTTTCAATGGTGTTGCAAACAATTTATTGGGGTCAGCAGATTTCTTAATAAGTGAAATCCTCCTGATAGCGTAAAATATGTGAAGACTTCAGTAACAAATGAGGAAACATTCTTAAATCTCATGCAGTAACATCGAATTCCTAACCTTTTAATTGTTGACCAAGTTCAAGAAGTGTTTTCATGTTTGGACACTTGTCCCAGGAGCATTTCATATTCCATTGAACTTGGTCAACAATTAAAAGGTTAGGAATCCGATGTTGCTGCATGAGATTTAAGAATGTTTCCTCATTTGTTACTGAAGTCTTCGCATATTTTATGCTATATGGATTTTACTGATTAAGTCTTCAGCTAACTCCAATAATAAATCCTTTGCAACACTGTCGAAAGTACGAGCGATGTAATTATCAACTAGCAACTAACCATTAAGGATATGTGAATTCTTTATAAAAAAGGAGCCTTTTTATTATAAGAAGGAGCCTTTTTATTGATGACCAAATTCAATTATCAATGGTCATTTTTTAGTTGGTAATAGCATCGCTCGTACTTTCAGCGGTGTTGCAAAGGATTTAATTATGGGGTCAGCAGAATTCTTAATCAATAAAATCCTGATAGCGTAAAATATGTGAAAACTTCAGGATCAAACGGGGAAACATTCTTATATCTTAGGCAGCAACTTCAGGTTCCTAGCCTTTTTATTTTTGACCAAATTCAATGGAATATGTAACATCCTAGTTTTATTTACCTAAGAATTTTATTTAAGAATATTTTATAGATACGAAAATAAGGTGTGGAAAATGATTTGCAAACTATTTTCTTAAGTTTCTCTTTTCTCTCATTGTTCCGCCCCTTTCTCCCTCTCCTCATCCATTATAACCTACCACCTTCACTAATCAACCACTCAAACACCAAATCATTCCCTCTAATCCTCCTCCTATGAAGATCCACTCCTTCGCCATGTGTTCTTCTCCCTTTATCTCATTCATGATGCCTCCCTCCTTCTCTCTCACCTCCATGACTCTTTCTCTCCCCATCACCCAACCTCTATCAACAACCACCAAGCACCCACAAAACCACCCTCAATCCTTCACCGATGAGTATCCATTTCCTTCCCCATGAATAACCCCTTATCTCTTTCCTTTGGTGTTTCTCTCTCCCTCTTTGAAGCTTTCTCTCTCTTAGGGTTTTGCTCTCTGTTCTCCAATCTCAAGATCGGAGCGGAGATCGGTCAAGGGAGCGGGAATCCAAGTAGATCGGGGGTAGAATCCAAGCCCTTGGAGCATCAATGGAGTCTCCTCTCTCTCTCCAAGGTAAGGGGAGTCTCTTTTCCACACTTTGGGTTGGGGATAGTTAGGGTTTATAATAGTATTTGGGTTTAATAATTAGACCGGGTTGTGGGTAGCAAAATGGTTTTGATTTAGTGTTGGTTTAGGAGAGATTATTATATTTATGGTTGATTTTATATTCATTGAATTGATTATGTTAAATTCTCTTTTTATTAATATTAAAGTAGGAAGTGAAGAACCCTAGAGAGTTGACTTATATTTGAGTACTCTGAGACATACCTGAGTATGTCGACTGATTTGTGATATTGGTTGATGGTTGATAAATTGATGTGTTTGCTAAGAGTTTTATATGTGATTATTCGAAATGTGACCCTATATGTGAGTAATTGATGGTGTATGTGTATAAACAATAAAAATGGAATTTGTGATGTAAAAAGAAATAATAAATTGGAATTTGAAATGAATTTATATTTAGATATAGCTTGGAAATGTTTGTGTGTGAAGAATGTTTGGAAATATGTGATTTGTGAAATACTTGGTAAATTATGGTTTGATTTATAAATTAAAGGAATGATTATGTCTGCTGAAAATGATGAAAGTGAATATTGGATATTACTTGCAACTATCTTGACACTTGATGAATGGTGTGTCTGTGTACTTGACTTTTTGTGAATGAGTTTTGATATGGAATAAAAGGGGATGCAGTGTGATTTGATCCTTGGGAAAGCCGGCACACTAGGTGCCCTGCTAGGTGGTGAATTGCCTGCTAGGGCCAAATTCCTGTCAGGCCAATTGCCCATTAGGTCCTAAATTCCCATTAGGCGTCGGTGCGTCAAAGGATCAATCTCACTGCATAACCACCTGGAAATGAATAATATGTGAATTGGAAATTTATGGGAATTGAATTAATTAAATTAACCAGCATAGTCCTAACGGGTGATGCCTAATGGGTGTCTCAGTCCTGACAGGTGTAAAGTCCCTAGTAGGTGTCGAATTGCCTAGCAGGTGCATCAATTCCTAGTGGTGCAAAGGTAAATGGAAATTAAGGAAAGGGAGATAGTATATCTAATGGATAAAGGAAATGAGCAATGGAATTATGGAATTTGGAATTTTTGTGTGTTGAATTATGAATTGAATGTGTTGTATTTTGGTTACTCCATTGCCTTATTTAGTTATTATTCTCGAATTTTTGTTATGACTATTTACTATCTTATAATCCACTTTGTTGTGAAAAGGTCTCACCGGTTAACATTTTAGGTGCATAATCAAGGAGCTTGAAGATCACAATGCGCAGTGAGCAATTCGAAAGAAGGGAATTCCAGTTGAAACTATGTATATTGTGAATGAATTCCCCAATGTGTATTGTGAACTTGTTTTTTAAAAAGAAATTTTTAATTCACCATTTTATTTAAACTAAAGTTTTGTAAATTTTCAAATATAGAATTGGGGTGTTACATTTATGGTGTCAGAGCCAGGTTTCGATCCTAGGACCACAAAAAAACACCAAGTAATCCATTACTTTTCCCAAGTAATCCATTACTTTGACCAAGTAATCGATTACTTTTCCCAAGGAATCCATTACTTGGGAAAAGTAATCGATTACTTGGTCAAAGTAATGGATTACTTGCGAAGATCTACTCGCTCGAGCGAAAATGACCTGTATGTGTAGTTTTATGAAAAATGTGTTCTTGACTACTCATTGGTAACCACTCATCCAAAAACCAGAGAGCCCAACCAAAGAATATAGAGTTGTGAACCCTACCTTCAGTTTAAAGATCACTAAGGAATGAAAATAACCCTCATAGTGGTAGGCCACCAAGAATAGGAAGTATCTTAAGGATAGAACCTAGCCATGGCATAAGATTTTCAGAGAAGAGGAACCAATAGTTAAGACAATACTTGTTAAGGAAACACCACCCCTCGAACTAAATCCAACCATATTAGAAATTTCCGAAACTTAAGAGGGTATCAGTACCTATTAGAGTAACCCCATCAAGACAAAGACTTGCTGGATAGGACTAGTCTAGGGTATTAAACGGTACCTTTCCTCGAATTCCCTGTTATCCTAATGGTTCCTAGGACCAGTGAGGACTTAGATGCCCTATAGTCAGTGATGTGCTTCACAGACCCATAGAGTACCATTCTTCCAAATGAGAAGAACCTTGGGTTGAAATTGAAAGGGGTAGCAAAAAAGCCTAAGTGGGGGAGCACACTGAGGATAGAATGTGGGGTTGTGAAGATTTCTAAGAAACCATTATCTTTATTATTATGATTTTACAATGGAAACTTAAATGACTTTTCTTGAAACTCCAAGTATTTTGTTATTTCTAAAGGGTTTTAAGCAAAACAAATTTTGCGAAGCCTCCCCTCACTTCTTTTATGTTTTTCAAAAAGTGAATTTCGGGGACGATGTAACACCCCTAATTTTCGTCTCCCAAATAACCAAGATATTAATTATAACAATTATTTTATAATTAATTTATATTAATTTTGAAGGTTTTAGTTTTTGTACATTATGTGTTTTTATATATAAAAATATGAGATATATTTTTATATGGTTATTTTGTACAAAAATATGAATATTGTAATTGAGTCCTTGGATTGGGACCTAATTGCAATATTAAAAAGGTTTTTGAATAAAGAGTAATTAAATTATTAATTTTTGAATTTTATCAGTATGTAACCGGTTAGAAGGGCTCTGTAACCGGTTACACGATGAACTCAGAATCTGGGTTAGTGGATTTTGATGAGTAATCAACCAATTAATCCAGAAATCGCCACGAAACCAGCCTCATATTAATGGAGAACATGCGTCGGTATGCATGTTACTCCAATTCGTCTATAAAATGCTGAATTTCTGAGGATTTGGGGTTGATTTCTGCATTTGGTGTTGGAGAGAGGCTGATTAGGGTTTCTGATTCGTGTGGGTAAATTCTTCTTCTTCTCTGAGTGTTGTTAAATGAGTGATACACATCCAAAAAGCTTACCTCAAGGGCTTTCTGTTGACATAAAATTTGTGAGCTGAGAGTCCTTGTGTGAAGAGAAATCACCATTTAAAGTTGAGGTTGGGAAAGCTGAGCTCTAAGTATTCTGGTTCGGGAAGCTGGGTTGGAGTCTGAATTTTGGTAAGTACAGACAACCCATAAGCCTCAAATCACTTTCATTCCTTAGTGCATGTTACCTATATTGAGTTCTAATTGTTTTCCCCAATTTACTATGTCAAATTCTCTGGTCTTTGAACCCTGTTGATGGAAAACGTGGCTGAGAGCAGAACATAGGATTTTTGGGGAGTTTGTGGATTTTCTTCAAGTTCCAGTGATAATATTCATCAAGCACAATTTAGAGGTAAGGGGGAAGCTTAATATTTGCTAGAATGAGAATAACTTGTGGTAGAACATAGGATGAGTCACCAAGAGACTCAAAGGGCATAAGTTAAAATGGTTAAGTGGCTTGGAGGCCAATCTGAGCTCAATTGTTGTTATGAGCAATGTTATCTAGATGCATGCAAGCTATATTGATGTTGGATTCATGACTTATTTGGATATTATGTGAATTGATGCATTAAGTTGTGAAATATGTGCAATTATGTGCAATTTGAGTATCTAAATTGAATGCATGCAAGATAGATATATTTCTGTGGCTGAACATACTAGTATTAAGGTATGTGAACTCTTTTGATTATTGACATTGGTTAGATTTGAGTATTGAGAAATAATGGTATGCAAAACCTCATTTTTCAATGTACAGAACCGGTTAGTCGAAATTTGTAACCGGTTAGATACTATCAATTTTCAAAGAAAATGAATTTCTGAAATTGACCAAGTTTCCATACCATTTGTACTCAAGTTTATGCTATAATTTCATACAGAGACCAATCTAAAACTATGTGATTGAGCACTGTTTGGTTTAGATTGGAAGTGATGAGTTAATACCTTAATATCAAATGATTATTTCAAGAGGAAATTATGCATAAATGAAATTGGATTATGACTTAGATCTTTTGAATGATATTATGTGTTGAACTTGGGGTATTTTGATATGCTAAAACCCTGTTATTGGATTGAGTAGAGAAATCAAGAAAAGATTCTTTGGAAATCAGTGGTTTCTAATTCAGGTCTGTAATTCTAACCGGTTAGGTGATGCTGTAACCGGTTAGTACCTGAAACTTAAAAATAAAAGTTAAGTTTTTGAGTAAGGATTGTTAATACCAATTATTATATTCTCTCAATCCAGGTCTATGAGCATATGTTAAATTTAAATTCAAAGGTGAATTTTATGAGTAAAGCCATACCTCAAGATATCATTCAGAAGTTGTGTTTTCTAAGTCATAATAATGGAATTAATGGGAACATGAACCTGTACTCTAGGAGTACCAAACTGATGCAACCTACTTGATGACACATTCTGGGAATGTGGCCATTGTATGGGACATGGTTTCTTTGATACGTTCTGGGAACGTGATGCACACTTTGGGAGTGGTGCTTGATTATATTCCAAGTATGGTTTACGATACGTTCTGGGAACGTATGTTAGTGTTCTGGGAACACATTGGTATAATAATAGAATTAAAGATAAAAACCAACCTTAATGATTGTGCATTCATGCATATAGAATGGAAGATGGGTTGGTAGGAACGTTTATCATATTCTGGGAATATGAGGAGGGTACTCCGGGAGTACCAAATTTGTAACCTACTTGATGACACATTCTGGAAATGTGGCCAGTGTCTGGGACCTGGTTATGTACGTTCTGGGAACGTATGTTAGTGTTCTGGGAACACATTGATTTGCAACCTACTTGATGACACATTCTGGGAATGTGGCCAGTGTCCGGGACCTGGTTTTTATGCGTTCTGGGAACGTATGCGTTCTGGGAACGTGATGCACACTCTGGGAGTGATGCTTATTATTCCAAGTATGGTTTGCTACACGTTCTGGGAACGTGGTGCACACTCTGGGAGTGATGCTTATTTATCCAAGTATGGTTTGGCATTACGTTCTGGGAACGAATGTCAGTGTTCCGGGAACACAACGGTGTATTGGATGGACGTCCAAGATGGACTTTGTTAGAGGCCTCAGTTGTGGAAGGAAATCATGCATCATGCCACCTGCATTGAAAGAATTATTATGATTAACCGGGTGTGCTCATATGATTATGCATCATGATTTGCTACATGTTGACTTGTGGATGTTAGTTTTATTCTCATTTGATTATGCGAATATGTATAGCTAACCCCCATGCCCTTATTAGGTGTTGATCGTGCATCTAGCTTGCACAAAAGTCAGTGAAGGGAGATGTCCTTTAGATGCAGGCAGAATATAGAAAGTGTGGGTTGGGAACCCTTTGTGCAGATATCGAGGATCCAGCCAGATGAATGTTTGGACAGAGGACCAGTGATCAGCTCTATAACATCTCTGTTTTTAATAGTATTTAAATGATACACATTTTGAAAGAAGTATCATAAGATGAATTCGGTTTCATAATAATAATGATTTGGTATATCCATGGACTTGTTACACTTGATATATTTTGGGGGCATAATATGATGACTTTACTATGTTTCCGCAAACTCTGATTTTGTTAGTCAACTTCATTATTAATCAAGTGTTTGTGAAAAGGAATTTTCAAGGGAAGGGAAAATTCTTATTTTCAGATCTTTTTCCAACGATAACAAGTCCAAATATTCATAAACTTATTACTTTTCTATAAAGTAAGATGATATACAAGGAGTGTTACACTTTTATGGTATCAGAGCAATGGTCCTGACTCTTGGTCCTTGGATGTGTGGTCCAATACGCTGGTCATCGATATCTGCAATGTTTCCTGGGAAGTATGCTTTCATATACTTCCAAACTAGAGCTAAGGTTATGGGTGATGGCTCTAGATAAGTATCTCATTCTGCTATTAAGAAGTGTTCTATGAAGTCTAAGTAGAAGTATGATAGTTGTGTGCTTCTCTTTAGACATGTGGTAACCCTAAAACCATAGTGTTGGTTTATTCCGTTCTCATAGAACCAGTGATAAGGGAATCTTAAAGGAGTTGTAGTTAAGTCCTTGACTCTGGGGAGGAGTGTTTACCCTCACTAGTGTTAAAGTTAATCAACTTTTTTAGACCGAGTGCAGGGCAGTCATCTCCTTAAAGATCAACCTTGTTGAGTTTGTTAAACTCTAAAGCTATCCTTTCTTTTGTTCCTTATGGATAAGGGTATTGATCAAAGTTGCTCCATGCCTTATCCAACTGCTATCTCAAAGCAGAGGATCCTACAAATCTTCTTGTAGTTGTTCCCAAGTTTCGAATCTGGAATCCAATGAACCCATGTGTTGCTTCTGGGAAGCAGTAAAGGAGAAAGGGGGTTAAAGAAATCTTGGTTGTAGGAAATAATGTCAGGTTTACCCTTGAGTAAAGCGATAGAGTTTGGAATCAAGTTAATTTTTGAAACTGATTCTATCTCTACTACCCTTATGATATGATACCATCGACACTCTCACTCACCTGGATGACAAAACATCCGAAAGTTTCCAAGGTTCCCAGTCGCTAGCCTTGCCACGTTTCCTTTGCGTTCGACACCCGAACTAGAACATTTTTCCCCGTGCGTTAGAACGTTTTCGATAAATTCTTAATTCCGTTTTGAAAACACGTTGTAACAATTCCTTTCTTAAAAACACATTACTAATGTTCAAAGATTTTCAAATCTAAATCAAATAAAAAAGGTTTTTCAAGAAAACTTTGAAACAATTAAAATAATATTTTTATTAAAACATAATTCATTTCTTTTAGTTTAAAACATTATGGTTAAAAAAAATCATTTTCCTGAATCTTTAAACAAAATTCAAAACTCCAGAAAGTAAAGTTTTAAAACCAAATCAAATTGATTCATTGAAATCCCAACTTCACAACATTGTAAGATATTGATTAAAGAATGCCATATAAAAATTTCAAATCAATTTAAATTGGTTAAATCATACCCTTTAAATAAAACATTTTCAATTTCTTTAAAATACACACATAGATTTTTCACAAACAAAGTTCACAAACAGATTCCAAACAATTCCAATTTAACACATTCGGTTAGCACAGCAACAGCACATACAAGTTTCAAGGCAATTAAACCACACATAATGCAAGCCACACTTCAATCATTCAAAACCAATCAATTAAATCTTAATAAATTAATTTAATTATACTTAAAAAAATAATTTAAGTTAGGCCTTGTGACTAATTCATCAAGGACCGAATCACTATGGTTAATAATTCCTAGTCTCTAATAAATTTTTAAAACTTGAAATCATTGGATTAATGTTACAAAAATTCCTTTTCACAATTACATTTCGAAAACTTAAAATCATTGAGTTAACATTACAAAGAAATTCCCTTTTTACAAAATCAAATCAACTTACTTACTTTCTTTTCTAAAAACCAAAAAGATTTAAGGAGCACACATCACTTTCATTCAACATATAGCATCATACTCCTAGGAATATAGCTATCATCCAAGGTCATCTCATGAAGACAATTTTCTAATTACATGTACATGCTTTGAACGAATCCTATATGTAAAACATTGCAAAGATTTAATGCACAAATAAACATATATTGACCGAATCATACACATATAATTTGCAAGGATTAAATGTACAAATAAAATCATACAATCGTGAAATCATTTTCCTTTATTTTAACTAAAAACCGAGAGCACTTTTAGAAGAAACATTAACAATTTTAATTTATTTCATAACTTAAATCAAAACAATAATTTAAATCATAAACTACTCCAAAAATCATTTTATTTTCTTTTAAATCCAATTACTTCATGCATGTACTTTTGAAGTCTTAAATTCAATTAGTCTTAGCATGCATGTACCCTATATGAGAAACAAGCCTAGCTTCCTACTTTCTCCTAAGATGGCCGAATATCATCATGTAAAAAGGACATGGTTTTCATGCATTTTCAACATACAAGAATCAAGTCAAATCATGTAAATTTTCAAGACTATTTTTCAAAGCAACATACTTCATCATTCACTCACATCCACTACTACAAAAACTATTTAAAATACCCGATTTTCAATCCCGGTTCCGTGTTATAACTGGGATCAAATACCATTTTTAATTAAAAAATTAATAAAAAAGAAGTAGAAATATATTTAAAATTCTATCGTTTTTTCTTTCCAGTTAAAAAAAATTCGGAACTGGGATCATAAATGTTAATTAAATTTTTTAAATAACGGTACATTTTTAATCCCTATTTTAACAAGGAGCCGGGATCAATAATGATAAATTTTTTATGCAGGCATGAGAAAATTTGGTACCAAACCAAAACCCTCAGGCCATCAGTAACCCATAAGGCCATAACACAGTAGCAAACCTCATCAGCCACTCTCTGATCATCTCTTTCTCTCTCACGCCATCGCCGCTCTTCCTTGGCAAGCTCACTCGCCGTCGCCGCTCTTCCTCATCAGCCACTGTCTTCCTCGAACCCTCTCTTCCTCGAAGCCATTCTTCTCTTCCTCGAAGCCTGAACCTTCCTCGAACCCATTCTCCTCTTCCTCGAACCCATTCTCCTCTTCCTCGAAGCCTGAACCTTCCTCGAACCCATTCTCCTCTTCCTCGAAGCCTGAACCGCCGCCGCTGAAGCATACCAAACCCTCCTAGCTTCTCTTTGTCGCCGATCATCTCTCTTCCTCGAGCCCTCTCTCTCTGGTCGCTCCGAAGCCCGAACCGCCACCGCTGATCCCTCCAAGTCACTACAGGTATCGACTCCTCCAACTCACTACAGCCTGAACCGCCGCTGCCGCCGCTTCACTACAGGTATCGACTTCTCTGATCTCTATCTCCGTTCTATTGCTTTATTTTGTCTGAATTCTTCCAAGTCACGGTTGTTTCCATTCCTAATCAACTCCACTTTGTTCACGGGTGTTTTGTTCCTTTTGGAAGAGTTGGAGGAGAAGGAGTCCAAGGCTGAGAAAAGAACAACAACAACAACTCCACTTGTTAAAGTTGCTGCTAAACCAAGGAGAGGTATAATGATCGTTCTATCTTTCTTTTATATTTTGTGTTGAATTTAATTTTTGTGATTGCATGTGTTTGTGTGTGAATTTATTTCTTTTTTCTATTGCTTAGTATTACTGTTTTAGTATTACTTTTTTCTAAACCTTCATGCAACTTTGATGACCAACTTTATGCAAAATTTCATCGAGTGTTGCTGCTGGTTGCTGAGCGTTGAGAATTTTTCATATTGCTGGTGATCTTTATGCAAAATTGTTATGGTTTTTCTGTATTTGGTTCTGTTTTTGGTTTTTCTCTTTTTTATTGTATATGATTTTGGTTCTGGATTGGTGTTATGAATGGGCCTGATAGTATTGCTGGGCCTAATAGTATCGTTGATAGGCCAAAAAGAGAGACTAGGAGACCTGCTGGATGGTCTGATTTCATTCACCATTAGACTCTGTTTTATGCTTTTAGAGTCCCTGCTAGTTTTATTATTATTTCCGTTGAGTATTTGGTATTCTAGAAGGAGTTTGTTGCAGTCTGTTAGGGGTCATTTTCGGGCTTGTGTGCCACCTGTCCTAGGGAATCTTTTGAATCATTACTATATATGTCCGTACTGCAGATTAATGAAAGTAGAGAAAAAGTATTTCATTCCTTTCCTTTGTCCTTTCTTAGGAGGCTGCTGACCTCAAATTCAGCGCTTACATATTTTGTTATCAATTGGGGCTTTTGAGTATGTCTCATACTCTCCCAATTGGTTTTTAATATATTCTTTTCTTATAAAAAAAACTTTGATGACCAACTTTCTGCACCACTCAGTAGTCAAATAATCAATGTTGCACTTAACTCTCAAGCTTTATTATTTGTCTTAACTCTCAAGTACATCATAGAAAACTACCCTTAAACATACAGTAGCTCTTATTTAGGTTGTCGAAATGTTGGGTAGAAGTAGAACTAACTAAGCAACTAGACAGGCTATTTGTATAGCTGCAAAACCTTGTTCCAAGATGGTCTGCTGCTAATATCATCCCACCAAGCACTCACATGCTTCCGCTCCCTTACGAAATTCCCTCTCCCAGTTTGATTCACCAAATAATGACCAAATGGGAGATTGTTTTGTTTTTTATTCCCTCTGCTTTAACTTTACAAAGACAAGAATAGGTAAGAGATATGACAAATGTTGACAAGTGAAGTTTTTCTTTCGTTTTCTGCTTAGCCAATACTGATTTCTTGAGCATTTCAATATTTTGTTTCCATTCAATACAAGTTGATCATTTTTCATTCACTTTAATAATACCATATCAGTAGTTGATCAGCATTGAAAATACAAGTGAAGAATGACTCAAACGCATGAATAGAAAAGCCAAAAAAGGGGCAAACTAATTGTTACTGAAATAGAACCAATGTTGTTTACTCATCATAACCAAATGGTACGGGAACCAAATTAAACTCATGTCTTAGTATGATTTTGAAAGTGATAAACACAAAGGGCATTGAAAGTGGCTGTAGATCACTTTAAGATTGGATCACCACTTTGGGCACAAAATGAAATCGTGCTGGAAAAAAAAAGAGTAGAAGACAGAATAAAAAAGGCAATAATAATGTTTCAGTTGCGAGAATTATAAAATCTATTAGTTGTAGGCTTTTAGCATGATGGAGACAGTGAAATAATGTACCATTTGATTGTGGAAGCACCTAAGGAGGCCAATTCCGATACTTCCGATCCCAAGCTGGCATTGCCCAATTATTGGCCTTGGACTATGACCAATCCTTGGGAAAATCTAGGGCCCGATTCTTGCTTTTCCCCTGGATGGCAACTTGTACTATTGATTCTGTTTTCTCTTTTCAAGATATCACTTGTATGGATTTCAATAATTTTGCAGATTATTCTCTTTTGTATTGGCATGGGGTTGCTATTCTTAGTTTCATTATTTCTCGGTGGGTTACTATTATTGGTTAAACCAATTTTTCGGTTGCTAGGCTTTTAGTGAATTTTCTAGGAAATTGACTGGTTTTTAGTGGCTTTTAGTAAATTTTTACTATTACTGGTTTTTACTTGTTGTTACTATTACTGTTACTCGTTTTTACTGGTTTTTACTCTGCTGTCAAAGTTTGTTTTTTTTAGTAATAATGAGACCCTTTTTGTTTGGTCAGAGACCATTCAAGATTTTTGTCAATTTTACAATGTAGCTTAAAGTAACTAAATCCAAGGTAATTGAGTGGCAATTCAGCAGTATAAATTTTACATCAAGTAATAAATTGTGAATCAATTATACATCAAGTAACAAATGAATGAAAAACGGTAAGAATGGGGGTTTGGTTCGTTGAGGATATACATTGATCTTCATTCTTGATTCCACTAAAATCCAACTACCAATTCCTCTATTCTTGATATCCACTTTTTATTTTTACGGTTTTGTTTTTATTTTTCTGGTCTGATCTGTTATGGTCTGTTATTTTGTGGTCCGGTTTTAATTTTTCTGGTATGGTTTTTATTTTTCTGGTCTGATTTTTATTTTTATGGTCTGTTATTTTCTGGTCTGGTTTTTATTTTTATGGTTTGGCTTTTATTTTACTGGTCTGATCGGGTCTTTATTTTTTTGGTATGTTATTTCCTGGCCTGATTTTTATTTTTCTGGTTTGATTTTTATTTTTCTGGTATTTTCTGGTTTGGTTTTTATTTTTCTGGTTTTTACTTGATAATTTTGCTATATCGAAACAAATGATATTACAACCTCTGTGAAGATCATTCTTTTGTATAGTGATTTAGTTCTATATATTGTGGTAGATCTGGATGGAGCGTGAGTGGGTTAAAGCTAATATTTTGTCACCAGAGTACGAGGAAGGAGTGAAACAGTTTGTTAGATTTGCGATTAGTCATGCAAAAGATGTTAATAGGATTAGATGCCCTTGTTTAAGTTGCTGCTATAGTAAACGAGTCAATGAAACAGAGTTGGAAGGTCATTTACTTGCATACGGGATTGACCCAAGTTATACATGTTGGACAAAGCATGGCGAGACAAGAGCTAGTTGTGGTGATGCTAAAAATGACACTGACTCAGCGACATACAATGATGGCGACCATTTGGAATTGTTTCTGAACCGGGATTAATCAACTTTTTTGTAGTAGTGATCACATATACAAAGAAAAATCAAGATCATCACTTTCCTCAAAACAAAAATAAAAGGTCTTATTTTAATTTCATGAAAATAGCATGCATGTGTTTAAAATCATTAGATCTAGTCCTAAAACATACATGCATCAACTTTTTATAAAATAAAAAGCACGAATTCCAATTTTTCTCAAACAAGGCCGAATAGCCTAAAACATGCACAAATCAAACATTTAATCAAATCATGTACAAGATCAACACTTAATGAAAACATGTTTACACTTGAAGATCATTTTAAAACTTAGTTTCTTTACTCTTTCTTTAAAACCGAATCATACAAAAGGAAAACACAATTTTTACTCTTGAAAAATAACATGCAAATCAAGGATCTAAACATTTTTCACACATCAAACAAAGATAATTACATGTATATACTTAAAACAACTAAGGTCATCATGCAAAGCCAAAGAATTAAACTTTTTTACAAATTAAATTTAGATCATGAAATCATTCATGGAAATACACATAGATCATAGTTTTAGCACAGAGATTTAACATGCAAAAACCAAAAATTTCACTTTATAAACAAACAAGCTTGGATCATGGATTTATTTATCAAATCATCACATAAACATACATAAGTCACGGTTTAGAGAAAGAAAAAAAGGACATGCAAAGAGACTTATTTTAGGTTTTCACAAAAATCTTAGTTTTCTTTAGATTTTTAAGATTTTGGTTAGAAAATTATTAGATCCATCAAAAAGAACCTTAACCGAAACATCACACATAAGATCTAACATATTACAAATTATTTAAGTCCTTAAAGTCCAAGATCAAGCAAGATCAACACATGAAATCATCTTACAAACCATAAAAATGAACATGCAAGAAAGAAAATAAAAGAGATCTACAACAAAAAGGAAAATCTAGACTATTACAATTTTCTTCTTTGATCTTCGGTTCCTACCATGAAAAAGGTTGGTCTCTAGCTCCTAATGCTCTTGATCTACAAAGATGAGACTTGGTTTAAGCTTGGGTCTCCTCTTCCTCCTTCCTTCATCCTCACGGCCACCATTCCTCTCTTTCTCTCTATTTCTTTTCTTTTTCTCTCTAAGAGTTGGATGAGTCTCTTAGAGTGTGTTTAGTGTGGGTGGAAGAAATGAAGGTGGAATAGGAGGAAATGAACTAAGGCAACACTAATTTATAAGCACACACGAATTCCTCTTATGCCCTTGGTTAATGGTTTGGTCATGTACAAGAAGGGAGGGACGGTTTTGTCATCACAAAAATATGCATGGGTGGATTTTATCAAATGGAAGGGGACTAGGTAGCATGGCTAGGTTTTTAGGGGTCATCCTAGGCTTAAGTATTAGTTAGTATTTAGTTAGGGTTTCTACTTAGTTTGGTTACTAATTTAGTTTGGTTAGGGCTTACTTACTCACTAAGCTTCTAGAAAATTATACCCCTAACATACACACACACATACACGTACTTACTCACACACATACATACACATATACACTCATATATTTTACATTTTATTTCTTAAGCACATTTACTTAAACATTCTAATTATTAATTCACACAATAATGCAATCATTTCACAAATCACATTCATATAATCATACATCAAACACACACATTAAATCAAAAACATTTCACATAAAAATTTCAAGCCAAATCATTAAATTTATTTTCTTAAAAATTCAAATTCCAAAAATTCGTATTTCACAACTCTGAACATAAATTTTTGTAAAACCACCCAGAAAAATCTGAAATTTACATTTTTAAAATCTACGTTTCAAGACGATCGTTTTGATATAAAGATCACGAAAATCCGAGTTACGGTTTAAAAATTAAAAATTTTCCAAGTTAACAAATCCAAAAACTTCATTTCTAACAAAATCATCTTTTATCAAAATCACAATTTATTTCTTAAAAATCAAATCATTTCAAAACCATTCACTCCTCTTTTATAAAAACATTTTTGTTTATAAGAATCCTTGAAAAACATTACTTTATTTCTCTCTCACGCAAAGTACTTTTCCGAAAATCTTTTATAAATCAGAACTTCAAGGTTTATTTTAACAAAAATTCGTTCACGCACGTACGGGAAAAATGCGTGTTACAAAAGTCGGTGTTTCGGGGCTGTCAGTGCGCCCGAGCATGAGCCAGTGCGTCACAGGCGCACCAGGGTGGATCAGTATGCACCATTTATGAGCGCCAGTCGCTCCAGCGCGCACCAGTTCGCTCTAGCGAACTTGCGCCATCCTGTGCGCATCTGATGTGCGTTTGCTCGCGCTAGCGCCGGTCAGCTCGCTCCAGCGAGTGCGCACCAGTGGCGCGCATCTGATACTACTCGTGTGCTCGATCCAGCGCCAGGTTACTCGCCCAAGCGAGTTTGGTGAGGATCAGCACGCACCAACCTTCATAAAACGTGCACGGTGCACCAGCCCTTTTATCTCTCATTGTTCCGCCCCTTTCTCCCTCTCCTCACCCATTATCACCTACCACCATCACTAATCAACCACCCAAACACCAAATCCTTCCCTCTAATCCTCCTCCCATGAAGATCCACTCCTTCCCCATGTGTTCTTCTCCCTTTCTCTCATTCATGATGCCTCCCTCCTTCTCTCTCTCACCTCCATGACTCTTTCTCTCCCCATCACCCAACCTCCATCAACAACCACCAAGCACCCACAAAACCACCCTCAATCCTTCACCCATGAGTATCCATTTCCTTCCCCATGAATAACCCCCTATCTCTTTCCTTTGGTGTTTCTCTCTCCCTTTTTGAAGCTTTCTCTCTCTTAGGGTTTTGCTCTCTCTCCTCCAATCTCAAGATCGGAGCGGAGATTGGTCAAGGGAGCGGGAATCCAAGTAGATCGGAGGTAGAATCCAAGCCCTTGGAGCATCAATGGAGTCTCCTCTCTTTCCAAGGTAAGGGGAGTCTCTTTTCCACACTTTGGGTTAGGGATAGTTAGGGTTTATAATAGTATTTGGGTTTAATAATTAGACCGGGTTGTGGGTAGCAAAATGGTTTTGATTTAGTGTTGGTTTAGGAGAGATTAGTATATTTATGGTTGATTTTATATTTATTGAATTGTTTATGTTAAATTCTCTTTTTATTAATATTAAAGTAGGAAGTGAAGAATCCTAGGGAGTTGACTTATATTTGAGTACTCTGAGACATACCTAAGTATGTCGACTGATTTGTGATATTGGTTGACGGTTGATAAATTGATGTGTTTGCTAAGAGTTTTATATGTGATTATTCGAAATGTGACCCTATATGTGAGTAATTGATGGTGTATGTGTATAAACATTAAAAATGCAATTTGTGATGTAAAAAGAAATAATAAATTTGAATTTGAAATGAATTTATATTTAGATATAGCTTGGAAATTTTTGTGTGTGAAGAATGTTTGGAAATATGTGATTTGTGAAATATTTGGTAAATTATGGTTTGATTTATAAATTAAAGGAATGATTATGTCTGCCGAAAATGATGAAAGTGAATATTGGATATTACTTGCAACTATCTGGATACTTGATGAATGGTGTGTTTGTGTACTTGACTTTTTGTGAATGAGTTTACATATAGAATAAAAGGGAATGCAGTGTGATTTGATCCTTGGGAAAGCAGGCACACTAGGTGCCCTGCTAGGTGGTGAATTGTTTGCTAGGGCCAAATTCCTGTCAGGCCAATTGCCCATTAGGTCCAAAATTTCCATTAGGCGTCAATGCGCCAAAGGATCACTCTGACTGCATAACCACCTGGAAATGAATAATATGTGAATTGGAAATTTATGGGAATTGAATTAATTAAATTAACCAGCATAGTCCTAACGGGTGATGCCTAATGGGTGTCTCAGTCCTGACAGGTGTAAAGTCCCTAGTAGGTGTCGAATTGCCTAGCAGGTGCATCAATTCCTAGTGGTGCAAAGGTAAATGGAAATTAAGGAAAGGGAGATAGTATATCTAATGGATAACGGAAATGAGCAATGGAATTATGGAATTTGGAATTTTATGTGTGTTGAATTATGAATTGAATGTGTTGTATTTTGGTTACTCCATTGCCTGATTTAGTTAATATTCTCGAATTTCTGTTATGACTATTTACTATCTTATAATCCACTTTGTTGTGAAAAGGTCTCACCCTTAGTGGTTAACATTTTAGGTGCATAATCAAAGAGCTTGAAGATCAGAATGCGCAGCGAGCAATTCGAAAGAAGGGAATTCCAGTTGAAACTATGTATATTGTGAATGAATTCCCCAATGTGTATTGTGAACTTGTTTTGTAAAAAGAAATTTTTAATTCACCATTTTATTTAAACTAAAGTTTTGTAAATTTTCAAATATAGAATTGGGGTGTTACAGAATATAACCTATCAAATGCTCCGGGGACAAGTGTCTAAACATGAAAACACTTCTTTTATATCAGCAGCTACAAGAAGCATTTCATAGGTTGTATTCCATTGAACTATGTCAACAATTAAAAGGTTAGGAATCTGATGTTGCTGCATGGGATTTAACAATGTTTCCTCATTTGTTACAGAAGTCTTCACAAATTTTATGCTATCTGGATTTCAGTGCTTAAGTTTTCTGCTATCCCCAATAAATCCTTTGGAACACCGCAGAAAGTACGAGCAATGCAATTACAAACTCGCAACTAACCATTAAGGATATGCGAATTCTTTATAAAAAGGACCCTTTTAATTATAAGAAGGAGCCCTTTTATTGATGACCAAATTCAATCCTCAATGGTCAGTTTATAGTTGGTAATAGCATCGCTCGTACTTCCAGCTGTGTTGCATAGGATTTAATTTTGGGGTGAGGAGATTTCTTAATCAGTACAATCCTGATAGCGTAAATTATGTGAAAACTTCAAGATCAAATGGGGAAACATTCTTATATCTCAGACAGCAACTTCGGGTTCCTAGCCTTTTTATTATTGACCAAATTCAATAGAATACAACCTATCATACTCCAGGGACAAGTGTCTAAACATGAAAACACTTCTTTTATATCAGCAGCTACAAGAAGCATTTCATAGGTTGTATTCCATTGAACTATGTCAACAATTAAAAGGTTAGGAATCTGATGTTGCTGCATGGGATTTAACAATGTTTCCTCATTTGTTACAGAAGTCTTCACAAATTTTATGCTATCTGGATTTCAGTGCTTAAGTTTTCTGCTATCCCCAATAAATCCTTTGGAACACCGCAGAAAGTACGAGCAATGCAATTACAAACTCGCAACTAACCATTAAGGATATGCGAATTCTTTATAAAAAGGACCCTTTTTATTATAAAAAGGAGCCCTTTTATTGATGATGACCAAATTCAATCTTCAATGGTCAGTTTTTAGTTGGTAATAGCATCGCTCGTACTTCCAGCGGTGTTGCATAGGATTTAATTTTGGGGTCAGCAGATTTCTTAATCAGTAAAATCCTGGTAGCGTAAAATATGTGAAAACTTCAGGATCAAATGGGGAAACATTCTTATATCTCAGACAGCAACTTCGGGTTCCTAGCCTTTTTATTATTGACCAAATTCAATAGAATAAAACCTATCAAATACTCCAGGGACAAGTGTCTAAACATGAAAACACTTCTTTTATATCAGTAGCTACAAGAAGCATTTCATAGGTTGTATTCCATTGAACAATGTCAACAAATAAAAGGTAAGGAATTTGATGTTGCTGCATGAGATTTAACAGTGTTTCCTCATTTGTTACTGAAGTCTTCATATATTTTATGCTATCTGGATTTTAATTATTAAGTCTTCTGCTAACCCCATTAAATCCTTTGCAATACCAATGAAAGTACGAGCAATGCAATTACCAACTAGCAATTAACCATTAAGGATATGCGTATTCTTTATAAAAATGACCCTTTTTAATATAAGAAGAAGCCTTTTTATTGATGACCAAATTCAATCCTCAATTGTAAGTTTTTAGTTAGTAATTGCATCGCTCGTACATTCAACGGTGTTGCAAAGGATTTAATTTTGGGGTCAGCAGATTTCTTAATCATTAAAATCCTAATAGCGTAAAATATGTGAGGACTTCAGTATCAATTGGGGAATCATTCTTAAATCTCAAGTAGCAACTTCGGGTTCCTAGCCTTTTTATTATTGACCAAATTCAATGAAATACAACCTATCAAATGCTGTGGGGACAAGTGACTAAAGATGAAAACACTTCTTTTATATCAGCTGCTACCAGATGCATTTCATAGGTTGTATTCCATTGAACTATGTCAACAATTAAAAGGTTAGGATTCTAATGTTGCTACAATAGATTTAACAATGTTTCCTTATTTGTTACTGAAGTCTTCACATATTTTATGCTGTCTGGATTTCAGTGCTTAAGTCTTCTGCTAACCCCAATAAATCCTTTGCAACACCCCAGAAAGTACGAGCAATGCAATTACCAACTAGAAACTAACCATTAAGGATATGTGAATTCTTTATAAGAAGGAGCCTTTTTATTATAGCACGTAATTTCAGTGGTGTTGCAAATAATTTATTGGGGTTAAAAATTTTTTTAATAAGTAAAATCCAGATAGCGTAAAATACGTGACGACGTCAGTATCAAATGAGGTAACATTCTTAAATCTCAAGAAGCAACTTTGGGTTCTTAACCTTTTTATTATTGACCAAATTCAATGGAATACAACCTATCAAATGCTCCTGGGACAAATGTCCAAACATGAAAACACTTCCTTTATATCAGCAGCTACCAGAAGGATTTCGTAGGTTGTATTGCATTGAACATGGTCAACAATTAAAAGGTTAGGAATCCGATGTTGTTGCATGAGATTTAAGAATGTTTCCTCTTTTGTTACAGAAGTCTTCACATATTTTATGTTATCTGGATTTTACTGATTAAGTCTTCAGCTAACTCCAATAATAAATCCTTTGCAACACTGTTAAAAGTACGAGCGATGTAATTACCAACTAGTAACTAACCATTAACTATATGAATTCTTTAAAAGAAGGATCTTTTTTATTATATCAATCCTCAATGGTCAGTTTTTAGTTGGTAATTGCATCACTCGTACTTTCAGCGGTGTTGCAAGGTCAGTAGATTTCTTAATAAGTAAAATCCAGATATCGTAAAATATGGGAAGACTCCAGTATCAAATGGGGAAACATTCTTAAATCTCAAGCAGCAACTTCGGGTTCCTAGCCTTTTTATTATTGACCAATTTCAATAGAATACAACCTATCAAATGCTCCGGGGACAAGTGTCCAAACATGTAAACACTTCTTTTATATCAACAGCTACCAGAAGCATATTTACTTCTCAAAATTGACAACTTTCATTTTATAAAATTAATCTATCCTTTCTAAACTATTAAAACCGAATCATATGTAATTAAAACAAACCAAAATTTATAATGATTCCCCTACATGACAGAAGCAAGCAAGAAAGTAACATAAAAATTGCTAATCAATTTTCAATACACAAATCAACCATCCACTTAAGGATCTTAACATGCATGGACTAAAAATACTCATTCAACCCTATTGTTCTTGAAATATTAACATGCTTGGCACTTAAACACTTAACCACAACTAACAAATCTTAGTTTAATTTCTAATCACATGCATGTAAACACTAATCACCTCAAATACTTGCATGCCTAAAATATAATCATCACATAATTTTATTTTCATCAAACTAAATCTCTAACATATTTATGCATGTCATGGCTGAAGTCTCTAAGCAAGCAAATATCATCATTTAGTTAACATGCAACATGAACTAATTCAAGAATTTAGTCTCCCTAATTATATTTCTAAAACCGAAAAGGACAAAGGACCAAAATAAATAATCTCAACTCTTTTTCAAGGAAAAATCAAAAATAATCATTTAGAGTCAAAGATCGTCATGCATATAAAGCTCTCTTATTTACTTTATAATAAGTTGAGTAAAGAATTTTCATAGAAGTTATATGGACTTGAAATGTATTCCAAACTAGGGTTCATAAAATTTTCTCTAAAAAAAAGAAATTCACAAATGGAATTGGTTAAATAATTGATATTCAAGTTACTTAACCTATGACGAAAAGAAACGTACTTCGAGATAACACGTTATTGATTACAAAAACGTGTTTTTATAATTATTGCCTCATTATCTCGAACTCATAAGGTATAATTTTCTTAAATTGATAAGTTTTACGAAAATTAGTAAGCAGAAAATATTTGGAATAGTACCCTTGATTAGATGCACATCAAAACATGATATTTGCATATATATATATATATATATATATATATATATATATATATAAGAAAACATAAAAAGTAGATCAAGGTACAATGTCATCGACCAGATCCAGCGTAGTCCAAGTGTAAAACCCATAACAAGTCCATAAACTATAAAGTAAGACCACTCTCTGAAATCTCTCAAAACTATATACAAACTAAATACAACTCAAAATATAGAAATCCCAGAGATGGTCTGATGATCCTCCAAGTAGCTATGATCCTCCTTCTGGTCTCCAGCAATTGCTCCACCGTCCCTCACCCCAGTCACCCATATCATGCATCGCCCGGTGGATCCCCAACTCCCCACTGACTACCAGTGGAGTGCTCGACTGGCTCGCTCTCGCTCTCTGCCACCTCAGGATCCTCTTCGACCTCGTCTGACTGATTCGGTGCCCGACCACTGGACATGGGGTCATCAGATGGAGTCCCACGAAATGGACTCGTCAGACCAGGAGTAGGAGTCTCCTCACAGATGACTCGGCAGATGGATGGGATCGGGCAGCAGCTCTAAAACAAAAACTATGAAAACGTCGAGCTAGTCGAGCCGGGGGTGGTCCATGGTATGTGTAAAAAGGGGGCACATGCAAGGTATTGATGATCGAAATGCTGAACCTCCGAGGACAGACATGAACCAGAGGGTTCGGGTGATAGAGTGTCAACTCTACCTCCCCCTCGAAGGTGGCTCTGTGGTCCTCATAGTACCACACTCCACTAGGGAGTGGGCGCAACTCGATGCAAGCTAGATAGCAAGCCATCACCTAAAAAGGGCATAAGGGTAAGCAATACAATTCACATAATCAAATAAGAATAATTGCAGGAATAAACATTCACATCTTAGCAACTAATCAGGTATCATGCAAATACATATGATCAAGCCATTTTCAATTATAATTAACTTCTTTAATTATAGTGGCATGATGCATGATTACTAACTCTCAAATTCCTGAGATTCTCCAACTATCACACTTTTGGACGTCCAGCCATAATCACCCAAAGTACTTCCAGAGTACACAATCCATGCTTGGAAGTGATACCTAATGTCATCCCTCAATGAAGTTTACGCCGCGAAGACGTAATAATCACTTATGGTACATAACACTACTCCCAGAGCTTGTGTCATGTCGCAAAGACGTAATAACCATATCAACAGTGCACACACTGGCCACATTATCCCTCATAATGTGTCATCAAGCAGGATATCACATTTGGTATTCCCAGAATACCCTCCTCATGTTCCTCGAACATGAAAAACGAATCTAACAATCATACACCATGTACGAATGCACCAAGAATCTATTTCTCATAGCTTAAAACTTCTTAAAACAATTTCTTTTTCAAAACAGAATCTATTTCTCATAGCTTAAAACACTTTGGTTGAAAAATCATTTTCTCTAAACATTGAATGAAATCTTTAAGAAAACAACTCTTTGAAAATCTTTCTTACAAAAATTCAGGAAGGTAAAACTTCAAAACCAATCAAATTGATTTATTTAATTTCTAAACTTCACAACCTCATCAAACACTTGATCAAAGAATATTAATTAAAAATTTCAAATTAATTTAAGTTGTTTAAATCATTCTTTTTTAAATAAAACATTTTTCAATTACTTTAAAATTCATACATAAATCTTTCACCAACAAAGCTCACAAACAGAATTCAAAACAAACACATTCAATTAACACAAAGAACAATCACATACACAAATCATATTTCACATCATACAAGCCACACTTTTTTGGTAAAAGGAAAATCTTATTACCACAGAGCAAATTAAGTACATCACAAGGCACCACTTTAGCACCATGCCACCTTCTAGGAAGGGTTCATAGTGACAAAAGCAGCCCTACTTCATAATTCCCTGCCACCTTCTATGAAGGGTTCAGGTAAACCATGAAGCCAAAAATTACAGTTCATTACAAATCCTCTGTACCAAATTATTATTATTCCAATCCCTAAATGTATCAGAATAACTATGAATCCTAAGAGCTAAATCTCTCTTGACTAGTCTGAAAATGTAATCAACCGACCTCCTGGTGTCCTGAAAAGTTCTCAGATTTCTCTCTTGCCAAATTTGGTAGCAAACTGATGCCCACAACGCCACAAAAATCCTTCTTCGAGTCTTATCCCTGAACCCGTGCTTCAGCCATCTCTTCCAATGATCCATTTTATGTGGGTAAGAATCTAAACCAATCCATTCACAGCTTCTCGTCATGATTTCCCTTGACCACACACATTCACAGAATAGATGTTGATGAGTTTCATTTGCAGCTACACACAAGCAACAGTGATTGGGGATTCCAAGCCAGCTCATTCGGTCCTTCGTATCAAGCCTTCCATGAATCAAAAAGATTAGACTTAATCTGTAATTAAATTATTTAGAATCATTAATTAAATTAATCTTTAGAAAAAAACTTAGACTTAATCTTTTGATTAATCCAACAAAACCGAATCACACATGTTTAATAATTTCCTAATCACAAATAAATTTTAAAACTAAAAATCATTGAATTATATTACAAAAATATTTTCACATAATCAAATCAACTTATTTATTTAAAATCAAAAAGATAAAAGTAAATACACATCACTTTCATTCAAACACATAGCATATAGAACATAGCCATTTTCATAAGTTATTTCATGAAGAAATTTCTCTAACCAATTAAGCATACATAGACCGAATCATGCACATATAATTTTGCAAGGATGCACAAATAACAACATAAAATCATGAAATCATTTCCTTTATTTTAATGCTAAAACCGTGAGCATGCAATAGGAAAAATTAACAATTTTAATTCCTTTTTCTTAACTTAAATCTACACAACAATTCAAGCCATAAACCACTTCAAAGATTCACACATATTTCTTTTAAATTCAATTATTTCATGAACACACTTTTTAAGCTTTATATTTAATTGGTATTATCATGCATGTACCCTAAATGAGAAACAAATATAGCCCTCTACCTATTTCTAGGTTGGCCGAAAGTCAACATGCAAAAAGGTAAGGCTTTCATACATTTTTCAATACACACAAAAACACAAAAATCAAATCAAATCATGTAGGTTTTCAAGATTCATTTTTAAAGCATCACACCACAACATTTATTCACATAAATATGCATCAACAAAAATCTTTTTCAAATACTTTTATCATAAAATAGATTCAAGTTCATTACTTTTTCTTAAACCAAAAATAAAGATTTAATTTTATTTTCATGAAAATAACATGCATGTTCATAAAATCACTAGATCTAATTCTAAAACAAACATGCATCAACTTTTTACAAAATAAAAGCATGGATCCTAGTTTAATTAAATATGGCCGAATGGCCTCTATAAAAATATATCATGTACAAAAATAATCACTTAATCAAATTATGGTTATACTTTGAAAAATTATTTTAAAACTTAGTTTCTTTAATTCTTTTCTTAAAAACCGAATCATACATAAAAAGAAAAGCATGATCCCTTCATTAAAATTAACATGCAAACCAAGATCCTAATTTTTGTCACATCAAACAAAATAATCACATGCACACACCTAGATCAACTAAGATTATCACAAAAGTAACATGCAAAACCAAAGACTTAAACCTTTTTCACAAATCAAGTTTAGATTATATTTTTATTCAACAAATAACCATAGAAATACACATAGATCATGATTTAGTAAAAAGATTTAACATGAAAAGCCAAAAATTTCACTTTATTAATAAAAAACTTAGATCATGGATTTATTTATCAAATCATCACATAAACACATATAAATCACAGTTTAAATAAAGAAAAATAGACATGCAAAGAGATTCATTTTAGTTTTCACAAAAATCTTAGTTTTCCTTTAGATCTTTAAGATTTTAGTTTGAAAAACATTAGATCCTTTAAGAAAACTCAACCGAAACACAAAGCACGAGTCTAAAATATTACAAATTATTTGAGTCCTTAAAGTCCAAAATCAAAGAACAGTAACACATAAAATTATCTCTCAAGCTATAAAAGCAAACATGCAAGGAAGAAAGGAAATAGATCTACAAACTAAAATGAAAACTAAACTATTACAACTTTTCTTCTCGATCTTCAAATCCTACCATTATAAGGGTGGGTCTTCTAACTCTTAGCACTCTTGATCTACAAACGTAAGGCTTGGGTAAGCTTGGATCTCCTTCCTCCTTCTTCCTACACCTCACGGCCTCTTCTCTCTTCTTTCTCTATATTTCTTTTGTCTTTTTCTCTCTAAGAGTTTAATGGGCTCTTAGGAGTGTGTTTTGTGTTGGGAAAGAAATGAATTGGTGAAGGGAAATGAAATGAGAAAATGAACTAAGGCCACTCAAATTTATAGGCAAATTTATCTTCCCTCTTGTGCCCTTGTGTGTTGGTTCGGCCATGAGCAAGTGAAAGGGGTAGTTTTGGGCTTCCAAATATTTGCATGGGCGCATTTTATCAAATGCAAGGGGACAAAGTCTTGTGGGCTAGGTTTTAGGGGTCATTCTAGGGCTAAATATTAGTTAGCACATAGTTAGGGTTTTCTAACTTAGTTTGGTTTGGTTCATAGTTTGGTTTTGGCTTTACTTACTCACCAAGCTTCTAGGAAATTATACTCCTACCTTATACATACACACCTATACACGCACAACATACACACGTATACATACACATACTTAAGCCGTATCTCACACACACATACACACATTTTTCATTTTATTTTCTAACCATATTTACTTAAGATTATTAATTCACACAACAAGGCAATTAATTCAAAAATCACACTCATACAATCATTTCCATGCATCATACATCAAACACACATTAAATCAAGCATTCATCACACAAAAATTTCAAGCCAAATCAATAGATTTATTTTCTTTAAAACACAAATTCCAAAATTCGTATTTCACCATTCTGAAAATAAATTTGTATAAATCAACCCAGAAAATTCCAAAAATTACATTTTCAAAATCTACTTTTCAAGGCGATCGTTTTGATAAAATCCGAGTTACGGTTAAAAAGATACGAATTTCTCAAGTTTACAAACTCAAAAATCTCAAATATTTCATTTCAAATAAAAACCATTCTTTTGATAAAATCATAATTCATTTCTTATAAATCAATTTAACAAAATCATTCACTTCTCATTTATAAAAATATTCTGTTTATAAAAATCTTTGAAAATCATTATTTTATTTCTCTCTCACGTAAAATACTTTTCTGAAAATATAATCTCAGGGTTTCTTTTTGACGAAATCGTTTACGCACGTATGGGAAAAATGCGGGGTGTTACATTCTCCCCAACTTGAAGATTTCTCGTCCTCGAGAAATGCCGTGTAGAGTCTGTCTAATCCGTGGACGCGTAACTTCTTGAAGAAATTCTTTTCCTCTTAACTGCAGCAATCGTCGCATCCTCGAATTTGCACCAGCTATTCATCCTTCTTAGGAGCGAATCAAACGGATTACTTTCAAAAGTAATCTCTCGGGGTATTTTCAATAACAAACATGGGGGTTACAAACAATATGGGTTCACTGGCAACCAAGAACTGAGGGTTCAATGGTATCAAAACAAGATTCAAAGATAACAAGGTTATGGACATTTGGGGTTATGATACTACCACAGTCAGGGTTAAATTCTCCTCACCAATTCAAGCCTAGACGAGCTATTCTTCAAAACTTTACATTTCCAACTACTCCCCAACTTAGATGACTCATATCTCTCTAAACCTTATTTATCATCACAGACTTAACCTCTAAATACTCCTATCCTTCACCACTTTTTGGTCAATTCTTACAAACTTTCCCGTCACTTAGCTTCCATCTATCCTCTTATTGCCTTACTTCTCACCAACAATGATCCCTATTAGACTTCTATGGTCACTATTAAATCCTTCTCTTATTTTATCGACCACTAATCCTCAAGAAACATACACTATCTCACTCCTTATCTTTAACACTGGATCATATATCTTAGACAATTCTAAACCTTTTTCCACCTTCCAAAATTTTTCCTCATATCCTAAACCATTAAAATTCCTTAATTAAAAGACCTATTATCCAATACCACATCAGATCCTAACTTCTTACCTAACCTTGGGTCAATCACTTAAAGATTTTATTCTTAAATTCCACCATCTTATAACTTCGACTCTAACAGACCATCACTTATTCACTGCTATCTAACCATTTTCCAACTCAAATCAAGACACCTATGACCTCAAAATTCTAACTATCACCTTAGTTTCTTCCTCATCTTATCACCATCTAAACCATTAATTTAACCAATCTGGCATCATAACTTCACCACTTACTTAAGACTCAAAAGGATACTCCTATTTTCTCCAAAACTCATACATCCTTACTTCTTACTAACTACTTCTCATTCTCCTTAGCCCTTACAACCCTTACCTACCATCACTTCACAACCCACTTCCTAACTTAAAACTATCTACTTGACCGGGATAAGGTGTCAGGACCCAAAAGTCTCATCAAAAGTTTAGGAAAGATAAATGTATGGTCAAAGATCAAAAAGAAACTTTGGGTTCATCAACAATCAAGGCTGTGTAAAGGACATGGTCTAAGGTTTTCAGAAAAGGCTTTCTCAAGCGTCATGCCAAAGCAATTTAGCAACGCATAGGGTTCACGTAAGAAAGGCTTCAACAATAAAAGAGAGTTCTAGTCACAGGACAAGATCTCAAATGCTTAGAGGTTATCACAGACAAAGAGGTTCGCATCAAAGATGAGTTCAACGAAAGAAGATTCGAATCATGTATCGATACTGATCTCTATTCCTCTTCTCTGCTGTAGACGAAAACCGATCCGCTCCAGGAATACATCCGCGTATTCTTAGCGTTCCTATTCTCATCTATCGCGATCTTAATACTAACGAACACACAGAGACACACAGCAGAGTATGTAAGTCCATGCATAAGGTTACTTAGATTAACCATTGCTCTGATACCACAACTGTAACACCCCGATTCTGCAACTTGAAAACTTCCGTAACTTAAATTAAATATAGTAAAAATTAGGGACATTTTTTTTAAAAAAAAAACAAGTGTTACACAATATGAGAACAATCTAGATTTTCAAAACACAGTTACAATTAAAACTCATGTTCTCACATTGCATAAACCTTTCAAGTTCCAAACCGAGATGTCACAAGACACCGCACCTTGAAACTTGTTTTCAAAACATTATTTAAGATATAGCCCGTTTACTTATTTGCCAAAACATCAGTGTTGAATAAAACTTTTGCCGGGGTACAGTATGATAGAGCTAGGTATCTAAGAACTTACAATGGGATACATTATGTCAGGGGAAAACACCTAGCTTCTAGTCATCCTCCCTAATACTTGTCATCCAGCTCCAGATTCGGGCAGACCAAGCTCTCCAGTTGCAAGTAGAGTCGCCCTCGTCTGCTACATCAGTGATCTCCTCCAGATACCATCGTCAGGATCAAACTTCTATGCTCCTCCTTGCAGGAGCACAGGTGGGTTGCTACACGCTACGCCATCTACCCGTTGCAATATCAGCAAGTGCCGATACGACAACAAGGTAGGAGAGAGTCAGTGTTCCGAACACTAACGGGTTGACCATGCGGTCTCAGGAGGGATAAAATATAAAAGTAGACTGATAATATAACTAAAACAGTATAACCTAGATACTTATCATGATGCAATCACATAATCATCAACAGATATGCATATAACATGTTATTCACATAGCATAAATGAATCACATATAACAAAGTACATCATAATGTTCTAAACACACCAATGTCATTACTATTAACCAAATCAATCATTACTTCCACAAATCTTTTTCGTTCTTTCTTCAATCATGATTTCCAAACTCATCGCGCGTTCCAAGAATCCTTTCTTATATACTTGTCTTAAAAATCTTAATCGATGCTTGAAATCTTCCGTGTACTTTCCTTTTGATTATTTTGTCTTTTAAGTTTTAGCGTTCCGGTTCGCTCAATGATGGGGGGAACATCACCATTGAGGAAGTCACACACGTCTACATCTCCTCGGTCATCCACCCAACCTAGTCGGAAGCAAACAGGAGTACAGGACCTTTACCACGCGGGCACGACAGCTGTCTCACAATCAAATGGTCCCAGACCAGAGGACTACAGCCTCAAATCAATTCAATTCAATTCATATCATTCAATCATATAATCAAGGCACGCTTTCAGCGGCAATCTCAAATGCCCCGTTCCAGTCCCTCTCACTGTTCTAGACTTGCATTCAAGGGGGCGACAGTACAATTCTAGTTCCGGTGCAGAACTTGCCACGGCATTGGACCCAGTCCCTACCACGTTAGTACGCCATATGTGGGGTTCGTTCTGCCTAGAAAGTACTCTAGACTTCTTGATGTTTCACTGTCATCGTCCTCCCCTCATGCAATCCCCACCTGAGTATCCGCAGATACCCACAGTATCTTCCTCTCCACTACTTCGATACGACACTCATACCTCACCGCGTTTGTAAATGTCTTTTAAAGTCTTTTAAGGTTTTAGCGTTTTAATTAGCGGCTTAATCCTAACAGTCGGCTCGTCCTTGGTGCATCCCTTCAACGAAGCCCGACCACTAATCGCAATCCGTTCCCCCTAAATCTTAATGGCATCTTGCCACAATTCACTTCCATCTCATGCGTCTCAGCATTATTCTCATTAGCTCATCAGCATCATCAACATCTTTCCCAGCATCATGGCTCAGCAGCATCATCATCACCATCTTGCTCCGCAATTGTTGCTCAGCAGCACCATCCGCATCGCTCTCCTTAGTTGTGGCTCCATGGCATCATCCGCATCGCTCCTCATCACCACGCTTCCGCTCGCCTCGTCGGGTGTTCCTTGTTGCCATCTCGAACATCATCTTTTCATCTGCATTCAACTATTACTTCTCTTTCATTCATTATTTATCTCTTTCACGGTTTTATTCGCATCACGTTTTATCTCTTTCACAATCGTCTCTTATAATTCTCTCTTTAATCTTAACTCATCATTTATCTCTTACTTATTATTTCTCATATCTCATGTTAGCATTTCTTTTCTCTTTGCAGTCTTATCTCATTACTTTCACAGTTTCATTATTATCGTTCACCATTCAGACATAATCAAACAATTTCTAAACAGAATAAAGTATGCACAGTAAGTCAACATTTAGTAATGCATAACTGATAAACATTTAGTATGCAGACAAAACAGGTAAACATCTAACACACATATGCATGTCACGTAACACCTAAGTTTATTTACCCTTTTATACCCTTAATTAAAAATAGCAACTTGAAAATTTCATTTTAAACTTATAAATTGATTAGTAAAAACTCTTAGTTATTTTTAATTCATAAGAAAATCTCCCGTCAAACGGACGGAGTTTCGTTTGTTTTTAAGACTTTTCCAAAATTTCTTTTTTCCTGCAACCTGATGAATAACATATTTTCAAATTTCAAAGCCAGCAGGGCTATTCATATATATATATATATATATATATATATATATATATATCAGCTAGTGCATCTTCGTACACGCATCAGAAACAAGTTTAAAACATCAGAATCTAGTCATCAGAGTTAGCGGAATATAAACAAGTTAGGAAAACAGTTTTTTCTCCAAAATAGACCCCATTCCCAAAAGGAGTCGTCTTGGGCCCCCAAAAGCTATTTACATTTATATACAACAAAAAGGATTCACATCATCGGGCCCAGGATATTCCCATTTCCTATTTAATAATAAGTGACCTACTCTCCCTGTGAGGAAGAGTACTCCTGCTCGGCCTGATCTTGTGCAAACTCTTCCTCAGTACCTGTGGGGATAGTAAGGAGTGAGTATTACACATAAAATGGGGAGACAGTTTCCAATTAAGACATAATGCGGCACTAAGTCATACACATATAACAATTCAATCACAACATCATAAATAAGAGTCAATTCATCACAATTCAATTTTAAGTATTCATTAGTTTCTCAAACCGATTTTTATTTATCATTTTCTTAAGTCTTTCGTTCCATGTATTTTAATCATTTATATGTTCGTTTTATCTGTCCCTGGTCACGACCTACTGCGTCTGCACTCCTGTGCACTCACGACTTACTGCGTCCGGGTAAATCCCCTGGTAACGACCTACTGCGCTCGCACCACCGCGCGATAGCGACTTACTACATCCGGGTGTGTTTCTCAATCCCCTGGTCACGACCTACTGCGCTTGCACCACCGCGCGATAGCGACTTACTGCGTCCGGGTAAATTCCCTGGTCACGACCTACTGCGTTCGCACCACCGTGCGAAAACGACTTACAGCGTCCGGGTATAATGTAATCTCCCCTGGCTGAGCCTGGGTATAATATAATTAGTTCTGTTATCATTATCATTTCTTTAGCAAATTTCCATTACTCAAAATTAATCACCACATTACACATTTTCACTATCCAATGATCACAAATATATTTTATAACTTATTAAGCACAATTCCACTTAATACCACAACTCAAATTATTAAACAGCATAAGCATATAATTCCTCAACATCACCAAATCACAAAATGCAATATATCAACAACAAAATAAATTCCCTAAGTCATAAATTCTATTCTAACAATTATTCTATATTAGATCAACCTAAACTAACACAAATATCTTAGTACTCATTATATGCATATTGTAAACTAAACCCCAGAGTAAGGTAATACTCACTATAACCCACTCCTTACCTTAAATTAGTAAAGAGAAAATAGAACCTTAGTGAGCCCTAGCTCAAAATCTTGGAATCTTGAATTTCTTAAGCTTAGCTTGCCACCTTAATAAGGAAATGATGAAGTGATCCTTGTCTTTGCCTTGGTTTTGGGTTGGAAGGCATGAAACAAAGCTCCTACATAGACAAGGGTTCATGAAAACCCTAAGAAAATTAAACACTATCCCTATGAGCTAGAAAGAAATTGAAAGGGAGATATATCATGCCTAAGAACTTCAACTTACCCCAAATGATGATGAAGTTTGAAAACCAAGGAGGATAGGAGAGGGAGCCACACGTGTGAACCAAGGGAGGAGAAGGAATGAGCTTTAACCCACTTCCATGGTGCAAGGTTTGATGGAGCTTGGTGGTTTTGGGTTTGAGGTGCCCAAAACTATGTGTTTTTGGTGGATTGATGATGGAGATGGTCTTGGTGTTGAGAGAAAATGGATGAAGGTGATGAGTTGCTTTGGAGTTGTAAGGTGGTGAAGAGTTCATGTTTTGGGTGCTTTATTTTTGCACCAATAAACCAGAAAAATCGTGTGGCTGTGGCTCTTTGCTTAGCCACCAAGTCCAAAATGGACGCACCAGATCAGATCTGGTCTGCGTCGCGCGCCTGAGCGCCAGTTTTCGCGCCTGAGCGCGGGATCAGCATCAGCACCAAGCTGGTGCTTGGCTGATGCGCCAGCTGCTGGATGTTGGAGGAAATGGCGCGCCAGAACGAAACTGGTGTGTGGCTGGTGCCTCAAGGGCGCGCCTGGGCGCACAATTAGCGTGCCTGAGCGAAAAACTCCATGTCTCAGCACCAATGAATAGTGGTGCGCGCCTGGGCGTGCACCGGTGCGCCTGGGCGTGGGTCAGAACTTTCAACCTTCGATTCGCCACAACTTTTTCGTTAACCGTCGGATCGGGTCCAAATTTTTAGACCTACTTCTTCACCCCACAAGCTTCCTATCCAACGGTGGAATTTATTTTCTTAGATTCCTATAATAAATTTCTAATTTTCTCTTTTCGGTCGATTTTTAACATCTAAAACGCCGATTTAACTCCCGATTTCGCTTATTTGACTTTGCCCAAAGCCACAACTGCCTTCTATACAACCCCTAGAACTTATAATCACCACTCACCTACCTACCAAAATTCATTAAGTCATTATTCCAATTTTTCTAAGGTTTTTAATCAATAATTTCATTAAAATCAAAGTTTAGGATGTTACAATTCTCCCCCACTTACTGGAATTTCATCCCCGAAATTCCGTTCAATTCCTTCAAAGGGAGAACCATCCCAGACAAAGGGGCTTCTAACTACGACACTCACTTCTCTTTGGTTCTACTCCCCCACTTGGAATCGACATACCTTCTAGCATTTGTTCGCCACTGGACTCTTGCACTCAATGAAGAATACAAGTTATGGTTTAATTTGGTTAGTTTTCGAGGCGAAATACTCTAAGGCTTTCAAGGTTTTACACTATCGGCAGTCTCTCATTTCAAGAGTCCTACTAGGAAGACTCCTACTTGGTCTTGGGTTTCAAAAATCAGGTACGATTCTCCCAACGATTAGGTATAGTTTTCTAAGGTCATCTGGGTTTTCTCAAGGGATTTTACAATAAGGGTTGGGAATACTACTATTCAAGCGAATTCCTTTCTTCATTGTCTGTTTGCTTTTGTGCTAATTAAAGATTCCCAATGATATCAACGATTCATAAATAAAAAGATTGAGGTGCCCATCCCAATCTCTTATCCGTCCATGGTGACATCATGGTCAGATTCACTAAAGCACTGACACTAAGCAACCGTCATACCCAGAACAACCCAAATCTACTTCTACACCCTATCTAACCAGCAACATCCACAGGAATTTGATCCTACTATACCCAGGTACAAACAACTTATGTACTACTCTTAAGTCCTAATCAAACACATTCATTATTCAAGTAAGCATTTATTACATACACATCATTCAAAATTCAAACATGCACAACAGGATTTCATATAACACATGTTTACACCCATCAATCATGACTTAAACTCTAGCTTTTCCTAATTTAGCCATGATCTACCTGGACTAACCTAAGGTCCAATCTCCCTATTTGCCTAGTCTAAGAATTTCTATTTTTCGCTAACTTAGGGTTTCAAAGGAGCTAGAGAAAATGCATAACTCCTATCAGGCAAATAGCTACTTTACAAAAATACATTCATCTCCCATTCATTGCAACCATACGCCAAGAAACCGAATCTATGAGATTTAAATCAACCAAAATTGTGTGTCAAAACCTTTGTTAAAATAAACTTCTATGCATGGAGAATTTAAAGTTCCAACAATATTACTCCCATGCTGCAAAGTACTTACACATTTGGAAAATCAAAGTGGAGTACTAGGAAAACATTTATTTTGGAGTAAAGTCTTCGTAAAATATTCGATCACACAAATTACTTTGTACTTTAAAATCTTGATATCTTCCTTGTCAAAATAGTTTGTATGACCTTCTGAAAACAAGCTTGCAAATCAAGTAATATCCTTCTGAAAAGAACCACCTTCATCTAACTTCATAAGAACTTAGGTGAAGGAGTGTTTCATTATCCATGTTTAGCAAACTCAATGAGAAAAGGAATATATTTTTGGCAAGAAAATTTTTCTTCAATACCTCTTCATAAGTGAAAATAGTTACATTCCCTTTTTCTTCGAGTTTGGGAACTAAGTTTCATTCCAAATTGATTTATGTCGCGTAAAAAGGTTCCTATTTAATCGGCGTGTGGTTTGATTAGAGAAATGATTTAGTTCACTGTCCGATTACTTAGGAATCTTTGTTTTCCTTGTTATTTTCTAAAAATTTTGTCAAGCGACTTAACCATCACTTGGGAATGACTCTGGTTCAGTTCAAAACATTGAAATTCTCCTTAAATACTTTTACTTTTATAATTGAAATAGAATGATTCTTGATGTTGGCACCGTTTCAGAACAAAGTTTTTTTTTTTTTTGAAAAAAAATAGCTATGTGCCAAAACAAGTTCAGCATTAACTTTTTCAAAAAGACAAAAGCAAGCATCATCCAAATTCACAACCTACATTTAGGTAAACATGTAACAGCACATAGCACATAGCATGACATACACTTATCATCAACATACGTCTTAGCTCTATGCAATCACCTAGGATTTTAAGCACCTAATTGCTTAGACCTAAGATTAACACTATGTACTATCTTGGAGTTTCTATTTTCTATTCTATGCACATAATTCTAGTAACTATTACAGCTAACTAGACTTCTAATCCCCCTAAATTTGGGATCTTCCTAAATTCCCAAAATACTCGCCGAAACTTAAGGACAGGATGGTGATATCTCCCAATATATGTATACTTGAGGTGATCAGGCTCAAACATACACCACATTAGTGATAAGACCATTCTCGTCTTACTTAAGTTCGAATCACTCAACCTATTAGTTTTAAAACGTTGAAACCTTGTTTTGTGTGTCACATTTAGAGTTGGTTTACTTAGCGCGAAACTAAAGATTACTTCCTCCCGATGGGGTAGCAATCTAGTGCTCTTGCCCGTTGGGGTATTGTTTTCCTTAGTCTCGTCATTCATCCACTTCTAAACATGACTCATCATTTTCCACAAGATTTCAAGTTTAGCATGGTAAACTAAACATAGTTTAAAGGAACTTAGAAAAAAAATTTCTAATGCTTACCATGCTTTTCGAAAGAAATTGTCATATACTAATCTCACTACTCAAATTACTCAATAAACTGGAAGGAACCTAGAGTACTCACTGCACTAGACTTTGTAACTATAACAATTATCATGCTAGAAATAATACCTAACTAAACCACAAAGCAGTTTGATATCTAACTACAAGTTACTCGCTTGATGAGTAACTATAGGAGTAATGAGTTACTCCCTTCAGGCCGAGGAAAAACTGCTCTGATACCATAAAATGTAACACCTAAGTTTATTTACCCTTTTATACCCTTAATTAAAAATAGCAACTTGAAAATTTCATTTTAAACTTATAAATTGATTAGTAAAAAATCTTAGTTATTTTTAATTCATAAGAAAATCTCCCGTCAAACGGACGGAGTTTCGTTTGTTTTTAAGACTTTTCCAAAATTTCTGTTTTCCTGCAACCTGGTGAATAACATATTTTCAAATTTCAAAGCCAGCAGGGCTATTCATATATATATATATATATATATATATATATATATATATATATCAGCTAGTGCATCTTCGTGCACGCATCAGAAACAAGTTTAAAACATCAGAATCTAGTCATCAGAGTTAGCGGAATATAAACAAGTTAGGAAAACAGTTTTTTCCCCAAAATAGACCCCTTTCCCAAAAGGAGTCGTCCTGGCCCCCAAAAGCTATTTACATTTATATACAACAAAAAGGATTCACATCATCGGGCCCAGGACATTCCCATGTCCTATTTAATAATAAGTGACCTACTCTCCCTCCCTGTGAGGGAGAGTACTCCTGCTCGGCCTGATCTTGTGCAAACTCTTCCTCAGTACCTGTGGGGATAGTAAGGAGTGAGTATTACACATAAAATGGGGAGGCAGTTTCCAATTAAAACATAATGCGGCATTAAGTCATACACATATAACAATTCAATCACAACATCATAAATAAGAGTCAATTCATCACAATTCAATTTTAAGTATTCATTAGTTTCTCAAACCGATTTTTATTTATCATTTCCTTAAGTCTTTCGTTCCATGTATTTTAATCATTTATATGTTCGTTTTATCTGTCCCTGGTCACGACCTACTGCGTCTGCACTCCTGTGCACTCACGACTTACTGCGTCCGGGTAAATCCCCTGGTCACGACCTACTGCGCTCGCACCACCGCGCGATAGCGACTTACTGCGTCCGGGTGTGTTTCTCAATCCCCTGGTCACGACCTACTGCGCTCGCACCACCGCGCGATAGCGACTTACTGCGTCCGGGTAAATCCCCTGGTCACGACCTACTACGTTCGCACCACCGTGCGAAAACGACTTACAGCGTCCGGGTATAATGTAATCTCCCCTGGCTGAGCCTGGGTATAATATAATTAGTTCTGTTATCATTATCATTTCTTTAGCAAATTTCCATTAGTCAAAATTAATCACCACATTACACATTTTCACTATCCAATGATCACAAATATATTTTATAACTTATTAAGCACAATTCCACTTAATACCACAACTCAAATTATTAAACAACATAAGCATATAATTCCTCAACATCACCAAATCACAAAATGCAATATATCAACAACAAAATAAATTCCCTAAGTCATAAATTCTATTCTAACAATTATTCTATATCAGATCAACCTAAACTAACATAAATATCTTAGTACTCATTATATGCATATTGTAAACTAAACCCCAGAGTAAGGTAATACTCACTATAACCCACTCCTTACCTTAAATTAGTAAAGAGAAAATAGAACCTTAGTGAGGCCTAGCTCAAAATCTTGGAATCTTGAATTTCCTAAGCTTAGCTTGCCACCTTAATAAGGAAATGATGAAGTGATCCTTGTCTTTGCCTTGGTTTTGGGTTGGAAGGCATGAAACAAAGCTCCTACATAGACAAGGGTTCATGAAAACCCTAAGAAAATTAAACACTATCCCTATGAGCTAGAAAGAAATTGAAAGGGAGATATATCATGCCTAAGAACTTCAACTTACCCCAAATGATGATGAAGTTTGAAAACCAAGGAGGATAGGAGAGGGAGCCACACGTGTGAACCAAGGGAGGAGAAGGAATGAGCTTTAACCCACTTCCATAGTGCAAGGTTTGATGGAGCTTGGTGGTTTTGGGTTTGAGGTGCCCAAAACTATGTGTTTTTGGTGGATTGATGATGGAGATGGTCTTGGTGTTGAGAGAAAATGGATGAAGGTGATGAGTTGCTTTGGAGTTGTAAGGTGGTGAAGAGTTCATGTTTTGGGTGCTTTATTTTTGCACCAATAAACCAGAAAAATCGTGTGGCTGTGGCTCTTTGCTTAGCCACCAAGTCCAAAATGGACGCACCAGATCAGATCTGGTCTGCGTCGCGCGCCTGAGCGCCAGTTTTCGCGCCTGAGCTCGGGATCAGCATCAGCACCAAGCTGGTGCTTGGCTGATGCGCCAGCTGCTGGATGTTGGAGGAAATGGCGCGCCAGAACGAAACTGGTGCGTGGCTGGTGCCTCAAGGGCGCGCCTGGGCGCACAATTAGAGCGCCTGAGCGAAAAACTCCATGTCTCAGCACCAATGAATAGTGGTGCGCGCCTGGGCGTGCACCGGTGCGCCTGGGCGTGGGTCAGAACTTTCAACCTTCGATTCGCCACAACTTTTTCGTTAACCGTCGGATCGGGTCCAAATTTTTAGACATGCTTCTTCACCCCACAAGATTCCTATCCAACGGTGGAATTTATTTTCTTAGATTCCTATATTAAATTTCTAATTTTCTCTTTTCGGTCAATTTCTAACATCTAAAACGCCGATTTAACTCCCGATTTCGCTTATTTGACTTTGCCCAAAGCCACAACTGCCTTCTATACAACCCCTAGAACTTATAATCACCACTCACCTACCTACCAAAATTCATTAAGTCATTATTCCAATTTTTCTAAGGTTTTTAATCAATAATTTCACTAAAATCAAAGTTTAGGATGTTACATGTCACCTACTTCGCAGTACTCTCACAATCCCTCTAATCGGATTGCGAGCAACCACGTTACGGGACCACAACACTCTCACTCACCTGGATGACGAAACTTCCTAAAGCTTCCAAGATTTCCCGTTGCTATCCTTGCCACGCTTCCTTCGCGTCCGACACCCGAACTAAGACATTTTTCCCCGTGCGTTAGGAACGATTTACGTGAATTCTTAATTTCGTTTTGAAAGTACTTTGAAACAATTCCCTTTTCAAAAGCACATTGTCAATATCCAAAATATTTTAAATCCAAATCATTTCTTTTATAAAATGTTTCCAAGAAAAAACTTCTTAAAACAATTTCTTTTTCAAAACAGAATCTATTTCTCATAGCTTAAAACACTTTGGTTGAAAAATCATTTTCTCTAAACATTGAATGAAATCTTTAAGAAAACAACTCTTTGAAAATCTTTCTTACAAAAATTCAGGAAGGTAAAACTTCAAAACCAATCAAATTGATTTATTTAATTTCTAAACTTCACAACCTCATCAAACACTTGATCAAAGAATATTAATTAAAAGTTTCAAATTAATTTAAGTTGTTTAAATCATTCTTTTTTAAATAAAACATTTTTCAATTACTTTAAAATTCATACATAAATCTTTCACCAACAAAGCTCACAAACAGAACTCAAAACAAACACATTCAATTAACACAAAGAACAATCACATACACAAATCATATTTCACATCATACAAGCCACACTTTTAATCATTTAGAATCATTAATTAAATTACTCTTTAGAAAATAACTTAGACTTAATCTTTTGATTAATCCAACAAAACCGAATCACACATGTTTAATAATTTCCTAATCACAAATAAATTTTAAAACTAAAAATCATTGAATTATATTACAAAAATCTTTTCACATAATCAAATCAACTTATTTATTTAAAATCAAAAAGATAAAAGTAAATACACATCACTTTCATTCAAACACATAGCATATAGAACATAGCCATTTTCATAAGTTATTTCATGAAGAAATTTCTCTAACCAATTAAGCATACATAGACCGAATCATGCACATATAATTTTGCAAAGATGCACAAATAACAACATAGAATCATGAAATCATTTCCTTTATTTTAATGCTAAAACCGTGAGCATGCAATAGGAAAAATTAACAATTTTAATTCCTTTTTCTTAACTTAAATCTACACAACAATTCAAGCCATAAACCACTTCAAAGATTCACACATATTTCTTTTAAATTCAATTATTTCATGAACACACTTTTTAAGCTTTATATTTAATTGGTATTATCATGCATGTACCCTAAATGAGAAACAAATATAGCCCTCTACCTATTTCTAGGTTGGCCGAAAGTCAACATGCAAAAAGGCAAGGTTTTCATACATTTTTCAATACACACAAAAACACAAAAATCAAATCAAATCATGTAGGTTTTCAAGATTCATTTTTAAAGCATCACACCACAACATTTATTCACATAAACATGCATCAACAAAAATCTTTTTCAAATACTTTTATCATAAAATAGATTCAAGTTCATTACTTTTTCTTAAACCAAAAATAAAGATTTAATTTTATTTTCATGAAAATAACATGCATGTTCATAAAATCACTAGATCTAATTCTAAAACAAACATGCATCAACTTTTTACAAAATAAAAGCATGGATCCTAGTTTAATTAAATATGGCCGAATGGCCTCTATAAAAATATATCATGTACAAAAATAATCACTTAATCAAATTATGGTTATACTTTGAAAAATTATTTTAAAATTTAGTTTCTTTAATTCTTTTCTTAAAAACTGAATCATACATAAAAAGAGAAGCATTATCCCTTCATTAAAATTAACATGCAAACCAAGATCTTAATTTTTCACACATCAAACAAAACAATCACATGCACACACCTAGATCAACTAAGATTATCACAAAAGTAACATGCAAAACCAAAGACTTAAACCTTTTTCACAAATCAAGTTTAGATTATATTTTTATTCAACAAATAGCCATAGAAATACACATAGATCATGATTTAGTAAAAAGATTTAATATGAAAAGCCAAAAATTTCACTTTATTAATAAACAAACTTAGATCATGGATTTATTTATCAAATCATCACATAAACACATATAAATCACGGTTTAAATAAAGAAAAATAGACATGCAAAGAGATTCATTTTAGTTTTCACAAAAATCTTAGTTTTCCTTTAGATCTTTAAGATTTTAGTTTGAAAAACATTAGATCCTTTAAGAAAACTCAACCGAAACACAAAGCACGAGTCTAACATATTACAAATTATTTGAGTCCTTAAAGTCCAAAATCAAAGAATAGTAACACATAAAATTATCTCTCAAGCTATAAAAGCAAACATGCAAGGAAGAAAGGAAATAGATCTACAAACTAAAAAGAAAACTAAACTATTACAACTTTTCTTCTTGATCTTCAAATCCTACCATGATATGGGTGGGTGTTCTAACTCTTAGCACTCTTGATCTACAAAGGTAAGGCTTGGGTAAGCTTGGATCTTCTTCCTCCTTCTTCCTACACCTCACGGCCTCTTCTCTCTTCTTTCTCTCTATTTCTTTTCTCCTTTTCTCTCTAAGAGTTTAATGGGCTCTTAGGAGTGTGTTTTGTGTTGGGAAAGAATGAATTGGTGAAGGGAAATGAAATGAGAAAATGAACTAAGGCCACTCAAATTTATAGGCAAATTTATCTTCCCTCTTGTGCCCTTGTGTGTTGGTTCGGCCATGAGCAAGTGAAAGGGGTAGTTTTGGGCTTCCAAATATTTGCATGGGTGCATTTTATCAAATGCAAGGGGACAAAGTCTTGTGGGCTAGGTTTTAGGGGTCATTCTAGGGCTAAATATTAGTTAGCACATAGTTAGGGTTTTCTAACTTAGTTTGGTTTGGTTCATAGTTTGGTTTTGGCTTTACTTACTCACCAAGCTTCTAGGAAATTATACTCCTACCTTATACATACACACCTATACACGCACAACATACACACGTATACATACACATACTTAAGCCGTATCTCACACACACATACACACATTTTTCATTTTATTTTCTAACCATATTTACTTAAGATTATTAATTCACACAACAAGGCAATTAATTCAAAAATCACACTCATACAATCATTTCCATGCATCATACATCAAACACACATTAAATCAAGCATTCATCACACAAAAATTTCAAGCCAAATCAATAGATTTATTTTCTTTAAAACACAAATTCCAAAATTCGTATTTCACCATTCTGAAAATAATTTTTTATAAATCAACCCATAAAATTCCAAAAATTACATTTTCAAAATCTACTTTTCAAGGCGATCGTTTTGATATAAAATTCATGGAAATCCGAGTTACGGTTAAAAAGATACGAATTTCTCAATTTTACAAACTCAAAAATCTCAAATATTTCATTTCAAATAAAAACCATTCTTTTGATAAAATCATAATTCATTTCTTATAAATCAATTTAACAAAATCATTCACTTCTCATTTATAAAAATATTCTGTTTATAAAAATCTTTGAAAATCATTATTTTATTTCTCTCTCACGTAAAATACTTTTCTGAAAATATAATCTCAGGGTTTCTTTTTGACGAAATCGTTTACGCACGTATGGGAAAAATGCGGGGTGTTACACAATTTTCTTTCTATCACTTTTTTCCTTTCAAATCATATCATTAATCATTCTATCTCTTTTCTTCATATCTCTCTCTCTCCACATCCCAAACCTCAAAAACTAAAGTAGGAGTATAATTTTTCATTTACAATATATCTGTTCAAATGTATGGTGTGTTTTACCCACAACCCTAGCGAATCCACCACACACAAAACATTCGTCTCTTATAATATATAACCTTATTTGTGCTTCCTCTAACTCTCAATATTTTCCCACAGCCACCCCAACAACCACCACTTTTTCATTATCCCTGCTTCATTTCCGTTTTGTCTTCACTTGCGTTTTTTCAACATCCCCACCTTCTACAAGTCGTTGAGTCCTCACACATTGCTAGAGCGTAGGATAAAAAATGTCAAACTCACAATAAAAGCCACCGCTGTTGGCAACCACGCTACCACCTGCTCAGAGTTGTGGATCTGGATTTGCGCTCCACTTATCTTGTTTTGTTGGCATCAGAGTTTTTTCCAACCACTTCATTCAACCTAAATTGGATTCTTCTCCATCAGTAAGAACCTAGAACATATCTACGGAAAGGTTGAATTTTTATTTTGTGAAGTTTTCATTTTTGATTCATTATTTTGTCATGAACTCAATTTATGCTATGAAGTTCTAAATTTTTTTTTAAGATTTTGTTCATTTTTTATGATCATGTTTGGGGATTTTCATAATCATGTTTCTAGATCATATATTTGAAAGGTTTCTTAATTGAAAGAATGTATGGCAACGATCGAGTAGGATCGTATGTTTCAAGCTGGTGTAGATTGTTGTAATTGACGAGGACAACAAAAAAGGTTAAAAATGGTTAAGTAGTGGAGGTGGAATGGGGCTTGGGTAGGTAAAGTATTGGGGTTGAGTGGTATTTGCCCAAAAAAAATTAATCTATTAGATGGTGAATGTGTACACTAGTTGTATTGTATAGACTATTCCTCATTACTTGCCCTTACTTCTTCTCAATTCATTTACCTCTTCCGAAAATTTTTGCAAAAATCAAATACAAATTTTCTATGAAATCTAAAATATAAGAATCCAGGAGCAATAAAATTAATTACCTAAAAGAAAACCCATTATAAATCACTCATATAAGTCAAAATAACCTATTATACATATAAAGTGTGAAAAGTTTGTGCCATTTTAACCAATTATTGTTAATATATATAAGTAATTTTCTTTGTCATATGTGATTTTATAATGAATAGTAGTCTCTAAAACATAAGCTCTTGTTTTCCTTTGATTTATAGGTTTTCTTTGTATTACATGCTCTACTAGATGATATATCTTCTTCATTTGTTCACTATAACATCAAGTTGTTTCTTCCTCTGATCAAACTTATATGGAAGGCAACTACTCAACTATGTGGTATTTAGATGGCTCCAAAACAACTTATCCAAGTAAGTTATCATTTTTATCTTTTTGTAAAAGTTTCATTTCATCTATATTTTAAAACAATCGACTAAGTTTCGTGTTGGATATGTTTCCTAACACAACCCTATTATTCTGATTGGTGTTGTGATCGGTGATGTAAAGTTTGGTAAATGAATAGTATGTATTCATAGTTTATTTCCGGATATTGGGATACATATTATAGTGGTGAAGAAATAACAAAACAAATAGCTATATTGAATAAAAAGAAAAGGAAATTAATACCTTCAATTATATATTCAATATTCTTTAATAAACACAATTCACACATATTCTTTTAATGCATAATGGGTTTTTAAAAATATTTTTCAAGGTATTATGCATTGATTTTAAAAACTCTCTTCTGTTAGAAAAATCTTAATGTATGCAAAGATTAACTTTTAAACCAAATTGAGATTTAAACTAACCTATAGGACTCTACCCACTCTCAATGTTTAGAAGTAAAATAAAAAGCTGATAATAATCTATTACAAGCCTAATTATCACAAGCCAAAATATAAGAATGAAATAGAATAAGAACGTCTTCTCAAATATATATACTCTTTGTTTTCTTCAAGCTTGAGTTGTCTTCATCAAAACCCATAAGGAGTATCCACATATGCTCCACAATGTCCCCCTTTTTGATGATGACAAACACTTTGCCAAAGATAGCTTGAATGATGTGTTTATTGCTTCCACTTAATATAAGCACACTTGAATTTAAAAACCTACAAACACAAATGAAAACAAAGCTTTCTCCCCCTTTTGGCATGATAAAAAGAAACGACTTGTGAAAGAATAATTTTCAAAGGTTGAGACATTAGTAAAACATGATAACAGCATGATTTAGAACACTATATATAGAGCATATCCAGCAATGAAAATGGCTGCATAAAACAAGCATACATAAGCTCATATAACATTCAAAACCATGACCAAAACATGCTCCAAAAACAGTCCAAAAAATGACCAAACACATTAAGCCAAATCTGTTGTAAAAACACACAGCTGCAGGCATAACAACAACAAACACAGCACCTAAAAACTGTTTACTAGAAACTGCAAAAATTCAGTGGCAAAAACACAACTGTCTAACTGGTTATTTAAAGCCTGAACCAGTTAGAGCAATAACAAAGGCAAATCTTACAGTAGGAAATGTACAAAACCAGTGCCAAAATCACTTTAAACTACTGAAAACTAGAATATATCACACATAAACCTGCACCAAAACCTACATAGTCATCTCAGTTATATAATAGAATAGCTTAAACACGTATCATGCTCAATTTGAAATGATAAAAAGCAATATAAACCCATATGCATAAGACTAGTACAAACATACCCAAAAGTAATATAAAAGCCAACATACACATAGGATAAGAGGCTATAAACCATACATCCACAAATGCGCAAATACAAAGCAATGATACCATAACTAAGTCAATTCTAATACAACCATAAATAACATTAAAATCAAATAACATAAGGCAAGAGAGAAACGGGAATAAAACATCAACTAAATCCTTTGCCACAATAAACCAGGATTTTATGCTATCTGGATTTTACTGATTAAGTCTTCTGCTAACCCCAATCACTAAAATCCAGATAGCGTAAAATATGTAAATACTTCAGTATCAAATGAGGAAACATTCTAAAATCTCAAGCAGCAACTACGGGTTCTTAGCCTTTTTATTTTTGACCAAATTCAATGGAATACATCCTATCAAATGCACCTGGGACATGTGTCCAAACATGAAAACACTTCTTTTATATCAGCAGATACCAGAAACATTTAATGTTGTATTCCATTGAACTTGGTCAATAATAAAAAGGTTAACAATCTGATGATGTTGCTTGAGATTTAAGAATGTTTCCTCATTTGTTGCTGAAGTCTTCACATATTTTATGCAATCTGGATTTTACTGATTAAGTCTTCTGCTAACCCCAAAAAATCCTTTGCAACACCGGTGAAAGTACGAGCGATGCAATTATAAAGTAGCAACTAACCATTAAGGATATGTGAATTCTTTATAAGAAGGAGTCTTTATATTATAAGAAGGAGCCTTTTTATTGACTGACCAAATTCAATCCTCAATGGTCAGTTGCTAGTTGGTAATTGCATCGCTCGTACTTTCAGCGGTGTTGCAAAGGATTTATTATGGTCAACAAATTTATTAATCAGTAAAATCCAGATAGCGTAAAATATGTGAATACTTCAGTATCAATGAGGAAACATTCTTAAATCTCAAGCAACAACTTTGGATTAATAGCCATTTTATTATTGACCAAATTCAATGGGATACAACCTATCAAAGGCTCCTGGAACAAGTGTCTGAACTTGAAAACATTTCATTTATATCAGCAGCTACCAGAAGCATTTCATAGGTTGTATTCCATTGAACTTTGTCAACAATAAAAAGGTTAGGAAACCATGTTGCTGCTTGAGATTTAAGAATGTTTCCTCATTTGCTACTGAAGTCTTCACATATTATATGCAATCTGGATTTTATTGATTAAGTCTTCTGCTAACCCCAATAAATCCTTTGCAACACCGCTGAAAGTAAGAGCAATGCAATTACCAACTAGCAACTAACCATAAAGGATATGTGAATTCATTATAAGAGACTTTTTTACTTAAGTGGGGTAATTTTACAAACAATTTACAAAAAAGGGTAGTTTAAAAACTATTTACGTAGGACCGGGCAGTCAACGAAACTATTTACGTAAATGGGGTAGTCAAAGTCAAAGTCCAAGGTCAAACGCGTCATCTGGGTTGACGCAACCCAAAAGTGCCACGTGTCAGCGCGCCATTCGCTCTCCAGATTCCGTTCGGATTAATAAATTATAAAAAAAAAAGAAATCGACCGTTCTGCCACGTGGCGCAACCAGGGGGTTGCGTCACTGCGGCTGACGCAACCAAACGTGTCACCCGCAGTGACGCAACCCTCTGGTTGCGCCACGTGGCAGCGCGGTCTCCCCTCCCCCAGCCTGCGTTGGTATATGCAACCGAACCTCCTCTATAAATTTGCATCCATTTTCAACATACTACAATCAACCGAACCTCATTCTAAAAATTCATAGTTTCTCTTTTATTCAATTATATTTCTACAATCAATCCTATTTCTTAGCATTGTATCACAGAGTCTTGAGGTAAATTTTTAAATTCTTCGAATTTTAATTTTTTTAGTTATATGTACTGGTATATATAATTAGTTGTAATCTTATTTTATTTTGTTATAATTTTTATCGCATTAGTACATGGGAATTATTAGCTAGATTTTTTATTTATTTATTATTTGAGATTAGATTTTTTTATTAGTTAGACTTTATAACTATTTTAAAGTTATATTTTTATTAGTTTAGTTATTAGTAAGATGTAGAAAAGTTTTATTAGTTAGAATTATTTTGTTTAGGTGTTATATTTTTTATTTATTTATTAGTTCTATTCTCTTATGTTTAGGTTCTATTATGTTGTAGTTAGATTTTCAATTTTTTTACCAGTAGAATTTATTTTTTATGTTAGGTATTTTTTATGTTTTTCATATATATATTAGTTGACTTCGAATTTTTTATTACTTAGAATTTTTTTTTATCTTTTTTGAAGTTATATTTTTATTAGTTTAGTTATTAGTAAGATTTATAAAAGTTTTATTAGTTAGAATTACTTTGTTTATGTATTTGATATATTTTTTATTTATTAGTTCTATTCTCTTATGTTTAGGTTCTATGTATTAGTAAGATTTATTGCGTTATTTTTATTAGTTGGAGTTAAATTTTTTATTAGTTAGATTTTTATGTATTTAGAAGTTATATTTTTTTTTGATAGTTAGAGTTAGGTTTATTTATTTATTAGTTAGATTTTTTATATATTTATTAGTTAGATTAGTTATATTTTTATAGTTATTTGTGTTTAAGGTAATATTTTAGTTCATTATTTAAGGTAATATTTTATTTTTTATTTCCTGTTTTTTATAATTTTGTGCTTTTATTTATTTTTATATATGTGTAATTCCTTTATATGTATGTGTAGTTTATGTAATATTTTATTTTTTTTAAATAAATTTAAATTTTTTTTCTAAATTTGTGATTTTACATGTTTTTTTTATATTAAGCTATTGCAATATTTTAGTTTATTATTTTAGTTATTTATTTATTATTTAAATATTTCACAATAATTATTAATTTTTTACATGTAGAACAAGTATGGGTAAAATCTTGGTTTTCATTTATTATAATGGGAGATATTACGAAGGACCCGAAGGCACAACGTTTGAAGGAGAAAAAAAAGGGATACAAATTCAACGTGGTATCAGTTATGAGCAGTTAAAGATGAATATAAGCGAAAAAATTAGGCTTGGACAAAATCAATACATTTCGAAGTTAATAAGCAGACTTTTAGTGCAAGAAAACCCGAGCAAATATGTTGAATATGTGATCTATGATGATAGTGACATACATTGTGTCATTGATTATTTTGAGGGGTCGAATATGAGAGTCATTGATATATATGTTGAATTAGACGTTACGGGTAGTTCCACTGCCCTGACAAAAGCAAGAGCAAATGAAATGGAGAATAATTCTTCAGAGAGTGATGATGAAGAGTGGCGTCGAGAAATGGATGACGATATCACAGAAGATGAAGATGAGGCTCAATTTACATATGTGAATTCGTCTCACTCCGAAGAGGAAGGAGCAATTAGTATTTCTTTTCCTTCACAGTCGACACCAGTTATGCCAAATTTTCAAGGATGTCCAAACCCTGAAATTGCCGGTTTGTGGTTATAAAGATAATATTTATTTTAATATTATTTGGTTAGTAAGTAATTAAAATTTTCTAATGTTATTTTATTTTTGGTTTTGATTACAGATCTAGATTATGGTTCATTCCCACTGCATACTCCTCATTCTAGTTACATTAATTGGGACCATCCAGATCAAGAATCTGATGGTAGAGGGCTTGATGTATCAGAATCTTCTTTCCAGGGGGTGATGGATTTTATGTTGGTCTAAGATTCAATAGCAAAGAAGCAGTTTTAATGGCTATAAAGCAGTATTCGATGAAGACTCATCAAAGTTATACTACTGTTGAATCGAAACAGACGAAAATCTATTTGAAATGCCCAAAACATGCAGAGGTTGTCAATGGAGAATGAGAGCTATTTTAACCAAAAACAACGAAGAATGGGTAGTGAAGACGTGGGGCGGCCCACACACTTGTGTGAACACATTGTTGTCACAAGATCACAAAAAGTTGGACTCTAATGTTATAGCATTGTTTATTCATGGTAAGACATTTAAAAACGTTCCTGTTTTGATATGATTGATGACATTTTGAATTTTTTTTTTAAAATTAAAATCGTTTCAGATTTGATTTGCGCGGCACCATCTACTCCTATCAAGGCTATCCAAGCAATAATCAACACTCAATATAATTTTCGAATATCATATCGAAAAGCTTGGTTAGCAAAACAAAAGGCAATTGAAAAATTTCATGGAGATTGGGATTTTTCTTATGCTATGTTACCGCCTTGGATGGAGAACATGCTTCTTTATGCTCCTGGTGCTTATTATCAGATTCTGGAAAGAGATGCTTATCCCGGATCTAGAGAATTTGCATCATTTCGGATATTTGAAAGACTATTCTGGACATACAAACAATGTCGTGATGCCTTTGACTATTGCAAGCCAATTATTCAAGTGGATGGTACTCATTTGTATGGAAAGTATCGCGGTGTGCTTTTGATTGCAACAAGCCAGGACGGAAACGATCAAGTGTTACCGCTTGCTTTTGCGATTGTCGAAGGGGAGACGGCGTCTGCTTGGGAATGGTTTTTAGCACACATACGTGAGCATGTCACCAATAAGCAGGGTTTGTGTTTGATTTCTGACCGCCATCGGAGTATATTATCAGCTGTTCGTAATGAAGCTCTCGGTTGGCAGGCTCCATCGGGGTATCACAAGTTTTGCATAAGGCATATAGGAAGCAACTTCAATACCAAATTCAAGAATGAGAAATTGAAGCACTTATTGAAGAGTGAAGGTACCCATTATTCTTTATTGACAGTATATCAGGATTTATTTATTTATTTTTTAATCTTGTATTGTATCATATCACATTTGTGTACGTGATACAGGTTATGCTACTGACCAATTTACCATGGAAAGGAAGTTAAACAGACTTCGTAGCAAAAGTGAAGAAATAAAAAAATGGGTCAACGACATACCAAAAGAGCAATGGCTACTAGCTTGTGATGAAAATGGGCGTAGATATGGACACATGACAACAAACTTATCAGAATGTGTCAACAAGCTTTTAAAGGATGCTCGAAGTTTACCAATTACATCACTGGTGAAATGGATGTATAAACGATTGGTTGAATACTTTGTTGAAAGGGGTTCGAAAGCGAGGGCCCAATATGCATCCGGTCAACGGTATACCATCAAAGTATCCAAAGCCATTGGTGATGCTTGTAAAGAAGCTAGTAGTCATCAAGTTCGACATATAATATTGCTAAGACAAGGTTTCAGGTGGAGGAGGCATTCAATCCAATTAAGCAAACGGGTGGCCGATCGTTTTGTGTGGATTTGGAAAGTCAAGTTTGTGAGTGTGGAAGATTTCAACTTTTCCATTATCCATGCTCTCATGTTATTGCTGCATGTGCATCAGTGAGACTTGATTTTTATCAATATGTGGATGATGTGTACAAATTAACTACTATGATTCGGGCGTATTCCCCAGAATGGTACCCAATCCAGAATGAGCATCAAGTTGCATCAACGCATGTTGTTCCATGGATGTTAATGCCTGATCCCAAAATGCACAGAAAAAAGGGTCGTCCAAAATCCACCCGCATGAGGAATGAAATGGATTGGAAGTAGTCTCAACCACCACAGAGTTGTGGGCTTTGCAATCAGGTTGGCCATAACAGGCGTCGATGCCCTCACTTAGCAAGTGGATCTGCCTCACGTCAGACCGATGATGAATATCATGCAAATAATTTGTAAAATATCTTTATATTTTAAATTTATAATGGAAAAAATGTAAAAGATAAGGAATATCAAGAAAACAATTAAATAAACTATTTTTGCCTTTTAATTCTACAATAATTTCTTCGGCTTAAAAAAAACCCAAAAAAAAAAAGGCAACTCAGGTCCCACATCGCCAATGACGATCCCTAGCACCACGATGTGGATTTCTCCTAGCATCTTGATTATCATTATGGTCATTTGATTCATCGAATAGCTGTGTGTTGAGATCAATTTGCGGTGCACTTGTTCCAGCTAACTCGTAAAAATCAACGCTAGGAGACACCGTCTCACGGTCCCATCGTGCTGGTGCAGATGGAGTGCTAGTTAGAGGGTCATAAGGGGATGGTGTATTGTAACCCTGCATTTGAGGCATGGACATATATGGATATTGAGGTGATGGCATATATCCATGCGGCAACGGCGAAGGTATGTATACATCTTCGATCAACGACGATTGTTGTACTTGGCCACTCTCTGGCAGTCTTGGATAAAAGTAAGTTTCGTACGGTGCCTGGGATGCGTAATATGGATAAGGTTGGGGAGCATAATACATCCCAGGTTGTCGATCCATTGGACTTTGTTGCTGGCGCTCTATTGCAGGTTCGTGCCTTCTTCGGCGCCCTAAACCACCGCGCTCACGAGAAGTGTTAGGCAATACACCATCTACGTTTGTGATATCATGATCATGAGATGCAGCCGGAGCCTCTTGGATTGATAAATAGCATCTGTTAGCCTGATTCATCGAAACCATCATATGATCTGTTTCTAATTTCATCTCTGCGAGGTAGGTTTCGATCGGCACGTCGTCTCTACGTCCTTCTGGAGAACATAGGTAGTTGATCCTCTCAATCCCATCCGCCTGTACAAAATAATCAAGGACATATACAATTAATATAATATTTGAATATAATGTGATTATTGTAATACACAATAAATAATAATATTTTAAATAAGATTACCACATGGCCTTGACTAGCACCATACTCTGTCATCCAACGTCTTGTAATACTCAAATACCACATCATATATTCGGATTGTCTTCCCAAAGGGACATTTTGTTGCTCGCTATACTGAATTTTTTGATTCCTATTATTCCACTTGTTAATTATATCTTGCAAGCGATTTTCCCAATTAATATTTTGTTTTTCTCTGAGGGTCAACTGATGCAAATCTTCTGGCTGGGATGGTTGAAGAGGAATGTGTTGACGCATGCCAAATTGACGCATGACTCGATCTGGTTGATGCCACTCAACAATATTGTAACATATCAGTGGACATACAGATCTCCAAGCATCTTTGTTTTGTAACACCATATGTGGTAAGGTGTCCAAGTCAAGTGCCGAGTATGGCTCCCACACAATCTACAAATAAATATCATTTTCAGATTAGCAACAACGGTTACGAGCCTAAAACGAGAAATGAGGGTTGGGAGAATAAAAATAAATATACGCACATCATTTTCCATGAATTGGTCAAATTTCCCCCTATACCAACTCAAGGGATGGGAAGGTCTGCTATAATTCTGACCATGCACCCACCTATAATATAAAAACCAGAAAAAAATTTAAATATTAATAACAACAACAACAATGATGATAATAATAAACATAATAATAATAATAAGAATTGACATGTACTTACCGTGTACCATATGCTGTGTCATTTTGACGATGGGGCTCACCTTCGTTTATTCCTCTTAATACTGGGGCGATAGAAGGAAATCTCTCCCAAGCCCATAATTGTATCAGTGGAAGAAAACCACAAATATCTTTTCGAGCATAGTTGGTGGCTTGACATAACTCACAATATAGAAAGCTCAGCACAGCCGATCCCCAACTATAATTTTTTGTTTCGTCGAGGTTTTCTAAGAGACAAAGAAACCTCAATTGCACAAAAATCCAGAGTGATTTGTGAACATAACACCTCCAAGTAATCTTAATATGAATGCACGTGTAAAAATTAACTTGGTATACTCATTATGCTCATGACCCTCTGGAAAGTGGCCAAAATATGCCTCCAGCCATGCCATTTTCAGTCCACTGCCACTCAAAGCATCTTCTGGTGGACGTATTCCTAGTAGATGCTCCACAAGTGATGGCCAATCACTAGATGTACGACCAATCACTGCTCTTCCTTCCACTGAGATACCGAGCAGAATAGCAACATCCTCTAACGTGATTGTGCATTCTCCGAAAGGCATGTGAAATGTGTGAGTTTCAGGCCTCCATTGCTCGACTAATGCAGAAATTAACCTATGATCAACTTGAAATAGCATCATCTCTGCAACCCAATAAAATCCACTACGCTTTAAATTTGCTACCAAAGCTGGATGAATATCAGCAACTCCAGAATGAAATTGTTGTGCACGTCGACACCGTAAAATACGATCCGGGCAACCGTTCCATACGTGCTGTGAAACATGTTTATCTTGTAAAAATAAAAGTGAATCGTCCTCTGGACCGGGATTAAGGACACGTCCTGCCATTTGTACCTATATAAACAATAATGTGAATAATTAATAACTAATAGATAAACATAAAAAATTTAAAAGCTAATTACAAAAATAGCTAAACATAAAAAATCTAGCTAATAAAAAAATTTAAAATCTAACTAATAATAGCTAAACATAAAAACAAAAAAACAAATCTACCTAAACTAATAAAAAAATTTAAAATCTAACTAATAGATAAACATAAAAAATTTAAAATCTAACTAAACTAATAAAAAATTTAAAAGCTAATTACAAAAATAGCTAAACATAAAAAATCTAGCTAATAAAAAAATTTAAAATCTAACTAATAATAGCTAAACATAAAAACAAAAAAACAAATCTACCTAAACTAATAAAAAAATTTAAAATCTAACTAATAGATAAACATAAAAAAATCTAAAATCTAACTAAACTAATAAAAAATTTAAAAGCTAATTACAAAAATAGCTAAACATAAAAAATCTAGCTAAGAAAAAAATTTAAAATCTAACTAATAATAGCTAAACATAAAAACAAAAAAACAAATCTACCTAAACTAAAAAAAATTAAAAATCTAACTAATAGATAAACATAAAAAATTTAAAATCTAACTAATTGCTAAACATAAAAAATATAACTAATAAAACTTCAAAAATTCTTACTACTAGGTTCATTAAAAACAAAAAAATTAGTGCTTGATAATACCTAAATAATAATAATAAATATTGTGCAAAAATAACAGCTAATAAAATAAGTAAAATATAAAAAAAATTAAAATCTAAGTTTTAGGTAAGACTTAGAAAAAAACTAACTAATAATATTAATACAAAATTTTAACTAATACCTAAACATAAAAATTCTAACTAATAAAAATTTAATATCTAACAACTAATAACAGCTAAACATAAAAAATAACAAAATCTGATTACTAAAAAATTTTAAAATCAACCTAATAGATAAACATAAAAAATATATAATGTAACTAAACTACAAGTGCATAAATAAATTAAAAAAGTTCGCGTAAGACAGCCCAGTTGGTGGCTGCAGGGACACTTAGGATTTCCCCCTCCCCAGGTCATGGGTTCTAGTCCCAGACCTCCCATATAAATAAATTAAAAAAAATATGACTTCTTATATACCAGTGCATAAAATTAATTAAAATTACTTCCTATCTACAAGTGCATAAAATAATAAAAAAATTATTCACAAAATATTAAAATTTACCTGGAAGAGTATAAAAAAAATGTAGAAGGATGACCGATAAGAAAAAAAGTTCCTTGCTTTTTTTTGTTTATTTTTCAAACCGGAAGAAAAAAACACGTGTGTAAATTTGCTGAGTGGAGAAGAGAAGAGAGAAAAAATTATTGGTGGAAGGATTGTTGGAAGGAATTGAAAATTTACTGGTGTGTGGAAGGATTGTTGGAAGGAAGTGAACATTTATAGGGGTAATGGGTAGTTGAAACGGTGAGGTAATTGTTGGAAAACTACACTCGGTGGTTGAAACAAATAGGAACACTAGGAGAACACCTAGAAGGGGGGTTGAATAGGTGTTAAAGAAACTTTGAAAGATTTTCGCAAGAAACAAATCTAAACGATTAAAACCAATGAAAATCAATCAATTAACAAATATTATATGATCAGAGATTAAGCGGAAACAATCAACACCAATATTCTTATTGATTCACCTAGGTTATGAAAATGATTTTCCCCAAATTAATTTGAACAATAAAGATTCAATTCAATCAAATATAGAAAAATCACTTTTTCTAGGTTTTCAATCAAGAACACAATTAAAGACTTGAATTGTAAAGAGTAAGAGAGTTTAGAGATACGACACAGTGATTTATCCTGGTTCACTTTCATCCACTTGAAAGCTACTCCGGTCCCCTCTTCAACCAAGAGAGATTCTTCACTATGAGGAATTAGAGTTTCTCAAATTACAAGTAAATGCCTCACAAGACTTCCTTCTTGCTAGCCTACAAGAGATACCACACCCATGCCTTGTAACCCTATTGATATCTAATCTAACCTCTTCTCTTTTGCTTGCCGATACCTCACAACAAGACTTCCAATTGCTTGCTTCACTCACAAGACTTCCAAATGCTTGTTCTTCAACAAGGCTTCCAAGTGCTTGATGAAATGCCTCACCAAGGCTTCCAATGAAACTTGCTTGATTCACAAAATCAAGGCTTCCAATGTTGTAGAATGTTTGCCTCTTGCAATGATTACAACTCAAATGAAAAACAATAACAATCCTATGAATCTCTTTCAAAAGTGATGAAATATCAACATGAGAGATTCAAGGTTCTTGATCAAAGAATATGAAAATGAGAGCTTTGATCTTGAGAGAGTGAGAGAGAATAGTGTGGCTTTGATTCTTTGTAAAATTGTGTATCAAAATGATTCTAGATGATAGAAATGATTAGGAAAAGGTTTATATAGAATACCCAAAAGTTAGAGCACTTAGAATGGCTTTTGAGAAGTGAAAAACGTATTTAAAAAACCATATCTGATCAAGTTACTCGAGTGAAATGAGTGTTACTCGAGTAAACCGAAAGCAAGATAATTTTCACTCGAGTGAGACCAAAAATACTCGAGTAAAGTGCAGATAATCGATTATCAAAAGTTTGTTAATAGATTATCAGTTCAAAATCCACTGTTAATCAATTATCAAAATCTGTTAATCGATTATTAACATTAAAAATCACTTAAAACTTGTTTTCTCAAAAACTAAACCTTTTCTTTCAAACCTTTAAGCCACCTATTGATTTTAGGCAAAGTGAATACTCAAAATATGATAAAATCATGCAATCAAAAGAGATTCACTACCCTGTAATAAACTCTACCCAAACTCATAAACTAAAAGACTTGTGAGGCAAAAGATAAAACGATAAAACATAAACTACCAAACTAAGTCTTCATGAGTTTGTTCTCTCTTCATAACTTGATGTTTGTTGTTGCTTGTTGAGCTTGAACTTGATCAACACATTTAAGCTTTTTCAAAACCTTTTGGCATTTATCAAAACATTCTTCATGGATCTTACAGTAATTAATGGGGGAAAGAGAATGGGCTGAGGCGTGCAACTCGTGGCTGGGGGAGGGGAGACCGCGCTGCCACGTGGCGCAACCAGAGGGTTGCGTCATTGCGGTTGACGCATTTGGTTGCGTCAGCCGCAGTGACGCAACCCCCTGGTTGCGCCACGTGCAGAACGGTCGGTTTCTTTTTTTTTATAATTTATTAATCCGAACGGAATCTGGAGAGCGAATGGCGCGCTGACACGTGGCACTTTTGGGTTGCGTCAACCCAGATGACGCGTTTGACCTTGGACTTTGACTTTGACTGCCCCATTTACGTAAATAGTTTCGTTGACTGCCCGGTGTGACACCCTTACAAGTTACCCAGATTGACACATAAAAGTATATCATATTGGGTAATATATATGGACTTGTGAGTGTTAAGAAAATATGGTAAATAAAAATTTTCTTTAGATCGGGTGCACAAATCGACAGGTGAAGTTCTTGGAGAATAAACTATATCTATTTCAAAACATTTGTATCGAGTTCGGTGTTGTACTAAAACCTTTTCACAAACAGGGTAATCTTCGTCTTTTGAAATTGTACATACATTATTGAAAGTAATTGTAGTTACCCTTGCTTTCCTTAATAAAGCTGATACCATTGATTTAATGGGTGTATCTGAACCCCTAAGTAATCTAAATCAGAGTAAGCGGAAAGTGTTGGACTATGCGATAGTTTGAACATAAGATTTATATTTATATATATAGATAATAAAAGTGGTAAGTACATAGTCCATCATCATGTCTCCAAGTTTCAGAATATACAAGTCCATAATAGATCTACATAGTCGTGTAACCCCAACCCTAGAGTACTACAAAAGTATATCCACAATATATACATAACCAAAATACAACTCCAGGGATAGTCACGTAGATCCATCAGCATCAGATGCAGTAGTAGTAGCGGTAGTAGTCTCCCAAAAGTAAAGTGAGTAAGGTAGTAGCATCATCATCACAGCAGCAGCAGCACATCTCCTCCACACACCGGATCCTCAGATCCACACCATACACCATATACATGTACCTAGGGATCGTCGTCCCTCCAGTCACTCCCAGTAGAATGCACGACAGGCTCGCTCCCACTCTCGTCCTCCACCGGATCCTCCTCGATCTCATCCGAGGGAGAGTGTACCCTACCACTGGGTACTGGGTCAGGTGATGGTGAAACCCTGACTGGGCTCCTCGGATCAAATAGGGGAGTCTCCTCGCCGACGACTCTCGAAGAAAAAGGGTGAGAGCGGGTAGGTCGAAAACGAAAACTATGGTAAGAGCGAGCTGGTCGCGTGGGAGGTGGTCCATGGTAAGTGTAAAACGGGGGTACATGCATAGTGTATATGATGGGAATCCTAAACCTACGAGGACGGAATCGTATCAGCGGGTTTGGGTGGTAGAAGGTAATCTCTACCTCCCCCTCAAACACCGCGCGATGGTCCTCATAGATCCATATGCCACTAGGAAGTGGCCGGATCTCGATGCAAGCAATGTAGCGAGACATCACCTACAAGGGCATAGGGGTAAGCAATTCTAAACACATAATCAATAGAGAATAAATTATGCAACCTAAATATGTAATATGCATCAATTGATATCAATCACAATTAACACTTAGCAAGTAGGTTATGCACATAGGATGCTCACACTTAATTCAGTCATAACAGTTTATTTGAATGAATGGCATGATGCATGACTTTAGCTCTCAAGCCTATCTCCATCATAATACTATGTCACTCTCTGACGTCCATCCCTGACAACCCAGCACTCAACAGTGCGTTGTATTCCTAGGTATACAACCATTCGTACATTCACCTAGAATGTACACGACAAGCTTGGTATCCATACCACCCGAGCATATCCCGTCATCCAAACGGATCGTCTTCCAAACGATATAACCATATCGGCATCCACTAAGCCGACCACGTCAACGACGTGTCATCAAGCAAGCGTATTGGCACTCCCAGAAGCCCTCCACATGTTTATCAAAACATGAATACGTCCTACCATCCGAACTCCAGAATGAATGCATTTTATCCTTTAGACTTAAGGGAAGTTGATTAATACTTTGCAGGCCACCTAGGCTTATTTCTTTATCAAAAAGGACCGTCACCAAACGGTCTTTTTGTATTAATCAATTTCTCTAAGTCTTGATCCCTTGGACTATTATTAATAATTCCTTAATTTAATAAGTTAGAATTGAAAATGGTGTTTTCAGGTTCTGAACAATTTACTCGAGTAAACTTCAGGACACTTGAGTGTTACTCAACTTTTCCAGATTACTCGAGTGTTCTTACAACTACTCGAGTGTTCATGACTTTCTGAGGATTTGGGTTTTCAATTCAACAATTTACTCGAGTAGTTCATGGGTTACTCGAGTGTTCTTGAACATTTCCAGAATACTCGAGTGACCTTGACTGACTCGAGTGTTTAGCCTATAATGGTCCTCAGGTCATGCTCGATACTCGAGTACCAGACAAAATACTCGAGTGTTCTTGTTCATTTTACATTGTTTTGAAAGCATTTTACTCGAGTACCCTGCCTTTTACTCGAGTGTTTCGTAGCAGATAACACTGAAACCTGGTTTTAACATAACATTTTCATTTCTACTTAATTCTAGTCCATTCCAGGGATCCACAGAGTTCATACAACATAATTTGAACATGTTACAACATTCATTCCGTATCAAAACACAGATTTGATAGAGAATTCAGTAATCATGCATTAAAACACATTTTCACAACTCAATACCTCAATTTGCATAATAAGCTCAATACTCATGAATTAAAGTTCATTTAAGCTTGCATGCATTATACATAACTTGCTCAACACAGTTTTAGAGCATGGATTGGTCTCCAAACCAAAGTTCCTATTCAATCTAAGCCCTTAAAGCCTCTTGGTGGCTCTCTAACACAATTCATGGAATTTAAACTCTATCTAGTGAATATAATTACTTCCCCTTACCTCTCATACGTGAATCAACAGAAAGAAATCCAAGAAAAGTGCTCCAACCCCAGAAATCACTTTGAGCTTCACATGCATGACAGTTTTGAGTGCACCATCAAAACCGAATTGGTTCACCCTTGAAACAGAGATAAGAATTGGGGAAAATTAGATTTCTAAACTCTATACAACATGTTCTAACTAAAGGAACCAAGTTTGAGACTCAAGAATTCGTGAGCTTACCAGAATCAGTGATCAAAGTATGCTCCAGACCAAGGTTCAACAGAAACAGCTTCTACTTCAAATCTTCAATTCTCCCAGCACGCACACTCAATCCTCACAATATTACTCTCTATACAAAGCTCAAGATGTGAGCTTTGTATTCGTGTTTGGTTTGTGTTTCAAATTGACACAGAGAAGGAGAATCGGAGAGAATGAATTCGAAACCCTAGCTTCAACAACACCAACAAGAATGAGCAAAATTCGTAGCTTAGGGAGGTTGAAGAGCTTAAATAGACATGGAGGGGCATCATGCATCACGACACGACACCCTTGGTGTTGGCATGGAGGCGATTTCGTGTCAACGAAGGGAAATCGTTGGCGGTGACTCACCAAACGCACTAACTCGTGCAATTTGACCCAGAATACTCGAGTGTTTCAGAAAATACTCGAGTGTTTTGCCCAGATTTTGAAAAATAATTATTTTATTTACCTTCCCTCCAAAATCTTTCCTATAATTGCTTCTAGGTCCCAACCCAGGGACTACTATGCAAAATACACATTTTATGCATTTGAATTATTTATTAAATAATTTCCACACATCAACTAGTTATATAAACACATATTTTAATCAAGGATTAATATAGAAACTATTAATTATAATTAACATTTCATTAATCGGGGATTAAAATTTTGGGGTGTTACACTACTCCCCCACTTACAAGGAATTTCGTCCCTGAAATTCAACTCATACAAACAAGTCAGGATAATCCTGACGCATCCTATTCTCTAACTCCCATGATGCTTCCATCACATCTCCACAGACCCAGACAACTTTGACCAGATGGATGTCCTTTCCTCTAAGCTGCTTGATTCTTCGATCTTCGATGCGAACTGGTACAGCTTTGAAGGTTAGGTTCTTATGAATTTCTAAGTCATCGGGTTGGATGCTAAGAACAATGGTGGAGTCATGGACGTATTTCTTCAATTGAGACACATGGAATACATTATGGAGGTTAGCTAATGATGGAGGCAAAGCTAATTGATAGGCTACCGGGCCGATCCTTTTGAGAATTTGATAGGGACCAATAAACTTAGGTGATAGTTTCTGGGTTTTCAAGGCTCTACTAACACCTTTGGTTGGTACTATTCTAATGAACACGTGGTCTCCTTCAGCAAACTCTAAGGGTTTTCTCCTTCTATCAGCATAGCTTTTCTGCCTACTCTGAGCTGCCCTCATCTTCTCTTGTATCATCTTGATCTGCTCCGTGGTCTCTTGCACAATATCTGGTCCAATCAGAGAACTCTCCCCCACTTGAAACCAGCATAACGGCGGCTGACACTTTCTCCCATACAAAGCTTCAAATGGTGCCATCCCAATGCTCGTGTGATAGCTGTTGTTGTAAGTAAACTCCACGAGTGGCAACATATGCTCCCAATTCCCTTGTCCTTCCAAAGCACAGGCTCGTAGAATGTCCTCCAATGACTGAATAGTCCTTTCCATTTGGCCATCAGTCTGAGGATGGTATGCAGAACTTAGCTTCAATCTTGAACCCAAGGCTCTATGCAGATCTTCCCAAAACTTTGATGTAAACCTCGGATCGCGATCAGACACAATGCTTGATGGTACTCCGTGCAGACGAACAACTTCCTTGATGTACAACTGAGCGAGCTTTTCCAATGAGTAGCGCATATTCACGGGAATGAAATGCGCTGACTTGGTCAAACGGTCCACGATCACCCAAATTGCATCATGACCAGTAGATGTCTTTGGCAATCCCGACACAAAATCCATCGAGATACTATCCCATTTCCACAACGGGATCTCTAAAGGAAGTAACTCTCCTCCTGGCCTTTGATGTTCCACCTTGGCCTTTTGACATACCAAACAACATGCCACATATTCAGCTACATCTCTCTTCAAACCACGCCACCAAAATAGCTTCTTTAAGTCCTGGTACATTTTAGTAGCTCCCGGATGCATACTCATCTTACTCTTATGCGCTTCATCCAAAATCATCCTTCTTACTTCCAAATCATCAGGCACACAAATCCTCGTTTTAAAGCGAAGGATTCCATCCTTCCCTTCTTGAAATTCCAACTCCTTACCTTCTTGCATCAACTTCCTCTTTTCCATGAGTTTCCCATCCTTGTGTTGCAATTCCCGTATCCTTTGCAGAAACTCGTTAGCAATCTGCAGCATCCCCAACTTGATACTTGTCGGCTCCACTTGCATTGTCAGACTCAAATCTCGAAATTCCTCTACCAGTGCAGCTTCTCTGACCATCATTGCACTGATGTGCATTGCCTTTCTACTCAATCCATCCGCCACAACGTTTGCCTTCCCAGGATGATAATGGAGCTCAAACTCATAATCCTTCAAAAACTCCATTCATCGGCGTTGCCTCATATTCAACTCCTTTTGATCAAAGAAGTATTTTAAACTCTTATGGTCACTAAACACCCAGAATGTAGTGCCATAGAGATAATGCCTCCAAATCTTTAAGGCAAACACCACAGCTACCAACTCCAGATCGTGAGTTGGATAGTTCATCTCATGAACTTTTAGCTGTCTCGAGGCGTAGGCGACAACTTGCCCCTCTTGCATCAAAACACACCCAAGACCTTGTTTTGACGCGTCACAGTACACATCAAAACTCTTCTGTGTATCGGGCAACACCAACACAGGAGACGATGTCAACCTTTCCTTCAGCTCTTGAAAACTACTTACACATTTCTCATCCCACAGAAATGGTTGATCTTTCCTAGTCAACTTTGTCAGAGGCTGTGCAATCTTCGAGAAACCTTCGATGAACCTTCTATAATACCCAGCCAAACCGAGAACGCTTCTAACCTCCGTAACCGACTTCGGTTGCTCCCATTGCAAAACCGAACTTACTTTCATTGGATCAACTGCTATCCCTTTATCTGAAATCACATGCCCCAAAAATTTAACCTCCTTCAGCCAGAACTCACACTTTGTAAGTTTGGCGTATAGCTGCTTCTCCTTCAAGATGCTTAACACTATCTTCAAGTGTTCAGCATGCTCCTCCGGGCTCTTAGAGTAAATCAGAATATCATCAATGAACACAACCACGAATGAATCTAAATAAGGTCTAAAGATTCGATTCATGTAGTCCATGAAGATAGCTGGTGCATTAGTCAATCCGAATGGCATTACGACATATTCATAATGTCCGTATTGAGATCGAAATGCAGTCTTAGAGATGTCCTCCTCTCTAATCCTGATCTGATGGTACCCCGACCTCAAATCAATCTTGGAAAATATTGAAGCCCCACGTACTTGATCCATAAGGTCATCTATCCGTGGCAACGGATACTTGTTCTTGATGGTGACCTTATTCAGCTGCCGGTAGTCGATGCACATCCTCATGCTACCATCTTTCTTCTCGACGAACAAGACAGGAGCACCCCAAGGTGACACGCTTGGTCAAATCATCTGTTTCTGTAGCAACTCTTCAATCTGCTTCTTCATCTCTGCCATTTCCGGTGGTGCCATTCTATAGGGAGCGATAGAAATAGGACCAGCTCCCAGAACTAGATCGATGCCAAATTCTATCTCTCTTCTTGGTGGCAAACCAGGAATCTCATCAGCAAAAACTTCTGGGAAATCTCTGACAACAGGGATCTCTTCCATCCTCGGACCACTCTCCCCCATCTCGGTGTTGAACAGACATATGTAACCAGAGGGTTTTGGGTTTCTATAGTTCACGAGTCTTCTATCACAATCAATGATCACTTGGTTTTGACTTAACCAGTCCATTCCCAAGATCACATCCAATTGTGCTAAGGGTAAGCAGATCAAATCTACTTTAGAGGTTTGTCCTAACACTTCTATACAACAGTTAAGACATGCTCTAGAAACAATTACAGGAGCATTGGTAGGAGTTTCTACTCTGAGAGTATAAGGCATCTCAGACACAATCAAGCCTAAACGGTCTACACATTCATGCGAAACGAATGAATGCGTTGCACCAGAGTAAAAAAAAACATGGCAAAACTGACCATTAAGCAAGTATTTACCTTGCACCAGATCAGAAGATCGATTCGCTTCCATACCGCTAAGGGTGAAGACCCTTCCTTGAGTCACCGGTCTATCTGCAGCTCCTCTTGAGTTGGCCTTGGCTGGTTCCTTGCAATCTCTTGAAAAGTGTCCCGGCTTTCCACAGTTAAAACATCCACTTGTCCTCCAACACACACGACCATAGTGGTTGAGCTTGCACTTGTCACAGAATGGAGCCTCGCTCCGATAATTTCTTCCCTCAGAACCACCAGCTTTTCCTTTGCCTTTTCCCCGACGATCATACGGACCTTTGCCCCGGTTGTTGAAACCTTTACGCCTTTGAGGTCCATAGTCTTGATTGTCCTTCTTCTCTGAGACTTGCATCTCCTCAGCTTTGGTGTCGTCTTCATACATCCTACACATGTCCACGAGTGCAGGAAAACTTTGGATTCGCTGATAGCTAAAAATTGACTTCAACTTTGGCCTCAAACCTCCTTCAAACTTAATGCACTTGCTCCTCTCATCTGGATTGTTCTGATAGTATGGAGAGTACTTCATCAGCTCTTCAAACTTTGCCGCGTACTCACCCACACTCATGTTACCTTGCTTCAACTGCAAGAATTCCACTTCCTTTTTCCTCCTTAGATCCTCAGGGAAATACTTTTGGAGAAACTTCTCCATGAATACACCCCAACTTATTTCCCTTCCTTCATATTGCAAAAGCTGCATGGTGTGATTCCACCAATTTTCCGCTTCATCCTCCAACATATAGGTTGCATACGCCACCTTCTGAACATCAGAACACTCCAAAGTCCTCAAAATCTTGTCCATAGTATGAATCCATTTGTTGGCTTCCTCCGGTTTAAATCCTCCTTCAAACTTTGGTGGATTGCAGCTCCTAAAATCAGCCAGAGTCTTCGCCTCAGTGTTACCCACATTACACTAATGAGGCGGATTTGCCGGTTGAGAGGGTTGCTGAGACTGCCTTTGCATCGCTTCCAGTACCGTGGTGATTCGCTCCAACATCGCATTGGTGTGATTTTGGTTTCTAGTTGCCATATTAGACCTGCGCTATGGGCTTATGGTCACATATGTTGAACTAGAGAAACTTCTATTACACCACCTATACTACGGCTATATCCCAAACTTATTGAATCTACAATCAATTGCGTCTTGTACTCAAAAGAGACAAGATACAAACAAATCAGGGGTAATACAAAATTCAATGTGTTATTTAATAACATTCAAAGTACTAAATACTTTGGAGATACCTGCTTGATGTTGATGGTTACCTTTCTGGAACCACTTCTACTACTACAGGATCTGACTTTTGCTCTGATACCACTAAGTGTGACACCCTTACAAGTTACCCAGATTGACACATAAAAGTATATCATATTGGGTAATATATATGGACTTGTGAGTGTTAAGAAAATATGGTAAATAAAAATTTTCTTTAGATCGGGTGCACAAATCGACAGGTGAAGTTCTTGGAGAATAAACTATATCTATTTCAAAACGTTTGTATCGAGTTCGGTGTTGTACTAAAACCTTTTCACAAACAGGGTAATCTTCGTCTTTTGAAATTGTACATACATTATTGAAAATAATTGTAGTTACCCTTGCTTTCCTTAATAAAGCTGATACCATTGATTTAATGGGTGTATCCGAACCCTTAAGTAATCTAAATCAGAGTAAGCGGAAAGTGTTGGACTATGCGATAGTTTGAACATAAGATTTATATTTATATATATAGATAATAAAAGTGGTAAGTACATAGTCCATCATCATGTCTCCAAGTTTCAGAATATACAAGTCCATAATAGATCTACATAGTCGTGTAACCCCAACCCTAGAGTACTACAAAAGTATATCCACAATATATACATAACCAAAATACAACTCCAGGGATAGTCACGTAGATCCATCAACATCAGATGCAGTAGTAGTAGCGGTAGTAGTCTCCCAAAAGTAAAGTGAGTAAGGTAGTAGCATCGTCATCACAGCAGCAGCAGCACATCTCCTCCACACACCGGATCCTCAGATCCACACCATACACCATATACATGTACCTAGGGATCGTCGTCCCTCCAGTCACTCCCAGTAGAATGCACGACAGGCTCGCTCCCACTCTCGTCCTCCACCGGATCCTCCTCGATCTCATCCGAGGGAGAGTGTACCCTACCACTGGGTACCGGGTCAGGTGATGGTGAAACCCTGACTGGGCTCCTCGGATCAAATAGGGGAGTCTCCTCGCGGACGACTCTCGAAGAAAAAGGGTGAGAGCGGGTAGGTCGAAAACGAAAACTATGGTAAGAGCGAGCTGGTCGCGTGGGAGGTGGTCCATGGTAAGTGTAAAACGGGGGTACATGCATAGTGTATATGATGGGAATCCTAAACCTACGAGGACGGAATCGTATCAGCGGGTTTGGGTGGTAGAAGGTAATCTCTACCTCCCCCTCAAACACCGCGCGATGGTCCTCATAGATCCATATGCCACTAGGAAGTGGCCGGATCTCGATGCAAGCAATGTAGCGAGACATCACCTACAAGGGCATAGGGGTAAGCAATTCTAAACACATAATCAATAGAGAATAAATTATGCAACCTAAATATGTAATATGCATCAATTGATATCAATCACAATTAACACTTAGCAAGTAGGTTATGCACATAGGATGCTCACACTTAATTCAGTCATAACAGTTTATTTGAATGAATGGCATGATGCATGACTTTAGCACTCAAGCCTATCTCCATCATAATACTATGTCACTCTCTGACGTCCATCCCTGACAACCCAGCACTCAACAGTGCGTTGTATTCCTAGGTATACAACCATTCGTACATTCACCTAGAATGTACACGACAAGCTTAGTATCCATGCCACCCGAGCATATCCCGTCATCCAAACGGATCGTCATCCAAACGATATAACCATATCGACATCCACTAAGCCGACCACGTCAACGACGTGTCATCAAGCAAGCGTATTGGCACTCCCAGAGGCCCTCCACATGTTTATTAAAACATGAATACGTCCTACCATCCGAACTCCAGAATGAATGCATTTTATCCTTTAGACTTAAGGGAAGTTGATTAATACTTTGCACGCCACCTAGGCTTATTTCTTTATCAAAAAGGACCGTCACCAAACGGACTTTTTGTATTAATCAATTTCTCTAAGTCTTGATCCCTTGGACTATTATTAATAATTCCATAATTTAATAAGTTAGAATTGAAAATGGTGTTTTCAGGTTCTGAACAATTTACTCGAGTAAACTTCAGGACACTCGAGTGTTACTCAACTTTTCCAGATTACTCGAGTGTTCTTACGATTACTCGAGTGTTCATGACTTTCTGTGGATTTGGGTTTTCAATTCAACAATTTAATCGAGTAGTTCATGGGTTACTCGAGTGTTCTTGAACATTTCCAAAATACTCGAGTGACCTTGACTGACTCGAGTGTTTAGCCTATAATGGTCCTCAGGTCATGCTCGATACTCGAGTACCAGACAAAATACTCGAGTGTTCTTGTTCATTTTACATTGTTTTGAAAGCATTTTACTCGAGTACCCTGCCTTTTACTCGAGTGTTTCGTAGCAGATAACACTGAAACCTGGTTTTAACATAACATTTTCATTTCTACTTAATTCTAGTCCATTCCAGGGATCCACAGAGTTCATACAACATAATTTGAACATGTTACAACATTCATTCCGTATCAAAACACAGATTTGATAGAGAATTCAGTAATCATGCATTAAAACACATTTTCACAACTCAATACCTCAATTTGAAAAATAAGCTCAATACTCATGAATTAAAGTTCATTTAAGCTTGCATGCATGATACATAACTTGCTCAACACAGTTTTAGAGCATGGATTGGTCTCCAAACCAAAGTTCCTATTCAATCTAAGCCCTTAAAGCCTCTTGGTGTCTCTCTAACAAAATTCATGGAATTTAAACTCTATCTAGTGAATATAATTACTTTCCCTTACCTCTCATACGTGAATCAACAGAAAGAAATCCAAGAAAAGTGCTCCAACCCCAGAAATCACTTTGAGCTTCACATGCATGACAGTTTTGAGTGCACCATCAAAACCGAATTGGTTCACCCATGAAACAGAGATAAGAATTGGGGAAAATTAGATTTCTAAACTCTATACAACATGTTCTAACTAAAGGAACCAAGTTTGAGACTCAAGAATTCGTGAGCTTACCAGAATCAGTGATCAAAGTAAGCTCCAGACCAAGGTTCAACAGAAACAGTTTCTACTTCAAATCTTCAATTCTCCCAGCACGCACACTCAATCCTCACAATATTACTCTCTATACAAAGCTCAAGATGTGAGATTTGTATTCGTGTTTGGTTTGTGTTTCAAATCGACACAGAGAAGGAGAATCGGAGAGAATGAATTCAAAACCCTAGCTTCAACAACACCAACAAGAATGAGCAAAATTCCTAGCTTAGGGAGGTTGAAGAGCTTAAATAGACATGGAGGGGCATCATGCATCACGACACGACACCCTTGGTGTTGGCATGGAGGCAATTTCGTGTCAACGAAGGGAAATCGTTGGCGGTGACTCACCAAACGCACTAACTCGTGCAATTTGACCCAGAATACTCGAGTGTTTCAGAAAATACTCGAGTGTTTTGCCCAGATTTTGAAAAATAATTATTTTATTTACCTTCCCTCCAAAATCTTTCCTATAATTGCTTCTAGGTCCCAACCCAGGGACTACTATGCAAAATACACATTTTATGCATTTGAATTATTTATTAAATAATTTCCACACATCAACTAGTTATATAAACACATATTTTAATCAAGGATTAATATAGAAACTATTAATTATAATTAAATTATAATTAACATTTCATTAATCGGGGATTAAAATTTTGGGGTGTTACACCCGGTCCTACGTAAATAGTTTTTAAACTACCCCTTTTTTGTAAATTGTTTGTAAAATTACCCCACTTAAGTAAAAAAAGCCATTATAAGAAGGAGCCTTTTTTATTTTTGACCTAATTCAATCCTCTATGGTCAATTTTTAGTTGGTAATTGTGTCGCATGTACTTTCAGCGGTGTTGCAAAGAATTTATTGGGGTCAGCAAATTTCTTAATAAGTGAAATCCAGATAGTGTAAAATATGTGAAGACGTCAGTATCAAATGAGGATACATTCTTAAATCTCAGCAGCAACTTTGGGTTCCTAGCCTTTTTATTATTGACCAAATTCAATTGAATACAACCTATCAAATGCTCCTGAGACAAGTATCCAAACATGAAAAAACTTCTTTTATATCAGCAGCTACCAGAAGCATTTCATAGGTTGTATTCCATTGAACTTGGTGAACAACTAAAAGGTTAGGAATCCAATGTTGCTGCATGAGATTTAAGAATGTTTCCTTATTTGTTACTGAAGTCTTCGCATATTTTATGCTATATAGATTTTACTGATTAAGTCTTCAGCTAACTACAATAATAAATCTTTTGCAATACTGTTGAAAGTACGAGCAATGTAATTATCAACTAGCAACTAACCATTAAGGATATGTGAATTCTTTATAAAAAGGAGCCTTTTTATTATAAGAATGAGCCTTTTTATTGATGACCAAATTCAATTCTCAATGGTCATTTTTTAGTTGGTAATAGCATCGCTCGTACTTTCAGCGGTGTTGCAAAGGATTTAATTTTGGGGTCAGCAGAATTCTTAAAAAGTAAAATCCTGATAGCGTAAAATATGTGAAAACTTTAGGATCAAATGGGGAAACATTCTTATATCTTAGGCAGAAACTTCAGGTTCCTAGTCTTTTTATTATTGACCAAATTCAATGGAATACAACCTATCAAATGCACTGGGGACAAGTGTCTAAACCTGAAAACACTTCTTTTACATCATCAGCTACAAGAAGCATTTCATAGGTTGTATTTCATTGAACTATGTCAACAATTAAAAGGTTAGGAATCTGATGTTGCTGCATGAGATTTAACAATGTTTCCTCATTTGTCACTGAAGTCTTCACATTTTTTATGCTATCTGGATTTTACTGATTAAGTCTTCTGCTAACCCCAATAAATCCATTGCAACACCACTGAAAGTACGAGCATGCAATTACCAACTAGCAACCAACCATTAAGGATAAGCGAATTCTTTATAAAAAGGACCCTTTTTATTATAAGAAGGAGCCTTTTTATTGATGACCAAATTCAATCCTCAATGGTCAGTTTTTAGTTGGTAATAGCATCGCTCGTACTTCCAGCGGCGTTGCATAGGATTTAATTTTGGGGTCAGCAGATTTCTTAATCAGTAAAATCCTGATAGCGTAAAATATGTGAAAACTTCACGATCAAATGGGGAAACATTCTTATATCTCAGACAGCAACTTCGGGTTCCTAGCTTTTTTATTATTGACCAAATTCAATGGAATACAACCTCTCAAATGCTCCGGGGACAAGTATTTAAACATGAAAACACTTCTTTTATATCAGCAGCTACAAGAAGCATTTCATAGGTTGTATTCCATTGCACTATGTCAACAAATAAAAGGTAAGGAATCTGATGTTGCTGCATGAGATTTAACAATGTTTCCTCATTTGTTACTGAAGACTTCACATATTTTATGCAATCTGGATTTTACTGATTAAGTCTTCTGCTAACCCCAATAAATCCTTTGCAACACCACTGAAAGTACGAGCAATGCAATTACCAACTAGCAACTAACCATTAAGAATATGCGAATTCTTTATAAAAAGGACCCTTTTTATTATAAGAATAAGCATTTTTATTGATGACCAAATTCAATCCTCAATGGTAAGTTTTTAGTTGATAATTGCATCGCTCATACTTTCAGCAGTGTTGCAAAGGATTTAATTTTGGGGTCAGCAGATTTCTTAATCAGTAAAATCCTGATAGCGTAAAATATGTGAGGACTTCAGTATCAAATGGGGTTATTATTATTGACCAAATCTCAAGCAGCAACTTCGGGTTCCTAGCCTTTTTATTATTGACCAAATTGAATGGAATTTAACCTATCAAATGCTCCGGGGACAAGTGACTAAAGATGAAACCATTTCTTTTATATCAGTTGCTACCAGAAGCATTTCATAGGTTGTATTCCATTGAACTATGTCAACAATTAAAAGGTTAGTATTCTAATGTTGCTGCAATAGATTTAACAATGTTTCCTCATTTGTTACTGAAGTCTTCACATATTTTATGCTATCTGGATTTCACTGCTTAAGTCTTCTGCTAACCCCAATAAATCCTTTGCAACACCGCAGAAAGTACGATCAATGCAATTACCAACTAGCAACTAACCATTAAGGATATGTGAATTCATTATAAGAAGGAGCCTTTTTATTATAAGTAGGAGCCTTTTTATTGATGACTAAATTCAATCCTCAATGGTCAAGTTTTAGTTGATAACTGCATAGCACGTACTTTCAGTGGTGTTGCAAAGAATTTATTGGGGTTAGAAAATTGCTTAATAAGTAAAATCCAGATAGCGTAAAATATGTGACGACGTCAGTATCAAATGAGGAAACTTTCTTAAATCTGAAGAAGCAACTTTGGGTTCCTAGCCTTTTTATTATTGACCAAATTCAATGGAATACAACCTATCAAATGCTCCTGGGACAAGTGTCCAAACATGAAGACACTTCCTTTATATCAGCAGCTACCAGAAGCATTTTATAGGTTGTATTCCATTGAACATGGTCAACAATTAAAAGGTTAGGAATTCACATATTTTATGTTATCTGGATTTTACTGATTAAGTCTTCAGCTAACTCCAATAATAAATCCTTTGCAACACTGTTGAAAGTACGAGCGATGTAATTACCAACTAGAAACTAACCATTAAGTATGTGAATTATTTATAAGAAGGAGTTTTTTATTATAAGAAGGAGCCCTTTTTTGATGACCAAATCAATCCTCAATGGTCAGTTCAGCGGTGTTGCGGGGTCAGCAGATTTCTTAATAAGTAAAATCCAGATACCGTAAAATATGGGAAGACTTCGGTATCAAATGGGGAAACATTCTTACATCTCAAGTAGCAACTTCGGGTTCCTAGCCTTTTTATTATTGACCAAATTCAATAGAATACAACCTATCAAATGCTCCGGGGACAAGTGCCCAAACATGAAAACACTTATTTTATATCAACAGCTACCAGAAGCATATTTACTTCTCCAAATTGATAACTTTCATTTTATAAAATTAATCTATCCATTCTAAACTATAAAAACCAAATCATACATAATTAAAACAAACCAAATTTTATAATGATTCCCCTACATGACCGAAGCAAGCAAGAAAATAACATAAAAATTGCTAATCAATTTTCATTACTCAAATCAACAATTCACTTAAGGATCTTAACATGCATGGACTAAAAATACTCATTCAAGCCTATTGTTCTTGAAATATTAACATGCTTGGCACTTAAACACTTAACCATAACTAACAAATCTTAGTTTAATTTCTAATCACATGCATGTAAACACTAATCACCTCAAATACATGCATGCCTAAAATATAATCATCACATAATTTTATTTTCATCAAACTAAATCTCTAACATATTTATGCATGTCATGGCTGAAGTCTCTAAGCAAGCAAAGATCATCATTTAGTTAACATGCAACATGAACTAATTCAAGAATTTAGTCTCCCTAATTATATCTCTAAAACCGAAAAGGACAAAGGACCAAAATAAATAATCTCAACTCTTTTTCAAGGAAAAATCAAAAATAATCATTTAGAGTCAAAGATCGTCATGCATGTAACGCTCTCTTATTTACTTTATAATAAGTTGAGTAAAGAATATTTTCATTGAAATTATATGAACTTGAAATGTATTCCAAAGTAGGGTTCATAAAATTTTCTCCAAAGAAATTCACAAATGGAATTAGTTAAATAATTGATATTCAAATTACTTAACCTGTGACGAAAAGAAACGTACTTCGAGATAACACGTTATTGATTACAAAAACGTGTTTTTATAATTATTGCCTCATTATCTCGAACTCATAAGATACAATTTTCTTAAAATTATAAGTTTTACGAAAATTAGAGTAAGCGGAAAATATATGGAATAGTACCCTTGATCAGATGCACATCAAAACATGATATTTGCATATATATATATATATATATATATATATATATATAAGAAAACATAAAAAGTAGATCAAGGTACATAGTCATCAACCATATCCAGCGTAGTCCAAGTGTAAAACCCATAACAAATCCATAAACTATAAAGTAAGACCACTCTCTGAAATCTCTCAAAACTATATATAAAGTAAATACAACTCAAAATATAGAAATCCTAGAGATGGTCCGATGATCATCCAAGTAGTTATGATCCTCCTCCTGGTCTCCAGCAACTGCTCCACCGTCCCTCATCCCAGTCACCCATATCATGCATCGTCCGGTGGATCCCCAACTCCCCACTGACTACCAGTGGATTTCTAGACTGGCTCGCTCTCGCTCTCTGCCTCCTCAGGATCCTCTTCGACCTCGTCCGACTGAGTCGGTGTCCGACTGAGTCGGTGTCCGACCACTGGGGTCATCAGATGGAGTCCCACGAAATGGACTCGTCGAACCAGGAGTAGGAGTCTCCTCACGGATGACTCGGGAAGCAGATGGATGGGATCGGGCAGCAGCTCTAAAATGAAAACTATGAAAACGTCGAGCTGGTCGAGTCGGGGGTGGTCCATGGTATGTGTAAAAAGGGGGCACATGCAAGGTATAGATGATCAGAATGCGAAACCTACAAGGACAAACACGAACTAGAGGGTTCGGGTGATAGAGTGTCAACTCTACCTCCCCCTCGAAGGTGGCTCTGTGGTCCTCGTAGTACCACACTTCACTAGGGAGTGGGCGCAACTCGGTGCAAGCTAGATAGCGAGCCATCACCTAAAAAGGGCATAAGGGTAAGCAATACAGTTCACATAATCAAACAAGAATAATTGCAGGAATAAACATTCACATCTTATCAATTAATCAGGTATCATGTGTGGCACCCTCAATATAATACTAGAAATTAGAGTAATAAATAGACTATTACTCAGTTGGATATGGACTTGTTTAGTATTAGAAAATACAGGACTTAAATCTTCCTTTTCATTTTCTAAAGAAACGGGTGCACAATTGTGACACCCTCAATATAATATTCGAAATAAGAGTAATAAATATACTATTTCTTGAATAATAATGGACTTGTTTAGTATTTAGAAAATGTAGGAAATCAAATTTCTTTTTATTTTCTATAGAGGCGGATGCACAAACCAAAAGATAGGATATTTGGAGAATAATTTATGAATTGCTTTTAAAATTGAATTCGACATTTGCTTTACTCAAGAACTAGCTTTGCAAATCATAGATTCTCTTTAAGAATAGAATATATTACATTTTATATAATGGATCTTAAGTAATGCCATCAATTTGTTCATCTAAATAACTGATACCGTTTCAAAATGTCATAGCCGAATTCCTTTTAAATCAATATCAGAGTAAGCGGAAATGGCATGACTATGTAATAAACCATAATATAAACATAGATTTTATATATAGCAAAAGGTACGTAATACACAGTCCAGCGGTAAAGATCTCCATATCCCAGTACAAGTCCATAAGGCTATGCATATATATACATCAAAAATAGACCATAACTCAAGAGTTTTCAAAAGGAATATCCACAATATATACATATCAAAATATAAAACTCTAAAGCTGGTCTCATAGCACTGGTAGTAGCAGTAGTAGTAGTAGAAGTCTCCAAGAAGTAACAGTAGTAGTCATCATCCAACATCATCAGCAGCAGTATCGTCTCCTCCACAGAATCCATCATACCGGATCCCTGATCCTCTTCATCTACCTTATGCACATACCTAGGGATCATCGTCCCTCCACTAACTCCCGGTAGAGTGAACAACAGGCTCGCCTCTGCTCTCGTCCTCCACAGGGTCCTCCTCTATCTCATCCGAAGGAGTGGGTACCCTACCACTGGGTACAGGGTCAGGTGATGGCGAGACCCTAACAGGGCTCCTTGGATCAAATGGGGGAGTCTCCTCGCGGACGACTCTAGAAGAAAAAGGGTGTGAACGGGTAGGTCGAAAGCGAAAACTGTGATATGAGCGAGCTGGTCGTATGGGAGGCGGTCCATGGTAAGTGTAAAAGGGTGGTACGTGCATAGTGTATATGATGGGGATCCTAAACCTACGAGGACGAAACCAGATCAGCGGGTTGGGGTGGTAGAAGGTAACCTCTACCTCACCCTCAAACACCGCTCGATGATCCTCGTAGATCCATATGCCACTAGGAAGTGGCCGGATCTCGATGCAAGCGAGGTAACGTGACATCACCTACAAGGGCACAGGGATAAGCCATTCTATACGCATAATAAATAGAGCATAAATAAATGCACAGTATGAATATGTAATTATGCAGCAATAATTAACAACCACACATTTAGCACTTAGCAAGTATTTAATGCAAGTAAGATGCTCATACTTATTTCATTTATCAACTTTAAGTTAAATGAGTGACATGATGTATGAGTCTAGCTCTCAATCCTATCTTCATCAATCTATGTCACTCTCTGACGTCCATCCTTTACTTCATATCAGCACTCAACAGTGCGTTGTACTCCTAGGTGTACAACATTCGTACATTCACCAAGAATGTACACGACAAGCTTGGAAATGGTACATAACGTGCCACCCGAGCAACGTCCCGTCATCCAAACGGAATAACCATATCATCAACATCTCACTATGCTGGCGGCCACGTCGTCAACCATAACATGTCATCAAGCCGTCAGTTGGCACTCCCAGAGGCCCTCCTCATGTTACCAAAACATGAAAAACGATCTAACATCCGAACTCCAGAATGAATACTTTTCCACAAATACCCTTATGTACTCAACATTTTTTAGATTCTCAATAGTAATCATAGGGGTATTTTTGAAAAAGTATACCAAATATTTACATTTACAATATCACTAACAATATTAACTAAGTTTCTTAAAGGGTGTGAAAATTAGTCAAGCTAACTTATAATAAGACTTATAATAAGGATCGAAGCGAGTATAATAATTAGAAACAATTATAAAGAAAGAAAAAAGAGGTATGAGAAGAAAAAAAAACTACATCCATGTATAAGACAGTTTTGTTGGATTATTAGTCCATTAAAAAAAATCGATTAAATTTAGTAAATGGTATTGGAAATGTGAATATTTGATATGTATTTTCAAAATTACACATATTAATAATAAAAGAGCTGTTCGTGCAGTGGTGCTAGGGACTGCACTTGGTAGGACGAACCACAATTCGATCCCGCGCAACAACATTGGTAGAGGAATAAAACCTTAACCCCGTGGACTCCCCTCGAACTTGATTAGTCGGCCCAGTGGGCTAGATACAAGGGTGCAAACCAAAAATTATCCATATTAATAGTATTGAAAATCTAGAAAGTATTAAATAAATAGAGATGTTCATGAAAAAAAGTAATTAATTATTATTGAGAATTGATATAAAATAAGGAAAATGTAAAAATATCAAAAGGGTAAGGACGCAGTAGTATCTCATTTGTCGACTATCAAGACATTCATCCATGATTTTGTGGGACAAAAGATAACATTCATTCTTTTCACAGCAAATTAAGTTTCAACAATTAATCAAAATTGCGGCTGTGCTTTGTTGTTACTTAGAAGTTAACACATTGAGCTAATTCAGTAGGAAAAATGTAGCTGTCCAGTGTCCACCTCCACTATTGCACGCTAACTGAAGTTGCCTCCTCCATTATTATTTATTACTTTAGAAGCGCAAGGAATGCCCTTTCTCAGAAAATTTCAATGCTTTTAACTAATCTGATAATAACAGCAGTTAAATCAAATAAAAACAGGTTTCCCTGTTACATTATATCACACACACAGTAATGAATGAATACAAAAGCAACATAAAACATAGACCCTCCTCTGCTCCACCCAAAATTTATACCCACCTATGTCAACTACTATGGGAAAGTAAAGGAGGAAAAGAAAAAAACAATCTTCCAAAAAATAATAGTTATTCAAAATGACTGCCTCAACAGTTTGAGGACATTGCAGTAGTGATCAAATGATCTACTTTATGCCACAGCTGGCATATCTTTGAGCCATGGATCAAGTGGCTTACCGATTGAGTACACTATGAAACCAATGTCACGTAACTTATCGGCATCCACAATGTTCCTTCCATCGAAAACAAATGCTGGTTTTTGCATGTTGTCATATATCTTTTGGTAATCAAGAGCCTTGAACTCATCCCACTCAGTCAGAATGCAAATACCATGTGCATCCTTTGTTGCTTCATAGGCATCCCAAACCACACTCACTTTCTTCACTGTCGTAGGACTTGTGGGCTGCAAGTGGATAGGGTGATCCCAATCAAACTTGTTCATTGATAGGTCCCTCTGGATTTGGTCCTCGGTTACTTGTGGATCATATATGCTCAGGTTAGCTTTATCACCGACTAGCCCCTTGCACACATCAATGGCTGGGGTCTCCCTTGTGTCTCCAGTATCTTTTTTGAAGGCAAATCCCAGAATAGCAATCTTCTTGTTTGAGACAGTGTTGAACATTGATGAAACTACGCGGTTCACAAACCGACTCTTCTGATAATCATTAATCTTGATAACTTGCTTCCAGTACTCTGCCACCTCTGGAAGGCCATTGCACTCACAGATGTAAACAAGGTTCAAGATATCCTTCTGGAAACAGGACCCACCAAAGCCAACACTAGCATTGAGGAACTTGGGTCCAATCCTTGTGTCTGTACCAACAGCAAAGGACACCTGTTGAACATTTGCCCCGGTAGCCTCGCAAAGTGCTGACATGGCATTAACAGATGAAATCCTTTGGGCCAGGAAGGCATTAGCAGCAAGCTTAGACAGCTCTGCGGACCAGAGATTTGTGGTTAGTATTCTTTCCTCTGGGACCCAGTGAGCATAAACATCCTTCAATGCTTGAATAGCTTTCTGGCCTTCTGGGGTTTCCCTGCCTCCAATGAGAACCCGATCTGGTTTAAAAAGATCTTGGATTGCGGTTCCCTCTGCAAGGAATTCTGGGTTTGATAGAATCTGGAATTTGATTCCCTTGCTATTGTGGGTCAGAATTTTCTCTATAGCCTCAGCTGTTTTGACAGGGACAGTCGATTTCTCGACCACGATTTTATCAGATTTTGAAACATCAGCAATCATGCGAGCTGCACTCTCCCAATATGTCAAATCTGCTGCTTTGCCAGCTCCAAGACCCTGAGTTTTAGTTGGGGTGTTGACGGAGACAAACACTATGTCAGCCTCAAAGACATGCTTTTCAACATCAGTGCTAAAGAAGAGGTTCTTGCCACGACATTGCTTTACAACATCATCAAGGCCAGGCTCGTAGATAGGAAGCTGGTCGCTATTCCAGGCTGCAATGCGGAATTTAGAGATATCAACGACAGCCACTTCAATGGATGGGCACTTAATTGCAATTACTGCCATTGTAGGACCCCCCACATATCCAGCACCTATGCAGCAAATCTTCACCATTTTTCTTTTCCAAGTAAACCTGTCCAAATCAGAATTCATGAGTTAGAACACAAAAATGTAACAGAGTTTAACTTTGATGTCTTCTAACAAACACAGCACAACACTAGCATAATAAAGTTTTGCAACTATTATCATCTTGGAACCATTGCTGGTTATTAGCATGTTTGGTTCTGGCCCAAAAAATCAATTATAGCCCCAAAATCACGTTGGAGCAGAAGCAACTGTCAGTAGAGTTAGAATTGATTCTGGGCTAACTCATCGCATAACCAAACATGCAATATGTCTATGATGACAAGAGTTCAAAGAATTTATATATAAAGCTGTAAAATACATAAAGAATGGGCCAACAATCACACAACATGAAGGTTTTATTCAATCTCATCTGATCTTAATGTTAGCAAATCAAATCAAAATAGCAATAATCCGGGAGCTCAAATTGTAGATTAGTTTCATTTTGAGACATCATATCTAAGCATCATCCTATAAACATGTGGATCATTATATATATATAAAAAAAAAAAAAAAAAAATCAAATCAGATCAAGGAAGGGTGGAAATCTATAACTATAACATTTGAAAGTGGCCTGAACAAAAAAGGGTATTGGAAGAATCAAGATCTAACATATGCATGCAGAAATTGATTATTTCAGCATGACTATCGGTTGAACACACGCATAACAACCTTGACAAAGCAGATCTAGAAAATAGCAGTCACTAAAGAATCATGAACTAAATGCATGTGATTCCAATACAAAAAATAATAATAAAAAAAAATCAATATCAGCAGATCCATAGTTCATGCGACTTCAAAACTAGTTCACGACAAAAATCCAAAATCCACGATATCATCGAATCAAGCACAAATTTGAACAACACAGCAACAAAAGAAAGTGAGAATTTCCACAGATCTGATTATTTTAACACAAATCATCAAATTTTTATCACACACAAAAACAAAAACAAACACAAACAATACTACTAGTAGTAATAAAATTTTCAACCCAAAGCCAAAATGTGTGATCCAACAAGAATTGACAAATTAAAGAAACAGACTTTGACTATGAATATGCGAATGTGAAGATTTCACCTTCGTCTGAAGGGTGGAGAGCTTGACTAGTAGAGACTAGAGAGGAAGAGGAAGGTTTTGTGGGGAGTGGTGTGATGTGTTATGAGGAAGAATAGCAAAGCGGTTATACATATATACCCAACGAAAATCCAGGTTCCGGTAGTGATATTACGAGAAAGGACATACTTGCGGTCGGTGATGTGAACCTGTCTAGTTTGGTCGTGGAGTAGGGGCAAAATAGAGATATCGGGGTGAATTCAATTTGTATTTCTTTATTTTTTTTGGCACGTTTCTTTTTCTTTTCTTTCTATTGCAACTGGCAAAGACGGGTTTACAGCTTCTTCGCGCGTTCCACGCGTCCTGCCTAAAATTCCTTCGTTTCGTGTCAACTTTTTTTTTGTCCCTATTCCTTGCGGAACCACCGGTATTCCCAAGAGCACCCTTAATACCAGGGAGCCCTTGAGACTAATCCGGAGCGAGCTGCGTGGCTGGCTCTCCCAGCGAGATATTTTTAGTGGGAATCGAACCCGGGGCTACTAGCACCCGTGTTCCATTCCCAAGATTTCAGTTAGGGCCTTACACCAACTGAACCAAGCCTCGTTGGTCGTTTCGTGTCAACTTCCAATCCCCGTCAACTTGAAGCCAAATATTTTACCACCGGATATAATTTTCTGCATTGCACGGATTAGTAAATACTCCTTCAATTCCTAAATATAAGATGATTTTGACACTTTTATTTTGTTCCTATTAATCAGATCCTATACTAATTTTCAATTATCATTAATTACTTTTTTCACAAATACCTCTATTTATTTACCACATTTTAATTTTCTAGTAATATTAATAAGGATAATTTTGAAAATACGTATCAAAAGTTTAAATTTTTATTATAATTAACTAAATTATTCCACATTCTTAATGGACGTTAAATCTTCTAAAGGGATATTATATTTAGGAACGGAAGAATTATATTGATTTATTTTTTAAACATTTCTTTCTCTTCTCATTTTTTAATTTTTATGATGATTTTTTAATTACCAATATGCTCAAATAATTGTTAATCATGTTGTGTTGGAGAATTGAATTAGTATCAATTTATTCGTAAAAATAAAAAATAAAAAAATTTGCTCATCAACATAATATAAAATAGGAGTAGTTGAGGGGTGAATATGATTTCTCTCCTTAATCCTATTGCTAATGATGGTTTCCCTCCTAATTCCTCTCCTAAATCTCAACCGTTCAATTGCAAATCTATATATCTATATCAGCCGTTAAATGCTATAACTTTTAAAATCTTGAAATCAAAAATTCACTTAAAAGAACAAATATAATTACTATACATATTTGTAATATGTTACCGAGAGGCCTAAAAAACTAAAATAAAGCTATTACTGTAAGAGCAATAACAAATACGTGCTTTAAAAGAAACTTTAGAGCCAATTCAATTAAATAAAATTTAATGGTTAAATGAAATGAAACTTAAAGACCATGATAAATACGTAACAGTTTTGGTTGTGAATGCATGAAAAGGCAAAACATTTAATTATATAAATTACTAATTGCTAATTTGTCTATTTAAAATGATATGACATTCGTTTACCAAAAAAAAATGATATGACATTCCCTCATGCATCAAATTCTCACTAACCACATGAATTATGAATTCCTTCCACAAATAATAAATCAGTAAGAAAAGCAAGCCCATAATACTCTCGGGTGAATAAAGCTCATGAGAAATTGCAAGATGTACTCAAAGGGCTTCTTCCACTTATTACATTAAGCTTGATTGGCAAATAAAAAACAAGATGGAGAGCTGACATAATCGAAGTGCACAAGAAGGTTATTTTTTACTCTTAAATTTAAATTTTTATTAATTTGTTCAATTAGTTTCAAATATAATTTTTGATCCTTTTTTAAATTAGATTCTACAAACGAGTATCATTTTTCATTGGAGCTAAAACTCTTCAAAATCAAACTGATTATTTTATTTATAATAAAAATTTGTCATTAAAAAATCCCAAGATCGAGAGTTGTCATAATAGGAGAACACAAGAATATATAATTAAAATAATTTTTTGCCTGATCATTGTGTTGTAATTTGAAGATGTGCTTATAGATAAAAGCTAAAGGATAAAATAAGTAAGATTATCTAACTTTATTTATTGTAAAAAAATTAAAAATTGTATGATCAACTAATAAAACTCTAATTTCTAAGACAATATGACTTTTATTAGAATTAATGATGAAGTCATTGTATTTAGCATGTAACCTATTATCGATCTATCATAATAGGTTAGTGATTAGTAACTTAACATAGCATGTGTCCGATTATGAAAGATCAATAATCGGTTAGCAAGTGAGTTTTTGAGTTTTGTTAATTAGTTGTTAGAATTAGTTATTTTCTTTTCATTCTTTCCTAGATCAATAATCGATTATACAAGAACTAATTGTAATTCATTTATTTCCTAGATTAAAATAATTTCTTTCCTAACCATATTAAAATAATTAAAAGTTTGTTATATAATTGTAATTTATTTCTTTCCTAGATTTAATAGCAACCAAATTATTTTGCAGAATATAAAGATTTTACTAGATTTATTATATAAAAGTAAAATTCACTACATAATATTATTAAATGTGACTGATAAAAATATTAATCAAACAAAATAGATAAAAAAAAATATCTATCTATCTATAAATTTATGTAAAAGGAACTGCATTTTTGCATTAATTGTATGGGATATGCGAAAAGAGAAATTAGCTACGAAATTTATAAAAATAAAAAAATTAAAAAAAAATAGACATGAGATAAAAATGAATGTATGGAATCTTAAATGTCTTATTATAAAGGAACGTAACTTATTTTTTTTTAACATTATTGTCTTTAAAACCATTTGGAAAAAAGTGTTTTGAACGTTATGTAAGTTATATATATTATTATTATGATGATGGCACATTACATATACCCCCTGATTTCTGCCTTGGCTTATTAGCAAGTATATACTGTATATGCCTATAAAATCTGCCTTTCAATATACAATTATTACATGCACTTTAGCTACTATATTGCCTCTGTGTTGCGTGTCTTCTATCCTATAGTGGTAATATCATTTCATGTTTGTGAAGATTTCTTAGTTTCTTTTAGTAAATGCTTTTTTTCAAAATTTATTCATGTTTATTAATTTAAGTTAACAATTTAACAAGATTTATATGTGTTTGCAATTTTTAATGCATTTCAGGAAATACCATCCACAAGAAATAACCAAGTCACATTTCTGAATGTTTCCCCTTCTCCTAAAGATGATCCTAAAGTAAGAGTCTGAATTTCATAGATGTAAGGCACTCTAATAAATGCATATCAAAAAGAAGGGAAAAAAAATACTAATAGCACAAATATGTTTATCATTGATGAAAAATTATATCCCAACTTTGTTTTTGTTTTTGTTTTTATAAATTTACTTAACCCCATCCCTTAAGCCTAATAAGGATAAGAAGTTTAAAAAAAAAAAAATATAAGAATATTAGTACTAATTTTAATTTTTTAAATATTTGGGGTTTTTTTTTAATATAGCCATATTTTTTGTAATCTCTTATATCTTCTTCATTCACTACATTTTTGCAATAAATGCTAGCAATATATCAAATAAAAATTGAAATGTTGAGAAATGCTTAATCACAGGTGTATGTGGCCGAGCCTTTTTTTTTATTACAAAGGAGGTACCTGGGACTAGAACCCAGGTCCGGGGGCCTAAGCTACCTAGATGTTCCTGCAGCTACCAACTGGACTGACTTACGCGGACATGTGGCCGAACCTTATAAATTGAAAAGAAAAAATAGAAAAAAAAATATAATTCTATTCAGAAAAAATGTACTCGGACATTAATATTGTCAAACGATTCTACATGTAAAACTCATAAAGTTTGAATATAATGCAACTATTTATTAAAAGATTTTCTTAATCTCAACTTTTAGATTGAATATTAGAAGTTATAAAAAGTGTTTTTATATTGGAAAAAATAAATATAAATACTCAAAGAAATAATGTATTATTTAGTTTTCCAATAATTTTTTATTACTTTCTACTGACTTTTTGCTATTGGGCTAAGATTAAACAAATACTTTATTTAATTAGTAAGATATAATATGTAAAATTGAAAAAAAAAACAGAAATAGAAAGGCAAATTAACATTGAGTTGAATTATAAAGGAAAATGTGAAAAGTAGAACTCCATATTCCCAGAAAAACGAAGGGTTGAGTAATAGAATGAAAAGGGACAAAGTTTAAATGTATTATAACCTTCAAATAATTTATTCAAATTTATTGTCTCGCACATTGAACGAGAATTAATCGTGCTTGATACTCTCAAAGATGAACCCACATTCTCAAACTTACTATGTAATGTAACTGTGAATGAGCCGAGAGAAGAAAAAAAAATAAATGATGGAAAATCAAGAGACATGAGGCAATGGAAAGAGTTTTAACATATATATATATATATATATATATATATATATATATATATATATATATATATAATAAGCAGAGAAAGGGATTGCCTCACCAACCTCATTCTTCTCCCTTCCAAACCGTCTACTTTCTTTGTAGGAAAAAAATGTTCACTTTAAAGCTATTTTAATAAGTTTGTTCAAATTTATGTGTCATTTGTTGATTTGTTATTATAATTGAAACATGCTTATAATTTATTAACCTTGGAAAGCTCGGACACTATTTGAAAGCAAGGTGATTTGAGAGACATGATTTTTGAAGCCATATTCTTCAAGTTTTTATTGGGTTTGCTTCTTTAATCTTAGCCCCAAAATCAAAGAAAAATATTGATTAGTTTGATTCAATAAAGATTATTCATAAATAATATCATATATAAAACTACATATATAAAACTCAAAATTTTTATCTTCTATGATTGTAAAGTTTAATTTTATACAATTAAAAAAAATTATAATTTATTTACATGATATAAAACGTAAACTACATATTGACTTGACATAATTTAATAAATAATTAGTAATTATTTAACGTCATACATTACAAATTCAAGATATTTTACTTATACTTTGTCAATTATAATTTTACATACAATACTAATATCTCAAATTAAACGATCCGTGCATCGCACGGGAATACTTACTAGTTTTAAATAATTGCCTACCTCAAATTTGAAATTATGTTAAAAGTAACGACTGTTAAAATCATTGCTAAATCAACTGTTTAGATTATGAGATTTTATTTTGAAAACAGTTTGCAACTGTTAAAACTGCTGCCATATCAACATTTAAAAATAAGTTGAATTTCAAAAGCTAAAAATTAAAATGGTTTATAACCACCGTCGTATGGATGCCTCCTTTTTGTAGGATTCTTTTGTCGAAGTTTTTAAAACGGTCATCAAGCTTAAATACGAAATTATGTTAAAGTGGCAATCATTAAAATCATCGTTAAATCAACACTTTAACTGTGAGGTTTTTTTTTATGAAAAATAGTTTGCGAAGGTTAAAAGCCACCACTAAACCAGAGTTTCAAAAGACAAAAAAAAGAATTTCAAAAATTAAAAATTGAAGTGGTCTATAACCACTACCACATAGATGCCTCATTGTTGAGGATTCTCCAACTTTTGCTCACAAGTGTTTCCAAAGAAAAAAAACATTGAATTTCAAAAGTTAATACTTGAAGTGATTTATAACCACTACCACATGATGCCTCCATTAATGAGGATTCTCCAACTTTTGCTCACAATCCAGGATTTCATAAAGAATTAATGCAAAAGCTCTATTTGTATATTTTTTATACAATAAAAAAAATGACATAACAACTTTTTCCTTATTGTTAATTTCAAATAATATTAGATTGAGGGATTAAAATATTGGGTTTTCTTAACCTCAGCCCTAAGGGGCTGAGGATAAGAGCTTAAAAGTGGATGTATTTCATTGAAAAAATAAATACAAAATCTTTTTATTCTACCAATACAACACTTCTCAATGAAATACATCCACTTTTAGGCTCTTATCCTCAGCTCTAAAGGCTGAGGTTAAGAAAACCCTAAAATATTTTATAAAATTATTGATAAACTATGTCATATTTTTAGTTGAGAAAATTACTTTATTTGCATAAATATCAAAATTTTATTTAATATCCATAAAAAATTATCTAGATATGAATTTCAATTTAAAATAATTATCGTTTGAGAAAAATATTTTAAATATTTTTTTATGATTTGTGAAAATACCTAACAATCGTTGTTACTTTAGTACTCTCAAATTTTTATCTCATGATTTTTTTTATATGTATTTTATTTGGTGTTAAAATTTAAAAAGTTGTTATTTCGTTGTAGGTTTAAAAAAATTGTTTTCCTTTATAAAGGCCAAAACCTTTAGGTTGTCGACCTTCCGACCTCCCCCCCCCCCCCTCTCTCTCTTCTTTCCCCTTTATCTTCTTCATATGTGTACATGATAGTCCGAGCGTGAAGGACGGGGAGAGATCAGTCCTTCCCCTTCCTCTAGTGTGGTGAGGGTTCTCTTTTGGTAAATCCGGGTTTGGTATTTGTTTCGATAGATTTAGGTTTTGTTTTTGTTGTTGTCCTGGTGAATCCAAGTTTATTCAGCTGGTTTGTTTGTTTGTTTTTTTTTTTTTGCGATCCCCAGTGGATAATTGTGTTTTATTTTGCAGATCTTTTTTTTTTTGTGTTGTCTAAATAATTCCACGGACAGAGTGGTGATACGAGAAAGTTGCACATTCAAGATGCTAAATAGTATGGTGGCATTAAAAGAGGGACTTCAAGTTCCTTACGACCACTGTCTCATTGCGGCTTTCCTGGTTTATGATAAAGATTTATTTGACTTGGGATTAGTTTTTGAAGTTTATTTAAATATCAGATAAGACATTTCAAAATTGTTGATTTTCCTTTGTGATTAAGATAAACAATCTCGCTACTCACCCTCATGCAAGTTGTGTGATGCAAGCATTTGTAGACAGGGTTTGGTGTGATCACCCCTACCTTTTCATGTAATTCTCATTCGAGAGTTGATCATTAATGAACTATCTTTTCCTTGAAAGAAAACGGGGCAAAACCCTTGTAACCTTTCAATTCTCCCTCAACCCTAGATCTCCCAATTTTTTTTGTTTCCCTTCTCCACAGCTCCTAGCCCTAACCCTTGGCTCTCGCAAATCATAATCCCTCCTCCATGCAAAGTCGCCATCATGGCACGACCCTCATCCCTTCCCATCTCTACCCAGCAAAGTGTGGTTTCCTTTCGCGTCTAGTTCCTCGTATATAAACAAGCGAGCAACCCTTCGATTAGGACTGAGCAGCCACAAAACTAATAATACATTTCTGGTTCAAACTAGTTAGAAAGTTAATTATAAAGTTAATTATAAAGTTTATTTATAATTAATTACTTTTATTATAATCTTTGATTAATTATATGTTTTGTGTAACACCCCTAATTTTCGTCTCCCAAATAACAAAGAAATTAATTATAACAATTATTTTATATTAGTTTTGAAGGTCTTAGTTTTTGTACATTATGTGTTTTTATATATATAAAAATATGAGATATATTTTTATATGGTTATTTTGTACAAAAAATATGAATATTCTAATTTAGTCCTTGGGTTGAGACCTAATTGCAATATTAGAAAGGTTTTTGAAGAAAGAATAATTAAATTATTAATTTTTGAAGTTTTATCAGTATGTAACTGGTTAGAAGGGCTTTGTAACCGGTTACACGATGAACTCAGAAAACTGGGTTAGTGCGTTTGATGAGTAATCACGCGTTTTAACCCAGAATTCGCCACGAAATCATCTTAATCGTAGTGGGAGCTACGTGTCTTGATGCATGTTAGCTTGATTGTTCTATAAATAGCCCAACTGATCGAGATTTTTGGCTCATTTTGCTGATCTGAAGGGCTGAAGCTCTGTTAGGGTATCTAATTCGTCTGGAGTAATTCTTCTTCGTTTCTGAGTGTTGGAGAGTGAGTGATACACTACTGGAAAGCTTGAATCAAGGGCTTTTCATTTATATAAGTTATGTGAGCGGAGAGTTCTTGTGTGAGGAGGAATCAATCCAAGAAGTTGAAGCTTTGAAGCTGACAACACTGTCTCTGTGTTCGTGGAGCTGTCTTTGAGTTTCGATTTAGGTAAGCTCAAGCACTCTTTGAATCTCAAACCACTTTGATTTTCTTGTTCATGTTGCATACAACAAATCCTAACCATTTTCCCCAAATTGTATTACCTTTTCATGCACCAAAATCTCTGGTTTTTGAACCATGTTGAACCTGTGTTGGCTGAGGATAGAGTTTGAGGTTCTTGTGGATTTCTTGCCAAAGTCAGTGATTTCACTCATCAAACACGACTTTGAGGTATGGGAGAAGTTTACCTTATACTAGATTGAGACTAAAATCAAGTGTTTTAGGATTTGAGTCAACAAGGACTCAAAAGGGCATTATGTGTTTAGGGTTAAAAGGCTTGGAGGCCAATTCTGTGTCTCAATTCTTTTTGAGAAAAGTTAATAACCTGCATGCAAGCTATTCTGATGATTGAATCATAATTTAAAGGTTTATTATGAGATTTGTGATATCAAGTTGTGTTTATGTGGAATTATATGCAATTTGAGTATCTAAATTTGATGCATGCAAGATAAATATGTTTCTGTGGCTGAACATACTTGTATTAAGGTATATGAACTCTATTGATTGTTGAAATTGGTTAGATTTGAGTATTGAAAAGAATGGTATGCAAAACCTCATTTTTCAGTGTACAGACTGCATAATCTAACCGATTATTCAAAATTTGTAACCGGTTAGATACTGTAAATTTTCAAAGAAAATGAATTTCTGAAATTGGCTCTGTATTCTTACCATTTTTACTCAAGTCTATACTCTAATTTCACTTGGAATTAATCTGAAAACATGTGAGTAAATACTGTTTGTTTCAGATTGTAATTGAGGAGTTAATACCTTAATGTTTTGATATAATTTCAAGAGGAAATTATGCTCCAATGGGAATGAGTTGTGTAACATCCTCACTTTTATTAGTTAATTTTAAATTTTAATAAAATCAGAGTTTGAAAATTCATTTTAGAATTTGATTTCTTTTAAAAGGTTTTTCGAAAATCCGGCAGAGTTTCCTATGTTTTTCGGACTTCCCAAAAATTCTCTTCTTAAAACCTGTCAGTCCAGAATATTTAAAAACTTAAAACATAATAGTTCAATAACCAGATCAGATCCTAAGGCCCAATTAGTACCAGTTCCAGGGCATATAACTACACATATTTTAAATTACAAAAAAAAAATAACAGTTTTTAATATAATAAAATCCACTCGGGAGAAGAAGGCTATGGAGGTCTTATCAAGAAGGCTTTTAGCAGCAGCTCAGGAGAGGCACTTTAGATTTCATCCTATGTGCAAATCAATGAATCTGGTCAGTTTGATGTTTGCTGATGATTTGATGCTTTTTTGTAAAGGGCATCCTAAGAGTGTTGCAATTCTTATGGAAGCTCTACAGGAATTTTCAAGGAACTCTGGTATGTATGCTAGTGAAGAGAAATCTCAGGTGTTTATGGCTGGCATCAATGAAGTTAGAAGGGAGCAGATTCTTAATGTAACTGGATTCAGACTTGGTGATTTTCCATTCAAATATTTAGGGATTCCTTTGTCTGCTAGAAAGTGGTCAATTGCTACTTGCCACTCTTTGGTAGATAAAGTGACAAAGAGATTGCAATCTTGGCAGACTAGAAATCTCTCTTTTCAGAGTAAGTGTGTCCTAATTAACTCTGTCCTATTGTCTCTACACACTTACTGGGCCTCAGTATTCATTATACCTAAGAGAGTTCTTCGTGATGTTGATAGAATCTGTAGAAATTTTCTGTGGAATACGAATCGAGCAGGGCAAGTTGGTTGGGATAAGGTTTGTAGGGAGAAAAAATTTGGTGGTCTTGGCTTTAAGAATACGGTAGTGTGGAACAAGGCTGCATTGGGCAAGCAAATCTGGCACATAGCATCTAAGGCTGATATTCTTTGGATAAAATGGGTTAACACCATTTATCTAAAAGGAGATAGGCATTTGGTCTTTCAATCCAGTTTCAGATCATGGGTGGCACATGAGGCAGTTGATTAAGATCAGGGACATGATTCAAATTGGAGTTAGAAATGGAAATTGGATTCATAGCCCTGATGGGCATTATACCATCCAATCGGGTTACAATTTATTAATGGGGCAGCAAGAGGTTTTCAAATTTCACCGTGAAGTTTGGAATTCAACCTCTATTCAAAAACACAATTTCATATTTTGGCTAACTATTCAAGATAGGCTTAAGACAAAGGAGAGGATTAGCAGATTCACTGACCTTGACTCTATGCTCTGTCCTCTCTGCAACTTACACATTGAAACCAGGGACCACCTTTTCTTCAATTGCGCTTGGAGTAGGCAACTTTTGGATTTGCTTGCAAATTGGTTGTGTCTATCTTCGGTGTACTACAGATTCAGCAATTGGAGCCGTTGGCTAAAGCATGGAATGAAGAAATCAGTTGAGAAGCGTCTTCGTTGTGCGTTGATGGCTGATGCAGTGTATCAAGTTTGGATTGAAAGGAACCGGCATGTGTTTTCCCAGCTTCATCAGTCACCTTATCAGATCTACAAGGACACTATTCGTGCCTTATCTCTTAGAATAGCTGTGGTGCACCCAAGATTTAGTGAATGGAAAAATAGGACATTAGTGAATAGAATTTTAGCTGAGATTTGATACTTTTCAATTTATTTTGTTAATTTGTTTTTAGACTTTTTTACCCTTTATTGTCCATAAGAACCCTTCCTAGAAGGTGGCTTAGGATTTAAAGGGTTGGCTTTGTTGTGTATTTTGTTAGTTTGGTAATAAATTATTTATTTTTACCAAAAAAAAAAATCCACTCGGGGTATCACAATTTCACTCCACGTGGTGGAGAGTTTCCAGTTCGGCCCGCAACAGTGTAAGCTCCGCTTCCGTACCTGTAAAATTATATCAAGAAGGGTAACATTACACAGAATTTAAAAAGATAAATCCTAAAAGAAGACATAGCAAATAACTAAGCCTATATAATTATTAATACATTTTATTCATAGTTATTCACATAATTAATCTCTTTTAGTTCTTCACTTATTCTCACATTCTTTTTAATTATTGATCTTTTAACGGGTCTCTTACTATTTCTACATTCACTTTTCTTTTCTTCCTTATCCTTTTCTTTTTCCTTTTCTTTATCTTTTCCTTTTTCCTTTTCTTTATCTTTTCCTTTTTCCTTATGACAGAGTCCAACAGACCATCAACCCTTTATCTTTTCTTTATGACTGAGTCCAAAAGACCATCAGCCGTTTTCCTTTAGGTGACTGAGTCCAAAAGACCACCAGCCGTTTTCTTTCTATATGACTGAGTCCAAAAGACCATCAGCCGTTTTCCTCTGTATGACTGAGTCCAAAAGACCATCAGCCGTTTTCCTTTTCTTATGACTGAGTCCAACGAACCATCAGCCGTTTATCTTTTATCATGACTGAGTCCAACAGACCATCAGACGTTCATCTTTTATCATGACTGAGTCCAACAGACTATCAGCCGTTCCTCTTTTCTTTATGACTAAGTCCAACAGACCATCAGCCGTTCTCTTTTATTCTTTCTTAATTATTTCTCTTTTCTCTTCTTATAATTTAAGTATTTCTTTTATACTTGTCTCAATATTTTGATCTTTATTTTCGTTTATGACTTATCACATTTTCTACATTTTCTACTTTACTCTTTTTCTTTTTACTAATTACTCTCGCTCTTATCCAACTTTACTTTGTGGCTTATCATCCTAATGTTTATTTTGCCTCTATTTTGGTATTTCTCTTTCTTTTCCTCTTTCTACTATTAATTATCCTAATGTCTAACTAACTCTACATAGCTTTAGTATAGTCATTATATTTTAAATTCCCGTTTGCAAATTCTTAATTAACTCTATGATTCCTCTCTCTCACACTGTTATTTACGTATTCACTCATTTTCCCCATAATAGTACTGTACTCTATTTATCTACCGCTATTACATTCCCTTTCCTTGTATTATTATCTTTTCATTGAATTCTTTACTTATTACCTACTTGTATTTAAAATTTAGTTTAGTATTTTGTTTTCATTCCATTATTACCCGACAATTCTTAACTAAGTCCCCTCCGCGCTTCCTTATGGTTTTCGTATTTTAACTCCTCTTTTACCTTACATTTAGTTTTAATAACCTTTCTCTCCTCACCTATCACAATTACCCTATATCCTTTTTACTCTCACGTTTCTTTGGTTCTCCCTAACAATTCTCCTTAGTTTTATTTTATACTTTTCTACATTTTTAGTCTATATTAATTCTTTTAGTATTCTAAATACACTTACTCATTCCAAACTTTATTCTACGCACATACCTTCTATTCCCTAGGGTGTGGTTTCTAGTCACAATTTTATTTATTTTATCTATATCAACGTGGGTACCCTAAAGCTCATTAACATACTTTTTAATTATCCTATTCTCAGCTACCACTATAGCATCCTAGAATTTACTTCTTAAGTAAAGGTAACGCGAACCCTCTTACCTCGGGCTTTTTAAAATAGAACCTGGATTTTAGCTCGGCGACGATGACGGCGTCGGTGTTGCTCCTCGTTGGCGGGAATGATCGCGACTGGACCGAGGCAAGAGCTGTGAGCTTCGAGGTTCCCGGCACGATCACGGACCGGTAACGGCGCCGATGACGTCCGTGGAGAGAGAGAGCTCACGGTGAGAGAGAGAGGGAATGGAAGAGGGAGAGGCTATGGTGGTGGTGGTGGATAGTGGTGGTGGCTCGTGGTGGAGGTGGTGATGGCGGCCGTGGTGGCGGAGACCGGTGGGTGGTGGTAGAGAGAGAGAGAAAGAGAGAGAGATTGTGAGGGAAGGAGAGAGAGAGAGAGAGCAAAGCCAAGAGAGAGAGAGAGAGACGGGTTGAGAGAGGGGAAAAAGAGGCCACGGTGGGGCGGCCAAGGGCGGCGGTAGTGGTGGCCGAAGTCGGAGGAGGGAGGGAGATCGGAGGGAGAGAGAAACAATGGGGAGGGTGAGTGAGTGAGGAAGGTTTCCACGCGTTTTAAGGCCACTCGAACTATTTTCGCTTAAGCGAAATTCATTCGCTTAAGCGAATTGGCCTCAGTACTGATACGAACGATTTTCGCTTAAGCGACCAGTTTTCGCTTAAGCGAAATGGCTTTAGTAAGTGACACATCCAGTTTTCGCTTAAGCGACCAGTTTCGCTTAAGCGAAATGGCTTCAGTGGGGAAGTTTCACGTTTTCGCTTAAGCGACGGATTTTCGCTTAAGCGAAACCTTCCGGTACTGCTACTTCACTTTTCTATTTTTCAGCTATTTTCTCCCCAACTTCAAACAGCCATAACTTCTTCGTGCACCGTTGGATCTTGCTTAAATTTGACGAGCAACCTTCTAAACTAAAAATCGTATCTTCATATCCAACGGTGGAAATTGCGTTTGGAGTCTTAAATCTTTTATTTTTATTTTCTACCCTATGTTATATTTTAGTACCGGATTATCTATTTTTCTGGCCCGATCCTAACTTCGATTTAACGCTCCTTTCTTCTCTAATTAGCTTAGTATTATTATTATTCTCTTCTAATGCTAGGATTCTCATTTGGAATACCTATTTATGGTTTATTATTTCCATTTTAATTATTCTAATTATTATTTATTTATTTATCTTCGGGTTTAAAATTTGGGGATGTTACATTTCTCCCCCACTTATTTGAATTTCGTCCCCGAAATTCCAGTTGTCCCTTAACTTGGAGGAGTATCCCTTGACATAGTTTCCACCCATGTCATTTCAATTCCTTCGGTTCCAATCTTCCCTTTGAGGAAGTTCTAAGTTAAGGGTTCTGCGGTATAATTATTTGCCTCATGTATGGTTTATCTCAGTCTCTCAGGTACCCGCGTAATACACAGAGTCTGAAGAGACTGAGACAATTATCTGCGGTGCTCCGACATAACTTCTTAAATGAGACTCCACTTCGCGACTCCACTTTTTCCTGTTCGTTTCTTACTCCTTCAAGTGAGTCTAGTGAGGTCGCCCTTCGAATCCACCTTAGCTATATCTGAATTCTACTCCGGTGGTACTTCCCTTCCGTTCGTTTAACGATTTCACTTAAGGGTCGAGGTCAGGGTCTAAATTTATTTCCCAATTGTCTGATGGTCCGAGAAAGTATTGATTGATTCTTAGTTTAATTCTCGTTCCATTCTCCGCGAACCTCTTCGACAATTAATGCGGAACGTTTGGGGTGAGGCATTCATTAGCCCTACGGGTTATGGTATGATCATCGGACATTGAGTCCGGCTCGATACAATCTTCCTTACGCTTCGTTACCGTTCTGCATTCCACCTTGTTACTCGGATAGGATCCACAATTTTCTTGTTGTTAAAGGTTCATCTTCCAGTACTACGTACTATCTCTATCTATGTAAGATCGTCGATTTTTCTTATTATTAAAGTTCCATCTCCCATTCCTTGGATTGAAATCCTCCCCCACTTAGCATCAACATACTTGGTTATATCAATGCTTGGGGTATGCTCATTCGTTATTCAGAATCGAGTACATGGGTTCTCGATCGGTATCCAATGTTAGAAGGGACACGTGGATGGTTATCCATCGGTAGGCATAGAACTATATTGGGTTCCTACGTCTTGGTGAATTCTCATGTATACATCTGAGATGCTTGAAACTTGAAGAGAGTGAAGATGAAAAGAAGAAACACAAAGCACTCAAGGATGGGTTTCATAGTCTTCGCACGATGACCCAGGATGTACTGGATACATGTCAAGCAAGAAGACAATGGAGATTATCGTCAAGTGTGCATTTTTCAGCAGAGAGTTATCGAAAGATGCATTTTCTATGGAACTACCGTTAATTTGATTTGGTCTTGATAAAGGTATTTGGTGCAACGGCTAAAACTTGTTTCCTTTGAGGGAATAGTTTGGGAACTTGGCTAAGTTCTTAAGTGAATTCTAACTCCCAATGGTGAGTACGATTCACTCGTTTACTTGGGTCGGTCTCGGTGTGGATACCCTACTAATTCATCCAGTTTCGCCTTTCTCGCGAATAACCACTTCGGATTCTTGATAAAATGCTTAATGAGTTTTGGGATTTTAGTTTAGCTTTTCATGAAGTCTAAAGACGGTTACTACGGGTTCGCTCAGCTCGGTTCTCTCGCGAGTTCTATTCGCGGTTACCCTACTAGTAAGTGGGTGCACTAGCTTAGGCTCGTATCTGTCTGTCCTGATTTTTGGTTGGAAAGTGTCAATGATATCGACCACTAATAGTTGCGAAGATCGAGGTGATCAGTCCCAATCTCACATCTATCAATAGCAACATCACCGTCAAGTTTGTTGATGTTATCGTCCCCTAGCAGATGTAAGAATTAGAGTGATCAGTTCTAACCTTACATTCTACCAGTGGCAATACCATCACTGTGTTCAGCGGAACTTTAACTAATGTATTATCATTTATTGATTTCTTTTTAAGTTAAATCGAATATGTATGCTGTAACAGCCCGATTTTCGTAAGCCAAAAATATTTACTTTTACTTATCAAAGTTACAAAAATTGAGGCCAGATTTTTTTTTGTAAAACATGGTTGACATGTTTGAAAACATTATTGGAAAGTCCTTGGTGTTCTCAACACCCTTTTAGAAACTGAGTTGTTACTAAAACTGATCTTTACTCACTTAGGTTTCCAAAACATTTATTAGGAAAACGTTTAGGTTTCATATGGAAATAGTTCTTTGCATTCCACCAAAAGAAATCATTAGACATTTCTCATGAAGATGTAAAAAGTCGGGCATGCATTAGAATAAGTTAAGTTACATCAAGGGATCATTACTCAGGTAATCCTTTACACATACACCTACTACAATCTAGAATAACCATGCTAATCTTGAGCCACCCTATTGAAGGCAATCGGGTGGAGGTCCTTCTTCTTCTTGGATTCCCTTGTTGCCTTTAAAGAAGATGTCGTTCCTACTACTGTTCCAGCGGTATTGTTGGACTCCAACTTCTCTCCGTCTCTGGTGGTATAATTCCACTGTTTCTCGTATCGTGCCTTCTCTTTGTAGTTCTTATACCCTCGCACAGTGACTTGCCTCAAGTGAGGCCCCAGATCAGCTCCACTCAGTTGATGTTCCGGGTCGGGTATCACAATCTGAGTATGGCCAGTCCATACCCAGCCACTTGGGGTACGCTTCCAACCTCTTCCATGCTTACTCCAAGTAGTGATGTCCATGCAGCACTCCATCTGCCCGTTGAAATACCAGCAACACCGATATGCCAACGAACAGGAGAGACTAAGCGTTCCGAACGACGGGTCGTCGACAGTGTGGAATTACGATAGGCAAGATAGAAGAACAACACACACATAATAAAACACACAAGCACGCCACAATCAAGCATGTAATCACAATATTAACAGTCTTATCATCATCATTCTTTTCTTTTATTATCTTCTCAAACTTAATTTCTTTCTCAAATACATTCTTTCTTTCTCAATTTTTTTTCATTCTCATACTAATAATTTCCTCTCACACGATATCACTAGATACTCATTTCGTTCTCGGCTCTCACACACGTCTACATCTCCTCGGTCATCCATCCAACCTAGTCGGAAGCAAACATGAGTACAGGACCTTTACAACGCGGGCACGACAGCTTTCACAACGCATAAATGGTCCCAGACCAAGAGGATCTCGTCCTCAAATCAATTCAATAATATCAAGGCTCACTGTCCACGCAGTGGCAAACACAATGCCCTGTTCCAGTCCCTCTCACTGTTCTCGATTTGCAATCTAGGGGGCGACAGTATGTTTCTAGTGGGCCCGCAGAACTTACCACGACATTAGAACCAGTCCCCACCACGTTAGTGCGCCACATGTGGAGTTCGTTCTGCCTAGAAACATACTCTAGACTTCTTGACGTTTCACTGTCATCGTCCTCCCCTAATGTAATCTCGTCCTAAGTATCCGCAGATACTTATCGTTTCTTCCTCTCCACTACTTCGCACTCTCATACCTCTCCGCGCATGTCTTTTAATCTTTTTAATTTAATCCTAAGGTCGGCCCATCCTTCGTGCAACCCTTCAATGAGTCCCGACCACTAACTTTGCACAATCTTTTTCTTACATAGCACAGAGCTGGGATCACATCACAATTTCCAATCTCATTTCTCCAACTTTCTCAACATACTCCCTTTCTCACGACCATCTCATTTCAACATCTTTTCTCAAAACCATTTGATAAACTTTTACAAAACCTCACTTCATAAATAGTTTCATAAAACTCGCTTTTGTAAATTTTCTCAAAATTCTAGTTTCACAACAATTTAATTTTTTTTGAAGACCTTCTGAAAAAAGACCTTCTGAAAAATCTCCTTTCACAATTTTCCTTTCAAAAACTTTTCCGAAAATACTTTTTATAATATTTCTCAAAACCTATTTTCAAAAAACCTCTTTGAAAATACTTTTTATAATATTTCTCAGAACCTCTGTTCAAAACATTCTCAAAAGAATTTCTTTCACACCTTTCCTAAAAATTTCTTTTCACCATAAAGTCTCTTTTCCAAAAATCTTTTAAAAAAAAAACTCTTCCCAAAACCCTGTCAAAAACTATCTTTCAAAAACCTTTTTCAAAAACCATTTTGTAAAAACCTCTTTCAAAAGTAATATCTTTGCTGAGCGCTAATGGAGGAGCAAGCTCAACTCAACACTAGTTCCCAGACTAAAACCAAGAACCAAGGAGCCCAGCTCCGCTCAAATCTCATCTCATATTCACATCACTTTCCCCAACTCTGGATCGTTCTCAACACTATCATTTCATCCCTTCCTCAATCTCAACTCTTTCTTTCTTTTCCAACACATATCTTATTCTCACTCATTATTTCTTTCTCATTGTGTCTTTATTTTCAATTCCCCTTCCTTTCTCAACTTATTCTTGTCACTTTAATTTCTCAACCAGGACGTAACAAACGTCCATCAAAAGGTTATCATTATTGACCAACAATACTTAATTTCAAATTGCTTAATTAAGTGAATAAATAAATAAATAAATAATTGAAGGCATGCTATCAATCACACAAACATCACACAACAACAATGTGGTCTTCGTCACCTTCGTATAAGTGGCCACACAATCAAACAATTGCCACTATACTACTGACTCCGAACCACTTGGTTCCGATCTTTGAGATGATACGGAACGTCCTAATATATCACCTAACTACCACGGTGTCTTAGGAAAGCTTCTCTCTCACCTGAGGTCCAGCAACGTAATGCGTACCGTCTCCTCGAATCCTTTTTGGTTGCCGGCTGCCGACTGCCCCCAGTCTCTTTTCTACATCATTCCTCATATTAAATAAAACATTTTACGTTATTATCTCATTTGAGAAAATCTTTTCTTAGTTTAATACTTGTCTTTTCTTTGTTGGAAAAACTTTGGGAAATAGACTCACAATCGATCATGACTTGAAAATTTGGCTTTAATTCATATGAAAACATTTTCAAACATAAAAAGCACGTCCAAGTAATTCTGGACAACATATTAGTTTTACAGGATTGCTTTAATAAAACTCCGAAAATATTGTAAAAATACTCTTTGCTTTAAATAACTTATTAACTTAAAATTAACACTTTAAAATTCAAGTTTTATCATAAAACAACTTAGGACAGCCATGAACATCCCAGGACATTCAAACGAATCATACTACATACGGCCACAAACAACATTTTGGCATGCAAGCATTCATAAACCAAACGTAGTCAAATTTCAAACCAACACACCACTATTCACCCTAAACAATTTACATCCTTCTCAAGACTCACCATGCATATTTTATTTCATGCAAATTAAACTTTCTAAACCTATTTAAACTACACATCCGAATAAAAGCAAAGAAAATGAATCAAACATCACAATCCAAATCCACATAAATCAACTTAGTTCTTTTTAAGCATTTAAATTCCATTATCTTTTAATCCTAACCGAAAACACATAAGCACACACACTCACACATATATTCATTCAAACACAACACTCAATTAATTCAAGTTATTTTATTGGAAAAGAGATCCTAGACTAGCTAACATGAATAGGCCGAATACAATTATGACATGCACAAGGAACATGAATCAAAAATCTTGTTTTCTTATTTTCTTTATGAAAACCGTGAGTTGCACTAGAAGATGTAGCAAACCAAAAGTTAATTTCTTAATACAATAAAATCAAGAAGTATGTTAAGGTCTTTATCCTTTTAGAAAGACACGTGCATGCACCTACAAATATCTAGGTGAGACAATTTTCAACATGCATGTAAGAAAAATAATGATCTAGTATGATTTCCTATTCTACCTAGACTTGACCGATTGGTGACATGCAAGAGGGCAAGGTCTTTAAATTTTATTTTCTACATGCAAACACCTAAATTCATAGATCATATCATGCAAGACATAGAAGCATCATCAAACATCAACCGAATCATCATCACACACACACAAGAATCTTGATTCAAACTAAAATTATTTTCAAAGTTTGTTAAGCTTAATTTCCTTTGAAAACCGTGACATGCATACAAGAAATCAAGACTTTACATACAAGATTCAAGTTTCATGTTTTCTCAAAAATTAAGCATGGATCAAGACATGCAAAAGAAGATCAAAGCAAAATCATAAACTTAAACTCAAATCTACAAGCAAACAGTGAAGAATAAGCTAGAAATTAATTTTTTTTAAACATGAAATTACTTAGATCAAATTAAAAACATCAAGACCTATTTCTTCTACTCATGGCCGAATCCTTTAGTCCTTGATTTGGTGATTTACAAGTTCATTCATTCATAAAAATCCAAGATCAAAGTATAAAGAGAACATGCAAAGAAGAATAAGGATTATAAGGCCACAAAATCAACATGCATGAGGAAATCCATACAATTTATGAACTTAAAACACGATTTCAAGTAAAACCGTGATGAAGAAAATTCACAAGCAAGAGACCAAAACTTTTTCACATCCACATTCAAGATCAAGGCATAAAAATAACATGCAAGACACTTAAACCTCAATGATCACTAAAAATAATTACATGCATCACAAAACTAAATCAAATTCCAAAATAAAGTCCTTTACAACGTCAAATGATTAAATCAAAACTCTTTCTACCTTAGTTCCTAATCTTAAATCTTCAACTCTCTCTTCTCCCCTTATTGAGTTTGCCTCGGTCTCTCTCCTTCTAGGGTTAAGGGGTAGTTTTCTCCTTGATCTTTGATGAAGAAAATGGTTGAGGAAGGAATTGAAGAAGTTTGGGTTAAGAGCTGTAGGATTTTCACTCTTCTTCTTCTCTTCTCCTCACACGGTCTCACTCTTTCTTTCTATGAGTCTCAAGAGTTTGATGGTACTCTTGAGAGCAAGTGTGTTGGTGTTTGTTGTGGAGGTGAAAAATGAATCCAAACCAACACTCCTCACACGGTTTTAAGAGTAAGGCAAGGGTGTGGAAATTTCCTTTTCTAGCCTTGGTTCAATGTGGAAGCTTAAGGGCAAATTGGTCTAGGCATATTGTTGCATGGGAGGGGTCCTATCGTGGGAGACAAGGGTGAAGGAAAAGTCTTCCCTAGGCTTCATGACTCACCTCTCCTACTCTCTTCCTATTTTCTATTTAATTTTCATTTTCTTAATGCATAAGGAAATTGCCCCTTCTTGGTCTTTCTAGTCCTAACGTGGCTGAATCACACACACACACATGCACATATGATTTTATTTTCATCACACATAGCACAGACTCATGCTTACACTTAACACACATATAAGCATCACACAATTGACATCTTTAGGGCATCATATCCATACGACATACACACACATATATATATATAAATTCACACATTCATGCATCACACCTTACTCATGCACATTCTATACATTTACACATGCATTATATTCTTTCCCCATAATTAAATTCTCATATAGTCCTAAGCATGCATACCAAAACCGTACATACACCAAAATAAATCACAAACATTTTATAAAAACATCAAGCATATAAATTTTTTTTCTTCAAAAACTTAATTTCTAAACTTTAGATATCACTTTAGAAAATCATTTCTCTAAAAATCATTCATTATCTTGAAAACGTGAATTTAAGGAAAATCGTTTTAGAAATTACTCTTTCAAAACTTCTCTTTAATTATTTTTTTTAAAGAAAATAATTTCTTTAGTGTTTTACTTTAATATGAGGAATTTACGGGGTGTTACATTCTCCCCAACTTAAAGATTTCTCGTCCCCGAGAAATACATTGTGGATTGGGCAGCAGGGCACTAACATTCTCATGTTATTCTGATGTTCCTCGTTAACCTCCTTCAGGTGGAGAGATTCCACTCGTACCGTCACTTGCGTGTCGAGTCGGGTTAAGTTCAACGGACTAACCGAAGAAGATGCCGCTTCCTTGGCTGGTCGTTGTCACAGAAAGTCCAACCATTGGTACGGACTTGAGGGGATTAAAACAAACAAGAATTCACACATCTCCAAAAGTATAGAGTTTTCACCTAAAAATCCTTAAATATTCACTACCCTCTACAACTCGGGTTCCTACTACTTCACAACAATCACTCCTTCCTCCAATTCTCCTTCTAGTTCTAGGGTTCTCGTCTATCATTTTCTAGCTTAAGGAAAATCCTATTACCACTTAGACTTCACCCTTGATCATCTCATTTCCTAATTAGGGTGTAAGGCAATCCTAATTCTCAAATTTCTCCTGAAAATTCCTCTAAAGACCAATAACATACACCTCTTCTCCTCCTTGTGGCTCCTCAACTTTGATTTAACTTATAACTACCTCACGGTGATCGTACGACTTTACTTAACTTAAACTACTCAACCTGAATTATTTGGGTAAATAGGGTACTTTAGCTCCGCAATTCGGACTAGAGAGTCTTATATAGGATGGTTAAGGCCACAATGTGATAGGGGTTCATGAAGGAAAAGTTCGAATCTTAACAACGAGAATTGGTTTGTTGAAGCAATTCATCAAACATGAGGATTCAGAGGTAACAAACTACATTCCTAAGGGTAATAGCTATCCTTGTGTAAAGGGATGCTAAGGTTAACAAGTTTAAGTCTTACGAATACTATTGGAACATCAAAAGTGTAAGGGTCTTAGTCTTAGAATCTATTCACTGTCTACTTTTAGTCTACGTTTCTTCAAACTACAGGATGAACAGGTTCCTTAAACTACAATCCAAATCTCACATCCTAAAAATATGAGAACCTAAACTTATGCTCCTAGTCTTATACTAACAAACACACAGAGTAACGCAACCAAAGCATGTAAGCCCATGCTTAAGGCCACTAAGGATTACCATAAGCTCTGATACCATTCAGTAACAGCCCGATTTTCGTAAGCCAAAAATATTTACTTTTACTTATCAAAGTTACAAAAATTGAGGCCAGATTTTTTTTTTTGTAAAACATTGTTGACATGTTTGAAAACATTATTGGAAAGTCCTTGGTGTTCTCAACACCCTTTTAGAAACCGAGTTGTTACTAAAACTGATCTTTACTCACTTAGGTTTCCAAAACACTTATTAAGAAAACATTTAGGTTTCATATGGAAATAGTTCTTTGCATTCCACCAAAAGAAATCATTAGACATTTCTCATGAAGATGTAAAAAGTCGGGCATGCATTAGAATAAGTTAAGTTACATCAAGGGATCATTACTCAGGTAATCCTTCACACACACACACCTACCACAATCTAGAATAACCATGCTAATCTTGAGCCACTCTATTGAAGGCAATCGGGTGGAGGTCCTTCTTTTTCTTGGATTCCCTTGTTGCCTTTAAAGAAGATGTCGTTCCTATTACTGTTCCAGCGGTACTGTTGGACTCCAACTTCTCTCCGTCTCTGGTGGTATAATTCCACTGTTTCTCGTATTGTGCCTTCTCTTTGTAGTTCTTATACCCTCGCACAGTGACTTGCCTCAAGTGAGGCCCCAGATCAGCTCCACTCAGTTGATGTTCCGGGTCGGGTATCACAATCTGAGTATGGCCAGTCCATACCCAGCTGCTTGGGGTATGCTTCCAACCTCTTCCATGCTTACTCCAAGTAGTGATTTCCATGCAGCACTCCATCTGCCCGTTGAAATACCAGCAACACCGATATGCCAACGAGCAGGAGAGAGTAAGCGTTCCGAACGACGGGTCGTCGACGGTGTGGAATTACGATAGGCAAGATAGAAGAACAACACACACATAATAAAACACACAAGCACGCCACAATCAAGCATGTAATCACAATATTAACAGTCTTATCATCATCATTCTTTTCTTTTTATTATCTTCTCAAACTTAATTTCTTTCTCAAATACATTTTTTCTTTCTCAATTTTTTTTTCATTCTCATACTAATAATTTCCTCTCACACGATATCACTAGATACTCATTTCTTTCTCGGCTATCACACACGTCTACATCTCCTCGGTCAACCATCCAACCTAGTCGGAAGCAAACAGGAGTACAAGACCTTTACCACGCGGGCACGACAGCTGTCACAACACATAAATGGTCCCAGACCAGGAGGATCTCGTCCTCAAATCAATTCAATAATATCAAGGTTCACTGTCCACGCAGTGGCAAACACAATGCCCCGTTCCAGTCCCTCTCACTGTTCTCGATTTGTAATCTAGGGGGCGACAGTATGTTTCTAGTGGGCCCGCAGAACTTACCACGACATTAGACCCAGTCCCCACCACGTTAGTGCGCCACATGTGGAGTTCGTTCTGCCTAGAAACATACTCTAGACTTCTTGACGTTTCACTGTCATCGTCCTCCCCTAATGCAATCTCGTCCTAAGTATCCGCAAATACTTATCGTTTCTTCCTCTCCACTACTTCGCACTCTCATACCTCTCCGCGCATGTCTTTTAATCTTTTTAATTTAATCCTAAGGTCGGCCCATCCTTCGTGCAACCCTTCAATGAGTCCCGACCACTAACTTTGCACAATCTTTTTCTTACATAGCACAGAGCTGGGATCACATCACAATTTCCAATCTCATTTCTCCAACTTTCTCAACATACTCCCTTTCTCACGACCATCTCATTTCAACATCTTTTCTCAAAACACTTTCCACAACTTTCTCAAAACCATTTGATAAACTTTTACAAAACCTCACTTCATAAATAGTTTCATAAAACTCCCTTTTGTAAATTTTCTCAAAATTCTAGTTTCACAACAATTTAATTTTTTTTGAAGACCTTCTGAAAAAAGACCTGAAAAATCTCCTTTCACAATTTTCCTTTCAAAAACTTTTCCGAAAATACTTTTTATAATATTTCTCAAAACCTATTTTCAAAAAACCTCTTTGAAAATACTTTTTATAATATTTCTCAGAACCTCTGTTCAAAACATTCTCAAAAGAATTTCTTTCACACCTTTCCTAAAAATTTCTTTTCACCATAAAGTCTCTTTTCCAAAAATCTTTAAAAAAAAAACTCTTCCCAAAACCCTGTCAAAAACTGTCTTTCAAAAACCTTTTTCAAAAACCATTTTGTAAAAACCTCTTTCAAAAGTAATATCTTTGCTGAGCGCTAATGGAGGAGCAAGCTCAACTCAACACTAGTTCCCAGACTAAAACCAAGAACCAAGGAGCCCAGCTCCGCTCAAATCTCATCTCATATTCACATCACTTTCCCCAGCTCTGGCTCGTTCTCAACACTATCATTTCATCCCTTCCTCAATCTCAACTCTTTCTTTCTTTTCCAACACATATTGTAACATCCCGAATTTTAATCCTAGGAATAAACATAATAATAATAAGATTAGGAAATAATAATTATGCTAAAAAGGATCTAGGTGATGGATTAGGATTTCTTTGAGTGCCATAAAGGAGTTAGGAAACGTTGGTATCAGATAGCAGGTTTAAAGAAGACCAAACGAGGATTTAAAAGCGGCGTTTTCGGTGTTTTAAATTCGCTAACTGGGAAAATTAGGAATAAAAGATTTGCAACTCTAAATGAGAATTCCACCGTTGGATATGAAGTTTGTATTTTTAGGAAGCTTGCCTCAAAATTTGAGCAAGATCCAACGGTGAACGAAGAAGTTACAGTCATTTGAAGTTAGGAAGAAAATAGAAGGAAATTGGAAAAAGAAATCAGTAGTAAATCAGTAGTATATAAGCGAAACCAACTCAATAGCAGTTAAACCGTGGTTCGCTTAAGCGAACGGGTTTCGCTCAAGCGAAACCGGTTTAATCAGAAATCAAAACATACTGGACTCGACTCGCTTGAGCGAGAATCGGTTCGCTCGAGCGAAAATGGTTCGTGCAAACCCTAAATCCCCAAATTGAGAATTTCGCTTAAGCGAAATTCGGTTCGCTCAAGCGAAAAAGGAACCCCAACTTACTGAACTGGATTCGCTTAAGCGAATAAATTTCGCTCAAGCGAAAAATGCAGTATCAGGCGCGATCTGGACCGTCCGATTGGCATCTTCCCCAACCCCTTTTAATCCTAGCCGTCCAAAGTGCCTCATCTCTCTCATAAACTCCCTCCCACCTCCATTCTCTTCACTCTTCCACCATCATCAACAAAAACCACCCTTCCCTCTCTTCTCCTCCTCTTCCATTCGAACCTCCACCTCTCCCCACCAAGGCAAAGCTCATTCCTCTTCTCCCTCAAGCTCAAGACTCATTCCCCATCCTCATCCATCTCCATTGGTAAGTTTTCACTCTCTCTCTCTCTCTCTCTAGGGCACACGAATTTCTCCCTCCTCTCTCCCATGGCATACGAATTTGGTGTCATGGGGTGACAAAATTATTACTCACTTGTGCACTATTGTTTCATGGAGGTCAAGAATCTCTCCCTTTCACTCAATCCTTGGGGCTCTTGATTTAAGGAGCTTAGGAGCTAGGGCTTGGAAGGTTTCCCCCATCTCTCTTGATTTAAGGTAAGGGAGTGGTTTATAGTGAGCATTGGGTGATCTAAGGTTGGGTATCCCTATGGTTATAATGGTTTTCTAGGAGTTATGTGTTTAGGGTAATTAATGTGTCATAAATGCATTTTTGGTTAGGGATAACTTGGTACTAGTTAATTGTGAAATGAATATATAAATTGTAAAGGGATAAATTGGATTGTGATAATAAGGGAAAATGAACCATAAATGTTATTTGTGGAATGTGACTATAAATGCGAATGCTTGGAAAATGGTTAATATTATGGATGGTAGAATATTTATTTGTTATGACAATGTGGATAATGTGCAGTACGTGCTTATTGAATTTGGAATGAGTTATGATAATGATTGTTGATAATAAAGTGCCTATTTGTGATTATGTGAAAAGGGAAATCTTCATGTACTTGAATTTTTGCAATGGTTTATATTTATGCATATTGTGTTTATTATGGGAATTGTGTTGATGGTGATAATCAATGGTAACATCTTTGTGTTTGTTTGAATTGAGATGAATAATAATGGTGCATGATTAATGGACTGGACTGTTGAATAAGGAAACATGGTAAAGGTTGATTAAAGTGGAAATTGATCAGTGGGGCCTGGAACACTAGGTACCCAGCTAGGTGTTCCAATTACCTGTTAGGGCCAATTACCTGCCAGGCCAATTACCCATCAGGCCAAATCGCCCTGTAGGCGCCGGGTGACCCACAGGATCAATTTTCCACACCAATAATTGAAATAAATAATGGAATGGGAAATAAGTACATAGTCCTACAGGTTATGGTCTGGATGGGTGTAAAGTCCTGGGCAGGTGTTTCAAGTCCCTAGACAGGTGTGCCAATTACCTAGCGGGTAACCAAAATCTCAGTGGTGTACAATTAAAAAGGAAAAAAAAAATGAGTGCTATGGACATGAATATGACAATGGAATTGTATATGAGAATGGATAAATGCAAAAGGGAAATGAACGGGAAAATGGGTAAAGAAAAGGGTAATGAACATTAGTAATGTATATGTGCATGTAAGAAAAAGTAATTATGGAATCTTGATAAGAGAAATAGAAAGGGGTAAAAAGATGGGTTGTGAAATGGACTTGTATATGTTGTATGCTATTATTTTACTAATTGTGTTTGGCCTAGTGGATTTATTATGATTATATGGAAACTGCAATTTTATTTCATTGTGCAATGCTCACTCCCTTACTATCATTACAGGTACAGAGATTGAGCTTGCACAGCCCCCGGCCGAGCAGGAGTGCTCTCCCTCACAGGGAGAGTAGGGTTATGGGGATTAGACATGATCTTTTGATTTTTAGCCTCCATATATTGGGATGTATATGAGCTATATTTGTTTTCTTTTGGGAGAGGCTAGGATAGTTCTTTTGTGCAGGGTTTATTATTCTTTTTGAGCATAGTTGTTGTTATGGTCTCTTGAGCCACATACTTTATACTTTGCTGGCACTCTGACAAACTCTGTTTTTACACTTGAGCCCAAGGGGCAACTATGCGATGCTATATATATTTATATGTGAGCCCTGCTGGCTCCTGTTGAATTCATATGAATGTGTTTAACAGGTTGAAGTTTTTGGAACGTCCGAAAAATAGGCAAAACTCCGTCCGTTTGACGGTTGATTTTATTAAATTAAAAAGAAATTTTTAAGTTCTTATTTTTATGATTTGGGAATTAAGGGTAGAAATCATTAGGGTGTTACACATATCTTATTCTCACTCATTATTTCTTTCTCATTGTGTCTTTATTTTCAATTCCCCTTCCTTTCTCAACTTATTCTTGTCACTTTAATTTCTCAACCAGGACGTAACAAACGTCCATCAAAAGGTTATCATTATTGACCAACAATACTTAATTTCAAATTGCTTAATTAAGTGAATAAATAAATAAATAAATAATTGAAGGCATGCTATCAATCACACAAACATCACACAACAACAATGTGGTCTTCGTCACCTTCGTATAAGTGGCCACACAATCAAACAATTGCCACTATACTACTGACTCCGAACCACTTGGTTCCGATCTTTGAGATGATACGGAACGTCCTAATATATCACCTAACTACCACGGTGTCTTAGGAAAGCTTCTCTCTCACCTGAGGTCCAGCAACGTAATGCGTACCGTCTCCTCGAATCCTTTTTGGTTGCCGGCTGCCGACTGCCCCCAGTCTCTTTTCTACATCATTCCTCATATTAAATAAAACATTTTACGTTATTATCTCATTTGAGAAAATCTTTTCTTAGTTTAATACTTGTCTTTTCTTTGTTGGAAAAACTTTGGGAAATAGACTCACAATCGATCATGACTTGAAAATTTGGCTTTAATTCATATGAAAACATTTTCAAACATAAAAAGCACGTCCAAGTAATTCTGGACAGCATATTAGTTTTACAGGATTGCTTTAATAAAACTCCGAAAATATTGTAAAAATACTCTTTGCTTTAAATAACTTATTAACTTAAAATTAACACTTTAAAATTCAAGTTTTATCATAAAACAACTTAGGACAGCCATGAACACCCCAGGACATTCAAACGAATCATACTACATACGGCCACAAACAACATTTTGGCATGCAAGCATTCATAAATCAAACGTAGTCAAATTTCAAACCAACACACCACTATTCACCCTAAACAATTTACATCCTTCTCAAGACTCACCATGCATATTTTATTTCATGCAAATTAAACTTTCTAAACCTATTTAAACTACACATCCGAATAAAAGCAAAGAAAATGAATCAAACATCACAATCCAAATCCACATAAATCAACTTAGTTCTTTTTAAGCATTTAAATTCCATTATCTTTTAATCCTAACCGAAAACACATAAGCACACACACTCACACATATATTCATTCAAACACAACACTCAATTAATTCAAGTTATTTTATTGGAAAAGAGATCCTAGACTAGCTAACATGAATAGGCCGAATACAATTATGACATGCACAAGGAACATGAATCAAAAATCTTGTTTTCTTATTTTCTTTATGAAAACCGTGAGTTGCACTAGAAGATGTAGCAAACCAAAAGTTAATTTCTTAATACAATAAAATCAAGAAGTATGTTAAGGTCTTTATCCTTTTAGAAAGACACGTGCATGCACCTACAAATCTCTAGGTGAGACAATTTTCAACATGCATGTAAGAAAAATAATGATCTAGTATGATTTCCTATTCTACCTAGACTTGACCGATTGGTGACACGCAAGAGGGCAAGGTCTTTAAATTTTATTTTCTACATGCAAACACCTAAATTCATAGATCATATCATGCAAGACATAGAAGCATCATCAAACATCAACCGAATCATCATCATCACACACACAAGAATCTTGATTCAAACTAAAATTATTTTCAAAGTTTGTTAAGCTTAATTTCCTTTGAAAACCGTGACATGCATACAAGAAATCAAGACTTTACATACAAGATTCAAGTTTCATGTTTTCTCAAAAATTAAGCATGGATCAAGACATGCAAAAGAAGATCAAAGCAAAATCATAAACTTAAACTCAAATCTACAAGCAAACAGTGAAGAATAAGCTAGAAATTAATTTTTTTTAAACATGAAATTACTTAGATCAAATTAAAAACATCAAGACCTATTTCTTCTACTCATGGCCGAATCCTTTAGTCCTTGATTTGGTGATTTACAAGTTCATTCATTCATAAAAATCCAAGATCAAAGTATAAAGAGAACATGCAAAGAAGAATAAGGATTATAAGGCCACAAAATCAACATGCATGAGGAAATCCATACAATTTATGAACTTAAAACACGATTTCAAGTAAAACCGTGATGAAGAAAATTCACAAGCAAGAGACCAAAACTTTTTCACATCCACATTCAAGATCAAGGCATAAAAATAACATGCAAGACACTTAAACCTCAATGATCACTAAAATTAATTACATGCATCACAAAACTAAATCAAAGTCCAAAATAAAGTCCTTTACAACGTCAAATGATTAAATCAAAACTCTTTCTACCTTAGTTCCTAATCTTAAATCTTCAACTCTCTCTTCTCCCCCTATTGAGTTTGCCTCGGTCTCTCTCCTTCTAGGGTTAAGGGGTAGTTTTCTCCTTGATCTTTGATGAAGAAAATGGTTGAGGAAGGAATTGAAGAAGTTTGGGTTAAGAGCTGTAGGATTTTCACTCTTCTTCTTCTCTTCTCCTCACGCGGTCTCACTCTTTCTTTCTATGAGTCTCAAGAGTTTGATGGTACTCTTGAGAGCAAGTGTGTTGGTGTTTGTTGTGGAGGTGAAAAATGAATCCAAACCAACACTCCTCACACGGTTTTAAGAGTAAGGCAAGGGTGTGGAAATTTCCTTTTCTAGCCTTGGTTCAATGTGGAAGCTTAAGGGCAAATTGGTCTAGGCATATTGTTGCATGGGAGGGGTCCTATCGTGGGAGACAAGGGTGAAGGAAAAGTCTTCCCTAGGCTTCATGACTCACCTCTCCTACTCTCTTCCTATTTTCTATTTAATTTTCATTTTCTTAATGCATAAGGAAATTGCCCCTTCTTGGTCTTTCTAGTCCTAACGTGGCTGAATCACACACACACACATGCACATATGATTTTATTTTCATCACACATAGCACAGACTCATGCTTACACTTAACACACATATAAGCATCACACAATTGACATCTTTAGGGCATCATATCCATACGACATACACACACATATATATATATAAATTCACACATTCATGCATCACACCTTACTCATGCACATTCTATACATTTACACATGCATTATATTCTTTCCCCATAATTAAATTCTCATATAGTCCTAAGCATGCATACCAAAACCGTACATACACCAAAATAAATCACAAACATTTTATAAAAACATCAAGCATATAAATTTTTTTTCTTCAAAAACTTAATTTCTAAACTTTAGATATCACTTTAGAAAATCATTTCTCTAAAAATCATTCATTATCTTGAAAACGTGAATTTAAGGAAAATCGTTTTAGAAATTACTCTTTCAAAACTTCTCTTTAATTATTTTTTTTAAAGAAAAGAATTTCTTTAGTGTTTTACTTTAATATGAGGAATTTACGGGGTGTTACATTCTCCCCAACTTAAAGATTTCTCGTCCCCGAGAAATACATTGTGGATTGGGCAGCAGGGCACTAACATTCTCATGTTATTCTGATGTTCCTCGTTAACCTCCTTCAGGTGGAGAGATTCCACTCGTACCGTCACTTGCGTGTCGAGTCGGGTTAAGTTCAACGGACTAACCGAAGAAGATGCCGCTTCCTTGGCTGGTCGTTGTCACAGAAAGTCCAACCATTGGTACGGACTTGAGGGGATTCAAACAAACAAGCATTCACACATCTCCAAAAGTATAGAGTTTTCACCTAAAAATCCTTAAATATTCACTACCCTCTACAACTCGGGTTCCTACTACTTCACAACAATCACTCCTTCCTCCAATTCTCCTTCTAGTTCTAGGGTTCTCGTCTATCATTTTCTAGCTTAAGGAAAATCCTATTACCACTTAGACTTCTCCCTTGATCATCTCATTTCCTAATTAGGGTGTAAGGCAATCCTAATTCTCAAATTTCTCCTGAAAATTCCTCTAAAGACCAATAACATACACCTCTTCTCCTCCTTGTGGCTCCCCAACTTTGATTTAACTTATAACTACCTCACGGTAATCGTACGACTTTACTTAACTTAAACTACTCAACCTGAATTATTTGGGTAAATAGGGTACTTTAGCTCCGCAATTCGGACTAGAGAGTCTTATATAGGATGGTTAAGGCCACAATGTGATAGGGGTTCATGAAGGAAAAGTTCGAATCTTAACAACGAGAATTGGTTTGTTGAAGCAATTCATCAAACATGAGGATTCAGAGGTAACAAACTACATTCCTAAGGGTAATAGCTATCCTTGTGTAAAGGGATGCTAAGGTTAACAAGTTTAAGTCTTACGAATACTATTGGAACATCAAAAGTGTAAGGGTCTTAGTCTTAGAATCTATTCACTGTCTACTTTTAGTCTACGTTTCTTCAAACTACAGGATGAACAGGTTCCTTAAACTACAATCCAAATCTCACATCCTAAAAATATGAGAACCTAAACTTATGCTCCTAGTCTTATACTAACAAACACACAGAGTAACGTAACCAAAGCATGTAAGCGCATGCTTAAGGCCACTAAGGATTACCATAAGCTCTGATACCATTCTGTAACAGCCCGATTTTCGTAAGCCAAAAATATTTACTTTTACTTATCAAAGTTACAAAAATTGAGGCCAGATTTTTTTTTTGTAAAACATTGTTGACATGTTTGAAAACATTATTGGAAAGTCCTTGGTGTTCTCAACACCCTTTTAGAAACCGAGTTGTTACTAAAACTGATCTTTACTCACTTAGGTTTCCAAAACACTTATTAAGAAAACATTTAGGTTTCATATGGAAATAGTTCTTTGCATTCCACCAAAAGAAATCATTAGACATTTCTCATGAAGATGTAAAAAGTCGGGCATGCATTAGAATAAGTTAAGTTACATCAAGGGATCATTACTCAGGTAATCCTTCACACACACACACCTACCACAATCTAGAATAACCATGCTAATCTTGAGCCACTCTATTGAAGGCAATCGGGTGGAGGTCCTTCTTTTTCTTGGATTCCCTTGTTGCCTTTAAAGAAGATGTCGTTCCTATTACTGTTCCAGCGGTACTGTTGGACTCCAACTTCTCTCCGTCTTTGGTGGTATAATTCCACTGTTTCTCGTATCGTGCCTTCTCTTTGTAGTTCTTATACCCTCGCACAGTGACTTGCCTCAAGTGAGGCCCCAGATCAGCTCCACTCAGTTGATGTTCCGGGTCGGGTATCACAATCTGAGTATGGCCAGTCCATACCCAGCTGCTTGGGGTACGCTTCCAACCTCTTCCATGCTTACTCCAAGTAGTGATGTCCATGCATCACTCCATCTGCCCGTTGAAATACCAGCAACACCGATATGCCAACGAGCAGGAGAGAGTAAGCGTTCCGAACGACGGGTCGTCGACGGTGTGGAATTACGATAGGCAAGATAGAAGAACAGCACACACATAATAAAACACACAAGCACGCCACAATCAAGCATGTAATCACAATATTAACAGTCTTATCATCATCATTCTTTTCTTCAAAAACTTAATTTCTAAGCTTTAGATATCACTTTAGAAAATCATTTCTCTAAAAATCATTCATTATCTTGAAAACTTGAATTTAATGAAAATCGTTTTAGAAATTACTCTTTCAAAACTTCTCTTTAATTATCTTTTTTAAAGAAAATAATTTCTTTAGTGTTTTACTTTAATATGAGGAATTTACGGGGTGTTACATATGCTTTATGTAAAACATTTTAAATACATATTTTAAATAAATATTTGGTATATAGTTAACAATAAAAGTACCTTGGGTGAGTTCATTCGTCGCTCTGCATGCTCCCAGGACAGTCTGCAGCACGGTGTCCCGACTGTCCGCAGTGATAACAAAGACCCTCCTTCCTGAGTTGGTTCATAGGCCAACACAACCGTTTGTGAGATTTCCCACAGTGAGAACATAAGGGCCTAGCAGTTGGGATAGCCACATTATGGTCCGCATCCCTGGGAGCCATTGCCATAGCATTAATATCGGCATATGGGTCTGGTTCTTGCGTTGGTCCTTCTCCCCTGGTAGAACTTCCAGCACCCTGCCAACTCCTGCTTCTTTTCTCCAGCATCTCCCGTTTCAATCCTTTTTCATAAGTGCTAGCCATGTTTACCAGGTCGGACAAGTTCGCAACATTCTGATACTGAAAGGCAATTTTAATCTCAGTGCGAAGCTCGTCCTCAAACTTAATGCACTTAGTCCTTTCATCAGCATCCCTGTAGCTTCCGGCATATCAGATGAGATCCTCAAAATGTGCAGCATACTCTCCAACACTCAGGTTCCCTTGTTTCAGGGTCAAGAACGCCAGCTCTTTTTCTCGGCGGACATCTTCCGGGAAATACTTCCCTAAGAACCTGATTTTGAACACATCCCAAGTGATTTCCTGGTTTGCGATCTCCTTTTCCCTTCGTACACGTTCCCACCAATACTCAGCTTCTCCAGTGAGCATGTACGACGTCAAAGGGACTATCTGCTCCGCGGGCGGTGACATGGTGCGGAAAATCTTCTCCAATTCTTGGAGCCATCTCTGTGCTGCGTCAGGATTGTAGCCACCTTCAAACTTGGGCGGATCATTCTGCCTGAACCTAGCTAGCCAATCAATGTCGATTGGGTTTGGTGGTTGCTGGAGTGCGGCTGCTGCTGCTGCTACGGCTGTTGCTACTGTTTCGGCCTGATTCTGGTTCATTTGGACCAGATTCTCAAGTATCGCGGCCATCCTATCATCACGAGTAGGTCTCCGAGGCATGGTGACCGAGTTCTGGAAAAAGAACACGTTATTCCACAATTAACGAAAAACTATTAAATTAAGTGTACCTATTTATCTATTCTAAGACTTGACACTAACATTTGGTCACTCGCTTGGTGAGTAAACCATAGGAGTTGTGATTCCAAACTCCAAGGCCGAGGGAAACTGCTTTGATACCATAAATGTAACATCCTCACTTTTATTAGTTAATTTTAAATTTTAATAAAATCAGAGTTTGAAAATTCATTTTAGAATTTGATTTCTTTTAAAAGGTTTTTCGAAAATCCGGCAGAGTTTCCTCTGTTTTTCGGACTTCCCAAAAATTCTCTTCTTAAAACCCGTCAGTCCAGAATATTTAAAAACTTAAAACATAATAGTTCAATAACCAGATCAGATCCTAAGGCCCAATTAGTACCAGTTCCAGGGCATATAACTACACATATTATAAATTACAAAAAAAATAACAGTTTTTAATATAATAAAATCCACTCGGGGTATCACAATTTCACTCCACGTGGTGGAGAGTTTCCAGTTTGGCCCGCAACAATGTAAGCTCCGCTTCCGTACCTGTAAAATTATATCAAGAAGGGTATCATTACACAGAACTTAAAAAGATAAATCCTAAAAGAAGACATAGCAAATAACTAAGCCTATATAATTATTAATACATTTTATTCATAGTTATTCACATAATTAATCTCTTTTAGTTCTTCACTTATTCTCACATTCTTTTTAATTATTGATCTTTTAACAGGTCTCTTACTATTTCTACATTCACTTTTCTTTTCTTTTTCTTCTTCTCTTCCTTATCCTTTTCTTTTTCCTTTTCTTTATCTTTTCCTTTTTCCTTTTCTTTATCTTTTCCTTTTTCCTTATGACTGAGTCCAACAGACCATCAGCCCTTTATCTTTTCTTTATGACTGAGTCCAAAAGACCATCAGCCGTTTTCCTTTAGGTGACTGAGTCCAAAAGACCATCAGCCGTTTTCTTTCTATATGACTGAGTCCAAAAGACCATCAGCCGTTTTCCTCTGTATGACTGAGTCCAAAAGACCATCAGCCGTTTTCCTTTTCTTATGACTGAGTCCAACAGACCATCAGCCGTTTATCTTTTATCATGACTGAGTCCAACAGACCATCAGCCGTTCATCTTTTATCATGACTGAGTCCAACAGACCATCAGCCGTTCATCTTTTATCATGACTGAGTCCAACAGACATATTCTTTCTTAATTATTTCTCTTTTCTCTTCTTATAATTTAAGTATTTCTTTTATACTTGTCTCAATATTTTGATCTTTATTTTCGTTTATGACTTATCACATTTTCTACTTTACTCTTTTTCTTTTTACTAATTACTCTAGCTCTTATCCAACTTTACTTTGTGGCTTATCATCCTAATGTTTATTTTGCCTCTATTTTGGTATTTCTCTTTCTTTTCCTCTTTCTACTATTAATTATCCTAATGTCTAACTAACTCTACATAGCTTTAGTATAGTCATTATATTTTAAATTCCCGTTTGCAAATTCTTAATTAACTCTATGATTCCTCTCTCTCACACTGTTATTTACGTATTCACTCATTTTCCCCATAATAGTACTGTACTCTATTTATCTACCGCTTTTACATTCCCTCTCCTTGTATTATTATCTTTTCATTGAATTCTTTACTTATTACCTACTTGTATTTAAAATTTAGTTTAGTATTTTGTTTTCATTCCATTATTACCCGACAACTCTTAACTAAGTCCCCTCCGCGCTTCCTTATGGTTTTCGTATTTTAACTCCTCTTTTACCTTACATTTAGTTTTAATAACCTTTCTCTCCTCGCCTATCACAATTACCCTATATCCTTTTTACTCTCACGTTTCTTTGGTTCTCCCTAAAAATCTCCTTAGTTATATTTTATACTTTTCTACATTTTCAGTCTATATTAATTCTTTTAGTATTCTAAATACACTTGTAAGCCCTTTACTCTTCAATCATACCTACAAAACAATCATGCTTTGCTTTTTGGTATCCAAATGGTTTTGGATCCATTTTTGTTAGTTAAGGGAATCTCACCCTTCTTAACCCAAACAAACTTTCCTTTAGGTATACCATGCACTTTAATATAACACACATTTGAAGTATGTCCATGAGTACCACAATAGAAACATGTTGGTGCATTTAAAAAATCAACTTTAGAAAAATCAACAACATTTCTATGAGAATTACTCTTAGCATTAGTATAACCCAAACCAAACTTGTTTGAATTTCCTCTTTGAAAATTTAACAATGTGCACAATTTAATATCACCACTTGTGAAACTTGCAAGCTTATTTTTCAAAATAGCATTTTCATCTTTAAGCAACTTGCAATTCTCACAATCAACCACAATATTCAATCTACTAGCACAATCACAAGAAGAACTAGCATAAATGAGATCAAGGGTTTCATTTTCAAGATTAAGCTCATCAACTTGTTTTTGAAGTTCTAAAATCTCTTTTTGATGTTTCAAAATGAGCTTCTTTCTTTCAATGTTTTTCGAAACTAGTTTTTCAAGTTGTTCATGCATTTCTTCATAAGCATTATAAAACAATTCATATTTAGAAGAAATTTCGGATTTAGTATGACTTACATTGCTATCCTCGCTTTGTTCACTTGATTCATCATTTAAACTTTCCTCTTCATTGACTTGAACAAGCAAGTTGAGATTAGCAACTTCTTCATCATCCGACGAACTACTCGATGTGCTTTTCTTCTCTTCTACATCACTATCCCAAACTATATATGCCCTTTTGTGTTTTGAATTTTTCTTGTCTTTCTCCTTCTTCTTGAGATACCTAGAGCATGAGTACCGGGTTTTCCACATTCATGGCAATAATGAGATACAACAATATGCTCTATGATAGTGAAGCAGAAGTTTCTCTAGAAGTTACTTATCCAATAATGAGTTTTGTTCTTCAAAAGATATGAACGATGAAAATCAGAAAACTTGAGAAGAAGAAGAAGAGAGAAACGTGCAGACCAGAAAGAATGAATGAAAAAATAATCGTTGTTTGAATGTTGGAGTGATTTTGATTTAAAAAGAAAAACCATTTAGAATCAAAAAGATTTTTAATAAGTAAAACAAAATCAAAATACAATAAAATAAGATTTGAAATAAGTTTTAAAATCAAAACTAAATCAAAATGATTTACGAAATAAAATAAAGATTTGATTCTTAAAACCAAAAAGGAAATAATTCAAATTTAAAATCATTTTCGAATTTTATAAAATAAATCAGAATCTTTTATATAAAAACAAATCAGGAAATAATCAAAATGATTCTGACACGTTTTTCAATAAAACATGAAGTAATCGATTACTTTCTGAAGGTAATCGATTATTCCTTCAAAAATAGAAATTCTTAAATTCATTTGAAAACCATGTAACCGATTAAGCTAACAATAGTTAATCGATTACACCACTCCTGTTCATTGTATGATGCAACTCATAATAATCGATTACACTAGGGAGTTAATCGATTACTGAGCCTCTGTTATGCATATGATGCAACATCATGTAATCGATTACCACAAAGCTTGTAATCGATTACTAAGCCTCTGAAAAATATATGATGCAACAATTATAATCGATTACTTGACTAATGTAATCGATTACTTTCATAAGAAAGTAACTGATTAACAAGATTCAGTTAATCGATTACAACCTCTCTGATTTTTCTATGGTGCAACAAAGTTAATCGATTACTTGAGAAGATAATCGATTACTCTCTTTTGCAAACATACAAATATACAGAGTTTTGTAACATCAATTATTTTTACTCCGATTAAATGAAGAAAACATTTTTATATGCAAAAACACGTTTTTCTTCTTCTCTCCTAAAATGAAAAACTTATTGGCTTTGTAACTCTTAAAGAAACAAATACTTCATTACCTTACATTTGAACTAAGGAGAAGGCTTCTAATCTATGCTTGCTTGAGTCTTCATACTTGAATGACACTTGCACTTGTGAGCTTGAACTTGAGTTGGCTTGTTATCATTAAAAAATATATTTGAGATCAACTTGAAGTCCATAGAGAGTTTGAAGCATGTCTTCCAACTAGCTTGACTTCCAACACTCCCCTTTTTTGATGATGACAAACAACCATTCTGATATGCTCTTTAATATCTGCATCACAAGTGTTATACAAGCAATATATATATATATATATATATAAAGTAAAAGAACCTTCCTTAGAACACTAAATACAGGAAATATAATAAATCAATTCATCTCCCCCTGTATGGATGCATAGATAACATATATCATTTTGAAAATTTGCATCCTTCAGAGTCTCTCCCCCTGAGTAAATCAATCACTATATTAGAATATCTCTCCCCCTTTTGTAATCATCAAAAAGATGTGTTATCTCCCCCTGAAACACTAAGAAGATGCACCAATAATAACAAGAGAGATAAACAGACTCACATACTCAAAAGAGGTGAGAGGCAGAAGTTAAACCAATTTCTCTACGAATGAAAAAGAAATTTTCTTTTGGAAGCGGTTTCGTAAAGATATCAGCCAACTGCCACGAAGTATCAACATACTCAATAATACAATCACCCTTTTGAATATGATCACGAATAAAATGGTGTCGAATCTCTATATGCTTCGTGCGAGAATGTTGCACTGGGTTTTTGGTAATACTAATAGCACTGGTATTATCACATTTTATGGGAATGTGATCTAAACTTACACCAAAGTCTAGGAGTTGCTGTTTTAACCATAAAATTTGCGCACAACAACTACCGCGGCGACATATTCAGCCTCAGCTGTAGATAGGGCCACACTAGACTGTTTCTTGCTAGCCCATGATACCAACGAATTGCCAAGAAGATGACAAGTGCCGCTAGTGCTTTTTATATCCACTTTGAAGGCAGCAAAGTCTGAATCAGAATACCCAACAAGATTACACGAAGAACCTTTGGGGTACCATAAACCCATATCAGTTGTACCAGACAAATATTTCATTATACGTTTGGCAGCAACCATGAGCGTTTCTTTAGGATTCGACTGAAAACGGGCACAAAGACACACACTAAACATTATATCCGGCCTACTTGCCGTTAAATAGAGAAGGGATCCGATTATACATCGATACGTTGTAATTTCTACGGATTTACCTCCTTCATCTTTGTCCAAGTAGAAGGATGTGCTTATCGGTGTTGCTACTGCCTTGGCCTTATCCATACCAAATCTTTTCAGTAATTCCTTGTAGTACTTTGTTTGGCTAATGAAAATCCCATCCTTTGGTTGCTTTATTTGTAATCCCAAGAAAAAGTTCAGCTCGTCATTGTAACATCCTGAAAATTAATATTAAATATAATAACTTTAGATATATACATATATATATATAAATATTTATTTAAGGGTAGGATTAAGCCGTAGAAGTTGTATAAGGGTAGTGGGGAAGTAAGAAGCATAGGTCGACCTAGCATGTAGATATAGGACCTCGGACCGATCCTGGCCGAGCTAAATGGGGTCAGACGCGGAACCTGTTGTCAAGCTCGGATTAGCCGACCTCAGTGCACCTCACATTATCATCCGAGAAGGAAGCTCGGACTACTATTGTTCCTCTATACCGAGCCGACATATCCTAGCTCCTCCGTGACAGCTCATGTTGAGCTGTTGGCCCATTGGGTTTCACACCATCCGTACAATTACTATCATTCACTTTATGTCACTATCATTCACTTTATGTCACTATCATTCACTTTATGTCACTATCATTGCTTTATGTCCTTTTCAAGTCACTATTCATGGTTTCCTTTAGAAGCCAATGAATCCTATCCACATGTTTTGACTTCTCAAAGAAGCCTCCAATGAGAGCCACACAAATATTTCCCCTAAATGAATAAAAGAGAATCAACATACACAACACAACACTTCTCACTTTCACTCTCTTTCTCCCTACGTCTCTCTCTCTCTCATTTTCTCTGAAATCCAGCACCAACAAAACCCAACCTATTTTCTTTCTCCCTCTTTTCTCACGAACTTTCCCTCTCTTCCACCAAGATATACCAACCGAAAACCCTCCTCCTTGCCGTCTTCTTCCTGTCTCGGAGCCCTTGGACCACCGTGGTGTTGCGTGTGCAGCTTGGAGGGAAGGATCCAAGAGGTGTGAAGCTCACAAGGTCAAGCATCAAGAAAACCATTCTCAAACTCTCAACTCTTATCTCTCACGGTTTGAGGTAAGGAGTGAGTGTTACCTCTACTTGAGTTTGGGTTTCTAGGGTGTTCATAAAGGGTACTAAGAGTGGGTGTTAGATTAGGGAATGGATATAGGTTAATGTTAGAAAGGAAATGGTAAAAAGGGTAAAGGGAACCAATGAATGAACTAGAAACATGGATTTTAGGTGAAGAGGGAACATTACTTTCAGTTATATGCTATATTTTACAAGATGGATTCGTTAAATGTTTTATCCGTATTGTTGTTGTGGTACAAGTGTTGTTGCCATTGTGTAAATGTTTATGAGTTGTGAATATTTGCTGTTATGTGGGAGAGACCCAACTCGATAACCGAGATCAGGAGTTTCCTCGGTTTTGTAGGGTACTACAGGAGATTCATTGAAGGATTTTCTAAACTGGCTCTACCGTTAACTTCGCTAACCAGGAAGGATGCACCTTACCAATGGTCCGAGGAGTGCGAACAGAGCTTTCAAGAGCTAAAGAAAAGGTTGACGAGTTCGCCCATGTTGATTTTGCCCGATCCGACCAAAGCCTTTGACGTGTTTTGTGAAGCCTCAAAGCAGGGTCTCGGCTGTGTGTTGATGCAACAAGGAAAAGTGGTGGCTTATGCCTCTAGACAGCTTCGGCAACACGAACAGAATTACCCCACGCATGATCTCGAATTGGCAGCTGTGGTGTTCGCCCTTAAGATTTGGAGACACTACCTGTATGGCACAAAATTCGAGGTGTTCAGTGACCACAAGAGTCTCAGCTACCTGTTCGACCAGAAGGAACTGAACATGAGGCAGCGCAGATGGGTAGAATTTTTGAAAGATTACGATTTCAACTTGCACTATCATCCCGGAAAAGCCAACATTGTGGCCGACGCCCTAAGCAGAAAAAGCCTTCATCTGAGCAATATGATGGTCCGAGAGATGCAATTGATGCAGGAGTTCAGCGATCTTAACCTCGGCATACAGAAGAAGGAAAATAGTGTTGTACTGGAAATGCTGCAAGTAACCAATGATTTTGTGGGTTTCATCAAGGAAAGACAGGCTGCCGACCTAGAACTCCAGAAGCTACTAGAAAGAGCAGGAGACAAGGATGAACCCGACTTCACTAAAGGACCCGATGGTCTCGTACGATTTCGGGGCCGAGTTTGCATTCCCCTGGATTTTGAAGTCCGAAGAGAGTTAATGGAAGAGGCTCATAAAACGAAGATGAGTCTTCACCCAGGAGCCACAAAGATGTACCAGGATCTGAAGAGGTTATTTTGGTGGCCGAAGTTGAAGACCGATGTGGCAGATTATGTGTCTCGGTGTTTAACATGCCAGAAAGCCAAGATCGAGCATCAGAAACCAGGAGGATTACTCAGATCTTTGGAGATTCCGCAATGGAAGTGGGACAACATTTCGATGGATTTTGTGTCGGGTCTACCAAGAACAAGATCAAGTCATGAAGCTATTTGGGTTGTGGTGGACCGACTGACAAAGTGTGCCCATTTCCTGCCGATTAACATGAATTACAGTCTAGAGAAGCTGACGCAATTGTACGTAAAGGACATTGTTCGGCTTCACGGTGTTCCGAGCAGCATAGTGTCGGACCGTGATCCTCACTTCTTATCCCGATTTTGGCAAAGTTTGCAGCAAGCCATGGGTACAAAGTTGAGGTTTAGCACAGCTTATCATCCTCAGACCGACGGGCAATCCGAGCGCACCATTCAGACCCTTGAGGACTTGTTGATGACATGTGTGCTTGAACAGTCGGAAAGTTGGGAAGCACTTCTGCCCTTGGTCGAATTCACCTACAACAACAGTTTCCATTCAAGTATCGGAATGGCTCCTTTTGAAGCATTGTATGGTCGGAAATGTCGGACGCCGCTATGCTGGTTCCAGATAGGAGAAAACTTGTTGATTGGTCCTGACATTGTTCATGAGACGACCGAGAAGATCGGAATGATACAAGGAAAGATGAAAGCAGCTCAGGACCGACAAAAGAGCTATTCCGACAAGAGAAGGAAACCCTTGAACTTCATCGAGGGAGATCATGTATTCCTTCGGGTATCCCCTGTAACAGGTGTCGGCCGAGCTATCAAATCAAGGAAGTTGACCCCTAGGTTTGTCGGACCGTACCAGATATCGGAGAAGGTCGGACCAGTAGCTTACAAAATTGCTCTACCTCCACACTTGTCTAAACTCCATGATGTGTTCCATGTATCGCAACTTAGGAGGTACATTCATGACCCCTCACATGTGATAGCAGTGGACAAGCTGCGCTAAAGGATAACCTGACCTTCGAAGTTCTTCCAGTCCGAGTTGAGGACAAACAAGTCAGACGGCTCAGAGGGAAGGAAATCTCCTTGGTTAAGGTCGTCTGGAATCGGAATGATGTGGAGGAAGCTACTTAGGAACTCGAGGAGAAAATGAAGCAGTCATATCCACAACTGTTCAATACCGACTAAATTTCGAGGACGAAATTCCTGTAAGTGGGAGAGGAATGTAACATCCTGAAAATTAATATTAAATATAATAACTTTAGATATATACATATATATATAGTATATAAATATTTATTTAAGGGTAGGATTAAGCCGTAGAAGTTGTATAAGGGTAGTGGGGTAGTAAGAAGCATAGGCCGACCTAGCATGTAGATATAGGACCTCGGACCGATCCCGGCCGAGCTAAATGGGGTCAGACGCGGAACCTGTTGTCAAGCTCGGATTAGCCGACCTCAGCGCACCTCATATTATCATCCGAGAAGGAAGCTCGGACTACTGCTGTTCCTCTATACCGAGCCGACATATCCCAGCTTCTCCGTGACAGCTCATGTTGAGCTGTTGGCCCATTGGGTTTCGCACCATCCGTACAATGTACTATCATTCACTTTATGTCACTATCATTCACTTTATGTCACTATCATTGCTTTATGTCCTTTTCAAGTCTCTATTCATGGCTTCCTTTAGAAGCCAATGAATCCTATCCACATGTTTTGACTTCTCGAAGAAGCCTCCAATGAGAGCCACACAAATATTTCCCCTAAATGAATAAAAGAGAATCAACATACACAACACAACACTTCTCACTTTCACTCTCTTTCTCCCTACGTCTCTCTCTCATTTTCTCTGAAATCCAGCACCAACAAAACCCAACCTATTTTCTTTCTCCCTCTTTTCTCACGAACATTCCCTCCCTTCCACCAAGATCTACCAACCGGAAACCCTCCTCCTTGCCGTCTTCTTCCTGTCTCGGAGCCCTTGGACCGCCGTGGTGTTGCGTGTGCAGCTTGGAGGGAAGGATCCAAGAGGTGTGAAGCTCACAAGGTCAAGCATCAAGAAACCCATTCTCAAACTCTCAACTCTTATCTCTCACGGTTTGAGGTAAGGATTGAGTGTTACCTCTACTTGAGTTTGGGTTTCTAGGGTGTTCATAAAGGGTACTAAGAGTGGGTGTTAGATTAGGGAATGGATATAGGTTAATGTTAGAAAGGAAATGGTAAAAAGGGTAAAGGGAACCAATGAATGAACTAGAAACATGGATTTTAGGTGAAGAGGGAACATTACTTTCGGTTATATGCTATATTTTACATGATGGATTGGTTAAATGTTTTATCCGTATTGTTTTTGTGGTACAAGTGTTGTTGCCATTGTGTAAATGTTTATGAGTTGTGAATATTTGTTGTTATGTCTGTGGCCGAGCTACGAGAGAGTGAATGTGGGTCCGAGGTGTGTTTAGATATGGAGAGTATAAGAGAATAAAGAAAAGGAATAGATGAGAGGGTGAGAATGGGAAGTGAGAAAATGATAACCAGGGAGAAACGAAGAGACAAATTAATAAGTTAGATAATGTGAAAGGTTAATGGAAAAGATAAGAGATGTTGAGCCGAGAGAGGCCGAGCTCAAAAGGAAAGGTTAAAAAGATAAGAGAAGCTTAAGAGATGTTGAGCCGAGAGAGGCCGAGCTAAAAGGAATGGTTAAAAAGACTAAGAGGAATTAAAGAGAAATGGTTGTGTGATCGGGTCATAGAAGACGCGTACTGGGTGCGTGCATTGATCGCGTCAGACGCATACTAGGTATGCGCAGCTGTAAGACGGGTACTGGTTACTCGCAGTTATGATTCACACAAGGTTCCGAGCACAGAATCGGTGGGATGTGTTCCTGGTCATAGCAGACGCGTACTGGGTGCGTGCATTGATCGCGTAAGACGCCGAGATGCGCCGCTGTAAGACGAGTACTGGGTGCTCGCAGTTATGAACACTCCTTACTCCATAGAATGATCGACGGTAGTGCTCCTGGTCATAGAAGACGCGTACTGGGTGCGTGCATTGTAACACCCCAATTTGGACATAGAATTTTCACTAAAAATTTGCGCCATTTTTTTATAACATTATCTAAGTCAATTCGGTTTAATTCTTTTACAAAAAGATTTTCATAAATACAATTTAATTCATTTGGTTTACAAAAATGTTTTGGTACTTAGACTTGCGTCATAAAATTCTATTCCCAAAAAGAGATGTTAACATCCAACACATTTCCAAAAACTCATTTTCTCAATGTCATATTTAGTCGATGGTTAACTTGCGGAAAAATAGTTTAATTACTTTAAAGAAACTTCTTTTATTTCATTTAAAATAATCCATATTACAACTGGGGTTACATTCGGGATAGAGTAATCATGTCCTACCCATCCAAAGATGGAATACAAAACAAAAACTATCCTAGACTATTAGTCTTCATCATTTTCCTCCACCGCAATTGTCTGGAATATTCTTTGATTGCTGCTTCTGCTTCCTCCTCGTATGTACGTCGTCTCGTGATCCTCTTTCGACTTGAGCAACCGCTACTCGAGATAGTACATGATCTGTCATCTGCGAACATTGTTCCCCAATGTCCACAGGAAAGGGAAATAGAGAGAGTAAGCACTTCCGAACGATATGAACGTCGACGGCGCGGGCTTACAATAGGGGAATATTAAGACCAAAAGGGTAATTATCATGAAACCATATCCATTATATTTAATTATCTTTAGGCTCTAAGTTTCATTTTCATAACCACCGGAAATTCAAGAGGGGGTACCACCACCGAGGCTCAAGGGTTTGGTAGCACACACGTTACATCTCCTCCATCATTCCAACCACATCCTAGTTCAGAAAGCAGATGGGACGCACAGGAACCCTAACCGTGCTGGCATCGATGTCGAAGGGTACGCACCAGAGAGTATTCAACAACCGAAGTAAAATCATTTCATCAATACAGTTTCCAAAATACAGCGACATCTAGCCCCATTCGGGTTCCCTCTCACCATCTAAGATTTGCTCAAGGGGGCGACAGTGTTATCTCTAGTTGATCGTGCAGTTCTTTGCTACGACATTGTCTACAACTGAGAGACAAGTCCTTGTAGTCTTGTCCCGCCTAGAGAAGCACTCGAGGCTTCTTGACGTTCACCGTCCTTGCCTTCCCCTATCGCAATCACCACTTGAAGAGATACCTACCTCCAAGATTACGGTATCTTTCCTCTCCACTACTTCAGTCTCAACGCATAGGTTTAGGAGAGGGTTCCTAAGTCTTTTAAGTCTTTTAAATCTTTTAAGTCTTTTAAGTCTCTTCTTAAACCTAAGTTTTTGGTCGACCCATTCTAAGCCTCGCTTCTAACGGGCCTCGACCTCTAAGGGAAACCTCAAACAACCTTCTACAGTACAGTGGATTCCACAAGACTTAGACCACGGCACAGTCATCCACGTGGCCAGTCACTTAAAGGGGATATTTAGTAAAGTTATTTTGTGCCGATTGCACCATCACTGTACACTAATATCGCTTTCGCAATTCCACATTATTCTTTAACCATTCTTATATTTCATAATAATATTTCCAAGATATGCCAAATCCTTCTCATAGAACGACCGATCGATAAACACAAAGAACTCTTCTCATAAGAACCACCGAACATTAATTATCTTTCCATAAGATGAACCATTATTTCCAAAATATAATATACAATTCAAAAATATACAACATGGCATAATCAATTATCAACCGACATACAATAAATATCGAGGAATCGTGTTTTTCGTATAAACGGCGGGATACACACTCAATTGCCGTTTTACTACTCGACCGATAGATTCCTAGTTCCGACCTTTGAGATGATACGGAACGTCCTAATATTACCCTACATGCCACTATGTCTTAAGAAGGTTTCTCTCTCACCTTGAGTTGAAGCTACCAACGTTAGTGTCCTCTTGCTTTAAAGTCATGTCACCCAAATCCGAACGAAAGCCTTTACCAAATAATATTTACAAAATAATTTCATAAATAACTACTCAATTACAAGTAAGCAAACCACAAGACCTATGTCCTTAACAACAATTTCCTTTATTACTTTTAGGAAATCCAAAAGACTTGAACCAAAACTTCCAATACTTAAAATAAATCATACTTTACAAAATCAAAACCTTTAAAATGTCAATGGAAATTTTTAGAACTAATTATTAAATCAAAAGAGATTATTAACTCAAAATCAACAACAACTACCACTCAAGGATTAACATAAGCCATTTAAAACAAATAACTTAAACTTGATGCAACCTTTTTAATCATTTGGACAGCCAAGAAACACATTTTTAAAATCAATACAAACACTTAACACATCAACAATCATTCTAAATTATGAACTCATTCACTTATCAAGTCAAAACAAGTTCTATTTTAAATATCATGCAACTATATAAAAATCTTCTCTGGACAGCAGCACGAATAAAGTTGCATTACTTCACAGACCCAAAAATTCATTCTTTTCAATTTCCTACTAAAAGATTTACATCCAAATTCTAAAAATGAAATTAAACTTAAGAAAGTAATGTTTTTTCCACACTTATTCAATTATGGGCAGCACTTAAATCATTTCAATTCACCTTAAATCTTATACTACTAAGGTAAATATAAAACAAATCTGGACAGCCGCTCAAACAAATTGCACTTACTCACAATTTTCATCAAATTAAAGTTCTAACCTCTATTTTCAAAGAACTAAGAATTATAACTCAAAAATACTCATAACTTATAAAAATAGTTACATATGGATTATTTAGAGAAGTATCGTATCACTTAGACAACAATATTTATAGCATACATTTACTTATCTAATAAAATACTATAACTTGCCTAAAAATTCTTAACATTATATTTTTACATCAAAATACAACCCACTTCTTATTTACTAAATTCAAACAATATGATAACCATACCCAAACGTACACACATACATTAAAATCATTTTTATAATTACTTAAATCAATTTATCAAATTGGACAGTATACAATACAAACTCAAAATCACTTTTACAAGACATTCCACAATTATCATACAAGCACCAGTAAGACAGCGTAAACAGCTAGAACATTTAGGCATACATTTACAAAGTCATTTTTATATTTCCTTTTTAACTCTATATATAAAAAGTTTTAGCATAAAATTCACATATTGATTTAATCCAAAACAATTTCTATCATTGGTGCCACACACTTTAGATTTTTAGACAGCATGTATACTTAAACTTAAAAATTCAATTTCTCTCAAACAGAAAATCGAAAACACATGCCGTTTCTTCCTAAATTCTTATTACAACTTCTACTATAATAAAATGACAAAATTAAACAAAATAAAATAGTTGCATCTGCTGTACAACCACAGAAAAGTTGCATTACTTCAATAAGTTCAAGTAAAACAATCCAAAACAATTATATACAATTCTAACTTATGCCAAAGACTTATAACTACAATTATTTCTAATAAAATATTACTTTTTCATTAATTCTAAATTCTGGACAGCAACTTAATATTTTTATTTAAATTACTTTAATCTCTCAAAAATACTTATTTCTATTGGTTTCTATATTACATTTGCACATATAAACAAAGTATCATTAACACTCTTAAAAATAATCATTTGGGATCTTGAATAAATAAATTTTTGAGATTAAAATTTAAATTTCCAGAATTAAAATGAAACTTTCAAAATTAATCTTTTCCATATAAACATGTAATATATTCCCTAAACATACTAAAACAATCATCAAATCAATTAGAAAAATTTAATTACTTGTATTCCTTTTTTTCTAAAATTCGACTAGCATATAGAAAAGTCAGAAAAATATTTTCAATTCCTAAAGCCTCTATATAATATAATTACATCATTACGTATACAAAAAAAAGATATTTAATCATTAATAAAATATAAAATAGATCTCTTTTAGAAAAATAATCATTTTTCCCAGCAAATAACATTTACAAACATATCAACCACATACTCATACAATTAATCAAAAATACATGTTCTTATAGGTTTATAACAACTACCATTTTTCCTATTTCTTTTAAACAATTTAATATAATTTAACTACAAACCATACAACAAACAAATTACAAAAATAATTTTTTTTAAAAAGGACCATAGGCCTCACGGCCTACTCATATTTTTTATATTTCCAAAAAATTTTATTTTTTATTCATTAACCTAATTCATTGTTCTTATGTAACTTAAATCCAAACAAAAGAAAATCAGATACAATCAAACAATGACAATTACATAAAAATTCCATAAATTACCATTCCATACACTTCAAGAACATTCCAAATTTCCAGAATTCACTTTATTTCCAAAAATCAATTTTAGTTCCTTTAAATCATTTTCATTTCATTTCTACTTTAAAGAAAAGTACTTATTTGTTTTCATTCTTTTTAGAGACTTAATTATAACTCAAATATACATGAAATAACAACAATCATCACACAATATACATACATACATACACACGGTCCATAAAAAGAAAGAAAAATAAAACCAAAATAAAAATTCATTTTAATACTTTATTCATCTCTATTCTCTTTTATTATATTAAACAACAACACAATACACATATTAAAATACACAAAATCAATCCTCAAATTTCTTAATGTATGCCACGGTTTATATATACATATTAGAAATTATTATTATTTTTTTCCATTGTTATTTACTTATTTCTTTTTCATTCCTTAAAACAAAGAACAAAACAATTAAAAGGACAATGAATAAAAACTTATTTGTTCACACAAAATTCTCTACAATTCTCATGTTCTAAGAATTAAAATAAACCCAGAAGTTAAATTACTCAAACTCATCAAAACTATTAGCCATCTTAAGAATTTAAGAAAAGGGGAGATAAATCCCTTTAAACACTCTTTTTGTGTCCCTTTTCTCATTCTTAATTCATATGACCTAAGAACAATTTCATATATTCAAAAATAACTTTAAAATGAAAAGGAAAATTTAGAACTTGACTATAGAAGAAGTTAGAAGTTTTTGTTCAATAATAACAACAAAACAACTAAAAAAATAACTTAAATAAACAAGTGATTTTGGGTTACCTCTACTCCTTAAGCTTTTTAGAAAACTTCAAGCAACAAAGCACTTCCTCCTTCCTTCCTTAGCTTACTCGACCCTCTCTCTCTATTTTCTCTTGGAATTTTATTTTTTTTTCTCTTATGAAACTATCAAGGTTTTGTGTGTGAAAAATATGGGAACTAATGCTCTCTATTTATAGGTGTTGAGGATGCATTTCCTCTCCATTTTTCACAGCAAATTCGTCCCCCTTCATCAAGTCTCATTCAAAAATATTCAAACACTACTTGGAACATGAACTAGCATTAAATGGGATTTTGTTGATTCCTAAAGCATTTTAATTCATGGTTTATTATCACAAACTTCAGAACTATTCTTCCCCTCTTTCCACCTTATTTTTGGACTGTACATGTATATTAAAATAAGAGAGAAAATTTTTCATTGGTTCATTGTGGAGGTGCCTACATAATTATCCAATCATTTTAACTATCAAAATTTGATTTTCTACCTACTGTACAAAATTTTTCGTAAATATTAAAATAAAAATTTTATTTTTATATATTAAGATTCTACATTTTCATACGATCATTTTCATATAAAGTTTATAATTTTTGGACTTACGGTTTGAAAATTATGAATTTTTGAAGTTCTAAGATTATTTCCTTCAAAAATACATTTTCTAAGCTTTTCAAATATTTTAAAATAATAAAATACGAAAATACATTTTATTTAAATGATAGTACATTATACAACTTCAGAAATGTATTTTTATTTTCAAAGTAAAATATACTTGAGTCAAAAGGTTATTTAATGCATTAAAACCATTCATTCAAAATTAAAACTCAAAAATCCGTTCACTTCTGTAGCAGTGATAAAATTTCGAAAAATATAAAATAAAAATCAAAGCTTTACATTTTCATAATCTAGATTTCGATACGATCGTTTTGACATATCATTTGTAATTTTTCGACGTACGGTTGAAAAGTTATGAATTTCTAAAGATAGGATATTCTAATCCATCAAAAGACAATTCATTTTCTAAAAATCATTTAAATCAAATACTTCACCTTAAAATATTTCATTTAAATAGGCTAGGGAAAACATTGGTATATATATAATATATACATATATGTCACGTATATAGATATACATATATTTATTTATATATATATATATTAAATCCAGACATCAAAATCAAGCATAATTTCCTAATTTCAATTATAAAATCACAAATAAATTGGGTAAAATTGTGGGTCTCACATGCATTGATCGCGTCAGACGCATACTGGGTATGTGCAGCTGTAAGACGGGTACTGGGTACTCGCAGTTATGGACACTCCGATATCCGACCTTAAATGGTGTAAGACATGCACTGGGTGTATGCATCCGAGAAGAGTAAAAGACTTCAAGCCATGTAAAAGTGGAATAATGAGTAATGAATCCGAGATAGAGATGGTGTACCGAGGTAAGAGAATAGTGGCCGAGAAGCTGAGTATAAGAATTAAGGAAAGGGTATAAAGGGAATTAGTAGGTTGTGCCGAGGTATAATTAATAGGTAATAGATAAACTGAGTAACGATGTGAGTCGAGCTAATTAATATTGTATGATGTGAACCGAGCTAAATGATGATGTATGCATGTGACATGTGGTTTGATTATTTGTTATTATTTGCTAACTGATTACTTGTGTTTGGCTTGGTAGTTCGGTATGGCATGTTAGAAACTACTTATTTAAGTTCTGTGTAATGCTCACCTCCTTACCATTTTTCAGGTACTGAGCCCGAGCAGACACAGTCCCCGGCCGAGCAGGTTCACTCTCCCTCACAGGGAGAGTAAGTCATTTAGAGTCGGATAGTTGGTTGGGTCTCGGCCAGTTGGGCCGAGCTAAAACATTGCTTTTGTATTTTTTTTGGCTTACCGAACTGGATGTACTTTCATTTATGCTTTCTGCTTTTGATGTATTAAAGACTTCCGCTTTATAACTCTGATGTTTTTGTTATTAATGGAAGGAACTATTATTTTGACAATGTATCTTTTCGTTTTCTTAAAAGAAATTTTAAATCCTAATCTTGGGGTTTTCTAAGGGTAATTATCATATAGGGTGTTACACCCATCATAGACATTTCGAACTCTTCCTGCATCATACTAGAAAATTCCTTGCAAAGGATTTCATTAGTAGCACCGAAAATAATGTCATCGACATAAATTTGAACTAAAAGAATGTCCTTTCCTTTCTTTTTAATAAAAATTGTGTTATCAACCTTCCCTCTTTCAAAATTATTTTCCAATAAAAATTTGCTAAGACGGTCGTACCACGCTCTAGGAGCTTGTTTCAAACCGTACAAAGCCTTTTTCAATTTAAAAACATAATCCGGGTGTTCATAATTTTCAAAGCCAGGAGGTTGACACACATAAACTTCTTCATTTATAAAACCATTAAGAAAGGCACTCTTTACTTCCATTTGATATAATTTAAAATCTAAAATGCATGCAAAAGCTAAAAGCAGTCTAATGGCTTCCAACCTAGCAACAGGGGCAAATGTTTCCTCATAATCTATCCCCTCTTCCTGGTTGTAACCTTGTGCAACTAACCTAGCTTTGTTTCGAACAATTAAACCAGCCTCATCAAGTTTATTTTTATAAATCCACTTAGTTCCAATAATCGGATGAGACTCAGGCCTAGGAACAAGTTCCCACACCTGATTTCTTTCGAACTGGTTTAATTCCTCTTGCATTGCCAAAAGCCAATGCTCATCAAGCATAGCCTCAGAATAATTCTTTGGCTCTACTTGAGAAACAAATGCAAAGAAGTTACACAGATTGCTAATAGAATTGCGAGTACTTACACCTTTTGAAATATCACCGATGATTTGATCAATGGGATGGTGCCTCGACGTTCTCCATTCCTTAGGCAAATCAGTGTTGAGTTCCATGGATTTTTCTTGATTTTTCTCCTCAACTGGTTCGACTGATTTTTCCTTGCTTTCGGAATGCTCCTTTCCGTTAGCATTTGGCTCCTCATCCTCATCAATGAATAAATCTCCAAGAATACCTGAAATGTCATTAACAGATATCTTTCCCAACTTTCTGGGATCGGATTCGTCAAATGATACATGAATAGATTCTTCAATAGTATTACGAGATTTATTGTAAATCCTATATGCTTTGCTCGAAACAGAATATCCAAGAAATATGCCCTCATGAGCTCTAGCCTCAAAACTTCCTAGATTTTCTCTACCATTATTATGCACATAACATTTACATCCAAAAATGCGAAAATGGGAAATATTTGGTTTTCTCCCCTTGTACAGCTCATAAGGGGTTTTCTTTAAAATAGGCCTAATTAAAACACGGTTCATAACATAACAAGCTGTACTCACTGCATCGGCCCAAAAATATGCAGGCAAATTCATGTCATTAAGCATCATTCTTGAAAGCTCTTTTAATGAACGATTTTTCCTCTCCACAACCCCGTTTTGCTCAGGAGTTCTTGGAGATGAAAAATAATGCTTAATTCCATGTTTTTCGCAAAACTTTTCAAAAAGATGATTTTCAAATTCTCCACCATGATCAGTTTTAATGGATGCAATGCTTAAATGAAATTGGTTTTGAATAATCTTGGCTAGCTTTTTAAATTCATGAAATGCGTCATTTTTATGAGTAATAAAAAGCGTCCATGTATACCTAGAATAGTCATCCACCACAACTAAACAATAATAGTTGCCACCGAAGCTTTTTGTTTGACATGGTCCAAAAAGATCCATATGTAAAAGTTCCTAGGGCCTTTGAGATGAAACAAGGTTTTTAGAAGGAAAAGATGCCCTTGTGAGTTTTGATTTAGAACAAGGATCACATTTTTCGGAAAAAGAAAAATTTTGCTTTGGCAGTCCAACTACTAAGTTTTTAGAAGAAATTTTATTTAAATGAGCCATGTGGATGTGACCTATTCTACGATGCCATAGCCACGATTCATCCTCTTTAGATAGTAAACATTTCGCATCATTTGAGGGATTTGAATTAAAATCAATAACATAAACTTTGTTTATCCTGCGAGCAATTAACTTAATAAGATTATCAATTTTTCCCTCGATAATACATCTATCAGAATCAAATATAACCCTATTGCCCTTATCACACAATTGACTAATACTTAGCAAATTGTGTTTTAGGCCTTCAACATGTAAAACATTTTCAATGCAAGGGTTAGGAGTTGTACCAATTTTACCGACTCCGAGAATCTTTCCTTGATTGTTATCTCCGAAAGTTACATGTCCTTGGTCCTTAGGCACGAGATGCGAAAATTTAGATTTATCTCCAGTCATATGTTTTGAGCATCCGTTGTCCAAGTACCACCACGACTTCCTTTCTTCCGGAGTAACCTACAAGCAAAGAGTTCAAGGTTTCTTTTTAGGTACCCATATCTTTTTGGGTCCTTGAGCATTAGTATAGCCATAGTTTAAATCATGCCACCTTCTAGTTTCATTGTTCGGTTTAACGAACTTCACTTTTCGGTGTATGCATTCATGTGCACCATGACCCTTCTTACCACAAATATGACAAATAATAAGAGGTTTCTTATGATTACTAGCAGGGACAAAAACGGTACTTAGTTTCTTTTGATGCCTGCCGGGTTGATATCCTAAACCCGCTCTATTAAAGAAACATTTTTGTCTCCCTAACATTAAATTTAGAGTATTTCTACCTTCTGTAAATTTAGCAAGGGTTTCTTTTAAATCCTCAACTTCTTTAACCAAGTCCTTGCAGAATTTACAAGAAGAAGAACTAGCTTTAAATTTAATGTCATTACTCAAGGTGTTTGAAGAATTTTTCAAAGTCAAATTCAGCTCCTTATTTTGATTTTTCAAAAATTCATTTTCTTTCATAAGATTTTTATTCTTTTCTAAAAGAGAAGCTGAATTTTTCTTTTCTAGAGAAACCAATAAGGATAACCTCATCGATTCCTCATGCAATTCTTCAAAAGCCTCTTGTAATTCCTCATAAGTAAAACTTAGTTCAGTGGTTACCTCATTTTCGTGAGCCATCAAGCATATGTTGGTGGTCTCCTCTTGTTCGTCTGAATCTTCATTCGAACTTCCGTCATTGTCTAGCCATGCCAAGTATGCTTGCTTCCCCTTCTTTGAATTCGAGTTGCCTTTTTCTGAATTTTCTTTCTTTTTCAACTGATAGCAGTCTGCTCTGATGTGACCAGGCTTGCCACACTCATGACATGTAATGGTTGAGCCTCCATTCTTGTTGTTATCTCTTCTGTTGAAATTCTTCTTCCTCAGAAATTTCCCGAACATTTTCACCAATAGACCCATGTGTTCATCATTCAATAATTCTTTGTCCGAGTCACTTTCAGCTGCAGGTGCTTCAGGCTTGAATGCCAAAATTTTAACTTTCTTGTTCTCTTCTTCATGCTGAGCCAACCTTTTCAGTTCACTTTCATGTTCTTGTAACTTCCCAAAGAGAGTTGCCAACGTCATAGTTGAAAGATTTCTTGATTCAGCAATCGCCGTCACTTTGGGTTGCCATTCTCTTCCCAAACACCTTAGGACTTTGTTAATGAGATCCTCATTGGTGAATTTCTTCCCCAATGTCATCAGTTGATTTACAATCATTGTGAAGCGTTTTTGGATCTCTTGAATCAATTCTCCATCTTTCATTCTGAATAACTCATATTCACCAGTCAGCGTGTTGATTCTCTATCTCTTTACTTCAGTTGTACCTTCATGCGCGACTTCCAGTGTATCCCACATCTGTTGTGCTGTCTCGCATGTTGATATCCTGAAAAACTCATCATAGCTCAAAGCAGATGTAATTATATTTTTCGCTTTCAAGTCATATTGGACTCTACGTTCCTCCTCCTCCGTCTATTCATCCATAGGCTTATCGGCGGTGTTACCATTAACCACATAGGTAGGAACATAGGGACCATTTACAACAACATCCCAAACTTTTAATCCAACTCCTTGAATAAAAAATTTCATACGGGCTTTCCAATACGCGTACCCTACCCCATCAAACATGGGAGGTCGGTTAATAGAACTCCCTTCACCACCAAACAGAGAGTTTGAAGCCATACTCTTGAGACGGTTAAGTCTTAATACAAGAGACTAGCTCTGATACCAATTGTTGGTTTTGGCCTCAAAATCTCGAGAGGGGGTGAATCGAGTTTTATTAATGTATTGTAAAAACCGTTACAAATTAAAAAATTGATTTGAGATGAAGAGATTAAGAGTTTGAAACGGATCGCGAAAACGATAGAAAATAATAAACGAGTAACGCGGAAACGTAAAAAATAAAATATGCGGAAATTAAAAGAGATAGGGATAGAAAAGCTTGCACCGGTGAATTTTATACTGGTTCAGCCTTCCCGTCGAAAGGCCTAGTCCAGTCCCCAAGCGACCCGCCTGAGAGTTCTTATACCAAGCAATAGAGTCGCACCCTATTACAACCAAGAGCACCCCGCACACTACTAGGAACCTCCGTTCGCTAGGGGCCTCAATCACACAGCAGGGTTCCTCGCCCTACGACGTATCACACGTCCACTAAGGGATTCTCTCCCTAACTACTAAGGTTTCAAATACACGAATATGACAGTGATTACAATAGCTTTGTGTGTTCTCAAAACACAGATACAACAATATGCTCTATGATAGTGAAGCAGAAGTTTCTCTAGAAGTTACTTAGCCAATAATGAGTTTTGTTCTTCAAAAGATATGAACGATGAAAATTAGAAAACTTAAGAAGAAGAAGAAGAAGAGAGAAACGTGCAGACCAGAAAGAATGAATGAAAAAATAATCGTTGTTTGAATGTTGGAGTGATTTTGATTTAAAAAGAAAAACCATTTAGAATAAAAAAGAATTTTAATAAGTAAAACAAAATCAAAATACAATAAAATAAGATTTGAAATAAGTTTTAAAATCAAAACTAAATCAAAATGATTTACGAAATAAAATAAAGATTTGATTCTTAAAACCAAAAAGGAAATAATTCAAATTTAAAATCATTTTCGAATTTTATAAAATAAATCAGAATCTTTTATATAAAAACAAATCAGGAAATAATCAAAATGATTCTGACACGTTTTTCAATAAAACATGAAGTAATCGATTACTTTCTGAAGGTAATCGATTATTCCTTCAAAAATAGAAATTCTTAAATTCATTTGAAAACCATGTAATCGATTAAGCTAATAATAGTTAATCGATTACACCACTCCTGTTCATTGTATGATGCAACTCATAATAATCGATTACACTAGGGAGTTAATCGATTACTGAGCCTCTGTTATGCATATGATGCAACATCATGTAATCGATTACTACAAAGCTTGTAATCGATTACTAAGCCTCTGAAAAATATATGATGCAACAATTATAATCGATTACTTGACTAATGTAATCGATTACTTTCATAAGAAAGTAACTGATTAACAAGATTCAGTTAATCGATTACAACCTCTCTGATTTTTCTATGGTGCAACAAAGTTAATCGATTACTTGAGAAGATAATCGATTACTCTCTTTTGCAAACATACAAATATACAGAGTTTTGTAACATTAATTATTTTTACTCCGATTAAATGAAAAACACGTTTATATGCAAAAACACGTTTTTCTTCTTCTCTCCTAAAATGAAAAACTTATTGGCTTTGTAACTCTTAAAGAAACAAATACTTCATTACCTTACATTTGAACTAAGGAGAAGGCTTCTAATCTATGCTTGCTTGAGTCTTCATTGTAACACCCCGCATTTTTCCCGTACGTGCGTGAACGAATAAACTTTGAAATTCTGTTTTATAAAGAGATTTTTCAGAAAAGAATTTTATGAGAAGAAGAAATAAAGTATTGATTTTCTGGATTTTTATAAACCAAATGTTTTTATAAAAGAGAAGTGAATGATTTTGTTGAAATGAAAATGATTTGCGAAATGGTGATTTTTCTAAAAAGTGATTTTTGTTTGAAATGAAGTTTCTGGATTGGTTAACTTGGAAAATTTGTAACTTCTTAACCGTAACTCGGATTTTTATGATCTTTATATCAAAACGATCGTCTTGAAACGTAGATTTTAAAAAAGTAAATTTCAGGTTTTTCTGGGTGGTTTTACAAAAATTTATTTTCAGAACTAGGAAATACGAATTTTGAGATTTTTATCTTAAAGAAAATAAATTTAATGATTTGGCTTGAAATTTTTATGTGATATATGCTTGAATTAATGTGTGTGTACTGCGTGATGCATGAAATTAATTGGATGGGTGTGATTTTTGAATAAATTGCCTTGTTATGTGAATTGATGAAATTGAATAAATAAGATTAAGAAAAATAAAATGAAAATGTATGTATATGTGTGTGCATGATAGGATGGTGTATTTGTGTATGTACATATGTGTGTGTGGTGCGTGTATGAGTGTGTATGTATAGGCTGAGAGTATAATTTTCTAGAAACTTAGAGATTAAGAAATTAGTAACCAAATGAACCAAACCAAGTGCAAAACCCTAATTACTTTATAACTAGTACTTAAACCTAGATGACCCCTAAAACACTAGCTATGCTACCTTGTCCCCCTTGGTTTTGATAAACACCACCCATGCATCTTTTTGTGATGCCAAAACCGTCCCTCCCTCCTTGTACATGACCAAACCATTAACCAAGGGCATAAGAGGAATTCGTGTGTACTTATAAATGAGAGAAGCCTTAGTTCATTTCCTCATTTCACTTCTCTTCACCCATTTAATTTCTTCTTCCACCAACACAAAATACACTCTAAGGGACTCATTCTACTCTTAGAGAAAGAAAAGAAAAGAAAATAGAGAGAAAGAGAGAGAGATGGCCGAGAGCTTAGGAGGAAGAAGAAGGAGGTTCTAAGCTTGATCAAATCCTTTTTCTTGAAGATCCAAACATTAAGAAAGCTAGGAGATCAACCCTTTTCATGGTAGGATTTGAAGACCAAGAAGAAGATTGTAATAGTTTAAGTTTTTCTCTTTTAGTTGTAGATCCACTTCCTTTTCTTTTTGCATGTCTTATTTTATGGTTTGTAATATGATTTCATGTGTTGATCTTGCTTGATCTTGGACTTTAAGGACTTAAATAACTTGTAATATGTTAAGCTTTATGTTTTATGTTTCGGTTGAGTTTTATTTTGTTAGATCTAATAGTTTTCTAACTAAACTCTTGAAGGTCTAAAGTAAACTAATATTTTTATGAAACCAAAAAAACAAACTTCCTTGCATGTCTATTTTTCTTGTTCAAATCGTGATCTATATGTGTGTTTGTGGTTATTTGTTAAGTAAATGCATGATCTAAACTTGTTCATTTACAAAGTAAAATTCTTTAGTCTTGCATGTTAGATCTTTTGTTAAAATCATGATCTATGAGTATTTTCATGATTCTTTGATGAATGAAAGTATGATCTAAACTTGATTTGTAAATCTTTGGTTTTGCATGTTAAATTTGTGATGATCTTAATATATGCATGTGATTATTTTTGTTGATAAATAAATAAGTTAAAACCTTTAATCTTGCATGTTATTTTTCAAGAAAAGATTATGTTTTTCTTTTTATATGATTCGGTTTTTGGGAAAAGAATTGAAGTAACAAGTTTTAAATTGATTTCTTTTAGTATAAACATTATTTGATTTAAGTGTTAGATTTTTGTGTATGTTTTATTTGGTGATAGGCCATTCGGCCATGTTTGGTTTATTTAAGATCCATGCTTTTTATTTTGTAAAAAGTGATTACATGTTAGTGTTAAGGCTAGATCTAATGATTTAAAGTACATGCATGTTATTTTTAGGAATTTAAAGTATAACCTTGATTTTTATAAAATGATGAACTTGAGACTTATTTTGTGAAGGTTGATGTGAATAAATAATATAATGTGTGTTTTACATGTTTAAATGTGAATGCATGACCTTGTATGTTTAAAAAGTAAATTAAAAAAATCCTTGTTTTAAGGCACGTTGCTATTCGGTCAAACTAGGAAAAATAGGTAGCTAGGCTTGTCCCTCATATAGGTTGCATGCATGATAAAGTTAATTGACTTTAAGGTTTAAGAAGTATATGCATAAAGTAAATGAATTTAAAAGGAATATGTGTGATAATTTGTGATTTAAATTGTGTGTTGTTTTTGTTTTGAAAATGAAATTAGAATTATTCATTTTCCTACTGTATGCTCACGGTTATTAGCCTAAAATAGATAAAATGATTTCATGATTGTATGTTTTTATTTGTACCTTAAATCTTTGCAAAATTGCATGTGTAGGATTCGGCCAATGCATGTTAAATTATTTAGAAAAGTTTTCTTTATAAAATGACCTTGATGATAGCTAATATTCCTGGGTGCATGATGCTTTGTGAAAGTGTTGTGTGCTTCTTTTAATTATTTTTGGTTTGATTCGATTATGTGAAAAGAATTTTTGTAATGCTAATTCAATAATTTTTAGTTTTAAAAATTAAATTGTAATTAGAAAATAATAACCATTAGTGATTCGGTTTTTGTTAAATTAATTAGAAGATTCAGTTTAAATTATTTCTTAAGTGTAATCAAGTTAGTTTATTAAGATTATTAGTTAATTAGTGATTTTAAATGGTTAAAAGTGTGTCTTTCATTGTGTGTTTGTGAATGTTGTGAAACCTGTATGTGCTGACTGAATGTATTGAATTGAAAGTGTTTGGAATTCTGTTTGTGAGATTTGTATGTGAAAAATCTATGTTTATATTTTAAAGAAATTGAAAATGTTTTATTTAAAAGGATATGATTTAAACAATTTAAATTTATTTGAGATTTTTATGTGATCTTCCTTGATTCGTGTTTGATAACACCTTGAAGTTTAGAAATTTAATAAATCAATTCGATTTGGTTTTAAAGTTTTCTAGAGTTTTGAATTTTGTTTAACGGCAGGAAAATGATTTTTATAATTAGAGTGTTTTAATCTAAGAAGAGTGAATGTGTTTTAATAAAAGAATATTTTAATTATTTCAAAGTTTTCTTGAAAACCTTGTATCAGGAATCTGATTTGGTTTTGGAATCTTTGGATAGTAGTAATGTTTTTTTTAAGAAAAAGAAAAGAGTTTTCTTGAAAATATTTTTGGGTTTGAGACCTTTTGGATATTGGTAATATGCTTTAAAGAAAGGAATTATTTCAAAGAGTTTTCAAAACGAAACTAAGAATTTATCGAAAACGTTCTAACGCACGGGAAAAATGTTCTAGTTCGGGTGTCGGATGTGAGGAAAACGTGGTAAGGCTATCGACGGGGAAATCTTAGAAAGTTTTCGAATGTGTCGTCATCGAGGTGAGTAAGAGTGCGGTGATCCCGCAACGTGGTTGCTCGCAATCCGAACAGATGGATTGTGAATATACTACGAATTAGGCAATATGGATATGTGTGCTAAATGTTTACTTGTTTTATTTGCATGTTAAATGTTCATTAGTTGTGCATATCTTATTCTGTTAGAATTTGTGTGATTATATCTGGATAGCGAGACAAGAACAATGGAACCATGAATGTAATGAGATAAGTCTGGAAAAAGAAAAGTAATGCGAATAAGAGACATGAGCATAATTAAGTGAAAGATAAGCGATAAGTAAGATTAAAGAAAATGTTGTTGGAATGATTGAGAAAGAGAATAAACGTGATGCGAATGGAATGCAAAAGAGATTAAGAAAGAAAGAAATTGATATTTGAGTTGAAAAGAAAAGTTTTTAAGAAAAGAAACATCCGATGAGACGAGCGGAAGCGTGGTGATAATGAGCAATGCTATGGAGCAACAACTGAGGAGAGCAATGCTACTGGTGCTGAGTGACAACCAAGGAGCAAGATGCTGATGGTGATGATGCTGATCAAAGATGATGAGAAAGATAATGAGGAAATGTTGATGAGCTATTGAGAATAATGCTGAGATGCATGAGAAAGCGATTTGAGGCCAGGGGCCATTAAGATTTAGGGGGAACAGATTGCACTTAGTGGTCGGGCTTCGTTGAAGGGATGCATCAAGGACGGGCCGACCGTTAGGATTAAGCCGCTAATTAAAACGTGAAATTTTAAAAGACTTTAAAAGACATTTACAAACGCGGTGAGGTATGAGTGTCGTATCGAAGTAGTGGAGAGGAAGATACCATAGGTATCTGCGGATACTTAGGAGGAGATTGCATGAGGGGAGGACGATGAACGTCAAGAAGTCTAGAGTATATTTTTAGGCAGAACAAACCCCACATATGGCGTACTAACGTGGTAGGGACTGAGTATAATGTCGTGGTACGTTCTGCACTGTGTAACAGCCCGATTTTCATAAGCCAAAATAATTGTCTTTTATTCATTAATGTTGCAAAAATGAGGCCAAATTTTTTTTTTATAAAACATTGTGGAAGAATTTGAAACCGTATTTGAAAAGGTCTTGATGTTCTTCCACACCTTCTTTCGAAAACCGAGTTGTTACTAAAACTTTTCTTTTCATAAAACATCCGCTTTCATAAAAGAACTTGGTTCAAAATCATCTTGACAGTTTTCAGAACTTTACATGAGTCCACTTTGCATAAAGATGAACTCCACAAGTTGAATTAAAATTTAGCTCAATTACATCATGGCTCATGGCATCGGTAATCCTTAACTCAGCAATCATCACAACCTAAACTAATCACACTATCCTTAAACTACCCTATTGAAAGCAATTGGATGAAGGTCCTCTCTCCTCTTGCGTCCTCTCTTTGCCCTCGAAGATGATGCCCTTCCTGTTGCTGTCCCCTCACTAATGAATTCCAGCTCTGCCCCATTGGGAAGGGAAGAGTTCCTCCGGTGCTCGTACCGAAACTTCTCCGCGTAGTTCCTGTATCCTCGTACGGTGACTTGCCCCAAATGCGGCCCCAGATTAGCTCCACTCAGTTGATGCTCCGGATCAGGGATCACGATCTGGGTGTAACCGGTCCATATCCAACCGAAGGGGGTGCGCTTCCATACTTACTCCATGTAGTGACGTTCATCCGATACTCCATCTTCCCGTTGAAATATCAGCAGCACCGATGTAACACCCCGCATTTTTCCCGTACGTGCTAGAACGAATTTGTTAAAATAAACCCCGAAATTCTGTTTTTATAAAAGGTTTTTGGAAAAGTGTTTTACGTAAATAAGAAATAAAGTTTGATTTTTATGAATTTCTATAAACAAAACGTTTGTATAAAAGAGAAGTGAATGATTTTGTTAAAATGTGTTTTTTGAAAAGTGATTTTGTTTGAAATTAAATTTTGGGTCTGTTAACTTGAAAAATTCGTATCTTTTTAACCATAACTCGGATTTTTACAAACTTTATATCAAAACGATCGTAGCGAAACGTAGATTTTAAAAATGTAATTTTCAGATTTTTCTGGGTGGATTTAAGAAAATGTATTTCCAGGATTTTAAAATACGAATTTTTGGAGAATGTGCTTTTAAGAAAATGAATTTATTGATTTGACTTGAAATTTTGTGTGATATGTGTGTGCTTGATTTAATATATGCGTTTGCTGTATGATGCATGAGCCTTGTTGTGTGAATGTGAATGGTGAATTGATTGCATTATTGTAGGAATAAATAATTAAGATATTTAAGTAACTTAGATTAAGAAATTAAAATATAAAAATTGTATGTGTGTGTATGAATGTATATATGTGTGTAGGTGTGTGTATGCCGTGGGTATGTATGTGTGTATAAACTAGGAGTAGAAGCTTGTAGATTAAGGAATTAGAAACCAACCAAAATTAGTAACCAAACTAAACTAGTTACTAAGTAACCAAACCCTAACTATGGCCAACAAATTCTTAAGCCTAGATTGACTTCTAAGAACCTATCCACTCTACCTTGTCCCCTTGGTTTTGATAACTTCCACCCATGCAAACATTTGGAAGCCCAAAATTACCCCCTTAGTGCACATGGCCGAACCAACCTACAAGGACACAAGAAGGAAAATGAATTTTGCTTATAAATTAGAATGGCCTTAGATCATTTCCTCATTTCACTTCCCTTCACTCAATTCATCCTTCCACCAACACTAAACAACTCTAAGGGACTCATCAACCTCTTAGAGAAAGAAAGAAAAGAAAATAGAGAGAGAGAGAAAGAGAGTGGAGGCCGTGGGGGTTAGAAGGAGATGAAGGAGGAGATCCAAGCCTACCCAAGCTTTTTCTTTGTAGATCAAGGATTTTAGAAGCTAGAGAACCAACCCTTTTATGGTAGGATTTGAAGATCCAAGAGAAGACTTGTAATAGTGTAGCTCTTTCTTTTTAGTTTGAAGATCTACTTCTTTTTCTTCTTTGCATGTGGTTATTATTTGTTGATCTTACTTGATCATGAACTTTAAGGACTCTAAACTAATTTGTAATATGCTGAGATTTTGTTTTATGATAGGTTAAGGTTCTTTTGTTAGATCTAATAAATTTTTTTACTAAGTCTTTAAATATCTAAAGAAAATTAAAGCTTTTGTGAAAACTAAAATGAACTTCTTTGCATGTTAAATTTTCTTGCTCTAAACCGTGGATCCTATGTGTTTATGTGATGATTTGATGAATCAATCCATGATCTAAGTTTGTTTGTAATTTTTGGTTTTTGCATGTTATATCTCTTTGTTAAATCATGATCTATGTATGTGTTTGTGATTATTTGACAAAAATTCATGATCTAAACTTGTTTATTTTTTTTAAGTAAAACTCTTCGATCTTGCATGTTAGATCTTTTGTTAAAAACCATGATTTATGTGTAGTTTCATGATTCTTTGATGAGTGAAACTGTGATCTAAGCTTGTTTATTAATAAAATAAAAATCTTTGGCTATGCATGTTGGATCCTTGGCTAAACCGTAATCTATGTATATTTTTATGATTATTTGTTGAACTAATATGTGATTTAAATTTGATTTGTAAAAAAAAAAGTTTATGTTTTTGGTCTTGCATGTTAAATTTTTGTGTGGATCTTAATTGTTTGAGTGTGTGTATGTAATTGTCTTTGCTTGATGTATGAAAAATTAAGATCCTTGGCTTGCATGTTAATTTTTAGAAGAAAAATCATGTTTTTATTTTGTGTTTGATTCGGTTTTAAAGAAAGATTAAGGAAACTAAGTTTTAAAAATGATTTTTGAGTAGAAACTTGTTTTGATTATATACATGTTTTATTTTTATGTCATTCGGCCATATCTAATTAATTTAAGATCCATGCTTTTTTTTATTTATAAAAAGTTGATGCATGCATGTTCTAGGACTAGATCTAATAATTTAAAGTACATGCATGAAGAAATTCTTTGAATCTAAGGACCTAAGAAGCACATGCATGTAGTAATTGAATTTAAAAGAAAATATATGTGAATATTTGGAAAGATTTATGATTTAAATTGTTACTTTGATTCTTGTTTTGAAATTTAAGCCAAAGTTGTCACTTTGCCTACTGTATGCCACGATTTTTAGTACTAGAATAAACAAAATGATTTCATGTTTGGATGTTGTTATGTGTACATTAAATCTTTGCAAAATGGTGTGTGTTTCTGATTCTTTGTGGTTTCATGAGATTATGTAAAAAGATTTTTGGTAGAACTGATTCAATGATTTTTAGTTTTAAAATTGAATTGTGACTGGAAAATTATGAACCATAGTGAGTCGGGTTATGTTAAATTAATTAGAAGATTAAGTTTAAATTATTTTCTTAAGCATAATTAAATTAAATTAAATTATGGTTTTAAATGAGATTCTTGTATTGTGTGTGTTTGTGTTGTATGTACTGTTTGTGTGCTAATTGAATGTGATAAATGGAAATTGTTTTGGAACCTTGTTTGTGAATCTTGTGTGTGAAAAATCTATGTTTGAAATTCAAAGAAATAGTTTTATTTAAAAAGTATGATTTAAATAACTTAAATTAATTTGAAATTTTTAAATAATATTCTTTGATCAGTGTTTGATTTTGATTTGGTTTAGTTTCTAGAGTTTTGGAATGCTGTTTAATGGTTCAGGAAAAGAATTTTTATAATTAGAGTGTTTTAAATTAAAAAGAATGAATTTGTTTCAATGAAAAGATTAATTTCAAAGTTTTCTTGAGAATCTTTTACTTGAAATCTGATTTGGTTTTGGAGTCTTTGGATATTAATGAAAGAAATTATTTCAAAGAGTTTTTAAATCGAAACTAAGAAATTATCGAAAATGTTCTAACGCACGGGGAAAAATGTTCTAGTTCGGGTGTTACATCACACGCGAAGGAAACGTGACGAGGTTAGCGACTGGGAAATCTTGGAAAGTCTCAGGATGTGTCGTCATCCAGGTGAGTGAGAGTGCGGTGATCCCGCAACGCGGTTGCTCACAATCCAAATGGAGGGATTGTGAATGTACTGCAAATTAGGCAATAGAGAGATGCGTGCTAAATGCTTATTTGTTTTATTTGCATACTTCCTGTTTAATTGTTGAGCATACTTTATTATGCTTGAAACTGTTTGGTTATGTTTGAGTAGTGAAACCATAATAAGGAAACCGTGAAAGTAATAAGATGAGATTGGAAGGAGAAAAGAGAGATGTGAAAAGAGAAATGAGAAATAATTGAGAAAGAAATAAGTGATGAGTAACAGATTAAAAAGGAAAGTACGAGAATGATTGAGAAAGAAGTAAGCATGTTGCGAATAGAATGTAAAAGAGATAAAGAATGAAAGAAAGGAAATCAGTGTTTGAGTTGAAAAGAGTTGAGATTGGAAGTGTGACGTGGTTTGGGTGGAGATGTGATTCCTCGTTCATGTTTTTGGGAAGAAGCTTAGTGTTGAGTTGAGCTTGCTCCTCCATTAACACTCACCCAAAAATATGATTTTTGAAAAGAGTTTTTGAAAAAGAGATTTTTGAAAAGCTTTTGTGAAAATGATATTTTTGTGAAAGTTTTCGGAAACATTATTTTCGAAAAAGTTTTGTGAAGGGATTTTTCTGAAAACGTTTTGGTGAAGTAAAAATAAACCCCGAAATTCTGTTAGAACGAATTTGTTAAAATAAACCCCGAAATTCTGTTTTTATAAAAGGTTTTTGGAAAAGTGTTTTACGTAAATAAGAAATAAAGTTTGATTTTTATGAATTTCTATAAACAAAACGTTTGTATAAAAGAGAAGTGAATGATTTTGTTAAAATGTGTTTTTTGAAAAGTGATTTTGTTTGAAATTGAATTTTGGGTCTGTTAACTTGAAAAATTCGTATCTTTTTAACCATAACTCGGATTTTTACAAACTTTATATCAAAACGATCGTAGTGAAACGTAGATTTTAAAAATGTAGTTTTCAGATTTTTCTGGGTGGATTTACGAAAATGTATTTCCAGGATTTTAAAATACGAATTTTTGGAGAATGTGCTTTTAAGAAAATGAATTTATTGATTTGACTTGAAATTTTGTGTGATATGTGTGTGCTTGATTTAATATATGTGTTTGCTGTATGATGCATGAGCCTTATTGTGTGAATGTGAATGGTGAATTGATTGCATTATTGTAGGAATAAATAATTAAGATATTTAAGTAACTTAGATTAAGAAATTAAAATGTAAAATTGTATGTGTGTGTATGAATGTATATATGTGTGTAGGTGTGTGTATGCCGTGGGTATGTATGTGTGTATAAGCTAGGAGTAGAAGCTTGTAGATTAAGGAATTAGAAACCAACCAAAATTAGTAACCAAACTAAACTAGTTACTAAGTAACCAAACCCTAACTATGGCCAACAAATTCTTAAGCCTAGATTGACTTCTAGGAACCTAGCCACTCTACCTTGTCCCCTTGGTTTTGATAACTTCCACCCATGCAAACATTTGGAAGCCCAAAATTACCCCCTTAGTGCACATAGCCGAACCAACCTACAAGGACACAAGAAGGAAAATGAATTTTGCTTATAAATTAGAATGGCCTTAGATCATTTCCTCATTTCACTTCCCTTCACTCAATTCATCCTTCCACCAACACTAAACAACTCTAAGGGACTCATCAACCTCTTAGAGAAAAAAAGAAAAGAAAATAGAGAGAGAGAAAGAGAGTGGAGGCCGTGGGGGTTAGAAGGAGATGAAGGAGGAGATCCAAGCCTACCCAAGCTTTTTCTTTGTAGATCAAGGATGTTAGAAGCTAGAGAACCAACCCTTTTATGGTAGGATTTGAAGATCCAAGAGAAGACTTGTAATAGTGTAGCTCTTTCTTTTTAGTTTGAAGATCTACTTCTTTTTCTTCTTTGCATGTGGTTATTATTTGTTGATCTTACTTGATCATGAACTTTAAGGACTCTAAACTAATTTGTAATATGTTGAGATTTTGTTTTATGATCGGTTAAGGTTCTTTTGTTAGATCTAATAATTTTTTTTACTAAGTCTTTAAAGATCTAAAGAAAATTAGAACTTTTGTGAAAACTAAAATGAACTTCTTTGCATGTTAAATTTTCTGGCTCTAAACCGTGCATCCTATGTGTTTATGTGATGATTTGATGAATCAATCCATGATTTAAGTTTGTTTGTAATTTTTGGTTTTTGCATGTTATATATCTTTGTTAAATCATGATCTATGTATGTGTTTGTGATTATTTGACAAAAATTTATGATCTAAACTTGTTTATTTTTTTTAAGTAAAACTCTTCGATCTTGCATGTTAGATCTTTTGTTAAAAACCATGATTTATGTTTAGTTTCATGATTCTTTGATGAGTGAAAGTGTGATCTAAGCTTGTTTATTAATAAAATAAAAATCTTTGGCTATGCATGTTGGATCCTTGGCTAAACCGTAATCTATGTATATTTGTATGATTATTTGTTGAACTAATATGTGATATAAATTTGATTTGTAAAAAAAAAAAGTTTTTGTTTTTGGTCTTGCATGTTAAATTTTTGTGTGGATCTTAATTGTTTGAGTGTGTGTATGTAATTGTCTTTGCTTGATGTATGAAAAATTAAGATCCTTGGCTTGCATGTTAATTTTTAGAAGAAAAATCATGTTTTTATTTTGTGTTTGATTCGGTTTTAAAGAAAGATTAAGGAAACTAAGTTTTAAAAATGATTTTTGAGTAGAAACTTGTTTTGATTATATACATGTTTTATTTTTATGCCATTCGGCCATATCTAATTAATTTAAGATCCATGCTTTTTTTTATTTATAAAAAGTTGATGCATGCATGTTCTAGGACTAGATCTAATAATTTAAAGTACACGCATGAAGAAATTCTTTGAATCTAAGGACCTAAGAAGCACATGCATGTAGTAATTGAATTTAAAAGAAAATATATGTGAATATTTGGAAAGATTTATGATTTAAATTGTTACTTTGATTCTTGTTTTGAAATTTAAGCCAAAGTTGTCACTTTGCCTACTGTATGCCACGGTTTTTAGTACTAGAATAAACAAAATGATTTCATGTTTGGATGTTGTTATGTGTACATTATATCTTTGAAAAATGGTGTGTGTTTCTTATTCTTTGTGGTTTCATGAGATTATGTAAAAAGATTTTTGGTAGAACTGATTCAATGATTTTTAGTTTTAAAATTGAATTGTGACTGGAAAATTATGAACCATAGTGAGTCGGGTTATGTTAAATTAATTAGAAGATTAAGTTTAAATTATTTTCTTAAGCATAATTAAATTAAATTATGGTTTTAAATGAGATTCTTGTATTGTGTGTGTTTGTGTTGTATGTACTGTTTGTGTGCTAATTGAATGTGATAAATGGAAATTGTTTTGGAACCTTGTTTGTGAATCTTGTGTGTGAAAAATCTATGTTTGAAATTCAAAGAAATAGTTTTATTTAAAAATTATGATTTAAATAACTTAAATTAATTTGAAATTTTTAAATAATATTCTTTGATCAGTGTTTGATTTTGATTTGGTTTAGTTTCTAGAGTTTTGGAATGCTGTTTAATGGTTCAGGAAAATAATTTTTATAATTAGTGTTTTAAATTAAAAAGAATGAATTTGTTTCAATGAAAAGATTAATTTCAAAGTTTTCTTGAGAATCTTTTACTTGAAATCTGATTTGGTTTTGGAGTCTTTGGATATTAATGAAAGAAATTATTTCAAAGAGTTTTTAAATCGAAACTAAGAAATTATCGAAAATGTTCTAACGCACGGGGAAAAATGTTCTAGTTCGGGTGTTACATCGGACGCGAAGGAAACGTGACGAGGTTAGCGACTGGGAAATCTTGGAAAGTCTCAGGATGTGTCGTCATCCAGGTGAGTGAGAGTGCGGTGATCCCGCAACGCGGTTGCTCACAATCCAAATGGAGGGATTGTGAATGTACTGCAAATTAGGCAATAGAGAGATGCGTGCTAAATGCTTATTTGTTTTATTTGCATACTTTCTGTTTAATTGTTGAGCATACTTTATTATGCTTGAAACTGTTTGGTTATGTTTGAGTAGTGAAACCATAATAAGGAAACCGTGAAAGTAATAAGATGAGATTGGAAGGAGAAAAGAGAGATGTGAAAAGAGAAATGAGAAATAATTGAGAAAGAAATAAGTGATGAGTAACAGATTAAAAAGGAAAGTACGAGAATGATTGAGAAAGAAGTAAGCATGTTGCAATTAGAATGTAAAAGAGAAAGAATGAAAGAAAGGAAATCAATGTTTGAGTTGAAAAGAGTTGAGATTGGAAGTGTGACGTGGTTTGGGTGGAGATGTGATTCCTCGTTCATGTTTTTGGGAAGAAGCTTAGTGTTGAGTTGAGCTTGCTCCTCCATTAACACTCACCCAAAAATATGATTTTTGAAAAGAGTTTTTGAAAAAGAGATTTTTGAAAAGCTTTTGTGAAAATGATATTTTTGTGAAAGTTTTCGGAAACATTATTTTCGAAAAAGTTTTGTGAAGGGATTTTTCTGAAAACGTTTTGGTGAAGTAAAAGTTTGGTGAAAAGATGTTTTTGAGAAAGACGAGGAAGAGATACTGGTGATGTTGATGGGAATGAAGCTGAGCGTGAGTTTATGAGAATGATGATATGAGAAAGTTGATGAGATGAGAAAGAGTGTGAGATGAGATGAAAGTGATTGAGGCCAAGGGCCATTGAGATTTTAGGGGGAACAGTTTGCGCTTAGTGATCGGGCTTCGTTGAAGGGATGCACCAAGGACGGGCCGATCGTTAGGATTAAGCCGCTAAATAAAATGTTAAATCCTTAAAAGACTTAAAAGACATATACAAACGCGGTAAGGCATGAGTGTCGTATCGAAGTAGTGGAGAGGAAGGTACCCCGGATGTCAAGGACATTCGGGTTGTGAATGCAATAGGGTAGGCTCGGGCGGTAAAACCTCACGTTGCCTTGAGTACTATTCTGGGCAGAACGAACTCCACATGTGGTGCACTAACTTGGTGGGGACTGGGTCTAATACCGTGGTAAGTTCTGCACCCGGGACTAGAATAGTGCTGTCACCCCTATGGCTTTTCAGGAACAGTGAGAGGGACTGGAACGGGGCATTTGTGTTTGACGCTGAGAGCGTGCTTGTTTATGATATGAATTGATATGATATGATTTGAGGCAAGGCCTCCTGGTCTGGGACCATTTGTTTGTGTGACAGCTGTCGTGCCCGCGTGGTAAAGGTCCTGTACTCCTGTTTGCTTCCGACTAGGTTGGGTGGTTGACCGAGGAGATGTAGACGTGTGTGAGCCCAATGATGTGTCCCCCTCATCATTGGTGCTAATCGAAATAATAAAACTTAATAGACAAAGATGTTTCAAAGAGAAGTACATTGAAGATATCAAACATTGAGCAAAAATTTGTAAGACAATATAAGAAAGAATTCTTGAGATAAGGGATATGTGCGGAAGTGATAACGGAAGGAGTTTTGAGAAAAAGCTGCGAAAGTTCGCAAGAAAGAATCTGAGAATGTGGTGAATGTATCAATGGGCTAAGAGTGATGGTGGTGAGGTGTTCGGATCATTATGATTGTTTTGTTCTCTGTGGTATATATATATTATGTGCATTAAATGCTATTTATGTTGGTGATAATGTACTTGCATTTATGTTCTGCTGTTTTAGTATGTTGTTTTTATATTAAGCCTACCCTTAGACCGAATGGTCAACCCGTTAGTGTTCGGAACACTGACTCTCTCCTACCATGTTGTCGTATTGGCACTTGCTGATATTGCAACTGGTAGATGGCGCAGCGGAAGCGTGGTGGGCTTCATTGACCAAGGTCCGGAGTTAGACGACAAGTATTAGGAAGCAAGACTAGAAGCTAGGAATTTCCCTGGCGGAAGGTAATCCATTGTAAGTTCTTAGTTTCCTTGCTCTATCATACTGTACCCCGGCAATCGTATTATTTGGCATTGTTGTTTTGAAACAAGTAAACGGGCCACGTTTTAAAAGATGTTTTGAAAAACAAGTTTCAAAGTGCGGTGTCCTGTGACATCTCGGTTTGGAACTTGAAAAGTTTGAACAATATGAGAACACAAGTTTTAGTTATAACTATGTTTTGGAAACCTAAGTGTTCTCATCTTGTGCACCACTTGTTTGTAAAAAAAAAATAAAATAAAATTGGCCTTAATTTTCACTACTTTGAATGTAAGTTTTCAAGTTGCCGAATCGGGGTGTTACAACCGATATGACAACGAACAGGAGAGAGTAAGCGATCCGAACGACGCATCGTCGATGGTGTGGGATTACGATAGGCAAGATAATAGGACCACACAGACACACAATACAATATACAAGCACACAACAAACAAACAGATTATTGACATCTTCATCATTATTATCTTACATTATTAGCGTTACTGTTATTCTTTCTCATTTCTTCTTTATTGTCACATCTTATGCACATTCTTTCCTTTTCTCATTCATTTCCATTTCACCATTGTATTCTCTTTTCCTCCATTCTTATCAATTCATAACCTCTGGTGATTGGGGAGTGTTAAAATACCATCAAAGTATTCATTTCAATATCGGCGATCACTCACGTCTACATCTCCTCGGTCATCCACCCAACCTAGTCGGAAGCAAACAGGAGTACATGACCTTTACCGTGTGGGCACGACAGCTGTCTCACAACAAATGGTCCCAGACCAGGAGGTCTCAGCCTCAAATCATAATCATATCAATTCATATACATGGCACACTGTCTCACTACAGTGGCAAACAAGATGCCCCACTCCAGTCCCTCTCACTGTTCTCGATTTGCAATCTAGGGGGCGACAGTATATTTCTAGTGGGCCCGCAGAACTTACCACGGCATTAGACCCAGTCCCCACCACGTTAGTGCACCACATGTGGAGTTCGTTCTGCCTAGAAATATACTCTAGACTTCTTGACGTTTCACCGTCATTGTCCTCCCCTAATGCAATCTCCTCCTAAGTATCCGCAGATACTTATGGTTCCTTCCTCTCCACTACTTCGCACTCTTATACCTCACCGCGTATGTCTTTTAAAGTCTTTTAATCTTTTTAATTATCCTAATGGTCGGCCCATCCTTCGTGCAACCCTTCAATGAGTCCCGACCACTAACTTTGCACAAACTTTCTCTCATCAATTCTCACATAGCACAGAGCTGGGATCACATCAACAACTCGAATCTCATTTCTCAAATTTCCTCAGCATTCTCCATTTCTCGTAATCATCTCATTTCAAAATCCTTTCTCAAAACAATCTTTTCAAAACTGTCTCAAAACATCATTTTATAAACTTTCACAAAAGATTATTTCATCACCCTTTCATAAAATTCTCTCTCGTAAACTTTCTCAAAAATCCAGTTCCACATCTTCTAAGAATTCCTTTTCACAAAAAAAAAACTTTCTTGAAAGTCTCTTTTCTCAAGTTTCTGAAAATCTCCTCTCACAGCCTTTTACAAAGTTTTATTTCAAAAACTTTTTCGAAAAATACTTTTTATAATCTTTCTCAAAAACCCCCCTTTTTTTTCAAAAGAATTTCTTTTCACCAATCTTTCCAAAAATCCCTTTTTCAAAAATATTTTCAAGAGTCTCTTTTCGAAAATCTTTCCAAAATACCTTTTCAAAAATCTTTTCAAAAATCTCTTTCAAAAATCTTTTCGAAAATCTCTTTTCGAAAATCCTTTCAAAAACCTTTTCGAAAATTACATTTTTGCTGAGCGCTAATGGAGGAGCAAGCTCAACTCAACACTAGTCCCAGACTAAAACCAAAAACAAAGGAGCCCAGCACCACTGAAACCACTTCTCATGTCAACATCACTCTCCCCAGCTCTGGCTCGTCCTCAACAGTGCCATTCATTCATTCTTTCCCCAATCTCAATTCTTTCTTTCTTTTCCAACACATACTTTGTTTCCAATCATTGTTCCTTTCTCTTTGTATCTTATCATTATTATTTCCTCATACTTATAACTTTACTTTCACTTTCATTAATTTCATTCCCTTATTCAGGACGTAACAGACGTCCATCAGTATATTACACATATCAGTCAACAGCATTAAATTCCAACATGCATAATCAAATAAATAAATATAAACATGCTATCCACACACACAATCAGCACACAATAACAATGTGGTCTTTGTCACCTTCGTATAAGTGGCCACACAAAGCAAACAATTGCCACTATACTACTGACTCCGAACCACTTAGTTCCGATCTTTGAGATGATACGGAACGCCCTAATATATCACCTAACTACCACGGTGTCTTAGGAAAGCTTCTCTCTCACCTGAGGTCCAGCTATTTAATGCGTACCGTCTCCTCGGATCCTTTTGCTGCCGGCTGCCCCAATCCCTCTTCTTTCAAATTCCTCGTACTAAATAAAATACGCTTACGTTATTAACTTATATTATGAAAATCTTTTTCATAACTTAGACACCTCTCATTCCTCGTATTAGATAAAACACACTTATGTTGCTAATGTGTATTTAAGAAAATCTTTTCTTGAATCAATTATCACTTAAAAACCACACTTTGAATTACAGGAAAACGTTTTTAAACATAAGAAGCAGGTCTAAGTAATCTTGGACAGCAAAGGTTATTTCAAAAATCACTTTGATAAAAATCCCGAAAACATCGTAAAAACACTTTTTATTTCAAAACCACTTTCACCCTCAAATGTTTTTCAAACACAAACTAACACACAACCACAATATCACTTAAACGAATTAAGTCATTCAAATAATTCATTAATCATTTAACTATAACTCGAACAAAACATTTAGGCACTCAATTCTTTTCAAAAATCACTATATAGGTTTATTGTAATGCAACTAAATCTCCTAGGCCTATTTATACTACATGGCTGAATGTCATTAAAGAAAGCAAGCTAATCATCACAAATTCAATTCACCTAAATCAATATTCTATTTTCTTTTTCATGCAACAAAATTGTTTACTCTTCCTTTTATTCTTACCCGAACGCACATACTCACACATATATCCACAAAACCTTCCTTTTAACTCAATGAGTTCATTTATATCCTTTATTTTTAATTAAAAACCGAATATAAATTAAATATTCACAACACAATTTAAATAAATTTTTTTTTTCTTAGAATACAATCACAAAACATAATCATTTCAATGAGACAATCACATGCAAAAAGAATCTAGCCTATTTAACCTAGTATAGGCTGAATCATGATCATAGGAAAAATAAAGTCTTTGATGCACTTTTCTACATGTAAAAATCTTAAAATACTAAATCAAAAACATGCATTTCAAACACATGGTTTTAGAAAAATATCACTCCCTTTTTCTTCCCCAAAACCGTGACCCATTAATCACTTCAAATAAATTTTCATTTTTATTTTCTTTTGCATGCACTTTAAAAATCATTTGAAGTAAAAGAGAATCACATGCAAAAGCCTTTTTATGAAAAACAATCATGATCTTCTTGTTTTAAAGCTTGACCGAAAAAAACATATCAACAAAATCAAGAGGAAAACTTAAATCTTTAACTTTCAAACACACACATAGACTTAGATCAAGGCAAAACCATTTTGAAAAAGTTGTTTTCCTTTGTTTCTCATCAAGACCGTGACATGCAAACCAAGAAGCCAAACTTTTTGAGTAAAAGAATCGCATGCAAGACTTCAAGATCCAAGTTATGGAAAATCAAGGCAAGAATTAAATCTTTTTCAAGATCAAGCAATAGATCAAAGCTTATTTGAAAAGAAAACCAAGGATCAAAGCTTAGAAAAATCAAAGTTAAAATCAAAGCATTCAAACCACTTAGATCATCTTTAACAAGCATCAAACTAACATGCATGAACTCAAAAAAAAATAAAAAGGATCGCAACTTAATTTTCTAGACATGGCCGAATGATAATGTCTATGGTTTAGGGTTCTACAAGTTCATGTGGCTCTTGAAAGTCAAGGTCAAGACTAAACAATTACATACAAACATAGATCTACAAGGAAATTAGACATGCAACAACAAATAACTTTACAAGACTTGGAAGAATGAAAACTACTTCTAACACTTCTATGATCTTCGAACGAACAAAGAAAAGAGAAGATCTTCAACCACCTTCAATCGATCTTCAAGGATTCCTAAGGCTTTTGGGTTTGATCTTCTTCTTCTTCCTCTTCTTGAAGTTTGCTTCGGTTTCTCTCCTCTTTTAAGGTTGATGGGTAATTTCTCCTTGATCCTTGAAGAAGATGATAGTTGAGAAAGGAATTAGGGGACTTTGGGTTAAGAACTTTGGGGGTTTTCACTCTTCTTTCCTCTCCTCTCCTCACGGCCTCACTCTTTTCTCCCAATGTCTCAAGAGCTTGATGGTGCTCTTGGACTAAATGTGTTTATGTTTGTGATGAAGTAGAGGAAATGAGATATGAACCAAAGCCAACACATACGGCTTTAAGGATAAGGCAAGGGGTGGATAATTTCCCTTTTTAGCCTTGGTTCAATGTGTGGAGTTAAGGACAATTCGGTCCAACCCAATTGTTGCATGGGAGGGGTCATTTCGTGGGGAGACAAGGGTGAAGAAAAGTCTCCCTAGGTATCATGAGTCATCTCTCCTAATCTCTTCCTATTTTCTATTTAATTTTCTAATTTCTTAATACTTAAGGAAATTGCTCCTACTTGGTCCTTCTACTCTTAGGCTTGGCCGAACCACATGTTCATGCATACACACATACTCATGCAATTTATTTTCATTTTATTATGACAATACATAGCATGAACTCATGGGATAAGGCACATATTTAACATATACATAAGCATACACAAAATCGACATTTTTAAGGCATCATGTTCACATGACACATTTACACGTTATCCACATGCATACATGCACATATAATCATGTTCTTCCACTCATTAAATTTCCTCATGATCCTAAGCATATTCACACATAGTCATGCCATACATATACACATACATATGCATATCATATCAACACATACATTTATGCATTTATCACCATATTCTTTCACTAATTTAATTCCATATAACTTCAAACACACACACACACATATATATATATATATATATATATGCATAGCAATACCACATACATGTTCATAACATCACTCATGTACAAAAATCCTTAATTCTTTTAAAGTATAAAAATTGTAAACACATGACCATTCCCAAAACTCAATTTCTAAAAACCATTCCTTTAAAATCGCTCATCACTTTGAAATCATAAAATAGGAAATTTATTCAAGAAAATTTTCTTTCAAAACATTTTTTTTTAAAAAAAAAACATAATCCTTCTTTAGAATTTTAATTGAATACGAGGAATTTGCGGGGTGTTACATTCTCCCCAACTTAAAGATTTCTCGTCCCCGAGAAATACATGATGGATTGGGCAGCAGGGCACAAAATTCGCGCATCTTTGCGATTTTCATAAGAACATTCTTCTTTCGCTTTGTGGTCGTATTCTATTTTGCTGGTCTAATTCACTCTGTCGTGTTCCTCGTTTGCTGCTTTTAGGTGAGGAAGTTCCACTCGTACTATCACTTGTGTGTCGGATCGGGTTAAGTCCATCGGACTAACCGAAGAAGATGCAGCTCCGTTAGCTGATCGTCGTCACAGAAAGTCCAACCATAGGTACGGACTTAGGGGAATCAAGCAAACAAGATTTCACACATCTCCAAAAGCATAGGGTTTAGCCTAAAACCCTTGGATACGCACCACTTCCTATAATTCTGGGTTCTTGCTAACTCAAACAACCACTCCTTCTTTTAATTCTCCTTCTAACTCTGAGACTTTTCATCTATCATCTTTCTAACTCAAAGGAATACTATTACAACTTGGGTCTACTTACCTCCTCAAACATCCTCACTTTTCTCCTTAGATTCATCCTCAACATTGGTTAAACCTATCACTTCCACCATCTAAACCTCGAATTTATGGTGTGGGGTGATCCTAGATACCGACCTTTTGTCATACTTTACTCTAATAACCGGTAACATACGCCTCTTTTTCTTCCTTATGACTCCCCAACTTCGATCAAACTTATAACTAAATCCACTAATATCTTATATCCCTTCTTAATTTAAATCATATATCCCTCCTTAATCGTTCAAGCCTAAACTACCTGGGCAATTGTAACACTTCTAGTTCCACAAATCAAACTAATACATCTCGGAAAGGATCAGTGAAGCTACGGTTTGATAAGGGTTTATGAAGAAAAGGTTCAAATTTTTTTAACAACAAGAACTGTTTTGTTGAAGCAATTCAACAAACAGGGAATTCAAAAATAACAATCCTATGTCTTCAAAGGTACCAACTATTCTTTGAGCAAAGGTACGTCTAGGTCAACGGACTGGATTTGTCAAACATTAAGGAAATACCAAAGGTGAAAGGGTCTCAACCTACTCACTTTCTATGTTCCTTAATCTACAAGATAAACAGGTTCCTTAAACTAACTCGGCCGACGCTAAGCCATAAACAAGGTCTCACATCCTAGAAATTTGAGAACCTAAACTTATGCTCTTAATCTTATACTAGCAATCACACAAAGTCACACAAACAAAGCATGTAAGCCCATGCTTAAGGCCACTAAGGATTACCATAAGCTCTGATACCATTCTGTAACAGCCCGATTTTCATAAGCCAAAATAATTGTCTTTTATTCATTAATGTTGCAAAAATGAGGCCAATTTTTTTTTTATAAAACATTGTGGAAGAATTTGAAACCATATTTGAAAAGGTCTTGATGTTCTTCCACACCTTCTTTCGAAAACCGAGTTGTTACTAAAACTGTTCTTTTCATAAAACATTCGCTTTCATAAAAGAACTTGGTTCAAAATCATCTTGATAGTTTTCAGAACTTTACATGAGTCCACTTTGCATAAAGATGAACTCCACAAGTTGAATTAAAATTTAGCTCAATTACATCATGGCTCATGGCATCGGTAATCCTTAACTCAGCAATCATCACAACCTAAACTAATCACACTATCCTTAAACTACCCTACTGAAAGCAATTGGATGAAGGTCCTCTCTCCTCTTGCGTCCTCTCTTTGCCCTCGAAGATGATGCCCTTCCTGTTGTTGTCCCCTCCTTACTAATGAATTCCAGCTCTGCCCCATTGGGAAGGGAAGAGTTCCTCCGGTGCTCGTACCGAAACTTCTCCGCGTAGTTCCTGTATCCTCGTACGGTGACTTGCCCCAAATGCGGCCCCAGATTAGCTCCACTCAATTGATGCTCCGGATCAGGGATCACGATATGGGTGTAACCGGTCCATATCCAACCGAAGGGGGTGCGCTTCCATCCTCTTCCATACTTACTCCATGTAGTGACGTCCATCCGATACTCGATCTGCCCGTTGAAATATCAGCAGCACCGATATGCCAACGAACAGGAGAGAGTAAGCGATCCGAACGACGCTTCGTCGACGGTGTGGGATTACGATAGGCAAGATAATAGGACCACACAGACACACAATACAATATACAAGCACACAACAAACAAACAGATTATTGACATCTTCATCATTATTATCTTACATTATTAGCGTTACTGTTATTCTTTCTCATTTCTTCTTTATTGTCACATCTTATGCACATTCTTTCATTTTCTCATTCATTTCCATTTCACCACTGTATTCTCTTTTCCTCCATTCTTATCAATTCATAACCTCTGGTGATTGGGGAGTGTTAAAATACCATCAAAGTATTCATTTCAATCTCGGCGATCACTCACGTCTACATCTCCTCGGTCATCCACCCAACCTAGTCAGAAGCAAACAGGAGTACATGACCTTTACCGTGCGGGCACGACAGCTGTCTCACAACAAATGGTCCCAGACCAGGAGGTCTCAGCCTCAAATCATAATCATATCAATTCATATACATGGCACACTGTCTCACTACAGTGGCAAACAAGATGCCCCACTCCAGCCCCTCTCACTGTTCTCGATTTGCAATCTAGGGGGCGATAGTATATTTCTAGTTGGCCCGCAGAACTTACCACGGCATTAGACCCAGTCACCACCACGTTAGTGCGCCACATGTGGAGTTCGTTCTGCCTAGAAATATACTCTAGACTTCTTGACGTTTCACCGTCATTGTCCTCCCCTAATGCAACCTCCTCCTAAGTATCCGCAGATACTTATGGTTCCTTCCTCTCCACTACTTCGCACTCTTATACCTCACCGCGTATGTCTTTTAAAGTCTTTTAATCTTTTTAATTATCCTAATGGTCGGCCCATCCTTCGTGCAACCCTTCAATGAGTCCCGACCACTAACTTTGCACAAACTTTCTCTCATCAATTCTCACATAGCACAGAGCTGGGATCACATCAACAACTCGAATCTCATTTCTCAAATTTCCTCAGCATTCTCCATTTCTCGTAATCATCTCATTTCAAAATCCTTTCTCAAAACAATCTTTTCAAAACTGTCTCAAAACATCATTTTATAAACTTTCACAAAAGATTATTTCATCACCCTTTCATAAAATTCTCTCTCGTAAACTTTCTCAAAAATCCAGTTCCACATCTTCTAAGAATTCCTTTTCACAAAAAAAACTTTCTTGAAAGTGTCTTTTCTCAAGTTTCTGAAAATCTCCTCTCACAGCCTTTCACAAAGTTTTATTTCAAAAACTTTTTCGAAAAATACTTTTTATAATCTTTCTCAAAAACCCCCCCTTTTTTTTCAAAAGAATTTCTTTTCACCAATCTTTCCAAAAATCCCTTTTTCAAAAATCTTTTCAAGAGTCTCTTTTCGAAAATCTTTCCAAAAATACCTTTTCAAAAATCTTTTCAAAAATCTCTTTCAAAAATCTTTTCAAAAATCTCTTTTCGAAAATCCTTTCAAAAACCTTTTCGAAAATTACATTTTTGCTTAGCGCTAATGGATGAGCAAGCTCAACTCAACACTAGTCCCAGACTAAAACCAAAAACAAAGGAGCCCAGCTCCACTGAAACCACTTCTCATGTCAACATCACTCTCCCCAGCTCTGGCTCGTCCTCAACAGTGCCATTCATTCATTCTTTCCCCAATCCCAATTCTTTCTTTCTTTTCCAACACATACTTTGTTTCCAATCATTGTTCCTTTCTCTTTGTATCTTATCATTATTATTTCCTGATACTTATAACTTTACTTTCACTTTCATTAATTTCATTCCCTTATTCAGGACGTAACAGACGTCCATCGGTATATTATACATATTAGTCAACAGCATTAAATTCCAACATGCATAATCAAATAAATAAATATAAACATGCTATCCACACACACAATCAGCACACAATAACAATGTGGTCTTTGTCACCTTCGTATAAGTGGCCACACAAAGCAAACAATTGCCACTATACTACTAACTCCGAACCACTTAGTTCCGATCTTTGAGATGATACGGAACGCCCTAATATATCACCTAACTACCACGGTGTCGTAGGAAAGCTTCTCTCTCACCTGAGGTCCAGCTATTTAATGCGTACCGTCTCCTCGGATCCTTTTGCTGCCGGCTGCCCCAATCCCTCTTCTTTCAAATTCCTCGTACTAAATAAAATACGCTTACGTTATTAACTTATATTATGAAAATCTTTTTCATAACTTAGACACCTCTCATTCCTCGTATTAGATAAAACACACTTATGTTGCTAATGTGTATTTAAGAAAATCTTTTCTTGAATCAATTATCACTTAAAAACCACACTTTGAATTACAGGAAAACGTTTTTAAACATAAGAAGCAGGTCTAAGTAATCTTGGACAGCAAAGGTTATTTCAAAAATCACTTTGATAAAAATCCCGAAAACATCGTAAAAACACTTTTTATTTCAAAACCACTTTCACCCTCAAATGTTTTTCAAACACAAACTAACACACAACCACAATATCACTTAAACGAATTAAGTCATTCAAATAATTCATTAATCATTTAACTATAACTCGAACAAAACATTTAGGCACTCAATTCTTTTCAAAAATCACTATATAGGTTTATTGTAATGCAACTAAATCTCCTAGGCCTATTTATACTACATGGCTGAATGTCATTAAAGAAAGCAAGCTAATCATCACAAATTCAATTCACCTAAATCAATATTCTATTTTCTTTTTCATGCAACAAAATTGTTTACTCTTCCTTTTATTCTTACCCGAACGCACATACTCACACATATATCCACAAAACCTTCCTTTTAACTCAATGAGTTCATTTATATCCTTTATTTTTAATTAAAAACCGAATATAAATTAAATATTCACAACACAATTTAAATAAATTTTTTTTTTCTTAGAATACAATCACAAAACATAATCATTTCAATGAGACAATCACATGCAAAAAGAATCTAGCCTATTTAACCTAGTATAGGCTGAATCATGATCATAGGAAAAATAAAGTCTTTGATGCACTTTTCTACATGTAAAAATCTTAAAATACTAAATCAAAAACATGCATTTCAAACACATGGTTTTAGAAAAATATCACTCCCTTTTTCTTCCCCAAAACCGTGACCCATTAATCACTTCAAATAAATTTTCATTTTTATTTTCTTTTGCATGCACTTTAAAAATCATTTGAAGTAAAAGAGAATCACATGCAAAAGCCTTTTTATGAAAAACAATCATGATCTTCTTGTTTTAAAGCTTGACCGAAAAAAACATATCAACAAAATCAAGAGGAAAACTTAAATCTTTAACTTTCAAACACACACATAGACTTAGATCAAGGCAAAACCATTTTGAAAAAGTTGTTTTCCTTTGTTTCTCATCAAGACCGTGACATGCAAACCAAGAAGCCAAACTTTTTGAGTAAAAGAATCGCATGCAAGACTTCAAGATCCAAGTTATGGAAAATCAAGGCAAGAATTAAATCTTTTTCAAGATCAAGCAATAGATCAAAGCTTATTTGAAAAGAAAACCAAGGATCAAAGCTTAGAAAAATCAAAGTTAAAATCAAAGCATTCAAACCACTTAGATCATCTTTAACAAGCATCAAACTAACATGCATGAACTCAAAAAAAAATAAAAAGGATCGCAACTTAATTTTCTAGACATGGCCGAATGATAATGTCTATGGTTTAGGGTTCTACAAGTTCATGTGGCTCTTGAAAGTCAAGGTCAAGACTAAACAATTACATACAAACATAGATCTACAAGGAAATTAGACATGCAACAACAAATAACTTTACAAGACTTGGAAGAATGAAAACTACTTCTAACACTTCTATGATCTTCGAAGGAACAAAGAAAAGAGAAGATCTTCAACCACCTTCAATCGATCTTCAAGGATTCCTAAGGCTTTTGGGTTTGATCTTCTTCTTCTTCCTCTTCTTGAAGTTTGCTTCGGTTTCTCTCCTCTTTTAAGGTTGATGGGTAATTTCTCCTTGATCCTTGAAGAAGATGATAGTTGAGAAAGGAATTAGGGGACTTTGGGTTAAGAACTTTGGGGGTTTTCACTCTTCTTTCCTCTCCTCTCCTCACGGCCTCACTCTTTTCTCCCTATGTCTCAAGAGCTTGATGGTGCTCTTGGACTAAATGTGTTTATGTTTGTGATGAAGTAGAGGAAATGAGATATGAACCAAAGCCAACACATACGGCTTTAAGGATAAGGCAAGGGGTGGATAATTTCCCTTTTTAGCCTTGGTTCAATGTGTGGAGTTAAGGACAATTCGGTCCAACCCAATTGTTGCATGGGGGGGGGGGGGTCATTTCGTGGGGAGACAAGGGTGAAGAAAAGTCCCCCTAGGTATCATGAGTCATCTCTCCTAATCTCTTCCTATTTTCTATTTAATTTTCTAATTTCGTAATACTTAAGGAAATTGCTCCTACTTGGTCCTTCTAGTCTTAGGCTTGGCCGAACCACATGTTCATGCATACACACATACTCATGCAATTTATTTCATTTTATTATGACAATACATAGCATGAACTCATGGGATAAGGCACATATTTAACATATACATAAGCATACACAAAATCGACATTTTTACGGCATCATGTTCACATGACACATTTACACGTTATCCACATGCATACATGAACATATAATCATGTTCTTCCACTCATTAAATTTCCTCATGATCCTAAGCATATTCACACATAGTCATGCCATACATATACACATACATATGCATATCATATCAACACATACATTTATGCATTTATCACCATATTCTTTCACTAATTTAATTCCATATAACTTCAAACACACACACACACACACACACACATATATATATATATATATATATCCATAGCAATACCACATACATGTTCATAACATCACTCATGTACAAAAATCCTTAATTCTTTTAAAGTATAAAAATTGTAAACACATGACCATTCCCAAAACTCAATTTCTAAAAACCATTCCTTTAAAATCGCTCATCACTTTGAAATCATAAAATAGGAAATTTATTCAAGAAAATTTTCTTTCAAAAATTTTTTTTTTAAAAAAAAAACATAATCCTCCTTTAGTACTTTAATTGAATACGACGAATTTGCGGGGTGTTACATACTGCAGACTAGAAATATACTGTCGCTCCCTTGATTGCAAATCTAGAACAGTGAGAGGGACTGGAACGGGGCATCTGTGATTGCCGCTGAGAGCGTGCCTGTTTATATATGATATGAAATGATATGATTGAATTGATTTGAGGCTAAGTCCTCCTGGTCTGGGACCATTTGTTTGTGAGACAGCTGTCGTGCCCGCGTGGTAAAGGTCCTGTACTCCTGTTTGCTTCCGAATAGGTTGGGTGGTTGACCGAGGAGATGTAGACGTGTGTGATTTCCTCAATGATGATTCCCCCCATCATTGAACGAACCGGAACGTTAAAAATTTAAAAGACAAAGATGTTTCAAAGAGAAAGTGTATCAAAATATCAAGTAAGAAAGAATTCTTGGAATAAGAAATAAGTGTGGGAATTATGATAAAAGAAGGTTTGAGAAAAGTTGTGAAAGCTCGCGAGAAAGATTGTGGGAATGTGACGATAAGAACTGGAATAAAGAAACGGTGTTTGTAAAGATGATGATTATATTATTGTTGTGATTCATATATGCTATGTGTATAACATGTTACCTGTTTATGTTGATGATGATATGATTGCATTAGGATAGGTGTCTGTGTTATGTCGTTTTAGTTTCATCGTTCTGTTATATTATCTGTTTATCTTTGTACTCAATCTACCCTGAGACCGCATGGTCAACCCGTTAGTGTTAGGAACACTGACTCTCTCCTACCTTGTTGTCGTATCGGCAATTGCTGGTATTGCAACGGGTAGATGGCGTAGCATGTAGCGATTCACCTGTACTCCTGAAAGGAGGAGCGTAGAAGTTGTCCCTGGAGATGGTATCCGGAGGAGATCCCTGAGGCAGCAGACGAGGACGACTAGACTTGCAATTGGAGAGGTTGATCAGCCGAGGTCCGGAGTTAGACGACAAGTCTTAGTGGGTCTGACTAGAAGCTAGGTGATTTCCCTGGCAGAATGTATTCCATTGTAAGTTCTTAGTTACCTTAGCTCTATCATATTGTACCCCGGCAAATGTTTTATTTAATACTGATGTTTTGAAACAAGTCAATGGGCTGTGGATTTAAAATGGTGTTTTGAAAACGGGTTTCAAAGTGCGGTGTCTTGTGACATCTCGGTTTGGAACTTGAAAGGTGTTATGCAATGTGAGAACATGAGTTTTAAATGTAACTGTGTTTTGAAAATCTAAATGTTCTCATCTTGTGTAACACTTGTGTTAGAAAAAAAAATTTTGGCCCAAATTTTCACTATAATTAATTTAAGTAACGGAAGTTTTCAAGTTGCCGAATCGGGGTGTTACATTCATACTTGAATGACACTTGCACTTGTTGTAACACCCCGATTTGACAACTTGAAAAATATAATTTCTTCAATTAATGTAGTGAAAATTTGGGCCAATTTTTTTTTTATAACATAACATGGACATGAGAATCTCCAAGTTCCAAAATCTTTTATCAAAATAATTTGCAACATAAATTGGATTCCCATATCACACGTCATACTTCAAGTTCCAAACCGAGATGTTACGAAACATCGCACTTTGAAACTCGCTTTCTCAAATCACATTTGAAAGCCCATATCTTTTATGTTTAACCAAAAAACTTAACATTGATTATCCAGCTTTATAAAACATCTTTCGGGTGCACATGTGGATGCAGCTAATGATGTCTAAGTACCTGGTAAGGGAGTACAATACTTGGACATAGATACTATAACAGTAGACCACCGTCCAACGCAATGCTCCTCAGAAGGGTTGAATCATCAACCATCGAGTCCTCGAGCCGAACTAGACCTTCTTCTCCTTCGAGACTCCATCTCGGTCTTGTCTTCGTAGGCCAATGCTTGCAGCGCCAATTCCCAATATAAACTACTCACTCTGTCACCTGTGGACATCATCACAGAAGTCCACAGGGAAGAGGGAAAGACAGAGAGAGTAAGCATTCCGAACGACGCATCGTCGATGGTGTGAGTTTACGATAGGCAAAATATTAAGACAATACAAGCATACAACAATACACATTCATAGCACAACAATACAACAGATAATTATGCAGGATGCATGAGGATGCAATGCAATCGTCGCACTGTCCAAACCTTTATCTTTCTCTTAAGGAAATCTCTTATTCAGTTATCTCGCAAAGTCGAAGTCTCTCTATTCACGTATCTCGAGTCCATAAGATCGGAAATTCAAGCTTGATGGTTTTGGGTCTCGGGTCTACATCTCCTCGGGATCCATCCACCTAGTCGGAAGCAACCAGAAGTACAGGACCTCTAACCACACCGGCTCCGGGAGACGACACCAAAATATAATATAAAATGCCCAGGAAAAATGTCATGACAAGGGTGTCCACCTCCGCCGTGTTCAAGTATCCCTCTTCTGATCCTGATTTAGTCAAGGGGGTGTCAGTCATCCGTCTAGTGATCATGCAGTACTTCAGCTACGACACCAGACTACCTACCCAACCTCGGATGGTCAACCCAGGTCATTGTAGCTTTTTCCCGCCTAGACAGACTCCTCTTAGGCTTCTTGATGAGTCACCATCATTGCCTTCCCCTATCCTAATCATTAAGTGTTTACCACGCAAGTAAACACCGTGTCTTCCTCTCCACTACTTCGGGTAAGAGTTTTAAGTTGTAAGGCTATACTCGTTGTCCTAGCGTCGACCCATCCTAAGTCATCTCCATCATATAGCTCCAACCATATGCGGATTACTTCTGTGGGACTCGACCACTATGTTTGACAGGCTCCGACCCATCCTGAATCACACTCGGCATACGGCTCCGACCATATGCGGAATATTCACAACTATTCTGAAGGGCTCCGACCCACTCAGAATCATTCATGGCATATAGCTCCGACTATATGCGGGATATTCACAATCCTTGAGAGATATGCTCCGACCTATCTTAACTCACTCTCAACATATGGCTACGACCATATAGAAACTTTCTCAACATATGGCTACGACCATATGGAAACTTTCTCAACATATGGCTACGACCATATGGAAACTATCTCCACATATGGCTACAACCATATGGAAACATTCTTGCAGAATCCAGCTCTCATTACGTCCTCGTCCAAAGGCATCACTGTCGTCATCATATTATCTGCTCGATTCACGTACTCGGCGCATCAGCATCATCCGGTTCCGTAGCGCGTTCCAACCTTTAGAGTTTCGTTCTTATTCCTTGGGGGATTTCTTATAGTTTTCTAATGTCTTTACTATTCTTATCTTATATCGCGGGATGATGCATTATGCTCATGCAAGGACAATATAAGTAATACATCTCAACACAAACAAATATAACAATCAATCAATACCATGTGATGGTATAGGTCTGAGTCTTCGTATACCACGATACAAACAAGGCATACAATTTATCGGGTATACTACTAGCTACAATAGACCTTTACTCCGACTTTGAGAGAGTACGGAGTGTCCTAATAGATCACCTAAATACCACGGTGTCTTAGGGAAGCTTCTCTCTCACCTCAACTCCAGCAAATACCTCGTCCGAAATCGTTGTGGGTCCTCCAACTGTCAGCTGTTCCAACTTCCTGACTTATACGCACCTTGTACTAGATAGGAGACACTAACGTTACTAGTCTATCTAACTAATCGTCATACTCGGAAATCAAAACGTATTTTTCGAAAACTCCTTTCACTTCTTGTCGGAAAACCGTAAAACGTCAAGACTTTCTCAAAATCAAAATCCAACTTTCAATATACTTTAAACACTTTGAAATCATTATAATAAATCAATGAAATCATTTTTAAACAAATGGATCGGTTGCTGGTCCGTCTTGGACAGCCGCTCGCTCGATCCCGAAAACATTGAAAATGTTACTTTTTGAAATCCAACTTTTCTTAAATCACGTACCATTTAAAACTTAAACTTTAAAACAACCAAACACATTTTCAGAATTGGAAAAACAATTTAAATAAAAACTGGACAGCAAGGATGCTAGCCCATAAACCACTCTTTAGAAAATCCGAAAACATTTAAAATCGCATCTTTCAAACCAACTTTATCTTATATTAAATACTCATAAAAACTCAACTTCAAAGCACTTTGAAAACATTTTTAAATAAGAAATACAAGTTAGAAAAACTCTGGACAGCATCATATGCTAAGTCCCAAGTTCACTTTCCGTTGTTTAAAACCAATTTAAATCCATAGACAAACCAAGTATTTTGAAAACAATCAAATAAACACTTTGATCAATAATTTCTCAATCAAATAAAGTAGTTAAACTTATAAACACATACAAACAAAATCATACTCATAAAAACACTTTAAACAATGAATTGGTTGTTGGTCCATTCCGGACAGCCACAACCAAGATTTGAAAACACCGAAAAATCGTTCTTTAATCTCTTAAAAATTCCATGTTAAAATGAACATTTGAAATGATTTTTTTCAAACATAACACCATGAAATCAAATAGGGCAGCAATCAATAAGTCCAATACTTTTTCAAATAACCAAATCCTTTTTAAAAACCGATCAGTTTTAAGAGACCAATTACAACATCGTAACTTATTAAATAACTCATTTTCCTTCACTTCTTTTATCACACAAACAATTCCAAAACACTTAAACAAAGTAGTTCAATTAACATGCACCACTTAAAACAAACCATTTGGCACATACCACATAGCACATTCTCAAATCACAATTTCAAACTAATAGCCTAAACCGAAACACCGTAAACAACTACTTTGCAAACCAATTCATGCATGGCCTAAACATACCATCAAACACTCACTCATTCAGTTATTTCAAGACATTATGATAATCATACAAGTCCAGACAAGACACAAAATAAAGTACAAAATTCATATTTGTCGAAAACATTTAAATAAAGCCTTTTGTTCGATTACGGGAAAGCTCAAAAGATAAAATCTAAAAATATACCAAATCAATTTGTTTAATTTTAAAAATTTCCAGAACATACAAATATATGTTAAAGTTTATCATATAAAATTTCCAAGTCATTTGAACAATCTTAAGCTAGGTTTCAAATCAGATTTTGCATGAAAAGCAAGATAGAGCTGTTGCTGGCCTGAGGCCAAAATTCCATGATTAAAAATAGTGTTTCAACTCCGAATTGCATGAAAAATGGTATAAACTTTCCTCATACAGTCAAGACCATCTCATAAAAATTTCAGATTATTTGGAGTTGTGCAAGTCATACTTTTTCAATTAAATTCGTCACTAAGTCCAGAAAATCTGAACCAAATGGTTCACTGTTTCTCAATTGGTAAAAATATCAAACCAACTCCAAATCACCTCAAATTTTACAGAGAGTCACAAGACATGTTTAAGGAGCCACCATAAAAATTTAAAGCAATTTAGAGTAGTTTAGGTCAGAAAACTTGGTTTAGGTTTTTCCTCGAAAACTTACTTTTCCGAAATCGTTTTCACCAAAATGACTCCATTTCGATTAACAAACCAATTCTAAAAACCTTATAAAAATTCAGGGACAATAAATCTAACCTACTTAAAACAGTGTCCAAGTTTCATAATCATCAAACATGTACAAGTACTACTTATCCAAATCTTTTTCACTAAAAACCTTAGACTTCCATAATTAACACCGAACAACCAAAATTCATTTAAAATGTCAAAACAATTCCAAATCCCTTCAAATTTTCCAGAACTCATTTAAATAGCATCAAGGACCACATATTAAAATTTCAGGGCAATCCAATTAGTATAACTATCGTTTCTCAAAGTTTCTTACAAGAAAATCACTTATAAATCAAAATTTCAGCACTTAATCAAATTGTTCAAACCAAAACATTTTCATGATCTAAACTTTGATTTATACTTGCATGTCATTAAAATCATAGATCTAGTTAATGCATCAACATGGATCAACAATCCTTCATACACAATAGTTACAAAAACCGAATCGAACAAGAAAATAAAATCCTTTAAAAACCGAATTGAACACCAAGTTTCCAAACATAATCAATCTCTCATTTTCAAGCCAAGATCTTTACATGCAAGATATCAAACAAAAGGAAATCAAACTTTCATCCACAACAACATCAAAACCGTGGCCATCATAAGAAAAATCATCAAGAAAAGTTCAATCATTTCAAGGATCTTTACATTAAAAACTCAAGCATCAAACATATCATAGTTTAGGCTTTGATCTTAGCATGCATGCAAACAAAAATATTAGATCTCTTTAAAATTCCTTCATGGAAACTTAAAATCAAATTCTTTTCAAAAACACTTTCAAGAAATCAAGAAGAAAACTCAAGATCATGAGAGAAAACATTTTCTTAACAAAAACTTCAAGATCAAGTTTAGAAATCAATATGCATGTGAGCAAAATTTCTAGATCTAACACAAAAGCAAACATGCATCAACACTTTTGAACCAAAAATCAAGCTTTAGAAGAGATCATGAAAAACGAAAAAGAATCAAAGAAGATAGGTTTAAAACTTTTTAGATCATGAAATAAAATGCTTACTTAATTAAAACTTCAAAATCAAGTCCAAATCTTGGTGTTGTTCTTTGGTTTTCTCTTCCCTCTCCTCACGGTTCACTCACTCTTCTCCTTAGGTTCATGGTTTCTCCTTCTCTTCTTTACTATCTTGGCTTGATTTTGTTTATGTAACAGCCCGATTTTCGTAACTCAAAACATTTAACTTCTATTTATTAAAGTTGCCAAAAATGAGGCCGAATTTTTTTTTTTTAAAACATTGTCGGAGTGTTTGAAAACATATTTGAAAGGTTCTTGAGGTTCTTCAACACTCTCTTTCGAAAACCGGGTTGTTACTAAAGTTTTTATTTTCAGAAAACTTTCATTTTCATAAAAAGAACTTGGTTCAAAATCATATTAACAGTTTTCAAAACTTTACATGAATTAGTTTTGCATAAGGATGTGCTCCACAAGTCAGATTAAAAACTTAGCTCAATTACATAATGGCTCAGGGCATCGGTAATCCTTGACTCAACAATTATCACAATCTAATCTAACCACACTATCCTATTGAAAACAATTGGGTGAAGTTCCTTCTTCTTCTTGCGTTCTCTCTTTGCTCTCGAAGATGATGCCTTTCCTTGTTGTGATTCCCTCCTTGCTAGTAAATTCTGGCTCTGCTCCATTGAGATTGGTGGAGTTCCCTCGAGTCTCCTGCCAAATCTTCTCTTTGTGGTTCCTGTAGCCTCGTACGGTGACTTTCGTCCGATACTCCATCTGCCCGTTGAGATACCAGCAGCACCGATATGCCAACGAACAGGAGAGAGTAAGAATTCCGAACGACGGTGTGGGATTACGCTAGGTAGAATAATAGGACCATACAAGCATACAATATAACACACAGGCACACAATGTAACACCCTCACAAATATTTAGTTAATTTACGATTTATAAAAATGTGGACTTGAAAATTTCGATAAAAATCCGGCAGAGTCTCCTCTGTATTTCGGACTTTCCCAAAATTTCCTGTCCAGCCAGATTGTTTAAAACTTAAAACAACAAAATAATACCACAAATTAAATCCTAGAGCCCGGCTAGTACAAGTTTGGGGCACAAGATTACTACATATCTTAAATTCTCCAAAATAACAGCTATAATACATAATACAGTCCGCTCATACAACTCAACACCCCACGTGGTGGAGTGGATTCCTGCTCGGCCAAAAAAACTGTGCAAACTCCCAGCTCAGTACCTCAAAGGGGGGTTGTAAGGGTGAGCTTTACACAAGTAGAAAGCAGTCTCCAGACCAGACATAATAACTGACTAAGTCAAACACAGTTAGCATATAGCACATAAATTTCATTTAGGCAAACCCAGCATGCATCATACACAAACATTAGTCTTATTAGTATCCATTCATTTATTCCATTCATAATATATTCGTTAGGTCTCAGTTTTTCAAATTTCCATTTTAATATATCACCAGTTCACACACATATAGTCATTTATCACGTAAACACCATTTCAAATATTCACACACAATTAACCATTCCACTTCGTTTCATTCTATTCTTTCTCGTTATTCTCTCTCCTTTATTTCGACTCTTTATTTTACCTTGTTCTCTTCCCTTTAGTTTTATCCTTTCTTTCTTGCTTTCATTCTTTTTATCGGTTCGGCTACAGGGTCTCATGACCAGGCCACACAGCCTAACCTGCACCGAACCACTCTTTATTGTTCTACCACGGGGTCTATTGACCAGATACGTATGACCTAACCTATGTCACAGGGTCTCATGACCAGATCCTTTCGACCTAACCTGCGCCATAGGGTCTCATGACCAGATCATATTATCTAACCCGCGTTGGCCACAGGGTCTTATGACCAGATCCCAAGATCTAACCTGCCGCCCATTCTCTTATTAGTCTTTTATCAATTGGACACAGGGTCTCATGACCAGATCTCGCGATCTAACCTGCGCCAGTTTCCTATTACAATTCATTCAGTTCTCTTTTCTCCTTTTCTTACTTTCTTTTAATTATTCTTTTCTCTCTTGTCTTTCCTTAGTACTTGTTATCCTCATCCTATTGTTCATGCATTTATCACACACATACATACTTTCTCTTATTCATTGCTTATCGTAATTTATTTTACTGTCACCTTCGTCCTTCAACCTGCATTTATCACACACACTTCACAATTTACATATTCAATTTCCTAGTTTAATATTCCTACCCTTTCGTTCTTTCCGTTTATCACGCATCACTAGCACCATACAACATAATTTATAACATACAACAAATTATCTTCACATTTAACATTTAGCATATATACAAATAAATAGCATACCTCATAATCCATAACATACAATAATTCATATACACGTATATTTTCAATCATCAAACCAAGCATGGCTCACACACCACATATATAATCATTTTCGCCTACTAAAGAGTAAATGGCCTTTAAAACCTATGATTTAGTAATCACTGATATTGATGCTGAAATATCAATTTTATATAACATATCCACATTATTAATATCTTTAATACTCTGGATAAAAGCTGGAAATCTATCCATTAGTCGATATCCATTTTGGGGCAAGGAACCATAAATAAGACGTTGCAAGGTAATAGACATGCCAATTAATACTAAAATATCAATATTACTGCACGACTTGAATAACATTATTATATTAGAATTTTCTTCTATATGTATATTTATATCAGGACAATCAGGTAGTGTTCAAAACAAGTAATGTTCTCTATCGGGCCTAACTTATAAGAACTGTTTTCAATTTGATCTTGAATGCAAGTCAAATGGAAGGGTGTAATACTAGGTATGAGATTATCTGCTTTAAGGCAATCATATACATAACGTACATCCTTAGATAGCTGTATTTGTAAATTCATGTCTGTAGAATATTGTCTCCTAAATATATTGATAAGAGGATGATTAGAACTTTCATCATTTCTAAATTCCTGCTTCATAAGCATGTTGGTAATATATTCATTAGTTCCCACTTAGCTTATTCAGTTTCTTTTATTTTTCCCATTCATTTGCATTTCCATATGTTCGTTAGTGTTCCTTTTTACTTCATCATGCAACATACATCATTTAGCATTTATAAATGAATAGCAACCATATATCATAATCTTTAATACACAATAATTCCATACCCAAAATTAGCATTAAATTACATGCTCAAATCACAAGTATTCAATTAGAGTTTCTTTTCTTTCCTTACCTACTTTACTTTTCATCTAAGTTATTTATCCAAATATTCCATCACAAGCACACCCATATAATCTTAGCAGGCACTATACTAGCCAGAAAATACTCCCTACAAGCGACGTAAAACACCCCTTACCTCAGGGTTCTATTAGCTAGAACCAATTTGAAGGCGTGCAGAGAGCTCCCGATTCGGCAACAGTCAATTCGATCCCGATCCAAGCATCCGCATCGGCCCGACTCAGTTGAACCCAACCAGCAGCAGCAACAAACCCCGGTTCAGCAAAAACCCACACCCGCTTCGACCCGGTTCGGTTCATGGTCGAACCAGTAGCAGCCACAACCAGCGTAAGAAGGAGGAGGCAAGAGGAGGAGGTCTTGGCTCCTTCAGCGACCGCGGTTTCGAAGGTGGACAGCGATGACGACGTCGATTCGCGAAGTTCCCGTGGAGATTCGGTTCAGTTCGAACCCTCTTCATGTGGTGACAGTAGAAGGACCAGAGAAGGTGTTGATTCTGTCCGATTCGCAGGACAGCACCGCGAGCTTCCGATGACGGCAGCGTGAAGGCCCTCGAGGTCTGAATCCACCGTAAGGGCTCATGACACATGGAGGAGGCAACGGCGCGGTGGCGGTTCGTGCTTGGCCAAAAGGGAGTCGCGATTCGCGACTTGGTGGAGAGGGAGAGCGCGAGTGTGGCAGCGGCGGGGAGCTTCATGGTCGTTGTGTCCAGGGGAGAGAGAAGACGCCGGAAAGAGAGAGGGGAAGGTGGCGGCAGCCACATGAAGGAGAAGAAGAAGAGAATACAATAGGGTTTCATACGCTTAGCATACAACACACACTACACAACACCCCTTTCATTTTTTTTTTTACAAATACTTTTATTTATTAATTTATTAATTTAGTAAATAGAAATCAATATTATTATTATTATTAGTAGTAGTAGTAGTAGTGTTAGTATTATTTTAAAATTGCTACTATCTATTTTCCTTTATTCATTTATTTATTTTAAACAACACGAAGTACTAAGAATAAAATGTAAACATTAACTAATTATATGTATAAAATCATGAAGTTAAAGATCTCGAAGTTCTTAAAACAAGTTTAATATTAAATATGTCAAAAGCAAATTAAAATAAGCAAGTACATTTTTCAGATAGGATAATTGTTTTAAACCAATTTACTTTGAAATATATAAATAAGATATACTTTCGTAAATTTCGTAGAATATTTTAAGAAAATGCTCAATGCTTTAATGGTTAATTTTAAGGGTTAATCCTTTAATTTAGTAAAACTCATAATTCATAATACAAACGAAAATTCGGGATGTTACAATTCTCTCCCACTTACTTGAATTTCGTCCCCGAAATTCGGACCAATTCCATAAATGGAGAACCATCCCATGATGTGATTTTCGACTACACTGTTTATTTCCCCATCAATTCCATTATTCTACTTAAGATACTTCGCAAACCATACTTCTTAGCATCTTCGTGTTCGCCTTTGAACACTATATGCCTCATTCGCGCTTGACTTTCCTTCTTGTTTCCTTTTATCATCCCCTCATTTCATGGTTACTTGGATTAGATTCTCGTTGGGTTATTATGTTCTCCCCCACTTGGCATCGACATACCTGGATGTGTCAATGTCAAATAATAGGCTTGGTCAGTTCTAAGGATCGTCTATCTAGCTTTTTGACGGTTCTTCGAGATTGAAGGTGGCACCTGTTGAGGAGCATTGGGTTATATTGAATTTCTACGATTTGGTGAATTCTCGTGTCTACTTCTAGGTTTTCCCACTTGATGCTTGAGGCTCGAAAAGAGTGAAGATGTGAAGAAGAAACATGAAGCACTCAAGGAGAAGCTTAATGATCTTGCAAGGTGATCAAGGATGTGCTGGGTGACAAGGTCGAAAAAGGTTCATGCCAGTACAAACATCGAGGTTAGCAGCATGACTGGGTACATGTCAAGCAAGAAGACAATGGAGATTATCCCAGAGAATGCACTTTCATTAAGGAATCATTGATAGATGTACTTTCTACAGAGCGATGATTGACTTGATCGATCTCGGTGAGGGTACCTCGTACAGTGGTCCAGCTTTATTCATACGAGGTAACCGAATCGAGTAGACAAAACTAGAACTCCATGAACGTCTGATATTCAACAAAGACAAACATAGGGAAAATCAAGAGTTCACCAACCTTAGTTGGTTGAAACACGAATAAAGCCTTGAATGACACTTAGTGCCCATGGATCGAGGTAGGCCAACACTCTTAGGGGTTTACATTATTTCCAAGACTAAGGGTCAGGTTAAGCTTACTACCTGTTGGTGCTCAATTGCTAAAATCGTCTAGTCTCGACATGGAGACTTTATGGAATTGTCAAAACTTGTTTTTTTTTTTTTTTGAATGGCCGTCCAGGAATTGTGGAAAGATTTCCGATGAGTTTATGGCTAGCAACTTCTGATTTGGTTCTTCATGCAATTTAGAAGGGGTTCCTAAGGCCAGCTTGATTTTCTCCAGGATGTTGCATGAAGGGTTCGGAAGGCATTGTCTGGTTGGCTTCCTTCCTCCTAAAGGTGGTACTTCTTGGGGAAATTCTATTTCGGATCGGTTTTTTTTTTGTTTTAGTTAGGAGCTTCCAATGGCATCGACCATGAATAGGTGCGAAGATCGAGGTGATCAGTCCCAATCTCCCATCTATCAATAGCAACATCATTGGAGTGGTTATTGATGATATTATCACTTAACAGATGCAAGGATCAGAGTGATCAGTTCTGACCTCACATTCCATCAAACGACAACACCATCGCCGAATTAAATTAAAGTTAAACCTGTGTTCCATGGCTTAAAGCTATCACTACGCTTCCAAATCTTATCACTTAGTTCTTATAATTATATGTGTATCCCTGTAAATATAAATATATATATATATATATATATCCTATTCATCTGACTTAACTATCTATCGGTTACTCGCTTGGTGAGTAACCCAAAAGGAGTTATGAGTCCACACTCCAAGGCCGAGGAAAAACTGCTCTGATACCATATTGTAACACCCTCACAAATATTTAGTTAATTTACGATTTATAAAAATGTGGACTTGAAAATTTCGATAAAAATCCGGCAGAGTCTCCTCTGTATTTCGGACTTTCCCAAAATTTCCTGTCCAGCCAGATTGTTTAAAACTTAAAACAACAAAATAATACCACAAATTAAATCCTAGAGCCCGGCTAGTACAAGTTTGGGGCACAAGATTACTACATATCTTAAATTCTCCAAAATAACAGCTATAATACATAATACAGTCCGCTCATACAACTCAACACCCCACGTGGTGGAGTGGATTCCTGCTCGGCCAAAAAAAACTGTGCAAACTCCCAGCTCAGTACCTGAAAGGGGGTTGTAAGGGTGAGCTTTACACAAGTAGAAAGCAGTCTCCAGACCAGACATAATAACTGACTAAGTCAAACACAGTTAGCATATAGCACATAAATTTCATTTAGGCAAACCCAGCATGCATCATACACAAACATTAGTCTTATTAGTATCCATTCATTTATTCCATTCATAATATATTCGTTAGGTCTCAGTTTTTCAAATTTCCATTTTAATAAATCACCAGTTCACACACATATAGTCATTTATCACGTAAACACCATTTCAAATATTCACACACAATTACCCATTCCACTTCGTTTCATTCTATTCTTTCTCGTTATTCTCTCTCCTTTATTTCGACTCTTTCTTTTACCTTGTTCTCTTCCCTTTAGTTTTATCCTTTCTTTCTTGCTTTCATTCTTTTTATCGGTTCGGCTACAGGGTCTCATGACCAGGCCACACAGCCTAACCTGCACCGAACCACTCTTTATTGTTCTGCCACGGGGTCTATTGACCAGATACGTATGACCTAACCTATGTCACAGGGTCTCATGACCAGAACCTTTCGACCTAACCTGCGCCATAGGGTCTCATGACCAGATCATATTATCTAACCCGCGTTGGCCACAGGGTCTTATGACCAGATCCCAAGATCTAACCTGCGTTGGCCCATTCTCTTATTAGTCTTTTATCAATTGGACACAGGGTCTCATGACCAGATCTCGCGATCTAACCTGCGCCAGTTTCCTATTACAATTCATTCAGTTCTCTTTTCTCCTTTCCTTACTTTCTTTTAATTATTCTTTTCTCTCTTGTCTTTCCTTAGTACTTGTTATCCTCATCCTATTGTTCATGCATTTATCACACACATACATACTTTCTCTTATTCATTGCTTATCGTAATTTATTTTACTGTCACCTTCGTCCTTCAACCTGCATTTATCACACACACTTCACAATTTACATATTCAATTTCCTAGTTTAATATTCCTACCCTTTCGTTCTTTCCGTTTATCATGCATCACTAGCACCATACAACATAATTTATAACATACAACAAATTATCTTCAAATTTAACATTTAGCATATATACAAATAAATAGCATACCTCATAATCCATAACATACAATAATTCATATACACGTATATTTTCAATCATCAAACCAAGCATGGCTCACACATCACATATATAATCATTTTCGCCTACTAAAGAGTAAATGGCCTTTAAAACCTGTGATTTAGTAATCACTGATATTGATGCTGAAATATCAATTTTATATATATAACATATCCACATTATTAATATCTTTAATACTCTGGATAAAAGCTGGAAATCTATCCATTAGTCGATATCCATTTTGGGGCAAGGAACCATAAATAAGACGTTGCAAGGTAACAGACATGCCAATTAATACTAAAATATCAATATTACTGCACGACTTGAATAACATTATTATATTAAAATTTTCTTCTATATGTATATTTATATCAGGACAATCAGGTAGTGTTCAAAACAAGTAATGTTCTCTATCGGGCCTAACTTATAAGAATTGTTTTCAATTTGATCGTGAATGCAAGACAAATGGAAGGGTGTAATACTAGGTATGAGATTATCTGCTTTAAGGCAATCATATACATAACGTACATCCTTAGATAGCTGTATTTGTAAATTCATGTCTGTAGAATACTGTCTCCTAAATATATTGATAAGAGGATGATTAGAACTTTCATCATTTCTAAATTCCTGCTTCATAAGCATGTTGGTAATATATTCATTAGTTCCCACTTAGCTTATTCAGTTTCTTTTATTTTTCCCATTCATTTGCATTTCCATATGTTCGTTAGTGTTCCTTTTTACTTCATCATGCAACATACATCATTTAGCATTTATAAATGAATAGCAACCATATATCATAATCTTTAATACACAATAATTCCATACCCAAAATTAGCATTAAATTACATGCTCAAATCACAAGTATTCAATTAGAGTTTCTTTTCATTCCTTACCTACTTTACTTTTCATCTAAGTTATTTATCCAAATATTCCATCACAAGCACACCCATATAATCTTAGCAGGCACTATACTAGCCAAAAAATACTCCCTACAAGCGACGTAAAACACCCCTTACCTCAGGGTTCTATTAGCTAGAACCAATTTGAAGGCGTGCAGAGAGCTCCCGATTCGGCAACAGTCCATTCGATCCCGATCCAAGCATCCGCATCGGACCGACTCAGTTGAACCCAACCAGCAGCAGCAACAAACCCCGGTTCAGCAAAAACCCACACCCGCTTCGACCCGATTCGGTTCATGGTCGAACCAGTAGCAGCCACAACCAGCGTAAGAAGGAGGAGGCAAGAGGAGGAGTTCTTGGCTCCTTCAGCGACCGCGGTTTCGAAGGTGGACAGCGATGACGACGTCGATTCGCGAAGTTCCCATGGAGATTCGGTTCAGTTCGAACCCTCCTCATGTGGTGACAGTAGAAGGACCAGAGAAGGTGTTGATTCTGTCCGATTCGCAGGACAGCACCGCGAGCTTCCGATGACGGCGGCGTGAAGGCCCTCGAGGTCTGAATCCACCGTAAGGGCACATGACACATGGAGGAGGCAACGGCGCGGTGGCGGTTCGTGCTTGGCCAAAAGGGAGTCGCGATTCGCGACTTGGTGGAGAGGGAGAGCGCGAGTGTGGCAGCGGCGGGGAGCTTCATGGTCGCTGTGTCCAGGGGAGAGAGAAGACGTCGGAAAGAGAGAGGGGAAGGTGGCGGCAGCCACATGAAGGAGAAGAAGAAGAGAATACAATAGGGTTTCATACCCTTAGGATACAAGACACACTACACAACACCCCTTTCATTTTTTTTTTTTACAAATACTTTTATTTATTAATTTATTAATTTAGTAAATAGAAATCAGTATTATTATTATTAGTAGTAGTAGTAGTGTTAGTATTATTTTAAAATTGCTACTATCTATTTTCCTTTATTCATTTATTTATTTTAAACAACACGAAGTACTAAGAATAAAATGTAAACATTAACTAATTATATGTATAAAATCATGAAGTTAAAGATCTCGAAGTTCTTAAAACAAGTTTAATATTAAATATGTCAAAAGCAAATTAAAATATAGCAAGTACATTTTTCAGATAGGATAATTGTTTTAAACCAATTTACTTTGAAATATATAAATAAGATATACATTCGTAAATTTCGTAGAATATTTTAAGAAAATGCTCAATGCTTTAATGGTTAATTTTAAGGGTTAATCCTTTAATTTAGTAAAACTCGGAATTCATAATACAAACGAAAATTCGGGATGTTACACACAACAACCAAACATATCATTATCTCTTATGTATTTTTCACGAGTATTCTTTCTTTCTTTCTATCATTCCTTTACTTCCCTTAATTTCTCATTTTCTTTTCATCCAATCTTATCCAGTTACCCTCTTTAATGCTTTGGGGAAAATACCATACATCATCAGAATATTCATTTCGTCATCGACTATCACTCACGTCTACATCTCCTCGGTCATCCACCCAACCTAGTCGGAAGCAAACAGGAGTACAGGACCTTTACCACGCGGGCACGACAGCTGTCACAACACATAATGGTCCCAGACCAGGAGGATCTCGTCCTCAAATCATATCAATAATATCAAGGCTCACTGTCCACGCAGTGGCAAATACAATGCCCCGTTCCAGTCCCTCTCACTGTTCTCGATTTGCAATCTAGGGGGCGACAGTATGTTTCTAGTGGGCCCGCAGAACTTACCACAGCATTAGACCCAGTCCCCACCACGTTAGTGTGCCACTTGTGGAGTTCGTTCTGCCTAAAAACATACTCTAGACTTCTTGACGTTTCACCGTCATCGTCCTCCCCTAATGCAATCTCCTCCTAAGTATCCGCAGATACTTATGGTTTCTTCCTCTCCACTACTTCGCACTCTCATACCTCACCGCATTTGTCTTTTAAGTCTTTTATCTTTTACTTAACCTAAGGTCGGCTCGTCCTTCGTGCAACCCTTCAACGAGTCCCGACCACTATCTTTGCACAAACTTTCTCTCATCATTTCTCACATAGCACAGAGCTGGGATCACATCACAATCTCAAATCTCATCTCATTTCTCAACATACCTTCCACCATCTCTCTTAACAGTCACATTCAGAATCTCTTCTCAAAATCATCTTTTCACAACTTTCTCAAAACACCATTTTATAAGCTTTTACAAAACCTCACTTCATAAACATTTTCATAAAACCCCCTTTTGTAAATTTTCTCAAAAATCTAGTTTCACAACTGCTCAAATTCTCTTTTCAAAGACTTTCTGAAAAAAAATCTCTTTTCACAACCTTTCACAAAATTTTCCTTTCAAAAACTTTTCCGAAAATACTGTTTATAATATTTCTCAAAAATCTCCTTTTTACAAAAACCTTTTCAAAGGAATTTCTTTTCATAAATCCATTTCTAAAAATTTCTTTTCACCATTTTCCACAAAATCTCTTTTCCAAAAATCTTTTCAAAAAGTTCTTCTCAAAAACCTTTTCAAATATTGCTTTTCAAAAACCTTTTTCAAAAACCACTTTTCAAAAACCTTTTTCAAAAATAATATCTTTGCTGAGCGCTAATGGAGGAGCAAGCTCAACTCAACACTAGTCTCAGACTAAAACCAAAAACACAGAAGCCCAGCTCCGCTCAAAACACATCTCATTCTCATAATCAACATCACTCTCCCCCAAGCTCTGCCTCGAACTCATCATTATCATTCATTGTTTCCCCAATCTCAATTCTTCTCTCTTTTCAATCAATTTCTCATTCTTTATCATTATTTCTTTTCTCTTTGTGTCTTTTACTTTACATTCTTACTCACTTCATTTTATTTTCAGGACGTAGCAGACGTCCATCAACAAATTACTCTTTTAACCAACATCAGTAAATACCATCATGCATAAATAAATAAAAACATACTATCACACACAAACATCACACAACGATAATGTGATCATTGTCTCCTTCGTATAAGTGGCCACACAACACAAACAATTGCCACTTATACTACTGACTCCGAACCACTTAGTTCCGATCTTTGAGATGATACGGAACATCCTAATATATCACCTAACTACCACGGTGTCTTAGGAAAGCTTCTCTCTCACCTGAGGTCCAGCAATATAATGCGTACCGTCTCCTCGAATCCTTTTTGTTGCCGGCTGCCCCAATCCCTTGTCTTTAAGATTCCTCGTACTAAATAAAATACACTTACGTTATTATCTTGTATTAAGAAAATCTTTTCTTAGTTCGTGACACTTTCCGTTCCTTATCGAAAGACTTAACACACTATTATTTTATTAAAACAATTCTCATATCTCTAGCACTTTAAACATTTCAAGACCATTTGAAAACATTAATTAAAATGATTTAAACCAATTCACTTGGTTGCTGGCCCGTCTTGGACAGCACCTTAAACAATGTCCGAAAACACCGAAAATTTCACCGTTTTTTAATCCGGGTTTTTCCTGAGTCAATTATTATTTGAAAACCAAACTTTAAATTTCATGAAAGCATTTTTAAACACAGAAGCATGCCCAAATAATTCTGGACAGCAAAGGGTTATTTTATAAAAATTATTTTGACCAAAACCCCGAGAACATCGTAAAAACACTTTTTATTTCAAAACCACTTTCACACTCAAATGTTTTTAACACACAATCACAATATAATTTCAACAATCAAACCAAATCATTTCATGATCAATAAATTTCAATATTAACCACATGTTTAATCATCTTCCAAGCATTACTCCATATACCACAATAAACAATACTTTGATAATTTCATTAAAAGCATTTAAACAAGTTAATCAATATCAAAGCAATCACACAACCCATACATAATTCATTTTCACAACATAAAGCACTTAGGCATGCAAGTATTCATAAACCATTTGGAGTCAAATTTCAAACCAAACATATTTATATTTATTTTTCTCACTTTATGTACCTTTTATCTCATGTAATTAAGCTCCTTAAACCGATTTAACCATATAACCGAATGGAATCAAAGAAACAAATCATCATCATAATTTAAATCACATGAATCAACTTGGTTAGTTTTAGACATTTAAATTCCATTTTCTTTTTCATGCACAAAATTGTTTACTCTTCCTTTTATTCTTACCCGAATGCACATACTCACACATATATCCACAAAACCTTCCTTTCAACTCAATGAGTTCATTTATTTCCTTTATTTTTACTTAAAAACCGAATATAAATTAAATATTCACACACAATTTAAATAAATTTTTCTTAGAATACAATCGCAAAACATAATCATTTCAATGAGACAATCACATGCAAAAAGGATCTAGCCTATTTAACCTAGTATAGGCCGAATCATCATCTTAGAAAAACAAGGTCTTTGATGCACTTTTCTTCATGCAAAAATCTTGGAATATTAAATCAAAAACATGCACATGAAAACACATGGTTTTAGAAAAATACCACTCTCTTTTTTTTCAAAGCTTGACCGAAACCAATTGACAAAATCAAGATTAACTTTCAAAAACTTAACATGCAAGAGCACAAAACAAGGATCAAGTAAAATAAATCATTTTCCAAAAACTTGTTTCCTTGATTCCTTCATGAAACCGTGTTGATCCTTAAGAAAGGCTAAACCCTTTTATTCCAAAACCACATGCATGTTCTTAGGTCTTGTAGATCAAACCATAAAATCAACTATAATAGCACAAATCAAGGATCAAAATCATTTTAGGTAAGGGAAGGTCAAAACCGTGTCATGTAAATGAAAGAAGGTCAACTCTTTTGGTTCAAAAACAACATGCAATGACCTAGATCAAATAAAAAGCATCAAGACCTCATTTTCTACTCATGGCCGAATCACTTAGTTCTTAATTTGAGAATTTAGGAGTTCATTTATTCTTAAAATCCAAAATCAAAACATAAAGAGAACATGCGGAGAAAGATAAGGATCATAAAGTCACCAAAATCAACATGCATGATCAAGACATAAAAATAACATGCAAGACACTTAGATCTCAAGATCACTCAAAAATAGTTACATGCATTCACAAAATTAAACAAAGTTCATTAAAAGTCCTTTTCAACATAAAAATCACTCAATCAAAACTCCCTCTACCTTAATTTCCTAACTTAAATCTTCAAATCTTCTCTTCTTCGCCTCTTGAGTTTGCCTCGGCCTCACTTCTTCTAGGGTTGAGGGGTGGTTTTCTCCTTGATCTTTGAAGAAAGATGTGTGTGGAAGGAAGAAATCAAGGGGGTTTGGTGTTAAGAATTGGGTTGTTCACTCTTCTCTTCCTCCTCTTCTCCTCACGGCCTCCTCTCTTTCTCTCTCTATATCTCAAGAGCTTGATAATGCTCTTGGGACTAAGTGTGTTGGTGTTGTGAATGAAGGAAATGAAAAATGAATCCTAGCCACTACTCCTCACACGGCTTTAAGGACAAATGAAAGGGATGAATAATTTCCTTTTTAGCCTTGGTTCAAAGTGTGGAGTTAAGGACAATTCGGTCCAGCCACAAAATTGCATGGGAAGGGTCACATCAAAAAGGGGACAAGGTGAAGAAAAAGTCCTCCTTAGGTATCATGAGTCATACCACCTATCCTCCTCCTATTTCTATTTGAATTTCATTTTCTTAATACTTACGGAAATTACATCCTATTTGGTTCTTCTATACCTCACATGGCCGAACCACATACACACATGCACCCACATTCACACATGCACCCACATTCACATACCATTTATTTTCATGTTCATCAACACATAGCATGGACTCATAGAATAATGCATATACGCAACACATACATGAGCATGCATACATTTAACCTTTCGATGGCATCTTGTTCATACGGCACTCATACATATAGATACATACATTCATGCATCACACATCACTCATATATATTTATTCACATACATTTACACATACATTAGATCCCTTCCCATAATTAAATACTCATTCAATCCTAAGCATACTTATACATACCAAAACCGTAGATACACACACCTAGGAAGTAATCATACAAAGACTCACACCAATTTCACAAGTACCTTTACAAAATACCAAGCATATAGATTTTAAAGACAAACTCAATTTCTAAATATTGAATATAATTTCAGAAAATCATTCTTTAGAATCATTTATCATCTTAAAAACGTGAATTTAGGAAAATCATTCAAGAAAATATTCTTTCAAAACACTTTCCTTAAAAATAATTTCTTTAGTGTTTTAATTTAATACGAGGAATTTGCGGGGTGTTACAGCTTAGGTTGTGTAGGAAATTGGTGTCGAGGTTTGGTTCATCTTCTTCTCTTCTCTCACGAGTTCTCTTTCTCACTCTCTCACCAAGAGCTTGATTTTGCTCTTAGTGTTAAGTGTTTAGGATTTGGAATGAATGAAAATGAAGAAGAACCAAATGAATGGTGTGTGAGTGTTGATGTTTGGTTTGGAATGAGAAATGAAGGAAATGAATTGGATTGTGTGATGGGTAAAGTGTTGGCTTAGGTTTTTGTTTCCTTTCCCTTCTCCCACGGCTCACTTTCCTTTCCTTTTCTTTTCCCTTTTTCTCACTCCTTTAGGTCATGCTTAGGTCATTAGGATGACATCATCAACTTAGCCATTAAGCAACCAAACTTGGAGACCAAGTCAACAAACTTGGTGGCCAAGTAATGCACTTGTGCATTTCGGCCTTAGGGTGATTTAGGGGTAGGTTAGGTCGATTAATTTAGGTTTAAGGCACTAATTAGGGTCTAATCATGATTAGGGTAGGATTAGGAAAATTAACTTAGGTTTAGTCCACTAATCCTTAGTGATTAGGGCTTAATCAAGGATTAAGGTACTAATCAAAACTTAATCTTTTCTAACATAGGTTTATGGAAAACTAATTCTAGATTAGCTCACTAACCTTGACGGTTTAGGGTTTAAGAGAGTGATTAAGTTCTTAATCAGGTTTAATCAAAGATTAAGATACTAATTAGGGTTTCTAGGGACAATTCTAGATCAAGATAATTGGACTTTGATTTTTGAAACTTAGAGAAAATAATTTTCCATCTTAAAACCATAAAACTGTGTGAATCAGTTTAAGAAAACAAAATCTTAATTAAAACCTTAAGTAATATATTTCATCGAAAACCTTTAGAAAAACAAATACATGAAATCATAACACAAGTGGATTAAATTCCAAGGTGTAGAAATCCATCATGAAATCAAAACTCCTTTAATCAATTCTTAAATCAATTAGGCTAAATCCATAAAAATGCACAAGGAAATTCATTGTTCAAATAAAATCACAAATAATAAAATTACTCCAAACTCCAACAAAATCATTTGCTTAAACTCTACAAAAATCTTTGTTTATCGAAATTCCATAAAATCAACAATTGATTACGTAATCGAATAAAATACCCATCGAAAACCATTTGTAAAACAATATCTCGAAATTCTTCTTTAATGAAAACTTATTTATATTAATCGGGAAAATACGGAATGTCACACTTGTGAGCTTGAACTTGAGTTGGCTTGTTATCATCAAAACATATATTTGAGATCAACTTGAAGTCCATAGAGAGTTTGAAGCATGTCTTCCAACTAGCTTGACTTCCAACAATATCAGCACTCAACAGTGCGTTGTACTCCTAGGTGTACAACATTCGTACATTCACCAAGAATGTACACGACAAGCTTGGAAATGGTACATAACGTGCTCCTCGAGCAATGTCCCGTCGTCTTAACGGAATAACCATATGATCAGCATCTCACTTCGCTGGCCACGTCGTCCACCATAACGTGTCATCAAGCAAGCCGTCAGTTGGCACTCCCAGAGGCCCTCCTCATGTTACCAAAACATGATAAACGATCTATCATCCGAACTCCAGAATGAATGCAATTTCTTAGCTTAAAAGAATTGATTGGTATATCTCAATTAATAATATCTCACATTATTAATTCAATAATTTCATACCATCATCAATCAACTTCTTTTTAGTCTTAGATCCCTTGGATTATTATCATTTAAGTATGAACAGAATGATTCAGAATTTAAAATGGTATTTTTAAGTTTCTGGGCAGAAATACTCGAGTGTTCTTCAGAATACTCGAGTAGTTCTTCAGCCTTTCCAGATTACTCGAGTAGTTCATGGCTACTCGAGTCGTTCATGCTTTCAGAAAGATCAGATTTCAGATTCTTAAAAATACTCGAGTAATTCATGAATACTCGAGTGTTCTTCATCAAATCCAGAATACTCGAGTGACTCATGCATTACTCGAGTGGTTCATTAGAAAATGCTTTTGTATATCAGTCGATACTCGAGTTCTGGGCCTGGTACTCGAGTGTTTGGAGCAAAAGATACACTATTTTAAAACAAAATACTCGAGTATCGTGCCAAGTACTCGAGTCTTTTTATGCAGAACAGACTGGAACTTGGTTTTTACATACCATTTTCAATTCTAACCATTTTCAATCCAATCCAATGATCAACATAGCTCATATACCATATATTAAACATGTTCAAACTCTCAGAACGCATTAAATTACAGATTTGATAGAGAATCACAAAACTATGCATAAAACATGAAAATTCACAACTTAACATATCAATTTGCATAAACCTCAGAATTCTCAAGATTTTAAGTCTCAAATAGCTCACATGCATCATATTAAACTTGCTTAAAACCATTTTAGAGCACAGGTTGGTCTCCAAACCAATTTCCCTATTCAATCTAAGCCCTTAGAGCCTCTTGGTGGCTCTCTAATCCAATTCATCCAATTTATACTCTATCTAGTTATTAGAAAGCTTCCCCTTACCTCTCAGACTTGAATCAATAGCAAATTTGCAAAAGAAAACACCTCAGCACCAAGAACCTCTTCAACCCTCAAAGTGAAGAACAGTGTGAGTAGAGTCCAAAAACCCGATTGTTTGAGTGAGTAAGCATGCACGAAAATTGGGGAAAAAGATAAGGATTTGAACTTTGCAACAAGGACTAGAAAACAGAACAAGTTTGAAATCAAATGGTTACGAGAGCTTACCACAATCGATTAAGAAAGTGAGCTCCAAGACTCTGTTTTCTGCAGGTTTAACCCCCAACTTCCAATCTTCGATTTGCCTCACACAAACACTCTTAGCTCACGAATTCGGTGTCTATACAAAGCTCGTGATGTGAGCTTTGTATTGGTGTATAGTTTGTGTTTCAATTTTCAGAATTCAAGCAAGAACGATGAGAACGAAATCGGAAACCCTAATGCATGCAATCTTTCATGAATTTGACAAAATACTCGATTTCTAAGCAACAATAAGCTTAAATACATGAATTCATTGCCTATGCATAGCGACACGACAACCATGGACGTGTGAGGGTGGAGGATTCGTGTCAACGGTGGAGAATCGTTGGTGGTGACTCACCAAATGCACTAACTCGTGCAACTCTGACCAGAACACTCGAGTCTTTTCAGAAATACTCGAGTGTTTTGGTCAGTTTTTGATTAATATTAATTTTATTTTCTTTCCCTCCAAAACTTTTCCTATAATTACCTCTAGGTCCCAAATCAGGGACTAATATGCAAATAATTTATTTTATGCATAAATATACTTACGGAATAAATTCACACATCCACTAATATTAAAATTCATAAAGATTTTAATCAAAGATTAAAATAGAAATTATTAATTATAATAAATTTTATAATTAACATTTCATTAATCAGGGATTAAAATTTTGGGGTGTTACAATATATATATATGCTATGTTTATATCTATTACTCATTGTCCAATGATTTTCCGCATACTCTGATATTATTCCAAAAGGAATTCGGTTATGCTATTTCCAAAGGATAATAACTTATGTTTTGAAATGACGAGAGATATCTTCACCAATAATTTTAATGATGAAATCATACTAAGTGTTTAATGTAAATTGAATGCTATCTCAACCTTTATTTCTAAGACTCTAAGTATATCTTATTAACGTTTATGAATGTCGAATCCAGTGTTTAATAAATGTGTATTTTTTATCTTCTGAGATTCAAAGGTTTTGTGTTCGTACACCCGAACCTATTAGAATTTAAAAGGAAAAGAAAAGAAAAATTTATTTCCTATAATTCTAATCCTTTATAACAAGTCCATACTATTTACAAGTAATAGTAATTTATTTATTCTTTAATTACTCGGGTTATAAATGAGGGTGTTGCAAAAATTCGGGGGAAAATCTGTACATTCACCAACAACTCAATCATCATGTTACAACTTTTGAAGCTGAACAGAACACGTGTCCCCCTCCCCCGGAAGGGAAGAGAAATGTCACATCAAGCAGTCGAGAGTTCAGTTCGCAGACTTTGGAAGGCAGTTGGATGTTGGAAATAGCGATCAGAATATGCAACGGAAAAATAAACAAAATACCCTATTTCCATAACAAGATCCATGCGAGAGAGCATGATTTGAGATAGAAAAACCTTTACCTCTTGATGCGAAGAGGAGAACAGCAAACAATCCCCGTCAATCATGAGCTCAGCAAGGTAGTCATGCCTCTATTGGTATTCACACAAACAGATTCCTAATTGGGATCATGTCTCTCTTCTCAATGCTAGCGGAGAAGAGAGAGATTCAGTGTATCACTCACTCTCTGATATGCACGACTAGGGTTGTCGTTCTGTGTCTCACACGTACGCTGATACTATTATTTATAATAGTATTAGACCAGCGGGCTGGGCTTGGCAGCACATATCAGAATGTGTCGCACGGTCATACAATGCATCGCACAGACATAAATTTTTATAAAAATACAACTATTTTATATTTATCAAATGTGATATCTCCAATCTATCCGTTCTTAGTGTGTGACCCTATAGGTTCCTGTAACGTTGGCAGTAAAGTTCAAATCCCATTTTAAGTTTGCAAACAATGAGCTGTATCTAGCAACACATCACTACTACCCAAGTGACAGGAATGTCTGTGATTTGACATAACATTAGTGTGACCAATGATCATGTGTAAATTTAATCCCTTTGTCCAAATATCTTAGTTACACTCATGGCATGGAAGGTGTCACCCATGTATAGTGTAACCTATGGTTTCTTGATCCTTGAGTAGACGCGTCTAAACAAGTCTCGTCAATATCTCATATTGACTGTTTTGAGTATGGCCATACAATTCACCGTCTTGAGTAGACGTGATATCCCGCATTTTTTCTACTTGTATAAATAAATTTTCATTAATATAAATTTTGAGATTTTATGTTATAAAAGGATTTGAAGTGAATATTTTAGTTGTTTAAGAAATAAGTCATAGATTTTATAGAGGTTTATATATATATAATTTTTATAGACTTAAAGTAAATGATTTTTGTTAAGCATGGAATGTTTATAACTGATAAAGGATAAGTGATGATTTTTTTATTTTTGATTCTTTTAAGTAATAGATTTCTTTATAGACTTTAATTGAATTATTAACTTTGAAAGTTCATAACTTTTTAACCGTGAGTCCGAAAATTATGATCTTTATATGAAAACGTTTGTATTGAAATTTAGAATTTAAAAATTTAAAATTAATAATTTTATGGGTTGATTTACGAAAAATTATTTTCTGGGTGCATTTTATACGAATTTTGAGTGCATAAATCATTAAAAATAGTTAAAGACCTCTAATGAACTTTTCTTTTGGGGAATCTCTTTTATATATGAAAAGGTAATTTTAGAAAATGAAATGGGGTCTGTACTTATAGTCAATATGTAACACCCCTAATTTCGTCTTCCGAATAAATATGTTAGTAAAATGTTTTTTTAAATAAATAATAATTCCGTGTTTGATTTTTGGTTTTCATTATATGTATATCTATATATATTATGTGAAAATATTTTATGATGAGGTTTTTCCATATAAAATATTATATTTTGCAATTAGGTCCTTGGGAAGGACCTAAAAACAATAATGGAAGGTCTTTGGGGTTAAAATTAATTAAACAAAGTTTTTAGTGAAAACTGGTAAAAAAAACTAGAGTATTTTTGAAAATACTCAAGTATTCTGGACAGCATTGCACGAGTTGGTGCGTTTGGTGAGTCACCCACTCGAATACCTCACGAGTTGACACGTTAGCAACTCAGCAACACGTCCATGGACTCGTGTCGCTGTGCATGGGCACTCAATCAATCCATATAACGCCATGGTTGAGAGAATTGAGGGATTTTTGCTGAAGCTGATCTGAAAATCGAGTTTTTAGGGTTCTAAACTTCGAGCTCTCAATTCGTCTTCGTTTCTGAATCGCATAGAACAAACCATACACCGTTTCGAAGCTCACATCCAGAGCTTTGAAAAGAGTCATAAATCGTGAGCTAAGGCTGAGTGTGTGAGGAGTAGTGAGTGCTGCAAGATAGAGATTCAAATCTGCCAAGAACCAGAATGTTGTTCAGACCCGTCACCTTCTTGCCTTCGATTCTCTCTCCTCCTTGAGAGTTACCTCACGCCTGTTATACCATTGGAAATCTCTTTCAACGAGCTTCGATTTGATACCAAGTTTGTGAGATTTGAGTTCCTGGATGAAAAGTTATGGGCTTGTGAAGTTAGGTGTTGAAATCTGCCAAACTAGAATTTCAGATTCAGAGAGCCGACTTTGAGTTTCAATTGTGGTAAGCTCAAGCTCTCTTTTGGTCTGAAACTTATTGGTTTTCAAAGTACATGTTATAGAGAACATAGTCTAACCAATTTCCCCAATTTTTATGCATGATTCGAATGTCGATTGATGTGGTTTTGAACCCCTGCTGAATCTGTTATGCAAGTTCGGGTGGGAAGTGGTTAGAGCATTTGGTTGCTGTTCTCTGTGGAGTTTTTGTTCAAGAACAACCCTAAGGTATGGGGGAAGCTTACCATTTGCTAGAATAAGAGTAAATTGCATTAGAAAATAGGAGGAGTCACCATGAGACTCTAAGGGCATAGATTGAAATAGGAATATGGCTTGGAGGCCAATCTGAGGCATGCTACATGTTAAGGCAAGTTTATTTGGTTGCATATGAGCTAAATCAATGCTGAAATTATGCCAAAAATGAATAGAATTGAAATTGGTACTTGAAGTTGCATAATATGTGATTTTCATGCATAATTGATGAATGATTATGATTTTCTGTGAATTGATGCGATCTCTGTGTTGAGACGTGTTTAATTTGTGTATGCAAAGTTCTGTTGATCATTGGTTTAAGTTAGAATTGATTAGAATTGAAAATGGTATGTTAAAACCAAGTTGTAGTGCATCTGCTGTCAAAAAAACTCGAGTATTTGGTAAAAAAACTCGAGTATTTGGTAAAACACTCGAGTATTTTCTGATGCAAGTTTCCCAGAAGATCACGAAATACTCTAGTATTTTGTAAAATACTCTAGTATTCTGGGCTGCAAAATACTCTAGTATTCTGTGAAATACTCAAGTATTCTGAACTGTAAACTACTCGAGTATTTTGTGAAATACTCGAGTATTCTGGGCAGTCTGATACACATTTTCATGAAATTGAAGAACTACTCGAGTATTGAAGCTACTACTCGAGTCTTTTTACTAAAATGTGGAGAAAATACCATTTTTAATCTAACCCCTTCCATTTAAACCTAATGACACTTAAAGGGAATAATGTGATACTTCCTTTAATAAATCCCATAATTCCTAAGCATGGAAATTGATATATCTCATTAATGAATTCATTACATATTGTATACGATGAGATTAACGAATAATCTTGAGGGAATACTTGCATGCATTCATGCACAATGAACGGTGATGAGTTATCGTTGTGTCATGTTCATGGAACATGAGGAGGGCCTCTGGGAGTGCCAAATGTTGCTGCTTGCTCGATGACACATTAAGGTGGACAATGTGGGCAGTATGTGGTATACTGTTGGTTTAATGGTTCAACGGTGTGTTGCACACAAGTGGTAAGGTTTACGTTTTGGCGACGTGACGTTTATCAGACATGGTGACGTTGTTTATCACCTCTGTTGTGTATCACAAGTGATAAGGTTTACGTCCTTAGGCGACGTGACGTTCATCAGATGTGGTGACGTTTTTTATCACACCCGTTGTATGTTGAGAAGTGATAGGTTTACGTCCTTGGGCGACGTGACGTTCACCAGATAGTGTGACGTTTTTATCACTTCCGAGCAAGTACGGCATACGTTTGATAACATATTATTTGTATTCTGGGAATACAGTGGTGTTATGGAAGGACGTTCATCTGAGTGATTAGTTGCAGAATCTCAGGAATTGAGAGGTGGGAAGCATGCATCATTACAATGGTGTGGGTGCTCATGTTTATGCATTTCTATCGTAATGGGTGCTTACTTGTGGATGCTAGGACTTTATTCTTATTTGATCATGCGAATGTATAAGCTTACCCCCTGCCCTTAATAGGTTTTGACCAGGTACCTAGACTAACTAGAGATTAAAGGAAATGGGATGACTCTTAAGTTCGTAAAGTGCCAAGTCATCATGGGATAGAGACTCTTTTGTACAACTCTGAGGACTCAACCAGATGAACGAATGGATGAAGAACCAGTGACCAGCTCTGGAACGTCTCTATTTTTGATAATGGAAACACTGTATATATTTTGAGAGATGTATCCAAGAGAAAACCTAGTTTTCATACTTTAATATAATTGTGGTACACACCAAATTTATATACCTGATTTTATGAGTCAATGAACTATTTTAATATATTCCGTTCACTCTGATTTTATCGTTCGGCACGAAGGAAGTATTGTTAAAGTTGATTTCCTAGGATGACCTAATGACTAAGTTATTTTCGAAAGCTATTTTGTACTACAAAGGTTATCTCAAAAGGTTTCTAAAATGTTCAGCAAATAATTACTCCTTCTACCGAATTTAGTTCCAATACATGGTTTAAATTTGAGTACCACATTCAAGGAAAAATTTTTATACTCAGACTTTTCCAACACGTTTCAATAATTTATGAAATTCTTTTTAAGAAACGAGGGATGTTACACAATAAGTACAGTTAATTATTTTGCCTAAAAGTGTATTTTTTAGTGTTGTCCATAATTATTAATACCTTTCTTCTTAAGCAACGAAAATTGTTTTGTTCAATCTTATAAAACAAACCTAAGATAAAATAAATGTTTGATTTGATGCTTATATGAATTTGGTATGATCAATGATTTCTAGAAAAGTTTACATTATTTCCATTAAGATAGTATAGTACTTTAAATGCTTTTATGTAGTGTATGATTGAAAATGAAAATGCAATGTGTATGTGTGTGCATATGTGTGTCGTGTGATGCAAGGAAGAAGGAGTAGAAATTTTAGTTTGACAATTTGATAAAGTGACAAGCATTAGTCACATCCCTTGAATCATGGAAGAATACCATCATTTGGCTTTTGGAAAATTTGTTTTCTTAATTAATAAGAAATTCAGCCCAAGTTACTATTTGCATGCAACATTATTAGACTGCCAAAAATGCCCTTAGCTTCTAGAGTTTTTAACTCACTTTTTGGTCATTATACCCAAGCCTATCCACTTTTATATATATATATATATATATCCCTTAGGCTTCTCATTTGCTTCACTTTACACACTTCTCATCTTTCAAAAACACAAATCAAAGCATGAAGGAAAAAATCACCCTTCATGCCATAGAGAGAGAGAGGCCGTAGGTTTAGGAGAGAAAGAAAGAGAGAGTTCATCTAAATTCTAAACAACAAAAACCTTTAATCCTTCCTAACCCCATTCATATTCACAAATCAAGAGAAGAAAATCACCCCCACCAAAGAGGAGAGAAGGTCGAAGCAATTAGGATAAGAAGGAGAGGATTTAGTTGAGCATTAGAGCCTTGTAACTTTATTTTAAGGTAGTTTGTTAGTATTGATATTGGGTATTTGTTTTGTATGAACTTGTAAGGACTCTCTTTATAGTGTGAGCTTAGCCCTAGGATATGCTTTGCATGTGCATGATTTGGTGTGATCCTTGAGTGTTAGGTGCATGCATGATAGTTTTGATATTTTATGACTCATCTTAATTTTATAACTAGGATTAGAGCACAAACTAACAAAATGATGTTTTATTTTCGACCATGCATGATGATTGAGTAATATCAAGGTTATTTTAGTTTGCATGTGGTTAGTTTAAGCTAGATGATATGATTATGATGCATAAGCATGTGATCTTTGTGTGTTTCTCATGATTTTTGTGTTAGAAAAATTCATATAGATGTTAACTTTTGAAATGTATAATTCGGCAAAGCTTAGAAAATAAGGATATTATGCTTTATTAATTAATTTATTAAGTACATGCATGTTTGTTTTAAAGCTTGATTTGAAAGATTTTAGTGCATGCATGTTTATTTTTAATCTTGATATATTATCTTGATGTTTCTTTGAGAATATGATGAAAAGTGTTTGTTAAGTCTTGATTATTTTTAGTCTTGCATGGTTAAGTTAAGAAAGTTAAAAAAAACTTAATCTTTGCATGTTGAAGAATTTGATAAAAATGTGGTCTTTTCTTTTTGGACAATTTGGCCATGATGAGATTAATTAGGTTAGAGTTCTTGTTTGCTGAAAATAAATTCTTAATGATGATTCTTTTATGCATGTTAATATTTTAAAGTGATTTATGTTTGCATTCATGAGATTAAAAATTAAACTAAGGTTGTTACTTGTTGATCAAGTGTTAAGTGTCATGCATGTTATTTTTTTGAAGAACGCCAAGTTTAAATAATTATTTTAGTATATGCATGATAAAAATCTTTAGTAAATTGTCGATTTGAGTAATGAAAAATAATTTCTCCCTATTTTATAAGGAGTGATCGAATGGAATAATGAAAATAAAATTAATTGAATTTTGATTTTTAAGTCTTGATCTTGTGTTAGAATTATAAATGATAAAAATAGTTTGAGACTTTGTGTGCTTATTGTAACACTCCTTGTATATCATCTTACTTTATAAGAAAAGTAAGAAGTTTATGAAAACTTGGACTTGTTATCGTTGGAAAAAGATCTGAAAATAAGAATTTTTCCTTCCCTTGAAAATTTAATTTCAGAAACACTTGATCAATGATAAAGGTTGACTACCAAAATCAGAGTTTGCGGAAACATAGTAAAATCATCATATTGTACCCCCAAAATATATCAAGCGTAACAAGTCCATTAATACCAAATAAGTATAATTATGAAACTGAATTCCTCTTATGATACCTTTTTCCAAAATATGTATCATATAAGTTCTATTAAAAATAGAAATGTTATAGAGCTGGTCACTGGTCCTTTGTCCAAACATCCTTCTGGACGGATCCTCGATATCTGCACAACGGATTCCCAACCCACACTTTCTATACTCTGCATGCACCTAAGGGACACCTCCCTTTACTGATTCTTGTGCAAGCTAGATGCACGATCAACACCTAATAAGGGCATGGGGGTTAGCTATACATATTCGCATAATCAAATGAGAATAAAACTAACATCCACAAGTTAACATGTAGCAAATCATGATGCATAATCATATGAGCACACCCGGTTAATCATAACAATTCTTTCAATGAAGGTGGCATGATGCATGATTTCCTTCCACAACTGAGGCCTCTAAAAGTCCATCTTGGACATCCATCCAATACACCCTTGTGTTCCCGGAACACCGACATTCGTTCCCAGAACGTAATGTTGAACCATACTTGGATAATACGCATCACTCCCAGAGTGTGCACCACGTTCCCAGAACGTGTAGCAAACCATACTTGGATAAATAAGCACCACTCCCAGAGTGTGCACCACGTTCCCAGAACGCATAAAAACCAGGTCCCAGACACTGGCCACATATCTATAATGTGTCATCAAGTAGGTTGCATATCAATGTGTTCCCAGAACACTAACATACGTTCCCAGAACGTATAAAACCAGGTCCCAGACACTGGCCACATATCTATAATGTGTCATCAAGTAGGTTATAATTTGGTACTCCCGGAGTACCCTCCTCATATTCCCAGAATATGATAAACGTTCCTACCAACCAAACTTCCATTCTATATGAATGCACAATCATCAAGGTTGGTTTTATCTTTAATTCCATTATTATACCAACGTGTTCCCAGAACACTAACATACGTTCCCAGAACGTATCGCAACCCATACTTGGAATATAATCAAGCACCACTCCCAGAGTGTGCATCACGTTCCCAGAACGTGTCCAAGAAACCATGTCCCAGACAATGGCCACATTCCCAGAATGTGTCATCAAGTTGGTTGCATCAGTTTAGTACTCCTAGAGTACAGGGTCGTGTACCCCGAACATCACAAACAATCCTTGCCAACCTATTTCATCACCTTTCTCTATGCATGCATTGCATACATAATTACTAAGGTTGGTCTTTCCATTAATTACTGTGATTTAGAAATATTCCAATTTCTCTTTTGAACGATTTATTTGAGGTATAGTCTTTGACACAAAATTCTCTTTTGAATTATCTCAAGACATGCCCTTAAACTTAGATTGGTAAAACAAAGTCAATGGTATTCAAAAACTTAACTTTCTATTTTTCAGATTCAGGTACTAACCGGTTACAGTTCCAGGCTAACCGGTTAGAATTACAGACCTGAACTGTTTACCATTGTAATTCAGAAAACCTTTTTTCTTGAATTCCCTACCCAATCCATAAACCAGTTTAACAATGTTTATACCTCAAAACCACTGTTTATATCATTCAAAAGTCTAAATCACATTTCATTGTCCAATGAGCATATTTCCTCTTGAAACTATCGCATTACCTTAAGGTATTAACTCTTTAACTGCAATCTGAACTATAACAGTGAAATCAACTTATTTTCATATTGTTTTCCATGAAATTAAGGCCTAGATTTGAGTAGGATTTATAAGACCACAATGCTGATTTTGTAAACTTATTTTCTTTTGCATTTTAACAGGGTCTAACCGGTTACGAATATCGAGTAACCGGTTAGATTATGCAGTCTGACACTAAAACATGAGTTTTAACAAACCATTCTCTTCACTACTCAAATCTAACCAAATTTCAACCTTTAACAGAGTACATATACCTTAAATAAATATGTTTAAACACAGAAACATATCTATCTTGCATGCATTCAATTTGGATACACAAATTGCACATAATTGCACATATTTCACAACTTAATGCATCAATTCACATAATATCCAAGTAAGTCATGAAATCAACATCAACATAGCTTGCATGCATTCAGATAACATTGCTCAAAACATCAATTGAGCTCAAATTGGCCTCCAAGCCATTTAACCATTTCAACTTATGCCCTTTGAGTCTCTTGGTGACTCATCCTATATTCTACCACAATTTATTCTCATTCTAGCAAATAGTAAGCTTCCCCCTTACCTTAGGTTCGTGCTTGAAAAAGATTTGAGCAGAGATTTGAGGTAGAACACCAACCACCCAAAGCTCCTCCTCAAACCAGAACCGTTTTGACAGGGTAGATTGATCAAGGAATTTGGAACATGAAATGGACATGAAAATTAGGGAAAATGGTCATTATCAAAACCATGCAACATGAACTTTGAAAGGAAACCAAGTCTAGAACAAGAGAAAGCTTGAGCTTACCAAAATCGAAGCTCAAAGTCAGTTCCAGAAACCCAATACAAAACTGTGACAATTTTGAATCTCCAACTTCATGAATCGATTTCTCCTAGCTCAGGAACTCTCAACTCACAAACTTTATCTCAATACAAAGCCCTTGATTCAAGCTTTGTAATGGTGTATCACTCGCTTATCAACACTCAGAGAAGAAGAAGAATTTACCCACATGAATCAGAAACCCTAATCAGCCTCTCTTCAACACCAAACGCAGAAATCAACCCCAAATCCTCAGAAATTCAGCCTTTTATAAACGAATTGGAGTAACATGCATACCGACGCGTGTTCTCCATTGATCTGAGGCTGGTTTCGTGGCGATTTCAGGATTAATTGGGTGATTACTCATCAAACGCACTAATCCCCATTTCTGAGTTCATCGTGTAACCGGTTACACAGCCCTTCTAACCGGTTACATACTGATAAAATTCAAAAATTAATAATTTAATTACTCTTTCTTCAAAAACCTTTTTAATATTGCAATTAGGTCCCAACCCAAGGGCTAATTTACAATATTCACATTTTTGTACAAAATAACCATATAAAAATATATCTCATATTTTTATATAAAAACACATAATGTACAAAAACTAAAACCTTTAAACTAATATAAATCAATTATAAAATAATTGTTATAATCAATTTCTTGGTTATTTGGGAGACGAAAATTAGGGGTGTTACACTTATAAGAAGACCGAATTTTGCATGTGTATGTATGAATAAAAATTAAGTGAAAAAGATATTGCTTTAAGAAAATCAAGTATGAATCTTCATGAAAGATGTAACATGACACATGCATGTTAAAGTTTTGATTAGATGACTCTTTTTCTATTGATTCCTATTTGGCCATATATGCATGTACATGTGATTACTTGATTTCATGATTGTAATTGATTTATTTGTTGATTATGAATTTAAAAGTGTTGGAAACCAACAATCGGCCTAACAATTTACTAGAGGTGGGATGAATAGTAGTTGGAAGCAATAGTACTAATTTTTCGGATATAACTGAAGATGGTCGGATAATGCTTGCTGTTTAAATAAAAATGCTGACTTTGGGCCGAGCAGATTCTGATAATCGGTTATCTAAACTGACCACCGATTATCCGAGCTGCGTCACTCAAGGATCGATTTGCAGCGGAAAATAGCTAGCACTATCCGAGCAAATATAAGGTTTATCACAGCCGATTAAAATACTCGGAATAAAAACTGAAAGCGGTAAAGAAGAGATAAGAGACACCGAGATTTATACTGGTTCACTCACAAACCTTGTGAGCTACATTCAGTCCCACCTAAAACCTTTAGGAAGCCTTTACTCAATCAATTCAATCGGAATACAACAGGAATTACAAGTGAACCTCACTCAACCTAACCCTTTCAAGAGTGTACCAAACGCTTGAATTCTACCCCGACTTGAACTGATGGCCGAAGAACCTCTTCGGACTTCACAGATCTTGAAACCTTCAAGATGCCTTGAAACCTTCAAGGACTTTCGCCAAAGAACCTCTTTGGACTTCTGCTCAGGAACCTCCTAAGACTTCACTTCACCTAAGAACCTCTTAGGCTAGCTTGGAAACCTTCCAAGACTTGAGTACAACAAACTTAGAAAAATGAAGGCTCCACCCCGAAACTCAAATGAAAGTGATTCTGAAAGTTTGAAAGCTAAATGAGTATCCGGTTGAGAAAGGGATTGGCAGAGAACGATTGAAGTGTAACACCCCGATTTATATATATAAAAGTTTAACAAAAACTTAAGTTTAAAATAAAATAGTGAATTAAAAATTTCTTTTTACAAAACAAGTTTATAATACACATTGGGGAATTCATTCATAATATACATAGATTCAACTGGAATTCCCTTATTTCGAATTGTTCGCTAAGCACTCTGATCTTCAAGCTCCTTGATTAAGCACCTAAAATGTTAACCACTAAGGGTGAGACCTTTTCACAACACAGTGAATCAGAAGACAATATAAAGTTCATAATATAAACTTAAGAATAACAATTAAATAAGGTCAGGGATCAACCAATTCAACACATTCTCATTTCCATTATAGATAACATATCCATATCCCTTATCCATTTCTATTTCCCTTTTTCCTTTACCATTTTCATTTCCATTTTCATTATTTATTTCCCTTTAATTTCCTTATCAATTCCATTTTCCGTTTCCTTTATTCATTTTCCATTATGTGTAACCTCAAGACAGAGATCTACACTTTCCATTGAGTGTAACCTCAAAACAGAGATCTACACCTCACCATTGTGTGTAACCCTAAAACAGAGATCTACACACAGCGTATGCAACCACAAATCAGTGATCTGCATACACTCCATATTATTTATGTAACCTCAAAACAGAGATCTACATAAACTTCCCTTTTTCCTTTTTACCGTACACCACTAGGATTTGGAGTACCCTCTAGGTAATTGGAACACCTGTCTAGGGACTTGGAACACCTACCCAGGACTTTACACTCATCCAGACCATAACCTGTAGGACTATGTACTTTTACCATTCCATTTATTTAATCAAATTATTGGTGTGGAAAACTGATCCTGTGGGTCACCCGGCGCCTACAGGGCAGTTTGGCCTGATGGGTAATTGGCCTGGCAGGTAATTGGTCCTAACAGGTAATTGGAACACCTAGCCGGGTACCTAGTGTTCCGGGCCCCACTGATCAGTTTCCACTTTAGTTACCTTTACCATTTTCAATTAATCAACAATTCATTCCATTAATTACACACCATAATCCAAAAATTCCAGCAACATTCATATATATATATAGCAACCATTCCTAATCAACATCACATAACATTATAGCACAAATAATCATAAACCTTCACGTATAGTTTCACATTCAAATTCCAGTCCATTTAGTTACCATTCATCAATCCAAGTTCACAACCAGAATTCCAATAACAATATATATATATATATATATATATATATCACCTATTTCCAAATAACAACACAAGTTCATGAATAACAATTATATCACCAAGTATTCGCATTTATTTTCATATTCCACAATTAGTATTTCTACCCATTTCCTATCACATTCAACAATTTACATTCGTAACCATTTTATCAGCATTTCTCATTTGCTTAATTAGTATTCTAATCTCAAATAGCCACCTTTAACATTTAATCACATAAATACCCACTCAGCATATAATCACAACTTGCACGCTTAGCATTTAGTTTGCATAATCAATTCTCACATATATCGGACATTCCAGTCAACATACTCAGGTATGTCTCAGAGTGCAATAATAGAAGTCATCTCCCTAGGGTTCTTCACTTCCTACTTTAATAACACATAAAAGTTTAAACATAACAGTTCCAATAATATAACAAAATTGACCAAATATGCAACCATCACCCCTAATCACTTCTAATCACCCCTTAATCTGGCACCCACAACCCAAATTAATTATTAGACTCAAATCCTATTATAAACCCTAACTATCCCTAACTCAAAGTGTGGAAAAGAGACTCCCCTTACCTTAGAGAGAGAGGAGACTCAATTGAAGCTCCAAAGACTTAGATTCTACCTCCGATCTACTAGATTTCCCGCTATCAAGACCGACTCCCAATTGATTCCATGATTGGAGGAGAGAGAGAAACCGTAGATGAGAGAGAAACACCAATAGAGGAGAGGGAAAGCTTAATCAAGAGAGGGATAGTGTTTATGTATAGGATTTAACCCAAAATCAAGATTAAATCCTTGGGTGAGGTTAGGAATAGAGGTTTGGGTGCTTGGAGGTTGTTGATGGAGGTTGGGTGATGGGGAGAGAGAGTCATGGAGGTGAGAGAGAGAGAGAGAGAGACACCATGGAAAGGGGAAAGGGAAGGAGAAAATATGAAGGAAGAAGAGATTTGCCACGGGAGGAGGTTGAAGGTGAGTTATGGGTGTTGGGTGGTGGTGGAGGGTTGATTTGGGGAAGGAAGGAAGAAATTGGTGTGGAAGAAATGGGAAAGGAGGGGGCTGGTGCACGTTTAATATAGACTGGTGCGTGCAGACCCGCACCAACTCGCTGGAGCGAGTGAGACTAGCGCTGGAGCGAGCGCACGCGCAGCACCAGATGCGCACCACAGGGCCGCGTTCGCTGGAGCGAGGATGGCACACGCTCGAGCGAGCTGGTGCACGGAACTGGTGCGGATTTTAGCACCCTGGTGCGCCTGGGACGCACTGGCTCGTGCTCGGGCGCATCGGGAGCCCTGAAACACCGACTTTTACCCTTTTTGACCCGATTCGAAGGTCCCTAACCCTTCTTCAAGTCATAACCCCAAGTCCAAAACACTTAAAGTCTATTCCACGCCTACCTTAAGCCTAAACACCGACTCCCATTAAATTTCCCAACCTATCCTTAACCAAACCTTATATTACGAATATATATATATACACACATATACATACACACATACACAAGAATATGATTACAAATACTAACACTTACATAGGAAAGTATATATATATAGTTATATATTTGTATATACACATACACTAAGAAATGTTTACAAACTCTTATACGTATATATATATATATATATATTTTAATTCAACATAACTATATACATATCTGTATATACTTAAGAAAATAGTTTGCAAATCATTTTCCACACTTCATTTTCGTATAAACAAAATATTCTTAAATACAATTCTTAGGTTAATAAAACTAGGATGTTACATGAAGCTTCAAAATGTAACAGTTTCTCTCTCTTGCTCTTATCGTTCTCTGTTCTGCGTTTTTCTTCTTTTCTTTCTTGTGCTTCTCTGTGTATTGTTGTTCTATGTTTGGAGAAGAAAAACCAGTCCTTTTATAATGATTCCAGCACACAGGAGGTACGAAAGAGAGGAAAAAATATCTTGGGACACGTATGTCCTTTTATTTCCAACGGATATTCCAGAAAATATCCAATTTTCTGCAACGTTCCAAATCAGTCCCTCTTTCACTGCTGATTTAAAATTCCAATTTGAAATTCAAACTTGGTGACAAATAGGCGCTTTGAGATAAAAACAAAATTGCTAGCCACACTCAGTACGATAAAACTAGTACAGGAATGAAGAGGTTCTATACGGCGTCGTACTGCTGATTGTTGAAGAAGATGAACAGTGTTGCCGAGCTTACAAACTGTTCGAGCTTGGGGAGTTGAGTGGCGGATCTGAGCTGAACTGACCGAACTGATCTTTTGGCCGACTGTTTTGCTTTGAGCGATAGCTCATATTGATCACTTCCAAGCACGCCTGAGCTTAAGCTGATTTACTCCGACCTCATCAACACACCAATCCGATCTTTAGCCTTCCGAGAAAGGTGCCGAGACCAATGTGAACACACCGAGCAACGATGCCGAGAACAATGTGAACATTGAGCTCATCTTGGAATTTTGACTTCTACAACACACTGATCAGATTCAATTGTCTCCGTCGATGGTCGAGATCCACGATCAATGCTTCAATGAAGACCGAGATCCGAGATCATCAAAGTAATTGATAGACCGAGCATATTATGCTAATTCATTCGGCTTCATCAACGTCCGAGAACCGAGCATCATAAGACCAACGAGCTTATTCATTTGTCTTCATCAAAACCTTGGCCGAGAACCGATCTCATGATATATTTGTCTTCATCAAAACCTCTTTAATTCAACAAAAAGTGTCATGCTTGTAAAGTTTTATGAAAGTTAGACTGGAAATGAAATTGTTTGTGCATGCATGTAGATGATATTGTATGATTTGTTGATTTTGAGATTGAAAAATAAATTGATGAGGACCTTACCTTTTCTTTTGTGTTTTGGTTTTTAAGAAGAAGATAATTGAAAATCTTGGGTTGTATTATACTAATGTAATATACGGTTTTTATAGTATAAAAGGACAAGATTAATTTGATTAAATAAAAAAGTATCATTTTCAAAGATTAAAAATGTTTATGATAATTTTTATGATGTTTGGTTAAAGTGATTACTGTTTAATCAAACAAATTTAATGGAAAATGTATGATTTTAAGTAAATTAAAAATACTGTCCAAACTTCATGTTTTCATTAAAAATTGATTTTTAAAGTTAGTCACTTTGTTAATAACAATGATTTTTAGATCCCTAATTAAAAGACTAAGTTGGTTTGAAAACCTTTAAGATAAGAGTGGCTTTTAAATAAATGTAGGTGATGTCCACATTTTGATCTTTATTGATTAAATGGTTTTAAAGATTTGATTATGATTAAGGATATTATTCTGAGTAATAGATTTCGAAGCATGAGTTAAACATATTTTTATAAAAATGAAATAAAGTTGTTTTGAAAGAATCATGACTAATTTGTTTATGATGTGTTACAAGTTCTAAATCCTAGGTGTTGTTATTGATTGACTATGTTTGTTCATGGTTATGAACTTAAACTAAGGATAAAAGTTTAGTTGGTTTCAATTTATTTTGAAGAAGGAAATACTTTATTTTCAACTAAGAAAGGCTTCATAATAACGTTCGTGAAAGAAGTAGTTGTTAGATAAATAAAGAGGTTGACCAAATTAACCAAGAAAAATAGCATGATAGATTTTTGATTTGGTGTTTTCATCTTGGTGTTTGAAAATTTTAGTAATGCTTATAGACCTTTGTTTGATGATTTGAAGAAATGTACCTTGTGGAAAAGCTATTTCTTTTATTAAGTGAATGGTGTAGAATATATAAATGATATGATAAAAATTTGTATGTGAATTGAAAGTGCTTTTTATGTTGTAAAAATAAGAAATAGATGCTGTCCAAAAATCTTGCATAAGTTAAGTGTGTGAAATAAATTATAAATTTGTATTGACATTAGATTTTTGTATATAAGAAATATTATATGTTGTTTGTGATGACTTGACTAAGTGCAAAAATGTTTATGTGATGTGTGCTTATTGTTTAACATTGAGAATGATTTTGGTTGTGACGATGGTTTCTTGAATTCAAAGTGTAACACCCCCGACTTAGAAACTTGAAATTTTCTTGTTATTTAATTCATAAAAATATGGGTCAAAAATTTTTATTTTGTTGATGACTAGGACATGGGTTCATCCTTGTAAATGCCTTCCTTTTTCAAAAACATTTTTATTATAAAATAATTCATTCATGTTCCATGTCATCCATCGAGTTCCAAATGGAGATGTTACCAACACGCTTGAAACCCAATTTACCCAATTTACAATTTACCGCAAGAGGAACGACAACACCACTCTTTCTCTCTCTCTCCGTCATGTGGTCCTCTTCTCTGTCTTCTCCGTTTTCCACTCTATCTCCGTTTTCTTGATTGATCGAAGAATGACAGCAGCAGATGCATCGACATCAGATTGGAACATGAAGCCGCCTCTGGAAGACTGTCCAGTTCTTGTGTACGCCGATGGCATCTACGCTCTCTCCCACTTTGGCCACGCTCGTTCCGTTGAGGTTTGTTTCACTACTCCCTCCATTTTCGTGTGCTTCGTTTCTATTCTCGCTGCCACTCACTGTTGCTATCATTGTTAATGTTGTTTTGTGGATTTGTGTGTGAAATTAGGGATTCGATTAATATATGTGATTATTTGATTCAATTGAGATTAGGGTTTTATGTGTGAAATTAGGGATTCGTTAGTTGCTTTATTTGGTCTTTCATTACTTAAAATTACAGATTCAATTGAAGAACTTCTCAGTTCCTTTCCATTCTCAGTTTCTTTAATTGTTTTCCCTTCTCAGTTCCTTAAGTTCCTTCCCCTTTTCAGTTTTTTATTTGGAGAAGAACTTCTCAGCCTATTTTTGGGCCTGTGTTTTGAAAGCCCTTACTTTGACTATAGTTATTTGTGAATTCTAGGAGCACCATTAGGGTCATCAAAGTAGTGCCTCTTTCCAAGCTTGTCAAACAAATATGCTTGCTTCTGTTCGCAGATGAGGATGAAGCGCCAGATAATTTACTCAACAGTGAGCACAGCTGCAAATCTTTGAACCAAAAAGTATACAGAGATGAGATGGGTGAAAATGATGAATTAGTGTCAACAGAAAATGAACCCTTTCAGTTGCAGAAGAATGACAGCGGAAGACTTAAAAAGATTAGACAAGAGGATTATGATAAAAAACTACTTGACGTTAAGGATGCTGATATTCTATAAGTAGCTAGACCAACATTTGATTAAAATAGTGCAAACATGAAGTTAACCGCATACATTTTATTTTGTTGAAATAGTCTATCTTGTATTCTGCTAAGGCTAGATTTCATGTCTGGTGGTTCTCTGCTATGCATGTTGTATTTATAAACATGACGGTTGAGTTGTGTCTAATATAGGGATTTTGGATGATGTATCTAGAGTTCTTATTCTAGAGATCTTTTTCTCTGTCTTGTTTTTGTTTAGTAAAATGAATTTTATTTTATTTTTTATTGTGGTGAAAGTATTACATACAGCCCAAACAAGTAGACAGATAGAAAAACAAAGAGGGAAACAAACCTAGCTAATAAGTATGTGCCATTCTAACTTTGAAGTTCTTCACTTGGTTTTAGAATTCATCAATCTGTTGATTTTATCCTAGAACAAATAAATCCAATATGTTATTTAAAATTATTTTGTGTACTCTACAAGTTGACCCCCTTACACATCAAGTTATTAAGATATGTGATTTTGGTAGTGCAACAGTTTTGGTATTCTAGCCTTTTCCTATTTAATGTTTTCTTGTGCTTCATATCGTGTCTTTCGGAGGACAGTGAACTTATATTTGTGTGATCGGGTTAAAGGTGAAGCTAATATTTCTTATATATTTTCACGCTTTTATCGGGCGCTTGAACTTATACTTGGTGCCACTGAGTATACTTCTTCAATTGAGTCAGCTGGTTGTATCCATGCTAAACTGCTTTTGGGCCAGGTTTATGTCACAGCTTTCTTTTGCTGTTATTGCATTCATTTTGCTACAAATTGGTGCTAATAATATTTTCTTTTACCTAAATGTTATCTAACAATGGAACTTTTGTAACCATTGTTTCCTGGTGAAAATGCAGTGGATCAACTAGTAGAGATTATCAAGGTGCAATTGTTGTTACCACATATTAGGTTTCTACTTTTACAAGATCATGCCATTCTTGTCATAAGAAATCAGCCCTATAAAATCTGTTTTGCAGGTTCTTGGCACACCGACTCGAGAGGAAGTTCGCTGTATGAACCCAAACTAAAATGATTTCGGGTTTCCACAGGTTAAAGCGCACCCATGGCACAAGGTTTGCATTTTTTAGTGCCCCTCTGTCTCGTGGTTTTTTAATTATCAAATTTGAGTAGATAGAAAAGAATCCTAGACATTCTAAAACTTAAAAATTCTGAGTGTAGATATTCCATAAAAGGATGCCTCCAGAAGCAATTGATCTCGCTTCAAGGCTTCTTCAGTACTCCCCAAGTTTTTGATGTTCTGAGGTGAGTGGCACTTCTGCAATTATGATAATTTATGTGTAGAACTTATTTACCCTTTCTTAATGTAGACCAATCTATATTTCTTTTTTAAATCTGATCAATTAACTGCTGTTATATATGTATATATTATGACTATCATAGTAGTTTGCGGAAGATCAACTTTTGTTTTGCAGCTAGAAGCATGTGCACACCCTTTCTTCGATGAACTTCGTCTACTCAATGCTCGCTTGTCGAATGGTCGACCATTTCCACCTCTTTTCAACTTTAAACAAGTGAGTATGACAGTTTTATGATCAATTTTCAAGATCAATATCCTATCTTAACAAAACTTATAAATATATACACCCCATGATCTGATGGTTAATTCAGTACAAAACTTATAGATATCCTATCTAACATTTCCAGGTGTTTTATTTGTTGGTGTTTGTCTAAGTGCTGATATGGTTATCTTTCTCTTTCTAAATTCAAGTACATTGCTTTCTTGTTCCTGGCCTTGAGAATTTGTTAGTATGCTTCTTACTTGACTCAGATTCCAGCGTATATATGTAGACGTGTTTTTATGGTAAACTTGAGTAAATTGGATTTTTGATAGTTGGACCTATAATCTGATTTTCAGCTTTGTAAGTACTTTGATTTGGGTTTTGCTTTCCAAATTGGGCGTTTGTTGTTTAACCCAATTATCCTTCAGCTTGAATTTGTATGTCAGTTGCTCAAATTGATTTTTAACATGTTTAATTTGTTTTAGGGAACTTGTTTCTTTGCTACTAATGGTCTTATTCTTGAAATTTAGGTGTTATCTTTCTCCCATAATTGAATTGACACTTTGAGCATTTTTTTGAGGCATTTAAATTGTATCCGATTTCTTATTGATATTTGTGTTGGAGTTGAAATCCTTTGGATATGTCTACTCTTAATCTTGAATCTAAAATCTACATTGATGCTAAATCCCGAGGTTGAAGTAAGTGAGGCAAAAACTGAAATTTCACTTTAAAAACGATAGGTGATGTCATTCCAGTTTTTGGTATTGGTTTGGTCCTCCAGTTTTGAATGAGATCAGTTGCTTTGATCTTGAAATTTAGTTGTTAAGTCTATTTTGAATATGGATTTGCTCATGGGTTATGTTTGAGTTAATAAGGTTATGTTTATGGTTAATTCAAAGTCACAATTCCATTTTGAATTTTAATTTTAATTTGAAGAAGTGAGTGAAAGAGAGGATGTGCAGGCCTTCTACTACTACATTCAATCAGAGAACATGATTAAATTAATGAGGGGTTTAGGGGTTTAGGCTTATAAAAATTATAGCACAAGTTTAGATGGGTTTGTTAATTTTTCCAAGGTTTATAATTTGGTCTTTTTTGCAAGGTTTATACTTTTAGTTTGAACTTTGGTTTGTTTTATTTTATTTTAGACCAATGTTTTGGATCTTTGTTGTGTTGTATTTTGATCTGATTGATTGGTTATTATTAGTAAACCTTAACACTCCTAAAATAAAAGCTAAACTCAGATTTAGGAAAAACTTGACAAATTTCTAGATATGCTTGGCACTTGCAATTTTCCCTGTTTAAAAAAATGTTGTATACTTCTAATATTTCTCGAACAACTGGTACAAAAGGACACTTTGCTTGTTTTGTCTTAATTCCTTTATACGTACCCTTAAAACACTCTCTCTCTCTCTCTCTCTCTCTATATATATATATATATATATATATATGTGTATATTTGTGTGGTTGTGTTTAAAGGTATATCAAACAATAGTGTTTTATGTGTGATGTGTTCCAAGAATTATAACTTCATTTATTATGTACAATTTATTTTTTGCTTCACAAGTATTCAATTAATTCCACTCCTTTATTTATATTGCTGCTAGCTTATTACAGGTTTAACATTATTGGAAGAAAAGTGACATTGGCCATGCATATGGAGATGAGAAGATATTTTGCTTATGATAGAAATTTATGTCATCGGCTTTGAAGTGTTATTTTGGATTATTAGTTACTAAATAGATATTTTGTTTTTAATATTTTGGGCTGATGTAATATTGTGACTCAATAGAATGCTAAAGACATTCTCTATATTAGATTGTTGAGATTTGAGCTCATTATTTATGGGCAATTTAATAATATAAAATTTATTTATTATTTTTAATTATTATAATGATACTTCAGAATTTAAAATTTAAAATGGCTTTATCAGCTTAAAAGGATTATTATTTTTTTAATATAAATAAAGGCTATTGCAACGACAATTTTGTCGCTTCAAAAATCAAAAGGGTATTGCAACGACAATGTCGTTGCCAATGGTGCCAATGATACTGGCAATGACATTTGTCGTTACCTAAATGGGAAGTCACGTCAGCAATAAGGTATCATTGGCAACGACATTTATCATTGCCAATGATACTAAGCCATTGGCAACAACAAATATCGTTACCAAAAAGGTAAGCCACGTTACCCAATTATTGCATTTTTGGCAACGACAAAGTATTTGTAACGCTAGATGTCGTTGCAAAACTGGTGTGAATCGCAACAAAGGTTTGTCGTTGCGATAGTTATATTGTCGTTGCGATACTTTTTCGCTACGCCCTGACTCGCAACGACATCAGTCGTTGTGAAAAATGTTTTTCACAACGACTTTTTTCGTTGCAATTGGTCGACTTCTTGTAGTGATTGGGAATTTTTAAAACTAAAAACAAAACAATAACATGCATCATAAAATCAACCTTTATCTACTCATTCCAAACCTAAACTAGATCAAAGAAACAAAACAAAAATCATCAAGGCCATGAACTCATCAAAACCATGGGGACCTCATAGTTCATAAATCAAAACAAAATCAATTTAACAACTTATTTTCTTGTGGGAACCGAAAATATCCTAATGAAATAGCAAAGATTCATCCACCATCATCATGCATGCAAGAACAATTTCATTTCCCCCTTTTCTAACCCTAGCTGTGACATGCAATGGGGAAGAAGAAAAATTTGTCCAAATCAAATATATAAGGTTCATAAACAACACTAATATACTCATATTCAAGCATATAAACATGAATCAAAGATCAAAAATTATTTACACAAAAGGGACCATAAAACCTTGAGCATCAATAAGTTGATGCATGTCCATTTTTTTTATTTCAATCGTCAACCCATATATTATCAAGCATAGAAAATCATAAGGAAGCTTAAAAACATACATGCATAAACTTAAAGTTAAGAAACAACAAAAACCTCCTTGGAGAAGCTTAAGAAAACCAAAAATAAACAAGAAGAAAAGAAGGAAGTACAAGCTTTATGCACGATACCTAGTTGAAGAACAAAAATGATCAAGAAAAGACCAAGCTTTCCCTCTCTCTCTCTCTCTCTCTCTCTCTCTCTCTCTCTCTCTCTCTCTCTCTCTCTCTCTCTCTCTCTCTCTCTCTCTCTCTCTCTCTCTCTCTCTCTCTCTCTCTCTCTCTCTCTCTCTCTCTCTCTCTCTCTCTCTCTCTCTCTCTCTCTCTCTCTCTCTCTCTCTCTCTCTCTCTCTCTCTCTCTCTCTCTCTCTCTCTCTCTCTCTCTCTCTCTCTCTCTCTCTCTCTCTCTCTCTCTCTCTCTCTCTCTCTCTCTCTCTCTCTCTCTCTCTCTCTCTCTCTCTCTCTCTCTCTCTCTCAATGGCATGTAAGAAGGGGTGAGGTGGTAATAGGGTATTTATAGAAATTAGGTGGGTGGGGGTGTGTTTATTAAAAAAATGGGGGTTTATAATTTAATTAGAGTGAGAGAGTGTGTAAAGAAATAGAGATAAGGTAACTCATCGGTGGAAAATCTACATTAAGATAGGGTAATTAAATGTGGGTCATTAATAAGGTTGGTAAAAGATAAGTCACATTAATTAGGTTGCCCTAGGGTATTGTGCACTAATAAACGGATGTCTCACAAATTCAAAATTCAAATGCATAAAAATATACCAAAATCATACATCTCATTTAGACAGGAGAAAATAATATTTTTCCAATACAGTAAATAATACTTAAAATCATAACTCAATTTTCTCAAATAATAAAACGTTATAATTTTCAGAAAACAGTGAAAATATCGTGGACTACAAAATAAATTTCAAACTGTACAAGAATAAATTCTACATTTCATTACGATCGTTTTGACCGTAAATTTGTCAGATTCCGATTTACCGGTCAAAAGTTATGAATTTTCAAAGCTAAATAAGTCAAAGAAATTAATCAATAACCATTTCTCCAAAAAACACAATAATTTATCACTACAAAATAAATTCTTTAAATTATCAAAATACAAGAATTAGATACTTAAGCCATTTAAAATAATTTCCTTATTTTCACGTATTATTATAAATCAAATAATATTTTCACCTAAATTTAAAAAGAATTGACCAATCAGAAATCTCCAAAAATCAATTTGTTAGAATGGGGAAAATTGCAGGTATTACACAAAGCCTACGAATTTGTAGTAACAAAGTATAAAAAGGGCTTTAAGTATTTTGATATAAAGTAAAAAGTTATTTTCATAAATAATTGTTGTCTCGAATTATTTAATGAAGTAAAATGAATTTGAAAATGACCTTTTTAAATGGAAACTTAATGATTTTCAAGATGTTAATTGTCGTGGACCAGACCTCGGTCCGACCTACCCCCATCTTAACCGACCGTACGCCGAACAACGACTACCCAGACCCATCGTTCGGAACTTGCTGACCAACACATGGTCATTTCCCAATAACCGAGCTAGGAACTCTTCGACGTTTTACGGGCCACTGGACTACAGCTATGAACAGGCTACTGACAGCCTTATCCTAACAGCTACAGTCCCATTGCCCTAGATTTCCTCCTACAATTTCGTACAGCTCGAAACACAAGGGATAACTACTGTGTTTATATGCTACAGGTTCTAGAAAGACTATCTAAACGGTACCTTTCCTAGTCCTACACAAACACATCAAGCTAACAGGCCCATACAGGCCCACATGCACACAACAACTTCCCCTATAAGTACTACCATGCTATAGGGGCTAAGGTATGTTCTCTTAACCCTATTCTCAAGAACTACGTGTGGCTTGATTCCCTTTTCACTAGGGATGCGTATGACCGGGGTCACCCTCGCCAGCTACAACAACCCATCAAACACATCGTGGTGTTTCATCAATATTGGAACACTACATTAATTTTAGAAAAGTTTGAATGAATTCAATTATAATAAAAAAAATTGTTTTGGAATTTTCTTTTTAAGGCTTCTTGAAAATGTTTTTGGTTTTAACTAAAATTTTATAGATTTGTTTTGGACTTAAAGTCATGTGGATATTGGCGATGTGATTAAAAGTTGTTGAACGAACATAAGTATTATAACAATTTTTCAAAGCTAGAGATGTTTTAAAATGTTTTCGAATGTGTAAGAATAAATTTATTGAAATGATTTTTAACGTAAGGGTAAATTTTTGCAATTCAAGTTAAGGGAAGAGAGCGGGAAAAAGGAATAGCGGATCGGCATTTCAAGGAAGACGCTTGGAGATCGACACATCTTTTGAGGTGAGAGAGAAGCTTCCCTTAGACACCGTGGTATTTAGGTAATATATTAGGACGTTCTAGATCATCTCAAAGGTCAGAACTTCGTGGTTTCTGAGTCAGTAGTATAGTGACAATTGTCTTGTTTGTGTGGCAATTCGTGAACGGTGAGAGAGAACCGGAACGAGTTGGCTGTCGCCGTTGCTGTTGGGCCCTGATGATCTCGATGATGAATTACGAATGCTATGATGATGATATATGCTTATGATTATGATGTATTTCGGCAGCCAACCAGCGAGGGGAAGGTTCTTGTACTCCTGTTTGCTTCCGACCTAGGTTTTGGATGGATATGAGGAGATGTAGTCATGTGTGCTAACCAACTTCCTCAATGATGACCAATTCCCCGCATCATTGAAGGATACGAAATCATAATACTTAATTAAAGAATGATAATGGCATTGAGTAAACCTTTGGAATCAAAGAAGAGTGATCTTGAGAAAAGGGATTGATGATATTGATATGTGAAAGTAAGCTTGTACTGTTGAAGTAATAATTGATGATGCTGATGATCACGTATACCGTGTTGTCTATATGTTATTTTACTATATTGTGTTGTCTTAATATCTTGCCTATTGTAAAGCCACATCGTCGACAATTATTGTTTTGGGATGCTTAACTCTTGAGGTTATGTCTTGTATATTATCTATATGGTGCAACCCTATAGCTGATGGATCTAGTCAAGTTTACTTTCGACATTCGTCATGATAGACGATGGGAGGTTAATCATCATGGTTGAGAATAGCACGGAGACACCGAGGTTCGTATCTTCGACCTGGACCACACTCTGAGAGGCGTAGCCCATGGCACCCGTACATGTCGCTTTGTGTTGATCGACCTACAGGATGGCGGACCAGCTGATTACCATGGAGGACATCCTATGCCTCTACCTGCTCAGATAGATCCCGAGGCGGAGGAGTTAGAGGAGTTCGAGGCGGCACTTGAAGATTTACCAGATGAGGCATTTGAGGCTTTGCATCAGTCAGACTCTGAGGAGGAGGAGGACCCAGAGGAAGGTCCATATTACTCAGATGTTGATGAGTGGGAGTTCGACCCTGATGAGGCTCCTGCAGTGGACTCCAGTGATGAAGACTAGTAGTCAGGATTAGTTACTAGGTATTTTCTTTTGAGGCATTGTACCCACTGCAGTTACTTAGGCTCTGTTGTCGTACCACGTTGTACCCCTTGTTTATGTTTCAATATGTATGACTATTCAGAACTAAGGTTTTCGATTAATGAGAAAATGAACGTGTTTCTCCGAAAGAGATTTGTTAAAAAAAATTTCAAAGTGCGATGTCAAGTAACTTCTCGGTTTGGAACTTGAGGAATAATATAAGATATGAGAAGTCGATTTTATTCACATAAATGTTTAATGAAACGTTTCGGAACTTAAAGACTCTCATGTCCACGTTATCATGTTAAATTAAAAAAAAAATTGCCCAAATTTTCACTATATTTTAATAAATGAAGCATAATTTGTCAAGTGATAAATCGGGGTGTTACACTTATGACACTCACTTAATAACCCATATAGCATTCTCATGGCGGATCAATCCAGTACACAATTGTCCCAATGTGTACATACGTGAAGACTTGATATCTCATATCCATGACTGGTGAGATACAGTCATCAGTTTGTCACATACTAGTCTCGATGTATTATAGTTGTCCTTATTAACTGTAATACTCGACTAGGGAATCTTTAAGGATAATTGTCAATCAATAAGATTTCACTATCAAATCACGTACTTGATATTCTTATGACATTGATCATAAGGGATAACAACGCGCAAATCCATACAATTTCTAGAAAGGTTATCTAACCACTACCTTTTTGTTATGGACCGTATATACGAGACCGGTTTTGCCAGATTCGGATAAGAGGTATTGTCTCGAACCATAGAGAACCGGTATGCCGGATACAGGTAAGAGGCCTTAGTGGTCCAAACGTACTGATACCGGTGTGTCGGTGAAAAGGCTATTTGGTCCACTTACATAGTTGGAAATTGTACACTCGAAGCCGGAATGCCGGATACCGGTGAAAGGCCTTATTGGCCCAATTACGCTCATACCGGCATACCGGTAAGAGGCCCTATTGGCCCAGCTACGCTCATACCGGATACTAGTAAGAGGCCTTATAGGCCTTGGTATGTTGATACCGGTGTACAGGAAAGAGGTCATGTTGGCCCAATGTCTTCATGCCGGCATACCAGCAAGCCTGTATACTAGCGTACCATCGTACGTGTATCCCTCTCTAACGATCTTATTCCCACTTCTATACCGTTACACATATCAGACATCGGCTACACGTGTGAAGGAATCCAAGGAATTCTGTTATCCCCTTTGTGCATTAGATCCTACACGTTATGATACCCGCCATAATATCCTGCCGTTTGCAGGAATTACACTTACACACCAACTGAGAACGACCAAAGTGTGGGTATCCTGGTGTCCAAGGTGCTCACTTCAAGTCTGACATTAACTTCAAGTCTGACATTAAAAGTAGGATTGTCAGATTCTTAGCCGGATAGTCTAAGACTGGTAATTCTACGACATAACACTTTCCTAGACCTTCACAAACACGTCTTCCTAACAGGCCCATACGCACACGGCCACTCCCCTTATAAGTAATACTATGTTATAGGGGCTAAGGTACGTTATATCATCCCTAAGTTAACACATGCACACACTCTTGTTGACTAGGGATATCTTGACTATCCCAACTGGATAGTTAGAAACCTGAAAAATCCTACATCAAAAATTTAACCACGTGAAAGTATTAGACCATTCCTTGGTCTTAGTACTCACTAAGGTTAAGACACTACAGAACTCACAAGTGCTAGGTATCAGCTTACGAGTCAAGTGTAAAATGATCGGTCTCCCGATCACTGATTCATGGATTCAGTCAGGCAATAGTTTTATCTGAATGTGCTTGGATATGATCGACCAAAGGTCCGATCTATTACAAGTTTCAATATTTTAAGGTTCAAAATCCAGAACTCAAAGTAATTAGAAAAGTTATTAGTTAGTCCTGGATCATGTGGTCCATAATTCAAATCAACCTTTCACACTTTGTTTTTTTAATTAAAATTTAAAAAATAAATAACATATGATGGTGATTATCCTGAACCATGTGATCCCAGACCACCTAATAATGACTCAGGTAATTATGGTATCCGAGCATCCAAGTGTAGGAATAGCATGTTTATCATAATCAAACGGTCCAAATTATAAATAGACTTTTAAAAGAATAAAATGACTTAATTATGTCACAAGTCCCTGAAGTTTAGAATATTTTTGTCGGATACCCTTATTCTTATTTTTTCAATGTGTGACTCCCCGAAGTTACTTTTGGGTTTGTCATATACCTCTACTACCAATTTTGGCCAATTTTGATGACATCTAACATCGGAATCCTTGTCCGACGCAGGAAGTTAGACACGTGGTGCCCCGTGGGCAAAGATCATTTTTTTCTTTAAATTAAAAACCTAAAAAACTTAATATTTTTATATTTTTAGTTAAATAAAAAAAGAAATAAAAAAAGGATTGAAGAGAGAGGTGTCTTCGCCCATGTGACATCACACGGCACCACATGACCAACGTCCTGCGTCTGGTCAGGATCCCGATCCCGATGTTACAGTAGAATTGGTCAGAATTGATAATAGGGGTATATGACAAACCCAGAAGTAATTTCGGAAAGTCAGCCATTAAAAAAAAAATAAGGGTATCTGGAAAATACCAATTTTGTAACATAAATAAGCCGAATAAAATTATCGTGTAATCAGCCCACCAAAAAAACTAGCCGTTACAGAATCCTCAACGTTCTTAATTTTCCCCTTTTTTCGGCTCAATCCCAAACCCCCCTCTCTTCATTGAACAAACCCACAACACACGCGACCGATCTCTATCCCCTCACTTCATAACACCCCATTCGGTCTCTGATCGAAGCACTCGTTGTTTTCTCCTTTAGTCATCATGGCCACCAAGAACATGGGAACAATGACCCCAACCAAGGGTCATCCATCAAAATTAGTTGAGAATTTCAACCCCAATGTTCAAACCCCAGGTCCCAAACCCTTCTCCAAGTCCTCTTCTTCTTCTTCTTCCCCTGTTTTAAAGAAGTCTCCTCCCCCTTCTTCTTCTTCTTTTTCATTTTCCAAGTCATCAGCATTAAAAAACCCTAATAATAGCCCTCGCAATAAGTTCCGGCAGAGGAAGTTCGTGGTAGTGGCAAAGAAGAACCCGAAGCAGAATTCACACGAGGAAGGTGCCGCGGGAGTAACGACGGTGTCGTTTTGCAAGTGCAAAGAGAAGAAGAGCAAGTGCCTCTGTGTTGCTTACGAGAATCTGAGAAAGTCACATGAAGAGTTCTTCAAGAATCGCAGCAACGGCGAACAAAAGCATGAAGAAGAAGAAGAAGAAGAAGAAGAAGAAGCTGTTGACGCTGAGATTGTGCTTGAAAAGGAAAATGAAAAGGACTGTTCTGCCCTCAATGATTTGGGAAGGGCTAATAACACCAAGAAGAGGGACAGGTTAATGGAAGTTGCAAAGGTGAGTGTTCCTGAAAGCGGTGGTGGGTCCGGGAAGGTGATGAATTTAGTGAAGGCTTTTGAAAAGCTTATGAATTTGTCCGATTCGAAGGACGAGGAACAGAATAAGGAGGAAAAGGAAACTGAAGAGGGTAATAATGGGAAGGTGGTGATGAAATGGCCAATGGCAGGGTTGCAATTTTCAAGAGATCTGAAAACTGATGAAAAGGAATCTTGTTCTTCATTCTGCCCACCGGATTCTGTTTTGACTTCTGAGAGCCTCGGCTTGGATCAACAGGCTTCACTTTCTTCTTCCTGGGATAGCAGCCGCATTAGGTTTGATACCTTTGACTCCGAAGTTTGTTTGATTTAGTGGATATTTATATTTGCTTAATTTTTATAGAACAATAGTTTTTACAGTTTCTCTAAGTGGAAGGCTTTGGGTCATTTCAGTTTATGGTCCTCGATTCGATTCCTAGACCTATGTGATTCGATCCTAGGATCGATGTGTATGGTTCTCGATTCAATCCTAGCTTTGATTCAAAAGTTGTTTGAATCATAGTGCATGTTCAGATTTGCTTTAGTTTTGGGTCATGTCAGTATGTGGTCCTTTATTAGATTCCTAGATGATTCGATCCTAGGATCGATGTGTAATTGTGTTTGGTCCTTGATTTGATCCTAGCTTTGATTCAAAAGTTGTTTGAATCATAGTGCATGTTTAGATTTGCTTAATTTTTTTATAGAAAATTAGTTTTTACTAATGTGTGTTGTTCTGAGTGGAAGGCGTTGTGTCCTTTTAGTTTGCGATTCTCGATTCAATCCTAGATTGATGCTATTTGATCCTAGGATTGATATGTATGGAAGAATCAACCATGAAAGCATGTGGTCCTAGGCATAATCCTAGGATTGTTGTGTATGGAAGGAAAACAATGTTGGTAAGGTCCTACTTAGGCGTCCGGGGCCGTGTAAAATTAGTCTCCCACTCATTGGATGCGAGATACTCTCAAAGACCAAAAATAAGCTCAGGCGTGAATATTTTTTATTTATATTTTCTTTAGGTAAACAATATTTTTTATCACAAGTAAGAAAACACAAAATAAGTTAATCTGAATGCATACTTATTTTATTATTTAGTACATTTGTGCATTGAATACTGCCATTTCAGTGTTGTGTTGGAAGCTTTAACTCTATAAAGTTTGTTCGTTAGTGCATGTTTGGATTCTTTAAATCTTTTTTAGAGTAGTAGCTTTTCTTTAAGCTCTTGAATTCAAATTTTTCATTTTAAGTTATTGGAAATGCAAAATGTGTTAATCCAATTCTGAAAACATACTTATTACATCTGTCCATTATTCCAATGTTGTGTTGATGTGTGTTATCTTATTTAAAACTGCAGTTTGTCACGCAGGACTTCTACTGGGAGTGGAAGAAGCAGGAGAAATGTAAAATTTAAGTTACTTTTTATTATATTTATGATAAAAAACATAGAATGATTAATAATTCCAACAGGATCTTTAATTTTAATTGAACAATTTTCAGAGTTTGGAATCATCAAGCACTCAAGGGGGAAGGAGGTGGAAGAAGAAGCAGATGAGAGTCACAAGCCAAAAACCATTTAAGCTTAGAACTGAGGTGATTGCTGAAGATTAATTAATTGATCTTTAAAGTTGAACTTTTAATTTTCATTGACTTTGGATAGTAACATTTGTTATGGAATGCTAATGTAGCAAAGGGGGAAGTTGAAAGAGGAAGAATTTGTAAAGAAGATACAAGAGATGTTAACAGAAGAAGAGAGGCAGAGGATTCCTATAGCACAAGGTCTTCCATTGACAACAGATGAACCAGAGGTAAGGTCATTATGTTTTGGTAGTCTTTTGTTTGAATTCTGTATAACTCTAACTATGATGTGGAAAGCATGCAATTTCTCCAATTTAGTGACAAATTTGGTTCCATGTTTTGTAATTTATTTCCATTATGTCAGTGCTTGCTAAAACCCCCAGTTAAGGAAATCACAAGGCCTATAGACCTTACGCTTCATAGTGACGTGCGGGCAATGGATCGTGCCGAGTTTGACCATCAGGTGCCTCCTTTTTCCTTTTCTCCTCATTGTTTTACATTTTTCCCGCTATTATATCTCGAACTGTTTTTGTTTTTTTTTTCTTCTTATTTTTAAAGCATAAAATTTAATCTTCTGTGGGAGCACATGAGGACACTACCACCTGTCTCTTTTGGTATCCCATGGATGGTTAAAACTGTGAAAATCATAGACTTGCCTAATTCATTTCTCAATTGAGTTTCACCAGCTGGTGATTCTTCCATCTATTTCAGCCTTTTGTTCTACTTGTTGTTTTTGCAATTTCCCCTTAATATATCTTGAATTGTCATTGTTTGTTTTTCTTGGTTTTAAATCATAAAATGCAATCTTCTGTGCCTGGAAATGAGCGCATACTACCTGTGTTTTAAGTTTAAGGTCCTATGGATGGTTGCAGCTGCTAAAGACTTGAAAATTTCATATCTCAATTGAGTTGCTGCAATCTTTCATCAATTTCAGCCTTTCCTTTTTCTCCTCATTGTTTCTTCTTTTTGCAGTTTATCTTGAGTTGTCATTGTTTCATTTTCTTAGTTTTATTTAATTCATAAATATGACCTTCCGTTGGTGTATGTAAGCACACCACCACTTGTCTTCAAGGTCCTTTGAATGTTTGTTACTGCTGAATTCTCATAGACTAGACAGTCTCATCTCAATTGAGTTGCTGCATGCCTGCATTGCTGCAATCTTTCATTTCATCTATTTCAGCCTTTTCTTTTCTGCTTATTGTTCTTTCATTTTTCCCCTCATAATGTTTTGAGTTGTCAATGTTTGTTTTTCTTAGTTTTAAATCATAAAATGTGATCATCTGTGGGTGCATATCATGAGCACACTGCCACTAGGCTGTGGGTGGTTTTTATCTGCAGAACTCACAGACTTGTCAATCTCAATTATCAATTGAGTTGATGCAATTGTCTTTCATGTTTGGGAGATACCAGTGCTGCTATCAATGGAAACACAATTTGATCAAATGTTTACTCATACAGGTGGCTGAAAAATTGAGCTTAATAGAGCAATACAAAATAGAGAGGGAAAGACAAAAAAAGGTACACTATCACTATTCCAAGATAGCTGCACAGATTTTTTTGCCAAGTTTGCATCCATTTAAAATGCTGATTTTGTGTTTCACTAAAATAGTTGGCAGAAGAGGAAGAAGTCAAAAGGTTGAGGAAGGAACTCGTTCCAAAGGCCCAACCCATGCCATTTTTTGATAGACCTTTTATACCAAGGAGGTAAGGATCTTGACCCTTGACACACTATTAATGAAGTGTTTTGCTTTTTTTTAGAAAATGTCTCTATCATGCTAGTTTTATTTTATTTTATTTTTTTTTTTAATGCAGGTCAGTGAAGAATCCAACTATACCTCGAGAGCCCAATTTTCGCGTACCCCACCATAAGAAGATCAAGTGCAGCTTATCATCATTGAATGACATGAACCCTTATTTTTCCTACCTTGATAACTAAGGTTCCAATATTATTTGTTGAAGTGAAGTGAATAAATTTTCTATTCATCCCCTTCCTTGATTACTAACAATCTTCAGTTTTCGATATTCTACATACATGGGGAACCAATTTTGTTGAACATTCTTGTTGGAAACCAACAAGCGGCTCAATATAGTCTAGAGGGGGGGTGAATAGAATATTGAAGCCTTATTACAGATTTTTCGTCCACCTAAGAGAATGGTTTTATGAAAATAAATTTTCTTAAGAATTCAGTTCAGATTACTCGAGTAACTCAAGCCTTCACTCGAGTAATACGCAACCAAAAATAATTTCACTCGAGTATTCAGCAAATCACTCGAGTATTACGAAAGCAAATTTTAAATCACTCGAGTAACAGAAAACCTACTCGAGTAATGTTTATAAACTGAAAGCAGATTACTCGAGTGACAAGAACTTTACTCGAGTAAACTGGGTAAAATTCAATTTAAAACTTTGTTTTCAATGGAGTTCTTCAAGAATAACAATGCTATGATGATTCAACAAATTATGAATGATTAATATGAACAATTTCAAGTAATATTAACATGCAATTTTAGATCAATTGAGTAGAATTAAGAAAACCCCAATTCTAACCTAAAAATGCAAATGTTAATGAATTAATGAAATACAAGGAATGAAAATAAAAGAGACACAAGGATTTATCCTGGTTCACTTTCACCCACTTGAAAGCTACTCCAGTCCCCTCTTAAATCAAGAGAGATTCTTCACTAGAAATCTTCAAATGTAGATTTTACAATGTTTTAAGATGCAACTAGATTCTTAGTTCTCCTATCTTAAAACCCAACTCAAAGTGTGTACCAAACACTTTGATCTAATCTACCCCTTTTGAGTATTCTAGATTTCCTTGCTAATTGATTGAAGATGCTTCCAACCAATCCTCTTTTCTTGCTTTGATTTGATCCTCAAAGTCTTCCTTGTGAGATTCTTCACTTGTGTTGAAACTTCAATGATGCAATCACAAATTGCAAATCTTCAACAACCACTAAGAACAAAAATATGATCTCAAGAATATTTGAACAATGATAGAAAATAGAGTGAAGAATGAAAAGTTCTTTGTTGAATCTTGATAGCTCTTGAAAGATGTAAAATAGCTCTTGAATTACTTTTCAAAGTGTATTAGAAAATTGTAAGAATGAAAGTCTATTACTTTGAAAGAGAAAATTAAGTCCTTTTAAAATTTTCCCAACACTGATTGAATTACTCGAGTAAACCAAACAATGTCACTCGAGTGAAACATGTCAGATTAAGTTACTCGAGTGATGTGTAAACCATTACTCGATTAACCTGTCAGAACATAAATTACTCGAGTGAACCAATACTCATTACTCGAGTAAACTGATCAGAATCTGAATAAAAACAAAGTTTTTCTAAAATGATTTTCACAAGCTATTTAATCAAGATTTAAAGTATCTTCACTCTTAATCAGACATTATTTAAATATTCTTAAAATCACCTAAGCTACCCACACCAATGAGATGCATTGCATAAAATAAAGATTACATTGAAATAGAATTAATAAAAATCCTAATTCTAATCTTCATGTGGTGTAGCTTGCTTGTTGCCAATGTTGTTGCTTGGAGAGAGATTGTTAGCATCAAAACATGAGAATCCTACAAACTCCCCCTTTTTGATGATGACAAACCTCCTTTCAAATTAAGCACTAAGTTTTAACATACTCCCCCTAAATGTAAAACATCTAGGAAAAATATAATAAAACTTAACCTACAAGAACAACATCAACAAAATATTCTCCCCCTTTTGGCATCATTAAAAAGATAATATTTTTGAGAAAAGTCCTTTGCCAAAAGTTGAAGGTAAGTAGTTCACAATGGTATAGAAAATATATAACAATAAAGACAATACCAAAATAAACCACAATAGTGCCTCAACGTATATAAACAACGAATATAAACGAACAACGAATATAGCACCATAAATCAGAGTATCAGAGCATCACACTATGCAGCAAATCATAGCAGATAATCAAAACGAAAACTAAACAAACTAGACCATACACAAGGTCCTAAAGTCATAGTAGCAACAGAGTCAGAAACATGAAACAGAAACATAAACAGAGAATATGCAAATGAAACATGCAACAGAAATCAACAGCAAACATCATCAGCATCCACAGGTCTAGGAATCAGGTGGAGGAGGAGGAAAATGATGAGAAAATAATCCAGACATGTAATCCATCAAACGATGCTCCATGGCAATATTCTTCACATCCTGTCTCATCTCCAACTGAGTGAATTGAGCATTGATGTGCTCAACTAATGACTCATGAGCAGCTTGTGCATCAAATGGAGTACCAAGATTATCCAAATCGATATAGTCCTCAATACGATCGGTATCCATCGGATCAGTAGAAGTAGGAGGAACAGAAGAGGATGCACCAGCCCTATCACCAAGTAAATTCCTTTTCCTAGTACCTGAAACTCTTGCAGCCTTTGCAGCTTCAGCCATTTCCTTAATCTGTGATTTCCATAACCAAGAGCGACTGTCCCTATGCCAAGCAATTTTCATATAACTAATGTGCGAATCATTAAGACACCAGTTATTTTTCTTTTCCTTTTCAGCTGGCTCATCATCAGGGATTGGAACACGATAATACCTCATGATCTTGGTGACATGCATAGGATATGGCAAGAATTGGGTAGGAGGAGATTGAGCAGCAGCTTCCATACGAGCTAAAAACATTTTATTCCAATTCATCTCATACCTCTTTTTAATCCCATGAAACAAAGTAAGATCATCATCTCCCAATTGAGCATAATTTTGATTGCATTTTGGAATCAAACAATAAGAGATAATATACATGAGCACCCTATCCACAGCATGCAAAGGTGATACAGTTCTAGTAGTTCTATCACCCCAAGATTCACCAGTACGCAACAAATCAGTATAAATCTTATTAGTATCCACATCCAAATCCAGACATTCAGTATCACCAATAAAAGTTCCCTTGTTTTCTAAACCAAACATCATAGTCAAATCCGCAGGCTTTATAACAAAATGATGTCCTCTAACCATTGTTTGATACTCACCATCTAGCTTAGTAAAATTTTGATAAAATTGTCTGACAAGCCTAGGGTAATAATGAGTCTCAAATTCCAAAAACCTCTTCAAATTCTGAAATTCTAAATCCTCTACAAACGGAAATTGCTCCTTATGCAACCAAGCAAATTTAACATACCTTGTAAGACCAAAAGAGCGATTGATAAATGCCGGTTCCCGCAAATCTCGGTTGATTCCAGAAAACCAAGTATCATTACGACCTGCTCCTTGCTTTGCTTTCTTTTGAGGAGGTTGATAGTGAGAGGAAGAAGCCATTGATTCAGAAAAAGCAAATTCGGTTTTGGGGGTTAGGGTTTTGATTTGGGGTTTTCGGATTTTTGGATAAAATTGGTGAAATTGATGAATGAAAGGAGTAGAAATGATGATATAATGATGAAATATGGAAGAAATTTGTATGATTTGTGAGTTTTGTGGCTGAAAGATGATGATTTGATGAAGACCCGTATGAGAGAGAAGAGAGAAAGACGAACAAGAGAGAGAAAAAATCGTGAAAATGATGCAGATTTCAACAGTTCAGCTTTTAAAATCACGTAAGTTACTCGAGTAATGTTCATACGTTACTCGAGTGATTCGAGCAGAACTCGAGTGAAAGAGTATGTTACTCGAGTATGCCGAAAGATAAAAAGATTTTACTCGAGTGATGGATGAACTTAATCGAGTGATACGCAAGTCATTTTAAAATTAATCGAGTGACAGACAGAATTACTCGAGTAATACGAAAGAGTTTTTAAAATTACTCGAGTGAAATTTCTGTTACTCGAGTGAACTGTCCAGAATTTCAAAAATTTCAAATTTTTCATGCAAAATCATTTTTCATGCACAAACACAGAGAAACACTTAGCATGTAGCAAGTAACACACATACAAATAAAGCAATTAGCATATTATAGAAAACATACACACATAACTGCAAAAAAAAAAATGATAAACACTTTAATAAGATACAACAACTCAAAATACAAGTCACATTGAAATAGGCTTGAAGGTGAGTATAAAAAGCATCAAATACAATTAGCTAATAGTTAATTCATCAAAAATACCAAGTTCTCTTCGAATCTTATAAAATATGTCCCTTGGTAATGGTTTTGTAAAGATATCAGCTAATTGATCCGAAGTTTGAACAAACTCAATAACACAATCACCTTTTTGAACATGATCTCTCAAAAAGTGATGCCTAATTTCAATATGCTTTGTCCTTGAGTGTAATACTGGATTTTTAGTCAAATTAATTGCCGAAGTGTTATCACACTTTATAGGGATATTTGTTAAATTTAAACCAAAGTCAGATAATTGTTGCTTCATCCATAAAATTTGAGCACAACAACTACCTGCAGCTATGTATTCGGCCTCCGCGGTTGATAAAGCTACACAATTTTGCTTTTTAGAAAACCACGATACAAGTGAATTACCAATTAAATGGCATGTTCCGCTTGTACTTTTTCGCTCAACTTTACAACCGGCAAAGTCAGAGTCCGAATATCCTATAAGTTTTAGAAAAGCATCCCTAGGATAATAAAGTCCAGTATTCGTTGTACCCTTTAAGTATTTCATTATTCTTTTGACAGCAGTTAGATGCGACTCTTTCGGTTTTGCTTGAAAACGTGCACACATACATACACTAAACATGATATCAGGCCTAGATGCAGTTAAGTATAACAAACTACCAATAATACCACGATACTTCGTTACCTCTACCGCTTTTCCAGCCTCATCTTGATCTAGGTAGCATGCAACGCTCATTGGTGTAGAAGCGGATTTGCACGAATCCATTCCAAAACGTTTGAGAAGCTCTCTACAATATTTACTCTGATGAATATAAATGCCATCATTAAGCTGCTTTATTTGAAGGCCAAGAAAGAATGTAAGCTCTCCCATCATCGACATCTCGAATTCACTTTGCATCAATTCTGAAAACTTCTTACACAAGTTATCGTTAGTAGCACCAAATATAATATCGTCAACATATATTTGGACCAATAAAATATCCTTACCGGAACGTTCAATAAAAAGTGTAGTGTCAACAGTACCTCGTTTAAAACCTTTTTGTAATAAAAAATTGCTTAGTCGGTCGTACCAAGCTCTAGGAGCTTGTTTCAAACCGTACAAAGCCTTTTTCAGTTTGAAAACGTAGTCCGGATGCTCAAAACTCTCGAATCCGGGAGGTTGTGACACATAAACTTCCTCTTGAATGTATCCGTTAAGAAAGGAGCTCTTAACATCCATTTGAAACAATTTAAAATTCATAATTGAAGCAAAAGCGAGAAGAATACGAATAGCTTCTAATCTAGCAACGGGAGCATATGTCTCATCGTAATCGATTCCTTCTTCTTGACTATAACCTTGTGCTACCAACCTAGCTTTATTCCTAACAATAATACCCGATTCATCTAACTTATTCCTATAGACCCACCGAGTACCAATTTCAGGACGATCATCGGGTTTTGGCACAAGCTCCCAAACTTGATTTCTTTCAAATTGATTTAATTCTTCTTGCATGGCCATAATCCAATGATCATCTTGAAGAGCCTCTTTGATATTCTTAGGTTCTATTTGAGATACAAAGGCAACATAATAACAAAAATTATTTAAAGTGCGTCGGGTTACCACTCCCTTCGCAATGTCACCTAAGATATTAGAAATCGGATGATTTTTGTTGGACTTCCAAGCTATTGGTAATTGAGGTTGTATCTCTTGTGCTAAGTCTTTATCTTGTGCTTGCACCTCTCGATCTTCATTTTGATTCTCTTCTATTTGTTGTGGTGTTGAATTCTCATGATCCAAAAATGTACCTATATAATCATCACAAGAAACAACACAATCTCCTTTCGAAGATTCATCAAATACAACATGCACGGATTCCTCAACGGTTAATGTTCTTTTATTGTAGACTCTATATGCTTTGCTATGAGTTGAATAACCTATGAATATGCCTTCGTCGGCTTTAGAGTCAAACTTGCCGACCGGTTCCTTTCCGTTATTTAAAACAAACACCTTACACCCAAAAACATGAAAATGTGAGATATTTGGCTTTCGCCCTTTTAAAAGTTCATAAGGTGTTTTATTTAAATGCGGATGAATAAGAACCCTATTAAGCACATAGCAAGCGGTGTTTACCGCATCAGCCCAAAAATATTTAGGAACATTTGATTCTATCAACATAGTACGAGCAAGTTCCACTAATATTCTATTTTTCCTTTCTACAACTCCGTTTTGCTCCGGAGTCCTAGGGGCCGAAAATTGATGATCAATACCAAACTTATCACAAAAAGCATCAATCCTAGTGTTTTCAAACTCACCTCCGTGATCACTTCTAATAGACACAATTTTCAAACTTAGTTGATTTTGGATGAGTTTGGCAAATTTTTTAAAACATTTATAAACTTCACTTTTTGCGGATAAAAATAAAGTCCATGTGAATCTAGTAAAATCGTCTACTAAAACAAATCCATAGTAATTGCCACCTAAACTTTTAATTTGTGAAGGGCCAAACAAATCCATATGGATTAGCTCCAAAGGCTTTGTTGTGCTTATCACATTTTTAGGTTTAAAAGAACTTTTAACTTGCTTGCATTTTTGACAAGAGTCACAAATGCCATCAAGCTTAAAGTTTAGTTTAGGCAAACCAATCACTAAATCTTTTCGCAAAAGTTTGTTCAATTGATTCACATTCACATGAGCAATTCGTCTATGCCAAAGACGAATTTCATCATCAAAAGATTTGAAACATTTTGAAAATAGTGAAGTTATCTCATCCAAATCAATTAAGTAAGTGTTATTAGAGCGACGACCAACAAACTTAACACTATCATCTATAGAAGACTTAATGAAACATAATTCCGGAGTAAATGTCACATAATTGCCCATATCACATAGTTGGCTTATACTAAGCAAGTTGTGTTCTAAGCCTTCTACGTATAGGACATTTTCTATGACAAGGTTAGATACGTTACCGATCTTCCCGACTCCTAGAATTTTGCCCTTGTTGTTGTCGCCGTATGTCACAAATCCATCATTTTTTGGAGTAAGTTCCATGAAGTGCGTTTTGTCTCCCGTCATGTGTCTCGAACAACCACTATCCAAGTACCATTTTCGCTCTTTGGTTCGAAGACACACCTACAAGAAAGATATCATTTGGTTGACTTAGGTACCCAAGTGGTCTTGGGTCCTTTGTTGTTAGCATGAGGAGAAGTCCCCTTAACAATCCAAATATATTCACCGCTTGGTATACCAAATTTCTTTATATTACATTTATTCGTGGTATGCCCAAAGATTCCACAATAATGACAAGTTGGGTTTTTAGAAATCTTATTCTTTGAAAAACCACCAACTTTGCGATAATTGCGTTTCTTAGGTTTGGTATAGCCAAGACCGGATCTATTGCTATTGTTCCTTTGAGTTGAAAGCAAATGATCTAAAGAAGTATCTCCTTTCATGAGCCTTGCAAGTCGATCATTCAAATTAAAAACTTCTTTTTCCAAAGACTTGCAATTTTCACAAGATGGGGTCTCATTTGATTTCAATTCACAATTGCATGTAGAGTTTGCATAAATGAGTTCTAGAGTTTCATTTTGAAGCTTAAGTTCTTCTAAATCTTTTTGAAGTTTAATTATCTTTTCATGTTGCTTCATTATGAAATTCTTTCTTTCAACATTTATTTTAGCAAGTTTCTTCAACTCTTTATGCATCTCTACATACACATTGTACAATTCATTGAATGAAGGAGAATTAGAACTTGAGCTAGCATCGGAAAGATAATCTACCTCATTGACGTTCTCACTTGATTTAATGCTCGAAGATTCCTCTTCATCAAGCTTTGTCATTAAACATAGATTTGCAAGTTCTTCATCATCCGATGAGCTAGATGTTGATTGACTCTCCACTTCATCCCATACTATGTAAGCCCTTTTTCCTTTAGAAGAATTGAATTTTGAGTTGTCACCTTCCGACTTCTTAGAATGAGTTGGACAATTCGATCGATAGTGACCAAGCTTTCCACATCCATGACACTTGATGTGATCCTTGTTAGTCTTATTTCTTGGTTGTGAGTCCTTAGAATCTCTTTGTCTATTTCTATTAAAGTTCCCCTTTTTCTTAAGGAACCTACCAAGCTTTTTAACTAGCAAGCCAAGGGTCTCATCATCTATATCGGAGTCCGAGTCATCCACTTGAAAGTTTTCCTCTTGTGCCTTAAGGGATTTTGAAGTTGATTTAAGAGCTATCCCCTTTTTCTTCCTATCGGCATCTTCATTCATGGATAACCGTCCAAGCTCCATTTCATGCTCTTGAAGCTTTCCGAATAGAGTTGCTAAATCAATTTGATCCACGTCTCTAGCTTCCATAATGGCCGTCACCTTAGGTTGCCATTCCCTGCTAAGACATCTCAAAATCTTATTAACAACTTCACCATTAGATATAACTTTTCCAAGTGCAGAAAGATGATTAATGATATGAGTGAACCGCTTTTGCATGTCACCTATGTTTTCATTAGGTAACATACGAAAGAGTTCATATTCATGCATGAGTGTATTTAGCCTAGCCCTTCTAACCTCCGAAGTGCCCTCATGTGTGACTTGTAATGTGTCCCACATTTGTTTAGCATCAACACATTGAGATACTCGAAAGAACTCATCATAAGAAAGAGCGGACGTGATGATATTTTTAGCTTTTAAATCAAATGCAACTTTCTTCTTATCATCATTGTCCCAACTCGATTGAGGTTTAATTGAAACAACATCATTTACTTTCGTTTGAGGAACAAAAGGTCCATTCTCTATGGCGTTCCAAATTTCCATATCTATGGCTTGAATAAAAATTTTCATGCGGACCTTCCAATAAGCGTAACCCTCACCACTAAATAGTGGAGGACGATTAATGGAAGTTCCTTCACCACCGAAAGGATTTGAAATTGAGCCCATTGTTTCCAAGTAAAAAGGATCTTTTCGAAAAAGCTTTTTAAGGCTCGGATTTTTCGTCCGAGCTCTGATACCACTTGTTGGAAACCAACAAGCGGCTCAATATAGTCTAGAGGGGGGGTGAATAGAATATTGAAGCCTTATTACAGATTTTTCGTCCACCTAAGAGAATGGTTTTATGAAAATAAATTTTCTTAAGAATTCAGTTCATATTACTCGAGTAACTCAAGCCTTCACTCGAGTAATACGCAACCAAAAATAATTTCACTCGAGTATTCAGCAAATCACTCGAGTATTACGAAAGCAAATTTTAAATCACTCGAGTAACAGAAAACCTACTCGAGTAATGTTTATAAACTGAAAGCAGATTACTCGAGTGACAAGAACTTTACTCGAGTAAACTGGGTAAAATTCAATTTAAAACTTTGTTTTCAATGGAGTTCTTCAAGAATAACAATGCTATGATGATTCAACAAATTATGAATGATTAATATGAACAATTTCAAGTAATATTAACATGCAATTTTAGATCAATTGAGTAGAATTAAGAAAACCCCAATTCTAACCTAAAAATGCAAATGTTAATGAATTAATGAAATACAAGGAATGAAAATAAAAGAGACACAAGGATTTATCCTGGTTCACTTTCACCCACTTGAAAGCTACTCCAGTCCCCTCTTAAATCAAGAGAGATTCTTCACTAGAAATCTTCAAATGTAGATTTTACAATGTTTTAAGATGCAACTAGATTCTTAGTTCTCCTATCTTAAAACCCAACTCAAAGTGTGTACCAAACACTTTGATCTAATCTACCCCTTTTGAGTATTCTAGATTTCCTTGCTAATTGATTGAAGATGCTTCCAACCAATCCTCTTTTCTTGCTTTGATTTGATCCTCAAAGTCTTCCTTGTGAGATTCTTCACTTGTGTTGAAACTTCAATGATGCAATCACAAATTGCAAATCTTCAACAACCACTAAGAACAAAAATATGATCTCAAGAATATTTGAACAATGATAGAAAATAGAGTGAAGAATGAAAAGTTCTTTGTTGAATCTTGATAGCTCTTGAAAGATGTAAAATAGCTCTTGAATTACTTTTCAAAGTGTATTAGAAAATTGTAAGAATGAAAGTCTATTACTTTGAAAGAGAAAATTAAGTCCTTTTAAAATTTTCCCAACACTGATTGAATTACTCGAGTAAACCAAACAATGTCACTCGAGTGAAACATGTCAGATTAAGTTACTCAAGTGATGTGTAAACCATTACTCGATTAACCTGTCAGAACATAAATTACTCGAGTGAACCAATACTCATTACTCGAGTAAACTGATCAGAATCTGAATAAAAACAAAGTTTTTCTAAAATGATTTTCACAAGCTATTTAATCAAGATTTAAAGTATCTTCACTCTTAATCAGACATTATTTAAATATTCTTAAAATCACCTAAGCTACCCACACCAATGAGATGCATTGCATAAAATAAAGATTACATTGAAATAGAATTAATAAAAATCCTAATTCTAATCTTCATGTGGTGTAGCTTGCTTGTTGCCAATGTTGTTGCTTGGAGAGAGATTGTTAGCATCAAAACATGAGAATCCTACAATTCTCCCTTAGCTTTGTTCTATTTAGTGCAATGATCGTTGTACAATGTTTAGAAGATTCATAATCTTCCATGATAAAATTCTAGAAGAATCACAAATTTGCAAGCATGGGTTCAAATTTAAAGTTAGGTACTCCCCGGCCTTGTTATAATAGATTATATTTCGGCTTATTTTCTCAAAGTCGGAGTGTTTTGATTTTCGTTTTTAAAAGTTTTTTTGGATCTTGACTCATCTTTGATTATTTTGAAAATTTGATTTTAGTTCTGATGTGATTTTCCTAACGACAAAGACTAAAACCAAATTTTCAAACGAGTCAAGGTCACAAAAACTTCCAAGTACCAAAATCAAAACACCCCCAATTTTCAGAGACTAAAGACTTAAGTAAAGCTTATATTTTTATCTATATTACAAAGATCAAAGAAGATATTTATATTTCTAGAAATTTTAAAAAGGTGTTTTTAACACTACAATTTTACTAACTCATAAATATATTGTTTCACATTAATAAACAAAAGAGAAATAAAAAAAATAAATGTTTCCTATAAATACAAAGTGAAAGAATAGGATAAGGGAAATATCTTCTATAATACGACTTATAAATAGGACAAAAAAAGTATCTTCTTTCAATAAAATGAAATGAATTTGTTCAATAATCATTACATTACAATATTTTGAAAATTGGATCGATCATTAAACCAGACAAAGGTTTGGTTCATGGTTCAAGGTTCAACCAGGATCAAACTGCATTCGAACCACTGACAATATATTTTGTAAGATAATAGATAATTGATATAAGATATTAACTATTACATTTTTTTCTTTTTTAAGAAAATTGAAAAAAAAAATATTATGCTAGGATTTAATTTAAGAAAAAGGAAAAGTATATATTTTTGTGGAAAAAATATACCCTTCCGTCAAGTGTGAGACGGAGAGGTATATTTAAAAAAAATCCTTTCCATCACAGGAAAGACGGAAATCCTACAGGTCCACAAAATAAAATATTAGCTTCATGTTTCAATTGTTAAACTCTTTTCTTTTTTTTTTTCATGTTTTTTTTATGAATTAGGGGGCTAAACACCCAAACAAGAACATAAACAGCAAAGATTACAAGTCTCTTTCATAGGTTGTTCCAGCAGCATCACCATGAAAAGGGCAGACTTAAAAAACTAGGCTAGGAATTAAAAATAGGCAAAACTATTAAATTGATCCTAAGTTATTTTTTAGTTGCGATTTCGTCCTTTAACTTTTTTTTTTGTTTCAAATAAGTCCTGAAGTTGTTGAAGTGTAACAAATAAGTCATTTCCGTTATTTTTTTTCATTAAGCGACACATGTCACCATAAGAAAATTAAAAAAAATCATTAAATCATTCTTTTAATACGTGGCACCATTAGTTGAGTGATACGTGTCATTTAATAGAAAAAACTAACGGAAACGGCAACAACTTCAGGACTTATTTGAAACGAAAAAAAAGTTAAGGGACAAAATTGCAACCAAAAAATAACTTACAGGACCAATTTAGTAGTTTTGCCTTAAAAATACTAACATCCTGTTGCATATGGTGACCATAGTTATACAAAGTAGTGTCAGCAACGTAGTTGGCTTCCCCAAGAATATGAATACACAAGAACTCTCCTTGAGCAAACAACTCTATTGACATTCACAATGGCGTAGCAAGGATGATGTGAAGAACAACCCGCCTGCACAAACATAGCAGCACAAAGGGAGTCAGTCTCAACAATTGCCTTCTTAATTCCGCGTTTTAGAGCTAACTGCACTCCATGGTAAACACCCCATAATTCAGCCATGGTGATGGAACATGAGCCAAGTGTGTGCATGTGTGTAATAGCTTTTAATATCTAGTGTATGTCTGTGTACTTTAGATTACTGGTGGAATATCTACTTTTCATAGATAAAACTGAAGTTAAGAGAGATTCACACTTGGAGCTGGCAGAGATAAAGTTTTACCGTTTAATAACCCCTTGGCACCATCTCTATGTGTCGTAGAATTTTAATGTCCACGGGTTTGTTTCCGGTGGATGCATCCACTTGGTGTTTTTAACGGTGATGATTTCACTAGGGCCATGAACGGCTTATATTTATAACCTGCTACCTGAAGACTAAGTTGTAATGCATGACCTAACCATGTGCCACCATGAGTAGGAGTATATTATGTTGGCACTAATGGACCTAAACGGGTTGGGCTTGTTGAACAAATTTTTGGGCCAATTACATTAAAACGAAAAAAAAAAATTCACACTACAGGCCATAATAAAAAATTTTATTACGTTAAAAACATTGTGACTTGTAGTGTTAATTTATAAATGCATTCGAATCCCGGTGCTTAATGAAGTTAAATACGTGAACCCTACGCTTTAGTGAAGTTAGTGCAGTGCATCCCACAGTTTAGTCATGCAAACCCCAGTGCTTAATGAAGTAAATACGTGAACCCCACGCTTTAGTGAAGTTGGTGCAGTGCACCCCATAGTTTAGTGTGGCGAACCCCCGTGCTTAATGAAGTTAAACACGTGAATCCCACGCTTTAGTGAGGTTAGTGCAGTGCACCCCATTGTTTAGTGTGGCGAACCCCCGTGCTTAATGAAATTAAACACTTGAACCCCACGCTTTAGTGAGGTTAGTGCAGTGCACCCCATAGTTTAGTCTGTCGAACCCCGGTGCTTAATGAAAATTTCAATGTGAAATTAAGAGGGTAAAATGATAATATCAAAGTTTTTTTTTTTAAGTTTCAAAAAATGTAACTATTCTCCTTGCTCTATGGTATGTAATGTAGTTTTTTTTTATTTTTTTGGCAATACCACAGGTGTCCCCAAGAGCACCTTTAATACCAGGAACCTTTGAAACTAATCCAAAGTATATAATCAAGACTACAGGAAAAATTAAAGATTGTATTTTTCCTTTGCAACTTTTTATTGAGAAAAAAAAAATAGTTGAAACCAAAATAAATTCCCACAACGAGGCAAGAACTCATGACCTCGTCCATGTAGCAGCAATGAAAAATGATTAGCTATAAAATGAACATGATATTAAAAATGCACAACATTTATTATATATAAACATATATTCCCTCCGTTTCATTTTAAGTGTCTTTTTGGACTTTTGCACATAGATTAAGAAAGTGTTGATTATGATGATTATTGTAAGTTTTATGTGTATTTTGTCAAAAATACCCCTATTTAATATTTTTATTTTGTCAATGCATCATTACTAGTATTACAAATTTCAAAACTAAAACAATATTAAATGTAAGGGTAAATAAGGAAAAACAGTATTAAATGTTGCCTAGATTTGGTAGAAAGACACTTATTTTAAAACAAAATTTTGATGTTAAAAAGACACTTAAAGTGAAACGGAGGGAGTATAAGTATGTATATTTATAAATAAAAAATATAGTGGGGGCAAGTGCCCCATTGACTACTGTGTAAATCTGTCCTTGTCCACATCCCTCAAAGCTCACCTATGACTATTGAAGATGCAAAGAAATGGTGGCCGCCTTGGGATTCGAGGAAGCAGTTAATTCTGAAACTGGTGGAATAGCTCTACTTTAAGGACGGAGGTTGAAGCTATGGGAGGGGTGGGAACAGGTCAAAGTGGGGATATGTTTTAGCTAAATATTCAACCTTCAAGTTAACATTATTTACCCTTTTACCAGGTACCAAAACCTTTTGCTGTGGGTCAAAATAGCAGTGGATGGGTTCACTAAAAAAAAATCCGGTGGACATTAAAATCGTTCCTATGTGTCCACGATGGTAGTCGAAAGTTTAATGTGGACGAAGTACCAGATTTCTACAAAAGTGAAGATTTGAGGAAAATAAAATATAGATGATCTTATACTCATTATCTTGAAGGTTGCATTTCTCTTCACACACAAGGTTGCATTTCTCATTATCATTTCCGTCTATCCTTCGATAGAAAGGATTTTTTTTCTAAAATATATATATATATATATATATATATACCTTTTTCGTCTTTTTTTGACAGAAATGTGTTCCGTGACATTGAAGACGGAAAAAAAAAGTTAAGGTTATTTTTGTCATTGAAATTGTAAAATAGGGGGCAAAAACTCACAACGGGGGTCAAAAATCAAAACCCTTCAATAAAGTTTGACCAAGCCTAATAGGAAACCCAAGCAGAGAATAGATAATCTAGCATTATGATTACTATAGAATAGAGAGAAGCTAGTGAGAGAGGGAGAGGCCGAGAGCAAGGAAGGAAGAAGAAGGAGGAATTTTTGTCTCCCAACACCAAATCAACCTGACTTCCATTCATTCACTTAGGTATACATCTTCATCTATATTTCTTTTCTTCCTTGTGTTAACGCGTTTTCCTTGGTTCCAAGCATAGAGCTGGACTTTACTTTGAAGGAGGGTAAGCTTAGACTATAAATAAGTGATTGGGGAAACTAGAAACTCATCAAATCACTCCAAACCCGAATTTCTGTCCAAAATTCTTTGTTTTCTGGTGCTGTCTATGATCACTTCTTTCTCTCTCAATTCTCACCCATTCCCTCTGAAACCAAAACACAAATTGAAGTTCTAATTCCAATCTTGAATTAGAGCCAAAAACTACTCAAAATAACCTCCTGAAGACCGAGTTTTAAGCATTCAAAGTTTAGAGTTTGAAGCTGCAAAAACAGAGTACAACTCAGTGTTAAACACCCTTCTTTCTTGAATCGGTTTGGTATATCCAGGAACCCTCTTCATTCCAAATTTGATTCTGATTAAAGTTGGCATTTCCTAGCTGCTTAAGCTAACTTGTTTCATTCTCTTTCATATCTTATTAGCGGTGCAATTGATTGCCAAAGTCAGTCAGTGCAACGGTTTTTGCACAAGTTCATAAACAAAATTTTGATTCAACCTCTTTTCTCTTCAATCAATCCTTTCTTTAGCTTTGTGAAGGCAGGGGAGGAGTTATCTAAATACTAGAATGAGTTTTTCAAGCTAGAAATGTAGGAACCATTAAAGGTTCAAAGAGGGATGCAACTTGAATTGGGATTCTGACTTGGAGGTCAGAAACCCACGGTTTTAATATTCAAACAAGTTTAAATGAACCTAATAATGCTCATTGGATTGTGTTTCGAACTTAAAATCAAGTGGAAATGAAATTCAAATATTGAAATGGACATTTTCTAAAGTTTTGTGCAATCTGTGATTTGATGCCATTTTATGTTGTTTCTGTTATGTTTAATGATTGCAATATGTTTTTTTATGTGTTTAAGCTTATGTTTTTCACAGGAATGGAGTAATCAAGTGAGAAATTCGAATTGGTGCTAAAAATGCAGAAAACTAGTGTTGTTGCAGCAAAAAGACTCGAATATTTCAAGAAAGACTCGAGTATTCTAGAAAGTTAAGAACGACTCGAGTATTTCTTTAAGGACTCAAGTATTTTTGAATGAACTACTCGAGTAGTTCATGAACTACTCGAGTAGTTCATGAACAAAATTGCATAAAACTCAGATTTTCTTTAATTTTCAGAATTTAACTCGTTTAATATCATAATTTGACCTAACTTAATCCCATTTGGTTGATAACTATCCTAGAGGTGTCCTACAGGAATTTTATTCAGTGGTTAATAATTTTACAGGAGTCCCAACGGAAGTGTGTACACCTATTTGGTCGAGATTTATCCTATAGATGTCCCAGTGAAAGTTTTTATTCACTTGGTTGATATTTTCCTATAGGAGTCCTGAATGGGGTCGTTGCAATAACCATCAATAGGAGGCTATGTCCCGATGGATTACTAAATAAATAATTATATGCTATTTCTAAAACCATCACAAAGTGGTTGGGCCCCTGGTGGACTTTTCTTGGAATTATTAAACGGAAATAGTGAAACCCATCACAAAGTGGCTATGCCGCTATTGGCCCTTTTTCTGAAAGCATCACCACCAGCTAAAAGAAAAGTTAAAGGAAATGAATTATGGAATGATGAGAATAATGAAAGAGTAAAATGAGACTTGTATGTGGCATTATCATGCATGGTGAATGAAGTTGCTCCGATTTTGATTCGGAATACTAGTTTAGGTTAGACGAATATCCATGGCATAGGATGCTATGATGACTGAGAATATCCATGGCACAGGATGCTATGAAGACTAGTTCCCAATTAATCATGATGTTTGATATGGATTCGCTCCGGTTCGATGAAAATATAGGTATATGAGATGGAATATCCCGAAAGGATGCCGAACCGAGAAGCATGAATGAGGAGTAGGCATGCATCATATCACTAACGAAACGAAACAAGTGTTAAAACAGTTTGAGCATATGTACTTGCATTCTTTATGCAAATTGGTTATATGTGGATGTTATTTTTAGCCCCTGTTATGCTCATTTGTTATTGTATTTAGCTATGACTCACTCCTAATCCCTTGTGTGTAGGACATGGCACGGAATATGCCATGCGTGGAGATGAGGCCGCTCCCTAATGGGGAGTGGAACTTTGATGGGCATCGGGCCACGTACGAGGGTGACGTGGAAATCACTTTCCGTCATCCTAACCCTTGGTCCCGAATGCGTCTGCGACGAACGAGAATCCCAATGGTGTATATTATGCAAATTCCACCAAATTTTGTCTTTCGCCATGGAACCCCTCCACCACCACCACGACGTTTTACTAGACGATCAAATCCACCGAGTCCATCACCCTCAACTGAAAGAGTTGTTTTTGAAGTTCCCACTCACCCTAGTCCTTCCCCCAGAGTCCAACCTAGGACTCCGGTATATGTTCTAGCTGATCTAGCACATGAGGAGGACGAGGAGGAGGAGGAGGAGGACCCCATTGAGGATGAGGACCCAGTGGAAGATGACGCTCAGGTGGCGGATGACGATCCCATGGAGAATTCAACTGGAAGTCAGTGGGGAACTGACGACTAAGTTGAATTCCTGTGAGTGGAATGTGGATGTTATAACCCATCAGGTTTATCTTCCCTTTACTATTTTATATCTTGGAGTTGTGAACCATATGCTCTAGGTTGTTATACGTTTTGTTGTAATATATTGTAATATAGTGTAATAACCTAGAGTTCTAACTAAATTATCAGTATTTACTCTTAGTTTCTCAAACGCGAACTGATGTAATGAAAGTTGTACTCTCTTGACTATAAAGTTATAATATTAAGATGATGTTTCTCTTTTATGATTGACTACGATTACTTCCGCAAGATTGAAATGATGAAGACTTAGCTTTTGATAAAAAGAAAAAGAAAAAAATGGTGGTATTTTTTAATATGAGTATTTTATTAAGAATAGAAAGTTGGGTCGTCACAACCAATGCTGCCTCCACTGAATCTTCATAATACATCTCCTCCAACACAAAGTCTACAGTGGACTCTATCACATCCAGCCTCAGGCACTGTTCATCTCCCATTGGGTGTTTCATAGACTCATAGACATTGAAGGTGACCTTCTCATCATGAACCCGGAGCATAAGTTCACCATTCTGCACATCTATCAGAGCTCTCCCGGTTGCTAGAAAAGGTCTTCCCAGGAATAATAGAATATCCTGGTCTTCATCCATATCTAATATCACAAAGTCTGCTGGGAAAATGAACTTGTCCACCTTGACAAGAACATCTTCCACCTTCCCATATGGCCTCTTGATAGAACGGTCTGCTAACTGAAGGGAGATCATAGTAGGCTTAATCTCTCCAATGCCCAGTTTCTTGAAGATGGAAAGGGGAATCAAATTGATGCTAGCCCCCAAATCGCATAATGCCTTGCCAATATTCACTCCACCAATGTTGCATGGAATGGTGAAGCTACCAGGATCTTTGAGTTTCTGCGGAAGCTTTTTCTAAAGGATAGCACTGCACTCCTCAGTTAGCAACACTGTCTCATTATCTCTCAGTTTCCTCTTGTTGGTGAGTAGTTCCTTCATGAATTTGGCATATGTAGGCATCTGCTCAAGAGCTTAAGCAAATGGTATGTTTATCTGAAGCTTCTTGAACACTTCCATAAATCTTGCAAACTGTCTCTAATTCTCCTCCTTCTTCAATCTCTGAGGATATGGTACCCGTGAAAGGTCTAGTAGGCTCTGGTGCTTCTCTGGAGTAGTATCTGGGGCCTTCTCTTTGGGTTCGGACTGTTGCCCTTCAGGCCTCTCCTTATCTAGACTCTCATTCTGCTTCTGATTCTCCTCAACTACCAAGTCATCACTCTTCTTCTGTGGCTCATCATATGCTCTGCCACTTCGAAGAGTAATGGCTTGGCAATTTGTGCTGGTGTTAGGAAAGTAACCTGACTGCATCTCTGATAATCTCTGATTAATTTGACCCACCTGGTTCTCCAGATTGCGAATGCTGACCCCTTGAGCGTTGAAGTTGGCGTTTACTTGATCCATTAACAAAGATATAGTCTGAACCATCTTCTCTATTGCTAGCTCCCAAGTTTGTTTCTCTTGTAGAGGACTACGTGGCGGGCTTCGTGGAGGACTCTATGATCGGTCAAAGCATGAATGATACAAATCAATGGTGGACACGGCGAAGGCAGTCTCTCCTCCACAAGGTCTAGGAACAGGTTGCACCAGCTGGGCTTGACTCATCTGCTTGGTTAACACAGCTATCTGTTTCTTCATTTCCTATTCTGTTCGATAATGGTTTGGATTTGTGGAGGATCCAAATCATCTGATTGTGTTGTCCTCTCTGGCTCTGCTTGACTGCTGTTGCCTGCCATCATATCTAAAATTCCTCTGGCCTCTTCAACTGTCTTCTTTAGTAATGATCCACCTGTTGCTATGTCAACCATGTCCTTGTCTGACTTCTTCAACCCATCATAAAAGACTCTGATTTGCAACCACTCTGGCATGGAATGGGTTGGACACTTCTTCAACAGTTGTTTGAACCTCCCCCAGGCTTTGCATAATATCTCCTTGTCTTGCTGCTCAAACGAGTTGATGTTCTTTCTCAATCTGGCTTGCATAAACTATGGAAGATACGGGTCCAAAAATTTACGAACAAGTATATCCCACGAAGTTAGGCTCCCTGGTGGCTGGTTCTGAATCCAAGTCTTCGCTTTATCTCGCAAGGAAACTGGGAATAGCCTCATCCGGATGGCTTCTTCTGAGGCGCCTTCGATCTTGAAGAAACTCAGCATGCCAAGAAAGTGTGAGACATGATCCGTTGGATCCTCTTGCGGACTACCACCGAATTGATCCTTCTTGATTAGATGAATGTAGCCCGGATCAATCTTGAATTGCGACACAGTGATTGCTGGATACACAATGCTAGATGCATAGGCATCCATGATGATGGTTGCGTAGTCTGCAAGAGTCTTCGGCTTGACTGCCTCTTCTTCAGCCATTCGTCTGGCCATTCTCTTTCTTTCCTTTTGTGCTTGATTTCTCCTCTTCTTTGGACTCAACTGAAGGTTAGGTTCACTACCTGCAGAAGACGAACTCATAAAAAGAGTCAGTAGCACCTGTTGAGATAAAACTACTAAAACAAATTCCACTAAATAACTATAAATAAGTGCCAAAAATTATTGAAATCGAATTTCAATCCCCGACAATGGTGCCAAAAACTTGTTGGACTACCGGCAAGTATACTGAATCATAGCAAGTAATAGAGCAGTAAGCTCGAGTATTGTCCCACGAAGATTGCAAATTGTTTTCAATAATTTCTACCTTATTCTAATTACTAGTGCAACTTGAAACTACTATTTAAATTAAAAGTTAAATTGAATAATTTAAATTAAAAACTAAATTGAAAATAAAACTAAACACTAAATAAACGATTTGGAAATAAGATGGGAAAGACGTTAGGAATCTGATTTCATTGTAGGACCTAATTTACTAGTAATGAATATCTATTTACCCATTAAATCAACAACATTCCAGCAGTAACAATTACTAAATTCCTCTAATAATTGTGTTTCCTATTCAAGTGGACCCCTTAATCCCTTAAGAAATTACCAATCAATTAGTCATTAATTGATAACTCTGGAATTCAATAGTTATATAATCCCCAAAAGTACCCGTACAAATTGGATGATTATAATGCTTGATTGCAAGGTCTGATCTAATCCTAATTCTCCAATTAAAAGCCATCTTGATTTCATAACGAAGTCCAGTTTCGAACTTGATGCACTTGGTCCTTTCATCAGCATCTCTATAACTCCCCGCATATCGAATCAAGTCTTCAAACCTAGCAGCATACTCCCCAACGCTCATGTTTCCTTGCACTAGCTGTAGAAAGGTTATCTCCTTCTCTCTACGAACATCCTCAGGAAAGTATTTACCCAAAAAATGGGTTTTAAACAAATCCCAAGCGATCACCTGATTGTTCGCCTCCAAACCCCTCCTCATCTGTTGCCACCAGTGTTCTGCTTCACTAGTCAACATGTATTGTGCCAGCAGAACCTTCTGTTCATCCGGTGGTGCCATGGTATTCAGGATCTTTTCGATCTCTTGCAGCCAAAGTTGTGCTTCATCAGGATTTAACCCACCTTCGAACTTTAACGGTTCATTCTTCCAGAATCGTGCCAACCAATCAATCACAACTAGAGCTGGTGGTTGAGGATTCATTGCTGCTGTTGTTGCTGTTGCTGCTGCTATGTTATTCCCCTGATTCTGTTGCATCTGTACCATTTGTTCCAGAATAGCGCGGATCCCGTCATCATCGATTTGTCTACCAGCCATACTGTTCAGTCATGTATAAGGCCGACAGTTAATGCTTAATAAAATAATTAATGGTATAAACATCATATAAATAAATTCTAGACTCTAAACTATAATCCTCGATTACTCGCTCGGTGAGTAATCACTGGAGTAGCTCATAACTCCAAAGGCCGAGGGAAACTGCTCTGATACCATAAATGTAACAGCCCAGCCCCAGCCAGCCATACGGTACTGGGCCCTGGGGCCCAGCGCACCACCACGTGGATATTGTCCGCTTTGGGCATCCTTCACCCTCACGGTTTTGCTCTTGGTCTCACACTAACAGTGAGCCCCAAACCGAGACCACATGAGGTAAGGTATCCACACCCAATATAAGGCATGCTTCGTTCACCTTACCAACCGATGTGGGACTAAGGCTTCACCTTACATCAATTGTAACATCCTAAGCTTTATTTTAAAAGAAATTATTGCTAAAACCCAAGAAATAATTGGATTAATTGCTTAAAGAATTTTGGGTGATAGGAGAGTAGCAATTATAAGCACTAGAGGTTGTGTAGGAGACATTTGTAGCAATGGGCAAAATTATCTAAGCGGAATCGGGGGTTAAATCGGCATTTTAAATGTTAGGAATCAGCCGGTAAGAGGAAATTAGAAATTTATTATAGGATGCTAATAAATTATATTCCACCGTTGGATAAGGAGTTTAAGGGATTAAGAAGCTTGTCTAAAAATTTGGACCCGATCCGACGGTTAACGAAAAAGTTACGGCTAATCGAAGATTAGAAATCCTGATGCATGCCCAGGCGCGCGCCACTATTCATTGGTGCTGGTCCAGACAGATTTTCGCCCAGGCGCACCCTCCCATGCGCCCAGGCGCGCACAAGACGCCCCAACCACGCACCAGCTCCGAAATGGCGCGCCATTTTCCTCCCAACCATGCATCTGGTGCTGCGCCATGCACCAGCTCGTGAAGTGGTGTCGATCTCGCCCAGGCGCGCGATTCTGCGCCCAGGCGCGCACGCGAAACCAGATCAGATCTGGTGCGTCCGTTTTCAGCTTGGGGGCCAAGTTTTGATTTTGGGCCACACGATTTGTGGCTGGTCTCTAGGCAAAAAAAAAATAAGAAATGAAAGACACTACACCCTCTCATAATCCATCATCAACACCATTCCTTCTTCCTCATCAATTCTCTCAAACCCAAGAGCAACTTCCATCATCCTCATCATACACACTTTGATTTTGGGCAAATCAAACTCAAAATCACTAACCCCACCAAGCTAGCATCAAGATCATGGGTTGAAGCTCCTTCCTTTTTCTCTCTCTCTCTCTCTCACGCATTTCCTCTCTCATTCCCCTCTTGGATTTTCAAATTCATCACCATTTGGATAAGTAGAACCTTGTGACAAGTCAAGAATTCCTCCTATTCTTCTTCACTCATGTAAGTTTGCTATTGCTTTCTTTAGGGTTTTCAAGTGTTCCTACTCATGTAGAAATCTCAATCTTATGTCTCCCAATCAAGATCAAGAGAAGGGCAACAACCAACCATCCTATAATACTCCTAATAGAGTTGTCTATCATCATTTGATCTTAGCTTTATTGAGGTGGCAAGCAAGGCTTAGGAGATTCAAAGTCCCAAGGTTTTAAGTTAGGGCAAACAAAGGTTTTTCTTACTTCTTGGTATTTTGAGGTAAGGAGTGGGTATTACCATACTCTGGGGTATAGTTTACGATATATATATAATGGGTACTAAGAATTAATTGCTAGTTAGAATATTGCACCATAGGGTAGCCAACAATTAGAATTTGTGAATTAAGGAAAATAGTGATGATAATAATAACATGCTTGATTTTTGCTAATTGGATTATAAGATATAATTGTGATAATTTGATAATATAAGTGTTTATTGTTGTGGTTTATTGGAATAATGTGCTTGTTAATATGATTAAGAGGTGATGTTGTTATAAACCATGAAAACGAAATGTACCCGGACGCAGTAAGACGTGACCTGCACGTGGGTGCGGACGCAGTAGGTCGTGACCGGGATAAAATGAAAGCGAAGTACATCCGGACGCAGTAAGACGTGACCTGCACGCGGGTGCGGACGCAGTAGGTCGTGACCGGGATAAGATTAAAGAGAAACATATCCGGACGCAGTAAGTCGTGACCTGCACATTAGTGCGGACGCAGTAGGTCATGACCGGGACAAAGTGAAAGAGAGAATAAAAGACTTGATAAAAATAATGATTAAGAACAAAGTGGGAATAATTGAATTGTGGAACCAATGAATATTTTGAGAATGACTAGCGATGTGTTGGACTTTGTTCTGTTGTGATCTGAATGCTAGATATCTTGGGCTTAGTATAACATTATGTCGTAATTGGAAAATGCTTCCCCATTTTATGTGTAATACTCACTCCTTACTATTTCCACAGGTACTGAGGCAGAGTTTGCACTTGACCAGGCCGAGCAGGAGTACTCTCCCTCACAGGGAGAGTAGGTTACTTATATTTTAGGACATGGGAATGTCCTGGGCCCAATGATGTGATTTGATCCATTTTTGTTGTATATATTGTACATAGCTTTTTGGGAGCCCAGGACGACTCCTTTTGGGTAGGAGTCTTTTTTTGGGAAAATACTATTTCCATGACTTGTATATATATCTGCTGAAAACTCTGATGTCTTATACGCTGCTATTCTGATGTGTGCACTAAGTTGCACTAGCTATGATATATGTATATAGCCCTGCTGGCTTCTGGTTATTGAAAATGATTATGTTTATCAGGTTACAGGAAAAATACAATTTTTGGGAAAGTCATAAAACAAACGAAACTCCGTCCATTTGACGGGAGATTTTTATAAGTTAGAAGAAAATTTTAAGTTCTCTATTTTTAATATATGGAAGTTAAGGGTAGAAAGGTGTAGGTGTTACACTCTTTCCAACTCCAATATTATTTTCTCCAATTAAGCTCAAAAAGTACCTAAAACATACCCAAAACGGATCAAAACGTTCAAGGGATAAAATTTCCTAAACTAATTAAAAACTAAACTAAATCAACCTCAAATACTTAAGAAACAAGTCAAAACCAATGCAAAAGGGAGTCAAATTAGGCTCAAAAACATCATATATTAGACTCAAATCAGTAGTTACATTGTTGAGTTTCGCTCATTGCTTGCCTCACGTGTTGGTTCTCAGGCAACGATTGTTATTCAATATGCAAAGGCAGAGGAAATTAGTGGTATTGTTTTGTATTTTGAATTATTTAAGTAATGCCATCTTCATTTTAGTTATTTGATTGCCAAGGTATATTTCGTGATGCATATGTCGAGTTGTGTTTTACACTCTGAAGCACATTTCCAGAATTTTAATCAACCCCAATTTACCTGAGGTTCTCAAAGATTTGAGCATCGGTATTACACTTTTCATCCTTAATTCTATTGTATTCCCTTAGTCGTTTCTCCTTTGACACTAATTTATTTTTTGGTTTTTGTCTCCCCATATAGTATGATTCATCATGGTTTCTGTCGCTTCTCGTTTATGGTATCTACTGCACCTGCAAAGACCAGTCTTAAGGAAGAGTTGATGGGTGACTATCCATCTATTAGTTTGGAGAAACTGAGATCTATTGAAGAGGTCATACTTATTCTATTTTACTAATAGTATATGCGGAGAACCATAATTGTTATTGATTTAAATATCTTATTTATATGGTGATTGCTTCAAAATTCTTTAGTATGCAAAGGGTTTGGTACCCTCTTCCTCTCATCCAATCAGAACAAGGCAATTGACTTAAGTTGCCAAGTCAAAAGAAGTTAATGCAATTTGCAGCTAAGTCCATTAGATCTAAATGTAATTAGAGTAATGGTTAATTGGGTATTAAGTTTTATTTATAAAAATGAAAATGGAAAAAAAATAATAAAATAAAAAAGAAAGCCTCCGAGCCACCTCTCAATTCATAGACTTGACCATTCATAAAAAAATAATAAAATGACATGGTGGGTCTTTAATGATCACCTCCGAGCCACCTCTCAATTCATAGACTTGACGATTAACCTCCCACTGACCGTCGTGGTAAATCTAAAGGTAAACTTGATCGGGTCCACCATCTAATGAGCCATCACAAGGCCAAAAGAAAACCAAAGACAAAAGAGATACAAAGAGAGTCGGCTTTTCCGGGCGGATAAGCCAATTGTGTGGAATTACAGCAAGACTAATTATCCTTGAAATAATTTAGTTGATTTAATTGAAAATTTTTGGATATGTGTAGTGACTTCCCAAGCTTTATTTTTGATGCTAATGTTTGGAAAATAAAGTGTTTAAGTGTTGGTTTATGCTAAAGTGCTATATGAAGTAAAATGTACTTTTACGGTGTTTTCGGATTTTCTAAAAAGTGATGAATGGACTTAAACCTTTTCTGTCTAGATTTGTATTTATCTTTTTTTCGATTTTAAAAATGTGTTCAAGTGATTTAAAGTTTGAGTTTTAAGCGGTATTCGATTTAGGAAAAAGTTGGATTAAAAAAGTAAAGTTTTTCTGTGTTTCCGAGCGTTAGGGAGTTGCTGTCCAAGACGGACCAGCCGTTACCCATTTTGTTTAAATTGTACTTGTTAATAGTTTTCAAAGTGTTTTGATGTGTTTAAGTAATTGCGTTATTGTGGAATAAATTGAGAAAAAGAATTGTGTTTGATTTTACCCGAAGGACTTTAATATGAGTTTTCAAAGGATGATTTTTAATAAGGGACTTGATGCTTGATTTGAATTATGATATTAATATATAATGTCTGTCTTGAGGATGTAGAAGGTGTCAGTTGTGGACGCGTGTCGGAGGACCGCACCCGTAAAGGCTCTTTGGATTTATGTCGGCATTCGAGGTAAGAGAGCAGTTTTCCTAAGACACAGTGGTGTGTAGGTAACATGTTAAGATGTTCATGGCCATCTCAAAAGCCGGAACGTGAGGTTTGTGAGTCAGTTGTATAGTGGCAATTGATTGTGTGTGTATGGCCACCTATACACAGGACTAAGACATCCCTTTTCTATTATAATATTATGACATGATGCTATCAATTTATGATGATGGAATGGTATGATCTGATATTTTATGCTTGCTAAACTTTTATCTAAAATTTAAAGCATTCATGCTCTGTAAGAAATCTGCTCTGTTTAAATTGTTAGGGAAAAATTAATGCTGAGGAAAATAACATAGTTATCTGATGATTAATAAAAGATTTTGATGATGGTAAGACTCAATTATGATAAAAAGGGATTGATGAATTGTGGAGTAATGAAAGTAAAAGTATAAAGAAAAGAATGATTAAGTGAATATGATTTGAAATCACTGATGTGGATAAGATGAGCATTGGAAACATTGATGAGTAAGTTCTATGTGGAAGAAGGTTGAGGTACTCCCCGATGAGCATTGATCTTGTGACATGCTTGTCAGGTAGAGGGACTCCCCGATGTGCATGAACGGGTAATTGATTTTTCGGATTGAGAATAATGTCGGCCACGTGTGTAACAGCCCGATTTTCACCTCCCGAAAACAATTATTGTTTAATTAAAAATTTCAGAAAAATGAGGCCATTTTTTTTTGGAGTTTTGGAAAACGGTTGGTGCATGTTCACGTCCTTACTTGAAAACCGGGTTGTTACTTGGAACCTTTCCGCACCCACTCTTTGCACTCTTCAAAACGATTTCACATTTTGTTAAAACAAAGACTCGGCCAGTTCACAAAATAAAAGTAGGGCATAGTTACAAGAGTGATACATTTCTAAGATAATCCTTGTCTCATACTTACGACAGCTTCAACTAATCTATCCTACCTCTGGCTCTTCCTAATGAAAACTATGGGGTGCAGCTCATGATCCTCCTTCTTGTGTCCTTGCTTGACACCAGAAGATGAAGCTATCCCAGTTGCAGCTTGTCCACGCTTCTTTGGCACCCATTGCATCCTGACCGGAGCAGAATAAGTCTTCCAAGCTTCACACCGCACCTTCTCCTCATAGTCTCTGTGGCCACGGACAGAAACTTGTCCCAGCAGTGGTCCTAAATTAGCTCATCAAAGTCGATGCTCAGGATCCGGAATCACGATTTGAGTGTCGCCAATCCACACCCAACCAGATGGGGTACGCTTCCAACCACATCCATGCTTAGTCTAGGTAGCAATCTCCATGCGATACTCCATCTGCACGTTGGAGTACCAGAAACACCGATATACCAACGGGCAGGAGAGAGTTAGCGAACCGAACGACAAGTCGTCGACGTTGTGGATTTACCACAGGCGGAATATCAAGACAACACATACAATACAAACAAGGCACACACAACACAGCACTCAAGCACCACAACATATTTCATTCTTATCATTATTAACGATCTTTTATCTGATTAACAATCCTTACATAAGCATCCTCCCTCTCCACTTACTTCCTCAACCACTTCATTATTCACATTTCTCAATCCTTCACTTAATTCCTTTCCCTCTTCAAGGGTCCTATCTCTTCCTTTCACATTTTCCATCTTCATCACCAATAATTCACAAACTTCTCTTTCCTGAATTACACTTATTTTCTTATCAAGTCTTATTGAATTATAATCATCGATGATTAAGGGGGATTAAAGAATCATCGAGGTGCGCGTCCGTTCGTAGTTAGCACTCACGTCTCAAGTCTACATCTCCTCGGCCATCCATCCACCTAGTCGGAAGCAAACAGGAGTACAGAACCTTTACCGTGCGGGCACGACAGCTGTCACACAACAAATGGTCCCAGACCAGGAGGCCCAGCCTCAAATCATATCAATTCATATATTACAAGGCACGCTCTCAGCGGCAAACAAAATGCCCCACTCCAGTTCCTCTCACTGTTCTAGATTTGCATCTAGGGGGCGACAGTACAAATTCTAGCTGATCATGCAGAACTTGCCACGGCATTGGACCCAGTCCTCACCACGTTAGTGCGCCACCTGTGGAATTGTTCCGCCTAGAATAGCACTCTAGACTTCTTGACGTTTCACCGTCATCGTCCTCCCCTACTGCAATCTCCACCTGAGTATCCGCAGATACCCATAGTATCTTCCTCTCCACTACTTCGGGTTAACTCTCATACCTCACCACGTTAGCTATTAATGTCTTTTAAAGTCTTTTATCTTGTATGAACCTAATGGTCAACTCACCCTTCGTGCATCCCTTCAATGAGTCCTGACCACTAACTTTGCATCACTTTTCCTTCCATTTCTCGAACTTGGCACAGAGCGGGATCACATTCTCAACTTGAATCTCATCACAAAAACTTTCTCCAAACAACCTTTTCACAAAAATCTCTTTTCGAAAACTTTCTCAAAACAGTATCTCACTTCACAAATCCCTTCTCAAAAACTTTCATTTCGTAAAAACCTTTTCAAAACTTTATTTCGTAATTTCTTTTCAAAAATTGCATTTCGTAATTCTTTTCCAAAAATCTCTTTTCGAAAACTCATTTCCCCAAATCTCTTTTCGGAATCCTTTTTTTTTCAAAAGTCTCTTTCAGAAAATCTTAACTTTGGAAAATTTTTCTCATTTTGGGAACCCTTTTCAAAATACGAAACACTTTTCAAAATCTCATTTCGGGAATCCCTTTTTAAAAAAAAATTTTCGAAAACTTATTTTCAAAAATCTCAATTTCATAAAACCTTTTCAAAAATTTCTTTTCAAAATCTTTTCTCAAAAGCTTTCTCTTCTTGAGAACTAGTGGAGGAGCAAGCTCAACTCAACGCTAGTCTCAGTCCAAGAACCAAAATCAAGAATCAAGCTTCACTCTCATCACCTTTTTCACTTTCACTACATCCTCAACATTCCTTCCCAGCTCTGGCTCACTCGCATCGCACCATTAAATTTTTTCCAACTCATCTCTCTATCTCCTCCAATCATTCTCTCAACTCTCTTATCATCATCTCCATTCTCAATGTCTTAACAAGATCTTATCGGGCAACCTTATCCCACAAGGACTTCAGCCAAACAAGGGTTATCTCTTTCCTTGGTGTCTTTTATTTCTAATCTCTTTTATCATCATTATCAATTAATTCACATCAACAATTCAATATCGACATTCATAAACAAACATAAACAATGTCACACTCCTTCATAATTCTACTACTTTATTATAAAGAACTACTCTCTTTGATATTAGAATAGGGTATATGGACTTGCTCGAGTAGAGATATAATTAAAAATTCTTTCGTAAAGCTCTTATAGAATAACTTGGTGTTTATTTGTGGTTATTAAAAATCTTTCCAGAATCATTTATGAAAACATTTCTTATTATAGCAAAATACTGTAATTATCAGAGTAAGCGGAAATAGTGACCTTGACTTGATACTTCACATTCATAAACTATTTATAGGAAAAGAGTAGGTATATATATATATATATATATATATATATCATCATCCATAAAAGTCACATACAACCAAGTCAAAGTCGAGATAGCAGGTGTTACGAAAATACAAGTCCATAATATAAACTACAGATAAGACCACCTCACTGAAATCTCTCAAAAATATGTACAATATATATATATAGAGCAAAATGTGAAATCTCCAATGATCCTCCTCCATAGCATGATCTTCAAAGTTTCCAGCAACTGCTCCACCCGTCCCACATCCTAATCATCTATACTATGCATCACCTGGTGGATCCCCAACTCCCCACTGGCTCCCAGTGGAGTGCTCGACTGGCTCGTCCTCACCATCGCCCTCCTCCGGGTCCTCCTCTACCTCCTCCGACTGAGTGGGTATCCCACCACTGGGCACTGGGTCCGCTGAGGGTGTCCCATGAACCGGACTCATCGGACTAGGTATAGGAGTCTCCTCTCGAATCACTCGTGAAGCAGAGGGGTGAGATCTAGTAGCAGCTCGAAAACGGAAAGAGTGGAAGCGACGAGCAGGTCGAGTCGGGGGTGGTCCATGATAAGTATAGAAAGGGGGTACATGCAAAGTATAGATAATAGGGATGCGAAACCTACGAGGACGGACACGAGCCAAAGGGTTGGGGTGATACAGAGTCACCTTCACCTCACCCTCAAATGTGGCTCGATGGTCCTCGTAGTACCACACTCCGCTAGGGAGCGGGCGCAACTCGATGCAAGCTAGATAGCGTGCCATCACCTAACATGGGCAATAAGGGGTAAGCACATAATTCACATAATCGAATAAGACTAAATAAAACATGTAACAATAGCCAGTTACAAATATCCAATGCAAAGGTAAATGCAGATGAATGTATTCCATTTATATTAATACCATTAATTATGAGTAATGATGCATGTCTCCCAGTTCCATTGTCCATTGAACGTTCATTCCAATAATTCGCATACATGACCAACATGTATTGTGGAACTGCTCGGATAGTGTGCACACAACGTCACCAAGACGTAACAGCATTCCCAAATGCTGCCCACATTACCAAAATGTGTCATCGAGCCAGTTACCACCGAATTATCCCCAACCTTACACCATGCATGTATGCACATAAAAATTATACACCAAGATTAACCAATAATCTTATTATGTGCATCCAATATTATACCTTCAGTAGGTTAAACTGTTGTTAATAATTTCCCAGTCCTTTTATTGGAACATGACACTTTTTCCCATAAGCATAATTGATCTTAATCGATATCCCATTAGGTATGTTAAAAGTAAAATTGTGTTTCTGTCCTGATCCAAATGTACTCGAGTAAACTTCTCCAGACTCGAGTGTTTTCTTGATTTATCAAAGTACTCGAGTGTTCCTCCTGGTACTCGAGTGTTCTTTATTTCCAGAACTAAATTTACAAAGATTCAACCATGTACTCAAGTGTTCCAGGCAAGACTTGAGTGTTCTTTCATTTCCAGAAATATACTTTAAAAATTTCCAAAATACTCGAGTGTTCTATATGAATACTCGAGTGTTCTTGAGTTTTCCAGAAAATTGATTTCCCAAAACAGGCAAAATACTCGAGTATTACCCATAATACTCGAGTGTTTGCAGACAGACAGCACTAAAATCAAGTTTTAACATACCAATTTCGATTATAGTCCATTCCAGTCCAAACCAAAGATCAATATAGTTTACATTACACATTCTAAACATGTTCCAACACAGAATTAACAACATTTAACACTGAATCACAGATTATCAATAATTATGCATAAAAATGCATTTTTCCACAACTTAACATACCAATTCCAATTCTACATATATCCATTCCATTCTCAGCATTGGTACACCTTGCATGTGACCAAATAAACATGTCCAAACTCTCAGTTAAGTCCAGAAGGGCCTCCAAGCCTCAATCCTATTTCAAACTATGCCCATAGAGTCATTCATTGACTCCCATCCTAATTCCACACAATATACCCTTATTCTAGTGAATTAAAAGCTTCACCCTTACCTCTAATTCGTGACTCAACTCTGAAATTGCAGAGAAATTGGCTGGAGATGCTCAAACCCAAAAATCCTTTGCATGCAGCCACAGTTTGAACAGAGCACCAAAACCAGAGAATTTAACATGCAAAATCGTTTTAAAAATTGGGGAAAATGATTAGAATCAATTCTCTGCAACTTAAACTAGAGGTATAAACGAATTTGAGGGTCATAGGGTCCAGGAGCTTACCACAATCCAAGCTGGAAGTGAGCTCCAAGCTTCAAGTTTCTGAACTTGGCCACAGAAAACGCCTCACTTTCGAGCTTCGACTCTCCTTCCTCAAGCAACCACAACTCTCAAATCTTAGGTCTTTGTAAAGCTCGTGATGTGAGCTTTACAATGATGTGTATCACTCAACTCAACTCTCAGAATCAGAAGAGAACGTGGAAGACGAAATTGAAAACCCTAACTTTTTCAGAGAAATCCACCAAAAATCCTCCAACATCTTCAACTCAGGGCTTAAATAGATGTTGCCCATGATCATGCAGCTCGCCACGACACCCACCATCGTGTACCCCTGGTGTTTTCGTGTCAACCAAGTGAAATCGTCGTGTGTTGACTCATCAAACGCACTAACGAGTCCTCCACTGACTCGATTATTTTGGTCAAATTTTCAAAAATATTTATTTTAATGCCCTTCCCTCCAAAGTCTTCCTAATATTGCTTCTAGGTCCCCAGGGACTAATATGTAAAAACCTTATTTTTTACATATTATCTTCTTGCTCCAATATTTTTCTACTTTCGCAATTACTAATACTAACTCATACTAAACTTAATTTATTTATGAAATATAATTATGATTAAGAAAGAAATTATAAAATAATCTTTCATAAATCACAATTGTATTACATCAGGAAGAGAAAATTTGGGGTGTTACAAACAACACATCATCACACATCACACACAATAATGTGGTCTTTGTCCTATTCGTATAAGTGGCCACACAAAGCACACAATTGCCACTGTACTACTGACGCAGAACCACTTAGTTTCGATCTTTGAGCTGATACGGAACGTCTCAATACAACACCTACTACCACGGTGTCTTAGGAAAGCTACTCTCTCACCTGAGGTCCAGCTATTAGATGCACACAGTCTCCTCTGATCTTGGTTGCTGCCACTGCCTTAATCCCTCGTCTGTAACATTCCTCGAATTAATTAAAACATTTTCATTAAAACTTTTCTTAACTTAAAACGTTTTTCATTCCTCGTCGGAAGTCTTAAAACACAATTGTTTTCTTAAAACACCCTAACATTTCTTAGTTCTTTAAATACTTAAAAATCGTTTTGAAAACATCAATTAAAACAATTTAATCAATTAGTTAGGTGACTGGTCCGTCTTGGACAGCACCTTAACCCCATTCAAAAACACCGAAAAATTCACCAGTTTCAATCCGGGTTTTTTTTTCCTAAAATCAATTATCATTTAAAAACCAAACTTTGAGTCTCACGAACTCAATTTAAAAATCCAAAAACAATTTTAAATAAGCTTGGGCAGCAAAGAAATGTTTTACAAAAATCAATTTAATAAAATCCAAAAACATCGTAAAAACTCCTTTTTGTTTCAAAAACTCTTTAGATCAATATTAACACTTTGAAAACTCAACAAATCACAAACATAATTTCACAAACTCAAATGAATCAAACCAAATAAATTTCAAAATCAAGCATAAACACACGGTCAATAACACACTTTGATAAATCAAGACACATGAACAATTAATCAACCATTCAATCAAACATTCATTTTCACATTCAACACTTAATTCAATTATTTAACACATAATTCATTTCAAAAACATTTTATAAAACAAAAAACTTAGGCATACTTGAGTTCATAAACCGAACACACACATGCATAATCATTCAAATACAAACTCTTTATTCCTAATCAATTATTTCACAAAATACATTCATTGTTTCTATTTTATTTCACGGAAAAGAATACTAACCTAATCTACATGCATAGACCGAAACACTTCACACAAATCAAAACAAGATTCATGCATTATCAATCATGCAAAACCGAGAGCTACATCTTTGGAGAACACTCAAACTTTAATTTATTTCCTTTACTTAAATTAGATCAAGAAAGCATGCAAGGACATAGAACACATATCAAATTTTCACAAAATAAAAAGCATGGATTTTATTCTAAACCTGGCCGAATACATCATGCACAAAATAAACACTTAGATTAAATCTTGTTCATGCAAATAAAATTGTTTTAAAGCTTGTCTCCCTAATTTTCTTCTAAAAATCGAGGCATGCAACAAAAGAACACAGTCTTTTCATTTTAAAATCAACATGCAAGGTTAAATCCTAAGCTTTCCTAACAAAACATGTAAAAGTCACAAATCAACATAAACATTTTCAATTTATTTTCAAAGAAATCATAAAAATAACTTTCCAAAGTCAAACACTCACATGCATGCATATTGTAACACCCCAAAATTTTAATCCCCGATTAATGAAATGTTAATTATAATTTAATTATAATTAATATTTTCTATATTAATCCTTGATTAAAATATGTGTTCATGTAACTAGTTTGTGTGTGTGAAATTATTTAATAAATATAATAAATGCCTAAAATGAGTATTTTGCATATTAATCCCTGGGTTGGGACCTAGAAGCAATTATAGAAAAGATTGTGGAGGGAAAGTAAATAAAATAATTATTTTTCAAAAATTGGGAAAAATACTCGAGTATTTTCTAAAAAACTCGAGTATTCTGGGTCAAATTGCACGAGTTAGTGCGTTTGATGAGTCACCATGAACGATTCCCTCTTCCCGCCACGAATACTCCTTCCCCAACACCTCAAGGCTTTCGTGTCGCCTTGCATGAGAGCTTCCTTGCTCTATTTAAGCTCAACAACAACAGATTCGTGAAGCTTTTTGGTTAAGTTTGGGTTGTTGATGAAAGTTAGGGTTTCGGATTTGCCCTCTTCGATTCTCCTTAAATTCTGAGTGTTAGGATTCGAGTGATACACGAATACAAAGCTCACATCACGAGCTTTGTATAAACACCAAAATCGTGAGGATTGAGTGAGTGTGTTGGAGGATTCAAGGAGTTGAAGTGAAGCTGTTCTTGGTCAAGTTTGTGTCTGGAGCTTACCTTGATCTTGATTTCTGGTAAGCTCATGAATCCCTGAGTCTCAAATTCGGTTTCCTTAGTGAGTTCATGTTGCATAGAGTCTAGAAAATCTAATTTCCCCAATTTTATTCTCTGTTTCATATGTAAACCAATTCCACTTTGGTGTTGCACTCAAAATGCTCTGCATATGGTGCTTGAAGTTGGTCTGAGAGTTGTGGAGCTTTTCTTTGGGATTCTTGGTTTGATTCACGTCTGAGAGGTAAGGGGAAGTAATTATATTCACTAGATAGAGATTAAATTCCATTATTTGTGTTAGAGAGCCACCAAGAGGCTCTAAGGGCTTAGATTGAATAGGATCTTTGGTTTGGAGACCAAGCTTTGCTCTAAAACTGTGTTAAGCAAGTTCTATATCATGCATGCAAGCTTAAATGAACTTTGTTTCATGAGTATTGTGCTTATTGTGTAAATTGAGGTGTTGAGTTGTTAAAATGTGTTTTTATGCATGATTTATTGATTCTCTGTCAAATTGGTTATTTGATATGAAATGAGTATGGAAACATGTTCAATATATGGTATATGAACTATTGCGATCACTGGTTTGGGTTAAAAATGTTTAGAAATTGAAGTGGTATGTAAAAACCAAGTTTCAGTCTGTTCTGTCTGCAAATACTCGAGTATATGGCTTAACACTCGAGTATTTCGTGATGCACCAGGGTGAAAATTGGCGCACCAACTTGAGAACCAGGCTAAGCACTCGAGTATTTCAGATGCAACAAGAGTAAAAATTAATGAACAACTCGAGTAATATGTGAACTACTCGAGTATTCTGGGTAATGGACTACTCGAGTATCTCATGAATTACTCGAGTATATTTTTGAAGATCTAAAAACTTGAATCTCTAAACAGACATGAACGACTCGAGTATAATCATGAACTACTCGAGTAAAATCTGGAAAATGATAAACTACTCGAGTATTATGGAAAACACTCGAGTATTTTTAGTCAGATACTTAAAAATACCATTTTCAATTCTAAGTCATTTTGTAACACTTAAAGGACGATAAACCAAGTGATCCTGGACTTAAAGGAAATTGATTGACGTTATGATGTTTTCATTTGAATAACGATACGTTGCTCGGGAGGCACGTAATGTATTAATAAAAGGGTAAAACATCAATCAATTCCCTTTAAGTAAAGTAATGCATTCATTCTGGAGTTTGGATGGTAGGACGTATATCATGTTTTTGGTAAACATGTGGAGGGCCTCTGGGAGTGCCAATACACTTGCTTGATGACACGTCATTGACGTGGTCGGCTTAGTGGATGCCGATATGGTTATACCGTTTGGATGACGGGATATGCTCGGGTGGCATGGATACCAAGCTTGACGTGTACATTCTAGGTGAGTGTACGAATTGTTGTATACCTAGGAATACAACGCACTGTTGAGTGCTGGGTTGTCAGGGATGGACGTCAGAGAGTGACATAGTATGATGGAGATAGGCTTGAGAGCTAAAGTCATGCATCATGCCATTCATTTAAATTAATTGTGATAAATGAAATAAGTGTGAGCATCCTATGTGCATTAATTAACTGCTAAGTGTTATATGTGATTGTTGTTAATTGATGCATAGTTACATACTCATATTGCACAATTTATTCTCTGTTGATTATGTGTATAGAATTGCTTACCCCTATGCCCTTGTAGGTAATGTCTCGTTACATTGCTTGCATCGAGATCCGGCCACTTCCTAGTGGCACATGGATCTATGAGGACCATCGCGCGGTGTTCGAGGGAGAGGTAGAGGTTACCTTCTACCACCCGAACCCGTTGATCCGATTCCATCCTCGTAGATTTAGGATTCCCATCATATACACTATGCATGTACCCCCGTTTTACACTTACCATGGACCACCTCCCACGCGACCAGCTCGCTCCTATCACAGTTTCTGTTTTCGACCTACCCGCTCTCACCCTTTTACCTCGAGAGTCGTCCGCGAGGAGACTCCCCCTTCTGATCCGAGGAGCCCAGTCAGGGTTTCACCATCACCTGACCCGGTACCCAGTGGTAGGGTACACTCTCCCTCGGATGAGATCGAGGAGGATCCGGTGGAGGACGAGAGTGGGAGCGAGCCTGTCGTGCATTCTACTGGGAGTGATTGGAGGGACGATGATCCCTAGGTTTGTGCATAGGGTATGTGATGAGGATCAGGGGATCCGATGTGTGGAGGCTGTGGAGGAGATCTTGCTGCTGCTGTGTTGATGATTATGCTACTACCTTACTACTTATGTTTCCTGGAGACTGCTGTTATCACTACTATTACATCTGATGCTGCCGGATCTACGTGACCACCCTTAGAGTTTTATTTTGGTTATGTATATATGTTGTAGATATACTTTTGGGGTTCTCTAGGGATTTGGTCATATTATTATGTAGATCTGTTTATGGACTTGTATTTTGGGATCTTGGAAGCTTTGATATGGGGCTATGTACTTATGACTCTTATTATATATATATGTACCTATGTTTATCTTACTAGTAATTGCATAGTCCAATAATTTCCGCTTACTCTGATTTAATCTACTTAAGAGCTCGGCTATAAATATTATTTAATGGTACCAGTTTTATCGAACAAAGCATGGGTAGTTTTAATTACTTGTATGGTATAAAGATGTTTCCAAAGAACGAATTGTTACTCTATTTGCGAAAAGGTTTTAGAGATCGCCGAACTCGATACAAATGTTTTGAAATGGTTTAGAGCTTATTCTCCAAGAATTCCAAGTGACGATTTGTGCACCCGCTTTAAAAGAAAATTTTATTTCCATATTTTCTTAACACTCACAAGTCCATAAATTATCCAATATACAAGTATAATTACTATATTATATTTGGGTAATTCGGAAGGGTGTCACACATATAAACCATATAAGTCATGAATTTAACATAGTAGCACAAATCAAAGATAAAATCATTTTATATGGGAAACGGACCAAAACCGTGACACACTTAAAGAAAATAAGAAACTTTTATTCAAAAATCATTTACAAAAATCAAGATCAAAACAAAATTTAAAGATCAAATCAAGAATCAAAGATCAAGTCAAGAATAAAAGCTTTTCTTAAGATTAAACTAAAAATCAAGACATGCAAGGGTTCAAGATCAACAATTAAACAACATGCAAGACCCAAAAATTAAAACAAACATTGATTTAACCAATAAACACTAAAACACTTCATGATTCACGGTTTCAAGCATAAAAATTAGACATGCAAAGAGATCTACTTCAAACTCACAAAGATCATGAACAAAACTTTAGATATAGAGGAAAACATCAAGATCTAACATGAAAGCATCAAGATCTACCAAGAAAAGTACTAACCGAATAATCAACATAAGCTACACATATTACAAATTAGTTTGAGTCCTTAAAAGTCCATAGTTAAGAAAAATCAACACATAAAGTGCATCAAAAAAGAACATGCAAGAGAAGAAAAGAAAATTACAAGATTACAAACAAAACTACTTCTAATTCTTCTAGGATCTTCGGTTTACACCAAGAGATAGGTCTTCTAACACTTCTAAGCACTTGATCTTCAAAAGGACTCCTAGGTTTATGGTTGATCTCCTCTCCTTCTTCCTTCTTCCTACTCACGGCCTCCTCTTCTTCTCCCTTCCTCTCTATATTCTAACTCTTAGTCTAAGAGTTTGAGGAGCTCTTAGACTTGTGTTTTGGGGTGGGTGTTTGGACGAAAGAGGTGAAAATGAAAATGAAATGGAGAAAGCAACTAAGGCTTCACCTATTATAAGCAAATCATGGTTTCCTATCTTAGCCTTCATGCAATTCGGCCAAGAGCTTTGGAGAGAGGGGTAATTTTGGCCTTCCTTATTTTTGCATGGGTGGAGGTTAGCAAAATTCAAGGGGACAATGTAGGGAACATAAGGTACTTAGGGTCATTCTAGGCTTTAAGACTTTTTGGTCCTCCATTAGGGTTTCTTCTATCTAGTTAGGACTTGGTCAGGATTTGGTTAGGTCTTGGTTACTTGCTCTCCACACTTAGGAAAATTCTAGGTTTGTCTACACACTCACACACATACGGCACACACATGCATATATACATATATTCACACACATTCACATACTCATGCATACACACTTACACGTTACACACACATACATGCATTCATACCATCCTATATTTTTACTAATTAAATTTTCTCATAATCTTAAGCACACATACACCAAAACCGCACATACATAGAAAAATAAATTATTCATGCATCAAAATTATAACGACACCAAGATATCAAACACATATTCATGGAAAATCAATCACCTTTTCAAAATAAAATGCAAGACTCATACTCTAACTTTATTTCATGAAAAATCACTTCTTAAAATCATTTATCACTTTGAAAACGTGAATAAGGAAATTTATTTAAGAAAATATCCTTTCAAAAATACTTTTCTCAAAAATAATTCTTTTTTTTTTAAATTAAACCGATACGATGATTTTGAGGGGTGTTACAATGTGAGTTTCATGTCGTGGTTCCGAGCCCGATGATGATAAGCAAGTTATTCTGATGGAAAAGTGTTGATGCGAAAGATTGGAATTAGAGGTCGAGGTTCACCGAAGGGATGGACAAGGGTGACTCGTCCGAACCTTTAGGATTAATGAAACACTAATAAGACATTGAATAATGCGGTGAGATGAGCGTGAAGTAGTGGAGAGGAAGATACCTTGTTTATTTGGGGATACTCAAGTGAGTGATTGTGATAGGGGAGGGTGATGACGGTGACTCGTCAAGAAACCTAGAGTGCTTTTCTAGGCGAAACTAGTCTATAAGTGATCAGGGATTAATACCCAAGGGATCGTAGCGTGGTCTGCACTCGAGACTAGAAAAGTATTGTCGCCCCCTTGATCAATTTCAAAACGGTGAGAGAGAACCTGAACGAGGCGGGCAGCTGATTGGTTTTGGGCCCTTGCGATATCGCAGTAAAATGAAATGTTGATTCTTAAATGATTATGATTATTGTGGCTGACCCTGAGTGGTTGCAGCATATGATGTGTTCTCGGCTGTTCGACCTGCGTGGGTTAAGGTTCCTGTACGTCCTGTTTGCTTCCGTTTAGGTTCGGGAGGATTTGAGGAGTTGTATGTGTGCTAACCAAACTCCTCGATGACTTTTCCCTAATCTCCTTGTCATCGATGGATGCGCTTCAATAAGACTTAAAGTTTACAAATATGATAAGTCATAATGTTTAATAATAAGAAAAGAGTTATGGAAAATATGAGATAATAAGGGAGTCTTCGGGCAAGGAGATGATTTGGGTGGATGGCAAAGGAAAGATTTGGAATTAAGGTTTAGAATGCCAATAAAGAGAAAAAAAGTGGAAATGATAAATTGTAATATTGGAAGTGATAAATGGTGATGATGATAATGATGTGCATTTGTACTTGATGTGTTTAATGTTTTATGGTTATATTTTGATATGTTGCCTGCTGTAATCCCACGCTGTTGGCTTATCCGCCCGGAAAAGCTGACTTTCTCTTTCTGTCTCTTGGTTGTATTTTTCTATCGGCTCTGTGTCGACCGATTAGATGGAAGATCTACGGATTGAGGAGGTTTCGAGCGAAGGATTTTCCCCGGTGGAGCAACTTGATGCTGATGTGTGGATGTATGGTTCAGAGGAGGCGTCTGCAACAGCTCCCAGTGGCGAGGGTCTTTAAGCCTCTCTAGTTCATGTTATGTTTTGGATCTGGTATTGTATCTTATTTCAGTAGACTCTGATAACTTTGCTTGGGTATCATGTAACTCCCATACTTGTAATAATGTTTTTCAGACTCGATAATTGGAACAGTATTTGATGATTTTGAGTATGGTAAGTTGGGCTTCAAAGCGCAATGTTGGTAACATCTCGATTTGGAACTTGATGGATGATGTGTGACATGAATGCTTTAATTTTATAATGTAATGTTTTACAAAGATGAATTCGTGTCCACGTCATTAATGGAAAAAAAATTGTAACCCGTATTTTTCATGAATTAAATCCTTCTTTATACATAAAAAGGTGTCCTAACGGAGGCTCCAAAATCACTCTCAGCAAAATGGAGTCTCCTCATTGAAAGTTGGTGAATTCTCAACTCTAGAGGCTGCCACATGTCATTCAAATAGTATCAACAATTCTTCATATCCACCCTCAACTTCCATTAACCACCCTTCACCCTTTCTATTACTCACTTATTTTCTTTCATTCTCTGCCACTTTTATTTTCTCTTCTTTTTTTCCCTTTTCCTATCCAACATTGGTCTCTCTATTTTCTCCTTCAAACCACACATGCGCCAGGAACACAGATGTCCCCTGGAACCCCAACTCATTTTAAAGCCATCGCATTCTCAGTCCAAAACTCCCTTGGCTTCGCATTCTCGATCACTATTTGAATGTTCTTTCATGTGGGAAGTTGGTTCATGATTTGACAATCAAGATTGGTACCCGAGGGCCATCCATATATGTTGATAATGCACTCATGGATATGTTTGCCACTTGTTGTGATACCATGCATGATGCCAGAACCCTTTTTGATGATATTTTGACCAAAAATGTTGTCTCTTGGACTACTTTGATAACTGGCTATACTCAGAGAGAGGACGCATATGTTGGTCTTCGCGTTTTCTGCACTGTATCCGGTTTCTATTATTTTTCCGTCAATTTGCATTTTTATTATCATCCTTTCAATCATCCTTCCTATTTTTCATAATTTTGTTGAAAATTTTTTACATTTGTCATTTGCATTTTTTATCGTAAATCATCAATTCTCATGCATTTTTTATTGTAATTTGAAGCATAGAAATGTTGAGATATGTTGTTAGAAAGGAGATGGTAATATAAGAAAGAATTTTTTTAAAAGCGTATAAGAAAGAATTGATTTATACAGATGTAGGCTAATTTTAACTATTTATTTATATTGAAGACTGAAGTTGTTATATCTGTCTAAAATCATTCAAGGTAGAAAATTTGAAGAGTAGTATATATTTTTATATTAAAAGCCTAATTGGTGCTTTTTTGTTTGTGATAGTATGGCTTATCAGATCAAGTTTGTGCTTAAGGATTTGAGGTTCAAATGAAGGACATGTAAATCCCAATTTTAGCGGATTTTACCTCACTGTAGGCCTTACTTCTATTACTGTTTTTCATAGCATCGAAACTTATTTGCATAAGCACTTTCATAAAATCTCAAATAAAATTTTAGACCCTGAATGATTTATGCATGATAATGATAATAGAATCATAAATGAACCAACTTAGTTAGTTTCCTGCAGTCGGTTTGCCTCTAAAAAATTAAAAATATATTTGATGAGTGTTAAAGAAAATGATTGTATTGATTTGCTTTTATGGGTTATGCTACCCTTTTCTTGGATTTTTCAATGTGATTTTAGTAGGAATTGGAAATTAGCCTTAGATCTTAGTAGATCTTAGACTTTTAAATTTTTTACATTCTTAGTTGCTAATTGAAAGATTAGTTTCAATACCATTTTGGGATGCGAGAATATGAATAAAGGCAGTATCTAATAATCCCTTGTTGACACCCAATTTTGTCCGGGGTCAAAAATATTATTTTGTAAAAATTTTGGGTTAATTAAATTTTTATTCTCAAATTTGTATAATTAAATAAATAGTGATAAAAAAATAAAAAACTTGTTTGAATGTATTATTAGTGTGTATTGAGTTATTTTAAAAAAAAAGTTTTAAATAAAAGGTTTATTTAAAAAAAAAAAAAAAGAGGAAAGGGGGTTTGGGCCGTTTGGCCCAAACTAAGTTTTAAAACCTAAACCTAATAATGCCTAACTCATGGCAGCAACGTGCAGCAAGCAGCAAGCAGCCGCTGCTGCTGCTTCGTTGTTTTCTTCCTTATAAAAAAAAATCTAAATCCCCAAATCATTCTCAATCTCCAATCAATTTTCCATCTCCTACAATGTTTCTCCTTATCTCAACGTTATCAATAGATTGATTCGTTTTTTTTTATTATTTCCCTGCTCAACTCCTTGCTGCATGTCCCTATTCCATAATGCAATCTTTTTCTTCTCTTCTTCTCCTGGGAAATCTGCGTTCGGATTTAAAGTTTGATTCGAACCAAAATTAAGTGATTCGGTTGATATTGTTCTTTGCAAAGTTCTATTCCTATAAATAGGGCTTCAATAATCAGAGAAGGGCAGCGAAAAATAAAGTAAAAAAAAGAGAGAACGAAATAGAAAAAATACAGAGAGCAAAGGGTGGACAAAAAATAGAGAATATAGAAAGGAGAAGAAGAGTAAGGCAGTGAAGAACACGGGACAGTACAGAAGCCACAACATATTAACTTGATCAGTATTCATTCCAAATAAATTTTTTTTTGTATTTTCATCAATTCAATATATTATTCTTTATTATTTATTTTCAATTTACTTTGGTATTGTAATTGATTTCTGGTTTAAGGATTTGTGAAATGATGATAGTTTTTCCCTTTACTAGAGTAATTGTTTTAAGGCTTTACTAGGGTAATTGTTTTAATAGCGTAATTGTTTTCCTTTTTCCATTGAATTTGTGAAATGATTCAGTTGTTTTAATTGTTTTTATTTTGTATTTTCTGGTTTAATGGTTGTGATGCTGCACGGGTTCCCTCCATGGAATATAAATTGCCACTTGCTAGTTATGATGCTGCACTGGTTTGGCTTGTTATTATTTGTGATGCTGCACGCCATTTGCTAGTATTGTTTTAAGGTCTTATAGGTTGATTGATGTATTGTTCCATCATCAGCTAGTAGTGTTGGCTCTCGTTTCTTTTCTGATCTTTTGACTAATTACAAGATTTAGTTTAAGGATTCTCTAATTTTCTATTATATAAGTAATTTGGTTTGGTTCAAGTAAAAATAAGTGATTTAATTCATTACGTATTTAGCTGAATTTATTAATTGTGTTTTGGAAAGTCAATTTTTCTCACCTAAAGATAACACATTGGTGAGATCTTTCGGGCTTCCTCTCCACACTCAAAAAATGAGTATTACATAATTCCAATTTGAGAAACAATAGCCTATCATACGCCTTTGTTTAGTTTATGTTGTTTATTGATTTAGTGTAATGCCACGCTAGTTAAAGTATTTTTGCCGATGACAGAAAATTGGAAGATAACCAGAGTGACGGTTATGTAGAATCTATCCGATAGTCTTGAGGCATGTTTGTTATCAAATTTGACCATGAGTATTGGTTGGATTTGATTTTCAAATTTAAAATAATAAAATCATACTAAAATACGCTTTTGTTATATTTCAAAACTTTGCCGAGGACAGAAAAATTAGGAAATGACCGTGGTTACGGTTACATAAAATTTTACCTAATGATCTTGAGGCATATTTTTTATATTACAGTTGGCCATGAGTGTTGGCTAAATCTAAATGGCAAAAATCAAAAGTAAATATTTCGTTAAATTTCTTTTTAGTGTTAAAATCAATGTGAATAAATTCATTGATCCTTAACCGTTATAACAATGGTGAATATAAACAATTAAAAATAATTATTTTTGCTTACAAGTTTAGAATTTTTTTTTTACCGCAACACAATTTTATATCGAAAAGGAAATTTTGTAAATAAATCATTTTGAAATAATTTTTAGAACTAATTTTTATAAATCCTTATTAAAATAGAAGTTTTAAATTCACCATTGTTATATCCAAATGTTATAGGATTTGATTTTATTTCGCAGAAAAATTGCTATTTAGGCAACCCATTTCTCAATCATAGTCATTTATCATCTTTGATAATATGCTGATAAAAGTGGGATATATAAAATAAAAATAATGAACAATTTTTTTTTATTAATAATTGAAAACCAAACCAAAATAATCAAGCAAATAATATAGACCAAATAGGTAACCGTTCTTAGAACGGACGTGGTAGGGTGCTAATACCTTCCCTACTCGTAATCAACCCCCTAATCCAAACTCTGATACGCAGACCATTTTTTTTAGGTGTCCAATTGCACCATTCCATTTTTATGGATAAATCAATTGGTGGCGACTCCGAATCTCTTTAATTAATTTAAATATTAAATTAATTATTAATTATTTCTTTTTATATTATTTTTTTTTCGCGGCTCCCTTCGGGACGGTTGCGACAGCTGGGGAAATTTGAGGGTTAAGCCATAATTAATTTTTTGGTCTCTATGTATTGCTTGATTTAAATTTCTTTTTTGTTTGGTTTTTTATTTTTATTTCTACATACTTGTGCCTTATTGATTATTTATTGTTTCCATGCATAAGCCCTATACCCGGGCCCAACACCTTTTAGGTTTAGATAGAGGGTTAAGTAGTGTTGCCTTGAGAGACCTTCGGTCTCCGTATAGGCTCATGAAAACCCCTCGCTCAAACTGAATCCTTTCCGCTTGAAGCCTATGATGGGCAAGGATAGGAGACCCTTTGTCAATCAAATTGATCATGACAAGGGGCAGTTTGGGGACCTGTTGATAGGAGTCATAGAACCTACCCTTTGCATCTTTTTGACTTTAGAAATTACTTGGTGTCTTTGGAATTTCCTTTTAAAAGCTATGCATTAATTAACCAGTTTGCATTAAAAATAAATCCTCTTTTTCTTTTATTTCGTATTTGCTTACGCATATCCATTTGCATTCACGATCCAAATTGTAATATTATTGCTAAATCTCATATTATTACTCCAATTCTTCGAAAGCATGGATAAATTCGGCATGTCCTCCCAGTCAGTTGTGGTTGAAGATAGGTCAAAAGTCATAGAAAATTCAGAAGCTATACAGCGAGAAGAAGGAGATTGCCTGCCTAAGGGAGTCTTTATCCCCTTGCCAGCAATAGAGAAAATTGACTTTGAACCAAACGATTTGAGAGCTTTGAAACAAGTTTGGCAACAAATGAGGAGGTCCGAAGACTTTGCTAAGAAATATGGGCTCATAGCGTTCCTCATTCAAGTCCGACCCAACATTCCGATGTTGAAGGTTATGCTACACTTCTGGGATCCTTCGCTCCGATGCTTCACCTTCCAGCACATTGATATGGTTCCTACGATCGAAGAGTATTACAAAATAATAAATGTGGATATACCTTCAAAAGAAAAGGTCTATTTCCCTTACGAAAGGAAAACTACTGCTAGGATACTCTCAAGATTGTTGGACATTCATGTCAGTGAAATTCAAGATCAGATGATAGATAAGAAGGGTAACCTGAGTGCTCACTATCTCTTACAGTTTGTCCAAAACAACATAGATACAGATCATGGGCTGACTGCGTTTGCTCTTGCCATTTATGGATTGGTAATCTTTCCAAGGGTAAAGGGGCGAATTGATGGTCAGATAGTCAAACTATTTGAGCAAATAGAGCATAAAGTGAATCCAGCAATACCCATCTTGGCGGAAACTATCCGATCATTGAATCATTGTAGGCTTAATAAGAGAGGACGATTCCGAGGTTGTACTCAGCTCTTGACCATCTGGATGATCAGTCATCTTCCCGTCCTAACATGCTTCAATTTCCCTAAGATCAAATGGAATCTGTATAGACCGGGGTTTCATAACCCAGCAAGAGAATATGGTAATGCGGCATGGCCTCTTGAAATGCCGACAAAGAATTGGTGGATCATGTTCTTCCTAGATTTGCAGGAAGTAATTTGGATGGCCCCCTGGATGTCTCATACTTATGCAGTGTATAGGTGTGGAGATAAACCTTGGGTTCCTCTCATAGGCCCGTGGGGAGTTACTGGCTATGCTCCTGCCCTAGTTAGAAGACAGTTGGGGTCAAAGCAATTTATCCCCATGACCCATGGTTTAACTGATTTCGAATTCTCGTACGGTGACGAGAATGTATCTAAGAAAGTCAAAGAGGCCATCGAAGCTTGGAAAGATGTTCGATATGTGAAGCAAGGATCTTCTACAGGAACTACTCCCGGATATCCTCTATGGCAAGCTAACCGCGGAAAAGGCTTTGTAGCCCCTAAAGTTGAAGGTCCTCATCTTCCTATCCATAATTTCAATGAACCATTTGATTATGTTGCCGAGGCTGAAGGAAGATACGAGATAATGTACCAGCAACTGAAGGAAAGAGAGCTTGAAGCTAAAGAGTTATGGAATAACAAGTTGCGAAGGATTGAAGAGGAGATGCAAGTTGAAAAAGGAAGGTCTTCTTGGATGGAACAACAAACTCGAAGATGGAAAAATGAATACTTAGACCTTGATGTTTCACTTTCTGAGGAAAACAAAATGATTGCTTCCCTCAACCAAAAAAATGGAGCCATGCGTTCAGAATTAAAATATTTAAAGTCAAAACTAGAGGAAAGCAGCAAAACTATTTTTCTGCTACAAGAAGAAAAAGTGTCCCTGGATGCGGATAGAGTCTATTGGAGTGATAGAAGTCAACACTTTGAAGGGAAGCACAAAGATCTTCTCCAAAAAACCTGCCAACTTCTTAATGATATCCAAGGACTTGCAAGGAAGGCGCAAAAAAGGGCAAGAGAGGCTGAAGAAGCTGAGGAGGAAGCACCACCTGGGAAGGCCTGAGAATTCTTAGTCACCATCAAGAAAGAATTGGAATATTTTGGGAATTTCTATTGAAGTAGGAGAAAAGAAGATTTTTTTTATAGAATAAGCGATTGCAGTAATAATGGTAGGACTATATGAGTTTTTCTGTTTTTTTCGTTGGAATTTGATTTTGTAATAAGGGAGATTTGGCAATAAAATTTACAATTTTGGATCACAATCATTCATTCATTCATTCATTCATTTCTTCATCTTTCATAAATTTTTATTAAATATTCAAAAAAATCTGGAATTAGGAAAACTGCCTCCAAAGCACCCTTATCGGACTCGATTGCAAGTCAAGATTATGGAAGAACGTGAGGCGAATCAAAAGAACGATACAGAGTTAGCAGAACTCAAAAGTCAAATGAATAAGATGATGGAAATGATACTCACATTACAAAAAAATGAATCAAATGGGAATGGGAATCCTAAAAACGATGATGTTGAACAGCTTGTTTCTCCCCAATATCCTCCGGGTTTCACCCCAAACGTTCATAATAATCAACACGGTGCATCTGGGCAACACGTATACTCTACGGTCAATTGGCCACCCTACGGACTTCCTCCAGGATATGTACCACCTTTCGCTGAAGAGGTTCCTGTCCACGAGGAACTAACTCCGCACGTCGACGCTGAAGAAGACCCTACACATGTGGTTCACCAATCATACATCACTTCTGGGCCACAAGCCCATCTCATTCCGCACATACCCGGAGCAAGGCTTGAGGGGAATAAACCACACTTTCCTAATGGCACTCAAGGCAAGGAGAAAGAGAAGTTGGATCTGATAGAGGAAAGATTGAAAGCAATTGAAGGAGCAAACTATCGAGGACTAAAAGATGCTTTTGAGATGTGTTTAGTCCCGGAAGTTATTTTGCCCCCAAAATTCAAGCTGCCAGAATTTGAGAAGTACAATGGAACTACCTGCCCAAATACTCACCTCCATATGTATGTACGGAAAATGTCGGCATACCACAAGGATGACAAGTTATTGATCCTTTGCTTCCAAGATAGTCTCGTTGCCGGGGCTTTGAATTGGTATATACGATTAGAAAAAGACAGTATCAGAACTTTCAGGGACTTGGCTGACGCTTTTGTTAAGTATTACAAGTACAATGAAGATTCGGCACCTGACCGCACTCAGCTTCAAAGCATGTTCCAAAAGCAGAATGAGAGTTTTAGAGAATATACCCAAAGGTGGAGGGCCGTGGCTGCCCAAGTCATGCCTCGCATAGAAGAAGAGGAACAAATCTCATTATTTATAGAGACTCTTCAAAATCCCTACTATGATCGCATGGTGAGTAGTACTGCTAACAGCTTCAATGCTTTAAAAAAGGTGGGAGAACGAATTGACAGTGGATTGAGGTGTGGAAAGATCACAGGAGACAATCTCGAACCGAGCACTAGAAAGAGACCAAATTTTGTGAAAAAGAAGGAAGGAGAAACTCATGCCATAACTAATGAAGGGAAGGGATATCAAAGAACAAACCATTATTCTAAGAATGCTTACACCAATACTTATACCTCCCGCCCACAGGGGACTCAATATCAGCCCAATACATATGTTCATCAGAACCCCCACCAGTACCATGCACCAATTATTCATTATCCACAAAATCCCACCCAAACATATTTCACACCACAGGCTATAAATCCTAACCAATCATATTTACCTCCACCGATCCCAAGCATAAACCAAACTTATACTTCCCAAGCAACCACAAACACAAGCCATACACATCCTCCTCAACAAATTAAAAACACAAACCCAAACCAACCTAATACATACCAAAGCCAGGATAGAAAAATTGTGAACTTCGATCCTATCCCAATGTCTTACACTGAACTTTTTACTTTCCTTCAAAAACGAGGGGTGGTGACTCCCGTCCCCGGGAAAGTTCCTGAAAATCCGGGACGTTGGTATGATCCAAATACGGCTTGTATATATCATTCAGGAGTGGTGGGCCATTCAGTAGAAAACTGCAAAGCGTTCAAGTATAAAGTTCAAAGCCTAATCGACTCGAAGTGGTTAGATTTCAAGCAAGTGGCTCCTAATGTCTCAGGGAACCCTTTACCTAACCATTCCAGCCAAGGGGTCAATGCAGTAGAAAATTTCTGTGAAGAGATGTGCATAGAACGTTTAGTGGATGTTAAGATGCCTATGAGGTTCATATTTCAAGAGATGTGTAAACAAGGTTTGATTGAAGTATTGGTCAAAGAAGAAATGGGGAATGATTTGGAAGTTTGTGAAATGCATGGGAGGACAGGTCACACTCTAGAAGATTGTGATGATTTTAAACAATTGTTGCAAAAACTCATGGATGCCAAGCTGGTCATGATAATGAAGAAAGGTTATAATAATGGAATCAACATGATGGGAAGCTCAAGTGACGAATTTGATACAAATGATATCCCAGCGACGATTCAGAAGTTTGAACCGGTGCTCGATATTCCAGATAATGCGTTGTTATACCCCTCTGAAGCCCGGTGGGAACCAGTGATAGGGGAGATGCCAAACCCTTTCCCTTATAAGTCGGACAAATCAGTGCCATGGAGGTACGGGAAGCCGTTGACTGGTATCCCAGATGTATCTGACAAATCAAAAGAGGTAAGCAACATAGCTGGAGTTGGGGGAATGACTAGAAGTGGAAGAATGTATAGTCCTGTTGAATTAAAACCATCTTCTGCAAAAACTAGCAAATTAGGAGAAGGGGTCATATTTCCCGAGGTTGATAGTGCCAAAATGGGTCCTGACGGGCCCGAATCAGAGCGAAAATATTTTGAGACCAAGAAAGAGGTCTCCACTGAAGAGGCTTTTGAATTCTTGAAGTTTATCAAACAAAGTGAATATAAAGTGATTGACCAGTTAAACCACACACCCGCTCGGATTTCGTTATTATCTCTACTAATGAATTCTGAACCACACAGGAATGTATTGCTGAAGGTGCTGAATCAGGCTCATGTTAGCCATAATATCACAGTAGAAAGGTTGGATGGCATAGTGAATAATATAGTTGCTGACAATTACATCACTTACACGGATGACAAAATTCCACCTGAGGGGACTGGTCACATCGAAGCCCTTCACATTTCCATGATGTATCGAGGTTGTCAGGTGGCAAGGGTTTTGATAGATAATGGGTCATCGTTAAATGTCATGACCAAAAGAACCTTTGCTAGGCTCCCGATTGACACATCCCTCTTGAAGCCAAGCAATATGATCGTCAAAGCATTTGATGGATCAAGGAGAGAATCAGTGGGGGAAATTGAACTACCTATGAAAATAGGACCATGCACTTTTCAGATCTTATTCCAAGTAATGGACATAAACCCGACTTATACTTGCTTATTGGGAAGACCTTGGATTCATACTAGTGCTGCGGTACCCTCTTCCTTGCATCAAAAAGTGAAGTTTATCGCAAATGGGAAACTTATAGTCATTTCCGGGGAAGAAGATGTATTGGTGACGCAACCATCAAATACTCCTTATATTGAAGCAGCTGAGGAGGCTTTTGAAACGGCTTTCCAAGCACTGGAGATAGAAAATGCCACATTTGTTAAAGAAGGAAGTCCCCTGTTGAAGCCTAGACCTTCTTAAGCTTCTCTCATGGTGGCAAAAATCATGATAGAAAATGGGTATCAGCCAGGCAAAGGGCTTGGAAAATATGAACAAGGACCAGTTGATATGCCAATACTCTATGACAACAAAGATCGGTATGGATTAGGATATATACCTACAAAAGTTGATAAGATCCGAATCGCCGAAGAGAAAAAGCAGAAGAGGTTGGCCCGTCTGGGGCATTGTGAGTTCAAGGTTGACAGGATTCCCATTCCGCATATCAGCTACAGCTTCAGCAGTGCTGGATTCGATTTTGTAAGGGATGTTGCTGCAGTGATGGATGATTGCTCTAATGATATGGATAGCTTCATAATCCAACATCCGCCCGGCACCGTGTTGAACAACTGGATAGAGGAGGAATTCCCACGACTCTTGTGCCACATAGAAAAGTAATTAATGTTTTCGAAGTCATTGGTTCCGCCCAAAGCCATTGATTTCCTTTTAGAATTAAATAAGGGCGTACTCCATATCATATTGTCAAGAATAAGTTTTCATGAATAAATGCATGTGTTTTCGTTAATCTTGTTTTCTTTTTTCTTCTTTTCCTTTAAAAGGATCATGAAAAAATAATAAATAGATTTTTTGTTTTTTTATAGAAAGGAAAAGAGTATGAAATAACTGAATATTTAACCTAATCACCAATAATGCAGATCTGACTGCGAATCCGAAAATAATGATCATGTTAATAACCCATCATACAATTTCGATCACTTTCCTAGCCAGACTGAAGAAGAGAATAATGATGACAATTGGGAGACACATCCTGAATTACTCCGAATGGTTGAACAAGAAGCTAGAGAAATTCAACCTCATGAAGAGCCCACTGAAGTGGTTAACTTGGGGACAGAGGATGATAAAAAAGAGATCAGAGTTGGAACAATCTTGAAAATCGGTGAACGAAAAAGGTTGGTTCAGTTGTTACATGAGTATAAGGATGTCTTTGCATGGTCATACCGTGATATGCCGGGATTGGATCGTAACATAGTCGAGCACAAGCTGCCATTGAAGCCTGAATGCCCACCTGTGAAACAAAAATTAAGGAGGATGAAAACTGACATCTCGTTGAAAGTGAAAGAAACGGGATTTATAACAGTGTCAAAATATCCTGAATGGGTAGCCAACGTGGTTCCAGTACCAAAGAAAGGGGGGAAGATAAGAGTTTGTGTTGACTATCGAGATTTGAATAGGGCCAGCCCAAAAGATGACTTCCCTATACCTCACATAGATGTCCTCGTCGACAATACTGTGAATCATGCATTGTTCTCCTTTATGGATGGCTATTCTGGCTATAATCAGATTAAAATGGCCCCAGAAGATATGGAAAAAACCACCTTCATCACATTGTGGGGAACCTTTTCTTATCGGGTTATGCCCTTTGGTTTGAAGAACGCCGGTGCAACGTATCAAAGAGCCATGGTCACTTTGTTTCATGACATGATGCACAAGGAGATTGAGGTGTATGTTGATGATATGATAGCCAAGTCCAAAACCGAAGAAGAACACATTGATAACTTGAGAAAGCTTTTCGAAAGACTGCGAAAATATGAACTCAAATTGGATCCGGCAAAGTGTATTTTTGGAGTAAAATCTGGCAACGTGTTAGGTTTCATAATCAGCCAAAAGGGAATTGAAGTTGATCCAGAAAAAGTCCGAGCTATAGTAGAGATGTCTGCTCCTCGAACTGAGAAGGAGGTCAGAAGCTTTTTAGGAAGATTGAACTACATCTCCAGATTTATCTCACAATTGACCGCAACATGCGAACCAATGTTTAAGCTATTGAGGAAAAATCAGACTGTTGAATGGAACGAAGATTGTCAGATTGCGTTTGAGAAAATAAAACAATATTTAATGCAACCTCCGGTATTAATGCCTCCGGTGCCCAGAAAACCTCTAATAATGTATCTAACGGTGTTGGATGAGTCCATGGGATGTGTGTTAGGACAACATGACGAATCAGGCAAAGAGGAACAGGCAATATACTACCTGAGTAAAAAATTCACTAGTTGCGAGATCAAATACTCATTGCTAGAACGCACATGTTGTGCTTTGGTTTGGGCAGCTCGCCGATTGAGGCAATATATGCTGAGTCACACTACATGGTTGATTTCTAAAATGGATCCAATTAAATATATCTTTGAGAAGCCGGCCTTAACGGGAAGAATCGCTCGATGGCAAATGTTATTATCAGAATACGATGTAGTGTATGTCACACAAAAAGCGATCAAAGGTAGCGCCCTTGCTGATTACTTGGCTAGTCAACCAGTGGAAGAGTATGATACGATGCAACATGACTTTCCGGATGAAGACATCATGGCCTTGTTCTCTGAGCAAAAGAAAGAAGTTTGGTCACTTGTATTTGATGGAGCTTCGAATGCATTAGGCCACGGGATTGGAGTTGTATTGGTATCACCGGAAGGAAATTTCATCCCGATTACTGCTAGGCTTTGTTTTGATTGCACCAATAACATGGCCGAGTATGAGGCATGTACCATTGGTCTCCAAGCAGCCTTGGATTCAAAAGTAAGGTTTCTGGAGGTTTACGGAGATTCGGCCCTGGTAATTCATCAATTAAAAGGAGAATGGGAGACTCGTGATGTTAAGCTAATTCCCTATCGCGACTATATCCTTGGACTGGTTGAGAAATTTGAGCAGGTGACTTTCTATCACATACCAAGAGAAGACAATCAGTTAGCTGATGCATTGTCAACCTTGTCCTCGATGTTTCAAGTAAGCAGAGACGAATCGCCACTTATCAGGTTGGAAAGTCGAATTCAACCGGCTTACTGTCATGTCGTTGATATAGAACCTGATGGCAAACCATGGTACCATGACATCAAAGAATTCATCAAAAATAAGGAGTATCCACTTGGGGCCACAGAAAATGATAAGAGAACGTTGAGGAGATTAGCCATGGGTTTTTTCCTGAATGAAGACGTACTCTACAAGAGGAATCATGACATGGTGCTTTTAAGATGTGTAGAAGCAGAAGAAGCTAAGAAGATAATTAAAGAAGTGCATGAAGGATCATTTGGGACTCATGCTAACGGGCATGCTATGGCTCGGAAAATTCTGAGGGCTGGTTATTATTGGTTGACAATGGAGACTGATTGTTGTAACTTCGTTAAAAAATGCCACAAATGCCAGATCTATGCTGACAATATCAATGCTCCTCCAAAACCTTTAAATGTTCTTACTGCCCCCTGGCCCTTTTCCATATGGGGGATGGATGTCATTGGACCTATTGAACCGAAAGCTTCTAACGGACATCGCTTTATCTTTGTAGCAATCGATTACTTCACCAAGTGGGTTGAGGCTACCTCATATGCCAGCGTAACCAGAAAAGTGGTGGTCAAGTTTGTCAAAAGAGAATTGATATGTCGTTACGGATTACCTAGCAGAATTATCACTGATAATGCAACCAACTTGAATAACAAAATGATGACAGAGTTGTGTGAAGAATTCAAGATAGAGCATCATACATCTTCCCCTTATCGTCCTAAAATGAATGGAGTAGTTGAAGCGGCAAACAAGAATATTAAAAAGATAGTGCAAAAGATGGTCGTAACTTACAAAGATTGGCATGAGATGCTTCCTTTTGCTTTACATGGATATCGCACCACTGTTCGCACATCCACCGGGGCGACCCCATATTCATTGGTTTATGGAATGGAGGCTGTTCTTCCTATTGAAGTTGAAATCCCTTCCTTAAGGGTGATCATGGAAGCAAACCTAGAAGAAGCTGAATGGGTCCAAACCCGTTTTGACCAGTTAAACCTCATTGAAGGAAAGAGATTAGTTGCTTTATGTCATGGCCAATTGTATCAAAAGAGAATTATTAAGGCTCATGCTAAGAAAGTCCGCCCACGTCACTTTCGAGAAGGGGATTTAGTGCTTAAGAAGATTCTACCTATCCAGAAAGATCACAGGGGAAAGTGGACTCCGAATTATGAAGGACCCTATGTCGTAAAAAAGGCTTTCTCTGGAGGGGCCCTGATTTTGACCAACATGGATGGAGAAGACTTGCGACTCTCGGTGAATTCAGATGCTGTAAAAAAGTATTATGCTTGAGAGTATCTAAAAAGAATAAAAAAAAAAGAAGAAAAAGGAAGTTGTATGTTTGTTTAGTAGTATATTCTTATGCGTTGATCACATCAATGTTTTGCTAAACCTTTTTTTCATATGCATAGTAAAGAATGTTTAATTCGTGGATCAGGATGGAGGGGGATGTAAATAAAATCCTATATGATGTGGACTCTCGAACAGTTCTTTTCTAATGATATGAGGCTTCTTTGTAAATCCCAAACACTAAGGAGATACCCCTAGTCACCCCATTGAGCCTTGACATCATGAATGGAGATCGTTTCTATATTACCTATTGAATATTCATAACCAGGGTCGGGTAGAATTGTTTGACAAATTTTCTGCTCAGCATTCAATCACTAACAAAAAGTCTACCTTGGTTTCAAAACCCAAAAGTAATTGGTCACGGGATGAGTGGGGATCAGAATATGGAAACAAAAAAAAAGGAAAGAAAAAGAAAAAAAAAGAGGAAAATTCCCGAATAATAATATAAAAAAAAGAGAGGAAGAGAACCCCGCTGAGAATCTGCAATGGGTATCCAGACAATGGTTAAAGTAAATCAAGATCTCTTCACAATTTCTAGTAGTGATTGAATGTTGTTGATAAAAAAAGAAAATTTGTCGAGAGGTAGGATATGGGAGAAAAGGAGAAAAGGAGAAGGGGGGAAACAAAATGCTTTGAGCCATATACCCTTTCTTTTCATAAACCTTCAGCTAGGCCACGATACAAGCTTAAAAGACCTCGTTGAAGATTGAACAGTTCGAGATAAGCATCAGGGTAAAAGAAAACTGACTCCAAGAGAAAGATCCTGCATCCTAATAAATATTATATGCATGTTATTATTACAAACAAAATCCATTTCCTTTACAGTGATCATAGCATATGTATCTACTTTTAAAGAAGCATGCAAACTAAAATAAAATAGAATGAGCTCGTTAGGTCGAAAACCTGAAAAGGCGGCCTAGGCAGAAGTTAGAGCAATTTACTAGGTTGAAAACCCGAAAGGGCGACCTACCGTTTAAAAAAAAAAAAAGGTACCTCAAGCTAGTACCATGCAAGACACAATGTCCACAAGAGCAACCATGGGTCAAACTGGGGCAGATTTTTTTTATTATTTTCAAGAAAATAATAAAAAAAAAAAAGATGGCAAACAACCGATGCAAAGAAAGGCGAGATGAACAGCCAAGTGAAACTCGAAATCTACAACTGGACACTGGGGCAATTTTCTTAATCCAAAGCGTTTTGATTGCAACCTCATTAGATCTTTCAGAAGAAAGGAGGGAGAGTGCTAAATTCTTGATGGGAAAAATTAACATGGTTCATTAAAAAGGATCGTTTGCAGAAATGTAAATATGTTTACTAAATTTTGCCTTTGTCAAGAATGACCTTGTTTAAAGTCCTAAATATGTTTTACACGGTATGATGCATTCATTCACGAACTTATATTGACAATATAGAAATGTTGTATAAAATTTTTGTTTAAAGCAGGAAGTTCATATTTGTGAATAACAATAATGCTTTACGAGATATTTAGTGGGATCCCTGCGGCGGGAAGCATAGTGCAACCTAAGAAGTGATTAACTGTTTGTTGATTCTGCGAAAGAGATCCGGTCTAATCCCTGAGTCTCAAGCATGGCATAGTGCATAAGGGTGCCAAGGGGCAGTCACAATGACAAAACTATGATCAATTTCCTATTTTTTGACTCATGTGTGTTGCATCACATCAATATATCCATGCATATTAAGCATTCGAAATCATATATCCTCTCATTATTAGTGTAAGTGCTCATAGACATTCACAGCCACAACAAAGATTACTATCATTGTCGCATGTCTCAAATCTACTTTAAGTTTTATTTTATTTTCACTACCACGAGTTCCGGCAGTACCCCGACCTGCATCCTCGTTTTCATTATTTTATCTTCAGTCCCCGAGTTCCGGCAGTACCCCGACCTGCGTCCTCGGTTTTAATTATTTTTAATTTCCTTTACCACGAGTTTCGGCAGTACCCCGACCTGCGTCCTCGTTTTCATTATTTTATTTTCAGTCCCCGAGTTCCGGCAGTACCCCGACCTGCGTCCTCGGTTTTAATTATTTTTAATTTCCTTTACCACGAGTTCCGGCAGTACCCCGACCTGCGTCCTCGTTTTCATTATTTTATTTTCAGTCCCCGAGTTCCGGCAGTACCCCGACCTGCGTCCTCGGTTTTAATTATTTTTAATTTCCTTTACCACGAGTTCCGGCAGTACTCCGACCTGCGTCCTCCTTTTCATTATTTTATCTTCAGTTCCCGAGTTCCAGCAGTACCCCGACCTGCGTCCTCGGTTTTAATTATTTTTAATTTCCTTTACCACGAGTTCCGGCAGTACCCCGACCTGCGTCCTCGTTTTCATTATTTTATTTTCAGTCCCCGAGTTCCGGCAGTACCCCGACCTGCGTCCTCGGTTTTAATTATTTTTAATTTCCTCTACCACGAGTTCCGGCAGTACCCCGACCTGCGTCCTCGTTTTCATTATTTTATTTTCAGTTCCCGAGTTCCGGCAGTACCCCGACCTGCGTCCTCGGCTTTAATTATTTTTAATTTTCTCTATCACGAGCTCCGGCAGTACCCCGACCTGCGTCCTCGTTTTCATTACTTTATTTCCAGTTCCTGAGTTCCGGCAGTACCCCGACCTGCGTCCTCAGATTTATTTATCATCGTTTATATTTCCAAAGTTTAACAAAAAAAAAAACTCCGACTTACTTTAGTTCTTTCAATATCTGACGCTCTCTTCAACAAAATTGGTGTCTACGTCTTTACTCATTACTTATCTTGACAGCATACAAACTCCACTTTGTTTGCCATCTAATAAGCAACAAGTAAAGAGGGGCAGCTGTTGACACCCAATTTTGTCTGGGGTCAAAAATATTATTTTGTAAAAATTTTGGGTTAATTAAATTTTATTCTCAAATTTGTATAATTAAATAAATAGTGATAAAAAAATAAAAAACTTGTTTGAATGTATTATTAGTGTGTATTGAGTTATTTTAAAAAAAAAAGTTTTAAATAAAAGGTTTTTTTTTAAAAAAAATGAGCAAAGGGGGTTTGGGCCGTTTGGCCCAAACTAAGTTTTAAAACCTAAACCTAATAATGGCTAACTCATGGCAGCAACGTGCAGCAAGCAGCAAGCAGCCGCTGCTGCTGCTTCGTTGTTTTCTTCCTGTTTTTTTCTCAGATAAAAAAAAATCTAAATCCCCAAATCATTCTCAATCTCCAATCAATTTTTCATCTCCTACAATGTTTCTCCTTATCTCAACGTTATCAATAGATTGATTCGTTTTTTTTTTATTATTTCCCTGCTCAACTCCTTGCTGCATGTCCCTATTCCATAATGCAATCTTTTTCTTCTCTTGGAAATCTGCGTTCGGATTTAAAGTTTGATTCGAACCAAAATTAAGTCATTCGGTTGATATTGTTCTTTGCAAAGTTCTATTCCTATAAATAGGGCTTCAATAATCAGAGAAGGGCAGCGAAAAATAAAATAAAAAAAAAGAGAGAACGAAATAGAAAAAATACAGAGAGCAAAGGGTGGACAAAAAATAGAGAATATAGAAAGGAGAATAAGAGTAAGGCAGTGAAGAACAGGGGACAGTATAGAAGCCACAGCATATTAACTTGATCAGTATTCATTCCAAATAGGTTTTTTTTTTGTATTTTCATCAATTCAATATATTATTCTTTATTATTTATTTTCAATTTACTTTGGTATTGTAATTGATTTCTGGTTTAAGGATTTGTGAAATGATGATAGCTTTTCCCTTTACTAGAGTAATTGTTTTAAGGCTTTACTAGGGTAATTGTTTTAATAGCGTAATTGTTTTCCTTTTTCCATTGAATTTGTGAAATGATTCAGTTGTTTTAATTGTTTTTATTTTGTATTTTCTGGTTTAATGGTTGTGATGTTGCACGGGTTCCCTCCATGGAATATAAATTGCCACTTGCTAGTTATGATGCTGCACTAGTTTGGCTTGTTATTATTTGTGATGCTGCACGCCATTTGCTAGTATTGTTTTAAGGTCTTATAGGTTGATTGATGTATTGTTCCATCATCAGCTAGTAGTGTTGGCTCTCGTTTCTTTTCTGATCTTTTGACTAATTACAAGATTTAGTTTAAGGATTCTCTAATTTTCTATTATATAAGTAATTTGGTTTGGTTCAAGTAAAAATAAGTGATTTAATTCATTACGTATTTAGCTGAATTTATTAATTGTGTTTTGGAAAGTCAATTTTTCTCACCTAAAGATAACACATTGATGAGATCTTTTGGGCTTCCTCTCCACACTCAAAAAATGAGTATTACATAATTCCAATTTGAGAAACAATAGCCTATCATACGCCTTTGTTTAGTTTATGTTGTTTATTGATTTAGTGTAATGCCACGCTAGTTAAAGTATTTTTGCCGATGACAGAAAATTGGAAGATAACGGAGTGACGGTTATGTAGAATCTATCCGATAGTCTTGAGGCATGTTTGTTATCAAATTTGACCATGAGTATTGGTTGGATTTGATTTTCAAATTTAAAATAATAAAATCATACTAAAATACGCTTTTGTTATATTTCAAAACTTTGCCGAGGACAGAAAAATTAGGAAATGACCGTGGTTACGGTTACATAAAATTTTACCTAATGATCTTGAGGCATATTTTTTATATTACAGTTGGCCATGAGTGTTGGCTAAATCTAAATGGCAAAAATCAAAAGTAAATATTTCGTTAAATTTCTTTTTAGTGTTAAAATCAATGTGAATAAATTCATTGATCCTTAACCATTATAACAATGGTGAATATAAACAATTAAAAATAATTATTTTTGCTTACAAGTTTAGAATTTTTTTTTTACCGCAACACAATTTTATATCGAAAAGGAAATTTTGTAAATAAATCATTTTGAAATAATTTTTAGAACTAATTTTTATAAATCTTTATTAAAATAGAAGTTTTAAATTCACCATTGTTATATCCAAATGTTATAGGATTTGATTTTATTCCGCAGAAAAATTGCTATTTAGGCAACCCATTTCTCAATCATAGTCATTTATCATCTTTGATAATATGCTGATAAAAGTGGGATATATAAAATAAAAATAATGAACAATTTTTTTTTTATTAATAATTGAAAACCAAACCAAAATAATCAAGCAAATAATATAGACCAAATAGGTAACCGTTCTTAGAACGGACGTGGTAGGGTGCTAATACATTCCCTACTCGTAATCAACCCCCTAATCCAAACTCTGATACGCAGACCATTTTTTTTAGGTGTCCAATTGCACCATTCCATTTTTATGGATAAATCAATTGGTGGCGACTCCAAATCTCTTTAATTAATTTAAATATTAAATTAATTATTAATTATTTCTTTTTATATTATTTTTTTTCGCGGCTCCCTTCGGGACGGTTGCGACATCCCTATATACATCAATAAACAATGCTTATCTGGGATAGGAAAACATAACATAACTTCTTGGAAGAGTAAAATCGGTAGTATGTTGACTACGATATTTTTATAAATTTTACTTCAATAGTTTGTTACACTAACACATACCAACTTGCAATCCTAACAAATGAAATTCAATTGTCATCTTAATACACATTCATGATGTGACAACTGTTAATGGGATCCAACCTATGGTCTAGATGAAAATCGATGTTTAATAAAGTACCTTCTAAAAAAAACTAAATAATTTATGCAATAATTACCTTTTTTTTAAAGACTTATAACTACCTTTTTTTGTCCATGAGTAAAAAGCCATGCATATAATATAATGCCTTATGATGACTCAAATTAAGAAAATAGTATTCAACATGAGTTTTAAGCTATCCAATATAACTTTAGTCTTTTTTTATTCTTTTAAAAAAATTCCAGAAAATATGAATGTAGGATAAATATATTTTAGATATGCAAGTCCATATCATAAAAAATGATAATTAGGAATGTACTTAAAAATAATTCAATTTATGCAAATACTTTCATTTTGAATATAAAAATGTAATCATCAAATATATCATTAACCTAACTTTACTTTTTAGAAATGCTTTTATTTTTTAATGGTTCATATAATTATTGCAATTTTTTTTTGTTTCAATGAAAATAGATTCTCCAAGAAAGGGACATCAATTGAATGCAAAGGGAATAATATATATAAATTATTTTGTTAGTATATTTTCACAAACTTTATCATTTGAATTTCATCAAATAATTTTATATTTTCAAATTAGTTGATACTAATTCAATTCAAAAACATAAAATTATTTACAATTAGTAAGCAAGCAAACGCCCCATGCAATGCACAGGCTTGAAACTAGTAAAAGAATATTTCCAAGTTTCTAAATCGGGGTCTTACAAAACTCCCATGATAATGTTAGATCTTAACAAAATTAATAAACAAATATTGTAAATAAGAAAATAGGAAAACAAAATTTTAGCATACGATGAATGCCCAATTCTCAAACAGATCTTCTTAGTATGCTACTATGTGAACATACATTTTTTTTTTATTTCACACATACGCTAACCCACATCATATGTGTAATTTACCCATACGTTGGTGGGTCAACGTATTGGGTTGAAATATCTTTTTTTTTATCCATTTTGCTAACCCTAACGTATGTGTAAATTATACATGCGCCAGGGATTAGGGAATGTGTGAAATTTCATGAAAAAAAATACGGTTCACACAAGAGTGTATAAATATAGGGATAAGAGAGAGAGAGAGAGGGGAAAATGGAGGAAAATGTTGTGTTTGAGAAGAGAAAAAAAGGAGGGAGAAGGGATGACTTTTGATTCATGGCTTTCAGCGGAAGAAACTATTGAGACAGAGAGAACCAAGTGAGAGAGAAGAGAGAAAATAATTTTTTTATGGAAAATGCTAACAAGTATAAGGGGCACATGTTAAGAAACCACAAACCAAATGATGTTTAGAAGTGTTGAAAAGTTTTGAAGAGAAGAAATAATTGAAACTTGTGTTATTTTTTCAACTTTTAGAAACTTAACAAATACCCTTTAGCACCCATTTTTTATTTTTTTCAAGGGACATTTTTGAAATTTTAAAATATTAGAGGGTCAACTATGAAAATTGGGTACAAAAGGAATTCCCTTTTCGAAACAAGAGTTACATATATGCTGTCAATTTATTTGGCAGAATGAAAGTGAAATCGGATTACTTTGAATTTAGGAGTGAAGTAGAAGGGCAATGTCTTTCGGGGAGGCCGTTAAACTCTTAGGTCAGAGATGGAAGCCAATACTCAAAATGCCGCCGGAACAGAAGCACACTATCGCAAATGCACTGTTTAATATTGTGAAGGAGCATGGTCCCATCACCGTCGCCAACACATGGTTGCGTGCCAAGGTACTACTCTCCCACCCTTACGCTTATTACTACAAAAGTTTCTTGAATTTAGTTTTTCCTGAATTTGAAATAGACACTCTGATTGTTTTAAGCGTTCCATCAATTATTACTCGCTTTCAGTACATATGAAATATTGATTTGTTGCCAATAAGTGAGAAAGTTAAAATCAATTTCAGTCAAATAAAAATTAGATAGTGCATATGATTGGGAAATGAACACCTCCAGTTCTAGGCACCAAAAGACGCCATAGAGAGAAGAGCTCTTTGGTGCATGCACATTAGCAAAATGGGTGGAGAAGAGAAGGGAAATGAACGATAATGGGGAGAGACGGTGAAAGGAGAATAAAAAGTGAGTAAAGGAGATACAATGGTCTCATGGGTTCCATTGGTATCTACTAACAGAAAAGTCTTCCACAGTTTAGAATGCTATGTAAACTATAGTGCACGCTACCAGCTCTTTGTTGTTGTAGCTGGGCACTGTAGGCCTCTGGTTGAAACGCATCCATTTCTTTGTCGCATTGCATCAATTCATGTCCCATCATGGCCGCAATCGTGGTTGTCAAAGCCAATATATTCATGTAGTTGCTGGGAAGCTGGTATTAGTATTTTTTTTTTTTTTTTCACATTTCTATTTCCCTCACTTTAACTCGTCGAAATTCTATGTTTTTCTCTTCTTTTATGCTTTACCCCTCTGTTTTCCTCTTCACTGCTCTCTTCAATTGAAGGCAAAGTCCTTCTCACGTCTTGCTTGTGGAGCCTGAGTCTCAATAGCAGCCATCCTACTGCCCGCGATTCCGCTGTAGCCTTTTTCGGGTCAATTGCTCCGCTATCCGGGATTGATCACTTGGGTTTACCCTCGCTTGAAGTTAGCAAATCTCCTAATGTTGACTACCTCTTCCATCGCACCTAGACCTTCTTCCTTCTACAAAAGCTTATTTCTAATCACACACAGCCATTGCAAAGAGGGATTTTTGTAGCCTCCTTATTTCGGTTTATCACAACAGCTCTTGCCCCAATTTCAACATGTTCCTTGCAGACCACACCTATTCCGCTGCCTCTGCATTCTTCTTTGCCTAGTTCCCATAATCCCACACTTATTTCATACAGCTTCTTGCTCTATATCAGCTTCTACTTTAGCCTTCTCTGGCCAAACCCACCTCTGTATTGTTATGATTTTTGTTATTACCAACTTGTTGTTATTTGTTATGTTTCGCATTAATTATATTTGTGTCTGTAAATTATAAATTAAGTATTACTAGTTAGTAGTTAATGTGTATGAAAAATTATGTTCTCTATTCTTTCTATCATCAATATAAATATATAACAGCCATACTACTATCCACTATATTGCTATAACATTTTTGGGTCGGTCATTCCGCTATTCGAGATTGACTACATAGCTAGAAAGATATATTTGTGTCCAAATATGCTAGACAAACCACGGCTAAGCCCACACACACACACACGTACATGGAGGAGAAGTGATAGAGCGTGAGGTAGGTGCTTGTGTGTATTAAGCTAGGCCCAAGTTAACATATCTACCTCCATGCCATAAAGTAGATATCCATAGACATAGTCCATATATACACACTTTTCAAGAATCTATTTTACTCAATATGCGACTAAAGTCTTAGGACACAAATTTTAACACACTTTCAAGACTGAGCATGTTTGCTTATGCGTTATAAGGGTCTAAAATGCGCATTAGGTGGAAGCAGTCCTCTCTAGCTTTTGAGTTCTAAACGTGATTTTGAGGATGGCCACGGCAAAACCAAATACACTATCACTGTATCACATGTCTAACACATGATATACTGATAGTGTTACTGATTAAAATTGAATCTTTCCGGTTTTTAAGTTGAGGAAAACATTATGGTTTATTCATGTCTTTGGTCCCTAAAAGTTCAACATGTTTTGGTTTTAGTTTCTAAAAGTTTTGATCTTAACTAGTCCTTAAATTTTCGAATGTTTTGGTTTTGGTCCTCGCTGTTAAGAAATTTATTATATCCTGATGTGCCTAGCGGAACAACAAATTAGCACCCACATGATGTGAAGTGGCACGAAATAGGTGGTATGATATAAGATGATACAAGTCCACGGACACAAAATGGGCCCATACAAAATTTTGTGTTCATAGGCTTGAATCATCCATGTCACACCACCTCATACCACATCAGCAAATAACAGATTTTTTCTAACAGAGGGGACCAAAACCAAAATGTTTGAAAAATTAAGGATTAATCCCGATCAAAATAACTTTTAGGGACTAAAACCAAAACATGCTGAAATTTTAGGAACTAAAAACATAAATAAGGCAAACATTATTATTTGAATGCACAAGGGAACCCATTCTTCCTCAGAATACATGTATGGAACAAGCATTCTGTTTTACGAAGTCATGGACAAATTCATGTACCTTACAGATTTGTACATCTCTTGGGTTATTATTGACTTGTTGAGTATCATCATTTTCAATAATTTCAGGAAGTTGGACTGAAAGATTTGACAAGCAAGAATCAAATGAAAGTGGTGTTGAGATGGATGAGAGAGAAGCAAAAGCTTCGTCTTCTTTGCAACCGTGTAGGGGCTCATAAACAGTTCCAATATACTATTCCAGCAACAGCAGGAACTGTTCCTTCAAAGCCTAAACCCACTTGAAAGATGTTAAGTTTATAATCAGTAGCCATGAGGATGGACCAGCTGTTTACACAAAGGGAAGAATAATGTTAGAACTTAGAATTACGACAATGAGAGTCCAAGTAGTGTGCCTTATTTCCATATTCTCTGTCGAGTTATATTTGTTCTTACTCTTTATATTGCTTCTGTTCTTGTGTTCTTCATTCATGTCAACCGGTTATTGTTATGTATTGGCTGTTATCTCTTATTGATGCTATTGCTGTATTTCCCGTGACCTAGGCATAACTTGAAATAAACTTTCATTTTCAAATTTAAAATTGATTTCTAACATTTTCTTTAGGACATATATGAATAGGCGTTTCAGAAAATTGAAAGAAAACTGTTTCATGAGTCTAGCTGGTTTGTAGGTACAAAAATAATGGTTGACGTTGAGAAAAAATCAACAGCACCACTGGTAACTAATCTTCTGCCGAGGCCAAACTCTTTAATTTGGGGAAAAAAGTTTATTGAAATATTCTTCAATCACGGATGCCACCTCCTCCTCTGTAAATTTCGCCCTTTATCATCTTTTATTCTTTCAATCTAATTAACACCTCCCCTTTGGAAAACTTTTTTATGGAAGAAAGATGTGTTTTTGTTCCTACGTTGAAGCCATTCACTTCTTGACCTTTGTTTCCACATCAACTCCCTAAGAAGAAGCTCATCAACCTCTTGCTCAACTTCATTTATTTCGGCATCAAAAGATTGAAAGTAGAAAATTGAAAACTTTGCGACACTAAAATATTAAATGAATGATATTAATCTATTTTTACATTTGATTAGAAAAGATAATTGTTAACAAAGCCTAACATTCATCTGTGTTTGGTGACACAATTTTGAGGGCTTTCTATACAAATTAAAAAAAAAATGGGGCTGGATTTTACTTGCTTTACTGTAGTGAGTATGTTTAGTGAACAAAACCACCAATTTTTTTTCTTAGATTCTTTTATAACTATTGTGCCCATATCAGACAAATATCTTTGTTAAAGATTTTTAGTATGACAAGAGGAAACCGTACTAAGAGCTTTAGCCTCAGGATCCGAAATGATGTGCCAAATTCATTCATACGGGGATACAAGCTCGCAAACGACATTTCTAAGAGCAGGGGCATATCTCCGAACTCTCTTAGGAACAGCTCAAAGTCGTCGGTATATCCCACATGCACTGTATCGTCGTGCCTGAAAAAACTACGTAGTGTTCTAGAATCAATACAACGTAGTTCTTTCGGGCATGTGGATATGAGGGATATAAAGATGGCTTTGAGTTGTTCCTAAGAGAGTTCTGAGATATGCATCCTGCTCTTAAATATGTTTGCGGGTTGCATCCAGTCTATGAATAAGTTGGGCGCACCATTTCAGATCATCAGGCTAAAGCTTTCAATATTGTTTGGTAGTGGCATTCATAATGCTGTTGAATCTCTGCCGTGGGGGTTGGGATCAAATACCATCGTAAGCATGACACAAATTTTGGGTGTAATCATTCTACGTGGACCAATATAATACACACGTGTCTTTTCTCTTTTCAATGATATAAACATGAACCAATACGATATGGACACATAAGATGAAAAAATTATTCAGAGACCAATTTGATAACAAAAAATACGATGAATGAATTTAATAAAAAAAAATGAGGGACCAATTTGATAATCTATACTATTATAAAAGCCCATGGGTATACCCCATTGGCTATACCATGCGGGAATTAGAGAGGGAGGGGAGGGAAAAGTGAGAGGGAGAAGGAGTTCACGTTCATTTTCCAAGTCTGCTATAATTTTTTATAATTTGTTCTCATTTGTGGGTTAATGTGTGTAGCTATTTTGGATTATAACTAAAAGTTTGATGATCCTAAAAATAAAATATATTTAAGTACATCAATATTGTATTTCTAATTATTCAAAACTGATTGAAAAATAATAAAGTTACCGGTACCTACATATAGCTATTGCGTAATAAAAAGTAACAAAATTCAAATGTAAATACATTTTCTCAATCCTGATGTAAAAGTTGATAAAACATAATATTCATAATCTTGAAATAACAAGTCATTAAATATAACTTATACCGGTAATATATTAAAATCAGTCCGAGAACTAAAAATAAAAAAGTCTCAGAATGCTATGAAAATAGACGGGAACGTTCCAAATATTAAATTAAACATATGTTTCACATTTATACTTATTTCTATTAGTATATTTATTTTTGTAAAGCGTATGGTAACATCTTTATACTTATTTCGATTAGGAAACATATTTCATATATAATAATGAAATTTCAAATTTTGTTCCGACACTCTAATCTTGAATCGTGATATTAAATCATTTAATTTTTTTACTAAAAATATTTAAAAAAACGGGATATTACAATATTCAAGAGGGCACCTAAGAAATAAAAGACCAGGTAATTACAAATTTAGATCCAATGATTTAAATAAAATTCCAATTCTTTAAATATGCAATATTTCTTTTGGTTGAAATTAAAAACTTCGCCCAGCCCAACCAGCCCAAAATATTCCAAATTGTTAAATTAAAAAAAAACGACACAGGCTCCTCCCTCTCACCATAAATATTTGGTATACGTTATCAAAAGTGTCCCTGTAATTATTATTGAGAATCTAAAAAATGTTAATTAAATACTGTAGGAGTGTTTGTGAAAAATAAATAATTAATACTTTTGAAAAATGCAAAATTAGCTTATATTAAGGAAAAAAGTTTTCAAAATAAACTTATATTTAGGACCACAAAGAATATAAATTAAGCAGAGCACACTGAATTAACATAATCCACAACACCAAATGCATAAAAGTTTATTTATATTTATATTAATATTGATAATAATAGTATTTACTTTGATCTAAATTATTTAAACTAATACTATCATAAATCATAAATAATACTTTCTCGATCCCATAAGTATGATAAAAAATTATAATTTTTTTTGTCATAAATTAAAGTTAAAATAATTATTAAAAATATCGAGAAATAATAAATTTTTAATATTGATTGACAATTATATATGTTTAAAATTGATTGTTGTATTAAAAAATTCATTAAATGTAGTATTTCTTAATACTCAAAATTTAATAACTTTTTCCCATTTCCATGAAATAAGGGAAGTATTAAATTACATCAATACTATATTTCCATTGAAATTATTTATATTATTACTCGAAAGTACTATCTAACCAAAAATTTATTTATATTAGTAATATGTTTTTAAAAGAGAAAATTGGCTTATATTAAGGAAAAAAAAGTTTTCAAAATAAAACTTATATTTAAGAAAAAAATTTCATTGTGATATGTATTTATATTATTTTATAGTAATTAATTAACAATTACTTTGTGTATCAAACCGATAATTTAATATTTAACTTGGTTGATTATCGTATTGTTCCCGTACGTGGCACGGGGTGTTTCCAGTGAAAATAAGCTAACGAAATTAATGAGCAGTGAAGCCAGTTTTGGAGAAAATAAAATGGTTTTGAAAAAAAAAAAAAAAAAAAAAAAAAGAAGGAAGAAGTAAAAGCAGCGTTCCAAGGTGGTTGTAACTGTGTGACGTTGATTTTGTCACTGTCACTCTCATTGTTATCATCGAAGCAAAGCCATAGTGTAAAACCAGTGCATCACCCCTTCTCACCTTACTCCCCAAGACCCCAACACTCTCTTCGATCTCATCGCCTCATAACACCTTTATATTTTCATCCACCCACTTCGCCATTTCCAACATTTTCTGCACTAAGATTTAAAAAATAAAAAATAAAAAAATTAGATTTTGATTTGTGGGATTGTTTCCTATCCAAATGGCTTCTTCTTTCACAGTCCCATGCCCCAAGTGCATTTCTTTTTCTCATTCGGGATTCAACTCTCCGACCCCGCAGCACTCCAATATGCAGCAGATGGTCTCGTTTCAGAAATCCCATTCTTTTGGTTCTTTGATTCTTGATCCGGTGTCTTCTGGGATTCGGGTATGTCATTGTCTCATATGTGAATCTGGGTTTCAAATTTGAGTTCCGAATATATTGTTATTGCTTTTCAGACCATCAACTCTGTAGCTTAGTGCTTTGATCAATTGATTTTTCTCTTTTATTAAGGCTTAATTATGTCTATGTCCCTGAAGTTTGGGTACTTTTGTCAGACCCTTATTTTTTTTTCATTGTCAAACTCCCTGAAGTTACTTGTGGGTACCCTGCTACCAATTCTGGTCAATTTTGCTGATATGTAACATCGGAATCCTGATCATACGCGGGACTGGTGCTCTATGGGCGAAGATTTTTTTTTTGTAATTTAAAAAACTAAAAATCTTAATATTTTGATATTTTTAGTTAAATAAAAAAAAGAAAAAAAAAAGAATTGAATAGAAAGGTCGTCTTCTCCCATGTGACATCACGCGGCACTAGATTATCAACCTCCTGCGTCGGACTAGGATTCTGATGTTACATGTCATCGAAATTGGCCAGAATTGGTAATAGGGTATATGACAAAATCTAGAATTAACTTCAGGGACTCAGAAATTGAAAAAAAAAAGTATAAAGGTCTGGCAAAAGTACCCCAAACTTCAGGGACATGTGACATAATTAAGCCTTTTATTAATAAAGATCCACGGTACGTGGATCGTATCGGTTCGTCACTTTTTACATTATTTTTACAAGACTTCCTTTATAGCGAACCTGGTACGTGGTACATAGGTTAAATGAGTGAACCATGTAACTATATAATAAAGATCCCCCGGCTTTTCTGAATGCTCGTGAAGGAATAAGTATATTGAATCTCTTAAAGTTTCTTAAACTTCAAAATTAGTTTTGAGCATGACAGGCTTTCTTTCACATTTAAAGCTATATGGTCAATGGAAAATCAGAGCAACATGTAATGATGCAGTTCTGATATAGGTGATCAATGTTTTCTTAATTAAAACAATATTTTCAGTAATATGAAATCATTTTTATCATGAAGCTAGGTACTGGGTTTGCACTTCTGATATGTAGCTTTATGGGTTAGAATTCTTGGTTATTGTTATGCTCAAATAATGCTCATTATCATTGTTCCATTTATTGAATTTCCTCGCATGAATACTGCAGAGTTTTATAGTAGTATCTTATAACCAGAAGTGAATTATTTTCATTGTGCTTGATGAATCTATTACCACAAGCACAACTGACAAGCATGTAGGGTAGGCTAGTTATTAGTTTCGTTTTCGTACAAGTTCATGGTTCTTTTACGAATTGGTACTCTTTGGTTCTTGCTTCAATTCCATGCAAAGAGCAAATTAAGGAATTGAGTTTTTAATCGAAGAAAGAACAGGGAAAGGAAAAAAGGTGCAGTAGTTGGTTCACTCACCTGCTGTCCTGTTTGAATCTGTTCCAAAATCCCACTACGTAAGGCAACTCCAATGAGATGCATTTTGATGGTTCTATAGTAATTTCTATTTCTATGGATGTGAAGCTTTAATGAAATTGTAGAAGGTTAGGGATAGGATAACATAAAATTGCCAATGAATAGGTTGTACCAACTAAGTATACCCCCAAGGCCCCAACGTATCGCATACTTAGAAAATTGACGTACTGCGTACCCGTACCACGTACCGAAGAATATTACGAATTATATGACTCTGAATTGTCTTATCCATTAGAGCTATTGCAGTTTGTGAGCGGTAAACAAAGCTAATTCACGTGATACTAATAATAAATTTGGGTAAGTGACTTTGCAGATATACTTTCGTTCATGATTATCACAATTTCCCATTGTTATTGTTGTTTTCTGCAGTCTCTTAACAGTAAGCAGTTTTCCGTCCGCAATATTCAAGCACAGTCTAATGAGGTCAGTTGGAAACTACAAATTGAGTTTTACTTTGAACAAAAATTGTCATTGGAGTCTGCTCTCTGTGTGGATTGGTGTTTCATCAGATTGAGTTAATATTAACCATAAATTGGCATCATAGGCAACTGTTGAAAATTCTTCAAATTCTGCACCTGTACTGGTCAAAGAACCTAAAGTAGCTTCATCAAAAGAGACAGATGACCAGAATGGGAAACCCTCTGGTTCAAGCGCATCTGCTGAGGCATCTTCGATTTCTGCATTTATGAATCAAGTTTCAGATCTTGTAAAGTAAGACCTAAGCGGCTACACTCTGTATACACTCGTGTTTGTTTTTTGTTCTTATATCAATGTTGGGATATGCACCTTTTTTATATATTTATTTATTATTATTTCCACCGGCAGACTTGTGGATTCTAGAGATATAGTGGAGCTGCAACTTAAGCAAGCAGACTGTGAGCTCATGATAAGAAAAAAGGAAGCTTTGGAGCCTCCACCAGCTACTGTTGTAGCTTCACAACCGTTGCACTATCCCACATATCCTTCTCCGCCATCAACACCACCACCAACTGCTACGTCTGCTCCTACAAGTTCACCACCTTCAAAAGCAGCACCTGCCTTACCTCCGCCTGGAAAGGCAAGCACATCATCTCACCCACCACTAAAATGTCCAATGGCCGGAACCTTATATCGAAGTCCAGCGCCTGGTGAACCATCATTTGTCAAAGTATGTATCAATGTACAATCATACTGTAATTTAAATTGCGAACAATTTGAGTTTCAATTTATTAATCACACTACTGGGTATACTGAATAAAGTTAGCAAAAGCCTCATTCCTTTCTTGCTGTTTCAGGTGGGAGATAAGGTGCAGAAAGGGCAAGTTGTTTGCATTATTGAGGCTATGAAACTGATGAATGAAATTGAAGTATGTGTTTTGTTCCTTTTGTATATTATTGTGCTTATCTTTACCTTTTTACTAATATATTATTATGCTGTTTTGTTTTCCCCTTTATTCTGGACTTAGACACTATTATTTTAGATTATAGTCCCATATAGTAATATACTAGCAAGCACTATTACCTCTCTTTACTGAGGTGTCTGGAAAACTTCAGGGAGTGGCTAAGTGCACGAGGCTTTCACCTAGTGGGATCTGGGAAATGTAGATATATATATATATATAGTTTTGCCATTGAAATTGGAAAGGCTGTTTCCTGAATTCAAACCCGTAAACTCTTGACCACTAAGCAACAACCTTACCGTTGCAGCAAAGCTCACCCTCTTTCTTAGCTGTCTTGCCTATAAAACTTAAAAAGAAAAAAGTAAAGCAAATTTTAGAAAGTGAAATCTAGAATAGTAGATAGGTAGGCTCAAGTATTCCAACTCTCTTCTAGGAAAGATCCTAGGTAAATTAAAGATTACACATATAATTTATCTTTTATTTGCAAATTTTTTGTAAAGAGACAAAGTACTTATATTGTAAAATATATGAATACTAACTTTCAATTTTTTTGCGAGACTTACATTATTGTTATAGGAAAATATATTAATAATAACTTTCAATTTAGATATTTTGTCATGTCATTCGCACTAATGTTTTTTTTTTGGACATTTTATATATATATATATATATATATATATATATATATATATATATATATATATATATAGTGTTGTCCATATTTTGTATATTGTCAGAGTCGTGTTTGTGTCCGTGTCCTAGTTTGTGCTTCATAGGTAATGTAATATGCACTTAAGGAAAATCCATATATTATTTCGGTTTCTATTATAGGAAAAAGAAACTAACTTTATATTTATTAAGAAAATCAGTTGATAGTATTTAATTTTCTCAAATTCATAAAAATTAGAATTACTCTAAAAAAGTTGCGTAGGAAATAAATCAAACATTAAATAAGATAATTATTTTATAAAAATATTTTAGGAATAATTGTAATAAGAATAAAAAGTTAATTAACTTTTCCTTAATTTAAAATAAAGATAGATATGTTTTTTCCCTTTCTTATATTAAAGATGGGATGGAGTAGCATGATATCAAAGGCAATGCACAAAATGTCATATGAGAGCGGTATACACAGTGCTCACAATTTCTGTATTCATTAACTTTCTACTTGCCTATAGCCAATTAAGCAAACTTCTAAGGGCATGTTTGGTTCTGTGGTAAGTTAGTCCAGAATCAATTCTAGAATGTCAACGCTACTAACAGTTATTTTTGCTCCAACGTGATTTTGGGACCATAATTGATTTTTATAATTGTAATCAAACATGCTGTAATTTCTTATTCTCCATCATTGCTTCCCAGGCTGATCAATCAGGAACAATAGCTGAGATACTAGTAGAGGATGGAAAACCAGTCAGTGTAGACACGGTACTCTCTCTCTCTTTCTCTACACTCTACACACACTATTAATGTGCCATTTCTCTAACTGAAATACTTGTGTATGCAGCCTCTTTTGGTAATTGTACCTTGAGTACCAGAGTGGATCCTTACTTCAAAGTTCATGGGAACCTCCCTTGTTGGACAACATGGCACACGATTATTTATATTTTTCATTATTGAGAAATTTCTTGTGTGATAACGTTTGCCCTATTTAAGCAAATCCTCCCTCTCAAATTTATTTAAAGAGACATTTTAGACATAAAATCCTCAATATATCAAATTGAACATTGAAAATCTTGTCTTTGTACCAATTTTGTCATTAGGAAACCTAAATTGGCCATCCAAAATTTCAAACGTGGGTCGAAATAGTGATTGACAAGGGGACTAAAATGTCTCATTTTTTTAAAAGATACTCGAAAATATTTTTTGATACTCATTTGACATACTTTCAATTCTCTTTAGAATTTTCATTTTTTAGGGACAAAATCGGTATATGCTGGAAAAAAAATTGAATGACCAAATTTTGCCATAATTTTAACACTCTTTAGTAATCAGTACATGATTCGGACCAATATTGCCTTCAATACACGAGTTCAAGTCAACCACCTTATGTTCGTCATGCATAACCTTTTCTCTCTTTTTCTTAGTTATTTTCCTTTTTTTAATTTAAAATTTGAGATTGATCTTCAACCTTTTTCATCCTCAACCATTTTTTCTAGGAGTGCTACGTGGATTACAATATATATATATATATATATATATATATATATATATATATATATATATATTAAAAATGAAAAAGTAAAAATTTCTGTAAACTAAATCACTTGTTAGCCACAATATCTTATTAAATAGTCAAATACCTAAATTATTAGTTGCAATTGAATGAAATTTTGATTCCAACTTTTATTTTTGGTCACATTCAATTTCTATTCAACCTTCAAACATGAATTTAAATTGGAGAAATTATTTAAAACTTTTACATTTTTTGAAATTTTTAAAACCAATTAAATTGAAAATTAATCAATTAATACTTTAAAAAAAAACAAAAGATACAATTCAAATTTTAGATAATTGCTAGTCCAAAACAAAATCATCTAAGCTAATATGGATAATCGAGTCATTATATGAAAGTATGAAAGTTAAAAATTCATCACCTTTTTTTAACATATCGGAGTTACAGGTTTTATAAACTTGTTATTTTCTTTAACAGTTGATCAATATCGAGCCACCCATCATATAAATTTTGTAATCTATTTGTTTTACTAAAAGAAAAATTGTTTTGCAAATTATAATCCATCTCAATATGCAAATAACAACTTGTCAATAGGATTTTATCCACGACAACATAAATGTTGAAAACAAAAGCTTTTACTCAATAAAAGAAAAAAATAAAGAATCCCTACATAATCAAACTATATAGTAAAACAAAAAATTGTGCTCATAAGAGAAAATATTCTACCTCTTAAAAGGTTTGTTAATTTTAGATTAACTTGATCAAACTTAATCATTTAGCATGAAACACTAATTTCAACACTTTTTCTCCTTTCTCGTTTTTTCTAGCTGTTTTTCTTTATTTAGATTAAAAGTTGTTAATTTACTTCAACCTTCTTCATCCTCAACCATTTCCTTGAAGAAGATGAGTGCAACATGGATTATGATTTTCTTAAAAAGAAAAAAAAAACGTAAAAGATTTTCTGTTAACAAAATCACATGTAAGCTGCAATGTCCTTTTTTAAATAGTCCAGTCCAGTACATACTAAATTATTGGTTGCAATTATCGGTTTTGAAGGAGGTTGAGTATCCGATCCAACAAAAGTAGATTTTGAGTTGGGTCAGGTTGTTTTATATTTGAGTGTTAAAATCGAGCCAATTCAATCAATAAAAATTCGGGTTAGGTTAGACCAGGTGATTGAATTTGTGCATCCTAATTGCTGTAAAAAATAAATAAATAAATCTAAATAGATATAAAAATAAAATTAAGAAAACTCATTTTTTATGGCTGTTTGGGACACGTACAAACCAACAAAATTAATTATTCACTTACTCACATACTACAAAATCAACCTACAAATCAACCTTCAATATCGAGAGGTAGTCTTTGGGGTTATCACAAAGGTTCTCTTGTATTTTTTTCAAAAATGATTGAAAGACCTACAAAAGCAACCTACAAATCAACCTACACTACATAAAAAGTGACATGTGTCACTTGCTTACTGTTGATTGGTTAACAAGTGACACATGTCACATTCTTGTGGTGTTAGTTGATTTGTAGGTTGATTTTGTAGGTTGATTTATCATTGCTCATTTTTTATTATTTTTTTTATTTTTTATAAGTAGTTTAGATTTCATTAAGGTGAAATATTTGAAGATTGATTTACTATTTAATTGTATTTTATACTAAAGAATCTGGTCTAACATGAATTTTTTTGGAATATTCTGAACTCTTTTTTTATATATGAAAAATGTGTCAAAGGAGATCTCTGAAGTAGGTGGTTGAAAAATAATAGCCCAATATGATTACCGTGTATAATATGGAATTTGTGGTTGATAGTAATGTTGGAAAATTGATGGGATATGGTAAAGAGATAAAATATATTATCTAACCAGAACACATTTATGTCAAATCATCAAGAAGTAATAAAGCGAAAGCGTACCTGTATATATTCATGAAGAATATGATGAACGTAAGAACTTGTCCTTGATCTTGTATTGAAATCTATGTCCATGACGAACATGAAGGTTGTTTGGTCTTCCAAGCCCATTATGCACAATTGCTCTTGATCCTTTCTAATGATGGAATGTTAGAGAAGGGAATTGGATACATATGACTTGCGGACCATAACCTATTTATAATAAGTTCATAGCCTTTCGCGAAGGGTTATAATTATTGAACTTTCTTATTTCTATTTCGATCCATCAACAATATAGAAATAAGACTTGGGTATTTATACATTATTAAATCCATACCAAATGAGATGTCCTGAATCCCAATATAGTAAGCCTTAAAAGATCACTTTAATAGAGCTAAATCTTTATGATAGCACATAATACATGATTAATGATATATGTAGGCTCACATATTAGATAAATATCTAACAATGTCCCACTTGAGCCACATATATCGGTATATAATCATGCATTATAAAATAACCTTATGAACGCTCAAATTAGCTATCTATTCCAAAAGGTCATCTTTAACAAACTCGTCCATCAATCATATCAACATAAGATTAAAGCGATCTTCGTTACATTTATATCGTAACTAGACCCATCAATGGTCACATATATTAATATAACCAACGACATAGATCAAGTATGGATGTGTAGCATGGAAATTACATAGAATGTGATCAAAATATGTCTATTTCCAACTGGTCATACTTTATTCTTTAGCGAGATCCCAATGAATAAATTCATAGTGTAGCTGAACCATAAAACTTTTCTGAAAAAAAAAATGTCTATACTATAAAAGCACCCAAATATAAACTCCCACTAAATCAACATATCATCAAATGATACAATACCCATATATATGAGCAATGTTATCAAGAAAGACCTTAGATGATAAACTTTAGTGACCATGAAGTTTATTCCAATGTGCTCCATGGACTCTTAACTACTCTAAACTTTTCCCTTAAGTGAGATATAGCACTACTAACATTTTGTCACAAAGTAACTTTAATGGTCTTTTAGTTTATTAAAAAAATTCGCAGCCAAGTGACAAAACTTCATAGCCATATCCATTTTTCTAGATGCCTCAAAACACACCGTTGCTATATCGGAAGAATCTATTAGTGTCTGCTAAGCACTTTACCGAAATAGTTCATCCACGTAACAAATAAATATAGCATGACACTACACTGACATGCATCCGATAAAAAATAATAATAATAATAACAAGAATACCTTATGATCTCTTATTGAATCATTGTATTGCATGTCTGCATGTGAGCATATAATTCTTTGTTCTCCTTAAGTACCTGATAATTTGTTTGACTGCTTTCTAATAATTTGTCTCTTAATTACCTAAATACCTGCATTATACTTAAGTATGCAATATCCAGATGCATAAAACTTATGTATGCAATAAACTCCCTAAGTCAATGCATAAGGACTCTTCTGCAACTCTTAAACTTTAAAACTCCATCTCTAGGCACGAGTTGAGACTAAACTTGTCTCCTTTAGCAACAAGGGTCTTACCTAATTTGCGACCTTTAACATATAAAGCTAAGAAAATTTATTTACTCCGACTAAATTATGGTACACAAAATCAACAACTGAAATCATCTCAAAACCAAAAGAGATGATAACTTTATGAAATATATGATACCATTGACTGAAAACTTACTCAAGCTCTTAGATGAATTTCTTTAATTTGCAAGACATATCTTTGCACATCCTTCACAAAGTTTTATGATTGCACAATATACACTTTGTTTCATCAATGTTACCATTGAAAAACAAAGTCCTTATATTCATCTAATGAAGCTCAAGATCAAAATGAGTCATAAATGCCATTATAATACTAGAAGAGTCTTTTAGAGAAACTGATGAGAAATTTTCTTTGCAACAAATATTAAAACCTTTTCAAGCCAGACCACCTTATATCTTTCCATATTACCCTTTGATCCCCTTTAAGTATTAAATATCCATTTATTGCTAATAAGTTTCAAACCTTTAGGTGAAAGGACAAGATCGCAAATGTCATTCTCTTTCATGGTTTTAATCTCTTCATTCATTGCATTAATCCATTTGTGAGAGTTAAAACTTTGTATGGCTCAAAAGAAGTTGACTAAATAATCCTCCATCACCTTAATGTCAACCTTATGTTCTTGACGAAATACTATATAGTCATTGAGAAGTGCATTTCTTCTCTCACTCATAACTTTCCATAATAGCATTGCTCGAGGTTTTTAAGGCCGTTGAGTTTGACCTCAAGGACCAATCTATTGATTTTGAACGAGGAGTTAGTCAATATTGCCCTATTCTGTATTTGTTATTTAAACAATGTTAAAATTAAAATTCTTATCCTTGTCAATAGCAACTGTAGGAAAAGAAACTAAATAAATTCCTCTCCAATAGCAATATTTATAGCCTTATCTCCCGCTTCAAACTCAACATCCTAAAAAATTCAAAAATTTCCTCTCTCAAAGCATCTAATAGTGGGGTCATTAAACATCAACTCTTAGCTATAATCATAATATCCAATAAAGTAGTAACTTACTATTTCTTTTGGCCTAAAAGACCTCCTGCCTTAATTGGACAACCACAATTGTGAAAATATTTCACGATAGCCTTTTATATGTCCATGATACATAAGGGTCTTTGCTACTGTTTTAGTTGGGACTTCATTTTGTTTCTCAAAGAACATTATTCATAATGATGTTACGCTAATTTGCATTTTGTGCCACATTAACTTAAATGCAAGATTATATTAAACGGGGTAACGATATCAAACAAATTGAAAAATAGTTTATTATGCAAAGGTAAAGAACATGTAATGATAAAATTTAAATCTTGACATTGACATGCATCAGCCTTATTATTTCCAAATGAACAACATAACCAAATTAGTTCATTAAAGAAAAAAAATTGTCTAAATGACAATACAATACATGTCTATTTCAAGTCCAAATAATCATTACACTTTATCAACAGCCTAAAAGTTGATATTGTTTCTACCTTAACTTATTTGTTATTGCCCTTAAAAATGCATCCTTCAACATCAGGTGGCAATGAACAATTTAAGCAACCATGCATAGACATACTTATGTGAGCAATAAAAACCCAATCTACTCACCATGTGTGTGGACACAAAAAATTAAATTAACTTATAAACAAACCAAAATGAAAGATGTAACTTTCTTTGAACACTAAGTGTGAATCTTAATATCACCTGCTTCATGCATTAATTACTTTTGCAAGAGAAACAAACAAATAATTCATTATCTTTGAGAATTTATTGTAACTTCACCATCATTGTTCCCTTTCGCCTTTAGAGGCATATGCCAAGTTAGCACTATTAGTCTTGTCTTACTTCAATCCTTTCTTGTACACAGTATCAAATGAATTCTAATGAAATCATTTGTCCATTGAAAAATGTAACTAAATTTATCTGAATTGTGTTCAAGCATATCATAACAAAATGCTCAATAATAAAACAAGTACAGGGAGACACAATACTTGCCACTCTCTTCATCTCCTTTTCGTACTCCTCCTTCATCTTATTGAGCTTTCTCCGTGCTTCATGGAAAGCTGTTCTATATGTAGCTATACTTCCTAGTCAACAAAGTTGTTTTGGTCGTGAAGTATGGTCGTGAAGTATACCTCACGACCGGTACTCTTTAGGGTAGTGAAATATACCTCACGATCGAAATGTTTCTTTCCGGTAATGAGATATACCTTACAACCCCGACATCAAGTAAAAAAAAAAAAAGAAAGTTAAAATTGAAAATAATAAAATAAGGAGAGATCAACGAGGTGTAGCACACCTGGCTCGGGACTGTCCTCGGTTCGCAAGGACACGGGTTCGAATCCCACCTCGGCAGTATGAACCTGTCGCTCCTTCGGGATCTCCTTCGGGCAGTTTGCAGGCTATATGACCTGGAAACGGAATTGCCCATCAGAGTCGTCAATGTGCAGCAATGACGATGGGTTTTCCCTCGTAAAAAAAATAAATAAATAAATAAGTAGTGTCCTTAATCATCCCACTCGTTTTCTATCAGCTACTTGGTTGCAACTCTATCTAAGGTTCAAGTGTGGGATGGGAGAGACAAAGAGTTTGGCTTTTTCTTTAAAAAAAAAATTAATAATAATAAACCTCTTTCGTCAATTGTCATTCAATAATTTTCATATTGAATAGTTGTACTGTAAATTAAATCGAAGATATTTTAAGGACAATATGAAATTAATTAAAATTTGCTTATATTTTTAGATCACCACACATAATTTTTTTTCCTACATCAATATAGGAGATATTAACATCATACGAATTCTTAAAACTGATCCTAAGATGGCGATATCAATAAAAACAAAGTACAAAACATAAAATCACAATGTCCTATTATTTTTAATGCAGTTTGGACATAACACTCCTAACATTCACTTCCAATCAAGCATGTCCAATAGCCACAGGACTTCTTCCTTGGAATTTGCCACATCACAGAAATCCATTTGAATCCCAAATACACTCATAACATCTTCTTTTCCATCTTCCATGAATAGCAAAGATATCCACGCACGGATGCCAGAAAGGAAAGGGTAGATAGGGGATATCTCTAGGTAATCAAATGCTAAGGCTCTATATGATGATCGATCAATATAATCAAACATCGACTTGTCTATGATGCGAGCAACTTTGTTTGAATCCTTACGCACAACCATCACAGAAACACTTGCATCCTGGTTTTGTCCTAAAGGGATAGTAAACTTAGGTTCAACAGGTAAAGTCATCTTGTACTCAGAACCCTCCAAGTGAAATTTGAGCATGTCACATATTCCAGAGGGTGGAATTTTAAAACCTGGTTGCAGGACAGAGCCAGGCACCACATCTGAGAAGACTAATACATTTTCAGCCCAAATATCAATGAAAAACTCCAAATCATCGAAAGAAAGTCTTGGAGGTAGAAGAGTTTTATAATGCTGGCGCTTATTAAACGTTTTGTATAAGTTGTAATAAGTTGTAGTAGGAGGATTAGGTCGCTTGCAAATTGAAGGCCATCTCTTTGCACACAGACATTTCCAAAAGTAATCATCTCTAGCTATGTCTCTCCATTGCTTACAGACAGCCATAACAGAAGCAAGATCAACGCCATCCAGTAAAGGAAAAACAGCCTTCAAAACTTCTTCAGAGTCCATAGACTGCTCCATTGCAATTAAAAATGGAATAAATTAATGATCGTACACTACAATGAGGAATCCAAAGAAGAAAACATCTGAATAATACCCAGAGAATGCAATAGAAGATTAGTCATCAAAAACTGTCAAGACTCTAGATTCAACTAAGTAAAGATAATTCCTACATCACACAAGACTAGTAATGATTTCATGATTACAGTATACTGACATTGCATCACACAACCATGCATGGATAGTATGAATATTTCCAAATAGAACCCCTAAAAACGAATGTAATTGTTACATATGAAACTACAAAAACCATTTTGAACAGAAAGCAAGAAAAATACTAGCAACGACAGCCTATCCTCGGGAAAAGTGAGATATAATCAACATGATTCTATCCCAATTCAATTAGGGTTGAAGAATTTGAATCTTCAAAATGCACCAATGTAAAGCAAATATCTGACAATCTACACAACTCTTCCTCCTTTTATTAGAACTGCTTCAGTTAACATTAGTTTCTTAAATGAATTGGCATAAAAAATAATTCATTTGTCTAAAAGTTGGTCTTGAACTAATTTAGTATAAAAAAATTATTCGGAAAATCTTAGTAGGTTACTTTTGAAATTCCAAATTAAACATAACAAACCAAAAAAAGGAGAGATAAGGAAAAAGGGAATAAAAAAAGGAACGCTTAGATCAAATAAAAACTGATTCAGAATAAGATCAAAACCTTTGTGTAGGATTAATGTCGAACTGATCCTTGACATAAAAAGCTAAGAAGATATGGAATGAATTGATCAGGTTTGAGTTATTATGAAACATGTAGGAATTTTAAACAAACTCCACAGTGTCTAACATGAACAAGGGCCTCCCTCCCTACCAACACACACAAACCCAATGTTGAAGGATGGAAGCTCATTTCACCAAGCATAATGAGAAATATTTGTTAAAGAAACTAAATGACTCAGACATCATGCTTTCTTGTTACCAAAACAAACCAGAGATTGTCCACATAAAATGTTGTTTATGCTATAGCAAATCCTTAATAAGGGGAAATTGCTCTAACCTTTCATAAAGTATAGCTTAATTATACTGTGCACTCCTCTGCTTTCAGAAGCTACAATCACCTCTCCTTTGGGAATGTCAGCACAATTAAAATCACCTCCCTTATAGGGGAAGTGAGTGTAATGATAACTGAATCCCACAGGAGGTGAGTAACCTTTTGAAACAAGAGGGGTGCTGAGTGTAATTAAGCCTAACTTGGGTGAGGTCAGTGTAATTTTCCCATAATAAAATAAAAACGGAAAGAATTACTGAATTTAGAGCTAAAGCCTACACAGGACATGCAACTGTCACAATACTTAATGTCTTGCAACTTCCATCATAAAACTCCCAAAATTAACACACTGAAACAGTATCCCTAAACCAAAAATTAAGGCTATTATTTGTATAAAAGAAGAATATGCTAAGAGATAAAGGTAAGATGATACAAAATCCTCAAGAACTAAACAGTTAACTAAGATCGAAAATACAAAGAGAAACAAAAAATAAGGACAAAAAAATGCAGCAAGACAATCTCTCGATGCATCTGACAAAAGGCACCCCTCTAAACACTGCAAAGAAGTTAGAAAACTATTTACTATCCTATCCCAAATAGCCAAAAGTTAAGACATTTACTGTGTTAAACCTTGGAATGACATTGCTCCTTCAGCATTTAAAATAGGATTGTCTTAACCTCAACCAAGGCTAAGCATAAGAGACTAAAAAACATTGAAAAACTAAATGTTCAATACTTTCAAAGTCAGCGGACTTCGTTTCCCACAACCTTTTTACTATTTAAAACATGCACAAACTTTCTTACCATTTACAGGGTTAGGTTGGTTGCATGGGTGGAAGTGGAGGACAGGCTGAAAATATCATATACATGGTGTTTGGTTTGTTTTCTATTTTAATCTTTTGCTAACTTCACTTATGATTGTAAAATTGTCACAATATCTAGTTTACATTACAGTTGTTTTAAACTTTTAATCATTTCCTACGCAAAAAAAAACAAGAAGATACGTTTGTAATTAAAAGAGTGAAAACATATCAACAAAAAATAAAACTGCAAACAAACCAAATATCACTTTATAATCCCCCTTCTCTCTTTTTGTACCGAGCAACTTAAATTAATTTCATTCCTAACTTTCCACCTTCAGACATTCCAATTACCCGGTCCGAGCACACCGGAATCTCATATATCTTAAATATTAAAGAGTGAAGTATCAATTTAGTCCCTAGTTTATTTCACTATACCAATTTAGTCCCTGAAAATTTACAAATACACATTTAGTCTTTCAAGATTTTTTAATGTACCAATTTGGTCCCTCAAGATTTTCTTGCATACCAACTTGGTCCCTCATGTTTTAAAGACCAAATTGATACGTCCAAAATCTTGAGGGCCTAAATTGGTACATCTAAAAATCTTGAGGGACTAAAATAATGTGTATTTATAAATTTTCAGGGACTAAATTGGTACTGTGAAAAAACATCAAAGACTAAATTAGTACTTCACTCAATATTAAATGAAACATGAAGAAAACTAAAAGACTTCAGCGAATAAACAGATTAGGCCATAGCAGAATCATTATACATGATGCTGTTGCTGTCACACACAGATGCATACCCATTAGAACAAAAACTAATAAAAAAAAAGAAGCAGCAAACAACCATACCAAAGAAAACCCTTCAAAATAAATAATTATGCATAACATCGGACTTCACACTCCATATCAATAGATTCAACAATCAAGCGATAACAAAAATGGTATCAAAAACAAATAAAATTAATGAAGGGGATCGCATGATTTAATAAGAAAAAGAAGGACCAAAAAGAAGGCAAATCAAAGGATCGAGTGGGCATAATAGGGAGGGAGAGAGAGAGAGAGAGAGAGAGAGAGAGAGATCGAACCATTGATTAAGCGAGAAGAAGAGTGACGATGGTTGGTGGTGGAAATGGGAAGAACCTAGATCTAGATTATTGGTTTGGTGAGGGAGGTCAGGGTCAGAGGAGGAAAAAGAAATGGAGAGAAAATAAAACAATAAAACAAATTAGAAGAAAAAAGAAAAACAAAGGAAGGTATAAAAGTGTAGGGTTCTTTTTTTTTTTTTTTGCCTTTGATTTTATAAAAGTGTAGAGTTCTCCCGAAAAGAAAAAGGGATTTTTTCGCATAACACAAAAATGGTTGAGATTTCTTAAAAATGATGCACAAAATAAATTAAATGACATATATTTTATTTTTTTAAGACATCTTAATTACTTTGAGGTGTTAATCCTCAACTCTAAGGGTTGAGATTAAAAAACCCAAAAAAAATTTAATTTATTTAATTGCATTTAATTTTTTTTTAAATTTATTAAAAATAATGGTATTTTAGAAAAGTAATACTTTCTCCCACCCTAATATAAACACTCTTTGACCAATTCCATTCTCTTTAAGAAAGTTAGTTAATATTGTTAGTGATATTGAAAATGTAAATATTTGATACTCCCTCCGATCCCTAATACAAGCACCATTTGACCAAAATTTTTTGTCCTAAATATAAGCACCTATTCTAAAATTTTACAAAACTAACCTTATTTAATATACTCTATTATGTTTGTGGGGAAAAGAAACAACAATTAATGATTAAAACATCAAAAGGATAGATGGTAAATATACATTTAAAATTTACAATTCCAATACAAATAACTAACTTACTTATTTTTCTTAAAGGGAGTAAAATTGGTCAAATGGTGCTTATATTAGGGACCGGAGGGAGTATACTTTTTCAAAAATACCCTTATAATTATTATTGAAAATCTAAAAAGTGTTGAGTAAATAAGGATGTTTGTAGAAAAAAAGTAATTAATGATATTGGAAATTGGAAATTATATTAAGGACAAAAAAAAGTCTTCAAAATGCACTTATCTATAGGACCGGAGGGAGTACTTAAGAGTGTGAAATAAAAATGAGATGAAATAACGATTTTTTAGGTATATTTTAGAAAAGTAAAATTGAGAATAAAACAAAATTTAAGAAGGTTGATTATTTTTGTTTATATTTTTAAATTTTTTTATTTATATTTCAAATCGAACAGTGTATTTAATAATTTTTTTTATATAGAGATGAAATTGTTCCACTGTTGAAATTTTCGATAATTATTTAATAATTTAATTCGTTTAATTAATCAAATCATGCTGAGCAAAATTTTTATGGACGACCAGAATCTATTCCTCTTGTGTTAAAAGTAGTATTATTTATTTCTTAACTTCTTTTTATGTACAATTTTAGTACCCTTTATTTTTGAGCAAATTTTGTTCTCAATATTTTTCAATTAAGTACGGTAATGTTTTGTCCAAAAACTAGCGGAATTCGGTGACGTGGAATGTGGACTGTGACATCCGTCATTTTTCAATCCACAAATTATGTGCTATTATATATACAGAATAAAGTAATGAGGAGATAACTTCTCTACTTAACCCATTAATTAATTGATATGTGGCTTTAAATTTTAAAGTTTTTTTAATTAAAAAAATTAAAACAGATAGAAGAGGCAAAAAAAAAAAAAGAACGATGAAGCAGACACAGAGAAGCTAGAACGCAGCAGTGAGAACGAAGAAGCTAGAACGCAGCATCACCACATCGCAGCTCCTCCACCACTACCACGCCGCGCGCCCACGTGAGTCTTCTTCTACTTTCTACTCATTCTTTCTCTTCGTTCTCAATTTCAATTTGATTTATTTTAGGGTTCCCAATTTCAAACACTGTGATAAGATACCAATGTCACATAACCCCCATCACCAACAATCAATATAATCTGTATAAGCACACCAAATACATGTAAAAAATTTCACAGTATAGGACTATGTTGGTTCCCTTTTTATACTGTAACCAATCCTTCTATATGCAACTGGTTAGATAGTTCGTGGGTGAAAGTAGGAGAGGGTAAGGATTTTCCTTTGTGGGAGCATAATTTATGGCAGGATTGATTTTTTTTTTTGTGGTTTTGGAATGGAAGCACTGCATTTTTTCTTTGTGATGGAGAATTTTGATTATTCTAGGATTGTATTTGTGCCGGTGAAGAAAGGAAGAAATTCCAAACTGAGATTTGAGAACCTCATTGATAATTATTGAGATTTGAGAACCTCATTAGCTGCTCTCTCAGAACCACTCTGCAAAATGCAAACCATATGCACGAGAAAGGGATAGAGTTTACAGAGAAAGGGATAATAGTACGATGAAGCAGACACACAGAGAAGCTAGAATGCAGCAGTGAGAACGAAGAAGCTAGAACGCAGCATCACCACACCGCCGCTCCTCCACCACCGCCGCGCCGCGCGCCTACGTGAGTCTTCTTCTACTTTCTACTCATTCTCTCTCTCTGTTTCTCATGTGTCCCAATAGGGCATCGTTATATAATAGTACGAGAAAGGGATAGAGTTTACAGAGATGTAGAAATTCTTAACTCAAATTTTTATTTTCAACGTTTTTTTTAATTACCAAATTCATTGAATAATATAAGAAAGGATTGAGTCACCAAATTCATTGGATAATTATTTTCTTTTTGAACTACGCAGGGAATGTCTCTCAATGAAGATGAAATTTCTGAAAATCATATGAGGAAGGGGATGAGAGAAGAGGAACATTCTCAAGTTCAATCAAAATTTGATGAGAACTTCACTTCTTTTGAGGACCCACATGTTGGTATGATATTTGAAACTTATCAAAAAGCTTATGATTTTTACAATGCATTTGCATTTAGAGAGGGTTTTGCAATTCGAAAAAATTGGAATTATAAATCAAAAAACAGTGAAATAGTCACAAAGTATCATTTTGTTTGTAACAAGGAGGGCTTTAAAAAACCGGATAAGAGACTTGAAGGAAAAGAAGTAAAACGTCGTCGAGATGAAAGGGAAGGGTGTAAGGCGCTCATGCATATCGATAGAACAAAAGAGGGGAATTGGGTGGTGCAAAAGTTTTCTAATACACATAACCATGATTTGATAGACAGTCCATCCAAAAAGTGTCAACTGCGTTCTCACAACAAGGCGCATAAGAACCCTTGTATTAAGAATCTTGTAGATAGCATTCATGGTTGTGGATTAGGTCCAGCACAAATTTCACGTATTGTAAATGTCATGAATGAAAAATCAATTTTGGTGACACCGAATCAAGTAGCTGGGCAATTGAGAGAGAATAGGAAAAATAATATTGGAAAAGAATGTATGAGTGTTCTTAACAAATTCTTGGAGAGACAAGCTAATGACTCTCAATTTTTTTATGCCTTTGAGATTGATGAGAATAGTGTTTGTTGTAGTATTTTCTGGGTTGACGGTAGGGCAAGAAATGCATACCTAAAGTTTTGTGATGTTGTGGTTTTTGATGTCACATACAAGACCAATAGCTTTTCGATGCCATTTGCACCATTTACCGGTGTGAACCATCATAGACAATCTACATTGTTTGGTTGTGCTCTCTTGGCTGATGAGAGAGAAGAAACCTTCGTTTGATTATTTAAACAGTGGTTGAGGTGTATGTGGGATAAAGCCCCAGGTGCAATTATAACTGACCAAGATACTGCTATTGGGAATGCAATCAAGATAGTTTTTCCTCATTCTCACCATCGTTATTGTTGTTGGCATTTATCTCTTCATGAGGATGGACACATTCGATCTTTTCGTTCAAAGCCAGAGTTTGATGAAGTTTATATAAGATGGGCTAAAAAAAACAGATCAATTGAAGAATCAAAACAGTGTTGGAAGACATTAGAAGAAAAATTCAAACCTTCTTTTGTTGGTGTTTTGAGTGAAAAACAAAGAAATGAAATGAAGGCTTGGAAATGGTTGGAAGATATGCATGAAAATAGGCATCACTGGGTGAAAGCTTATTTGCGAGGCACATTCTTTGCATGTACTTACTTATTAGTATTGTTTGTTCAAATTTAACTTATTTTGTATATGTATGAAAAAAAAACCATACGCGAGTTACATTGAATATTATTTTATTTATGTTAGGGATGAAATCAAGTCAAAGAAGCGAAAGCATAAATGCTTTTTTTGATGGCTTTGTACATAGCACCACTCCGCTAGATGAATTTGTTGATCAATATGACAAGGCATTGGCGGATCGTCGATCAAAAGAGGAGAGTGAGGACTTTGTTTGTATGAGAACCCGTCCTGACTTGGAACATTTGAGTGAGATTGAGGCACATGCAGGAAAAGTGTATACGAGGAACATTTTTAACCTTGTAGCTGAAGAATTTAAACAAGTTTGGAGTTGCGAGCATAAAAAATTAAGGAATGAAGGAGATTTTACCACTTACGAGGTAACATATAGTTGTAGAGGAAAAGTTGTTTCACACAATGTAGATGTTAATGTGTCTAATTTGGATTTTAAATGTAGTTGTGCAAAGTTTGAGACTTGGGGATTACTTTGCAAACACATTTTTTATATCATGAAACAAAAATTGTTTATGAAATCGATTCCAGATAAATATATTTTACCTAGGTGGACACTTGGTCTTCATTATAGCACTACATGTCTTGGTAGTCTGAAAGATACAAGTGTTGAGTTGATTGAGAAACCACTAACTCCCATGGAGATTTGGAGTTTTCGAACTTTGCTTAATAATTTTTTTGATAAGATAACTAGTAGGCGAGAGTTCTTCCAAATTGGTGTAGATCTTTTGCAAAAAGGATTTGAAAAAATTTCTATCATGGAGGCAGAATCAGATGGAGTTACACAATAATGCAGTCAGGTTGATTCAACCATCAATGCAAGTCAAGGTTTGGAAAATTCAAATATCATGATCCGTGATCCAACAAATATCAGGGCAAAAGGAAGACCAAAAGTGGCTACAAGATTTCCATTTGGAAAGGTAGTGGCTCAAAGTCAGTCTCAAATACGAACGCGAACATGTAGTGCTTGTCATGAAAAGGGTCATGACATAAGGAAATGCACTGCTAACAAGGTATGAGATTATGACTAAACATAGTATAAATTTTACTAAGTTTGCATATTTTAAAACTAATAAGTGTTTTATTATTTTTTTTCAGGGAGGAAATCCAAGCAATCAGGAAGATTAAAGAAGTTCACATAGAAACTCCAACTTTTTTATGATTTAATTTTGAACATGTTTGCTTCAATTTTATTAGAAAGATTTATGATATTATAAGAGTTTTATGATTTAATGTTTCACTGGATGATGTTTGGTTCAGTTAAATCATATGAAATAAATTTATAAGTTGATGTTTGGTTCTGTACTGTACTAGTGTATTAAGATTGAGCAGGAGGTGGGGAGATGGTTCTTCAAACATTGCAGTAGGTAATCCTATGCATAAAATTAACCTTTATGCTGCAAATGTCAATCAAACAGTCCCTTTATGCTACAATACAAAATCCTTCAATGAACAATTTATCAGGATTGTCTTATTTCATCTTTAGCAGATATAAGAGAAAAAAAAACTACTCTTCAGTACTTGTTCCTTGCATTCGTTATAAAATTTTCTGTTTTCTCAAGCTCTTCTAAAATAGAGTTTCTTGCTTCAAAATATATTTGATCTCAAACTTCTATGTTTTTGATCACCATAATAAAAATAATCATCACTGCCATGCAAGTTATTAACACAATGCAATAATAGAAAACGATTTGATCATGAACTTCAAGCATAGATAACAGACGACAAAATTTATTTGAGTGTAGTAACAAAAGGTAAATATGATTAGAACTTCAAACCCAAATACTACAAATAAATAGGAATGAGAGGGAGTGTTCATCTAGAAACTAAACCCTTATGTCCTACTACGAGATACAGAAGTCCTTTTATTATCATAATGCTTTGATGACTTATCATCAATTATTTCATTCATACTGAGACAAGAAGTAAGATTGACTAAAGCAAATTTCATTCATACTGAGACAAGAATTATATGTCTCTTTCAGTTTTACATCAATATACAAAATTACGTTTATCGTACATCATTATACACGATAATATGTGACATCCCACATTTTCTGGACTCAAATAACTCAATGAGATTTTATTTAAAGTGGATTTTGAGGATTTAAGAAGGATTTTTAAACAAATGTTTTAGCAAATGATTTTTATTTGAGTTTGAATTTATGAGAATTAAGTTATGGTTTTGTTATTTGAGATTTCTCAAATAAAAGAGTTTTCCTTTATGATCAAAATGAATTTGATGACTTTGAAAGTGCATATCTTTTCAACCGTTCTTTAGAAAATTATGATCTTTATATGAAAACGATCGCGTTGAAAAGAAGAATTTAAATATGTAATTTTTATAATTTTCTGGATTGATTTCCAAAATGTTATTTTTCAGACTTGTAAAGTGCAAATTTTGAATGTAATAAGTATTGAAAAATATTTAGAAACCTCAAATAATTTATTCCTTTTTGAGATATTTTAGTATGTGAAAATATGGTTTTTGAAAATAAAGTAAAGCTTAAACTTATAGCCAATTTGTACGGTTTATTGATTTTCTTTAAGAAGTATATCTTTGGAATTTTTGAGTTTGTGAACATGTGTGTTTTCTTATCTTAAGAGTAAAATGAATTGCATGCAAATTTAAATAGTGAATTTGAATTGAATGAGTGCATGACTTGATGTGAATGTGAGTGTGTGTATGATGCATGATAATGCCTTAAAGTGTTGTATATATGTTTGATTATGTGTTAGATATATGCATTAGATTTTTAAGAGATTCCATGATTTAATTGTGTATGCTTGAATTATTCTTCTTTAATCAAAATGAAAGGAAATTTTATTCCCTCCTATGTGTATGCATGTTCGGCCAAGCATAGACCCAAGAGAACCAAGTGGAATTTATTTTCTTAAGTATTAAGAAAGTAGGAATTAGAGGAAATTAGTAGGAAGTGTAGGGTGGTGAGTGTCATGATGTGTAGAAGACCTTTTTCCCTAAATCCCTCCACATTGTCTCACCAAGACAAAACCTCTCCCATGCAACAATTAGAGTGGACCGAATTACCCTTGAGCCTACACCTTGGACCGAGGCTAAAAGAGGAAAATCCTATGTCCTTGCTTTGCCTATATCTAACCGTGTGTGTGCGTGTGAAGTTGGCCAATTTGATTCATTTTTCATTTCCCCTTCACATTTCTTAAACACACTTGGTCCAAGAGCAACATCAAGCTCTTGAGACCCATAGAGAAAGAGAGTTAGGCCGAGAGAGAAGAAGAGGAGAGGGAGAGTGGAACTTCAAGTTCTTGACCTAATACCCTTATTTTCTTCCTTCACACACATCCTCCTTCAAAGATCAAGAAGAAAATCACCCATCAACCCCAAAGGAAAGGGAGGCCGAAGCAAACCCTAGGAGAAAGAGAGGGAGATTTGAAGACTAAAGTTGAGATTTTTGTTTAAGGTAGTTGTTTAAGAGAGTTTTAATGTAATAATTTTGTGTTGTAAAGGACTTTATGATGGACTTTGTTTAAGCTTAAAACTTTGTGATGCATGTGTTTATTTTCTTATGATCTTGAAGTTTAAATGACATGCATGTTCTTTCTAAACCTTGATCTTGAATGTTTGTGCTTGAAAGCTTTGATCTTTAACTTGTACATCTTATTCATCACAGTTTTGTTTAAGGTTTGTGCATAAATATATATATTTGCCTTGATCTTTTCTTGCATGTAATGATTTATGGATGATCTTTGAAAAAGCATGAAGCTTGAGCCTTGCATGTTGATTTTGAGTGAAAAGATTTCATTTTTCTTTGATGCATGTCACGGTTTTGGAAGAAAAATTATGATAACAAGTTTTAAAAATGGTTTTGTGTGAGTGATGATAATGATGATGATTCAGTTGGTGCTTTGAGAAAGAAAATGATGCTTTAAAAGTTTTGCATGATATGATCCATGAGTTTTAATCTTTGCATGTGAAAATAAAACCAAAGATCTTGCCTTTTTGCATGATGTTATTCGGCCAAGCCTAGGGAAAATAGAAAACCATCTTTAATCATCATTCAAGTTACATGCATGGTGAGATTTATGTGATTTAAAGGTTTGAAAGATAAAGATCTTGATATGCACTTGATTTTGTTGTGAAAATCTAAGTTGAAGAAATTTAACTAAAGTTTGTTAAAGTTGAGCATGAAGCTCACGGTTTTAAAACCCCCCAAGTATAAAAGTTGGTTCATTTTATTTTGCATGTATGTTTTATTGATGGATCTATGGATTTCGAGCATATGAAAATCCAAATCTTTGCTTAAGAACTTAAAAGTAATTTTCATGTTCCATTCGGTTTTGGAACAAGTTTTACTCAAGTTATTTTCATTTTCTTTATGTGTTATGGTTTGAGTTTAACTTTGAATAAATAAAGTGGATTTGGTATGTGATTATATTATTAAGAGTTTGAGTTATTTTTCTATGCTCTATTCGGTTGGATCAAGAAATAAAAGAAATAAATTGATTTTCCTTTGCATGTTGATTTAAAGATAAAACTAATTGATTTGAAAGATGTTAGCATGATTATATTCTTTTTCTTTAATGAGAGAGAATTATTTGAGTTGCCAGTAACGATCAGGAAGCGGATACGAGCGTCGCGTTGGAAATCAGGGAGCATATTGAGGATTGCTATCGGTAGAGGTGAGAGAGAAGTTTCCCCCAAACACCATGGTATTTAGGTAACATATTAAGTTGTTTCGACCATCTCAAAAGTCGAAACTCAGTGGTTCTGAGTCAGTAGCACGGTGGCAATTGTATTGTTGTGTGGCCACTCGTGTGAAGGAGACAAAGACCACGTAAGGCTATATTATGAATTCATGTGATGATGCCTGAATGTTAGTATGTTAATTGTTTATTGAAGAATTTACTATGCATGATAAGATTTGAGTTGTTGTTAATTATAATAATGATGTTGATGATACTAATGATGGCGATAATAAAGTAGATAATAACGACGAGTAAGAAATATGAAAGAAACTGTGACGTTGTTTTGGGAAAGATCAAGTGATGTATATGATGAGGATGAGCCAGAGCTGGGGGAAAAGTGATGCTGTTGCTGCTTGCTGAAATGTGATATGATGTCATTTTGAGGAAAATCATGAATTGAGATTTTTGAGAAGGTTTATAAATGAGATTTTTAAGAAAGTCACAGAATGATATTTTTGAGAAAGTTTGTGAAATGATACTTTTGAAAAGTTTTATGAGACATTATTTTTGAGAAAAGTTTTGTGAAACATTATTTTTGAGAAAAGTTTGTGAAACATTATTTTTTTAGAAAAGTTTGTGAAACATGAAACATTATTTTTGAGAAAAGTTTGTGAAACATCATTTTTGAGAAAAGTTTGTGAAACGTTATTTTTGAGAAGGTTTGTGAAACATTATTTTTGAGAAAGCTTACGAAAGAATATTTTAAGAAGATGAGGAAAATGAGATTTTTGAGACAGATTATAAAATGCAATTTCAAGAAATTTATGAAATGAGTTTTGAGAAAGTTTAGAAATGAGAAGTTGAGATGAAGAAACGAGATGCAAGTTTGCCAAGGTAATCCCAGCTCTGTGCTATGTTGAGGAAAGAGAGATGTTGCGATAATTAGTGGTCGGGACTCGTTGAAGGGATGCACCAAGGATGAACCAACCTTAGGATTAAGACGTTAATATAATAAAACTTTAAAAGACTTTTAAAAGACATGAATTAACGCGGTGAGGTATGAGTGCAATGTCGAAGTAGTGGAGAGGAAGGAACCATGGGTATCTGCGGATATTCAGGTGGAGATTGCATTAGGGGAGGACAATGACGGTGAAACGTCAAGAAGTCTAGAGTACTTTCTAGACAGAACAAACCCCACATGTGGCATACGAACGTGGTAGGGACTGGGGGCCAAAGCCGTGGTAAGTTCTGCACTGCAGACTAGAATAGTACCGTCGCCCCCTAGATTGCAAATCTTGAACAGTGAGAGGGACTGGAACAGGGCATTGTGATTCGCCATTGTACCAGAGTTTTCTACAGTGAGCCGTGATTATTTGATATGATATGAATTAAATTGATTTGAGACTGTACCCGAATTTTCTACAGTTCTCCTGGCTTGGAGCCAATTGATTATTGAGACAGCTGTCGTGCCTGCGTGGTAAAGGTCTTGTACTCCTGTTTGCTTCCGACTAGGTTGGGTGGATTACCAAGGAGATATAGACGTGTGTGCTAAATGTAGTGAGAGCGACCTCCTCAATGATGATTAATTTCCCCCGCATCATTGATGGATACGAATTCATAAAACTTAAATAAGAAAAGATGAATTGTATAATATTAAGAAATGATTCCAAAGGTGACAGAATGGAAAAGTATATGAAAGTATGTGAAAGATGGATATGGATTTGAGTAAGATAATTATTGAAAGTGACGTGGATATAATAAGAGATTTGAGAAGGAGAAAATGATAATGTTGACGAGAATAAGTGATCGGGACGTTGATGATATGTGTTGTTTGTTTGTATGTTACTGTTATTTCTTAATATCTTGCCTACTGTAATTCCACATCGTTGGCATCACATGCTTGGGAATACTTACTCTCTCGAATTCTTTTGTTTCGTGTGCTTGTTATTATGATGTTTATCCCTTAGCCTATGGACCCTATCAAGTTCACTTATGACATTCGAGACAAGGGAAGATGGGAAGTGAATTATAGAGGTTGGGAGTGGCGTGGAGTCACTAAGGTTCGCATCTTCGACCCCAACCATACGCTACAAGGGACATATTTTCACTGCATTTTATAAAAAGGAAATATATTTTCAAGTTGCCAAATCGGGGTGTTACATAATGCATGTCGTACTATATACATAATTTTCTTTCACAAGCAACAAGAATGGCTCTCTCTTTGATATAATCCAGATCTTCCAAAACTCAATCTGCAGCTCCTGAAAAAAACCCATTGCCAACATTTAAATTTGTCATGCTACTTCCTAGAGTATCCAAAACATTGATTGCCTTCCCAAGTCCAGTTCTGCTCCAACCTGAACTCACCTCTGAGACCTGAAATAGAAAGATCTTATTAGCTATCCTCATTTTTATCCTATCTTGGTTATCTATCCACATTCTCTTTCATGTGAGCTTAGGCTATTCTGCTTGAACCTAAGGGGCACAATAATAACTCCTTAATTTGAAAATAGGTTGACGAATAAATACAGCAAAAGTTAAAAAAATTACAACAAACTAAAACTAAGCACAAATGTATGTGACTCGTAACAAGAACAGAAACCAAGGAAGAATTTCAAGCAGTCATTAAATTAAATTCACAATGTTCTAAACTTCAATAAGAAATATGAAATCCCTAAGATGCTCAATATGCCATATAAAGGCAATGGAAACAACCATAATAACGCCAGGACCAGCATCTTTGATAGCTACATCAACATTGTCGTGGAATTTCAACTTGGTTGAAAGTTTCGACAGGGAATTTAAAGTAAGGATGTTAACATGACCTTGATAAAGATAGCACTTCCACCCATTGCCATTCTCTAACCACTTACTTAATAATCTCTTAGCACCAATAACTTTATTTCCATGTCCTTTTTGCAAACAGTTTGGAATTTCTTCCTTTCTTCACCGACACAAATACAATCCTAGAATAATCAAAATTCTCCATCACAAAGGAAAAATACAGTGCTTCCATTCCAAAACCACAAAAAAAAATCAATCCTGCCATAAATTATGCTCCCACAAAGGAAAATCCTTACCCTCTCCTACTTTCACCCACGAACTATCTAACCAATTGCATATAGAAGGATTGGTTACAGTATAAAAAGGGAACCGACATAGTCCTATACTGTGAAATTTTTTACATGTATTTGGTGTGCTTATACAGATTATATTGATTGTTGGTGATAGGGGTTAGGTGACATTGGTATCTTATCACAGTGTTTGAAATTGGGAACCCTAAAATAAATCAAATTGATATTGAAAACGGAGATAAAGAATGAGTAGAAAGTAGAAGAAGACTCACGTAGGCACGCGGTGTGGCAGTGGGCGCGCGGCGTGGCGGTGGTGGAGGAGCGACGGTGTGGTGGTGCTGCGTTCTAGCTTCTTCGTTCTCACTGCTGCGTTCTAGCTTCTCTGTGTCTGCTTCATCGTTCGTTTTTTTCCTCTTCTATCTGTTTTAATTTTTTTTAATTAAAAAAACTTTAAAATTTAAAGCCACATGTCAATTAATTAATGGGTTAAGTAGAGAAACTATCTCCTCATATGAGGAGATACTTTATTCTCTCATATATATAGATAAAATGGAGAATGCATTAGTGCATCATCCACCATTCATTCGTTTATGGTCATTGACTTTTATATTAAAGTAATACAAATGAATAGTAGATAATGGACTGATGATGTAAAAAATTTTATACCGTCAGTGCGACGACTTGATATTTAATAACAAAACATGTGACACTCTCAAGGTATAGCTCTATCAAATAAAGTATGTTTATAGAATGATTGTTATTCGTACAGTACCTTTGGTGGAAAAACTTTTTCCTTTCATATACCAAGTTTCACATCAAAAACTTTGATTTGAAAATATATTTATTCTGAAAATAGATGGTTGAGTACCTGTTTTGTAAATTCAGCGGAAACGATTTGCAAAACTATTGATGTGGTTGCAATTGAAATAATTTTGAGGATCATGATAATCATGCAATCATAGCCCATATATATATATAAAACCCAAGTACCCAAGATAACAGTAATAAAAGTCGAGGTAGCAGATATAAGGATACAGATCAGCAAATATAAAATAACAACTCTCATAGACCCTCTCAAAACTATATACAATATAACACAAATCAAAATAAAAGAGTCTTCGAGAGCTGAGCTATGATCCACCCACGCTGATGTCTGATCCCTGGTCTTCCAAAAGCTAAACACTGCATCCTACCATGGTCCCCATACTGCACATACTAATAAGAAGAAACCACATCACTGACTGTCAGCAGCTGGCCCATCTACGTCCTCTATCGGGTCCTCCTCCTCCTCCTCACCCGACACCACAGGGATAGCAGCACTGGCTCAGGTGAGGGTGCAAAACGTACCCTGGTGGTCGGACCAGGACGGGGAGTGGCCGTAGCAGTAGCCTCATCAGAAGTAGAAGGACGTGAACGGGTAGCAGGGCGTCTGACACGTAAGTTATAAAAACGACGACCATGATGTGGGGGTGGAGAACCAAAACGATAAGTGTAAGCCGGGGGAATGTGCAGTATGTAGATCATGGGGATGCGAAGTCTACGAGGTCGCACTCGTGCAAGAGGGTTAGGGTGACGAAAGATCACGTCAACCTCGCCCTCGAACACCGCTCTGTGCTCCTCGTAGTCCCACACTCCTCTACGGAGTGGGCGTAACTCCACGTATGTCAGGTAACGTGCCATCACCTGCAAGGGCATAGGGAGTCAGCAAATACTAACACATAATCAAATAGACAGGGTAACATTTAAATAGTTGATACTTTATTTAACAATAATCATTAATAATTAATCACACATGTTACACCTCAACACCAGGACATAATCATGAATTAATAGCATATGCAGACATGACGTAACTCATCTTATAAATGCATGATTGTTGGCCAACTACAACAAACAGGTTTCCGTGGCACCTTTAAGACAAACATGCCCGATACCCATACTGAGCATCTCATCGAACTCGGCCCGTAAATAAATCAACACCTCTAGAGCTCTTAGAAATGTTGCCGACGTATCCCGTAGGACTACGCCTCATCGAGTCCGGCATCAAATGACATGCCCACACGCACGTGTGTATTTCCGGAAACAGAAGGTGCAACCCCGGTCACCGACACTCCCCCGTGAACCCTTTGGAGCAGACACTCATGTCCCTCGAGTTCAACCGAAAGGGATATGCCCACGCCTCTCGGACGTGTCTCCACTCAATTGGGAATCCAGATAATGCAGATGCTATGCATGTTTTCACCAATGTAATAATATCCAGTGTCATTTAAGTTGTTTGAGGTTCGGACTTGGCATAGTTAAACTTTATTTCCCATTATACTTACTTCAAACTCAGATCCATTTCAACCTTTAATTGGTTCTCACACTTTAATAATTAATTAAATCATTAAATTCTGATCATTGTTACAAAAACTCAGTCAATAATCGAGTAACAGAACCGGTTAATCGAGTATTCCTTTGTACATTTCAAACTGTTCAGAATTTTAACGTGTTAATCGATTAACAGATCGTGCTAATCGAGTAACCCTTTTGTACATTTCATACTGATCAGAATTTTCACGCGTTAATCGATTAACAGGTCGTGTTAATCGATTAAATTATGCAGAAAAACACTGCTGAACTGGTTTTTATGTGTCAAACTCATGCCAATCCAATTTTAACCAAAACCAACCTTCAAAACAACTTAAATACAATATATTAAATTTGTTCATAGCATCAATTCCAGGAATTAGCAACATAATCACAGAATCATCACATTTTCCCCCAATTTTAACCTAAAACACAACTCAATATACCAAATCATTAACCACTCAGTTTCAGATCAAATTGAAGGTTCATTTAGCTTTAGATATCAACATCTAACATGTTCCAATTCGGGTTTTTGGTCAAATTGGCCTCCAAGCCATTGTCCCCTAACCTAGTGTCGTATGAACCTCATGGTGGTTCAACCTATAATCAAATCAATACCACAATCTATTCTAGCATTAGTAAAGCTTCTCCCTTACCTCAATGAAGCTTTTTGGATGCAAAGGCAGCAAAGAAACTCACAAAATCACCAAGCCACAAATGCTCTGTTTTCGGTTTCAAGACAGGTTCAGCAGAGCAAGTTCGGGTGATGATTTGACAAACCAAACGTGCATGAAAATGAGTAAACTTGGTCAATATAGAAACTAGACATTGCCAAATTTAATTAGAAACTAAAATGACACGATTTGGAGTCCTATACATACCTAAATCGAAGTCTCAAACTCAGCTCCTCGCAACTGAAACTGCAACTTCAGTTTCTTGGTCCTAACTTTAACTAATTCGTTCTCCCTGCTCAAGCCACCAAAATGCACAATCTTGGTACGGTTTTGAAGGTCTCGTGACAAGCTTTAATAAGATGTAAAGCTCATCAAAAGTGTTTAAGGGAGGGTGAAGAATGAAGGCTATGAACAGAGGGTGTTCAAAACTGATTTTGACAGAGTTTCCCTTCTTTTTTCTTAATTTTCACTCATTCCATCAACTAAATTCGTGAATTTATAGCCTAAATCACTCTCCATGCATGCTAACACGTGTTAACCACTAATCTAGTCGGTGCTATGTGTTAAATTTTGAATTACCCAGCTTGTTGAGTCATTAAACGCACTATCTTCAGCTTCTGCACCACCGTTAATCGATTAACAGATCGTGTTAATCGATTAACACGCCCAGATTTTCAAAATTTTTTATTTTATTCACATTCCCTCCAAATATCTTTCCAATATTGCCTCTTAGGTCCTTTCCAAGGACTAAACTGCAAAAATCTTTATTTTTAAAACCCAATTATTTTCTCTTATTTTTCCTTGGATAATTCTTTTAATATAACCATAAATTAATAAACAAAACTAACTAATTCCATATAATTAGTTTTATTTAAATATTCCTTTTTATTTATTTGGGAAACAAAAATCGGGGTATTACATTTATCCCCCACTTACAAGAATTTCGTCCTCGAAATTCCGTTCATATAAACAACTCAGGATAATCCTTTCTCATTTTATCTTCTAATTCCCAAGTCGCCTCAGATACATCCGCATTTTCCCAAATAACTTTGACTAATGGAATCTCTTTTCCCCGCAACTGCTTCATTCTTTGATCTTCTATTCGAACGGGAATTGTCTCAAAAGTGAGATTCTCTCTCAAAGCCATATCATCAGGTTGAACTTCAATTACAGCATCGGGATCCGGCACGAATTTCCGTAATTGCGATACATGAAACACATTATGAAGATTAGACAAAGACGGGGGCAAAGCGAGCTGATACGCAACTGGACCGACCCGCTTGAGTATCAGATAAGGACCAATAAACTTTGGTGACAACTTCTTTGTCTTCAAAACTCTCCCAACACCAGTTGTCGGTCTTACGCGAATAAAAACATGATCGCCCTCTGCAAACTCCAAGGGCCTTCTCCTTTTATCCGCATAACTTTTCTGTCGGCTTTGCGCTGTCTTCATCTTTTCCCTGATCATCTGAATCTTCTCAGTTGTTTCTTGAACAAGCTCAGGTCCAATAATCGTTTGCTCCCCCACTTGGAACCAACATAGGGGAGTTTGGCACTTCCTTCCATACAACGCCTTGAACGGTGCCATCCCAATACTAGAGTGATGACTGTTGTTGTAGGTAAACTCTATGAGCGGCAAGAGTTTATCCCAACCTTCCTGACTTTCTAACACACATGCTCTTAACAAATCCTCAAGAGACTGGATGGTCCTTTCTGACTGACCATCAGTCTGGGGGTGATAAGCAGAACTCATTCTCAACTTTGACCCCAGAGACTGCTGCAAACCCTTCCAAAACTTCGAAGTAAATCTCGGATCTCGATCCGAAACAATACTTGAAGGTATACCATGCAGACGAACAACTTCCTTGATGTACAACTCAGCAAACTTATTCATGTGATAATGCATATTAACGGGAATGAAATGCGCCGAATTGGTCAATCTATCAACAATTACCCAAATTGCATCATGCCCTCCAACGGTCCTTGGTAATCCCGACACGAAGTCCATTGATATGCTATCCCATTTCCACACAGGAACATCCAATGGTTGAAGTTCTCCGCCTGGTTTCTTATGCTCAGCTTTCGCCTTCTGACAAATCAAACAAAAAGCGACATACGAAGCAACATCTTTCTTTAACCCAGACCACCAAAACATCTTCTTCAAATCTTGGTACATTTTGGTTGATCCCGGATGGATACTCATCCGACTTTTATGTGCTTCGTCTAAGATCAGTCTTCTTATCTCCTGATCTTTTGGAATACAGATCCGATCTTTGAATCGGAGAATTCCATCACTTCCCACTTGGAAGTTTGGTTCCTTTCCTTCCAACATTAACCTTCTCTTTTCTTGAAGTTCTTCATCTACCTGCTGAGATTCCCGAACTTGAATCAGGAATTCATTGGTAATTTGCAATTTACCAAGCATAATGCATTCTCGATCCACTTGCATTATAATACTTAGATCACGAAACTTCTCAATTAAAGAGAATTCCCTAATCATCATTGAGCTCATATGAAGAGTCTTCCGGCTTAAAGCATCAGCTACTACATTTGCTTTACCGGGATGGTATTGGAGCTCGAAATCATAGTCTTTAATAAACTCCATCCAATGCCTTTGCCTCATGTTCAACTCTTTTTGGTCAAACAAATACTTCAAGCTCTTATGGTCACTATATACCTTGAATGTAGTGCCATAGAGATAGTGTCTCCAAATCTTCAGAGCGAAGACAATAGCAGCGAGCTCTAAATCATGCGTCGGATAATTGGCCTCATGCACCTTTAACTGCCTAGATGCGTATGCTACCACTTTTCTATCTTGCATCAAAACACATCCAAGTCCTTGCCTCGAAGCATCACAATAAACATCGAAGCTTCTATGTGGGTCAGGCAACACCAACACCGGTGAGGATGTCAACTTCTCCTTTAGCGACTGAAAACTTTCCTCACACTTAAAATCCCACAAGAAAGGTTGATCTTTACGAGTCAACTTAGTTAACGGTAAGGCAATCTTCGAAAAACCTTCAATAAACCTCCTATAGTATCCAACTAAACCCAAGAAACTACGAACTTTAGTCACCGTCTTAGGTTGTTCCCACTTCAGCACAGCTCCAACTTTAGCTGGATCCACAGCAATGCCTTCCTTGGTGATAACATGTCCCAGAAAGTTCACCTTGTCCAACCAAAACTCACACTTAGCAAGTTTGGCATACAACTGCTTCTCTTTCAAGATTCCCAACACGATCTTGAGATGTTCAGCATGCTCCTCTGGACTCTTAGAATAGATGAGAATATCATCGATGAACACCACCACGAACGAATCCAGATAAGGTCTGAAGATTCTGTTCATGTAATCCATGAAGATAGCAGGAGCATTGGTTAGCCCAAACGGCATAACCACATACTCATAATGACCATATCTTGATCGGAAAGCTGTCTTCGGAATGTCTTCATCTCGAATTCGAATCTGATGATATCCCGACCTTAGATCGATCTTAGAAAACACTGAAGCTCCTCGAACTTGATCCATAAGATCATCAATCCTTGGCAAAGGATACTTGTTCTTGATCGTGACCTTATTTAGTTGACGATAGTCTACACACATCCTCATGCTACCGTCCTTCTTCTTGACGAACAACAACGGAGCTCCCCAGGGCGAAACACTTGGCCTTATCATTTGCTTCTGCAGCAATTCTTCAATCTGTTTCTTCATCTCGGCCATCTCCGGTGGTGCCATTCTAAACGGGGCAATAGAGATAGGTCCGGTTCCAGGTACGAGATCGATTCCAAACTCAATCTCGCGCTTTGGCGGTAATCCTGGAATTTCTTCTGGAAACACTTCCGGAAAGTCTCTAATCACCGGAATATCCTCAATCGTCACTTCCTTCTTCTCTTCCACAGTTGAGGAGAATAGACAAACATACCCCTTCGGTTCAAAACTTAAGGATTTATGGTTTCGGAACTGGATTGTCTTTTCATCACAGTCTAAGATGACTTGACTTCGGTTTAACCAGTCCATTCCTAGAATTACGTCTATTTTAAGCATGGGTAAACAGATCAAATCTACTGAGGATATATGGTTTAGGACCATTATCTTACAATCTTTGCAAATCTTAGAAACAACACAAGGGTTGTTGGTGGGAGTTTCAAGCTGTAAATGATAGGGTGACTCAGATACTACAAACCTTAAACGATTTACACACTCATAGGACACAAAAGAGTGTGTGGCTCCGGAATCAAACATAACAACACAGGGTTGGTCATTGAGAAAATAGATACCTTGGATCAGACCAGGTGATGGGGTTGGTTCAGTTCCACTTAAAGCAAACACTTTTCCAGCAATAGTGGGTTTGCTTGTTCCCTCCTTCTTTATTGGCTCCTTGCATTCACGAGAATAGTGCCCTTTCTTTCCACAATTGAAGCAAAGACCATGTTGAGCAGCATAACAGTTGGTTCCGAAATGGACACGATTACACTTCTCGCACTTGCGATTGCTTGCTTGAGGAGTACCCTTACCACCATTCACTTCCTTTCCCTTTCCTTTATGAGGATAAGGACCCTTATTCCGATTGTTGAAATTTTTCTTCCTGATAGGTCCAAACCCCGATTGACTTCTCCTTTGTGCCTCTTCCTCTTTCTTATCATCTTCATAAACTCGGCACATTTCCACTAAAGCAGGAAAGCTTCTCACCTTCTGATACCCAAAAGCAGACTTTATCTCCGGCTTGAGCCCATTCTCAAACTTGATACATTTGGACCTCTCGTCCGGGTTGAGTTGGTAGTACGGAGAATACTTGATAAGCTCCTCGAACTTTGCCGCGTATTCCCCTACACTCATGTCTCCTTGTCTTAGTTGCATAAATTCCAACTCCTTCTTTCTTCTTTGATCCTCAGGAAAGTATTTATTGAGAAATTTCTCAACAAACACATCCCAAGTAATCAACCTTCCTTCATAATTCAGAAGTTGCATGGTATGATGCCACCAATTCTCAGCTTCACCACATAACATGAAAACTGCAAATTTCACCTTTTGAGCATCGGTGCATTCCATAGTACGAAAGATCTTGTTCAACTCCTGAATCCAACGATTCGCTTCCTCCGGTTTATGACCTCCTTCAAACTTTGAAGGCTTAAAGCGTCGAAATTCTGAGAAAGTCCTTGACTCCTGGTTTTCCACTTGCATAGGCTGAGGGGGCGGATTAGTTTGTTGCTGACGCATACCCACTAACACATCAGTCAACCTTTCTATGGCCTCGGCCATATGATTGTTATTGTTTCTAGCAGACATCTTAAACTTGCACTAAAGATTCTACATCAGGCTAACATCCTAACAAAAAGTATGCGTATCACACCTCTTTTCAATTCTAAAACTAACCAAAATAGATGCTAATGCAAGCATCTAAAACAAATATTACCTTTTGGAGATCACAGATCAACATCAGTTCGCAGGATCACAGCTCTGATACCAACAAATGCGACGACTTGATATTTAATAACAAAACATGTGACACTCTCAAGGTATAGCTCTATCAAATAAAGTATGTTTATAGAATGATTGTTATTCGTACAGTACCTTTGGTGGAAAAACTTTTTCCTTTCATATACCAAGTTTCACATCAAAAACTTTGATTTGAAAATATATTTATTCTGAAAATAGATGGTTGAGTACCTGTTTTGTAAATTCAACGGAAACGATTTGCAAAACTATTGATGTGGTTGCAATTGAAATAATTTTGAGGATCATGATAATCATGCAATCATAGCCCATATATATATATATATAAAACCCAAGTACCCAAGATAACAGTAATAAAAGTCGAGGTAGCAGATATAAGGATACAGATCAGCAGATATAAAATAACAACTCTCATAGACCCTCTCAAAACTATATACAATATAACACAAATCAAAATAAAAGAGTCTTCGAGAGCTGAGCTATGATCCACCCACGCTGATGTTTGATCCCTGGTCTTCCAAAAGCTAAACACTGCATCCTACCATGGTCCCCATACTGCACATACTAATAAGAAGAAACCACATCACTGACTGTCAGCAGCTGGCCCATCTACGTCCTCTACCGGGTCCTCCTCCTCCTCCTCACCCGACACCACAGGGATAGCAGCACAGGCTCAGGTGAGGGTGCAAAACGTACCCTGATGGTCGGATCAGGACGGGGAGTGGCCGTAGCAGTAGCCTCATCAGAAGTAGAAGGACGTGAACGGGTAGCAGGGCGTCTGACACGTAAGTTATAAAAACGACGACCATGATGTGGGGGTGGAGAACCAAAACGATAAGTGTAAGCCGGGGGAATGTGCAGTATGTAGATCATGGGGATGCGAAGTCTACGAGGTCGCACTCGTGCAAGAGGGTTAGGGTGACGAAAGATCACATCAACCTCGCCCTCGAGCACCGCTCTGTGCTCCTCGTAGTCCCACACTCCTCTACGGAGTGGGCGTAACTCCACGTATGTCAGGTAACGTGCCATCACCTGCAAGGGCATAGGGAGTCAGCAAATACTAACACATAATCAAATAGACAGGGTAACATTTAAATAGTTGATACTTTATTTAACAATAATCATTAATAATTAATCACACATGTTACACCTCAACACCAGGACATAATCATGAATTAATAGCATATGCAGACATGACGTAACTCATCTTATAAATGCATGATTGTTGGCCAACTACAACAAACAGGTTTCTGTGGCACCTTTAAGACAAACATGCCCGATACCCATACTGAGCATCTCATCGAACTCGGCCCGTAAATAAATCAACACCTCTAGAGCTCTTAGAAATGTTGCCGACGTATCCCGTAGGACTACGCCTCATCGAGTCCGGCATCAAATGACATGCCCACACGCACGTGTGTATTTCCGGAAACAGAAGGTGCAACCCCGGTCACCGACACTCCCCCGTGAACCCTTTGGAGCAGACACTCATGTCCCTCGAGTTCAACCGAAAGGGATATGCCCACGCCTCTCGGACGTGTCTCCACTTAATTGGGAATCCAGATAATGCAGATGCTATGCATGTTTTCACCAATTTAATAATATCCAGTGTCATTTAAGTTGTTTGAGGTTCGGACTTGGCATAGTTAAACTTTATTTCCCATTATACTTACTTCAAACCAGATCCATTTCAACCTTTAATTGGTTCTCACACTTTAATAATTAATTAAATCATTAAATTCTGATCATTGTTGCAAAAACTCAGTCAATAATCGAGTAACAGAACCGGTTAATCGAGTATTCCTTTGTACATTTCAAACTGTTCAGAATTTTAACGTGTTAATCGATTAACAGATCGTGCTAATCGAGTAACCCTTTTGTACATTTCATACTGATCAGAATTTTCACGCGTTAATCGATTAACAGGTGGTGTTAATCGATTAAATTATGCAGAAAAACACTGCTGAACTGGTTTTTATGTGTCAAACTCATGCCAATCCAATTTTAACCAAAACCAACCTTCAAAACAACTTAAATACAGTATATTAAATTTGTTCATAGCATCAATTCCAGGAATTAGCAACATAATCACAGAATCATCACATTTTCCCCCAATTTTAACCTAAAACACAACTCAATATACCAAATCATTAACCACTCAGTTTCAGATCAAATTGAAGGTTCATTTAGCTTTAGATATCAACATCTAACATGTTCCAATTCGGGTTTTTGATCAAATTGGCCTCCAAGCCATTGTCCCCTAACCTAGTGCCGTATGAACCTCATGGTGGTTCAACCTATAATCAAATCAATACCACAATCTATTCTAGCATTAGTAAAGCTTCTCCCTTACCTCAATGAAGCTTTTTGGATGCAAAGGAAGCAAAGAAACTCACAAAATCACCAAGCCACAAATGCTCTGTTTTCGGTTTCAAGACAGGTTCAGCAGAGCAAGTTCGGGTGATGATTTGACAAACCAAACGTGCATGAAAATGAGTAAACTTGGTCAATATAGAAACTAGACATTGCCAACTTTAATTAGAAACTAAAATGACACGATTTGGAGTCCTATACATACCTAAATCGAAGTCTCAAACTCAGCTCCTCGTAACTGAAACTGCAACTTCAGTTTCTTGGTCCTAACTTTAACTAATTCGTTCTCCCTGCTCAAGCCACCAAAATGCACAATCTTGGTACGGTTTTGAAGGTCTCGTGACAAGCTTTAATAAGATGTAAAGCTCATCAAAAGTGTTTAAGGGAGGGTGAAGAATGAAGGCTATGAACAGAGGGTGTTCAAAACTGATTTTGACAGAGTTTCCCTTCTTTTTTCTTAATTTTCACTCATTCCATCAACTAAATTCGTGAATTTATAGCCTAAATCACTCTCCATGCATGCTAACACGTGTTAACCACTAATCTAGTCGGTGTTATGTGTTAAATTTTGAATTACCCAGCTTGTTGAGTCATTAAACGCACTATCTTCAGCTTCTGCACCACCGTTAATCGATTAACACGCCCAGATTTTCAAAAAATTTTATTTTATTCACTTTCCCTCCAAATATCTTTCAAATATTGCCTCTTAGGTCCTTTCCAAGGACTAAACTGCAAAAATCTTTATTTTTAAAACCCAATTATTTTCTCTTATTTTTCCTTGGATAATTCTTTTAATATAACCATAAATTAATAAACAAAACTAACTAATTCCATATAATTAGTTTTATTTAAATATTCCTTTTTATTTATTTGGGAAACAAAAATCGGGGTATTACAGTCAGTGCATACCCATTAATCTTATATATATATATATATCATTGTTATGCTTTGAGATTGCAAAAGTAAGTATAATTGAAGTATTTTCAACGATATAGTATAATTGCTTGACTTGCAAACAAAAGTTTTATTTCCATATCAGACAAGTGTTTTTGTTAAGCTTTATTAGTCGGACAAGAGGGAACTTGTCAAGAGTCCAATATATGGCTTTTTCCTTGACGTTTATCCCCTTTTAACCTAGATTTTGTCTTATTTTCCTAAATTTTTGTTCTTTTTTTATTAGATTTTGAGTTCATCACCTAATGGATCCTTTTCAGTATTATTTTAGGTGTTTTAAGTTCTAAATATAAAGATCATGGACAAAGGAACATCCAAGGATGATTAGTGTAACATCCCGAATTTTAATTCCAAGAATAATTAGAATAATAATAAGATTAGAAAATGATAATTATGCTAAAAAAAAGGTTTAAGGTGATGGATTAGTATTTCTATGAGTGCCATAAAGGAGTTAAGAAGCATTGGCATCGGATTGGAGATTTTAAGAGGAACAAAAGATAGTTAGAAATGGTGTTTTCGGTGTTATAAACACCCTATATTAGGAAATTATAAATAAAATAATTATAGCGTAAAACATAAATTCCTCCGTTGGATGTGAAGTTTGGAGTCTTATAAAGCTTGCTTTCAAGTATGAGTAAGATCCGACGGTGAATGAAGGATATATGATTTTAAAATTCAAGGGATGAAAATCATGTAACATCCCGAATTGTAATCCCGAGAATAAACAAAATAATAAGATGGTTAGATAAATGATAATTATGTCCAAGAATATTTAAGGTTATGGATTAGGATCAAGTTTGGTGCTATGAAGTCGTTAGATAGCCTAAGCAAGGAACAAGAGGTTGTGAGTTGGAAAACGAGCGTTAGAAACGGCTTTTTCGGAGTTTGGAACATGCTGTATTGGGAAATTCAAAATAAAATATTTATAACTCCAAACATAAGTTCCACCGTTGGATATTAAGATAAGGATATTAGGAAGCTTGCTTTAAAATTTGAGCAAGATCCAACGGTTAACGAAGAATATATGGAAGTTTGAAAGCAAGAAGAAAATAGAAGAAAATAGAAAAGCCAATTAGCAGTGACTCATCGATTAGATGACAAACTAATCGATTAGTCTGGCCAAAATTTTAAAAATAACAAGTTAAAAATTGTAAAATTTCATAGACTAATCGATTAGTTCGAGCAAAATCAGAAAAAAAATAAAAGCGAATCAAACCCCCATTTCAACCAAAACTCAACCCCATTCTTCTTTTTCACTTGGATAGGGTTCATGAGCCATCTCCTCCCTTCTTGATCTCCATCATCATCAACACCAAATCAAGCAAGAGCATCACTTTGCCCTCCATAACCAAGTAAGGATCAAGCTCCATCTTTCCCCTTTCCCTCTCTCCCTCACGTCTCTCTTTCCTTCTCCTCCTTTATAAGTTCAAGCACTCCACCATGGGAGATCATAAGCTCTAGGTAAGTGATTCAAGTTTCCTTCCTCTCCTCCTTCAATTTGCATGAACCATTATCACCATCTCTAACCATGAGCTCCTCTTTTATGTCTTAGAGGGTAAGGGTTTCTCTCGCCTCCATAGCCATTGAAGCTTTCTCTCACTACACCAAGGCTTGGAGAATCAAGCTCTCTTCCTCCCTCCCACCACACATAGGAAGCTATTTGGTTGAAGTTCAAAGAGGGGACTCAAAAGGGCTAGGATTTGGTACTCTCTTTTCTCTCTCTACTTGGTTGAGGTAAGAAGGTTGTATCACCTCTATTTAGGAAGTAAATTCTAGGGATGTTATAGTGTTAGCTAAGGATAGGGAAATGGAAATGTATGCTAACGAACCTTAGCGTAGTCCCTTCTGAGAAAAATGAAATAGTTGATAATAGGGAAAACGTGTAAATTAATAATTGAATAATAAGTGAGAAAATATTTAGTGGACATGTTAAAAGAGTAAGTAAGAGCCGAGAGAATAATTGAAATAGCCGAATAGAATAAAATTAACGAGTTAAACAATAATATGATTCCTGAAGGTCGAAGAATAACGTGAGGTAAAAGAGAATTAGAATTTAGCAAATAATTCAAAGTAGAATCAATTTAGTTAAAAGTGAGGGCAATTGGTGAAAAGAAATGAAATAACGAACTAAGTTCTAAGTGTAAATAAGGAATGAGTAAGGAATTATGTAAGAACAAGTCAAGAAACAATAAAAGAAACCGAGCAATAATAATGAATAACAGAAGAGAGTCAAGAGTTTGTAGTGAGAGAGGTCGAGATAGAAAATATTTAAAGTAAAGAAGCAAATACGTAAGGGAAAGAATGATTAAGATAAAAGGACGAGAATGAAATAATGAATGGCTAAACAATGAAAGATAAACGACTGATGGTTTGTTGGACTCAGTCATAAGAAAAGATAAATGGTTGATGGTCTGTTGTACTCAGTCATAAGAAAAGATAAACGAATAATGGTCTGTTGGACGCGGTCAAAAGAAAAGATAAACGGCTGATGGTCTGTTGGACTCAGTCATAAGAAAAGATAAACGGCTGATGGCCTGTTGGGCTCAATCAAAGTGAAAAGATAAGAGATAAAGAAAGGAAGAAAGAGAACTAAGAAATAAAAGAAAAAAAATGTGATATAAGACTAAAGTATTTGGTACGCGGATGCCAGGCCATGTAAGTACGCCCCGGTGGGGTGCGTTGGTTGCGTAAGCCACGCGATTTAATGGCGTGCACCGCGGTAAGACGGCCTGGTGTGGGAGCGCAGTGGCGGGTTCGCAGTACCTGACACGTTTTGTGGATGCTAGGTCATGTAAGTACGTCCTGGTGTGGTGGATTGGTTGCGTAAGCCGCACGATTTAATGGCGTGCGCAGCGGTAAGACGCCCTGGTGTGGGAGCGCAGTGGTGGGGTGCATGCTTATGCATGCTTCGCGAATGCCAGGCCATGTAAGTACGCCCTGGTGGGGTGCATTGGTTGCGTAAGTCGCACGATTTAATGGCATGCGCCACGGTAAGACGCCCTGGTGTAGGAGCGCAGTGGTGGGTTCGCAAAGCCGTTAAAAAGCACGACGATAAGAATTTAAAGAGAAAAGAGAAGAATAAGTGAAAAGGAAAATATGTAATAAGAAAAGGGAAGAAAGAAAAGCAATGAAAAGACTAAAGGAATGAGAAAAGAAGGATAAATATAAGAATGAGATAATGAAAAGAGAATTAAGAAAGTGTGATGTTCCATTGTTAGGGATACACCACGATGTGTTCGGGGTTGTTGCAGCTGACGAGGGTGACCCCGGTCCTACGTATCCCCAGTGAAAAGGGAATTAAGCCACACGTAGTTCTTGAGAGTGGGGATAAGAGAATGTACCTTAGCCCCTATAGCATGGTGGTTCTTATAGGGGATTACCTGTTAGGTGTGTTGTGGGTAACCCTAGCTTAGTTGGGCTGGGTCTGTTGGTAGGCTCTTAAGTCTAGTCCATCACATAAGCCCCCCAGCTCGGGAAGAGTCGAAGAGACTTTGTGTCGAGTTGCTGGTCTGATCCGATGTCCTTTTTCGAGGGTTAGTGATGATGTAGGAGATTGTTTGTAGCCAAGACCTTTTACTCGGAAGAGTATCGCTGATGATGTGATAGCATTCCTCGTGCTCGGATAATGACACAAGAGTAACCCGATAGGGGATTCTTACACCTCTCTCATCGAGGTGTGCCGAGAGTGATATCATAAATCGGATCGTTATGTTCACCGGGGATGCTGTCGGAATGACAGCCTTAGTCAAGGTGTATTCCTCGATCCGCGATGTACTCGATCCACGATGTACTCGACTGATGGCCGAGTTATTAGGTAGCAATCCCCGTTTCCACCTGTGGCCTCGCCGATCTGGCCGGACAACCGTGAGATCGTGGGCAAGTGAGTAGGAACATGATCCGAAGAAAATGAATGGATTAAAGTAAGTTGTCGATGAGAGAGGTGAATACCAAATTTGATGTTGTTAGTTCCCTTGCAGGCAAGGAGACGATATCGGGCGTCATCTGGTGTCGGTACATGTGCCGGCCTATGTCGGCTTCGTATTTGTCTCCTTGCATCACATGCCCCCCACTCGGTAAAGCTTGAAGGGGCTTGTGCCGAGTTCATAAGAATTGAGACGCTCAATGTTGAAATCCGAGGCACCCTCGAACTCGGTATAGGGTTAAGCGCTCGGCGGGAGGTTTCCAAAGATATTGGTCGGTGACAATGATACTGGCTCTAAGGACTTGGTGTCCGTGGCTTCCCTGAGCAGCGAAAGATGTGGGCAGAGTGTGGCCACTCGAGACGGAGTCCTCAAACCCCGGCTGACTGAAACATGCCGACATGTGGAAGAACAATGTTGCCGAGCTAGAGAAATAAGTAGATAATGAAACCGAGAGATGAAGCTGAGAGATGAAGCCGAGAAATAAGCAGATGATGAAGCCGAGAAATAAGCAGATGATGAAGCCGAGAAATGAAGCAGATGATGAAGCCGAGATCAAGGGGAGATGATTTGGGTCTAGTATATGATGTTTTGAGCATGATTTAGACTCCCTTTTACTATGGATTTGGCTTATTTCTCTTGTAAATTTAGGACTTTTTGTATAGTTTTCAGAAAGTTAGGTAATTTAGAATCCTTTGAACGTTTTGATCTGTTTTGGGTTTGTTTCAGGTACTTTCGGAGCTTAAATGAAGAAAATAAATATGGAGCATGAAAGAGGATGAAAAGACCTTGAAAATGGCGCAAGAACGAAGCAAAACGGAGCCGGAATCAGTCCCACACGCCCAGGCGGGGAGCTCCCCACGCCCAGGCATGTCTGCAGCGAGAAATACACCAATCAGGTGCCTGGCACGCCCAGGCGTGAGGCCCTGGGCGCCCAGGCGCGCATAATACCAAAAAGTGACACTGTTCGCTATTTTGATCATAACTTGAGCTACGCTTATCCAAATGAGGCAATCTTGGTATCATTTTAAAGCTAAGGAAAAGATCTACACTTTTTCTAGAAATAGCCTTGCTCAAATTCGTCTAAATTGGGGGTCAAAATCAGTGCCAAAGTTTCTGTCAAACACAAATACGGGATTCTAGAAGGATTTTGATGATAAATTCTATTTGTAGATAATATTCTTAAAGATTAGATTATTCTAATAGGATATTATCATATCATATCAATTGGGATTAGTTGTAGACTTTAAATATAGGTTTTTCCTTTAGGTTTTGTAGACTTTTCAGAGCCAAATTAGAGATTAGATAAGAATTAGGATTAGAGGTTGTTCTGCAATTGAGAGCAAGGAGGCAAGGCACAAGGATTGAAGATCAACATTGTTGGAGGGATCCACTTGAAGATTGAAGATCTCTTGGGGGTAAATTAATTATTGTCTATGATTATTAGTTTATTTCATTCCTTCTTCTTCTTCTTCCAATATGTATAATTGAACCTCTTGTTAGGAATAGGGTGGATTTGTATGGATCTTAATTTGGTTGTTTATTTATGAATTAATGTTTTTTTCCTTTCAAATCAATTGCTTGGTTGTGTTTTAATTACAATTCATAGAATTCGCGACTTTATGTTTTGATTTGGTAATCTGAACCTTAATTGGAAAATTAGGATTAAGATTAGGCCTTTCAACCAAACAATATAATTATTCAATTCGTAGGAGTACTTTTGGGTAATTGTATAACTCTTATAAACTAAATCACTTAAGGAATTAAGGGGTAAAGTTTAGTAAGAAACATAATTGTTGGAGGGATCTAGCTTTTATTGTTTCTGGAGTTGTTGATTTATTGGAAAACATATGTTCATAATTAATAACCTGATCCTAAGAATGAAACCAAGTTCCTAACCTTTTCCATATTTGATTTTAATTCCTTTTTAGTTTCTGAATTGTTTCATACCTTAATTCTATATTCCTATCTCTTAAACTCTAAACCCATACAAGTTATACATAGTAATCGCAATTAGGTGAAAGAAATTAGAAACAATTTGCAATCCCCGAGTGGAAGGATAATTTTACTTACTCTTTATTACTTGTGCAATCGGTACACTTGCCGAATTGCCAACAAGTTTTTGGCGCCGTTGCCGGGGATTGAAATTCGATTCTAATTTTTTTTCGGTACCTTTTTGTAATTACTTGTGTAACTTGTCCCTTTTCATGTACAACTATAGTTTTAATGATGATTTTGATTGTGATAGATTTATTTCGGATCCTTATTCTCCGTACTATTATGCACAAAACATAAGTTATAGGAAAACTTCTTTAGAAATAGCTTTAGAGAAATTAGAAGCTATAACTAAGAAACCAATTTTTGTAGAGTCAATTCTTGTGGAGAAAGATCCATGGGAAATAGCTTTAGAGAAATGTGCTGAAAACATTAAAGAATTTATTGAAGAATTCAGAACCTATTACCCGATTCAAGGTTCCAATTCAATGAACCTTGAAATCAAAGTTGAAGACATTTCAAAGCCATTAGATGAAGAGTCACAAGCATCACCAACAATTTTTTACTCTCTTCAAAGAGAGGAAAAAGTGGTGGTGATGGATGTGACCAATGATGAAACCCCTATGGAGGAGCAAATAGAGAAAAATGTGCATAATGAGTTTGAGGAAGAGGACCGAAATAAAACTTTAGAAGGTTTGAATATGGTAGAAAAATTTGATCCACCCTTGCATGATGAATTTCTAGCAATTAAAATTTATACATTTCCAAAATAAAATAAATTAAACATAAATTAAAAAACCCTAGCAGCAGACCTCCCCTTTTTCTCCTCGCGGTGACTCCTTCGCCGCTGTAGCCATAATGGCCAAGAAAAAAGGGAGGCCTCCTTCTTCTCCTTCTTCGGCTGGTCAGAGTAAACAGAGTGATGTTGATCTGTTGGACTTCTCCAATATTGATGAGGATGACTTAGCGAAACTGGAAAACTTGAATGCCAAGCAATCGGAGGACCTGTTGAGAAGCCTGGATTTAATCAGATCAAAGATTAAAGGTAAAGCTTCAATGATACAGGGGAGTAATAAGGAAGATAAAATATCAGAAAAGGTAGCGTTTTCGCAACCAATGCCAAACCCTATGTTGCCTGCTAATGTGGGGAGGAAAGCATCAGTATGGGACTCATTTGATATTTCAAAATTAAGAAATGCTGGTGAAAAATTATTGTTTGTACAACCAGAATTGAAAGAGGGAGTCTCAGTGGGGAAGATAGTGACTGAAGATGTAGAGCAGGAGTTAAAATACTGGGAGAGTGCACTAACATGCTATGTGTTAGGTGCAAAACCACCATATTCAGTTATCAGTGGTTTCATCAAAAAGGCATGGGGGCAGTATGGTATAGACAAAATCCTAATGAATTGAGATGGGACTATAGTTGTGCAATTCAATTCTAAGGAAGCAAGGAACATTGTTCTAGAGATTGGAGTGTTTCATTTTGACAAGAAGCCCATGATTCTTGCTCCATGGACTGGGAGGACAATGTCAAAGACCTTCATTGATAGAGTACCTATATGGATTCAACTGCCTAATGTGAGTCCACGTTTCTGGGGGGCTGGGGCTCTCAGTAAAATAGCAAGTCTTGTTGGTAATCCTATTATGGTGGATAAGGTTACTCAAGAAAGAAATCGTATTAACTATGCAAGAATCTTAGTGGAGGTGGATCCAGCAGTTTTACCTGAAGAGGTCTTTTTTGAGGATGACTTTGGTAATGTAATTACTCAGGGGGTCACGTATGAGTGAAAGCCTGTGCTTTGTGCTAATTGCTCAATGTATGGTCATGATGCAAAAATGTGTAGGAGAAACGTGAAAAAACAGTGGGTTGAGAAGAGAAAACCATCAAGGGAGGAAATTGAAGCCATTGATGAGGGATTGAAATTGCAGGAATCGATTGATAAGGGTTTGATTCCAGAGGAGAATATGGAAAGGGCTATGGAGGCTTGTAATGAGGTAGTGCGGGGAAATCCTAAAGCCACTAATGCAATGGCTGAAGGGTATGTGTAGGGGCCTGGTTCAGAACCTAAGGGAACAGAAAGGATGGTGCAGGGATCTGATTCTATTAAGAATACTGAGATGGTGCACAAGGGTTCTGGTTCAATTGAGAGTATTTCTCCTCCTAATACTAAAGAAGACATTGACAATGGTGGGCAGTGGACTCTTGTTAAGACAAGAAGCAAGGCTCAACTGAGAGGTGAGGGAACTCACCTAAAGCTCCATGGTTAATATTGCATGTTGGAACATTAGAGGGCTTAATAGTCCCTCTAAGCAGAAGGAAGTGTTGAACTTCCATAAAAGGTATAAGGTTGGATTGCTAGGTGTGTTAGAAAATAAACTGAGGAGTAATGCTGTAGATTCTGTCATTCATAAGATTGCACCAGGGTGGGGTTTTTTCTCTGATACAGATGTTTGTCCCATTGGTAGAATCTTAATTCTATGGAGGAAGGATATGTTTGATGTACTTATAATGGCTAGGTATGGCTAATATACCCATTGTTTGGTGTCTGAAAAGGTTACTAAAAAATCTTTCTTTGTTACTTTTATTTATGCCTCTAATGATTATTTAGAGAGGAAGGAGTTTTGGGAGGTCATTAGAGGGGTTGAAAGGTTTGTTACACTGTCATGGCTGCTACTGTGTGACTTTAATTCAATGCTCAGTCCAAATGAGAAACTAGGTGGTTTGCCTCTTGTAGTGGTGCAGTATGAAGACCTGAGAGATTGCCTATGGTCATGTCAGCTAATGGACTTAAAAGCTAAAGGGCAGTATTTTACTTGGAGCAATAAGCAAGAGGGTGATAATAGATTTTTTTGCAAACTTGACAGGGCTGTGGTGAACCAGCTATGGATTCCTGAATGGCCAAATTCAGAGGCAAATTTTTTGAATCCTGGGTTGTCTGATCATTCACCTATTGTGATTGATTGGAATCAAAATAAGGTGATCAGGAAGCCTAGTTTTAAATTTTTTAATATGTGGACAAATGATGAGAGGTTTCTATCAATAGTGGCAGCAGATTGGTCAAAGGATTTCAGTGGGGGTAAAATGGTGCAAATTATTGAAAAATTGAACTTCCTAAGAAAAGACTTCAGCAATTTGAACAAGAATAGCTATGCTGATATAGTGAAGCAAGAACAAGAGTTGATGGGGAAATTGGAGACTATTCAATCTATGTTGAGTTCTGATCTTACTAATGTTACTCTCCAGCAGAATGAGAAGGAAGTGTTGGGTCTCCATAGGAAGGCTAGCAAGGCTGCAACATCCTTTCTCCAACAAAAAGCTAAACTCAGTTGGATTAAGGATGGAGATAAAAACTCAGCTATGTTCCATCAAGCTATCAAACAGAGAGCCTACAGGAATCACATCATATCTATAGAAGATGAAGCAGGTAATTGTATTACTGGTCATTCAGGTATTGTGGAGTTGTTTACTGATTATTATAAGAGGCTGTTTTCCAGAAGGCAAAATTATATATGGAAAGAAGGGGTGGTTGAAAGAGGGCCTCTGCTAAGTCCAGAGCAGCAATTATCTCTGCTTAGGCCATTCACTGATGAGGAGATTAAAGAGGTTTGTTTCTCTATTCATAATGATAAATCTCCTGGGCCTGATGGGTATGGAGCTGGTTTTTTCAAAGCAGCTTGGAATATTGTGGGTAATGACTGTATATGGGCAATTAAAGATTTTTTTAGCCATTCTATTTTGCCTAATAGCCTAAATTCTACCAACCTGATTATGATTCCTAAAGTGGAAAGCCTTTCTATGGTGAAAGATTTTAGACCTATTGCCTGTTGCAACTACCTGTATAAATGTATTTCTAAGCTTATCTGTGCTAGAATGAGTATTGTGCTGCCTAGTATTATTCATGAGAATCAAACTGCTTTCATCAAGGAGAGAAATATTGTCCATAATATCCTAATCACACAAGAGCTCTTAAGACTTTATGGGAGGAAGAACAACTCACCTAGATGTCTAATGAAAATTGACATTAGGAAAGCTTATGACACTCTTGATTGGTCTTTTATTGAGGATATGCTTATTGCTTCTAAGTTTCCAGTTCAGTTCAGGAATTGGATTATGTGTTGCATTTCTACTGCCTCATTTTCTGTGTGCATTAATGGTCAGAATTCTACTGTGTTCAGAGGATCTTGAGGGTTGAGACAAGGGGATCCTATGTCTCCCCTTATTTTTGTATTAGCTATGGAGGTTCTGACTAGGGGTTTGCTTGGTGCTGCTGAAAACAGGAATTTTAGATATCACCCTTTATGTAAAGACCAGAAACTAATCAGCTTGGCTTTTGCTGATGACTTAATGGTTTTTTTGTAAAGGGCATCCAGCTAGTGTGAGTATTTTGTTTACAGCCCTTCAGGAGTTTGGTAATAGTTCTGGACTTCAGCCTAGTTTTGAAAAGTCTCAGATCTTTATGGCTGGTGTTAATGAAATGAGAAAGGAGGCTATTCTTAACATAACAGGGTTTCAAAAGGGATGCTTCCCATTCAGGTATCTTGGAGTGCCTATGTCTTCTAGGAAGTGGTCTAAAGCTACTTGCTCAATATTAATAGACAAAATTAGCAGCAGAATCAATTCATGGAAGTCAAGAAACCTTTCATACCAGGCTAGATGTGTTTTGATAAACTCTGTTATTATGCCTATTCATGTCTACTGGGCCTTATTTTTATCATTCCTAAGGCAGTGCTAAAGGGTGTTGAGAGAAAATGCAGAGAATTTTTGTGGGGAATGGACTCTAATGGCCATTATCATGCTGCAGTGGCATGGGATACAGTGTGCAAGACTAAGAAGAATGGAGGTCTAGGGTTTAAAAACTCTATCATCTGGAATGTTGCTGCTATGGGGAAACAAGTTTGGCATATAGATTCTAAAAAAGATTGCTTATGGGTTAAGTGGATAAGCTCCATATACTTGAAAGAGTGTGATTTTTGGCATGTTGAAGTAAGACAGGGAGACAGTTGGCACTGGAAGCAAATTATCAAGGCTAGAGACAAACTAATTAATGGCTATTCAGGTGATATCTGGAACTTAACTGCTAATGGGGAGTATACCATTTCTACTGGTTATTCGTTCCTATTAGGTGCTCATCTACCTTTTCCTCTTCATAAATTCATTTGGAACCCTACTTCTATCCCTAAACATTCGTTCATTGTTTGGTTGGGAATTCATAATAAATTGAAGACAAGAGATCGATTGCATGTTCAGATTCAAACCTGTCTCTTGTGTGGTTCTGAGGATGAATCGAGGAACCGTCTTTTGTTTGAGTGTTCGTGGTCTAGAGCTCTCCTGGAGGAGGTGTGCCTTTGGATTGGAATTTCAACTTGGCCCTACAAATATTCAAACTGGGTTAGATGGATTCAATTCGCGTTCAAAGAGAAACAAAGAAGAAATTGTGTGTTTACCTGCTTTGCAGCCATCATCTATTACATCTGGAGTAAACAGAATCGAAGATTCTTCACGGGTGTGGCGAGATCTGCAGCGGTGGTTTTCGGTGGTCTGAAGCGCGAGGTGGCCATCAAGTTGGTGACTTCATTTTCGCAGCTTCGGTTTGGGCATGACAGAGCTTTTGTGGACAGGATCTTAGCTGAACTCTAGATTGCATTATCCTAAGGCTAGGTGTTGGTGCTTCATGAAAACCCCATTGTCTCCTCTTCTCTTCAAGAGGCAAGGGGGAGTACTTTGGTTTTAATTAGGGAAAGGATTTAATGATAGTAATAGGGTTATAATTAGATGTATTTTATATGTGTATGTTTGATTTGTATGTTGATATTGTTATGATTGAGAATAAAAGTGTGTGTAATGAACTTAGGGTTTTATGCTAGAAATGAATTAATATTATTGTTATGGAACTTAATGATTGAACGAATGATATGGTTATAGTAATTATTGTTGAATTATTTGATTGTTATATATATATATATAGTATGGCCAAAAGTCCTAAGCTAGAGAACCCAACCAATTGGAAATAAAGTATTAAAGGTTTGACTAACGAAAGCTACATAAAATGAATTAGAAACACGTGCATTAAGGAGTAAGGTAGACCTTAGGTGTACGGGGAAAAACATACGTCATTTACGATTGATGAGGGCAAAAGTAAATCATTGGAATTACTATGGAGAACTTTGATCCTGCAAAGGACACGGGCTTGCTTCCCGCGTTGGGGATTGGTTCTATGCAAACCGTAGTAATTCTATTACTTTGGCTCGTTTTGGCCAATCGAGGGTGATTTCTGCTAAATCCAATTTGGGCGAATCAATCCAAATCGTATGACGAACCCTATAGGGGTGAAGTACTGTGCAAGCTAGCATGACGAACCCTATAGGGGTGAAGTGCGGTACGACGAACCCTAAAGGGGCGAAGTACTTAGGTAGAGAAATGCTTACTCTTGGTCGGTTTTTCCCCAGAGTGAAGGGTGAAGTGTGGTGAGGAATTGTTAAAGTGTTATTGATATGGGAAATGGAGAAGTGCATTCATTGTTATAGTGGGTTTAATTCTCTGAATCCAATGATAGTGTTACAGTGAATAAAGTAAAATAGTAAAGTGTTACATTGGATTCAGGAATTAAATCATAATGGTATAAAGTGCATATCATATTCATATGTTTGAGCATAAAAGCATTGGTATGTATTGGTGTTGTATAAGGAAGTGTGTATGCATAGAGTAAGGGAATAGCTAAATGACTAGGAATAGGATAAATGAATATTGTTATATGTGTGTGGGTATGTCTAGTTATACTTTATTACTGTTGTTTAAGTGTTTTCCTTAATTATTATTCAAATTACTCACCCCTTAAGTTGACCATTTTAGGTACCAGTGGAAAAGAAGTACATTGCTCTGGCGTCGAGAAAGTATACTCTCATACAATGAGAGTGTATTATTTGGTGAGACCTTGGTGGTCTTATTATTATTGCAATCATTGTTAGGATAATGTAACGCAAAATGTTTAATTAATTAAAGTTGTTTTAACTGTTAACTTTTTATTGTAAGTTAAGGATACTTCTATTTTTGTAAAAAGACTTTGTAAGAACATTTCTTTTGATTAAATGTATTGGTGGTTGTGTAGGATACAAAAATATCTTTTTCCATATTATTTTAAAGTAAGTCACAACCACCTACAATGTAATTACAATTTTGTTTTAAATAAACTGATCTGGACTGACAGGTACAAAGTTAACTTGGGGAAAGTCCATATTTTAAAGTAAACTCCGCCAAAATTTTTATAAAAACCCCAAGTATTTTCCAATGAAATCATCAACCTAAAGTAATATAATTTAAGTATAAAAGTTAGGATGTTACAAGGATATCAATAGTAAACCATGTGTAGGAGTTAAGATAAATGTTTTAGAGTTAGAAACACTTAATATATGAAAATTAGGAAGGGTGATCGATTACCTTGTGGAGATAATCAATTACCATCTTTCTGTGAGAAACCCTAAAATTGAATTAATTGAAATCAACCTCTATTAAGCATCAAAATTATTTCCCTAACTCACTTAGGCCTAAAACCGAAACATACATAGAGCATTAAGTTGGATTTTTTTGTCAAATAAATCAACAAATCAACATGCGTAAAGAAATAGCCACAAAATCAATTTCATTTCTTCAAGTACTCACCCAAACCTAACCAAATAAAAGGAACCAAAAATCATTTAACCACCCTTGCATGCATGGCCAAATCTCCTTATCAATGAACACAAAATTCCAATTCAAATTAGCACATGCATGCATACTTAGACAAAGCCATATAGCATCAAAAATAGCCAAACCAAAACAAAATCAATCCTTTAATTTATTTCTCCTCAAGAAACCGAAAATAAGCCAAGAAATTAACAAAGTTTCATCAATTCTTAACATGCATCAAAAACCAAAAATCACTTTTCGCATTTTCTTGCTTAGGTCGAATTACTCTTAACAAAAAGGATGAAACTTTTGCAAAATAAAATCAACACACAACATGCATCAAAGATTTATTTAAAAAAATCCATTTTATTTTCCCAAACACATTCAAAAACCGAAACCATTCATAGAAATAAGAATCATGTGCACAATGTAGCAGCCCAGCCCCAGCTAGTCGTACGGTACTGGGCACTGGGACCCAGCGCACCGCCACGTGGATATTGTCTGCTTTGGGCATCCTTCACCCTCACAGTTTTGCTCTTGATCTCACACTAACAGTGAGCCCCAAAACGCGTCCACGTGAGGTAAGGTATCCACACCCTATATAAGGCATGCTTCGTTCTCCTTACCAGCCGATGTGGGACTAAGGCTTCACCTTACATCCCCCCTTGGAGGCCCAACGCCCCCGTTTGCACACTGACCTGGCCTTGGCTTTGATACCAAATGTAACAGCCAAGCCCCAGCCAGCCATACGGTACTGGGCACTGGGGCCCAGGGCACCGCCACGTGGATATTGTCCGCTTTGGGCATCCTTCACCCTCACGGTTTTGCTCTTGGTCTCACACTAACAGTGAGCCCCAAAACGCGTCCACGTGAGGTAAGGTATCCACACCCTATATGAGGCATGCTTCGTTCTCCTTACCAGCCGATGTGGGACTAAGGCTTCACCTTACATCCCTTTGATTTAGGGACATTCCCAAAATACTCATTTCCTGAATAACCTGCATAAAACTTGTGTATAAACGCATTAGGCCGACAGGACCCAAAAATATAATTTCGTTCAGTCTTTACAACATTTCCAGAAAATATAAGCAAATCCTCAAATAACTTAGATTTTCAAAAGGTAATACAAATAAAAATGCATCAGCAACCCCAAAATAAAACCCCTGACGATTACATGGTCGCCCAATTACTAACTATAATCCACGGTGTGGAATGTATTCCTACTCGACCATGACTTGAGTAAGCTCCGCTTCTGTACCTGCAAAAATATAGCAAGAAGGGTAGCATTACACAGGACTTGGGAAAATAGCTTCTAAGAAGCATAGCCATAAACTAAGCCCTAATTACTCACTAACATCCCGACAACCATACATACATTCTTATGCAATCACATTCAAATTCCATTTCCATTAGCATTAACATTTTCATTATCCATTTCCTTTTCCTTTTTACTTTCCATTTCCATTTTCATTAACATTTACATTTTCAGTATCCATTTTCCTTTTCAATTTTCCATGTATGTAACCTCAAGTCAGAGATCTACACACAAACTCAGCTTGCAGTGTATGCAACCTCAGGTCAGAGATCTGCATACACACTATACCATTTACCCTTATTCCTTTTTAAAGTACACCACTAGGATTTTGAGTACCCGCTAGGTAATTGGAACACCTGTCTAGGAACTTTTGGCACCTGCCCAGGACTTTGCACCCATCCAGACCATAACCTGTAGGACTATGTACACTTTACCATTCCATCATTTATTCCAATTATTTGGCGTGGAAACTGATCTTGTTGGTCACCCGGCGCCTACAGGGCGGTTTGGCCTGATGGCTAATTGGCCTGGCAGGTAATTGGCCCTAACAGGTAATTGGAACACCTAGCCGGGTACCTAGTGTTTCGGGCCCCACTGATCAGTCTTCACTTCAAGTTTCCAGTTACATTTCCAATTCTTTCCTTTACCATTTTCATATTCATTTTCACAACCAAAATTCCAACAACAAATATATATATATCACCTATTTCCAAATAACAACAGCTATATCTAGCACCCATAATCTATATTAATACATTGCCAGTAAACACACTCATCCTTAAATAACCAAATAATAATTCAACTAATCACAAATATGCACCTTTAACATTTAATCACATATACACCCAATTAGCATATAATCACAACTTGCACGTTTAGCATTTAGTTTGCATAATCAATTCTCACAAATATCAGACATTTGATTCGACATACTTAGGTATACCTCAGAGTGCTATAATAGAAGTCAGCTCCCTAGGGTTCTTCACTTCCTACTTTAATAACATATAAAAAGAGCTTATTCTAAACCCTCCAATTAATATAAAATCAACTATCCTATAGTTCATTCTCCAAAAATTTATTGTCTACACCTAGCTATCACTATAACATCCTTAGAATCTATGTCCCAAATAAAGGTAATACAACCCCTCTTACCTTCCTAATGGGAGATGATGATGACCCACAAATCCTAGCACTTGAACCTTAACCTTTGCTCCTTACTACTGTAACCACTTTGGCCCTTGGATTTCCTCGATTTAATCTCCTACTCCTTGTCCTTGAGGGTGAGATTTAGGTGTATCACTCTCCCTAGTTGCTAAGTTTGCAAAACCATGGAGATTGAGAGGAAGAGGGGTCACGAATTTGATGGAGAGGGGATGAAGGATTTGGTTGGCCAATTTCTTGCTTGATCTATGATGGGGATAATAGGTGGATTGATTTTTGTGGCTTGATTTTAGGTGCTTATGTGATGTTTTCCATAGCTAGGGAACTCAACAAAAAAAAACAATAGAGAAGAGGGAGGAGGGGGGGTCGAATTCTTGAGGGAGTATAGGGAGTGATTTATGAACCCATTATATTGTATAGAAAATGATGGGGATGATAATTATGAGGTTTATGAGATTTGATATTGCTGTTGGTGGGGGGATGGCTTTGTTTTTGTTTTTATCTTGCTTCTTGCCAAGAGGGAATAGGTCGTGTGGCTAAGATTGCTTGACTTGGTCCCCAAGTCCCGATCCAATGGCTGATAATGCATCAGCAGACCTCGCGCGCCTGGGCGCGGGTTCGCGCGCTTGAGCGCGGGTTACGCACCAGCTAGGCCTCTGGTGCGGGGTGCGTGCAACTCGTGCAGGGCTGGGGGGAAAAACTGGCACGCCATTTTCTGAGCTGGTGCGCGCAGGACGCACCTGGGCGCACGGGAGGACACGCTTGAGCGCAGAACTCCCTGGAGCACCACTAAATTTTTACACTGGCGCGCGTGGGCATGCACCAGTGATTCAAACTTCAAACTTCAAATCGCTAAATCTTTTTCGCTAACCGTTGGATCTTGCTCAAAATTTGAGGCAAGCTTCCTAAGACCCTTAACTTCACATCCAACGGTGGGAGTTGAGTTTGGAGCTATGGACCTTCTACTTCTAATTTTCTAAAGTCCTAAGCTCTTAATTCTCAAATAACTCTTCAAAATTCTTAATTTTAACCTAACATGCCCATTCCTCATCACATCTAAACCTATTACCACACTAATTATGCTTGAAAATAAATTAGGGATGTTACACACAAAATATACATAAAAACCGAAATACACACTAAACCATTTTGCATGTCCTTTTCTCATTTTCAATGTTCAATCTTTATTCATTAGCATTTGAAAAATAAAGATCAATAACAAAAATCAATTCCTCTACTTATTTTCACAAGGAAACCGAAAAATAGGACAAGAAAATAACAAAGATTTATCAACAAACCACATGCACCAAAACAAAAATCATTTCCCCTTCCTTGGTCTTGGCTGAAACATACATAAAATTTTGGGTTTGATTTTTTTACAAAACACATTAACAACCCAACATGCATCAAAGAACAACTTCAAAAAAATCAATTTCATTTTCTAAATACATGCATAAAACCGAAATATACCAAAGAAATAAAAATCCTTCACACAAAATTATTACAAAGACCGAATTACCCCTCAATCCTTTTTGCATGTTCATTCTTCAAGTTAAAGCTTCAATCTTTATTCAAGAGCAATTGGAAAATATAGTGCATCATCAAGTATCAACATGCAAGAGCTCATTTTTTAACAAATCAATAGCTTTCCAACAAATACACATATAAAACCGAAAATAAATATAAGGATAGAAATTAAGTGAAGTAAAACTAGCTAGATCAAGCTTTGGAGGAGCAAAAAAATCAAGACCTCCTTGCTCCCTCCTCATGCTCACGGGTTCCATTAGCCAATGGGGTAAGGTTTTGGATTCTTGATTTTCAATGGGTGAGAGTGTTTATGTATGTATGTAGGTATGTGAAAAAGGAATGAAAATGGCAAGGAAGAACTTCGATGAAGATCTTACTCCCTCCCATGAGCTACGACTCTCCTTCTCTCTCACTTCCTATCTTCTCTTTTTTTTTGGTCTAAAATGAATAAGTGTAAGTATATGAGAATGGGTGGGGTGAGGTATTTATAATGGGTAGCTTTAGGTTGGGTTCTATGTCTTAAAATGGGGGTTCAAATAAATCAAGAGTCTTCCCCCATACTCCTCTTTGCTCCCCACGGTTTTGGCTTAGAAATGGGGTAGGTGCTTTGCAACTTTTTACTTTATAATTATGAGTATTAGTTTGATAGTGTATAGGTGGGTTTAAATAAAATAGTGTTGGAAAGAGTAGGGAAAAAGACAAAGGCATGCATTGGCCCAAAACTCATTTAGGATTGGGTCATTAATTACATGTCCACTATGGGGTACATATAGGGTGGCTATACTTTAATTAGGGTGAGTTGTATTTAATTGGGTTACCCTATGGTCTTGTGCACTCTTAAATGAATGTCTAACAATTCAAAATTCAAAATGCATAAAATACATACTACAACCGTACAACATTTGCACACAGAAGAAAATAATATTTTTCAATCACAGTAAATAACATTTAAAATCATATTTCAATTTTTCTAAAAATAAAACATCATAATTTTCCCAAAAATAATAAAAATTCCGTGGACTACAAAAATAAATTCCAAACTGTACAGAAATAAATTCTACATTTCAGTACGATCTTTTTGACTATAAATTCGTCAGATTCTGATTTATCAGTCAAAAGTTATGAATTTTCAAAGTTACTAAATCAAAGAAATCCATAAATAACAATTTCTCCAAGCATAGAATAACTTATTACTATAAAATAATTTCTTTAAATCAATAAAACTCAAGAATTAAATATTTAATCAATTTAAAATAATTTCCTCATTTTCATGTATTATTATAAATCAAATAATATTTTATTTGAATTTAAAAAGAATCGACCAATCAGAAATTTCAAAAAAAAATCAATTTATTAAAATGGGGAAAATACTGGTATTACAACCTTATCTCTCCAAAACATGAGCATCCAAGCCAACGCCGCCTTCCATTGATCGACGAGCATGCTTTTCGTGATATTGTTGGTGTCCATGTCCTCATCACGGTGCTGCCACTATTGCGATTAAAGAGTTACAGCAACACAAAAGCCATAAATCACCACTGTTTCTGCCAGGAAAAAAAAGTGAAACTAGGACAAATAACAAAAAATAGGATTGGGTTCGTAAACTTAGTGAAATCAATGATCTCTTTTATTTATGCTAGAAGAGATAGTACAAGAGATGGGAGGTGTTTGTTACAAGAGAAGTACAATGGGCTAAAACAATGAGAATTTATAGGAAGCCTTTGTACTTATCACCCTCAAGCTCTCCATACCGTCTTCTCTCTGTTATGTCGTTGTGTTTCTGGTGTCGTTGTTGTATCAGTTATGGTGGTAAGTAGCTATGGGTTTGTCTTGCCTTCTTCTTTGGATCCCGTTTTTATACTTGTTATCTGGCTTGGCCTCCACGTTCTTTCATCCTTCAATCCAGTGGTCTTTGCCTAGATGCTCATCTTGTCCACTGTTGCTGCCTTAAGCAAGGTGCTTAAGCTGCCTTCCTTATTTGTCTTAGAGTACAATGGTGGAAATTACCATTTATGGTATTCTGAATGACTAGCGTGATGCATTGTTGGGCCCGATACTGTAACGTATGGGAAAAGGGAATTTATGGGGAATCCCCATTCTGCTTAGCTAGGACGCTTAGGCATGGGGACGCCTTTCCTCTTCTGGCTTGATCATGTAGAAGGGCCTCCTTCTGAACTTTTGGGCCTGTACCCCATTGGGCCATTCTCCGATTCTTTTTATTCTTTTTCCTTTATGGATCACAATCCATAAAAATTATTTTTTGTCCTAAACAACCACCATGACAACGATGCACCGATTTGAACATGTGATGATGCCAATGGTATTTTGCCACCATTCACCCCGCTTCGTGTTGCGTCCATGACGACGCTGTTCACACTGAGGTGACCGTGATGACCGCGCATCTGAAAATATAAATATCATTCTGCCTCTGTCATCGCTGTCCAAGGAGACAAGTTCTTCACCAACAACAACAACACAACGCATTCAATTTCAAAGATACATAATGTCATTCTACCTCTGATCTAGATGTCGCCGTCACACCTCTAGGTGCCACCGCCACGAGTGGTGGTGTTGTGAACAGAGAAAAGACTCGCGGCCAATGAGTGCGAAAATCGCACCTTACTATCTGGATCACAGGTTCATACTCCATGAGGCGAATGACTCGCATTTTGTGCGACGTTGTAGTCACTACCGACAATCTGGCACCTGCACAATCTTCACTCTGAAATCACGTTGTTGTTGCCGCTTCTCTACATAACCAGAGTTCAGAGACCAGTGTTTTGATTTCAGAAACAAAGAAAAGGGTATGGGCCTGTGACTAAGCCCATTCTAGAAAGAAAAAAAGTGATAATGGGCCCATTTGCACCAAAAATCAGGCCTAATAGAGCAACTGAAGCATGGATCAAAACATAGCCTAATACTTTAGATGGAAGACAGAAGGAATTTATTTTCAATTATACCCATTTATATTATTTAAATAATAATTTGAATAGATTTAATAGTCACATAGATCCTCGAAAGACACTTGTGGAATCAGTTAGGTCCATGAAAGATTTGTGGAATCTCTTAAACCCCCCAAAGATCATTTAGGAATCAGTTATATATTTAGGTCCTTGAAAGATTTGTGGAATCTCTTAAACCCACCAAAGATCAATTTGGCATCACGTTAGTCCCCCCATGAAGGACCTAACGAAATCCTACTTGGCATGTTAAATGCTTTGTTGGCCCAAACGTGACACCTTCTTAACATTCCAACATGACATTGGGGCCAACAAAGCATTTAAAGTGCCATGTAGGATTCCGTCAGGTCTCTCCTTACGAAATTGGATGGGGGGACTAACGTGACGCCAAATTGATCTTTGGGAGTTTAAGAGATTCCACAAATTTTTCAGGGACCTAATTGATTCCAAGGGTATCTTTCGAGGACCTATGTGACTATTAACTCAATTTGATTACTATCTCATTGAGACAAGAACAAAAAAAACGTACGCATATGTTTAGTGCTTAAGTTAATTGCATATACGTATTATTTTGAGTCACATGACTGTTAATGTTGTACTGTAACTGATATTTCCAAATTCCAATCATCTTCAAGTCAAATAGCCATTTCCTTAAGACAGTTATCATTTCAATGATGCCATCAAAGTTGTACCAACTTGAAAGCTCCAAACAAGTAAAAAAAATATAGATATGGAGGAGGCCTAAAACAGGTCCCCCATTAAAAAAAAGAAAGAGGAAGGTGGGCCAGCAAGAAGCCTACTCCGTAAAAAAAATGAAGGAGAAAAAAAAAGAAGAAGAAGAAGGAGGAAGGAAGAACGACGAGTTGATCAAAACTTATCAAAACCACCTAACTCTGACATTTTCTTCAATATTCAAGATGTTTTCAAAGGTGAGGAACACCTTGCTATATTCATTTATCCAGACTCATTTGTTGACAGTGAGGAACCTTGTGTCGAGTTTCCCTATTTGTTTAGGGGTTCAGAACAAGAAGAACTTCATGTTGAATTCTCCTTCCTAGACTCTTGCTAAGCATGAGGAATCCTCAATCGGGCTTCCCCCTTAGGTCTTGTATTCGGAGAGCAAGGAATCCTCACGCTAGATTTTTCTCTTCGAACTCACTAAATAACTTGAGAAACCTTACACTGAGTTCCCCACTTCAATCTCTGGTTCTGGATAGGGAGAATATTGTATTGTTTTCCCTCTTTTGAAATCAATTGTAAGATTTGAAGAATCTCTTCGGGATTAAGGATTCGGTTTAACGGCCTAACGACCACTTTCCCAAGCGTACCGATATGTTAGGTAGAGGGCCCATTAACGGTCTACACCTGCACCAATATAGCGATATCACAGATCAAGAGGCTACTAATGGCCCAATACTTTTGTTTAAGTTTTAAATGAAAAGAATTTACAGAAGTATAAAGTGTTTTTCCTCATTTTAAAGAAGATACAAATTCTTGAAAATTCTTTTATCACCAAGTACCAAACTTTTTTTCACAGAAGTTGGTACTTCATTGTTTTCTACTGAAATGTGGAAGTGGGAAAATGTGAAATGAAGGTAGCAAGGTGAGTTAAAGGTACTGCAGCTATCCTAGAGTTAAAGTCTAGTTTAGAACCTAAACCAAGGTAATGGATGTTATCCCTTGTTCCTTCAGATTCATTTAGAACTCCAAGGAATTTGTTGTATTTATTAAACAAACTGTATTCCGGAAGTGCAAACCATTTTCAAACCATTAATAACTCTTCCATGGAATGTAGTTTGTGAATGTTAAAGTTCTAGTCTTAACATCCATTATAAAAGTCGTAGCACCAAAGTCTAGTTAGTAATAGGGAAGTCTCAACTAGGATTTGGGGGCAAGTCTTAGTTGCGCGATCTTTAAGCCTGAGGGACCAATTAAGAAACCTTAAACCTTAGGGAGAATAGTAAGTGTAGTGCTAGTTGAAGTCTTGTCTATTAGAAATTTATTTTAGATTGAGTGTAGAACCCCCATAGTTTTTCATTCATAGATTGGACGTTAGAAGTTAGGTTCGATTTGATTGAGTCCTAGAGTTTCATGCATAGGTGTGTAGGCATATAGATGTGCATATAGGAAGCGAGTTTTAAATGTTTTCGAACGACGGAATTTTATATATATGTATTTACGATTTTTAAACTTATTAGGACTATATGATAAGTCCAACTATTTTCATGAACCTTTTCTAGTAATTTTGAGAAGTTCTCAAATTCCAAATATTTTCAAGTACTTTGTATAATATTTCAAATTGATTTATGACAAAGATTATTCTTCCACCTCCTATTGAAAGTGATTTTAAAAGATTACTATATTGGTTCCTACCAACTAATTATCGAATCAAATTTTTCAAAGTTAATTGCCTTGTGTTTCCTCACATGGTAATTTAGAATTTCTATCTTTCCCTAGTATAACTATATTTTTCAAAGTAACCTTTTCTAAGGAAAACCTTACAAGTGACAAACTTGTAAGGGGAACGACAACTTATTTTATATACATACGATTGAAGTGTATATAGTTATGTAATATCTTCAATTTATTTTATCAACCTCTATTAGATTAATTTCCAAAGGATAGCCCCTATGTTTATTTTCCTCAAAACCTTTATATTTCAACCCTATTTATAGCCAAGGTACCTCCCAACTTTAACTTTCATGAGGTTTCCTTTATTTTATACTCCCTCCGTCCCTAATTATAAAGCCCTCTTGACACTTTTATTTTGTCCCTATTTATAAGGCCCTTTACCAATTTTCAATGAGCATTAATTATTTTTTTCCACAAACACCCCTATTTATTTAACACTTTTTAGATTCCCAATAATATTAATAGGGGTAATTTTGAAAATACATATCAAAAGTTCACTGTCACACCCCGATTTGACAACTTGAAAATATAATTTCTTTAATTAATATGGTGAAAATTTGGGCCAATTTTTTTTTTTTTTTGAAACATGACATGGATATGAGAATCTCCAAGTTCCAAAATCTTTCGTCAAATAATTTGCAACATAAATTGGATTCTCATATCTCATGTTATACTTCAAGCTCCAAACCGAGATGTTACGAAACATCGCACTTTGAAACTCGTTTTCACAATCACATTTAGAAAGCCCATCTCATTTATGTCTAACCGGAAAACTTAATATTGATTGTCCAGCTTTTTAAAACATCTTTCGGGTGCACATGTGGATACAGCTAATGATGTCTAAGTACCTGGTAAGGGAGTACAATACTTGGACATAGACACTGTAACAGCAGGCTTCCGCTAACGTGATGCTCCTCAGCAAGTTGAATCATCCACCATCGAATCCTCGAGTCGAGCTGAGCCTTCTTCTTCTTTGAGACTCCATCACGGTCGTGTCTTCGTAGCCCAACGCTTGAAGCACCGACTCTCAAGGAAATCTACTTACTCTGTCACCTGTGGACATCGACCCCGAAGTCCACAGGGAAGGGAAAGACAGAGAGAGTAAGCATTCCGAACGACGTATCGTCGACGGTGTGGGTTTACGATAGGCAAAGTATTAAGACAATGCAAGCACACAACAATACACATTCGCAACACAACCATACAACAAATAATTATGCAGGATTCACGAGGATGCGATGCAAGCGTCGCATTAACTAACTCTTTATCTTTCACTTAAGGGAATCCTTTTAATTAGTCAGCTCGCAAGGTAGAATCTCTCAGCATGCGTATTATCGATCACTAAGTCTTTTCCTTGAGGGAATCATTTCATCCATTCACCTCACAAATTCTATTCTCTTTGTCAGCTCGTCTCGCAAAGTCAAAGTCTCTTTATCCACGTATCTCGAGTCCACAATATCGTAATTCAGGCCTTATGGTTTTGGATTCAGGTCTACATCTCCTCGTATTCCATCCACCTAGTCGGAAGCAATCAGAAGTACAGGATCTCTACCACTCCGGCTTCAAGAGACTACGCCAAAATATAATATTAAATGCCCGGGAAAAATAATGTCATGACAAAGGGGCGTCAACCTCCACCGAGTTCAAGCATCCCTCTTCTGATCCTGATTTAGTCAAGGGGCGTCAGTCATCTGTCTAGTGATCATGCAGTACTTCAACTACGACACTGGACTACTCACCCCTACCCGGGATGGTCAACCCAGGTCCCCTGTAGCTTTTCCCGCCTAGACAGACTCCTCTTCAGGCTTCTTGACGAGTCACCGTCATTGCCTTCCCCTATCCCAATCATCAAGTGATTACCACGCAGGTAAACACCGTATCTTCCTCTCCACTACTTCGGGTAAGGGTTTTAGAACGAAAAGGTTCTATTCGATTTGTCCTACTGTCGACCCATCCTAAGTCTCCTCCGTCATATAGCACCAACCATATGCGGGTTGCCTCTGATGGGACTCGACTACTATGTTTGATGAGCTCCGACCCATCCAAAATCACATTCGACACATAGCTCCGACCATGTGCAGGATATCAGCAGCTGTTCTGACGGGCTTTGACCCACTCAGAAGCATTCTCAACATATGGCTACGACCATATGGAGCACATTCAACATATGGCTACACCCATATGAAAGCATCATCATCACATGGCTACGACCACGTGGAAACATTCTCGACACATGGCTACGACCACGTGGAGACCATATCAACACATGGCTACGACCATGAGGAAACCACATCGACACATGGCTACGACCATGTGGAAACCATCTTTGTAGACACTCAGTCATTGCGTCCATGTTCACAACATCGTCGTCATAATCACGTTGTCAGCTCGATCCACGTACTCGGCGTGTCAGCATCATCCGGTTCCACCGCGTGTTCCTTCCCTTAGAGTCTTACTCTAATCGTCAGGGGAATTCTTAAAGTTTTTCTATGTCTTTCTATTCTTATCTTATAACGCGGGATGATGCAACATGCATATGCAATGATAATATAAACAACATTATATCTCAACATACACAAGCATATCAATCAATCAATACCATGCAATGGTATAGGTCTGAGTCTTCGTATACCTCGATACAAGCAATCACACAATTTATCGGGTATACTACTAGCTTCGATAGACCTTTACTCCGACTTTGAGAGAGTACGGAGTGTCCTAATAGATCACCTAAATACCACGGTGTCTTAGGGAAGCTTCTCTCTCACCTCAACTCCAGCAAATACCTCGTCCGAAATCGTTGCAGGTCCTCCCAACTGTCAGCTGCTCCAGCTTCTTGACTTATACGCACCTTATACTAGATAGGAGACACTAACGTTACTAGTCCATCCAAATGATCGTCATACTTAAAATCAAAGCGCGTTTTCTAAAACTCCTTTCACTTCTTGCCGGAAAATTGTAAAACGTCGAGATTTTCTAAAAACCAAAACCCAACTTTCACTATACTTTAAATACTTTGAAATCACTATAAGAAATCAATGAAATCAATTTAAATAAATGGATCGGTTGCTGGTCCGTCCTGGACAGCAGCTCGCTCGATCCCGAAAACATCGAAAAATGTCATTTTTGAAATCCAACTTCGTCTTATATTAAATACTCATAAAAACTCAACTTCAAGGCACTTTGAAAACATTTTTAAATAAGAAATACAAGTTAGAAAAACTCTGGGCAGCATCATATGCTAAGTCCCAAGTTGACTTTCCGTTGTTCGAAACCAATTTAACTCCATAGATAAACCAAGTATTTTGAAAGCAATTAAATAAACACTTTGGTCAACAATTTCTCAACCAAATAAAGTAATAAAACATATAGGCACACACAAATGAAATCATACTCATGCAAACACTTTAAATAAATGAATTGGTTGTTGATCCATTCCGGACAGCCATAACCAAGGTTCGAAAACATCGAAAAATTGTTCTTTAATCTATTTAATGTTCCATGTTAAATTCAGTATCTGAAAATGATTTCTTTTCAAACATAACACTTAAACAAAGAAGTTCAATTATCATGAATCATCTAAAACAAATCATTTTGGCACGTAACACATAGCACATTTTTCAAATCATAATTTCAAACTAATACCCTAGACCGAAACACCGTAAACAATCAATCTTGCAAACTTAATCATGCATAGTCTAAACATAGCATCAAGCAATCATTCATTCAATTACTTCAAGACATAATAACCATCATACAATTCCAGCCAAGTCACAAAGCAAAGCACAAAATTCATGTTTGTCAAAAACATTTAAATAAAGCTCTTGTTCAATTTCGGGAAAGCACAAAAGATAAAATTTAAAACTACATTAAGTCAACTTGTGTAATTCTCAAAACTTCCAGAACATACTAATATAGGTTAAAGTTAATCATATAAAATTTCCAAGTCATTTGAACAATCTTAAGTTAGGTTTCCAATCAGAAAAGCAAGATAGAACTGTTGCTGGCCTGAGGCCAAAATGCCATAATTAAAAATAGTGTTTCAACTCTGAATTGCATGAAAATTTGTATTAATCTTCCTTACATAATCAAGATCATCCCATAAAAATTTCAGATTATTTGGAGTTGTGCAAGTCATACTTTTTCAATTAAATTAGTCACTAAGTCTGGAAAATCTGAACCTAACGGTTCACTGTTTTTCAATTGGTAAAAATATCAAACCAACTCCAAATCACCTCAAATTTCACAGAAAGTCACATGACATGTTTAAGGAGCTACCATAAAAATTTCAAGCAATTTAGAGTAGTTTAAGTCAGAAAACTCTGTTTAGGTTTTTCCTTGAAAACTTATTTTTCCGCAATCGTTTTCACCAAAATGACTCTATTTCAATTAACAAACCGACTCCAAAAATCATGTGAAAATTCAGGGACAATCAGTTTAACCTAATTAAAACAGTGTTCAAATTTCAGAATCATCAAACATATACAAGTATTACTTATCCAATTCTTTTTCACTAAAAACCTTAGATTTCCATAATTAACACCGAACAACCAAAGTTCGTTTAAAATGCCAAAACAATTTCAAATTCCTTAAAATTTTCCAGAACTCATTTAAATAGCATCAAGGATCACATATTAAAATTTCAAGGCACTCCAATTAGCATAGCTATTGTTTCTCAATGTTTCTTACAAGAAAATCACTTATAAATTAAGATTTCAGCATCTAATCAATTTGTTCAAACCAAAACATTTTCACATAATTCATCAAGCAAGTAGAAACATAATCCTAGCATATTTTTACTCATGAAACCGTGAGCACACATAGGTCTCTAAGCAATTTTTATTTCACATTAAACACTTAAGATTAACATAAAGTCCATGGAAATTGCACATTCATTAGTTAAGCTTAAGAAAATCTTAATCTTGTTCATCTATACATGCAAACCGTGACTATCATCATAACATCACACATCATTAAATCTCAAGATCATAACATGCAAGAGATCAAACAAAAGAAAATCAAACTTTCACTCACAACAACAACAAACCGTAGCCTCCATAAAGAAAATCATTAGGGAAAATTCAATCATTCACAAAGATTTTCACATTAAGACTCAAACATTAAACAAATCATAGTTTAGACATGGATCTTGACATGCATGAAATAACAAACATTAGGTCTTTGGAAAATCGTTTATGAAAGCTCAAGAATTAATTTCTTTTCAAAAACACTTCAAAGAGGAAAACTTAAAATCATGAGAGAAAACACTTTCTTAATCAAAACTTCAAGATCAAGTTTAGAAATCAACATGCATGTAGAGGAAATCACTAGATCTAACACAAAAATAATCATGCATCAACACTTTTCAAACAATAATCAAGGCTTTAGAAGAAAATCATGAAAAACGAAGAAGAATCAAAGAAAAGGGTTTTAAACTTTTAAGATCATGGAACAATGTCCTTACTTAATTAAAAGTTTTAAAGAATCAAGTCCAAATCTTGAATTTCTCTTTGGTTTTCCTTTCCTCTCCTCACGGTTCATTCACTCTTCCTTTTAGGTCCATGGTTTCTCTTTCTCCTCTTTACTCTCTCTTGACTTGATCTAGCTTAGGTTATGAAGAGTTTGAGTTGGTTCTCCCTCTTCTTCCATTCGGCCACTCTCTCTTTCTTTCTCACCAAGAGCTTGATGATGCTCTTGGTGTTGTGTTTGGTTTGGAAAAGAATGAAAGAAGTGAAAGCAAAGGAAGTGTGTGTGTGTGTGATCATTCTCTTTTCACTCTCACGGTTTTGAGAGTGTGTTGGTGTGGGTTGTTGTTGTTTGTGTTGATGAAGGAAGTAGAAATGATGTAGATGGAAGAATGAAGAATGAAAGAGTGAAAAAGGATCCACTCCCTCCCACATGGCTTTGGTCCCTTTTCTTTAGTCTTCCCCTACTTTTCTTATTTGCTACTAAGGGTTTGCATGGGGGGTTGGTTTGCAATGCTTAAGGATTAAGTCTCAAAACTTGGAGGCCAAGTTTTGCCTCAAGGGCCTCACGGCCTCTTCCTTCCTCCTTCCTACTTTCTCCACTTTTTCTTCCTTCTTATGTCATGCCTTAGTCATGGAGATGATGTCATCATGTTGACTATTAGGGCATGCCACTTGTTGATCAAAGGAATGAGCTTGGTGGCCAAGCCATACATCAAGCATTCGGCCAAGGTAAGTTTAGGTTAGGTTTAGATTAGCTAATTAGGTTTAAGGCACTAATTAGGGTTCTAATCATGATTAGGATAGGATTAGGTTAATTAATCTAGGTTTAGTCCACTAATCCTTAGTAATTAAGGCTTAATCAGGGATTAAGGTGCTAATCAAAAACTTAACCATGGGTTTAAGGAAAATTAATTCTAGATTAACTCACTAATTCTTGAGGATTTAGGTCTTAAGAGAGTGATTAAGTTCTTAATCAAGGATTAAGAACTCGATTAGGGTTTTAATCATGGATTATGATACTAATTAGGGTTTTGAGAGATTACTCTAGATCAAGGAGATTTGGACTTTGATTTCTTGGAACTTAATAAAAATAGTTTTCCATCATAAACCATATGAATCAATTTAAGAAAGTAAAACCTTAATTAAAACCTTAAGTAAAATCATTCATTGAAAACCTTAGAAAACAACCACATGAAATCAAAACACAAGTAGGTTAAGTTTCAAAGAGTAGAAATCCATCATGAAATCAAAACTTCTTTAAATCAATTCTTAAATCTATTAGGTTAAATCCATAATGATGCACAAGGAAATTCATTTCCCAAATGAAATCGCAAACAATAAAATTACTCAAACTCAACGAAATCATTCGCTTGAACTTTATAAAAATCTTTGTTTACCAAATTCCAGAAAATCGAAAATTGATTACGCAGTCGGATAAAATATTCATTGAAAATCATTTGTAAAATAATATCTCAAAATTTCTCTTTGATGAAAACTTATTTATTTTAGTTAGGAAGATACGGAATGTCACATTCACATTTCCAATACAATTAACTAAATTATTCCACTTTCTTAATGGGCATGAAATCTCCCAAGAAGGCCTTAAAATTAGGGACGGAGGTAGTATTTGACATTCGGGATGTTTGGATATTCCAATTGCTTTCTTTTATATATAAACTAGTCCCTATGGGAATTTAAATGTATTTTCTATCACATGCCTTAAAACATACTTTCAATTATACTATGGATACATATATATAGTATTCAACCATTTAGGATTCTCAATGAATATCCACAATTGTTTTGGAAACCCGATGCATTTAACCGTTTCTTTTCAAACCTTATTTCATTCGTACACCAATCATAATTCCCTGTGATCCTAAGGGAGTCTTGTCATTTGCAAACCTTTCAAACCTTTTTCTTCTCTTCAATGGAAAACTCCTTTTGGTGTGTATGGATTGTTTTTACTTATTTGTGTAGAGTGGATGCTCTACTCTTCTTTTAAAAAGTGTATTCTTTGATAAAATTCAAAAGATGTTCCTGGTGTTTAAATTATGTTTGACCTTAAGATTAAAATTTTAGCTTAGCATAATATCTTGATCTTTTGTTTGTATACAAATTTTTCTTTTGAATGTGATTGAATTTTAAATTGTTGCCTTAATTGTTCTTGAGTGCTTACATATTGTATGTGAATATAGGACTAAGTAGGTCTGTATTGATAGGTAATGCCCATAGACTTCGAAATTAACGTTTTGAACCTTAAGGAACTAAGTGGGACTTTTTGGTGAAAGTCTCAATAGTAATCAAGTAGATATAGTAATGGAACCCCAACCGGAGTTGTATCCTAAGTGGGGGAGCGAATTCCCCAAAGTCGTGTCTACCCTTATAATAGAGCATATAGCTCTATATCCTCTCGTTTCTTCGTAGTGAACCGAATTTCGGGGACGAAATTCATATAAGTGGGGGAGTATTGTAACATCCCCAATTTCCAATGTTCGTTTAGAATGGTTATTAGAGGTAAATTAGTATGTGCTTAAGTGTTTAGAATGTAGTCTTTAGCTAAGAGTTGGTTTATATGATGTAGAAATAGGTTAGAATAGATTTAGAGAGAAAGGAATATGTTAGGTTAAACTCGTGTTTAGAAAGGTTATTTAAGAACTAGGAGCATAGGACTTTAAGAAATTAGGAATAGAAGATCCATATCTCTAAACCCAAATTCCACCGTTAGATGTGAAGATAAGTGTCTTAGGAAGCTTGCCTCAAAATTTGAGCAAGATCCGACGGTTAACGAAGAAGTTATGACGATTTGAAGTGCAAAGGAATGGTGGACTGAACCAGTTAATCGATTAAGCCATGAGATTAATCGATTAATGCCTGAAAGCTGATTTTGGCCAAAATTACACTGGTTAATCGATTAACCACCCAGTTAATCGATTAACCACTGCTGAATCAGACTAAAAACACGTTTTGAAGGCCAAAAATCATAATTTTTCCTCTCTCTTCTCCACGAGTTTCTCTTCCCTCTCACCCTAGGGTTTTGCAATTTCTCCAAATCAACACCAAACTAAATGGAATTAACTCCATAGATCTTCCTACCATCACTCCCTAAGCAATTCCCTCTCTCTAATCTCAATTTCTTCTCTTTCTCACAAAACCCCCAAATTAACCCTAAACCCCAAATTGTGCAATTCATCAAGTGGAGTCTCAAATCCATCCAAGGAGCTTGGGAAGCATTAGGAATCAAGTGAGGAAGGGCTAAGGAGCTTGGATTGGATCTTGGTGTGAGAGCTCCATCAAAACCCCGAATTCCTCTTTCTCTCTCTTCAAGGTAAGGGGTGTACTTTGGTTTAGTATTAGAGGAAGGGTTTATTTATAGTAATAGAGTTATAATTGGGTGTATTAATTGATTGGTTAGGTTGATGGTTAGGAGGGTAGAGTTTATTTAGAAACCCTAAGTTTTATTGATATGTTATTTATGTATGTTTATATTGATTATCTGGAAATTAATATTGTCTTTATGATTATTATTATTATTAAAAAGTGTAAAGTGTATGTTTATAAAGTGTAAGTGACATCCATATAGTTATGCATCAAATAGGGCCAAGTATTTCTCAATTGAGCTTAAACCAATTTAATGACACTTTCTAAAGAACAAAGGGGGTTTTAAATTCAATTGAGAAACACTTGGATCATTATATCCTGCATGGTGTAAAGGTAGACGTTAGGAGTAGGGGAAAAACACACGTCGTTTTACGATTGACGAGGGCAAAAGTAAATTACTGGAATTATTGTGGAGAACTTTGATCCTGCAAAGGACACGGGTTTGATTCCCGTGTTGGGCGTTGGTTCTAGGCAAACCATGGTAATTCCATTACTTTGGCTCGTTTTGGCCAGTCGAGGGTGATTTCTGCTAAAGCCAATTTGGGCGAATCAATCCAAATTGTATGACGAACCCTAAAGGGGTGAACAACTGTGCAAGCAAGCATGACGAACCCTAGAGGGGTGAAGTGCGGTATGACGAACCCTAAAGGGGTGAAGTACTTTAGGTGGAGAAATACTTACTCCTGGTCGGTTTTTCCCCAGAGTGGAGGGTGTATGTGAGAATATTTATTGTTATTGGAAAAAGGGAAAAGTTAAAAAGGTACATTGTGTGAAGAACTCTCCTTCGGGGAGAATGTGAAGCACAATGTACCCAATTGTTAAAATGTTAAATTGTTATTGTTAAAGTGTGAAAGTGAAAAGGGAAAGTTGTGAATGCATTGTTATAAATGCTTAAATTCATTGAATCTGATCAAAGTGTTAAAGTTAATAGAATGAAATGAAATGTTCAATATCGGATTCAAGAATTAAACCATCAAAGTGCGACGTTGGCATAGCATAATCATGTGATTGCGCATAGAAGCATTATATTAAAATGTTATACCCTATATATACGTATAGTTATTAAATTGAATAGTTTTATAAACCCCGGACTTTTCACAAATAAATGTTAATCTAAAATAATTTCTTTAAAGCTTAAAAGTAGGATGTTACACTATTGTTATGGACCAGTTCCCCGGACATATAAGAATCGGTATCACGGACCAACAAGCATCAATCAAACATACCGATAATTCGGTATCAATGGCTTTCAGTGAGTAACCGACGTAACGGTTCGTCATTATGTTGCTCATGATCGCATTCATGGAGTCGTTACACATCAGATTCTCTCATGGCCTTAATGGCCATCATGACTTATCATACCTCATCATACCCTTCACCCTATAAATACTGGTAGTGGCCAAGGTATGAAACTAACTCATCTCCCGTTGCTTTACACACGACGCACACACTACCCCCACCAAATATCCCGACTCGGTGGAGGAGTTCTTTAACCGAGAAACCCGTTACCATCATCGTACATCAACAAACCGGCTTACCGGTACATGTGGGATAACACCCCACAACAATAGGCATAACCGATTGGTAGGCATATACGATCGATTAAGTCATCCGATCAGTATACCAGTCCGTCATGTAACATCCCGCTATTTTTAGTACCTTTAGCAAAATAATTGAATGATTTAATATAATGTTTTCAAGATTTGAGTGTTGTAATAAAATTTTGATTTCATCATTTTAATTGAAATATGTTTTGTAGTCAAAATAACTATAAATTTGTTATCATACGTTTTTCAAAAATAAAATAGTACTTATATTTAGTTTAATTAACATTTTGACAGGGAGCTCAGTGGCAAGCCTTAGAGACATTTTTATAAATAGTTTCTTTAGAAAAATATGTTTAACTTAATATTTTGATCGTCCCTGTAAATTTTCATAGTGTTCGGAGACTGTTTTATTTTTAGCTTCTGGACTGGTTTAATATATTACCGCTATAAGGTATATATAATAATCTGCTATTTCTAAATTATGAATATTATATTTTATCAAATTTAGCATCAAGATTGAGAAAATATATTTCTTTTGACTTTCGATACTTTTTCTTATGCAATAGTTATTTGTAGGGAACGATAATTTTAGTTTTTTTCAATCAATTTTGAATAATTAAAAATATAATATTATTTTATTTAAATATATTTTATTTTTAGGATCATCAAGCTTTTAATTATAATGCAAAATAATTACACACATTGATTCATAAATGAAAACAAAACATAAAATAATATATATAATATATTATAATAACCCAATCTACCCAAAAGACCACGGCCCAAACAAAAGAAAATCGTATAAAGAAGAAGAAACCCCCCACCCAGTGTGAAAGCAAGAAGGAGTCGTAGAGAGAGTATGCGTGAAGAGAAACTTGAAGGTTTTCCCAACTTCCCGGTCTAATAACTCTAGATCCGATCGTTCAATCTCAAATCCGTCTTAAGTAAATAACCTTCTCATCTCTCTACCCATCCATGTAATTTATTCGACGATCCATCAATATTTTTATTATCCCTATATTTTCAAATAAAGAGATGTTTTGAGGAAAAAAGATATATTTTTATTATATAATGATATATAGCTATTATTTTGACAAAAATGAATTTAGTTTATTATATATATATATATATATATATATTTAATGTTATAATTATTTTTAACGTGTGTCCCTGTTTAGATCCAACACGTTATTGTTGTCCCTGACCCTCGAGTAAGGCACGGATGTGAAAGTGACATTGTTCCTTTGGTCAGGAATCCCAGGTAAGAGAGTTGTATTACCTTAATTTAGAGCATGATTTCTAGGTTGTTTATAGTGGTGGCTAGGAGTAGCAAAGATTAATTAGAATAATGAACAATAGGGTATTTAATGTTGATAATAAGTCTGTTATTAAATTAAAGAAATGAACACCCTTATGTTTTGATGAATTGATTATTTTTATTGGTTATTGGTTAATTGATTATTTGGTTAATTTTTTGTGAACTTAAAATTGGTTATGAATTGATTAATTGTATTGAGTATTTTTATTGATTATTGAATGATATCTGGTTGGTATTTAATTGTGGAGTAAAATTTGACTGCTGCATGTTAGTGTGAATCAAATATGTTTGAATTAAACTGGACTGGATTGTCATTGGAATAAACAAATTAAACAAAAGGCAACAGCTATTGATCGCGTGACGGGTATCCGTACCCATTAGGTGCCCTGTTAGGACAGAGTATATTTTAAGGAATAGACTCGAATTCCCAATAGGTGAAGTCCTCACTCAGGTAAGTAAATCTCATAGATCCAAAGTCTCGTTAGGTGTTTGGGATCCGCGCGAGATTAATAGCTGCCTGGTAAATCGATAAAAATAAATAATGAAACATGTAAGGAAGCATGAAAGAAGAGAACAAAGAAAAGGCCCTAACGAACTAAAGGTCTATGCAGTAAGAAAATCCTGGGTGAAGGTAAGAAATCCTATTGGGTGAAGACACCATCCTAACATATGCATGCAAAAATACCTAATGGTACATGATAAGAAAAGACAAGAAAGGAAAGAAAAGAAGAAAAGAAAGAGGAAAGATGAGAAAAACTAAGAAAACTGAAAAAGAAAGTTAAGAAAATAATTTTGAAGGAAATGCCACATATTGTGATTGTGAATGATGCATGTCTGTGTTGTGAAATACTTGAAAATGATTATGATTATTACGATGAAAATATAAATGTTAGGCTTAGTTTACTATTATGACTTCTTAGAAATTATTTCCTAAGTTCTGTGTAATGCTACCCTTCTTGCTATATTTTTACAGGTACAGAAGTAGAGCTTACACAAGTCATGACCGAACAGGTGTACACTCCACACCGTGGAGTGTAATTTAGTCACGAGAGAACCTAAATTAATTTGGTGTAATTATTATGGTTTAATTTTTTAGAAGTCCAGAAACTTATGTATTTTTTTGAAAATGGCATTAGTGCTAGGTAGCCTAAGTTAAATATAATTTTAGGTTTTGTAATATTCTGGACTGGCAGGTTTAAATGATGAAAGTTTTTGTGAGGTCCGATAAACAGGGGAAACTCTGCCGGATTCTCGTCGAAATTTTCAAGTACGAATTTTAATAAAATCTAATTTTAACTAATTAAAAGTGAGTGTGTGACACGTCATAAGAAAATAAATTGGCTTTTGTAATGATTGAAAACTTATACTCCCTCCGGTTCATATTATAAGCACCCTTTTTGTGAGAGAGAAAGAATGCTTATAATATGGACCAGAAGGAGTATTATCCTATAACCATACACCTACTCCCTAAGTGAAAAATGAATAATAACATTCAAATTTTTACTAAAGTTATACATTATATATAGAATGAGGAATGAATAATAACATATTCATATTTTTACTACAATTATACTCCTTCCGGCTTGAAATATAAGCAACAAAAAACACATCTCTCTTGGTTTAAAATATAAGCAAAATTAATCAACTATCTTAAATTTTATTTCATTCCCAATGCAACTTTCCTAAAATATTCCTTGAAAATTGTTATTTTATTTAATTTTTGTTTCATTTTCAATGCAACTTTCTTAAAATACCTCTATTCTTTTATAAATTTGAGAAAATTAAATACAATCAACTAACCTCCTTAATAAACGTAAATTTAATTAGTTTTGCTTATAATTCGAGCCGGAGGGAGTACATTATATATAGAATGAGGAAAAGGAACTAGAACAAAACAATTAATATGAGACTATGACCCAATAAAAGCAAAACAAAGCCATGTCAGAAGAGGAAAAACGGAAAAGCAATCTGATTGGGAAGGATAACTGATTGTAATGGCTAGCCGATCGTAAGGGTTAACTGATCGGTTAGAAGACTATCCGATCGACTTCTCCTTCCGACAAAATAAAAAACCAGAAAAAAATAGTTTCTTAAATCAAAAGATTGGTTAGGGCTTTCGATTGGTTAGCCCTGCCGATTTAAAACCCAAAACAACGACAAATGAAATGTAAACCTTAGAAGACAAATACCAGTAGTAGCACAAAAAATGCAAGAAATAATTCTAAACCTTCAAAACTAATAAACCCAACACTTTATTTTAAAACAAAAACCTAAACCCTAAAAGGTGAAAGAGAAAGAAGCAATGTACCTTTGAAAATGGAGAAGAAGAAGTCGAATATTGAAAAAAAGAAGGGGAATGTAGTGAACTTTGATGTCTTTCATTTTGTCAAGAGTTAATAGTCACATAGATCCCGTGTAATCAATTAGGTCCCTGAAAGATTTGTGGAATCTCTTAAACTTCCCAAAGATCAATTTGGCATCACGTTAGTCCCCTCATCCATTTTCGTCAGGAGGGACCTGACGGAATCCTACGTGACACGTTAAATGCTTTGTTGGTCCCAATGCAATGTTGGAATGTTAAGAAGGTGCCACGTTTGGGCCAACAAAGCATTTAACGTGTCATACAGGATTCCATTAGGTCCCTCATGGGGGACTAACGTGATGCCAAATTGATCTTGGGGGTTTAAGAGATTCCACAAATCTTTTAGGGACCTAACTGATTCTACGAGTATATTTTGGGGACCTATGTGACTATTACAAAATAATGAATCCTGAGCTTTGAAGAAGAAGAGGGAGAGATTTGGATGTGTGTTAGGTGTGGGGAAAAATTTGAAAAGGGAGAATGGATGAAAGAAGAACAATGGATGTGGTAATTTTAATTAAAGTTAAAAGGCTTATTTATGTTTTTAGTCCCTGAAAGTTTGGAGTGTTTTGGTTTTGGTTCCAGAAGTTTTTTTTGACCTTGATTCATCCTTAATTGTTTTGAAAATTTGGTTTTAGTTCATGTCGTTAGGAAAAATCTATTAACGGCTGATGTAGCTAACGAAATACCACATCAACATACATATATAGAAGTATTGTATGCCCCCAGTAGAATAGTAAAAGCTGAGTGCATTTAGAAATTCCAAAAAATCAACATTAGATAATGTTTTGATAGTTTTAATAAATTTTTGTTTAATTTTCAATAATAATCATTACTTCTTTTTTTTATCAACATTTATTTATTCATATTTTTTAAATTTTCAATAATGATTATAAGAATAAATTTTAAAAAATATATTAAATATTATCCATTCTAACGCTATTAACAATATTAATTAACCTCTTTCTTTAATTCAAGTTCTTTGTAATAATTCGGGTAAGTAAAATTTGTTATGAAACCCTTAACTTTGACTCCGTGAAGGCGTGAAAGTGAGCTCCGTCTAATTTGCTTCCCCCTTAAAGTGGAGCATACGATACTCTCCCTGAAAAACATGTTTTGTTAAAATGTTCCCCCCTGTTATAACCGTTGGATGATGTTTAAAAATCATCAACGGACCAGATTAATTCATGGGTAACTGAAGAGTAGGTAACTAAGCTAATACCTACATCCCACTTTGGACATAGGTTTTATTATTTAAAAAAAAAACTAAACCTAATACCTACGTCCTACTTTGGAGACGTAGGTTTTATTATTTAAAAAAAAAAAACTAAGCTAATACCTACGTCCTACTTTTGACATAGGTTTTATTATTAAAAAAAAAACTAAACCTAATACCTACATCCTACTTTGGACGTAGGTTTTATTATTAAAAAAAAAACTAAGCTAATACCTACTACATCTTAGTTGAGACGTAAGACTTTTTTAATAGAATGGATTAAATATAAATTTAACCCTATGTCTTAGCTAAGACGTAGGGGTAAAATATTTTAAAAACACCCTACGTCTCAGCTCAGACGTAGGGTGAAAATTTTTAACATTTTTACGCCCAAACAAAAGTGTAAATAATAAATATATAAAAAAAGGTAATAGTAGGGACAAATATAAACTTGGAGCATACGTCTCAACCAAGATTTATATAATTTACACCTCTATAGACTTGGGATCTGGGAGCATACGACATCGGAAAAATTAATACATACATTTTAACCAAGACGTAGTTTTTGTATATAATTTTCACACCTACGTCTTGGATAAAACGTATGTATTAATTTTTTTTAATCCCTACGTCTCAATCAAGACCTAAGTATTAATTTTTAGCCCTTACGTTTCAACCAAGACGTAACTTTTGCATATAATTTTAACACCTACGTCTTGGATAAAACGTATGTATTAATTTTTTTTAAACCCCTACGTCTCAACTAAGACGTAAGTATTAATTTTTAGCCCTTACGTCTCAACCAAGACGTAGCTTTTGTATATAATTTTAACACCCACGTATTGGTTGAGACGTAGGCATTAAAAAAAATTAATACATATGTCAAAAATTAGACGTAGGTGTTAAAATTATATAAAAGCTACGTCTTGTTTGAGACGTAAGAGTTAAAAATTAATACTTAAGTTCATGGTTGAGACGTAGAGATATAAAAAAAATAATACATACGTCTCAACTAAGATGTATAATAGTTTTATTTATCAGCAGAAAATAACCGATTACGGGTTTTAACACAGGGGAGCATTTTAAAAAAAAAAACTCAGGGGAGCATCTGCCGTGAAAGTGATTCTACTTTTCCATTTATCTTTTTACTTACACTTTTCGTGATTCAACTTTATGCTTGGCCATGGAAACATGTCGGTGTCCGCACCATTGCAACACCGTTAACATTTCTTGGCTCTAAATGCATTACAAAGCCCATATTTGCCTCTTCTCAAATCAATGTAAAATTGATGAAATAGTGCGTTTTGAATCAGGTAATAAAATAATTCTCATTTCTCTCTTATATTAAATTCTGAAGTTGGATTATCACTTTATTAAGTGCAGTTATGTCATTAAATTAGTAATTAACTTTTCACCTCAAGTTATTTGTAACCTTTCCTATAATAAACTAGTTATCATTTGGGCTCTTGTTCGTTATTTTTCCATTTTTTAATTTCTGTATTATCCATATTCCATATTGGTGAAATTTTTTGATGCATTTACATGTTGGTGATAATTGTTGGTATGGTAATGGCTTCAGTTACGAGGTTAAGAAGATAAGGGGAAAAAAAAAAGAACTGAAGAGTATGTCACTATGCTGTGCTGTTATTGTTAGCTATCTCATATTAGTCATATACTCTATTAGAATTATGAAATCAGGATTAATTGAAGATGAGAGAAATCACTTGAGAAGAAATTAATTTGAAGATGGGAGAATTGATTGAATTGAGAATTTAGTATTAGGCCCTTTGATCCAAGTCCTTGTTTAATTAGAGAGTGTGAATTAATGAGGTTAAGTGAAAAACAATATAAATAGTATGACACCATGTCTTAACTCAAAACCTTAAGGTTTTAGGTCCATGAGTCTTTCTTCTTATATGTTGTTCAACTTACTATGTTCTAGTCAATGTGAGACTAGTTTATTATTTTTCTCTCTCAACATACTCTTCTGCTATTTTGGTAGTGTTTAAAAAACAGAATTAAACAAGATGTTATATAATGTTCTGTTGGGTACCTTCCACCTTTTTCGGTGAAACTAAAATGTCTTACATTTGAATCTAATGTTATATCATATATGTAAGCAAGCTCGGACACTTCATATTCCGTAGTGTCTGTGTCGTGTTTGACATGTTTGTTTCAGACATCTATCTATTTTAGACACTCTTAATCACATTTTTTATTATTTTATATTTCTTTCACTGCATCCCCGTGTATTTGTGTTGTCTCTGTGCCCTATGTCATTTCATATAGAGCACTCCGAACGTAGAACCAAACACATGTAGTTTATCTGGTCATGTTCTAATATGTCGATCAAATTCATGTTGTGACTAGAAGTTTTATGGAATGTGAATAATTGTATATGCAGGAATAAAATGGGAGCTGCTCTGCTGCCCGATGCAGCATTTCCACGCTGTCACTTTGTGACCAGGGACCCTTCTTTCCGTAGATTAACTTCAACTGGATCAATTAGAAACAGGTGTGCTGACAAAAATAAACTTGTGTATTCGCATCACTTATGCTGTTGACTGGGTTCAGTAACTTTTATTTGTGTTTTTCTACTTTAAGTACCATAGAGAAATGATTGCCTTTGTCCCCTTCGTTCATCTTATTGCAGAAATTATTTCTTTGCTGCTCATAAGAGGATCTCCAAATCAGTACACATAGTTTTTTCACGCACGGTAAGAACTTTGTTTATATCTATACAGTAACTATAGAGTAACTATTGAGTAATAGGAAGTTTAATCATGTTATAGCCTTTTGGAATTAGCTAAGTAAAAAGTGATTGTCACCTTTCATAAGGTTTGCATTTTGCTATAATTCAGTCATATCCTGTTACAAAACCTTTTGGAATATTATTTTGGTAGAAGCCCAGAAAAGGATTTAATATTTACCATGGAGGAACAATAATAACCACTTAGAGTTACTTAATCCATAACAGAGTACAGGAGTGACTTGACTATCAAATCACTTAACTAAGAGTAGTTTAGTGTGTTATAAACTTGCCAATCTGATGCACTGACAGCTGTACTAAGGTTATAAGCCTATAAATAGTAACTCCTTACTCCTCTGTGTAAATCAGTTAGGCAATAATATCAATTCAGTTTTCAGGTAGTTAGTTTCTCTCTCCTCTCTTTTTTCTCTCCTCTCTCAGTTTATATGGTATCATCGTGCCATGGCTAATGCCAACAATCTAGCCTCCGACACCAGCGGTGCTCCGTTCCGAGCTCAGCCACTTCAGGTTGCGCCGTCGCTCTCATTTCCACTGGTCTCATCTAAGCTCAATGAGACGGACTTCCTTGTGTGGAAGCAATTTGTTGTTTCAGTTCTTCGAGCTTCTCACTTTTTGCAATTCGTGAATGAGGTACTAGTAATTCCTCCACGATTTCTGAACGATGATGATCATGTCAATGGTAGGGTTAATCTTGCGTTCGAGAAATGGGAAGATACTTACCAAACAATCTTCTCATGGCTCCTCAATTCGATTTCTGACTCAATGCAACCTCATTTCGTCGAATCGCAGCAATTGTAACACTTGTGGGATCGGATTATTTTTAGTGTCACGCACAAACAAAAGCTAGGTCTCGCCAATTGCGATTTGAACTTCATGCAGTATCAAAGGGCCCACTCTTCATTGATGAGTACTTTTTGAAGATAAAATCGATTCCTGATGTCCTAATTTCTGTTGGTTCACCAATTAGTTTGGAGGAACACATTGATGCTATACTTGACGGTTTACCTCAAGAATACTACTCTGCTATAGTTGCTATTGAAAGTCATTTGGAACCCTATTCAATTAATGATCTCAAGTCTCTGTTAGTGACTTTTGAAACAAGTCTGAGTCAAGCAGCAAAGAAAACACTCACTGATGCTATGCCAGTGAATATTGCTGAATCTCATGCTGGAAATCAGTCTCTTGCCACAACAAACTCACACACTTCTGATCTGAGAACTCATTCGCAAAACCAAAACACCGGCAACAGTGTTAGAAGAGAGAGAATCAAACACAGCGAGAGAGAAAACAGAAAACAAAAATTCTGTTATTGAAATGAAAATGAGTTAGTTACAATTGAGTGCATTCCTTACTATTTATAGTAGGAACCTCAACAAGCTAACTTAAGTTACTTGACAGCTGTCAGCTCTTAAGCTAAAGCTACTACATAAACAAGAACTAATATCAGTATCTAATAGTCCCCCTCATAAGCCAAGCTAGCCTATTAGATATTATCTAATATTCCCCCTTAGAGGCCAAGCCTTCAACCAGGTTCATTCCTCAAAGTTCTTTTGGTCAGTCTCACGTTAATTCCCCTGCACAATCATCTACATCCTTACCTCCCACTGCTTACACTACCATATCTGATATCTCTCTCCAGCTCCTCTTCATCAACTACTACAGCACCTTCTCCTCCTTCTAATACTCATCCTATGCAAACTAGATCAGAATCAGGCATTTCCAAGGCTATTTTTGTTCAAGCTAATCTAGTTCATTATGAACCTATAAGTGTCAAAGCTGCTCTAGCTGATGTAGAATGGAATAATGCCATGACTGCTGAATACAAAGCTCTCATTGATAATACCATACTCTGAACAATTTTCATGGCATTCAGGTTGTAAATCTATCTAATGGGTCACTCCTCTTATCTCAAGCTAAATACATTAGAGATCTACTAGAAAGGGCCAATATGGCAAATGCAAACAGCATAGCCTCACCAATGGCAAGCAGTTGCAGGCTGACAAAACAAGGCTCAGATTTTTGTGCTGGATCCCTCTCTCTATAGGCCAATATTTATTCACAATGACCAATCTTCTCAACAGGAATTTCTTATTTGGAATCAACCCTAATATCTTTTGGTGTTGCTTATACGTTAATAACCATTTGTTCTCTTCAGCAATTGATTTTGCTGCTTTTCATCCGAATTATTCGCATTTTGTAATTTCTTTTAGAGATGTTCAAAGTTCAAAACATTTTACATGATCGCCTCTTATCCAGAACTCGATTAGCTTTACTGCTTAAGCTGATGGAGACCAACCATTGTTCAAAGTCAAAAACTACTTAAACCATGTGTGGCTGACGTATAATTTACTCTATTTTTTACCCCTTAGTTTGTATCGCTTCATATTATCACGTTTTTGCCTTCTTTCTTTGTTTTATTACACTCTTTACTTGGAGTTGATATCCTGTAACGAACCATTATACAGTACAAGTAGAGTAAAACTCATATTTTGAACCTAACAAATGTTCTCTTCTGTTGACAATGCTATTCTTTTGGGAAAATAAAAAAAAAAAATTCTTGGTAATAATATTTACAGTTGTTCGATATATAAAATCATTCATGGGCCTTCACCCAACTACTTAAGCTTTTGGGATAGTTGTTTCTTGACATTGTATCAGAGCCTCCATGACCAAGTGGTCACGAGTTTGATCCTTGTAATTCTCTTTCGTCTAAATTTCAGCACAAGGTATGGTGGACCTGTGCATATTCCAAGCTTCAAGCTTCATGAGAATGAGAGAGAGAGAGAGAGAGAGAGAGAGAGAGAGAGAGAGAGAGAGAGAGAGAGAGAGAGAGAGAGAGAGAGAGAGAGAGAGAGAGAGAGAGAGAGAGAGAGAGAGAGAATCTGAAACTGAATGTTTCATTATGGAAAGTTAGTTACAAGAGCTGAGTCATTCACTTCTATTTATAGAAGATTAGAATCAGCTGAAGTTACAAAGCTGTACAAAGCTAATCTACTCTTTACTTAAACTAACTACATCTAACAAGCTTAAAGGGCTATTGTGTGAGGGGGCTTGTTACATATGTAAAACCATTCATGTGCCTTCACCCAACAACTTAAGCTTTTGATATTGTTGGTTCTTGATACCAATCTAGGAACAATTTAACACTTCTTCAACAACAACAACCAAGTCTTTGTCCCACTGGTTGGGGTCGGCTACATGGATCAAACGACACCATAAAGTTCTATTATAATTCATGTCCTTCTACAATTTAACACTTGAGTCATTTAAATGTTTTCTCATTAACTACTCTTTGAACATCGCACACTTTCTGAAGTTTATTTTTCCCATGTTGGTAATGTTTTAACCAAGAATTCTTTTCTCTATAGATATATCTTTCCAGTTCTTACTGGCAGCTCTAGTTTTCTGTAAAATGTTTGCTTCATTCCAAAGAAGTACCTTTTCTTTTTGCTGGGTTATCATTTTGAATAACTGTGTTTCTGTAAGTGGACCGAGTTTCATGTCTTTTAATGGTATTCTGTCAAGTAGAACAGTAAGAGGTTATGCCTAAAGAATCCATGGTAGTATGGGATTGACCTTTATTTATTCTGTTTCTTTGATAGAACGATTCAGATGATGCATTCACAGATGTAGTTGTTGATCAAGATTACTATTCTGGAAGAAATGAAGGTAAGGGATTAGAAGATGAATTAAGGGTAACTAAGAAAGCTCTTTCGGAGGCACAAAACAGACAACAGGCTATTGAGAAGGAAAGAGACGAATTGATTGAAGAGCTAGCTCGTTCCGAGGCCAAAAAACTGGAATACATCACTACCATTTTACATGACAAGGAAGTTGCTATAGCAGAGCTCGAGGCTGCCAAATCTCTTTTCCAGAAAACGCTTGAGGAATCAGTGGAAGATAAGTTCACTTTGGAATCTAAGCTGGTCCTTGCCAAACAAGATGCTGTTGATCTTGCTGTACAGGTTGAAAAGTTAGCAGAGGTTGCTTTCCAGCAGGCAACTTCTCATATACTAGAAGATGCTCAACTCAGAATTTCATCTGCCGAAACCACAGCTGCTGAAGCTGCTCATCTGATCGAAAAGCAAATTATGGATGCAACTGAGGGTAAAATATCTTCCATAGTTGAAAAGTCCAATTATGCAATAGAGAGGGCCCTAGTTGTTGCAGAAGAAGCTGGTGAACATGCAAAGAAGACCTCGGAAACATTTATAAATGGTACATCCCCATTTAGCGAAATTGCTTCTATCCAGGCTGAAAATATCAAGTTACAGGGAATAATAAGTGATCTAGAATCTCAGTTGATTATTGCACACAATGAGGTTGATAGACTGAAGTTGGAATTGGGGCACACCAGACAGCAGCGAAAGGCATTTGAACAAAGAGCCATTGATGCAGAGAAAGCTTTGCTTGATCTTCAGGAGTCAAGTAGGAAAAACACTCTAAAGCAGGAGGAGGAGATGAAGTTGTTTTTGGAGAAAATGAAGAAAGATATGGCAGATAAGATGAAGGCAATTTCTAAGTCTGTTAAGACTGACATAAAAAATATCAAGGCTACTGTCAAAGCTGCCAAAGAAATAGTCAATTCTAAGGATTATGCCTACCGAAGAAGATGCGAGGCATTGCAGAGGTCATTAAACTCATCAGAAGATACTTTGGACATGTGGAGACAGAGAGCTGAAATGGCTGAATCATTGCTATTGAAGGAAAGGCTACATGAAGAAGGGGATGAAGTTTCTCTCTATGTTGTTAATGGTGGACGGATAGACCTTTTGACAAATCATGATTCTCAAAAATGGAAGCTACTGAGTGATGGTCCTCGTAGAGAGATACCTCAGTGGATGGCAAGAAGGATTAAGGTTGTCTCTCCCAGATTTCCACCGAGAAAGATTGATGTAGCAGAAGCATTGACATCAAAGTTCAAATCGTTGGAGTTGCCTAAAGTGGATGAGGTATGGTCCATCGCTCGAGAAAAGCCAAAGGAAGGAGATGCCTTACTTGAACATGTTTTTGAGAAAGAAACAATCAATAGAAAACGAAAGGCATTGGAGCGTGCTCTACAAAGGAAGACTATTCAGTGGCAGAGAGCCCCGGAACAAGTAAAACTAGGTCAGCATGCTGTGTCTTAATGCATTGCTTGAAATTTAAAATGATATTGCTTCTGGAATGTTTATTTTGTTAATGTGATCCACCTCTGGCATGTAATATTGACATAACTTCAATCCAGAACCAGGAACAGGAACGGGACGTGAAATTGTGGTCAGTATATCTACTTACCCAATAAATTGATAGGTTTTATGAAAATGTATAGTAGCCTCAAATGCAATGAGTTGCTTACATTGGGTTTGTGGGCCAGCCTGGCCTACTGCTCGGTGGACTGCATCTTGGTGGGCTAAAAAATAATTAATTTTTTATCATATTCTTTTGCCCAGCCTATACATTCTACCAGGCTATGAGCCCGTCCATTTTGACAATCTGAGACTAAGTTAATATTCATTTCATTGAGCTGTATTTCACTATATTGCATGTGTTTTTTTTGTGTTTGAGTTTGATTTTATTTGTTCAATAGCTCTTGATATTGCAAGTAATTTTTATGCACATTGTTTGCTGCTTATATTTATAACCTATAAAGCCAACTAAAAGGGGCATAAGGACAAATAATTAACCTCGGATGAATTTATATTTTTCTCAAGTTTCAAGCTTTTAACTGGGAAAGCTGGAGAAGGCAGTGGTATCTAGAATTAGCTTCTAAAACCACGGATTTATCTCAATGTGGGGTGACAGCAGTGTGGCTGCCACCACCAACAGAATCTGTTGCTCCTCAAGGTTTGGCTTGCTTTCTCCTATTTTGTTGTGTCATTTTCTTGACTGTACATTCCATGCAACTTGGATGGCCTTCATATGATCTTTGTATGTATGATTGTGTGAACCTTATCCATGTGATCTTATGATCTATGTGTTTATCAGTTGTCAAATAATTTATGATTTATGAGAATGTGAGAGTAAGAGAGAAGAGAGAAGAGAGAGAGAGAGAGAGAGAGAGAGAGAGAGAGAGAGAGAGAGAGAGAGAGAGAGAGAGAGAGAGAGAGAGAGAGAAGAGAGAGAGAAGAATTGGAGGGAAAATCTGTTGGTATAAACTGAATTGTGAAAAGTTACACAATCATTACAAGGGTGTGCTATTTATAGCACAATGACATAAACTGCCAGCTGGCAGCTTTGAGGATTGCTTGCTAGGCTTTTACATCTGAGTAACTACTAATTACATATTAGAATAACTACTATAATATTCCCCCTTCAGATAAAGAAGCTATCTTCAGGTTCTTTTCTTCTATCTCAATCCAAGTATGTTGTTAGAAAGGGCTCACATGGAGGACTTAAAGGGTCAGCCTACTCCTATGGTTGGTGGTTGCAAACTTACAAAACAAGGTTGTAACTATGTTGATAATCCTTCTCTTTATAGATCTCTTGCTGGTGCCTTGCAATATGTCACTACTACTAGACCTGAAATCTCCTATAGTGTCAGTAGGCTATGTCAATTTCTCTCAAATCCTTTGGAAGAACATTGGAAAGCTCTGATACCATATGAGAAAGTGAGAGTAAGAAAGAGAGAGAGAGAGAGAGAGAGAGAGAGAGAGAGAGAGAGAGAGAGAGAGAGAGAGAGAGAAGAATTGGAGGGAAAATCTGTTGGTATGATATAATTGATACACCCATCAGCTTACCTTCAAAGTATACCATGCAGTTGAGTCAAACATAGCAGTAAATTTTCCTCTCCTATGACTGTATGCTTCTAACTGAACTAAGTACAACTTGTAATTTTGTCTCAACAGTTTGATATTTTGCAAGTTCATCCCATTCTTAATATTATATATTGCATTTTTAGACTGCCTAATATTCATTGGGTCCATTAAACTGATAGATACTCATTTCATTTGGTGCATATCTAAAGCATTTTGTATTTTTAATATAATTTGCATTTTTTATTTTTCTGTGCATTTTGATGAGAGCAAACAGTTTGTACCTAGGATAACTTCTATAAATAAGTAGTGATTTAAGATTTCAATTTCTCATCATATCTAATCTTATGGAATAAAGTATTTATACAAGCATTATTATCCTTAATAATTGACCTGACAGCAATTTGTTTCTTAATTATTTTTTTCCTCTGAGGGTTTTAGTTTTATTAAGAAACAAATTTATTATTGTATATCTTGTAGATTTTATGCGATAATATATAATCAAAATGTGGCACAACAAGCATTCATGAACAGTATACATTAATGTGCAGGTTATATGCCTTCTGATCTTTACAACTTGAATTCAGCCTATGGTTCTCTAGAAGAACTTAAATACTGCATAGAGGAAATGCATTCTCAAGATCTGCTGGTATGTTCTAATTTTGACTAGCAAATTGAATGCGTGAAGATGTATTGTATAGGAAACCAATTTCTTCAGATCTTGCAATAGTCTATTTCCTTGTAGTTTTGTTGGTCCAAAAGCAACTAGTTTAAGTTATTTTTCTATATCTGAAACGTAAATTTACATTTCTTTTGTGGATAATTAATATCTTCTGTTTTCGGAATCAGAAATAAGGAAACTAACTGATTACTAGAATTAATTAAATCCATCACTTTAAATTATTAAAAGGCATGAAAAACTTGAAGTGTCATTTGAGATCTCGGTGGAGTACTAAAGACAAATTATGTGGCGATGATAATACCTAATGACTATTTTTACATGACAAAATCTTTTAGTGAAACTCAAAGGAAACAGATATGTATATCTCTTCTCAAGAAAGCATAAAATCAATCATGTCTGAAAGCACTAAGGAAATATTTTGATGAATTCACTAAGTTTTATTCCAAATTCTGAGGGTTCTATTTTTCTTATCATTTCTGTGTTGCATAAACTGTTTCCAATGGACAAATGGTTAATTGGTTATACTTTTCTGCTAACTGTTTGACTTATGCATAATTGAAATTTCTTTTCCAATGTATGGTTTTAACTATTGAATTATGATCAATTCCTTTGTAAATAGGTCTTGGGAGATGTTGTACTTAATCATCGATGTGCACAGAAACAGGTAAATTATTATTTAGGCTTATATATGTATTTAGTCCTTAAAAGTTGGGAGTGTTTTGACTTTAGTCCCTAGAAGTTTTTTTGACCTTGACTCATCCTTAATTGTTTTGAAAATTTGGTTTTAGTCCTTGTTGTTAAGAAAAATCGGTTAACTACTGACGTGACTAACAAAGTGTCACATCCAACATACACGTGTGCAAGTATGAATGTCATGGTAAGATGACGTGGATGATGCGTATCCGCGGGAGCAAAAGGGCCATAGCCCAATCCACAAACACATTTTGGTTGGGCCTTGGCCCTTTTGCTTCTGCGGGTCCGAATCATTCACGTCATCCTATCGGTGACATGCAATACTTGCACACGTGTATGCTGATGTAGCATTTCGTTAACTACATCAGCAATTAAGAATTTTTCCTAACGATAGGGACTAAAACCAAATTTTCAAAACAATTAAGGATGAGTCAAGGTCAAAAAAACATAGGGACCAAAATCAAAACACTCTCAACTTTCAGGGACTAAAATCATAAATAAGCCTATTATTTATTCTGAATTATTTTTTATATTTATGGCGAGAAAGTTATAAAATCTGTTCTTGGGCCACTAGTTAAGGCTAAAGCTTTGACATTTTGTGGTGTTTGACAGAGTATAAGAGGAGAGTTTTTGGTCTGAAGTATGATATTTATTTTTTCTATTTTTGTAATTAAAGGATGTGGTAAAAAGTAATAATAATTAATTCTTGCACGAGATAATTGAGAGATTGTGTTTTCTCCACATGTTATGCTTCAAAACGGGGTGAGTTGGAGACATGAAACTGATTCTTCAATCCTTTCCTGAATGCTTAAAGTTTTAGGTCCAGTGTTTTTTTTTTTTTTTTGTTTTGCCATTCTGTGACACCCTAGGCCCTACTATATTCCATGACCAATTGGTCAGGACTCTGGAGTATGATTCTTGCTGTCCCCATTCTACATAAATAAATTAAATTTCTGCACCAGCAAAAGGGGCATGTCTGTTGTCCGTGCTTCAAGTTCAAAAACAAATAAGTCTTATGTTAGATGTGTTAGGAATGTAAAACTATTGCTTGTATCCACCTTATTGTAGCTTGAGCGCTTAAGAGCATTGATTCTTGACATTTTGAAATTTGTTGCAACTTGTTAGTAACTTTTCTAGTACGCATATGGTTTTCCTAACTCAATATTTGAAGTTTACTATTTTATTGTTAAGAACAACAGTAAAGTTTAAGGTAAGAGACTTTTCTGAAAGCACAAGCCTTTGCATTTGAATAATACTAAAATTTGCATAAAAATGTTAATTGTGGGTATCGTGTTTGGAGACGCAAGTTCACCTACAATAGCTTTGATCTTTGACTCAGATTCTTCTTTCCTTATTATATCAAATAAAAGTAATTGAAACTCCAGTTCAGGCAATCTCTTTAAAAGGAATAGCTCATAATGTGTGCTCTTAAGTCTTAAATGCCTGCTTAAGAAATTAGCCTCTTTACTTGTTTCAGAGTCCAAATGGTGTTTGGAACATTTTTGGTGGCAAGCTTGCATGGGGACCTGAAGCAATTGTTTGTGATGATCCAAATTTTGAGGGGCGTGGAAATCCTTCCAGTGGTATATTCATGAATTGCTATGGAGATGTGCTATTTCAATTTTTACCTGTCTTTTAAGTAATTTACCTGAGAAACTTTTGAGGTTGTTTCTTGTCATTACAAACTGAACAAAAGCTAATAAAATGCGTATGAAGAAAAATTGAAAATCTCTATAAACCATAAGTTTGTAATTAGCTGGAGTGTTAGCTTCTTGTGGACCAAGGTTGAAGTTCCGTTACTGTTATATTATTACCCTGAGATGGAAGACAAAACTGCAGGACCTTTTTCCACAATAGTGGACTACACAATGCTTTATCTGCTAACGTAGACGAGTCTGTTTTTTTTTTTTCTTCTTATCTATAGACTTCTCTGTTGATGCTATATGTAGGTGATATCTTCCATGCTGCACCAAATATTGATCATTCTCAGGACTTCGTGAGGGAAGATATCAAGGGGTGGTTGAACTGGCTTCGCAATGATATAGGTTTTGATGGATGGCGGCTTGACTTTGCAAAGTAAAGTATATTGGGGTTTTATCATATTTCTTTACCCATTATTTTGTATTAAATCTTTCATATTCCATTTTGTATATTATCGAAAGAAAAAGATTAGAAGAATTTCCTCTGTAGAAGTAAATGCAATCAATAGCAGAATTAGCATAAATTTCTCCACTCCTAAAATAAGATTTGATAAATCCTTATTTCTTTGCCTGCAGAGGCTTTTCTGGTACATACGTTAAAGAATATATTGAAGCATCGAATCCTGTATTTGCCATTGGAGAATATTGGGACAGCTTGGCTTATGAACATGGAAGTTTGTGTTACAACCAAGGTTATTACTTTCTGCTCGCAGACTCTGTGGATATTACTCCATTCTTATTGTGTATCGAGGATTGTTTAGTTTGAACTTTGTTATTAGATTATAGTTGTACAATTACTGGTTCCCAATCCCCACACTTTAGTCTTTTATATATCTAATACACCCTCTCATGCAATAGTCTTTGGGGCTTAAAGTGTGGACTACACACAGGCCCACCATACCTTGTCCTGAAATTTAACTACTTGTATTTATTAAGAACAATGAGAGCAGCAAGGATGGAACTTGTGACTCCTTCATCATAGACTCTAATACCGTGTCAAAAACCAACTCTCCCAGTAGCTTAGACATGAATGGTTTGAATGTCTGACAGTACCAAAAGTTGTAGCTTTGGTGTCACAGTTGTTGTCAGTAGATACATCTGAATTACTTGATATTGTAGGATATCTGGATATGGCACAGTTTGAGCACTAGAAAGGGCCTTGCTATGCAAGAACAATCATAATTAGTAATTTATTACTCCCTTCGTTCCTACTTATCTTTCCCTTTACACAAATGCACAACATTTAAAAAATGTAATCATTGTGTTGATTTTCAAGGAATTATTTGTTCTTTTCCCTGATATGCCCTTTTTCTCTATGTTTTCATTAATTTTTTTCTGCTACTTGCATAAATCAAGACAGTATTGAATAATTGTAGACATGGAAAATAACAATTATTGCATTCTTGAATTTCTAAACTTGACAAATAAGAACAAAAAAATTCTTCAAATGTGACATATAAATAGGAATGGAAGTAGTAAGTAACATGAGTTGATTGTGTAACCTGGACACTCTTTAGGAAACTACACTGCATATGGCTAGTACTAGGATGCAGCAACTTCTGTTTATTTGTTACTCATCTAATCTTTAGTTAGTGACCTCTATGGAGCATTGTATTTTTAATAATAATAATGATGATGATGTTGTTTGAATATTGTGTTTATCTTTAAGAAATCCTTTTGAACGACCATATTTATTCACAGTATGTTGCAATATTCTCCCTATTCACTTGGTACTATTCCAAATATGAAATTTTTCCATCATTTCCTGCTTTATAATTTTCCTTATAAATTATTTCTGAATTTTATTAATAAATAGATGGTCATCGGCAACGAATAGTAAATTGGATCAATGCAACTGGTGGTACTTCATCTGCATTTGATATCACAACAAAGGTATACTATATTCCAAATCAATGAATGAATTTTATTCGTAATCTCGAACCCGAAGCTTGCTATCATCATAAATGTAATTTTAAAGAGACATGGGTTACAAGTCAATCGTTTTTCCTTTCCTAATTAAAAGGGGTAAGGGTGTTAGACAGAGCCTTTAGGTCCAAGAAGGGGGATGAATTGGACAAGGTGGTGACACATTAATTTTTCTTTTTTACCAAATCTGCATCACATGCGCAACCAATAACCTTTTAAGATATAGCATAGAACTTTGTAGAGGGATAAAGGTAATTGGAAATAGAATGATAGCTTTGTTGTCTCTATATTTAAGTATTTTTGCTCTTCACAAATGTTATGTTCTTGTTCGGTTTCGTGAAAATATGGATTTTGATAAGGGTTAATATAGTCTGGCGAGAGGAGGCTCTTGGTCCTAGGTACCCGTTGAGTCTTAACTCTTGGTACTCAAGACTGCGTAGTTATTTATTTGGACAGACATTGCTGCATGGTGTGAAGCTGCTTTTGTACATTATCGTTGCCAAGTTGGTTAATGAGGGACTTCTTTTGCCAATGGCATGTGCTATACCAAGTTGGACAGTATTTATAAGCCTTAAACCTTCGAGGGGAGCTTAAGAGAGAGTGAGGGCTCTTTGCAGTATGAACAGTATGAACGCTAGGTTCTCTTTGATTAGTGTGCATATTGAGGAGTATGTTGTGTTTAATATGATAACTGCACAAATGAAGTGTGCGTATGAACATGATGCGTTATGCTTCCGTTGAAGCTTTATTTATAGGCTTTCCTTGGACTGTATGGGCCTGTTGACAACCTCGTTGAATCTGCTATTTTTGGGGATAATTCTCCCATGATCCTCTCTTCGTTAAAATGGGGCTGATCCTTTATTTCTATAGATAATCTTGCATTTATTGCCATAAGTTAGGTCATTGTCCTAAGGAGATTATCTCTTGGGTTAAGTCTCGCTTGCTTGGATATCACTATTTTTATGTGTGTATTTTGGGCTTTGCCGAGTTCCATGTGACCCTTGTTCAGTGTCTTAAGATCAGAGGTCATGGTTCTTGCTTATGCCCTTCTGATGGGCTTATAGGTCATTGATGGACAACGATCCTAAGTAAGACCCTAGGTCTTTTGAGCGAAGTCTGCCATGTTGTGGGTTATTGGGCTCCTCTCCAGTTTGGATGTATCGTATAATCGCCTAATCGGAGTGTGCCATGTTGGCTGTCTAGTCTGATCTACGAGCATGATGAAACTGAGAGCATCCCTAGTCTCTTTGACCACCGTTTTGTTGCAGGTCGGATCTTTCGTGCTGGCAAGTTTTGCCTGGATATTCACTTTGTTATACTTCTCTCTTGGAATGTGTTCCAAGTTCACCTTATGGATTTGCTCAATCAGGTGCTTCATTCGCTCATGATATTTCTAAAGTATTGGCTCTTTCAATTGATAATCTCCAAGAGTTTGATTAGTGACCAATTGGAGTCACTTTTCAATTTTACTTTTGTTTGCTCCGAGGTCATTGACAAAAGCAACCCTGCCATGCATGCTTCATACTTTGCTTAGTTATTGGAAACTGGAAATTTAAAAAATAGGAATTGCTCAAGGACTATCCCTTCTTGTTTTCCAATATGATACCGGCTTCGCCTTCTTTTCGACTTGCATACCCATTGACATAGAGCGTCTAGGTTGCTCTTGCATTAGCCCCTAGGTCGGGGTTTAACTCGACGACAAAATCTGCCAAGACCTGATCTTTGATATTTGTGCGGGGTTCAAATGTCAAGTGAAGCTCGAATAGCTCAACTTCCCACTTGATCATTTTGCCGGCTAACTCGGGTTTGTGGAATACTCCCTCCGGTCCTTTATGTAAGATCCTTTTGGGGAAATTTATGTCCACCAAGAAAGTGGATTAAGGTTGTTACTGGTATTGGAAATGTAAACATTTAAGAGTTATTAGTCACTTTGATCCTTGAAAGATGCATTGGTTATCAATTTAGTCCCTGAAAGATTTTTTACATCAATTTAGTCCCCCAAAGATCAACATGGCATCAAGTAGTGTAAATTTTGGTCTCCAAAAGATTCATATGGTCATCCAATAAGTCTCTAAAAGGATCAATGTGATGCCATATTGATCTTTGGGGGACTAAATTGATGTAAGTAATCTTTTGGAGACTAAATTGATGACCATTGTATCTTTCAGGGACTATAGTGATTATTAACTCAAACATTTAATATACTTTTTCAAAACTACCCTATAATTGTTATTGAGATTCTAAAAAGTGTTGACTTAATAGGGATGTTTTTGGAAAGAAGTAATTAAATGTTATTGGAAATTGGAAGAGGGTCTTACAAATAAGACTAATTTTTTTTCCCAAAAGGGTCTTACAAATTGGATCGGATGGAGTATTTGTTTAATCAGCTAATTCGTCCGTACCACTATGGGGTGGCGTTGGAAGTGTTATCGCAACCTTCGTGCTGTTGTCACCAAAGTTAGTGTTAATTTCTCTATCTTTTGATAATTCTTCTCTGCTTTGAGTGCCTTGCTAACGAAGTAGATAGGTTTCCATCCTTTCACCATTTCACTAACTAATTTTGAGCTCACGACGATGTTGATCACTGCCAAATAGAGATATAAAGCCTCTCCTAGTTCCAGCCTTGTAAGTATAGGTGGTGAGGCGAGCTGTGTTTTAAATTGCTGGAATGCCACCTCGCATTCGGGAGTCCATTCAAAGTTTCTTCCTTTCTTCTAGGTCTGGTAGACGGGGTGAGCTTTTTCTACGTAGTCCAGCCAAAGCCTGGTGAGGGCGGCATCCTTCTTGCCAGTTGTTGGACCTCCTTGATCATCATCGGACTTTTCATGTTAATGGCTTTACATTTGTCAGGATTTGCTTCGATTCCTTGCAGAGATAACATGAAGATGAGGAACTTCCTTGCTTGTTCCTCGAAAGTACACTTTTCCGGGTCTAGTCGTAATTTGTGCTCATGAAGGCAGGCAAAGACTTGCTCTAAGTCTGCAATGTGATCCCTTGTGTGAGTAGTCTTCATGATGATATCATCGATGTAGACTTCTGGGACATCTCCAATCAGGCCTTCAAATACCTTGTTCATCATCCTCTGGTATGTCGCCCTCGCATTCTTCAACCTGAATGACATCACATTATAGCAGTAGATGGCTTCTTTGGTGATGAACGCGGTTTTCTCCTAGTGTGGACCACACAAAGGGATTTGATTATTATATCCGGAGTAAGCGTCCATAAAGGAGGAGTTTACTACTAGCTTGTTGATGTTGGGGAGTGAGTAAGCATCTTTTGGGTAAGCTTCGTTTTATTGCATTTTCAGTAAATGATTCCTTCAAAATTTATTTTTTTTACTCTAACATACTTTTCGGATTATGTTATTCGAAAGTACAAAAAGTACAAAATGTACTTTTGAATAAGTTATACGAAAGTATAAAATTTTGTGTTTTCACATAAAGGGAAAAGGCTAATCGGATAGAGTGAGTGCTTGAGAGAAAGAAGGTAAAGATATGGGGGTATTTTGGACTTTTAATTTGTCAGAGAGCTATATGGTGTGAAACTCAATAGAATGGGTGCTAAAAGTAGCCGCACATATTAGGAGCAAGAGTTGTTTGAGATTTACGAACGTGCAACACGTCATTTTTGGTAATGCAATAGATCCCGTTGTCCAAATGAAAGAGTTGACCCCTGACGATGTTTTGAAACTTGCTTTGTTGTTGAAATTGACAGTGTGCCTATTATTTGACTGCCCTTGTTTCTCTTATTTTGAAGTTCTGTTGACCTAGTTTTGATTTTAACATTTATTTGTTGCAGTTCTGTTGACCTACTTAAAAGGGAAAAATTTATGTTAGAATTTAATATTTATTTGTTTCACTCTAAGACTTCCTCACCCTTTTTCAGGGAATACTTCATTCTGCTCTGCATAATCAATATTGGAGACTGATAGATCCTCAAGGGAAACCTACAGGAGTAATGGGATGGTGGCCTTCTCGTGCTGTCACATTCCTAGAGAACCATGATACAGGGTCTACACAAGTATATAATCTCCCTATCCCCCCTCTCTCCTAGCAAAGTATCATCCACAAAATACTAACGTAAACAATTGATTATTATATGGAAGTTATGCCAGAACAGCATCACCTAGTATAAGAGGCCAGCTTTAAATATATCATCAGAGATAAGTGTGGCAGTTGAAAACTTAAAGGTGATCATAAACTTTTGAAAGTTTGGTGTTTAGTAAGTTGCTTGTTGACGAGTGGCTTTGAGCTTGTTTTCTGTTTCTATTCCCGTGCTTGGATCTTTAAATGTGGATCATTGGAGCAGGAATTCCACCCGTATAATTGAGAATAGTATAGCCATTATGTTCCTTCACCTTAGAAACTTGGAACTTTAGAAAAAGTAGGTTAATGATATCGTAGTTTCTAATAACCAAATGGTCTAGAATTTGTCCACCTTCAAGCCTAAAATGCTCTTGTATGAATGGACGTGTTACAGATATAACAAAATCACTCACGTCCATTGTTAGGATTTAAGCACATGAGCAGAGCCCAACCCAAAAGACTAATCCATTAGGGGAGAGAGCCTCATGACTTAAGTACCACATTGAGCTTCCTAGGTTACTCATTGTTGGACTCCTAACATCTATCCACCTTATAGCTTAAGCTTTTGGGATAGTTGGTTCATGACAACCATAATCATATTAGACTCCTAATTTTTTAAATTATGTTCTAATTTCCCACATCATGCACGACAATTTGATATCCGTGTTTCTTCTAAAATCAATTTTGCAGTGCCATTTCTCTTCTTTTATCCTATAATAAAAATTGCAATAACCCAATCATTTCTCTTCATGTTTGAGGTTTGTATCTGCAATTCCTAGTTATTCACTGATACAAACTCTTTGTTTCCCTCAAGTGTTCCTTGATATTGTTGCGTTTACTATTACCGCCTTTTATACTCAAGTTACAATCTGGTCATGCTAGAGGATGAAGAAAATGGATTTAACATTTCATTTTATTTTCAGGGCCACTGGCCATTTCCAAGAGAGAAGCTCATGCAAGGGTATGCCTATATTTTGACACATCCTGGAACTGTAAGTTCTTCACAGATGAACTTCTAATACCGTCTTGATTCACTTTTCCATCTTTAACGCAGTTCAACAAGTGTTTTGCTTGAACTAAGTCAATTAACACATTATATTATATTTTGCTCGCCTACTCGGAGGCTTGTTATTTCGAATCATTGTAAAGGATCACTCATCTGTGTGCGCAACTCTTCGAATATTGAATACCCAAAATTTATCATGTTAACTTTCATTGTATTTGGATTTTCTGCAGCCTGTGATATTTTATGACCATTTCTATGATTTTGGCATCCGTGACGTAATAACGGAGTTAATTGAGGCTCGGAGACGTGCCGGGATCCATTGTCGGAGCTCCATCAAGATATACCATGCAAATAATGAAGGGTATGTAGCTCAGGTTGGTGATGCACTAGTAACGAAGCTAGGGCAGTTTGATTGGAATCCCTCCAAGGAGAACCAATTGGAAGGGAGCTGGCAGAAGTTTCTTGACAAAGGATCAGACTACCAAGTGTGGTTGAGACAATAATTTAACACTTGATAAAATAAAAGGACTTCCATATCATCTCTTGTATGTAGAGACCATAGACAATGCTCCTTCCTTCAATGGAAATTAATAATATTTTCAATAAAGCACACATCAAAATATTTTCAATATTTTGTTTCCTTCTGAGCTATGGTTTGAGCTCAAAAACTAACACTAGAAATTTCATAAGTAATCTTCTATCAACGGAAAGATTTTGCCTGTGTCAACTAAATGGGATTTTTTCCTCCCAAGACTTTAAACATTCGTTTTTAAGAACTTTTAAAGCTGCAATTTGACTCAATTTTTTAAAGTTTTACCAATCTAGTGTCTTCCTTAAATATGATAATTATTGAAATTTATGTACTCCCTCCATCAAATATTTCGAGTAGTTTTAGGTTTTTTTTTCGAATATCGGTTGCTGCATACAATGTCAAGGCTCGTTATATTTTTTCTTCAAATTTTAACCTCAACCAAAAATTGAATTAGTTTTTTTCCTATCTCTCCAATATACCACCACCAATTAATTAAAGGATCCTCGTCTTAACATAATTTAAACTTCATACAATTCTCAATATATGGACGATGTAGGCAAAACAAAAATTTTACTCCTTTCTCACAAGTATTTTAACATTACGACACATGTTCTGCACCTGTCGCTAGGTATGGAAATCTACTGTAACATCCTAAATTTTAATATCAAAATAAAATAAAAAGTATAAATTTTGGAATTTTGTAAAATTATTTGGAAGTTATCAGATCTGATTCTCGGCATCAAATCAATAAGTCAGAGCTGGGCCTTTCGGCTCGGTATTAAAAGAAATGTAAAATAAAAATAGGAATATTGAAAAAAAATAGAACCGCCATTAAAGATTGGTGGGGATAGAAAACTCTTGAATTTTCCTGAAACCCTCATCAAAGATAATTCAAACCACCATTAAAGATCGGTGGGGGAGAGAAGATTCTGAAATTTGCAAGAAACCGCTATCAAAGACTAATCAAACTGTCATTAAAGGTCGATGGTAGAAGAATCTGGAATTCTCCCAAAACTGCCATCGAAGGTCGCAGAACCGCCTTTAAAAGGTTATAAATACCCTTAGACCCCATTTCTTCCACACCATCCACACAACACTTCAAACACCCTCAAGCACCCTAAAACCATCCCAATAATGCTCAAAGCCCAAACAACAACCTTTAATACTTAACCCTCATGAAGTAAACATCGAGCAATGATACTGGGGAATAAGGAAACATAGGAGAAAGATTGATGTGCAAGGCTTGGATCGAAGCATAGCCCCTCCTCTCCTCGGCGAGGTAAGGGAGGAGCCCTCTTTCTCTTAGAATAGGGTTAGGGAACTAAGTTAGGAATTGAAATTATTTGTTAATAATTGATTATGAAATGAGAATTGTTAGAATTAGTAATGGTTAGTATAAGAACTCAATTAAGAAATAGGAATTTAGTTAAGGCTTTGAAATTGGAATTGGTATTGGGTGTTGTTTAGAATATGGAACTAGTATTGGGTGTAATTTAGAATGAATGAATTTGGTATTGAAATGAATGAATGCGGATTGGACATGAATACTTGATATTAAATGGATCCTAGCTTGGTAACGAATGGGATAAGATCAGAAATAGAATGAACTTTGATGGTTGCTTGTGTTAATATGAATTATGAAATTAGGAAATTTTGAGTTAAATTACATAAAGGATTTAATGGGTAATATGTTATGAATGAACATGAAGTTTAATATAAATGTTGAATTGATTATATGAATTGATACTTAAAATTAGGTTTAGATGCTATGATAGTATGGATACTCGATAATTGAATGATGGATGGGCGTTATAGTATGATGATGGTATTGGATTATTGAAACTGATGAGGATACTAATTTAATACTTAATAAGTAGATTTCTTATTATAACTTTGTGAATGCTTGATTAGAATCAATTAGGATTAATATGTGAATTGATGATGAAAACTACATTGGATGAGTTGTGGATTCTTGGTACATGAGTAAATTATATGGGCTTAATTATGTCACAAGTCCCTGAAGTTTGGGTTACTTTTGCTAGATACCCTTACTCTTATTTTTTCAATGTCTTACTCCTCGAAGTTACTTCTGGATTTATTATATACCCCTACTACCAATTATGGCCAATTTTGTTGACATGTAACGTTAGAATCCTGCTCAAACGCAGGAGGTAAGACACGTGAGCAACCTCCTGCGTCTGACCAGGATTCTGATGTTACATGTCAGCAAAATTGGCCACAATTGATAGTAGGGGTATATGACAAACCCAGAAGTAACTTCGGGAAGTCAAACATTAAAAAAATAAGGATATCTGACAAAAGTACACCAAACTTCAGGGACTTGTGACATAATTAAGCCAATTATATTTATAAATGATCCTGAAAGCACGATGATGTTGGACTTAGTTGAGAAGAATCCTTACGGACTAGCTATAATGAATCAAATGTGACATTTTATTTCAATTGAATATGTGAACTGAAATATGATACTTAAATAGATTAATGAACTTGAACTTGAATATGATTTGAGAAGGAAGGAATCTTGAGACTGATTTATAAAAATATTATAATTATGGGATGATAAGAGAAATGAATGACCTAATTCTTATTCTTAGAGGCAAGAGACTCAATCCCGGTAATTAACATTTTAGGTGCCATGGACTTAGAAAAGGCAAAGAAGATCCCGTCGGAGAAGGCGAAAAGAAAGAACTATACGTAAAATCGTACGTGGTATTGATGTACACTCCATATCTTAAAACCATTTTCGAAATTTTTTTTTTACTGCCAAATAAATTTCAATAATAATTAATTTTATAAATTGGGGTGTTACATCTACCATGCATAATAGTCCTCAAATGATTTAGAGAGGTCTTATTGCTGAACTCTCTTAGAAACAATTTGAATACCGCTTATATCTCTTTCATGCACAATATCAATGTGTCCGAAAGAATTGTGTAGTCTTGATCCTTAGAACACGGTTCGAACGTGTACGTAGGATCAAGAGTTTCCTCTTGTAAGACTAAAAATCCTTTCAAGGGCCTGTATCTTAATTGGACAGAACAACACAAATTAAGAAGTATAATTAATATGTATGTTTTACTTAAGTATGTGTATCTTTTTCCTATTTTGCCCATATATAATTTGTGTATTTAATTTTTCACTCACCATATCTCTATCAATAACTAGGTGCAATTTCATAAACATTGATACAATGGTGAAAACATGGTTCTGTAGAAAGATATGTACTATTGAACAATTTTTTTTCCTAAGCCAATATTCAGGCAAAGATGGAGTACATTAATTGACGATTCTTTAATATGCATGTATTAATGTTAAATTACAAAAGATGTGTAATGGAAGGAGAAATACATATCAAGTCTCGCAAGTTAAAGTCCATCTTCTTTGGCTTGAGATGGTTTCTCATTAAGGGGAAATTTCTCCGGCTTGTAGAATTTCGTACATCTTCATTCTTTAATTCAAAACATCTGTCACCTGATTCTCATACTTGTGCACTTGTTCTATTATTGGTGTAACACCCCAAAATTTTAATCGATAATTAATTATAAGGTTTTATAATTAATTGGTTATTAATCTTAATCTAGTGGTTTGATTTTGTACATTATGAGTACTTAAATAAAAATATATGAATGGTATTTTGCCATGATGTTTTATGTCAAAATAAGTATTTTTCAGTTCAGTCCTTGATATAGGACCAAAGTGCAATATTAAAAAGGTTTTGGGCTGAAAAAAAATAAAATACAATTTTTGGGAAATTTCAGACTTGATAATCAATTATCAAGTCGTGATAATCGATTATCATAATGCAGAACAACCAAAGATGAGTGCGTTTGATGAGTCATTCACCTTGAATCCTAGAAATTGAGTGCCTATTCTAATCCTTAATCTCTGAATTGAAGAATAAGAGATCCAAAACATAGATTAACTACTTCCATGCATAACAGTGAAAATACAATCAAACACTTGATATAGAAACGGAAAAACATCAATTCATTAAATCAATAAACTAATCCATACAAATCCACCAATTCCTAACACAAGGGTTTTAATTACACATTGAGAAAATAAGAACAAAAACCATAGAAGAAAAATCCATAATCATAGACAATTAGGATTACCGCGAAAAGATCTTCAATCTTCCAATCTTCGATCTTCTTCTCCTTTGAAGCTCTCTAAAATCATGTAATCTCCCTATCTCAAAAGCTGCTAAACCTAATTCTAAAACTAGAATAAATAGAAGATTACAAATCCTAAACAAATCCCTTAAAAACTGATCAGAAATTGGCCCAACTGGGCCTGGTACGATTCTGCGTGCCTGGGCGCCCCAAGCCACACGCCTGGGCGCGCCAAGTCCGGTTCTACTGCTTCACCGTGGTGCGCGCGCCTGGGCGTGCGTCACCTGCTTCAGCTCCATTTCGCTCCGTTCTTGCACCATTTTCAAGGTTCTTTCGTCCTCTTTCCAATTCCATATTATTTTCTTCAATTAAGCTCCGAAAGTACCTGAAATCATGAACAAACGGATCAAAACGTTCAAGGGATTCTATTCCTAAAACTATACTAAAAATCCTAAATTTTCTAAAGAAACAAGCCAAAACCTTAGTAAAAGGGAGTCTAATTCATACTCAAAACATCATATAATAGACTCAAATCACAGGTTCCTCATGACCAGGAATGAACGAAGTAGCTAGAATCATAGTGCTTGTTTCATAATAATGAAGTGATCCTTTCAACTGCCATTTTCACTTGAGAATTGGAATTTGAAGATAGATGAGTTGCTAAGGAGGTTTGAAGGTACCAAAGATTAGATTGAGGAAGAAGGGATGCTTTTAAAAGAAGCAAGGAGGAATACCGAAAGTTTGGAGGGCCACTACCTTGGAATTCGGGAAGTGGAGTTAATGGAATGATTAGGCATTAGCGGTTCATTCAATAGATTTGAAACAAAAAGTCAAAAAGGTTAAAGCTATCATTTACTTGAGATGATGACGTCATGATAATTTTTTACCTTAAAATTTTTCCGTATCTCCAAGTACCGTCAAAATAGCAAAAGTTTAGGGGGCATCTATCAAGACTGAAATTAAGTTCGACAAAAGTAAACGACTCCGACGGTAGAAGTGATGTCGAGGGTAGGTGAACTTTTATTTTAAAATACAAAAGTGATCCCGATAGACATGTACCTAGGTCGAAGAAGAAAAGTCCATAACTTCGTAAGTGTGGATTTCATGTCATGGATAAAATATGCACAATTACCAAAGCTAGGCAAAAGAAACTGGTAACATTAAATAAGGGAGTTACCTCAATGGGTGAAATTAAGGCATCATTAATTTCGAGTTCAACCACCATGGCAGAGGTTCGTTATAAATGGGATAGATTTTGTGTTGAGTATTCATATGCTTAGATTAATTGAAGATATTGTGTTTCCATATGCTGGTAAAGTTATACATTGGTACGAATTTTGGAAGAAAGTGAGAAAAAGAACTAATGGCAAAATAAAAGGAAATCGATCCTGAATCTTTGGATTGTTGGTTTAGGATTTAGGTATGTGGTATTATATAATCCTCTTAGAAAAGAAAACAAATCAAAATTCTTTCAAAGAGGTCTTTCATTTATTTTCTATTAGTTGGGGTTTATATATGGCGAATTATGTTCTTTTGTCGAATGAACAACTTCTTCTTTGATGGAATATTTCAACCTTTGTGAAATTTCCACAAAATGAGTTGTGGTTATTTCGACAAGGTAATAGAGAGGTGGCTTCACAAGCTCCAATAGCTTGGGGGTCACAACATAAATAGTCACCTCGAATCCCCATATCGTGCAAACTTTGTAAAATAAATAAGGAGTTAACTTAGCCTCAAATGTAGAGAATGGAAGTAACAACCCGACGCGAGTTCTCTAGAAATGGCAAGAGGAGCCAATATTTAGCATGTCAGAAGTCCCCTTGATGGAATGATCGGAGAGTTATTCTATAGTCTGTTGAATCGAGGCAGATATTGATTTTTCCATTTGAAATGGACCTAGTCAAAGGGGAACAATGTGAAAAGGGGAAGTTCAACGATCTTGAATAAAAAGAATTTGAGTTAAAGATATTGTTCAAGATCATGTCAAAGGGCCCATAAAGGCAGAAAAGCATTAGATGCCAAAGGTGGACGTAGAAGATATGGCAGAAAGTTATATTTTTATTTTTACAAGTTCAAATGTAAGGCATATCAATCACCCACGAGTCAGTAGATTGTGTAGGTCGTTACTTGTAAATTTTTTTAATAATTAGAAGAATCATTCATGTAATCCTTGGAACTTAGTTATTATCTCAGTGAGTAGATTAAAGGAAAACACCACTTCTCTTTTCATTTCAATAAAATCTTTACTTTTTACCCCGCAAATTTCCTTTTGAGAACTTTACATTTTTTGCAATTTTGTTCTTTGTTTTTTCAGAACTTTTCAAAACGTTAATGAGATTGTCGAAACCGATCACATTAATCCCTGATTTTATGAACCATTAACGTCAGAGACTAATATGATTGACGTGTGCCTATCACCGATATCCACAGAATCAAGAACAATCTTACATATCACTCAAAAGAAAATTGTCAATTGCCAAAAGCACATCTAGTCCTTGTAAATTCATTCGTGATTAGGTAGTAGATAAGCATTTAAACCAGGACATCATCGAATTATTGTACTTGGGAAGTCACTAAAGAATGAGAAAGGGGTATTATAATATGAGGAAAGGACTTAAGTTCAATTTCAAAATTATTGACATACAATGCGGTAAATTACTATAGCATATTCTAGTTTAATTTTTTAAATACTATTAAAAACATTAACAACACTTAATCAAAGTAATGAACAAACCAGCTGTGTTTGCCTTGTCCAAATTCCTCTTTTCCGCTACCCCTGCTACGAATCCACCATAAGAGATTAGTCAATGAGTTTCCATCATCAAAACCTTTCAAGCTTCTTACCTTCGCCAACGCCCCTTCATTATCGAAAACTCCTTCCAGGGCATACACAAACCCCTTCCATCCCTCTCCAACACCATCCCTTTCCAAAGATGGCAGTGTCCACTCCACAAGCTCCTTCACAAAACTAACATTGGAGAACAACACTTCAGAAATAGGCACTAAGGGTAAAAGTTGAATGCCGAGCCTACACTCTTTCCATGCAGGTGGAGCAAACCATAGTCCTGTGTCTCTCTTGTTAGCCCACAGAACACCCATCATCCTGTTCTGTTTTGTAAAATCTTCCTCATACAAATTATCACCTGCTTTTACATGCCACCACATTTGAGCTGCATGAATTTCTAATGCTGTAAGTGTGGATCCGGTCGCAACAAGATCGGTATCACCATACGCGAGGCCTAACAAGGCTGCCGAATAATATGCATTTACAGCTTCACTTGTGCTTTCTTGATTTCTTCCATCTGCGAATTCAGTCAGCCCTCCTGCCCAGGAGTGCAATTTATAAAGGTCGAAACACCTTAGTCGTGTGTAATTCGAGTTTGATCTTTCTCCTAGGTTCATGTAATCTGTCATTAGTGAATAGGCTTGAGGCTTATATTTGATTCCCCAGGCTGGATCAATCTTCGCGAGCACCGCGATTCCATAAAGAAAGTATCCCAAATGATAATGGTGATCATTGTAAATTCCGAACCCGAAATCAGCTCCTGAATCAGTAGACCCTTGTACAGTAACAAGGCCTCCCCATTTTGCATCATATAGAAAACCATTCCCATTAAAAGTTCCATCCAGCCACGGCTCAATGGATTCCTTCAAGAACCTCCTAACTGCAGGAATCACATCAAGAAAACTAACCTCTTCAGCTATCAATGCCAACCTTGCTGCCCTTGCAATCAATTTCCCATAAAAGTAAGATGAAGCTGTTGTTATTGGAGCAGAACTTAGATCCTCAACATCTTTTTTAAGAGCTGAAACAATTTCGGGATAGGATTCTTTTTTGACACCTCGGAGAGAATGCCAAGTTACAGGAAGAGAGTTTGTTTCTAATAACCACGAATCACCAACAACACCAACAAGGTCCCCATCAATGCTTTTATACTTAAAATCCTCGAGAACAGTAACATTAGAATTATTATTATTATTATTCTTTGACAAAAGATGAAGATGGAGAGGGTGTGCTAATAGTAACAAATCACCCCGTCCTTTCTTTTCCCATTTATACATAACAGAAAATGGTTTTGGGAGTATTGCATCTCCTGAGACCGGATAACAAGAACTGAACTTGTCAAGGATGGGCTCGAATTTCGAACTCGGCAACACGGCTATCCGAATAATGCCAGAGAAAGCATCATCAGAACTAATCTCAGAGAGGCTGTGACTCAATTTAATTGGTGAAGTGGAATATATAAGCCATGTTTGACCGTTGTTCAGCTTAATAGTATACTTGGTAAGGGAATCATCACTCGAGGAAAATGAAAGTATGGCATGGATGGTAGTGATGGTAAGTGATGTACTATGAGTCACATTTGCTGTTAGAAAAGGGCTTCCCCTGACAAGAAAGAACTTCAAAGAAGGGATATCCAATGTGACACTGAGATCACTGTAGGAAGAGATTACATGCTTATCATGAGAGACAGGATTGGTTTTATCAGAGGCAGAGATGGTGAGATCAGCTATGAAAACTTGGTATATGAAAGTCGTGGTGAAAAAGCGAGAGGGGAAAGAGATGGAAATGGAGGAGGAGGATGATTTGATGAGGTAAGGGTGAATGTACTCTGGCTGGTCACCATTGTTTAGAGCAAAGTTTTGGAAGAATGAGTTTGTAGGGAGTGGAGATGAGAGGAGGTTTGGGGAGAAAAAGTTGGAGGGGTCAGGGAGGATTGGTGAATGGGTTTGTGGGAAGAGGAAAGGTGCAGCCATTGCAGTTGCTATAAGGACTGTTTTCGAGGACAGGGATATGTAAATGGAAGTGGCAATTGGAATTTATAGGCTTTGCTGCTGCTGCTGCAACATCTTTGACATTAGATGCTTGCTTTTCATTTTTTTTCATTTTTCATTTTTTTATTTTTATGGTTAGTAACATTTTCAAGATTCTCTTTGTGGGCTCATTGGTATCGTATGATGTTTATCTGCTCCTTATAAATAGGATAAACAGTTTAAACAAAGGCTTATTGATTAGGTTAAAAGTATTTTTTTTTCATAAACTCTCTCTTAATCATGTTAAAAAAAAAACTAAAAATAAAGTTTACACGTTGTTCATAAGCTATTTTTATAATTTATGTACAAGCTATTAACAAATATCCCTAAATTAGTGGATTTACATGAAATAAATACCATAATAAAGAGGTATGATAAACAGACCTACCAAGGTTTTTTATACTATAAGCATATCATTCACCATTCAATAGTTTATAGTTATTGACTTCCAAATAAAATTAATGCAAATAAATGATGGATGTTATATCGATAGTGTAAAGATTGAATACATATTAAACTCTTATAAGAAATGTAACATTCGTTAACCAACCAAGCAATAATAATAAGCAAGTGATGCATGCCACTTTCTTTATGGTGTAGGCTTATTCGTAGGTTAATTTTGTAGGTTTATCAATCATTAGGTATATTTGTAAACTAATTTTATAGTTCTTGTATACATATTTTTATAATAAAAAGGGGCTATAAACAATATATCCTGCTAAATAATAATATTTCAAATAATAGCTGAAATGTTTCATCTTACTTGTGCGTTTGTCTCCAGGCCATTGGCGGTTGGTTAGGCTCTACAAGTTGGTATAATATTAAATCATTAGGATTTGGTCGGATTTTGATTTGTTAGGGTGTTGGCTACATTTTATTTGTGACTGAATTGAAGTTTAGAAAAGATGTGCAAGGAAGGGATATGATGGCATGATGAAGCGGTATGAACTCCATGACGTAACTTGGTCTTGTGAGAGAGAAGGAAACAGAAATTATGGATCTTAACTTTTGGCACCATACTGTTTGTGATCCCACAAATTAGCACAACTTTCGACTTATTTTTCTCACGAAAAGTAGTAAAACATTATTCAATACTGTACATAGTTACATGGAACCATAGGTGGTCCGAATTCAATACACGGTTATGTAAGTCAAATTAGTAAACCATTAATTTTTTTTAAATGTAGTAAACCATTAATTATGATTTATTAAAGTGAACAACTTAATTTATTCTTACAAATGAGTATTTACAGATGGTAAAGTTTATTTTGGAAAATTGGTGAACCGTTTGAGGTATCGAATCAAAAAACCATATAGACAAAAAAATTGGCGACGAACCGATCGAACCGATAATAAACCGTAAAATGGATAAAAACCAATGATCTATTGGTTTGACCCGGTTCATTATTAACAGTCCAAATATGTCAAAAATTGTGATGCTTTTATATAAAAAATCAAAATTTTTGATAATATAATGAATAATTATTAGTTACTTATTTACTACTTTATTTTATAATTCTAGAGGTTTGTAATGGATATTGTTGCATATTGTTAAACAATTGAATTGAAATATTGTTATATGGTGTTAGACATGATTAATACAAATTGTTAGACTTCAATAATTTTGGATACTATATTTTAATATTATAAAAATCATGATTACTTTCATTGTTTGATGATGTATTAAATTTTTACTATTAATTTTAAAATGTTAGTTTATTACTATGTCATTATATGAATATATATACACATATAATAAAATCAATTAGACCATGGTTTAATCATACATGATTAAACCACGATTTGATATGATCTAACCATTAATTTTTTTAACCAATATATTTCTTGGTTTTCAAAACATTGATAACATGTAACAACTATTAGAGATGTCCTAGCCAATAGCCGTACCTTTGTTGGTATCACTGCCACAAAGCAGCGAGAAGGAAAAAAAAACATTATAGAAGTGGGTCCAGTTAACATACGAACCAGCTAAAAGTCTGTACTGGTACGTTCCTTTTATCCAATGGGTATCAAACAATATTAGATATGGACGGTAGATATAAAAACTGATAATCAATACATCTAAATTTACAAGGATACAATAAAACCCCATAACATTCACTGTTCATCACACTCTTCCTTATTTCCACCGTTGCATCTTTTTCATGTTTATTTATTTATTTATTTTTTATACCAACCGGTATCCGGATCTAGTTTACTCAGAATATGACTCATCCAAGTTCGATCCAACTGAGCTCGCACTAAGCGGTAGGGGTCTCCCAGCGGGGGTTGCTCCATATCCAAGGCTCGAACTCGAGATCAGTTAGTTAAGGGACAAATGAGCTACCACTTGACCAATCCTACGATGATTCATGTTTATTTTATTCATCACCTATGCTTCTTTCTTTTCAATGGAACAACAACACTAAGGAGGGTACCATTCAATTTCAACATGTTAAGATAATAAACTTAATTTTTCAACATGTTTTTACTATTTTTTACTTCTAGAACTAAGGTTAAGTAAACCTTTAAACAAAAATATTGCAAAAAATTATCATGACCTAATGTAAGGGTGATACTCCGGTCTCAATTATAAGTAAAAAAAACTAATTTCACACTTATTAAGTAAATTAGTTGAGTGTATTTAATTTTCTTGAAATGATAAAAAAATAGACTACTTTAGGAAACATGTATTGGGAATGAAACAAAAATTAAATGATACAACCACTTATTGATATATTTTAGGAATGATTGTATTGGAAATAGAAAAGGTAGTTAAATTTTTTTTGTGTGGAAAAGGTAGTTAAATTTTACTTATATTTGAAACCACTAATGAAATGTTTTTAGTTGCTTATAATTGAGACAGGAAGGAGTAATTGAAAAGAGTTATATCTCGTGTTTTTATTCAAATCTAGTGCATCGGTATAAGTTTTCAATCTTAAGCATTCATTTTTAATATCAATTGACATCTATTAGATATGTGGTATGTACCACTACAAACCTTTGCACGGTTTGTATTTTAACCGAATCCTATAGAAGTATATCACATGCATGCATGCTACTTTATTTGGCAGAGACCGGACACATTTTTTTTTATGCGGACGTACAAAGCAAGGTATTTTATTTGCAAAAAACTAATTAGTAGGAGGCAAACAATTCCATATGCCATGTGAATTGTGATGACCCGTGAAGGAGTAAGAATTAGAATGAGTAACCGGAATTTATGAAAGTAGGCTTGAAAATACCAAAAAATTTGGCTTGTAAAATTTCTAATTTTGTATTAAGATGGATTGAGGCTTTAGATTCATAATGATATAGAGTCAAACTTGCACTAATAAAAATTATTTTCATATGTATAGCATAACAATATATTATATTTAAGGGAAAGAGGAAGTAAGGAAAGATCCCAAATACCATGGAACACTCAGATAACTCATGTTCATTAGCCTTAACCTCAAGCTCTACATACCTAAATCATGTAAAAGAACAATTTCATCAAAAATAGAAAACCTAAGTATACCTATGTACCTGAAGATGAAAAAGTAGAAAGTATCCTTCCTCTCCTTCTAAGTCCATACAATGATTTTAGAAGCCATAAATCTGGTTTATGTGGTCTGTTAAAAAATTAATATCCATCCCTAGACCTGAAGTCAAGGAGTATATCCAAACAATAAAACTTGATCAATGTCCAATACAAACCACTTTGCAGAGCAATATGCGAATTGAGAAATAAATCCAATACTCATAAAATTGTGGAAAAATGAAGGATACCTAGCTCTCCACTTTGGAGTTGTCATATTGGTCTTAACTCTCCATGGAAAAAAAGGACTTCACAGTTATGAGCATGTTGTTATAGGTATTGTCCTAACAACATTAAATGCTAGAAGTGTAGTTTTAACTATGTTTCCAAATTTTAATGTCGAATCAAATCCAACTCTTCCCAAAAGATTCAAGATTCAAGTTCAACTTGGTATAGAGCCCCACAAAACCCAACTACTCTGGCTGCAACTCTTAATCATCAACTTATATACAGACTCCAAGATCATTCCTTTGATCTTCTTGTAGACTCACAAATATCAGATAATGCTTTGATGGTGATAACAAGCTCTAATGATTAGGTCCCCTCAATTATTCAAGTTCCCATGCATATTCTTTGATCTGAACTTCATAAGCTAATTCACTTGGAATGAATCAGTAATTATGAAAATTCAAAAACGACCAACAACTAATGGTAGCTACTGAGTCCATTTTCAAAAGACTTCCAGATGGATTTGTAAAAATATTTTTCAAAAAGAAAGATGAAATTTCTTCCTCCTTTTCTCAAGACGAACTAATCTTCTCAACATTGATGATTACCCTCAGTGAAGTAGAGACATTTATTCCAATGTACTCTTTCATGAGTCATGAAACCCCTATCTATTCAAACAAGATCAATAGTCATTTTATATGGGGTATAGATCCTAGTATGTGTGACCCAAATTGTGATTGCTAGTTTGATTACGATGATGATAGTGATAATGATTACTCACAAAGGAGAAAAAATAAAAACAAAAACAAAACTCCTTGTAAGCCTCCTCATTTCCCAAGGAAAGATGGTGACCCTGGAAATATTTCTTGGGAAAACACTAAAAAATTAAAAGTTCAATTGCCTATATATAAAGATCACTAAAGATTCTCAGCAAGGAAGGCTATCCAACTCTTTCACCAGAACCTTGTAAACCATATATCCACTACATTCCTAACAAATATATGTCCCAACCAGAACCATGCATGAGGTTACGTTGTCCTCCTCTGCATTCTCTTATACAAGATAATTTCCTTCTCTAGAAAGGAAAGTAGATCAAACAAAAAAGGTGCAGACTAAACCCTTCATTAACAACAGTGAAGTCCAAGCTAATGGTACCATCAAGTCAGTCACACAAGCTGAAGAGGTACTACATTGGCAAACTAAAAATTCTCTGGCTCAAAATAGTCTTCTCTAAAAGATTGATGAAAAGGTAGATACTCTTTCTAGCTCTTTATAAAAAGGATTAGGAACAATGTCTAGAAAGCTTCAAGACTACTGTTGAGATATTAAACAAAAGATGAAAAGACTTGAAAATGATGTTCAAGAAATGAAAGATAGCAAAACTTAAGTTCTTAGACAAAGACAAAGAACTTATAAAGGTGAAATCACAAATGGAAGAACACATTGTATGTAACACCCCGATTTAGCAACTTGAATATCTTTTATTTAGCAACAATCTGGGGAAATTTTTATTTTTTTTAAAGCATTGGTGACGTGGATACATGCGTTCATTCTCATAAAAACATTTTCGCTCTAAAACACTTCTTTATAAAAATAATTCATTCATGTCCCACATCACGCACCAAATTCCAAATCGAGATGTTACCAACATCACACTTTGAAACTCTTGCTCCCATTTTCATAAAGTAGTTCATTTGCCAAAATAACCTTGGTTTTATAAATACCAGTTCTAAACCCAGTTACTTCCATCATAGTAGTAATCTTTCCAAAGCATACATAGTCTCATAAAACAGTTACATCAGGGTAGAGCCATTTCATCTTAGTATATCTCAAGAAAGTGCATTACATAAGAAAAGCATAACTAGAAACCTATACTATGGATCACCAACTTCATCGGGCACTCCCGCCAGCTCAAAAAGCTCTTCTGCATCTTCAAATCTCTCCTCGTCATCATCAGGGAATGTTGGACTCAACGTACACTCCTGGTCTATCAGTACTAGCCTCCTCATCATATCTTGCACATCTGATCCCACAAGAGTGAACAGTGGATCAATGACCGCCAAACCGATGGATCCACGCCACTTCCAACATGCTGGAGTCAATTCCTAGCCTCCGTCGTCCAATGGGCACATGGAAATCCTGATGTTGTACACCATCTGCACTGTACGGTATAGGATACTAGAAGAAGAAATAGGGTAGAGGAGAGAGTGAGCGATCCCGAACGATTTCTCGTCGACGGGTGGAATTACAATAGGCACAAATATTAAGACAAGCACACAATAAAGGCACATCAATAATTAAATACACAACATAATTCACCTCATCATCATTATCAACATCATCACCATTACACGGTGATACTTTCATTCGTGCCATTCTCTCTCTTCCTCATTCATCTCTTTCATTACTTGTTTCACAATGCCACATCACAACTCATAATCATAACAACGTCACATCCTTAATCTTATCCATACTTTCTTTCTGCTTGACATTTTCCATTTCCTTGAATCAAAACCCTCGTCATATGTGATTCCCTTATCCTCAGGGTCATTTTAATAATTAAGTTTACTTTATTAAGTTTTATCAAGCGCATCCAGCGATGACAGGGGAAATTAAGGAAATGTCATCGAGGAGTTAGTAAGCACACATACATCTCCTCCAATCCTCCCAAGCCTAATCGGAAGCAAACAAGAGTACATGAACCTTAACCCACGCAGGTCGAACAGCCGAGAAAATCCAACAACATATGTATTTGTCAAGGCCACAACCGTACGGGCCGGCCGTCATGACAATCAACATTTTACGCCACATCGCAAGGGTCCAACACCAATCGACTGCTCGCCCCGTTCAGGTTCTCTCTCATTGTTCCAAAATTGATCAAGGCAGTGACAGTACTTTTCTAGTTCTGGGTGCAGAACACGCTACGATCCATTGGGTATTAATCCTCGATCACATATAGACTCGTTCTGCCTAGAAACGCACTCTAGGTTAATTGACGTTTCACCGTCATCACCCTCCCCTATTACAATCACCCACCTGATTATCCGCAGATAAACAGGGTATCTTCCTCTGCACTACTTCACACTTAACTCGCCGCGTTATATAATGTCTTTTAATGTCGTATTAGTATTTTATTAATCCTATAGTTCGGACGAGTCACCCTTGTTTATCCCTTCGTTGAACCTTGTCCTCTAATCGAATCTTTCATATTATCGCTTTCTCGATATTTCGCAATCGTCATAATCATTGATCACATCTGGGAGCTCCTTAACCTGACAAGCGCGTTACGTCAATCGTGCACCTTGAAGAGTTCCTCGAGCAGGTACACATACATTACGCTAATTCTTTCACTGCTCGTCACGTACGCAGCTCAGATTCCGATCACATGGGTCTTATCATTCTTTTCCTCGCACTTCCATATCCACAATTTCCAAAGTTTATCAACACATCGTGCCATTATTCAAAATCTTTTTCTTTTCATCACTTAATTTAACATCATCGCATTATTCTCGTCAGCATCATCATTAGTACATAATTTCCATTGCCTCACTTAATCCCATCATGGATTAAACATTAATACATCTCTCATGGTTCCGTACATTAACATCATCATTCATGGGATATTTATCATGCATAATAATAAAAGAAAGTCATATCATCATGACATATTGACATTAATAACATCATGCATCATAAGGTGCGTGGTCCTAGTCCCCTTCGTATACGTGGCTACACACACAAACAATTGCCACGATACTACTGACCCAGAGACCACTAGGTTCCGATCTTTGAGATGATACGAAACATCTTAATGTTTTACCTAAATACTACAGTGTCTCGGGAAAGCCCCTCCCTCACCTTAATTCCAGCAATTATCTGTCAGAAACCGATGCGGGTTCTCCCGACTGACAGCAGCTCCAAATTCTCGACTTTGCAGATCCTTTGCTTAAAACAAGACACATAATTAATACAAGGCTATTTAATCAATATTTATGCTTAATATCAACTCACTTTCTGAAAACTCATTTTAAATCCTTATCGGACAATCGTAAGAGAAACCTTCACTTTCTTAAATCAAATCCAACTTTTTAATACCTTTAAATATCTCAAAATCTTTCTAAAACGATTAATAAAGCATGTTAAAACAAATTCCTTAGTTGCTGGTCCATTCCGGACAGCCACTCATTAAAGCTCAAAAACACCAAAAACCACTTTTTCAATCCAACTTTTCTCTAAATCAAATACATTTAAAAGCTCAAGCTTTAAATCAATTGCAAAATTTTTTAGAAGTGATACACAAGTTAAATCGACGTTGGACAGTGGAGAGATAAATTCAAAATTACTTTTTCACAAAATCTGTTAACACCGAAAAATCGTACTGTAAATCCTTTTAACACTTTGCTTAAAAATAACACTTAAAACCATTTGTTTTTCTCACACATTATCATGAAGTCAAATAGGGCAGCAACCACACTCACTTATCATTCTTCAATTAAACAAATTCTTTTCAAAAATCAATTAACTTCAAAAAAATCAAACGCAACATCGTAACTCATTAATTAACTCATTTTACTTCATTTCCTTTATCAAACAAACAATTCCAAGAAACTTAAACAAAATAGTTCAATTAGCATGAACCATATAAAACAAACCATTTGGCACATAACGCATAAAACAGTCTCAAATCATAATCTCAAACCAAAAGCCTAGACCGAAACACCGCAAACACTTATCTCGCAAACTCGTTCAATTATTTAAAGGCATCATGATCATCATATAGGTCCAGCCAAATCATAAAAATGCACAAAATTTTACACATGTTCAAAAAGTATCAAATAGTGCATTAATTCGATTACGGGAAAAACAAGAAAGGCACAACTAAAAACCGCGTCAAATCAATTCATTTAAATCCCAAAATTTGCAGAACACATACACATATATCAAAGTTCAACATATAAAATTTTCAACTTATTTGAATATCCAAAACCAAGGTTTCAAATCAGAATTTGCCTAAAAACCGAAACAGGACTGTTGCTGAACTGAGGCTAAAAGGCCACAATTAAAAATAGTAAATCAACTCCGATTTGCATGAAAATTTGTACAAGCCTTACTCATACAGTCTATAACATATCATAAAAATTTCATATTATTTGGAGTTGTTTAAATCATACTTTTTCAATTAAAGTTGGCACTAAGTCTAAAAAATCTGAACCAAAGGGTTCACTATTTTGCCCTTAGAAAAATTATCAATCAACTTCAAACCTCTTCAAATTTTACAGAGAACCTTAAGACATGTTTAAGAAGCTACCATAGAAATTTCAAGCCATTTAGAGTTGTTTATGTTCAAAAATTTTGTTTACGTTTAACCCGAAAAGCTTATTTCTCCGAAATCGTTTTCACACAAATGACTTCAATACAATTTGCAAACCAATTCCAAAAATCATATAAAAATTCAGAGGCACTAAATTTAGCATTATCAAAACAGTGACCAAGTTCCATGGTCATTGAACTTGAAGAAACATTTTTCATTTGAACCTTGTTGAGTGTGGCTCATAGGTGCTGCAAAAGGGTAAAGGGTCACTGATGGGCCACAAAGTGGCCCATCTTGTACTTTGTAACCCTGATTAGCACAAGAAATAATACGGAACTATAGCTGCTCTATAGTCGCAGACGTAGGCATAATTGGCCGAACTGCGTGACCAATTCTGTGTGTTCTCTCTATCTTTTTTCTTCTGTTTCTTTATATTGTTGTTACAACAATTGGTATCAGATGGCGTTTAATCCTAGTGCGAAATGCGAAGTCACCCGGTTTGATGGAACAGGTAATTTCGGTTTGTGGCAGCGGAGGGTTAAGGATCTGTTGGCGCAGCAGGGTTTACAGAAGGCGTTGTGTGATGAGAAGCCGGCAGACATCGCGGCCACTGATTGGAGCGAGATGCAGGAGAAGGCCGCAAGTTTGATAAGACTTTGCGTTTCAGATGACGTGATGAAACATATTCTGGACCTTACAACTCTGAAGGATGTCTGGGCTAAATTGGAGAGTCTGTACATGTCCAAGACGCTGATGAACAAATTGTTCGCGAAGCAGCGTCTCTACAGCCTGAAGATGAAGGACGGCGGCGATTTGCAGTCTCATGTCAATACTTTCAACAACATCCTCGCTGATTTGACATGGCTTGGTGTGAAGGTTGACGATGAGGATAAAGCCATTATTTTGCTGTGCTCTTTACCGAGTTCTTATGACCACCTGGTGACCACTCTCAGATACGGGAAGGATACAGTCACGCTGGACAGTATCTCTTCTACACTTTTGAAACACGCACAACGTCGCCTAAGTGTAGAAGAAGGTGGAGGAAGTCCAGCTGAAGGTCTGTTTGTGAAAGGTGATCAAGACCGTGGAAGAGGCAAGGGTAAAGCAGAGGGTTCTGGGAAGAAGAAGAGATTCAAGTCCAAGGACAGAAAAACAACAGAATGTTTTGGCTGCAAGCAGATTGGGCATTGGAAGCAGGACTGTCCAAACAGAAAAGGCAAAGGCAGTAGTTCAACAAACGTAGTAGAGTCTGATGGTTCTTGCAGTGAGGAGGATCTGCTTTGTGTTTCATCTACGAAGTGCACTGATGCATGGATTCTGGACTCAGGTTGTTCCTATCATATGACGCCGCACCGGGAGTGGTTCAGCTCATTTAAATTAGGCGATTTTGGTGTTGTCTATCTAGGCGATGATAAAACCTGTAGCATCAAGGGAATGGGGCAAATCAAAATTGCTTTAGATGATGGTGGCGTGCGCATGTTGAGTCAGGTGCGGTATGTTCCGGAATTGAGGAAGAATTTGATTTCTCTGGGCACTCTTCAGGAGAATGGTTATTCATTCAAGTCTGATGGAGATAGAGACATCATTAGTGTCAGCAAGGGTGCAATGGTAATGATGAGGGCAAGGAGAACTACTGGAAACATCTACAAGCTGTTGGGAGGCATAGTTATGGGTGATGCAACATTTGTTGAATCTGATGATGATGCAACCAAACTGTGGCATATGCGTTTGGGTCATCTCAGTGAACGTGGGATGCTGGAACTACATAAGCGGAATTTGCTGAAGGGTGTCCGCAGTTGCATAATTGGATTGTGCAAGTATTGTGTTCTTGGGAAACAGTGCAGAGTTCGTTTCAAGACCGGGAAGCACAAGACCAAGGGAATCTTAGACTATGTCCATTCTGATGTCTGGGGGCCTACAAAGGAGCCCTCCCTTGGAGGTTTCAGGTATTTTGTGACATTCACTGATGTTTTTTCTCGCAAGGTCTGGGTCTATTTTATGAAACATAAATCTGAGGTCTTTGCCGAGTTTAAACTGTGGAAGGCAGAGGTGAAGAACAAGACAGGGAGAAAATTGAAATACCTCAGGTCTGATAATGGAACTGAATACACTGACAAGAAATTCATGCATTTTTGTGAGGAGAATGGGATACAGAGGCACTTTTCTGTGAGGAAGACTCCACAGCAGAATGGAGTTGCGGAGAGGATGAACAGGTCTCTAACAGAGAAGGCAAGGTGTTTTCGGTTGAATGCTGGTCTTTCAAAAGGATTCTGGACAGCAGCAATCAGTATGACATGCTATCTGCTCAACAGATCACCACGAGCTTCTTTGGATGGAAAAGTTGCAGAGGAGGTATGGTCAGGTAGCCCCATTGATCTGAGTAATTTGAGGATTTTTGGGTGTTCTGCATATGTGCATATTTCTAGTGAGGATCGGTCTAAACTTGACGCCAAGTCAAAACAATGCATCTTTATTGGTTACAATAAAGGTGTGAAGGGGTAAAAGTTGTGGGATCCAGTTCAGAAGAAAATGGTTGTTAGTAGAGATGTTGTTTTTGATGAGTAGACCATGTTGTAACAGTCAGAGGTGACAGTTGTGCCAGATACTGAGTCTGAAAATCCCAGTCAGGACAATATTCAGGTGGACATTGAGAAGACATCAGTGAGTCCTAGGCAGATTGTAGCTCCACAACAGCATGAATCAGGTTCAGGTTCAGGTTCAGATTCAGATGGAATAAATGAATATTCCCTTCTGTGTGATAGGGAGCCCCGTCGCATTGTGTAACATCCCTAAGTTTAATTTCGGTATAATATGATTTATGCCAAGCATTTGGGAGAATTATCAAGTTTAAGAGAGGATTTTAAGTAGTAATCAAAGCCTGAATGAGAATGGGGGCCTAAGGAAATGAATTGGAGTTAGAAAATCATCAAAAATATGACTTTTCACTGAAGTAATCGATTACTCTGCAAGGCAGTAATCGATTACAAGGCCTCTGGTGGAAACACTTATGATGTTGCAGCAAATTAATCGATTACAAGGGTAAAGTAATCGATTACTTTGAGTAGTAATCGATTACATTCAGGGGGATAATCGATTACTTAGGCTCTGGTGAATGTACTGAGAAATGTTGCATCACATGGGTAATCGATTATTTGGAGTGAGTAATCGATTACTCACTGGAAAACTCAAAAAAAAAAAAAAAATAATTACGCGTGGCAGTCACTCATTCGTGGCTTAGTGGATAAGGATGCATCCACAGCCACAAAATCGATTGGGGGCCAAGATAAGACCCTAAAATAAAAGAAGAAGGAACAAAAACAACCCAACATCAACGCCTCCCTCTTCTCCTCTCCACTTCGTCTTCTTCACCTCCTCCATAGGGTTCCACTCTTATTCTCCCAAATCAACCCAAAATCAAGAGGGCTCCTCCCTTATTTGTCATCAAATCCTTTCTTTCCTCACTCCATGTAGGTATGTAAACCTTGGATTTCTTTATCTCTCTCCTTCCCTCTCTCATCTGCGATTTCCCTCTCTCTCCTCCCAAGGATCCACATCTCCATCATTCTTGGTGCAAGAACAAGGGTTTTGGACACTAATATCAGCAACTCTCTTCCTCCTTAACCACAAACAAGTGGGTTCTTCCACTCTCTTGTTGGTTATAAGCTTTTTGGTGGGAAAGGCTCAAGTTAGAACAAACAAAACCACTCAATCTCTTGGTATTTTGAGGTAAGGAGTGAGTATTACCTTAATTTAGGGATGAGTTTCTAGTATGTATATAATACTTGCTAAGAGTTAAGTGTTAGCTAGGGTGTAAACCATAGGGTAATGAATATTAGTAATGATTATAGAATTGAAGTAAAGGAATTTAATTAATCATGATGCTGTGTATAAGTGATTATTTCTGAATATGTGTATGTTTGAACTTAAGTGTATATTTGGGAAATTGTTGGTGATGAGGATAAGTAGTTTAATGATGTTTTTATGGCAATATAATTAAATGAATAATTGATTATGTTATGGCAATATCATTAAATGTAATGGATTATGGAAATAAATGAATGGGATTAGTGTTGACAATACTTGGAAAGTGAATTGATTAAGAGATTAGAGAAAAGGGGAGCGATGGTTAGAAAAAGTGATGTGAAGGAGTGAAGAGGGAATTATGAATGAATAAAGGAATGAAAATTTAATAAAAGCGAAGGTCATGAAGACCCAGCGCGACCATTTAGAATTCATGTTGCGAAAAGGTCACGGTGACCCAGCGCGATGAATTAAACTTAATAATGCGAAGGTATATGTACCCAGCGCGATATGCGAAGGTCATATCACCCAGCGCGATAATAAAACATAATAAGGCGAAGGTATATGTACCCGCGCAATATGCGAAGGTCATATTACCCAGCGCGATAATAAAACATAATAAGGCAAAGGTATATGTACCCAGCGCGATATGCGAAGGTCATATCACCCAGCGCGATAATAATACATAATAATGCGAAGGTATATGTACCCAGCGCGATATGCGAAGGTCATATCACCCAGCGCGATAATAAAACATAATTATGCGAAGGTCTTATCGACCCAGCGCGATCATTTATATTTAATAATGCGAAGGTATATGTACCTAGCGCGATATGCGAAGGTCATATTACCCAGCGCGATAATAATACATAATAATGCGAAGGTATATGTACCCAGCGCGATATGCGAAGGTCATATCACCCAGCGCGATAATAAAACATAATTATGCGAAGGTCTTATCGACCTAGCACGATCATTTATATTTAATAATGCGAAGGTATATGTACCCAACGCGATATGCGAAGGTCATATCACCCAGCGCGATAATAATACATAATAATGCGAAGGTATATGTACCCAGCGCGATATGCGAAGGTCATATCACCCAGCGCGATAATAAAACATAATTATGCGAAGGTCTTATCGACCCAGCGCGATCATTTATATTTAATAATGCGAAGGTCTTATCGACCCGGCGCGATCATTTATATTTAATAATGCGAAGGTCATATCGACCCAGCGCGATCATTCATACTCAATAGTGCGATGGTCACATCGACCCAGGGCGATCATTTATATTTAATAATGCGAGGTCGACACCGACCTGACGCGATAAAAGGTTAAAACAGGGGGAAATAAAGTAGACCTATAGCATGATAAATTAGAGAATAAGAATGAGCTGATTAGAAAGAAAAGATAAAGGTATAGAGATAAAAGAATCGTTGGCATTTGTTTGTACCATTGCTTCCATGTGTGAATGACTATGTGAAATACCTGAACTATATGTGTTTGGCTTGGTCGGTTATTATGTCATATGAGAAACTGCTATTCCTACTTTACTGTGTAGTGCTCACCTCCTTACCATTTTTCAGGTACTGAGCTGGAGCATACACCAGATTCGGCCGAGCAGGATTACTATCCCTTACAGGGATAGTAGGGGTGTTAGGGGATAGGATATGGCACCGGACCTAAGCCTCCTATATTATTTTGATGTGAATGTGTTGTATATACTTTTTGAGCGAGGCTTAGGATACATCACTTTTGCTAAAAGCTTAGGGTCTTTGAACTTATATTTCTAACTTGGTGTTTTGCTGCTACTTTTAACTCTGATGTTGATTTTATATTTTTGAGCCCTTTGGGCCTCGATATAATGCAAAAATACTCTTGATGCAAGCCCTGCTGGCTACTGAATGTTTAATTGATAAATGTTTTCACAGGTGAAATTTTGGATAAGTCCGAATTTCAAACGAAACTCCGTCCGTTTGGCGGTTGATTTTATTAAAATAAAAAGGAATTTTTAAGTTCATATTTTTGAATGATGGGGTTTTAAGGGTAATAATCCTAGGTGTTACAAATTGTTCCTCCAGTGAGATATGGGTTTGAAGAGTTAGCTGCATATGCTCTTCTTACCAGCTCAGGAGACCCCTCTACCTTTCGAGAGGCTATGGCTAGCCATGAGAAAGATGAATGGATGGGTACTATGGTGGAGGAGATGGAGTCTTTGAAGAAGAATAAGACATGGGATCTTGTTCAGTTGCCAAAAGGGAAGAAAGCTATTGGTTGCAAGTGGGTATACAAGAAAAAGCCAGAAAGGTTTAAGGCTCGCCTAGTTGCAAAGGGGTATTTACAGCAGAAGGGGATTGACTATGATGAGATCTTCAGTCCAGTGGTGATACACACTTCTATCAGGGTAGTTCTAGCCTTGGTAGCCAGCAGGGATATGCATCTAGAACAGATGGATGTGAAAACAGCCTTCCTCCATGGTAATTTAGAGCAACAAATCTACATGAAGTAGCCTGAGGGATTTAGTGAACCTGGACAGAAGAGACTTGTTTGCAAGTTGAAGAGGTCTTTGTATGGTTTGAAGCAAGCTCCAAGGCAATGGTACAAGCGCTTTGATTCATACATGCTCCAGATTGGCTATAAAAGGTGTGTTTATGACTGCTGTGTTTATATGAGGAGCGTTGATGATGGTTCTTTTATTTTCTTGTTACTTTATGTTGATGACATACTGATTGCTGCCAACCATTTACATGATGTAAATGAGTTGAAGACCAAGTTGGGTAAGGAGTTTGATATGAAGGACTTGGGTGTTGCAAAGAAGATTCTTGGGATGGAAATTCACAGGGACAAAGGTGCTAGAAGACTATGGTTGTCTCAGAAAAACTATGTTAAAGGTGTTTTGAGCAGATTTGACATGAGTAGAGCAAAACCTGTGAGTACTCCATTGGTGAATCATTTTAAACTCTCTTCGGAACAATGTCCGAAGACAGATTCAGAGGTTGCAGCTATGTCTAAGATTCCTTATGCCAGTGCAGTTGGTTGTTTGAAGTATGCTATGGTTTGCACTAGACCGGATTTGGCACAAGCAGTCAGTCAAGTGTGCAAGTTCATGTCCAAGCCAGGCAAGCAACATTGGGAAGCAGTCAAGTGGATCCTAAGGTACTTGAAGGGTACACCGGATCTCGGTATCATGTTCATCAGGGAGCAGGGTGTTCTTTCAGTTGTAGGATATGTGGATTCTGACTATACTGGTGACCTTGATGATACGAGGTCTACAACAGGATATGTCTTTACTCTTGCAGGTGGACCTATATGTTGGAAGTTAGCAATCCATGATGTAGTAGCTATGTCTACAACTTAGGCAGAATACATGGCAGTAGCTGAAGCTGCCAAGGAAACATTGTGGCTTACTGGGTTAGTGAAAGAGTTGGGTGTTGAGCAAGGTGGAGTTCAGTGGCATTGTGATAGTCAGAGTGCTATCTATTTGGCAAACAACCAGGTGTATCATGCTAGAACCAAGCATATTGATGTGAGGTACCACAAGATCAGGGAGTTGTTGGCTTCCAAACAGATATTCCTTCAGAAGATTCACACCTCAGAAAATGCAGCTGATATGTTGACCAAGCCAGTCACCAGTGACAAGTTCAAACATTGTTTGGACTTGTTACATATTTCTCAGCATTAAGTAGAAACCACACACCCTAATTTCCAGGAAAGACTTTGCACAGAGGATCTTCATAGGGGTCTGATATTCGCCAAGGTGGAGATTGTTGAGTATGGCTCATAGGTGCTGCAAAAGGGCAAAGGGTCACTGGGCCACGAAGTGGCTCATCTTGTACTATATATGCTTGTACTCTGTAATCTGTTTTCTACTATATATGCTTGTACTCTGTAACCCTGATTAGCACAAGAAATAACACGGAACTATAGCTGCTCTATAGTCGCAGACGTAGGCATAATTGGCCGAACTGCGTGACCAATTATGTGTGTTCTCTCTATCTTTTTTCTTTTGTTTCTTTATACTGCTGTTACAACAAACCTTTAGCCATTAAAACACAAGTTTTCTTTAAACATTTGTTAACAAACAAAATTCATTTAAAATATCAAAACATTTCCAAACCAATTCAAACTTTCCAGAACACATGTAAATCACATCAAGAACAACATTTCAAATTTTCAAGACAATCAGACTAGCACAACTTTCATTTAGCAAAACCTCCTACAAGCTAAGGCAATAAGCTTAAAAATTAAGCATAAATGCATCATATTACTTTCTATTTTATTCTCACATATGCAATACCTAAATGATTGTATTTCCTACTTCAAGCACACCTTATCGTGCACCAAAATCACAATTTTCCAGCCACACACTTAGCTCACACAAACATGCACTTTTCAAACCAAGTCAATCCATTTCATGATTTAACCTAATTCACTTTCTTACCAATAATCAAACTCATTTTGATTCAATCAACCATTTTCACTCAAGTCCAACTTTAGTGCACTTAATCACATAATCAAAGAGCACAAACAAATTTTTACACTTAATCATTTTCTCATATAAAACCGAATTGCACATAAATATACAAATCAACACAAAAATCAATCCATCAATTATTTTCCTTTAAGAACCGAATAATAATCATGAAAACAATTTATTTTTAACTCAAATATGACATGCATAATCAAATCAATTCGTTTCCCTAACTAACACACTTAGGCCGAATTACACATAGGAAAAATTATTCAACTTGTAGGAATACTTTTGGGTAATTGTATAAATCTTATAAATTAGTACTCACTTAAGGGATTAAGGGGTAAGAAACATAAAAGGCATGAGAGAACTAGCTTTTATTGTTTCTGGAGTTGTTGCTTTATTGGAAAACAGATTTTCATAATTAATAACCTGATCCTATAGTGAAACCAAGTTCCTAACCTTTCCCATATTTTCTTTTAATTACTTTTTGTTTTCTGAATTGTTTCATTCTACCTTTTCTATACTCCTCTCTCTAAACTCTAAACCCATACAAGTTATACATAGTAATCACAATTAGGTGAAAGAAATTAGAAACAATTTGCAATCCTCGTGGGAACGATAACGGATCTTACTGACTATATTACTTGTCGATCCAATATACTTGCCGGTATCCAACACAAAACTCCTAAAAAGGTGAGGTATCTCATTGAGATGATGGCTAGTAACATTAACTATGCTTCCATTAAAATAAAAATAAAAAGAAATGACTTGGAGGGGCTAAATGTACAATCCTTGTTTATAAAAGAAGGAAATGCTAAAGCAAATAGCAGCACTAACTAAGAAAATGGGCAAAGTCCAAGTGGATGCTTCTATGAGTACTTCTTCTTCTTCTTCCAGTTCCAATTCATCGATGCTGAGCTGTGATTTTTGTGAGGCAACCACCGCAATGGTGAGTGTGCATTTTAAACTAGAGAACATGTTAATTTTGTGGCAGAAGATCCAAGGAACAACCCATTTTCTAACAACTATAATCCTGGATTCTGGAACCACCACAACTTGTCATGGAAGAGCCCAACATTGTAACCTCCTCAAGAGAAGACACAAGCACCTTGGGAGATAGCTATTGAAAAACTTGCTCAACAAATCGCCAACATTGTCCAGTCAACAAACAATTTCGTGGAGGAAACGAGCTAATTTGAAAAACCAAGGTGCAAGTACAAGAAACTTGGAGGTGCGGATGAGACAAATTTAAAAGCAACTATCTGAAAGACCAATGGGTGCATTTCCTAATTACAATGTTCCTAACCATAAGGAGTAGTGCCAAATAATCACTTTGAGAAGTGGTACGAATATGGAGGAGCCTAAGAAGAGGAATGAGGCATTGGTTGACATAACTAGTGAGGAGAAAGAGCTAGAGATGGAAGCACCACTAGCCTTTGATGTGCATTCCGAGAAAGCCAACAAACCAATGGAGGAGAAGGAATAGAATGCAAATCCAACACTTAGGGCCCCTTTCTGCCAAATGTTGAAGAAGCAACAAAAGGAAGAGGAGTTCTCCAAGTTCGTGGGGTATTCAAAAATGCTTCACATCAACAATATCCTTTGTTAAAGATTAAGAAAAAATTACCTCCTATGTCAAATTCATGAAGGAGCTGCTTTCTAAAAAGAGGAGAGTAAAAGAAGATGAAACAGTGATGCGGACAACCGAGGAGTCCAATGCTATCCTCCAAAGGAAACTTCCGCCCAAAGTGAAAGATATTCGGAGTTTCACCTTGCCATGCGACATTGATGGTAAGTATGTTGGTAAGACACTCTATGACCTAGAAGCAAGTTTTAATTTAATGCCTCTTTTTGTTTTTAATAATCTTGGTATTAGGAAAGTGAAGCCCACTATGGCTTCGTTGCAATTAGCTAATAGGTCCATACTCTAGCCATGAGGTGTGGTGAAGGATATTTTGGTTAAGGTTGATAAATTTATTTTTCCCTTGGATTTTATGGTGGTTGATGTTTATGAGGACCAACAGGTTCCTCTAATTTTTGAAAGGCTATTTTTGGCCACTGTAGGGGAAATTATTGATGTGCCAAGGAGCGAGTTGATTCCGAGGGTGAATGGTGACCAAGTCACCATGAAAATGTTTGAAAAACCACCAATCACCTCAGATCTTTTTGCCCTACTGAATTGCATTCAAAACTATTGTGGTGAGAATGTTGGATGCAATAAGAAAAGAAAGTCACTTCACTATGAGGATCACTGAGACCTCATCCTCAAGGAAGGCTCCACCGTCAGTTTCATGACGTTAAACAAGTACTTCTTGGAAGGCATCCCAAGGGGATTTTCCTTTTTGATTTCTGGATATAAGTTCTGATTTTGAAAAAAAAAATAGTAGCAATGTAGTGCTTGTAGCACTATTTTTGGTTTGCTCTTGTGAAATACAAGTTTGATCAAGTTTGGGGGAGGCTACCAAAAGCTGGATTATTGCACCACAATACCTAGAGCTGTCAAAATGGGCCGGGCCGATGCGGGCCGGGCCAAAAACCCCGGGGTAAGTGCGGGCTTGAGTGTCATAATTTGACATATAAAAGTAACCCGGGTGTATTAGCCCGGACCGGCCGGGCCTTAAAAAAACGGGCCCGGGCCGGGTTTACCCGTCCGGGTTTCAGCCCGGTATTAAAATAAAAAAAAGCACCTAATTAACTCTAAACTCTAAAGTTGCAGCAGCAGGCCCGCAGCCCACTAAAGAGTAATGATCTAAATTCTAAACCTAAAATAAGCAGCAGCCACAGTGCCACACAAAGTTCCTTCTTCAGTTCTTCTTCTTCACGGCTTCACCTCTTCTTGCTTCGTCCACAGCAGGCAGCACCACAGCAACACGGTCTTCTTCACCTCGTCCAGCACAGCAGCACCGCAAAGCACCACCGCACCCACCGGCGCCGGCCTCCACCTCAGTCCTACGCCACACCCTCACTCCACAGCAGCACCGCACGGTATTTTTTTTTAATTAAAAAAATTATACTCTGTTGCTGGTCTGGATCCAACGATTTAAGTGTATTATTAGGCCATTAGGGAAATATGGAAGTATTTATTTTTGTTTGAACTTGAACATTTGGATTTATTTTTGTTTGAACTTGAACATTTGGATTTATGTTATTTGAATATTTGTTCATTTTGAGTTTGTTGATGTTGGACATTTTGATTTATGTTACTCTGAACTTCGAGTTTTGGACATTTGGATTTATGTTGTTTGTTCATTTGGTATGAGAATTCTGCATGCTGTGAACTTGGAGTATTTGTTCAATACAAGTACAACATGGCTTTGGCTTTCAGCCTTTCACGTATTTGTTCAATACAACATTGTTTCTCCAGGAGTACAACATGTATTTGTTCCTATCCACGTAATGCTAAATGTTTTGGCTTTCCGAAAAAAAAATGAGTTTTTTTTGTGCAAACAGGTATTAGTTTTTTTTTGCTGTAAAATTTAAAAAAGGCTTAAATATGAAAATGGTCCCTATAAATATTGAATTTTTTGAAATTGGTCCCTGTAAAATTTTTGTTTTGGTTTTGGTCTCTGCATTAATAAAATATTTTGATTTTGGTCCCTCCTGTTATATGTGGATGGAAAATGCCAAAAATGTAAAATATTATATTCTATGATCTATTAAGGATGATATTCTTACATTAATTCTCAAGGGTAACCAGAAAACTTACATTAAATAAGAAAACCAGTTCAAAAACCATGATATCATAGGGACCAAAACCAATTGAATCTAAATAATAGAGGGACCAAAACAAACTACCAACATAATTATGGGGACCAAAATTTAATATGAGGGACTAAAACCAAAACGTTTTGTAAGTGCAGGGACCAAAACCAAAAGAAAAATTTTACAAGGACCAATTTCAAATAAATCAATATTTACAGGGACCATTTTCATATTTAAGCCTTTAAAAAAAATTGGGAAAAAATTATGCGGGCCGGCCCGCACAAGCCCACAGCCCGGTATAGTGCGGATTTGGGTTTCATGATTGCGTACTTACTTTGTACCTGGGCTATTTAGCCCAGGCCCGTTATGGCCCGCACCCGGGGGGCCGGCCCGTTTTGATAGCTCTAACAATACCCATATGTCAACAAAGAGAAGTTCTTACTCCTATCTCTTTTTTAATCTCTATATTGGTTTTGTTTTTAGTGGTTTGATATGCTTAATAAACCTGAAGAATAGAAAATACTCTAAGTTTGGGGAGGATGTTATTATTGGAATTTTTTTGAACTCATTTCCCCCATTTATAAAAGCTTTTGTTTGTTTATGTTATGTAAATATTTTTGTTCTACCCCATTATTTGATAATGTAAATACTAGGATAAGGGCAGGATCTGCAAGATACGACGACGACTTGTACTTATCCCAAGTTGAGATAAATCATATTCTAAACTTAATTCGAGATGAAATCAAATAATACAAGTTAATTAACAAGTAGTTATATTTCAAAATTGTAATGCTCTATTAATTATTTATTCTTATTTGGCCTATAATATGTGTAAGTTGTAACTGTTATTATGATGTTCAGTCGTTAATTATTGCAACATTGTGTGTAACTCCTATTTGAAAGATTTTTTTTAAGTGAACTACTATTAGAAAGTTAATTAACATTGACTAGTATTTTGTTTTATAGCAATATATGTGAGTGCTACTACTTTTATCCCTTATTATAAGTCACTTTTACTTAATTCATGCAGATTAAGAAAAGTAATTAATACTCTCAAATGTATCAAAAAATATATTGTCATTCCAAAGTTACCCATATTTAAAACTTAACAACTCTATTCATTTATCACTCTATTGTAGCTATTACCCTATCACCCCTATATAATTATGAGAGTGTGTTTGGAATAAACTATTTAATACTACCTAGATATTCTAAAACAACTTATAAAAAGGATCTACCAAAATGGTGTCCTATAATATGAGACGAAGGGACCATTATTTATTTATTTTACAAATCATTCGACATGAAATATAAACTCATTTTGGTAATTGCACATTTAAAATCAATTTTATTTAAATTATTCAAATTACAATATTTTACTAAAATGATTTTATTATTAAATATATCCAAACATAAATCACTTCACTACAAACTCAATTATAATCAAAATCAATTATATTCAAAAATCAATTTTCACGATGCTCACCCATACGTACATTGAATTTGACCCAAAACTACTATTTCGTTTGGTGTTTGGTCTTGGTTTGACATCATTGGCACACGCGGTGTGACCAACAGGCGGTGCGACCACCAGGCAGTGCGGCTCTGGCTATAATTGTGGCACATATAATTTTGACACCTTCAAACGACGGAAATTACTTATCGAACTTGGATTATGCTTTTCTATGGTGTTCAAGATGTAATTTTTTTTTCCTAAAAAGAGCGGTATTCTAGATGCCGAAATAACATTGCTGACTATTACAACTTTTTTTCAATTATAAAAATACAATAATTAAACATAATGTCTTTCTCCATATTACTTTCCAAAAGTTGTTCCGTATAGAAATTGGTCATCTGTTTTTACTAGTACATGCCAAGTAGTCCATTTTTGTTTAATTTTTTAAGTCAAAATTCATCCTCCTCTCACCATCAATTAGTCAGCACTGAACTACTTTTCAATTGTAATAATGTTTCAAAAATTTATATTTTTTTATGGATAACAATTATTTTTCGATTGAGATAAAATGCATTTATGTATCGAGCATAGTTAGATGATTTACTCATTTAAATTACATGATGGTATCGAATTCGGTATATTACGTATCACGTATGGGATTCGTTATAAAAGAAATTTTGTAAAAATAATATAAAAAATGACGAACCAATTCAAACCATGTATGATATACTAGAATTGATATTGCGTACCATGTAACTATGCTCTCCCGGGTAGAAAATTCCTGGCTTCCCTTGGCCATGGTGGCTTTATAAAAGCATAATCACGAGATACAAACGTGTTATAATTTATAAACATTTCCTTTGTTTTTTGCTTTTGCACAAACTTAATCTTCCAGATTCGTTATAAGTTTTTTTTCTCCCTTCTTATATCATTCTTCATGCAAATGGGCATCCCACACTTTCTTGCTATACCATTTCCAGTTCAAGGTCAAGTGAATCCAATTATGACGTTCTGTCAGGTTCTGGCCAACCGTGGCTGCAAAGTCACATTTCTTCGCACAGAGTTCAGCCACAAACGAGTGAAAGACAAACAAGAAGGATCACAGATTAAGTTTGTGACACTCCCAGATGGTTTGGGCCCTGAAGATGGTAGAGTTGACGTGATGAAAGTACTTTACTCAATCAAAAGTACTATGCCTTCTTTGCTTCCCAAGCTCATAGAAGATATCAATGCTTCGGATGATGAGAATAAGATAACTTGTATTATTGTTACCATGAACATGGGTTGGGCATTGGAAGTTGGCCACAGGTTAGGAATAAAAGGGGCTTTTTTCTTTGCCGCCTCAGCAGCTTCAATGGCCTCCTGTTATTGCATCCCAAGGCTGATTGAAGACGGAATTATAGATACGGATGGTAAGACTAATATTTACTGATTCTTTGTTGCTCTTTTGCTATTTATTCGTTTAGTTACTTTACATCTTCTCAACTAGTCTTTCAACATGAATTTCTTTATGAGCACCTCTAAGAAAGTAACTCAACTGATGTCTCATTTTTTTCTTGTGTTTTCGACGTATGCTTCTTGTGTTAACATTGAGTAAATAGGCTCAAGTCTACTTGCCTCTATAAGTGGTGCATTCGTAGGTTTCAAGCTCCAGCACACTTTCACATTGTAAGCCCAAATACCATATAATTACCTCAAAATGTTAGTCGTGAGACTGATAATAAGTTTTTCTTCATCCCAGATACATGATGTACATGATCAACTTTCACCTTCCGTGAATTAAAACGATGAATAATAACTATCTTGTCAATATGAGCAATTGGCACCTTGGAGTTGTAAGCTATCACTACAACTTGTTTTTCTTTATACTCAGACATATTTAACAACTTATTTTCATCCGCAGTCATATGATTAGAACAACATGAATAAATTATCCACTCATTATCACAATTAATAGATTTGTCACTACTTGTGACAAACGTTACCTCCTTTGCCGATTTATCCATGCATGATGCGATAATCTTCTCACTGTCATTCGACTACGGTTGTCTTTCATCGTCTAGCTCTTTATTAGAGCAAGGCTCTTCTAAAGTAAATGACACTTGGATGTCGCTCGCATTCTTTTTCAATGCTACTTTTTCGCATAGTAACAATGTTACCTTCTACCTTGTCAACCTGTTGTATTGAGCAAAGTTATGTTTTCTTCCCCACGTGAAGCACCGATCATTCTCTTGGGGGTATCTACCTCTCCTCGTTCTGTACCTTTTTCACCTCGGCCTCTTTATCAACTTGTTGGCCTTTCTTCCAGCCTTGTTGGCATTTACTTGAACTACACCTTCATTGTTCAACTTTGCAGTTGTCTTATCTTCCCTGGCACTCTTTTTTTTTTTGGCAAAGAGAGCTTTATCTTCTGCATTTATTGAAACTTTAGACATATATGTTTTTCTAAAGTTTTTTGGTTGGCCAATATGTTTTTCAACTTTGTCAAAGTTGGTTCTTTGATCCATCGATCCTTGAGTAGCTGTAATTATCCCTTAGTATTTAGGATTCAACCCATTGATAAGTATCCTGTGGTTCCTCATCTCACTGAGTGCATCCGTTGAATCTAATTTTGCAATTTCTTTGCAAACGGACTTTACTTTGGTGAAGTATTGGCTTACAGTCATGTTGCTTTGTTTGATGAACATGAGCTCATTTTTCAACAACTGCAGTTTTACATCACTCTTTCTTGTGAATAGTGTCACCAAAGTATCTCAAGCGCCCTATGTTGTTGTTAAGTCTTTGACCCGTTCCAAGAACTCATCCTCTGTGGCGATAGACAACACGTACATACCTTTACCAGCGTTGATCTTCCATTTTCTTTTCTCCTCCTCATCTATTGGTAATTTGTCTCAATATCACCCATAACACTCCATAATCTTGCCCGAGCAAATAATACTATATTCGAATACTCCACGTGTCATCGTTGTTGTTATCAAGCTTATCAATTATGCTAGTTGCAGATGCGAGATCCGCCATAATTATTAGTTAAATCCTAACACTTAACCAAATTAAGTATGATCGAAACTGAAAATACCACAGTCATAAAATATGTATGGAAAGACTCTCCTTGTACTAATGTCTTTGACCGTAAAATTTCGAACTTTACACTGGTTTAAGTAAGCAAGTCTAAGACGATGTGCTCTGATACCAATTGTAAAGATTAGAGGAGAGAAGGAGAAAATATAGAACATAGAAAGAAAGCCGCTTTTGTTATGCGTTGTTTTTGTTATTCCTTCACGTGTTGTTTGTACAATGAAATTTCTTTCTCATATGGGCAACGAAAATGTTATAAACTTTGCAAATTTAATATAGTTGGCAATTGTAATACTTTGCCTAAAATAGTTTGTCTAAATTTACAATTTTTTTTTAAAAAAAGATTTATTGTAACTTAACAATTTTTTAATTATGTTGCTATGCTATTCATCAATTTATTTACACACGTCTTAAAAATAAAAAATGATTATTGATAGCTTACTTATAACTACTTTCCGTTTTCTTTCTTTCTTTCTTTTTTTTTTTTTTTTCATTTCAGGACACCCCACTAAAAAACAAGAATTTCAACTATCCGCAGATTTACCTAAGATGAACACCGCAGACCTTCCATGGCTTAGCCTAGGTAAGAGCTTCTTCACTGATCAACTGGTGCCAGAGTTGGAAACTATGATGAAGTTAGGAGAATGGTGGCTTTGCAATTCTTCTTATGATCTTGAGCCTGGTGCATTTTCCATATCAGAAAGGCTCCTACCCATTGGCCCATTGATGATTGAAAATGAGAGTAACCAAAGTTCATTCTGGGAAGAAGACACAACTTGCATAGACTGGCTAGACCACCAGACACCTCAATCTGTCATATATGTTTCCTTTGGTAGTTTGGCAGTAATGGATCCTAACCAATTCAAAGAATTAGCACTTGGACTTGATCTCATTAACAAGCCTTTTCTTTGGGTTGTACGCCCTGGTAATGATAACATTGCTTATCCAGATGAATTTCAAGGAGCTAAAGGTAAAATTGTTGGTTGGGCTCCACAGAAAAAGGTATTGAGCCACCCTGCGGTATCTTGCTTCATAAGTCATTGTGGTTGGAATTCCACTATAGAAGGTGTATGTAGTGGTGTACCTTTCCTATGTTGGCCATTTTTTAGTGATCAATTTTTGGATAAGTCGTATGTTTGTGATGTGTGGAAAGTTGGTCTAGGATTAGAAAAGGATGAGCATGGATTAATAACAAAAGAAGAGATAAGGAAGAAGGTGGAGCAACTTCTTGGCGATGAAAACATAAAAGCAAGGTCTTCCAAACTTAAGGAAATTGCCATTAGTAACATGGAAGAAGTTGCGTGCTCTTCAAAGAATCTCGAAAAGTTTATCAAGTGGGCCAAGTAAAATCATGTCCCTTTGGAGTAGCTTGGACTTGGGAGGTTAGACCATGGGTTAGCAAACCCAGGCCAATCATTCATGAACTCGTCATGTTTAAATGACTTTTAGTTAGATATGACTTGGCATAGTTGATTCAATGAAATAAATAAGGATTAAAAAGAATAGATTTGATAGAAGAGATGATGAGTTTGAGAATACTCTTGGGTTATTCAAACCGTCCTTTATACCTATTAAGGTTCTAGTGTGTTTCGCTGATTTATTTTTGTTTAAAGTTTTATATCATAAGAATAATAGTTTAAACGAGCACAATTTCAAACCTGTAATATCTCTTACAAATTTTTTTATTATATAGATAATAATATAATTTGAGTGTTGTTTAAGAAGTTTTTACTAGTGATAAGTTAAAATTTTGTTGATGTGTGTTTTGTCTTGTCTTCCGGACAGGACATAAGTCTAGTTCACCGATATTTCAGTTCAACCAACTTGTCCGGTCTAGTTTTAATAAAACTCATTGTCATGCGGTCATTTGAGATTTAGATTTTAGATATTATTTTAACATAGCAAATGAAAGAAACATTGTATGAAGAACATATTGCATCATATCAATTTTTATCATTTTTTTAAGGATTAATCTATATTTTTATAAATCTATGAGTCATTTTTGTCTCGAGTCAAACTTGACCCTTCCTATTTTGTCCCTTCACAATTTGAACCCGTACTTATTGTGTCACATCTTAATTAGAGACGGGTTTGAATTCAAAAATTGACTCGATCAACATTTAGGTATGTTAGATACCAAGGATTCTAAACACATACCTAGAAGGAGGGGTGAATAGGCATAGTGGTTGCTTTTTGCGGTTTTCGATTTCGTTCAAAAATGTGAAAATTCAAAAATGTGAAAATTAAAAAATATTTATCTGGTTGCTTAACTAGTGTTAACCGATTAACAAAGTGAAAATTGCACTACAAATAAATGGTTAAATTACCGGTTAACCGGTTAAATCAACTAGTTACCTGAATCCTTTTCTTTCAAGAAAGTAGTTTCTTTCTCAACAATTTGTTCCAACCAACTAAGCAATCAATTGTTATGATTCTTAATACTCTATAAATGCACTAAAACATAAATTATAGAATCCAAACATATATTAACATAATTGAAAATCACAAAATATAGGAGTAATGAAAAGCATAAAAAAGAGAAGGGATAGAAGATTCAACACCGATATATCCTAGTTCATCCTTAAGCTACAGAGGGCTACGTCCACACCTCCCATACTGAATTGGGGGATTTGTTTCTTGATTGTAGTCTAATATATACTATTTTTCAATGGATTTTATACCTTTTTAACTTAGTATTTGTTTGATTTCCTTTGCAAATTAGTAAATTTTAGGTTGTTTTTAGGTTTAGTGTCAATATCATTACTTTGGGTATTTCTATATGATTTTAGGTGAGTTTTGATGATTAAAGGAGGAAAGAAGAAAATAAAATCAAAAGGAATCAAGGAGATAGAAGATAGAAGATTATAGATAGAAGATAAAAGATTAGAGATAGTAGATAGAAGATTAGAGATAGAAGATTAAATCTGAAGACTCCTTTCTAGTATTTGATCTATCTTTATCTCAATTAGATAGAATAGATAAAATACTAATTTTCTGTCGGAGATAAGAAATTTAATCTTGTAATTTATGTTGGAAGTCATGCTTTCCCAGAGTCGTAAAGAGTTATGCTAGAAGATTTCTAGTAGAAGATTTTGATGATAACAAACAAGCTCCATCAAGCTCAAGGCTCAAGCTCAAGCAAATAGTAGATTAAGCTTTGCCCATAGGAATTATTGTAAGGTAATGAAGAGTTAATTGTTCCAAGTTCATAAGGCCAAAGAGTTTTTTTGTTTAAGGAGAAGAAAAAGAACATTTGCGAAATTTATTTTAAGTTAGATTTTCAGTTAAAGTTGTGTTTGAAAATCTATGGTTACTTACTCAGCTTTAGAAAATCATTTTTATGAAAATAAGCAGAAATAATCGATTACCTTTCCTGGATAATCAATTACTATGTTTATGAGTTGTGACCTGGGTATTTTAATTGAAAATAATTGATTACCCTTTTTAATAATCGATTACCTTTCTCACAGGAGGTTGATAATCGATTACCTTGGTTTTAATAATCGATTATTTTCTTAAAAAATTAATTTCAAAGTTTTCACAGAAAGAAGATTACCTTCTTGAAGTAATTGATTTCCTTTATGTTTTATTGAAATCTGTGTCAGAATCAATCTTAAATGTTTCCAGATTTTCTTTTTCATAATTGATTATGATATATTTTCAAAATTCGAATTTGATTTTATTTTTGAAAATATTCCTTATTTGTTTTTTTTGGTAGAAAAAATTTTATTACCACATGCCAAAAAAATACATCAGTAACCAACTCCTAATATCTTCTGCCACCTTCTAGGAAGGGTTCAGAAAAAACTAGGAGAAGAAAATAAAAGATTAAGAGCCACCTTCTAGGAAGGGTTCCCTTAATCACTAAATTATTCCTATTTCATGACAAATTCTAGCCACTAATGGCTTGTTAGTCCAACTTCTAAAATCATTAAAACAAAAAAATACTCTATGAGCTAGATCTTTCTTAATTAATGTAAATCTATAGAGAGCAGTATGTGAACAGGTGGAGAAAGTCCTAGCATTCCTTTCTGCCCACGTGTGATAGATGGCAGCCACACAAACTCCCCAAGCCAGTCTCCTCATCTTCTTTCCACGAATTGCAAACAGTATCCAACGCTTTCACTGTCTAAAACTCGAAGGGAAGCTATGGATGTCCAGCCATTGCATGCAAAGGGAGATCAAAACCTTACTCCAAGCACAATCAAAGAAGAGGTGCTCCATCGATTCCTCCGAAGCAAAGCATAAGCTACAGTAATTAGAAATCTGTCTCTTGTTTGAAGTTTATCATGTATAGCTAGCCAAGTAATGAATCAGTGCTTAGGAACACTGACATTATTCCAAATGAACTTAGACATAGGGAAAGGATCTGGGGTTTGCTTTAGAAACTGATACCCCGATTTGATGGTGTAAACGCCATCTGTACGCCCAATCCATCTATCATTCTGAAAACCCGATCTAAGCTTATCCCTAATTTTAAGGATTTGCTTCCAATGCCAACTTTGTCCTTGAATCCAATCACAATCCCAGAACAGTTGAGTTTTTAAATAATATGCATGAATCCAGCGAACCCAAGGACACTTCTACTTCTCAGCTATGCTCCATACTTGCTTTCCTAAAGCAGCCATATTCCAGAGACCACAGTCATTGATACCCAAACCCCCATGTCTCTTCTAATTACAAACTGTAGACCAGCCAATTTTTGCAGTATATGGACCATCAGCTGTAGAACTCCAAAGGAAACTTCTACACTTTTTCTCAATTTCCTTTATCACTGCCTTTGGTATAATAAATGTAGAAGCCCAGTAAATGTGGATACTCATAAGGACTGAGTTTATAAGACATACCCTTTCTTGATATGATAAATGCCTAGATTGCCAACAGTTTATTCTTTTCATAATCTTATCAACTAGGATATCACAAGTAGCTGTATTCCATTTTTTTGAGGATAGAGGAAGACCTAAGTATTTGCAAGGGAAAAAACCCTCTTGAAACTCAGATAACTGTAAGATAGTTCTTTTAGTATCCTGAGTTACCCCAGCCATTTAGATGTGAGACTTCTCAGCACTTATTTGAAGACCAGACCAATTTGCAAAATCCTTTAGGGCAGATTTGATAATACGAATGCTAGCAGGATGAGCTTTACAAAAGATTAGAAGATCATCAGCAAAAGCTAGGTTAATCAACCTTAGGTCTTTGAAAGCAGGGTGGAATCTGAAATTCCTGCCTGTAGCAGCCAACTTAAGGCCTCTAGTAAGAATATCCATTGCCAAAACAAAAAGCATGGGGGACATTGGGTCCCCTGTCTAATGCCTCTGGAGGGCCAAAATCTTCCACCTTGATTGCCATTCAGAACAATAGTGTAGGAGACAGATTTCACACAAGCCATTACCCATGAAATAAACGTAGCTGAAAACTTTAGAGCAGTTAACATTGAGTCAATAAAATTCCACTCCAAAGTATCAAAGGCCTTCTTTATGTCTAGCTTCATCATACACCTAGGAGAAACCCTCCTTCTCCCATACAATCTTATCAATTCCCGAGAGAGCAAGATGTTATGTAGAATGCTTCTATCCTTGATAAAAGCAGTTTGGTTTTCATGCACCAAAATAGGAAGCACTGCTGATAATCTATTGCTGATAATCTTAGAAATGCATTTGTAGATAGTAGAACAACAAGCAATAGGTCTGAATTGATGAACCTTATCAGGGGAATCTGTTTTTGGAACCATCACAAGATTAGTGTGATTAATCTCTCTAAGAATATGCCCTGAATCAAAAAAATCCTTTATGGCCCTACACAAGTCCTGGCCAATACAGTCCCAAGCAGACTGAAAAAACCCAGATCCAAACCCATCAGGCCCTGGTGCTTTATTTTTGTTAATTGAAAACAACCCCTTCTTTATTTCATCAACAGTTATTGGCTTTATAAGAGCTAATTGCTGATCCCTGCTTAGACAATTTCCTTGATCAATAACTTCCTGAGAAAAAATATCACCTATGCTTCTGCTTGAAAACGATTCTGGTAAAAATCTTCAAATAAAGCATGGATTCCATCAGAATCAGTTACTGGCTCATTTCTATCATTAAGGATCCTGAGAACTCTATTCTGGTAGTTCCTCCTCCTAATAGAATCATGAAAAATCTTTGAGTTTGTATCACCATCATGCAGCCACTCTAGTTTTGTCTTCTGCTTTAGAAACAAGAAAGCATAAGTTTGCACCTTTATATACTGATTAGCTACCTCTCTCTCTCTGATGAGATGAGATTAGCATCCATAGGATTTGTAGCAAGCTCTGTCTGAATAGCATCTAACTGATCCCTCAAATCAGCCTCCCTGGTATCTATTTTAGAATAGTACTGCTTATTTAGCTGAGAAAAAGGCTTCTTTAGATCCCTAAGCCTTCTACAAAACACAAACATCCTACTTCCAACATACAGTCTCTGCCAGCCTTGGCTAACAATTCTCAGAAAGACTCATGATTAGCCCACATGTTGAAATATTTGAAAGAGTGCTTCACAGTTCTTGGATTGTCTCCCCAATGAATAAGGATAGGAGATTGATCAGAAAATCCTGGAGTTAGGAAATTTGCAATAGAATTAGGCCATTCTCTGCACCACTCAAGATTAACTAGTGCCCTGTCTAGCTTTGAGATGATCCTGTCTGCTCCTGATTGTCTGTTGCTCCAAGTGAATTGACACCATCCCTGATTCATATCTATTAATCCACATAGATCAATACAGTCCTGAAAATCTCTGGCACTGACAATGTCTAATGGACTGCCTCCTAACTTTTCCTCCTGCTTCAAGATAGTATTAAAATAACCTAAAACAAGCCAAGGCACATTTATAAAGCTATGAATTCCACCGAGAACTTGCCAAAGCTCCTTCCTTCTATTACTATCATTCTCAGCATAAACAAAAGTAACAAAGAACTTTTTCTGAGTTTGAATCACTGTAACATAACAGTGGACATATTGAGGGGATCTAGCCATGCATAGTATAGTTAGTAGGGATCCCGGACCGACTTTGCTACTGCAGTGGACCAGACAGATGCGTGGAGGACTAGTTGACCTGCTTTCAGACACTCCTTATTTTTGAGTTGTGATATATTGTACATATTTTGGGAGTGTTTGAGAGTTTAGGTCTTATTTTCAGACTTTTATATGTATTTTCGGTTTATAGACATGATCACCTGTACTTTGCTGACTTTTGTACCTATGGATCCCTTTTCATGATGACATATATATATATATATATATGATGTTTATTACAACTTGGATCCTTGAGTACTACTATCTTTCGCTCACTCTGATTTTGTTAAAAGAGAATTCGACGACTGTTACTATTTGGAAAATAATTTTATGCGAACAACAAGGCAACACTATACTTATAATGGAAGTCTAAAATAATTCTTAATTAACAATTATACGTTGTCTTGCAAATTATTAATTGTTTCAATATTCTATTGATTAAGCAAACGAAGCCGAATTCGTTAAATTGTTTCATGATTTAATAAAAGTTAATTTATCCAAACTATTAATGTCCATATATAATAATAATATTGTTAAAGAAGGAAAGGGTGTCACAGGAATCTCTTCAAGACGCTTTCCTTCTCCTTCTTCCTTTCCCACTACGGAAAACAAACACATGTATCCTTCGGGTCTAGGATTCTTATACAAGATTGTCTTTCGATCACAATCGATGGTCACTTGTTTCTGGCTCAACCAATCCATCCCCAAGATCACATCCAATTGTGACAGAGGAAAACAAATCAGGTCTACTTTAGAGATGCGGTCAATTACCTCAACACGACAATCTAAACAGACTTTAGAAACATAAACGGGGAGACCAGTAGGGGTTTCAACTCTCAGGCATAGGGATGAATCGGACACTACCAAGTTCAAACGATTCACACATTCATAGGAAATGAAAGAATGAGTAGCTCCAGATTCGAACATAAACACGCAACGTTGATTATTTAGCAAAAATTTACCTTGCACGAGATAAGAGGATTTGTTGACTCCAACACCACTCAGGGTAAAAACTTTGCCTTGGTTCACGGACTTGCTACCGGATACTTGAGAATTAGCTTTTGTAGGCTCCTTGCAGTCACGAGCGTAATGACCTGACTTGCCACAATTGAAACAACCACTTTGAGTCCAACAAATCTGTCCACGATGATGACGCTTGCACTTTGCACAGAAAGGAACATCATTCTGAGCGTTGCTCTTCCCACCAGCTACAGCTTTTCCTTTAGCTCCGTTGCGGTTGGTATATGAACCTTTGCTTCGGTGATCAAATCTTTTTCGCTTCTGAGACCCATAATTTTGTTGATTCCTATTGACTTGAATACTATGCTCCTCAGCCTTCTTGTCATCTTCATACATTCGACACATATCAACAAGGGCAGGGAAACTCTGGATCCTTTGGTAGCTAAACACAGACTTCAACTCGGGTCTTAGACCGCCTTCAAACTTAATGCACTTACTACGCTCATCAGGATTGTTCTGGTAGTAAGGGGAATACTTCATCAGCTCTTCGAATTTAGCCGCATATTCACCGACACTCATGTCACCTTGCTTCAATTGCAGAAACTCCACCTCTTTCTTCCTCCTCAAATCCTCCGGGAAATACTTATCAAGAAACTTCTCGGTGAACACTCCCCAGTTGATTGGTCTTCCTTCATAGTTTATAGGAGTTGAGCGGTATGGTTTCACCAGTTTTCAGCTTCACCTCCTAACATATAGACGACATACGTCACCCTTTGAGCATCTGTGCAGCCCAACGTTCTGAAGATCTTGTTGATCTCGTAGATCCACTTGTTTGCCTCTTCCGGTTTGTATCCTCCCTCAAACCTTGGAGGTTTGCAGCTCCGAAATTCCGATAGAGTCTTAGCTTCCATCACCTCAACGTTGCATTGTTGAGGCCGTTGCGCTTGTTGTTGTTGTTTTTGTTGTTGTTGTTGCTGTTGTTGCATAGCTTCTAACACAGCAGTGATCCTATCTAACATAGCGTTTGTATGATTACTACCTCTTGTTGCCATAGTAGACCTGCACTATGGACTTTGGGTCATGATAGGTCTATTAAAGAAGACACAACAACTAAACACCCTTGACCATGTTTAATCTTTATTGAACAACATACTCGGACACATAGACAGGGCCAGGAGGACTGGACCATTGCTCTGATACCACCAAATGGTGTGACGCTCTTGGATTAAAATACTTTATAAGAAAATATAGTTGAACATGTATAGTATGGACTTGATATTATTGGAAAAATAGGGTATAAAATTTTTCCTTTATAATTATTCTCAAGCTAAACATATCCCTTTAAAAATACTTTGAATTCGGTATTGAAATTGTTATCATACTTTTTCTTTTTAAAACACTTGCTATTACCGAATTCGTTTGTTATTTATTAGAGTACGCGGAAAGAATATAACTTTAGAAAATAATATAATCACTGGACATTATAAGCATAAAACATACATACACACACACACATATATATATATATATATATATATGTGTCATAAGTACCACCATACATCCATACTATCCAAAATACAGAAACTGATATCAAAGTCCAGCGATATAAGTCCCAAAAACATAAACTGAAAGCAAAGACCAAAACCCTGAAGTCTCTCAAAAGATATATATACAATATAAACATAAAAAAAATAAAGACACTCCAGAGCTGATCATCAAGTCCTCCAAGAACGCTCCACCATCACCATGATCTGCTACAACTGCTACTACGACCCAGACCCACACTACTCACACTATGCCCATACCTAAGGGCCACCCATCCTCCTATCAGTAATATCCTCCTACTCGACTGGCTCCTCGTCACTCTCACCCTCCTATGGATCCTCCTCTGCCTCATCCAACGGAGTAGGTACCCTACCACTGTGTACAGGATCTGCATCGGGTACAGTCCTCTCAGGGTCCGAAGAATCAGGTGAAGGAGTCCCAGTAGGAACAACTCTAGCAGCAACGGGGTGAGAGCGAGTATAAGGGCGAAAACGGAAAGTATGATAACGACGAGCAGGTCAAGCAGGGGGTGGTCCACGGTAAGAATAAAAAGGTGGTACGTGCATAGTATAAATAATGGGAATCCGAAATCGTCGAGGTCGCACTCGGGCTAAGGGGTTGGGATGGTAGAGTGTGACCTCCACCTCTCCCTCAAAAGTAGCCCGACGCTCCTCATACGTCCATATCCCGTTAGGGATAGGACGGATCTCGATGCAAGCTAGGTAATAGTGTGCCATCACCTACACAGGGCATGGGAGTAAGCATAATATAATCACATAATCAAACAAGAATAATTCTAACATTCACAAGTACTTAAACACAAGTAAATATGCAATTACATATGAGCACACCCAATTTAACAAATTATTAATATTTTATATTAGTGGCATGATGCATGCTTTCTATCTCACAATCCTGAGGCCTCCAATACTAATTAGTCTCGGACGTCCATCCAATACACCAATGTGTTCCCAGAACACTAACATACGTTCCCAGAACGTATGGCAAACCATACTTGGAATATAAACAAGCACCGCTCCCAGAGTGTGCATCACATTCCCAGAACGCATCAAAGAAACCATGTCCCAAACACTGGCCACATTCCCAGAATGTTTCATCAAGTAGGTTGCATCAATTTGGTACTCCCAGAGTACCCTCCTCATGTTCCCAGAACATGACAAACGATCCTTGTCAACCTATTTCATCACTTTTACACCATGCATGAATGCATATAATATTTTTCTCAATTTGGTTGGCCATTTATTGATGTCTCGGTTTCCATTTTCAACACATAAAGCCTATAACATCAGTAAGAATTCCATATTTTCTTAGTAAAATAGCTTAACTTGAGGTCCTATGAATTATCCCATAATTCACACTTTATTATATAAGGTAATTAGATTAGTATTAAATTGAACAAGGTTAATTAAAATGACACAATAAAGTTCAAGTTATAATTCAATTGATCTTTCACTGCTGTTAGCCTCTAACCGGTTACAACAGATTCTAACCGGTTAGAACCTGCAGCAAAACCAGAAATCCTTTAATGTATAATGCCATTTTTAATTCCCAATCCAATCTAATACTCAAAACAGATTAGGGATAATTCAAGTACCTCAAATCAACATGTTTATTTCAGAGAACATCTTCCATTCTGAAACAACAACTCATGGCTTAATTCAACCCTTAAAAATTGTTAAAACTCTAAGTCTTAAAGCTCATTAATCATTTCCTTAATTCCATTCACATTTATTTTATTTATAACAGGGTAGTTTATAGCAAAATAAGATTGGAATAATTAATTGAAAATGGTGGAAATTGATTTATTAAAATGCAGAATTTATTTTTCATATCTGTCAGGTTCTAACCGGTTACACGACAGTCCTAACCGGTTAAAACATGCAGAACAGAACACTGATTTTGGGATTTTGCATGCCATTTTCAGTTCTATTCATTTCCAATCCATTGCAACTATAAACAGTGCTTTAATTTCATAAGGTAGACATGTTCCAACACTTGATTACGTCCAACACTCATGCATTTCAAAAGCACATATCAAATTGCATGAAAAAGACATAAATGACAACTTAGCATACCAAATTCACATATCCTGAAATTTAACACCAAATTGTCATACATTCAGCTTGCATGAATCCATTGAAACTTGCTCTAAGTCCTGAAACACGTGAAATTGGCCTCCAAGCCTTTGACCTCTAAAATCTATGCCCTTTATGAGTCTCATGGTAAATCATACCTAAATTTCCTAATCATTATTCTCATTCTAGTGATTAGTTAGCTTCTCCCATACCTTAGAGTCGTGCTTGATGAGTATCAACACAGCAACAACAAGATCAACACAGAGAAACCCCAAAATCACAAACTCTGCTCTCATGCAGGACAATTTTGGTAAGGTTCAGGAATCAGAGATTTTGACACATGAAAAGGAGAAACAAATTGGGGAAAATGGTTAGATTGTGTTCTAGGTAACATGCACGAACTATAGAAACAAAAATGAGACTCAAAGAGTGCATGTACTCACCAAAATCAGACTTCAAAGTGAGCTTCAAGAATCTGATTATGGTTTCTTGACAGAAAAACACCTTCACTTCACAGCTTGATTTCTCCTTGCTCCCTCACTCTCAACTCACAATCTATAAATCAATGCAAAGCTTAAAGATGAAGCTTTTCAATGGTGTATTGCTTACAACCTAACTCTACACACTCTCGGAGAATTGAAGGAATGAAATTGCTGCTTCAGAACAGAGGATCACACCAACACTTGAAGGAAAATCAGCCAAATTCCACCAAAATCATGGGTATTTATAATCAATCCATGGTTACATGCAGAGAGACGCGTGTCTCCCACCATGCATGAGAGGTATTCGTGGCGATTAATGAAGATTAATGGGTGATTACTCATCAAAACGCACTAGCCCTAATTCTGGGTTCATCGTCTAACCGGTTACGTACAGGGCACATCTAACCGGTTAGATGCTGTGTAAAATTCAAAAATTCAGTTTTTAATTCCTTTCCCTCCAAAAACCTTTCTAATATTATTATTAGGTCCTATTTCAAGGATTAAATTATAAAAATTATATTTTCACATAATTTACTAATTTAAAAATATTATTAATTAAACGCACATTATTAATATAATTAAACAATTAAAAGAAAACCTTATAATTTGGAAAATAAACTTTTATTATTAATATAAATATTCAAGGGACAAAATTAGGGGTGTTACAATTGTTGGAAGTCAAGCTAGTGTTGGAAGGTTGCTTCAAAGTCTCTTATGGACTTCAAGTATAATTCAAGATGTTGTTTTGATGATAACAAGCCAACTCAAGTTCAAGCTCACAAGTGTCATCCATATTCCAGATTGAAGAATCAAGCAAGACATAGTTTAGAAACCTTTTCCTTAGATCATATGTAAGGTAATGGAGTTTATATTTCTTTACGAGTTTACAAAAGCCAATGAGTTTTTTCATTTTAAAAGAGAGAAGAAGAAAAACATGTTTTTCATGGAAAAAATTTTTCTGCATTAATTTGAGTAAAAATACTTGATGTTACAAAACTCTGTATATTTTTATGTATGCAAGAGAGAGTAATCGATTAGTTGCTCAAGATAATCGATTAACTTTGTTGCATCATAGAAAAATCAGAGAGGTTGTAATCGATTAAATGAATCTTGTTAATCAATTACTTTCTTATGGGAGTAATCGATTACCTGGCTCACGTAATCGATTATAATATTTGCATCATATATTTTTCAGAGGCTTAGTAATCGATTAGAAGCTCTGTAGTAATCGATTACATGATGTTGCATCATATGCATATCAGAGGCTCAGTAATCGATTAAGTATTAAGTGTAATCGATTAAATGAGTTGCATCATACATTGAACAGGAGTGGTGTAATCGATTAACTATTATTGGTCTAATCGATTACATGGTTTTCAAATGAATTTAAGAATTTCTATTTTTGAAGGAATAATCGATTACCTTCAGAAAGTAATCGATTACTTCAAGTTTTATTGAAAAACGTGTTAGAATCATTTTGATTATTTCCTGATTTGTTTTTATAAAAGATTCTGATTTATTTTATAAAATTCGAAAATGATTTTAAATTTGAATTATTTCCATTTTAGTTTTAAGAATCAAATCTGTGGTAGACCAACCCTCGGACTACCCTAAAACATCCTTGGCCGACCAGAATACTCATTGGCCGACCAGAATACTCATTCTGCCAGGTCACACATCTTTGGGCCGAGCGCATGCCATAGGACCCACCCTAGCGACTCTGGGCCGAGCACAGGGACTTCTTCCCTTAAAGAGTCCAAGCTAAGGGCGCGTGAGCCTAGCTCGCTAACCAGATAAGACTAACCGCTAACAGGATAAGGATGAATGACTCATCCCTTATCCTATAAAGGGACACGTCAGCCCTACTGGACCTCCGTACAGGCTCATAGGGTACAACACCGCTCCCCCTATAAATAGCTGTCTCCAGCTAGGGGCTCAGGTACGTTCTCTCTCTCTAATCATACACTAGCACACACTCGTGATTAGGGAAACCCTAGTTATCCCCACTGGATAGCTAGCATACCAACAAAATCACACAGTAAAATCAGACCGTTTTCTAGCTCTTAGGTCTTCCATACCCTTGAGCTAGGGATATACTCTGAACATTGTGTCTAGGACACTACATTGGCGCCGTCTGTGGGAATCCATAAACTGCTATTCCCACCCCAAAATGGTGGACACGCGAGGAAACGCCGCTTCACGTGGCGCAAACCACCAAGCAGGGCGAAACCGTCAGAGGTTGGAGGAAGGCAGCGGTGACAACGGCAGAGATCTCGAAGGAAGAAACCCTACCCATCCTAGCATGCCATCAGTAAGACAAATTCCAGCCCGGAGCCACCACTCCATTCCAGCCCACACGCATAGTGGCCCTTACACCGTTCATTCCAGGCAAACAAACCCTGTTAACCCAAATCCTATTAACCCAAACCCTGTTAACCCCAATCATACACAAAACCATGGATCGGGCCGATCCATCGATGCTCGTGTTTCTGGAGGGGATAGGGACTACTCCCGTGGCCAAAGAGAAAGCCAGTTGGAAGAAATCATTAAGCAACAAGCTCAGATCCTGGAGCGGCAGGGAAAGGCCATCGCCGACCTCCAACAGCTCCATATGCAGGCGGTGGCTAAAAGGGCGTTAGCAACAACCCCTGCAACTCAGCTGATCCCCCACCCTACCACCACACTACCTCCACCACCTCCCATAAACCCAACCCTAGAGGCCACATATGAAACCGAACACACTGCTCACCCTGGCCATCCCTTCACTCCGCGAATCATGGCATACGAGACACCCTCAGCCTTTCTCGGCCCAACGAGTGTTTCCAAGTATAACGGGTTAACCGACCCCCTGGAGCATATCTTGTCTTTTGAAGGAGCTATGAACTTTTACGACGGAGGACACCTGATGAAATGCAGAGCTTTTTCCATGACTCTGCAACCACCCGTCTTAAGATAGTACTCAGCTTTGCCCAGGAACTCTGTCAACTCCTGGGCAGAAATGAAGAAAGTTTTTCTGAACAGATACACTGCTAGTTGTGTCCAGCCGAAGTCCGACCACGCACTAGCAGGCATTATGCAGCAACCTGAAGAGCCTTTGCGAGAATATCTTTCACGCTTCCATTCGGAGGCAGGGACCGTTCCTAACTTGGAACCAAGCTTTGCAGTTTTTCTCTTCACTCAGGGTCTCCGAAACGGAGATTTCAAAAACTCGCTAGTGGGCAAACCGCCGAGGGATATGGCGGAGCTGAGACATCGTTCTACTAAGTTCATAAACTTAGAAGAATTCAGCAAATGGCAAAGGAACAGAGACAGAGGCGAGCGAGGAGAGCCGTCCTCCCAGGGAAAACCAAGAAAAGACGAGAGAAGAGATGACAGAAGGGATGACCGAAGAGAGGATCAAAGGAGAGGACCCCGAGGGGATAGGAGGTTTGGACCTCCCCGAGGGAAATTCGAGCAATACACCCCTCTCACAGTTCCAAGAAGCCAAATTCTGCAGGAGACAATGCAGACTGACCTCCGAGCAATAGAAAGACCACCCCCTTGAAGAGAAGTCAACGCCAGGATCGCTCCAAATTTTGCTCGTATCATGGTGGGTATGGGCACACCACAGATGAATGCACTTGGCTCAGGGATGTGATCGAGCAGTTGATCAGGGACGACAAGTTACAACAGTATGTCAGGGAAGCACTCAACCGACATGCTCGGAGAAGAACTCCATCCCCAGACAGGAATGGCCGATCCTTAACCAGGCAGGCCGATCAAAACACCAACCAACAACAACCACCCAACCAGCAGAGAGTGGCCATGGTAGAAGTGGCCACGACGGATCGATCCCCACAAAACCTGCGAATCAACACCATTGCTGGAGGTTTTGCGGGAGGAGGAGAAAAACGATCCGATAGAAAGAAATACATCAATCAAGTGCTTGCTGTCCACAACCATCCAATCCGAAAGAGAGCCACAAAAAGTATTCCCATTTGCTTTTCTGATGATGATCTTGAAGGGGTGATCCCGGGTCATAACGACCCTATGGTCATCACTGCATTGATCGGCAACTATGAGGTTGCCAGGATATTTGTCGATCAGGGTAGCTCGGTAGATATCGTGTTCCTGAACCTTTTTGAAGCACAGAAGTTAAAAACCTCAGACCTGACCCATTTCGAGGGGAAGCTGATCAGCTTTACTGGAGATGCAGTGGTTCCCAAAGGACACATCCAGCTGCCAGTGACCCTTGGGAGCCACCCCTCGGCGAGAACCGAGATCATCAAGTTCCTCGCCGTCGATTGCCCATCGGCATATAACGCCATCCTTGGCAGGACATGCTTGCAGGCCTTCGACGCGGTCGTCTCAACTGTCCATCTGGCTATGAAGTTTGAAGGCTCCGACAGAACTGTAGTTACCATCCGAGCCGATCAGGAGAAGGCTCGAATGTGCTACAACGTCAGTTTGGCAAAGATCAAGATTCCAGAAGAAATTCAGCCAAAGTTAAGTTTGAACAAAGGAAGTGTACTCTTGACGGACCTAGATGTCAGGTCCGATTTGGATGATTCAAGACCGACCCCTCAAGGAGCGTGGGAGTTCATTGTGTTGGATGAGAAGCTACCAGACAGAAAAGTGAAACTAGGAACCAACCTTCCAGGAGAAATACGAGCAGAAATGCTCGAGCTTTTAAGGAAGAACAAAGATCTTTTCGCTTGGACCTCGGCAGACATGCCGGGGATTGATCCGAACTTAATATGTCATCGGCTCAGCGTTCATCCGACCGCCAAGCCAGTCGCCCAAAAGAAGAGAAAGGTTGGCACCGAAAAGGCTGCAGTAATAGAGGAGAAGGTATCCGAGCTCCTTTCCGCCGGGTTCATCAGGGAGGTTAGCTACTCGGAGTGGCTCTCCAACACCATTCTGGTCAAAAAATCAAATGGGAAGTGGCGCATGTGCGTCGACTATACCGACTTGAACAAAGCGTGCCCAAAGGACCAGTACCCCCTCCCCATCATCGATAAACTAGTGGACAACTCATCTGGCTATCAACTCTTCTCTTTTATGGATGCATACTCGGGATACAATCAAATCCCGATGTACCCTCCTGATCAGGAGAAAACGGCCTTCATCACTGAAAGGGCAACTTTCTGCTACACGGTAATGCCTTTCGGATTGAAAAACGCTGGCGCAACCTACCAGCGTATGATGAACAAGGTCTTCTCGGGTTTGATCGGACCTACTCTCGAGGTGTACATTGATGATATGATAGCCAAGAGCAAGAAGAAGGAGGACCATCCTCGGGACCTCGCAGCTATTTTGGACAGAATCAGAAAATTCAACATGCGCCTGAACCCCGATAAGTGTACCTTCGGGGTCCCAGCCGGGGCCTTCTTAGGTTTCATGCTCACGGAGAGGGGTATCGAGGCCAACCCAGAGAAATGTCAAGCTATTTTGAACATGCACATCCCATCTAATGTCAAAGAAGTGCAGAGGCTAACTGGTCGGATGGCAGCCCTCTCCAGATTTCTCCCTCAAGTAGCCAAGAAAGCTTTACCATGGTACCAACTGCTCAGAAAAAACAAAAATTTTCATTGGAATGACTCTTGCGAACAGGCGTTTGCAGAACTCAAGCAATACCTCTCGGCCCCTCCCGTCCTCACCAGTCCTCGGGAAGGGGAAACTTTGTTTTTGTACTTATCCGTGAGTGAAACATCTGTTAGCTCGGTCCTTGTCAAAGACGACTCGGGTACCGAGCGTCCCATCTACTTTGTCAGTAGGGCCCTCCAAGGGCCTGAGATAAGATATTCCAAGATTGAAAAGCTCGCCTTTGCTTTGGTAGTTGCTGTTAGGAGGCTCCGGCAGTACTTTCAAAACCACCCCATAGTACTCAGAACAACTCAGCCGATCAGGAAGGTGCTACACCGGCCTGACTTGGCAGGAAGGATGGTCTCTTGGTCTATTGAACTATCAGAGTTCGACATCACCTACGAGCCAAGGAAAACCCTCAAGTCCCAAATTTTGGCAGATTTTGTTTCAGAGCTATCAGATTCTTCTTATTCCAACCTCTCCTAACCATGAAAGATCTATGTTGATGGCTCCAGCCACAGTAAGGGGGCAGGAGGAGGGATAATCCTTGAAAACGCAGCAGGCATCTGTGTGGAGTATTCCCTCAAGTTCGACTTCCCCACCTCGAACAACCAAGCAGAGTACGAGGCGGTGATAGCCGGCTTGAGAATGGCCCACCAAATGGGGGCGTCGGAAATTGAAGTTTTCAGTGATTCCCAGCTTGTAGTATCCCAAGTCAAAGGTGAGTTCCAAGCCAAAGAACCAATCCTCCAGAAATATCTAGAACAAGTCAAAACCCTCACAGATCTCTTCCCCCAATTCTCTATCACCCACATCCCTAGGTCTTCTAACAGCCGAGCAAATATCCTGTCAAAGCTCGCAAGTACTAAAGGGCCAGAGAACAACAAAACCCTAGTCCAAGAAACTGTCCATCAGCCGAGTGTTATCTTAGCTATATCTTTGACCACCAGCTGGATGGACCCCATCAAGCGGTATCTCCAATTCCAAATCTTACCAACCGACCCCTCTCAAGGAAAGAAGATAGTCAGGCAAGCAGCTCAGTACACCATGGTCGGCGACATTTTGTACAAACGGGGAATGGACTCCCCAATGCTAAGGTGTCTGGACCGAGCAGAAGCTGATCTGGTACTGGCCGAGGTTCATGAGGGAATCTCGAGCCATCATGTAGGTGCGAAAGCATTGGCTCGCAAAGTGCTCTGAGCGGGCTACTATTGGCATACACTTCTCAGCGACGCCTCAGAACATGTTAAAAAATGTAAGTCCTGTCAGCTTCACGGAAAGGTGTACCAACATCCCCCGACGGAGCTTCACTCAATGATCGCACCATGGCCCTTCTATCAGTGGGGTATGGACATCATTGGGAAATTCAAAACAGCTCCAGGGCAATTGAAGTTCGTAGTAGTTGCTGTTGATTATTTCACAAAGTGGATTGAGGCCGAGGCATTGGCTACAATCTCCTCAGCCAAGATTCAGAAGTTCTTCCTCAGACAAGTCATCACTCGTTTTGGTGTCCCACACACTCTAGTCACTGACAACGGTACTCAATTCACCGCAAAGGTTTTCCAAGAACTCGTCGATCACTTCCACATCACCCACCACTTCTCATCAGTCGAGCACCCACAGACCAACGGGCAGGCTGAAGCTGCGAATAAAACCATCATTGACGGTTTGAAGAAAAGATTGCTGGATGTCGAGGGTTCGTGGGCTGACCTCCTTCCCGAGGTGTTATGGTCAATCAGAACGACCATACACACCTCAACAGGAGAAACCCCATTTCGGCTCACCTACGGTTGTGAGGCTTTGCTGCCTATTGAAACTCGGATCCCTACCTTTCGTATATTCGAGCGTCCAATAGAGGCGAACAAAGATTTGCTAAAGGAAGATTTGATCCTCAGCGAGGAAATCCGATCTCTAGCCTCTGACCGAGAGAAAAAAGCTAAGGAAAGGCAGTCCCGAGAATACAACAAATGGGTGGTTCCGAGGAGCTTTGCTGTGGGAGACCTGGTCCTTAGGCGAGCTGATATTGGTCTGAAAAATTCAAGAGAAGGGAAGTTGGCAAGGAACTGGGAAGGTCCCTACCGAGTCATCTCGAAGACCGGCTTGGGGGCCTACAGACTAGAAACACTAACCAATCAACAGTTGAACAACTCCTGGAATGCTACCAAGCTTAAGCCCTACTATAGCTAAGTGGGAATCACAACACTTTCTGCAAAGCTACAATTCTGTCATTTGAAATTTTGTCATTTAAAATTTTGTCATTTAAAATTATTGTCATTTATCTTAAACATGATCAAGTCAATTTAATGAAGTTTTTCGTTTCAATTATCTCTCGTATCTTCTTAGTGTCAACGTACTAACCATTTCCCCTCGGCTCGCCACCGAGGCGAACTTGGGTGTTTATACATGACCTTCTAACAAGGACATATAAACTAACAGTCGCAAGTACTTTAATAGATGCCCGGCCAAAAACTCGATACAGTTTCCTCAAGCCGAGGACCGAGGATCCCACCTTGGCCAAAGGTTGGAGATTCGAAATCTAAACAACAGTTATAACGAGATAAAATACATGAAAAACAGAATGAGATTCACTTCTTACAGCATAATATTACAAAAAGAAATGTTTAGGTCTAGCCGACCATTTCATACTTGAAAGAAATTCAAAACAAGATCAAATTACAAAATAACACAGCAAAATACATCTCAAAGGTGCTAATCCTCGTCCTCGGACAGAGCAATGGACGACCCATCAAAATCTTCTTCGTCGTCTTGCTCCAAGTCAAGGGGGTTCGGCAGGTTGGGTGCTGACAAATCCACTTCAGTGTCATCGTGGGAATAATCAACCATCCGATCACCATCAACCCCATAGTATGGACTAGCCCCAACCACTCGGATCCCAGGGTTCATGAACAATAACTGTTTCACAGCATTCACAAAAGAATCAACAGCAGAATGATCCCAGTTGAAATGGTTCTTGTGAGCCAGCACTTTATGCTTTAAGGCCTTCCGACGAACTTTGGTCAGTTCCTCCTGAGCCTTTGCCAGTTCCCCTTGCAACCTATTCACCTCCACCTCTGAGCTCGTCAAACGACCCTCAACACCTTCAAGCTCGGTAAGCCTTTGCCAAGCTTCAGTCAATTTTGCTTGGGCCGCTTGCAGCAACCTTCCTTTCTCAGCATCCTTTCCCGCCGTATCCTCCAGGGCCTTTTGAGCAGTCTCCCGAGCTCTCTCAGAAGCATCAAATCTTTTTTGAAGCTCGACATTTGCTTCTGTTAGAGCTTGAAGATTTGCCTCACTTTGCTTAACTTGACTTAGCAGATTTTTAGTTTCAGCAGCAGCAGCTTTCTTTTTCTCCTTCTCAGCTGCCGAGAGGGTGGCACTGATATCTTCAGCATTTTTGCTTAGGTGAAACATATAACTGGCAGCCCTCAGCATGTTTCTGCCCAAGAGATCACAATGGCACCTTAAGGTGCTTGCCGTCTGATCCGACAGCCTTTTTTCATCATTTGGCGTATAAACCAAACTGACGAACTTCTCCTTCAGCTTCTTAGCCCAAACACTCTCCTCGTCTGGGTCAGACATATCAAACCATAGATTGGTCCTTTGAAGGTTAGCAACCTTCGTCTTCACCACCTCCACAACCTTGCCTTTGCCTTTATCCAATTTAGCCCTTTTGGCAAGGGGCACCCGATCCTCCTCATCCTCCTCTTCCCCCACAACCTGAACCAAAGGAACCCTAGTAGCAATTTCCACCCCTTTAGCCGATGAAGGTTGGACGTCTTGCATCACTTCAACCTCAGAGGGACAAGCCTCGGCAACGGTCACCGAGCGAGTGGCTTCCGAAGAAACATCCCCGCTCTGAGAACCAACCGACCCTGCAGTTGCCTTTGCTTTTGCAAGCTCCTTTATGCGAGCAACAGCCTTGTTCTCCTTAGCCATTTTTTCTGCAAAACCAAAAATCCAAGTGTTAAAAAAAAATAAAAAAAATACATATTTGTACCAAGCTCGGCTTTTATAAGCTCTTGAGGAAAAATAATGATGTTCCTGATATCTACTGGACCATTCCGCCTAAGGTAGGAAAAGAAGGTATCACAGGTGATCCTCTCGGCTACCGACAGCTCGGTTTCATACTGATACTGGTAAAGTTTGGGATTACGGTTAAAAAAATCAGGCGACCAAGACAAGGGAAACCGAGGTTGATCACCCTCCATAAACCAACAGTCCCCATTTCCGACGAACTGATACTTAAAGTATAAAGGCTTGAAAGTCTTCCATGAATCTGTGAATTTATCAAAAAGGGCATGTCCGTTGCGCGCTTTCAACGACACCCACAGTCTCTTGTACGACCCCTTCTCAAAGACGTTCACTTGCGGTATGTACAACCATAGAAATGCTCGGAGCGAGCAAGTCAACTTTTGAGCTTCACAAAACTTTTGAAAGGCCCGAATGAAGGCCCAACCACTAGGGTGCAGTTGGGTAGGAGCCAAGCGCAACCGACACAACAGCTCTATTTCTATGTCAGAAAAGGGCATCTTCACCCCCAGCCGAATAATAACTCCTTCGTACATGAAAAACTCTATGCGATCCGCGGCGATCGCCGTACATACTCGGTCATTGGCTGCAGGTGAGTTAATTGCATAAGACGTCCCTGCTTCATCCGTGGGGCAGGGGAGTATGTGAGCTCGGATATGACTTAGATTGCTGTTGACTAAAGCCGACGGGGTACCGAGCACCTCCAAGTCAACCCAGTCATAATCTCCAGAGTTCGGTGGCACAGGAAACTCGTGAGGATGTGAGACGCACCGTCGAACCATACCTGGGGAAAGGGAATACTCGGCGTCAGAGTCTATAAAATCAAAATTCTTAAACAGCCTAACCCTAGGTTTATTAGTCCTATAGCCGAGCCTACTACACCTTCCCCTAACCCTAACAGCTTTTCCCCAGAAGGGTTTCTCCCAGGAACGGTTCGAAGGGCGGCGGGATACTTGGGCCCGCTCTTCCGCCGCATGATACTGTAGTTTCCTACTTTCCTCCTCCTCAGAATTCCGAGGGTAATCTACTGATAATGGTACCTCCGCCATCAGATCTGCCATGCGATGGCAGAAAGGTGAGGGTAAGGAGTCCAGCACCTCCAGATCGGAAGAAGAAGAAGATGAAGAGGAAGAATCCTCAAGATCACTCAAACCCAGAATCCTAGACCACTCCTCATACTGAAACCAATTGATACAAATAATGAAATCTAACTTACCCAGAAACCAACCCAGAAAATTAGCAAACACAGAAACCAAAAACCAAAAACCCAGAACCTAAGGAAACAACAGTTCAGTAGAAAAAGGAAAAGAGAACAGAAGCAAAACCAAAACCAGAAAGCAAAATACCTGAGAATTGAGGACGAAAACTGGCACGAGCGAACTGAAGAATCAAGACAGAAGCCAAAAAGCTTCAAAGACAAACTGGCAGAAGAACGATGGAGTAGAAAATTGTAATCCAAAAGGCCAAGGAGACGAATTGCAGAAAGAGGAGGAATGTCAGAAGTCCAAGTTTTGGAGGAAAGTATGAAAAAGGAAAGAAAGAGGAGTAGTTGAAGTTCAAGAGGTAACTTCCCCCCACGTTTGAAAATTTGGGCCTAATTACAAAAGCCCAAAAGCCTGCATCGAGCCACGGAGAAGCCACGTGGCGCGCAATTAGTGGAAAGAAACATTTCGAAAACCCAAAAGGCAACATGCACCATCATGACCCCTCTGACACAAGGCAGCACGTGTCAAGAGAAGGACATCCAAACGTCCTTTCAGTCAGTCAATGGGACAGCGAGGCAGGGTGAGCTGTCCAGAACTCATCATCCCCTACCGAGCCTATCCCTCGGCACCTTGAAAGTCACCTACGAAGAACGCTCAGCTCGGCTCAAGACTCAAGAAGTCTTACCGAGCTAGGGGGCTTATGTGGTAGACCAACCCTCGGACTACCCTAAAACATCCTTGGCCGACCAGAATACTCATTGGCCTACCAGAATACTCATTCTGCCAGGTCACACATCTTTGGGCCGAGCGCATGCCATAGGACCCACCCTAGCGACTCTGGGCCGAGCACAGGGACTTCTTCCCTTAAAGAGTCCAAGCTAAGGGCGCGTGAGCCTAGCTCGCTAACCAGATAAGACTAACCACTAACAGGATAAGGATGAATGACTCATCCCTTATCCTATAAAGGGACACGTCAGCCCTACTGGACCTCCGTACAGGCCCATAGGGTACAACACCGCTCCCCCTATAAATAGCTGTCTCCAACTAGGGGCTCAGGTACGTTCTCTCTCCCTAATCATACACTAGCACACACTCGTGATTAGGGAAACCCTAGTTATTCCCACTGGATAGCTAGCATACCAACAAAATCACACAGTAACATCAGACCGTTTTCTAGCTCTTAGGTCTTCCATACCCTTGAGCTAGGGATATACTCTGAACATTGTGTCTAGGACACTACAAAATCTTTATTTTATTTCGTAAATCATTTTGATTTAGTTTTGATTTTAAAACTTATTTCAAATCTTATTTTTATTTTGTTTTGATTTTGTTTTACTTATTCTAAATCGTTTTTGATTCTAAAAGGTTTTTCTATTTTAAAAAGAAATTTACTCCAACATTCAGTTGATCATTTTTATTCATTCATTCATTCTTTTCTGACAATCACGTTTCTCTCTTCTTCTTCTTCTCTAATCTTCTGGTTTTCACGTTCATACTTTTGAAGAACAAAAAAACCTTGTTGGCTGAGTAACTCCTAGAGAAAAAGTACTTCATTGTCATAAGAGCTTATTGTAGAATCTGTGTTATTGAGAACACATTATACTTGTTGTAATCACTCACATCATTTGTACTCAACCTTAGTGGTAGGGAGAGAATCCCGTGGTTGAACGTTGAGGCGTTCGTAGGGTGAGGAACCCTGCTGTGTGATTTGAGGCCCCTAGCGAACGGAGGTTCCTAGTAGTGTGCGGGGTTCTCTTGGGTGTAATAGGGTGCGGCTCTATTGCTGATTATAAGAACTCTCAGGCGGGTCTCTTGGGGACTGGACTAGGCCTTTCGACGGGAAGGCTGAACCAGTATAAAATTCACCGGTGCAAGCTTTTCTATCCCTATCTCTTTATATTTCCGCATATTTCATTTTTTACATTTCCGCGCTACTCAAATTATTTTATCTATCGTTTTCGTGATCCGTTTCAAACGATTAATCTCTCCATCTCAAAACAATTTTTTAACTTGTAAAGGATTTTACAATACATTAATAAAACTCGATTCACCCCCCCTCTCGAGATTTTGAGGCCAAAACCAACAATTGGCATCAGAGCTAGTCTCTTGTGTTAAGACTTAACCGTCTCAAGAGTATTGCTTCAAACTCTCTGTTTGGTGGTGAAGGGAGTTCTATTAACCGTTCTCCCATGTTTGATGGGGTAGGGTACGCGTATTGGAAAGCCCGTATGAAAATTTTTATTCAAGGAGTCGGATTAAAAGTTTGGGATGCCGTCGTAAATGGTCCCTATGTTCCTACCCATGTGGTTAATGGTAACACCGTCGAAAAGCCTATGGCTGAGTGTACGGAGGAGGAGGAACGTAGAGTCTAGTACGACCTGAAAGCGAAAAATATTATAACATCTACTTTGAGCTATTTTTGAGTTTTTCAGGATATCAACATGCGAGACAGCACAACAAATGTGGGATACGCTGGAAGTCACGTATGAAGGTACGACTGAAGTGAAGAGATCAAGAATCAACACGCTGACTGGTGAATATGAGTTGTTCAGAATGAAAGATGGAGAATCGATTCAAGAGATCCAAAAACGCTTCACAATGATTGTAAATCAGCTGACGACACTGGGAAAGAAATTCACCAATGAGGATCTCATCAACAAAGTTCTAAGGTGTTTGGGAAGAGAATGGCAACCCAAAGTGACGACAATTGCTGAATCAAGAAACCTTTCAACTATGACGCTGGCAACTCTCTTCGGGAAGCTACAAGAGCATGAATGTGAACTAACAATATTGGCTCAACACGAAGAAGAAAACAAGAAGGTCAAAAGTCTGGCATTCAAGGCTGAAGCACCAGCAACAGAAAGTGACTCGAACAAAGAATTGTTAAATGATGAACACATGGGTCTATTGGTCAAAAAGTTCGGGAAATTTTTGAGGAAGAAAAACTTCAATAGAGGAGACAACAACAAGAGTGGAGGCTCAACCATCACATGTCATGAGTGTGGCAAGCCTGGTCACATCAGAGCAGACTGCTACCAGCTGAAAAAGAAAGAGAATTCATAAAAAGGCACCTCAAATTCAAAGAAAGGGAAGCAAGCATATTTAGCATGGCTATACAACGAGGGAATTTCGGATGAGGATTCAGACGAACAAGAAGAGATAACCAACATATGTTTGATGGCACACGAAGATGAGGTTACTCCGGAAGAAAGAAAATCATGGTGGTACTTGGACAGCGGATGCTCAAAACATATGACTGGATATAAATCTAAATTCTCGCATCTTGTGCCAAAGGACCAAGGTCATGTGACTTTCGGAGATAACAATCAAGGAAAGATTCTCGGAGTCGGTAAAATTGGTACACCTCCTAACCTTTGTATTGAAAATTTCTTACATGTTGAGGGCCTAAAACACAATCTGCTAAGTATTAGTCAGTTGTGTGATAAGGGCAATAGGGTTATTTTTGATTCTGATAGATGTATTATCGAGGGTAAAGTTGATAATCTTATTAAGCTAATTGCTTGCAGGATAAACAATGTTTATGTTATTGATTTTAACTCAATACCCTCAAATGATGCGAAATGTTTATTAAGTAAAGAGGATGAATCGTGGCTATGGCATCGTAGAATAGGTCATATCCACATGGCTCATTTAAATAAAATTTCTTCTAAAAACTTAGTAGTTGGTTTGCCAAAGCAAAATTTTTCTATTTCTGAAAAATGTGATCCTTGTTCTAAATCAAAACTCACAAGGGTATCTTTTTCTTCAAAAAATCTTGTTTCAACTCAAAGGCCCATGGAACTTTTACATATGGATCTTTTTGGACCTTGTCAAACAAAAAGCTTTGGGGGAAACTATTATTGTTTAGTTGTTGTGGATGACTATTCTATGTATACATGGACACTTTATTACTCATAAAAATGATGCATTTCATGAATTCAAAAAGCTAGCCAAGATTGTTCAAAACCAATTGCATTTGAGCATTGCATCCATTAAAACTGATCATGTTGGAGAATTTGAAAATCATCTTTTTGAAAATTTTTGCGAAAAACATGGAATTAAGCATTATTTTTCAGCTCCAAGAACTCCTCAGCAAAATGGGGTTGTGGAGAGGAAAAATCGTTCCCATGGCATGAAAGTTTAGGAAAACTTCTTGAAACCAACTAAGTAACATAATAAGTTGGCAGTGACCCACACAAATACGAAAGAGTTATGAGTAATATGCTAAGCAATAAAAGCTATCTGTTGAAATTGATTTATCACTTTTCGTTCAAAAGGATATAACTAATAACTCAAAATCCAAGATTTGCCATTTTCATATACCTGTGCAAGAAATCATGCATAATCAGGAAATAAATTCATTTAAATCAAAAGTCAACAATCTAACTTGCATTTTACATAGACTCTGAAACAGAAATCCATAAAATTAAGTTCATAAAGGCTAAGTCAAAGAAGAATCCAAAAGCAAGAGAAACTAACTATACAAAAATGGAAGAGATAAGTCATTGACAAACCAAGCAAATTATCATCTCAACAAACATATTCTTTCAAGTGGATTGGAAACAAGGTAGTAAATTAGGGAATGTAAAAGCAGCAGAATCCTCAAAGTCCATAATCAAATAAAATATTGCGAATTTCCAAGTTTAGGTAAGGTTATGAGTAATAAATCAAGCTCGTATGAGAATAGAAACGTAAAGAAATAATTTTGAATTGAGAGCCATCAAAATAGAATTTTCAACAAAGTAATCGATTACTTGGAAGGAAGTAATCGATTACTTGCTCCCTGGAAAAATCACACACAAAGGTTGCAGCAAAAGTAACCGATTACATCGGTAGCATAATCGATTACTTTGAGTTTTTGGTAAAGTAACCGATTATTTTTGGAGGTGATAATCGATTACCTGTCCTCTGAAAATTGTACTATAGTTGTTGCATCAAGGAGGTAACCGATTACTTCAAGCCAGTAATCGATTACCCTTCTTGTCTAGGTAATAGGTCACTTATGAAGATTTCAAAAAAAGTTTGTTTAGCTAAAAAGAAAAATTATCCAAGGATTTAAGAGGGAAAGACATTTAAAATAAAATCCAAAGATCAAGACTTACAAAACACTTGGAATAAATTTCTGGTTATTTTCGTTGCGTACTCTGATTTTAGAGCACTTGGAAACAACAGGGTCTAACTACTACGGATCTCTTCTCATAGCTTACCAAATACATCTTACATCACCAATTTTCAATTGGTAACCTTAAACCCAGAGACTTCGATGATATCACTCTCCAATAAATGCAAACATTGGGGTGATCAAGCCCAACCTTACATTCTAATGGTGGTCAACATCATTTCTATATTAACTGAGCTTAACTGTCCTACGGTAGACAACTTGTCATTTTTCTCGAGAAAAGTTACTCGACTTAGTTCAAGGTTTAGATGTATGAAAATTTCACTTAAACCATTTTGTGAGAATTGTCACATTTGGAATCGTGCACTATCTTCCAAGTGTGATAATACATACAAAAAGGGAAATCGGATTTTAACACTTTATAGAGTTTTGAAACAAAACCCAAGAAATCAACTATGAATTAGGAGATATTAATCTAAGTCAACTAAATCCTAATTCCTATTCTGACTAACTTAGATAACTAACTATCTACTGGTTACTCGCTTGATGAGTAACACAACAGGAGTAATGAGTTACTCCAAGGCCGAGGAAAACTGATCTGATACCAAAATGTAACACCCTAATAATTATATAGTTTAATTACTAATAATTAAGTTGATTTTTAATTAGGACATAAAAATTTCTTTTACAATCTTAATGAAAATCCAATAGAGTTTCCTCTGTTTATCGGACTTCCCAAAAATTACATTTTATACACCTGTCAAACCAGTACAGTTCAGAAAATATTTATAAATATTCTAATTTAATTTTTCATGCCCTGCTAACAAAGTAAAACAAAACTCAGGGCTTACAAGGAATGGTTTCAAAATCGAAATAAATTAATTATAATAAAAATAATATAATTTCCTCTTAACTACATTACACTCCACGGTCCCCTGCTCGGCCAAAAATTGTGTCTGCTCAAACTTTGAACCTATAAAAATGGTTGCAAGGGTGAGCTTTACACATGAAACAGAGAAATAGTTTCTAAATAGGCATAATAACCTACCAAGTCAAGCACAGTTAAACACTTAGCACATATGATTCCACTCAAACAATCCATATCATGCTCATGCACATTCAACATTCACATTCTTAGTCCCATTACAAATCAATTATACTTTAATTTGTTAATCATTGATTTTTCCATTGCAATTCAATTGACCTTTAGTCTCTTCATCATTCATTCTCTTCATTCATTCATTTTCCTCTTTCTTTTACATCTTTTCTCTTATTTGTACCACTAGGAATTGGTTGCTCCTGCTAGGGCGTTTGTACACCCATTAGGGACTTATACACCCATCAGGACTTTCACCCACTAGGCCTCACCCGTTAGGACTAATACATAATCTTATACTCATATTTATCACCTTCCTTTACATATTCAATTCACATACATTAGACTTTTTCACATTTTCCATTTTATTAGTTTTCGTTGAATTGATCGATTGGGAGCATTGACTCCTAATGGGGCATTTTCACCTAATGGGGAGTTTTAGCCTGATGGGGCGTTTGGCCCTAATGGGGCGTTTGTACACCTAGCAGGAACACCTAGTGTCCCAATGTCCCCAATGATCAATTCAACCATTCAGTCCTTTCTTAATTCGTTAAAATCATTCTTTTTCTCATGTCCTTATGTTTCATTCAATCACATATCAAAACAGCATAACTATCACAATACATAACAATCCAATTAGTCATTCAAGCATTTATAATATACTTACTTATCATAATTATACAACAACAAACCATCACAACAATAAACAAATATCCACATTTTCACATGTATTGCAATTAGTCAATCAAACATTTGAAATGTTCATAGGTATCCACATCACACCATAACACATAATTCATTGTACATATCCTTTTGCAATTCAATTTCCCCTTTTTATCTTTAATTAGCATATCTTTTTATCATTCAACACATCATCATCTACAATCAATTTAAGTAGATTCCCAGCATATTCATATTTACATTTTATACTTAAAACACCTATTTCAAATCACAATATTCAATTAGATTTTCTTTTGTTTATTTTTATCCTTTACTTTTAGTTTCGATTAATTACCCTGAGATTCAATCGCAAACATACCCATATATTATTAGCAGGTATTATAACTAACCAGAAAATACTCTCTAGAGCAAGGTAAAACACCCCTTACCTTGCGTTTCCAAAGACATGCGACACTGTCCAAAAGTATCCTAGCCCATTGCTTACACGTGGCGACAAGTTCTCAAGCTCCTTCGTCGTCTAATCATGTTATATACAATAAATAATAATTAATATAATGCGCCAAAGCCTACTCATAGATGATAGATAAACAACCACACAAACGCTTTTATTTACTGAACCAATATCGGTGTTGGACTTGTGGTTTGATTCAATACGTTATAAAAATATATTTTTCCTTACACGTGAAGTAGATTAACAAAAGGGGGTCCTTTGATGTTCTCAAAAACATATTTTAATATCAGTTAGCAAGCTAATCTCAAGGTGGAAACACGTCAAAATCATATGTAAAACAAATACTTTCAAGCTTTATGTGATAGGGAGTTTATATCTGGAAAACAAAATAAACTTCTTCGAAATCACCAAACTGATAAATATCAACATATCATATTTTGACAGATTATCAAATCAAAAGATTGTTTGAACGTAATTCATAAACCCAAGTCAAATGGAAATTAAACTTAAAATCATTGTGTCTCGATAAAATAGTACGATTCTTTATTGAAAAGACCTTAACTTTCAGAACTTGTATATTCTTTCAAAACAAACCAAAATCACGTAACTTTGATAATAACTTACAAAAAAATCAAATGTTAACGTTACTTGACAGTATTAATTCCGAATTAAAAGGAAATGCCTCGATCCAAAATAAGTTCAAATTACATTTCTAACGTTCAGGCAATCATACTTCCTTTCAATTCAAAATCGAAGTTAAAACCTTTAACCCGAATCAACGTATGTCGAACATATATCGAATTCCTATTTAATTGGTGTATTGTTAGTTCAGGGACAATCCAGCCCAACTAACCTACAACTCAATTACTTAGGAACCCAACGCATTTAACAAAAACACTTTTAAAACTAATTGTTCGACATAATCATCAACCCGGTATTTACCACAAGTCAAAGCAACTAACTGAGTTATTATAAACCACAATGTATTAACTTTAAATACAAAATCATAATACCATCAAATTTCCCAAAACAATAATAAGGTTTTCAAAACACTAACTTTCCCAAAACAATTTAACACTAAATAATTTCTACAAATATTATTATTAATATTATTATTATTATTTTTAAAATACAACATAAAATAGTGAAAAGGGTATTAGGGATTTACCCTCAAGATCGGATTTTTACAGCAACGAAGATCAAGATCAGATCGGTTCACGCGACAATCGGTCCACGTCGATCGGTTGACTCGAACACTGTACTTTATCAATATCTTCATCACCCCAGGAGCTGTGCTTCTTTCCCCAACCGTGGTCGGCGGTGTAGCTCGGTTTCATGGCACCGGCGGCTCCAATCAACGAGAGAGAAACAAGGACCGTGAGGGAGGAAAGGGATGGCACGAGCTTCGTCCTTGGTGGAGGCGTGAATGGCGACGGCGGATCGTGACCCTGGTGGAAGGTAGTCGCGAATCGCGACTGAGAAGGAGGATGTGATTCGCTGACCTAAAGATAAAGAGATCGCGATTTGCGAATCTCTTATGAGAGGAAGGAAGCTCGAGTTCGGTGGCTATGGCGTGATATTTGGCGGCGGCGCCGATGCGTTGAGAGGGAGAGAACGTGCGACGACGGCACGACGAAGGCGGATCGAACATTGAGGTGTTCTAGGTTGATGCCGCGGCATGTGAACAATGAAGAGGGACGCACGGCGGTGGATGGCTGCGGCGATTCCAGGGAGGAGGGAGAGAGCTCGAGTAGAGAGAGAATAGGGGTATGGTGCGGCGGCTGTTCATGGGGAAAGAAGGGAAATAGGGTTTCAACCCCCTTCTTTGGCTTATTGTTGGCCACACACACATTTTTTTTTCTATTATTATTATTATTTCTTTTTTTTGACAAAATCAAATAAATACTAATACAAATCAAATATCAAATAATAGAGAAAGTCATAAAATTAGAAGCTTGCAAGTATTGAAAATAATTCAATATGAGATATATCAAAAGCAAGGTGAAGTATGTTGTGTAAAGAATATATATTTTTCAAACAAGGTATTTACTTTAATTGAACCTACTTTAAAGTATATATATAAAATAATTCAATAAAAATTAATATAAGGTACTTGAGGGAAACAACCAACACTTTAATAATTATATATAAGAATTAACCATTTAATTTGAAAAAAACTCAGAATTTATAATACCAAAGAAAATCAGGATGTTACATTCCTAGGCCTGAGTCTCATCCGATTATTGGAACTAAGTGGATTTATAAAAATAAACTCGATGAGGCTGGTTTAATTGTTCGAAACAAATCTAGGTTAGTTGCACAAGGTTACAACCAGGAAGAGGGGATAAATTATGAGGAAACATTTGCCCCTGTTGCTAGGTTGGAAGCCATTAGACTGCTTTTAGCTTTTGCATGCATTCTAGATTTTAAATTATATCAGATGGACGTAAAGAGTGCCTTTCTAAATGGTTTTATAAATGAAGAAGTTTATGTGTGTCAACCTCCCGGCTTTGAAAATTATGAACACCCTGATTATGTTTTTAAATTGAAAAAGGCTTTGTACGGACTCAAACAAGCTCCTAGAGCGTGGTATGACCGTCTTAGCAAATTTTTATTAGAAAATAATTTTGAAAGAGGGAAGGTTGATAACACACTTTTCATTAAAAAGAAAGGAAAGGACATTCTTTTAGTTCAAATTTATGTAGATGATATTATTTTCGGTGCTACTAATGAAACCCTTTGCAAGGATTTTTCGAGTATGATGCAGGAAGAGTTCGAAATGTCTATGATGGGCGAGCTTAACTTTTTCCTGGGATTGCAAATAAAACAAGCAAAGGATGGGATTTTCATTAGCCAAACAAAGTACTGCAAGGAACTATTGAAACGATTTGGCATGGATAAGGCATAAGCACATCTTGCTATCTGGACAAAGATGAAGGAGGTAAATTCGTAGAAATCACTAAATATCGGGGTATAATCGGACCCCTTCTCTATTTAACGGCAAGTAGGCCAGATATAATGTTTAGTGTCTGTTTATGTGCTCGTTTTCAAGCGAATCCAAAAGAAACGCACATGGTTGCTGCCAAACGTATAATGAAATATTTGTCTGGCACAACTGATATGGGTTTATGGTACCCCAAAGGTTCCTCGTGTAATCTTGTTGGGTATTCTAATTCTGACTTTGTTGGGTGCAAAGTAGATAGGAAAAGCACTAGAGGCACTTGTCATCTTCTTGGCAATTCCTTGGTATCATGGGCTAGCAAGAAACAGTCAAGTGTAGCCCTATCTACAGCTGAGGCTGAATATGTCGCCGCGAGTAGCTGTTGTGCGGAAATCTTATGGTTGAAACAGCAACTCCTAGACTTCGGTGTAAGTCTAGATCACATTCCCATAAAATGTGATAATACCAGTGCTATTAGTATTACCAAAAACCCAGTGCAACATTCTCACACGAAGCATATTGAGATTCGTCACCATTTTATACGTGATCATATTCAAAAGGGTGATTGTATTATAGAGTATGTTGATACTTCGCGGCAGTTAGCTGATATCTTTACGAAACCGCTTCCAAAATAAAATTTCTTTTTCATTCGTAGAGAAATTGGTTTATCTTCTGCCTCTCACCTCTTTTGAGTATGTGATTATGTTTATCTCTCTTGTTATTATTGATGCGTCTTCTCAGTGTTTCAAGGGGAGATAGCACAACTTTTTGATTATTACAAAAGGGGGAGAGATATTCAGATATTTAATTTGATATTTTGATTGATACATACAGGGGGAAAAATACTCTGAAGATTCAAATCTTGAAGTGATATATTTTGTTTATGCATCTATCCAGGGGGAGATGATATGAATTGTTATATTCCTTGTGATTTTTGTTCTAAGGAAGGTTATTGGTATATATATATATATGTGTGTGTGTGTGTTTTTGCTTGTATAACACTTGATGCAGATAGTAAAGAGCATATCAGAATCGTTGTTTGTCATCATAAAAAAGGGGGAGTGTTGGAAATCAAGCTAGTGTTGGAAGGCTGCTTCAAACTCTCTTATGGACTTCAAGTATAATTCAAGATGTTGTTTTGATGATAACAAGCCAACTCAAGTTCAAGCTCACAAGTGTCATCCATATTCAAGATTGAAGAATCAAGCAAGACGTAGTTTAGAAACCTTTTCCTTAGATCATTTGTAAGGTAATGGAGTTTCTATTTCTTTACGAGTTTACAAAAGCCAATGAGTTTTTTCATTTTAAAAGAGAGAAGAAGAAAAACGTGTTTGTCATGGAAAAATGTTTTCTGCATTAATTTGAGTAAAAATACTTGATGTTACAAAACTCTGTATATTTTTATGTATGCAAGAGAGAGTAATCGATTAGCTGCTCAATATAATCGATTAACTTTGTTGCATCATAGAAAAATCAGAGAGGTTGTAATCGATTAAATGAATCTTGTTAATCAATTACTTTCTTATGGGAGTAATCAATTACCTGGCTCACGTAATAGATTATAATTGTTGCATCATATATTTTTCAAAGGCTTATTAATCGATTACAAGCTCTGTAGTAATCGATTACATGATGTTGCATCATATGCATATCAGAGGCTCGGTAATCGATTAAGTATTAAGTATAATCTATTAAATGAGTTGCATCATACATTGAACAGGATTGGTGTAATCGATTAACTATTATTGGTCTAATCGATTACATGGTTTTCAAATGAATTTAAGAATTTCTATTTTTGAAGGAATAATCGATTACCTTCAGAAAGTAATCGATTACTTCATGTTTTATTGAAAAACGTGTCAGAATCATTTTGATTATTTCCTGATTTGTTTTTATAAAAGATTCTGATTTATTTTATAAAATTCGAAAATGATTTTAAATTTGAATTATTTCCATTTTAGTTTTAAGAATCAAATCTTTATTTTATTTCGTAAATCATTTTGATTTAGTTTTGATTTTAAAACTTATTTCAAATCTTATTTTTATTTTGTTTTGATTTTGTTTTACTTATTCTAAATCGTTTTTGATTCTAAAAGGTTTTTCTATTTTAAAAAGAAATTTACTCCAACATTCAGTTGATCATTTTTATTCATTCATTCATTCTTTTCTGACAATCACGTTTCTCTCTTCTTCTTCTTCTCTAATCTTCTGGTTTTCACGTTCATACTTTTGAAGAACAAAAAAACCTTGTTGGCTGAGTAACTCCTAGAGAAAAAGTACTTCATTGTCATAAGAGCTTATTGTAGAATCTGTGTTATTTTGAACACGTTATACTTGTTGTAATCACTCAGATCATTTGTGCTCAACCTTAGTGGTAGGGAGAGAATCGCGTAGTTTGAACGTTGAGGCGCTCGTAGGGTGAGGAACCCTGCTGTGTGATTTGAGGCCCCTAGTGAACGGAGGTTCCTAGTAGTGTGCGGGGTGCTCTTGGGTGTAATAGGGTGCGACTCTATTGCTGATTATAAGAACTCTCAGGCCGGTCGCTTGGGGACTGGACTAGGCCTTTCGACGGGAAGGCTGAACCAGTATAAAATTCATCGGTGCAAACTTTTCTATCCCTATCTCTTTATATTTCCGCATATTTCATTTTTTACGTTTCCGCGCTACTCAAATTATTTTATCTATCGTTTTCGCGATCCGTTTCAAACGATTAATCTCTCCATCTCAAAACAATTTTTTAACTTGTAAAGGATTTTACAATACATTAATAAAACTCGATTCACCCCCTCTCGAGATTTTGAGGTCAAAACCAACAACAATAAATGTGCAGGAATCCAAACGAAAAGAAGAACTAAGTGGTCAAAAGAAATTCTTAAGGGGTGTACCTAAGAGGACAAAAAGTGTATGGATTGAGAAACGAAGCAAGCCTTCTAACACCAAATCTTCACATGAGGAGAATGGAAGAACCAATATGTTCAAAAATCAAAAGGTGAAGCAATGGGTAAAGCCAAGTACTTCCTCGATCATCAAGCCAAAGGTATCAACCTCTCATTCCTCTTATATCAATGACTGTACAAAGGTATACTTGGACTATTCAAAATTTTGCTTACATTAAAAATTAAATCATGTGTGCTGTAATATTTTTGAAAATCTTATTAGCACATGATTATTTTTGTTGGTATAGTCCTACCTTTCACATATAGTGTGTTATATCATGTGTGCTTAAATATTTTATTATCTTTTATCACATGATTATACTCTATATGTGATGATGTCATAGTACATTGATATATAAGGCATGCATGTGAATGTATGGTTATGTTTATCAGGTGTTGACCTTCTTACATGAACATGCATGATATATCATAAGCATGCAAGTTATGTAAAGCATGTCTCACTCATTTTAAGACAAGTGCATCTTTATTTGAAAAGTCAAAATTGCCTTTATATTCCTGTGCTACTAATCTTTAAGGATCCAATTTTAGATACCAAAAGAAATGTACTTAAGTGGTTTTGCAGGATTTATAAAAGGTGTTTGCTTTACATTGACCTTATAAGAATACTATACACTATGGATTGAAATGAAAGGATACCAAAGAGGGACATGAACTGTTTCAAGGGAAATGCGACATGTTGAACAAAAGTGGAGACCTCCTTCAAACGTTAAATGATGAATCTCCAAATGGAAGAATCTCCAAAGCTAACAATCCCTATTACATGGGAAAGCGTCACCTGCGATAAGTATCACTGCTCCTAAATTTTTGGCTAAACTACTCATTTGGTCCCTTACCTTATTTTTCAATTTCAAATTGATCCCTTACCTTTTTTTGGTTTCATATTGGTCCCTTATGTTTCTTTTCGTTGTCAATTTGGTCCCAGAATCACTGTTCATCCTATGTGGACCAATATGTTATCGACACGTGTCACTTTCTCTCTCCAACAATATATACGTGGACCAATATAATTTTGACACGTAGGATGAATAGTGATTCTGGGACCAAATTGATAGTGAAAAGACACATAAGGGACCAATATGAAACCAAAAAAAGGTAAGGGACCAATTTGAAATTAAAAAATAAAGTAAGGGACCAAATGAGTAGTTTAGCCTAATTTTTTTTAATTATTATGTGATACTTGTCTTTGTGATACATATGCTTAACATGTTATTTCTGCTAAATTGTATAATTTATTCTTGTCACGTGTTCAATATGTGTTATTTGACCCCATGTCATGCTTATCTGAACGCTAATTTTTTTAATGATTTATTCCTTCTGTGCTATATTTGTACATCCATTTTTTTGAAGGAAAATCTATTATTTTTCAGCATATCATATCTCTTGAGCTATATCTATGTGATCACTCACATGTTCTACATGATCATCCTGTACCCTATATGTTGTATATGTTTTGATGATGTTCTTGTATCTATTCTTATTCTCCCAAATGGAATATATTTTTTGCAAATCTCTTTAAAGGGGAGAAATAAGAAAAGATTGCATGATTAAGAGGCAGTTCATTATATTATCTTGTTGAATGTTATGCATTAAGTGAGGGGGGGCCTAGTTTATTTTTTTGTATATCTCTTGTGGCTCACTTTGTTTTGAGATGTAGCAATTCATAGCTAACATTATGTGCATGTCAACAAAGTTTTCTCTCCTCTCATTTTTTTTTTGCAAATGGAAGAAGGTACGTAACAACTTCTATTCATCTTTTATTCCTTCTTGTCTAATACTTGGCAATATGCATTATTCTTATCTTATGATATCTGAACCATATTTGCCTTGTATGATTGAAAGAATGCATACTTCTTATCTCCATGCATGTTTGTTCTGTTTACATTTATAGGGGTAGATGAATCTTGTGAATATATGTATTTCTATATTTTTCTCTTACCTTTTTGATATCGCGTAATTTTTTTTTTAAAAAAAACTTTTTGTTGATGTCAAAGAGGGGGAGAAATTTTGAATAGAAAAATATGTTAGGTGCTATGTGCTTATCTTGTTATACCTTATCATATTTTTCTATAGTGATTTGTCATCATCAAAAAGAGGGGGAGTGTTAGATTTCATGTTGTGAAATCCATTATGTTTTGATGATGACAAATGTCAAATGAATTATTTGCAAGAAGTATGTTATGTGCTTAATTGATAAATGAATTATATCATGCATAACAATTCATATTTGGACTAACCATGCTCTCCAAGGATTAAGTTATTTTTTGTAGAACAATGCAATGATCCTAAGGAGGTTGACAAGATGATTCAAGATATTGGAATGCTAATACATATATCAAGGGAGTTCAAGTGCCTAATACATGTCACAATCCATCTATAGGACATTTATTGTAAGGTTAGGTAATTGATTTATTATTGTTATAGGTCATATTTAGAGTTATTGGAGAAGAACCTTTTAAATCTAAAAGTGTTTTAAGTAAAAGTGTTTTTAAATTGTTTTATAGTTTTTAAGTGAAAATATATTTGTGAAAACCTATGGTTACATACTCTGTTTTAGAAAATCAATTTTATGAAAATAAGCAGAAATAATTGATTACCTCTTGTAGATAATCGATTACTATGTGTTTGAGTTGTGACCTGGGTGTTTTTAATTGGAAATAATCGATTACTTGTTTTAATAATCAATTACCTATCTCACAGAGAGTAGATAATCGATTACTTTGTTTTAAATAATCGATTACTTTCTTAAAAATGAATTTCACTATTTTCACAGAATGAAGATAATCGATTACCTCCTTCAAGTAATTGATTACCTTTAAGCTTTATCGAAATCCGTGTCAGAAACAATCTTAAATGTTTCCAGATTTGTTTTTACATAATTAATTCTGATTTATTTTCAAAATTCGAATTTAAATATATTTTTGAAATAATTCCTTTTTGGTTTAAGATTAAAATCTTTCATTTTATTTTTTAAATCTCTTTGATTTGATTTTGATTTCAAAAACTTATTTTATTTATTTGATTTTAGATCAATCAATCTTTTTATATTTCCGGATTTTATTTTGATTTGATTCTCTTTTTGAATTTGAATTATTTCCAAAATCGTTTTTGATTTGATTCTGATTTCAAATTAGAATTTCAAATATTTTCAAATCTTTTTAAAAGGGAATTTTTACTCTCTCACAATTCACTTCTTATTCTTATCACATTTTTTGAGAAAACTTTTTTCACGTTTTGTTCTATTTCTTCTCCATATTCTCTAAGTCTTGGCCTATGCTATAGAGAAACTATTAGTTTGCCATTAGAGCATATATTGTTTTATCCATGTTATTTAGAACACACCTCTGTTAGAAAGCCTAATTGTTGTATCCGCACTATTTAGAGTGCAATATAGTTCTTGTACCAATCTCTCATATTCATAACCGTTGTTGTAAAAGGGTGTGTGACCCTTAGTGATTAGGGAGTGGCTCCCTAGTTCGGATGTGTGGCGTTCGTGTTGTATAGGGTGAGGAACCCTTGTTGTGTATCTGGGGTAGTGGCTAGACGAACGGTGGGGCACCTAGTAGATAGACTACCTTAGTGTGAGGGTGTGACATCCTCTTATTGTAATTGGATATGCGAGGCGTCTTTGGTTAATTTATAAAAATCTCAAGTGGGTCACTTGGGGACTAGACGTAGGTCTTTCGTTGGAAATGCTGAACCAATATAAAATATCTGGTGCAATCTCTCTATCCCTTATCTCCTTTATATTCGTTATTGTTGTTGCATGTGCGTTGTTGTTATTATTATCTTTCTTGCAACGTAACGATTATTTTCTCAATATATTAATTTAATCACTTTAAATTAATTATTGCGCGACAACGCTTTTCATTCGTTTTGATTTATTCGTATCCGCGCGTATTAGTTTTTCTATTATTATTATTATTATTATCTACTTCCACGCAATCGCTTTTCAAGTTATATTGTTTTCTGCTGCAAAGTTTAGTTAAATTTGTTGAAAACGATTTGAAACCATTGTTTGAATGATTTTGTAAAAACCCAATTCACCCCTCTCTTGGGTGACGGCTGCCAATCCTAACAACCTGATTTTCCTAATTATAATCAAGTATGCATTTGACTATGGGAAACATCATACAGGTTGGTTTTGATAGTATGTTATGTATGTGGCTGTGTAAGCCTTCGATTAGGATCTATAAAGTATTCGAGTCGTTTCTGGATCGCAAGAATTAAGGTGTGTCTTCCGTATCATGAGTTTAGACGAGTGCTTTATTAGAGAATGCCAGACATAGGATGAGTACTGGAGATGGGAACAAACATTAGCTGCGGAGAGTTTTATTCCGATCGGGAATAGAGTAAGGGCTTTGAGACAAATTAGGTTATGAGGCTTTGAATACGATCCACCCACTTGTTTACGCCTCAAATGTTAATAGTTGTAGATTAAGGAAGGATAGGGTTACCTTAAACCATGGAAGTGAGGATGAGAATTTAATAGGGTATGTTTGGAGCTTCATCTGTGGAAACATTCGACTTTTATGTTTTAGTGATCGTGTGTTCGATGTTAAGGGAAATATAATTTTATGTTTGGAAAGGAATTGTTAGGTGATATGTGTTTGATTTGGGGTTAAGAAGGGTTAAGAATCATTGAATCGGGTTAAAAATGCGAAAATCGGGGTGAGCCGGTGCGCCTAGACGCACTGGTGCACCTAGACGCACTGGTGCACCAAACACTGTTGCCACAGACGCACCAGTTCCCAGGCGGCGCGCCCAGGCGCATATCAGGCGAGCCTGCGCAACACCAGAAACTCCATGAACACACCAAAATGTTACAAAACTGGTGGGGTCGGATGGCGCGGCCAGGTGCACGGTGCCTATTTAAGTGCACCGGCACCAGAAAACCGCACTAGTTCCCACATCAGCTTGCACCAGACGCACCAGGTCGCACCAGAACCCATTTTCCTTGCACCAAAACTTGTTTTCATGCACCAACAAATTTAGATTCACCCAAATCCAACCCCTACACCATAGAGTTACAACAATAAACATATTCGCATCAGCTCTAAGGCTTGTTTTCATGTTTTCCCCACTAAACCCCATCACTCTCTCATTCTCCCTCTTTCCAAAGAGTTTTTACCCACCATATCCTTGAAGGCTGTCATCAACCAAGCAAAAAGAGAAGGAAATCTAAGGAAACCAAAGGAGAATTGAAGGATTTAGGACTCAACCCAAGTTTCCCTCTCCTCATTTAAGGTAAGGAGGAGATACTTCCTATTATTCAAGCAATGGGATTAATGAAGTAATAATAGAGACAAGGGAGGAAAAAGGAACAAAGATTTAAGCTAAGCTATATGAAATTATCATATGATTAATGTACTAAGGTTTAATTTAGATATATTATTATGCTTGTAAAATTATATAGAACTAAGAGTATTGATTAATCATATAGGTAGGAAGTGAAGAACCCTAGGAAGTCACCTTAATTGTTTATACTGAGACACCCTTGTGGGTGTTGATTGTTTGATTGTGTGATTGTTTGATATATGTGTTGTAGCTATTGAGTTTGATATAGTATGCTGAATTGTTAAATTTATATGGTGATTAATGAGTGTGACATATTATAAATGTATACCTTATTTAACATAGCATAATTTCATAAGAAATATTGAGTAAAAGTTAATGATAAGATAATTAAAGAAGGGTACTTAACGCAGAATGAAGAATTTATAAGTAATAACACTGCTCTTAACTTAACCAGTTAGCCGATTTCAATAACCGGTTAAGATCCAAACGTTTACTAAAGACTAATAAATATGAATTAATGAATATGTTTCTGAATTCTTTTGTTTATCTTATTGTTTCTTTTAATCCTTTAGTTGGAATTATAGAGAAGTGTCTCAATCCTTGTGGTTTAACATTTTTAGGTAAATCTGGGACGAGCGAGGAACCAGAGCTTCACAACGGTGAAGGCAAAGGAAAAGAATTTCCCTTACATTGTTCTAATGCCATGTTTTAAATCCCAATATTTTATCTTGATTGAAATTGATACTTTGTATGGAAAGAAAAAATCTATAAATTTCAAAATGTTTAAACCATTTCTCTTTTATAAAGAAATTGGGATGTTACACTATCCACAAGATGCATCTTATTTTCGGTAGCCCATCACTTAAGAAATCCACAATTTAGCGTGCTTGACTTGGACAAATTATGGGATGGGTGACCTCTTGGGAAGTTTCCCAATTTAGCGTGCTTGACTTGGAGAAATTATGGGATGGGTGACCTCGTGGGAAGTTTCCCTGGGAAGTCTATGGATGAGGACAAAGCACGCTGAAAAGATCCGTGTTGTTGGTATGTGGGGATAGTCGTCAATCCATTTACCTACCAGGGATGTTACAATACTCACATAAAATAATTAGGATATTAAAGGGCAAATAATATATGGGTTGTTACAAAAGGTATACCAATATTTTCATCTCTCTTATATGAGTCTATATAATGGTCTTCATGTTTCTAAAATGTTTTAATCTATGTTTTGAAACCTCATTCCTTTTTAAGAATAAAATAATGTGACTCTATTTTATGAATAAAACTATGCTATGAATGTTATTTTATTTTCAAAAGTATAAGAATATAAATAATGATTGTTTTGGTCTCTTAATGATGAAAAGGAAATTATTATGAATAGGTATGGTGATTTATTGTTAAGTGTTGTGGCTACTCAAACAATGTTGTTACTAAGGAACAAGTGGTTTTTATATGTCACAAAGATGTTCATGATTTAATAGGGGTTGGGCAAAAATTTTAAGAAGAAGGGAAGACTTTAAAAATTAATTATTTTACATGGTGTTTAGTGTAAGACCTGGGATAACAAGAGCAAGGAGTGAAGAGATACGAACAAAGAGTGGCTCCTAGTAGGTTTTGAGCGAAGAGATACATGAATGAACTGTTAACTCATTGGAATGAGAGTGAGTATGGGACTACATAGTAAAGGAAGGCTTTAATGAATGAATTGGTACTAGCTATATCAACTAGATGCATCTTCTTTTCGGTAGTCCATCACTTTTAAGCTCCAAGCTAAGTGTACTAGACTTGGAGAGATTATGGGATGGATGACCTCCTCGAAAGTTTCCTTGGGAACTGTGTGAGTGAGAACAAAGCATGCTAAAAAGATTTGTGCTGGTTTGTGGAGATAGTCGTTAATCCATATGGCAGCCAATGATGTTATATTTAGAACATGTTTAACTCATTACTATTGTTGGACATGCTTTGGAAACATTCCTAATGATGTTTAGGTCATTTTTCCCAAATATGTTTTTGCTGTCCTGATTTTTAACTTAAAGTTAGATTCAAGATAAAGTGATTATTTTGTTATTAGAACGTAACTTGTTTAATTCAAGCTTTGGAACAATTTTTATTAATATTTAGAACAATTTTCCTAAATATGTTCTTTACTGTCCAAAATTTTTCAGTTAAGTGGTGGGAATAAAAAGTGACTTTTAAGTGTTAATTTCTTTCATAACCTTTGGTAGATAAAATTTGGTTAATATTTGTATTTGATACATTTTTTGATAGGTCCTTTTTGCTGTCCAAAATTTTTAATATGTATGTTTGAGAAAAAAATGCAATTTCTCTGTCTTTATTAGAACATTATTGTAATGGGAGGCAACCCAAATTTAAATTATTGTTTCTTTGTGTCGGCTTATAAGTGCCTTCTTGAGTTCGGCCTTTATAAGAAGTTGTATATGGTGTCAATAAAAAAAATTGAAAACCAAAAACAAAATCAAATTGAAAAAAGAAGAGTATCTCTCAGCCATCTTGAGCAAGGAAAGGATGCCACAAGCATTAGCTGACTGGTTCAATATACACTTTTAATGAAATTTTTGCCTCATAAAAAAACAAAGTTACCAATATTACATCCATGTGGATGACTCTTGGAAATGAGACCTTGTCTTGAAGCTACCGAGTATATAAGCTTGTATTAGGATATCAAAGCACCTATCATGAAAATTACTTTAACAACTCGCTTTATAGTTAGTTTGTTGACATTTTATTACTTGACCTTTAACATGTAATTTATTTGGACACAAAAGTCTTACGCAACATATGTAAGGCATTCACAATTTAAGAAAAATTATGTAAGTATCTCATGGTCTTGAGGCTCCCGGAAGAAAATGATTTAACTCATTAAGAAGATCCGTGTGACCCTCAAGTAGTGCAGCAACCTGGAGAAATCCATTACAAATTGTAAACATGTGTTTAAATCATGACCAATAAATTATTGTTTTAAGAACTGTACCTTAACGAAGAAAATAAAATATACATATTACTAATATATAAAGTAGCAACACTGTAACATAATACTATTGTATACATAGTGCAAACCTCTTGGTAAGTGTCAGTGATAGACTTTTTTCCCTCCCCAAACATGTTCATTATACCCAAAAAGGACATGTAAATTGGAGAATTGCCTTCAAAACGACTCTGCGTGAATGAAAAAAATTAATATATTATTCTTAAAGTGAAACAATCCATTATATGGCTATCTTTCATTAAAGCAAGTTGGCTTTGAAGTGGAACATCAATTTTGCCAATATCACTACCAACAAATTTTATATATTGGTCAACACTTAAACCAACTTGCATCCTTATCTGTACATATGTGTAACCTTGCAAATGTGTTTGAAGACATACATGAAATGTTACAAATTCAACAATGTTTTTACCTTAACCTTGTTCTCGAAGTTTCTACAACATTCACACCGAAGAACCACTGTCTTAGATAGTTGTTCACCCTCAATCGGAAGCTGAATTTTATATCCCCTCGGCAAGAATGTGTTAAATCCCATTAGTAGATCGTTATGACCTTTGAACAACTCCATCGTAGCTGATATGACATCGTTTGTGCGAATTCTGCATATGAACAAAAGGAGACCCTAATCAATTTCTCCTAACAAAATAAAGACCCTTTTTTCTTAGGAAAATGCAAGGACTAGGAAAAAACTTCAGGTAGTGAGAAGAGGTTGTGGTACAAAACTATAAATTTATCAAACCTTTTTTCCTTGAAATCTATCATGATTTTCAAAAAGCAATCATATTTTTCCCTTTCTTCCGCAAATGCAACCTTTATTTCATTCAAGTACGCCATGGCACCATTTCGAGTTACTCCTTCACCCCGTTCACTTGTCATTTGCGATTGCCTAAGAGCTTCTTTGGACATGATTCAATAAATATTTAGACCATTAAAGATATTCATAACAAATTATTTCAATTATCATCAAAGGATTCAAACATAATTTAGGAGGAAAAACATTTAGATCTTTTTCTCACAAAGGCAAACATTAAACGATAGACTTAATGAAATCAATGGTAGATTTGCTAGATACTAACAAGGATGAACATAAATAAATAAATCTTGCAAAATTTCATCAATATAATTGATTAAAACCTCAGTATCAGCTAAAGAGGCAATGATTTATTCAAATAAAAAATTGAACTAGATAGAAAAGCAAAACAAAACAAGACAAAATCATATCAATACAATGAATAATTATTAAGCTCACAAGTTTTTCAACTCAAATTGCAAACAACTCGCCAAAAGAGCCAAATCCTAACAAATGAAAACAAAACACGCGATATTTTATTATTAAAATATGCATGTCAAAGTAATGTGAGAGGAATAGAAGTAAAAAAGAGACAATAAAAGTAGTTACAAAGGGATTGTGAAATCTCACAGCTACGACATCCTCATCAATCATCTTTTTTCAACACAAACACAAGAAACAAAATTGACAAAGGTAAATTCTAGTGGGTCTTCAAACAATGTAAAAATGTGTGTGAGTGAGACACAAAGAGAGTAAGGGAAATAGTGACATACCAAACACTCATAAATCTTTGAGAATACAAAATTAGGGTGTAAGGTAGTAAACATTTATATAGTTCTTCTTCACTAACTTTTTTTGGAATAAAATTTGGGTTAAGAAATGCACCTCTATGAAAGATGGAAGGGTAAATCAGTCATATACATGACAAAATAAAGATATAGAGTTAATAGTCACTTTGGTCCTCGAAAGATACTATGATCATTAATTTATTCCCCAAAATATTTTTTTACACTAATTTAGCCCCTCAAAGATCAATATGGCATCACATTGGTCCTTTTAGAAACTTATTTGATGACCATATGAATCTTTTGGGAACCAAAATTTACGGTACTTGATGTCATGTTGATTTTTGGGAACCAAATTGATGTTTAAAATCTTTCAGGGACTAAATTGATGATCGGTATATCTTTTGGGGACCAAAATGCCTATTAATTCTAAAGTTATATGTGTGTTGTTGGTTTCAAATTAAATGTTTATTTTAAGGAATCGGAGTTTTAAAATTTGAAATTTATTTATTTTTGTTTAATTTAAACCATTAAGTAATGAACATCTCGACATGATGGCTAGAACTGTTTTAGTTTAGTCCTCGTTGTCAACTATGGTTAAGGATAAAGCAAATATAGCTTTTATTTTGGTCCTCATATTTTCACTATCCAAAGGTTTTGGTCCTTATTCCATTAGGGCACTCTAGCATTTTACATTCATAGTGGAGAATGGGGACCAAAACCTAAACAAAATGGAAAACCAGGGACTAAAAAGCGAAAAAATAAAATGTAGGATATAATTTTAAAGAGGTTAAAATTTATAGGGACACTTTTGATATTTAAACCTTTTTTGCTGTGCACTAAGAATTTTCACAACTAAAGACTAATCCCTTTCTAAGCGTAGATATTATATTCTTTATGAAATAACTATTTTTTTAAAAAAATATTATAGATAGATTAATTTTTTTATGGAATATAGTTAGAAAAGTTAACTTTATAATGTAACATTAATTGTGCTTTTTAAAAAATAAAAAGATATAAATCGGATATGGTTATATAATTATAGTTTAGATTGTTTTCTTATTTAAAACTCTACTATAAATTAATTGTGGATGATTTTGGCAAGTTCTTTATATCCAACAATTATTTTATTAATTAATTTATGAAAAGTAAATTTTTTACGCTATTATATGATTCAATAATGAATATAGTTTTTAATTTTTTTCTTAAAGAAACAAAATAAATTAAGGTTAAATCATATATTAATTTTTGGGATGTTTCACTTCCACTAAGGAAGGTAGTTAAATTTGTTAGTGACATTGGAAATGTGAAAATTTAATATACTTTTTCAAAACTACCCCTTTAATTATTATTGGAACTCTAAACAGTGTTGAGTTAATAGCGGTGTTTGAGAAAATAAGTAATTAAATGCTATTGAAAATTGAAATAGGGTTTTATAAATAAGATAAAAATAAAAATCTCAAAAGGATCTTATAAATAGGATCGGAGGAAGTATATATGAAGCCGGTTCCAAATATGCCTTCAAAATGCCGGTCTTGTAAATATAGGCAAAACGAGACTGGTTCCGAAGCAGTCTTGTTTTAAATTAATGAGGCTAGTTCGAAATTGACATGGTTATGGAAAAGGAACTGATTTCGTTTAATTTTTTGAACCGGCTTCGTGTAGTATTTTTAACCAATCTCGTTTAATGTTATAACCAATCTTGTTTAAATTTTTTTTATCAATTAACAACGGTTTTAACCGTGACTAAATTAGAATATAATTTTTTAACCAATCTCGTTTAATTTTTTTTATATGTTAGTCACGATTTAAATTTTATTAGGTTATAATTTATTTATTTTAAATATAGCCACACTTTAGTTGTGGCTATATTTACACCATAATATAATTATTTTTAAAAATTAGCTATTTTTAGAGAGTTTGTGTGTTTAACCTCAGCTTTTATGGCTGAGGATAAGAGGTAAAAAAAAAGAGTAAAAATACGTTGGGAAGCTAAATTTATCTTCTTTAAATTATGAACTTTTTATTTTTCAAACACAAAATTACTTAATTAAGTCTCTTATCCTATGCCCTAAGGGCTAATGTTAAGAAATTCCTTTTTTAAATGAAAATATATAAATACTCATAAAAATAGGTATACAATTACAAACATAACCACTTTAAATTGTTCACATACACAACATGGATAAAAACCCCACAACACTTAAAAAAGTAACAAATAAAGAAATATTGCAAGAAACACATAATGAGTAGCAGATAAAATTTTTTTTGCAGAGAAACAATACAACAATTTGTAAAATAGCACTTATTGTCAATGATTCTACCATCTATTCCACATTTTGCAGTACATCATATTTTGTATATTGACTCACACTTCACAATGCTTAGATGCATGTTTGTTTTTATGCTTTTGTGCACAACCCTGCAAGATATGTACTCAAACAAAATTATATTATTAAGAGATCTGATTATGTGCGGTCCACCAATCAAACGACAATAAGAGAGAGATTCAAGCAAAATTATATCATTAAGAGATCTGATTATATACAGTCCACCAATCAAAAGGATTACACTACACTACAGACACAGAATAAACAATACACAAATCAAGACAAACAACAGCGCCACACTGATATTATCATTATCCCATTATTATCCAACTCAAGTGTAGTCCTTCAAAACAATCTTAAGAAGTAAGAACCTAGCATTGTTTTAATCAAAATGTACCCGAGTTCCTATTCCCAAAAGAAACTGAACAGTAATAATAAGTCCTAAGCTTTTGGACATTTAGGATACTCAAAAACAACTTAATTCTAAATGTAGTGTCCAGTTAATTGATTACGGGGTGCTTGTAACCGGTTACGTGGGTTAAAAATTTATTTATGGGCACTTTTTGGTCTTGTTAACTTGTTATGTAACCGGTTACATTTTCCCAATTAACCATTTTTCAGACCTTGTTAACCAACTATTCAGCAAAAGTTCAGCATGAACATACTTTGGTAAAAAGGACATAACTTTTTCTCTATTTATCAAAATTGGACAAATTATATACCAAATAAAAGATTATTTAAAGAGGAACAAATTTGATGCATAACTTGTTTCAAAAACTAGACTACAACTAACTTAAAAACTAACCACGAGTTGCTGATTTTATAACAGTTCAGAAATTCAAAGATTTAACATTACTCAAAAGTTAGGGAATTTGCACATGATAATAAAAGAGTATGCAATAGCAATATATTGAACGCATCACAGAATAACAAAAATGAGCTTATGTTGTCATAGGAAACTCTTTCTGTAGCACCCTAATTAATATTTACCATTAGTTACCCTTTATTAAAAGTGAACTTAAAAATTTCTTTTCTAAACCTTATTAATATATAAAAATCTCCGTGAAAACGAACAGAGTTTCTTTTGATTTTGAAACATTCCAAAATTTAAGTTTTTCCTGTAACTTGTTATAACAAAACACTCTTATTATCCAGAAGACAACAGGGCCAAAATAACATTTTATATCATCATATCTCCGCATCGGAGTTTCATCACATTGAAAGTAGTAGTAAATATGAACAAGTTTGAATTGTTTAAAGCTTCCCAAAAATATACTTTCCATCCCTTAGGAAGTGGTCCTGGACCAACCCAAAATAAACACGTTCAAATTATAAGTATCCACAGAACTACATCGTCATCAACAAAAGATCCAGGACAAGACACAAGTCCTAACTAATATGACCTACTCTCCCAGTGAGGGAGAGCACTCCTGCTCGACCGGGGGTTGTGCAATCTCAATCTCAGTACCTGTGTTAAAAAATGGTAAGGAGGTGAGCATTACACAAGAGATAGAAAAGAAGTTTCTAATCAGACATAATAACCTACTAAGTCAAACACAATCATCAAATAGCTCACATAATGCAAACTCGTCACAATTATATAACACAAATACATTCAATTATTTCCATTCCTAATTCCCTATCTTATCTCATCTTTCATTAATGCCCTTTCTTTTCTTTCTTACAATCCTTTCTTTTCTTTGCACCACTTTGATTTTGATTGCACCTGATAGGTCGTTTGCAGTACCCATTAGGGACTTGGCACCCATCAGGACTTTGGCACCCATTAGGCATCACCCGTTAGGCAAATGCTTATTACCTCATTTATATTATCTTAGTCACGTCCATATTCAAACCATTTTCTTTAATTCTCTTTCACAATTACATCTCTATTATTTAGCACCGAATTGATTCTTTGGGCACACGAACTCCTAACGTGTCGTTTGAACCTAATGGGTCGTTTTGCTTGATAGGTTATTTAGCCCTAATGGGTCGTTTGGCACCTAGCAGGGCACCTAGTATCAGTATTCCCAAAGATCAATTCGGCTGCATACTCTTTAACCATAACTATCAAATCTTTCATTTATTCGTTACATATTCATCAATCAAAGCATGTATAACAACAACTAACATTTAATATTTAACAAACACATAAATTTTAAGCTTATCCTCTTTCTTTTATTTGTTCATTTAGTTCTTATCAATCATGCACTCTTACAAACATTCACATACTCCAATTCATCATTTTCAACACATATATTCACAAATATAAAATTGGGTTCACTTCATTTACTCTAATACTCTAGTTATTATCAATATCAACTACCCTAAGGTTCATTATCGTAAACTAACAAACATCCTTAGCAATCACTATGCACTAACTAGAAACTATTTCCTAAATCAAGGTAACACTCACTCCTTACCTCAACCAAGAGAAGAGTGGAGAAACCTTCACAAAATCTAGCCTTAGCTTTTGCCCTAGCTTCTTAAGATTCAACCCTTAGAATCCCTTTAGAGCTCGAACCAAATAGCTATCAAATGTATAGAGAGAAGAGGGATGAGAGCATGATTCCACTAGCCCTAAAATGGAGAAAACATGAGAGTATATTACTCTAAGATGGGTGGTTCGAATTTTTCCAAGAGAGAGGGAAAGAGAGAGAGGCGTGAGAAGGGTATGATAAGGAGGAGATAAAATTTACCTTGATGATGAATGATAATGGAGCTCTTAAAGCTTGAAGGCAAATAAGAACAAAACTTGGTCTTGGTGAGAAGGGTGAAAATCGTGTGATGATGTGGGAGTCGTGTTGATGCTCTTTGATCTTTGGCTATGGAGATGGGGTGGTGTTTTTGCTTGATTTGGTGGTTGATGATGATGATGGTTCGCCCTTTGTGTCTTAGAGCTTGAGGGAGTTGAGAGAGAATGGGTTTCATGAAGAAAAGAGAAGAATGAAGAAGGAGAGTGAATGACTGAGTGTGTTGTTGTGTTTTTGATTTATTTTGCCTTGGTTGGAATGAGTGTCCAAATTAGAAGCTTCTCCAAGAAGCTAATTGGTGAGTGAGTGGTGGAGAATGAAAGCTTCCTCAAGAAGCTTTGACTTTTTGGCTTTAATCAATTTTTTTTTCGTATAGACATGAGTGGTAACCGATTACCACCCTAGGTAATCGATTACATCCCTGATTTCACAATTAATTGGCTGCTCACAAAAACTATGTAATCGATCACCTTCGCAAAGGTACTCGATTACCTTCCGAAAATCACATTTCTAGGGTTTCTTACAAGAGGTCAGTAATCAATTACATTCCTCAATGTAATGGATTACTTCCCTTAATTCAATTCTTAGGACTTTTCATAGGAACATGGTAAGGTTATCTCCCCAAGGTAATCGATTACCCTACTGGATTTTCATATTTTGAGTGTTTCTAACCCTAAGACATTCCCCTTAACTCCTATACTCACTTTGGCTATGATTACTCTAATCAATCCTAGCTCATTCTTAGGGTTTCTATGGGTTTCAACCTAGGTTTAACTTAATTAAACTTGGAATTTAAAAATCAGGATATTACAATCCTCTCCCACTTACCAAAATTTTGTCCTCAAAATTCAGCTTTCCTGGAACAACTGTAGGTGAGAGTCATTCATCTTGTCTTCCAGCTCCCAAGTGACTTCTTCCACATTGTTTCTGTTCTATATCACCTTTACCAATGATATTTCCTTGCCTCTAAGTTGCTTAACCAGCCTATCTTCAATTCTGAATAGCAACACTTCAAAGGTCTTCTCCCTCAAGGGCAAGCCATCAACTGTGACCACATGTGAAGGGTCATGAATGTATTACCTTAGTTGTGAAACATGGAAAGCATCATGGAGCTTGGACAAATGTGGGGGTAAGGAAATTTCGTAAGCTAGTGGCCCAACCTTTTTCCAAGATCTGATACGGTCCAACAAACCTAGGAGTTAGCTTCTTGGACTTGATTCCCGTCCAATACCAGTAGTAGGAGTTACCCTCAAAAACACATGATCTCCAGCATCAAACTCTGTAACATCCTCAATTTTTATAATTTAAAATATATTACTTTTTATAGTATTTAATATAAAAATGCTTGGGGTTTTATAAAAATTTTGGCGGAGTTTACTCTAAAATATGGACTTTCCCCAAGTTAATTATTCACCTGTTAGTCCAGAACAGTTATAACAATTACAAACTATCATTACATCGTAAGTGGTTGTGACTTACTTAGAAACAATTTAGAAAAGGATATTTGTATATCCTTCACAACCTTTTATCCTTTTTATCAAAATAAATACTTTTATAAAGTCCTTTTTTACAAAAGTAGAAGTATCTTCAAATGGAGATAAGTAGTTCAAAATTAAATACAACTTTAGTCAATGAAAATTATTTGCATTACAATATCCTAGAATGATTGCAATAAAATCAGGCTACTAAAGTCTCACAATTAATATACTCTCCTTATGTGAGAGTATATATTCTCGGCACGGGGAAGCAGTGAATATCTTTCTCCAATGGTACCTAAAATGGTCGACTTAAGGGGTGAGTAATTTGAGAAATAATCGAGGAAAACACTTAGACAACAGTAATAAGGCATAACTAGACATACCCACACACATATATATTCATATTCATACTATTCCAATTAACTATACCATTCCTAAGCCTTAATATTTAACTATTTTATGTCACTATACTATATCAATACATAACAATGCTTTTATGCTCAATCATATGAGTATGAAATGCACTATATCCCACTATGGTTTAATTCCTGAATCCGATGTACACTGTACTTTTTAACTTTATTCACTTTAACACTTTAACACTATCATCGGATTCAGTGAATTAAACCCATCACAACAATGAATGCACTTCTCCGTTTCCAATAACAATAACAATGTAATTCCTCACAACACCACACCCTCCACTCTGGGGAAAAACCGGCCAGGAGTACGCATTTCTCAACCAATAGTTGGGTGCTTCACCTCCAATTCCATGCTCCTTAACACTTCCCTAAGCTCCCTTGAAGATTACCTCACCCTATGAGAAGGATTGGAGAAGTTAGGGTTTATGTGGGGATTTGGGGATTTTGAGAAAAGAGGTGAAATTGGGGTTTTTGGGAGAGGAATCATAATAAGGATTGATGGGGGGAATGATTTGTGGTATTAATTTCATTTGATTTGGTGTGGATTTGGGGAAAATCGTAAAACCCTAGGAGAGAAGGAGGAGATAGTCGTGAGAGAAGAGAGAGAAAACAATGAGAAAAATGGCCAATACAACGTGTTCTTTGTCTGATATAACAGGGGTTAATCGATTAACCTCTTTGGTTAATCGATTAATCCTTATGAGTAATACATGGTTAATCGATTAATACTGCCATTAATCGATTAGTGCTAGAAAGTGCCTCAAAACTTAATCGATTAATCCTCACACTACTCGATTAGGGGCTGAACATTGCCAAAAACTTACTCGATTAACCTGTTCAGCCCACTTAACCCCTTGTACTTAGAATTGCCATAACTCTTCGTTAACCGTCGGATCTTGCTCAAATTTTGAGACAATCATCCTAAGACACTCGTCTTCACATCCAACGGTGAAATTTGGGTTTGGAGCTATGGATATTAAATTCGTAATTTTCTAAGATTCTATGCTCTTTAGATCATCATTAATTCTTCTAAAACCCACTTCTAAACTAATCCTACTTCATCAAACCTACTCTTACTAATTCCTACATTCTAAACACATTCTAAACGAGATCAAAGACTTGGAAACAACACTACCCTTATCAAGACTCTATTAACTAAGGCACCTAATAATTTGGGAAAATCGGGGATGTTACAATCTCCCCCACTTATATGAATTTCGTCCCCGAAATTCGGCTAAGTTGTAAGAATTGAAAAAGGGATACAGAGCTATATGCTCTAGTCCTAAGGTGAATCTTATCCCAGGCCATGGAATGGTTATTACCTTCGGGGATTGCTCCCCCACTTAGGACGCAACTCGAGCGAATCTTAAGAATAGAACTACTCTACTACTGTCGAGGCTTCTTCTTACGCTAAGTCTTACTATCCTATTAAGGCTCATTCCTAGGAAAACTAACCTATTCCCACAACTCGGGAAAATAAAAGTCTTAAACTTCCCCTAATGCATATAACCATTCAACAAAATATAAGTTTCGCATCAGGAAAACATTTTAAGCAGATAATCACAAATAACATATTCAAAAAGGGACAAACATAGAACATTTATCAGTAAAAGGAATTAACAAAATAAAACCTAATTTAGACACAATTAAAAGAGATAACAACACCCATCAATAATTTTAAAATATTATTTGTTTAACTAAAACCAAATACAAAGAACATCATGCTTTGAAATTTTACAAAAGAGTATGCTTTCGAAAGAAAAGTAAAACATCAAACATAAGAAACATTTTGAAGAATCAAGCATAAATAGCATACTCAAAGAGGAGCACAATAGAAAGCATTTAACAATAAAATAAGTTAGCACGACACAACATACTTCAAATAGGACCACGGAAGAATTGCCTAACATACTCCAAAACTTAAAACATTATTCATTTCAACTTTTATACAAAATTAAGCTTTAACCAAATACAAAAAGTATTATTTTGAAGTCGTATCAGAAAGTATATTTCTTGAAAAGTAAAGGAAAACATGAATTCAACAAAAGTAAATGAAAATAATCAATACTTACTAAAGTAGTCTTGCATTGAATTGAGTTGGATAAGCGTTTTGAAAAGATGACCGATGTTCATTCGATGCAGGGTTATGCATCGTGTAATTTAAAAGGTAAATAATATGTATATATATATATATATATATATGAAAATCACTCAAAATAAAGTTGGCTTGATATATGTTTATAGTTCGGATTGAAATCATTACTTAAAAAGGTACACTTCAAGTATATGCATAAATGTATAGAAAATAGGTTGTCCGTCATACAAGGACTCAGCTCATTAAATTATAAGTTCGATCATTCATAAAATTTTCTTTAAATAAAGATTACATTTAAGAATATAGATATTATAAGAAAAGAATTGAAATTAAGAATGGCCAGGCAAAATACAAGGCAGATTGCTTTGAAAACTTAATTTGATACTTAATAGGTAAAGAATGACCTAGTACTTTTACAAAATCACCTTCACTAGTGGGTGGATTCTCTTTGGGTGGAAAACTTTCTTTATTTAAAATCATTACTAAATTACTAAATAGTACACAAGTTATATAAAAATAATTAGAGTTGGAACTAGTGTGGAAAAATACAAAACAAATGGTTCCAACGATAGTTTGATTCAATATATAATCATAGAAAATTTAAAATTACGAATATACTTATGTACAATTCAAACACACGCAAGTCAACAACTCTTAGCATAAACAAGTTCTTATTCCTACATAAACCTATATATACCTATACTTAAGGCTTAAGCTCGAACACTCAACCAAGACGAACTTAACTCCTACTACTTAATCGAATCCTTACCATATTGAAGTTCTATCACTTAATCTAAAAGAAGCTCTACAAGCTTAAGACTCTCACTAGACCTATGCTTGTCTATCGCTCACATGAGGTTCGGGGTTTCCTATTTGGTTCCTTAGGTTAGGATTTCGTCTAATTGCTTCCTATCTTAGAACCCTAGTTGAACTCTCTTAATGCTATCTAGACTCGGGTGCTAAGACTCTTATAATGGATGTTAGGATTGGGACTTTAATACCCAACAAATTATATTCCAGGGAATAGTTAACTTTAATTTAAAAATTAGTTATGATTCCGAAATATAACTTGTTCAATAATAATCACACATTTCCCTTGAGTTCTACGTGAACTTAAAGGAAAGATATAACATCCATTACCCCAAATTGAGATTCTAGACTTGAATCTCACTCTATGAGCGATACATTGCCTTTAACCCACTTGGTTATCTCCACTTGCATTTCTCAATCCCACATTGCAATAGAAAACAATAAGTTCTAATTTGTAAAGAAAAGGTTTGCTCTTTGGTGATAAAGAATTTCCAAAAATTATCTCTTTCCGAAAATGAGGAAAAACTCTTTATAATTTATGAGTCAATTTTATTTCGGACTTTAACAAAACTAGTTGATAATAGAAAACATGTCAAGCACCCAAAAGTTTAAAGTACTCATAACGATTTCCAAAAATCGTTTCACATTGGTTTTGGAACTAATTCAAAAGTTTTGGAGGACTCCTTCGTCAAAGAAAGTGAGGATCCTCTATAATCATCAAACTCAAATAAAAGGAATCGCATGTATCGGTTGAAATTTGATTTCATCCGCATTTTCAAATCTTAATAAATGCCTTTCCTTTTATTTCAACTTTGAAGTTCCACTCTTATTTCAAATTGACGTATGTCACATTTGGTGAATTCCCATTTAATCGGCAATTGGTGTAGTCCAATAATAAACCACGCCATCATCCTATTACTTAGGAATTCACTTTGTTAACAATACATGTTAAAAAAAATCGATGTTGCGACATTCGGCCAATTATCAAAGTTAGAATCAATTCCGCACATTGGAAAGTCTTAGAATATTTGTATGCTTGACATTCATTAGAATTCATAATACTAATACTTTTCAAAATAAAGTCTTAAAATAGTTTGATGCAAAAACACATTTACATTTTATAAATTTAGTAATGTATTTATCACCAAACATAATGTGGAATTGTAGAAAGGACTTAAATCTTATTAGGGACGACACTCAGTCTTCAAAGTTAAAGGCAAGTACACTAGATTGACACCTATTCACTTCCGCTGCGCACTCTGATAAAGAATGCTCGGAGTGTCTATGATGCAATGATTCCTAATTCTTATCATATCCCTATGTATAGAAAAGAATTTCGACAGTTATTTCATTGGATTTCAAGGACTCAATGGTATTATCTTCTAATAAAATGTAAGCCTTGAGGGGCCCTTCTCGATTTTACATTGCATTAGAAACAAAACCATTTTCGTACAACTTGAATTCCAATCAAATAATGAGAAATAACTCATCCTCCACTCAAAAGAAGACTTTGAAATTTTGTTTTATGTAAATGTTTCAATTCTTCGTCATATTCAAAGTTGACTTGCTTAATTCAAAACTAAGGTTTAGTCCATCTCGTTGGGGTAGCAATTTCATGCTCTATCCCGTTGGGAGTTTTACTTCCCTTAGCCTCTACTTTCGGTCCACTTCAAAATACAACCAAGTTACAATTGAAAATTCTACTTAGTCCACTTTGAATTGAAGATTACTAACTATCACTAGTACTATTCTATTAACACTACTAAACTATACTAACTTCAACTAGGTATGCATGCATGAAATATGACAATAAGCTGCTAAACTAACTATTGGTTAGTTACTCTCATGTGGAGTAACCCTTTGGGAGTAGGAAATCCATACTCCACGGCCGAGAATTGCAACCATTGCTCTGATACCATCTGTAACATCCTCAATTTTTATAATTTAAAATATATTACTTTTTATAGTATTTAATATAAAAATGCTTGGGGTTTTATAAAAATTTTGGCGGAGTTTACTCTAAAATATGGACTTTCCCCAAGTTAATTATTCACTTGTCAGTCCAGAATAGTTATAACACTTACAAACTATCATTACATCGTAAGTGGTTGTGACTTACTTAGAAACAATTTAGAAAAGGATATTTGTATATCCTTCACAACCTTTTATCCTTTTTATCAAAATAAATACTTTTATAAAGTCCTTTTTTACAAAAATAGAAGTATCTTTAAATGGAGATAAGTAGTTCAAAATTAAATACAACTTTAGTCAATGAAAATTATTTACATTACAATATCCTAGAATGATTGCAATAAAATGAGGCTACTAAAGTCTCACAATTAATATACTCTCCTTATGTGAGAGTATATCTTCTCGGCACGGGGAAGCAGTGAATATCTTTCTCCAATGGTACCTAAAATGGTCGACTTAAGGGGTGAGTAATTTGAGAAATAATCGAGGAAAACACTTAGACAACAATAATAAGGAATAACTAGACATACCCACACACATATATATTCATATTCATACTATTCTAATTAACTATACCATTCCTAAGCCTTAATATTTAACTATTTTATTTCACTATACCATATTAATACATAACAATGTTTTATGCTCAATCATATGAGTATGAAATGCACTATATCCCACTATGGTTTAATTCCTGAATCCGATGTACACTGTACTTTTTAACTTTATTCACTTTAACACTATCATCGGATTCAGTGAATTAAACCCATCACAACAATGAATGCACTTCTCCGTTTCCAATAACAATAACAATGTAATTCCTCACAACACCACACCCTCCACTCTGGGGAAAAACCGGCCAGGAGTAAGCATTTCTCAACCAATAGTTGGGTGCTTCACCTCCACTTAGGAAGGTCCCTCGCTCACTCGCTTGCACAACACTTCACCTCCACTTAGGAAGGTCCCTCATGCAATTTGGATTGATTTGCCCAAATTGGCTCTAGCAGAAATCACCCTCAACTAGCCACAAGGAGCCAAAGTAAATAGAATTACTATGGTTTGCGAAGAACCAATCCCCGACACGGGTGGCGGACCCATGTCCTTTGGAAGATCAAGGTCCTCCATAGTAATTCCTAACATTTACTCTTGTCCTCATCAATCGTTAAAACGACGTATGTTTTTCCCCGTACACCTAAGGTCCACCTTACTCCATAATGCACGTGTTTCTAATTCATTTTTATGTGGCTTCCGTTAGTCAAACCTTTAATATCTTATATCCAATTGGTTGGGTTTCTCTAACTTAGGATTTGGCCATACTATATATATATATATATATATATATATATATAATAACAATCACACTTAATAACAATAATGATCATACCAATCATGCCACAACAATAATCATAATCATATCATTCACTTGGTTCAAAACAAGCACTAATAATTATTTAACCACAAGCAAACACATACCATTCTAAATTGACCCAAAGGTTTCTATTCATTTAGTTTCATAATCATTATAATAATTTATTACTATTCTAAGCCCTAAGTCCATAGCATACATCCCATACTCAACATATAAAACACACAAGCCATATTTCTCACATTCATCACACAAAACATACAAGTCACATATACACATAGCAAAATACATCTACTTATGCATTTATTACTACTATCACTAAGTCCCTTCCCTAATTAAAACCAAAGTACTCCCCCTTACCTCTTGAAGAGAAGAGGAGAAATTGGGGTTGAGTTGGTGCTCCACCACCAAGCTCCAAGCTAGCTTCTAGTCCTCAATTCCATGCTCCTTAACACTTCCCTAAGCTCCCTTGAAGATTACCTCACCCTATGAGAAGGATTGGAGAAGTTAGGGTTTATGTGGGGATTTGGGGATTTTGAGAAAAGAGGTGAAATTGGGGTTTTTGGGAGAGGAATCATAATAAGGATTGATGGGGGGAATGATTTGTGGTATTAATTTCATTTGATTTGGTGTGGATTTGGGGAAAATCGTAAAACCCAAGGAGAGAAGGAGGAGAGAGTCGTGAGAGAAGAGAGAGAAAACAATGAGAAAAATGGCCAATTCAACGTGTTCTTTGTCTGATATAACAGGGGTTAATCGATTAACCTCTTTGGTTAATCAATTAATCCTTATGAGTAATGCATGGTTAATCGATTAATACTGCCATTAATCGAATAGTGCCAGAAAGTGCCTCAAAACTTAATCGATTAATCCTCACACTACTCAATTAGGGGCTGAACATTGCCAAAAACTTAATCGATTAACTCATAGGTTAATCGATTAACCTGTTCAGCCCACTTAACCCCTTGTACTTTGAATTGCCATAACTTCTTCGTTAACCGTCGGATCTTGCTCAAATTTTGAGACAAGCATCCTAAGACACTCGTCTTCACATCCAACGGTGGAATTTGGGTTTGGAGCTATGGATATTAAATTCCTAATTTTCTAAGATTCTATGCTCTTTAGATCATCATTAATTCTTCTAAAACCCACTTCTAAACTAATCCTACTTCATCAAACCTACTCTTACTAATTCCTACATTCTAAAAACATTCTAAACGAGATCAAAGACTTGGAAACAAAACTACCCTTATCAAGACTCTATTAACTAAGGCACCTAATAATTTGGAAAAATCGGGGATGTTACAAACTCCAAGAGTTTCCTACGTTTATCACCATAACTCTTCTGCCGATCTTGGGATGTCTTCATTCGATCATTGATCATTCGGATCTTTTCAGTGGTTTCTTGCACAATATTTGGACCAATAAGCAAGTTCTCTCCTATTTGAAACCAACACAATGGTGTTCTACATTTCCGCCCATAGAGTGCTTCAAAGGAGCCATTCCAATACTTGAATGAAAACTATTATTGTATGTGAATTACACCAATGGCAAGAGTGTTTCCCAGTTACCAAACTGTTCAAGCACACATGTCCGCAACAAATCTTCAAGGGACTGTATAGTGCGCTCGGTTTGACCATCAGTTTGTGGATGGTATTTAGTACTAAACTTCAACTTAGTACCCAGTGCTTGCTGAAGACTCTGCCAAAAAATGGACAGAAACCATGGATCACGGTCAGATACTATGTTGGTAGCAACTCCGTGCAATATGACTATGTCCCTAATGTACATATGTGTCAACTTTTCTAGGCTATACTTCATGTTCATGGGAATGAAATGGGCACATTTAGCGAATATGTCAACTACTACCCAGATGGCTTCACAACCTGTGTTGGTTCTTGGCAAACCGGAAATGAAATCCATGGCTATGTTGTCCCATTTCCACTTTGGGATCTCCAAGAGCCTCAACAAACCGCCTGGCTTCTGGTGTTCGATCTTAGCCTTTTGACAAACTAAGCATCGAGACACATAATCTTCTACATCTTTTTTCAACCCTGGCCACCAAAACAATCTCTTCAAATCTTGATACATCTTGGTGGTACTGGGATGAAGGCTTAGCTTAGTCTTGTGGGCTTCCTCTAGGACCATTCTTCTAACTTCAAAGTCCATAGGAATACACACCCTGTTTCTGAAGCGGATAATTCCATTGGAACCCTTTTTGAAATCAGGTTCTTCCCCTTCAATTACCCTTTCCAACTGTTTCTGTAATTCTTCATCATCAGCTTGTTTGTCTTTGATCAGTGTAACATCCCAAATTTTAATTCCAATAATAATTAGAATAATAATAATATTAGAAGTTGATAATTATGTTAAATGTGGACTTAAGGAGATGGATTAGGATTTATTTGAGTGCCATAAAGGAGTTAGGAAGCGTGGGCATCAGATAGGAAATTTAAAGAAGACCAAACGAGGGTTAAAAGCAGCCTTTTCGGTGTTTTAAATACGCTATATCAGGAAATTTAAAATAAAAGATTTACAACTCTAAACACAAATTCCACCGTTGGATGTGAAGATAAGGATATTAGGAAGCTTGATTTCCAATTTTAGCAAGATCCGACGGTTAATGAAGAAGTTATACAGATTTGAAACAAGAAGAAAATAAAAGAAAAATAGAAAAATGAATAAATGGGTTTAAGACTCGAGTCTTTCGTGCTGAAAGTGAAAAAAATAAATACGGGGATCAACCCCATTACACCATAAATTTGTTTCTTCCTTCTTCTTCACCTAAGAGAACTCATTCCATGACTTAGAAACCTTGAAAGCTTAAGTCCTTGTGGCCATCCATCATCATCCCTTTGGTTGAATCTTTCTATCTTGGTGTTTCTCTCTCTAGGGCAATTTCTCTCTCTCTCTCCTTGGTTTTCTCTCTCTCTTCTTATCAAGAAAGAGGCTAGGTGAGTTGTTCAATTTCTTCCTTTTCCTTCCTCCATGTACACGAAATCATCATCATTATCATCTCTAATCCAAGTCGTTCCTTTGTTTAATATGTTGGTTAGGGTTCTTTCTCTCTCTTGTTTCTCTCTCTCCAACTCAAGAAAGGAGGAAGACTATCAACACCACACTATTATCGTCTCTTAGTGGCTCTCCTTCATCACCACACTCGGCTTCTGCGGTTCTGATTTTAAAGATTTAACGGCAAGGGTTTGAGTTAGGGTTTGGTACACCCTTCTCTCTTTACAAGGTTGAGGTAAGAGGGTTGTGTTACTTCTATTTAGGACATGATCTCTAGGTTGTTTATAGTGATGGATAGGAATAGAAAAGATTAGTTGGGATGATAAACAATAGGGTAGTTAATGTTACCAATAAGTTAAGGATGCAAATAAATAAAAATGAAACCAATTGCATGTTGTGAATATATGTGTTGTATGTTGATGTTTGTAATGTGTGTAAATATAATAGAAATGTTAATAATAGGTTAAGTAAGAAATAGAGGATAATGAGACCACTTGTATGTTTATGATTATTGTGAGTATGATCTGTGTGTTATGTATGTGAAGTGTATGTGGCGTCGGGTTTGAAAATGAATTTAGGATATAGTAAACTAATAAGTATCACAAAGTAAGGGATGAAAATGGTATGTTTGGGTATGTAATGAATGTATGAATCATTTGTTAACCCTCAATGGGATGAAATGAAGATGATAGTAGGTCACTAAGGAAAGGAATGAGAGAAGTGAATAATTAATAGAAACCTAAGAAGAGCTAAGAAATTAAAAGGACGAAAGAGAACTAAGGAACTAAAAACAAAGAGAAAAAGACAAGTTAATGATGAGAAAGAAATAACAGATCGGCGCAGGATGGTTGTGAGACCCTGTGGCCAAAATAAAAAAAAAGAGGTAAAACGGCGTAGGATGGTTGCGAGACCCTGTGGCCAAATAATAAATGGTAAACGGGGCAGGATGGTTGTGAGACCTTGTGGCCAAATAGTAAAAAGGTAAACGGCGTAGGATGGTTGTGAGACCCTGTGGCCAAATTGTAAAAGAGTAATCGGCACAGGATGGTGGTGAGATCCTGTGGCCAAATAATAAAAAGGAAATGGAAAAGTGTTAAAAAGTGAAATGAATGGGAAAGAATGTATGAATGTTTATGTTGTTGTATGTTAATAATAATGTTAGGCTTAGTTATTACTATGACCTCTTAGAGGTTATTTCCTAAGTTCTGTGTAATGCTACCCTTCTTGCTATTTTTCCTACATGTACAGAAGGAGCATGCACAAGTCTTGGCCGAGCAGGAGAAAACTCCACCACGTGGAGTATAATATTGCCACGAGCGGACTAATATTTATGATATAAAATGTTATTTTGGAAATTTAAAATATGTACTTGTGTATGCCCCGAAATTGTATTAATCAAGCGTTAGGTTTATCCTGGTTGTAGTATTGTTAAATTTTATGTTTAAAAATGTCTCTGGTCTAAGTAGGTACAATAGGAAATTTTGGGAAAGTCCGAAAAACAGAGGAAACTCTGCCGGATTTTCGTCGAAATTTTCAAGTTCCGTTTTTATTAAAACCTAAACTAACTAATTAAAAGTGAGGGTGTTACAATCAGATCCACAAACTCATTTATGACTTGCAACATTTTCAGGACAATGCTTTTCTCTTTCACTTGCATGCCTAGATTAAGGTTGTTGAGTTCCAGCATCAACTGCATCTCCTTGACCATCAGATTGCTAACATGCAAGCTCTTACAACTTAGAGCATCTGCCACAACATTTGCCTTGCCGGGATGGTATTGAAGACGAAAGTCATAATCTTTCAGGAATTCCATCCATCTCCTTTGTCTCATGTTCAGCTCCTTTTGATCAAAGAGGTATTTGAGACTCTTATGATCACTGAAGACTTCAAATCGAGTACCATAAAGGTAGTGTCTCCAGATTTTTAGAGCAAAAACAACTGCTGTTAATTCAAGATCATGAGTGAGATAATTCTGTTCATGCTGTCGGAGTTGTCTGGAAACATAAGCTATCACCTTACCCTGCTGCATCAGCACACAACCTAACCCTTGTTCGAAGCATCACAATACACATCGAAGGATTGGGTCGTGTCCGGCAAAATCAGCACTGGAGAGCTAGTCAACCTCTTCTTTAGCTCTTGGAAACTATGCTCGCATTGCTGCAACCACTGACAAGACACATCTTTTCTAGTGAGCATGGTCAATGGAAGGGCTAATTTGGAGAACCTTGAATCTCCGATCATAACCCGCCATGCCAAGAAAACTTTTAATCTCTGTCATTGTCTTGGGTCTCTCCCACTTTAATACTGCTTCCACCTTAGAGGGATCAACAACAACTCCTTGATCAAAGATCACATGACCCATGAAGTGAACTTCATTCTACCAGAAGCTACACTTGGAAAGTTTTTCATAGAGTTGTTTCTCTCTGAGAATCTACAGCACCATTCTCAAATGCTCTTCATGCTCACTAGGACTCTTTGAATAGATTAATATGTCGTCAATGAACACTATTACAAAAGAATCAAAGTAAGACCGGAAGATTTTGTTCATGAAGTCCATGAATATTGCAGGCGCATTCGTCAGACTGAAGGGCATCACAACATATTCAAAATGCCCATAACGTGTTATGAATGTAGACATGGAAATATCCTCTTCTTGGATACAGATTTGATGATACCCTGATTGGAGGTCAATCTTTGAGAACACCACTGCTCCCCTTAACTGATCCAGCAAATCATTAATGCGAGGGAGTGGGTATTTGTTCTTCACTATTACAACATTCAACCGTTTGTAATCAGTGCACATCCGAAGATTACTGTCCTTCTTCATGACGAATAGAATCGGTGCTCCCCAAGGAGATGCGCTGGGCCTGATCAACTCCTTAGCCAGTAACTCTTCCAACTGCTTTTTCAACTCTTCCAACTCAAGAGGTGCCATTTGTAACATCCCGAATTTTAATTCCTAGAGTAATTAGAATAATAATAAGAATTGGAAATAATAATTATTCTAAAAAGGGTTTAAGATGATGGATTAGGAGTTCTCTGAGTTCCATAAAGGAGTCAAGAAAGCATTGGCATCGGAAAGAAGAATTAAAGAAGAGCACACGAGTGTTAAAGACAATGATTTCGGTGTTAGAAACACCCTGTTTTAGGAAATTAAAAATAAATATCTATAACTTGAAATGTAAATTCCACCGTTGGATGGGAAGATAAGTGTCTTAGGAAGCTTTTCTCAAAATTTGAGCAAGATCCAACGGTTAACGAAGAAGATATAACAATTCGAGTGCGAGACCTTCAGGCCACGCCCAGGCGCGCCATCACCCACGCCCCGGTGCGCCAGTCCTGCACGCACCAACTCCAGCAGACACCGCGCGCCCAGGCGTGACAGGTTCCATGCCTAGGGGCGCACCAGAAATAAAATCTGGTGCAGCCACACAACACAAACTGCACCACTCTTCTTCTTGTTCTCCCAAAACCAATTTTTCCCTTCCAAACCCTAGATTTTTCCACTCCAAAAATCCACCTAAAAATCCAACAAATCATCATCATATATTTTATTTCCATCACACATATACACTCAAACCTCCATCAATCTCTCAATTTCCCTCACAAAAATCATGGCCAAGAGTTAGGGTTCAACACCCATTTTTGATTTCCCTCATTCCAAGCTCAAAGTAAGTTTGATTCAAGCTTTTCTCCTCTCCTCATGCATGTTACAAGAATTTTTAACCCACATATCTAACTAACTATGTCTCTTTTGTTTCATGGTTCACTTTCTCTCTCCTCCATAGCTTGAAGCTTTCTCTCTCTACAAGGTTGAGGTGCTACTGATGATCTTTTGGAAAGTGTTAGTGTTCACAGATACAAACAGGCAAATCAGCAAGGAACAAGCACAAAGGATGAATTAACCATCTCCCATGATGAAGTTTTGAATGATGATACCAAAAGCATGAAGAGCAATTCATCAAGTGAAGATGATGAGTTAGAAAGCCTATTTGAAGCATTCATGGAATCACACTTGGAGTCAAGTTCTTCAGATGAGGAGTCTGTAGACAACAAATTCGAACTATACTCATTTACTCCTCACAAGGTAACTCTAATTGACTCTCACTCCCTTAATCTACATGTTACTTGTAATGATTTGAGAGACGATTTGAAAAATATTTCTTTGGAAAATAGCGCCTCTACAAATCTTGAAAATTGCAATTTTATTGAAAAACATGTTGAGGCCGCTTCTTGTGATTCTTATAGTATTGTAAAATCCTCTTGCTCCAACACTTTATTTGACAATATAGATAAGAATGTGGGTATTCAAAAGTCAAGTAAAGTTGTTGTCAATTGTGATTCTGAATACAAGGATCATAAGTGTATCTTATACAAAAATGATTTTGAAAAATTCAAAGCATCTCCCAAACCCATTGTTTGTAACTATTGTGGTCGTTCAGGTCATATTTCTCACTTATGTTTATATAAGAAAAAACATCACATGAGAAATAAAATGAAATGGGTTCCAAAGGTTTCCAAGGAATCCAAGTCTAATCCTCCTGGACCCAAAATGACATGGGTACCAAAAGTTTCTCCTTTCAACAGGAATGTAGAAAACCAATTGCCCAAGGAAAAACCAAGTGGAAATCAGAAAGTGAACTGCTTCAAAATGACTCAGTGCATACCAAAAGATAGATGGAGTGACCAAAGGAAGATCATGTCATCAAGATCAAAAACCTTCATAAGAGAAAACGGAAAATTCACCTTAATGAAACATCAGAAAAGAAAGAAGTGGTCTAAGACAAAATCTTCATGGCACAAAAGAGTTGAGGTAAATAAGTCATATTCTTATTATAACCATGATTATACAAGAGTATACTTTGACTATTCCAAGTTATATTGACTTTGAATATAAATCATGTGTGGTAAAAGTATTTTTTTTAATTCTCTATGCCACATGATTATCATATCTTGGAAAAGTTGAGTACTTCATTCATAATGTGGTATCTAGTGCAAACTTGAGTTGATTAAGGTGGCATCTAAATGCATATTATGATTGAACTTGATATAACTCATAGTTATACAGGAACATATGATTTTGAGTATTACCTTTAATTTTCATTTGGTTCATATTAATTTCTTCAATTACTCTAAATGTTTTACTTTGATAAATTACTAACTTGAGCGTAGGAGATATCAAGAACAATCTGTTTTGCAGGAAACAGTGTTTCAAAAGGTAAGTTGCCCACAAGCTAAATCCACCCATGGTCCCTATTATCAGAAAAATCAGTCATAGCATGCAAGGAAGCTTGGAATACGCAGAAAAAGAAGAATTCTGGAAGTTTGGGCATAAGTAATCCATTACTCTGCAACAGTAATCGATTACCCACTGTTTACTGCATTAGGTATGAACAATTAAAGGCAAAGTAACCGATTAAAAGACCCAGAGTAACCGATTATCTCTGCAGCATCATACAACTCTCCTGAGAAGAAGTAATCGATTAAAGTCACTCAAGTAATCGATTAATGAAGTTGCATCATATACTCATCAGATGGAAAGTAATCGATTACATCCCTACTAGTAATCGATTACCGGCATCAGAATATGAAAAAAAAATAAGGAAATCGTGTGGACCAAGTGGGCCTTGACCCAGTTGACCAGAAGGGGACCTCTTTTTGACTATTAACCCTAGTCACACACCTCTTTTCTCACTCATACACCAACTCCTTCTCTCTTCCACGATACTTCCTCCTCTTCTCCTTCTTCTTCATCGACTTCTCCTTCTAAACCAACAATGTAACACCCTCACAAATATTTAGTTAATTTAGGATTTTATAAAAATTGGTACTTGAAAATTTCGATAAAAATTCGGCAGAGTTTCCTCTGTTTTTCGGACTTTCCCAAAATTTCCAACTTTGTACCTGCTTAACCTGTCCAGAACAGCGTAATTTTAAAACATAAAACGTTTAATTATTATCCAGAAACAGATCCTAATGCCCCAAATATATCAAATAGGGGCGTACAACTAATACATATCTTTAAATTACAAAATAATGGTTTTTAACATAGCTAAAACTACAGTCCACTCATAAAATAATAAACGGACACTCCACGTAGTGGAGGTTCAACCTGCTCGGCCAGAAACTGTGCAAGCTCCAAGCTCAGTACCTGAAAAATGGTTGTAAGGGTGAGTTTTACACATGAAGTAGAAAGTAGTTTCTAACTAGACGTAATGACCTACTAAGTCAAACACATTTAGCACCTAACACATTTTTTCAATCATTAAGCCAGGCATGCATCACACACAAACAAGGGTCCCCTTAGCCACTCTTAATCCCATATCCTCCGCTCTTTTATCTTTTTCATGTGCTGTTGATTCTCTTTTCTCTCACTCACATCCTATTATCTTTCAATCTTGCCTTCTCTCTTTATTTCTTTCTTTTATATTTTTCTTGTTTTCTTCTCTTTCTTTCTTGTGTTCTTTCTTTACTTCTTTCTTTCTTTTTTTTGGTAAAGAAAAAAATTGCATTACCAACGAGCAAATGAAAATACATCAAAAGGCAATAATCTAGTCCCTAGCCACCTTCTAGGAAGGGTTCTAGGAGCCTAAATTATCCCAAAAAAATCAACAAAATTACTTCTTTAAAAGCAGGCCTACACTAAAGCCCTTATTCTATTAAAAATGACGCTATTTGGGCCACTAATACAAGCCCAGTTCCTAAGAATGTTCTCAAATTTCACTGCTAGCTCACTCTGAAGAAGTACAAGCGCCTGAGGTGGTTGAAGCCGTTTGTGTCTGAACACACGACGGTTCCTCTCCATCCAGACTCCATAAACACATGCTGCCACCACCGCCATGACTATCTGCCTTCTCTGTTTACTTCTAAATCCATGTTGAAGCCACTTAATCCAATTAGGATACCTATAGCATGTTACATCCACCCCAATCCAGTTCCCAACAAGCTTAATTAGTTCCTTGCTCCACTCACATTCGAAAAACAAGTGGTTGCATGTCTCCACCATTCCTCCACAAAGTTCACACAAAGGTGAAATCTGGAGAAATGGTAGCCTGTCCTTCATTTTCAAGCTTCTATGAACAAGAAGCCAGAAAATGAAGTTATGCTTCTCTATGCTCAACCGATTCCAGACTTGTCGGTGAAATGGGAACAAATGCTGCACTCCAATCAGGCATTCATACCCCTCCTTGATAAAGTATTGGTGTTGATTAGCTATCAAATCTGTGAATTTTGTGTTCAATTTGTCTCTTGCTTTTAAGATTTGCTTCCAATGCCAGTTACTAGTCTGAGATGCCTGTATAGTTAGGAACGAATCACTCTTTAAGTATACTGCTTGAATCCAACGAAGCCAGAGAGAGATTTTGTTTGTCCGAATTTGCCATGCTTGATTCCCTATAGCAACTAGGTTCCAAAGGTTGATGTTTTGGAACCCCAGACCCCCATGCTTCTTGTAACACCCCGATTTGACAACTTGAAAATATAATTTCTTTAATTAATATGGTGAAAATTTGGGCTAAATTTTTTTTTTAAATAACATGGACATGAGAATCTCCAAGTTCCAAAATCTTTTATCAAAATAATTTGCAACATAAATTGGATTCCCATATCACACGTCATACTTCAAGTTCCAAACCGAGATGTTACGGAACATCGCACTTTGAAACTTGTTTTCACAAAACATTTAAAAGCCCATCTCATTTATGTCTAACCAGAAAACTTAATATTGATTATCCAGCTTTGTATAACATCTTTCGGGTGCACATGTGGATGCGGCTAATGATGTCTAAGTATCTGGTAAGGGAGTACAATACTTGAACATAGACACTATAACAGCAGACTTCTGCCAATGTGATACTCCTCAGCAAAGTCGAATCATCCACCCTCGAATCCTCGAGTCGAGCTTGACCTTCTTTTCCTTCGAGACTCCATCTCGGTCGTGTCTCCATAGGCCATCACATGAAGCGCCGACTCCCAATGTAATCTACTTACTCTGTCGCCTGTGGACATCATCACGGAAGTCCAAGGGACGGGAAAAGACAGAGAGAGTAAGCATTCCGAACGACGTATCGTCGACGGTGTGGGTTTACGATAGGCAAAATATTAAGACAATACAAGCATACAACATTACAGTACAACAATACAATATAGCAGGTAATTATGCAGGATGCATGAGGATGCAATGTCATCGTCGCATTATCTAACACTTTATTTCTCACTTAAGGGAATTCTCTTAATTAGCTCATCTTGCAAAGTCGAAGTCTCTTAATCAGATTGTCTCGCAAAATCGATGTCTCTTGTCCACATATCTCGAGTCTATAACATCGGAAATTCAGGCTTTATGGTTTAGGTCTACATCTCCTCGGAATCCATCCACCTAGTCGGAAGCAATCAGGAGTACAGGATCTCTAACCACACCGGCCTTTTACGGATGGCAAAATAAATAATGTCTCGAGAAGAATAGGCACATCCAACCGTGTTCGAGCATCCCTCTCACTGGTCAAGAATTAGTCAAGGGGGGTGTCAGTCATCCGTCTAGTGATCGTGTGGTACTTCGTCCACACCCTTGGGTGACCAGCTCCGACCGGTTCAGCCAGGGCCCCTATGGTTTTTCCCACCTAGACAGATTTCTCAAGGCTTCTTGACGAATCACCGTCATTGCCGCCCCCTCTCTTAATCATCCAGCTGAACACCACGAGGGTAATTCAGGTGTATCTTCCTCTCCACTACTTCGGGTTAGGGTTTTAAGTCGTGAAGCTATACTCGTTGTCCTAACGTCGACCCATCCTAAGTCATCTCCGCCATACAGCTCCAACCATATGCGGAATGCTTCTATGGGACTCGACCACTAATTCCGACGGGCTCCGACCCATCTTGAATTATTTTCGGCATACGGCTCCGACCAGTATGCAGGATATCCACAATCTTTCTAACGGGCTACAACCCATTCAGAGTCAACCTCGCCATATAGCTACGACTATATGCGGAATATCAAACATCATTCTGACGGGCTACGACCCACTCAGAATCACCATCGGCATATGGCTCCGACCACATGCGGGATATCCATCAATCATCAATAGATAGGCTCCGACCTATCCCAAGTCATTCACACTCAACATATGGCTACGACCATATGGAGGCTATCTCAACACATGGCTACAACCACGTGGAACCATCTCAACATATGGCTACGACCATATGGAAGATATCGGCAGTTATTGCATCCACATCCAAAGCGTCGTCATCATCGTCATAGCCTCAGTTCGGTCCACGTACTCGGCGCATCAGCATCATCCAGTTCCATTGCGTGCTCCATCCCTTAGAGTCTCGCTCTAATCGTTGGGGAATTTCTTATAGTTTTCTAATATCTTTTCTATTCTTATCTTATATCGCGGGATGATGCATTATGCTCATGCAATGACAATATCAACAATATATCTCAACACAAACAAACATATCAATCAATCAATACCATGTGATGGTATAGGTCTAAGTCTTCGTATACCGCGATACAAACAAGGCACACAATTTATCGGGTATACTACTAGCTACAATAGACCTTTACTCCGACTTTGAGAGAGTACGGAGTGTCCTAATAGATCACCTAAATACCACGGTGTCTTAGGGAAGCTTCTCTCTCACCTCAACTCCAGCAAATACCTCGTCCAAGATCGTTGCGGGTCCTCCCAACTGTTAGCTGCTCCAGGTTCTTGACTTATACGCACCTTATACTAGATAGGAGACACTAACGTTACTAGTCTATCTAAATGATCGTCATACTTAAAATCCAAAACGTGTTTTTCGAAAAACTCTTTTCACTTCTTGCCGGAAATCGTAAATCGTCAAGATTTTTCTCAAATCAAAATCCAATTTCACTATACTTTAAACACTTTGAAATCATTAGAAGAAATCAATGAAATCGTTTTAAACAAATGGATCGGTCGCTGGTCCGTCTTGGACAACAGCTTGCTCGATCCCGAAAACACCGAATAACGTCACCTTTGAAATCCAACTTTTCTTAAATCACGTACCATTTAAAACTCAAACTTAAAACCAACAAAACACATCTTCAAGATTGAAAAACAATTTAAATAAATCTGGACAGCAAAGATGCAAGTCCATAAGCCACTCTTTTAGAAAATCCGGAAATACCGTAAAATTGCACTTTTCAAACCAACTTTATCCTACATTAAAAACTCAACATCAAATCACTTTAAAAACATTTTAAAATAAGAATTACATCTTAGAAAAATTCTGGACAGCATCATATGCTAAGTCCCTAGTTCATTTTTCATTATTCAAAACCAATTTAAATCCATAGACAAACCAAGTATCTTGAAAACAATTAAATAAACACCTTGATTAACAATTTTTCAATCAAATAAAGTAATGAAACATATAGGCACATATAAACTGAATCATACTCATATAAACACTTTAAATAAACGGATTGGTTGTTGGTCCATTCCGGACAACCACAACCAAGATTCGAAAACACCGAAAAATCGTTATTTAATCTCTTTAATACTCCATGTTAAAATGAACATTTGAAATGATTTATTTTCAAACATACACAATGAAATCAAATAGGGCAGCAACTAGTAAACCCAATACTTTTTCAAATAATCAAATTCTTTTCAAGATCAATCAACTTCAGAAGGTTAATTACATCATCGTAATTTATCGAATAACTCATTTTCCTTTACTTCTTTTGTCAAATAACAATTCCCAGACACTCAAACAAATAAATTCAATTAGCATGCATCACCTAAAACAAACCATTTAGCACATAGCACATAGCACATCTTTCAAATCATAGTTTCAAACTAATAGCCTAGACCGAAACACCGTAAACAATCAATTTTGCAAACTCAATCATGCATAGTCTAAACATATCATCAAGCAATCATTCGTTCAATTATTTCAAGAAATTACGATCATCATACCGATCCAGCCAAGTCATGAAATGAAGTACAAAATTCACGTTTGTCAAAAACATTTAAATAAAGCTTTTGTTCAATTACGAGAAAGTACAAAAGATAAAATTCAAAACCATACCAAATCAACTTGTTTAATTCCCAAAATTTCCAGAACATACACATATATGGCAAAGTTCATCATATAAAATTTCTAAGTCATTTGAACAATCTTAGGCTAGGTTTCAGATCAGATTTCGCATGAAAAGCAAGATAGAACTGTTGCTGACCTCAGGAAAAAATGCCATTATTAAAAATAGTGTTTCAACTCCGAATTTCATGAAAATTGGTATAAATCTTCCTTACACAATCAAGATCATCCCATAAAAATTTCAGATTATTTGGAGTCGTGAAAGTCATACTTTTTCAATTAAATTCGTCACTAAGTCTGGAAAATCTGAACCAAATGGTTCACTGTTTCTCAATTGGTAAAAATAACAAAACAACTCCAAATCACCTCAAATTTTACGGAGAGTCACAAGACATGTTTATGGAGATATCATAAAAATTTCAAGCAATTTAGAGTAGTTTAGGTCAGGAAACTCGGTTTAGGTTTTTCCTCAAAAATTTATTTTTCCGAAATCGTTTTTACCAAAATGACTCCATTACAATTAACAAACCAACTCTAAAAATCATATAAAAATTCAGGGATAATCAATTTAACCTAATTAAAACAGTGTCCAAGTTTTAGAATCATCCAGCATACACAAGTACTATTTATTCAAATCTTTTTCACTAAAAACCTTAGACTTCCATAATTAACACCGAATCAACCAAAATTTATTTAAATTATCAAAACAATTCCAAATCTCTTAAAATTTTCCAGAATTCATTTAAATAGCATAAAGGACCACATATTAAAATTTCAAGGCAATCGAATTAGTATAACTATCATTTCTCAAAGTCTCTTACAAGAAAATCACTTGTAAATTAAGATTTCAGCACTTAATCAAATTGTTCAAACCAAAACATTTTCATGATCTAAGCTTTGATTTATACTTGCATGTCATTAAAATCATAGATGCATCAACATGGATCAACAATCCTTCATACAAAATAGTTACAAAAACCGAATCAAACAAGAAAATAAAATCCTTTAAAAAAAACCGATTTGAACACCAAGTTTTCAAACATAATCACTCTCTCATTTTCAAGCCAAGATCTTTACATGCAAAATATCAAACAAAAGGAAATCAAACTTTCACTCACAACAACATCGAACCGTGACCAACATAAAGGAAAATCATCAAGAAAAGTTCAATCATTTCAAAGATCTTTACATTAAAACCCAAGCATCAAACACATCATAGTTCAAACATAGATTTTGACATGCATGCAAACAAAAATACTAGATTTTTGAAAAATCTTTTATGAAAACTTAAAAATCAAATTCTTTTCAAAAACCATTTGAGAGATCAAGAAGAAAAATTAAAATCATGAGAGAAAACACTTTTCTTAGCAAAAACTTTAAGATCAAGTTTAGAAATCAACTTGTTTGTAGACAAAACACTAGATCCATCTTAAAAACCAACATGCATGTGAGTAAAAACATTAGATCTAACTTGAAAACAAACATGCATTAACTTTTCAAGCAAAAATCAAAGCTCTAGAAAGAAATCATGAAGAATGAAAATGAATCAAAGAAAAAGGTTTAAAACTTTTTAGATCATGAAACAAGGTTCTTACTTAATCAAAAACTTTAAAGAATCAAGTCCAAATCTTTGGTTTTCTCTTTGGTTTCTCCTCACGGCTCACTCACTCTCCTCTCTAAGGTCCATGGTTTTTCTTTCTCTTCTTCACTAGCTTGGCTTGGTCTTGCTTAGGTTGTGAAGGGTGTAGAGTTTGTTCTTCTTTTCTCTTATTCGGCCACTCTCTCTTTCTCACCAAGAGCTTGATGATGCTCTTGATGTTGTGAAGTGTTTAGTTTAGAATGGAAGGAAGTGAAGGAATGGAAACTACATGAAGTGTGTGTGTTGGTGTTGGTGGAAGTGTGAAATGGAGAAATGGAAGGATGAATGAGAAGAAGGGAACGAAGGAAAAGAGGAAGTGGATGAATGAAATGAAGAATAAAGGAATGGATGGAATAAAATAGGCTAAGAGTGGAACACAATTTCCCTCTTTTGGCCTTAGGAAAATTCGGCCAACACACACTAGGAGGGGTAATTTTGGACTCACACAAAGTTGCATGGGTGCATTTTATCAAATGCAAGGGGACAAGGTTGAGTAGGTTAGGTCATTAGGGTCTCTTAGGGCTAAGTACTAGTTAGCATATAGTTAGGGTTTTCTACTTAGTTTGGTTAGGTTTCTAACTTAGTTTCCTTGCTTAGGTCATGCTTAGGTCATCTAGGTGATGTCATATGTTTGACTTTGAGGCATGGCAACTTGGAGACCAAGTTAAGGAACTTGGAGACCAATTAATGCTCCTTAATATTCGGCCCTAGGGTTTCAAGGGTAGATTAGGTTAGCTTAATTAGGTTTAAGGCACTAATTAGGGTTCTAATCGTGATTAGGGTAGGATTAGGAAAATTAATCTAGGTTTAGTCCACTAATCCTTAGTGATTAGGGCTTAATCAAGGATTAAGGTGCTAATCAAAACTTAATCTTTTCTAACATAGGTTTATGGAAAGCTAATTCTAGGTTAGCTCACTAACCTTAAGGGTTTAGGGTTTTAAGAGAGTCATTAAGTGCTTAATCAAGGATTAAGAACTCGATTAGGGTTTAATCAAGGATTAGGATACCAATTAGGGTTTTGAGAAATGATTCTAGATCAAGATAATTGGACTTTGATTTCTTTGAAGCTTGGAGTGAAAATAATTTTCCTTCTTAAAACCATAAAACCATATGAATTAAATTAATAAGGTAAAACCTTAATTAAAACCTTAAGCAACATAATTCATTGAAAACCTTAGAAAAACAAACACATAAAATCATAACATAAGTGGATTAAATTCCAAAGTGTAGAAATCCATCATGAAATCAAAACTCCTTTAATCAATTCTTAAATTAATTAGGTTAAATCCATAAAAACGCACAAAGAAATTCATTTCTCAAGTAAAATCGCAAATAATAATATTACTCCAAACTCAATAAAATCGTTTGCTTAAATTCCATAAAAATCTTTGTTTATCAAAATTTCATAAAATCAACAATTGATTACGTAATCAAATAAAATACCCATCAAAAACCATTTGTAAAACAATATCTCAAAACTTCTTCTGTAATGAAAGCTTATTTATCGTTGTTAGGAAAATAAGGGATGTCACACTTCTTATCTCTGCACACCAAATCCCAAGCAACCTGCGCTTTAGCTATTCCACCTTGATCCTTGCCCCATAGGAATCCTCTACACACTTTCTCAATTCCTCTGATCACAGCTTTGGAGAGAGAGATTTTGTTTGTCTGAATTTGCCATGCTTGATTCCCTATAGCAGCTAGGTTCCAAAGGTTGATGTTTTGGAACCCCAGACCCCCATGCTTCTTATCTCTGCACACCAAACCCCAAGCAACCTGCGCTTTAGCTCTTCCACCATGTGGACCTCTGCACACTTTCTCAATTCCCTACAAGTTCTCATAGTTCACACACTCACCTTCCTAGGTTTATGCTCCTACTTCCTAAATTTATTAGCTAACACTCATCGATTGCTAAATCGAACATATGTCGTATTTATCATTTCAAACATACAAAACAACTATCATATATAATCATTTCTAGTTACCAACCAAGTCTCCATATACTTCAATTAGGCATAAATAATGACATTTAGCACTTAGCATACAAAATTTATCACATATATCAATTTAACAACTATTTCTTTTAATTTCATTCTTGATTGTTAATCCTATAATAACTATCTAAATTCCAAACCAAACATATACATATACTCTTAGCAAGCACTATGAGCTAATTAGAAAATACTCCCTAAAGGAAGGTAAAGAACCCCCTACCTCAGGGTTCTATTAGAACCTGGCTTACGGCTCGGTGAGGTGATCCCGCTGCGACTTACGTCGAACTAGTCCAAATCCACCAGCGGCAACTACGGCTTACACGACCGGGGTCGGTTTGACTCCTCGACTATGTTGGTGATGGCGGTTTGGATCGAACCCGCAACCGTGGCCGATGATGATAACGACGTTGGTTTGGTTTGTGATTTGAATTGTGATCGGGGGAGAGTACCAAAAGAGGTGGCGGTGGTTGTGGCTAGCAGTGGAGGTCTCAAGCTTTGCCCATGGACTTGGCGGTGTACGGTGGCGGTGATGGCGACGGCCCCATGGCAGTGGCGCGACAACGAGTGCGAGAGAGAGAGAGAGAGACAAAGAGGACGGAGGAAGGCGACACTAACTTGAGGAAGAGAGAAGAAGCTACACGGTGGGGAAAACCAACTGGGAAGGAGAACACGGCGGCGAGATAACCGGTGGCGGTGGTTCTCGTGGCGGTTAGGTTTTGTGAGGGAAGAGAGAGAGCGGCTAGGAGAGAGAGAGTGAGAGGGAGAGCATGAGATGGAGAGAGAGAGAAGGACATGTGGCGGCGGCTTTGGTTCGGGCAGCGCCGGCGATGGTTGTGAGAGGAAGCAGCGGAGGAGTGAGGGAGAGAGAACGTCGCGAGAGAGAAGGAGAATGGGGTTCATCACGGAGAACCCCCCTTCCTCTGTTATATTTTTTTCTTTTCTTTTCTTTTTTTTATTACAGGCTAATCCATTAATCAGATGATTAATCGATTAATCTGGGTGCTTTTTGGTTTTATTTGTTTTCTTTGCCTTTACGAACGCCGTATTTCTTCATTACCCATCGGATGTTGCTTAAATTTGGAGGCAAGCTTCCTAAGACACTTATCTTCACATCCAACGGTTAAATTCTCATTCAGAGATGTAAATCATTTATTCCTAATTTTTCTATTATTAAACATTTTTTAACACTAATCCTCTCATCTTAATAATTAATTAAGACTTGTATTTATCATTCCATTTACCCAAACCTATTATTAGTCTAATTATATTTGGGATTAAAATTCGGAATGTTACATTTCTCCCCCACTTACTTGAATTTTGTCCCCGAAATTCGGGTTACTTCGTAACGTGGAGAACCATCCAGCTAATGGGGTTCCTGTCGGTTCTATTTCCCCACTTCCGATGTGTTTAGGTCCATTCTTCTTAGTATTGTCATGTCGTACCTCGGACACTACGTATCTCTTCTATCGCGACTGGATTCACAATTTCCTTATTATTAAAGTTCCATCTCCCATTCCTTGGGTTGAAATCCTCCCCCACTTAGCATCGACATACTTGATTATATCCATGCTAGGGGTAGATTCGGTCGCTGCTAGGAGTCAAGTACATATATTCTCGAACGTTATTCGGGATTTGGGAGTGGTGTGGGGTTGACTATCGGAGGGTGAGTATTGAATTTATACTGAATTCTTGTGTCTGCATCCAGGTTCTCTTACTGGACGTTTGAAGCCTGAAGAGCGTGAAGATGAAAAGAAGAGACACAAAGCACTCAAATAGAAGTTCGATGATCTTTGCAAGATGATCAAGGATGTGTTGGGTGACAAGTTTGAGAAGGTTGTGGTGTCTGACCGCGTATGGTTTTCTCCATACTGTATGGTGATTGGCGAGTCCAAGAGGGTCGCCAACATGACAAGAATCGGGTAGATACAGGCATTGGAGACGATAGCATGATTAGATACATGTCAAGCAAGAAGATAAAGAAGATTATCCTAAAGAATGCATTTCTACTAGATATTCATCGAAAAAGGCATTTCCTCCGGACTAATGGTTGACTTCGTCCATACTCCGGCACTTGTAAGTACCAACTTCGATTATTAGGGAAAGGTTCTTTCGGCTAAGTGTCCAGATTTAATCAGCTAGGAGTAACGGATTCCGACTATGGTTCCTTACTCCCCCACTTGGCATTGACATACCGCGTTACATCAATGCCAAGGAGTAGACTTAATCGATAATAATAATCGGGTATGGGAGTTCTCGACCGTTGTTCACGATCTGAAGTTACAAGGGGTTGACTACCTATAGGCGGTCTTTGAGTTTGTAATAAGTTCCTATGGGTTTTTGTTCGATTATCACGAGGTGTCTACAATCTACCACTCTACCCCTAACATATACGGGCTTAATGTCTCTACATTTCGCTTTAATCTCAGGTTCCCTCCAAAATCCTATGCATAGAGTTTGGAAGGAACTCTAATTGGGTTAATTCTATCTCGCCTAGAAAATCTATCGCTCTTAAGAATTATTAAGTTGATTAGTTCGGTTTTATTCAGAACATGTCAATGACATCGATCCCTTTTAAGTAATACTAAGCGTAGACATTTTAAATAAACCATCGGTACATTATTAACATAAAAAGTACCTTGGACCATTTTATTCGCTCCTTCTAGCCTTTCGTGCGTTAACCGAGACCGTCTCCTTTCTCCAGGGCGTTCATAGGACATTTTGCAGCACGGTGTTCAGATTGTCCACAATGGAAACAAAGACCCTCCCGCCTATGCTGCCTAAACATCCAACATTTACGATTATGGAACTTTCCACAATGTGGACATGGTGGCCTAGTTCTCGGGGCATCCATATTCAGGTTTGCAGCCTCTGGAGCCACGGCTTCGGCGCCAATGTTAGTGTATGGTTCTGATTCCTGGGTCAGTTCCTTGCCTCTGTTGGAACCTTTTCACCCATGCGTTGTTTTGTTCCATTCCTCAGCTAATTCTTGCTTGAGTGACTTCTTGTAGGCGCTTGTCATGTTCACCAATTGAGAAAAGTTTGTTGGAAACCAACAAGAGGCCTAACAATCGAGTAGAGGGGGGTGAATAAGAGATTGAAGCTAATAAGGCAATTTTTCGATTTATTGAAAATTAAACTGATGTTGTTCGATTTTAAAAGAAAACCCGAGCTTCTTTCCGAGCAAACAAGGTTAAATGATTAACCAATCAGATGAACAAAATGGTTAATCAGTTAACCGAGCTGCTTCAAGGTAGAGCTGGTTTTTGACTTAAGTTCGAAGAACAACACTCAAAGAGCCGAGCTAAGGAGAATAACTGTTCGAACTTAGAGAAATGAAGATTAGCGGAATTAACGTTACGCTTGGCAGCAACAGATAAGCAGTAAAGAAAGAACACCAGAGATTTATCCTGGTTCACTCTCACCCTGAGAGCTAGTCCAGTCCCCTCTGAAAACCTTTCAGAGAGCTTTCACTAAAAATCGATTTTCTGGGTTACAAAGGATTTACAAGAGCCTACCCCTCTAGACCTATCCAGTCAAATGAGTGTACCAAACTCGTGACAAACTACCCACAACGAATCGACGACCAAAGAACCTCTTTGGAACCTTTACAAATCGAAGCTTTCTCGATCAGAGACCAGCTTCTCACAACAGCAAATACAACGAAGAAGATGATGAAAGTGTATGGCTCCAATTCGAAACACTCTTCGAATATGATGAAAGATTGAATAACAAGAGTGAGTCAATTCTAGAAGGATTTCACAGAGAAGAACTGATTTGAACTTAAAGTTAAGATTTGAAAGTTTTAACTCTCTAAGTTCGTATGAAAATCCAATGTTCTTCTTCTCTGTGAGTTTTTGATTTCTGCTTTGTTTGAAGTAAAAAATGAAAGTTTAAGTTCTGAGAAAAATGGTTGTAAAAGAATCAATAATGATCATGATTGCTAACGTTGAAAACCTCCTCTTTTATAGTCTCCTCTTTTCTGTAGAGAAAGAGAGAAAGAGAGCTGTACGGAGATGGGGTTTCCAACGGTAACATTTAGACAGTAGAGCAGTGATGGTGACAGTTCACCAACCTTGATTTAACTCATTTTGAATTTCAAACTTGTCAGAGCATAGGAGCTAAACCTAGGACTTCTACCCAGACTCAACGGTAATAAAAAGTACGGAACAGTTGAGCAGAGTCCGAAGGTTGAAGACGATGCATTGTTGAAGACGATGAACAGAGATTGCCGAGCTTTTGGCTTTGTTCGAGCTTGGTGTTTCTGAGCTTGATCTGAGCGTCGGCAAATAGTCAAGTTTAGAACGATCAACCTGAGCTTATTTACCCTATCAGATGCTGTGGCTGTTTCGAGCTTAATCCGAGCGAGTACCGAGCAAATCATCACCCGAGCTTACTGCCTTGAAATGAATAGAACGACGACACTACAAGAAAAACCATTTATTGCAACGACATTTTGCAACGACTTAAAAAAGTCGTTGCTAAAAACAGGTGTTTTGCAACGACTTAAAAATGTCGTTGCAGAAAACAGGTGTTTTGCAACGGTTTAGAAAATGTCGTTGCAGAAAACAGTCGTTGCTAGATTAGCTTCTTTGCTTTGTCAAACTGTGTCAGTGTTAATTTCCATGATTCGTGTTCATAAGTTCTATAAATGTAATGTTTGGCATAATGATGTCTTTCTCTATATATATGTATGTATGTATACATAGGGAAAGGTGGCGTTGGTGACAGGAGGTGACTCCGGGATAGGCAGAGCGGTATGCCTGAGTTTTGCAAAAGAGGGAGCAATGGTGGCCTTTACATACATGAAGGGACACGAGGACAAGGACAAGGATGATACTCTAAAGATGTTGCTAGAAGCTAAGACAGGTGGTGCCCAAGATCCATTGGCAATAGCAGCAGATATTGGATATGAGGAGAACTGCAAGCAGGTCATTGAACTTGTTGTCAAAGAATACGGTCGCATTGATGTTCTAGTGAACAATGCAGCTGAGCAGCACTTGACAAACTCACCAGAGGAAATCACTGAACATCAGCTTCTAAGAGTCTTCAGGACCAATATCTTTTCACACTTCTTCTTGGTCAGGTATATAAAATCCAAGGTGGATTTTGGTTTAGATTAGACACTAGACTCAATAATAGATTCATAGGCATGAGTCACTCTAACTAGTTCATTTAGCTTGTGCCGGAATCTAACTAAATCTAGCTTTTTATTGAAAGACAGATAGAATTCTAAACTATTAGTCTATTACTCTTGCTATATGTCAATCTAACTAAATTGGTCTTTTAAACTATACATATGACATCAACTTGGTCTATGTCACTAGAAGTTTAAAATCCTATTATTACTATATAAAATTAAGTCCATAAAAGGAATAATGTGATGTCGTTTTCAAATTTTCAGTGACTTATTTGATAAAATTTTTTCGTAAGTACGAAGTCTGTGGCACTTGTATTTTAAAGGGACCAATTTAACATTTACTCTATATTTAACAATCCAGACCTTATTGAGTATTGAGTATGGCTATGTATTGTGCAGGCATGCTCTGAAGCACATGAAAGAAGGGAGCTCAATCATTAACTCAACTTCAGTTAACCCCTACAGTGGGAATCCAGAATCGCTAGACTATACCGCCACAAAGGGAGCCATTGTGGCCTTCACTAGAGGTCTTTCTCAGCAGCTGGTGAGCAAGGGAATTTGAGTGAATGCGGTGGCTCCGGGACCAGTGTGGACACCAATACAACCAGCTACCAAGCCTGCTGAGATGATTCAGAACCTGGGGTTCTGAGGTTCCGATGAAGCGGGCTGGTCAGCCTAGTGAGATTGCACCATGTTATGTATTCTTGGCATCCCTTCCTGACTCTTCCTACTATACTGGCCAAGTCCTCCATCCAAATGGTACATGCATGCATGCTGCCTTCTTTTCTTCATTTTTTTTACAGTAGCAGCTTTATTTTACGAGTTTGCTTACTGATTATGGGACTGTTTACAGGTGGGATGATCATCAATGCTTAATGATTGATTCTATATATTGTGCTTTTGCCAATTTGAAAAGAAACCGATGTTAATGGGTGAATAAGGAGGCAATATCAGAGAGACAACTTGGGAGGACTTGTTTCGTATGTACTATGTCTTATGTTATGCTAAGTTATATATAAAGTGTATGTATTTGGAGCAGCAAATACATTGAGATGAATAAGTTTATGTGAGTCTTTTCCACAGGTGACTTAAGAAAAACTAATAAATTGATAAAATAAAAATGTTATTTAAATATCCAAATCTTTAACAGTGAGCTTTTCCAAGTTCATTGGATTCTAGATTCCTCGTAAATTCACACTTTTGTTTTTTATTTATTTAGGATCTATTTTTTTTAAATGAATAAAAGTTTAGACAAATTGATTTCTGGAAGGTTCCTAGAACATAAAGTTAGTGTTTGAAAAATTAATTATAACATCATTATTGTAGATTGTAGAACTCTTTAATCCAGCTCATGTTTATTCCTTGTTATTTGCAGGAGAATCAGGCATTTAGATTTCTTTTCAATAATATGCATGACTCCCTTAAATTTCAGGTATTGGATTTCTTGCATTCTTTTTCAGATTTCTTGTATTTTTGAATTGAGTTTTGATTTCATTCTCATTATCTTTAATTGGTTTATGTTTTGTCCATTGGCTTGTCTATATATTTATCTGGATCGCGGTAGTAACAAATTAAGGAATTTTCATGTCTAATGATGTTTATCTAAATATTTTGGTAACTGATGTTTATTCTAGAAATTGAAACAAAATGAGTTCATATGTCTAAGATAATACTGCTTGGGTTTGTATTTATAAAATCTATATCTTAATCCTTTATATCATATAGCATTTATAACAGCGTATTAAGTTTCTTATTTATGACAGTATTAATTTGCTAGTTTATGACAGTGTATCAAGTTCCTTATTCCTTATTGATATTAAGTTTGTTTTGGATTTCAGCTATTTTAGCCAAACCACCAGTTCTGTCTATTTTAGTATTATTTTCAAAGCCATGAAAACTAGAAAACAAACACCAGGTTTTGAGAAACGGATTAATGACGACTGTTTTTAGGGAGATATTAGTCCCTGTTATGCACTATTTTGATTGTCATTGAGATTGTTAATGATTGTTAATGGCCCTGTTATGCACTATTTGTTTGATGAGTAATGAGTAACAAGTTCAGGATTTGTTCAATGTTAATAGAGCTAAAGTACATTACAAAGTGTTAGGCATGCAAACTAATCACTTCTCTGACTTTCAGAGAATTTGACTTGTATTTTGATTTCTGAGACTAGGTCACTATCCATAGTTAGGCATAGTAGGGGTATAGAGAAGCAATTCACACAACAGAGAAACAATGAATGTATGACCATCTGGAATATTGGCAAAAGAGCTATAGTTCATGAACACAACAGAGCTATAGCCATTTTATGGAGTATTTAGTTGCAATCACAATCTTATATTATCACACACATCTTAATCCTATTTTTTAACTTTGCAGATTACTTGTCTAGAGCTATAGTTCATGAACACAACAGAGCTATAGCCATTTTATGGAGTATTTAGTTGCAATCACAATCTTATATTATCACACACATCTTAATCCTATTTTTTAACTTTGCAGATTACTTGTCTATACCAGTGTGAACCTACTCACAACTTAGCTCATTAACAACCACATAATTTTGGTTCATTTATTATGATGAACTATAATTTTTACATACATTATTAGTATAAGAAACATGCTATCAATATACAGACACAGGGACATATGATATGATTGTTCAAAATGCTAACTACTCTCTATCTAATCAAGCTTTACAATGCGATTGTTCAAAGGGCTAAACATGTACATAATTCAGTACTGAGACTTCACTAGTAATACCTACCAATAGGTTTATTGAAACTATATTAATCTCTATTTTTTTTTGTAGTTTCACTCATATGGAGACAGTACAAATAGTTAATTTACTTTAACTTTAGCACTTTTGCTAACTGGAGTTCTTGTTGGAAGAAAATTCTAACTAGTCAAATCAGTATTTTGGTTTAAATTAAAATTACATCAAACTAATGTGGTTCAGTCTCAAATCTATTTCGATTAAATATATGACTGATTCTCGTGATTCCATAAAAATATTAAACCAAAAACCTGATCTATTATATAAGTGAATGCCTCATGGAATTATAGTGTGTGTGTTGTTGTTGTGTAGGATTTCTAAATATTGGGTAGTGTTTGTTTGAAGGCTAAAAATTCAGAATTCCAAAAGTTGCTGGAATCAATGTTGTCTGTGGAAGATCAGCACAGGCTCTTCGACAACAGAAGTCTTCGCTAGACCAGGAAATGGAGCTCACTGCAATTGCTCTTCAGAGGCAGAGTCCTGGTGGTGTTTCGCGATGGCTTGGTGGGGCTGAGACATGAATATATTAATGCCAACTAAATTTGATTAGGGAGTAGAGTCTTGGGATCAACTTTCTTATAAGCAACTATATTGTATTTGATTTATTTTAGTTCAATTGATTGTGTTGTTATCTTTGTAGCCATTCAAAGTCTCAAAGTCAAAACTCAAAACTCAAATTCGAGCTCATCAGGAGCCGCTTTCAAGGCAACTACTCTTGACAACATTCATCTCAAACAAAGGTACTAATTTGCGTTGCATTGCTTGCAAATTCTCAATTCTCATGAAAATCTATCTCTTTTGCTTGTGGTTTATATGCTAAAACTTTTTTCTGTAATGAAAATTCCTGCCACTAAAGTTGCATAAGCTAGGTTAGCTACAATGCATAGAAACTAAAATTATCCATATATTAATACAAAATTCATGGTTGGCACAATAAGATCAATATTACAAAGGGCAATATTTTCAATTAAAGAAGGATTTATTGAGTTACTAAGTTCGATTCTGATTTCATGGACAATACAGTGAAGGAAATTCTCAAGCTCTGTCCTGAAAAACTAAATGCTAACTCTTTACAAGATTCCAATCTTTAGTTCAGTTGATGATTATATACAAAAGGTTGTTGTAGCCAAAGGCAAGTGTACGAAGGGTGGAGTAGCAGACGTTGATGCTGCTGCAAGAATCTCCACGACTGGAATGAAGCTATGCGTATATGGTGGATCTACACTTGCAAACAAAAGTTCAGACCAAAAGAAAGTAAACATGCTAATTAGGAATGAAGGTTTTGATAGAGCATAGTGGTGTCTTCTTTGTAGATGACACCATTTAGTTAAAAAAGACTTTGATTTTTGTATTAGTTTGGATACTTATTTTTGTATTAGTTTGGATACTGTTCTAAGGAAAGACTGTCCATAAATGTCCTTATTTTGTATATGTTCTTATTTTGGGTCTTGTAATAAACACAATTTACAATAATTGAATAAGTTTTTGTCTAATTTATGTGTTATAAATTTAGTAGTTATGTAACCCTATTAAAAATACTTCAGAATTTGAAACATAAACCAGATTTATTTGGTCAAATTTTTTTTAAATTAAACAAAGGCTATTGCAACGACAATTTTGTTGTTTCAGAAGCATAATGTGTTTTGCAACGACATTGGCGTTGCAGAAGCCGAAGGTGTTTTGCAACGACATTGTCGTTGCAGAAGCCAAATGTGTTTTACAACATCAATGTCGTTGCGAAATAAATTAAATGTACACAGCTTTGCCAGACTGTTTAGCAACGACATCTCTTATGCAACGACCCATGTCGTTGTTAAAAACCGTTCTTTATAACAACGAAGAAAGTCGTTGCTATACCCTTTTGCAACGCCCTTACCCGCAACGACCAAAGTCGTTGCAGAAAATATTTTTTGCAACGACTTTTGGTTTTTTGCAACGACTTTTGTCATTGCAATAAAGGGTTTTTCTTGTAGTGCGAGTTAAAACTCCCTTATTCAAGTCGCCGAGCACATTCTCTATCGGATGGTCCTTGACTTTCTTCCAGGCTGGACTGAGCTCAAACTGCTCTGCTTGGCTTGGAATGAGTTCGGACTGACTATTTTGAATTTGGCTCGGACTGAGTTCGGTTTGTTCCTTGTTTGTTTGGCTCGGAACAAGCTCGTCTTTCCGATCTTTGTCTTCAGCAGTTTCATCCTTTTGAGCTCTTCCAGTTGTTGTGCTAGGATCGAGTTCAGCCATATGATGATCCTCTCTAACTGCACCACTAACATTGTCTCTTAGAGGAGACTCATCAAATACCACATGCACGGACTCTTCCACAGTGGAGGTCCTTTTGTTAAAAACTCTAAATGCTTTACTATGAGTAGAATATCCCAAAAATATTCCTTCATCGGCTTTAGAATCAAATTTGCCGAGATGCTCTTTTCCATTGTTTAAAATGAAGACTTTGCAGCCAAATGTATGGAAATGAGAAATTTTTGGTTTTCTACCCTTATAAAGTTCATATGGAGTTTTCTTTAAAATTGGTCTGATGAGGATGCGATTCATTACATAGCAAGCTGTGTTCACCGCATCGGCCCAGAAATAATGTGGTAAATTGTATTCATTCAGCATGGTTCGGGCTAGTTCTTCTAGAACTCGGTTTTTCCGTTCCACAACTCCGTTTTGTTTGGGAGTCCGAGGAGCAGAAAACTGATGTTCTATTCCGAACTTAGAACAAAACTTGTCAAATTTGTAGTTCTCGAACTCACCGCCATGGTCTGTTCGGATTACAACTACTTTTTGATTAGCTCGGTTTTGGAGTTGCTTGACAAGCTCTTTAAAAGTTTCAAAAGTTTCACTTTTTGATTTTAAAAATAAAGTCCATGTAAACCTGGAAAAGTCATCTACAATTACTAGGGCATAGAGATTGCCACCAAAGCTTTTGACTTGTGATGGTCCGAACAAATCCATGTGTAACATTTCCAACGGATGCGTTGTCGAGACCATCAACTTAGATGGAAAATCGTTTTTCTTTTTGATCGGTTTGCACTTCTTGCATGAAGAGCAAACTCCCTCAATGTTAAAATTTAGCTTTGGTAAACCAATCACTAATTCTTTTGATTGTAGTTTCTTTAACTGGTTTACATTTATATGAGCTGTCCTTCTATGCCATAACCATGTGTCACTTTCTTTGCTAACCATGCAAGTGCTTACCAAAGAGGTGATTTCATTCAAATCAACCAAATAAGTATTGTTAAATCGTTTTCCAACAAATTTGACAGAGTTGTCCTCGTCACTTTTAATAATGCAATGGGTAGAGGTAAAAACAACATGGTTACCAATATCACAAAGTTGGCTAATACTTAAAAGATTGTGTTCTAGCCCTTTTACAAGTAAAACATTATTGATAACCAAGTTGGCAGAGTTACTGACTTTACCTTCACCCAATATTTTACCTCGGTTGTTATCACCATAAGTGACGTAGCCCTTATCTGAATGTGAAAGTTCAATGAATAGAGTTTTGTCCCCCGTCATGTGCTTCGAGCATCCACTATCAAGGTACCATCTGCTCTCTTTTGCTCGGAAGCACACCTGCATCACAAAAATATTACTTCTTTGATTCGGGTACCCAAATTGTTTTGGGTCCCTGGGGGTTAGCAGTTGGATCTTTCTTTTTGACTACCCAAACAAAGTTGCCCTTGGTTACACCGTGACGTCGGATTTTACATTCATTGGGTGTATGACCATGAAGGCCACAGTAGGAGCAGCTCGGCCGTTTTGAGTTATTAAAGTTTGAGACATAGCCGAGTTTCCTTACTGCTTTCTTCTTGGTCTGAGTGTAGCCGAGGCCAGTTTTGTTTGAGTAGTTCCTATGTTCGGCTAAAAGCCGATCAAACAAGCCATCACTCTTGATGACAGTTGCACTTTTAAATTTTAGGTCAGAAATTTCCTTTTCATATTTAGTGCAGCAGTCAAGATTTTCATTTTTCAACTGAGTGATAGTGTTTTCTAATGACTCGTTTCTGCTTTTCAGAATTTCAATTGAATTTTCCAAATCAAGAACTTGCTCTTTGTATTTTGAAAGACTGAGTTTCAACTTAATGAAATTTTTAGCAAGCTTCTTGAATTCGGTTTGCATTTCAAGATAAGCAGAATACAATTCATCAGAGTCATTAAATTCAGATTCAGAGTCAGAGTCAGATGTAGAGGTTACCTCAGTGTTTTTATGTTCGGACATTGTTCGGCTGGCTGAGGTTTCCTCGCTGTGTTTGCCCATTAAGCATTTGAAAATTGATCTTTGATTAATTTTGCCAAAAGTCGAGCTCGATGAGTCTTCTTGATCGGAATATCTGAGACTCGTACAAGCTTCCTCATCATCACACTCCGAGCAAGAGTCATATACAGGGAGATCTTGTTCATCTATTCTGAGTGATGAGCTCGATACTTCCTTTTCACGGTTCGAGCACCATTCTTGCTCGGGGCTCGTTTGGCTCGGGCTTCTGAACACAGTTTCCCTTCCAATTAAGCACAGAATTGCTTTTTCTTCTTCATCGCCTGAGCTGGAACTTGAGCTGGTATTGTTGTTGGGTGCATCCCATACTATGTAAGCTCTCTTCTTCTTGTGGTCTTTGTTCTTCTTTATTTCTTCACCACTTTGCTTTTGTAATCTTGGACAGTAAGTTCTAATGTGACCTGCTTCTCCACATTCGTGGCATCTAACTCGGTCTTTTGAACTTGAACCTTTGTGGTGAGTGCTTCTGGTATCTCTTGCTCTGTTTGTGAAGTTCTTTTTGCCTTTAAAAAATTTGCTGAACTTCCTGACCATGAGACCAAAGTCTTCCTCATCCATGTCCGAGCTGGACTCATCTTCAGAGGATTCTTTGGTTGCCTTTATAGCAGCTTTGAGGGAAATTCCCTTCTTCTTCTTATCAGATTCTTCATGCATGGTCAGTCTGCCGAGCTCCATCTCATGCTCTTGCAGCTTGCCGAACAAAGTGGCTATACTCATTGTGTCCAAGTCTTTAGCTTCCATGATGGCAGTGACCTTCGGCTGCCATTCTCTGCTAAGACATCTAAGCACTTTGTTAGTTATCTCGGCATTTTGAAAAGTTTTTCCGAGAGCATTAAGATGGTTTATGATATGAGTAAACCGTTTCTGCAAATCATTTATATTTTCATTTGGCAGCATTCGGAATAACTCATATTCATGCATCAGAGTATTTAATCTTGCTCGTTTGACTCACTTGTCCCTTCATGAGTAAGTTGCAGAATGTCCCACATTTCTTTAGCAGATTTGCAACTTGACACTCGAAAGAATTCATCGTAGGACAAAGCTGAGGAGATGATGTTTTTGGCTTTTAAATCGAAAGATACTTTTCTTTTGTCATCATCATCCCAACTTTCCCACAGGATTTCTACAACTTCATCATTAATTTTTCTTTTAGGGACAAATGGCCCATTTTCAATAGATTTCCAAATTTCCATATCTATGGCTTCAATGAAAATTTTCATTCGAGCTTTCCAATAAGCATAACCCTCACCATTGAATAGTGGTGGTCTGTTTATGGAAGAGCCTTCACCTCCGAAGGGATTGTTAGTAGCCATTCGGTTTCCTCAAGGATCTTTTCGAAAAGGTTTTTGCACTCGATCTTTCGACCGAGCTCTGATACCACTTGTTGGAAACCAACAAGAGGCCTAACAATCGAGTAAAGGGGGGTGAATAGGAGATTGAAGCTAATAAGGCAATTTTTCGATTTATTGAAAATTAAACTGATGTTGTTCGGTTTTAAAAGAAAACCCGAGCTTCTTTCCGAGCAAACAAGGTTAAATGATTAACCAATCAGATGAACAAAATGGTTAATCAGTTAACCGAGCTGCTTCAAGGTAGAGCTGGTTTTTGACTTAAGTTCGAAGAACAACACTCAAAGAGCCGAGCTAAGAAGAATAACTGTTCGAACTTAGATAAATGAAGATTAGCGGGATTAACGTTACGCTTGGCAGCAACAGATAAGCAGTAAAGAAAGAACACCAGAGATTTATCCTGGTTCACTCTCACCCTGAGAGCTAGTCCAGTCCCCTCTGAAAACCTTTCAGAGAGCTTTCACTAAAAATCGATTTTCTGGGTTACAAAGGATTTACAAGAGCCTACCCCTCTAGACCTATCCAGTCAAACGAGTGTACCAAACTCGTGACAAACTACCCACAACAAATCGATGACCAAAGAACCTCTTTGGAACCTTTACAAATCGAAGCTTTCTCGATCAGAGACCAGCTTCTCACAACAGCAAATACAACGAAGAAGATGATGAAAGTGTATGGCTCCAATTCGAAACACTCTTCGAATATGATGAAAGATTGAATAACAAGAGTGAGTCAATTCTAGAAGGATGTCACAGAGAAGAACTGATTTGAACTTAAAGTTAAGATTTGAAAGTTTTAACTAAGTTCGTATGAAAATCGAATGTTCTTCTTCTCTGTGAGTTTTTGATTTCTGCTCTGTTTGAAGTAAAAAATGAAAGTTTAAGTTCTGAGAAAAATGGTTGTAAAAGAATCAATAATGATCATGATTGCTAACGTTGAAAACCTCCTCTTTTATAGTCTCCTCTTTTCTGCAGAGAAAGAGAGAAAGAGAGCTGTACGGAGATGGGGTTTCCAACGGTAACATTTAGACAGCAGAGCAGTGATGGTGACAGTTCACCAACCTTGATTTAACTCATTTTGAATTTCAAACTTGTCAGAGCATAGGAGCTAAACCTAGGACTTCTACCCAGACTCAACGGTAATAAAAAGTACGGAACAGTTGTGCAGAGTCCAAAGGTTGAAGACGATGCATTGTTGAAGACGATGAACAGAGATTGCCGAGCTTTTGGCTTTGTTCGAGCTTGGTGTTTCTGAGCTTGATCTGAGCGTCGGCAAATAGTCAAGTTTAGAACGATCAACCTGAGCTTATTTACCCTATCAGATGCTGTGGCTGTTTCGAGATTAATCCGAGCGAGTACCGAGCAAATCATCACCCGAGCTTACTGCCTTGAAATGAAGAACCGAGCTTGTAAACTTGGATGAACTTTGGCCTTGATCACGGGCCGAGTCAAAGCCGAGCTTGAGCTACAAAAGCTGACTTGATGCAGGTAGCGAAGAACCCTAGTTTTCCGAGTTTATGCCGAGCCTCTGGCTTTGGCGAAACGCATACGCAAAACAAAGATTCCGAGCCTCTGCAGAGCTTGTACCTTTAGCTGAACGCTTGCGCTGATAAGTCTGACTTGTCTAACGCTAAGCACAAGCCGAGTCTGTTTATTTGGCATCATCAAAAGCGCTTTGATTCTGCATTGTGAGTCTACAAAGTTGGCAATATTCTGGTAAACAAACACAGTCCTGATTTTTGCATGAAGGCTAGATTCGAACTTGATGCATTTGGTGTGCTCATCCGCATCCCGATAGTTGCCCGAGTAGCGAATCAAATCTTCAAACTGTGCCGCATACTCGCCGACACTCATGTCACCTTGTTCTAATTTCGGGAAGGCTAACTCTTTCTCCATACGTACATCCTCAGCGAAGTACTTGCCCAGAAATGCCTCCTTGAACTTGTCCCAAGTGACCTCCTGATTGGCTAGCTCCATGCCCCTTCGCACATGCTCCCACCAATATTCTGCTTCTCCGCTGAGCATGTAAGTTGCCAAGGGAACTTTCTGTTCAACGGGTGGCAACATTGTGCGGAAAATCTTCTCCAATTCTTGATGCTATCCTTGAGCTCCATCCGGATTATAACCTCCTTCGAACCTAGGCGGTCCGTTTTTCCTAAACCGTGCCAGCCAATCAATTTCGGCTAGGGCTGGATGTACCTGGGCATATTGATTTACTGCTGCTGCAGCTGCATTTGCAGCAGCAGTAACTGCTTCTTCCTGATTCTGGTTCTGCTGAACTAGATTTTCCAGAATCTGGGCAATCCTATCATTATCTGCACGCCTCCGTGCCATGAGGTCTGATTCTGAAAAGAAAACAAGTTAAGGCATACATATATATAGGAATGAGTGTATACTCAACTAAGCGTACTTACCTATATCCATCTAGTTAGTTAACATAAGACTTGACTCTATCTATTGGTTACTCGCTTGCTGAGTAAACCACAAGAGTTATGAGTTCACACTCCAAAGGCCGAGGAAAAACTGCTCTGATACCATAATGTAACACCCTCACAAATATTTAGTTAATTTAGGATTTTATAAAAATTGGTACTTGAAAATTTCGATAAAAATCCGGCAGAGTTTCCTCTATTTTTCGGACTTTCCCAAAATTTCCAACTTTGTACCTGCTTAACCTGTCCAGACCAGCGTACTTTTAAAAATAAAACGTTTAATTATTATCCAGAAACATATCCTAATGCCCCAAATATCTCAAATAGGGGCGTACAACTAATACATATCTTTAAATTACAAAATAATGGTTTTTAACATAACTAAAACTACAGTCCACTCATAAAATAATAAACGGACACTCCACGTAGTGGAGGTTCAACCTGCTCGGCCAGAAACTGTGCAAGCTCCAAGCTCAGTACCTGAAAAATGGTTGTAAGGGTGAGCTTTACACATGAAGTAGAAAGTAGTTTCTAACTAGACATAATGACCTACTAAGTGAAACACATTTAGCACGTAACACATATTTTCAATCATCAAGCCAAGCATGCATCACACACAAACAAGAGTCCCCTTAGCCACTCTTAATCCCATATCCTTCGCTCTTTTATCTTATTCATGTGCTGTTGATTCTCTTTTCTCTCACTCACATCCTATTATCTTTCAATCTTGTCTTCTCTCTTTATTTCTTTCTTTTATATTTTTCTTGTTTTCTTCTCTTTCTTTCTTGTATTCTTTCTTTACTTCTTTCTTTCTTGTTTTCTTTCTTTCGTTTTATTAATTTGGCTACAAGGTCTCACGACTAGGCCCACCGACCTAACCTGCACCAAAATATTCTTTATTCAATTCCTTTCATTTAGCTGGTCACAGGGTCTAACGACCAGGCCCAACGACCTAACCTGCACCAGAAAACTCTTTATTATCTATCCACAGGGTCTAACGACTAGATTCATATGACCTAACCTATGTCACAGACTCTCACGACCAGATCTTTCGACCTAACCTGCGCCATAAGGTCTCACGACCAGATCATACTATCTAACCTGCGTTGGCCACAGGGTCTTACGACCAGATCCCACGATCTAACCTAACCTGCGCCGACCCATTCTTTTATTAGTCTTTTATCAATTGGCCACAGGGTCTCACGACCAGATCTCACGATCTAACCTGCGCTGATTTCTTATTACAATTCATTTAGTTCTCTTTTATTTTGTATTTACTTTCTTATTTCTTATTTCTTAGAAATTTTACTCATCTGTTATTACATTTTACCTCTCTCCGTTCTATATATCTTATTGCAATTCCTAGCTTCCCTTTTTATTTAGTTTGTGGTCCTTTCGTTGTTTTGTTATCCCTACGTCATTCAATATACATTTTCCCTACAAGTTCTCATAGTTCACACACTCACCTTCCTAGGTTTATGCTCCTACTTCCTAAATTTGTTAGCTAACACTCATTGATTGCTAAATCGAACAAATTTCGTATTTATCATTTCAAACATACATAACAACTATCATATATAATCATTTCTAGTTACCTACCAAGTCTCCATATACTTCAATTAGGCATAAATAATGACATTTAGCACTTAGCATACAAAATTTATCACATATATCAATTTAACAACTATTTCTTTTAATTTCATTTTTGATTGTTAAGCCTATAATAACTATCTAAATTCCAAACCAAACATATACATATACTCTCAGCAAGCACTATGAGCTAATTAGAAAATACTCCCTAAAGCAAGGTAAAGAACCCCTTACCTCAGGGTTCTATTAGAACCGGACTTACGGATCGGTGAGGCGATCCCACTGCGGCTTACGTCGAACTAGTCCAAATCCACCAGCAGCAACTACGGCTTACACGACCGGGGTCGGTTTGACTCCTCGACTATGTTGGTGATGGCGGTTTGGATCGAACCCACAACCGTGGCCGATGACGATAACGACGTTGGTTTGGTTCGTGATTTGAATTGTGATCGGGGGAGAGTACCAAAAGAGGTGGCGGTGGTTGTGGCTAGCAGCGGAGGTCTCAAGCTTTGCCCATGGACTTGGTGGTGTACAGTGGCGGTGATGGCGACGGCTCCATGGCAGTGGCGCGACAACGAGTGCGAGAGAGAGAGAGAGTAAGAGGACGGAGGAAGGCGACACTGACTTGAGGAAGGGAAAGGAAGCAACACGGCGGCGAGATAACCGGTGGCGGTGGTTCTCGTGGCGGTTAGGTTTTGTGAGGGAAGAGAGAGAGAGGCTAGGAGAGAGAGAGAAAGAGTGAGAGGGAGAGCATGAGATGGCGCGAGAGAGAAGGAGAATGGGGTTCATCACGAAGAACCCCCCCCTTCCTCTGTTATATTTTTTTTTCTTTTCTTTTCTTTTTTTTATTATAGGCTAATCCATTAATCAGATGGTTAATCGATTAATCTGGGTGCTTTTTGGTTTTATTTGTTTTCTTTGCCTTTACGAACGCCATATTTCTTCGTTTCCCGTCGGATCTTGCTTAAATTTGGAGGCAAGCTTCCTAAGACCCTTATCTCCACATCCAACGGTTAAATTCTCGTTCGGAGATGTAAATCATTTCTTCCTAATCTTTCTATTATTAAACATTTTCTAACACTAATCCTCTCATCTTAATAATAAATTAAGACCTGTATTTATCATTCCATTTACCCAAACCTATTATTAGTCTAATTATATTTGGGATTAAAATTCGGAATGTTACAAACAACAACAACCTCCATAGCCACCTATTCTCCAAACCAACACTATTCCCACTCAAATCTCAACCTACTCTCATAAACCTTCTTATTTCTCTTCCTCCTTTCCTCAAAATTGAACCTATCTTTCTTCTCCTCTCCCATTCGACCAACTGTAACACCCCGATTTGGCAACTTGAAACTACCACTGTTTATAGTGAAAATTTGGGCCAATTTTTTTTTAAAGGTTATGCAAGATGAGAACATTTGGGTTTTCAAAACATAGTTACAATTTAAAACTCGTGTTCTCATTCTGCATAAACCTTTCAAGTTCCAAACCGAGATGTCACAAGACATCGCACTTTGAAACTCGTTTTCAAAAACATTGTTTAAAACACGGCCCGTTTACTTATTTCAAAACATTAATACCAAAATAAACTTTAGTTGGGGTTACTATAACATCCCTGATTTTTAACCCCTGGTTAATAAAATGTTAATTATAAAGTTTATTTATAATTAATTAGTTTTAGTCTTGATTTCATGTAATTTATTATGAAAGATGATATTAAAGAATTTTAATACGAGAAAATGAATATTTTCACATTAGTCCCTGTTTGGGGACCTTGAAGTAATTTTAGAAAATTTTTGAGTGGGAAAGAAAATAAAATCATTATTTTTGAAAAACTGGTCAAAACACTCGAGTGTTTCTGGGAATACTCGAGTATTTTGATCAGAGTTGCACTCATGAGTGCGTTTGCTGAGTCACCATCAACGAGTTCGTCTCGTTGACACGAAATCAGGACTCTTCCACGTCCATGGAGGACGTGTCGACCTGCATGAGTGTTTCCCCACCCTATTTAAGCCAAGCAACACCGAATTCGTGGGGATTTTTGCTAAGTTTGGGTTTGTTGATGAAGTTAGGGTTCTGAAGTTGTTGCCTTCGATTCCTCTTCAATTCTGAGCGTTAGGATTCGAGTGATACACGAATACAAAGCTCACGTCTCGAGCTTTGTATAAACACCAAAATCATGAGGATTGAGTGAGTATATTGGGAGAATTGGAGCTTGGAAGTGAAGCTGTTTCTGTCAAGTTCTGTTTCTGGAGCTTACTTTGGGTTTGATTTTTGGTAAGCTCAGGTAACCTCCTCATGTGAATCTTGTTTCTTTAGCTAGTGCGAATTGTAGAGAGTATATAGAGACTAATTTCCCCAATTTTTATGGCTGTTTCATGCATCAACCAATTCAATCTTGGTGCTTCGCTGAAACTGCTCTGTTTCAGTGTGGATTTTGGGGAATTCAGCTTGGAAGCTAAGTTTGGGGTAAAGTCTCTATTGATTCAAATCTAAGAGGTAAGGGGGAAGCTCTCTATTCACTAGATAGAGTTTAAATTGCATGCATTTGATTAGAGAGCCACCAAGAGGCTCTAAGGGCTTAGTTAGAATAGGGAAATTGGTTTGGAGACCAACCTGCACTCTAAAATGGTTCTGAGAAAGTTCTATATGTTGCATGTGAGCTATATGCAAGTTGTTTTCATGCCAAAAGTGGTTGGAACTGAATTTGATATGTTGAGTTGTTAAAAATGTGTTTTATGCATAATTGTTGCTCAGATTTGATTCAATGTAATAATTGGTGGTTTCTGTGTTGGAACATGTTTAACATGTATAATGTAAGCTTTGTTGATCATTGGATTGGATTAGAATTGGCTAGAATTGAAAATGGTTTGTTAAAATGCAAATTACAGTGTTCTCTGTCTGAAAACACTCGAGTATTGGGGTTGACACTCGAGTATTCGACCTAAAATTGAAACATGAATTTCTGGAAAATGAAGAACACTCGAGTATCATTAAGAATATTCAAGTAATTTGGAAAAAATGAAGAACATTCGAGTATCATGAAGAACACTCGAGTAATTTGGTAAAATCTGAGGAACACTCGAGTACTATGTAGAACACTCGAGTATTTTGGTAAAAAATGAAACATGAATTTCTGGAAATTGAAGAACACTCGAGTAGTTTTACTCAAACTATTAGAAATACCATTTTCAATTCTGAACCATTGATCAATACTTAAATGACAATAATCCAAGCGATCTAAAACTTGAAAGAAATTGATTGATGATGTGACTATTCCGTTTGGATGACGGGACGTTGCTCGGGTGGCACGTCATAACGTTGCTCGGGTGGCATGTTATACAATTGAGATATCCCAATCAATTCTTTAAGTGAAAAGTTTGAATGCTAGATCGTTTACCATGTTATGATAACATGTGAAGGACCTTTGGGAATACCAATTTGGTTATGACTTGCCTGTAGTCACATTTTGGTAATGTGACCAACATCGGTTGCTGCGAACGTTGGATGTTCGTCTTGGTGACGAAATGTGCACATCGATATTGGTATTATGGACCACGTTCCAGGCAGGGTCGTGTGGCTAGCTCGATGACACATTTTGGTAATGTGGACAGTATGTGGTATACTGTTGATTTGATGGTTCAACGGTATGTTGCACACAAGTGGTAAGGTTTACGTTTTGGCGACGTGACGTTCATCAGACATGGTGACGTTGTTTACCACCTCTGTTGTGTTTCACAAGTGATAAGGTTTACGTCCTTGGGCGACGTGACGTTCATCAGATGTGGTGACGTTTTTTATCACACCCGTTGTTTGTTGAGAAGGGTGTGGTGCACACAAGTGATAAGGTTTACGTCCTTAGGCGACGTGACGTTCATCAGACATGGTGACGTTTTTTATCACCTCTGTCGTGTATCACAAGTGATAAGGTTTACGTCCTTAGGCGACGTGACGTTCATCAGATGTGGTGACGTTTTTTATCACACCCATTGTATGTTGAGAAGTGATTGGTTTACGTCCTTGGGCGACGTGACGTTCACCAGGTAGTGTGACGTTTTTATCACTTTTGAGCTAGTACGCCATACGTTTTGGTAACGTATTCGCGATTTGGAAATGCATTGTGGTATTGGATTGGCGTCCGTGAGGACATTAGATGGAGAATCTCAGAAAGAGAAGAATGTCAGGCATCATGCCACTTAACCTTATTTGAGCTAAGGTTTGATATTAAGAATGAGTATGAATCTCGTATCTGCATTAAGTGCTGCTAAGTGTTAACCATGGCTGTTAACTGATTTGGGGTTATATGTGCATAATCATGATCACTTCTACATTTAAGCACTATTGATTATGTGTATAGATTTTCTTACCCCTATACCCTTGTAGGTGATGTCGCGTTACATCGCTTGCATCGAGGTCCGCCTACTTCTTAGTGGCATATGGATCTGCGAGGATTGTCGAGTAGTGTATGAGGGTGAGATAGTGGTTACCTTCGATCACCCTAATCCACTGGTTCGGTCACATCCTCTTAGGTTTAGAATTCCCATCATATACACTATGCATGTATCTACTTTTTATACGTACCATGGATCATCTCCCACTCGACCAGCTCGCTTGTCTAACAGTTTTCAATTCGAACCTACCCACTCATACCCTTTTTCTCTTAGAGTCATTCGAGAGGAGACTTCCCCTTCTATTTCAAGGAGTCCTAATAAGGTCACGTTTTCATCAGACCTTGTACCCAGTGGTAGGGTAATTACTCCTTCAAATAAGATCAAGGAGGATCCTGTCGAATACGAGAGCGGAAGCGAGCTTGTCGTTTAATCTATCGGGAGTCAATGGAGAGGCGATGATCCCTAGGTATGTGCATAAGGTAAATGATGAGGATCAAGGATCCGGTGTGATGGATGTTGTGGAGAAGATTAGCTGCTGATGCTGATGTTGGTTGATGGTTGCTGCTACTTCTTGGGGACTTCTACTACTACTGCCGCGACCAGTGCTATGAGACCAGCTTTGGGAGTTTTATATATTGTGGGAATCTCTTTTGAAAACTCTGGAGCCATGGTCTATTTTGATGTACATATAAATACATAGCTTTATGGACTTGTTCTGGGATTTTGGAGATCCTTACCGCCGGACTATGTATTACGTACCTTTTGATATAAATAAAATCCATGCTTTCTAAAGTCTATTACATAGTCCTGATATTTCCGCTTACTCTGATACTGATTTAAAAGAATTCGGCTATGACATTTTGGAAATGGTATCACTTGGCTAGACGAAAACTGGAGGGCAATACTTGAGTTCCTTTATATAAAATAGAGTACATTTATCTTCAAAGAAAATGCCATCCAAGATTTGCGAAATTATCTTTTGAGAAAAGTAAATGCCGAATTCGATTTTAGAAGTAATACGTAAACTATTCTCCAAATATCCAATGCTTTGGTTTGTGCACCCGACTTTTTAGTAATAAAAAGAAAAATTTTGAATCCAATATTTTCTAACAATTAAACAAGTCCATATATTCTCAAGTAATATCATCTTATTTTATTAATTACTTGGGATATTTTGAGGGTGTTACACTTAGTGGTATCAGAGCAAAAGTCAGATCCTGTAGTAGTGGAAGTAGCTTCAGAAAGGTAGTCATCAACATCAAGCAGGTATCCACAGGGCATATTTATTGTTTAGAATACTATTATCTTGCTCAAATGGAGCAATTGATACATTGTGGAAACTGTATGCATTGTTGAAAACTATTGTTATGACCTTAGGATAGGTTGTGTGGAGAATGTTTCTTAGTCCATCGTATGTGACCATGAGCAATAGCGCAGGTCTATTATGACGACTAGAAATCAAAATCGCACCGATGCGATATTAGAAAGAATCACCGCTGTGATGGAATCTATGCATCAATGGCAGCAACAGCAATCCCAACAACCGCCTCATCAATATAACGTTGGTAATTCGGAAACTAAGAGTTTGGCGGATTTTAGAAGTTGTAATCCACCTAAGTTCGAAGGAGGATTTAGGCCTGAGGAGGCTAATAAGTGGATTCATACTATGGATAAGATCTTTAGAACATTAGACTGCACTGAGGCTCAGAAGATGACATATGCAGTTTATATGTTAGAAGACGAGGCGGAGAACTGGTGGAATCATACAGTTCAGCTCCTGCACTATGAAGGAAGGGATATTAATTGGGGTGTGTTTACGGAAAAGTTTCTCCATAAATATTTCCCGAAAGACTTAAGAAGGAAAAAGGAAATTGAGTTTCTGCAATTAAAGCAAGGAGACATGAGTGTAGGTGAGTACGCAGCTAAGTTCGAGGAACTGATGAAGTACTCTCCATATTATCAAAACAATCCTGATGAAAGGAGCAAATGTATAAAGTTTGAAAGTGGTTTGAAACCTGAACTGAAATCTGCTTTCAGTTATCAGAAGATTCAAAGTTTTCCTACGTTGGTAGATATGTGTCTAATGTATGAGGATGATAAGAAGGCGGAAGTATTAGCTGATCAAGCAAAGGGTAACCAGCCGAGTTATGGACCACAAAGAAAGAAAAGATTTGATCTTTGGAATAAGGGTCCATATTTGGATCCGAATCGAGGCAAAGGAAGAGTTGAAGTTAAGGATGGAGTTAAGCCTTGCAGTAATGCTCCTTACTATGAGAAGTGTAAGCATCATCATTATGGAAGGATCTGCTGGGCAACAAGTAATTGCTTCAATTGTGGAAAGCAGGGTCATATTGCACGTTACTGCAGAGAGTCTGTGAAAAGTAACCACACCAGATTTGCTAGCAAACCAAAGACTCAAGGCAAAGCGTCTACCCTGAATAGAGTAGAAAAGAACCAATCTCCCGATCTCGTGCAAGGTAACCATTTATTTCAAAACCAACTTTGCATGATTGTGTTCGATTTGGGAGTTACTTATTCTTTTGTTCAACATATATGTGTGAGTAGATTGAAGTCGGATTTCCCTAATTGTTTTAAAATTTGAGACCCTATGAAACTACCCAAACATGTTTCTAATGTTGTTAGATTATAGTGTCGAGATATTTGATCGCGACACTAAGTTAAATTTAATCTATCATCCTTTATCACATTTGGACGTGATTCTGGGGAAGGATAACATTTCCTCCTGTGTTACTCCTACTTGATTCATGCCAAAGTATTGGAGCATACTTTCATGTGTCGAGAATGGGACTTGAAAGGAAGTAGTTTTAAGAAAGGAAGGTAGATGAGTATGCATCAAAGGGATTGAATATACAAGGTGATACACTGGGCACATGACTTGAGCTTTGAAACGATCAAGGTTGCTTTGAGGGCTCGAGGCCTTTTTCCCGTGTCACTACGCTTTAAAGTGTTAATGACCCTGGAGAATTGAGGTAATTGTTCAGCCGAGAGGAGGAGTTGAACAAGGGACAATGTCGACAGACAGAATCTTAAAGGCTCATGATCGGAGACTCTGTCGTCGTTATGACAAATCAAATGAGGAAGCAATCACAATGGACTGAAAGGCAATTCATGTGAGCTCTACGGAGTTTAAGGAAGTGTTTTAAGGAGTCTAATTGGTTTGAGCTTGATGATACAAATAGACCGACGATAAGTAAGAAGGGAAGGTTGCAAATCACAATGGAATTCTTAACTCAAATTCGTGAATTGCAACAAAAAGGAGGAAGTTTTTGAAAATTAGAGAAAGGAAATTAAATTGTTGTAAATGAGGTACGGTAATATGAATCTCGGGGAAAATATTGTCAAGTTCGAAAGATCGGAGAAGCATAATTCATTGCAATGTTAATAGAAGGTTCAAACATGCGGAGTTTGAAAAGAATGATGTTTGAACTTCAAACCAGTTGTCAATCATTGAGGAACAAGGGATTCCTGACATTAGCAAGCATGTGTAGAATTGGTATGGATAATGAGGAAAGCACAAGAAGCTTTTAAGCACGGGAAGCTTATGAGTGAACCAATTATGGGGAACGGAATTTCATAAGGAGTTAAGGAAACCTCCATCGCATGAAAGTAACTGAAAAGCCGATGGAAAGAAATTATTTGAGAAGGTAAGGTGCATCACCAAGGATTGAATAGTGATGAACGGAAAGGAATATTTGACTTCGGTCACAAGAAAATGAAGTCTTATTCATCGGATTGCTTGAAGGGGAATACGAAAAGGGAATGGTCAGCCAGCAAATCAAGAATGGGAGAGTTTTCCATCCTGTTAGGATGCGTGATTAGACTCGGATATAGGTAGTTTGAGTTACCCCTTTATCGATTCGAATTAACGTGGTCAAATGCTTTCGACTTCGTTAATTAAATCGTTTTGTAATTGGTATATCTGAACAAGTCTTTAACTTGAATTTCTGTGATCAAAACCCTTATCACAGTTGGAAGTGATAAATGTCTTTGGGCACTACAGAAAGAGGAAGATTAGTTAAGACTAGAGAGATTAAGAACCACCGGGATAGGACAAGTATTTGTCTCCCCAACGGAAGTTTCTCTAGAACTTGGCTATCTGAATAAGTCTGATAGTGACAATAATACTCTTAATCTTTAAGTTCATCTAACTTAAAGGTAAATCGTATAGTCTTTCTTGAGAAAGATTATATCTGAAAGGGATGATTTTATTGCTAGTAGTTTAAATATTAGGATTGATCACCCTAATGTTTACAACTGTTAAGGAATAAAGTCATACGAATATTTCCCTACTCGTGCCGAGTGATCAGAGTGCGCAACGGGACGGGATTTTCCTCAAAAAGGATCTTTGGAAAATGTTTTAATTGAGGAGTATATATATATTTTAAAGGTGTTCTTCGAAAAAGTTTTTAGTCAGAAGATTTCATTTGAAGGAATTACAAGATAATCTTGAGGAAATTTAAGAAAAACCCTTTTATGAGAAACAAGGATTTGGATGTGCTTTGGAATGCAAAAGTTTTAAGTGAGAAAAAGTTCAATTGAAATATTTTGTGAAACATTTTGGGTCAGAGAGTTTGAAAATAAAAATAAAAAAATAATAATATAAGAACATTCGTTTTAAGTGGGGAAGGGTTCTTCCTAACTATATTTTGAATATATAACCTTAGAACAACTTTTGTGTAACTTTGGAAATTATAGAACTTTTAAAGAAGAATTTCGGGGACGAAATTCCTTTTAAGTGGGGAAGAGTGTAACATCCCTGATTTTTAACCCCTGGTTAATAAAATGTTAATTATAAAGTTTATTTATAATTAATTATTTTTAGTCTTGATTTCATGTAATTTATTATGAAAGATGATATTAAAGAATTTTAATACGAGAAAATGAATATTTTCACATTAGTCCCTGTTTGGGGACCTTGAAGTAATTTTAGAAAAGTTTTGGGTGGGAAAGAAAATAAAATCATTATTTTTGAAAAACTGGTCAAAACACTCGAGTGTTTCTGGGAATACTCGAGTATTTTGATCAGAGTTGCACTCGTGAGTGCGTTTGCTGAGTCACCATCAACGAGTTCGTCTCGTTGACACGAAATCAGGACTCTTCCACGTCCATGGAGGACGTGTCGACCTACATGAGTGTTTCCCTACCCTATTTAATCCAAGCAACACCGAATTCGTGGGGATTTTTGCTAAGTTTGGGTTTGTTGATGAAGTTAGGGTTCTGAAGTTGTTGCCTTCGATTCCTCTTCAATTCTGAGCGTTAGGATTCGAGTGATACACGAATACAAAGCTCACGTCTCGAGCTTTGTATAAACACCAAAATCGTGAGGATTGAGTGAGTATATTGGGAGAATTGGAGCTTGGAAGTGAAGCTGTTTCTGTCAAGTTCTGTTTCTGGAGCTTACTTTGGGTTTGATTTTTGGTAAGCTCAGGTAACCTCCTCATTTGAATCTTGTTTCTTTAGCTAGTGCGAATTGTAGAGAGTATATAGAGACTAATTTCCCCAATTTTTATGGCTGTTTCATGCATCAACCAATTCAATCTTGGTGCTCCGCTGAAACTGCTCTGTTTCAGTGTGGATTTTGGGGAATTCAGCTTGGAAGCTAAGTTTGGGGTAAAGTCTCTGTTGATTCACATCTAAGAGGTAAGGGGGAAGCTCTCTATTCACTAGATAGAGTTTAAATTGCATGCATTTGATTAGAGAGCCACCAAGAGGCTCTAAGGGCTTAGTTGGAATAGGGAAATTGGTTTGGAGACCAACCTGCACTCTAAAATGGTTCTGAGCAAGTTCTATATGTTGCATGTGAGCTATATGCAAGTTGTTTTCATGCCAAAAGTGGTTGGAACTGAATTTGATATGTTGAGTTGTTAAAAATGTGTTTTATGCATAATTGCTCAGATTTGATTCAATGTAATAATTGGTGGTTTCTGTGTTGGAACATGTTTAACATGTATAATGTAAGCTTTGTTGATCATTGGATTGGATTAGAATTGGCTAGAATTGAAAATGGTATGTTAAAATGCAAATTACAGTGTTCTCTGTCTGAAAACACTCGAGTATTGGGGTTGACACTCGAGTATTCGACCTAAAATTGAAACATGAATTTCTGGAAAATGAAGAACACTCGAGTATCATTAAGAATATTCAAGTAATTTGGAAAAAATGAAGAACACTCGAGTATCATGAAGAACACTCGAGTAATTTGGTAAAATCTGAGGAACACTCGAGTACTATGTAGAACACTCGAGTATTTTGGTAAAAACTGAAACATGAATTTCTGGAAATTGAAGAACACTCGAGTAGTTTTACTCAAACTATTAGAAATACCATTTTCAATTCTGAACCATTGATCAATACTTAAATGACAATAATCCAAGCGATCTAAAACTTGAAAGAAATTGATTGATGATGTGACTATTCCGTTTGGATGACGGGACGTTGCTCGGGTGGCACGTCATAACGTTGCTCGGGTGGCACGTTATACAATTGAGATATCCCAATCAATTCTCTAAGTGAAAAGTTTGAATGCTAGATTGTTTACCATGTTATGATAACATGTGAAGGACCTTTGGGAATACCAATTTGGTTATGACTTGCCTGTAGTCACATTTTGGTAATGTGACCAGCATTGGTTGCTGCGAACGTTGGATGTTCGTCTTGGTGACGAAATGTGCACATCGATATTGGTATTATGGACCACGTTCCAGGCAGAGTCGTGTGGCTAGCTCGATGACACATTTTGGTAATGTGGACAGTATGTGGTATACTGTTGATTTGATGGTTCAACGGTGTGTTGCACACAAGTGGTAAGGTTTACGTTTTGGCGACGTGACGTTCATCAGACATGGTGACGTTGTTTACCACCTCTATTGTGTTTCACAAGTGATAAGGTTTACGTCCTTGGGCGACGTGACGTTCATCAGATGTGGTGACGTTTTTTATCACACCCGTTGTTTGTTGAGAAGGGTGTGGTGCACACAAGTGATAAGGTTTACGTCCTTAGGCGACGTGACGTTCATCAGACATGGTGACGTTTTTTATCACCTCTGTTGTGTATCACAAGTGATAAGGTTTACGTCCTTAGGCGACGTGACGTTCATCAGATGTGGTGACGTTTTTTATCACACCCATTGTATGTTGAGAAGTGATTGGTTTACGTCCTTGGGCGACGTGACGTTCACCAGGTAGTGTGACGTTTTTATCACTTTCGAGCTAGTACGCCATACGTTTTGGTAACGTATTCGCGATTTGGAAATGCATTGTGGTATTGGATTGGCGTCCGTGAGGACATTAGATGGAGAATCTCAGAAAGAGAAGAATGTCAGGCATCATGCCACTTAACCTTATTTGAGCTAAGGTTTGATATTAAGAATGAGTATGAATCTCGTATCTGCATTAAGTGCTGCTAAGTGTTAACCATGGCTGTTAACTGATTTGGGGTTATATGTGCATAATCATGATCACTTCTACATTTAAGCTCTATTGATTATGTGTATAGATTTGCTTACCCCTATGCCCTTGTAGGTGATGTCGCGTTACATCGCTTGCATCGAGGTCCGCCCACTTCTTAGTGGCATATGGATCTGCGAGGATTGTCGAGTAGTGTATGAGGGTGAGATAGTGGTTACCTTCGATCACCCTAATCCACTGGTTCGGTCACATCCTCTTAGGTTTAGAATTCCCATCATATACGCTATGCATGTATCTACTTTTTATACGTACCATGGATCATCTCCCACTCGACCAGCTCGCTTGTCTAACAGTTTTCAATTCGAACCTACCCGCTCATACCCTTTTTCTCTTAGAGTCATTCGAGAGGAGACTTCCCCGTCTATTTCAAGGAGTCATATTAAGGTCACGTTTTCATCAGACCTTGTACCCAGTGGTAGGGTAATTACTCCTTCAAATAAGATCAAGGAGGATCCTGTCGAATACGAGAGCGGAAGCGAGCTTGTCGTTTAATCTATCGGGAGTCAATGGAGAGGCGATGATCCCTAGGTATGTGCATAAGGTAAATGATGAGGATCAAGGATCCGGTGTGATGGATGCTGTGGAGAAGATTAGCTGCTGATGCTGATGTTGGTTGATGGTTGCTGCTACTTCTTGGGGACTTCTACTACTACTGCCGCGACCAGTGCTACGAGACCAGCTTTGGGAGTTTTATATATTGTGGGAATCTCTTTTGAAAACTCAGGAGCCATGGTCTATTTTGATGTACATATAAATACATAGCTTTATGGACTTGTTCTGGGATTTTGGAGATCCTTACCGCCGGACTATGTATTACGTACCTTTTGATATAAATAAAATCCATGCTTTCTAAAGTCTATTACATAGTCCTGATATTTCCGCTTACTCTGATACTGATTTAAAAGAATTCGGCTATGACATTTTGGAAATGGTATCACTTGGCTAAACGAAAACTGGAGGGCAATACTTGAGTTCCTTTATATAAAATAGAGTACATTTATCTTCAAAGAAAATGCCATCCAAGATTTGCGAAATTATCTTTTGAGCAAAGTAAATGCCGAATTCGATTTTAAAAGTAATACGTAAACTATTCTCCAAATATCCTATGCTTTGGTTTGTGCACCCGACTTTTTAGTAATAAAAAGAAAAATTTTGAATCCAATATTTTCTAACAATTAAACAAGTCCATATATTCTCAAGTAATATCATTTTATTTTATTAATTACTTGGGATATTTTGAGGTTGTTACAGTTACAACATTATAGAGCCAGGATTCCTAAGTAACTGCAATGGAATTACAAAACTCTGAAAGGGGATTACCTAACTTCTAGTCATCGACACTGACGCTTCCGCCGCGCTACTCTGATCCTCGGGTCGCAAGCAGCGTCGTCCTCAGCAGTCCCTCCAAGATTTCCTTGCGAATCTGTGTCCTCTCAATATAAACTATGACACGACCAGTCATAGTTATATTGTCTCCCTTTAATGGAGATGCTCCCATCTCCCGCATGAGCTGGAACTTTGCTATGATCTCCATCTAAGACCATACAGAATTTTCCGAGTACCAACAGCAACATAGGAGAGAGTGAGCTACCCAAAACATGTAATGTCTACTATGTGGATTTACGATAGGCAATTATTAAGATAAAGCAGTAAATCACAAACAAATCAGATAAACCAAATAAACAAATATCATCATCATCATCCTCATATAACATCATCTTATCATCACTTCTCAATTCTCATTCATTACTTAAATACCATCACTGTACTTTTCCTTTTTTAAAATTTTTGAGTTTATTAAGTCTTATCATCTCAGTTCACTCAATGACTTGGGGAACCATCATTGAGGAAAAACGTCTCTCACGTCTACATCTCCTCGGTCATCCATCCACACCTAGTCGGAAGCAAACAGGAGTACAGGACCTTTACCACGCGGGCACGACAGCTGTCACACAACAAATGGTCCCAGACCAGGAGGCCTTGCCTCAAATCATAATCACATATAACAGTGCACGCTCTCAGCGGCAATCACAAATGCCCCGTTCCAGTCCCTCTCACTGTTCTCGATTTGCAATCTAGGGGGCGACAGTACAGTTCTAGTCTCGAGTGCAGAACTTACCACGGTATTAGACCCAGTCCCCACCACGTTAGTGCACCACTTATGGAGTTCGTTCTGCCTAGAACAATACTCTAGACTTCTTGACGTTTCACCGTCATCGTCCTCCCCTAATGCAATCTCGTCCTAAGTATCCGCAGATGCTTATCGTTTCTTCCTCTCCACTACTTCGACACACTCTCATGCCTCACCGCGTTATTCATGTCTTTTAATAGTCTTTTAAAGTTTTAAAGCTTTAGAATTTTATTATCGGCTTAACCCTAACAGTCGGCTTGTCCTTGGTGCATCCCTTCAACGAAGCCCGACCACTAAAGCGTTCCAACTGTTCCCCAATTCATTACATCACATCTCAACATCTCATATCACACTCTTGCTTATCTCATCTCATCACTTTCACAAAACTCATTTCATTAACTTTCTCATTCCATCCACTTTCTCAACTCACTTCCTTATCTTTCTCCAAAACACTTTTTCGTAAAACTTTTTCAAAAATATAATTTCACAAACTTCCTTTCACAAAACGTTTCAAAATAACCTTTTTGCAAACTTCCTCAAAAACGTCCTCTCACAGGATTTTCTTAAAAATACTATTCCCAAAAATTTCCAAAAAAATCTAATTTCACAAATGCTCATAAAATAGCTTTCACAAACTTTTTCTCAAAAGGATCATTTCATAAAACTTTCTCAAAAATATTGTTTCAAAAAGACTTTTCTAAAAAGGTTGTTCAAAAAGCATTTTTCAAAATATCATTTCAAAAACTTTATCAAACAGATTGATTCCAAAAACTTTTCTCAGAAACATTTCTTTTTACAAAAATCCTTTTCCAAAGATTGGTTCGCAAAACTTTCTCAAAAATATATTCTTTAACAAAAAGCTTTTCAAAATCACTTTTCAAAAACCCTTTTTCAAAAACACATTTTTTTGCTGAGCGCTAATGGAGGAGCAAGCTCAACTCAACACTAGTCCCAGACAAAATCATTTTTAAAATCGTATTTTTGGATGAGTGCTAATGGAGGAGCAAGCTCAACTCAACACTAGGCTCTTTCCAAAAATAAAAACAAGAAATCACATCTCCTTTCCAACCTCATCTCACTTCCATAACTCGTCTCACTTCCATAACTCTTTCTCAGTCTCATCTCTTTATCTCTTTGCCATCTCATTTCAACTTCTCGTCATTATTCCTTACTTATACCAACTTCGTTACCACTCTTCTTTCTTTCACTTTTTCTTTCTTACTTTTACACTTTAATTCTTATTAACACATTATTCAGCACACCAATGTTTCTCAAATACTAACATGATCACTTAACCAATAAATAAATCATAGAGGAAACTAAACAACTCAACCATAATCAACCAGAGAACATAATATCATAATTGATAACCCAATCTCAGCCGTTCGGGTGGATAGCTAAACAAACAATCAAACAAATGCTATCACATACACCACTATGCTAAATGAGATTGGAGTCCAACCTTTGAGATGATTGGACCTCTTAATAAGTTACTTAAATACCACAGCGTCTTAAGGGAAGCCCCTCTCTCACCTCAAATACCGTAAGCTCCCGCAGCTTTCCAAGATCCGTTGATCACTAAATCCGCCTTGTTTCCTTTGCGTCCGTCGTTCGAACTATAGCATTTTTCCCCGTGCATTAGAAACGTTTTAACGAACTCATTAATTTATTTTAGAAAACACTTGGAATCATTTTCTTTTTTTTGAAAACACATTGTTCACTTTCAAAAAATTTTCCAAATCCAAATCAAAGATAAAAATGTTTTCACAAAAAGCTCGAAACAACTTTAAATTAATTTTCTTTAAAACAGAATTCATTTGCCTTGAGGTAAATTCATGTTGAAAAATTATTATTCTTAATCATTAAACAAAATTCAAGACTTAGGAAAATAAGATTCAAAAATCAAATCAATTTAAGTTTCTCAAACTATACTTTCCAGTAAAACATTTTCAAGCAGCATAAAACCAGCACATCATTTTAAAAACATTCACAAATTCACATCATACAATGCAAGTCACACTTTGAATTACCAAAAATCATTCATTAAATCAATTTATTTAGTTTATTTCTTTAAAAACCGAAAGGGATTAAAACAAACAGCACACCAATTCGATCACACACCAAGCATCACATACACAGCACATAGTCAATCACAAAGATTATTTCATGAGAATAATTTTCCTAACTACACTAGTATGCTTAGGCCGAATCATATAGACATAATTTTACAGAGATTAATGCACGCTTAAAAGCACAAAACAATTGAAATTATTTTCTTTTCTCTTTAGGACTAACCCGAGAGCATAAAAAGGAAAACTTAACAGTCTTGAATCAAACAACAAATTAAAATCATGGATCACCTCAAGGTACATTCACATATTTCAATTACTTCATGCATATATTCCGAAGTTCTCAAATTAAGCTAGTCTTATCCTAAATGCAACTTTAACAATAATCAAATATAATTTCCTATTCTTTCTCCTCATGGTCGAATGCTAGAATTCAAGAATACAAGGTTTTATTCACTTTTTCAATTACACAAGGTCACAAAATTTAATCTTCAAGACATGTAAGAATTCAAAACAACTTCTCAAGACATCACACCAAATCAACATGCATCACTTTATCAAAGCAAGATTTTTAACAAAACATAAGTTCATTATTTAGTTTCTAATAAAATCAAGATTACATTTTAAACTCCTAAACATAACGTGCACGCACCTAACATCACTAGATCTAGGCTCATCATACACATGCATCAACTAAAAACATGAGATTCATTTTTATTTGATATGGCCGAGTGGCCTCTCACAAAATAAAACACACATAAACACTTTAAACTAAATCATGTTTTCCCTTCAAAATTATTTTAAACTTGTTTATTTAATTTCTCTTTGAAAAACCGTGACAAGTATTAAATGAAAACATAAATTTTTCTACTTAAAATCAACATGCATGATTTTAAAACTTGGATCACGAAATATATGCACATAAATCAATAAGAACATCATCAAATCAACATGTAAGGTAAAAGAATTCAACTTTAATGTTAAGCAAACTTAGATCATATTTTTATTCATGGAGAAGTCACACAAACACAATATAGATCTTCATTTTAAACAAACAAAATTCCACATGCAAGACTAGAAGTTCTCAAAGCAAGTTCAAAGCATAAATTCATTTATCAAATCATTGCTTAAAAACATCATAGCTCACTGTTTTGACAAAGAATTCAACATGCAAAGCCAAATAATTTTAGTAAACTTAGATCATGTATTGATTTGTCAAATAAACACATAAATACACATAGATCATAATTTAGAACAAGAAAAACATACATGCAAAAAGGATCTATGTTAAGCTTTACAAATTTTAAACAAAATTCTAGACCTTTAGGTTTGAGTTAGAAAAACATTTGGATCTAACAAGAACACATAAACCGAACATAAAGTCACAAATATTACAAATAAGGTTTAGTCCATAAAAGTCTAAGATCAAGAAAGAATAACACATAATTTCACTTCACAAATCATAAGAATAAACATGCATGAAGAAATAGAAAAGAGATCTACAACTAAAATGGGAAAAATCTAAACTATTACATTTCTTTTCTAGGTTCTTCGAGTCTTCCTACCAAGAAAGGGTTGGTTCCTCAAGCTCCTAACACTTAAGTCTTCAAAGGGTTGCTCTAGATCTAAGTTGAAACCTCCTTCTTCTTTCCTCTACCTCACGGCCTCCTCTCTTTCTTTCTTTCTCTATTTCTCTCTAAAGGTTTGATGAGTCCTTTAGAGTAGTGTTTATGTTTGGAAGGGTGGAAATGAAAATGGGTGAAGGGAAATGGATCAAGGCCATATACACATATAAGCCACGAGTTCTCCCTCTTTTGCCCTTGGTTCAATTCGGCCAATACACAATTAAGGGAGGGGCGGTTTGGTCCTTATAATTTTGCATGGCTAGATGTCTCCAAAGTCAAGGGGACAAGGAGAAGTGGTCTAGGTCTTAGGGGTCAATTAGGTTGAATGGGTAATTGGCTTCCTAGTTAGGGTTTTTGCCACTTAGTTTGGTTTGGTTACAACTTAGTTGGTTTGGGTTTCTTACTCCCTAGGCACACACACACACACACGGCATATACACACACAATCTACATGCACATACACAAACGTGTAACACATACACATGCACACACCAAAACCGTGGCACACTCACACACACACACATGGCTTCTATTTTTATTTTCTAATCACCTTTACCTAAAATCCTTAAGTCATACAACAATGCCATTTAATTTATGAAATCACATTTTCATAGTCATTCCCACGCATCACACATACTTTAGGCATACATTGGATCAAGCACACAACATATAAAAATTCATCACATAATGCACATTTTAAATCAAACACATATCACACAAAATTTCATACCAAGATATCACTACAAAACACATTTTCTTAAAATAAATTTTCATAAATCAATCCAGAAAAAATCTAAAAATTTCATTTCCAATAAAAGTCACAATTTAGAAAAATCATTTTCCATCTTAACCCAACTACTTACGTTTCTTCCATAGAAATCAACACTTTATTTCTTTCTTATGAAAAATACTTTTCCTGAAAACATGATTTCAAGGTTTCGTTCGTCAAAAACCGTTTACGCACGTATGGGAAAAATGCGGGGTGTTACATTCTCCCCAACTTGGAGATTTCTCGTCCTCGAGAAATGCTGGGTAGAGTCTGGCTAATACGTGAACACATAGCTCCTTGAAGTAATCCTTTGCCTCTTCCACTGTAGTAATCGTCGCACCGTCGAATACGCAGTGTCTGTTCATCGTTCTCAAGGGCAATTCAAATAGATTACTTGCAAAAGTAATCTCTTGGGGTACTTCCAACGACAAACAAGGTGGGGTAGAACAACGTGGTTTTGTTGTCAACAAAGAACTGGGGGTTTCAAAGGCATCAAACAACATCAAGATAACAGGATTACGTCTATTCAGGGTCAAGACACTACCACGCCTAGGGTCACATCCTTATTATCAATTCAAGCCTAAGCAAGCTACTCATCAAAACCTCACATTTTCCGACTACTCCCCAACTTAAATGACTCATATCTCTTAACACCACACTCATCATGACAAACTTAGCCTCTAAATACTCCTATCCTTCACCACCTTTGGATTAATTCTTACAAGGTTCCCATCACGTAACTCCAATTTATCCTCTTAATGCCTTAACAACCACTAATCCTCAAGGAACACTTACTATTTCACTCCCTATTTCCAACACTTGATCATATGACTTAAACACTCTAAACCATTAAAAATTTTCAACTCAATGACTTATTACCTATTACTACATCAAATCTTAGACTTTTACTTAATCTTGGGTCAGCACTTAAGGATTCTATCCTCAAATTCCACCATCGTATTTGCTCAACTTTACCATGTCCATACTTATTCACCTCTATCTAACCATTCACCAACTCAAATCGAGACACTCATAACTCCTTTCCTCATCTTACCACCATCTAAACCATTAATTTAACCAATCCGCCATCAAGATTCTTAATCCTAATCACTTCACATAATCCTTCACTCATCTAAGACTCAAAAGGATCCTCCTATTCTAGGACTACCCACTTAACCGGGATATGGTGTCAGGGTTCAAAAATTTTCATCAAAAGTTTAGGAAAGAATAAATGTTGGGTCGAAAGATCAAAAGAAAAACTTCGGGTCTATAAACAACCAGGGTTTGGTCAAAAAGGATCATCGTCTAAAGTTTTCAGAAAAAGGCTTCTTTCAAATGTCGTGCCAAAGCAATTTGGCACACATAGGGTTTTCACAAGAAGAGTTTCAATCAAGAAGTGTTCTAGTCACAAGACAAGTCTTACGGATTAAGGGGCATCACCAACGAAAGGGGTTCATATCAAGGAGAAGTTTAACGAAGAAAGCTCGAACCACGAATTAACGTTCCATGACGACACTAGTCACTGCTCCTTGGTTCCATTGTAGACGAAAGCTGATACTGCTTTCGGGAACGTGTCAGCGTACTCTTAGCGTTCCTATGCTCGTCTATTGCTATCTTAATACTAACGCGCTCGCAGAGTATGTAAATCCATGCATAAGGTTACTTAGAATCCAAACACAGCTCTGATACCATTCTGTAACACCCCGATTTGGCAACTTGAAACTACCACTGTTTATAGTGAAAATTTGGGCCAATTTTTTTTTATGGTTATGCAAGATGAGAACATTTGGGTTTTCAAAACATAGTTACAATTTAAAACTCGTGTTCTCATTCTGCATAAACCTTTCAAGTTCCAAACCGATATGCCACAAGACATCGCACTTTGAAACTCGTTTTCAAAAACATTGTTTAAAACACGGCCCGTTTACTTATTTCAAAACATTAATACCAAAATAAACTTTAGTTGGGGTTACAACATTATAGAGCCAGGATTCCTAAGTAACTGCAATGGAATTACAAAACTCTGAAAGGGGATTACCTAACTTCTAGTCATCGACACTGACGCTTCCGCCGCGCTACTCTGATCCTCGGGTCGCAAGCAGCGTCGTCCTCAGCAGTCCCTCCAAGATTTCCTTGCGAATCTGTGTCCTCTCAATATAAACTATGACACGACCAGTCGTAGTTATATTGTCTCCCTTTAATGGAGATGCTCCCATCTCCCGCATGAGCTGGAACTTTGCTATGATCTCCATCTAAGACCATACAGAATTTTTCGAGTACCAACAGCAACATAGGAGAGAGTGAGCTACCCAAAACATGTAATGTCGACTATGTGGATTTACGATAGGCAATTATTAAGATAAAGCAGTAAATCACAAACAAATCAGATAAACCAAATAAACAAATATCATCATCATCATCCTCATATAACATCATCTTATCATCACTTCTCAATTCTCATTCATTACTTAAATACCATCACTGTACTTTTCCTTTTTTAAAATTTTTGAGTTTATTAAGTCTTATCATCTCAGTTCACTCAATGACTTGGGGAACCATCATTGAGGAAAAACATCTCTCACGTCTACATCTCCTCGGTCATCCATCCACACCTAGTCGGAAGCAAACAGGAGTACAGGACCTTTACCACGCGGGAACGATAGCTGTCACACAACAAATGGTCCCAGACCAGGAGGCCTTGCCTCAAATAAAATCACATATAACAGTGCACGCTCTCAGCGGCAATCACAAATGCCCCGTTCCAGTCCCTCTCACTGTTCTCGATTTGCAATCTAGGGGGCGACAGTACAGTTCCAGTCTCGAGTGCAGAACTTACCACGGTATTAGACCCAGTCCCCACCACGTTAGTGCACCACTTATGGAGTTCGTCCTACCTACAACAGTACTCTAGACTTCTTGACGTTTCACCGTCATCGTCCTCCCCTAATGCAATCTCGTCCTAAGTATCCGCAGATACTTATCGTTTCTTCCTCTCCACTACTTCGACACACTCTCATGCCTCACCGCGTTATTCATGTCTTTTAATAGTCTTTTAAAGTTTTAAAGCTTTAGAATTTTTTTATCGGCTTAACCCTAACAATCGGCTCGTCCTTGGTGCATCCCTTCAACGAAGCCCGACCACTAAAGCGTTCCAACTGTTCCCCAATTCATTACATCACATCTCAACATCTCATATCACACTCTTGCTCATCTCATCTCATCACTTTCACAAAACTCATTTCATTAACTTTCTCATTTCATCCACTTTCTCAACTCACTTCCTTATCTTTCTCCAAAACACTTTTTCGTAAAACTTTTTCAAAAATATAATTTCACAAACTTCCTTTCACAAAACGTTTCAAAATAACCTTTTTGCAAACTTCCTCAAAAACGTCCTCTCACAGGATTTTCTTAAAAATACTATTCCCAAAAATTTCCAAAAAAATCTAATTTCACAAATGCTCATAAAATAGCTTTCACAAATTTTTTCTCAAAAGGGTCATTTCATAAAACTTTCTCAAAAATATTGTTTCAAAAAGACTTTTCTAAAAAGGTTGTTCAAAAAGCATTTTTCAAAATATCATTTCAAAAACTTTATCAAACAGATTGATTCCAAAAACTTCTCTCAGAAACATTTCTTTTTACAAAAATCCTTTTCCAAAGATTGGTTCGCAAAACTTTCTCAAAAATATATTCTTTAACAAAAAGCTTTTCAAAATCACTTTTCAAAAACCCTTTTTCAAAAACACATTTTTTTGCTGAGCGCTAATGGAGGAGCAAGCTCAACTCAACACTAGTCCCAGACAAAAATCATTTTTAAAATTGTATTTTTGGATGAGTGCTAATGGAGGAGCAAGCTCAACTCAACACTAGGTTCTTTCCAAAAATAAAAACAAGAAATCACATCTCCTTTCCTACAACTTCTCACTTCCATAACTCTTTCTCAGTCTCATCTCTTTATCTCTTTGCCATCACATTTCAACTTCTCGTCATTATTCCTTACTTATACCAACTTCGTTACCACTCTTCTTTCTTTCACTTTTTCTTTCTTACTTTTACACTTTAATTCTTATTAACACATTATTCAGCACACCAATGTTTCTCAAATACTAACATGATCACTTAACCAATAAATAAATCATAGAGGAAACTAAACAACTCAACCATAATCAACCAGAGAACATAATATCATAATTGATAACCCAATCTCAGCCGTTCGGGTGGATAACTAAACAAACAATCAAACAAATGCTATCACATACACCACTACGCTAAATGAGATTGGAGTCCAACCTTTGAGATGATTGGACCTCTTAATAAGTTACCTAAATACCACGGCGTCTTAAGGGAAGCCCCTCTCTCACCTCAAATACCGTAAGCTCCCGCAGCTTTCCAAGATCCGTTGATCACTAAATCCGCCTTGTTTCCTTTGCGTCCGTCGTTCGAACTATAGCATTTTTCCCCGTGCGTTAGAAACGTTTTAACGAACTCATTAATTTATTTTAGAAAACACTTGGAATCATTTTCTTTTTTTGAAAACACATTGTTCACTTTCAAACAATTTTCCAAATCCAAATCAAAGATAAAAATGTTTTCACAAAAACCTCGAAACAACTTTAAATTAATTTTCTTTAAAACAGAATTCATTTGCCTTGAGGTAAATTCATGTTGAAAAATTATTATTCTTAATCATTAAACAAAATTCAAGACTTAGGAAAATAAGATTCAAAAATCAAATCAATTTAACTTTCTCAAACTATACTTTCCACTAAAACATTTTCAAGCAGCATAAAAACAGCACATCATTTTAAAAACATTCACAAATTCACATCATACGATGCAAGTCACACTTTGAATTACCAAAAATCATTCATTAAATCAATTTATTTAGTTTATTTCTTTAAAAACCGAAAGGGATTAAAACAAACAGCACACCAATTCGATCACACACCAAGCATCACATACACAGCACATAGTCATTCACAAAGATTATTTCATGAGAATAATTTTCCTAACTACACTAGTATGCTTAGGCCGAATCATATAGACATAATTTTACAGAGATTAATGCACGCTTAAAAGCACAAAACAAGTGAAATTATTTTCTTTTCTCTTTAGGACTAAGCCGAGAGCATAAAAAGGAAAATTTAACAGTCTTGAATCAAACAACAAATTAAAATCATGGATCACCTCAAGGTACATTCACATATTTCAATTACTTCATGCATATATTCCGAATTCTCAAATTAAGCTAGTCTTATCCTAAATGCAACTTTAACAATAATCAAATATAATTTCCTATTCTTTCTCCTCATGGCTGAATGCTAGCATGCAAGGATACAAGGTTTTATTCACTTTTTCAATTAAACAGGGTCACAAAATTTAATCTTCAAGACATGTAAGAATTCAAAACAAATTCTCAAGACATCACACCAAATCAACATGCATCACTTTATCAAAGCAAGATTTTTAACAAAACATAAGTTCATTATTTAGTTTCTAATAAAATCAAGATTACATTTTAAACTCCTAAACATAACATGCACGCACCTAACATCACTAGATCTAGGCTCATCATACACATGCATCAACTAAAAACATGAGATTCATTTTTATTTGATATGGCCGAATGGCCTCTCACAAAATAAAGCACACATAAACACTTTAAACTAAATCATGTTTTCAATTCAAAATTATTTTAAACTTGTTTATTTAATTTCTCTTTGAAAAACCGTGACAAGTATTAAATGAAAACATAAATTTTTCTACTTAAAATCAACATGCATGATTTTAAAACTTGGATCACGAAATATATGCACATAAATCAATAAGAACATCATCATGTTGGAAACCAACAAGAGGCCTAAAAATCGAGTAGAGGGGGGTGAATAGGAGATTGAAGCTAATATGGCAATTTTTCGATTTATTGAAAATTAAACTGATGTTGTTCGGTTTTAAAAGAAAACCCGAGCTTCTTTCCGAGCAAACAAGGTTAAATGATTAACCAATCAGATGAACAAAATGGTTAATCAGTTAACTGAGCTGCTTCAAGGTAGAGCTGGTTTTTGACTTAAGTTCGAAGAACAACACTCAAAGAGTCGAGCTAAGAAGAATAACAGTTCGAACTTAGATAAATGAAGATTAGCGGAATTAACGTTACGCTTGGCAGCAACAGATAAGCAGTAAAGAAAGAACACTAGAGATTTATCCTCGTTCACTCTCACCCTGAGAGCTAGTCCAGTCCCCTCTGAAAACCTTTCAGAGGGCTTTCACTAAAAATCGATTTTCTGGGTTACAAAGGATTTACAAGAGCCTACCCCTCTAGACCTATACAGTCAAACGAGTGTACCAAACTCGTGACAAACTAACCACAGCAAATCGACGACCAAAGAACCTCTTTGGAACCTTTACAAATCGAAGCTTTCTCGATCAAAGACCAGCTTATCACAACAGCAAATACAACGAAGAAGAAGATGAAAGTGTATGGCTCCAATTCGAAACACTCTTCGAATATGATGAAAGATTGAATAACAAGAGTGAGTCAATTCTAGAAGGATTTCACAGAGAAGAACTGATTTGAACTTAAAGTTAAGATTTGAAAGTTTTAACTCTCTAAGTTCGTATGAAAATCGAATGTTCTTCTTCTCTGTGAGTTTTTGATTTCTGCTCTGTTTGAAGTAAAAAAAATGAAAGTTTAAGTTTTGAGAAAAATCGTTGTAAAAGAATCAATCATCATCATGTGTGCTAACGTTGAAAACCTCCTCTTTTATAGTCTCCTCTTTTCTGCAGAGAAAGAGAAAAAGAGAGCTGTACGGAGATGGGGTTTCCAACGGTAACATTTAGACAGCAGAGCAGTGATGGTGACAGTTCACCAACCTTGATTTAACTCATTTTGAATTTCAAACTTGTCAGAGCATAGGAGCTAAACCTAGGACTTCTACCCAGACTCAATGGTAATAAAAAGTACGGGACAGTTGAGCAGAGTTCGAAGGTTGAAGACGATGCATTGTTGAAGACGATGAACAGAGATTGCCGATCTTTTGGCTTTGTTCGAGCTTGGTGTTTCTGAGCTTGATCTGAGCGTCGGCAAATAGTCAAGTTTAGAACGATCAACCTGAGCTTATTTACCCTATCAGATGCTGTGGCTGTTTCGAGCTTAATCCGAGCGAGTACCGAGCAAATCATCACCCGAGCTTACTGCCTTGAAATGAAGAACCGAGCTTGCAAACTTGGATGAACTTTGGCCTTGATCACGGGCCGAGTCAAAGCCGAGCTTGAGCTACAAAAGCTGACTTGATGCAGGTAGCGAAGAACCCTAGTTTTCCGAGCTTCTGCCGAGCCTCTGCCTTTGGCGGAATGCATACACAAAACAAAGATTCCGAGCCTCTGCAGAGCTTGTACCTTTACCTGAACGCTTGCGCTGATAAGTCTGACTTGTCTAACGCTAAGCACAAGCCGAGTCTGTTTATTTAACATCATCAAAAGCTCTTTGATTCTGCATTGTGAGTCTACAATCTCCCCCTTTTTGATGATGACAAATATTCTTTATCAGTTTGTTGCTTTTTGTGTTCGGACCCTGACTGTATGCTCGTAAGCTGATTGGACTTGGCACTAATTGGAATTTGCTCGAAAATACACCACATGTTGCACATGAAAATGCACTTATCAGACCTTTCTCCCCCTTCCACTTGTTGAAAGGATGTAAAAATGTGGAGCAGGAGCAGCTCGTCAAAAATGTGGAGCAAGAGCAGCACGTCAAACACTCCCCCTGAATTTATGCTCGCAAAATCTGAAACATCAAAAACAATCAACAAACACACCCTTTCTCCCCCTTTTGGCATGATCAAAAAGGAGCCAAAGATTAAGCACATTCGCCAAAAGAGAGAAATAAACACTAAAGAAAATATTAGCACCTTTCTCCCCCTTTTTGAAAAAAAAGAGATTAACATTTTTCGATACTACTTGTCAGTAATGTACCACTTGTTGATTAAAAAAAACTGTTCTCCCCCTTAAGATTTAAAAAGATAACCAAGGAAGAAAATTTTCATGATCATCGTTCTTCCCCTTTAACAGTGAAAGCAATGCTTCTCATCCGAGAAGTTAGAAGGTAAAGGTGAGAATGACGAATAACATAATATGAAAGTTCAAATATTAAAAACAGCACTCTTCTCCCTTTAGATAAAAAATTTAGAGGAAGGGAAGAAGTTTTGAAGGATGTGAAATTTCAGGAAATTTAAACAAATACACAATTGAACGTAAAGATCGAGACTATGAAGGTGATCAAACTTTATGATATACAGAAAACCAAGCTCATGCCGAGCACATGCTAAACTTATCCAGGATTCCGAGCTTGCGCTGAGCACACACTGGATTCGTCTAGAATGCCAAGCTCACGCCGAATTTTATAAAGAGTTTCCCTCGGCAAAGGTTTAGTAAACACATCGGCTAATTGATTTTCAGTACTAACAAATTCTATGACACAGTCACCTTTTTGAACATGATCTCGAAGAAAATGATGCCTAATTTCAATGTGTTTTGTTCGAGAGTGATACACTGGATTCTTAGTGAGATTGATTGCACTTGTATTGTCACATTTGATAGGAATATGATCTAAAATTAAGCCAAAATCTGATAACTGTTGTTTCATCCAAAGAATTTGAGCACAACAATTACCAGCAGCAATGTATTCGGCCTCAGCTGTTGACAAAGCAACGCAAGCTTGCTTTTTAGAAAACCACGACACAAGGGAACTGCCGAGCAAATGACAAGTTCCACTTGTGCTTTTTCGGTCAAGCTTGCACCCAGCAAAATCTGAGTCCGAATACCCAATCAAACTAAGATTGGCATCCCTAGGATACCACAGACCAGTGTTCACAGTTCCTTTTAAATATTTAAAAATTCGCTTAACCGCCGAAAGATGAGATTCTTTGGGATTAGCTTGAAAACGAGCACATAAACAAACACTGAACATAATATTTGGCCGAGACGCAGTCAAATATAGAAGGCTTCCTATCATGCCTCTATATTTGCTCACATCCACGGCTTTACCTGACTCATCCTTGCCGAGATAGCTGGATGTGCTCATGGGAGTGGCAGCTTCTTTGCAATTTTCTAAGCCAAATTTCTTGAGGAGTGCCTTGCAGTATTTTCCTTGATGCACAAAGGTTCCTTCATCAACTTTCTTTATTTGCAGCCCAAGGAAGAATGTGAGTTCTCCCATCATCGACATCTCGAATTCACCTTGCATTGATTCAGAGAACTTCTTGCAAAGAGACATGTTAGTAGCACCGAAAATTATATCATCAACATAGACTTGTACTAACAATATGTCCTTTTTGGATTTATAAATGAATAGAGTTGTGTCAACCTTCCCTCTCTCAAACCCTTGTTCGAGTAAAAATGAGCTCAAACGATCATACCAAGCTCTCGGAGCTTGTTTCAAACCGTAAAGAGCCTTTTTGAGTTTAAATACACGGTTTGGATATTCAAAATTTTCAAAGCCAGGAGGTTGTTTCACGTATACTTCTTCATTTATAAAGCCATTTAAGAAAGCACTCTTTACATCCATTTCATAAAGGGTGAAATTCATAATAGATGCAAAAGCAAGTAAAATTCGGATTGCTTCAAGCCTAGCAACTGGAGTGAAGGTTTCATCATAATTGATACCTTCCTCTTGGTTGTAGCCTTGAGCAACTAATCTTGCTTTGTTTCTTATAATTATGCCTAATTCATCTGTTTTATTTCTGAAAATCCATTTTAAGCCAATTATCGTATGATCATTGGGCCGAGGAACCAATTCCCAAACATCATTTCTGATGAATTGATTCAGTTCCTCTTGCATGGCAATCGCCCAATGTTCATCATCAATTGCTTGATCAATCGAATTAGGTTCAATTTGAGAAACAAAGGAAGCGAAATTGCAAAAGTTCTGAATAGAACGACGAGTTAAAACTCCCTTATTCAAGTCACCGAGCACATTCTCTATCGGATGGTCCTTGACTCTCTTCCAGGCTGGACTGAGCTCAAACTGCTCTGCTCGGCTTGGAATGAGTTCGGACTGACTATTTTGAATTTGGCTCGGACTGAATTCGGTTTGTTCCTTGTTTGTTTGGCTCGGAACAAGCTCGTCCTTCCGATCTTTGTCTTCAGCAGTTTCATCCTTTTGAGCTCTTCCAGTTGTTGTGCTAGGATCGAGTTCAGCCATATGATGATCCTCTCTATCTGCACCACTAACATTGTCTCTCCGAGGAGACTCATCAAATACCACATGCACGGACTCTTCCACAGTGGAGGTCCTTTTGTTAAAAACTCTAAATGCTTTACTATGAGTAGAATATCCCAAATATATTCCTTCATCGGCTTTAGAATCAAATTTGCCGAGATGCTCTTTTCCATTGTTTAAAATGAAGACTTTGCAGCCAAATGTATGGAAATGAGAAATCTTTGGTTTTCTACCCTTATAAAGTTCATATGGAGTTTTCTTTAAAATTGGTCTGATGAGGATGCAATTCATTACATAGCAAGTTGTGTTCACCGCATCGGCCCAGAAATAATGTGGTAAGTTGTATTCATTCAGCATGGTTCGGGCTAGTTCTTCTAGAACTCGGTTTTTCCGTTCCACAACTCCGTTATGTTCGGGAGTCCGAGGAGCAGAAAACTGATGTTCTATTCCAAACTTAGAACAAAACTTGTCAAATTTGTAGTTCTCGAACTCACCGCCATGGTCTGTTCGGATTACAACTACTTTTTGATTAGCTCGGTTTTGGAGTTGCTTGACAAGCTCTTTAAAAGTTTCAAAAGTTTCACCTTTTGATTTTAAAAATAAAGTCCATGTAAACCTGGAAAAGTCATCTACAATTACTAGGGCATAGAGATTGCCACCAAAGCTTTTGACTTGTGATGGTCCGAACAAATCCATGTGTAACATTTCCAACGGATGCGTTGTCGATACCATCAACTTAGATGGAAAATCGTTTTTCTTTTTGATCGGTTTGCACTTCTTGCATGAAGAGCAAACTCCCTCAATGTTAAAATTTAGCTTTGGTAAACCAATCACTAATTCTTTTGATTGTAGTTTCTTTAACTGGTTTACGTTTATATGAGTTGTCCTTCTATGCCATAACCATGTGTCACTTTCTTTGCTAACCATGCAAGTGCTTACCAAAGAGGTGATTTCATTCAAATCAACCAAATAAGTATTGTTAAATCGTTTTCCAACAAATTTGACAGAGTTGTCCTCGTCACTTTTAATAATGCAATGGGTAGAGGTAAAAACAACATGGTTACCAATATCACAAAGTTGGCTAATACTTAATAGATTGTGTTCTAGCCCTTATACAAGTAAAACATTATTGATAACCAAGTTGGCAGAGTTACTGACTTTACCTTCACCCAATATTTTACCTCGGTTGTTATCACCATAAGTGACGTAGCCCTTATCTGAATGTGAAAGTTCAATGAATAGAGTTTTGTCCCCCGTCATGTGCTTCGAGCATCCACTGTCAAGGTACCATCTGCTCTCTTTTGCTCGGAAGCACACCTGCATCACCAAAACATTACTTCTTTGATTCGGGTACCCAAATTGTTTTGGGTCCCTGGGGGTTAGCAGTTGGATCTTTATTTTTGACTACCCAAACAAAGTTGCCCTTGGTTACACCGTGACGTCGGATTTTACATTCATTGGGTGTATGACCATGAAGGCCACGGTAGGAGCAGCTCGGCCGTTTTGAGTTATTAAAGTTTGAGACATAGCCGAGTTTCCTTATTGCTTTCTTCTTGGTCTGAATGTAGCCGAGGCCAGTTTTGTTCGAGTAGTTCCTGTGTTCGGCTAAAAGCCGATCAAACAAGCCATCACTCTTGATGACAGTTGCACTTTTAAATTTTAGGTCAGAAATTTCCTTTTCATATTTAGTGCAGCAGTCAAGATTTTCATTTTTCAACTGAGTGATAGTGTTTTCTAATCACTCATTTCTGCTTTTCAGAATTTCAATTGAATTTTCCAAATCAAGAACTTGCTCTTTGTATTTTGAAAGACTGAGTTTCAACTTAATGAAATTTTTAGCAAGCTTCTTGAATTCGGTTTGCATTTCAAGATAAGTAGAATACAATTCATCAGAGTCATTAAATTCAGATTCAGAGTCAGAGTCAGATGTAGAGGTTACCTCGGTGTTTTTATGTTCGGACATTGTTCGGCTGGCTGAGGTTTCCTCGCTTTGTTTGCCCATTAAGCATTTGAAAATTGATCTTTGATTAATTTTGTCAAAAGTCGAGCTCGATGAGTCTTCTTGATCGGAATATCTGAGACTCGAACAAGCTTCCTCATCTTCACACTCCGAGCAAGAGTCATATACAGGGAGATCATTTTCATCTATTTTGAGTGATGAGCTTGATACTTCCTTTTCACGGTTCGAGCACCATTCTTGCTCGGGGCTCGTTTGGCTCGGGCTTCTGAACACAGTTTCCTTTCCAATTAAGAACAGAATTGCTTTTTCTTCTTCATCGCCTGAGCTGGAGCTTGAGCTGGTATTGTTGTTGGGTGCATCCCATACTATGTAAGCTCTCTTCTTCTTGTGGTCTTTGTTCTTCTTTATTTCTTCACCACTTTGCTTTTGTAATCTTGGACAGAAAGTTCTAATGTGACCTGCTTCTCCACATTCGTGGCATCTAACTCGGTCTTTTGAACTTGAGCCTTTGTGGTGAGTGCTTCTGGTATCTCTTGCTCTGTTTGTGAAATTCTTTTTGCCTTTAAAAAATTTGTTGAACTTCCTGACCATGAGACCAAAGTCTTCCTCATCCATGTTCGAGCTGGACTCATCTTCAGAGGATTCTTTGGTTGCCTTTATAGCGGCTTTGAGGGAAATTCCCTTCTTCTTCTTATCAGATTCTTCATGCATGGTCAGTCTGCCGAGCTCCATCTCATGCTCTTGCAGCTTGCCGAACAAAGTGGCTATACTCATTGTGTCCAAGTCTTTAGCTTCCATGATGGCAGTGACCTTCGGCTGCCATTCTCTGCTAAGACATCTAAGCACTTTGTTAGTTATCTCGGGATTTTGAAAAGTTTTGCCGAGAGCATTAAGATGGTTTATGATATGAGTAAACCGTTTCTGCAAATCATTTATATTTTCATTTGGCAGCATTCGGAATAACTCATATTCATGCATCAGAGTATTTAATCTTGCTCGTCTGACCTCACTTGTCCCTTCATGAGTAAGTTGCAGAATGTCCCACATTTCTTTAGCAGATTTGCAACTTGACACTCGAAAGAATTCATCGTAGGACAAAGCTGAGGTGATGATGTTTTTGGCTTTTAAATCGAAAGATACTTTTCTTTTGTCATCATCATCCCAACTTTCCCACGGGATTTCTACAACTTCATCATTAATTTTTCTTTTAGGGACAAATGGCCCATTTTCAATAGATTTCCAAATTTCCATATCTATGGCTTCAATGAAAATTTTCATTCGAGCTTTCCAATAAGCATAACCCTCACCATTGAATAGTGGTGGTCTGTTTATGGAAGAGCCTTCACCTCCGAAGGGATTGTTAGTAGCCATTCGGTTTCCTCAAGGATCTTTTCGAAAAAGTTTTTACACTCGATCTTTCGACCGAGCTCTGATACCACTTGTTGGAAACCAACAAGAGGCCTAACAATTGAGTAGAGGGGGTGAATAGGAGATTGAAGCTAATAAGGCAATTTTTCGATTTATTGAAAATTAAACTGATGTTGTTCGGTTTTAAAAGAAAACCCGAGCTTCTTTCCGAGCAAACAAGGTTAAATGATTAACCAATCAGATGAACAAAATGGTTAATCAGTTAACGGAGCTGCTTCAAGGTAGAGCTGGTTTTTGACTTAAGTTCGAAGAACAACACTCAAAGAGCCGAGCTAAGAAGAATAACAGTTCGAACTTAGATAAATGAAGATTAGCGAAATTAACGTTACGCTTGGCAGCAACAGATAAGCAGTAAAGAAAGAACACCAGAGATTTATCCTGGTTCACTCTCACCCTGAGAGCTAGTCCAGTCCCCTCTGAAAACCTTTCAGAGAGCTTTCACTAAAAATCGATTTTCTGGGTTACAAAGGATTTACAAGAGCCTACCCCTCTAGACCTATCCAGTCAAACGAGTGTACCAAACTCGTGACAAACTACCCACAACAAATCGACGACCAAAGAACCTCTTTGGAACCTTTACAAATCGAAGCTTTCTCGATCAGAGACCATCTTCTCACAACAGCAAATACAACGAAGAAGAAGATGAAAGTGTATGGCTCCAATTCGAAACACTCTTCGAATATGATGAAAGATTGAATAACAAGAGTGAGTCAATTCTAGAAGGATTTCATAGAGAAGAACTGATTTGAACTTAAAGTTAAGATTTGAAAGTTTTAACTCTCTAAGTTCGTATGAAAATCAAATGTTCTTCTTCTCTGTGAGTTTTTGATTTCTGCTCTGTTTGAAGTAAAAAAAATTAAAGTTTAAGTTCTGAGAAAAATCGTTGTAAAAGAATCAATCATCATCATGTGTGCTAACGTTGAAAATCTCCTCCTTTATAGTCTCCTCTTTTCTGCAGAGAAAGAGAAAAAGAGAGCTGTACGGAGATGGGGTTTCCAACGGTAACATTTAGACAGCAGAGCAGTGATGGTGACAGTTCACCAACCTTGATTTAACTCATTTTGAATTTCAAACTTGTCAGAGCATAGGAGCTAAACCTAGTACTTCTACCCAGACTCAACGGTAATAAAAAGTACGGGACAGTTGAGCAGAGTCCGAAGGTTGAAGACGATGCATTGTTGAAGACGATGAACAGAGATTGCCGAGCTTTTGGCTTTGTTCGAGCTTGGTGTTTCTGAGCTTGATCTAAGCTTCGGCAAATAGTCAAGTTTAGAACGATCAACCTGAGCTTATTTACCCTATCAGATGTTGTGACTATTTCGAGCTTAATCCGAGCGAGTACCGAGCAAATCATCACCCGAGCTTACTGCCTTGAAATGAAGAACCGAGCTTGCAAACTTGGATGAACTTTGGCCTTGATCACGGGCCGAGTCAAAGCCGATCTTGAGCTACAAAAGCTGACTTGATGCAGGTAGCGAAGAACCCTAGTTTTCCGAGCTTCTGTCGAGCCTCTGCCTTTGGCGGAACGCATACGCAAAACAAAGATTCTGAGCCTCTGTAGAGCTTGTACCTTTAGCTGAACGCTTGCGCTGATAAGTCTGACTTGTCTAACTCTAAGCACAAGCCGAGTCTGTTTATTTGACATCATCAAAAGCTCTTTGATTCTGCATTGTGAGTCTACACATCAAATCAACATGTAAGGTAAAAGAATTCAACTTTAATTTTAAGCAAACTTAGATCATATTTTTATTCATGGAGAAGTCACACAAACACAATATAGATCTTCATTTTAAACAAACAAAATTCCACATGCAAGACTAGAAGTTCTCAAAGCAAGTTCAAAGCATAAATTCATTTATCAAATCATTGCTTAAAAACATCATAGCTCACTGTTTTGTCAAAGAATTCAACATGCAAAGCCAAATAATTTTAGTAAACTTAGATCATGTATTGATTTGTCAAATAAAAACATAAATACACATAGATAATAATTTAGAACAAGAAAAACATAAATGCAAAAAGGATCTATGTTAAGCTTTACAAATTTTAAACAAAATTCTAGACCTTTAGGTTTGAGTTAGAAAAACATTTAGATCTAACAAGAACACATAAACCGAACATAAAGTCACAAATATTACAAATAAGGTTTAGTCCATAAAAGTCCAAGATCAAGAAAGAATAACACATAATTTCACTTCACAAATCATAAGAATAAACATGCATGAAGAAATAGAAAAGAGATCTACAACTAAAATGGGAAAAAGCTAAACTATTACATTTCTTTTCTAGGTTCTTCGAGTATTCCTACCAAGAAAGGGTTGGTTCCTCAAGCTCCTAACACTTAAGTCTTCAAAGGGTTGCTCTAGATCTAAGTTGAAACCTCCTTCTTCTTTCCTCTACCTCACGGCCTCCTCTCTTTCTTTCTTTCTCTATTTCTCTCTAAAGGTTTGATGAGTCCTTTAGAGTAGTGTTTGTGTTTGGAAGGGTGGAAATGAAAATGGGTGAAGGGAAATGGATCAAGGCCATATACACATATAAGCCACGAGTTCTCCCTCTTTTGCCCTTGGTTCAATTCGGCCAACACACAATTAAGGGAGGGGCGGTTTGGTCCTTATAATTTTGCATGGCTAGATGTCTCCAAAGTCAAGGGGACAAGGAGAAGTGGTCTAGGTCTTAGGGATCAATTAGGTTGAATGGGTAATTGGCTTCCTAGTTAGGGTTTTTGCCACTTAGTTTGGTTTGGTTACAACTTAGTTGGTTTGGGTTTCTTACTCCCTAAGGACACACACACACATGGCATATACACACACAATCTACATGCACATACACAAACGTGTAGCACATACACATGCACACACCAAAACCGTGGCACACTCACACACACACACACATGGCTTCTATTTTTATTTTCTAATCACCTTTACCTAAAATCCTTAAGTCATACAACAATGCCATATAATTTATGAAATCACATTTTCATAGTCATTCCCACGCATCACACATACTTTAGGCATACATTGGATCAAGCACACAACATATAAAAATTCATGACATAATGCACATTTTAAATCAAGCACATATCACACAAAATTTCATACCAAGATATCACTACAAAACACATTTTCTTAAAATAAATTTTCATAAATCAATCCAGAAAAAATCTAAAAATTTCATTTCCAATAAAAGTCACAATTTAGAAAAATCATTTTCCATCTTAACCCAACTACTTACGTTTCTTCCATAGAAATCAGCACTTTATTTCTTTCTTATGAAAAATACTTTTCCTGAAAACATGATTTCAAGGTTTCGTTCGTCAAAAACTGTTTACGCACGTATGGGAAAAATGCGGGGTGTTACACCAACCACCTCAAATCACTCTCTCAACCACCTTTACCCTTCTCCTTACCCTTCAACCTTCCCTCACCATTGCAAACCCTTGGTTCAACACGGTTCAACTAGTGTGCAACACGGTTCACCAGGCTTTGTTTGGTTCAACAAGGTTTCTGGTTCAGTGGTTCACAGGTTTAGGGTGCTTCGGTTCAGCAGTGGTTCATAGTCGGTTCAGTGGATTCGTTCAGTCTCTCTCTCCGATTCAAGTTGGTCTGTGATTCCTTCTCCTCTCTAGGCTCTGCTATGCTACTCCTTGATATATTGGTCTTGGCTACTAAATCCTAGTTGATTTGTTGAGTAATTGGGTTTAGTAGTGCATGTTATTGTGGTAGTAGCTTTGTCATTGCATCTGTGATCTCGGAATATTCAGTTGTTGCAATCTGCATATCTGGGCAGTGTAGTTTTGATCAAGGTTGTGCTAGTAATTGTTTGTTTTTGATCTGAGTACATGGCTAGTATAAGAACAAAAAGAAGGGCTCAAATTGTTGTTTCTGAGGATGATGAGCCATCTCCACCCGTTACTCGTGCTCCTAGACCATCACGTTCTAGACAGACTGAGGCTGGTCCATCTGCTCCTGGACCATCTGTTGTGCCTCAACCAGTAGCTCTTGAAAATTACAATCGTTGGTTCTCCAGTGCTGCTCAGATTGTTGATTTTAAGAAATACTTTGCAGCGTGTACTGTTATCTCTCCTAGATTTTTGGATGCTAAAACATTTGATGACGAAGACTGCAATTTGCCTGTCGTGATGCTTCTAAAAGAAAAGGAATTATCTGAATTTAGCACCATCGGCCGAGGAATTCAATAAGAAAGATGCAAAAGAAGAGTTCATTGATCCAAACATCCCAACTGGTAAGGCTATGACTTATGGAAACTTGAAGTTTGTGTACCGAGTGCTGCATTTCATTCTCAACCGTTACTTGATTCCACGACAAGGAAACTACTTCAGGGTTTTGGACACAGATTATATCATTCTCTGGGCTTGGTTTCACAACAAACTCATTAATTGGGGTTGGTATGTATTGAATCACTTGGCTAAAACCGCCAGCAAAGTGCGTCGCTCAATCGACCGTGACATGAAATTGAAAACAACTCGCCTTCCCTATGCCACTTTGATCACCCATATTCTTAAGCGTTTCCGAGTCTCGTTGAATGGAGAGTCGAGGACTGATCCTAATGCTGATATGCGTATGGACACCAACTTTCTTGGAAACATGGGCTGGAACAATATGGAAGGAAGAGGTTGGGTTCCAAAGACTATGCGCCGAGAGCGAAAATCAGCTCATGGCAATGACCCTGAAGAGGAAGAAGATCAAGAACAAGCACCGGCACATGATCCTGATCTCCCACCGTTGCAAGCTATTCTGCCACCGGACCACATTCCTCCATACATGCAGAGTTTTATGGTTGATGTTAGGGGTTACATGCGAAGATCTGATGACCACATGCACTCAGTTGATTCTAGTCTCGCTCAGCTTACCTCCGATATGCAGCAAATGAATGTGAACATGGAAGCTATGCAGCGGGATATCTATGACTTGAGACATCAGCATCGGGAACCCTTCACTTGTGGTTTTTAGCTTGTGGCACCTCACCCTGACTCTACCTAATTTTTCTTTATTGCTATTTGGATTTTATCATATTTATGCTATTATCTCTAACCCCCAAGGATTATATTTGCTGAATTGTATATGTTTCTGTTTTGGTTTTGCTATTTCCGGTATAACTCAGGATATTTTGTGGTTGTTTTGGTTATAACTCATGACATTGGTTATTTTGGTTATTCGTTGTTTATGTCATGTGTTGGTCTTATATTTGTTATAACACCTTTTTGATGAAGTCAAAAGGGGGAGAGAAAAATAGTGCAAAACAGGTTCATGAATTCAGGGGGAGAGATTAGCAAAGGCTGATCATTTTGTTCAGGGGGAGCTGAATGCTCTTTATGCATTCAAAGCATGATAATGCTTATATCTGAATGCTCTTTATGCGTTCAAAGCATGATAATGCTTATGATATTATTAACTTGTCATATTATATCGTGTACTAACCTCTGTTTTGAAGGAAGTGTTTGTCATCATCAAAAAGGGGAGTGTTGAAGTGCATGTTTCCCCATGATGATGTTTTGATGATGACAACACAATATAATAACATGTGTTTGAACAGGTTCAGGTACATTGATGATGCAAGGAGTTTATTCTCTATTGAAGAATCTAGTCTTTTAGGGCTTAGCAGTTATGTAAAGCGATAATTAGTCTAAGGCACTCAATTTTTTTTAAATATTGGTAAGATAAGATGATGATGCTTTTTCATGAGAAAACTATAAGAAGATTTTTAAACTTAGCTCCTGGAAAAGTATTTTGCGAAAACCCTTTTATGAAAACCTTTGTTTAGAAACTTTTTTATGAAAATCTAATTTTATTCTGGCGTAATCGATTACCCTTCAGGAATAATCGATTATCTTCTGTAACATTTGTAACCAGAGAGTATGTAATGGATTACTTCCTTGGACTGGTCATCTAAGTGTAAGTAATTGATTACTTGAAGATAATAATCGATTATACTTAATGTTGCAACATTTTTAGCAATCAGTATGTAAGTAATCGATTAATCTGACCAAAGTAATCGATTACTGATGCTGCAACTTTTGAAAATCTTTACCAGAGAGCAGGTAATCGATTACCCTTTCCCAAAGTAATCGATTACTCAAATTCAATTTTTGAAAAACGTGCTGAAATCAATTTGATTCTCAGAATGATTTATTTCATTTTCTGGGTGATCCCGTTTTCTGATTTAGGCACTCTTCTTCTACATTTTGAATTGGCACACTCTCTCACACATCAACACTCTTATTCTTCTTCTCCTACACTTCACTTTTGAAAATCATTTTTTTGAGAAGAAAATAATCATCATCATCATCTTCTATCTTTTCTTAAAATTATAAGAACTTTGAGTGTGCTTTAGTCTAATTCTTGCTATAGGACTTCATTGTTGTATCCGCTCTATCTAGAGAGCATCATTGTTAGTTGCATAAATTTTTCGTGCAAACAATTTCTTTGTAAGGGGAGTGTTACCCTTAGTGATTAGGGAGTGTTATCCCTTAGGTTGAATGTGTGTCACGTTCTTAGGGCGAGAACCCTTGTGTTGGGTAGTGCTAGACGAATGGTGGGTCACCTAGTAGTTAGGCTATCTGTAAAATCTAGGAAGGGTCTTCCTAGTTGCTTTTGAGGTCCCTAGAGAAAGGAGGTTCCTAGTAGCTTGCGGGGCGCTCTGGTTGTACTCGGGGACGTGGTGCGTCTTTGGTGATTATTAGTGAAAAACTCAAGTGGGTCGCTTGAGGACTGGATGTAGGTTGTTTTGCCGAACCAGGATAAAATCCCCAGTGCATAATTTTCTATCCCTTATCTTTTTTACGTTTTGCATTTTTAAATTTGTGTTAATCATATTTTCGCGAATAAACTTATTTTCACGCTTTAAATTATTTAGTGCGAGTATTGTGTTTTCATGGTGTTATTTATTCAATCTCGCGAGTAATAAGTTTTCAATACTAATATAAATATTCTTATTTATTTGTGCTTAAAAACGTTTTCATTCGTTCTTTAAGTCTTCCGCTTCGTTAAATCTCTTTAATCTTTTTAAGAACGTTTGAATCAATCGTTTTTCAATGTTTTTATAGACACCTAATTCACCCCCCCCCCCCCCTCTTGGGTGACAACTGCCAATCCTATCAATAATTCTACAGGTGTTACCCTAGCTTAGGTTTGGGTTTCTAGTGTGCTCATAATGAGTACTACGAATGGGTGTTAGATTAGGATATTGAACCGTAGGATAGTGGATATAGATTACTATTAGAGAACAAAGTGAATAAAAAGAACTCATTAGATTAACTGTGAATATGTGTATGTTTGATAAGCATGAGCTTATGTTGAAATTGTGATAACTGTTTTATACATGTTTGCTAATGATTGAGTAATATGTGTACCGATCATAGGTGGCCGAGTTTGAGAGATGGTTTAAAATGCTAGGGAATAGATTAAATGAGGAATAATAACTAGAGGATAGAGACTATAACAAGAGGGCAAGTGGAGTGGTAAAAGGATAAGTGGAGAATAATGGTTGTGTGAGACGAGTCAAGTAAGACACAGTTGATGTGTTCCTGTGTAGTTGTAAGTCGTGCATCATGGGATGATGTACGCAGTAATGACTCACACAGGATAAGTGGAGAATAATGGTTGTGTGAGACGGGTCAAGTAAAACACAATTGATGTGTTCCTGTTCAATGATCGCGTAAGACACAGATGATGTGTTCCTGAGCAGCTGTAAGCCGTGCATCATGAGATGATGTACGCAGTAATGACTCACCCAAGATTCCTATTAATGGAATCAGTTAGGATGTGCTTCTGCTCATGTAAGATGTGTGGGGTGGCGTATGCCATGATCGTGTAAGACACAATTGATGTGTTCCTGTGCAGCTGCAAGCCGTGCATCATGGGATGATGTACGCTATGATGGACACTCCCTAATTCCAATGATGTGTAAGACGTGCACGGGGTGCATGCTTGTCATACACGGGGTGTACGCTTCTCTAATAGGTATGAAAAGTGTGAATAGAAAGGGAAAAGAGGAAAGTGGGCAAAGTAAAGAGAATGTGAGACATGATAAAAGGATACAAGTGAGAATAAAATGGAAAAGGGAATAGGCAAGGAAAGGTAGAAGGCAAGAGAATAGAAAAGGATAGGAAAGAATTGAATAAATGATGATGACTGTGTATGATGCATGTTTTGGATTGGATAATGTAATTATGTGAATATGTGAATAACTGTGTTTGACTTTGTATCTCTTTTTATGTCATATTAGAAACTGCTTCCCTAAGTTTTGTGTAATGCTCACCTCCTTACCATTTTTTTACAGGTACTGAGTTTGAGCATGCACATTCCTCGGCCGAGCAGGAGTACTCTCCCTGTAAGGGAGAGTAAGTCTTATTAGTTAGGACATGTGTCTTGTCCCGAGTCTTGTTGATAGAGATGATGTGACTTTTGGATATTTGTATAAAAATGAAAATGATATTTTTGGGAAATCTAAACAAATACACAACCTATTAATAGTGCTTCTATCTCTGAGGTTAAATATACTGATGATGTTACGTGTGCATAGTGATGCACTAAGTTATGTTATATGCTGATTGTAGCCCTGTTGGCTTCTGGTTATTATTTAATGAATGCTTGATCAGGTTGCAGGAAAACTAATTTTTGGGAAAGTTGGAAAAACAAAGGAAATTCTGTCCGATTTGACAGAGATTTTTATAAGTTAATGAGTTTTAAAAAGAAAATTTTAAGCTCGCTATTTTAATATGGGTTATTAAGGGTAATTATAATTAGGGTGTTACACTTTTTCCTCGTAAATGCTACTAAAAGTTTTGGATTATTTTAAAAACTAAATTATACTATTTTAATAAATCATTGAATAATATTTGCCGAAAGAATATACTATTTACGAACAAAAATAATTTTATTAAATCTTTGAGTAATAAACCATTACACCATCCAGACTCATTTATAAGCAAAAAAAAGACACTCAACTAATGATCTTAAATATAAGCAAAAATTAACTAATTTTCTATTCTCAATACAGTCATTCCTAAAATATCCTCATAATGTGGTTGAATCATTTAATTTTTGTTTCATTCCCAATGTAAATTTACTAAAATAGTCTATTTTTTTATGAATTTAAGAAAATTAAATACATTCAACTAATTTCCTTAATATGTATGAAGTTAGTTATTTTTGCTTAAAAATGAGACTGGAGGGAGTACAATAATACTGAATTCAAAATGGAAAAAAAGTGTTATCAATTGCTATTTAAACAAAATCTAAACAATGTGGTATATATCATTCTAATATTGTAGCAACTTCTACTAATCCCATATACACGCTCACTTCAAATGTGCTTTCAAACTCTTAGACTTGGACACCGTACTATCGCACATGCATTTCTTCTACAAGTCTGCCTATAAAATCATAAACAAATACTCACCAAAACATACATATAAATAAGGGGTGTTAACCCATGAAGTAGAGGTGGCAATTCGTGCTACTCGGCCGTGCTCGTATCCGCCCGGTTCGGGTTCGGGTGTGACACCCTCACTAAGATCGGCAGCCGTCACCCAAGAGGGGTGGTGAATTGAGTTTTTATAAAATCATTGGAAAATATTCGATTTAAATCGTTTTCAATAAAATAAATATAATTTGCAGCAAAAGACTATTAAAAACGATGAAAACGATTATGCACAAGCAGAAGCAAATAATAATAACAATGATTATTATTACGCGCGAAGATAAACAACAATATAATAATGAAAAGTCTAACGCACGTTGATTAATTTAAAATAATTAAATTAATATAACTAATATTTACGTTGCGGAGAAGAGATAATTAACACAATAATAAAATACGCAACAGTAAATAAAAGAGATAAGGGATAGAGAGATTTCACCAGGATTTTTATACTGGTTCAGCCTTTACAGCGAAAGACCTTCGTCCAGTCCCCAAGCGACCCGCTTGAGAATTTTATAACTTTGAATTGAGTCGCACCCAATTACAACCAAGAGCGCCCCACATACTACTAGGAACCTTCGTTCGCTAGGGACCTCAAATAATCACACAAGGGTTCCTCACCCTAAGAACGTGCCACACGTCCAACTAGGAGTTCCACTCCCTACAACTATGGTTGAATATGATGACTTTGTGAGTGATACAATTGATGTGTTCTTAATAACACGGATACAACAAGTAATGCTCTAATGATAATGAAGAACATTAATTCACAAGAACAAAGGCCAATAGAAGAATGTATCAACAATGAAGAATATGTTCTTGGAGAAGAAGAAGAAGAAGAAGAAGAACATGATGATTTTCTCAGATTATAAAAAATGTAGAAAAATAGGATTAGCTTAAAATAGATTTAAGAAAACAAATAAATAAAGATTATTTTTGAAATCAACAATAACTAAAAGATTTTAGAAATAAAATAGAATAGATTTTAAATCAGATTTAAAATCAAAACCAAATAAAAAAGATTTAGAAAATAAATCCAAGATTTGATTCTTGAAACAAATAAGGAATGACTTAAAAATTTATTTTATAAAAAATCCAAACTTTTTAGGGTTGCTCTCCTCTCCTCTCTCCCGGTGACCTAGGGTTCTATTGGATTCTCAGGCCACCGTGCGGCCGTCATGGCCAAGAAGAGGGGGCAGCCTCCAAAATCTCCTTCAACACCTTCTACTTCAATTGCGACGGCGCATGGAAAACAATCACAGGTTTTTGATTTGTCTCAATTGGATGAAGAAGATCTGGAAACAATCGATGCCTTAACTCCCACGCAACTGAAATCCTTGGTGAATGGCATTGAGATGATTCAAGCCAGAGTAGAAACGCAAGAGATACCTGCAAAGCAAACAGATCAAAAAGAGGATCAGCAGAAAGAAAGTATGGAAAGTGACAATCCTAAAATTTCAGAACCATCAGTATCAGTGACAACTCCTAAAATTCCAAATGTTTGGGAGAATTTTGATATCTCTAAACTAAGGAATGCAGGCGGGAAACTAATTTTTCACAAACCAGAACTGAAGGATGCTATCTCAATTGGGAAGATAAATCTAAGTGATGTAGAAGAAGAGGTGAAATACTGGCAAAATTCCATTGTTTGCTATGTGTTGGGTGCAAACCCACCTTAACCTATTTTAAGCGGATTCATCAAAAAGGCTTGGGGACAATATGGGATTGACAAGATATTGATGAACACTGATGGTACTCTAATTGTTAGATTCAATTCTCTATAAGGAAGGAATAATGTTCTAGAGATTGGAGTCTTTCATTTTGATAAGATGCCATTAATTATAGCCCCCTGGACTGGAAGGCCAGTTACAAAGAGTTTCCTTGATAGGATTCCTGTTTGGGTCCAACTGCCTAATCTTAATCTAAAGTTCTGGGGCCCTTCTGCTTTAGGGAAGATATCAAGCTTGGTGGGTACACCCATTATGGCAGATAAGGTCACTGAAGAAAAGAACAGAATAAGCTATGCTAGGGTGTCAATTGAGGTGAACCCAGCAATACTACCTGAAGAAGTTCATTTTGAGGATGAGAAAGGGAATTTGATATCTCAAAAGGTGACATACGAGTGGAAGCCAACCTTATGCTCTAAGTGTTCGTGCTATGGACATGATGCAAAAATGTGTAAAAAGGGAGTTAAGCAACAGTGGGTTGTAAAAAATAAGCCCACTCAGGAAGATATGCAAAAGCTTGATGATGCTTTGCGGTTGAAGGACAACATTGATAATGGTATTATCCCTGAGGAAAATGCTGAGACAGGTCTAGCTGCTGTTGATTCAGTTATTAAGGACCTAACCATAAGCAAGCAAGCAGTAGACAGAGGGAAGCAAAAAGAGGTGGATAATGAAGGCTGGACTACAGTGACTACAAGAAGCAAAGTTCAACAAAGAATACAAGAGGTACAAAGAGGTGAACCCTCTAACCCTCCACATGGATAAGATTGAAGTGTGGAATATTCGAGGTTTGAAACATCCTCGAAAGCAAAAACAGGTTCAAGAGTTGTACAAGAAGAATAAAGTAGGTCTTTTTCCAATTTTAGAAAATAAATTAAGGAGTAATTCTTTTCAGCAAGTTTATAATAATATTGCTTATGGTTGAGGCTCTTTTAATAACTTAGATGTCTTCTCTATAGGGAGAATATGGGTTATGTGGAGAAATTTTTTTTATGATGTTCATGTAGTGGCTAGATCCCCTCAATATGTCGACTGTTATGTAACAGTGATTATGAATCCGACCAGATCGTGGTCGGTGTTCGTAACTGAGTGCCAACTAGTAGGCGTACGATCAAATAGATCAGACTGGAGTTATAGGGACTGTGTTAGTATCTCGGTGCTCGGGTTCTTGGGAGCACCCTCTCGGAATAAGATAGGTAAAACGAAATGCTTGGCGTGTGGAGACTGAGATATCTTGTCGTCGGTGCAAGATCGGTTTAACCTCACCAATGAGAGGCTAGGCACGTAGAGGCTGAGATGCCTTGACGTCGATGCGAGGTCAGTTCTCATGAGTTGGGTACTAGCTATTCGGTTCTCGTGAACTCATGGCTATAGGTCCGGTTCTCATGAGCTCAGTGAGACAGATGAGCTCAGTGATAGATGAGCTCGGTGTTACTGATGAGCTCGGTGAGATATATGATCTCGGTGGGATAGATGAGCTCGGTTGTAGATGAGCTCGGTGATAACTGTTTAACCCTCACGAGCTCGGTCCTCATGAACTCGGTACGGTTATTTGAGCTCATCCCAAGTTTACGGGGTAACCTAACAGTGTGATGTTCGCTGCTCGGCTTACTTCAGTTAAGGTGGATCCGCGACCCTGAACGTCGCTCGTTGGTCAGTCCACAGTCCTCTAAATAAGAGAAGACTGGTGACTGCTTAGATCAGCTGACATGAGACGACTCGTTGTGGTCGCTTGATTACTGACGAGGGGTGTTAGTCAGAATGAGGTCGGCTTATGACTCTGACCCTCGCTTTTTGTCGGCTAAGATGGAATTTGCTCGGACCTAAACTCGCTTGTTCTTTGCTAAGGCTTAGCTACCTCACAGAATGATTGTAATTGATTAACACCCCACAATAATCGATTACATTAACAAATTGTTACGTATTGATGGCTTGTAACTCCATGGCATACTCCTCAACTCCTACATACACTTTTGGCCATGATTACTTCACTACATCCCAGCTTACTCTTCTGATTTTCATTAGCTTAACTTAGACTTTTCCTAATTAAGCTTGGATTTAGAAATCGGGATGTTACAAAAAGTGCTACTGAAATTGCTGAACATTTAGTAGTATTTAGGAAATTGCTCAACATTTAGGAGGAAAAAACACTGCTGAAACTCCTAACTTTCATTAGCATTTTATAAAAAGTGCTACTAATTCTATTATTTTTAGTTGCATTTTGTTTTTCATTTTTCATTATAATTGTTTGAGTCATCTACTATTGATATTGATACTTTTTATTACACTTTCATATGTAGTGCTTAAAAGTACTACATAATATGAAAAATAAACATTACAAAAATGCTTTTCTGTTGTAGCGTTAAAAAAAAACTATTAGTTTAAACAGATGAGGCTTAGTCTTTCTTAAAAATATATATAACCTTACAGGTCAAATTATATAATTTAATTATATAATTAGTGTATATATGTATTTATTTATTTTTTTATGTATTAAAATTTATCTGTATATTCAAATGCAGATTTGTTCGCCCACTCTTAGCCTATTTAAGGACTTTAAAACATGATAAGCTTATACATCATCTTGTAACATAGTTTTTAATTAAGATTATATATTTCAATTTTTGAGACCTATTAAATATATGTTCGTTGTCTTGTTTTTGAAGCCTCGTGTAATATAGGTTTCTCATACTGATAACCTATTTAAAAGTATTATTATATTCTAAAAAAAAAGTTTTATTATATAATAAATTTTTTAATAAACTAATAAATTTTGATATAGGCCAAACTTATTCAAAAAAAATTGTAACAAATAAATATGTCAAATTAATATAGGTCAAGAATAGTGTGCCCTAGGGAAGTTTAAGATTTTGTTTTCCTGAGTGTGGGAATAGATTAGTTTTCCGAGGAATGAACCCCAATAGACTAGTAAGACTTAGCGTAAGAAGAAGCCTCGTCAGTAGTAGAGTAGTTCTGTTCTTGAGATTCACCGAGTTGCGTTCTAAGTGGGGGAGCAATCCCCAACAGTAATAACTCTTCCATTGCCTAGGATAAGATTCATCTTGTGATTAGAGCATATAGCTCTATTGTCTCCTATGGTTCTTTGAACCTAGTTGAATTTCGGGGACGAAATTCCTTTAAGTATGGGAGATTGTAACATCCCCGATTTTTCCCCAATTATTAGATGCCTTAATTAATAGGATTTGATAAGAGTAGAGTTATTCCAAGCCTTTGAATATTTTTAGAATGTGTTTAGAATATAGAAATTGGTAAGGGTAGGTTTGAAGAAGTAGAATTAGTTTAGAAGTGAGTTTTAGAAGTGTGATTAATAGTTAAAGAGCATAGGATCTTAGGAAATTAGGAATTTAATATCCATAGCTCCAAACCCAAATTCCACCGTTGGATATGAAGACAAGTGTCTTGGGAAGTTTGCCTCAAAATTTGAGCAAGATCCGACGGTTAGCAAAGAAGTTAGAGTTATTCGAAGTTATAGGGATTTAGTGGACTGATCAGATTACTCGAGTAGTGGGCAGATTAATCGATTAGATTTTATTGCCCTTTCGGCATTAATCGAGTAATGGCCTCGTTAATCGATTAATGGGGTCGAACTTATCGAGTAAGTTTATAGCACCTTGCGGCATTACTCGAGTAAGGCACAGGCTAATCGAATAACCCATGTTATATCAGTTAGAAAACACGTTGAATTGGGCATTTTTCTCATTTCCTTCTCTCTCTTCTCTCACGACTTTCTCTCCCTTCTCTCCTAGGGTTCTTCAATTTTCCCCAAATCCACACCAAATGAAATGAAATTAACACCCCAAATCACTCATCCATCAATCCCTAATGAATTTCCCTCTCCCAAAATCTCAATTTCTCCTCTTTTCACAAAATCCCCAAATTCCCAACTCAAACCCTAACTTCTCTAATTCTTCTCTTTGGGTGAGGCAATCTTCAAGGGAGCTTAGGAAAGTGTTAAGGAGCATGGAATTGGGGACTAGAAGCTAGCTTGGAGCTTGGTGGTGGAGCACCAACTCAATCCCAAATTTCTCCTCTTCTCTCCAAGAGGTAAGGGGGGTACTTTGGTTATAATTAGGGGAGGGACTTAGTGATAGTCATAAATGCATAAGTAGATATATTGTATATGTGTATGCTTGATTTGTATGATGATATTGTATGTTTGAAAATAAGAGTGTGTATAATGAACTTAGGGTGTTTAGTAATTGATTATTAGGTTGTTGTTGAATTAAATGATAAAGTGAATGATATTAATTATGATTATTGTTGTGGTATAATTGAGGTGTTTTGCGAATGAATTATAAGCGTAGGTACATTATGGACTTATGATTTTGGTTAGGAAAGAATTGTTATAATTACTATGTGACTAAATGAATGAATGGCATGGTTATGATTATTGTTGTTGTTAAGTGTGATTGTCATGGTATATATATACATAGTATGGCCGAAAATCCTAAGCTAGAGACCCAACCAATTGGATATAAATTATTAAAGGGTCAACTAAGGAAAACCACATAAAATGAAGTAGAAACACGTGCATCATGAAGTAAGGTGGACCTTAGGTGTATGGGGAAAAACACATGTCGTTTACGATTGATGAGGGCAAGAGTGAATTATGGGATTATCTCGGGGAACTTTTATCTTGCAAAGGACATGGGATCGCTTCCCGTGTTGGGGGTTGGTTCCACGCAAACCGGGGTAATTCCATCACTTTGGCTCGTTTTGGCCAGTGAGGGTGATTTCTGCTAAAGCCCGATTCGGGCAAATCAATCCGAATCGCATGAGGGACCTTCCTAAGTGGAGGTGAAGCACCCAATTATAGGTTGAGAAATGCTTACTCCTGGTCGGTTTTTCCCCAGAGTGGAGGGTGGGTTTGTGAGGAGGTTGTGTTATTGTAAAAAGTGTTCAAAGTGTTATTGTCAATTGGTAATGGAGAAGTGCATTCATGGACATATAATTGGTTTAATTCCCTGAATCCAATAAAAGTGTTGAAGTGTGTAGTGGTTAAAGTTAAATGGAAAGTGTACATTGGATTCCAGAGTTAAACCATAACAGTGGGACGAAGTGCATTCATATTCATATGATTGAGCATATAAACATTGTTATGCATTGGTATTGTACAGGAAAAATGTATTGGCTTAGTGTGATAAAATAGTTACAGGCTAAGATATAGGAATATATATATAGTTAATTGGAGTAATGTTAGTATGTCTATATGTGTGTGTGGGTATGTCTAGTTATGTCTTATTACTGTTGTTAAGTGTTTTCCTTGATTAGTTCTCAAATTACTCACCCCTTAAGTTGACCATTTTAGGTACCAGTGGAAAAGAAGTTCATTGCTCCGGCGCCGAGAGAGTGTGCTCTCAAGTGATGAGAGTGCATTGATTGTTGAGTCCTTGGTGGCCTCATTATGAATTGCAAACATTGTTAGGATAATGTAACGAAAAATGTTTTATTAATTAAGATTGTATTTAGTTTTGAATTATTCAGTTCCACTTAAATATTTCTTCCATTTTGTAAAAAAGGGACTTTATAAGAATATTTAATTTTTGATTAAATGGTATATCGGTTGTGAAGGATATCCAAAATATCCTTTTCTACAGTATTTCAAAATAAGTCACAACCTTTTATAATGTAATTACAGTTTTGTTTAAATAAACAGTTCTGGACTGACAGGTGAAAATAATTAACTTGGGGAAAGTCCATAATTCAAAGTGAACTCCGTCAAAATTTTTATAAAACCACAAGCATTTTTATATTAAATACTATAAGAAGTAATATCTTTTAAAGTGTAAAAATTGAGGATGTTACAGCGGCGGCTAGCTTAAGGTTGTGTGAGGGAGACAGGGTTAAACTTGTGCTGGGAGGGAGTATGCTCTGCGGAATGCTTGATGGTTGAAGGCTGTGTTTGTAGGTTTTGTTTGTGTTTGTGGCTTTGTTTGTGCTGAAGGTTGTTTGTGTTTGCTTTTTATCCATTTTTTTTAGGGTTGGGTCATGTGTGAGGGAGTGGCGGCTAGGGTATGAAGTAGGAAAGTATGAAGTTTGCAATGTGTGGCTGCTGAAGCTAAAGGCTTCTTGGTTTTTTATTTTTTATTTTTTTTAATATTTCAATTACCGGTCCGGTCCGATCTTCACGATCTAAAAAATTGCGAGACCGTGGACCTGATCACTTAATAACGGTCCCAAAATTTTCAGACCGGACCAGACCACGGTCTGATTCTTTTTTCAGTCCGGTCCGGTTCGGTCTGATCGGTCTCGCGGTTTCAGACCGGACCACTTACACCCCTATGATAAAGACCGAAGGGAGTATTATAAAAAAAATATAAAAAAAACGGAGTAATTTAATATGAAGTTTTTGGATATATCCAATAATAAAAAGCTTAGGATTGGCGTATGATAGACGAGGAAAAATAGTCCCCTAACAAATTATTATTATTAATAATAAAATGTAATCATGTGTCCTTATTATAAAGTTAAAAATAGTATTTTATCATAAAAAGATGTGATTTTTGAAATTTTCGAGTGATAAACAGAAGAGAGTAATTCAATATGAAGTTTTTGGATATCCAGTAATAAAAAGCTTAGGATTGGCGTATGATAGACCAGGAAAAATAGTCCCCTAACATATTACTATGGCTTATTTATGGTTTTGGTCCCTAAAAGTTCAACGTATTTTGGTTTTAGTTCCTAGAAGTTATTTTGACCGGTGTTAGTTCTTAATTTTTCAAACATTTTGGTTTTGATCCTTTACGTTACAAAAAATCAGTTATTCGCTGATATTGTTAATGAAAATCCTTACCCGCTGCTACGGGTGTGAGGTAGCGCCAAATAGATGGTGTAACACGGATTATTTAGACTTATGAACTCAAAATTTTGCATACGAGACCATTTTGCATATAGGACTATTTTTTGTCCGTGGATTTATATCATCCACATTATATCACCTATTTGGTACTTCAGACCATATGGATTGTTGATATATATGATGTTCCGCTAGTTACACAAACAAATAATAGACTTTTACTAACGTAGGGGACCAAAACCAAAATGTTTGAAAATTTAAGGACTAGTCCCGCTCAAAATAACTTTTTGGACTAAAACCAAAACACGCTGAACTTTCAGGAATTAAAGACATAAATTATTTGTAAAATGTAAACAAATGCCTTATTAAAAAGTTAAAAATAATATTTTGTCATAAAAAGATGTGATTTTTAAAATTTTCGAGAAAATGATTAATGTCAATTTATGATTGTTTAATTACTTCTAACAACTTTAATAAATGCCCCAAGGACACTTATTAGCTAGACTCCTCTTTTTCTTCTTCTTCTTATATTATTATTATTATTATTATTATTATTATTATTATTATTATTATTATTATTATTATTATTATTATTATTATTATTATTATTATTATTATTATTATTATTATTATTATTCCTTGAGACCCACGTTATAACTGCAAGAATTCAAATTGATTTAGCTAACCTTTCCTTGTTGACCGTAGAAACAATTCCACAGGTACAACTGTACAACTAGAAAAGCACAGCTCGTAATCAGTCTGACTATAACTCTACCAGAGCAAAGCACTCTCTTCATTCCCTCTTCAGACTCAGATACACTCAGTGACTCAGAGTCAGAGACATGAGTTTTACTCATTTTCTTGTAATGCCATATCCAATTCTAGGGCATATGAATCCCCTTCTGCAGTTCTCTCAGATTCTGGCTAAACATGGCTGCAAAATTACATTTTTAATCACTGAGTTCAACCAAAAGAGAGTGAACACTGCAAGTGACCTCTTGAGATCACATATAACATTTGTAACCCTCCCAGATGGTTTGGATCCTGAAGATGACAGAAGTGACCAACCTAAGGTAATTTTGTCTCTCAGAAATAGCATGCCTCAAAAGCTTCACAAGCTCATAGAGGATATCAATGCGTTGAATGGTGACAACAAGATCACTTGTCTAGTTGTTTCTAAAAATATAGGATGGGCTTTGGAAGTTGGCCACGAATTGGGGATTAAAGGAGCTCTTCTTTGGCCTGCATCAGCAACTTCCTTGGCTTCCTTTGAATCCATCCCAAGGCTTGTTCATGAAGGAATTATAGACTCTGAAACCGGTAAGAAGTAACTTTTATTTCGTGTAATTCCACTCATTTTATATATATATTGTTAGGAGTTTTAATTTCAAATGTAAGTTGTGGTTAAAGAAATCTCACATTGTATAATAATGATCAATGGATAAGTTGAAGAGTGTATAAGTGATAGGATCTATAGATCATTGCCTTAGATTTTCGATCAAGAATTGGTGTGTCGAATCCACTTATATGCAAATTTACTTTTATATATATATATATATATATATATAGATTTTGTTATAATTCATTTTCATTTAAAAGTAACTTATAAGCAAATTAAACATGTCAATATTGATAAATTAAATATTTGACTCTTAATACTTTAAATGCAACATTTCATGTATAAACTTTAAATTTTAGTTTTAAACATTCCCTTAAAGACATTGTATAATTCTTTAAATTTCTAATCATATTAATAACTTATTTTTTAAACAAATGGCCGTCGCACACTTTGTTAACAGTTAGGATTTATGCAGGTCCATATGAATTATTACATATAATCACTAAGTGTGTGAACAAAAGTATTAAAAAGAGGGGCAAGACTTAAGAGAACTTCTATATTTAAATGTCAATTTTAGAACTAATTAATTAGTAAAGGAACACTGACATACACACACAGTTGTTAAATTTAATTTTCTTTTGGGATTTCAGGACTTCCAACAAGAAAGCAGGACATTCAGCTTTTTCCAAACTCGCCTATGCTGGACTCATCAAACCTACCGTGGTGTTCCCTAGGTAAGAAATTTTTCCAACACATGGTGGAAGATACACAAACTTTGAAGTTTGCAGAATGGTGGCTTTGCAACACTACATGTGATCTTGAACCTGGAGCACTTGCTACCTCACCAAGGCTCCTGCCAATTGGCCCATTGATGGAAAGTAACAGCAACTTAAGTTCATTCTGGAAAGAAGACACAACTTGTTTAGATTGGCTAGATGAGCAGCCACCTCACTCTGTCATATATGTTTCCTTTGGTAGTTTGGCATCATTGGAATCCATCCAATTCAAAGAATTAGCACTTGGACTTGATCTCATTAACAAGCCTTTTCTTTGGATTGTACGTCCTGGTAATGATAACATTGCTTACCCAAATGAATTTCATGGAAGTAAAGGTAAAATTGTTGGTTGGGCTCCACAGAAAAAGATATTGAGCCATCCTGCTATAGCTTGCTTCTTTACTCATTGTGGTTGGAATTCTACTATAGAAGGTGTAGTATATGGTGGCCTACCTTTCCTGTGTTGGCCATTTTTCAGTGACCAATTTGTTAATAGGTCATACATATGTGATGTGTGGAAGGTTGGATTGACATTAGACAAGGATAATAATGGATTAATATCAAAGGAAGAGATAAGGAAGAAGATGGAGCAATTGCTTGATGATGATGGCATTAAAGTAAGGTCTATGAAACTGAAGGAAGTGGCCAAGAATAACTTAGCAGAAGGTGGTCAATCTTCAAAGAACCTCGAAATGTTTATCAACTGGTCCAAAGAATAAGAATGCTTTTGGTAGTATTAAGTCAACAATGAAATAAAATAATCGTTAATTTAATTTTCATTATAAGAAACATAAATAATGTAATCGTACCTTGTAACAATGTCTGTGAACGTAAGTAATAGTTTTCAACATATAGTTATTAAGGACTATGGCACAAATATATGAAAGTGGATAGCATGCATTTAGTGTATTTGTGTGTAAATTCAATTTTATCCTCAGTTTCAAGTGGGGGGAGTATAACATTCCTCAATTTTTCATTATTGAAAATAAATATTATAACTTTTAATTTAAATGATAAGAAGGATTTTTGGAATTTAAAATATATTATTTTAGAAGAAAATAGTTTTGGAAAGAAAGGATTTAAGTATAATATTTTAAAATGTGAAACTGTGGATGATTTTTTAGCTAGATAATTGATTATCAGAACTGAGTAATCGATTATTAGAGCGGATAATCAATTATCTCAGTCCATTTTTTTAATGTAGGCAAATTTTAAACTCGATAATCGATTATCAGCCTCGATAATCGAGTATCTATGCTTTCTTCATGTTGAAGCAAGGTTGGAATGACAGAAAACGCGTGAAATCTTTCTTAGTTGCCACCTCATGCTTCTTAGGTAATGAACAACTGCTTGCTTAAGGCAAGTTAGCTGCTACAGTGTCACCTCCTAGTGATTTCCTTCCCATGAAGGAACCTTTGTTGAAGATTTGATTTTGAACTGCAAGTTTATCTTTTATTTTAATTAGTTAAATAAATATTCTTAGGTGATAGGTATATACCTTTTAGGGATAAAATTTGTTTTAGTTTGATGAGGATTACTAGAATATAATCTTGGTAGTTTATTCCTTTTTTATTTATCTTTCAAATATTATAAATGTATCAGTTACCCATGAATAAAAAATAGTACTCTTTGTTTGCATCCCTTATCTGATAAGATTAAAAATAATGTTCCTGTTCTCTATGTTTCACTTCTTTAACATTAAAAAACCAACAAATTGGTATCAAGAGCCATATTCTTAAGGGATCTGTGAAATGGAAGGTGAAGTCAATATTTCACAACTCGCTCCACCTATTTTTTATGGACAAAACTTTGAACTTTGGGAAGTAAGGATGAAGGCCTACTTAGAGGCATTAGATCTCTGGGAAGCCGTGGAACATGATTATGAAGTTGTTCCGTTGCTGAACAATCCCAGGTGACCCAGATGAAAAATCACAAGGAAAGAAGGACCAACCAGGCGAAGGCAAAAGCATGTCTATTTGGCGGTGTCTTTCACCATTTTCACTAGAATCATGACTCTCACGAGTGCAAAAGAAATTTGGGATTACTCGAAGAAAGAGTATGCAGGAAACGAAAGAACAAGAAGTATGCAGGTGTTGAATTTAATAAGAGAATTCGAGTTGCAAAGAATGAAAAAGTTGGAGACAATCAAAGAATACTCAGATAAATTGCTTAGCATAGCCAACAAGGTAAGATTATTGGGCACTGATTTTAATGATTTTGGAATAATTGAAAAAATTCTTGGAAGAAGCCAGGTGTAAATTGTCAACATTGTGGCAAAATAGGTTATCCACCACACAGATGCTGGATCAGACCAGATGCAAAGTGCATCAAATGTAATGAACTTGGTCATGAAGCCGTGATTTTAAAAAAGTAACCCTCAACAGCAAGGACTTGAAGCTAAAGTTATTGAGCAACCTGAAGAAGAATTTATTTTTGTGGCCAAAAGCTTTTCAACTAAAAACTTTTTAGAATATTGGTTAATTGATAGTGGTTGTACAAACCACATGACTCATGACAAAACTTTTTTTAAGGATTTGAAGCCCGGTAACATCACAAAAGTAATAATAGGGAATGGTGACTACATTCCTGCAAAAGGAAGAGGAACTATTGCCATTACAACTTATTCAGGTACATAAACAATTTCAGATGTTCTTTATGTACCTGATATTAATCAAAATTTGCTTAGCATTGGTCAGTTAGTTGAAAAAGGATTTGAAGTGTCTTTTAAAGGTAAACATTGATTTATTTAAGACATTACTACTGGACATGAAATTTTAAAGATTAAAATGAGACAAAAATTTCTCCTATGATCAAACAAAGGAGAAGCAAAATTCCAATGAAAAGTTTATTGACAAAAGCGTGAAGTTAAAGTCTGATGATAAATTTCTTTGCAAGTTTAAAGATTAGTTAGCAAATTTGTTCACAAGATCATTTCCATATAACCAGTTCAAGTTTCCAAGTCAGAAGATTGGACTTTGCAATTCTACAATCAAGGAGAAGTGTTGAAGATTTTATTTTGAACTGCAAGTTTATCTTTTATTTTAATTAGTTAAATAAATATTCTTAGGTGATAGGTATCTACCTTTTAGGGATAAAATTTGTTTTAGTTTGATGAGGATTACTAGAATCTTGGTACTTTATTATTTTTCTATGGGTTTTCTTAACCTCAGCCCTTAGGGCTGAGGATAAGAGCCTAAAAGTGGATGTATTTTATTGGGAAGTGTTGTATTGGTAGAATAAAAAGACTTTGTATTTATTTTTTCAATGAAATATATCCACTTTTAGGCTCTTATCCTCAGTCCTAAGGGCTGAGGTTAAGAAAACCCTTTTTCTATTTATCTTTCAAATATTATAAATGTATCAGTTACCTCATGAATAAAAATTAGTACTTTTTGTTTGCATCCTCCATCTGATAAGATAAAAAATAACGTTCCTGTTTCTATTTTTCACTTCTTTTACATTAAAAAACCAACAACCTTGAACTTGGGTTATAAATAGGAGTATCATGCTTCACCTTCCTTCCTTTTAGAGTGATGATTAGAAACACTTCTCAAACGTATTTACACCTTGAATTGAGGTATAACACAAGAGTCCTCCTGAATTTGTAACAAAACCTTGCCAAAATCCTTCTTCTGAAATTAGTCCAGAAATTGTGACAACTTGATCAACATCCTCACTTTACACTCTTCGTATGCCTAGCTTAGGGAGAAGCGAGCCCTTAGTCTTGGCTCTAATCATAGCCCTCACAAAAGAGAACAAGACCTAGTTAGTTCTCTGAGTTTTTCTTGCAAGACCATCAAGTTCTCAAGTGTCAAAGTGTACAAAAACTAATCCTGAAATCAGTTTCATCAAACAAGAGTTCTCAGACACCCTACTTTAACTCTCTCGTTTGGTAAGCTCATTCCATTATAAGCTCTCATTCTTGATCTTGATCTTAGTACTCATAGCATAGGCTTGATACTAATTGATCTAATGTGTTTTCGTTGCATGATCATGTTACACTCTGGGGCTAAAGTTGCCAAAAAGTTATTCTGATTCTGGAAACAAAAACCATAAATTTCAGTGTAGCCACTTTGCAATAATCATGTGGTAAGCTCCGTGTGAGTTAAGCCTCTCTTTTTTATCCTAGCTTCAGTTCTCGTGGCATACAATAAGTACTAATTGATCCCTTGTATTTTCCTTGCAAAACAATTATGAATTCTCGTGTCAAAGTTTTCCAAAACTCATTTTGGTCTTGTTGTGATTAATGTTACTTTGGCCTTGTTTCAGTATTGGTCTTGAAGTCTGATCTTCCAGTATCTCAGAGTAGGTATGGGAGAAGTTAATTATATCAGTGGAATTGTATAATTGGTGGCTGCAAAGTGTAGGGCAATCTACCATGAGCTTGTGGAAAACTGCTTTGTAAGTCATGACAAGATTACTTGACTTGGAGGTCAAGATAATCCATGACCATATTATGTCTAAATTCTGAATAAGTATGTGTTGTATTGACATATTAAGATTGAGGTTTGATTAATTAATAGTCAGTATTGGTGTTATTGAAATCAATTAATTATGTGCATGTGATAATTGGTGATTTTAATGAATATGTGGTTAATTTTGAGTATCAATTTGTTTGAGAAATGAGCAATCAAAAATGTAGAGACATGGATAAGCTAGAAGTTGAGTTAAGATTGAACTCCCCAAGGCACTTAGATTAATGCATTTAGAATTGTGCAATGTTTGCCTCTGAAAATCGATTTTCAAAGGAGGATAATCGATTATCAGGGTCAATCCTCGACAGTGTAACACCCCAAAGTTTTAATCCCTGATTAATGAAATGTTAATTATAAAATTTATTATAATTAATTATTTCTATTTTAATCTTTGATTAAAAAACTGTGATTTTATTATTAGTGGATGTGTGAATTTTTTTTTTTGGTAGAAAGAATAATCTTATTACCAACGAGAAAATAATAAAGAATACAATCCAAAGGCCAATTTTGTCCTCTTTGCCACCTTCTAGGAAGGGTACAAAGATTAACAAAATGCCTAAAAACCTATGCCACCTTCTAGGAAGGGTTCATAGGCCAAACCAATAAAATTATAATTCCATACAAATCCTTTGAACTAAACCTTTATTCGACCAATTACTAAAACTAGAAAAACTATGAGCTATTCTAAAAGAAATTTCCCTTCTAATAACCTTGCTGGTGTGCTCCACTGAATGAATCAAATTGTTGAAAGTTCTATTATTTCTCTCCTTCCAAATATGATATAAAACTGCAGCAAAAAGTGCCCCTACACACTTCCTGCGATTCTTCTGCTTGAATGCAAATTGCAGCCATCGAATCCAGCTATTAAACGACATTGGGCAGCCACTAATTCCCAGCCAGTTACAACTATTGATCAACAAAGCCCTACTCCAGGAGCAGCCAAAAAACAGATGCTTGACCGTTTCTTCAGCACCAAGGCATAGACAACAATGGTTTGGAGTATACATCCACGCCATTTGATCTAGTGTTAATAATTTACCTTGTACTGCAAGCCAGAAAATAAATGTATGCTTCTGAACCGACACTCGATTCCATATTAATTGATGCAGCTGAAATTGGTTAAAATCTCCCATCAAATGCTTGTAACCAGATTGAATCGTATAGATACCATCTGCAGCTCCAGTCCAGTGATTTCCTTGAAATCCATTCCTTAACTAATCCCGAACCTTCAGCAGTTGTTTCCAATGCCATCCAACATTTGTATTAGCAGAACAGTCCCAAAAATCCTGCTCTTTAATGTAAATTGTGTGCATCCATCTTACCCAAAGGCAATCTTTCTTAGAGGCTAGATCCCAGACTTGCTTGCCCAAAGCAGCAGTGTTCCACACTACACTATCTCGTATATTAAGCCCTCCAAATTTCCTAGGCTTGCAAACCTTTTCCCAAGCAACCTTAGCTTTGTACCACCCAGCTTCATTAGCACCCCAAAGGAAGCTCCTGCATTTCTTTTCAATATCCCTGATTACTGCTTTAGGTAGCATAAAAGTTGTTGCCCAGTACACATGTAGATTCATCAGAACTGAATTGATCAAGCAGACCCTCCCTTGATATGACAAGTTTTTTGATTTCCAGCTCTCCAATCTAGCAGTGATTTTATCAACCAGCACTCTACAAGTAACATTGTTCCATTTCCTTGAAAGAAGAGGTATGCCAAGATATTTGCAATGAAAAGTACCTTGCTGAAATCCTGTCATTTGCAGAATCTGTTCCTGAATCTCAGGTTTAGCACCAGCCATATATATTGATGACTTTTGAGGGTTAGGTTCCAAACCTGTGCAGCTTGGATATTCTTTTATAGTCTGCCATGAAATACCTACACTTGCAGGGTGTGCTTTACAAAATACCATTAAATCATCAGCAAATGCTAGGTTAACCAATTTAAGCTATTTGGTAAGTATATTTATGCATAAAATAAATATTTTGCATATTAGTCCCTGATTTTGTACCTAGAGGTAATTATAGGAAAGGTTTTGGAGAGAAAGAAAATAAAATTAATATTTTTCAAAAACTGACCAAAATACTCGAGTGTTTTTGAAAAGACTCGAGTGTTCTGGTCAGGGTTGCACGAGTTAGTGCGTTTGGTGAGTCACCACCAACGATTCCCCACCGTTGACACGAAATCACCACCCCAACACGTCCATGGCTTTCGTGTCGCCATGCATGGACCTGTTCTTTGTCTATATAAGCCAATTAAACTCGAATTTGTGAAGCATTTGGCCAAATTCGTGTGTGTTGCTGGAGTTAGGGTTCCTGAGTTCTTCACTTCGATTCTCCCTCTGTGCTTTGATTCGAGTCGCAAACTATACACCAATACAAAGCTCACATCACGAGCTTTGTATAGACATAAAATTTGTGAGCTGAGTGTGAGTGTGTTGGTAGAATCGAAGCTGGGAAGTTGAGGTTCGTTTGCTGTCATCAGTTCAGGGAGCTCACTTTGATCATTGATTGTGGTAAGCTCGTGCACCTCCTGAGTCTCAAATTGATTTCTATAGTTAGTATGTGTTGCATAGAGTTTAGAAATACTAATTTCCCCAATTGTTATCTCTGTCTTCTATGTCAACCAATTCAATTTTGGTGCTTCACTCAAACTGCTCTGCATGTTGGTGCTTGAAGTGGTTCTTGGTGCTGTGGAGCTTTTTCTTGCAATTTCTTTGTTGAGTCACGTCTGTGAGGTAAGGGGAAAGCTTTCTATTCACTAGATAGAGTTTAAATTGCATGGATTTGATTATAGAGCCACCAAGAGGCTCTAAGGGCTTAATTTGAATAGGGAGATTGGTTTGGAGACCAACTTGTGCTCTAAAATAGTTTTGAGCAAGTTTAATATGTTGCATGCAAGCTACTTGGAACTTAAAGTCATGAGAATTCTGAGTTTTATGCAAATTGATAAGTTAAGTTGTGAATTTTCATGTTTTGATGTGTTCTAAGTGTTTGAACATGTTTATTATATGTTATAGGAACTCTGTTGATCATTGAATTGGATTAGAAATGGGTAGAATTGAAAATGGCATGTTAAAACCAAGTTTCCAGTCTGTTCTGCATGAAAAGACTCGAGTACTTGGCTTGTTACTCGAGTATTTTGTGTTAAAATAGTGTGTCTTTTGCTCCAAACACTCGAGTACCAGGCCCAGAACTCGAGTATCGACTGATGTACAAGAGCATTTTCTGATGAACCACTCGAGTAATGCATGAGTCACTCGAGTATTCTGGATTTGATGAAGAACACTCGAGTATTCATGAACTACTCGAGTATTTTTAAGAATCTGAAATCTGATCTTTCTGAAAGCATGAACAACTCGAGTAGCCATGAACTACTCGAGTAATCTGGAAAGGCTGAAGAACTACTCGAGTATTCTGAAGAACACTCGAGTATTTCTGCCCAGAAACTTAAAAATACCATTCTTAATTTTGAATTATTCCGTTGATACTTAAATGATAATAATCCAAGTGATCTAAGACTTAAAAGAAATTGATTCATGATATGGTTATTCCCTTTGGATAATGGGATGATGCTCGGGTGGCACGTTATGTATTATTAAAAGAGATACACCAATCAATTCCTTTAAGTTAAGATATTGCATTCATGCTGGAGTTCGGATAATAGATCGTTTATCATGTTTTGGTAACATGAGGAGGGCCTCTGGGAGTGCCAACTGACGGCTTGCTTGATCACACGTTATGGTGGACGACGTGGCCAGCGAAGTGAGATGCTGATGATATGGTTATTCCGTTGAGACGACGGGACGTTGCTCGAGGAGCACGTTATGTACCATTTCTAAGCTTGTCGTTTACATTCTTGGTGAATGTACGAATGTTGTACACCGAGAAGTACAACGCACTGTTGAGTGCTGATTTGATGTAAAGGATGGACGTCAGAGAGTGTCATAGACTGATGAAGATAGGATTGAGAGCTAGGATCATACATCATGCCACTCATTTAACCTAAAGTTGATAAATGAAATAAGTATGAGCATCTTACTTGCATTAAATACTTGCTAAGTGCTAAATGTGGTTGTTGATTATTGCTGCATGTTTACATATTCATATTGCGCATTTATTTATGCTCTATTGATTATGTGTATAGAATTGCTTACCCCTATGCCCTTGTAGGTGATGTCACGTTACATCGCTTGCATCGAGATCTGGCCACTTCCTAGTGGCATATGGATCTACGAGGATCACCGCGCGATGTTCGAGGGAGAGGTAGAGGTTACCTTCTACCATCCGAACCCGTTGATCCGGTTTCGTCCTTGTAGGTTTAGGATTCCTATCATATACACTATGCACGTACCACCCTTTTACACATACCATGGACCACCTCCCACACGACCAGCTCGCTCCTATCACAGTTTTCGCTTTCGACCTACCCGCTCACACCCTTTTTCTTCTAGAGTTGTCCGCGAGGAGACTCCCCCATCTGATCCGAGGAGCCCCATTAGGGTCTCGCCATCACCTGACCCTGTACCCAATGGTAGGGTACCCACTCCATCGGATGAGATCGAGGAGGATCCTATGGAGGACGAGAGCGGAGGCGAGCCTGTCGTGCACTCTACCGGGAGTCAGTGGAGGGACGATGATCCCTAGGTATGTGCATATGGTAGATGATGAGGATCAGGGGATCCGATGTGGTGGATGCTGTGGAGGAGTTGATGCTGCTGCTGCTGTGATGATGGATGGTGACTACTACTGCTACCTGGATATTTCTACTACTACTACTGTTGCTACCTGATCTCTGTGACCAGCTCTAGAGTTTCATATTTTGAGATGTATATATATATATATATATATATATATATATATTGTAGATATGTTTTGAGGACTCTAGAGTTATGATTTACTTTTGATATAGATCTTTTATGGACTTGTACTGGTTCTTGAAGACACGACTTGGGACTATGTATTTCATGACTTACTTATATATATTATGTTTATATTATAACTGTGCATAGTCCTATTATTTCCGCTTACTCTAATAAAGACTAATTAAAGAATTCGGCCATGATATTTGAAAATGGTATCAGTTCCGCAAAACGAAAGATTGGATGGCATCACGTAATTTTTATTGTGTAAATATGATTTCAAAGTATTGATGCTATCTAGATCGTGAAAAGATTTTCTTGTTTTAAAGACTGCCGAATTCAATATAAGACTTTAAAATGATGTAATTTACATACTCCAAGAATTCCATGTTTTTGGTTTGTGCACCCGCCTTTATAGAAAATATAAAGAAAATTTTATTTCCAACATTTTCTAAATACTAACAAGTCCATAACTATTATGAGTAATAGTACAATTATTGTATTAATTACTTGGAGAATTTTGAGGTGTCACACTGAGTGGTATCAGAGCAAAAGTCAGATCCTGTAGTAGTTGAAGTAGTCCAAAAAGGTAGTCAGCAACATCAAGCAGGTATCCACAGGGCATATTTATTGTTTTGAATGCTAGTATCTTGCTTGTTTTGAGCACTAGATACAATTGAATGTTTTGTTTGAGGTTCTGGTGATAGCCTTAAAATAGGTGGTGTGATAAATGTTTCTTTAGTTCATCATATGTGACCATAAGTCCATAGCGCAGGTCTATTATGGCAACTAGAAACCAAAATCACACTAACACGTTGTTAGAAAGAATTACAGCGGTGCTGGAGTCTATGCAACAACAGCAATCTCAGCAACCACCTCAACCGGTTAATCCACCTCACCAGTGCAATGTGGGTAATACCGAGGCGAGAAGTTTGGCGGATTTTAGGAGTTGTAATCCACCCAAGTTTGAAGGAGGATTTAAACCCAAAGAGGCTAATAAGTGGATTCATACCATGGATAAGATCTTTAGAACATTAGATTGCACGGAAGCTCAGAAGGTGGCATATGCAGTCTACATGTTGGAAGATGAGGCTAAGAACTGGTGGAATCATACGGTTCAGCTCCTACGTTATGAAGGAAGGGATGTTAATTGGGGTGTATTTATGGAGAAGTTTCTCAATAAATACTTCCCTGAGGATTTGAGAGAAAGAAGGAAGTGGAGTTCTTGCAGCTAAAGCAAGGAGACATGAGTGTGGGTGAGTACGTAGCCAAGTTCGAGGAATTGATGAAGTACTCTCCATACTACCAGAACAACCCTGATGAAAGGAGCAAGTGCATCAAGTTTGAGGGAGGCTTAAGGCCTAAGCTGAAATATATTTTCAGCTTTCAACGGATTCAAAGCTTTCCTGCACTTGTGGACATGTGTAGGATGTATGAGGATGACAAGAAAGCTGAAGGATTGCAGGCACCAGAGAGGAAAGATAGCCAGAATTATGGACCTCAAAGGCGCAAGGGTTTCAACAATCGAGGCAAGGGTCCGTATGATCGTCGGGGAAAAGGTAAAGGAAAAGTTGGAGGTAATGATGGAAGGAATTTCCGGAGCGAGGCTCCCTTCTGTGACAAGTGTAAGCGCCGTCATTATGGTCGTACCTGTTGGGCGACAAGTGGTTGTTTCAACTGTGGAAAACCGGGACACTTTGCGAAGGACTGCAAGGAACCGGCCAAGGCTAATTCAAGAGGGACAGCTGACAAGCCCGTGGTCCAAGGAAGGGTTTTCACGCTTAGTGGTGTGGAGGCAAGCCAATCCTCTGATCTTGTGCAAGGTAATTACTTGCTAAATGGTCAGCTCTGTAATGTGTTGTTTTGATTCTGGTGCAACGCATTCATTTGTTTCATATGAATGTGTAGATCGTTTGAGTTTGCCCATATCTGAGTTATCATACGCTCTTAAAGTAGAAACCCCTACTAATGCTCCTGTAGTTGTTTCTAGAGCATGTCTCAACTGTTGTATAGAAGTGTTAGGACAAACCTCTAGGGTAGATTTGATCTGTTTACCCTTATCTCAATTGGATGTGATCTTGGGGATGGATTGCTTGAGCCGAAACCAAGTGATCATTGATTGTGATAGAAGAGTAGTAATCTATAGAAACCCAAAACCTTCAAGCTATATGTGCTTGTTCAACACTGAAGTGGAGGAGAATGGCTCAAGGATTGAAGAGATTTCCGTTGTCCGAGATTTTCCTGAGGTATTCGCTGATGAGATACCTGGGTTGCCACCGAAGAGAGAGATTGAATTTGGAATTGATTTAGTTCCGGGAGGTGGTCCCATTTCTATCGCTCCTTATAGAATGGCACCACCGGAAATGGCCGAGATGAAGAAACAGATTGAGGAGTTGTTGCAGAAGCAGATGATCCGACCAAGTGTGTCACCTTGGGGTGCTCCGGTTTTGTTCGTCAAGAAGAAAGATGGTAGTATGAGGATGTGCATCGACTACCGACAGTTGAATAAGGTCACAATCAAGAACAAGTATCCTTTACCAAGGATAGATGCCCTTATGGATCAAGTTCGTGGGGCTTCAGTATTTTCCAAGATTGATCTGAGATCGGGGTGTAACAGCCTGATTTTCGTAACCCAAAATAACTAACTTTTATTTATTAAAGTTGTAAAAATGAGGCCAAATTTTTTTTTAAACACTGTATTGAAATGTTGTTGACATAGTTTAACATTCGTCACTGAAAACCGAGTTGTTACTAAAACGTTTCTTTACATAAAACTTTAATCTCCCAAAATGACTTGTTTCAAAAGCATCATGACGGTTCCCGAAAGATTACATTGTTTGATTTTCCAAAGTAAAGTGCTCCACAATACAGGATTTAAACTCAGCTGAATTACATAAATGGTTCTTTGCTTGGTAATCCTTGACTCAAACATTAATCACAAACCTAAACTAAACACACTACTTTCGATTCCTCCTAATAAAGACAACCGGGTGTGGCTTCCTTTTCTTCTCTGACTTTTTCTTCGCACCGGAGGATGATGCTCTCTCCGTTGCTGACTCCGCTTTAGAACTTGGCTTTAGCTCCACACCAAACAGCTTCACGGATTCCTCTTTAGCTTCGTTCTGTGGCGGTGGTTCATTATTATTGTATCCCAGCACAGAGACACTTCCCAAACACGATCCCGTTGTCGATCCACTCAGCTTGTGCTCTGGATCCTCAATCACCATCTGAGTGCATCCCGTCCATACCCATCCATAGTGTAACATCCCAAATTTAATGCCTAGTATAATGGATGATGGGTCAAGCCTAGAGTGAAGGAAGTAATGATATGGGGTAGAAACTAGTGGTTTGAAGGCTTGATTTAGGATTAATAACATAGGATATTAGGAAATTCAAAATAAAAGATTTACAACTCTAAACACAAATTCCACCGTTGGATGCGAAGTAGGATATGTGGGGAAGCATGTGTCAAAATTTGAGGAAGATCCAACGGTTAACGAAGAAGTTATGGCCGTTCAAAGTCGGGGTGCTGAAAATCCTGCAACTTAATCGATTAAGCTGCAGCTTAATCGATTAAGCCTGAAAGTTGGAAATGCCTTAATCGATTATTAATCGATTAAGGGCTGCTGATAGTGAAAAAAATAAAAGCGTTCTCTCCCTCATTTCATGCCAAATTTGAATCTCTCTCTTCTAGGGCACACATCCACTCATTCCAATTGATCAATCCTCAAGGGAATCACTCCAATTTCATCATCCAATTCCTTCCTTGTTGCTCCAAGTAAGTGTTTGTATTTGTGTTCTTCTCTTCCTCCCTCTTTAAAACTCGAATTTCTCTCTCTCCCTCTTCCTCCCATGAAGCTTTAATCATCCCACTAGGGAGAACCTTGTTGGGGCACGAATTTTCGCTCATGATTCTTGGGCAAAGTTTAATATTTTGTCTCTTTATTTTATTGATTTTAGGTTCCTCCCTCTCCATTGGATTTGTGGCTATTTTTCAAGTGTGTTCCAAGGCACAAATTCTCTCTCTCTAAGAGCTTGAGGTAAGGGAGTGGATATAGTGAGCTTTGCCTTGCTCTAGGGAGTAGGCTCTAGTTAGTATATAATTCTTGTTAGGGTTATGTGTTAGGGGAGAAAATTAGATTATAAAACCCTAGGTTATTGAATATAAAATTCTAATTAATTAAATGTGCATGATGATTGGATGTTAAGATTAGGAAAAGGAAACTCAATAATATGAAAATGAGTAATCTGATAAATGAAATTTGGTTAATGATTATATTGAAGTACTTGAGGAATTGGGTAATGTGATAATAAAGTTGACATAAATGATTTCTATGATTATTGACTTTAATTGTAAAGTTGTGAATTAAATGATAATTAATCACTGTAGCAAATATATGTATGTGTTGAGGAATAAATTGATATAGGAAGAAAGGAAATGGAAACGGCTAAATGTGATAAATGTGCACAATTGTATCTAATTGTTAAATAAGTAAAAATGTTAAGTATTATCAATTGTGAATTAAAGATCATGGTTTATGAATTGAACTTGTGAATGTAGGAAACGGAAGTAAAATGATTATGTGAAAACCAAAGTAAAAGATGATATATGCAAAATTAAAATGAAGGGCGAATCTAAATGTTGGGCTATAAAAGAGAACACTATTTAGTATAATTGTGATAACTGAGAAAGGAAATAAATAAGGAAATTACATGAATAATTATGTGTTGATTGTGGTTAAATGTGATATGAATGAATGGTTTATAAAGAGAATGATGTTAAGTATAATGTAGGTGGTAGTATGAGGTACCTTCCGGTGTGGAGGTGAAGTACCCACCGGCCAAATTGTATGAGGTACCTTCCGGTGTGGAGGTGAAGTACCCATAGGCCAAATGTATGAGGTACCTTCCTGCGTGGAGGTGAAGTACGATTGAGTGTTGACCTCTGACCTGAGGGACACGAAATGAATAAAATGTTAAAAATGTGTTGACCTCTGACCTGAGGGACACGATATGAATTAAAATGATTGAGTGTTGACCTCTGACCTGAGGGACACCGGATGAAATGTGTATTGGTGTGTTGACCTCTGACCTGAGAGACACACCGTGAATTAAGAGAGTGAAGTGTTGACCTCTGACCTGAGGGACACAAGATGAAATGAATGTTATTGGGTGTTGACCTCTGACCTGAGGGACACCGGATGAATTAAAGAATTGAGTGTTGACCTCTGATCTGAGGGACACATAATTTAAATATGGAAAAGAATGAGAGCCTCTGATTTGAGGTGATAAATGTGTTGCATGAAACTGTGAATTGGCCTCTGATTTGAGGTGATGTACTGAAATGAAATGAGAATGATCCGCCTCGCTTTGAAGGTGGAAATGACCCTGATGGAGCATAGAGGTGGATACAGGAGATAGAGAAGATTCTCCGCTCTCTTCAACCACCAATGGAGCAGTATGTTCGATTAGCTGAATTCATGCTGACCAATGAAGCAGAACACTGGTGGGATCAGCAGAGGAGAGGATTGGTGGCAGCTAATCCTGTAGTTCCTTGGGAGATATTCAAGGATCTATTCCTGGGGAAGTATTTCCCTGAAGATGTTAGGAGGGAGAAGGAGATTGCTTTTATCCAATTGACTCAAGGTTCTATGTCAGTTGGGGACTATGCAGCTCGGTTTGAAGACCTCATCCGATTTTCTGATTATCGGTATGCAAGTGACCGGGGCAAGTGTGTTAAGTTTGAAGCTGGACTTAGGAGTGATCTCCGCCTCTCGTGTGAGTATCACAACATTGATAACTTTGCTCGCTTGGTCAACATGGCAAGCACCTATGAGAAGGGTCTCAAACGAAAGCTAGCTGACGAGAGATCTCGGGCAAACCAGAGAATCAGAGGTCAAAGTAAGGACAAGGGACCGATCTAGAAGTCAGGTCCATACTCTCATTCCGGGGTCGCGTTTCCTAGGGAATCCGGACCAACAGTGAATGCTTATGGTCCAATACCAACTTGTCAGCACTGTGGCAGGATGCATAGGGGAGTGTGCTGGACTTTGGGTCGAAAGGAGGGGTTATGCTTTCACTGTGGACAACCCGGACATTTTGCTTCAAATTGTCCTAAGAACACAATGAAGAAGGAGATTAATGCTACTAAGGCACAGAAGGCCCGTGGTGGTCCCTCATTGTAGAAGGGGAAGTTATTCACTGTCGAGGGTGACGAGGTGGACCCAGCTGATATGGTCGCAGGTAACTAACAGTTGCCAAATCTATGCGTAATGCTTCTAAGTTCGATTGTTGTGGAGTTAGTTTTCTCCTTAGTTAGTTAAATAGTGAGTTAGTAATGTCTTAGGGTAGAATTGTTTAAAAACATGTTGGATATCTGCCTTTCCAAATACAATCCTGTTCTTATAGAGAACGTAAGAAAGACCATATAAGGAATTCTTAAGTTTGAGAATTCTAGTACCAAGTGACCAATACTATGTTGTGATGTTGTTATTTGATGTAATGTAAGGTTAGAACTGATCACTCTAATCCTTGCATTCGTTAAATGATGACATTATTGACAGAACCCGACAGTGATGTGTTGTTGGTAGACGTGAGGATGGGATTGATCACCTCAATTCTTGCATCTATCAATAAATGCTATCATTGTAACCTTTAAAGTGAAAGTAGACAACCAAAGAAGTAACTTCCAAGGAAAATAATTCTCGCAAGTGAAACCAACCTAACCCAGAAACATTCGTTCAAAAGCTTCCTATAGAGTTAGGGAGTAGATAGAAAATAGTTCCAAAGAAAGGAAGTCTTGGTGTATGCTACTTGTTCCAAAGTAGTATAGCTAAGTACTAAACCCTTGGATGAGTTAAGAAAACGCTCCAGAAATTATTCTCAATCATCATATCAACTAAACCAATCATTGAGCAATTTGACAATTGCTTCGAATCTTTTCCCGTTCCTAGATAACCATTCGTAAGAATAGCCGGTTGTGCCAAATTTGTAAAATCCCTGCGTTAAAACCAACCAAATCTTGATAATTGACCCAGCCAACGGCAAGTTGTCATACCCTTCACCTTTGGTAGTTGGGTAAATCTTGGAACTAATGTGGACTTCTTCCTTCCTAATCTTTTTAGTCGATTCATGGAAGAAGTTGATTGTGGGGCATTTATTAGGAATTGTGTCTGCTCTAATCAACTAAGCATTGGGGTGCTTCTTGTTCATGAATACTTGTGTTTTTGAAAGATCCTAAACCTTACCGGTGCTAGTCAATCCTGTTGAGAAGATAAACTCTAAGGCGTTCTATCCTACAAAAATCTTCGCATGCCACGATCCCAGGGTATTCGTTCTGGGAAAAATCGATTTTTCCCGTATCTAGCCAATGCAACTCCTGTCTTGCATTTGTCCGAAGGACGATCGGAAGCAGATTCACCCGATCCTACATCCTTTATCATAGTGATAATTGGGTAAGTCGAAGCCAAGTGGGGGAGAACTTCCTACCCTAATTTAAATTCGGTCTATGTAAAGACAAATCGAAAGAGTGACAGAAGAAATCAAAGGGGATTAAAGATAAGAATTGCAAGTCCTATCACCGGGGTGATTCTTCATTTACTAAACTTAACGGAATTTCGGGGACGAAATTCCAATAAGTGGGGGAGAATTGTAACATCCCAAATTTAATTCCTAGTATAATGGATGATGGGTCAAGCCTAGAGTGAAGGAAGTAATGATATGGGGTAGAAACTAGTGGTTTGAAGGCTTGATTTAGGATTAATAACATAGGATATTAGGAAATTCAAAATAAAAGATTTACAACTCTAAACACAAATTCCACCGTTGGATGTGAAGTAGGATATGTGGGGAAGCATGTGTCAAAATTTGAGGAAGATCCAACGGTTAACGAAGAAGTTATGGCCGTTCAAAGTCGGGGTGCTGAAAATCCTGCAACTTAATCGATTAAGCTGCAGCTTAATCGATTAAGCCTGAAAGTTGGAAATGCCTTAATCGATTATTAATCGATTAAGGGCTGCTGATAGTGAAAAAAATAAAAGCGTTCTCTCCCTCATTTCATGCCAAATTCGAATCTCTCTCTTCTAGGGCACACATCCACTCATTCCAATTGATCAATCCTCAAGGGAATCACTCCAATTTCATCATCCAATTCCTTACTTGTTGCTCCAAGTAAGTGTTTGTATTTGTGTTCTTCTCTTCCTCCCTCTTTAAAACTCGAATTCCTCTCTCTCCCTCTTCCTCCCATGAAGCTTTAATCATCCCACTAGGGAGAACCTTGTTGGGGCACGAATTTTCGCTCATGATTCTTGGGCAAAGTTTAATATTTTGTCTCTTTATTTTATTGATTTTAGGTTCCTCCCTCTCCATTGGATTTGTGGCTATTTTTCAAGTGTGTTCCAAGGCACAAATTCTCTCTCTCTAAGAGCTTGAGGTAAGGGAGTGGATATAGTGAGCTTTGCCTTGCTCTAGGGAGTAGGCTCTAGTTAGTATATAATGCTTGTTAGGGTTATGTGTTAGGGGAGAAAATTAGATTATAAAACCCTAGGTTATTGAATATAAAATTCTAATTAATTAAATGTGCATGATGATTGGATGTTAAGATTAGGAAAAGGAAACTCAATAATATGAAAATGAGTAATCTGATAAATGAAATTTGGTTAATGATTATATTGAAGTACTTGAGGAATTGGGTAATGTGATAATAAAGTTGACATAAATGATTTCTATGATTATTGACTTTAATTGTAAAGTTGTGAATTAAATGATAATTAATTACTGTAGCAAATATATGTTATGTGTTGAGGAATAAATTGATATAGGAAGAATGGAAATGGAAACGACTAAATGTGATAAATGTGCACAATTGTATCTAATTGTTAAATAAGTAAAAATGTTAAGTATTATCAATTGTGAATTAAAGATCATGGTTTATGAATTGAACTTGTGAATATAGGAAACGGAAGTAAAATGATTATGTGAAAACCAAAGTAAAAGATGATATATGCAAAATTAAAATGAAGGGCGAATCTAAATGTTGGCCTATAAAAGAGAAAACTATTTAGTATAATTGTGATAACTGAGAAAGGAAATGAATAAGGAAATTACATGAATAATTATGTGTTGATTGTGGTTAAATGTGATATGAATGAATGGTTTATAAAGAGAATGATGTTAAGTATAATGTAGGTGGTAGTATGAGGTACCTTCCGGTGTGGAGGTGAAGTACCCACCGGCCAAATTGTATGAGGTACCTTCCGGTGTGGAGGTGAAGTACAATGGTATGAGGTACCTTCCGGTGTGGAGGTGAAGTACCCATAGGCCAAATGTATGAGGTACCTTCCTGCGTGGAGGTGAAGTACGATTGAGTGTTGACCTCTGACCTGAGGGACACGAAATGAATAAAATGTTAAAAATGTGTTGACCTCTGACTTGAGGGACACGATATGAATTAAAATGATTGAGTGTTGACCTCTGACCTGAGGGACACCGGATGAAATGTGTATTGGTGTGTTGACCTCTGACCTGAGAAACACACCGTGAATTAAGAGAGTGAAGTGTTGACCTCTGACCTGAGGGACACAAGATGAAATGAATGTTATTGGGTGTTGACCTCTGACCTGTGGGACACCGGATGAATTAAAGAATTGAGTGTTGACCTCTGATCTGAGGGACACATAATTTAAATATGGAAAAGAATGAGAGCCTCTGATTTGAGGTGATAAATGTGTTGCATGAAACTGTGCATTGGCCTCTGATTTGAGGTGATGTACTGAAATGAAATGAGTATGTGAAATGAATAAAAAGAAAAGGAAATGAATGTTGAAATGAATAAGGAAAATGGATGTTGAACTGAATAATGGAAATGGATGTTGAAATGAATAATGAATATGGAAATGATGAAATAGGTATGGTGTGCAATATGTGAATATATGCTTATTTGCTAATTGTGTTTGACCTAGCGGGTTGTTATGTTTAGTTAGAAACTGCTTTCTATTTCATGTGCAATGCTCACTCCCTTACAGTTTCAGGTACGGAGATTGAGCTGGCACAACCCCCGGCCGAGCAGGAGTACTTTCCCTCACAGGGAGAGTAGGGTGTTATGGGATTTAGATCATAGCATGGACCTAAGCCCCTTATATTATTTTGATGTAAATTGAATATGCATATTTTGAATGAGGCTTAGGATGTTTTATTTTGTTAAAGTTATAACTTTTGTTTTTAACACTCAAACTTAGTATTTTTCCGCTATTACTCTGATTAATTATGCACGTTGATATATTTGGAGCCCATGGGGCCTTGTTATGATTTAGAAATATAATCTGAAGCCCTGCTGGCTATTAGTTGTTTATTTGGAATTTCCTATCACAGGTTAAATTTTGGAAAGTCCGAAAAATAGACAAAACTCCGTCCGTTTGACGGGTGATTTTAATATAATAAAAATGAATTTTTAAGTCCGTTTTTTTAATATAAGGGGTTTTAAGGGTAAAAATCTTAGGTGTTACACATAGCGTGTGGGTTTCCAACCACTTCCCTGACGACACCAGGTAGTAATCTCCAAACGATGCTCCATCTGCCCGTTGAGATACCAGTAACCCCGATATGCCAACGAACAGGAGAGAGTAAGCGATCCGAACGACGCATCATCGACGCTGTGGGTTTACAGTAGGCAAGATATCAAGACCATACAAGCATTCAACACAACATACAACACAACAATCAAGTATATTATCATTATCTTTATCATCATTATTATTACCTTGTCAAACTTATTATCATTCCTCAACATAATCCTCCTTTATTTCTCAATTCTTTTCTCATACCCAACTTTCAAATTCGTCACTTTCATTCACTTCCTTGTTCATAGGGTTTCTTCCATCTTTTCTCACTTTCCGTTCTCAATTTGATTCTCAACTTCATCATTCCATAAAATTTCACTTCTTATGATTATAAATCTTTTTATCACTCTTAAACTTTTCTTATAATGTCTTATTAGATCACGACCATCGATGATTGGGGAATTAGAGTATCATCGAGGTACACGTTCTTTAGCAGTTAGCACACACGTCTAAAGTCTACATCTCCTCGGTCATCCACCCAACCTAGTCGGAAGCAAACAGGAGTACAGGACCTTTACCGTGCGGGCACGACAGCTGTCTCAACAAATCAATTGGCTCCAAGCCAAGAAAACTATAGAAAACTCGGGTACAGTCTCAATTCAAATCATATCATATCAATTCATATATAATCAAGGCACACTGTAGAAAAATAGGGTACAGTGGCAAATCAAGATGCCCCACTCCAGTCCCTCTCACTGTTCAAGATTTGCAATCTAGGGAGCGTCAGTACTATTCTAGTTGCGCTGCAGAACTTTACACGGCTTTGGACCCAGTCCCTACCATGTTCGTATGCCACATGTGGTGTTCGTTCTACCTAGAAAGTACTCAAGACTTCTTGACGTTTCACCGTCATCGTCCTCCCCTAATGCAATCTCCACCTGAGTATCCCTGATACTCATGGTTTCTTCCTCTCCACTACTTCGATATCACTCTCATAGCTCACCGCGTTCGCATTGTTAATGTCTTTTAAAGTCTTTTATCTTTTTAATTAACCTAATGGTCGGCCCATCCTTGGTACATCCCTTCAACGAGTCCCGACCACTAATCTTTAACATCACTTTTCCTTTCTTTCTCATCATAGCACAGAGCTGGGATCGTATCGACAATTTTGTCTCTCATCTCATAAATTTTCTCGAAATATCTTTTCGCAAACTTTCTCAAAATATCATGGTGTAAACTTTCACAGAATATCATTTCGTAAACTTTCACTAAATGTCATTCCATAAATTTTCACAAGACACCATTTCATAAACCCTTTCATAAAATATCCTCTCGTAAATTTTTCTCAAAATCTGATTTCACAAACTTTCTCAAAATCTCTTTTCGTAGGCTTCCTTGAAAATCTTATTTCGTAAGCTTTCTCAAAAATCTCGTTTCGCAAAGTTTCTAAAAATCTCATTTCACAAGGTTTCTAAAAATCTCATTTCACAAAATTGTTAAAAATCGCATTTCACAAACTTTTCTCGAAGCTCATTTCATAGACTTTTACAAAACCTCATTTCTCGAACTTTCTCAAAATCTTGTTTCACAGACTTTTCGAAAAATTCATTTTATAAGCTTTCTCAAAATCTCAGAATAACATTTCACAAGTTTTCTCAAAAATCTTATTTTGTAAAACTTTCTCAAAAATCTCGCTTCAAAACTTTTTCAAAAATCTCATTTCACAAAATTTCTAAAAATCTCGTTTCACAAACTTTTCGCAAAATCTCCTTTCACAATCTTTTTCAAAATATCATTTCACAAACTTTTCGAAATCTTGTTTCGTAAACTTTTTCAAAAATCTCATTTCCCAAACTTTGCTAAAAATCTCATTTCATAAAACTTTTCCAAAAATCTCATTTCCGTGAGCATTAGTGGAGGAGCAAGCTCAACTCAACACCAGTCTCTTTCCAATCACAACAACAAAGGAGCCAAGCTCCATTCAGATCACATCAATAACCAACATCACTCTCCCCAGCTCTGGCTCGTCCTCATCATTATCATCCACTCTTTCCCCAATCTCAGCTCTTTATCTATTTTCTAATCAACCTCATATCTTTTATCATTATTCCTTTCTCTTAGTGTCTTTTACTTTCACAACTTAATCATTTCACTTTCATTTTCAAGACGTAACTGTATGTTATTCATGTTAATCAACAGTTTAAATTTCAATCATGCCTAATTAAATAAATAAACCTAAGCATGCTATTTCACATCATCAGTGTAACATCCCGCATCTTCTGTAACACCCCGCATTTTTCCCGTAAGTGCGTAAACGATTTTGTCGAAGTAAATATTGAAGTTTGGAATATAAAGGATTTTAAGAAAAATATTTTGTGTGAAAAAGAATTAAAGTGATGGTTTTCATGGATGTTTATAAACAAAGTGTTTTTATAAAAGAGAAATGAATGATGGTGTTGATTTAATTGTGATTTTTTTTAGAAAGTGATTTTTGTTTGAAATAAAGTTTTTGGATCTGTTAACTTAAAAAATTCGTAACTCTTTAACCGTAACTCGGATTTTTACAAACTTTATATCAAAACGACCGTCTCGAAACTTAGATTTTAAAAATATAATTTTTGGAATTTTCTGGGTTGTCTTACAAAATTTTATTTTCAGAGTTTTAAAATACGAGTTTAAAGAATTGTGTCTTAAAGAAAAATGAATTTATTGACTTGGCTTGAATTTTTTTTGTGAGATGTGTGTGATTTAATGTGTGTGTACTGGATGATGCATGAAATGGTTGTACGTATGTTAATTCTTTGAATTAATTGCCTTGTTATTTGAATTGACTTGAATAAATATGACTAAGAAAATAAAATGAAAATGTATGTATGTGTATGTGTGTATATGTGTGTATGTATGTGTGATGTACGTATATGAGTGTGTATAAGCTAGGAGTGTAGTTTTTTTTAGAAGTCTTAGGGAGTAAGAAAAGCCAAAACCAAACCAAGTGAACCAAACCGGCCCAACTAAGTTAGAAAATCCTAACTATGTGCTAACTAATGGTTGAACCTAGAATGACCCCTAAAGACCTAGCCATGCAACTTGTCCCCTTGACTTTGAAGACCCTTATCCATGCAACTTTTTAAAAGCCCAAAACCGTCCCTCCCATGTGTGTGTGACCAAACCAAGACCCAAGGGCAAAGAGGGAATTTCGTGAATTGCTTATAAACACAAGAGGGTGTAGTTCATTTTCACTTCACCCATTTCACTTCTTCCACCGTACCAACATAAACACTAGAAACACATCTTTAAGAGTCCATTTTACTCTTAGAGAAAGAAAACGAAATAGAAAGAGAGAGAGAGAGAGAGAGGAAGGGAGAACCATGGAACATGGAGAAGGAGGAAGAAGAAGATCCAAGCCAAACCATGAAGAGTCCCTTGTAGATCAAGAGTGTTAGAGCTAGAACCAACCCCTTTTCATGGTAGGAATTGAAGATCAAGATGAAGAGTTGTAATAATTTAGTTTTCTTTTTCTAGTTTGTAGACCCTTGTTCTTTCTTCTTGCATGTCTCATTTTATGGGTTTAAAGATGATTCTATATGTTGTTATTATTTGATCTTGGACTCTAAGGACTTTAAAAATAATTTGTAATATGTGATCCTTATGTTTTTGTTCGGTTTGGATTTTTCTTGCTTGATCTAATATTTTTCTACCTAAAATCTTAAAGATCTAAAGAATGGCTAAAGCTTTTTGTAAAGCCTAAAATAAATCTCCTTGCATGTCTATTTTTCCTTCTCTAAACCGTGAACTATTTGTGTTTATTTGATGATTTGGTAAATAAATCCATGATCTAAACTTGTTTGTTTATAAAGTGTAATTTTTGGTTTTTGCATGTTAAATCCTTGTGCTAAAATTATGATCTATGTGTATTTCTATGAATGATTTCATGATCTACATTTAACTTGTAAAAAAGTTTAATTATTTAGTTTTGCATGTTGAATCTTCTTTCTAGATCTTGATCTAAGATGTGTTTTCATGACTATGTGATGAATAAAAATATAATATGAACTTGATTTGTGAAAAAACTCAAGTTTCTAGTCTTGCATGTGGTATGTTGATGATCCTTATTTGTTTTAAGTGGTGCATGTAGTTATTTCGCTTGATAAATGAAAGCGTTTAGATCCTTGATTTGCATGTTATTTTTCAAAAGTAAAATTGTGTTTTCTTTTATGTGCATGTCTCGGTTTTAAGAAAAGAATTAAGATTTAAAATGATTTTCAAGTTTAAACATGCTCTGATTCAATGTTTAATTATGTGCATGTTTTATTTTTAGGGGCCATTCGGCCAAGTTTAAAAATAAAAGGATCCTTGCTTTTTATTTTGTAAAAAGTGGATGCATGGAAGAGATTAAATGATTTTAAGTATATGCATGTCATTATTAGAAGTTTAGAGTGCAACTTGGATTTTATTAAATGATGATCTTGAGTTTAATTTTGTATATGTTAAAAGTGTTTGAAAAAGTTTGTTTAAAAAAAAAACCTACATATCTAGGTGTGAATGCATGACTTTTGTATGCCTAAAAAGTGAGTCAAAAGTCTTGTTTCATGCATGTTGAAATTCGGCCACCTAGGGTGAAATAGGAAGCTAGGCTTGTTCCTCAACTAGGTTGTATATATGATGACTCTATTTGAATTTAAAGACCTAAAAAGATACATGCATGAAAGAAATAAATTTAAAAGAAAATATGGTGATGTTTGTAATTTAATTTGTTTTGTTGATTTTATTATGAAAATGAAATTAAAAGTTGTTTATTTTCCATTGGCATGCTCACGGTTTTAACTTAAAAGAAAGAAAATAATTTCATGATTCTAAGCTTTATTTGTGTATGTAATTCTTGCAAAAATTCTATATGCATAATTCGGTCTATGTATGTGTGATTACCTTTAATAAAAATAAATAAGTTTATTTGATTATGTGAAAAGATTTTTAATTCATTGATTTTTAGTTTTAAAATTTATTTGCTAACCATGTGTATGATTCGGTTTTGTGAGCTAATTAAAAGGATTAAGTTAAACTATTTTCTTATGGGTAATTGAATTAATATAGTTAAGATTATAATTTAACTGATAATTTTAAATAATTAAAAATGTTACTTCCTGTGCATGTATTGTAAGTGCTGTGAAACTATTGTAGGTGTGTGTTATTCAGTTTTTGCTAAGTTAATCAAAAGACTAAGTTTAAATTATTTTCTTAAGTGTAATTAAGTTAGTTTATTAAAATTATAATTTAATTAATAATTTTTAAATGATTAAAAAATGTGATTTGTGCTATGTGAGTTTGTAAGTGCTATGTATGCTTTGAAATCTGTATGTACTGTTGGTGTGCTGATTAAATGTGTGGAATTGAGTTTGTTTTGGGGCACTGTTTGTAAGTCTCATTTGTGAAGGATATATATTTGGAATTTTAAAGTAATTGAAAAATGTTTTATTTAAAAAGGGTGATTTAAATAACTTAAATTGATTGGGAAAATTTTAAAGAACCTTCTTTGATTTGTGTTTGATGATGTTATGAAGTTTGGAAATTAAATAAATTATTCTGATTGGTTTTAATGTTTTACCTTCTTGGATTCTGTATTTGATTTAATAAAGGTTTTCAAAGATTTGTTTTTTCATTCAATACTTAAAGAAAATGATTTTAACCCAAAGTGTTTTAAACTAAGAGAAATATGTTCTGTTTTGGAAAAGAAATTGTTTTAAGAAGTTTTTCTTGGAAACATTTTATAAAAGAATGATTTGGATTTAAAGTCCTTTGGATATTGGCCATGTTCTTTTAAAAAGGGAATTATTTCAAAGTGTCTTAAAAACGAAATTAAGAATTCACGTAAATCGTTTCTAACGCACGGGGAAAAATGTCTAGTTCGGGTGTCAGACGCAAAGGAAGCGTGGCAAGGATTACGACTAGAAATCTCGGAAAGTCATTGGATGTGTCGTCATCCAGGTGAGTGAGAGTGCAGTGATCCCGTAACGTGGTTGCTCGCAATTCGAATAGACGGATTGCGAGAGTACTGCGAATTAGGTGATCCAAATATGTGTGTGTTAGACGTTTGGTTGCATACTAAATGTTTATTTGTTGTGCATCACTAGATGTTTACTTGTTGTGCATAATTTATTTTGTTTAGATATTGTTTAGTTTTGTTTGATAGCGAAATGATGGTGATGGAACCGTGACAATAATAAGATAAACCGAAGAAGAGAAAAGAGAAGCGAATAAGAGATATGAGGAAGAATTGAGAAAGAAATGAGTAATGAGTTAAGACTAATGAGAGAATATGAGAAATGAGAAAGAAATGAATCGCGTTTGTGAATAAAAGTTCGAGAAAGAGATAATGGTGATGTGAGTGAAAGAAAGAGATAAAGAGATGAGATTGAAAAGAGGATGTGATTATGAAAGTGGTTGAGTAGATATATGATTCCTCGTTCACGTTTTTGGGAAGAAGTTTAGTGTTGAGTTGAGCTTGCTCCTCCATTAACACTCACCCAAAAATGTGATTCTCGAAAAAGGTTTTAAAAAGAGATTTTGAAAAGTTTTTGTGAAAAGAATATTTTGTGAAATGGTTTATGACATGAGGTTGTTGAAAATGTTTTGTAAGGCAAAAGTTTTGTGAAATCCTGTTTTCGAAAAGTTTTGCGAAAAGATATTTTGGGAAAAGACGAGGAAAAAGAGATACAGATGGTGATGATGAGAATTATGCTGGGAGTGAGCATGAGTTAATGAGAATGAGATGAGAAAGTGATTTGCGGCTTGAGGCCATTGAGATTTTAGGGGGAAAAGATTGCGATTAGTGGTCGGGCTTCGTTGAAGGGATGCACCAAGGACGAGCCGACTGTTAGGAATAAGCCGCTAAATAAAACTCCATAACCATTAAAAGACATTTACAAACGCGGTGAGGTATGAGTGTCGTATCGAAGTAGTGGAGAGGAAGATACTATGGGTATCTGCGGATACTCAGGTGGGGATTGCAGGAGGGGAGGAAGATGACGGTGATACGTCAAGAAGTCTAGAGTACAATTCTAGGCAGACAACTCCACATGTGGCGCACTAACGTGGTGGGGACTAGGTCTAATGCCGTGGTAGTTCTGCACCGGAACTAGAATTGTACTGTCGCCCCCTCGATGCAAGTCTAGAACAGTGAGAGGGACTGGAACGGGGCATTTGTGTTTGCCGCTGAGAGCGTGCCTTGATATGAATTGAATTGATATGATTTGAGGCTGAGTCCTCCTGGTTTGGGACCATTTGTTTGTGTGACAGCTGTCGTGCCCGCGTGGTAAAGGTCCTGTACTCCTGTTTGCTTCCGACTAGGTTGGGTGGTTGACCGAGGAGATGTAGACGTGTGTGAGCTCAATGATGTTTCCCCCTCGTCATTGATGCTAACCGAGATAATAAAACTTAATAGACAAAGATGTTTCAAAAGGAAAAGTATATCAAAATGTTAAGTATCGAATAAGATTATAAAGATGAGAGATGATTGTGGAATTTAATGGTGAAAGCTTGCGAGAAAGATTTTGAGAACGTGGTTGTAAGCGCAGGAATAAATCAATTGGTTATGAATGAGGATGCTGATGTGGTTGGAAAGTTTCGATATGTTTTGTTATGTGTGATTCTTGTATGTTATGTGCATAACATGTTATAATTGTTGCTGTATATGTCATGCTATTTCATTTATGCCTTTTATTATATTATCCGTCGATTTTTATTTTGAATCTACCCGAGACCGCAAGGTCAACCCGTTAGTGTTCGAAACACTGACTCTCTCCTACCATGTTGTCGTATCGGCACTTGCTGATATTACAACTGGTAGATGGCGCAACGGAAGCGTGGTGGGCTTCATCGACCAAGGCCCGGAGTTAGACGACAAATACTAGGAAGCATGACTAGAAGCTAGGAATTCCCCTGGCAGAATGTATTCCAATGTAAGTTTCTTAGTTGCCTAGCTCTATCATACTGTACCCCGGCAAGTGTTTTACTCAAAGCTGATGATTTTGGAAACAAGTAAATGGGCTACAATTTAAATGATATTTCGAAAACGAGTTTCAAAGTGCGGTGTCTTGTGACATCTCGGTTTGGAACTTGGAAGAGTTTATGTAATGTGGGAACACATATTATAATTTTAATTATGTTTTAAAAGTCTAAGTGTTCTCATGTTCACATAACACTTGTTTTATAAAAAAAAATGGCCCTAATTTTTACAATTTTAGTTTAAGTTTTCAAGTTGCCGAATTTCAAGTTGCCGAATCGGGGTGTTACATCTTCTGGACTCAAATAGATCAATGAGATTTTATTTAAAAAGAATTTTTGAGAATTTAAGAAAGATTTTCAGAAAAATGTTTTAGCAAAATGATTTTTTTTATTTGGGCTTGATTTCATGAAAACCAAGTTAAAATTTTGTCATTTGAGATTTCTTAAAGAAACGAATTCTCTTTGATTTGAGGTTTTTAATAAATGGTTTCTTTAAATGTCTTTGATTTGTGTGAAAGTAAGATTTTATAAGCTTATTTTGAAATTAAATTGATGAAGTGAATTGATTTTCTTTAAAGTTGTATCTTTGAAATTTTTGAAATGTGAATGTGTGTTTTCTTATTTTAAGAAATAAAATTGAATGATAAATTTGAAATGCATGAATTGTGTGAATGTGCATGTATGCATGTATGAGATATGTATGTAGGTGTGTGTCGTGTATTTTGGAGTGTGAAACATGATATGCTAGAGTGTCATATATATGTTTCAATATGTGTGTAATGTATGCATCATTTCATGACTTAATGATATGTGTTGCTATGATGAAATGAAAATATGTGTATGATGTGCATGTGTGTGTGCATGGTTCGGCCGTGAGGTGATGAGAGGAACCAAACTAGGATGCATTTTCTTATTCATTAAGAAAGTGAAAATTTAATAGGAAATTTGAATGGACAACAAGTGGAAACCTAGAGGGATGACTCATGAAGCCTAGGAGAGACTTTTCTTCCCTCCTTGTCCCCCACGAAAAAGACCTCCCATGCAACCTTTGGAGTGGACCAACTTGCCCTTAAGCTTGCACCTTGGACCGAGGGCTAGAAGTTGAAATTACTCACCCTTGACTTTGCCTATAGAACCGTGTGTGTGTGTGTGGGTTCTAGTTCATTTCCCATTTCCTTCATTCATTTCCCTTTCTCACACCAACACTAACACTTTAGTCCAAGAGCAACACAAAGCTCTTGAGACCTTAGAAGAGAAGAGTGGCCGAGAGAGAGGAGAGAAGAGAAAAGAAAAGTAAAACCCAAACTCCTAACCCAAACACCTTTGATTCCCTTCTTCAAACACATCCTTCTTCAAAGATCAAAAACAAAATCAACCTATCAACCTAAGAGAGAGGAGGCCGAAACAACCTTAGGAGGAGAAGAGAGGAGAGTTGAAGCTTGAAGATTAAGCTAGAGTTTTTGTTTAAGGTAGTTGTTTAGAAAATTTTAGTGTAATAATTTTAGTTTTGTAAAGGACTTTGTTTAAACTTTGATTTTGTGATGCATGTGTTATTTTTCTTAAGATCTTGAAGTTTAAATGCTTTGCATGTAATTTCTATGACTTGATCTTGAATATTTATGCTTGGAAGCTTTGATCTTTAATTTGTAAAATTTATTCTTCACGGTTTTGGTTGAGATTTGTGTTTAAGTTTGTGTCTTTACCTTGATCTTTTCTTGCATGTCTTGATCTATGGTAGATCTTTGCAAAAGCATGAAGTTTGAACTTTGTGTGTTTGTTTTGAGTAAAAATCTTAATTTTCTTTTGATGCATGTCACGATTTCAAGGAGTAAATTATGATAACAAGTTTAAAAATGATTTTTGGTACAAAAAGGATTTTAAACAAGATTTTGTTTGTGTGATGATGATGATGATGATAATTCGGTTGGTGCTTTGAAAAAGAAAATGATGCTTTAGGAAGTTTTGCATGATATGGTCCATGAGTTTTAATCCTTGCATGTGAAAACTAAATAGGGAATCATGTTTGATCCTTATTCTAGTTGCATGCATGTTGAAATTTATGTGATCTAAAGATTTTTGATATAACCTTTGATTTTTATTGTGATAAATTTATAAAATTAAAGTTTGATGAATTTTTGGAGCTCACGGTTTTGCCTTTATAAATACTAAAGTTTGTTTGTTTTGTTTTGCATGTGTGTTTTATTGATGGATCTATGGATTTAAGTAATGTGAAAACCTAAATTTTTGATTAAAAACTTAAAAGTGATTTTCATGGTTCCATTCGGTTTTAGGAACAAGTTTTACTTAAGCTATTTTATTTTCTTGTGTGTTATTGTTTGAGTTAACTTTGAGTGGTTTGGTATGTGATTATATTATTGTGAGTTTGAATTATTTTCTATGACCAATTCGGTTTGGTTGAGAAATAAAAGAAATAAATTGATTTTCATTTGCATGTTAGTTTAGGGGTAAAGTCAATTGATTAAGAAGATGTTAACATGAATTTAATTGAAGATATTCCTTTCTTTTAATAATTATTTTCGGTTGTGATGTTTAAAGTAGGATAATGTGTTTAAATGATTATGCTCCATATGTGCATGGTTTGTATGTGTGTTTGAAATTGTGAATATAGCCTTATCTTATATAGAAGGGATTCGGCCATGTATAGAAAATAATAGGAGTTTGTGTTTGATTCTTGTTTTGTATACATGCATGAATTATAAATGATTTAACTTGTTCAATATGTGTGTTTGGAAATGATTTGAATGTTGATATTTGCAAAAGGTTTCGGTTTAACCCTTGTGTTATTTTCTTTAATCTAATTCGGTTTTTGAAAGAAATAAAGTGATTTGATTTATTGAAAAGTATTGTTTTGAAAAGATTTTCATTTGATAATTAAAATACATGGTTTTAATTTAAAGGTGTTTTATATTTAAAAACCCTTGAGATAAATGTGGCTTTTAAAGAGGGCAGGAAACCAATTATGTTTTCAACCAGTGTCTGAAAAGAGTATTTTAAGTTTTTAAATTTCTAAAACGTGTTTTTAAATGAATGTTTTACTTGATTGCGAGTTTAAAACCCAAATTGATTTCAAAAGTGTTAAGAGGAAACAAATACTTTGATTTCAAATAAAAAGTTTTGCAACGATGCTTTATTTTCAAGATAATTGAATAAGAATGATTTTAACAAGAGAGAAATATTTGAGTGCCAGTAACGATCGGGAAGCAGTTACGAACGTCGCAATGGAAACCAAGCAGAGCATTGAAGATCGTCATCGGTTGAGGTGAGAGAGAAGTTTCCCCCAAACACCGTGGTATTTAGGTAACATATTAAGCGATTCGACCATCTCAAAAGTCGAAACTTAGTGGTTCTGAGTCAGTAGCACGGTGGTAATTGTTTGATTGTGTGGCCACTCGTGTGAAGGAGACAAAGACCACATGGAAATAAGTAATGAGTTTATATGATGATACCTGAATGCTAGTATGTTGTTTATTTGTTTATTTGATGAATTTATTTTGCCTGATGAGATTGAAAATAATGTGAATAATGATGAATAAAAAGAATAAAAGAAATGTAAGATAAAGTTGAGAAAGATGTTGAGATGTTGTGGAAGTTATAATTGCTGATGAACAAGAATTGTTGATATGATGTGGATGAGCCAGAGCTAGGGAAAGTGATGTTGTGTGGTGAAATGAGAAGTGATGTGAGTGGAGCTGAACTCCTTTGGGATATTGTGGAAATGAGACTGGTGTTGAGTTGAGCTTGCTCCTCCGCTGGTGCTCATTGAAACAATAAGTTTTCGAAAAGTTTTTGGAAATGAAGTTTTTATTTTAAAAAGGTTTTTGAAAATGAGAATTTTTGGAAAAGAGTTTTTGAAATGGGATTTTTGAAACAGAGAACGAAATGTGAGTTTGAAAATGTTTTTGAAAGGAGATTTTTGGAAAAGGATGGTGAAAAGAAATGTTTTGAACGAAGGTTTTTGGAAAAAGTGGGTGAAAATAAATTTTCAAAGAGTTTTGAAAAAGAGATTTTTAAGAGAGTTGTGGGGAGAGATTTGGAGACAGATTATGAGAAGCAATTTTATGAAAAAGTTTACGAATTGATATTTTGCGACAATTTATGAAATGAGATTTTGAGAAAAGGAGTTGAAAGGAGATTGTTAAAGGAAATTGTGGAATGAGATGCAAGTGGTTGATGTGATCCCAGCTCTGTGCTCTGATGAGAAAGATTGTGCAAAGATAGCGGTCGGGACTCATTGAAGGGATGCACGAAGGATGGGCCGACCATTAGGATTGATCTTAAAAAGATAAAAGACTTTTAAAAGACATTAACATACACGGTGAGGTATGAGAGTGCGAAGTAGTGGAGAGGAAGGAACCATAGGTATCTGCGGATACTTAGGAGGAGATTGCATTAGGGGAGGACGATGACGGTGAAACGTCAAGAAGTCTAGAGTATGTTTCTAGGCAGAACGAACTCCACAAGTGGCGCACTAACGTGGTGGGGACTGGGTCCAATGCCGTGGCAAGTTCTGCGAGCTCCCTAGAAATATACTGTCGCCCCCTAGATTGCAAATCGAGAACAGTGAGAGGGACTAGAAAGGGGCATCGTTTTTGCCACTGCGAGACAGTGAGCCTTGATATTATTGAAATGATTTGAGGACGAGATCCTCCTGGTCTGGGACCATTTATGTGTTGTGACAGCTGTCGTGCCCGCGTGGTAAAGGTCCTGTACTCCTGTTTGCTTCCGACTAGGTTGGGTGGATGACCGAGGAGATGTAGACGTGTGTGCTAACTTTGAGAGCAACCCTCCTCAATGATGATTAAAATCCCCCGCATCATTGATGGATACGAATTCATAAAACTTAATTAAGAAAAGATAACTTATATTGTTAAGAGATAATTCTTAAGTGAGGGCATGGAAAAGAGGATGATATGGATGATGGAATCAGAGTTCGCAGCGGAAGCGATTGACGGAAATTATGTGGATATGTAAAGTTTTGAGAAAAGAAAAGTAATGGAGGGAGTAAAGTAGAGGTTTGAATATGAATGCTTGTATGTGTGGTTTGCTTATGTGTTTTTGTTATTCCTTAATATCTTACCTATTGTAATCCCACATCGTTGGCATAACATGCTTGGGAATACTTACTCTCTCTAGTCTTCTGTTCTGTATGCTTGTTGTTCCGATGTCTATTTCCTTAGTCGATGGATCCTGCTATGTTCACGTTCGACATTCGAAACGAAGGAAGATTGGAAGTGGCGTGAATACACCGAGGTTGGTGGGTCAGCTGACTATCGGGATGGATACCCGAGGCTTTTGTCTGCACACATTGACCCCGAGGTTGAGGAACCAGAGGAACTGGACAAGGACGTAGCTACTCGGAGGCGGACATAATCGAGGTCGACCCTAACGAGGCATTCTCCGTGGACCATCGTGTTCAGTTCAATGGGCCTGGTGGTAGTTTTTCATTTTCCCTGAAGTATTTTGTATTCCCTGTAATTACTTAGTTTCATTGCAATGCCATGATGTAACCCCAAATTTTTGGTAGAAGAAATTTATTTTAATGGGTAATGATAACTGAGTTGAGAAGAACCAAGTTGCAAAGTGTAGTGCCTTGTGACACTCTGGTTTGGAACTTGAACTTCAGTATGAGATATGGGAACACTCTTTAATTACGAAAGGGTTTTGAAAACTTAGTGGTTCTCATACTCATGCTACTCAACCACGTTACATGTTTTAAAAAAAATAAAAAATTGGCCCACATTTCCACTACCTTTTGGAATTAAAACAATATATTTTTCAAGTGGCCAAATCGAGGTGTTACAATCAGCATACAAATTCATCACACAACAACAATGTGGTCTTTGTCTCCTTCGTATAAGTGGCCACACAACACACACAATTGCCACTATACTACTGACTCAGAACCACTAAGTTCCGATCTTTGAGATGATCCGGAACGTCCTAATATATCACCTAAATACCACGGTGTCTTAGGAAAGCTTCTGTCTCACCTCAGGTCCAGCGATTAAATGCGCACGATCTCCTCGGATCCTTGTCGTTGCCAGTTGCCCCAATCCCTCGTCTTTAAAATTCCTCGAATTAAACAAAATACGTTTACGTTATTAGCTCGTATAAGAAAATCTTTTCTTAATGCAAGCACATTTCGTTCCTCGTCGGAAGACTTAAAACATAATTGTTTTCTCAAAACAACTCTAATATTGTCTAGTACTTTAAGTACTTCAAAACCGTTTGAAAACATCAAATAAGATAATTTAAACCAATTGATTCGGTTGCTGGTCCGTCTTGGACAGCGCCTTAATCACGTTCGAAAACACCGAAAAATTCACCGTTTTTAATCCGGCTTTTTCTCAAATCGATTACCACTTGAAAACCATACTTTAAATCACATGAACACACTTTTAAAATTAAGAAATAAGTCCAAAAAATTCTGGACAGCAAAGAGTCGTTTCACAAAATCACTTTGATAAAACCCCGAAAACATCGTAAAAACACTTTTTGTTTTAAGGCATGCTTTAGTGCAAAACACACACTTTATAATTCAAACTTTTGTCATAAAACAAAATCTTGGGCAGCCACCAAACATAACCAACACTTCCAAATAAATCAAATCGAATTCTTTTAAAATCAATTAATTTCAAACCAATTACGTATTCAAATGTTTTTCCAAAACACACTCAATTAACATAACACACAACAACCAACATCACTTTCACAATCAAACATTCATTCACTTATTCAACACAACTATTTTTCAAGACCATTTTATTTTCATAAAACAAAAACACTAAGACATTCATATACTCACAAACCGAATTGAACCAAAGATATAAACCAAGTACAACAATTCAATTCTTTTCAAAAATCACTATATAAATTTATTTTCATGAAACTAAATTTCCTAGACTTATTTACACTACATGGCCGAATATAAACATAAGTTCAAACAAAGATTTATTCAATATTAAGAACATGAAATCATGAAGTCATTCATTCCATTTTAATTCCAAAAACCGTGAGCTTCACATGGAAAGATTATCACACTTTAATTTATTTTCTTAACTTGATTTAAATCAAAAATCACATCAAAGTCTTATCTTTTAAATTAACATGCAAGATAAAATCAATTTACTCCCTTTATCTTTTAAACCAAAACCGAATAGAACTAAATAACCACAACACCCTTTCAAACACTTTAACTTAGCACTACTTTACAAAACACACTCATTACTTTTATGTCACTTCATGAAAAAGAATCCTAGTCTAAGTGGCATGCATTGGCCGAAAACTTCTCATGGTCAAGACAAGGTTTTTGGTCCATTTTTCAACATGCAAAAATTAGGATTCATGGGTTTAATCATGCACTTTCTTACACAACAATTTAAAAATATTATCCTAAGCATGAAATCGTGACATCATTATTACTCCAAATCAAATCTTCATTTTAATTCTCTTGCATGCACTTTAGAAATCTTTGAATCAATAAGAAATCAACATGCATGTATCCTTTTTCATGGAAACAAAACATAATCTTCTAGTTCTAAACTTGAACCGAATATTCAACACCAAAAATCAAGAGTAAAGTTCAAATCTTTAACATTCATGAACATTAGACATAGATCAAAATAAGAATCATTTTTCAAAAGCTCATTTCTTTGGTTTCTTGCTAAAACCGTGACATGCACTTAAAAAGATCAAGACTTTTTGTTCAAGGATCACATGCAAAGTTCAAGATCAAAGCTTTTTGTTTGAAAATCACATGCATGACTCAAGATCAAAAAATTTTCAAAGATTAAAGCAAAAATCGAGGCTTTTTAAAGATCAAAACCAAAAATCAAAGCTTTATCAAGATCAAATCAAGGTCAAAGCATTTCAACTACTCAAATAAACTTTTATAAGCCTATAGTTAACATGCAATGACTTGAATCAAATTAAAAAGCATCATGACCTAGTTTCCTAGTCATGGCTGAATCACAGAGTCCATGGTTTAGAGTTCTACAAGTTTATTTTGCTCTTAAAACTCAAGATCAAAGCTTAAACATTACATGCAACCATAGATCAACCATAAAACTAGACATGCAAGAAGAAATAAACTTTACAAGGCTTAGAAAATAAAAACTAACTCTAAAACTCTAGGATCTTTGAAACACACCAAAGAAGAGATGATCTTCAACCTTCTACACTTGATCTTCAAGAGAAAAGCCTAGGTTTTGGACTTGATCTTCTTCCTTCTTCCTCCTTCAAGCTCTCGGCCACTCTCTCTCTCTCCCTCTCTATCTCTTTTCTAAGAGCTAAATGGGACTCTTAGAACTAGTGTTTTGGAAATGAAGAGAAATGAAAGAAATGAATGGGAAATGAACTAAGGCCTAAGGCTTATATAGGCAACTCGTGTAGTCTCTCTTTTGCCCTTGACTTGTTTTCGGTTTGCACACAAATGGGAGGGGCAATTTTGGCACTTCAATAAGTTGCATGGGTGGATTTTATCAAGGGAACAAGGAGGAGCAATTTAGGGCTTTAGGTCACTTCATGTCTATTTATTTCTACTTCTTTAAATTTCCTATCAATCCTATTTTATTTTCTTTCCAAATGGTTCCAATATATCCTAAAGACTTGAAATCCTAAGCTATGTACATACATACACACGTAGCGCACACATACATACATAGAAAACAAATCTTTTTTTCATAAAATAAATCATGTATAAAAATCACATTTCCTTTAAAGCATAAAAACATTAAATATATAATCATTCCAAAAACTCAATTTCTAAAACTAATAGTAGCATTTCATAAAACCATTCCTTTTAAAATCATTCACCACTTTGAAATCATATAATAAGAAATTCATTCAAGGAAATACTCTTAAAAAAACTCCTTCTCAAAAATGATTCTCTTTAGTACTTAAAACAATGCGAGGAATTTGTGGGTCGTCACACGGGGTATCATCAGATCAGGATTAGAGAAGAGGATATCTCTAAGACTGCATTTTGATCCCGATACGGGCATTATGAGTATGTTGTGATGCCATTCGGATTGACTAATGCACCAGCTATTTTCATGGACTACATGAATCGAATCTTTAGACCTTATTTAGATTCATTCGTGGTTGTGTTCATTGACGATATCCTTATTTATTCCAAGAGCCCGGAGGAACATGTTGAACACTTGAGAATAGTGTTGAATGTCCTAAAGGAGAAGCAGTTGTACGCCAAACTTGCAAAGTGTGAGTTCTGACTAGAGGAAGTTAAATTTTTAGGACATGTGATTTCAAACAAGGGAATAGCGGTTGACCTGGCGAAGGTAGGCTCAGTTTTACAATGGGAACAACCGAAGTCGGCCATGGAAGTGAGAAGCTTTCTTGGTTTGGCCGGCTACTATAGAAGATTTATAGAAGGATTTTCGAAGATTGCGCTACCATTGACGAAGCTAACTCGGAAAGATCAACCATTTATATGGGATGAGAAGTGTGAAAGGAGTTTCCGAGAGTTGAAGGAAATATTGACATCATCTCCTGTGTTGATTTTGCCTAATCTACAGAACAATTTTGAGGTGTACTGTGATGCATCGAAACAAGGTCTTGGGAGTGTTTTGATGCAAGATGGAAAGGTAGTCGCTTACGCCTCGAGACAATTAAAAGTTCATGAAATGAACTATCCAACGCATGACTTAGAGCTGGCAGCTGTTGTCTATGCTCTAAAGATTTGGAGGCACTATCTCTATGGCACTACGTTCCGGGTGTTTAGTGACCATAAGAGTTTAAAGTACCTCTTTGACCAGAAAGAGTTGAACATGAGGCAACGCCGATGGATGGAGTTCTTGAAGGATTATGAGTTTCATTACCATCCTGGGAAAGCAAACGTTGTGGCGGATGCATTGAGTCGAAAAGCAATGCATATCAGTTTGATGATGGTCAGAGAAGCTGCATTGATAGAAGAATTTAGAGATTTGAGCCTGACGATGCAAGTGGAGCCGACAAGTGTTAAGATGGGAATGTTGCAGATTGCTAATGAGTTCTTGCAAAAGATTCGAGAGTTGCAACGAGAGGATGATGAGCATAAGGAAAAGAGAAAGCTTATGGAGGAAGGCAAGGAGTTAGAATTCCAAGAGGGGAAGGATGGAATCCTTCGTTTTAGAACAAGGATTTGTGTGCCTGATAATTCAGAAGTAAGGAGAATGATTCTGGATGAAGCGCATAAGAGCAAGATGAGTATGCATCCGAGAGCTACCAAAATGTATCAGGATTTGAAGGAGATATTTTGGTGGCCTGGTTTGAAGAAAGATGTGGCAAGGTATGTAGCATGTTGTTTGGTGTGTCAGAAGGCGAAGGTGGAACACCAAAGGCCAGGAGGAGAATTACTTCCCTTAGAGATTCCGTTATGGAAATGGGATAGTATCTCAATGGATTTCGTATTTGGATTGTCAAGGACAGCTACTGGTCATGATGCAATCTGGGTGATTGTAGATCGCTTGACGAAGTCAGCGCATTTTATTCCAGTTAATATGCGCTACGCTTTGGAAAAGCTCACTCAGTTGTATATCAAAGAAGTTGTTCGCCTGCATGGTGTGCCATCAAGCATCGTGTCAGATCGCGATCCAAGGTTTACATCAAAGTTTTGGCAGGATCTACATAAAGCTTTGGGTTCGAGATTGAAGATGAGTTCTGCATACCATCCTCAGACTGATGGTCAAACGGAAAGGACTATTCAGTCACTGGAGGACATCTTAAGAGCTTGTGTTTTGGAAGGGCAAGGAAATTGGGAACAACTGTTGCCGCTCGTGGAATTTACTTACAATAATAGTTATCATACGAGCATCGGAATGGCACCATTTGAAGCTCTGTATGGGAGAAAGTGTCAGACACCATTATGCTGGTTTCAAGTGGGGGAGAGTTCTCTAGTTGGACCAGATTTTGTACAAGAAACAACTAAGAAGATTAAGATGATACAAGAAAAGATGAAAACGGCTCAAAGTAAGCAGAAAAGCTATGCTGATAAGAGGAGGAAACCCTTAGAATTTGCTGAAGGTGACCATGTTTTCATTAGAATAGTACCAACCAAAGGTGTTAGTAGAGCCTTGAAAACCCAGAAACTATCACCTAAGTTTATTGGTCCCTACCAGATTCTTAAAAGAGTTGGTCCAGTAGCCTATCAACTAGCCCTGCCACCGTCATTAGCTAATCTTCATAATATGTTTCACGTGTCTCAGTTGAAAAAGTATGTCCATGACCCCACCATTGTTCTTAGAATCCAACCTGATGACCTAGAAGTCCATGAGAACCTAACCTTTGAAGTCATGCATATCCGTATTGAAGATCAAAGAGTCAAGCAGCTTAGAGGGAAGGATATTCGTTTGGTCAAGGTTATCTGGATATTTGGTGATGTGATGGAAGCATCTTGGGAATTAGAGGATAAGATGCGTCAGGATTATCCTGAGTTGTTTGTGTAAGTTGAATTTCGGGGACGAAATTCCTTGTAAGTGGGGAGTAGTGTAACACCCCAAAATTTTAATCCCTGATAAATGAAATGTTGATTATAAAATTTATTATAATTAATTATTTCTATTTTAATCTTTGATTAAAAATCTGTGATTTTATTATTAGTGGATGTGTGAATTTATTTGGTAAGTATATTTATGTATAAAATAAATATTTTGCATATTAGTCCCTGATTTGGGACCTAGAGGTAATTATAGGAAAGGTTTTGGAGGGAAAGAAAATAAAATTAATATTTTTCAAAAACTGACCAAAATACTCGAGTGTTTCTTAAAAGACTCGAGTGTTCTGGTCAGAGTTGCACGAGTTAGTGCGTTTGGTGAGTCACCACCAACGATTCCCCACCGTTGACACGAAATCACCACCCCAACACGTCCATGGCTTTCGTGTCGCCATGCATGGACCTGTTCTTTGTCTATATAAGCCAATTAAACTCGAATTTGTGAAGCATTTGGCCAAATTCGTGTGTGTTGCTGGAGTTAGGGTTCCTGAGTTCTTCACTTCGATTCTCCCTCTGTGCTTTGATTCGAGTCGCAAACTATACACCAATACAAAGCTCACATCACGAGCTTTGTATAGACATAAAATTTTTGAGCTGAGTGTGAGTGTGTTGGTAGAATCGAAGCTGGGAAGTTGAGGTTCGTTTGCTGTCATCAGTTCAGGGAGCTCACTTTGATCATTGATTGTGGTAAGCTCGTGCACCTCCTGAGTCTCAAATTGATTTCTATAGTTAGTATGTGTTGCATAGAGTTTAGAAATACTAATTTCCCCAATTGTTATCTCTGTCTTCTATGTCAACCAATTATATTTTGGTGCTCCACTCAAACTGCTCTGCATGTTGGCGCTTGAAGTGGTTCTTGGTGCTGTGGAGCTTTTTCTTGCAATTTCTTTGTTGAGTCACGTCTGTGAGGTAATGGGAAAGCTTTCTATTCACTAGATAGAGTTTAAATTGCATGGATTTGATTAGAAAGCCACGAAGAGGCTCTAAGGGCTTAGTTTGGATAGGGAGATTGGCTTGGAGACCAACTTGTGCTCTAAAATAGTTTTGAGCAAGTTTAATATGTTGCATGCAAGCTACTTGGAACTTAAAATCATGAGAATTCTGAGTTTTATGCAAATTGATAAGTTAAGTTGTGAATTTTCATGTTTTGTGCATAATCTTATGATTCTCTGTCATATCTGTAAATTGATGTGTTCTAAGTGTTTGAACATGTTTATTATATGTTATAGGAACTCTGTTGATCATTGAATTGGATTAGAAATGGGTAGAATTGAAAATGGTATGTTAAAACCAAGTTTCCAGTCTGTTCTGCATGAAAAGACTCGAGTACTTGGCTTGTTACTCGAGTATTTTGTGTTAAAATAGTGTGTCTTTTTCTCCAAACACTCGAGTACCAGGCCCAGAACTCGAGTATCGACTGATGTACAAGAGCATTTTCTGATGAACCACTCGAGTAATGCATGAGTCACTCGAGTATTCTGGATTTGATGAAGAACACTCGAGTATTCATGAACTACTCGAGTATATTTAAGAATCTGAAATCTGATCTTTCTGAAAGCATGAACGACTCGAGTAGCCATGAACTACTCGAGTAATCTGGAAAGGCTGAAGAACTACTCGAGTATTCTGAAGAACACTCGAGTATTTCTGCCCAGAAACTTAAAAATACCATTCTTAATTCTGAATCATTCCGTTGATACTTAAATGATAATAATCCAAGTGATCTAAGACTTAAAAGAAATTGATTCATGATATGGTTATTCCCTTTGGATAATGGGACGATGCTCGGGTGGCACGTTATGTATTATTAAAAGAGATACACCAATCAATTCCTTTAAGTTAAGATATTGCATTCATGCTGGAGTTCGGATGATAGATCGTTTATCATGTTTTGGTAACATGAGGAGGGCCTCTGGGAGTGCCAACTGACGGCTTGCTTCATGACACGTTATGGTGGACGACGTGGCCAGCGAAGTGAGATGCTGATGATATGTTTATTCCGTTGAGACGACGGGACGTTGTTCGAGGAGCACATTATGTACCATTTCTAAGCTTGTCGTGTACATTCTTGGTGAATGTACGAATGTTGTACAACTAGGAGTACAACGCACTGTTGAGTGCTGATTTGAAGTAAAGGATGGACGTCAGAGAGTGTCCTAGATTGATGGAGATAGGATTGAGAGCTAGGATCATACATCATGCCACTCAGTTAACCTAAAGTTGATAAATGAAATAAGTATGAGCATCTTACTTGCATTAAATACTTGCTAAGTGCTAAATGTGGTTGTTGATTATTGCTGCATGTTTACATATTCATATTGCGCATTTATTTATGCTCTATTGATTATGTGTATAGAATTGCTTACCCCTATGCCCTTGTAGGTGATGTCACGTTACATCGCTTGCATCGAGATCCGGCCACTTCCTAGTGGCATATGGATCTACGAGGATCACCGCGCGGTGTTCGAGGGAGAGGTAGAGGTTACCTTCTACCACCCGAACCCGCTGATCTGGTTTCGTCCTCGTAGGTTTAGGATTCCCATCATATACACTATGCACGTACCACCCTTTTACACATACCATGGACCACCTCCCACACGACCAGCTCGCTCCTATCACAGTTTTCGCTTTCGACCTACCCGCTCACACCCTTTTTCTTCTAGAGTCGTTCGCGAGGAGACTCCCCCATCTGATCCGAGGAGCCCCATTAGGGTCTCACCATCACCTGACCCTGTATCCAATGGTAGGGTACCCACTCCATCGGATGAGATCGAGGAGGATCCTGTGGAGGACGAGAGCGGAGGCGAGCCTGTCGTGCACTCTACCGGGAGTCAGTGGAGGGACGATGATCCCTAGGTATGTGAATATGGTAGATGATGAGGATCAGGGGATCCGATGTGGTGGATGCTATGGAGGATTTGATGCTGCTGCTGTGATGATGGATGGTGACTACTAGTGCTACCTGGATATTTCTACTACTACTACTGTTGCTACCTGATCTCTGTGACCAGCTCTTGAGTTTCATATTTTGAGATGTATATATATTGTAGATATGTTTTGAGGACTCTAGAGTTATGGTTTACTTTTGATATAGATCTTTTATGGACTTGTACTGGTTCTTAGAGACACGACTTGGGACTATGTATTTCATGACTTGCTTATATATATTATGTTTATATTATAACTGTGCATAGTCCTATTATTTCCGCTTACTTTGATAAAGACTAATTAAAGAATTCGGCCATGATATTTGAAAATGGTATCAGTTCCGCAAAACGAAAGATTGGATGGCATCACGTAATTTTTGCTGTGTAAATACGATTTCAAAGTATTGATGCTATCTAGATCGTGAAAAGATTTTCTTGTTTTAAAGAATGTCGAATTCAATATAAGAGTTTAAAATGATGTAATTTATATACTCCAAGAATTCCATGTTTTTGGTTTGTGCACCCGCCTTTATAGAAAATATAAAGAAAATTTTATTTCCTACATTTTCTAAATACTAACAAGTCCATAACTATTACGAGTAATAGTACAATTATTGTATTAATTACTTGGAGAATTTTTAGGGTGTCATAGACAGCATCAAAGGTCAAAGAATAGGTAATCGATTGTCATGAATGAGTAATCGATTCCACTCATTTTTATCATTAAATGAATTTAGTTAAATGCAATAGACGATGTCCATGGATGAGTGAGTTAAAATTATAAAACTTAACAATTTTATAAAGATGAATATTGAGATTCCAAGTCTAACTAAACTACCTCATTGCTAGAAAAAACACTTTTAAAATTGATTGATTTAGACTTGTAATATCAGTCGTTGTGGTGACGAGGAAAAAGCTGACGTTAGAATTCAATCTTTTAAACTCGATCAAGCGACCAAGTTAAAAATAAATTTTGAAAGTTAACATTCTAAATTAGTCATAGTAAACGACTGATTTTGAATGTCAACTTTCAAAATCAGTTGTGTAACACCCCGCATTTTCTCGTGCGTGCATAAACGAATTCGCTAAAAGTAAACGTTTAAATTTTGTTTTCTAAAAAGGATTTTCTAAAGAGATGATTTCTTTATGAAATAAATTTGCATTTTTGGATTCAAGAACTTAGAAAATGTGATCCTTGCGTTTTCTGAATTTATTTACAAATTTGTTTTGAAAATCTTAGGAGGACGAATTTTAAGAAAATGTGATTTTTGAAAATAAGAATTAACTTTTGAAAATTTCCTATTTGTATAAAAAGTTTGATTTTTGAAGGTCATTTATGTATATATTTTAATTATGTGTGTGTTACGTGTAGATAATTGTTTTACTTTGAAATAGTTTGAGTTTTCTTTAGAATAAAATGTGTTCTTGTAGGAAAATTAAATAAATTGCCATGACATGAAATTAATGTATGCTATATGCTCAACATGATATATGTTTGATTCAATATGTGGTGTATGTATGTGTGTGAATAATGCTACGGTCCTATGTGTGTGTGCATATGATCCTTGAATTCATGATTTTAATGCATTTTATAAGTAAAAGAATGGAAAATAAAAATGAAAGGCATGATGTGTGTGCATGTGTGTGTTGCTACGGTGAAGAGGGTGTGTATGTGTGTGTGATTTTCAAATGGGGAAGGGTTACTTGGAAGGCTTAGAAGCTACCAAGTGTATTGGATGAGAAGAAAATAGTGTCCTTGACATGACTAAGAATGATGAAACCTATGCCCTAGACTATGCACTTTGTTCCCTTGACTCAACCCTTGCCATGCAAACTTTGAGAAACCCAATTTTGCCCTCCTAAGTGATGCCTTGGCCGAACCCATTTCAAGGGAAAAGAAGGCAACTTCGTGCTCTTAAATCAACCAAGCCTTAGTTCATTTCTTCACTTTCTTTCATTTCCTTCCCAAAACAAAACTCAAACACCTTTCTAAGGGACTATCCAACCCTTAGAAGAAATAGAGAGAGAGAAAGGAGAAGGTGTGGCCGTGAGGAACACAAAGGAAGAAGGAAGAAATTTAACCCAAGACCTTGCACTTTCTTTGAAGATCAACAACCCTAGGAGTTAGAAGACCCATTTCCTTGGTAGGTCATTCGAAGATCAAGAAAGAAAACCATGAGAATTAGGATTTTCTTTTGGTCTTGTAATCTTTCTTTCTTCTCTTTTCATTGCATGTTTATTTTTATAGCTTGAGAGAGTGCAACTATGGACTTTTACATTGGTTTGTAAATATGTGAACTTATGGACTCTTAAAAGCTTCGGTTATGGCTTCATTAGGTAGATCATCATGATTTTCTAAACAAACTTCTAAAGGATCTAACTCATTGCTAGAGATTTTTTGAGAAAAACTAAAATGAAAACTTCATGCATGTTGAATTTATCCCCTTAAACCGTGAACCGTGAGGTTTTTATGAAAAGGTTTAGTAAATAATTTATGATCTAGGTTTGATTTGTGACAAAGTGAAGAATTTGTGTCTTGCATGTTGATCTTTGGTGCTCAAACCGTGATCCATGTGTATATATGTGAATTCTTGATAAACTATTTCATGATCTAAGATTTATTGAGGAGGGGATAGAAATTTTTAGTCATGCATGTTGATTTGTGGTGATTTTTGGTTGATTTCATATATGTGTATGTTTTAATCCAAATGTGTTGAATCAAATTAGGACCTTGAGGTTTGCATGTCACTTTTCAAGAAAAGAAACTAAGTTTCCCTTCTATGTGTGTTACGGTCTAGGAGAAATAATAGGGTAATGGTCTTTAAATTGATTTTTCTTTTATGAGCATGATTTGATTTAGAGATTTATTTTATCCATGTGTGTTAAGGCCATTCGGCCATGAGTGCTAAAATTGTTTTAGTGCATGATTTTTAGATGCATGTATGTATTAGGAATAGACTTAGTGGTCTTAAGTCCATGCATGCCATTCTTTTTAGAAGATCAAGTTATAAACCATGTTTCTATTCAAGAAAAATTATAAGCTTGAGTTTTACTAAAAATTTAAGAAAATTCATGATGGTTCATGCATATTAGTGTGACTAAATGATGATGTGTAATCAACATGAGTTGTTTTAATTGTCTTTAGTGCATTGAAAAATGAACTAAGATTCTTGCCCTATGCATGTAAATATTCGGTCTTGAGATAAGCGTATAGGGGAATGTGCCTAATCATCATTTAGATTACATAGAGACTAGGATTGACCTTATCTAGGAGCATAAAGCTACATGCATAAGATGATTTGTGTTCTTACTTGTTTTCTTGAATTGAGTTAAGAAAAATGAAATTGAAATTATTAAATTTTTCCCATGATGCTCACGGTTTCAGTCTCAAAGAAATGGGATGATTTCACTGTTTTATGATCTTGGTGATTTGATATATTTTATAATATTTTGTTTGAGTGATTCGGTTGGTGCATGTTTGGATGCTTAGAATGATTTTCCTTCTTAAATGACTTATGAAAGTGACTTTATTCCATGATTATGCTACTATATGTTCAATGCCATGATGTGTTAATTTCTCTTGTTCTTTTCGGTTTAGGGACTAGAAGTGAGTGAAATTAATTGAATTAGTTCTCATAATGTTGATTATGTGATTCCAAGGTCTAAGAATTATTAGCTAATAGGAAACATTACTCATATGCAATTCGGTTTTGCCATGTCCTAATCAAGAAATTAAGTTTAAATTCTCTTCTTGTGCATGATAGAACTTGTACGATGGTGTATTAATCTAAATGGTTATTTTCTCTAGTCTAAGAATGTTTTGCAATAGGTGGATGATGAATGATTTGGATTTCTATGAGCTGGTCAATGTGAATGTTTTAAGAATTATGTTTTCATAACAGTAATGTTTTAAATTATGTTTTAAATAATGAAAGGAAATTATTTTTAAGTTATTTCCAAACGTTTTTCCCAAGAACCGTTTTAAACTGAATATGATAACAAGTTTTCAAAAGAGAAATCATTTTCAAAACAAATCAAAAGAGTATATCGAAATCGTTTCTAATGCACGAGAAAATGTCTTAGTTTGAGCGAAGGATGCGAGGACATGAGGCGAGGAGAGATGATCGAGAGATCGTGGAGCGCATTAGGACGTTCGTCATCGAGGTGAGAGAGGGGCATTCCCTTAAGACGCCGTGGTAATTAGGTAACATATTAAGGCGTCCGATCATCTCAAACATTGGACTCCAATCTCATTTAGTGTAGTGGTGTATGTGATAGCGCTTGTTTGATTGGTTTAGCTATCCACCCGAATGACTGAGATTGGTTTATAAAAATGATGATATGTTTTATAAATGTTCATGTTGTGCTATCTCATTATTTTGTGATTTGTTTATTTGTTATCTAATGTGATATGGTTGGGAACCGTGTGAGTAAACAATAAAGACTAAGATTATAAATTGAAAACGATAGATGTGAAAGACGTGATTAGTCGAGGAGAAGCTGCTAAGATAACTATGAAGAATGTAAGCGAGCGGAAGCGTGGTGATGAGGAATGGAGCTAACAATGCTGCGAGGTCGAGCTGATCAGAAAATATGCTAATGACGCTGCTGAGTTATAGAAGTAAAGGATGTGGAGGATGCTATTGAGTCACAGTTGACGAAGAGGACCACGATGATGTGCTGAGTTACAAGTTGATCTGAGATTGTGATGCTCATGTTGATGAGAGCAATGTCGCTGTGATTTGAGATAGAGAAAGACGATGCAATGATGTTGCGATGATTCACGTGATAGTATACGAGTTTTAGGGGGATTAGATGCGTACGGTTAGCGATCGGGTCTCATTGAAGGGATGCACCAAGGATGAGCCGATCATTAGGACTAAGCCGTAATTAAAACTCTTTAAAAGATTTTAAAAGACATTAACAATTGCGGTGAGGTATGAGTGTCGAATCGAAGTAGTGGAGAGGAAGGAACGATAAGTATCTGCGGATACTTAGGACGAGATTACATTAGGGGAGGACGATGACGGTGATACGTCAAGAAGTCTAGAGTACTTTTCTAGGCCGAACAATCCCACAAGTGGCGCACTAACGTGGTGGGGACTGGGTCTAATGTCGTGGCACGTTCTGCTTTCGAAACTAGAATAAGTACTGTCGCCCCCTAGATTGCAAATCGAGAACAGTGAGAGGGACTGGAACGGGGCATTGTGTTTGCCACTGTAAGACAGTGAGCCTGATTAGTGATATTATATGTGATTGAGGCTGAGACCTCCTGGCTTGGAGCCATTTGTTGTTGACAGCTGTCGTGCCCGCGTGGTAAAGGTCCTGTACTCCTGTTTGCTTCCGACTAGGTTGGGAGGTTGACCGAGGAGATGTAGACGTGTGTGAGCACAATGATGTTTCCCCCCTCATCATTGATGCTAATCGAATTGATAAGACTTAATAACCAAGATATTTCAAAGAAATGTGTGATGATGATCAAAATAATAATGATAATGAAAATGCTAATACCAAGAGTGGAAGTGGATACGAATACCCTTGAAACATTTGTTGAGTTTGAGGAATGAGAGAGAACGAAAGAAAAGTATTATGGTGAAGGATGTGATTATCTTTAGCTTGCAAATGCATGGAATGAATAATTGGGTGATTATGTATGTGTACATCATGATGGTTATATGTGTTGTCTTGATTTACCTTATGCTATTGTTGGATTTATGTTTGCCTTCATATTTATTTTGTCTTAATATTTACCTAGTGTAATCCCACATAGTCGACATTGCTGTTTTGGGTTGCTCACTCTCTCTACTCTATCTATCCTTTCTGTATAAAATTGTATGGACGTTAGATGGCCAACATGGTGCGATATCAGCAACTGCGGGAGGTAGGAGCGACTCCCCGAAGGGGTGATGACAGCATTACGTCAGTCTACAGGATGATTTTTGATGAGATTCCGCGTCGACGAGTGGATCTAGAGGAAGAGGAGGAGGTAGCCGAAGAAGAAGGAGAAGAGGAGGGACATGATGATTCTGAGGAGGAGATTACTGATGAGGACGAGGAGGAAGATCCCGACCTCTGGTCCGATAGAGATGACCCAGAAGAATACTACAGTGATGGGAGTTGGATCATTACTCCCGAAGACCTTCTGGCGGATGATGACGAGTGGTACCGCAAGCTTGCCAAGCTAGACTAGTGAGATCATGAATAGATGTTTAGGTAATTTCCCTTTTGAGTATGTATCCCCACTATGAGTTCCTAGCAACCTAATGGTATCCTGATGTAACCCCAACAAATTAATCTTTGTATTGGTACTTTGACAAGAAATCATATGGGCTATTTTAAGTACCTGATGTTTTTTTTTGGAAATTGAGTTTCGAAGCGTAGTGTCAATGTGACATTCCGGTTTGGGACTTGAAAGAGTTGGTTCAATATGAGAACATGAGTTTGCTATACAATTATGTTTTGAAAAATAGAAGTGTTCTCATCTTGTGCACTACTCGCCCCTTTTTTTAAAAAAAAAATGGCCCTAATTTTTTCCCAAAATGATTAAAGTTTTCAAGTTGCCAGATCGGGGTGTTACAGAGTTGGTATCAGAGCGAGGTTGCTTTAGGAACTTTTGTGTGTGGATCTACATACTCTACCGTGTGACTCTGAGTGTGCGCTAGTAATAGGAACGTAGTAGACAAACATAGGAACGTTGGGCATGCATCAAAGCAGTTCTGGAAAGTGTTAGTTTCCGTTCACAACAACAACCAGAAGCAATGCTCAATGTCATCCTGTGACGACAATTGTGATTTGAACTTCCTTGATTGAACTTCTCCGAATGGGAATCCCTTTTGAAATAACCTTTGAATCTATAACCCGAGATCTTGTTCTGAGAGTAAAACACTTCTTCTATTGGAAACCTTCTTGTGAAAAACCCCGAATTTTGTCAAGTTGCTTTGACAAGATGTTTGAGCTAGCCTAATCTCCAAAAATACTCAGCCCTTGTTTTGTCAAGAGAACTTGATCAGTTTATAAGCCTAAACTTTTCTCTTTGATCATGACCTCATGTCTGTTTCTCCCAAAAGTCTTGATTGAAAATGTTGAATCCTGATATCCGGCATCCGACATACAGATGTTCTAAGAGTAGGCAGAGGATGGTGGAGTAAGGTAAGATAAGGATTGTAAATGTCTAGGAAATTAAGGAACGATGGATGTGAATAAAGTGAGTGTGAATCTTAGAGAAGATAGGAGTACCCTTTGAAGTCATAGAAAGTAGTGAGTTGTTTAAAATAAGTAGGAAGCAGGAGTAGAGAGCGGATAAGTCCGAATATTGGTCTAGATGGTGGTAAGATAAGAGGGAATTTGAAAGATTATTTAGAACCTGAGGTCCTAAGTGTCTGGAATTGTAGAAGGAAAGCGGTGGAATAGCGGAGAATAGGTGATAATGTGGTAGGGATGAATCGTTGAAGCGGTGGACCTTATGAGTAGAACCCTGAGGAGTGACCCAAAGTTAGGTTGAAGAATTAGGACTTGATGTTTTAAGGAAAGAACTTGGATGGATTAGAACTGGTGGTGAATAAGCAAAAGTCGAATAAAGGTTTAGAATGTCTAAGTGGTATGATAACATGTTTAAGAATGGGAAGTGAAATAGTGTGTATTTCTTGAGGATTAATGACAGTCAAAGAAAGAAGGGAGATGAGGTAGTAGCCGTAGGAGTTGAACAGGGGAGCGTAATGACAGAAATATGATAAGGTAAAGGATTAGGTTGAGTGGCAGAAAATTGTGTCAAACAGGTTGAGGTATGGTGAAAAACGAAAGTTTCAGGGATTCGGTTGTAGTCAAGAGGTGATGTGAAGGAATATGACTTATTTAAGTTGGGGAGTAAGCAGAGATATAGAAATTTTAGGGAATAGATTCGATCAGATTTGAATAAATGAGAAAGAATTTTATCTCAGGGAGTAGTGAGGTCTTGATCCGAGAAGGGTGTAACCCTGTTATGTTTGGGCATTACTCGGATATCTTAACCCTCCTTGACCTTTTGCTTCCATAAAATCATGTTGTTCATACCCCAGTCCGTTAACCAACCAGAATACCCTGTAAGATCATTTGCAAAAGTAATCAGTCTGCATGGCCGAACGGACGATAGATGGGTAGTACCTGATCGTGGATGTTGCAACGAAGGTTGTACTTCAAGAGTAAAGGGACTATTCAGAGGAATTATGTTCCCATAGTCCCAGTTCGCTCAGTATTTCTCGGGGACGAGAAATCCTTAAGTTGGGGAGAATGTAACACCCCGCATTTTCTCGTGCGTGCATAAACGAATTCGCTAAAAGTAAACGTTTAAATTTTGTTTTCTAAAAAGGATTTTCTAAAGAGATGATTTCTTTATGAAATAAATTTGCATTTTTGGATTCAAGAACTTAGAAAATGTGATCCTTGCGTTTTCTGAATTTATTTACAAATTTGTTTTGAAAATCTTAGGAGGACGAATTTTAAGAAAATGTGATTTTTGAAAATAAGAATTGACTTTTGAAAATTTACTATTTGTATAAAAAGTTTGATTTTTGAAGGTCATTTATGTATATATTTTAATTATGTGTGTGTTACGTGTAGATAATTGTTTTACTTTGAAATAGTTTGAGTTTTCTTTAGAATAAAATGTGTTCTTGTAGGAAAATTAAATAAATTGCCATGACATGAAATTAATGTATGCTATATGCTCAACATGATATATGTTTGATTCAATATGTGGTGTATGTATGTGTGTGAATAATGCTACGGTCCTATGTGTGTGTGCATATGATCCTTGAATTCATGATTTTAATGCATTTTATAAGTAAAAGAATGGAAAATAAAAATGAAAGGCATGATGTGTGTGCATGTGTGTGTTGCTACGGTGAAGAGGGTGTGTATGTGTGTGTGATTTTCAAATGGGGAAGGGTTACTTGGAAGGCTTAGAAGCTACCAAGTGTATTGGATGAGAAGAAAATAGTGTCCTTGACATGACTAAGAATGATGAAACCTATGCCCTAGACTATGCACTTTGTTCCCTTGACTCAACCCTTGCCATGCAAACTTTGAGAAACCCAATTTTGCCCTCCTAAGTGATGCATTGGCCGAACCCATTTCAAGGGAAAAGAAGGCAACTTCGTGCTCTTAAATCAACCAAGCCTTAGTTCATTTGTTCACTTTCTTTCATTTCCTTCCCAAAACAAAACTCAAACACCTTTCTAAGGGACTATCCAACCCTTAGAAGAAATAGAGAGAGAGAAAGGAGAAGGTGTGGCCGTGAGGAACACAAAGGAAGAAGGAAGAAATTTAACCCAAGACCTTGCACTTTCTTTGAAGATCAACAACCCTAGGAGTTAGAAGACCCATTTCCTTGGTAGGTCATTCGAAGATCAAGAAAGAAAACCATGAGAATTAGGATTTTCTTTTGGTCTTGTAATCTTTCTTTCTTCTCTTTTCATTGCATGTTTATTTTTATAGCTTGAGAGAGTGCAACTATGGACTTTTACATTGGTTTGTAAATATGTGAACTTATGGACTCTTAAAAGCTTCGGTTATGGCTTCATTAGGTAGATCATCATGATTTTCTAAACAAACTTCTAAAGGATCTAACTCATTGCTAGAGATTTTTGAGAAAAACTAAAATGAAAACTTCATGTATGTTGAATTTATCCCCTTAAACCGTGAACCGTGAGGTTTTTATGAAAAGGTTTAGTAAATAATTTATGATCTAGGTTTGATTTGTGACAAAGTGAAGAATTTGTGTCTTGCATGTTGATCTTTGGTGCTCAAACCGTGATCCATGTGTATATATGTGAATGCTTGATAAACTATTTCATGATCTAAGATTTATTAAGGAGGGGATAGAAATTTTTAGTCATGCATGTTGATTTGTGGTGATTTTTGGTTGATTTCATATATGTGTATGTTTTAATCCAAATGTATTGACTCAAATTAGGACCTTGAGGTTTGCATGTCACTTTTCAAGAAAAGAAACTAAGTTTCCCTTCTATGTGTGTTACGGTCTAGGAGAAATAATAGGGTAATGGTCTTTAAATTGATTTTTCTTTTATGAGCATGATTTGATTTAGAGATTTATTTTATCCATGTGTGTTAAGGCCATTCGGCCATGAGTGCTAAAATTGTTTTAGTGCATGATTTTTAGATGCATGTATGTATTAGGAATAGACTTAGTGGTCTTAAGTCCATGCATGCCATTCTTTTTAGAAGATCAAGTTATAAACCATGTTTCTATTCAAGAAAAATTATAAGCTTGAGTTTTACTAAAAATTTAAGAAAATTCATGATGGTTCATGCATATTAGTGTGACTAAATGATGATTTGTAATCAACATGAGTTGTTTTAATTGTCTTTAGTGCATTGAAAAATGAACTAAGATTCTTGCCCTATGCATGTAAATATTCGGTCTTGAGATAAGCGTATAGGGGAATGTGCCTAATCATCATTTAGATTACATAGAGACTAGGATTGACCTTATCTAGGAGCATAAAGCTACATGCATAAGATGATTTGTGGTCTTACTTGTTTTCTTGAATTGAGTTAAGAAAAATGAAATTGAAATTATTAAATTTTTCCCATGATGCTCACGGTTTCAGTCTCAAAGAAATGGGATGATTTCACTGTTTTATGATCTTGGTGATTTGATATATTTTATAATATTTTGTTTGAGTGATTCGGTTGGTGCATGTTTGGATGCTTAGAATGATTTTCCTTCTTAAATGACTTATGAAAGTGACTTTATTCCATGATTATGCTACTATATGTTCAATGCCATGATGTGTTAATTTCTCTTGTTCTTTTCGGTTTAGGGACTAGAAGTGAGTGAAATTAATTGAATTAGTTCTCATAATGTTGATTATGTGATTCCAAGGTCTAAGAATTATTAGCTAATAGGAAACATTACTCATATGCAATTCGTTTTTGCCAGGTCCTAATCAAGAAATTAAGTTTAAATTCTATTCTTGTGCATGATAGAACTTGTACGATGGTGTATTAATCTAAATGGTTATTTTCTCTAGTCTAAGAATGTTTTGCAATAGGTGGATGATGAATGATTTGGATTTCTATGATCTGGTCAATGTGAATGTTTTAAGAATTATGTTTTCATAACAGTAATGTTTTAAATTATGTTTTAAATAATGAAAGGAAATTATTTTTAAGTTATTTCCAAACGTTTTTCCCAAGAACCGTTTTAAACTGAATATGATAACAAGTTTTCCAAAGAGAAATCATTTTCAAAACAAATCAAAAGAGTATATCGAAATCGTTTCTAATGCACGAGAAAATGTCTTAGTTGGAGCGAAGGATGCGAGGACATGAGGCGAGGAGAGATGATCGAGACATCGTGGAGCGCATTAGGACGTTCGTCATCGAGGTGAGAGAGGGGCATTCCCTTAAGACGCCGTGGTAATTAGGTAACATATTAAGGCGTCCGATCATCTCAAAGATTGGTCTCCAATCTCATTTAGCGTAGTGGTGTATGTGATAGCGCTTGTTTGATTGGTTTAGCTATCCACCCGAATGACTGAGATTGGTTTATAAAAATGATGATATGTTTTATAAATGTTCATGTTGTGCTATCTCATTATTTTGTGATTTGTTTATTTGTTATCTAATGTGATATGGTTGGGAACCGTGTGAGTAAACAATAAAGACTAAGATTATAAATTGAAAACGATAGATGTGAAAGACGTGATTAGTCGAGGAGAAGCTGCTAAGATAACTATGAAGAATGTAAGCGAGCGGAAGCGTGGTGATGAGGAATGGAGCTAACAATGCTGCGAGGTCGAGCTGATCAGAAAATATGCTAATGACGCTGCTGAGTTATAGAAGTAAAGGATGTGGAGGATGCTATTGAGTCACAGTTGACGAAGAGGACCACGATGATGTGCTGAGTTACAAGTTGATCTGAGATTGTGATGCTCATGTTGATGAGAGCAATGTCGCTGTGATTTGAGATAGAGAAAGACGATGCAATGATGTTGCGATGATTCACGTGATAGTATACGAGTTTTAGGGGGATTAGATGCGTACGATTAGCGATCGGGTCTCATTGAAGGGATGCACCAAGGATGAGCCGATCATTAGGACTAAGCCGTAATTAAAACTCTTTAAAATATTTTAAAAGACATTAACAATTGCGGTGAGGTATGAGTGTCGAATCGAAGTAGTGGAGAGGAAGGAACGATAAGTATCTGCGGATACTTAGGACGAGATTGCATTAGGGGAGGACGATGACAGTGATACGTCAAGAAGTCTAGAGTACTTTTCTAGGCCAGACAATCCCACAAGTGGCGCACTAACGTGGTGGGGACTGGGTCTAATGTCGTGGCACGTTCTGCTTTCGAAACTAGAATAAGTACTGTCGCCCCCTAGATTGCAAATCGAGAACAGTGAGAGGGACTGGAACGGGGCATTGTGTTTGCCACTGTAAGACAGTGAGCCTGATTAGTGATATTATATGTGATTGAGGCTGAGACCTCCTGGCTTGGAGCCATTTGTTGTTGACAGCTGTCGTGCCCGCGTGGTAAAGGTCTTGTACTCCTGTTTGCTTCCGACTAGGTTGGGAGGTTGACCGAGGAGATGTAGACGTGTGTGAGCACAATGATGTTTCCCCCCTCATCATTGAAATGGCCCTAATTTTTGCCCAAAATGATTAAAGTTTTCAAGTTGCCAGATCGGGGTGTTACAGGTTGTTTTAAAACGACCGATGTTAAAAAATACTTTATTACTCGGTCATCACAATGACCAATTTTGATTGTCTATTTTTTTTGGGCTTATTTATGTCTTTAGTCCCTAAAAGTTCAACGTGTGTTTTGGTTTTAGTCCCTAGAAGTTATTTTGACCGGGATTGGTCCTTAAATTTTCAAACATTTTGGTTTTGGTCCCCTCCATTATTAAAAATCTATTATTTGTTTGTGTAACTAGCGGAACATCACATCAGCGGTCCATATGGTTTGAAGTAACTCCAAATAGGTGATATAATGTGGATGATATAGATCCACGGACACAAAATGGTCCGATACGCAAAATAGTCCCGTACGCAAAATTTTGAGTTCATAAACCTAAATCATCTATGTTACATCATCTATTTGGCGCTACCTCACACTCGTGACAGCTGGTATGGATTTTCATTAACCATGTCAGCAAATAACTGACTTTTTATAATGGAGGGGGCCAAAACCAAAATGTTTGAAAAACTAAGGACTAGTCCCGGTCAAAATAACTTCTGGGGACTAAAACCAAAACATGTTGAACTTTTAGGGACCAAAACCATAAATAAGCCTTTTTTTTATAGGGAAGCTCACTAGAGACATCAACAAGTTTAACAGACCCTCCACACCTCTGCAAAACCTGCAACAAATCGAGAGAAAAAAAAAAGATTATTATCACCAAATGATTAAGGAACATACAACAATAAATTAACATTTTCATTTTACAAGTTCATCCTTCCTAATCTCTTTCGATCATGCATATAGCCTTGCCAATCAAATTAAAGTTCTTTTGTGAAGAATGAACCATTGTATGCATATTTGCAAAGTCTTTGGAAGCCGAAGGTAGAGGAAAGGTGAAGTTGTTCGCGAATTAAGGATTTTTTGATAAATTTTAAGATGTGACCCTTGAGTATTATAGGTGAGCAAGCGCGTCAAACAGGAGCAATGGGAATTTTGACATTTAAGATGAACCTGGTAAGAAAATTTGAGTTATTATAAGACCGTATAGCTAGAGTCATACCCTACTAAGTAAATTGAATCACTCAGGAAAGAACTAGAGCTTGTCGATGATGTCAAATGCAGCATTGATAGAAGCACTAGACAAGTAAAGGGTGTGTATAGAAAGACCCGATCAAGAATACCATTAGAGTTTAAGATTAGTAGTAATAATGGTGCCCTACTTTAGTCTAGTATTTTAATAGTAGGAATATGATGCCCCATCTTTAGTAAGACGTGACACTAGAAGATCCAGCGTAGTTTAAGGTAGTATCTGAGCAAGAAATCTGTATAATGATGATTATTTTATAGAATTGCATAATTGTAGCCTTGTAGGAACAAGGAAATAGATGAGGAAAGTGTTTGGAATGAAGGACGAGAATTTTGAGGGTATGAAAAGTTAATCTGGGCCCCTGAAATAGTGCAGTCAGCTAAGCATGCAGTGGATAAAGAGTTATCAAGAACGCAGTGGATGTGTTTGTGTGTATATATATAGAGGTATCCGTGACGTGAGTAGTGTGAATGAATGGAATGACTCGATTTGAGAATAACAGTCTCACAAAATTCTAAGAAAAGGAATATGCATACAAGTGAATAGTTTACTGAGTATTGGGATTGGCACAAAGCATGAAAACACCAAAACTCACCCAATTATTTTAACTATTTTTATCAAATATGATTTTTGTAGAATAATTTATTTTATTACTTCATTTTAGTTACTGGAATAATTTATTCTTATTACTTCATTCATGTCACTTTCAAACCTTATGTTTGTATGGTAATTCTAAATTGAATGATTTAAGGGCCAAAGTACTCATATGAATGTATACTATTTATTTTATAAGAATGAAAAATTATATGCAAGTTTTAAGAAATTTATATATATATATATATATATATATATATATATATATTGTTTAATGATGTGTAGTTATAGAAAATTATATATTATAAGTACATTATAGCTTAAATGCAAATTTGAGTCATGTAGTAATTTACTGCCATTTATGACTTTAATTAATATTGAGTCTATTTTATTAATTTACTAAGTTTGTGCAACTAATATGAATTCATTAAAAAGCTTAGTGCCTAAAATTGATTTCGATAAAATAAGGAGTTACCAACCATTTGTTTTATTATAATTATTAATGGCAAAACCCTTGCTCTCGATCTTTCTCTCGATGACTCTCACAATCATCGTTGCCACATCATGGCCAAAAAGAGAGGCAAGGCCACCAAAATACACTCATCTCCTCCCCCCTCTTCTTCTGTGAATGATGATGATACTCTGGTAAGCCCTGGAGAGTTCCCAAACTCACTGGACTTGTCCCTTCTTGATGACCAAATTCCAAACCTACAAGACATAGAAAACTTGGGCGAGAAGCAAGTGCAGAATTTGCTACAAAACATTGATCTGATCAAATCGAGACTAAACGGAAAGAGGATTAGTAAGGATGATTCTCAACCAAAATCAATTGAAAATAAGGATTCAGAAATTCCTATGGCTGATCCTAATATAAATGCAGGAAGATCCTCAATATGGGATAGTTTTGATATTACAAAAGTGAGGAATGCTGGAGAAAAATTGAGGTTTTGGCAACCAAAACAGAAGGAAGGAATCTCAATTGGTAAAATTGAGGCTGTTGATATTGAAACTGAAATCAAATACTGGCAAAATGCATTGGTTTGTTATGTTCTAGGTGTCAAACCCCCTTACTCATGGATACATCAAGAAAGCGTGGGGGCATTACGACATAGACAAAATCCAGATGAACAATGATGGGATAGTGACTGTCAGATTCAACACAATAGAAGCCAGAAATTCAATTTTGGAAATTGGTATTTATCATTTTGATAAAAAAAACCAATGATCCTTGCACCTTGGACAGGAAAAGCTCTAAATAGGGGAATTATGGACAAAGTATCAGTTTGGATACAATTCCCTAATCTGGATCTGAAGTATTGGAGTGCTCTAACTTTAAGCAAGATTGCTAGCCTGGTAGGAATTCCTATAATGGTAGATTAGATGACACAGGAAAGGATCATAATTAATTTAGCAAGGGTGTTGGTTGAAGTGCACCCTGTCATGCTCCCTGATGAGGTGTACTTTGAAAATGAAAAAGGTATTGTGATAACTCAGCAGGTTACCTATGAATGGAAACTTGTATTCTATTCTAGATGTTAAAATTATGGTCATGACTCCAAGATGTGTAGAAAAGGTGTCAAACAGCAGTGGATAGTTAAAAAGAAACCTACTCAGGAGGAAATCAATGTTATTGCTGACAAAATTCAATTGAAGAATAACCTTGATCAAAGTTTGATTCCTGAGGAAAATGTGGAGTCTGTTGAGGAATTAGTGGCTGATTTGGGGCTAATATATGATGTTTTGAGTATGATTTAGACTCCCTTTTGCTAAGGATTTGGCTTGTTTCTCTTGTAAATTTAGGACTTTTTGTATAGGTTTTAGGAAGTTAGGTAATTTAGAATCCTTTGAACGTTTTAATCTGGTTTGTGTATGTTTCAGGTACTTTTGGAGCTTAAATGAAAAGACCTTGAAAATGGCGCAAGAACATAGCGAAACAGAGCTGGAGCAGGTGACGCACGTCCAGGCGTGAGGCCCTGGGCGCCCAGGCGTGCAAAGTGCGAGAAAGTGACACTGTTCGCTGTTTTGACCATAACTTGAGCTACGCTTATCCAAATGAGGCGATCTGGGTATCATTTTAAAGCTAAGAAAAAGATCTACAACTTTTCCAAAAATAGCCTTACTCAAATTCGTCCATCTCTAGGGTAAAAATCAGTGCTGAAGTTGTTGTCAGACACAAATACAGGATTCTAGAAGGATTTTAATGATAAATTCTATTTGTAAATAAGATTCTTAAAGATTAGTTTATTCTAATAGGATCTTATCATATTATATCAATTGGGATTAGTTTTAGACTCTAAATATAGGTTTTTCCTTTAGGTTAGGTAGACTTTTCAGAGCCAAATAAGAGATTTGAATAAAATTAGGATTAGAGAAGAGAGACTATTATGCAATTGAAAGCAAGGAGGCAAGGCACAAGGATTGAATATCAACATTGCTGGAGGGATCCACTTGATGATTGATGATCTCTTGGGGGTAAATTGGTTATTGTCTATGATTATTAGTTTTTCTCATTCCTTTCTCTTCTTCTTCCAATATGTATAATTGAACCTCTTGTTAGGAATAAGGTGGATTTGTATGGATCTTAATTTGGCTGTTTATTTATGAATTAATGTTTTTTATTTTAAATCAATTGTTTGGTTGTGTTTTAATTACAATTCATAGAATTCGCGACTTTATGTTTTGCTTTGGTAATCTGAACCTTAATTGGAAAATTAGGATTAAGATTAGGCCTTTCATGCAAACAATATAATTATTCAATTCGTAGGAATACTTTTGGGAAATTGTATAACTCTTATAAACTAAATCACTTAAGGGATTAAGGGGTAAAGTTTAGTAAGAAACATAATTGTTGCAGAGATCTAGCTTTTATTGTTTCTGGAGTTTTTGATTTATTGGAAAACATATTTTCATAATTAATAACCTGATCCTACAATGAAACCAAGTTCCTAACCTTTTCCATATTTGCTTCTAAAACCTTTTTAGTTTCTTAATTGTTTCATCCTTTCTATTCTACATTCCTTTCTCTAAACTTTAAACCAATACAAGTTATACATAGTAATCGCAATTAGGTGAAAGAAATTAGAAACAATTTGCAATCCCCGAGTGGAACGATAATTTACTTACTCTTTATTACTTGTGCGATCGGTATACTTGCCGAATTGCCAACAAGTTTTTGGCGCCGTTGCCGGGGATTGAAATTCGATTCTAATTTTTTTTTGGTACATTTTTGTAATTACTTGTGTAACTTCTAATTTTTCATGTATAACTATAGTTTTAATAATGATTTTGATTGTAATAGATTTATTTCGGATCCCTATTCTCCAAACTATTATGCACAAAACATAAATTATAGGAAAACATCATTAGAAATAGCTTTAGAGAAATTAGAAGCTACAGCTAATAAAGAATTTTATGTGGAGCCAATTCTTGTGGAGAAAGCTCCATGGGAAATAGCTTTAGAGAAATGTGCTCAAACCACTAAAGAGTTTATTGAAGAAGTCAGAACCTATTACCCGATTCAAGGTTCCAATTCAAGGAACCTTCAAAGCAAAGTTGAACACATTTCAAAGCCAATAGATGAAGAGTCACAAGCATCACCAACAATTTTTGACTCTCTTCAAAGAGAGGAAAAAGTGGTGGTGATGGATGTGACCAATGATGAAACTCCTATGGAGGAGCAAATAGATGAAAATGTGCATAATGAGTTTGAGGAAGAGGACCGAAATAAAACTTTAGAAGGTGTGAATATGGTAGAAAATTTGATCCACCCTTGCATGATGAATTTATTGCACTTAAAAATTTGGTCATATCTATTGCATGCTTGGATGACTCAAAATTTTTCCACTATATTCAACCTCTGTGCTTTCATGAAAATTCTAAAAAACAATCTAAATCATTGTTGAACAATAGGGAGCCTGAATAGGTAGTTTTCCTAATTGATGGAATTAACACCTTTATGAATGGGAAAAGAAATAACTTGTATGAGATGATGCATGGAGAAAGGAATGCACCTTTTGACCCTGGTGGGATTGAGCTTATTTTTGAAACTTCCTTACTCCACCATCATCCAAGGTTTGTCCCATGGGATGTGGGAATAACTTGTTATTGTTGCATCACATGAGAATTAACCTATAGGATTTGGGATCCTGGTGGATTCTTTGTAATTATGTAGTAGTGTAGGTTTTTATTTTTTTTAGTTAGTTAGTTAATAAAGAGTTGGAACTTTCTATGTGACTACTAATGAGGTGCTTTTAGCACTATTTTTAGTTGTTCATGTGACACAGGTGAATAAGTTTGGGGGAGTCTCCTCCATGGTGCATCAAGAGAGAATGTTGTGCGTGCTACAAAGGGAAGTTCCTAACTCCTTGCATTTATTTTAATTTTTATTTTGTAGTTATAGGTTAGATTAGTTTGCTTGAGGACAAGCCAACCTCTAAGTTTGGGGGAGTGGACAAAATAAAAATTAATTTTTCAGGCTTGAATTGTCCTCCCATATGTGATGTTGGTTTGTGTCTTGGGTAGAAGTAGATGATTATGCTAGGCTTAGGACTATTTTTCCGATTATATATTTAAAAACTTGATTTGGGATGATGACTCATTGATTGTATAACACTGTTTTGGATTGAGTTTTAAGTTTTGTTAAGAACTGGTTATTTTGATAAACTATTTTGGAACAAGTTATTAGTAAACTGATTGTTTAGCCTGTGAGTTTTTGAGCCTATACACTTGACATGGGTATGTGATTTATATTATTTTTTGTGATTTAAACCCCTATTCTTTCATGAGTGTGTTCACTTTGATGTTGTGTTCTAGAACTTGACCGGTGACCATTTTGAGATTGATAATTGTTTGCATGCATTAAGATGATTAAGGCACTTAGGATTGTGTTTTTTCTGGCCTTCAACAGAGTTTTGATAAACATTATCCCTTAGTGGCCAACTTTGAGCCTATTGGTATATTATTTCTTTGGTACCCTTTTCATAAATGTTATATATTTTTGGTATCCTTTGAAATGTGAATGGTGCAATTGGGAATATGTTGATTCAGAAAATGTTGAGCTGAATGAATTAATTGTGATCTCTATTTCTCTTCTAAAAAAAAGAAGAAAAAAGAAAAAAATATGATGAAAAAGAGAAGAGAATAGAGAGAATGGGAATGAAAAAGAATGAAGGAGAATTAAATATTGGAGTTGAAATTTGTTATTAAACCAATGTTTCATTCATTTGTTAAAGGGATGTTGTTTGATTGCATATTTTAGCCCTTAGTAATAATCCTTTGTTTCTTTTATCCCACCTTTCACTTTTAGCCATGGCCTCATTACAACCCATTTAAGACCTTTTGATTTTTGCATGTATTCAATAATTTCAGTGGAGATTTGGGTCTATGGTCAAGCATATGGTAACACATTGTCATTAGATGAACTTGAGTGAATTATTATAACCTTTGATACACATGAGAGATACACACAGTGAGGTTGAAAGTGTTCACTAGTTCTGATTCTTTTGGAGTTTGTTTTTCTAACCAGTTTTTGATGAAGTTAATGCTTGTGAATAAAAGTGTCTGAGTCATGAGCCTGAAGTCTTAGATTAGGTGTTTGCATATTAATTTAGAAATTGGTCTTATGTTCTAGAATTTTTATTTTACTTTTGCCTGGGACGTGCACTGGCCATAATCAACAAGGAGCAGAAAGATCCAACTGAAGTGGTTAACACTGAAGAGCAGGCTTGGACTCCAGTAGCAACTTGAAGAAGAGCTCAATCAAAAGGTGAAGCTTTGAGGAAATGAGAAGCTTCAAAACCTATCCCTAATGGATAATTTAGCAGCTTGGAACATAAGAGGGCTTAATAACCCTAGAAAACAAGAGGAGATTGTAGAGTTTAGTAGGAAGAGTAATGTAGGTTTGGTAGGGATTTTAGAAAATAAAATAAGAGTATCTTCTTATCATACTATGCTTGGAAAAATGGCTCCAGGTTGGGGATCTTACCTAAATTTTGATGATAATCCTATTAGCAGAATTTGGCTCCTTTGGAGAAAAGACATGTTTGAAATACATGTCATTGAATTGGCAGCTCTTGGCGAATGTTTTGGACCTAGTTTTATCAAGGACCATAATCTATATTTATTGAATTAATCCTACAGGAAGATACGATAAGCTAGCATCATCGAGGAAAAGACTGAAGGCAATTGAAGATGGTAAGACACTTAGTAGACCTATGTCTACCACTAAGATGAGAACTTCACGGGCTACGTAGCTTGGAAGACTTTGGATGGTGGAAAGCACACGGGGTGTTCATACCTTGTCAAAGTGCCTTCATGCCTTATCAAAGTGCCATAATGATAGATAAGGGATGGAGAGCTGACGCTCTAACACCCATGTTGCTTTGAGATCTAGGATGCCATGGGTCAAAGCTGCTCGAACTTGACCACTCACCTGACTGCTTACAAAACACGCTCCCTAATTAGTCCGCTCTCGGTCGCTTACAAACCCGCCCACTCACTAGTTCACTCATTGTTGAGGCCTCCCTCTCACTATCCATCATACAGTTGGCAAAGAAAACTAGAACCCTTTCTCATAACAAGGTTACCGCGTCTCACTTCATTACTATTATGCCCTTCCAAAACTATAAAAGGAGTTATTTTGGATACCAAAAGGATCGGAGGCACCATAGCCCAAAACACTACTAGAGAACGTAACCAACACTAAGGGAATCATTAGAACAATGGAACAAGAGAACCAAAAGAAAAGAATACCAAGAAGCTCTACATACCCCGAGAGAACCTTGAGCATGAAAATACCATGGCCATACAGAGTATCATCCCCCTCATTTCTCTTACCTACAAACACCAAAATACCATAAAACCACCATATTCTTTATCACATAGAGTGGTCTTACAGAAAACATGGGTTGTAGCAATCTAGTTGATCCTCTCGATGATTCTTCACGATGCTTCATTCATTTTCTCCAAGTCACGAAAGCACGGAGCTTCCACTTCAATATACAACTCTCAAGCTTAAAAACATAGAATCTCTCGTCATTATTGTTTAACCCTTTTTTTCTAAAATGGGACAAAAACGATATCATCAACATTTTTGTTTTTTTTTTTTACTTAGAAAACATGTATTCATCATATAATACGTCTTATCACATAAGACTTGTCCGAGATGACAAATTTATTTCAAAAGTTTCTCAAAGAAATCTACAAGAGTATCAAGTATCAAAATAAATTCTTCGAACATTGTCATTAAAATTAAACCCAAACATACCATAACACAACTTAAATTTATATTGCCATGCGATCAAAATATGCTTAATTATTATCAGCAAAAAATTAAACTAAAATATCACATTGATCTTTCAAAAATACAGTGACCATCAAGTTAGCCAGGGGAAATAAGCTAAATATTCCACTTGGAGAGGCTTGGGCCCGAAAATCAATTGCGGCAGCTAGAAAATGAACGTCGAAAATTGTGGAGTCCCTTTATCTCCTCTGCATTGGCAAACCAGCTCGGAATCAAAACCGAAGTACGGGGGTAAAGTTCCTTGTATGCCTTCTTGAGAGTGGCATCTGACATTTCAGAAGCTTGTGCAATTTCTGTGATAAATATATGAGCATGTTCATATCATGGTAGACATGACATTCAAAACTATATTCAAAAGTAGAATATTTCAAGGCAAGCATAACCCTAGAATTTCAATTGCATGTAGACATCTTTTTTTTATATATATATCGAAACCTAGTTAAGAATTTGTTATTGTTATTAATTAGTTAAAAGAGTGGGACTAGAGAGAAATAATTAGAGAGAGAAAGAGGGAGAAACAAAGTGAGGATGGAAGGTGATGAAACTAACATCGGCCACAAGGGGATGTTATAGTTGACAGGGAAGGTTGGACTCATGTACTAGCAGGGTATATAAACAAAATCTTATGACATTTGTTAAACTTTCTAGAAGTGGAAAAAACATCATAAGTTTCACTTCTTTGTTCTCTTGAAAACTTAAAAAAATACAAATTTCATTGCTTTAAAACTATATTTAATCTCTTAAAGGGAACTTGTTAGCATTTTCCTTTTAAAAATTATCGTTCATCCTTTAACAATAATACAAATAACCAAGCGAAAGTGTTAATGATAGGATTGAAAATCCTCAAATTAAGAACGATAGATAACCAAGTATATGATATTTGGGTCCTAATTTTATTATTCTGCAGAATATAAAACATGGTCATCACGAGTCATAAATATGACAAAGGAGAAAAGAAACATACGTGAAAGGGTGATAGTCTTGTCCGAAAGCTGGGTCACCGTGTAAATAACAGCCGCTACAATCGAATTAGGGTTCCCCCTAATGTCACAGTCTTTTGCTTTCTCCAGAATTTCTTGCACAGCTTTAGTATCGTCACATTTAAGGCCAAGTTTGGAGCAGTAGCGCCTTGATATATCATATGGATGAATGCTATCCCTACCAACCGCGAGGTTATAATAATTTTTCAACACTTTCAACGCCTTAGGAATATCCTTAACCTTGACTCCACCTGCAGCAGCTCGAATCTCCTTGATTGTCCTTGGCGAATCATGTTCCTTACAAGCCAAGTATAAGCATGCCACCTTGGTGGCTATGTGGCCCTTCCAGTATCTAACAAGCTTCTCATCTTCATATGACTTCTTGAATATTTCCTTAGCACAATCTTTGACGATCTGGAGCAAGCCCAACCTATCCGCTATCTCGTCCATGGCTTTAAAAGCTTTTAAGAGATGGCAGTCTTCTTTCGAGTCAATCGTCCTTGGTTTGATACCAACTCCTTCTATGGTGTCGGTCTTCTTTTGCTTGTTTCCATTGAAGGTGTTCAAATTTCCAAAAACTTCGTTACCAAACTGCTTCCATTCAGAGGTTTCATCAATGGAATGCGATTGAAGAACCAAACCACATACGGTGCAAATTGTGTCACCAGCATTGTTTTCATGCACTCTAGGAGTGTATGCTTTGCAGTCAGTACAGTACTCATTTGCCATGCTTTGGAAATGGGAGGTTTAGCTTAGCACAGGCACTATGAGTTTGCACTGAGTTTTGAATCTATAGTGGGATGGATGTGATATTTTTATAAAGATGGTCGCTAGCTTATTTAATTCACATTAAATACGGTAAAAGCATTTATATTTCGTAGTAAATTTGGTCTTGCTTTAGACTTTATTATTTTATTACTTTGAATCTACAAATTATATTCATTATTCATTAATATTATATTAATATTGTATAAGTATATTTGAATTAGTGTGTAACAATTACCAAATTTGGGTGCTAAGAATTAATTTTTCAATGCATGCATTTGTCCATTTGGATTCAAAAATTGTATATACTACCAACGTGTTGTTGGTCCAGTGGCAACTCACTAGGTCTCTTAACTATGAGGTCTCGAGTTCAATACCCATGGGAACGGAGAGGCATACGTTGGGAAACCTCTGCCCACAAAGTGGAGTCTGGTAGAGTCGGGGTGGATTTAGTTGGGCTGCCAAAGTGCGAAAGCCCAGACACCACCTGCGAAAGCAAAAAAAAAAAATTGTATATACTATTTAAAGAATCAATTTATTTAAAATTATAATCGAATAAAACTTTTAAAAATATTAATTAATATAATCCATGCTTTTTTAATATTTAAAATAAAATATGTTTCTTGTCTCTATGTTTACTAAATCAAAGTAATAAAGAATTACTGCTTGCTGTCCTAATTATAAATCATATTGTATAAAAAATTAGTGTTTCTTTTTATAAGGTATTTAATATTTTTATGCAGTATTTATTATTTTTTCTCTTATTTTTTTATTAAATATTTTGATTTTCTATGTTTTTTTATTTTTCATTTATTATTTGTGAACTTACAAATAATAATTAAGAATGTAAAATAGAAATGCTATAGTATTTTTTTAAAAAAATAACATAATTAACCATAATCCTCTTGGATTCGTATAAGGGAGTTAAATAATTCTTATACTCTCTCTCCTTTAATATAAAATTATTTCAAAAGAATTCACTTTCACCGAAGCTAATTGATAGTATTAGTGATATTGGAAATGTAAATATTTAATTTTTTTTTCAGAATTACCCTTATAATTATTACAATTATTATATGGGTTTTAATAGGGGTAATTAAATAATGGTGTCTATATAAAAACAATAAAAAATGTCATAAAAAATTGAAATATGATCTTATAAAAAAAATGTTTAAAAAAAAATTATATTAAGAAACTAAGAGAGTAATAAAGACATAGAGGATACTTAATAAAACATGTGTTATCAAAACTTAGGAGACAAATTTAAAAGAGTTATGATAAATAGACTACAAAAATAAATTTACAAACAAACCTACACCACCATAAAAAAGTGACATGTGTCACTTGTTAACTGACATGTGTCACTTGTTAACTAATCAATAATAAACAAGTGACACATATCACTTCCTTTGTGTAGTGTAATTGTAAATTAGTTTTGCAGGGTTAACCAAATTGGACATCCCCGGCCGACCAACCTATGATACACAAGATGACCTCAAAAACGGTCAAAGGCACAACAGGTCGATACTCACCCACACGGTCGTCAGCCGACCGTACACCTCTATGTACTATGTAACGCTTTCTTATAAGATATAAGAAAAAGATTTAATTAAGATTGTATATGGACTTAGGTATGTACAAATTAAGACTATAAAATTTTTCACATGACAAGTAGAAAACTAATATTCTTTAGGTACAAAATGAGTAATTAACTTTTCATTACTAGAAAGATTTAGTTAGGTCTTTGACCTTTAGAACTTTATGCAAGCAATACTAAAATCGTGTTTGAGATAACTATTTCTTATAGATTGCTTTCGGTAATTTATATAACAAAGATAGCATTATCTCAATACGTGTTTTTGATTTTAAAATATCCTTTCGTGAAATTTGTTTATCTATATCAGAGTAAGCGAAAAATAATTAAAATAGTACCCTTGATCTTTTGCACACCTAAACTTGATTTTTATATATATATATATATATATATATATATACATAAAACATGAAAAGTAGATTGAGAGTACATCATCATCATTAGTAAAGTCCAACGTAGTAGTTTTAGTACAGGTCCATAATAACTAAAATATAAAAGTAAGACCAAACTCCGAAATCTCTCAAAAATATATACAATATAATACAAATCAAAATAAAAATCTCAGAGATGGTTTAATTATCCTCCAACAAGCTGTGATCCTCCTCTTGGTCTTCTACAATTGCTCCATTGTCCCTCACCCCAGTCATCTATATCATGCATCACCCGGTGGATTCCCAACTCCCCACAGGCTACTAGTGGATTGCTCGACTGGCTCACCTCGCTCTCTGCCTCCCCCGGATCCTCCTCGACCTCATCCGACTGAGTCGATACCCTACCATTGGGTACTGTGTCAGCAGATGGATTCCCATGAATCGGACTCGTTGGACCAGGAACAGGAGTCTCCTCTCGGATAACTCGGGAAGCAGATGGATGGGATCGGGCAGCTGATCTAAAGCGAAAACTATGAAAACGTCAAGCAGGTCGAGCTGAGGGTGGTCCATGGTAGGTGTAAAAAGGGGGAACATGCAGGGTATAGATGATAGGGATGCGGAACCTGTAACACCCTATGAAATAATTACCCTTAATTACCCCAAAATTAGGATTTAAAATTTCTTTTAAGATGGATATGATATTTGCCAAAATAATATTTCCTTTCATTAATAACAAAAACATCAGAGTTAATAAAGCGGAAGAGTTCAAGGCATCAAATTCATAAAGTATAAGTTTAGGTACATTCAGTTCGGTCATTCAAAATACAATCAGTGTTTTAGCTCGGCCCAACTGGCCGAGACCCAATACAAAACAATGTTCTAGCTCGGCCCAACTGGCCGAGACCCATCCACCTATCTGACTCTAAATAACTTACTCTCCCTGTGAGGGAGAGTGATCCTGCTCGGCTGGGGACTGCGTCTGCTCGGGCTCAGTACCTGAAAAATGGTAAGGAGGTGAGCATTACACAGAACTTAAGTAAGCAGTTTCTAAAATGACATACCGAACTACCAAGCCAAACACAAATAGTCAAATAGCAAATAAATCACAAGTAATCAAACCCATGTATCTCATGCATATATCAACATTTAGCTCGGTTCACATCATACAACAGCTTACCCATTACCTATTAAGTCTACCTCGATTCATTTCGGCCACTAATCTTTTTCCTCGTATTCATTATTCACTATTCCACTTTTACATGGCTTCCAATCTTTTACTCTTCTCGGATGCATACACCCAGTGCATGTCTTACACCATTTAAGTCAGATATTGGAGTGTCCATAACTGCGAGTACCACAATACTCGTCTTACAGCTGCGAGCACCACAATGCTCGGCTTACGCGATCAATGCACGCACACAGTACGCGTCTGCTATGACCAGGAACACTACCGCCGATCATTCTATGGAGTAAGGAGTGTCCATAACTGCGAGTACCACAATACTCGTCTTACAGCTGCGAGCACCACAATGCTTGGCTTACACGATCAATGCATGCACCCAGTACGCGTCTGCTATGACCAGGAACACTGTCCACTGATTCCGTTCTCAGAACCTTGTGTGAGTCATAACTGCGAGCACCACAATGCTCGTCTTACAGCCGCGAGCACCACAATGCTCGGCTTACGCGATCAATGCGCGCACCCAGTACGCGTCTGCTATGACCTGACCACACAACCATTTCTCTTTAATTCCCCTTATCTTATTAACCATTACTTTTAGTTCGGCCCACCTCAGTTCACCTCTTTAATTTATTCCTCTTTGCATTAATCTCATTATTTACTTAGCTCGGCCTATCTCGGCTCAACCCTTTACCCATTTCCGATTTCCCTTATCCCTATTATCTATCTCATCTACCTATCTCATTATATAACTTATTAGTTTGTCTTTTCGATCCACCCTGGTTACCATTCTTCTCATTCTCCATTCTCACCCTCTCTCGGCTCGGCCACAGATACAAATACCAAATATCAAAGCATCATAAACACTTATACCTCAACAACCACATGAACAAAACATTTAGTCAATCCATCATATAAAATGCAACATATGAAATATAGCATGAAATCAAAAGTGATATTCCATCTTCACCTAAAATCCATGTTTCTAGTTCATTCATTAATTCCTCTTTTACCCTTTTTACCATTTCTCTTCTAACATTAACCTATGTCCATTCCCTAATCTAATACCCACTCTTAGTACCCTTTATGAACACCCTAGAAACCCAAACTCAAGTAGAGGTAACACTCACTCCTTACCTCAAACCGTGTGAGATAAGAGTTGAGAGTTTGAGAATGGTTCCTTGTTGCTTGTCCTTGATCTTAGCACCCTTGAATCCTTCTTACTCCAAGCTGCACATGAGCTCCACCAATCTACACACGAACTCCATGGCGGTCCAGGGGCATCCGGGACGGAAGACAAGGCGGCGGGGAGGAGGTCTCTGGTTGGTGGAAGAGAGGGAAAATGTTCGTGAGAAAAGGAAAGGAAGAAGATATGTTGGGTTGTTGTTGCTGGACTTTGAGAGAAAAGGGAAAGAGAGACGTAGGGAAGAGAGAGAAGAATAAAAGTGAGAAGTGTTATGGGTTATGTGTTGGGATTTTTTTTTATTCAAATGTGGAAGATATTTGTGTGGCTCTCATTGGAAGCTTCTTGAGGAAGCTTGAATATGTGGACAGGATTCATTGGCTTCTTGAGGAAGCCATGAACAGTACATTGAAAAGGACATAAAGCAGTGATAACGACATAAAGTGGATGCTGGTACAACATACGGATGGTACAAAACTCAAGGGCTACCAACTCAACATGAGCTGGCACGGAGGAGCTAGGACGTGTCGGCTAGGATACGTCGGCTAGGATACGTCGGCTCAGTATGGAGGAATCGTAGTAGTCCGAGCTTCCATCTCGGATAATAGGGTGAGGTATGCTAAGGTCGGCTAGTCCGAACTGGACAACAGGTTCCGCGTTTGGTTCTCATCCAGCTCGGTTCATATGCACACAATCTCATCTAGCTCGGCCGAGATCCGACCGAGGTCCTATACTTACATCCTAGGTCGGCCTATGCTCACACTACCCTTCTAACCTTGTACAATTTCTAAGGCCTAATCCTATCCTTAAATAAATATTTATATACTAAAATTTTATTATCTAATATTAATTTTCAGGATGTTACATTCCTCTCCCACTTACAGGAATTTCGTCCTCGAAATTTAGTCAGCATTGAACAGTTGCGGATATGACTGCTTCATCTTCTCCTCGAGTTCCAAAGTAGCTTCCTCCACATCATTTCGATTCCATACTACCTTGACCAAGGGGATTTCCTTTCCTCTGAGTCGTCTGACTTGTCTATCTTCAACTCGGACTGGTAGGACTTCGAAGGTCAGATTGTCTCTTAGCGGCAGTTCGTCCACTGCTATCACATGCGAGGGATCGTGAATGTATCTCCTAAGTTGCGAGACATGGAACACATCGTGGAGCTTAGACAAGTGCAGAGGTAGAGCAATTCGGTACGCTACTGGTCCGACCTTCTCCGATATCTGGTATGGTCCGACAAACCGAGGGGTCAACTTCTTTGATTTGATAGCTCGGCCGATACCCGTTATAGGGGATACCCGAAGGAATACATGATCTCCCTCGATGAAGTTCAAGGGTTTCCTTCTCTTGTCGGCATAGCTCTTCTGTCGGTCCTGAGCGGCTTTCATCTTCCCTTGTATCATTCGGATCTTCTCAATTGTCTCATGAACAATGTCGGGACCAATCAACAAGTTTTCACCTATCTGGAACCAGCATAGCGGCGTTCGACATTTTCGACCATACAAGGCTTCGAAAGGAGCCATTTCGATACTTGAATGGAAGCTGTTTTTGTAGGTGAATTCGACCAACGGTAATAGTGTTTCCCAGATTTCCGACTGTTCAAGCACGCATGTTCTCAGCAAGTCCTCAAGAGTCTGAATGGTGCGCTCGGATTGTCCGTCAGTTTGGGGATGATAAGCAGTGCTAAACCTCAACTTTGTACCCATGGCTTCTTGCAGACTCTGCCAGAATCGAGATAAGAAACGAGGATCACGGTCCGACACTATGCTGCTCGGAACACCATGGAGTCTGACGATGTCCTTTATGTACAGTTGTGTCAGCTTCTCCAAACTGTACTTCATGCTGATCGGCAGGAAATGGGCACACTTTGTAAGTCGGTCCACCATAACCCAAATGGCTTCCTGCCCTGATCTCGTCCTTGGTACACCCGATACAAAGTCCATCGAAATGCTATCCCACTTCCATTGTGGAATCTCCAAGGATTTGAGTAATCCTCCTGGTTTCTGATGCTCGATCTTGGCTTTCTGACATGTCAAGCACCGAGACACATAATCGGCCACGTCGGTCTTCAACTTCGGCCACCAAAATAACCTCTTCAAATCTTGGTACATCTTTGTGGCACCTGGGTGAAGACTCATCTTTGTCTTATGGGCTTCTTCCATCAACTCTCTTCGGACTTCAAAGTCCATGGGGATGCAAAATCTGCCTCGAAATCGTACGAGACCATCAGGTCCCTTAGTGAAGTTGGGTTCATCCTTGTCACCTGCTCTTTCGAGTAGTTTCTGGAGTTCTAGGTCGGCAGCTTGCCTTTCCTTGATGAAACCCACAAAATCATTGGTTACTTGTAGCATTTCCAGGACAACACTGTTTTCCTTCTTCTGTATGCCGAGGTTAAGGTCACTGAACTCCTGCATCAACTGCATCTCTCGGACCATCATATTGCTTAGATGAAGACTTTTCCTGCTCAATGCGTCGGCCACAACGTTGGCTTTTCCGGGATGATAGTGAAAGTTGAAATCATAGTCCTTCAAGAATTCTACCCATCTGCGTTGCCTCATGTTCAGCTCCTTCTGGTTGAACAGGTAGCCGAGACTCTTGTGGTCACTGAACACTTCAAATTTAGTGCCATACAGGTAGTGCCTCCAAATCTTCAGGGCAAACACCACGGCTGCTAATTCAAGGTCATGGGTGGGGTAATTCTGTTCGTGTTGCCGAAGTTGCCGGGAGGCGTAAGCCACCACCTTTCCCTGCTGCATCAACACACAGCCGAGACCCTGCTTCGAGGCGTCGCAAAATACGTCAAAGGCTTTGGTCGGATCGGGTAAAATCAACACGGGCGAGCCCGTCAACCTTTTCTTTAGCTCTTGAAAGCTCTGCTCGCACACTTCAGACCACTGGTAGGATGCATCCTTTCTGGTTAACGAGGTCAACGGTAGAGCTAGTTTAGAGAATCCTTAAATGAATCTCCTATAGTATCCAGCAAGACCGAGGAAACTCCTAATCTCCGTCACCGAGTTCGGTCTCTCCCACTTAAGCACCGCTTCCACCTTGGAGGGATCAACTGCTACACCTTTCTCGGATATCACATGTCCAAGGAAATGAACCTCGTTGAGCCAAAAACTGCACTTAGAGAGTTTAGCGTAGAGATTCTTATCCTTCAAAACCTGCAACACCGTCCTCAGATGCTGCTCGTGTTCACTCGGACTTCGGGAGTAGATGAGGATATCGTCAATGAAGACTATCACAAACGAGTCCAGGTAGGGTCGAAAAATCCTATTCATGTAGTCCATAAAGATAGCAGGGACGTTGGTAAGTCCGAAGGCCATAACCACGTACTCAAAATGCCCATACCTTGTTCGGAAGGTTGTCTTCGGAATGTCTTCTTCTCGGACTCGGATCTGGTGATATCCAGATCGAAGGTCTATCTTTGAGAACACTGACGCTCCCTTGAGTTGGTCCAATAAATCGTCAATCCGAGGGAGGGGATATTTGTTCTTCACTGTTACCGCGTTGAGCTTCCGATAATCAGTGCACATTCTGAGGCTACCATCTTTCTTTTTAACAAATAGAATCGGAGCTCCCCAAGGTGAGACGCTTGGTCGGATTAGCTTTCTGGCCAAAAGTTCTTCCAGTTGTTTCTTAAGCTCTTCTAGCTCGAGAGGTGCCATTATGTACGGAGCAATTGAGATCGGGCCAGTTCCTGGAAGAAGGTCTATACTGAACTCTACTTCTCTGCTCGGCGGTAAGCCAGGCATTTCATCGGAGAAAACCTCTGGAAATTCTCCGACTACAGGAGTTTGGTCTAAGGTCGGTTCCTCTGTTATCTCTAACTTCGCTACAGAAGGGCCACTAAAGATTACGGTATTTTCTCGGCAATCGAGCAGGACATGGTGCTGAGACATCCAGTCCATGCCAAGGATGATATCTAGCTTGGTTAAGGGTAGACAAATCAAATTGACTTTAAGTTCTCTACCTAATAATACTTGGATAGGACACTCTAGACACATTTTAGAAGTGATTACAGAATAATTGGCTGGGGTAGAAATAGATAGTTTGTAAGGCATTTCTACTGGGGATAGTTTTAGTCTATTCATACAGTCAAGGGAAATGAAAGAATGTGTGGCTCTGCAGTCAAATAGCACGACACATGGAATACTGTTTACTCGACAAGTACCTCGGATCAGTTCGTCAGCATCAGTCACTTCTTCACCATCCATAGTGTAAACTTTGCCCCTCTGCATAGGTCGGTTAACACCAGTCTGATGAGCCTTGGTCACATTGACCTCTTCCTTCACAATATTCTCGGTACACCGAGCTGCAAAATGACCAGACTTGCCACATCGGAAACAGGATCCTCTCTCTTTGCTCGGATCCAGACTCCAGCATTCTCCCCTGTGCTGTCTTCCACAATGTTGGCAGATCGGATACGGGCCAGGAACAACCACCATCTGACCACCGCTCCTCGGAGCTGTTGACATTCTGGAGTTCGGATTCACATAGGGAGCAGATCTCTGGACAGCTCCCTTTCCTCTGATCGGACCCACTCCTTTTTGTGCCGACCTGCTCCTCTTTCCATCAGCTTTCCTTTTGAGCCCCTTCTCATAAGTGCTAGCCATGTTTATCAATTGCGAGAGATTGGCCACGTTCTGATATTCGAATGCGAGCCGAATATCGTCACGGAGACCAGACTCAAACTTGATGCACTTGGTGCGTTCGTCAGCATCTCTGTAGCTTCCTGAATAGCGGATCAAATCCTCGAACTGAGCGGCATACTCCCCAACGCTCAAGTTCCTCTGTTCTAGCTTGAGAAAAGCGAGCTCCTTCTCTCTCCTGACATCTTCGGGAAAGTACTTTCCGAGGAAGCGGGCTCGGAACAATTCCCAAGTGATGACCTCATTTGCCGCTTCCAAACCTCGGCTTTGTTGATCCCACCAATGCTCGGCTTCACTAGCCAGCACAAACTCAGCTAACCTCACCCTGTACTCATAGGGAGGTTGCAGAGATCGGAAGATCTTCTCAATATCCTGGAGCCATCTCTGAGCTCCATCTCGGTTATATCCTCCTTCGAACCGAGGTGGTTCGTTCTTCCGAAATCGGCTCATCCAGTCTATCTCGACCGGAGCCGGAGGTTGGGGCTGAAGGGCTGCAGCTGCAGCTGCTGCGGCCGCGGCGATGTTTTGAGCGAGGTTCTCAGCCTGATTCTGCTGAGCCTGTACTTGGTTCTGCTGTAGCTGAACCAAGGTTTCCAACACAGTGGCAATTCGGTCGTTATCAGCTCGTCTCCCAGCCATGCTGTTTGGTCATGGAGAGAAAGCCAATTAACTTCCGATTAATCAAGTAAATATATATATATAAACATATATACCTATGAGCTCTATTGTCTAACTTAGACTTCTAGACTTTACTTATTTGTCACTCTCTTGGTGAGTAACCACTAGAGTCTTTCGCAACTCCAATAGGCCAAGGAGAAACTGCTCTGATACCAAAAATGTAACACCCTATGAAATAATTACCCTTAATTACTCCAAAATTAGGATTTAAAATTTCTTTTAAGATGGATATGATATTTGCTAAAATAATATTTCCTTTCATTAATAACAAAAACATCAGAGTTAATAAAGCAGAAGACTTCAAGGCATCAAATTCATAAAGTATAAGTTTAGGTACATTCAGTTCGGTCATTCAAAATACAATCAGTGTTTTAGCTCGGCCCAACTGGCCGAGACCCAATACAAAACAATGTTCTAGCTCGGCCCAACTGGCCGAGACCCATCCACCTAACTGACTCTAAATAACTTACTCTCCTTGTGAGGGAAAGTGATCCTGCTCGGCCGGGGACTGCGTCTGCTCGGGCTCAGTACCTGAAAAATGGTAAGGAGGTGAGCATTACACAGAACTTAAGTAAGCAGTTTCTAAAATGACATACCGAACTACCAAGCCAAACACAAATAGTCAAATAGCAAATAAATCACAAGTAATCAAACCCATGTATCTCATGCATATATCAACATTTAGCTCGGTTCACATCATACAACAGCTTACCCATTACCTATTAAGTCTACCTCGATTCATTTCGGCCACTAATCTTTTTCCTCGTATTCATTATTCACTATTCCACTTTTACATGGCTTCCAATCTTTTACTCTTCTCGGATGCATACACCCAGTGCATGTCTTACACCATTTAAGTCGGATATTGGAGTGTCCATAACTGCGAGTACCACAATACTCGTCTTACAGCTGCGAGCACCACAATGCTCGGCTTACGCGACCAATGCACCCACCCAGTACGCGTCTGCTATGACCAGGAACACTACCGCCGGTAATTCTATGGAGTAAGGAGTGTCCATAACTGCGAGTACCACAATACTCGTCTTACAGCTGCGAGCACCACAATGCTCGGCTTACGCGATCAATGCACGCACCCAGTACGTGTCTGCTATGACCAGGAACACTGCCCACCGATTCCGTTCTTGGAACCTTGTGTGAGTCATAACTGCGAGCACCACAATGCTCGGCTTACGCGATCAATGCACGCACCCAGTACGCGTCTGCTATGACCCGACCACACAACCATTTCTCTTTAATTCCCCTTATCTTATTAACCATTACTTTTAGTTCGGCCCACCTCAGTTCACCTCTTTAATTTATTCCTCTTTGCATTAATCTCATTATTTACTTAACTCGGCCTATCTCGGCTCAACCCTTTACCCATTTCCGATTTCCCTTATCCCTATTATCTATCTCATCTACCTATCTCATTATATAACTTATTAGTTTGTCTTTTTGATCCACCCTGGTTACCATTCTTCTCATTCTCCATTCTCACCCTCTCTCGGCTCGGCCACAGATACAAATACTAAATATCAAAGCATCATAAACACTTATACCTCAACAACCACATGAACAAAACATTTAGTCAATCCATCATATAAAATGCAGCATATGAAATATAGCATGTAATCAAAAGTGATATTCCATCTTCACCTAAAATCCATGTTTCTAGTTCATTCATTAATTCCCCTTTTACCCTTTTTACCATTTCTCTTCTAACATTAACCTATGTCCATTCCCTAATCTAATACCCACTCTTAGTACCCTTTATGAACACCCTAGAAACCCAAACTCAAGTAGAGGTAACACTCACTCCTTACCTCAAATCGTGTGAGATAAGAGTTGAGAGTTTGAGAATGGTTCCTTGTTGCTTGTCCTTGATCTTAGCACCCTTGAATCCTTCTTACTCCAAGCTGCACACGAGCTCCACCAATCTACACACGAACTCCATGGCGGTCCAGGGGCGTCCGGGACGGAAGAGAAGGCGGCGGGGAGGAGGTCTCTGGTTGGTGGAAGTGAGGGAAAATGTTCGTGAGAAGAGGAGAGGAAGAAGATATGTTGGGTTGTTGTTGCTGGACTTTTAGAGAAAAGGGAAAGAGAGACGTAGGGAAGAGAGAGAAGAATAAAAGTGAGAAGTGTTATGGGTTATGTGTTGGGATTTTCTTTTATTCAAATGTGGAAGATATTTGTGTGGCTCTCATTGGAAGCTTCTTGAGGAAGCTTGAATATGTGGATAGGATTCATTGGCTTCTTGAGGAAGCCATGAACAGTACATTGAAAAGGACATAAAGCAGTGATAATGACATAAAGTGGATGCTGGTACAACGTACGGATGGTACGAAACTCAAGGGCTACCAACTCAACATGAGCTGGCACGGAGGAGCTAGGACGTGCCGGCTAGGATACGTCGGCTCGGTATGGAGGAATCGTAGTAGTCCGAGCTTCCATCTCGGATAATAGGGTGAGGTATGCTAAGGTCGGCTAGTCCGAACTGGACAACAGGTTCCGCATTTGGTTCTCATCCAGCTCGGTTCATATGCACACAATCTCATCTAGCTCGGCCGAGATCGAACCGAGGTCCTATACTTACATCCTAGGTCGGCCTATGCTCATACTACCCTTCTAACCTTGTACAATTTCTAAGGCCTAATCCTATCCTTAAATAAATATTTATATACTAAAATTGTATTATCTAATATTAATTTTCAGGATGTTACAGAACCTACAAGGACGGACACGAGCCAGAGGGTTAGGGTGATAGAGTGTCAACTCTACCTCCTCTTCATAAGTGGCTCTATGGTCCTCGTAGTACCACACTCCACTAGGGAGTGGGCGTAACTCGATGCAAGCTAGATAGCAAGTGATTTAGGCCAAATATATGATGTTTTTGAGCTTAATTTGACTCCTTTTTACTTCGGTTGTGCCTTGTTTCTTAGGTATTTTAGGTAGATTTGGTTTAGTTTTTAATTAGTTTAGGAAATTTTATCCCTTGAACGTTTCGATCCGTTTTGGGTATGTTTCAGGTACTTTTTGAGCTTAATTGGAGAAATTAATATTGGAGCTGGAAAGAGCATAAGAAGACCTTGAAAATGTCACAAGAATGGAGAGAAACGAAGTCGGAAAATGCACCACACGACCAGGCACATTAACTGCGCGCCCAGGCGCGCGTGCATCGCTGAACGAGACTCATCAGATATGGCGCGCCCAGGCGTGCAACACCATACGCCCAGGCGCGCGTGTAACATACCGAATTTAATTCTAATAATAATTAGAATAATAGTAAGATTTGGAAGTAAGGACTATCCTAAAAGGGATATAAAATGATGGAATAGGAGTTCTTTGAGTGCCATAAAGGAGTCAATGAGCATTGGCATCGAAAAGCGAATTCAAAGAAGACCAAACGAGGGTTAAAAGTAGTGCTTTCGGTGTTTTAAATTTGCTAACTTAGGAAATTAAAAATAAAATATTTAAGACTCAAAACACAATTCCCACCGTTGGATATGAAGGTATGATTTTTAGGAAGTTGCTCGTCAAATTTGAGCAAGATCCGACGGTGAACGAAGAAGTTATAGATATTTGAAGTTGGGAGAAAATAGCTGAAAAATAGAAAAATGAAGTAGCAGTATCTGTGATTTTCGATTAAGCGAAAATATTTCGCTTAAGCGAAATTACTCCAGTGACAACACGAATTGGGTTCGCTTAAGCGACCAAATTTCGCTTAAGTGAAATTACTTCGATCTGCAACATTAAAAACGCGTTTTGGGGTTGAAAACCCCCATTCCAACCCCACTTTCTCTCTCCCTCCGACCTCCCTCCCTCCTCCACCTTCCACCGGACCACCGTCGCCCCTCAACCACCCAAAACCGCCTCCCAACCACCACCCATCATCACCTTCCTCCTCCTCCATCTCTCCCTCTCTTCCCTCACTTCCCATTGCTCTCTCTCTCTCCACCACCACCAACCACTACCGCCGCCGCCCATAGCCGCCACCGCCACCACCTCCACGGTCACCACCTTCACAAACCCCATCCATCTCTCTCCCTTGACCCTTTCTCTCTTTCCCTCTCCTCTCTCTTTTGTCTCTCTCTCTCCTCCCTCTTTCCGATCGGAGCCGCTACCGTGGCCGCCGATCGAACCACCACGGGCCACAACCCCCGTAGCTCTTCCTCATTCATTGCTCTCACACCCATGAGCCTTCTCTCCCTCCACGGACGTCACCGGCGCCGTTATCGACCCGTGATCGTGTCGGGCTCGTTTCGGGAACCTCGAAGCTCGAAGTTCTTGCCTTGGTCCAGCCGCGATCGTTCCCGCTAACGTGGAGCAACACCGATGCCGTCATCGTCGCCGAGCTAAAATCCAGGTTTTACTTAAAAAGCCCGAGGTAAGAGGGTTCGCGTTACCTTTACTTGAGAAGTAAATTCTAGGATGCTATAGTGGTAGCTGAGAATAGGGTAATTAAAAAGTATGTTAATGAACCTTAGGGTAACCCTCGTTGATATAAAGGAAGTAAATAAAAATTGTTAATAGGGACCACCCTTTAGGGAATAAAATGAATGAGCGTAAAATATGGCCGGAAAGAATGGGCGTAATTAGAATATTAAAATGGTTAGAATAGAACAAAAACGTGAGCAATCATAAGAGAATAAAACCATAGGGAAAGTAAGAGGACAAGAGTGCAAACGAAATAGGCAAAGAGAGAGTAGAATTAGTAAATTAAACGATAATGAGTATAATTGTACCCGAAGAGTAAAGTGAGGTAAAGAGGAATTAGTTAGGGGGAACCAATGAAACGTGAGAGTACGTAAAAGGATGTAGGATATTTGTGATAGGCGAGGAGAGAAGGGTCATTAAAACTAAATGTAAGGTAAAAGAGGAGTTAAAACACGAAAACCATAAGGAAGTGCGGAGGGAACTTAGTTAAGAGTTGTCGGGTAATAATGGAATAGGAATGAAATACTAAACTAAATTTTAAATATAAGTGGGTAATAAGTAAAGAATTTAATGAAAGGATAATAATACAAGAAGATGGGGTGTAATAGCGACAGACAAATGGAGTAGAGTACTATCTTAGGGAAAACAAGTGAATAAATAAATAATAGACTGTGAGAGAGGAATCATATAATTAATTAAGGAATTGCAAACGGGAATTTAAAATATAATTGCTATACTAAGTTAAGTGGAGTTAGATAAATATTAGAATAATAAATGGTATAAAGAGGAAAAGAAAAAGAAATACTAAAATAGAGGTAAAATAAACATTAGGATGATAAGCCACAAAGCAAAGTTGGATAAGAGCGAGAGTAATTAGTAAAAAGAAAGAGATTAAAGTAGAAAACGTAGGGAAAATGTGATAAGTCATAAACGAAAATGAAGAGTAAAAGATTGAGTTAAGCATAAAAGAGTTACTTATATTATAATAAGAGAAAAGATAAATAAGGAAGAAAGAAAAGTGAGCGGCTGATGGTCTGTTGGACTCAGTCATGATAAAAGAAAAGAATGAATTCGATGACAGGCGGACGGAAGTCCCTGTTATCATTAAAAGTGATAAAAGAAAAGAAGGAATCCGATGACAGGCGGACGGAAGTCTCTGTTATCACTAAAAGGAATAAAAGGAAAGAATGAATTCGATAGCAGGAGGATGGAAGTCCCTGTTATCACTAAAGGAAATAAAAGAAAAGGATGAATGCGATGACAGGCGGACGGAAGTCCCTGTTGTAGGGTCTACCGACCGAATAAGGATTAAGTCTTATATAAGGATTCTTCAAGGACCCCTCCCTCGGTTTACTCAGCACAAACGTCCCTCGCTCGGACTCGCTGGTTTCGAGAACAATAAAAGACCAGGCTCAGACTTGATGGGGCCGAGCCTCGCCAATGGTCTTCAGCCCATCGGCTCGGGACTCCAGGGCCGAGATATAACGTCGGCTGGTAGATAGATTCAGTTACCACAGCTTTCTATCTCTTCCGCAAATCTCTCCTGGAATCTCGCAACAGCCTAGACATGGGATCGTTAAGCTGATCCTATCCAGATTCTAAGAGCATAAACCTCCGATATTATCTCACAGAATCCTGGTTCAGCTCAACTCTGGTACAAGGCCCATACGGCCCATATCAGCTTCCTCAAACCCTATAAATAACTAACTACAGCTAGGGTTCAGGTACGTACTCTCATCCCTAAGTTGACACTCTGCACACACCTGTTGACTGGGGAAACCCTGCTTTTCCCAACTGGAACTGCAGAAAAACCATAAGGTCACACATAAACACTTGATCCTCTCTTGAACTCCTGATTATCATAATCTTGAGGACTTAGAGGGTTAAGAACATAGTGTTCTAGGACACTACATTGGCGCCGTCTGTGGGAAGCGAATAATCGGTATCCCCACCACTCACCACACTAATGGCGAATGATAATGACAACAACCAAGGAGACCTCCGCCGTCGCCTTAGGGGAAGGCCACCAAAGAACGCTGGACCAAGGAATGTTGGTGGAAGGAATGTAAGGGACAGACTTTCCCCTGGAGGACCCCCTGAGGGAAACCAGGTTGAAAATCCCCAGGATCCTCCAGTTGTCCAGCCTACTGATCCAGTTGTTCCGGAGGTCCAAGCGCCAGCCACCGTCCCTCCGGTTGTTGAAGGCCACGAACGACGATCTTAGCCGCGTCGCGTTTCTGATGGCCATGTGTCGAAATGGCGTGACACAACGGATTCTGGGCCACATCAATCTAGGAGGGCCCCTGCTGGATCACGAACTGGGGAGGACCGACGAGTCGAACGTCACGCTCGCGATAACTCCCGAGCCGAGCGATCTGATAGGGGAGTACCACAGTTTGCTCGAGGTCGCTTTGGAACGCTTCAGGGTGGCGAACGTTCCGGATCTCAAGGAAGATCCTACATGACAACCTCTTCGGCCAGGAGGAGAGATGAGTCAATTATGGAAATACTGAGAACCCAAACTTCATTGATTGAAAAGCAAAACCAGGCTATTGCTACTCTACAGCAGCAAAGCATGGCTAGACTTGCCGAGCAAGGCCCTCGCGCGGCTTTCGGCAACCCAATTAACCTTCCCCCTCCGCCACCCCTCAATTTGAATGTGACTCCCGAACCGGCAGTTACAGAACCCCATCCTGGACACCCCTTTACAGCAGCAATTATGGCATTTCGGACTCCACAAACTTATATGGGCCATCAGAATGTCTCCCGGTACAATGGGATGACCGATCCGATGGATCACATTGCATCTTACGAGTCTTCCATGATGTTTTATGGAGGATAGGATGAAATGAAATGTCGAGCTTTCTCAATGACGTTAGGCCCGGCGTCATTGAGATGGTTCAACTCCCTATCAGCTAACTCCATTAGTTCTTGGGCTAAGCTTAGAAGAGTTTTCCTGAATCGATATACAGCCAGCATGTCACAGCCCAAATCAGACCACTCATTAGCTGGAGTTGCACAAAGACCTGGCGAGTCTTTACGCGACTATCTGGCTCGGTATCAGCAAGAGGCCAGTGGCATATCTGGTTTGCAGTCGGGGGTATCCGTCCTTCTGCTTACCCAAGGACTGCAAGATGGAGATTTCAAGGATTGTCTGATCAGGGAACCACCTAGCAACATGGCGGAACTGAGAGAAAGGTCCAGGAAATATGTTAATTTAGAGGAGTTCCGAAGGATTAGCACTGCAGCAAGGAGTGCCGAAGGACGACATGAGCAACGTCCTCGCCAAAACGAGGCTCGTCAGAATGATCGTTTCCGAGATAAGGGAAGGAAAGATAAGAGAGAACAAGAGAGAGGAGAAAAACTGCCTCCCAAAGGCAAGTATGATGAATATACCCAGTTAACAGTCCCGAGGAGTCAAATCCTTCATGAGACTATGCATACAAAGATGCGTAACATCACTCGGCCACCAGCGTTAAGAAAGGCGGCCCAAAAGGATAGGACGAAGTATTGCGATCATCATGGCGGATGGGGGCATACCACCGACCAATGTATCCAACTGAAGGATTTGATTGAAGAGGTGGTAAGGGATGGTAAGATTCAACAATATATTGGAGAAGCGTTGCGCAAGCGTTCCAGAAGGAAAAGCCCCTCGCCCCCCAGAACTGAACAGAAGAGGAATAAAAGCCCTTCACCACCAGCGGGCGGAGCCCCTATCCAGCAATCCGAGAAAGGCAACGATTTCCTCATTGGCACCATTGCTGGAGGATTTGCTGGTGGTGGGGAAAAGAAGTGCGATCGCAAGAAGTATGTGGGACAAGTTCTCTCGGTGGCAAGCCGACCGATACAAAAACCCAGAAAGAAAAGTGTGGTCACCAGTTTTAGCGATGAGGATTTTGAAGACATCTTACAGGACCACAATGACCCAATGGTCGTCACGGCAAGGATTGGCAACTACGAAGTAAGAAGGATTCTCGTCGATCAAGGGAGTTCGGCGGACATCATGTTTTTGGATTTGTTTGAAAAATTGAAGTTGAAAAGGTCCGATCTCACCCCGTTCGAGGGAAGCTTGATCGGCTTCACGGGACATTCAATTGTTCCTTTAGGCCATATCCACCTCCCAGTGACCATGGGGGAACCACCTTCTGCTCGGACTGAAATGGTGAAGTGGTTAGTTGTCCAGGCTCCCTCGGCGTACAATGCTATCTTTGGCCGAACGGCACTCCAGTCCTTCGGCGCCGTTGTTTCGACGGTACACTTGGCCATGAAATTCCCGGGGTCGGATGAAAAGGTAGTAACAGTGCGGTCCGAACAGGAGTTGGCTCGGAAGTGCTACAACATCAGCTTGGGGAAGCTAAAGCTGGATGATGAGAAAGTGAGGCAGGAACCGTTGAACAAAGGAAGTGTCAACTTGGCTGATCTCGACGTAAGAGAGGAGGATGAAACTAGACCGACCCCTCAGGGGGACTTCAAAAAGGTAATCCTAGGCCCCGAGCCATCTCGTTGCGTCAAGATCGGAGTTGGCCTATCTGAGGAACTAGAAAAGGAGCTTGCTGAATTATTAATGGAAAATAAGGACTTGTTTGCCTGGACTTCGGCAGACATGCCGGGAATCGATCCTAACTTCATCTGCCACAAGTTAAGTGTGTATCCTGGCGCTAAGACAGTGTGTCAAAAAAAGAGACGGGTCGGAATCGAAAAGGCACAGGTGACGGATGAGAAAGTAGCCGAGCTATTGGAAGCAGGGTTCATCAGAGAGGTAGTGTATACTGATTGGTTGGCCAATCCCATGTTAGTTAAGAAATCCAATGGGAAGTGGAGGATGTGCGTGGACTACACGGATTTGAACAAGGTTTGCCCCAAGGACCAGTACCCACTTCCTTGTATTGATAAACTGGTGGATAGCTCGACAGGTTATCAAAGGCTGTCCTTTATGGATGCTTACTCGGGGTACAATCAGATCCCAATGTACCCCCCGGATCAGGTAAAGACCTCGTTTATCACAGAAAATGCCACATATTGTTACAATGTGATGTCGTTTGGGTTGAAGAATGCTGGGGCAACTTACCAGCGGATGATGAACAAGGTGTTTGGTCCTCTGATTGGGCCGAGGATGGAGGTTTATATAGACTATATGATTGCAAAAATCTTAAAGGAGGAAGATCATGCTAAAGATTTGAAGGAAATCTTAGGAAGGATCCGGCAATTCAATATGAGATTGAACCCGGAAAAATGCACATTCGGAGTTCCGGCAGGGTCCTTCCTCGGATTCATGCTTACTGAGCGCGGAATCGAGGCAAATCTAGAAAAGTGTCGAGCTATTCTGGAGATGAAGAGTCCGTCGGATATCAAGGGTGTACAGCAACTGACAGGTCGGGTTGCAGCTCTCTCAAGGTTCCTATCTCAATCAGCTAGGAAGGCCATTCCCTGGTATAAGCTGTTGAGGAAGGAGAAGGAAAAGACGTTTGAATGGGATGAAGCATGCGAAAAGGCCTTTACTGATCTTAAGCATTATTTGGCATCGCCTCCAATTTTGTCTAGTCCGAACAATGGTGAAACTCTTTTCCTGTACTTATCAGTGGGAGACTCGGTGATCAGTTCGGTTTTGGTTCGGGAGGAATCTGGTAAAGAGTTGCCCATCTATTTTGTTAGCCGAGCTCTCCAGGGACCAGAGTTGAGATATCAAAAAGTGGAGAAATTAGCTTTCTGCTTGATTGTTACTGCCAGACGACTGTGCCAGTATTTCCAAAGCCACCATATCACGGTCAGAACGGCCCAGCCGATCCGTCAAATATTGCAGAAACCTGATTTGGCTGGAAGGATGGTAACCTGGGCAATTAAGCTTTCTGAGTTTGAAATCACTTTCGAACCAAGAAAGGCGATGAAGTCTCAGGCTTTGGCTGATTTCCTTACCGAGTTTACTGAGCCATTGACGAGCTCAACCTCGGATTGGAACATTTATGTGGATGGATCAAGTAACAAACTTGGAGCGGGGGCAGGAATAATTTTGGAGAACTCCGAGGGAGTCACCCTCGAGTACTCTTTGAATTTCGGATTTTCAACGTCGAACAATCAAGCGGAGTATGAAGCCGTTTTGGCAGGATTGAGGATGGCGAAAGACGTGGGGGCCCGAGAGGTAAAAATTTTTAGTGATTCTCAATTGGTGGTTTCACAGGTCAAGGGCGAGTTTCAGGCTAAGGAACCTATCCTTCAAAAATACTTGGAAAAGGTCAAGTTCCTATCCTCCGAATTTATGAAGGTCGAAATCTGCCACATTCCGAGGGAAAGTAATAGCCGAGCGGATATTCTTTCCAAACTCGCATCAACAAAAAAGTCTGAAAACAATAAAACTCTGATTCAAGAAATGGTGCATGGACCTAGTGTTGTCCTCTCCATTTCAGTGGATCCGAGCTGGATCACTCCAATTGTAGGTTACTTGGAACAAGGGATTGTGCCAACTGATCCAGTCGAGGCCAAGAAACTCGTCAGAAAAGCATCGTAGTTTGCCCTTGTAAGTGAAGTCCTGTTTTGCCGAGGGGTTAGCGGCCCAATGCTCAGATGTTTGGACCCTGCCGAAGCAAAACAAACGCTGGAGGAGGTTCACGGGGGGGTTGGAAGTCATCATGTTGGGGGGAAATCACTGGCTAAAAAGATCCTAAGGGCAGGATACTACTGGCCGACCCTTCAACAAGATGCAATCCACCATGTGAAGAAATGTGAGAAATGTCAGTTCCACAGTGATGTATATCAGAAACCCCCTGAGGAACTCCATTCACTTTCATCTCCATATCCCTTCTATCAGTGGGGAATGGATTTAATCGGACCATTCCCTACCGCACGAGGACAGATCAAGTGGGTGATAGTGGCCATTGATTATTTCACAAAGTGGGTTGAAGCTGAGCCGCTTGCCACCATTTCATCAGCAAAGGTTCAGAAGTTCTTCGAGAGACAGGTCGTAGCTCGATTCGGAGTTCCGCAAGTGGTAGTAACAGACAATGGAACCCAATTTGCGGCAAAGGCATTCAAGGATTTGGTCAACGCTCTGAGCATTAAGCACTATTTTTCCTCAGTCGAGCATCCCCAGACTAACGGGCAAGTAGAACCCGTTAACCGATCCATCATTCAGGGAATCAAAAGAAGACTCGAAGGTGCGAAGGGGAATTGGCTGGAAAACTTGTATGAGGTACTTTGGTCGTATCGCACAGCCATACAAACCTCAACAGGAGAAACACCTTATCGACTCACTTATGGGTCTGACGCAGTCATTCCCATTGAAACAATCATCCCTTCATTCCGAGTTATGCAACAGCCGAATCCCCTCAACAGCACTATATTGTGTGAGGATCTGATTTTGTCGGAGGAAGTCAGGGATTTAGCCGCCGAACGAGAGAAGCATGCCAAGACGATGCAAGCAAAAGGATATAATCGTACGGTTGTGCCCAGAGAGTTCGAGCTAGGCGACCTTGTCCTAAGAAGAGCTGATATTGGTCTCAAAAATGCAAAGGACGGAAAATTGGCCCAAAGCTGGGAAGGACCATACCGAGTAGCCTCTAAGACTGGAACAGGAGCCTACAAGCTCGAAACTCTCTCGGGAGCCCTCATCAACAACACTTGGAACGCGGCAAAGCTCAGAGCATACTATAGTTAGAATTTTTCTTTCATTTCAATTTTATAGTGACAATTGTTTTTATTGTATTGTTTATTTCTTTTTAATGATGGTGTACGCTCGGTGGAATTCCGAGCCCATTGTACTTTCTGCTTCTGATTAATAAAAAGAATTGTTATTGAATTCATTGTATTACGTACTTTTCCTCATACTCGATTAGCCACCGTTTATGATGCGAACGATTATAAACAGCTCTAACAAGAGCTTATAACTCGTCAAGTACTTTTAATAAGATTCCCGATTAAATCATGATTTTTTCGAATCATTTTATATTGCGGATAGAGGAACCCACCTCGGCTAAAGTGTTGGAGTTCCGAGGTCTTAACACTTGAATTCTTAACAAAGAGCGTAAAAAGAAGCATAACATGATTATGAATATTATAAAATATTCCAAATGAAACAGTAGTACAAGTTTAAACCCATCTACTGGGGCGATTACAAAAAAGATAGCAGAATAATTAAACTATTCTAAATCGGACAATACAATGCTGTCAGCATTGAATGTGTCCTCTTCTTCTTCTTCACCTTCAGCATCCTCGGTTCCTTCCCCTTCGGAATCTTCGGCCAAATGGTCAGGAAGGTCGGCGTTGTTCAGATCTATGGGAACCCCACTCGGGCCGACAATTCGACCTTTTTTCACAGCAAAATTAGGGTCAGCGCCCTTGGTCACGAGCCCAGGATTCAGAACACGGAGTTGCTCGGCAGTATTGTAGAAAGAATCTTCAATTGCATGGTCCCAATTGAACAGATTCTCCTTAGCTGCTTTCTTATGCTTGAGAGCTTTCACACTCATCTTCTCCAAGGAAGCTCGGAGCCTGAGTATCTCGTCCTTAGCATACTCATGTTGCTCCTGAGCCACTGCAGCAGCTTGCTCGGCCGAACGAGCTTTCTCCGTAGCCACCAGAAGAGCAGCAGCATCCTCCTCAGCCTTTTTCTGAATTTCTTCCGACCTCTTTATCTGTGCCTCGGCAGCCTGAAGTGTTTTCTCAGCCCGAACTTTGGTCCCCTCAGACTCTTGTGCAGTCTTTTGAAGCCGCTCGTTTTCAGCTGCCATTTCTTGTATCCTTTTATTCAGACCTTGGACCTGAATTTCCAAGTAGTCTTCCTGCTCGTTGGCTTCATATCTTTTCTTCTTTTCCTCGGGGGCCAATCCAGCATAGGCGTCATCACCATGATGACCAAGGTGATGGAAAATGCTCGCACCCCGTAAGAAGCTTCTCACCAACGATTTACAGTTATTTTCCCAAGTCCCAGGGGTCCAAGACTCGATTACTTCAGCATTTTCAGGAGGGAAGACGGTGGCAATGAATGAGTCGGACATTTTCTTACCCCACACCGTCTTGGAAGCTGCATCTTCCTTACCCTCGGGAATTTCAATCCCTTTGTTAGACTTTCTCAAATTGAACCAATCTCCAGCGAGACCTTTTCCTTTGTTCAGCCGAGTCCTTTTGAGGGGGCGCTCGGGAATGCCTTGGGGAGATGAACGAGCTTCCACTTCAATATTCACCGCGTCGACAACACGGCCCTTTTTGATCACCTGTTCAACACCCGTAACCCTTACAGTGGGGGTGGTATTGGGGATAACGATCGGGCTTTCAGGATGGGTCGGCTCAGAAGACTGACCCTTGATTGGAGATCCGAATGCAGTCTCTTTGAGTGCAGCCAGCTGCGACACTCTAGCTGCCCGAGCTTCACTCTTCTTGGCCTTGGTTGCTTTCTTCCCCATTGCTTCTGCAAGAAAAATGGATTAACACACCAAAAAAAAATTTGTAGTACCCAGCTCCGCCTTCACTTCGTCTCGCGTATCTTTCAGCAGAATTCGTTTGGTATCAATTTGACCATTTGCTTGAAGGTATTCCCAAACATGGTCGCATAATCGTCTTTCGGCTTTTGTTAAATCCGCCTTTTAGTCGAATTGATACAAGGACGATCCTCGGTTATAAATGTTAGTCGTCCAACCCAATGAAAACCGAGGCACGACCTTGATCACTCCACCTTCTTCAACCCGTTCCATGAACCAACATACTTCGGCCCCAGTATACTCGTATTGAAAGAAGAGAGGTTTGAAAGATTTCCAAGAGTCTGTCACCTTGGCAAAAAGGGCATGCCCCCTGCGAGCCTTTCGGGACACCCAAAGACCCTTGGAATCACCAAACTTATTTACTTGGGGAGCATATAACCAAAAGAAGGACCGTACTGTCGCGACCGAGTTTTCAACGTCGCAGAATTGTTGGAAGGCTCGGACGAAAGCCCACCCACTTGGATGCAATTGGCTAGGGGCTATTCCTAGATGAGTGAGGACTTCAACCTCAAAGGTGGAGAAGGGCAAGCGGATACCGACTTTAGTTGCTACTTCTTCATAGAAATAAAAATATTGACGATTTTCCGGCACTTGGAAGCAAATCCGATCGTCGATTCCCAAAGGTCTTAATACGAATTCTGAGGTGTTTCCATTGGCTCTCGGAGGTGTCAATATTGGCTGAAGATGATTAAGACTATTTGTTGTCAACAATGAAGGTCTCGTCCCCAGCACTTCCCGATCAAAAACAGCATCGTACTGCGCATGATTAGGCGGAAGAGGATATTCTTCAGGGTTGGTAACACACCTGCGTTCCACCATATCTGGGGAAAAAGCAAAAGGCTCGACGTTAGGGTTTTTTATAGCACGAGTTTTTATTTTTAACTTGAGGCCGAGCCCTGGACTTTTTACCCCATCCCCCGGTGGACTCTCCAAAGGTTCTTTCCCCCTGGTGTCAGGAGCGGGGCTAAGCCTAACTTGGGCTCGACGCTCGGCAAATCTGTAAGCTAACAACCACTTACTCTCATCTGCGGGATTCGATGGGTATTCTACAGCTAATGGTTTTAACTCGGTGGATCCCTGGTTAGTTGGGGGAGTAGTAGAATGGTGTGTAGAATCGTTAGTATCAGAGTTTCCCTCATCCCCAGAATTCCCAGAAGAACTTGAAGAATCACTATCACTAGAGGGTTCCTCTCCTAATTTCCTGCAGAGTTCACGATAAACTCTCCTCAAACGTCTCCACCCTCTCATGGTTTAAAGGTAAAGAATCTTAAACACGACTTACCCAGAACAAAAACCCAAAACCCAGAAATCCCCTAAAGCCAGACTCCCTGCAAAACCCGGAACAAAAACCCAGAACCCAGAAACCCCCTAAATCCAAACTCCCTGCAAAACCCCCAAAACCAAAATCCCTGAAGCAGAAATCGCACAAAAGGAGGAAATCGCAGAAACAGAAATGAGAAGAGTAGAGGAAGTTACCTGCTTTTGGTTGCTGGAAAGGATGATGAGAGAGTGCTGAGGATTTGGAGGCGGAGACGGTGGAAAGGAAATTGGAGAGGGAGTGAGGGGATTATGATTTGAGAAGATCCTGGAGTGAGAAGGAAAATGAGTGCGGGTAGTAAGAGGGTTCGAACTAATGAAGGAAACTTTTCAGTTTTCCTCCATGACACGCATTTGGGCCGAAAGCCCATCAACCCATGCAACCACTCGCTGAATGAGACGTGGCGGTTTCAATAGACGCTTTTTCAAATTTCAAAAATTGCAATGATTTGGCACAACTTACAAGAGAACGCGCCGTACCTAGAGAAACCAAAACGTCACCTCGGACAGCTGTCACACATTCGAACTAAGACATCTAGAAGGTCCAACCCTAAACACATGCTACCTCGTCACAGACTTTATAAAGTCTTACGAGCTGGGGGGCTTGTAGGGTCTGCCGACCGAATAAGGATTAAGTCTTATATAAGGAGTCTTCAAGGACCCCTCCCTCGGTTTACTCAGCACAAACGTCCCTCGCTCGGACTCGCTGGTTCCGAGAACAATAAAAGACCAGGCTCGGACTTGATGGGGCCGAGCCTCGCCAATGGTCTTCAGCCCATCGGCTCGGGACTCCAGGGCCGAGATATAACGTCGGCTGGTAGATAGATTCAGTTACCACAGCTTTCTATCTCTTCCGCAAATCTCTCCTGGAATCTCGCAACAGCCTAGACATGGGATCGTTAAGCTGATCCTATCCAGATTCTAAGAGCATAAACCTCTGATATTATCTCACAGAATCCTGGTTCAGCTCAACTCTGGTACAAGGCCCATACGGCCCATATCAGCTTCCTCAAACCCTATAAATAGCTAACTACAGCTAGGGTTCAGGTACGTACTCTCATCCCTAAGTTGACACTCTGCACACGCCTGTTGACTGGGGAAACCCTGCTTTTCCCAACTGAAACTGTAGAAAAACCATAAGGTCACACATAACACTTGATCCTCTCTTGAACTCCTGATTATCATAATCTTGAGGACTTAGAGGGTTAAGAACATAGTGTTCTAGGACACTACACCTGTCATCCCTAAAAGAAATAAAAGAAAGGAATGATTTCGATGACAGGCGGGCGGTAGCCATTGTCATCACTAAAAGAATTAAATGACTGGGTGGCAGGCGGTCGGTAGACACTGTCACCAATAAAGAGATAAAGGAATAATAAAGGTAAACGGCTGATGGTCTGTTGGACTCAGTCATAAGGAAAAAGGAAAAGATAAAGAAGAGGAAAAAGTAAAAGAAAAGGAAGAGAAGAAGAAAAAGAAAAAGAAAAGAAAATGAATAATGAATAAGGGAACTCCTAGCGCTCAGTACCGTACGGCTGGCTGGGGCTGGACTACCTAATGAAAGATGGAAAAAGAACAAGGAATGGGAAAGAAAGAATGAAAAGAGAATCAATAATTAAAAGAATGTGAGAATAAGTGAAGAACTAAAAGAGATTAATTATGGGAATAACTATGAATAAAATGTATTAATAATTATATAGGCTTAGTTATTTGCTATGTCTTCTTTTAGGATTTATCTTTTTAAGTTCTGTGTAATGCTACCGTTCTTGATATAATTTTACAGGTACGGAAGCGGAGCTTACACTGTTGCGGGCCGAACTGGAAACTCTCCACCACGTGGAGTGTATTTGTGATACCCTGAGCGGATTCTATTTTTAAAACTGTTATTTTTGTAATTTAATATGCGTAGTAATTGTATGCCCTGAAATTGTACTAATTGGGCTTTAGGATCTGATCTGGTTATTGAACTATTATGTTTTAAGTTTTTAAATATTCTGGACTGACAGGTTTTATGAAGAGAATTTTTGGGAAGTCCGAAAAACCGAGGAAACTCTGCCGGATTTTCGAAAAACCTTTTAAAAGAAATCAAATTCTAAAATGAATTTTCAAACTCTGATTTTATTAAAATTTAAAATTAACTAATTAAAGTGAGGATGTTACATTTATGGTATCAGAGCAGTTTCCCTCGGCCTTGGAGTGTGGAATCACAACTCCTATGGTTTACTCATCAAGCGAGTGACCAAATGTTAGTGTCAAGTCTTAGAATAGGCAAATAGGTACACTTAGATTGAGAATTGTTTAGTTAACTGTGGAATAACGTAATCTTTTCAGAACTCGGTCACCATGCCCCGGAGACGTACACAGGATGAAAGGATGGCTGCTATACTAGAAAATCTGGTCCAAATGAATCGGAATCAGGCTAAAACAGTAGCAGCGGCCGCCGCAGCAGCAGCCGCCGTACTCCATCAAACACCAGACCCAATGGGCATCGATTGGCTAGCTAGATTCAGGCAGAACGATCCGCCCAAGTTTGAAGATGGCTACAATCCGGATGCAGCCCAGAGATGGCTCCAAGAATTAGAGAAGATTTTCCGCACAATGTCACCGCCCGCTGAGCAGATAGTCCCTTTGGCGGCGTACATGCTCACTGGAGAAGCTGAATATTGGTGGGAGCGTGTACGAAGGGAAATGGAGATCGCTAACCAGGAGATCACCTGGGATGTGTTCAAAATCAGGTTCCTAGGGAAGTACTTTCCAGAAGATGTCCGCCGAGAAAAAGAGCTAGCATTTCTGAACATAACACAGGGAAGTATGAGTGTTAGAGAATATGCCGCACACTTCGAAGATCTCATCCGGTATTCTGGAAGCTATAGGAATGCTGATGGAAGAGCTAAGTGCATCAAGTTCGAAGCAGGACTTCGCACGGAGATCAAGGTGGCTTTTGAGTACCAGAACATAGATGATTTGGCTCAACTGGTAAATATGGCTAGCACTTATGAAAAGGGAATAGGGAAGTGGACATCCGAGGACAGGAACCGGATGATACAATGAGCTGAAGGTTCTAGCAGAGGCAAGGTACCGGCTCAGGAATCCGATACACATGCCGACATCAATGCTATGGCACTATTGCCAATGGACACGGCTCCAGACGTGGATGCCCCGAGAACCAGGCCACCATGTCCACTATGTGGGAAATTTCATCAGAAACTGTGCCTAATATTGAAACAGCACAGAAAACAGGGCCTCTGCTATATATGCGGACAACCTGGACACATGGGGGCAAACTGTCCTGGACGTATCGGTAAAGGGAACGAATGAACTTACCCGAGGTTTAGTGTTAACTATATACCAAATATTTATTTAAAATATTTATTTAAAATTTTTCGCATAAAGCATACGTATTCGATTTAACTTAAAAAGAAATCAATAAATTATAATACATTAGTTAAAGATCCGTCGAACACAGTGATGGTATTGCCACTGGTAGAATGTAAGGTTAGAATTGATCACTCTGATTCTTACATCTGCTAGGGGATGATAACATCAACAAACTTGATGATGATGTTGCTATTGATAGATGTGAGATTGGGACTGATCACCTCGATCTTCGCAACTATTAGTGGTCGATATCATTGACACTTTCCAACCAAAAATCCGGACAGACGGATAGGAGCCTTAAGCCAGTGCACCCACTTACTAGTAGAGTAGCCACGAATAGAACTCGCGAGAGAACCGAGCCAAGCGAACCCGTAGTAACCGTCTTTAGACTTCATGGAAAGCCAAACTAAAAGCCCAAAACTCATCAAGTATTTTAGTAAGGATCCGAAGTGGTTATTCACGAGAAAGGCGAAACGGGATGAATTAGTAGGGTATCCACACCGAGACCGACCCAAGTAAACTAGTGAATCGTGCTCACCATTAGGAATTAGAATGCACTTAAGAACTTAGTCCAGTTCCCAAACGATTCCCTCAAAGGAAGCAAGTTTAGCCGTTGCACCATGTGCCTTTATCAAGACCAAATCAAATCAGCGGTAGTTCCATAGAAAATGCATCTTTCGATGACTCTCTGCTGAAAACGCACACTTAAGGACAATCTCCATTGTCTTCTTGCTTGACATGTATCCAGTACATCCTGGGTCGTCGTACGAAGACTATGAAACCCATCCTTGAGTGCTTCGTGTTTCTTCTTTTCATCTTCACTCTCTTCAAGTTTCAAGCGTCTCAGATGTATACATGAGAATTCACCAAGACGTAGGAACCCAATATAGTTCTATGCCTACCGATGGATAAACATCCACGTATTCCTTCTAACATTGGATACCGATCGAGAACCTATGTACTCGATTCTGAATAACGAATGAGCATACCCCAAGCATTGATATAACCAAGCATGTTGATGCTAAGTGGGGGAGGATTTCAATCCAAGGAATGGAAGATGAAACTTTAACAACAAGAAAATTCTGGATCCTATCTAAGTAACAAGGTGGAATGCAGAACGGTAACGAAGCGTAAGGAAGATTGTATCGATGCCGGACTCAATGTCCGATGATCAAACCATATCCCGTAGGGCTAATGAATACCTCACCCCAAACGTTCCGCATTAACTGTCGAAGAGGTTCGCGAAGAATGGAACGAGAATTAAACTAAGAATCAATCAATACCTTCTCGGACCATCAGACAATTGGGAAATAAATTTAGACCCTGACCTCGACCCTTAAGTGAAATCGACCTGTAGGAACCCCTATACCAAATTGAAATCGTTAAACAAACGGAAGGGAAATACCACCGGAGTAGAATTCAGATATAGCTAAGGTGGATTCGAAGGGCGACCTCACTAGACTCACTTGAAGGAGTAAGAAACGAACAGAGAAAGAGTGGAGTCGCGAAGTGGAGTCTCACTTAAGAGGTTATGTTGGAGCACTGCAAATGATTGTCTCAGTCTCTTAAAGACTCTGTGTATTACGCGGATTCCTGAGTGACTGAGATAAACCATACATGGGGCGAGTGATTATACCGCCCCATGTATGGTTTTTAGGAAGTTGCTCGTCAAATTTGAGCAAGATCCGACGGTGAACGAAGAAGTTATGTTCTTGCTCAAATTACTTCGATCTGCAACATTAAAAACGCGTTTTGGGGCTGAAAACCCCCATTCCAACCCCACTTTCTCTCTCCCTCCGACCTCCCTCCCTCCTCCACCTTCCACCGGACCACCGCCGCCCCTCAACCACCCAAAACCGCCTCCCAACCACCACCCATCATCACCTTCCTCCTCCTCCATCTCTCCCTCTCTTCCCTCACTTCCCATTGCTCTCTCTCTCTCCACCACCACCAACCACTACCACCGCCGCCCATAGCCGCCACCGCCACCACCTCCACGGTCACCACCTTCACAAACCCCATACCTCTCTCTCCCTTGACCCTTGCTCTCTTTCCCTCTCCTCTCTCTTTTGTCTCTCTCTCCTCCCTCTTTTCGATCGGAGCCGCCACCGTGGCCGCCAATCGAACCACCACGGGCCACAACCCCCGTAGCACTTCCTCATTCATTGCTCTCACACCCACGAGCCTTCTCTCCCTCCACGGACGTCACCGGCGCCGTTATCGACCCGTGATCGTGTCGGGCTCGTGTCGGGAACCTCGAAGCTCGAAGTTCTTGCCTTGGTCCAGCCGCGATCGTTCCCGCTAACGTGGAGCAACACCGACGTTGTCATCGTCGCCGAGCTAAAATCCAGGTTTTATTTAAAAAGCCCGAGGTAAGAGGGTTCGCGTTACCTTTACTTGAGAAGTAAATTCTAGGATGCTATAGTGGTAGCTGAGAATAGGGTAATTAAAAAATATGTTAATGAACCTTAGGGTAACCCTCGTTGATATAAAGGAAGTAAATAAAAATTGTTAATAGGGACCACCCTTTAGGGAATAAAATGAATGAGCGTAAAATAAGGCCGGAAAGAATGGGCGTAATTAGAATATTAAAATGGTTAGAATAGAACAAAAACGTGAGCAATCATAAGAGAATAAAACCATAGGGAAAGTAAGAGGACAAGAGTGCAAACGAAATAGGCAAAGAGAGAGTAGAATTAGTAAATTAAACGATAATGAGTATAATTGTACCTGAAGACTAAAGTGAGGTAAAGAGGAATTAGTTAGGGAGAACCAATGAAACGTGAGAGTAAAAGGATGTAGGATAATTGTGATAGGCAAGGAGAGAAGGGTCATTAAAACTAAATGTAAGGTAAAAGAGGAGTTAAAACACGAAAACCATAAGGAAGTGCGGAGGGAACTTAGTTAAGAGTTGTCGGTAATAATGGAATAGGAATGAAATACTAAACTAAATTTTAAATATAAGTGGGTAATAAGTAAAGAATTTAATGAAAAGATAATAATACAAGAAGATGGGGTGTAATAGCGACAGACAAATGGAGTAGAGTACTATCTTAGGGAAAACAAGTGAATAAATAAATAATAGAGTGTGAGAGAGGAATCATAGAATTATTAAGGAATTGCAAACGGGAATTTAAAATATAATGGCTATACTAAGTTAAGTGGAGTTAGATAAATATTAGAATAATAAATGGTATAAAGAGGAAAAGAAAAAGAAATACTAAAATAGAGGTAAAATAAACATTAGGATGATAAGCCACAAAGCAAAGTTGGATAAGAGCGAGAGTAATTAGTAAAAAGAAAGAGATTAAAGTAGAAAACGTAGGGAAAATGTGATAAGTCATAAACGAAAATGAAGAGTAAAAGATTGAGTTAAGCATAAAAGAGTTACTTATATTATAATAAGAGAAAAGATAAATAAGGAAGAAAGAAAAGTGAGCGGCTGATGGTCTGTTGGACTCAGTCATGATAAAAGAAAAGAATGAATTCGATGACAGGCGGACGGAAGTCCCTGTTATCATTAAAAGTAATAAAAGAAAAGAAGGAATCCGATGACAGGCGGACGAAAGTCCCTGTTATCACTAAAAGGAATAAAAGGAAAGAATGAATTCGATAGCAGGCGGACGGAAGTCCCTGTTATCACTAAAGGAAATAAAATAAAAGGATGAATGCGATGACAGACGGATGGAAGTCCCTGTCATCCCTAAAAGAAATAAAAGAAAGGAATGATTTCGATGACAGGCGGGCGGTAGCCACTGTCATCACTAAAAGAATTAAATGATTGGGTGGCAGGCGGTCGGTAGACACTGTCACCAATAAAGAGATAAAGGAATAATAAAGGTAAACGGCTGATGGTCTGTTGGACTCAGTCATAAGGAAAAAGGAAAAGATAAAGAAGAGGAAAAAGTAAAAGAAAAGGAAGAGAAGAAGAAAAAGAAAAAGAAAAGAAAATGAATAATGAATAAGGGAACTCCTAGCGCTCAGTACCGTACGGCTGGCTGGGGCTGGACTACCTAATGAAAGATGGAAAAAGAACAAGTAATGGGAAAGAAAGAATGAAAAGAGAATCAATAATTAAAAGAATGTGAGAATAAGTGAAGAACTAAAAGAGATTAATTATGGGAATAACTATGAATAAAATGTATTAATAATTATATAGGCTTAGTTATTTGCTATATCTTCTTTTAGGATTTATCTTTTTAATTTCTGTGTAATGCTACCCTTCTTGATATAATTTTACAGGTACGGAAGCGGAGCTTACACTGTTGCGGGCCGAACTGGAAACTCTCCACCACGTGGAGTGTATTTGTGATACCCTGAGCGGATTCTATTTTTAAAACTGTTATTTTTGTAATTTAATATGCGTAGTAATTGTATGCCCTGAAATTGTACTAATTGGGCTTTAGGATCTGATCTGGTTATTGAACTATTATGTTTTAAGTTTTTAAATATTCTGGACTGACAGGTTTTAAGAAGAGAATTTTTGGGAAGTCCGAAAAATAGAGGAAACTCTGCCGAATTTTCGAAAAACCTTTTAAAAGAAATCAAATTCTAAAATGAATTTTCAAACTCTGATTTTATTAAAATTTAAAATTAACTAATTAAAGTGAGGATGTTACAGCGCGTGACTCGAGAAGGCCCAATTGGGCTAGTTTCTGATCAGATTTTGAGGGATTTGCTTAGTTTTTAGGCTATTAATTAGTTTTTAGGATTAAAAGGGAGATAATACATGAATTTGGAGAGATAATTGGCATAGAGAAGAGGATTGGAGATCAACAACGGAGGAATCCAGTTGAAGATTGAAGATTAAAGGGGTAATTCAGATTGTCTATGATCATGAATTCTTCTTCTTTTACTCTTTGTTTTTCCTTAATTATGTGTAACTAAACCCTCTGTTTTGGGAACATGTGGATTTGTATGGAACCTTTCTAGTTTTTGTTTAATGAATTTATGTTTTTCCGATTAAGTATTGTGTTTGATTCAGTTTTTATTGTTCATCATGAATTTGATATCGTTTATGATTTGGTAATTCTAATTGAATGGGAATATTGAATTAGGATTTAGACCTTGAATTAAACAATTCAGTTGCATAGGGATATATTTATGTCTATGAATTGAATAAATATTTAATAATTTTGCTGGAACAATAATTGGTGGATTAGGATTTAAGGCTCTGCTTAAGGAATTAAGAGAGATTAAATTACTAAGACACAAGGTTGACTTAAGGAATTAGGCTCCCTTTACTTTAGCAAAATTGGTTCAATGCTTAGGAAAATCATTAATTCATTAGCAATTGCTTTAGGAACCTACAATGAAACATGTCCCCAAACTTTCCCCAAAATCTTCCACAACCGTTTTCAATTTGTGTTTTGTTTTTAATTATTTAATTCAGTAAAAAATTCTTAATTTAATTTATTCTCAATTTGAATTTCACTTAATAACTACATTTAGGTGAGAATTGTTAGAGTCTATTTTAGTCCTCGTTGGGAACGACATCCTACTTTCACTATTATTACTTGCACGATCTGGTGCACTTGCAAGAATCTCAACAAGTTTTTGGCGCCGTTGCCGAGGAACTAAAATCATATTTTAATAATTTTCGGTACTTTTTGGTAGTTATCTAGTGGAACTTTACTTTAGCTTTTATTCTTAACTGTCTCTATTTATATCAACAGGTGCTTCTAACCCCTCTTTGCCTAGATTGGTATATGCACTTGCGCTCTGCAGGTGATTACAGCAGTCTTCAATTCAATCACGAGATCGAGTTGACAGCAAGGAAGCTAAGGAGACGAGCACAACAAGAGAGAAAGAGACAAGCAAGAGCAATGGCTGAAGAGCATGAGCGCGAAGCTGAGCGCGCAACTTAGCGCGAGACTGAACGTGAACGTGAGCGTGAAACTGAGCGCGCACGCGAGCCCCTAGCTGATAGGCGTACCTTGGCTGATTACGCCTTAATCAATCCGAACGTTTGTGTCACGAGCATTGTGCGACCTGCTATCGACACTCCAAATTTCGACATCAAGGGAGCATATCTGAACTTGTTACAGAAGAATCAATTCAGTGGTAGCCCGGAGGAGGACCCGAATGATCACATTGCATGTTTCTTGAGCTACCTGGATTTTTTCAGAATTCAGGGTGCTAGTGATGAGGCAATCAGGCTGCGACTTTTCCCTTTGTCATTAAAGGGGAAAGCCAATCAGTGGCTCCGTGTGCAACCACAGGGAAGCATCACATCATGGGATGACCTTGCTATGAAGTTCATCGATCAGTACTTCCCACCTACCCGATAAGCTCAGCTTAGACAAGCAATCAATTTGTTTTCTCAACAGGATGGCGAATCCTTTCATGAGGCATGGGAAAGGTTCAAGCAAATGCTCAAGAGGTGTCCCAATCATTCTATACCTGAGTGGATGCAAATGCGATTGTTCTATGATGGATTGAATTCTTCCAATCAGCACATGGTTGCTTGTGCATCACAAGGTTCTTTGGAAAGCAAGACACCAGAAGAGGCCAGACAATTGTTTGAAAAGATGGCACACAACAGCAGTCGTGCCACTGTGAGAAAGCGTATTATGAAGAAGACTGATTTGGAGCCTGAGAATGTGCAAGCCTTGTTCACACAGAATAAGGAAATGCATCAACAAATAGCTGCATTGACCCAGAAATTGAACCAGGTCCAGATGGGTGCTTCTTATGCTTCTGGTGTAGTACTCTCCTGTGACTTCTGCAAGGGTAACCATCAGAATGGAGATTGTTCGTTTGAAGTTGGCAACAGTTCAGGTAATGCAGAGGCTAATTTCATAAGAGGAGGTCAGAGGAACAACCCCTACTCAAACACTTAATCCGGGGTACAAAAATCATCCTGGGTACAAAAATCATCCGGGGTACAAAAATCATCCTGCCTTCTCCTGGCGTAGTCCTGCACTTCAGCCACCACAAGAGAAACAGCTGGCACCATGGGAAGCAGCAATTAAGAAGCTCGCTCAAAAAACAAATAATCTTGCAGAGGAGACCGGAGCAAGTTTGAAGAATCAAGGTGCTAGCATTCGTAACCTTGAGATTCAGATGGGCCAGATTTCCAAGCAACTTTCAGAGCGGCAGCCTGGATCCTTCCCGAGTGATACAGTTCCTAATCCTAGGGAGCATTTCAAGGCCATTACTCTTCGAAGTGGCAAGTCTCTTGAGGAGCCACGGAAGAAGAGTGATGATGTGGTAATTGAGGTAGAAGAGGAGAAGGAACAGAAAACTGAGGAGTCTATTCCTGAAGTGCAATAAAATCAGAATATAGCTGCAACACAGGAAAAAGAAAAAGAAAAACAGCATCAAAAAACTTTCAAGGTTCCTTTCCCTCAGAGTTTGAAGAAGGAAGAGACCAAGAAGCAGTTTGCTAAGTTCATGGATGTGTTCAAGAGACTCCAAATCAATATTCCATTTGCGGAGGCTCTTGAGCAAATGCCCACTTATGCCAAGTTTATGAAGGAGCTTTTGAGCAACAAAAGGAAGATGCAAGATGATGAGACAGTCATGTTAACTGAAGAGTGCAATGCCATATTGCAAAAGAAGCTTCCTCAGAAACTGAAAGATCCAGGGAGTTTCATAATTTCATGCAACATTGGTGGATTTGACATTGGCAAGGCCCTATGTGACTTGGAGGCCAGCATCAACCTTATGCCCCTCTCTATCTTCAAGAGATTGGGTATTGGGGAGGTGAAACCAACCATGATGTGTCTACAGTTGGCCGATTGCTCCATTAAAAGACCTTATGGGAAGGTGGAGGATGTTCTTGTCAAGGTGGACAAGTTCATCTTGCTCGCTGATTTTGTGATCCTGGATATGGAGGAGGATGCTGCCATTCCACTTCTCTTGGGTAGGCCATTCTTGGCAACTGGTGAGCCCTCATTGATGTGCAATAGGGCGAGCTCAAGCTTCGAGTTCATGAAGAGGAAGTCTCTTTCAATGTGTATGAGTCCATGAGCAGACCTAATGAAGAGGAGCATTGTTTCATGATGGATGTGATTGATGCTTTAGTCACATCTACCTTTGAGAAGACGTGCTATGGGGACCAACTAGAAGAAGCATTGGTGCAAGGAGAGTGTGAAGAGCCAAACATTGACAAAGTGGCTTCTTAGCTGGATGCAACTTCAGAATACACAGGCTCTCAGGTCAAGGATCTGAGAAGGCATGAAAAGGAGGCTAGAACAAAATTGGCGCTCAAAACTCTTCCAACCAATCTCAGGTATGCCTTTCTAGATGACTCTGATTATTATCCTGTCATAATTAATAATGCCTTAACTGAATTAGAAACTGAAAAATTAATGAGGGTGTTAAGGAAATATAAATCTGCGATAGGATGGTGTGTGGATGACCTCACAGGGATTAACCCCAGTTTTTGCATGCATAAGATTCTCCTTGAGGAGAATTTTAAGCCGGTCATTCAACCTCAAAGGAGACTTAATCCCACTCTCCAAGAGGTTGTAAGAAAGGAGGTGGTAAAACTTTTAGATGCAGGAATCATTTACCCCATCTCTAACAGCGCTTGGGTAAGCCCAGTGCAAGTGGTCCCTAAGAATGGTGGCTTAACAGTGATGAAAAATGAAAAAATGAATTGATACCCACCCGCACTATCTCAGGGTGGAGAGTTTGTATAGACTACAGGAGATTGAATAATGCCATCCGAAAGGACCACTTTCCTTTGCCTTACATGGATCAAATGTTAGAGAGATTAGCTGGACATGTTTATTACTGTTTTCTTGATGGATATTCTGGCTATAATCAAATTTGTGTTGATCCTAATGATCAAGAAAAAACTGCATTCACATGCCCCTTTGGAGTTTTTGCATATCGGAGAATGCCTTTTGGACTTTGCAATGCACCAGCCACTTTTCAAAGGTAAATGCTTTCTATATTCTCTGATATGATTGAAAATTTCATGGAGGAATTTATGGATGATTTTTCAGTCTATGGGTCATCATTCGATTCATGTCTTGGTAATTTGGGAAAAGTGTTACAAAGATGCCAAGAAACTAATCTTGTTCTTAACTGGTAAAAATGTCAATTCATGGTTAGGGAGGGTATAGTTCTAGGTCATAAGATTTCTGAAAGAGGAATAGAGGTAGATAAAGAAAAGATTGATGTAATTGAAAATCTACCTCCTCCAACAAATGTAAAGGAAATTAGAAGTTTTCTGGGTCATGCCGGTTTCTACCGGAGATTCATCAAAGATTTTTCAAAAATAGCTGAGCCCCTTTGAAATTTGTTGGAGAAGGATGTCTAGTTTAAATTTGATGAAGAGTGTATGAATGCTTCTGAAACTTTGAAGAAGAGACTAGTAACATTTCCTATAGTGGTCGCACCCGATTGAGAAAAACCTTTTGAACTTATGTGTGATGCAAGTGACCATGCTATAGGAGCCGTTCTAGGACAAAGAGTTGATAAAGTATTTCATACAATCTATTAGGCTAGTCGTGTTCTGAATAGTGCTAAGGTTCATTACACTACTACCGAAAAGGAACTTTTAGCAGTAATTTTTGCCATGGATAAATTCCGTGCCTATCTTATAGGCTCGAAAGTCATTGTTTACACAGATCATGCTGCACTTAGGCACCTTTTGGCTAAGCAAGATGCTAAGCCAAGACTCATAAGGTGGATATTGCTTTTGCAAGAGTTCGATTTGGAAATTAAAGATAAAAAGGGGGTTGAGAATGTAATAGCTGATCATTTATCTAGGATTCCCTTTGAGACTAGTGATAGAGACAACCAGGTTCCAATAGTTGATGAGTTCCCTGATGAACAACTCCTAGCTGTATCCGCTATGCCATGGTATGCTGATTTGGCAAATTACTTAGTAGCAAAGATCATTCCCAAAGATTTAACTTGGCAACAAAAGAAAAAGTTTTTACATGACACCAAGTTTTATTTTTGGGATGAGCCTTTTCTATTTAGGAAAAGTGCAGATGGGGTGATTAGGAGATGTGTTGCTGAAGAAGAGATCCCTGATATCCTTTGGCATTGTCATGCTTCACCATATGCAGGTCACTATAGCAATGAAAAAATAGCTTCAAAAGTTTTGCAATGTGGCTTTTATTGGCCAACTCTTTTTAAAGATGCTAGGGACTTTGTGATGAAATGTGACAGATGCCAAAGAATGGGAAATATTTCTAGGAAGGATGAGATGCCCCTCCAAAGTATTTTGGAGGTGGAGGTTTTTGATGTGTGGGGGATAGATTTTGTAGGGCCCTTTCCACCATCTTACAAAAATAAGTACATTCTTGTGGGGGTAGATTATGTTTCTAAGTGGGTAGAGGCAATTCCCACTTCCACCAATGACTCTGTAGTTGTGATAGAATTTTTGAGAAAGAATATTTTCTACAGGTTTGGAGTGCCAAGAGTGCTCATTAGTGATGGTGGAAGTCAATTTTGTAATAAAGTGATGGAAAGAGTCTTCACCAAATATGGGGTGCATCACAAAATTGCAAACCCATACCATCCCCAGACTAGTGGTCAGGTTGAAGTGTCTAATAGGTCCCTTAAGAGAATCCTTGAAAAAACTGTGAATAATTCTAGGAAGGATTGGTCTAAGAAATTAGATGATGCTTTTTGGGCATATAGGACAAGTTTCAAGGCCCCAATTGGAATGTCACATTTTCAAGTGGTTTATGGTAAAAGTTGTCACTTGCCTGTTGAATTAGTTCATAAGGCATATTGGGCAAATAGATTTTTAAACTATGATATGCAAAAAGCTGGAGAGAAGCAGTTATTGCAGCTCACTGAACTTGATGAGTTTAGAGAGCAGGCATATAATACTTTTCGAATTTTTTAAGAAAAAATGAAAAGGTGGCATGACAAGAAAATAGTCAATAAGATTTTTCATATTGGACAAAATGTTTTAATATATAACTCTAGACTTAAGCTTTTCCCTGGAAAGTTTAAATCTAGATGGTCAGGTCCATATATTGTTGTGCAGGTATCTCCTTTTGGCGCTGTTGAAATTAAGCATCCTACAAGTCGGAATGTTTTTAAAGTGAATGGACAGCGGCTTAAGGTGTACCATGGTTAGGTGGTTGATAAGAGCTCATCCACAGTGGAGCTCAAAGACCCTTAGTTCTTGGGAAAGTGTCATTCGTCAAGCTCGGGACGTTAAACAAGCGCTTTCTGGGAGGCAATCTAGTGGTAACTACTCCCTTTGTATTTTTTTCATTTAGTGTATGATTTGTTTTCTATTTTTTAAAAAAAAAGTGGTCTGTACATAGGTGGTGTGCCCAGGCGCACGGTCCCGCATGCCTAGGCGTGCGCTGGGCGGAGGTGTGCACATTTAGGGGAGTAATTCCCAATTTCCTCCATTTCATTTACCTGTACTTGTGTCACACCAAAAATATGTATTTTATTTTTAGGATTTCTTTTTAGTTTTATTGCATGGATTTTATTTGGTTCACTTGTTATTTGCATCTAGATAAATTTGGTGTGACAGGTGTGAGTTGATGTCTACCCCATGAGAGGTGCTATTTTTGCACTTGTGTCTAATGATCTGTAGGGATTAAGTTTGGGGGTGTTGGAAACCAACAAGCAGGCTTAGCAATTACTAGAGGGGGGTGAATAGTAATATGGAAGCAACAGTGACTAATTTTCGGTGCAATTAAAAGATAATTGATCAAAAGCTTGTTTTTCTGAAACTGGGCAATTTACTCGAGTGAATTTAAAAACACTCGCGTGTTTTTCAGACAACCTGAAAAACACTCGCGTGAAAATGAAGAACACTCGAGTGAAATGCTACGAAATACTCGAGTGAATTGAAAAACACTCGAGTGTTTTATGCAGAACAGAAAGGAGCAGTTTCAGAGAAATTTAGCAAAATGATTCAATTTCTTAAAGACTAATCCAGGGCAGATATAAATCAAAGTAGAGGGCAATTAAACTAAGTTAAAACAAGTTGAAAACAAGTTAATTGCAACCAATTGCTACTAGAATTATAAAAGCCCCTTTCTAGAGAACTTAGGGTTTGGTTTTACTTGAAAACTAAGAAAGCTATAAAAGAGAGAGACAACACCAATTTTATCCTGGTTCACACTCAATCTAGAGTGCTAATCCAGTCCCCCTAATCAACTTAGGAGTTTCTACTAGTGATCAAATTGTTAGAAATTACAAGGATAAATTGAGATTCCTCACTCAATCCTAACCCTTTTCAAGAGTGTACCAAACTCTTGAACTTTCTACCCCAACTTGATTTGGTGATGAAGAGTCCCTTCTTCTTAAGCTCCTTGGAACCTCCAAGAGCCCACCAAGCTAAGAATCCTCTTTGTCTTTGTGCTTGAGAACCTCCCAAGGCTTGAGAACTTGGATACCTCACCAAGTACTTGGATACCTCACCAAGATTTTCTAAACAAGCTAAAGTGTTTGAGTGTTTGAGAATTTTACAACAAATAATTCTCTTACAAATGAAGCACACTCTCTTAACTCACTAAGACAAATAATAAAGATGAATGCTTGGTTGAGTTTAGAGAGAGAAAATGATTTTAACACTTGAGAGAGAGAGAATCAATGATAGAGTGTAAGCTTGTTCTCTTGGATAATGGCCACTATTCAAAATATAAGTGAGGGGACAAAAGGGAAGCAAAAACCAAGTTATTCTCCCTTTTTGTCCTCTTCTAACGTTTAAAAAATTTGCTGACAGACCTAAATCACTTGAGTCTTTTTGAAAACACTCGAGTGTTTTAGTCAACTCTGATAGTGTTGCCTTTTTACTTTATCCAACGGCTATATTACTGAAAATTCATAAATCACTCGAGTGAATTGAGAGTCACTCGAGTGAATTGCTCAATGTTGGAAAAATTAAGTTTTTCTAACATTGTTTTCAATTCTCTTCTCAAGTCTGATTGATTTTAATCTCAACCTTTCATGCATGAATATCATTTGACCTTATGTGAGAATAAAAACCTAAACTACCCACTCTCATAAATAAAATACATTAAGAATATATGAGAATGAATAATTAAACTAAGCACTTGATCTTCTTTATTGTTGGGCTTGCATTCTTCAAATTAAGTCCATAATTTAATTACATTGTCATCATCAAAATTAATCCACCTTAATCAGAGATTTGATTTTACAGGGGGAGCATCTTCTCACTTTTGTTAGTGATGAGCATTTTGTTGTGGATGTGATTGGGCAGTGTTCTAAATTTATCCGTGTAATTTTTTGTTTTGTAGTTTAGGTTTATTTAGTTTAGTTTGCTTGAGGACAAACCAACCTCTAAGTTTGGGGGAGTGAACAAAATAAAAAATTTTCAGACTTGAATTGTTTCCCCATTTTTGGTGTTGGTTTGTGTCTTAGGTAGAGTATTGTAATTATTCTAGGTTTAGGATTATTTTTCTAATGATAGGTGTATATACTTAGTTTAGGGTTAAACTCATTGATCATGTTACTAATTTGTTTGAGCTGTAAATATTTTTGAAATCTGGTTATTTTGACAAACTTTTTCAGAATTTGGGACTAGTGAGATTTTGAGTCTTTAATGAAGGGGTGTGTGATTTTATTGATTATTCTAATTTTGAAACCCCTATTTCTTTCATGAGTGTGTTCTCTTTAGCATAGTGTTCTAGAACTTGACCGGTGACCATTTTGAGATTGATAATTGATTGCATGCATGAATATGATTAAGGCACTTAGGATTGTGTTTTTGTGGCCTTCAGATGATTTGTTTGGATATATTTCCCTTAGTTGCCCATTTTGAGCCTGATGTGATATGATTTTTCTTTGGTACCCTGAATTAATTGAAATATTTTTGTGAGTACCTGAGGAATTTTGGATGAGCAATTGAGAGGGACATTTCAAAGGAAAAATTGTAAAAGTGTTGTTAAGCTTACTCTTCTTCCAAAAGAAAAGAGAAAAAGAAAAGAAAAGGAAAAAATTGAGAATTTGAGTTGAATTGAAAATAAAAGAGAGAGAAAATTTTTATTTGGAAGAGGTAGTAGAGAAAAAAATTGAAAGAAAAGAAGTGTGAAATAGTTGTGATTTGAGTGTGAGTCCTCATAGTATTCATTGCTCATTCATAATTTTCGAGGGAAATTTGTTTTTGCATTTTAGCCCTTAGTTATATCCCTTCTTTCTTTTATCCCACCTGACACTTTTCGTCATGGCCTCATTACAACTCAATTAAAGACCTTTTGATTTGTGCATGTTTTCAATAATTTCAGTGGAGATTTGGGTTTATGGTCAAGCTTATGGTAACACTTTGCTATTGTATGAACTTGAGTGAATTGTTATAACCCTTGATACACATGAGAGATATACACTGAGAGGTTGAGAGTGTTCACTAGTTTTGGGTTCTGAGTGGGTTTGTTTCTTTAACCAGTTTTTGAATATGTGAGTAGCTTGTGTAAATATGTGATTGTATTGATGAGTCCAAGTCTTAGATTAGGTGTTGTACATTTTGATTTGGATGGTAGTCTTTTGTTTTGGAATTTTTATTTTACTTTTGCCTGGGACATGCAAAATGCTAAGTTTGTGGGAGTGATTTGGGTCTAATATATGATGTTTTTGAGCTTAATTTGACTCTCTTTTACTTTGCTGGACTGAAAAGGGCCAAAAAAGGAAAAGAATACTAGAATGGTGCATTGGAGATTGAAGTGGGAGCAGAACAATTGAAAAGCTTTCATGTAACACCAAGCATTGGGATGGAGTTGAGAAGGAGCAAGCTCTAAGTGGGTTAGCACCTGATTTTCAAAATTGGTAAAAGGGATTCGTGCACCACAAACATCAAAAAGAACATTGTACATAAAAAAGAAGTTTTCATTTGGAGTTCCAACTGTGAAAATTCGGTCTTAATCACTAGGAGTCTCTACTCAATAGAAATTAGGGGCGATACTAGCCCGCACCAAGTTTGCTCCAAGATGATAATGATGGAGTTTGTCCGGGTCCACAAAAACGAAAGTCCTACCTAATGCATAAAAATCTACCCTTTCATAACCAGCAATATTGTCAGGTGTAATAAACTCCTCAGGATTAGTCTCTAATCTTTTCTTCCCCATGAATGAGTCCTGAGAAAGGTAGGAAAGATTAGGAGAAGGAGATGGCTTACTGACTACTTAAACCTCAAAATAATCTTTTATTACCCAACCCTTAGCAAGTTCATTTAAAAAATGTTTTTCGGAAGTAGAAATTGAAGAACTTCCTAAGCCAGGGACATGGTTAAAGGAGGTTCCGGTATCAATGGTAAAGCCTTTTGAAGGAGTAGAAGAGGAGGATGAAGAAGAAGAAGAAGAAGAAGAAGAAGAAGAAGAGGCTTGAGATGGATAAATAACAGAAAGAGGAAGAGAATGGTTATCCATTTGAAAAGGGAATAGGAGTTTACCTGGATGAAGAAAGCTTGAACTAGGGAGAAGGAATTGATAAACTGGAAAGAGCACGTTTTCTTGAGGAGAAGGAGAAGAAATGCTTTTTCTGAAGTGTATGAATTTTGAATGTGAAGGAGTGAGTTTGAAGTGAAACAAGCCCTCTATTTATAAGCCAAAACTCGGATTCCAAGAGGAAGATAAAACAACTTTAGCATTTATGACGAAATATGAACAAATGGGTTAAATTTAGTCAAGATAAAGTCTTGTCAAATCAGAGAAGTCTCTTTTGATTCCTTAATAAAGATGAAGCATCTGTCATAAATTCAATAAATGCAGTGATAAGTCTCTTCATTTATGGAAAGAGTAACTTTATGTCAGTTGGAAGATGAAGCATGAGTAATCAGTCCCTTGTGAATACGAAATGAAACCGGGAAACCGGTTATGGGAGTACAAGTTGTCAATCTAAGATGCCCTTGAAGTTCAAAGTTGAATACAAGCAATTAAAAGATGGATTTCCCAAGGTGCATTTGAATTTCAAATTCAAATCATGCCTAGAAATAACAACTAGCACGACTGCCAAGAAGGAGACTTGGTTGGAGAGAGTCAAAATGAATTCTTGGTGACTGTGTGCATGGGGAAGCTAATACTGACAAGATTCATGATCTGAAAAAGGCATGGGATGAACTTAAACCGGTAATTCAGTTAACACAGTGCAACAACCCAGTTTCTGTAATATAAGAAAAACGGTAATTCGGTTAAGACAAGCCGGTAATTCGGTGTCTATGTCACCTAAAGCCGATAACCCGCTTTCTATGTGCAACTCTGAAAGTAGCTGTTCGAAAACTATCAAATTTTGGAGCCAAAGTAAATAATTTGAATTTCAAATTTTGAATTACCCCTTGGGAATAGGCAGTGGCACGGCAGACAAGGAAAAGATTCTTCTAGGAATGCCAATTCAAAGTTGGAAGTATAAGTTTTTGAATACTGTGTTGATTGACATTAAGATGCCTAGGGAAGACAAAAAAGTACATCTCTTGGGAAATGATATTTACTAGAAGAAATCAAATTTCGAGCTAAAACCGGTACTGTGTTAAACCGGTATACTTCCGGTTCACTAATTACAGCATGAGAAGACAAGAGGTCCTTCAAAATCCAACCCTTTGACAAACCGAAATACCGGTTAATTGAAGGCCAAGCTCCAAGATAGCCCCATTAGAGGCAAACCGGTTTTTCGGTAATCAGAGGTCCTTACCGACATTAGTGCCGAATTATACGGTCAATATATTCTTTCCCCATAAAACCGGATTACTGGTTACTTGAGGTTACTTGAATATATTTGATGAATTCCGAATCAGGAAAAACCAGTGGTACACGAATTTTGGAGCCAATGGGTAGCATTTGAAAATTCCAAATTTGAATGTTCATATTGGGAACCCAAGACAAAGACTTGGAAAAAGGGACTCCCTTGGAGATCGCACGCTGATTATGACAAGAAAAAGCATTCCTTGGAAAGATGAATTCCTTGAGAAATGATGCTTGCATAAATCCAGAAAATCTGAATGACTTGTACGTAGAGAAACCGGTATACCGGAAATACTGCAAATTATCCAAATAAGGACACGCTTACCGTGTTAACGGCAAGGTTCTTCAAGAACCGAAGTCCTTTCCGGTTTACCGGTATACAAGCTTCATGAGGCTTCAAAGAAAGTCCAATCCAATGTAAACCGGTTTACCGGTTATACGAAGACAAATCGGTTAGACAACCAAAGTATCTTCTGATCCAATAGAATTATTCACACCATGCTTTACAAGGGTAAACCTTGGTCTGAGGGGCAATTGTTATGGACCAGAAAAATACTTCACGAAACCAAGTTACCGGGTTGAGAGGCCTCCTAAGGGCCACAGTCTTCACGAAACCAGTTTACCGGTAATAGAGGCCCTTTAAGGGCCCAATACCTCTCAAAACCGGTTTACCGGTATATGAGGCCCATTAAGGGCCCAAACACTCCACTTAACCGGATTAACAAAGAAGAAGCTTTGTAGCATAGAGAGAGAATCTTCCCTTTACCTCGTCATACCGGTATAACGGTTACATAGCGTACAAGGAAGTTAAGCCACCTTCCTTGGATCCCTTTCACAATGAAGTCAGCAGTAAAGTTGGTAAACCCGTTTATCATAGGATTCCCACTTTATTCCTGTCATTAAACACCTACCGTTAGTGGGAATCCGACGAAACCCATTGATGAGGAGGAAACACAACGGTAAGGATGGAGGCCTATATAAGTGGATTGGAGGTAACAAGGTATGTACCTTACCCACTCACACAAACACACACCACACCCAAGTAAACGACAAGAGAGCTGGTATCCTGGTAATCAGGGTGCTATTCTTCAGTCTGAAAGCAACTAGTAGGAGACTTGGACACTTGACCGTATAGTTCAAGTACCAAAGATTCTACGACAGAACACCAAGATATGATGCTTCTTACTGGTACCATAGGTAACGAGAGGAGAAAAAATGGAAAAGAAAGAATCTAAAGTAGATGAACAACTAGAAAAGAGAAAGAAAATTATGAAATCAATACCCTCATGGGTACAGTAGCTGGAAGAAGAAAAAAAATAAAAAAAATAAATAAACTACACTACAAATAATAAAAGAACTATCAAAGGGTTAACTACTAACAGTAAGGAAATGAGATGAAGTAAAAATATAAAAGAAAACAATGCAAAGTACTCTAGCAAGTGCTATTTGAACAGATGAGGAAGGGTAGTATATGTAGTTAGTGTGAGTATATGAAGTGGGAAGGGAATTTGAGAAAGGATGAGTGGAAGAGCTATGATATTTTGGGAGATAGAACTTAATTGTCCATAACTAACTCCAAGCCGATTTGATTAAGCGTGTATGGAATCATTATGAAAGTGTGGATGATTAGAGAGTAACATGTTAATAACCTTTATTAAATTTTAAAGTTATGAGAAATGTATTTTTATTACTTTTATATAATCTTGTTGCATTTTTAAGGTAATTTTGTATAATTTTTAATGCATTTTTAAGTTATGAGAATTGTACTTTTAGTGATTATAAGTTTATGATAAAAAAAATAATATCAATAACTACTAGTAATAAGACATTCACATACGAAGAATACTCCCCCATGACCTAGCCCTCTCTCCCCCCGCCGCTGCTGTCTTGGTTTCTCTCTGTGCTTGCCGTCGTGCCATTGTGGCTAAGAAACGAGGAAAGCAAAAACAATCTTCCCCTTCTTCTAATACCCCTTCCCGTTCCCATGATTCCCAATCGATTGATGAACCTGTTGACCCTGAACCTTTTAACCTGGAGTTACTTGATGAACAAGAAACCGAATTCAGAAGCCTTTTTGAGAGCCTTGATTCCATGAATGAGAATCAAGTAAAATCTTTGCTTGAAAATATGGATCTTATTCGTGAAAAACTCAAAGGGAAGCAACCAATGCTAACGGAGTCAAATCCTAATGCGGCAAAGGAGGCTGCTGGACCGAGTATTGTGAACAAGACCGAGTAAAGTATCACACTGAACAAGTACCTATATGGATCCAGTTGCAAAAGTTGGATGTGAAATACTAGGGAGCAGCATCCCTTAGCAAAATAGCAAGTTTGGTTGATGTTCCTATTATGGTTGATAGCATGACTCAAGCAAGAAACAGAATCAATTATGCTAGAATACTAGTTGAGGTTAACCCAGATGCATTACCTGATGAGATTTTCTTTGTGGATGAAAGAGTTCATGTGTTAACACAACAAGTCACTCATGAATGGAAGCCTACTTTCTGTCAGAACTGTGAAAAATATGGACATGATAAAAAGATGTGCAGAAAGGGCCAGAAGATAACCAAAAAGGAATGGGTTGTGAAAAACAAGCCCATCAGGAGGAAACTCTTCGTGTGGTTGATTCAATTAAGGTTCAGGAACAAGTAAAGGAGGGTGTGATACCTGTAGATAGGGTAAATGATGTTGAACTTCACCCTAGTGTGGTGGAAAGTGCTAGCCAAACAGAGAAATCAAATATAAATGAGCAATGGCACACTATGACTACTAGAAGAAGGGCTATGCAGCAGAAGAAGAATGATACAGAGGTTGGAAGGAGTCCCCCTTCTATGCTTGCCAATGGATAGGATTACCACTTGGAACATAAGAGGGATCAACCACCCTCAGAAGCAGAAGGAGCTAAAAAGGTTGATTAGTAATTATAAGGTAGGTTTATTAGCAGTTTTAGAAAATAAATTGAGATCCTCTACTTATGAAGAAATGAGACAAAAGTTGGTTCCTGGTTGGGGATCTTTTATTAATCTTGATGCAAATCGAGTCGGAAGAATTTGGGTGATGTGGAGACAGGACATGTTTAAGGTTACTGTGGTCCATAGTAGTAACCAATATGTGCATTGTTTGGTGCAGCAGTCTCAAGGGAATCAGGAATATTGGATTACTTTCATATATGCAAGTAATGATGCAGTAGAGAGTTTGGACCTCTTGTCTTTCATTGATCAAGCTAATCAACAATTGGATCAACCTTGGTGCCTTGTTGGGGATTTCAACACCATCCTTGATCCTAAAGAAAAATTAGGGGGTCTTCCTGTGTTTGCAGACCAGTTGAATGATTTCAAGAATTGTATGCAGATGAATCATCTATTGGACATGAGGTATTCAGGCTGTTACTTTACTTGGTCGAATAAACAGCAGTTAGAGAGCAGGATTTATTCCATGCTGGACAGGACTATGATCAATATGCAGTGGATGTCTCAGTGGCCTCAAGTTGAAACTTTGTTTCTCAATTAGGGGATCTCAAATCATTCACCAATCCTCATTGATTGGCATAACCAAGAGATTAAGAAACCCTCTTCTTTCAAGTTTTTTAATATGCTTGCAAAGGATGCGGAGTTTCTGGGTATTGTCATAGAAACATGGAACACAAGGGTGAAGGGCTATGCCATGTTTAGTCTAGTACATAAGTAGAAATTATTGAAGGGGCCTTTGAGAGAATTGAACAAGAGGAAATATGCAGAGATTGACAAGAAGGAGATTGTCTGTGTAACATCCTGGTTTTTATTAACCTAATAATTATATTTAAGAATATTTTGCGTATATGGAGTTGACGTGTTTAAAATGATTTTCAACTATTTTCTTAGTATATATGTGTATGGATAAGTGTTTGAAAACGTTTTCCTAGTATATGTATATATTTGTATAAATATATCCTTGCGTAGGTATTAGTATTTGTGATTATATTCTTGAGTATATGAATGTATGTGTGAGTATTTGCATGTGTATGCTTATATGTATATATGTGCGTTTAGGTTAAGTTAGAGTATGTATATATATATATATATAGATATGTGTGCTTGTGTGTGCGTCCCTAAGTATAAGTAATCGTGCATGCCTTCTTGTGTGTATGTATATTTGTGTTTGTGATCGCATCGTTAGGGTTTGATAGAGAAGTGTTCTAGGGTCAGTAGTATAAGTCGAAGGGTAATCGGTTTAGGTTTTAGAATGGTGTAGTTGAGGTTGAGTGAATAGAATTCGTGTAGGATCGGGTGCCAAAGAGTTCTGGAGTTCTTATGAGTGCCTCTTAGTGTGTCGATCTCATTAAAGTAAGTGGATAAAGAATCCTAGGTTATAGCCTTGAGTATAAGGATAGACCCTAGTGTCTATATTCGGAGAATCCCTTTGGACTCACATTTCGACTGAGTTCCGGAGTTTAATAATTGTGCGAGGCATTTGGGATCAATTCGACCCTATTGGTTATGCCTCGAGAGTGATTGGTATTAGGGTTAAGTGGTTATAAGGTTTGTCTTAGATCGATCGGGTTAGATCGAGAGTTTTAGAAGAGGTTAAGTCTAGGATTCGATTGTTAGTTCGTTCCATCCTTCCGTGTTTGTGATTTATGTATTCATTATTGTTGTAAATGATGACTGTGGTGTTTGGTATGTGTTTAGAGATGTTTAGGAGGTGCTTAGATAGTGGTATTATGATAGGACAAGTTAGGGTGTATTAGGAATGGCTTAGAACCCTTAGAATGCTTGAAAGAAAGGAAAACATAGGGCATTAATCGATTAAGAGGTCCCTTAATCGATTAATTTTTGAGCCACCTTCAGCCACTAATCGATTAAGACTTGGCTTAATCGATTAGAATTAAGAGCACCTTCTGGCACTAATCGATTAACCCATGTATTAATCGATTAATCCTTTGTAAACAATGAGTGTTAATCGATTAACCAAAGTGGTTAATCGATTAACCACTGATAATCAAACTTAAAAACACGATTTTATTGTATTGAAGCTCATTGTTTCCTTTTCCTCTTCCACGAGTTTCTTCTTCTTTCTTCCCCAATCCTTCTCCAAAATCAAATTAACACCAAATCAAACCAAATTAACACCCTATAATCATTCCCCATCAAGTTCCTACCAATTTCCACACTTAATTTCTCCATTTCATCTCTTTCTCTCAAACCCCCAATTCCCATCTCAAACCCTTACTCCCTAAATCTTTCACATAGAGTTGGGCAATCACCAAGGGGAGCTAGGAATTGCTTAAGGACAAGGATTAGAAGACCAAGGGGGCTAGGATTGGAGCTTGGTGCTTTTGTTCCATCAAAACCCCAATTTTCCACTTTGTGTCTTCAAGAGGTAAGGGGAGATTCTTTCCACACTTTGAGTTAGGGATAGTTAGAGTTTATAATAGGATTTGAGATTAGTAGTTAAATTAGAGTGTGGTAACAAATAGTGTACGTTAGAGTTTAATTACTTGTAATTAATGTAGCTTTTAGTTAACTTTAAGAATATTGTAAATGTTATATTAATTTATTTTGTGAATTGTTAAAGTAGGAAGTGAAGAACATTAGAGAGATGACTTAAATTACTGCACTCTGAGACATACCTGAGTATGTCGACTGATTTATTGGTTACCTATTGATTTGATGTTTGTTATTGATTGTTAAATTGATTGTCAAACAACCTAAGTGCTAAATGCTTATAATTGTGACTAAGTGCTCTGATGGTTTAAATGTTAAAATGTACGGATATTGGAATGGTTAAATAGAAATGGAAATGAGAATGAAAAGGGAATCGAAACGAAGTGAATAATGGAAAGTTGAATGAATATGAACGAAATGAATGAAAATGGAGTTGTGAGTGTGATTCTGTGTTGTTGCCTCTATCTTTGATTTGGTTATTAGTCTTAAGTTTTATTATGAACTATTTACTGTCCTTTTAATTCACTGTGTTGTGAAAGATCTCACCCTTAGTGGTTACAATTTAGGTACATGTTCAAGAAGCTTGGAGATCAGAGTGTGCAGTGGAACAAGTCGAAAGAAATGGGATTTTATATAAACTGTTTGTATTGTAATAGGGTGCCCCACATTTGTATAAACTTAATTTGTAAAATGTAACTTTTAAAGTTATCCGTTGTATTTTCAAACTCTGATTTATGTAATACAATTAATGAAATTACTTTTAAAGTTCCATAATTATTTCCAAAACTTTTAATTTTCGTATATTTTTATATTATGAAAATCGGGGTGTTACAGTGTGCAGACAAAGCCTTGAAATTTCTCAATCCAATCTTGCAGATGATCTTGGCAATGTGCATCTGCAAAAAATTGAAAGAGAAGCCAACTTAGAATATTTGAAAATAGCAGCAGCTACTTCTAGTTTCCTACAACAGAAAGCAAAAGAGAATTGCCTCAAGGATGCAGACCAGAACACAAAATTCTATCATGAATCTATAAAGATCAGAAGGTACAGGAATAGAGTTTTGACAATCAAGGATGAGAATGGAATAATCAGATCCAGTCAGGCTGAGGTTGGTAAAGTGTTTGAGGACTACTATTCCAATCTATTTCAAGCATCTTATAATCATTGGATATAACTGAGAATGAAGTTCAGCAAGGTCAAGTTCTCGCAGTGGAGCAACAACTGAGCCTGATTAGAGAGGTTACTAATGGGGATATTAAGGAGGGATTCATGAGCATTGGCAGTAATAAATCCCCAGGGCCAGATGGGTATGGTGCTGAATTTTATAAAGCTGCCTGGAGTGTGATTGGTAATGATGTATGTACTGCTGTTAGGGAGTTTTTCACTTATGGCAAGTTACTCGGGGAGGTAAATTGTACTTGGTTCTTATTCCTAAGGTAGACTATCCCAACTTTTCATCTGATTTTAGGCCCATTGCCTGCTGCAACTCGATTTACAAATGTATAGCAAAAATCATGTCCAACAGATTGCAATCAATCCTGCCTTTTTTGGTGCAAGATAACCAGACAGCCTTTACCGGTGGAAGGAGCATAGTGCAGAATATCCTCATCAGTCAATAATTTCTCTGATTATATGGTAGGAAGAATGTGTCCCCTAGATGCATGTTGAAAATTGACTTGAGAAAGGCTTATGATGTGTTGAATTGGTCTTTCATAGAGAACATGCTCATGATTCTGATGTTTCCTATGAAGTTTATAAACTGGATAATGACTTGTATCAAAACTGTCTCATTTAATCTAGTGCTTAATGTTGTGCCTTTTGGGAAGATACAGAGTTATAGGGGTTTAAGACAAGGTGATCCCATGTCCTCTCTAATTTTTGTCTTAGCCATGAAAATGTTGACAAGGAAACTACAGGCTGTGTAACACCCCGATTTGGCAACTTGAAAATATACTTCTTTAATCGTAAAATGTAGTGAAAATATGGGCCAAATTTTTTTTTTTAAACATGTGATATGGTTGAATAACAAGAGTATGAGAACCACTAAGTTTTCATAACTCTTTCACAATTAAAATGGGTTCTCACACATCATGCTAAGCGTCAAGTTCCAAACCGAAGTGTCACAAGACACTACACTTTGCAACTTGATTCTTCTCAACTCAATTATCCTAGCCCATTTTCCCTTATAATCAAGATCAGTGGTGCCCATTAAAAACAATTTTCGTTCGCAAAAGTTTGGGGTTACATCATGGTACTGCAATGATAATAAGTAAACACAGGAAAACAAAATACTTCCAAGAGAATAAAAGAACTACCACCAGACCCACTAAGTTGAAGTCGAAAGTCCACGGAAGGTGCCTCACTCGAATCGATCTCGATCACGTCCGCCTCCGGGTAGCCAAGTCCTCGTCCAATTCCTCTAGCTCTTCGGTCTCGGGTCGATGCGTACAGGCAAAGGCATCGGATGTCCACCATGGTAGTCAGCTGGCCCACCGGTCTGTAGATCCGATAGCACGAAACGACAAGTGTGAGTATCGGCCGATGTTCCTTGAAGGTTATGGTTGGGATTGAAGATGCGAACCTCAGCGACTCCACACCATTCCCGACCTCGATAGTTCACTTCCCATCTTCCTTCGTCTCGAATGTCGAACGTGAACTTGACAGGATCCATAGACTAAGGGAATAGACACCATAACAACAAGCATACAGAACAGAAGACTAGAGAGAGTAAGTATTCCCAAGCATGTTATGCCAACAGTGTGGAATTACAATAGGTAAGATATTAAGGAATAACAATAGGGTATAAACAAACAACATACAAAGCACATACTTGATTCCATTACTTTTCTCTTCTTAAGACTTTTAACATCACTGCAAAACTGTTCATGAATCGCTTCTGCTGCGCAACTCTGATTCCATCACCATACAATCTCATCCTCTTTTCCATGCCTTCACTTAAGAATTATTTCTTAACAATATCAGTTATCTTTTCTTAATTAAGTTTTATGAATTCGTATCCGTCAATGATGCGGGGGATTTAATCATCATTGAGGAGGGTCTCTCTCGAAGTTAGCACACACGTCTACATCTCCTTGGTCATCCACCCAACCTAGTCGGAAGCAAACAGGAGTACAGGACCTTTACCACGAGGGCACGACAGCTGTCTCAACAATTGGCTCCAAGCCAGGAGGTCTACAGCCTCAAATCAATGCAATTCGTATAATATCATTTAATCAACGCTCACTGTACAACCAGTGGCAAATCACAATGCCTGTAAGATCCATGAAGAATGTTTTGATAAATGCCAAAAGGTTTTGAACAAGCTTCAAGTGTTTTGATCAAGTTCAAGCTCAACAAGCAACAACAAACATCAAGTTATGAAGAGAGAGCCAACTCATGAAGACTTAGTTTGGTAGTTTATGTTTTAATGTTTTATCTTTTGCCTCACAAGTCTTTTAGTTTATGAGTTTGGGTAGAATTTATTAGAGGGTAGTGAATCTCTTTTGATTGCATGATTATATCATATTTTGAGTATTCACTTTGCCTAAAATCAATAGGTGGCTTAAAGGTTTGAAAGAAAAGGTTTAGTTTTTGAGAAAACAAGTTTTAAGTGATTTTTAATGTTAATAATCGATTAACAGATTTTGATAATTGATTAACAGTGTATTTTGTACTGATAATCGATTAACAAACTTTTGAGAATCGATTATCTGAACTTTTACTCGAGTAAAACCTTTTTCACTCGAGTGAAATTTATGCAGCTTTCGTATTACTCGAGTAACACTCATTTCACTCGAGTAACTTGATCAGATATGGTTTTTTAAATACGTTTTTCACTTCTCAAAAGCCATTCTAAGTGCTCCAACTTTTGGGTATTCTATATAAACCTTTTCCTAATCATTTCTATCAATGAGAATCAACTAGAATCATTTTGATACACAATTTTACAAAGAATCAAAGCCACACTATTCTCTCTCACTCTCTCAAGATCAAAGCTCTCATTTTCATATTCTTTGATCAAGAACCTTGAATCTCTCATGTTGATCTTTTCATAACTTTTGAAAGAGATTCATAGGATTGTTATTTTGTTTTCTATTGAGTTGTAATCATTGCAAGAGGCAAACATTCTACAACAAAGGAAGCCTTGATTTTGTGAATCAAGCAAGTTTAGTTGAAAGTCTTGAAGAAGCATTTCATCAAGCATTTGGAAGGCACTTTGAAGAATCTCAAAGTACTTGGAAGTCTTGTGAGTGAAGCAAGCAAAGAAGACTTGTTGTGGGGTTATCAACAAGCAAGTAGAGGTTAGATTAGATATCAATAGGGTTACAAGGCAAGGGTGTGGTATCTCTTGTAGGCTAGCAAGAAGGAAGTCTTGTGAGGCATTTACTTGTAATTTGAGAAACTCTAATTCCTCATAGTGAAGAATCTCTCTTGGTTGAAGAGGGGACTGGAGTAGCTTTCAAGTGGATGAAAGTGAACCAGGATAAATCACTGTGTCGTATCTCTAAACTCTCTACTCTTTACAATTCAAGTCTTTAATTATGTTCTTGATTGAAAACATAGAAAAAGTGATTTTTCTATATTTGATTGAATTGAATCTTTATTGTTCAAATTAATTTGGGGAAAATCATTTTCATAACCTAGGTGAATCAATAAGAATATTGGTGTTGATTGTTTCCGCTTAATCTCTGATCATATAATATTTGTTAATTGATTGATTTTCATTGGTTTTAATCGTTTAGATTTATTTCTTGCGAAAATCTTTCAAAGTTTCTATAACACCTATTCAACCCCCCTTCTAGGTGTTCTCCTAGTGTTCCTATTTGTTTCACACACCGAGTGTAGTTTTCCAACAATGCCCCGTTCAAGTCCCTCTCACTGTTCATGATTTTCAATCTAGGGGGCAACAGTACTATTCTAGTCTGCAGTGCAGAACTTACCACGGCATTGGACCCAGTCCCTACCACGTCTCGTATACCACATGTGGGGTCCGTTCTGCCTAGAAAGTACTCTAGACTTCTTGACGTGTCACCGTCATCGTCCTCCCCTAATGCAATCTCCTCCTAAGTATCCGCAGATACTTATGGTTCCTTCCTCTCCACTACTTCGATAACACACTCATACCTCACCGCGTTAGTTCATGTCTTTTAAAAGTCTTTTAAAGGTTTTATTATCTTAACGTCTTAATCCTACGGTCGGCTCGCCCTTAGTGCATCCCTTCGACAAGTCCCGACTGTTGGAAACCAACAAGAGGCCTAACAATCGAGTAGAGGGGGGGTGAATAGGAGATTGAAGCTAATATGGCAATTTTTTGATTTATTGAAAATTAACCTGATGTTGTTCGGTTTTACATGATAACGCGAGCTTCTTTCCGAGCAGACAAGGGTAAATGATTAACCAATCAGATAAACAAAATGGTTAATCAGTTAACCGTGCTGCTTCAAGGTAGAGCTGGTTTTTGACTTAAGTTCGAAGAACAACACTCAAAGGGCCGAGCTAAGAAAAATAACAGTTCAAACTTAGATAAAAGAAGATTAGCGGAATTAACGTTATGCTAGGCAGCTACAGAAGCAGTAAAGAAAGAACACCAGAGATTTATCCTGGTTCACTCTCACCCTGAGAGCTAGTCCAGTCCCCTCTGAAAACCTTTCAGAGAGCACTAAAAATCGATTTTCTGGGTTACAAAGGATTTACAAGAGCCTACCCCTCTAGACCTATCCAGTCAAACGAGTGTACCAAACTCGTGACAAACTACCCACAACAAATCGACGACCAAAGAACCTCTTTGGAACCTTTGCAAATCGAAGCTTTCTCGACCAGAGACCAGCTTCTCACAACAGCAAATACAGCGAAGAAGATGATGAAAGTGTATGGCTCCAATTCGAAACACTCTTCGAATATGATGAAAGATTGAATAACAAGAGTGAGTCAATTCTAGAAGGATTTCACAGAGAAGAACTGATTTGAACTTAGAGTTAAGATTTGAAAGATTTAAGTCTCTAAGTTCGTATGGAAATCGAATGTTCTTCTTCTCTGTGAGTTTTTGATTTCTGCTCTGTTTTAATGTAAAACTGAAAGTTTTTGGTTCTGAGAAAAAAATGGTTGTAAAGCAATTAATCCCTTGTTAACATTGAAGACCCCCTCTTTTATAGTCTCCTCTCTTCTGCAGAGAAAGAGAGAAAGAGAGCTGTACGGAGATGGGGTTCCAACGGTAACATTTAGACAGCAGAGCAGTGATGGTGACAGTTCACCAACCTTTGATTTAAACTCATTTTGAATTTCAAACTTGTCAGAGCATAGGAGCTAAACCTAGGACTTCTACCCAGACTCAACGGTAATAAAAAGTACGGAACAGTTGAGCAGAGTCTGAAGGTTGACGACGATGCATTATTGAAGACGATGAACAGAGATTGCCGAGCTTTTGGCTTCGGTCGAGCTTGGTGTTTCTGAGCTTGCTCTGATCGTCGGCAAATAGTCAAGTTTAGAACGATTAACCCGAGCTTATTTACTCTATCAGATGTTGTGGCTGTTTCGAGCTTAATCCGAGCGAATACCGAGCAAATCATCATCCGAGCTTACTGCCTTGAAATGAAGAACCGAGCTTGCAAACTTGGATGAACTTTGGCCTTGATCACGGGTCGAGTCAAATCCGAGCTTGAGCTACAAAAGCTGACTTGATGCAGGTAGCGAAGAACCCTAGTTTTCCGAGCTTCTGCCGAGCCTCTACCTTTGGGTTCCGCATACGCAAAACAAAGATTCCGAGCCTCTGCAGAGCTTGTGCCTTTAGCTGAACGCTTGCGCTGATAAGTTTGACTTGTCTAACGCTAAGCATAAGCCGAGTCTGTTTATTTGACATCATCAAAAGTTCTTTGATTCTTCATTGTGAGTCTACAATCTCCCCCTTTTTTATGATGACAAATATTCTTTAACAGTTTGTTGCTTTTTGTGTTCTCCCCCTGACTGTATGCTCGTAAGCTGATTTGACTTGACACTGATTGGAATTTGCTCGAAAATACACCACATGTTACACATGAAAATGCACTTATCATATCTTTCTCCCCCTTCCACTTGTTGAAAGAATGTAAAAATGTGGAGCAGGAGCAGCTCGTCAAACACTCCCCCTGACTTTATGCTCGCAAAATCTGAAACATCAAAAACAAACAACAAACACACCTTTTCTCCCCCTTTTGGCATGATCAAAAAGGAGCCAAAGATTAAGCACATTCGCCAAAAGAGAGAAATAAAAACTAAAAAAAAGATTAACACCTTTCTCCCCCTTTTTTTTTTTGGAAAAAAAAATTAACATATTTCTGTAAGCACTTGATAGTGATGTACCACTTGTTGATTTAAAAACAAAACTGTTCTCCCCCTTAAGACTTTAAAGAGATAACCAAGGAAGAAAATTTTCATGATCATCGTTCTCCCCCTTTAATAGTGAAAGCATGCTTCTCATCCGAGAAGTTAACAGGTAAAGGTGAGAATGACGAATAACATAATATGAAAAAAACAGCACTCTTCTCCCCTTAGATAAAAAATTTAGAGGAAGGGAAGAAGTTTTGAAGGACGTGAAATTTCAGGAAATTTAAACAAATACACAATTGAACGAAAAGATCGAGACTATGAAGGTGTTCACAATTTATGATATACTGAAAACCAAGCTCATGCTGAGCACATGCTAAACTTATCCAGGATTCCGAGCTTGCGCTGAGCACACACTGGATTCGTCTAGAATGTCGAGCTCACGCCGAATTTTATAAAGAGTTTCCCTTGGCAAAGGTTTAGTAAACACATCGGCTAATTGATTTTCAGTACTTACAAATTCTATGACACAGACACCTTTTTGAACATGATCTCGAAGAAAATGATGCCTAATTTCAATGTGTTCTGTTCGAGAGTGATACACTGGATTCTTAGTTAGATTGATCGCACTTGTATTGTCACATTTGATAGGAATGTGATCTAAAATTAGGCCAAAATCTGATAACTGTTGTTTCATCCAAAGAATTTGAGCACAACAATTACCAGCAGCAATGTATTCGGCCTCAGCTGTTGACAAAGCAACGCAAGCTTGCTTTTTAGAAAACCACGACACAAGGGAACTGCCGAGCAAATGACAAGTTCCACTTGTGCTTTTTCGGTCAAGCTTGCACCCAGCAAAATCTGAGTCCAAATACCCAATCAAACTAAGATTGGCATCCCTAGGATACCACAGACCAGTGTTCACAGTTCCTTTTAAATATTTAAAAATTCGCTTAACCGCCGAAAGATGAGATTCTTTGGGATTAGCTTGAAAACGAGCACATAAACAAACACTGAACATAATATCTGGCCGAGACGCAGTCAAATATAGAAGGCTTCCTATCATGCCTCTATATTTGCTCACATCCACGGCTTTACCTGCTTCATCCTTGCCGAGATAGCTGGATGTGCTCATGGGAGTGGCAGCTTCTTTGCAATTTTCTAAGCCAAATTTCTTGAGGAGTGCCTTGCAGTATTTTCCTTGATGCACAAAGGTTCCTTCATCAACTTGCTTTATATGCAGCCCAAGGAAGAATGTGAGTTCTCCCATCATCGACATCTCAAATTCACCTTGCATTGATTCAGAGAACTTCTTGCAAAGAGACATGTTAGTAGCACTGAAAATTATATCATCAACATAAACTTGTACTAACAATATGTCCTTTTTGGATTTATAAATGAATAGAGTTGTGTCAACCTTCCCTCTCTCAAACCCTTGTTCGAGTAAAAATGAGCTCAAACGATCATACCAAGCTCTCGGAGCTTGTTTCAAACCGTAAAGAGCCTTTTTGAGTTTAAATACATGGTTTGGATATTCAAAATTTTCAAAGCCAGGAGGTTGTTTCACATATACTTCTTCATTTATAAAGCCATTTAAGAAAGCACTCTTTACATCCATTTGATAAAGGGTGAAATTCATAATAGATGCAAAAGCAAGTAAAATTCGGATTGCTTCAAGCCTAGCAACTGGAGCGAAGGTTTCATCATAATCGATACCTTCCTATTGGTTGTAGCCTTGAGCAACTAATCTTGCTTTGTTTCTTATAATTAAGCCTAATTCATCTGTTTTATTTCTGAAAATCCATTTCAAGCCAATTATCGTATGATCATTGGGCCGAGGAACCAATTCCCAGACATCATTTCTGATGAATTGATTCAGTTCCTCTTGCAAGGCAATCGCCCAATGTTCATCATCAATTGCTTGATCAATCGAATTAGGTTCAATTTGAGAAACAAAGGAAGCGAAATTGCAAAAGTTCTGAATAGAACGACGAGTTAAAACTCCCTTATTCAAGTCGCCGAGCACATTCTCTATCGGATGGTCCTTGACTCTCTTCCAGGCTGGACTGAGCTCAAACTGCTCTGCTCGGCTTGGAATGAGTTCGGACTGACTATTTTGAATTTGGCTCGGACTGAGTTCGGTTTGTTCCTTGTTTGTTTGGCTCGGAACAAGCTCGTCCCTCCGATCTTTGTCTTCAGCTGTTTCATCCTTTTGAGCTCTTTCAGATGTTGTGCTCGGATCGAGTTCAGCCATATGATGATCCTCTCTATCTGCACAACTAACGTTGTCTCTCCGAGGAGACTCATCAAATACCACATGCACGGACTCTTCCACAGTGGAGGTCCTTTTGTTAAAAACTCTAAATGCTTTACTATGAGTAGAATAACCCAAAAATATTCCTTCATCGGCTTTAGAATCAAATTTGCCGAGATGCTCTTTTCCATTGTTTAAAATGAAGACTTTGCAGCCAAATGTATGGAAATGAGAAATTTTTGGTTTTCTACCCTTATAAAGTTCATATGGAGTTTTCTTTAAAATTGGTCTGATGAGGATGCGATTCATTACATAGCAAGCTGTGTTCACCGCATCGGCCCAGAAATGATGTGGTAAATTGTATTCATTTAGCATGGTTCGGGCTAGTTCTTCTAGAACTCGGTTTTTCCGTTCCACAACTCCGTTTTGTTCGGGAGTCCGAGGAGCAGAAAACTGATGTTCTATTCCGAACTTAGAACAAAACTTGTCAAATTTGTAGTTCTCGAACTCACCGCCATGGTCTGTTCGGATTACAACTACTTTTTGGTTAGCTTGGTTTTGGAGTTGCTTGACAAGCTCTTTAAAAGTTTCAAAAGTTTCACTTTTTGATTTTAAAAATAAAGTCCATGTAAACCTGGAAAAGTCATCTACAATTACTAAGGCATAGAGATTGCCACCAAAGCTTTTGACTTGTGATGGTCCGAACAAATCCATGTGTAACATTTCCAACGGATGCGTTGTCGAGACCATCAACTTAGATGGAAAATCGTTTTTCTTTTTGATCGGTTTGCACTTCTTGCATGAAGAGCAAAATCCCTCAATGTTAAAATTTAGCTTTGGTAAACCAATCACTAATTCTTTTGATTGTAGTTTCTTTAACTGGTTTACATTTATATGAGCTGTCCTTCTATGCCATAACCATGTGTCACTTTCTTTACTAACCATGCAAGTGGTTACCAAAGAGGTGATTTCATTCAAATCAACCAAATAAGTATTGTTAAATCGTTTTCCAACAAATTTGACAGAGTTGTCCTCGTCACTTTTAATAATGCAATGGGTAGAGGTAAAAACAACATGGTTACCAATATCACAAAGTTGGCTAATACTTAAAAGATTGTGTTCTAGCCCTTTTACAAGTAAAACATTATTGATAACCAAGTTGGCAGAGTTACTGACTTTACCTTCACCCAGTATTTTACCTCGGTTGTTATCACCATAAGTGACGTAGCCCTTATCTGAATGTGAAAGTTCAATGAATAGATTTTTGTCCCCCGTCATGTGCTTCGAGCATCCACTGTCAAGGTACCATATGCTCTCCTTTGCTCGGAAGCACACCTGCATCACAAAAATATTACTTCTTTGATTCGGGTACCCAAATTGTTTTGGGTCCCTGGGGGTTAGCTGTTGGATCTTTCTTTTTGACTACCCAAACAAAGTTGCCCTTGGTTACACCGTGACGTCGGATTTTACATTCATTGGGTGTATGACCATGAAGGCCACAGTAAGAGCAGCTCAGCCGTTTTGAGTTATTAAAGTTTGAGACATAGCCGACTGTCCTTACTGCTTTCTTCTTGGTCTGAGTGTAGCCGAGGCCAGTTTTGTTCGAGTAGTTCCTATGTTCGGCTAAAAGCCGATCAAACAAGCCATCACTCTTGATGACAGTTGCACTTTTAAATTTTAGGTCAGAAATTTCCTTTTCATATTTAGTGCAGCAGCCAAGATTTTCATTTTTCAACTGAGTGATAGTGTTTTCTAATGACTCGTTTCTGCTTTTCAGAATTTCAATTGAATTTTCCAAATCAAGAACTTGCTCTTTGTATTTTGAAAGACTGAGTTTCAACTTAATGAAATTTTTAGCAAGCTTCTTGAATTCGGTTTGCATTTCAAGATAAGCATAATACAATTCATCAGAGTCATTAAATTCAGATTCAGAGTCAGAATCAGATGTAGAGGTTACCTCAGTGTTTTTATGTTCAGACATTGTTCGGCTGGCTGAGGTTTCCTCGCTGTGTTTGCCCATTAAGCATTTGAAATTTGATCTTTGATTAATTGTGCCAAAAGTCAAGCTCGATGAGTCTTCTTGATCGGTATATCTGAGACTCGAACAAGCTTCCTCCTCTTCACACTCCGAGCAAGAGTCATATACAGGGAGATCTTGTTCATCTACTCTGAGTGATGAGCTTGATACTTCCTTTTCACGGTTCGAGAACCATTCTTGCTCGGGGCTCGTTTGGCTCGGGCTTCTGAACACAGTTTCCCTTCCAATTAAGCACAGAATTGCTTTTTCTTCTTCATCGCCTGAGCTGGAGCTTGAGCTGGTATTGTTGTTGGGTTCATCCCATACTATGTAAGCTCTCTTCTTCTTGTGGTCTTTGTTCTTCTTTATTTATTCACCACTTTGCTTTTGTAATCTTGGACAGTAAGTTCTAATGTGACCTGTTTCACCACATTCGTGGCATCTAACTCGGTCTTTTGAACTTGAGCCTTTGTGGTGAGTGCTTCTGGTATCTCTTGCTCTGTTTGTGAAGTTCTTTTTGCCTTTAAAAAATTTGTTGAACTTCCTAACCATGAGACCAAAGTCTTCCTCATCCATGTCCGAGCTGGACTCATCTTCAGAGGATTCTTTGGTTGCCTTTATAGCAGCTCTGAGGGAAATTCCCTTCTTCTTCTTATTAGATTCTTCATGCATGGTCAGTCTGCCGAGCTCCATCTCATGCTCTTGCAGCTTGCCGAACAAAGTGGCTATACTCATTGTGTCCAAGTCTTTAGCTTCCATGATGGCAGTGACCTTCGGCTGCCATTTTCTGCTAAAACATCTAAGCACTTTGTTAGTTATCTCGGCATTTTGAAAAGTTTTGCCGAGAGCATTAAGATGGTTTATGATATGAGTAAACCGTTTCTGCAAATCATTTATATTTTCATTTGGCAGCATTCGGAATAACTCATACTCATGCATCAGAGTATTTAATCTTGCTCGTTTGACCTCACTTGTCCCTTCATGAGTAAGTTGTAGAATGTCCCACATTTCTTTAGCAGATTTGCAACTTGACACTCGAAAGAATTCATCGTAGGACAAAGCTGAGGTGATGATGTTTTTAGCTTTTAAATCGAAAGATACTTTTCTTTTGTCATCATCATCCCAACTTTCCCACGGGATTTCTACAACTTCATCATTAATTTTTATTTTAGGGACAAATGGCCCATTTTCAATAGATTTCCAAATTTCCATATCTATGGCTTCAATGAAAATTTTCATTCGAGCTTTCCAATAAGCATAACCCTCACCATTGAATAGTGGTGGTCTGTTTATGGAAGAACCTTCACCTCCGAAGGGATTGTTAGTAGCCATTCGGTTTCCTCAAGGATCTTTTCGAAAAAATTTTACACTCGATCTTTCGACCGAGCTCTGATACCACTTGTTGGAAACCAACAAGAGGCCTAACAATCGAGTAGAGGGGGGGTGAATAGGAGATTGAAGCTAATATGGCAATTTTTCGATTTATTGAAAATTAACCTGATGTTGTTCGGTTTTACAAGATAACGCGAGCTTCTTTCCGAGCAGACAAGGTTAAATGATTAACCAATCAGATAAACAAAATGGTTAATCAGTTAACCGTGCTGCTTCAAGGTAGAGCTGGTTTTTGACTTAAGTTCGAAGAACAACACTCAAAGGGCCGAGCTAAGAAAAATAACAGTTCAAACTTAGATAAAAGAAGATTAGCGGAATTAACGTTATGCTAGGAAGCTACAGAAGCAGTAAAGAAAGAACACCAGAGATTTATCCTGGTTCACTCTCACCCTGAGAGCTAGTCCAGTCCCCTCTGAAAACCTTTCAGAGAGCTTTCACTAAAAATCGATTTTCTGGGTTACAAAGGATTTACAAGAGCCTACCCCTCTAGACCTATCCAGTCAAACGAGTGTACCAAACTCGTGACAAACTACCCACAACAAATCGACGACCAAAGAACCTCTTTGGAACCTTTGCAAATCGAAGCTTTCTCAATCAGAGACCAGCTTCTCAAAACAGCAAATACAGTGAAGAAGATGATGAAAGTGTATGGCTCCAATTCGAAACACTCTTCGAATATGATGAAAGATTGAATAACAAGAGTGAGTCAATTCTAGAAGGATTTCACAGAGAAGAACTGATTCGAACTTAGAGTTAAGATTTGAAAGATTTAAGTCTCTAAGTTCGTATGGAAATCGAATGTTCTTCTTCTCTGTGAGTTTTTGATTTCTGCTCTGTTTTAAATTAAAACTGAAAGTTTTTGGTTCTGAGAAAAAAATGGTTGTAAAGCAATTAATCCCTTGTTAACATTGAAGACCCCCTCTTTTATAGTCTCCTCTCTTCTGCAGAGAAAGAGAGAAAGAGAGCTGTACGGAGATGGGGTTCCAACGGTAACATTTAGACAGCAGAGCAGTGATGGTGACAGTTCACCAACCTTTGATTTAAACTCATTTTGAATTTCAAACTTGTCAGAGCATAGGAGCTAAACCTAGGACTTCTACCCAGACTCAATGGTAATAAAAAGTACGGAACAGTTGAGCAGAGTCTGAAGGTTGACGACGATGCATTGTTGAAGACGATGAACAGAGATTGCCGAGCTTTTGGCTTCGGTCGAGCTTGGTGTTTCTGAGCTTGCTCTGATCGTCGGCAAATAGTCAAGTTTAGAACGATCAACCCGAGCTTATTTACTCTATCAGATGTTGTGGCTGTTTCGAGCTTAATCCGAGCGAATACCGAGCAAATCATCATCCGAGCTTACTGCCTTGAAATGAAGAACCGACCTTGCAAACTTGGATGAACTTTGGCCTTGATCACGGGCCGAGTCAAATCCGAGCTTGAGCTACAAAAGCTGACTTGATGCAGGTAGCGAAGAACCCTAGTTTTCCGAGCTTCTGTCGAGCCTCTGCCTTTGGCGGAACGCATACGCAAAACAAAGATTCCGAGCCTCTGCAGAGCTTGTGCCTTTAGCTGAACGCTTGCACTGATAAGTTTGACTTGTCTAACGCTAAGCATAAGCCGAGTCTGTTTATTTGACATCATCAAAAGTTCTTTGATTCTTCATTGTGAGTCTACACCGACCACTAATCGCAACATGTCTCTCTTTCTTATCATGGCGCAGAGCTGGGATCACACTGACAAACTTGCATCTTGATTCTCCATCTTTCTCAACTTCTTGTTTCATAATTCTTTCCAAAATAAGTTTCACAAACATGCCCCAAAAAATAATGTTTCAAAATCTCTCTTCAAAAATAGTGTTTCACAATCTCCTTTCGAAATTAGCATTTCACAAATTCTTTTCAAAAACAATGTTTCACAAATTCTTTTCAAAAATAATGTTTCATAAATTCTTTTCAAAAATATTGTTTTCACAAATTCTTTTCAAAAATAATGTTTCATAAATTCTTTTCAAAATTACTGTTTTCACAAACTTTCCTTAGAAATAATATTTCAAAATCTCTCTTCAAAATAGTGTTTCACAAACTCTTTTCAAAAGTAAGGTTTCACAATTCCTTTTCAAAAATAGCATTTCACAAATTCTTTCGAAAATCTTATTTCGAAAACTTTTCGAAAACATATTGTTTCAATGAGTAATAGTGGAGGAGCAAGCTCAACTCAACACCGGTCTTATTTCAACAATATCACAAAGGAGCCAAGCTCCACTTAAATCACATCTCATTTCATAACACAACATCACTTTCCCCAGCTCTGGCTCATCCACATCATGTTCATCAAATCTTACTCAACAACGATTAACAGTCCTCATAAGTTCCACAACATCTCAACATCTTTCTCAAACTTTATCTTACATTTCTTTTATTCTTCTTATTCATTATTATTATTCACATTATTATCAACAACAGTTCAAATCTCATCATGCATAATAAATTCATCAAATAAACAAATAAACAACGTACTAGCATTCAGACATCATCACATATATTCGCTACCTAATTTCACGTGGTCTTTGTCTCCTTCACACGAGTGGCCACACAACCAAACAATTGCCACCGTGCTACTGACTCAGAACCACCAAGTTTCGACTTTTGAGATGGTCGAAACTACTTAATATGTTACCTAAATACCACGGTGTTTGGGGGAAACTTCTCTCTCGCCTCAACCGATGGCGATCTTCAATACGCTCCTTAGTTTGTACTGCGACGCTCGTAACTGCGTCCCGATCGTTACTGGCACTCAAATAGTTATCTCTTTTATTAAAATCACTCTTATTCAATTATCTCGAAAATAGAGCAACGTTACAAAACTTTTCATTTGAAAATGAGTATCCGCTTCTTCTCAATAATTTGAAATCAGTTAGGGTTTTAAACTCACAATCAAAATCAAGTAAAACATTCATTTAATAACACGTTTAGAAATTTAAAAACTTAAAATACTCTTCTCAAACACTGGTTAAAAACATAATTAGTTTCCTGACCCCTTTTAAAGGCCACATTTATCTTAAGGGTTTTTTAATATAAAACACCTTTAAATTAAAACCACGTGCTTTAGAAATCATATGAAAACCTTTTCAAAAACAATGCTTTTCAATCAATCAAATCATTGTACTCACTTCATTTTTGTTAAAACCGAATTAAGTCAAAGAAAATAACGCAAGGGTTAAATCAAAAACCTTTTTACAAGTATTAAACATTCAAATCATTTTCATACACACATATTGAACATGTTAAGTCCTTCATAATTCATGCATCACTTTCACACTCATCATGCATGCACATGAAACAAAAATCACATACATGTTCCTATTTCCTATGCATGGCCGAATCTCCTCCTATATGAGACAAAGTTTATATTCACGATTTCAAACACTAAGAATTACTAACAAAACACACAATATGGAAAATAATCATTTAATCACATTATTCTACTTTAAGCATCATACCCAAAATAATTATTAAAAGAAAAGGAATATCTTCAATTAAAATCATGCTAACATCTTTCAAATCAATTAGCTTTATCCCTAAATTAACATGCAAATGAAAATCAATTTATTTCTTTTATTTCTTGCCCAAGCCGAATGAAGCACAAGAAAAATAACTCAAAAAGATAATCACATACCAAATCCACTTTATTTAATCAAAGCTAAACTCAAAACATAACACATAAAGGAAATAAAAATAATCTTGAATAAAACTTGTTTCAAAACCGAATGGAATCATGGAAATTGCTTTCAAGTTTTTAATCAAAAGTTTAGACTTTTATATGCTTGAAATCCATAGATCCATCAATAAGTCACACATGCAAAACTAACTTTGATACTTATGAAGGTAAAACCGTAAGCCTCTCTCAAAATTTAGCAAACATAAATTTCATCATGCATGCAACTAAAATAAGGATCAAACATGATTCCCTATTTTCCCTAGGTTTGGCCGAATGACCTCATACAAAAAGGCAAGATCTTTAGATTTATTTTCACATGCTAAAATTAAAACTTCTAAATCAAATCATGTTCTTGTTCATGAAAAGCTTTAAAACAACATTTTCTTTTCAAACATCAACGAAATCATCATAAAATAAGTGAAAGCTCACTTCAAATTCCTTTTTACATAAAAACCATTTTCAAAACTTGTTATCATAATTTTTTCTTTAAAATTGTAACATTGATCAAAAGCAAACCAAGACTTTACACTTGAAATCCACATGCAAACTCAAACTTCATGCTTTTCAAAGATAAATCATAGATCAAAACATGCAAAAGAAGATCCAAGCAAATACATAAGCTTAAACACAAATCTCAAACAAAACCGTGAAGAAGAAATTTTACAAGTGAAAGGTCAAAGTTTTCAAGCACAAATATTCAAGATCAAGACATAGAAATGACATGCAAGCCATCTAAACTTCAAGATCATAAGAAAATGAACACATGCATCACAAAGTCAAAGTTTAAACAAAGTCCATCATAGAGTCTTTTACAAAACTAAAATTATTACACTAAAACGTTCTCAAACAACTACCTTAAATAAAAATCCTAATCTTCAAGCTTCAAATCTCCACTCCTCCTTCCTAGGGTTTGCTTCGGCCTCCTCTCTCTTAGGGTTGATGGTTGGTTTTCTTCTTGATCTTTGAAGAAGGAAGTGATTGAAGGAAGAAATCAAAGGTGTTTGGGTTGGGAGGCTTGGGTTTTCACTCTTCTTTTTCTCTTCTCCTCTCTCGGCCTCACTTTCTTCTCTAATGGTCTCAAGAGTTTTGTGTTGCTCTTGGGACTAAGTGTTTAGGATTGTGAAGGAAATGAAGAAATGAACCAAAGCCAACACACACACACGGTTCTATATAGGCAAAGCAATGGCACATGGTTTTCCTCTTCTAACCTTGGTCCAAAGTGTAGATTCAAGGGTAAATTGGTCCAACCCAATTGTTGCATGGGAGAGGTCTTTTCATGGGGGAGACAATGTGGAGAAAAAGTCTCACCACCATCATAGCACACACCACCTCATTTCCTACTTATTTTCTTCTTTAATTTTAACTTTCTTAATGCCTAAGAAAATAAGCTTCCCTTGGCTCTCTCTTGGACTATACTTGGCCGAACAACACACACATATATAGGAGAGAATAAAATTGCTTCCATTGCATTTAGAAAGAACCATAAACTCATAAAATTAAATCATGAAATCTCTTATAAATTTAATGCATACATTTAACACATAATCAAACATATATATATATATATATATATATATATATATACGACACTTTAGGATATTATCATGCATCATACTCACATTCACATTCACACAAATTATGCATTCATTCATTTATGCACCTCAAATTCACTAATTAAATTTCACACATAATTTATTGCACAAAAGCACACATGCTCACAACATAAAGATTTCAAAGACACATTAATAAACTGCATCATTTGGTTAAAAATATAAGCATCACTTTATTTTATAAAACCATATTTTCATATAAATCAAAGATTTTCAAAAGGAATACTTTATTTAAAGTCTTAAATCATTTTCATTCCTCAATACTTTATAAATTCGTCCTTTAAAGGCTCAAAAATAAATTTTTGCAAACCAACCCAGAAAATTATAAAAATCACATATTTAAATTCTACTTCTCGACGCGATCGTTTTCATATAAATATCATAATTTTTCGAGTTACGGTTGAAAAGATATGCATTTTCAAAGTTTCCAAATTCATTTTGATCATAAAACAAAATTTCATTTCTTTAAGAAATCTCCAATGACAAAATCATAACTTGGTTTTCATGAAATCACACTCAAATAAAAATCATTTGCTAAAACATTTTTCTGAAAATCCTTCTTAAATTTTCAAAATCCTTTTTTTTAAATAAAACCTCATTGATCTATTTGAGTCCACAAGATGCGGGATGTTACAGGCTGCATCCAGTAGTAGGAATTTCAGATTCCATCCACTTTGCAAAAGCTTGAAATTGGTTAACCTTGCCTTTTCTGATGATATCATGCTTTTTTGTAATGGAAATGAGGCTAGTGTTGGAATCCTTATGCAAGCTTTCAATGAATTCTCTTAATGGTCTGGCTTGTATGCTAATGCTGCCAAATCTCATATTTTTATGGCTGGCATCTCTGAGATAAATGAAGCCAGATTGTAGGATTTGACTGGGTTCACAAAGGGGCCGGCACATTCCCTTTCAGATACATGTTGATTTAGGCCTCAAAATCTCGAGAGGGGGGGGGGGTGAATCGAGTTTTATTAATGTATTATGAAATCCTTTAAAAATTAAAAAAAAATGTTTTGAGATGGAGAGATTAGACGTTTGAGATGGATCGCGAAAACGATAGATAGAAATAAATTGAGTAGCGCGGAAACGTAAATAATTGAAATATGCGGAAAAAAAAAAGATAAGGATAGAAAAGCTTGCACCAGGAAATTTTATACTGGTTCAGCCTTCCCGTCGAAAGGCCTAGTCCAGTCCCCAAGCGACCCGCTTGAGAGTTCTATAATTAGCAATAGAGTCACACCCTATTACACCCAAGAGCACCCCGCACACTACTAGGAACCTCCGTTCGCTAGGGGCCTCAAGATCACACAGCAGGGTTCTTCGCCCTACGACGTATCACACGTCCACTAAGGGATTCTCTCCCTAACCACTAAGGTTTCAAATACAAAGAATATGAGAGTGATTACAATAGCAATATGTGTTCTCAACAACACAGATACAACAATATGCTCTTATGATAATGAAGTGCTTTTCTCTAAGAGTTAATCAGCCAATAAGGTTTTTGTTCTTCAAATGATATGAACATGACAACCAGAAGTTTAGAGAAGAAGAGAGAACGTGAGTTTCAGAAAAGATGTCAGATATGAATAGAATTCGATCAACTGAATGTTGGAGTAAAATTGTTTTTAAAATAGAAAAACATTTTAGAATAAAAAAGAATTAGGAATAGTAAAACAAAATCAAAACAAAAATAAAATAAGATTTAAACTAAGTTTTAGAATCAAAACGATTTACGAAATAAAATAAAGATTTGATTCTTAAAACGAAAAAGGAAATCATTCAAATTTAAAATCATTTTCGAATTTTATAAAATAAATCAAAATCTTATATATAAAAACAAATCAGGAAATAATAAAAATGATTCTGACACGTTTTTTGTAACACCCCGATTTAAAATTAAAAGATTAACAAACTTAAGTTTAAAATAAAATAGTGAATTGAAAATTTCTTTTTTTACAAAACGAGTTTATAATACACATTGGGGGAAATCATTCATAATATACACAGCTTCAACTGGATTTCCCCTCTTTCGACTTGTTCGCTGCGCACTCTGATCTTCAAGCTTCTTGCACAAGTACCTAAAATGATAACCACTAAGGGTGAGACCTTTTAACAACACAGTGAATCAAAGATAGTATACAGCTCATAATAAAAACTCAAGAATAATAGTCAAGTCAAGTCATAGATCAACAAATTCACCCCATTCATTTTCCAGGATTTCAATCACTTTTCATTTCCCATTTTCATTTCCATTTCCATTAGGTTAGCTCCAGCCCCAGCCAACCGTACGGTTCTGGACACTGAAGTTCCCTTTTTCCATTTATTTAGCCCCAGCCCTAGCCAGCTGTACGGTACTGGGCACTGAAGTTCCCTTTTTCCATTTATTTAGCTCCAGCCCAGCCAGCCGTACGGTACTGGGCACTGAAGTTCCCTGGTTAATATTTAGCTATTTTCACAAACTAATGTCCAACAATCAAATATAAATATTACATATTTCTATTTAAACACTTATCGCACAACAAATTGCAAACATCCACACTTAACACTTAATCACAATTGTTAATACTTTGACAATCATACTCATGTAACATTTAGTTCCAATTACATACATTTATCACATTGTTAGCATAATTCATTCCAGAAATTCATTAAGCTTATACAGGAATATATAACCAACAATCAATAGATAGTCAAACCAGTCAGTCGACATACTCAGGTATGTCTCAGAGTGCAATAAAATAAGTCAGCTCCCTAGGGTTCTTCAACATACAAAAAGATTTAACATGACATTTCCAATAATACAACAAAATCAACCAAATATTCAACAATCACCTCTAGTCAACTCTAATCAAGTATTTATTTGTCACCCACAACTCAATTTAACCATTAAACCCAAGTCTTATTATAAACTCTAACTATCCCTAACTCAAGGTGTGGAAAAGGGACACGCCTTACCTGGAAATCCTAGCAATAACGACAGAGCCATGTTTAACATCCGCAACTTGCTCCAGGGTCAAGGTCAAAAACAACGTGTTGGATCTAAATAAGGACATGTGATAAAACTAATTATAACATTAAAATATTTATATCAAATAAACTCATTTTTGTCAAAACAATAAATCTATATCATTGTACAATAAAAATATATCACTTTTGTCATAAACATTTCTTTATTTGAAAATATAGGGTTACTAAAAATATTGACGGATCGTCAAATAAATTACATAGATGGATAAAGGGAGTTGAAGAGATTATATACCTAAAAAGGATTTGAGATTAGACGGTTGGATCTTGTGTTATTGCACCGGGAAGTTGGAAGAAACGAAAGTTTTCCCCAACTCCGTCGCTGCTACTATCTCTTCCCGTGTTCTTTTCTATTTCGTTAACTTCTTTCTCTCTCACGCTGTTGGTTTTAAGCCACAGCTTCTCTTTTTCTTTTTTTCTTTTTTTTTAATAATAAGTAGTGGGGCGGTGGGGCTTTGGCTAGAAATTAGGAAATATTATATTTTAATAATTTATTCTCACTTGTGGATCAATGAGTATAGGTATTTTGGATTATAATTAAAAGTTAGATAATTCAAACCATAAAATACATTTAAGTAAAACAATATTATATTTTTTAACTACTCAAAACTAATTAGAAAATAATAAAGTTACCGGTTCTTCCGGATAGCTATTGCATAAGAAGTGTTATTGAAATTCAAAAGTAAATATATTTTCTCGATCTGATATTAAACTTGATAAAATATAATATTTAAAATTTTGAAATAGCAAATTATTATATATAGCTTATACCAGTAATTTATTAAACCAGTCCAGAAGCTAAAAATAAAACAGCCTCCGAACACTATGAAAATTTACAGGGACGCTCAAAATATTAAGTTAAACATATTTTTCTAAAGAAACTTTTTATAAAAATGCCTTTAAGGCTTGCCACTTGAGCTCCCTGTCAAAATGTTAATTAAACTAAATAAAAGTACTACTTTATTTTTGGAAAACGTATGGTAACAAAATTTCTTGAGCTTTTACTTCTCGAACAAAATTTCCACTATCGGATGTCAAGATAAACGAGTTAGGAAGCGTATATAAAAATTTGAGCACGATCTAACGGTTAACAAAGAAGATACTGATCGATTTTTGAACGATATTTTCACTAAAATAACACTATAACCACTATTTTTACTTAACTAACCACTTAAATCATAAAACCATCATATTTAGTTGTTGTTAAGTTGGTTTGCTAATATTATTTATTGGGTTCTTATATGCTATAGCAACATTTAAATATTTATGTTTAATTTTAGAGTAAAAACTAAGAAATGGAAGCTATGAAAGTTATTTATAGGTTAATTCTGAAATAAGTGGACTCGAGGTAAACTTGTACGAGTTTACGAGTCGAGTTCGCGAGTCAAGTTGGACCCGTTTAAAAACAAAACTTTCATTCATCGACAGAAATGTCATAAGGAGAAAGGAGTATTTAAGGACGGAAGGAGTAAAGCTCAAGGTTGTCCAGTTGTCCGGGAGGTTGTTGCAAATGCCAAACAACATAGGGCCGAAAGTTCTCAACCATTTCTCCATAATTTTTCCATGTTTTCTTCGTTTGATTTAACGTTAATTTACAGTCGATCGATATCCTCTGATTAAGAACATAAAGAACAAAAATAAAATTAGGCTTATTAAAAAAGTTGGTTGATTATATTTGATATTCTCAAATTTATTTGAAAAAACAAATAAAAATATTTTTAAAAAATAATATTAAAAATGAAAAAAATTAAATAATATAATCACTTTTTATGAATATTATAGAAAAGTAACAGTGAAAATAAAACAAGATTTAAAAAATTATTAATTTTTTAAAATATTTTATAAAACAAATATTTATTTTTATATTTCAAATCGGAGTGAGTACACATTTGTCAATTTATTGAACTTCACATTTATTTAGCAGTAATGTTATGTGAACATCTATAATTTATTGACATGCAAATCTAATATTTGATTTGTTTTATATGCAAAAATAATAAAATTACATATAAAATAAGATAAATGTTAAATTCAGATGTCAAATCAAGATATTGATATAATTTTATTCTTTATTTAATTTGTTTATCATCCAAATTTCTTGAAACACTCACCACAAAAGAAAGTGATAACCAAAAGAAACAAACAGGCAATGTCATTACTCCGGCCACTTCAAAACTAAAATTAGTTAATTGTAATTAAATTTTTTAAATTTATAAAAAAAAAAGATATTTTTAGAATGTAACATTGTAAATGAAATATAATTGAACTGAGATAAAATATTTTAATGGATATTTTAAGAAAATCGCATTGAGAATTAAACAAAATTTAATACTCCCTTCGTCCAATAAGGATGGTAAAAAGGGCCAAAATATTTGTCCAAGCTAAAGTTAAAATAATTAATGAAAAATTTAGAAATTGCAAATTTCGAATATAATTGATTAATCAATGCAAAATTTATTAAATTAATTATTTGATAATTGATTGATGTGTTAGACAAACCATTACATACATGTCTTCTTTATTTTATTCTATTTTTTACTTTTGCAAAATTTTACCATCCTTATAGGATTGAGTGAGTAATGCTAGTTAACTTTTTCTTATATTTAAAAAAATATTTTTTTCCTTATATTGTAAAATGAGCAAAGGAAGTATTATATTTTAATGTTATGCATTAATTTTAAAAAATGGTTAAATAATGTAAGAATTTGTGATATTTTAATCATAATACCCTTATATAATTATTGTTAAATAGAAAGAAAGACAATAAAGCTAAAAAAAATTATAATAAATAAGTGTATGATTGAAAAAAAAATATTAATTGTGTATTAAATTTGTAAAATAATACTCCGTAATACTGATGAAACACAATTATCAACACCTATATAGATAAGGAAAAAGGAATGAAACACAAATGTCTAATTGTCATTTCTCTTTTCTCTCCTAAAATAAGCTTTCTTTATGACAATGTTATATATATGAACTTCAACGAAACTGAGGTCAAATACATGAAAACAAACAAATTAGACAAATAAAGTAAAAGGACAATAGTAAAGAAAATTTATATCAAACAAGAATATTATACCCTTTAGTTGAAAATGAAGAAGCTAAGTAACAGTTATAAGGAGACAAACAGTGAAAGCCTTGCCGTCTCAGCCAGACAAGATCTGAGATAGTATTTATTTAGAAGTAATGCATGCAGTTCTCTTTCAAATAAACCTCATCAAAGTGAGAAACTTCAAAAACAAAAAATGAGTAAAATACACATTTTGGTTGTACCTTATCCAGCACAAGGCCATGTAATTCCTTTTATGGAGCTTTCACATGAATTGATCAAACATGGTATCAAAGTTACATTTGTTAACACAGATTTCACTCACAACCAAATCATGAATGCTGTGGGAAAAAAACATGCAGTAGTGGGGAATAATGATATTCAATTGGTCTCAATTCCTGATGGACTTGAAGATGGGGAGGACAGAAACGATCTTGGAAAACTGACCGAAGCAATACCTGAGGTTATGCCAAAGAGGTTGGAAATGCTCATTGAAGAGATTAACAAATTTGACAATGATAAAATATCGTGTATAGTGGCAGATGGGAATATGGGGTGGGCACTTGAAGTTGCAAAAAAGATGGGAATTCGACCAGTTTTGTTCTGGCCTGCATCAGCTTCTCTCTTGATCTTGCTATTTAGCATCCAAAAGCTGATGGATGATGGAATCGTCAATAGCGATGGTGAGAACGTAACATCCATTAAACTTGGTACATCCTGTAATTTGTTTTGGCTATTTTATTTCTTTGCCAATTCCTTTTTCAAATTGGTCACTGTAAAAAAAATATTTAATTTTAGTCCTTGCATTTACATATCGTTTTGGTTTTGATCTTTGGATTTACAAAACGTTTTGGGTTTGGTTCCTCCTGTTAGACGTAGATAGAAAATGCCGAAAATATAATGTATTACTCCCACCGGTCCTTATCACAAGAGGGAGCTTGTAATAAGGACCGGAGAGAATACATTCTATGACCAATTAAGAATGATATTCTTAAGGGTAAAAAAACAACATCTATTACATAAAACAACCAATTTAAAAACCACAATAGTAGATGAACCAAAATCTATGAAATGTAATAACAAAGGACCAAAACTTATCAAATTTAATAACATAAGGACCAAAACAAACTATACCAACATAATTTTGGGACCAAAATTTAACAAGAGAGCCAGAACCAAAACGTTTTGTAAATATAGGAACCAAAACCATTTTTTTTTTTTAATAGGAACCAATTTCAAAGTAGTCAACTTATACAAGTGCCATTTTGATATTTAAGTCATTAGATAGAAAGTGTCTCTTAGCTTTATATAAATAAATAAAAAATACAAATTTTTAATTTTTTCTCTTGAGAATATTAAAAATTATTTTCTACTAATATTTTTCAATTACATATAGCCTCTATCAAATGCTCTTAAAAATTAAAACACTTGTTAACACTTTTCAATATCAAAACTAATGGAACATCTGCGTAGAAAAACAAATTTTATTAGAATTAGAAAAACAATGCAGAAAACAAAGATTATCTTAAATCATTACTTAAATTTTGTCCTCAAGTGGAAACAAATAAAGAACATTTCTTTATCAATCTTAAATATAAGAAAAAATTTATTAGTGATCTAAAATATAAGTGCATGTTAACTAACTTTTTCTTTTTCTCATAACAATCATTTGTAAAATATCAACGAGAGAATGGAAGATATGAGATCTCTAAGGATTTTCCCAAAATACTATTAATACATATAAGCTCATACGAGTTACAATAATAATTAATTTCATGATTAGAGAAGTTTAAAAATAAAGAAGTTTTTGAGGAGAAGTTTGAATAAAATGCTAGAAAAGAGTCGAAATAAAAATAAAAATATGTATATTATAAGTACTAGTAATTTTACCCGTGCATCACGCGGGTTTAAATTTTTTTTTTAAATAAAAAAATTTGATTATAGATTTTGAAAATATGTCTTTTTAAATAATAAGTTAATATGAACTTTTTATAAAAATTATTTAGAAACATCAACCTTTGAATCTAGTTTCAGCTACCAACTTTTTCATTAATAAAAATTAACTAATAATGTATCAACGAACTATGCGATTTCTAATTTTAATTAACAACATAATTTCTTATATTAAAAAAAATCCAACTCATTTTGATTTTTGTTTTATTTAATCTATCATTCCAAATGCATTTTGTTATAATTCGTTTTCCAAGTCCAAATGCAACTATTTTTTTACCATATATATCATCATCATCATCATCATTATTATTATTACATCTGTCCCAAAATATAAGACATGTTTTCACACTTTTAATTAATTCGTGTTTATAAGATTCGAACTTATAAATTATTTGCTTGTATTAGAACTTCATAATTGTAAATAAGTATATTGTCTAAAGTATAAGATAACGCATCATTATTTTTCACAATTTAAATTGCAACATATTGTATAAATTTTTGGATTTTTTTAAATTTGAATTCATGACTGAGTAAATATTTGATTGTATTAAGCTAAATCATTATATCAAATTATAGTTCATCTTTAATACTTATATATCCGTTTTTTCCATTGTACCCAAAATTTATTATTCATAATGATGCTCCGTTTAAACGTTTAATACCAATTTGCCTATATTATGACTTGTTTGTATTAGAATTTCTGATATTACAACATTATATTCGTTTTTTTGTTGGTTAATTATCATATCACGGGTCGTTTAGGCATTATATATTTTTTATGTCAATATTTGATTCAAATTATTTCCTTTTGAAAATATCATTAATAACCCGTGCAAATTGTAATAATATCGAAATGCAAATTGTATGTTTGCGGCCAATTTTTATATTTATGTGCAATCCAAATTGTACTAATAAAAATTTACTAAAAATAACTTAAGATAAATATTTATTCCCGTGCGATGCACGGACAAACAAATTTGGAGGGAAAAGCAAAGATGAAGGAGGAAAAATGAAAATGACAAAAATGCCCTCAACTTCTCATATTTTATAATATGTTGAATATGTTGACTATATATAATTATAATAATCTTTTCTAACCTATGCACTAGGCTCATAGGATAAACAAAGGTTAAAATGTAAATATTCATAAGAAAATGATATGTTAGTCAATAAAAAAATGATTGTTTAAATTTTCAACACATGTTTATTATTATTTTGTTTATTCTATACACTTGGTGCATATGTTAGAAAGACCCAATTATAACTATTTGGTTGTCACTTTAAGTGTTCTTTTAGAATATAACGTTCGAATTAAGAAATGCAGTCATTGTGTCTTTTTGAATTAAATTAATGTGATGTTTACCTAATTTTCCCTTTATAATTCTCGTATAAGTATATATACTTGATTTTCCTACTTATCATCTCTCTTTTTAATTAGGTGAGGATAAAATTGTTAAAAGAGTAATTAGCGTTATATTGATTTTCTAAAAAATACTTATAAAGATCGAAACCAATTTTTTTATACTAAAAAATACTTAAAGTGGAATCGGGGAGTATATTTTTGAAAAACTCTTTTTTTTTGTTGCCCATCCGATTCCAACCCGGGTTGCGTCCCTGCCTATGGTAGGTGAATCTTCCAATATGAATTTTCTGCATCCACAAGAAATCAAAGCTGAGACCTTACTTAAGCGAAACCGAGCCGCTTACCATTCGCCCCAACCTATGTTGGTTATATTTTAAAAACACTATTAGTTAAAGTTCAAAATGAGTTTATTTTAAAAATAAATAAATAAATAAATAAAAGTGAGCTTTATGTTATTTGAGCAGAGAATAATGACATTAATAACCTTATTTTTATTGTCGGAAAAATTAAAAAAGATGACAATGAAATTTGAACTCTAGATCTCAATAATTAAATTAAGGGGCAATAATTAGTTGGGTTGCAACGCAGTATTATGAAAAATTTATTAAAAAACATTAGTACAAATACCAAAAAATAAGTTTTTATTTCGGGCTTCTAAAATTCATGGGCCCGAGACGATCGACCCTAGGTTGGGCCTATTATTAGCCATAAAAAATATGGCGAAACTATTGATAAGATAGAAGTTCTAATTTGGAGTTCAACAATAACATCAATAAGAGATCAATGATGAAGGAGGAAAATTCATGCAAAACAAGTTGGCAAAATTTGCATGAAGGAGGAGCATTGGAATATGGTGCAAATATAAAGTTTGTATTGAGAATAGAAAATTAATTAATTTACTCTTATATTTGAGACCAAGACAAATATATCATATTTTTCTTATATTAGAGAAGATATGAAGCAGTAATTAAAGTGATTCCTTTTGACTTCAAATTCTCATTCATTAATTTAATTATCTCAGGAACAGCAACAAAAGATCAGACAATTCAGTTGTCACCAATGATGCCTGCTATGAGGACAACAGAGTTCGCTTGGGCATGCGTGGGTGACTTGAAGACGACTAAAATCCTTAGTGAATGGGTTAAAAAGAACAATGAAGCAGCGCAGGTTGCAGACTGGGTTATCTGCAACTCAACTTATGACCATGAGCCTGCAGCATTTGCATTTGCTCCCGAAATTCTACCTATAGGCCCACTCCTTGCAAGCAACAAAGTTGGATATTTAGCAGGAAACTTTTGGGCAGAAGACTCATCTTCTTTAAACTGGCTTGATCAACAACAACCTCGTTCTGTAATATATGTTGCTTTTGGCAGTTTCACTATTTTTGACCACAGCCAATTGCAAGAATTGGCGCATGGGCTTGAACTATGCAATAAACCCTTTCTATGGGTTGTAAGATCAGATCTCAGCAATAATGGAAAAAATGAAGCCTTTTTAAAAGAATTTGAAGAGAGAGTGTTTCCTTGTGGGAAGGTGGTTCAATGGGCACCTCAGCAGAAAGTTCTGAGTCATCCTTCAGTTGCTTGTTTCTTGAGTCATTGTGGTTGGAATTCTACAATGGAAGGTGCAATCAATGGAGTTCCCTTTCTGTGCTGGCCATATTTTGCTGATCAGTTCATTAATGAGACCTACATTTGTGATATTTGGAAAGTAGGATTGAAACTTGATCGAAATGGTGGGCTCATCACTGGAGAAGAAATAACATATAAGATCAACCAACTGCTCCATGATGAGAACATTCAAATAAGGGCCTCCAAGTTAAAGGAATTAGCCATTAACAATGTCAAAGAAGGTGGCAGCTCAAACAAGAATTTCAAAAATTTTATTGATTGGTTAAAAGCATATGCTTAAATTTTATTTGTTGTTTTTGGGTTTCCCGAATACTTCAAGGGCAGATATCAAAACTTCAAGAGTGCTTATGCATATTTAATCAATGTTATAGTGTAAAACAACATGGTGATAAGATAAACTTTGTTCATCCCATGAAATGGAAGCATCTTTATAATTTTTCTGAGTCAAACAATGTATGAAACTATCCTTTTTTTTAATGCAGTGGAGGGGAGAAAATGCTTTTCTAAGCACTAATGCGTTTGCCTTTTATTGCTTTAAGCTCCTTAATGGATTCCTGATTCTTACTTGAAACTATCTAAACTTTTCATTCTATTTTATTTTTTGCTAATTAAAATGAAATTACTTCAGATTGTTGAAACAAATTCTTGTTAGTAGTAGTGGCGGATCGATCTTATATGAAGCATGCCATAGTTAGGGATGACAATTTAATACTGTCAATTGAGATTCCCGTGGGGACTGTCTCATTTAATATCTTGTTGTCGGGAATTTTTTCCCCATAAAGATTGGGATGGCGGAGATATTCTCCCCGACATGATTTTGGATCGGGGAATGAGATTAGTCCCCCGGAACTTGTGAGGTCCCCAACTTCCGTGACTACACATATACCCTTAAATATTCATATTTATATAGATTTAATGTTAATTTTTTATGTCATTTCCGATTCATATAATAATAATAATAATAAAAAATAGAGTCTTCAAATTATGTTCTTCACTTTTTTTTCAGGCCTTTACTTACGGTTATCGCATTTCGCGCTATCACTCACGTTGCTACTCTCGCACTCTCCCTCTCCCTCTCCTTAGTCGTCATCACCTTCACCCAAGCCCTCGCCTATTTTGGTTTTATTATCGGTTTTAATATGTTTGAATTTTCTACGAGGATCCGTGGGATGAGGAGGAAAAAGGATGAGAAACCATCTTGTCCAAAGTAGAGTTCGGAAATAAGAAAAAAGAATGAAGACTCGAAGATGAGAAATGAGGGATTAGTCCCCGCCAATTCTCACCTCGTTGCCATCCCTGGTCACAGCATGAGTAGCGCGTTAGTCTAATTTCAACTCTTCTTTCCTTGGCTTCTCATGACCAAGTTCGACTTGTTTATTTCAGTGACACCATGCTACAAATCCTCACATTATCCAACTTGTACCTTCACCGCTAGGCAGCACTACTTTAATTTGTTTTTCAGGTTAGTGTGTGATAAGATTTTCCATGAATTTATGCAGACCAGAAACAAAAAATTTCTAAAAAAAAAACAGTTAATAAGAAACGGAGGAAATATTTATTATATAAAATTTTGTACAACCAATAATTAATTTGAGTGAAGTACCATGTTGAACCCTATTTTTTTAGATGGGACACTTTAGTCCCTCAAAATGTGGAATTTCACTTTTGGTCCTTGAAATTTTTTTTATAGAACACTTAAGTCCCTTAGTCCATTCCATCAAATGTCTCAACTGCGGACTTAAGTGTTCAATAAAAAAATATTGAGGGACTAAAAGTAAATTTTCACATTTTTAGCTAGGGACTAAAATGCATGTCTTATCCAAAAAACGACTACAGTGATTCTTCACCCGATTAATTTTGATTAAAGTAAATTAGATATTTCCTCCAGGCTCGAATTATAAGCAACAAAAAACATACTTATCTTTGGTTTAAAATATAAGCAAAATTAACTAACTTTATTAAATTTTGTTACATTCTCAATGTCACTTTCTTAAAACATCTCTAAAAAATTGTATCTTATTTAATTTTTGTTTTGTTCCCAACTTTCTTAAAATAACTCTATTTTTTATAATTTTAAAAAAATTAAATACAATCAACTAACCCCTTAATAAGAGTAAAAATAGTTAGATTTAATTTGCTTATAATTCGAGCCACTTATGGCTCCCCTACGAGATATCCGTCGTTGATTAGAGGCTAGGCCAACTAACAACTCTCCGAGCATATATTTATAATACTAATAGGTTGACTTTCCTGAATTGAACCAAACTAACAGTTCATTCTAATTGCCACTTGTTAAAATCTTTGTAATTATTGTACATATGGCATCATATCATGTAATTAGAGCAAGTATACGCTAGATTGATTAATGGAGAATGATTTGTTTTGAACTTTGTGATTATGACATAATGCCTACATAAGGCTTTGTTTGGTTTCAATGATTTTGTGAAAGAGAATTTGAGAAAAGAAAATAGAAAGAAAATATGGATTTTTTTTTGTTTGTTGAGGGGAAAAAATGAGAGAAGAGAGAAAAATGGGTAGGATCTATTAAAAAAGAATTTCTCACCTTAAATGAAGAGATTTCGGAAAGAAAAAAGAAACAAGTAATATGTGAAACAAAAAAAAAAAACTGAATTGGAGAATAATATTACTAATTTACCCCGTGTTAACTGGAAGTTGAAATCGACAAAAGGGCAATAATGTCGGATGTATAAGTGACATCGACGGAAGTGTACTTAAACATTTTTGTTTAAAAGTGACTTCGAAGGAAGTGAACGTACAACCCGACAATGGGTAGATTTCGACAAAAGGGTGTGTGTCGACAACATAAGTGATGTCGAAGGAGGTGTACTTAAGTCTCATGACTTAAAAGTGACTTCGAAGGACGTGTACGTGTGTCGACAGAAGGAAGAGGCGGAAACAAGAGGTCTATGTCGATGGAATGTTGGCGCAAGAAAAGAGGAAGTCAGAGACATCATGTCAACGTTGGGAACGGAAGAGTAATTATGAAGGCATTTAATGCTCCTTGTGGCTATAAAACCCCCATTTTTGAAAATGGAAAAGCCACGAGATAACATGGAAAAATACAAGGAATGCCTTCATGAATTCTGGAAAGAAGAAAAAAGATTCAAATTCCACACAAGCATGAGTTCATGAAAGATCAAACATGTGGGATTATGGTGTTCGGGTGTTGAAAAGGAAATGAGGGAATCTTCACCCCGAATACCTCCTATATCCTCATGAATAGTGAAAGACCAAACATGCGGGATTACATAGAACCCATTTCTGATGCATCAGATCGATGCAAGTAACTCCGAATTGGAGGAAGCATTGAACTCGATACATAAGACTTGGCGGAACCTTTGTAACCCCATAGGCCAAGGTTTGTGCCCTGCTAGGGTCGACTACGGTCGTCTTTCCTATTAAAGAGGTAAAGGAAAAAAAGACCTCTGACGGCATTCTACTAGAAGTGTCGGAGGCATGTCTTTTGATTGAATGGTGGTGAAACAGCAATTAGTCAAAATACATGTCACCGATATCAATCGAATGCGTCTGAGGCCGACAGCAGGCGGAAATCTATCCCGACAAAAGGCCTGTTTGTCGAAAGGAACTTAATGTCGGTTGGCATCTCAGAACCAAGAGGCAGGAGCACAACAACGTCAATGCTTCGAGCAACAAAGAGACTTAGACAAAAGTCAAATGGTTGTAGTCGAAGAAGAGTGCTGGTCGAAGGGGTCTCAGCAAAGATGTCACCACGGAGTCCGACAGAAGTATCCACTAAGCCCAAACCATGACGTGGGCAGTTACATCGTGGGGGATAGCGTATTGGGTAGTTTTTAGATCGTGGGTTCTGCAGTTATGCAGAACGTGCGAAGTTGCTTTGTAATTAGTTTCCGGATTCCTATACCTATAAATAGGAAGTCCTTAGGTTGTAATCGGGGTCGGTTGCTAGGTTAACACACATAGGCCAAAATCCTAGACGTCTCACCAGAGCAGACAAACGGAGAAACGCCATTGTAAAGAACCTCAGCCTTCCACCCCTTTTTAAATTTCAATGCAATATTTACTCTTCCATGCACTTTTTGATTATCTGCAATTTACTTTACTGCAAATTTTAATCGCTTTCATTTCGATTCCAAGTCATTTACCTTACTGCAAATTTTAATCGCTTTCATTTCGATTCCAAGTCATTTACTTTACTGCACATTTTAATCTCGCCGCATCGTGTTCTTGGTGTCGGTTTCTATTTTCAGTCGCATTTTTAACGCTTTCCAACCCCAAACATCAAAAACACCAAAAAATACGGTCAAGTTCCTTTGCAAGATTACCACATAAACTGTCGTTACCCACACCCTTTCCATCACCGTCAGTTCGGCAGGCGTCGGACGAAAAACCCACAAACAAATTGGCACGCCCAGTGGGACAGGTTCAGAGTAACTTGTATTTATTTGTATGTGTTTGAGAAGTGGCATAACTTTGCCATCTTCATCTTCAATGGTTGTTACAAGTCAAAGTGGTCAACAGACCACTGTCATTTCAGAAATTATTACACCTACCGTTTCGACAAGTGCTCCTCAAATGACCGGAGGAAGCGGTTCCGCCGTGGAATCAACTGTCGTAACTGCAATTCAATGGCCAAATAATGGCCCGAATGGAGGTAGCCTCACCAGTGGTTTTACTTTTGGTAGTAATCCGAATAGTGGAGGACAAGTTCCTCCTTATGGTTTGCCACCTGGTTTCGTTCCAGGGTCGACTTTAACGTGGCCTTTGAGTAGTTCGATTAGCAGTACTAATACGACTACGAGGGCCACTAACATGGCCTTTATGCGTTCCGCCACGAATATGGCTGGCACAAGTAACGGTTCGAGATACATGCCTATCAATCCTGTCACACATATCCGTCAATAGATTGAAGAGGCCAACGTTCAATTGGTTGACCAATTGACAGCTCAATTAAGTTCAGTGATCAACCCAGCGATGTTGGTGACAAATGAGACTTGTGGGAAAATTGCTCAATACATGAAAAGATTAAACCAAGTCTTAGGAGTCGATGATAATGAACACAACGAGTCCGTCAATACTCCACCTGCAGACAGAAATTTACAAAGGCCAATCTTGGTACAAGGCTACCTTGATGGTCAAGATACACGATACACTGCTCGAGTGTCGTCACCACAGCAGGACAGTAGAGTTGCGACTTCATGGGATCATGTTCGTACTAACCCAACTTTTAGTGCAGGTAATGTGATGCAGGAAAACCCTCAAGTGGTATTCCACCTTGGTGTCGAGGCACCACAACATGTTCAAAATCCAGCGCAAGTTGCATTCATGCAAAGAGGAGAAGATCTTCAAGCAGCGCTAACAAGGCAAAATTTGGCTAGACATTTACTCCGACAAGGAAGAGAAACACGGGTCGATCCAGATGATGTAAACCGTATAGTTGAACAAGCGTTGAGTCGGATCGGGTTCAATGTCGGCATGGCTAACCAGCCAGGCTTTAATTCACCCTTTCCGGAATGGGTACAACTAGCAGAAATCCCGAGGGGGATAAAGGTGCCGAAGTTGTCAAAGTTTGCCGGAGAAGCAGGCGAATATACTGTCGAACATATCACTCGTTACATCATTGAATTGGGTGATTTGGCCGCTGATGAGGCAATCAAAATGCGGCTATTCCCTAGTTCTTTAACAAGAAATGCTTTTTCATGGTTCTCAACATTACGATCCAATTCTATCCATGCTTGGACCCAGTTGGAAAGATCTTTCCACGAACAATTCTATAGAGGCGAATTGAGAGTTGCCTTGACGGACATGTTAAGTGTGAAAAGGTTTGCTGGGGAGCCCATCGACGATTATTTATCGCGTTTCAGACAAATGAGGAGTAGATGTTTTACTCCGATTCCTGAACCGGAAGTAGTTAAGATGGCTGTAACCGGTCTAGAATATCATATTCGAAAGAAGTTGGTTACCCAACATCTGTTGGACTTAGCTCAATTAGCCGCTTGAGTGCGGCAGATTGAGAATCTAAGAAATGAAAAAAATGAAAGGAAGAGATCCCAAAGTTCCCAAAAGAGAACGGATTCACTATGTCGATTCTCAGCCTTCTGACGGGGAGGCATTCGACGATGGCTCAGAGGTGAACATGATAGAACTAGGAAACGAAAAACCTTACACATGTTCCGTCTTGAGACCATCCAAACCCGTTAATGAAAATTTGTATAAGAAAACATACACTTTCGACGTTTCTAAAACTGAACAAGTTTTTGATACGTTGTTAAAGGATAAACAAATTAGATTGCTGGAAGGCCATAAGCTGTTGAAAAAAGAAGAGCTGAAAGGAAGAAAGTATTGCAAATATCATAACAATTGCACTCATAATACCAATGATTGCTTTGCTTTCAGGGACTTAATTCAACAAGGGATCGACAAAGGAAAGCTGAAGTTCTTGGAAAAAGACATGAAGATTGACACTGACCCATTCTAGAAAGAAGTCAACGAGGTCGAGTCTCAAGGGGTGTTTTCTATCAGTACCCTATCACTAGCGTATGATGCAGAAGTGTTTCCGGAAGTCGGAGAGTCATTCCGACATTTTTGTAAGAGGAAGCAACTTAGAGACCTTCAAATTTGTCCAAGATGTCAAGTGGTCTACGATGGAAAAACTGCGACACAAAAGGAGAGGGAGTCCAAAAGACAGGATTTGAGAAAGAAGATAAGAGCTAGGATCCAGGAAAGGGAATACATCCGACGAGAAACGTCCCGAGAGGCCCGTCGGCCTTTATCCAGTCGAAGGATTTATGGATGACGTTCCTCAAGGCTAACTGTGCATGATTGACTCATGCAGAAGAGGCAGCAATCGGGGTCGACATCTTGATCGATCTATGAGGGTTTGACCCGGACTCAGAAAAGGAGGCTCTAGAGGATACGAAAAGCAAAGGCTGAAGAAGTTAATATCGACGAGTTACCCATGAATGATCAAGGATGCTTAGTCGCAACCATGAAGCCGAAAACGGCTAAGTGTCGACAAGGAATCAAACAAAAGCAGAAATGGGTGAAGAAGTCTGAAGGGTCCAATCGGATGAGCGAATCATATGAAGGAGACTCTGAGGACAGCTTGGACATCATCGTCAATGATCAAGACATGATAGATGCCCAAAGCAAGAAAATTAATAGCCTCTCGATTAATAATGTCGGCTTGCCTTTTGACATGTTAGGCGACCATGCCCAAGAAGAAGGAAATGAGAGTGATGGATCCGATGATTCATATTTGAGTGACGAGGTGCCAGGTCTCCCTGAATGCCTTTTTCTTTTGGATAGGCTTCATCTGGAAGTGGATATTGGACACATTGCTCAGTTCGAACTGCTGGAAGAAAGTAAGAGAGAACACTTGAGGCCTTTGCATATCAAGGCCATTGTTGACGGGAAACCTCTTAACAGGGTGTTGGTAGATGGAGGGGCAGCCATCAACGTCTTGCCATGGAATGTGTTCAAGAGAATGGGAAAAGCAGAGTCGGATTTGATACCGACAAATGTGGTTGTAGTCGGTTTTACAGGGAAAATTGCTCAATCACATGGTGTAATGATGTTGAAAGTCGAGGTGGGATCAGTCGTAAGGGATACTTTATTTGTTGTGGTTCCATCCAAGGCTAGCTATAACCTGCTGTTAGGCAGGGACTGGATTCATGCTGTGGGGGCCGTTCCTTCAACGGCCCATTAGAAGCTGGTTCTATGGAATCAGGAAAACAAGGTGGAAGTTATTGCTGCAGAAGATAGTCCATGCTATATGCAGCAGATGCACGTAGACTTCAAAGCTTACAATCCAAGCATCAAGCCGATTCGACTTGATGCCGAACATTTTCAGAAGCCCATAGTGGACAAGTGTCTAATGGAAAACTATGGGATCTCGATTTTCGAAATGGACAAGGCCGTTGAGCAGCGGCCTTCGACCAGCATTGATGGTTGATCGACAACTAGAAAGACTGTCGGCCTATGTGGCCGACAGGATGCAATGCACCATCCCGACAGGTGCATTCCAGGATTGCATTGTAGATGACAGCCCTTTGGGATTCGAAAGAGGGTGGACAGATGAAGAATCTCGATTCATCAGTGAGGATCCCAGAGATGAAGTAAATTTGGGAACGGCTGAGAAGCCGAAACCCATTTACGTGAGTTCGTTGCTAAAGGAAATATTCCGACAAAAGCTCATTGATCTCATCAGGAAGAACAAAGACTGTTTTGCTTGGGAATATGAAGATATGCCAGGACTCGACAGAGAATTAGTCGAACACAGGCTGACTTTACGGCCTGATCATAAACCAATCAAATAGGCAGTTCGACGTTTCGCACCTGATGTAGTCCTTAAGATCAAAGAAGAAATAGAAAGACTGCTGAGAGCGAAGTTTATCAGAACGGCGAGGTATGTCGAATGGATGGAAAATATAGTACCTGTTGTAAAGAAGAATGGGAAAATGCGACTTTGTGTCGATTTCAGAGACCTAAATAGTGCCACACCAAAAGACGAATATCCTATGCCGATAGCAGATATGCTGGTAGATTCAGCATCTTGTCATGAGGTAATGAGCTTATTAGATGCTTTTTCAGGATACAATCAAATTTTTATTGCTGAAGGCGATGTGTCGAAGACTGCGTTTAGATGTCCGGGTGCAATAGGAACTTTTGAATGGGTGATGATGCCGTTTGGACTCAAGAACGCGGGGGCCACATATCAAAGAGCGATGAATTTGATTTTCCACGACATGATTGGCAAGTTTTTGGAAGTGTACATTGACGACGTAGTGATCAAGTCAAAGACCCAAGAAGAGCATTTGGAAAGCCTGGAAAAGGCGTTTAACAGGATGAGGAAGCACAATCTAAAGATGAATCCAATCAAATGCACTTTTGGAGTCACTGCTGGCCAGTTTTTGGGGTTTCTTGTCCACAGAAACGACATTGAAGTCGAAAAGAACAAAGCCAAAGCGATCATAGAAGCATCTCCTCCGACCAACAAGAAAGAGGTTCAGTCGTTTCTTGGCAAGGTGAATTATTTGAGAAGATTCATATCAAACTTGTCAGGAAGAACTAGAGCCTTTGCACCTCTTGTGAAGTTAAAACAAGAAGAAGATTTTAATTGGGGACCGGAGCAACAAGCGGCGTTCAATGATTTGAAGTTATATCTGTCAACACCACCAGTAATGATGCCACCTCAGCCAGGTTTTCCTTTAAAATTGTATATATCAGCTTCTGATTACACCATAGGTAGCATGTTAGCCCAAGAAAATGAAAATGGTGTAGAGAGAGCTATATTTTATTTAAGTAGAGTGTTGAATGATGCCGAAACACGGTATAGTGTCATAGAGAAATTATGTTTAGCACTCTATTTTTCTTGTACAAAGCTTAAACATTATATGAAAAGTTTTCATGTTTTGGTTTTGTCGAAGTCTAACGTTATTAAATATATGCTATCCAAGCCAATTATGCATGGTAGGATTGGAAAATGGACATTAGCGTTAACAGAATTCTCACTTCAATATGTACCATTAAAAGCCGTCAAAGGCCAAGTGGTAGCCGACTTTTTGGCAGATCACCCATGTGTAGACATGGCTTTATCTATTGGTTTTTTCGGCTTAAGGCCTTGGACGATGTATTTTGATGGGTCGTCGCATAAAAAAGGGGCGGGAGTTGGAATCTTGCTTATATCCCCTGACGGAATTCCTACGGAATTTATGTTTAACCTCAAATACCAATGCTCAAATAATGAAGCTGAGTATGAGGCCATTTTAATTGGCCTTGAAATGTTAATTTTCTTAAAGGCTAAAATCGTGGCCATAAAAGGAGATTCTCAGTTAGTTATTAAGCAATTGGTTAACGAGTATAAATGTTTAAGTCCAAAGTTGGCCGAATATTGCAATATGGCGCAGAAGATGATGTGCCAATTTGACGATGTTTCGGTTGAACACGTATACCGGTGTCATAATTAAAAGGTCAATCATTTGGCCCAAATTTTATCTAGGTACCGTATATCGAAAAAGATCTTGAACAATGCGACTCGGATTGAAGAATTGTTATATCCCCCTCACGAGAGAGAAGTGATGGTAAATGCATTGGCATCCAGCGACGATTGGCGAAAACCCATAGCCGATTTCATGGCAAATCCGTCTTCTAATGTCGAGCGAAAATTGAAGCTGAAAGCTACCAAGTTTACGTTACTGGGAGGTGATTTGTATCATAAATCAATCGATGGTAACTTGGAGGTGTGTCTTGACAAGGAAGATGCTTTCATAGCCTTGGCAGAGGTTCATGAAGGAATATGTGGAGCGCATCAAGCCGGAGAAAAGATGAAATGGGTCCTCCGAAGACAAAGAGTTTTTTGGCCTACTTTGATATCGGATTGCATGAACTTTGCGAGATCATTTGAAGAATGCCAAAAACATGGCTACATTCAGAATGTTCCAGCAGGTGAGTTGCACTCAATTATCAAGCCTTGGCCTTTTAGAGGGTGGGCACTAGATGTTATTGGAGAAATCGTTCCACATTCTTCAAAAGGCCATTCAAGGATCTTGGTAGGTGTTGATTACTTTACCAAATGGGTAGAGGCGATACCTTTGGTAAAGGTTGAACAAGAACAAGTAATTGATTTTATTGAAGATCATATTGTCTGTCGATTTGGGATTCCTGAGACTATAACCACTGATCAAGCATCTATTTTCTTGGGAAGCAAATTGAAGGGATATTTGGCATCAAGAAGAATCAAGTTATTGACTTCAACACCTTACTATGCGCAAGCCAATGGACAAGCGGAAGCAGCCAACAAGTGGATTATCAACATTATCCAGAAAGAAATTAAAGGGAAACCACAAAATTGGCATGAAGCTTTGACACCTGCATTATGGGCTATCCGAAATTCTCCAAATGAAGCAACGAGTACGACTCCTTATATGCTAACATACGGCCATGAGGCCATGTTACCAGTCGAAATAAACTTGGAATCGGTACGATTTCAAAGGTAGCTTGAAATGCTTGTGAATGATTATTGGAATTCCATGTTTGATGAATTGAACGAGGTGCATGATGAAAGACTTTTGGCGTTAGAAAATATTATGGGACAAAAGGAAAGAATTGCTAGATATTATGATGTCAGAGTTAAGTTCAAGTCGTTCTTACCGGGTGAATTAGTATGGAAAGTAATCTTGCCCATCGACAAGCGTTCTAATGAATATGGCAAGTGGTCACCAAAATGGGAAGGACCATTTCAAGTGTTAAAGGCTTTTTCGGGCAACGCATACGAATTAGTCGAAGTCGAATCGGGGAAGAAGATTAAAGCAATTAACGACAAGTATTTGAAAAGATATAAGCCAACAATGACGGAAGTAAACACGCATTGAATCAAATTGCAAATCCATATGACAGAATCAAAGTGCAGAAAACAAATAATACAACAAAGGAAAACAAAGGTTCATCCGAACAAATTATTAAAAGAACGCCATTCCCTGGCGAAAGCATCTCGACGTCGGAGCCCAGCCTTGTATTCTTGCAAATGTGTAGCCAGAGCATCCGTAATCTGCTGATAAGGAGCCACCAAGGCGACAACTTTGGCAGCCAATTCTTGTCGAGTGGTTTTGGCAGCTTCCATATACTGGGTCATCTCCAATTGATCCTTCTCCCGATGGGCCAACTCGTCTTTCAGTTCTTGAATCTTGGCTCCATTCTCTTCTAATCGCTGGAGTGTTTCATTGACCTTAGAAGAACAATCTGCGTCTTCTCGTTCCGAATCCATAACTTCGGCCTCCAATTTTTTTTGATTTGCTTTGACATCTTCATAAACTTCGATGTCTTTCAAGATCTTCGGACCTTCAGTGGTCCAATTGTTCACAAACCGTTGCAGGCTGGTCAATTTGGATTCGACATCTTCTGGAACAGGATGCTGCAAGAGTGAATTGATGGTAGAAGACAAGAGTACAACAGTTGCAGAATCGGCCAATAGCTGATCAAAGGGCTGACAACAGATGTTCTTCAAGGTTACCATCATCTGATCCACGGCCGATTCGGTATCCCTTAAAGGGGAATTCATGGCTTCTTCAACAGAACGTGCTTTAGCCATTAATTCCCGAAGAGTAGAGAAGGTAGTGGAATGGGAAACCTGAATCGAAGGAGCCATGGTGCTAGATGGAGGCTTGCAAGAAGGAATTTCGACAAAAGGAACGGCGGTAGAACTAGATGTGCAAGGAATTGATAAACTGCCGTCAAAACCTTCAAGTTGGACTGAGTTGTTGGGGACCTGGGAAAAGAAGAAAAGAAATTGGGTAAGGTCACTTTAATGCTGCATAAAGGGCGAATAGGTAAATTCGTAAGTACCTCAAACGAAGGGCCGCATGCATTAGTGGTCTCAGGTCCCACGACAGCAACAGGGGAGTCCACAACTTGAGTGTCAATAGGATCAAGAGGCTGGGTGTCGACAACATCTTGGTTAGAGTCTTGAACGACAACCTCAAATGCGGCCGATGACGAAGTATCATCAAGACATCTCTACATGGAAGCCTCAATAGTGTTCAGCCTGTCGACTTGTTCTTGAGAAACTTCAGCAGGAGGGTCATCAGAAGACAAGTCATCCATAATCACTTGCCGACGAACAAGACGCCTTTGTAAATGAAAGCTGGTGTCTTCGACGATATCTTCTTCGTTATATGGGTTAAGTGCTGGAGTCAAAAGGAATTCACCGGCATGAGGGTCATGATGAGAAACATCGACAAACAGATTAGCCGCATTACCATGTGTTCTTTGAGTAGTAGCATGAGGAGATGGTTCCCTGATGACGATTCCCTTGGCTTTTGGACGAGAATGTTGTTGAATTTTGGCCGAAGGATTCGAAGAAGGATGAACAGGAGGAGCCAACGAGGCAGTAGATACTTGAAGTTTCTTTGAAAGAGGATGCACTAAAGAACTATCAGTCCTTTCAGGATCAACTTGAGGTTTACTCGATGGATGTTCCGTTCGCCCCTTGTGTTGTTTTTTGGCTTCGACGAAATCATCAATGGCATTGGAGTGGCGCCACTTTTTAGATTTCTTTGGTGATGAAGGGTCACCACCTTTCTTTTTCGACGCATTGGCCTTAATTGCCACAGAATAGTCAATGAGGTTCGGCTTGGCCACTGCAAAGAAAACGACAAATTAGAAGGCAGAAAGGAAAATAAGTCTAAAATACGAGAAGTATTCATACCAGATTTGTCGGATGCCACATCTGTCGGAGTCCTAGCACTCATCCTTTCCACAATAGTATCATAATCCACGTGGTACGTGTCGAAGTAAGATTCCCACAAACGCACAAAATTTGGACTAGCCAAGAAACAAGGAGTGAAGCCGACAAGATTGAAACGACTGGTGGAGGCAAGGTTCTTGGACATGAACCTATTCAACACCATTTTCCAAGAAGATTTATATTCCATCAATTGGCCATGGTGGAATTCATGTGATACTGATGAAAGCATAGGTGCAGGAAACCCTTGACAAAGGCCAAACTGCCTCGACACACAGTTGGGATAATGCAAGAAGACTTCTTTTTCTTCGTAGGCAGATGAGTCGGGCAAACCACCGAACAAAATCCTTTGACTCAAATAATGTCCCCAAAGGACATCATTCAATTGCCTCTCTTCAACATTGGAACCAGGAAAAGGAAGACGGAACCATTCAGGTCCTAGAGCCCTATCATCAAAAGGGGGAAAATCAATGTCTTCCGACGACATGGAGATGTTGGCAAAAATTTTCGTAAAATGAAGAAAGCTGTTGGTGCGAGATAAAAGTGCAGGAACATCATAGTTCGCCATCAAGCAACCATAGTTGAACCGGAAACGACAAACACTATCATGGGTGAAAACTAAATGATGTTTCAGAATGGCATTCAGCCATAAATGCAGAAGCCAAGTGGGGCCTCTGACATTAGCCACCAGTTGTTCGTTGAGTCTAACAGTGTCGGAGACATGGCTTATCATTGAATACAACTTCGCCAAAAGGAGTTGACTGAAGGCCACTTTTCTTTCTTCATGCAAAATTGTGGCCAAGGGCACCAAGGATTTGTTGATCTGTCGGGATTTGGTGCAAAAGACGAAAGCACTGAGGCAAACCGTCAAAAACTCAACATGCTCTTTGTCACTAACTGTCGGATTGTCCTTATAAACATCCCATCGTGCCTCAACATAGTTGGTAAAGGTGTAGGACCCACCACTGATAGGCACAACGTCATTAGGTTTGCTCACCAAAGTCAAGAGTTCTCCGTCAGGACGAAGACTAGTCAAAGCGGCAACGTCGAAAAGTGTTGGAGTCATCATGCCGTAACGGAAATGGAAGCAGTTGGTTCGGCGACACCAGAAATAACATGCAGCGCCGAAAAGTCCATCGTCGTAGCGCAAACCGGAAGTTGTCAGGATAAGAAGGTCTTCAAAACCGGCCCTCCTCCACGATTTGTTCTTGTGAGGCCGTAACCTTTCAAGCCACTCCAAAAATCTAGGAATGGCTTTACATTTCGTAAAACCCTACGAGAATATTCTTTGTCGAAGTGACAAGTGTATATGGGGTTAAGAGTGGTTACAGGACGAATCTCGTTAGGATTGGAAAGGGGAAAGTTGGCACTCATAACAGGGTTTTGAGCCTCCGATGGAGTCATTAAGGGGCCCAAGAAAGCAGGATAAGGATTGACGGGTTCACCATCAGCAGGAATGAAAGAAGTCACGGGAATGATCAAACTACGCTCATGGTACTGAACATTCAAATCGATTTCAGGATCAAGAACTCCTTGGAGCGCCATGTTTAAAAATGGGTTTTGATAAGAAAAAAGGGGTTTAGGTCAAAGAATAGAAAGATGCAGTGGCAAGCAAGAAAAGATAAAAGGGGGATAATGATAAGCGATCAAGTTTAAATAAGAAGTGAAAAGACGTGTAAGACCAACGGAATGGTCCAATAAGAAGCGTCAGTTTGAGAAGATAAACTCACCGTTCCAGAATCCTAATGATGAAAGGACAGTTCGAAAAGATACAACTTTTGGCATCCTCCGAAAAGACGCGTCGAATACCAAAACTTGGGGGGCCTCTGTTAACTGGAAGTTTAAATCGACAAAAGGGCAAGAATGTCGGATGTATAAGTGACATCGACGGAAGTGTACTTAAACCTTTTTGTTTAAAAGTGACTTCGAAGGAAGTGAACGTACAACCCGACAATGGGTAGATTTCGACAAAAGGGTGTGTGTCGACAACATAAGTGATGTAGAAGGAGGTGTACTTAAGTCTCATGACTTAAAAGTGACTTCGAAGGACGTGTACGTGTGTCGACAGAAGGAAGAGGCGGAAACAAGAGGTCTGTGTCGATGGAATGTTGGCGCAAGAAAAGAGGAAGTCAGAGCCATCATGTCAACGTTGGGAACCGAAGAGTAATTATGAAGGCATTTAATGCTGCTTGTGGCTATAAAACCCCCATTTTTGAAACTGGAAAAGCCACGAGATAACATGGAAAAATACAAGGAATGCCTTTCGTGAATTCTGGAAAGAAGAAAAAAGATTCAAATTCCACAGAAGCATGAGTTCATGAAAGATCAAACATGTGGGATTAAGGTGTTCGGGTGTTGAAAACGAAATGAGGGAATCTTTACCCCGAATACCTCCTTTATCCTCATGAATAGTGAAAGACCAAACAAGCGGGATTACATAGAACCCATTTCTGATGCATCAGATCGATGCAAGTAACTCCGAATTGGAGGAAGCATTGAACTCGATACATAAGACTTGGCGGAACCTTTGTAACCCCATAGGCCAAGGTTTGTGCCCTGCTAGGGTCGACTACGACCGTCTTTCCTATTAAAGAGGTAAAGGAAAAAAGACCTCTGACGGAATTCTACTAGAAGTGTCGGAGGCATGTCTTTTGATTGAATGCTGGTGAAACAGTAATTAGTCAAAATACATGTCACCGATATCAATCGAATGCGTCTGAGGCCGACAGCAGGCCGGAAATCTATTCCGACAGAAGGCCTGTTTGTTGAAAGGAACTTAATGTCGGTTGGCATCTCAGAGCCAAGAGGCAGGAGCACAACAACGTCAATGCTTCGAGCAACAAAGAGACTTAGACAAGAGTCAAATGGTTGCAGTCGAAGAAGAGTGCTGGTCGAAGGGGTCTCAGCAAAGATGTCACCACGGAGTCCGACAGAAGTATCCACTAAGCCCAAACCACGAAGTGGGCAGTTACATCATGGGGGATAGCGTAGTGGGTAGTTTTTAGATCGTGGGTTCTGGAGTTATGCAGAACGTGCGAAGTTGCTTTGTAATTAGTTTCCGGATTCCTATACCTATAAATAGGAAGTCCTTAGGTTGTAATCGGGGTCGGTTGCTAGGTTAACACACATAGGCCAAAATCCTAGACATCTCACCAGAGTAGACAAACGGAGAAACGCCATTGTAAAGAACCCCAGTCTTCCACCCCTTTTTAAATTTCAATGCAATCTTTACTCTTCCATGCACTTTTTGATTATCTGCAATTTACTTTACTGCAAATTTTAATCGCTTTCATTTCGATTCCAAGTCATTTACCTTACTGCAAATTTTAATCGCTTTCATTTCGATTCCATGTCATTTACTTTACTGCACATTTTAATCTCGCCGCATCGTGTTCTTGTAGTCGGTTTCTATTTTCAGTCGCATTTTTAACGCTTTCCAACCCCAAACATCAAAAACACCAAAATAATACAGTCAAGTTCCTTTGCAAGATTACCACATAACCTGTCGTTACCCACACCCCTTCCATCACCATCAGTTCGGCAGGCGACGGACGAAAAACCCACAAACACCCCGTGACAGCCATAAAAATGAAAGTTGAACCGTATGGAGAAAAGCACCAAAAGGGAGTAGTTTGACCCACTATTTACATAAATAGTGCAAGACTCACCATAATTACCAAAGTAGTATAGTCGTATTCATGATATACGACTTCTTTGCAAAGATAAATAAATAAGGTGTGGCCAATACTATACATAAAAACTTAGGCACATCCAATAGAAAATTAAGACTAAAACAACATGAGCAATTTTCAAAGAGATGAAAGCAAGTTTTGATAAAAATTTACAAAATAGAAAATTAAGACTAATACACAGATTAAATATACTGGATAATGTAAAAGAAATAATAGCTGAAAAATATATGAATATTATAAAACAAGAACGAGTAAAAATACAACTAGAAAACACGATGTTACAAGAAAGAGCATTAAGTGATCATTTTAAAGAAATTAGGAGACAACAAAGATATGAAGAAGCTACAATCATGAATGATTCAGATTTTACAGATTAAGAATAATTATGAATCTTACAAATACAACTGAAACATTAGCACGAAAAATTGAAGATATTACTAAAGAATTAAGAGATATCAAAATAAGTGTCTCTGAAAGTGAATTAAAATATTTAGAAGGAATAAGAAACATACATTCAAAAATAGAAAAAATAAATAATCTGCTAGCTCAGATATTAGAAAACACTTCTCAAAATCAAAAAACAAAGTTAGATGATACATTAGATAATTTGATAAAATATTTTAAAGAAAAACTTCATGAAGAACTAAAAAATGTATTAATACAATTAAAGGAAAGTGAACTGTAACACCCTATGAAATAATTACCCTTAATTACCCCAAAATTAGGATTTAAAATTTCTTTTAAGATGGATATGATATTTGCCAAAATAATATTTCCTTGCATTAATAACAAAAACATCAGAGTTAATAAAGCGGAAGACTTAAAGGCATCAAATTCATAAAGTATAAGTTTGGGTACATTCAGTTTGGTCATTCAAAATACAATCAGTGTTTTAGCTCGGCCCAACTGGCCGAGACCCAATACAAAACAATGTTCTAGCTCGGCCCAATTGGCCGAGACCCATCCACCTATCTGACTCTAAATAACTTACTCTCCCTGTGAGGGAGAGTGATCCTGCTCGGCCGGGGACTGCGTCTGCTCGGGCTCAGTACCTGAAAAATGGTAAGGAGGTGAGCATTACACAGAACTTAAATAAACAGTTTCTAGAATGACATACCGAACTACCAAGCCAAACACAAGTAGTCAAATAGCAAATAAATCACAAGTAATCAAACCCATATATCTCATGCATATATCAACATTTAGCTCGGTTCGCATACCCACATCCTCGTCTAGCTCGGCTCACATCATAAACCAGTTAACTCATTGCTAGCTATACCTCGGTTTATCATATCCTCTCATGTCTCGGATTACCATCTCTATCTCGGGTTCACTACTCAATATTTCACTTTCACATAATTTACAATCTTTTACTCTTCTCGGATGCATACACCCAGTGCATGTCTTACACCATTTAAGTCGGATATTGGAGTGTCCATAACTGCGAGTACCACAATACTCGGCTTACAGCTGCGAGCACCACAATGCTTGGCTTACGCGATCAATGCACGCACCCAGTACGCGTCTGCTATGACCAGGAACACTACCGCCGATCATTCTATGGAGTAAGGAGTGTCCATAACTGCGAGTACCACAATACTCGACTTACACCTGCGAGCACCACAATGCTCGGCTTACGCGATCAATGCACGCACCCAGTATGCATCTGCTATGACCAGGAACTCATCCCACCGATTCCGTTCTCAGAACCTTGTGAGTCATAACTGCGAGCACCACAATGCTCGACTTACAGCTGCGAGCACCACAATGCTCGGCTTACGCGATCAATGCACGCACCCAGTACGTGTCTGCTATGACCCGACCACACAACCATTTCTCTTTAATTCCCCTTATCTTATTAACCATTACTTTTAGTTCGGCCCACCTCAGTTCACCTCTTTCATTTATTCCTCTTTGCACTAATCTCATTATTTACTTAGCTCGGCCTATCTCGGCTCAACCCTTTACCCATTTCCGATTTCCCTTATCCCTATTATCTATCTCATCTACCTATCTCATTATATAACTTATTAGTTCGTCTTTTCGATCCACCCGGGTTACCATTCTTCTCATTCTCCATTCTCACCCTCTCTCGGCTCGGCCACAGATACAAATACCAAATATCAAAGCATCATAAACACTTATACCTCAACAACCACATGAACAAAACATTTAGTCAATCCATCATATAAAATGCAGCATATGAAATATATCATGTAATCAAAAGTGATATTCCATCTTCACCTAAAAATCCATGTTTCTAATTCATTCGTTAATTCCCCTTTTTCCCTTTTTACCATTTCTCTTCTAACATTAGCCTATGTCCATTCCCTAATCTAATACCCACTCTTAGTACCCTTTATGAACACCCTAGAAACCCAAACTCAAGTAGAGGTAACACTCACTCCTTACCTCAAACCGTGTGAGATAAGAGTTGAGAGTTTGAGAATGGTTCCTTGTGGCTTGTCCTTGATCTTAGCACCCTTGAATCCTTCTTACTCCAAGCTACACACGAGCTTCACCAATCTACACACGAACTCCACGACGGTCCAGGGGCGTCCGGGACGGAAGAGAAGGCGGCGGGGAGGAGGTCTCTGGTTGGTGAAAGAGAGGAAAAATGTTCGTGAGAAGAGGAGAGGAAGAAGATATGTTGGGTTGTTGTTGCTGGACTTTGAGAGAAAAGGGAAAGAGAGACGTAGGGAAGAGAGAAGAATAAAAGTGAGAAGTGTTATGGGTTATGTGTTGGGATTTTCTTTTATTCAAATGTGGAAGATATTTGTGTGGCTCTCATTGGAAGCTTCTTGAGGAAGCTTGAATATGTGGACAGGATTCATTGGCTTCTTGAGGAAGCCATGAACAGTACATTGAAAAGGACATAAAGCAGTGATAATGACATAAAGTGGATGCTGGTACAACGTACGGATGGTACGAAACTCCAGAGCTACCAACTCAACATGAGCTGGCACGGAGGAGCTAGGACGTGTCGGCTAGGATACGTCGGCTAGGATACGTCGGCTCTATATGGAGGAATCGTAGTAGTCCGAGCTTCCATCTCGGATAATAGGGTGAGGTATGCTAAGGTCGGCTAGTCCGGACTGGACAACAGGTTCCGCGTTTGGTTTTCATCCAGCTCGGTTCATATGCACATAATCTCATCTAGCTCGGTCGAGATCGGACCGAGGTCCTATACTTACATCCTAGGTCGGCCTATGCTCATACTACCCTTCTAACCTTGTACAATTTCTAAGGCCTAATCCTATCCTTAAATAAATATTTATATACTAAAATTGTATTATTTAATATTAATTTTCAGGATGTTACATTCCTCTCCCACTTACAGGAATTTCGTCATCGAAATTTAGTCAGCATTGAGCAGTTGCGGATATGACTGCTTCACCTTCTCCTCGAGTTCCCAAGTAGCTTCCTCCACATCATTTCGATTCCATACTACCTTGACCATGGGGATTTCCTTTCCTCTGAGTCGTTTGACTTGTCTATCTTCAACTCGGACTGGTAGGACTTCGAAGGTCAGATTGTCTCTTAGTGGCAGTTCGTCCACTGCTATCACATGCGAGGGATCGTGAATGTATCTCCTAAGTTGCGAGACATGGAACACATCGTGGAGCTTAGACAAGTGCGGAGGTAGAGCAATTCGGTACGCTACTGGTCCGACCTTCTCTGATATCTGGTATGGTCCGACAAACCGAGGGGTCAACTTCTTTGATTTGATAGCTCGGATGATACCCGTTATAGGGGATACCCGAAGGAATACATGATCTCCCTCGATGAAGTTCAAGGGTTTCCTTCTCTTGTCGGCATAGCTCTTCTGTCGGTCCTGAGCGACTTTCATCTTCCCTTGTATCATTCGGATCTTCTCAGTTGTCTCATGAACAATGTCGGGACCAATCAACAAGTTTTCACCTATCTGGAACCAGCATAGCGGCGTTCGACATTTCCGACCATACAAGGCTTCGAAAGGAGCCATTCCGATACTTGAATGGAAGCTGTTGTTGTAGGTGAATTCGACCAACGGCAATAGTGTTTCCCAGCTTTCCGACTGTTCAAGCACGCATGTTCTCAGCAAGTCCTCAAGAGTCTGAATGATGCGCTCGGATTGTCCGTCAGTTTGGGGATGATAAGCAGTGCTAAACCTCAACTTTGTACCCATGGCTTCTTGCAGACTCTGCCAGAATCGAGATAAGAAACGAGGATCACGGTCCGACACTATGCTGCTCGGAACACCATGGAGTCTGACGATGTCCTTTATGTACAGTTGCGTCAGCTTCTCCAAACTGTACTTCATGCTGATCGGCAGGAAATGGGCACACTTTTTAAGTCGGTCCACCACAACCCAAATGGCTTCCTGCCCCGATCTCGTCCTTGGTAGACACGATACAAAGTCCATCGAAATGCTATCCCACTTCCATTGTGGAATCTCCAAGGATTTGAGTAATCCTCCTGGTTTCTGATGCTCGATCTTGGCTTTCTGACATGTCAAGCACCGAGACACATAATCGGCCACGTCGGTCTTCAACTTCGGCCACCAAAATAACCTCTTCAAATCTTGGTACATCTTTGTGGCACCTGGGTGAAGACTCATCTTCGTCTTGTGGGCTTCTTCCATCAACTCTCTTCGGACTTCAAAGTCCATGGGGATGCAAACTCTGCCTCGAAATCGTACGAGACCATCAAGTCCCTTAGTGAAGTTGGGTTCATCCTTGTCACTTGCTCTTTCGAGTAGTTTCTGGAGTTCTAGGTCGGCAGCCTGCCTTTCCTTGATGAAACCCACAAAATCATTGGTTACTTGCAGCATTTCCAGGACAACACTGTTTTCCTTCTTCTGTATGCCGAGGTTAAGGCCACTGAACTCCTGCATCAACTGCATCTCTCGGACCATCATATTGCTCAGATGAAGACTTTTCCTGCTCAATGCGTTGGCCACAACGTTGGCCTTTTCGGGATGATAGTGCAAGTTGAAATCATAGTCCTTCAAGAATTCTACCCATCTGCGTTGCCTCATGTTCAGCTCCTTCTGGTCGAACAGGTAGCCGAGACTCTTGTGGTCACTGAACACTTCAAATTTAGTGCCATACAGGTAGTGCCTCCAAATCTTAAGGGCAAACACCACGACTGCTAATTCAAGGTCATGGGTGGGGTAATTCTGTTCGTGTTGCCGAAGTTGCCGGGAGGCGTAAGCCACCACCTTTCCCTGCTGCATCAACACACAGCCGAGATCCTGCTTCGAGGCGTCGCAAAATACGTCAAAGGCTTTGGTCGGATCGGGTAAAATCAACACGGGCGAGCTCGTCAACCTTTTCTTTAGCTCTTGAAAGCTCTGCTCGCACACTTCAGACCACTGGTAGGATGCATCCTTTCTGGTTAACGAGGTCAACGGTAGAGCTAGTTTAGAGAATCCTTCAATGAATCTCCTATAGTATCCAGCAAGACCGAGGAAACTCCTAATCTCCGTCACCGAGTTCGGTCTCTCCCACTTAAGCACCGCTTCCACCTTGGAGGGATCAACTGCTACACCTTGCTCGGATATCACATGTCCAAGGAAATGAACCTCATTGAGCCAAAAAATGCACTTAGAGAGTTTAGCGTAGAGATTCTTATCCTTCAAAACCTGCAACACCATCCTCAAATGCTGCTCGTGTTCACTCGGACTTCGGGAGTAGACGAGGATATCGTCAATGAAGACTATCACAAACGAGTCCAGGTAGGGTCGAAAAATCCTATTCATGTAGTCCATAAAGATAGCAGGGGTGTTGGTAAGTCCGAAGGGCATAACCACGTACTTAAAATGCCCACACCTTGTTCGGAAAGCTGTCTTCAGAATGTCTTCTTCTCGGACTCGGATCTGGTGATATCCAGATCGAAGGTCTATCTTTGAGAACACTGACGCTCCCTTGAGTTGGTCCAATAAATCGTCAATCCGAGGGAGGGGATATTTGTTCTTCACTGTTACCGCGTTGAGCTTCCGATAATCAGTGCACATTCTGAGGCTACCATCTTTCTTTTTAACAAATAGAATCGGAGCTCCCCAAGGTGAGACGCTTGGTCGGATTAGCTTTCTGGCCAAAAGTTCTTCCAGCTGTTTCTTAAGCTCTTCTAGCTCGGGAGGTGCCATTCTGTACGGAGCGATTGAGATCGGGCCAGTTCCTGGAAGAAGGTCTATACTGAACTCTACTTCTCTGCTCGGCGGTAAGCCAGGCATTTCATCGGAGAAAACCTCTGGAAATTCTCCGACTACAGGAGTTTGGTCTAAGGTCGGTTCCTCTGTTATCTCTAACTTCGCTACAGAAGGGCCACTAAAGATTACGGCCTTTTCTCGGCAATTGAGAAGGACATGGTGCTGAGACATCCAGTCCATGCCAAGGATGATATCTAGCTTGGTTAAGGGTAGACAAATCAAATTGACTTTAAATTCTCTACCTAATACTTGGATAGGACACTCTAGGCACATTTTAGAAGTGATTACAGAAGAATTGGTTGGGGTAGAAATAGATAGTTTGTACGACATTTCTACTGGGGATAGTTTTAGTCTATTCATACAGTCAAGGGAAATGAAAGAATGTGTGGCTCTGCAGTCAAATAGCACGGCACATGGAATACTGTTTACTCGACAAGTACCTCGGATCAGTTCGTCAGCATCAGTCACTTCTTCACCATCCATAGTGTAAACTTTGCCCCTCTGCATAGGTCGGTTAACACCAGTCTGATGAGCCTTGGTCACATTGACCTCTTCCTTCACAATATTCTCGGTACACCAAGCTACAAAATGACCAGGCTTGCCACATCGGAAACAGGATCCTCTCGCTTTGCTCGGATCCAGATTCCAGCATTCTCCCCTGTGCTGTCTTCCACAATGTTGGAAGATCGGATACGGGCCAGGAACAACCACCATCTGACCACCGCTCCTCGGAGCTGTTGACATTCTGGAGTTCGGATTCACATAGGGAGCAGATCTCTGGACAGCTCCCTTTCCTCTGATCGGACCCACTCCTTTTTGTGCCGACCTGCTCCTCTTTCCATCAGCTTTCCTTTTGAGCCCCTTCTCATAAGTGCTAGCCATGTTTATCAATTGCGAGAGATTGGCCACGTTCTGATATTCGAATGCGAGCGGAATATCGTCACGGAGACCAGACTCAAACTTGATGCACTTGGTGCGTTCGTCAGCATCTTTGTAGCTTCCTGAATAGCGGATCAAATCCTCGAACTGAGCGGCATACTCCCCAACGCTCAAGTTCCTCTGTTCCAGCTTGAGAAAAGCGAGCTCCTTCTCTCTCCTGACATCTTCGGGAAAGTACTTTCCGAGGAAGCGGGCTCGGAACAATTCCCAAGTGATGACCTCATTTGCCGCTTCCAATCCTCGGCTTTGTTGATCCCACCAGTGCTCGGCTTCACTAGCCAGCACAAACTCAGCTAACCTCACCCTGTACTCATAGGGAGGTTGCAGAGATCGGAAGATCTTCACAATATCCTGGAGCCATCTCTGAGCTCCATCTGGGTTATATCCTCCTTCGAACCGAGGTGGTTCGTTCTTCCGAAATCGGCTCATCCAGTCTATCTCGACCGGAGCCGGAGGTTGGGGCTGAAGGGCGGCAGCTGCAGCTGCTGCGGCCGCGGCGATGATTTGAGCGAGGTTCTCAGCCTGATTCTGCTGAGCCTGCGCTTGGTTCTGCTGTAGCTGAACCAGGGTTTCCAACACAGTGGCAATTCGGTCGTTATCAGCTCGTCTCCCAGCCATGCTGTTTGGTCATGGAGAGAAAGCCAATTAACTTCCGATTAATCAAGTAAATGTATATATATAAACATATATACCTATGAGCTCTATTGTCTAACTTAGACTTCTAGACTTTACTTATTTGTCACTCTCTTGGTGAGTAACCACTAGAGTCTTTCGCAACTCCAATAGGCCGAGGAGAAACTGCTTTGATACCAAAAATGTAACACCCTATGAAATAATTACCCTTAATTACCCCAAAATTAGGATTTAAAATTTCTTTTAAGATGGATATGATATTTTCCAAAATAATATTTCCTTGCATTAATAACAAAAACATCAGAGTTAATAAAGCGGAAGACTTAAAGGCATCAAATTCATAAAGTATAAGTTTGGGTACATTCAGTTCGGTCATTCAAAATACAATCAGTGTTTTAGCTCGGCCCAACTGGCCGAGACCCAATACAAAACAATGTTCTAGCTCGGCCCAATTGGCCGAGACCCATCCACCTATCTGACTCTAAATAACTTACTCTCCCTGTGAGGGAGAGTGATCCTGCTCGGCCGGGGACTACGTCTGCTCGGGCTCAGTACCTGAAAAATGGTAAGGAGGTGAGCATTACACAGAACTTAAATAAGCAGTTTCTAGAATGACATACCGAACTACCAAGCCAAACACAAGTAGTCAAATAGCAAATAAATCACAAGTAATCAAACCCATATATCTCATGCATATATCAACATTTAGCTCGGTTCGCATACCCACATCCTCGTCTAGCTCGGCTCACATCATAAACCAGTTAACTCATTGCTAGCTATACCTCGGTTTATCATATCCTCTCATGTCTCGGATTACCATCTCTATCTCGGGTTCACTACTCAATATTTCACTTTCACATAATTTACAATCTTTTACTCTTCTCGGATGCATACACCCAGTGCATGTCTTACACCATTTAAGTCGGATATTGGAGTGTCCATAACTGCGAGTACCACAATACTCGGCTTACAGCTGCGAGCACCACAATGCTCGGCTTACGCGATCAATGCACGCACCCAGTACGCGTCTGCTATGACCAGGAACACTACCGCCGATCATTCTATGGAGTAAGGAGTGTCCATAACTGCGAGTACCACAATACTCGACTTAGACCTGCGAGCACCACAATGCTCGGCTTACGCGATCAATGCACGCACCCAGTATGCGTCTGCTATGACCAGGAACACATCCCACCGATTCCGTTCTCAGAACCTTGTGAGTCATAACTGCGAGCACCACAATGCTCGACTTACAGCTGCGAGCACACAATGCTCGGCTTACGCGATCAATGCACGCACCCAGTACGCGTCTGCTATGACCCGACCACACAACCATTTCTCTTTAATTCCCCTTATCTTATTAACCATTACTTTTAGTTTGGCCCACCTCAGTTCACCTCTTTCATTTATTCCTCTTTGCACTAATCTCATTATTTACTTAGCTCGGCCTATCTCGGCTCAACCCTTTACCCATTTCCGTTTTCCCTTATCCCTATTATCTATCTCATCTACCTATCTCATTATATAACTTATTAGTTTGTCTTTTCGATCCACCCGGGTTACCATTCTTCTCATTCTCCATTCTCACCCTCTCTCGGCTCGGCCACAGATACAAATACCAAATATCAAAGCATCATAAACACTTATACCTCAACAACCACATGAACAAAACATTTAGTCAATCCATCATATAAAATGCAGCATATGAAATATATCATGTAATCAAAAGTGATATTCCATCTTCACCTAAAAATCCATGTTTCTAATTCATTCGTTAATTCCCCTTTTTCCCTTTTTACCATTTCTCTTCTAACATTAGCCTATGTCCATTCCCTAATCTAATACCCACTCTTAGTACCCTTTATGAACACCCTAGAAACCCAAACTCAAGTAGAGGTAACACTCACTCCTTACCTCAAACCGTGTGAGATAAGAGTTGAGAGTTTGAGAATGGTTCCTTGTGGCTTGTCCTTGATCTTAGCACCCTTGAATCCTTCTTACTCCAAGCTACACACGAGCTCCACCAATCTACACACGAACTCCATGGCGGTCCAGGGGCGTCCGGGACGGAAGAGAAGGCGGCGGGGAGGAGGTCTCTGGTTGGTGGAAGAGAGGAAAAATGTTCGTGAGAAGAGGAGAGGAAGAAGATATGTTGGTTGTTGTTGCTGGACTTTGAGAGAAAAGGGAAAGAGAGACGTAGGGAAGAGAGAGAAGAATAAAAGTGAGAAGTGTTATGGGTTATGTGTTGGGATTTTCTTTTATTCAAATGTGGAAGATATTTGTGTGGCTCTCATTGGAAGCTTCTTGAGGAAGCTTGAATATGTGGACAGGATTCATTGGCTTCTTGAGGAAGCCATGAACAGTACATTGAAAAGGACATAAAGCAGTGATAATGACATAAAGTGGATGCTGGTACAACTTACGGATGGTACGAAACTCCAGGGCTACCAACTCAACATGAGCTGGCACGGAGGAGCTAGGACGTGTCGGCTAGGATACGTCGGCTCGGTATGGAGGAATCGTAGTAGTCCGAGCTTCCATCTCGGATAATAGGGTGAGGTATGCTAAGGTCGGCTAGTCCGGACTGGACAACAGGTTCCGCGTTTGGTTCTCATCCAGCTCAGTTCATATGCACACAATCTCATCTAGCTCGGCCGAGATCGGACCGAGGTCCTATACTTACATCCTAGGTCGGCCTATGCTCATACTACCCTTCTAACCTTGTACAATTTCTAAGGCCTAATCCTATCCTTAAATAAATATTTATATACTAAAATTGTATTATTTAATATTAATTTTCAGGATGTTACATGAACAATATAAAAATATCACCTTTTTAGAAAACTATTTTGAAATGACCAAAAAGGACAAAAAAAGGGATAATTCCTAAACTTCCATTATCATGGAGAGACTAGAAGAAGAAATAAATATAACAAAAAATTATGACATAGAAGAAATTTCTAATTTAATGAAAAGGTTAGAAATTCTTTCTGAAGAAAAGAAAAGTGAAAATAGGAATTTGACGATAATTGGATCTGAAGAAGAAAATTCTGATAAATCTGAAAATGAAGACATAATCATAGGATATGAGTCTTCTGATGAAGAATATAATTTAGGAGAAAATGATGGATCAACATCCTATATTAAAAGAGAAAGACAAGAGTATCAGTCTTTTAGAGAAAAAGAAAGAAAAAGAAAATTTAATGAATATTGGAATCCTAAATACCAATATAGAACCCAAGATGAAGGAAAAGAATATTTTCCTAGAAAACCAGGATTTACAAAGAAAAATACTATAATTGTTTAATTAATAGAGAAAAAATAATCCAAGAATGGGTAAATGAATTATCAATAAACCTTTTAGAAAATTGTGATATAGATAAGCTAACAGGGAAAGATGTTTTAAGATTAGCAGAATATAAGTCTACTGGAATACTCAAAACTTATATTGAAAGCATAACTTCTGACCAACTTAAAGGTGAAGATGCTTGGAAAAAATTAGATTATTTAGCAAGACTAATTAGTTTAGAATTTTTAGGAAAAGTTTTTATAAATCACAAAGAAGAGGTAATTAAGCTAGAAAGAGAAACAGCAAAATGACATTTAACAAATATGTGTATAAGAGATATGTGTCATATAGATAAGTTTATATGCGAGTATGAAACCTACTATTATCAACTTGAGAAATCAGATCAAGAAGCCTATAAGGAATTATTCCTAAATAAGCTTCCTCATCCAATAGGTGAAGAACTAAGAAAAAGATGGCTAAATAAGTCACCTGAAATAGCCTCAACATTTGGAGGACTTATATTCATATTAAAAAATATGATTAGAGAAATCTGTACTAATAATATTATTAGTCATCATAAATTAAAATTAATAGACAAAATTTGTTATGATAAGAATGATCCAGAAATACCTGGACAATATAGATGTGGAAATACTTATAAAAAGAGAAAGTCTCATAAAAAGAAATATAGGTTTAAAAAACAAAGGAACCCTAGAAGAAAACATAGAAGCAGGTATTTTAGGAAGAAAACTCCTAAAAAATATTGCCCAGAAGGAAAGAAAATATGTAGATGTTGGATATGTAGATGTTGGATATGTAATGAAGAAGGTCATTATGCTAATAAATGCCCTCAAAAGAAAGATAAACCAGAAAAAGTTAGAATCCTTACAATAGCAGAAGAAAATGATTTAGAACCATTATTAGATTTGGACATAAATTCAGAAGAACAAATTTATGAATATTTATCAGAATCATCCTATGAAACTTGTGATGAATCAACTTAGTACATTCATAAAGGTTTCTATCCAAATTTGAAATTATGAATAAAAACAAACATGTGCATATGTAGATACTGGAGCAACAATATGCTTAGCTAGTAAAGGTTTAATTCTCAATAAATTTTGGATTAAATTAGAAAAACCATTAAAGATAGTCTTAGCAGACAAATCTGAAAAATATATTAATCATGCAGTATTCTGGACTAAAATGATCATAAATGGAAAAACATTTCCTGTACCATCCATTTACCAACAAGATAGCGGAATGGATATACTTATAGGAAATAATTTCCTAAAGCTTTATAGACCCTTTATACAAGAAAATAAATGGATAAAATTAACATGTCCAAAAATTCAAAAAATAGGACAAAGAAATGAGCAAATAAAAATACCTATAATAAAAAGATGTACAGTCACATCAGAGTTCGCACAAAAGTGTGGTGAGATAGAGGAAATAAAAACAAAATTTTTTGTAATAATAGAAAAAGTCTTAATAGAAAAAACAGAAGAAATATCTCAAAAATTATTAAAAGCCTTAGAAGAAACATGTAGTGAAAACCCATTAAATGAGAAAATCAACAACAAGAATAGAGAATTAAGTCCGCGTAAGACAACCCAGTTGGTGGCTGCAGGGACACTTAGGATTTCCCCCTCCCCCAGGTCATGGGTTCTAGTCCCAGACCTCCCATGTAAACAAAAAAAATAGAGAATTAATAAAAATACTCAAAGAGAAAGACAAGAATTTGCAGAACTTATAAAAGAACATTTAAGCCAAGGATTAATAAGAAAATCAACCTCAAACCACAGTAGTCCAACATTTTTTTTGTAGATGGTGAATCTTTTTTTTGGTACATAAATCTTTTTTTATAGATGGTGAATCTGAAAAGAAGAGATCGAGGAAAAAGAAAGATGGTATTAAATTATAAGATGATGAATAAAGCAACTGAAGGAGATGCTTATTATTTACCCAGAAAAGATGAGTTTATTGAAAAAATTAGGGGAATGAAATATTTCTCTACCCTTGATTGTAAAAGTGGATTTTCACAGTTAAGGATAGATGATGATAGTAAACCATTAACGGCTTTCTCATGTCCTCAAGGACAATATGAATGGAATGTTCTACCAATGGGCATGAAACAATCCCCTGGGATATTTCAAAGATTCATGGATGAGAAGTTAAAATATTTAAAATTATATGTAGTGTTTATGTAGATGATATAATCATCTTTGCAAAAACATTAGAAAAATGCTATATAGAACTTTGATGGTTATAGAAAGATGTAAAGAAAAAGGAATAGTCCTTTCCAAGAAAAAAGTAGTAATTGGTAAAAATAGTATAAAATTCTTAGGATTAGAAATTGAAGAAGGAAAAATTAAAGTCCAAGATCACATTTCTATGAAATTTAGAAATTTTCCATCAAAAATTACTGATAAAAAACAGCTACAAAGATTTTTAGGAATTTTAATATATGCTGAAGGGTACATTCCAAAATTGGCTGGAATAAGAAGCCATTGCAAGCGAAGTTAAAAAGGATGTTTTATGGAATTGGTCAGATTCTGATACAAAATATGTTGATACAATAAAGAAAAAATGTGTTAATTTACCATCATTATACCACCCTTCTGATAAAGATAGGATGATAATAGAAATAGATGCGTCTGAATATCATTGGGGAGGAGTCTTAAAAGCCAATAATGAAAAAGGTGAATTGATATGCCAATATACTTCTGGAAGCTTTAAAAAGCATGAAATCAATTATCATATTAACGAAAAAGAAGTATTGGCTTTGATAAATACTATCAAGAAATTTAGGATCTATTTATTACCTAACATGTTAATTGCAAGAACAGATTCAAGCTATGTTAAGTCCTTCAGGGATATTAATATAAGAGGAGATTTTAAGATGGGAAGATTATTAAGATGGCAACAGTTCCTTGAATGGTATCAGTTTGAAATAGAACAGATCAAAGGAGATAAAAATAATACAGCAGACTCCCTAACAAGAGAGCTGGCTGTCAATTAATCATAAAGGCTAACCAGGCCTCACCAAAATCATATCAGTTATTTTGCAGAGAAATGGAGATGGAGATTAAGACCATGGAAATACAGATTGCTGAAAAAGAGATGGAATTAAAGAAATTACAAATGGAGATACAGATTCTCAAACAACGAATAGAGCTTGTACGAATGAAAAAAGGAGAAGAAAAACAAATTCCTGAAGAATTAAAGCAAGCCACTGCTCAATCCCAAAAGAAATATGTCTATGTGATTTATGATGGAGACAGAAAAGGAATTCATGAAAATATTGATGAGGAAAAACTTTCTCTCAACACAAAATATAAGAGATGCAACTCCTTTGAAGAAGCACAAGAAGAGTTAGAAAAGTATAAGGAACCTATTTCCTTAAGACCTCAAACTAAAATGATGAGAGAAACCAAACTCACCAGAGACCAGTTAATTAAGATGAGAGTACCTATGACAAAAAATGAGTTAATGGAAGAAAGAAAACCCAATCCCAAAAACTACCAAGAATTATTCCAAGAAACATTTGGTTGGAAGAAACAAAAATATGAAGGCCAACCATGGTACACAATATGGAGAACAAAAACAGGACCAAAAATGGTTACTTTACCAGGATATAATCCATTAAAACTGTGGCATGCAGTTCAATATGGATTAGTAGAATTAATATATTTATCTGGAGATCATAGAGAGTTAGAATGTTTCCCTGAAAACATTAATATAGCTATTAAGCTCTAGAGAGACAGAAGAGCTCAAAATAAAAATACTTTCATAAAATTCCTCAGCTGTTATTGCCATTATAAAGATCAAATATTCATAAAACCCAAAACGTATATGCAATTGGGATTTTCAAATGGAAGCTCTCCACCAGCTGATGAAGCCCCAGAATTTGAACTCACAAAAGAAGATGAACATTATTTCAGAGCACAACAATTATTGTTTATTTACCTTAGTCTAGAAAAAATTTATAAAGATACCAAGATTAAGGTAAATTTTAAATCCAAAGTCACAATAATCACTTCTGGATTTGTAAAAGCCATCCCTGAGAAAGAATATGTCCATGTAGATCATTGGATAAGAGATTTCTATTGCATGGAAAATATTGATTTTCCTGAACAGACCAAAAGATTCCTCTGCGATTCCCTATCAGATGTCCCAAATCACATGTGCCAGCTGTGTGAGAAAGACAAGCAAGCAGAGGAAGAAGCAATAATAGAAGAGTGACGCAAGCAGTGACGTCAACCTTCAATAATGTAAAATGTAGACGTAAGGGCTTATGTAATAAAGGGGCATAAGGGTCATTAGTTAAGCCCTCACCAATCTATAAATATGTGAGTTTAGTTTATGTAGAGGCAGAGCGAAAGGGAGGAAAATTAGTCTCTTAAGCTATAAGTCTCATGTGTTGAGCTTGCTGAGGTTGAGCCAGAGTCTCTTGTTAGGTAAAATATTCCTAAATAAATAAAAATCAGTTTATGAGTTCAAACTCTCTATCATATAAAGAAGCTGTATTAAAGCAAACACCAGAGATTAACAGCGAGAAGGCATCGTGGGCCATTTTAACAAAGATCATCCAGAAAAAACGCTCATATCAGGTATGAACAATTAACCTCTTCACCCTTTAACATGTCTATAGAGGAAACCTTTGATTTTTATGATAAAAAAGAAGATCAAGATAATTCAATAGAATGGTTAATAGATCATAATAAATTTAGAGAAATCCAGAAAGAAGAACTAAGACTAAAGGAAGGAGAAAATCTAAAACCCAAAAAAGAAAAACTACAAGGATTAGTTAGATTATTCAAAGGACAAGAACTGAAAAATATTGTTTATTGTGGAAAAATATTCTGTGAAACACCAATCGATATTTCTGAAACAGATGGAAAACATAACATAAAATTATTAAAGATAAAAAATCTAAGAGAAAAAAATACAAGTTATTAAGCGAAAGGATAGATCCAAGATAAAATATGTGCATATAGGAGCAATACAGATCTTGATTAAAAGTACCTTTGGAGAAGAAATTAATAGTCCTTTTAAAAATCGCTTTAATGGACAATAGAATCCAAGATATAAAAGATTCAATTATTACCTAGATGGAAGGAAACTTAGCTTATACTAAGTTAATATTTACGACATACCCTAATATAGGAGTCCCATTAAATACTAAGAATTTAGATTTATCCTTAAACTTCTGTCATGACTTTGAAAGAAAAGATCTGATGCAGAAAGGAGATAAAATCTTTAGTCTCACATACTGCATTAGTTATGCTTTAACTAATTCACATCATTCAATAGAATTTAGAAACAATGAGTACATTAGTATTCCAGAATTATTTCAAGAACTTGAAAGGCCATTTATGATAGAAAGAAACAAGATTAAAGAATTACCCACTTCTTGGGTAAAAGAAAAAGGTAAAAATACCCCAGCCTCCTTTGAGCAGAGAAAGAGATTATGAAGAAGATCTTAATAGTTTAGCTGATGAAGTAAAAAGATTATCTTTTAAAATAGGATAAAATAAAATAAGCTATGAAAATTGCAAAAATACATTCTGATATAAAAAAACCTTTGGAGAATAAAGTTTGAAACAAATCCTGATGAATTTTGGATCTGTAAAATAATAGACTGTTATACAGAATTTGTAGAGGAAAAAATAATGATAATCAGTCAATTAACATCCCTAAAAGAAATTAATGAAAAAATAGAGATAGAATGGTTGAAAAGAAGAAATCATTTTATCTATCACAGAAGAAATAATAGATTATGAATTAGATAATGGAGATTGGAAGGAATATTACAATGCATGATTTATGGTATAAAGAACATGATAATCATTACAGTGATTAAAATACCAGGATATACTTGGATTACTCTTTTTGAAGAAAAACTTAGAAAAGTAAAAGAAGCAAACAAGGTATTACATCTCCTTATAATATCTGTTCAAGAAAAATATAATCAAAATCCTGAAAATTCTGATTTAAGAAGTATATGTAATAGGTTAATGACACGAAAATTATTATTGGAAGGATATCAAATCAAAATAGAAGATACTCTTTCGATCTTAGAATATATAGAAAATGAAGAATATAATTTAATGGATTATAAAAACACTCTGAAAAACAGAAATATAATACCAACTGATATTGATTTTACAATAAAAGTTACAGAATATGCTAAAATTATTGGCCCTGAGGAATGGCTAATTTCAGCACTTCCGCCATCAAAAATTTGGTATCAGAGCTTAAGGTATAATCCTTAGGTTCTTAAATTTATAAGAAAAGGAAAGTAATCTAGTATAATAGTGATGGAAAGAAGGAGCGAATCCGAAATTGAGTATCTTAAAAAGGTATTAAGAAAAGTACATATAGAAATAGCATGACAACAAAAAACTATAGAGGAATTAATTATATTAAAAAACTCCATAAAAATAAACTTAGTTGACTCACAAGAAATAAAGCAGTTAATTAAACATGCTCGAAGACAAAAAGAGATAGCAAAAGAATTAAGAAAAAACATAATTAAAAAACCTAGTTATGGATTTTAAGCCAAAAATAAGATCAAAAATGAACTCGTGACCAAGAATGAAATAATAGAGTCAGATGCACCTGATTACTACACATTTATAAAACTACACTTGTTTCGTAATATTTCAAAAAGGTGCCCTAGTTGGATAATAAACTAGTCAACTTGCACCTATTGTGTAAAGAAGCCAACCGTATGAATATGACTTTTATTCATTACTTCTACTGTACACAACAACTATATAGAGTATATATGAGAACAGTGTGTAACTCATAATAGGATAATTACAAATTAAATAATAAATAAATATTAAAACAAATATTTTTATTTTTTACTGTATAAAATAAGGGTATATTTATCTTTTAATAAATTATGTGTTTTGTTTTCTCCCATCTTTTTTCCCTTTTTTTTCACATTTTTTCGTGTATCAAACAACTATAAAATTTACCAATTTTCTCACCATAATTTTTCTTCCCTACTTTTTTTTCCTATTTCTCGCATCCAACCAAATAAAGTGTAAAGGAACTCGGCTGTGTAGTTGAAACACAAAGATTAGAGCCTGAAGAGAGGCAACCTAATCCGTGCATGCCAAGTTGTCCTATTGTCATTAGTGATTTTTTTCTAGGATTTTTGTAACACCCTACCTTAATTAATATACTAATTACTCCGATTAGATTTTGTAACACCCCTAATTTTCGTCTCTCAAATAACCAAGAAATTAATTATAACAATTATTTTATAATTGATTTATATTAGTTTTGAAGGTTTTAGTTTTTGTACATTATGTGTTTTTATATATAAAAATATGAGATATATTTTTATATGGTTATTTTGTACAAAAATGTGAATATTGTAATTTAGTCCTTGGGTTGGGACCTAATTGCAATATTAAAAAGGTTTTTGAAGAAAGAGTAATTAAATTATTAATTTTTGAATTTTATCAGTATGTAACCGGTTAGAAGGCTCTGTAACCGGTTACACGATGAACTCAGAAACTGGGTTAGTGGATTTTGATGAGTAATCACCCAATTAATCCAGAAATTGCCACGAATCCCACTCAAATCACACTGAGGAACGCGTGTCGCCTTGCATGCTGTTTGAATTCATCTATAAAAGGCAAAGATCGGATCACAATTGAGGGTTTTGTTCAAGTGTTGATGATAAGCTCTGTTTTAGGGTTCCATAGTTTTCCTGTTCGATTCTTAGTCTGTGTTGAGAGTTAGAAAACGAGTGATACACTGTTACAAAGCTCACATCAAGGGCTTTGTATTGATATAAAGTTTGTGAGCTGAGAGTTCCTGGAGTTTGAGAACGAAGCCTTCCAAGTTGAGGTGTTGGTGCTGTCAAACCTCAGCTTCTGGTTTCTGGAGCTGACTTTGAAGCTCGATTTTGGTAAGCACACAAACCCTTTTGGTTTCAAATCTGTTCATACCTCTAGTGCATGTTGCAGAGAATTCAATTTGACCATTTTCCCCAATTCTTAATTTGGTTTTGCATGTCAATTTCCCTGGTTTTGGTACCCTGTCCAACTCTATCTACATGTAGTGGATTTGGTGGAAATCTGTGTTGGAGCCTTTCTCTCTGCAATGTTTTGGATCAAGCACGATTTAGAGGTATGGGAGAAGTTTACCTTATACTAGATTTAGACTAAAATCGTGTGTTTTAGGATTTGAGTCAACAAAGACTCAAAAGGGCATTATGTGAAAAGGTTAAAAGGCTTGGAGGCCAATTTACAGTTCAATTCTGTTTTGAGCAGTTTTGATTTGATGCATGCAAGTGATTTTGATGCTTGAATCATAATCTAAATGCTTAGTATGAGTTTTGTGGTATTAAATTGTGTTTATGTGGGTTTTTATGCAATTTAATACTTTAAATTGAATGCATGCAAATGAAATATGTTTCTATGGTTAAACATGTTTACATTAAGGTATGTGAACTCTATTAAGTGTTGAAATTGGTTAGATTTTAGTATTGAAAAGAATGATATGCAAAACCTCATTTTTCAGTGTACAGATTGCATAATCTAACCGGTTATTCGATATTTGTAACCGATTAGATACTGTAATTTTTCAAAGAAAATGAATTTCTGAAACTGGCCCTGTGCTCTTACCATTTTTACTCAAGTCTATACTTTAATTTCACTTGAAATCAATCTGAAAATATGTTGGTGAATACTGTTTGATTCAGATTGAAATTGAGGAATTAATGCCTTAATGTTATGAGATGATTTCAAGAGGAAATTATGCTCATTTGGAATTGGATTGTGATTTAGACTTTTGAATGATGAAATCTGTAAGACCTTAGCTAATTTACCCAAAGCTACCCATACATTAAAGTTTTATTACTTAAAAATTCCTTTTTAGTTATTTAAAATTCACTATCAAACGGACGGAGTTTCCTTTATTTTAGGGACTTACTACAACACTTTATTTCTGCACCTGAAAAACATCATAGATTTATATCATTTCCAAAAGCCAGCAGGGCTTGAAATAAGTAACTTGTCACAATGTCAACAATTATCAGAGTTCAGCGGAAATCACAAAAAAAAAAAAAACATGCAGCATGATGCACAATGTATAACTATGACAACAATAGTATCCTAAGCCTCTTACAAAAGTATTTACATTTCATTTACACCAAAAGAATAGAAGAGGCTTAAGTCCTATAAACCCCAATACCCAAATGACCCTACTCTCCCTGTGAGGGAGAGCACACCTGCTCGGCCGGGGGCTGAGCTATCTCAAGCTCCGATCCTGTAAAATGTAAGGGAGTGAGCATCACACATGAAATAGAATTGCAGTTTCCATATAATCATAATAAATCCACCAGACCAAACACAAATAGTAAAGTAACAACATATAACATTCACAAGTTTGTTCACAATCAACATCTTACCACCCTATTTCCTTCTTTATCACTATTGCATAATTACTTTTCTTTAACATGCACTTAGTCAATATACATGTTCATTTCCATTCCCTTTATCCTTTTTCATATCCATTTCCATGTCCCTTGTCCATTTTCCATTAGTGTGTAACCCCAAGCAGAGATCTACACACGAAGTATTTGCAACCACAATCAGTGATCTGCAAACACTTCCCCTTTTTCCTTTTAATTGTACACCACTATGATTTTGGTTACCCACTAGGTAATTGGCACACCTGTCTAGGGACTTGAAAACACCTGCCCAGGACTTTACATCCATCCAGACCATAACCTGTAGGACTATGTACATTTTTACCATTCCATTATTTATTTCCAATTATTGGTGTGGAAAATTGATCGTGTGGGTCACCCGGCGCCTACAGGGCGGTTTGGCCTGATGGGTAATTGGTCTGGCAGGTAATTGGCCCTAACAGGTAATTGGAACACCTAGCTGGGTACCTAGTGTTCCGGGCCCCACTGATCAATTTCCACTTTAATTAACCTTTACCATATTTCATTATTCAACAATCCAGTCCATTAACTATACACATATTTACCATACCACCAATAATCATAAATATACATAGTTATTATCCATTTCAATTCAAACAAGTACATAGAGTTTGCCATTTTCCAAATAATCACAAATAAGCATTGTATCATCAACAATCCCATTCATACACTTTTCCAATTTTAGTGGACACGCATAATGCACATTAATCATATTTTCACTTACCATTCCAATCAATAACCATAATTTAGCCATGACCAAGTATACATATACATATTGCACAATAATTATTTCATCCCTTATTCAACATAAATTCTTATTCAAAGATCACATTGTTTATTCCTTTCTAAATATATTTTCCTAAGCTCATTTCTCTTACACATTCATTCCTTCTATATTCAACATGCCCTAAACCACTATCTATGCTCTTACCCTTAATTTGATAAGCACATAAGCACAAAACTCCTAGAAAATCACTATAACTATAGGGACACCCAATGCTAGATCAAACCAATGCTCACTAAAATCCACCCCCTTACCTTAAATCAAAGAGAGAGTGGGACGATCCTTAACCCAAAAAGCTAATCTCCACCCTAAATCCTTTATGCTTCAAGAAGAGCTCCCAAGAGAGATGAGTGAAGGAAAATGAGGACTTGATCTCCTTCAAACCATGAAACAAGGTAGAACATAAGAACATGGGAACCCAAAGGAATGGGGGTTCGAAATTATGAGAGAGAAAGGGAGAGAAGGAAACCGTATGGGATACTTAGAAGGAGAAGAGAGGAGTAAGCTTTACCTATGAAGCTTGCTTTAGGACTTGGTGAGCTTGCAAGGGAAGAAGGAACAACCTTGGACCATGGAGGAAGAGGAGGAACTCGTGGGGGAGAGAGAGAAGGAAGAGAGAGATGAGGGAGGTTGATGATGGATGATTGTGTGGTGAGAGGGAGTGTTTTTCTTTTTATTTTTGACTCATGGCATCAAAGAAATCGTGTGGCCCAGATTGAAACTTGGCCACCAAGACCAAATCCAAGGGCTGAAAACGCACCAGCCCAGGTCACGCGCCTGAGCGCGAGCTGCGCGCGCCTAAGCGCGAGCTGCGCGCGCCTGAGCGAGATTTTGGCACCAGCACCAGAGCTGGTGCGGTCAGGAATAAAATGGTGCGGTCAGGAATGGCTTTGGTGCGCGTCCGATGCGTCAAACATAAATCTGGTGCGTGGAAGGCGCGCCTAGGCGTATAGAGGGCGCGCCTGGGCGAAAAAGTCCCTGTCTGGTGCACAAATGAATAGTGCACGCGCCTGGGCGCAGGATGGTGCGCTTGGGCGGGCACCAGTGATTCCGAACTTCAATGCGCCATAACTTCTTCGTTAACCGTCGGATCGGGTCCAAATTTTTAGACAAGCTTCTTAACCCTTTAAACTTCACATCCAGCAGTGGAATTTATTTTCTTAGCATCCTATAATAAATTCCTAATTTTCTCTTTTCGGTTGATTTCTAGTATCTAAAATGCTGATTTAACCCCCGATTTCGCTTAGATAGTTTTGCCCGATGCTACGAATGCCTTCTATACAACCCCTAGTACTTATAATTACTACACACCTATCTCCCAAAATTCTTTAAGCCATTAATCTACCCATTTTCTACGCTCTAAACCTATTAACTCAATATTTATACTTGGAATTAAATTTGGGATGTTACAATTCTCTCCCACTTACCAGAATTTCGTCCTCGAAATTCAGCTGTCCTGAAACAACTGAGGATAAGACTCCTTCATCTTGCTCTCCAGCTCCCAAGTAGCCTCTTCTACGTTGTCTCTGTTCCAAATCACCTTCACCAATGGAATTTCCTTGCCCCGGAGTTGTTTAATCTACCTGTCCTCGATTCTGATCGGGAGGATCTCAAAAGTAAGATTCTCCTTCAAGGGCAAATCGTCAGTTGCTACCACATGGGAGGGATCATGAATGTACTTCCTCAACTGGGAAACATGAAATACACCATGAAGCCTAGACAAATGTGGAGGCAAAGCAATCCTGTACGCCAAAGGTCCAACTCTCTCCAGAATTTCATAAGGCCCAACAAACCTCGGAGTCAGTTTCTTTGACTTGATTGCCCGACCAATGCCAGTGGTAGGGGACACCCTAAGAAACACATGATCACCCACATCGAACTCTAGGGGTCTCCTACGCTTATCTGCATAGATCTTTTGCCTATCTTGAGAAGTCTTCATCTTATCCTTAATCATCGCGATCTTCTCCGTGGTTTCTTGCACCAACTCTGGCCCAGTCAACAAGTTCTCCCCAATCTGGAACCAACAAAGAGGCGTTCTACACTTTCTTCCATAGAGTGCCTCAAAAGGTGCCATGCCAATACTGGAGTGAAAGCTATTGTTGTAAGTGAACTCCATCAATGGTAACAACTGCTCCCAACTACCAGCCTGCTCTAGAACACAAGCCCTCAACAGATCCTCCAAAGTCTGAATAGTACGCTCGGACTGTCCATCAGTTTGAGGATGATAGGCTGTACTAAACCTCAACTTGGTACCCAAGGCCTGCTGAATACTCTGCCAAAATCTGGATAGAAACCGCGGATCACGATCAGACACAATACTCGAAGGCACACCATGAAGCTTCACTATGTCCCGAATATACAACTGTGTCAGCTTCTCCAGTGTGTAGTTCTTATGGATCGGAATAAAGTGAGCACACTTTGTTAAATGGTCTACAACAACCCATACACCATCACAACCTGCAGTAGTTCTAGGTAGACCTGTCACAAAGTCCATGGCTATGCTATCCCACTTCCATTCAGGGATGTCAAGTGATCGCAACGGACCACTTGGCTTTTGGAGCTCAATCTTCACCTTCTGACAAGTCAAGCAGTGAGACACATGGTCGGCCACATCAGTCTTCAACCCTGGCCACCAATAGATCCCCTTCAAATCCTGATACATTTTTGTTGTACCGGGATGGAAACTCATTTTTGTTTGGTGAGCTTCCCACAATATGTCTCTTCGAATCTGGAAGTCCATTGGAACACATATTCTACCTCTGAATCTGATGATTCCATCTGCACCCTTGATGAAATCAGGTTCCTCTTTAATTGCTGCTCCTTCCAACAACTTCTGGAGCTCTTCATCATCTGCTTGCCTTTCCTTTATCAAATCCACCAGTTCACTAGTGACTTGCAACATTTCCAGAACAATACTCTTCTCTTTCACCAGCATGTTCAAGTTGAGATCACTAAACTCCTGGATTAGCTGCATCTCCTTCACCATCAAGTTGCTAACATGAAGAGTTTTACGACTCAACGCATCGGCTACCACATTAGCTTTACCCGGATGGTATTGAAGATGGAAATCATAATCTTTCAGGAACTCCATCCATCTCCTCTGTCTCATATTCAACTCCTTTTGATCGAAGAGATAACGGAGACTCTTGTGGTCACTGAACACCTCAAACTTTGTGCCATACAAGTAATGTCTCCAGATTTTCAAGGCAAACACCACAGCTGCTAATTCCAAGTCATGAGTCGGATAATTTTGCTCATGCTGTCGCAACTGCCTGGATGCATAGGCCACAACTTTGCCTTGTTGCATAAGTACACAACCCAAGCCTTGCTTTGAAGCATCACAATACACGTCAAATGGTTGGGTTGGTTCCGGCAAAGTTAGAACCGGTGAACTTGTCAATCTCTTCTTTAGTTCCAAGAAGCTGCTCTCACACTACTGCGACCATTGATAAGGGACATCTTTTCTGGTTAACCTTGTCAATGGAAGAGCCAGTTTGGAGAAACCTTCAATAAATCTCCGATAGTAACCTGCCAATCCCAAAAAGCTTCTGATTTCTGTGACTGTTGTGGGTCTCTCCCACTTTAACACCGCTTCCACCTTGGAGGGATCCACAGCAACTCCCTGTGCCGAAATCACATGTCCCAAAAAATGGACCTCATCCAACCAAAAGCTACATTTAGATAGCTTGGCATACAACTGCTTCTCTTTGAGGACCTGCAGTACAATCCTCAAATGCTCCTCATGTTCGCTCGGACTCTTAGAATAAATCAGGATGTCATCAATGAACACAATGACAAAAGAGTCCAAGTATGGCATGAAGATCCTATTCATGTAATCCATGAATTGCAATGGTTAGTAAGTTCAGGTCTGTAATTCTAACCGGTTAGCCTGAGATTGTAACCGGTTAGTACCTGAAACTGAAAAATAAAAGTTAAGTCTTTTAAGTGAAAAAGTGGATACCATTGGTTAAGTTTTTCCCAATCCAAGTTAATGGCATGTTTGTAAGTAAATTCATGAATGAATTTTGGTGCCAAAGGTTATACCTCAAATTAATCATTCAAAAGAGAAATTGAGATATTTCTAAATCACAATAATTAATTAAAGATAAAAACCAACCTTATTGATTATGCATTCATGCATAGAGAGTGGAAGGTAGGTTGGTAGGAAATGTTTATCATATTCTGGGAATATGAGGAGGGTACTCCGGGAGTACCAAATTTGTAACCTACTTGATGACACATTCTGGGAATGTGGCCAGTGTCTGGGACCTGGTTTCTTTGATGTGTTCTGGGAACACATTGGTGTGCAACCTACTTGATGACACATTCTGGGAATGTGGCCATTGTCTCGGACATGGTTTCTTTGATATGTTCTGGGAACGTGATGCACACTTTGGGAGTTGTGCATGTTTATATTCCAAGTATGGTTTGCTATACGTTCTGGGAACGTGATACACACTCTGGGAGTGATGTTTATTTATCCAAGTATGGTTTGGCATATGTTCTAGGAACGTATGTTAGTGTTTTGGGAACACACTGGTATATTGGATGGACGTCCAAGATGGACTAATAGTGGAGGCCTCACTTGTGGATAGAAATCATGCATCATGCCACCCGCATTATAAGAGATATAATGTTGAGAAATTGGTGTGCTCATATGTACTTGCATTATTGTCTGTCCATGATATACTTGTGTTTGTATTTTAGTCTTTATTGATTATGTATAAGTGTATACTTACTCCCCATGCCCTTATTAGGTGTTGATCGTATATCTAGCTTGCACAAAAGTCAGTGAAGGGAGATGTCCCTTAGGTGCATGCAGAGTGTAGAAAGTGTGGGTTGGGAACCCCTTGTGCAGATATCGAGGATCCGACCAGATGGATGTTTGGACAAAGGACCAGTGACCAGCTCTATAACATTTCTATTTTTAATAGAATTTATATGATACATATTTTGGAAAGAGGTATCATAAGATGAATTTGGTTTCATAATAATACTTATTTGGTATCCATGGACTTGTTACACTTGATATATCTTGAGAGTATAATATGACTATTTTACTATGTTTCCGCAAACTCTGATTTTATTAGTCAACTTCATTATTAATCAAGTATTTGTGAAAAGGAATTTTCAAAGGAAGGGAAAATTCTTATTTTCAGATCTTTTTCCAACAATAACAAGTCCAAGTAATCATAAACTTATTACTTTTCTTATAAAGTAAAATGATATACAAGGAGTGTTACACTTTTATGGTATCAGAGCAATGGTCCTGACTCTTGGTCCTTGGGTGTGTGGTCCAATACGCTGGTCATCGATATCTGCGATGTTTCCTTGGAAGTATCCTCACTAAGATCCTCCACTGGGTCCTCCTTGGGATTTTCTTCGGGATCCTCCTCGGGGTCTTCTTCAGGGTCTTCCTCGGGGTCTTCTTCGGGATCTTCCTCCTCTCCAATATTAGCATTAGCAGGTGGAACATCCTGAGCCTCATGAAAGTTCCTAGGCCCTCCGGGCATTAAATCCCTCAAAAGAAAACGAACCTCTACATGATCAGTAGCGACACCTCGAAGTACATGGTCTCTATCCTCAAAACTCAGTCTAGTAGGCCCCTCCTATATCCAGCCGGTAGCAGTCCTACTCCAATGTCCCCCCGCCAGAGGAGACATTAGCAAACTCAAAACTTAGCTTGCTCCGCCATCTAATGATCGACATACAAGAGAAACAAGAAGAAGAAGAGAAGAAGAGAGAGAGAGTTAGCAATCAGAACGAACAAGTCATCGACGGCATGGGCTTATTCCATGGATCGCACTAGGATCAAACACATATCACTTTAACAAGGCATAAACTTATTGTAACATTAACTTATCAACATACCATAATTATCATGTGTTCACCATATCATATCGTTATCACCTTACCATTATAACCTTATCATTATACCATAACTTAATATCATTACTCAAGGGTAAACTTTCCACTAAGTCTTTTCATAAGATAACCATCAATGATTTAGGGAGGGAAATCATTGAGGTAAGGGTAGATTAGCACACACGATACATCTCCTCCTTCAATATCCAACCACAACCTAAGTCGGAAAGCAGGTGGGGCGCACAGGAATCCTAACCATGCTGACATCGAAGTCAAAGGATACGTACCGGCTGAAACCACGCTCTGTTGGCCAGCAAAACAAAACACGATATCATTTATAATTTCATAATTTCACAAAAGCAGTGACTTCTAGTCCCATTCGGATTCCCTCTACACCATCTAAGATTTGCTCAAGGGGGCGACAGCTCTATCCCTAGTTCGCGTTGCAGTCCTCTCTACGATCAACGCCCAGTAGGTGACCTTGACCATTGTAACCTTGTCCCGCCTAGAGAAGCGCTCTTAGGCTTTTTGACGTTTCACCGTCCTTGCCCTCCCCTATCGCAATCACCACTCGAGGATACACCGGTCTCCAAGTATACGGTATCTTTCCTCTCCACTACTTCTCTCTCAACGCGTAGTTAGAAAGGATTTAAGCTTGAAGTCTTTTAAGTCTTTTAAGTCTTTTATTAACCTAGTTTGGTCGAACCATTCTAAGCTTTACTTCTAACGGGCCTCGACCTCTAAGGGTAACAGCAAACACCTCATTATGGTATAGTGGATTCCACAAGACTTGCAACCACGACACAGTCATCCACATGGCCAGTCACTTAAAGGGGATATACAACAAAATTATTGTTCCGTTTGCACCATCACTGTACACTAGTATTGTTTTCGAATTTCCACAAGATTAATCATTCTCATATTTTCTTTTCATAGTAATTCTAAATATACCAAGTCCTTTTCATAGGAACAACCGTTCAAATATATCAAATAATCTTTCATAGAATGAACCATGATTTCATAAACATAACCAAATACATTTGATACTTTATCACATGTTCTCTTATCATTTCCAAAACCATATTCAGCAGAATAACCTTAGATTATACAACATGTCATATCAAAATAAAATAAGGCAATCAATATAAAGTTACTACTGCAACGTAGGATGACTAAGCACACCATAATCAATTGTCGTCTCGTATCTTGACATATAACTTTGGATTCCGACTTTTGAGATGGTCGAAATCATCCTGATGTTACCATAGTGTCATTATGTCTTAAGATAGCTACTCTCTCACCTTGGTGTGAAGCTAAAGGATTAGGGTCCTCTTGAATTGAATTCGCGTCACTTGATTCCGAACGAGAACCTTTTACCAAATATAACGTTATAAATAACTATATTAATTTAAAATAAGCAAACCCACTTAAGGTACATAACTTTTAACAAATACAAATTCTTTGAACAATTTGGAAATCAAAAAGACTTATATTAAAATATCCAATACTTGAAATAAATCATTCCTTTCCCAAGTATACAAAAAAAATCAAACCTTAGAAAACATTACTACATAAAATCTTTAGAACTATTAATCAAATCAAAAATCACTTTAAAAAAAGACATTCAACAATTATCATTCAAGCACTCATACAAGTAAGACAACAATTTACTAAACAACTAGAACATTAAAACATATATTCACAAAATCACTTTCATAATTCCTCTTTTACTCTATATACTTATACTAAAGGTCCTAACATAAAATTTACATACTAATTTATTCTAAAACAATTTCTATAGTTAATGCAACTAATTTAAAATTTTGGACAACATACACTACAAGTCTTAAAAATCACTTTTCTCACAAATGGTTTATCAAAAAGACATGCTACTTTTTCCTAAAATTTCCTTACAAGTTCCATTATAAAAATATGATTAAATATGAGTTAAATAAAATATTTTTGCTTGCTGGATAGCCACCAAAATTCAGTTGCATCACCTCTAAAAATTGAAACAAACATGTTCTAACATTCATATACAACCATATACATATCGTAAGGTCTAAAAATACAATTTGGCTTACTAAAATAACAATTTCTTATTAATATTAAATTATGGACAGCAAACAAATATATTTATAAAAGTCATTCTATTTAATAAAAATACATACTTTTAATCCATACTTTACACTATACTTATACGTATACAAGTTAAGCAATGCAAACACATACAAAATTTATCATTTGGGACCTCATAGTTCAATAAAATATTATTTCTCAGAATTAAAATTTATTTTTCAGATATAAATTATTTTTGGCTTAATTGCATCATTGGTCCTTTATCTTATTTATTAGATTCACTTTGGTCCTTTATCTTTTTTTTTGCAATTTACTGGTCCTTTATTTTTTTTAAAGATTCGGTTTGGTCCTTCCGTTAAAATAAAGTTAAATGAGAAGGAATATTCCAAGAATATTCCCCTTTCTAGGCTAATTGCATAATTGGTCCTTTATCTTATTTATTAGATTCATTTTGGTCCTTTATCTTAATATTCCAAGAATATTCCCTCTTCTTCTTCCTCTTCCTCTACTCTCTCCTTACAGTGGCGGCAGCCACCATGGGCGCCGCCGCCGCCACCGCTCATGCCACCGTCGCCGCCATTTTTAGAAATTAATCGGAGTTGTTGAAGCGTTTTGTGTAACAGCCCGATTTTCACTTCCGAAACCTTAACTGAATTATTATTAATTTGTTGCAAAAATGAGGCCATTTTTTTTTAAAAACATGAGTTCATGAATGATTAACGCCACCCTTTTGAAAATCGAGTTGTCACTTTTGAAACTTCCCGTACCCGAAACATCATCAGCATATAAAAACATCATTTTCATTATAATTAAAACATAAGCCATAAGTACTGGAGTCACACTCCAAAAAGTTTTCCAAAGGTAGGCCAGAATTACAAAAGATTACAAACCATACTTAAAAAGTAGCTGAATTACATCCATGGTATTTCACAAAGCAATCCTCGACTGGAACTTAGATCCTAGACACACTACACATCTAGACACAGAACACAGGACATCACTCCTTTGCTGAACTAGCGTCCGTCTCCATGTCTTCACTCGAATCCGCCTCCGCTTCGTGATCAGAATCACTAGCGTCTTCTTCCTCCATCGGATGAGGAATCACCGCAGCCAAAGGTGCGGGTTCACCATCGTACTCGTGATGCTCCCTCGGTCCACAGTCTTGATAGTCACGGAGAGTGACTTGTCCCACATGAACGTCCAAGCTTGTTCCTCGCAGAATGTGCCTTGGATCGTCGATCTCCAATCGGGTTTCGCCTCGCCAAATCCATCCCCCAGGAACTGTGACACCCTTCTTATGATCCAATAATTAATACACTAATTATACTATTAGGTCGAGTAATATATGGACTTCTAAGTATTTAGAAAAGGTAGAAATAAAATTTTCTTTTAAAGCGGGTGCACAAACTAAAACATGGACTCTTGGGGAAAATAATTCATATGGTTTATAACATTGCATTGAATTTGGCGATTTCGGAAACCTTTTTACAAACGTGATAGCATTGGCACTTTGAAATCACATTTACATAATAGAAATTAAGCGATGCTATCCATACTTTCGTTTCGCGGAACTGATACCATTCTTTCTCATTGGCCAAATTCTTTAAACAAGTTAAATCAGAGTAAGCGGAAATAATGAGACTATGTGTACTCGTAAGATAGGCATAATATGCATATATATATATAAGTCATAAGTACATAGTCCCATAGTCGAAAATCCAAGATCCATATATAAGTCCATCAAAAGATCTATGTCTAAAGAAAACCATAGCCCTAGAGTTCTCAAAAGTATATCTACAATAAATACATCTCAAAATATAGACTCTAGAGGTGGTCACATAGATCTGGCAGCAGTAGTAGTAGTAATAGCAGTAGCAGTCTCCAGGTAGCAAACGAAAACATCATCATCAACAACAACAGCAGCAGCAGAATCTCCTCCACAACATCCCCACATCGGATCCCCTGATCCTCATCATATACCATATACACATACCTAGGGATCATCATCCCTCCACTGACTCCCGGTGGAATGAGCGACAGGCTCGCCTCCGCTCTCATCCTCCACGGGATCCTCCTCGATCTCATCCGATGGAGAGTGTACCCTACCACTGGGTACAGGGTCAGGAGATGGTGTGGCCCTGACTGGACTCCTCGGATCAGAAGGGGGAGTATCCTCGTGGACGACTCTCGAGGAAAAAGGGTGTGAGCGGGTAGGTCTGAAACGAAAACTATGATAAGAGCGAGCTGGCCGTGTGGGAGGTGGTCCATGATATGTGTAAAACGGGGGTACATGCATAGTGTATATGATGGGAATCCTAAATCTACGAGGACGAAATCGAATCAACGGGTTCGGGTGGTAGAAGGTAATCTCTACCTCTCCCTCGAACACCGCGCGATGGTCCTCATAGATCCATGTGCCACTAGGAAGTGGCTGGATCTCGATGCAAGCGATGTATCGAGACATCACCTACAAGGGCATAGGGGTAAGTAATTCTATACACATAATCAACAGAGTTTAAATATGTACAATATGAAGATGTAAATAGGCAACAATGAACAGCAATCACATTTAGCACTTAACAGGTATTTAATGCAAGTAGGATGCACATACTTATTTCATTTATCTCAGTTAATTTAAATGAATGACATGATGCATGGATTTATCTCTCAAACCTATCTCCATAAATCCATGTCACTCTCTGACGTCCATCCCTGAGAACCCAACACTTACCAGTGCGTTGTATTCCCAGGTATACAACATTTCGTACATTCACCAAGATTGTACACGACAAGCTTGGAATCCGTGCCACCCGAGCAACTCCCATCATCCAAACGGACCGTCATCCAAACGGTATAACCATATCGGCATCCACTAAGCCGACCACGTCTTCAACGTGTCATCAAGCATGTAACATCCCACATTTTAAACCCGAAGACGAATAAGTAAATAATAGCTGGAATAAAGAAAATAATGATAATAAACTACAAATAGTTATTTAAAAGAAGTATTTTAATATTAGGAAAAGATAACAATAATAATAATAATAATAATAAGGTTAGAAAAGAAAGGAGCATTAAATTGAAGTTAGGAACAGGCCAGAAAGATAGATACTTCGGTACTAAAACATAACGTAGGTTAGAAAATCAAAACATAATTTCCACCGTTGGATGTGAAGGTAGGATTTTTAGGAAGTAGCTCGTCAAATTTGAGCAAGATCCAACGGTGAACGAAGAAGTTATAGCCATTTGAAGTTAGGAGAAAAATAATTAGAAAATAGAAAACTGAAACAGCAGTGTTTGCCTGTTTCGCTTAAGCGAAAATCGCTCGCTTAAGCGAAAACCTGAATTTTCCCCACTGTGAGCAATTCGCTTAAGCGAAAAGCTCTCGCTTGAGCGAAAATGATTCGTGCCATTACTGAACTGGATTCGCTTAAGCGAATAAATTTCGCTCAAGCGAAAAGTCTGTTTTCTGCAACACGTTTTGCGAATTTTTAGGGGTATTTTGGGGATTTCTCCACCCAAAACACCTTAAAAGCTACACCATTCGACCAAGGGGGGGAAAAACATAATCTAAGTCATCCTCCTCTTCTCTCCATTAGAAGGTCCTTCTTCCCCAAGCCTAGGGTTTTGATTCTTGGCACTTTCCCTTCCATTGGAGCTCCAAGCTTCAAGATTCATCATCAAGCATCATCACCAAGTGTGTTTCCCTCTTTTTCTCCATGGATTGAGATCTTGGTTCAAGCTCCTTCATCTCTCAATCTTGTTTCTTTTGATTCTAAAGGGTTGAGTAAGTAATTAAATCACTCCCTTCCCTTTTCATTCATTGATTGTTGATTATTGTGTTCTTTTTCTAAGATAGAGTTGTTCCTCTTATTTTCCAATAAAAAGGGGCATGGAATTCTCTAATCACTTGGGATTCTCACTTTCTAAGAGCTAGGGGAGCTCTATCATCTCTACACTCTTGACTCTTTCCATCTCTTTGCACATTTTCAAGGATTATTGTGGGTATTAAAGCTTGGAAGATTTTTCCCCATTTCTCTTGGTTTAAGGTAAGGGGGTGGATATAGTGAGCATTGGTTTGATCTAGGATTGGGTATCCCTATGGTTATGGTGATTTTCTAGGAGTTATGTGTTTACAAATTTAAGGGTAGAATATTGGATAGTAATTTAGGGGATGGTGAATATAATAGAAATGAAGTTAGGAATCATAATTAGAAAAGGGGAAAAATAATGTGAACTTTGAATGTGAAATTATGTTGAACAATTGATGAAATAATTATTGTGTAATACATGTACACTTGGTCACGGCTAAATTAGGATTTTTGATTGGAAATGAAAAATGACAACATGGATAGTGTGCATTATGTGTTTATTGAAGTTGGAATGGATTATGATTATGATTGTTGATAATAAAGTGTTTATTTGTGATTATTTGAAAAAGGTAATATTTATGTATTTAAGTGAATTGGAATGGGTTACAGATATGCTTACTTGTGATTATTGAGGGTATGGTGATTTTGTTGTAATTAATGGACTAGACGTGATAGAATATGGTTAAAAGTGTTCACATTGATGTGTGGTTAAATGCTAAAGGTGAAATGCGAATCTTTGGAAATATTTTTGATGATGGATGATATGTGTATTTATGAGTATATGTGGGTGATTATTTGGAGAACATTGTGATTATGGATTATAAATGAATGGTATTAAAATAACTGGAGACTGAACATGGAAATTTATATGTGCATGGTTATGACTTATGATCATAGATGATAAATGTTTGATTGTGACTATATGTGTGATTGTTTGATTATGGAAATTAAATGAATGGACTGGACTGTTGATTAAATTGAAAATGGTAAAGGTAACTAAAGTGGAAACTGATCAGTGGGGCCTGGAACACTAGGTACCCGGCTAGGTGTTCCAATTACCTGTCAGGGCCAATTACCTGCCAGGCCAATTACCCATCAGGCCAAACCGCCCTGTAGGCGCCGGGTGACCCACAGGATCAGTTTTCCACACCAATAATTGGAATAATTAACGGATTGGTAAAAGCACATAGTCCTACAGGTGATGGTCTGGATGGGTGTAAGTCCTGGGCAGGTGTTCCAAGTCCCTAGACAGGTGTGCCAATTACCTAGCGGGTATCCAAATCCTAGTGGTGTACGGTAAAAATGGAAGTGTTTGCAGATCACTGTCTGTGGTTGCTTACACTGCGTGTGTAGATCTCTGCTTGGGGTTACACACATTAATGGAAAATGAATAATGGAAAGGTAAAAAGGGAAAAGGAAGTTTATGTAGATCTCTGTTTGAGGTTACATAAACGAGATAGAGTGTATGCAGATCACTGTCTGTGGTTGCATACACAGTGTATGCAGATCACTTTTTGTGGTTGCATACACCGTGTGTAGATCTCTGTTTGGGGTTATACGCGATGGTAAGGTGTAGATCTCTGTTTGAGGTTACACCCAATGGAAAGTGTAGATCTCTGATTGAGGTTACACATAATGGAAAATGAATAAAGGAAATGAAAAATAGAATTGATAAAGGAATTAAAGGGAATAAATAATGAACATGGTAATGGAAAGGATTTAGGAAAGGAAAAAGGGATAATGGAAAGTGGATAAGAATAATGGAAATGAATATGGAAATGGATAAGGGCAAGGGGAACAAATATGAAAAGGGATGAAAGAAAGGGAAAGGAACATTCATATCGGTTAAGGTCATGTAATTAGAACGTAAATATGTAATTGTGATAAGGAATGAGCAAGTTGGAAAAACGTCGATTGTGAATAGGTTTGCAAATGATATGTGTTGTTACCTTACTACTTGTGTTTGGCCTAGTGGATTTATTATGATTATATGGAAACTGCAATTTTATTTCATGTGCAATGCTCACTCCCTTACTATACTTTACAGGTACAGAGATTGAGATTGCACAGCCCCCGGCCGAGCAGGAGTACTTTCCCTTACAGGGAAAGTAGGGTTATTATGGGATTTAGAATATAATATGGGCCTAAGCCTCTTAGGTTATTTTGATGTAAATTTAATATGCATATCTCGAATGAGGCTTAGGATGGTTTTGCTTTGCTAAAGTTATAACTTTTGATTTCAATACTCAAACCTAATATTCCCGCTATTACTCTGATTAATTATGCACTCTGATATTTTTGGAGCCCAATGGGCCTGGATATGTTTTAGAAATATTAACTGAAGCCCTGCTAGCTATTGGTTGTTTAATTAAAATTGTTTGCCACAGGTTGAAATTTTGGATTAGTCCGAAAAACAAACAAAACTCCGTCCGATTGACGGTTGATTTTAATGTAATAAAAATGAATTTTCAAATCCGTATAATTATAAAGGGAATTAAGGGTATAAATTATTAGGGTGTCACAAAGCAAGCGTATTGGCACTCCCAAAGGCCCTAATCATGTTACTAATACATGATAAACGACCTACCATCCAAACTCCAAATGAATGCATCATCTTTTAAGCTTAAAGGAAATTGGTTAATATATAACGTGCCACCCGAGCACATCCCGTCATCCAAACGGTACACTCATATTAATCAATTTCTTTTAAGTCTAGATCCCTTGGATTATTGTTGTTCAATCATTAATTAAATGATTCAGAATTGAAATGGTATTTTTAAGATTTTGAGGTGAACTACTCCAGTATTCTTCAGAAGACTCGAGTGTTCTTCAAACTATTTCCTGATTACTCGAGTGTTCTTCAAACTACTCGAGTGTTCATACCTTTCTGGGGATTTGGGTTTCAGATTCATAAAAATACTCGAGTGATTCATGAGTTACTCGAGTATTCTTCAGCATTTCCAGAATACTCGAGTGACCCCTGCATTACTCGAGTGGTTTACCTTAACATATCCCATACAACACTCGATTACTCGAGTGCTGGGCATGGTACTCGAGTGTTCTTGTTCAAAATACATTGTCTTACCAAAATTTTACTCGAGCAACCAGCCTAATACTCGAGTGTTTTATTACAGAACAGACTGAAATCTTGGTTTTAATATACCATTTTCAATTCTAACTATTTTTAGTCCAATCCAGTGATCAACACAGTTCATATACCACATAATGAACATGTTACAACACTCAATTCATATCAAATTACAGATTTGACAGGAAATCAATCACTAATGAATAAAACATATAATTTTACAACTTAACATCTCAAATTGCAAAATAATCAACAAATTCATGAATTAGTGTTCATCACAGCTTGCATGCATCATTAGAAACTTGCTCCAAACAACCATAGAGCATAACTTGGTCTCCAAACCAAAGTTCCTATTCAAACTAAGCCCTTAGAGCCTCTTGGTGGCTCTCTAATGAAAATAATGAAATTCAAACTCTATCTAGTGTATAAAACAACTTCCCCTTACCTCTCAGACGTATAGCAACAGAGAATTCCCAAGAGAAAGCTTTCCAACACCAGAAATCACTTTGAGCGTCACATGCAGGACAATTTGAGTGCAACACCAAAATTGAATTGGTTTACATGGAAAACAGAGATAACAATTGGGGAAATTAGATTTTCTGGACTCTATGCAACACATATTAACTAGAGAAATCGAATTTGGGACTCAGAGGCTCGTGAGCTTACCAGAAATCAGAATCAAAGTAGGATCCAGACAAAAACTTGACAAAGAACAGCTCCACTTCCAAGCCTTGATTCTTCCACCACACTCACTCAAACCTCACGATTTTGGTGTTTATACAAAGCTTGTGATGTGAGCTTTGTATTCGTGTATAGTTTATGACTCGAATCGAAACAAAGAGAGAGAATCGAAGTAAAGAATTCAGGAACCCTAACCTCAACAAACAACTCGAATTTGGCCAAATCCTCCAACAATTTGGTGTTGATTGACTTAAATAGACAGGGAGAATGCCCATGCATGGCGACACGAGTATTTTGCTCAGTTTTTGAAAAATAATTATTTTATTTACTTTCCCTCCAAAATCTTTCCTATATTTACTTCAAGGTCCCAACCCAGGGACTAATATGCAAAATATTTATTTCATGCATAATTATATTTATTAAATAAATTCAAACACATCTCCCAAATACATAACACAGAATTTTAATCAAGGATTAAAATAGAAATCATGAATTATAATTAATTTTATAATTAACATTTCATTAATCGGGGATTAAAATTTTGGGGTGTTACACTACTCCCCCACTTACAAGGAATTTCGTCCCCGAAATTCAACTTATACAAACAACTTAGGATAGTCCTGACGCATCTTATCCTCTAATTCCCAAGATGCTTCCATCACATCGCCACAAACCCAGACGACTTTGACCAAACGAATATCCTTTCCTCTAAGCTGCTTGACTCTTCGGTCTTCAATGCGAACTGGCACAGCTTCGAAGGTTAGGTTCTCATGAATTTCTAGGTCATCAGGTTGGATTCTAAGGACAATGGTGGGGTCATGGACATATCTTTTCAGTTGAGACACATGGAATACATTATGAAGGTTAGCTAGTGACGGGGGCAGGGCTAACTGATATGCTACTGGGCCGACTCTTTTAAGGATTTGATAAGGACCAATGAACTTAGGTGATAGTTTCTGAGTTTTCAAGGCTCTACTAATACCCTTGGTTGGTACTATTCTAATGAATACATGGTCACCTTCAACAAACTCTAAGGGTTTCCTTCTCCTATCAGCATAGCTTTTCTGCCTACTCTGAGCCGTCTTCATCTTCTCTTGTATCATCTTGATCTGTTCCATGGTCTCTTGCACAAAATCTGGCCCAACCAGAGAATTCTCCCCCACTTGGAACCAGCATAACGGCGTCTGACACTTCCTTCCATATAAAGCTTCAAATGGTGTCATTCCAATGCTCGTGTGATAACTGTTGTTGTAAGTAAATTCCACGAGTGGCAACATTTGTTCCCAGTTCCCTTGACCTTCCAAAGCACAGGCTCGTAAGATGTCCTCCAGCGACTAAATAGTCCTCTCCGTTTGACCATCAGTCTGTGGATGGTATGCAGAACTTAACTTCAATCTTGAACCCAAGGCTCTATGCAGATCTTCCCAAAACTTCGATGTAAACCTCGGGTCGCGATCTGACACAATGCTTGACGGTACCCCATGCAGACGAACAACTTCCTTGATATACAACTGAGTGAGCTTCTCCAAAGAGTAGCGCATGTTAACAGGAATAAAATGCGCCGATTTGGTCAGACGATCCACAACGACCCAGATTGCATCATGACCAGTAGCTGTCCTTGGCAATCCTGACACAAAATCCATCGAGATACTATCCCATTTCCACAACGGAATCTCCAACGGAAGTAATTCTCCTCCTGGCCTTTGGTGTTCTACTTTCGCCTTCTGACACACCAGGCAACATGCCACATATTCAACCACGTCCTTCTTCAAGCCAGGCCACCAAAATATCCTCTTCAGGTCCTGATACATTTTGGTAGCTCCCGGATGCATACTCATTTTGCTCTTATGTGCTTCATCCAGAATCATCCTTCTTACTTCCAGATCATTAGGCACACAAATCCTTGCTCTAAAACGAAGGATTCCATCCTTCCCTTCTTGAAACTCCAACTCCTTTCCTTCATCCATCAGCTTCTTTTTCTCCTTAAGTCTCTCATCCTTGTGTTGCAATTCCCGAATTCTTTGCAGAAATTCATTAGTAATCTGCAACATCCCCATCTTGATACTTGTCGGCTCCACTTGTATTGCCAAGCTCAGATCTCGAAATTCTTCTATCAATGCAGCTTCTCTGACCATCATTTCACTGATATGCATTGCCTTTCGACTCAACGCATCAGCCACCACGTTTGCCTTCCCAGGATGGTAATGAAGTTTGAACTCATAATCCTTCAAGAACTCCATCCATCGGCGTTGCCTCATATTCAACTCCTTCTGATCAAGGAGATACTTTAAACTCTTATGGTCACTAAACACCCGAAACGTAGTGCCATAGAGATAGTGTCTCCAAATTTTTAGAGCGAAAACGACCGCTGCCAACTCTAGATCATGAGTTGGATAGTTTATTTCATGAACTTTTAGCTGTCTCGAGGCGTAAGCAACTACTTTTCCCTCCTGCATCAAAACACTCCCAAGACCTTGTTTTGATGCGTCACAATACACCTCAAAACTCTGCTGTGGGTTAGGCAAAACCAACACAGGAGATGACGTCAACCTTTCCTTCAACTCTTGAAAACTCCTTTCACACTTCTCATCCCAGATGAAAGGTTGATCCTTCCGAGTCAACTTTGTCAAGGGTAATGCAATCTTTGAGAAACCTTCGATGAATCTTCTATAATATCCAACCAGTCCGAGAAAACTCCTCACCTCTGTGACCGACTTTGGCTGCTCCCATTGCAACACTGAACTTACTTTATCCGGGTCAACCGCTATTCCCTTGCTTGAAACAACATGCCCAAAAAACTTAACCTCCTCCAGCCATAACTCACACTTTGTAGGTTTGGCGTTCAACTGCTTCTCCTTCAGAATACTCAACACTATCCTCAAGTGTTCAGCATGCTCCTCCAGGCTCTTAGAGTAGATAAGGATATTGTCAATGAACACAATCACGAATGAATCTAGATAAGGTCTAAAGATTCGATTCATGTAGTCCATGAAAATAGCTGGTGCATTGGTCAATCCGAACGGCATCACAACGTACTCATAATGCCCGTATCGGGATCGAAATGCAGTCTTAGAGATGTCCTCTTCTCTAATCCTGATCTGATGATACCCCGACCTCAAATCAATCTTGGAAAATACCGAAGCCCCACGAACTTGATCCATAAGGTCATCGATCCTTGGCAACGGATACTTGTTCTTGATTGTGACCTTATTCAGCTGCCGGTAGTCGATGCACATCCTCATACTACCATCTTTCTTCTTGACGAACAGAACCGGAGCACCCCAAGGTGACACACTTGGTCGGATCATCTGCTTCTGCAATAGCTCCTCGATCTGCTTCTTCATTTCAGCCATTTCCGGTAGTGCCATTCTATAAGGAGCGATAGAAATGGGACCGGCTCCCGGAACTAGGTCGATGCCAAATTCAATCTCTCTTCTTGGTGGCAAACCAGGGATCTCATCAGCAAATACCTCCGGGAAGTCTCTAACAACAGGAATCTCTTCCAACCTTGGACCATTCTCCTCTAATTCAGTGTTGAACAGACACATGTAGCCGGAGGGTTTTGGGTTTCTATAGGTCACTATCTTCTTATCACAATCGATGATCACTTGGTTTTGACTTAACCAGTCCATCCCCAAGATCACATCCAATTGTGCTAAGGGTAAACAGATTAAATTTACCCTAGAGGTTTGTCCTAACACTTCTATACAACAGTTAAGACATGCTCTAGAAACAACTACAGGAGCATTAGTAGGGGTTTCTACTTTTAGAGTATAGGGCAATTCAAACATAGATAAACCCAAACGATCTACACATTCATATGAAACAAATGAATGCGTTGCACCAGAATCAAACAAGACATTACAGAGCTGACCATTTAGCAAGTATTTACCTTGCACCAGATCAGAAGATCGGTTTGCTTCCACACCACTAAGAGTGAAAACCCTTCCTTGAGCCATAGGCCTATCCGCAGTCCCTCTTGAATTAGCTTTGACCGGTTCCTTGCAGTCTCTCGCAAAGTGTCCCGGTTTTCCACAGTTGAAACATCCACTTGTTCCCCAACAAACACGGCCATAATGATGGCGCTTGCACTTGTCACAAAATGGAGCCTCGCTCCGAACATTCCTTCCATCCGAACCACCAACCTTCCCCTTGCCTTTCCCTCGGCGATTGTACGGACCCTTGCCTCGGTTATTGAAACCTTTACGTCTCTGAGGTCCAAAATTCTGGTTGTCCTTTCTCTCTGCGGCTTGCAATTCTTCAGCTTTCGTGTCATCTTCATACATCCTACACATGTCCACGAGTGCAGGAAAACTTTGGATCCGTTGATAGCTAAAGATCGACTTCAACTTGGGCCTCAAACCTCCCTCAAACTTGATACACTTGCTCCTTTCGTCGGGGTTGTTCTGATAGTAGGGAGAGTACTTCATCAATTCCTCGAACTTGGCCGCGTACTCGCCCACACTCATATTCCCTTGTTTCAGCTGTAAGAATTCCACCTCTTTCTTTATCCTTAGATTTTCAGGGAAATATTTATTGATAAACTTCTCCATAAATACACCCCAATTCACATCCCTTCCTTCATAATGCAGAAGCTGAACCGTGTGATTCCACCAATTCTCAGCTTCGTCTTCTAGCATGTAGACAGCATATGCCACCTTCTGAGCTTCTGTGCAATCCAGGGTTCTCAGAATCTTGTCCATGGTATGAATCTACTTGTTGGCCTCCTCAGGTCTAAATCCTCCTTCAAACTTAGGCGGATTACAAGTCCTAAAATCTGCCAGACTCTTTGCCTCGGTGTTACCCACATTGCATTGATGAGGTGGGTTAACCGGCTGAGATGGTTGCTGAGATTGTTGCTGCATGGTCTCCATCACCGCCGTTATCCTTTCTAACATCGCATTGGTGTCATTTTGGTTTCTAGTTGCCATACTAGACCTGCGCTATGTGCTCATGGTCACATATGTTGAACTAAGGAAACATTCCTCACACCACCTATACTAAGACTATATCTTATAATTTTAAATCAACATTCAATTGTGTCTTGTTCTCAAAAGAGACAAGATACAAACATTCATAACAATAAATATGCCCTGCGGATACCTGCTTGATGTTCATGGCTACCTTTCTGGAGCTACTTCCACTACTACAGGATCTGACTTTTGCTCTGATACCACTCAGTGCGACACCCTTCTTATGATCCAGTAATTAATACACTAATTATACTATTAGGTCGAGTAATATATGGACTTGTAAGTATTTAGAAAAGGTAGAAATAAAATTTTCTTTTAAAGCGGGTGCACAAACTAAAACATGGACTCTTGGAGAAAATAATTCATATGGTTTATAACATTGCATTGAATTTGGCGATTTTGGAAACCTTTTTACAAACGTGATAGCATCGGCACTTTGAAATCACATTTACATAATAGAAATTAAGCGATGCTATCCATACTTTCGTTTCGCGGAACTGATACCATTCTTTCTCATTGGCCAAATTCTTTAAACAAGTTAAATCAGAGTAAGCGGAAATAATGAGACTATGTATACTCGTAAGATAGGCATAATATGCACACAAACACAGATATATATATATATATATATATATAAAAGTCATAAGTACATAGTCCCATAGTCGAAAATCCAAGATCCATATACAAGTCCATCAATAGATCTATGTCTAAAGAAAACCATAGCCTAGAGTTCTCAAAAGTATATCTACAATAAATACATCTCAAAATATAGACTCTATAGGTGGTCACAAAGATCTGGCAGCAGTAGTAGTAGTAATAGCAGTAGCAGTCTCCAGGTAGCAAAAGAAAACATCATCATCAACAGCAGCAGCAGCAGAATCTCCTCCACAGCATCCCCACATCGGATCCCCTGATCCTCATCATATACCATATACACATACCTAGGGATCATCATCTCTCCACTGACTCCCGGTGGAATGAACGACAGGCTCGCCTCCGCTCTCATCCTCCACGGGATCCTCCTCGATCTCATCCGATGGAGAGTGTACCCTACCACTGGGTACGGGGTCAGGAGATGGTGTGGCCCTGACTGGACTCCTCGGATCAGAAGGGGGAGTATCCTCGCGGACGACTCTCGAAGAAAAAGGGTGTGAGCGGGTAGGTCTAAAACGAAAACTATGATAAGAGCGAGCTGTCCATGTGGGAGGTGGTCCATGATATGTGTAAAACGAGGGTACATGCATAGTGTATATGATGGGAATCCTAAATCTATGAGGACGAAATCGAATCAACGGGTTCGGGTGGTAGAAGGTAATCTCTACCTCTCCCTCGAACACCGCGCGATGGTCCTCATAGATCCATGTGCCACTAGGAAGTGGCTGGATCTCGATGCAAGCGATGTACCGAGACATCACCTACAAGGGCGTAGGGGTAAGTAATTCTATACACATAATCAACAGAGTTTAAATATGTTCAATATGAAGATGTAAATAGGCAACAATGAACAGCAATCACATTTAGCACTTAACAGGTATTGAATGCTAGTAGGATGCACATACTTATTTCATTTATCTCAGTTAATTTAAATGAATGACATGATGCATGGATTTATCTCTCAAACCTATATCCATAAATCTATGTCACTCTCTGACGTCCATTCCTGACAACCCAGCACTTACCAGTGCGTTGTATTCTTAGGTATACAACATTTCGTACATTCACCAAGATTGTACACGACAAGCTTGGAATCCGTGCCACCCGAGCACCTCCCGTCATCCAAACGGTATAACCATATCGGCATCCACTAAGCCGACCACGTCTTCAACGTGTCATCAAGCAAGCGTATTGGCACTCCCAGAGGCCCTCCTCATGTTACTAATACATGATAAACGACCTACCATCCAAACTCCAAATGAATGCATCATCTTTTAAGCTTAAAGGAAATTGGTTAATATATAACGTGCCACCCGAGCACATCCCGTCATCCAAACGGTACACTCATATTAATCAATTTCTTTTAAGTCTAGATCCCTTGGATTATTGTTGTTCAATCATTAATTAAATGATTCAGAATTGAAATGGTATTTTTAAGATTTTGAGGTGAACTACTCCAGTATTCTTCAGAAGACTCGAGTGTTCTTCAAACTATTTCCTGATTACTCGAGTGTTCTTCAAACTACTCGAGTGTTCATACCTTTCTGGGGATTTGGGTTTCAAATTCATAAAAATACTCGAGTGATTCATGAGTTACTCGAGTATTCTTCAGCATTTCCAGAATACTCGAGTGGCCCCTGCATTACTCGAGTGGTTTACCTTAACATATCCCATACAACACTCAATTACTCGAGTGCTGGGCATGGTACTCGAGTGTTCTTGTTCAAAATACATTGTCTTACCAAAATTTTACTCGAGTAACCAGCTTAATACTCGAGTGTTTTATTGCAGAACAGACTGAAATCTTGGTTTTAATATACCATTTTCAATTCTAACCATTTTTAGTCCAATCCAATGATCAACAGAGTTCATATACCACATAATGAACATGTTACAACACTCAATTCATATCAAATTACAGATTTGACAGGAAATCAATCACTAATGCATAAAACATATAATTTTACAACTTAACATCTCAAATTGCAAAATAATCAACAAATTCATGAATTAGTGTTCATCACAGCTTGCATGCATCATGAGAAACTTGCTCCAAACAACCATAGAGCATAACTTGGTCTCCAAACCAAAGTTCCTATTCAAACTAAGCCCTTAGAGCCTCTTGGTGGCTCTCTAATGAAAATAATGAAATTCAAACTCTATCTAGTGTATAAAACAACTTCCCCTTACCTCTCAGACGTATAGCAACAGAGAATTCCCAAGAGAAAGCTTTCCAACACCAGAAATCACTTTGAGCGTCACATGCAGGACAGTTTGAGTGCAACACCAAAATTGAATTGGTTTACATGGAAAACAGAGATAACAATTGGGGAAATTAGATTTTCTGGACTCTATGCAACACATACTAACTAGAGAAATCGAATTTGGGACTCAGAGGCTCGTGAGCTTACCAGAAATCAGAATCAAAGTAGGATCCAGACAAAAACTTGACAAAGAACAGCTCCACTTCCAAGCCTTGATTCTTCCACCACACTCACTCAAACCTCACGATTTTGGTGTTTATACAATGCTCGTGATGTGAGCTTTGTATTCGTGTATAGTTTATGACTCGAATCGAAACAAAGAGAGAGAATCGAAGTAAAGAATTCAGGAACCCTAACCTCAACAAACAACTCGAATTTGGCCAAATCCTCCAACAATTTGGTGTTGATTGACTTAAATAGACAGGGAGAATGCCCATGCATGGCGACACGACGCAGATGAAGTGTTGAGGAAGACGATTTCGTGTCAACACACGAGAATCGTTGATGGTGACTCACCAAACGCACAAACTCGTGCAACTCTGTCCAGAATACTCGAGTATTCCGGAAAATACTCGAGTATTTTGCTCAGTTTCTGAAAAATAATTATTTTATTTACTTTCCCTCCAAAATCTTTCCTATATTTACTTCTAGGTCCCAACCCAGGGACTAATATGCAAAATATTTATTTCATGCATAATTATATTTATTAAATAAATTCAAACACATCTCCCAAATACATAACACAGAATTTTAATCAAGGATTAAAATAGAAATCATTAATTTTATAATTAACATTTCATTAATCGGGGATTAAAATTTTGGGGTGTTACAGGAACAACCTCCCATGCTTCTCCCTGAGAGGCCACATGTGGATTGCTACATGATACGCCATCTACCTGTTGCAATACCGGCAAAAGCCAATACGACAAGCAGGTAGGAGAGAGTCCGTGTACCATACACTAACGAGTTGACTGTAAGGTCTCAGGGTAGACTCGATAGAAAGAAAGACAAATGACAGATGACCATGACAAAGGTACCGAACGAGACAAGGTATTCAGGATGTAGAAAATAAACAGAATAGGATAGCTAAGCGAGTAACATAATATGAATAAAGCATAACAATTAAAATATGCAAGGCATATAAATGACATATAAGATACATAAAATAAAGCATAACCCAACAATCGGAATCATAAATCGCATTGCTAAGCAGCACCATACCTTCTCAATATTGTCAACATTAGCTATATTTTTACTCTTTGAAAATTAAGTCTTATCATTACTCAGCTCACTCAATGAGGTAGGGGAAAAACCATAACTGAGGAAAAATGCACATGTCTACATCTCCTCGGTCTCCATCCAAACCTAGTCGAAAGCCAACAGGAGTACAGGACCTTTACCACGCGGGCACGACAGCTGTCTCAACAAACATATGGTCCCAGACCAGGAGGACTACAGCCTCAATCAATCTCATTCACATAATTATCATTAATCAAGCACACTGTACAAGCAGTGGCAAATAACAATGCCCCGTTCCAGTCCCTCTCACTGTTGTAGACTTGCAATCAAGGGGGTGACAGTATCATTTCTAGTTAGCTATGCGGAACTTGCCACGGCATTGGACCCAGTCCCTACCATGTTAGTACACCACTTGTGGGATTCGTTCCACCTAGAAATATACTCTAGGCTTCTTGACGTTCACCGTCTTTGCCCTCCCCTCATGCAATCCCCACCTGAGTATCCGCAGATACCGATAGTATCTTCCTCTCCACTACTTCGCACTCTCATACCTTACCGCGTATGTTAGTCTTTTAATGTCTTTTAAATCTTTTAAGAGTCTTTTAATTAACCTACAGTCGGCTTGCCCTTAGTCCATCCCTTCGACAAGACCCGACCACTAAGGATTATCTCTTTTCCCCACTTTCATATAACACTCTTTAACTTTCTCAAGCCACTCGGGCACAATCCGTCACATCATTCCCGTAGGAATCACAAAGCTCTCTTGAACGATCATTTCCATCTTGGGTGTAACATCCCAAATTTTAATCCCAAATATAATTAGAATAATAGCGAGATTAAAATAATAGTAATAATAATAACAAGGTTAAATGAGTGTTAAAAGGGAATCTTTTAGCGTTAGAACTGTATAATAATAGAAAAATTAAGAATAAAGTACTTAAATGATTTAATATGATGTTTTTAAGGTTTGAGTGTCGTAATAAAATTTTGATTTCATCATTATAATTGAAATATATTTTCTAGCCAAAATAAGTATAAATTTGTTATCATAAGCTTTACAAAAATAAAAGAGTACTTTTATTTAGTTTAATTAATATTTTGACAGGGAGCTCAAGTGACAGGCCTTAGAGGCATTTTCACAAATAATTTCTTTAGAAAGATGTGTTTAATTTAATATTTTGAGCGTCTCTGTAAATTTTCATAGTGTTCGGAGACTGTTTTATTTTTAGCTTCCGGACTGGTTTTAATATATTACCAGTATAAGTTATATTTAATGACTTATTATTTCATAGTTATGAATATTATATTTTACCAAGTTTGATATTAGCATTGAGAAAATATGGTTATAGTTGAATTTTGATACTTTTTGTCACACAATAGATATCCTTAAATACCAGTTAATCAAATTGTCTCTTTTCAAATTAAACCGGTAACTTTACTATTTTTAATCTATTTTGAGTAATTCAAAATATAATATTAATTTACCTAAATATATTTTATTTTTGAGTTTGTCAAACTTTTAGTTATCATGCAAAAATACTTACACACATTAACCCACAAATGAAAATAAAACATACAATAATATATAAAAAATATATATATATACTCCTAAGCCTACCCTCAAAACCCGTCCCAATCCATAGAAGAAAAAAAATAAATAAATAAAACGTGTGGTGGCCATAGGGCCACACGTTACAACAAAAACAAAAGGGCACCAAACTTAAATTTAGAAGGCAAAAGCGATCATCAGATAGAAGAGTCAAGAAAGAAAGAGAGGAGGGCGACACAGAGAGAAAGAGACTTTGTCTCTTCCAAACTTCTCGATCCGATTACTCAAGATCCGACCGTTCAATTTCAAATTCTTCTTAGGTAAATAATCTCCTCAACTCCCTCTATCCATCTACCTAATTTATTCGATGATCCATTAATATTTTTATTATCCTATACTTTCAAATAAAGAGATGTTTTGAAGAAAAAGTGCTATATTTTATTGTATAATGATATATATTTATTATTTTGACAAAAAAGAATTTAGTTGATATATATATATATGTACACATTTTTAATGTTATAATTAGTTTTAACATGTGTACTTATTTAGATCCCGCACGTTATTGTTGACCCTGACCCTCGAATAAGGCGCGGACGTGAACATGATATTGTTCCTATTGTCAGGACTCCCAGGTAAGAAGAGAAGTGTTACCTTTACTTAGAGGGTATTTTTCTAGCTTGTATATAGGGGGAATTAAGAGTAGGGAATAAAATAGAAAGATGAACCTTAGGGAAAGTGACGAGATTAGAGTTTATGAAATGTTAATGGATATGACTATAATTGTGTATGTTTGTAATTGTCTAGATTTAAGTATTTGTGGGTTTAATAATGAGAGTGAGCTATAGATTTAGAGATGAGATAGACAATTGGATTTAATGATGATGGTGGTAGAATATAGCATGGCTTGAAGGTTAATAATGAATATAGTAATTAGAAAGTTGATTATGCTATTAATTTTAGTGTTTAGAATGGAATTGTAATGAACATGAATGATGATGAAGAGTAAAATGCAGTTAACGGAAATAAGAAGGAAATTAGGTGAATGGTAAAGAAATCAAGAAAAGGATCAATGTTTAGAGAAAAAGGTAAGTAAATGGTATGAATAATTGATTATGATATTGAGTATTATCTATGGACCCTCCAAAATGGAGAGGATAAATTCATGATCCTCCCTATGTGGAGCGGGAAATTATATTATCATGACCCTCCCTATGCGGAGCGGGAAATTATATTATCATGACCCTCCATAGAGGAGAGGATATTATCAGGACCCTTCGTAAAGGAGAGGATATTATCATGACCCTCCATAAAGGAGAGGATATTATCAGGACCCTCCGTAAAGGAGAGGATATTATCATGACCCTCCATAAAGGAGAGGATATTATCAGGACCCTCCGTAAAGGAGAGGATATTATCATGACCCTTCACTTGCACCGTAAGTGAAGTGAGAACAGGACCCTCCGCTTACTCTCTAAGCAGGAGTGAGAATCGTATGTACAGTATCATGACCCTCCATAAGGGAGTGGATATTATCAGGACCCTCCGTAAAGGAGTGGATATTATCATGACCCTTCACTTGCACCGTAAGTGAAGTGAGAACAGGACCCTCCGCTTACTCTCTAAGCAGGAGTGAGAATTGTATGTACAGTATCATGACCCTCCATAAGGGAGTGGATATTATCAGGACCCTCCGTAAAGGAGTGGATATTATCATGACCCTCCATAAGGGAGTGGATATTATCTGGACCCTCCATTAGGAGTGAGTAATATAGGGGAATAAAAGGGTAAAGAGATAAATGAAATGGAATAGGACCCGCCTTAGGGTGTGAGTAAATGGTTAATACCAAGACCCACCGAGTGGTGAGTGTAAAATATAATAGAAGGAAAAGGATAGAGTAAGGAAAGGATAAGGAAGACTAGAAGGAGGGGAATAAAAGGGTAAGTAGGTAAGTGTGTAAAATGATAGGAGGACATGATAGAATCAAGAAAAGTTAAGGAAATAGTAAAAAGGGATAGAAAGAAATATGGACAACAATAGGGAATTAATGAAGCAAGGGTAATTGAAATGGAAAATATAACTCAAGTGGTAAACGGGTAGTAATCTCTTACTTGTTCTCTATGTCATTTTAGAATGTATTTTCTAAGTTCTGTGTAATGCTACCCTTCTTGATATATTTTTACAGGTGAAGAAGGAGCTTACACGAGTATGGCCGGGCAGGATTACACTCCACCTCGTGGAGTGTTGTGTAGTTAGTTGGGTGACCCTTTGTCGGTCAATGGTTTTATTTTAGATTTGGAATTTGAAATATATTATATTTTGTTGTAAATATTTTCTGAAATGATGTACAAGAACTGAATTATATTTTGGCCCTGTTGGCCCACTGTTGATGAAAATTAAGTTTTATGCAGGTTAAACAGGAAAAAGTAAATTTTGGGAATGTCCCTAAAACAAAGTAAACTCCGTCCGATTTTACAAGATTTTCATAAGAAATAAGTGTAACTAAGTGTTTTTCCTAATCAACTAATAGTATTAAAAGAGAAATTTTAAATCCTCAATTAATTAAGGGTAAAAGTAACTAGGGTGTTACATTGGGATTCACCAGCACGATCTCAGCTCCACGAGTGTAGTCTCCTCGTCCAGTGCATTGTTGCTCCACCACGTTTCCGTGAATCACATTACATATCGTTCTTTCGCTTGTCTTTACATTATACTTTCTCTTTTATGTTCTTATTATCGATCATAATAACATCCAGATTCAATTCACAGAATATAATGCTTTACACAATAAAATAGTAAAAGAACCAACATAAAATAGTAATAAGCATGCATCAATTTAATAAAACATAAAACACATAACACAGAATAGATCACGTAAACCTTTCCTCATCACCACACGAACAACTACGTTACGGGCTCACCGCACTCTCACTCACTTACTTACCTCTTAATCCAGCAAAAGAAACACTTTGAGCTCGGAAATCTCTAGCTTCTCTTTGAGAATTGTCCCCACCGTCTACTGAATTTCCTCGAGGTAAATAAACACACTTTTATTAAAAACCATTTCAATTAAAAATCACAACTTGGTCTCTTGAATAGAAAATCCCTTACTCTCTTTATTTTATTCTTTAAAATACAAGTGTTTATCAAAACAACTCTCAATCTTTTCTTATTCTTGAAATCCTTTAAAAATCATTTGAAAACTCATATTAAAATAAATAAAATAAATGGTTTATGTGGCTGTATGGAAATGTCCAGCCACCCTTTCAAGTTGTAAAAACATTGAAAATCAACATTTTTCATTTCAATTTTTGATATATCAAAGAACACTTGAAATCCACACTTTTCACATCTCAAAAACACTTTTAAAAATTGAAATACTTTGAAATAAATTCTTGGACAGCAAAGGACAAAAGAAATCAAACCATGAAAATACTTTTGAAAATAATCAAATACATTTATGCCTTTTCTTTTATGAAAACCGAATTGAACAAACCAAAACAACACAATAATTTTTCCTAAAACAAAATCACAAAACATAATCATTTCAATGAGACAATCACATGCAAAGAGAATCTAGCCTATCTAACCTAGTATAGGCCGAATCATCATCATAGGAAAAACAAAGTCTTTGATGCACTTTTTCTACATGTAAAAACCTTAAAATCAACAAATCAAAAACATGCATTTCAAACACATGGTTTTATAAAAATACCACTCCTTTTTCTCTCAAAACCGTGACCTCTTAGTCACTCAAACACATTTTCATTTTTATTTTCTTTTGCATGTGCTTCTAAAATCATTTAAAACAAAAGAGAATCACATGCATGAATCTTTTAGGAAGAGAAATCATGATTTATTTGATTTTCAAAGCTTGACCGAAAATCAATTAACAAAATCAAGAGGAAAAACTTAAATCTTTAACATTCAAACACACAGACTTAGATCAAGGCAAAACCATTTTGAAAAAGTTGTTTTTCTTTGTTTCCTCACCAAAACCGTGACATGCAAACCAAGAAACAAAACTTTTGAGTAAAAGAATCACATGCAAAACTTCAAGATCAAAGTTATTGAAAATCAAGGCAAGAATCAAATCTTTTTCAAGACCAAAACAATAGTTCAAAGCCCTTTTTGAAAAGAAAACCAAAGATCAAAGCTTAGAAAAATCAAAGTTAAAATCAAAGCATTTAAACCACTTAAATCAACTTTGACACACCTCAAACCAACATGCATGAACTCAAAACAAAATAAAAATCATCACAACCTAATTTTCAAGACATGGCCGAATGGTAGAGTCCATGGTTTAAGGTTCTACAATTTTTGTTTGGCTCTTGAAACTCAAGATCAAAGCTAAATAGGTACTTACAAACATAGATCTACAAGAAAATTAAACATGCAACAACAAAGGAACTTTACAAGACTTAGAAAAATTAAGAACTACTTATAACACTCTATGATCTTCGAATAAACAAAGAAAAAGAGAAGATCTTTGTTTCTGACCGCTTTGTGCGATAATGATGATTTAATTAAAAGAGATAATGGGTTCGTAAACTTTGTGAAGCTTTAGGCTTTCATTATGTCAAGACGAGGTACAGAGGGGTTTATACAAGGAAATGGCTCCCACTTTTGTGGTTTCTTTTACAGAGAAAGGACTGTGCGCTTTGGCTTTACACTCCTTTTACGTTATTGTAGTTTCAGAAGGGGAGCTTCCTTTCCTCTTTGTTGTACGCCCTCCATGTTGTAGCCGTCGTTGGTTGTGGCATTTCGGGTATTCTGACCTCCTCGTCCTGGCTCCTAGGATGATTGCTGGAGGCGCACGCCTTCTGGCTTTTCCTCCTTTTCTGTTCCTCCTTTGTTGTTTATTCTGCCTCTTGCTTCTTCATGGCAATTCTCCATTTCTCGGAGGGAGGAGCTTTTGAGTCTTTTGTGCATATTGTGTGTACTGTGTTGCAACTATGGCTGCCTTGAGGTATTGCTCCTCTTGCCTTCTGGCATTTCTCGGCCTTTGGGAGGGGGTGACTCTTGGGGCTCTGCTTCTCTGTGTTTTCTTACATTGTGTATATTGTGTCGTTTCCCCCTTTTCTACGGTGCCTTTTTACCTCTTAGGGGGACGCCGTTCTCTTCTAGGGAGTTTCTTCCCCCTGAGGCCCTTTCTCCCTCTCCCGGAGTCCCTTCTTTTCCTTTCTTTTCTTTCTTTTATTTATAGTGGTATCTTGGACCGGTGGTCTCTGTTCGCTTCCCTTCGTCCGTTGGTTAATGACCTCCTGCATCATGTGTCCAGAGCATATTTCCAGTGGTTTTGTCTTCTTTGCCATTCTTGGCTTTGATATTTGATGATTACGGGGAAGGAGAGGACTCCAAGTCTTACTCCCCTTAGCTTTGCCTTGGATAGATAAAAGATTCTCTCTTGACTTCTTCTGCAAGCCGCTAGATCTTCGGATAGCTACGACGCCCTCGGCTGGTCATGAGTGCGCCTTCCACGGGCTCTTACTCCCGGATCGCCTTTACTTATTACGATATTCTCTTCGGTTTTTCGTGGCATCTGAGGCGCCTTGAGGTAGCACATGGCATTCCTTGCCGTCAACATGCTTCGCTCTTTGCTCTGGATGTCTTATCGAGAATGGTCGCCTTGGTGATCGTCGCCTTGGGCGTGTGTCGCCTTGGGCAATTCCTGGGGTTGGCGCGCCTTTCTCAGCGTCTTTAATACTTTGTTTTTTTTTGTTTGACAACTCCTGGGCCCTTACGTGATTTGGGCCTTATGATTTGGGTTACTGAATATTGAGGTATCAACAATTTCCCCCTTTGCAGTGAGAGGGGAAGAATTTCATTCTCAGTGCAAATCCTATTTTGTGCTTTTTGCTTGTTTCCTCTTTTCTTGACTCTTCATTCTTTGTTCTTTCGCCTTTTGTCGCTTCTTTCAGCGTCGCCCTCGATTTCTGGGAAGGCGTACACCAAGGGACGCCTCTTTATCGCGGGTACCCTTTGCGTTTCTCCGGCTTCGCTCACTGCTTGGCAGCTTCTGCTTTGAATTTCGAAACCCAGTGGGGTCTTGTCAACGGGCCCTCACTGTGAGTCTTTTGGTTTTTTCTTCCCTCCATTCTTCTGCTGCGCTCCACGTGTCGTTAGGGGGAAGAGGTAAATATCATTCAGCTTGCACGTTTTCCCACGTCCCCCCTTTTCACTCCTTCTTTCGAAACTCCCTTAAAACTTTTCAGTTTTCTCTTTTACTTCCACTCGTTCTCTTTCTTCTTCGTGTCTTTGTTGTCTGAAACTTCTAAGAAAAACTTTCCTCCGTTACTTCTTTGTTTTCTTGTTTCCCTGTTCATCTCTTGCGTTTGCCATTATTATGTCGAAGTCAAAAGCTATTGCTACCCCTGCAGTCGGAAGTGCTTCCTCGAGTTTTGAGGAAGAGATTCAGCTTCCAGGCCCCATCTCTTACTGCTTCATGCGAGAGCTTCCTTTCCCCCGCTCTTACCCTGTTGAACCGGGGTACCGTCGCTGGGCCACGGAGGTGAAGGCGGACTCGCCCTCTGGTCCCGATTCGGGCGATTTTACTGCTGGCTCGTCTTCCAAAGCCACGATGATTTCTGAGGAGGACGCCGAACTCATTTTTTCTCCCTCTTACAGTAAGTACCATTGCGCTCTGGGCTCCTCATTACTCCGTTCCTGCCTTCGCCGCTTGGAGTTCCCATGGGTGGATGTGAACTTCAATGTTCGCGTGGGAGGCACCGCTGGATGGCAAGAGTGGGTCGACCACGTTTTTGCTACTGATGCCTCTTTCGTGGCTGTTTTGGAGAAGGCGGGGATTGCTGCTGCCATCAAGGCGTCGCCTAGACTCGGTGCCAACCGCAAACCCAGTGATCTGTTGATGTTGGTGCAGCGCTGGTGTTCCTCCACCCACACCTTTCTGACGTCATGGGGAGAGTTTACCCCAACACTTGAAGATGTGATCATACTTCTTGGTCTTCCCGCTTTTGGAGATGCAGACCTTGATGTGGAGAATGTTGATGAGCAATTTTCTGAGTTGTCGATGCAACTGAAAGCCGCTTCGGCTCTGAGCGCCAAGTATTCTCGGGACCTCTTCAAGCCAAGGCGCGCCTCATATGCTAAGGGCTCCTCTTCTCAACTGGTGAGGGGAACTGGGAACTTGGTTCCTAGGAGTCGAAGAGAAAGTCAACGTTCCTCTGTTAAGTACACCTTTGCTTGCTGGATTCGCTATTTCTTTGGCGATTTCCATGATGGTAAATTCCAATCCGGACCTGTCACTGATGCACGCCTCTGCCGTGCCGCTTTTATCGCCTTCTGGCTTAGCCGCTATGTGTTTCCTGGACCTCCATGGGAGTCTGTAAGCCCATGTGTCTTTATTTTTGCTTGTCTCTTGGCGGAAGGTACACGCCTTCCTCTTGCTTCATTTTACCTAGGCGGCTTGTACGCTCGCCTAGATCAGGTATCAGTTCAGATGCGCATATCTCATGGGCGCTTTCCAATCAATTCTTATATCGACTTGACATTTCTCCAGTATTTTCTGTTTGAGCGTTTTCCTGCGTATGGCCCTGTCAAACTTCCTCTTTCCACTGGTGCTGCTGGCTTGGACCCTCGTTCATGGTGTTGGACGAGAGGATCTCCAAGAGAACCCCTCATTTCTCTCATTGATTCAGAAGACCAATTCTTGTTCCGTCCTTATTCGGACCTCCCGCATCTCCTTTATGATGAAGATACTTTTCCCACAAGAAACAATGTTGCCACCCCTTTCGAAGGGGCCTTTGACTTATGGAAGATGATTCTCTCTTCTTGCTACTTGCCCGGTTTTGTTCCTCTGGACAGTAGGAGTGCTCATGGTGGAGCCCTTTGGCCCTGTGTATACCGTCCTGATCCGGTGGCCAGGCAATTTGGGCGTGATCAAGCCCCCTGTGTTCTCAACATTGAGCAAGCCCCGGCAGAAGATTTGGTCAAAGCGCTTCTCTTTGATGCGGCTCCTGGAGTTCCTGATTTTGCTCCCGTTTATGTTTCTCCCTCTCGTGTCGGAGGCGTTTTAAGTTCTTGGCTCGTTTCCCATGAAGACATTTTGCGACACCTTCGGGATTTCGAAGCTTCTCCTTCGCATCTCATCCCTTCCTTGCTACCTATAGTGTACAACGATCCTTATTTTTGCACTTCCATGACGAAAGCTACCGGTAAGCATCTTGGCCATTTTTTCATTTTCGTTGCTTTTTCTTTTCTTGCTTTGCACTCAACTTGTACTTGGTTCTGTTTTCATCTGAGGGGGTCTCGCCTAGCCGCAGAGTTGCTGTGTCTCCTTCCGTTGCCCCCAGGCGAAGCAAAAGGAAAGCCTCTTCTGTTTCCAAGTCTTCTATTCGAGGCGGTAGTAGTAGCGCTGTTGATTCTAGCAAAAGGAGGAAGGCAACTGCGGCCGTTCCTACTCGTCGGTCTAGCCGCCTTCGCTCTTCCGGCATTCGTATTGCTCCTTCTTCCCCAGTCCATGTGGACTTGGTTGAAGATGACCCTGCTGAAGCTAATTCTGATGATTCTTTCTTGTCTTGTGATGTTTCCGCCGAAAGCGGTGGAGCTGGGGATAATTTTCCAGGTTCCGTTTCTTGCTCTTTTATTTTCTTCTAACTTTTCAGTTTGCTTTGCTTGGATAGTTCCATAGCGTCACTGATTCCCTTTTCTTTTCTTTTTGAGTGCAGGCGGTGCTGATGGTCATTCATCGGCGTCGCTTTCGTCCCAGTCTCCTGAGGACGCTCCTGTTGTTTCGCTTGCTTCTGATCATGAAGATTTTATGAATCTCCTTTGCCAACCTTCAGCTGGTGGGGGTGCTGCCCTTTCTGATTCTGCTGCTAGTGGCGGTTTTGACTTAACGTCTCCAATTGGCACTCCAAAGAGTGTTCCTGTTTCTCCCAAGGGTGCGCCTTTGAAGGCCCCTTCAGGTATTGCTGCTGCTGATATTATCTATGAACTTGTTTCTGATGTTCCAAGACCTGAAAACGTGCTTGGTGAGGTAGGTGCTGCAGTTGATGCTCCTGTCCCCTCAGAGAGTCAAGCCGCTGCACACTTGGTTTCTTTAGCTGATAAGGGGAAGGCTCCTGCTGTGAGTGCGAGTCACGCCTCCACCTCCCCAGGCTCTTCTTTAGTTCGTAAGTATTTTCTTTCTTGAGCTGGGATTTTTCTTTTCTTTATGAATTCCTGTCTTATCATTTCTACATGTGCTGCTATGTGCTTTTGCAGCTTCACTTCCTGCAGATGATCAAGCTTTAATCGGTTCATTCTTGAGGGCCCATGCTTCCTTGATTCCTCCTTCAGCTTCACTTCCTCGCCTTTTCCGGGAGTCCGGTTCTCAAACTCTGTTGCGGATGTTGCGTTTAGTCCGCTCAGTTGATGTGGATGACTTGCCATGGGAGGAGAAGGCTGAGATCTTGGATTGCTTATACACACTTCAGTTTCAACATTACTCTGGTCCCTGGCTTGAAAATGCCATTGCTGGTTTTGACAGCTTGCGCCCTCCGTTTGATGATGCCGAGTTGGCCGACGCTGAACGTGCTTTGCAAGAGCGCCGTGCTCCCTTGGTGTCTCGTGTCAAGGAGCTTTCTTCTCAGCTTGACCAAGCAACCGCTGAACTGGAGGCTCTTGATCAGGAAATCAGGGATTTGGCTGACAAAAAGTATTCTTATGAGGAAGTCTGCAGGGTTACTTCTTTGAATTCTCTGTTCTTTATGTAGGCGTCGTTTTGCTACTTTATGCCGTTGCTTTGACATTTCATTTTCGAACTATGGTTTCGGGTTACGATCTTTCATTCGGTTTATGACTTGCGTAACTTTGCTCGAATCTTGACTTTTATCGCTTTATTGACCTTGAATTTGTATCTTGGGATTCATGATGCTTTTCGTAGTTTGGATTATGCTTTTGTATGTTTGCCAATGCTGTTACGTTGAGAATGCATTTCTTCTCTTCGTCGCAATTTCGTTGTTGTTGTTATTTGCTTTTGCGCTTTGAGATTTGCACTTGCACTTTACACCTTTGTTCTTGCGCGCTTTTGTTAGCTTTGCCGCTTTAGCAGTTAGCTTGAATTTCATAGCTTTGTAATTGTTTGTGGCTGTGCTAGCATTTGTTGCACTTCTTAGCTCTTTGGGTGTTCTGATAGAGCTCAGCTCTTCTTTTCCTTTTTCTTTTTCTCTTCTTTTTTGTATTGGCGGCCAAGGAAGGTTTCCTCCTTCCCCCTCTCCACTTTTTAAATTTTGGAGCGCGCTCCGGGCGCTTCAAACCTTTCTCGCAGATTTCAATGGCCCCTCATGTCTTTGGTGCCAGGATTGTTGTTGAGGTGCACGTTGGGCACTTTCACAGATGTTGTCGCTTTGGACCCTTTTTTTTGCTGCTTTGGATTTTCTGCTTGCCGCCTTGGGCTCTTCGATTGCCGCCTTGGGCTCTTCGATTGCCGCTTTTGCCGCATCGGGGCTTCTTCTTCTTTTTCTTTTTCTTTTTCCTTTCCAGTTGCCACATTGGGGCTTTTTTTTTTCAGTGTCCACATTGGGGCTTTTTTTTTAGTTGCCACATTGGGGCTTTTTTTTTTCAGTTGCCACATTGGGGCTTTTTTTTTCAGTTGCCACATTGGGGCTTTTTTTTTTCAGTTGCCACATTGGGGCCTTTTTTTTTTTTTAGTTGCCACATTGGGGCTTTTCAAACTAACGGATCACTTTGGATCTTGCGTTAGTCAACCTCTTTTACATATTTTTCCGCCCGCGTTTAAAACTAGCGCCCTTGTTTCCCGGGACCTTTTCTAGTCTCGCGATATGGCGTACTTCGCCCCGTCTGTCCCAGAAATTTTTCAGGAGGTCTATCTGGGTACCGCGATAAGGCGCTTGTGCCCGCGGTACGGTTCAACACTATTCTTTTTCTTTTTCTTTTTCTTCTTCTTTTCTTTTTTTTTTTGAAGTGTTGAACCTCGCGTTCTGGCATTATTGACCCTGTTTGAGGGTGTTTTCTACAGCGATACCTCATGTCATCAGCATCGTTTGTGCTCTTTCTGGGGACACCTCATGTCATCGGCGTCGCTTCGAGCTTTTATCATTGGTGCCTCTTGTCATAGGCACTTTCTTGCTTCTGATTGATTACTCATTTCTGGTTGCTTGTGCTTCGTAATACCTCTTATCATGGGCGTTGCTTCTTTTTTTTTGGCATCATTGGTTTGTAGGCATTTGGAGTTCCATATTATTTTGACTCACGCTTGCCTCCGTCTTGATGCATGAATGAGCTCAGATGCGTCTTGCTCCAGGGCTTTGCTATAATTTTCATTTGCGTTAGGATACTTCTGCTTGCTTATGAGAGCAGACTGGAGCGAATTCTTCATTTTAACTTTGTCGAAACACCAAGTAAACTAAGCTCGCCTTGGTTATGTTATGTTTGTGGCAGCCTTGAGTCGACCGTCTAGGCGCCCTTTGGCTTGTCTCCATCTTGCATCTCGCTCTTGTATATAATTTCGTGCCTCATATTGCATGTACGCCTTTTCATGTGCGCCTTGTAGTTGCACGCCTTTACGATTGTACGCCTTTGCAATTGTACGCCTTTTGAGCCTTGTTATGTCTTTTTCTTCCCCTTTTTTTTTAATCTCTCTTTTTTTTTCGCTTTTCATCTTGTCTTGGTGTTGCGCTCAGGATGTCCGTGTTGATTTTCTTTCGACTCCTTGGCTTGCGCTCTTTTGCACACTTTTGCTCTGAAGTTGCCTTGGTCTTTCCGGCTTGAATTCATTGTTAGCTTTGATCACGGCCTTTAACGTGGCTTGCTTTTAGATCCTCTTTTTCTCTGAGGCTGGCACTAGCAACGTCCCGTTTTCGGTTTACTTCGGGATTTCTAGATTCAGCGCTGTTTGTTTTTCTTTTGCGCGCCTTGGGTTTCGCCTTCATAGCTTCTTATGAGGCTTTAGGATTCACACTTGCTTTTCCGCCTCTTCTCATTAGTTAGTTTGCGCCGGATGTGCGTTTATGTGCGTCTTGTTACGGTGGCCTTGCGTTCGCCTTCTCCTGTGGAATCTTCTCCATTGCTTGGTTTTTACTGCCCCTTTCTGTATTGCGTCTCTTTTCGCGACGCTTTTCACTTTTGTTCCATCATTTGTTTTCTGATATTTCATTCCCGACCGCCTTGCTTTCATTGTGCAAGATGCGGGGAGTTTTCTTTTTGAAAGCGCGCTAAAGGCTTCTCGAATTTCAAAGAGTGATTCATTCTTGTTCCTACATAAACAACTTTCATTTTCCGGACGTTTTCATGCTATGCATGTCCGTTTTATTAGTTGCATCCAGTAAATCATGTATAAAGTCAGTTATGCATCGCTATGTAACATTACCCAGGTCATGTTTTTATGCAACGCTTTCCTAGAGCGTACCTTTCAACATTTCAAACATATAATTTACAATTCTAGATGTTTTTTTATGGAAACAGTTTCTTTTATTATGCCACGATTGATCCAGGAAAAATCGACAAGAATAACTGGTATGGCATACTAAATTCAGTTCTACAGCAAACATTCAGATGCACAGATTCGTCTAGTTATTGCTTTCTCTCTAGTCAAACATTCGACACATATCAGAGCGACGGCGTTTATGATTGTTATCATGCACATGTCATTTTCAGCCGTGATATAATTAGGTTCGGACTATATCGAAAACACGTCACTTTAGTCAAAATGGTATTAAATTTTTGTTATCGGGACTATCTTAGTCATGAAACTTAGCGGCGTAAACATGATATCATGCGAAAGCGACACTACTGAAAACGTGTCAAGACATAGATGCACAACACAAACATGTTATAGTTACGTAGAGCAACCTATATACGATTAGGCATAACATATTTTTCATTTTGTCATGATTCACATCTACCAAATTCATGTTTATCAAAGCACACATAATGAATAAGGCTGAGTCAGGATTCGTGTATACTTAGCTTATGATGCAGACGACATGAAACGTCCTTCTGTGTGGACTTGTTAGTTGCGCCTTTGCTCCCGCGCTTCCCCTTTTGTAATCCCGCGCCCTCGTCAACGGGAGCATGCTTCGTGCGACGCCTTCGTCGGCAAGGATGCGTTTTCGCCTCTTTAGCCCCGTAACCTTTTCCAAGAGGCCAAGCGGAGCAAATGCCGTCGCCCCTAAAGTGCTGCCTTTCCGGACAATCCAATTCGCGAGGGTCTATGTCGCCTTTGGACGAGCCTCGTCACCCTCTAGGAAGTTTGTATTGGGACAAGCCTGGTCTCCTTTTGTGATAACTCCTTCTGGGGGACCATTCTCTGAGAAGCACCTTCTAGTGAACTCGCCTTTCGATGGTAGGCCACCCTTCGTGAAGGTCGCCTTCGGTCTGAAGGAGTACCTCGTCGCCGCGACGTCTCTTCAGTTGGAGGTTGTTGGTAGCAGCGAACGCTCTCGGGAGCTGTCTCCTGACCGGTGCTTCTAGGAGCATTTTCTTCAAGGTTGGAAGCCGTAGCTTCCCCAGCGGAGTCGCCAATTGTTTCTGACCGCTTTGTGCGATAATGATGATTTAATTAAAAGAGATAATGGGTTCGTAAACTTCGTGAAGCTTTAGGCTTTCATTATGTCAAGACGAGGTACAGAGGGGTTTATACAAGGAAATGGCTCCCACTTTTGTGGTTTCTTATACAGAGAAAGGAGTGTGCGCTTTGGCTTTATACTCCTTTTACGTTATTGTAGTTTCAGAAGGGGAGCTTCCTTTCCTCTTTGTTGTACGCCCTCCGTGTTGTAGCCGTCGTTGGTTGTGGCATTTCGGGTATTCTGACCTCCTCGTCCTGGCTCCTAGGATGATTGCTGGAGGCGCACGCCTTCTGGCTTTTCCTCCTTTTCTGTTCCTCCTTTGTTGTTTATTCTGCCTCTTGCTTCTTCATGGCAATTCTCCATTTCTCGAAGGGAGGGGCTTTTGAGTCTTTTGTGCATATTGTGTGTACTGTGTTGCAATTATGGCTGCCTTGAGGTATTGCTCCTCTTGTCTTCTGGCGTTTCTCGGCCTTTGGGAGGGGGTGACTCTTGGGGCTCTGCTTCTCTGTGTTTTCTTACATTGTGTATATTGTGTCGTTTCCCCCTTTTCTCCGGTGCCTTTTTACCTCTTAGGGGGACGCCGTTCTCTTCTAGGGAGTTTCTTCCCCCTGAGGCCCTTTCTCCCTCTCCCGGAGTCCCTCCTTTTCCTTTCTTTTCTTTCTTTTATTTATAGTGGTGTCTTGGATCGGTGGTCTCTGTTCGCTTCCCTTCGTCCGTTGGTTAATGACCGCCTGCATCATGTGTCCAAAGCATCTTTCCAGTGGTTTTGTCTTCTTTGCCATTCTTGGCTTTGGTATTTGATGATTACGGGGAAGGAGAGGACTCCAAGTCTTACTCCCCTTAGCTTTGCCTTGGATAGATAAAAGATTCTCTCTTGACTTCTTCTGCAAGCCGCTAGAGCTTCGGATAGCTACGACGCCCTCGGCTGGTCATCAGTGCGCCTTCCACGGGCTCTTACTCCCGGATCGCCTTTACTTATTACGATATTCTCTTCGGTTTTTCGTGGCATCTGGGGCGCCTTGAGGTAGCACATGGCATTCCTTGTCGTCAACATGCTTCGCTCTTTGCTCTGGATGTCTTATCGAGAATGGTCGCCTTGGTGATCGTCGCCTTGGGAAATTCCTGGGGTTGGCGCGCCTTTCTCAGCGTCTTTAATACTTTGTTTTTTTTGTTTGACAACTCCTGGGCCCTTACATGATTTGGGCCTTATGATTTGGGCTACTGAATATTGAGGTATCAACAATCTTCAACCACCTTCACTTGATCTTCAAGAAATCCTAAGGCTTTTGGGTTTGATCTCCTTCATCTCCTCTCCTCCAAACTCTCGGTTTCTCTCTCTCTCTCTATGTCTCTCTCTAAGAGTTTGATGACACTCTTAGGAATTGTGTTTTGGTTGGAAATGAAATGTGAAGTGTGAAGGAAAGATTTGGAAATGAACTAGAATTATGGATATAAATAGGCACTCGAACAATTCCCTTATTGCCCTTGAGAGAATTCGGCCAAGAGGTGTTAGGTGAAGGGTAATATTGGCTTCATAAAAGCTTGCATGGCTCAAGCCAAGCCATGAGACAAATGGAGAAAAATTAGGCTTAATCCTCCTTCCTATTGGTTGGTCAAACCTTAACTATGCTTGACACTAAACTAAACCTATGTACTACTAGTCTACTATCTTAGGGTGCAAGAAAGTTAAAACTCTATCATGCATGCATACACATACACATACGGCCGAACATACACATGCACACACATACACATAGAAAATTATTTTTATTTCTTTTCTCATAAAATCACAATTTCTTAAAAATACCAAATATCAAATACTTAATTATTTCAACTTTAAAACTCAATTCAAAACCGATAAGATTTTCTCATAAAAATCCTTTTCTTTAAAACCATAAAAGAAATCCAATCTAAGAAATATTCTTTTTAAAATACTCTTTTTAAAACACTTTCTCAAAATAGTCTCTTTATCATTAAAACAAATATGAGGTATTCAGACGGGGTGTTACATTCTCCCCAACTAAGAGATTTCTCGTCCCCGAGAAATGCAGTACCTGAATCAAACAGGTGTGGGAAAGAACTTCTCATCTTACTCTTAAGCTCCCATGTCTCATCTTCTCCATTATTCCGACTTCAAACTACCTTAACTAAGGGAATATCTTTTCCTCTTAACCTCTTAACACTACTACCATCTATCCTTAGGGGTAAAGCCTCAAATGTAAGATTTTCCTTTAGTTACACCGAATCGGGTTCAATGATGTGTGAAGGATCATGAACATATTTTCTCAATTGGGATACATGAAAGACATTATGAAAGTTCGAAAGAAAAGGAGGTAAAGCAATTTGGTAGGCTAAAGGTCCTATTCGTTTAAGAATCGGGTAAGGTCCAATAAAACGAGGTGTAAGTTTTCGGGTTTTGAGCATTCTACCAATTCCAGTAGTTAGCACTACTTTCATGAAAACAAAATCTCCTTCATTGAATTCTAGCGGACTTCTCCTCTTATCCTGATAACTCTTCTGTCTACTTTGAGCAGTCCTCATCCTTTCCTGAATTAGCCTCACCTTTTCATTTGTCTGCTGCACTACATCTGGTCCTATTATCAAATGCTCACCAGTCTCGAACCAACACAACGGCATTCTGCACTTTCAACCGTATAGAGCCTCATATGGTGCCATTCCGATGCTTGAATGAAAACTATTGTTGTAGGTAAACTCAATCAGATGCAGAAAAGAATCCCAATCATCGGCACTTTCAATCACACAAGCCCTTAACAAGTCTTCTAACGTTTGGATAGTTCGTTCTGACTGTCCATCCGTTTGTGGATGATATGCGGAACTTAAATCCAACTTGGTTCCGACTGCTGCTTGCAAACTGACCCAAAATTTTGAAGTGAAACGTGGATCTATGTCTGATACTATACTTGAGGGTACTCCATGCAATCGTACTACTTCTTTCAAATATAGCTCAGCCAGTCTATCCATTGAATACTTCATGTTGACAGGAATAAACCGTGCCGTCTTCATCAATCTGTCCACGATTACCCAAATAGCATCATAACCTTTCCGAGTCTTTGGAAATCCCGAGACAAAATCCATGGTGACACAATCCCATTTCCAGACTGGTACTTCCAACGATCGTAATTCACCACCAGGCTTCTTATGCTCTACTTTCGCCTTTTGACACGTCAGACACCGCGATACATACTCTGCCACTTCTCTCTTCATTCCAGGCCACCAAAATACCTTCTTGAGATCTTGATACATTTTCTGAGAACCAGGGTGTAAACTCAACTTACTCTTATGAGCTTCCTCCAGTATCATTCCCTTTATCTCCATATCATCCGGTACATAGACACGATCCTTATATCTCAAAATTCCATCACCACCAATCTTGAATTCCACTTCCTTCCCTTTTTCCGAAATCTCCTTCTTAGCTTGAAGTTCCTCATCTTTCAGCTGAAGTTCCTTTATCCGTTCCATAAATCCACTTGAAACAGTCAGCTGTCCCAATATCATACTCTTCGGTCTTAACTTCACTCCTAAATTCAGATCCCGAAATTCCTCAATCAACTCCAAATCCTTGATCATCAACGCAGAAACATGCAACGGCTTCCTACTTAAAGCATCAGCAACTACGTTCGCCTTTCCAGGATCATATTGTAGCTCGATATCGTAGTCCTTTAGGAATTCCATCCACCGTCTCTGACGCATATTTAGCTCCTTTTGCTCGAACAGATACTTCAGACTCTTGTGATCGCTAAAGACTTCAACCCTTACACCGTACAAATAGTGCCTCCAGATCTTCAGAGCAAACGCTACTGCCGCTAGCTCCAAGTCATGAGTTGGGTAATTAAGCTCATGAATCTTCAGTTGCCGTGAAGCATAAGCCCCTACTTTCCGCTCTTGTATCAATACGCATCCTAATCCTTGTTTCGAAGCGTCACAGTACACACAGAAAGACTTCGTCGTATCCGGTAGAACTAACACTAGTGCGGTTGTCAACCTCTTCTTCAATTCTTGGAAATTCTCCTCGCATTTTGCCGACCATTCGAATTGTTGACCTTTCCTTGTCAGCTTCGTCAATGGCAAAGACAAACGATAAAATCCCTCGATAAACCGACGATAATATCCCGCTAATCCTAAGAAACTACGGATCTCCATCACAGATGTCGGTGTCTTCCATCCCAACACAGCTTCCACTTTTGCAGGATCTACTGCAATTCCGTCCTTCGAGATTACATGCCCCAAGAAATTCACTGAGTCCAACCAAAAATCGCACTTCGACAACTTAGCATAGAGCTGCTTGTCCTTCAGCATTGTCAAGACTGTCCTTAAATGCTCAGTGTGTTCCTCCTTAGTCTTGGAGTAAATCAAAATATCGTTGATAAATACGACAACAAATGAATCCAAGTAAGGATGAAAAATTCTATTCATGTAGTCCATGAATATCGCAGGAGCATTCGTTACACCGAAAGGCATAACTAGATACTCGTAATGACCATAACGAGTTCTGAAAGCAGTCTTAGGAATATCCTCCTCCTTCACTCTTATCTGATGATATACCGATCTAAGATCGACCTTTGAAAATACAGTCGCTCCCTTCAATTGATCCAACAAGTCGTCAATTCTGGGCAGAGGGTACTTGTTCTTAATCGTCACCTTGTTCAATTGCCGATAATCCGTACACAAACGCATACTGCCATCCTTCTTCTTGACGAATAAAACCGGTGCTCCCCAGGATGAAACACTAGGCCTTATCATCTTCTTCTCCAACATCTCTTCCAATTGCTTCTTCAATTCAGCTAACTCCGCCGGAGCCATCCTATAAGGTGCTTTAGAGATCGGTCCAGTTCCAGGTATCACGTCAATTGAGAACTCTACTTCTCGAATTGGCGGTAAACCAGGTATCTCTTCCGGAAAAACATCGGGAAAATCCCGAACTACGAATAATTCATGTAGTTCCTTGTCCTTCTTGACATCCAATGAAGCCAGAAATATGTAAGCTACTGCGTCGTCCTTCAATGAAGTTCGAATTTGCTTGGCAGATAAATGCTCAAGGTCATTGGGTTTTGGCAAAGAAGATTGGGTTTCGCTAAAGACTAATGACTTTTCGGAACAGTTCAGAAGAACATGATTCCTAGTAAGCCAGTCCATTCCTAATATAATGTCTATTCGAGAAAGGGGTAGTTGAATCAAATCAACAAAATAAGTGATTCCTTCTATTTCTAAGGGACAATTAGGACAATAAGTAGACACTATCACAGGCTTATCAGTAGGGGTAGAAACAATCAAGTTATAGGGTAAAGCATCTACTTTCAAATTTAATCTATTCACCACATCATGAGAAATAAAGGAATGAGTAGCACCCGAATCGTACAATACTAACAAGGAATTCTTATAAATGAAACATTCACCTTGGATAAGATTAGCAGCGTTCGCAGCTTCAGCTCCGCTCATCGTAAACACTCTCCCGGGTATAGTTGGACAATTTGCATTCCCCGAATTAGCCGTTCGCTTAGGCTCCCTGCAGTCTCTCGCTATGTGACCAGGCTTGTCACAGTTGTAGTAGTTCGAATTCCTTGGTGGACATATCGGACCAAAATGATTACGGCCACACTTGTTGCAATGAGGAGGTGCGTTCCCTAATCTCACTCCACCGAAACTATTACGATTACCACCGCCACGATCCATACGATTCCCTCCATAGCTGCTGCCCCCACGGTTTCCACCGCGATTACCACTGCCTCCGAAGCCTCCAGCATGTCCGCTTCCTCCAAAGCGTAGATCTCTCATTCCACTCGAACCAGAATATGGGTGCGAAGTCCTATACCTTCCTCCGGAATCTCGATGAAAAGGAAAATTACGAGCCGGTCCATGAGATGAAGAAGGGTTCACTACCCTATTAGCCGCTCCTCTTGCTTTCAATCTGCCTTCGTACATACGACAACGATTCACTAAACTAGCGAAATCATCTATCTCTAAATGAGAAAAAGCTAACTTAATCTCAGGCTTAAGACCATCCCTAAACTTAGCACACTTCGATCGCTCATTCTCCCCTCCAGCATATTGGGGTACATACTTAGCTAACTCTTCGAATTTTGAGGCATACTCGTCAACCGATAAATTCCCTTGAGCTAGCCTCAAAAATTCCAGTTCCTTCTCAGTCCTCAGGTACAACGGAAAATACTTCTCAAGAAATCTCTGCTTAAAAGCTTCCCAAGTCAGCGCTTCTCCCAGATTCACCATCACTTGCTTAGTAACTCGCCACCATGTTGCAGCCTCTCTCGTCAGCATAAACCCAGCATATATGCCAACTTCTGCTCATCGTTACACTGCACCATACCCCCGAAAATACGCTCTAAATCCTGTATCCATTCCACAACCGCGTCCGGAGCAAAGCCTCCCGCAAACTCCTTCGGGTTACGACGACAGAATTCATCCAATCCCTTGTAGCCTTGGGCTTCCATATTTTGAGCTTGCTGCTGAGTGTTGAAATTCTGCTGCGCTTGTTGATGCAATGCCTGGAGATTATCGTTGACTCCCGTCATCATAGCCGCCATCCGAGTCATAAAATCTGCCGCATCCGGGTGATCAGCATCCTCACCAGGGTTTCTCGAATTTGAACCGGAAGGTCTCCCACGCGTATGACTCATCTTAAGAAAAACGAAACAGAAAGGGGTTCAACGCATGATAACATAGAACCTAGACTCTAGACACACAAAGCTACACAGAGTAAGCACATAAGACTAGGCTTAAGGCCACTGAGGATTAACATTGCTCTGATACCACTTCTGTAATAGCCCGATTTTCACTTCCGAAACCTTAACTGAATTATTATTAATTTGTTGCAAAAATGAGGCCATTTTTGTTAAAACATGAGTTCATGAATGATTAACGCCACCCTTTTGAAAATCGAGTTGTCACTTTTGAAACTTCCCGTACCCGAAACATCATCAGCATATAAAAACATCATTTTCATTATAATTAAAACATAAGCCATAAGTACTGGAGTCACACTCCAAAAAGTTTTCCAAAGGTAGGCCAGAATTACAAAAGATTACAAACCATACTTAAAAAGTAGCTGAATTACATCCATGGTATTTCACAAAGCAATCCTCGACTGGAACTTAGATCCTAGACACACTACACATCTAGACACAGAACACAGGACATCACTCCTCAGCTGAACTAGCATCCGTCTCCATGTCTTCACTCGAATCCGCCTCCGCTTCGTGATCGGAATCACTAGCGTCTTCTTCCTCCATCGGTTGAGGAATCACCGCAGCCAAAGGTGCGGGTTCACCATCGTACTCGTGATGCTCCCTCTGTCCACCGTCTTGATAGTCACGGAGAGTGACTTGTCCCACATGAACGTCCAAACTTTTTCCTCGCAGAATGTGCCTTGGATCGTCGATCTCCAATCGGGTTTCGCCTCGCCAAATCCATCCCTCAGGAACAACCTCCCATGCTTCTCCCTGAAGAGGCCACATGTGGATTGCTACATGATACGCCATCTACCCGTTGCAATACCGGCAAAAGCCAATACGACAAGCAGGTAGGAGAGAGTCAGTGTACCATACACTAACGAGTTGACCATAAGGTCTCAGGGTAGACTCAATAGAAAGAAAGACAAATGACAGATGACCACGACAAAGGTACCGAACGAGACAAGGTATTCAGGGTGTAGAAAATAAACAGAATAGGATAGCTAAGCGAGTAACATAATATGAATAAAGCATAACAATTAAAATATGCAAGGCATATAAATGACATATAAGATACATAAAATAAAGCATAACCCAACAATCGGAATCATAAATCGCATTGCTAAGCAGCACCATACCTTCTCAATATTGTCAACATTAGCTATATTTTTACTCTTTGAAAATTAAGTCTTATCATTACTCAGCTCACTCAATGAGGTAGGGGAAAAACCATCACTGAGGAAAAACGCACACGTCTACATCTCCTCAGTCTCCATCCAAACCTAGTCGGAAGCCAACAGGAGTACAGGACCTTTACTGCGCGGGCACGACAACTGTCTCAACAAACATATGGTCCCAGACCAGGAGGACTACAGCCTCAATCAATCTCATTCACATAATTATCATTAATCAAGCACACTGTACAAGCAGTGGCAAATCACAATGCCCCGTTCCAGTCCCTCTCACTGTTGTAGACTTGCAATCAAGGGGGTGACAGTATCATTTCTAGTTAGCTATGCGGAACTTGCCACGGCATTGGACCCAGTCCCTACCACGTTAGTACGCCACTTGTGGGATTCGTTCCACCTAGAAATACACTCGAGGCTTCTTGACGTTCACCGTCTTTGCCCTCCCCTCATGCAATCCCCACCTGAGTATCCGCAGATACCCATAGTATCTTCCTCTCCACTACTTCGCACTCTCATACCTTGTAACAGCCCGATTTTCAGAAACCAAAATAACTGACTTTATTTACCAAAGTTGCAAAAATGAGGCCATTTTTTTTATAGAACAATGTTTAAGTGTTCGGAGACATCATTAAAAATTTCTTTATGATCTTCAATCCACTTCTTCGAAAACTGAGTTGTTACGAAGACCGTTCTTTTCATAAAACGTCTGTTTTCTTAAAAAAACTTGGTTCAAAATTATCTTAACAGTTTTCCAAAAACTTTACATGAATTAACTTTGCAAAAAGGATGTGTTCCACCAGCCAGATTAAAAACTTAGCTCAATTACATAATGGCTCATGGCATCGGTAATCCTTCGACAATCATCATAACCTAATCTAACCACACTATCCTTAACTATCCTATTGAAAACATTTGGGTGAAGTTCCTTCTTCTTCTTGCGTCCTCTCTTTGCTCTCGGAGATGATGTCTTCCTTGTTGTGATTCCCTCCTTGCTAGTAGATTCCGGCTCTGCTCCATTGAGAATGGTGGAGTTCCCTCGAGCCTCATACTGAAACTTCTCTTGTAGTTCCTGTAGCCTCGTACGGTGATTTCCCTCCAATACTCCATCTGCCCGTTGAGATACCAGCAGCACCGATATGCCAACGAACAGGAGAGAGTAAGCGATCCGAACGACGCATCGTCGACGGTGTGGAATTACGATAGGCAAGATAGAAGGACCATACAAACACATAATAAAAAATACGAGCACACCACAATCAAGCATGTCATTATCATTATGATCATCATTATCATTCTCTTTTATGCATTTCTCACGAGTATTCTTTCTTCCTTTCTTTCATTCCTTTACTTCCCTTAATTTCTCATTTTCTTTTCATCCAGTCTTATCAAGTTACCCTCTTTAATGCTTTGGGGGAAAAATACCAGACATCATCAGAACATTCATTTCGTTCTCGACTATCACTCACGTCTACATCTCCTCGGTCATCCACCCAACCTAGTCGGAAGCAAACAGGAGTACAAGACCTTTACCATGCGGGCACGACAGCTGTCACAACACATAAATGGTCCCAGACCAGGAGGATCTCGTCCTCAAATCAATTCAATTTCATAATATCAAGGCTCACTGTCCACGCAGTGGCAAAACACAATGCCCCATTCTAGTCCCTCTCACTATTCTCGATTTGCAATCTAGGGGGCGACAGTATATTTCTAGTGGGCCCGCAGAACTTACCACGACATTAGACCCAGTCCCCACCACGTTAGTGCGCCACATGTGGAGTTCGTTCTGCCTAGAAATATACTCTAGACTTCTTGACGTTTCACCGTCATCGTTCTCCCCTAATGCAATCTCCTCCTAAGTATCCGCAGATACTTATGGTTCCTTCCTCTCCAATACTTCGCACTCTCATACCTCACCGCGTATGTCTTTTAAGTCTTTTATCTTTTTAGTTGATCCTAAGGTCGGCCCATCCTTCGTGCATCCCTTCAATGAGTCCCGACCACTAACTTTGCACAAACTTTCTCTCATCCTTTCTCACATAGCACAGAGTTGGGATCACATCACAGTCTCAAATCTCGCTTCTCAAACTTTCTCAACATTCTCCATTTCTCGAAATCATCTCATTTCACAGAATACATTTCACCATCTCTCTTAACAATCTTATTTCGCAATCTTTTCTCAAACAATCTAGTTTCACAACTGCTCAAAATCTCTTTTCAAAGACTTTCTTAAAAATCTCTTTTCACAAAGTTTCTAAAATCTCTTTTCACAACCTTTCACAAAATTTCCTTTCAAAAACTTTCCTGAAAATACTTTTATAACATTTCTCAAAAACCTCTTTTCAAAAACATTCTCAAAAGAATTTCGTTCCACAACCCTTTTCTAAAAATTTCTTTTCACCATTCCTCACAAAATCTCTTTTCACAAATCTTTTCAGAAGTCTCTTTTCAAAAATCGTTTCAAAAACCTCTTTTCAAAAACCTTTTCGAAAATCTCTTTTCAAAAACCTTTTTCAAAAACTGCTTTTCAAAAACCCTTTTTTTTAAAAAAAACTTCAACTCTGCTGAGCGCTAATGGAGGAGCAAGCTCAACTCGACACTAGTCCCAGACTAAAACCAGAAACAAAGGAGCCCAGCTCCCCTCAAATCACCTCATCATCACTCTTCCCAGCTCTGGCTCGATCTCAACATTACCATCAATTCGTTTTCCAATACCAACTCTTTATCTCCTTTCCAGCACATACCTTATTTCCAATCATTAGATCTTTCTTATTGTGTCTTTACTTTCAATTTCATTACTTTCTTAACTTATTCTTTTCGTTTTCCTTTCTCATTCCGGATGTGTCTATTAGCATATTACTCATTTTCAATAACAGCAATAAATAACATAAGGCATAATTAAATAAATATATAAAAGCATGCTATCATTCACACAAACATCAAACAACCATGTGGTCTTCGTCACCTTCGTATAAGTGGTCACACAATCAAACAGTTGCCACTTATACTACTGACTCTAACCACTTAGTTCCGATCTTTGAGATGATACGGAACATCCTAATATATCACCTAACTACCACGGTGTCTTAGGAAAGCTTCTCTCTCACCTGAGGTCCAGCGTTTTAATGCGTACCGTCTCCGCGGATCCTTGTCGCTGCCAGCTGCCCCAATCCCTCGTCTTTCAAATTCCTCTTACTAAATAAAAAACGCTTATGTTATTAACTTGTATTAGGAAATTCTTTTTTTTTCAAAACTTAGACACCTCTCACCCCTCGTCGGAAGACTTTAAAACATAATCGTTTTCTTTCAAACAACTCGGATGTTTTTAACACCTTAAGTACTTTCAAAACTCATTTGCTAACATTATGAAAAGTTATTTAAACTATTTAGTTTGGGTGCTGGTCCGTTTTGGACAGCACCTTAAACATGTTTGAAAACATCGAAAAATGCATCGTTTTTGGTCCGGGTTTTTCTTAAATTAATTATTACTTGAAAACTTTACTTTAAATCATTTGAATACATTTTTAGAGTTAAGAGACAATTATAATTAGTTTTGGACAGCAAAGAATTATTTCACAAAAATCGTTTTGATAAAACTCCGAAAACAACGTAAAACACTTTTCGCTTTAAACAACTCCTTTATTCAAAATCAACACTTTAAAAAACTCAAATCTTTATCACAAAACAACTTTGGACAGCCATGAACATAATTCTAGAACCTCAAATAACACATAAACAACAAGCCACACTTCACCAAGCATATAATCAATTAAATCCACATCAAGGCAAGTATACAACTTCACACATAATTCATAACACCAAAACACTTAGGCATACATGTATTAAACCAAGATGTAAACCACTCACTTTAAACAATTGATTCCTTTTAAAAAAAAATTATTTTCATGCAACCAAATTTTCCTAGACTTATTTAAACTATATGGCCGAATGCAATCAAGGAAAGCAAGTCAATCATCACAAATTTGAATCACATAAATCAATTTGATTCCTTTCAATACTTAAACTCCATTTTCTTTTTCATGGAACCAATTTATTTATTCTCCCTTTAACCGAATACATACACAAGTACAATTAAACACAAAACTTTTCCAAGACCATTTAATTCATTTATTTCCTTTTATTTTAAATAAGGAACCGATTAGAAAATAAATATTCACAACATGATTCTAAACACATTAATTTAACAATAATTTTCAAGACACACTTATTACTCTAAGTCAATTCATGAGAAAAAGGATCCTAGTCTACTTATCAACCTAGGTCGAATCTCATCATGGTTGAAACAAGGTTTTTGAGTTCATTTTCCTACATGCAAAACACAAGGTTCTTAAGTCAAATGAATTAACATGCATGTACATGTTGGAAGTCAAGCTTTCCCAAGGACTTCAAGTGCAAATATTTTATATGGTTTTGATGATAACAAACGCAAGCTTCTCAAGCTCTTATCAAGTGCAATCACAAGCTCTTCAACCTTCAAGTCCAAGCTTCATGTTGAAAGCAAATGAAGTTGAAGATTCAAGCAAATGAAGATTTTAGCCTTTCCCTTAGGACATCATGTAAGGTAATGAAGTCAAGGTTTATATTATGTTAAAAGGCCAATATAAGTTTTTCTAAATATATTTTTCATAATTAAGGAGAAGAAAAAGAAGTTTTGTGAAAATCAGTTTTTCTATCTTAGTTTTGGTGAAAATACTTGATGTTACAAAACTTTGAATATTTTTATGTATGCAAGAGAGAATAATCGATTACTTGCCTAAGTTAATCGATTAACTTTGTTGCATCATAGAAAAATCAGAGAGCTTGTAATCGATTAAGTGAACTTTGCTAATCCATTACTTTCTTATGAGAGTAATCGATTATCTGGCTCAAGTAATCGATTATAATTGTTGCATCATATATTTTCCTGAGACAAAGTAATCGATTATTGTTTTGAGATAATCGATTACATGATGTTGCATCATATAAAAATCAGAGGCTCTGTAATCGATTATTAGAATACTGGTAATCGATTATATGAGTTGCATCATACATTAAACATAAGTGAAGTAATCGATTACATGCATGTGATAATCGATTACTGGTTTTTAAAATGAATTTCAAAGTTTCTATTTTTAAAGGGATAATCGATTACCTCCCTGAAGTAATCGATTACCTCAAGTTTTATTGAAAAACGTGTCAGAATCATTTTGATTATTTCCTGATTTGTTTTTATATAAAAGATTCTGATTTATTTTATAAAATTCGAAAATGATTTTAAATTTGAATTATTTCCTTTTTCGTTTTAAGAATCAAATCTTTGTTTTATTTTCTAAATCTTTTTTATTTGGTTTTGATTTTAAAACTTAAATTATTTTATTTCCAAAATCGTTTTGATTTGATTTTGATTCTATTTTCAAATTCAAAATTCAAATTTCAAATATTTTCTATTGTAAAGGGGTGTGTAACCCTTAGTGACTAGGGAGTGAATATCCTAGTGCGGACGTGCTGCGTTCGTGGTTATAGGGTGAGGAACCCTTTGTGTGTGGGTAGTTCTAGACGAACGGTGGGTCACCTAGTAGTTAGGCTATCTGGAAATCTAGGAAAGGTTTTCCTAGTTGTGTTTCGAGGTCCCTGGCGAAAGGAGGTTCCTAGTAGCTTGCGGGGCGCTCTGGTTGTACTTGGGGATGCGTGGCATCTTGGTTTAGTGAAAAGCTCGAGCGGGTCCCTTGGGGATTGGAGTAGGCCGGGTTTGCCGAACCAGGATAAAATCACCGGTGCAATCTCTTCTATCCCTTATCTCTTTATTTTTCGCTGTTATATTTATTTGTTGCGCATCATATCGATTATTTTCATAATAATTAATTTAAAGGATTTTAAGTTAATTAGCGCGGTATCATTCGTTTTCTTTGTTCTTATTTTAATTTGTATCCGCGCATATTAGTTTTTCTATTATTATTAATATTATTCGCTTCTGCGCAACCGTTTTCAACATTATATTGTTTTCCGCTGCAAAATCTCTTTAAGTTTATTGAAAACGTTTTAAAGCGAATATTTTCCAATGTTTTCATAAACACCCAATTCACCCCCCCTCTTCGGTGTCGGCTGCCAATCCTATCAATATTTCTAACAATTGGTATCAGAGCTTCGTGCTCTAGTAAAGGCCTAACAGCCTAAGTTAAAGATCCGTTGTAGATTGGCAGCGTTGGGATATTTTATTTGTTTCAATATGGACGGTTTTACATTCGATGATGCACCATTTTTTGATGGAAATAATTTTCATTATTGGAGTGCGAGAATGAAAATATTTTTACAATCTATTAGCCTTCGTTTATTTCATGTCGTTTTACATGGTTTTGATGAAAAATCTTCTTCCTTGAATTTTCAAGCTATGCATGTTTTTAAAAAAGCTTTGAACCATGATGCATTTGCTATTATTAAAAATTGTGAAAATTCTAAGGATATTTGGGACACCTTACATCTACACTATCACTACAACATTTTTTAGTTTAGGCAACACTGAAAGTTTCGGCTGAAATTGTGGCCTCAATTATACACTCAATTTCTTAATAATGGAATCTCAGACCACTCTCCAGCATTGATAAAGAATTCTAATATTCAGCCTAGACCTGTTGGGGGTTTCAAGTTTTTTAATGTTTGTGCTCAGAATCAGGATTTCTTGAGTATTGTGAGGGAAAACTTGGGGTTTGATGTTGAAGGGTATGCTCAATTTAGGGTTATGGAAAAATTAAAGGTTATGAAACAGCCTTTAAAAAATCTCAACTCTAGAGAGTATGTTCATTCAGTGAAGCAGGAGCAGTTGCTAAGGCAGGATTTAGATTCTATTCAATCAGAGTTGAGGTTGAGGCCTCAGGATCCAGAGTTACACAAGAAGGAGAAGATCTTATTTGGCAAATACATGAAAGCTTTAAAGGATTCTATATCTATCCTGAAGCAGAAGGCTAAGGAGAATTGGCTCCAAGAGGGGGATCAAAATACAGCTTTCTTTCACAATGCAATTAGATCTAGACAATACAGGAATCACATTCTTAGCATTATTAAGGAAGATGGTCAGTGTATTCAGGAGCAGCAGGGTATTATGGATGAGTTTGTGAATCATTATACTAGTTTGTTTGGGAGAAAGAATGTGATGTGGTCTATAGAGGATACTGTTAGCCAGCATGGTTCAGTGCTAAATGTTGAGGAGCAACTAGCTCTAATAAAACCTTTCTCTAGGGAGGACATTAAGGAATGCATGTGGTCTATAGATAAGGACAGATCTCCAGGTCCTGATGGCTATGGATCAGGGTTTTTCCAAGCAGCTTGGGAGGTGGTCGGAGATGATTGTTGTTTGGCTATTGAGGAGTTTTTATCTTCAGGTAAGCTTCTAAAAGCCTGGAATTGTACTAACTTAGTTATGATTCCTAAATGTGAGAATGCTACCTCAGTTAAAGATTATAGACCAATAGCTTGTTGCAATACATTGTATAAGTGTATTTCTAAATTGCTATGTATGAGATTAAGAGAAGTTTTGCCAAAGGTTATTAATAGCAATCAAGCAGCTTTTGTGAAGGGGAGAAGTATAGTCAAAATGTGCTTATTGTGCAGGATCTCATGAGGCTTTACAGGAGGAAGAATGTATCAGCTAGATGCTTACTTAAAATTGATCTAATGAAGGCTTATGACTCACTAAGCTGGAGTTTTATAAGAGACATGCTGGAGGCTTTAAAATTCCCCAGCAAATTTATAAGCTGGATTATGGAGTGCATATCTACAGTGACATTTAGAATTGTGATTAATGGGCAGCATTCTCAGAAGTTTAGAAGTCATAGTGGCATAAGGCAAGGAGATCCTATTTCTCCTTTGCTGTTTGTTATAGCTATGGAAGGGCTTTCTAGAAGATTATTGGCTGCAACTAAGGAGCAAGGGTTCATATTTCACCCTCTTTGTAGAGAGTTAAATCTTGTTAATCTTATATTTGCAGATGATCTAATGACTTTTTGCAAGGGTCATCCTAAGAGTGTCAGAATCATTATGCAGGCTTTGCAGGAGTTTTCACAAAACTCAGGGATGTATGCTAATCAAGATAAGTCTCATGTTTATCTTGCTAGGGTGAAGGATGTGTTTAGGAGTGAGATTGTGGATTGTATTGGGTTTAAGGAGGGCTCATTTCCTTTCAGATACTTGGGGTTTCCAATATCAGCAAAGAAATGGTCTATAGCTACTTGCAAGGTTCTCATAGACAAGGTTTCTGCTAGATTGAATAGTTGGAAGACTAGACATTTATCCTATCAAGCTAGATGTGTGCTTATAAACTCTGTGCTTCTTACTATGCATGTCTATTGGGCCTCAGTTTTTATTATTCCTAAAGTAGTCCTAAAGGGTGTGGAGAAGGTGTGTAGGAAGTTCTTATGGGGTGATAAATCTACTGGGAATGTATCTTGGGCTGATGTGTGCAAGGAGAAGAGATTTAGGGGTCTAGGCTTTAAGAATTCTATAATTTGGAACCAAGCAGCTCTTGGAAAACAGATTTGGCATTTGTCAAATAAAGAAGATATTTTATGGGTTAAATGGATTAACCAGATTTACTTGAAGGATGAGACTATATAGGAAGCTCAGCCAAGGCAGGATCAGGGTTGGCATTTCAAACAGCTCCTAAAAGTCAAAAATCGTTTGGCTCCTGGTGTTACTAATGGTGTGTGGCTCAATCAAGACTATTCAATTGATTCAGGGTACAGGTATCTTTGTGGGCAACGTGAAAAATTCAAGTATCACAGAATTGCTTGGAATTCTGTTTCGGTTCCTAAACATTGTTTTATTATGTGGTTGATGTTATTGAATAGACTTAATACTCGTGACAGATTGGGGAAATTCCTAAACCTAAGTTTAACTATTTGCCCTTTGTGTGGGCATCAACCAGAATCGCATGATCACTTGTTCTTTAAGTGCGATTGGAGTAAGGAGCTGCTTACTCTACTTGCTAATTGGCTGTGCATACAGATTGTAAGCTTTGAAAGTAGAAAATGGATGAAATGGCTAACATATGGAATTAAGGAGAGAACTTACCAGAAGATTATGTGTGCGGTTACTGCAGCAGTTGTGTATGAGATCTGGACGGAGAGATGTCGTCGAGTTTTCCATGAGAAGCAGCAAAATCCAGAAGCTAGATGGAGAGTGCTTGGTCGTGAGTTAGCTTCGAATGTTCTGAGTAAAGTTAGGGATTTTACTAGTTGCAGGAATGTAATGTTGGTTCATAGATTAACCAACTTTAGTTAGTTGCATTTTGATTTTTTATTTGGTTTTGTGTTTTTACCAATGAACCCTTCCTAGAAGGTGGCATTGGTTTATTTTTTTGTGTAAAAGAGGCAAGTTGGTATTAATAAAAATTTTTATTTACCAAAAAAAAAACACCGAAAGTTTCAACGGTTGAAAAACCGTTGCTTATATATGGAATAGGCAACGACTTTTTTCGTTGCCATTTAATATGAAATAAGCAACGGTTTTTAGTTTAGGCAACACTAAAAGTTTCAACGGATGAAAAACCGTTGCTTATATATGGAATAGGCAACGATTTTTTTTCGTTGTCATTTAATATGAAATAAGCAATGGTTTTTACATAGAATAAGCAACGGTTTTTTTATGTGTAGCCAATTAACCCGAATGAGCAACGGTTTTTCATTGTTAATGGAAAGGACCACATTTTTATAACCGTTGCCTAAAACTTCATGAAAAAACTGTTCCTAAATGCGCTATTGAAGTTAAACAATTTTTATTTATTGATGAAAAAACCGTTCCGGCACTCAATAAACAGTCACAATAAATGAATTTCTTTTATTATTGGAGCAATCTATCAGACCCTAAGCCCTCACTCTCACAGTCTCACGGCACTCTCTCAATCGATCGATCACTCTGCCCTCACTCTCCCTCACGGCGGCAACCCGAAACTCCCGATGGCAGCAACCCAAAGCTCACGGTGATGCGTCCCGCTGCTCACGACGACCCGTCCCTCTGCTCACGGCGACCCATTCCTTTTACACTCCCTCAGCTCTCTTAAACTCTCATCTCACACTCCCGTCTCTCATCTCTCAACTCTCACTCTCTATGCCTTTGTCATGATCACTCTCGGCTCATAATCATTAACCCAGAATAGAGTCAAAATCACTAACCTCGAACAGACTCACAAACCCCTAACCCTAAGTCTATTGCGTTTCTCTCCAGCGCACTCTCTTTCCTTGTTTCTATGCAGGCAGTGTCATCTTCTTATGAGTATTGTGTTTCTAGCTAAATCTGTGATTGTGAATTTGAATTTGAATTTGATGTGCATTTTTGTTTATTTATTTTTTATTTTTGTAGTGGATGCAGTGTTGTTTCCCACTATTGCAACTCTTATGAGTATTGTGTTTCTTGCTGCCACAACCCTGCCTATGTAATTGAATTATTTATTTCTTGTCTCTTTTTTAATTTATTTATTTTTACTCTATGGGGTATCATCATCATAATTCTATTGAATATTGCCTTAATTAAACAAACGAGTAAGCTAAGGAACAAGTACTGAAGCTGAAGATTGCAAAACCAGCCACTGCAAGTAAACTTTCTATGTTATTATTACCTTGCACTTTTTCTTCGTTCTTGCTTATTAGATATTTGCTTTAGCTAGTCATATGCTTGTAATTAGAATATAGGCCCGAATTGGTCCTGAAAAAACACTTAGGAGACACATATTGGTCCCGAATTGGTTCTCAGCCTTGTTAAATCAGAGAACTAAAATTTAATGTTGTCTTGTTTCTTTAAGAGTTAAGCCATAACATAAACTACATCTAGTGAAGGATTTGTGTTACTAATTAGTCAAACTTAAATGAAATTCAGATGCAAGTTATTAATGATGACAAAAGTTACTTTTAATTAGGAAATGATGCATAGGAAATGTAAAGTTACTTATAAGAGAAAAAACAATAAATGATGCATAGGAAATGTAAAGTTACTTATAATTAGGATCAAGAAAATCTTTTAGATGATGACTTATGATAAGGACCGGAGGGAGTAAATCATAAGCTCTACAGTTAATTAGTTTCTTTCCTGATTTTAAATTTTCATGATTTTACTCTTACATGGTCCTATATAAAAATGTGTTTTTGATCTCAGAATCTCAGGTTATTTTTAGCAAAGAAAAGAAAAGACAGGCAATGAATATTACTTGCTTGTTCCATGATAAGGTAGTGCAAGATATATACAGATGTCATTAATAGCCCATCGGATAGGCCATCCGAAAACTTGTATTGGGTGCAAGCAACACTTTCTGGTTGCGAATAGAAATTGCCTAAAAGTATACACGTTTTTTTTAAATGCTCAATCTACTCACTTTTATGAGTTTGTGTAGTTTTTTTTCATTCCTATAGCATCATTTGTTCTTCGTATTATCCTGAATTTAATTCCTTATGGCTTCTTATGACAACTAATAACCTTACAGAGAAGATTAGGAATTCAAATGGTTCGATGCAAAAGAAGGATCATACTGGCTTTTTCCTGAAGGTATGAAAACAAAAAACTAAATTGATTAATGTTATAAGTCTTTAGTTGATCCTTTCAATTCTCATTAGTTTAAAATATGACATTCAATGATGGCTGCTTTGGTTGTGATCTCTTGATCTGATATAGTGATATCACTTAAGTTGAATTTTAAGCTAACTTAGTCAATATCAGTTATGCTTTTAACAACCATTCAGTGATGATGCTTTTTATCACTTTCCAGGGTTGGTGGAAAGATCTTCTTCACGGAAAGATTTATAAAGAGCTTGATCAAAGTGGCAAAATGGTTTTGCTTATAGAGATACTAACCATGAGTTCTGATGTGGGTGATAAGTTGTTAGTTTTCAGTCAGAGCATACCCACCCTAGACCTCATAGAACGTTTTCTCTCAACAATGCCTCTGCTTGGAAAATGAGGGAAGTTTTGGAAGAAGGGAAAAGATTGGTATAGGTGGGTTCATATTTTAAAATTCTGTCCAATTTGCTGCTAGTTGTCAATATTCTAGTTTGAAAAATGTTTCACTGACTGGGTATTTTTTTTTCAAATTTGTAGTCAGGAATGTGCTCTCCCTTGAAACACATTCATGCTTGGATACGTGTTAATTGTTGCTCAGGTCTTCTAAATGATTTAGGATTATGTTTTTTGTATTAAGACACCCTTCTGTTTAATGTTTCTATTGGCTGCCCAAATTAATTTTTGCATTTTGAAATTTTCTCGGGTTTTTGTTAACTTTCCGGTGTTCAATAGTAGATGTCTTTCAGAGACACCTTTGTGGATAGATTTTGATAAAACCCCTTAAACGAAATTGATCACTAAATATATTTTGTAGAAGTTGGTTAAGAGTTATGTATTGTAATGTATAAAATGTGTACTTTTATTGCTGACAAGCAACTGAATCAAGAAAAAATCTTAAGAAGGCTACAGTTATCCTTTTTATTTCTTAAAGATATATGAACTAGTTATTTGATTGAAAGTATTTTTTGTTTTCCTTCAAGTGTTTTCCTATTGCCTTTTTCTGAAAGCATACTTAGGGTTTTAAGATCAAATGTGCTTTCCATGTGTAGAATTTTGGTTTCTTGCAGTCAGTTATATATACCCCTTTATAAATTTTACTTCTATCTGTCTAAATAAGACTTCTGCTAATTCATATTGTTCTTATCGCCTGTATTGCTTCATCTCTAACTGCACAAATGATGATCTTATATTATAGATTTTAATTATCCAAGGTTAGTACTTTGTGCTAAGTATGATTCTTATTTCATAGCTAATGCTTAGAAATTATGATGTGATCTGAAAGTTCTGAGACTTCCGCTTTGAGTTATGGTAACTTATATTTTTCTAATTTGTGCCTAAGCATTCACCTCCAAGGTTGGAAATTAGGCACGCTGGTGGTAAGGTCATACACTCAATACCACGATATTTGCAAGGATCTTTGGATATCATGCCAGGACCCAATGATCCTTCTAATATCTCATTAACGCAACAGGATCTTATGTTGTCCTTTAAGAGTATATATGCCACATATAATATATGTTGTTTAATTTAATGACTACGCTTTGTGCTTCAGCCATTGCATAGATGCCTTTCCCTGGGTCATCAGCTTAAAACACTTTTAGATCTTGTACAAATCCTCATTGTTTTGAGCTTGATAATATCAGGTAAATAGGCTATTTTCATTATCACTGTCTTTGCTTCTAACACTTTAACTAGAACCTACAACGAACAACTAACTTGGGTCCATGTTTTTTTCTAGGAATTACTAGTTGATTTGTATTATTTAGAGTGTTTTTTGTCCTATTCTTGTTTGACTACAATCAGTGTTTTTATATGTCTTTTAACTAATGATTTTGTTATTGAATGGTTGATACAGGAGTTAACATGTTGCACTTGTTGGCTGAGAAAGCAATCAAACTGCATGTTTGTCTCTTGTGCAAAATTATATAATTGCCTGGAGTCCCAGACATCAAAAATGTCACTGTGAATACCCATGCCATTGAATCACAGGTTTGGATTTCAATTTGTCAAGTGACTAGATTTATCTTAAAAATGTTATGTATTCATACTATTAGGTGATTTTCAGGCTCTCACCATAATTGAGTTCTTTGGAACCCTTTTCTAAAGAATGGGTAATGGATCGGAGTATCATATTTCTAATTATTCTTGACTCTAGATCATGATCTTTGCATATTAAGTTTTCTAATTCTTTTCATCTTGCCACATGGTTTCCACCATGTATGTGTTATCATCTCTTGATCTTTGGTTAGCATCTTGTTGTGTTTCAATCCTAGTTACGGATGTTCTTGTAATAAGTTATGATTATATACGATATTTTTTAGGCATTAGTTCTAATAAGTAGCTTGGGATACATATATACTAATTTGGAGAGACACTATGTGCAATGTAGTTCTAATAATCCTAGTTAATTTATGAAGATATTCATGTGCAGTGTAGTTATTATATAGATCATTTGCAATTTCCTTCTTTTACTTTCCAGTCCTTACATTCAGTCAAGTATTAGTTCGTCAATAACTATGGAAGTTCACACTAGAATATATGTTTTTAATACTGAAGATGATGTTTGGATTTAAACTAAAAATTAGAATCTGTTTTGTGACTTTATCATTTATCTTGGAATTAGAAGATGATGTTTGGATTTAAACTAAAAATTAGAATCTGTTTTGTGACTTTATCATTTATCTTGGAATGAGCTTAGAAATCAAAATATATTTTCCAAATGAAGAGGTATAACCTATTGTGTCTGTCTGTGTGTGCATATATATATATATATATATATATATATTGTAATGATGTTTAGATTCTCTATTCCAAACATATATATTTTTTTCCATATTGCAGCAAAATTTGAATGTTGAGGAAGACCAAGCTGAAGATGAATGAGAATGATGTCATTGGCAATGCAAGAATATATATATGGATTATTTTACCTTAAGTTTTTTTTTTTGAACTTTAGCAAAAAATTATTATGTTAATTAGCAAGTACTTAATTTGGTCTTGTACTGTATGGATTATGGAACAATTAATATAATCTTATGTTATTTTGGTATGTATGGTGATAATTATAATTTAATTTCATTATATATATATATATAATTTTATTAAAAGTGTTGCATATAGAGTGAACCTAAAATAAGTGTTGCCTATATGAAGTTGATAATAGCTATATAACTGTTGCTGAAACATAATGCAACGGTTTTATCACTGTTGCATATGCTATAAATGAAAAAACCGTTGCTTTTTAAAAGACAAAGGCAACGGTTTTCTTACTGAAACATAATGCAACGGTTTTATCACTGTTGAGCATGCTATAAATGAAAAAAACCGTTGTTGTTTAAAAGGCAAAGGCAACGGTTTTCTTACCAAAATCGTTGCATATTCTGAACCGAGAAACCGTTGTTGTTTATAGTAAAACCGTTGCGTATTATGTACCAAGAAAACCGTTGCTGTTTATAAGTTAAAGGGCAACAGTTTTCATAAAACTGTTGCCAAATACAAAAAATCGTTGCTTTTGACAATAGGCAACACTCACCTAGAGAACAGTTTGAAAACTGTTGCCTATACTTTCAGCAACGGTTTTTGTGCTTTAAGCAACGGTTTTGTGTCGTTGCAAAAAATTAAAAATGTTGTAGTGTATGCTACTAATGATCTTGTTGAAAGTGTAAGTGTCCACAAGAAAGAGGAGAAGGAACAACAAGAAGTTGCTATAGAATATGAAAGGACCAACTCCCTAGACGAAGATTCTGATGATGAAAGTGAAAGCGTGGGGAGTAACTCAACAAGTGACTGTGATGACTTAGAGAGGATATTTGAAACCTTTATGGACTCACTGAAGGAATCAAGTGACTCGGATGCGGAATCAATGGCTGATGAAATTAAAATATCCGACTACTTGGATCATGAGGACCATGAGGTAATTTCAATTAGTCCTTGTTCTAAATTTCTACATTTTGCATATAATGATTTGAATGATGGTTTGATATCTTTAGAAAATAGAAACTTGGACTCTTTACAAAAATTATCTCTAATTGAAAATGAAATTGATATTTTGAAAAATGGAGATATTTTTGATAAAGTGATATTTTTAGAAAATAGCTCCTCAACGATTTTTGAAAATTGTTTTGATATTGAAAAACAAGTTGAGGATGCACTCTTTGAATATAGTAACATTGAAAAATCCATTTGTTCAAATTCCTTGCTTGAAAATGAGGTTGATAATCAAAAATCGAGCAAAGTGTTTGACAATGAAATTTTTCAATGTGAAGCAAAAAATTCCAAGTTTCATGAAAATAATTTTGAAAAAATCAAATCATCGTCCAAACCCATTACATGTAATTATTGTGGTTGTTTAGGACATATTTCTCATTTATGCTTTTATCGTAAAAATTTAAATATGAGAAATAATATGCAATGGGTTCCAAAGGCCTCTAAGGAATCTATGACTAACCCCCAAGGACCCAAGATGAAATGGGTACCAAAAGGTTCTTCTAGTGTTGTGAATGTGCAGGAAATTAAACCAAAGGAAGAACAAATTGGACAAGGAAAGGGGAAGTCTATGAAAGTTATGGGTAAATGGTCCAAAAACAAACAATATGGTCAAAAGAGAAAGATGTTCACAACCAAAGCTTCTTGCGTGCAAAAAGGTGAAATCATAAGGTTGAGGACCTCATGGAAAAAGCAATGGCATAAACCAAGTGGAGGAGAAAAAGGGAAAATAACAAAGATGGTACCTAAGAGGACAAAAACCAAATGGGTCGATCAAAGGAGAAAGATGCCTACCAACATCAAAGCTTCACATGAGAAAAATGGAAGATCCGATATGTTCAAAAATCAAAAGGTGAAGCAATAGGTAAAGGCAAGAACTTCATTGGTCAACAAACCTAAGGTATCAATCTCTTATTCTTCTTATATCAATGACTATACAAAGGTATACTTGGACTATTCTAATTTTTATTCATACTAAGGTGGATCATGGGTGCTAAATTTTTTTTTAAAAAAAAAATATTTTTAATTATCATGATCACTCCTTGGTTGAATTAAATCATGTGTGTTTTACACCTTTTTGAAAATTCTTTTTAGCACATGATTATTTTTGATATAGTCCTAGATACCTGTTACATATAGTGTGTTGTATCATGTGTGACTAAAATTTTGTTGTTATCTTCTATCACATGATTACACTTTATATGTAATGATAGTACATTGATATATGAGGACATGCTTGTATTTGTAAGGACATGTTTGGTACGACATGGACTTATAACATAAGCATGTTGTTATTTCTTTTTATGATTAGTGCATATGTTTCAAATTGTCTATTCATATTTTGCCTCAACAATATCTTTGATATTTATGAGGAAATGCTACTAATCATAGAGGATCCAAGTTTTTGGATACCAAAAGAAATGTTCCTAAGTATTTTTACAGGTAATGCATCAAGTACAAGAGAAGGTATGAGCATTGAGATTATATGAAAAAATTCCAAGAAGGAATTAAATCTCTCTTTCATCATGATGCTTGAGAAAAAGGGGAACATATTAAAAAGGTGGAGACTTCCTTCAAGGCAAATAATAGAAAAACTCTTTAAGGAAGAACTTCACAAGTGCCCAAACATTATAACTTGAGAATGTGTCACAAACGATAAGTATCACCATTCTTATTTTTTTAACTATTTTATGTTACTTATCTCTGTGATACACATGTTTATCTTGATGCTGAAATGTTTTTGTGATTTATTCCTTCTTCGATATATTTGCACAAATCTTTTTGAAGGATAAATTCTTTTTCAGCATACACCATAGTCATGTGTTACTAACTCCTAAGGATCCAATTATCTTGGATACCAAGAGAAACGTGCTAATTAGCCTTGCAGGTATTACTAAAAGTCTCAATGATGCAATGTTCTCTGAAAAATCTATGATTCGATGGACTCAAATGAAAAGAGAACTTGACGATATTCAAGCCTTGAAAGTGATACTGCAATATTAATACGATCTCTTGGAATGGAAGAAGTGCAACACGTTGAATAAGAGGAGAGTTCCTTAAATTAAAGAATTTTGAATATCCGAATGGAAGGAACTCCAAAGCTTACTATCTTGAAAAATCTCATCTCGATAAGTATCAATACTCCTAAAACTTTTCATTCTTGTGATACATCTTGTTTATGTGATATATGCCTTAGATGACAAAGTTTGCTGAATTGAATTGCATTAAATATTTTTTTGTCATGGCATATAGGCTCATAAAGTTTTGATGTTGCTTTATATAGTAAGCATAAACATGTTTTATTGATGCATTTGATCTCCCTTTATAACGTGCTTGGTTGAATCATTCTTTTAGAAAGGGGGAGAAAAACTTTTTCAAATTTGCATAAAAACATGTTTGCTACTTCACTCTATCTTGACATTATGCAACTCTTTAACTATGTATTGGGACAAATTTTTTGTTTCCCATAACTCCTTACGCTGATGTCAAATAGGGGGAGTAAAAGTATGAAACAAATCTCCTTGTTATTATTAATGCTTCTACCCAGTGTTTCAGGGGGAGTTTAGCATTTGGTTTATTTGATCAAAAGGGGAGAGATATTTTACAAAAGACATGGGCTTAATGAAGACAAAAGGGGAAGAGAACCAAATGCTGTAACACCCCGATTTTCGTCATCAGTATTAACTAAAAAGCTGCCAAAAATAAGGCCATTTTTTTTAAACGATGTGGGTGCACGTTTACGCTCCTACCTGAAAACCGGGTTGTTACGTAAAACCTACCTCCACATCTTTCCAAAACGATTTCATAGTTTTTTTTTTTTGCCCAAAACAAAAGATTAGACTAGTTCACAAAATAAAGTAGGGCGGAATTGCAGGAGCGATACATTACTTAGATAATCCTTGACACTCACATACTTACAACCACTCAAACTAATTACCCTACTTACGATACTGCCTAATGAACACTATGGGATGAAGCTCCTGATCTTCCTTTGGTTCCTTCTTGACTCCAGAAGATGAAGCAATCTCCCTTGGCACTGATCCATCGTACTTTGGCACCCACTTCATCCTAGCCGGAGCAGGATGAGTCTTTGGAATTTCGCAGCGCAACTTCTCTTCATAGTCCGTGTACCCACGGACAGAAACATGTCCCAGCAGAGGTCCGAGATTCGCTCCACAGAGACGATGCTCAAGATCCGGAATCACGATCTGCGAATCACCAACCCATACCCAACCAGCCGGGGTACGCTTCCAGCCACATCCGTGCCGCATCCAAGTTGAAATCTCCATGCGATACTCCATCTGCACATTGGAATACCAAGAACACCGGTACGCCAATGGGCAGGAGAGAGTTAGCGAACCGAACGACAAGTCATCGACGTTGTGGATTTACCGCAGGCATGATATTAAGACAGCACACACACAATACAAACAAGCACACGCAGTACTCAAGCTCAACGTCACAATTCATTATTATCTTTATCAATATCTTTTGTTTTCAATTCTTTTCTCACTCTCACGTCCACTTTCAATCCTTTCCGTTCCCTCCTCATGGGAATATAACTCTTCTTTCCTTTCACACTTTCCATTCTCCAACCTTACTTTTCCCACTTATCAATTCTTTTCTTATTAAGTCTTATTAATTATAACCATCGATGATTAAGGGGAATTAAAGAATCATCGAGGTGCGCATCCGTTCGTAGTTAGCACTCAAGTCTCAGGTCTACATCTCCTCGGTATCCATCCTCTAGTCGGAAGCAAACAGGAGTACAGAACCTTTACCGTGCGGGCACGACAGTTGTCACACAAAAGTGGTCCCTGACCAGGAGGCCCAGCCTCAAAATATAACATAACATGGCACACTGCCTCGCAGTGGCAAAAAAATGCCCCACTCCAGTTCCTCTCACTGTTCTAGATTTGCATCTAGGGGGCGACAGTACAATTTCTAGTTGATCATGCAGGACGTGCCACGGCATTGGACCCAGTCCCCACCACGTTAGTGCGCCACTTGTGGGGTTGTCCCGCCTAGAAAAGTACTCTAGACTTCTTGACGTTTCACCGTCATCGTCCTCCCCTACTGCAATCCCCACCTGAGTATCCGCAGATACCCATAGTATCTTCCTCTCCACTACTACGGGTTAGGGTTAACTCTCATACCTCACCGCGTTCGCTGTTAATGTCTTTTAAAGGCTTTTATATTTACTTAACCTAATGGTCAGCTCACCCTTCGTACAGCCCTTCAATGAGTCCTGACCGCTAACTTTGCGTCACTTTACATTTCTCAAACTTGGCATAGAGCGGAATCACATTCGCAACTTGAATCTCATCATAAAACACTTCTCCAAATAACCTCCTCACAATAACTTCTTTACAAAACTCATTTTCAAAAATTTCTTCTTGAAATCCTTTTCAAAAACTCTTTTCACCATCTCTTTCAGTAAATCTACTTTAAAATATTTTTCTCATTTTGGGAACCCTTTTCTCGAAATCCGAAACTCTTTTAAAAAATTTTCACTTCTGGGAATCCCTTTCAAAGTTTCATTTTGAAAACTTATTTTCAAAATCTCATTTTCATACAACGTTTTCCAAAACAATCCTTTTCGAAAGCTTTTCTCAAAAACTTTCTCTTCTTGAGAACTAGTGGAGGAGCAAGCTCAACTCATACTAGTGCCAATCCAAGAAATAAAACCCCACAATTCACACCTCCCTTCTTGAGAACCAGTGGAGGAGCAAGCTCAACTCAGACCAGTCTCAATCCAGGAGACAAAACCGAAAGAGTCCCACCTCATTCTTCATCATGTTTTACTTTCAATATCACCTCCTTATTCCTTCCTCGCTCTGGCTCATTCACATCGTTAACACGAAATCCTTTCTCACGCTCATCTCTTGTCTCATCTCAACCATCAACCAACTTGACCCTCTCATCATTATTTCCAGTCTTAATGCCTTATCAAAGTAAGGCTGCCTTGTTCCACAAGGTCTTCGACCAAACCAGGGTTTATATCTTTTCTTGGTGTCTTTTACGTTTTAATCTCTTTTATCATTATTTCCAATTATTTCACATCAATAATTCCATATCAGCATTCATAAACAAACAAACATAAACAACACATCATCACACATTACACACAACAATGTGGTCTCTGTCCTATTCGTATAAGTGGCCACACAAAGAACACAATTACCACTATACTACTGACGCAGAACCACTGAGTTCCGACCTTTGAGCTGGTACGGAACGTCTTAATATGACACCTACTACCACGGTGTCTTAGGAAAGCTACTCTCTCACCTGGGGTCCAGCAGTCTGATGAACACAGTCGCCTCTGATCTTGTTTGCTGCCATTGCCTTAATCCCTCGTCTGTAACGTTTCCCGAATTAATTAAAACACATTTGCATTAAAACTTTTCTTTAAGAAAATTCTCTTCCATTTCTTATTAGAAAACATGAGTATTTTCTCAAAACCACTCAAACACTTCTTAGTTCTTTGAATACTTCAAAATCATTTGAAAACATCAAATAAAACAATTTTAAATTAATTGGCTAGGTGGCTAGTCCTGTGGAAACCTACAATCGGTGGGTGAAACAACTAGGAAACACTAGGAGAACACCTAGAAGGGGGGGTTGAAGAGGTGTTTAAGAAACCTTGAAAGATTTTCGCAAGAAACAAATCAAAACGATTAAAACAAATGATTTGCACAAAAATTCTTTAGCCTTAATCGATTAATGACATGAACTAATCGATTAATGCCTCTGTATATTGAAAAATCACTTTTCAATCAAATACGAAAATCAATCAATTAACAAGTATAACCAGAGATTCAGCGGAAACAATTAACACCTATATTCTTATTGATTAACCTAGGTTATAAAAATGATTTTCCCCAAACTTAATTTTGCACAATTAAGATTCAATTCAATCAATTATGAAAAATCACTTTTTCTAGGTTTTCAACCAAGCACATAATTAAAGACTTTAATTGTAAAGAGTAGAGAGTTTAGAGATACGACACAGTGATTTATCCTGGTTCACTTTCATCCACTTGAAAGCTACTCCAGTCCTCTCTTCAACCAAGAGAGATTCTTCACTATGAGGAATTAGAATTTCTCAAATTACAAGTAAATGCCTCACAAGACTCCCTTCTTGCTAGCCTACAAGAGATACCACACCCTTGCCTTGTAATCCTATTGATATCTAATCTAACCTCTTTTCTTGCTTGTCGATACCCCACAACAAGACTTCCAATGCTTGCTTCACTACAAGACTTCCAATTGCTTGTTAACACAACAAGGCTTCCAAGTGCTTGATGAAATGCCTCACCAAGGCTTCCAAATAACTTTGCTTGATTTACAACCAAGACTTCCAAATGTTGTAGATAGCTTGCCTCTTGCAAAGATTACAACTCAAATGAAAACAAAATAACAATCCTAAGAATCTCTTTTAAAAGCTATGAAAAGATCAACATGAGAGATTCAAGGTTCTTGATCAAAGAATGTAAAAGTTAAAGCTTTGATCTTGAGAAAGTGAGAGAGAATAGAGTGGCTTTGATTCTTTGTAAAATTGATTATGAAAGTATAATAATGATTCACAAAGGTTAGGAAAAGGTTTATATAGAATACCCAAAAGTTAGGAATGGTTAAAAGTGCTTTTGAGAAGTGAAAAACGCATTTTAAAAACCATATCTGGTCGTGTTACTCGAGTAGAAAAAGTGTTAATCGAGTAAAACATGATTTAATCGAGTAAGCCGAAAGATGAAAATATTTTACTCGAGTAAAAGTTCAGATAATCGATTATCAAAAGTTTGTTAATCGATTATCAGTTCAAAATACACTGTTAATCAATTATCAAAATCTGTTAATCGATTATTAACATTAAAAATCACTTAAAACTTGTTTTCTCAAAAACTAAACCTTTTCTTTCAAACCTTTAAGCCACCTATTGATTTTAGGCAAAGTGAATAATCAAAATTTGATATAATCATGCAATCAAAACAGATTCACTACCCTCTAAGAAACTCTACCCAAACTCATAAACTAAAAGACTTGTGAGGCAAAATATAAAACAATAAAACATAAACTACCAAACTAAGTCTTCATGAGTTGGCTTTCTCTTCATCACTTGATGTTTGTTGTTGCTTGTTGAGCTTGATCTTGATCAACACATTTGTAGCTTGTTCAAAACCTTTTGGCATTTATCAAAACATTCTTCATGGATCTTACAATCTCCCCTTTTTGAAAATGACAAACATGTTTTGAAATTATGAAGTTCATTGAAGTTGTTGATGCTTGAACCATTTGATCACTTGGTGAGACTCTTGCTCCCCCTCAATTTATGTTTTGACATTTGAAATCTAATTGAGATAAAAGCTTGATTCTCCCCCTATCTCCAACAACTTTGCTCAACCTACATAAAAACAACAAAAAACAACCTTTCTCCAAACATACCATTTCATTTATAAAAAAAAAATATAATATTTCTCCCCTTTTTCAAATCTTTCAAATCTCCCCTTTTTCAAAACATCATATTTCTCCCCCTTTGGCATTATCAAAAAGAAATATATACCAATTGAAATAAAAGATCTAAGCCAAAATAGAGAGATTAATGAGATATAACAACCAAAACATGATACCAATTGTATAACAATTGTAAGAATTTGATACCAATAGTATTTTCTCAATAGTATAAACAATATCACATTATAAGAAATAATACCAATTGAGAGAACTATGAGCAATATCCAACAATATCAAATTGAAAATACCAATAGTATAATATCGAATGTTACCAATTTTTAGGATTTTCTCCTTGATACCAATTGAAGAAGCAAATGAATGAATAACACATGAAAGTCCTTTTGCTCTTCAATCATACCTACAAAAATAATCATGCTTTGCTTTTTGGTATCCAAATGGTTTTGGATCCATTTTTGTTAGTGTAGGGACTTTCACCCTTTTTCACCCAAACAAAATCTCCTTTAGGTATACCATGCATTTTAATATAACACACATTTGAAGTATGTCCATGAGTACCACAATAGAAACATGTTGGTGCATTTGAAAAATTAACTTTAGAAAAATCAACAACATTTCTATGAGAGTTACTCTTAGCATTAGTATAACCCAAACCAAACTTATTTGAATTTTCTCTTTGAAAATTTAACAATGTGCGCAATCTAATATCACCATTTGTGAAACTTGCAAGCTTATTTTTCAAAATAGCATTTTCATCCTTAAGCAACTTGCAATTCTCACAATCAACCACATTATTCAATCTACTAGCACAATCACAAGAAGAACTAGCATATATAAGATCAAGAGTTTCATTTTGAAGATTAAGCTCATCAACTTGCTTTTGAAGTTCTAAAATCTCTTGTTGATGTTTCAAAATGAGCTTCTTTCTTTCAATGTTTTTCAAAGCTAGTTTCTTAAGATGTTCATGCATTTCTTCATAAGCATTATATAGGATTTCATACTTAGAAGAAATTTCGGATTTAGTTTCACTTACATAGCTTTCGTAGCTTTGCTCACTTGATTCATCATTTGAACTATCCTCTTCATTTACTAGAGATATCAAGTTGAGACAAGCGGCATCTTCATCATCCGAAGAACTATTTGATGTACTTTTCTTGTCTTTTTCATCATCACTATTCCAAACTATGTATGCCCTTTTAGTTTTCTTTTCTTTCTCCTTCTTCTTGAGATACTTAGAGCATGAGTACTTGAGATGACCGGGCTTTCCACATTCATGGCAAACTATACCTTCTTTTGAAGTCTTTGTCTTGTAGTGTGGGGAATTCTTCTCTTTACTTTTGTCCTTGTTCAACCTTCCTTTTCTCCTTAGAATCTTATTGAACTTTCTTAGTAGAAGCTTCATCTCCTCTTCATCAATGTCCGAATCGGAATCTTCATTATCATAATCCGAACTCTCTTCCTTTTGATATGATCTTTGAGCTTTAAGAGAAATTCCTTTTCTCTCTTTGTTCTTATCCGACTCTTCATGCATATGCAAATGTTCAAGCTCCATTTCATGTTCTTGAAGCTTTCCGAAAAGTGTTGCTAAGTCCATGGTGTCCAAGTCCTTTGATTCAACAATTGCGGTAACCTTAGGTTGCCATTCCCTACTTAGACATCTTAAAACTTTGTTAACAAGTTCACAATTCAAGAAAGTTTTACCAAGAGCAATGAGATGATTAACAATATGAGTAAAACGTTTTTGCATAAAACATATAGATTCATTAGGCAACATACGAAACAATTCATATTCATGCATCAAAGAATTTAATCTAGCACGCCTAACTTCACTAGCGCCTTCATGTGTGACTTGCAAGGTGTCCCACATTTCTTTGGCATTACAACATTGGGAGACTCTAAAGAACTCATCATAAGATAAAGCGGAGGTGATGATATTCTTAGCTTTTAAATCATATTGAATTTTTCTTTTATCATCATCGGTCCACTTATCTTTGGGAGTTACGGTAAGCACACCTTCTACATCTTTTGAGGGAATATGAGGACCATTTTCAATGGCTTCCCAAATGTTCACATCTATAGCTTCTATAAAGATTCTCATCCTAATTTTCCAATAAGCATAACCCTCTCCACCAAACATAGGAGGGCGATTTATTGAAGCACCTTCACCACCAAAAGGATTCGTAGAACCCATTGTAGTTTCTCAAGGATCTTAACGAAAAAGCTCTATGCTCGTGTCTCTCGACCGAGCTCTGATACCAATTGTGGAAACCTACAATCGGTGGGTGAAACAACTAGGAAACACTAGGAGAACACCTACAAGGGGGGTTGAATAGGTGTTTAAGAAACCTTGAAAGATTTTCGCAAGAAACAAATCAAAACGATTAAAACAAATGATTTTCACAAAAATTCTTTAGCCTTAATCGATTAATGACATGAACTAATCGATTAATGCCTCTGTATATTGAAAAATCACTTTTCAATCAAATACGAAAATCAATCAATTAACAAGTATAACCAGAGATTCAGCGGAAACAATTAACACCTATATTCTTATTGATTAACCTAGGTTATAAAAATGATTTTCCCCAAACTTAATTTTGCACAATTAAGATTCAATTCAATCAATTATGAAAAATCACTTTTTCTAGGTTTTCAACCAAGAACACAATTAAAGACTTGAATTGTAAAGAGTAGAGAGTTTAGAGATACGACACAGTGATTTATCCTGGTTCACTTTCATCCACTTGAAAGCTACTCCAGTCCCCTCTTCAACCAAGAGAGATTCTTCACTATGAGGAATTAGAATTTCTCAAATTACAAGTAAATGCCTCACAAGACTCCCTTCTTGCTAGCCTACAAGAGATACCACACCCTTGCCTTGTAATCCTATTGATATCTAATCTAACCTCTTTTCTTGCTTGTCGATACCCCACAACAAGACTTCCAATGCTTGCTTCACTACAAGACTTCCAATTGCTTGTTAACACAACAAGGCTTCCAAGTGCTTGATGAAATGCCTCACCAAGGCTTCCAAATAACTTTGCTTGATTTACAACCAAGACTTCCAAATGTTGTAGATAGCTTGCCTCTTGCAAAGATTACAACTCAAATGAAAACAAAATAACAATCCTAAGAATCTCTTTCAAAAGCTATGAAAAGATCAACATGAGAGATTCAAGGTTCTTGATCAAAGAATGTAAAAGTTAAAGCTTTGATCTTGAGAAAGTGAGAGAGAATAGAGTGGCTTTGATTCTTTGTAAAATTGATTATGAAAGTGTAATAATGATTCACAAAGGTTAGGAAAAGGTTTATATAGAATACCCAAAAGTTAGGAATGGTTAAAAGTGCTTTTGAGAAGTGAAAAACGCATTTTAAAAACCATATCTAATCGTGTTACTCGAGTAGAAAAAGTGTTAATCGAGTAAAACATGATTTAATCGAGTAAGCCGAAAAATGAAAATATTTTACTCGAGTAAAAGTGCAGATAATCGATTATCAAAAGTTTGTTAATCGATTATCAGTTCAAAATACACTGTTAATTAATTATCAAAATCTGTTAATCGATTATTAACATTAAAAATCACTTAAAACTTGTTTTCTAAAAAACTAAACCTTTTCTTTCAAACCTTTAAGCCACCTATTGATTTTAGGCAAAGTGAATACTCAAAATATGATATAATCATGCAATCAAAAGAGATTCACTACCATATAAGAAACTCTACCCAAACTCATAAACTAAAAGACTTGTGAGGCAAAATATAAAACAATAAAACATAAACTACCAAACTAAGTCTTCATGAGTTGGCTTTCTCTTCATCACTTGATGTTTGTTGTTGCTTGTTGAGCTTGATCTTGATCAACACATTTGTAGCTTGTTCAAAACCTTTTGGCATTTATCAAAACATTCTTCATGGATCTTACAGGTCCGTCTTGGACAGCACCTTAACCGCTTTCGAAAACACCGAAAAATTCACCGGTTTACTAAAATCAATTCCCTATTGAAAACCAAAATTTGAGTCTCATAAACTCAATTTAAAACATTTAAAAATGACTTTAAAACAACTTGGGCAGAAAAGAAGGATTTTCACAAAATCAACTTAACAAAAATCCAAAACATCGTAAAAACTCTTTAGTTTCAAATACTCTTGAGAACTCAAGTGTTGTAAAATCATAAACACATTCTCACAACTCAAACAAATCAAATCAAACAAATTTCAAAACCAAGCATACACACACACGGATAGCAACACACTTCGATCACATAAGCACTTAATCAATCATAACTCAAACATCAAACACTCAATTTAACCACTTTCAAAAACATTTCATTCTTAAAAATAAAAACATCTAAGCACACTTAAGCATACAAACCGAGCACACATATAGGTCATTCAAGCACCACACTTATTCCTAATCAATTATCATGTTTAGACCGAAACACCTCACACAATTTAAAACAAAATTCATGCATCATCAAACATACAAAATTATGCAATTATTCATCCTTGTTCTTAGCACAACCGTAAGCTTAATCATAAGAAAATAACCAAATTTTAATTCATTTCCTAAGCTCAAACCGAATCAAAGATTATGCAAGAATCATAGAACACACATCAAGTTCTTTCAAAAATAAAAGCATGGGTTTCATCTAAACATGACCGAATATAACATGCACAAAATAAACATATAATTTAGATCAAGAATCTCATAGAAACATAGAATATAATTCAATTTGGGTAAATCATTTTATTTTTCCTAATTCTTCTAGAAACCGAAACATGCACAAAGGGAATCATGATATTTTTCATGAAAAATTAACATGCATGCATATAAATCATGTAGATCAAGTCATAAAAATAACACAAGAACATAAAAATAGAAAACAAAATCTTTTTGGATAAAAGGACTCAAAACCGAGGTACTCTTCAAGAAAATAAGGAAACTCTTGTTCAAAAATTATTTATAAAACTTAGAACAATTTCAAGATCAAAGCCAATAGTCAAGAATCATGTCAAAACCAAAGATCAAAACATAAAGCAAAGCGTTCTCCAAACTTAAATCAAAACCGAAGCATGCAAGGCCAAAGATCAAGAAACATTTTTAGGTCTAACATGGGTTTAGCACTTAAACACATAAACACTCATGGATCTACGGTTCTAAACATAAAAATCATGCATGCAAGAAGATTTACTCCAAGTTCACATAGATCATAAACAAAGCTTTGGATCAAGAAGAAAAACATCAAGATCAATCATAAAACCTCAAGATCTAACCTAAACATTTTCAACCGAATCATCAAACATAATTTACACTTATTACAAATTAATCAAAGTCTTTAAAAAGTCCATGATTAGAAAGAAAATTACACATAAGAGCACAAAAGAGACATGCAAGAGAGAGAAGAAAATAAAACTACAAGATCACAACTTAAGGACTAATTCTAGAATTCTAGAGCCTTCGACTATACCAAGAAGAAAAGGTCTTCTAAGCACTCCTAGCTCTTGATCTTCAAAGTCTCCTAAGTCTTGGCTCGGTCTCCTTCCTCCTTCTTCTTTCTAACCCTTACGGTTTCTCCTTCTTCTTTCTTTCTATTTTCTAGGTTTTAGTCTAAGAGTTTGATGGGCTCTTAGACTTGTGTTTTGTGTTGGTTTTGGACAAAGGAAGGGAAGAAAATGAAGAGTGAAATGGGTGCAACAAGGCTAAGGCAAGTCTTATATAAAAATGTGTGGATTCCTATTTTGGCCTTTAAATGATTCGGCCAAGCAACAAAGGAAAGGGGTAGATTCGGCCTTCTCAAGGATTGCATGGGTGGTCTTTAGCAAAATTCCAAGGAAACTTAGTGGGGGACAAATGGGTTTTAGGGTTCATACTAGGGTGTTGACTCATGGCTCTCTTTAGGGTTTCATCCACTTAGTTGAGGTTTAGTTGGGCTTAGTTGGGATTTGGTTGGGAAATTGGCTTGGTTAAGAACTTAGTTAGGCATAGTTACACTTAGGGATGGCTTAGTCTTCACTCACTCCCTCACGGCACACACGGCACTCACACACACTTACACATATTCAATTTCACACACTCACACGCTCACTTGCACGACACATACACACACCTACACCTACATTCATGCATGCACTCACCCATGTTCACACCTAGCACTTGCACATTCATTTACATATATACTTCATGCACTCATTCACGTCACACACATATACATGCACATACTTAATCACATTCATTAAATTTCACATAATCAAGGGCATATATACATATAAAAACCGTGCATACATATATAGAAAACAATAAAATCTCTTATTATATTTACACTCAAAACATCAAGCACATATGGGAAAATAAGTCATTCATGCACAAAAATCATAGCAATATTAAAATACAGAGTACACATTTGTAAGAATTCAAAACACCTTTCAAATAAATTCCAAAACCCATAACTTTACTTTATGAAAAATAATCCTAAAAATCATTTGACACTCTTGAAAACACGAATTAAAGATTTTAGTCAAGAAAACATGCTTTGAAAAACACTTTTCTTAAAATTAATTGTCTTTTAGAATTTAAAGCCATTCGGGGAAATTGAGGGATGTTACAAATGTCGTCGACAAAACAAAAGGGATCATGTGATAACTCCCATGGAAAGAAAAGTGAGAAGTCAAGCTTACTCATGGGGAGAAGAATTCTGAGCTTCATTGCATATCTAATGGATAACAAAAGGGGGAGAAGAAAAATTCAAGCATAACAACAAGTGAAGAATTCTGAAACCACTTTTTGCTGTTGACAAAAGGGGGAGAAGAATTCTTGAATGATGCTGAACGATGCAAGGATGCGAAGCATTTAATTTGTTATATATCCTTTTTGTATCCTTATTGTATTCCTTGTGTTCTAGGGATAAGGATGTGTTTATTATGTATACATTTGCTTGTATAACACTTGTGATGCAGATCATTCAGAATACAGGTTTGTCATCATCAAAAAGGGGGAGTGTTGGAAGTCAAGCTTTCCCAAGGACTTCAAGTGCAAATATTTTATATGGTTTTGATGATAACAAACGCAAGCTTCTCAAGCTCTTATCAAGTGCAATCACAAGCTCTTCAACCTTCAAGTCCAAGCTTCATGTTGAAAGGAAATGAAGTTGAAGATACAAGCAAATGAAGATTTTAGCCTTTCCCTTAGGACATCATGTAAGGTAATGAAGTCAAGGTTTATATTATGTTAAAAGGCCAATATAAGTTTTTCTAAATATATTTTTCATAATTAAGGAGAAGAAAAATAAGTTTTGTGAAAATCAGTTTTTCTATCTTAGTTATGGTGAAAATACTTGATGTTACAAAACTCTGAATATTTTTATGTATGCAAGAGAGAATAATCGATTACTTGCCTAAGTTAATCGATTAACTTTGTTGCATCATAGAAAAATCAGAGAGCTTGTAATCGATTGAGTGAACTTTGCTAATCCATTACTTTCTTATGAGAGTAATCGATTACCTGGCTCAAGTAATCGATTATAATTGTTGCATCATATATTTTCCTGAGACAAAGTAATCGATTATTGCTTTGAGATAATCGATTACATGATGTTTCATCATATAAAAATCAGAGGCTTTGTAATCAATTATTAGAATAATGGTAATCGATTATATGAGTTGCATCATACATTAAACAGAAGTGAAGTAATCGATTACATGCATGTGATAATCGATTACTGGTTTTTAAAATGAATTTCAAAGTTTCTATTTTTAAAGGGATAATCGATTACCTCCCTGAAGTAATCCATTACCTCAAGTTTTATTGAAAAATGTGTCAGAATCATTTTGATTATTTCATGATTTGTTTTTATATAAAAGATTCTGATTTATTTTATAAAATTCGAAAATGATTTTAAATTTGAATTATTTCCTTTTTCGTTTTAAGAATCAAATCTGTCTTATTTTCTAAATCTTTTTTATTTGGTTTTGATTTTAAAACTTAAATTATTTTATTTCCAAAATCGTTTTGATTTGATTTTGATTCTATTTTCAAATTCAAAATTCAAATTTCAAATATTTTCAAATCTTTGGTTTTATTTCTTAAATCTTTTATTTTATTTTTTGATTTGATTTTGATTTCAATAGTAACTCTATTTATTTGTTTTGGAAAATCATTTCAAACTTCTACATTGAGCAACTCTGATCATTCACGCTCTTTCTTCTTCTTCTCCATCAACTTCTGGTTTTTCACGCTAAATCTTTTTGAAGAAAAACTAAACCTTATTTTGGCCTTGTAACAACCTTATCTAGACTTCATTGCCATAGAGCTTAATTGTTGTATCTGTGTTGCTTAGAACACATAATTGTTAGAGTGGCCTTTATTGTTGTATCAGCACTATTGAGAGTGCACTATAGGTCTTGTACCCGATCACTCATACCTTAACCTGTGTTGTAAAGGGGTGTGTAACCCTTAGTGACTAGGGAGTGAATCTCCTAGTGCGGACGTGCTGCGTTCGTGGTTATAGGGTGAGGAACCCTTTGTGTGTGGGTAGTGCTAGACGAATGGTGGGTCACCTAGTAGTTAGGCTATCTGGAAATCTAGGAAAGGTTTTCCTAGTTGTGTTTCGAGGTCCCTGGCGAAAGGAGGTTCCTAGTAGCTTGCGGGGCGCTCTGGTTGTACTTGGGGACACGTGGCGTCTTGGTTTAGTGAAAAGCTCAAGCGGGTCGCTTGGGGACTGGAGTAGGCCGGGTTTGCCAAACCAGGATAAAATCACCGGTGCAATCTCTTCTATCCCTTATCTCTTTATTTTCCGCTGTTATATTTATTTGTTGCGCATCATATCGATTATCTTCATAATAATTAATTTAAAAGATTTTAAATTAATTAGCGCGGTATCATTCGTTTTCGTTGTTCTTATTTTAATTCGTATCCGCGCATATTAGTTTTTCTATTATTATTAATATTATTCGCTTCTGTGCAACTGTTTTCAACATTATATTGTTTTCCGCTGCAAAATCTCTTTAAGTTTATTGAAAACGTTTTAAAGCGAATATTTTCCAATGTTTTCATAAACACCCAATTCACCCCCCCCCCTCTTGGGTGTCGGCTGCCAATCCTATCAATATTTCTAACAGTACATAGAACATGAATCAAGACAAAAATCACTTTTCAAAACTCATTTCTTTTGGTTTTCCCACAAAACCGTGATGATCCTTTTAAAAAAATAAAATCTTGTTATCCAAAAACCACATGCATGAACCTAGACCTTGTAGATCAACTCATGAAATCAACTATAATGGCACAATCCAAAGATAAAAATTATTTTGAGTAGAAAAGACCAAAACCGTGACATGCTTGGATGAAAGATCAAACCTTTTGTTTGAAAATTACATGCTTGATTCAATATTGAAACTTTTTCATGAATAGTTTAAAGATCAAAACCAAAATCAAGGTGTCATTAAGATCAAATAAAAATCAAAGCATTTTAACAACTCAAATCAATTTTTTTTCTAAACATGAGATCAACATGCAATGACTTAGATTTAATTAAAAAGCATCAAGGCTTAATTCCCTACTCATGGCCGAATTGAAGAGCTCTTGATTTAGGGTTCCATGAGTTCATTTATTCTTAAAAATTTAAGATTAAAGCATAACCTAGACATGCATGTACTCAAATCTTCAAGATCATCATCAAACTAGCATGCAAGACCCAAAAATTAAAAACAAGTTTAGGTCACACATTGATTTACCAAATAAACACTTAAACACTTCATGATTCACGATTTTAAGCACTAAAACCTAACATGCATGAAGATCTACTCCAAACTCACAAAGATCATAAACCAAACTTTAGATCTAAAGGAAAAACATCAAGATCTATCATAAACAACACTAACCGAATAATAGAGTCCATCATTTAGTTTATTACAAATTCATTTAGTTCTAAAATCAAGATCAAGGCAAGACATCACATGCAACCTTAGATCCAATCATAAAAATGAACATGCAAGAGAAGAAAAGGAAAATTACAAGATTACAAAATAAAAACTAGTCCTAATGCATCTAGGATCTTCGGTTATACCAAAAGGAAAGGTCTTCTAGTCTTCTAAGTACTTTGATCTTCAAGAGATTCCTAGGTTATGGCTCGATCTCCTCTTCTTCTACCTTCTCCTACTCACGGCCAACTTTCTTTCTCTCCTTCACTCTATTTTCTTTTTCTTAGCCCAAGAGTTTGATGAGCTCTTTGGACTTGTGTGTGGGTGTGTTTGGGACGTGGGAGATATGGGAGTGAAGGAATGAAATGAAAAAAATGAAATGGAGCTAAGGGCCAATAGCTTATATAAGCAATTCGGGCTTCCCATTTTTGCCCTTGGTGAGTTCGGTTATAAGCCTTGGTGGGAGGGGTAAATTCGGTTCTCCATAATGTTGCATGGGTGGAGGTTAACATTTGCTAAGGAGACATTGTAGGGGACACTAGGTACTTAGGGGTTACTTAGGCTTTTGACTTGTGGTTTCTCTTTAGGGTTTCCATCAATTTGGTTAGGGTTTAGTTGGGATTTGGTTACCACTTAGTTACTTGCTTAGGAAATTTCTAGGCTTCCATACACACATACGGCACTCACACATACATACCTATATTCACATACTCATGCACATACACATTTACACGTTACACCCTCATACACATACATGCCTCATCATATTCATTTACCAATTAAATTTCACATGATTCTAAGCATACATTTATACAAAACCGTACACACATGCACACATGTGAATAGAAAATAATTATAAAATGACTCATACCAAAATCACAAATATCAAGAATATAGATTTTCCAAAAACCCAATTTCTAAACTTTGGCCATTATTCCAGGAAATCATTTCTTTAAAGTCACTCATCACTTTGAAAATGTGGATTAAGAAAATTTTCTTCCAAAAACACTTTTCTTCAAAACAGATCTCTTTAGTATTTTAAATTAATACGAGGAATTTGCGGGGTGTTACATTCTCCCCAACTTAAAGATTTCTCGTCCCCGAGAAATACGTTGTGGATTGGGCAGCAGGGCACAAAATTCTTACGTCACTTTGATTCCCATAAGAATACTCTCCTCTCACTGCGTGGTAGTGTTTCCCATTTGCAGGTATAATTCTTTTGCAGTGCTCCTCGTTTGTTGCTTTCGAATGGGGTAGTCGCACTCACACGACCGCTTGCATGTTGAATCGGGTTAAGTCCAACGGACTAACCGAAGAAGGCGTCGCTCCCTTAGTCGATCGTTGCCACAAAAAGTCCAGCCAGAGGTACGGACTTAGAGAAAATAAAGCAAACAAAGATTCACACATCTCCAAAGGCATAGGGTTTATCCTAAAACCCTTAGATATTAACTATTTTCTACCACTTAGGTTCTTACTAACTCACAATAATCACTTCTTCATCCAATTCTCCTTCTAACTCTAAGGTTTTTGGTCTATCATTTTCCTAACTTAGGGGATTCTACTACCACTTAGGCTTACTTACTTCCTCAAACAAACCTCATCTTCCTCCTTAGATTTATCCTAAATATTAATCAAGCCTATCACCTTCACTGTCTAAACCCCGGATTAGGGTGTGGGATGATCCTAGATACCGACCTTTCGTCATACTTTACTCTAATAACCGGTAATATACGCCTCTTTTTCTTCCTTATGACTCCCCAACTTCGATCAAACTTATAACTAAGTCCACTGTGACCTTGTACCCTTACTTGGTTTCAACTATTTGTCCTTCCTTAATCGTTAAAGCCTAAGCAATATGGGTAGCTATGGTACTGCTAAGCCTGCTATTTGGACTAAGGAATCTTAAATAGGTTAGATGAGGATACAGGTGGATAATAGAGCTCATGAAGAAAAGTTCGGATTTAGCAATGCTAACTGTTTTGTTGAAGCAATTCAACAAACACGGGATTTCAGAAATAACATCCTATGTCCTCAAAGATACCAACTATTCTTTGAGCACAGGTATGTCAAGATCAACAGACTGGATTCGTCAAACACTAAAGAAATACCAAAGGTTAAAGGGTCTCAACCTACTCACTTTCTATGTTCCTCAATCTACAAGAGGAACAGGTTCCTTAAACTAACTCGGCCAACACTAGGCCACAAACTAAGTCGCACATCCTAGAAATTTGAGAACCTAAACTTATGCTCCTAGTCTCATACTAGCAAACACACAGAGTCACACAAACAAAGCATGTAAGCCCATGCTTAAGGCCACTAAGGATTACCATAAGCTCTGATACCATTCTGTAATAGCCCGATTTTCGTAAACCAAAATAACTGACTTTATTTACCAAAGTTGCAAAAATGAGGCCATTTTTTTTATAGAACAATGTTTAAGTGTTCGGAGACATCATTAAAAATTTATTTATGATCTTCAATCCACTTCTTCGAAAACCGAGTTGTTACGAAGACCGTTCTTTTCATAAAACGTCCGTTTTCTTAAAAGAACTTGGTTCAAAATTATCTTAACAGTTTTCCAAAAACTTTACATGAATTAACTTTGCAAAAAGGATGTGTTCCACCAGCCAGATTAAAAACTTAGCTCAATTACATAATGGCTCATGGCATCGGTAATCCTTCGACAATCATCATAACCTAATCTAACCACACTATCCTTAATTATCCTATTGAAAACATTTGGGTGAAGTTCCTTCTTCTTCTTGCGTCCTCTCTTTGCTCTCGGAGATGATGTCTTCCTTGTTGTGATTCCCTCCTTGCTAGTAGATTCCGGCTCTGCTCCATTGAGAGTGGTGGAGTTCCCTCGAGCCTCATACTGAAACTTCTCTTGTAGTTCCTGTAGCCTCGTACGGTGATTTCCCTCCAATACTCCATCTGCCTGTTGAGATACCAGCAGCACCGATATGCCAACGAACAGGAGAGAGTAAGCGATCCGAACGACGCATCGTCGACGGTGTGGAATTACGATAGGCAAGATAGAAGGACCATACAAACACATAATAAAACATACGAGCACACCACAATCAAGCATGTCATTATCATTATGATCATCATTATCATTCTCTTTTATGCATTTCTCACGAGTATTCTTTCTTCCTTTCTTTCATTCCTTTACTTCCCTTAATTTCTCATTTTCTTTTCATCCAGTCTTATCAAGTTACCCTCTTTAATGCTTTGGGGGAAAATACCAGACATCATCAGAACATTCATTTCGTTCTCGACTATCACTCACGTCTACATCTCCTCGGTCATTCACCCAACCTAGTCGGAAGCAAACAGGAGTACAAGACCTTTACCACGCGAGCACGACAGCTGTCACAACACATAAATGGTCCCAGACCAAGAGGATCTCGTCCTCAAATCAATTCAATTTCATAATATCAAGGCTCACTGTCCACGCAGTGGCAAAACACAATGCCCCGTTCCAGTCCCTCTCATTGTTCTCGATTTTCAATCTAGGGGGCGACAGTATATTTCTAGTGGGCCCGCAGAACTTACCACGGCATTAGACCCAGTCCCCACCACGTTAGTGCGCCACATGTGGAGTTCGTTCTGCCTAGAAATATACTCTAGACTTCTTGACGTTTCACCGTCATCGTCCTCCCCTAATGCAATCTCCTCCTAAGTATCCGCAGATACTTATGGTTCCTTCCTCTCCACTACTTCACACTCTCATACCTCACCGAGTATGTCTTTTAAGTCTTTTATCTTTTTAGTTGATCCTAAGGTCGGCCCATCCTTTGTGCATCCCTTCAATGAGTCCCGACCACTAAGTTTGCACAAACTTTCTCTCATCCTTTCTCACATAGCATAGAGCTGAGATCACATCACAGTCTCAAATCTTGCTTCTCAAACTTTCTCAACATTCTCCATTTCTCGAAATCATCTCATTTCACAGAATACATTTCACCATCTCTCTTAACAATCTCATTCCGCAATCTTTTCTCAAACAATCTAGTTTCACAACTGCTCAAAATCTCTTTTCAAAGACTTTCTTAAAAATCTCTTTTCACAAAGTTTCTAAAATCTCTTTTCACAACCTTTCACAAAATTTCCTTTCAAAAACTTTCCTGAAAATACTTTTATAACATTTCTCAAAAACCTCTTTTCAAAAACATTCTCAAAAGAATTTCGTTCCACAACCCTTTTCTAAAAATTTCTTTTCACCATTCCTCACAAAATCTCTTTTCATAAATCTTTTCAGAAGTCTCTTTTCAAAAATCGTTTCAAAAACCTCTTTTCAAAAACCTTTTTCAAAAACTGCTTTTCAAAAACCTTTTTTTTTAAAAAACTTCAATTTTTCTGAGCGCTAATGGAGGAGCAAACTCAACTCGACACTAGTCCTAGACTAAAACCAGAAACAAAGGAGCCCATCTCCCCTCAAATCACCTCATCATCACTCTTCCCAGCACTGGCTCGATCTCAACATTACCATCAATTCGTTTTCCAATACCAACTCTTTATCTCCTTTCCAGCACATACCTTATTTCCAATCATTAGATCTTTCTTATTGTTTCTTTACTTTCAATTTCATTACTTTCTCAACTTATTCTTTTCGTTTTCCTTTCTCATTCCGGATGTGTCTATTAGCATATTACTCATTTTCAATAACAGCAATAAATAACATAAGGCATAATTAAATAAATATATAAAAGCATGCTATCATTCACACAAACATCAAACAACCATGTGGTCTTCGTCACCTTCGTATAAGTGGCCACACAATCATACAATTGCCACTTATACTACTGACTCTAACCACTTAGTTCCGATCTTTGAGATGATACGGAATGTCCTAATATATCACCTAACTACCACGGTGTCTTAGGAAAGCTTCTCTCTCACCTGAGGTCCAGCGTTTTAATGCGTACCGTCTCCGTGGATCCTTGTCGCTGCCAGCTGCCCCAATCCCTCGTCTTTCAAATTCCTCCTACTAAATAAAATATGCTTATGTTATTAACTTGTATTAGGAAATTCTTTTTTTTTTTCAAAACTTAGACACCTCTCACCCCTCGTCGGAAGACTTTAAAACATAACCGTTTTCTTTCAAACAACTCGGATGTTTTTAACACCTTAAGTACTTTCAAAAATCATTTGATAACATTATGAAAAGTTATTTAAACTATTTAGTTTGGGTGCTGGTCCGTTTTGGACAGCACCTTAAACATGTTTGAAAACATCGAAAAATGCATCGTTTTTGGTCTGGGTTTTTCTTAAATTAATTATTACTTGAAAACTTTACTTTAAATCATTTGAATACATTTTTAGAGTTAAGAGAGAATTATAATTAGTTTTGGACAGCAAAGAATTATTTCACAAAAATCGTTTTGATAAAACTCCGAAAACATCGTAAAAACACTTTTCGCTTTAAACAACTCCTTTATTCAAAATCAACACTTTAAAAAACTCAAATCTTTATCACAAAACAACTTTGGACAGCCATGAACATAATTCTAAAACCTCAAATAACACATAAACAACAAGCCACACTTCACCAAGCATATAATCAATTAAATCTTCATCAAGGCAAGTATACAACTTCACACATAATTCATAACACCAAAACACTTAGGCATACATGTATTAAACCAAGATGTAAACCACTCAATTTAAACAATTGATTCCTTTTAAAAAAAATTATTTTCATGCAACCAAATTTTCCTAGACTTATTTAAACTATATGGCCGAATGCAATCAAGGAAAGCAAGTCAATCATCACAAATTTGAATCACATAAATCAATTTGATTCCTTTCAATACTTAAACTCCATTTTCTTTTTCACGGAACCAATTTATTTATTCTCCCTTCAACCGAATACATACACAAGTACAATTAAACACAAAACTTTTCCATGACCATTTAATTCATTTATTTCCTTTTATTTTAAATAAGGAACCGATTAGAAAATAAACATTCACAACATGATTCTAAACACATTAATTTAACAATAATTTTCAAGACAAACTTATTACTCTAAGTCAATTCATGAGAAAAAGGATCCTAGTCTACTTATCAACCTAGGCCGAATCTCATCATGGTTGAAACAAGGTTTTTGAGTTCATTTTCCTACATGCAAAACACAAGGTTCTTAAGTCAAATGAATTAACATGCATGTACATAGAACATGAATCAAGACAAAAATCACTTTTCAAAACTCATTTCTTTTGGTTTTCCCACAAAACCGTGATGATCCTTTTAAAAAAAATAAAATCTTGTTATCCAAAAACCACATGCATGCACCTAGACCTTGTAGATCAACTCATGAAATCAACTATAATGGCACAATCCAAAGATAAAAATTATTTTGAGTAGAAAAGACCAAAACCGTGACATGCATGGATGAAAGATCAAACCTTTTGTTTGAAAATTACATGCTTGATTCAATATTGAAACTTTTTCATGAATAGTTTAAAGATCAAAACCAAAATCAAGGCGTCATTAATATCAAATAAAAATCAAAGCATTTTAACAACTCAAATCAATTTTTTTTCTAAACATGAGATCAACATGCAATGACTTAGATTTAATTAAAAAGCATCAAGGCTTAATTCCCTACTCATGGCCGAATTGAAGAGCTCTTGATTTAGGGTTCCATGAGTTCATTTATTCTTAAAAATTTAAGATCAAAGCATAACCTAGACATGCATGTACTCAAATCATCAAGATCATCATCAAACTAGCATGCAAGACCCAAAAATTAAAAACAAGTTTAGGTCACACATTGATTTACCAAATAAACACTTAAACACTTCATGATTCACGGTTTTAAGCACTAAAACCTAACATGCATGAAGATCTACTCCAAACTCACAAAGATCATAAACCAAACTTTAGATCTAAAGGAAAAACATCAAGATCTATCATAAACAACACTATCCGAATCATAGAGTCCATCATTTAGTTTATTACAAATTCATTTAGTTCTAAAATCAAGATCAAGGCAAGACATCACATGCAACCTTAGATCCAATCATAAAAATGAACATGCAAGAGAAGAAAAGGAAAATTACAAGATTACAAAATAAAAACTAGTCCTAATGCATCTAGGATCTTCGGTTATACCAAAAGGAAAGGTCTTCTAGTCTTCTAAGTACTTTGATCTTCAAGAGATTCCTAGGTTATGGCTCGATCTCCTCTTCTTCTACCTTCTCCTACTCACGGCCAACTTTCTTTCTCTCCTTCACTCTATTTTCTTTTTCTTAGCCCAAGAGTTTGATGAGCTCTTTGGACTTGTGTGTGGGTGTGTTTGGGACTTGGGAGATATGGGAGTGAAGGAATGAAATGAAAAAAATGAAATGGATCTAAGGGCCAATAGCTTATATAAGCAATTAGGGCTTCCCATTTTTGCCCTTGGTGAGTTCGGTTATAAGCCTTGGTGGGAGGGGTAAATTCGGTTCTCCATAATGTTGCATGGGTGGAGGTTAACATTTGCTAAGGAGACATAGTAGGGGACACTAGGTACTTAGGGGTTACTTAGGCTTTTGACTTGTGGTTTCTCTTTAGGGTTTCCATCAATTTGGTTAGGGTTTAGTTGAGATTTGGTTACCACTTAGTTACTTGCTTAGGAAATTTCTAGGCTTCCATACACACTTACACACATACAGCACTCACACATACATACATACCCATATTCACATACTCATGCACATACACATTTACACGTTACACCCTCATACACATACATGCCTCATCATATTCATTTACCAATTAAATTTCACATGATTCTAAGCATACATTTATACAAAACCGTACACACATGCACACATGTGAACAAAAAATAATTATAAAATGACTCATACCAAAATCACAAATATCAAGCATATAGATTTTCCAAAAACCCAATTTCTAAACTTTGGCCATTATTCCAGGAAATCATTTCTTTAAAGTCTCTCATCACTTTGAAAATGTGAATTAAGAAAATTTTCTTCCAAAAACACTTTTCTTCAAAACAGATCTCTTTAGTATTTTAAATTAATACGAGGAATTTGCGGGGTGTTACATACCTCACCGCGTATGTTAGTCTTTTAATGTCTTTTAAATCTTTTAAGAGTCTTTTAATTAACCTACAGTCAGCTTGCCCTTAGTTCATCCCTTCGACAAGACCCGACCACTAAGGATTATCTCTTTTCCCCACTTTCATATAACACTCTTTAACTTTCTCAAGCCACTCGGGCACAATCCGTCACATCATTCCCGTAGGAATCACAAAGCTCTCTTGAACGATCATTTCCATCTTGGGATTCACCAGCACGATCTCAGCTCCACGAGTGTAGTCTCCTCGTCCAGTGCATTGTTGCTCCACCACGTTTCCGTGAATCACATTACATATCGTTCTTTCGCTTGTCTTTACATTATACTTTCTCTTTATGTTCTTATTATCGATCATAATAACATCCAGATTCAATTCATAGAATATAATGCTTTACACAATAAAATAGTAAAAGAACCAACATAAAATAGTAATAAGCATGCATCAATTTAATAAAACATAAAACACATAACACAGAATAGATCACGTAAACCTTTCCTCATCACCACACGAACAACTACGTTACGGGCTCACCACACTCTCACTCACTTACTTACCTCTTAATCCAGCAAAAGAAACACTTTGAGCTTGGAAATCTCTAGCTTCTCTTTGAGAATTGTCCCCACCGTCTACTGAATTTCCTCGAGGTAAATAAGCACACTTTTATTAAAAACCATTTCAATTAAAAATCACAACTTGGTCTCTTGAATAGAAAATCCCTTACTCTCTTTATTGTATTCTTTAAAATACAAGTGCTTATCAAAACAACTCTCAATCTTTTCTTATTCTTGAAATCCTTTAAAAATCATTTGAAAACTCATATTAAAAAAAAATAAAATAAATGGTTTATGTGGCTGTATGGAAATGTCCAGCCACCCTTTCAAGTTGTAAAAACATTGAAAATCAACATTTTTCATTTCAATTTTTGATATATCAAAGAACACTTGAAATCCACACTTTTCACAACTCAAAAACACTTTTAAAAATTGAAATACTTTGAAAAAAATTCTTGGACAGAAAAGGACAAAAGAAATCAAACCATGAAAATACTTTTGAAAATAATCAAATACATTTATGCCTTTTATTTTATGAAAACCAAATTGAACAAACCAAAACAACACAATAATTTTTCTTAAAACAAAATCACAAAACATAATCATTTCAATGAGACAATCACATGCAAAGAGAATCTAGCCTATCTAACCTAGTATAGGCCGAATCATCATCATAGGAAAAACAAAGTCTTTGATGCACTTTTTCTACATGCAAAAACCTTAAAATCAACAAATCAAAAACATGCATTTCAAACACATGGTTTTAGAAAAATACCACTCCTTTTTCTCTCAAAACCGTGACCTCTTAGTCACTCAAACACATTTTCATTTTTATTTTCTTTTGCATGTGCTTCTAAAATCATTTAAAACAAACGAGAATCACATGCATGAATCTTTTAGGAAGAGAAATCATGATTTCTTTGATTTTAAAAGCTTGACCGAAAATCAATTAACAAAATCAAGAGGAAAAACTTAAATCTTTAACATTCAAACACACATAGACTTAGATCAAGGCAAAACCATTTTGAAAAAGTTGTTTTCCTTTGTTTCCTCACCAAAACCGTGACATGCAAACCAAGAAACAAAACTTTTGAGTAAAAGAATCACATGCAAAACTTCAAGATCAAAGTTATTGAAAATCAAGGCAAGAATCAAATCTTTTTCAAGACCAAAACAATAGATCAAAACCCTTTTTGAAAAGAAAACCAAAGATCAAAGCTTAGAAAAATCAAAGTTAAAATCAAAGCATTTAAACCACTTAAATCAACTTTGACACACCTCAAACCAACATGCATGAACTCAAAACAAAATAAAAATCATCACAACCTAATTTTCTAGACATGGCCGAATGGTAGAGTCCATGGTTTAAGGTTCTACAATTTTTGTTTGGCTCTTGAAACTCAAGATCAAAGCTAAATAGGTACTTACAAACATAGATCTACAAGAAAATTAAACATGCAACAACAAAGGAACTTTACAAGACTTAGAAAAATTAAGAACTACTTATAACACTCTATGATCTTCGAATAAACAAAGAAAAAGAGAAGATCTTCAACCACCTTCACTTGATCTTCAAGAAATCCTAAGGCTTTTGGGTTTGATCTCCTTCTTCTCCTCTCCTCCAAGCTCTCGGTTTCTCTCTCTCTCTATGTCTCTCTCTAAGAGTTTGATGACACTCTTAGGAATTGTGTTTTGGTTGGAAATGAAATGTGAAGTGTGAAGGAAAGAGTTGGAAATGAACTAGGATTATGGATATAAATAGGCACTCGAACAATTCCCTTCTTTCCCTTGAGAGAATTCGGCCAAGAGGTGTTGGGTGAAGGGCAATATTGGCTTCATAAAAGCTTGCATGGCTCAAGTCAAGCCATGAGACAAATGGAGAAAAATTAGGCTTAATCCTCCTTCCTATTGGTTGGTCAAACCCTTAACTATGCTTGACACTAAACTAAACCTATGTACTACTAGTCTACTATCTTAGGGTGAAACAAAGTCAAAACTCTGTCATGCATGCATACACATACACATACGGCCGAACATACACATGCACATACGGCCAAACATACACATGCACACACATACACATAGAAAATTATTTTTATTTCTTTTCTCATAAAATCATAATTTCTTAAAAATACCAAATATCAAATACTTAATTATTTCAACTTCAAAACTCAATTCAAAACCCATAAGATTTTCTCATAAAAATCCTTTTCTTTAAAACCATAAAAGAAATCCAATCTAAGAAATATTCTTTTTAAAATACTCTTTTTAAAACACTTTCTCAAAATAATCTCTTTATCATTAAAACAAATATGAGGTATTCAGACGAGGTGTTACATTTTGCATGTGTTTTCACACGTTTTCCAGCAGCTTCAGAGGAGGAGACCATTGTTGATAACCAAGGTTTTAGAAAAGGGACCCTAGAATTTGGATTTTGAGAAAAAAAAAAGAAAAACACGAATTTGTTTGAGGAATAATGAAAATAAAGCTTAAAAACCGTGAAAAATTGAAGAATGTTGAAGAAATTTGATAATTTTCGAGGGAAAAGGGTGTGAGCCCATGGTGGCTGCCGTCGCGGTAAAGAGAGAGCAGAGGAAGAAGAAGAGGGAATATTCTTGGAATATTAAGATAAAGGACCAAAGTGAATCTAATAAATAAGATAAATGACCAATTATGCAATTAAGCCTAAAAGGGGGAATATTCTTGGAATATTCCTTCTCATTTAACCTTATTTTAACGGAAGGACCAAATTGAATCTTTTAAAAAAAAATAAAGGACCAGTAAATTGCAAAAAAAGATAAAGGACCAAAGTGAATCTAATAAATAAGATAATGGACCAATTATGCAATTAAGCCATTATTTTTCTATAAAATACATAATTTATTTCATGTATACACATCAATAAACATACATATGCATCATATAACCATTTAAGCAATTAGGAAATTAGCAAAAAATTTTTCTTTCCTACCCAAAATAATTTTCGGTCCTAATAATAAAAATAGAAGAGTAACATTAATTTATAAACACATATATATCTTATTCATATAATTTCATACCTTCCAAAAATTTACTTTAAACATAAATTTAAATAGAAAATAAGCACTTTTGAGTAAGATTACTTTTTGGACAGCACTTAACATTATAGCTTATATACATTACCAATTCATATAATCACATAAACAACAAGTCCAATTAATCACCTTTTACCCATATCAAATACCATCAAATACACATAATTACCAGACAAAATAACATATATAATTTGCTATTATCATTAAAAAAACTATAGGCCTCACGGCCTAAACACACCCAACAACAATATTTTTTTTTTCATCATCACTTACTTATTATTCATGCTTTCATACTTATATTCATAATCAAAACAAAATCAAAACAACAATACAACAAAGATTAAAACAATAATTCCTAAAACATACAAACTTTTACCAATTAAAATTTCAGAATATTATTTCCTTATCATAAAAAAAAATTCGGTCAACAAAGGCTAAAAAGGGGAGATCATTTTCTCTTTAAACAATTTTTGTTTTGTCCCTTTTCAATCCTTATTCATTTGACCTTCAACCAAATTTCATACTAACAATCCATAATTCATCTTATATCAAAGAAGAGATTAGAGATTTTAGTTTCACAATCTCATAACCATAGAAGAGAATATAAGAAGTTTATATATTTTTTTATTTAACAAAATAATAAAGAATAAGAGCTTAAAATTAAAAAAAAAAAATTAAGTTTTTAGGATTACCTCTTCTCCTTAGCAAAGAAGAGCTTCAAAGTGAGTATGAAATTTTTCCCTTCCTTCCCAACAAGAGTGTCACGCCTAAACCACTCTCTCTCAAAGCCTTTCTCAAATTTTTCTCTCTCAAAAGAATTGTTTGTTGTGTGTAAAAGAATGAGGGGTCTTAGACTCTATTTATAGGTGAAGTAGAAAATGAATTTACCCACAAATGGGATGACATACACACCCCTCTCACCAGAAAATGAGTCAAGGAATTTAAATTTTTACTTTAATCAAGTTTAGGAACATGTACATGTATTAAATGTGATTTTTCCAACTCCTATAAGCTTTAAACTCAAAGATTCTTCTAGGTAAATTTTCAGAAAATATCTCCTCCCTCTTCTATGCATTTGGACGGCACCCCTAATCAAGGTGGGAACACTACACCAGAATTAAGGAACAACAACGCCAATTTTGGCTTTTCAACAACGAATTCCGAGCGTTGTCAAAGCCGTCGTTGTTAAAAGAACGACAATGTAAATAAATAGCATTGTTGAAACGAAAGCATTGACAGCACTATCTTGATATGACGTTGAAACAAAGGTATTGACAACACCATCTATAAATAACGCGGTTGAAAGTAAGGCATTGACAACACTGTTTTCACAAGGCACTGTTGAAACTAAAACATGGACAACGCTGTTTTAAAACAGTGCTGTTGAAATTAAAGCATTAACAACACCATTTTAAAACGGTGTTGTCTTATATTCATTTTGCTACAGTTTTTTTTGTATTAGTTGCAATTATAACCGTGGCTAAATAAGAAAGTAAATTTTTAAAAATATATATATAACCACAAATGAATTTGTGGCTAAATCAACACCAATTTTTTATAATATTTTTTCCACTAATCGTGAAACTTTCTAAAAAAAATAATAAAAAATTAGAAATAAATAAATAACTAAAGAAAAAAATTAAGGTTAACATAATAATTTTTTTTAGAATAAAAATTTCATTACAAATAGAGTAAATAAGTACACAACATACTTTCTACAAACAAAATCGAAAACTACCTTAATCTACATCAATTTCAAAGTTTTACTAAGAAAGTACATAGCCTATGAGCTTTCTTAATCCCTCTTACAATAAAATTGCCAACACTACATAGCATGCGAGCTTTCTTCCATGCAGAGCTAAAATGAGACAACATCAGCATCAAAAAACCATAATCCCCCACTTTATAAGGCAAACTTTCAGTTCCAGTTCTACAATCGGTATTGCCTGCAGGTTTGTTTAAAAGAAGTTATACAATAATTACATCTATAGTGATGAACACCACATACTTTTATTGGCTTCATATGCTAAAGTTGAAATTAGCATAGTTGGGTAAATGTAATTGTATAAACTCAACATCAGATGTTTGATTATATCAATTATAATCATTAGGTAGTAAATGCATGCCAAAGTTAAGACCCTAACAATAGTAATTACATACTTAAAGTGTTAAAGGTATAGAATCTAAAGATAATTATTAATTAACAATATATACATTTTCAATAACAATCAAATTAATAATTGTCATGCATCTGACCAAAAGTAACATGTAATTTTGTACCTTTCAAGCTAAATGGCTCTTGCTCTCGTTGGAATCATGACAATCTTAGCTATTTGAACACTCTCCCTCTCATTTCTAGCTGCCAGCAGGTTTATCTTCAAGATAAAAAAAACTGTTATAATCTGTGACATAGATATTTCACTGTCATCACTTAGTCCTAAATAATGTTTGATATTACTGAGAAAGAGAAATAAAGTGAAGTAAAAGAAACAAATTAAATAGAGAACAAACAACTAAAACAAGAGAATTATTGAGTAAGATTTAGAAGTGAGCAAGTTGAACATCAAAGGTTTTTTCAACACTGATTGGAGTTCTGGCGAATGGATCCACTTGTAAGATTTAGAAGTGAGCAAGTTGAACATCACTTCCATTCCATTTATTCCCTCAGCAATATCTCTGCAATTCATATTTGATGTCAATCACTGAATCACATGATAGTTACCAGAGACAAATGAGAGGAGCAAACAGAGTTACTATGATGTGTTACAAACGTAAATAGTCATCACTAGTAGTGAAGGCATATTGAAAAAGAAATCTAAACGCACAACAGTTAAGATATTATACCTTACAATGACAACCGAGGAACTATCATCACATCATCATCTTCAAAAACTCTGAAGATTAAACATATTAGTAATAAATTCTATTGTTCCAGAATGGTGAAAGCTATCAATTTGAGAGTAAGCTTATTGGCAAATTGCTATATACCTTTACTTCTAGCACTCTACTGGAACAGTGAGTCCTGAAGGATGCAGCTTTGGGAGCAGGGAAAAAGTTTAAAAGCTAGAATATAAAGAATGAAACCCGAAAGTTGTACTGATGTACTTGAAAAATCTCTCCATCAAGTGAGAAGAGGAAAAAGACAACACGCTTATTATTAAGGAATAATATCATATCAAAATCAAGAAACTTCCCGAAGTTGATCCCTGCTAATCCAGACTGCAAAATTTTCAGAATTATGCTAATCAGGGTAAAATATGATTTTTCTTCAGGGGGTCACAAGGGGGAGAAACTGACAGTGGTGTAAAACGAAAAGCAAACAAATATAAGATGCAAAGATAAATAAAACAGATCAAAGAAGGAAAATGGGAAATTGAACAAATAGTAGAAATAAATTCAGATAAAAAAGCCCAGAATGAGGCTCAGCTCACTTTTACTAAGAATGATACTATTGAGCTTCACCATGATATAATTTATGAAATAGCAATTTCTTATGTGGTTGAATTTCCACTAGCTTCAACTTTTCATTATTTTTATAATATGCAGCATAACTGAGTGGATGATATAGAGTAGAACAATGCACACGTTGCCTCACTTTCAGGAATAGGAGGACTATACCACAAAACTTCCTGAGAAATAAATATTGTTTCTAAAAAATATAGTACAAAGGGAATTTTAAAGTCCAAACAAGATTAACTTGTATAGACTGAGCCACATCCTTCAGTAGTGCAACTTCAATGAAAACTAGGGGTTCACCTGAAAAACATAAAAGCAGACAACATAAAACAGTTTAACACATATAAACTTGGGAACAGGTATGTAACTACAAGATCGACAACAACCGAAACTCATTGGGTCACATAGCATCCAGATAATCATGTACAAAGTGTAGACTATAGAAAACAGTAACACCAAGTCTGATTTTTCAAGTTATTTGGTATTAAATAATGAAATAAAAGGGTATTGTCCATGTAATGCATTCACCTTGGTCGACCATTGTTCAATCAGTATTGTTGTCACTAACTTGCTAACTGATGCAGACTCATGATACAGACTTAGCCTAGATCAATATATAGTTCAGACAATTGCTTTAATTTCTTACCATACTTACATGTATACATTCACATCAGTTTTCTCTAGTGATCCTAGAGACGGTAGTTCTAAGAACACTTGTAGGCATGGTGAGACTATAAAAGCTACATTCACATCAAATTATAGTTCTACTTATTTAATGTAAGGAAAGAGAACTAATATTTCAAGAACACCAGACTAATTGAAAATTCAGGGGAAAAGAAAGGATTGTATGCATATAGTTCAAATTTTTTCAAAAGCAAAAAGAATATTTGATTTAATTAAGCAGTAGTTCAGTAAGTTTGCAGAAAGATAAAAGAATGTACAATACTTTCGGTGTCAAGTGATAATAATGCATTAGTCGATTACCTGGTGTCTATATAGTTACCGGAGCACAGCTTGGAGGGAATTAGTCTTCGACTATCGACCGGAGGATACCCTTGGTACACACCAAAAAAAAATATTCCATTGAAAATTCTAATGTCATTGTTAGGGAAGGATAATATTGACCAACTTAAAAAAGGTAAAGGACTAAATTGACGTTTTTTAAAGATAAAAGATCAAAATATAATGATACATAAAAATAAGATAAAAGATCAAAAGTTCATTTTAACCAAATAAATACATTAATTTAATAAAAAAATTACTTTAGATGGGCATGGTGTAATCAGGTTCTGACCCCTATGAGAGATGGGCATCGTAGCAGAAGCAGCGGAAACATTTGGTATTTACCACCATAATATAGACCTAATAATAATTATCTACTCACAGTATAACCTTCCTATTCAACTCAGGTCATCAAACCTCAAAATATTTTTACATAGACCACAAAGGCAAATTATAAGCACCTAAAACACTGATACTTCTAAAACAAAAGGCAAATTCAAAGATTTGATTTTTATTTAATAAAACAAAAAATAATTACCGTGGAGCTTGGAGTCTAGGAGGTGGATGTCTGCCCGTGGGATCGTCGCCTCGTGGGGGCTGGTGGGTTCTGAGACCGCAACTGTGTCTGTGAAGACGAAGACTCGAAGAGGTCTGTGGCGAGGCGTGGTCCTGCCGCGGTGGCGTTTCGTGCCGCCGTTGGGTGGTGAGTCGAAGAGGTCTGCTGCGGTGCTTCCTCGTGGGCCGCTGCTGTGACAGTGCTTCCTCGTGGCGTCGGTGTGGTGTGCCTGTGAAGTCGTGGCTGCTACTGAAGTGTGGCCTGAGAAGAAGAATAGTCGAAGAGGAAGAGGAAGAGGAGTAGAGGAAGAGCAGCAGCTGCGCCAGGAGGAGTGGAGGACTGTCTTTAGAGTTTAGACTTTAGGTATTGTTGAGCACTTGAGCTAGGTCTTAGAGTCTTAGTTTTAGGGTTTTTTTTAATATTAACTGGCCTAAACCCGGTCGGGTTTTTTAATGTCCCGGTCGGTCCGGGCTAATAAGCCCGAGTTGACTTTAAGTTCAAAAACATGAAGTCCAAACCCAAAAATAATGGGATAAATAAGGTTTGTGTAATTTTTAATATTTAAAAAAATAAGCCCGTGTTTTTCTTATTTATCTCGCTTACGTACTTGGAAGCTATCAAATTACAGTAGTATAAATGAAAGCTTAATCTTACATAAATCTTAACTGTTATGTAGCTCTAGAATCCAAGAGTAAGGCTAGGCACCATCAGTATGTTAATTTACTGACAATAATAGAAAGAAAGAAAGCCCTTTCATAGCTTAGTAAATTGACCATCACTACCACTGGTCTATCATCTTTCTCTAACCTAGTCACTAAGGGAAATATTATGCTATGCTTTGTTGAATTGGAAAAAAAAAGAAGAAAATAGGTTGTATTCTAAATCTAAAACACTCAATGCGGTGTTTTATAGAAAAAATATATAATTGTGTATATCTGCATTAGAGAACCAGAACAAGATTAGGGTTACTACAAAATTAAAAAGGGAAACAAAATCAATAAATGAAGAAGGAGAAGACACACTATTAGAGAACCAGAACAAAAAGGTTTAAAAATGAAATGAATAACATGAAAACCCAAAACAAGAAGGAGAAGAACAAGAACAAATCAGAACTGAGTGATGAGCCGTCAAAATCGCGCCTCCGCCGTGAGTGAGCTGAACCAGAGGGAAGACCGCTGCGAGTGAGGAAGGAATAAGGATTTTGAAGGGCGTGGGGAGAGAGTAGAGAAAGAAGACCGCCACTGTCGTATGCATGAGAAAGAAGGGAATAAGGGTTTGGAAGAGAGTGAGAGAGTAGAGTGCGTATAGAGAGAGTAAGGATGGAGGGAGTGAGTACGTTGAGAATGAGTAGAGGTTTAGAGAGGGAGTGTCTTTTGATTTACATTTAACATCTTAACCACGACCTAATTTATTTATTTTTTATTACAAAGGAGGTACCTGAGACTAGAACCCAGGACCTGGGGGCCTAAGCTACTTAGGTGTCCATGCAGCTGCCAACTGGGTTGACTTACGCGGACAACCACGACCTAATTTATGATCTAAAAATAGTAAAAAAAACACTATAAAACCATTTAAGCCCAAAATCATATTTTTTAAACATCAAATAAAATTAATAAATTTATATATATATGCTACATTTGTGACGCTCTCTTTTTAACTTGAAAATAATTAATATTTCCAAATAATTGAATACTTGCTATCAAAATTTGGGCTAGAAAATTTTTCCTTTTTAGAACCAGTACTTGCTCGTTCATAAGCCCTTTTTGAACATAAACCATTTTTTTTTAAAGTTCGGCTTAACAATATCTTAGTTTTGAAAAGGCTCTCGAGATAACATTTCCTTAACTATAGAAAATACTCTTCATATTTAATATTAAATCATACCATTTGCCTCTCGAGTTGAATTTGAATATATAAAGCATAAACTTATCGCCGAATCCTTTCTTAATAGAAATCAGAGTTCGTGGAAGTAAAAATAATACTTATGGGGCACTGTTGAGGTAAAGAAAAACATCATATATATATATATATAATAGTCATAACATAACCCCATCAGTACAGTTAGTAGCAAGTGATAAAAAGTCGAGATAGCCAGTTTTGATGAAACATATACAGACCAGCTGCATAAAATAAAAGCTCACTCCAAGACCTCTCAGATATATACAATATATATAACAAAATCCAAAATAGAAGTCCCAGAGCAAGTCATTCGTGTCCTCAGCAGCTCCTCAGATCCTCCACAGCTCTATCCCTAGGATCTAGGATCCAAAACATATACGCTATGCAAGCTCCTATGAACCAGCGGGTCCACCTCTAGCAGAAACAGTCGGCTCAACATGCACCTCCTCCTCGCTCTCATCCTCCACACGGTCCTCCTCGACCTCGCCCGACTGTGTAGAGACACCACCACTGGGTCTAAGGTCTGCAGAAGCAGTCCTATCCAAGTCAGTCGGACCAGGAGTAGGAGTCTCCTCAGTGACAACTCTATGGGAGGAAGGATGGGAACGAGTGGCAGTTCTAAAACGAAAACTATGGAAACAACGCATAGGTCGAGCCGGGGGTGGTCCTCTATACGTACAAAAAGGTGGAACATGCATAGTGTAGACTAAGGGAATCCTAAATCGACGAGGTCGCACTCGCACCAGAGGGTTAGGGTGGTAGAGAGTGATCTCAACCTCCCCCTCAAAAGTGGCACGGTGCTCCTCATACGTCCATATACCGCTAGGGATAGGGCGTATCTCGATGCAAGCTAGGTATGTGGCCATCACCTAAACAGGGCACAGGGAGTAAGTATACACATATACATAATTGATAAAGACTAAAATTACAATCACAAGTATATCATGGACAGATCATAATGCAAATACATATGAGCACACCAGTTTTCAACATTATAACTCTTATAATGCAAGTGGCATGATGTATGATTTTCTATCCACAACTGAGGCCTCTAAAAGTCCATCTTGGACGTCCAACCAATACACCCTTGTGTTCCCGGAACACCGACATTTGTTCCCAGAACATAATGCCGAACCATACTTGGATAATAAGCATCACTCCCGGAGTGTGCACCACGTTCCCAGAACGCATACGTTCCCAGAACGCATAAAAACCAGGTCCCGGACACTGGCCACATATCTATAATGTGTCATCAAGTAGGTTATATTTTGGTACTCTCGGAGTACCCTCCTCATATTCCCAGAATATGATAAACGTTCCTACCAACCAGACTTCCAGTCTATATGGATGCACAAATATCAGGGTTGGTTTTATCTTTACATTAATTAATGTGATTTAGAAATATTCCAATTTCCCTTTTGAATGATTTATTTGAGGCATACTCTTTGGCATAAAATTCTCCTTTGAATTTTCTCAAAACATGCCTTTTAAACTTAGATTGGGTAAAACAAAATCAATGGTATTCAAAAAACTTAACTTTTTATTTTTCAGATTCAGGTACTAACCGGTTACAGTTTCAGGCTAATCGGTTAGAATTACATACCTGAACTGTTTACCATTGCAATTCAGAAAAACCCTTTTTCTTGAATTTACTACCCAATCCATAAACAAGTTAAACATTGTTTTATGCCTCAAAAATCACAGTTTCCATCATTCAAAAGTCCAAATCACATTTTGTTTTCCATAAAGCATAATTTCCTCTTGAAATTATTTCATTGAATTAAGGTATAAACCCCTTACCCTTAAATCTGAACCAAGAGAGTATTGTCACCTCACTTTCAGGTTCTTTCCAGTGAATTTAAGGTATAGATTTGAGTAAAATTAGTGAAACTTCAGGACTGTTTTATAAAATGATTTTGTTTTGAAATTTTGCAGTGTCTAATCGGTTACGAATATCGAGTAACCGGTTAGATTATGCAGTCAGTCCTTCAAAATAAGGGTTTTAACACATCATTTTCTTTAATTCTCAAATCTAACCATTATTCATCATTCAACAGGGTTCATATACCTTAAACAAACATGTTTCATCACAGAAACCAAATTCAAAGTGCATGCATCAGCTTTTGCATCAAATTGCATAAAAATTCACATAAACACAATTTAATACAACAAAACTTATCATAAGCATTTAAATCCTGAATTCAGTATCAATATACTTTGCATGCATCAACATAAAGTTGCTCAAAACACCATTGAGCAGAACTTTAGCCTCCAAGCCTTTGTGCCATATTGCACATAATGCCCTTTTTGAGTTTGGTTAACTCAAATCCTAAATCACTTGAATTTTGGTCTAAATCTAGTATAAGGTGTGACGACCCAACTTTCTATTCTAAATTTAATACTTATATTCAAAAATACAACCATTTTTTTTCCTTTATTCAAAGTTAGGTCATCATCCATTTCAACCTTTGTGGAAATAATTAAACATCATGAAGGAAAAACACTCATGTTATATTTCATCACAAGGGAAAATTACGTTTCCATTACATCCAAAAACTGTCAACATTGAGCTTAACTTAAGTACTCTAGGTCATTACATTATATTACATATCTTACAACAAAATTTATAATAACCTAGAGCAACTGGTTCGAAACTCAAAATATAATATAAATAAGAGAAACCTGATGAGTCACATTATCCACATTCCTACATCCCAAGTCAACTCAATCATCAGTTCCCCACTGACTGCCGGTTGAGTTGTCCATGAAATCATCATCAGCCACCGGATCGGCATCCTCCACCGGATCCTCATCCTCTATCGGATCCTCCTCCTCCTCCTCCTCCTCCTCCTCATGTGCCGGTTCAGATGGCACATACACCGGAATCCGAGATCGGGCTCTAGTGGAAGGACGAGAAGGAGCAGGTACCTCCAAAATTATTCTTTCCTCAGAGGGTGATGGACTTGGTGGAAGGGTGCGTCTCGGAAAACGTCTTGGCGGTGGTGGTGCTGTTCCATGCCGAAACACAAAATTTGGCGGAATGTGCATAATGTACATCATTGGGATTCTCGTCCGACGCGGGCGCATTCGGGACCATGGGTTTGGGTGACGGAAAGTGACTTCCACGTCCCCTTCATAGATAGCCCGATGATCCTCGAAGTTCCACTCCCCATTAGGGAGCAGCCTCATCTCAACGCAGAACATGTTTCTCGCCATCACCTACACAAGGGACTGGGAGTGAGTCATAGCTAAAAGCAATAACAAATGAGTATAACAGTGGCTAGAAATAACAAACACAAATTTTCAAATAGCAATAATAAATGCATATGTATATGCTCAAACTGTCTTTTAACACTTCTTGGATTTCATTAGCGACATGATGCATGCCTACTCCTCATTCATGCTTCACAGTTCGGCATCCTTTCGGGAATCCGTTTCAAACCTATGTTTTCATCGAACTGGAGCGTATCCATAACCCATGCATCACGATTGATTGGGAACTAGCCTTCATAACATTTTCATGCTACGGAATTCAAATCATCATAGCATAGTCAATGCTATGGCATCACAACTCATTCAATGCTGCGGAATACGTCTACCTATGCCAGATTCCACAATCGAACTCGGAGCAACTCCATGCATGTCAATGCCATACAACTGTTCATTTTATTTCTTTCTTTTAAGTCACATCCTTGAACATCATGTCTCCAATATAGAGACCCAAAGTTCATTATCCTTCTTGCATTAACTGGTGCTAGTGCTTACTGAAAATTCCATCAGCGGCCCAGCCACTTTGTGATGGTTTTATGCAATAGGAGTTAATTATTTTATTATTTAACTATTGCAACGACCCCATTTAGGACTCCCAAAATATCAACCAAGTGGGTAAAGACTTCCACTGGGACATGGGAAAATAATCAACCAAATGGGTGTACGCACTTCCATTGGGACATCCTGTCCGAATATGTCAACCACTGAATAAAATTCCAGTAGGACTCATCCAGGATAAAAATCAACCAATGGGAATCAAGTAAACTTATACATTTATCCATTGGGACTCCTGTCCGAATACGTCAACCACTGAATAGAATTCCAGTAGGACTCTTCCAGGATAATAATCGACCAATGGAAAAACGTATAAGAATTAGGTATTCAATATTCTTGAGAAAAATAAGTGTTTTCTTCAGTTTTAATCAAAATACTCGAGTATTTTATAAAATACTCGAGTTGTTCTTCATTTTTTCCAGAGTACTTGAAGTTCTTGAAGAAAGACTCGAGTTGTTCCTCATTTTTCCAGAATACTCGAGTATTTCTCAAAAGACTCGAGTGTTTTTACTGCAACAGCACCAGTTTCTGCATTTTAAGCACCAATTCGAATTCCATGCATTGTTTTTCCATTCTTATGCAAGACAGAGGCATAAACACATATAAGGAACATGTTAGTACGCATAAACAAGTACATAATAACATAAATCACCATCAAATCACAGAATCTATGCAAACTTGAAAAATAACCATTTCAAGATATGAAATTTATTTCCACTTGGTTTTATCTTCGAAAATCAATCCAGTGAGCATCATTAGGTTCATTTAAACTTATTTGACTCATAAGACCTTGGGTTTATGACCTCCATGTCATATCCCCAATTCCAACTTCATCCCTTGATGAACCATGTGAGGTCCCTACATTTCTAGCTTGAGATTACTCATTCTAGCAATTAGATAACTCCTCCCTTACCTCAGAGAAGCTAAACAACAGATTAAACAACAAGGAAATTGGTTGGATCAAAAATCCAAATTCTGGACTTGTGAAAAAGGGGTTGAACAGGCTGACTTTGGCCACAGATTTCACCACGGATTTGGCATGAAAAAGAACGAAACAAGTTAGTTTAACAAACTAGGATATAATAACTTCAATCAGAAACAAATTTGACACAAAAAGGATTCCTGAGATTACCAAACGAATTCAATGAAGATGAATACTTGATGCTGAAAACTACTCTGTTTTCACAGCTTTGAACTTCAAACTTTGATGAGCTAGAACTCGAACTACAGGGGCTTATTTGAAGTGATTCTTGATTCTAATTCAAAGATGGAACTAGAACCTTGAGTTGTGTTTTGGTTTCAAAGGATTTGATTGAGAAACGAAGGAGAAATTAGAGATCAAAGTATGCTCTGAAAAACTGAGAGTCTGAAACTTAGAATTCGGGTTTTGGAGGATTAGAGGTGTTGAATGCTTCAACCAAGCACCAATTTATAGTCTAGGAATACTTCAAATCGAAGCAAAGTCCAGCTCTATGCTTGTCATTTCAAGAAACCGCGTTTTGGTGCGAAAATTAAATGAAAACCGACTTATACACTTTCAGGTCTGTACGAAATACTCGAGTTTTTTCCAAAATACTCGAGTTTTTATTTAAAAATTCAAATTTTTAAACAGCTACTTAAAATACTCGAGTTTTTCCTAAAATACTCGAGTGTTTTTGCTAAAATAGGAAAAATTGACTATTTTAATGATACTAATATTTATAAAAATACTTTTATTTCATGTATTCAAAATATAGGATCTTACATAAGGTAGACTTCTCACATACCTTAAGACTGAGTTTGATGAAGATTGACACAGAACTTGAAGAAAACTCCACAAATTTGTCACAAACTCACAGCTCAAAATCCAATCCCAAACTAAGCTTCCTGAACCAGAAAACTCAGACTCCAGCTATTCCAGTTCCAACTTCCCAAGTCGATTTCTCCTTCCACACAAGCCCTCAACTCACAAATTTGGTATCTTTACAAAGCTCAAGATGTAAGCTTTGTAATGGTGTATGGCTCTCAATCTCACTCTCAGAAACAAGGACGAATTCCTCAGGACGAAAATGGAACCCTAGAACAAAGCCTCCCTTCTCAATTTCAGAAATTCAACCCTAGTTTCATCAACAATTCACCTATATATAGACCAACCCAGGTTACATGCACATTGACGCGTGGTTTTCCACTTGTTTCAGGCTGTAATCGTGGCGAATTCGGGATTAATCAAGTGATTACTCATCAAAATCCACTAACCCAGTTTCTGGGTTCATCGTCTAACCGGTTACAGGGCATTACTAACCGGTTAGATTAGTACAAAATTTAAAAATTAATATTTTTAAATCTTTCCCTCCAAGAACCTTTTTAATATTACCTTTAAGTCCTCATTCAGGGACCAAAATGCAATATCCTTATATTTTGCATTTATTTGCCCTATAAAAATATTTCATCTTATTTTTATTTTTAAGGCTAATTAAATAAAAAATATAAACTTGGAAAATTTCTATAAATTAATAATAAAACTTTTTATTATTAATTTCCTATTATTCGGGAGACGAAAATTAGGGGTGTTACACTACTCCCCCACTTAAAAGGAATTTCGTCCCCGAAATTCTAGTTTACAAAAACAACTCCGGATACTCTTGACGCATCTTCTCTTCTAATTCCCATGTGGCTTCTGATACGTCAGCATTTTCCCATATGACCTTTACTAAAGGTATCTCCTTTCCCCTGAGCTGCTTAACTTCACGATCTTCTATCTGAACTGGTCTGGTCTCAAAGGTCAGGTTTTCCTTTAGAGTTAGATCGTCAGGTTGGAGTTTTAGAATAACTGATGGATCATGCACGTGCTTCTTTAATTGCGAAACGTGAAAGACGTTGTGCAAATTGGATAAAGAGGGTGGTAAAGCTAGCTGATAAGCTACAGGGCCAACTCTCTTAAGAATTTGGTATGGACCTATACACTTAGGTGAAAGCTTTCGGGTTCTCAAAGCTCTACTGATTCCTTTCATCGGAACTATCCGAAGGAACACATGATCGCCCTCTGAAAACTCTAATGGTTTCCTCCTCTTATCCGCATAACTCTTCTGCCGACTCTGAGCCGTTTTCATCTTTGCCAGGACCATCTTAATCTTCTCAGATGTCTGCTGTATCATTTCTGGTCCAACCATCAAGTTCTCCCCCACTTGGAACCAACATAGCGGGGTTTGACACTTCCTTCCATACAACGCCTCGAACGGTGCCATTCCAATGCTCGCATGATAGCTGTTGTTGTATGTGAATTCTGCAAGAGGTAACACTTGATCCCAACTTCCTTGTTCTTCAAGTGCACAAGCTCTCAACACATCTTCCAAAGATTGAATCGTTCTCTCCGTCTGGCCATCCGTCTGTGGATGATACGCAGAACTCAGTTTCAATCTTGTTCCTATAGCCTCATGCAAACTTTTCCAGAATTGCGACGAAAATCTGGGATCTCGGTCCGACACAATACTCGAAGGCACTCCGTGAAGACGAACTACCTCCTTGATATAGATCTGGGTAAGCTTGTTCAAAGGATAACGCATATTTATCGGAATAAAATGCGCCGACTTGGTTAACCTATCTACAACTACCCAAATTGCATCATGATTTGCTGCTGTCCTTGGCAAACCAGACACAAAATCCATTGAGATGCTATCCCACTTCCATTGGGGAATCCTCCCGGTTTCTGATGTTCTACCTTAGCTTTTTGACAAATCAAGCACGCCGCTACATATTCCGCAACATCCTTTTTCAATCCAGACCACCAAAACATCTTTTTCAAGTCTTGATACATTTTGGTTGATCCAGGATGCATACTCATCCGACTCTTATGGGCTTCATCGAGAATCAGTCTTCTGACTTCCTGATCTCTTGGTATACAAATCCTTGTCCTGAAACGAAGGATTCCATCATGCCCAATCTTGAAATCAGGTTCCCTTCCCTTTGAACCTAGTTTCGTCTTTTCCATCAATTCTTCGTCTGCTCGTTGCAACTCCCGAATTCTTTCCAAGAACTCGTTTGTAATCTGCAACATCCCCAACTTGATACTTGATGGCTCCACTTGTGTCAACAAGCTCAAGTCTCTGAATTCCTCGATCAACGCTGCTTCCTTAACCATCATCGCAATTATGTGGATTGCTTTCCGACTCAAAGCATCCGCAACCACATTTGCTTTACCCGGATGATAGTGGAGTTTAAAGTCATAATCTTTTAAAAACTCCATCCATCTTCTTTGCCTCATGTTCAACTCTTTCTGGTCGAACAAATATTTCAAATTCTTATGGTCACTAAATACTTGGAATGTAGTGCCATAGAGATGATGTCTCCATATCTTTAAGGCAAACACGATCGCAGCCAATTCTAATTCGTGTGTCGGGTAATTCACTTCATGATTCTTCAATTGTCGCGATGCATAAGCCACTACTCTTCCTTCTTGCATCAATACACAACCCAGTCCTTGCTTAGATGCATCACAGTACACTTCAAAACTCTTGTGAGGATCAGGTAAGATTAACACAGGAGACGATGTTAACCTTTCCTTCAACTCACGGAAACTAACTTCGCACCGGTCGTCCCACACGAACGGTTGATCTTTCCGAGTCAACTTAGACAAAGGCAGTGCAATCTTAGAAAATCCTTCTATGAACCGACGATAGTATCCAGCCAGCCCTAAGAAACTTCTCACCTCCGTCACGGTCTTAGGCTGTTCCCAACTTAGCACTGAACTTACTTTTGCTGGATCCACCGCAATTCCTTCTTTAGAGATTACATGCCCCAAAAACTTCACTTCGTTCAACCAAAACTCACACTTCGTAAGTTTGGCATATAATTGCTTCTCCTTTAGGACTTTCAACACAATCCTGAGATGTTCTTCATGCTCTTCCGGATTTTTAGAATAGACCAGAATATCATCAATGAATACTACCACAAATAAATCCAAATATGGTCTAAAGATCCGGTTCATATAATCCATGAAAATAGCAGGTGCATTAGTCAACCCGAACGGCATCACAACATACTCATAATGACCGTATCGAGATCAAAATGCAGTCTTGGGTATATCCTCCTCCTTTATCCTGATCTGATGATAACCCGATCTCAGATCAATCTTGGAGAACACTGCAGCTTCCCTAACCTGGTCCATAAGGTCATCAATCCTTGGCAAAGGATACTTGTTGTTAATAGTGACCTTATTCAACTGCCTGTAATCCACACACATCCTCATACTCCCATCTTTCTTCTTCACAAACAGTAATGGAGCTCCCCAAGGCGAAACGCTTGGCCTGATCATCTGTTTCTGCAACAACTCCTCTATCTGCTTCTTCATTTCTACCATTTCTACCATTTCTGGTGGTGCCATCCTATAAGGAGCAATAGAGATGGGACCAGCTCCAGGGACTAAATCAATCCCAAACTCTATCTCTCGCTTCGGAGGTAATCCTGGTATCTCTTCAGGAAATACTTCCGAAAATTCCCTCACCACCGGAATCTCCTCGATCGGCATCGACTCTTCTTCTCCAGAAGCCGAGAATAAACACATATAACCTTCCGGTTCAAGGGTCCTATATTGAATTGTCTTTTCCTCACAATTGATGATCACTTGATTCTTCATCAACCAATCCATGCCCAAGATCACATCCAATTGTAACTTAGGAAGACAAACCAAATCTACCTTAGAAAGACGACCCAAAATTTCTACATTACACCCTAAACAGACTTTAGCGGTGAAGATCGGTATTCCCGTAGGAGTATCTATACTAAGATAGCAGGGTGAATCAGAAACAACAAGATTCAGCCTATTCACACATTCAGGAGAAACAAAAGAATGTGTAGCTCCAAAATCAAACATGATTTTGCAAGGTTGGTTATTAAGCAGAAAGTTACCTTGCACGAGATTCGGGGTTTGGGTTGCTTCATTACCACTCAGGGTAAATACTCTTCCTTGCACCACAGGCTTGCCAGCAGATCCCTTTGCATCTCCCTTTTCAGATTCATTGCATTCACGAGCAAAGTGACCTTGCTTTCCACACTTGAAACATCCTCCCGTGGACCAGCAAAACTGACCATGATGATAACGTCTGCACTTCTCGGAATAAGGAGCATTATCGCAATACTTGTTCTTGTTATCCATCACCGCCTTGCCCTTACCCTTGTTCTTAGAATATGGACCATTATTCCGATGATCAAACTTCTTCTTCCTCTGTGGTCCATAGTTCTGTCCAACCCCCTTCACCTGACTTCCAATCAACTCAGCCTTCTTATCATCTTCATACATTCTGCACATATCCACAAGTGCAGGGAAACTCTGAATCCTTTTATAACTGAAGATAGACTTCAGCTCCAGCCTTAGTCCACCTTCAAACTTAACACACTTACTCCTTTCATCAAGGTTATTTAAGTAGTAGGGAGAGTACTTCATCAGCTCCTCGAACATGGCAGCATACTCTCCTACACTCTTATCCCCCTGTTTCAATTGCATGAATTCCACTTCCTTCTTTCTCCGCAAATCTTCTGGAAAATATTTATTAAGAAACTTCTCCATAAATACTCCCCGGTTGATTGCCCTCCTTTCAAAATTTAGCAATTGGACAGTGTGATACCACCAGTTTTAAGCTTCTCCGTGAAGCATGTACACTGCATAGGTCACCTTTTGTTCATCAGAACACTCCAGAGTTCGGAAAATCTTGTTAATCTCATACAACCACTTGTTCGCCTCGTCAGGTTTATATCCTCCCTCGAATATTGGTGGGTTGCACTTTCTGAACTCCGTCAGAGTCTTAGCGTCCTGATTCGCCATATTGCCAGCAGATGGGTTACCAGCTCGCCCTTGAGATGGTTGTTGTCTCTGCTGCTGCTGCATGCCTTCCAGCAAGGTCGTGATTTGTTCTAACATTTCATTAGTAATATTTCTATTCCGGGTTGCCATAGAAAGACCTGCACTATGGGCTTTGGGTTACTAAAAAGGTCATTAAAACATAAATTCTACTAACTTACTCAAAACATATCCAATCAACATTGAATACCATACTTAGCTGCATCTTCGGGCCATGAGGGACAGAACCTATGCTCTGATACCACCAAAGGGTGTGACGCTCTCTTTTTAACTTGAAAATAATTAATATTTCCAAATAATTGAATACTTGCTATCAAAATTTGGGCTAGAAAATTTTTCCTTTTTAGAACCAGTACTTGCTCGTTCATAAACCCTTTTTGAACATAAACCATTTTTTTTGAAAGTTCGGCTTAACAATATCTTAGTTTCGAAAAGGCTCTCGAGATAACATTTCCTTAACTATAGAAATTACTCTTCATAGTTAATATTAAAACATACCATTTGCCTCTCGAGTTGAATTTGAATATATAAAGCATAAACTTATCGCCGAATCCTTTCTTAATAGAAATCAGAGTTCGCGGAAGTAAAAATAATACTTATGGGGCACTGCTGAGGTAAAGAAAACATCATATATATATATATAATAGTCATAACATAACCCCATCAGTACAGTCAGTAGCAAGTGATAAAAAGTCGAGATAGCAAGTTTTGATGAAACATATACAGACCAGCTGCATAAAATAAAAGCTCACTCCAAGACCTCTCAGATGTATACAATATATATAACAAAATCCAAAATAGAAGTCCAAGAGCAAGTCATCCGTGTCCTCAGCAGCTCCTCAGATCCTCCACAGCTCTATCCCTAGGATCTAGGATCCAAAACATCTACGCTATGCAAAGCTCCTATGAACCAGCGGGTCCACCTCTAGCAGAAATAGTCGGCTCAACATGCACCTCCTCCTCGCTCTCATCCTCCACAGGGTCCTCCTCGACCTCGCCCGACTGTGTTGAGACCCCACCACTGGGTCTAAGGTCTGCAGAAGCAGTCCTATCCAAGTCAGTCGGACCAGGAGAAGGAGTCTCCTCAGTGACAACTCTATGGGAGGAAGGATGGGAACGAGTGGCAGTTCTAAAACGAAAACTATGGAAACGACGCATAGGTCGAGCCGGGGGTGGTCCTCTATACGTATAAAAAGGTGGAACATGCATAGTGTAGACTAAGGGAATCCTACATCGACGAGGTCGCACTCGCACCAGAGGGTTAGGGTGGTAGAGAGTGATCTCAACCTCCCCCTCAAAAGTGGCACGGTGCTCCTCATACGTCCATATACCGCTAGGGATAGGGCGTATCTCGATGCAAGCTAGGTATCTGGCCATCACCTAAACAGGGCACAGGGAGTAAGTATACACATATACATAATTGATAAAGACTAAAATTACAATCACAAGTATATCATGAACAGATCATAATGCAAATACATATGAGCACACCAGTTTTCAACATTATAACTCTTATAATGCAAGTGGCATGATGTATGATTTTCTATCCACAACTGAGGCCTCTAAAAGTCCATCTTGGACTTCCATCCAATACACCCTTATGTTCCCGGAACACCGACATTTGTTCCCAGAACATAATGCCGAACAATACTTGGATAATAAGCATCACTCCCGGAGTGTGCACCACGTTCCCAGAAAACATACGTTCCCAGAACGCATAAAAACCAGGTCCCGGACACTGGCCACATATCTATAATGTGTCATCAAGTAGGTTATAATTTGGTACTCCCGGAGTAACCTCCTCATATTCCCAGAATATGATAAACGTTCTTACCAACCACACTTCCAGTCTATATGGATGCACAAATATCAGGGTTGGTTTTATCTTTACATTAATTAATGTGATTTAGAAATATTCCAATTTCCCTTTTGAATGATTTATTTGAGGCATACTCTTTGGCATAAAATTCTCCTTTGAATTTTCTCAAAACATGCCTTTTAAACTTAGATTGGGTAAAACAAAATCAATGGTATTCAAAAAACTTAACTTTTTATTTTTCAGATTCAGGTACTAACCGGTTACAGTTTCAGGCTAACCGGTTAGAATTACAGACCTGAACTGTTTACCATTGCAATTCAGAAAAACCCTTTTTCTTGAATTTACTACCCAATCCATAAACAAGTTAAACATTGTTTTATGCCTCAAAAATCACAGTTTCCATCATTCAAAAGTCCAAATCACATTTTGTTTTCCATAAAGCATAATTTCCTCTTGAAATTATTTCATTGAATTAAGGTATAAACCCCTTACCCTTAAATCTGAACCAAGAGAGTATTGTCACCTCACTTTCAGGTTCTTTCCAGTGAATTTAAGGTATAGATTTGAGTAAAATTAGTGAAACTTCAGGACTGTTTTATAAAATGATTTTGTTTTGAAATTCTGCAGTGTCTAACCGGTTACGAATATCGAGTAACCGGTTAGATTATGCAGTCAGTCCTTCAAAATAAGGGTTTTAACACATCATTTTCATTAATTCTCAAATCTAACCATTATTCATCATTCAACAGGGTTCATATACCTTAAACAAACATGTTTCATCACAGAAACCAAATTCAAAGTGCATGCATCAGCTTTTGCATCAAATTGCATAAAAATTCACATAAACACAATTTAATACAACAAAACTTATCATAAGCATTTAAATCCAGAATTCAGTATCAATATACTTTGCATGCATCAACATAAAGTTGCTCAAAACACCATTGAGCAGAACTTTAGCCTCCAAGCCGTTGTGCCATATTGCACATAATGCCCTTTTTGAGTTTGGTTAACTCAAATCCTAAATCACTTGAATTTTGGTCTAAATCTAGTATAAGGTAGACTTCTCCCATACCTTAAGACTGAGTTCGATGAAGATTGACACAGAACTTGAAGAAAACTCCACAAATTTGTCACAAACTCACAGCTCAAAATCCAATCCCAAACTAAGCTTCCTGAACCAGAAAACTCAGACTCCAGCTATTCCAGTTCCAACTTCCCAAGTCGATTTCTCCTTCCACACAAACCCTCAACTCACAAATTTGGTATCTTTACAAAGCTCAAGATGTAAGCTTTGTAATGGTGTATGGCTCTCAATCTCACTCTCAGAAACAAGGACGAATTCCTCAGGACAAAAATGGAACCCTAGAACAAAGCCTCCCTTCTCAATTTCAGAAATTCAACCCTAATTTCATCAACAATTCACCTATATATAGACCAACCCAGGTTACATGCACATTGATGCGTGATTTTCCACTTGATTCAAGCTGTAATCGTGGCGAATTCGGGATTAATCAAGTGATTACTCATCAAAATCCACTAACCCAGTTTCTGGGTTCATCGTCTAACCGGTTACAGGGCATTACTAACCGGTTAGATTAGTACAAAATTTAAAAATTAATATTTTTAAATCTTTCCCTCCAAGAACCTTTTTAATATTACCTTTAAGTCCTCATTCAGGGACCAAAATGCAATATCCTTATATTTTGCATTTATTTGCCCTATAAAAATATTTCTTCTTATTTTTATTTTTAAGGCTAATAAATACAAAATATAAACTTGGAAAATTTCTATAAATTAATAATAAAACTTTTTATTATTAATTTCCTATTATTCGGGAGACGAAAATTAGGGGTGTTACAACAATAATAATAAATTTTTGAACATCAAATAAATACTCATTTCGTGCCTTATTATAGGAGCCCTATGAGTAAAAAAATTTTGGTTCTAAATATAAGAACCTCTTCTAAATTTTTTCCAAAATTACCCATGACATTTAATCATAATACTCTAAATTTTAATGAGAAGACATAATTAAAATTATATTGGAAAATGCAAAAATTTTGCAAAACTTGTAGTTTTAATGTTGTAGGTGGTGGAGGTAAAGTAAGTATTGAAAAGTCAAAATATTTATTAAATTCAAATTATTGGTAAAAGGGTATTTTTGGAACAATATATCAATTTTAGTATAAAATTTATCAATCTTGATAGAAGTAAAAATATCCAAAGGGGTATTATAATAAAGGATAGAGGGAGTACATATAGACAAATCATGAAGTTAGAAATTTGGAAGTATTAAACATAATTTAATATTGAATATATTATCCATTTTTAGAAAAACACATAATATCTCAATTAAAAAAACCTCTCTCTCTCTCGCGATTGTACCCTAGGAGCTGTATCCTAGGTGCCGCCGCCGCCTGCTGCCTTCATGGGCAAAAAGAGAGGGAGGCCCCCTAAAAACCCTGCTTCACCTAGTGTGAATGAAACGATTTCACCTTCCAAGGTAGATTTTTCGCAGCTTGATGAGGAAGACTTGGAAGACATAGAAAACTTAAGCCCCAAGCAAGCGGAGTTATGGGTGCAAAAGATTGACATATTGAGAGAAAAGATCAAGGAGAAGGCGACGTCCTTGGGAAATAAGGATTTGCACAATGGGGAGATTGAATCAGAAACTCAGAAAGATCTGTCTGTGAATCCTCAAAGTGTATCAGTGCCTGTTCAGGAGGAAGAAATCATTAAACAGCCTAATGTGTGGGATAAGTTTGATATAAGCAAATCGAGGAATGCAGGGGAGAAGCTTCAATTCTACAAACCTGATTTGAAGGAGGGTGTGGCTGTAGGCAAAATACATAGTGATGATGTTCAGGATGAATTGAATTACTGGAAAAATGTTGTGGTATGCTATGTCCTAGGTGCCAAACCCCCATTCCCAGTCCTGAATGGATACATTAGGAAAGTTTGGGGTGAACATGGAGTAGACAAGGTGTTAATGAATGCTGATGGTACCTTCTTAGTACGATTCAATAGTACTGAAGGAATGAATGCTGTGCTGGACATAGGTCTATTTCACTTTGATAGAAAACCCATCATAATGGCTCCTTGGACTGGGAAGCCTATGATTAGGGAATTTCTGGATCGTGTCTCTGTATGGGTGCAACTACCAAACCTAAACTTGAAGTATTGGGGGGCTGTGGCATTGGGTTAGATTTCCAGTCTGATTGGCACACCAATTATGGTGGACCAAGTTACAAAGGAAAGGAATAGAATTAATTATGCCAGGATTCTTATTGAGGTCAATCCTAAAATATTGCCTGATGAGATATATTTTGAGGATGAGAAGGGTGTTGTTATTAACCAGAAGGTAGTATATGAATGGAAGCCAGTCCTCTGTGCAAGGTGCTCTACATATGGCCATGATTCCAAGATGTTCAAGAAGGGGGTTAAGCAACAATGGGTCCAGAAAAATAAGCCATCACAAAAGGAAATAAATGAGGTGGTTAGTGCTGTTCAGACTCAGGAAGCTATTGTTGCTGGGACTATTCCTCAAGAAAATGTAGAAGGTGCAAGGGAAGAGGCTGGAAAGGTGTTAGAAGCTGCCATAGATAAGGGAAAAAAGAAACAACAAGACAGTGGAAATGGAAGTGAGCAGCCAAGGACTAATGCTGAAGGGGATGATGAAGGGTGGACACCAGTCCAGACTAGGAGCAAGGCACAGATAATCAATAAGGTATTGCAGAGAGGATCTACCTCAAAGCAAAGCCAATATGGATAGGATTGCAGCTTGGAACATAAGAGGGATGAATAGCCCTCTCAAACAAGATGCTATTCAAAACTTGTGTAGAAATAATAGTATAGGGTTAATTGGTGTTTTGGAGAATAAACCGAGGGCCAGTGGTTTTCAGCAAGTTAGGAATAAGGTGGCTTATGGGTGGGGATCTATTGATAATCTGGATGTGTGTGATGTTGGCAGAATTTGGATAATTTGGAAGCAGGATAGCTTTGATGTTATGCTAATAGCAAGGTCTCAGCAATATATGCATTGTTTAGTAACCATGAAGCAAACTATGAAGTCATGCTACATAACTTTCGTTTATTCCTCAAATGACATGGTTGACAGACAAGAACTGTGGCAGGTACTTAGTGGAGTGCAAAGCTTTATTGATATACCTTGGATGGTTATTGGGGATTTCAACTGTTATCTGGATGAAAGTGAGAAAGTTGGAGGGAATGTGGTGGATTATAAAAGCATGACTGAGTTCAAGAATTGTGTTAGTGCCTGTGACTTGATTGATATGAGATACATTGGTCATAGGCTTACTTGGACAAATAAACAGATAGGTTGGGACAGGGTGTGTTGCAAACTGGATAGATGTCTTGTGAATGATCTTTGGTGTTCTGAATGGCCTGCAGCTTTCTCTAATTTCCTTAATCCTGGGGTTTCAGATCACTGCCCTATTCTTGTTGATTAGGGTAGTCAGCAAATAAACAAAGGAATAGGGTTCAAGTACTTTAACATGTGGTCAGGTCACAATGATTTTATGCATATAGTTTCTCAAGCTTGGAACAGGCCAGTTCAGGGCTATAAAATGTTTCAAATTTGTATGAAGCTGAAATTCCTAAGACAGCCTCTCAAGGAGTTAAACAGGGCAGCTTTTGGTTATATAGAGAGAAGGGAAGCCCCGATTAGAAGTGAGTTAGATGCAGTGCAAACTGGCCTAAGTTCCAACCCTATGGATGCTACTCTTCAACAGAAAGAGAAGGAGTTAACTAGAGAGTACTTGGGAGTAAAGGTGGCAGCTTATATGTTCCTAAGACAGAAGGCTAAAATCAGTTGGCTCAGGCATGGGGATGAAAACACTAGGGTATTTCACAATTCAATCAAGCAAAGACAATATAGGAACAGAATTCTGAGATTGCAATCCTCTCAAGGAGTAATCACTGATCAGATTCAGATTCAGAAGGCTTTCCTACAGTACTATGAAGAACTTTTCAAGGCCAGAAACAATTCAATCATGGTTGATACAAATATTTTTAGGGAAGGGAATGTGCTGTCTACAGATCAACAAATGTCGCTTATTGCTCCTTTCACAGATCATGAAATTAAAGATGCTATGTTTTCAATCCACTAGGACAAGGCTCCTGGTCCTGATGGATATGGGTCTGGCTTTTTTAAATCAGCCAGGGATATAGTAGGTGTTGATTGTATTGAAGCAGTCCAGGAATTTTTCCAGACAGGCAAGCTTCTTCAGGAATTGAATCATACCCTACTGGTCATGATCCCCAAAGGGGATAGCCCTACCACTGTAAGTGATTTTAGACCAATTGCTTGTTGTAATAGCATCTACAAATGCATTACTAAGCTTATATGTTCTAGATTAAGCAAAGTCTTGCCTTATCTTGTACAAGAAAATCAGGGTGCTTTTGTGAAGAACAGGAGTATTCTTCATAACATACTAATCACTCAGGATTTAATTAAGCTTTATCAAAGGAGAAATATTTCACCAAGATGCATGATGAAAATAGACCTCAAAAAAGCCTATGATTCTATTGAATGGAATTTTATTGAACAGATCCTAGAGGCTATGAGATTTCCTCCTAAATTCATCTCCTAGGTCATGGTGTGCATTAGGTCAGCTTCATATAGTATTGTGGTTAATGGTGCTAAAGGTCAGGTGTTTAAGGGAACAAGGGGTATCAGACAAGGTGATCCCTTATCCCCCCTTATCTTTGTTCTTGCTATGGAAACACTTACTAGACAATTCCAGTCTGCCTCAAAAGCCAAGAACTTTCGTTTCCATCCTCAATGCAAGGATATTGGCCTAGTGAATATTTCCTTTGCAGATGATCTAATGGTGTTCTCTAAAGCCCATCCAGCTAGTGTGTCTATTCTTTGGAATGCTTTTTCTCAATTTTCTCAGTGGTCAGGCTTACAAGCTAATCAACTTAAATCATCACTTTTTATGGCTGGAATTGATTCGAATGTTAAGCAGGACCTATTGCTTTTGACAGGGTTTCAAGCTGGAACTTTTCCATGTAAGTATCTTGGGTTACCTCTAATGGCTAGGAAGTGGAATAGGAACTCTTGCAGTTTCCTGGTAAATAAAATCACTTCTAAACTCCTAGTTTGGAAGACTAGAAACTTGTCTTATCAGGGTAGATTATGCTTAGTTAATTCAGTGCTAATGAATTTACATGTCTACTGGGCTTCTTGCTTTATTCTTCCTAAGTCAGTTATTAAGGAGGTTGATAGGCTCTGCAGGGGCTTTTTATGGGGAAGTGATGAACAGGGTACTTACATGGCTAAAGTAGATTGGGATGCAGTGTGTAAGCCTAGAAAATATGGTGGTCTTAACATAAAAAACATAGAACTCTGGAATTTTGCAGCTTTTGGGAAGCATGTGTGGTGGATATATAGTGAGTAATCAGGATAATTTGTGGGTTAAATGGGTGCATTCGATTTACATAAAAAACCAGAGATTCTGGGATTGCACAGCACTACCTCATCACAGTTGGCATTGGAAGAAAATTCTACAAACTAGGGATAAAATTCAAGCTGGGTTTCAAGGAAATACCTAGATTGCTGACATGCATGGTGTGTATAGCATCAACTCAGGCTACAATTACTTGGTTGGTGTGCATCAGACATTCCCTTTTCATCGAATCGTTTGGAATTCCCTAACTCAACCAAAGCATCGCTTTCATTTCTGGCTTCTACATCTGGGGAGACTTGATACCAAGGATCGTATGAGCTGGCTTGGAATCCCCAATCATTGTTGCTTGTGTGTAGCTGCAAATGAATCTCATCAGCATTTGTTTTGTGACTGTGAGTGGTCAAAGGAATTATTAAAGAGAAGCTGTGCTTGGATTGGGATAGAGACTTACCCGACAAAGCTGGAACAGTGGAAGAGATGGCTGCGATTTGGATTTAAGGAGAAAAGGCGAAGAAGGATAGTCGTGGCTCTGTGGGCTTCAATTTGCTATCATATTTGGCAAGAAAGGAACATGAGGACGTTTCAAGATACAAGGAGGTCAATAGATTGCATATTCAGATTAATTAAGAAAGACTTAGCTTTAAGAGTTCATAGTTTTTTGGATAAATTTAGGAATTGGAATAATTTTAATTTAGTACAGAGGATTTGTAATGAACTCTAATTTTTTTGCTTCATGGTTCTCTGAACCCTTCATAGAAGGTGGCAGAGAATTATGAAGTAGGGCTGCTTTTGTCCCTTTGAACCCTTCCTAGAAGGTGGCATTGGGTTTAAGTAGTGCCAGGTGATGTAATTTTGCTTTGTAAAGTATAAAAAAATATATTTTTCACATAGGGTAATTACTTTAAATTATATGAATAAATTTTTTTTGTAAATAATATAATTATGATATATAGAGTGGAAACAAATTAACAACGCCCAATAAAGATGGTGTTGTTATATGTAAAGAGAAAAGACAACATCTTTTTAAAATAATGTTGTCTTATATGGAAGTGCTAGAATAGAAAGATATTGACAACGTCTGGTGAAGAGAGTGTTGTCATTTATTTCTCATAGACAACACAAAGTAAAGGCGGCGTTGCTAATACTCCCATGTGAACTTTCAACAGCATTCTTCTAAAAAATGTAGTGGAAGAACAAAATTTTCATTTACTCACTTTGAATCCATCTCCCTTCTATCCAATCAAATTAAAGCTTTTTACTTTAAAATTCAAAAATAAATAGGAAAATAAAATAATCTGGACAGTGCAGCCAATAAGCTTTTAAATAAATATTTGAACATAAAAATAAAAATATTTTGAGGTCCAATAATAAATTCTAGGCTTTAAAATAATTTTTCCAAGCTTAAAACATAGAAATTCGTACTTATACTGTACAGATAAATTTTTTTGCAGGCTTCCTAATAAAAATTTTATTTTCAGCAATTCAAATTCTACACTTCAATACGATCGTTTGGACATATCATTTGTAATTTTCTGACTTATGGTTAAAAAGATAAGAATTTTTGAAGCTATAACACTATACTTTAAAAATTCACATTTTTATCAAAACCTTTGCTAAAAAGCATTCCAATACTAAGATAAAAATATATTTATCAAATATTTCTATCCCAAAAATAATTTCATAATTTATTAAATAAAAATTTACCTTTATATGTATATATATATATATAGTTAACGCCACATACATATATATACATAACCAAACCAATTTTTTTTATAACAATTCCTATTAAATTATTCTTAAAATAAATATATAAAAAAAAATAAAAATAAGAATATTGTTGCATAAATAAATTGGGTAAAATTGCGGATCTCACAAGGTACGTCTTCTAACCCTAATTGCAGGCTCGCACACTTGGTGATTAGGGTAACCCCTGATATCCCTACTGGATATTAGGAGAACCACAAAGATCCTACAGTAACCCTAGATTGTGGCCTCCGCTAAGACCTTTCCCTGGTTTCAATGGCCTTCCACCGTCTAGGACATCACAGGCGGGTCCTATTATTCTCAATTTATGCACACCCTAAGGGCAGGTCCTATCATTATTTACTACGCACGCCATAAAGACGGGTCCTATTTACAATTAGTGCACACTCCTTATTGGAGGATCCCTATATACCCATTCTCACTCCGTTATGAAGGGTCCATTAATATACGCGCTCCTTTATGGAGGGTCCATTTATATACACGCTCCTTTATGAAGGGTCCATTTATATATACGCTCCTTTACGTAGGGTCCATTATTATACACGCTCCTTTATGGAGGGTCCATTTATAAACATGCTCCTTTATGGAGGGTCCATTTATATACACGCTCCTTTATGGAGGGTCCATTTACGCACTAAGTCATATATTCACACCTATTAAAATCCTATGTTTACACACATTACAAATCCTAGATTCACACACCCAATTAGGTGGGTCCTTCTCACATTAGTAACATAATTCCATTTTCCACTTTTTAACACTCATGACTAATTCATTCACCACTTAGTCCTTTTTCCTATTACATTCTAAGTCCTTGTGTTCTTAACATATTCAATTCCTAATCACTTTATTGGTTATTAACATTTGATCCAAGTCATTTTCTACAAGAGCCATCATTTTCAATTGACACATATAGTCCTAGCTTTCCATATTCATTACAACTCATCAATTTATTCCATAACAAGTCTATGTCTAATGTTTTCCTTTTCTTTATCTACTTCTCAACTATTCCTATAGTTCCATATTTTCCATTCATTATCAACCTATATTTACATATTCCATATCATCCATGATTTTACAAACACATAAACATCTACACAAGTTTCTGTTCCTTATTTATTTACCCCAATTCCTATTATCATCAACTACCCTAAGGTTTATTATTCTATCCAATCTCCTATCCTTAGCTCTCACAATGACAAAAGAGAACCTATTCTCTAAGTCAAGGTAACACCACCTTCTTACCTTCATGAAAGTAGAGAGATGGAAAACCCTCAAAGCCCTAGCCCCCTCTTCTTGTGTTCTTAGACTCTTAAGCTTTCTCCTCTTTAATTTCCTTCACTTGGTCTTGGGAAAGAAGGCATGAAAGTGTGTAGTTCTCCATGGCTGTGGAGTTGGACAATCCAATGGAAGATGAGAGGGAGGGGTTTGAATCTGTAAGAGGGAGGGATGGGTGGTTTTGAACTTATTTTCTTGATGAGGGGGTTGATGATGATGATGAATATGTTAATAGGTGCTTGGATTATAGGGTTTATTTGTTGTTGATGATGATATTTTTTTCTTGAAGGAAATTGAGGGAAGATGATGAGATGAAAATGATCCTTTGTTGTTGTGTTGTGTTTTTCTTTTGTTTTTCTTCATAACTTGCATGAGAGGAAAGGAATATGTGGTTGAAAACTAAGGGCTTGCCCAAGAAGCCAAAAATGAGTGGTTGAGAGGGTTTGGTTCATTTTTTTTTCGGGTCTGATCGTAATACTCGCTTGGGCGCTTTGGGTTCCATTTGCACAGAATACTCAAGTCTTTCATAAAAGACTTGAGTGTTACCTGAGAGCAACATTTTCACTGATCGATTTCCTGATACAATACTCGAGTGTTTTCTCAAAGACTCGAGTATTGCCTGACAGATTCACTTTCTAATGCATTCTTATTTACTCCTAAGTTATTTCTATACACTATATATTCTAAACACTAAATTATCAATTCTCTTAACCCTAAGCTTATTACCAACTTAATTATACTTGGAATTAAATTAGGGATGTTACAATTCTCCCCACCTATTGGAATTTCGTCCCCGAAATTTCGTTTTATTCCTTTCATGGAGAACCATCCCATTTGCAAGGACTTTCGACTGTGATACTCACTTCTGTTTGGTTCTACTCCCTCACTTGGCATCGGCATACCGCTTTGCATTAGTACGCCACTAAGTTCTTTTACTCAATGAAGAGCACAGACTACGGTTCAACTTGGTTAGTCTCGGCGTGGAGACTCTATGAAGTTGTCAAGGTTTATTTTTTTCTCACGGACCGTCGTTCAAGAGTCTTGCTAGTAAGACTCCCAATGGGTCTTGGATTTCAAAAATCAGGTTTAACTCTCCAATGAAGTTGGAGATGGTTTCTAGGGTCATTCCCTCAAGAGTTTTGCATGAAGGTTTTAGGAAGGATATTATTCAGGCTGATTTCCTTCCTTCTAAAGGTGATGCTTATTGGGAAGTTCTATATTGGGTTGGATTTTTGTTTTTTGCTAGAAGCTTTCAATGACATCAACTATTAATAAGTGCAAAGACCGAGGTGGTCAATCCCAATCCCACATTTATCAATTGGCAATATCATTGTCGGGTTGGCTGATAATATCATCACTTAATAGTTGCAAGAGTAAGGATGACCAATCCTACCCTTACACTCTATTAAACGACAACACCATCATCGAATTGGTTATATTCTACCCAGAGTCCTACAACTTATTAACTATTCCTAAGGCCTTTAATCAAGCACATTCATCATTCAAGCATTCACATATATCACTTAGTCATCATTCAAACATGCATACCAACACTTCACATACACATATATTCACAAATATCAAAGTGGGTACTACTCATTCCTATTCACACTCTAGTTATTAACTACATATACGTCCTACTCTACTTATGAACCCTTTTCTCATTCCTTTACTCATTTCTTTGCTTAAACTCAGAATCAAAAACTGAAATCCCTCTGTTTCTTGAGGCTATCTTCCTCACATTCGTTCTTCTTCTTCAGCCCACCTTTCTCTTTGAAACCAAAACACACTTTGAGTTCTATTTCCATTCTTGAAATAGAACCAAGAACCATTCGATTTGAGCCTCTGTAGTGCATGTTCTACACCTGCAAAGTTTGGGTCCTGAATCTGAAACATAGCAGCATCAATGTCATCTATGCACCTAAGTTGAATTGGTTTGGTAAACTCAGGAACCCTTTTGATTCCAAACTTGTTTCTGAGTAAAGTTTGCATTTCCTAGTTGCCTAATCTAACTTGGTTTTTGATTCTCCATGGCTTAATCATGGTGCAATTCGTGGACAAAGTTGCTTGCTGCAACAATTTTTGCTGCAACATCAGAGAAGAGCTTTGAAACTCAGAACCAATCCCAGCCTTTTTATTTTAATCAAACTTTGTTTTAAGCTTCTTCTAGGTAAAGGAGAAGTTACCTAATCACTAGAATGAGTTTTAATAAGCTAGAAATATAGGAACCATTTGAGATTCATTGGGCAATGAAGCTTGAAAGGGGAAACTAACTTAGAGGTCAGAGACCCATAAGAACTGGATTTGAATCACTTTAATATGGTTTAAATATGCTTATAGAACATTTGAATTGAATTAAAACTGAAAGGAAACGAATTTGATATGTTAAAGTATTGATTTTTTATGTTTATGCATAATTTGAGTTTGATTTTGATTTTGTGCTTTATGATTTGAATTGATGCTACTAACATGTTTATTTTATGTCAAGTAACTTCTGTTTTTGGTTAGAATTGATTAAAGATTGAAGAATCACGAATTGGTGCTCAAGACTGCAAATTTTGGTTTTGCTGTATCGGACTAACCAGTTAGTAGAACCGGTAACCGGTTAGTTGCCGATAAAATTAAAAATGAAAGAGAATTGGATAATTTTAATTAGCTTTTGCTTAATACTTGTTATAATCAAAGTTATTATGTATTAAGATCACTTGGCGGACTATTACCCCAGTGACATTGGCTAACCCCATTTGGCGGACTATTACCCCAATGGAATTTTTAATTTAATTCATTAAGATCCATCGAAAGGTGGCCCTGCCGCCAATGGAATTTTAATTATGCTTTATCTCTAAAACACCATCAAAGATGGCAATGCCGCCGATGGAATTTACCACTTTTTTTATCATTATCAATTGGAATAATTATGTTAATACCATCACAAGGTGGCTATGTCGCCGATGGAAATTATAATAATCGAAATTGAATTAGTATATCTTTAAGCCATCAAAAGGAGGCTATGCTATCGATGGAATAAAGATAGACTATGAATTGAATATCACTCGACTAAGAATGGAATGAACTGATAATAAGAATTGGTAACTAAAGTATATTTGCATACATATGCATGGAATGAAAAAGATCTAACTTCACGCTAGTTGAGCAGCCCAGGAAGGCACTGCTCCCGGTGAAGCATGATTCCCTAGGGAAGGAAATGCTCTGGTTTGATGTATTAGGGGGATGACTGGCAGGAACCAGCTCCAGTCAAACTGTGATGCTTGGAATTAGACATACATCATACCACTAACTAAGAATTAAATGTGAAAATGGGAATGTTGCAAGTAGGTAGAAAATAATTATAAATTTATTTTCTGTGAAAAATTAGATTTTTGCATATTAGTCCTTGCTGTAGGACCTAAGTGCAATATTAGAAAGATATTGGAGGGAAGAAGGAATAAAATAATTATTATTCAAATTTTAGTCGAAACACTCGAGTATTTCGTGCGATACTCGAGTATTCTGGGTGGAACTGGTGAAGATAGTGCGTTTGATGAATCATCATTCCACTTAAACCTCGATTCGACACGAAATCAGTTGAGGAACACCTCAACCGCTTCGTGTCGATCTGCATGCAAGTATCAATTGTCTATTTAAGCTCTTCATCAACGAATTTGAGCTCTTGTTGATGAATTCGTGAGGTTTAGGGTTCCAAATTCGTTCTCAACGATTCACCTCTGATTTTGAGTAATAGAGCGAGTGTGATACACTATTGCGAAGCTCACATCCAGAGCTTCGTAAAGACACTAAAATTGTTAGCTAGAAGTAAGCATAGAGTGAGAATCGAATCTGAGAAGGGAAGGAGTTGAAGCTGGTTTCAGTTCCTGGAGCTTACATGGACCATCGATTTTGGTAAGCCCTTGAACTTTTGAGACTTCAATTTCATTCCATTCTCTTATGCATATTGCAGAGAACGATTTCTAATCATTTTCCCCAATTGTTTTGCATGATTTCACAATTAAAATCCCTGGTTTTATGACCTCATTCAAAACTGTGTTGCTGTCATATGATTTTTGGGGAAACTAGCTTGGAGGTCGTTTTTCTGTCCAATTTCAGTTCTCACACGATTTTGAGGTAAGTGGGAAGCTATACATTCACTAGAATAAGGGTTGATTTAATGAAATTGTGTAGGAAGCCACCATGAGGCTTAAAGGGCTTAGTTTGAATTAGTATATTGGCTTGGAGGCCATTCTGAGTGTTGAAACTTGTTGAAGCATGTTTGATATGTTGCATGCAAGCTAAATGCAATTTATTTTCATGTTAAAGATGCTCAGAATTGAAATTGATATGTTGAGTTGTTGAAATATGATTTTTATGCATAATGAATGCTCAGTGTTGATTCAGTGTAATTTGATGTAATTTTTGTGTTGGAACATGTTTAATATACTTAAATTGAACTCTGTTGAATACTGGTTTTGGTTAAAATTGGTTAGAATTGATTTTGTTATGTGAAAACTCAATTTTCAGTGTTTACTATCAGAAACCACTCGAGTATTCTGCAGAACACTCGAGTATTTCGTGGTGCACTGGTGCGTATAACAGCACCAGCACTCGAGTACTCGAGCTGAAACTCGAGTATTCTGGAAATTGTGATGAACCACTCGAATCATGATGAACTACTCGAGTATTCTGGAAATTAGGATGAACTACTCTAGTAATTCATGATCCACTCGAGTATTTTGGAGGATCTGAGATTTGACTTTTCAGAAACAAATGAACTACTCGAGTCTTGTGATGAGTCACTCGAGTCTTTTTAATCAGAACATTAAAATTTATATTTTAAAAATCTAACCAAGTTATTTTAACCTATTTTGTGAATTTTCAAGATGATTAAGCATGTTCCAAGAGATTAATGAAATCGTAAGATTACATCAATTGCTTTGAGTACTTGTGAATCAATTATTCCATGTTGGATATACATTAAGATTAAAGAGGATTTAATCTTAAATGGAATATGTTAATGCATTTATGCATGGTGTTGGGGATACGTCGTTATTTTTGTCATGTTCAAAGTTACTGCTTGCTTGACCCCACTTCGAGGTTGACGTTGTGGGTCTTATGTCTGGATGACTATGTAATACAAGTGATAGTTTTACGTTTTGGCGATGTGAAGTTCACTAGATAAAGTGACGTTGTTTATCACTTTCAAGCAAGTACGCCATACGTTTGATAATGTATTTTTAGAACATGAGGAGGGCCTCTGGGAGTGCCAAAAGTTACTGCTTTCTCGACCCCACTTCAAGGATGACGTTGTGGGTCTTATGTCTGGATGACTATGTAATACAGTGATAGTTTTACGTTTTGGCGACGTGACGATCAATAGATAAAGTGACGTTGTTTATCAATTCGAGCAAGTACGCCATACGTTTGATAACGTATTATTTTGTATTCTGGGAATACAATGAAGTTGTGGAAGGACGTCCATTTGAGAGATCAGTTGGAGAATTTTAGTAGAGTGAGACAACATGCATCATATCATCATTGGTTTATCTATGTGATTAAATTTGATATGATTATAAAGTGTTAACTGCTCACTTTGCATATTTGTTGCTCATCCTTATTTGATTATGTGTATGTATATGCTTACCCCTATGCCCTTGATAGGTGATGACACGTTACCTAGAATGCGTGGAGATGAGGCCTATCCCTAGCGGGATATGGACATATGAGGAGCACCGAGCGACATTTGAGGGTGAGGTGGAGTTCTCACTCTTCCACCCTAACCCCCTCGTTCGGGTGCGCCCTCGTAGGTTTAGGGTACCTATTATATATACTATGCACATCCCTGCTTTTTTATGTTTATAGAGGACCACCCCCACCAGCTCGACCTGTACGCAGGTTTCATAGTTTTCGTTTCCGTCCTGCCACTCGTTCTCATCCCTCTGCCTACAGAGTTTTCACCGACGAGGATGTTCCTACATCCGATCCGACTGGCGCTGGTAGGACTCCACCAGCTACTACTTTTGGACCTACTGATAGGTCTGCTACCTTGTCGGATGGGATAGAGGAGGATCCCGAGGAGGGGGAAGACGTGGAGGAGGAGGTACCAGTCGAGCCGGTTCCCAGACCCAGTGGTTCCTAGGACATGCATAGTATATATAGTAGGGATCCCAGACCGAATTTTGCTGCTGCAATGGACCAGATGGATGCGTGGAGGACTAGATGACCTGCTCTCACACACTTTATTTTGAGTTGATATATATATTGTACATATTTTAGTGTTTTGAGAGTTCAGGTCTTATTTTTCAGTTTTTTTTATATGGACATGTATTTTGTACTTACTCTTGGAGATGATCAGCTGTACTCTTGGATCTTTTCTGATGATGCATATATATAATGTTATTTCTAACATGATCCTTGAGTACCATTATTTTCTGCGCACTCTGATTTTGTGAAAAGAGAATTCGGCGACCATTATTATTTGGAAAATGATTTTATGCGAACAACAAGGCAACGCTATAATTTATAATATTGAAAGTCTAAAATAATTTTTAATTAATAAATATTAGTTGCCTTGCAAATTTATTATTTTAAGAAAGAAAGGGTGTCACACTTTTTATGGTATCAGAGCATGGTTCTGTTCCTCCTAGCTCAGCTGGAAGCAGTTAGGCACGCTGTACGAATAGATCGAATATAGTAAGGATAAGATAGGATAGTTATTCCAATCCAAAAGAGACCTTTAAGTGATATAGAGACCATAGTGCAGGTCTGCTATGGCAACTAGAAACCAGAATCATACCAATGCTATGCTGGATAGAATTACTGCTGTTCTGGAGAACATGCAGCAACATCAACAGCAGCAAACCAATCAGCCACATCCATGTAACTTAGGCAATTCAGAGGCTAAGACTCTCTCGGAATTTCGAAGTTGCAATCCTCCAAAGTTTGAAGGGGGATATAAGCCAGAGGAAGTCAACAAATGGATCTATGAAATGGACAAGATTTTCAGAACTATGGAATGTACCGATGTACAGAAAGTGGCATATGCTGTTTACATGTTGGGGGATGAAGCTGAAAATTGGTGGAACCACACAATGCAACTATTGAACTATGAAAGAAGGGAAGTCACCTGGGGAGTATTCATGGAGAAGTTCCTTAATATGTACTTTCCGGAGGATTTGCGAAGGAAGAAGGAAATATAATTTATGCAACTAAAACAAGGGGAAATGAGTGTAGGGGAATATGCTGCCAAGTTCGAGGCATTGATGAAGTATTCTCCCTATTATCTGAACAATCCAGATGAACGGAGCAAATGTATTAAGTTTGAAGGTGGACTGAGACCAGAATTGAAGTCTGTTTTCAGTTATCAAAAGATACAGAGTTTTCTGGCATTGGTGGACATGTACCGAATATATGAAGACGATAAGAAAGCTGAAGGAGTGGTTAGTCAAGAGAAGGGTAGTCAACAAGCTTATGGACCTCAAAGAAAGAAGGGTTCTGGTTATCGGGGAAAGAGTCCATATTTCAACAAGAACGGAGGAAAGGGAAAAGTCACAAATGATGATCGAGTGAAGTATCGCAGTGATGCACCTATTTGTGAAAAGTGCAAATGCCATCATCATGGAAGAATCTGTTGGGCAACCAGTATTTGTTTCAACTGTGGCAAACAAGGTCACATTGCACGTTTTTGCAAAGAACCTGGGAGGAGTAATTCCAATGAACCTGCGAGCAAATCACTTACTCAAGGGAGAGTGTTTACCTTGAGTAGAGTAGAAGCTAACCAGTCTCCTTATCTCGTGCAAGGTAATTACCTCCTCAATCATCACCCTTGCATGATTTTGTTTGACTCAGGAACTACACATTCTTTTGTCTCCTATGAATGTGTAAATAGGTTGAAGTTAGCAGTGTCAAATTCGCCCATTCGTTTTAAAATAGAAACCCCTACGGGATTACCCGTAATCACCTCCAAAGTCTGCTTAGACTGTGGTGTCGAGATATTCGATCGCATCACTAAGGTAGATCTGATTTGTCTCCCTCTATTGCAAATAGATGTGATCTTAGGTATGAATTGGCTAGAGAAAAACCAAGTGACCATAGATTGTGAAAGAAAAGAAAAACAATCATATACAAACCCCTCGAACCCAAAGAATTCATGTGTTTGTTCTCCATTATAGGAGAGGAGAAGGAGAAACCATTAGAGGAGATTCCAGTTGTGAAGGACTTTCCCGAGATATTTCCTGAAGAGTTTCCAGGATTACCCCCGAAGAGAGAGATTGAATTCGGGATAGAGTTAACTCCGGGAACTGGTCCCATCTCTATCGCCCCATATAGAATGGCACCACCGGAAATGGCGGAACCGAAGAAGCAAGTAGAGGAGTTATTACAAAAGCAACTCATCAGACCAAGCGTATCACCTTGGGGAGCTCCAGTATTGTTCATGAAGAAAAAGGATGGGAGTATGCGTATGTGTGTAGACTATAGACAGCTGAACAAGGTCACCATCAAAAACAAGCATCCTCTGCCAAGGATAGATGACCTTATGGACCAGGTTAGAGGAGCTTCAGTATTTTCCAAGATAGATCCGAGGTCGGGATATCATCAGATCAGGATAAAGGAGGAAGACATACCCAAGACGGCATTTCGTTCCCGATACGGACATTATGAATATGTAGTAATGCCGTTCAGACTAACGAATGCACCTGCTATCTTCATGGACTACATGAACCGAATCTTCCGATCATATTTGGATTCGTTCATAGTAGTATTCATTGATGATATTCTGATCTACTCCAAGAATGAAGAAGAGCATGCAGAACATCTTAGAATCGTATTGAAGATTCTAAAGGAGAAGTAGTTGTATGCCAAACTTTCGAAGTGTGAGTTTTGGCTGAAGGAAGTCCAATTCTTGGGTCATGTGATCTCTAACGAAGGAATAGCAGTAGGCCTTACAAAGGTGGATTCTGTGCTGCAATGGAGACAACCTGCAACTGTGACAGAAGTAAGAAGTTTCTTAGGGTTGGCAGGATATTACCGTCGATTCATTGAAGGATTTTCAAAGATAGCACTATCGTTGACAAAGTTGACTCGAAAAGATCAACCGTTCGTATGGGACGACAAGTGTGAAAGAAGTTTCCAAGAATTGAAGGAAAGATTAACATCATCTCCTGTGTTAATCTTGCCAGATCCCAATAAGAATTTTGAAGTATTCTGTGATGCGTCAAAACAAGGACTTGGAAGTGTACTAATGCAAGAAAGACGGGTAGTTGCTTATGCTTCACGTCAATTGAAGATGCATGAGGTGAATTATCCGATGCATGACTTGGAGTTAGCTGCTATTGTATTTGCCTTAAAGATATGGAGGCACTATCTCTATGGCACTACTTTTCAAGTGTATAGTGACCATAAAAGCTTGAAGTATCTATTTGATCAGAAAGAATTAAACATGAGACAAAGAAGATGGATGAAGTTTCTCAAAGACTATGATTTCAAGCTTCAATATCATCCTGGCAAGGTGAACATGGTGGCAGATGCACTGAGCAGAAAAGCAATCCACATAAGCCAGATGATGATGAAAGAAGCCATCTTGATCGAAGAATTCAGAGATTTAAGTCTAACAATGGAAGTCGAATCATCAAGCATCAAGATGGGCATGCTGCAAATCACAAATGAATTCATGAATGAAATTCGTGAATTACAACATAAGGATGAAGAATTCACTAAAAAGAAGAGACTGATGACAGAAGGAAAGGAGAAGGACTTTCACCTTGAATCAGATGCGATTCTTCGTTTCCGAACAAGAATTTGCATCCCGAAGAATTCAGATCTAAGAAAGCTGATTCTTGACGAAGCTCATAAAAGCTGAATGAGCATGCATCCAGGCTCAACCAAGATGTATCAAGATCTGAAGAAGATCTTTTGGTGGTCAGGATTGAAAAGAGATGTTGCTAAATACATAGCTTTGTGTCTGGTGTGTCAGAAAGCCAAAGTGGAACACCAGAAACCTGGAGGAGAGCTCCAACCATTGAATGTACCTCAATGGAAATGGGAGAGCATATTAATGGACTTCGTATCAGGTTTACCCAAGACAACCTCAAATCATGATGCAATTTGGGTAATAGTAGATCGTTTAACGAAGGTGGCACATTTCATCCCAATAAGCACCCGATACTCTCTGGAGAAGCTTACCCAATTATATATCAAGGAAGTTTTTCGATTACATGGGATACCTTCAAGTATCATATCAGACTGTGATCCCGGATTCACGTCCAGATTCTGGAACAGTTTGCACCAAGCAATGGGCACAAGACTTAGGATGAGTTCTGCATATCATCCTCAAACTGATGGGCAATCGAAAAGAACGATTCAATCTTTAGAAGATGTTTTGAGAGCATGTACACTTGAGGAACAAGGAAGTTGGGATCAAGTGTTACCTCTTGCTGAATTCACTTACAACAACAGCCATCATGCCAGTATAGGAATGGCACCATTTGAAGCCTTGTATGGGAGAAAATGTCAAACCTCGCTATGTTGGTATCATGTGGGGGAGAATTTGATGGTTGGTCCAGAAATGGTTCAGCAAACAACTGAGAAGATTAGGATGGTTCAGGATAAGATGAGGACGGCACAGAGTAGACAGAAGAGCTATACGGATATAAGAAGAAGGCCATTGGAATTTTCAGAAGGGGATCATGTATTTCTTCGGATCGTTCCGATGAAGGGAGTTAGCCGAGCCTTGAAAACCCGAAAACTTTCACCCAAATTCATTGGCCCTTACCAAATCCTCAAGCGAATTGGTTCTGTCGCTTACCAAATAGCCCTACCTCCGTCCTTAGCTAATCTTCATAATGTATTTCATGTGTCTCAACTCAAGAAATACGTGCACGATCCGACCGTAATCCTTCAGATTAAGCCTGATGATCTGAGCCTAAGAGAAAACTTTACTTTTGAAACCTGTCCTGTTCGTATAGAAGACCGTAGAGTTAAGCAACTCAGAGGAAAAGAAATTCCTTTAGTAAAGGTCACTTGGGAGAACGGGAACATGTCGGAAGCGACATGGGAATTAGAAAGTAAGATGCGTCAGGAATATCCAGGTTTGTTTTTATAAGACAAGAATTTCGGGGACGAAATTCCTTTTAAGTGGGGGAGTATTGTAACACCCCAAAATTTTAATCCTGGATTAATAAAAATTAATTATAAATTCTATTTATAATTAATCTTTATTATGTATTCCTTATTAAATTAGATATTTAATTATTACAAGTAGGTAGAAAATAATTATAAATTTATTTTCGGTGCAAAAATTAGATTTTTGCATATTAGTCCTTGCTGTAGGACCTAAGTGCAATTTTAGAAAGATATTGGAGGGAAGAAGGAATAAAATAATTATTATTCAAATTTTAGTCGAAACACTCGAGTATTTCGTGCGATACTCGAGTATTCTGGGTGGAACTGGTGAAGATAGTGCGTTTGATGAATCATCATTCCACTTAAACCTCGATTCGACACGAAATCAGTTGAGGAACACCTCAACTGCTTCGTGTCGATCTGCATGCAAGTATTAATTGTCTATTTAAGCTCTTCATCAACGAAATTGAGCTCTTGTTGATGAATTCGTGAGGTTTAGGGTTCCAGATTCGTTCTCAACGATTCACATCTGATTTTGAGTAATAGAGCGAGTGTGATACACTATTGCGAAGCTCACATCCAGAGCTTCGTAAAGACACTAAAATTGTTAGCTAGAAGTAAGCATAGAGTGAGAATCGAATCTGAGAAGGGAAGGAGTTGAAGCTGGTTTCAGTTCCTGGAGCTTACTTGGACCATCGATTTTGGTAAGCCCTTGAACTTTTGAGACTTCAATTTCATTCCATTCTCTTATGCATGTTGCAGAGAACGATTTCTAATCATTTTCCCCAATTGTTTTGCATGATTTCACAATTAAAATCCCTGGTTTTATGACCTCATTCAAAACTGTGTTGCTGTCATATGATTTTTGGGGAAACTAGCTTGGAGGTCGTTTTTCTGTCCAATTTCAGTTCTCACACAATTTTGAGGTAAGTGGGAAGCTATACATTCACTAGAATAAGGGTTGATTTAACGAAATTGTGTAGGAAGCCACCATGAGGCTTAAAGGGCTTAGTTTGAATTAGTATATTGGCTTGGAGGCCATTCTGAGTGTTGAAACTTGTTGAAGCATGTATGATATGTTGCATGCAAGCTAAATGCAAGTTATTTTCATGTTAAAGATGCTCAGAATTGAAATTGATATGTTGAGTTGTTGAAATATGATTTTTATGCATAATGAATGCTCAGTGTTGATTCAGTGTAATTTGATGTAATTTTTGTGTTGGAACATGTTTAATATACTTCAATTGAACTCTGTTGAATACTGGTTTTGGTTAAAATTGGTTAGAATTTATTTTGTTATGTGAAAACTCAATTTTCAGTGTTTACTGTCAGAAACCACTCGAGTATTCTGCAGAACACTCGAGTATTTCGTGGTGCACTGGTGCGTATAACAGCACCAGCACTCGAGTACTCGAGCTGAAACTCGAGTATTCTGGAAATTGTGATGAACCACTCGAATCATGATGAACTACTCGAGTATTCTAGAAATTAGGATGAACTACTCGAGTAATTCATGATCCACTCGAGTATTTTGGAGGATCTGAGATTTGACTTTTCAGAAACACATGAACTACTCGAGTCTTGTGATGAGTCACTCGAGTCTTTTTAATCAGAACATTAAAATTTATATTTTAAAAATCTAACCAAGTTATTTTAACCTATTTTGTGAATTTTCAAGATGATTAAGCATGTTCCAAGAGATTAATGAAATCGTAAGATTACATCAATTGCTTTGAGTACTTGTGAATCAATTATTCCATGTTGGATATACATTAAGATTAAAGAGAATTTAATCTTAAATGGAATATGTTAATGCATTTATGCATGGTGTTGGGGATACGTCGTTATTTTTGTCATGTTCAAAGTTACTGCTTGCTTGACCCCACTTCAAGGTTGACGTTGTGGGTCTTATGTCTGGATGACTATGTAATACAAGTGATAGTTTTACGTTTTGGCGATGTGACGTTCACTAGATAAAGTGACGTTGTTTATCACTTTCAAGCAAGTACACCATACGTTTGGTAACGTATTTTTAGAACATGAGGAGGGCCTCTGGGAGTGCCAAAAGTTACTGCTTGCTCGACCCCACTTCAAGGATGACTTTGTGGGTCTTATTTTTGGATGACCATGTAATACAGTGATAGTTTTACGTTTTGGCGACGTGACGATCACTAGATAAAGTGACGTTGTTTATCAATTCGAGCAAGTACGCCATACGTTTGATAATGTATTATTTTGTATTCTGGGAATACAATGAAGTTGTGGAAGGACGTCCATTTGAGAGATTAGTTGGAGAATTTTAGTAGAGTGAGACAACATGCATCATATCATCATTGGTTTATCTATGTGATTAAATTTGATATGATTATAAAGTGTTAACTGCTCACTTTGCATATTTATTGCTCATCCTTATTTGATTATGTGTATGTATATGTATATGCTTACCCCTATGCCCTTGATAGGTGATGGCACGTTACCTAGCATGCGTAGAGATCAGGCCTATCCCTAGCGGGATATGGACATATGAGGAGCACCGAGCGACATTTGAGGGTGAGGTGGAGTTCACACTCTTCCACCCTAACCCCCTCGTTCGGGTGCGCCCTCGTAGGTTTAGGGTACCTATTATATATACTATGCACATCCCTGCTTTTTATGTTTATAGAGGACCACCCCCACCAGCTCGACCTGTACGCAGGTTTTTATAGTTTTCGTTTCCGTCCTGCCACTCGTTCTCATCCCTCTACCTACAGAGTTTTCACCGACGAGGATGTTCCTACATCCGATCCGACTGGCGCTGGTAGGACTCCACCAGCTGCTACTTTTGGACCTACTGATAGGTCTGCTACCTAGTCGGATGGGATAGAGGAGGATCCCAAGGAGGGGGAGGACGTGGAGGAGGAGGTACCAGTCGAGCCGGTTCCCAGACCTCGAGGAGGACCCAGTGGTTCTTAGGACATGCATAGTATAGATAGTAGGGATCCCGAACCGACTTTTGCTGCTGCAGTGGACCAGATGGATGCGTGGAGGACCAGATGACCTGCTCTCAGACACTTTATTTTGAGTTGATATATATATTGTACATATTTTAGTGTTTTGAGAGTTCAGGTCTTATCTTTCAGTTTTTTTTATATGGACATGTATTTTGTACTTACTCTTGGAGATGATCAGCTGTACTCTTGAATCTTTTCTGATGATGCATATATATATATAATGTTATTTCTACCATGATCCTTGAGTACCATTATTTTTCGCGCACTCTGATTTTGTTAAAAGAGAATTCGGCGACCATTATTATTTGGAAAATGATTTTATGCGAACAACAAGGCAACGCTATAATTTATTATTATGAAAGTCTAAAATAATTTTTAATTAATAAATATTAGTTGCCTTGCAAATTATTAATTGTTTCAATATTCCATTGATTAAGCGTTCAGAGCCGAATTCATTAAATTGTTTCATGATTTAATTCAAAAGTTAATTTACCCAAACTATTAATGTCCATAAATAATATTTTATTATTTTAAGAAAGAAAGGGTGTCACAATATGTTTTTGCATCCTGAATTGTTAAATGATTGATTGTGTTTGTTATTTTTAACCTCTGTTATACTCATTTGATAATGTGTTTAGGTATGACTTACTCCCTTCCCTTGTATGTGTAGGTAATGTCTCAAAACTCAATTCATATGGAGATGAGGCTACTCTCTAACTAGGAGTGACACTGGGTTGGAGGACGCATTATGTTAGAGGGGGAGGTGGAAGTTACCATCTATCACCTGATGTAACATCCTCATTTTTATTAAGTGTTTATGTTCCTTAAGTAATAGGATATTATAGTTATAATCATTAGTTAGTTAGAATTGAATCATAGTTTAAGTTTAAGTTAGGCAAATGGTTTGATTTGATTTAAGTAATTAGAAGTTTAAGTTAGATAATTATAAGAAAATGAAATTTTAATGTTTTGGGGTGTATTTTATTTTTATGAAAGTTTTGGAATGTATTAAATTTTTAAAAAAAATGCAGCATCGGCTGCACCAGTGTGCCAGGAATCAGCACCGGTGCGTGCTGGGCCAGCACCAGCCAGCACAGGCATCAGACCCTGACGCGCCTGAGCGCAGGCCAGCGTGCGCCTGGGCGCGAGCACCAGCTTATTTTCACATAGAATTAGCTGGTGCTGCTGCTGCATCAGCTCATTTGCACCATTTTCTTCCCTCTTCTCTCAAAACCGTTCCATACTCCTTTGAACCTTAATTCTTCACTTCCAAAAACCCATCCAAAATCAACACAAATCATCACTCAAAATTTATTTCCCATCCCTAATCCTCCACTTTTCCACCATAAAAACCTCAAAAATCACTCACTTTCCTCAAATTCGAGAACACCCATAATCACCCCATAAACCCTAACTTCTTCAATCTTGCACATGGAGTCTTATAATCAACCAAGGAAGTTTAGAAAGGGATTAAAGGCTAGTTATTGGTGGCTTAGAAGCTTGAATTAGAGCTTGGATCTAGTGCTCCAAAGAATTTCCAATTTCTCCTCTTCTCTCCAAGAGGTAAGGGGAGTACTTTGGTTTAAATTAGGGAAAGGGTTTAATGATAATAATAGAGCCATAATTAAGTGTAATAATGATATGTTAGGTCTTAGAATCAATTTTGCTCTAATTATATGAATGATGCTTTGATTATGTTCTTTCTTTATATGAGTATGTTAAAGCCTTAATGTTTGAAATTGGTTTTGGCTACATGAATATTGATTATCTATGTGCTAATGATATATTTATGTGTTAATTGTATGTTTACTAATTATAGAATTAAATCTTGATAATTAGGCATAAATTAGGACAAAGTCCTTCTTGACTCAATTTGAGCCCAAATCAATGTTATTTTCTAAAAAATGAAGGGTTTAAATTCAATTAAGAAGAGACTAAGAACTTGCATCATGCATGGTGAAAAGGTGGACGTTAGGAGTAGGGGAAAAACATACGTATAATACGAGGGTCAAAGTAACTAGATTATGTGACACCCTTGTTTTATATCTTGAAAATAATAAATATTTCCAAATATAGAATATTTTCTATCCAAAAATTGGGTTTAGAAAATTTTTCCTTTTTAACTTATACTTGCTCAATTATAAACACATTTAACTTTGACGAATAATTTGAATTCGACATAATAGTACCTTAATTACGAAAGCCTCTTGAGACAACGCCTTTTTAATACAATACATATCCGTAACGTTGATTAAAAACATATTAATTGTCTCTTGAGTTTACTCAGATTTGTAGAATATAAACTTATTTGCCGAATTCTTTTCAACCAAAATTAGAGTATGCGGAAGTAAAAATAATACTTGTGGGGCACTGCTGAGGTAAAACATCATATATATATATATAATAAGATAAACACCCCCACCAGTATCAAAGTAGCAAGTATCAAAGTCGAGATAGCAAGTTTTAGTGAAACATATACATAACTAGCTGCTCAAAATAAACATCACTCTAAGACCTCTCAAAAATATATACAATATATAACAAAGTCAAAATAGAAGTCCCAGAGCAGGTCATCCATGCCCTCAGCAGCTCATCTGATCCTCTGCAGCTCTATCCGTAGACCTAGGATCCAAAACATCTATGCCGTGTGTAGATACCCAATTTTGTCCCCCCAAACAAAATAAATAAAAAATAATAAAAATGTTTTGTTTTGTTTTTTTTTTAAAAAAAAGGATAAAAAATAAGAAAAGATTTTTAAAAAAAAAGTTTTTTTTGGTAAAAAATAAAAAAAACGAAATTAAAAAAAAAAGATGTGTTTTTGGTAAAAGATTTGATAAGTTTTTGTGAGGATAAAGATATTTTTTTTTTTATTAAAAAAGATTTGTTTTATTTATAAAAGGATTATCATCAAATTTGTTTTTATTTTAAAAGATTGAGAATCAATTTTTAAAAAAGAAAGATTTTGAGAATTGATTAAAAATCAATTTAGAAAATTTTGAGAATCTTTTAAAAAAAATTTGAAAATCAATTTGAGGATTGAGAATCAATTTGATCGAGTTGAGAATATATATATTTTTTTTTCAATTGAAAACTTTTTATTTCAAATCAAAAAATTATTTGGAAAGGATTATCCATAAATAAAGTCTCAGCATTGTTATATATCCCAAACCCCACTGATTTCATCATTCAAAAGTCTAAATCACAATCCAATTCCAATATAGCATAATTTCCACTTGAAATTATCTTTTAACATTAAGGCATTGACTCATCAATTACAATCTGAAACAAACAGTGTTCATTGTAACACCCCGATTTGGCAACTTGAAAACTTAAACTGAAAGTAGTGAAAATTAGAGCCATTTTTTTTTTTTTTACAAACGTTATGTACACGTGAGAACACTTAATTTTTCAAAACATAGTTACATCTAAAACCCGTGTCCCCACATTACATAAACTCTTCAAGTTCCAAACCGAGATGTCACAGGACACCGCACTTTGAAACTTGTTTTTCAAAACATCTTTTAAAACGAGGCCCGTTTACTTGTTTCAACATCAATACCAAATAAAACAATTGCCGGGGTACAGCATGGTAGAGCTAGGTAACTAAGAACTTACAGTGGTGTACCCTCCGCCAGGGGAAAGCCTAGCTTCTAGTCGTGCTTCCTAATGCGTGTCGTCTAACTCCAGACTTTGGCCCATGAAGCCCATCCATCACGCTTCCGCTGCGCTACCTACCAGTTGCAATATCCGCAAGTGCCGATACGACAACATGGTAGGAGAGAGTCAGTGTTCCGAACACTAACGGGTTGACCATACGGTCTCAAGGTGGGTTCAAAACAAAGATAAATGGACAATAAAATAAAACAGCACATCATGTAAAACACATAGCACATACGAATCACATAAAACAATGCATGTCAAATTGTTGGTAACACACTCATAACCCAATAACTCATCCACATTCTTAACAATCACATTCTCAGATTCTTTCCTTGCGAACTTTCACAACTTTTCTCAAACCTTCTCTTATCATTACTTCAACACTTATCGTTAATTCCCAGAATTCTTTCTCATATACTCATTTCGTAATCTTATTTCGATGCTTAATAAATTGATGTACTTTTATTGGAAACATTTTTGTGCTTTTAAGTTTTATTATTCCGAATAGCATCAATGATGAGGGGGACACATCGTTGAGCTCACACACGTCTACATCTCCTCGGTCAACCACCCAACCTAGTCGGAAGCAAACAGGAGTACACGACCTTTACCACGCGGGCACGACAGCTGTCACACAAACAAATGGTCCCAGACCAGGAGGCCCTGCCTCAAATCATAATCACAATTCACATAATAACAATGCACGCTCTCAGCGGCAATCACAAATGCCCCGTTCCAGTCCCTCTCACTGTTCTCAAATTGCCATAGGGGGCGACAGTACTAATTCTAGTTGATCGCGCAGAACTTACCACGACATAGGACCGATCTGCCCGTACCACATATGGAATTCATTCCGCCTAGAATAGCACTCAAGGCTTCTTGACGTATCACCGTCTTTACCCTCCCCTATTGCAATCACAACCCGAATATCCGCAGATACGCTGGGGTATCTTCCTCTCCACTACTTCGATACGACACTCATACCTCACCGTGTATATAAATGTCTTTTAAGGTTTTAACGTTTTAATTAGCGGCTTCATCCTAAGGATTGGCTCATCCTTGGTGCATCCCTTCAACGAAGCCCGATCACTAAACGCAATCTATTCCCCCTAAAAACTCAAGGGCCTTCGGCCTCAAATCACATTCTCATCTCATTTCACACTTTTTCTCATCTCATCAACTTTCTCATATCATCATTCTCATAAGCTCACGCTCAGCATTATTCCCATCAACATCATCAGTATCTCTTCCTCGTCTTTCTCAAAACATCTTTTCACAAAACTTTTTACTTCACAAAACGTTTTCAGAGAAATTCTTTCACAAAACTTTTTCGAAAATAATGTTACCAAAAACTTTCACAAAAATATCATTTTCACAAAAGCTTTTCAAAAATCTCTTTTTCCAAAAATTCCTTTCAAAAATCACATTTTTGGGTGAGTGTTAATGGAGGAGCAAGCTCAACTCAACACTAAGCTTCTTCCCAAAAACGTGTACGAGGAATCACATCTCTTTCTCAACCACCTCTCACTTTCATGATCACTTACTCTTTTCCATCTCAACTCTTCTCAACTCAAATACTGATTTCCTTTCTTTCATTCTTTATCTCTTTTGCATTCCATTCACAACACACATTACTTCTTTCTCAATCATTCTTATACTTTCTCTTTAATCCTTACTCATCACTCATTTCTTTCTCAATCATTTCTTACCTCTCTCATTCACGTCTCTCTTTTTTTTTTCTTCATTATGTTCGCTTTAGAGTTTTCTCTTACTCAACACCTCAAACATTCTTATTCACGTTCTTTTCTATTTTTCAATCTTTTCTCATCACCGTTGCAGTTTCAGTCTTATTGTTCGCTTTCCAAACATCACACACACAACTTCAAACAGAATAAAATAGGCTCAACACAGTAAACATGCAGCATGCAAATAAAACAAATAAACATTTAGCACACATTGGCCTAATTCGCAGTACATTCGCAATCCCTCTATTTGGATTGCGAGCAACCGCGTTAGGGGACCACAGCACTCTCACTCACCTAGATGCCCAAGCATCCAAAAGCTTTCCAAGACTTCCCAGTAGTTATCCTTTTCACGCTTCCTTTGCGTCCGACACCCGAACTAGAACATTTTTCCCGTGCGTTAGAACGTTTTCGATAAATTCTTAATCTCGTTTTAAAAACTCTTTGAAATAATTTCTTTTCTTAAGAACTCATTACCCAGGTCCAAAGACTCCAAAACCAAATCAGGTTTTTAAATAAAATATTTTCAAGAAAACTTTGAAACAGTTAAAATAATCTTTTACAAAAACACTCTTGTTTATAAGAAAATCATTTTCCTGAACCAGTAAGTAAAATCCAAAACTCTGAGAAATAAACCAAGTCAAAATCAAACACTGATCAAAGGTTATTATTTATAAATTCCAAATTAATTTAAGTTATTTAAATCATACTTTTTAAATAAAACTATTTCTTTGAATCTCAAACATATACTTTTCACACACAAGATTCACAAACAGGATTCCAAAACAAATTCTATTCATTGCATTCAGTTAGCACACAACAACACAATTTCAAAACAATGAAAGCATTCACAAACAGTACATACAGGTTCCAAACATTCATAAGCACACACTATACAACTCATATCTTTAATCATTCAAAACAATTAATTAAATCATAGCCTTAATAATTTAATAATTTAAACTTAATCTCCTAATTAATTTGACAAAACCGAATTACTTCAGTTAATCAATTTCTAATTACAATTATTTTAAGACCAAAAATTATTAAATTAACATTACAAAATTCCTTTTCACCTAATCAAATCAACCAAAAGAATTAAAAGAACACACAACACTTTCACAAAGCACACAGTATCATTCACCTAGAAATATAGCTATCATTCACAAGTTACAGCATGAAAAAATCACTCAATTATATGAACACATATTGACCGAAGAAGACACATACAATTTTTCAAAGATTTAATGCACAAGTAAAATCATGAAATTATTTCCTTCATTTTAGACCAAAAACCGAGAGCTTACAGCAAGAAATTAACAAATTTTAATTTCATTTTCAAAACAAAACAACACATAATTTAAATCACAAATTATCACACATATTTCTTTCTAAATTCATTTACTTCATGCATGTACTTTAAAGTCCTTAAATTCAATTATTCTTATCATGTATGCAATTTATAGGAGGGACAAGTCTAGCTACCTATTTTCCCTAGTCTTGACCGAAACATCATCATTAAAGAAGGACATGGTTTTCACTTATTTTCAACATGCAAAGATCAAGTCAAACCATGTAGACAAATTTTTCAAAGCAATACACTTCACCCCACAAACATACATTCATCAACATAATAAACTCAAGTTCATCATTTACTGGACATGGCCGAATGGTCCTCTAAGAAAAACAAAATGCACATAATCAAACACTTAATTAAATCATGCATCAAATCTTACTCCTTTAATTATTTTCTCTAAAACCGAATTAATCATAGGGCAAAAACATGGTCTTTTATTTTTGAAAATAACATGCATGTATTTTAAATTATTAGATCTAGTCCTAGAACATACATGCATCAACTTTTATTAAGTAAAAAGCATGGATCTTAAATTAACTAGACAAGGCCGAATGGCCTAAAAATAAAACATGCACAAATCAAACCATAGATCAAACATGTTTATACTCAAAAATCATTTTTAAAACTTGGATTCTTAAATTTTTTTCTTAGAACCGAATCATATATAAAAAGAAAAGCATGATCTCCCATTTTAAAATTTAACATGCAAGCCAAGGATCTTTAAATTTCATTCATCAAACAAAGTAATCACATACATATACTTAAAACAATTAAAAATCATCATCAAACCAACATGCAAGGCTAGAAACTAATTTTTTTTTTCAATTTAGAGTTTAGATCATATTTTTATTTAGCAAATAATCATAGAAAAACGTATAGATCTCGGTTTAACAAAAGATTCATCATGTAAAGCCAAAAAATTTACTTTAGTATTTATTAAATTTAGATCATAGATTTATTCAACAAATAATTATGAAAACACCTCATAGATCAAGATCTAGCAAGGAGGATCTAACATGCAAGAACCGAAAATTTTCACTTCATTAAGAAAAAGTTTAGATCATGAATTTTCTTGACAAATAATCACATACACATATATAATCCATGGTTTAGAGCAAGAAAATTAGACATGCAAAGAGGTTCATTTTTAATTTTCACAAAAATCCTAGTTTTCTTTTAGATCTTTACAATTTAGTTTAGAAAAATTTTAGATCCACCAAAAGTAAACTCAACCGAACATAAAACATAAAGCTTAACATATTACAAGTAATTTTAAGTCCTTAAAGTCCTTGATCTAGCAAGATCAACTCATAATATCAACATGCAAGAAGAAATGAGAAGTAGATCTATAAACTAGAAAAGAAAACTTAAACTATTACAAATCTTCTTCAAGCTCCTTGAATCCTACCATGAAAAGAATTGATCTTCTAGCTTCTAAGGTTCTTGATCTACAAGGAAAATGGCTTGGGTAGGTTTGGATCTCCTTCTTCTTCTCCTTCTAATTCCATGGCCCTCCTCTCTATCTCCCTCTATTTCTTTTTCTTTTCTTTTCTCTAAGAGTTTGATAATTCTCTTAGAGTTGTGTTTAGGTTTGTGTTGGTACGGTGGGAGTGAGAAATGAATGGGTGAAGAGAAGTGGAAATAAGGAAGTGAACTAAGACTCTAAGTGTTTATAGAAAATTCACTCTTCCTCCTATACCCTTGTGTGGGTGGTTCGGTCATGAGCAAGGAAAAAGGGTACTTTTGGGCTTCTAAATATTTGCATGGGTGATGGTCATAGAAGTCAAGGGGACAAGGTCACATAGGCTAGGCTTTTTAGGGGACATTCTAGGTTGAAAACTAGTTAGGGTTTTGGTTCCATGACTAACTTAGTTTGGCTCCTAGTTTGGTTTAGTTACTAGTTGCTTAATCCATAAGTTTCCAAAGTTCATGCTCTTAACACACACACACGTAGCACCTTCCTATACACACATGTCTTCTTATTTTTATTTCCTCAAAAATCCTAAACTCATACATACATGCTCATATATATATACACATACACACAATATACATTCCTACACACATATGTATACCCACCGAAGCATACCCATATATAATTTTACATTTTATTTTTCTTAATCTTATTTACTTAAATTAACCAATTCACAAACAAAAAAATTAATTAAAAATCACACTCATCCAATTAATTTTCACACAGTACATATACATCAAACCAAGCACTTTTCACATAAAAATTTCAAGCGAAATCAATACATCTATTTTCTTTAAAGCAAATTCTCAAAAATTCGTATTTTATAATTCTGAAAATTAATTTTCGTAAATCCATCCAGAAAAATCGGAAAGTTATATTTTTAAAATCTACGTTTCGTCACGATCGTTTTGATATAAAGTTTGTAAAAATCCGAGCTACGGTTAAAAAGTTACAAATTTTTCAAATGAACAGACCCCAAAAACATGATTTCAAACAAAACCACTTCTTAGGAAAAATTCACAATTCATTTCTTAAAAATCAACTCAACAAAATCATTCACTTCTCTTTCATAAAAACATTTTGCTTATGAAAATCCATGAAAACTACACTTTATTTCTTATTCATGTAAAATACTTTTCCGAGAATCTCTTATAAAACTTAACTTCAAGGTTTGTTTTAATTAAATTCGTTCTCGCACGTACGGGAAAAATGCGGGGTGTTACATTCTCCCCAACTTGAAGATTTCTCGTCCTCGAGAAATACCGTGTAGAGTCTGTCAGATTCGTGGACGCGTAGCTTTCTAAAGAAATTCGCTTCTCCTCTAACTGCAACCATCGCCGTATCTTCGTACACGTACTGTTTATTTATCGTGCTTAAGAGCGAATCAAACGGATTACTTTCAAAAGTAGTCTCTCAGGGTAACAGCGAACATGGCGAGGTAGAAACAATACGGTTTCATTAACAAAGGAATGGGGGTTCAAGGCACAAAACAGTGTTCAAAAATAACAAGGTTATGGACATTTAGGTCAAGACACCTTCACGCCTCAGGGTTGAGTTCGTATCATCACTTCAAGTCTAGACAAATTATTCCTCAAAACTCACATTTTCCATTACTCCCCAACTTAGATGACTCATATTCCTCTTATCCATACTTACTAATCCTCATTCTCCTTAGCCTTTGCAACCCTTTACTGACAACGCCTCACGACTAACTCTCCATTCTAGAACCATCCACTTGACCGGAATAGGGTATTAGGGTTCAATAATCAAACGAGGAAACTTCGGGTTCATGAACAATCAGGGCTTTGTCAAAATGATGGTCTAGGATTTTCAGAAAAAGCTTTTTCAAACATCATGCCAAAGCAATTTGGCACGTATAAGGTTTTCACAAGAAAAGTTTTAATCAAAGAAGTGCTCTGATCACAGGACAAGATCACACAGCAAGAGTGTAAGGATCACATTAAAGAAAAGTTCGATGAAAGAAGATTCGGATTATGCAATCAACATCGCATGACGTACTAATCGTTGCTCCTCGTCTTCACGGTAGACGAAAACTGACATGCCCCATGAAAACATTCGCTCACTCTTAACGTTCCTATTCTCATCTATCGTCAATCTAGTACTAACGTTCACTCAGAGACACATAGCAGAGTATGTAAGTCCACACGTAAAGTTACTTAGTTTAACCTCTGCTCTGATACCATTTCTGTAACACCCCGATTTGGCAACTTGAAAACTTAAACTGAAAGTAGTGAAAATTAGGGCCAATTTTTTTTTTTTTACAAACGTTATGTACACGTGAGAACACTTAATTTTTCAAAACATAGTTACATCTAAAACCCGTGTCCCCACATTACATAAACTCTTCAAGTTCCAAACCGAGATGTCACAGGACACCGCACTTTGAAACTTGTTTTTCAAAACATCTTTTAAAACGATGCCCGTTTACTTGTTTCAACATCAATACCAAATAAAACAATTGCCGGGGTACAACATGGTAGAGCTAGGTAACTAAGAACTTACAGTGGTGTACCCTCCGCCAGGGGAAAGCCTAGCTTCTAGTCGTGCTTCCTAATGCGTGTCGTCTAACTCCAGACTTTGGCCCATGAAGCCCATCCATCACACTTCCGCTGCGCTACCTACCAGTTGCAATATCCGCAAGTGCCGATACGACAACATGGTAGGAGAGAGTCAGTGTTCCGAACACTAACGGGTTGACCATACGGTCTCAAGGTGGGTTCAAAACAAAGATAAATGGACAATAAAATAAAACAGCACATCATGTAAAACACATAGCACATACGAATCACATAAAACAATGCATGTCAAATTATTGGTAACACACTCATAACCCAATAACTCATCCACATTCTTAACAATCACATTCTCAGATTCTTTCCTTGCGAACTTTCACAACTTTTCTCAAACCTTCTCTTATCATTACTTCAACACTTATCGTTAATTCCCAGAATTCTTTCTCATATACTCATTTCGTAATCTTATTTCGATGCTTAATAAATTGATGTACTTTTATTGGAAACATTTTTGTGCTTTTAAGTTTTATTATTCCGAATAGCATCAATGATGAGGGGGACACATCGTTGAGCTCACACACGTCTACATCTCCTCGGTCAACCACCCAACCTAGTCGGAAGCAAACAGGAGTACAAGACCTTTACCACGCGGGCACGACAGCTGTCACACAAACAAATGGTCCCAGACCAGGAGGCCCTGCCTCAAATCATAATCACAATTCACATAATAACAATGCACGCTCTCAGCGGCAATCACAAATGCCCCGTTCCAGTCCCTCTCACTGTTCTCAAATTGCTATAGGGGGCGACAGTACTAATTCTAGTTGATCGCGCAGAACTTACCACAGCATAGGACCGATCTTCCCGTACCACATATGGAATTCATTCCGCCTAGAATAGCACTCAAGGCTTCTTGACGTATCACCGTCTTTACCCTCCCCTATTGCAATCACAACCCGAATATCCGCAGATACGCCAGGGTATCTTCCTCTCCACTACTTCGATACGACACTCATACCTCACCGCGTATACAAATGTCTTTTAAGGTTTTAACGTTTTAATTAGCGGCTTCATCCTAACGATCGGCTCATCCTTGGTGCATCCCTTCAACGAAGCCCGATCACTAAACGCAATCTATTCCCCCTAAAAAGTCAAGGGCCTTCGGCCTCAAATCACATTCTCATCTCATTTCACACTCTTTCTCATCTCATCAACTTTCTCATATCATCATTCTCATAAGCTCACGCTCAGCATTATTCCCATCAACATCATCAGTATCTCTTCCTCGTCTTTCTCAAAACATCTTTTCACAAAACTTTTTAATTCACAAAACGTTTTCAGAGAAATTCTTTCACAAAACTTTTTCGAAAATAATGTTACCAAAAACTTTCACAAAAATATCATTTTCACAAAAGCTTTTCAAAAATCTCTTTTTCCAAAAATTCCTTTCAAAAATCACATTTTTGGGTGAGTGTTAATGGAGGAGCAAGCTCAACTCAACACTAAGCTTCTTCCCAAAAACGTGTACGAGGAATCACATCTCTTTCTCAACCACCTCTCACTTTCATGATCACTTACTCTTTTCCATCTCAACTCTTCTCAACTCAAATACTGATTTCCTTTCTTTCATTCTTTATCTCTTTTGCATTCCATTCACAACACACATTACTTCTTTCTCAATCATTCTTATACTTTCTCTTTAATCCTTACTCATCACTCATTTCTTTCTCAATCATTTCTTACCTCTCTCATTCACGTCTCTCTTTTTTTTTCTTCATTATGTTCGCTTTAGAGTTTTCTCTTACTCAACACCTCAAACATTCTTATTCACGTTCTTTTCTATTTTTCAATCTTTTCTCATCACCGTTGCAGTTTCAGTCTTATTGTTCGCTTTCCAAACATCACACACACAACTTCAAACAGAATAAAATAGGCTCAACACAGTAAACATGCAGCATGCAAATAAAACAAATAAACATTTAGCACACATTGGCCTAATTCGCAGTACATTCGCAATCCCTCTATTTGGATTGCGAGCAACCGCGTTAGGGGACCACAGCACTCTCACTCACCTTGATGCCCAAGCATCCAAAAGCTTTCCAAGACTTCCCAGTAGTTATCCTTTTCACGCTTCCTTTGCGTCCGACACCCGAACTAGAACATTTTTCCCGTGCGTTAGAACATTTTCGATAAATTCTTAATCTCGTTTTAAAAACTCTTTGAAATAATTTCTTTTCTTAAGAACTCATTACCCAGGTCCAAAGACACCAAAACCAAATCAGGTTTTTAAATAAAATATTTTCAAGAAAACTTTGAAACAGTTAAAATAATCTTTTACAAAAACACTCTTGTTTATAAGAAAATCATTTTCCTGAACCAGTAAGTAAAATCCAAAACTCTGAGAAATAAACCAAGTCAAAATCAAACACTGATCAAAGGTTATTATTTATAAATTCCAAATTAATTTAAGTTATTTAAATCATACTTTTTAAATAAAACTATTTCTTTGAATCTCAAACATATACTTTTCACACACAAGATTCACAAACAGGATTCCAAAACAAATTCTATTCATTGCATTCGGTTAGCACACAGCAACACAATTTCAAAACAATGAAAGCATTCACAAACAGTACATACAGGTTCCAAACATTCATAAGCACACACTATACAACTCATATCTTTAATCATTCAAAACAATTAATTAAATCATAGCCTTAACAATTTAATAATTTAAACTTAATCTCCTAATTAATTTGACAAAACCGAATTACTTCAGTTTATCAATTTCTAATTACAATTATTTTAAGACCAAAAATTATTAAATTAACATTACAAAATTCCTTTTCACCTAATCAAATCAACCAAATGAATTAAAAGAACACACAACACTTTCACAAAGCACACAGTATCATTCACCTAGAAATATAGCTATCATTCACAAGTTACAGCATGAAAAAATCACTCAATTATATGAACACATATTGACCGAAGAAGACACATACAATTTTTCAAAGATTTAATGCACAAGTAAAATCATGAAATTATTTCCTTCATTTTAGACCAAAAACCGAGAGCTTACAGCAAGAAATTAACAAATTTTAATTTCATTTTCAAAACAAAACAACACATAATTTAAATCACAAATTATCACACATATTTCTTTCTAAATTCATTTACTTCATGCATGTACTTTAAAGTCCTTAAATTCAATTATTCTTATCATGTATGCAATTTATAGGAGGGACAAGTCTAGCTACCTATTTTCCCTAGTCTTGACCGAAACATCATCATTAAAGAAGGACATGGTTTTCACTTATTTTCAACATGCAAAGATCAAGTCAAACCATGTAGACAAATTTTTCAAAGCAATACACTTCACCCCACAAACATACATTCATCAACATAATAAACTCAAGTTCATCATTTACTGGACATGGCCGAATGGTCCTCTAAGAAAAACAAAATGCACATAATCAAACACTTAATTAAATCATGCATCAAATCTTACTCCTTTAATTATTTTCTCTAAAACCGAATTAATCATAGGGCAAAAACATGGTCTTTTCTTTTTGAAAATAACATGCATGTATTTTAAATTATTAGATCTAGTCCTAGAACATACATGCATTAACTTTTATTAAGTAAAAAGCATGGATCTTAAATTAATTAGACAAGGCCGAATGGCCTAAAAATAAAACATGCACAAATCAAACCATAGATCAAACATGTTTATACTCAAAAATCATTTTTAAAACTTGGATTCTTAAATTTTTCCTTAGAACCGAATCATATATAAAAAGAAAAGCATGATCTCCCTTTTTAAAATTTAACATGCAAGCCAAGGATCTTTAAATTTCATTCATCAAACAAAGTAATCACATACATATACTTAAAACAATTAAAAATCATCATCAAACCAACATGCAAGGCTAGAAACTTAAATTTTTTTTTTCAATTTAGAGTTTAGATCATATTTTTATTTAGCAAATAATCATAGAAAAACGTATAGATCTCGGTTTAACAAAAGATTCATCATGTAAAGCCAAAAATTTTACTTTAGTATTTATTAAATTTAGATCATAGATTTATTCAACAAATAATTATGAAAACACCTCATAGATCAAGATCTAGCAAGGAGGATCTAACATGCAAGAACCGAAAATTTTCACTTCATTAAGAAAAAGTTTAGATTATGAATTTTCTTGACAAATAATCACATACACATATATAATCCATGGTTTAGAGCAAGAAAATTAGACATGCAAAGAGGTTCATTTTTAATTTTCACAAAAATCCTAGTTTTCTTTTAGATCTTTACAATTTAGTTTAGAAAAATTTTAGATCCACCAAAAGTAAACTCAACCGAACATAAAACATAAAGCTTAACATATTACAAGTAATTTTAAGTCCTTAAAGTCCTTGATTTAGCAAGATCAACTCATAATATCAACATGCAAGAAGAAATGAGAAGTAGATCTATAAACTAGAAAAGAAAACTTAAACTATTACAAATCTTCTTCAAGCTCCTTGAATCCTACCATGAAAAGAATTGATCTTCTAGCTTCTAAGGTTCTTGATCTACAAGGAAAATGGCTTGGGTAGGTTTGGATCTCCTTCTTCTTCTCCTTCTAATTCCACGGCCCTCCTCTCTATCTCCCTCTATTTCTTTTTCTTTTCTTTTCTCTAAGAGTTTGATAATTCTCTTAGAGTTGTGTTTAGGTTTGTGTTGGTACGGTGGGAGTGAGAAATGAATGGGTGAAGAGAAGTGGAAATAAGGAAGTGAACTAAGACTCTAAGTGTTTATAGAAAATTCACTCTCCCTCCTATACCCTTGTGTGGGTGGTTCGGTCATGAGCAAGGAAAAAGGGTACTTTTGGGCTTCTAAATATTTGCATGGGTGATGGTCATAGAAGTCAAGGCGACAAGGTCACATAGGCTAGGCTTTTTAGGGGCCATTCTAGGTTGAAAACTAGTTAGGGTTTTGGTTCCATGACTAACTTAGTTTGGCTCCTAGTTTGGTTTAGTTACTAGTTGCTTAATCCATAAGTTTCCAAAGTTCATGCTCTTAACACACACACACGTAGCACCTTCCTACACACACATGTCTTCTTATTTTTATTTCCTCAAAAATCCTAAACTCATACATACATGCTCATATATATATACACACATACACACAATATACATTCCTACACACATATGTATACCCACCGAAGCATACCCATATATAATTTTACATTTTATTTTTCCTAATCTTATTTACTTAAATTCATCAATTCACAAACAAAACAATTAATTAAAAATCACACTCATCCAATTAATTTTCACACAGTACATATACATCAAACCAAGCACTTTTCACATAAAAATTTCAAGCCAAATCAATACATCTATTTTCTTTAAAGCAAATTCTCAAAAATTCGTATTTTATAATTCTGAAAATAAAGTTTCGTAAATCCACCAGAAAAATCTGAAAGTTATATTTTTAAAATCTACGTTTCGTCACGATCGTTTTGATATAAAGTTTGTAAAAATCCGAGCTACGGTTAAAAAGTTACAAATTTTTCAAATGAACATACCCCAAAAACTTGATTTCAAAGAAAACCACTTCTTAGGAAAAATTCACAATTCATTTCTTAAAAATCAACTCAACAAAATCATTCACTTCTCTTTCATAAAAACATTTTTCTTATGAAAATCCATGAAAACCACACTTTATTTCTTATACATGTAAAATACTTTTCCGAGAATCTCTTATAAAACTTAACTTCAAGGTTTGTTTTAATTAAATTCGTTCTCGCACGTACGGGAAAAATGCGGGGTGTTACATTCATAGACCTGATTTCAGATTGATTTCAAATGAAATTAGAGTATAGACTTGAGTGCAAATGGTAAGAACACCGGGCCAATTTCAGAAAATCATTTCCTTTGAAAACTAACAGTATCTAACCGGTTACAGATTCAGAATAACCAGTTAGATTATGCAGAATGTACACTGCAGAAAGGGGTTTTGCATACCATTTTCAACCATGCTCAAATCTAACCAATTTCAGTCATAAATAGAGTTCACATACCTTAAAATAAACATGTTTAACCACAAAACATATTCATTTTGCCAGCATTCAATTTAGAGCATCAAATTGCATATAAATCAACATAAACACAACTTGATATCACAAAACTCATAATAAACATTTAGATTCTGTTTCAACCATCAAAATCACTTGCATGCATAATACCAAATTTTCTCAAAACAGAATTGAGCTGCAGATTGGCCTCCAAGCCTTTTAACATATTCATATAATGCCCTTTTGAGTCTTTGTTGACTCAAATCCTAAATCACATAATTTTAGTCTTAATCTAGTATAAGGTAAACTTCTCCCATACCTTAGGATAGGGTTTGATGAGTAATAACACTGAGATTGAAGAAAAATCCACAAACTCCACAGAAATCCTTAGTTCTGCTCTTAACCACGATTTTCAGCAACAGGGTCCAAACACCAGGGGTTTTGACATAGAGATTGACCAAACAAATTAGGGAAAATAATTAGGACTTGCTCTAGGTAACATGCACTAAAGAATCGAAGTGATTTGAAGCTTAAAGGTTACCTGTACTTACCAAAATCAAAGCTTAAACCTAGCTTCTAGAAACAATAACAACACTGCACCAGTTTTTCAAGCTTCAACTTCAAGGATTGATTTCCCAACCAACACTCACCAAAAACACTGATTTTGATCTAAATCCCAGCTTTTATAGTGAAATTGGCTTCTCATGCAGGGCGACACGCGTTTCCCACTATGAATCGAGTGGGATTCGTGGCAATTAAGGGATAATTGCAGTGATTACTCATCAAAATCCACTAACCCAGTTTCTGGGTTCATCGACTAACCGGTTACAGGGCACATCTAACCGGTTACATTAGTGTAAAATTTAAAAATTAATACTTTTAAAACATTTCCCTCCAAGAACCTTTCTAATATTACATTTAGGTCCTCACCTAAGGACTAAAATGCAATATCTATATTTTTGTGTATACATATCATATAAAAATACCTTCACCTATTTCTTATATTTCCAAGGCTAATTAAATACAAAACATAAACTGGGAAAATTTATATTAATTAATAATAAAACTTTATTTATTACTAATTTCCTTATTATCCGGGAGACGAAAATTAGGGGTGTTACACTACTCCCCCACTTGAAAGGAATTTCGTCCCCGAAATTCTAACTTACATAAACAACTCAGGGTATTCCTGACGCATCTTATCCTCTAATTCCCATGTAGCTTCAGACACGTCGGCATTTTCCCATATGACCTTGACTAAAGGTATCTCTTTTCCCCGAAGCTGTTTAACTTCACGATCTTGTATCCGGACTGGTCTAGCTTCAAAGGTAAGGTTTTCCTTCAAAGTTAGATCATCAGGTTGAATTTTCAAAACAACTGATGGGTCATGCACATATTTCTTTAACTAGGAATCATGAAAGACATTGTGCAAGTTTGACAGAGAGGGTGGTAAAGCTATTTGATAGGCAATAGGACCAACTCTCTTGAGGATTTGGTATGGACCTATAAACTTAGGTGAAAGATTTCGGGTTCTCAAGGCTCTACTGATTCCTTTCATTAGAACTATCCGAAGAAACACATGGTCGCCTTCCGAAAACTCTACTGGTTTTCTCCTCTTATCAGCATAACTCTTCTGCCGACTCTGAGCTGCTTTCATCTTTGCCTGAACCATCTTAATCTTCTCAGTTGTCTACTGCACAATTTCTGGTCCAACAACTAAGTTCTCCCCCACTTGAAACCAGCATAGCGGGGTTTGGCATTTCCTTCCATACAAAGCTTCAAACGGTGCCATTCCGATGCTTGCATGATAACTGTTGTTGTATGTGAATTCTGCAAGAGATAACACTTGATTCCAATATCCCTGCTCTTCAAGTGCACAAGCCCTCAATATATCTTCCAAAGACTGAATAGTTCTCTCCGTTTGACCATCCGTCTGTGGATGATACGCAGAACTCAACTTTAAACTTGTTCCCATAGCGTTATGCAAACCCTTCCAAAACTGTGAAGCAAACCTGGGATCCCGATCCGACACAATACTTGAAGGCACTCTGTGTAAACGAACTACCTCCTTAATGTAGATCTGGGTAAGCTTATTCAAAGGATAGGGCATATTTATCGGAATAAAATGCGCCGACTTAGTCAGTCGATCCACAATCACCCAGATTGCATCATGATTTGCTGTTGTCTTTGCCAAATCAGATACAAAATCCATTGAGATACTATCCCACTTCCATTGAGGGATGTCTAAGGGTTGCAACTGTCCTCCCGGTTTCTGATGCTCTACCTTAGCTTTCTAACAAATTAAACATGAAGCCACATACTCCGCGACATCCTTTTTCAAACCAGACCACCAAAACATTTTCTTCAAATCCTGATACATTTTGGTTGATCCAGGATGCATACTCATCCGACTCTTATGTGCTTCATCAAGAATCAATCTCCTAACCTCCTGATCTTTTGGTATGCAAATCCTTGTTCTGAAACGAAGGATTCCATCCAACCCAATCTTGAAATAAGGTTCCTTCCCCTCCGAACCTAATCTCATCTTTTCAATCAACTCCTCATCTACTTGTTGCAACTCCCAAATTCTTTCCAAGAATTCATTTGTGATATGCAGCATTCCTAACTTGATGCTTGATGGTTCCACTTGCATCAACAAGCTCAAGTCTATGAACTCCTCGATCAAAGCTGCTTCCTTCACCATCATTGCACTTATGTGGATTGCTTTTCGACTCAAAACATCCGCAACTACATTCGCCTTACCCATATGGTAATGGAGTTTAAAGTCATAATCCTTCAAAAACTCCATCCACCTCCTTTGCCTCATATTCAACTCTTTTTGGTCGAACAGATATTTCAAACTCTTATGGTCACTAAATACTTGGAAAGTAGTGCCATAGAGATGATGTCTCCATATCTTTAAGGAAAACACGATCGCAGCTAACTCCAAATCATGTGTTGGGTAATTCACTTCATGATTCTTCAACTGTCGTGATGAATAAGCCACTATTCTTCCTTCTTGCATCAACACACACCCAAGTCCTTGCTTAGATGCATCACAGTACACTTCAAAACTCTTATGAGGGTCAGGTAAGATTAACACAGGAGATGATGTTAACCTTTCCTTTAACTCTCAGAAACTACTTTCACACTTGTCATCCCACACAAACGGTTGATCTTTCCGAGTCAACTTAGTCAAAGGCAATGCAATCTTGGAAAATCCTTCTATAAACCTACGATAGTATCTAGCCAGCCCTAAGAAACTTCTCACCTCAGTCACAGTCTTAGGCTGTTCCTATTTCAACACTGAACTCACCTTTGCTGGATCCACCGCAATTCCTTCCTTAGAGGTTACATGCCCAAGAAACTTTACTTCATTCAACCAAAACTCCCATTTCGCAAGTTTGGCATACAACTGCTTCTCCTTCAAGACCTTCAACACAATCCTGAGATGTTCTTTATGCTCCTCCGGACTCTTAGAATAGACCAAAATATCATCTATAAACACCAATACAAACAAATCCAGGTATGGTCTAAAGATCCGGTTCATATAATCCATGAAAATAGCAGGTGCATTAGTCAATCCGAACGGCATCACAACATACTCATAATGGCCGTATCGAGATCAAAATGCAGTCTTGGGTATATCTTGTAACATCCCCAGTTTTATAAAGGCATTAGGAATATTAGTTAGTAAAATTTCATAAGTGTTAGAGCATCCTTAAGTGTCGAATTCGGTTAGAAGTGTTAATTAGTGTTGGTATTAGGGTGTGTTTAGGATTTTAATTTAGCTAAGTGCATGATAGAATGAGTTAAGAATGAGTTAGAATGTGTTTAAGATGTAGGATTTAGTAAGGGTATTTTATGAGGAAGAATTAGCTTAGAATGAGTTTTAGAAGAGTTATCGGAAAACCTAAAGAACATAGAACCTTAGAAAATTAGGAATAAAATATCCATAGCTCTAAACCTAAATTCCACCGTTGGATGTTAAGAGGATTGTCTTAGGAGGCTTGTCTCAAAATTTGAGCAAGATCTGACGGTTAACGAAGAAGTTATGGCCATTCGAAGTAGAAGGGATTAAGTGGGCTGAATAGGTTAATCGATTAACACCTGAGTTAATCGATTAAGGCCTGAATGATGCACACGACTTAATCAATTAAGATGGAGGTTAATCGATTAAGGCCTGAATGTTGATTTTGGCCAAATTACACAGGTTAATCGATTAACCACTCAGTTAATCGATTAACCACTGCTGTTTCAGCCATAAAACACGATTTTTAAGTGTTGAACTCATTTTTCCTCTTCCTCTTTGCTCGAGTTCTCTTCTCCCTCTTCTCTAATCTTCTTAAAATCATCAAAGTAACACCAAATCCCATGGAATCAAATTCATATAATCACTCCCTATCCATCCTCTATCATATTCCCTCTCTCAATCTCACTTAAATTCCTCTCTCTCAAAAACCCCCAAATCAAAACCCCAAAACCCTAACTTTCATAATCCATCAAATTGAGCCTCCCAATCATTCAATTTGTCTTAGGAGATGCTAAAGGGGCAAGGGATAGGAGTCATGGAGCATGGATTGGAGCTTGGTGTGGAGCTCCAACAAAACCCCCAATTCTCTTTCTCTCTCCTCAAGGTAAGGGGGGTAAATTAGGTCTAGCTTAGGGGAAGGGTTTGAAATTAGTAATTGGGACATGATTAGGTATATTTAAATGTTTGGTTGAAATTAGAATTAGGATAAAATAGTTTAGTGTGAAAAACCCTAGGTGATTGTGATTCTGTTTAAGTGTTTCTATGTTTAATTGTGCTAAATGTTATGTTGGCTATACTATTATTGTTTTCCCTGTAATTTTGATGTGATTGTTATTATAGGATTGAAAGTAATAATAGTTATGCATACCTTAGGGTCTAGTACTATTCAATTGAGTTTGAACCAAATTAATGCGATTTCAAAAAGGAGAACAAAAAGGGGTTTCAATCTCAATTGAATAACACTTGCATTAGTGTCATTCATGGTGTAAAGGTGGACGTTAGGAGGATTATTATGAGGGACTTTGATCTTGCACAGTACATGGGTTTGATTCCCATGTTGTGGATTGGTCCAGGAAAATCATAATAATTCCATTTACTTTGGTTTCTTTGGGCCAGTCGAGGGTGATTTCTGCTAAAGCCAATTCGGGAAAATCAATCCGAATTACATGAGGGACCTTCCTAAGTGTAGGTGAAGTGTTGTGCAAGCGGGTGAGCGAGGGACCTTCCTTAGTGGAGGTGAAGCACCCAACTATAGGTTGAGAAATACTTACTCCTGGTCGGTTTTTCCCCAGAGTGGAGGGAGGGTTGTGAGGTGGTTGTGTTGTTATTGGAAAAGGGAAAAGTGTTATAGGTACATTGTGTGAGGAACCCTCCTTCGGGGAGAATGTGAAGCACAATGTACCCAATTGTTAAAAAGTGTTAAAAGTGTTAAAGTTAAAGTTAAAGTGTAAAAGTGTTAAAGTGAAAGTGTGAAAGGGAATTGCATAATTGAGTTAGATCATCGAATCCGATTAAATTGTCAAAGTTATCGAAATGAAATGAATTGTAAAACATCGGATTCAATGATCCAATTCATAAGTGTGACGTTCATATCATAATCATGTGATTGTGCATTAAATTATTGTATTATGATTATGAATAGTTTTATTGATTGTGATTGATAAACCTTCCTTTTTCTTTGGTTCCTTTATGTTATGATTGAACCTAGTTATGCTTTATTATTACTTTCAAATGTTTTTCTCTAATCTATATCCAAGTTACTCACCCTTACTGTTGACCATATTAGGTACCCAGTGGAGAAAGACGTTCATAGCTTCTATGCCGGGAATCCCCGCTCTCTTTTAAAGAGAGCATAATCGTGATAGTGACCTCGTAGTCGCATCACTTTAGCAACCAAGCTAAGGTGTTGTTATGTAAAATATTTTTATTTAATTAAAGTTGTATTTTAATTTTTACTTTTATTTGGATTTTCGTAAAAAGGGACTCTATAATGATTTTTACGAAAGTGTTAGTGTTTGGAGTGGATATAATGATATCCCTTTTGAATGGTTTCAAAAATGTATTTGTAGGTCTCTTTTCTATTTTATTAAAACTGTTCTGGACTTGACAGGTTTAAATTCTAATTGGGGAAAGTCCGTATTTCAAACGAAACTCCGCCAAAATTTTTATAAAACCCCAAGTATTTTCTAATTAAATCAACATTTTATTTAATGTATTTTAAATTAAAAAGTCAGGATGTTACAAATGGTATCAGAGCAATGGTTGCAATTCCTCGGCTGTGGAGTATGGATTTCCTACTCCTAAAAGAGTTACTCCACATGAGAGTAACTAAGGATAGTTAGATAGGTTGCATATTTTAGTACTATGTTCATGCATCTTTAGTTAAAGTTGGTATAGTTTTGTAGTGTGGGATAGTGATAGTTATAGTTTAGTAATATTAGAGTTCTACCTTCAATTTAAAGAGGGGTTGAAACTAAATTTTTAATTGTTACTTTGTTATATTTAGAAGTGGACAGAAACTAGAGACTAAGGGAAGTGAAAATTCCCAACGGGTCAGAGCATGAGATTGCTACCCCAACGAGCAGAACTAAACCTTAGTTTTGAAATTGAGTTCCATTTTAAATATGATAAAGGGTTGCAACTTTTCTGTATGGTGAAGTTTCAAAGTCCTCATTTGAATTGAAGATGAGTCGTTGTTTTATTCTATTTTAGTTTATTTGAATGGAACTCAGGTGGTACGAGAAGTGATATTATCTTCAATGTAATGTGAAATCGGGATTGGCCACCTCGAGATTTACATTTGTTGGAAGGTAAGATCATTACGTCCTTGAATCCAATCAAATAACTGTCAGATTTATTTTCTATGCCTAGGAATAGGAAAGGTATTAGAGACCACCCAATTTTGTACACTCCGAGCATTCTTTATCAGAGTGCGCAGTGGAAGTGAATAGGTGTTACCCCTTTGTAATTGTCTTTCACTTTAATCGCTAAGTGTCGACTTAGTGCGACCTAAGTGTCTTTTCCAAATTCCCACATTATATTTGGTGATAAACATACTATTATTGGTAAAGTATAAATCGTTTTTTTGCATCAGATTATTTTAAGACTTTCTTTTTGAAAGATCCAAGTATTTTTAATGAAAATAAATGTCAAGTACCCTAATATCCTAAAACTTTCCAAGGCATGAAATTGGTTCCAACTTTGATAATTGCTTAAGTGTCGCAATACCAACTTTTCAGAATGTATTGCCAGTGAAGTGAATTCCTAACTAATTGAATGATGGTGTAGTTTATTCTTAAATTACACCAATTGCCGATTAAATGGGAATTCACCGAATGCGATATAAGTCAATGCAAATCAAAGTTTGAACTTCAAAGTTAAAATAAAAGGAAGTGTACTCAGTGAGATTTGAAAATTTAAATGAAATTAAACTTTTAACCGAGAAATACATTCCTTTTATTTGAGTTTGACGAATCATAGAGGACTCAAGTTTGCTTGGTCCAAAGAGTCCTCAGAGCTTCTGAACTATTTTCAAAGCTAATGTGAAATGACCTTGGAAAACTTATAGAAACACTTTGAACTTTTGAATGCTTGACATGTCTTTTTCCTATCTAATAATTTTGTCCAAGTTTAATTTTTTCCAAATACAAAGTGTTTTCCTTATGATGTAGAAGATGCAAATCTTTAAAAGTAATTTATCACCAAATACCCAATCTTTTCTGCAAGTCAATATTCCATAACTTTTCTATGATGTGGATTTGAGGAATGTAAGTGGAGGTAGTAAGGTGGGTTAAAGGCAATTCATGTTATCTTAGAGTTAATATTTAAGTTAGAACTTAGGTTAAGGTGAAGGATGTTATGTCTTTTCCTTTAAGTTCACTTAGAACTCCGAGGAAATGCGTGGGTACTATTGAACAAGCGACATTCCGAAACTACAAACAATTTTTCCAAAAACCCTTATGAACAATTTCAAGGAATGTAGCTTGTTAAATGATAAAGTCCCAATTTTGACATCCGGTGGGGAAGTCTTAGTGTTGAAGTCTAGATTGTAATAGTTAAGTCTCGATTAGGATTAGAGACGAGAAATAATCGTGTAAAGCCCTAACTGTAACATCATTAATTTCAATTTAAGCATAATATGAGTTATGCCAAGTAATTAGGAGAAATACCAAGTTTAGAGAAAGGATTTGGAGTAGTAATTCAAGCCTAGATGAATATGGGAACATAAGGAAGTGGATTGGAGTTAGAAAACCATCAAAATTAATGTTTTCAGCAAGGTAATCGATTACCTTGAAGGGTGTAATCGATTACTTGCTCCCTGAAAAATCACACAAAAGTTGCATTAAAAGTAATGGATTACTTGGGCAAAGTAATGGATTACTTGGGCAAAGTAATCGATTACTTGGGCAAAGTAATGGATTACTCAGGCACAATAATCGATTACCAGTGCTCTAATGATTGTATGATGCTGCAAAAATAATCGATTAATTGGAGGAAGTAATCGATTATTTTGGCAAAATAATGGATTACTTTGGGAAAGTAATCGATTATTTCAGGTCTGATGCAGAAAAAAAATAAAGTAAGGGAAGAAACGTATTTTTCCACCCTTCCTCCTCTTATTTCAACCACTCAACCCCCCACCCTTATCCACAAATCACGATATTCTCTCTCTCTCTCACTTTCATTCACACTCACTCAATCCTCTTCTCTCTTCTCCTCTACGACTTCTTCTTCTTCTTTTCTCCTTGGGGTTTTCTTTTTCCATCAACAAATCATCCAAGGAGCAAAGGATTTCATCTTTCCATCAACAACAATCTTCCTTCCAAGACTCCAATCAAGGGTAAGCCAAAGATATTCTCTTTCTTCTCCATCCATTCGCATTCTCTCTCTCTCTTTTTCTCTCTCTTCCTTCCATGGTGGATTTCAAGCCTTAAGCCATGGAAGCCTCACTAATTCATTAACCTTAGTGAATACCAAGGCAAAGATAACAACTTTCCTTCTTATTACTCTTGTAATAGGTTTCTCTCTCCTCCTTGGATCATAGCTCTTGTGGTGGCTAGCTTTCAAGCTTTGGGCGAGTGAAAATCTCCATATTCTTAAGTATTTGAGGTAAGGGGGTGGTTATAGTGAGCTTTGCCTTGTTCTAGGGAGTTGGGTCTAGTTAGTATATAATTCTTGTTGGGGTTATGTGTTAGGGGAGAAAATTTAGATTATAAAACCCTAGGTTATGGAATATAAAATTCTAATTAATTAAATATGCATGATGATTCGATGTTAAGACTAGGAAAAGGAAACCCGATGATATGAGAATGAATGTTTTGATAAATGAAATTTTGTTAATGATGATAATGAAGAACAAGAAGATTTTGGTAAAATGGTAAGGAGGATGATATGAATGATTTCTATGACTATGAGTGTTAATTGTTAAGTTTGGTATAAAATGATGATTGATTGATGTTGCAAATACATGTAGCAAATTATGGAGTAAATTGACATAGGGAGAGGATGAAATAAAAATGACTATATGTGATGAATGTGTGTAGTTGTATCTAAATGCTAAATGAGAATAAATGTTAAGTATTAACAACTGTATACATAGGTCGTATCCTAAGAATTGAAACGTGAATATAGGGAAAAAGGAAATAAAATGATTATGGGTAAATAAAAGTAAAAGGTGATATATGTAAATTAACAATGAAGGGCAAATTTAATGTTTGTCTATAAAATGGAATACAATGTGAATGAGATTGATGGTTGAGAAAGGAAATGAATAAAGGTATTATATGAATGATTATGTATTGACTTGTGGTTAGTTGTGATTGATTTGGACAAGAAAGTGAATAATACTTGGCCTCTGAATTGAGGCACCAAATAATGATAATGATGTTAAAAGTATAATCTTGGTGGTTGTATGAGGTACCTTTCGGTGTGGAGGTGAAATACCCATAGGCCAAATGTACGAGGTACCTTCCTGCGTGGAGGTGAAGTACGATTAAGTGTTGACCTCTGACCTGAGGGACACGAAATGTATAAATGTTAAAGGGTGTTGACCTCTGACCTGAGGGACACTGGATAAAATGTGTATTGGTGTGTTGACCTCTGACCTGAGAGACCACCGTGAATTAAGAAATTGATGTGTTGACCTCTGACCTGAGGGACACAAAACGAATTATAATGAATGGGTGTTGACCTCTGACCTGAGGGACACATAATTTAAATACTGAAAAGTACGAGGTACCTTCCGGTGTGGAGGTGAAGTACAATGGTGTAAAATACATCTTAAGAATGAAATGAAAAGAAAAGGAAAATGAATATTGAAATGAATAATGAAAAATGGAAATTTGAAATGAAGAATGAATATGGACCAAATGAAATGAGTATGGTGTGCTATTTGTGAATATATGCTTTATTTGCTAGTTGTGTTTGACCTAGCGGGTTATTATGTCTAGTTAGAAACTGCTTTCTATTTCATGTGCAATTCTCACTCCCTTACATTTTCAGGTACGGAGATTGAGCTGGCACAGCCCCCGACCGAGCAGGAGTACTTTCCCTTACAGGGAGAGTAGGGTGTTCTGGGATTAGGGTAGAGTATGAACCTAAGCCTCTTGCACTCAATTGTTGTAAAGTTGGTTATAAAAATTTTAAGTGAGGCTTAGGATGTTTTGTTTAACTAAAGTTATAACTTTTGGTCTTAATACTTAAACTTAGTATTTTCCGCTACTACTCTGATTAATTAATATACTCTGATATATTTGGAGCCCGTTGGGCCTTGTTATGATTTATATATGTGATCTGAAGCCCTGCTGGCGATTAGTTGTTTATTTGAAATTATTTCTCACAGGTTAAAATTTTGGATTAGTCTGAAAAACAAACAAAACTCCGTCCGTTTGACGGTTGATTTTAATATAATAAAAAGGAATTTTCAAGTCCTTATTTTTATTATAAGGGGAATTATGGGTATAAATCATAGGTGTTACATTTATGGTATCAGAGCAGTTTCACCTCGGCCAAGGAGTTATACAAACTCCAAATGATTACTCACCCAGCGAGTAATTGATGCTCATAGTATTAGTCTAAGATTATAATAGGATAATTATAGTGCTATGTATACCTTTAGTAGTTAAGTTTTGCTGGTCTGTTCTCTCTGGCTAAGCAGTATGGCTGGAAGAAGGAGATTGCTTTTCTCCAATTGACTCAAGGTTCTATGTCAGTTGGGGACTATGCAGCTCGGTTTGAAGATCTCATCCGTTTTTCTAACTATCGGTATGCAAGTGACCGTAGCAAGTGTGTTGAGTTTGAAGCCGGGCTTAGGAGTGACCTCCGCCTTTCGTGTGAGTATCACAACATTGACACTTTGCTCGCTTGGTCAACATGGTAAGCACCTATGAGAAGGGTCTCAAACGAAAGCTAGCTGATGAGAGATCTCGGGCAAACCAGAGAATCGGAGGTCAAAGTAAGGACAAGGGACCGATTCAGAAGTCAGGTCCATACTCTCATTTCGGGGTCACTTTTCCTAGGGAATCCGGACCAACAGTGAATGCTTATGGTCCAATACCAACTTGTCAGCGCTGTGGCAGGATGCATAGGGGAATGTGCTGGACATTGGGTCGAAAGGAGGGGTTATGCTTTCACTGTGGACAACCCGGACATTTTGCTTCAAATTGTCCTAAGAACACAATGAAGAAGGAGATTAATGCTGCCAAGGCACAGAGGGCCCGTGGTGGTCCATCATTGCAGAAGGGGAAGCTATTCACCGTAGAGGGTGACGAGGTGGATCCAGCTGATATGGTAGCAGGTAACTAACGTTGTCAAGTCTATGCGTAATGTCTCTAAGTTCGATTGTTGTGGAGTTAGTTTTCCCCTTATTAGCTAAATAGTGAGCTAGTAATGTCTTAGGATATAATAGGTGGCATATGAAAGACCTTAGAAGGAATTCTTAAGTCTGAAAATTCTAGTATCAAGTGACCAATACTATGTTGTGATGTTGCTATTTGATGTAATGTAAGGTTAGAACTGATCACTCTAATCCTTGCATTTGTTAAATGATGACATCATTGACAGAACCTGACAGTGATGTGTTGTTGGTAGACGTGAGGTTGGGATTGATCACCTCAATTCTTGCATCTATCAATAAATGCTATCATTGTAACCTATACAGTGAAAGTAGACAACCAAAGTAGTGACTTCCAAGGAAAATAATTCTGGTAAGTGAAGTCAACCTAACCCAGAAACATTTGTTTAAGAGCTTCATATAGAGTTAGAGAATAGATAGAAGATAGTTCTAAAGAAAGGAAGTTTTGGTGTATGCTACTTTTTCCAAAGTAGTATAGCTAAGTGCTAATCCCTTGGATGAGTTAAGAAAACTCTCCAGGAATTATTCCTAACCATCATATCAACTAAATCAATCTTGAAGCAATTTGGCAGTTGCTTCGAATCTTTTCCTGGTTCTTAGGTAACCATTCGTAAGAATGGCCTGTCTTGTCAAATTTGCAAATCCCTGCGTTAAGACCAAACAATCTTGATAATTGACCCAGCCAACGGCAAGTTGTCGTACCTTTCACCCTTCGTATGCCATGGTTACAGGGCAAGTCTTCAAGAAAAAGATTCTAGAACTATGTCGGACTGCTATGCATCTCGAGTTTTCTATGTTTAGTTCTTACAACTCCTGCCCCAGAGTTAATTGTAAAGCGATCAGAATTGAACTCAAATCCGTGCCATATCTTTTAACATGGAGTGTAATCGGGTATGTCGACGATAAGTAGGGGAGTATTTCTTAACTTAAGTCGAACCTTGGTTAATTTAGAACGAATCGATAAGTTGACGGAAGGGAACGAAGGAAAGTAAAGATAGGAAACCACAAGCCCTACCATTGGGACGATTCTCCATGGACTGAACTTAACGGAATTTCGGGGACGAAATTCCAATAAGTGGGGGAGAATTGTAACATCCTTAATTTCAATTTAAGCATAATATGAGTTATGCCAAGTAATTAGGAGAAATACCAAGTTTATAGAAAGGATTTGGAGTAGTAATTCAAGCCTAGATGAATATGGGAACATAAGGAAGTGGATTGGAGTTAGAAAACCATCAAAATTAATGTTTTCAGCAAGGTAATCGATTACCTTGAAGGGTGTAATCGATTACTTGCTCCCTGGAAAATCACACAAAAGTTGCATTAAAAGTAATGGATTACTTGGGCAAAGTAATCGATTACTTGGGCAAAGTAATGGATTACTAAGGCACAGTAATCGATTACCAGTGCTCTGGTAATTGTATGATGCTGCAAAAATAATCGATTAATTGGAGGAAGTAATCGATTATTTTGGCAAAATAATGGATTACTTTGGGAAAGTAATCGATTATTTCAGGTCTGATGCAGAAAAAAAATAAAGTAAGGGCAGAAACGTATTTTTCCACCCTTCCTCCTCTTATTTCAACCACTCAACCCCCCACCCTTATCCACAAATCACGATATTCTCTCTCTCTCTCTCACTTTCATTCACACTCACTCAATCCTCTTCTCTCTTCTCCTCTACGACTTCTTCTTCTTCTTTTCTCCTTGGGGTTTTCTTTTTCCATCAACAAATCATCCAAGGAGCAAAGGATTTCATCTTTCCATCAACAACAATCTTCCTTCCAAGACTCCAATCAAGGGTAAGCCAAAGATATTCTCTTTCTTCTCCATCCATTCGCATTCTCTCTCTCTTTTTCTCTCTCTTCCTTCCATGATGGATTTCAAGCCTTGAGCCATGGAAGCCTCACTAATTCATTAACCTTAGTGAATACCAAGGCAAAGATAACAACTTTCCTTCTTATAACTCTCGTAATAGGTTTCTCTCTCCTCCTTGGATCATAGCTCTTGTGGTGGCTAGCTTGCAAGCTTTGGGCGAGTGAAAATCTCCTTATTCTTAAGTATTTGAGGTAAGGGGGTGGTTATAGTGAGCTTTGCCTTGTTCTAGGGAGTTGGGTCTAGTTAGTATATAATGCTTGTTGGGGTTATGTGTTAGGGGAGAAAATTTAGATTTTAAAACCCTAGGTTATGGAATATAAAATTCTAATTAATTAAATATGCATGATGATTCGATGTTAAGACTAGGAAAAGGAAACCCGATGATATGAGAATGAATGTTTTGATAAATGAAATTTTGTTAATGATGATAATGAAGAACAAGAAGATTTTGGTAAAATGGTAAGGAGGATGATATGAATGATTTCTATGACTATGAGTGTTAATTGTTAAGTTTGGTATAAAATGATGATTGATTGATGTTGCAAATACATGTAGGAAATTATGGAGTAAATTGACATAGGGAGAGGATGAAATAAAAATGACTATATGTGATGAATGTGTGTAGTTGTATCTAAATTCTAAATGAGAATAAATGTTAAGTATTAACAACTGTATACATAGGTCGTATCCTAAGAATTGAAACGTGAATATAGGGAAAAAGGAAATAAAATGATTATGGGTAAATAAAAGTAAAAGGTGATATATGTAAATTAACAATGAAGGGCAAATTTAATGTTTGGCTATAAAATGGAATACAATGTGAATGAGATTGATGGTTGAGAAAGGAAATGAATAAAGGTATTATATGAATGATTATGTATTGACTTGTGGTTAGTTGTGATTGATTTGGACAAGAAAGTGAATAATACTTGGCCTCTGAATTGAGGCACCAAATAATGATAATGATGTTAAAAGTATAATCTTGGTGGTTGTATGAGGTACCTTCCGGTGTGGAGGTGATGTACAATGGTATGAGGTACCTTCCGGTGTGGAGGTGAAATACCCATAGGCCAAATGTACGAGGTACCTTCCTGCGTGGAGGTGAAGTACGATTGAGTGTTGACCTCTGACCTGAGGGACACTGGATAAAATGTGTATTGGTGTTTTGACCTCTGACCTGAGAGACCACCGTGAATTAAGAAATTGATGTGTTGACCTCTGACCTGAGGGACACAAAACAAATTATAATGAATGGGTGTTGACCTCTAACCTGAGGGACACATAATTTAAATACTGAAAAGTACGAGGTACCTTCCGGTGTGGAGGTGAAGTACAATGGTGTAAAATACATCTTAAGAATGAAATGAAAAGAAAAGGAAAATGAATATTGAAATGAATAATGAAAAATGGAAATTTGAAATGAAGAATGAATATGGACCAAATGAAATGAGTATGGTGTGCTATTTGTGAATATATGCTTTATTTGCTAGTTGTGTTTGACCTAGCGGGTTATTATGTCTAGTTAGAAACTGCTTTCTATTTCATGTGCAATGCTCACTCCCTTACATTTTCAGGTACGGAGATTGAGCTGGCACAGCCCCCGGCCGAGCAGGAGTACTTTCCCTTACAGGGAGAGTAGGGTGTTCTGGGATTAGGGTAGAGTATGAACCTAAGCCTCTTGCACTCAATTGTTGTAAAGTTGGTTATAAAAATTTTAAGTGAGGCTTAGGATGTTTTGTTTAACTAAAGTTATAACTTTTGGTCTTAATACTTAAACTTAGTATTTTCCGCTACTACTCTGATTAATTAATTTACTCTGATATATTTGGAGCCCGTTGGGCCTTGTTATGATTTATATATATGATCTGAAGCCCTACTGGCGATTAGTTGTTTATTTGAAATTATTTCTCACAGGTTAAAATTTTGGATTAGTCCGTAAAACAAACAAAACTCCGTCCGTTTGACGGTTGATTTTAATATAATAAAAAGGAATTTTCAAGTCCGTATTTTTATTATAAGGGGAATTATGGGTATAAATCATAGGTGTTACACTAACCTTAGGAACCGAATAGGAAGCCTTGAGCCTTATAGAAATAATAGACCTAGGATCAGTTGAGGCCTTGTTTAGTGGAGTTATCCATTAGGTTCAGTGTAGCACCTCCCTAGTTTCTAAGTCGTAGATCGAGTAGTAGAAATTGAGTCTGATTTGATGGAGTCTTAGAGTTTAAGTCTAAGGCATATAATTGTATAGATGTTCATGTAGGAAGTAGGCTTTATGTGTTTCTGAATGGTTGATTTGTATGTGCCTGTGTGTGTATTTACAAATTCGAATTTCCTAAGAGTATATGCTAAGTTAAACTATTTTAATAATCAAATTATTTGGGACCTTTTTATGATAGTTCCCAACCTTTAAGTATTTTCATATACTTCGGTTACACATCGAAGTTAGTTTTGATAAAGATATTTTTACCCATTTTTGAGAATGATTTTAAAAGAATATTATACTAATTCCTATTAATTATTTATCAAATCAAATTCTTTCATGAACATTCTTTAACTCTAGTTTCAAGTGTAGCTTTTTATAAACCTTGTTGTGTTCCTTGCATGGCAATTTGTGATTCCAAATCTTTCATTAGTGTATACATATATTTTCAGTGCAACTTCTTTCTTAGAGAAAGTGTTGCACATGATAAAACTTATAATTTCGATAAACTAAGTTTTGGATAATTGATAATTCATTTTCTCTACGTATATCATTATTAAAGTATATCTAATATGCACTATTTGCAATCCACTTTATAAATACCAGTTTAATTTTCTAAGAACAACTCTTATAGCTAACTTTTATTATAACCCTTATTTTCTAATTGTGTCTATATATAAAGTAATCCCCAATTTTGTTTATCTCTTTACGAATATGTTTGTTGTAAAAGAAATTATAACTTTCTAATGTGCTCTTTTCATGAGGACATTCCAAACCTTAGTCTTTCTATATTCCATAGTATGAATATCAAATATCTATTTTCATAAATAAGATTGCGAACTAATTTTCGAATTAGGGTGTATTAAGGTTTTGACATGTATCTCCCGATTTTCAACGCAAGACTATTTTGGTGTGTAGTAATTATTTTCATTTACTTGTGTTGGGTTGATGTTTTACTTTTCTCTCAAAAGTATACTCTCGATAAAATTCCAAACCGTGATACTCTTTGTATTTGATTTTAGATAAACAAATAATATTTTAAAACTGTTGATGTGTACTGTTATCTATTCTGCTAGTATCTGAATTATGTTTTGTTATATGGATCCCTTTTATTGATAGATGCTTTATGTTTTATTCCCTTAAGTATGTTATTTGTAATTATCTGTTTAAATTTGTTTTCCTGATGTTGTAGTTTATATTCTAGTGAATGATTATAGGTTATAGGAGAATTGAGGACGTGTTGCTTCTCTGATTAGTGTGAATAGGTTAGGTTTTCCTGAGAGTGAAACCTCAAGCGTAGTTGTGTTTTAAGTGGGGGAGTGAGTTCCCCATAGGTCATGACCCTCTTATTGACCAAGATAAGGTCCATCGTGTTTCTAGAGCACATAGCTCTATATCTCTTTTAGTTCTTTGAACTTAGTCGAATTTCGGGGACGAAATTCCTTCAAGTGGAGGAGTATTGTAACATCCCCAATTTTATAAAGGCATTAGGAATATTAGTTAGTAAAATTTCATAAGTGTTAGAGCATCCTTAAGTGTCGAATTCGGTTAGAAGTGTTAATTAGTGTTGGTATTAGGGTGTGTTTAGGATTTTAATTTAGCTAAGTGCATGATAGAATGAGTTAAGAATGAGTTAGAATGTGTTTAAGATGTAGGATTTAGTAAGGGTAGGTTTATGAGGAAGAATTAGCTTAGAATGAGTTTTAGAAGAGTTATCGGAAAACCTAAAGAACATAGAACCTTAGAAAATTAGGAATAAAATATCCATAGCTCTAAACCCAAATTCCACCGTTGGATGTTAAGAGGAGTGTCTTAGGAGGCTTGTCTCGAAATTTGAGCAAGATCTGACGGTTAACGAAGAAGTTATGGCCATTCGAAGTACATGGGATTAAGTGGGCTGAACAGGTTAATCGATTAACACCTGAGTTAATCGATTAAGGCCTGAATGATGCACACGACTTAATCGATTAAGATGGAGGTTAATCCATTAAGGCCTGAATGTTGATTTTGGCCAAATTACACAGGTTAATCGATTAACCACTCAGTTAATCGATTAACCACTGCTGTTTCAGCCATAAAACACGATTTTTAAGTGTTGAACTCATTTTTCCTCTTCCTCTTTGCTCGAGTTCTCTTCTCCCTATTCTCTAATATTCTTCAAATCATCAAAGTAACACCAAATCCCATGGAATCAACTTCATATAATCACTCCCTATCCATCCTCTATCATATTCCCTCTCTCAATCTCACTTAAATTCCTCTCTCTCAAAAACCCCCAAATCAAAACCCCAAAACCCTAACTTTCCTAATCCATCAAATTGAACCTCCCAATCATTCAATTGGTCTTAGGAGATGCTAAAGGGGCAAGGGATAGGAGTCATGGAGCATGGATTGGAGCTTGGTGTGGAGCTCCAACAAAACCCCCAATTCTTTTTCTCTCTCCTCAAGGTAAGGGGGGTAAATTGGGTCTAGCTTAGGGGAAGGGTTTGAAATTAGTAATTGGGACATGATTAGGTATATTTAAATGTTTGGTTGAAATTAGAATTTGAGAAAATAGTTTAGTGTGAAAACCCCTAGGTGATTGTGATTCTGTTTAAGTGTTTCTATGTTTAATTGTGCTAAATGTTATGTTGGCTATACTATTACTGTTTTCCCTGTAATTTTGATGTGATTGTGATTATAGGATTGAAAGTAATAATAGTTATGCATACCTTAGGGTCTAGTACTATTCAATTGAGTTTGAACCAAATTAATGTGATTTCAAAAAGGAGAACAAAAAGGGGTTTCAATCTCAATTGAATAGCACTTGCATTAGTGTCATTCATGGTGTAAAGGTGGACGTTAGGTGTAGGGGAAAAACACACGTCTCTTTTGATTGATGAGGACACACGTCTCTTTTGATTGATGAGGACAAAAGTAAATTAGGAGGATTATTATGGGGGACTTTGATCTTGCACAGGACATGGGTTTGATTCCCATGTTGCGGATTGGTCCAGGCAAACCATAATAATTCCATTTACTTTGGTTTCTTTGGGCCAGTCGAGGGTGATTTCTGCTAAAGCCAATTCGGGAAAATCAATCCGAATTACATGAGGGACCTTCCTAAGTGGAGGTGAAGTGTTGTGCAAGCGGGTGAGCGAGGGACCTTCCTTAGTGGAGGTGAAGCACCCAACTATAGGTTGAGAAATACTTACTCCTGGTCGGTTTTTCCCCAGAGTGGAGGGAGGGTTGTGAGGTGGTAGTGTTGTTATTGGAAAAGGGAAAAGTGTTATAGGTACATTGTGTGAGGAACCCTCCTTCGGGGAGAATGTGAAGCACAATGTACCCAATTGTTAAAAAGTGTTAAAAGTGTTAAAGTTAAAGTTAAAGTGTAAAAGTGTTAAAGTGAAAGTGTGAAAGGGAATTGCATAATTGAGTTAGATCATCGAATCCGATTAAATTGTCAAAGTTATCGAAATGAAATGAATTGTGTAACATCGGATTCAATGATCCAAATCATAAGTGTGACGTTCATATTATAATCATGTGGTTGTGCATTAAATTATAGTATTATGATTATGAATAGTTTTATTGATTGTGATTGATAAACCTTCCTTTTTATTTGGTTCCTTTATGTTATGATTGAACCTAGTTATGATTTATTATTACTTTCAAATGTTTTTCTCTAATCTATATCCAAGTTACTCACCCTTACTGTTGACCATATTAGGTACCCTGTGGAGAAAGATGTTCATAGCTTCTATGCCGGGAATCCCCGCTCTCTTTTAAAGAGAGCATAATCGTGATAGTGACCTCGTAGTCGCATCACTTTAGCAACCAAGCTAAGATGCTGTTATGTAAAATATTTTTATTGAATTAAAGTTGTATTTTAATTTTTACTTTTATTTGGATTTTTGTAAAAAGGGACTCTATAATGATTTTTACGAAAGTGTTAGTGTTTGGAGTGGATATAATGATATCCCTTTTGAATGGTTTCAAAAATGTATTTGTAGGTCTCTTTTCTATTTTATTAAAACTGTTCTGGACTTGACAGGTTTAAATTCTAATTGGGGAAAGTCCGTATTTCAAACGAAACTCCGCCAAATTTTTTATAAAACCCCAAGTATTTTCTAATTAAATCAACATTTTATTTAATGTATTTTAAATTAAAAAGTCAGGATGTTACAAATGGTATCAGAGCAATGGTTGCAATTCCTCGGTTGTGGAGTATGGATTTCCTACTCCTAAAAGAGTTACTCCACATGAGAGTAACTAAGGATAGTTAGATAGGTTGCATATTTTAGTACTATGTTCATGCATTTTTAGTTAAAGTTGGTATAGTTTTGTAGTGTGGGATAGTGATAGTTATAGTTTAGTAATATTAGAGTTCTACCTTCAATTTAAAGAGGGGTTGAAACTAAATTTTTAATTGTTACTTTGTTATATTTAGAAGTGGACGGAAAGTAGAGACTAAGGGAAGTGAAAATTCCCAACGGGTCAGAGCATGAGATTGCTACCCCAACGAGCAGAACTAAACCTTAGTTTTGAAATTGAGTTCCATTTTAAATATGATAAAGGGCTGCAACTTTTCTGTATGGTGAAGTTTCAAAGTCCTCATTTGAATTGAAGATGAGTCGTTGTTTTATTCTATTTTAGTTTATTTGAATGGAACTCAGGTGGTACGAGAAGTGATATTATCTTCAATGTAATGTGAAATCAGGATTGGCCACCTCGAGATTTACATTTGTTGGAAGATAAGATCATTACGTCCTTGAATCCAATCAAATAACTGTCAGATTTATTTTCTATGCCTAGGAATAGGAAAGGTATTAGAGACCACCCAATTTTGTACACTCCGAGCATTCTTTATCAGAGTGCGCAGTGGATGTGAATAGGTGTTACCCCTTTGTAATTGTCTTTCATTTTAATCGCTAAGTGTCGACTTAGTGAGACCTAAGTGCCATTTCTAAATTCCCACATTATATTTGGTGATAAACATACTATTATTGGTAAAGTATAAATCGTTTTTTTGCATCAGATTATTTTAAGACTTTCTTTTTGAAAGATCCAAGTATTTTTAATGAAAATAAATGTCAAGTACCCTAATATCCTAAAACTTTCCAAGGCATGAAATTGGTTCCAACTTTGATAATTGCTTAAGTGTCGCAACACCAACTTTTCAGAATGTATTGCCAGTGAAGTGAATTCCTAACTAATTAAATGATGGTGTAGTTTATTCTTAAATTACACCAATTGCCGATTAAATGGGAATTCACCGAATGCGATATAAATCAATGCAAATCAAAGTTTGAACTTCAAAGTTAAAATAAAAGGAAGTGTACTCGGTGAGATTTGAAAATTTAAATGAAATTAAACTTTTAACCGTGAAATACATTCCTTTTATTTGAGTTTGACGAATCATAGAGGACTCAAGTTTGCTTGGTCCAAAGAGTCCTCAGAGCTTCTGAACTATTTTCAAAGCTAATGTGAAATGACCTTGGAAAACATATAGAAACGCTTTGAACTTTTGAATGCTTGACATGTCTTTTTCCTATCTAATAATTTTGTCCAAGTTTAATTTTTTCCAAATACAAAGTGTTTTCCTTATGATGTAGAAGATGCAAATCTTTAAAAGTAATTTATTACCAAATACCCAATCTTTTCTGCAAGTCAATATTTCATAACTTTTCTATGATGTGGATTTGAGGAATGTAAGTGGAGGTAGTAAGGTGGGTTAAAGGCAATTCATGTTATCTTAGAGTTAATATTTAAGTTAGAACTTAGGTTAAGGTGAAGGATGTTATGTCTTTTCCTTTAAGTTCACTTAGAACTCCGAGGAAATGTGCAGGTACTATTGAACAAGCGACATTCCGAAACTACAAACAATTTTTCCAAAAACCCTTATGAACAATTTCAAGGAATGTAGCTTGTTAAATGATAAAGTCCCAATTTTGACATCCGGTGGGGAAGTCTTAGTGTTGAAGTCTAGATTGTAATAGTTAAGTCTCGATTAGGATTAGAGACGAGAAATAATCGTGTAAAGCCCTAACCTTAGGAACCGAATAGGAAGCCTTGAGCCTTATAGAAACAATAGACCTAGGATCAGTTGAGGCCTTGTTTAGTGGAGTTATCCATTAGGTTGAGTGTAGCACCTCCCTAGTTTCTAAGTCGTAGATCGAGTAGTAGAAGTTGAGTCTGATTTGATGGAGTCTTAGAGTTTAAGTCTAAGGCATATAGATGTATAGATGTTCATGAAGGAAGTAGGCTTTATGTGTTTTTGAATGGTTGACTTGTATGTGCATGTGTGTGTATTTACAAATTCGAATTTCCTAAGAGTATATGCTAAGTTAAACTATTTTAATAATCAAATTATTTGGGACCTTTTTATGATAGTTCCCAACCTTTAAGTATTTTCATATACTTCGGTTACACATCGAAGTTAGTTTTGATAAAGAATATTTTTACCCATTTTTGAGAATGATTTTAAAAGAATATTATACTAATTCCTATTAATTATTTATCAAATCAAATTCTTTCATGAACATTCTTTAACTCTAGTTTCAAGTGTAGCTTTTTATAAACCTTGTTGTGTTCCTTGCATGGCAATTTGTGATTCCAAATCTTTCATTAGTGTATACATATATTTTCAGTGCAACTTCTTTCTTAGAGAAAGTGTTGCACATGATAAAACTTATAATTTCGATAAACTAAGTTTTGGATAATTGATAATTCATTTTCTCTACGTATATCATTATTAAAGTATATCTAATATGCACTATTTGCAATCCTCTTTATAAATACCAGTTTAATTTTCTAAGAACAACTCTTATACCAATCTTTTATTATAACCCTTATTTTCTAATTGTGTCTATATATAAAGTATTCCCCAATTTTGTTTATCTCTTTACGAATATGTTTGTTGCAAAAGAAATTGTAACTTTCTAATGTGCTCTTTTCATGAGGACATTCCAAACCTTAGTCCTTATATATTCCATAGTATGAATATCAAATATCTATTTTCATAAATAAGATCGCGAACTAATTTTCGAATTAGGGTGTATTAAGGTTTTGACATGTATCTCCCGATTTTCAACGCAAGACTATTTTGGTGTGTAGTAATTATTTTCATTTACTTGTGTTGAGTTGATGTTTTACTTTTCTCTCAAAAGTATACTCTCGATAAAATTCCAAACCGTGATACTCTTTGTATTTGATTTTAGATAAACAAATAATATTTTAAAATTGTTGATGTGTACTGTTATCTATTCTGCTAGTATCTGAATTACGTTTTGTTATATGGATCCCTTTTATTGATAGATGCTTTATGTTTTATTCCCTTAAGTATGTTATTTGTAATTATCTGTTTAAATGTGTTTTCCTGATGTTGTAGTTTATATTCTAGTGAATGATTATAGGTTATAGGAGAATTGAGGACGTGTTGCTTTTATGATTTGTGTGAATAGGTTAGGTTTTCCTGAGAGTGAAACCTCAACCGTAGTTGTGTTTTAAGTGGGGGAGTGAGTTCCCCATAGGTCATGACCCTCTTATTGACCAAGATAAGGTCCATCGTGTTTCTAGAGCACATAGCTCTATATCTCTTTTAGTTCTTTGAACTTAGTCGAATTTCGGGGACGAAATTCCTTCAAGTGGGGGAGTATTGTAACATCCCCAATTTTATAAAGGCATTAGGAATATTAGTTAGTAAAATTTCATAAGTGTTAGAGCATCCTTAAGTGTCGAATTCGGTTAGAAGTGTTAATTAGTGTTGGTATTAGGGTGTGTTTAGGATTTTAATTTAGCTAAGTGCATGATAGAATGAGTTAAGAATGAGTTAGAATGTGTTTAAGATGTAGGATTTAGTAAGGGTAGGTTTATGAGGAAGAATTAGCTTAGAATGAGTTTTAGAAGAGTTATCGGAAAACCTAAAGAACATAGAACCTTAGAAAATTAGGAATAAAATATCCATAGCTCTAAACCCAAATTCCACCTTTGGATGTTAAGAGGAGTGTCTTAGGAGGCTTGTCTCAAAATTTGAGCAAGATCCGACGGTTAACGAAGAAGTTATGGTCATTTGAAGTACAAGGGATTAAGTGGGCTGAATAGGTTAATCGATTAACACCTGAGTTAATCGATTAAGGCCTGAATGATGCACACGACTTAATCGATTAAGATGGAGGTTAATCCATTAAGGCCTGAATGTTGATTTTGGCCAAATTACACAGGTTAATCGATTAACCACTCAGTTAATCGATTAACCACTGCTGTTTCAGCCATAAAACACGATTTTTAAGTGTTGAACTCATTTTTCCTCTTCCTCTTTGCTCGAGTTCTCTTCTCCCTCTTCTCTAATCTTCTTCAAATCATCAAAGTAACACCAAATCCCATGGAATCAACTTCATATAATTACTCCCTATCCATCCTCTATCATATTCCCTCTCTCAATCTCACTTAAATTCCTCTCTCTCAAAAACCCCCAAATCAAAACCCCAAAACCCTAACTTTCCTAATCCATCAAATTGAACCTCCCAATCATTCAATTGGTCTTAGGAGATGCTAAAGGGGCAAGGGATAGGAGTCATGGAGCATGGATTGGAGCTTGGTGTGGAGCTCCAACAAAACCCCCAATTCTTTTTCTCTCTCCTCAAGGTAAGGGGGGTAAATTGGGTCTAGCTTAGGGGAAGGGTTTGAAATTAGTAATTGGGACATGATTAGGTATATTTAAATGTTTGGTTGAAATTAGAATTTGAGAAAATAGTTTAGTGTGAAAACCCCTAGGTGATTGTGATTCTGTTTAAGTGTTTCTATGTTTAATTGTGCTAAATGTTATGTTGGCTATACTATTATTGTTTTCCCTGTAATTTTGATGTGATTGTGATTATAGGATTAAAAGTAATAATAGTTATGCATACCTTAGGGTCTAGTACTATTCAATTGAGTTTGAACCAAATTAATGTGATTTCAAAAAGGAGAACAAAAAGGGGTTTCAATCTCAATTGAATAGCACTTGCATTAGTGTCATTCATGGTGTAAAGGTGGACATTAGGTTTAGGGGAAAAACACACGTCTCTTTTGATTGATGAGGACAAAAGTAAATTAGGAGGATTATTATGGGGGACTTTGATCTTGCACAGGACATGGGTTTGATTCCCATGTTGCGGATTGGTCCAGGCAAACCATCATAATTCCATTTACTTTGGTTTCTTTGGGCCAGTCGAGGGTGATTTCTGCTAAAGCCAATTCGGGAAAATCAATCCGAATTACATGAGGGACCTTCCTAAGTGGAGGTGAAGTGTTGTGCAAGCGGGTGAGCGAGGGACCTTCCTAAGTGGAGGTGAAGCACCCAACTATAGGTTGAGAAATACTTACTCCTGGTCGGTTTTTCCCCAGAGTGGAGGGAGGGTTGTGAGGTGGTTGTGTTGTTATTGGAAAAGGGAAAAGTGTTATAGGTACATTGTGTGAAGAACCTGATTTGGGCTCAATAAATGATGTTTTTTGATGATAATTTACCCTCTTTCATAGTGATTTTGGCTTGTTTCTCAAGTAATTGTAGGAAAAGATCGAGTTTTTATCTATTAACGATTTGGAATGAGATCCTTTTGGATTTTGTACCTTTTTGGTCTTAATTTCAGGTTTTGGAGCAATAATTTGATGAATTGGAGCTGAAGGAAAAAAGAAACAAGCCTTGAAACTATGAAATTGGAGCAAAGAAGGACAAAATGGTGAATTTAGCACGCATGCGCTCAAGCGCGGGTTTCATGCGCCCAAGCGCGTGTAGTCAACTGTCCAATAAATGGGGTGCAAATGGCTAATTCTCTCAGGTAGATACACGCTCAAGTGCAAGTCAGGGAGCGCTCAAGCGTGTATGGGGTCAGTCAGCTTAAAAAGGGGGTCGAATATTCAATTCGTGAGCAGAATGAGCAGGTGCGCTCAAGCGCGGATCCGTGCGCTCAAGCATGCGGCGTCAGATTAAAGATAATAATTTTATTTTTTCAGCAATAGATAGGGATTTAGTTTTAAACAGTTTTAAATAGGTATTTTTAGGTTTTCTGAGTTAGTGATCATAATTTTAGAGAGAGGCATAGTGAGAGAGCTTTTGGAGGCAAGTTGAAGGATTGCACTTTGTGATTGGAGATTCGGGTAATTCCATGTCTCTCATCATGATTTTCATTATTTTTCTTTCTTCTTCTCTAATTATGTGTAACTAAACTCCTTTTTGGGAACATGTGGATTTGTATGGAACCTATATAGTTTTTTTTAATGAATTGATGTTTTTCCATTTAAGTATTGTGTTTGATTATGTTCTTATTTGATTATCATGAATTTGACGTCGTTTATGATTTGGTAATTCTAATTGAATAGGAATATTGAATTAGGATTTAGACCTTTAATCAAACAATTCAATTGCATAGGGATATATTTATGTCTATGAATTGGGTAACTATTTAATAATTTTGCTTGAACAACAATTATTAGATTAGGATTTAAGGCTCTACTTAAGGAATTAAGAGAGATTAAATTACTAAGAAACAAAGTTGATCTAAGGAATTAGGCTGCTTTTACCTTTGCAAAATTGGTTCAATACTTAGGAAATTCATTGATTCGTTAACAATTGCTAGAGGAACCTACAATGAAACATGTGCCCAAGTTTTCCCAAATCTTTTCACAACCAAAAATTTGCGTTTTTATTTTACAATTTAATTTAGTTTAAAAGTTTTCAAGTCAATTGAATCATCCTTTGAATTTCATTTAATAACTACATTTAGGTGAGAATTGTTTTAATCGATTTTAGTCTTCGTTGGGAACGATACTCTATTTATCATTATATTACTTGTACGATCTGGTATACTTGCCAGAATCTCAACAAGTTTTTGGCGCCGTTGCCGGGGACTAAAATTAGATTTTAATAATTTTTGGTACTTTTTAGTAGTTATTTATTGAAATTTTACTTTAGCTTTTATTCTTGATTGTCTCTATTCAATTGAACAGGTGCTTTTAACCCATTTTGCCAAGATTGGTATATGCACTTTCGTTCTGCAGGTGATTATAGTAGTCTTCAATTCGATCCCGAGATTGAGTGGACAACAAGGAAGTTAAGGAAAAGAGCACAGCAAGAGAGGAAGAGACGAGCAAGAGCAATGGCTGAAGAGCGTGAGCGTGAAGCTGAGCGTGTAGAAGATAGGCGTACTTTGACTGATTACGCCTTGATCAATCCGAACGTGTGTGGAACTAGCATTGTGCGCCCTGCTGTCGACACACCAAATTTCGACATCAAGGGAGCATATCTGAATTTGTTGCAGCAGAATCAGTTCAGTGGTAACCCGGAAGAGGACCCGCATGATCACATTGTCAACTTCTTGAGTTATTTGGATTTTTTCAGAATTCAGGGTGCTAGTGATGAGGCAATTAGACTGAGGCTTTTCCCTATGTCATTAAGGGGGAAAGCACATCAGTGGCTCCGTGCGCAACCACAGGGAAGCATCAGAACATGGGATGAACTTGCTATGAAGTTCATCGATCAGTACTTTCCACCAACTAGACAAGCTCAGCTTAGACAAGAAATTTATTCCTTTGCTCAACAAGATGGCGAATCCTTGCATGAGACATGGGAAAGGTTCAAGCAAATGCTCAAGAGGTGTCCTAATCATTCTGTACCTGAGTGGATGCAAATGCGATTGTTCTATGATGTGTTGAGTTCTACCAATCAGCACATGGTTGATTGTGCATCAAAAGGTTCTTTTGAAAGCAAGACACCAACTGAGGCCAGACAATTGTTTGAAAAAATGGCACACAACAGCAGCCGAGCCACTGTTCACAAGCGTATAATGAAGAAGACTGATTTGGAGCCTGAAAATGTGCAAGCCTTGTTCGCACAGAAAAAGGAGATGCAACAGCAAATAGCAGCATTGACCCAGAAATTGAGCCAGGTCCAGGTTGATGCTTCTGATACTACTGGGGTGGTGCTCTCATGTGATTTCTGCAAGGGTAACCATCAAAATGGAGATTGTTCCTTTGAGTTTGGCAACAGTTCAGGTAATGCAGAGGCTAATTTCATTGGAGGAGGTCAGAGGAATAATCCCTACTCAAATACTTACAATCCGGGGTACAAAAATCATCCTGCCTTCTCCTAGCGTAGTCCTGCACTTCAGCCACCACAAGAGAAACAGTTGGCACCATGGGAAGCAGCGATTGAGAAGCTCGCTCAGACAACAACTAATCTTGCAGAGGAGATCAGAGCAAGTTTGAAGAATCAGGGTGCTAGTATTCGTAACCATGAGATTCAGATGGGCCAGATTTCCAAGCAACTTGCAGAGCGACAGCCTGGATCCTTCCCAAGTGACACAGTTCCTAATCCCAGGGAGCATTGCAAGGCCATTACTCTTCGAAGTGGCAAGTCTCTTGAGGAGCCACAGAAGAAGAGTGGTGAAGTGGTTATTGAGGTAGAAGAGGAGAAAGAAAAGAAGCATGAGGAGTCTATTCCTGAAGTGCAACAAAAACAGAATACAACTGCACCCCAGGAAAAAGAAAAAGAAAAAGAAAAACAGCCTCAAAGTACTTTCAAGGTTCCTTTCCCTCAGAGATTGAAAAAGGAATAGACAAAGAAGCAGTTCGCTAAATTCATGGATGTGTTCAAGAGACTCCAAATCAATATTCCATTCGCGGAGGCTCTTGAGCAAATGCCCACTTATGCGAAGTTTATGAAGGAGCTTTTGAGCAACAAAAGGAAGATGCAAGATGATGAGACAATCATGCTAACTGAAAAGTGTAGTGCCTTATTGCAAAAGAAGCTTCCTCAAAAACTAAAGGATCCAGGGAGTTTCACAATTCCTTGCAACATCGGTGGGTTTGACATTGGGAAGGCTCTATGTGACTTGGGAGCCAGCATCAACCTTATGCCTCTCTCTATCTTCAAGAGATTGGGTATTGGGGAGGTGAAACCGACCATGATGTGTCTCCAGTTGGCGGATCGTTCCATTAAACGACCTTATGGTAAGGTGGAAGATGTTCTTGTCAAGGTGGACAAGTTCATTTTCCCAGCTGATTTTGTCATCCTGGATATGGAGGAGGATGCTGCCATTCCACTTCTCTTGGGTAGGCCATTCTTGGCAACTGGGCGAGCCCTCATTGATGTGCAACAGGGCGAGCTCAAGCTTCGCGTACATGAGGAAGAGGTGTCTTTCAATGTGTATGAGTCCATGAGCAGACCTAATGAAGAGGAGCATTGCTTTATGGTTGATGTGATCGATGCTTTGGTCACATCTACTTTTGAGAAGACATGCTATGGTGATCAGCTGGAAGCAGCATTGGTGCAAGGAGAGTGTGAAGAGCCAAACATTGATAAAGCAGCATCTCAGCTGGATGCAACTTCAGAATACACAAGTTCTCAGGTCAAGGATCTGAGAAGGCATGAAAAGGAGTCTAGAGCAAAACCAGAGCTGAAAACTCTTCCAACCAATCTCAGGTATGCATTTCTAGATGACTCTGATTACTATCCTGTCATAATTAATAATTCCTTAACTGAATTAGAAGTTGAAAAATTAATGAGGGTGTTAAGGGAATATAAATCTGCAATAGGATGGTGTGTGGATGACCTTACAGGGATTAATCCCAGTTTTTGCATGCATAAGATTCTCCTTGAGGAGAATTTTAAGCCGGTCATTCAGCCTCAAAGGAGATTTAATCCCACTCTCCAAGAGGTAGTAAGAAAGGAGGTGGTAAAACTTCTAGATGCAGGAATCATTTACCCCATCTCCGATAGCACTTGGGTAAGCCCAGTGCAAGTGGTCCCAAAAAAAGGTGGCTTAACAGTGATTAAAAATGAAAAAAATGAATTGATACACACCCGCACTGTCTCAGGGTGGAGAGTCTGTATAGATTATAGGAGATTGAACAAGGCCACCCGAAAGGACCATTTCCCTTTGCCTTACATGGATCAAATGTTAGAGAGATTAGCTGGACATGCTTATTACTGTTTTCTTGATGGATATTCTGGCTATAACCAAATTTGTGTTGATCCTAATGATCAAGAAAAAACTGCATTCACATGCCCCTTTGGAGTTTTTGCATATAGGAGAATGCCTTTTGGACTTTGCAATGCACCAGCCACTTTTCAAAGGTGCATGCTTGCTATATTCTATGATATGATTGAAAACTTCATAGAGGTATTCATGGATGATTTTTCAGTCTATGGGTTGTCATTTGATTCATGTCTTAGTAATTTGGGAAAAGTGTTGAAAAGATGCCAAGAAACTAATCTTGTTCTTAACTAGGAAAAATGTCAATTCATGGTTAGGGAGGGGATAGTTCTAGGCCATAAAATATCTGAAAAAGGGATTGAGGTAGATAAAGCTAAGATTAATGTAATTGAAAATCTACCTCCTCCAACAAATGTAAAGGGAATTAGAAGTTTTTTGGGTCATGCCGGTTTTTACCGGAGATTCATCAAAGATTTTTCAAAAATAGCTAAGCCCCTTTGCAATTTGTTGGAGAAAGATATAGAGTTCAAATTTGATGATGAGTGTATGAATGCTTTTGAAACTTTGAAGAAAAAATTAGTAACCGCTCCTATAGTGGTTGCACCCGATTGGGAAAAACCTTTTGAACTGATGTGTGATGCCAGCAGTGACCATGCTATAGGAGCCGTTCTAGGACAAAGAGTTGATAAAGTGTTTCATACAATTTATTATGCTAGTCGTGTTTTGAATAGTGCTCAGGTTCATTACACTACTACTGAAAAGGAACTCTTAGCAGTAATTTTTGCTATGGATAAATTTCGTGCCTATCTTATAGGCTCGAAAGTTATTGTGTATACAGATCATGCTGCACTTAGGCACCTTTTGGCAAAGCAAGATGCTAAGCCAAGACTTATAAGGTGGATCTTGCTTTTGCAAGAGTTCGATTTGGAAATTAAAGATAAAAAGGGAGTAGAGAATGTAATAGCTGATCATTTATCTAGAATTCCCTTTGAGACTAGTAATATAGACACACAGGTGCCCATAGTTGATGAGTTCCCTGATGAACAACTCCTAGCTGCATCTGCTATGCCATGGTATGCTGATTTGGCAAATTACTTAGCAGCAAAAGTCATTCCCCAAGATTTAACTTGGCAACAAAAGAAAAAGTTTTTACATGACACCAAGTTTTATTTTTGGGATGAACCTTTTCTGTTCAGGAAAAGTGCAGATGGAGTGATTAGGAGGTGTGTTGCTGAAGAAGAGATCCCTGACATCCTTTGGCATTGTCATGCTTCACCATATGCAAGTCACTATAGCAATGAAAAAACAGCTTCCAAAGTTTTACAATGTGGCTTTTATTGGCCAACTCTTTTTAAGGATGCTAGGGACTTTGTGATGAAATGTGACAGATGCCAAAGGATGGGTAATATTTCTAGGAAGGATGAGATGCCCCTCCAAAGCATTTTGGAGGTGGAGGTGTTTGATGTGTGGGGGATAGATTTTGTAGGTCCTTTCCCACCATCTTACAACAATAAGTATATTCTTGGGGAAGAGTTCTTCCATGTGCTTTACAGGAACTGATTGCATGAGAGGGAAGTTTCCATGTTCCCTTGTTTTTTTTTATTTTTTTTATTTTGTACCTCAGGATAGATTTGTTGCTTGAGGACAAGCCACATTCTAAGTTTGGGGGAGGGTAACAAAATAAAAAATAAAAAATTTTATGAGCTTGATTTCTCCCCTGGTTTTGTGTTGGTTCGTGTCCTGGCATGAGTAGGCATTAATTCTAAGTGTTAGATTTGTTCCTTGATAGGTGTAAATGCTTGATTGTGATTTCCGACTTGTTTTACCCAGATACTAATTGGATTTAGCTTTGAAATTTTTTGGAAATTAGTTGTTTGGCAAACTTGTTGTGAATGATTTATTAGTGAATTGTCCTTAACCAGTGAGATTTTGAGCCTATACACTTGAAGGAGTAATGTTTAATGAATATTGTGATGAAACTCCTATTTCTTTCATGAGTGTTGTTCGCTTTGATTTTTTGTTCTAGAACTTGACTTGTGACCTTTTCAAAATTGACAATTGATTGCATGCATGAACATGATTAAGGCACTTAGGTTTGTGTTTTTGTGGCCTTCAACATATTTTGAGACATAATGATCCCTTAGTTGCCCACTTTGAGCCTTTGAGATTTAATGATTTTCTTTGGTACCCTACATAAATTGAATTATTCTTGTGAAGTACCTTTGAAATTGTGAATGAGCAATTAAGTGGAATGTTAGAAATTGGTGAAAGTGTAAGTGCTGAAAATTTGATGTTTCTATTTCTCTTCTAAAAAAAAAGAGCAACATATGTGCTTTAAAAAAAATATATGAAAAGAAGAGAATAGAAATAGAAAAAGGAAAAGAAAAGAAAAGGAAAAATTAAGTGAATTGAGTTGTGATTGTGTAATTATTTCATTGCTCATTTCATAATTTAAAAGGGAAGTGTTGTGATTTCATTGTTTAAGCCCTTTGTTTATCCTTTTATTCTTTATCTCACCTATCACTTTTAGCCATGGCCCCATTACAACCCAATAAAGACCTTATGATTTGTGCATGCTGTCAATAAATTCAGTAGAGATATAGATCTATAGTCAAGCTTATGGTAACATACTTTCATTGATTTGAACTTGAGTGAATTGATAAATATGACCTATACACATGAGAGATGTTGAGAGGTTGTGTGATCACTAATCTTTTGCTCACTTTGAGTTTGTTTTTCAACTAGTTTTCATTGAGGTGATTTGCTAGTGAAGAGGAGTATCTTGGGTAGATGAGTTGGAATTTATGGCTAGGTTGCTATGTCTTGAGGGGAGAATCTTATGCTGTGAATTTTTGTTTTACTTTTGCTTGGGACATGCAAAATGCTAAGTTTGGGGGAGTGATTTGGGCTCAATAAATGATGTTTTTGGATGATAATTTACCCTCTTTCTTAGTGATTTTGGCTTGTTTCTTAAGTAATTGTAGGAAAAGATTGAGTTTTTATCTATTAACGATTTGGAATGAGATCCTTTTGGATTTTGTACCTTTTTGGTCTTAATTTCAGGTTTTGGAGCAATAATTTGATGAATTGGAGCTGAAGGAAAAAAGAAACAAGCCTTGAAACTATGAAATTGGAGCAAAGAAGGACAAAATGGTGAATTTAGCACGCGTGCGCTCAAGCGCGGGTTTCATGCGCCCAAGCGCGTGTGGTCAACTGGCCAATAAATGGGGTGCAAATGGCTAATTCTCTCAGGTAGATACACGCTCAAGCGCAAGTCAGGGAGCGCTCAAGCGTGTATGGGGTCAGTCAGCTTAAAAAGGGGGTCAAATATTCAATTCGTGAGCAGAATGAGCAGGCGCGCTCAAGCGCGGATCCGTGCGCTCAAGCGTGCGGCGTCAGATTAAAGATAATAATTTTATCTTTTCAGCAATAGATAGGGATTTAGTTTTAAACAGTTTTAAATAGGGATTTTTAGGTTTTCTGAGTTAGTGATCATAATTTTAGAGAGAGGCATAGTGAGAGAGCTTTTGGAGGCAAGTAGAAGGATTGCACTTTGTGATTGGAGATTCGGGTAATTCCATGTCTCTCATCATGATTTTCATTATTTTTCTTTCTTCTTCTCTAATTATGTGTAACTAAACTCCTTTTTGGGAACATGTGGATTTGTATGGAACCTATATAGTTTTTGTTTAATGAATTGATGTTTTTCCATTTAAGTATTGTGTTTGATTATGTTCTTATTTGATTATCATGAATTTGATGTCGTTTATGATTTGGTAATTCTAATTGAATAGGAATATTGGATTAGGATTTAGACCTTTAATCAAACAATTCAATTGCATAGGGATATATTTATGTCTATGAATTGGGTAACTATTTAATAATTTTGCTTGAACAACAATTATTAGATTAGGATTTAAGGCTCTACTTAAGGAATTAAGAGAGATTAAATTACTAAGAAACAAAGTTGATCTAAGGAATTAGGCTGCTTTTACCTTTGCAAAATTGGTTCAATACTTAGGAAATTCATTGATTCGTTAACAATTGCTAGAGGAACCTACAATGAAACATGTGCCCAAGTTTTCCCAAATCTTTTCACAACCACTTTTAATTTGCGTTTTTATTTTACAATTTAATTTAGTTTAAAAGTTTTCAAGTCAATTGAATCATCCTTTGAATTTCATTTAATAACTACATTTAGGTGAGAATTGTTTTAATCGATTTTAGTCTTCATTGGGAACGATACTCTATTTATCATTATATTACTTGTACGATCTGGTATACTTGCCAGAATCCCAACAGAACCCTCCTTCGGGGAGAATGTGAAGCACAATGCACCAAATTGTTAAAAAGTGTTAAAGTTAAAGTTAAAGTGTAAATTAAAAGTGTTAAAGTGAAAGTGTGAAAGGGAATTGCATAATTGAGTTAGATCATCGAATCCGATTAAATTGTCAAAGTTATCGAAATGAAATGAATTGTGTAACATCGGATTCAATGATCCAATTCATAAGTGTGACGTTCATATCATAATCATGTGATTGTACATTAAATTATAGTATTATGATTATGAATAGTTTTATTGATTGTGATTGATAAACCTTCCTTTTTATTTGGTTCCTTTATGTTATGATTGAACCTAGTTATGCTTTATTATTACTTTCAAATGTTTTTCTCTAATCTATATCCAAGTTACTCACCCTTACTGTTGACCATATTAGGTACCCTGTGGAGAAAGACGTTCATAGCTTCTATGCCGGGAATCCCCGCTCTCTTTTAAAGAGAGCATAATCGTGATAGTGACCTCGTAGTCGCATCACTTTAGCAACCAAGCTAAGATGCTGTTATGTAAAATATTTTTATTGAATTAAAGTTGTATTTTAATTTTTACTTTTATTTGGATTTTAGTAAAAAGGGACTCTATAATGATTTTTACGAAAGTGTTAGTGTTTGGAGTGGATATAATGATATCCCTTTTGAATGGTTTCAAAAATGTATTTGTAGGTCTTTTTTCTATTTTATTAAAACTGTTCTGGACTTGACAGGTTTAAATTCTAATTGGGGAAAGTCCGTATTTCAAACGAAACTCTGCCAAAATTTTTATAAAACCCCAAGTATTTTCTAATTAAATCAACATTTTATTTAATGTATTTTAAATTAAAAAGTCAGGATGTTACATATCTTCCTCCTTTATCCTAATCTGATGATAGCCCGATCTCAGATCAATCTTTGAAAACACTGACGCTCCTCTAACTTGATCCATAAGGTCATCAATCCTTGGCAACGGATACTTATTCTTAATGGTGACCTTATTCAATTGTTTGTAGTCCACACACATTCTCATACTTCCATCCTTCTTCTTTACAAACAGTAGTGGAGCTCTCCAAGGCGAAACACTTGGCCTGATCATCTGTTTCTGCAACAACTCCTCTATCTGCTTTTTCATTTCTGCCATTTCCGGTGGTGCCATTCTATAAGGAGCAATAGAGATGGGACCAGCTCCAGAAACTAAGTCAATCCCAAACTCTATTTCTCGCTTCAGAGGTAATCCTGGTATCTCTTCAGGAAGTACTTCCGAAAATTCCCTCACCATAGGAATCTCTTCTATTGGCATTGTCTCTTCTTTTCCGGTAGCAGAGAATAAACACATGTAACCTTCGGGTTCAAGGGTTTTATATATGATTGTCTTTCTCTCGCAATTGATGATCACTTGGTTCTTCATCAACCAATTCATACCCAAGATCACATCTAATTATAACTTAGGGAGACAAACCAAATCTACTTTAGAAACATGACCCAAGATTTCAACTTCACACCCTAAGCAAACCATAGAGGTAAAGATGGGTATTCCAGTAGGGGTATCTATACTAAGATAACAAGGCGAATCAGAAACAATAAGATTCAACCTACTCACACATTCAGGAGAAACAAAAGAATGTGTAGCCCCAGAATCAAACATAATCTTGCAAGGTTGATCATTAAGCAAAAAGTTACCTTGCACGAGATTCGGGGTTTGAGTTGCTTCAGTACCACTCAGGGTAAACACTTTGCCTTGCACCACAGACTGGCCAGCAGATCCTTTAGCATCACCTTTTGCATGTTCTTTGCAATTGCGAGCAAAATGACCTTGCTTTCCGCAATTGAAACATCCTCCTGTGGTCTAGCAGACTTGACCATGGTGATAACGTTTACACTTCTCACAATAAGGAGCATTATTGCGAGACTTGTTTCTGTTATCAATCACAGCCTTGCCCTTGCCTTTGTTCTTCTGAGCATATGGACCATTATTCCGGTGATCAAACCTTTTCTTCCTCTGTTGTCCATAACTTTGTCCACTACCTTTTCCTTGGCTTCCTACCAACTCAGCCTTCTTATCATCTTCATACATTCTGCATATATTCACAAGTGCAGGAAAACTCTGAATTCTCTGGTAACTGAAGATAGACTTTAACTCCGGTCTCATTCCACCTTCAAACTTGATACACTTACTCCTTTCATTAGGGTTATTCAAGTAGTAGGGAGAATATTTTATCAGCTCCTCAAACTTAGCAACATATTCCCCTACACTCATGTCTCCCTGTTTCAATTGCATGAACTCTATCTCTTTCTTTCTCCTTAAATCTTCTGGAAAGTATTTATTAAGAAATTTCTCCATAAACACTCCCCAGCTGATTGCTTTTCTCTCAAAGTTTAGCAATTGCACCGTATGATCCCACCAGTTCTCAGCCTCCCCATGAAGCATATAAACTGCATATGTTACCTTCTGATCATCCGAACAGTCTAAAGTTCTGAAAATCTTGTTGATTTCATACAACCACTTATTTGCCTCATCAGGTTTGTATCCTACTTCAAACCTTGATGGATTGAACTTTCTAAACACTGACAGAGTCTTTGAATCAATATTTACCACATTACCAACATGTGGGTTACCAGCTCGTCCTTGAGGTGGCTGTTGTTGCTGCTGTTGCATACCTTCCAGCACAGCCGTAATACGCTCTAACATCTCATTCATGTAATTTCTATTTCTAGTTGCCATAGAAAGACCTGCACTATGGGCTTTGGGTCACTAAAAGGTCTTTTAAAACATAAGCACAACTAGCTTATTTGACTAACTTACTCAAACATATTCAAATAACATTGAATATTATACTTATCTGCATCGTCAGGGCCATGAGGGACAGGACCATTGCTCTGATACCACCAAAGTGTGACACCCTTGTTTTATATATTAAAAATAATAAATATTTCCAAATATAGAATACTTGCTATCCAAAAATTGGGTTTAGAAAATTTTTCCTATTTAACTTATACTTGCTCAATTATAAACACATTTAACTTTGACGAATAAGTTGAATTCGACATAATAGTACCTTAATTACAAAAGCCTCTTGAGACAACGCCTTTTTAATATATTACAACATATTCGTAACGTTGATTAAAAACATATTAATTGTCTCTTGAGTTTACTCGGATTTGTAGAATATAAACTTATTTGTCGAATCCTTTTCGACCAAAATCAGAGTATGCGGAAGTAAAAATAATACTTGTGGGGCACTGCTGAGGTAAAACATCATATATATATATATATATATATCATAAGATAAACAGCCCCACCAGTATCAAAGTAGCAAGTATCAAAGTCGAGATAGCAAGTTTTAGTGAAACATATACATAACTAGCTGCTCAAAATAAACCTCACTCTAAGACCTCTCAAAAATCTGTACAATATATAACAAAGTCAAAATAGAAGTCCCGGAGCAGGTCATCCATGTCCTCAGCAGCTCCTCTGATCCTCTGCAGCTCTATTCCTAGACCTAGGATCCAAAACATCTATGCTATGCAAGCTCCTAGGAACCAGCAGGTCCACCTCGAGTAGAAACAGTAGGCTCGATAGGCACCTCCTCCTTGTCCTCATCCTCAACGGGATCCTCCTCGACCCCGCCCAACTGTGCAGAGACCCCACGACTGGGCCTAGGATCTGCAGAAGCAATCCTCTCAAAGTCAGTCGGACCAGGAGAAGGAGTCTCCTCAGTAACAACTCTATGTGAAGAAGGATGAGTACGAGTGGCAGATCTAAAACGAAAACTATGAAATCGACAAACTGGTCGAGCCGGGGGTGGTCCTCTATATGAGTAAAAGGGTGGAACATGCATAGTATAGACTATAGAGATCCTAAACCTATGAGGTCGCACCCGAACCAAAGGGTTAGGGTGGTAGAGAGTAATCTCCACCTCCCCCTCAAAGGTGGCTCGGTGCTCCTCGTAAGTCCATATACCACTAGGGATAGGGCGTATCTCGATGCAGGCTAGGTATCTGGCCATCACCTAAACAGGGCATAGGGAGTAAGTATACACATATACATAATCAATAAAGACTAAAATACAAACACAAGTATATCATGGACAGACAATAATGCAAGTGCATATGTGCACACCAATTTTCAACATTATATCTCTTATAATGCAAGTGGCATGATGCATGATGTCCATCCACAACTGAGGCCTCCATCATCCTTGATATCTGTCAATAGATATCTTAGTGTTTCCAGAACACTGGTACGTTCCCAGAACGTACTGCGGAATTGCTTTAAGTGAAACTTAGCGCTCCCAGAGCGACTATCAATTACCAAAATTGACTAAGTATATACATCACTTAACATACAATAATGATCAAAACACTCCCAGATTTGTTATCAATATTGTTGGCCAAAGCGTTCCCAGAACAGATATCAACCGGCAATCCGCACAGTTTAGTACTCCCAGGTACAGGGTCATGTTCCCAGAACAACACCCAATCTCCAACCTAATCTTCATTCTCTATGAATGAATGCACACACAATTATTAAGGTTGGTTGTTATCTCTAGTTTAGTTATTGTGATTTAGAAATATCTCAAACTCTCCTTTGAATGATTGATTTGAGGTATAACCCTTGGCATGAAAATTCACCCTTTAATTAACTTAAAAACATGCCATTAGACTTGGATTGGGAAAAACTTAACCAATGGTATCAAACTTTTCACTTAAAAGACTTAACTTTTATTTTTCAGTTTCAGGTACTAACCGGTTACAGTATCAGACTAACCGGTTAGAATAAAGACTTGAACCTACTAACCATTGAAATTCAGAAAACCCTTTTCTTGAATTCTCTACCCCATCCATAAACAAAGTCTCAGCATTGTTATATACCTCAAACCCCACTGATTTCATCATTCAAAAGTCTAAATCACAATCCAATTCCAATTTAGCATAATTTCCACTTGAAATTATCTTTTAACATTAAGGCATTTACTCATCAATTACAATCTGAAACAAACAGTGTTCATAGACCTGATTTCAGATTGATTTCAAATGAAATTAGAGTATAGACTTGAGTGCAAATGGTAAGAACACTGGGCCAATTTCAGAAAATCATTTCCTTTGAAAACTGACTATATCTAACCGGTTACAGATTCAGAATAACCGGTTAGATTATGCAGAATGTACACTGCAGAAAGGGGTTTTGCATACCATTTTCTACCATGCTCAAATCTAACCAATTTCAGTCATAAATAGAACTAACCAAGTCCTATTTTTTCACTATTAACGTACTAACCATTTCCTCTCGGCTCGCCACCGAGTCGAACTTGGGTGTTTATACATGTCCTTCCAACAGGGACTTATAAACTAACAATTACAAGTACTTGTAGAGATGCCCGGCTAAAAACTTACACAGTTTAAATAAGCCGAGGTCCGAGGATCCCACCTTGGCCAAAGGTAGGAGATCCGAAATCTCAATAACAGTTTACAACAACACAAAGGATAAAGCTAAACTATCGCTGGAACAGAAGGATAAGGATCAAAATATCATAAACTTCAAAACTAACAAAAACAGTCAATATAACATTCTGATCGTCAGCAAACCAATCACATTACAATGATAAGCACTACATAAAAATAACAGGGAAATACATCACAAAAGATCTACTCTTCATCCTCGGAAAGTGCAATGGACGACCCATCAAAGTCAGCTTCATCTTCATCCTCTAAGTCCAAGGGGTTGGGGAGATTCGGTGCCGACAAATCTACTTCTCTATCCTCGTGAGCATAGTCAATAATGCGATCACCATCAACCCCAAAGGTCGGACTTGCCCCTACTACTCGGATCCCCGGATTCATAAAGGTCAGCTGTTTGACAGCGTTAACAAAGGAATCAGTCACTGAATGGTCCCAATTAAAGTGATTCCGTCGGGCCAGGACCTTATGCTTCAGAGCTTTCTGGCGGGCCTTTGCTAGCTCCCCCTGAAAACGACTCACTTCATTTTCAGAATCTGTTAGCCGACCCTGAACATCCTCCAACTCGGTAACTCTTTGCCGAGCTTCAGCCAATTTCCCTTGGACAGTTTGCAACAGCCTTCCTTTCTCAGCATCCCTCCCAGCAGCATCCTCTAAAGCCTTCTCAGCAGTCTCCCGAGCTTTCTCATATGCGTCAAATTTCTTCTGCAGCTCGGTATTAGCCTCTGTCAAAGCCCGGAAGTTAGCTTCACTCTCCTTAATCTGAGTTAGGAGATTTTTAGCTTGAACAGCAGAAGCTCTCCTCTTCTCCTTCTCAACCGCCGAGAGCGTAGCACTTATATCCTCAGCATTCCTCCCAATATGAAACATGTAGCTCACAGCCCTTAGCATATTTTTGCCCAGCAACTCACGATTACTTTTCAAAGTATGTGCCGACTGGTCCGACAACCTTTTCTCGTCATTTGGAGTATAAACCAAATCAACAAACTTCTCCCTCAGCTTCCGAGCCCATACGGTCTCCTCCTCGAGATCAGAAACATCAAACCATAAACCTTTCCTTTCAGCCGACTGTAATGGCTTCAACAGATCGACAGCTTTTCCCTTGCCCTTGTCCACCCTAGCCCTTTTTGACAATGGCATCCGATCTTCTTCTTCTTCTTCCCCTTCTACCTGAACAAGAGGAATTCCGGTAGCTACTCCCACCTCACGAACAGACGGTGGTCGAACCTCTTGCACCACTTCAACTTCAGAAGGCGGTGCCGTAGCCACCGTCACAGACCGCGTAGCCTCTGAGGAAACGGCTCCACTCGGAGTCCCGACCGCCGCACCCGCCTTCGACCTAGCAAGCTCCTTCATACGAGCATCAGCTTTATTTTCCTTAGCCATTCTAACTGCAAAGAGAAAGTACAAGTGCATTAAAAAAAATTACCAAGCTCAGCCTTCACGAGCTCTTGGGGGAAAATAATAATGTTCCTAATATCAACTTGGCCATTTTGCTTAAGATAATGAAAGAAGGTATCACAAGTATGCCTCTCGGCATCCGTCAATTCCTTGTCGTAATGATACTGGTAAAGCTTCGGGTGTCTGTTGAAGAAGTTGGGCGTCCAAGATAGAGGGAACCGAGGGTGACCATCCTCCATAAACCAACAGTCTCCTTCTCCGACGAACTGATACTTGAAAAATAATGGTTTAAAAGTTTTCCACGAATCAGTGAACTTGGCAAAAAGGGCATGATCATTACGTGCCTTCAACGACACCCACAATATCTTGGTCGACCCCTTCTCAAAGATGTTTATTTGTGGTATATACAACCATAGAAACGCTCGAAGCGAGCACCTCAGCCTTCGAGCCTTACAAAATTTTTAAATTGCCCGAACAAATGCCCAACCGCTAGGATGTAGTTGGGTGGGAGCCAAGCGCAGCCGCTGCAGTAGAGCTATCTCCAAATCGGAAAAGGGCATCTTAACGCCCAGCCTTATCACGACCTCTTCATACATGAAAAACTCCTTGCGATTCTCTTCAATTGCTGTGCACACCCGGTCATTAACTGACGGAGCACTAATTGTGTAAGATGTCCCAGCCTCATCTGTGTGGCACGGGAGTATGTTAGCTCGGATATGGCTCAGGTTGCTGTTGACTAAGGCTGACGGCGTACCAAGTACCTCCAAATCAACCCAGTCATATGCTCCAGCGTTTGGTGGAAGAATAAATTCATGAGGATATGAGATGCGCCGACGAACCATACCTGGGGAAAGGGAAGACTCGCCGTCAGAATCTACAAAATCAAAAACTTTAGACATCCTAACCCTAGGTCTATTTGTCCTATAGCCGAGCCTACTGCACCTTCCTCTAACCTTTACGGTTTTTCCCCAGAAGGGCCTTTCCCACATACGGTTCGAGGGGCGGCGGGCTGAGGTACGTGATGCCACTTGTGCCCGCTCCTCCGTTGCGTGATACATTAACTTTCTACTCTCTTCTTCCTCGGAATTGCGGGGAAAATTCACCGCTAACGGTGTCTCTACTGTAGGGTCCGCCATACGGTGGCGGAAGGGTGAGGGTAGGAAGTCTAATATCTCCAAGTCAGAAGAGGATGAAGATGAAGAAGAGGAGGAGTCCTCAATGTCACTCAAACTCAAAATTTTAGGCCATTTTTCATACCATAACTATTTATTATCCATAATGAAACCCAGAAAACCCAGAAAGGAACGTACAACCCAGTGAAAACCAGAACCTTAGAACCGAAAAATGAATAGTTCAAAGAAGAGTCAAGGTACCTGATGTTTGATGACTGGCATGAACTGGTTTTGCGTGGCAAGAAGGAAGCCAAAAAGCTTCAGGAAGAGAATGGCAGAAAGAACGAAAGGAGGAAGAGTCTAGAATCCAGGAGCAATGAGAGGAAATCGCAGGAGAGAGAAGAGAGTATCAGAAACACAGGGCTTTGCAAAAAGTGAGAATAGAGAAACTAAAAAGGCAGTTGAAGTTCAAAAGGAAACTTCCCCCCACGATTTTGAGTAATTGGGCTTGGGAGCAAAGGCCCAACTCTGCATTGAGCCACGAAATGTAAAACGTGGCGCGTAACTACTCGAAGGGAATATTTGAAAAGTCCAAAAGCCAGCATGCACAATAATGATATATCTGACACAAGCAACACGTGTCAGCAAAAGGACATCCAAACATCCTCTCAAACAGACGGAGGGACAGCGAGACACATTGAGCTGTCCAGAAGTCATTACTTCACTCCGACCATAAGGCTCGGTTCCTCTAATGTCAACTTCGCAAAACTCTCAGCTCGGCTCAAGACTCAAAAAGTCTTACCGAGCTAGGGGGCTTATGTGGTAGACCGACCCTCGGTCCTACCCTTAACATACTTGGCCGACCAGATTAATCTATCTGAGGGGTCACGCCTATCCAGCCCGAGCGCTTGTCCTGTGACCCACCCTAGCTACCTTGGACCGAGCACATGGGCTTCGCACCCTTGAGAGTCCGAGCTAGGGGCGCGTGAGCCTAACTCGCCACAGGGATAAGGACTCCCAACACAAGATAAGAATGAATGAATCATTCCTTATCCTAAATGGGACACGTTAGCTGCCTTGCTGGACCTCCGTACAGGCCCACAAGGTACAATGCCACCCCTATAAATAGCTGTCTCCAGCAAGGGGCTCAGGTACGTTCTCTCACTCCCTAATTACACACTAGCACACACCAGTGATTAGGGAAACCCTAGTTGTCCCAACTGGACCTCTAGCATACCAAAACAATCACACAGTAACATCAGACCATCCTCTAACTCTCAGGTCTCTCCATACCTTTGAGCTAGGGGTATATCTTATACACAATGTCTTAGACACTATAGAAAGCAAACCAAATTTACAAGTATCACATTCTTAAGTCAAATTAGTTCTTTCAAGAATTCATTCACCATTTTATACTCAATGCACCCAAAATCATTTTATCACTTAGCTCACACCCAATCACATACTCAACACATAATCACTTTAAAACAATTAACTTTTCATGCTCACCTAATTAAACCCAAGGGAACCGAATTTAATCAAGCAAAATAAGCCAATATTACAATTTTAAACACTTTTAAATCACTCAATCAACTTAGAACATTATCATACAAATTCATTTTCATATAAAACTTCCTAAGTTCTTTCACCACACTTGGCCGAATTAAACCAAGAACAATAGACTAAACTCACAACTTCAAACACTTAAATCATCACTATTTATTCAAAACCTTCAAATACAATTTTATGTTTATAAAACCAAAATCATTTCGTTCTTTTTTCTCTCTTTGGCCGTATATACACATACATAGACATAAGCATATAAACTTCATCAAACCAAATCATTTAAATACATTTCCATGCTTAGACCAAATACACATGCATGCAAGATTAAAAGCTTAATTTTCACTAACAACAATTATCTACACATTTTCTCATGGAAATCAAAGATATACTCAAGAATTGAATTATGTTGGAAATCAACCTTGCCCTGAAGGACGTAAAGAGTCAAGGCTAGAAGATTTCTAGAAGCTAAAGTTTTGATGATAACAAACAAGCTACAAGTCACAAGCATCAAGTCAAGCAGTTCAAGGCTCAAGCTTCAAGCATCATGTTTTGATAAGCCTTGCCAATAGGAAATTTGTAAGGTAATGAAATTTTATTACAAGTGTGTATTGGCCAAATGAGTTTTTCAGTTTAAGGAGAAGAAAAAGAGTTTTAAGTGAAAAATCAGTTTTAAACTTTGTTTCTGTGGAAATGCATGATGAAACAACTCTGGACAATTTTATTTAAGTTATGAAAATCTATTTTTACAAGTTCTTAAGAGAATAATCGATTACCTTCTCAAAGTAATCGATTACTTCTATTGCATCATAGAAAAACCAGAGTGTGAATAATCGATTAGGTGAACTTGACTAATCCAATACTTTTTTAATAAGAGTAATCGGTTACCAAGATCAAGTAATCGATATCAATTTTGCATCATATATTTTCCTGAGGCAGAGTAATCGATTACTGCCTTGATGTAATCGATTACATGATGTTGCATCATACAAAAATCAGAGTCTCTATAATCGATTATTAGATTAGTGGTAATTGATTATATGAGTTGCATCATATACTAAACAAGAGTGAAGTAATCGATTACTTGGAATGAATAATCGATTACTGTTTTTTCAAAAGGTTTTCAAATTTTCTATTTTTAAGGTGATAATCGATTACCTTTATGAAGTAATCGATTACCTCAAATTTTATTGAAAAACATGTCAGAATTATTTTGATTTATTACCATATTTGCTTTTACTTAATTGATTCTGATTTATTTTCAAAATTCGAAATTGATTTTATTTTTGAAAATATTCCGTTTTAGTTTTAAGTTTCAAATCTTTTTTATTTGATTTTGAATTTAAAACTTATTCTATTTTAATTCTTAAATCTTTTATTTTATTTTTTGATTTGGTTTTGATTTCAAAATTAATCTTTTGCTTCTTATTATTTCATTTAAAAATAGAGAAACAACTCACTCCTACATTTTTGATCTGATACTTTGATCATTCACGTTCTCTCTTCTTCTTCTTCTTCTTCTCTTATTCTCTGGTTTTTAACGTTCATATCTTTTGAGAAGAAAACTTTACCTTTGGCCTATACACTTGTGATTTGATTTTATTATCATTAGAGCTATATTGTTGTATCTATGTTGCTTAGAACACATCATTGTTAGAGAGCCTAATTGTTGTATCCACACTATCAAGAGTGCATTATAGTTGTTGTACCCAATCTCATATTCGTAACCGTGACTGTAAAGGGGTGTGTGACCCTTAGAGACTAGGGAGTGAATCTCCTAGTTCGGACGTGCTGCGTTCGTGTTTGTAGGGTGAGGAACCCTTGTGTATTTGGGTAGTGCTAGCCGAACGGTGGGTCACCTAGTAGTTAGGCTATCTAGGAAATCTAGGAAGGGTCTTCTTAGTTGTTGTTGTTGAGGTCCCTAGCGAACGGAGATTCCTAGTAGCGTGCGGGGCGCTCTGGTTGTAATTGGGGGACGTGAGGTGTTCTTTGGTTATAATTGATAAAGGCTCAAGTGGGTCGCTTGGGGACTGGACGTAGGTCTTTCGCTAGAAAGGCTGAACCAGTATAAAAATCCTGGTGCAATCTTTGTAACATCCTCAATTTAAATTTAAGTATAATGTGAATTATGCAAAGTGATTATGTGAATTGTCAAGTTTAGGAAGAGGTTATGTGTAGTAAATCGAGCTTGAAAAAGAATAGGAGCCTAAGGAAATGAATTGGAGTTAGAAAACCATCAAAGTGGAATTTTTCATAGAGTAATCGATTACCTTGCAAAGGTGGTAATCGATTACAAGGCCTCTGGTGAAAACACTAAATGTTGCAGCATTCGTAATCGATTACCTCATGGAAGTAATCGATTACCTCATGGAAGTAATCGATTACCTTGTGATTTTCATGAAGTAATCGATTACTTTAAAATGGATTAATCGATTACTTGCTCTCAGCTATTTATACTAGGAATGTTGCATCAAAGGTGGTAATCGATTACTTTGAGCCAGTAATCGATTACCCCTGTGTAAATCTGGAAAAAAAAATATTTGTGTGGGGCCACCTAAAGTGTGGCTTAGCAGATAAGGAAACAAGCTCAGCCACACAATCCAAGTAAAAGGCTAAGACTAGTGATAAAAGAAAAGGAAAGAAAGTAGAAAAAACACATCAACATAATCTTCTTCTTCTGATCTCTTCGAGTTCCTCTTTCTTCTCTCCCTAGGGCTTGTGTTCTCATCCATAATAATCAAGAAGTAAGGGAAGCCAACATCCTCATCAAACAAATCATACTCCTAACAAGCTTCAAGGTTTTATTCTGTTCATCAACTTCTCCAAGAACAAGTGGCTCTCATCATTTCCATCAACAAATACCATCTCCTTTAACTCCAAGTAAGTGTAAGCCATGGATCTTTTCTTCTCCTCCACAAATTCGAATCTCTCTCTCTTACTCCCGAGGAGGATTTCAAGTTTTAAGCCATGGAAATCTAATTGTTTCATGAACCTTATCAAGGATCAAGGAAAAAATAACCACTTGTCTTCTTATAACTCTTGTAATAGGTTCCTCCCTCTCCATTGGATCATCACTCATTTGGTGGCAAGCATTGCAAGCTTAGGGCAAGTAGAAATCACCTTATCTCTAAGTGTTTGAGGTAAGGGGGTGTGTGTTACCATATTCTAGGGGGTAGTTTGTGTTATGTATATAGTGGGTACTAAGAGTTTTATGTTAGATTAAGTTAAAAACCCTAGGATAGTGAATAAGCTAGAACAAGTATAGAGTTGTACTATTTTGTGAATGATCATCGTGATTTATATTTGAATGTGTGGCTTGGTATTTTGTTAATTTATATTGGAATTTAGAAATATAAAAGGATAATGAAATTGATGATTTTATGGAAGTGTTAACAAAATGAAATTAATTGAAGTATGATTTAAAAGATTAAAGGCAAAAAAACAGTGTGTGATCCAGATCTTGTAAGACGTTGTCCGAAAGAAACTGTACGCATAGATCGCGTAAGACGCACATGATGCGCAGCTGTAAAACGTTGTCCGTAGGAGACTGTACGCAATGATGGACACACACCATATAATAATAAAGGAATAATTGGATTGTGCGAATCCAGATCTTGTAAGACGTTGTCCTTAGGAGACTGTACGCCTAGATCGCGTAAGACACACATTGTGTGCAGCTGTAAGACGTTGTCCGTAGGAGACTGTACGCAATGATGGACGCACATTCTGATTGTGGAATCCAGGTCTTGTAAGATGTTGTCCGTAGGAGACTGTACGCAATGATGGATCCACGTAATAATTTCTAAAATCTATGAAAAACTTAAAGATATGAAAAGAGAAAAGAGATGAGAAAGATATAAGATGAAATAAATGAAGTAAAAGAGTTACAGAATTACAAAAGGAACCAATTGTCATTGATGTAAATATAATTGAGTTGAATGGGTATGCTTGATTGAGTTTTGTGCAATATATGACTAAATGTGTATGGCTTGGTGGTTCATTATAGCATAGTAGAAACTGCTTTCCCTATTTTATTGTGTAATGCTCACCTCCTTACCATTTTTCAGGTATTGAGCTGGAACATACACCAGACATGGCCGAGCAGGATTACTCTCCCTCACAGGGAGAGTAGGGTTATTATGGGATTGGATATGATAGTGGACCTAAGCCTTTGATATTTTGTTGTATATGATTTGTGTAAATATCTTTTGGAGAGAGACTTAGGATAATTTCTTTTGATAAAGTTATATGTTGTGAATCATGATATTCATACTTAGTATTTCCGCTGCTACTCTTGATACTGATGCATGCTACTGTATTTTGAGCCCTTTGGGCCTTGATATAATATATATATATGAAATGAAGCCCTGCTGGCTGCTGATTGTATATTTGTATAAGTTTGTGTAACACCCCTAATTTTCGTCTCCCGGATAATAAGGAAATTAATAATAAATAAAGTTTTATTATTAATTAATATAAATTTTCCAAGTTTATGTTTTGTATTTAATTAGCCTTGACATATAAATATAGGTGAAGGTATTTTTATATGATAAATATATACAAAAATATGGATATTGCATTTTAGTCCTTGGGTGAGGACCTAAATGTAATATTAAAAAGGTTCTTGGAGGGAAAGGTTATAAAAGTGCTAATTTTTAAATTTTACACTGACCTAACCGGTTAGTAATGCCCTGTAACCGGTTACACGATGAACCAAGAAACTGGGTTAGTGCGTTTTGATGATTAATCACTTGATTAATCCACGAATTCAACCCAAGATTAGTGGAAAACACGCGTCCTCGTGCATGTAAACCTGATCTCTCTATATAAACCTGAGTTGTTGATGAAATTGGGTTGATTTTTTGGGTGAAGTGCTGAAACTCTGTTATTAGGGTTCTTAAGTTCATCTCTGTGATTCTTCTTTGTTTCTGAATGTTGGAGTGTGAGTGATACACCTTCACAAAGCTTGAATCAAGGGCTTTCTATTGACATAAAAATTGTGAGTAGAGAGTTCTTGTGTGAGGAGAAATCAATCCAAGAAGTTGAAGCTTTGAAGCTGTCAACACTGTTTCTGTTTTCGTGGAGCTGTCTTTGAGCTTCAATTTAGGTAAGCTCAAGCATTCTTTGGATCTCAAATCACTTTGTTTCTTTAGTGCATGTTGCATGCAACAAGTCCTAACCATTTTCCCCAAATTATATGACCTTTTCATGCACCAAAATCTCTGGTTTTTGAACCATATTGAACCTATGTTGGCTGAGGACAGAGTTGAGGTTCTGGTGGATTTCTTGTGAAAGTCAGTGATTTCACTCATCAAACACGAACTAAAGGTATGGGAGAAGTTTACCTTATACTAGATTAAGGCTAAATTATGTGTTTTAGGATTTGAGTCAACAAAGACTCAAAAAGGGCATTATATAATTATATAAAAAGGCTTGGAGGCCATTTCTGCAGCTCACTACTTTTTGAGCAAGTTTGATAACCTGCATGCAAGTGATTTTGATGATTGAGTCATAATCTAAATGCTTATTGTGAGTTTTGTGATATCAAGTTGTGTTTATGTTGGTTTATATGCAATTTGATACTCTAAATTGAATGCATGCAAAGGAATATGTTTTCTGTGGTTAAGCATATTTATTTTAAGGTATGTGACCTCTGGTAATGACTGAAATTGGTTAGATTTGAGTATGGTGGAAAATGGTATGCAAAATCCCTTTCTGCAGTGTACACTCTGCATAATCTAACCGGTTATTTGAATTCTGTAACCGGTTAGATACTGTCAGTTTTCAAAGAAAATGAATTTCTGAAATTGGCCCTGTGTTCTTACCATTTTCACTCAAGTCTATACTCTAATTTCATTTGAAATCAATCTGAAAACATGTTAATGAACACTGTTTGTTTCAGATTGTAATTGATGAGTCAATGCCTTAATGTTATAAGATAATTTCAAGAGGAAATTATGCTAAATTGGAATTGGATTGTGTCACACCCTCTCTTTTAGTTACAAAATATAGACTCCTTCGATATTCATATAATATATATGGACTAGCGTTTAATGGAGGAGTTGGAGAAATAATGAAAATTCTTTATTACATACTTAAGATAAAAGTAACCTTTGTTAGCATAAGTTGGGTTTTTAGTTACGATTATTAAAATTTCCCAACTCAGTACTAAAACCTTTTTAGTTAGAATTAAAATAGCATGATTATCAGAGTAAGCGGAATTGGAGTAAAATAGTAACCTCGATTTGATATTCACATTCCAAGTCATATATATAAAGGTATATATATATATCCATATCATAATAAAAATACCATCATACATCAAGGTCAAAGTCGAGGTAGCAGAAGTTTGTAAAATACAAGTCCAGGGTAAAATACCAAAAGAAAAGACCGCCTCACTGAGATCTCTCAAAAATATATACAATATAACAATAGAGCAAAATATGAAATCCCAGCGGTGGTCTAATGATCCTCCTCCATAGCAAAAATATAATGATAAGAATTGAGAGTTTGTTGGAATAGGATTTATGTATATCGTTGAAGTATTTAGCAATAAGAGTAATTAAAGTTGGGGAGTAGGTAGAGGTTGAAAGTTGAGGTAACCAAACTAGATTGGAAATCCTTAAGAAAGAGTAAGTTGAGGGGGTAGTCGTGATGATAGTGTTTTATCCAGATTGGCATAAACATTACATTCTTTTTCTTTTGAGTTGCTACTTGTTTCAGCAACACTGAACGACCTTGAGAACTTAATCTGTTTAGCAAAGTCTTGTTATTATGTACCATTGTATTTGACGATGGAATGAACCCAGAGATTGTTTTGATGAGCCCGATCTAGAATCCTTTTCGAGACAGAGGATAAGTATTGCGTCGCGACAGTCAGTTCGCCTGAGAATGAGGAAGAACATTGCTACAAGGAGCTACGCACTCTTGAAAGCGATGATTTCGCACACCATTTCTCGAGGACGAGAAATCTCCAAGTTGGGGAGAATGTAACATCCCGCATTTTCTGGACTCAAATAAATCAATAAAGTTTATTTAAAACGAATTTTTTAGAATTTAAGAAAGATTTTCAGTTAAAGTATTTTAGCAAGTGATTTTCTTTGAAGTTTGATTTCATGAAAACTAAGCTATGATTTTGCTTCTGATCAAAATGACTTGAGGTTTTAAACAAATTATTCTTTTTAAAGATTTTCGGTGTATGTGAAAATGTGATTTTTGTAAAATCAAGTAAGACTTATTTTGTAGTGAATTAATACGGTTTATTGGTTTTCTTATGGATTATATTTTGAATTGTGAATGTATGTGTTTGTGTGATGAATTGTGAATAGTAAATTTAAATGAATGGATGCATGGACTATGTGAATGAGATGTATGTGTGCCGTATGTTGGAGTGGGAAACATGATATGTTGAAAGTGTGATGTGCATGATCAAGTATGTGTTAAGTATATGCATCATAATTCCATATTATGTGTTTAGCATGATAACATGAAATAGAATCACATGTGTTAAGTGCATGCATTACTCCATGATGATGACATGAAATGAAATGGTATGTGCATGTGTGTGTGTATGTTCGACCGAGGATGACAGAAGAGGAACCAAATAGGATGCATTTTTCTATTCATTAAGAAATTAGAAATTCAAATGGGAGCTAAGTAGAAGAATAGGTTGGTGACTCATGATGCCTAAGGAAGACTTTCATCAACCTTGCCTCACCATTGACAAGACCCTTGCCATGCAAAATTTGGAGTGGACTAAACTACCCTTGAACCAAGCCATTGAACCGAGGCTAAGATAGGGAATTTCCAACCCCTTTGTTTTACCTTAAAGCCGTATGAAGGAGTGAGTGTTGGTTAACTCATTTCCACTTTCTTCTTCAACCTAAACACTTAGTCCAAGAGCACATCAACTCTTGAGACTTTAGAGAGAAAAGAGAGAGGGACCGTGAGGGAGGAAGAGGAGAACAAGAGTGCAAAATCTAAGATCCTTAACCCAAACACCCTCAATTTCTTCCCCAATCACACTTTCCTTCAAATAACAAGGAGAAGAGCTACCCATCAACTTAGAGAGGAGGAGGCCGAGGCAACCCTAGGAGGAGAAGAGGAGGATTTGGAGCTTAAAGATTAGGATTTTGTTTAAGGTAGTTATTTAAGATAGTTAGTGTAATAATTTTGGTTTGTAAAGGACTTTATATGGACTTTTGTTCAAGTTTAATTCTTTTGTGATGCATGTCTTTACTTTCTTGTGATCTTGAAGTTTTGTTGCCTTGCATGTCATTTTTATAAATTGATCTTGAATGATTGTACTTGAATGTTCTAAATTATAATTTGTTCTTCACGGTTTTGTCTAGGATTTAAGTTTAGGTTATGTTCTTGTCTTGATCTTGTTTTGCATGTCTTGATCTATGTTTTATTCTTGAGGAAATGTAAAGCTTGAGTTTTATGTATTAGTTTGAGTGCAAGTCTTGATTTTTCCTTGGTGCATGTACGGTTTCCAAAAGAAAATAAAGATAACAAGCATTGAAAATAATTTTTGGAATCAAGATTTGGTTTATGTGTGATGATGATTCGATTGGAGCATTATAAAAGAAAATGTTGTTTTAAAGGAATTCTTGCATGATGTGACTTTGAGTTTGATCTTTGTATGTGAAAATAAATTTGTGATATCTTGCCTTTATGCTTGTCACCATTCGGTCAAGTCTAGGAAACCATGCTAGATCATCATTTCCTTTACATGCATGTTAAAATTTGTCTCATCTAGAGATTGTAAGTGCATGCATGATGAGATGTATATGATCAATGAATTTTTAGCACATGCATGAAATTTTCTTAAGAAGATCAAGATTTTTATATGATTCTTGATGATGTTATGATTTGATCGAAACTTGTTGAATTTTCTTGTGAAGCTCACGGTTTTGTGTTTGTAAATATTTAAAGTTAGTTTATTTCATTTTGCATGTGTTCTTTATTGGAAGGATTTGGGATCTCTAAACCTATAGGACTTAAATCTTTTGATTTCAAACCTAAGAGAAATTTTTCATGATCCCATTCGGTTTAGGAACAAACCTTAAGCCATTTTATTTTCCTATGTGACATAATTTGAAATTAGCCTGGAATAAATGAAATTGATTTGGTGTATGATTGTGTTTTTCCTTGAATTTCATTCGGTTTTGGCATAAATTCCATTCAAACTATTTTTATTTTCTTATGTTATATTGTTTGAGGTAATCTAGTATAAATGAAATGGATCTGATAAATGTTTGTGTTGAATTTTTTCCTTATGTTCTATTCGGTCATGGTATGAAAATAAAGGAATTAAATTGATTTATCCATGTGTGTTGGTTTGTATGATGATTAACATGATTTTAATTAAGTGTGTTCTTTTCTTTAATTATTTAGGATGTTTACAAGTAGGATAACATAATTGTCATATATGCATATGTTAGTAATCATTAGAGTTGAATACAAACTTTGTCTCATGTAGGATAGGATTCGGCCATGCATGGAAATTAAGTGCGTATATTTATGTGTGTATGAATGATTTGAGTGTTTAATATTTTTAAAGGTTTTTGATTGAATCCTTGTGTTATTTCTCTTTGATGAAATTCGGTTTTAAAGAAAATAAAGTGAGTCAAATATTTTGATTAATTGAAAAAGTCTTGTTTCATATGATTTCTGAAATTCATGGTTTTTATAAGAAAATCTTAAGACAAATGTGACCTTTTTAAAGAGCCAAGAAATTATTGATGTTTTCAAACAAAAGTTTTTACTTAACCGTGAATTAAAATCAAAGAGATTTTCAAATAAGAGTTCGATAATAATGTCTTATTTTCTAAATAATTTTATAAGAACAATTTTTAATGAGAAAGAATTATTTGAGTTCCAGTAACAATCGGGAAGCAGTTACGAGCATCGTGTCGGGAACCAAGGAGCGTATCGTGAGTGTTGTCGACAATCGAGGTGAGGGAGAAGTTTTCCCCAAACACCATGTTTTTTAGGTAACATATTAAGTGTTTCGACCATCTCAAAAGTCGAAACCTAGTGTCTTGAGTCAGTAAGAGTATATAATGAGTGTATTTTATTGCGTCTGAATGTTAGCATGTTATTTATTTGCCTATTTATCTATTACTTATGATTAGTTTGATGTGGAATGTATCAACGCTGTGAATAATAATAATGATCAAGAATATAAGAGATAAGAGATGAGTAAGGAAAGATGTAAGACGTTGTCGGGAAAAGAATAAGTGATGAAAGCGATGAGTTGAGCCAGAGCTTGGGCAACATTGTTGATATGGATGCTTTCTAAGGTTGAGTCACGGGTGAAAGGTGTGACACCCTTCCGATTTACCCAAATATAATATAGTAATTAAAGTTTCATCTTGGATAATATATGGACTTGTGAGTGTTAAGAAAATATGGAAAATAAAATTTTCTTTTCAAGCGGGTGCACAAATCGTCATTTGGAATTCTTGGAGAATAAACTTTGAACCATTTCAAAACATTTGTATCGAGTTCGGCGATCTCTAAAATCTTTTCACAAATAGGGTAACGTTCGCTCTTTTGAAATGTATTTGTATCATACATGTAATTAAAGTTGCCCTTGCTTTGTTTGATAAATCCGATACCATCAAATAATGTTTATAGCCGAGCTCTTAAAGGGATTAAATCAGAGTAAGCGGAAATTATCAGACTATGCAGTCACTAGTAATATAAACATAGGTTTTTTATATAGTTAAAGTCATAGATACATAGTCTCATCATCATGTCTCCAAGATCTCAAAATACAAGTCCATAATCTGATCTACATAGTGATATGACCAAAGCCCTAGAGTACCCCAAAAGCATATCTACAATATGTGTACATAATCAAAACATAAACTCCAAGGGTGGTCATGTAGATCTGGCCTCGTCAGATGCAGTAGTAGTGATAGCAGTAGTATCAAAGAAACATAAGTAGTAAGGTAGTAGCATCATCAACAACACAGCAGCAGCAGCAAGTCTCCTCCACAGCCTCCACACATCGGATCCACTGATCCTCATCACATACCATATGCATGTACCTAGGGATCATCGTCCCTCCAGTCACTCCTAGTAGAATGCACGACAGGCTCGCTCCCACTCTCGTCCTCCACCAGATCCTCCTCGATCTCATCCGAGGGAGAGTGTACCCTACCACTGGGTACCGGGTCAGGGGATGGTGAAACCCTGACTGGGCTCCTCGGATCAGAAGGGGGAGTCTCCTCGCGGACGACTCTCGAAGTAAAAGGGTGAGAGCGGGTAGGTCGAAAACGAAAACTATGGTAAGAGCGAGCTGGTCGCGTGGGAGGTGGTCCATGGTAAGTGTAAAACGGGGGTACATGCATAGTGTATATGATGGGAATCCTAAATCTACGAGGACGGAATCGGATCAACGGGTTCGGGTGGTAGAAGGTAACCTCTACCTCACCCTCGAACACCGTGCGATGGTCCTCATAGATCCATGTGCCACTAGGAAGTGGCCGGATCTCGATGCAAGCAATGTAACGGGACATCACCTACAAGGGCATAGGGGTAAGCAATTCTATACACATAACCAATATAGAATAAATTGTGCAATATGAATATTTAAATATGCATCAATTAACAACAATCACATATAACACTTAGCAGTTAATGAATGCACATAGGATGCTCACACTTATTTCATTTATCACAATTAATTTAAATGAGTGGCATGATGCATGACTTTAGCTCTCAAGCCTATCTCCATCATACTATGTCACTCTCTGACGTCCATCCCTGACAACCCAGCACTCAACAGTGCATTGTATTCCTAGGTATACAACAATTCGTACATTCACCTAGAATGTACACGACAAGCTTGGTATCCATGCCACCCGAGCATATCCCGTCATCCAAACGGACCGTCATCCAAACAGTATAACCGTATCGGCATTCCCTCAGCCGACCACGTCAACGACGTGTCATCAAGCAAGCGTATTGGCACTCCCAGAGGCCCTCCACATGTTTACCAAAAACATGATATACGTCCTACCAACCAAACTCCAGAATGAATGCATTACCTTACTTAAAAGAGATTGATTGACGTTTTATCCTTTTATTAATACATTACGTGCCTCCCGAGCAACGTATCATTATTCAAATGAAAACATCATAACGTCAATCAATTTCCTCTAAGTCCAGGATCACTTGGTTTATTGTCCTCTAAGAGTTACAAAATGACTTAGAATTGAAAATGGTATTTTTAAGTATCTGACTAAAAATACTCGAGTTTTCTCCAAAATACACGAGTAGTTAATCATTTTCCAGATTCTACTCGAGTTGTTCATAATTATACTCGAGTCGTTCATGTCTTTTCAGAGATTTAGGGTTTCAGGTTTTCATAAATATACTCGAGTAATTCATGAGATACTCGAGTATTTCATCACCCAGAATACTCGAGTAGTTCATACATTACTCGAGTGTTCAATCTGATTCCCAAGTTGGTGCGCCAATTTTCACTCTGGTGCACCACGAAATACTCGAGTATTAAGCCAAATACTCGAGTATCTGCAGACAGAATAGAGTGAAACTTGGTTTTTACATGCCATTTCAATTTCTAAACATTTTTAACCCAAAACAGTGATCACAATAGTTCATATACCACATATTGAACATGTTAACATACTCATTTCATATCAAATAACAAATTTGACAGAGAATCAATCCATTATGCATGAAATATACAATTTAGCAACTCAACACTTCAAATTGCAAAATAAGCACAATATTCATGAAACAAAGTTCATTTAAGCTTGCATGCATGATATAGAACTTGCTCATCACAGTCATAGAGCATGGATTGGTCTCCAAACCAAAGTTCCTATTCAAACTAAGCCCTTAGAGCCTCTTGGTGGCTCTCTAACAGAATTAATGAAATTTAAACCCTATCTAGTGAATATAATTACTTCCCCTTACCTCTCAGACGTGAATCAAACAAGAAATTGCAAGAAAAAGCCCCACAGCACCACGAACCACTTCAAGAACCAACATGCAGAGCAGTTTTGAATGCATCACCAAGATTGAATTGGTTTACATGGAACACAGAGATAACAATTGGGGAAATTAGGATTTCTAGATTCTATGTAACTTATACTAACTAGAGAAATCGAATTTGGGACTCAGAGACTCGTGAGCTTACCAAAAATTGAGATCAAAGTGAGCTCCAGAAACAAGTTTGACAGAGAACAGCTCCACTTTCCAGCTCCAATTCTTCCTCCACACTCACTCTCAACTCACGAATTTAGTGTCTATACAAAGCTCGTGATGTGAGCTTTGTATTGGTGTATCGTTTGTGGTTTAATTCAGAACACACAAGGAGAATCGAAGGGTTGAACTCAGGAACCCTAAAACATGAAGTTCTTCAACAAATTGGCCAAATGCCTCACAATTCGGTGTTGATAGGCTTTTATAGGCATGGAGAAGACTCATGCAGCACGACACGACATCCATGGCGTTGGCAAGAAGGTGTTTTCGTGGCGAGAGAAGAGAATCGTTCGTGGTGACTCACCAAACGCACTCACTCGTGCAGTTTGACCCAGAATACTCGAGTTTTTCAGAAAATACTCGAGTATTTTTTCCAATTTTTGAAAAATAATTATTTTATTTACTTTCCCTCCAAAATCTTTCCTATAATTACCTCTAGGTCCCAACCCAAGGACTAATATGCAAAATACTCATCTTAGGCATTTATTATATTTATTAAATCAATTCACACACATATACCAACTATATAAACACATATTTTAATCAAGGATTAATATGGAAATAATTAATTATAATTAATTTATAATTAACATTTCATTAATCGGGGATTAAAATTTTGGGGTGTTACACTACTCCCCCACTTACAAGGAATTTCGTCCCCGAAATTCAACTTATACAAACAAGTCAGGATAATCCTGACGCATCTTATCCTCTAGTTCCCACGATGCTTCCATTACATCGCCACTAACCCAGACGACTCTGACCAGACGAATGTCTTTTCCTCTAAGCTGCTTGATTCTTCGATCTTCAATACGAACTGGCACAGCTTTGAAGGTTAGGTTCTCATAAATTTCTAAGTCATCAGGTTGGATTCTAAGGACAATGGTGGGGTCATGGACATATCTTTTAAGTTGAGACACATGAAATACATTATGAAGGTTAGCTAATGACGGAGGCAGAGCCAATTGATAAGCTACTGGGTCGACTCTTTTGAGGATTTGGTAGGGACCAATAAACTTAGGTGATAGTTTCTGAGTTTTCAAGGCTCTACTAACACCTTTGGTTGGTACTATCCTAATAAACACATGGTCTCCTTCGGCGAACTCTAATGGTTTCCTTCTTCTATCAGCATAGCTTTTCTGCCTACTTTGAGCTGCCCTCATCTTCTCTTGAATCATCTTCATCTGTTCCGTGGTCTCTTGCACAAAATCTGGTCCAACCAGAGAATTCTCCCCCACTTGAAACCAGCATAACGGCGTCTGACACTTTCTCCCATACAAAGCTTCAAATGGTGCCATTCCAATACTCGTGTGGTAGCTGTTGTTGTAAGTGAACTCCACGAGTAGCAACATCTGCTCCCAATTCCCTTGCCCTTCCAAAGCACAGGCTCGTAGAATATCCACCAATGACTGAATAGTCCTCTCCGTTTGGCCATCAGTCTGAGGATGGTATGCATAACTCAGTTTCAATCTTGAACCCAAGGCTCTATACAGATCTTCCCAAAACTTCGATGTAAATCTCGGGTCACGATCAGATACAATGCTTGATGGTACACCGTGCAGACGAACAACTTCTTCGATGTACAACTGAGTAAGCTTTTCCAGCGAATAGCGCATATTCACGGGAATGAAATGCGCTGACTTGGTCAAACGATCCACGATCACCCAGATTGCATCATGACCAGTAGATGTCCTTGGCAATCCCGACACAAAATCCATCGAGATACTATCCCATTTCCACAACGGAATCTCCAAAGGAAGTAACTCTCCTCCTGGCCTTTGATGTTCCACCTTGGCCTTCTGACATACCAAACAACATGCCACATACTCAGCTACGTCTCTCTTCAAACCAGGCCACCAAAATAGCTTCTTTAAGTCCTGGTACATTTTGGTAGCTCCCGGATGCATACTCATCTTACTCTTATGTGCTTCGTCCAGAATCATCCTTCTTACTTCTAAATCACCAGGCACACAAATCCTGGTTTTAAAGCGAAGGATTCCATCCTTCCCTTCTTGAAACTCCAATTCCTTGCTTTCTTCCATCAACTTCCTCTTTTCCATGAGCTTCTCATCCTTGCGTTGCAATTCCCGAATCCTCTGTAGAAACTCATTAGCAATCTGCAGCATCCCCATCATGATACTTGTCGGCTCCATTTGCATCGTCAGACTCAAATCCCAGAATTCCTCTATCAGTGCAGCTTCTCTGACCATCATTGCACTGATGTGCATTGCCTTTCTACTCAATGCATCTGCCACAACATTGGCCTTTCCAGGATGATAATGAAGTTCAAACTCATAATCCTTCAAAAACTCCATCCATCGGCATTGCCTCATATTCAACTCCTTTTGATCAAAGAGGTACTTTAAACTCTTATGGTCACTGAACACCCAGAACGTGGTGCCATAGAGATAGTGCCTCCAAATCTTTAAGGCAAACACCACAGCTGCCAACTCCAGATCGTGGGTTGGATAGTTCATTTCATGAACTTTTAGCTGTCTCGAGGCATAAGTGATGACTTGCCCCTCTTGCATCAAAACACACCCAAGACCTTGTTTCGACGCGTCACAATACACATCAAAACTCTTCTGTGTATCGGGCAGAACCAATACAGGAGACGATGTCAACCTTTCCTTCAACTCTTGAAAACTCCTTTCACATTTCTCATCCCATAGGAATGGTTGATCTTTCCGAGTCAACTTCGTCAGAGGCAGTGCGATCTTCGAGAAACCTTCGATAAACCTTCTATAATAACCAGCCAAACCAAGGAAGCTTCTCACCTCTGTGACCGACTTTGGTTGCTCCCATTGCAAAACCGAACTCACTTTCGTCGGATCAACGGCTATTCCCTTATCCGAAATCACATGCCCCAAGAACTTAACCTCCTTCAGCCAGAACTCACACTTTGTAAGTTTGGCGTACAATTGCTTCTCCTTTAGGATGCTCAACACCATTCTCAAGTGTTCAGCATGCTCCTCCGGGCTCTTGGAATAAATAAGGATATCATCTATGAACACAACCACAAATGAATCTAAATAAGGTCTAAAGATTCGATTCATGTAGTCCATAAAGATAGCTGGTGCATTAGTCAATCCGAACGACATCACAACATACTCATAATGCCCGTATCGGGATCGAAATGCAGTCTTAGAGATATCCTCTTCTCTAATCCTGATTTGATGGTATCCTGACCTCAAATCAATCTTGGAAAATACTGAAGCTCCACGAACTTGATCTATAAGATCATCTATCCTCGGCAACGGATACTTGTTCTTGATGGTGACCTTATTCAGCTGCCGGTAGTCAATGCACATCCTCATACTACCATCTTTCTTCTTGACAAACAAAACCGGAGCACCCCAAGGTGACACACTTGGTCGGATCATCTGCTTCTGTAACAATTCCTCAATCTGCTTCTTCATTTCCGCCATTTCCGGTGGTGCCATTCTATAGGGAGCGATAGAAATGGGACCAGCTCCCGGAACTAGATCGATACCAAATTCAATTTCCCTTCTTGGTGGCAAACCAGGAATCTCGTCAGCAAAAACTTCCGGGAAATCTCTAACAATAGGGATCTCTTCCATTCTGGGACCATTCTCCTCCACCTCAGAGTTGAACAGACACACGTAGCCGGAGGGTTTTGGGCTTCCATAGGTTACTATCTTTCTGACACAATCAATGATCACTTGGTTTTGACTTAACCAGTCCATTCCCAAGATCACATCTAATTGTGCTAAGGGTAAGATGATCAAATCTACTTTAGAGGTTTGTCCTAACACTTCTATACAACAGTTAAGACATGCTCTAGAAACTACAACAGGAGCATTGGTAGGGGTTTCTACTTTGAGAGCACAAGGCATTTCAGACATGATTAAGCCTAAACGGTTTACACATTCATATGAAACAAATGAATGCGTTGCACCAGAATCAAACAAAACATGACAAAACTGACCATTAAGCAAGTATTTACCTTGCACCATATCAGAAGACCGACTTGCTTCCACACCCTAAGGGTGAAAACTCTTCCTTGAGCCATAGGCCTATCAGCAGCCCCTCTTGAGTTGGCTTTGGCCGGTTCCTTGCAGTCTCTTGCAAAATGTCCCGGCTTTCCATAGTTAAAGCAACCACTTGTCCCCCAAGAAACACGGCCATAGTGATTGCGCTTGCACTTGTCACAGAATGGAGCCTCGCTCCGATAATCTCTTCTATCAGAACCACCAACTTTTCCTTTGCCTTTCCCTCGGCGATCATACGGACCTTTGCCTCGGTTGTTGAAACCTTTACGCCTCTGCGGTCCATAGCCTTGATTGTCCTTCTTCCCTGAGACTTGCATCTCCTCAGCCTTGGTATCATCTTCATACATCCTACACATGTCCACCAGTGCAGGAAAGCTTTGAATCCGCTGGTAACTGAAGATCGACTTCAACTTTGGTCTCAAGCCTCCTTCAAACTTAATGCATTTACTCCTCTCATCTGGATTGTTCTGGTAGTATGGAGAGTACTTTATCAGCTCTTCAAACTTAGCTGCGTACTCACCCACACTCATGTTTCCTTGCTTCAGCTGCAAGAACTCCACCTCCTTCTTCCTTCTCAAGTCTTTAGGGAAATACTTTTGGAGAAACTTCTCCATGAATACTCCCCAACTTACCTCTCTTCCTTCATATTGCAGAAGCTGCATCGTGTGATTCCACCAGTTCTCAGCTTCCTCCTCTAACATGTAGGTTGCATACGCCACCTTTTGAACATCAGAACACTCCAACGTTCTCAAGATCTTATCCATGGTGTGAATCCACTTGTTGGCCTCTTCCGGTTTAAATCCTCCTTCAAACTTTGGCGGATTACAGCTTCTAAAATCAGCCAAAGTCTTCGCTTCAGCGTTACCCACATTACCTTGATGAGACGGGTTGACCGGTTGAGATGGTTGTTGAGACTGTCGTTGCATAGCTTCCAACGCCGTGGTGATTCGTTCTAGCATCGCGTTGGTGTGATTTTGGTTTCTAGTTGCCATATTAGACCTGCGCTATGGGCTTATGGTCACATATGTTGAACTAAAGAAACTTCCATTACACCACCTATACTACGGCTCTATCTTAAACTTCTAAATCTACAATCAATTACGTCTTGTACTCAAAAGAGACAAGATACAAACAAATCAAGGGTATTTAAACCTCAACAAGCAAAAATAATAACATTACAAGTAATGTGCATGCCCTGAAGATACCTGCTTGATGGTGATGGCTACCTTTCTGAACTACTTCCACTACTACAGGATCTGACTTTTGCTCTGATACCACTCAGTGTGACACCCTTCCGATTTACCCAAATATAATATAGTAATTAAAGTTTCATCTTGGATAATATATGGACTTGTGAGTGTTAAGAAAATATGGAAAATAAAATTTTCTTTTCAAGCGGGTGCACAAATCGTCATTTGGAATTCTTGGAGAATAAACTTTGAACCATTTCAAAACATTTGTATCGAGTTCGGCGATCTCTAAAATATTTTCACAAATAGGGTAACATTCGCTCTTTTGAAATGTATTTGTATCATACATGTAATTAAAGTTACCCTTACTTTGTTTGATAAATCCGATACCATCAAATAATGTTTATAGCCGAGCTCTTAAAGGGATTAAATCAGAGTAAGCGGAAATTATCAGACTATGCAGTCACTAGTAATATAAACATAGGTTTTTTATATAGTTAAAGTCATAGATACATAGTCTCATCATCATGTCTCCAAGATCTCAAAATACAAGTCCATAATCTGATCTACATAGTGATATGACCAAAGCCCTAGAGTACCCCAAAAGCATATCTACAATATGTGTACATAATCAAAACATAAACTCCAAGGGTGGTCATGTAGATCTGGCCTCATCAGATGCAGTAGTAGTGATAGCAGCAGTCTCAAAGAAACATAAGTAGTAAGGTAGTAGCATCATCAACAACACAGCAGCAGCAGCAAGTCTCCTCCACAGCCTCCACACATCGGATCCACTGATCCTCATCACATACCATATGCATGTACCTAGGGATCATCGTCCCTCCAGTCACTCCCAGTAGAATGCACGACAGGCTCGCTCCCACTCTCGTCCTCCACCGGATCCTCCTCGATCTCGTCCGAGGGAGAGTGTACCCTACCACTGGGTACCGGGTCAGGGGATGGTGAAACCCTGACTGGGCTCCTCGGATCAGAAGGGGGAGTCTCCTCGCGGACGACTCTCGAAGTAAAAGGGTGAGAGCGGGTAGGTCGAAAACGAAAACTATGGTAAGAGCGAGCTGGTCGCGTGGGAGGTGGTCCATGGTAAGTGTAAAACGGGGGTACATGCATAGTGTATATGATGGGAATCCTAAATCTACGAGGACGGAATCGGATCAACGGGTTCGGGTGGTAGAAGGTAACCTCTACCTCACCCTCGAACACCGCGCGATGGTCCTCATAGATCCATGTGCCACTAGGAAGTGGCCGGATCTCGATGCAAGCAATGTAACGGGACATCACCTACAAGGGCATAGGGGTAAGCAATTCTATACACATAACCAATAGAGAATAAATTGTGCAATATGAATATTTAAATATGCATCAATTAACAACAATCACATATAACACTTAGCAGTTAATGAATGCACATAGGATGCTCACACTTATTTCATTTATCACAATTAATTTAAATGAGTGGCATGATGCATGACTTTAGCTCTCAAGCCTATCTCCATCATACTATGTCACTCTCTGACGTCCATCCCTGACAACCCAGCACTCAACAGTGCGTTGTATTCCTGGGTATACAACAATTCGTACATTCACCTAGAATGTACACGACAAGCTTGGTATCCATGCCGCCCGAGCATATCCCGTCATCCAAACGGTATAACCGTATCGGCATTCCCTCAGCCGACCACGTCAACGACGTGTCATCAAGCAAGCGTATTGGCACTCCCAGAGGCCCTCCACATGTTTACCAAAAACATGATATACGTCCTACCAACCAAACTCCAGAATGAATGCATTACCTTACTTAAAAGAGATTGATTGACGTTTTATCCTTTTATTAATACATTACGTGCCTCCCGAGCAACGTATCATTATTCAAATGAAAACATCATAACGTCAATCAATTTCCTCTAAGTCCAGGATCACTTGGTTTATTGTCCTCTAAGAGTTACAAAATGACTTAGAATTGAAAATGGTATTTTTAAGTATCTGACTAAAAATACTCGAGTTTTCTCCAAAATACTCGAGTAGTTAATCATTTTCCAGATTCTACTCGAGTTGTTGATAATTATACTCGAGTCGTTCATGTCTTTTCAGAGATTTAGGGTTTCAGGTTTTCATAAATATACTCGAGTAATTCATGAGATACTCGAGTATTTCATCACCCAGAATACTCGAGTAGTTCATACATTACTCGAGTGTTCAATCTGATTCCCAAGTTGGTGCGCCAATTTTCACTCTGGTGCACCACGAAATACTCGAGTATTAAGCCAAATACTCGAGTATCTGCAGACAGAACAGAGTGAAACTTGGTTTTTACATGCCATATCAATTTCTAAACATTTTTAACCCAAAACAGTGATCACAATAGTTCATATACCACATATTGAACATGTTAACATACTCATTTCATATCAAATAACAAATTTGACAGAGAATCAATCCATTATGCATGAAATATACAATTTAGCAACTCAACACTTCAAATTGCAAAATAAGCACAATATTCATGAAACAAAGTTCATTTAAGCTTGCATGCATGATATAGAACTTGCTCATCACAGTCATAGAGCATGGATTGGTCTCCAAACCAAAGTTCCTATTCAAACTAAGCCCTTAGAGCCTCTTGGTGGCTCTCTAACAAAATTAATGAAATTTAAACCCTATCTAGTGAATATAATTACTTCCCCTTACCTCTCAGACGTGAATCAAACAAGAAATTGCAAGAAAAAGCCCCACAGCACCACGAACCACTTCAAGAACCAACATGCAGAGCAGTTTTGAATGCATCACCAAGATTGAATTGGTTTACATGGAACACAGAGATAACAATTGGGGAAATTAGGATTTCTAGATTCTATGTAACTTATACTAACTAGAGAAATCGAATTTGGGACTCAGAGACTCGTGAGCTTACCAAAAATTGAGATCAAAGTGAGCTCCAGAAACAAGTTTGACAGAGAACAGCTCCACTTTCCAGCTCCAATTCTTCCTCCACACTCACTCTCAACTCACGAATTTAGTGTCTATACAAAGCTCGTGATGTGAGCTTTGTATTGGTGTATCATTTGTGGTTTAATTCAGAACACACAAGGAGAATCGAAGGGTTGAACTCAGGAACCCTAAAACATGAAGTTCTTCAACAAATTGGCCAAATGCCTCACAATTCGGTGTTGATAGGCTTTTATAGGCATGGAGAAGACTCATGCAGCACGACACGACATCCATGGCGTTGGCAAGAAGGTGTTTTCGTGGCGAGAGAAGAGAATCGTTCGTGGTGACTCACCAAACGCACTCACTCGTGCAGTTTGACCCAGAATACTCGAGTTTTTCAGAAAATACTCGAGTATTTTTCCCAATTTTTGAAAAATAATTATTTTATTTACTTTCCCTCCAAAATCTTTTCTATAATTACCTCTAGGTCCCAACCCAGGGACTAATATGCAAAATACTCATCTTAGGCATTTATTATATTTATTAAATCAATTCACACACATATACCAACTATATAAACACATATTTTAATGAAGGATTAATATGGAAATAATTAATTATAATTAATTTATAATTAACATTTCATTAATCGGGGATTAAAATTTTGGGGTGTTACAAAAGGAAATAAATTGTGGAAACAGGATGGAATTTGATCGGAGATGGACTTCTTTGTTTTTGGTTTTAGTCTGGGACTAGTGTTGAGTTGAGCTTGCTCCTCCACTAGCGCTCAGCAAAAATGTTATTTTTGAAGAAGAGATTTATGAAAGGATTTTGAAAATAAATTTTCGAAAGGATCTTTTGAGAAAGGTTTGGAGAAAGAATTTGTGAAATATAATTTTGAAAAGAGTTTGGAAACACTACTTTTGAAAAGAATGGTGAGATATGATTTTCAAAAAGAATTTGTGAAACCTTATTTTTGAAAACTGTTTATGAAACATCATTTTTGAAAAGAGTTTATAAACCTTATTTTTGGAATCTTTATTTTTGAAACCTTATTTCTTTTGGAAACATTATTGTTGGAAAGGATTTTTGGAGAAAATCTATTTTGAAAAGGATTTGTGAAACTTTATTTTGGGAGGCATTTGAGAAAATATTATTTTTGAAAAGAATTTGTGAAACACTAGTTTTTGCAAAAGTTGGTGAGAACATTATCTGGGAAGGATTTTGTGAAACCTTATTTTTGAAAAGATATTTTTCAAGATGAGAAAGAAACAAGAGTTTTGATGATGGATGATGAGAGGAGAAGTTGGCTGTCAAAGAGAACCCAGCTCTGTGCTAAGTTGAGAAAAGAGATGTTGTGAGAGGATTAGTGGTCGGGACTCGTTGAAGGGATGCACGAAGGATGAGCCGACCAATAGGATGAGCCTCTTATTAAAAGACTTTTAAAAGACATGGATTAACGCGGTGAGTTATGAGTGACCCGAAGTAGTGGAGAGGAAGAAACCATAGGTATCTGCGGATACTTAGGAGGAGATTGCATTAGGGGAGGACAATGACGGTGATACGTCAAGAAGTCTAGAGTACTCTTCTAGGCGGAACAACTCCACAAGTGGTGCACTAACGTGGTGGGGACTGGGTCCTGTAACATCCCGAATTTAATTCTAATAATAATTAGAATAATATTAAGATTTGGAAGTAAGGATTATCCTATAAGGGATTTAAAATAATGGATTAGGAGTTCATTGAGTTCCATAAAGGAGTCAAGGAGCATTGGCATCGAAAAGCGAATTTAAAGAAGACCAAACGAGGGTCAAAATCGGTGTTTTCGGTGTTTTAAATTCGCTAACTAGGGAAATTAAAAATAAAATATTTAAGACTCCAAATGCAATTTCCACCGTTGGATATGATGATATGATTTTTAGAAGGTTGCTCATCAAATTTGAGAAAGATCCGACGGTGAACGAATAAGTTATAGCTATTTGAAGTTGGGAGAAAATAGCTGAAAAATAGAAAATTGAAGTAGCAGTATCTGATCATTTCGCTTAAGCAAAAATATTTCGCTTAAGCGAAACTGATCCAGTGGCAACACAGATGAGGTTCGCTTAAGTGAACGGATTTCTCTTAAGCGAAATTACTTCGACTTGCAACTTTAAATTCGTGTTTTGGGTTGAAACCCCCATCCCCAACCCCATTTTCTCTCTCTTCTCTCTCTCCCCCTCCCTCCTCCACCACCACGAACCACCGGCCGCCGCCACCACCGCCTCCTTGACCCTTCCTCTTTCTCTTCTCTCTCTTGGCTTTCCTCTCTCTCTCCTTCCCTCACAATCTCCCTCCTCACACACTCTCCACCACCACCAACCGGTCGCCGCCGCCCAGAGCCGCCACCGCCACCTCCACCACGAGCCACCAGCACTATCCACCACCACCACCATCATATTTCTCCCTCCCTCTTCCCCTTTGACTTTGGTCTACCTCCTCTCTCTTCGGTCTCTCTTTTCTCTCTCTTTCCGATCGGAGCCGCCACCGTGGCCGCCGATCGAACCACCACGAGCCACCACCACCATAGCCTCTCCCTCATCCCTTCCCCTCTCACACCCACAAGCCCTCTCTCCCTCTCCACGGATCTCACCGGCGCCGTTACCGACCCGTGATCGTGTCGGGCTCGTGTCGGGAACCTCGAAGCTCGAAGCTCTTACCTCGGTCCAGTCGCGATCGTTCCCGCTAACAAGGAGCAACACCGACGCCGTCATCGTCGCCGAGCTAAAATCCAGGTTCTATTTAACAAACCCGAGGTAAGAGGGTTCGCGTTACCTTTACTTAAGAAGTAAATTCTAGGATGCTATAGTGGTAGCTGAGAATAGGGTAATTAAAAAGTATGTTAATGAACCTTAGGGTAACCCTCGTGGATATAAAGGAAGTAAATAAAATTGTTAATAGAAACCACACTTTAGGGAATAAAAGGAACGAGCGTAGAATAAGGCCCGGAACGAATGAGCGTAACTAGAATATTAAAATAGTTAGAATAAAACAAAAACGTGAGCAATCATAAAAATAAAACCATAGGGGAAGTAAAAGGACAAAAAGGGTAAACGAAATAGGCGAAAGAGAGAGTAGAATTAATGAATTAAAAGATATAAGTATAATAGTACCCGAAGAGTAAAGTGAGGTAAAGGAGGGATTAGTATAGGGAATAATAAACACGTGCAGGACCGATTAGAGCAATAGGCGCAAAATAATGAAATAGATTTAAAAGAAAATAGGAAACCGATAAGCGGATTAGTAAAAAGATAATAAAACGAAGAGAAAGTACATTATGAGGGAAGTTAGATAGAATAATGTAATAAAAATTGAGAAGTGAGATTAAGTTAGTAGAGCAATTAAATATAATATAGTTAATGAAATCGGAACAATGAGTTAGGTAATTGACTGAGATAAGGAAATTAAGAAATAACTAAGAATAAGTAACGAGAACTAGAATATACTATACTTGACCGTATTAACTAGAGTTGGATAAAATCGAGGGAAACTAACAAAAGAAAAAGAGTAAAGTAGAAAATGTAGAAAAATGTGATAAGTCATAAACGAAAATAAAGATCAAAAGATTGAGACAAGTATAAAAGAAATACTTAAATTATAAGAAGAGAAAAGAGAAATTATTACCAAAGAATAAAAGAGAACGACTGATGGTCTGTTGGACTCAGTCATAAAGAAAAGAAGAACGGCTGATGGTCTGTTGGACTCAGTCATAATAAAAGATGAACGGCTGATGGTCTGTTGGACTCAGTCATGATAAAAGATGAACGGCTGATGGTCTGTTGGACTCAGTCATAAGAAAAGGAAAATGGCTGATGATCTTTTGGACTCAGTCATATAGAGGAAAACGGCTGATGGTCTTTTGGACTCAGTCATATAGAAAGAAAACGGCTGATGGTCTTTTGGACTCAGTCACTTAAAGGAAAACGGCTGATGGTCTTTTGGACTCAGTCATAAAGAAAAGATGAATTGCTGATGGTCTGTTGGACTCAGTCATAATAAAAGGAAAACGGCTGATGGTCTTTTGGACTCAGTCATGTTAAAGATAAAGGGCTGATGGTCTGTTGGACTCAGTCATAAGGAAAAAGGAAAAGATAAAGAAAAGGAAAAAGAAAAAGAAAAAGAAAAGGAAGAGAAGAAGAAAAAGAAAAGAAAAGAGAATGTAAGGAACTAGAGGAAATTAATTAAATGAATAACGTATACTAATAAATGTGTAGGCTTAGTTATTTGCTATGTCTTCTTATAAGATTTATCTTTTTAAGTCCTGTGTAATGCTACCCTTCTTGCTATATTTTTACAGGTATGGAAGCAGAGCTTACACAGTTGCGGCCGAATCAGAAACCCTCCACCACGTGGAGTGTAGATTGCGATACCATGAGCGGATTTTATTTTAATTATATTTGAAAACTGTTATTTTTGTAATTTAATGTGCGTAGTAATTGTATGCCCTGAATTTGTATTAATCGGGCGTTAGGATATGAACTGGTTTTTAAACTGTTGTGTTTTATGTTTTTTTTAATAATTATGGACTGACATATTTATAAGAAGAAATTTTTGGGAAGTCCGAAAAACAGAGGAAACTCTGCCGGATTTTCCAAAGAATTTTCATAAGAAATCAAATTCTAAAATGAATTTTCAAACTCTGATTTTATTAAAATTTAAAATTAACTAATTAAAGTGATGATGTTACATTTATGGTATCAGAGCAGTTTCCCTCGGCCTTGGAGTTTGGACTCACAACTCCTATGGGTTACTCACCAAGCGAGTAACCAAGTGATAGTGTTAAGTCTTAGAATAGATAAATAGGTACACTTAATTTAAGAGTTCTTAGTTAATTGTGGAATAATGTGTTCTTTTTCCAGAACTCAGTCACCATGCCTCGGAGACGTACTCGTGATGATAGGATGGTCGCGATACTTGAGAATCTGGTCCAAATGAACCAGAACAAGGCCGAAACGGTAGCAGCAGCCGCAGCAGCAGCAGCAGCCGCACTCCATCAACCTCCAAACCCAATCGACATTGAATGGCTAGCTCGACTCAGACAAAACGACCCGCCCAAGTTTGAAGGTGGCTACAATCCTGACGTAGCACAGAGATGGCTCCAAGAATTGGAGAAGATTTTCCGCACAATGTCACCGCCCGCGGAGCAGATAGTCCCTTTGGCGGCGTACTTGCTCACTGGAGAAGCTGAGTATTGGTGGGAGCGTGTACGAAGGGAAATGGAGATCGCTAACTAGGAATTCACCTGGGATGTGTTCAAAATCAGGTTCTTAGGGAAGTATTTCCCGAAAGATGTCCGCCGAGAAAAAGAGCTGGCGTTCTTGACCCTGAAACAAGGGAACATGAGTGTTGGAGAATATGCTGCACATTTTGAGGATCTCATCCGATATGCCGGAAGCTACAGGGACTCTGATGAAAGGACTAAGTGCATTAAGTTTGAGGACGGGCTTCGCACTGAGATTAAAATCTCCTTTGAGTATCAGAATGTTGCAAACTTGTCCGACCTGGTAAACATGGCTAGCACTTATAATGAAAAAGGATTGAGACAGGAGAGGTTGGAGCAACGAAACAGGAGTATGCAGGGTGCTGGAAGTTCTACCAGGAGAGAAGGACCGACGCAGGAATCAGGCCCATATGCCGATATTAATGCTATGGCAATGGTTCCCAGGGATGCCGACCATAATGTGGCTATCCCAATTGCTAGGCCCTTATGTTCACACTGTGGGAAATCTCACAAACGGTTGTGTTGGCCTATGAACCAACTCAGGAAGGAGGGTCTCTGTTATCACTGCGGACAGTCGGGACATCGTGCTGCAAACTGTCCTGGGAGCACGCGGAGCGACGAATGAACTCACCCGAGGTACTTTAGTGTTAACTATATACCAAATATTTATTTAAAATGTTTTGCATAAAGCATACATATTCGATTTAACTTAAAAAGAAATCAATAAATGATAATACATTAGTTAAAGTTCCGTCGAACACAATGATGGTATTGCCACTGGTAGAATGTAAGGTTAGAACTGATCACTCTGATTCTTACATCTGCTAGGGGACGATAACATCAACAAACTTGACGATGATGTTGCTATTGATAGCTGTGAGATTGGGACTGATCACCTCGATCTTCGCAACTATTAGTGGTCGATATCATTGACACTTTCCAACCAAAAATCAGGACAGACTGATAGGAGCCTTAAGCCAGTGCACCCACTTACTAGTAGAGTAGCCGCGAATAGAACTCGCGAGAGAACCGAGCCAAGCGAACCCGTAGTAACCGTCTTTAGACTTCATGGAAAGCCAAACTAAAAGCCCAAAACTCATCAAGCATTTTATTAAGAATCTGAAGTGATTATTCGCAAGAAAGGCGAAACTGGATGAATTACACTACTGGAAAAAGTAGTTTTAAAATCGGTCGTTTTGGACTTTTGAAATCGGTCGTTGTGGTGATGTTGAAAACGGTGGAATTAAAAGTGGGCCTTTTAAAATCGGTCGTTATGACCGATTTCATAAAATATTTTTGAAATCGGTCAAAAGGACCGATTTCAAAAGTACTTTTGAAATCGGTCATAACGACCGATTTTAAAACACAGTACTTTTGAAATCGGTCATAACGACCGATTTTAAAAGTCTTTTTTTTCCTGCTTCCTAGATGGGAGCCTAGTGCACAGCCGCCAAGCACTAATTTGATAACATTAAGTCCCCTCAAAAAAAAAATATTGATTACATTAAGAAAGAGGGTATCTTTCTTGTGTAAATAGTAAATAGGATATGCTTAAAACATGTGTAGCACTTCATATATGTTTAAATTACAAGATAATAAAATATATGATAGTAATTCTACAGTACACAAATCAATACACTGTATCATTTTTTTTTTCCTAGACCCTCCAAACGTATAGGTCTTTTATCTAATGCTGAAGTTGTCTGATTTCTCTAGATTCATGGAATCGGTATAGAAGAATATTTCAAAGTACAAGATTAGTATTTGATGCAAGCCACATTATTTTAGATACTCTAAAATAATAAACACTCTCGTATTTGAATTTCTTAGCTTCTTAAGCTGAAATTTGACCATAGCCTTGGTCTCATTAACCTTGGACTCCAAAGATTCTTGGTGAGTAACAAGGGTGGGAAACTTCCCTACAAATCATTCAAAATAAAAAAAATGAGCAAATGCAATAACTGAAATTTAAAAGCACACAATATAACAACAATCTCTAAAATAACTACTGATAATTTTCGAGTGATGGAAGGAGAAAGTCTTGATCTTATACACAGTTAAGATAACAGATAAATGTCACGCATATGAGGTATAAGATTAATGAAAAGTTTATGTAAAAAAGAACAAACTACATGCCTGCCTTGTTGAGACCAGGACCCAAGAGACGAGGAATCTGCTTAATGATTGCTTCAGAAGCTAAGAAAGCATGGTAACTTTTTAGCTAGCTTCTTCACCAACTTCTTATTTTTATTCAGTTTTTTCAAGGCTTCAACATCCATGTAGTCCAATCCAATCTTCTCAGCCTGTAGATTACAGTAACACAAGAAACTTAGCAATAATTACTTATACAAAATTGCCATGAGAGCCTGCTCAGAAAAACAAAAACAACAACAAAATTATATTAAGCATGTGTCGATGACATTCACTATCTAGAGCCGTATGCAGCATTCTAATTCTAATTCTAATTCTAATTCTAATAATAATAAAAAGTAATAAACTCTGCAAAAAAAAAAAACAGGTTAACCTAACCTTAACCAACAACAAATCAATTATTTCACTTGCTCACCACTCCAACACCCCTCCACCGCACCCCATTTCAGCACTACCTTAAGCTGGAAAAATATGCACTATATCATCATGCTCATATAGAGAAATGAGCATTTCCATTTACAGCATAATGATTAATGAATATCCTCCAAAACTTTAATCATAAAAAACATCATATAAAAGTTCCAAACTTTCTTCCATCATATACATATAAAAGGTCCAAACCTACTTTCATATACATATAAAAGTTCCAAATGAATGGAAGTATGCTCAGTAGACATCCTACAAAATTAGATATTCAATGTCATTGGAGAGAATTCCATAAACATAAGCACTTTAAATACAGGTTGGTGAACCAAAGAGCAATAATCTGTTCTTTCAATAAAATCATTGTTAAATTGATCTGTTATGTTTATGTTTTTACTTTCAATAAAATAATTATCAGTTGCTGTTCAAAAAAAAATAAGCACTTTAAATAAACATAAAAATAATACATAAAAAAAAAGTGCAATCAGTTGAAACTAAAAAATCAGAGGAAACAGGGAGTGAGCACCTGCTTCAGATCTTCAAGAATGAGAGAAAGGAGAGTAACTGAGTAAGGGGTTACTGTGGAGGGTTGTACGGCGGCAGCAGGGGCGGCGGCATTGTCGCGGCGGCAGCAGCAACAGCGAGGCAGCAGAGACAGAACCGACGGTAACAGCAGCAGAGATGGCACACTAGCTACCACCCAGAGGCGGCGATAGCGACGGGATCATGTAGAGCGGTTTTTCTTCCTTAAAATCGCGAGAGAGATGAGTAAGGGGTTCCTTATCATTGCATGTTTTGTTAACAATAAAAAGGGATGTTATAAAATTGGTACCTTGGCACGGAGCTTGGCAGATTCGGCAACGACGACGACGAAGGAGGGTCTCAATGGCGGCGGCAAAACATGATGACGACAAACCTTGGGGAGGAGAGGCTCTGCAATTGGGGAGGAGAGAACGAAGATGAGAGACAGCAGCGCAGCGAAGAAGAAGAAAACATTAAAGGAGACGGTGGCGGCGGAGTGAAAGAGACGGCGAAGAAGACCAGCAGCGCGGCGGCAGAGTGAGACGAAGAAGGGAGTATTAGGTTTTGCTTTGCTGGAACGAGGGAGACTTATTTGGCTACAAATTTTTAGGGAAAACTTATTAAATGACCGATTTAGAAACTCGATTTTTTTTTTAAAATCGGACTTAAGATGACTGATTTAGAAAGATCAAATATAATAAAATAAATAAATAAATAAAAGAAAAAACACTTACGAAATCGGTCGTTTTGACCGATTTTAAAAGATAAAAAATTAAAAATTAAAAAAAAAAAGAAAAAATACTTACGAAATCGGTCGTATTGACCGATTTTAAAAGATAAAAAATTAAAAATTTAAGAAAAGAAAAAATTACTTACGAAATCGGTCATTTTGACCGATTTTAAAAGATAAAAAATTAAAAATTTAAAAAAAGAAAAAAATACTTACGAAATCGATCATTTTGACCGATTTCAAAAGATTAAAAATTAAAAATTAAAAAAAGAAAAAATACTTACGAAATCAGTCATTTTGACCAATTTCAAAAGATAAAAAATTTAAAATTTAAAAAAAGAAAAAATACTTACGAAATCGGTTGTTTAACGACCGATTTCAAAAGTTAGATTTTATTTACAAAATTGCCACCGCGTTTTTTTTAAATCGGCTTTACAACGACCGATTTTAAAACCCCGATTTCAAAAGCTTATTTTCTAGTAGTGTTAGTAGGGTATCCACACCGAGACTGACCCGAGTAAACGAGTGAATCGTGCTCACCATTAGGAATTAGAATTCACTTAAGAACTTAGCCAAGTTCCCAAGCGATTCCCTCAAAGGAAGCAAGTTTTAGCCGTTGCACCAAATACCTTTATCAAGACCAAAACAAGTCAGCGGTAGTTCCATAAAAAATGCATCTTTCGATGACTCTCTGCTGAAAATGCACACTTGAGGATAATCTCCATTGTCTTCTTGCTTGACATGTATCCAGTACATCCTGGGTCATCGTGCGAAGACTATGAAACCCATCCTTGAGTGCTTCGTGTTTCTTTTTTTCATCTTCACTCTCTTCAAGTTTTCAAGCGTCTCAGATGTATACATGAGAACTCACCAAGACGTAGGAACCCAATATAGTTCTATGCCTACCGATGGATAACCATCCACGTGTTCCTTCTAACCTTGGATACCGATCGAGAACCTATGTACTCGATTCTGAATAACGAATGAGCATACCCCAAGCATTGATATAACCAACTATGTTGATGCTAAGTGGGGGAGGATTTCAATCCAAGGAATGGAAGATGAAACTTTAACAACAAGAAAATTGTGGATCCTATCCGAGTAACGAGGTGGAATGCAGAACGGTAACGAAGCGTAAGGAAGATTGTATCGATGCCGGACTCAATGTCCAATGATCAAACCATAACCCATAGGGCTAATGAATACCTCACCCCAAACATTCCGCATTAACTGTCGAAGAGGTTCGCGAAGAATGGAACGAGAATTAAACTAAGAAACAATCAATACCTTCTCGGACCATCAGACAATTGGGAAATAAATTTAGACCCTGACCTCGACCCTTAAGTGAAATCGACCCGTAGGAACCCCTATACCAAATTGAAATCGTTAAACGAACGGAAGGGAAGTACCACCGGAGTAGAATTCAGATATAGCTAAGGTGGATTTGAAGGGCGACCTCACTAGACTCACTTGAAGGAGTAAGAAACGAACAGAGAAAGAGTGGAGTCGCGAAGTGGAGTCTCACTTAAGAGGTTATGTCGGAGCACCGCAAATAATTGTCTCAGTCTCTTAAGACTCTGTGTATTACGCGGATTCCTGAGTGACTGAGATAAACCATACATGGGGCGAGTAATTATACCGCAGAACCCTTAATTTAGAAATTCCTCAAAGGGAAGATTGGAACAGAAGAAATTAAAATGACATGTTCGGAAGCTATGTCAAGGGATACTCCTTCCAGATAAGGAACTGAATGGAATTTCGGGGACGAAATTCTAAATAACGGGGGAGAAATGTAACATCTCGAATTTAATTCTAATAATAATTAGAATAATATTAAGATTTGGAAGTAAGGATTATCCTAAAAGGGATTTAAAATGATGGATTAGGAGTTCTTTGAGTGCCATAAAGGAGTCAAGGAGCTTTGGCATCGAAAAGCGAATTTAAAGAAGACCAAACGAGGGTCAAAATCGGTGTTTTCGGTGTTTTAAATTCGCTAACTAGGGAAATTAAAAATAAAAGATTTAAGACTCCAAATGCAATTTCCACCGTTGGATATGATGATATGATTTTTAGAAGGTTGCTTGTCAAATTTGAGCAAGATCCGACGGTGAACGAAAAAGTTATGGCTATTTGAAGTTGCGAGAAAATAGCTGAAAAATAGAAAATTGAAGTAGCAGTATCTGATCATTTAGCTTAAGCGAAAATATTTCTCTTAAGTGAAACTGATCCAGTGGCAACACAGATGAGGTTCGCTTAAGCGAACGGATTTCGCTTAAGCGAAATTACTTCGACCTGCAACTTTAAATTCGTGTTTTGGGTTGAAACCCCCATCCCCAACCCCATTTTCTCTCTCTTCTCTCTCTCTCCCTCCCTCCTCCACCACCACGAGCCACCGGCCGCCGCCACCACCGCCTCCTTGGCCCTTCCTCTTTCTCTTCTCTCTCTTGGCTTTGCTCTCTCTCTCCTTCCCTAACAATCTCCCTCCTCACACACTCTCTCTCCACCACCCCCAACCGGTCGCCGCCGCCCAGAGCCGCCACCGCCACCTCCACCACGAGCCACCACCACTATCCAACACACCACCATCATATTTCTCCCTCCCTCTTCCCCTTTGACTTTGGTCTCCCTCCTCTCTCTTCGGTCTCTCTTTTCTCTCTCTTTCCGATCGGAGCCGCCACCGTGGCCGCCGATCGAACCACCACGGGCCACCACCACCATAGCCTCTCCCTCATCCCTTCCCCTCTCACACCCACGAGCCCTCTCTCCCTCTCCACGGATCTCACTGGCGTCGTTACCGACCCGTGATCGTGTCGGGCTCGTGTCGGGAACCTCGAAGCTCGAAGCTCTTGCCTCGATCCAGTCGCGATCATTCCCGCTAACGAGGAGCAACACCGACGCCGTCATCGTCGCCGAGCTAAAATCCAGGTTCTATTTAACAAACCCGAGGTAAGAGGGTTTGCGTTACCTTTACTTAAGAAGTAAATTCTAGGATGCTATAGTGGTAGCTGAGAATAGGGTAATTAAAAAGTATTGTAGGGTCTGCCGACCAGATATGGATTTAAGCCTCGTCAATAGAGTCCTCTAAGGGCACTTCCCTCGGATCGCTTAACATGGACGTCCCTCGCTCGGACTCATGGACTCCGAGCATCCCCAAAGGACCAGGCTCGGACTTGATGGAACCGAGCCTCATAATCGGTCCTCAATCCATCAGGCTTGAGACTATAGGCCGAGACATACCGTCGGCTAGCGGATAAGCTCAAACCCACCGAGGCTTCTTATCCCTTCCACAAATCTCTCCTATATTCTCGCAACAGCCTAGACATGAGATCTTCAGCTGATCCTATCCAGATTCTAAGAGCATAATCCTCCGATATTATCTCACAGAATCTTGGTTCAGCACAACCCTGATACAGGGCCCAGACGGCCCAAATCAGCCTCCTCCAAACCCTATAAATAGCTCACTACAGCTAGGGTTTCAGGTACGTACTCTCATCCCTAAGTTGACACTCTGCACACACTTGTTGACTGGGGAGACCCTGCTTTTCCCAACTGGAACTACAGAAACACCATAAAGTCACATATTAACACTTGATCCTCTCTTGGGCTTCTGGTTCCATAACCTTGAGCACTTAGAGGGTTAAGGACATAGTGTTCAAGGACACTACATTGGCGCCGTCTGTGGGAATCTGAATAACCAGTATTCCCACCCACTGATCTCATGGAAAACGACAATAATAATGATGGTAATCAAGAAGATCTCCGCCGTCGCCTCCGTGGGAGGCCTCCCAAGACCGGGAGAAACGTGAGGGACAGAATTGCTCTGGGAGCACCAACTGGAGGTAATCAGGCTGACGTTCAGACAGGTCCGCCAGTTCCAACGGCGGATCAGCCACAAGCCACGGTTCCTCCCATTGGTCAAGTTCTTGGTGAGGGCGGCGGAGGGCAGTCCAACCCTCATACCGTCCCTGATGGCCACATGTCAGAATGGCGTGACACAGCTGATTCTGGACGTCAGTCTCGTCAGGTTGCTGCTGGCTCACGAACTGATGAGGATCGGCGAGTTGAACGGGCTGATCGGCGTGATCATTCCAGGGCAGACAGGACCAACAGGGAGATACCTCATTTGACTAGAGGTCGTTTCGGAACTCTTCAAGGTGGTCAGCGTTCTGAAATGGAAGGCAGATCTTATATGACTACTTCTTCGGCACGAAGGAGAGAGGAGTCGATTATGGAGATTTTGAGGACTCAGACTTCTTTAATTGAGAAGCAGAACCAAGCCATTGCTGCTCTTCAGCAGTAGAGCATGACAAGGATTGCCGAGGAAGGCCCTTACGCGGCCTATGGTAATCCGAGCAATCTTCCCCCACCTCCACCCCTCAACCCAAGCTTAACCCTAGAGCGTATCACTAGAGAACCCCATCCTGGACAAACTTTCACACCTGAGATTATGGCTTTCCAAACCCCGCAGACTTATGTGGGTCATCAAAATATTCCTCGGTACAATGGAACAACTGACCCGATGGACCACATAGCTGCTTACGAGTCCTCTATGATGTTTTATGGAGGAGGGGATTTTATGAAGTGCCGAGCTTTTTCAATGAATCTGGGCTCGGTGCCTTTGAGATGGTTCAATTCTCTACCCGCCAGTTCGATCCGATCGTGGGCCGAGCTTAGACAAGCTTTCATAAACAGGTACACGGCCAGTATGTCACAGCCCAAATCAGACCACTCACTAGCTGGAGTTGCACAGAGACCCGACGAGTCTCTACGCGACTACCTAGCTCGGTACCAGCAAGAGGCCAGTGGCATATCAGGCCTACAATCGGGAGTATCGGTTCTCTTACTCACTCAAGGATTGCAGGATGGAGATTTTAAGGATTGTTTGATTGGGGAACCACCTAAGAACATGGCCGAACTTAGGGAAAGATCCAGGAAATACGTTAATCTAGAGGAATTCCGTAGGATCAGTACTGCAGCAAGGGGTGACGAAGGACGACATGAGCAACGTCCTCGTCAAAACGACGTTCGTCAAAATGATCGTTTTCGAGAGAGGGGAAGGAAAGACAAAAGAGAAAGAGAGAGAGGGGAAAAACTGCCTCCAAAAGGCAAGTATGATGAATATACCCAGTTGACAGTCCCGAGGAGTCAAATCCTTCGTGAGACTATGCATACAGAGATGCGTAACATCACTCGGCCACCAGCTTTAAGGAAGGCAGCCCAAAAGGATAGGACGAAGTATTGCGATCATCACGGTGGGTGGGGGCATACCACCGACCAGTGTACTCAGTTGAAGGACTTAATCGAGGAGTTGGTAAGGGATGGTAAACTTCAACAATATATTGGCGAAGCATTGCGCAAACGCTTCAGGGGAAAGAGTCCATCACCACCCAAAACTGAGCAAAAAAGAACTAGAAGCCCTTCACCACCTGCAGGGGGGGCCATTACCCAACCATCCGAGAAGGAAAAGAATGGCTTCCTCATTGGCACCATTGCTGGAGGATTTGCAGGAGGAGGAGAAAAGAAATGTGATCGCAAGAAGTATGTGGGACAAGTCCTTTCGGTGGCCAGCCGACCAATCCAAAAACCCAGGAAGAAAAACATAGTCATCAGCTTTAGTGATGAGGACTTTGAGGACATATTACAAGACCCTAATGACCCAATGGTAGTTACAGCCAGGCTCGGCAATTACAAAGTCAGAAGGATTCTTGTTGATCAGGGCAGTTCGGCAGATATCATGTTTCTGGATCTGTTTGAGAAATTGAAGTTGAGGGATCTGATCTCACCCCATTCGAGGGAAGCTTGATTGGCTTCACGGGACATTCAATTGTTCCCTAGGCCACATCCATCTCCCAGTGACTATGGGGGAACCACCTTCAGCTAGGACAGAAATGGTAAAATGGCTAGTTGTCCAGGCTCCCTCGGCATACAACTCCATCTTTGGCCGAACTGCACTCCAATCTTTTGGCGCTGTTGTATCGACGGTCCACTTGGCCATGAAATTCCCAGGGTCTGACGACAAGGTAGTAACAGTGCGGTCCGAACAGGAGTTGGCTTGGAAATGTTATAATATCAGCCTGGGCAAGTTGAAGCTTGACGATGAGAAGATCATGCAAGAGCCGCTTAACAAAGGAAGTGTCAACTTAGCAGATCTTGATGTAAGAGAAGAGGATGAAACTAGGCCGACCCCTCAAGGGGACTTCAAAAAGGTAATTTTAGGCCCCGATCCTTCTCGTTGCGTCAAGATGGGGGTTGGCCTTTTTGAGGAATTGGAAAAAGAATTGACTGAATTGCTGGTGGAAAACAAGGACTTGTTTGCCTGGACCTCGGCAGATATGCCAGGAATCGATCCGAACTTCATCTGCCATAGGTTGAGTGTGTATCCTGGAGCCAAGCTGATGAGCATTTTATTTCCCATTATTCCTTGCATTATTTTACTCCTATTATTGATACTTGTTGCCTATTTGACATTGTTTAGCTTGATTTAGTGATTTAGAGTTTATTGGACTATTATTCTGAATATTGTTTAATTTGGGATTATTTAGCCTAATTAATTCTATTTCTATTTTCAGGTCATATTTGGCACAAGGGCTTTTTGGACATTTTGGGAATGAAGATTTAATGTTGGAAGAGAAGATATATGATGAAGTGAAGATTGTAATCTATCTTTAGGATTAGTTGAGATTTAGTTATATCTTTTAAGATTTAGATTTTATCTATAAGATATTTTTAGATTTAATTTAGAGATAAGCTTTCCTTAGGATTTGGGCCCATGATTTAGGCCCGTTTTGTGATTTAAAAAGCCAAATTCGTGTAAACCCTAGGAGAGACCTTCCATTCCACGTTTTTTACATTCTCTCTCATAGAGAAGGCTTAGTTTTGCTCTCCAAGCTTGTGGTGGCTGCTAGGGTTTCTCTCTCTTCCCTTTTCTACACGTTTTTGGTATTTTTCTTCATGGAAGGCTAAACTCTTAGGTTAAATCCCTTTGGTAATGTATCACATACTCTTGAGGTTTTGTCTTAATGCTATTTCGTTTTTATTCACTGTTTTCATGCTTATTGATATGTTATGGTTCGCTTAGTTCCATTATATAGAGATAATCCATGTGTATGAATGCTTAATTTATGCAAACTCGTAAAAACTCCATGCTTTGGCTTTTAATGCTTAATTAGAGGTTTGGGTTTTGGGGTGAGAATTGAATTTTCGCTTAGTATTTAATTCTCACGAGTTGGACAGTGAAGAGGAAAGAAATTGATCTTTTGTGACCGATGATAGAGTTGTGAACGCGAGCCAAAGGGGTTTATCCGCTTTTCCTTATTTGTTTCTTCGTTTTAATTTAATTCTGTTTTTATTTCAATTATTCAATATTCAATACAAAAACCCCCCCTGTTTTCTATGCATACTATGTGTTCGACCTTTTTGCTTGATAAGATATTCCTTGGGAGACGACCTAGGAGTCACTTCCTAGTACTATACTTAAACTGTTTTTATTTGTATCGGGTACGGCCTCGATCACAAGCCAGTTTGTCAGAAGAAAAGAAGAGTCGGAGTTGAGAAGGCACAGGCAACAGATGAGAAGGTTGCCAAGCTACTAGAAGCAGGATTTATCAGGGAGGTGGTGTACACTGATTGGTTGGCCAATCCTGTGCTAGTAAAGAAGACCAATGGGAAATGGAGGATGTGTGTGGACTACACAGACTTGAACAAAGTTTGTCCTAAGGATCAATACCCACTTCCCTGCATAGATAAACTTGTGGATAGCTCGGCGGGTTATCAAAGGCTTTCATTTATGGATGCTTATTCGAGGTACAATCAGATCCCAATGTATCCCCCGGATCATGTGAAGACTTCGTTTATCACAGAAAAGGCTACATATTGTTACAATGTGATGCCATTTGGATTGAAAAACGTTGGGGCAACTTACCAGCGGATGATGAACAAGGTGTTCGGCCCCTTGATTGGGCTGAGAATGGAGGTATATATAGATGATATGATTGCAAAGAGCTTGAAAGAAGAAGATCACGCTAAGGATTTGAAGGTAATTTTGGGAAGGATCCGACAGTTCAACATGAGGTTGAACCCGGAAAAATGCACGTTTGGAATCCCAGCAGGGGCCTTCCTCAGATTCATGCTTACAGAGCGCGGAATTGAGGCAAATCCAGAAAAGTGCCGAGCCATTCTTGATATGAAGAGTCCGTCAGATGTCAAGGGTGTCCAACAATTAACAGGTCGGGTTGCAGCTCTATCGAGGTTTCTGTCTCAGTCAGCTAGGAAGGCCCTCCCCTGGTACAAACTGCTGAGGAAAGAAAAGGACCCCCGATCTTGTCAAGTCCGGTAAATGAAGAAATTCCTTTCCTTTACTTATCAGTGGGCGATTCTGTAGTAAGCTCGGTTCTGGTCCGAGAGGAATCGGGCAAAGAATCCCCCATCTATTTCGTCAGCCGAGCTCTTCAGGGGCCAGAGTTGAGGTATCTGAAAGTGGAGAAACTTGCTTTTTGTCTGGTTATCACAGCTAGACGATTACGTCAATACTTCCAGAGCCACCATATCACTGTCAGAACAGCTCAGCCGATCCGTCAAATACTTCAGAAACCTGATCTGGCAGGAAGAATGGTGACCTGGGCCATTGAGCTTTCCGAGTTTGAAATCACTTTCGAACCAAGGAAGGCAATGAAATCTCAGGCCTTAGCTGATTTTCTCACCGAGTTTACTGAGCCATTGACGAGCTCAAACTTGGATTGGAATATTTATGTTGATGGATCCAGTAACAAACTCGGAACTGGTGCAGGAATAATCTTGGAGAATTCCGAGGGGGTCACCCTCAAATATTCTTTGAAATTTGGATTCTCAACTTCGAACAATCAGGCGGAGTATGAAGCCGTATTGGTCGGGCTAAGAATGGCAAAAGAAGTAGGGGCCCGAGAAGTGAAAATTCTCAGCGATTCTCAGTTGGTAATTTCGCAAGTCAAAGGTGAGTACCAGGCTAAAGAACCAATCCTTCAAAAGTATTTGGAGAAGGTGAAGTTCCTATCCTCGGAGTTTGCTAAGGTCGAATTCTGCCACATCCCAAGGGAGAGTAACAGCCGAGCGGATATTCTCTCCAAGCTTGCTTCGACAAAGAGTCCTGAGAATAACAGAACGTTGATCCAAGAAATGGTGCATGGACCTAGCGTTGTCCTCTCTATTTCACTGGATCCGAGCTAGATTGCTCCGATAACGGGCTACTTGGAACAAGGGGTTCTTCCAAGTAATCCAACAGAGGCCAAAAAATTAGTCAGAAAAGCTTCACAGTTTGCCTTAGTTGATGGAGTTTTGTTTCGCCGAGGGGTCAGCGGTCCAATGCTTAGATGTCTAGACCCTACCGAAGCAAAACAGGCTTTGGAGGAAGTTCACGGGGGCATTGGAAGTCATCATATTGGGGGGAAGTCACTGGCTAGAAAGGTTCTAAGGGCAGGATACTACTGGCCGACTCTTCAACAGGATGCGATCAACCATGTGAAGAGGTGCGACAAGTGTCAATTTCACAGTGATGTGTATCAGAAACCGGTTGAGGAACTCCATTCACTTTCATCTCCCTATCCTTTCTATCAATGGGGAATGGATCTGATTGGACAGTTCCCCACCGCTCCAGGACAGCTAAAGTGGGTGATAGTGGCCATTGACTATTTTACTAAGTGGGTGGAAGCCGAGCCTCTTGCAACCATCTCCTCAGCCAAGGTGCAGAAGTTCTTTGAAAGACAAGTTGTGGCTCGGTTTGGAGTGCCACAAGTGCTGGTGACCGACAACGGAACCCAATTCGCGGCAAAGGCGTTCCAAGACTTAGTCAATGCTCTGAGTATAAAACATTACTTTTCATCGGTCGAACACCCTCAGACTAATGGCCAAGTAGAGTCTGTAAATCGATCTATCATCCAGGGGATCAAGAAAAGACTGGAAGGAGCGAAAGGGAATTGGTTGGAAAACTTGCACGAAGTGCTTTGGTCGTATAGCACCACCATACAAACTTCAACAAGAGAGACACCATATCGGCTCACTTATGGTTGCGACGCAGTCATCCCCATTGAGAAGATCATCCCTTCATTCCGAGCTATGCAACAACCGAATCCCCTCAACAACACTTTATTGTGTGAGAATCTTGTTTTATCGGAAGAAGTCAGGGATTTAGCGGCCGAACGAGAAAAGCATGCTAAGATTATGCAAGCAAAAGGGTATAATCGCTCGGTCGTATCCAGAGAGTTCGAGGTAGGCGACCTTGTCTTGAGGAGAGCTGATATTGGTCTCAAAAATGCAAAGGACGGAAAACTGGCCCAAAGCTGGGAAGGACCATACCGAGTTGCCTCCAAGACTAGAACAGGAGCCTACAAGCTCGAAACCCTTTCGGGTGCCCTCATCAACAACACATGGAACGTGGAAAAACTTCGAGCTTATTACAGTTAGTTTTTCATTTCGTTTTCAATAGTTTTAGTTGCTTTATTGCATTTTGCTTTTTGAATTTTTTTTGATAATGGTGTACGCTCGGTGAAACTCCGAGCCCATTGTAATTTGCTTCAAATGAATAAAGTTCTCGTTATTGAATTCATTGTATCACGTACTTTTCCTCGTAACCGATTAGCCACCGATTATGACGCGAACGATTATAAACAGCTCTAACAAGAGCTTATAACTCGTCAAGTACTTTTAATAAGATTCCTGATTAAATCATGATTTCTTCAAATCATTTTATATCGCGGATAGAGGAACCCACCTCGGCTAAAGTGCTGGAGTTCCGAGGTCTTAACACTTGAATTCTTAACAAAGAGCATAAAAAGAAGCATAACACGATTACGGATATTATAAAATATTCCAAACGAAGCAGCAATATAAGTTTAAACCCATTCACTGGGGCAAGTACAAAAAAAAAACTACTCAATGTCAGACAGTACAATGCTGTCAGGATCGAATTTTTCTTCTTCCTCTTCACCCTCGGCGCCGTCGGCCTTATCTTCCTCGGATTCTTCAGCAAAATGATCAGGAAGATCATTACTGCTCATGTCAATGGGAGCTCCGTTCGCACCAATAATTTGACCGTTCTTGGTTCCAAAGAGGGGGTCGGCGCCCTTTGTCACGAGGTTCGGATTCAGAATACGAAGCTGCTCGGCTGTATTGAGGAAAGAATCTTCAATTGCGTGACTCCAGTTGTATAGATTCTCCTGGGCCGCTTTCTTATGCTTAAGAGCTTTCGCTCTCATTTTGTCCATTGAGGCTCGAAGCCCGATAGCCTCGTCCTTAGCATATTCAAGTTGCTCCTGAGCCACAGCAGCAACCTGTTCGGCTTTCTGGGCCCTCTCTTCAGCCTTTTTCAAGATTTCCTCCGACCGCTTCATCCTTCCCTCGGCCTCTTGAAGAGTCTTATTGGCTGTTTCCTTAGCAGCTTCAGCTTGAGCCTTGGCGCCTTCAGATTCCTGCATTCCTTTCTGCAGTCTCTCATTCTCGGCCGCCAGAGCTTGGAGCTTCTTCTCATAGCTTTCCACTTGAAGCTGCAAGTAATCCTCCCGATCGTCAGCCTCAGCTCGTTTCTTCTTCTCCTCGGGAGCCACCCCAGCATAGACATCATCACCGCGCTGTCCAAGGTAATTGAGAATGGTTGCACTTCGGAGGAAGCTCCTCACCAAGGCCAAGCAGTTATTTTCCCAAGTGCCTGGGCCCCAGGCATCCATCACTTCGGCATGGGGAAAGAGAGTTGCGGCGAACGAATCCAACTTGTTGTGCCTACTCCATACAGTTTTGGCTATGGCCTCTTCCGTACCCTCGGTAATTTGAACTCCTTTGCTGGGCTTGCTCAGATGAAACCAGTCGCCAGCCAATCCTTTCCCTTTATCCATCCGCGGTCTCTTGGGAGGACACTCAGAAGTACCCTGAGTACTTTGTTGCACTCCTTCGGTAATGGTTGGCTCAGCATTTTTGGTAACTTGAGGTACCTCAGAAGGAATTGTGCGAGGAGATTCAAGAGGGCTAGAGGTTGGAGATGGCTCGGGAGTTTGGCTTTTAGCCGAGGATCCCGACCCTCTTGTCACAGCAGCCAATTTAGCCATCCTGACAGAAGCAGCGGCACTCTTCTTAGCTTTGGATGCTTTCTTTCCCATCTTTTCTACAACAAGGAAATATACATAAAATATATATATATATATATATATATATACCCAGCTCAGCCTTCACGTCGGCCCGTGTCGTCTTCAACAATATCTTTTTAGTATCGATTTGACCGTTCGCCTGGAGATATTCCCAGACTCGGTCGCACAACCTTCTCTCGGCCTTGGTCAAATTGACCTTATAGTCAAATTGGTATAAGGAGACCCCTCGGTTGTAGATACCAGCCGACCAATCCAAAGGGAACCGAGGTACAACTTTGATTTCTCCTCCCTCTTTGACCTGCTCCATGAACCAGCATACATTAGGACCAGTGTACTCATACTGAAAGAAGAGAGGCTTAAAAGACTTCCAAGAGTCGGTAACTTTGGCGAAGAGCGCGTGCTCTTTCCGAGCTTTAAGTGACACCCAAAGCCCTTTTGAGTTGCCGAACTTTTTCACCTGAGGGGCATATAGCCAAAAGAAAGCTCGGAGTGTGGCAACCGAATCTTCGGCATCGCAAAACTGTTGGAAGGCTGGCACAAATGCCCATCCGCTCGGATGTAGTTGACTCAGAGCTATGCCTAAATGGTTTAGTACTTCGATTTCGAAGGTCGAGAACGGCATGCGGATTCCGACTTTTGTTATTATTTCTTCATAGAAATAGAAGAATTGCCGATTTTGTGGGACTGCGAAGCAGATTCGGTCATCGATGTTCACATGTCTCAGCTCAAACTCCGACGCATTCCCATCTGCTCTCGGAGGGGTAAGAAGAGGTCGGAGGTGGTTCAAACTATTACTCGTCAGCAATGAGGGCCTCGTTCCAAGCACCTCCCGATCAAAAACTTCATTGTATTGCGCGTGATTTGGCGGCAAGGGATATTCTTCGGGATTAGTGTCACACCTGCGCTCCACCATATCTGGGGAAAAATTAAAAGGCTCGGCGTTAGGATTCTTTATAGCAGATGCTTTAATTCTAAAAGTAAGGCCGAGCCTTGGACTATTTCCCCCCTCTTTCCTCGGGTCTCCCATAGGCTCTTCTTCCACTAGACAGCGCTCGGGACTAACCCTAACCTGAGCCCTCCGTTCAGCAAACCTATAAGCCAACAGCCACTTGCTTACTTCAGCGGGATCCGAGGGGTACTCTACATCTAATGGTTTTGTTATGGTGGATTCCTGGTTGATGGGGGGAGAGGAAGGATCTACTGCATCATCACTACTCCTAGAACCCCCAAAATCATCGTCACTGCTCCTAGAACCCCCAAAATCCCCAGCAAAATCCGAATCACTATCGCTAGAAGGATCTTCTCCTAATCTCCTACAAAGTTCATGATAAATTCTCCTTAACTCTCTCCAACCTCTCATGATTCAGAAATTAAAACTCCTAAACACTACACTACCCAGGACAAAAAACCCCAAAATCCCTGCAAAACCCAGAAATGCGAAACCCATTCAACAAATAGAAAAGGGCAGAATAAAAAATAGAGTATTTGAGTTAGAAGAAGAAAGATTACCTGTTTCTGATTGAGTCTCTGGGAAACTGGAAGCGATGTGAAGGTAATGGTGGAAATGAGCTTAAGAGAGGAGGGAGTTTCCGGTTCCCTGAGAATAACAAAGAAGTAGTGAGGGGGAGCAAGTTTGAGGGTTTGGGAGTTTCTGGAGAGGAGTTTCTGGTACAATTCTGAGAAGAGGAATGAAAAGTGAGTGGGGGGAGTAAAGGATTCAAAGAAACCCCCATAAACCTTTCGGTTTCCCCACGATGCATGTATGGGCCTGAGCGGATCAAAGGCCCATTACACCGCTCATCCACACGATTGATGAAACGTGGCAGTTACAAAGCTGCTTTTTCAAATTTCAAAAATGGCAATGATGTGGAACAACTCTCGAGGACAAGCGCTGTACCTAGAGAACCCAAAACGTCACCTCGAACAGGCTACCTGGTTACAGCTGTTACACTCCCGGAATGAGGCATCCGCAAAGGTCAACCCTAAACACTTGCTACCTCGTCACAGACTTCTCAAAGTCTTACGAGCTGGGGGGCTTGTAGGGTCTGCCGACCAGATATGGATTTAAGCCTCGTCAATAGAGTCCTCTAAGGGCACTTCCCTCGGATCGCTTAACATGGACGTCCCTCGCTCGGACTCATGGACTCCGAGCATCCCCAAAGGACCAGGCTCGGACTTGATGGAACCGAGCCTCATCATCGATCCTCAATCCATCAGGCTTGAGACTATAGGCCGAGACATACCGTCGGCTAGCGGATAAGCTCAAACCCACCGAGGCTTCTTATCCCTTCCGCAAATCTCTCCTATATTCTCGCAACAGCCTAGACATGAGATCTTCAGCTGATCCTATCCAGATTCTAAGAGCATAATCCTCCGATATTATCTCACAAAATCCTGGTTCAGCACAACCCTGATACAGGGCCCATACGGCCCAAATCAGCCTCCTCCAAACCCTATAAATAGCTCACTACAGCTAGGGTTTCAGGTACGTACTCTCATCCCTAAATTGACACTCTGCACACACTTGTTGACTGGGGAGACCCTGCTTTTCCCAACTGGAACTGCAGAAACACCATAAAGTCACATATTAACACTTGATCCTCTCTTGGGCTTCTGGTTCCATAACCTTGAGCACTTAGAGGGTTAAGGACATAGTGTTCAAGGACACTACAAGTATGTTAATGAACCTTAGTGTAACGCTCGTGGATATAAAGGAAGTAAATAAAATTGTTAATAGAAACCACACTTTAGGGAATAAAAGGAACGAGCGTAGAATAAGGCCCGGAATGAATGAGCGTAACTAGAATATTAAAATAGTTAGAATAAAACAAAAACGTGAGCAATCATAAAAATAAAACCATAGGGGAAGTAAAAGGACAAAAAGGGTAAACGAAATAGGCGAAAGAGAGAGTAGAATTAATGAATTAAAAGATAATAAGTATAATAGTACCCGAAGAGTAAAGTGAGGTAAAGGAGGGATTAGTATAGGGAATAATAAATACGTGCAGGACCGATTAGAGCAATAGGCGCAAAATAATGAAATAGATTTAAAAGAAAATAGGAAACCGATAAGCGGATTAATAAAAAGATAATAAAACGAAGAGAAAGTACATTATGAGGGAAGTTAGATAGAATAATGTAATAAAAATTGAGAAGTGAGATTAAGTTAGTAGAGCAATTAAATATAATATAGTTAATGAAATAGGAACAATGAGTTAGGTAATTGACTGAGATAAGGAAATTAAGAAATAACTAAGAATAAGTAACGAGAACTAGAATATACTATACTTGACCGTATTAACTAGAGTTGGATAAAATCGAGGGAAACTAACAAAAGAAAAAGAGTAAAGTAGAAAATGTAGAAAAATGTGATAAGTCATAAACGAAAATAAAGATCAAAAGATTGAGACAAGTATAAAAGAAATACTTAAATTATAAGAATAGAAAAGAGAAATAATTACGAAAGAATAAAAGAGAACAGCTGATGGTCTGTTGGACTCAGTCATAAAGAAAAGAAGAACGGCTGATGGTCTGTTGGACTCAGTCATAATAAAAGATGAATGGCTGATGGTCTTTTGGACTCAGTCATATAGAAAGAAAACGGCTGATGGTCTTTTGGACTCGGTCATAAAGAAAAGATGAACGGCTGATGGTCTGTTGGACTCAGTCATAATAAAAGGAAAACGGCTGATGGTCTTTTGGACTCAGTCATGTTAAAGATAAAGGGCTGATGGTCTGTTGGACTCAGTTATAAGGAAAAAGGAAAAGAAAAAGAAAAGGAAGAGAAAAAGAAAAGGAAGAGAAGAAGAAAAAGAAAAGAAAAGAGAATGTAAGGAACTAGAGGAAATTAATTAAATGAATAACGTATACTAATAATTATGTAGGCTTAGTTATTTGCTATGTCTTCTTATAGGATTTATCTTTTTAAGTCCTGTGTAATGCTACCCTTCTTGCTATATTTTTACAGGTACGGAAGCAGAGCTTACACAGTTGCGGCCGAATCGGAAACCCTCCACCACGTGGAGTGTAGATTGTGATACCATGAGCGGATTTTTTTAATTATATTTGAAAACTGTTATTTTTGTAATTTAATATGCGTAGTAATTGTATGCCCTGAATTTGTATTAATCGGGCGTTAGGATATGAACTGGTTTTTAAACTGTTGTGTTTTATGTTTTTTTTAATAATTCTGGACTGGCAGGTTTATAAGAAGAAATTTTTGGGAAGTCCGAAAAATAGAGGAAACTCTGCCGGATTTTCCTAAGAATTTTCATAAGAAATCAAATTCTAAAATGAATTTTCAAACTCTGATTTTATTAAAATTTAAAATTAACTAATTAAAGTGAGGATGTTACAGGTCCAATGTCGTGGCAAGTTCTGCTTTGCAAACTAGAAGTAGTACTGTCGCCCCCTAGATTGCAAATCGAGAACAGTGAGAGGGACTGGAGTGGGGCATCTTGTTTGCCACTGCGAGGCAGTGAGCCATGATTATTATGAATTGATATTATTGAGGCTGAGTCCTCCTGGTCTGGGACCATTTGTGTGTGACAGCTGTCGTGCCCGCACGGTAAAGGTCCTTTACTCCTATTTGCTTCCGACTAGGTTGGGTGGATGACCGAGGAGATGTAGACGTGAGTGCTAACTTGAAAGCAATTTTCCTCAATGATGATTTAAAACCCCTGCATCATTGATGGATTCGAATTCATAAAACTTAAAGAAGAAAAGAAGAGATTATGTGTATGATAATATGATTATTAATAATCCTTGCATGAAAATATGGTGGTGGAATCAGAGTACGCAGCGGAAGTCTTCTATGGAATGTAATGTGAATGTACATAAGGTAGTAAGGAAAGAATGGTAGTGGCATGAAGTAAGTATCCCCAAGAGTTTATGTGATTATATTTATGTGTTGTCTGCTGTATGGTTTGTTTATCTTAATATCTTACCTACTGTAATTCCACACTGTTGGCATCACATGTCTGGGAATACTTACTCTCTCAAATTCTTCTGTTCTGCATATGTGTCTGTTTCTATGTTCGCGTCCCTTAGTTCATGGATCCAGTTAAGTTCACATTCGATATCCGTGACGAAGGAAGATGGGAAGTAAATCTCCGTGGTTGGGAATGGCGCGGAGTATCTGAAGTTCGTATCTTTGACCCTGACCATACTCTTAGAGGGACTGAACCCGATTCTCGCACTTGCCGATTTGTGCTTTCGGATCTACAGGTTGGTGGACCTGCGGACTACCATGGTGGGTATCCAATGCCTTTGCCAGCACGTATCAACCCTGAGGCGGAGGAACTAGAGGAACTGGATGAAGCCTTGAATGAATTACCAGACGATGCGTTTGAGGCCATGGAGGAAAGTGAACCTGAGGAAGATCCCGAGGAGGACCCTGACGAAGAATTTCCAGATGCAGACGTGATCGACATTGACCCCAGTGAGGCACCTCCCGCGGATTCACCATCTTCAACTTAGGAGATTCGTTGGTAGTTTCCTTTCTTGTCTTGAAGTATTAAGTTTCTTGTATTTGCCCAAAAGCTAAAGATCCGGACTACCATGATGTAATTCCCCGAACTATGTTAATTAATGTTATTTCAGTTGGGCACCACTAACTCTGATTATGAACATGAAATGGGCTATGACAATTTGAGTGATAAGATTCAAGTTGCAAAGTGTGGTGTCACGTGACACTTCGGTTTGGAACTTGAAACTTAGCATGATGTATGAGAACGCTATTTCATTTTGAAGAAAGTTTTGGGGAAAATTGTCCGGTTCTCATAATCATGCTACTCACTCCCGTGTTATAAAAAAAATGGCCCTGATTTTCACCTAAAATGACTATGGTTTCAAGTTGCCAAATCTGGGTGTTACATGTGTCATGATGCATGCTCCCCATTTCCATTATTCATTAAACGTTCAATCCATCAATCTGTATACATGTCCAACATGTATTGTGAAACTTCTCGGATAGTGTGCACACCACGTCACCAAGACGTAACTGTAACATCCCAAATTTTAAACCCGAAGATAAATAAATAAATAATAATTAGAATAATTAAAAATGAAAATAACAAACCACAAATAGGTATTCCAAATGAGAATTCTAGTATTAGAAGAAAATAATAATAATAATACTAAGCGAATTAGAGAAGAAAGGAGCGTTAAATCGAAGTTAGGATCGGGCCAGAAAATAGATAATTCGATAATAAACATAATGACAAGGGAAAAATTAAAATAAAAGATTTAAGACTCCAAACACAATTTCCACCGTTGGATATGAAGATATGATTTTTAGGAAGTTGCTCGTCAAATTTGAGCAAGATCCGACGGTGAACGAAAAAGTTATAGAGGTTTTAAGTTCGGAAGAAAATAGAAGAAAAATAGAAGAATAAAACAGCAGTATCTGATCATTTCGCTTAAGCAAAAATATTTCGCTTAAGCGAAACTGATCCAGTGGCAGCATAGAAGAGGTTCGCTTAAGCGAACGGTTCGCTTAAGCGAACGGTTCGCTTAAGCGAAAAACGTTCGTGTTCATTACTGAAAGCCGTTGGCTATAAACAAAGGGAAAACCCCCCTTCTCCTTTCATTCTCCTCCTTTGTTTCTCTCTCCACCCGATCTCCCTCCCTCCTCCGACCTCAACCACCATCACCGCCGCCCAACACCGCCCTCCATCTTGGTCTCTCTCTCTCCCTCTCTCTCCATAGATCAACTCTCTTTCTCCTTCCCTCACTATCTCCCTCCTCACACTCTCTCTCCACCACCACCAACCACGGCCGCCGCCACCAAGGCCGCCATCGCCAAGAACCCCCGCCACCATCAAGACCTCTCCCTCTCCTTGTTTCTATTCCCTTGACTCCGATCTCTCTCTCCCACAAGCTTTCTCTCTCTCCCTCTCCACATACACCGCCGCCCCTCACCACCACAGCCGCCATCGCCGCCCCTCGCGGTGGTGACCGCCACCATAGCTTCTCCCTCATCCCAAGCTCTCTCTCTCAACCACGAGCTCTCTCTCTCTTCGGATCGCACCGGCGCCGTTACCGGTTCGTGTTCGTGCTGGGTTCGTGTCGGGAACCTCGGAGCTCGAAGCTTTGCCTCGGTTTAGTCACGATCGTTCCCCGCTAACGAGGAGCAACACCGACGCCGTCATCGTCGCCGAGCTAAAATCCAGGTTCTATTTAAAAAGCCCGAGGTAAGAGGGTTCGCGTTACCTTTGCTTAAGAAGTAAATTCTAGGATTATATAGTGGTAGCTAGGAATAGAGTAATTAAAAGTATGTTAATGAACCTTAGGGTACCCCGTTGATGGAAATAAAGAAATTAAAATTGTGACGAGAAACCACACCCTAGGGAATAAAATGTATGAGCATAGAATAAGTCCCGGAATGGATGCGCGTATTTAGGATATTGAAATAGTTAATATAAAGCAAAATGTGGGAAATTATAAAGTAAAAGCTATAGGGGAGGTAAAGGAACAAAAAGGGTAAAAGAGAGCCTAGAATAAGGAATAAGGAATGCACGCGGAGTAAAGTAGAGAATAGAATTATAATTATGAATTAAGATTTAAAATAAAATAAGGAAAACGATAAGCGGATTTACGAAAAGATAAGAAAAATAAGAGAGAGTACATTATGAGGGAAGTTGGAGTGAAATAATTGAAAAGTTAGATTAAGAGAATAGAGCAATTAAAACTAATATAGTTAATGAAATAGGAACAATGAATCGGGTAATTGATTGAGATAGGGAAACGGAGAAATAACTAAGAATTAGTAACGAGAACTAGAATATACTATATTGGACCGTATTGATTAGAATTGGATAAGATTGGGGGAAACTAACAAAGAGAAAAAGAATGAAGTAGAAAACGTAGAAAATGTGATAAGTCATAAATGAGGATAAAGGCTAAAAGATTTAGATGAGTATAAAAGAATTATTTAAATTATAAGAAAAAGGAAAAGAAAGAAAGATGTTGAAAATAGTAGAAAGTAAATAATGTAATGATAAGTCTATAAGAAAAGAGAAAGAGAAAGAAAAAGAAAGAGAAAGAAAGGAAAGAAAAATGGAAGTCCGATGCGAGCCTGTGAAGGCGTATCGGCATCGATGCGAGCCTGAGAAGGCGTGTCGATTAAAAAGGAAAAATGGAAGTCCGGTGCGAGCCTAGGAAGGCGTATCGGCGTCGATGCGAGCCTAGGAAGGCGTGTCGATTAAAAAGATTAAAAAGAAAATAAAAGTCCGATGTGAGCCTAGGAAGGCGTATCGGCATCGATGCAAGCCTAGGAAGGCGTGTCGATTAAAAGAAAAGAAAAGACGATTAAAAAGAAAATAAAATCCGGTGCGAGCCTAGGAAGGCGTATCGGCGTCGATGTGAGCCTAGGAAGGCGTGTCGATTAAAAGGAAAAAAGAATGGAAAGGAAACGGCTGATGGTCTTTTGGACTCAGTCAAAATAAAAGGTAAAAGGGCTGATGGTCTGTTGGACTCAGTCATAAGAAAAAGGAATGGATAAAGAAAAGAAAAAGGAAAGGAAAAGGAAGAAAAGAAGAAAAAGAAAAGAAAAGAGAACGTGAAAATGATAAGAGAATCAATAATTAAGAGAATGTGAGAATAAGTGAAGAACTAAAAGAGATTAATTATATGAATAATTATGAAGAAGGCAATTTAATAAATAAGTAGGCTTAGTTATTTGCTATGTCTTCTTTTAGGATTTATCTTTTTAAGTTCTGTGTAATGCTACCCTTCTTGATATAATTTTACAGGTACGGAAGCGGAGCTTACACTGTTGCGGGCCGAACTGGAAACCCTCCACTACGTGGAGTGAATTTGTGATACCTTGAGTGGATTTTTATTATGTATAAACTGTTATTTTTGTAACTTATAATGTGTAGTTATATGCCCTGAGACTGATACTAATCGGGCGTTAGGATCTGAACTGGTTTTTAATATGTTGTGTTTATGTTTTTGAACAATTCTGGACTGACCGGTTTTTAGAAGGAAATTTTTAGGAAGTCCGAAAAACAGAGGAAACTCTGCCGGATTTTCGTAAAACATCAAAAATGAATTTTCAAACTCTGATTTTATTAAAATTTAAAATTTACTATTAAAAGTGAGGATGTTACATTTATGGTATCAGAGCAGTTTCCCTCGGCCGTGGAGTGCGAAATCACCACTCCTATGGTTTACTCACCAAGCGAGTGACCAAAGTTGTTGTCGAATCCAGCCATAGCTAGTTAGTATATTTACATACCTATGATATCGGACTTAATTAATTCTAGGAATATCCGACTATTCGTGCCTTAACTTGTTTCTATTACTAAACTCTAGTATTATGGGAGACACATCTAGTAATAGAGCTAAGGTTGTGTCAATCCTAAGGGACTTAGTTCAGATGGACTTAAGTCAAATAGAGGCGATTGCCGTTTCATGTGCTACACCACTATGCCCATGATGTGGGAGACCTCATCGGGGTATATGCTGGTTCCTGGCTCAACTCAAAGAGGAGGAATGTATCGTATGGTTGAAAGGGACGAAGGGAATCCAGACGAGAAGTGTAGAGGCATATTATGTCCCTAAGATAGGAAATTACATCAGAACCACAAGTCTCCGTCCCGATTCAGTTATATAAGACAAACTTGTCCAATTCAGTTTAGCAAGAAAAGACGAGCGCTAGTATTCTAATTAGAGACCCATCAATCGCGTTGATAATGTTGTCACTAATGGAGGGTAAGGTTAGAATTGATCACTCTAACTTTTACATCTGTTAGGGGATAATGTTATCGACAGACCCGATAGTGATATTGCTCTTAGTAGAGGTGAGATTGGGATTAGCTACCCCAGTCTTTGCGTTTACTAACAGATGATATCATTGCAATTTCCAATTTAATTAGAACAACCAACATAGGAAATTCCAACCCCGTAGGACCAAATCGAACTCTCGCTCCTTAGGAACCTGTTAGAATTCATAAACATCCATTAGTTAGACATATCAATTCCTGACAACACCTTCAATTACTTCCATTTAACTCAGCTCGGTAGAAACGCCAACCCACATTTTCACTTGGTGCAAGAGCCCGGAGAGATGTAAGTATGTGCGATTTCCATACCTTAGAAAATTTACTACATATTTGATAGCACGGACAAGTAGTCAACATGGTCTTAAATCTTGTCGTGCTAACTAATCGAAAAGGTAGACAAACCAACCTTGCAACGGGAGCGAACCTAACGCCAGAACTTAGGAGATGAAAGCCTTAGGAGATCACCCTCGCCTAAGGTAAGCACCATTAAACATAGAACCCCAATAGGATCTCGTGAACTCTATAGTGGTCACCTGAGACCCTTTGAAAACCAAACTAGATATTCAGAAACTCAAAACTCCCTAAGTATCTATTCAGACTCTTAAAAGTTGCCAGAGAAACCGACAGATATCCATCCACAGCCATTCATATTAAGACCAATCAAGTCGATCATTAATTTGTAGAAAATGTGTTTTCGATGATTCTTCATTGAAGATGCAATCTTTAGAATAGTCTCTGTTGTCTTCTTGTTGGACATGTACTCAGCCATGTTATTATCCGGCGATACCTGTGCGTGCATGACACTTTCATGCTGACAATCCACTCGTATTCGTCAATTATAATGTATCCAATAGAAGAACAACGACATGGCCTTATCTCACAATTTCTCAACCTTGTCGCCTAAAACATCCTTGGTCACCTTGTGGAGACCATTAAACCCTCCTTGCATAATTCTTCTTTTCATTTTCACTCTCTTCAAGCTTCAGATACTTCGTAAAAAGATTCGGATACACTCTGGAGCATTCGCCAAGACTACAGGAACTTAACCTAACTCAATATTCACCAACCATTAGTAAAACCCCGTGTCATTTCCAATCTCAAAATAATATATTTGGGAATCGAAATGACCAACTTTTGATAGCGACCGAACCTACTCCCTCGGCATTGATATAACTATGTCGATGCTAAGTGGGGGAGGATTTCAATCCAAGGAATGGAAGATGGAACTTTAACAATAAGAAAATTGTGGATCCTATCCGAGTAACTAGGTGGAATGCAGAACGGTAATGAAGCGTAAGGAAGATTGCATCGAGCCGGACTCAATGTCCGACGATCATACCCTAACCCGTAGGGCTAATGAATAACTCACCCCAAGCGCTCCGCATTAACCGTCAAAGAGGTTCGCGGAGAATGGAACGAGAATTAAACTAAGAGTCAATCAATACCTTCTCGGACCATTAGACAATTGGGAAATAAATTTAAACCATAACCTTGACCCTTAAGTGAAATTGATCCATAGGAACCCCGTACCCAATTGAAATCGTTAAACAAACAAAAAGGGATGTATCACCAGAGTAAAATACAAATATAGCTAAGGTGGATTCGAAGGGCAACCTCACTAGACTCACTTAAAGGAGTAAGAACGAAAACGTAAAGAGTGGAGTCGCGATTTGGAGTCTCGCTTAAGAAGTTATGTCGGAGCACCGCAAATGATTGTCTCAGTCTCTTAAGATTCTGTGTATTACGCGAATTTCTGAGTGACTGAGATAAACCATACCTGAGGCGAATAATTACACCGCAGAACTATTAACTTAGAACTCCCTCAAAGGGAAGATTGGAACCAAAGGAATTGAAATGACATGAGTGGAAACTATGTCAAGGGATACTCCTCCAAGTTAAGGGACAATTGGAATTTCGGGGACGAAATTCAAATAAGTGGGGGAGAAATGTAACATCCCAAATTTTAAACCCGAAGATAAATAAATAAATAATAATTAGAATAATTAAAAATGAAAATAACAAACCACAAATAGGTATTCCAAATGAGAATTCTAGTATTAGAAGAAAATAATAATAATAATACTAAGCGAATTAGAGAAGAAAGGAGCGTTAAATCGAAGTTAGGATCGGGCCAGAAAATAGATAATTCGATAATAAACATAAGAACAAGGGAAAAATTAAAATAAAAGATTTAAGACTCCAAACACAATTTCCACCGTTGGATATGAAGATATGATTTTTAGGAAGTTGCTCGTCAAATTTGAGCAAGATCCGACGGTGAACGAAGAAGTTATGGAGGTTTGAAGTTCGGAAGAAAATAGAAGAAAAATAGAAGAATAAAACAGCAATATCTGATCATTTCGCTTAAGCGAAAATATTTCGCTTAAGCAAAACTGATCCAGTGGCAGCATAGAAGAGGTTCGCTTAAGCGAACGGATTTCGCTTAAGCGAAAAACGTTCGTGTTCATTACTGAAAGCCATTCGCTTAAGCGAATAAATTTCGCTTAAGCGAAAATCGTCGAGTTGGCTATAAACACGGGGAAAACCCCCCTTCTCCTTTCATTCTCCTCCTTTGTTTCTTTCTCCACCCGATCTCCCTCCCTCCTCCGACCTCAACCACCATCACCGTCGCCCAACACCGCCCTCCATCTTGGTCTCTCTCTCTCCCTCTCTCTCCATAGATCAACTCTCTATCTCCTTCCCTCACTATCTCCCTCCTCACACTCTCTCTCCACCACCACCAACCACGGCCGCCGCCACCAAGGCCGCCACCGCCAAGAACCCCCGCCACCATCAAGACCTCTCCCTCTCCTTGTTTCTCTTCCCTTGACTCCGATCTCTCTCTCCCACAAGCTTTCTCTCTCTCCCTCTCCACATACACCGCCGCCCCTCACCACCACAGCCGCCATCGCCGCCCCTCGCGGTGGTGACCGCCACCATAGCTTCTCCCTCATCCCAAGCTCTCTCTCTCAACCACGAGCTCTCTCTCTCTTCGGATCGCACCGGCGCCGTTACCGGTCCGTGTTCGTGCTGGGTTCGTGTCGGGAACCTCGGAGCTCGAAGCTTTGCCTCGGTTTAGTCACGATCGTTCCCCGCTAACGAAGAGCAACACCGACGCCGTCATCGTCGCCGAGCTAAAATCCAGGTTCTATTTAAAAAGCCCGAGGTAAGAGGGTTCACGTTACCTTTGCTTAAGAAGTAAATTCTAGGATTATATAGTGGTAGCTAGGAATAGAGTAATTAAAAGTATGTTAATGAACCTTAGGGTACCCCGTTGATGGAAATAAAGAAATTAAAATTGTGACGAGAAACCACACCCTAGGGAATAAAATGTATGAGCATAGAATAAGTCCCGGAATGGATGCGCGTATTTAGGATATTGAAATAGTTAATATAAAGCAAAATGTGGGAAATTATAAAGTAAAAGTTATAGGGGAGGTAAAGGAACAAAAAGGGTAAAAGAGAGCCTAGAATAAGGAATAAGGAATGCACGCGGAGTAAAGTAGAGAATAGAATTAAAATGATGAATTAAGATTTATAATAAAATAAGGAAAACGATAAGCGGATTTATGAAAAGATAAGAAAAATAAGAGAGAGTACATTATGAGGGAAGTTGGAGTGAAATAATTGAAAAGTTAGATTAAGAGAATAGAGCAATTAAAACTAATATAGTTAATGAAATAGGAACAATGAATTGGGTAATTGATTGAGATAGGGAAACGGAGAAATAACTAAGAATTAGTAACGAGGAGCAACACCGACGCCGAGCTAAAATCCAGGTTCTATTTAAAAAGCCCGAGGTAAGAGGGTTCGCGTTACCTTTGCTTAAGAAGTAAGTTCTAGGATTGTATAGTGGTAGCTAGGAATAGAGTAATTAAAAGTATGTTAATGAACCTTAGGGTACCCCGTTGATGGAAATAAAGAAATTAAAATTGTGACGAGAAACCACACCCTAGGGAATAAAATGTATGAGCATAGAATAAGTCCCGGAATGGATGCGCGTATTTAGGATATTGAAATAGTTAATATAAAGCAAAATGTGGGAAATTATAAAGTAAAAGCTATAGGGGAGGTAAAGGAACAAAAAAGGTAAAAGAGAGCCTAGAATAAGGAATAAGGAATGCACGCGGAGTAAAGTAGAGAATAGAATTAAAATGATGAATTAAGATTTAAAATAAAATAAGGAAAACGATAAGCGGATTTACGAAAAGATAAGAAAAATAAGAGAGAGTACATTATGAGGGAAGTTGGAGTGAAATAATTGAAAAGTTAGATTAAGAGAATAGAGCAATTAAAACTAATATAGTTTATGAAATAGGAACAATGAATTGGGTAATTGATTGAGATAGGGAAACGGAGAAATAACTAAGAATTAGTAACGAGAACTAGAATATACTATATTGGACCGTATTGATTAGAATTGGATAAGATTGGGGGAAACTAACAAAGAGAAAAAGAATGAAGTAGAAAACGTAGAAAATGTGATAAGTCATAAATGAGGATAAAGGCTAAAAGATTTAGATGAGTATAAAAGAATTATTTAAATTATAAGAAAAAGGAAAAGAAAGAAAGATGTTGAAAATAGTAGAAAGTAAATAATGTGATGATAAGTCTATAAGAAAAGAGAAAGAGAAAGAAAAAGAGAAATAAAAAGAGAAAGAGAAAGAAAAGAGAAAGAGAAAGAAAAAGAAAGAAAAAGAAAGAGAAAGAAAGGAAAGAAAAATGGAAGTCCGATGCGAGCCTGTGAAGGCGTATCGGCATCGATGCGAGCCTGAGAAGGCGTGTCGATTAAAAAGGAAAAATGGAAGTCTGGTGCGAGCCTAGGAAGGCGTATCGGCGTCGATGCGAGCCTAGGAAGGCGTGTCGATTAAAAAGATTAAAAAGAGAATAAAAGTCCGATGTGAGCCTAGGAAGGCGTATCGGCATCGATGCAAGCCTAGGAAGGCGTGTCGATTAAAATAAAAGAAAAGACGATTAAAAAGAAAATAAAAGTCCGGTGCGAGCCTAGGAAGGCGTATCGGCGTCGATGTGAGCCTAGGAAGGCGTGTCGATTAAAAGGAAAAAAGAATGGAAAGGAAACGGCTGATGGTCTTTTGGACTCAGTCAAAATAAAAGGTAAAAGGGCTGATGGTCTGTTGGACTCAGTCATAAGAAAAAGGAATGGATAAAGAAAAGAAAAAGGAAAGGAAAAGGAAGAAAAGAAAAGAGAACGTGAAAATGATAAGAGAATCAATAATTAAGAGAATGTGAGAATAAGTGAAGAACTAAAAGAGATTAATTATATGAATAATTATGAAGAAGGCAATTTAATAAATCAGTAGGCTTAGTTATTTTCTATGTCTTCTTTTAGGATTTATCTTTTTAAGTTCTGTGTAATGCTACCCTTCTTGATATAATTTTACAGGTACGGAAGCGGAGCTTACACTGTTGCGGGCCGAACTGGAAACCCTCCACTACGTGGAGTGAATTTGTGATACCTTGAGTGGATTTTTATTATGTATAAACTGTTATTTTTGTAACTTATAATATGTGTAGTTATATGCCCTGAGACTGATACTAATCGGGCGTTAGGATCTGAACTGGTTTTTAATATGTTGTGTTTATGTTTTTGAACAATTCTGGACTGACAGGTTTTTAGAAGGAAATTTTTGGGAAGTCCGAAAAACAGAGGAAACTCTGCCGGATTTTCGTAAAACCTTTTATAAGAAATTAAAATCAAAAATGAATTTTCAAACTCTGATTTTATTAAAATTTAAAATTTACTATTAAAAGTGAGGATGTTACAGTAACATCATCCCACAATGCTGCCCACATTATCAAAATGTGTCATCGAGCCAGTTACCACCGAATTAATTATCCATTTCCATTCTCCATGTATGAATGCACATAAATTGATCCATTAAGATTAACCAATAATCTTATTATGTGCAACCAATAATATTTCATCAGTGTATCTTAATGTTGTTCTTAATCAACCCATTCTTTTTTATTGGAACATGATATTTTCCCCATAAGCATAGTTGATTCAATTGGAAATAATTTAGGTATGTTAAAAAAATACTTTTCTGTCCCTGGACAAAAGACTCGAGTGAAATTTCCTGGACTCGAGTGAATCATACTTTCACAAAAGTACTCGAGTGATTCATGAATACTCGAGTGTTCTTCACTTTCCAGAAATTCATTTTTTTCAGGTTTTACCAAAATACTCGAGTGTCCTTCACAAATACTCGAGTGTTCCTCAGATTTTAAAAATACTCGAGTGTTCTTTATAAGTACTCGAGTGTTTTTCGTTTTCCAGAAATTCATGTCTCAGGTTTGGTCGAAATACTCGAGTATCAACCCCAATACTAGAGTGTTTTCTGACAGATAACAATGTAAAATGCTTTTTAACATACCATTTCCAATTCTAGCCAATTCCAGTTAAAACTAATGATCAACAGAGCTTACATTACACATATTAAACATGTTCCAATACAGAATTAACAACATATTACACTGAATCAAACCATAGCATCAATTATGCATAAAATCCACTTTTCCAACAACTCAACATACCAATTCCAATTCTAGGCACATTTAGCAGGAAAACAACTTTGGTACAGCTTGCATGTAACATAAGAAACTTGTCCAAAATAACTTTTGAACTCAGAGAGGCCTCCAAGCCTTAAACCTATTTCAAACTATGCCCATAGAGTCTCTTGTGGACTCTCAACCTAAATTCAATTGATTTAAACTTATTCTAGTGAATTGATAGCTTCACCCTTACCTCTAGGCCGTGAATCAACACAGAGATTGCAGAGAAATTGGTTGGAAATGCTAAATCCCAGAAATCCTTTGCATGCAGCCATAGTTGAACAGAGTACCAAAACCAGAGGATTTGACATGAAAGATCATTGTAAAAATTAGGGAAAGAGGTTAGGAATTATTCTCTGCAACGTAAACTAGAGGTAGGAACAAATTTGAGGTTCAGAGAGCTCATAAACTTACCAAAATCCTAGCTCCAATTAAGCTCCAGACCTCAGGAACTTGGTTGGGCAGCAAAAATCCTTCTCCTTTCGATCTTTGATTCTCTTTCCACACAACACCTCCACTCACAAATCTTATATCTTTGTAAAGCTCGAAACGTGAGCTTCACAATGGTGTATCACACTTAACCTAACGCTCAACAATGATCGAGTATGCAAGGCACGAAATCAGAAACCCTAACTTGGAGTTTCAGAGCAAATCAACCAAAATGGTTGATCTTCGTCCACCATCAACCTCTTATACATGAATCAGGCCTCCATGCAGATCGACACGACACCCAGGAAGCTCGGTTGAGTGGGCTTCGTGTCAACGAAAGAGAATCGTTGAGTGTTGACTCATCAAACGCATCATCACTGTCCAAAATACTCGAGTGTTTCTTGGAATACTCGAGTGTTTTGGCCAATTTTTCAAAAATATTTATTTTAATGTCCTTCCCTCCAAAACCTTCCTAATATTGCTTCTAGGTCCTGTCGTGTCCTTAACCAAGATCAACCTTAAAGCTATGGAAGAGCCTTGAAGAATGATCCCAGCTAAGATGTTAATATAGGACTTTTTAGGATTTCTAAATATCCAGTTGGGATAATCAGGTTCTCCCTAGTCAACAATGTGTGTGCTAGTGTCAACTTAGGGATGAGAAGACGTACCTTCGCCCCTATAGCATGGTGGTTCTTATAGGGGATTACCTGTGTATTGTGGGCCGTTCTGATGAGTCTTCTATAGAGGTAGAATTCAAGTAGGATTTGTAGAGGATATGATAAGATCATATCCATAAATCCTGTAGCTGATAGACCTTATCCAATGCTGTTTTATCTAACCAAGAGTCGTGGGAATCTAGGAGTAGTTACGGTTTGATGAGGTTGTAAATGATAAGGATCAGATTGAAAGTCCTGTGCTCGGTGTTAACCTCATCGGTACGTGACCTACATATAGAAACCCAGTTTGCTCGGTGTTAAGTATCCGATCGTTGGCCCTGTATTAGTATCATACTAGTAAGGGTAATGAGGCTCTCGGTCGGTCGACGCTCGGTTCTACTACAAGTCCACTACATAAGCGCCCCAAGCTCGGTTAGGTGATTTGAGCCCTGCCGAGTTAATGAAACGAGCGAACCGTCTTCCGACTGAACTTTGTTGATTGAAAGAGGTACCCAAGCGTTTTTGTTCTTTTATCAGAGCTGTCGTTTGATTGACCCCAAGGTGACTCACTCCTTCTTGTGTTTACACGTGTCCCTTACTTTACAGGGAAATGGAACGTTATGATTTCAAACTTACCGGAGGTGCCACGTATTTAGTTTTCACTACTAATGGGCTTATTCTGACTCAAGCCCAATCCTTTTGAGATAGTGGAGGGAAGTTTTTAAGACGAATTCCAAAGGGCGGTTTCACACAATTCATTCTAACAAACTTCAGAAACCTTTCAACTCTCTCACCTCCATTCATCGCTTTCTTGTAGCCTTGATCATCGAAGCCAGAGTTCTTCAGAGGAGTTCTTGCCAAGTTTCTCTTCTTTACATAAAGTGCATTTCCATCTCTGTGGTCTTGATTTCTCTTCGGTTTCTTGGTCATTCATCACTAACAGGTAACGAACTTTCTTCTCTTTTCTGGCGATTTTCTCTTTCTTCTTTGATGTTTAAGATTCTTTGCATGCGACTGTTTCTGACATCTGCTGTGTATATGTGTCTAGAACTTTCTTTTTATGCATTGGCTCTGGTCTTTCTTCACTGATTTTGAAAAGATTTTTCTAGGGTTTGAACAAACCCTTATACCATTGTTGCTCCAAATCACTGTTTCTAACAAAACCCCAAATCATTGTTGCTCCAAGTTACTGTTATAGTGTACCCCATTTGCCCTTCGAAGTCCTTTATCCCCCTTTAATGTTTACTGAGTGATCGTCGTAGCGTTTCTTAGGTCTGTTTTACGTTTTGCTGCACTTAACTTCTTAGGGTTGGTACTGAAGCGGCGTTTATCACGAGTGAGGAATCTGTAAACTCTGATGTTCCAAGAACACATACAGGAGGAAACCCGGAAATTTGTGTTAAACCGATAGCCACGCGTTTTCGTCAGACTTTGAAAGAGTTCAGGCAGGGTGTGATTCACTATAGGATTGCCGAGAGGGTAGAACAAAGGAGGTTAAGGAAGCAACAGAGAGGTATTAGACATTTCAGTCGGTTTGGGAAAATTCTGCCTTGAAAGGGAGGTGTTCTCCAACCGACCGTAGCCGTAAGTATTTGAACTGAAATAGTTAAGTTTTTCTGCTTCTGACTCCAAGTGTGCCCCCTTTTCCTCGGGTATGAAGAGGAAGTGTGTCTCTAATCCTGAACTTTATCCATTTCCGTCGGACGCAGATCAATATGATTGGGTGGACCGAGAAGGTCTTGGTACTCAATCTGAGCTTTCAACAGAAAATTCACTAGATCAAACACGGGCTATAATTCTGCCGTGTCCTGGTGATAATGCTGGGAACCAATACTCCATTAGTCCTGTGGGTTTGAATGAACGGGTCTGCAGTCAAATTCCGGCGGGTAGTCCTGGTTTTTATTTTTATGAAGAAGTTGTTACTCGGTTAGGGATTAGGATGCCTTTTACCGATTTTGCGATAGGTGTTTTGAATACTCTGAGAGTGGCCCCTTCCCAGCTGCATCCCAATGCTTGGGCATTTGTGAGGGGCTTCCAGCAAGTGTGTTCAGCCATGGAGTGGTCCTGCACTCTTCCGATTTTTTTCTACCTATTTGCCCCTCAATGCAACACCTTTGAGAAAGGATCAGTAAGACGACCTTGGGTCTCTCTGAAGTCCCGCAATGGCTATACTCTTTTCACCAAGTATTCTGAATCTTGGAAGGGTTTTAAACCTTTTTTCTTTAAATACAATTTTATCGGCAATGGAGTTTGCTGGTTCACCCGTCCTGGTGAATCCCGACCAATTCCACGATTTCCTCTTCAGTGGACTGCGAGCTTTTTTAACCGATCGATTGCCTCGTACTCCTCAGATTGGAAAGAACTGGCTGAACATGAGAAGGAGGTGTGTCGAGCAGTTGAGAGTTATATGAAATCTAATGGGAGGATAGAAACAAAGGACATTATGAACATCCCTTCATCGGACGTTAAAGCAGAACTTGGTAAAACTGTTTTCTTTTGGTTGTTGCATTTGTTAAGTTGATCCGTTCTAATGTTACTTCGTTTTTCTTGTTCTTTGCAGAAAAAATGGCTTCCCGGATGGCTTCTTTAGTTCAATGGGGCAAGAAGAGGAAAACCCATGCGACGAGCATGGCATCCGGGTCTTCAAGCCTGAGTACCCCGAGCTTGAGTACCACCACTCCAACTGCTTCTCCAACCGAGGCATCCCCTCGGCCAACTTCAAACATGATGGCTGTCGGCGCCACGGTTTCATTGGGCCCTAGCAGCCAAGTTCAAACCATTTCTCCCCTTCAACCACAAATTCGCTGCCGACGGATTGATAAAGGAAAAGAGAAAGTGACCGAAGGGGCGAATCCGCGGGTTGAAGGTTCAAGTGCTAAGGCTGTTGTCGTTCCCTCTTCTGACAACGCTCCCTCTTCTGCTGCGACCCCACCAGAAACATCTATATGGGACCAACAATTTGATGAAAGATTTGGCCAATATATCTGTTCTGAATCTGACTGTCCTCGTTTTGGAACTCTTTCTTCCGACCAATGGTCTCGTTGCAACATGACTCTTGCCAAATATCTGCTGCCGGGTGCCAACCTTGCATATTTTTTGGCCAAGCAACCTGATGGACTTTTCACTGGTTATAATGCCGAGCAGAGGGAGGCTCGTGAATTGTCTACTGCTCAAGAGGCTAGCCTCTCGGATGAGCTGAACCGTATAAAGAATGAGTTGGAAAACTTAAAGGCTGACAAAAATGAACTGATTAAGGAGAGGGACTCTTTGAAGGTTTCCCAAAAGGTTGCTGAGGATAAGAAGAAAGAGGCCGAGGAAGCTCTGAAGAAGGAATTGCAGGAGAGTCGGCAGAAGATGGACGAGCAGAGGGCAGAAGTTGAGAAGTCTGCTGCGGTTGCTCAGAAATTGAAGGAGAAAGCTCTTCTTCACAAGAAAAAGGCGGCAACCAACTTCTATAACTGGAGTAAAAGCGTCGATGATTCTTTTGTCTCTTCCATCAAGCAAATTCAATTTTTGAATCCTGAGACTAAATTCAGGGTGGTCGGAGCTCATCCATTTCATCTTGTCGAGAATGGGAAGCTAATTGATATCGAGACCAAAGCCAAAGTCGATCTACAAGGTGAGGATTTGCCAAATCCTCTCGTTGATCTGACTGAAGCCCCTGACTTCGATGATTCCCACGTTGTTCTATCTAATATTGAGCAGTGATCAGTTTTTGCTATTTTTTTGTATGGTTTAACATTTTGTTGCTCGCTGTTACCGAGCGTCTGAACAATTTTTGTTTTAACTTGTTGCTCGTTGTACTCGAGCGTACTTCTTTATAACCATGAACAATTTATTTTTGCTCCTGCTAAATTTTGCTTAGTATACAAATTGTGTTGTGTAAATCACCTTCGTTATTTTATTTTGGGTTCCGTTTAATGACCCCTGATTTTACTGCTATTCTCGATCAGAAAGGCTAATTTAAGAATAAATTATTGTGAGTAGAACTCGGATCACCGACTTTAGCCGAAGCGGGACCCTCGGACTGCGAAACAAGGAAAGTAATTTCTTGAATTCGGGCGTTCTAAGAATACGTTGTTAAACTCTCAAAAAGAGTTGTATCTCGATTCCGCTCGGTGGCTAGCCGAACGAAATGAGGCGTATGTCACATCACAATGTTCGTAAAAGAATTTGAAGGAAATTGATGCGTTTTATTGATAAAAGAATACAAAGATGATGTTGCTCGTTTGTCAACTAACTCCTAACAATTGTCTCTAAGCTACGAAGGATGTTATCCTTCGTTTATTCTACCTAAACATTTTCGAGCAATAGACTAACCTATTAGTAAAGAGTGAAAAATAAAATAGGAGCATAACTGTAATAAGCTCTGAGTTTGGCCACGTTCCAGCTGTTATTGATTTCCATGCCCGAGAGAGTCTCCAATTTGTAAGCACCAGATCCGGATATAGCTTCACTCGCTATGGGCCTTCCCACTTCGGTTTCAATTTAACAACTCCAGCATTTCCTTTGCCGATATCCGCTCGGCGAAGGACTAAATCTCCTACTTCAAAACTTCGTGGACGAACCTTCTTGTTGTATTCCCGTGCTTGCCGCTCCTTCACTTTTCTTTCATGGGCGGCGGCGTTCTTCCGAATTTCCTCAAGTAAAATGAGCTCTTCGCTGATCAAATGGTTGTTAGTTTCTAAAGGATGTTCAAGCGTCCTAAAGGTAGGGATTCGCTTTTCGATCAGAATGACTGCGTCGCAGCCGTATGTCAAACGAAAAGGAGTCTCCCCTGTAGATGAGTGTACAGTTGTCCTGTGTGACCATAAGACGCTCGTAAGTTTATCCGCCCAAGTGCCAGCTGCGTTACCGAGTTTCTTCTTAATTCCATCCAAGATGGTTCTGTTGGCAGCTTCGGCTAACCCATTTGTTTGTGGGTGTTCGACAGAACTGAAATAATGAGTGATTCCCAAGTCGGCTGCTAGTTGTTGAAAGTGAGAGGCTGCAAACTGTGATCCATTATCAGTAACTATGGCATGAGGCACCCCGAACCGAGAGATAATTTCCTTCACAAAGAAAGATTGAATACGGGCCGTGGAGATTGTTGCTAACGGAACCGCCTCAATCCACTTAGTGAAGTAGTCGATAGCCACTACTGCAAACTTGAGTTGCCCTGGTGCGGTGGGAAACTTCCCAATGATGTCCATGCCCCATTGGTAAAAGGGCCAAGGGGCGCCGAGAGAGTGTAACTCTTCAGCAGGTCTTTGGTAGATGTCGCTGTGAAATTGGCATTGAACACACTTCTTAACATGTTCCATGGCGTCCTTTTGCAGTGTAGGCCAAAAGTAGCCCGCTCGGATTACTTTTCTCGCAAGGGATTTTCCACCCATATGGTGGCTGCAAATTCCGCCGTGAATCTCCTCCAATATCTCCTCAGCTTGGGATGGGTTGACACATCTGAGCATGGGGGAGCCAAAGCCTCTTTTGTATAGAACTCCATTCAGAACTGTGTACTGAGCTGCTTTCTTAACCAACTTTCGAGCCTCTGCCTGATCTTGGGGGACGAACCCATGTTGCAAATAAGTAAGAAGCGGATCCATCCATGATTGAGATAATGAGATAGCCAAAATGACACTCGGTCGGGGAATAGTTTCTTGTATCAATGTTTTATTGTTTTTCGACCCCTTTGTACTTGCCAATTTGGATAAAATGTCGGCTCGGGAATTCGAATCCCTCGGGACATGGGAAATGTCAAATTCTGAAAAGTTTGAGATGATTCGCTTTACCTCTTCAAGATATTTTTGTAGGACGGGCTCCTTTGCCGAGTTTTGACCCTTGATCTCAGAAACCACTAGTTGTGAATCGCTGAAAACTGACACTCGCTCTGCTCCGAACTCATGAACCATCTTGAGGCCTGCAAGAACTGCCTCGTATTCTGCTTGGTTGTTCGAAGTTTGAAACTCGAACTTCAATGAGTATTCCATGCATAATCCTTCGGGGTTTTCAATGATGACCCCCGCTCCAGCTCCTTTCTTATTGCTTGATCCATCAACATATACTGACCATAAGTTTTGAAAGACGTCCGAAGGGATGTCTGTGAATTCGGTGACAAAATCGGCAAGAGCTTGAGATTTCATCGCCTTCCTCGGTTCATAGGCAATGTCGAATTCGGATAGTTTGACAGACCACGAAACCATCCTACCTGCTAAGTCGGGTTTATGAAGCACTTGTCTGAGAGGTTGAGCTGTTCTTACCAATATTCTATGTGCCTGAAAATAATGTCTCAATCTCCGAGCCGACACGACCAAACAGTACGCAAGTTTCTCCAGATTTTGATATCTCAACTCCGGTCCTTGAAGCGCTCGGCTAACAAAATACACTGGGGCCTCAATACCTGAATCCTCTCTTACCAAAACCGAACTGACCGCCGCTTCTGCCACTGACATGTATAGAATGAGGTTTTCACCAGGAAGTGGGCTGTGGAGGACGGGTGGGCTGGAAAGATACTCCTTTAATTGATCGAAAGCTTGCTCACAGTGCTCGTCCCAAAAGAATTCTTTGTTTTTCCTGAGGAGCTGGTACCATGGCAAGGCTTTCCGAGCAGCTTGGGATAAGAATCTGGAGAGTGCCGCCACTCGGCCCGTGAGTTGTTGAACTTCTTTAAGATTAGCTGCGCTCCTCATTTCAAGGATTGCTTTGCATTTATCTGGATTGACTTCAATCCCTCTCTCGGTTAACATAAAACCGAGGAAAGGATCGGCTGGGACTCCGAACACACACTTCTCCGAATTCAACCTCATGGAGTACTTTCTGACTCGGTCCAGTATTGTCGCGAGGTCCTGGGCATGGTTTTCTTGCTGTCTGCTCTTTGCAATAATATCATCGATGTATACTTCCATGCTTGAGCCGATCATGCCTTGAAAAACCTTGTTCATCATCCTCTGATAGGTAGCACCCGCATTCTTCAACCCAAAAGGCATGGCATTGTAACAATAAGTTGCTTTGTCGGTGATGAATGCGGTTTTATCTTGATCGTCAGGAAACATAGGGATCTGGTTGTAACCAGAGTAAGCATCCATAAAGGACAAGAGTTTGTAACCTGCTGAACTGTCGACGAGTTTGTCAATAACGGGGAGTGGATACTGGTCTTTAGGACAGACTTTATTCAAGTCCGTGTAGTCGACACACATCCTCCACTTTCCATTGGGTTTTTTTACCAAGACGGTGTTAGCTAACCAGTCTGTATAGTCAATTTCCCTAATGAAACCTGATCGGAGTAATTCAGCAACCTTTTCTTCAATGGCAGCGGCCTTTTCAGCACTAACCTTCCTTTTGCGTTGTGCCACCGGTTTCGACCCCGGAATGATACTCAACTTATGGGAGATAAAATTTGGATCGATTCCCGACATATCAGCTGATGTCCATGCAAACAGATCTTTATTCGAAATCAACAGAGTGGTTAACTCCTCTCTTACACTTGCGGGTAGTTCAGATCCGATTTTTACTTGTCTAAGAGGATCATTGGTCAATGTCAAGAATTCCCACTGTCCCTTCGGGGTTGATCTATTTCTGTCGGATTGGTTTCTCATATCCAGATCTGTGAGGTTAATATTGCCCTTTCGCAAAGAGACTCTTTCCAAATTGCTCGGATCCTTGTTTTTAACCTTCCCTAAACTGGCGTTGTAACATTTCCTTGCTGCTTCTTGTTCGGCCTTGACAGTTACCACTCTATCATCAGTTCCGACGAATTTCATTGCCAAGTGAACTGTAGATACTACCGCCCCAAATGCTTGCAAAGAAGTTCTCCCAAGAATGGCATTGTAGGCCACTGGACAATCAACCACCAAAAAATTGACTATCTCGGTTCTGGCTGAAGGCTGTTGTCCGAGGGTTACGGGAAGTTGGATGTACCCCTTTGGCTCAATGGTATCCCCCGTGAAACCAATTAATTCACCTTCAAAGGGAGTGAGATTGCACTCCCTGAGTTTAAGGGCTTTGAACAGAGAGAAAAACATTATGTCCGCCGAGCTCCCTTGGTCAATGAAGACTCGTTTTACCTCGTAATTACCAATAAGGGCAGTGATCACCATGGGGTCATTATGTCCTGGAAGGATTCCATCCAAATCGCCGTCATCAAAAATAATGGGAACGTTTTTTGTTGATCTCTTGGCTATAGGCTTCTGACTGACTGCCAAAATTTGGTTGATGTATTTCTTTCTGTCGGCTTTCTTCTCTCCACCTCCAGCAAAACCTCCCGCAATAGTATTAACCAAGAATTCATTTTTATTAGCATTCTTATCAGGGGCTGGAGTGGGATCGGTCCTCTGCCTCCCGGTATTTCTATCGTCTGGTGACCTACTTCTCTGTCGTTTGGACTTTGCTGGTGACTGAGATCTGTTCCTACTTCTTCGGCCGGCTGCATCCCAGATGTATTGTTGTAACTTGCCATCTCTGATCATCTCTTCGATCAGATCCCGCAACCAGATGCACTCGTCGGTCGTGTGGCCGTATCCCCTGTGGAAGTCACAGTATTTTGACCTATCACGCTGTGCGCCCTTTCTTAAAGACGGAGGTCTTTGGGCCGAGCGTAAGTCAGTCTGCATTGTTTCCCTCAGGATTTGACTCCTTGGAACAGTTAAAGGAGTGTATTCCTGAAATTTATTCCTCGGAGGAATCCTTCGGTCTCGATCATTCCTATCTTGTCTTCCACCAAAATGTTCGTCACATTTTTGTTTATTTTGACCTTGAGGATCAGCTCGTTGCCTTTCTTCTCTGACTTTCTGCCCCTTGTGGAATTCCTCCAAATTAATGAACTTATTTGACCTCTGCCTTAGCTCGGCCATATCTTTTGGAGGTTTTCCAATCAAAGACTTTCTGAAATCTCCCGACTGCAAACCCTGTGTGAACAATAGTACTGCCACACCGGGTTCTAATCGAGGAACCGAGCTAGCCTCTGCATGGAATCGCGAAAGGTAGTCTTTCAATGACTCATCTTATTTTTGGGTGACTGCTGCTAAGGCGTGGTCGGACTTGGGCTGGATGCAACTAGTCGTGTATCTGTTTAGAAACACTCTTTTCATCTCCTCCCAAGAATTAATTGAGTTCCGAGGGAGGGATGAGTACCATCGTAACACTAACGGCTCTAGGGTCATGGAAAAGGCTCGGCATTTCATCTCCTCCCCTCCACCGTAGTAATTCATCGCTCCTTCATAAGAGACAATATGGTCCACTGGATTAGTTAGGCCGTTGTAGTGTGGTACATTAGAAGGGCCCAAGTAACCTTGAGGAGTTTGGAATGCCATAATATATGGAGTAAAGGGATGACCAGGGTGAAAATCACCCTGATCCTGGTTCATGGTAGGGTTAGTATGGGTATTTTGTGGCGGGGGGAGCTGCATTACCGGGAGTGGTTGTGGGTCCATGGTTTGAGGCATTGTATTTTGGGGTAGTATGGCGGATGGTTGACTCTGTGCAATCCTTGCCATAGCTTGCTGTTGAAGGTCGGCAATAGCCCGACCTTGTTGTTCAATTAGAGCCGTTTGTCTGTTTAGGATGTTAATCATCTCTTGCTCCCGAGTCCGAGCAGATGCAGATGTTCCATAGGACCTGCCGATGGAATGGCTATGATGAGAATTTCCAGGAGTAGTTCTTCCTGGATTCAATCTGGTTCTAGGTGTTGTACTTATGTGGTCGGGATTGGGTGGAATAGGAGGGGTACGTTGGGTATTTCGGCCATGATGTGCTCGAGTTCCAGTGGTCCTGGATGTGTTTCGAGTGGTTGGGGTTGTGCTGCTCGAATCACCATGGGTGGAGGGAGGTGGTGTAGGAGGGGGTGGTGGTGTTGGTGGAGGCAGTATGGTTCGTAAAACTTGGAGTGGTTGGGGGTTGCTTCTAGTCCTAGGATGGGAAGATTGTGGTGTTTGGGAGTGAGTAGCATGATTATTACTACGATTATGGCTGCGATGAGGGGGTGGATGACTTTGTGAATGGTTTCGTGGATGGGAATTATTCGCTGCCCAGAATGGGAGGTTCGTGGCGGTTGCCCATTATCTACACGATTATGGTTGAGAACATCGCGCAGATCTCCCGCAGAATGATGCTGCGGGTTGTTGTTATCAGCGTTTCTGGGCCTGCCACGGGTGCGGGTGATGCGGTCACGGAGGTCACCAACTTGACTTCTGGTGGTAACCATGGTGGTGGTGGGAATGATATGTTATACACTTCCCACAGACGGCGCCAATGTCGTGTCCTTAACCAAGATCAACCTTAAAGATATGGAAGAGCCTTGAAGAATGATCCCAGCTAAGATGTTAATATAGGACTTTTTAGGATTTCTGAATATCCAGTTGGGATAATCAGGTTCTCCCTAGTCAACAATGTGTGTGCTAGTGTCAACTTAGGGATGAGAAGACGTACCTTCGCCCCTATAGCATGGTGGTTCTTATAGGGGATTACCTGTGTATTGTGTGCCGTTCTGATGAGTCTTCTGTAGAGGTAGAATTCAAGTAGGATTCGTAGAGGATATGATAAGATCATATCCATAAATCCTGTAGCTGATAGACCTTATCCAATGCTGTTTTATCTAACCAAGAGTCGTGGGAATCTAGGAGTAGTTACGGTTTGATGAGGCTGTAAACGATAAGGATCAGATTGAAAGTCCTGTGCTCGGTGTTAACCTCATCAGTATGTGACCTACATGTAGAAACCCAGTTTGCTCGGTGTTAAGTATCCGATCGTTGGCCCTGTATTAGTATCATACTAGTAAGGGTAATGAGGCTCTCGGTCGGTCGACGCTCGGTTCTACTACAAGTCCACTACAGGTCCTGATTCTGGGACTAATATGCAAAAACATCATTTTTACATATTATATTTTATCAAAATAATTTTCCACCTCATACAGGCACCAATACCAACACATAATTAATCCAAATTAATTATGAAATATATAATTTTGATTAAGGAAAATAATTATGAAATAACCTTTCATAATCAAAATTTTCATTACATCAGGGAATGAAAATTTGGGGTGTTACAGATTGTGATTTAGACTTTTGAATGATGAAATCAGTGGGATTTGAGGTATATAACAAAGCTAAGACTCTGTTTGTGGATTGGGTAGAGAATTCAAGAAAAAGGGTTTTATGAATTTCAATGGTTAGTAGGTTCAGGTCTGTAATTCTAACCGGTTAGCCTGAGACTGTAACCGGTTAGTACCTGAAACTGAAAAATAAAAGTTAAGTCTTTTAAGTGAAAAGTTTGATACCATTGGTTAAGTTTTTCCCAATCAAAGTCTAATGGCATGTTTTTAAGTTAATTCATGGATGAATTTTTATGCCAAAGATTATACCTCAAATTAATCATTCAAAAGAGAATTTGAGATATCTCTAAATCACAATAATTAAATTAAAGATAAAAACCAACCTTAGTAATTGTGCATTCATGCATAGAGAATGGAAAATAGGTTGGTAAGAAACGATTATCATATTCTGGGAATATGAGGAGGGTACTCCGGGAGTACCAAATTTGTGTAACCTACTTGATGACACATTCTGGGAATGTGGCCAGTGTCTGGGACATGGTTTTTTATACGTTCTGGGAACGTGATGCACACTCTGGGAGTGATGTTTGTTTTTCCAAGTATGGTTTATCATACGTTCTGGGAACGTATGTTAGTGTTCTGCGAACACATTGGTGTATTGGATGGACGTCCAAGATGGACTAGTGTTGGAGGCCTCAGTTGTGGATGGAAAGCATGCATCATGCCTCTTGCATTATAAGAGATATAATGTTGAAAATTGGTGTGCTCATATGTACTTGCATTATTGTCTGTCCATGATATACTTGTGTTTGGAATTTTAGTCTTTATTTATTATGTATATGTGTATACTTACTCCCTATGCCCTGTTTAGGTGATGGCCAGATACCTAGCCTGCATCGAGATACGCCCTATCCCTAGTGGTATATGGACGTACGAGGAGCACCGAGCCACCTTCGAGGGGGAGGTGGAGATTACTCTCTACCACCCTAACCCTTTGGTTCGGGTGCGACCTCGTAGGTTTAGGATCCCTTTAGTCTATACTATGCATGTTCCACCCTTTTACTCATATAGAGGACCACCCCCGGCTCGACCAGTGCGTCGATTTCATAGTTTTTCGTTTTAGATCTGCTACTCCTACTCATCCCTCATCACATAGAGTTGTTGCTGAGGAGACTCCTTCTCTTGGTCCGGCTGATTTTGTAACACCCTAAGTTAATTTCCTTATTTTAAAATTTACAACTTAAAAATTCCTTTTAATTCTTAAAAATATTAGGTAGGATTTTTCCGAAAAACGGACAGAGTTTTATTTGTTTTACGGATATTTCCAAAAATTCAATTTTCCCTGTCACCTGTCAAAATCAAATAAAACAGACACAACAAACAGAAATAAACATCATGAGCCTCTTAGGGCCATCCATAGTGGGACTTAGTGAATCGTCACCATATCATAAAATCCAGCAGTAAAATCAGAGTATCACCAGCAGAATAACATATAGTATGCCACTAAACAAAATAAAAGACCACACCCAATCCCAAGGGTGAATAGATCCCGGGCCACCCCAACCAGAATATGTACATCAAAAAGATATCATACAAGTCTCAACAACATATAATACATGAGACTCAAAATATGGCCCGGAATCCCATCATGACTACTAGGGGAAAACTATCACACTCCCTCAGCGGGAGTGGGGTCCTGCTCGGCCTCCATCTCGATGTGCTCAAACTCAGTACCTGAAATGTTTGTATGGGTGAGTACCGCACTAACTAGCAATGCATAAAGTATGCCAAGTCAATCACAATTAGTCAGAATTAACATATAATGAACATAGATACAAATCATGATTCACACTCTACACTACAAACACATGCGTCTCCATAAGTGTTAACCACCCCCCGAATGACTTTATGTCCACTTCCTCTCATTACTAACATTCTACTTTATTTACACTATTTCTTTTAACTACTTCTTCCTTTCTTATTCTCTTATCTTTCTTTTCTTTTTCAGAGTTGTGGGATACTTCCACTGCGTTCCCCGTCTGTCGAGGATACGACTTACCGATGCGTACGGATCCCCACAGGCCGCACGTCTTACTCAACCCATGCGATTGGTAGGCTTGTGACTTACTGCAGGTGTTGTGCACCCGGCTTACGACACCCCTCCGCACGTCTTCTAGGGTTAGTATTCACAACCCGGGGAGATGGTAATGCGAATCCTTCCACTGCGTTCCCCGTCTGTCGAGGATACGACTTACCGATGCGTACGGATCCCCAAAGGCCGCACGTCTTACTCAACCCATGCGATTGGTAGGCTTGTGACTTACTGCGGGTGTTGTGCACCCGGCTTATGGCACCCCTCCGCACGTCTTCCAGGATTAGTAGTCGCATTCCAAGGGAGTCTTTAATCATATTTACTTTTATTTCCTTATTCGTTCTTTCTCTTTTTAATGTTTAATTAATTCTCTTCTTTGTCTAGTGATCTCCTCCTACTCTCAATTTCCTTTATGTCTAATACTTACTTCCAACTACTCGCTTAATTGTCCTAAGTGTCATTTACCCCTTAATTTCGTGAAAGCCAAATCCTATGTTTATGCATAGCTTTACACAACATTTAACATACATCTACAAATTAAACATCATAAACATAAACCAAACAACATTTAATTCACATAATTTAAGCATTTAGTAAAGTAAAGTTCTAAACTTCCTAATTACTCTAGCTTCTATCCTCATCCTTATCCTAATTTCTCCTAAGTAAACAAACCAAATAATCTCAACACATTCACACACCACTAGCTATACAACCACCGTACGACGATACATCCCCTTACCTTGAGATTGGAATGGAAAAGAGAAAACCTTAATGGGTATGGAACCCTAGAAACAAAAGTGCCCTTCCAAGCTTAATACCCACAATGACCCTTGAATGTGCAGAGAGATATTGAGTGTAACAGCCCGATTTTCGAAAACCAAAATTAATTGACTTTCATTTATTAATGTTATAAAAAATGAGGCCAAATTTTTTATTTTTTTTTTTGAATCATTATTCACGAAAAACCGAGTTACTACTTGAAACTACAACTCATTCACCTTATTTTCAGAAACATTTTTATCAAAAAAAAAACAATTTAGTTCCATCTTAAATAATTCCCTTCATACTCTCGAAAGAACTTGAACTTGTTTCATAAAAATATTCTCACATTCCATAAAAGTCGGGCATGCTTCCGGATAAGTTACATCAGCATATCATTGCTCAGGTAATCCTTAACACAATACACCTACTACAATTTAAACTATCCATGCTATTGTTCCACTACTCTATTGAAGGCAATCGGGTGAAGGTCCGCCTTCTTCTTGTGTCCTTTTCCCCTTTCCCAAGGAAGATACCCCTCGGGTCGGGTCTCCTTTGTGTCATTGTACCCCGGCTTTCCTTCATCTCTTGGTAGTATAATTCCACCGCTCCTCGTACTGCACCTTCTCCTTGTAGTTCTTGTATTCCTCGAACAGTAACTTGTCTTAAGCACGGCCCTAAGTCTGTCCCGCTCAATTGATGTTCCGAATCGGGGATTAAAATCTGAGTGTGGCCGGTCCATGCCCAGCCTCTGGCGGTTCGCCTCCATCCTCTCCCAGATTTGCTCCACGTGGTGACATCCATACCACACTTCATCTGCCTGTTGGATCACCAGTGACACCAATGCGCCAACGAACAGGAAAGAGTAAGCATTCCGGACGCGTAGCGTCGACGGCGTGGAATTACGGTAGACGAGATAATAGGACATACACAAATAACACAAAATACACACCAACCATCATACAAACATATTATCGTCATTATTATCTCACGTTATCCTTATCCATTATGGTTTCCCTCTTTATTCGCCACTCGTATTTCCTCTCCCACTCTTGGGTTTAATTTAGGTTCCACAATTCCCTTCACAATCTCTTTCTCTCTTCCTACACTTTTCGACTCTCACTCTCTTGTATACAAATCTTTTCCTCATAATGTTTTATTGAATTACAACCATCGATGATCAGGGGAGTTAGAGGATCATCGAGGTACGCGTTCCCTTTCGTAGTTAGCGCTCTTGTTTCAAGCCTACATCTCCTCGGCCATCCTTCCACCTGGTCGGAAGCCAACAGGAGTACAGGACCTTTACCACGTGGGCATGACAGCTGTCCAACAAATGGCTCCAAGCCAGGAGGTTTCAGCCTCAAACATAACATATAACATAAAACACATTGCCCCGTTCCAGTCCCTCTCCACTGTTGTAGACTTGCATCGAGGGGGCGACAATATTGTTGTAGTGCGCGCACAGAACTTACCACGGTATTGGACCCAGTCCCCACCACGTTAGTGCACCACTTATGGAATTCGTTCTGTCTACAACAATACTCTAGACTTCTTGACGTTTCACCGTCATCGTCCTCCCCCCCTGCAATCCCCACCTAAGTATCCGAAGATACCCATAGTATCTTCCTCTCCACTACTTCAGGTTAACTCTCATAACTCACCACGTTCGTTATTAATGTCTTTTAAAATCTTTTAATTGTTTAATTATCCTAACAGTCAGCTCACCCTTAGTGCATCCCTTCAGTGAGCCCGACTACTATCTTTGAACAACCTTTCTCAAAACTCGCATAGCTCAGAGCTGGGAGTTCCTCAATTGAATCACATCACATTTCCCAAACTTAGTCACACTCTCATTATTTCCTCCATCCTTCCCAAAAATCTCAATTCCAACGGCTTTCACAAAACTTTTCCTCAAGGAGGCCATTTCGTAAAACTGGCTCAAAACGTTGTTCCACAACATCCTTTCATACGATTTCTTTCAAAAAGATCGTTTCATAAAAACTTCTTTGAAAAATATTGTTTTACCAACTGCTTCAAAAATCCTTTTTCAGAAACCCTTTCAAAATTTCAGTTCACAACCCTTTTCCAAAATTGTTTTCACAACTCAAAATTTCTTTTTTTTTTTTCAAAACTCTTTTTCAACACCTTTATGCTGAGCGCTAGTGGAGGAGCAAGCCCAGCTCAACACTAGCTCCCAGACTAAAACCAAGAACGGAGGAGCTCAGCTCAACTCGGTTCGTTTCTAATCACACAATTAATATCACACTCCCCAGCTCTGGCTCGTTCGTATCCTCATCAATTTCTCTTATTATCATTCTTATTCTCTTTATTACACCATCACTTCCAACCTCACACCTTCTCAACTCTTTCATTTTATTTTCATTCTTTTCTTAAGGAAATAACAAGCCCCACACCCGTCCATTCATCATAACAATAGGCATCATTATACACAAATCAATAAACAACACAAGGCATGCTATCAACACACGACATTACACAATAAAAGTGTGGTTTTTTTCACCTTCGTATAAGCGACCACACAAAGCAAACAATTGTCGCTTATACTACTGACGCTAACCACGAGTTCCGATCTTTGAGATGATACGGAACGCCCTACTAAATCACCTAGCTACCACTGTGTCTTAGGGAAGGCTTCTCTCTCACCTGATGTCCAGCGATTTGATGCGCACAGCTTCCTCTGATCTTGGTTGCTGCCACTGCCTTAATCCCTCGTCTGTAACGTCCCTCGAATTAATTAAAAACACATTCTCATTACTAACTTTTACCAAGAAAACTTTTATTAACGTAAAATGCTTTTCATTCCTCGTCGGAGATCTTATAACATGATTGTTTTCTCAAAACACCTTTAACTTTTCTTAGTTCTTTAAACACTTGAAATCACTTTGAAAACATCAAATAAAACAATTTAAATTAATTGGTTAGGTTGCTGGTCCGTCTTGGACAGCACCTTAACCTCATTCAAAAACACCGAAAATTCACCGGTTTCAATCCGGGTTTTGCTCAAACCAATTACCTTTTGGAAAACCAAACTTTGAGTCTTATAGACACATTTTAGAAATCAAGAAAACAATTTTGAATAAACTTGGTCAGCAAAGCAATGTTTTCACAAAATCAATAAAAATCCAAAACATCGTAAAGTCTCGTTTTTGGTTCAAACATTTCAAAAACCCAAGTTTTTGTTAAGCACAACTTCTCAAACTCATGTAGATCAAACCAAACCAAATTTCACAATTATCATACACACACACGGTCAACAACACACCTTGACATATAACCAATTAATCAACCATAAATCAATCATTTCACAAATCAAGCACTTAATTCCATCACTTTATAAAACGAAAACATTTAAGCATGCTTTCACTCACCCACCGAATGTATACACACATAGATTATCTAAACACAAAACTTATTATGTTACATGCATTATCCTTATGGTACTTTCTTGGAAAAGAGTTTCAATTTAATTAACACGCATAGACCGAAACTATCACAAAATTAAGGCAAGATTCATGCAATCATCAAACACACACAACTTCATGCAATTATTCTATTCTTCTTCCTAATAAAACCGTGGGCTTCCACCTAGAAAATAGTCAACTTGAGTTTATTTTTCTTAACTTAAATTACACAAGAACATGGAACATAGAGCACATATTAAGTTCCCAAGAATAAAAGCATAGATCTTAAACTTACACATGACCGAATGTATCATGCATAAGGTCAACACTTATTTTAAATCATGTTCATGCAAATAAAATTATTTTAAACTTGTTTCCCTAATTTTCTTATAAGATCCGAGACATGCCTTCCAAGAAATTATGATTATTTCATTTAAAGTTGACATGCAAGGTCAAGTCTAAGGCTTTTCTATCAAAACAAGTAAAATCATGGATCCACACAAACACTCTTAAAGCTATTTACTCAAAGGACATAAAATCGATTTTCTTCAAAGTTCACATCAATATGCATACGCTTAGATCAAGTCATGAAATTAAACATAAAGGCACAAATCAAAGACAAAGGTCATTTAAAAAGGGACTAAAATTCGTGACATGCCTAAAGAAAATAAGGAATCTCTTATTTCAAAAAAATTATATGCGAAACTTATAGTCGAACAAAATTAAAGATCCAAACACAATCCCAAGACAAAAATTATTTTGGATGGAAAAAGAGATTAAAACCGTGACACACTTTGAGAAAACAAGAGAACTTTCATTCACAAGTCCTTTACATAGTTCACGGTTAAAATCAAAATCAAAGACCAAGGCACGGATCCAGGTTCTTCTTAGGATTAAACCAAAAATCATACATACAAGGTTCAAGATTCATATTGTAAATCAATATGCAAGACCCATAATTAAAAATAAGTTTAGATCAACATAGCTTTAACAATTAAACATACAAACACCTTTGGTTTACGGTTTTAAGCATGAAAATCAAGTACGCAAAGAAATCTACACCAAGTTCACAAAGATCATCAACAAAACTTTAGATCTAAAAGAAAAACATTAAGAGCCAACATCAACCGAATTACAAAGTCCCTCATTTGGTTCATTACAATTTTATTTAGGTCTTAAAAATCAAGATCAAGGCAAGAGCATCACATGCAAGCTTAGATCAAACCATAAAATAAACATGCAAGAAGAAGAAAGGAAAAATTTACAAAAATACAAACAAGACTTATTCTAAGGCCCCTAGATCTTTGGTTATACCAAGAAGAATGGCTTCTAAACACTCGATCTTCAAAGACTCCTAGGTTTGATGGCTTAATCTCCTTCTTTCTTCTTCTTCTCCTACTCACGGCTTCCTCTTCTTCTTCCTTTCTATTTTTCTATTTTCTTTTCTTTGTCTAAGAGTTTGAGAATGCTCTTAGAACTTGTGTTTGTGTTGGTGTGTGGGACGAAGGAAAGAAATGAGAAATGAGATAGGAAATGAATAAAATGCACCAAGGGCTTGACTTATATAAAAATTTGTGGCTTCCTATTTGGTCCTTGGGGTTGCTTCGGCCAAGAGCTAGAGAGGAGGGGTAAATTCGGCTTTGCCCAAAATTGCATGGGTGGAGTTTATCACCTCCAGGGGGAACACGTAGGGGACATGGGATGAGGGTTTCACTCTAGGGTTTTTGACTTTTAAGCTTTCCTTGGATTTTAACTATGTAGTTAAGGTTTAGTTTGGAGTTGGTTGGCTTTTGGTTGCTTAATGGCAACTTAGTTGCTTGCTTACCAATTAAGAAAAATCCTAAGCTTCCTATACTCCACACGGCACACTCCCATGTTTACACATACACACCTCAATCACACCCACTTCCATACACCTACACGTTGCACACACACACATGCACATATTCACTCATTCATTCATGCATATATCCTTCCATTTCCACACCTAACTCCTACATTCATGCCCACATATATACACATACATATATTCACATAGAATCACATTCATTTCACTAATTAAATTCTATATATGACTAAGCATACACACGCACAAAACCGTGCATGCATGCACATAGAGAAATAGATCATTCATGCATAGAAATTATAATGACACCAAAAATACCAAGCACAAAACACACTTTCATAAAATAATTCCTATCATTTACTCATTTCCAAAAAATCACTTTAAAATTAGTTCACGAAAATCTTTTTTTTTTTAAAATCATTTATCACTTTGAAAACGTGAATCAATACAATTATTTAGAAAAATATCCTTTCAAAATAATTTTCTCTAAAATAATTCTTTTTAACATTTAAAATCGTTCGAGGATTTTGAGGGGTGTTACATTGAGAGGCAAGAATATGATGATGATATTGTTCCTCTAGCCTTTACAAATATGAGAACTTCAAGTAATAGAACAATCCATGCCCCTTTGTTAGAAAATAAGAGGGATAACTCTATTTTAGAAAAAGAACATAATAATCAAAAATCAAGAAGTGAAAAGGGAAAGAAGTGGTTTCATTTACTTACTCAATCTCTTGGAATCAAGGAGCAAGATTGAGGGATGAGGGAGCGAACTCATGAGGTCAATCTATGGAGAAAGAGATGAAACAAGCTTGATAATGATGCCTTGATGATAAGCTTGAGAATAGGAGCTCCAATGGAAAGGTGATTATTCAAGAACCAAAACCCTAAGCTTGGAAGGAGGGATTTTCGTATGGAGAGGAGAAGAGGATGATAGATTTTGTGTTTGCCCTTCCTTGGTTCGAGTATGAGTGGCTTATAGGGTGTTTGGGTGGAGAAAACCCGAAAATTCCCCCAAAAATCGTGAAAGCGTGTTGCAGATGACAGAGATTTCGCTTAAGCGAAATTTATTCGCTTAAGCGAATCGGTCTCAGTAATGCCACGAATGGTTTTCGCTTAAGCGGCCATTTTTCGCTTAAGCGAAATGGCCACAGTGAGGAAGCTTTCCGTTTTTGCTCAAGCGACTGATTTTCGCTTAAGCGAAACGTACAGGCACTGCTACTTCAGTTTTTCTATTTTTCAGCTATTTTCTCCCCAACTTCAAATAGCCATAACTTCTTCGTTCACCGTCGGATCTTGCTCAAATTTGGAGAGCAACTTCCTAAAAATCATACCTTCATATCCAACGGTGGGAATTGTGTTTTGAGTCCTAAATCTTTTATTTTAAATTTCTTATCCTATTTATTTTGTTTAACATTGAATCATCCGTTTGCCTTGTCCGTTCCTAACTTAATTTACTACTTATTTATATTTTTAGAATTAAGTTACACTTATATAATTATAAAAAGAGGGATGTTACATTTCTCTCCCACTTACCTGAATTTCGTCTGCGAAATTCATCGGAAGAGAACAATTGTGGATGTAATGCTCTCATTTTATCTTCCATCTCCCAAGTTGCCTCTTCTACATTGTCCCGGTGCCATATAACTTTGACCAGAGATATCTCCTTGCTTCTTAACCTCTTGGTCTGTCGGTCATCAATGCGAATGGGTTGAATTTCAAAAGTGAGATTATCCTTCAAAGGTAACTCGTTTGGAGCTATCATATGAGAAGGATCATACACATATTTCCGGAGTTGGGAGACATGGAAAACATTATGTAATCTAGACAGATGTGGAGGTAGAGCGATCCTGTAAGCCACTGATCCGATCCTTTCTAGAATCTGATAAGGTCAAATGAACCTCGGTGTCAACTTCTTATGTTTCAATGCTCTTCCGATCCCCTTAGTAGGAGACACCCTTAAAAAGACATGATCTCCAGCATTGAATTCAGGAGGCCTCCTTTGTCGGTCTGCATAGCTCTTATGACGGTCCTGGGAAGTATAACACTCTCACCTTTATTAGTTTTATTAAGTTTTATTGAAAAGTGGACTTGAAAATTTCGGCGAAAATCCGGCAGAGTTTCCTCTGTTTTTCGGACTTTCCCAAAATTCCTTCTTAAAACCTGTCAGTCCAGAATTGTTTAAAAACATAAACAAACAATAGTTAATAGTTATAACAGATCCTAATGCCCAAATAATACAAGTTGCGGGGCAAGCTACAAATTAATATTATAAATTACATTAAATAGTTATCCACTCATAATATCTAATAAACATTCCACGTAATGGAATGAAAATCCTGCTCGGCCGGCACTGGCGTATGCTCCACTTGTGTACCTGAAAAATATTAACCACACAGGGGAAGCATCACACAGAACTTAAAAAGAGATTTCTAAGCAAATATATACGACACACCAAGACCATTCAAGCCTATGCCATACTACTTAATTCATACACTTCTTTTCCTTTTTACTTCCTAACTGTTTCCCAATTCTTTTTCTTTTCAATTGTTTTCTTTTAAATAATCTCTAGCCCATAATTATTCTTGTTGCTCATTACTTTCGCTCTATCCTTTTTTTACTCCTTTTCCTAATCACCCTAATTTCTCTATTCACTCTCTTTCCAACTAACCTATTACTTTTTCTTCCTTTCTCATCCTCTTATTTTCATCCTTTATCCGTTTTCCATTATTAATTTATGTCTAGCATTTCCATAATTATTCTCCTTATTTATTTCCTCTAATTCCTATATCAATTCCATTGTTTACCTTCTTATTTCATTTCTCAATGTACACTCTATTATCCATTTTTCCTTTTTAATTATTTTCCCCGTTTCCAAATAAATCCCGTTATATCCCCTTACCTTTTTCCTTATTCTTTTTCCATTTATTTACGGTGTATGTATGTCTCCACCAAATCGAAGGCCTACATACATACACCAATCACGATGTATGTCTCGACCAAATCGAAGGCCTACATACATCGCTTTTCCATTACCATTATCTTATCCAATTTTATTCCCTGTTTCCCTTATTCATTTCCTTTTATTTACGGTGTATGTATGTCTCCACCAAATCGAAGGCCTACATACATACACCCATCACGACGTATGTCTCCACCAAATCGAAGGCCTACATACATCTCTTTTCCTTTACCATTTACCTTATTTTTTTCCATTATCCTTTCCTTTTTTTTCCTTTTTTTTGTTTAGGGTGTATGTATGTCTCCACCAAATCAAAGGCCTACATACATACACCAATCACGATGTATGTCTCCACCAAATCGAAGGCCTACATACATCGCTTTTCCATTACCGTTTTACCTCTTTATTATTTGGCCACAGGGTCAATACAACCACCTGCGCCGTGCCACAGGGTCAACACAACCACCTGTGACATGTACCATTTTATTTAGGCCACAGGGTCAATACAACCACCTGCGCCGCGCCACAGGGTCAATACAACCACCTGCACCGTGCCACAGGGTCAATACAACCACCTGTGACATTTACCATTTTTATTTCCTTTTCCTTTTTATTTACGGTGTATGTATGTCTCCACCAAATCGAAGGCCTACATACATACACCATCGACGATGTATGTCTCCACCAAATCGAAGGCCTACATACATCGCCCCACTTTCGTTGTATTGTCTCCCCCAAATCGAAGGCCCACAATACAACCCCAATTTTTTGATGTATCGTCTCCCCCAAATCGAAGGCCTACGATACATCACCATATTTATCAAATATTAATTGTCCATATTATTTGTCATTATTATGTCTACCAATTCCGTTTAACTTTTACCTGATGTTACCACATACAATTATACTTTAATTCTCTTTACTCTCATTTGTTCATTTCTAATTTATTTCCCTATTCACCATTTCTATTCTTTTGCCACACCCTACCAATCTAATTAATTAGTTATTCTGTTACTTACCTTTTTATTCATCACTATTTGTTTCCCCTTTTTACTCCATCTATCTTTCTTCATTATTAGCAGGTTACCCTAAGGTTCGTTAGCAATTAACATTTCCCCCGGTCCTAGCGATAGATATAACTACCCAGAAATACACCCCTTAAGGACTGGTAATGAAACCCCTTACCTTAATCGGTGATAGTGAGGGGTAACCTTAATCTGGCGCTTTACTCCCCGACTCACGCTTTAGCTCGGCTCCAACTTGATCCTAAGCTTCCCCAATCTTCGATTCCAAGCACGGTGGGGACAATCGAACTCGATCACGGTGACGGTGTTGCTCTTCGACACCGGGAGCGATCGCAGCTGGACCAAGGCAAGGGCTTCGAGCCTCGAGGTTCCCGACACGAGCCCGACACGATCACGGGTCGGTAACGGCGCCGGTGTCGTCTGTGGAGAGAGAGAGAGAGCTCACGGTGAGAGAGAGAGAGGGTATGAGGGAGAGAGAGAGAGCAAGGCCAAAGGGGGAAAGATAGCAAAGGACTTATGAGGGTGGTGGGGGTTGTGGTGGTGGTGGCTGGCCGGAAGGAGAGGGAGATAAAGGAAAGAGAGAGGGAGAGAGTGTAGATCTATGGGAAGGAGGAAGAACAAGGAGGTGGGGCGGCCTTGGGGCACCGGTGGTGGCGGCTGGGGGTGCTGGACGAAGGAGGGAGAGGGAGAAGGGTGCAAGAAATGGGGTTTGGGGGGCCATTTCCGCACCATTTTCTGGTGCTGGTGCGAGACAGCTTCGCGCCGCGCGCCTGGGCGAGGCCTCCTGCTCGCCTGGGCGAGTTTGCTGCTGTGGGGAGGGTCTGATGCGCGTTCGCGCGCCTAGGTGAGCTGTTGGCGCGCCTGGGCGAGGGTCTGTTGACTTTTATGTTGACTACACCATAACTTCTTCGTTAACCATCGGATCTTGCCCAAATTTGAAGACAAGCTTCTTAATTCCTTAAACTTCATATCCAACTGTGGAATTTAATTTCTTAGCAACCTATAATAAATTCCTAATTTTCTCTTTTCGGTTGATTTCTAACATCTAAAACGCCGATTTAACTTCCGATTTTCGCCTAGATAATTTTGCCCCTTGCTACCAATGTCTCCTACACAACCCCTAATACTTATAATTACCACTCACCTTGCTCCCAAAATTCTTTAAGCAATTAATCTACCCATTCCTTACACTTTAAACTTATTAATTCACTAATTATGCTTGGATTTAAATTAGGGATGTTACAATTCTCCCCCACTTATTAGAATTTCGTCCCCGAAATTCCGTTCAATTCCTTCAAATGGAGAACCATCCCAATAGTAAGCTTCCGACCACAGTTTTCACTTCCCTTCAGTTTTTACTTTCCGCTCCATATGTGGTTAGGGCCATGCTCATTTCAACGTCTGTCTTCTAGCACTACGTGTTGTCTCCATCTGCACAAGGTCATCAGTTTTTCTTATTATTAAAGTTCCATCTCCCATTCCTTGGATTGAAATCCTCCCCCACTTAGCATTGACATACTTGATGATATCCATGCTAAGGGGTATGATCATTCGCTACTCAGAATAGAGTACGCAGGTTCCCGACCGGTATCCAAGGCTGAAAAGAGGACATGTGGGTGACTATCTATCGGTAAGCATAGAACTATGTCGAGTTTCCACGACTTAGCGAATTTCTCGCACATACATCTGAGATGCTTCAAGCTTGAAGAGAGTGAAGACGAAAAGAAGAAACATGAAGCACTCAAGAATGAGTCTCATGGTCTTTGCAAGATGACCCAAGATGGACTGGATACATGTCAAGCAAGAAGAAAACAGAGATTATCCCCAAAGTGTGCATTTTCAGCAGAGAGTCGTCGAAGGATGCGTTTTCTATGGATCTGCGGTTAATTGATTTGGTCTCGGTCGATCGGGGTCCTATCAAATGCACAGAGTCCCAAAAAGGCTTGATTATCACTTGCGATGTTCCGACATAACGTCTTGATTGAGATTCCACTTAGCGACTTCACTTACATCCCGTTTACCTTTTACTCCTTCAAGTGAGTCTAGCAGAGTCAATCTTAGAATCAATCTTCACCGCGTTTGCATTCTACTTCGATGCTACTTCCTTCCCGTTCGTTTAGTAATTTCAATTCGATGTAGGAATTCCTAAAGATTGATTACACTCGAGGGTCAAGGTTTAGTCGTTATTTCTAAATTCGATGTCATTTTGGGAAGGTCTTGTTTTATCTCTAGTTTAACTCTCGTTCGATCCTCCGCAGAGCGTTTGGAATTATCTGTTTGGTAGTCCTATAGCTTACGGTATGATTACGAGTTATTGTAGCTCGGATAGGATCCGAATTGAGTCGTCACGTCTCCCCCACATATTATCAACATACCTAAGTAAGTCGAAGGCAGGGAGGAGACTAGGCGAATTCCAAGAATTGATTAGCTAGGCTTTCCATACTTACGCCTACGGTTAAGTTCTCATGCAAGTTAGAGGGGTGATTCAGTCGTCTAGTGGGATGTTCTCGGTGGAAATGTAGAATATGAGTGTCTTGAATGGGGTTGGTTTGCGAATCGCTGTTCATGAGTCTTAGTAAGGATCCTATAGGATTAAAGTCAAATCGGGCTTTTGACGGAGATAGAATTCCTAGACGGTTTATTCGGATCTCAACTAGATGATTGCAATAATATAACATGTCAATAAACGCGGAGACCGAGGTGGTCAGTCCCAATCTCACATTTATTAACTGTACATCACTTCATTATTGAATGATAGCATTATCTTTTAACAGGTGCAAGAGAAAGGATGACCAATCCTGACCTTACACTCTATTAGAGGACGACGCTATCATAATTGAGCTTGGTGGAATTTCTAACTAAGGTTTTAACACTTATCAACTCCTTCTAGATTACACTACTCACACTTACTCTAGGCAAAGACGCTAAAGTAATCAGTTGATGCAGCATTAACATGAAAAGTACCTTGGATAAGTTTATTCCTCATTCTACGTGCCCATAGGACAGTCTGCAGCACGGTGTCCGGGTTGCCCGCATTGAAAGTAGAGACCTTCTTTTCTACGCTGCTCAAGCATCCAACACATACAAGTATGGGATCCTCCACAATGTGGACATGGTGGTCTGGTCCTTGGAGCGGTCGCACTCTGACCTGCATTCTCTATTACTACTGCTCTGGTGCGGTTAACAGCGTACGGACCTGATCCTTGAGCCAGTCCCTTACCCTTGTTGAGACCTACTTCATTCGGTATATTCTTGCTCCTTTCCTCTGCTTCCTGCTGATTCAAACTCTTCTCATAAGCGCTAGTCATATTCACCAGCTGAGAGAGGTTAGCTATACCCTGGTGCACAAAGATAGTCCGAATCCTGGCATTGAGACCTGCTTCAAATTTAATACACTTGGTGCATTCATCTGCGTCCCGATAACTGCCAGAATAGCGAATCAGATCTTCAAATTGTGCCGCATACTCACCGACAGTCATACTTCCTTGCTCCAGATGCAGAAAAGCGATCTCTTTTTCCCTACGAACATCCTCAGGAAAATACTTTCCCAGGAAGTGAGCCTTAAACAGATCAAAAGTGATATCCTGATTAGCTGCCTCCACTTCTCTTCGCACTCGTTCCCACCAATACTCTGCTTCATCAGTCAACATATATTGCGCTAGCAACACAGTTTGTTCAGCAGGTGGCGCCATGGTGCGAAGGCTCTTCTCGATTTCCTTGCGCCATCGCTGAGCTCCATCAGGATTATACCCTCCTTCGAACCTAGGCGGTTCGCATTTCCTACATCGAGCCATCCAGTCGATTTCGACAAGAATGGGTGGTGGATTCAATGTTGCTGCTGCTGCTGCGGCTGCGGCGGCTGCGATGTTTTCAGCTTGGTTCTGTTGCATTCGGGCCTGATTCTGATTCATTTGAATCAGGTTCTCCAATATAGCAGCCATCCGATCATTTTCGGTACGTCGTCCAGCCATACTGTTAGGTCACGAAGGGAACAGCCAGTTAAAGACTGAATACTTAATCAATAACCTAAATATCCTATTCCTAGATTTAGATTCTTACTAAACGAATCAGTTACTCGCTCGGTGAGTAACCATCGGAGATGTGAGTCAACACTCCAAAGGCCGAGGAAAAATTGCTCTGATACCAAAATATAACACTCTCACCTTTATTAGTTTTATTAAGTTTTATTGAAAAGTGGACTTGAAAATTTCGACGAAAATCCGGCAGAGTTTCCTCTGTTTTTCGGACTTTCCCAAAATTCCTTCTTAAAACCTGTCAGTCCAGAATTGTTTAAAAACATAAACAAACAACAGTTAATAGTTATAACAGATCCTAATGCCCAAATAATACAAGTTGCGGGGCAAGCTACTAATTCATATTATAAATTACATTACGTAGTTATCCACTCATAATATCTAATAAACATTCCACGTAATGGAATGAAAATCCTGCTCGGCCGGCACTGGCGTATGCTCCACTTGTGTACCTGAAAAATATTAACCACACAGGGGAAGCATCACATAGAACTTAAAAAGAGATTTCTAGGCAGATATGTACGACACACCAAGACCATTCAAGCCTATGCCATACTACTTAATTCATACACTTCTTTTCCTTTTTACTTCCTAACTGTTTCCCAATTCTTTTTATTTTTAATTGTTTTCTTTTAAATAATCTCTAGCCCATAATTATTCTTGTTGATCATTACTTTCGCTCTATCCTTTTTTTACTCCTTTTCCTAATCACCCTAATTTCTCTATTCACTCTCTTTCCAACTAACCTATTACTTTTTCTTCCTTTCCCATCCTCTTATTTTCATCCTTTATTCGTTTTCCATTATTCATTTATGTCTAGCATTTCCATAATTATTCTCCTTATTTATTTCCTCTAATTCCTATATCAATTCCATTGTTTACCTTCTTATTTCATTTCTCAATGTCCACTCTATTATCCATTTTTCCTTTTTAATTATTTTCCCCGTTTCCAAATAAATCCCGTTATATCCCCTTACCTTTTTCCTTATTCTTTTCCCATTTATTTACGGTGTATCTATGTCTCCACCAAATCGAAGGCCTACATACATCGCTTTTCCATTACCATTATCTTATCCAATTTTATTCCCTGTTTCCCTTATTCATTTCCTTTTATTTACGGTGTATGTATGTCTCCACCAAATCGAAGGCCTACAAACATACACCCATCACGATGTATGTCTCCACCAAATCGAAGGCCTACATACATCGCTTTTCCTTTACCATTTACCTTATTTTTTTCCATTATCCTTTCCTTTTTTTCCTTTTTTTTTATTTAGGGTGTATGTATGTCTCCACCAAATCGAAGGCCTACATACATACACCAATCACGATGTATGTCTCCACCAAATCGAAGGCCTACATACATCGCTTTTCCATTACCGTTTTACCTCTTTATTATTTGGCCACAGGGTCAATACAACCACCTGCGCCGTGCCACAGGGTCAACACAACCACCTGTGACACGTACCATTTTATTTAGGCCACAGGGTCAATACAACCACCTGCGCCGCGCCACAGGGTCAATACAACCACCTGCACCGTGCCACAGGGTCAATACAACCACCTGTGACATTTACCATTTTTATTTCCTTTTCCTTTTTATTTACGGTGTATGTATGTCTCCACCAAATCGAAGGCCTACATACATACACCATCGACGATGTATGTCTCCACCAAATCGAAGGCCTACATACATCGCCCCAATTTCGTTGTATTGTCTCCCCCAAATCGAAGGCCAACAATACAACCCCAATTTTTCGATGTATCGTCTCCCCCAAATCGAAGGCCTACGATACATCACCATATTTATCCAATATTAATTGTCCATATTATTTTTCATTATTTTGTCTACCAATTCCGTTTAACTTTTACCTGATGTTACCACATACAATTATACTTTAATTCTCTTTACTCTCATTTGTTCATTTCTAATTTATTTCCCTATTCACCATTTCTATTCTTTTGCCACACCCTACCAATCTAATTAATTAGTTATTATGTTACTTACCTTTTTATTCATCACTATTTGTTTCCCCTATTTACTCCATCTATCTTTCTTCATTATTAGCAGGTTACCCTAAGGTTCGTTAGCAATTAACATTTCCCCTGGTCCTAGCGATAGATATAAATACCCAGAAATACACCCCTTAAGGACTGGTAATGAAACCCCTTACCTCAATCGGTGATAGTGAGGGGTAACCTTAATCTGGCGCTTTACTCCCCGACTCATGCTTTAGCTCGGCTCCAACTTGATCCTAAGCTTCCCCAATCTTCGATTCCAAGCACGGTGGGGACAATCGAACTCGATCACGGTGACGGTGTTGCTCTTCGACACCGGGAGCGATCGCGGCTGGACCAAGGCAAGGGCTTCGAGCCTCGAGGTTCCTGACACGAGCCCGACAGGATCACGGGTCGGTAACGGCGCCGGTGTCGTCCGTTGAGAGAGAGAGCTCACGGTGAGAGAGAGAGGGTATGAGGGAGAGAGAGAGAGAGAGCAAGGCCAAAGGGGGAAAGATAGCAAAGGACTTATGAGGGTGGTGGGGGTTGTGGTGGTGGTGGCTGGCCGGAAGGGCGTGGTGGTGGTGGCTGGCTGGAAGGAGAGAGAGATAAAGGAAAGATAGAGGGAGAGAGTGTAGATCTATGGGAAGGAGGAAGAACATGGAGTTGGGGCGGCCTTGGGGCTCCGATGGTGGCGGCTGGGGGTGCTGGACGGAGGAGGGAGAGGGAGAAGGAGGGAGAAGGGTGCAAGAAATGGGGTTTGGGGGGCCATTTCCGCACCATTTATGGTGCTGGTGCGAGACAACTTCGCGCCGCGCGCCTGGGCGAGGCCTCCTGCTCGCCTAGGCGAGTTTGCTGCTGTGGGGAGGGTCTGATGCACGTTCGCGCGCCTGGGCGAGCTGTTGGCGCGCCTGGGCGAGGGTCTGTTGACTTTTATGTTGACTACAGCATAACTTCTTCGTTAACCGTCGGATCTTGCCCAAATTTGAAGACAAGCTTCTTAATTCCTTAAACTTCATATCCAACGGTGGAATTTAATTTCTTATCATCCTATAATAAATTCCTAATTTTCTCTTTTCGGTTGATTTCTAACATCTAAAACGCCGATTTAACTTCCGATTTTCGCCTAGATAATTTTGCCCCTTGCTACCAATGTCTCCTACACAACCCCTAATACTTATAATTACCACTCACCTTGCTCCCAAAATTCTTTAAGCAATTAATCTACCCATTCCTTACACTTTAAACTTATTAATTCACTAATTATGCTTGGATTTAAATTAGGGATTTTACAGGAAGCTTTCATTTTATTTCTGATCATGGTAATTTTCTCAGTAGTTTCCTGCACAATCTCAGGACCAGTCAATAGATTTTCACCAATCTGAAACCAGCACAAAGGGGTCCGACACTTCCTACCATAAAGTGCCTCAAACGGTGCCATACCGATACTGGAGTGGAAGCTATTATTATAAGTGAATTCGATTAACGGTAAAAGTTGCTCCTAGCTGCCAGTTTGCTCTAACATACAAGTCCTCAACAAATCTTCTAAGGACTGAATGGTGCGTTCAGACTGCCCATCGGTCTGAGGGTGGTAGGCTGTGCTGAAACTCAACTTAGAACCTAGGGATTTCTGAAGACCTTGCCAGAATTCAGATAAAAACCTGGGATCACGATCTAACACTATGCTTGCGGGGATACCTTGTAATTTCACTATGTCCCGAATATATAACTCTGTCAGCTTCTCCATTTTGTACTTCATGTTCATTGGAATAAAGTGGGAACACTATCAATCTATCAACAACAACCCAAATAGCATCACAACCAGCTCTAGTCCTTGGCAACCCAGACACAAAGTCCATAGCAATACTGTCCCACTTCCATTCAGGAATGTCAAGAGATCGCAAAGGGCCACTGGGCTTCTGATGTTCAATTTTTGCTTTTTGACACACCAAGCAATGAGAAACATAATCTGCCACATCGGTTTTCAGCTTTGGCCACCAGAATAGCTTCTTTAAATCCTGATACATTTTTGGGGTACCCGGATGAAGACTTAGTTTAGTTTTATGAGCTTCCTCCAGAATATTCCTCCTAACTTCAAAATCCAGAGGAACACAGATCCTTTTTCTGAACCTGATAATTCCATCTGACCCTTTTGTGAAGTCAGGTTCTGCATCATTAGCCACCCTTAACAACTGTTGTTTGAGTTCCTCATCATCCGCCTATCTCTCTTTAATCAATTCAAGAAACTCATTTGTAACTTGTAACATTTCAAGGATGATCGAGGCCGTACCCGATACAAATAAAAACAGTTTAAGTATAGTACTAGGAAGTGACTCCTAGGTCGTCTCCCAAGGAATATCTTATCAAGCAAAAGGTCGAACACATAGTATGCATAGAAAACAGGGGGGTTTTTTTGTATTGAATATTGAATAATTGAAATCAAAACAGAATTAAATCAAAACGAAGAAACAGATAAGGAAAAGCGGATAAACCCCTTTGGCTCGCGTTCACAACTCTATCATCGGTCACATAAGATCAATTTCTTTCCTCTTCACTGTCCAACTCGTGAGAATTAAATACTAAGCGAAAATTCAATTCTCACCCCAAAACCCAAACCTCTAATAAGCATTAAAAGCCAAAGCATGGAGATTTTACGAGTTTGCATAAATTAAGCATTCATACACATGGATTATCTCTATAGAATGGAACTAAGCGAACCATAACATATCAATAAGCATGAAAACAGTGAATAAAAACGAAATAGCATTAAGAATAAAACCTCAAGAGTATGTGATACATTACCAAAGGGATTTAACCTAAGAGTTTAGCCTTCCATGAAGAAAAATACCAAAAACGTGTAGAAAAGGGAAGAGAGAGAAACCCTAGCAGCCACCACAAGCTTGGAGAGCAAAACTAAGCCTTCTCTATGAGAGAGAATGTAAAAAACGTGAATGGAAGGTCCCTCTAGGGTTTACACGAATTTAGCTTTTTAAATCACAAAACGGGCCTAAATCATGGGCCCAAATCCTAAGGAAAGCTTATCTCTAAATTAAATCTAAAAATATCCTATAGATAAAATCTAAATCTTAAAAGATATAACTAAATCTCAACTAATCCTAAAGATAGATTACAATCTTCACTTCATCATATATCTTCTCTTCCAAAATTAAATCTTCACTCCCACAATTAAATCTTCACTCCCAAAATGTCCAAAAAGCCCTTGTGCCAAATATGACCTGAAAATAGAAATAGAATTAATTAGACTAAATAATCCCAAATTAAACAATATTCAGAATATTAGCCCAATAAACTCTAAATCACTAAATCAAGCTAAACAATGTCAAATGGGCAACAAGTATCAATAATAGGAGTAAAATAATGCAAGGAAAAATGGGAAATAAAATGCTCATCAAATACCCCCACACTTATCCTTTTGCACTCCTGGGCAAAAAAGAATTAGGATTGAGAAAATCAATATGCACCAAAGTGAATCATGTAACAAGATTACTAAAACTAATGAATTCAAACCTAAGAGATTACATACTTCACAATGAATTCTAGGAAATGCAAAGAAATGGGCAAAATCGAGCACATGAAGAAAATAAGGACCAAAAATCAAGGCATCCATGAACATCATCCAATTATTTCAAATATGCAAAGAAAACCAATGACATCAAGAGGGTAGTCACAAAGATGATAGAAACTCACAAGGATCACTCAATAGTGTTTACACTCAAGTGTTTAAGGTTAATCAGTGTTTACACTCAAGGCACATCATGAAAAACAAACACAATCATAGGCTTGACAAGCCTCTAACATCAACAATCAACACACATGCACATTAAGATCAAAAGGTCTTCTCAGGGTTGTAATGGGGCCAAGGACAGGGTAGGATAAAAATATGGGAAATGTAGCTAAAACCCAGGGAATAGAGGAGCAATGGGGAACAAGTAAAAAAAAAATAAGCACAATCCACCCCAAAATGAAATGATAAACATAACAACAACCTCTAATTCCAATCCTCTATGCCTCAATCAACCTTTTATTCCATTTTTTTTTCTTTTTCTTCTTCTTCTTCTTCTTTTTTTTTTTTTTTGAATTGCATTACATTGCAGAACTTCATGAACGAAAGAAAAGAAGAAACAATAAAAATGGCATAATGAGATAAAGCCATAATTACATCACCGACCATAGAGGCAAAACCCAGAACTCACAAGAGATGAAGAACAAAGCACCCTCGCTTACTTAATACCCATTCCCAAAACAATTCCAAAGCTCCAACATTCCCTAAGGTTAGGACAATCATGGTTTTTCAGTCATAGGCTTGTAATGAGCTAAAGAACAAAGAAAAGGGATATAAAGGCTCAAAGGGGCTATCAAAGGATAAATTCATTCAAGGTAGGCTCATATGGCTAGTGGCTTATTCAAGAAAAAAAACAATGCCTAAATCATTTCAAAATGTGCATGGGAATATCAAGTATCAACAAGAGTCAAGTCAAGTTCTAGAGTGCAAGTAATCCAGAGTGCAATCACACATGAAAGAAAAATTAGGTGGCATATATAGCAATCCACCCACAATTAAGGCTCAAATCCTCACAAAAGGGACAATTCTATCACAGTGTTACCACCTCTTAATTATCAAAAGCAACTTTACACACAGAAATGCATGAATTCAGACACAAGATACCAAGACTCTACTAAAATGAAGCAAAAACATGCAAGAAAATGCCCAAAACTTAGCAAAACCTAAAAAAAAATCAAAGCAAAAATATGCAACCTAAACTACTCTCCCCCCACACTTAAATCACACATTGTCCTCAATGGAACACAAATAGCAGAATCAGACAGATATAGACAAGTGCAATAAAAAGAGTAAGGAAGGAGAAAAGAAGACTCCCGAAATCATGGTGGGTCAAAAATGGGGTCGACCAATGAGGCTTCCTCCACAAGTGCATCATCCAAAGTAGGAGAGGTTAGGAAAGGCTTGAGTCGGTGGCCATTGACTTTGAAGCTCTTGTCTGTGGACTCACTCTTGATCTCCACAGTGCCATAAGGAAACACCTGGGTGACTACAAACGGTCCAATCCATTTAGAGCGGAGCTTTCCACTCATGAGTCCAAGCCTAGAGTTGTAGAGCAACACTTTTTGACCAACCAAGAACTCCTTTCTGCAAATTGAGCTATCATGGAGCTTCTTGGTCTTCTCTTTGTAGAACTTGGAATTCTCATAGGCCTCCAAACGGATCTCATCTAGCTCACTCAACTGCAGCTTCCTCTCCTCACCCGCTTGATCAAGAGCTAAGTTACATTGCTTCACAGCCCAATATGCACGGTGCTCTATCTCCACAGGCAGGTGGCACGCCTTACCAAAAACAACCCGATAAGGTGACATCCCTATGGGTGCCTTGTAAGCAGTCCGATGGGCCCATAGAGCATCCTCCAATCGTGTGCTCCAATCCTTTCTATTAGGCTTCACCATCTTCTCCAAAATCCGCTTGATCTCTCTGTTTGAAATCTCAGCTTGCCCATTGGTTTGGGGGTGATATGGTGTAGAAACTTTGTGCACAACCCCATACTTCTTGAGCAAAGCTTGCATGGATCTATTGCAGAAGTGTGTGCCTTGATCACTGACTATGGCTCTAGGTATGCCAAACCTGCAGAGGATATTAGACCTGACAAAATCTACAACAACCTGAGCATCATTAGTCCTGGTGGCCTTAGCTTCCACTCATTTGGATACATAATCCACAGCAAGTAAGATATAATAAAAACCAAAAGAAACAGGAAAGGGACCCATGAAATCTATACCCCAGACATCAAACACCTCACAGAACAACATAGGTTGTTGCGGCATCTGTTGCCTCCAAGATAGGGCGCCTCCTGCTCTTTGACATTGCTCACATGAGCTGCAGATTTTGCTTGCATCCTTGAAGATGGTAGGCCAATAAAATCCAGAATCTAGCACCTTTCGTGCTGTCCTTTGAGTGCCAAGGTGGCCTCCCACTGGTGAAGCATGGCAAAATTGGAGAACCGATTGGATCTCATGATCTGGAATGCACCTGCGAATGACCTGATCACTGCAAAAACGCCACAAATAGGGGTCATCCCATACATAATACTTGGCATCGCTCTTCAATTTGTCTCTTTGAGCTTTGGATGCCAAGGGTGGAAAAACAGATGCAACTTTATAATTTACAATATCAGCAAACCAAGGAGTAAGGGGAGGGGGATGTGAAACATGCAAAACTAAAAGCTGCTCATCCGGGAAGTCATCTCGGATAGGAAATGCATCCTCCTCTCTCTCTATTCTGCTCAAGTGGTCTGCGACAAGGTTATGTGCACCACTCCGATCCTGAATCTCAAGATCAAACTCCTGGAGGAGCAACATCCACCTAATCAACCTAGGTTTGGAATCTGTCTTTTTCAAAAGATACTTCAGGGCAGCATGATCAGTATACACCACAACCTTAGAACCTAACAGATATGATCTAAACTTATCAAGTGCAAAGACAATGGCTAACAGCTCTTTTTCAGTTGTGGTGTAATTAACTTGTGCTGAATCTAAAGTCCTAGATGCATAATAAATCACATGAGACATCTTACCAACCCTTTGGGAGAGAACTGCTCCCAAAGCATAATTCGAGGCATCGGTCATGAGCTCAAATGGGAGAGTCCAGTCAGGTGGTTGGATGATGGGAGTGGTGGTGAGTGCTCTCTTTAGCTCATCAAATTCCTTCTTGCATTGGTCTCCAAACTCAAATGTGGTATCCTTTTGAAGCAAGTTGGATAGTGGAAGGGCTATCTTGCTAAAGTTCTGAATAAACCTGCGATAGAAACCTGCATGGCCAAGAAAAGAACGCACCTCTCGCACGCAAGAGGAGTAAGGCAAATGTGATATTACATGCAGCTTAGCAGGGTCAACCACTATGCCCTTATGCGAAATAATGTTCCCTAAGACTATGCCTTGTTCTACCATAAAATGACATTTTTCAAAATTCAAGACAAGGTTAGTCTCAATGCACCTATTAAGCACCTTAGACAAACTATCAAGACATGCATCAAAAGAGGAACCATATACACTAAAATCATCCATGAAGACCTCTATGCAATGCTCAAGTAAGTCATTAAAAATACTCATCATACATCTTTGAAAAGTGCCAGGAGCATTGCATAGGCCAAAAGGCATCTTCCTATAAGCAAATGTACCAAAAGGACAAGTAAATGTAGTCTTATGTTGGTCCTCTGGTGCAATACAGATTTGGAAATAACCAGAGAAACCATCTAAGAAGCAATAGTGAGATTTACCTGCCAGGCGCTCCAACATCTGATCAATGAAGGGAAGAGGAAAGTGATCCTTGCGGGTCGCCTGGTTGAGCTTCCTATAATCAATGCAAACTCTCCAACTGTTCTGCACTCTAGTGGGAATCAGCTCATCCTTCTCATTTTTGAAAACTGTCACCCCAGACTTCTTGGGAACTACTTGAACCGGGCTTACCCAAGTGCTGTCTGAAATGGGGTAGATAATGCCAGCTTGCAGCAGCTTGGTGACCTCTTTCTTCACCACATCAAGAATCTGGGGGTTCAACCGTCTCTGGGGTTGTCTCATTGGTTTAGCCCCATCCTCCAATAAAATCCGATGCATGCACATGGAGGGGCTAATACCAGGTATGTCTGCCAAAGTCCATCCTATTGCCCTTTTGTTTGCTCTAATCACATCCAGCAGTTGCTTCTCTTGATCAACAGAAAGGGAGGTAGAGATGATCACTGGAAGTTTCTGCTCAGCCTCCAAGTAAGCATATTTGAGATGAGGAGGAAGGGGCTTCAGGTCCAATAAAGGTGCCTGCATCACAGATGGAACTAAAGGAGCAGCAGAATTGGATTCTGCCGCCTGCACCTGAACAAGTGAATTAGACTCATGCAAAACAGAAATGGGGTTAGCATGATCTGAATTTATATCATATGAATCAACAGATGCAGTAGCAGAATTTAAAAACTGGTCAATTTCAATGCATGCAGTGCACATTTCGGAATCAGAACATGCAGAACAAGTAAATGAGCTAGTGAAAGATGGCAAATCATAATCATGCAAAAAGTCTAGAACATGCTCATCAATCAGATCATCAATCAAGTCAACATGAAAGACAGAGTGGTCATCAGAAAAATGTTTCATAGCATCAAAAATATTGAATCGAACCACACTGTCATCAAATTTCATGGAAAGTGTACCTGCATGCACATCTATCTTGGTTCGGGCTGTTTTCAAAAATGGTCTCCCTAATATGATAGGGACAGCACTACGAGAGGTGTCCTCTTCCATATCAAGAATATAAAAATCAGCAGGAATGATAAGCTCTTCAACCCGAACCAGGACATCCTCTATCAAACCTGCGGGGTAGGCAGTAGATCTATTTGCCAAGTGAATAACCACACCCGTAGGTTGAAGGGGTCCAAGTGAAAGAGACTTGAAAACAGACATAGGCATAACATTAATAGATGCTCCTAAATCTAGCAAAGCATTCTCAAATTTAGTATTACCTATGATACAAGGCACAGAGAAAGTTCCAGGATCCTTACACTTTTCAGGAATATGAGGGACGGGTTTACCTATAAGAGCAGAGACATTTCTTCCCATGTTGATCCTCTCATTGCCCTTAGCTTCCGTTTGTGTGTGCATAGATCCTTCAAGAACTTTGCATACCTTAGAATCTGCTTGATTGCATCAAGAAGGGGTATGTTGACTTCCACCTTCCTGAATGTGTCAAGTATCTCTTTGTCAATCTCTTCCATTTTCTTGCTTTGAGTCACCCCCCTTGGTGGGAAAGGAAGAGGAATGGGGGGTGGTTGTTGGGCAGCAGCAGGTGTTGTGCTTGTGGAAGGCTGAGCTGGATGGGATTTTCTGGTACTTGTGTGCTCACTCTCCTCGACCATTTGGCTCTTCTTGTTGGTTGAAACTAGATCATCTTTGTTGAGGTCAGATTCTGGTGTGGGTGTGACAATCTGCTTCCCTGACCTTAGACTAATGGCATTCACATTCTGGTTTGGATTGATCACTGTTTGGGATGGCAACTTGTTAGAATTCTAAGATTGCATAGTGTTGATTGCTGTTGCCATCTGTCCCATCTGATTGGTCAAAGATTGAATGGAGGCCTCTTGTCTTTGAATGGATGCTCTAGTTTCCTGTTGGAATTGGAGATTTTGCATGGTCATCTGTTTCATCAGCTCTTCCAATGAAGGCTGCTGCTCAGTACTAGGAGCTGGTGGTGCAGAATTAGCCTGTTGTTGTCTCTGTTGCTGGACTGGAGGAGGTACATATGGTGGTCTAGAATTGTTCTGAAATTGAACCTGTGAAGGTTGCTGCTGATCAGACCATCTCAGGTTGGGATGGTTCCTCCAACCAGGGTTGTATCTATTGGTAGAGAGATCAAAGTTCTGTGGCTGCTGGTTTCTATTGTTGAAGATGTTGGCGGCATATGCCTTAGGTTGGTCAGCACCAGTCGTTGGTTGCTGCTGCACAGAAGGGCATGCATCTGTGGGGTGCTCAGCGGATGTGCATATGCCACATAATCTAGCAGGCAGGGACAACTTCTTCTGGTTGATGGCCAATTGAGTGACCAAAGTTGTAAGTGAATTTATCTTCTGTTCAAGCTTCTCAACCTTACCAGAACTTGTGCCAACATCATTCACTCCTCTCACTATGATTGCATCGCTGTTGCCTCTTGCATGGAATTGTTGACAATTGGAAGCCATCTTCTCAATCTTGACTCTGGCTTCTAAAGGTGTCACGTCTCCTATGGCACCACCACTTGCAGCATCAAGCATGTTTCTCTCCATGAGGTTGAGACCTTCATAGAAATATTGAATAAGCAGCTGCTCTGAGATCTGATGGTGGGGGCAGCTCGCACACAGTCTCTTGAATCTCTCCCAATACTCATAGAGACTTTCTCCACTTTGTTGCCTGATGCCTGATATATCCTTTCGGATTGCTGTTGTTCTGCATGCAAGGAAGAATTTCTCCAAAAATGCCCTCTTCAGGTCATCCCAGACTGTGATAGAACCAGGGGCCAAATCGTACAACCAATCCTTGGCTAGCCCCTCTAGGGAGTGTGGGAATGCCTTAAGACAAACATGATCCTCTTGCACATCATGTGGTTTCATAGTAGCACAGACAATATGGAACTGCTTGAGATGTTTATGAGGATCCTCACCTGCAAGACCATTAAACTTGGGCAACAAATGAATTAATCCAGACCTTAGCTCATACGGGTCATCGGGATACTGGATGCACAAATCTTCAATAGTGAAATCAGGTGCAGCCAGCTCCCTCAATGTCCTCTCACGTGGTGGAGGTTGAGCCATATTTTCAGAATAATCAGAATAAGAATCAGAATTTATAGGAATAGAAGAAAAAAGAAGCAGACTCACTATGTAAAGACTCAATAGACTCACTACCTATGGACTGGTTCCTATTTTGTCTAACTAGTCTGTGATAAGTTCTATCAATTTCAGGGTTATATGGATGAAAGTAGCTTGGGTTGCCCCTAGTCATGTACTGAACAGAACACCATTAAGCATAGCAAACTGTCACTAATATATGACCAAAATAGGCAACAAAATTTTTTATTTTTTTAAAATTTTTTCTTTATTTTTTTCAGCACCCTAAAATCATGAAAACATACCACAAAAAGTTTGAGGACAAAATTCAAAAGGGAACCAAGTCAAACAATTAAATCAGAGACCAAAAACTAAGAAAGTAAAACTTGTAAAATAAAAAAGAAATAGTAAAACGGCTTTTTCAGGATCCAGACGAAGGAATTTTCTGACAAAGTCAGAAATATTAGATTATTCAGAAAATTCCCTTCGATTTGATATAAAATTCGTCAAATTCCGAGTTACGGGTCAAAAGTTGCGACGATTTGAAGAAAGTGCTGCTAAAACTTGGAAAATTTTTCTGGAACTCACAACCAGTGATGATCTGAGTGATCGTGGTGCCTCAAAACCTTTTTATATGATAAAAGTAGTGTGGATATAAATTTTCGTGCAAAAATTCCACCCACAACTATGTGAACTAGCAACCACAGAATCAATCAAATACACTAATTGCAACAAAATAGCAAAACAGCAAACAGTGCAACTTCAACCGGTTATCAGAATTGACTACTAGACCCTAAATCAGACACGACACACTATAATAACTATACTAACTACGACACTAACTAACTACTAATGACCTTTGGCAAGAACCGATACTCCCCGGCAATGACGCCAAATTTGATCGAGGCCGTACCCGATACAAATAAAAACAGTTTAAGTATAGTACTAGGAAGTGACTCCTAGGTCGTCTCCCAAGGAATATCTTATCAAGCAAAAGATCGAACACATAGTATGCATAGAAAACAGGGGGGGTTTTTTTGTATTGAATATTGAATAATTGAAATCAAAACAGAATTAAATCAAAACGAAGAAACAGATAAGGAAAAGCGGATAAACCCCTTTGGCTCGCGTTCACAACTCTATCATCGGTCACATAAGATCAATTTCTTTCCTCTTCACTATCCAACTCGTGAGAATTAAATACTAAGCGAAAATTCAATTCTCACCCCAAAACCCAAACCTCTAATTAAGCATTAAAAGCCAAAGCATGGAGATTTTACGAGTTTGCATAAATTAAGCATTCATACACATGGATTATCTCTATAGAATGGAACTAAGCGAACCATAACATATCAATAAGCATGAAAACAGTGAATAAAAACGAAATAGCATTAAGAATAAAACCTCAAGAGTATGTGATACATTACCAAAGGGATTTAACCTAAGAGTTTAGCCTTCCATGAAGAAAAATACCAAAAACGTGTAGAAAAGGGAAGAGAGAGAAACCCTAGCAGCCACCACAAGCTTGGAGAGCAAAACTAAGCCTTCTCTATGAGAGAGAATGTAAAAAACGTGAATGGAAGGTCCCTCTAGGGTTTACACGAATTTAGCTTTTTAAATCACAAAACGGGCCTAAATCATGGGCCCAAATCCTAAGGAAAGCTTATCTCTAAATTAAATCTAAAAATATCCTATAGATAAAATCTAAATCTTAAAAGATATAACTAAATCTCAACTAATCCTAAAGATAGATTACAATCTTCACTTCATCATATATCTTCTCTTCCAAAATTAAATCTTCACTCCCACAATTAAATCTTCACTCCCAAAATGTCCAAAAAGCCCTTGTGCCAAATATGACCTGAAAATAGAAGTAGAATTAATTAGACTAAATAATCCCAAATTAAACAATATTCAGAATATTAGCCCAATAAACTCTAAATCACTAAATCAAGCTAAACAATGTCAAATGGGCAACAAGTATCAATAATAGGAGTAAAATAATGCAAGGAAAAATGGGAAATAAAATGCTCATCAAAGGACAATGCTCTTCTCTTTTCTTTTCACCCCAAGAATGAGGTTACTAAACTCTTGCATCAACTGCATTTCTTTCACCATCATGCTACTGACATGCAGGGTCTTTCTACTTAGAGCATCCGCCACAACATTGGCCTTGCCTGGATGATATTGAAGTTGGAAATCATAGTCCTTCAGAAATTCCATCCACCGTCTCTGCCGCATGTTGAGTTCTTTCTTATCAAAGAGATATTTGAGACTCTTATGATCACTAAAGACCTCAAATGTGGTGCCATAGAGATAGTGCCTCCAGATTTTTAGAGCAAAAACCACAGCTGCAAGTTCTAAGTCATGTGTGGGGTAGTTCTGTTCATGCGGTCTGAGCTGTCTGGATGCATAGGCAACAACCTTACCCTGCTGCATTAATACACAACCCAGCCCTTGCTTAGAAGCATCGCAATACACCTGGAATGGCTGAGTTGGACCAGGTAGAATTAAGACCGAAGAACTAGTCAACCTTTCTTTCAACTTCTGAAAACTTTGCTCACATTGAGGGGACCATTCATAGGGCACATCCTTCCGAGTGAGAGTAGTCAAGGGAAGGGCTATCTTAGAGAACCCTTCAATGAACCTCCGGTAGTAACCTGCTAAGCCAAGAAAACTTCTCACCTCAGTTACCGTTTTGGGCCTCTCCCACTTTAATACTGCATCCACCTTCGATGGATCAACGGCAACTCCATGCTTAGAGATTAAATGGCCCAAAAAGTGAACCTCGTCAAGCCAAAAACTGCTCTTTTCAAATTTGGCATAGAGTTGCTTTTCTTTCAAGATCTGTAGCACAGTCCTCAAATGTTCTTCATGCTCGCTTGGACTCTTTGAATAGATTAGGATATCATCAATAAACACTATCACAAAAGAGTCTAAATAAGGCCTGAAGATCTTTTTCATATAGTCCATGAATACTGCAAGGGCATTGGTCAAGCCAAAGGGCATTACCACATGTTCAAAATGCCCATAACGAGTCCGGAAGGCGGTTTTTGGTATGTCCTCCTCTTTAATGCGAACCTGGTGGTATCCTGCACGAAGATCAATTTTGGAGAAGATGGCAGCTCCTCTTAATTGATCTATTAGATCATCAATCCGGGGGAGGGGATACTTATTTTTCACCGTAACTACATTGAGTCGCCTATAGTCGGTGCACATCCGAGACTCCCATCTTTCTTTTTGACAAATAGAATAGGAGCACCCCATAGAGATACACTGGGCCGAATGAATTTCTTATCCAAGAGCTCTTCTAATTGCTTCTTTAACTCTGCAAGTTCTGGAGTGGCAATCCGATATGGAGGAATAGAGATTGGCCCCGTACTGGGAACTAGATCAATATTGAACTCAACCTCTCTATGAGGTGGTAGTCCAGGAATGTCTTCAGGAAAAACTTCCAAGAATTCTTTGACCACTGAAATCTTGCTAATACTCAATGCCTCATCAACTTCCATGGCAGCAAGAGATGGAGAATTAAAGATCACAGACTTCTTCTTACAATCAATTAAGACATGATCGTGTGACATCCAATCCATGCCTAGAATGATATCCAGGTTGGTCAAGGGGAGACAGATAAGATTGACAGTGAAATCTCGCCCTAAGACTCGGAGAGAGCAATTCAAGCATATCTGGGATGTGATAACAGGAGAATTGGCAGGAGTAGCAACAGATAACATAAAAGGCATTTCTACATAAGTTAATCCCAGTTTCTTCATGCAAGCATGAGAGATAAAGGAATGGGAGGCGCCGCAGTCAAATAGAATACCGCAAGATTTATCATTAATAAAACAAGTACCTGAAATGAGAAAGGGATAGAAACGACACAATTAGAGTAAATGTTGATTGATATCGCACTAATGTAATATTTACCTCTGATGAGATTGTCAGGTAAGTCCCCCTCCTCGCCATCCATAGTATAGACCTTGCCCTTTTGAATGGGTTGGCCTCCTGCAGAACGCTGCCTCTGAGTTCCATTTCCCTCCTTCTTGATAGTGTTTTTAGGACAATTAAGAGCAAAGTGTCCAGGCTGTCCACATAAGAAACATAGGCCTTCCTTTATGTTACGATCCCTATTATTATACCAACAAGGTCCACGATGATTCCTCCCACAAATAGAACATGAAGGAATAGGACCAGGGGGAACAGAGCCTGGCCCAGTAGATCGAGGAGGTACTGCCCGAGTAGTGGGATAAGGACCTTGTCTCTGGGCAGGAGCCTTGCCATGGGTTGGGCCACCAATCCTTTGAGTCAATCTGCTACGATCTTCTGCTGCCTTTTGTTTGAGACCCTTTTCATAAGTACTGGTCATATTAACCAGTTGAGAGAGATTGGAGATATTTTGATATTCAAATGCAAGCTTGATTTCAGTGCACAGGCCAGATTCAAACTTAATACATTTTGTGCGCTCATCGGCGTCACGATAGCTACCCGAATATCGAATCAGATCCTCGAATTGGGCTGCATATTCTCCCACGCTCATATTGTTCTGCACCAATCTCAGAAAAGCCAGCTCCTTTTCCCTCCTAACATCTTCCGGAAAATATTTACCAAGGAAGCGAATCTTGAAAAGATCCCAAGTAACTTCTTGGTGAACTACCTCATAGCCTCTCCTTTGTTGCTCCCACCAGTGCTCGGCCTCACCAGATAACATGAACTCAGCTAGGCGAACTCGGTGATCCCCTGGTGGTTGCAAAGAACGTAGAATCTTCTCAATCTCCTGTAGCCACCTTTGAGCCCCATCGGGGTTACAACCCCCTTCAAACCTTGGCGGGTCATTCTTTCGAAACCTCGAAAGCCAGTCACTATCGGCAGGAACTGGAGGATAATGCTGATTAATAGCTGCGGCAGCCGCTGCAGCTGCAGCTGCCGCAACCACTTCCGCCTAGTTCTGATTTTGTTGAACCAGATTCTCCAGAATTTGAGCAAGACGGTCGTTATCAGCCCGTCGTCCTGCCATAATGTCACCCTGAAGAGGAGACAAGTTAAGCACTAATAGGCAATGAGTAAGAAAATGATAAAGACTATCACTATAGATATATTAGATAGGTATATTTTATAAGTAACACTAATTTAACTCTAACTTTTGGGTTATTCTCTTGGTGAGTTAACCATGGGAGTGAACCACACTCCGAGGCCGAGGACAAAACGCTCTGATACCATAAATGTAACACCCTAAGTTAATTTCCTTATTTTAAAATTTACAACTTAAAAATTCCTTTTAATTCTTAAAAATATTAGGTAGGATTTTTCCGAAAAACGGACAGAGTTCTATTTGTTTTACGGATATTTCCAAAAATTCAATTTTCCCTGTCACCTGTCAAAATCAAATAAAACAGACACAACAGATAAAAATAAACACCATGAGCCTCTTAGGGCCATCCATAGTGGGACTTAGTGAATCGTCACCACATCATAAAATACAGCAGTAAAATTAGAGTATCACCAGCAGAATAACATATAGTATGCCACTAAACAAAATAAAAGACCACACCCAATCCCAAGGGTGAATAGATCCCGGGCCACCCCAACCAGAATATGTACATCAAAAAGATATCATACAAGTCTCAACAACATATAATACATGAGACTCAAAATATGGCCCGGAATCCCATCATGACTACTAGGGGAAAGCTATCACACTCCCTCAGCGGGAGTGGGGTCCTGCTCGGCCTCCATCTCGATGTGCTCAAACTCAGTACCTGAAATGTTTGTAAGGGTGAGTACCGCACTAACTAGCAATGCATAAAGTATGCCAAGTCAATCACAATTAGTCACAATTAACATATAATGAACATAGATACAAATCATGATTCACACTCTACGCTACAAACACATGCGTCTCCATAAGTGTTAACCACCCCCTGAATGACTTTATGTCCACTTCCTCTCATTACTAACATTCTACTTTATTTACACTATTTCTTTTAACTACTTCTTCCTTTCTTATTCTCTTATCTTTCTTTTCTTTTTCGGCGTTGTGGGATACTTCCACTGCGTTCCCCATCTGTCGAGGATACGACTTACCGATGCGTACGGATCCCCACAGGCCGCACGTCTTACTCAACCCATGCGATTGGTAGGCTTGTGACTTGCTGCAGGTGTTGTGCACCCGGCTTACGACAACCCTCCGCACGTCTTCTAGGGTTAGTATTCACAACTCGGGGAGATGGTAATGCGAATCCTTCCACTGCGTTCCCCTTCTGTCGAGGATACGACTTACCGATGCGTACCGATCCCCAAAGGCCGCACGTCTTACTCAACCCATGCGATTGGTAGGCTTGTGACTTACTGCAGGTGTTGTGCACCCGGCTTATGGCACCCCTCCGCACGTCTTCCAGGATTAGTAGTCGCATTCCAAGGGAGTCTTTAATCATATTTACTTTTATTTCCTTATTCGTTCTTTCTCTTTTTAATGTTTAATTAATTCTCTTCTTTGTCTAGTGATCTCCTCCTACTCTCAATTTCCTTTATGTCTAATACTTACTTCCAACTACTCGCTTAATTGTCCTAAGTGTCATTACCCCCTTAATTTCGTGAAAGCCAAATCCTATGTTTATGCATAGCTTTACACAACATTTAACATACATCTACAAATTAAACATCATAAACATAAACCAAACAACATTTAATTCACATAATTTAAGCATCTAGTAAAGTAAAGTTCTAAACTTCCTAATTACTCTAGCTTCTATCCTCATCCTTATCCTAATTTCTCCTAAGTAAACAAACCAAATAATCTCAACACATTCACACACCACTAGCTATACAACCACCGTACGGCGATACATCCCCTTACCTTGAGATTGGAATGGAAAAGAGAAAACCTTAATGGGTATGGAACCCTAGAAACAAAAGTGCCCTTCCAAGCTTAATACCCACAATGACCCTTGAATGTGCAGAGAGATGTTGAGAGGCAAGAATATGATGATGATATTGTTCCTCTAGTCTTTACAAATATGAGAACTTCAAGTAATAGAACAATCCATGCCCCTTTGTTAGAAAATAAGAGGGATAACTCTATTTTAGAAAAAGAACATAATAATCAAAAATCAAGAAGTGAAAAGGGAAAGAAGTGGTTTCATTTACTTACTCAATCTCTTGGAATCAAGAAGGAGCAAGATTGAGGGATGAGGGAGCTAACTCATGAGGTCAATCCATGGAGAAAGAGAGGAAATAAGCTTGATAATGATGCCTTGATGATAAGCTTGAGAATAGGAGCTCCAATGGAAAGGTGATTATTCAAGAACCAAAACCCTAAGCTTGGAAGGAGGGATTTTCGTATGGAGAGAAGAAGAGGATGATAGATTTTGTGTTTGCCCTTCCTTGGTTCGAGTATGAGTGGCTTATAGGGTGTTTGGGTGGAGAAAACCCGAAAATGCCCCCAAAAATCGTCAAAACATGTTGTAGATGATAGAGATTTCGCTTAAGCGAAATTTATTTGCTTAAGCGAATCGGTCTCAGTAATGCCACGAATGGTTTTCGCTTAAGCGGCCATTTTTCGCTTAAGCGAAATGGCCACAGTGGGTAATTTTTCCATTTTCGCTCAAGCGACTGATTTTCGCTTAAGCGAAACGTACAGGCACTGCTACTTCAGTTTTCTATTTTTCAGCTATTTTCTCCCCAACTACAAATAGCCATAACTTCTTCGTTCACCGTCGGATCTCTCTCAAATTTGGCGAGCAACTTCCTAAAAATCATACCTTCATATCCAACGGTGGGAATTGTGTTTTGAGTCCTAAATCTTTTATTTTAAATTTCTTATCCTATTTATTTCGTTTAACACTGAATCACCCGTTTGCCTCGTCCGTTCCTAACTTAATTTACTACTTCTTTATATGTTAGAATTAAGTTACACTTATATAATAATAAAAAGAGGGATGTTACAGATTTCGAGAGGACTGCTTTTGCAGATCCTAGACCCAGTGGTGGGGTCTCTGCACAGTCGGGCGACGTCGAGGAGGACCCCGTGGAGGATGAGGACAAGGAGGAGGTGCCTGTCGAGCCTACTGTTTCTACTCGAGGTGGTCCTGCTGGTTCCTAGGAGCTTGCATAGCATAGATGTTTTGGATCCTAGGTTTAGCGATAGAGCTGCAGAGGATCAGAGGAGCTGCTGAGGACATGGATGACCTGCTCTGGGACTTCTATTTTGATCTTGTTATATATTGTACATATTTTGAGAGGTCTTAGAGTGAGGTTTATTTTTTATCAGCTGGTTATGTATATGTTTTAACAAAAACTTGTTATCTCGACTTTGTTACTTGCTACTTGATACTGGTGGGGGCCGGGTGTTTTTTTCTTATGACATATATATCTATATGATGTTTTACCTCAGCAGTGACCCACAAGTATTATTTTTACTTTCGCATACTCTAATTTTGGTTAAAAAGGATTCGACAAATAAGTTTACATACTACAAATCCGATTAACTCAAGAGACAATTAATATGTTTTTAATCAACGCTACGGATATGTTTTATTATATTAAAAAGGCGTTGTCTCGAGAGATTTTTGTAAGTTAAGGTATTATATAGCCGAATTCAAATTATTCGTCAAGGTTAAAGATATTTACAATTGAGCAAGTATAAATTAAAAAAAATGAAAAATTTTATAAACCAACTTTTTGATAGCAAGTATTCTATATTTGGAAATATTTATTATTTTCAAGATATAAAACAAGGGTGTCACACGTTGGTGGTATCAGAGCAATGGTCCTGTTCCTCATGGCCCTGATGATGCAGATAAGTATGATATTCAATGTTATTTGAATATGTTTGAGTAAGTTAGTCAAATAAGCTAGCTATGCTTATGTTTTTAAAAGACCTTTTAATGACCCAAAGCACATAGTGCAGGTCTTTCTATGACAACCAGAAATAGAAATTATACGAATGAAATGTTAGATCGTATTACGACTGTGCTGGAAGGTATGCAGCAGCAACAACAACAACCACCTCAAGGACGAGCTGGTAACCCACATGTTGGTAATGTGGTAAATCATGATGCAAAGACTCTATCGGAGTTTAGAAAATGCAATCCACCAAGGTTTGAAGGAGGATACAAACCTGATGAGGCAAATAAGTGGTTGTATGAAATCAACAAGATTTTCAGAACTTTAGACTGTTCGGATGATCAGAAGGTAACATATGCAGTTTATATGCTTCATGGAGAGGCTGAGAACTGGTGGGATCATACGGTGCAATTGCTGAACTTTGAAAGAAGAGCAATCAGCTGGGGAGTGTTTATGGAGAAATTTCTTAATAAATACTTTGCAGAAGATTTAAGGAGAAAGAAGGAGGTAGAGTTCATGCAATTGAAACAGGGAGATATGAGTGTAGGAGAATATGCTGCTAGACTTGAGGAGTTGATGAAATATTCTCCCTACTACCAGAATAACCCTGATGAAAGGAGTAAGTGTGTCAAGTTTGAAGGTGGACTGAGACCGGAGTTGAAGTCTATCTTCAGTTATCAGAGAATTCAGAGTTTTCCTGCACTTGTGGATATGTGCAGAATGTATGAGGATGATAAGAAGGCTGAGTTTGTAGGAAGCCAAGGAAAGGGTAGTGGACAAGGTTATGGACCACAGAGGAAGAAGAGATTTGATCATCGGAATAATGGTCCATATGCTCAGAAGAACAAGGGCAAGGGCAAAGCTGTGATTGATAACAAGAACAAGTCTCGCGATAGTGCTCCTTATTGTGAGAAGTGTAGACGTTATCACCATGGTCAAGTCTGCTGGTCCACAGAAGGGTGTTTCAAATGTGGAAAGCAAGGTCATTTTGCCCGTAATTGCAGAGAGCTCGCAAAAGGTGATGCGAAAGGATCTACTGGCAAGTCTATGGTGCAAGGAAAAGTGTTTTACCCTGAGTGGTAATGAAGCAATCCAAATCCCGAATCTCGTGCGAGGTAACTTTTTGCTTAATGATCAACCTTGCAAGATTATGTTTGATTCTGGAGCTACACATTCTTTTGTTTCTCCTGAATGTGTGAGTAGGTTGAATCTTGTTGTTTCTGATTCGCCTTGTTATCTTAGTATAGATACCCCTACTAGAATACTCATCTTTACCTCTAAGGGTTGCTTAGGGTGTGAAGTTGAAATCTTGGGTCGTGTTTCTAAAGTAGATTTGGTTTGTCTCCCTAAGTTACAATTAGATGTGATCTTGGGTATGGATTGGTTGATGAAGAACCAAGTGATCATCAATTGCGAGAGAAAGACAATCCAATATAAAACCCTTGAACCTGAAGGTTACATGTGTTTATTCTCTGCTACCGGAGAAGAAGAGACAATGCCGATAGAAGAGATTCCTGTGGTGAGGGAATTTCCGAAAGTATTTCCTGAAGAGATACCAGGATTACCTCCGAAGCGAGAAATAGAGTTTGGGATTGATTTAGTTCCTGGAGCTGGTCCCATCTCTATTGCTCCTTATAGAATGGCACCACCGGAAATGGCAGAAATGAAAAAGCAGATAGAGGAATTCTTGCAGAAACAGATGATCAGGCCAAGTGTTTCGCCTTGGGGAGCTCCACTACTGTTTGTAAAGAAGAAGGATGGAAGTATGAGAATGTGTGTGGACTACAGACAATTGAATAAGGTCACCATTAAGAATAAGTATCCTTTGCCAAGGATTGATGATCTTATGGATCAAGTTAGAGGAGCTGTAGTGCTTTCAAAGATTGATCTGAGATCGGGCTATCATCAGATCAGGATAAATGAGGAAGATATACCCAAGACTGCATTTCAATCTCGATACGGTCATTATGAGTAGGTTGTGATGTCGTTCGGATTGACTAATGCACCTGCTATTTTCATGGAGTATATGAACCGGATCTTTAGACCCTATCTGGATTTGTTTGTAGTGGTGTTTATAGATGATATTTTGGTCTATTCTAAGAGTCCGGAGGAGCATGAAGAACATCTCAGGACTGTGTTGAAGGTCCTGAAGGAGAAGCAGTTGTACGCCAAACTTGCGAAATGCGAGTTTTGGTTGAATGAAGTAAAGTTTCTTGGGCATGTAATCTCTAAGGAAGGAATTACGGTAGATCCAGCAAAGGTGAGTTCAATGTTGAAATGGGAACAGCCTAAGACTGTGACTAAGGTGAGAAGTTTCTTAGGGCTGGCTGGATACTATCGTCGGTTTATAGAAGGATTTTCCAAGATTGCACTGCCTTTAACCAAGTTGACTCGGAAAGTTCAATCGTTTGTGTGGGACGACAGGTGTGAAAGTAGTTCCCGAGAGTTAAAGGAAAGGTTAACATCGTCTCCTGTGTTAATCTTACCTGACCCTCACAAGAGTTTTGAAGTGTACTGTGATGCATCTAAGCAAGGACTTGGGTGTGTGTTGATGCAAGTAGGAAGAGTAGTGGCTTATGCATCACGACAGTTCAAGAATCATGAAGTGAATTACCCGACACACGATTTGGAGTTAGCTGCGATCGTGTTTGCCTTAAAGATATGGAGACATCATCTCTATGGCACTACTTTCCAAGTATTTAGTGACCATAAGAGTTTGAAATATCTGTTCGACCAAAAAGAGTTGAATATGAGGCAAAGGAGGTGGATGCAGTTTTTGAAGGATTATGACTTTAAACTCCATTACCATCCGGGTAAGGCGAATGTGGTTGCGGATGCTTTGAGTCGGAAAGCAATCCACATAAGTGCAATGATGGTGAAAGAAGCAGCTTTGATTGAGGAGTTCAGAGACTTGAGCTTGTTGACACGAGTGGAACCATCAAGCATCAAGTTAGGAATGTTGCAGATCACAAATGAATTCTTGGAAAGAATTCGGGAGTTGCAACAAGCAGATGAAGAGTTGATTGAAAAGATGAGATTAGGTTCGGAGGGGAAGGAACCTGATTTCAAGATTGGGTCGGATGGAATTCTTCGTTTCAGAACAAGGATTTGTATACCAAAAGATCAGGAGGTTAGGAGATTGATTCTTGATGAAGCACATAAGAGTCGGATGAGTATGCATCCTGGATCAACCAAAATGTATCAGGATCTGAAGAAAATGTTTTGGTGGACTGGTTTGAAAAAGGATGTTGCGGAGTATGTAACTTCATGTTTATTTTGTCAGAAAGCTAAGGTAGAGCATCAGAAACCGGGAGAACAGTTGCAACCCTTAAGCATCCCTCAATGGAAGTGGGATAGTATCTCAATGGATTTTGTATCTGGTTTGCCAAAGACAGCAGCAAATCATGATGCAATCTGGGTGATTGTGGATCGGTTGACTAAGTCGGCGCATTTTGTTCCGATAAATATGCGATATCCTTTGAATAAGCTTACTCAGATTTACATTAAGGAGGTAGTTCGTCTACACGGAGTGCCTTCAAGTAGTGTGTCGGATCGGGATCCTAGGTTTGCTTCACAGTTTTGGAAGGGTTTGCATAACGCTTTGGGAACAAGCTTAAAGTTGAGTTCTGCGTATCATCCACAGACGGATGGTCAAACGGAGTGAACTATTCAGTCTTTGGAAGATATATTGAGGGCTTGTGCACTTGAAGAGCAGGGAAGTTGGGATCAAGTGTTACCCCTTGCAGAATTCACATACAACAACAGTTATCATGCAAGCATCGGAATGGCACCGTTTGAGGCTTTATATGGAAGGAAATGCCAAACCCCGCTATGCTGGTTTCAAGTGGGGGAGAACTTAGTGGTTGGACCAGAAATTGTGCAGCAGACAACTGAGAAGATTAAGATGGTTCAGGCAAAGATGAAAGCAGCTCAGAGTCGGCAGAAGAGTTATGCTGATAAGAGGAGAAAACCAATAGAGTTTTCGGAAGGCGACCATGTGTTTCTTCGGATAGTTCCGATGAAAGGAATCAGTAGAGCCTTGAGAACCCGAAAGCTTTCACCTAAGTTTATAGGTCCATACCAAATCCTTAAGAGAGTTGGTCCTATTGCCTATCAAATAGCTTTACCACCCTCTCTATCAAATTTGCACAATGTCTTTCATGTTTCCCAGTTAAAGAAGTATGTGCATGATCCATCAGTTGTGTTGAAAATTCAACCTGATGATCTAACTTTGAAGGAGAACCTTACCTTTGAAGCCAGACCGGTCCGGATAGAAGATCGTGAAGTTAAGCAGCTTAGGGGAAAATAGATACCTTTAGTTAAGGTTATATGGGAAAATGCTGACGTGTTTGAAGCTACATGGGAATTAGAGGATAAGATGTGTCAAAAGCACCCTGAGTTGTTTATGTAAGTTAGAATTTCGGGGACGAAATTCCTTTTAAGTGGGGGAGTAGTGTAACACCCCTAATTTTCGTCTCCCGGATAACAAGGAAATTAATAATAAATAAAGTTTTATTATTAATTAATATAAATTTTCCAAGTTTATGTTTTGTATTTAATTAGCCTTGACATATAAAAATAGGTGAAGGTATTTTTATATGATAAATATATACAAAAATATGGATATTGCATTTTAGTCCTTGGGTGAGGACCTAAATGTAATATTAAAAAGGTTCTTGGAGGGAAAGGTTATAAAAGTGTTAATTTTTAAATTTTACACTGACCTAACCGGTTAGTAATGCCCTGTAACCGGTTACACGATGAACCCAGAAACTGGGTTAGTGCGTTTTGATGAGTAATCACTTGATTAATCCACGAATTTGCCACGAATTCAGCCCAAGATTAGTGGAAAACGCGTCCTCGTGCATGCAAACCTGATCTTTCTTTATAAACCTGAGTTGTTGATGAAATTGGGTTGATTTTTTGGGTGAAGTGCTGAAACTCTGTTATTAGGGTTCTTAAGTTCATCTCTGTGATTCTTCTTCATTTCTGAGTGTTGGAGTGTGAGTAATACACCTTCACAAAGCTTGACTCAAGGGCTTTGTATTGACATAAAAATCGTGAGTAGAGAGTTCTTGTGTGAGGAGAAATCAATCCAAGAAGTTGAAGCTTTGAAGCTGTCAACACTGTTTCTGTTTTCGTGGAGCTGTCTTTGAGCTTCAATATAGGTAAGCTCAAGCATTCTTTGGATCTCAAATCACTTTGTTTCTTTAGTGCATGTTGCATACAACAAGTCCTAACCATTTTCCCCAAATTATATGACCTTTTCATGCACCAAAATCTCTGGTTTTTGAACCCTGTTGAACCTGTGTTGGCTGAGGACAGAGTTGAGGTTCTGGTGGATTTATTGTGAAAGTCAGTGATTTCACTCATCAAACACGAACTAAAGGTATGGGAGAAGTTTACCTTATACTAGATTAAGGCTAAATTATGTGTTTTAGGATTTGAGTCAACAAAGACTCATAAAGGGCATTATATAATTATATAAAAAGGCTTGGAGGCCATTTCTGCAGCTCACTACTTTTTGAGCAAGTTTGATAACCTGCATGCAAATGATTTTGATGATTGAATCATAATCTAAATGCTTATTGTGAGTTTTGTGATATCAAGGTTTGTTTATGTTGGTTTATATGCAATTTGATACTCTAAATTGAATGCATGCAAAGGAATATGTTTTCTGTGGTTAAGCATATTTATTTTAAGGTATGTGACCTCTGGTAATGACTGAAATTGGTTAGATTTGAGTATGGTGGAAAATGGTATGCAAAATCCCTTTCTGCAGTGTACACTCTGCATAATCTAACCGGTTATTCGAATTCTATAACCGGTTAGATACTGTCAGTTTTCAAAGAAAATGAATTTCTGAAATTGGCCCTGTGTTCTTACCATTTTCACTCAAGTCTATACTCTAATTTCATTTGAAATCAATCTGAAAACATGTTAATGAACACTGTTTGTTTCAGATTTTAATTGATGAGTCAATGCCTTAATGTTATAAGATAATTTCAAGAGGAAATTATGCTAAATTGGAATTGGATTGTGATTTAGACTTTTGAATGATGAAATCAGTGGGATTTGAGGTATATAACAAAACTAAGACTCTGTTTGTGGATTGGGTAGAGAATTCAAGAAAAAGGGTTTTCTGAATTTCAATGGTTAGTAGGTTCAAGTCTGTAATTCTAACCGGTTAGCCTGAGACTGTAACCGGTTAGTACCTGAAACTGAAAAATAAAAGTTAAGTCTTTTAAGTGAAAAGTTTGATACCATTGGTTAAGTTTTTCCCAATCCAAGTCTAATGGCATGTTTTTAAGTTAATTCATGGATGAATTTTTATGCCAAAGATTATACCTCAAATTAATCATTCAAAAGAGAATTTGAGATATCTCTAAATCACAATAATTAAATTAAAGATAAAAACCAACCTTAGTAATTGTGCATTCATGCATAGAGAATGGAAAATAGGTTGTGAAGATGCAAGGCAAGGCATTAGCATTCAATTGAGTGTTTTGATGAAGACAACATGATGTGGAATTACCTACAACAACAAGTCACAAAGGACAATTCTATTATTCATTCTTGTATATGTATTATAATTGTTTTTATTATTTTATATGAGAGTGGGTGGTAGAATTAGGATAGTAATCTCAATTGGAACTAAAGAATTAATTATGTTTAGAATTGAGATTGCATTGATAGAGAAAAAATGGCTCAAGACTTTTTCTAAATAAATTGGTGAAAAATGAAAATTAATAGAATTAGCAGTGTTTAATTGATTAAGTAAACAGGTTAATCGAGTAGTACTCGATTAAGGCTTAGTTTAATCGATTAAGTACTGTTATAACTGAACTTTAAAAGACTTTCATTTTCTACATTTCAAAGGTTACGAACCTTGATTTTCATACATCATTTTTCACACATTCTTTCAACATTCTTGAGCAAATATTCTTTCTTACATCATATCTATCAATGTTCATGTGAATCTCAATTTGAAAATACAATTCATTCTTTTCAATCCATATTGAAGATTCATAGTTGGTGAACATTCTTTTGTGGTTGGATCAATTTGTAACAACAAGGTTACACACCTCAAGATTCAACAAGACAAGTTTTCTATTGAAGAAAATTGAAGAAGGGTTGGAGCATTACTCTTAGCAATTGGATTGGAATTGCTCGAAGCTCAAAGGATTGAACACGAAGGATTCAATCAACGAAGGAACAAAGAGGATCGACTCACAAGAATTGGGGTAGAATTGTATGAAGTGGTACCTCATACAATAAAAGGTTAGGATCGTGAGAGGAGAGGATCTTAACTATTCTTGTAAACTGATTCTTTTGTTCATAGTGTAGCAAATCACCCAAGTCAGAAGGGGTGGACTGAATGTAGCTCATCGTTTATGAGTGAATCAGGCTAAAATCACTGTGTTCTTCGTTTTGAGCTTTTTCATATTTTCATTTTTAAAATCAATCAAGAAATTAAAAGCAATTTAGGATTAGAATTGGGTTTTTCAATTATCTAATCTTTTCATATGTGTTAATTGATTGGTAATTGATTCTCTGCGTTTTAATTCTTGATTCATTGAATTTCGGTGAAGAATTGTTTAGAATTGAATTCTGAATTTTCTGTGTTCTACAGAGTTTAATCGAGTAGTACTCGATTAAGTAAAAACAATCATTCAGGTGTACTCGATTAAATTGCAGGATAATCGAGTAAGTTAGTGCTAATTGGGAAAATTTGAACTGTTTTTGATTACTTTGCAAAAATCGGATATCGTAGCTTAACTCTTCTATTCACCCCCCCTCTAGAAGGTTATTTTGCCCGCTTGTTGGTTTCCAACAAGTGGTATCAGAGCTCGGTCGAATAAACCGAGTTTAAAAACTTTTTCGAAAAGATCCATTGGAAACCATGGGTTCTCTAAATCCTATTGGAGGAGAAGGTGCTGCAATAAACCGTCCCCCACTATTTAGCGGTGAGGGATATGCTTACTGGAAAGTAAGAATGAAAATTTTTATTCAAGCTATCGATAACGAGATTTGGAAAGCTATCGAAAAGGGTCCACACATTCCCTCCACCATAGTTGAAGGTGCTGCACAATTAACCCCTGAGGATAAGTGGACGGATGATGATAAGAAAAAGATCCAATTAGATTACAAGGCTAAGAATATCATTACGTCTGCTTTGTCATATGATGAGTTCTTTAGGATATCCCAATGCTCTAGTGCAAAGGAAATGTGGGACACTTTACAAGTGACTCACCAGGGAACTAGTGAAGTTAGGAGAGCTAGATTAAATGTCTTGATGCGTGAATATGAGTTATTTCAAATGTTGCCTAATGAAAGTATTATTGATTTGCAAAAGAGATTTACTCATATTATTAACCACTTGCTTGCTCTTGGTAAGGCTTTCTTACCGGGAGAACTCACTAACAAAGTTTTGAGGTGTTTGGATAGAAATTGGCAACCCAAGGTCACGGCGATTATTGAATCAAAGAACTTGGATACTATGGATCTCGCTACTTTGTTTGGTAAGTTGCAAGAGCATGAGATGGAGCTCGGTCGCCTAACTTCAAATGAGGAGTCCGATAGGAAGAAAAAGGGTATTGCATTGAAAGCATCATCAAGAAGTGTTGATACTCTAAATGATTCTTCCTTGGATGATGACACGGATTCCGACTTAGATGACGAGTCACTTGCATTCGTTGTGAAGAAATTCAGAAAATTCTTCAAGAAGAAAGGAAACACAAGGAGATTCAATTCAAAGGAAAGCAAGGAAACTCCACAAAGGACAAAAACCCCTAGAGACAAGATAATATGTCATACATGTGGGAAAGCGGGCCACATCAAATATCATTGTCCTCAAAAGCCTAAAAAGTCCGATAGTGATAAGAAGAGGTCCAACAATCACAAGGCTAAGAAAGCCTACATTGTTTGGGATGAACCCGAAGATGAGACTAATTCAAGTTCTTCGGATGAGGAAGAATCGGCTAACTTGTGTTTAATGGCTAATGATGACATTGAAGCTTCCACTAGTGACACGTCTCTTGAGCTTTCAAGCTCAAAGGAGGTACATTCTAAAACTAACTCTGATATGGATTCGGATAGTGAATCTTGCTCTTCCCCTTCATATGATGCACTTTATAATGCCTATGTTGATATGCATGCCGAACTTAAAAAATTAGCTAAAATCAACATAGAGGCTAAGAAAGCCATTTTGAAGTACAATGAAAAGATTTTGGAAATGCAAAAACATATTGATGAGCTTGTACTTCAAAATGAGACTTTAGAACTCATTTACTCTAATGCATCATGTGATCATTGTGTTTCTAATGCTGTGATTTTCGATTGTGAAAGATGCAAGACTTATGAAAATGAATTACATGATTTGAAAGAAAAACTTGCTACCTTTACAAAAGGAAAAAGAGATTTGAATGATTTGCTCTCTAGACAAAGAGACAATACAAATAGAACCGGTTTGGGATATACTAAACCAAAGAAGAAATCTTATAGACAAGTTGGAAGTTTTTCAAAGGTTAATTTTTCTAGAAAACCTACTTGTTTCTATTGTGGTATCTTTGGTCATACTTCAAACATTTGCAAAATCAAAAAGTTTGGTATACCCAATAAGGAATTTATTTGGATTGTTAAGGGAGAGAAACCGGATATTAACCCCCAAGGACCCAAAATTGTTTGGGTACCTAAGTCTTCCATATAATTTGTTTTTGTAGGTGTGCCTTCGAACGAGAGATGATCGTTGGTATTTGGACAGCGGTTGTTCAAGGCACATGACGGGAGACAAGAGACATTTCATCGAATTTTCACCAAGAGATAAAGGTCATGTCACATATGGTGATAACAATCGTGGAAAAATACTTGGTATAGGTAAAATCGGAAACTCATCCAATGTTATAATTGACAATGTTTTGTTTGTTGAAGGTTTAGAACATAATTTACTTAGCATTAGTCAATTGTGTGATATTGGAAATAGTGTTAGTTTTACCTCTAACCATTGCATTATTAGAAGTGACAGTGATCAATCCATTAAGTTTGTTGGGAATCGGGTGAATAACACTTACTTGATTGACTTGAATGATATTACATCTTTGTTTTCAAAATGTTTTCTAAATAAAGATAATGATGTTTGGCTATGGCATAGAAGAGTAGCTCATATCCACTTGGGTCAATTAAATAAAGTTTTATCCAAGGACTTGGTAATTGGCCTTCCAAAGCTCAATTTTAAAATAGATGGAGTTTGTGCCCCTTGCAAGAAATGCAAACAAACTAAAACAACTTTTCCATCAAAGAAAGTGATTTCTTCTTCAAGGGTGCTAGAACTCATACATATGGATTTATTTGGTCCTTCACAAACAATGAGCTTTGGCGGTAATTACTATGGACTTGTAATTGTGGATGACTACTCACGTTTTACATGGACTTTGTTTTTGCCAACAAAAGATCAAACTTTTTCTCGTTTTAAAACTTTTGCCAAACAAGTTCAAAACAAAGTCAATCATAGTATAGTTGCTATTCGTACCGATCACGGTGGAGAATTTGAAAATCATGCATTTGATAGATTTTGTGAAAAGTTTGGTGTTGAACATCAATTTTCTGCTCCTAGAACTCCTCAACAAAACGGAGTTGTTGAGCGGAAGAATAGAGTGTTAGAAGAATTAGCAAGGACTATGTTGAGTGATAGTAAAGTTCCTAAATACTTTTGGGCCGATGCGGTGAACACCGCTTGCCATGTGTTGAATAGAATTATGATTAGGCCCTCTCTTAAGAAAACCCCCTATGAGCTTTTCAAAGGCCGAAAACCTAATATATCTTATTTTCATGTTTTTGGATGTAAATGTTTTATTTTGAATAATGGAAAACATGCTTTGGGAAAATTCGATCCAAAAGCGGATGATGGGATATTTCTAGGTTATTCGAGTCATAGTAAAGCATTTAGAGTGTTTAATAAACGAACTTTAACTATCGAGGAATCAATAAATGTTGTATTTGATGAATCTCCGGAAGGAGAGAAGGGTACTCTTGATATTTCAGGTATTGACATTTATGAAGAAGTGCCACGTGATGAAAATGAGAAAGAAAAGGAGATGGACATTCAAATTCATGGAGATGGACATGAACAAGCATATGAGGGACTTCCACCGGCATGGAAAACTAACCGAAACCATCCTTTGACGAATGTGATAGGTGATGTATCTAAGGGCGTGGTAACCCGAAGCTCACTTCGTAATATTTGTCACTTTGTAGCTTTTGTGTCTCAAATAGAACCCAAAAATATAAATGAGGCCATACAAGACGAACATTGGGTCATGGCCATGCAAGAAGAGCTTAATCAATTTGAAAGAAATAGGGTTTGGGAACTTGTCCCTAGACCCGACAATAGGCCCACAATAGGAACTAGGTGGGTTTATCGCAATAAGTTAGATGAGATGGGTTTTATTGTGAGAAATAAAGCTAGGTTAGTTGCTCAAGGTTATAGTCAAGAAGAGGGAATCGATTATGACGAGACTTATGCCCCTGTAGCTCGTTTAGAAGCTATTCGACTTTTGTTAGCATATGCATCTATTATGAATTTCAAGTTATACCAAATGGATGTTAAGAGTGCTTTTCTTAACGGCTTTATTCAAGAGGAGGTGTATGTATCTCAACCGCCGGGTTTTGAAAATCATGAATTTCCTAACTATGTTTTCAAATTAACGAAGGCTCTTTATGGTCTTAAGCAAGCTCCTAGAGCTTGGTATGACCGTTTGAGTACATTTCTATTAAATAAAGGATTTAAAAGAGGCGCGGTTGATAATACCCTTTTCATTGAAAAATCCGGAAATGACATCCTATTGGTTCAGATCTATGTAGATGATATAATATTTGGTGCTACTAACGATAAGCTTTGCAAGAAGTTTTCAGATTTGATGCAGAGCGAATTCGAGATGTCGATGATGGGCGAGTTGACATTCTTTCTTGGCCTTCAAATTAAGTAAATGGATGCTGGAATCTATATCCATCAAACAAAGTATTGCAAGGAGCTTTTGAAGCGTTTCGGGATGGATTTATGTAAGCACGCGTCAACACCGATGAGCAACACGTGTCATATGGACAAGGACGAAAGCGGCAAACCAATAGAGGTAACCAAGTATAGAGGAATGATTGGTAGTCTTTTATACTTGACTGCGTCGCGTCCTGACATTATGTTTAGCGTTTGTATGTGTGCACGTTATCAATCTAATCCTAAAGAATCGCATCTAACTTCGGTTAAACGAATCATGAAGTATTTAAAAGGAACAATGAATACCGACTTGTGGTATCCACGAGATGCTTTTTTAAATCTAGTAGGGTATTCGGACTCAGATTTCGCCGGTTGCAAAGTTGATAGAAAAAGTACAAGTCGTACTTGTCACTTGATAGGTAACTCACTTGTCTCTTGGTTTTCCAAAAAGCAAAATTGCGTTGCTTTGTCGACCGCGGAAGCCGAATACATAGCGGCGGGTAGTTGTTGTGCCCAAGTTTTATGGATGAAACAACAATTGCTTGATTTTGGTGTTTGTTTATCAAAAATACCTATTCGTTGTGATAACACCTCCGCTATTAACCTAACTAAAAATCTGGTACTTCATTCTCGAACAAAACACATAGAAATAAGGCATCATTTTATTAGAGATCATATTCAAAAAGGTGATTGTGTGATTGAGTTTGTTTCAACTTCAAATCAACTTGCCGATATTTTTACAAAACCTCTTCCTAGAGATACCTTTTATCATATTAGAAGGGAGCTAGGAATTTTGGATGAATCAACCATTGGTTAGTTGTGTTTGTCATTTTTTTTCAAACCAATCTCATAGTCCATGCCTATCTCTAAGTGATTTGTTTAGAGTTGTTTTGGTTTTGAAAATTAAAAATCATGATTCTATTAACTTTGGTTATGTGTGTTTTCTTTTGTGATTTTGTTGGTATATGCTTTGGTGTTGTGATTGGTTGCTTACTTGCTTAATTGCTAATGTGCTAAATGTGTTTGTGTCTTACTTAAAATGTGCATATGGTTTGTGCATTTGATTTCCATGGGCTGTGCATTAAAAATTGCTTTGAAAACTGCATTTTATCAGACTTTAATCGATTAAGTTGTGCCTTAATCGAGTATAAAAAATTAATCTTTCTGGAATACTCGATTAAGTTGCAGGTTAATCGATTAAGTGTCATTTTTACACATGTCTTACTCAATTAAGTGCCAGTTTACTCGAGTAATACTCGATTAAGCGATTACTTAATCGAGTAGATCATGTCTGCACAGAAACATAAAAATCAGTTTTTCAGCATTCGTTCTTCACTTTCTCTCTCAAAAACACGAAGTTCTCTTCGTTCTCAACACGTTTCATCATCATTCATCACTTTCTACTTGATTTCTTTCAAATTCCTTCCATATTCTTCATCATATCTTCATTATACATCACTTTCATCATCAATTTCACATTATTTCTCTAAATTTCCAAAACCCCCAATTCCTCAAACCCTAAGAGCACTATGGCCCCTCCATCAACTTCCACTGGCCACCGCAAGAAGCAGCGTGTGAATTTGGACTTGGACTTGGACTCTCAATACTACTCCACGGAAATGCGAAAGCAGCGGGAAGCCGGGTTCTTGCGAAGGGAATTTGGTCACATTCGGTTCATGAATGTGAAATGGCTCTTGAATCAAAGGTTTGCATGCTCTTCTCTTTTTGTTGAGCAAGGATTGCAGAAATTTCTAGGTTTTCATTGTGACATTTATCCTAGATTAGTTCGTAAATTTTATGCAAATCTTAAGTTTGAGGATAACAAGTACAAGTCGGTAGTTAAGGGTACATTGCTGAGGATTACTTCAAAGGACTTGAATGAATTGTTTGGTTTAAGTTTGGAAGGGACATTCTTCAATGATCCTAATAGTGAGATTTTAAATGAATGTGATGTTGCATCTGTTTTTGCCTCTACTATGAGAGAAGGTTTCTCTTGGACAAAAGGGACTAAGCATGCTGGACATATGACTCCGGACAGCAGGCTGTTACTCTATGTTATTTCATATATTTTGATGCCTAAATCAAGTCAAAATTATGCTCAAGCATCTAATGATGAGGTGCGACTGTTTTATGCGTTGAGGGAGCATATTCCTATCAACTGGTCTAAGGTTGTATTTGATCGGATGCTAATTGCTGCTGGGTCTATTGGTTCTGCTACTTTGCCTTATCCTATGATAGTTACAAAGCTTTTGATACATTATGGTGTGGCGATAGCCGATGACGAAGAAACCCAATCAATCACTGAGCAAAATTGCATCAATTCTGCGTTGTTACATGGTTTAGGGATGGATGAGTATCCCACTGCTAAGAATTGGATGTGGAAAAGTGACATTGAGCGGTTGAAGAAGAAAAATGAGCTTGAAGAGGAAATGGCAAGGCAAATGGGTGCTGGGCCATCTAATCCGCCATCGGAGCCAACTTTCAATGTTGAAGATTTTATAAATGTTGGTGATCAAGAGCGACCTCCGCCTTATGCTGGTTTTGATTTTCAGGCGCTTCGTGATAGCCTTTCAGAAGAAATTGGTGGTCACTTTGCGCAAGTGGAGCAAAGGCAATATGCAATTGAGGAGCGTCAAAGTGAGATGATTCGCAGTGGCTTTGAGACTCTTGCGACTCGTCAGCAGGCGATGGAGGATAGGTTTTTCGGTGCTCTTGGGCGGATGTTTCCACAACCACCACCACCACCTCAGTGATCACATGCATTTCATTCTATGTTTTGCTGCATTTTGAGTTGATGTTATCTTGGTGCTATGTCTAGTTTTATCTAGTTTTTCCATTTATGGTGTTTATGTCTCTGGATATTGGGTTATGTTTCATGTTTTCTGGTTTGGTTTATTGGTTCATTTTAAAGTCCGACATGTGGACTTGGTGTTATGTTTCAGACTATGTGGTTTTATGGTTTATGTTTGGGTTATGACCTTCTGTGTATGGATGCTATGGCACGGTGTGGTTTTATGATATTATGGTTTGATTATGTGCTTGTGCGTTTATTATTGCCCTTACATATATTTTTTTTCATAGTTTGGAATGTGGATTTATTTTCTCACCTTTGGGGAGATGTATTGTTATATTTTTTTGATTAATGCCAAAAGGGGGAGAAAGGTTGGATTGTTGTTTTTGTAGGTTAATCACTTTTCCTAAGTGTGCATACATTTAGGGGGAGTATGGAGATATTGGATCGTGTTTGTCATTAAGATATTGGATCGTGTTTGTCATTCATCAAAAAGGGGGATATTGAAGATGCAAGGCAAGGCATTAGCATTCAATTGAGTGTTTTGATGAAGACAACATGATGTGGAATTACCTACAACAACAAGTCACAAAGGACAATTCTATTATTCATTCTTGTATATGTATTATAATTGTTTTTATTATTTTATATGAGAGTGGATGGTAGAATTAGGATAGTAATCTCAATTGGAACTAAAGAATTAATTATGTTTAGAATTGAGATTGCATTGATAGAGAAAAAATGGCTCAAGACTTTTTCTAAATAAATTGGTGAAAAATGAAAATTAATAGAAAAGGTTTTTAGCAGTGTTTAATTGATTAAGTAAACAGGTTAATCGAGTAGTACTCGATTAAGGCTTCGTTTAATCGATTAAGTACTGTTATAACTGAACTTTAAAAGACTTTCATTTTCTACATTTCAAAGGTTACGAACCTTGATTTTCATACATCATTTTTCACACATTCTTTCAACATTCTTGAGCAAATATTCTTTCTTACATCATCTCTATCAATGTTCATGTGAATCTCAATTTGAAAATACAATTCATTCTTTTCAATCCATATTGAAGATTCATAGTTGGTGAACATTCTTTTGTGGTTGGATCAATTTGTAACAACAAGGTTACACACCTCAAGATTCAACAAGACAAGTTTTCTATTGAAGAAAATTGAAGAAGGGTTGGAGCATTACTCTTAGCAATTGGATTGGAATTGCTCGAAGCTCAAAGGATTGAACACGAAGGATTCAATCAACGAAGGAACAAAGAGGATCGACTCACAAGAATTGGGGTAGAATTGTATGAAGTGGTACCTCATACAATAAAGGGTTAGGATCGTGAGAGGAGAGGATCTTAACTATTCTTGTAAACTGATTCTTTTGTTCATAGTGTAGCAAATCACCCAAGTCAGAAGGGGTGGACTGGATGTAGCTCATCGTTTATGAGTGAACCAGGCTAAAATCACTGTGTTCTTCGTTTTGAGCTTTTTCATATTTTCGTTTTTAAAATCAATCAAGAAATTAAAAGCAATTTAGGATTAGAATTGGGTTTTTCAATTATCTAATCTTTTCATATGTGTTAATTGATTGGTAATTGAATCTCTGCGTTTTAATTCTTGATTCATTGAATTTCGGTGAAGAATTGTTTAGAATTGAATTCTGAATTTTATGTGTTCTACAGAGTTTAATCGAGTAGTACTCGATTAAGTAAAAACAATCATTCAGGTGTACTCGATTAAATTGCAGGATAATCGAGTAAGTTAGTGCTAATTGGGCAAATTTGAACTGTTTTTGATTACTTTGCAAAAATCGGATATCGTAGCTTAACTCTTCTATTCACCCCCCCTCTAGAAGGTTATTTTGCCCGCTTGTTGGTTTCCAACAGGTTGGTAAGAAACGATTATCATATTCTGGGAATATGAGGAGGGTAGTCCGGGAGTACCAAATTTGTGTAACCTACTTGATGACACATTCTGGGAATGTGGCCAGTGTCTGGGACATGGTTTTTTATACGTTCTGGGAACGTGATGCACACTCTGGGAGTGATATTTTTTTTTCAAGTATGGTTTATCATACGTTCTGGGAACGTATGTTAGTGTTCTGGGAACACATTGGTGTATTGGATGGACGTCCAAGATAGACTAGTGTTGGAGGCCTCAGTTGTGGATGGAAAGCATGCATCATGCCACTTGCAATATAAGAGATATAATGTTGAAAATTGGTGTGCTCATATGTACTTGCATTATTGTCTGTCCATGATGTTGGAAGTCAAGCTAGTTGGAAGACATGCTTCAAACTCTCTATGGACTTCAAGTTTATTTCAAGATAATTGTTTTGATGATAACAAGCCAACTCAAGTTCAAGCTCACAAGTGCAAGTGTCATTCAAGATTGAAGACTCAAGCAAGGCATAGATTATTAGAAACCTTCTCCTTAGATCAATTGTAAGGTAATGGAGTTTTTATTTCTTTAAGAGTTACAAAAGCCAATAAGTTTTTCATTTTAAGAGAGAAGAAGAAAAACGTGTTTTTACATGGAAAAATGTTTTCTGCATTTAATCTTAGTAAAAATACTTGATGTTACAAAACTCTGTATATTTGTATGTTTGCAAGAGAGAGTAATCGATTATATTCTCAAGTAATCGATTAACTTTGTTGCATCATAGAAAAATCAGAGAGGTTGTAATCGATTAAATGAATCTTGTTAATCAGTTACTTTCTTAGGGGAGTAATCGATTACATGGGTCAAGTAATCGATTATAATTGTTGCATCATATATTTTTCAGAGGCTTAGTAATCGATTACAAGCTCTGTAGTAATCGATTACATGATGTTGCATCATATGCATATCAGAGGCTCAGTAATCTATTAACTGTCTAGTGTAATCGATTATTATGAGTTGCATCATATATTGAACAGGAGTGGTGTAATCGATTAACTATTCTTGGTCTAATCGATAACATGGTTTTCAAATGAATTTAAGAATTTCTATTTTTGAAGGAATAATCGATTACCTTCAGAAAGTAATCGATTACTTCATGTTTTATTGAAAAACGTGTCAGAATCATTTTGATTATTTCCTGATTTGTTTTTATATAAAAGATTCTGATTTATTTTATAAAATTCGAAAATGATTTTAAATTTGAATTATTTCCTTTTTGGTTTTAAGAATCAAATCTTTATTTTATTTCGTAAATCATTTTGATTTAGTTTTGATTTTAAAACTTATTTCAAATCTTATTTTATTTTATTTTGATTTTGTTTTACTTATTCAAAATCTTTTTTTTGATCCTAAAAGGTTTTCTATTTTTAAAATAAAAAAAAATCACTCCAACATTGAGATCATTAATTTTCATTCATTCTTTCTGAGCTGCACGTTTCTCTCTTCTTCTTCTTCACAAGTCTTCTGCTTTTCACGTTCATATTTTTGAAGAACAAAAATCCTTATTGGCTGAGTGACTTATAGAGAATCAACTACTTCATTATCATAGAGCTTATTGTAGAATCCGTGTTTTGAGAACACAGTATACTTGTTGTAATCACTCTCATTGTATTGTTCTAAACCTTAGTGGTTAGGGAGAGAATCCCTTAGTGGACGTTTGATACGTCGTAGGGCGAGGAACTCTGCTGTGTGATTGAGGCCCCTAGCGAACGGAGGTTCCTAGTAGTGTGCGGGGTGCTCTTGGTTGTAATAGGGTGCAGCTCTATTGCTTGGTTATAAGAACTCTCAGGCGGGTCGCTTGGGGACTGGACTAGGCCTTTCGACGGGAAGGCAGAACCAGTATAAAATTCACCGGTGCAAGCTTTTCTATCCCTATCTCTTTTAATTTCTGCATATTTCATTTTTTACGTTTCCGCGCTACTCGTTTATTATTATCTATCGTTTTCGAAGGTCCGTTTCAAACGCTTAATCTCTCCATCTCAAATCAATTTTTTAATTTGTAACGGTTTTTATAATACATTAATAAAACTCGATTCACCCCCCCCCCCCCCCTTCTCGAGATTTTGAGGCCAAAACCAACACATGATATACTTGTGTTTGGAATTTTAGTCTTTATTGATTATGTATATGTGTATACTTACTCCCTATGCCCTGTTTAGGTGATGGCCAGATACCTAGCCTGCATCGAGATACGCCCTATCCCTAGTGGTATAAGGACGTACGAGGAGCACCGAGCCACCTTCGAGGGGGAGGTGGAGATTACTCTCTACCACCCTAACCCTTTGGTTCGGGTGCGACCTCATAGGTTTAGGATCCCTTTAGTCTATACTATGCATGTTCCACCCTTTTACTCATATAAAGGACCACCCCCGGCTCGACCAGTGCGTCGATTTCATAGTTTTCGTTTTAGATCTGCTACTCGTACTCATCCCTCATCACATAGAGTTGTTACTGAGGAGACTCCTTCTCCTGGTCCGGCTGATTTCGAGAGGACTGCTTCTGCAAATCCTAGACCCAGTGGTGGGGTCTCTGCACAGTCGGGCGAGGTCGAGGAGGACCCCGTGCAGGATGAGGACTAGGAGGAGGTGCCTGTCAAGCCTACTATTTCTACTCGAGGTGGACATGCTGGTTCCTAGGAGCTTGCATAGCATAGATGTTTTGAATCCTAGGTTTAGGGATAGAGCTGTAGAGGATCAGAGGAGCTGCAGAGGACATGGATGACCTGCTCTGGGACTTCTATTTTGATCTTGTTATATATTGTTCATATTTTGAGAGGTCTTAGAGTGAGGTTTATTTTTTATCAGCTGGTTATGTATATGTTTTACCAAAAACTTGCTATCTCGACTTTGTTACTTGCTACTTGATACTGGTGGGGGTGTTTTATCTTATGACATATATATCTATATGATATTTTACCTCAGCAGTGCCCCACAAGTATTATTTTTACTTCCGCATACTCTGATTTTGGTTAAAAAGGATTCGGCAAATAAGTTTACATACTACAAATCCGATTAACTCAAGAGACAATTAATATGTTTTTAATCAACGCTACGGATATGTTTTATTATATTAAAAAGGCGTTGTCTCAAGAGATTTTTGTGAGTTAAGGTATTATAAAGCCGAATTCAAATTATTCGTCAAGGTTAAAGATGTTTACAATTGAGCAAGTATAAATTAAAAAAAAAGGAAAAAATTTCTAGACCAACTTTTTGATAGCAAGTATTTTATATTTGGAAATATTTATTATTTTCAAGATATAAAACATGGGTGTCACAGTTTGTCAACAGGTTAAGTTTTGGAAAAGTCCGAAATACAAACAAAACTCCGTCCGTTTGACGGGTGCCTTATGATAAATTAAAAAGAATTTTTTTTTTTTGAACAGCAAACATGTTGGAAGTCAAGCTAGTGTTGGAAGACATGCTTCAAACTCTCGTATGGACTTCAAGTAAATATCAAGCTGATGTTTTGATGATAACAAACCAACTCAAGTTCAAGCTCACAAGTTTCCTTCATGATCAAGAATGAAGATTCAAGCAAGACATAGTTTAGAAGCCTTTTCCCTTAGTGTAGTGGACCTGTAGTAGACCGAGTGCTAACCGATCGAAGCCACCTTTGACCGACCATTTAGACATGGAAACAGGGCACACGGTCGGAATCTTACACCGAGCAAACTAGGTTTCTACAGAGAGGTTGCACGCTAACGAGATTAAACCCAAGCAAAGGATTTTCATCCTTATCTTTATCGTTTATAGTCTCATCAAAGCATAACTGCTTCTCCTAGATTCCCATGACTCTTGGTTAGATAAAAACAGTATTGGATAAATTCTACCGCATACAGGATTTACGGATATGATCATATCATAACCTCTATGAATCCTACTTGAGTTCTTCCTCCCAAAAGCCTTATCAGAACGGCCTGCGGCATACAGGTAATCCCCTATAAGAACCACCATGCTATAGGGGCTAAGGTACTTCTTCTCATCCCTATGTTGACACGAGCGCACACATTGTTGACTAGGGAGAACCTGTTTATCCCAACTGGATATACAGAAATCCTAAAGGTCCTACATTAATCTCTTAGTCGAGATCATTCTTCGAAGTTCCTCCATAGCTTCAAGGTTGATCTTGGCAAAGGACACGACATTGGCGCCGTCTGTGGGGATCAGAATAACATATCATTCCCACCACCACCATGGTCACCACCAGAAGTCAAGTTGGTGATCTTCGTGATCGCATTGGCCGCTCTCGCGGCAGACCCAGAAACGCTAATAACAATGATCCACAGTCGCAATCTGTGGGTGACTTGCGTGATGTTCTCAACCAGAATCGCGAAAATAACTTGCAACCACCACGCACGTCTCATTCTGGAGCCGGAAATAATCCGCAACCGCCGATTAATTCGCAAAGTCAGCCACCCCCAAATCATAGCCAAAACCATAGTGGAAATCACGCCATTCATTCCCAAACTCCACAATCTCCTCACCCTAGAGCCGGAAGCAATCCCCAACCACTTCAGATCCTGCGAAATTTACTTCCCCCGCCGCCTCCTCCACCCCCTCCTACACCACCTCCCTCCACCCATAGAGATTCAAGCAGCACAGCCCCAACCACCCGAAATACAGCCAGATCTACTGGAACCCGGGCACACCACGGTAGAAATACCCGTCAATCCCCGATCCCACCTATTCAACCCAACCCTGACCATATAAGCGTAACCCCCAGAACTAGGTTAAACCCAAGAAGAACTGCCCATGGTAATTCCTGCCATAGCCATTCCACTAGTAGATCCTATGCCACATCTGCATCGGCTCGTGCTCGCGAGCAAGAGATGATTAACATACTCAATAGACAAACAACCTTAATTGAACAGCAAGGCCGTGTAATCGCCGACCTTCAACAACAAGCAATGACAAGGATCACTCAAAACCAACCAGCTACCATACACCCCCATAACCAAATAACCCAGACTATAGACCCTCAGCCTCTCCCCGTAATGCAACTTCCTCCACCTCAAAATTTTCATACCAACCCAGTTACAAATCACGATCAGGATGATTTCCACCCTGGCCATCCATTTACCCCATATATCATGGACTTTGAAACCCCTCAAGGATACTTAGGCCCGTCAAATGTACCACATTACAACGGCCTGACTGACCCAGTTGACCACATAGTCTCTTACGCAGGGGCCATGAATTATTATGGAGGCGGCGATCGGATGAAATGTCGAGCTTTCTCCATGACCCTTGAGCCCTCGGTATTGCGATGGTATTCCTCTCTCCCTCGAAATTCCATTAATTCTTGGGAAGAGATGAAACGGGTGTTTTTAAACAGATACACTGCCAGCTGCATCCAGCCAAAGTCCGACCACACACTGGCAGCAGTTACACAGAAACAAGATGAGCCATTAAAAGATTACTTGTCACGCTTCCATACGGAAGCTAGTTCTGTTCCCCGACTGGAACCAAGTGTGGCAGTGTTATTATTTACACAAGGTTTACAGCCGGGGGATTTCAGAAAATCACTAATTTGGAAACCTCCAAAGGATATGGCCGAGCTGAGACAAAGGTCGAATAAATTCATCAACTTGGAGGAATTCCACAAGGGGAAGAAATTCAGAGACGATAGGCAACGAGCTGACCCTCAAGGTCAGAACAAACAAAAACGTGACGAATGTTTTGGTGGAAGACAGGACAGGAATGATCAGGACCGAAGGATACCTTCGAGGAATAAATATCAGGAATACACTCCTTTGACTGTTCCAAGGAGTCAAATCCTTCGAGAAACAATGCAGACTGACTTACGCTCTGCCCAAAGACCTCCGTCTTTAAGAAAGGGCGCACAGCGTGATAGGTCGAAATATTGTGACTTTCACAAAGGGTATGGGCATACGACCGACGAGTGCATTTGGTTGAGAGATTTAATTGAAGAAATGATCAGAGATGGTAAGCTACAACAGTATATCAGAGATGCAGCGGGGCGGAGAGGTAGGAACAGATCCCATTCACCAGTAAAGTCCAAGCGCCAAAGAAGTAAGTCGCCAGATGATAGAAATGCAGGGAGACAAAGAACCGACCCTACCCCGGTCACTGATACAAACCCAACGAACAACGAATTTCTAGTTAACACTATTGCCAGAGGGTTTACCAGGGGAGGAGAGAAAAAAGCCGACAGGAAGAAGTACATTAACCAAATTCTGGCCGTAAGTCAGAAGCCCATTCGCAAAAGATCAACAAAAAACGTTCCCATCATTTTCAATGATGACGATTTGGACAGAATCCTTCCAGGTCATAATGATCCCATGGTAATCACAGCCCTTATTGGTAATTACGAGGTAAAACGCGTCTTTATCGATCAAGGGAGCTCGGCGGACATCATGTTTCTCCCTCTGTTCAAAGCTCTCAAACTCAGGGAATGCAATCTCACTCCGTTCGAAGGGGAATTGATCGGCTTTACGGGAGACACCATCGAGCCCAAAGGATACATCCAACTTCCTGTTACCCTCGGACAACAGCCTTCGGCCAGAACTGAGATAATCAAGTTCTTGGTAGTCGACTGTCCAGCGGCCTACAACGCCATCCTCGGAAGAACTTCATTACAAGCGTTCGGAGCAGTAGTGTCAACAGTTCATTTAGCTATGAAGTTCGTCGGAACTGATGACAAGGTAGTAACACTCAAGGCCGAGCAGGAGGCAGCACGAAAATGTTACAACGCTAGCTTGGGGAAAGTTAAGAACAAGGATCAGAACAACCTGGAAAGAATCTCCCTTGGTAAAGGTAACATTAGCTTGGCGAATCTTGATGTGCGGGATGAATCAGACAGAAACAGACCAACTCCAAAGGGGCAGTGGGAGTTCCTAACATTGAGTGTTGATCCCGTTAGACAAGTAAAAATCGGTTTTGACCTCCCTCTGAGTGTTAAAGATGAATTGTCCGCTTTGTTGATTGCAAATAAGGATATGTTCGCATGGACCTCGGCCAATATGCCGGGGATTGACCCCAATTTTATCTGTCACAAGTTGAGTATTCTTCCGGCGGCAAAGCCAGTGGCACAACGCAAAAGAAAGGTTAGTGCTGAAAAAGCCGCAGCCATTGAGGAAAAAGTTGTCGAATTACTCCGAGCTGGCTTCATTCGGGAAATCGACTATACAGACTGGTTAGCTAACACCATCTTGGTCAAAAAGCCCAATGGGAAGTGGAGGATGTGTGTCGATTACACGAACTTGAACAAAGTCTGCCCAAAAGACCAATATCCACTTCCCGTTATTGACAAGCTCGTCGACAATTCGGCTGGATACAAACTCCTTTCGTTCATGGATGCTTACTATGGTTACAACCAGATACCAATGTTCCCAGCCGACCAGGACAAAACCGCATCGTCACCAATAAGGCAACATATTGTTACAATGTTATGCCTTTCGGATTGAAGAATGCGGGTGCTACATATCAAAGGATGATGAACAAGGTTTTTCAAGGAATGATCGGCTCAAACATAGAGGTGTATATTGATGACATCATTGCAAAAAGTAGGCAGCAAGAAAGCCATGCCCAGGACCTCAAAACAATACTGGACCGAGTGACCTCAAAACAATACTAGACCGAGTAAGAAAGTACTCCATGAGATTAAATCCTGAAAAGTGTGTGTTCGGAGTCCCTGCCGGATCTTTTCTCGGTTTTATGTTAACTGAGAGGGGTATTGAAGCTAATCCAGATAAATGCAAAGCAATCCTCGGAATGAGAAGTCCAGCTAGTCTCAAAGAAGTCCAACAGCTCACGGGTAGAGTAGCGGCCCTCTCCAGATTCCTGTCTCAAGCCGCTTGGAAAGCTTTGCCATGGTACCAGCTCCTTAGGAAAAACAAAGACTTCCTTTGGGATGATCACTGCGAGCAAGCTTTTGTTCAATTGAAGAAGTATCTTTCCAGTCCAACAGTCCTTCATAGCCCTCTTTCTGGTGAAAATCTCATTCTATGCATGTCGATAGCGGATGCAGCGGTCAGTTCAGTTTTGGTACGAGATGATTCGAGACTTGAGGCCCCAATTTATTTTGTTAGCCGAGCTCTCCAGGGATCTGAGATGCGATATCAAAAGCTTGAGAAACTTGCATACTGTCTGGTCATATCTGCTTGGAGATTAAGACAATACTTCCAAGCACATCGAATCGTGGTGAGGACAGCTCAACCTCTTAGACAGGTCCTTCACAAGCCCTACCTAGCTGGCAGAATGGTTTCGTGGTCAGTAGAGCTATCCGAATTTGACATTATCTATGAACCGAGGAAAGCGATGAAGTCTCAAGTTCTTGCTGATTTTGTCACTGAATTCACCGAGATTCCCTCGGATACTCCTCGGAATTTGTGGGCAGTCTTTGTAAATGGATCAAGTAACAGGAAAGGAGCAGGAGCTGGTGTCATCATTGAAAATCCCGAAGGGCTTTTCATGGAATACTCATTGAAGTTTGAATTCCAAACCTCAAACAATCAGGCAGAATACGAGGCAGTCCTTGTAGGCCTCAAGATGGTTCATGAGTTTGGAGCGGAACGGGTGTCAGTATTCAGCGATTCTCAATTAGTGGTTTCTCAGATTAAGGGGCAATACTCAGCAAAGGAGCACATCTTACAGAAGTATCTTGAGGAGGTAAGGCGAATTATCTCCAACTTTTCAGAGTTTGACATCTCCCATGTCCCGAGAGATTCAAATTCCCGAGCCGATATTTTATCCAAATTGGCAAGTACAAAGGGGTCGGAAAACAACAAGACTTTGATACAAGAAACCATTCCCAAAACCAAGTGTCATTCTAGCAGTTTTGCTATCCCAATCATGGATGGATCCGATCCTTACCTACTTCCAGCATGGTTTCGTTCCCCAAGATCAAAGACAGGCTCGTAAATTGATTAAGAAAGCAGCTTAATACACAGTTCTTAATGGTGTTCTTTATAAGAGAGGTTTCGGTTCACCCATGCTCAGATGCGTCAATACATCTCAAGCTGAGGAAATCCTTGAGGAGATCCACGGCAGAATCTGCAGCCATCATATGGGCGGAAAATCCCTAGCTCGGAAAATAATTCGGGCAGGTTACTTCTGGCCTACACTACAAAAAGATGCAATGGAGCACGTTAAGAAGTGTGTTCAATGTCAGTTTCACAGCGATATTTACCAAAGACCTGCAGAAGAGCTACATTCTCTCGGAGCTCCTTGGTCCTTTTATCAGTGGGGAATGGACATCATCGAAAAATTTCCTACTGCACCTGGACAGCTAAAATTTGCGGTAGTAGCCATTGATTACTTTACCAAGTGGATTGAAGCGGCGCCATTAGCAACAATCTCTACGGCCCGAATTCAATCTTTCTTTGTAAAGGAAATAATCTCTCGGTTTGGAGTGCCTCATGCCATAGTTACTGATAATGGGTCCCAGTTTGCAGCCTCTCACTTTCAACAGTTAGCAACCGACCTGGGAATCACTCACTATTTCAGTCCCGTTGAACACCCGCAAACCAATGGATTAGCCGAGGCCGCAAACAGAACCATTTTGGATGGTATAAAAAAGAAACTTGGCAATGCAGCTGGCACTTGGGCAGATAAGCTTCCGAGCGTTCTATGGTCACACAGGACAACCATACATTCCTCAACAGGTGAAACTCCTTTTCGTTTGACATACGGCTGCGACGCAGTCATTCCAATCGAAAAGCGAATCCCCACATTTAGGATGCTTGAACGTCCTTCAGAAACCAATGACCATATGCTCAGTGAAGAACTCACTTTACTTGAGGAAATTCGAAAGAATGTTGCGGCTCATGAAAGAAAAGTAAAGGAATGGCAAGCGCGAGAGTACAACAAGAAGGTTCGACCATGAAGTTTTGAAATTGGTGATTTGGTCCTTCGCCGAGAGGATATCGGCAAAGGAAATGCTGGAGTTGGAAAGCTGAAGCCAAAATGGGAAGGTCCATACCAAGTGAAGGCTAAATCTGGAACTGGCGCTTACAAGTTGGAAACTCTCTCGGGCACGGAAATCAATAACAGCTGGAACGTGGCCAAGCTCAGAGCCTATTACAGCTAAGCTCTTATTTTATTTTTACCTTTGTTTACAGATAGTTTAGTCTATTGCTCAGATTTGTTTAGGTTGAATAAACGAAGGATAACATCCTTCTTAGTTTATAGATAAATTGTTAGGAAATGAGCAGTTTCATCTTTGTATTTTCTTATCAATAAAAAACATCCATTTCTTCTTTGAGATTCTCTTATTTATCAACATTGTGAAACAACATACGACTCATTTGGTTCGGCTAGCCACCGAGCGAAATCGAGATACAACTCTTTATGAGAGTTCAACGACGTATTCATAGAACGCCCAAATTCAGGAAATTACTTTCCTTGTTTCGCGGTCCGAGGGTCCCGCTTCGGCTAAAGTCGGCGATCCGAGTTCTACTCACAATTAATTATACATACAAATAAAGTGATTCTCCTCCCGAGGATTACGATAAGTTTTTTCTAAGAATTTTCGCTCGGAAAATATTATTGGACATGTGACGAACGAAACCAAAAACAACGAAAATACATCAGGCAACGATATAATTTGCATACACAGCAAATTAATTTAAAATCAGTTCTAAAAGGGTTAATGGAACTTGTTCAAAACAACTATGAATAAAATGCTCGAAACACAACGAGCAGCAAAAAAGGAATCTTACATACGAACAGAAAAACAAATAAGAACCGACTACCAAGCCTATCAAGATCATTCCTCAACATCGGATAAGACAATATCTTTACCATCAAATTCAGGAGCCTCAGTCAGATCAACAAGAGGATTGGGAAGATCCTCTGCTTGCAAATCGACTTCAGCCTTGGTTTCGAGGTCAATCAGCTTCCCGTTTTCGACGCTATGAAAGGGATGAACTCCGACCACCCTAAACTCAGTTTCAGGGTTCAGAATTTGAATTTGTTTGATTGCTGAAACGAAAGAATCATCAACACTCTTGCTCCAATTATAAAAGTTGGTCGCTGCCGTTTTCTTGTGAAGAAGAGCTTTTTCCTTTAATTTCCGAGCAGTAGCGGCAGATTTTTCCACTTCAGATTTCAGCTCATCAACCCTTTGTCGGCTCTCCTGCAGCTCCTTCTTCAGTGCCTCTTCAACTTCCTTCTTCTTATCTTCTGCAACTTTCTGAGAAACCTTCAAAGAATCTCGCTCCTTGATCAGCTCGGCCTTGTCAGCTCTCAGATTTTCTAGTTCGTTTTTCACTCGAACAAGCTCATCTGACAAGCTGGCTTCTTGAGCGGCCTGCAGCTCACGAGCCTCTTTTTGTTCGATGTTTAGGCAGGTAAAAAGATCCCCCGATTGCTTGGCCAAAAAATAAGTCAGATTGGCACTTCGGAGCAAATACTTTGTCAAAGTCATGTTGCAGCGTGACCACTCATCGGCACTAAGATTTCCGAACCGAGGATAGTCAGATTCCAGACAGATGAACTTGGGAAACTTTTCATCTAAATCACGGTCCCAAATTGATACTTCTGGTGGAGTCTCAGTAGAAGTTGGAGCAGTAGCAGCCTGGGTACTTGTCCCCTCCACCCTGACATTCGTCCCTTCGGACACTTTCTCTTTTCCTTTGTCCAACCTTCGGCGACGAGTCTGTTGTTGAGGGGGAGGGGAGACTTGGACTTGACCGCTCGGGGTCAGCAAAACTGTAGTAGCTATAGCAACCACATTGGAAGATGGCCGAGGAGACACCTCGACCGGAGAAGCAGAAGGAGCAGAAGTACTTAAACTGGGAGTACTAAGGTTTGAAGACCCAGAAGCTACACTTGTTGCAGGAGTTTTTCTTTTCTTTCCCCCTTGGAGCAGAGCAGCCATACGATGATGCACCAATTTTTGATGGAAATAATTTTCATTATTGGAGTGCTAGAATGAAAATTTTTATTCAATCTATTAGTTTTCATTTATGGCATGTCGTTCTCAATGGTTTTGATTTTCAGCCAAAACATGTTTTAAACGAATTTGATGAAAAATCTTTTTCCTTGAATTTTCAAGCTATGCATATTTTGAAAAATGCTTTGATCTATGATGCATATGCTATAGTTGAAAATTGTGAAAATGCTAAGGATATTTGGGACACTTTACATATACACTATGCTACTAATGATCTTCATGGAAGTGTTAGTGTCCACAGGAAAGAGGAGAAGGAACAACGAGAAATTGCTATAGAACTTGAAAGGACCAACTCCCTAGACGAAGATTATGATGATGAAACAAAAAGTGTGGGGAATAGCTCAATTAGCAACGACAATGAACTAGAGAGATTATTTGAAAGCTTCATGGACTCAATAGAGGAATCAAGCTCTTCGGATGAGGAGTCAATGGTAGATGAAAATGAAACATCCGAATACTTGGCCCATGAGGAACATGAGGTAATTCAAAATAGTATATGTTCTAAAATTCTGCAATTTGCATATAATGATTTGAATGATGATTTGATATATTTAGAAAATAAAAACTTGGACTACAGTAACAATAGTAACAAACTAACAACCTTTTACCATTAGGTGGATCTCAATTATGTACTACGACGCAATTAAAAGGTCCAAAATTGGGTGACTGAAAAATTAATGCCCTGCATATTGTACTAAAAACAAAGGGCAGCATGCCTGAGCGATCCTTGTCAGTATCAGTCCAAATATGGTTGTTTCAAGTGTGGGAAAACTCAGATAAGGTACATTAGTAATGCAATCAATGTGAGAAAGTTAACAAATGCATTAGATCTTCGGAGTACCTTCTCAAACTGACAAAACCATTTGGCTTTCCTTCTTTGAAGGGTGAATTAGCAAAAAATTAAGGTTGGTTTGTAAAATAGAACTCAGCTCACAAATCATCATGTCTCACCTGTACAGTGCATGTCCTGAACATCATGTCAAGACCAAGAGTACCAACTTTGGGCATGTAATTCCTCATAATCTCATATCTTCCCTGAACAACAATACACGGTGAGATAGCAAGTAATTGAACCACTTAAGGTTAACAAAGAAGCACTGTCATTGTTCAGTTACCAAGTCAAATAGGCCCACCTACGAGGCCTCCCCTGACATGACTTGCTCATAGATAAAAAGGAAATCAATGACACCACAAACGGGGATCATTGCTACACTATTAAAACGTGGAATATCACTGATTACGATATGAGTAATAACCTTCTATATAGCCATATTTCTGGAATAGAATAAAAAAGCAAAAATACTGAAAAATTGTAGTTTAATAATGACAGCTGCTATATAAGCAGACACAGTTAATGCATCTGTCAAGAAAAAGTGTGTACTACCACAAATTGTTGAATACCGGATCCACCAAAAACTTCAAAAGAAGGATATTTGTTCATTCAAGTGCAAATTAAGTTATCAAGCCCTTGTGGACAATTTGGTAGACCAAACGTCTGCAACTGAGAGTAGTAGTATCCAAATTTCACATGACTTTCACATCAGGACTCAAGCCTGAATGAACGGAAGGAAAACAGAAGGGGTTTCCGACAATCTAATGAAACCCAACCAAATTCAGCGACACGTTGACCAAGACAGACCCTGGTCTTGTCATTTTAGAAAACAACTCTTATAACTGATGCAGTCAGCAAGTGCATCTTAGCAAGAGTTTTATTTCTAGATAGCATGGAGAAATCTGTTCATGTTTCAGTCATAAAAGGATTTAAAAGATGGGGAGAAAGAAAAACTACCTTTGGCATTATAGGTATGTCTTTGATTGCCCACTTTGGCTGAAAACCAATACCTAAAAATCCAATTCCCATTTCCTCAACAACAGCTTTAACCTATCAATAGAAGAATAAGGAAGTAATTAACATAACAGATCTGAAGATATATCTAGGTCACTCATCGAATTACATAACAAGTGCTAAAATTTTTTGTAAACTTTCCCCGAGAGCAAGCTTGAGTGGTAGAGCTGTGGGAGATTAAGTGTTAGCACGCCCGGGTTCATACCACAGGGACCGTGCTTTCTCCCCCCAACCCTAAAAAAAATTGCCTATACAAAGAAGTGTTAAAATTTAGCTTTCTATTATGTAACAACATACAAAGAAAAATTAACATGACAATAACAGTGATGATGGTACTTATTTGTTTGAAGATAAGATTAATTTTTCAGGGTGTGCAATGGGGTGGACATCACCCGAAACAGGAAAAGAAAACCAGAAGTTACACCCACATTGGAGAGAAAGAGAAAACAGTGAAAGAAAAAATTCCATATTTCTTCACCTAATCAGAAATCAGCAGATTACTTTAACAAGTATTCATGACCAACCTGATAGAGATGGGAATTAACTTCAGCACAAGTCTGATGCAAGGTTTCAAGAGGAGCACCGCTAAGCTCAAATTGACCCCCTGGCTCCAACGATATGCTCTGCTTCCCCTGGTCCACATAATGCGTGAAAACTTTCACTTCAAATCTCCAACAATAACAAAGCATTGCATTGGAAGCTTGAATCAGGACACATTTTAACAAACAAAAAACATTGCAAATCTCAAACAAAAAGTTTAATATTCTGGTTCACGCAAATATTAGCTTACCTGTTTCAATCCAATGATTTTATCACCCTCCATTATTTTATCCCAATCAAATCTCTCAACAATATTGTTCAGCAATTCTGCTATTTGCTCATACTTCATAGGGCGCAAACTCCCAAACTCAAATCCAAACTTCTCGTGTTCAGTACCTATTCTGCAAGACAACATGAACAAAGTAATTGCCTACACAAAAAAAACAAGTTAACAAATAAGAGAATGTCAAAATTTTATTACTTCACAAGGAACCTAATCAAGTCCTATGTAAACTTGCTGAATTCACAAATTGAGTTGAGCAATAGACATTACGCAACAAGGAAACAAAAACTCTTCATGAGAAAAATGAACATGAGACCCAAGGAAGATATAATTACTAATCCAAAAAAAATATTCAATCATTTCAATGTTCAATTCAAATTGAAACAAGGAAATCACGTAAAACTCTATGCATTGAACCCAAGTATATCATGAAGAAGAGAAAAATATTCCGTAATCCATATACGTTTTAAACTAAGTATATTATACTAACTAGCAAAGAAGAGACAACCAGTTTATAAGGGGAAAAAACTAAGGAACATGCCTAGCAAAAAAAAAGGATCATCGAAGCTCTGCGAAAACACCATATCGTATCTGTATCTGCCACTCATAATCCTTCAACACACCTACATTCGTATTTTCGGCATATCCCCTTTTTTGCGGGTTGGCGGTTGCGGGTTGGCGGCGGCTGGGCAGCGAATGAAACATGGAACCGAGGAAGAGAATGAGAAAAGAAGAGAAAGGAACCCTAGGTGGAGGAAGGGTTTGGCGGCACAAAAAAGGGAACTCCCAGAGTTCTCTAGAACCAGAACCACGAAAAGGGAATGCGAGTTTTTTTTTTTTTAATTTATTTTTCAGACTGGTCGTCAAAATGAACCACTCTGGTATGAATTAATGTTAATTTTTAGACCAGTTCCGCATTGGAACCAGTTTCAATTAATATATTTTCAGACTGGTTATTCAAATCAACCAGTCTGGTTTAAACTAATTCCAACAACCAGACCGGTTCCATGCGGAACCGGTCTTAATGGACTGGTTTGAAAAATATATTTTGTACTAGTGCTATTTACAAAAATTATCTCTAATTGAAAATGAAATTGATATTTTGAAAATTGGAGATATTTTTGATAAAGAGATGTTTTTCGAAAACAGCACCTCAACCATTTTTGAAAATTGCTTAGATATTGAAAAACAAGTTGAGGATGCACTTTTTGAATGTAGTAACATTGAAAAATCTAATTGTTCAAATTCTTTACTTGATGAAATTGAAAATAATGTGGATATCCAAAAATCAAGCAAAGTCGTTGACAATGATATTTTTCAATGTGAGGACAAAAATTCCAAGTTTCATGAAAATAATTTTGAAAAAGTCAAACCATCATCCAAACCTATTATTTGCAATTATTGTGGTTGTTTAGGACATATTTCTCATTTATGCTTATATCGTAAAAATTTTAATTTGAGAAATAATTTGCAATGGGTTCCAAAGATTCCTAAGGAACTCAAGACTAACCTCAAAGGACCCAAGTTGAAATGGGTACCAAAAAGTTCTTCTAGTGTTGTAAATGTGCAGGAAACTGAATCAAAGGGTGAACCAATTGGACAACCTAAGGGGAAGTCAAAGAGTCGTTGGCACATGAATAAGAAACATGATCAAAGTTGAAAATTACCTGAAGCCAATGCTTCTCACGTGCCAAAAAATAAATTCATAAGGTCGAGGACCTCAAGCAAGAAGCAATGGCATGAACCAAGTGGAGAACAAAAGGAGAAAATAACAAAGATGATAACTAAGACGACAAGAACTAGATGGGTCGATCAAAGGAGAAAGATGCCTACCAACACCAAAGCTTCACATGAGAAAAATAGAAGAACCAATATGTTCAAAAATCAAAAGGTGAAGCAATGGGTAAAGGCAATAACTTCCTTGGTCAACAAACCTAAGGTATCTATCTCTTATTCCTCTTATATCAATGACTATACAAAGGTATACTTGGACTATTCTAATTTTTATTCATACTAAGGTGAATCATGGGTGCTAAATTTTTTTTAAATATTTTTAATTATCATGATCACTTCTTAGTTGAATTAAATCATGTGTGCTTTACACCTTTTTGAAAAATTCTTTTTAGCACATGATTATTTTTGGTATAGTTCTAGATACCTGTTACATATAGTGTGTTACATCATGTGTGATTAAAAATATTTTTGTTATCTTTTATCACATGATTATACTTTATATGTGATGTGCATTGATATATAAGGACATGCTTGTGTTTGTAAGGACATGTTTGGTATGACATGGATTTATAACATAAGCATGTTGCTACTTCTTTTGTGATTAGTGCATATAATTATTTGATTATTCATATTCTTCCTTCACAATATATTTGATGTTTGTGAAGAGTAATGCTACTAATCTATAAGGATCCAAGTCTTTGGATACCAAAATAAAAACTCTTAAGTAGCTTTGCAGGTATCTCTACTAGTGCCAAGCATTGGAGTTTTCAATACGAGAATGTACGCACTATGGACTTAAATGAAAAGATACCAAAGAGGGACATGAACTTAATCAAGGGAAATGCGACAAGATGGACACAAGTGAAGTTCTCTCATCAATCTATTCAATAAGGACGAGAGACCTAAAGGAAGAACTCCACAAGTGCACAAACATCCCTTATGATGTGGAAAATCAACACCTACGATAAGTATCACCGCACTTATTTTTTAAAATACTTTATGATACTTATCTTTGTGATACACATCTTTATCTTGATGCTGAAATTTTTTTTGATTTATTCCTTCTTAGTTATGTTTGTACAAATATTTTTGAAGGATAAATTATTTTTCAACATGCACTATATTCATGTGTTACTAATTCCTAAGGATCCAATTATCTTGGATACCAAAGAGAAACACGTGATAATTAGTTTTGCAGGTATGACTACAAGTATCAGTATGAAAAGTTCTTTATAAACTTATGGCCATGGATACAAATGAAAAGAGAACTTGGAAATACATAAGTACTTGAAAGTGATACGACAATATCAAAAAATCTCTTGGAATGGAAGGAGTGTGACACATCGAACAAGAGGAGACATCCTTCAAAATGCTACATGACATTACTATAGAAGGAACTTGAGGAGTGTGAAATTATCAATAGAAGGAACTCCAAAGCTCTCAATCATCACTATAAGTATCACTGCTCTTTTATTTATTTTAATCATTTTGTGATACTTCTACTTGTGATATGTGCTACATGATATTTTGTTCTAAATTGCATTGAATATTTGTTGTCATGGCATATAGGACTTTAAAGTTTTGATGATAGCAAGCATACACATGTTTTTAATGATGCATTTGATCTCCCTTTATAATATTCTTGGTTGAAACATTCTTTTAGAAAGGGGGAGAGATTTTTTTAAAAATCTACATGAAAACATGTTTTGCTTCTTCATCCCATTTTGATATCATGCGGCTTTTTATTGTGTATCCCATACTTACTTTTGCTGATGTCAAATAGGGGGAGAAAAATTGTCTATGTGTATTTACTCCCTTGTTATTATTAATGTATCTATTCAGTGTTTCAGGGGGAGAAAGATTATTATTTAGATAATTGACAAAAGGGGAGAAGGAATTTTTATCTCCACCAGTTTTGATGTTGACAAAAGGGGGAGAAGTATTCTGAGCTTCATACTGCCTCTTATGAATTGCATATCAAAAAGGGGAGAAGAATTCAGAGTTTCAAAGAATATATTTATTCTAACCATTGAGGAAACCGCAATTGGTGGTTGGAGAGACAAAGGAACCCTAGGAATACACCTAGAAGGGGGGGTTGAATAGGTGTACAAGATACCTTGAAAGATTTTCGAATGAAACAAATCGAAACAATCAAAACAAATGATTTTTGCAAATTCTACAGCACTTAATCGATTAACCTGCAATTTACTCGAGTAGTACTCGATTAAACTTGAACTTAATCGATTAGATATGACAGAAAACAGAAAAATCAATTTTTCATTCGAATACGAAAATCAATCAATTCACATGCAAGATCAGAGATTCAGCGGAAATGATTAACACCTATATTCTTATTGATTAACCTAGTTATGAAAATGATTTTCCCTTTATCAATTTGAACAATTAAAGATTCAATTCAATCAATTATGAAAATCAATCTTTCTAGGTTTTCAACCAAGAACGCAATCAAATGACTTGAATATAAAGAGTAAGGGTTTAGAGATACGACACAGTGATTTATCCTGGTTCACTTTCATCCACTTGAAAGCTACATCCAGTCCCCTCTTCAACCAAGAGAGATTCTTCACTATGAGGAATTAGAGTTCTCAAATTACAAGTGATTGCCTCACAAGACTCCCTTCTTGCTAGCTTACAAGAGATAACCGACACCCTTGCCTTGTAATCCTATTGATCTTCTCTCTAATCTAACCTCTACCCCTTGTTGATAATCGACACAACAAGTCTTCAATTGCTTGATGATAATCCACACATCAAGGCTTCACTTGCTTGATTCATAATCAAGACTTCTTCTTCTTCAATGAACGTTGCTTGATGATAATCGACACACCAAGGCTTCTTGTTTGTTGTAGTGGCTTGCCTTCTTGCAAAGATTACAACACAATAGAAAACACAAAACAATCCTATGAATCTCAATCAAGAGTTATGACAATTCACCATAAGAGATTCAAAGGTTCTTGATCAAAGAATATGAAAATATGAGAACTTTGATCTTTAGAAAATGAGAGAGAATAGAGTGGCTTGATTCTTTGTAAAACTTGTATGAAATGATTCTAATTGATCACAAATAATAGGAAAAGGTTTATATAGAATACCCAAAAGTTGTAGCACTTGAATACTGATTTTGAGAAGTGAAAAACGTATTTTAAAAAATCAGTTCAGCAGTACTTAATCGATTAAGCAAGTCGTGTACTCGAGTAGTACTCGATTAAGTTAGTCACGTAATCGATTAAGTTGGTACTGCACATGTTCAAAACTTGTTTTCTCAAAATCCAACCTTTCCTTTAAAACCTTTAAGCCACCTATTGATTCTAGGTTAAGTGAAAACTCAAATTATGATTAAATCATGACTTATGAATGAGATTCACTACCCTCTATAATAATCTACCCAAATAAAAAACCTATGAAGCTTGAGAGGCAAAAGATAAAAGAAATACAAATACACTCAAACTTAGGTCTTCATGAGCTTGCTTTCTCTCTTCTTCATTTGATGTTTGTTGTTGCTTGTTGAGCTTGAAACTTGATCAACACTTGTAGCTTGTTCAAAAACACTTTGTCATTATCAAAACATTCATCATGTTCATAATGGAACTAACAATCTCCCCCTTTTTGAAAATGACAACCCATGTTTTGAAATCGCTTGAAGTTGTTGATGCTTGAAACATTTGATCACTTGAGAAGACTCTTTCTCCCCCTCAATCAATGCTTTAACACTTGAATCCAATTGAGATAGAAGCTTGATTCTCCCCCTATCTTAAACAACTTAGCTCAACCTACATAAAAACAACAAAACAACCTTTCTCCAAATATAATATCATATTTCTCCCATGTTTTAAAAACATACCATTTCTCCCTCTTTGAGAAACATTTCATTCAATTCAAAACATCATATTTCTCCCCCTTTGGCATTATCAAAAAGTAATATATACCAATTGAAATATAACATCTAAGCCAAGGTAAGAAATCAATGATCATTTCTTCACAACATTGATACCAATTTAACAAATACAATAAAGCTATACTTTGAAATGTGATATCAATTGGTAAGAGAATATAACAATGAAATATAATACCAATTGAGAACTAAAAAGATCATAATATCACTTAACAAAGAAGATATCAATTGTAAAGAAGAATCAATAATCACAAAAGCATGATAATCAACTAATAATCTCTCAATGATACAAATTGAATTAACTAAACATTTAGAAAAGTAATATCAATTGAGAAGATACCAATTGAGATAATATATCAATATCAAATATTACCACTTTGTAGGACATTCACTTGAGATGCAAGTGTGATACCAATCGAAGATGTGAATATAGACATTCATAGTTGAGACCAATTGAGAACATGTGTCATTCATTTGCATCTTCAATCAAACCTACAAAACAATCATGCTTTGCTTTTTGGTATCCAAATGGTTTTGGATCCATTTTTGTTAGTGTAGGGACTTTCACCCTTTTTCATCCAAACAAAATTTCCTTTAAGTATACCATGCACTTTAACATAACACACATTTGAAGTATGTCCATGAGTACCACAATAAAAACATGTTGGAGGATTTCAAAAATCAACTTTAGAAAAATCAACAACATTTCTATGAGATTTACTCTTAGCATTAGTATAACCCAAACCAAACTTGTTTGAATTTTCTCTTTGAAAATTTAACAATGTGCGCAATCTAATATCACAAATGGTGAAACTTGCAAGCTTATTTTTCAAAATAGCATTTTCATCCTTGAGCAACTTGCAACTCTCACAATCAACCACAACATTCAATCTACTAGCACAATCACAAGAAGAACTAGCATAGATAAGATCAAGAGTTTCATTTTCAAGATTAAGCTCATCAACTTGTTTTTGAAGATCTAAAATCTCTTTTTGATGTTTCAAAATGAGCTTCTTTCTTTCAATGTTTTTCAAAGCTAGTTTTTCAAGTTGTTCATACATTTCTTCATAAGCATTGTATAACAATTCATATTTAGAAGAAATTTCGGATTTAGATTCACTTACATTGCTATCCTCGCTTTGATAACTTGATTCATCATTTGAACTTTGTTCTTCATCATCTACTAGAGTTATCAAGTTGAGACAAGCGGCTTCTTCATCATCCGATGAACTACTCGATGTGCTTTTCTTGTTATCTTCATCACTATCCCAAACTATGTATGCTCTTTTAGATTTAGAATTTTTCTTGTCTTTCTCCTTCTTCTTGAGATACTTAGAGCATGAGTACTTGAGATGACCGGGCTTTCCACATTCATGGCAAACTACACCTTCTTTTGAAGTTTTGGTCTTATAGTGTGGGGAATCCTTCTCTTTACTTTTGTCCTTGTTCAACCTTCCTTTTCTCCTTAGAAACTTGTCAAACTCTTTTAACAAAAGTTTCATGTCTTTTTCATCAACATCGGAATCGGAATCTTCACTATCATCATCATCGGAACTATCTTTCTTTTTATATGCACTTTTGACTCTAAGAGCAAGTCCTTTCCTTGATTTGTTCTTATCCGACTCTTCATTGATACTTAATCGTCCAAGCTCCATTTCATGTTCTTGAAGCTTTCCGAAAAGTGTTGCTAGATCCATAGCATCCAAATTTTTAGATTCAACAATAGCCGTTACTTTTGGTTGCCAATTCCTGTCTAAACATCTCAACACTTTGTTAGAAAGTTCACCTTGAAGAAAAGTTTTACCAAGAGCAAGTAAATGATTTATAATATGAGTAAAACGCTTTTGCATATCATTTATAGATTCATTTGTAAGCATATGAAACAATTCATAATCACGCATTAAAGCATTCAATCTAGCTCTCCTAACCTCACTAGTTCCTTCATGAGTCACTTGTAAAGTGTCCCACATTTCTTTGGCACTAGAACATTGAGAAACTCTAAAGAACTCATCATAGGATAAAGCGGATGTGATGATATTCTTTGCTTTATAATCATATTGTACTTTCTTTCTATCATCATCCTTCCACTTATCCTCGGGGATCAATTGTTCTACACCTTCAACTAAACTAGAGGGGATATGAGGACCTTTTTCAACTACTTTCCAAATTTCACTATCTATGGCTTGGATAAAGATTTTCATTCTAACTTTCCAATATGCATAGCCTTCTCCGGTAAACAATGGAGGACGACTTATTGAAGCACCTTCACCACCAAAGGGATTCATGGAACCCATTGCGATTTTCTTAAAGGATCTTTACGAAAAAGCTCTTATGCTCGTGTCTTTCGACCGAGCTTTGATACCAATTGAGGAAACCGCAATTGGTGGTTGGAGAGACAAAGGAACCCTAGGAATACACCTAGAAGGGGGGGTTGAATAGGTGTACAAGATACCTTGAAAGATTTTCGAATGAAACAAATCGAAACAATCAAAACAAATGATTTTTGCAAATTCTACAGCACTTAATCGATTAACCTGCAATTTACTCGAGTAGTACTCGATTAAACTTGAACTTAATCGATTAGATATGACAGAAAACAGAAAAATCAATTTTTCATTCGAATACGAAAATCAATCAATTCACATGCAAGATCAGAGATTCAGCGGAAATGATTAACACCTATATTCTTATTGATTAACCTAGTTATGAAAATGATTTTCCCTTTATCAATTTGAACAATTAAAGATTCAATTCAATCAATTATGAAAATCAATCTTTCTAGGTTTTCAACCAAGAACGCAATCAAATGACTTGAATATAAAGAGTAAGGGTTTAGAGATATGACACAGTGATTTATCCTGGTTCACTTTCATCCACTTGAAAGCTACATCCAGTCCCCTCTTCAACCAAGAGAGATTCTTCACTATGAGGAATTAGAGTTCTCAAATTACAAGTGATTGCCTCACAAGACTCCCTTCTTGCTAGCTTACAAGAGATAACCGACACCCTTGCCTTGTAATCCTATTGATCTTCTCTCTAATCTAACCTCTACCCCTTGTTGATAATCGACACAACAAGTCTTCAATTGCTTGATGATAATCCACACATCAAGGCTTCACTTGCTTGATTCATAATCAAGACTTCTTCTTCTTCAATGAACGTTGCTTGATGATAATCGACACACCAAGGCTTCTTGTTTGTTGTAGTGGCTTGCCTTCTTGCAAAGATTACAACACAATAGAAAACACAAAACAATCCTATGAATCTCAATCAAGAGTTATGACAATTCACCATAAGAGATTCAAAGGTTCTTGATCAAAGAATATGAAAATATGAGAACTTTGATCTTTAGAAAATGAGAGAGAATAGAGTGGCTTGATTCTTTGTAAAACTTGTATGAAATGATTCTAATTGATCACAAATAATAGGAAAAGGTTTATATAGAATACCCAAAAGTTGTAGCACTTGAATACTGATTTTGAGAAGTGAAAAACGTATTTTAAAAAATCAGTTCAGCAGTACTTAATCGATTAAGCAAGTCGTGTACTCGAGTAGTACTCGATTAAGTTAGTCACGTAATCGATTAAGTTGGTACTGCACATGTTCAAAACTTGTTTTCTCAAGATCCAACCTTTCCTTTAAAACCTTTAAGCCACCTATTGATTCTAGGTTAAGTGAAAACTCAAATTATGATTAAATCATGACTTATGAATGAGATTCACTACCCTCTATAATAATCTACCCAAATAAAAAACCTATGAAGCTTGAGAGGCAAAAGATAAAAGAAATACAAATACACTCAAACTTAGGTCTTCATGAGCTTGCTTTCTCTCTTCTTCATTTGATGTTTGTTGTTGCTTGTTGAGCTTGAAACTTGATCAACACTTGTAGCTTGTTCAAAAACACTTTGTCATTATCAAAACATTCATCATGTTCATCATGGAACTAACAACCATTTGTACAGGGGGAGTCTATTGTTTATTATTATTCCGAGTCATTTAAAATTTCCTATATTATTATATTGTCTTGGTTAACGACTGTGATGCAGAAATACAGAAAATGACTTGGAAACTCAGAAAAGGTTTGTCATCATCACAAAGGGGGAATTTTGGAAATCAACCTCGCCCTGAAGGACGTACAGAGTCAAGGCTAGAAGATTTCTAGAAGATAAAGTTTTGATGAAAACAAACAAGCTACAAGTCACAAGTGTCAAGTCAAGCAGTTCAAGGCTCAAGCTTCAAGCATCATGTTTTGATAAGACTTGCCAATAGGAAATTTGTAAGGTAATGAAATTTTATTACAAGTGTGTATTGGCCAAATGAGTTTTTCAGTTTAAGGAGAAGAAAAAGAGTTTTAAGTGAAAAATCAGTTTTAAACTTTGTTTCTGTGGAAATGCATGATGAAACAACTCTAGACAATTTTATTTAAGTTATGAAAATCTATTTTTACAAGTGCATAAGAGAATAATCGATTACCTTCTCAAAGTAATCGATTACTTCTGTTGCATCATAGAAAAACCAGAGTGTGAATAATCGATTAGATGAACTTGACTAATCCATTACTTTTTTAATAAGAGTAATCGATTAATCGATTATCAATGTTGCATCATATATTACCCTGAGGCAGAGTAATCGATTACATGATGTTGCATCATACAAAAATCAGAGTCTCAGTAATCTATTATTAGATTAGTGGTAATCGATTATATGAGTTGCATCATATACTAAACAGGAGTGAAGTAATCGATTACTTTGAATGAATAATCGATTACTGGTTTTTCAAAAGGATTTCAAAGTTTCTATTTTTAAGGTGATAATCAATTACCTTTATGAATCTGATACGAATCTGATGATATCCAGATCGGAGATCAATCTTTGAGAAAACTGTTGCCCCCCTCAGTTGGTCCAACAAGTCATCAATACAAGGGAGTGGATATTTATTCTTCACTGTCACGGCATTTAACTGGCGATAATCAGTGCACATTCGAACACTTTTGTCCTTCTTCTTGACAAAGAGGATCGGAGCTCCCCAAGGAGATACACTTGGCCTGATAAACCCCTTAGCCAAAAGCTCCTCCAATTGTTTCTTTAATTCTTCCAACTCTGGAGGTGCCATTCTATAGGGTGCTTTAGAAATCGGTCCGGCACCAGGCATAAGATCAATGCCGAACTCCACTTCTCTAGCCGAAGGTAATCCAGGAACTTCAGCACGAAAAACATCCGAAAACTCGCTAACCACTGGAATCCGACTTATATCGGCTGCTTCATCAACATCCATAGCCGACAATGAAAGCTGACAGAAGATTACTGACTTCTGACTACAATCAAGAAGGACACGGTGTTGGGACATCCAGTCCATACCTAGAATAATATCCAGCTTGGTTAAGGGCAAACATATTAGATTCACTTTGAATTCCCGCTCCAATACTCAGAGTGGACAATCCAAACACATCAAAGATGTAACCACAACTGAATTTGTAGGGGTAGACATAGACAATTTGAAAGGCATCTCAAATGCAGACAGTTTTAATCTCTCCATACAGTTGACAGAGATAAAAGAGTGTGTAGCTCCACAGTCAAAAAGAATACCACAAGGAATATCATTAACATGGCCAATACCTCGAATCAGCTCATCAGCATCGGTGACCTCTTCCCCATCAAGAGTATACACCTTTCCTTGTTGTAGGGAACGGCCATCACCAACCTTCTACGCCCTAGTCACATTAGCTTCCTTCTTAACTGCATTCTTTGGGCAATTAGCAACAATATGATCCGGCTGCCCACACTTGAAACATGTGACATTAGGTTGGTTCTGGTTCTGATTCTGGTTCTGGTTCAGATTCAAACACGGACCCCTGTGCAGCCTGCCACAATGAGGACAAGGCGGAATAGGACCATGAGCACTCCCTATTGGGCCAGATCTAGGCTGGGGATAGGGACCTGGTCGCTGCACCGAACCTTTGCCCCTTATAGGACCACCACTTCTTTGCACCATCCTGCTTTTATCTTCAGCCATCTTCCTCTTAAGACCCTTTTCATATGTGCTTGCCATGTTGACCAAACGAGCCAAGATGTCAATGTTGTGTTACTCACACGAGAGGCGAATATCACTCCTAAGCCCAGCTTCAAACTTAACACACTTGCCACGTTCACTTGCATCCCGATAATCAGAAAAGCGAATGAGATCTTCAAACCGAGCTGCATAGTCCCCAACTGACATAGAACCTTGAGTCAATTGGAGAAAAGCAATCTCCTTCTCCCTCCTAATATCTTTAGGGAAATACTTCCCCAAGAAAAGATCCTTGAATACCTCCCAAGAAATAACAGGATTAGCTACCACCAATCCTCTCCTCTGCTGATCCCACCAATGTTCTGCTTCATTGGTCAGCATGAATTCAACTAATCGGACATGCTGCTCCATTGGTGGTTGAAGAGAACGGAGAATCTTTTCAATCTCCTGTATCCACCTCTATGCCCCATCGGGATCATTTCCACCTTCAAAGCTAGGCAGATCATTCTTTCGGAATCGAGACATCCAGTCGACCTCAACTGGAGCTGGCGGAGGAGGCTGCATTGCTGCTGCTGCGGCTGTCACTGCAGCTGCTATGTTCTACGCTTGGTTATCAGCTTGGTTCTGTTGCATCTGAACCAGAGTCTCAAGAACAGCAGCAATTCGGTCATTGTCGACCCGCCTTCCTGCCATGTTGTTAAGTCATGGAGGGACAGCCAGTTAAAGATTTAATAACTAACGAATTATATACATTACTATATTTATATCTAATGCTAGCTAACTTAGACACTAAACTCTTTACTTTGGTTACTCGCTCGGTGAGTAACCCTTGGAGTAGTGAGTCCACACTCCATGGCCGAGGGAAACTGCTCTGATACCATAAATGTAACACCCTATATTTACTACCCTTAATTCCCATAATTTAAAAAAATGTGAACTTAAAAATTCCTTTTAATTTATTAAAAATCAACCGTCAAACGGATGGAGTTTCGTTTGTTTTTCGGACTATTCCACAATTTAACCTGTGAAAAACATTATCAAATATATATCCAGTAGCCTGCAGGGCTTCATATCAAATATATATAAACCACATCAAGGCCCAATGGGCTCCAAAAGAATAACAGTACATCAGATATGTCAGAGTATCAGCGGAAAGACAAAGTTTTAAAATCCATAACCAAAACATATAACTATACCAAAAACAAAACATCATAAGCCTCAACCAAAAATGTATACAACCAATCAACATCAAAAGAATATTTGAGGCTTAGGTACATAATATACTATCCTCCCCTAATAACCCCACTCTCCCTGTGAGGGAGAGTATTCCTGCTCGGCCGGTCCTGGTGTATACTCCAGCTCAGTACCTGAAAAATGGTAAGGAGGTGAGTATTACACAATAAAATAGGAGAGCAGTTTCTACTACGATATAATGAACTACCAAGCCAAACACAATTAATCATATATTTCACACAATCAAATATAGCATGCCCAATTCCATTATTTACATTCGCATTAATAACAATTTATTCTTTTCATCATGCTACAACTCTTTTACTTCATGAATTTCTTTCCACTTCATTCACAAATATATCTTTGCTATTTTCATAACTTCAGGGTTCCTTGCTCATTTCGTATCCATTATTGTTCTTTATCAATTTAGAAAATTATTCACGTGGATCCATCAAACGTCTTACAGCTGCGCACCACATGCGTCTTACGCGATCTATGCATGCAGTCCCACAACCCGGACAAGCGTCTTACAAGATCTGGATCACACTAGTCTATGCGTGAAGTCCCACAACCCGGACAAAACGTCTTACAAGACTTCACATAAAATCAGTCGATGCGTGCAGTCCCACAACCCGGACAAAACGTCTTACAAGACTTCATATAAATTCAGTCGATGCGTGCAGTCCCACAACCCGGACAAAACATCTTACACGACTTCAAACCAGTCTATGCGTGCAGTCCCACAACCCGGACAAAACGTCTTACAAGACTTCATATAAAATCAGTCGATGCGTGCAGCCCCACAACTCGGACAAAACGTCTTACACGACTTCAAACCAAACCAGTCGATGCGTGCAGTCCCACAACCCGGACAAAATGTCTTACACGACTGGCTCCTTTACTTAATTTACCGTTAGTCTTTTGAAAATACCCCATAATAATTTCAATTTTGCAATCAATGTCATAGAACCAATATTTGCTTTATCCAATTATAATACTACATTTCAGCATATTTAGAGCAATACAATATCACACAATCAAGTAGCAACATCACATTTTAAGCACAAAATAGCATATCTAAATACTTTTATACAATATTATCTATCTTAGGGTTTTTAATCTAATCTAGCACATAACTCTTAGCAATCCACTATATAAGTAATACAACCTACCCCCTAGAATATGGTAACACAAACCTCCTTACCTCAATCCAAGAGAAATGGGGGAAAACTTCCAAGCCCTAGCTCCTAAATCCCTTGATCAAAAGCTCCAAGGATTGAGTGGAAGGAGAGAGATTCTTGACCTCCATGAGATAATAAAACACAAATGAGTCATGAATTTGTTAAACCCATATAGGAAATTCGAAATCCCCATGAGAGGGAGGAGAGAGAAATTTGTGTGAGCTTAACGGAAGAGGGAGAGAGAGTTGAAACTTACCCAATAGAGATGAAGAGTGATTGCTAAGCTTGAGGAGGAGAAAAACAAATCATGATCTTGGAGGAGAGAAGAGAGATTCGAATGGGGAAGGAGAAAAGGAGGAGGAAGTGATTTTTGTTGGTGGTGAGTGAGAATGGAAGAATGAGTGTGGATATGAGTTATTTGATAGGGGGATGTGTTTTATGTGGCTGAGATTAAAGAGGGGATGGGGAGATTCCCATCATGCTATCTAGATCGCGTTTTGCAGCTATCAAATCTGAGCATTTTCGCTCGAGCGACCACTTACTCGTTGGAGCGAGTTTCACCCAGTAGATTTGGGTTTTGCTCGAGCCGTTTTCGCTCGAGCCAAAGATTTTCGCTTGGGCGAACCAAACTTTCGCTGGAGCGAGCCACTTCTCGCTGGAGCGAAAAATACTCAGGAAATCAGGTTCTGAAATCCACTGTTTCGCTTGAGCGAGGTCTTTTTCGCTCGAGCGAGACCCTAAAAACCTGAACTTTCCAACTTCAATCTTTTACAACTTCCTTTCTACCCGTTGGATCTTGCTCAAATTTTGAGACATTTTAACACATATATCCTACTTTAAATCCAACGGTGGATTTCTTGATTTGAGTTACGAAGCATGCATTTAAAATTTCCTAGAGTCTGAAGAGCCTAACTCCTAACCACTTCTAATTATCTATTTCTAAATTAACTCTTCATTTTCTTCCACCAAAACTTCGTTTAAAATGCTAGTTACACTTATAAATAAAAGTTGGGATGTTACAGGAATATAATGATGTGTATGTTTAATTTGTCTGTTGATAGTGAATTTATTTATTCTTGAACCTAGGGTTTCATATTAATTAGTGATGATGATGTTGCTTAATTGGTGATTATATGCTTGAATGTTTACTAATTTGGATGAATGAATGCTATTGTTACCATTATTGATATTATCATGCTTGACTTTTAATTATTGTATTGCTATGTTCAAGTACCTTAAGTCAGTAAACCCATCCAAATTGGTATAAATAATTAAAGGCTTGACTATCAAAATTCACTAAAATGAACTAGAAACACGTAAATTATGAAGTGAGGTGGACGTTAGGAATTAGGAAAGATGGCGTTAAGGTTCTATGAACTGAAAGACGTTTCGTGAAGGTTCATAGAACTGACGGATGAGAGTATTATAGTGACTAGATTGTCCTAATGAAACAATCGCGAGAACTATTAAAGAAGGACTTCGATCCACCAAAGAACCGGGTTCGCTACTTGTGTTGGGGATTGGTCTTGTGCATACTATAACAGTTCTATCATTCACTTAAATACTTCCTACTAGTTGAGGATGGTCCGTGCTATAGCCAATTTTGGGAAAATCACCCGAAATGGTACGAAGAATGATTTGTGAAGCACAGTGTAAGCAGCGGTTGAGGGACATTTACTCCTAGTTGATCTTTCCTAAAGTGTGGAGGGCGATATGAGGAAAAAGGAAAAAGGGAAAAGAAATGGAAAAATGGAAAATAAAAAGAAAGGAAATGGGTTATGGAGATTATATTTAATTGTATGTAATTATGTTGATTAATTACGCAGCATTCATTATTATTAATTTAATTATTTCCTTTGATTTTGAATGAATATCTCACCCTTTGTGTTATATATTTTAGCTACACTCAATGGAGAATTCCCTAATCTCCCTACTGTTGAGAATGAGTACACTCCTACTAGTGGAGTGTAGCTCTACACTATGATTATGGAATCATAGATGATGCAACAATTTAGGACTCTTACCATTTTACTATTTTGGAATATGTATAATATTTTAAACTTTAATATAATGTTTATGTTTTGATGTAAATATTTGGATGTCACTCTTGATGGATATTTAAATATCCTCCTTTTGTATAGTGATATCCTCTTTTTGTAATGTAGAACTTGAAACTTTTATTAGCATATGGACTCTGCAACATATGATGTAAAACTTTTCTTTTGACAATGTGGGAAAAGGAAATGTTTGTATTTATTCTGTATCTAGATCTGACAGGTTATGTTCATATTTTTAAAACGGGAAAAGTCCATAATTTAAAACGAACTCTGTCATATTTTTCTGAAAATTTCAATAATCTAAATATAATAAATGTAATAAAAAGGTATAATGTTACAATGGGTAAGAAATCAAGGGTTACTATGACTCCACGATTTCCCCCACATAAATTATTTAATTTTAAGACCTCATATTGCATGATTTTAGAAATTTCTATTGTTTTCTATAAGGTACTGAACTATAATTTGAAGAATGTTGTTACATAACTATGTTATAACTTAGTAAATTTATAAGATATTTAAATTGACTAATATCAAGTATGGTTTTTAAGAATTATTTATTTTATTTTATTTATTTTAGTTAGTAGATTTTGAATGAATTTAATTAAAAGGATCATAGGATTTTCTTAATCCGATATCTTTTCATGGAGAGTCCAAATTGGATAAATTATGTGTCAAAATGTTCATATGAAAATATATTATTTTTATATGACTTATTATTTAATTACACGTTTTGAGAAATTGTATTTTTTTAATGACTCTTTTATGAGAATGTTTTATAAACCTTGGATATTTTTCAATATGGAACTTTTTGTGATATATGAATTTAGCTCATGTCTCCATGTATGAAAAAAATTATATTTTCCCTATGTCCCTATGGTTTACACACCTAAAATGAGAGAAGAGAGGGAAGTTGCCCCTTTTCATTTGTGTTTGAATTTGAAATTCGAAAGCTTGCATGAGTCTTAGCACTTGCATTCATGGGTGCCACAAAATATGACAAGAAGAGTTCATTCATTCCTAGAAATCACACACTCTGTTATGACTAAGGGAGAATACTATGTATATTGACGATTAGAATTTTTTCAAGGAAAAGTCATGAACCTAGACGCATTGTAGGCTAAGTTAATTCACAAACACAAAAAAATAAGCCATTGACCCCTTTGCCCAATAAGCCTTACCCCTCTCATCCTCCATAACCCTAGTTTTTTCATCACCTCTATAAATAGGAACCCCAAACCCTTGTTATCTTTTTACTTACTCGGGCAATCAAAAGAACAAAAAAAGCCTCCTTACTTCTCTTGGTGCAATTCATGGAAAGCTATAGGAATTAGGAGGCAAGGAGCATTCTTATCTTGAGGAGTCTTAGAGTGTTGCTAGGGTGTTCTTCTTCTTAGGAGTTAAGGTATTCCTTCATCCTTTCATTTCTTGTTCATGTTTATGGTGTTGTTGAAAATGATTTTTTGTTAAGACTCATATAATCCTAAACACTTCTACTACTACTATTACTGATGAAAATCTTCTAATCTTTATTACTACTATTACAATAATTATGAATATGTGTTTGTTTGATTATGATAAGAATGTTTTATAAAAGATTATATAATGAAGACCATATTAAGGCTCTACCAAGTTAAGTTGAATAACTAATGGAGGTGTTAGAGTTTGTCTAAGCTATTAAATTCGGTGACATAAGAAGGATCAGGGGAGGAAATTAAAGGCTAGATGAAGGAGGACACGATCATGAATACCCTTAGAGTCGTGGTATGAAAATCTAAGATTATTAATAATGATTGTTACATTACATTGTGTGTTATTTTAGTAGTTTAGAGTACGATGTCCTACCCTTAGTGCTAGCTTTTGAAAGAGCCAACTCAAAGGACTAGCGGAGACTGCTTCTTCTGCCACAAACCAGGACACATAGCATGTGAGTGCTCGGAGAGAGTTCCCAAGAAAGAGGTTAACATTGTCAATACTCAAGGACAAAGGGGAAGGAAGCCGATAGTGCAAGGATGAATGTATACACTAAGCGAAAAAGAAGCAGAGAAATCTGAAGTCCTGATTAAAGGTACGTGTTATATTAATGACTCTCCTTGCGAAGTTTTATTTGATTCGGGTGTCACACACTCCTTTATTGCTTTTGATTGCGTGAAAAGACTAGAATTATCTATAGTAGAAGTACCCTATAGGTTACAAGTATCAACCCCCACTAGTCCCTCAGTAATAACTTCATAGATCTGTCCCAATTCACCCTCAAATTATTAGACCAAACCTTTACCTTAAAATTGATATGTTTACCTCTAACACAATTGGACGTAATCCTTGGCATGGATTGGATGTTCAAGAACCACATAAAGATAGACTGTCATAATAAAACAATCTTTGAATCTCCCAAACCAACCCTAATCAAGAAAACACCACAAAATGAAACTTCACCCTTGCGGCCATGGAAATAGATGAGGAACCAAGAGAAACCCCAACACACGAAGAACCCAAAGTAAGCCAAATCCCGGTAGTTAGGGAATTTCAAGAAATATTCCTTGACGAAGTTCCAGGATTACCACCAAACCGAGAAATCGAATTCACTATAGACCTAATACCTGGAATCGGCCCTATATCTATAGCCCCTTACAAGAAGAAAATCAAGATGATGATTTGTGTAATATTTGTGATATATATTTATATTTTATGTTTTATATGGAACAAGTTGATTACTTTCATAATTATATCACTAGATTTTATATAAATGAACATAATTAAAGAGAAGGAGAACTTAATTAATTTCATATTCATCGACAAGAACTTAATTAAATACATGAACATAATTATTCAGAAAGAGAAGTTAAACATGACAACTAAATCATATCCTACACATTGTCTCCCTCATTTTGACGGGAACCAGATTCTCCCGCTCGTTGTGGGCACCGCTTTCTGTTATGACCCTCGGATATGCAAATCTCGCATCTTTGGCTTGGTTATGACTCTATCCAATCAATTTCATTTCTCATGCCAGTGGACTTTGGTCGACCTTTGGGACGCAACATAGATAGATTTGGCACCAACTCCCATGGCCTAGGTAGATGGATAACCCCTTTTCATTTCCCAAAGGCCTCCATATGGGAGAGTGTTAAGAAATAGGATGCGACAAACGCAGCGGAAAAAAAATAAATAAATAAATCCTATTTCCATCCAGGATCCATGTGAAAGCATGATTTGAGATAGGGAATTAAATTACCTTTTGCAGGGAAGAGGAGACAAACGAATCTTATCACGAACGCTTCGTCAATCACGAGCACATCAATGTGTTGTGCCTCTATTGGTATTCACACGAACAAATTCCCAATTGGATTCACGTCTCTCTTCTCAATGCTAGTAGAGAAGAGAGAGTCTATGTATCACTCACTCTCTGATATGACGGCTACGGTTGCCATTTTGTGTCTCACACATCTAAAAAAACCCTAAAGCTAATAATATTATATTTATAATATTATCAGACCAACTGGTTGGGCTTTTAGAAGATAAATTCGAATTCTATCTTATATGTAGAAGATAAAATCAAATTTATATCTTATAGATAAAGATAAAATGAATCATATCTTAATCATATCAGAAAGATTTAATTTTATAAAAATACAACTATTGTATTTTTATCAAATGTGATATCTCCAATTTTATCTGCTCTTAGTGTGTGACCCTATAGGTTCCTGTAACGTTGGCAGTAATGTTAAAATCACATTTTAACTTTACAAGCAATGAGCGGTATCTAGCAACACATCATTGCTACCCAAGTGACAGGAATATCTGTGATTTGACTAAACCTTTTACTATGACCAATGAACATGTGTAAGTTTAATCCCTTTGTCCAAATATCATAGTTACACTCATGGCATGGAACGTGTCACCCATGAATAGTGTAACCTATGGTTTCTTGATCCCTGAGTAGACGCGTCTATACAAGTCTCGTCAATATCTCATATTGACTGTCTTGAGTATGGCCATACATTTCACCGTCTCACTCAATCAAGGGGCCCAGAGATATAGTTCCTATTGATAAGGAAGGACAAATCCCATCTACGACACTCACATCCCTCTATATGATTTGTCATATACCCGACTACAACCGTTATGATCACCTGGTTAAAGATGACGTTTGATTGCGTGAAAGCATATAATTCCTCATGTTGGAAACCGTAGCGACTTCAGGTCGAAGGACCATGTACACCATTGTCACTATGAGAATCGCTTATGACACTCACTTAATAACCCATGTAGCATTCTCATGGCGGGTCAATCCAGTACACAATTGTCCCAATGTGCACTTACGTGAAGACTTGATATCCCATATCCATGACCGGTGAGATACAGTCATCAGTCTGCCACATACTAGTCTCGATGTATTATAGTTGTCCTTATTAACTATAATACTCGACTAGGGAATCTTTAAGGATAATTATCAATCAATAAGATCTCACTATCAAGTCATGTACTTGATATTCTTATGACATTGAACTTATAATCCTAAGGACTTTATTACATCTATTTTAATTAAACAATTAAAGCATAAATATAATAAATGAAATGCCTCATTATTATTAATAATAATAATCCATAAACATGAAATAAGTACAAGTAAAAGAGAAAATACGATTGCCATTAGGGCACTCTCCGACAATCTCCCACTTGCACTAGAGCCAATCGTTCATGTATTTAATACCATAAGCCCTAACATGTCCCTCATGCTTTTTTATGGCAAGAGGTTTAGTCAGAGGATCAGCAATATTATCATCTGTTGAAACTCTGCATATCTTCACATCTCCTCTGTCAATTATCTCTCGAATGATGTGGAAAAGCCGAAGTATATGTTTGGATTTCTGGTGAGATCTCGGTTCCTTAGCTTGCGCAATGGCTCCATTGTTGTCACAATAGAGGTCCACTGGAAACTCAATACTAGGAACAACATCAAGTTCAGTTGTGAACTTCTTAATCCAAACCGCTTCCTTTTCTGCTTCTGATGCAGCTATATACTCAGCTTCTGTTGTAGAATCGGCTACAGTCTCTTGCTTTGAACTCTTCCAGCATATAGCCCCACCATTCAAACAAAATACAAATCCAGATTGTGATCTGAAATTGTCCTTATCAGTCTGGAAGCTAGTGTCGGTGTAAGCCTTTACAACCAGCTCATCTTTACCTCCATATACCAAGAAAGCATCCTTAGTTCTTCTTAAGTACTTTAGGATATTCTTGACTGCTGTCCAGTGACCTTCACCTGGATCTGACTGGTATCTGCTCGTCATGTTCAAAGCATACGAAACATCAAGTCGAGTACATATCATGGCATACATGATAGATCCAATTGAAGATGCATATGGAATTCTATCCATGCGTTCCCTTTCTTCCTTAGTGGAAGGACATTGTTCCTTTGACAAGGTTATATCATGTGACATTGGCAAAGATCCCTTTTTGGAATCCTGCATGTTGAACCGTTTCAACACTTTGTCTATGTACGAACTTTGACTTAGGCCAAGCAATCTCCTTGATCTATCTCTATAAATCTTGATGCCTAATATATAGGTTGCTTCACCCAAATCCTTCATAGAAAAGCAATTCCCTAACCAAGTCTTGACAGACTGTAAGGTAGGAATGTCATTCCCGATGAGTAGTATGTCATCCACATACAACACAAGAAAGACAATTGCGCTCCCACTAACCTTCTTATATACACAAGACTCTTCTTCGTTCTTGATGAAACCAAATTGTTTGATTGCATCATCGAATCGAATATTCCAACTCCTAGAAGCTTGTTTCAATCCATAAATGGATCGTTGCAGCTTACAAACCTTTCCAGCATGCTTTGGATCAACAAAACCTTCAGGCTGTGTCATATACACATCCTCTAAAAGATTTCCATTAAGGAAAGCAGTTTTGACATCCATCTGCCAGATTTCATAATCATGAAATGCTGCAATAGCAAGCAAGATCCTAATGGATTTAAGCATGGCAACTGGTGAAAAAGTTTCATCATAGTCAATACCATGAACTTGTTTGAAACCTTTAGCAACCAATCGTCCTTTAAAGGTATGTACATTACCATCCATGTCAGTCTTCTTCTTGAAAACCCATTTGAACCCAATTGGTTTTACCCCATCAGGTAGATCAACCAAGATCCAAACTTGGTTGGTGTGCATGGACTCCATCTCAGATCTCATGGCTTGAAGCCATTTCTCAGAGTCAGGTCTTTTTATAGCCTCTTGGTAAGTAGTAGGTTCATCTTGACCAAAAATCATAATGTCATCCTCTTGAGTCAAGAGAAATCCATATCTCTCTGGCTGAAGAGGAATCCTACTTAACCTACGCAAAACTTGTGTAACTTGAGCAGGTTGTACATCCACAACATCTTGTGGAACTTGCTCAACATCCATCGCTTGGTCTTGGCTACTTTGGGATTCTTGAATCTCATCAAGATCTATTTTCCTCCCACTATTTCCTTTAGAGAGAAATTCTCTTTCAAGAAATACGCCTGTGCGAGCGACAAACACTTTGCCTTCTGTGGGATTGTAGAAATAGTATCCCTTAGTTTCTTTGGGATATCCTACAAAGTAGCATTTGTCAGATTTGGGACTGAGTCTATCAGAAAGTGGACGTTTCACATAAACATCACAACCCCAAATCCTGAGAAAAGACATACTAGGATGCCTCCCAGTCCATATCTCATATGGTGTCTTTTCAACCGCTTTCGATGAAGATCGGTTAAGTGTAAAAGCAACTGTAAGCAGAGCATGTCCCCAAAAAGAGATTGGAAGGTCCGATTGACTCATCATACACCTAACCATGTCCAACAAGGTTCGGTTTTTCCTTTCTGAAACACCATTCCACTGGGGCGTTCCAGGAGGAGTGAGTTGAGATACTATACCACACTCTTTTAGATAGTCATCGAACTCTTGGCTAAGGTATTCACCTCCTCGATCAGATCGAAGGGCTTTAATACTTTTGCCAAGTTGATTTTGTACTTCATTCTTGAATTCCTTCAACTTTTCAAAGGTTTCATGTTTGTATTTCATCAGATATACATACCCATATCTACTAAAATCATCAGTAAATGTGACGAAGTACGGGTAACCTCCTCTAGCATTTGAACTCATAGGCCCACATACATCTGTATGTATGAGTCCCAAAAGTTCATTAGCCCGTTCACTGCTGCCAGTAAATGGGCCCTTTGTCATCTTGCCCAACAAACAAGACTCACATGTCTCATAAGATTCAAAATCAAATGAGTCTAAGAATCCATCTTTATGAAGCTTAGAAATGCGTTTCTCATTTATATGGCCCAAATGACAATGCCAAAGAAAAGTTTGGTTTGTATCATTTGATTTAAACCTTTTAGCATTAATGTTATAGACTGGATGATCAAGATCTAACAAATAAAGACCATTTATTAATTGTGCACTGCCATAAAACATCTCATTCAAATAAATGGAACAACACTTGTTCCTTATTGAAAACGAAAAACCTATTTTGTCTAAACATGAAACTGAAATAATATTCCTACGAATAGCAGGTACACAATAAACATCATCTAGTTCTAAAACTAATCCACTAGGTAAGGTTAAACTACAAGTTCCAACAGCAATGGCGGCAACTCTTGCTCCATTTCCAACTCGCAGTTCGACTTCACCTTTGGCTAATCTTCTACTCCTTTTTAGATCCTGCACATTAGCAAAAATGTGAGATCCACATCCAGTATCTAATACCCATGATGTTGAAGCAGAAAAATTAACTTCTATAACAAAAATACCTGAAGAAGAGTCTTCACTTTTCTTCATTTCAATCTCTTTAAGGTACTGTGGGAAATTCCTCTTCCAATGTCCCTTATTTTTGCAATGGAAGCACTCTCCCTCTTTAGACACCCCACCCTTAGGCTTAAGAGCCTTAGCTACATTAGCTTTGCCCTTACCCTTAGGTTTTTTGGCTTTCCCTTTGGCCTTACCTTTTCCCTTCTCATCCTGAACCAACAAGACAGTTTTTCCCTTGTTGATATCATGCTCAGTAGTTTTCAACTTCCCTAACAACTCAGTTAGAGTGTTGTCAATGTTGTTCATGTTGTAATTCATGACAAATTGACTAAAGCTCTGTGGTAAGGAATGCAGAACTAAGTCAACGGCCAACTCTTGACCTAGTGGGAAACCCATCCTCTCAATGTTCTCAATATAACCAATCATCTTGATTACATGATGACTAACTGGGCTTCCCTCTGTCATCTTACAAGTGAAAAGGGACCTTGTGACCTCAAAACGCTCATGCCTTGCTTGCCCTTGATAGAGATCCTTAAGGTGTACAATCATATCGTACGCACTCATGTTCTCATGAACCTTCTGAAGGTCAGGGGTCATAGTGACAAGCATGAGAGTTGCAACTTCTAAGGCATCATCTTGATGTCTACGGAAAGCATTCCGCTCAGCAGCCGGTGCATTAGCGGGGGGTGCTTCAGGGAGCGATTGCTCTAGCACATACAGCTTTTTCTCATTCCTAAGGACAATCCTTAGGTTTCGATACCAGTCCAGGAAATTAATTTCCGTCAGTTTGTCCTTCTCAAGGACCGATCGCAGTGATAAGTTATTTGAATTGTTTGAAGCCATGCAGATCTAACAACAAAATAAAAGCAGAATTAAATCATGTTTATTAAATATTTAATAAGGACTTTTATTAAATATTACTCCCACTATTTTCCTCAAATCAATAACCCTCAATATTGACTCGGAAAATCTCAGCGCAAGATTTTCTAGTGGGACCAAGATCCATATTTCATCTTATCATGAGTCAACTTTAGCTGATCTCCCATAATTTGATTATTTAGGTAGGGAACCCTTTCCCAATCACATCTCATGTGACTCTTGGATCAATTGGGTGAATAACATTTATTCAAAATTAACTTATTAATTTATACCCAATTCTTTTGCCTATAGATCTTCAATCCTATTGAACCATCCATTTAAGTTAGACCCAATGGTTGACATAACGAATATTACATTTATTCCTTCGCGTCTGACCAATGTAGATAAACGTACTCTACTTTAGCAGACCCACATTCAAAACGACATCAATCAAGACGAGTGTCAAGCATTGGAAGGCATATAACTTAATATTTCAGTTTGAGGAGTTTTATATTTAAGTGATCTCACCTATTTTATCTTACATTAACATACATTATAACGATAACATGCATCACATACATACTATAATTATAAACTACGTGATATGGTCATGGCCTAGAAAAACTAATTCACCCAAGCCAATGAGTGAATTAATACAAAGATCCTAAACGCATAGCTTCTTCTCCAAGAGCATTCCTTGAATGTATGCATCGGTCCTTCTTCAAGAGCCTTCATTAAATATCCTTTCTTTTTCATCTTCAAGTCTTTCGCAATTTTTAATAAAAATATTACAAATAGAAACCTCGTTCATGAGGGGATTTAGATAAGAAAAGAAATACATATTGAATATAGAGAGAGGCACGACACGCAGGTCGTATTTAAAAATAAACCAAAAGAAAATAAAACATACATTAAGCGCGAAACGATCTAAGAGGCCATGACCATTCACCATACAACAAACAACATATTAAATAAAATACATTATTATTTTATTAAAAATTATGTTTGTTACGAATTATTAAAAAAGATATATTTTATCAACTCTTGATAAAATAATGTATCAACTCTTGAAAAAAAAAATAATACGTTGATGTACTCTTGATATGTGTACATTTCTATTCGCGGCACAAGCAGCACAAATCTTATTCATGCGGCGCAAAAATCTTTTGCAGTGTATTCCTTCTCCGTGAATTCATGCGGCACACACGCTGAACACATAATTGACATGCGGCCAATTGACATGTGGTCAATTGATTCACGGCACAATCAAGTTGATCCATGCTTTTGCACGGCACATAACAATTCTTTTGATTCACGTAACAATTCTTTTGATAGCAATTGATATTCACGTAACACCAGGAATTGTTTTTTTTTTTAATTTTAATTTTTGATTAATCCCAACACATCATAATCATATTAAAACATGTTTAATCAAAAATAATCAAATCATGGTTTCGCAAGTGGCTCTGATACCACTATTAGGAAATAGGATGCGACAAACGCAACGGAAAAAAAAATAAATCCTATTTCCATCCAGGATCCATGTGAAAGCATGATTTGAGATAGAGAATTAAATTACCTTTTGCAGGGAAGATGAAACAAACGAATCTTATCACGAATGCTTCGTCAATCACGAGCACATCAATGTGTTGTGCCTCTATTGGTATCCACACGAATAAATTCTCAATTGGAGTCACGTCTCTCTTCTCAATGCTAGTAGAGAAGATAGAGTTATCACTCACTCTCTGATACGGCTAGGGTTGCCATTTTGTGTCTCACACATCTAAAAAAAACCCCTAAAGCTAATAATATTATATTTATAATATTATCAGACCAGTTAAATATTATCAGACCAACTGGTTGGGCTTTTAGAAGATAAATTCGAATTCTATCTTATATGTAGAAGATAAAATCAAATTTATATCTTATAGATAAAGATAAAATGAATCATATCTTAATCATATCAGAAAGATTTAATTTTATAAAAATACAACTATTGTATTTTTATCAAATGTGATATCTCCAATTTTATCTGCTCTTAGTGTGTGACCCTATAGGTTCCTGTAACGTTGGCAGTAATGTTAAAATCACATTTTAACTTTACAAGCAATGAGCGGTATCTAGCAACACATCATTGCTACCCAAGTGACAGGAATATCTGTGATTTGACTAAACCTTTTACTGTGACCAATGAACATGTGTAAGTTTAATCCCTTTGTTCAAATATCATAGTTACACTCATGGCATGGAACGTGTCACCCATGAATAGTGTAACCTATGGTTTCTTGATCCCTGAGTAGACGCGTCTATACAAGTCTCGTCAATATCTCATATTGACTGTCTTGAGTATGGCCATACATTTCACCGTCTCACTCAATCAAGGGGCCCAGAGATATAGTTCCTATTGATAAGAAAGGACAAATCCCATCTACGTCACTCACATCCCTCTACATGATTTGTCATATACCCGACTACAACCGTTATGATCACCTGGTTAAAGATGACGTTTGATTGCGTGAAAGCATATAATTCCTCATGTGGGAAACCGTAGAGACTTCAGGTCGAAGGACCATGTACACCATTGTCACTATGAGAATCGCTTATGACACTCACTTAATAACCCATGTAGCATTCTCATGGCGGGTCAATCCAGTACACAATTGTCCCAATGTGCACTTACGTGAAGACTTGATATCCCATATCCATGACCGGTGAGATACAGTCATCAGTCTGCCACATACTAGTCTCGATGTATTATAGTTGTCCTTATTAACTATAATACTCGACTAGGGAATCTTTAAGGATAATTATCAATCAATAAGATCTCACTATCAAGTCATGTACTTGATATTCTTATGACATTGAACTTATAATCCTAAGGACTTTATTACATCTTTTTTAATTAAACAATTAAAGCATAAATATAATAAATGAAATGCCTCATTATTATTAATAATAATAATCCATAAACATGAAATAAGTACAAGTAAAAGAGAAAATACGATTGCCACTAGGGCACTCTCCAACAGAGAGTAAGCATTGTTGATGTTTTGTATTGTATATCCATTATCCACAAATTGATAAGCATCAATACTCACACCAACACATGCATCAATGACGGGGGAACATGGATAGTGATATGCTTGAAAATGCTCACATTGACATTCTCTGTGGTGTAATGACACCCATCATGATTGACCACCACTCTATGTCACAGGATTGAATGCTTCTTCAACTTCGAAGCTCATATTAGCATGATCATATCTATGGACTTAATGAGAACAAGCAAGTTGCTGATTTTTCTCCATAGCTCAAACACTCTTGTCGCGATACCTTCTCCCGCTAGCATATTCAGCCATGGCTTTACCCACTCTAGTCACAAAATAGTTCACCAACCTTGCGCATGTATTCTTCACCAAAGCTGTTACTGGAAAATTTCGAGTACCTTTGAGGAGTTTATTCCCGTATTCCACAAGTTAGTTGTCATGTGACCATACCTTCGACCACCATCAATTTGAATGATGGGCTTGCAAAACTCAAATGCTTGAGAACATTGTTTGAATGTCCAGAAAACTCCATGAAACATGTGTAAGTCACTGCTAACCCAATTATCAATTACAACATCGTCCTTCTCGATCTTGTAGTATGAATCTGGTGCAAACAACTGCTAGTAATCCAACCACCTAGGTAACATTTTGTATGACTGTTCCCAGTCTCCAAAAAATACTTTGTTGCTTTGCTTTTTGCCATCCACGCCTTCTTGTAAGATATTTGATAACCATAAGAATTGAAGATCATTTCTTGTATGAGAGTTATAGATACATGAGGTTCCTTTGGAGACCGTACCTAAATGATGTAAAAAAATATGTATATCAATAAAAATATATAATAAGCTTAATTTAATGAATAGAATAAAATAATGAATGAAAGCCTAGCGTCGCACCTACTATACATGATGCTATATAGTTTGAATCTAACTTTGGATGGTCTTGGGATAACATTACATTCACACAAGTATGTTGTCCAACCCATTTAGCTATGCGCCACTTACTTGACTTTTTAGGTAAAATTGCTCTCATCCTCCATGGGCATCCTTCTTCGCTCTTTGGACACTTAACATAATAGCGATCTTGCTTTGATTCAACAACAAAATAACTTTGATGAATTCTCATTGAGTAATGTTTAAGCACCATTTGAATAGTCTCCTTCGAGTTGAATCGTAAACCCACATATAATTCTTGGCCGATTGCCCATGAACCAGGAACATCCAATTCTTCAAATTCAATCTTTTGATCGGGGTGATCCCAATTAATATAACTAAAAAAAAGGAGAGAAATTTTGGAATGCACATATTTATAGTATAAATTTTTTTGAAGAATTATGTTCAATAGAAATTAAAATTAATAAAAAACAATGTACTTAAAACATAAAAAATATAAATTAAAAATGTAATTACAAATTAAAAAATCAAATCTGTTTCTTGTGTAGTTAAATTGTCAACTCTTACTAATGAAACCGGAGTAACCATAACATGTGATAATAAGTTGGAGTAGAATGATCGTCATAGTCATTCCTACTTTTGACTGAACCATCATCTAAACTTTCCTCCTCAAATTCAATCGCTATCATTTCATTATGCCAATCTTCACCTTAATGACTCATAGTTAATTAATATATGTGAAAAATATTTTAGAATGATAATAGAAATCTATATGTGTGAAACAAAATCTAAGAAATAAGAAAGATGTGGAATGATGGATTGTTGGTGTGAGAGAAATGAAGCGAAATATGTGATATTTATAGGAAAATAGATATGTGATATTTATAGGAAGATAGAGTAATAGCGTGTTTGGTTTCTTTTTATAAAATCAATTCTCACCCCAAAATCACGGTGGAGTAGAAGCAACTGTTATTACCGTTGGTATTTCAGAATTGATTATGGGCTAACTCACTGTAGAACCAAACATGCACTATGGGGGGCTGGGTGGGTAGGTGGGATTTTTAAACATTTGTTGGTCTGGGGGATAGCGTGACACTTGTCACGTTATGGGGTGGATGGAGCTACCTGCTATAGCGCCACTAGTGGGGCCACTTTCTTTAGCGCCACCAGCTTACAGCTGCAACGTGACGTTATTAACTGTCTCCCTGCCATTGTATTTATTTATTTTAAATTAAAAAGGTAGTGGTCAAAGAGTTGCAGTCCCAGCCAATGGGAGCAGTGGCATCACCGACACCAGCGGCACCGACAAAAACATGTAAAAAAAATTATTTTTTTCCTCTCCCCTCCACGTTGGCAAAAACGACCCCCAATACAGCAATAGTTTTGAAACCCTCCAAATTGGTAAATAGTTTTTAAATTAGTCCTAATTAGGTAAAATTGCCTAAAAATTTTTCCAAAGTTGGACCTATTGTTTCCTGTGAGGGGATCAGGGGTGTTCAAATCCAAACCGATCCAATGGATAACCGAAAACCGATTCAAAAAATCGAAATAAAAAAATACCGATTAAAAATGGATTTATTTGGATGAGGAAAAGTGAAAACTGATCTGATCAGATTATATTTCGGTTTTACTTTTCAAAACTGGATTGAACCGAATCGAACCGATATTTTATTACTAACTTGAAAATTTGCAAGGATCTTAGGTAAAAACTTTACATACCATGCATCTTCTTGCTTAAAAACATGTATGCATATACAAACAAAATAATTTAACAAATCCTACATATCATCTATTTTTGTTGTAAGGAGAATGAAGTAGATAACATTAGATTATCATTAAACATTTCTACCAAATTTACTAAAAAAAACTTCATATTATTGTACTTAGCACGTGAAGTTGTGAACCGAATCGAATCAAACTTAAACCGAATATAATTTTTGGATCGGATCGAATTTCTTAATCTAAATTAATCGAACCGAACCAAATATAATTTTTATCTTTCGATCAGATGACTTTTTTCCTAAAAACCAAACCGAACCGATCCATGCACATAAAACACCCGCGTTTAGTTCCGTTTAGCGTCGTGAAACTGTTCCTTGTCGTGGACCAAACCAACCACCGTTTCTCGTCATCCATTCCTGTCGGCCACGGGAACTAAATTTTGTATCGAATACGACCAACGAAGCAAAGCAGAGGGAAAAAGAAAAAAACCCGTTTTCATTGATTTCGATTTGCAAAGCTAGTCCCCAATCGCTTAAACAATGACAGAGGATAGCAGCGTTAGGGTTTCTCCCTCCGACGAATCCTCCGTCGCTAATAACGACGCATCACAAACGAGGCAGAGGTAAGCTTACTCATTCCACAATCCATGTATATCATGTGATGTGTGTGACTATTCCATCATTTAGTTACCTTTTCGTGTGGAATTGGAAATTGACGTTTTAGGGTTTACATTGACAAGTACTCCCTCCGTCTCTAAATATAAGCACTTGGACTAACCTTTCACGGGATTAAAGAAGTTAGTTAATATTGTTAGTGATATTGGAATTGATAATTATCATCAAGACTCTAAAAAGTGTTGAGTAAATAGGGGTGTTTGTGAAAAAGAAGCAATTAATAACATTGGAAATTTGAATAGGGGCTTGTATAAAAAACCAAGACCAAAACACTAACTAGTGCTTATATTCAGAGACAGAGGGAGTAATTGGAAATGCTAAAAACAATTTTACACCATCTTTTGTGTTGTGTTGTGTCTTTATTACTGTATTGTTATTATTTCAGAAAGAAGAGAAGGTGGGACCAACCGGCGGAGTCGTTGGTACCAGTTGGGTTGGCAGTCCCTGGTGTACTTCCTTTTGGCAACTCTGCTCCCCTTGGCGGGATTGCGTTTCCGGGTGTGACTCCGATTTCTGGTGCTCTTTTGACGAATTCATCGGCAGCAGCTTCTCTTCAGCAACACACTGCTGCGGCCGCTGCTACGGTCCAAAAATTAAATCCAGTGAGATATGTAAACCTTACAATGTTTATATGATGTTTGCAGACACCCCTTTTTGTATGATGTGGGAATGATATAATTATGCAGAAACATGAATCTTTCTTTTTAACATAGCCAAAATGAACTTTCCACAGTTATACAACTATGCGTAAGTCCAAGTAAGGTGCTGATAGAGATTGCAGAAATTAGTCTAGCAAGTGGTATAAGCAAAGCTTACTGTTTTAGTTATCTCTGTTAGCTATAGAGAGAGGACAAAAAACAAAGCAATAGAGAAGTATCCAGAATGTGATTTTTTCGGAGGAGTTTGAGATGCCCATTGCCGCGAATTTATATAAACATAATCTAAAATGAAGATCTAATTCAAAGATGCAAGTATGTGAGCTGAATTACTGAAATGATTAAAATGTAAAGAAGAGCCTGCCTGAACAAGTTAGTTTATTGTGGCTTTTGTCCAAATTGTGTCCATCTCCTGTCTCGTTGTAAAAACCTGAGATTTTACATAAGCTGAGTAATCTTAAAAGTCCCAAATTTATCAAATGTATTGGACAATACAGATCAAAGTATCTCTGTTTCGATACTAATGTGACAATGTTTTTCTCTTTCAAGCACCAAAAATGTAGCATGACATAAATATAAGTGCAAAACTTATTTCTCAGAGACGACCTCCACAGTTTTTAGATTCACATTATGCACTATTGGGTTTCTTAACCTCACTTATATAGTGTTGTGTAATGTCTTGTAGTGCTGTACATAATATTTTCACCGTACCTTGTGCACCCTTGTCTATGCATTTGTCCTGTGGAGCTTGCTGTGCTTGACCAGGACTGCATGTCAATCTTATGGTCAGATACCCTACCCACTCTTTTTGGTCAGATACCAAATTATCATGAGCTAAAGGTCTTTGGCTGTTGCTGCTATCCCTATCTTAGGCCCCACAATCAACATAAGCTTCAATACAGGTCCACTACTTGTGTCTTTCTTGGGTGTTCTTCTACACACGAAGGCTATAAATGCCTTTCAGTAGATGGGAAGATCTACATATCCAAAGATGTTATATTTGATGAGTATAGTTTTCCCTTTGCTAATGACAGAAATTTTTCTGATCACCGTCTTTCCTTTCCTCATTTTCTTGATCCCAAGTTTGACTATGATCCTCTTCATTTTAGGATTATTTCTTCATCATCAACACCTCCATCTCCTCCATCTTCTCCACCTTCTTTATTTCATCCCTTTGACTTCTTTGTTCCTAATTCTCAGTCTCCATCTTCATCATCAACTGGAGACTCTTCACAGGAGCCTCATGTTTCCTCTTCTCAGAACCCTCACTCTTCCTCACCAGCCTCATCTTCCTCCTCTTTACCTTCTCCACCTATTAACTCTCTCCCTATGCAAACCAAAGCCAAGTCTGGTACCTCTAAAACCATTTTTCCATCTGTGCACTTGGCTCATCATGAGCCAACTTCAGTCAAAGAGGCTCTTAGCAGCAGTGACTGGCTTCTGGCAATGAATGCTGAATATTCAGCATTAGTTACTAATAATACTTGGTCTCTTGTTCCCTTACCTGCTTACAGAACTGCTATAGGGTGCAAGTGGGTTTTTAGAGTCAAAGAAAACCCTGATGGTAGTATTTTGAAGTATGAAGCAGGGCTAGTGCCTAAAGGGTTTAATAAGAAACCTGGGTTTCGCTACTTAGAGACTTTATCCCCTGTTGTCAAGCCTATTATAGTTAGGATAGTTCTTACTCTTGCTATCACTAATTAGTGGCCATTGAGACAACTTGATGTCAACAATGCCTTCCTGATAGAACTTCAAATATTAGATTGCTAATATTAAGTTTACAACAGAAATTACACACAATACAGCAAGATATTTGCTGTCCCAGAGACACAAGTCTCCTACAGAGAGTTCTCTCTGTCCCCAAACTTACAAATAACAACACACATAACCCCTTTACACACTAGCAGCCTATATTTATAATAAAACTAATACATAACTTCCCTAAACTGCCACATGGTATTTATTAAGACATAAACAAATACATTTCAGACCTCACTACAATATATTTTGCTAATATACCCCTAATACATAACTTTCTCCTAAAATACATAACTACTCGTAACTCATTATAATAATTATGATCATTCACTGGTCTAAGTTCCTATCATTTCCAGCCGCTAGAAGATCAGCCTTGTCCTCGAGGCTGAATGGTAATTGGTTCTTCATCAACCTCTATAGCTATCACTTCCCCATCTTCATTTAAGGCTTCATTGTCCCCTAAAATCATCACCCTTAACTGCTTTTGTGCACATTGATGCAGTGGGTAAAATTTCTCTCCACATCTGAAGCAAAGACCTTTGCTTTTTCGTTCCATCACCTCTTGATACGTTAGGTGACGCAAACCCTTACTTCTTTGACCAGAGTTGTGACGATCTGCTTCTATTTTGTGCCCAGAAGAAACTGTGCTTGAGGAGAAATTAAGGTTCTGTGAATATCCATATGGAACCGCTCCAAAATTTTGGTTCTTTCCAACACCCCCATTGTTGTGCCCTCTAGACGAAGCAGTTACAGAATTTGCAACATTTATTGACTCCCATTCTCGCCCTCCTGCGCTATCCTTAGTTGATCTTGTTGCAGCATTGGAACTTGCACCATCTTTCCGCAGCCTATAACTACCAATAGAAACAGGCAGATCAGTAATTTCTGCCTCTATATCCTTGGCTAATTGCATGGCCTGAAGTCGGGAATGAGGCTTGAACGTATGAATTCTCCGTTTGATGCTTTGTTGTAAGCCTCCTATAAAATAACCCAAATACTGTTCTTCGGGCAGTTTCCTTACTTGTGAGGACAAAAATTCAAAGTCTTCTATATAATCATCCACTGTCCCTGTCTGCTTCAATTCTTTCAACTCTTCATAAGGGTTTTGAACATTTCTTCCTCCAAACCTTGCAACCAGGGCTGTCTTAAATATTTCCCAAGATAAAGGTGCTTCAGTTTCTCTTAATAAATTGAACCAATGGATGGTTGATCCTTCCATACTTAATTTTGCCAACTTTATCTTTATCTCTTCACTTGTATTCTGCACTTCGAAGTAAGTTTCCGCCCTTGTGATCCATCCCACAGGATCCTCTCCTTTAAAGGATGGTAGTTCCACTTTCTTAACTGACATACGATATTCATCTAATCCAGTATCGTCAGAATTTCTTTCATTCTCATTGATGTCTTTCTCTCTTTTGTTGGAACTCTCTTCTTCGCCGCTCTTGCCCATAATCTTCTTGATTTCGGACAAAATGCCCTCCTTCAAGTTAATCTCCAAGCGGACCATCTTCTCTTCCATGTTTGTCCATCTCTCTTCCATGGTAGTACTCATTACTTCTATTTTTTCCTCCAACAAATCCACTCTTTCTGACACTCTTGCCATGATTATTAACACTCAATCTCGCTGGTCTCGCAGATCTTCTCTTTTCGATCCGGCAGGTCGGACCAAATTGATAGAACTTCAAATATTAGATTGCTAATATTAAGTTTACAACAGAAATTACACACAATACAGCAAGATATTTGCTGTCCCAGAGACACAAGTCTCCTACAGAGAGTTCTCTCTGTCCCCAAACTTACAAATAACAACACACATAACCCCTTTACACACTAGCAGCCTATATTTATAATAAAACTAATACATAACTTCCCTAAACTGCCACATGGTAGTTATTAAGACATAAACAAATACATTTCAGACCTCACTACAATATATTTTGCTAATATACCCCTAATACATAACTTTCTCCTAAAATACATAACTACTCGTAACTCATTATAATAATTATGATCATTCACTGGTCTAAGTTCCTATCACTTCCTTAATGGCTAATTAGATGAGGAAGTTTATATGCAACAACCTCTGGGGTTTAAACATGAAGTCAAAACTCTTGTTTGCAAGCTTCACAAGTCTCTCTATGCTCTCAAGCAAGCATCAAGGCAATGGTTTGAAAAATTAAAAGGGACTCATTTCATTAGGCTTCAGAACAAGCAGGTGTTATAATTCCCTGTTTACCCACATCACTCCTACGGTCATGTCTTATATTCTTGTCTAGGTGGATGTTATAATACTGACTGGCTCAAATCCTGACTTCATTCAGTCTCTAGTCACTAAGCTACATAACTCCTTTGCTCTTAAAGACCTTGGGGATTGGATTATTTTTTAGGAATCCTAGTAGTCAAGCTCCAGAGTGGCAGTTTACTACTATCCTAGTCCAAATATATCATGGATCTTCTAGACCAAGCAAATATGGGTAGTGCCGATAGTATTGCTTCTCCCATGGCAGAAAGTTGCAGACACACTAAAGCTGGTGGTAGTCCTGTTCCTGACCCTACCCTGTAAAGGTCCATTGTTGGCGCTTTACAATATGCCACTATATCTAGACCTGAAATCAGCTTCAGTGGCAACAAGGTCTGTCAGTCCCTTTCTCAACCTCTAGATGTTCACTGGGAAGCAGTGAAGAGGATACTCAGGTATCGAAAAGGCATTCTTCATTATGGCCTTCTTCTCAAACCTGCTGTGCCTCATACTCCTCTCACAGTCTCACTCTGACTGGTTATTATGATGCTGATTGGGCCACAGTCCACAGATGTTGATGATAGGTCAGTGTCAGGTACTGCTCTGCTTGTTGGACCTAATTTGGTCACTTGGTGGTCTAAAAAGCAAAATTCTGTCAGTGGATCTAGTACTGAGGCAGAATACAGGTCCCTAGCAATTAGCATTAGCTGCGATTGAGCTCATGTGGGTTAAATCCTTACTCTCTACACTACAGGTTGCCTACAAGCCTCCAGTAATATTCTGTGATAATCTTAGCACTGTGGCTTTGGCTCAATCCTGTTCTCCACTCTCAGACTAAGCACATTGCCCTGGATTTTTTCTTTCTCAGAGAACAAGTTCAGTCAAAAAGCTTGTATGTCCAACATCTCTTAACAGAACACCAATTTTCAGATGCCTTAACCAAACCTCTAACTACAACAAGATTCCAAGCTCTCAGACAAAAGCTCAGAGTAGTTGACAGATCAGATCTTCAACCTTCCCTCAGTTTGAGAGGGGTGTAATAAAGTATACGGTTAGGTTCACAGTTAACTTCGGTTAACTGTTAGTAACTTAGTTAGAAAGGTTAGAAGGTGGTTAGGCTTGTCTATTGTCTAACTATACCTAGCTGTGACAGTCAGCTCATCACTGTCTGAAGGCTGTAAATAGAAGCCTCTAGTAATGTAAAGAATTCAGGAAAGAGAATATATCAATTCTGTTATTTTCAGTTAGAGTTCTCTCTCTCTCTCTCTCTTCTCTCTCTGTTTTCCAATTCTTATAGAACTTAAGGTTGTCATCACTAGCCTGTCTAAATGGTTTTGTTAATTTTTATTACATGTTCTATGATGGTGAGTATTTTGACAAATAAGTGTTCTATGTCCTTCCATATTTTCTCTTCATTCGAATCTCCATTGAATAATCTTAAGTTTACATTGATTCTATGCAGCATATATAATTGGTAATTATTTGCATGAATAAATATTTTACAGTATGATGCTGAAGCCTTTTTTTACCTCTGATTTTTTCTGTTATGCTTCGTATGTTGTTTTCGATATATTTCAAGTTCCTTATCTCGATTGTGTGATGAATTTTCATATAGCAAAAGATCCAAGAGGAGTTAATAATTGCACGTGAAATTATCATAAATGATGCCGAGTCTTCTGTTCGCTACAAGTTGACAAAGCGCCAGACACAAGAGGAGGTGACTTGTGTGCAATCAATTTTGCATTCTTTTAACTGCAATGTTCTCCTAATTTTTTGTCTTTAATGATCAATTTTGTTCTTCATGCAGATCCAGAGGTGCACTGGTGCTATTGTTATAACTAGGTCTGTAGATCATTTAAGGCTATTTGAAGTCCTTTTAGTGTTTTCTATATCCCAGCTGCTGCATGTAATGTGTATGCTTAATTTTCTTTCAGGGGGAAGTATCGCCCACCTAATGCACCGAATGATGGAGAGAAGCCATTGTATCTTCACATCTCTGCAGGAGCTCATGTAACAACTGCTACTTGTTTTTAATATAGCATGATGATCAAGTTAAAATAATAAGACTTGAATAGATATTTTTGTGTGATTCTTTATATTGATATGAAGGTAAACATTCATTACTTTATAAGGTAGTGGAGTCAGGTGTATAGACTGGAAAAATGAGTAGTTTTGAGTAGCCAGAAGAATAAAGTGTAATTGAAGCTATAGATGAAATGTCATGTGAAATAGATAAATGAATTTGTTTGAAGCCGTAAATGTTTCTTATTATTTATTTTAGAGTGAAGGGACACTTTAGTCCCTCAAGTTTTTCGATAAGGACACTTTAGTCCCTCAAGAAATTTAATTCATTTTTAGTCCCTCATGTTTTGCAAAAGTACCAATTTAGTCCCTCATGTTTTCCAAAAGTACCAATTTAGTCCCTCAACGAAGTGGCTAACGGAAATAAAACAGGGACTAAATTGGTACTTTTGAAAAACTTTGGGGACTAAAAATGAATTAAATTTCTTGAGGGACTAAAGTGTCTCTGTCGAAAAACTTGAGGGACCAAAGTGTCCTTTCACTCTTTATTTTAAAACTTTATGGCATCATTGTATCATCACCATGAGTAATGGTATTGGTAAACATTGTTTGCTTGTGGTGACATCAAGTTTCTTTGCAGATAAAAGAGACGGCAGAACGGATTTTAGTTGTTGATCGGGCTGCTGCGATGGTTGAAGAAATGCTGCGACAAGGGCAAAATTCACAGTCAATTTCTTCTGCCTCACCTTCAGCTTTGGCTAATGGACTGAAGGTATTTACTCATCCATTTTTAGCTTATGTTATTGTTGCAATATGCGGTATTGAGGAATGAGATTTTGGATCGAAGCAGGTGCTGAGCACATGTGTGTTTTTGGGTTTTGATGCTGACCCATCATTGAACATTGTTGCTCGTATACATGGACCAAATGTGAGTCCTTCCCTACTTAATTTATTTGTCTATTCACTCTTGGAGGTGGGGTTTCGTGTATGACCATATGTGAACTTATTATCTGCCACAGTTTTCTGAGAGAAGTGGTAGTAGAAATTTCTCTTCTTAATCTGTTACCATCTTGAGTGTCATGTGATGGTTTGAGATCTGACCAAACTGTCATCTGCATATTTGTTTTTGTGCTTTTTCTATTTTAGCAGTTCACTAGGAGTTTTTGCTTTGTTGTGGAAATATTTAGGTATGACTAGTTCTTGCGTTGTTGTGGAAATATTTAGGTATGACTAGGACTTCTGATTTTCCAAGAGTTGATTGGGCGAGAGTTTACAGGGGAATAGAAGAAAATTATGTTAGTTTATGGTTAAATATTAGAAATAAGTTTTCTTCAGGTAGATGGCAAACAGTTCTTCTGCTGACTTTAGATGGATCTTTGCTGTATGGAACTAAAGTTTAACAGAGCGGGGCATAAGTTTGTCTATATATGTAGAGTCACATACTCACAGACTCATAGGAAGAAACATGCTTCCAAATGACAAAAAAATTGAGATTATTGATTAATCGAGGAAAAGATAGATGTAAAACATTCAACAGTTTGTGCATCAATAAAACTAATGCTAATCAATTGTCCTATCTAACCAAATTAGTAAGCCTTCCTAGGCTTTTATGACTGCATGGATGCCCTTGAAAGAATTCTTTATTTTAATACTTTCTGTAGCTTACATTTTGTATGATGAAGTTCGGATGATCTAATGTTTCAAGCTTTCTCTGACATCTCCATACAAATTGGGAGAAATTGTTTTGGTGTTGGTGGTGGTTTGGATTTGAACGTGCAGGACCAGTATATAAATCACATTATGAATGAAACAGGAGCAACGGTTATACTGAGAGGATGTGGTTCAGGAAGCAATGAATTTTCAAATGGTGAAGGTACTTCCTTCATTTCTGTGATCTGAACTTTGTTAGGGCATGTTATTTCAGCATGGCATATGTGCATGGTTTTCAATTTGGTCCTTGTCTGGTTGCAGATGGACAACAGCCCCTGCATCTATTTTTGTCTAGCAATAATGCGAAAAGTCTTGAAGATGCTAAGTGTTTGGCTGAAAATCTCTTGGATACAATCAGTGCAGAGTGTGGTGCTTCCAGGTATTTAATTTTATACTGTGATTGGGTGGAGGATTTGTGGGCCATTTTTGGGCTCTCACTTGTAGTGCAATAGCAATAGAATTTTGGCTTTCTTTTTAGTCTTACATTGTAGAAACAAATCTTTTTTTTTGAAAGTCTAAGGGCCTGTTTACTTTGTACACCTTCTATTTTCATTTTCAGTAAAAACAGAAAATATCATTAAAAATGAGTTTGGTTAGAATTTTTTGGAAACATTTTCTGAAACGCGTGAAAATTTGAATATGCGGAATCCCCTGTTTTCTATGTTTCCTATGAAAATTTTTGGAAGCCGTCTTTTCATTAACGCTGTGGCCCAACTTGTAATTATACTGAAATGAGTTCTTAACCTATATCTATTCACATTTACCTCTACGGCTCTACCTATTTGTCACTACCTATTTGTCACACCCTGCTCTGGTTGGCTGCCTTTTCCCACTGCATCCGATATCGAGGTTTTACTCTTCCCCAGGGATTTCTTGCCATAACCTGTCTGCACTGCTTTATCTGCTACTTAATTCTGATTCAGGCATTTTGCTAAAATTGGTATGATTAATTCTAGAGTATCATCTGCAGTTGGGTTGATTTGTTTACGTCAAGGAGGATCATATGCCTTACACGCCTTTTGACTAAGGCTTCCCAATCTAAATTTAGACTATGAAGCACTATTACTTCAATTTGCCTCCCGTATTTGTATTCGATACCGATACTCTCCGAAACTTCACCGATACTCCTAAAATATCTTTCAATACCTTTGTAGAAACTTGTGTATTGCATATAGAAGAGAGAATAAGTAATGCATAAGAGATATGCTATTCCTTTTTTTCCATTGATCAAAAATGTTAATTTGATTGATAAAAGCAATTCTAATAATGGTAAATGAGAGAACGAGATTGATACTATTCCTTTTTGCATGCAATAAGCTACGATTTCTAATGACAATGTAATTTTCGTTTTGTACTTGGTAATTTCTAAGAAGTATGTTCTTAACTTGGAACTTTAGAAGAACAATTATATGTTTAGTATGTTTTATAAACTTTTTTGTACATAATTTAAATGCATGTCAAAAACGTTTTGTATCCTATATTTTTGGGAATTCACACATCGACGTATCGGATATGTATCGTGCCGGTGCTTCATAGTATAGAAGTGATGCAGAAGATATGGAAGATAAGTGGAGAAGGAAAATGCTAACAGATTCCCTAGCGCTAGTTAAGAACTAAGATAGTAGAAAATGTAGTTTTATTTTGGAAAATTATAAATTCATAATATCAATGATTAATGGAGTTAGATTTTCAACTCAACTTTTCCATTATTGTATTCCTTAAATAAATAATGCACTTAGAGCATTGATCAGGAAGACTATATATATATATATATATATATATATATATATATATATATATATACATACATATATCCTTAGCTATGAGAAATTCCCGGCCCGCCTCATTTTCCTTTTGTGTAGTCGTGTCTCACCTTGACTAGTTTAATTTCCCCTCTGTTGGAGCATGTCTGTTCTGTTTTTAACCTGTACCATAGTCCGCTGACCCTTTCAACATGACATCGGTTCGAGCCAGACCGCATAGAGTGCTAAGACTCCCCTTCTATATCTTACATCTATAGTCTTTTTGCCCTGGTGCATCTCTCTGACATTTAAGAAAGGTCTAGAATCTTGGATTACTAATTGGTGGAATACTGGGCACTCCGAAAATTTCTTAAATATCATTCCAGATCATAATTGTTCCAGTGAATAACTGTTAGATACTGTATAGTTTATGTACTTTCATATTGTATAGTTTAGTAGTTTAGAATTCACAGCTGTATCACTATGTGTTGACAGCTGTACATTGTAACTTAAGTTAGTTGAGACTCCTACTATAAATAGATAGGAGTACTCATTTTCTAACTAACAATAACAGAATACATTTTCAGATTCTCTCTCTTCTCTCTCTTTCTCTCTCTCTCTCTCTCACTTTCTAACATGGTATCTAGAGCTTCTACGCGCCAACCTCTCTCTCTTCAGTGCGATTCTGAGTTTTCTCTTCTCACTGGCGATGGTGACTCTCCATTGAAGACCTGTGCTCGCGATTTGGTTCTGATTCTTCTCTTCTCCATTGCGATCTGATTCTGCTTCTTCACTTCTCATTCGCGATTCAGAATTTTCCTCTTCTCACTTGCGATGGTGACTCTCCTTTGAAGATCAGAGCTCGCGATTTGTTTCTTCCTCTTCTCTTCTCAATTGCGATTCTGTAGCTTCCTCTCAAGTGCGATTTGAGCTATGCTCTTCTCCGGATTCAGCGATTCTGTTGTGCGAGTCTGGATCTTCATCTTCTTCCATTGGCGATTCTGAAAATTCATCTTCTCACTTGCGAGTGCATTTCTTCTGATTCTTCACAAGCAGATTTTGATTCTTCAATATTTTTTGGTTTGCGCGTGTTCTCTATCTTCGATCCTTCAATTTTCTTCAATGGCTTCCGCTCCACCACCTTTAACTACGGTATTCACTCCTGTTACTTTCTCACACTCTATTTCTGCAAAACTCACAGATAAGAATTATCTTGTGTGGAAGCAGCAAGTTGAAGCTGTGATTGCTTCTCACAGACTTCAACGTTTTGTTGTGAGTCCTCACATTCCAGCAAAATATCTTACTGATGATGATATTGAGTTTGATAGAGTTAACCCTAACTACTTGAATTGGGAAGAACAAGATCAACATATTGTATCTTGGTTGTTACAATCTCTATCTGAACCTGTTCAAGCTAGAGTACTTGGCTGTGTTCATGCTTATCAAGTGTGGGATGAACTTCACAACTACTTCAGTTCTCTCACAAAAGCACGCAGTCAGATGCTTGAGTCTGATTTGCGTTCCTCTAAGAAGGGATCTCAGACTATCTCTGAATTCGTAGCTAGGATAAAGGCATTGGCATTCTCCTTGGCTGCTGTTGGAGAACCAATCTCTCAAAAGGAACAAGTTAGAATTGTTCTGAATGGTCTACCTTCAGAATATGAAGCCTTTGTCACTTCTCTGTTGATTAGGGACACTCCAGTAACAATTGGTGCATTGGAGGCCCTATTGGTGGCACAAGAAGCTTACTTAGAAAAGTTACATCCGGTTGTCAATGATGCTTTTTCAGTGCATCTTGCTCAGGGTCAAACTCAGCCCTCTGCTCAACCTACTCAGGCTGCACCTACACAATTTCAGCAAGCCTCTCAAGGTGTGATGTATTATCAACCTTCTCCTCAAGTTCCTCTACAATCCTTTCCTTCTCAATATCCTCCACAGCAGTATGTGGCACCTACACAGTCAGCAACAAGTGTAGGCTTTGTTCCTAATGCTACTAATCAGCCTCAACCTACTGCTACAAAACCACAAAAGTCAACCAATCCTTTTGCTTCTGATTCAGATAGCTCTGATTCAGCTGATCTTTCTGCTGCACCAAAGCATAATTCCAAGACTTCCTACAAAGGAAAATCTGGGAAAAACAGAGTGAGATGTCAACTCTGTGATAAACCAGGCCATGAGGCTTTGAAATGTTGGAATCGTGTTGATATTGTCATGAGTTCCAACAATGATAATCAGTCTTCAAACAAGTCTGCATCCAGATTTCAGAAATCCAACAAGGGACAATCAACAACTGCTCCTATGATTCCTTTTCCTCAGTTCTCTCAGTATCCAGCTACTTACTTTCCATATCAGCAACCCATGCACTTTCAGCAAATGGTTGCTCCACCATTCATTGCACCTAGACCTTCTATCCTAGGGCCTGGTCCCTCCTCTTGGGCCCCTCAACCCTCATTTCCAGCCATTAGAGCTCCTCAAGCTCTACTCATGGAACCACAGTCCTACAACTCTCAAGTTTGGTATCCAGACTCTGGTGCTACCCATCATCTGACTGCTGATCCAGCAAATTTCACTCACTTGAGACCTCCTCTTTCAGGTCAAGACCAGATTTTCATGGGTAATGGTTCTGGAATTCCAATAACAGGAGTTGGTACCAGTATTTTTCCTTCTCCTATTTGTCCTAAAACTAATCTGTCTTTTAATAATCTACTGTTGGTTCCTTCAATTACTAAGAATTTAGTAAGTGTCAGTAGGTTTGCCAGAGACAATTCAGTTTATTTTGAATTTCATCCTGATTCTTGTTGTGTGAAATCACAGGACAACAATTCTATTCTTCTTGAAGGATATGTTGGAGCTGATGGTCTCTATAGGTTTCATGATGCCATTCAGCCTCAGCCTATTTTGTCTTCTACAGCCACTGTGTCTTCTACAGCTCAGCAGCTTTCTGATTCTAGTGTTTCTAAGTCTCAGTTGCTAAATAATGGTGTAACTAGTGGTTCCTGTACTAGTACACCTAGTAGTAGTGTTTCTGATTCTTGTAGTGTAAACACTGTTCATGCCTCATCTAATACTTACTCTTTGTGGCATAATAGACTTGGCCATCCTAGTGAAAGTACTGTAAATTCTGTTTTGAAGCATTGTAAATTCTCATCTACTATCAATAAAAGTTCTGATTTCTGTAATGCATGTGCTTTAGCAAAATCTCATAGACTACCTTCAACCCCTTCCCCTACTGTGTATAAGTCTGCCTTTGATTTAGTTTACATTGATTTGTGGGGTCCTGCTCCTATTCTTTCTTCTACAGGATTTAAATACTATATGTCGATTGTTGACTCTTGTACTAGATTTACATGGCTATTTTTATTAAAACAAAAATCTGAAGCCATTCAGACCTTCAACCATTTTCTACAGTATGTGAAAACTCAGTTTTCACTTACTATTAAGTCTGTTCAAACAGATTGGGGGGGTGAATTTCGACCTTTTACAAAATTTCTTGAGTCCCAAGGTATTGTACACAGGGTTATATGTCCACATACACATCATCAAAATGGTGTCATTGAGAGAAAACATAGACATATAGTAGAAATGGGTCTTACAATGCTTGCTCATGCTTCCTTACCCACATCCTATTGGGATCATGCATTCATAAGTGCTGTCTATCTTATAAATAGGTTGCCTAGTTCATCTATTGAAGGAAATGTACCATACACTGTTCTTTTTAATTCTGAACCTGATTATGGTTTTCTTAGAGTGTTTGGCTGCACTTGTTTTCCTTGTCTTCGACCTTATACTCATAACAAACTACAACCTAGATCTACCAAGTGTATTTTCTTAGGCTACTCACCTAGTCATAGAGGATATAAGTGTCTTGCTTCTAATGGTAGAATGTATATTTCAAAGGATGTTGTGTTTGATGAAAACTCCTTTCCTTCTGCTACTTCAGCTGATAATTCTTCTACTTTTTCATCTCCCATTCCTACTCAACTTACTGTTCTGAGTCAATCTGTGTCAGATACTGCTGCTGCTACACCTAGACCTACACCTTCCTCTTCTGATTTACAGGATAATTCTTCTTCTCTACAAAATAATCACATATCTCCCATTCCTACTCCTTCTTCCTCTTTACCATCTACAGCATCTCCTACTATTTCTCTTAATTCTAATAATACTTCTTCCACTAGTTCTATATCTGTTCCTATTAATTCTCATCCTATGATCACAAGATCAAAAGCTGGTACTAATTCTGGGATTCCAAGAGTCTATACTGCTCACTCTAAATCTGCAGCACCAAAGGATATATATGCTGAACCTGTTTCAGCAAAGGTAGCACTCACTATTCCTCACTGGAAACGTGCTATGGAGGAGGAATATCAGGCCTTAATTAAAAATAATACCTGGACTTTGGTTCCTCTGCCCAAGGGAAAGAAGGCTATAGGATACAAGTGGATTTATAAGGTGAAGCAAAATCCTGATGGCACACTCAACAAATTCAAGGCTCGTGTGGTAGCAAAGGGGTTTCATCAGAAATATGGTCGTGATTATAGTGAGACATTTTCACCAGTGGTGAAACCAGTCACAGTCAGAGTTGTTCTTACTCTTGCACTTACTCATGGGTGGGATATTCAGCAGATTGATGTGAATAATGCATTTCTTAATGGTGATCTTGAAGAAGAGGTGTACATGCAACAACCAGAGGGGTTTCATTCTGGAGATAATTCTCAGGTCTGCAAACTTAATAAAGCACTGTATGGTCTGAAACAAGCACCTAGGGCTTGGTTTGAGAAGCTAGCTGGCACACTCTTGTCTCTTGGGTTCCGAAAGTGTAGATGTGATCATTCTCTCTTTATTCACAACACTTCCTCTCATAGACTCTATGTTTTGTGTTATGTGGATGATATTATCATCACGGGCACTTCTCCTACCATGATTAAAGATCTGATTGGGAGGCTGAATTTGGCTTTTGCTCTTAAAGATCTTGGTGCACTTGATTATTTTCTGGGAATTGAAATAAAGAGACTTCCTACTGGTGATCTCCTACTTACTCAATCTAAGTACATCAAGGATCTTCTTGAGAAAGCACACTTCACAGATATGAAGAGTCAACCTACACCTATGGTGGGTGGACAGAAATTGACTAAACAAGGCTCTAACTACATGGCTGATCCATCTGAATACAGATCCTTGGCTGGTACACTTCAGTATGTGACTACTACTAGACCTGAAATCAGCTACAGTGTCAATAGATTGTGTCAATTTCTCTCTCAGCCCTTAGAAGAGCATTGGAAGGCTTTAAAGAGGATTCTTAGGTATCTCAGTGGTACTGTTGATCAGGGATTATTGCTGAAACCTACTTCTAGGCATGGTCCTTTGCCGTTATTTGCATACTGTGATGCAGATTGGGCATCTGACCCGGATGATAGGAAGTCTACTTCCGGCTCATGCATTTATTTGGGCTCTAACCTAGTGTCTTGGTGGTCTAAGAAGCAAGATTGGGTTGCTCGTTCTACAGCTGAAGCTGAATACAGGAGCCTTGCCAACACTGCTACTGAACTAATGTGGATTCAAAGTCTATTGAGTGAGCTCAACTTCAACACTAACACACCTGTCATATATTGTGACAATCTTAGTACAGTGATGCTTACTAAAAACCCTGTTCTTCACTCTAGAACTAAGCATATTGAGCTGGACTTGTTTTGGGTTAGAGAAAAGGTACTTAGCAAGAAGTTAATTGTTGCACATATTCCTGGAGAGCATCAGGTTGCAGACATACTTACAAAAGCCCTCTCTAGTACTAGATTCAGTCTTCTTAAGGGAAAGCTGAATGTTACAGACATGTCTCAAGCTCTTGCTAAAGCTCATCACAGCAAGTCTGTTCTTGGTTCTTTTTCTCTATTTCCACTACGTTCAGATTCAAATCAAGATGTTGCAAAGACAGATGACAAAAGCCCAGCCTATACAGATTCTCCTGGCTAAGTTTCAAGGGGGACTATTAGAGAATATCTAATAGGATAGCTTAGTTTATAAAGGGGAATGTTAGATACTGTATAGTTTATGTACTTTCATATTGTATAGTTTAGTAGTTTAGAATTCACAGCTGTATCACTATGTGTTGACAGCTGTACATTGTAACTTAAGTTAGTTGAGACTCCTACTATAAATAGATAGGAGTACTCATTTTCTAACTAACAATAACAAAATACATTTTCAGATTCTCTCTCTTTCTCTCTCTCTCTCTCACTTTCTAACAATAACTAAAGAAAATAGATTAAACAAAATATAGAATAGATTTATAGATAGAAAAGAAAGAAACTCAATATAAATATCTCTCATAAGTTCATTAATTTTATTTTTTTTATGTTGGCATGTCTCTTTGTATGTGTTGTCCGGAAAGAGGAGGACTCAATGATTATTCGTTCGCCGGAACCAGAAGTAAAAATTTTGGTAGATAGGGATCCCATAAAAACTTCTTTTGAGGAATGGGCAAAAGATGTTAATTGATCAAAGGTCCAACTGATCACCACGTCGGTATTGTAAATATGCAGTTACGAATAATCCAGCCAAAGTAATAGGAATGAGACCTAATACGATTCCATCGGCTATTGTTTCCTCAATTTCTCGTATCAGAAAATCAACTCGTATTAATCAATCGAATTTGTTGAATAAATAGTATTTATAATCAGAATTAATCAGAAAAAGTAGAGTTTAGATAGAAAGTTATAGATAGTATAAAGTATAATATTCATCAATTCAAATTAGCACGATGTATACTAGACAACTTATGATCATGTTTGCGAAATGTAAAATATCAAAGTATCTTAGCCTTCTTCTTATCAATTGATCAAGAAGTCTTGATTTTGATTATCAAGATTCTGATAAATCATTGATTCATCTGGAATCAAAATATAGGAAATGATACTCTGAATCATAGAACTATAATGAAATACATCAACCAACATTTATCAAATTTGAAAAAGAGTCAGAAGAAATGGTTCGATCCTCTTATTTTGATTTCTCGAACTGAGAGATCCATGAATCGGGATCCTAATGCATATAGATACTAATTGCTTATTATTATAAAAAGGTCTAAAATTTATTATTACTATATATTCATTATTATTATGGTTTTCATTTTAGACCTTTTTATAATAATAAGCAATTTTATAATTTCCTTATTATTGTATTTATTATTAGTGTTATTTTTTTTTTCATTTTTCTCTTTTTTTCTTAATTATTATTTATGTATAATTGTCAAAATGTGTGTTATGTGCATTTTTTGTTGCTCTGTAAGACCATAATGAAAATGCAATTTTTGTTTTTCTTCTAAACGGATACGATATTCAGATTTTTTATTGGAGCGCGGTTGGTTTCTAAGTTCGCTTCCGACTGTAGCTCTGGGCCTTTTACCAGTATATATATAATAATCCCTGAGGTCCTTTACATAAGTCCTTTTTGGGAACTTTATCTTTGTCCTATTTATAAGACTTTATCCCAATTTTCAAACACTCTTATTTACTCAACACTTTTTAGAGTATCAATATTTAGTATATGGATAATTTTGAAACAATATACCAAATGTTTTCAATTCCAATGTCACTAACAAAATTAATCATTTTCCTTGATGGAGATGAATTTTTCCAAAAGGATCTTTCATTAAGGACCGGAAGGAGTAGTTCTTTTGTTCTAAGAGAAAACTTTTTGCACAGCTTTTTGCTTTCATTTATTTTCTAGTGGAGACCTAAAAGGAAATTGTATACACATTGCTTATCCTTTTCTAAAGTTAACAAATAACTGAACTTTTCATGAATGTCCATTTTTATGCAATAGTCAATCATATTTTCGTCAGTTAAAAAGATAGAAAAGTTTAATGGAATGCTTAAACTAAACGCATTTCCATTGTTTTCGTTTTTTGAAAATAGAAAATAGTAGATTAGACCAAACATATTTCCTACATTTTCATTTCCTAAAAATGAAAATTATTTCCAAGAAATGAAAAGGGAAATTGAAAATAGAAAACGCTTCCGCAAACCGAACAGGCCCTTAATTTCTAGTGTTTGCTGATTCTCTCTTGTACTGCATGGTATGGTCAATAGGCCAACATAACTTTTTCATTCATATAATTATTTGATGCAAATTTTTTGGAATATTGCTTTGTTTACGTTAAGTAAATGGGTGCTGGCCCCCAAAACCTGCACAAGTGGTAGAGCTAAAGGACCTAAAGTGAGTGTGCCCAGGTTCAAATTGCAGCGATAGCACTTCCCCCCCTGCCCCTAAAAAAGGTATTTGCCTATAGAAAATAAGGAAATGGGGCTAAAAAGTTAACTTTTTATCCACCCCTGAAAAACATGGACCCTCTCCTTAATGAGATATTTTATCTCATTTAAAGTTAGAGCGGAATGATGTATAAAAGCTCAGTTGCATACACTCTTAGTGCCTGGTGTGTGGTCCTCACCTTTGTAAATAATTGTTTTAACGTCCTCTTTTACTGAGAAACTAAAAATTTAAAAGAAGATTAAGGGTAATATATAGAGATTAGGGTACATTATGAGTCAGAAGTTGTAAATGAATGCTTTGGATTGTTGGTACCCAGGATGAAGGCCAGCATTGTATGCCTATGTTTGGATTGGTGGAATGGGATGGAACAGAGCGTAATAGAAGGGAAGATGGGTAGTTTCCATTGTTTTGGATTGCTCCGATTGAGTGGAATGGAACATCCAAAGCCCTACTATTTTGGTCCATCATGAAATACCCAAACTTCATTCCATTCCATTCCATACAATCCCAACCCATCTAATTCCATACCTCTCTACTCATTGTTAGATTTCCAAATATAGCCCTAGAGTATTGGGTTTCTCCCTGATGCCTAACAGCTTCTGCACTCTGCTCACTTCCAGGATAAAATCTCGTGAAGGTCCACATTATTTTTAGACTTAAATATATTTCTAGACCCTGTAAACTAGGGGTCCAGGGGTCCTTTGATTATTGTCCTTGTAAAGAAAATATTTCTGTTAAACTACTTGTTAACTCATTTATTTTGGTTTTAGTCCCTGTCATTAGCGAGGTCTATCAAGTGCCGACATGATGAAGACCAAAACATTAGCACGGTGGACCAAATCTAAAACATCAACGCATTATAGGAAACAAATCCAAAACAAAAATACGTGCGAGTCATTGTGCCAACTAATGGCAGGGAATAAATCAAAATAAACAAATTTGTTGGACCTCGACCAAAATGTTATTTTATAGGGAGTAAAACCAAAAGACCCGTACAAAAAAAATATATTTAAGCCTTATTTTTGTTTATGTATGTTTTCCCTTTCTGTTTCTCTTCGTTTCTCCAATTGACACTAATAATTAATATGCTTTTACTAATCACTATTTATTATTATAGTTACGGTTTGCGTACTTCCATGTTGCTGATCCTTATTTTAGTTGACAATTTTAACTCAGGACTTTGTTGGTTGATTAGCATATTAAATTTTGAAATTGATGTGGTTTGTATCAAATTTAAATTTTCTATGGAACTGAGGTTGGGTTTGAGAGAGCGGTGTGCAGGTGGGAAAGTAGGGAAAATTTACCTTTCTTATCGCTGTTGCAATTCTTTAAACTCTCTTATTCGGTATTTTCGTAAAATATGATAAGTTGATTTGGTTTTGTACAAGTTTTTGGAAATAACTTTTGGTTTAACTGTCATAGGGTTTCATCATGTAAGGTTTATAGTGCTGTTCCACCATCACAGCAGGTATATAGTGTTGTTCCACCTTCCCAGCAGGCATACAGTGCTGTCCCACCTCCCCACCAGGTTTATAGTGCCCCTTCCTTGTCGAAGCAGATTCCTTCTGCCATTCCCCCCCCACAAGTTTATAGTGCTGTTCCACCCCCACAGCAGTTATTGGTGGACGTTCAGAGTTCTGGCATTGAGCTGGAGGCAAGTACAGGCATAACCACTAGTTCGGTGTCATCAACTGTGGTCTCTATACCAGTTCCTCCAGCTTCCTTGGTTCTAGTGCCTGGTGTCACAACTGCCCTCATCCCAGGGCAATCTGCTGGCTATTTAAGCTCTGGGCATAAAGCAAACATGATTGGTTATTCTCCCCCTTTAGTATCAAGTGGCACTAGCTATATTGGATATGGCGGAATATATCCTCAAGCTACACCTTTGCAACAAGTTGCCCTTGCCCTGAGACACACTCCTCCTGTTGCTTCAACAGTCGCTCCCACAACATCAGCATCAAATGGAGAATCCAAATCAACCACAAGCTCTGATCTTGAAAAGGAGAAACGGCCATCTCAGAAGCGGAAGTTTCAAGAATTACCAGTTGATTCGAAGGGCACTGCAAAACTCAATCAGGTCATCGCCTTACCATTGCTAGAATCTTTAAATATAGTGTTGCATATATCAAGGGAAATATCAATTAAATCCCTTTCTTTTAACCGTAGTTCTTACTTTCTACTAAAATGTTTAGTAAGCTTGCAAATGATTAAATGGGCTTGGTTTATTAGAGATCTTTCTACCTGGGGTATGGGATTCTGATAATCTATTAACGGAATTTGGTAATTTGGAAATATTTTATAAAGCATCAAAGCAAGAATGGCATTCAATTGAATCTGGCAAAGAAGTTCCCCTGAAGGCTGTAAATGAGGAGCACCATAAGGATGCAAACACAAAAATGTGCCTTTTGTCATTCTAAATGAGCAGAAAGACTTTAAAGAATCTTGAACTGGAAAATATTATTGCAAACAGGTCACATGATAGAACTCCGGAATTAGACTAATTAGTTTTATAAAAGAAAAAAGAAATTACAAAGTTTACAGCAATAAACTTGCTGCCAGAAAGACCAAAGTCTACGTCTCCTACAGCGAATGTTCTTTGTCCTCAAACTCACAAATAAAAGCATAACAACATACAACCATACATTATTTACGCACTACTTCAGTCTATTTTTGTAATAGGCTAATACGTAACTGCCATGTCTGCCCATAACTACCACATAGCAGATATGACAACACATATAACTACTTTTCAGACTACAACATATTATCCTATAAATTCCTAAAACATAAATTTCTCCTAAATACATGGCGACTCACAACTTATCACAACAATTACTTCAGTCATGTATAAATAAATTATCCATGATCCATGTTCCTATCATTTTCTGCCCCTATAGAATCAGCCCTGTCCTCCAGGCTGAATGTAGGATTTTGATTTTTTCCACCATCCCAATTGCTGATCCCTTTAGACAAGGCAGTTGCAGAATTTTACTGGCTCCCTTTCTCGTCTTCCTGCAGTAACCAAAAATGACTTTGTAGTGCTGAAACCTCCACCACCACAACCCATAACTACCCATAGAGATAGGCAGATAATGATTTCTATATCCTCGGCTAAATGCCTGGCCTGAATTCGGGACTGTGGCTTGAAAACATGCAATCTTCACTTGATGCTGTATTTTAGGCCTCCTATAAAGTAACCCGAATACTAATCTTCTGGCAAATTCCCTTACTCATGAGGACAGAAATTCAAAGTCTTATATAATCATCAATTGTCCCTGGAATCTGGATTTTGAACATTTCTTCCTCTAAACCTTGCAACCATGGCTGTCTCAAATTTTTCCGGGGACAAAGGTGCTTCAGTTTCTCTTAATAAATTGAACCAATGGATGGTAGATCCTTCCATGCTTAATTTGGCCAACTTTATCTTTACCTCCTCACATGTGTTCCACACTTCGAAGTAAGTTTCAGCCCTTGTGGTCTATCCCACAGAATCCTCTCCATCAAAGGGTGGCAGTTCCACATTTTAAACTGCCATATTGTGCTCATCCAAGCCCTGTTAATTTGAATCCATCGTTGTTGCTGCGGAATCCTTTTCTTTGCCATTAGAACTCTCTTGCTCCTCTGCAGACTTTCTTCCTAAAAGCTTTTGCATCTCCTTTAAAAGCTGCTCCTCCATTTGTGCTAACCCTGTAACTAGCCCTTCGACTTTCTCTTTAACAAGTCTACATGATCTGACAACCTTGCTGTGTTTGACATCAAGAAACTTCGCTGGCCTCTAAAATTTCCTCCCTTTGGATCCGGCAGGTCGGACTAATTGATAGAACACCGGAATTAAACTAAATAATTTTATAAACGAAGACAAAAACTAGAAACTGCACAGCAATACACTTGCTGCCCCAGAGACCAAACTCTCCTACTACACAACAATACAACAATGTCTTGCTATCCCTGATACTATGTCTCCTATAGAGAATGTTCTGTCCCCAAACTCACAAATAACTACATCCTTTACACACTACTTCGCCCTATATTTATAATAGGCTAATACATAACGGCCATGTCTGCCCATAACTACCGCATAGCAGTTATTACAACACATAAAACTACCTTTCAGACTACAACATATTTTCCTAATAAAGTCCTAATGCATAATGTTCTCCTAAATACATAACTACTCACAACTCATTATGACAATTATTTCTGTCATGTATAAATAAATTATCCATGATCCATGTTCCTATCATCACACCCCCAATAATTTGTCTTCCTTTCAGAACCCTTATGTTAGCTGAATGTTGATACTTATTCCTTGTGTTAGTTGAATGGATGACCGGAATGATTGTTGTTCTTTTGATTGATTCTATACCTACAAACAGTGCTACCAAAAACTCCGAGAAACTGTGTTTTTTTATTTTTTATGACTTAGTTAGCTTTATGATTTTTTGTTTAAAACTCCGAGACTAGACTATTCATGTTTTTTTTTTAAATGACGTAGTTAGCTTTATTGAGACTAGACTAGACCGAAATGAAAGGAAGAAAAATCATAGGACTGAAATGCAATAACTGAAACAATATTGAATTTCATATGCTTCAGAAAGGGAGGTCAATAATGTGATTAAACTTGGGGGGTAAGCTGAATCTCTCCAAATTGACTGGTTTGTTAAGAATTCAGCTTTTTCCATGATAGAAGCAATGAATTTTTTTTTTACTCTTTCCTTAATATTCCTATTTCTTTCCCCCGCTCCTCTCATCTGATCACACCGTTGGGGAGTGGTTCTTAACTTATATGTACATACTACTTGGATTTTGTATATTCACTTTCAGCTTGAATGTTTAGATGAACTTGCCTGTTAACAAAAAAAAATGAGACAATATAAGGATGTATAGCAGGAAAGTTGACCACCTTATTTTTTCTGATAAAAAAGAGCATGACCTTGTTATCTTCATGTTTTATTTTTAAAAAAATTTATAACAATCTGTGGATACCTTACCATCCTAAAGTGAAGTCTTGATTCTTTTTTGTCTCTTTGTAACCTCAGCCCTTAGGGCTGAGGATAAGAGGTTAGAAATGGTACTTACGAAACAGCGGACCTAGCTTCCCAATACGTTGTTTTTACTATTTAACTTATACTCAGCTCTGAGATTAAGCAAAACCTAATTTTATTTCTTTATCCAAGAAAACATAAGTAGGAAATATTTCTCTGCAATGTTCTTCTTTAGCTCTGTTCTGATTTATACTTATTATGCTATGCTGACTCTTAATGCTTGATATTCCAGGTATTTTTCTGACCTTCTATGAAGCTAATAGGCTGACACTGGACCTATCTGTTGGGCTATTGGTTTGTATGTTTGACAGGGTTCAATTTTGGAGGAATTAGGAGGGTGCTTGTGGCTTCATAGCTTTTGCCCTTGCTAATTCAAGATGTTATTCTGACTCTCTTCATCGGTAAAATTGCTGCAAAAGATGTTGTGGCATGCTTGTGTCCATGCCCTCCTCTAGTCCTGCAATACTGGACTGCCAATGTCCTGAAGGGATAACCTAAATGGTGCAATCTGTAAAAGCCTTGTAAGGAAAAAATAATTAGAGATATGAAAAAACAGAAGAGTAAGGAATGAGATATCATCGTAACGTGTAATAGGAAAAGAAGTAGAATTAAAAGCGCGTGAGGGAAGTCCATTAAAATGATAAAGCACTATCATTTTCCTTGTTTTCCATTGAACCCACACACTGAAACTTAGTAAACCATCGTGCTGATATTATCCCTAATTATGTGATATAAGATAACATCTAACCTAAATTTCTTGCATTTTTTCTTTAAGAAAACACATCTCAGTTTTGCAGACATTTTACACACCTCCATCTCCATTAAGTCTTGGTAGATTTAATCGCATGGCCCTGTAAGTATTCATAACAGATAGTTAGGTTTATGTTCTACCTATAAATCCATCACTCATCAATAAACTCTTATGTGTTGCCGATAAACCTGATAGCTGTTGCTCAGCGGGAAAAAAAAAATTCATGTGTGCATAGATTTATTTGTCTTTATATCTGACAAGTAACAAATCTACTTTCGGTATTGGTGCACAAACCTTTTTATGGGGAATATTTGTGCTGTAGATTCGTAGTCCCCTTGCCAATCACACTATATGTTGGAACTTCAAAGCATGGTTTTCCTCTTTCCACCATAGATTCCTGCACGCCCTTCACTTTAATTATGTGAATTATCTATTTACACAACTGACAGTACTTATCTGGACGTTATCATGTATGTGGCAGTAGATCATGTTAGAATGGTCCACTACTAACATGCCATTCCCTCTTTTATCATACCATATTGTTTTTTTCTTGTTTTCTGTTCATTATTTTTTCCTATGCAGTTCAGAGTCGTAGGTGCTGTTTGGAGTTTGTTTTTGGAGGGGAAGAACTCTCCAAAAACTAACTTGCAAACAGTCCTTATTTGACTTGTAGTTTGGTGTTTTGGCACAAAATGTAAAATATCTGATTCAGAAGTTGTGTTTGGATTTTTGTTTTCTCCTACTCTAATCAATTGCAGCGATTGGAACCTCTTTATGAACAATCTGATGATCTGGTTGTGAGGAATATATCGACTATGCCAGCTCCTAAGAAGTTGATCCGGCCATCATCTGGAATCCCACCACCTCCATCAAAAGTCATGCCTCCACCACCTCCACCACCTAAATTTACTGCTCCACCTGAAGTCAAAGTACAAGACAAGAAGATTTTACTGAGGACAAAATCTGATGCTGTTCCTGGTTAGAATTAAACCTTGCTTCTACCGTATCAGGGGTTAATTATCTTGTTTGACAAACTTCTTTGTTGCTTTGATGCATCATTCTTTGTTTTCTTTGTACTTAGTAGCACGAAGTTTATTGTCTGCTTCTATTTATGACACTGTAATTGTACTTTACATCACCTTCTTTATTTTCCTACTTTTTTCAGATACTTTGGTCAAGCTGATGGAGTATGGAGAGGATGATGATGATCTAGACGATTCTAGCGAGGAAGCACTTCCTCGCACCACCCCTGCAATTGGGATTCAAAAGCCTTTCTGGGCTTTATGAACCATAAGGCGGAGATGTTTTAAACAAGAGATGTTAATATGTAATCATTTGGATTGTGATTGAGCCATTGCTCGTAAGTGCTTGCCGATGAGGGTTACTCTTTCCCATTGGAGACATGGTGGAAGTGCTGAGCATGTTTTTTGGATCAAACATGTCGGTGGTTGATGAGTAGCATTTGAACTTGAAAGGTCGTAATTGCACATTCTCAACTCCCTTTTCAGACCAGATAGATTGTCTGTTGTAATTTTTTGTCCTAATTTGAGTTTACGTGTACGCTGGTGGTCCGTTTTTGCCATTTTGGATTAGTATAGTTGGCCACTAATATGTAACCGTGCTGTTACAAGGGATTTGACACAGGTTTTTGTTTCTTTACCCTTTTTCATAGTTGGTTAGCACTTAGCACCCTGCCCACTCACCCCAATAGATAAATGAAACACTTGTTCCCATGAACGATAGAACATGCAATTGTGAAACCTGTTATTTTGTTTTGGGTTTTCCAGTCTCCTGAGTTATATTTTTTTTTTTTTTTACCAATTAATGATGGAAAGAACAATACGATATAAATCATGGTTGTGAGAAACTCTCAAAAGTTTTTTGGCATCGATTTAGTCCCACAAATCAAGATGACATTATAAAGTGAAAATTTTTGATTTCGAAAGATTTGTGTGGGCATCAACTAAGTTCATAAAAAGACTAATGCGGTGACATTAATCTTTGAAGGATTAAATTGGTGAAAAAAGTTTAAGGACTAAATTGATGACTAATGTAACTTTTAGAATCTAAATGACTATTAAATTTATTTATTTATATTTAACGAGTATACATTTTTTTTCCTCAATTTTGCGGCTCCTAAATTTCCAGTGCTTGTGCTCCTCAGGCTTGGATGTCGGGCCGACTTTGCTGTCATGTGAATTTTTTATTTTTTTTTAAACTCTTACAAGTTCAAGTAAACTCTAATAAAAGTGACAAATTTTCAAGTCAATTCTCGAGTGTACTAGTTTACTATTACACATTAATTTGGTTGGGAAAAAAAATATTTTTGTTATCTTTTTTTTTTTTTTGCTTATAAAAAGTTTAGGTGAGTTGAACTCCATGAGCTTACCAAGGCTAGGGAAAGCCGTGTGACTCAGAGTACTTATAGAGATACTTCCCAATTACCCTAGCTTGACTCTTGCCAATGAGCCAACCGTTGACAAATTTTTCTTGTTATTGTTTGATACTATAGTTTTTTTTTTATTGAACAAATAGAAAAGTCGAATTACCTATATATATCTTTTAGGCTTAATTATCTGGTCAGTCCTTGAATATTAGGGTTGTTTTGTCACATACCCTTGTTTTTTTTTTATGTTTGGCTTCTCAAAGTTACTTTTGGGTTTTTTTATACACTCCTGCTACCAAATCTGACCAAATTTTGCTGGCATGTCACACCCGAATCTTAGTCAGACACAAAAAGTTAGCTATATGGTGTCACGTGATCCAAGATACTTTTTTTTAAAAGAAAATTAAAAACTAAAAAAATATTTTTATATTTTTAGTTTAAAAAAAAGGACTAGAGAGAGAAGTTGTCTTTGCCCATGTGGCATTATGTGACTATCCTTTTATGTTTGACTCGGATTTTGGTGTAATATGACAGCAAAATTTGGTCGAAATTGGTAGCAGGGTTGTAAGGCAAACTTAGAAGTAACTTCGGGGAGCCAAACATTGAAAAAAAATAGCATGGGTATGTGACAAAACGACCTTAAAATATAAGGACCGAACACAAAATTAAGCCTATCTTTTAATATATATATATATATATATATATAATAGATTTATAACAAATTAAAGGACTGAACACATATTTATATTTTAATTACCCTTCCCTTATTCCCATAAAAAAAACTTTGCCTATTAAAAAATTTAATAGATTTATAAAGTAAATTTTTATTTTCAATATTATTTTTGAATTATTGTATCAATAAGGTAAATAATTGATTAAAAGTCATATAACAAATAAGGTTAAATATTGTGTTATGATTATCCTTCCTCCAGACTCTATTATAAGAAAAAGTAAGCAAAATCACATTTATTATGAAAGTTAGTTAAGTGTATTTAATTTTTCAAATTCGTAAAAAAAATATAGTTACTTTAGGAAAATTGCATTGAAAATGAAACAAAAATTAAATGAAATCACTATTTTTCAGGAATATTTTAGGAATAACTGAATGGGAAATAAAAAGTTAATTAACTTTTTTTATATTTGAAACCAATACAAATATGTTCTTATTTTTCTTATATTAGAGTTCGGAGGGAGTACTATATATATATTAGAATGTTTAAATTTTTTTTTTAAGACTTTAAGTTATATTTATATCTTAAAATATGTTACTCCCTGCGGTTTTATATATAAGCCTCATTTGCAGATTTTTTTTTTGTTCCTTAATATTAGCCTCATTTTCAATTTTCAATGGCATTAATTACTTTTTTTTTTCCACAAACACTCATATTTATTTAACACTTGTTAGATTCTCAATAATAATTATAGGGGTACTTTTGAATAAGTATACCAAATATTTACATTTTCAATATAACTAATATATTAACTAACTTTTTAAAAGTGTGTGAAAATTAGTCAAATGAGCTTATAATAAGAATTGAAGTGAGTATTTATTAATACTCCTTCTTGAGTATTTATTAATACTCCTTCTGTTTCATATGTAGTGTGTTTTAAGATTATGCACGAATTTTTAGAAATGGTTAAATGATGTAAGAATTTGGTGTATATCGATTTTAATTTCCCCTATATAATCATTATTGAAGAGAAAAAAAAAATATATTGAAAGTGAAAAATAGAATGTAATGAATAGGGGTGTGTTGGAAAAAATAACATTAATTTTTTGTTAAAAAACAATAAATATAAAACATGAGATAAAAACTCTATGAATACGAAACCGAGCGAGATAGTTTTAGATATCTAAACTGTTACATGTTTACAAATTGAAATTACTATCCAAGTTTACAAGGCTTCTTGTATTTAGCAACTCACCTTTCTTTCAAGACAAAAGAACCAGTTTCTTTTCCAATTTTTTTGTTTTTAATAAACCCTAAACCTTAGCATACATGGCGTAAGGTATAATAAATGACACTAAAAAAACAACGGCGAATCGAAATGTCAAAGATAGTACGCATGACAAAACTGAATTGACAAATGACATAGGTTTAGACTCAAAACAACTATTTTATCTATGGGCTTAATTATGTCATAAGTCGTAAAGTTTTTATTACTTTTGCCAGATATCTTTATTATTATTATTTTTTTTTATGTTTGACTCCCCGACATTATTTCTGAGTTTTTCATATAATTATACTATTAATTCTGACCAATTTTGCTAACATGCAAGATCAGAATCATAATCAGACGCAATAGATTAGCCATGTGGTGCCGCATGATGTCACACGGCTAGTATTGGCAATTTGGGCGAATGATCATGGGGCCCGCCCGCCCGCAAATTTTTACGGGCAGAGGGCATTGATTTTGTTCCCAATTTAAAAAATATGCCCGCCCGCCCTGCCCATTTTTTTAGCATTATCGGGCGGGCGGCGGGCTGCCCGTTATTTAATTAATTTTTCTTTTTTCATATTCCTAAGTATCCTAACTCCTAGCCTCTTCATGACTATACATTATATATATGTAATTGATTTGGTGGTCTGGTAATTGAGATTTTATATATATATATATATATATATATATATATATATATATATATAACACAAAATCATACAACATACGTATCTAGGAGTGACACTAGCATCGGTAACAATAGCAGGCATGCTTACTGTAGTGGACCTGACTCTAGACCGACCGAGTCATCTTTACGCCGATCAGTTAAACACTAGAGCAAAGAACACCGACCACCATCTGGTCGGTACCACATTACACCGAGGTAGGGACACTTAGGAGAGCTACAGGCTTATGAGACCACAGCCGAGCACGGGATCTTCATCCTTATCCTTAACAGTTACTGTCCCAACTAGCCTAACAGCTTCTCCTATATTCCCGCACAACATGGTTAGATTACGGGATAAGGATCAGAGTTCATCACATACGGGATTTACAAAGGCAATCTTATCAGAACCTTTACCAGTCCCAGTTGAACACTTCTTCTTCACGGGCCTCACCAGACAAGCCCAGAGACACACGTATCAGGTAATCCTCTATAAGAACCACCAGGCTATGGGGGCTAAGGTACGTTTTCTCCATCCCTAACTTGACACTATCACACACCTTGTTGACTGGGGAGATCCTGATTATTCCAACTGGATATTCAAAAAATCCTACGAGGTCCTACAGCATAACTCGACTAGGATCAGATCTTTGGTTTCTTCGATAACCGTAAGACTGTTCCTGGTCCAGGACACTACATTGGCGCCGTCTGTGGGGATCTGAATAACAAATCATCCTCACCTCCACCATGGTTCATACCAGAAGCCAAGCAGGGGATCTCCGCGATCGCATCGTGTGTAACCACGGCAGACCCAGAAACGTTAACAGCAACGATCACCAACCCGCCGGAGACTTACGTGATCGTTTGAATCAGAATCGTGGGGCTAATTTCCAGCCGCCACATTCACCTCATTCAAGAACTGGGGCTAATCCCCAACCACCCCCTAACTTACGTGAGCCTAATCCTCCACAAAGGGATCTACTCCCTCCCCTCCCCCCCCCCCCCCCCACTGTAACACCCACAGAATTTATTCTCGAAATTATAAGTGTTGTATGAATAAAATAGAATATAATCCATGTTTTATATGTTAATATGAATTCTTATATTAGGAAAATTGAAATAAAAGATTTATAGCATTAGACTCAAAACCCACCGCTGGATTGGAAGATAAGGATGTTAGGGAGCTTATCTCCAAATTTGAGCAAGATCCAACGGTTAACGAAAAAGTTATGGCCGTTTGAATGCGAAAGGGGATGTCTTTTTGAGCCATGCATATCTATATGCAGAAGTGCATATCGATGCTGGATATCGATATCCACTTATATCCACGAGTCTGCTAGTTCAGAAGTAAGTCGGTTTAACTTGTGCGGCTAGGAATTAATCACGTTTTCACCCCCAATTACCACAAATATCATCTGAGAACTGTCTAGGCTTGATAAGGACACTTTAGGGTGGTTGATTTGAATAGAAGAGAGGGTGTATGCATGAGAAAACCCTAACACTTAGAGAAACTCTGCTGAAAACGTGTGTTTGCTGTCATCACTTTGTGCCCTTCGTTTTCTATGATTCAAACATCAAAACTTAACAAATCTTATACCAAATCAAAGCTCTTGTTGCCCTCTTCAAGTTGATACTAAGTTCGTTGAGTTTGGTGATCTGTGGAGAAAGAAATCAACCTGTGAAAGTTGGTGTTTGAAACTGAAAGTTGGATTTCAGATTCAAGAACCTGTCTTTCTTCAATTCGTGTGGTAAGCTCAAGTGTTTTTGGAGCTTCAAACTTGTCTTATTTTCAAGCTTTTATATCCTAGTCTTGATTCCAGTCCTTGATCACCATTTATTTTGCTTTATTGTGGGTGATCAACACTGATTTTAGTGTGTTGTTCAACTGAAAACAGAGATTGTTGCTGAACCAGAAAAGTTGGGATTTTCTCAACAAAACCAATCCTTTCCAATCAAAGCAAGTCTGAATCATTCCAAATAGGTAAGGGAGAAGTTAACCGGGTGCTAGAATAATAATCCAAAGACTAGAAGTATAGGAGTTCTCATGAACTCAAGGGCAAACTAGGTAAAAATTGATAACTTGAATAAGGAGAATGACTTGGAGGTCATTTTAGTTGGACTTATGAATATAAACAACTTATATATGATGGATACGAGTTAAACCAGCCAAGAAATTGGATTGAAACATGAAGGAAACGAATATGGCATATTAAGTTGTCATTTTACTTATTTTATGATTTTACTTGAATTCTATATGAAATAGATGTTGTGATTGCTGAATTTATGTATGAACAAGTGTATTTGTACTTGTTATTGATCTATGTGGGGTTGAGAATGGTTAAAGTAAAGTATATTGAGATTTGGTATTTCAAAACTCAAATCAGTATGCAGAAAAACAGGGTGGATATCGATATCCATCATGAGGATATCGATTGTGCATATCGATATGCACAAGAGGATATCGATATCCATACCCCAATTTTACTAGTAAAATCTGAATTTTCACATCTTATTTGATTGGAGGCCTTTCTAATCAAATGGAATGACTTTAAAAGCTGGAAATACCAAACCTTAATGTACTTAGCTTCAACCTATTATAATTGGAAATTGTTGATGATATTTTGGGAATAAATGTATGATTACATGATGACTTTGATGATGAATGATCACATATGTGAATGCATAATCTTATGAGTTACTTTGAGAATGAATGATTATGAAATGAATTCATAATGAAAAGTGGAACTAAACTCATTTGCATTCGCACAAGGAGTTGTGGATGGTAAGATAGGATATCAGGAAAGTCGTGTCCACTCTAGGGATTAGAATTTCCTAGAAGTGGTGCGTGAATGTTGCAGAGGTTAGGTTCGACGGTGACTCGTCAGTAACCATTGGAAATTATTATTGGTAAAACGGTCCTATGTGAGGGGGTTCTGCAGACTTTTCTCGGGATAGTTTTGCTTAACCATAATATATTCTATCGGCCTTTAGGAACATATCGTGACTGCGGAGGATGGCTTTTGGCAATGATCTCACCCTAGTGAAAGGGTACACACATAGAAATTGTGTGATCTGTCATAAAAGACGTTTACTCCCTGTTGCTTTCCTTGATATGCTGAATTCATTAGAATTGAATTCAATCGACGAGAATGATACTGGATCCAGATTAGAAAGACGAGATGAGCATTCATGCATCATGCCACTTAATTCCAAGATAATTATGTGATAAATTGGGTGTGCCATGAAGTATGCATTTTACCTGATTACTTGATTACTTGTGATTGCTATTTCTAGTTCTGATAGATTATTATTTTATTATGCGCTTCGGCTATGACTTACTCCCCCCTAGCCTTTGATGATAGGTACAAGTAGCTGACAAAGTTAATCCACCGGGCAAGCCAGAGACTCAAGCTGAGAAAGGGAGAAGGGCATTTCTGTATTTGATCCATTGTAACACCGAACCGATGTACTTTAAAAAGAAAAATTTTATTCGCTAATCTTGAATAAAGGGAATTTTCACTCTTCCGCCATAACAATTTCCAATAAATTACTTTATTCCCTTTATTAAAAGATGAGGGTGTTACACCCACCACCACCACGACCACCACCACCCCTTCCACCCCCACCTTCCACCCACGGAGACTCTAGCAGTTCAGCTCCTCCAACCCGTAATACTGCTAGATCAACGGGAACCAGAGCTCACCATGGCCAGAATACTCGCCGAACCCCAACACCTCAAGTTCAACCCAACCTCGAACATAGAAGGGTAACCCCCAGTGTCAGATCAGAACCAACTAGAGTAACCCAAGGAGACGCGCGACGAGCGCATTCCACTAGTAGAACGTATGCAACTTCTGCGTCCGCTCGGAGTCGTGAACAGGAGATGATCAACATTCTGAAACAATAGACAGCACTAATCCAGCAACAGGGACAAGCCATTGTCGAGCTTCAACAGCAGGCAATGGCAAGACTCGTTCAAAATCAACCTCCTGCCCATCCGTTCCCAAACCCGACGTCCCAACCTTTAAACCCGCAGCCCATGCCCATGATGCAACTCCCCCCACCCCCTCACCTCGAAGCCAACCCGAACACAGACCCTAGTCAAGGGGATTTCCACCCCGGTCATCCTTTTACACCTTACATCATGGCGTTCGAAACCCCTCAGGGATATTTAGGCCCTTCGAATGTACCCCATTACAACGGCCTAACCGATCCCATCGATCATATTGTTTCTTATGAAGGGGCAATAAACTATTATGGAGGCGGTGATCGGATGAAGTGCCGAGCGTTTTCTATGACCCTCGAACCTTCTGTATTGAGATGGTACTCATCTCTCCCACGGTAAACTCGAGGGAAGAAATGAAAAGATTTTTCCTAAACAGGTACACAGGCAGCTGTATCCAACCCAAGTCCGATCATACACTGGCTGCAATTACTAAAAAACCCGATGAGCCTTTCAAGGATTATTTGTAACACTTTCACACAGAAGCTAGTTCGATTCCACGACTCGAACCGGGAGTTGTCGTACTACTGTTTACCCAAGGGTTACAAGCAGGGGATTTCCGAAAGTCTCTAATCGGTAAACCCCCCCAGGGACATGGCAGAGCTCAGACAACGTTCCAACAAATTTATAAATTTGGAAGAGTTTCACAAGGGTCAGAAATTCAGAGATGATCGGCAGAAAACTGATCCTCAGGGCCAGAATAAACATAAGCGTGACGAGAGATACGGTGGTAGACCTGAGAGGAGCGAGCGTGAGCGAAGACTACCCCCTAGGAATAAATTTCAGGAGTACACTCCTTTGACCGTTCCTAGGAGTCAGATCCTCCGAGAAACGATGATGCAGACCGACTTACGCTCGGCCCAAAGACCTCCTTCTTTGAGAAAGGGCTCATAGTGTGATAGGTCCAAATATTGTGACTTCCACAAAGGTTACGGTCAGACAAAAGATGAATGCATCTGGTTGAGAGATTTAATTGAGAAATGATTAGGGACGGAAAGTTGCAGCAATACATCAGAGATGCAGCTGGTCGAAGAGGAAGGAATAGATCATACTCCCCTGATAGGGCTAAGCGCCAAAGGAGCAGGACCCCTGATGATAAGAATTCAGGTCGGCAAAAAACCGACCCAATTGCTGAAAACAATTCATCTCCAAATGAGTTTCTGGTTAATACCATTGCTAACGGATTTGCTGGGGGAGGGGAGAAAAGAGCGAACAGAAAGAAGTACATCAACCAAATCCTAGCTGTTAGTCAGAAGCCCATTTCCAAAAGGTCAGCAAAGAATCTCCCAATTATTTTCAGCGATGAGGATTTGGATGGAATCCTACCTGGTCAGAATGATCCCATGGTTATCACAGCTCTAGTAGGAAACTATGAGGTTAAGCAAGTTTTCATAGACTAGGGGAGCTCGGCTGATATTATGTTTCTGCCTCTGTTCAAAGCGTTGAAACTAAGGGAGTGTAATCTCACTCCTTTCGAAGGGGAGTTAATCAGATTTATTGGTGACACTGTCGAGCCCCTAGGTCATATTCAGCTACCAGTTACCCTCGGCCAGCAACCGTCAGCTCGTACAGAGATAATCAAATTTTTGGTGGTCGATTGCCCCGCCGCTTACAACGCTATTCTTGGAAGAACTTTCTTACAAGCGTTTGGCCACTACGCCAGAAAAGATAATCAACAGCACTTAAACAAGACATTTTACAGCATTTGGACACGCTGTTAATGTGAGTGCAGTAGAAACTGCTTCAAGAAACAACAGCGCCTCAAAAACACTTTTGAATGTGGCCTTCTGTGTAGTTTTTACAACACTTGTTTGGAGAAATGTTGTAAACTCCCTTTTTTCTACTGGATTTGTTTAACGAAGTGTTGTAAATGCCCTTTTTTCTACACAACTTACAACACTTGTTTAGAGAAGTGCTTTAAATTCCCTCTTTTTATGTGGATTTTCTAAAGCACTCATTAAGGGAAACACAGTGAATGCTTTTTTTTTTTTGTAAAATGCTTTTTTCAATTTGCATTAGAACTGATTACACTTGAAATGCAATTATCATTATAGCTATTACTGAATCTAAAACACTTATCATTTTGGCTATTATTGAATCTACCATAATAAAAAAATTCCAATGGAATTGCAAGATGTATCATAACAATTGAAAGGATCTTTAATATTATAAACATCCAACATCCAAGATCAAATTAAACCAAAAACAATTGGAAACAACTGAAATATCAAAACATCAAATGTATTATCTAATTCCTGCATGGTAGATAGCTTGGACAACTAAAAATTATGCTATTACTCCATAAACAAACTAGCTTCTACTACCCATTGCTCCTATTGCTATTGATTGCCATTACAGTTGATTGCTCCTTCTTCTCCTCTCATTCTTCTCCTCTGCAAATATAATATCAAGGACCTAACCCCATAATGACAAAACAGAATTATTTCAAGAGTTAAAGCTAGTCCAAAATTGTACTATACCTGATGCTACAAACTGGACAGATAATACAACAATTATCTATAAAAACATAAAGAACAACAAATAACTACAAAAAATACAAGCACTCCCGTGGGTTTAATTGCCAATCTACAAAGGAATAGCCCAGTAATATTTCTTGTGATCAAAATACAAGTATTACATTAAAGACTTTCCAACCCCCATCCAACAGTAATAGTAACAGAAAAATAAAAGAATGACCAAAATAGCTAAGCAGTACAAAAGGTACTTCAAGCAAGAAAACCAAAATAGATAGTACATAACGAGCAATAAATACATCTCCCAACCCACTGCACTATAATTCTGCAGAAAAATATACGCACCCTATGCACATTAATACTGCAGAAAAAAACAACAAACCGAGTTAAAAACCCTTATGCCCACCAAACAGCCTAAAACCAACCTCCCAAGTAATGAAAGGAAATTGCACAGAAAATCAACAACAGCCCGTCGATTATTGTAGACAACAACATACTGCAGAAAAAAACCCTGCATAGTATAGGCAACAACATATTGCACAAAAGAATAAACCCCTGCACAGTATAATATACTCAACACAAAGAATAAACCTCCTGAAAGAGCAGATAGAAACCGAAAATAAAGGTAGATAAAAAATTTGCTACTGATATAACAAATAGTAAAATATAATTCTAGAGAACCATTAACACTTATGTTGATATGCAACTTGAATGTAACATGAAGAGTGAACTCTAAGTATGAAAAACATATCTACAGACACAGGTAACATTCAAAACTCAACCTGCAAACTCTTCATCAAGTTTTGATCTATTCTTAAATGTCTTGTCACAATCATCAAATGCTCCAAGATTATCAAGATAGATGGCGGTGCATGAAACATAAAGAAGGAATACAGAGAGAGCCTAAAATTCAAAATTTAATTAAGGTATAAGTCAATATATACAATATGATTATAAGTCATAATGTAGGATACATGAACCCAAGAGCAAGTCAGTATAAGCAAAAGGCATTAGAAAGTAACGAAGTTTACCATGAACTAAACTGAAACTATACTCAATAGTTCAGCGCACACATTACAATTTCTATCTACCACTTATCAAAGCAAGATACAAACAAATCAAGACATAAAAACATACACTCATACACTGATGTACTACAGTGATCTGTCTGATGTGCATGACTAGCTCTTTGGACTACTTGTTCAATCATTGGATCATTTATGCTTTGATACCACAAAGTGCAACACCCTCATTTATAACCCAAGTAATTAAAGAATAAATAAATAACTATTACTCGAAAATAGTATGGACTTGTTAAAGCATTAGAATTATAGGAAATAAATGTTTCTTTCTCTTTCCTTTAAATTCTAATAGAGTCGGGCGTGCAATAACAAAACCTTTGGACCTCGAAAAGTAGAGTATACATTAATTAAACATTGGATTCGGCATTCGTAAACGCTAATAAAATAAACTTAGATTCTTAGAAATAAAGGTTGAGATAGAATTTGCTTAACATTAAGTAATTAGTATAGTTTCATAATTAAAATGATCAGTGAGACTATCTCTCGTCAATTTAGAACATAAGATATTATCCTTTAGAAATAGCATAACCGAATCCTTGTATTATCAGAGTAAGCGGAAAATCATTAGACCATGAGTAATGGATATAAACGTAGCATATATATATATATATATATATATATATATATATATATATATATATATATATATATATATCAGTGATAAAGAGTACATAGTCCAAGTAGCAAAGTAACCGAGTCCAAGATACAAGTCCATAACATGAAAACTAAAAAGATCAGTGATAAAGCTTTCCCCTTACCTCGTAGACGTGATTCAACAAAAAGCTTGACACAGAAATGCAATCTAAAGCTCCAACCACTTCAGAGCAGCCTATGCATGACAGTTTTAGCAGGGGTCAAAACCCAAAACGTTTCAAATCATGCATAAAATTTGGGAAAGACTTAATTGCATAATTGATCCTTTATATTATTTATTAGATTCACCTTGGTCCTTTATCTTTTTTTTGCAATTTACTGGTCCTTTATTTTTTTTAAAAGATTCAGTTTGGTCCTTCCGTTAAAATAAAGTTAAATGAGAAGAAATATTCCAAGAATATTTCCCCTTCTAGGCTTAATTGCATAATTGGTCCTTTATCTTATTTATTAGATTCACTTTGGTCCTTTATCTTAATATTCCAAGAATATTCCCTCTTCTTCTTCCTCTTCCTCTTCCTCTGCCCTCTCCTTACAGCGGCGGCAGCCACCATGGGCTCACACCCTCTTCCTCGAAAATCATCAAATTTCTTCAACATTTTTCAATTTTTCACTGTTTTTAAGCTTTATTTTCATTATTCCTCAAACAAATTCGTGTTTTTTGTTCTTTTTCCCTCAAACTCCGAATTCTAGGGTCCCTTTTCTAAAACCTTGGTTATCAACAATGGTCTCCTCATCTGAACCTGCTGGAAAACGTGTGAAACACGTGCAAAACGCTTCTACAACTCTGATTAATTTCTAAAAATGGCGGCGACGGTGGCATAGGCGGTGGCGGCGGCACCCATGGTGGCCGCCGCCGCTGTAAGGAGAGAGCAAAGGAAGAGGAAGAAGAAGAGGGAATATTCTTGGAATATTAAGATAAAGGACCAAAGTGAATCTAATAAATAAGATAAAGGACCAATTATGCAATTAAGCCTAGAAGGGAGAATATTCTTGGAATATTCCTTCTCATTTAACTTTATTTTAACGGAAGGACCAAACTGAATTTTTAAAAAAAAAATAAAGGACCAGTAAATTGCAAAAAAAAAAGATAAAGGACCAAAATGAATCTAATAAATAAGATAAATGACCAATTATGCAATTAAGCCTTTGGGAAAAGAAGTTAGATTGTGTTCTCTGCAACATGCACAAGAGAATAGAACAAGTTTGAGATCAAATGGTTGCATGAGCTTACCACAATTCCGAGCTTGAAGTAAGCTCCAAGGTTCAGGTTTTCGTTTTTGCAGAAATGGAACCCCAACTTGCAAGATTCGATTCTCCTAACACACGAACTCTTAGCTCATGATTTTTGTATCTTTGTGAAGTTCAAGATGTAAGCTTCACAACAGTGTATAATTTGTGACTTAACTCTCAAGGACCAGGGAGAATCGAAAGGGCGAAGTTATGAACCATAAACTGAGTAAACTTAGTTTTCTAGTTTCAAACATGAAAAAGGGAATTCGGTCTTCATCAACAAGGCTTATATAACTTAATCAAGGGCTCATGCAGCTCGACATGCATCCAAGGACGTGTCTCTTTGCTTGATTCGTGGCAATGCATGGTTATTTAGTGATTGACTCATCAAAACGCACTAACGTTGAACCACTGAGCAGGAATACTCATGTATCACGCAGGAATACTCGAGTATTATGACCAAATTTTGAATAAAATACTATTTTATTTCCTTTCCCTCTAAAACCTTTCTAATATTACTTATAGGTCCTAAAACAAAGACTACTATGCAAAACTCCTATGTTATCATAAAAATGACCATTAAATTATTTTCCACATATTTTCTTTCGTTAAACACATGCATAATAAACATTAATTATAAATAAACTTTTATAATTAACTTTTATTAATCAGATATTAAAATTTGGAATGTTACACATGGATTGTTTTTTAATCAGTTTTGCACGTATTATTATGGAATAATAATGTATGTACAATACTCTGTATCATTTATTTATTATTTATACAATAGCTTATGTCTAACATCCCTGTCACATCTCCATAAGTCTAGAAAATAAAATAGATCAACATTGATTTTTCCGCTTTAAAATAACTTCCGCCTATACCAAAGCGGAATAATTCCACCTCATTCAATTCGGAAATATAATACTATTTCTTTCCGCCTTGTATAATTCCGAAATGGTTTTCCGCCTTGTTAAAGTCGATAATATAAGACTAGCTTCGTCCATTTAAAGAGGAATGAGGGCCAAAAAAAAAAGTTTTAAAAAAAAAAAACTTATTTTTTACACCATTCATTCAGCTGAACGCTGTCAAATTCAAGCCAAATAATTAAGTTCCGAAAAGTTTGGGGAATGGAGTAATGTTTGAAACACGTTCAATTGTCATCTTCAGTCCCACAAGTTTCTTGCCCTTGCAAAGATTATTTTCATGGAGAAAATACTCATCCTCGGTTCTGAGCATAGTCATTAGGTTCATCATTGTTCTCTCTCGGGTGATTTTCTTCCAATGGCTCAGTGGACTCAATATTGTCTGTGCCTGTTGTGTCATTTTGGTTGCTACCAAATTGACCATCATACCCGAGACCAGCAGAGCCAAGATCCCCACCAGAATTTTCGTTGATTTGATAACTACTAGAACCGGTGCTCACAGTGCTACCACCATCACCACTATAGCCACCGCTACCGCCACCGCCATAGCCACTGCTGCCACCATAGCCACCGCCATAGCCACTGCTGCCACCATAGCCGCCGCCACCGCCATAGCCACTGCCACCACCATAGCCACCACCACCACCGAAACCTGGACGCACCCTTTCTGTAGCATAATTCACACGTATCCTCCGACCATGAAGATCCTGTAACACTAAAATTTGAGATGCTACAAAATAATAGCCAATCTTTAAAGATTTGCAAATACTAGCAAAGCTTAGTTTATTGAGAATAATAGTAACTGTTGGTTGATAATGTTAAATGTCAAGTACAACTGTCAATTAAAAATTGCTTCCCCATTCCTTCTTTATTTAGTTTAGAAGACATGACATTTTTTTTTGTTACAAGACAATATTGGTAAAATATGGAATGGATCATGTTTCAACTTTGTTCAAGTTCAATCTACAGGCCTATCTAGCTCATTTGCTCATCACCTCGAACTGTGGGGAACTTCGGACCATACTTGGGTAAGTGCAATGAGAAGTCCAGAAAAGGGGCTTCACTCAAGCTCACCCATGCATGCAAAGAAGCATGATGGTAGTTCCATTGAAGAGAATGAGTGGCCATGTGGCACACTCGCATTGAATCATTCTGTATCAGCAGATTGTTAATCAAGAGAAGTCAGACCTTCTCACTTGACTCCCCCTATAAATCCCTAACATCAGCCATAGAAGACTTTTGGATCCTTCACACACCAAAAGCAACTATGAATTGTCTACATGGTGGCGTCTTTCTAGAGCTGGGACAGAGCTTAATACTTCACTAATTCTTATCATTCAATTTCTCACTTTTGGTTTTGAAGTCTAATTCCAATATTCCATAGTAAGAATTTGCATGCTTTCTCTAATATTTTTATTAATAAACTGACAATTATAATAAATAAATAAATAAATAAGATGTAACAATTATATAGTTACAAAGCATTCTTGACAAAAAGAACATTATTATTCAGGTAGCAACAGTCATTTCTGCTCTAGTTCAACAGAATTTAACTTTCATAGAAGAAATGCTTCTTAGTAAACCTTTACATCAACCAAATAACAGCAATTGCTTACTCCAGTAAGTATATGAGGTGCTTCACTATTTCACATTCAATATTGATTATTGAGCAAAACAAGCCAGATAATTTCATTATAGATGAGACTTAATGTTTACCATGTGAATAAGTGTTAGTTTAAAAAGTTCAACAAGATAAATCACCACAAAAAACTGACCTGGCCGTCCATGGCCTGAATGGCAGCAGATGCATCATCACTTGTTGCAAAAGTTATGAAGCCAAAACCTCTGGACCTGCCCGAGTCACGATCCATAATAACCTTCGCTGGAAGAATATAAAGAGTAACCAGTTCAGTGGTGAAATCATAAGCACCATAAAACAAAATAAAATGTATGCTTTTTTTGGATAAATAAAGAAACATAATTAGATGAGAAGAGAATGGTACAAGAGTAGAGGCTAAGACATCCTCACAAAGAACAAAAAGAAAGATAAACAACTATGCTAGGAGGTAGATTGATGTAGCAAAGCATGCCAATCCCTAATGTAATTCTACCATAGAAACCTGAACCCCACACAAAAAAAATCCATGGGCAGACTGGAAGAGCACCAAAGGATGGCAAAAAAGTTGCTCTCTCCCTAAGTAATCAAATCCCAGATGGCAGCTGACCCCATAAATGCTATAGCGGGATAGCAGGTAGTGAGATGACCGCTACAGCCAAGGGAAAACTGATATAAATAATTTATATGCTACAGATAAAAATACCAAAAATATTAAAATAGACCAAATAAAGACACATTCATAATTAATATTGAAATTCATACTCAAAACATAAACAATCCAAAGTAAATAGATACGCATTCATATTTAATAATCACAATAAGTTTCAGCCTGAGGCTTAAAAAAAATAATAATAATAAGATGAATGGGGCTGGATACAGATATCTATTGCTTCTGATAACTATTGTGATAGGTAAGAAATACAAAAATGGAGAAACAAGTAAACAAGATGAACAATCATGTAAACAAGTACTGCTCAAGGAAATACTCTAATATATTAATGGTAATGAGTAATATCAAGGGTAAAAATGCAGAAAAGAAAATTGGAATAATGCAGAAAAGAGAAAAGGAGTATCAGAGAGAAAGAGTCCCTCTGTCCTGTGCAGGTTTGGCTTGAATAATTTCCCTTATAGCTCTTACTGAAACAGTGAAACCACTGACTTCCTTACTATACTTTCCCATATGCATCTCCTAATAACAAGGGTCTACCATACTGCTTCAGAGTAAATAGATATCCATTGCTTCTGATAACCATTCCTTCTGATAACTATTTCTTCTGATGCCTCTTGGGAGTAGGTGTGGGTGTGGAGGTTGAAATGGGGCCATGGTTGTGCCAGGTGAGCTTTTGAAGCAAATTTGACATGAGTCGGGCTGTGCAGAAGTGAGGGAAAGAAACAGAGCAAGGTGGGCAGAAAGTAAGGGCTTGAAGATGCCAGAAATCGCTGTCACTCCCCGAAGACACTGGAGCTTAGAGTCTTGCTTTGTTTAGCTCTTTCAGAGAGTGAATACGAAGGGGAAGGCTTCAGGATGTTGAGTAGATAAGTAGAAGGGGGAGGACGAAATGATGGAGACAGATTTAGAAAAGCCCTCCCATGTGTTGACAAATAGAGTCAAAATAGGCTTCTCAGCCTTAAAAAGATAGGTTATGAGTTTCAGCGCGTTGGAGCAATGCTAAACCTGTGATTTCACTGTGATTGAAGTCGTGATCGCAACCCGGTTCAATGGCCATCCGCACTGTGATTCACTCACCGTCCCATCGCGTGGAAGGGCCAGAACCTTCACTCCTCCGCTATCCTAGGCATGATAGCGCACGATTAACTACCTAGCTCTCTTGCAAACAAAATCTAACGCGAGAAGGAATCTCTAAAAATTCTATGATTCCTTTCCAACCATATATATACACCATGTATTAGCAAAAAATGAACACTGCCACAAAATTTTGGCATCTTTATGAGATCCATAACCACTAAATCTTAACACACAGGCACCACTTTTATTGTTTGTACTACAAACATTTGATTGTTGATTGCTAGATAGTCACATTACAGACGGTGACAATTAAACCAATCAATCAAGGCTTACAACAACTGCAAACTAATTCTAACATAACAATGAAATAAAGTACAGAGTAAAGTACATCCGCAAATGAAACAATGGCACGGGTACAAAAAGTAAATGAACGTATGCTACTTTTAACAAAATATTCCCATCTATCAAAAGGAAAAATTACAGTATCAATAATATTAATGAACAATATACGGGATTTACTTTGGCCCACGGTGAAATTCAGCACACAAATTTACAAGTGGAGACTTATTTTTTGTTCGATGCTACAACTACATGAAATAATGAAAAACTAGTAGACTGCGAGAGTAAAAAAGAAAATTAAATACCATCAACTACTTCTCCGTAGCGAGCAAAAGATTCTCGCAGACTCATATCATCCGTGCTATATGAAATACCTGCAACACAGTCGAAATTTGAAAATTAATTGCTGCATTCCATTAGGGAAAACATCCAGCAAAATAAACCTGACTTACCTCCAACGAAAAGCTTTGCAGATGACATGGATCTAATTGCCTGGAAAAGCGAAGGAGTAGACGCAGACAAATCTTGATTGATGTGCTTGACAGCACAATGCTTGAGCAAGTTTCCAATTTTATTGATGAACGCCATTGCTCAAACCTATAAAAAAAAAAATGTCACGCTACAATCGTTATATGGTCTCTAATCCTTGTTCATGGCAAATTGGCAATAGTAAAACTTCACTTTTTACACGTTAAAGAAGAATCATTCATGCAATAAAGCTCAACAGGGAAACAAACCCTTGAAAGAACAACAGTGAAATCGTAATGGAAATACGAAAAAAACGAGTTGAAAGGAAGTTTTGTTGTTTAGATCTTACCAGAGTTGAAAAGCGCCAAGTGACTCTAAACGATCTCTTCTTCCCAGCTCGGAAGTGAACTGTGAAGCAGCTAAAACCCTTACCATACCGCTAGATGTGCCAACCTAAATTTGGGCTTGGGCTTGGGCTTTGGAAATTGACTCGTGCGAGTACAATTTGGTCCCAAACCCCCTTTTTATCCCCAAACTCCATTTTAAATGATATAATAGTTCAAAATATCCATCTTATTAAAAAACTAAAAAATCCAAAATCCCAAACCCCTATTCCCAAACCCCACTCCTCAACCTCTCAACTTCCACTTTCACCCTCCGTCGTCGTTGCTGTCGTTGCTATCACCGCCACCGGTGTCGTAGCTCCTTCCCTCTTCCGCAGGTAATACTTCTCTTCCTTTCACTTTGTTCTAGGGTTTTGTTTTTGTTTTTACTCTCTCTATTTTGTTTTCTTTGGTTTTTTTCTTTAAGGTTTGGGTTAAAGTTTTGTTTTGGTTTTCTTCTTTTTTCTCGTTTGTTAGGTTTTTTTTTTGGATTTTTGTTTTGGGTTTCGTCTCTTAAGGTTATCTTGCCATTGTTGTTGTTGCAGTAATTTTTGACTGACCAATGTTGAAATTTTTATAAATTATAAATTCTGACATGGGGATCTCGGAACTTTTTTGCAATTTTTTTATATAAATTTAAGAAAATTTCGAAAGACATGTGTCGGAATTTGTGTCGAAATTTTTATAAATTCCGACATAGGGGTCTCGAAAATTTATGAAAACAATGTCGATACAAGTTCTGAAATACCTGTGTCGGAAATCACAAAATTCTGACACTGGATTGTCAGAATTTGTATAGTTACGTAAAAAAATAAAACAGAATGGCATTATTTTTACCTTAAAAAACAAGGAAAGAAACTCAACTGGTACTCATTATGAACGTCAATGAGATGAAAAAAAACTTTCTTTGTAGTTTATTTTTTTGGAGTGAAAGAAGATGAGAAAAAAATGAGAAGAGGAAGAAGTTTGTGAGAAGAGAAGGGAGATGAAGAGGTTTCTGGAAAAAATGGATTTTTTTGGGGTGGAAGAAGATATAGGGGTTTGAGGGTTTGGGATTTAGAATTTTGTATTTTTTAGTTTTTTAATAAGAGGGGTATTTTGGACTTTTAACCTTTAAATGGGGTTTGGGGACAAAAATGGGGGTTTAGGGACTAAATCCCAATTTGGATTGGTGAGAGAATAAATTGATTGGTTGCCGACCCCAACCCTATTTTAATTGAGAAAATACAAAAGCTTTGTTTGGATTGGTGGTAATGAATGGAATGGAATAGAGTGGAATAAAATTTAATCAGATTTAATTGTTTGGATTGTACCAAGAGTGATGGAGTGGAATGGTACATGATGGAATAAGATCTATTCCATTCCATCCAAAACCCCTTATTTTTGTCCTCCAAATTGGGAGAAATTATTAGTTGGTCCTGGACCACCATGTCATTCGTGGTCCAGACCAATACTAATATGACACATTGCAAAAATAACTACCCATTAACTTTATTTATTTTATTTTTTAATTTTATTTTAGTGTTTGGCAAATTATGATTGGCCAGGACCATGAATGACATGGTGATCCAGAACCAACTAATAATTACTCCCAAATTGGGGTGTATCTAATGGAATGCAATGTTTTTTCCATTCTATCATAAAATACTCAAACAATGGAATAGTAATTTTATTCCAATCCATCCTACTTCACTCCATTTTACTTCATCTCATCATGTTTCTCTATATTTATCATTAGATATCCAAACATAGCCAAAAATGCCCATCTCTCTTTTTTTTTCTTTCCACACCTCTTTCCATCCCAAAACCCACACCTTTCCTCCTTCCCACCTTCCATTACCCCCAAACCTCTAATAATTCTTTAAAAAAAAGATCCTTATAAAAGAAAGGCCTTTTTCCATCACTCATCTTCAAAAGTAAATTTTTTCTCTTTTTGTTTTTTTTTGTAACTGAAGGTATTCTGACAAACCGATGTCGGAATTTCATTATTCTTCCGACACAGGTATGTCGAAATTTTTAAGATGATTTCTCTAAGTGCTTTTCGAGATACTCATATCGGAAAAATATAATTTTCATGCATATCTGTTTACTCCAAAACAACTTATTGTGCTTAATAAATTTTGTTTTAGTGAATTACGATACCCCCATGTTAGAATTTTATTTTTTTTCAAGAGTGGTTCGTCGGAATTTACTGAAACAGAGAAGCACGAAAGGAGGCAATAAAACGAACATGATTAACACAGAGATGGAGGCGATTAACACATAAAAAGATAAATGGCGGTGGGGTTTGTGGAAGAGAAATGGAAGAGAGGAAAGAGAAATCGGATTTCTGGAATTTTAAATATATAAGGGTATAATTGGGAATAAAAAATATTGAGGGCTAGGGGTTAATAAATGGGGGTTGAGGACTAAAACTCTAAGTACAAAGGTGTAGTGGTTCTAGAAAATGGAACCACCAGATGTGTTTGGTGGTTGCTGCAGCTGGCAGGGGTGACCCCGGTCCTTCGTATCTTTAATGAAAAGGGAATCAAGTCACACGTAGTTCTTAAGAATAGGTTAGAGAACACATACCTTAGCCCTTGTGTAAGGGTTGTATTTATAAGGAGTAGAGCTAGACCCTATGGGCTTGTTTGGCCCAGTAGGGCTAACGTGGCTCTTAAAGGATAAGAAGGATAAGTCATTCATCCTTATCCTGTAATAGAGAGTTCAAGCTTATCCTTAGAGTCGTTAGGGTCATCCGAGCTCGGTGCTCGGGTCCTTAGAGGCCCTTCCTGTTCCGATATTGATAAGGTGAGGCGTTCGTGGTATCCTTGGCACGTGGTGGCAGAGGTACCTTGATGGCAGTGTACGGTCGGCTGGCGACCGTGTGGGTGAGTGTCGACTCGTTGAGGTCGGTATCGCCCTTTGGTCAGCTAGGGGGTTGTGTGTAGGCTGGAAATCGGCATAGGGCTCAAGGCGAATGTTGGTTGGCTTGTGGTCCCCAGTATTGCCCTTTGGTCGGTCAAGAGATGTCCAGCTTGGTTAACCCTACAAGGCCCCCAAGCTCGTATAGGCTCGGAGAGCTTGTGCTAAGCCTCCGAGAGTTGGTGTTATTTGCCTCGGGTTCCGTGTGTCGTGGGTACCTCGAACTGTTATCGCTCCTCGTACTCGGATTATGACAAGGAAACCCGATATGAGATTCTATATAATAGGTAAACGATTCCGAACAACGGAAACCAACAAAATATTTTTCATACCCGAAACCAAAGACTTAAGTGGGGAGCACAGTGTGAGGTTTCCACAATCGTCTTATGAATCTGAGAAGAGAAGAATGGTACGTGGTTCTTAACACTCTGAATGTATGAGATACCAAAGGGGGACGCTGATGAGGGCCCGTGTTGGAGATACTAGAAAGTATACTAGATCACAAGTAATATAATGAAAGTAAATAATTATCGTTCTACTCGGGGATTGAGTTGTTTCCAAATAATTCTCACCAAAGGCGTAATTAAAAAAGAAATATATAAGCTTTTTATAAAATAAACAAACCAATAAAATAAATAAAACAATTAAAAATAGGGTTTGTGAGACAGATAGAGAAAGGCATTAAGAAGTAGTTTTATTGCAAGACTTATTTATTAATTACGAATCTCTATTTTTCATTAAACCCACGACATCCCAAAGGTAATAAAAACCAGATGTCTCTGTGAATTTATGTTTCTTATTCAATATGAGAACCATTAATGTCTTAAGCGATTTTGACACATGAATAACCACTAATTAAGCACACTGGAACATTCAAGTCATATAAGCCCTAGATGTATGTATACAAACTAGGTGGTTATAAAGTTTGGAAGAACGACCTATTCTAACCCTCAGATGTCTCTTGTTGGATTAGAGATACAGAACAAAACATAAAGTGACCAATTTCATGAATTGGAATTAAAACACAACCAAACAATAGGTTTTGAATGAAAAGCATTAATTCATAAATTAAATAAACTCATACATACAAATCCACCATGTTCCTAACTACAAAAAGGGTTTTAGTTACATATCATAGAAGAATAAAATAGAAAAATAGAATAGGATACACTATCATAGACAATAAGGAATTACCTAAAACTCTTCTTCCAATGAAGTGCAGAATATGCAATCTCCATCTTTCTCTAAAACCTACTTAACCAAATGCTAAGTCATAGAATATATAGAAAAAGTTAATCCTAAAACGAATCAAACTAAAATCTATCAGATTCCTCAAAAGCGAAATAGATAGGCCGAACTCGTCAAACATGCGTCCAGGCGCAGCCCGCCCACGCCTAGGCGTGGGACAAAAATCCTCCAGCTCCTCTTCCTTCGTGAACCATGCGCCCAAGCGTGGCATATCTCATGCCTAGGCGTGCGATTCCCTGAGTTCTTCTGAGTTTTTCTTCATTAAATTCTGGCTTTTTGCACCCCAGCTCTTGACATTTAAATCCCATCTTGGGACACACTTAAGAACACCATTTATCTCCATTCTAGCTTAAATCTTCGGGTCTTCAAAGCTCTTTTCCATTCCAAAGCATCTATCATCAAATTAAGATTCAAATACCTGAAATCAAACCCTAAACGGATCAAAACGTTCAAGGATTCTTAATTACCTAACTTTCCTAAAAACATAACAAAAACCTAATATTTACTGAAGAAAAAGCCAAATACATAGCAAAAGGGAGTTACTTATCACTTGAAAACACTATATATCAGACCCAAATCATTCCCCCAAACTTAGCATTTTGCATGTCTCAAGCAAAAGTAAAGTAAAGATTCTTGAAACACAAAATCATTTCTTTAAATCAACATGTACATACCTAATCTAAGACCCCATACTCATGATTCTTACACCTTTCTTCACAAGCAATTACTTTCATCAAAAACTGGTTAGAAAAACAAACTCCAAAAGAACCAGAAACTAGTGAACACTCTCAACCTCTCTGTGTATATCTCTCTCATGTGTATTAAGGGTTATAACAATGCTCTCAAGTTCATCCAATGACAATGTGTTACCATATGTTTGACCATAGACCCAAATCTCCACTGAAATTATTGAATACATGCAAAAATCAAAAGGTCTTAATTTTGGTTGTAATGAGGTCATGGCTACAAGTGTAAGGTGGGATAAAAGAAAGAAGAGATAAAACTAAGGGCCAAAATGCAAAAACAAAGTTTCCTTAAAAATCATGAATGAGCAATGAATACAATAAAGACTCACACTCACTTCACAAACATTGTATTCTTTACTTTTTCAATTTTCCTTTCCTTCTATTCTCTTCCTTTTCATTTATATTTTTTTTTCAATTTTTTATTTTCACTTGGAAGAGAAATAGAATTCAATAACACTTTTCACCAATTATCTGAGGTCTATGGATGCTTCCATTATGGAATAAAAGTATTAAAAGGCGTTGATGGTAAAGTGATGATGTAGGGAAGTGGGTGCTGGCCCCTTGCAATGATGGGTAAGCCTCTTGTTTTCTAAATTCTAATTATGTTAAGTTTAATGTTGTGTAAGCTTCTTCTTTAGGTAGTAATTGTAGATGTACTCTCGAATTAGCTAGCTTACTACTTTTGTTTTACTGCTTACTGCTTCTGGTTTGAATTCTGGAGTTATTAGCTAGCTTACTGCTTGGTTTGAATTTGTGGTTACTACTTACTGCTTATGGTTTGAATTATTTGTGGTTATTAGCTAGCTTATTGCTTACTACTTCTGGTTTGAATTTGGAGTTATTAACTAGCTTACTGCTTGGTTTGAATTTATGGTTACACATTCTATAGCACTACTATAGTACTGATGCTTTGATTGCATTTAAGGTGCTTATTATGTCGTTTAATCTTTTAATTTGGAATTTACAGTGTCCCAAGTAACCCAATCATATTGATTATGGTTATTATGTCATGCGATATATGAAGGAAATCGTGCAATTGCACTATGGAGATGACATGATTCCACCATTGGTTTGTAATTTTCATTATATGGTTTATGTTTACCACATATTTGATAATAAATATATCGTTTAGTTTATCAACACAATTCTAATTCCATTTTCTATTAAATTGTATAGTATTTTGAAGATTGCTAGTACACCTACTACTCCGATGAATTGCTGAATGAAGTCAAGGATGAATGGGCAACATATGTTCTTGACGAGTTACCTTAACTTAGTTTTGAATTTAGGGCACCATGTATATTTTTGAATGTGACTATGTAGCATCTATATGATCGAGTTTGTTTAGCCTTTTGTATGTATGGAGCCATTTGTTTTGGTTTGGGAGTTATCTATCTTAAATGTGTATTGACATTCACGTTTCTAATGTATATAATTATGGCATTTATTTGTTGCAAAAAAAATGTTGACAATTTATTTAAATATATGGATATAGCAAATATTATAAATTAAAAATATATATATATACACACACACACACTAAAGATCCTGATTCATTTTAAAAAACTCAACACTGATCATATATACTAAAGATCCCGGTTGATTTTAAAAAACTCAACAATGATCATATATATACTAAAGATCCCAGGTCCTTATAAAAAAAACTCAACAGTGATCATATATGTTAAAGATCCTGGTTCCTAGTATTTTATTGATCTCGGTTCCTTGTATTTTATTGATCCTGGTTCCGTGTTTTCTAAAACACCTGGGATCGCAAGTGTCAGACTTGTTATACCAGTGGATACAATCTCGGTTCGGAACCGGGATCAATGTGGGTGCGAAACCGGGATCTTTTTGCATTTCTGTTGTAGTGTATAGAGATATTGTCTCTTTAGCAAAGCCTTTTTCCGTTCGGTGTTTCTCCTTTGTTTATGGGATAGGCAATTTGGTTGCACAGTGTTTGGCTAAATGGATTGTATGCATATGTAAACAGGATTCGATTTGATGTGTCTCTTGTTTTTCTTGCTGACTCTTTGTAGCAGCTTTAATAAAATTTCTTTCATAAAAAAAAAATTATTTGAGAATGTAAATATCCAAAATTTATATCTGGTGTCAACGGATCCTATCTTAAAATTTTTTGACTATTAGTATTAGAGACAATAGTTTATAAAAGTTTTTTTACACTGTCTGCACATCATCCACCATCCAGGGGTTAATATTTTGCTTAAGAACTAATAAACTGATATTTTATTTTACAATTTTTTTTATTTAATGTTGTGGAACAATTGATCTATCACGGATATATTGGTGAGAAATATTTTTGGAAGACTAAATTGGTAACAAAATTGATTTTTGAGAGACTGTATTGGTAACAAACATCTTTAGGATTTGAATTGGTGATATAATTAATCTTTGAGAAGCTATATTGGTGGCAAATGTAACATCCCTTAATATTATGCTTATTTTAATACTATTATTATTGTTGTATTAGTTGCTCTTAGATTATGAAAATATGAATTCATTAAAACTTTTTAATAATAATCAGAAGACTGATTCAAAATATATTACTATTATTATTATTAGCGTTCAAGTTGTAGGTGTACTCACGTAACAGTGAGAGTATGCTCATGAAGACCAAGTCATGCACAATATTTCTCATCTCTATCTCTGCTAACTAAATTCTGTTGCTATCATATCTTTTACTTGTTGTTATCAGTTCCTTACTTTTAGCTATAGTTGTTGTATATCACTTATATATATTGCCTCTGTACATGTTGTAATTTACTAAGTTATCAATATATATAAAATTACGTTTCTCTTTATGGTATCAGATTTTGCCTCTGCATAACTGCTTGCGATCCTAGCCATGGCTCTTCCTGCTGCCTCCTCAGCCCTTGTTGAGTTCCCAACAGCATCCACCCTTCCTATTAAGTTAACCACTGCAAACTACCCCACCTGGTTCAAACAAATTCACCATATTCTTGTTGCCAATGACACCATTGGTTATGTCACAGGGACGATTCCCTGTCCTCCCGCCACTGTCGGTGCTGGCGATGCGGCTGTTGCCAATCCTGCCTACTCTCACTGGGTCCGCCAGGATCACTACGTCTATCTCGCACTCTTGGGTTCTTGCGGTCCAGAAGCTCAAATCATCATGTCTTCTGCGTCCTCCTCTACTGATGCATGGGCAAGGCTCACTAAGGCCTATGCTAACCGTTCTCGCACTCGCATTATGTCTCTAAAGGAATGGCTTGCTTCTATTTCTAAAGGAAGCTCTTCTGTAAGTGAATATCTTCGGTCCATACGTTTCATAGCTGATGAACTTGCGCTAATTAATCATCCCGTGGATGATCTTGATCTTGTCATTGCAACCCTCAATGGCCTTGGTCCTTCGTTCCGTGAATTCAATGCCTCCATTCGTGCAAGAGACTCTCCCATGTCATTTGATGAGTTGTATGACAAACTGGTTGATTTTGAATCCTTCCTTCAACGTGATGAGCATCATCAGCAGCCCCTTCCCATCACTGCAAATCGTGTTGCACGTTCCACCCCTCTTCCACCCATCTGGTTTACTTCCCTCTCCTCGCCACCCTTCTTCTCCTTCACAGCCTCCGCGCTCTTCCACCCACATGATTCCCACATGTCAATACTGTGATCGCCGTGGCCATACGGCTAAAACCTGCTATCGCCTACATGGCTATCCCTCTCGCTCCACTGCCCATGCAGTCACCACAACTGAACCCAATGAATCTTCCTGGCTCCTGGACTCTGGTGCATCCCATCATGTTACCAATGATCTTGCTCAACTTTCTGTCACCAATGAATACACGGGTCAAGATCAGCTGCTAGTGGCCAATGGTAAGGGTCTGCCTATCAAACATCTTGGTTCCACTTCTATTTATACTCCCTCTCACTCTTTTCAGCTTTCCAATATTTTATATGTTCCCAATGTTTCTAGTAATCTCATTTCTGTTTCTCAACTTTGCCAAATTAATGATGTTTCCATTGAATTTTTCCCTTGACACTTTGAGGTCAAGGATCTTCAAACAGGGGCGATTCTACTGCGCGGAAGGAATGAAGACAACATGTACAAGTTACGGTCATCCCTTTCTACACCACAAAGCCATCACACCTCCATTCAACCTTCTCTTCACCTCTGGCACCATCGTCTCGGTCATCCTGCCTCCCGCATCCTTCATCATACCATCATGTCCAACCACCTTCTTCACTCGTCTGTCCCTCCATCATCATCTTGTTTTGATTGTCTGCAAAATAAAAGTCACAAATTACCTTTCCATTCGTCTAGTTTGTCTAGTTCTGTTCCTCTTGAAATTATTTACTCTAATGTTTGGGGTCCTGCATCTGTATCGTCAATAAATGGATTTTCCTACTATGTTATTTTTATTGATTTATTTTCCAAATATGTTTGGCTCTATCCAATGAAGCATAAATCTGATGTGTCTACAATATTTCCCATTTTTAAGTCTCTTGTCGAAAAACAATTAAATGCTACAATCAAAACTCTCTATTCTGATAATGGCGGTGAATTCATCAAATTACGATCTTTTCTTGAAACCCATGGTATCTCTCATCTCACTACTCCTCCTCATACACCAAAACACAATGGGCTTGCAGAACGTAAACACCATCATTTAACTGAAACTGCTAAATGTTTACTTCATCATGCCTCTCTTCCTCTTCACTTCTGGTGTTATGCATTTCAAGCCGCGGCCTATCTCATCAATCGTATGCCCACTCCTAACCTTCAAATGAAAACTCCACTTCAAATTCTTTTCAATTACTATCCGAATTACAATAAACTACGTGTCTTTGGTTGTCTTTGTTTTCCATGGCTTGTTCCTTACACAACTAGTAAACTTCTTCCTAAGTCTCAACCGTGTGTTTTTCTAGGCTATAGTACCACCCAAAGTGCTTACATTTGTTACAATCCCTCCACTCACAAATTCTACACATCCCGTCATGTCCAATTTGTGGAGTCTGTTTTTCCATATTCTTCACCTTCCTTCAGCACCCCTTCTCCATCGCCCAATCCTAGCCCATCGCCCAATCCTAGCCCAATCCTACCCTTCTCAATTCCTCATCCATCCCCTAAGCCCAATAGGCCCAATTTCCCATCCACTCCTTCTTTGGCACTTCCCACTTTCCCTGCTTCAACCCACGACCTTGCCATCTCCTCCGCAGCACCTATTTCCCCTTCCCCTAGCCTCCTCCCTGAACCCGTGATCTCTCCAGCTTTGAACCCTCTCACCCACCCACCCACATCTCACCCAACTGACGCAAACCTGGTTTCACTTGCCACCACCGACGCTTCAACACCACCCACCTCTGCCTCCCTACCAACGGACTTGTACACGGACTCTCCATCTCCGTCTGTCGTCGCCTGTCCCTGCTGATCCTCCACCGTTACCCACCCATCCCATGACAACTCGTTATAAAAACGATATCTTCAAACCCAAACAGGTTCATCTGGTTTCCAAGTTTCCACTTCCAAATCCGATTGAGCCCACTTGCTACAGCCAAGCTCTTAAACATCCCGAATGGAAATCTGCTATGTCTGCGGAATTCACTGCTCTACTTAATAATGGTACTTGGTCCTTGGTTCCTCGTAAGTCGCACTTTAATGTTATCGGCAATAAATGGGTTTTTTGGCTCAAACGACACACTAATGGCTCCATTGCTCGTCACAAAGCGCGTTTGGTTGCTAAGGGCTTTCATCAACGCCCCGGTCTTGATTACACAAACACTTTTAGTCCAGTGGTAAAGCCTCAAACCATCAAGTTAGTACTGTGCATTGCCTTATCTTGTGGCTGGTCCTTAAAGCAAATGGATGTTAATAATGCCTTCTTACATGGCACGACTTCTGAAGATCTGTATATGTCTCAGCCACCGGGCTTTATTCATCCGCAGTTTCCCGATTATGTCTGCAAGTTGCATAAATCATTGTATGGTCTCAAACAGGCTCCGCGTGCTTGGTACAATTCTCTTCGCAGTTTTCTACTTGATTATGGCTTTACTAATTCCAGGTCTGATACTTCATTATTTATTTATCATAAGCATGGTATTGTTGCCTATTTCTTAGTCTATGTGGATGATTTATTTCTTACTGGTAACAATAACAACTTTCTGTCCACTTTCCAATCTGCTTTGGCTGATCGATTTTCACTGAAGGACCTTGGTACTCCTAATCATTTCCTTGGCGTTGAAATTATTACCACACAATCTGGTCTTTTTCTCACTCAGCATCATTATATTCGGGATCTACTTCACTCTTCTTCTATGCACGATGCGAAGCCTGTATCCACCCCTATGAGCACTAGTTGTGATTTATCTGCTGTGTCTGATGCTTCTACATGTGATACAACTGAATATCGCCGAATTGTTGGTTCTCTCCAATACCTATCTTTGACTCGTCCTGATGTCTCTTTCTCCGTTGGCAAACTATCTCAGTATATGGCTGCTCCTACTACTATTCATATGCAGGCTGCTAAACGTGTACTTCGGTATCTGAAAGGGACTATTGACTATGGTCTTCATTTGCGTCGCTGTTCTAATCCTCACTTAACTACCTTCTGTGTCGCTGACTGGGCTGGTGACTCTGCTGATCGGCGCTCCACAGCCGCGTACATCGTCTACTTTGGCCCCAATGCTATCTCCTGGTCTTGTAAGAAGCAAAACTTGGTTGCTAAATCCTCTAGTGAAGCAGAATATCTCACAATTGGCACCACGACTGATGAACTACTATGGCTGCAACAATTGTTAATTGAACTTCACTTTCCTCTTGTTCAACAGCCTACCATTTATTCTGATAACATTGGTGCCACATATCTCTGTGCTAATCCTGTGTTCCACTCTCGCATGAAGCATTTAGCAATCACTTATCACTTTGTTCGGGAGCTAGTTGCTGCCAAACACCTTCATGTTCATCACATTCCTTCCAACCATCAACTTGCTGACTTGCTCACAAAGCCTCTTTCTCATACTCACTTTGCCTCCCTCTTAGACATGATTGGTGTTGTCTGCGCCTCCACCATCTTGAGGGGGCGTGTAGGTGTACTCACGTAACAGTGAGAGTATGCTCATGAAGACCAAGTCATGCACAATATTTCTCATCTCTATCTCTGCTCACTAAATGCTGTTGCTATCATATCTTTTACTTGTTGTTATCAGTTCCTTACTATTAGCTATAGTTGTTGTATACTCACTTATATATATTGCCTCTGTACATGTTGTAATTTACTGAGTTATCAATATATATAAAATTACGTTTCTCTTTACAAGTTACATTTCCAAAATATTGACTCTAGATTATACTATCCTCTGAACAAAACTATTAGATTAGTCCTTTAAGTTATTTTTAGATTACAAATCAATCCCTTAAGTTTTTTTCACTCTACGAATTGTTTTCGACGAACAAGTGTCGGAAAAACTTTTTCCGACTTGGAAGTGTCGGAAATACCTTTTAAGATTATGTAGATTTATTTCCGAGAGAAATCTTTTGGAAATATTTTCCGAACATAATATCTCGAAAAAACACACATATGATAAAAAAATGAAGAGAAAAGTTGCAGAGTAACTGTGAAACCAAAGAACTAACTCTTGACTCTTGAAGCTAGCAAATTCAGTATTCTTTCCATGGATAATTTCACATGAGAAGAAGTTAATAAAGAGGATAATTTGTCACAATAAAGGTCTCACTTTATTGATAGTGTTGTTGTTGGTGCAATTCCAATGCTAAAAGCAATGATGAGGAGATGTGGAGGGTTGTTGTTTAGATTTGTGAGAAATGAGGAGATGTGGAGGGTTATTCTTGTTGGAAACCAACAAGCGGCTCAAAATGTACTAGAGGGGGGGGGGGTGAATAGTATTTTGAAGCCTCAATACAAACTTTTCGATTGCTAAAGAGAATGGATTTCAGAAAACAAGTTTTCTAACAAAATTTGTACTGTTTAATCGATTAATCTCAGGCTTAATCGATTAATGCCAAAATATCATTTAAGAACTAATCGATTAACTAGGTGTTACTCGATTAAGACCAGAATGATGCTCTAAAACTAATCGATTAATCAATCTCTTAATCGATTAACTCGTGTAAAGTTTGACAGAAAATTAGCCTTATTCAGAATTCAATGGAGATTACAATTCAATGATGCACTAACAAATGGTAAATGAAACAATGAACAAAGCTACGTAAATTTACCAAATCAATTTAGGTTTATTATCTAGGAATTGTAAAAGCCCCAAAATTAACCTAATTAATTGGTTTGTTCTTGGTCAATGAAAACTTGAAGAAAGAAAACAAAGAAGACAAGATTTTATCCTGGTTCACTCTCTACCACTTGAGAGCTACATCCAGTCCCCTCTACCAAAGATAGAGAGTTTCTACTAGATACACAATTGTTAGATTACAATGGTTAAAGATGCAGCTCACTCTAGCTCTCTTATCTTAACCCCTTCAAGAGAGTACCAATTCTCTTGAAAATCTACCCAATTGTTTCTTGTATCTTGTCCTCTTGAATTGTTGAAAGATGCTCTTCAGACAATTCATTTCCTCTTGCTTCGAAATGCTTCAAAGACTTCCAAGGTGTGAAATTCTTCACTTGTTGTTGTTGAATGCTTGAAGTTACAACCTCTTGTTGTAGAATGCTTCAACACAAAGTACTAAGCTCTAGAAATTTGTATCTCAATGTTTCTAAGAATATTGAATGAACAAAAGTGAAGAAGATTGAAAGATTGTAAGATCTTGATAGAACACTTTTAAAATTGTAATAGCTCTTTGAATGATTGTGAAAGTATGAATCTCTATAGAAAAATATGAAAGAGAAAGTAACCTTGTCAAAGTAGTAATAAAAAGCTTTTAAACAAAATTAATTTTTCTGTTATAACAGGAATTAATCGGTTAACGTGTAAGTCACTAATCGATTAACCACTGTTAAATCGATTAACTTATAAGTCACTAATCGATTAACCTTTGTTAAACAATCGGTGTTGTACAATTATGACATGTTAATCGATTAAGCCTATCGTGCTAATCGATTATCCACTGTAAAAAGTGATTAAAAATATGCTTTTCAAAATTACTTTGATCAAAACTTTAATTAGAGCTATTTCTATCAAGATAACCTTTCTTCACTCTTAAATCAAACAATATTAAAATCCTAAATTGAGATTCCTAAGCTACCACCCACTCTCATGAAAATAGAAAATAAAATATTACATTTGATTTACAAATAAAACATAAACTTAATCTAATTCTCCATGAGTGGTGCTTGAGTTGTTGTTGAATGTTGCTGCTTGACTTTGGTTTGTTAGCATTAAAACATTATCAATCCTACAAACTCCCCCTTTTGATGATGACAAACCCTCTTCACAATGAAGCACCAAGTTTTTAAATACTCCCCCTAAATGTAACACACTTAGGAAAAATATATAAAAACTTAACCTACAAAGCACAACATCAACAAACCTTTTCTCCCCCTTTTGGCATCATTAAAAAGTGGTGAATTTTTAAAAGAGCTATTGCCAAAAGTTAGGAGGTAAGTACTAGACAATTTGATATATATGAATAAACACAATGAAAAGACATAATATGTAGTAAAACACATATAAGTAGGCCATAACCAAGACCATATAACATACTACATAATAAGTCCTTAATATCATTGCAAAACACCAAGTTCATACACAAAAAGTCATAGTATAATACCATTTTCCAGCAGCATAGGATAAAACATAAGGATTCTAAAGGCCATACACAGACCCTAGAAAATATCAACCATAGCAAAAACCAAAACAGTCCAGCAAGTAAAAGAAGTTCCAAAAACCAGAAAACAGAAATAGTTCAGCATCAGAGTATGATAAAAGTGCAGCAAAACAGTGAAAAACATAATGAGATCATAGTGGGCTAAGGGTTAGGTGGAAGGTGGGAAAAGAGACTGGAGATGTGATCCATAATCCTCTGCTCCATAGCACGATTCTGAATGTCAAGTCGTTGCTCAAGTGTGTCAAACCTATTATCCATATGCTGAATAAGTGCAGCATGAGCAGCTTGAGCATCAAATGGCGCTTCCAAGTTATCAAAATCGATAAAATCTTCAACATTGATACCTTGCTCATCATGGTGAACCTCTTGATCAGTATCCATTGCATCAACAGCCGGTGGAGCAGCTTGTGGAACTGGTGGAACTTGAGGAGCCGGTTGTGCAGCTTGTTCTAAAGCCTTAATTTGTGAATTCCACATCCATGACCGTGTGGGCTTATGAAAACCAATCTTCATTAGATTAATGTGGTGAATGTTCAGACACAACTTACCCTCAGGATCCTTCTCACAAGGTTCATTTTCCGGGATTGGCACACCATAATGACGAAGTAATTTGGTCACATGCATAGGATATGGTAAATATTGTGTGGAAGCAGACTGAGCAGAAGTATACATTGTAGCCAATATTATCTTATTCCAATTAATCTTAACATTTTCTTTAATTCCATGAAACAATTTCAAGTCATCCTCTTGGACTTGAGCATAATTTTGAGAAGACTTCGGAATAAGACAATATGGAATAATGTATAAAAGAACCCTATCTTCAGCATGTAACAAAGAAACCTTCTTAGTACCCTTATCCCAAGTCAAATCTAGTCTAACAGCATCAGAATAAACAGTAGCAGCATCTACATCTAGTTCAACAGATTCATCATCACCCAAGAATGTACCCTCATTCTTTAAACCAAACAAAATTTTCAGATCATCAGGCTTAACTACAAAGTGGTGACCCCTTACTTGGCTTTGATAAACACCATCAATCTTAGTGAAATTAGCATAAAATTGCCTAACAAGCCTAGGGTAATAATGAGTATTGAATTCCAAAAACCTTTGTAAGTGCTGTGAAACTAGCAAGTCATGAAAACCAAACCTTTCTTTCTTCAACCATGGAATGTAAAGGTACCGAATAATGCCAAATGATCTGTTCTTGAATTTTGGATCCCTTTCTGTAGTAGACCGAGAGTATATCCGACCGTCATCATCTTGATTCGACCAGCTGAACCCTGGAACAAGGCATACAGAGTAGCATGCGGTCGGCGCATTCTACCGAGCCAATGGGCACTTAGGGGACGTTACAAGCTTACGAGATTATGCTCAAGCACAGGATCTTCATCCTTATCGCTATCGCTATCACTAACAGTCTCAATTAGCTTAACAACTCCTCCTATATTCCCACATTACTTGGTTTGATAACATGATAAGGATAAGAATTCATCATAAACGAGATTTACGAAGGCAACCTTATCAGGACCTTCACTAATCCAAATCAAACACTTCTCTTCACGGGCCTCACCAGAAAGCCCAAGAACACACGTATCAGGTAATCCCCTATAAGAACCACCATGCTATAGGGGCTAAGGTATGTTATCATCCCTAATCTCAAGAACTACGTGTGGCTTGATTCCCTTTTCACTGGGGATACGTAGGACCGGGGTCACCCTCGCCAGCTACAACAACCATCAAACACATCGTGGTGTTCCATCAAAAAAGGAACACGACATTGGCGCCATCTGTGGGGACGATAAATTTCGATTCCCATCCATATTAATCCAAAAAAAAAACAAACAAACCAACCACGGTGCCGGTGCTGCGGGTTCGGTTCACGGTCCTCCGAACACGGATCAACCACAACACCCATCGCCACCGCTGTCGGGGCTGTTCCTTCCCATCGCCGTCGCTGCCGGTGCCGTACCATCTCACCCATGGTTGCGAGTGCTGTTCGTTACCACTGGTGCTGTTCAGAAGGAGGAGTGGTACGAAGCACAAGCCACCAAGAGTGGCGAACAGCAACGTCCCGGTCTGCACGAATGGCGAACCCAGCAACGGGTCTCCGACGCCAAACCGTCGCCGCACCATGATGAGGGGGACATCAACCAAAAGGAATTCGAGCACAGATCGAGCACGTCCCTCACAGCCACCCCTTGCACTGACGCTGGTGATTTCCAGTGGCGGTGAATGTTTTTATCACCGTTGCCAAGCTTCGAACCAGAACCATAAAAGGAATGCGACGCTGCCACATGAGGAAGCATGCGAACATCGCTCTTCCACTATCACCATCCTCCTCCTGCTCTGCGCTTTCCCTGTTCAGAAACGCCGCCGTGGCCCCCAAACTCAATCGCGAGTTCTCTTCTCCCTGCGTTCACAAAGCCATCGAACCAGTGAAGGGGTTCGCAAATCAGGGAGGAAAGAGCCGCACCGACGTAAGTTTCTGATTCCAGCAGGGACCACCGTCGCCACGCACACCCGTCGCTGCACGATCCCGTGGGCACAACGCTCCTCCATGATCATCGTCGCTGCAAACGGTGACACTTGCTGTCAACGTCGTCACTATCGAGGAGCTTCCTCCCGAAACCTGCCGTTGCTTGCCCCTCCGGTGCTCACCTGAGCTTGCCACTGGCGCCGCAACACAGCAGCACCTGCTGCAAACCCTCGTTAGGGTTTCAACTCTAGTAGGCTGTTGGCTCATTCCCAAAAAAAAAGGCCAATAGCCCAACCTAAAAAAAAAAGGGCCAATGGCCCAACCTAAAAAAAAAAAGTACGGGCCTAATACATACAGGCCCAAACAAAATATGATGACAAACGTGGCTTAACACCAAGGAGCCCAACAAAGGTGTCCGAGCTATTGAACAACCCGTTCCGAGATTCTTATTAATGGACAAATGGTTTTCCGAGTATCGCGAATACAATCATGTTACTCTGTTAGGAACATAATGATAACGGCAAGGACCCCCGCGCCGAATTTCCTTCTTTGAGCTCGTCTTCGAGTATAGAGAACCTCGTGCTCAGTTCCCCACTTCGGATACATGTGCCAATTGCGTGCGGACCCTCGACAGCGTCCCCCTCTTGGTATCTCATACATTCAGAATATCGGGAACCACACACTACCTTATCTCATACATTCAGAATATCGGGGACCACACACTACCTAATCTAATACATTTAGAATATCGGGAACCACACACTACCTCGGGTTCATATGACGACTACAGGAACCTTGCACCATTTTTCCTACTTGAGTCTCCTATTACGGGTCAACCGCTCGACGTAGCTCGTTTGGAAAAGATTAACAGAAGACTTCAATCCAATAGTCTTCGATCCGACATTCCTCACCTCAGCGAATCAGGGAAGAAATTCTCGTTCCTATATTACTTTCCTATTTACTTGGCATTTTATGTACACATGCTAATATTAATTTACTTGATGCAATACTTTTGACATATGCTCCTAATACTTTTTCTGTATTCCTTTAATTTCATTTACATGTCATTTATTCTATACTCATGATTTTTCATATATGTTGATATGTGACACAAACTCCTTTGCTGCTGAATATCCCTAAACGTCTTTCCTGTCACTATAGAATAATGATATTTGATGTGCATTGCCTTTTAAGTAAACATTAGGTAGTTCCCGATAATTAAACATTGTCATTATTCATAAATTAATGCTTTGATATGGTTCAACACCATTAATTTCTCCGCCATATTTTTTATACATGTCATTTATCATAATTAGTACGCATGATATATTCTTTTCATGTGCAATCTTGTATGATTTTCGGGCATTTAATTCCCAATAATTGTCATGATCATGTTTATTTCGTATGATATTTTTAAAATCATACTACTTTTATACCGATAATACATTTTATCTTAGCCAATAATTGTCATTATTGTTATTTAATTGTTATACATCGTCAATCTAACGACGATCACTAATTATTTAATTGTTATTTAATTGTTATGCGAGGTACATGTATGATGGCCTTTTTTCTAAACAGCCCATTTCGAGATCCCCGTCAATGGGAAAACTGTTTCCAAGTGCTGGGAACACATCGACATGTTCGGAGTCTAGCTGACGACGGTGAAGATGAGGTGGCAAGGACCCACGTGCAAAAACTTCACCAAAGCTTCAAGATTAATCTTCGAGCTCGTGTCCTGAACAAAAAGGGCTCATGTTCGATTCACAATTCTGGATGCATGTGGCAAGCGCGGCGGGCCCTCACCAGGCAACCCCTCTTTTTTCATAACCATGAATTTGAAGCATCAGGAACCAGAGAATAGCCTTTTCCCTTCAAAGTCGTTAGACGATTGTCGCCACTCTTGCACCGGTTTCCGACTAGCCTCCTACGCCTGTGGTTGAACACCGGGCTATGGAGATAACATTTTGTCTCTTTTGGCTCATCTCCAAAAATGGGCGAGGACCGAAAAGAGGAACCGGTGGTCGTTAACTCCTTAACGAGGGATGTTCTTATTAAGGAAGACCGAGAAATCTCGACAATCTGGTGATGTGCTCCCAACACGCTCGGTCTGGGATTAAATGTAGTGAACCAGACTTCAGTCCGACCGATAATGCTCCAGGCCAACCAGTTAAGGATTGAACCAACGAGCACCAACCACGAATTTGGTCGGAACCATGTCTTACCGAGCTAGGGACACGAGTGGATTGAGACTTACGGGATCACGATCGAGCATAGGATCCTCATCCCTATTTAAACCAGTTACGGTCCCAACAGTCCAACCTCCACTCCTATATTCCCATACAGCTTGTGGACACATGGGATAATGGCACTCTCGGAGTTCCTGACAAGGGATCGAAAGAATCCCGCCATCATTCTTACAAAGCAGTTATCGCACAACGCTTCCACATGCATTCTCTAAGTATTGCACTGGTATCCGTCCTGAGTAGATGGATGCTCGACGACTCTTGATAGTTCAAAAGTTGAGCTAATGACAATCAACATACCGAGCTACGTTGCGATCAGCAATTCTGAAATACTAAACTAGACCCAGAAGCTTAGAACCAAGTCATGCCAAAATGATTCTCAACACTGTCGAGCATGTCCCAGGAGTCCATGTTGTCATCACATCGTGATCTCATCATCATCCATAAACACAACTACGAAGGTCGAGCAAATCACCGGGAAGTAACCAACTGATGGTGACCTCTTTTGTCAGCTTCCAATCGCCAACGATATCCTCAAATCAATCAGTGTCATACAAACTTAGTCATTCTTGGCGTCTAATCTTACAGCACGTCACTCTGGGCGTCTAATATTACATCATCTTCAACATGATTTCGGCAAAATCTCACGATGACATCACTGTCTCCTCTGTTGAACATGCTTACTGTGACTATTTACATTATTGCTCGATCGACATCCTTTCTAACAAGTGAAATATCATGCTGACCCTTCTTCCTATACCATCACAAAATTAGTTTGGCACTCAACTCTTCTCGTTGGCCAAGCACGAACCACCATGGTTTATGGTGGCCTCGATCTTTAAGTTAAACCGCTCATAGGATCGTTTCTGAACACCATGAAAGAAAAAGAAGGTACAAGTATGATCACGCAAGCTGCTCAAAGAACTCCAAAAGCAAGCCACTTCGAGATTCTCCCAACAGACAGCATGTTCTGAAAGCACAACAAACACTTTGTTTCGTTCCTCCTTCCCAAAATTATTTTCGCGATGTCGAGGAACCTCACATCGATCATCTCCCCTTGGTTTCATTAGTCGGCATCCGTACGAGCTTGACGGATTTCGTCCATCTCCCCTCGGATTCATAGCGTGCTGACCTAAACACTTTGTTACGTATCACAGGACTTCCGAACTCGGCACAAGCCTCTTCAGGCTTTATCGGGATCGAATTTGTTATGCAAGGGAGTAGAGGTCTACTTCAGCTTCGTTATTTGAATAATCTATCACCTTGCCTTCGACGACCTCATAACATGGATCTGCCCCAATTATTCTGATTTTCGAGGGGTTTAGCAGTTATAGTTGATTAACAGCATTGACGAGAGAATCAGCATTACTTGTTTTCTATCCACAAGGAATTTTCTCAGACTGTTTTCTTGGCTTTGTTGAAGATGATCTCACTTTTCGCCCTCTCGGCTTAATTTCTCTGCTTCAACATCGGTTTATTTCTCTAGCTCGACAACATTATTCTCCAACATTGAGCACATCTCAACCAACTGGGGTCTAAGGACTCCCTCTCGAGTAGCCACACTCTGCCACATCGTCCGCTTCTTGGGAGTAGCAACGTACTCTAAATCCTTAGAGTCATCTGGGAAGAACTATAACAAAGAAGTTTCCATGCTCGCCATGCGTTGACAATCATTGCTGCCGACCAATATCTTTAGGAATTCTTTCGGACCCAGATCGAGTTCGAGGAAGCCTCGAACATCAACAGTTAGCATCTCACAATTATCATACAATCGACACAAGCCTCAACGACCTTTCCCGATCATGGCCTCTTTCAGGTGAAGGAGGCGGGCACAAAGTTGATCTGAAGACTCCAACCTTTCTTCACTCGTTGTGGCCCCGAGAGCTTCATAGATTTTATGACCCGGCACAAGCCTTTTTCAGGCTCTACCGAGTGGGGGACTGGTATGTGATATAGTATGCGCATAGCCGACGTAGGCTGACCTAGATACTGGAACCATATGATGATCAAGATCATATCCTATCGTATAAGGGAGGTAACAACGTTTCCCGCCCACCGCTGTCAGGTTTGGTATACGCCTCTCTCATCAAGGTATTACTTTAATACATTCACTCATTTCGGATCACGTCCCGACACACTTGCCTACGATCTCGGTTGGCCGACCAGATCGGCGTGGCTACAAGTGAAAACGGGGATTGCTACCTCGATAACTTGGCCATCGGCCAAATACGTCGCAGGATCGAGGAATGCACCTCGGCCAAGGCAGTCATTCCGACAGCATCCCCTGTAGACGTTACGATCCAATTCATGATATTAATTTTAACATACCCCGATGAGAGAGGTGTAAGAATCTCCAAATCGCGATACTCTTCCGAGTAAAAGACCTCAGCTGCAAACTGTCTTTTACGTCACCACAAAAGCCTCGAAAAAGAACGTCTGATCGACCCAAAAGGGCTCTCAACTCGGCACAGAGTCTCTATGACTCTTCCCGAGCTGGGGGGCTTATGTCGCGGACCGGACTCCGATCCGACCTACCCCCATCTTAACCGACCGTACGCCGAACTCTTCGACATTTTACGGGCCACTGGATTACAGCTATGAACAGGCTACCAACAGCCTTATCTGACTAGCTACAGTCCCATCGTCCTAGTTTTCCTCCTATAATCGGTCGGTTAACTGCTCGGTTAACCCATTAACTCGGCACATGCTCAAATCGCCTTACCGAGCTAGGGGGCTTATGTATCAGACCTGACTCCTGTCCGATCGGTTCAATCTTATGCCGACCAATTAGCACCAAGTTTATGAGCACCGACCATAAACTGGTCTTTTCCCAAGCGCATGCTCGGCTCACCTTTCAACTCGGCAAGGCTCAAATCACCTTACCGAGCTTGGGGAGCTTATGTAGTAGACCGAGAGTATATCTGACCGTCATCTCTTGATTCGACCAGCTGAACCCTGGAACAAGGCATACAGACCAGCATGCGGTCGGCGCATTCTACCGAGCCAATGGGCACTTAGGGGACGTTACAAGCTTACGAGATTATGCTCAAGCACAGGATCTTCATCCTTATCGCTATCGCTATCACTAACAGTCTCAATTAGCTTAACAACTCCTCATATATTCCCACATTACTTGGTTTGATAACATGATAAGGATAAGAATTCATCATAAACGAGATTTTAGAAGGCAACCTTATCAGGACCTTCACTAATCCAAATCAAACACTTCTCTTCACGGGCCTCACCAGAAAGCCCAAGAACACACGTATCAGGTAATCCCCTATAAGAACCACCATGCTATAGGGGCTAAGGTATGTTATCATCCCTAATCTCAAGAACTACGTGTGGCTTGATTCCCTTTTCACTGGGGATACGTAGGACCGGGGTCACCCTCGCCAGCTACAACAACCATCAAACACATCGTGGTGTTCCATCAAAAAAGGAACACGACACTTTCGTCCCGCTCTGCTTGAGAGAACCACGGATTGTTGCGATCAGGATGTGCTGGACGCTTCTTTTTTGGCTGAGGATTAGGATTTGAGGAGGAGGAGGAGGCCATATTCCATGGAGAGAGAAAGTTAGGGTTGGGGTTTGAGAAATTTGGGGTTTTTCAGATTTGGGGAGATTTTGGGTGAAATTGATGGATTTTATGGTAGAGATGATGTTAGGGAAGAGATTTGATGGAAGAAATTGGGTTTAAAAACAAAATACAATAGCCCTTATGATCATCAAATGATTTTCGAGTAGTGAGAAGACAAGAGAGATTCGGAGAAGAGAGAGAAGAAAAAGAAAAAAATGAGCTAATGTGCAGAAAAAGCGTTTTTATATTTCAGTGTTCAGTACCCTTAATCGATTAGCGAAGCCCTTAGTCGATTAAGGCCTGAATGTTGTTTAAAAATTAATCGAGTTAAAGCTGCATTAATCAATTAAGGCCTGAATGTTGTTTAAAAATTAATCGAGTTGAAGCTGCATTACTCGATTAAGGTCTGAATGTGATTTAAAACTTAATCGATTAATGACTGACTGTTAATCGATTAATGTGCACAAAACTCAAATTTTTGAAATTTTGAAAAATATTTTCATACACACAAACACATATAGACAATTAGCATTTAGCACACACTTTTATACAAACAAACATATCATAGAAAAACACACACATAACTACTTATTTAGAGAATTATGAAAGGGTTTTCAAATTACAAAAACTCAAACAACAATACATAATGGAATAGGCTTAAGGTGATGAACTAAAATGACTTCAAGTACAATTAGCTAATAGTAGATTCATCAAAAATGCCAAGTTCCCTTCTAATACGATAGAAAGTATCCCTTGGTAAAGGTTTTGTAAAAATGTCAGCTAATTGATCTGAAGTTTGAACAAATTCAATAACACAATCACCTTTTTGGACATGGTCCCTTAGAAAATGATGCCTAATCTCAATATGTTTTGTTCTAGAGTGCAATACCGGGTTTTTAGTTAAATTTATTGTGGATGTATTGTCACATTTAATGGGAATTTTTGACAAGTTTAAACCAAAATCCGAAAGTTGTTACTTCATCCAAAGGGTTTGAGCACAACAACTCCCGGTCGCAATATATTCGGCTTCCGCGGTTGATAAAGCTACACAATTTTGCTTTTTTGAAAACCATGATACAAGAGAACTTCCAATTAAATGGCATGTTCCACTTGTACTTTTTCTTTCAACTTTACAACCCGCAAAATCAGAATCCGAATAGCCTATTAAATTTAAAAGGGCATCTCTAGGATACCATAATCCGGTATTGGTGGTTCCTTTCAAATATTTCATAATCCTCTTAACAGCAGTTAAATGTGATTCTTTTGGATTGGCTTGAAAACGAGTACACATGCACACACTAAACATAATATCAGGACGAGAAGCAGTAAAGTATAATAAACTACAGATCATACCACGATACTTTGTTACCTCAACGGGTTTTCCGATTTCATCCTTGTCCAAGTAACATGTGACGCTCATAGGAGTTGAAGCTACCTTGCACGACTCCATGCCAAACCTTTTAAGTAGTTCTCTACAATACTTCCCTTGATGAATGTAAATCCCATCATCAAGTTGCTTGATTTGTAGTCCAAGGAAGAAAGTAAGCTCTCCCATCATAGACATCTCGAACTCACTTTGCATAATTTCTGAAAATTTCTTGCATAATTTTTCATTAGTTGCACCAAAAATAATATCATCAACATATATTTGGACTAAAAGTATGTCCTTACCGGATCTTTCAACAAAAAGCGTATTGTCCACGGCACCTCTTTTAAAACCTTTTTCAATTAGAAAATTGCTTAAACGATTATACCAAGCTCTAGGAGCTTGTTTAAGACCATACAAAGCCTTTTTCAATTTAAAAACATAGGCCGGATGTTCAAAATCTTCAAATCCGGGAGGTTGTGAAACATACACTTCTTCTTGAATGTATCCGTTAAGAAACGCATTCTTAACATCCATTTGATACAATCTAAAATTCATAATAGATGCAAAAGCAAGTAAGATTCTAATGGCTTCTAATCTAGCTACGGGAGCATACGTTTCATCATAGTCTATCCCTTCCTCTTGACTATAACCGTTAGCTACCAACCTAGCCTTATTCCTAACAATAATACCCGACTCATCTAGTTTATTCCTATAAACCCAACGAGTACAATTTCAGGACGGTCATCGGGTTTTGGCACAAGCTCCCAAACTTTGTTTCTTTCAAATTGATTTAACTCTTCTTGCATGTCCATAACCCAATGTTCGTCTTGAAGTGCCTCATTAATATTCTTAGGTTCTAATTGTGAAACAAAAGCAACATAATAACAAAAATTATTCAAAGTGCTTCGGGTTACCACTCCCTTAGCAATGTCACCTAGAATATTAGAGACCGGGTGATTTTTGTTCGTTTTCCAAGCAATTGGTAGTTCGGTATGCGGCACTTGTGCTAAGTCCTTATCTTGTTCTTGCATTTCTCCGTTCTCAACTTGATTCTCTACTTCTTGTTGTTGCATTGGCTTGCCATGATCCATGAATGTACCTACATCCTCATCATCACAAGAAACAACACACTCTCCTTTCGGAGATTCATCAAACACGACATGAACTGATTCTTCAACGGTTAAGGTTCTTTTGTTAAAAATACGATAAGCCTTGCTATGAGTTGAATATCCAATGAAAATACCTTCGTCGGCTTTTGAGTCAAACTTGCCGACCGGATTCTTACCGTTATTTAAAACAAACACCTTACAACCAAAAACATGAAAATAAGAGATATTTGGCTTTCGCCCTTTTAACAACTCATAAGGTGTTTTGTTTAGATGCGGATGAATAAGAACCCTATTAATGACATAACACGCGGTATTAACCGCATCAGCCCAAAAGTAAGAGGGAACTCTAGATTCCTTAAGCATAGTCCTTGCAAGTTCCTCTAAAACTCTATTTTTCCTTTCTACAACTCCGTTTTGTTCCGGAGTCCTAGGGGCAGAAAATTGATGACTTATTCCATACTTTTCACAAAACGCATCAAACTTTGAGTTTTCAAACTCACCACCGTGATAACTTCTAATAGACACTATTTTCAAATTTAATTGATTTTGGATGAGTTTGGCAAATTTTTTAAAACTTTTATAAGTGTCGCTTTTGGCGGATAAAAACAATGTCCATGTGAATCGAGTAAAGTCATCTACCATAACAAAGCCGTAGTAATTACCACCTAAACTCCGAACTTGTGATGGGCCAAACAAATCCATGTGGATTAACTCCAATGGCTTTGTTGTGCTTACCACATTTTTGGGTTTAAAAGAGTTTTTAACTTGCTTGCATTTTTGACATGAGTCACAAACACTATCAAGTTTAAAATTAAGTTTAGGTAAGCCAATCACTAAGTCCTTGCTTAGTAGTTTATTTAACTGATTCACATTTACATGAGAAATGCGACGATGCCAAAGTCGAACCTCATCATCAAAAGATTTAAAACATGTTGAAAACAATGAGGTTATCTCATCCAAATCAATTAAATAGGTGTTATTAGAGCGTCGACCTACGAACTTAACACTATCATCAATACAACTCTTAATAAAACAAAATTCCGAAGTAAAGGTCACATTGTTGCCCATATCACATAGTTGACTTATACTTAGCAAATTGTGTTCTAAGCCTTCTACGTATAGCACATTTTCAATGATAAGGTTAGATACGTTACCAATCTTACCCACTCCTAGAATTTTGCCTTTGTTGTTGTCGCCATAGGTGACATGACCACCTCCTTTTGTAGTAAGTTCGATGAAATGCGTCTTGTCCCCCGTCATATGCCTCGAACATCCACTATCCAAGTACCATCTACGCTCCTTTGTTCGAAGGCACATCTACAAAACAATGTCATTTACTTGTCTTAGGTACCCAAGTTATCTTGGGTCCTTTGATGTTAGTTTGGGGTGTTGTCCCTTTCACAATCCATACATACTTTCCACTTGGTATACAAAATTTCTTAATATTGCATTTATTTGAAGTATGCCCAAAAATCCCACAATAATGGCAAGTTGGAGTTTTTGAAAAATCAATTTTAGAAAATGTACCAACTTTGCGAAAATTGCGATTTTTGGGTTTGGTATACCCAAGTCCGGTTCTATTACTATTATTCCTTTGATTAGAAAGCAAATGATCCAAACAAGTATCTCCTCTTGTGAGCCTTGCAATTCTATCTTTCAAATTAAAAACTTCTTTTTCAAGAGATTTGCAATTATCACAAGTTGAGATATCATTTGTTTTCAAATCACAATCGCATGTGGAATTTGCATAAATGAGTTCAAGGGTTTCATTTTGAAGATTAAGCTCCTCAAGAGAGTTTTGTAATTCCAAAATTTTTTCTTGTTGTTTCAAAATGAAATTCTTTCTTTCAACATTTATTTTTGCTAATTTCTTTAACTCTTTATGCATTTCCACATACACACTATATAGTTCATTAAAGGAGGGAGAGTCGAAATTAGAACTAGCATCGGAAAGATAATCTACCTCATTTGTATTATCACTTGATTTCATGATAGAAGATGCTTCTTCATCAAACTTGGTCATCAAGCAAAGGTTTGCTAGTTCTTCATCTTCCGATGAGCTAGTTGAGGATGCAACTTCCGGTTCATCCCAAACTATATACGCCCTTTTTCCTTTGGATTGATTGGATTTCCACTTGTCACTTTCGGACTTCTTTGAGTTGGTTGGACAATTTGATCTATAATGGCCTGGCTTTCCACACCCATGACATATGATGTTGTCTTTATTGGTCTTGTGTCTTGGTTGAGCATCCTTAGTGTCTTTTGATCTATTTCTATTGAAATTATTTTTCTTCTTAAGGAAACATCCAAGCTTTTTGACCAATAACCCGAGTGTCTCATCATCGATGTCGGAGTCGGAATCATCCACTAGAGAGGGTTCTTCATGTGCCTTTAGGGACTTTGAATTAGTTTTAAGAGCTATCCCCTTCTTCTTTCTATCGGCATCCTCGTTCATGGATAATCTTCCTAGATCCATTTCATGCTCTTGAAGCTTCCCAAATAGAGTTGCTAAATCCATCTCGTCTAGATCCTTAGACTCCATGATGGTCGTGACTTTAGGTTGCCATTCCCTGCTAAGACATCTCAACACTTTATTAACAACTTCACCATTATTTAGAATTTTGCCAAGAGCAGAAAGATGATTAATGATATGTGTAAAGCGCTTTTGCATGTCGCTTATGGTTTCATTTGGCAACATGCGAAAGAGCTCATACTCATGCATGAGAGTGTTCAACCTAGCCCTTCTAACCTCATTAGTGCCCTCATGTGTGACTTGTAGTGTGTCCCACATTTGTTTAGCATCAGTGCATTGTGATACTCTAAAGAATTCGACATAAGAAAGAGCCGAAGTGATGATGTTTTTGGCTTTTAAATCATATTGAACTTTCTTTTTATCATCATCATTCCAGCTAGATTTTGGTTTCAAAGCAACAGTAGCATTTACTTTTGTTTGCGGAATAAAAGGCCCATTCTCAATGGCATTCCAAATTTCTATATCAATAGCTTCTATAAAAATTTTCATTCGGACCTTCCAATAAGCGTAGCCCTCACCATTGAATAGTAGAGGACGATTAATGGAAGCTCCTTCACCTCCAAAAGGATTAAAATTTGAGCCCATGATTTCCAAAATCGGATCTTTGCGAAAAAGCATTTTAATGCTCGGATCTTTCGACCGAGCTCTGATACCACTTGTTGGAAACCAACAAGCGGCTCAAAATGTACTAGAGGGGGGGTGAATAGTATTTTGAAGCCTCAATACAAACTTTTCGATTGCTAAAGAGAATGGATTTCAGAAAACAAGTTTTGTAACAAAATTTGTACTGTTTAATCGATTAATCTCAGGCTTAATCGATTAATGCCAGAATATCATTTAAGAACTAATCGATTAACTAGGTGTTACTCGATTAAGACTAGGATGATGCTCTAAAACTAATCGATTAATCAATCTCTTAATCGATTAACTCGTGTAAAGTTTGACAGAAAATCAACCTTATTCAGAATTCAATGGAGATTACAATTCAATGATGCACTAACAAATGGTAAATGAAACAATGAACAAAACTACGTAAATTTACCAAATCAATTTAGGTTTATTATCTAGGAATTGTAAAAGCCCCAAAATTAACCTAATTAATTGGTTTGTTCTTGGTTAATGAAAACTTGAAGAAAGAAAACAAAGAAGACAAGATTTTATCCTGGTTCACTCTCTACCACTTGAGAGCTACATCCAGTCCCCTCTACCAAAGATAGAGAGTTTCTACTAGATACACAATTGTTAGATTACAATGGTTAAAGATGCAGCTCACTCTAGCTCTCCTATCTTAACCCCTTCAAGAGAGTACCAATTCTCTTGAAAATCTACCCAATTGTTTCTTGTATCTTGTCCTCTTGAATTGTTGAAAGATGCTCTTCAGACAATTCCTTTCCTCTTGCTTCGAAATGCTTCAAAGACTTACAAGGTGTGAAATTCTTCACTTGTTGTTGTTGAATGCTTGAAGTTACAACCTCTTGTTGTAGAATGCTTCAACACAAAGTACTAAGCTCTAGAAATTTGTATCTCAATGTTTCTAAGAATATTGAATGAACAAAAGTGAAGAAGATTGAAAGATTGTAAGATCTTGATAGAACACTTTTAAAATTGTAATAGCTCTTTGAATGATTGTGAAAGTATGAATCTCTATAGAAAAATATGAAAGAGAAAGTAACCTTGTCAAAGTAGTAATGAAAAGCTTTTAAACAAAATTAATTTTTCTGTTATAACAGTAATTAATCGATTAACGTGTAAGTCACTAATCGATTAACCACTGTTAACACGTGCTAATCGATTAACTTATAAGTCACTAATCGATAAACCTTTGTTAAACAATCAGTGTTGTACAGTTATAACATGTTAATCGATTAAGCCTATCGTGCTAATCGATTAACCACTGTAAAAAGTGATTAAAAATATGCTTTTCAAAATTACTTTGATCAAAACTTTAATTAGAGCTATTTCTATCAAGATAACCTTTCTTCACTCTTAAATCAATCAATATTAAAATCCTAAATTGAGATTCCTAAGCTACCATCCACTCTCATGAAAATAGAAAATAAAATATTACAGTTGATTTACAAATAAAACATAAACTTAATCTAATTCTCCATGAGTGGTGCTTGAGCTGTTGTTGAATGTTGTTGCTTGACTTTGGTTTGTTAGCATCAAAACATTATCAATCCTACAATTCTATATATATGTGAGAAATAAGGGCTTTGGGTATGTTTCAATTACAAATTGGGAGCTAGAGTGAGAGACAGAGGTAAGAGTGAGATGAGCAAGGCGAAAGAAGACAAGGGTGAAGTGTGATTGATGATAATTCAAGTGAGGTTTAAAGTTTGGAGAAGAAAAAAGTGCAAAGAAGAGGGGGAGGGGGAAGAAGAAGAAGAATTTGGAATTTAGGGTGAGAGGGGTATTTTTGGTATAAAAAAGAAAAATGGGGTTCAAGGATAAAATATGGGGTTCAAATTCTAGAGCTCATTTAGTTTTTTGACCCCCAGTTAATACTTGAACCCAACAAATAATTTTTTTCCCATAAAATAGTTTCATTTGTATATTTTTTCCTTTTTTACATTTCATATGTTAACGGGTATGCGTATGAGTTTTAAAATTATAGGTACGCTAATCCATTAGAATATTAAAACTTTGGCTCAATATGTTTAGGGATCAGCGTATGTGAAAGTTTTACACTTATACTACCCCGGCAACGAATCTAGCAAAAAAATAAATTTTTGCCAAGTACGCTTATCCTCAAGCCTATGTGAATTTTTACACATACGTTGAAGATACAACATAACATAGAGAGAGAAGCTTGAGCCTATAGAGAGGTCTATGTCTCTGTGTTATCTGTAACACCCTCATCTTTTATAAAGGGAGTAAAATGATTTATTGAAGATTGTTGCAGAGGAACATTAAAAATTCCCTTTATACAAGATTAGTGAATAAAATTTTTATTTAAAGTATATCATTTCGGTGTTACAATGGATCAAGTCCAGTCAACAATTAATTGAGCATTTTCCTTTTTCCTCATGAGTCTCTGGCTTGACAAGTGAACTAACCTTGGCTGCTACTTTTACCTACCACTAGACATGGTAGATGGGAGTAAATCACTTGTCATATCACGTCAGGCAGATTAATAATTGAACACATACACAGACATCACAAATCATAATGCAAATGATGCATGCTCAGCAAGTGTCTTATCACTCAGAATTTTTAATTATTAATCTGCATGCAATATCAGACTCTTTCACTCATCTCCCGAAAGGATCCATAGGTACATTCATCACTTTCATCAATATTTCAATTGTATAAGGATCACACGTACACTGGGTCTTGACGCCTACAGATACTTCCCCCGTATCTGCACCAGGTCCTTTCTCAAGGGACACGTCACACCGAGACATCAACTCTGATAAAAAATGCACATAACACACATTTTTCCAATTATACATAAATAATAAATAAGAAAATAAGAGAAAAATGAAAAATAAATGACACTAATAATAACTACGACTGCCTACAGATAACGTCCTATCTGCACCAGGACTCTTCCCACAAGACACGGTATATCGAGATCTCTTAATCTACTGCCTACGAATAACGTCCTATTCGCACCAGGTCCCTTCCCACAAGACACGGTAAGATCGGGATTCTAGTAGTATATCGCCTACGAATATTCTCTTATTCGCACCAGGCTTGTTCCCACCGAACACGATATATCGGGATTCTCGTCATTCTTGTGTACGTTCCTTACACTCATTTCACAATAAAGTACTCGTACCTTCTGAATTCTTTCGGGCTCGACCTTCATGCTAAACCATGCATGAAGGACTCTTCATCATCTCATTCCAATTTAATTCACAATTACTCTTGAATGATTGTTATCAAATCCAACAATCATTAAACTTGCATTATATACAATCCTCAATTGTATACAATCCATAATCATTCCTCTTTTCATAATTATTTTCATTTCATAGTCATTATTTCACATTCATAGTCATTCATCACACAACCATCATAGAAAATGTCCAATCATTCATAAACAAGCTTCTGAAAGTCAACAAAGGAGCTTGGTTAAGGCTAAATATAATAAAAATTGGTAATTTGCACTTCAGGGGTTAGGGTAATCGATTACCACGAAAAATTCAAGTTTCTTTGTGAAAATAAACCCGGTAATCGATTACCAGGAGAAGGTAATCGATTACCCTGCAGAAAACAGCACCAGAATTGAGGTTTTGACATACCAATCTTTTGTACACATCACTTTAACCAAAACCAACTTAAAACAAATCCAAAACACATATAAATACATATGTTCAATCATATTTCAAGCAACCAAATCATCAATTTCATGTTCGATTTCATCAAAGTGCATAAAACACTTAAAAGTGCAACTCAATACATGATAATCAATTCCTTTACATAAAAGTCCATATCCAGGGTTTATTTAGATTATATTCAACATATATAACTTGCCTAAATCAAGAATTTTATAAAGAACCATGGGTTGTCTTGGTCTCCAAACCAAGCAACCTTGTCCTGGTTTATGTTCAACATCTTATGCATACATAGCATCACAAATCTTCAAACATTAATCCTAGCGATATGAATGAAATCTCCCATACCTATTTTAAGTTATCGAGTGGATTCGGGGCTGGAAAGATTAGATTTTTATGAGAAGCAAACCAAATCAATAGCTTGCAGCATCAACAGAACAACTTTAATAAGCTGACTTTGTTGGGGTTTTTCAATTAGAATAAACCAAATAAAACCGTGAACAAGAGTTAGAACATAAACTAGGATGTTTAAACTTGAGATTAGAACAAGTTTGAAACTCAAAAGATGCTCGATTTTACCACACGAATCCAAGGAATATGGCTTCCCGAATCTAAAACTGCAGATTTCAGACTCAAGCACCCAACTTTGCAGGGCTGTAACTTCCTCTACACTCCATCAAATCACACAAACTTGGTACAAAATTGAAGAGGGTCGAACAAGCTTTAATTTGGTATATTATTTGTAAGGATTTGAGGCTTGGAACATAGAAAACGAATCAAGGAAAGTATGCACCAGAAAACCACGATTTCAGAGAAGTTTTATGTTTGTTGCTGAGTATGGAGGGAGCATAACCCTTAAACCCTTAAAATAAACCCTCCCCAAACATCCTTATCAATCTAGCACAGTGCTAGGTTGATATTTACACGAATTTATGGTGGAAAATGGGTTAATCTTGAAGAAACCGCAATTGGTGGTTGAAACAACTAAGGAACCCTAGGAACACACCTAGAAGGGGGGGGGGGTTGAATAGGTGTAAAAGAAACCTTGAAAGATTTTCGAACGAAACAAATCGAAACAATTAAAACAAATGTTTTTGCAAATTCTACAGCACTTAATCGATTAACCTGAAATTTACTCGAGTATTAATCGATTAAATATATGCTTAATCGATTAAATCTGACAGAAAACAGAAAAATCAATTTTTCATTCGAATACGAAAATCAATCAATTAACACGAATAATCAGAGATTCAGCGAAAACAATTAACACCTATATTCTTATTGATTACCTAGGTTATGAAAATGATTTTCCCCAAGTTAATTTGAACAATAAAGATTCAATTCAATCAATTATGAAAATCAATCTTTCTCTAGGTTTTCAACCAAGAACACAATTAAAAATTTGAATGTAAAGAGTTAAGGGTTTAGAGATACGACACAGTGATTTATCCTGGTTCACTTTCATCCGCTTGAAAGCTACATCCAGTCCCCTCTTCAACCAAGAGAGATTCTTCACTATGAGGAATTAGAGTTCTCAAATTACAAGTAAATGCCTCACAAGACTCCCTTCTTACTAGCCTACAAGTGATACCACACCCTTGCCTTGTAATCCTATTGATCTTCTCTATAATCTAACCTCTACCCCTTGTTGATAATCGACACAACAAGTCTTCTTTGCTTGATGATAATCCACACACCAAGGCTTCACTTTGCTTGATTCACAACCAAGACTTTCTTCTTCTCCAATGAGATTTGCTTGATGATAATCGACACACCAAGACTTCTTTGTTTGTTGTAGATGGCTTGCCTTCTTGCAAAGATTACAACACAATAGAAAACACAATAACACTCCTATGAATCTCAATCAATAGCTATGACAATTCACAATAAGAGATTCAAAGGTTCTTGATCAAAGAATATGAAAATATGAAAGCTTTGATCTTTGAAATTGAGAGAGAATAGAATGGCTTGATTCTTGTAAAATTGATTATGAAAGTGTTCTAATTAATCACAAAGATTAGGAATAGGTTTATATAGAATACCCAAAAGTTGTAGCACTTGAAAACTGATTTTGAGAAGTGAAAATCGTATTTTAAAAAACCAGTTCAGCAGTACTTAATCGATTAAATCTTTACTTAATCAAGTACTAATCGATTAAATTCATCCTTAATCGATTAAACATGTCTAATACTTGTTTAAAACTTGTTTTCTCAAAACCAAACCTTTCCTTTAAAACCATTAAGCCACCTATTGATTCTAGGTTAAGTGAAAACTCAAATTATGATTTAATCATGACTATGAATGAGATTCACTACCCTCTAAATAATATACCCAAATAAAAGACCTAAGAAGCTTAAGAGGCAAAAGATAAAACAATTACAATTACACTCAAACTAAGTCTTCATGAGCTTGTTTTCTCTCTTCTTCATTTGATGTTTGTTGTTGCTTGTTGAACTTGAACTTGATCAACACATGATAGCTTGTTCAAAACACTTTGTCATTATCAAAACATTCATCATGGAACTTACAATCTCCCCCTTTTTGAAAATGACAAACCATGTTTTGAATTTGATTGAAATTGTTGATGCTTTAACAATTTGATCACTTGGTGAGAAACTTGCTCCCCTTCAATCAATACATTTGATATTTGAAATCCAATTGATAGAAGCTTGATTCTTCCCCTATCTTCAACAACTTAGCTCAACCTACATAAAAACAACAAAACAACCTTTCTCCCAAAAACATATCATTTCTCTCATTTTTCAAAACATACCATTTATACCATTTCTCCCCTCCCTTTTTCAAAACATCATATTTCTCCCCCTTTGGCATTATCAAAAAGAAATATATACCAATTGAAATATAAAATACTAAGCCAAAATAGAGAAATTCACAATTATTTCTTCAAAGTAATATATACCAATATCAATTGAAATATAACAAGTACTATACTTTGAAATGTGATACCAATTGGCAAGAGAATATAACAATGAATTATGAACCAATAGAAATACTAAGAAGTCATAATACCAATTGAGATATCATCAATGTAAAGAAATAAGATATATTGTGATATTTCTTCAATAACAACAAAAACATGATAATCATCTAATCATCAAAATTAGTATCAATTGAACTTTAGAAAAGAAATTGAGGAGATACCAATTGAGAAGATACTATAATCATCAATATCTAACAATATCACTTGTACCAAATTTGTAGGACTTCTTTTGAGATGCAAAAGTAATACCAATTGAAGAAGCAAATGTATGAATAACACTTGTAAGCCCTTTGCTCTTCAATCATACCTACAAAACAATCATGCTTTGCTTTTTGGTATCCAAATTGTCTTGGATCCATTTTTGTTAGTGTAGGGACTTTCACCCTTTTTCATCCAAACAAAATCTCCTTTAGGTATACCATGCATTTTAACATAACACACATTTGAAGTATGTCCATGAGTACCACAATAGAAACATGTTGGTGCATTTGAGAAATCAACCTTAGAAAAATCAACAACATTTCTATGAGAATTACTCTTAGCATTAGTATAACCCAAACCAAACTTGTTTGAATTTTCTCTTTGAAAATTTAACAATGTGCGCAATCTAATGTCACCATTTGAGAAACTTGCAAGCTTATTTTTCAAAATAGCATTTTCATCTTTAAGCAACTTGCAATCCTCACAATCAACCACAATATTCACTCTACTAGCACAATCACAAGAAGAACTAGCATATATAAGATCAAGAGTTTCATTTTCAAGATTAAGCTCATCAACTTGTTTTTTAAGTTCTAAAATCTCTTTTTGATGTTTCAAAATGAGCTTCTTTCTTTCAATGTTTTTCAAAGCTAGTTTTTCAAGTTGTTCATGCATTTCTTCATAAGCATTATATAACAATTCATATTTAGAAGAAATTTCGGATTTAGTATGACTTACATTGCTTTCCTCGCTTTGATAACTTGATTCATCATTTGAACTTTGTTCTTCATCTACTAGAGTTATCAAGTTGAGACAAGCAGCTTCTTCATCATCCGAAGAACTACTTGATGTTCTTTTCTTCTCTTCTACATCACTATCCTAAACTATGTATGCTCTTTTAGATTTAGAATTTTTCTTGTCTTTCTCCTTCTTCTTGAGATACCTAGAGCATGAGTACTTGAGATGTCCGGGTTTTCCGCATTCATGGCAAACTACACCTTCTTTTGATGTCTTGGTCTTGTAGTGTGGGGAATCCTTCTCTTTACGTTTGTCTTTGTTCAACCTTCCTTTTCTCCTTAGAAACTTGTCAAATTTCCTTAGCAAAAGTTTCATTTCTTTTTCATCAACATCCGAATCGGAATCTTCACTATCATCATCATCATCGGAACTCTCTTTCTTTTTGTATGATCTATTTGCTTTAAGAGCAGGTCCCTTTCTTTCTTTGTTCTTATCCGACTCTTCATTGATACTTAATCGTCCAAGCTCCATTTCATGTTCTTGAAGCTTTCCAAAGAGTGTTGCTAGATCCATAGCATCCAAATTCTTAGATTCAACAATAGCCGTTACTTTTGGTTGCCAATTCCTGTCTAAACATCTCAACACTTTGTTAGAAAGTTCACCTTGTAAGAAAGTCTTACCAAGAGCAAGTAAATGATTAATAATATGAGTAAAACGCTTTTGCATATCATTAATAGATTCATTTGGAAGCATTTGAAACAATTCATAATCACGCATTAAAGCATTCAATCTAGCTCTCCTAACCTCACTAGTTCCTTCATGAGTCACTTGTAAAGTGTCCCACATTTCCTTAGCACTAGAACATTGAGAAACTCTAAAGAACTCGTCATAGGATAAAGCGGAGGTAATGATATTCTTTGCTTTATAATCATATTGTACTTTCTTTCTATCATCATCCTTCCACTTATCCTCAGGGATCAATTGTTCTACACCTTCAACTAAACTAGAGGGGATATGAGGACCTTTTTCAACTACTTTCCAAATTTCACTATCTATGGCTTGGATAAAAATTTTCATTCTAACTTTCCAATATGCATAGCCTTCTCCGGCAAACAATGGAGGACGATTTATCGAAGCACCTTCACCACCAAAGGGTACGAATCCCATTGAGATTTTCTTAAAGGATCTTCACGAAAAAGCTCTTATGCTCGTGTCTTTCGACCGAGCTCTGATACCAATTGAAGAAACCGCAATTGGTGGTTGAAACAACTAAGGAACCCTAGGAACACACCTAGAAGGGGGGTTGAATAGGTGTAAAAGAAACCTTGAAAGATTTTCGAACGAAACAAATCGAAACAATTAAAACAAATGATTTTTGCAAATTCTACAACACTTAATCGATTAACCTGAAATTTACTCGAGTATTAATCGATTAAATATATGCTTAATCGATTAAATCTGACAGAAAACAGAAAAATCAATTTTTCATTCGAATACGAAAATCAATCAATTAACACGAATAATCAGAGATTCAGCGAAAACAATTAACACCTATATTCTTATTGATTACCTAGGTTATGAAAATGATTTTCCCCAAGTTAATTTGAACAATAAAGATTCAATTCAATCAATTATGAAAATCAATCTTTCTCTAGGTTTTCAACCAAGAACACAATTAAAAATTTGAATGTAAAGAGTTAAGGGTTTAGAGATACGACACAGTGATTTATCCTGGTTCACTTTCATCCGCTTGAAAGCTACATCCAGTCCCCTCTTCAACCAAGAGAGATTCTTCACTATGAGGAATTAGAGTTCTCAAATTACAAGTAAATGCCTCACAAGACTCCCTTCTTGCTAGCCTACAAGAGATACCACACCCTTGCCTTGTAATCCTATTGATCTTCTCTCTAATCTAATCTCTACCCCTTGTTGATAATCAACACAACAAGTCTTCTTTGCTTGATGATAATCCACACACCAAGGCTTCACTTTGCTTGATTCACAACCAAGACTTTCTTCTTCTCCAATGAGATTTGCTTGATGATAATCGACACACCAAGACTTCTTTGTTTGTTATAGATGGCTTGCCTTCTTGCAAAGATTACAACACAATAGAAAACACAATAACACTCCTATGAATCTCAATCAATAGCTATGACAATTCACAATAAGAGATTCAAAGGTTCTTGATCAAAGAATATGAAAATATGAAAGCTTTGATCTTTGAAATTGAGAGAGAATAGAATGGCTTGATTCTTGTAAAATTGATTATGAAAGTGTTCTAATTAATCACAAAGATTAGGAATAGTTTTATATAGAATACCCAAAAGTTGTAGCACTTGAAAACTGATTTTGAGAAGTGAAAATCGTATTTTAAAAAACCAGTTCAGCAGTACTTAATCGATTAAATCTTTACTTAATCGAGTACTAATCGATTAAATTCATCCTTAATCGATTAAACATGTCTGATACTTGTTTAAAACTTGTTTTCTCAAAACCAAACCTTTCCTTTAAAACCATTAAGCCACCTATTGATTCTAGGTTAAGTGAAAACTCAAATTATGATTTAATCATGACTATGATAGAGATTCACTACCCTCTAAATAATCTACCCAAATAAAAGACCTAAGAAGTTTGAGAGGAAAAAGATAAAACAATTACAATTACACTCAAACTAAGTCTTCATGAGCTTGTTTTCTCTCTTCTTCATTTGATGTTTGTTGTTGCTTGTTGAACTTGAACTTGATCAACACATGATAGCTTGTTCAAAACACTTTGTCATTATCAAAACATTCATCATGGAACTTACAAATCTCAGTCATTCGTGCTCAAACCGACCTATTGTTGACTCATCAGAGTTGTGGTAATCGATTACCACGATCTGGTAATCGATTATCAGACTTAAATCTGGTAATCGATTACCAGACTTAAATCTAGTTAAATTCCAGTAATCAATTACCTAGGTTTTTTGGTCTCAAAATACAATTTCCACCGTTGGATTTGAAGACAAGAGGGTTGGGAAGCTTGTCCCCAAATTTGTGCACGATCTGACAGTTAACGAATAAGATATGACACAATCTTTGGGTGATGTTTTCACTAAAATTCACTTTGAGGATTATTTACAAAATATTCACATAATATTTGCTTGATATTCACTTAGTATCAACTTAATATCTATTTAATATCTACTTCATATATTTCATTTATGATTTCGAGGATAATTCCGGTGGGTGTTACATTATCTATTCTTTATGTGTAGTATATATATATAGATATAGATATTTTTGGTGTATTTTTACAAGATATTGATACAATTCCTAGCTAAAAGAAACGTCACTACTTGTATAATAACACTGTTGTTTGTAGTATATGTTGTTATTATGAGTTTCTCTGCTACGCTGTATCCTCAGCATATGTGCAAAAATGCACATACGCTTAAGGATAAGTGTATAGGGCAAAAATTTAATTTTTTTTGCTCAGTACACTGCTGGGCAGCGTAAGTGTAAAACTTACACATACGTTAATTCCTTAGCATACTCCACAAAAATTTTAATACTTCACGAAATCAGTGTACATGTAATTTTAAAACTCATACACTTAACCCTTAGCATATAAGACGTAAAAAATGGAAAAAAAAAATATATACATATGAGCTAGATGCCTAGTACAAATGTGGCAGTTTATGAGTTATCAATTATAAATCTCAACTTTTACACTGTTTGGTTGAACCAAAGAAAATGAAAAAAAAAAGGAAGAAAGATTATGGTGATAAAATAAGTAGATTTGGTAGTTTGTCTGGTATGAGACAAAATGCGAAGAGATATGAGAGAGAAAAATTGAGTTTTCTCTCCTTTTATTTAGTTGGAAAGAAAAGTGAGAAGAGAGAAACAATAAATTTGTTTAAAAAAAATATACCCTTATTTTACATAACAAAAATAAATATTGAGGAAACCGCAATTGGTGGTTGGAGAGACTTAGGAACCCTAGGAAAGCACCTAGAAGGGGGGTTGAATAGGTGTTGAAGCTACCTTGAAAAATTTTCGAATGAAACAAATCGAAACAATCAAAACAATAGATTTTTGCAAATTTTCACTAACTTAATCGATTAATCTGCAACTTAATCGATTAAGTCTGAGAGATCAAAATTACTTACTCGATTAAGCAAGTCGTGTACTCGAGTATTACTTGCAGAAACCAGAAAAATCAAGTTTTCATTCGCATACGAAAATCAATCAATTCACACGAAAGATCAGAGATTCAACGGAAATGATTAACACCTATATTCTTATTGATTAACCTAGTTATGAAAATGATTTTCCCTTTATCAATTTGAACAATTAAAGATTCAATTCAATCAATTATGAAAATCAATCTTTCTAGGTTTTCAACCAAGAACGCAATCAAATGACTTGAATATAAAGAGTAAGGGTTTAGAGATACGACACAGTGATTTATCCTGGTTCACTTTCATCCGCTTGAAAGCTACATCCAGTCCCCTCTACAACCAAGAGAGATTCTTCACTATGAGGAATTAGAGTTCTCAAATTACAAGTGATTGCCTCACAAGACTCCCTTCTTGCTAGCTTACAAGAGATAACCGACACCCTTGCCTTGTAATCCTATTGATCTTCTCTCTAATCTAACCTCTACCCCTTGTTGATAATCGACACAACAAGTCTTCAATTGCTTGATGATAAACCACACACCAAGGCTTCACTTGCTTGATTCACAACCAAGACTTCTTCTTCTTCAATAAGAATGCACTTGCTTGATGATAAAATCGACACACCAAGGCTTCTTGTTTGTTGTAGTGGCTTGCCTTCTTGCAAAGATTACAACACAATAGAAAACACAAAACAATCCTATGAATCTCAATCAAGAGTTATGACAATTCACCATAAGAGATTCAAAGGTTCTTGATCAAAGAATATGAAAATATTAGAACTTTGATCTTTAGAAAATGAGAGAGAATAGAGTGGCTTGATTCTTTGTAAAACTTGTATGAAATGATTCTAATTGATCACAAATAATAGGAAAAGGTTTATATAGAATACCCAAAAGTTGTAGCACTTGAAAACTGATTTTGAGAAGTGAAAAACGTATTTTAAAAATCAGTTCAGCAGTACTTAATCGATTAAGTTGCAGATTACTCGAGTAGTACTCGATTAAGTTAGTCACTTAATCGATTAAGTTGGTACTGCACATGTTCAAAACTTGTTTTCTCAAAACATGTTCGAATGAAACAAATCGAAAATCTTTCAAGGTAGCTTCAACACCTATTCAACCCCCCCTTCTAGGTGCTTTCCTAGGGTTCCTAAGTCTCTCCAACCACCAATTGCGGTTTCCTCAATTGGTATCAGAGCTCGGTCGAAAGACACGAGCATAAGAGCTTTTTCGTAAAGATCCTTTAAGAAAATCGCAATGGGTTCCATGAATCCCTTTGGTGGTGAAGGTGCTTCAATAAGTCGTCCTCCATTGTTTGCCGGAGAAGGCTATGCATATTGGAAAGTTAGAATGAAAATCTTTATCCAAGCCATAGATAGTGAAATTTGGAAAGTAGTTGAAAAAGGTCCTCATATCCCCTCTAGTTTAGTTGAAGGTGTAGAACAATTGATCCCCGAGGATAAGTGGAAGGATGATGATAGAAAGAAAGTACAATATGACTATAAGGCTAAGAATATCATCACGTCCGCTTTATCCTATGACGAGTTCTTTAGAGTTTCTCAATGTTCTAGTGCTAAGGAAATGTGGGACACTTTACAAGTGACTCATGAAGGAACTAGTGAGGTTAGGAGAGCTAGATTGAATGCTTTGATGCGTGAATATGAGTTATTTACTATGCTTCCAAATGAATCTATAAATGATATGCAAAAGCGTTTTACTCACATTATAAATCATTTACTTGCTCTTGGTAAAACTTTTCTTAAAGGTGAACTTTCTAACAAAGTGTTGAGATGTTTAGACAGGAATTGGCAACCAAAAGTAACAGCTATTGTTGAATCTAAAAATTTGGATGCTATGGATCTAGCAACACTTTTCGGAAAGCTTCAAGAACATGAAATGGAGCTTGGACGATTAAGTATCAATGAAGAGTCGGATAAGAACAAATCAAGGAAAGGACTTGCTCTTAGAGTCAAAAGTGCATATAAAAAGAAAGATAGTTCCGATGATGATGATAGTGAAGATTCCGATTCCGATGTTGATGAAAAAGACATGAAACTTTTGTTAAAAGAGTTTGACAAGTTTCTAAGGAGAAAAGGAAGGTTGAACAAGGACAAAAGTAAAGAGAAGGATTCCCCACACTATAAGACCAAAACTTCAAAAGAAGGTGTAGTTTGCCATGAATGCGGAAAACCCGGACATCTCAAGTACTCATGCTCTAGGTATCTCAAGAAGAAGGAGAAAGAAAAGAAAAATTCTAAATCTAAAAGAGCATACATAGTTTGGGATAGTGATGCAGATAACAAGAAAAGCACATCGAGTAGTTCTTCGGATGATGAAGAAGCCGCTTGTCTCAACTTGATAACTCTAGTAGATGATGAAGAACAAAGTTCAAATGATGAATCAAGTTATCAAAGCGAGGATAGCAATGTAAGTGAATCTAAATCCGAAATTTCTTCTAAATATGAATTGTTACATAATGCTTATGAAGAAATGTATGAACAACTTGAAAAACTAGCTTTGAAAAACATTGAAAGAAAGAAGCTCATTTTGAAACATCAAAAAGAGATTTTAGATCTTCAAAAACAAGTTGATGAGCTTAATCTTGAAAATGAAACTCTTGATCTTATCTATGCTAGTTCTTCTTGTGATTGTGCTAGTAGATTGAATGTTGTGGTTGATTGTGAGAGTTGCAAGTTGCTCAAGGATGAAAATGCTATTTTGAAAAATAAGCTTGCAAGTTTCACCATTTGTGATATTAGATTGCGCACATTGTTAAATTTTCAAAGAGAAAATTCAAACAAGTTTGGTTTGGGTTATACTAATGCTAAGAGTAAATCTCATAGAAATGTTGTTGATTTTTCTAAAGTTGATTTTTCAAATCCTCCAACATGTTTCTATTGTGGTACTCATGGACATACTTCAAATGTGTGTTATGTTAAAGTGCATGGTATACCTAAAGGAAATTTTGTTTGGATGAAAAAGGGTGAAAGTCCCTACACTAACAAAAATGGATCCAAGACAATTTGGATACCAAAAAGCAAAGTATGATTGTTTTGTAGGTTTGATTGAAGATGCAAATGAATGACACATGCCCTCAATTGGTCTCAACTATGAATGTATATATTCACATATTCAATTGGTATCACACTTGCATATCAAGTGAATGTCCGACAAAGTGGTAATATTTGATATTGATATATTATCTCAATTGGTATCTTCTCAATTGATATTACTTTTCTAAATGTTTAGTTAATTCAATTGGTATCATTGAGTTGATTAAAGCATGATGATCATATAATTAAAATCTTATTAAAGTATGATGCTTTGGTGTTATATTTCTTTACATTGATATCTTCTTTGTTAAGTGATACTATGATCTTTTTAGTTCTCAATTGGTATTATATTTCATTGTTATATTCTCTTACCAATTGATATCACATTTCAAAGTATAGCTCTATTGTATTTGTTCAATTGGTATCAATGTTGTGAAGAAATTATCATTGATTTCTTACCTTGGCTTAGATCTTATATTTCAATTGGTATATATTTCTTTTTGATAATGCCAAAGGGGGAGAAATGGTATGTTTTGAAACATGGGAGAAATATGATATTATATTTGGAGAAAGGTTGTTTTTGTTGTTTTTATGTAGATTGAGCTAAGTTGTTTAAGATAGGGGGAGAATCAAGCTTCTATCTCAATTGGATTCAAGTGTTAAACATTGATTGAGGGGGAGAAAGAGTCTTCTCAAGTGATCAAATGTTTCAAGCATCAACAACTTCAATCAAATTCAAAACATGATTTGTCATTTTCAAAACATTCATCATGTTCATCATGGAACTAACAAATAAATATTTTTCTTTCTCAATATCCAACATAACAAAATGTTTCTTCCTTGCTTCAATTCTCTATTACATAATAAAATTTCTGATTCTTCAAACATGTAAAAAAAAAAGCATCAAAACAAAGAAAAAAACACATAGTTAAGAGCTTTATGTGCAATTTGTGCAAGATCAAAACAAAACAACCCATTTGATCTCTAAACAAAAAATTGCATCAAAACTCAAAGAAAAAAACACATAGTTAAGAGCTTTATGTGCAATTTGTGCAAAATCAAAACAAAACAACCCATTTGATCTCTAAACAGAAACATTTTCCTACTAAAAAGAATTTATTAAAGAAGATGGTCCATCTTGAGGATCTTAGCTGCCCCTGGTGTTATGAGTTTGGTATTATTTATAGAGATATTGTCTCTTTAGCAAAGCCTTTTTCTGGTTGGTGTTTCTCCTTTGCTCATGGGATAGGCAATTTTGGTTGCACACTGTTTGGCTAAATGGATTGTATGCATATGTAAACAGGATTCGGTTTGATGTGTCTCTTGTTTTTCTTGCTGACTCTTTGTAGCAGCTTTTAATAAATTTTCTTTCATTAAAAAAAAGTTATTTGAGAATGTAAATATCCAAAATTTATATATGGTGTCAACGGATCCTATCTTAAAATTTTTTGACTATTAGTATTAGAGAAAATAGTTTATACACTAACAGTGTAAAGTTTTTTTACACTGTCAACACATCATCCACCATTCAGGGGTTTATGGTTATTGACTTCTAAATAAAAGTAATGCAAATGGTCGGTGGATGATGTACCGACAGTGTAAAAAACTTTACACTGTCAGTGCACACATATTAAACTCTTAGTATTAAGGGTTTTCTTAAACTCAGTCCTTAGGGTTGAAAATAAGAACCCAAGAATGGAAATAATTTTTTGAAAAACTAAACATGATAAATCTTTAACTTTTTAATTGTACGATTTCCCATAAAACACTTTCACTCTTGGATTTTTATCTTCAGCCCTTAAAAAAAACCCCTAATATTAATGAATATTGATTGTTTAAATATTGACTCTAATAGTAAATAATAGGATGTGAAATCGTCTATCATTTATTTATTCACACATAATTAAATTTATACTCCTTTTATCTCGTAAAGTTAATAAAATTTTAAAAAGTGAACAAAAATAAAGTAGCATATTTTTGATGTTTTGTTTATCAAATCAGCTAATTATCAAAGCAATAATTTAATAAATTTATCTTTTATCAACCAATCATAAAATATATTATGTAATTTTAATTTTTTTATTCATTGCTATAACTTTTGTTTAAGGCAAAATCTTTTACGTTTTTTTTTACTAAGTTTATGTAACTTTACGAGACAGAAGAAATAATAATAAAAAAAAGCAGCTATCAAATAAAAATTAAAAAAATAGTTAAAAAAAATTCATGCAATGCATGAATTGAAATTCTAGTTTCAACACATTTTTCAAAATAATATTACCTTCGTTCTTTATTACTCCCTCCATCCCTATATATAAGATCTTGATGGATTTTACATTCATTAAAAAAGTTGGTTAATTTAGTTAATTGTATTGGTAATGTAAATATTTGATATATATTTTCAAAACTACTCATATTAATAGTATTGTGAATCTAAAAAATATTAAGTAAATAGGGTTATTTGTGAAAAGAAGTAATTAATTGTTATTGAAAATTGATATTGGGTCTTATAGATAGGGACAAAATAAAAGTCTTAAAATGGTTTTATATATAGGGACGCAGGTAGTATTTGTTTTTTTTTTTTGAAAGATTTTGTTCTTTTTTATATTTTTTTTGAGATTTCAAGAGTATAATAAATATTATTTACATGTTTGTCCCTATTCAATAAGTCTTGATTTACGAAGTAGTTAAAAAAATTAATACTAATAATTATAAAGAGAGAAAATGTATAAGAGCATCTCCACCAGTGAACCACTTTTCCGTTCTTAAATGGACCTCACACATTATTTTATTATTCTTCACATCTTTTTATACTTTAAGAACCTCTAAGAACATGAACCACTTTTTCACTCCACCCATGAACCTACTTTTCGTTCATAAATGGGTCTCACTACTTATCTCACACTCCTAATATTTTATAATAAATATATATATATAAAAAAATTAAACTAAATCCTACGTCCAAAGTTGGACGTAGGTTATATATATATATATAAAAGTAATAAAGAAAAAAGAAAAAAACTAAACTAAATACTAGGTCCAAAGTTGGACGTAGATTATATAAAAAAAAATTAAACTAAATCCCACGTCCAAAGCTAGACGTAGGTTATATATATATATATATATATATATATATATATATATATATATATATAAAAGTAAACTAAATCTTTCGTCGAAAGTTGAACATAGGTTATATACATGTATATAAAGAAAAAAAAACTAAGGAGATGTGTTGGTGTAAGTCCTGATGTAACACTTGAACGGGTTGTCAAATAGTGGAAGGTTGTGAAAACGCAACCAACCACATGCATCTCCATCGGCAACGAACGTGTGTTGCCGTTCGCCACGACATTTACGAACGCGTTTGACAACCCGCTAGAGGTGCTCTAATGAGTAAAAACATAATTAATGTATTAAAAATCTAAACAATAATTAAATTATTTAAAAGATGTGTTTTATTTGAAATATAACAAATAAAAAAATAATAACTAAGGAGTATTAACATGCCAATATGCTCACGGCAGTCTACACTTCAAATAAAGCCAACTAACGAGGAACTTAAACATCCCATTTATTCATTCTCGTTCAAAGGCATTTGACGTAAAAAAAAAAAAAAAAAAAAAAAAAAGACATCTGACCCTTGAACATTTTCCAGGAAAGAATAAAGAACAAGTCATTATTTAAGACAATGCCTTGGTGGTTGATGCTCCGTATCCGTACCACCCTATTAATTTCTTTCTCTCCTTTTGGGAGATGGTGGTAGGATAACGGGTCATCTTATCTGCATCAATCACATGGTATGTCAAAAGGAGTTAGGTCCAAATTCAATTGCACTTAAAAATATTAAAAATGTTGTTTTCACATCCTACAGATTGTTCTTTGATTTTAAAGTGAATTTCTTTTAAATGTATGCAAAAATAAATCACAAAAATTAAGTAAAAGATAAATATAGTTTAATTTATTATAAAAGAAAATTATAAAATGTTAGTTGTACAAATAATATCAGTGTAAAACAACAACGACATTTTTACAACCTTTTTACCTAAATTTTTATATACACCTTATTTTTTTATTTATTTCTTTGTTTTACATGACATCATCAATTTTTTTTCCTTAAGAAACCTCAAGAGAAGGGCGAAAGTAACAATTTTTCATTCTAAAAACATTATGACGAGGGTTGGAAATGAGCCGAACTAAACCGAACTTGGTTCTACTCGATTCGGATCATTAAGAAATAATTCAAATCGAACTTGAACCGCGCTTTAAATCGATCTATTTTTTAGGTTTGAGTTTAGTTCATTTGAGTTCGCGAACTGTTTTGTTCGTAAGTTCGAAATAGTTTTGTTCATTGGCTCAAATAATGATCATATCTTTTTTAAAAAATACATTATTACATAAAAAAATTTACTAAATAAATTTCCCACGATGCAGATCATATGCTACTACCATTTTGTATTTTCTCTTTATGAGTTTATTTATTTTTTGCTGATAAAAAAAGTTTATTTATCTTTTTCTTTATTTTTATTTTAAATTCTTTCTCTTTTATTTTAGAGCTTTTTCTCTTTTTTATACATACTTAAAATTTTTTCTCTTTATGAGTTGTGATTTTAATGTCTTACATTTTATTACTTCATATATATATATATATATAATATTTTCTTAATCATTGTACTCATTTCCAAATGTTTTCTTACATTTTAATTTATATATTTTTTCTTAATATTACTTTTAATTTCAAGTATTTAAGGATAATAAAAAATTATTTTAAAAAATATATATTTTACAATTGAGTCGGTTCACGAGTAAACGAGCTGAACTATACTTGGCTCAAGTTCAGTTCGTTTATTTAGCAAACTCAATTTGCAGTTAAGTTTAGTTCATTTGGCTCACAAGCCAAGTTCAAGAGATATTAAGGAATCAAGTATCAAGCGAATTTTGAGCTGCTCGGTTCATTTCCAGCCCTAATCATGACCATCAATGCTACCAGCTGGATAAGTGCTCTCATGACCTTCAAAAGATTTCAAGTTGCTCAAGGAAGTGTCCCTTTCTGTTAATAGAGTTGCCTCTTAGGTGGAAAGACTAAGAGGCCTGCACTACTTTGGTATTCTACTTGAAAATGATGGTCCAACACTCCAACGAACTTGCTATTTGTTGCAGGCCGTTTGGTGAATGCATTTGACATGAAAATCTCAAGTTGACTTCAAATTTCTCATTTCCATACAATTTCATCTACTACAAGTCAAAGTTCAAATATGAAATATCTTTTTTATCAAATGCCATATCAAAGAAGTAGCAGTAGACAAATACTATATCTAGATTTTTGACTATTGTAGATTTCATTGAGGACCATTTATTGGAGTCAAAGGCTTTATGGTTATTTGACTAAGTTTAAGGTCCTATGGCACCAATATAGTCTAGTCTACACATGAAATCCAAAGCAAGTTTAAACCCTGCTATGGGAATTACAAGAGATATTTGAACATAGAAACCCGCTTTTTCATTAGGACCCGTAATTATCCACATCTTTGTAGAGTTACTGCATGTCTTAGATACACATTTCAAAGAGAAAGGCAATAGAACATTGCATTACTTCTGTTTTGGTTTAATAATGCGTCTAGGTAAACAGCTTAATTATGTACTTATTAATTAAGCTTACAAGAAAGTCATAAAATATTTTTATAATCTGCTTTTTTATTAGTTTATTACTTTATTTTCATAAAATGATCTCAAATTCAAATAAGCTCTATATAAGCTCTTTTAAATCTAAATGCACCCTAAATGTATGTTCTGCCTGGAGATTAAGAAGGATAAAAAACCTAATTTTGAAGGAATGTATTGTTCTGGTTTATATTGCATATGTATGGAAAGAAACATGAGGATTTTTCAACATCAAAGGAAGGGGCCTCTCACAGTGTTTGCACAAATTAAAAAAGACTTGTAGGCTAGATTTCACATTGTCTGCCCAAGATACTTAGAAATAGTGAAGTGCATATCTCAATATAACCTAAATTTGCTAGCTTCATATTATGTTGGCTGACACCATTTTCTAGTTTGATAATAATCAAATTTTGTTACTACATGGGATATTCTGCGATGTCAAGCTTGCGTCCACATATACACATGGGGAATCCTTCCTGAAAGATGGCTCCTATGTGTTTACCTATTGATCTAGCTCTTTGTGTACATATTATTGGTGAAGACAATACAATTTTACAGTTTCAACTTTAAAAAAAAAAAAAAAGCAAAAAAATGCAGCATAAATCTGAAACTATTCCAATCATTGAATATGAATACATATAATGCACACTAAGTGGAACAAGAAGGTTTTGGCATGGACCCTAACCTGTTTGTGACCATACAAGTCCCTGTTAGAATACAGGGATACAGGATTATTCTTGGCTATATTCTATCACCTCCTATGGGGATTTTGCAACCATTTTTGAGATCCCTCGAAGAAATCCAAAAGGTAATTTTCTAAATCATCAGCAGTATATTTAATGTGTTTGTCACTTATGTGACTGTTATGCCTTCCAACAAATGTCCTATAAGCTTGGATTACTTTGAGGGATGTAGAAATTCGCAAGTCTTCACGAAGCTGAACATCTGGGATAAGCCAAGCTGTTTGGATCCTGTAAACATCCTCAAAGCCAAGATAGAAGCTCCTTAACCTCTCCTTAAGAAGGCTTTTTGAGATAGAATTTGTACCTGGAACATGAATTCCCTCATCCTTAAGCAAGTTGAGAATGGAACTCCAACTAGCTCTCTCATATTTCATTGCATGCTGCTGAAACTTCCAGTTGCGCTTTCGAATCCATTCATCTCCATATATGAGCCTAAGTTCAGACCCCTTGACCTTTTCAGCCATGTAATGTAGGTTATTCATCAAGAATAAGTGTTGCAAGGGAGTCTCTTTGTATAACATGGACTTGTCCTCAAGGTTTGATTCCAAGTAGGAGGCAACTGATCTAAAGTGGAGGGCCATTGAGGAAACTCTACCCGGAGATCCCTGGCTTCTGCTATCTTCTTCTGTACCTGGGCTCATGTCAGGTGATAGCAAAATCGCATCCTCTTCTTCTTGGTCCTTCAAAAGCAGATTAAGTGTTTCACTGTAGTCTGTAAGAGTCCTTAGATAATTCATAACATATCTGGTCAACGGGTGTATCCCACCGCCAACAAAAGCAGTAGATGATGCATTTGATGCAATGGCATTTCCAAATTCAAGAAACGTTGCCCTGACACAATTGCCTAATCTCTTAAGAACCTCGTGACATTCAATTTTAACACAAGAGCCAACCTCATCAGAATACAAGGCATCAATGTCTGGCATAAGGTCTGCCAGAACCTCATACATGTCAAGAATACGAAACAATTTTTCAGGCTGGTGAGGGCCAATAGACATAGCTTCACCAAAATTCAGAAGCTGCAATACTGAAGCCTTGGATGCATCAACAAAACAAGATACACTAAGAGGTTCACCCTCCCCAAAAATCTGGTCACTAAGCCATCTCTCACTTGCAAGATACACCCTAACAAAGATTTTCACAGCCCAAATCCATCTTTTGACTTTGGAATTCAAAGTACCCCACTCCATCCTCAAGACATCTTCAATGCTCAACCTTTCCATTTCAAGAATGAAGAGGCACTCATCTAAGGCATCCCTTCGGACGATGGTATAAGCTTGGGAACATTCCTGGACATAATTAGAAGCAAACAATAAGTTCGCAATACACCTGAGATCAGGGATCACATCTGGATGAACTAAATCAATGATATGCTCCTCTGAGGCTCTGCTAACACTATCCCTTCGGAGTGATTCCTCGAATGATTCATCACCTAAAGAAACTATAGAGTTCCCATCAACAGCATCTTCTTCACTGGATCGGAAAGACACATATTCAGGTTCAAAAGGTTGCCTGTTTTGGATAAGCAAGTTCCTGAACTCCTCTTCAAGCCTAGCCATAGCTGTTTGAAGAACACTATAACCCCTCAGCAAAAACTTATGCTCTTTGTCCTCTTTATTCAAATGCAAACTCTCCAACTTCTCGATCAATTGGCGGGCATCATTCGCAGCATTCAGATACTCAGATGCTTCTTCAGACCCCAAATCCCAGATCATAGACTGATCTTCCTCCCATCTCATTATTTTCTCCTGAATGACACCGAGCCGATCTTCGACAGAACAAACATCCTCCTCCTTCTCATCCTCTTCACCCCCTTGCACATGCTTCATCTCCTCCTTCTCATTGGATATGCTCATGGATGACAACTGGGAGCCAAGATCTGCCAGAATTTTCTTGGCATCACTAGTTAGGTTATTATTTGACCCTAATGCCTTCACAATATGCCTTGCTGCAGCAATTAAGTTCTCCTCTCTTTCTAGCTCAGGAATCACAGGCTCAGTCTCCTCAACAGCCATAGAGAACCAGACTCCAAAAAACAACAATCAACAATAACAAAGTTCCAACCTTTTCACCTCCAAATTCAAGATTAAACCAAGATAAAAACTTCCCAGTTCCCACTTCCTTTTCTAGAATCCTCCAACCCCACCCATAAGACTCACCAATCAAATCAAGAGCTAAAAAGTTGCTATGGTTAAGGTGAGAAACCTTCTTAAGCCTGCATAAACCAAAAATGATTAGTTGTCAAAGTTGCAAAACAGAACACACTAACCAAAAACAGATATAGCAACCCTAAGAAGAATTAGCTCATGAAAAAGTCTACCTATTATGCCACGTGGATATCAAGATTCGAGCTTTGTGCAACAGCTGAGAAAACTCTCAGTGAAGAAGGGAACAGAAGAAGAAGAAGCAGAGCAAGGCTTGAACTTTGAACGAGATCTGAAAGAAAGACCAAGGAAGGAGGACAAGTGAAGAACAAAAAGCACAATACGGTGAATTTGACTTTTTGTTCTTGTAAGGAAAAAGGAGAAAGTGACGAAGGAAAAAATGCCAGCTTTTTTGGGCATTAAATATTTGAGAAATCTAAGTGAGAGACTAAACCACTTAATAAACAAAATAAAACTCTTTAGGATGTAAGACGCCTTTTTGGGATATTTTCTCTGGAAAGGGTTCAAGGTGATGAATATCTTGAAAAAAAATAAACAAAATATAAAATATACTACTCCCTCTTATATTATTTACTAGACACTTTTAAGAAAAAAATTTCATGCTATTTGTAATTAATTTTTCAATTTTTATAGTATTTACTTATTTTTTTTTTTAAATATACTTGTTAAAACATTTTTTAGAATCTCAATAATATTTATAAAATTTATTTTGAAAAAAAATATTAAATATTGGTATTTTCAATACGTATAATCAATGTTATCATACCCGAACCGAACCGGGCGGTCGAACCGGTATTTTCAATACGTTTACTGCGGATTGTTGATGGTGATGATAGGCCTTTTATTGGTTATGTTTATGATGGAATGTATAGAGCTAGAAAAACAATTAAGAAGGTGTTTATGAATAGAAAGAAATTGTATAAACCTTACACAACCATTATCAAGCAGAGGTGGGATAAGCAACTTCGTCAAAAGTTGCATTGTGCTGCCTATTTTCTAAATCCAGCATTCTTCTATGATAAAGAGAATTATTGCATAAAACCGGAGGTTCAACAAGGATGGCTTGATGTTTTGGAAGCAAAAATAACTACAAAGAAATTTGATTTTCTGAAGCAAAGTTGGCTTTACACTGATAGACTTGAAAGTTTTGGCAAGAAGATGACAATTGAAACGGTTAAAGACTTTCGACCTGGTAAATTTTTAAAATTTCTATTTATTAGACTATTCTATATTTTTTTTGTTAGTTTTAATAGAGTATTAATTTGTAATGTGATTTACTATTTTAGATCAATGGTGGTCACAATTTGGATATAGTGCTCCTGCGGTATCAAAATTGGTTATTCAACTTTTGAGCCAAACTGCTGCTTCTTCTTCTGGATGTGAAAGGAATTGGAATGTATTTGAAAGAATACACACAAAGAAGAGGAATAAGTTGGAGCACAAAAGATTGAATGATCTTGTTTATGTGCACTACAACTTGGGCTTAAAAAATAGGTTTGTTTTATTAATATTGCACTGAAATTAAGTTACCTTGTTTGATTTTATTTTTATTCATATTTCATATTCTTGGGTTATAATTTGTAGGCACATTAATAGAAGAAGAACACTTGATCCAATTGATTATGAAAGTATGGAGAATATTGAGTTTTGGATTGCAGAGGAAGAAGAAGAAGCTCCATTGCTTGATTATGACGAATTAGAAAAGATGCTTTATAATGACATAGGAAATTCAATACTTGATCTAACCGAGGAAATCCATGACTTGAATGTTGGTGTTGCTGCTACTGCTGCTACTGGAGAAATTAATTTGGACTCTTTTATTCAAGATGATGTGAATGTTAATGTGGCATCTTCTAGTGGCCATGTCAATTTAGATGATGAAGACAATGATACTTGGATGTATTAGATCTATGATTATAACTTATGGAAGACATGATGTGTTTACTTTTGTTATTTTCAATATATTATATTATGGTGATATTTGATAAGGTATTATATTATATGTATAATACTTATATAAAGTATATAAAAATATTTTTTTTGTAATACGTAGATTTTGTAGTGTATTTTTTAATTTTTTATTTATATATACAAATATCGGTTTAACCTTCCGGCTTAACCGGTTAATACGGTTAAACCCTATACAAAGCTTCTTCCGGCTTGATCTCCGGTTCGGTTCTGACAACCTTGCGTATAATAACTTTAAATTTTTTGTTTTATGAAGATGAATTAATAAAAATGTATTACTTAAAAAAAAATAAAAATGTATTACATGTAGGACCAATCTATATGACCAAGTGGCTGCGGTTTCTATGACCAATCTCACCTTTGTTCAATGACTGCATTCCTTACGTCAATCATCGTTCAAGATTAATTAATACTTCATCTATTTCATTTTAAATACTTCTTCCCATTTCTATACATAGCTACTCCCTCCATTTTACTCTTCTCCCTAAAATAATTAAATTTATTGGTGGTATTAAAAATGTAAAATTTGATATATTTTCTTAAGTTATTTTATAATTATTATTTAAATTTTAAAAAAATTAAGTAAATATGAGTTTTTTAAAAATAAGTAATTAAATATTATTAGAACTTGAGATAAAATCTTATAAATGTAAACAAAATTAAACTCTCAAAAAGTCTTACATATATATGACTTAAAGCAGTATATATAGTGTATTTTAAAGTTATTCATTAGTTTTAAGAAATTTTTCAATGATATAAAAATTTGGGATATTTTAATTATAATAACCTTATGTAACTATTATTGAAGAAAAAAAGATATTGGGGATGAAAAAGATGTGTAATAAATAAGAGTGTAGCTTGTAATAACAATAGTATTAATTATGCATTGAGTTCATAAAAGAACAATATTTCATCTTGTTTGAAATATAGGAAAAAAAATGTTTTTCTTGGTTTAAAATATGAGAAAAAGTTAACATTATTAAATTTTGTTTAATTCACAATGTTACTTTCCTAAAATATCTATAAAAAGTGATTATCTCATTTAATTTATGTTTCATTCCTAATGTTACTTTCCTAAACTATCTCTACATTTTTTTGGGTTTATACTCTTTGGTAAGTACCATAGGTGTCCCCAAGAGCACCTTTAATATCAAGGAACCCTTGAGACTAACCTTGCACGAGGTCGCGTTCCTATGCCTCTCCCAGCTGGATGTGTTGACCGGGAATCGAACTTGAGACTTCTTATGCTTCATTCCCAAGTTTTCAAGTTCTACATTTTTATACATTTGAAAATATTAAATATAATAATCAACTAACCTCCTTAATAAGTGTGAAATTAATTTTTTTCTTATATTTTAGACCAAAGGGAGTATATATAAAACAAATGGAAAAACATTATAAATACTATATATGAAATAATGAAAGGGATAAAGTAACATTTTAAAAACATTTATTGTTCATATATACAAGTCATTTTATACTTTCTGGAATGTACTCAATTATTTCCTAAGAGTAAATAGTCAATTTTTACTTCAAAAGATTACATTGCCACTAATATGATCCATGAAAGATATTTGACACAAATTTAATCCCTTAAAGATTAATTGTATCATCAATTTAGTCTCCTAAAAATATTTGCCACCTATATAGGTTAATTATTCCACCAATTTAGTTCCCTAAATATATTTGCCACCAATATAGTCTGTCAAAGATCAATTGTATCACTGCGTTAGTGCCTGCGTGTTGCTACGTTCCATAGCTATTTAATGGTACGTACGTGGCATATTAAATAAAATAACTGTAAAATAATTTTAAAAACTTAAATAAATAAACAAATATAATTAAAAATATATATAATATATATTTGCTTGAGTTGAGATGAAAACACTTACAGTGTTAGAAGTAGAGATGACAATTTGCGCTTATGTATGGGATCCTCATGAGGACTATGTTAGATCTAGAAGGCATGTGCATGTGAAGATTGTGAGATCTATTACGCAAGTGCATGGTTTTGATGGTTTTGATAATGACAAATGTTTTGATCAAGCTCAAGCTATCAACAAACAAACAACAAACATCAATGATGAAGAGAGAGCAAGCTCATGAAGATTCAATTTGTGTATTGAGTTATAATATCTTTATTTTGAGTCTTAGAGTTTGATGAGTTTGGGTAGAGTTATTAGAGGGTAGTGAATCTCTATCAAGTGCATGATCATATTTTATTTTGAGTATTCACTTAACCTAAAATCAATAGGTGGCTTAAAGGTTTGAAAGAAAATGTTTAGATTTGCGAAAACAAGTTTTTAGAAGTGTTTTTTTACAGTGCTTAATCGATTAACAGGGTTGGCTAATCGATTAACAGATTTTGAATCAGGTCTTAATCGATTAATCTGATGGCTTAATCGATTAAGTGATTTTTAACAAAGGTTAATCGATTAACCTGTGATGCTAATCGATTAACAGCTGCTGAAGTGGTTTTTAAAATACGTTTTTCACTTCTCAAAATCAGTTTTTAAGTTTCCTAACTTTTGGGTATTCTATATAAACCTTTTTTTATTCATTGTGAGTCTTAACAACAACTTCATATCATTTTAGAAAGATAAAAGCCACTCTATTTTCTCTCAACATTCTCTCTCACTTTCAAAAGATCAAAGCTTTCATTTTCACATTCTTTGATCAAGAATCTTTGAATCTTATGTGTTGATGTTGGAAAAACTACAATCGGTGGGTGAAACAAGTAGGAGACACTAGGAGAACACCTAGAAGGGGGGGTTGAATAGGTGTTTAAGAAACCTTGAAAGATTTTCGCAAGAAACAAATCTAAACGATTAAAACCAATGAAAATCAATCAATTAACAAATATTATATCAGAGATTAAGCGGAAACAATCAACACCAATATTCTTATTGATTCACCTAGGTTATGAAAATGATTTTCCCTTTATCAATTTTGCACAATAAAGATTCAATTCAATCAAATATAGAAAAATCACTTTTTCTAGGTTCTCAATCAAGAACACAATTAAAGACTTGAATGTAAAGAGTTAAGGGTTTAGAGATACGACACAGTGATTTATCCTGGTTCACTTTCATCCACTTGAAAGCTACTCCAGTCCCCTCTTCAACCAAGAGAGATTCTTCACTATGAGGAATTAGAGTTTCTCAAATTACAAGTAAATGCCTCACAAGACTCCCTTCTTGCTAGCCTACAAGAGATACCACACCCTTGCCTTGTAACCCTATTGATATCTAATCTAACCTCTTATCTTGCTTGCCGATATCCCTCACAACAAGACTTCCAATTGCTTGCTTCACTCACAAGACTTCCAAATGCTTGCTTCACTCACAAGACTTCCAAATGCTTGTTCTTCAACAAGGCTTCCAAGTGCTTGATGAAATGCCTCACCAAGGCTTCCAATGAAACTTGCTTGATTCACAAAATCAAGGCTTCCAATGTTGTAGAATGTTTGCCTAACTTGCAATGATTACAACCCAAATGAAAAACAATAACAATCCTATGAATCTCTTTCAAAAGCTATGAAATATCAACATGAGAGATTCAAGGTTCTTGATCAAAGAATATGAAAAATGAGAGCTTTGATCTTGAGAGAGTGAGAGAGAATAGTGTGGCTTTGATTCTTTGTAAAATTGTGTATCAAAATGATTCTAGTTGATAGAAATGATTAGGAAAAGGTTTATATAGAATACCCAAAAGTTAGAGCACTTAGAATAGCTTTTGAGAAGTGAAAAACGTATTTAAAAAACCATATCTGATCGAGTTACTCGAGTGAAATGAGTGTTACTCGAGTAAGCCGAAAGCTTAAAACATTTTACTCGAGTGAAATAATGATTAATCGAGTAAGCCGCAAGCTTGATAAATTTTACTTGAGTGAAATATGTGTTACTCGAGTAATCAGCATAAAAATCACTAAAAACTTGTTTTCTCAAAAACTAAACCTTTTCTTTAAAACCTTTAAGCCACCTATGGATTTTAGACAAAGTGAATACTCAAAATATGATATAATCATGCATTCAAAAGAGATTCACTACCCTCTAATAAACTCTACCAAAACTCATAAACTAAAAGACTTGTGAGGCAAAAGATAAAACAATAAAACATAAACTACCAAACTAAGTCTTCATGAGTTGGCTCTCTCTTCATAACTTGATGTTTGTTGTTGCTTGTTGAGCTTGAACTTGATCAACACATTTGAAGCTTGTTCAAAACCTTTTGGCATTTATCAAAACATTCTTCATGGATCTTACAATCTCCCCCTTTTTGAAAATGACAAACATGTTTTGAAATTATGAAGTTCATTGAAGTTGTTGATGCTTGAACCATTTGATCACATGGTGAGACTCTTGCTCCCCCTCAATTTATGCTTTTGACATTTGAAATCCAATTGAGTTAAGCTTGATTCTCCCCCTATCTTCAACAACTTTGCTCAACCTACATAAAAACAACAAAACAACCTTTCTCCAAACATACTATTTTATTTCTCCAAAATGATAATATTTCTCTCCTTCCTTTTGCAAAACATCATATTTCTCCCCCTTTGGCATTATCAAAAAGAAATATATATACCAATTTTTTAAAAAAAATATGATCTAAGCCAAAATAGAGAGATTTAAAACCAAAGCATCATCAATAGATGGTTACCATGCTTTTATTCAATTCAATATCAAACAAATTGTATACCAATAACATGATACCAATTGTAACACAATTGTAAGAAATTGATACCAATAAAATTTTCTCAATAGTATAAACAATATCACATTATAAGAAATAATACCAATTGAGAGAACTATGAGCAATACCAATTGTATAATATTGAATGTTACCAATTTGTAGGATTTTCTTCTTGATACCAATTGAAGTAACAAATGAATGAATATCACATGAAAGTCCTTTTGCTCTTCAATCATACCTACAAAAAGAATCATGCTTTGCTTTTTGGTATCCAAATGGTTTTGGATCCATTTTTGTTAGTGTAGGGACTCTCACCCTTTTTCATCCAAACAAAATCTCCTTTAGGTATACCATGCACTTTAATATAACACACATTTGAAGTATGTCCATGAGTACCACAATAGAAACATGTTGGTGCATTTGAAAAATTAACTTTAGAAAAATCAACAACATTTCTATGAGATTTACTCTTAGCATTAGTATAACCCAAACCAAACTTGTTTGAATTTTCTCTTTGAAAATTTAACAATGTGCGCAATCTAATATCACCATTTGTGAAACTTGCAAGCTTATTTTTCAAAATAGCATTTTCATCTTTAAGCAACTTGCAATTCTCACAATCAACCACAATATTCAATCTACTAGCACAATCACAAGAAGAATTAGCATATATAAGATCAAGAGTTTCATTTTGAAGATTAAGCTCATCAACTTTCTTTTGAAGATCTAAAATCTCTTGTTGATGTTTCAAAATGAGCTTCTTCCTTTCAATATTTTTCAAAGCTAGTTTCTTAAATTGTTCATGCATTTCTTCATAAGCATTATATAACATTTCATATTTAGAAGAAATTTCGGATTTAGTTTCACTTACATCGCTTTCGTAGCTTTGCTCACTTGATTCATCATTTGAGCTTTCCTCTTCATCTACTAGAGCTATCAAATTGAGACAAGCGGCATGTTCATCATCCGAAGAACTACTAGTTGTGCTTTTCTTGTCTTGTTCATCATCACTATTCCAAACTATGTATGCCCTTTTAGTTTTCTTTTCTTTCTCCTTCTTCTTGAGATACTTAGAGCATGAGTACTTGAGATGACCGGGCTTTCCACATTCATGGCAAACTATTCCTTCTTTTGAAGTCTTTGTCTTGTAGTGTGGGGAATTCTTCTCTTTACTTTTGTCCTTGTTCAACCTTCCTTTTCTCCTTAGAATCTTATTGAACTTTCTTAGTAGAAGCTTCATCTCCTCTTCATCAATGTACGAATCGGAATCTTCATTATCAACATCATCGGAACTCTCTTCCTTTTTATATGACCTTTGAGCTTTAAGAGCAATTCCTTTTCTCTCTTTGTACTTATCCGACTCTTCATGCATTTGCAAACGTCCAAGCTCCATTTCATGTTCTTGTAGCTTTCCGAAAAGTGTTGCTAAGTCCATGGTGTCCAAGTCCTTTGATTCAACAATTGCGGTAACCTTAGGTTGCCATTCCCTACTTAGACATCTTAAAACTTTGTTAACAAGTTCACAATTCAAGAAAGTTTTACCAAGAGCAATGAGATGATTAACAATATGAGTAAAACGTTTTTGCATAAAACATATAGATTCATTAGGCAACATACGAAACAATTCATATTCATGCATCAAAGAATTTAATCTAGCACGCCTAACTTCACTAGTGCCTTCATGTGTGACTTGCAAGGTGTCCCACATATCTTTGGCATCTTTACATTGGGAGACTCTAAAGAACTCATCATAAGATAGAGCGGAGGTGATGATATTTTTTGCTTTTAAATCATATTGAATTTTTCTTTTATCATCATCGGTCCACTTATCTTTGGGAGTTAGTGTAAGCACACCTTCTACATCTTTTGAGGGAATATAAGGACCATTTTCAATGGCTTCCCAAATGTTCACATCTATAGCTTCTATAAAGATTTTCATCCTAATTTTCCAATAACCATAACCCTCTCCACCAAACATAGGAGGGTGATTAATTGAAGCACCTTCACCACCAAAAGGATTCGTAGAACCCATTGTAGTTTCTCAAGGATCTTAACGAAAAAGCTCTATGCTCGTGTCTTTCGACCGAGCTCTGATACCAATTGTTGGAAAAACTACAATCGGTGGGTGAAACAAGTAGGAGACACTAGGAGAACACCTAGAAGGGGGGGTTGAATAGGTGTTTAAGAAACCTTGAAAGATTTTCGCAAGAAACAAATCTAAACGATTAAAACCAATGAAAATCAATCAATTAACAAATATTATATCAGAGATTAAGCGGAAACAATCAACACCAATATTCTTATTGATTCACCTAGGTTATGAAAATGATTTTCCCTTTATCAATTTTGCACAATAAAGATTCAATTCAATCAAATATAGAAAAATCACTTTTTCTAGGTTTTCAATCAAGAACACAATTAAAGACTTGAATGTAAAGAGTTAAAGGTTTAGAGATACGACACAGTGATTTATCCTGGTTCACTTTCATCCACTTGAAAGCTACTCCATTCCCCTCTTCAACCAAGAGAGATTCTTCACTATGAGGAATTAGAGTTTCTCAAATTACAAGTAAATGCCTCACAAGACTCCCTTCTTGCTAGCCTACAAGAGATACCACACCCTTGCCTTGTAACCCTATTGATATCTAATCTAACCTCTTATCTTGCTTGCCGATATCCCTCACAACAAGACTTCCAATTGCTTGCTTCACTCACAAGACTTCCAAATGCTTGCTTCACTCACAAGACTTCCAAATGCTTGTTCTTCAACAAGGCTTCCAAGTGCTTGATGAAATGCCTCACCAAGGCTTCCAATGAAACTTGCTTGATTCACAAAATCAAGGCTTCCAATGTTGTAGAATGTTTGCCTAACTTTCAATGATTACAACCCAAATGAAAAACAATAACAATCCTATGAATCTCTTTCAAAAGCTATGAAATATCAACATGAGAGATTCAAGGTTCTTGATCAAAGAATATGAAAATGAGAGCTTTGATCTTGAGAGAGTGAGAGAGAATAGTGTGGCTTTGATTCTTTGTAAAATTGTGTATCAAAATGATTCTAGTTGATAGAAATGATTAGGAAAAGGTTTATATAGAATACCCAAAAGTTAGAGCACTTAGAATAGCTTTTGAGAAGTGAAAAACGTATTTAAAAAACCATATCTGATCGAGTTACTCGAGTGAAATGAGTGTTACTCGAGTAAGCCGAAAGCTTAAAACATTTTACTCGAGTGAAATAATGATTAATCGAGTAAGCCGCAAGCTTGATAAATTTTACTCGAGTGAAATATGTGTTACTCGAGTAATCAGCATAAAAATCACTAAAAACTTGTTTTCTCAAAAACTAAACCTTTTCTTTAAAACCTTTAAGCCACCTATGGATTTTAGACAAAGTGAATACTCAAAATATGATATAATCATGCATTCAAAAGAGATTCACTACCCTCTAATAAACTCTACCAAAACTCATAAACTAAAAGACTTGTGAGGCAAAAGATAAAAAAATAAAACATAAACTACCAAACTAAGTCTTCATGAGTTGGCTCTCTCTTCATAACTTGATGTTTGTTGTTGCTTGTTGAGCTTGAAATTGATCAACACATTTGAAGCTTGTTCAAAACCTTTTGGCATTTATCAAAACATTCTTCATGGATCTTACAGTTGATATTTTCATAGTTCTTGAAAGAGATTCATAGAATTGTTATTGTGTTTTCTATTGTGTTGTAATCTTTGCAAGAGTCAAGCTATCTACAACAAAGGAAAAGTCTTGGTGTTTTGTTCGTCAAGCAAATTGAAGAAGAAGAAGTCTTGGTGTGTCATCAAGCAAGTTGGAAGTCTTGTTGTGAGGAATCAACAAGCAAAGAGGAAGACTTGTTGTGGGGTTATCAACAAGCAAGGGAAGATGTTAGATTAGATTTCAATAGGATTGAAAGACAAGAGTGAGGTATCTCTTGGAGGCTATCAAGAAGGGAGTCTTGAGAGGCGTATTACTTGTAATTTGAGAATTCTAATTCCTTTAGTGAAGAATCTCTCTTGGTTGAAGAGGGGACTGGATGTAGCTCTCGGTGGTTGAGACTGAACCAGGATAAAATCACTGTGCAGTATCTCTATTCCCTTAACTCTTTAATATTTGTTATTTCATATCATTCTTGAATGTAAACCTAGAAAAGATTGATTTTTCATAATTGAATGAATTAGGTTTTAATTGTGCAAATTGAATTGGGGAAAATCATTTTCATAACCTAGGTAATCAATAAGAATATTGGTGTTAATCAATTCCGCTTTATCTATGATCTTATGTGTTAATTGATTGATTTTCGTATTCGATTGAAAAGTGATTTTTCAGTTTTAACAGTGATTAATCGATTAACCTGTTGCTTAATCGATTAACCAAAAATCAGTTTTAACAGTGATTAAACAATTAACCTGTTGCTTAATCGATTAACTCAAGTTTTTCAAAGGTTAATCGATTATCAGCTTTGCTTAATCGATTAAGGGCTGAATATTTTGTAAAAATCATTTGTTTTAATTGTTTTGATTTGTTTCGTTCGAAAATATTTCAAGGTTTCTTAAACACCTATCCAACCCCCCCTTCTAGGTGTTCTTCTAGTGTTCCTTAGTCAATTCATCTACCGATTGTAGTTCATACAATTGGTATCAGAGCTCGGTCAAAAGACACTAGCATAGAGCTTTTTCGTAAAGATCCTTGAGAAAACTACAATGGGTTCTACGAATCCCTTTGGTGGTGAAAGTGCTTCAATAAGTCGTCCTCCTATGTTTGGTGGTGAAGGTTATGCTTATTGGAAAGTTATAATGAGAATCTTTATAGAAGCCATAGATATTAACATTTGGGAAGTGTAACCCCCTATATAATAATTACCCTTAATTACCCCAAAATAGGATTTAAAATTTCTTTTAAAAATGAATATGATATTTTCCAAAATAATATTTCCTTTCATTAATAACAAAAACATCAGAGTTAATAAAGCGGAAGATTTAAATGCATCAAATACATAAAGTATAAGTTTAGGTACATTCAGTTCGGCCAATTAAAAATACAAAACATTGTTTTAGCTTGGCCCAACTGGGTAATCCGAGGTCAAAATATACAAAAGAGTGTTTTAGCTCGGCCAACTGGTCGAGACCCATCTAGGCTATCCGGCTCTAATGACTTACTCTCCCTGTGAGGGAGAGTGATCCTGCTCGGCCGGGGACTGCGTCTGCTCGGGCTCAGTACCTGAAAAATGGTAAGGAGGTGAGCATTACGCAGAACTTAAATAAGCAGTTTCTAAAATGCCATACCGAACTACCAAGCCAAACACAAGTAGAAAGTTAGCATATAATAACAAGTAATCAAACCACATGCATACATCATCATTTAGCTCGGTTCACATCGTACAACATCAATTAGCTCGGCTCACATCCTACCATCTAATTTAGCTCGGTTCACATCATAACCATGTTTATCCATCACCTATTAGCTATACCTTGGCACATCCTACTGATTCCCCTTATCCTCTTTATATAAATCTTACACTCGGCATCTCGACCACTATCCTCTTACCTCGGTAAACCATCTCTCTACCTCGGACTCATTACTCATTATTCAATTTTCACATAGTGTGGTAGACCGACCCTCGGTCTACCCTTAGCATACCCAGCCGACCAGATTATCCTATCTATTAGGTCATGTCTGCCCAGGCCGAGCGCTTGTCCTGGGACCCGTCCTGGCACCTCAGGACCGACCGCTTGGGGGCTTACCCCCCAAGGAGTCCGAGCTAGGGGCACGTGAGCCTAACTTGCCAACAGGGATAAGATCCTCCACTACAGGATAAGGATGAATGACTCATCCCACATCCTAAAGGGGACACGTCAGCTGCCTTGCTGGCTCTCCGTACAGGCCCACAAGGTACAATGCCACCCCTATAAATAGCTGTCTCCAGCAAGGGGCTCTGGTACGTTCTCTCTCTCCCCAATTACACACCCGCACACACTGTGATTAGGGAAACCCTAGTTGTCCCAACTGGACCTCTAGCATACCTAAACAATCATACACTAACCTCAGTCCATCCACTAGTTCTTGGGTCTCTCTATACTTTTGAGCTAGGGGTGCATCTGAAACACCGTGTCCTAGACACGACATTGGCGCCGTCTGTGGGGAATCTGATAAACTGTTATCCCCACCCAAAAAATGGTAAACCCACGTGGAAACGCCGCAAACAGCTCACGCGGCGCAAACCACTAGACCAGAAGGAATCGCCAGCGACTGGAAGAAGGCAGCGCTGACAATGGAAGAGATCTGGAAGGAAGAAATCCTCCCCACCAAAGCATGCCTTCGGTAAGACTTGAAATCCCATCCCGCAGCCACCACTCAGTACCAGCCCGAACTCACAGTGGTCCATACACCGTTCATTCTAGGCAGACAAACCCCAACCCCCCCAATCATGTACCAAACCACGGCTCCGGCCGCTCCTTCGACGCCCGTGTCTCTGGAGAAGAAAGGGGACACTCCCAAGGCTGAAGGGAAACCCAGCTTGAAGAAATAATCAAACAACAAGCCCAAATGTTGGAGCAGCAGGGAAGGGCCATAGCAGAGCTCCAGCAGATCCACATGCAGGCGGTTGCTGCATGGGCAGTAAAAACAACCCCGGTAACCATACCAGCCCAGGATCCTCAAGGCCCCATCGCCCTTCCCCCACCACCTCCAATAAATCAAGCCCTTGCAGCCACTTACGAGACCGACGATAGAGCTCACCCTGGCCACCCCTTTACTCCGCGAATCATGGCTTATGAGACACCCTTCGCATTCCTCGGCCCCACCAGTGTAGCGAAGTATAACGGGTTAACCGACCCCTTGGAACACATTTTATCTTTTGAAGGTGCTATGAACTTTTATGATGGAGGAGACCTAATGAAGTGCCGAGCCTTTTCTATGATTCTGCAACCACCCGTTTTGAGGTGGTACTCGGCCCTGCCTAGGAACTCAGTTAACTCCTGGGCAGAAATGAAGAGAGTTTTCCTGAACAGATATACTGCTAGCTACGTCCAGCCAAAGTCCGACCACGCACTAGCAGGTGTCATGCAATAACCCGAAGAACCCTTGAGAGAGTATCTGTCCCGTTTCCATTCAGAGGCAGGATCCGTTCCAAACCTTGAACCAAGCTTCTCGGTCTTCCTTTTCACTTAGGGACTTCGGAACGGAGACTTCAAAAGCTCGCTAGTGGGAAAATTGCCGAGGGATATGGCGGAGTTAAGACATCGTTCCACCAAATTCATAAATTTAGAGGAATTCAGCAAATGGCAGAGAAACAGGGAAAGAGGTGAGCGAGGGGAATCTTCCTCTCAGGGAAAACCAAGAAGAGATGACAGAAGAGATGACAGGAGGGAGGAACAAAGAAGAGGACCCAGAAGGGACAGAAGGTTCGGCGTTCCCCGAGCAAAATTCGAGCAGTACACTCCTCTCACGGTCCCAAGAAGTCAGATACTGCAGGAAACGATGCAAACCGACCTTCGAATGGTAGAAAGACCTCCCCCCTTAAAAAAAAGTCAGCGCCAAGACCATTCCAAGTTTTGCTCGTATCATGGGGGATACGGGCACACTACAGACGAGTGCACTTGGCTAAGGGATGTCATCGAGCAACTGATAAGAGATGGGAAATTACAACAGTATGTTAGGGAGGCACTCAACCGACATGCTCGAAGAAGGACCCTCTCTCCAGACAGAAACATCCGACCTCCAACCAGAGAAGCCAACCATAACACCAATCAGCAACCATCCGATCCACAAAGAGTAGCCATGGTAGAAGTAACTACAGACCAATCCCCGCAAAATGTAACACCCCAAAATTTTAATCCCCGATTAATGAAATGTTAATTATAAATTAATTATAATTAATTATTTCCATATTAATCCTTGATTAAAATATGTGTTCATATAGTTGGTATATGTGTGTGAATTGATTTAATAAATATAATAAATGCCTAAGATGAGTATTTTGCATATTAGTCCCTGGGTTGGGACCTAGAGGTAATTATAGGAAAGATTTTGGAGGGAAAGTAAATAAAATAATTATTTTTCAAGAATTGGGAAAAATACTCGAGTATTTTCTGAAAAACTCGAGTATTCTGGACAGAGTTGCACGAGTTAGTGCGTTTGGTGAGTCACCACCACCGATTCCCCTTCGTTGACACGAATACTCCTCCATGAACACATCAACAGCTTCGTGTCGCTGTGCATGATCCTTCAAACCTAGTATTTAAGCTCAAAACCGAGTGAGGAGCAACCATTTTGCCAATTTGTTGATGAGTTGGTATGTTAGGGTTCTGCAATCGTTTCCTTCGATTCTTCTTGTGTGCTTAGATTCAAGTAACAAATCATACACCAATACAAAGCTCACGTCACGAGCTTTGTATAGACATAAAGTTTGTGAGCTGAGAGTGAGTGTGCTGTTAGAATCAAAGCTGAGAAGTTGAGGTTTGGGTGCTGTCCTCAGTTCTGGGAGCTCACTTTGATCATTGATTGTGGTAAGCTCACGAGTCTCTGAGTCTCAAATTCAGTTCCTTTAGTTAGATGATGTTGCATAGAGTCTAGAAATACTAATTTCCCCAATTGTTATCTCTGTCTTCCATGTAAACCAATTCAATCTTCGGGATGTATTCAAAACTGCTCTGCATGTTGGTGCTTGAAGTGGTTCTTGGTGCTGTGGGGCTTTTTCTTGCAATTTCTTGTTTGGTTCACGTCTGAGAGGTAAGGGGAAGTAATTATATTCACTAGATAGAGATTAAATTCCATTATTTGTGATAGAAAGCCACCAAGAGGCTTTAAGGGCTTAGATTGAATAGGATCTTTGGTTTGGAGACCAAGCTTTGCTCTAAAACTGTGTTGAGCAAGTTCTACATCATGCATGCAAGCTTAAATGACCATTGTTTTATGAGTGTTATGCTTATTTTGCAATTTGAGGTGTTGAGTTGCTAAATTGTGTAAATTATGCATAAATGGTTGATTCTCTGTCAAATTGGTTATTTGATATGAAATGAGTATTGCAACATGTTCAATATATGGTATATGAACTATTGTGATCACTGGTTTGGGCTAAAAGTGTTTAGAAATTGAAATGGTATGTAAAAACCAAGTTTCACTCTGTTCTGTCTGCATATACTCGAGTATTTGGCTTAACACTCGAGTATTTCGTGGTGCACCAGAGTGAAAATTGGCGCACCAACTTGAGAAACAGATGGGACACTCGAGTAATATATGAACTACTCGAGTATTCTGGGTAATGGAATACTCGAGTATCTCATGAATTACTCGAGTATATTTATGAAGACCTGAAAACCTAAATCTCTGAAAAGACATGAACGACTCGAGTATAATTATGAACCACTCGAGTAGAATCTGGAAAATGATAAACTACTCGAGTATTTTGGAAAACACTCGAGTATTTTTAGTCAGACACTTAAATTACCATTTTCAATTCTAAGTCATTTTGTAACTCTTAAAGGACAATAAACCAAGTGATCCTGGACTTAAAAGAAACTGATTGATGTTATGATATTTTCATTTGAATAATGATGATACGTTGCTCGGGAGGCACGTAGTGTATTAATAAAAGGACGAAACATCAATCAATTCCTTTTAAGTAAAGTTAATGCATTCATACTGGAGTTTGGATGGTAGGACGTATATCATGTTTTTGGTAAACATGTGGAGGGCCTCTGGGAGTGCCAATACGCTTGCTTGATGACACGTCGTTGACGTGGTCGGCTGAGTGGATGCCGATATGGTTATACCGTTTGGATGACGGTCCGTTTGGATGACGGGATATGCTCGGGTGGCATGGATACCAAGCTTGTCGTGTACATTCTAGGTGAATGTACGAATTGTTGTATACCTAGGAATACAACGCACTGATGAGTGCTGGGTTGTCAGGGATGGACGTCAGAGAGTGACATAGTATGATGGAGATAGGCTTGAGAGCTAAAGTCATGCATCATACCACTTATTTAAATTAATTGTGATAAATGAAATAAGTGTGAGCATCCTATGTGCATTCATTAACTGCTAAGTGTTATATGTGATTGTTGTTAATTGATGCATATTTACATACTCATATTGCACAATTTATTCTCTATTGGTTATGTGTATAGAATTTCTTACCCCTATGCCCTTGTAGGTGATGTCTCGTTACATTGCTTGCATCGAGATCCGACCACTTCCTAGTGGCACATGGATCTATGAGGACCATCGCGCGGTGTTCGAGGGTGAGGCAGAGATTACCTTCTACCACCCGAACCCGTTGATCCGATTCCGTCCTCGTAGATTTAGGATTCCCATCATATACACTATGCATGTACCCCCGTTTTACACTTACCATGGACCACCTCCCACGCGACCAGCTCGCTCTTACCATAGTTTTCGTTTTCGACCTACCCGCTCTCACCCTTTTTCTTCGAGAGTCGTCCGCGAGGAGACTCCCCCTTCTGATCCGAGGAGCCCAGTCAGGGTTTCACCATCACCTGACCCGGTACCCAGTGGTAGGGTACACTCTCCCTCGGATGAGATCGAGGAGGATCCGGTGGAGGACGAGGGTGGGAGCGAGCCTGTCGTGCATTCTACTGGGAGGGATTGGAGGGACGATGATCCCTAGGTATATGCATATGGTATGTGATGAGGATCGGTGGATCCGATGTGCGGATGCTGTGGAGGAGACTTGCTGCTGCTGCTGTGTTGATGATGATGCTACTACCTTACTACTTATGTTTCTTGGAGACTGCTGCTATCACTACTACTACATCTGATGATGCCAGATCTACGTGGCCACCCTTGGAGTTTATGTTTTGGTTATGTACATATATTGTAGATATACTTTTGGAATACTCTAGGGGTTTAGATACACTATTATGTAGATCTGTTTATGGGCTTGTATATGTTGGATCTTGGAGATTTTGATCATGGGGCTATGTACTCACTACTCTTCATATATATATATATATATATTAAAAACTTATGTTTATCTTACCATTAAATCGCATAGTCCGATAAATTCCGCTTTACTCTGATTTAATCTACTTAAGAGCTCGGCTATAAATATTATTTGATGGTATCAGTTTTATCGAACAAAGCATGAGTAACTTTGATTACTTGTATGATACAAAGATGTTTCCAAAGAGCGAATGTTACCCTATTTGTGAAAAGGTTTTAGAGATCGCCGAACTCGATACAAATGTTTTGAAATGGTTTAAAGTTTATTCTCCAAGAATTCCAAATGACGGTTTGTGCACCCATTTAAAAAGGAAAATTTTATTTCGGTTATTTTCTTAACACTCACAAGTCCATATATTATCCAATATAAAAGCTTAATTACTATATTATATTTGGGTAATCCGGAAGGGTGTCACACTGAGTGGTATCAGAGCAAAAAGTCAGATCCTGTAGTAGTGGAAGTAGTTCAGAAAGGTAGCCATCAACATCAAGCAGGTATCTCCAGGGCATGCACATTATTTTGAATGTTATTATTTTGCTTGTTGAGCTTTAGATACCCTTGATTTGGTTTGTATCTTGTCTCATTTGAGTACAAGACACAATTGATTGTAGAGGTCCCCGTTTCATCCACAGGGCAAGGGAGTATGTTAGCTCGGATATGACTCAAATTGCTGTTGATTAAGGTTGACGGCGTACCGAGCACCTCCAAATCAACCCAGTCATAGGCTCCTGAGTTCGGAGGCACAGGAAATTCATGAGGATGTGTGACGCACCGTCGAACCATACCTGGGGAAAGGGAAGTCTCGACGTCAGAATCTACAAAATCAAAATCTTTAAACAACCTAACCCTAGGTTTATTGGTCCTATAGTCGAGCCTACTGCATCTTCCCCTAACCTTTAAGGCTTTTCCCCAGTAGGGTTTTTCCCAAGTACGGTTCGAGGGGCGGCGGGCCACTTGGGCCCGCTCCTCCGCGACTTGATACTGTAACTTCCTACTCTCTTTTTACTCAAAATCCTGGGGAAATTCCACCGATAGCGGCAAATCTGCCATGGGATCCGCCATGCGATGGCGGAAAGGTGGTGGCAGGAAGTCTAGCACTTCCAAATCAGAAGAAGATGAAGATGAAGAAGAGGAAGAATCCTCAATATCGCCTAAACCCAAAATTTTTGACATTTCCTCATACCATGACCAATTAATATCCATAACGAAAACTCAGAAAATTCAGAAAACCCAGAAAGAAATTCTAAACCTAACGAAATCCAAGAACCCAGAACCTAAGGGATGAACAGTTCAAACAGAAAAAGAAAAAGATAGAAGCAAAAACTAGAAGTTTCAAGTCAAAATACCTGAAACTGTAAAAAGAATACTGGCACGAACTAGTAGATGCAATGAAGGGGAAGCAATGGCCGTCAAAGAAGGCATGACTGCAAAGAACTTGAAAATGGTTGGAGGAAACCTGAAGAGAAAACGCAGAAAACGCAGGAGCAGAGAAGGAAGACAGAAGGAAGAGTTTTGAAAGAAATGAGAAAAAGAGAAGACTAAAGGGCAGTTAAACTCAAAAAGAAACTTCCCTCCCCACGTTTCGAGTTACTGGGCCTGGCAGCAGAAGGCCCAAATCCAACATTGAATCACTCAAAGAGACACGTGTCGCGCAATCAGTGGAGGGAAACATTTTAAAAAAACAAAATGGCAGCATGCATAATAATGACGCCTGACACAAGCAACACGTGTCAGTAAAAGGACCTTCAAACGTCCTCTCAGTCAGTATAAGGGACAGCGAGGCACTTTGAGCTGTCCTGAACTCATCACCTCTCCCCGACCCTAACGCTCGGTTCCCTTAAAGGCACCGTAGAAGAATTATCAGCTCGGCTCAAGAATTAAAAGTCTTACCGAGCTAGGGGGCTTATGTGGTAGACCGACCCTCGGTCTACCCTTAGCATACCCAGCCGACCAGATTATCCTATCTATTACGTCATGTCTGCCCAGGCCGAGCGCTTGTCCTGGGACCCGTCCTGGCACCTCAGGACCGACCGCTTGGGGGCTTACCCCCCAAGGAGTCCGAGCTAGGGGCGCGTGAGCCTAACTTGCCAACAGGGATAAGATCCTCCACTACAGGATAAGGATGAATGACTCATCCCACATCCTAATGGGGACACGTCAGCTTCCTTGCTGGCCCTCCGTACAGGCCCACAAGGTACAATGCCACCCCTATAAATAGCTGTCTCCAGCAAGGGGCTCTGGTACGTTCTCTCTCTCCCCAATTACACACCCGCACACACTGTGATTAGGGAAACCCTAGTTGTCCCAACTGGACCTCTAGCATACCTAAACAATCATACACTAACCTCAGTCCATCCACTAGTTCTTGGGTCTCTCTATACCTTTGAGCTAGGGGTGCATCTGAAAAACCGTGTCCTAGACACGACACATAGTTTACAATCTTTTACTCTTCTCGAATGCATACACCCAGTGCATGTCTTACACCATTTAAGGTCGGATATCGGGGTGTCACCCATAACTGCGAGTACCCAGTACCCGTCTTACAGCTGCACATACCCGGTATGCGTCTGACGCGATCAATGCACGCACCCAGTACGCGTCTTCTATGACCAGGAGCACTATCGCCGATCATTCTATGGAGTAAGGAGTGTCCATAACTGCGAGCACCCAGTACTCGTCTTACAGCGGCGCATCTCGGCGACTTACGCGATCAATGCACGCACCCAGTACGCGTCTGTTATGACCAGGAACACATCCCACCGATTCCGTTCTCGGAACCCTGTGTGAATCATAACTGCGAGTACCCAATACCCGTCTTACAGCTGCACATACCCAGAATGGGTCTGACGCGATCAATGCACGCACCCGGTACGCGTCTACTATGACCCGATCACACAACCATTTCTCTTTTATTCCTCTTATCCTTTTAACTATTTTAGTTCGGCCTATCTCGGCTCAACCTCTTAGTCTCTTTAACCATTTATTTAGCTCGGCCTCTCTCGGCTCAACCCTTTAACCATTCCCTCTTTTCCCTTAACCTTTCTCATTATCTGACTTATTACTCTATCTCTCCTACTACCCATATTTACCATTTTCTCAACCCATTTGCAACCTCTCCCAGCTCGGCCAGCTCGGCCACAGATATGAATAACAATTATCAAAGCTCATAACATTTATACACAAAGTTCATAAACACTTATACAACAACAACAATAAGGATAAACGCATTCAACTAATCCATCATGTAAATACCAACATATAGCATAAAACAATATTATTCCCTACTTCAAACTCATGTTTCAAGTTCATTTATTAGTTCCCTTTACCCTTTTTACCTCTTCTTTCTATCATTAACCTATATCCATTCCCTAATCTACACCCACTCTTAGTACCCTTTATGAACACCCTAGAAACCCAAACTCAAGTAGAGGTAACACTCACTCCTTACCTCAAACCGTGAGAGATAAGAGTTGAGATTTTGAAAATGGCTTCCTTGACCTTGACCTTGTAAGCTTAGCACCCCTTGAATCCTTTCTTCCAAGCTGCCACGAGCTCCACCAGGCTGCACACAAGCTCCACCAGCCACACACGAACTCCACAGCGGTCCAGGGGCTCCAGAACGGAAGGGAAGACGGCGGGAAGGAGGGTTCTCCGGTTGGTGGAAGAGAGGGAGGAAGAAAGTGGTTTGGGGTTTGGTTGCTGGAACTTTGAGAGAAAGAGAGAGAGATGTAGGGGATAGAGAGAGAATGCAAAGTGTTGTGTGTTGTGGATTGGTTCCACTTTTATTATTTTAGGGAGGATATTTGTGTGGTCCTCATTGGAGGCTTCTTGGGGAAGCTAGAATGTGTGGACAAGATTCATTGGCTTCCAAAGGAAGCCATGAATAGTACATTGAAAGGGACATAAAGCAATGATAGTGACATAAAGTGAATGACAATGACATAAAGTGAAGGATAGTACCGTACGGACGGTACGAAAACCAAAGGGTTAACAGCTCCACATGAGCTGGCACGGAGGAGCTAGGACGTGTCGGCTCGGGTACGTCGGCTAGGATACGTCGGCTCGGTTTGTAGGAACAGCAGTAGTCCAAGTTTCCTTCTCAGATGATACTATGAGGTACGCTAGGGTCGGCTAATCTGGACTGGACAACAGGTTTCGCGTTTGGTTCCCATCCAGCTCGGTTCATATGCACACAATCTCATCTAGCTCGGCCGGGATCGGACCGAGGTCCTATACTTACATCCTAGGTCGGCCTATGCTCATACTACCCTTCTAACCTTGTACAATTTCTAAGGCTTAATCCTATCCTTAAATAAATATTTTTATACTAAAATTATATTATTTAATATTAATTTTCAGGATGTTACATTCCTCTCCCACTTACAGGAATTTCGTCCTCGAAATTTAGCCGACATTGAACAGTTGCGGATATGACTGCTTCATCTTCTCCTCGAGTTCCCAAGTAGCTTCCTCCACATCATTCCGATTCCAGACGACCTTGACCAAGGAGATTTCCTTTCCTCTGAGCCGTCTGATCTGTTTGTCCTCAACTCGGACTGGAAGAACCTCGAAAGTCAGGTTGTCTTTTAGCGACAGCTCGTCCACTGCAATCACATGCGAGGGATCGTGAATGTACCTCCTAAGTTGCGAGAAATGAAACACATCATGGATCTTAGACAAGTGCGGAGGTAGAGCAATTCTGTAAGCTACTGGTCCGACCTTCTTCGATATCTGTTACGGTCTGACAAACCTAGGGGTCAACTTCTTCGATTTGATAGCTCGGCCGATACCCGTTACAGGGGATACCCGAAGGAATACATGATCTCCCTCGATGAAGTTCAAGGGTTTCCTTCTCTTGTCGGCATAGCTCTTCTGTCGGTCTTGGGCTGCTTTCATCTTCCCTTGTATCATTCGGATCTTCTCGGTTGTCTCATGAACAATGTCGGGACCAATCAACAAGTTTTCTCCTATATGGAACCAGCATAGCAGTGTCCGACATTTCCGACCATACAATGCTTCGAAAGGAGCCATTCCGATACTTGAATGAAAACTGTTGTTGTAGGTGAATTCGACCAATGGCAAGAGTGCTTCCCAGCTTTTTGACTGTTCGAGCACACATGTCCTCAGCAAGTCCTCAAGAGTCTGAATGGTGCGCTCGGATTGTCCATCGGTTTGGGGATGATAAACTGTGCTAAACCTCAACTTTGTACCCATGGCTTCTTGCAAACTCTGCCAGAACCGAGATAAAAAGCGGGGATCACGGTCCGACACGATACTTCTCGGAACACCATGAAGTCTGACAATGTCCTTTATGTACAGTTGCGTCAGCTTCTCCAAGCTGTACTTCATGCTGATCGGCATGAAATGGACACACTTTGTAAGTCGGTCCACCACAACCCAAACGGCTTCCAGCCCTGATCTCGTTCTTGGTAGACCCGACACAAAATCCATCGAAATGCTTTCCCACTTCCATTGCGGAATCTCCAAGGATTTGAGTAACCCTCCTGGTTTCTGATGTTTGATCTTGGCTTTCTGACATGTCAAACACCGAGACACATAATCGGCCGCATCGGTCTTCAACTTCGGCCACCAAAACAACCTCTTCAGATCCTGATATATTTTTGTGGCTCCCGGATGAAGACTCATCTTCGTCTTGTGGGCTTCTTCCATTAACTCTCTTTGGACTTCAAAGTCCATGGGAATGCAAACTCGGCCCCGGAATCGTACGAGACCATCAGGTCCTTTAGTGAAGTCGGGTTCATCCTTGTCTCCTGCTCTTTCCCGTAGCTTCTGGAGTTCTAGGTCGGCAGCCTGTCTTTCCTTGATGAAACCCACAAAATCATTGGTCACTTGCAGCATTTCCAGTACAATACTGTTTTCCTTCTTCTGTATGCTGAGGTTAAGGTCGCTAAACTCTTGCATCAATTGCATCTCTCGGACCATCATGTTGCTCAGATGAAGACTCTTCCTGCTCAGTGCGTCAGCCACAACGTTGGCTTTTCCAGGATGATAGTGCAGGTTGAAATCGTAGTCTTTTAAGAATTCCACCCATCTGCGCTGCCTCATGTTCAGTTCCTTCTGGTCGAACAGGTAGCCGAGACTCTTGTGGTCACTGAACACTTCAAACTTCGTGCCATACAGGCAGTGTCTCCAAATCTTAAGGGCAAACACCACAGCTGCCAATTCGAGATCATGCGTGGGGTAATTCTGCTCGTGTTGCCGAGAGGCATAAGCCACCACTTTTCCTTGCTGCATTAACACACAGCCGAGACCGTGCTTTGAGGCGTCACAAAACACGTCAAAGGCTTTGGTTGGATCGGGCAAAATCAACACGGGCGAGCTCGTCAACCTTTTCTTTAGCTCTTGGAAGCTCTGCTCGCACACCTCGGACCATTGGTAGGGTGCATCCTTCTTGGTTAATGAAGTCAACGGTAACGCCAGTTTAGAGAATCCTTCAATGAATCTCCTGTAGTACCCTGCAAGACCGAGGAAACTCCTGATCTCGGTCACCGAGTTGGGTCTCTCCCACTTGAGTACAGCTTCTACCTTGGATGGATCAACCGCAACACCGTGCTCGGATATCACATGTCCGAGGAAGTGCACCTCTTTGAGCCAAAAACTGCACTTAGAAAGCTTGGCGTAAAGTTCCTTGCCCTTTAAGACCTGCAATACCGCTCTCAAGTGCTGCTCATGTTCGCTCGGACTCCGGGAGTAGATGAGGATGTTGTCGATGAAAACTATCACAAACTAATCCAGGTAAGGTCGGAAGATCCTATTCATGTAGTCCATGAAGATAGCAGGGGCGTTGGTAAGTCTGAAGGGCATAACCACATACTCAAAATGCCCATACCTCGTCCTGAAGGCTGTCTTCGGAATGTCTTCTTCTCGGACTCGGATCTGGTGGTATCCAGATCGGAGGTCTATCTTTGAGAACACCGACGCTCCCTTGAGTTGGTCCAATAAGTCGTCAATCCGAGGGAGGGGGTATTTGTTCTTCACCGTTACCGCGTTGAGCTTTCTATATCGGTGCACATTCTGAGGCTACCATCTTTCTTTTTAACAAACAGGATCGGAGCTCCCCAAGTGACACGCTTGTTCGGATTAGCTTTTTGGCCAAAAGTTCTTCCAGTTGTTTCTTAAGCTCTTCTAGCTTGGGAGGTGCCATTCGGTACGGAGCAATTGAGATCGGGCCAGTTCCCGAAATAAGGTCTATACTGAACTCTACTTCTCTACTCGGCGGTAAGCCAGTCATTTCGTCTGAGAAAACCTCTGGGAATTCTCCGACCACAGGAATTTGGTCTAAGGTCGGCTCCTCTGTTACTTCCAACTTTGCAACAGAAGAGTCACTAAAGATCATGGTTTTCTCTCGACAATCGAGGAGGACATGGTGTTGGGACATCCAGTCCATACCAAGGATAATATCTAGCTTAGTTAGGGGTAAACAAATTAGGTTGACCTTAAACTCTCGGCCTAATACTTGAATAGGACACTCTAGACACATCTTAGAAGTGATTATAGAAGAATTGGTGGGGGTAGAAATGGATAGTTTGTAAGGCATTTCTACAGGGGATAGTCCTAGTTTGTTCATACAGTCAAGGGAAATAAAAGAATGTGTGGCTCCACAATCAAATAACACAGCACATGTGATGCTGTTTACTTGACAAGTACCTCGGATCAGCTCGTCAGCATCGGTCACTTCTTCACCATCCATAGTGTAAACTTTGCCTCTCTGCATTGGTCGGTTAACACCGGTCTGTTGAGCCTTGGTCACATTGACCTCTTCCTTCACTATGTTCTCGGTACACCGAGCTGCAAAATGACCAGGCTTGCCACATCGGAAACAGGATCCTCTTGCTCTGCTCGGATCCAGACTCCAACATTCTCCCCTGTGCTGCCTTCCACAGTGTTGGCATATCGGATAAGGGACAGGAACAACCACCATCTGACCACCGCTCCTCGGAACTGTTGACATTCTGGAGTTCGAATTCACATAGGGAGCAGATCTCGGAGCAATTCCTTTTCCCCTGATCGGTCCCACTGTCTTTTGTGCCGACCTGCTCCACTTTCCGCCAGCTTTTCTCTTGAGCCCCTTCTCATAGGTGCTATCCATGTTCACCAATTGCGAGAGATTGGTCATGTTCTGATATTCAAAAGCGAGCCGAATATCATCACGGAGACCAGACTCAAACTTGATGCACTTGGTACATTCATCGACATCTCTGTAGCTTCCTGAGTAACGGATCAAATCTTCGAATTGAGCGGCATATCCTCGAGCTCGGAACAATTCCCAAGTAATGGCTTCATTAGCCGCTTCCAGCCCACGGCTCTGCTGCTCCCACCAGTGCTCGGCTTCACTAGCCAGCACAAACTCGGCCAACCTCACCCTGTACTCATAGGGAGGTTGCAGAGATCGGAAAATCTTCTCGATGTCCTGGAGCCATCTCTGAGCTCCATCAGGATTGTAACCCCCTTCAAACCGAGGTGGTTCATTCTTCCTAAATCGGCTCATCCAGTCAATCTCGACCGGAGCCGGAGGTTGAGGCTGAAGGGCTGCAGCTGCAGCTGCTGCGGCGAGGTTCTGAGCGAGCTTCTCAGCCTGATTCTGCTGAGCCTGCGCTTGGTTCTGCTGCAGTTGAACCAGAGTTTCCAGTACGACAGCAATTCGGTCGTTATCGGCTCTTCTCCCAGCCATGTTGTTCGGTCATGGAGAGAAAGCCAATTAACTTCCGAATTAATCAAGTAAATATATATATATATATATATATATAAACATATATACCTATGAGCTCTATTGTCTAACTTAGACTTCTAGACTTTACTTATTTGTCACTCTCTTGGTGAGTAACCGTTGGAGTCCTTTGCAACTCCAATAGGCCGAGGAGAAACTGCTCTGATACCAAAAATGTAACACCCTATATAATAATTACCCTTAATTACCCCAAAATTAGGATTTAAAATTTCTTTTAAAAATGAATATGATATTTTCCAAAATAATATTTCCTTTCATTAATAACAAAAACATCAGGGTTAATAAAGCGGAAGATTTAAATGCATCAAATACATAAAGTATAAGTTTAGGTACATTCAGTTCGGCCAATTAAAAATACAAAACATTGTTTTAGCTCGGCCCAACTGGGTAATCCGAGGTCAAAATATACAAAAGATTGTTTTAGCTCGGCCAACTGGCCGAGACCCATCTAGGCTATCCGACTCTAATGACTTACTCTCCCTATGAGGGAGAGTGATCCTGCTCGGGCTCAGTACCTGAAAAATGGTAAGGAGGTGAGCATTACACAGAACTTAAATAAGCAGTTTCTAAAATGCCATACCGAACTACCAAGCCAAACACAAGTAGACAGTCAGCATATAATAACAAGTAATCAAACCACATGCATACATCATCATTTAGCTCGGTTCACATCGTACAACGTCAATTAGCTCGGCTCACATCCTACCATCAAATTTAGCTCGGTTCACATCATAAACCTGTTTATCCATCACCTATTAGCTATACCTCGACACATCCTACCGATTACCCTTATCCTCTTTCCATAAATCTTACACTCGGCATCTCGGCCACTATCCTCTTACCTCGGTAAACCATCTCTCTACCTCGGACTCATTACTCATTATTCCATTTTCACATAGTTTACAATCTTTTACTCTTCTCGGATGCATACACCCAGTGCATGTCTTACACCATTTAAGGTCGGATATCGGAGTGTCACCCATAACTGCGAGTACCCAGTACCCGTCTTACAGCTGCACATACCCGGTATGCGTCTGACGCGATCAATGCACGCACCCAGTACGCGTCTTCTATGACCAGGAGCACTACCACCGATCATTCTATGGAGTAAGGAGTGTCCATAACTGCGAGCACCCAGTACTCGTCTTACAGCGGCGCATCTCGGCGACTTACGCGATCAATGCACGCACCCAGTACGCGTCTGCTATGACCAGGAACACATCCCACCGATTCCGTTCTCGGAACCCTGTGTGAATCATAACTGCGAGTACCCAGTACCCGTCTTACAGCTGCACATACCCAGTATGCGTCTGACACGATCAATGCATGCACCCGATACGCGTCTGCTATGACCCGATCACACAACAATTTCTCTTTTATTCCTCTTATCCTTTTAACTATTTTAGTTCGGCCTATCTCGGCTCAACCTCTTAGTCTCTTTAACCATTTATTTAGCTCGGCCTCTCTCGGCTCAACCCTTTAACCATTCCCCCTTTTCCCTTAACCTTTCTCATTATCTGACTTATTACTCTATCTCTCCTACTACCCATATTTACCATTTTCTCAACCCATTCGCAACCTCTCCCAGCTCGGCCACAGATATGAATAACAATTATCAAAGCGCATAAACATTTATACACAAAGATCATAAACACTTATACAACAACAACAATAAGGATAAACGCATTCAACTAATCCATCATGTAAATACCAACATATAGCATAAAACAATATTCTTCCCTACTTCAAACTCATGTTTCAAGTTCATTTATTAGTTCCCTTTACCCTTTTTACCTCTTCTTTCTATGATTAACCTATATCCATTCCCTAATCTACACCCACTCTTAGTACCCTTTATGAACACCCTAGAAACCCAAACTCAAGTAGAGGTAACACTCACTCCTTACCTCAAACCGTGAGAGATAAGAGTTGAGAGTTTGAAAATGGCTTCCTTGACCTTGACCTTGTAAGCTTAGCACCCCTTGAATCCTTTCTTCCAAGCTGCCACGAGCTCCACCAAGCTGCACACAAGCTCTACTAGCCACACACGAACTCCACAGCGGTCCAGGGGCTCCAGAACGGAAGGGAAGACGACGGGAAGGAGGGTTCTCCGGTTGGTGGAAGAGATGGAGGAAGAAAGTGGGTTGGGGTTTGGTTGCTGGAACTTTGAGAGAAAGAGAGAGAAACGTAGGGGATAGAGAGAGAGAGAGAATGCAAAGTGTTGTGTGTTGTAGATTGGTTCCACTTTTATTATTTTAGGGAGGATATTTGTGTGGTCCTCATTGGAGGCTTCTTGGGGAAGCTAGAATGTGTGGACAGGATTCATTGGCTTCCAAAGGAAGCCATGAATAGTACATTGAAAGGGACATAAAGCAATGATAGTGACATAAAGTGAATGACAATGACATAAAGTGAAGGATAGTACCGTACGGACGGTACGAAAACCAAAGGGTTAACAACTCCACATGAGTTGGCACGGAGGAGCTAGGACGTGTCGGCTCGGATACGTCGGCTAGGATACGTCGGCTCGGTTTGTAGGAACAGCAGTAGTCCAAGTTTCCTTCTCGGATGATACTATGAGGTACGCTGAGGTCGGCTAATCCGGACTGGACAACAGGTTTCGCGTTTGGTTCCCATCCAGCTCGGTTCATATGCACACAATCTCATCTAGCTCGGTCGGGATCGGACCGAGGTCCTATACTTACATCCTAGGTCGGCCTATGCTCATACTACCCTTCTAACCTTGTACAATTTCTAAGGCTTAATCCTATCCTTAAATAAATATTTTTATACTAAAATTATATTATTTAATATTAATTTTCAGGATGTTACAGGAAGCCATTGAGAATGGTCCTCACATTCCCTCAAAACAAGTAGATGGTGCATCTCACCTAGTTCCTAGAGATAAGTGGACCGATGATGATAAAAAGAAAATTCAATATGATTTAAAAGCTATGAATATCATCACCTCGACTCTATCTTATGATGAGTTCTTTAGAGTCTCACAATGTCAAAATGCCAAATAAATGTGGGACACCTTGCAAGTCACACATGAAGGCACTAGTGAAGTTAGGCGTTCTAGATTAAATTCTTTAATGCATGAATATGAATTGTTTTGTATGTTTCCTAATGAATCTATATGTGATATGAAAAAACGTTTTACTCATATTATTAATCATCTCATTGCTCTTGGAAAAGCTTTTATGAATTGTGAAGTTGTTAACAAAGTTTTAAGATGTCTAAGCAGGGAATGGCAACCTAAGGTTACCGCAATTGTTGAATCAAAGGACTTGGACAACATGGACTTAGCTACACTTTTCGGAAAGCTTCAAGAACATGAAACGGAACTTGGACGTTTGCATATGCATGAAGAGTCGGAGAAGAACAAAGAAAGAAAAGGAATTGCTCTTAAGGCTAGAAGTTCTTATAAAAAGGAAGAGAGTTCCGATGATGAAGATTCCGATTCCGACATTGATGAAGAGTCTATGAAACTTCTATTCAAAAAGTTTAGCAAGCATCTAAGGAGAAAAGGAAGTTTGAACAAAGACAAAAAGAAAGAGAAGAATTTCCCACACTACAAGACCAAGACAACAAAAGAAGGAGTAGTTTGCCATGAATGCGGAAAACCCGGTCATCTCAAATACTCGTGTTCAAAGTATCAAAAAGATGGAGAAAGAGAAGAAACATCCAAAGCACAAAAAGGCATACATTGTTTGGGATGAATATGAAGAAAAGGAAAGCACATCAAGTAGTTCTTCGAATGATGAAGAAATCGCTACTCTCAACTTGCTAGTTCAAGTAGACGAAGAAGAAAGTTCAAATGATGAATCAAATGAAAAAAGTGAGGAAAGCGATGTAAGTGATACTAAATCCGAAATTTCTTCTAAATATGAAACTTTATATAATGCTTATGAAGAAATGCATGAAGAACTTAAGAAACTAGCTTTGAAAAATTTAGAAAGGAAGAAGCTCATCTTGAAACATCAACAAGAGATTTTAGAACTTCAAAAACAAGTTGATGAGCTTAATCTTCAAAATGAAACTCTTGATCTCATATATGCTAGTTCTTCTTGTGATTGTGCTAGTAGATTGAATGTTGTGGTTGATTGTGAGAGTTGCATGTGAGACCCACAATTTAGGCCCAATATAATTGTGTTATTATTTGGAAAAATAAATTAATTTTGTTTATATGTTTTAATTTAATTTTGTGCTAAGTACGTGATTTAAGTAATATATGTGAATGTTCATGTATTATAAGATTTTATTATATTATAAGATGCCCAAATGTTTTGTTTAAATTATTTTAAGAATTCAATTGAAATATATTTTGAGCAGAATTGTTTTCTTAACATGAATTTTGCTATGTGCTAATTTATATTTATGTGTATATATATATATATACGTGAGATATGTGAAACCCACAATTTTACCCAATTTATTTGTGATATTTTATTTCATTTATTTAATATATTTTTAATTAAATTATTAAACAATGATTTATGGTACTTTGGTTTATAAAAATATTGTTTGAAGTTATATAATTATATATGTATGTATATATATATACACGTGGGTGTATATATGCATACCAATGTTCTTTCATGAATTTAAATTGTATTATTTGTAACACCCCGATTTCGGCAACTTGAAAACATCATCTCTTTAGTAAAAATTTGGGAATTTTTTTTTAAAGGTGACATGTGCATGAGAACCTTTGTGTTCAAAACATTTCGGTAACTTAAATGTAATAAAATACTTTCTCATGTCACATATCACAAGTCAAGTTCCAAACCGAGATGTTACTTAACATCACGCTTTGTAACTTAGCTTCACTAATCTTTTTTGGGAAAACATTTTCACAGCTTGTTTCATAAAATTTTTTTCCTTAAAAACCATATTCAATAAAATACCAAGTGGGTTCAGAATGATATGACAATGTAACCAAATAGTTGCAAGGGAATACAGTACTCGAAGGGGATTACCTATTGCTAATCTTGATTCCTAATCTGCCTCGCTGAAGTCCACTGCCGAATCCGCATCGAGACGAAGGTACAGACTCTACTACAGGGACGACCATCTACCCGTTGCAATATCGGAGTAACCCGACACGACAACATGGTAGGAGAGATGGTCAATAATCCAGAAGTACAACATGACCAGACAGAATACTACCGACTTCGTATAAAAGAATGCTCAAAATAAAAATGCAATAACCACTACTCATGCTATGCACATGACGAATATATTCACATAAACACATAGGAAACACTTATAACAAAACACATCATAACAAAAATTTCTTAACTCATCACAATATACATTATCACACTTGGCATCACCAGCCTTCGAACTTTTCAGTCTTATCATCAGCTTTCTCAACACCCAAGTCCTTTCACAATCTTTCTCAACCTTTTCATAATCAATTATACTTTCTCTCTTAGAATCGAATCTTTCACAATTCTTCATACATTCTTTATACTTTATAATTTTTTTTTCTCGTTCTTAAGTCTTATCAAACGGTTCGCTCAATGATGAGGGGGAAACATCATTGAACTCGCACACACGTCTACATCTCCTCGGTCATCCACCCAACCTAGTCGGAAGCTAACAGGAGTACAAGACCTTTACCACGCGGGCACGACAGCTGTCACAACACATAAATGGTCCCAGACCAGGAGGCCCTGCCTCAAATCATAATCATAATAATAACAATGCACGCTCTCAGCGGCAATCACAAATGCCCCGTTCCAGTCCCTCTCATTGTTCTCGAATTGCCATAGGGGGCGACAGTACTAAATCTAGTTGATCATGCAGAACTACCACGGCATAGGACCGATCTGCCCGTACCACATATGGAATTCGTTCTTCCTAGAATAGCACTCAAGGCTTCTTGACGTATCACCGTCTTTACCCTCCCCTATTGCAATCACAACCCGAATATCCGCAGATACTCCGGGGTATCTTCCTCTCCACTACTTCGATACGACACTCATACCTCACCGCGTTATAAATGTCTTTTACAGTTTTACGCTTTAATTAAACGGCTTAATCCTAACGGTCGGCTCGTCCTTGGTGCATCCCTTCAACGAAGCCCGACCACTAATCACAACTATTCCCCCTAAATCACATTGGCCCTAGGCCACAAATTACTTTCATCTCATTATCACAATTCTCACAACTTATTATCAGCACATTGCTCATCAACTTCATCAACATCTTTTCCTCGTTTTTCTCAAAATATCATTTCACAAAACTTTTTCGAAAACATGATTTCCCAAAACTTTCACTTCACTACAACTTTTTCAGAAACCTCATTTCATAAATTTTTCTCAATAATATCCTTTCACAAAACTTTTTCAAAATAATGTTTTCAAAAACTTTCACAAAAAGCTTTTAAAAAAAAATCTCTTTTCAAAACCTTTTTCAAAAATCACATTTTTGGGTGAGTGTTAATGGAGGAGCAAGCTCAACTCAACACTAAGCTTCTTCCCAAAAATGTGAACAAGGAAACACATCTCTGCTCAAACCACATCTCACTCTCATAACCACATTTCTCGTCTCCAATCTCAACTATTTGCGTTCCATTACTTATACAACCTTTATTATCATTCTTCTTTCTTTCAATCACATTTCCTTACTTTTTCAATTCTTATTTCTTTCTCATACTTCTCAAGTCTTACCCTTTCTCATTACCACATTCAACCTTTTCCATTTAACTTTGAGTCTTACTCTTTCTCATGATTCTTATTATCATTCATCACACTTCTAGATTTTCCAGACAGAACATAATAATCACAAAGATATCCAGTCCATAATAAATTCAATCATGCAACGTATTCAACAAAACAGAAAAGCATCTAACACATATATGCATCACGTATGATAATGCAGCATGTAACATATTAGACTCGATGTACTCAGTTTGGAACTGAGTCCACACGTCACAATGACCTAGGCCTACTGCATCTCTCACCTCACATTCCAGCATCTGAAATCGTTGCGAGTCCTTCCTCAACAAGTCGGCCGTTCCGCTTCTAAACTTATACGCACCTTGTACTAAATAGACGAGACTACGTTATAAGTCTATCTTAAATAATCGCTCTACTTATTATCAAAACGCGTTTTCGAAAACTCTTTTATCTCTCGTCGGAAAATCGTAAAACGATAAAACTTTTTCAAATCAAGTTCGGCTTTTGAACATACTTTAAATATCTCAAAATCTTTTTAAAACAATTGACAAAACCATTTAAAACCATTTGTTTTGGTTGCTGGTCCGTTCCGGGCAGCCACAAACCAAAACTCAAAAACACCGAAAAACTTAACTTTAATTCATATATAAGACTTTGTTATAAAATAAACACTTAAACGATTTATTTTTAAAACTTAACATTGTGAAATGAATTAAGGGCAGCAACCACTAAATCCAAGGTCCTTTAATTAAATCAAAGCCAAACTATTTCAAGACCAATTACTTTTCAAACCAATCACAAAATCAAACACAATACTTTGATTAATTAAATAATTCATTCAAGCCTAACCTAAGCATATCATCAAACAATAACTCATTCAATTATTTCAAGACATCATAATTATCATGCAAATTAACCAAGTCATAGCATCAAGCATAAAAGTTCACACTCATCAAAAACATTCAAATAAAACTTAGTGTGACTAAAGGTGAAACACAAAAGATAAAATCCAAAACTATATCAACTTAATTCATTAAATCCTAAAAATTTCCAGAAAATACACATATATGATAAAGTTCATCATATAAAATTTTCAAGTCATTTAAACAATCCTAAGCTAGGTTTCAAATCATATTTTGCATGAAAAACTAAACTGTATTGTTGCTGGACTGAGACAAAACGTTATTATTAAAAATAGTTATTCAATTTCAAATTGCACAAAAATTGGTATATCTCTTCCTTATACAGTCAAGACTATCTCATAAAATTTGCAGATTATTTGGAGTTGTGCAAGTCATACTTTTCCAATTTAATTTGTCACTAAGTCCATAAAATCTGAACCAAGTGGTTCACTGTTTTGCATTCAGTAAAAATATCAATTCAACTCCAAATCTCTTCAAATTTTACAGAGAACATCTAAAGAGGTTCAGGGAGCTACCATAAAAATTTCAAGCAATTTCAAGCAGCAAAAGTTCGAAAATTATGTTTCTCTTTAAACTGAAAAACTTATTTTCTCAAAATGGTTTTCATAAAGTTGGTTCTCTTAAAAATAGGAAATTAATTCCAAAAATCATTCAAAAATTCCGAGAGGTTCACTTTAACATAATTAAGTCAGGGACAAAATTTCAGAATTTTTGAACACATAAAATCATCATTTATCAAGGTCTAATTCACATATAATCACAATTTCAGCATACACTTTATTCAATAACTTTGTTCATTCATTCATTTTCATGAAAATAAAAAATGCACTCATACATACCAATCAACACAAAAATCAATCCATCACTTGTTTTTCTTTTTGAAAACCAAATTAATATTTTATGAAAACAATTTTCTTTAATTTAAGTGTAACATGCATCAACATTTAACAACCAAAATCAAGAATTTAAGAGGAAAATCAAACTAATCTTAAAACATACTCTTTATCACTAGATCATCACATGCATGTACTAAATACTTCAAATAAAAATTCTTTTCTAAAAATCCATGCCAACACCGAAACACACATAAGAAAAATAAATTCATTTTATCAAAATTTTCATGCTTTAAGTTAAACTTTCCTAAAAATGATTTCCTTTTCATGCACGCAAAACCAAATCAAACAAGAAAACAAGATCATTATCTCAATTTTTTTTTTTAAAAAAAACCGAATCACCCTTTAAATCTTTTTGCATGTTCATTTTTCATTTTAAGACTTCAATCTTTAATTATTACTCTTTGAAAAACATAGATCAACAATAAAAACTAACATGCAAGAACAAATCAACACATATAACCGAAAATAAAATGATGAAGAAGAAAGAACATCAAACATAGAGTTTTAACAAATTACAAATTATTTTTAAGTCTTTAGAGTCCATGATCAAAAGAGAACAACACATAAGTTCATCCTTAAAGTCATAAAATTTGACATGCAAGAAGAAAAGAAATAAGGATTTATAACCTAAGAAGGAAAACTAAGCTATTACAAAATCTTCTTTCTTGATCTTCAATTCCTATCATGAAAAGGGTTGGTCTCTAGTCTTCTAGTACTTAGACCTCCAAAGGACAAGCTTCATCTAGCATGGGTTTTCTTCTTCCTCCTTCTCCCATCCTCACGGTTCTCTCTCTTTTTATTTGATGTGAATTCGGCAGGTCGTCCCCCCTTCCTATTTTTTTTTGTATATGTGTCTCTCAAGAGCTAGTGTTGCTCTTAGAGACTTAGTGTTTGTGGTGGAAGTGTGAAAGGAAAATGAGATGGAAGAATGAATGAATGAACCGAAGGAAAGAAGGGAGTGAAAGAATGGATGGAAAGAATGAAGGAAATGAAGGTGGGATTAGAAACAAGAGGTAATGGACTTGGTCATCAAGTCAAGGCTTCATAAGCCTCCACCTACACCCCCCTCCATACGTGGCGCACACATGCACACACCACACCTATATCTTCTACATGCACACACACACAAATGTCTTACAATTTTATTTTATTTATTTATTTATTTTATCACATTATAATTATTAATTCATAGGATAATGCACTTAAGAAATCACACTTACACAATTATTCACACAAGGTAATTAACTTTAAGAAATTATACACATTCACATATAGGCATATATTTATTAATCAATCACACAAGCACACACACTTAATCATAAAAATAATTAACCTAATCAAACATACATATTATCACTTTTTCCTTTAAATAATAAACTGTACTTATTGATTGCACTTATAGCCCTTATTTCATTTTCTAAAATCATAATTTAATATATGAAAGAAAATCCCAAAAGGAAAAATTTATTAAAAATCAAAAACCATTTTTCATGATTTATTTCTTTAAAATTCGTCCTTTTTCACACTGAAAAACAATTTTCGCAAACCAACCCAGAAAATTATGAAATATACATTTTTGAAAACTACATTTCGATACGATCGTTTTGATATAAAGATCATAAAAATCGGAGTTACGGTTAAAAAGTTATGGATTTTCGAAGTTAATCAATCTAAGAAAATCCATAGAGATTCATTGTTGCAAATCTCCAACAATAAAAATCATTTCTCTTTAAAAATCATTTTTTACTAACTTCATAAAAATATTTATTTATCAAAACTCCATAAAATAAACACTTTAATACGTAATTGAATAAAATACTCATTGAAAATCTTTTGTAAAACGATTTCTTAAAACTTTTCTTTAATGAAATTTTATTCGTCCTAGTCGGAAAAACGCGGAATGTTACATTATTAGCATGAAAATATTTTTATAAGGTATAATATTTTATCTTTGAATATGAAATGATTTTTGAAGGATTATCGTGTTTTGTCTTAAAAAATTCATATCTTTTTAACCGTAAGTCCAAAGATTACAAATAACATCTTAAAACGATCGTATGAAATGTAGATTACAAAAATGTAAATTCTTAGATTTTATTTAGGATCTTTCAAAATTTTATTTCTGTTACAGTATAGTACATTTTTTTATGTTTATAAGCTTGAAAGTATAACCTTAAGACATTTAATGGCTCTTTGACCAAGAGATATTTTTACTTGGACGAAAAACTTATTTTTCTGAGTTCTTATTGGTTGCACCGTCCATAATTTAATTTCTGTATTTTTGAAATTTAAATTAGTTTGAAAGCTTATGAAATGCATTTTTGGAGGAAATAACTTTAGAACTTCAAAAATTCATAACTCTCAAACCGTAAGTTCGAAAATTATAAATTTTTTATGAAAAAGATCGTATTGAAATGTAGTTTCTAAAAATATAAAATTTAATTTTATGTGGTGTCCTCGAAAATTTTTCTGCTGCAGTAACTGTACGAATTTTATATGTTCAAAGCTTGAAAAAGATTAATTTAAGGCCTATAATTAATTATTGGGCCTAATGTAACACCCCTAATTTTCGTCTCCCAAATAACCAAGAAATTGATTATAACAATTATTTTATAATTGATTTATATTAGTTTTGAAGGTTTTAGTTTTTGTACATTATGTGTTTTGATATAAAAATATGAGATATATTTTTATATGGTTATTTTGTACAAAAATGTGAATATTGTAAATTAGCCCTTGGGTTGGGACCTAATTGCAATATTAAAAAGGTTTTTGAAGAAAGAGTAATTAAATTATTAATTTTTTAATTTTATCAGTATGTAACCGGTTACACGATGAACTCAGAAAACTGGGTTAGTGCGTTTGATGAGTAATCACGCGTTTTAACCCAGAAATTGCCACGATTCCTTCCTTCCTTGAGTGGAGATACACGTGTCGCCTTGCATGTTACTCCAATTCGTCTATAAAAGGCTGGATTGCTGAAGGATTTGGGGTTGGTTCTCTGAATTTAGGGTTGAAGCTCTGTTTAGGGTTTGTAAGTTCGTCTCTGAAATTCTCCTTCGTTTCTGAGAGTTAGAACATGAGTGATACACTGTTACAAAGCTCACATCAAGAGCTTTGTATTGATATAAAGATTGTGAGTTGAGAGTCCCTGAATCAAGAGAACGAAGCTTGCCAAGTTGAGGTGTTGATGCTGTCAAACCTCAGCTTCTGGTTTCTGGAGCTGACTTTGAAGCTCGATTTTGGTAAGCACACGAACCCTTTTGGTTTCAAATCTATTCCTACCTTTAGTGCATGTTGCATAGATTGAGTGCTGATGGTTTTCCCCAATTTGTTTGTCCAATTCATGTGTCAAATCTTGTAGTTTTTGGACCTTGTCAAACCTGTTGTGGACTGAAAATGGAGATTGTGGATTCTGGGGAGATCTGGCAAATTCCAGTGATTAGATTCATCAAGCACGAACCTAAGGTAAGGGGGAAGATTACTATTTTCTAGAATGAGAATAAATTGTGGTAGAATATAGGATGAGTCACCAAGAGACTCAAAGGGCATAAGTTGAAATGGTTAAATGGCTTGGAAACCAATTTGAGCTCAATTGATGTTTTGAGCAATGTTAATTGAATGCATGCAAGCTATGTTGATGTTGATTTCATGACTTACTTGGATATTATGTGAATTGATGCATTAAGTTGTGAAATATGTGCAATTATGTGCAATTTGCGTATCCAAATTGAATGCATGCAAGATAGATATGTTTCTGTGTTTAAACATATTTATTTAAGGTATATGAACTCTGTTAAAGGTTGAAATTTGGTTAGATTTGAGTAGTGAAGAGAATGGTTTGTTAAAACTCATGTTTTAGTGTCAGACTGCATAATCTAATCGGTTACTCGATATTCGTAACCGGTTAGACCCTGTTAAAATGCAAAAGAAAATAAGTTTACAAAATTAGCATTGTGGTCTTACAAATCCTACTCAAATCTAGGCCTTAATTTCATGGAAAACAATCTGAAAATAAGTTGATTTCACTGTTATAGTTCAGATTGCAGTTAAAGAGTTAATACCTTAAGGAAATGAGATAGTTTCAAGAGGAAATTATGCTCATTGGACAATGAAATGTGATTTAGACTTTTGAATGATATAAACAGTGGTTTTGAGGTATAAACATTGTTAAACTGGTTTATGGATTGGGTAGGGAATTCAAGAAAAAGGGTTTTCTGAATTACAATGGTAAATAGTTCAGGTCTGTAAATCTAACCGGTTAGCCTGGAACTGTAACCGGTTAGTACCTGAATCTGAAAAATAAAAAGTTAAGTTTTTGAATACCATTGACTTTGTTTTACCCAATCTAAGTTTAAGGGCATGTCTTGAGATAATTCAAAAGAGAATTTTGTGTCAAAGACTATACCTCAAATAAATCGTTCAAAAGAGAAATTGGAATATTTCTAAATCACAGTAATTAATGGAAAGACCAACCTTAGTAATTATGTATGCGATGCATGCATAGAGAAAGGTGATGAAATAGGTTGGCAAGGATTGTTTGTGATGTTCGAGGTACACGACCCTGTACTCTAGGAGTACTAAACTGATGCAACCAACTTGATGACACATTCTGGGAATGTGGCCATTGTCTGGGACATGGTTTTTTGGACACGTTCTGGGAACGTGATGCACACTCTGGGAGTGGTGTTTGATTATATTCCAAGTATGGTTTGCGATACGTTCTGGGAACGTATGTTAGTGTTCTGGGAACACGTTGGTATAATAATGGAATTAAAGATAAAACCAACCTTGATGATTGTGCATTCATATAGAATGGAAGTTTGGTTGGTAGGAACGTTTATCATATTCTGGGAATATGAGGAGGGTACTCCGGGAGTACCAAATTATAACCTATTTGATGACACATTATAGATATGTGGCCAGTGTCTGGGACCTGGTTTTATACGTTCTGGGAATGTATGTTAGTGTTCTGGGAACACATTGATATGCAACCTACTTGATGACACATTATAGATATTTGGCCAGTGTCCGGGACCTAGTTTTTATGGGTTCTGGGAACGTATGCGTTCTGGGAACGTGGTGCACACTCTGGGAGTGATGCGTATTATCCAAGTATGGTTCGGCATTACGTTCTGGGAACGAATGTCGGTGTTCCGGGAACACAACGGTGTATTGGATGGACGTCCAAGATGGACTTTTAGAGGCCTCAGCTGTGGAAGGAAATCATGCATCATGCCACCTGCATTGAAAGAATTGTTATGATTAACCGGGTGTGCTCATATGATTATGCATCATAATTTGCTACATGTTAACTTGTGGATGTTAGTTTTATTCTCATTTGATTATGCGAATACGTATAGCTAACCCCCATGCCCTTATTAGGTGTTGATCGTGCATCTAGCTTGCACAAGAATCAGTAAAGGGATATGTCCCTTAGGTGCATGCAGAGTATAGAAAGTATGGGTTGGGAACCCGTTGGGTAGATATCGAAGATCCGACCAGAAGGATGTTTGGACAAAGGACCAGTGATCAGCTCTATAACATTTCTATTTTTAATAGAATTTTTATGATACATATTTTGGAAAAAGGGCATCATAAGAGGAATTCAGTTTCATAATTATACTTATTTGGTATTAATGGACTTGTTACACTTGATATATTTTGGGGGTATAATATGATGATTTTACTATGTTTCCGCAAACTCTGATTTTGTTAGTCAACCTCATTACTAATTAAGTGTTTGTGAAAAGGAATTATCAAGGGAAGGGAAAATTATTATATTTCAAATCTTTTTCCAACGATAACAAGTCCAAGTTTTCATAAACTTCTTACTTTTCTTATAAAGTACGATGATATACAAGGAGTGTCACACCTAAAAATAATTTATTTATATATTTATGTATTTTTTTTACTGCACCGTCCAGATACATAGAGATATTTTCTGAATTCAACATGTGGTGAATGTTTGAGAAGTTATTTGCATAGGAATTAGAAGGAATCGCTTTAATAGAAGGTACATGTTACTAGACCTCATTAAGTGTAAATTTGAAATTCTTGACCACTTTCTCACTCTCCTAGGGCATGAACCTTATGGATTTTTAGGGGAAGATTCACACTTTGCTAAACCTATAAATAGAGCCTTAAGTCCCTAATTTTTTACACACAAAACACAACTCTTTTGTAGAAAGAAAAAAAATTCGAGAGCCTTGAGAGTAAGAGAGAGGGAGGCGTGACATAGGTGAAGAGGAAACAGTGCATACTCACTTGAAGTTCATTTTTTTTGCTTAGGAGAAAGGTATTCTCATGAACTTTTGATTTATTTCTTGTAATTTGTTTTGAAGCTTTTCTTTTGGAATTTTTATAAATAAACAGTAAGCTTTATGTTCTGGATTTCTTTTTCTACTTCATGAACCCTAACATGAAGATTTGAGATTTTTTTAAGTGTTTTTGAATTTTTATTTATGGTCATGTGAATAAGGATTAAAAGGGACTAGAAATGAAGTTTAAAGAAACAAAGTTTCCCCTTTTATTTTTCTTATGATGGTCGAATACATGAGGATGAAATAAGGAAATGGAAAATTTTATTTGGCTCATATGAACATGTTTAAGTGATTTTTGGAAATTTTAATGATGAGTATTTGATCGTTTTATCATAAATTCTTAAAGGAAATAATCAATTTATGAATAAACAAAATTTTATTTGAAAATTGTTGCAAAAATTATTTTTATTTTATGGGTAGGCTGTGAGACCTACATGAGTGCAAGAAGAAAATTTTATAATTTTTTGATGATTATGTGCATAATTTATTCCTTGTTCTTTGTTTTCTTGTAATTGATTATAAGGTTTAATAATCGATTATGTGAAAAATAATTTGGTTACTGTTCCTATTTTTTTTAAAATGGCCGAATTGTCATGATCATAGGTAGGAGTATAATTTTTATTTTTTCTAAGTGTTTATGTGATTACATGGTGTTTGTATTTTAATTCTTTGATGTGGTTTCATGAAATAACAATTGCATAAATGATTTTGATAAAAAAAAGAAATAATTTGGAAATTTATTTTAATTTTGGAAAATTTTATTTTAATAAGGGCGTGTGATATAAAGGTGTATTTTTATGTGTATTTGTGATGTGTTTATGTGTATACGTATTTAGTATCATGTATGGTATGAAAATGAAAGTTTTAAAGTGAATAAAATTATTATTTTCTAGAAAATGAAGTTGCTGTCTAGATTTGATGTAATTTAGAAAATGTGATTATTTTTCTAAGTTAAGTATATTTTTGAGTTGTAGATTATAGGTCTTTGTGTATAAGTGTTAGAATTTGTTCATTTGAATCAAACATTATGATATTTTCATAGTAGAGCTTGTAATTAAGCTATAGGAAAAAGTGGCATGATTTTTGGATTAACTGTTTAAGAGAAAAGTGCTTTTTGAGATTAGAAAACTCATGATGTCCTTAATTTTTAATTTAATTATATTGATCTTAGAAATTGTTTTAATATGATAAAGTATGTGATTTTATGTGTTAGAAATTTAGGTGCATGAATATGTGTGTACTGATGATTAAAAAGTGATTTTTCTTATGCTGATTTGTAAATGAGTTGCATCAATTTAGAAAAATTATTTTGAGTTTTGAGTACATGAGTTTATGTTCTAATGAATTATGTGTGATTGTAATGTGGTTGTATGATTTTTATTTACTGTTTGAATTGATTTAAGTGTTGCAACAAAAACAAATGATTTTATGATTTGTCTGATAATGATAGTTGTTATAAGGTGTTTGGAAAGGGATTTTTCAGTAAATAAAAAGCTAGAATTTATCTTTGAGATGTTATAATTAAGTTTTAAAAATTATTTTGTGATTTGAAAAGGTTTTCATGATTTATAAAGTTATAAAAAAAGTGTTTTTTGTGACACCCTCAATATAATACTAGGAATTAGGATAATAAATAGACTATTACTCAGTGTAAATATGGAGTTGTTTAATATTAGAAAATACTGAACTTAAGTTTTCCTTTTCATTTTCTAAAGAAACGGGTGCACAAAACAAAATATGGAATTCTTGGAGATTAGATTTTGTATCTTTTAAAACATTGAACTGAATTCGACATTTATTAAGACAAGAAAATCTTTTCACAATCCAGATAGCATCTGTTCTTAGAAATTGTATTTACGCAGTAAAAACTTAAGTGATGCCATGCATTCTTTCGTTTTGCGGAACTGATACCATTTTCAAATATTGTAGCCGAACTCTTTAAATATCTTTATCAGAGTAAGCGGAAATAGTAGGACTATGCACAGTTGTAATATAAACATAGGTTATATGTATATATAAAAGACATGAAATACATAGTCCAGGTGGAAATATCCAAGTTCCAGTAAAAGTCCATAACAAAAGATCTATATCAAAAGTAAACCATAACTCTAGAGCTCTCAAAAGTATATCTACAATATATATACATCTCAAAATATAAAACTCCAAAGCTGGTCACAAGTAGCAACAGTAGTAGTAGTAGAAGTATCCAAGCAGCAACAGTAGTAGTCATCATCCAACATCATCAGCAGCATCTCCTCCACAACAGCCAATACACCGGATCCCTGATCCTCATCATCTACCTTATGCACATACCTAGGGATCATCGTCCATCCACTAACTCCCGGTAGAGTAAACGACAGGATCGCCTCCGCTCTCGTCCTCCACAGGGTCCTCCTCTATCTCATCCGAAGGAGTGGGTACCCTACCATTGGGTACTGGGTCTGGTGATGGCGAGACCCTAACAAGACTCCTCGGGTCAGATAGGGGAGTCTCCTCTCGGACGACTCTAGAATTGAAAGGGTGTGAGCGGGTAGGTCGGAATCGAAAACTGTGATATGAGCGAGTTGGTCGTGTGGGAGGTGGTCCATAGTAAGTCTAAAAGGGTGGTACATGCATAGTGTATATGATGGGGATTCTAAACCTGCAAGGACGAAATTGAATCAGCGGGTTGGGGTGATAGAAGGTAACCTCTACCTCACCCTCAAATACCGCTCGGTGATCCTCGTAGATCCATATGCCACTAGGAAGTGGCCGGATCTCGATGCAAGCGATGTAACGTGACATTACCTTCAAGGGCACAGGGATAAGCAATTCTATACACATAATAAATAAAGCATAAATAAATGCACAATGTAAGTATGTAGATATGCAGCAATAATCAACAACCACATTTAGCACTTAGCAAGTATTTAATGCAAGTAAGATGCTCATACTTATTTTCATTGGTAAACTTTAGATTAAATGAGTGGCATGATGTATGAGTCTAGCTCTCAACCCTAACTCCATCAGTCTATGTCACTCTCTGACGTCCATCCTTTACTTCATATTAGCACTCAACAGTGCGTTGTACTCCTAGGTGTACAACATTCGTACATTCACCCTAGAATGTACACGACAAGCTTGGAAATGGTACATAACGTGCTCCTCGAGCAACGTCCCGTCGTCTTAACGGAATAACCATATCATCAACATCTCTCTTTCGCTGGCCACATCGTCCACCAATATGTGTCATCAAGCAAGCCGTCAATTGGCACTTCCAGAGGCCCTCCTCATGTTATCATAACATGAAAAACGATCTAACACCCAAACTCCAGAATGAATGCAAATTCTTAACTTAAAAGAATTGATTGATATATCTCAATTAATAATATCTCACATTATTAATTCATTAATTTCATACCATCATCAATCAATTACTTTTAAGTCTTAGATCACTTGGATTATTATCATTTAGGTATTCACAGAATGATTCAGAATTAAAAATGGCATTCTTAATTTTCTGGACAGAAATACTCGAGTGTTCTTCCTGATACTCGAGTAGTTCTTCAGTCTTTCCATATTACTCGAGTAGTTCACAAACTACTCGAGTCGTTCATACTTTTCCAGAAAAGTCAGGTTTCAGGTCTTATAAAAATACTCGAGTAGTTCATGAAATACTCGAGTCGTTCATAAACCCAGAATACTCGAGTAGTTCTTCATTACTCGAGTGGTTCATCAGAAAATACTCTTGCTGCATCAGTCAATACTCGAGTCCTGGACTTGATACTCGAGTGTTGGTGCAAAAAGACACACTGGTGCGTCACGAAATACTCGAGTATCGAGCCAAGTACTCGAGTCTTTGCAGACAGAACAGACTGGAAATTTGGTTTTAGCATACCATTTTCAATTCTAACCATTTTTAATCTAATCCAATGATCATCAGAGTTCATATAACATATATTAAACATGTTCAAGCACTTAGAACACATCAAATTACAGAATTCACTGAGATTATGCATAAAACTTAGAAAATTCACAACTTAACATACCAATTTGCATAACACTCAGAATACTCATGATTTTAAGTTCCAAATAGCTTGAATGCAACATAATAAACTTGCTCAAAACAACTTTAGAGCACAGGTTGGTCTCCAAACCAATTTCCCTATTCAAACTAAGCCCTTAGAGCCTCTTGGTGGCTCTCTAATCAATTTCATGTAATTTAAACTCTATCTAGTGAATAGAAAGCTTTCCCCTTACTTCTCAGACGTGTACCAACAGAAAATTTTGAAAGAAAAGCTCCCCAATCACAGAAACCACTTCATGCACCAACATGCAGAGCAGTTTGAGTGAAGCACCAAAATTGAATTCGTTGACACATGAAACAACAATAAGAATTGGGGAAATTAGTTTATCTAGATTCTCGGCAACACATACTAACTAGAGGAACAAGTTTGAGACTCAGAGAGTATGTGAGCTTACCAAAATCAATGATCAAAGTAAGCTCCAGAAACTGTTGACAACAAACGAACTCCAACTTCCAGGCTTCGATTCTTCCAATATACAGACTCTCAACTCACAATTTTGGTGTCTATACAAAGCTCGAGATGTGAACTTTGTATTGGTGTATGATTTGTGACTCGAATCAAAACAGAGAGGGAGAATCGAATGATCGAACTCAGGAACCCTAAAACATGCAACCTTCACGAATTTGGCAAAATGGAGTGGTTGAACTGCCAACCATGGCTTAAATAGCCCTCCACCAAGCTCATGCACGGCGCCACAAAGGTCTTAGACGTGTTGGGGTGGTGATTTTGTGTCAAACGGCGAGAATCGTTGGTGGTGACTCACCAAAACGCACTAACTCATCCAACTCTGACCAGAATACTCGAGTCTTTTCAGAAATACTCGAGTATTTTGGTCAGTTTTTGAAAAATATTTATTTTATTTTCTTTCCCTCCAAAACCTTTCTGTTGTGGACCAGTAGTAATCTGAGCGTTACCCGACCAAAACCATCTTGATCCGACCAGTTAGACGCTGGGACAAGGCCTGCAATCGGAATGATACACCGAGCAAACTGGGTATTAGAGAGATGTTGCGTGCTTATGAGATTAACCCCAAGCATAGGATTCTCATCCTTATCTCTATCGTTTACAGTCTCATCAAGCTTAACCACTTCTCCTAGATTCCCACGACTCTTGGTTAGATAGAAACAGTATTGGATAAAGTCTATCGCCTACAGGATTTATGGATATGATCTTATCATAACCTCTACGAATCCTATTTGAGTTCTTCCTCTTCAGGAGCCTTATCAGAACGGCCCAGGACACACAGGTAATCCCCTATAAGAACCACGATGCTCTAGGGGCTAAGGTACGTCTTCTCATCCCTAAGTTGACACTAGCACACAGTGGCGGCAAAGCTCTTGATTGATCAACGCGAGTGAACTGTGCTTAGACGCTTCGTAAAACCGCACCGATCTACGAGAGAACCTGTTTATCCCAACTGGATACACAGAAATCCTAAAAGTCCTACATTAATCTCTTAGTTGAGGTCATTCTTTGAAGTTCCTCCATAGCTTCAAGGTTGATCTTGACAAAGGACACGACATTGGCGCCGTCTGTGGGAACAGAATAACATATCATTCTCACCACCATGGTCACAACCAGGAGCCAGGTTGGTGACCTCCGTGATCGCATTGGCCGTTCTCGCGGCAGACCCAGAAACACTAACAACAATGATTCACAGCCACAATCTGTTGGTGACCTGCGAGACATTCTTAACCATAACCGTGAAACTAACTCGCAGCCACCACGCACGTCTCATTCTGGAGCAAGAAACAATCCGCAACCACCAAACAATTCGCATAATCAACCACCCCCAAATCATGGCCAAAATCATAGTGGAAATCAGGCTACCCATTCTCAACCACCACAATCTCCTCACCATAGAGCCGGGAGCAATCGCCAACCACTTCAGATCCTACGGAATTTACTTCCCCCGCCGCCTCCTCCACCCCCTCCTACACCACCCCCCTCCACCCATGGAGATTCAAGCAGCACAGCCCCAACCACCCGTAATACAGCCAAATCTACTGGAACCCGGGCACACCATGGTAGAAATACCCGTCAATCCCTGACCCCACCTGTTCAACCCAACCCTGACCATATAAGCGTAACCCCTAGAACTAGGGTAAACCCAGGAAGAACTGCTCACGGTAATTCCCGCCATAGCCATTCCACTAGTAGATCTTATGCTACATCTGCATCGGCTCGTGCTCGTGAGCAAGAGATGATTAAGATACTCAACAGACAGACAACTTTAATTGAGCAGCAAGGCCGAGCAATCGCCGAGCTTCAACAACAAGCAATGGCAAGGATCGCTCAAAACCAACCAGCTACCATACACCCTCATAACCAAATAACCCAAACAATAGATCCTCAGCCTCTCCCCGTAATGCAACTTCCTCCACCTCAAAATTTCCATACCGACCCAGTTGCAAATCACGATCAGGGTGATTTCCACCCTGGCCATCCTTTTACCCCATATATCATGGACTTTGAAACCCCTCAGGGATACTTAGGCCCGTCCAATGTACCACATTACAACGGCCTGACCGACCCAGTTGACCATATAGTCTCTTACGAAGGGGCCATGAATTATTATGGAGGCGGAGATCGGATGACATGCCGGGCTTTTTCCATGACCCTCGAGCCCTCGGTATTGCGCTGGTATTCCTCTCTCCCTCAAAATTCCATTAATTCTTGGGAAGAGATGAAATGGGTGTTTTTAAACAGATACACAGCCAGCTGCATCCAGCCAAAGTCCGACCACACACTGGCTGCAGTTACGCAAAAACAAGATGAGCCATTAAAAGATTACTTATCACGCTTCCATACGGAGGCTAGTTCTGTTCCCCGGTTAGAGCCAGGCGTGGCGATGTTGTTATTTACACAAGGGTTGCAGCCAGGGGATTTCAGAAAATCGCTGATCGGAAAACCCCCCAAAGATATGGCGGAGCTCAGACAGAGATCAAATAAGTTTATCAACTTGGAGGAATTCCACAAAGGGCAGAAATTCCGAGACGATAGGCAACGGTCTGACCCTCTAGGACAGAATAAACAAAAACGTGACGAACGTTTTGGTGGCAGGCAGGACAGGAATGATCGGGACCGAAGGATACCTCCAAGGAATAAATATCAGGAATACACTCCGCTGACTATTCCAAGGAGCCAAATCCTTCATGGTGTGCCCAAAGACCGACTTACGCTATGCCCAAAGACCTCTGTCTTTAAGGAAGGGCGCACAGCGTGATAGGTCGAAATATTGTGACTTCCACAAGGGCTATGGATATACAACCGACGAATGCATTTGGTTGAGAGATTTGATCGAGGAAATGATCAGAGATGGTAAGCTGCAACAATATATCAGAGATGCAACGGGAAGAAGAGGCAGGAATAGATCCCATTCACCAGTGAAGTCCAAACGCCAAAGAAGTAGATCACCAGATGATAGGAATGCAGGGAAACAGAGAACTGAGCCCTCCCCGGTCACTGACATAAATCCAACGAACAACGAGTTTTTAGTCAACACTATTGCTGGAGGATTAGCCGGGGTGGAGAGAAAAAAGCCGACAGGAAGAAGTACATCAACCAAATCCTAGCCGTGAGCCAGAAGCCTATTTGAAAAAGATCAACAAAAAATGTTCCCATCATTTTTAATGATGACGATTTGGACGGAATTCTCCCAGGTCATAATGATCCCATGGTAATCACAGCCCTTATTGGTAATTACGAAGTAAAACGCGTCTTTATCTATCAAGGGAGTTCGGCGGATATCATGTTCCTCCCTTTGTTCAAAGCACTGAAACTTAGGGAATGCAATCTCACTCCGTTTGAAGGAGAGCTGATCGACTTTACTGGGGACACCATCGAACCAAAAGGTTACATTCAACTTCCCGTTACCCTCGGACAGCAACTTTCGGCCAGAACAGAAATAATTAAGTTTTTGGCGGTCGACTGCCCAACGGCCTACAACGCTATCCTCGGAAGAACTTCTTTACACGCTTTCGGTGCAGTAGTTTCAACGGTCCATTTGGCTACGAAGTTCGTCGGAACTGATGACAAAGTGGTAACAATCAAGGCCGAGCAGGAGGCAGCTCGGAAATGCTACAACGCAAGTCTAGGTAAGGTTAAAAACAAAGACCAGGGCCATTTTGAAAGAGTTTCCCTCGGCAAGGGTAATATTAATTTAGCCGACCTGGATGTTCGTGATGAATCTGACAGAAACAGACCCACTCCGAAGGGACAGTGGGAATTCTTGACATTAAGTGTTGATCCTATCAGACAAGTTAAAATCGGTTCTGATCTTCCCGTCAATGTTAAAGAAGAACTTTCTGCTCTACTAGTTGCTAATAAGGATCTGTTTGCTTGGACCTCGGCTGATATGCCGGGAATTGATCCTAACTTTATCTGCTACAAGCTGAGCATTCTTCCAGGGGCAAAACTAGTGGCACAACGCAAAAGGAAGGTTAGTGCAGAAAAGGCCGCAGCTATTGAGGAAAAAGTTACCGAACTACTCCGAGATGGTTTCATTCGGGAGATTGACTATACAGACTGGTTAGCTAACACCGTCTTAGTCAAAAAGCCCAATGGGAAATGGAGGATGTGCGTGGACTATACGGACTTGAACAAAGTCTGTCCAAAAGATCAGTATCCACTTCCTGTTATTGACAAGCTCGTCGACAATTCGGCCGGATACAAACTCCTCTCATTCATGGATGCTTACTCCGGGTACAATCAGATACCCATGTTCCCTGCCGATCAAGACAAAACTGCATTCATCACCGATAGAGCAACATATTGTTACAATGTCATGCCCTTCGGTTTAAAGAATGCAGGAGCTACATATCAGCGAATGATGAACAAAGTTTTTCAAGGGATGATCGGCTCGAATATGGAAGTTTATATTGATGACATTATCGCAAAAAGCAGACAACAAGAGATCCATGCCCAAGACCTCAAGACAATACTGGACCGAGTAAGAAAATACTCCATGAGGTTAAATCCTGAAAAGTGCGTATTTGGAGTCCCAGCCGGATCCTTCCTCGGTTTTATGCTAACCGAAAGGGGTATTGAAGCTAATCTAGATAAGTGCAAAGCAATTCTGGAAATGAGAAGCCCAGCCAGTTTAAAAGAAGTCCAACAGCTCACGGGTCGGGTAGCGGCCCTATCCAGGTTCCTGTCTCAAGCCGCTCGGAAAGCTTTATCGTGGTACCAGCTCCTTAAGAAGAATAAAGACTTCGGTTGGGATGATCATTGCGAACAAGCTTTCATTCAGTTAAAAAACTATCTCTCTAGCCCACCAGTCCTTCATAGCCCTGTTACCGGGGAAAACCTTATTCTCTATATGTCGGTGGAAGATGCAGCAGTCAGTACGGTATTGGTGCGTGAGGATTCAGGAGTTGAGGCCCAAATTTATTTCGTGAGCCGAGCACTACAGGGATCCGAGCTGCGCTACCAAAAACTTGAGAAACTCGCATATTGTTTGGTAATATCTACTCGGAGATTAAGACAGTATTTTCAGGCCCACCGAATCGTGGTCAAGACAGCCCAACCCCTTAGGTGAAGAAACCGCAATTGGTGGTTGGAGAGACAAAGGAACCCTAGGAATACACCTAGAAGGGGGGGTTGAATAGGTGTTGAAGCTACCTTGAAAGATTTTCGAACGAAACAAATCGAAACAATTAAAACAAATGATTTTTGCAAATTCTACAGTACTTAATCGATTAAGCAAGTCGTGTACTCGAGTAGTACTCGATTAAGCTTGAACTTAATCGATTAAATATGACAGAAAACAGAAAAATCAATTTTTATTCGAATACGAAAATCAATCAATTCACATGCAAGATCAGAGATTCAGCGGAAATGATTAACACCTATATTCTTATTGATTAACCTAGTTATGAAAATGATTTTCCCTTTATCAATTTGAACAATTAAAGATTCAATTCAATCAATTATGAAAATCAATCTTTCTAGGTTTTCAACCAAGAACGCAATCAAATGACTTGAATATAAAGAGTAAGAGTTTAGAGATACGACACAGTGATTTATCCTGGTTCACTTTCATCCACTTGAAAGCTACATCCAGTCCCCTCTTCAACCAAGAGAGATTCTTCACTATGAGGAATTAGAGTTCTCAAATTACAAGTGATTGCCTCACAAGACTCCCTTCTTGCTAGCTTACAAGAGATAACCGACACCCTTGCCTTGTAATCCTATTGATCTTCTCTCTAATCTAACCTCTACCCCTTGTTGATAATCGACACAACAAGTCTTCAATTGCTTGATGATAATCCACACATCAAGGCTTCACTTGCTTGATTCACAATCAAGACTTCTTCTTCTTCTTCAATAAGAATGCACTTGCTTGATGATAAAATCGACACACCAAGACTTCTTGTTTGTTGTAGTGGCTTGCCTTCTTGCAAAGATTACAACACAATAGAAAACACAAAACAATCCTATGAATCTCAATCAAGAGTTATGACAATTCACCATAAGAGATTCAAAGGTTCTTGATCAAAGAATATGAAAATAGAAAAGCTTTGATCTTTAGAAAATGAGAGAGAACAGAGTGGCTTGATTATTTGTAAAACTTGTATGAAAATGATTCTTATTCATCACAAATAATAGGAAAAGGTTTATAAAGAATACCCAATAGTTATAGCACTTGAAAACTGATTTTGAGAAGTGAAAAACGTATTTTAAAAATCAGTTCAGCAGTACTTAATCGATTAAGTAAGTCGTGTACTCGAGTAGTACTCGATTAAGTTATCACTTAATCGATTAAGTTGGTACTGTACATGTTCAAAACTTGTTTTCTCAAAATCCAACCTTTCCTTTAAAACCTTTAAGCCACCTATTGATTCTAGATTAAGTGAAAACTCAAATTATGATTAAATCATGACTTATGAATGAGATTCACTACCCTCTATAATAATCTACCCAAATAAAAAAACCTATGAAGCTTGAGAGGCAAAAGATAAAAGAAATACAAATACACTCAAACTTAGGTCTTCATGAGCTTGCTTTCTCTCTTCTTCATTTGATGTTTGTTGTTGCTTGTTGAGCTTGAAACTTAATCAACACATGTAGCTTGTTCAAAAACACTTTGTCATTATCAAAACATTCATCATGTTCATCATGGAACTAACAATCTCCCCCTTTTTGAAAATGACAATCCATGTTTTGAAATCACTAGAAGTTGTTGATGCTTGAAACATTTGATCACTTGAGAAGACTCTTTCTCCCTCTCAATCAATGCTTTAACATTTGAATCCAATTGAGATAGAAACTTTATTCTCCCCCTATCTTCAACAACTTAGCTCAACCTACATAAAAACAACAAAACAACCTTTCTCCAAATATAATAATCATATTTCTCCCATGTTTCAAAACATACCATGTCTCCCCCTTTGAGAAACATTTCATTCAATTCAAAACATCATATTTCTCCCCCTTTGGCATTATCAAAAAGTAATATATACCATTTGAAATATAACATCTAAGCCAAGGTAAGAAATCAATGATCATTTCTTCACAACATTGATACCAATTGAACAAATACAATAGAGCTTTACTTTGAAATGTGATATCAATTGGTAAGAGAATATAACAATGAAATATAATACCAATTGAGAACTAAAAAGATCATAATATCACTTAACAAAGAAGATATCAATTGTAAAGAAGAATCAATAATCACAAAAACATCATACTTTAATAAGATTTCAATTATATGATTATCATGCTTTCATCAACTCAATGATACCAATTTAATTAACTAAACATTTAGAAAAGTAATATCAATTGAGAAGATATCAATTAAGATAATATATCAATATCAAATATTATCACTTTGTAGGACATTCACTTGAGATGCAAGTGTGATACCAATTGAAGATGTGAATATAGACATTCATAGTTGAGACCAATTGAGAACATGTGTCATTCATTTGCATCTTCAATCAAACCTACAAAACAATCATGCTTTGCTTTTTGGTATCCAAATGGTTTTGGATCCATTTTTGTTAGTGTAGGGACTTTCACCCTTTTTCATCCAAACAAAATTTCCTTTAGATATACCATGCACTTTAACATAACACACATTTGAAGTATGTCCATGAGTACCACAATAGAAACATGTTGGAGGATTTGAAAAATCAACTTTAGAAAAATCAACAACATTTCTATGAGATTTACTCTTAGCATTAGTATAACCCAAACCAAACTTGTTTGAATTTTCTCTTTGAAAATTTAACAATGTGCGCAATCTAATATCACAATTTGAGAAACTTGCAAGCTTATTTTTCAAAATAGCATTTTCATTTTTAAGCAACTTGCAATTCTCACAATCAACCACAATATTCAATCTACTAGCACAATCACAAGAAGAACTAGCATATATCAGATCAAGAGTTTCATTTTCAAGATTAAGCTCATCAACTTGTTTTTGAAGTTCTAAAATCTCTTTTTGATGTTTCAAAATGAGCTTCTTTCTTTCAATGTTTTTCAAAGCTAGTTTTTCAAGTTGTTCATACATTTCTTCATAAGCATTATGTAACAATTCATATTTAGAAGAAATTTCACATTTAGATTCACTTACAGTGCTATCCTCGCTTTGATAACTTGATTCATCATTTGAACTTTGTTCTTCATCATCTACTAGAGTTATCAAATTGAGACAAGCAACTTCTTCATCATCCGAAGAACTATTTGATGTGCTTTTCTTGTTATCTTCATCACTATCCCAAACTATGTATGCTCTTTTAGATTTAGAATTTTTCTTGTCTTTCTCCTTTTTCTTGAGATACCTAGAGCATGAATACTTGAGATGACTGGGTTTTCCACATTCATGGCAAACTACACCTTCTTTTGATGTCTTGGTCTTGTAGTGTGGGGAATCCTTCTCTTTACTTTTGTCCTTGTTCAACCTTCCTTTTCTCCTTAGAAACTTGTCAAACTCTTTTAACAAAAGTTTCATGTCTTTTTCATCAACATCGGAATCGGAATCATCACTATCATCATCATCAGAACTATCTTTCTTTTTATATGCACTTTTGACTCTAAGAGCAAGTCCTTTCCTTGATTTGTTCTTATCCGACTCTTCATTGATACTTAATCGTCCAAGCTCCATTTCATGTTCTTGAAGCTTTCCGAAAAGTGTTGCTAGATCCATAGCATCCAAATTTTTAGATTCAACAATAGCCGTTACTTTTGGTTGCCAATTCCTGTCTAAACATCTCAACACTTTGTTAGAAAGTTCACCTTGAAGAAAAGTTTTACCAAGAGCAAGTAAATGATTTATAATATGAGTAAAACGCTTTTGCATATCATTAATAGATTCATTTGGAAGCATATGAAACAATTCATAATCACGCATTAAGGCATTCAATCTAGCTCTCCTAACCTCACTAGTTCCTTCATGAGTCACTTGTAAAGTGTCCCACATTTCTTTAGCACTAGAACATTGAGAAACTCTAAAGAACTCGTCATAGGATAAAGCGGATGTAATGATATTCTTTGCTTTATAATCATATTGTACTTTCTTTCTATCATCATCCTTCCACTTATCCTCGGGGATCAATTGTTCTACACCTTCAACTAAACTAGAGGGGATATGAGGACCTTTTTCAACTACTTTCCAAATTTCACTATCTATGGCTTGGATAAAGATTTTCATTCTAACTTTCCAATATGCATAGCCTTCTCCGGCAAACAATGGAGGACGACTTATTGAAGCACCTTCACCACCAAAGGAATTCGTAGAACCCATTGCGATTTTCTTAAAAGGATCTTTACGAAAAAGCTCTTATGCTCGTGTCTTTCGACCGAGCTCTGATACCAATTGAAGAAACCGCAATTGGTGGTTGGAGAGACAAAGGAACCCTAGGAATACACCTAGAAGGGGGGGTTGAATAGGTGTTGAAGCTACCTTGAAAGATTTTCGAACGAAACAAATCGAAACAATTAAAACAAATGATTTTTGCAAATTCTACAGTACTTAATCGATTAAGCAAGTCGTGTACTCGAGTAGTACTCGATTAAGCTTGAACTTAATCGATTAAATATGACAGAAAACAGAAAAATCAATTTTTATTCGAATACGAAAATCAATCAATTCACATGCAAGATCAGAGATTCAGCGGAAATGATTAACACCTATATTCTTATTGATTAACCTAGTTATGAAAATGATTTTCCCTTTATCAATTTGAACAATTAAAGATTCAATTCAATCAATTATGAAAATCAATCTTTCTAGGTTTTCAACCAAGAACGCAATCAAATGACTTGAATATAAAGAGTAAGAGTTTAGAGATACGACACAGTGATTTATCCTGGTTCACTTTCATCCACTTGAAAGCTACATCCAGTCCCCTCTTCAGCCAAGAGAGATTCTTCACTATGAGGAATTAGAGTTCTCAAATTACAAGTGATTGCCTCACAAGACTCCCTTCTTGCTAGCTTACAAGAGATAACCGACACCCTTGCCTTGTAATCCTATTGATCTTCTCTCTAATCTAACCTCTACCCCTTGTTGATAATCGACACAACAAGTCTTCAATTGCTTGATGATAATCCACACATCAAGGCTTCACTTGCTTGATTCACAATCAAGACTTCTTCTTCTTCTTCAATAAGAATGCACTTGCTTGATGATAAAATCGACACACCAAGACTTCTTGTTTGTTGTAGTGGCTTGCCTTCTTGCAAAGATTACAACACAATAGAAAACACAAAACAATCCTATGAATCTCAATCAAGAGTTATGACAATTCACCATAAGAGATTCAAAGGTTCTTGATCAAAGAATATGAAAATAGAAAAGCTTTGATCTTTAGAAAATGAGAGAGAATAGAGTGGCTTGATTATTTGTAAAACTTGTATGAAAATGATTCTTATTCATCACAAATAATAGGAAAAGGTTTATAAAGAATACCCAATAGTTGTAGCACTTGAAAACTGATTTTGAGAAGTGAAAAACGTATTTTAAAAATCAGTTCAGCAGTACTTAATCGATTAAGTAAGTCGTGTACTCGAGTAGTACTCGATTAAGTTATCACTTAATCGATTAAGTTGGTACTGTACATGTTCAAAACTTGTTTTCTCAAAATCCAACCTTTCCTTTAAAACCTTTAAGCCACCTATTGATTCTAGATTAAGTGAAAACTCAAATTATGATTAAATCATGACTTATGAATGAGATTCACTACCCTCTATAATAATCTACCCAAATAAAAAAACCTATGAAGCTTGAGAGGCAAAAGATAAAAGAAATACAAATACACTCAAACTTAGGTCTTCATGAGCTTGCTTTCTCTCTTCTTCATTTGATGTTTGTTGTTGCTTGTTGAGCTTGAAACTTAATCAACACATGTAGCTTGTTCAAAAACACTTTGTCATTATCAAAACATTCATCATGTTCATCATGGAACTAACATTAGGCAAGTCCTTCACAAGCCTGACTTGGCTGGTAGAATGGTCTCATGGTCGGTGGAATTATCTGAGTTTGATATCGTGTATGAACCAAGGAAAGCAATGAAGTCTCAAGTTCTTGCTGATTTTGTCATTGAGTTCACCAAGATTCCCTCGGACATTCCCCAGGATTTGTGGTCAGTCTATGTGGATGGCTCAAGCAACAGAAAAGGAGCAGGTGCGGGCGTCATTATTGAAAATCCCGAAGGAATTTGCATGGAATACTCACTAAAATTTGAATTCCAAACTTCGAATAATCAAGCAGAATATGAAGCAGTCCTGGCAGGCCTCAAGATGGTTCAAGAGTTAGGAGCCAATCGGGTGTCGGTATTCAGCGATTCACAATTAGTAGTCTCACAGATTAAGGGGCAGTACTCGGCTAAGGAGCCCATCTTGCAGAAGTATCTTGAAGAGGTAAAGCGAACTGTCTCCAACTTTTCAGAATTTGACATTTCCCATGTCCCGAGATATTCAAACTCCCGAGCCGATATTTTATCTAAACTGGCAAGTACGAAGGGGTCGGAAAACAACAAGACTTTGATACAAGAAACCATTCCCAAACCAAGCGTCATTCTTGCAGTTTCATTATCTCAATCTTGGATGGATCCGATTCTCACCTACTTACAGCACAGTTACGTTCCCCAAGATCAGACAGAGGCTCGTAAGTTGATTAAGAAAGCAGCTCAATACACGGTTCTTAATGGTGTCCTCTATAAGAGAGGTTTCGACTCCCCTATGCTCAGATGCGTTAATCCATCTCAAGCTGAAGAAATCCTTGAGGAGATCCACGGAGGGATTTGTAGCCATCATATGGTTGGAAAATCTCTAGCTCGGAAAATAATCCGGGCAGGATATTTCTGGGCCACACTGCAAAAAGATGCCATGGAAAATGTCAAGAAGTGTGTTCAGTGTCAGTTTCACAGCGACACTTATCAAAGACCTGCTGAAGAGCTGCATTCCCTCGAAGCCCCTTGGCCTTTCTACCAATGGGGAATGGACATCATTGGAAAATTTCCCACGGCACCTGGACAGTTGAAGTTTGCGGTCGTGTCCATTGATTACTTCACTAAGTGGATTGAAGCGGCGCCATTAGCAACAATCTCGGCGGCCCGAATTCAGTCTTTCTTTGTGAAGGAAATAATCTCTCGGTTTGGAGTGCCTCATTCCATAATCACTGATAATGGATCACAATTCGCAGCCTCTCATTTTCAGCAATTAGCAGCCGTCCTGGGAATCACTCACTATTTCAGTTCTGTTGAACACCCACAAACCAATGGATTAGCCGAGGCAGCCAACAAAACCATTTTGGACGGTATAAAAAAGAAACTTGGCAACGCAGCTGGCACTTGGGCAGACAAGCTTCCGAGTGTTCTATGGTCACACAGGACAACTGTACATTCCTCAACAGGTGAGACTCCTTTTCGTTTGACATACGGCTGCCACGCTGTCATTCCAATCGAAAAGCAAATCCCCACCTTTAGGACGCTTGAACGCCCCTCGGAAGCTAACAACAATATGCTCAGCGAAGAACTCACATTACATGAAGAGATACGAAAGAATGCGGCAACTCATGAAAGGAAGGTAAAGGATCGGCAGGCCCGAGACTACAACAAGAAGGTCCGACCGCGAAGCTTTGAGCTTGGAGATTTGGTCTTTCGCCGAGCGGATATTGGTAAAGGAAATGCTGGCATTGGAAAGCTGAAGCCAAAATGGGAAGGTCCATACCGAGTGAAGGCTAAATCTGGAACTGGCGCTTACAGGTTGGAGACTCTCTCGGGTACCGATATCAATAACAGTTGGAACGTGGCCAAACTCAGAGCTTATTACAGCTAAGCTCTCATTTTATTTTCTTTGTTTGAGGATAATTTAGTTCATTTATAGATTGCTCAAATTAGTTTATGATGAATAACGAAGGGTAACACCCTTCTTAGATAAATTGTTAGGAATTTATTAGGTATGAGCAACTTCATTTCTTAGGAATGAGCAGTTTTAGCTTTGTATTCCTTTATTAATAAAGTGCATTTTTCCGGTAAATTCTGCTATCTGTTTATATTGTGAAAACACATACGACTCATTTGGTTCGGCTAGCCACCGAGCGAAATGGAGGCACAACTCTTCTCAAGAGCTTAACAACGTATTCATAGAACACCCGAACTCAGGAAATTACTTTCCTCGTTTCGGGGTCCGAGGGTCCCGCTTCGGCTAAAGTCGACGATCCGAGTTCTACTCACAATTGATTTTACATACGAATGTGATTAAACCCCCAAAAATTATGATAAATTTCTCCAAAGAGTTTTCACTCGGAAAATACTATTGGACACGTGACAAACGAAACCAAAAGCAACAAAAATACACCAGGCAATGGTATAATTTGCTTGCACAGCAAATTAATTGAAAGTCAGTTCCAAAAGAGTTAGAGGAATTTGTTCAAAACAAGCATATAAACGCTCGAACACAGCGAGTAGCAAAAAAGAAATCCTACATACGAACAGAAATAATAAAAACGGATAAAAACCGACCACCAAGCCCATCAAGGTCATTCCTCATCATTAGTCAAAACAATGTCTTTATCGTCAAATTCTGGAGCCTCAATTAGTTCTACTAGAGGATTGGGGAGATTCTCTGCTTGCAAATCAACTTCGGCCTTGGTTTCAAGATCAGTCAACTTTCCATCTTCTACACAGTGGAAAGGATGCGCACCGACCACTCTAAACTCGGTCTCAGGGTTCAAAAGTTGAATCTGTTTAATAGCAGAAACGAAAGAATCATCAACACCCTTACCCCAATTATAGTAGTTGGTCGCTGCCTTTTTCTTGAAAACAAGAGCCTTTTCCTTAAATTTTTGGGCAGTCGCAGTAGACTTCTTCACTTCAGACTCTAGCTCGACAATCCTCTGTCGGCTCGCCTGCAGCTCCTTTTGAAGTGTTTCCTTAACCTCTTTCTTCTTATCTTCAACAGCTTGTTGGGAAACTTTCAGAGAGTCTCGTTCCTTGATCAACTCAACTTTATCAGCCTTTACATTTTCCAACTCATTCTTCACCCGAACCAACTCGTCGGACAAGCTAGCTTCTTGAGCCGCCTGCATCTCGCGAGCCTCTTTCTGCTCAACATTGAGGCCTTTAAACAAATCCTCAGAATTCTAAGACAAGTAATAGGTTAAATTGGCACTACGGAGCAAAAACTTTGTCATGTTCAAGTTACAGCGAGACCATTCAGCAGCACTAAGACCAGCAAACCGAGAGAAGTCAGATTCTGGGCAGTTAAACTTGGCAAATTTTTCATCTAAGTCACGATCCCAAACCGAGGTCACTGGCGGAGTTGAAGAAGGAGTAGGAATAGAAGCAACTTTGTCACTTGTCCCCTCGGCCCGGGCATTTGCTCTTTCGGAGACTTTCTCTTTCCCTTTGTCGATCCTTTGACGACGAGTAAGTTGAGGAGGAGGAGAGGGTGCTTGTGCACTCGACGCGGGAGAAGATGTAACAATGACCAAGTTGGAAGTTGGTCGAGGAGACACTTCGACCGGCGAGGCAGTAGGAGTTGGAGTGCTCAGACTGGGAGTGCTCGTGCTCGATGATCCAGAAGCTGTGTTTGAAGTAGGAGCTTTTCTTTTCTTCCCTCCCTGGAGCAGTGCAGCCATTCGAGCAGCCATTTTTTCTACAAAGGAAATTAAGTGTCATTAGATCCAAATAAATTTACAAGTTCAAAAGCAAAGAAATATAATTTACCAAGTTGATCCTTCACATCTGTTGAGGGGATATTCACTATATCCCTTGTTTCAATCATCCCGTTGGTGACCAAGTAGCTTTCAACCGCTCGGCACACGTCCTTCTCATGTTCGGCAAGTTCTTTCCATTCCGAACCGTACGCAGCAATCCTCCGACTGAAAAAACTTGCACTCCATTGAAGAGGGAACCGAGGGATTGGTCGCTCTTCACCAGTTCGTGTGAACCAACAGACACCATTTCCAAAAAAAATTATACTTAAAAAAGAAAGGTTTGAACCCTTTCCACGACTCGGAATACTTGGTAAAAAGAGCGTATCCGTTTCGTGATTTCAAGGAAACCTAGGGTCGTTTTGGGGACCCTTTTTCAAAGGCGTTGCACTGCGGAGCAAACAGGTAGAAAAAAGTTGGAATAGTACAAGACCAGCCCATGGCAGAGCAAACTTGCTGAAAACCCCTAACAAAAGCCCAGGCGTTCGGGTGCAACTGAGAAGGGGCCACTCTCAGTGTATTCAAAACATCTATTTCGAAGTTGGTAAAAGGCATCCTAATCCCTAGACGGGTAATCACTTCTTCATAAAAATAGAATCCAGTGCTACCCTTGGGGATGCGAGTACAGACTCTTTCGTTAGGACCCACCGGACTTATGGAATACAAGTTTCCAACATCATCACCAGGGCATGGCAGTATTATGGCTCTGGTTTGCTCTAAAGATTCCTCGGTTGAAAGCTCGGACTGGATGCCTACAACCTCTCGGTCAACCCAATCGTACTGGGCGGAATCTGGTGGAAGTGGATAAAGTTCAGGATTTGTAACACACTTTCTCTTCATACCTGAGGAAAAGGAGGCACACGCGGAGTCAGAAACAGTAAAATTTGGTTATTTCTGATCAAACATTTACGAATATCGTCGATTGGGGAACACCTCCCTTATCTGGTTAGAATTTCCCCAAACGAATTGAAACACTGAATACCTCTCCGTTGCCTCCTTAACCTCCTCTGTTCTACCCTCTCAGCGATCCTATAGTGAATCACACCTTCTGTGAACTCTTTCAAATTCTGAGGAAAACATACTGCGATTTGTGACACCCTCTTACATTGGATATAAATATTGTAATAATTATCTATTACTTGGAGAGATATATGGACTTGTTATTATATAGAAATTGTGAAAATAAAAATTTCTCTTTCAAGGCGGGTGCACAAACCAAAACATGGAATTCTTGGAGAAGAAAATCTATATCATTTTAAACAATTGTGTTGAATTCGACATCCTCTAAAAACCTTTTCACAAGCTGGATAGCATCCGTATTTTTAAATCGTCAACCATAACGTGTCATCAAGCGAGCCGTCAATTGGCACTCCCAGAGGCCCTCCTCATGTTACTAAAACATGATAAACGATCTATCATCCAAACTTTAGAATGAATGCATTATTTTTAAACTTAAAGGAAATTGGTTAATATATATATAACGTGCCACCTGAGCAACGTCTCGTCATCCAAACGACATACTTATATTAATCCATTTCTTTTAAGTTCAGATCCCTTGGATTATTATTATTTAATAATTAACTAAGTGGTCCAGAATTAAAAATGGTATTCTTTATAATATTCTGGGTAAATTACTCGAGTGTTCTTCAGAATACTCGAGTGTTCTTCATCTATTTCCAGATTACTCGAGTTGTTCTCAATTACTCGAGTTGTTCATGCCTTTCTGAGGATTTGGGTTTCAGGTTCATAAAAAATACTCGAGTGATTCATGAGTACTCGAGTGTTCTTCATCAATTCCAGAACACTCGAGTGACTCCTGCATTATTCGAGTGATTTGCCATAAAGTGTCCTCATGAATCAGTGAATACTCGAGTTCTGGGCCTGGTACTCGAGTGTTCTAACACAAAATACACTGTTTTATCAAAATTTCACTCGAGTATCAAGCCAAGTCCTCGAGTCTTTTCTTGCAGAACAGACTGGAAACTTGGTTTTAACATACCATTTTCAATTCTAGCCATTTCTCGTCCTATCCAATGATCAACAGAGTTCATATAACACATAATGAACATGTCCAAACACTTAAAACACATCAAATAATAGATTTGACAGAGAATCAAGAGTTTATGCATAAAACATACAATTTCACAACTTAACATATCAAATTGAAAAATACTCAGTTAACTTGTGAAATAAAGCTCAACACAGCTTGCATGCATCATATGAAACTTGCTCAAAACAACCATAGAGCATGAGTTGGTCTCCAAACCAAAGTTCTTATTCAATCTAAGCCCTTAGAGCCTCTTGGTGGCTCTCTAATGAAAATCATGCAATTTAAACTCTATCTAGTGCATAAAAAGACTTCCCCTTACCTCTCAGACTTGTATCAACAAGAGAATTTGCAAAAAGAAGCTCCATAGCACCAAAACCTCTTCAAGCATCACATGCAGGACAGTTTTGAGTGGAGGTCCAAAATTGAATTGGTTGACAAAGAAGACAGAGACAACAATTGGGGAAATTAGAATTTCTACACTCTATGCAACACGTTTTAACTATAGAAATCAAATTGAGACTCAAAGAACTCATGAGCTTACCAAAATCAGGGATCAAAGTAAGCTCCAGAACCAACTTGACAGAAAACAGCTCCAACTTCCAAGCTTCAATTCTTCCACCACACTCACTCTCAATTCACGAATTTGGTATCTATACAAAGCTCGAGATGTGAGCTTTGTATTAGTGTATAATTTGTCACTCAAATCAACACACAGAGGGAGAATCGAAGGACACAATCCAGGAACCCTAACTTATGCAAAAACTCACGAATTTGGCAAATGGAGGGGTTGATTCGTCAACCACAGCTTAAATAGGCTGATTGAATGTCCATGCAGCTCGACACGAGTTGTAGGACGTGTTTCGTGAGGTGTTTTCGTGTCAACGGAGGGGAATCGGTGGTGGTGACTCACCAAATGCACTAACTCGTGCGACTCTGACCAGAATACTCGAGTAGTCAAGAAAATACTCGAGTATTTTGCCCAGTTTTTGAAAAATAATAATTTTATTTACTTTCCCTCCAAAACCTTTCCTATAATTACCTCTAGGTCCCAACTCAGGGACTAATATGCAAAATGTCTATTTTGTGTCTAAATATACTTACCAAAAATAAATTCATGCATTCACTAATAACATAACCACAGATTTTAATCGAAGATTAATAATAGAAATAATTAATTATAATAAACTTTATAATTAATATTTCATTAATCAGGGATTAAAATTTTGGGGTGTTACACGATTGGTCTAATGCAACCTCTTGGGTTTTCTTCTTCATGTGTTCTTGGTACATCAGAGTTTACAGACTCCTCACTCATGTTTACCACTGCTTCGGTTCAAACCCTAAGAAATTAAGTGCAGCAAAACATAAAATAATCCTAAGAAACACTACAACGATCGCTCAAAAAACGACGAAGAAGGGCAAGGAATTTCAAAAATAGAAGGGTATTCTCGTGGATAGTGCAAGGGTTTTCAGTGAACCCTAGACTTCGTTCAGGATCGATAAAAAAAATGCATGATCAGTAGCAGAGTTACCGCAATGAAAATCTAAACACAGTACTCCTAACAGAAGACACGAACAAACGCATGCAATATTTCAAGTAAAGAAGAGAAAGAAGATACAAAAGTTCAATGAAAGTGTTCGTTACCTGTTTGCTAAGGTGCAGTCAAAAAGGTTGAAGATGATACAAGTGCCAAAGAACTTGAACGCTGCTTAGTATGAGGATGAAATCAGTGAAAATCTCCCTTTGATGATCTGTGAGTCTATCACTCAAACTCTTGAAGAAAGGTTCTTTAGGAAGGTGAAGAAGGCAAGAATGAGAGAGAATAGAAGTTGAGAGAAGTCGAGGAGTAGAAATTTTGATTTTGAGACAAATGAATCTTGAAAACCGTTCCCAATCTTTTCTTTTAGAAGTTTCCCTCCATTACCTATGGATTTGGGCCTAGTCAGCGAAAGCCCATTTCTCTTGTAAAGGTACATCTGGCCTTTTGAAATCATAACATTTCGTTTCCCGGTAATAGACAGAACACGTGGAAGCTTAAGAAGAATTGAAAGGTCCCTTCAGTGTCAATGAAAGGACAGCTTAGCCAGACGCACTATGGCGATCAGATCTTTCTTCCCCTCAGCAATACTTGATCTTGATCGCCCAACAGATTATTCCTCTCTTCAACTCGGCAGGGCTCAAATCACCCAACCGAGCTTGGGGGGCTTATGTTGTGGACCAGTAGTAATCCGAGCGTTACCCGACAAAAACCATCTTGATCCGACCAGTTAGACGCTGGGACAAGGCCTGCGATCGGAATGATACACCGAGCAAACTGGGTATTAGAGAGATGTTGCGTGCTTATGAGATTAACCCCAAGCATAGGATTCTCATCCTTATCACTATCGTTTACAGTCTCATCAAGCTTAACCACTTCTCCTAGATTCCCACGACTCTTGGTTAGATAGAAACAGTATTGGATAAAGTCTATCGCCTACAGGATTTATGGATATGATCTTATCATAACCTCTACGAATCCTATTTGAGTTCTTCCTCTTCAGGAGCCTTATCAGAACGGCCCAGGACACACAGGTAATCCCCTATAAGAACCACGATGCTATAGGGGCTAAGGTACGTCTTCTCATCCCTAAGTTGACACTAGCACACACATTGTTGACTAGGGAGAACCTGTTTATCCCAACTGGATACACAGAAATCCTAAAAGTCCTACATTAATCTCTTAGTTGAGGTCATTCTTTGAAGTTCCTCCATAGCTTCAAGGTTGATCTTGACAAAGGACACGACACTTTCCTATAATTACTTCTAGGTCCCAAAACAGGGACTAATTGTTACACCCTCATAATAACCCAAGTAATTAATACGATAGAAACGCTATTACTTGAGAATATATGGACTTGTTTAATATTATAAAATGCTGGGTTGAAAATTTTTTTCCTTTTTATTTTCTAAAGAGTCGGGTGCACAAACCAAAACATAGGATATTTGGAGAATAATTTACGTATTACTTTTAAAATCGAATTCGACATTTGCTTTACTCAAAAACTAGTTTCGCAAATCTTAGATAGCATTCTCTTTGAAAATAGAATGTATTATATTTCATATAAAGGAACTTAAGTAATGCCATCCAATTTTTCATCTAAGCAACTGATACCATTTCAAAATGTCATAGCCGAATTCTTTTTAAATCAATATCAGAGTAAGCGGAAATAACGGGACTATATAATAAGCTGAGATATAAACATAGATTTGGTACATATATATATATATATATATATATATCAAAACCATCAAGTACATAGTCCATAGAGATGTCTCCAAACTCCCAACACAAGTCCATAAGGCTATGTATATATATTTACATCAAAAATAGACCATAACTCAAGAGTTTCCAAAAGGAGTATCCACAATATATAAATATCAAGATATAAAACTCTAAAGTTGGTCTCATAGCACTGGTAGCAGCAGTAATAGTAGTAGAAGTCTCCAAGAAGTAGCAGCAGTCATCATCCAACATCAACAGCAGCAAATCTCCTCCACCGCATCCAACACATCGGATCCCTGATCCTCATCATCTACCTTATGCACATACCTAGGGATCATCGTCCCTCCACTGACTCCCGGTAGAGTGAACGACAGGCTCACCTCTGCTCTCGTCCTCCACAGGGTCCTCCTCTATTTCATCCGAAGGAGTGGGTACCCTACCACTGGGTACAGGGTCAAGTGAAGGCGAGACCCTAACAGGACTCCTCGGATCAGAAAGGGGAGTCTCCTCTTGGACGACTCTAGAAGTAAAAGGGTGTGAGCGGGTAGGTCGGAATTGAAAAATGTGATACGAGCGAGCTGGTCGAGTGGGAGGTGATCCATGGTAAGTATAAAAAGGTGGTACATGCATAGTGTATATGATGGGAATCCTAAACCTACGAGGACGGAACCGAATCAATGGGTTAGGGTGATAAAAGGTAATCTCTACCTCCCCCTCATACACCGCTCGGAGATCCTCGTAGATCCATATGCCACTAAGAAGTGGGCGGATCTCGATGCAAGCGATGTATCATGACATCACCTACAAGGGCACATGGATAAGCAATTCTATACACATAATGGATAGAGCATAAATGTTTAAGCAACATAATTATGCACAGATAACCCCAAATCAATTAACAGCCACAACTAACACTTAATGCAAATAAGATGTTCACAATCATTTTTAATATCAAACCTTAACTCAATTAAGTATGAGTGGCATGATGCATGAAATTCTTCATTTTATAAGGTTCTCTGTAACAGCCCGATTTTCACCACTCGAAAACAATCCTCATTTATTTATTAAGTTGTTAAAAATTGAGGCCAATTTTTTTTTTTGAAAACGTTATTGAAAAGCCATTGATATATTTTAACATCCTCTCTTGAAAACCGAGTTGTTACTAAAACATTTCCTTGCATAAACTTTCAAACCTTTCAAAACAGTTCTAGTGATGCTACATCACATTTCTTCTACCACTTTGCAAATTATGGATAACCAGTATCCATACATAACTTGACATACTCAATATTCTTTTTAAAACAAAAGTTCTGCCAGTTCACAAAATAAAAGTAGGGCATAATTACAGGAGTGATACTTTGCTAAGGTAATCCTTGACTCAAACACTCACAACAAATTAAACTAATTACCCTACCTCTAGACCTTCCTATTGAAAACAATAGGGTGAAGCTCCCATTCCTCCCTCTTGCGTTCTTTCTTAGCTCCCGATGATGAAGCCACCTCAGTTGTTGTTTGCTCACCATACTTTGGCACCGACTGCACTCCGGCTAGAGTGGTAAAAGTCCTTTGAGTTTCATACCGCACCTTCTCCTCATAGTTCGTATATCCTCGGACGGAAACTTGTCCCAAATGCGGCCCTAGGTTCGCTCCGCTCAGTTGATGCTCCGGGTCTGGAATCATAATCTGAGTGTCGCCAATCCATACCCAACCATATGGGGTACGCTTCCAGCCACATCCATGCCTAGTCCAGGTTGCGATCTCCATACGATACTCCATCTGCCCGTTGAGATATCAGCAACACCGATATGCCAACGAACAGGAGAGAGTAAGCGATCCGAACGACGAATCGTCGATGGTGTGGGTTTACGGCAGGCGAGATATCAAGACAGCACAAACAAAACAAGCAATATACACACAGCATAGCATTCAAGCATATTATCATATTAACATCATCAAAATTATTATCCTGCACAATCTTATTCTCATTTCTCAGCTTAACATTCTTTATTCCTCAATTCCTTCCTCTTGCTCAATTTTCAATCCTTCACTTCTTTCCTTTCCCTTTTCGGGGGGGTTCATTCCTTTTTCCACTCTTTACATTCTCATCACCAGGAATTCATAGGCTTTTGCTTTTCTTAGTTATACTTCTTTTCTTATCAAGTCTTATTGAATTATAACCATCGATGATCGGGGAATTTAAAGCATCATCGAGGTACGCGTTCTTTTGTAGTTAGCACTCACGTCTCAAGTCTACATCTCCTTGGTCATCCATCCAAACTAGTCGGAAGCAAACAGGAGTACAGGACCTTTACCATGTGGGCACGACAGCTGTCTCACAAATGGCTTCAAGCCAGGAGGACTGTAGAAAACTCGGGTACAACCTCAAATCAATTCATATCATTTCAATTCATATATATAATCAACGCACACTGTAGAAAACTCGGGTACAGTGGCAATCAAGATGCCCCACTCCAGTCCCTCTCACTGTTCAAGATTTGCAATCTAGGGGAGACAGTACTAATTCTAGTTGATCGCGCAGAACTTGCCACGGCATTGGACCCAGTCCCTACCACGTTCGTGTGCCACATGTGGAGTTCATTCTGCCTAGAAAGTACTCTAGACTTCTTGACGTTTCACCGTCATTGTCCTCCCCTAATGCAATCTCCTTCTGAGTATCCGCAGATACCCATGGTTCCTTCCTCTCCACTAGTTCGGCGTCACTCTCATACCTCACCGCGTTCGCGCTGTTAATGTCTTTTAAAGTCTTTTATCTTTAATTAACCTAATGGTTGGCCCATCCTTCGTACATCCCTTCAATGAGTCCCGACCGCTATCTTTGCATCACTTTTCCTCTCTTTTCTCAACATAGCACAGAGCGGGATCGCATTCACAACTTTCCACAAAATCTCATTACACACTAGTCACAAAGTTCCCAATCATTTTATTTCACAACCTTTTCTCAAAATAATCTTTCATAAACTTTTCAAAAATTTCCTTTCATAAACTTTTTCTCAAAAATCTCACTTTTCATAAACTCCTTTCAAAAATTTTCCTTTTGTAACCCTTCTTGAAAAAATTTCGTAAATCCTTTTCAAAAATCTCATTCTCGTACGCCCTTTTCAAAATTTTCATTTCGTAAACTCTTTTCAAAAATTTCAGTTGTAAATCCTTTTTCAAAAATTTCATTTCATAAGTCCTTTTCAAAATCTCCTTTCGAAAATCCTTTTCAAAATTCTCATTTCGCAAATTCTTTTCAAAAATTTATTTCGTAAACTCTTTTTCAAAACCTCACTTTCGTAAATCCTTTTTCAAAAATCTCTTTTCAAAAGTTTTCTTGAAAACCTTCTCTTCGTGAGCACTAGTGGAGGAGCAAGCTCAACTCAACACAAGTCTCAGTTCAAGAAGCAACAACAAAGAATCAAGCTTCACTCTCATCACTTTTCACTTTCAATACACCATTAGCATTCCTTCCCAGCTCTGGCTCGTTCACTTTGATATCGTTAAATCTTTTCTTAACCTCATCCCTTTATCTCTTTTCTTGATGTCTTATCAAGGCTGACTTGTTCCATAAGGACTTAAGCCAAACAGGGGGTTATATCTTTTCTTTGTGTCTTTTACTTCTAATCTTATCCATTACTATCACCAATTATTCGCATTATCTTGCTTCAACAATTTAAAATATCATCATGCATAGATAAACAATTAAATATAAACATGCTATATCACATCATCAACATACAATCATCACACACAACAATGTGGTCTTTGTCTTCTTCGTATAAGTGGCCACACAATGCAAACAATTGCCACTATACTATTGACTCAGAGCCACTGAGTTCCGATCTTGCTTCACCTAACTACCACAGTGTCTTAGGAAAGCTACTCTCTAACCTGAGGTCCAACGATTAAATGTGCATAGTCTTCTCGGATCCTTGTTGCTACCACTGCCTTAATCCCTCGTCTGTAACATCCCTCGTATTAAATAAAACACATTTTTATTACTAACTTGTATTAAGAAAATCTTTTCTTAGCTTAAAACGCTTTTCATTCCTCGTCGAAAGACTTAAAACATGATCGTTTTCTTAAAACAACTCTAATGTTTCCTAGTGCTTTGAGTACTTCAAAACCATTTTGAAAACATCTAATAAAATAATTCAAATCAATTGGTTTGGTTGCTGGTCCGTCTTGGACAGCACCTTAACCGCATTCGAAAACACCGAAAAATTCACCGTTTTCAATCCGGGTTTTTCTCAAATCAATTACCATTTGAAAACCAAACTATGGGTCTCATGAACACATTTTTTAAAATCAAGAAACAACTTTAAATAACCTTGGACAGCAAGGAATTGCTTCACAAAAAATCAATTTAATGAAATCCGAAAACATTGTAAAAACTCTTTTTGGTTTCAAATACTTTTTAGTTTAATATTAACACTTTAAAACTCAAGTTTTTGTTATAAAACAAATCTTAGATAACTATAAACACAATCTCACAAGCTCAAATAAATCAAATCAAATTAATTTCAAAACCAATTACATGCACAACCAACAACACACTTTGATCATTCAAGTCACATAAACAATCAACCAATTATTCAATTTAATTACAAACCAAACATTCATTCTCAAATAAACATTTTCACAATCAAACACTTAATTAAATTATTCAATACATAATTAATTTCAAAACCATTTCAAAACAAAAACACTTAAACATGCTTAGACTCAACAACCAAATACACACACATAATTTCACTTAAACACAAAACTTTTTCTCAAACTAATTTGCTTAGCATCATTTCACAAAATACATTCATTATTCCTACGTTACTTCATGGAAAAGAATCCCAATCTATTTAACATGCATTGTGTAACAGCCCGGTTTTCGGAAACCAAAATAATTGACTTTTGTTTATTAAGGTTGCAAAAATGAGGCCATTTTTTTTTTGAAAACGTTATTGTAACTTATTGTTGAAGGGAATCGAGAACATACTTGAAAAGTGGTTGATGTTCTTTAACCGTCTCTTTTGAAAACCGAGTTGTTACTTGGATCCAACTCCTTTACTTTATTTGTCGAAAATGTTTCATTCAGGAAACAGTTTGATTTCATCTTAGACTCTTTCATTCATTGCCCGAAAAGATCTTAAGTATATTTCATAAAAGAGTTTTGTCATAAAACGTCGGGCTTGCTTCAAAATAGTTAGAGTACAGTAATAGTTCATCACTTTGGTAATCCTGAGTACAAACAGAGCATCAAGATCTAAAATAACTAGACTATTCTTACACTACCCTATCAAAGGCAATCGGATGAAGGTCCTCTTTCTTCTTGTGTCCTTTCTTCTTCCCCGGGAATGCTACCTTACGAGTTGATGTCTCTGCTGGGTCGTCGGATTCCATCATTGCTTCATCTCTGGTAGTATAGTTCCACCGTTCCTCATAACGTACCTTCTCTCTGTAGTTCTTATATCCGCGAACCGTAACTTGTCTCAAGCACGGTCCTAAGTCTGTCCCGCTCAATTGATGTTCCGGGTCGGGGATTACAATCTGAGTGTGGCTGGTCCATACCCAGCCTCTGGCGGTACGCTTCCATCCTCTCCCAGATTTGTTCCACGTAGTGACGTCCATACAACACTCCATCTGCCCGTTGGAATCACCAGCGACACCAATGCGCCAACGAACAGGTGAGAGTAAGCATTCCAGACGCGTAGCGTCGACGGTGTGGAATTACGGTAGGCAAAATAATAGGACACACACAAATAGCACACAGCACATACAAAACAACAGGCAACATTTTATCATCATCATTATCTCACTTTATTTTTATTCATTCTTGATTCTCACTCCCACTCACGGGTCTTACTTTCTTTTCCACATTTCTACTCTCAACCTCTTTCTCGTCCCCTACACTTCTCAACGCTCATTCTTTCTTGGACAATCTTTTCTTTTAATGTCTTATTGAATTAAAACCATCGATGACCAAGGGAGTTAAAGGATCATCGAGGTACGCGTTTCCTTTCGTAGTTAGCACTCGTATTTCAAGCCTACATCTCCTCGGCCATCCACCCAACCTAGTCGGAAGCCAACAGGAGTACAGGACCTTTACCACGCGGGCATGACAGCTGTCTCAACAATGGCTCCAAGCCAGGAGGTCTCAACCTCAAAACATATCATATAATCAAAACACATTGCCCCGTTCCAGTCCCTCTCCACTGTTGTAGACTTGCATCGAGGGGGCGACAGTATTGTTGTAGTGCGCGCACAAAACTCACCACGGTATTGGACCCAGTCCCCACCACGTTAGTGCACCACTTATGGGATTCGTTCTGTCTACAACAATACTCTAGACTTATTGACGTTTCACCGTCATCGTCCTCCCCTCCTGCAATCCCCACCTGAGTATCCGCAAATACCCATAGTATCTTCCTCTTCACTACTTCGGATTAACACTCATGACTCGCCGCGTTCGCTGTTAATGTCTTTTAAAATCTTTTAATTATTCACTTAACCTAACGGTCGGCTCACCCTTAGTGCATCCCTTCGGTGAGCCCGACCACTAACTTTGCACAACCTTTTCTCATGGCACAGAGCTGGGATTACAACAAACTCATATTCCCTTTCATCAACCCTCTTTCTTTTTTTTTTATCTCAATTTCATCCCTTCTCTAAAGACTCTTTTTCTCAAACTTTTCAAAAATACTCTCTCCAGACCTTTCCCAAAACTTTACTTTCACCACAGACACAAAACATGGTTTCAAAATCACTTCCCAAAAATATTATTCCCAAAACTGTATCAGAAAATAGTGTTTCACCAAACTTCCTCCAAAACTTTGTTCTATCATAAAATTTTCCCAAAAGACCATTTCTTGAAAATTCCCTTGAAAACATTGTTTCACAACTTCTCCAAAGTCTCCTTTCGAAAACCTTTTCAAAATTTTGTTTCATAAAACCTTTTTCAAAAATCGTTTTTACCACTCAAAAATTCCCTTCCACCAATCTTTTCAAAAATTCCTTCTTCCAAAACTCTTTTCAAAATACATTTTGTGCTGAGCACTGGTGGAGGAGCAAGCCCAGCTCAACACCAGTCCCCAGACTAAAACCAAGAACTGAGGAGCTCGGCTCAACTCAGTCCATTTCTCATCTCACAATCACATCACACTTCCCAGCTCTGGCTCGTTCTTATTCTCACTTTCAATTCCCTTTCCAGATATCTCTCTTTCCCACTCAACCTCTAATCTTTCATTATTATTCCTTTCTTGTTATTCCATCATTTTCAATTCATTTCCATTTCTTATTAAGGACACCACCATGTCCTACAGTCATTCAGCATACAATAAGCATTATAAATAACTTGAATAATTAAATAAACAACATGTTATCACACACCACATCACACAATAATATTGTGGTCTTTGTCACATTCGTATAAGTGGCCACACAATCAAACAATTGCCACTTATACTACTGACTCCAACCACTTAGTCCCGACCTTTGAGATGATACGGGACGTCCTAGTAAATCACCTAACTACCACGGTGTCTTAGGGAAAGCTTCTCTCTCACCTGAGGTCCTGCCAGTGAATGTGTGCTCTCTTTGGTCCCTTGTGCTGCCATCTGCCTCAACTTCTTTTCTCTATCGTTCCTCATATTAAATAGAACACTTTACATTATTAACTTGTTTTGAGAAAACCTTTTCTTAAACTAATACTCGTCCTTTTCTTTGTGGAAAATTTTTGAAAATAGATCTAAAGTCATGGGTTATTTGAAAGCTTAGCTTCAACTCATATGAAAACATTTTTAAACATCAAAAGTACATCCAATTAATCCTTGGACAGCAAGCATATTTTTACAAGATCACTTTAATAAAACCCCGAAAACATTATAAAACATCTTTTACTTTAAGTAGCTCCTTAACTTAAAATCATCGCTTTAAAACTCAAGTTTTTAATCATAAAACACCTTTGGGTCAGCCACGAATATAATTGAAAAATCTTAAGTAAATCAAATCAAATTTTCTTAAACAACTCAATTCAAAACCGTATACACACAACAATCAACAATCAACACTGAATTTATTTGAAGCAATTGAATAGTTTGATCCTCAAAGCAATTATGCATCCACACACATAATTCATCTTCATAGAACACTTAGCCATGCAAGAATTCATAAATCAAACAAATCAAGTTTCAAACCAAACACTTCAACATTTATTTCCATGCACATCTTATTCATGCAATCTAACTCCCTAAATTCATTTAGGTCATATAATCGAGTGGAGCAAGGAAAATAAATCAAATAACACAATTTAAATCACATGAATCAACTTATTTTAGTGGAGGTATTTAAGTCCTAGTTTCCTTTAAGCCCAACCGAATACACAACACACATAAACACATATTCATTCAAACATATATTCTTCCAAGATTAATTAAACTTATTTATTCCTTTTTAACTTTACCTAAGGAACCGATTTGAAAATAGATATCTACAACACAAATCTATTCTAGCACTATCCCTTAAGAACATACTTATGCCCTTTTAAGTCATTTCATTGAAAAAGGATCCTAGGCTAACTAAATGATTAGGCCGAATAACATCATGGTAGGACAAGGTTAGATATTCATCATGTATGCACATAGAACTTAGACTAATGCAAAGATAATTTTTCAAAAACTTGGTTTTTCTTATTTTCTTGGTAAAACCGTGAGTAGCACACAAGAATTTTAACAACAAAAGTTTAATTTCTTATCACAATAAAATCATGGATCATGTCAAAGTTTTCATCCTTTAAGAAATCACATGCATGCACCTACCGACTTCTAGGTGAGACATGCATGTAAGAAAAAAAAACATGATTTCCTATTCCTCCCTAGTCTTGACCGAATCATCATCATAATCACACACAAACCTTGATTTAATTTCTTTTTCATACTAGAGATTATTTTTAAAGCTTATTTTATTTATGAAAGCTGTGACATATATATGAGGAATTAAGACTTTATATTCACACAAAATTCAAGCTTTATGTCTACTTAAAAATTACTCATGGATTAAGACATGCAAAAGACAATCAAAGCAAAATCATAGACATAAACCCAAATCCTTAAATGAACCATGGAGAATAGGCTAAAAATTAACCTTTCTAAACATAATTTAGCATGAATTCACTTAGATCAAATTAAAACATCAAGACCTATAATTTCTACTTATGATCGAATCACTCAGTTATTGATTGGGTGATTTATAAGTTCATTCACTCATAGCAATTTCAAGATCAAACATAAGAAGAACATGCAAAGGAAAATAAGGGTCATCAAACCACGAAATCAACATGCATGAGGAGATTAAAGCGAAGTATGGACTTATACACAATTTTGACTTAAAACCGTGATGAAGAAAATTACAAGCAATAGATCAAAACTTTTCAACATCAAGATTAAAGATCAAAGTATAGAAATATGACCTTTAAACCTCAAAATCATTCAAGATTAAATACATGCACCACCCAAAATTAAATTAAAGTCCTTTACAATCACTAAATCATTTAATTAAAACTCTATCTACCTTAAATCCTAACTTAAGCCTTGAACTCTCTTCTTCTTCTCTCCTTGGTTTGCCTCGGCCTCCCCTTATTCTAGGGTTGATGGAGTTTTCTCCTTGGTCTTGGATGGAGAAGAATGGTTGAGAAAAGAATTAGGGAAATTTTGGCTAGAGACTTTGAGGTTTTACTCTCTTTCTTTCTTCTCCTCTCACGGTCTCTCTTCCTTTCTCTAAGTGTCTCAAGAGCTTAATGATGCTCTTGAGGGGAATGTGTTTGTGTTGATATGGAAAAGGGAGTGAATGAGAGAAATGGAATATCAGCCGAAGGCAACGCATACCCATACACGGTTTTGAGAACCAACAAGGGGTGGAATTTTCCCTATTTTAGCCTTGGGTCAAGGTGGAATTCTAAGGGTAATTTTGGCCATCCCACATTGTTGCATGGGGGAGGTCCTTCGTGGGAGACAAGGGTGGAGGGAAGTCTCCCTAGGCTCCATGACTCATCTCCCCTAGTGTCATGACTCACCCCTCCTACTCCTTTTCTTGTTTTTCTATTTAAATTGGGTTTCCTTAATGTTTAAGGGAATGCACCCTTTTTGGCCCTTCTATTCTCTCATGGCCGAAACACATACATACACATACACATGCAATCTCATTTTCATCAACACATAATCATGCACTTATGCATACATTTGACACACACATAAGTATGCACAATTAACACGGCACATGCACATATATTCACTCATTCATGCATCACTCATTGTCCATGCATACATATATATTCTTGGATACACATGTGCCTATGTATATTCACATGCATCCACAAATTCATTACATCTTGCCTATAATTAAATCCCTCAAAATCTAAGTATAATCATGTATGTCAAACCGTATATACACATTCCTAAGAAATAATTCTAATTCACCACAAGACACTCAAATCACAAACATTTAAGTCCAATTTCTAAACTTTGAACATTATTTTAGGGAATCATTTCTTTAAAATCCTTCGTTAGCTTAAAACATGAAATTTAGAAAATCATTTAAGAAAATGGTCATTTTGAAAATGCTTTTTAAAGAAAATAATCTCTTTAGTGTTTTACTTTAATATGAGGATTTTACGGGGTGTTACACATTGACCGAAAAATTCTCACAAATCAAAGCAAGATTTATTTATTATCAAACACACAAAATCATGAAATTATTTCTTCTTTTTCTTGACAAAAACCGTAAGCTTGATCTTAGAAAAATTATCAAACTTTAATTTATTTTTCTTAACTTAAATCATATCAAAGGTCATACAAGAACATAGAACATAGGTTAATTTAGAAAATCACTTTTCAAGAGCTTGTTTCCCTAATTTTCCTTTCCAAAAACCGTGACATGCAACAATAGAAAACATAATCTTTTCATTTAAAATTAACGTGCAAGATCAAGTCTTAAGCTTTTCTACCAAAATATGTAAAAATCATAGATCAACACAAACACTTTCAATTTGTTTTTCAAAGAAACATAAAAATAACTTTTCAAAGTTCAACATCAACATGTATGCACTTAGATCTTGTAGATCAAGTCATGAAATTAAACATAATAGCACAAATCAAAGACAAAAATCATTTTGAGTAAGAAAAGCCCAAAACCGAGACATACTTTGAGAAAATACTAAAGCTTTTTGGTTCAAAAATCACATACAAAGCTCAAGATCAAAACAAAATCAAAGATCAAAACAAAAATCAAAACATGCAAGGTTCAAGATCATGTAAATCATCATTAACCAACATGCAAGACCAAAGATTTCAATTTTATCATCAAGCAAGTTTAGATCACATATTTATTTACCACATAAACTCTTAAACACCTTATGATTCACAGTTTTAAGCACTAAAATCTAACATGCAAAGAGATCTACTTCAAACTCACAAGGATCTCAAATAAAACTTTAGATCTTAAAGATTTTGTTTGTAAACATCAAGATCTACCATGAAAAACATCGATCGAATCATAGAGTCCATTGTTTAGTTTAGTACAAATTTCTTTAGCTCTTAAAACTCATGATCGAGGCAAAACATCACATGCAACCTTTAATCAAGCCATAAAGATGAACATGCAAAGAAAGGAAGGAAGATTACAAGATTACAAATCCAAAACTAGTTCTAATACTTCTAGGATCTTCGGGTTATACCAAGAAAGAAAGGTCTTCTAGTCTCTAGCACTTTAATCTTCAAGGGAAACCTTGGATCTAGCCTTGAATTTCTTCTTCTCCCTTTATCCTACTCACGGCCTCCTTTTCTCTCTCTCTCTCTCTCTCTCTCTTTCTTTCTATTTCTTTTTCTTAGTCTAAGAGTTTAATGGGCTCTTAGAACTTGTGTTTAGTTTTGGGAGTGAAAGAGTGGAATGGAAATGAATAATAGGAAATGAACCAAGACTACTTGCATATATAGGCCAACTCGTGATCTCTCTTTTGCCCTTGGTTTTGGTTAGGTTCATGTGCAAATGGGAGGGGAAAATTCGGCACTTCAAAAACTTGCATGGGTGGAGTTTATCATTTTTAAGGGGACAAGGTAGAGTGGATTAGGGTGCTAGGGGTCATCTTAGGTTCAATGGCTTGTTGGCTAATCCTTAGGGTTTTTACTAACTTAGTTAGGTCATGGTTGGAACTTAGTCCATTTGGTTCCTTGTCCAACACTTAGAAAAATTCTAGGCTTATACACACACATACATATGCACATACACGTCACACACATACACACATATACCTACATCATACGTTACACAAACATACATATACATATACATACTCATACGTTGCACACACATATAAACACATAACAAACCAACACACATACTCATGCGTATATCAACATATTCTTCCACTAATAAATTTTCACATAGTCCTAAGCATACACACATTCAAGACCGTACATACATATACATACACACACATAGACAATAAATCTTCTTCTTAACCGTGCGGGCACGACAGCTGTCTCACAAATGGCTCCAAGCCAGGAGGACAGTAGAAAACTCGGGTACAGCCTCAAATCAATTCATATCATTTCAATTCATATATATAATCAACGCACACTGTAGAAAACTCGGGTACAGTGGCAATCAGGATGCCCCACTCCAGTCCCTCTCACTGTTCAAGATTTGCAATCTAGGGGGCGACAGTACTAATTCTAGTTGATCGCGCAGAACTTGCCACGGCATTGGACCCAGTCCCTACCACGTTCGTATGCCACATGTGGAGTTCGTTCTGCCTAGAAAGTACTCTATACTTCTTGACGTTTCACCATCATTGTCCTCCCCTAATGCAATCTCCTCCTGAGTATCCGCAGATACCCATGGTTCCTTCCTCTCCACTACTTCGGGGTCACTCTCATACCTCATCGCGTTCGCGCTGTTAATGTCTTTTAAAGTCTTTTATCTTTAATTAACCTAATGGTCGGCCCATCCTTCGTACATCCCTTCAATGAGTCCCGACCGCTATCTTTGCATCACTTTTCCTCTCTTTTCTCAACATAGCACAGAGCGGGATCGCATTCACAACTTTCCACAAAATCTCATTACACACTTGTCACAAAGTTCCCAATCATTTTATTTCACAACCTTTTCTCAAAATAATCTTTCATAAACTTTTCAAAAATTTCCTTTCATAAACATTTTCTCAAAAATCTCACTTTTCATAAACTCCTTTAAAAAAATTTCCTTTTGTAACCCTTCTTAAAAAAATTTCGTAAATCCTTTTTGAAAAATTTCGTTTTAAAAACTCTTTTCAAAAATCTCATTCTCGTACGCCCTTTTCAAAATTTTCATTTCGTAAACTCTTTGTCGCGACCGGGGTCCCGGGTCGCCCTCGGGGCCTCGCCTACGAGTGGGGGTCGACTGACCCGATTTGGAGTCGCCACCGCATTTTGTTGCAAAAACGCGAAAAAAATAATTATTAATTAAAACGGATAAAGATTGGTCTCGAACTGGACAGATTCCGAGTTCGGGAGTCAGTTATGAGCTGAGGAAGGTATGAGCACCCCGTTCGCCCATTCAAAAATGGTACCTTTGATTGGATTTGATTTCAATTAAAAGACCTAAATAATTGGTTTGCCAAAATTATTTGTTTTTTATTGTTGTGCCTGACAAGGTTGCCCTTGGTCCTACGTACCCTCATGAAATGAGGAATCAAGGCTACGTAATTCTTATTGTTTTAATTTTATTTTATTAGAAAAAAAGGTTTGATACGAAGAGGACTACGCACAAGACCTTGTCGTTTAGGCAAGGAAAGGTGGATTTCCAAAACGCATTTTTTGTTAATACTTATTTAATAAAATTCATTTAATTTTTTTATAAAAAAGGTATTTCTAATTTTATAACTTTCTCAGAAACTAACTCTAACGTAATTATAATTTACATTTTAAAATGGTTTATGCAAAGAGAAACATGCACAATACCTTGTCATTTAGGCAAGGAAAGGTAGATTTCCAAAACGCATTTGGTTAACATTTGTTTAATAAAATTCATTTAATTTTTTTTATAAAAAAAAGTATTTTTAATTTCACTATTTATTTGTATTATAAATTAAATTAAGTTAACATTATATTTTAATACTTTTAAAAAAAATGAAATTTATGCGAAGAAGAAAATACATAAGACTTCGACATTTTGACGAGGAAAAATGAGTTTCCAAAGCGCACATTGTCAATACTGAATTAATAAAACTTAATTAATTATTATTTTAAACATGTTTTTATCTTAAAAAATTATATTATTTAAAAGATGAATCATATAATATTTGTTTTCGAGTGTGAAGAGGAAGTCCTAAAGATCCTATCACTAAACAAATTTGGATGAGAAAAACTGACTTACCAAAACACGACCAAATACGTCATAATTATATGTGGGTTTTATGTCATTGATCTTAATTAAAAAATAAATAAATAATAATAAATAAGTAATTACGGAGCAAACTAAATCCCCTGCTTTATTTTTTTTGCTTATAAAATGACTAGTAACATGAATAAAACCTTGCTGATATTCTACCGCACAACTTGAAATGCAAATAAAAAAAAAAATAAGAACCACATCTTGCTTGTATTCAAACATGGTTATTAATATTCCATCATTTGCTTAAACTATCAATAGCAATAAACTTTGCATCACCACTATATCTAAGTTGATTATACATTCTACTCCATCCATTACAGTACCTTTGCAGATTCACCATTTACAACCATAATTAGATCATATCAATGAATTGCATAGTCATCAATCAAATATAGTCCAACTACAAAATTAAAAATAGGAATTGACAGGAATAAAATAACCCATCATCATGTAACACCCCTAATTTTCGTCTCCCAAATAACCAAGAAATTAATTATAACAATTATTTTATAATTGATTTATATTAGTTTTAAAGGTTTTAGTTTTTGTACATTATGTGTTTTTATATATAAAAAACATGAGATATATTTTTATATGGTTATTTTGTACAAAAATGTGAATATTGTAATTTAGTCCTTGGGTTGGGACCTAATTGCAATATTAAAAAGGTTTTTGAAGAAAGAGTAATTAAATTATTAATTTTTGAATTTTATCAGTATGTAACCGGTTAGAAGGGCTCTGTAACCGGTTACACGATGAACTCAGAATCTGGGTTAGTGGATTTTGATGAGTAATCACCCAATTAATCCAGAAATCGCCACGAAACCAGCCTCAGATTAATGGAGAACACGCGTCGGTATGCATGTTACTCCAATTCCTCTATAAATTGATGGATTTCTGAAGGTTTGGGGGTTGATTCTTCTGAGTTTTGTGCTGAGAGGCTGAATTAGGGTTCCTGTTTCGTGTGGGCAAATTCTTCTTCATCTCTGAGTGTTGCTAAACGAGTGATACACATCCACAAAGCTTACATCAAGGGCTTTGTATTAATATAAGGTTTGTAAGTTGAGAGTTCCTGAACTAGGAGAAATCGATTCACAAAGTTGGAGGTTCAAAACTGTCACAGTTCTGTGTTGAGTTTCTGGAACTGACTTTGAGCTTCGATTTTGGTAAGCTCAAGCCTTCTCTTGTTCTAGACTTGATTTCCTTTCAAAGTTCATGTTGCATGGTTTTGATAATGACCATTTTCCCTAATTTCCATGTCCATTTCATGTTCCAAATTCCTTGATCAATCTACCCTGTCAAAACGGTTCTGGTTTGAGGAGGAGCTTTGGGTGTTTGGTGTTCTACCTCAAATTTCTGCTCAAATCTTGTTCAAGCACGAACCTAAGGTAAGGGGGAAGCTTAATATTTTCTAGAATGAGAATAAATTATGGTAGAATATAGGATGAGTCACCAAGAGACTCAAAGGGCATAAGTTAAAATGGTTAAGTGGCTTGGAGGCCAATCTGAGCTCAATTGTTGTTATAAGCAATGTTATCTGGATGCATGCAAACTATATTGATGTTGGATTCATGACTTATTTGGATATTATGTGAATTGATGCATTAAGTTGTGAAATATGTGCAATTATGTGCAATTTGAGTATCTAAATTGAATGCATGCAAGTTGAATGTGTTTCTGTGGTTAAACATGTTTACTTAAGGTATATGAACTCTTTTGAATGTTGAAATTGGTTAGATTTGAGTAATGAAAATAATGGTTTGCAAAAACTCATGTTTCAGTGTGCTGACTGCACAATCTAACCGGTTACTCGATAATTGTAACCGGTTAGACACTGTAAAATTGTCAAAGAAAATAAGTTTATGAAATCAGTCATGTGGTCTTATCAATGTTACTCAAATCTAGACCCTAATTTCACTGGAATTCAATCTGAAATGAAGTTGATTTTATTGTAATAATTCAGATTGAAAATTGGGAGTTAATACCTTAACATCAAATGATAATTTCAAGAGGAAATTATGCATAAATGAAATGAGATTATGACTTAGATCTTTTGAATGATATTGTGTGTTGAACTTGAGGTATTCTGTTATGCTAAAACCTTGTGATGGATTGAGTAGAGTATTCAAGAAAAGATTCTTTGAAAAATTAGTGGTTTTATAATCAGGTCTGTAATTCTAACCGGTTAGGTGATGATGTAACCGGTTAGTACCTGAAAACTTAAAAATAAAAGTTAAGTTTTTGAGTAAGAATTATATTCTCTCAATCCAGGTCTATGAGCATATGTTAAATTTAAATTCAAAGGTGAATTTTATGAGTAAAGCCATACCTCAAGATATCATTCAGAAGTTGTGTTTTTCTAAGTCATAATTGTGGAATCAATAGAAAGACCAACCTTAGTAATTATGTATGCAAATCATGCATAGAGAAAAGTAATGAAATAGGTTGGCAAGGATTGTTTGTCATGTTCTGGGAACATGACCCTGTACTTTAGGAGTACCAAATTGATGCAACCTACTTGATGACACATTTTGGGAATGTGGCCATTGTCTGGGACATGGTTTCTTGGACACGTTCTGGGAACGTGATGCACACTCTGGGAGTGGTGCTTGATTATATTCCAAGTATGGTTTGCGATACGTTCTGGGAACGTATGTTAGTGTTCTGGGAACACATTGGTATAATAATAGAACTAAAGATAAAAACCAACCTTAATGATTGTGCATTCATGCATATAGAATAGAAGATGGGTTGGTAGGAACGTTTATCATATTCTGGGAATATGAGGAGGGTACTTCGGGAGTACCAAATTTGTAACCTACTTGATGACACATTATAGATATGTGGCCAGTGTCTGGGACCTGGTTTTTATATGTCCTGGGAACGTATGTTAGTGTTCTGGGAACACATTGATTTGCAACCTACTTGATGACACATTCTGGGAATGTGGCCAGTGTCCGGGACCTGGTTTTTATGCGTTCTGGAAACGTGATGCACACTCTGGGAGTGATGCTTATTATTCCAAGTATGGTTTGCTACACATTCTGGGAACGTGGTGCACACTCTGGGAGTGATGCTTATTTATCCAAGTATGGTTTGGCATTACGTTCTGGGAACGAATGTCAGTGTTCCGGGAACACAACGGTGTATTGGATGGACGTCCAAGATGGACTTTGTCAGAGGCCTCAGTTGTGGAAGGAAATCATGCATCATGCCATCTGCATTGAAAGAATTATTAAGATTAACCGGGTGTGCTCATATGATTATGCATCATGATTTGCTACATGTTGACTTGTGGATGTTAGTTTTATTCTCATTTGATTATGCGAATATGTATAGCTAACCCCCATGCCCTTATTAGGTGTTGATCGTGCATCTAACTTGCACAAGAATCAGTAAAGGGAGATGTCCCTTAGGTGCATGCAGAGTGTAGAAAGTGTGGGTTGAGAACCCGTTGTGCAGATATCGAGGATCCGGCCAGATAAATGTTTGGACCGAGGACCAGTGACCAGCTCTATAACATCTATGTTTTTAATAGTATTTATATGATACACATTTTGAAAGAGGTATCATAAGATGAATTTGGTTTCATAATAATATTTATTTGGTATCCATGGACTTGTTACACTTGATATATTTTGAGAGTATAATATGACTATTTTACTATGTTTCCGTAAACTCTGATTTTGTTAGTCAAATTTATTATTAATCAAGTGTTTGTGAAAAGGAATTTTCAAGGGAATGGAAAATTCTTATTTTCAGATCTTTTTCCAACGATAACAAGTCCAAATATTCATAAACTTATTATTTTTCTTATAAAGTAAGATGTGTGATGTCCCTAGGCCGGAAGCACCACATGAGGTGTTTGGGGGTTGTTGCAGCTGACAAGGGTGACCCCAGTCCTACGTATCCCATGAGAGGGGAATCAAGCCACACGTAGTTCTTAGGTTAGAGAGACGTTACCTTAGGCCCTAGGGAGAGGGGGATATATATAGGAGAGAGCTGGTTCCCCTAATGGGCTTGCTTGAAGCCCAAGTAGGGCCAGCCTGTAATGAGCTATGAGTGGATGAGCTGTCCTTGTGGATAAGGAGGGAAGACGTCATCATGTCCTTGGTGTCGGACCTTGGGTGGTGTCGGACCAGGAGGTCGGACCTTGGGTGGAGCATGAGGTCGGCCCGTGCCTGATGCCAGTTCGGCCGTTGAGCATTGAGCTCGGCCAAGCACACAGGGAGGTCGGACCTTAGTAGGAGGATGAGGTCGGCCCGTGCCTGATGTCAGCTCGGCCGTTGAGCATTGATCTCGGCCAAGCACACAGGGAGCTTGCTGAAGGGTCCTCAGGTCCTGAGTGAGGGTCACGTGGAGCTCGGCTAGGCTGAGTCCACCACATAAGCCCCCCAGCTCGGTCAAGGCTATTTGAGCCTTGCTCCGAGGTCTTGGTTCAGGTCCTTTTCCCAAGTCCACCACGTAAGCAGCCGAGTCCACCACATAAGCCCCCCAGCTCGGCGAGACTTTGTGAGTCTCGAGCCGAGCTAGGAGAAGGAAGGCATAGCACTAAGTACCATGTGATGTCCCTAGGCCGGAAGCACCGCATGAGGTGTTTGGGGGTTGTTGCAGCTGACGAGGGTGACCCCGGTCCTACGTATCCCATGAGAGGGGAATCAAGTCACACGTAGTTCTTAGGTTAGAGAGACGTTACCTTAGCCCCTAGGGAGAGGGGGATATATATAGGAGAGAGCTGGTTGCCCTAATGGGCTTGCTTGAAGCCCAAGTAGGGCCAGCCTGTAATGAGCTATGAGTGGATGAGCTGTCCTTGTGGATAAGGAGGGAAGACGTCATCATGTCCTTGGTGTCGGACCTTGGGTGGTGTCGGACCAGGAGGTCGGACCTTGGGTGGAGCATGAGGTCGGCCCGTGCCTGATGCCAGTTCGGCCGTTGAGCATTGAGCTCGGCCAAGCACACAGGGAGGTCGGACCTTAGTAGGAGGACGAGGTCGGCCCGTGCCTGATGTCAGCTCGGCCGTTGAGCATTGATCTCGGCCAAGCACACAGGGAGCCTGCTGAAGGGTCCTCAGGTCCTGAGTGAGGGTCACGTGGAGCTCGGCTAGGCTGAGTCCACCACATAAGCCCCCCAGCTCGGTCAAGGCTATTTGAGCCTTGCTCCGAGGTCTTGGTTCAGGTCCTTTTCCCAAGTCCACCACGTAAGCAGCCGAGTCCACCACATAAGCCCCCCAGCTCGGCGAGACTTTGTGAGTCTCGAGCCGAGCTAGGAGAAGGAAGGCATAGCACTAAGCATCATAGCACTAAGTACCCCCCACCTTCTAGGAAGGGTTTGAGTACTAGTCCACAATCATGTGCTCAAGGCTAGCAAAGGATAGCAAGGCGGGTTAGGAGAAGTCGATCTGCCACATATAAGCCCTCCAACTCGGGAAGAGTCGTAGAGACTCTGTGCCGAGTTGAGGTCCTTTCTGCGTCCGTCAGATCAGTGTTGAGTTGGTGATGAGGTAGAAACATGCTTGCAGGCGTAGCCTTCCGCTCGGAAGAGTGTTGCGGATGGTTGATAGTGCTCTTTTGTGCTCGGATGATGAAACTGAAAGAGTACCCCGATCTCAAACCGAGTTCCCGCGGAGGGATCCGCCACAAGCTCGGTGAGGTACATCTCGAACCGAGTGCAAGCTCGGTGAGGAACATCTCGAACCGAGTGCAAGCTCGGTGAGGCTCATCTCGAACCGAGTACGAGCTCGGTGAGGCTCATCTCGAACCGAGTGCAAACTCGGTGAGGAACATCTCGAACCGAGTATAAGCTCGGTGAGGAACATCTCGAACCGAGTCCAAGATCAGTGAGGCTCATCTCGAACCGAGTACGAGCTCGGTGAGGTACATCTCGAACCGAGTGCAAACTCGGTGAGGAACATCTCGAACCGAGTTCGCTCGGTGAAGCTCATCTCGAACCGAGTGCAAGCTCGGTGAGGTACATCCCTAACCGTGTACCTCACCGAGGTCCCGAGGGGGGATCCGCCACCAGCTCGGTGAAGCTCATCTCGAACCGAGTTCCCACGGGGGGAGTTCCAGAATGGATTTGGGGATGCTCCGAGATGAGGGTGATGAAGTTATGAGTGTAGTCATATGAACAGATTCCTTGTGGATGGGAGAGAAGTAGCGTTAATTTCTTCATCCATGCTGTTAATTAACCGCAACTGTTGAGTTCCTCGGAATTCGAGAAGTCGGACAAAATCTCACGAGTTGTCGGGAGTGTCTCTCCCCTTTACTTTTCAAAACCTTTGATTTGGGAACAACAGCGCCACGGGCAAGCATGCAAAGCAAGGAATCGCTGAGCAAGGTCGTGGTGTCTGTGCAAAAGAGCCTAGGAAATGCCAAGCTGTAGGCGAACCGACGAGCTTGTCAAGGCTCACGGGGGACCTCTATCAAAGCAGAAGGCGAAGGGGAATGTAGAGGTGAAGAAAGTGCAGTCCATAAAATATTGGCCGAGAATGCCTCTCTGACCTAGAGAAGACGGCATACGACATCTTTGACACCTTCGGGAATGCTGTGAGTCAGATTAATATCCTCAACCCCGACCTTCGCCTCAAGGTGTTCAGGGTTGAAGACGGCGTGCTGATGGATTACAACAACAACAATGCCGAGGTTGATAACTCGGCTGACAACCTGCCTGCCCCCCTTGCCGAGAAGGAGAAAGAGATTTTTGATCGTTGTTTTAGAGTCGATGAGGGTTGTGCTCTGCATGCGGTAAGGAGAGCTCGGATCCTGCACCGTTCGCCGAGGACAGTGAACTTTCAACGCAAGTTGTTGCACATAGGATGTGGTTGTCTAAACCTTTGACTTAGGACGACTCCCCCTGACCAGTGCAGTAACTTATAAGTTTTCCTCTGAAAAAAGGTACTGTATATAAGTGAATGCGGTAGGGAACTCGGATGCCATCCTCGGCCCTAGTGTAAAAGAGGTTGCTGAGTGAAATTATGTGAGAACATTTCACGGCAAGCTGTACTTTACTGGGTGTCCCTTGTACACTGAGCTTATAAGCCGATCTCGGAAGATGTTCACTATATATAAGCGCCGTGCAACATTTAGGTGGCTAATGCTAAATGAGAGGATTTGTACGTACACACTGTCTGTAGCACTAGTACCGACTTGTATGCGTGAATGCATGTAAGTGCGGTGACAGGGGGGACCGTTCTACCACAAAGGTAGGGTCGAGATGATAACCGTATGCGTGAATGCATGAATTGACCGTTCTACCACCAGGGTAGGGTCGAGATGCTAACAGCTCGGCAGAAACATGAATTGACCGTTCTACCACAAAGGTAGGGTCGAGATGATAACAGCTCGGTAGAAACATGAAATAAAGAGAATAATAGCCGCTCGGCAGATCAGATAAGAACATGAATTAGAGAGAATAATAACAGCTCGGCAGATCAGATATAAACATGAAATAAAGAGAATAATAGTAGCTCGGCCTCCCTTTTCGATAAACCGCGCAATTTGAAATAGAGAATCTCCGAGCTCAGAAATAAGCATGAACTAAGAAATAATATATGCCTTTGGAATTGTTCACCTTCGAGAAGCCGTGGTGGTCCTGTGAAAACCAAAGAAGATCCAAGCCGAGATGAAAAGTGGGGCCAATAAAGATAATATAGGCAAACATAGCAGTTCGTCCAACGAAGATCCAAGCCGAGATGAGAATAGAGATCGTAAGATGGCTTCATTCAAAATAGAGATAACCGTAACACCTCGACCTTCCTTTTTTCGACCATCATTCTCCTGAATCTTACATTACATGTAAAATAATAATAATCAGTGATCGGCATTAATTTTGACACTTTATGATAATTTATGATAATTAAATAACAACAATGAGACTTGTTGGCAGGCGAGGATGAAACACCGACATAAGAGCGGGATGATTTGAGCAGGTCATACGCAACAGATGAATATTGAAATTTAAGATATTGTTCAACCAAACAGCATTGTCCACAAAAAGATGCATGATTTCAGGTATATCATATTCAACAATAGACGACAGTTATAAACATGGCAGCAAACCAGATGAGAGCATTAAAACATGAAACACGACAACCGGAGAGGCAATGTACATCAATTATTATCATACTATTACAACAGGAGAGGCAGATATTTAAGGACATTTAACAGCAAGAAGACCAGATAAGCAATTTGTTCAGCAGTACGTCGGGTAGCAACATGTAGAATTTCAAATAATAAGCACCGAGTAGAGAAACTATAAGGAAGCAAGTATTAAAAGCATATGTCAGAAATATTGCACCAGCTAAACCAATATCAAGAAGCATGCAACGTAAACAGATAGAAAGGCGATGAGATAGGAAAATAATATGGGAACTAGGATTTCTTCCCTGATTCAGGTGAGGAGAGGGGTGTCGGGTTGAAGTTTTTAGGATTGAAGTATGTCAGATTAGGAGTATGCAGCCCGTCCTTTTCGAATGGGCTTTGTCGATCTTTGAGGTCCGACCTCTGTTTTCCTTAGTGTGATGTCGAGCGAGAGAAACTAGCAGAATAGTCGTCATACTCGGATTAAGAGATCGGCTCGAGTGTGAAACACTGTGCGAGTCTTCCGAAATTACCTTGAAAATCCGAGGAGAGAAGAGTAAACTCGGATTATGATTTTTGAAATCATGTAAATCCGAGGAGAGAAGAGTGAACTCGGATTATGATTTCCGAAATCATGTAAATCCGAGGAGAGAAGGGTAAACTCGGATTATGATTTCCGAAATCATGTAAATCCGAGGAGGGAAGAATAAACTCGGATTATGTGACAAAGTTTGATTGTCGTAAATAATATTTGATGACATTAACAGGCGAAGATATATTTTTGACCAATGTGAATCATGCATCAAAATAATGACGTGTAATAATAAAAATAATTTGCAAGGCTTGATACAGAACACTACCCTGATATAGGAATGAGTATTGAGTTGTTGGGCCCATGGTACGTTGATAGCCCGATCCTCTCCTCATTATTCCTTTCTTTTTCTTCTTTGATTTTTTTTCTAACCTGGGCTTGCTGGCCCGTTAGGTAATTGTTGGTGCTTTTTTTTTTATTTGGGCCAAAGGCCCGTTAGGGTGAAACCCTAAAGCAGCAGGTGCTGTTGCGCTCCACATGGCTGCAGCGAAGTGCAGTGGCGGCGGCCAGCACAGGGCAGCAAGAAGAGTCGCCGGCTCCACACCGACGACGGTGTTGACGGCGAGTGTGACCGTTTGCAACGGCGGCGAGCACGGGGGTGGTGACGAGAGCGCATGGTACTGGAAGAGCTCAACCGCGAAGATGTGGCGGTGGCTGCCCTCAATCACAGTCCTCAGCTGTTCGAGGTCCCCCCTACCAGCTTGCTTTCGACTTCCATAACCGCCACTTTTGAGGAAAACATGACGGCGTCGACGGCAAGGGAGTCGCGAAAAGCGGACCCGAATTCACATCAATAGAGCAGCAAGATCGGCCTCTCCGTTCGCGACCGTCAACGGCGAAACCAGAACCGTGGACCGATGGATTGCGGCAGCGTTCAGTTTCTCTTCTCCTGTTCGCTATCCAAACCTCCCTCTTTGCAATCAGATCTGAGCTACCGCCGCCATCGGGGTCGCGATTGAGAGACCGAACGGAGACCCAAGGTTCCTTAGCCGATTAAGGCCTTGTCCTGCGTGACCCAAGCTTCATCGAGCAGTTGCGGCGGCGATGATAAGCGACGAGGGAGCAAAGCGGCAATAAAGGCGGAGCTGTGCGAATGGTGCTCGAACATGATTGTTGTGGTGGGTTGGCACGGCACCAGGAACAGCAGTGAGACCATGGTGATGTACAACCGCAGTCCACACCATAGTCTATAGTTGCCACCAGCGAGGACCGCCGCACCGCCAAACACTCCTGTGCGGTCATGTTGACGGTACTGTACCGTTTGATGATGCCAAAAGCGTTCAATACTCGTTCAGCCCACCGATCAGATGCAACAGCAATGATGAAGGAGCACCGTGCCGCACCGTGACCGGCACCATGAGCCGCCCGTTGCCTCTTTTCTTTTCTTTCTTTTTTTTTTTTGATGTGGATGGGAATCAAAATTTACCGATCCCCACAGACGGCGCCAATGTGATGTCCCTAGGTCGGAAGCACCACATGAGGTGTTTGGGGGTTGTTGCAGCTGACGAGGGTGACCCCGGTCCTACGTATCCCATGAGAGGGGAATCAAGCCACACGTAGTTCTTAGGTTAGAGAGACATTACCTTAGCCCCTAGTGGGCTTGCTTGAAGCCCAAGTAAGGCCAGCCTGTAATGAGCTATGAGTGGATGAGCTGTCCTTGTGGATAAGGAGGGAAGACGTCATCATGTCCTTGGTGTCGGACCTTGGGTGGTGTCGGATCAGGAGGTCGGACCTTGGGTGGAGCATGAGGTCGGCCCGTGCCTGATGCCAGTTCGGCCGTTGAGCATTGAGCTCGGCCAAGCACACAGGGAGGTCGGACCTTACTAGGAGGATGAGGTCGGCCCGTGCCTGATGTCAGCTCGGCCGTTGAGCATTGAGCTCGGCCAAGCACACAGGGAGCCTGCTGAAGGGTCCTCAGGTCCTGAGTGAGGGTCACGTGGAGCTCGGCTAGGCTGAGTCCACCACAAGATGATATACAAGGAGTGTTACACATCAAATTACTGAAAATGTCCATAATAATAATAAAAAAAATAAAATAAAATAAAATAAAATAAAAAACTATTGTAAATGAAGATGGATGAGGCTCTTTGGTTTCTCCCTCCTCTTCAGTCTCTGTGTTGCTTTTTGCTCTATTTCGTTCTCTCTCTTAATTTTTTTTTACCGTTCGTCCTCCATTTTTTTCGTCTCCTCCCTGTTCTTTGTTCTCTCCTCTTCCTTTTATAGGCCTCCAATTAACGCACGAGGTGAAGATTAAGAAGGATGGAAGCGGATTTTATGCAGGGAACTGATGAAAAAGAAAAAAAACGTGGATCCCTTTCACTGCTTGATGAGGATTCTGCGTGAGAAGAGTGCGAAAATCACGAGTTCATCATGGGGAGAACACAAATTGATTTGAAAATCACAAATTGATTCGTAATTAGAAAAGGAAGAAGAAATTTTGGAGATGGGAATCAAAAATTGATGGGAGATTGAGAAAGATTTGGGTACTTAGGGTTTTGTTTTTATTTGAGAAAAAGGGGAAGAAAACAACGAAACAGCAAGCAGCTTGCTGCACGTTGTTGAAATGAATTAGGAAGGGGCATTATTAGGTTTAGGTTTTTAACATAGTTTGGGCCAAACGGCCCAAACCCCTTTTCCTTTTTTTTTAAAAAAAAAAAACAAGCCCTTTTCCCTTTAAATCTTTTTTTTAAATCCTTTTTTTTTATAAATCACAAAAATAACTTAATGCACTAAACAAACTTTTTTTTTTAAAATTAATTTTTTTTAATCTTATTTTTTAAGTAACCCAAAATTAACTCAATACACAAGAATAATACATTCAACCAAGCTTTTTATTTTTTCTCACTATTTATTCAATTATAAAAAATTGAAAATAAAAATTTAATTAACCAAAATTTTTAAAAAATAAAATTTTTGACCCCGGACAAAATTGGGTGTCAACAGCTGCCCCTATTTACTTGTTTCTTATCAGATAGCAAGCAAACTGCGGTTTGGATGCTATTAGGATAAGGAACGAGTAAAGAAGTGGACACCAATTTTGTTTACCAATAAATCACACTTAACAATCTTGGAAATTTGATACAAAATTGGTCGGTGATGATTTCTTAGCATTTCTGCCAGGATGTCATGAAAGCCTAATAATAACAAAAGTGTTTGGTGAAAGAGATGACATTGGATCAGTCACTCGGAATATGAGACAACCTTGGATCAGTTGCTCGAAAAATGAGATAACCTTGGATCGGTTACTCGAATAATTGAGATGACCTTGGATCAGTCACTCAGAATATGAGACAACCTTGGATCAGTTGCTCAAAAAAATGAGATAACCTTGGATCGGTTACTCGAATAATTGAGATGACCTTGGATCAATCACTCGAAATATGAGACAACCTTGGATTAGTTGCTCAAAAAAATGAGATAACCTTGGATCGGTTACTCGAATAATTGAGATGACCTTGGATCGGTCACTCAATATATGAGACAACCTTGGATCAGTTGCTCGAAAAAATGAGATAACCTTGGATCGGTTACTCGAATAATTGAGATGACCTTGGATCAGTCACTCGGAATATGAGACAACCTTGGATTAGTTGCTCGAAAAAATGAGATAACCTTGGATCGGTTATTCGAATAATTGAGATGACCTTGGATCGGTCACTCGGAATATGAGACAACCTTGGATCAGTTGCTCGAAAAATGAGATAACCTTGGATCGGTTATTCGAATAATTGAGATGACCTTGGATCAGTCACTCGGAATATGAGACAACCTTGGATCAGTTGCTCGAAAAGATGAGATAACCTTGGATCGGTTACTCGAATAAATGAGATGACCTTGGATCAGTCACTCGGAATATGAGACAACCTTGGATCAGTTGCTCAAAAAGATGAGATAACCTTCGATCGGTTACTCGAATAATTGAGATGACCTTGGATCAGTCACTCGGAATATGAGACAACCTTGGATCAGTTGCTCGAAAAGATGAGATAACCTTGGATCGGTTACTCGAATAAATGAGATGACCTTGGATCAGTCACTCGGAATATGAGACAACCTTGGATCAGTTGCTCGAAAAGATGAGATAACCTTGGATCGGTTACTCGAATAAATGAGATGACCTTGGATCAGTCACTAGGAATATGAGACAACCTTGGATCAGTTGCTCGAAAAAATGAGATGACCTTGGATTGGTTACTCGAATAAAGGAGATGACCTTGGATCAGTCACTCGGAATATGAGACAACCTTGGATCAGTTGCTCGAATGGTTGATATAATTGCATAGATTTATGAACAAAGTATTTAATGGAATGACAAAAAGTCTTTTTGAATGTTTGAATTTTATGATGTAATGTGATGCATTATCAAAATGTTATGAAATGTAATGATGCTTGATGTATTTATTTTATTTGACTTTCGACTGAATTCTGTAATGAAATGCTATGACCTCAAAGGTATGCATGAGTATGATGTATAGATGGAATATGATGCATGATGCAAATTATTTTTAGGGGTATGCATTAATTTGATGCATTTATGAAATATGATGCAAGATGCAAATTATTTTTTAGGGGTATGATGCATGATGTATGATGCATGCGTATGGAATGAAGTCTAACTCAATGTAACATGTCCTTTTTTTTTTTTGCAACCATAATGGACTCGACCGAAGCATGGTTCACCATAAATTTCCCCTAGTTTCTTCATCTTTACTGGTAATCTTCATACTTCAAAGGACAATTTTATTCCAAAAACTTCCCCAGTATTAGCTTGATTTGTGCTTGGGTATCACATATTTTTTTTAGAAAAATAATAAAAAAAATCTGCCCCAGTGTTGACTTGATTAGTCTTGAATAGCATATGATCCCCAAAACTGCTTGAGAGAGCTTAGGAAAAAGCTTAATTTGTAGTGGCGATCGCAAGATTTTTTATTATTTTTCGTAGAGAATAATAAAAAATCTGCCCCAGTATGTGCATGAGAGTACTAGGGAATCAACTCAACAACACTGCCCCAGTGCTAACTTTGAAGAGGGATCACACCCCGTCATGAATTGCCCTTATGTGAAGACTTCACTTATTCCTTTTTATTTGACCCTAACTTTTGCCTAGGTCGCCCTTTCGGGTTTTCAACCTAGAGGGTTGCTCTAATTTTTGCCTAGGCTGCCCTTTCGAGTTTTCAACCTAGCGAGCAATTTTTCTTTCTTTCTTCCTTTTTTCTTTTTTTTTCGAATGCATATTTATTTAACAAGAAGTACTAATGCAAAGATCATGTGATATAAAAGTGTTTGAGTTGATATGAAAGTGATGGTCTTGGTGTAAATTAATGCATACATTAGAAATGAAATATTTTCATCAAAATTTCCAATAGTCAAAGGAGTCAGTTTTATTCTCACCTTGGTGTATTTCTCAAGCAGATCAATCCTCAACGAGGTCTTTTAAGCTTGTAACGTGGCCAAGGGCTTCAAGGCTTTAATTTTCAAACAAATGGACATGAGGCTCAAAATATTTGTGTTTCCCTTACCCTTCTTATTTCTCCATTTTCTCCTTCTACCTAGTCTTTCCAAACAAATTTTGCACAATTTTCAAATTATCACGAGGATTTTCTAATGATTGTAACGTGGTTAAGGGGTGATGATGTGGCTTATGAAAGAATGGATATAAAGGCCTAAAAATTGATGTGGAGCTTAAATGAGAATCTTTCTTTGGTGTGACTCTTAGCGTGGTTTGTGCAAGCATCGCGGATTCTCCCATCATGCTTCTTGAACTTTTTTTCGTATTTTTGCTTTCATTCTTTTGACTTTAATTTTCTTGGGATATCCATGAACTCTTTATTTCTCTTGCTTGCACTTCAACCATGGGAACCTCTTTCTTTACATTTGATTCTCATTATTGCTCGGGAAAAAATTGTTTTTGAGATTTTGAGAATAAAATTTTCTGTTGGAGCCCAAATGGGGTGAACAATGGATCAAATGTGTTTGAGTTTATGAAAAAAGTAATCCTTTTGATATTTGAATAATTGGAAAAAATCGTTTGAAAAACTACCCGCCCCAGGTTATACATATGTTATGGGTTAAATGAAATGATCTCCCTTTCAAAATGTCAAAGCTCAATGGGGTAACTAGGGGTATCTCCTTAGTGTTTGAGATTTGCAAAGAGTGCCTTGTATCATTGAAAGAATCTACTTGAGGGTCCACACCATTGATGGATTTCAATTACTCCTTCCAGTTTCAAATTTGAATCAAATATCTCAAGTCAATGCAAGAATTAATTTTATTGATTATTTTTTTATGGAAATGTGGTGAGATGTTCACATGATCAAACACTAGTAAATGATTTTTAAAATGATATGGAATGACAACTTTTTTTGGTTTTTTTTTTACATAACGAAATGAATGGTCAGTTGTGATCTCTTCATTGTTGAGCTTGTGTATCTAAGGGTTTGAAGCCTCATTCAAAATGGTTCACTTGTTCCTTCATTTAATCCACCATGTTCTTGAGTTTATTGGATGATTTCAATGTGCCAATGGACCTTGCTTATAATCGAGTCCAAGAAGGTGCTTTGGAGAAATAGTTGTTAGCTCCATGATAAACATGATGAATGTTTTGATAATGACAAAGTGTTTTTGAACAAGCTACATGTGTTGATCAAGTTTCAAGCTCAACAAGCAACAACAAACATCAAATGAAGAAGAGAGAAAGCAAGCTCATGAAGACCTAAGTTTGAGTGTATTTGTATTTCTTTTATCTTTTGCCTCTCAAGCTTCATAGGTTTTTTATTTGGGTAGATTATTATAGAGGGTAGTGAATCTCATTCATAAGTCATGATTTAATCATAATTTGAGTTTTCACTTAACCTAGAATCAATAGGTGGCTTAAAGGTTTTAAAGGAAAGGTTGGATTTTGAGAAAACAAGTTTTGAACATGTGCAGTATCAACTTAATCGATTAAGTGATAACTTAATCGAGTACTACTCGAGTACACGACTTGCTTAATCGATTAAGTACTGCTGAACTGATTTTTAAAATACGATTTTCACTTCTCAAAATCAGTTTTCAAGTGCTACAACTTTTGGGTATTCTATATAAACCTTTTCCTAACCTTTGTGATTATACTCTATCATTTTGATATTCATTTTACATAGAATCAAGCCACTCTATTCTCTCTAAATTTCAAAGATCAAAGCTTTTCTATTTTTATATTCTTTGATCAAGAACCTTTGAATCTCTTATGGTGAATTGTCATAACTCTTGATTGAGATTCATAGGATTGTTTTGTGTTTTCTATTGTGTTGTAATCTTTGCAAGAAGGCAAGCCACTACAACAAACAAGAAGCCTTGGTGTGTCGATTTTATCATCAAGCAAGTGCATTCTTATTGAAGAAGAAGAAGAAGTCTTGGTTGTGAATCAAGCAAGTGAAGCCTTGGTGTGTGGTTTATCATCAAGCAATTGAAGACTTGTTGTGTCGATTATCAACAAGGGGTAGAGGTTAGATTAGAGAGAAGATCAATAGGATTACAAGGCAAGGGTGTCGGTTATCTCTTGTAAGCTAGCAAGAAGGAAGTCTTGTGAGGCAATCACTTGTAATTTGAGAACTCTAATTCCTCATAGTGAAGAATCTCTCTTGGTTGAAGAGGGGACTGGATGTAGCTTTCAAGTGGATGAAAGTGAACCAGGATAAATCACTGTGTCGTATCTCTAAACTCTTACTCTTTATATTCAAGTCATTTGATTGCGTTCTTGGTTGAAAACCTAGAAAGATTGATTTTCATAATTGATTGAATTGAATCTTTAATTGTTCAAATTGATAAAGGGAAAATCATTTTCATAACTAGGTTAATCAATAAGAATATAGGTGTTAATCATTTCCGCTGAATCTCTGATCTTGCATGTGAATTGATTGATTTTCGTATTCGAATGAAAAATTGATTTTTCTGTTTTCTGTCATATTTAATCGATTAAGTTCAACTTTAATCGAGTACTACTCGAGTAAATTGCAGGTTAATCGATTAAGTGCTGTAGAATTTGCAAAAATCATTTGTTTTGATTGTTTCGATTTGTTTCGTTCGAAAATCTTTCAAGGTAGCTTCAACACCTATTCAACCCCCCCTTCTAGGTGTTTTCCTAGGGTTCCTAAGTCTCTCCAACCACCAATTGCGGTTTCCTCAATTGGTATCAGAGCTCGGTCGAAAGACACGAGCATAAGAGCTTTTTCGTAAAGATCCTTTAAGAAAATCGCAATGGGTTCTATGAATTCCTTTGGTGGTGAAGGTGCTTCAATAAGTCGTCCTCCATTGTTTTCCGGAGAAGGCTATGCATATTGGAAAGTTAGAATGAAAATCTTTATCCAAGCCATAGATAGTGAAATTTGGAAAGTAGTTGAAAAAGGTCCTCATATCCCCTCTAGTTTAGTTGAAGGTGTAGAACAATTGATTCCCGAGGATAAGTGGAAGGATGATGATAGAAAGAAAGTTCAATATGATTATAAAGCAAAGAATATCATCACATCCGCTTTATCCTATGACGAGTTCTTTAGAGTTTCTCAATGTTCTAGTGCTAAAGAAATGTGGGACACTTTACAAGTGACTCATGAAGGAACTAGTGAGGTTAGGAGAGCTAGATTGAATGCTTTAATGCGTGATTATGAATTGTTTCATATGCTTCCAAATGAATCTATAAATGATATGCAAAAGCGTTTTACTCACATTATAAATCATTTACTTGCTCTTGGTAAAACTTTTCTTCAAGGTGAACTTTCTAACAAAGTGTTGAGATGTTTAGACAGGAATTGGCAACCAAAAGTAACGGCTATTGTTGAATCTAAAAATTTGGATGCTATGGATCTAGCAACACTTTTCGGAAAGCTTCAAGAACATGAAATGGAGCTTGGACGATTAAGTATCAATGAAGAGTCGGATAAGAACAAATCAAGGAAAGGACTTGCTCTTAGAGTCAAAAGTGCATATAAAAAGAAAGATAGTTCTGATGATGATGATAGTGAAGATTCTGATTCCGATGTTGATGAAAAAGACATGAAACTTTTGTTAAAAGAGTTTGACAAGTTTCTAAGGAGAAAAGGAAGGTTGAACAAGGACAAAAGTAAAGAGAAGGATTCCCCACACTATAAGACCAAAACTTCAAAAGAAGGTGTAGTTTGCCATGAATGTGGAAAGCCCGGTCATCTCAAGTACTCATGCTCTAAGTATCTCAAGAAGAAGGAGAAAGACAAGAAAAATTCTAAATCTAAAAGAGCATACATAGTTTGGGATAGTGATGAAGATAACAAGAAAAGCACATCGAGTAGTTCATCGGATAATGAAGCCGCTTGTCTCAACTTGATAACTCTAGTAGATGATGAAGAACAAAGTTCAAATGATGAATCAAGTTATCAAAGCGAGGATAGCAATGTAAGTGAATCTAAATCCGAAATTTCTTCTAAATATGAATTGTTACATAATGCTTATGAAGAAATGTATGAACAACTTGAAAAACTAGCTTTGAAAAACATTGAAAGAAAGAAGCTCATTTTGAAACATCAAAAAGAGATTTTAGATCTTCAAAAACAAGTTGATGAGCTTAATCTTGAAAATGAAACTCTTGATCTTATATATGCTAGTTCTTCTTGTGATTGTGCTAGTAGATTGAATATTGTGGTTGATTGTGAGAATTGCAAGTTGCTTAAAAATGAAAATGCTATTTTGAAAAATAAGCTTGCAAGTTTCTCAAATGGTGATATTAGATTGCGCACATTGTTAAATTTTCAAAGAGAAAATTCAAACAAGTTTGGTTTGGGTTATACTAATGCTAAGAGTAAATCTCATAGAAATGTTGTTGATTTTTCTAAAGTTGATTTTTCAAATCCTCCAACATGTTTCTATTGTGGTACTCATGGACATACTTCAAATGTGTGTTATGTTAAAGTGCATGGTATATCTAAAGGAAATTTTGTTTGGATGAAAAAGGGTGAAAGTCCCTACACTAACAAAAATGGATCCAAAACCATTTGGATACCAAAAAGCAAAGCATGATTGTTTTGTAGGTTTGATTGAAGATGCAAATGAATGACACATGTTCTCAATTGGTCTCAACTATGAATGTCTATATTCACATCTTCAATTGGTATCACACTTGCATCTCAAGTGAATGTCCTACAAAGTGGTAATATTTGATATTGATATATTATCTTAATTGGTATCTTCTCAATTGATATTACTTTTCTAAATGTTTAGTTAATTCAATTGGTATCATTGAGTTGATTAAAGCATGATAATCATATAATTGAAATCTTATTAAAGTATGATGCTTTTGTGATTATTGATTCTTCTTTACAATTGATATCTTCTTTGTTAAGTGATATTATGATCTTTTTAGTTCTCAATTGGTATTTTATTTCATTGTTATATTTTCTTACCAATTGATATCACATTTCAAAGTATAGATCTATTGTATTTGTTCAATTGGTATCAATGTTGTAAAGAAATGATCATTGATTTCTTACCTTGGCTTAGATGTTATATTTCAATTGGTATATATATTACTTTTTGATAATGCCAAAGGGGGAGAAATATGATGTTTTGAATTGAATGAAATGTTTCTCAAAGGGGGAGACATGGTATATTTTGAAACATGGGAGAAATATAATATGATTTTTAGATGTTTGTTTGGAGAAAGGTTGTTTTGTTGTTTTTATGTAGGTTGAGCTAAGTTGTTGAAGATAGGGGGAGAATCAAGCTTCTATCTCAATTGGATTCAAGTGTTATAGCATTGATTGAGAGGGAGAAAGAGTCTTCTCAAGTGATCAAATGTTTCAAGCATCAACAACTTCAAGCGATTTCAAAACATGGGTTGTCATTTTCAAAAAGGGGGAGATTGTTAGCTCCATGATGAACATGATGAATGTTTTGATAATGACAAAGTGTTTTTGAACAAGCTACATGTGTTGATCAAGTTTCAAGCTCAATAAGCAACAACAAACATCAAATGAAGAAGAGAGAAAGCAAGCTCATGAAGACCTAAGTTTGAGTGTATTTGTATTTCTTTTATCTTTTGCCTCTCAAGCTTCATAGGTTTTTTATTTGGGTAGATTATTATAGAGGGTAGTGAATCTCATTCATAAGTCATGATTTAATCATAATTTGAGTTTTCACTTAACCTAGAATCAATAGGTGGCTTAAAGGTTTTAAAGGAAAGGTTGGATTTTGAGAAAACAAGTTTTGAACATGTGCAGTATCAACTTCACTTAATCGAGTACTACTCGAGTACACGACTTGCTTAATCGATTAAGTACTGCTGAACTGATTTTTAAAATACGATTTTCACTTCTCAAAATCAGTTTTCAAGTGCTACAACTTTTGGGTATTCTATATAAACCTTTTCCTAACCTTTGTGATTATACTCTATCATTTTGATATTCATTTTACATAGAATCAAGCCACTCTATTCTCTCTCAATTTCAAAGATCAAAGCTTTTCTATTTTTATATTCTTTGATCAAGAACCTTTGAATCTCTTATGGTGAATTGTCATAACTCTTGATTGAGATTCATAGGATTGTTTTGTGTTTTCTATTGTGTTGTAATCTTTGCAAGAATGCAAGCCACTACAACAAACAAGAAGCCTTGGTGTGTCGATTTTATCATCAAGCAAGTGCATTCTTATTGAAGAAGAAGAAGAAGTCTTGGTTGTGAATCAAGCAAGTGAAGCCTTGGTGTGTGGTTTATCATCAAGCAATTGAAGACTTGTTGTGTCGATTATCAACAAGGGGTAGAGGTTAGATTAGAGAGAAGATCAATAGGATTACAAGGCAAGGGTGTCGGTTATCTCTTGTAAGCTAGCAAGAAGGAAGTCTTGTGAGGCAATCACTTGTAATTTGAGAACTCTAATTCCTCATAGTGAAGAATCTCTCTTGGTTGAAGAGGGGACTGGATGTAGCTTTCAAGTGGATGAAAGTGAACCAGGATAAATCACTGTGTCGTATCTCTAAACTCTTACTCTTTATATTCAAGTCATTTGATTGCGTTCTTGGTTGAAAACCTAGAAAGATTGATTTTCATAATTGATTGAATTGAATCTTTAATTGTTCAAATTGATAAAGGGAAAATCATTTTCATAACTAGGTTAATCAATAAGAATATAGGTGTTAATCATTTCCGCTGAATCTCTGATCTTGCATGTGAATTGATTGATTTTCGTATTCGAATGAAAAATTGATTTTTCTGTTTTCTGTCATATTTAATCGATTAAGTTCAACTTTAATCGAGTACTACTCGAGTAAATTTCAGGTTAATCGATTAAGTGCTGTAGAATTTGCAAAAATCATTTGTTTTGATTGTTTCGATTTGTTTCGTTCGAAAATCTTTCAAGGTAGCTTCAACACCTATTCAACCCCCCCTTCTAGGTGTTTTCCTAGGGTTCCTAAGTCTCTCCAACCACCAATTGCGGTTTCCTCAATAGTGATGGAACCTAGACTTTTCAAAAAAAAAAAATTATGAATGATGCACATGAATATGATGATGCAAAGTGCATGATGCAGTGCCCTTAGAATCCACAAGATCCTATTTGGGGTGATTGAAATATCTATAGACCACAGTCCTATGACATTGTTCTATGGTACAACTAAAGTGTAACACTCTAATTTGGTAACTTGAAAAATTGTATATAATTTTTAATTTTTGATTGACACAATCCCCACAGGTTTTTCGAAGGTTAAGTAGGTAACAGATTAACTGTTTTGACACCTTTAATCTTTGATAGTGAATGAAGGAGAATCATGACGGATTTATTCAAGTTCCAAGATAGAATGTTACACAACGTGTATTCAATGGTGGCTCTAAACTTATAAAGGCCCTCGGATCACCCTCACTCTTTAAGGTGAGGACCCACTTCGCAAACTGTCGACAAGAGGTTGGTTACGCCTCCTAAAATAGGTAGGACGCACCTCCCAAAAGTCGTGCTCACGAGAAATGGTTCTCAATCCGAGTGGTACTTTCGCACACTACAAGAGACCATACATTTAGTAAGTCAAAGGTAGAGCAAAAGCACCCCTAAACTTAGGGTTTAAACAACAGTACCCGGGTATAAGGTTTTCGTGTGTGTGTCAAGATCTGTATAAAAAAACTATTTCGGGAGCATACAAAGCCCTTTTTTTATAATAAATAAAACAACAGAAGAAATTACAATAAAGAATAAATGATTAAGAAAGTATGTACACAAAAAATTTAATTAAACATATATATACAATAAACAATTAATTAAAGACAAACCAATTATAAAAGAAAATAGGTGTATTAAAGAAACCAATCATTTTGGCCTGACTCTCTTATTTGGCTTAGTCCCCAGCGAAGTCGCCAGCTATCGCGACCGGGGTCCCAGGTAGCCCTCGGGGCCTCGCCTACGAGTGGGGGTCGACTGACCCGATTTGGAGTCGCCACCGTATTTTGTTGCAAAAACGCGAAAAAAATAAGTATTAATTAAAACGGATAAAGATTGGTCTCGAACCAGACAGATTCCGAGTCCGGGAGTCGGTTACGAGTCGGGGAAGGTATTAGCACCTCGTTCGCCCATTCGAAAATGGTACCTTTGATTGATTTGATTTCAATTAAAAGACTTAAATAATTGGTTTGCCAAAATTATTTGTTTTTTATTGTTGTGTCTGACAAGATTGCCCTTGGTCCTACGTACCCTCATGAAATGAGGAATCAAGGCTACGTAGTTCTTATTGTTTTAATTTTATTTTATTAGAAAAAAGGGTTTGATACGAAGAGGAATACGCACAAGACCTTGTCGTTTAGACAAGAAAAGGTGGATTTCCAAAACGCATTTTTTGTTAATACTTATTTAATAAAATTCATTTAATTTTTTTATAAAAAAGGTATTTCTAATTTTATAACTTTCTCATAAACTAACTCTAACGTAATTATAATTTACATTTTAAAATAGTTTATGCAAAGAGGAACATGCACAAGAAAGGTAGATTTCCAAAACGCATTTGGTTAACATTTGTGTAATAAAATTCATTTAATTTTTTTTATAAAAAAAAGTATTTTTAATTTCACTATTTATTTGTATTATAAATTAAATTAAGTTAATGTTATATTTTAATACTTTTAAAAAAAATGAAATTTATGCGAAGAAGAAAATACATAAGACCTCCACATTTTGACAAAGAAAAATGAGTTTCCAAAGCGCACATTGTCAATGCTGAATTAATAAAACTTAATTAATTATTATTTTAAACATGTTTTTATCTTAAAAAATTATATTATTTAAAAGATGAATCATATAATATTTGTTTTCGAGTGTGAAGAGGAAGTCCTAAAGATCCCATCACTAAACAAATTTGGATGAGAAAAACTGACTTACAAAGACACAACCAAATACATCATAAAATTGTCAGCACCCCCATTATATGTGGGTTTTATGTCATTGATCTTAATTAAAAAAAATAAATAATAATAAATAAGTAATTACGGAGCAAACTAAATCCCCTGCTTTATTTTTTTTGCTTATAAAATGACTAGTAACATGAATAAAACCTTGCTGATATTCTACCGCACAACTTGAAATGCAAATAAAAAAAAAATAAGAACCACATCTTGCTTGTATTCAAACATGGTTATTAATATTCCATCATTTGCTTAAACTATCAATAGCAATAAACTTTGCATCACCACTATATCTAAGTTGATTATACATTCTACTCCATCCATTACAGTACCTTTGCAGATTCACCATTTACAACCATAATTAGATCATATCAATGAATTGCATAGTCATCAATCAAATATAGTCCAACTACAAAATTAAAAATAGGAATTGACAGGAATAAAATAACCCATCATCATGTAACACCCCTAATTTTCGTCTCCCAAATAACCAAGAAATTAATTATAACAATTATTTTATAATTGATTTATATTAGTTTTAAAGGTTTTAGTTTTTGTACATTATGTGTTTTTATATATAAAAAACATGAGATATATTTTTATATGGTTATTTTGTACAAAAATGTGAATATTGTAATTTAGTCCTTGGGTTGGGACCTAATTGCAATATTAAAAAGGTTTTTGAAGAAAGAGTAATTAAATTATTAATTTTTGAATTTTATCAGTATGTAACCGGTTAGAAGGGCTCTGTAACCGGTTACACGATGAACTCAGAATCTGGGTTAGTGGATTTTGATGAGTAATCACCCAATTAATCCAGAAATCACCACGAAACCAGCCTCAGATTAATGGAGAACACGCGTCGGTATGCATGTTACTCCAATTCCTCTATAAATTGATGGATTTCTGAAGGTTTGGGGGTTGATTCTTCTGAGTTTTGTGCTGAGAGGCTGAATTAGGGTTCCTGTTTCGTGTGGGCAAATTCTTCTTCATCTCTGAGTGTTGCTAAACGAGTGATACACATCCACAAAGCTTACATCAAGGGCTTTGTATTGATATAAGGTTTGTAAGTTGAGAGTTCCTGAACTAGGAGAAATCGATTCACAAAGTTGGAGGTTCAAAACTGTCACAGTTCTGTGTTGAGTTTCTGGAACTGACTTTGAGCTTCGATTTTGGTAAGCTCAAGCCTTCTCTTGTTCTAGACTTGATTTCCTTTCAAAGTTCATGTTGCATGGTTTTGATAATGACCATTTTCCCTAATTTCCATGTCCATTTCATGTTCCAAATTCCTTGATCAATCTACCCTGTCAAAACGGTTCTGGTTTGAGGAGGAGCTTTGGGTGTTTGGTGTTCTACCTCAAATTTCTGCTCAAATCTTGTTCAAGCACGAACCTAAGGTAAGGGGGAAGCTTAATATTTGCTAGAATGAGAATAAATTGTGGTAGAATATAGGATGAGTCACCAAGAGACTCAAAGGGCATAAGTTAAAATGGTTAAGTGGCTTGGAGGCCAATCTGAGCTCAATTGTTGTTATAAGCAATGTTATCTGGATGCATGCAAACTATATTGATGTTGGATTCATGACTTATTTGGATATTATGTGAATTGATGCATTAAGTTGTGAAATATGTGCAATTATGTGCAATTTGAGTATCTAAATTGAATGCATGCAAGTTGAATGTGTTTCTGTGGTTAAACATGTTTACTTAAGGTATATGAACTCTTTTGAATGTTGAAATTGGTTAGATTTGAGTAATGAAAATAATGGTTTGCAAAAACTCATGTTTCAGTGTGCTGACTGCACAATCTAACCGGTTACTCGATAATTGTAACCGGTTAGACACTGTAAAATTGTCAAAGAAAATAAGTTTATGAAATCAGTCATGTGGTCTTATCAATGTTACTCAAATCTAGACCCTAATTTCACTGGAATTCAATCTGAAATGAAGTTGATTTTATTGTAATAATTCAGATTGAAAATTGGGAGTTAATACCTTAACATCAAATGATAATTTCAAGAGGAAATTATGCATAAATGAAATGAGATTATGACTTAGATCTTTTGAATGATATTGTGTGTTGAACTTGAGGTATTCTGTTATGCTAAAACCTTGTGATGGATTGAGTAGAGTATTCAAGAAAAGATTCTTTGAAAAATTAGTGGTTTTATAATCAGGTCTGTAATTCTAACCGGTTAGGTGATGATGTAACCGGTTAGTACCTGAAAACTTAAAAATAAAAGTTAAGTTTTTGAGTAAGAATTATATTCTCTCAATCCAGGTCTATGAGCATATGTTAAATTTAAATTCAAAGGTGAATTTTATGAGTAAAGCCATACCTCAAGATATCATTCAGAAGTTGTGTTTTTCTAAGTCATAATTGTGGAATCAATAGAAAGACCAACCTTAGTAATTATGTATGCAAATCATGCATAGAGAAAAGTAATGAAATAGGTTGGCAAGGATTGTTTGTCATGTTCTGGGAACATGACCCTGTACTTTAGGAGTACCAAATTGATGCAACCTACTTGATGACACATTTTGGGAATGTGGCCATTGTCTGGGACATGGTTTCTTGAACACGTTCTGGGAACGTGATGCACACTCTGGGAGTGGTGCTTGATTATATTCCAAGTATGGTTTGCGATACGTTCTGGGAACGTATGTTAGTGTTCTGGGAACACATTGGTATAATAATAGAACTAAAGATAAAAACCAACCTTAATGATTGTGCATTCATGCATATAGAATAGAAGATGGGTTGGTAGGAACGTTTATCATATTCTGGGAATATGAGGAGGGTACTTCGGGAGTACCAAATTTGTAACCTACTTGATGACACATTATAGATATGTGGCCAGTGTCTGGGACCTGGTTTTTATATGTCCTGGGAACGTATGTTAGTGTTCTGGGAACACATTGATTTGCAACCTACTTGATGACACATTCTGGGAATGTGGCCAGTGTCCGGGACCTGGTTTTTATGCGTTCTGGGAACGTGATGCACACTCTGGGAGTGATGCTTATTATTCCAAGTATGGTTTGCTACACATTCTGGGAACGTGGTGCACACTCTGGGAGTGATGCTTATTTATCCAAGTATGGTTTGGCATTACGTTCTGGGAACGAATGTCAGTGTTCCGGGAACACAACGGTGTATTGGATGGACGTCCAAGATGGACTTTGTCAGAGGCCTCAGTTGTGGAAGGAAATCATGCATCATGCCATCTGCATTGAAAGAATTATTAAGATTAACCGGGTGTGCTCATATGATTATGCATCATGATTTGCTACATGTTGACTTGTGGATGTTAGTTTTATTCTCATTTGATTATGCGAATATGTATAGCTAACCCCCATGCCCTTATTAGGTGTTGATCGTGCATCTAACTTGCACAAGAATCAGTAAAGGGAGATGTCCCTTAGGTGCATGCAGAGTGTAGAAAGTGTGGGTTGAGAACCCGTTGTGCAGATATCGAGGATCCGGCCAGATAAATGTTTGGACCGAGGACCAGTGACCAGCTCTATAACATCTATGTTTTTAATAGTATTTATATGATACACATTTTGAAAGAGGTATCATAAGATGAATTTGGTTTCATAATAATATTTATTTGGTATCCATGGACTTGTTACACTTGATATATTTTGAGAGTATAATATGACTATTTTACTATGTTTCCGCAAACTCTGATTTTGTTAGTCAACTTTATTATTAATCAAGTTTTGTGAAAAGGTATTTTCAAGGGAATGGAAAATTCTTATTTTCAGATCTTTTTCCAACGATAACAAGTCCAAATATTCATAAACTTATTATTTTTCTTATAAAGTAAGATGTGTGATGTCCCTAGGCCGGAAGCACCACATGAGGTGTTTGGGGGTTGTTGCAGCTGACGAGGGTGACCCCAGTCCTACGTATCCCATGAGAGGGGAATCAAGCCACACGTAGTTCTTAGGTTAGAGAGACGTTACCTTAGCCCCTAGGGAGAGGGGGATATATATAGGAGAGAGCTGGTTCCCCTAATGGGCTTGCTTGAAGCCCAAGTAGGGCCAGCCTGTAATGAGCTATGAGTGGATGAGCTGTCCTTGTGGATAAGGAGGGAAGACGTCATCATGTCCTTGGTGTCGGACCTTGGGTGGTGTCGGACCAGGAGGTCGGACCTTGGGTGGAGCATGAGGTCGGCCCGTGCCTGATGCCAGTTCGGCCTTGAGCATTGAGCTCGGCCAAGCACACAGGGAGGTCGGACCTTAGTAGGAGGATGAGGTCGGCCCGTGCCTGATGTCAGCTCGGCCGTTGAGCATTGATCTCGGCCAAGCACACAGGGAGCCTGCTGAAGGGTCCTCAGGTCCTGAGTGAGGGTCACGTGGAGCTCGGCTAGGCTGAGTCCACCACATAAGCCCCCCAGCTCGGTCAAGGCTATTTGAGCCTTGCTCCGAGGTCTTGGTTCAGGTCCTTTTCCCAAGTCCACCATGTAAGCAGCCGAGTCCACCACATAAGCCCCCCAGCTCGGCGAGACTTTGTGAGTCTCGAGCCGAGCTAGGAGAAGGAAGGCATAGCACTAAGCATCATAGCACTAAGTACCATGTGATGTCCCTAGGCCGGAAGCACCGCATGAGGTGTTTGGGGGTTGTTGCAGCTGACGAGGGTGACCCCGGTCCTACGTATCCCATGAGAGGGGAATCAAGTCACACGTAGTTCTTAGGTTAGAGAGACGTTACCTTAGCCCCTAGGGAGAGGGGGATATATATAGGAGAGAGCTGGTTGCCCTAATGGGCTTGCTTGAAGCCCAAGTAGGGCCAGCCTGTAATGAGCTATGAGTGGATGAGCTGTCCTTGTGGATAAGGAGGGAAGACGTCATCATGTCCTTGGTGTCGGACCTTGGGTGGTGTCGGACCAGGAGGTCGGACCTTGGGTGGAGCATGAGGTCGGCCCGTGCCTGATGCCAGTTCGGCCGTTGAGCATTGAGCTCGGCCAAGCACACAGGGAGGTCGGACCTTAGTAGGAGGACGAGGTCGGCCCGTGCCTGATGTCAGCTCGGCCGTTGAGCATTGATCTCGGCCAAGCACACAGGGAGCCTGCTGAAGGGTCCTCAGGTCCTGAGTGAGGGTCACGTGGAGCTCGGCTAGGCTGAGTCCACCACATAAGCCCCCCAGCTCGGTCAAGGCTATTTGAGCCTTGCTCCGAGGTCTTGGTTCAGGTCCTTTTCCCAAGTCCACCACGTAAGCAGCCGAGTCCACCACATAAGCCCCCCAGCTCGGTGAGACTTTGTGAGTCTCGAGCCGAGCTAGGAGAAGGAAGGCATAGCACTAAGCATCATAGCACTAAGTACCCCCCACCTTCTAGGAAGGGTTTGAGTACTAGTCCACAATCATGTGCTCAAGGCTAGCAAAGGATAGCAAGGCGGGTTAGGAGAAGTCGATCTGCCACATATAAGCCCTCCAACTCGGGAAGAGTCGTAGAGACTCTGTGCCGAGTTGAGGTCCTTTCTGCGTCCGTCAGATCAGTGTTGAGTTGGTGATGAGGTAGAAACATGCTTGCAGGCGTAGCCTTCCGCTCGGAAGAGTGTTGCGGATGGTTGATAGTGCTCTTTTGTGCTCGGATGATGAAACTGAAAGAGTACCCCGATCTCAAACCGAGTTCCCGCGGAGGGATCCGCCACAAGCTCGGTGAGGTACATCTCGAACCGAGTGCAAGCTCGGTGAGGAACATCTCGAACCGAGTGCAAGCTCGGTGAGGCTCATCTCGAACCGAGTACGAGCTCGGTGAGGCTCATCTCGAACCGAGTGCAAACTCGGTGAGGAACATCTCGAACCGAGTATAAGCTCGGTGAGGAACATCTCGAACCGAGTCCAAGATCAGTGAGGCTCATCTCGAACCGAGTACGAGCTCGGTGAGGTACATCTCGAACCGAGTGCAAACTCGGTGAGGAACATCTCGAACCGAGTTCGCTCGGTGAAGCTCATCTCGAACCGAGTGCAAGCTCGGTGAGGTACATCCCTAACCGTGTACCTCACCGAGGTCCCGAGGGGGGATCCGCCACCAGCTCGGTGAAGCTCATCTCGAACCGAGTTCCCACGGGGGGAGTTCCAGAATGGATTTGGGGATGCTCCGAGATGAGGGTGATGAAGTTATGAGTGTAGTCATATGAACAGATTCCTTGTGGATGGGAGAGAAGTAGCGTTAATTTCTTCATCCATGCTGTTAATTAACCGCAACTGTTGAGTTCCTCGGAATTCGAGAAGTCGGACAAAATCTCACGAGTTGTCGGGAGTGTCTCTCCCCTTTACTTTTCAAAACCTTTGATTTGGGAACAACAGCGCCACGGGCAAGCATGCAAAGCAAGGAATCGCTGAGCAAGGTCGTGGTGTCTGTGCAAAAGAGCCTAGGAAATGCCAAGCTGTAGGCGAACCGACGAGCTTGTCAAGGCTCACGGGGGACCAAAACACGACCAAATACGTCATAATTATATGTGGGTTTTATGTCATTGATCTTAATTAAAAAATAAATAAAGAATAATAAATAAGTAATTACGGAGCAAACTAAATCCCCTGCTTTATTTTTTTTGCTTATAAAATGACTAGTAACATGAATAAAACCTTGCTGATATTCTACCGCACAACTTGAAATGCAAATAAAAAAAAAATAAGAACCACATCTTGCTTGTATTCAAACATGGTTATTAATATTCCATCATTTGCTTAAACTATCAATAGCAATAAACTTTGCATCACCACTATATCTAAGTTGATTATATATTCTACTCCATGCATTACAGTACCATTGCAGATTCACCATTTACAACCATAATTAGATCATATCAATGAATTGCATAGTCATCAATCAAATATAGTCCAACTACAAAATTAAAAATAGGAATTGACAGGAATAAAATAACCCATCAAATTACTGAAAATGGCCATAATAATAATAAATAAAATAAAATAATAAAAAAAAAACCTATTGTAAATGAAGATGGATGAGGCTCTTTGGTTTCTCCCTCCTCTTCAGTCTCTGTGTTGCTTTTTGCTCTATTTCGTTCTCTTTCTTAATTTCTTTTTTACCGTTCGTCCTCCATTTTTTTTCGCCTCCTCCCTGTTCTTTGTTCTCTCCTCTTCCTTTTATAGGCCTCCAATTAACGCATGAGGTGAAGATTAAGAAGGATGGAACCGGATTTTATGCAGGGAACTGATGAAAAAGAAAAAAAAAACGTGGATCCCTTTCACTGCTTGATGAGGATTCTGGGGAGAACACAAATTGATTTGAAAATCACAAATTGATTCGTGATTAGAAAAGGAAGAAGAAATTTTGGAGATAGGAATCAAAAATTGATGGGAGATTGAGAAAGATTTGGGTACTTAGGGTTTTGTTTTTATTTGAGAAAAAGGGGAAGAAAACAACAAAACAGCAGCGGCGGCTGCTTGCTGCTTGCTGCACGTTGTTGAAATGAATTAGGAAGGGGCATTATTAGGTTTAGGTTTTTAACATAGTTTGGGCCAAACGGCCCAAACCCCTTTTCCTTCTTTTTTTTTTAAAAAAAAAACAACCCCTTTTCCCTTTAAATCTTTTTTTTTAAATCCTTTTTTTTTATAAATCACAAAAATAACTTAATGCACTAAACAAACTTTTTTTTTAATTAATTTTTTTTAAATCTTATTTTTTAAGTAACCCAAAAATAACTCAATACACAAGAATAATACATTCAACCAAGCTTTTTATTTTTTCTGACTATTTATTCAATTATAAAAAATTGAAAATAAAAATTTAATTAACCAAAATTTTTACAAAATAAAATTTTTGACCCCGGACAAAATTGGGTGTCAACACTCTTTTCAAAAATTTCAGTTGTAAATCCTTTTTCAAAAATTTCATTTCATAAGTCCTTTTCAAAATCTCCTTTCGAAAATCCTTTTCAAAATTCTCATTTCGAAAATTCTTTTCAAAAATTTATTTCGTAAACTCTTTTTCAAAACCTCACTTTCGTAAATCCTTTTTCAAAAATCTCTTTTCAAAAGTTTTCTTGAAAACCTTCTCTTCGTGAGCACTAGTGGAGGAGCAAGCTCAACTCAACACAAGTCTCAGTTCAAGAAGCAACAACAAAGAATCAAGCTTCACTCTCATCACTTTTCACTTTCAATACACCATTAGCATTCCTTCCCAGCTCTGGCTCGTTGACTTGGTTATCGTTAAATCTTTTCTTAAGCTCATCCCTTTATCTCTTTTCTTGATGTCTTATCAAGGCTGCCTTGTTCCATAAGGACTTAAGCCAAACAGGGGGTTATCTCTTTTCTTTGTGTCTTTTACTTCTAATCTTATCAATTACTATTACCAATTATTCGCATTATCTTGCTTCAACAATTTAAAATATCATCATGCATAGATAAACAATTAAATATAAACATGCTATATCACATCATCAACATACAATCATCACACACAACAATGTGGTCTTTGTTGTAACACCCCTAATTTTCGTCTCCCGGATAATAAGGAAATTAATAATAAAGTTTTATTATTAATTTATTTCCCAAGTTTATATTTTGTATTTAATTAGTCTGAAATATAAAAATAGGTTGAAATATTTTTATATGGCAAATAAATGCAAAAATAAGGATATTGCATTTTAGTCCTTGGGTTAGGACCTGAATGTAATATTGAAAAGTTCTTGGAAGGAAAGATTTAAAAATATTAATTTTTAATTTTTGTACTGATCTAACCGGTTAGTAATGCCTTGTAACTGGTTAGACGATGAACCCAGAAACTGGGTTAGTGGATTTTGATGAGTAATCACTTGATTAATTCGTTTAATCGCCACGAATACAGCCTTAATCTAGTGGATAACACGCGTCATCGTGCATGTTACTCCAATTTGCCTATAAATGGCTGAATTTCTGAAGGATTGGGGGTTGATTCATCTGAGTTTGTGTTGAGAGATTGAGTTAGGGTTTCTATTTCGTGGGAACAAATTCTCCTTCTTTTCTGAGTGTCGAGAGACGAGTGATACACAGTTGTAAAGCTTACATCAAGAGCTTTACAAAGACCCAAACATTGTGAGTTGAGGGTTAGGGAGCTAAGAGAACGAAGCTGTTGAAATAGAGGAGTTCCAAAACCGTTTCTGCAAAAAAAAACTGATTTCTGGAGCTAAGTTGGAGCTTCAATTTTGGTAAGCATAAGAACTCCTTTGACCTCAAAATCGTTCAATCTCTTAGTGCATGTTACCTAGATCAAATCCTAATCATTTTCCCTAATTTCTTTGGCCAATTACTATGTCAAATTTGGTGGTTTTTGGACCCTGTTGCTGAAATCGTGGGTAAAGAGCAGAAATAGGGATTTTGGTGGAATTTGGGAATTCTCTTCAATCTCAGTGACATTACTCATCAAACACTATCCTAAGGTATGGGAGAAGCTTACCTTGTACTAGATTTAGACTAAAATCAAGTGATTTAGGACTTGAGTCAACAAAGACTCAAAAGGGCATTATGTGTTTGAAGCACAAAGGCTTGGAGGCCAAATTTTAGCTCAATTCTGTTTTGAGCAATCTTATGTTAATGCATGCAATTGATATTGATGTTTGAATCTGGATCTAAAAGTTTATTTTAAGTTTTGTGGTGTTGAATTGTGTTTATATTGATTTTTATGCAATTTGATACAAGAAACTTAATGCATGCAAATTGAATATGTTTCTGTGGTTAAACATATTTGCTTAAGGTATATGAACTCTTTGAAATGATTGAAATTTGGTTAGATTTGAGTAGTGCAAAGAATGGTTTGCTAAATCTCATGTTTTAGTGTCTGACTGCATAATTAGACACTGTAAAAATTCAAAAGAAAATAAGTTTATAAAATCAGCACTGTGGTCTTATAAATCCTACTCAAATCTAGGCCTTAATTTCATAGAAAACAATCTGAAAATAAGTTGATTTCACTATTATGGCTCAGATTGAAGTTAAAGAGTTAATACCTTAGTGTAATGAGATAATTTCAAGAGGAAATTGTGCTCATTTGGAAATGGAATGTGATATAGACTTTTGAATGATAAAAATAGTGGTTTTTGAGGTATTAAACCATGTTAAACTTGTTTATGGATTGGGTAGAGAATTCAAGAAAAAAGGTTTTCCTGAATTTCAATGGTAAACAGTTCAGGTCTGTAATTCTAACCGGTTAACCTGAGACTGTAACCGGTTAGTACCTGAATCTGAAAAATAAAAAGTTAAGTTTTTGAGTACCATTGTTTATGTTCTCCCAATCTAAGCTTAATGGCATGTTTTTGAAATAATTCAAGAGAGAATTGTTGTGCCAAAGATTATGCTTCAAAGTAATCATTCAAAAGAGAAATTTGAATATTTCTAAATCACAATAATTAATGTAAAGATAAAACCAACTTTAATGATTGTGCATCCATATAGAATGGAAGTTTGGTTGGTAGGAACGTTTATCATATTCTGGGAATATGAGGAGGGTACTCCGGGAGTACCAAATTGTAATCTACTTGATGACACATTCTGGGAATGTGGCCAGTGTTCGGGACCTGGTTTTTATGCGTTCTGGGAACGTATGCGTTCTGGGAACGTGTTGCACACTCCGGGAGTGATCCTTATTATCCAAGTATGGTTTGGCATTACGTTCTGGGAACGAATGTCAGTGTTCCGGGAACACAAGGGTGTATTGGATGGACGTCCAAGATGGACTTTTAGAGGCCTCAGTTGTGGATAGAAAGTTATACATCATGCCACTTGCATTATAAGAAATATAATGTTGAAAATGGGTGTGCTCATATGTATTTGCATTGTTATCTGTCCATGACATACTTGTGTTTGTAATTTTAGTCTTTATCAATTATGTATATGTGTATACTTACTCCATGTGCCCTGTTTAGGTGATGGCCAGATACCTAGCTTGCATCGAGATACACCCTATCCCTAGTGGCATATGGACGTATGAGGAGCACCGTGCCACTTTTGAGGGGGAGGTGGAGATCACTCTCTACCATCCTAACCCTCTGGTGCGAGTGCGACCTCGTCGATTTAGGATCCCTTTAGTCTACACTATGCATGTTCCACCTTTTTATACATATAGAGGACCACCCCCGGCTCGACCTGTGCGTCGATTTCATAGTTTTCGTTTCAGAGCTGCCACTCGTTCTCATCCTTCCTCCCACAGAGTTGTCACTGAGGAGACTCCTTCTCCTGGTCCGACTGATTTCGAGAGGACTGCTTCTGCAGATCCTAGACCCAGTGGTGGGGTCTCTACACAGTCAGGCGAGGTCGAGGAGGACCCTGTGGAGGATGAGGACGAGGAGGAGGTGCATGTCGAGCCGACTGTTTCTGCTAGAGGTGGACCTGCTGGTTCATAGGAGCCTGCATAGCATGGATGTTTTGGATCCTAGATCCTAGGGATAGAGCGGTGGAGGATCTGAGGAGCTGCTGAGGACATGGATGACCTGCTCTGGGACTTCTACTTTTGGATTATGTGATATATTGTACATATTTTGAGAGGTCTTAGAGTGAGGTTTATTTTTATGCAGCTGGTTTGTATATATATTTCACCAAACTTGCTATCTCGACTCTTACTACTTGCTACTGATGATACTGATGGGGTTTTATGTTATGATATATATATATATATATATATTATGTTTTATTTACCTCAGCAGTGCCCCATAAGTATTACTTTTACTTCCGCATACTCTGATTTTGATTCAAAAATGATTCGGCAATAGGTTTATATTTTATACATTCGGTCAAACTCGAGAGACAAACAATATATTTTAATAAGGATTACGAAGATGTTTTATTATATTTAAAAGACATTGTCTCGAGAGCCTTTTAGTAGCTAAAATAATATTAAGCCGAATTCAATTTACTTGTCCATGAAAGAAGGATTTATAAATAAGCAAGTAAACATTGAAAAGGGAAAACATTTTCAGTCCCGATTTTTGATAGCAAGTATTTCAATCATTTGGAAATATTCATTATTTTCAAGATATAAAAATGAGGGTGTCACACCTTTGGTGGTATCAGAGCATTGGTCCTGTCCCTCATGGCCCCGATGATGCAGCTAAGTATGGTATTCAATGTTAATTGAATATGTTTTGAGTAAGTTAGTAGCATTTATGTTTTAAAGACCTTTTTAGTGACCCAAAGCCCATAGTGCAGGTCTTTCTATGGCAACCAGAAATAGAAATATGACGAACGAAATGTTAGAACGAATTACGACAGTGCTGGAGGGTATGCAACAGCAACAGTAACAGCAACCACCTCAAGGGCGAGCTGGTAACCCATATGTTGGCAATATGGCGAATCGTGAGGCTAAGACCCTATCGGAATTCAGGAAGTGCAATTCACCGAGGTTTGAAGGAGGATACAAACCTGATGAGGCTAATAAATGGTTGTACGAGATCAACAAGATTTTCAGAACTTTGGATTGTTCTGATGAGCAGAAGGTGACCTATGCAGTTTACATGCTTCATGGGGAAGCTGAAAACTGGTGGGATCACACTGTTCAATTGCTGAATTTTGAAAGGAGAGCAATCAACTGGGGAGTGTTTATGGAGAAATTTCTTAATAAATACTTTCTAGAAGATTTAAGGAGAAAGAAGGAAGTAGAATTCATGTAATTGAAGCAGGGGGATATGAGTGTAGGAGAATATGCTGCCAGATTTGAGGTGCTGATGAAATATTCTCCTTACTACTTGAATAACCCTGATGAAAGATGTAAGTGTGTTAAGTTTGAAGGTGGACTGAGACCGGAGCTGAAATCTATTTTCAGTTACCAGAGGATTCAGATTTTTCCTGCACTTGTGGATATGTGCAAAATGTATGAGGATGACAAGAAGGCTGAGCTGATCGGAAGTCAAGGGAAAGGGGTTGGACAGAACTATGGACCACAGAGGAAGAAGAGATTTGATCATCGGAATAATGGTCCATATTCTCAGAAGAACTGTAACATCCCAAATTTAATTCCAAGTATAATCTATGTTGGGATGGTCTTAGGGTAGAAGAAATGGAGATATAAGTTAGAATCTAGCCAAAAATACATGTAGAACTAGGGTTAAAAACATAGAACCTTAGGAAATTCAAAATAAAAGATTTACAATTCTAAACACAAATTCCACCGTTGGATGTGAAGATTAGTATGTGGGGAATCTTGCTTTAAAATTTGAGGAAGATCCAACGGGTAACGAAGAAGTTATGGCCTTTCAAAGTTTGGATACTGCAAAATTGTGCAGCTTAATCGCCTCTTAATCGCCTCTTAATCGATTAAGCTGCAATTTAATCGATTAAATCGTGCTGCTGCTGAAAAAAATAAAAGCAAAACACACACTCTTTCTTTCCCAAATTCGTTTCTCTCTTCCTCTCTCCCCTAGGGTTCCATTCTTCATCATCAAATCCACCAAAAACAAGTGAGATTTCTTCATTTCATCAACAAATCTCTTCCTCCTTGCTCCAAGTAAGTATTCAAGCCTTTGATTCCTTCCCTCTCTCTCTCTAATTCGAGTTTTCTCTCTCCTCCCTCTCATGGAGGTTTTCATTTCTAAGCATAGAACCTTCAAGTTTTCCATGGGGTTTAGTTTGAGAATCATGGAATGAGCAATAACCCTCATTTTTGTGGCTTTATAATAGGTTCTATCACTCTCTTGTGGATTTTGAGCTCTTGGTGGGCAAACTCAAGTATAGGACACTTGGACTCTCCTTATCCTTAAGTGTTTGAGGTAAGGGGGTGGGTATAGTGAGCTTTGCCTTGTTCTAGGGAGTAGGTTCTAGTTAGTATATAATGCTTGTTAGGGTTATGTGTTAGGGGAGAACATTAGATTATAAATCCCTAGGTTATTGAATATGAAATTCTAATTAATTAAATGTGCATGATGATTGGATGTTAAGGCTAGGAAAAGGAAACCCAATAATATAAGAATGAATTATTTGATAAATGAAATTTGGTTAATGATTATATTGAAGTACATGAGAAATTGGGTAATGTGAAAGTGAAGTTGACATAAATGATTTTTATGATTATTGACTTATTTGTAAAGTTGTGAATTAAATGATAATTAATTACTGTAGCAAATATATGTATGTGTTGTGGAATAAATTGATATAGGAAGAAAGGAAATGGAAACAATTAAATGTGATAAATGTGCATATTTGTAGCTAATTATCCAATAAGTAAAAATGTTAAGTATTATCAATTGTGAATAAAGATCATGGTTTATGAATTGAACTTGTGAATATAGGAAACGGAAGTAAAACAATTATGTGGAAATAAAAAGTAAAAGATGATATATGCAAAATTAAAATGAAGGGTGAATCTAAAGGTTAGGCTATAAAAGAGAACACTATTTGGTATGATTTAATGATTGTGATAACTGAGAAAGGAAATGAATAAGGTAATTACATGAATCATTAGTTGTGGAATGTGTGTTGTTGTATTTAAATTTGTTACAATTAATTGAACAAGAAAGTGAATAATTCTTGGCCTCTGAATTGAGGCGCCGAACATTGAGAATGTGGTTTATGCGTTGGCCTCTGATTTGAGGTGACGATTAAAGGAAAGATTTGATAAATGATATAGGGAATGAGTATGGATAAAGAATGAATGGGAAATGTGCGTAAGTGTATTAGTGATTGTATGTGTTAAGTTGTTTGTGTAAGATGGTGAAAGTATGATTTGGCCTCTGATGTGAGGTAATGTGAAATGAAAATGTAATAAGTGCGTTGGCCTCTGTTTTGAGGTGACGATTAATGGAAAGTGATGATTTGGCTGACCTCTGATATGAGGGGCACAAAATGAATGAAAGTAATAGAGTGTTGACCTCTGACCTGAGGGACACCGGATGAGATGTGTATTGGTGTGTTGACCTCTGACCTGAGGGACACAGAATGAAATAAAGTGTTGACCTCTGACCTGAGGGACACAAGATGAAATGAATGTTATTGGGTGTTGACCTCTGACCTGAGGGACACATAATTTAAATATGGAAAAGTATAAGGGCCTCTGTTTTGAGGTGATAAATGTGTTGAATGAAAATTGTTCATTGGCCTCTGATTTGAGGTGATGTATTGAAATGAAATGAGTATGTGAAATGAACAAATTAATAATGGAAATGGATGTTGAAATGAATAATGGAATTTGATGTTGAAATGAATAATGGAAATGGATGTTGAAATGGAATAATGAAAATGGAAATGTGAAATAAATAATGAGTATGGAAATAATGGAATGAGTATGGTGTGCAATATGTGAATATATGCTTATTTGCTAATTGTGCTTGACCTAGTGGGTCGTTATGTCTAGTTAGAAACTGCCTTCTATTTCATGTGCAATGCTCACTCCCTTACATTTTCAAGTATGGAGATTGAGTTGGCACAGCCCCCGGCCGAGCAGGAGTACTTTTCCTTACAGGGAGAGTAGGGTTATTATGGGATGTGGAAGAATATTATGAACTTAAGCCTCCTACACTATTTTGATGTAAAATTTGTTATTCATATTTTAAGTGAGGCTTAGGATGTTTTATTTTGACAAAATTATATGTTTTGGTTATGACACTCAAACTTAGTATTTTCCGCTATTACTCTGATATATTTGGAGCCCATGGGGCCTTGATATGATTTAGAAATATACTCTGAAGCCCTGCTGGCTATTAGTTGTTTATTTGAAAATTGTTTATCACGGGTTAAATTTTGGATTAGTCCGAAAAACAAACCAAACTCCGTCCGTTTGACGGTTGATTTTAATGAAATAAAAATGAATTTTTAAGTCCGTATTTTAGTGTAAGGGGAATTAAGGATATAAATCCTAGGTGTTACAAGAACAAGGGCAAGGGCAAAGCTGTGATGGATAACAAGAACAAGTCTCGCGATAATGCTCCCTATTGCGAGAAGTGTAGGCGCTATCATCATGGTCAATTCTGCTGGTCCACAAGAGGATGTTTCAAATGTGGAAAGCAAGGCCACTTCGCTCGTGATTGCAGAGAATCTGCAAAAGGTGATGCAAAAGGATCTGTTGGAAAGCCTGTGGTTCAAGGAAGAGTGTTTACCTTGAGTGGTACTGAAGCAACCCAAACCCCGAATCTCGTGCAAGGTAACTTTTTGCTTAATAATCAACCTTGAAAAATCATGTTTGATTCTGGAGCTACACATTCTTTTGTTTCTCCTGAATGTGTGAATAGGTTGAATCTTTTTGTTTCCAATTCGCCTTGCTATCTTAGTATAGATACCCCTACTGGAATACCGATTTTCACCGCTAAGGTTTGCTTAGGGTGCGATGTTGAAATCTTGGGTCGTCTTTCTAAAGTAGATTTGTTCTGCCTCCCTAAGTTACAATTGGATGTGATCTTGGGTATGGATTGGTTGATGAAGAACCAAGTGATCATCAATTGTGAGGAAAAGACAATCCAATATAGGACCCTTGAACCTGAAGGTTATATGTGTTTGTTCGCTGTTTCTGAGGAAGAAGAGTTGATGCCGATAGAAGAGATTCCTGTGGTTAGGGAATTTCCGGAAGTATTTCCTGAGGAGATACCAGGATTACCTCTGAAGCAAGAAATAGAGTTCGGGATTGACTTAGTCCTTGGAGCTGGTCCCATCTCTATTGCTCCTTATAGGATGGCACCACCGGAAATGGCAGAGATGAAGAAGCAGATAGAGGAATTGCTGCAGAAGCAGATGATCAGGCCAAGCGTTTCGCCTTGGGGAGATCCATTACTGTTTGTAAAGAAGAAGGATGGGAGTATGAGAATGTGTGTGGACTATAGATAGTTGAATAAGGTCACCATTAAGAATAAGTACCCTTTTACCAAGGATTGATGATCTTATGGATCAAGTTAGGGGAGTTGCAGTATTTTCCAAGATTGATCTGAGATCAGGTTATCATCAGATCAGGATAAAGGAGGAGGATATACCCAAGACTGCATTTCGATCTCGATACGGTCATTATGAGTATGTTGTGATGCCGTTCGGATTGACTAATGCACCTGCTATTTTCATGGATTATATGAACCGGATCTTTAGACCATACTTGGATTTATTTGTGGTGGTGTTTATTGATGATATTCTGGTCTATTCTAAGAGTCCGGAAGAGCATGAAGAGCATCTCAGGATAGTGTTAAAGGTCCTGAAGGAGAAGCAGTTATACGCCAAACTTACAAAGTGTGAGTTTTGGTTGAATGAAGTGAAATTTCTAGGGCATGTAATCTCTAAGGAAGGAATTGCGGTGGATCCAGCAAAAGTAAGTTCAGTGCTAAGCTGGGAACAGCCCAAGACTGTGACTGAGGTGAGAAGTTTCTTGGGGCTGGCTGGATACTATCGTCGGTTTATAGAAGGATTTTCCAATATTGCATTGCCTTTGACTAAGTTGACTCGGAAATATCAACCGTTCGTGTGGGACGATAGATGTGAAGTTAGTTTCCGAGAGTTGAAGGAAAGGTTAACATCGTCTCCGGTGCTAATCTTACCTGATCCTCACAAGAGCTTTGAAGTGTACTGTGATGCATCTAAGCAAGGACTGGGGTGTGTATTGATGCAAGAAGGAAGAGTCGTGGCTTATGCATCGCGACAATTGAAGAATCATGAGGTGAATTACCCGACACACGATTTGGAATTGGCTGCGATCGTGTTTGCCTTAAAGATATGGAGACATCATCTCTATGGCACTATGTTTCAAGTGTTTAGTGACCATAAGAGTTTGAATTATTTGTTCGATCAAAAAGAGTTGAACATGAGGCAAAGAAGGTGGATGGAGTTTTTGAAGGATTATGACTTTAAACTCCACTATCATCCGGGTAAAGCAAATGTGGTTGCAGATGCTTTGAGTCGGAAAGCAATCCACATAAGTGCGATGATGGTTAAGGAAGCAGCGTTGATTGAGGAATTCAGAGACTTGAGTTTGTTGACACAAGTGGAGTCATCAAGTATCAAGTTAGGAATGTTGCAGATCACAAGTGAGTTCTTGGAAAGAATTCGGGAGTTGCAACGAGCGGATGAAGAGTTGATTGAAAAGATGAGATTAGGTTCAGAAGGAAAGGAACCTGATTTCAAGATTGGGTTGGATGGAATCCTTCGTTTCAGAACAAGGATTTGCATACCAAGAGATCAGGAGGTTAGAAGACCGATTCTCGATGAAGCACATAAAAGTCGGATGAGTATGCATTCCGGATCAACCAAAATGTATTAGGATCTGAAGAAGATGTTTTGGTGGTCTGGATTGAAGAAGGATGTTGCAGAGAATGTGGCTTCATGTTTAATTTGCCAAAAAGCTAAGGTGGAACACCAGAAACCAGGAGGACAGTTGCAACCTTTGAGTATCCCTCAATGGAAATGGGATAGTATCTCAATGGACTTTGTGTCTGGTTTGCCAAGGACAGCAGCAAACCATGATGCAATCTGGGTGATTGTGGATAGGTTAACTAAGTCGGCGCATTTTGTTCCGATAAACATGCTTTATCCTTTGAATAAGCTTACCCAGATCTATATTAAGGAGGTAGTTCGTCTTCACGAAGTGCCTTCGAGTATTGTGTCGTATCGAGATCCCATATTTTCTTCGCAATTTTGGATGAGTCTGCATGATGTTATGGGAACAAAATTAAAATTTAGTTCTGCGTATCATCCACAGACGGATGGTCAGTCGGAGAGAACGATTCAGTCTTTGGAAGATGTGTTGAGGGCTTGTGCACTTGAAGAACAAGGAAGTTGGGATCAAGTGTTACCTCTTGCAGAATTCACGTACAACAACAACTATCATGCGAGTATTGGGATGGCACCGTTTGAGGCTTTGTACGGAAGGAAGTGTCAAACCCCGCTATGCTGGTTCCAAGTGGGGGAGAATCTAGTGGTTGGACCGGAAATGGTACAGCAGACAACTGGGAAGATCAGGATGGTTCAGGCGAAGATGAAAGCAGCTCAGAGTCAGCAGAAGAGTTATGCTGACAAAAGAAGGAAGCCAATAGAGTTTTCGGAGGGTGACCATGTGTTTCTTCGGATAGTTCCGATGAAAGGAATTAGTAGAGCCTTGAGAACCCGAAAGCTATCACCTAAGTGTATAGGTCCATACCAAATCCTTAGAAGAGTCGGTCCCGTTGCTTATCAACTAGCTTTACCACCCTCTCTATCCAATTTGCACAACGTCTTTCACGTTTCTCAATTAAAGAAGTATGTGCATGACCCATCAGTTATTTTGAAAATTCAACCTGACGACCTAGCTTTGAAAGAAAACCTTACCTTTGAGGCCAGACCAGTCCAGATAAAAGATCGTGAAGTTAAGCAGCTCAGGGGAAAGGAGATACCTTTAGTTAAGGTTATTTGGGAAAATGCTGACGTGTCTGAAGCTACATGGGAATTAGAGGAGAAGATGCGTCAGGAGTATCCTGAGTTGTTTATGTAAGCTAGAATTTTGGGGACGAAATTCCTTTTAAGTGGGGGAGTAGTGTAACACCCCTAATTTTTGTCTCCCGGATAATAAGGAAATTAATAATAAAGTTTTATTATTAATTTATTTCCCAAGTTTATATTTTGTATTTAATTAGCCTGAAATATAAAAATAGGTTGAAATATTTTTATATGGCAAATAAATGCAAAAATAAGGATATTGCATTTTAGTCCTTGGGTTAGGACCTAAATGTAATATTGAAAAATTCTTGGAAGGAAAGATTTAAAAATATTAATTTTTAATTTTTGTACTGATCTAACCAGTTAGTAATGCCCTGTAACCGGTTAGACGATGAACCCAGAAACTGAGTTAGTGGATTTTGATGAGTAATCACTTGATTAATTCGTTTAATCACCATGAATACAACCTTAATCTAGTGGATAACACGCGTCATCGTGCATTTTACTCCAATTTGCCTATAAATGGCTGAATTTCTGAAGGATTGGGGGTTGATTCATCTGAGTTTGTGTTGAGAGATTGAGTTAGGGTTTCTATTTCGTGGGAACAAATTCTCCTTCTTTTCTGAGTGTCGAGAGACGAGTGATACACAGTTGTAAAGCTTACATCAAGAGCTTTACAAAGACCCAAACATTGTGAGTTGAGGGTTAGGGAGCTAAGAGAACGAAGCTGTTGAAGTAGAGGAGTTCCAAAACCGTTTCTGCAAAAAAAAACTGATTTTTGGAGCTAAGTTGGAGCTTCAATTTTGGTAAGCATAAGAACTCCTTTGACCTCAAAATCGTTCAATCTCTTAGTGCATGTTACCTAGATCAAATCCTAATCATTTTCCCTAATTTCTTTGGCCAATTACTATGTCAAATTTGGTGGTTTTTGGACCCTGTTGCTGAAATCGTGGGTAAAGAGAAGAAATAGGGATTTTGGTGGAATTTGGGAATTCTCTTCAATCTCAGTGACATTACTCATCAAACACTATCCTAAGGTATGGGAGAAGCTTACCTTATACTAGATTTAGACTAAAATCAAGTGATTTAGGACTTGAGTCAACAAAGACTCAAAAGGGCATTATGTGTTTGAAGCACAAAGTCTTGGAGGACAAATTTTAGCTCAATTTTGTTTTGAGCAATCTTATGTTAATGCATGCAATTGATATTAATGCCTGAATCTGGATCTAAAAGTTTATTTTAAGTTTTGTGGTGTTGAATTGTGTTTATATTGATTTTTATGCAATTTGATACAAGAAACTTAATGCATGCAAATTGAATATGTTTCTGTGGTTAAACATATTTGCTTAAGGGATATGAACTCTTTGAAATGATTGAAATTTGGTTAGATTTGAGTAGTGCAAAGAATGGTTTGTTAAGTCTCATGTTTTAGTGTCTGACTGCATAATCTAACCGGTTACTCGATATTCGTAACCGGTTAGACACTGTAAAAATTCAAAAGAAAATAAGTTTATAAAATCAGCACCGTGGTCTTATAAATCCTACTCAAATCTAGGCCTTAATTTCATAGAAAACAATATGAAAATAAGTTGATTTCACTGTTATGGCTCAGATTGAAGTTAAAGAGTTAATACCGTAGTGTAATGAGATAATTTCAAGAGGAAATTGTGCTCATTTGGAAATGGAATGTGATTTAGACTTTTGAATGATAAACATAGTGGTTTTTGAGGTATAAAACCATGTTAAACTTGTTTATGGATTGGGTAGAGAATTCAAGAAAAAGGATTTTTCTGAATTTCAATGGTAAACAGTTCAGGTCTGTAATTCTAACTGGTTAACCTGAGACTGTAACCGGTTAGTACCTGAATCTTAAAAATAAAAAGTTAAGTTTTTGAGTACCATTGTTTATGTTCTCCCAATCTAAGCTTAATGGCATGTTTTTGAAATAATTCAAGATAGAATTGTTGTGCCAAAGATTATGCTTCAAAGTAATCATTCAAAAGAGAAATTGGAATATTTCTAAATCACAATAATTATGTAAAGATAAAACCAACTTTAATGATTGTGCATCCATATAGAATGGAAGTTTGGTTGGTAGGAACGTTTATCATATTCTGGGAATATGAGAAGGGTACTCCGGGAGTACCAAATTGTAACCTACTTGATGACACATTCTGGGAATGTGGCTAGTGTCCGGGACCTGGTTTTTATGCGTTCTGGGAACGTGTGCACACTCCGGGAGTGATGCTTATTATCCAAGTATGGTTTGGCATTACGTTCTGGGAACGAATGTCAGTGTTCCGGGAACACAAGGGTGTATTAGATGGACGTCCAAGATGGACTTTTAGAGGCCTCGGTTGTGGATAGAAAGTCATACATCAGGCCACTTGCATTATAAGAAATATAATGTTGAAAATGGGTGTGCTCATATGTATTTGCATTGTTATTTGTCCATGACATACTTGTGTTTGTAATTTTAGTCTTTATCAATTATGCATATGTGTATACTTACTCCCTGTGCCCTGTTTAGGTGATGGCCAGATACCTAGCTTGCATCGAGATACGCCCTATCCCTAGTGGCATATGGACATATGAGGAGCATCGTGCCACTTTTGAGGGGGAGGTGGAGATCACTCTCTACCATCCTAACCCTCTGGTGCGAGTGCGACCTCGTCGATTTAGGATCCCTTTAGTCTACACTATGCATGTTCCACCCTTTTATACATATAGAGGACCACCCCCGGCTCGACCTGTGCGTCGATTTCATAGTTTTCGTTTCAGAGCTGCCACTCGTTCTCATCCTTCCTCCCATAGAGTTGTCACTGAGGAGACTCCTTCTCCTGGTCCGACTGATTTCGAGAGGACTGCTTCTGCAGATCCTAGACCCAGTGGTGGGGTCTCTACATAGTCAGGCGAGGTCGAGGAGGACCCTGTGAAGGATGAGGACGAGGAGGAGGTGCATGTCGAGCCGACTGTTTCTGCTAGAGGTGGACCTGCTGGTTCATAGGAGCCTGCATAGCATGGATGTTTTGGATCCTAGATCCTAGGGATAGAGCGGTGGAGGATCTGAGGAGCTGCTGAGGACATGGATGACATGCTCTGGGACTTCTACTTTTGGATTATGTGATATATTGTACATATTTTGAGAGGCCTTAGAGGGAGGTTTATTTTTATGCAGCTGGTTTGTATATATATTTTACCAAACTTGCTATCTCGACTCTTACTACTTGCTACTGATGATACTGATGGGGTTTTATGTTATGATATATATATATATATATATATATATATATTATGTTTTATTTACCTCAGCAGTGCCCCATAAGTATTACTTTTACTTCCGCATACTCTGATTTTGATTCAAAAATGATTCGGCAATAGGTTTATATTTTATACATTCGGTCAAACTCGAGAGACAAACAATATATTTTAATAAGGATTACGAAGATGTTTTATTATATTTAAAAGACATTGTCTCGAGAGCCTTTTAGTAGCAAAAATAATATTAAGCCGAATTCAATTTACTTGTCCATGAAAGAAGGATTTATAAATAAGCAAGTAAACATTGAAAAGGGAAAAATTTTTCAGTCCCGATTTTTGATAGCAAGTATTTCAATCATTTGGAAATATTAATTATTTTCAAGATATAAAAATGAGGGTGTCACATTTGTCTTCTTCGTATAAGTGGCCACACAATGCAAACAATTGCCACTATACTACTGACTCAGAGCCACTGAGTTCCGATCTTTGAGCTGATACGGAACGTCCTAATATATCACCTAACTACCACGGTGTCTTAGGAAAGCTACTCTCTCACCTGAGGTCCAGCGATTAAATGTGCACAGTCTTCTCGGATCCTTGTTGCTACCACTGCCTTAATCCCTCGTCTGTAACATCCCTCGTATTAAATAAAACACATTTTTATTACTAACTTGTATTAAGAAAATCTTTTCTTAGCTTAAAACGCTTTTCATTCCTCGTCGAAAGACTTAAAACATGATCGTTTTCTTAAAACAACCCTAACGTTTCCTAGTGCTTTGAGTACTTCAAAACCATTTTGAAAACATCTAATAAAATAATTCAAATCAATTGGTTTGGTTGCTGGTCCGTCTTGGACAGCACCTTAACCGCATTCGAAAACCGAAAAATTCACCGTTTTCAATACGGGTTTTTCTCAAATCAATTACCATTTGAAAACCAAACTTTGAGTCTCATGAACACATTTTTAAAAATCAAGAAACAACTTTAAATAACCTTGGACAGCAAGGAATTGCTTCACAAAAAATCAATTTAATGAAATCCGAAAACATTGTAAAAACTCTTTTTGGTTTCAAATACTTTTTAGTTTAATATTAACACTTTAAAACTCATGTTTTTGTTATAAAACAAATCTTAGATAACTATAAACACAATCTCACAAGCTCAAATAAATCAAATCAAATTAATTTCAAAACCGATTACACGCACAACCAACAACACACTTTGATCATTCAAGTCACATAAACAATCAACCAATTATTCAATTTAATTACAAACCAAACATTCATTCTCAAATAAACATTTTCACAATCAAACACTTAATTAAATTATTCAATAAATAATTAATTTCAAAACCATTTCAAAACAAAAACACTTAAACATGCTTAGACTCAACAACCGAATACACACACATAATTTCACTTAAACACAAAACTTTTTCTCAAACTAATTTGCTTAGCATCATTTCACAAAATAAATTCATTATTCCTATGTTACTTCATGGAAAAGAATCCCAATCTATTTAACATGCAATGACCGAAAAATTCTCACAAATCAAAGCAAGATTTATTTATTATCAAACACACAAAATCATGAAATTATTTCTTCTTTTTCTTGACAAAAACCGTAAGCTTGATCTTAGAAAAATTATCAAACTTTAATTTATTTTTCTTAACTTAAATCAAATCAAAGGTCATACAAGAACATAGAACATAGGTTAATTTAGAAAATCACTTTTCAAGAGCTTGTTTCCCTAATTTTCCTTTCCAAAAACCGTGACATGCAACAAAAGAAAACATAATCTTTTCATTTAAAATTAACATGCAAGATCAAGTCTTAAGCTTTTCTACCAAAATATGTAAAAATCATATATCAACACAAACACTTTCAATTTGTTTTTCAAAGAAACATAAAAATAACTTTTCAAAGTTCAACATCAACATGTATGCACTTAGATCTTGTAGATCAAGTCATGAAATTAAACATAATAGCACAAATCAAAGACAAAAATCATTTTGAGTAAGAAAAGCCCAAAATCGAGACATACTTTAAGAAAATACTAAAGCTTTTTGGTTCAAAAATCACATACAAAGCTCAAGATAAAAAAAAATCAAAGATTAAAACAAAAATCAAAACATGCAAGGTTCAAGATCATGTAAATCATCATTAACCAACATGCAAGACCAAAGATTTCAATTTTATCATCAAGCAAGTTTAGATCACATATTTATTTACCACATAAACTCTTAAACACCTTATGATTCACGGTTTTAAGCACTAAAATCTAACATGCAAAGAGATCTACTTCAAACTCACAAGGATCTCAAATAAAACTTTAGATCTTAAAGATTTTGTTTGTAAACATCAAGATCTACCATGAAAAACATCGACCGAATCATAGAGTCCATTGTTTAGTTTAGTACAAATTTCTTTAGCTCTTAAAACTCATGATCGAGGCAAAACATCACATGCAACCTTTAATCAAGCCATAAAGATGAACATGCAAAGAAAGAAAGGAAGATTACAAGATTACAAATCCAAAACTAGTTCTAATACTTCTAGGATCTTCGGGTTATACCAAGAAAGAAAGGTCTTCTAGTCTCTAGCACTTTAATCTTCAAGGGAAACCTTGGATCTAGCCTTGAATTTCTTCTTCTCCCTTTCTCCTACTCACGGCCTCCTTCTCTCTCTCTCTCTTTCTTTCTATTTCTTTTTCTTAGTCTAAGAGTTTAATGGGCTCTTAGAACTTGTGTTTAGTTTTGGGAGTGAAAGAGTGGAATGGAAATGAATAAGAGGAAATGAACCAAGACTACTTGCATATATAGGCCAACTCGTGATCTCTCTTTTGCCCTTGGTTTGGGTTAGGTTCATGTGCAAATGGGAGGGGCAAATTCGGCACTTCAAAAACTTGCATGGGTGGAGTTTATCATTTTTAAGGGTGTTGGTTTTGGCCTCAAAATCTCGAGAGGGGGGGTGAATCGAGTTTTATTAATGTATTGTAAAAACCGTTACAAATTAAAAAATTGATTTGAGATGGAGAGATTAAGCGTTTGAATCAGATCGCGAAAACGATAGAAAATAATAAACGAGTAGCGTGGAAACGTAAAAAATAAAATATGCGGAAATTAAAAGAGATAGGGATAGAAAAGCTTGCACCGGTGAATTTTATACTGGTTCAGCCTTCCCGTCAAAAGGCCTAGTCCAGTCCCCAAGTGACCCGCCTGAGAGTTCTTATACCAAGCAATAGAGCCGCACCCTATTACAACCACGAGCACCCCGCACACTACTAGGAACCTCCGTTCGCTAGGGGCCTCAATCACACAGCAGGGTTCCTCGCCCTACGACGTATCACACATCCACTAAGGGATTCTCTCCCTAACCACTAAGGTTTCAAATACAAGAATTTGATAGTGATTACAATAGCTTTGTGTGTTCTCAAAACACAGATACAACAATATGCTCTATGATAGTGAAGCAGAAGTTTCTCTAGAAGTTACTCAGCCAATAAAAGTTTTGTTCTTCAAAAGATATGAATGATGAAAATCAGAAAACTTGAGAAGAAGAAGAAGAGAGAAACGTGCAGACCAGAAAGAATGAATGAAATAAAAATAATAATCGTTTTTTGAATGTTGGAGTGATTTTGATTTAAAAAGAAAAACCATTTAGAATCAAAAAGATTTTTAATAAGTAAAACAAAATCAAAATAAAATAAAATAAGATTTGAAATAAGTTTTAAAATCAAAACTAAATCAAAATGATTTACGAAATAAAATAAAGATTTGATTCTTAAAACCAAAAAGGAAATATTTCAAATTTAAAATCATTTTCGAATTTTATAAAATAAATCAGAATCTTTTATATAAAAACAAATCAGGAAATAATCAAAATGATTCTGACACGTTTTTCAATAAAACATGAAGTAATCGATTACTTTCTGAAGGTAATCGATTATTCCTTCAAAAATAGAAATTCTTAAATTCATTTGAAAACCATGTAATCGATTAGGCTAATAATAGTTAATCGATTACACCACTCCTGTTCATTGTATGATGCAACTCATAATAATCGATTACACTAGGGAGTTAATCGATTATTGAGCCTTTGGTATGCATATGATGCAACATCATGTAATCGATTACTACAAAGCTTGTAATCGATAACTAAGCCTCTGAAAAATATGTGATGCAACAATTATAATCGATTACTTGACCTATGTAATCGATTACTTTCATAAGAAAGTAACTGATTAACAAGATTCAGTTAATCGATTACAACCTCTCTGATTTTTCTATGGTGCAACAAAGTTAATCGATTACTTGAGAAGATAATCGATTACTCTCTTTTGCAAACATACAAATATACAGAGTTTTGTAACATCAAGTATTTTACTAAGGTTAAATGCAGAAAACACTTTTTCATGCAAAAACACGTTTTTCTCCTTCTCTCCTAAAATGAAAAACTTATTGGCTTTGTAACTCTTAAAGAAACAAATACTTCATTACCTTACATTTGAACTAAGGAGAAGGCTTCTAATCTATGCTTGCTTGATTCTTCAATCTTGACACTTGCACTTGTGAGCTTGAACTTGAGTTGGCTTGTTATCATCAAAACACATACTTGAATTAAACTTGAAGTCCATAGAGAGTTTGAAGCATGCCTTCCAACCAACTTGACTTCCAACAAAGGGGACAAGGTAGAGTGGATTAGGGTGCTACGGGTCATCTTAGGTTCAATGGCTTGTTGGCTAATCCTTAGGGTTTTTACTAACTTAGTTAGGTCATGGTTGGAACTTAGTCCATTTGGTTCCTTGTCCAACACTTAGAAAAATTCTAGGCTTATACACACACATACATAAGCACATACACGTCACACACATACACACACATACCTACATCATATGTTACACACACATACATATACATACTCATACGTTGCACACACATATATACACATATCAAACCAACACACATACTTATGCATATATCATCATATTCTTCCACTAATTAAATTTTCACATAGTCCTAAGCATACACACATTCAAGACCGTACATACATATACATACACACACATAGACAATAAATCTTCTTCTTATAAAGTCACTCGTGTACAAAATCATAATTCCCTTAAAACACCCAAAAAATATCAAGCACATATTTTTAGAAAATAAATCACCTTCTCATAAAATAACTTCTTGTTTAAAATTCACCATTTCTTTAAAAGAATTTTAAACACATAATCATTTCCCAAAACTCAACTTTAAAACTCATAACTTTATTTCATGAAAACCATTTCTTTAAAATTACTCAACACTTTGAAAACGTGAGTTAAGAAATTTATTTAAGAAAATACTCTTTCAAAAAACACTTTTCTCAAAAATAATTCTTTTTAGAAATTAAAATAGTACGAGGATTTTGAGGGGTGTTACATTCTCCCCAACTTAAAGATTTCTCGTCCCCGAGAAATATGTTGCGGATTGGGCAGCATGGCACAGCAACTCTCACATCATAGTGATGTCCATGAGAACATTCTCATTCTCGCTTTAAGGTCATCCTTTCCTTTACGGACAGTAGGTTCTTTACAATACTCCTCGTGTGGCGCTTTCGTACAAAGAAGCTCCATAGCATAACCATTTACGTGTTGAACTTGGTTTTTACATACCAATTTAAATTCTAACCATTTCTAATCCAATCCAATGATCAACAGAGTTCATATACCATATATTAAGCATGTTCAAACACTTAGAACACATCAAATTACAGATTTGACAGAGATTCACAAGATTATGCATAAAACTTGAAAATTCACAACTCTACATACTAAATTGCAATATACTCAATAAACTTGTGAAATGAAGTTCAAAACAGTTTGCATGCATCATATGGGACCTGCTCAAAACAACTTTAGAGAACAAGTTGGTCTCCAAGCCAATTTCCCTATTCAATCTAAGCCCTTAGAGCCTCTTGGTGGCCCTCTAATGAAATTCATGCAATTTAAACTCTATCTAGTGAATAGAAAGCTTTCCCCTTACCTCCCTGACGTGAATCAATAGAGGCTTTGCAAAGAAAAGCTCCACAACACCAGAAAGCACTTCAAGCACCAACATGCAGAGCAGTTCGAGTAGAGTACCAAAACCGAATTGGTTCAAACATGAATCAACAATAAAAATTGGGGAAATTAGTATTTCTAAACTCTCTGCAACATGTGCTAACTGAAGAAACAAATTTGAGACTCAAAGAGTGCGTGAGCTTACCAAAATCAAAGATCAAAGTAAGCTCCAGAAACTGTTGACAACAAACGAGTTCCAACTTTCGAGCTTCGAATCTCCTAACACACTCACTCTCAGCTCACTATTTCGGTGTCTATACAAAGCTCGAGATGTGAGCTTTGTATTGGTATATGATTTGTGGTTCTAATCAACACTGAGAAGGAGAATCGAACAAAAGAAATTGAAAACCCTAATACATGCACAGCTCACAAATTCGACCAAATGGAGCTGAAATCTTCAACTAAGAGGCTTTTATAGCAATCTCAGAGGTCCATGCACGTCGACACGAAGACAAAGACGTGTTGATGGTGGTGGTTTCGTGTCAAACGGCGGTGACTCGTTGGTGGTGACTCACCAAACGCACTAACTCGTGCAACACTGACCAGAATACTCGAGTCTTCTCAGAAATACTCGAGTATTTTGGTCAAATTTTGAAAAATAATTATTTTTTTTCCCTCCAAAACCTTTTTAAAATTACTTCTAGGTCCCAAAACAAGGACTAATGTGCAAAATACTGATTCTCGCATAAACATTATTATCAAATCATATTCACACGTTTACCAATGACATATACATAGATTTTAATTGAAGATTAAATTAAAAATAATTAATTATAAATAAGCTTTATATTTAAAATATTATTAATCAGGGGTTAAAAATCTAGGATGTTACACTAATGTGCAAATTATTTATTTTCACATAAATATAATTACCAAATTAAATTCACACATTTTCTAACAATCATAAACACAGATTTTAATCAAAGATTAAAAATAGAAATAATTAATTATAATAAACTTTATAATTAACATTTCCTTAATCAGGGATTAAAATTTTGGGGTGTTACACTACTCCCCCACTTACAAGGAATTTCGTCCCCGAAATTCAACTTATACAAACAACTCAGGATAGTTCTGACGCATCTTATCCTCTAATTTCCAAGATGCTTCCATCACATCACCCCAAATCCAGATAACCTTGACCGAAAGAATATCCTTCCCTCTAAGCTGCTTGACTCTTCGATTTTCAATACGGATAGGCATAGCTTCAAAGGTTAGGTTCTCACGTATTTCTAGGTCATCAGGTTGGATTCTTAGAACAATGGTGGGGTCATGAATATACTTTTTCAACTGAGACACGTGAAACACATTATGAAGATTAGCTAATGACGGGGGTAGGGCTATTTGATAAGCTACTGAACCAACCTTTTTAAGAATTTGGTAAGGACCAATAAACTTAGGTGATAGTTTCTGGGTTTTCAAAGCTCTACTAACACCTTTGGTTGGTACTATTCTAATGAAAACATGGTCACCTTCAGCAAATTCTAATGGTTTCCTCCTCCGATCAGCATAGCTCTTCTGCCTGCTTGGAGCAGTCTTCATCTTCTCTTGTATCATCTTAATCTTCTCAGTTGTCTCTTGCACAAAATCTGGTCCAATAAGAGAACTCTCCCCCACTTGAAACCAGCATAACGGAGTCTGACACCTTCTTCCATACAGAGCTTCAAATGGTACCATTCCAATGCTCGTATGATAACTATTGTTGTAAGTAAATTCTACGAGAGGCAACATTTGTTCCCAATTTCCTTGACCTTCCAAAACACAGGCTCTTAAGATGTCCTCTAGTGACTGAATAGTCCTCTCTATTTGACCATTAGTCTGAGGATGATATGCAGAACTCAACTTCAACCTTGAACCCAGAGCTTTATGTTGATCCTGCCAAAACTTCGATGTAAACCTTGGATCGCGATCTGACACGATACTTGATGGCACACCATGCAGGCGAACGACTTCCTTGATATACAACTGAGGAGCTTTTCCAAAGAGTAGCGCACATTTACCGGAATATAATGCGCTGACTTTGTCAAGCGATCTACAATCACCCAAATTGCATCATGACCAGTAGCTGTCCTTGGAAATCCAGACACGAAATCCATTAAGATACTATCCCATTTCCATAACGGAATCTCTAAGGGAAGTAACTCTCCTCCTGGCCTTTTGTGTTCCACCTTAGCCTTCTGACACACCAAACAACACGCTACATACCTTGCCACATCTTTCTTTAAACCAGGCCACCAAAATATCTTTTTCAAATCCTGATACATTTTGGTAGCTCCCGGATGTATACTCATCTTGCTTTTATGTGCTTCATCCAGAATCATTCTCCTTACTTCTGAATTATCGGGCACACAGATCCTTGTTCTAAAGCGAAGAATTCCATCCTTCCCTTCTTGAAATTCTAACTCTTTGCCTTCCTCCATAAGCCTCCTCTTTTCCTTAAGCTCATCATCTTCTTATTGCAACTCTCGAATCCTTTTCAAGAATTCATTAGCAATCTGCAACATCCCCATCTTGATACTTGTCGGCTCCACTTGCATCGTCAAGCTCAAATCTCAAAATTCTTCTACCAACGCAACTTCTTTTACCATCATCGAACTGATATGCATTGCTTTTCGACTCAATGCATCCGCCACAACATTTGCCTTCCCAGGATGGTAATGAAGCTCAAACTCATAATCATTCAAGAACTCCATCTATCGACGTTGCCACATGTTCAACTCTTTCTGATTGAAAAGGCACTTTAAACTCTCATGGTCACTAAATACCCGAAACGTAGTGCCATAGAGATAGTGCCTCCAAATCTTTAGAGCGAAGACAACGGCTGCCAGCTCTAAGTCATGAGTTGGATAGTTCATTTCATGAACCTTTAGTTGTCTCGATGCATAAGCTACTACCTTTCCATCTTGCATCAACACACTCCCAAGTCCTTGTTTTGATGCATCACAATACACCTCAAAATTTTTCTGTGGATTAGGCAAAATCAACACAGGAGATGATGTAAATCTTTCCTTCAACTCTCGGAAACTCCTTTCACACTTCTCATCCCATATAAATGGTTGATCTTTCCGAGTTAACTTCGTTAATGGTAGCGCAATCTTTGAGAAACCTTCTATGAATCTTCTATAGTATCCAGCCAAGCCAAGAAAACTTCTCACTTCCGTGACCGACTTCGGTTGTTCACATTGTAGAACTGAACTTACTTTTGCCAGGTCAACAGCTATTCCCTTGTTTGATATCACATGTCCTAAAAACTTAACTCCATCCAGCCAGAACTCACACTTTTCAAGTTAGGGGTACAACTACTTCTCCTTTAGGACATTCAACAATATTCTTAAGTGTTCAGCATGCTCCTCCGGACTTTTGGAATAAATAAGGATATCGTTAATGAGCACAACCACGAATGAATCTAAATAGGGTCTAAAGATTCGATTCATGTAGTCCATGAAAATAGCTGGTGCATTGGTCAATCCGAACGACATCACAACATACTCATAATGCTCGTATCGGGATCGAAATGCAGTCTTAGAGATATCCTGTAACACCCTTATTTTATATACAAAATAATAAGTAAAAATATAATCAAAATGTTGTAATTAAAAATTCCTTTTTTCACAAATCAAGTTTACAATAACTTTGGCCATCCATTTACAATATAGTAGCACCCTAGATAAAGTTTCCTTCTTTCCCGATCTCTCGCTGCGCACTCTGATCCACAAGCTCCTTAGCAATCACCTAAAATGTTAACCACATAAGGGTGAGACCTTTTCACAACACAGTGAATCAGAGGATAATATAAAGCTCATAATATAAACTCAAGAATAACAATCAAATCAAGTCAGGGATCAACCAATTCATTCCATTCCCATATCCTTATACATTCCTTTTTATCCATTTTCCATTATCCATAATCCTTTCCTAATTCCCTTCCGTTACCATGTTCATTATTTATTCCCTTTAATTTCCTTATTAATTCCCTTTTCATTTCCTTTATTCATTTTCCATTATGTGTAACCTCAATCAGAGATCTACACTTCTGTTGGGCGTAACCTCAAATCAGAGATCTACACCCAGTGTATGCAACCACAAACAGTGATCTGCAAACACTCCATATCATTTATGTAACCTCAAACAGAGATCTACGTAAACTTCCCTTTTCCTTTTTACCTTTCCATTATTAATTTTCCATTAATGTGTGTAACCCCAAGCAGAGATCTACACACACAGTGTAAGCAACCATAGACAGTGATCTGCAAACACTTCCCTTTTTACCGTACACCACTAGGATTTGGATACCCGCTAGGTAATTGGCACACCTGTCTAAGGACTTGGAACACCTGCCCAGGACTTTACACCCATCCAGACCATCACCTGTAGGACTATGTACTTTTACCAATCCATTAATTATTCCAATTATTGGTGTGGAAAACTAATCCTGTGGGTCACCCGGCGCCTACAGGGCGATTTGGCCTGATGGGTAATTGGCTTGGCAGGTAATTGGCCCTAACAGGTAATTGGAACACCTAGCCGGGTACCTAGTGTTCCGGGCCCCACTGATCAGTTTCCACTTAAGTTACCTTTACCATTTTCAATAATCAACAATCCAGTCCATTCATATAAGTCATAATCAACTTCAATCCATGACCACAAATATGTACAAATAATCATAAACCTTCACATGTAGTCTCACATTCAATTTCCAGTCCATTTATTATAACCATCAACACAATTTCAATAATAATCACAATATGCATAAATATAAACCATTCCAATCACAGAATATTTATAGATCACCCTTAACATTAGCCCTTATAACCATTTTCCTCTATTGTCATATAGTCCAACTCATAACCTTAGTCCTCTCCAATTTACATATCATAGTCACTAATTTCTTCCATTATTATTAATTCCATTACATTTCCTTTTTCATGCTCTCATTATCCTTCCTATTATTTTAATTAGCCATTCACATCACCCACTATCCATTATCAAATCAAAATAACACATACAACCTTTAAAATTCACATATATCCACAAATCAGTCGACATACTCAGGTATGTCTCAGAGTGCTTAAAATAAATCATCTCCCTAGGGTTCTTCACTTCCTACTTATTTAATATACAAAAAGATTAAACATTAACAATTTCCAAAATAACAACATTAACCAATATACTACCATTACCCTTCTTGGATTCTAATTACCTCTTAATCCATCTCCCATAACCCAACCTAACCATTAAACTCAAATCCTATTATAAACCCTTACTATCCCTAACTCAAAGTGCGGAAAAGTGACTCCCCTTACCTTTTGAAGAGAAGAGGAGAAGGAGAGAGAGAGAGAGAGAGCACTCCACCGAGCTCTTGGAACAAACTCTTAAACCCCCTGTTCCTTTCTCCATGACCAATTCTTAGCTCCCTTGATGATTATCCAACCCAATAAGGAAGATTGAGAGAGTTAGGGTTTTGAATTGGGAATTGGGGATTTGAGGGATTGAGAATAAAATTGGGGTTTTTGTTGATAGAAAATCATGGGGAGATGATGGGGAATGATTATGGGATGTTAATTTGGTTTGATTTGGTGTTACTTTGACATGGGAGAAGGATTGGGGAAGAGAGAAGAAGAGAGCTTCGAATGGGAGAAGAGGAAAATGAAGAACAACACTTAAAATTCGTGTTTTATGGCTGACACTGCAGTGGTTAATCGATTAAGTGAGTGCTTAATCGATTAACCCATTCCTGCTTAATCGATTAAGCTCCAACTTATTCGATTAAGCTGGTTCAGTCCACTACTTCCTATGCACTTCAAATCTTCATAACTTCTTCGTTAACCGTCGGATCTTGCTCAAAGTTTGAGGCAAGCTTCCTAAGACACTTATCTTCACATCCAACGGTGGAATTTGGGTTTAGATCTAGGGATCTTCTACTCCTAACTTCCTTAATTCCTATGCTTTAATTCTCTAATAACACTTCTAAATTCCTAACATTAACCTAGCACACCCATCCCTCTTCACTCTAAGCCTATTACCACACTAAATATGTTTGGGAATAAATTTAGGGATGTTACATATCCTCTTCTCTAATCCTGATACGATGATACCCCGATCTCAGATCAATCTTAGAAAATACTGAAGCCCCACGAACCATATCCATAAGGTCATCTATCCTTGGTAAAGGATACTTGTTCTTGATTGTGACCTTATTCAACTGCCGGTAATCGATACACATCCTCATGCTACCATCTTTCTTTTTGACGAACAAGATCGGAGCACCCCAAGGTGACACACTTGGTCAGATCATCTGCTTCTGCAACAACTCTTCAATCTATTTTTTCATCTCCGCCATCTCTGGTGGTGCCATTCTATAAGGAGCGATAGAAATGGGACCAGCTCCCCGAACTAAATCAATTCCAAATTCAATCTCTCTCTTTTGTGGCAAACCCGGTATCTCGTCAGCGAATACCTCAGGAAAGTCTCTGACAACGGGAATCTCTTCAATCCTTGGGCCATTCTCTTCTACTTCAGTCTTGAACAAACACATATAGCCTGAAGGATTTGGGTCTCTATAGATCACTACTTTTCTATCACAATCAATGATCACTTGGTTTCGGCTTAACCAATCCATTCCCAAGATCACATCCAATTGTGATAAGGGTAAACAGATCAAATCTACCCTAGAGATTTGTCCTAATACTTCTATGCAACAGTTAAGACATGCTTTAGAAACAACCACAGGAGCATTAGTAGGGGTTTCTACTTTAAGAGTATATGATAACTCAGATATGGGTAAACCCAAACGATTTATGTACAATACGGGCAGACCAGATGCAAGCCAAGACCTGTTACATAGCTAGTCTGAAAGCCACAAAAGAGAACGCCAAGAAGCAGGTACAAGCGAAACAGACCAAGGGATCCGCCTATGTTGGAAACCAACAAGAGGCCTAACAATCGAGTAGAGGGGGTGAATAGGAGATTGAAGCTAATATGACAATTTTTCAATTTGTTGAAACTCAACTGAATGTTGTTCTCAGTTTATAAATAGAATCCGAGCAATATCCGAGCAGACAGGGTTAAATGATTAACCAAATAGATGAACAGATTGGTTAATCGGTTAATCGAGCTGCTTCTAAGCCGAGCTTTGAGAACAACACTCAAGTCCGAGCCACGAGATTAACGATTAAAACTTGGATGCTCGAAATACAGTGGAAAACACTTAAGCAAATACTGCAACAGGAAAGCAATAAAGAAATAAAATGAACACCCGAGATTTATCCTGGTTCACTCTCACCCTGAGAGCTAGTCCAGTCCCCTCTAAAAACCTTTTAGAGAGCTTTCACTAAAAATCGATTTTCTGAGTTACAAAAGGATTTACAAGAGACTACCCCTCTAAACCTATCCAGTCAGCCGAGTGTACCAAACTCGTGACAAACTACCCACAACAAATCGATGACCAAAGAACCTCTTTGGAACCTTTTCAAACCGAAAAGCTTTCTCGATCAGAGACAGCTTTCGTTCCAGTAAATACAACAAAGAAGATAATAGTGAAAGAGGATGGCTTCAATTCGAAACACTCTTCAAATGAGTATGAAAGTATGAAGTTCAAGAGTGAGATGATTTTGAGAAGGGTAATCACAGAAAAGAATTTTGTTGAACTTAGAGTTTGGATTTGAAAGTTTAAATTCTCTAAGTTCTTGTGAAAATTCAAAAGCACTTTTTCTTTTCTGTGAGTTTTTGATTCTGCTCTGTTTTTCCAAAGGAAATGAAAATGAGGTGCAACAAAAATTGTTCAAAGAAGTGTCTCTCTGGTAATCGTTGAAAACACCCCTATTTATAATCTCTTTTGATTTCCAGAAAAGAGAGACAAAGAGCCGTACGAAAAAAAAGGCATTTCTCTGTTTTTCCAGAAATGAGAAAGAGACGGTTGTACGAAAAGCCAAGGGGTTTTCAATGGCTACAATTTGACAGCAGAGCAGTGATGGTGACCCTTCACCAACCTTTGATTTTAACTCATTTTGAATTTCAAACTTGTTACTGTGTTGGAGTTAAAACTTAGAACTTCTACCAAGACTCAACGGTAACAAAAAGTACGGAACAGGTGAGCAGAGTCTGAAGGTTGAAGATGGTGTGTTGCTGAAGAGTGAACGCAGACTGCTGAGCCTTGAGCTTTGTTTGAGATTGATGTTGTCGAGCCTTGAGCCTTGTTCGAGCTTGTTCTTAGATTGGTGTTGCTAAGCCTTGAGCTTTGCTTGGCAACCATACTTGAAATTTGAAGAACCAAGCTTTGACCTTTGCTCAGGGTGCATACTCAATCCGAGCTAATTTGTTCTTTCTGATGCTGTGGCTTAATTCAATATTCAGAGCCTTTTGAGCGTGTGTCGAGCTGATTTACATCCAAGCCTACTTTCTTGAAGTGAAGAACCGAGCTTGCAAACTTGGATGAACTTCGACCGTGATAAAGAGCCGAGCCCAAACCGAGCTAAGACTTCAAAAGCTGATTTCCGAGCTTTTGCCTTTGGCGGAATGCATGCGCAAAACTAAGTTTGACACATCTGGTCTGAGTACAAGCCGAGCTCATTTATTTTGACATCATCAAAAGCTCTTTGATTCTACAATCTCCCCCTTTTTGATGATGACAAATATTCGTTAAAAATTTGTTGCTTTTTGTGTTCTTCCTTCGACTGTATGCTCATAAATTGATTTTACTCAGCACTTGTTGGAATTTACTCGAAAGTATACCACATGTTGCTATGAAAATGCTCAGATCGGATTGAGTACTAATTGGCATCGGAGCGGCATCATAGCAACAACTAATTTGTATCAGAGTAGCAATAACCTTTCCATCAAACACTCCCCCTGAGTTTATGCTCGCACCACTTGTTGAGACCATTTGATGAATGAAAGCTTGAGAATTTTTGGAGCTTCTCATACACCTCTCTCCCTTTGAACATCTGCAGCAATCAAAAGCAACAACAACACATTATATTTCTCCCCCTTTTGGCATGATCAAGAAGGAGCCAAAGAGTTAAGCACATTTGCCAAAAGAGAGATATGAGACAGAGATATGTGACAGTTGAAACCTGTCTCCCCTTTTTCTTACTTGGTGAAAAAGAGAATAAAAAAAATGTTGCTTGGTACCACTTGATGGTAACAAGCCTTGAAAATTTTCATGACATAAACATCATCTTTCTCCCCCTTTAACAACGAAAGCATGCTTCTCCATAAAGAAGATAACGATAACAGGAGAAAATGACGAATAGCAAAAAATTATGAATGTTCAGAAAATAAAAAATCAACACACTTCTCCCCTTACGAAAAATGAAAGATTTAAAGGAGGGGAAGAAGAGTTGGAGGATGTGAAATTTCAGGAATTTTAAACAAATACACAATTGATCATAAAAATCGAGATTATGAAGGTGATCAATGATATACTGAAAATCAAGTTCGTTGTTGAGCACACACTGAAAATTGAGTACATGCTAAATTTATCCAGGTAGCCGAGCTTACACTGAGCACACACTGGATTCATCCAGAATGCCAAGTTCACGCCGAATTTTATAAAAAGTTTCCCTCGGCAATGGTTTTGTAAACACATCGGCTAATTGATTTTCAGTGCTAACAAATTCAATGATACAGTCACCTTTTTGAACATGATCTCATAGAAAATGATGCCTAATTTCAATGTGTTTTGTTCGAGAGTGATACACTGGATTCTTGGTTAGATTGATTGCACTTGTATTGTCACATTTGATAGGAATATGATCTAAAATTAAGCCAAAGTCTGATAACTGTTGTTTTATCCAAAGAATTTGAGCACAACAATTACCAGCAGCAATGTATTCGGCTTCAGCTGTTGACAGGGCAACGCAAGCTTGCTTTTTAGAAAACCATGACACAAAGGCACTGCCGAGCAAGTGACATGTTCCGCTTGTGCTTTTTCGGTCAGGCTTGCACCCAGCAAAATCTGAGTCTGAATACCCAATCAAACTAAGATTGGCATCCCTCGGATACCATAGACCAGTGTTCACAGTTCTTTTTAAATATTTAAAAATTCTTTTAACTGTCGAAAGATGAGATTCTTTGGGATTAGCTTGAAATCGAGCACATAAACAAACACTGAACATAATATCAGACCGAGATGCAGTCAAATATAAAAGGCTTCCTATCATGCCTCTATATTTGCTTACATCTACGGCTTTACCTGACTCATCCTTGCCGAGATAGCTGGAAGTGCTCATGGGAGTGGCAGCTTCTTTGCAATTTTCCAACCCGAATTTCTTGAGGAGTTCCTTGCAATATTTTCCTTGATGTACAAAGGTTCCACCCTCAACTTGCCTTATTTGCAGCCCGAGGAAGAATGTGAGTTTTCCCATCATTGACATCTCGAATTCACCTTGCATTAATTCAGAGAACTTTTTGCAAAGAGACATGTTAGTAGCACCGAAAATTATATCATCAACATAAACTTGTACTAACAATATGTCCTTTTTGGATTTATAAATGAATAGAGTAGTGTCAACCTTTCCTCTTTCAAACCCTTTTTCAAGTAGAAATGAGCTCAACCGATCATACCACGCTCTTGGAGCTTGTTTCAGACCGTAAAGAGCCTTTTTCAATTTATACACATGGTTTGGGAATTCAAAATTTTCAAAACCAGGAGGTTGTTTTACATAAACTTCTTCATTTATAAAGCCATTTAAGAATGCACTCTTTACATCCATTTGGTAAAGGGTGAAATTCATAATAGATGCAAAGGCAAGCAAAATTCGGATTGCTTCAAGTCTAGCAACTGGAGCGAAGGTTTCATCATAATTGATACCTTCCTCTTGGTTGTAGCCTTGAGCAACTAATCTCGCTTTGTTTCTTATAATCAAGCCTAATTCATCTGTTTTATTTCTGAAAATCCATTTTAAGCCGATTATCGTATGATCATTGGGCCGAGGAACCAATTCCCAGACATCATTTCTGATGAATTGATTCAGTTCCTCTTGCATAGCAATTGCCCAGTGTTCATCTTCAATGGCTTGATCGACCGAATTAGGTTCAATTTGAGAAACAAATGAAGCAAAATTGCAGAAATTCTGAATAGAACGACGAGTTAAAACTCCCTTGGACATGTCGCCGAGCACATTCTCTATCGGATGGTCCTTGACTCTCCCAGGCTTGGCTGAGCTCAAAATGCTCTGCTTGGCTCGGAATGAGTTTGGACTGATCATTCTGCTGTTGGCTCGGACTGAGTTCAGTTTGTTCCTTGTTTGTTCTACTCGGATCAAGCTCGTTCCTCCGATCTATGTCTTCAGCAGCTTCATCCTTTCGAGCTCTTTCAGTTGTTGTGCTTGGATCGTGTTCGGCCATAGGCTGATCCTCTCTATCTGCACAACTAACATAGTCTCTTCGAGGAGACTCATCAAATACCACATGTACGGACTCTTCCACAGTGGAGGTCCTTTTGTTAAAAACTCTAAATGCTTTACTATGAGTAGAATAACCCAGAAATATTCCTTCATCGGCTTTAGAATCAAATTTGTTGAGATGCTCTTTTTCATTATTTAAAATGAAAACTTTGCAACCAAATGCATGGAAATGAGAAATTTTTGGTTTTCTACCCTTGTAAAGTTCATATGGAGTTTTCTTTAAAATTGGTCTGATGAGGATGCGGTTCATTACATAGCAAGCTGTGTTTACCGCATCGGCCCAGAAATAATGTGGAAAATTGTATTCATTTAGCATGGTTCGGGCTAGCTCTTCAAGAACTCTGTTTTTCCGTTCCACAACTCCGTTTTGTTCGGGAGTCCGAGGAGCAGAAAACTGATGTTCTATGCCGAGCTTAGAACAAAACTTGTCGAATTTGTAGTTCTCGAACTCACCACCATGGTCTGCTCGGATTACAACTACTTTTTGGTTTGATCGGTTTTGGAGTTGCTTGACAAGCTCTTTAAAGTTTTCAAAAGTGTCACTTTTTGATTTCAAAAATAGAGTCCAGGTAAATCTGGAAAAGTCATCTACAATTACTAAGGCATAGAGATTGCCACCAAGGCTTTTGACTTGTGATGGTCCAAACAAATCCATGTGTAACATTTCCAAGGGTCGAGATGTTGAGACCATCAACTTAGACGAAAAATCGTTTTTCTTTTTAGTTGGTTTTCACTTCTTGCATGACGAACAAACTCCTTCAATATTAAAATTTAGCTTTGGTAAACCAATCACTAAGTCTCTTGATTGTAGCTTCTTTAACTGATTTACATGTATATGAGTTGTTCTTCTATGCCATAACCATGTATCACTTTCTTTGCTAACCATACATGTAGTTACCAAAGAGGTGATTTCATTCAGATCAACCAAATAAGTATTGTTATATCGTTTTCCAACAAATTTGACAGAATTGTCCTCGTCACTTTTAATGATGCAATGGGTAGAGGTAAAAACAACATGGTTACCAATATCACACAGTTGGCTAATACTTAAAAGATTATGTTCTATCCCTTTTACAAGTAAAACGTTAATGATAACCAAGTTGGAAGAATTGTTGATTTTACCTTCACCCAATATTTTACCTCGGTTGTTATCACCATAAGTGACGTAGCCCTTATCTGAATGTGAAAGTTCAATGAATAAGTTTTTGTTCCCCGTCATGTGCTTCGAGCAGCCACTATCAAGGTACCATCTGCTCTCTTTTGCTCGGATGCACACCTGCATCACAAAAACATTACTTCTTTGATTCGGGTACCCAAAATATTTTGGGTCCCTGGGGGTTAGCAGTTGGTTCTTTCTTTTTAACTACCCAAACAAAATTTCCCTTGGCTACACCATAACGTCGGATTCTGCATTCATTTGGTGTATGACCATGAAGACCACAGTAGGAGCAGCTCGGCTTTTTCGAGTTATGAAAGTTTGAGACATTGCCGAGTTTCCTTGCTGTTTTCTTCTTGGGCTTGGTTAGTTTTGTTAGAATAGTTTCTCTATTCGGCTAACAGCCTATCAAACAGACCATCACTCTTGTTGACAGTTGCACTTTTAAGTTTTAGTTCAGTAATTTCTTTCTCATATTTAGTGCAGCAGTCAAGATTTTCATTTTTCAATTGAGTGATTGTGTTTTCTAATGACTTGTTTCTGTTTTTCAGAGTTTCAATTGAATTTTCCAACTCAAGAACTTGCTCTTTATAGTTTGAAAGATTCTGTTTCAACTTAATGAAATTTTTAGAAAGCTTCTTGAATTCGGTTTGCATTTCAAGATAAGCAGAATACAATTCATCAGTGTCGTTGAATTCAGATTCAGAGTCAGAATCAGAAGTAGAGATTACCTCAGTGTTTCTTTGTTCGGACACTGTTCGACTACCTGAGGTTTCCTCGCTGTGTTTGCCCATTATGCATTTGAAATTTGATTGTTGCATTGTTGAGCCAAGTGCCGAGCTTGATGAGTCTTCTAGATCGGCATATCTGAGATTTAAACATGGTTCCTCATCTTCACACTCCGAGCAGGAGTCATATACAGGAAGGTCTTGATCAATTCTGAGTACAGAACTTGATACTTCCTTTTCACAGTTCGAGCATGATTCTTGCTCGGAACTAGTTTGGCTCGGGCTTCTGAACACAATTTCCCTTCCCATCAAGCACAAAATTGCTTTCTCTTCTTCGTCGGCTGAACTGGAGCTTGAGCTGGTATTGTTGTTGGGTGCATCCCATACTATGTAAGCTCTCTTCTTCTTGTGGTCCTTGTTCTTTTTCATTTCTTCACCACCTTGCTTTTGCAATCTTGGACAGTATGTTCTAATGTGTCCTGCTTCACCACACTCATGGCATTTAACTCGGTCTTTTGAACTTGAGCCTTTGTGGTGAGTGTTTTTGGTATCTCTTGCTCGGTTTATGAAGTTCTTTTTACCTTTGAAAAATTTGCTGAACTTCCTGACCATGAGACCAAAGTCTTCCTCATCCATGTCCGAGCTGGACTCATCTTTAGAGGATTCTTTGGTTTCCTTTATAGCAGCTTTGAGGGAAATCCCCTTCTTCTTCTTATCAGATTCTTCATGCATGGTCAGTTTGTCGAGCTCCATCTCATGCTCTTGCAGTTTGCCGAGCAAAGTGGCTATTCTCATTGTGTCCAAATCCTTAGCTTCCATAATGGCAGTAACTTTTGGCTGCCATTCTCTGCTAAGACATCTAAGCACTTTGTTAGTTATCTCGACATTTTCAAATGTTTTCCCGAGAGCATTTAGATGGTTTATAATATGAGTAAACCGCTTCTGCAGATCATTTATATTTTCGTTTGGCAGCATTCAGAATAGCTCATATTCATGCATCAGAGTGTTTAGCCTTGCTCGTCTGACCTCACTTGTCCCTTCATGAGTAAGTTGTAGAATATCCCACATTTCTTTTGCAGATTTGCAACTTGATACTCTAAAAAATTCATCATAGGACAAAGCTGAGGTGATGATATTTTTGGCTTTTAAATCGAATGATACTTTTCTTTTATCATCATCATCCCAGCTTTCCCATGGGATTTCTACAACTTCTTCATTAATTTTTATTTTAGGGACAAATGGCCCGTTTTCAATAGATTTCCAAATTTCCATATCTATGGCTTCAATGAAAATTTTCATTCGAGCTTTCCAAAAGGCATAACCCTCACCATTGAATAGTGGTGGTCTGTTTATGGAAAAACCTTCACCTCCGAAGGGATTGTTAGTAGCCATTCGGTTTCCTCAAGGATCTTTTCGAAAAAGTTTTTACACTCGATCTTTCGACCGAGCTCTGGTACCACTTGTTGGAAACCAACAAGAGGCCTAACAATCGAGTAGAGGGGGGTGAATAGGAGATTGAAGCTAATATGACAATTTTTCAATTTGTTGAAACTCAATTGAATGTTGTTCTCGGTTTATAAATAGAATCCGAGCAATATCCGAGCAGACAGGGTTAAATGATTAACCAAATAGATGAACAGATTGGTTAATCGGTTAACCGAGCTGCTTCTAAGCCGAGCTTTGAGAACAACACTCAAGTCCGAGCCACGAGATTAACGATTAAAACTTGGATGCTTGAAATACAGTGGAAAACACTTAAGCAAATACTGCAACAGGAAAGCAATAAAGAAATAAAATGAACACCCGAGATTTATCCTGGTTCACAATCACCCTGAGAGCTAGTCCAGTCCCCTCTAAAAACCTTTTAGAGAGATTTCACTAAAAATCGATTTTCTGGGTTACAAAAGGATTTACAAGAGACTACCCCTCTAAACCTATCCAGTCAACCGAGTGTACCAAACTCGTGACAAACTACCCACAACAAATCGATGACCAAAGAACCTCTTTGGAACCTTTTCAAACAGAAAAGCTTTCTCGATCAGAGACAGCTTTCGTTCCAGTAAATACAACAAAGAAGATAATAGTGAAAGAGGATGGTTTCAATTCGAAACACTCTTCGAATGAGTATGAAAGTATGAAGTTCAAGAGTGAGTTGATTTTGAGACGGGTAATCACAGAAAAGAATTTTGTTGAACTTAGAGTTTGGATTTGAAAGTTTAAATTCTCTAAGTTCTTGTGAAAATTCAAAAGCACTTTTTCTTTTCTGTGAGTTTTTGATTCTGCCCTGTTTTTCCAAAGGAAATGAAAATGAGGTGCAACAAAAATTGTTCAAAGAAGTGTCTCTCTGGTAATCGTTGAAAACACCCCTATTTATAATCTCTTTTGATTTCCAGAAAAGAGAGACAAAGAGCCGTACGAAAAAAAAGGCATTTCTCTGTTTTTCCAGAAATGAGAAAGAGACGGTTGTACGGAAAAGGCAAGGGGTTTTCAATGGCTACAATTTGACAGCAGAGCAGTGATGGTGACCCTTCACCAACCTTTGATTTTAACTCATTTTGAATTTCAAACTTGTTACTGTGTTGGAGTTAAAACTTAGAACTTCTACCCAGACTCAACGGTTACAAAAAGTACGGAACAGGTGAGCAGAGTCTGAAGGTTGAAGATGGTGTGTTGCTGAAGAGTGAACGCAGACTGCTGAGCCTTGAGCTTTGTTTGAGATTGATGTTGTCAAGCCTTGAGCCTTGTTCGAGCTTGTTCTTAGATTGGTGTTGCCGAGCCTTGAGCTTTGCCTGGCAACCATACTTGAAATTTGAAGAACCAAGCTTTGACCTTTGCTCAGGGTGCGTACTCAATCCGAGCTAATTTGTTCTTTCTGATGCTGTGGCTTAATTCAATATTCAGAGCCTTCTGAGCGTGTGCCGAGCTGATTTACATCCGATCCTACTTTCTTGAAGTGAAGAACCGAGCTTGAAAACTTGGATGAACTTCAACCGTGATCAAGAGCCAAGCCCAAACCGAGCTAAGACTTCAAAAGCTGATTTCCGAGCTTTTGCCTTTGGCGGAATGCATGCGCAAAACTAAGTTTGACGCATCTGGTCTGAGTACAAGCCGAGCTCATTTATTTTGACATCATCAAAAGCTCTTTGATTCTACAGCCTCATCCTCCAGGGTCATGATGGTAGACTTGGACATGAGGGACGATATCAAAGAGGAGCGACCCAAGCCTGAAGGGGAGTTAGAAAAAGTTCAAATCGGAGATACACCGGAACAGTGGACTCAAGTTGGGAAAGACTTGTCAAGCGAAGAAAAGGTCAGGTTGGTTTCACTGCTGAAAGCGAACAAGGATTTATTTGCATGGACAGCAGCCGATATGCCTAATCGATTATTAGACTAGTGGTAATCAATTATATGAGTTGCATCATACAATAAACAGGGGTGATGTAATCGATTAAATATTCTTGTTCTAATCGATTACCAGCTTTTCAAAAGAATTTAAAAGTTTCTATTTTTGAAGGAATAATCGATTACCTTCATCAAGTAATCGATTACTTCAATTTTTATTGAAAAACGTGTCAGAATCATTTTGATTTATTTCCAGATTTGTTTTTATATAATTGATTCTGATTTTCTTTTTGAAAATATTCCTTTTTAATTTAAGATTCAAATCTTTTATTTTATTACTTAAATCTATTCGATTTGAATTTTGATTTCAAAAATATTATTTTATTTATTTGATTTCAGAAAATCAATCTTTATATATTTCCTGATTTTTTTTATTTGATTCTGATTTCAAATTCAAATATTTTCAAATCCTTTTATAAGATAGTTTTTCTCTCTTTTCAAGGGGAACGCTCCTGACAATATTTTTTGAGAAAACGCTTTTCACGTTCTGTTCTTCTTCTTCTCCAATTCTCCTAGACTTGACCTATGCTATTGTTCATTTTAAGTTGCTTTTGATAATCAAGCCTTTTAATATTTTATACCAATTTGGTTGGGTTCTCTAACTTAGGGTAAATGGCCATACTTTATAAATAATATATTCAAACATAACAACATCCATAACATTAACAATAACATAACATGTCATTCATTCACTTTAATAACCATTAAGGAATATAAACACTATTTTAGTACCATTCACATTTACACATGATCAAATATACAATTAAAAGAAACAATTAGTCAAGGCATCAAGCAACAACATATAACCACTTAGTTATAAACTTAATAAAACACTTATATTCACCTAATTATGTCCCTATTATTATCATTAAATCTTTTTCCTAATTTAAACCAAAGTACTCCCCTTACCTTGGAAATCCTAGTCATAGTGACAGAGCCACTTTAACATCTGCAACTTGCTACAGGGTCGAGGTCAATAACAACGTGTTGGATCTAAATAATGACATATGTTAAAACTAATTATAACATTAATATATATATATATAACTATATCAAATAAACTCATTTTTGTCACAATAATAAATATATATCATTATACAATAAAAATATATCATTTTTCCTTAAAACATCTCTTTATTTGAAAATATAGGGATAATAAAAATATTGATGGATCAACGAATAAATTATATAGTTAGTTGGATAGAGGGAGTTGAGGAGATCATTTACCTAAGAAGGATTTGAGATTGAACGGTTGGATATTGAATTATTGGACCGGAAAGTTAAGAAAATCTAAAACTTCCACAAGACTCTCGAAGCCCTCTTCTCTGTGATGCGCTCTCTCTTATGTTTCATTCTCTCTCTCCTTCTAATTCACTTGCTTTCTTTTCTTTTTGTTTTCACGGTGGGAATGGGTTCGGGTTAGTTATTAGGATATTAATTATATTTTAATAGTTTGTTCTCATCTGTGAGTCAATGTAGATATTTTGGATTTTAATTAAAGCTTCGACTATTCAAATCTAAAACTTCCACAAGACTCTCGAAGCCCTCTTCTCTGTGATGCGCTCTCTCTTATGTTTCATTCTCTCTCTCCTTCTAATTCACTTGCTTTCTTTTCTTTTTGTTTTCACGGTGGGAATGGGTTCAGGTTAGTTATTAGGATATTAATTATATTTTAATAGTTTGTTCTCATCTGTGAGTCAATGTAGATATTTTGGATTTTTATTAAAGCTTCGACTATTCTAAAAGTAAAATACATTTAAGTACAATAATATTATTTTTTTAATTATTCAAAACTGATTGAAAAATAATAAAGTTACTGATCCATACATATAGCTATTGCGTAAGAAAAAGTATAGAAATTCAAAAGTAAATATGTTTTCTCAATTCTGACGTTAAACTTGATAAAATATAATATTTATAATTTTGAAATAGTAGATCATTATATATAACTTATACCCGTAATATATTAAAACTAGTTTGGGAGCTAAAAAATGAAACAATCTCATAACCATATGAAAATTTATAGAAATGTTCAAAATATTAAATTAAACATATCTTTCGAAAGAAATTATTTACAAAAATGCCTCTAAGGCTTGCCACTTGAGCTCCCTGTCAAAATGTTAATTAAACTAGATAAAAGTACTATTTTATTTTTGAAAAACGTATGATAACAAATTTATACTTATTTTGATTAGGAAACATATTTCAAATATAATGATGAAATTATAATTTTATTCCGAGACTCAAATATTGAAAACATCATATTAAATCATTTAATTATTTTACTAAAAGTATTAAAAATAGCGGGATGTTACAATCTCCCCCACTTATATGAATTTCGTCCCCAAAATTCGACTCATTTCACAGAAATAAGAGGATATAGAGCTATATGCTCCCATGGTAGGGTGGGTCTTATCCTGAACAAGAATGTGGTCATGACTTTGGGGATTTACTCCCCCACTTAGAATACAACCTCAATTGGGCTTCTATAACGTATCTACCCGACTGCTAATAAGGCTTCTTTTTACAAGAAGTCTTCCTAATTCATTGAAGTTCGGTCCTTGAAAACCTAATCTATTAATCACCAACACCTATTAATCACCAACACCGAAAGATAGACCTAAACTCAATTATAGCATGTCATCAATCAACAAGACACATATTACATTCAAGTATTAACATTATGATAATAATTAAAATAGAGATTTATAAATGGCATAATCAAAGAGGAACAAAACGTAAAGCATTCATCATCAAAAGAAGTTAATGCAACAAAATTATAATTCAAACACAATCAAGAGAAAAAACTAACACACTCACAAAGCTTTAAAAATATTATTTGTTTGAAATTCCATGCAAAATCAAACATAAACTAAATACAAGGAATATTATTTGAAATTTATCAAAGAGTACACTTTTTAAAAGAAGAGTAAAACATCAACTCAACACAAGTATGTGAAAACAATCAATACACACGAAAGTAGTCTTGCATTGAATTGAATTGAATTGAATAGAAGTTTGAAAGATTTTGAATAATGGCAAAACTTACTTGAAATAATAGAAATTGTAAATTATGGAGTGATAAAAGTAAAAGTATAAAGAGAATAATAGGTAAGTGAATAGGGTTTAAGAGCAATAACGTAAATGAGCTAAACATTGAATCGAGAGGTAAACTTTTTATTTTTATTCGACAGAACTTTAATATAATTCGATTTAAAATCAGCTTATAACCTCTTTACAAAAGGAGATATTTGATATATGCACATCCCAGGTTAAAACTATAAATTAATAGAAAGCATTTTAAAAATTACGATTTCATTCTTTTCCGAAAATTTTCTTTAAGAAAAAACCAAAGTCAAAGAGTGGATTATGTGTGATGTGATTGGAAATAGGAGTTGTTATGAAAGGTAAATACAATGATGGTCTGTTAAAAATCAGTTTGATACTTGTTAATAATTTGGATTGAAAATATTACATAAAAAGATATACTTCAATCATATATATATATATATATATATATATAGAAAAGGAGTTGTTACACACACGAAGACTTAGTTCATCAAAATTACAATTTTATCATTTGCAAAATTTTCTATAAGAAAGAGGTTACATTAAGAATATAGATATATACTAGGTGTGAAAAACTACAATCGGTGGGTGAAATAACTAAGGAACCGTAGGAGAACACCTAGAAGGGGGGTTGAATAGATGTTAAAGAAACCTTGAACGATTTTTTAAAGAAACAAATCGCAACAATTAAAACAAATGATTTTTACAAAATCCTGCAGCCCTTAATAGATTAAGCTTTCAATTAATCGATTAATCCTTTGTAAAACTTTGAGTTAATCGATTAATTAGATCAGTTAATCGAGTAGTGCCTGAAAGCTTGCTTTTGGTTAATCGATTAATGTTTCAGTTAATCGATTAATCACTGTTAAAACTGAAAAATCACTTTTTAATCAAAAACGAAAATCAATCAATTAACACATAAGATCAGAGATTAAGCGGAATTGATTAACACCAATATTCTTATTGATTACCTAGGTTATTGATTTGGGTCTGATATATATATCTTTTGGACTTCATTTTACCCTCTTTTACTTTGATTTGGCTTGTTTTCATAGCAAACTTAGGATCTTTTTATTAGTTTTTAGGAATTTTAGTAGTTGTAGTTTCCCTTGAACTTTTTGATCGTTTGTACATTGTTTCAGGTAATTTTAGAGCTCAAATGCAATAATTAATTATGGAATTGGAAAGAGCACGTAAAGACCTTGAAGTAGGAAAAATAACGGAGAGAAACGGAGCCGAAACAGGTCCCGCGCGCCTGGGGCGCGTGGACGGGTGCGCCTAGGGCGCGCCTACTGAGAAAGGCACCAGTCAGCAGACTCGCGCGCCTGGGGCGCGAGACCGCGTGCGCCTGGGGCGCGCGTGCATCAGAACAGGCCCAATTGGGCCAAAACTTCATAAATTGATTGGGATTCTACTTAGTGTTATTTTGTAAATATAAATTAGTGATTTAGAATTAGGTTAGGCAGCCAACTAGAAGAGAAAACAGAAATTAGAATTGAAGAGGGAGATTACCAATACTTTGGAGCAAGTGAGGATTGAAGAATTTGGGGTAATTTGTCTATGAATTTCCCTAATATGTCTTTCATTCTTCTTATTTCTATGTGTAACTAAAACCTCGTGTTAGGAACACGGTGAATTTGTATGGCGTAGCTTATTTCAATTTATAATTTAGTGTTTTCCTGTTTTTAATTCATGATTTCTCTTAATTCTTAATGAAAGTTAGGAATTTTGAATAGGCCTTGCAATTAACGGTATAATCAGTTTAGTTATAGAGATATGATTGAATTATTATATGATTTGGTAATTCCCTTGTGCTGAATATCTTATTTTCCAATGTTGTAATTTGTTGAGAGATCAAGGATTAAGCATTTAGAGAGTAAAGGGTAATGTTAGAGACATCTAATTATTGCTATTTGAGAGGAATTGTCCATGAATTAAAGGAAAATCTAAATTATAGTTGAATAAGTGAAACCTACAATGCAACCAACGTTCCTAACCACTTTCTCCCATAGTTCTCAAGTTTTTATTTAATTTCAGCAATTAATTAGTTTAGTTAATTAATAGTTTCAAATCTGAATTTTAATTTAAACAACTTTTTAGTTATAGGATTTATTTATAATTACATTAAGGTGAAAATATACTAAAAACACAACTCCCTGTGGGACGATATTCGGTCTTCCATAGACTATATTACTCGTTGACCCAGTACACTTGCTGGCAAATCAACAAGTTTTTGGCGCCGTCGCCGGGGAGTAGTTTTCTTTAGTTTATTTTTGGTACTTAGTGTAGTTATTAGTAAATTCTATTTTTATTTTTATTTTTTTGTTTTTAATTTAGTTTAACAGGTGTTGCTTAACCGTTTTTATGCTTTTACGCTCTGTAGGTAATCGAGGCCTTGTGCAACTTAATCCCGAATTGGAGCTTAGTGTGAAACGGTTGAAAAAGCAAGTAAATCAAGCAAGACAGATGGCTGAATCACATGGTTCTGGTGGTTCCGGTGCAACAACCCAACCCACAAGGAAGACTTTGGCTGATTATACCACAGTGGATCCAGATGTCTGCACATCAAGTGTAGTCCGGCCAGCAATTTCAGCAGCTGCATTTGAGATTGATCCTCAATATATTCATCTTATCAAACAGGATCAATTCTCAGGTGCACCTAATCAAGATCCTATTGAGCACATAGCCAATTTCCTTCAGATGCTGGACTTTTTCAAGATAGAAGTTGCATCAGATGAGGCGATTCGTATGTGATTTGGGTCTGATATATATATCTTTTGGACTTCATTTTACCCTCTTTTATTTTGATTTGGCTTGTTTTCATAGCAAACTTAGGATCTTTTTATTAGTTTTTAGGAATTTTAGTAGTTGTAGTTTCCCTTGAACTTTTTGATCGTTTGTTCATTGTTTCAGGTGATTTTGGAGCTCAAATGCAAAAATTAATTATGGAATTGGAAAGAGCACGTAAAGACCTTGAAATAGGAAAAAGAACGAAGAGAAACGGAGCCGGAACATGTCCCGCGCGCCTGAGGCGCATGGACGGGTGCGCCTGGGGCGCGCCTACTGAGAAAGGCACCAGTCGGCTGACTCGCGCGCCTGGGGCGCGAGATTGCGTGCACCAGAACAGGCCCAATTGGGCCAAAACTTCAGAAATTGATGGGGATTCTACTTAGTTTTATTTTGTAAATATAAATTAGTGATTTAGAATTAGGTTAGGCAGCCAACTAGAGGAGAAAACATAAAATTAGAATTGAAGAGGGAGATTACCAATACTTTGGAGCAAGTGGAGATTGAAGAATTTGGGGTAATTTGTCTATGAATTTCCCTAATATGTCTTTCATTTTTCTTATTTCTATGTGTAACCAAAACCCTCGTGTTAGGAACACGGTGAATTTGTATGGCGTAGCTTATTTCAATTTATAATTTAGTATTTTCCTGTTTTTAATTCATGCGTTAATTGTGTTTTCATTGCATACGTAAAACTGATCACTTTATGTTTTGGATCTCTTAATTCTAAATGAAAGTTAGGAATTTTGAATAGGCCTTGCAATTAACGGTATAATCAGTTTAGTTATAGAGATATGATTGAATGATTATATGATTTGGTAATTCCCTTGTGCTGAATATCTTATTTTTTAATGCTGTAATTTGTTGAGAGATCAAGGATTAAGCATTTAGAGAATAAAGGGTAATGTTAGAGAGATCTAATTATTACTATTTGAGAGGAATTTTCCATGAATTAAAGGAAAATCTAAATTATAGTTGAATAAGTGAAACCTACAATGCAACCAACGTTCCTAACCACTTTCTCTCATAGTTCTCAAGTTTTTATTTAATTTCAGCAATTCATTAGTTTAGTTAGTTAATAATTTCAAATCTGAATTTTAATTTAAACCAACTTTGTAGTTATAGGATTTATTTTTAATTACATTAAGGTGAAAATATACTAAAAACACAACTCCCTGTGGGACGATGTTCGGTCTTCCATAGACTATATTACTCGTTGACCCAGTACACTTGCTGGCAAATCAACAAGTTTTTGGCGCCGTTGCCGGGGAGTAGTTTTCTTTAGTTTATTTTTGGTACTTAGTGTAGTTATTAGTAAATTCTATTTTTCTTTTTATTTTTCTGTTTTTCATTGAAATGTACAATAATGCCTTGTATAGAGTTAAAAATTTTTTATTTTGTTTTGGCTTCATCTCCTCTTACTTATGATGCAAATACCCCTATTATTGAGATAGAAAAATTATATAAGAAATATTTCATAGACAAGTTGGTACAAGAGTTCTCCATTAAGGAAGAATTAAGTACTAACCTCTCTGAAAATTTTGAAGAAGAAAAAGAAATTGAGGTGCATCATGAAAAAGAAGAGGTGAAACAAAACAAAACAGATGGGGATAGAATAATAGTAGAAAAATTTGACTCATCCTTGCGTGTTGAATTTTCTGAACTTAAAAATTGTGTTAAATCCTTAGCATGTGTGGACGATTCAAAATTTTTCAATTATGTTCGATCCTTGAGTTTGTATGATGTTTTTCCAAAACATCAACAAGAGTCATTGTAACACCCTAATGAATTCTACCCTTAATTCCCAAGTATTAAAAATGAGTACTTAAAAATTCCTTTTAGTTTAGTAAAATCACCCGTCAAACGGACGGAGTTTTGTCTGTTTTTCGGACTTTCCAAAATCTTCAACCTGATAAACACATTTATGTAAAATCAGCAGGAGCCAGCAGGGCTCAAATATAAATATATAAGCATCGCATGGTTGCCCCTTGGGCTCAAGTATAAAACATCAGAGTGTCAGAGTACCAGCAAATATCAAGTATGCTCAAAATGAATCATAAACCCTGCACGAAGGAAACTATCCTAAGCCCCACTCAAAATGCATATACAGCTCATACACAACCAAATTTACGGAGGCTGAAGTCAAAATAAAAGTATCTAATCCCCAAAACCCTACTCTCCCTGGGAGGGAGAGCACACCTGCTCGGCCGGGGGCTGTGCAACCTCAATCTCTGTACCTGTAATGTATAGTAAGGGAGTGAGCATTGCACATGAATAGAAAAGCAGTTTCTAGATAGACATAATAACTAACCAGACCAATCACACTTAGCAATTTATACACATAATCACAATATCCGAACAAGCATACCATTCTTTTCTTAATTCCATTATTTTATAAATGTCGGTTCCCTTTTTAGTTAATTCATTTCCACCATTTAATTCCCTTTTATTCATCTTCTCCGTTCCCAAATAAATCCCTTTATACTCCCTTACCTTTTTCTTATTTTTACGGTGTATGTATGTCTCCACCAAATCGAAGGCCTACATACATACACCAATCACGATGTATGTCTCCACCAAATCGAAGGCCTACATACATCGCGTTCCCATTACCTTTACCTTGTCCAATTTTATCCCCTTACCTTTTCCTTTGATTTTACGGTGTATGTATGTCTCCACCAAATCGAAGGCCTACATACATACACCAATCACGATGTATGTCTCCACCAAATCGAAGGCCTACATACATCGCGTTTCCATTACCTTCACCTTGTTCAATTTTATTCCCTGTTTCCCTTATTCATTTCCTTTTATTTACGGTGTATGTATGTCTCCACCAAATCGAAGGCCTACATACATCGCTTTTCCTTGACCGTTTACCTTATCTTATCCATTGTCCTTTCCTTTTTCCTTTTTATTTAGAGTGTATGTATGTCTCCACCAAATCGAAGGCCTACATACATACACCAATCACGATGTATGTCTCCACCAAATCGAAGGCCTACATACATCGCGTTTCCTTTACCGTTTACCTTATTTTTATCCATTGTCCTTTTCCTTTTCCTTTTCATTTAGGGTGTATGTATGTCTCCACCAAATCGAAGGCCTACATACATACACCATCGACGATGTATTTCTCCACCAAATCGAAGGCCTACATACATCGCCCCGTTTACGTTGTATTGTCTCCCCCAAATCGAAGGCCTACAATACAACCCAAATCTTTTACGATGTATCGTCTCCCCCAAATCGAAGGCCTACGATACATCACCATATTTTTCCAATATTAGTTGTCATTATTTTGTCCACCAATTCAGTTTAATATTTACCAAATCATTCCAAGCACAAGCATCATCACAATTATCACCAAATAGCCACAATTCACTTTCCTAATTAACACCATTCCAATATTTAAGAAATACCAAATAGAGCACATAATCAAATCCACAACTATTCATGCACATCACTTTCCACATAGACAATTAGAGTGCCAATAATAACCAACTTCACCTTTTCATATAATCATGCAACAACCACATTTATTATTTTTCATTGTCCAAATTATTGATTTAAAATCCTAAATTAGGGGTTCATGCCATTTATTTTCTTCAATTAAAACCTAACCTTATTCTCTACTTCTTGGAGTTCCATAATTAATAATTAAGCCTATTTTCAACATTTACCTTAGATCCTAAATTGGGGTTTCTAATTCCCTACCTTAACACATAAACTCCTAGCCAACCATTATATCTAAATACAAGCCCTCTCCTAGAACAAGCCAATGCTCACTATATCCACCCCCTTACCTTAACCAAAGAGAGAGAAAGTGGAAGAACCCAAGCCGTAGCTCCAAGCTCTCCCAAAACCAAGGGCTCCGCACGCACGAAGATGGAGATAGTGATAATAATCTTCCCTAAGCCAAATGAATGGAATGATAAAGAGATTATTGCCCCTTTTCCATAGAGAATTCGGATTTCCCAAAGAGGGGAAAGAGAGAGAGAGAGAGAGAGAGAAAATCCACATTAGAGAGAGAGAGGAACTTCAATAATCATGGATACTTACTTGGAGAGACCAAGGGAGACTTGATGGGGGACCTTGGAGTGATTCCCTTGAAGCTTGATGGATTTGGGATGAGAGATTGTGTGCCCTAGAGAGAGAAATTTCGTGCATTATGGCCAAAAGCACGCGTGAAACGCTTTTATTTTTTTCAGTTTTAGCAGCCCTTAATCGAGTATTACTCGATTAAAACCTCCCCCCCTTCAGGCTTAATCGATTAAGCTGCAACTTAATCGATTAAGTTGCAGGGTTTTCAGCACCCCGACTTTGAACGGCCGTAACTTCTTCGTTAACCGTTGGATCTTCCTCAAATTTTGACACAAGCTTCCTCACATATCCTACTTCACATCTAACGGTGGAATTTGTATTCTAAGCTACCAATCGTGTTATTCTCATTCCCCAATTTCCCATGTTTTAAACTTGAATTTACATGTCTAAATGGCCAATTTTCTAACTTATTTCATAATTGCCTCTATCCTATGGTTATCAACACACAATCTACATTAAGAATTAAATTTAGGATGTTACAGTCATTGTTGTACACAGGGATGAATAAAGATCCTAAAAATTTTGTTTTCCTTGTTAATGAAATTTACACCTTCATGAATGGGGAAAAAGGCAAATTTTCTAAGATGATGCATGATGTCAGGAATATACCTTTTGACCCTTGTGGGTTTAAATTTATTTTTAAAATTTCCTTATTTCATCATCATCCCTGCTCATTCCCATGGGACATGGGGGTAACTTGTTATTCCTATATCACATGGGAGTTGAGCCATAGAATTTGGGATCCTGGTGGATTTCTTGTAGTAGTGTAGTAGTGTAGGTTTTGTTTATTTTTTTTAGTGAATAAGGAGTTGGAATTTTCCATAAGTAACTACTAATGAGGTGCTTTCTAGCACTACTTTTAGTTGTTCATGTGACACAGGTAAATAAGTTTGGGGGAGTTCCTCCATGTGCATCAATAGAAAAAGATGTGTTGCAAAGGTAGGTTCCTACCTCCATTTATTTTATTTTTTTTATTTTATTTATTAAAAAAAAAGGACCTGTACAGAGCAGGCGTGCCTGGGGCGCATGGCCCAGCGCGCCTGGGGCGCGCGTGTACTGCTGAGGCCTTTTGGCCAGCACGCCTGGGGGGAGTTCACCCATTCCCCCCCACTTCCTTTCATCCCCAATTGAAATAACTTAGAACCCAAACCCCAATTTCACCCCCAATTCAACAATTCCATCAAATCCACCCAAATTTCATCAAATTATTCATTCACTCTTCCATTAATTATCATTTTCATCATCAATCTCTCTCCCTTTTCATCAAAACTTTTCAAAAACCCCATTCTCCACTCTTCTCTTCTCAATTCGGTTTTTAATAAAAAGGGCAAAGGAGCACGAATTTTTCATTCTTTTAAGGTAAGAATCTCTTCTCTATCCTTCTCTGGTCTGATTTATTTGGATTTGGAAGGTTAGGATTGAGCTCTCTCTTTAAAATTTTGAAAGTTTTGTGCTGCCTACCAGGTGTTCGATATATTGCCATTTGCATTTTTTTGCACTTAAACATGTTGAGAAGAGGAAAGAGGCCTATGGTGGACAGTAGTGGAGAGGTTGGGATGACTTTTGAGCATCCGAAAGTCTCCGAGTTTTATGATGGGAAGATGGTTAAGCGGAAGGTGCAGCCGGAAATTGGTATGGTCCTTGATGAGGCCGTTTTTCGGTCAGCAAGTGGTAGGTCTTAGAGGTGTGGAGGAGGTGATAGAGGTTATTAATGTGAACAAATGGGAGCCGTGGGTTAGAGGTCCACCTGAGTACGTGAGTCAGAAGTTGGTGTGGGAGTTTTATTCGCATGCTTGGTGGCGTGCTCAATTAGAGAAGAAGGAGGAGCTGTTGCATGGTATAGTTGAGCATAGGAGGGTTGCTTACGTGAGGGGCAAGGAATTGCCTTATGATGCTGCTACTATAGCACGTGTCTTACGCCTTCCTAGCTACTCGCCTAATATGGCCCCCGCGTTGTTCAACACTGATAGCTATGAGGATGAGGGTATGTATCCTCTGGATATGCTTCAGAAACACTTGTTTTTGGCTGGAAAAACATGGAATTTTAAAATTAATCAAAGGCCAAAACATGTGTCTCAGAGGAATATGCAGGGAGCTGCCTGGTTTTGGGTTCGGTTTATTATGCACAACTTGTACCCTCATTCCCATGACACTGAGATTTCCCCAGCCATTTGCCGATTAGTGTATGCCCTTAAGTCCTGTGTTGTTGTTGATGCGGCGTCGCTGATTTCCGATCAGTTGCACCGCTTTGCTTTGAGTGATAAGGGATATGTGGGATTCCCTTGGGTGATACACCAATTGTGTGCTGTTGTTGGGGTAGTGCCTGGGAGTGATGAGATGACTGAGATTAAGAGGGCCACCATGTTGACTAAAGCTGTCTGGGATAATTATGTTTTACTGGCTATTAAGACAGCTAGAGAGGATAGACACCCACCGATTATTCTTGACCCCCAGCCACCAGTCCAGGATAGAGCAGGATCTTCTCGCCGACCGGCACAGTCGTCGGATGGTGTGGAGGACCTGAGGGTTATGATGCAGTTTATGATGAGGGAGCAGGCACTGCAGGGGCGGTATTTACGGCAGTAGGCTGATTTCCAACGTGTCCAGTTACACAGGGACGAGGTCCGGGATGATGTTCTGAGGGCCTGGAGTGCTGATCATGGTTACTCTGTGGAGCTGCGCCCTTATTCTGACTATGAGAGGAGTTTGTTGGATTATCCGGTGGATGTGCCTGAACCTGATGCTAGGGGGATGGATGAGGATTAGTTTGGGGGATGTTCTTATTTGCTTTATCTGATGTATTTTTCCTGCCCTCGCTCTGTACTTGTGATTCTAAAAACATGTTTTGCATTTTCTAGGACTTAATTTCTTTTTAATGCATGGATATTTATTTCGATTATTATCTTGTTGCATCTATATTGCTGAGTTTTGTGCAGGCGTGAATGTTGTCTTCTACCATTAGTGGTGCTTTGTTGCACTAGTGCTAACCATTGCAGGTATTAAGTTTGGGGGAGCAACATCTCACTTGTGTTTAGTGCTATTTATGTGGATGTGATAGGTAGTATTCTTAATCTCTATCCTTGTCATTTTTAGTTAGTTTTTTTTAGAATGGGTTTTTCATTTTTATTTTGTAGTTTTTAGGTAGAGTAGTTTGCTTGAGGACAAGCCAACCTCTAAGTTTGGGGGAGGATACAAAATAAAAATTGATTTTTCAGACTTGAATTGTTTCCCCATATTTGCTGTTGAGTTTGTGTCTCTAGTGAAAGTAGGTGATTATTCTAGATTTAGGACTTTTTCTCTTTTGATGCATGTATATACTTAGTTTAGGACTTAGACTTATTGGCTTTTGACTCTATTTGATTGAGCTGTAAATATAATTGTGAATTGGTTATTTTGACAAATGCTTTCAGAACTTGTGATTAGTGAACTGACTTTAGCCCAGTGAGGTTTTGAGCTTTATATTGAGGGGTATGAATTTTATTGAAATATTCTGATATTGAGACCCCTATTCGTTCATGAGTGTGTTCTCTTTGATAATTGTGTTCTAGAACTTGACTGGTGACCATTTCAAAATTGATGATTGATTGCATGCATGAAAATGATTAAGGCACTTAGGTTGTGTTTTTGAGGCCTTCAAATTGTTGCATTAAATTTTTCCCTTAGTTGCCCACTTTGAGCCTTATAATGATATATGATTTTTCTTTGGTACCCTGTAATTATTGCATTGATTTTATTGCGAGTACCTTGGGAATTTTGGATGAGCAATTAAGTGGAATGTGATGCAAAAGAAAAGAAAATGAATAGTGTTTTGTGCCTACTTCTCTTTCAATGAAAAAAAAATAAATTGAATGAAAGTGAAAAGGAAGAGAGTAGAGGAATTAAAATTGAAAAGTGAGAAGAATAAAGTTGTGAATTGAGTTGTGATTCCATTGAAATATACTTAGTGCTCATTCATGATTTCTAGGGGAATTATTTTTTACATTTAGCCTTTAGTTCATTATTCCTTCTTTCTTTTATCCCACCTAACACTTTATCCAGGCCCCATTACAACCAATATTAAGACCTTTTAATTTTTGTGTGCAATTGATAATTTCAGTGGAGATGTTGGTCTATGGTCAAGCATATGGTAGCACTTTATCATTGATGAATTTGTGTGCTTAAATTAAATATTACCCTTATACACTTTTGAGAGGAACATGTGAGAGGTTGAGAGTGTTCACTAGTCCTGAATTCTGATTGGGTTTGTTACTCTAACTAGTTTGTGATTGTGTAAATAGTTTGTGATAATACGTGTTGGAGTCATGAGTCGTAGTCTTAGTATGTTGATTTAGGGAGTTTGTCTTTTATTTAGAATTTTATTTTACTTTTGCCTGGGACATGCAAAATGCTAAGTTTGGGGGAGTGATTTGGGTCTGATATATATATATATATATATATATCTTTTGGACTTCATTTTACCCTCTTTTACTTTGATTTGGCTTGTTTTCATAGCAAACTTAGGATCTTTTTATTAGTTTTTAGGAATTTTAGTAGTCGTAGTTTCCCTTGAACTTTTTGATCGTTTGTTCATTGTTTCAGGTGATTTTGGAGCTCAAATGCAAAAATTAATTATGGAATTGGAAAGAGCACGTAAAGACCTTGAAATAGGAAAAAGAACGTAGAGAAACGGAGCCACGGGTGCGCCTGGGGCGCGCCAACTGAGAAAGGCACCAGTCAACAGACTCGCGCTCCTGGGGCGCGAGACCGTGTGCGCCTGGGGGGCGCGTGCACCAGAACAGGCCTGATTGGGCCAAAACTTCATAAATTGATGGGGATTCTACTTAGTGTTATTTTGTAAATATAAATTAGTGATTTAGAATTAAGTTAGGCAGCCAACTAGAGGAGAAAACAGAAATTAGAATTGAAGAGGGAGATTACCAATACTTTGGAGCAAGTGGAGATTGAAGAATTTGGGGTAATTTGTCTATGAATTTCCCTAATATGTCTTTCATTCTTCTTATTTCTATGTGTAACTAAAACCCTCGTGTTAGGAACACGGTGAATTTGTATGGCGTAGCTTATTTCAATTTATAATTTAGTATTTTCCTGTTTTTAATTCATGCGTTAATTGTGTTTTCATTGCATACGTAAAACTGATCACTTTATGTTTTGGATCTCTTAATTCTTAATGAAAGTTAGGAATTTTGAATAGGCCTTGCAATTAACGGTATAATCAGTTTAGTTATAGATATGATTGAATGATTATATGATTTGGTAATTCCCTTGTGCTGAATATCTTATTTTCCAATGTTGTAATTTGTTGAGAGATCAAGGATTAAGCATTTAGAGAATAAAGGGTAATGTTAGAGAGATCTAATTATTACTATTTGAGAGGAATTATCCATGAATTAAAGGAAAATCTAAATTATAGTTGAATAAGTGAAACCTACAATGCAACCAACGTTCCTAACCACTTTCTCTCATAGTTCTCAAGTTTTTATTTAATTTCAGCAATTCATTAGTTTAGTTAATTAATAATTTCAAATCTGAATTTTAATTTAAACCAACTTTGTAGTTATAGGATTTATTTTTAATTACATTAAGGTGAAAATATACTAAAAACACAACTCCCTGTGGGACGATATTCGGTCTTCCATAGACTATATTACTCGTTGACCCAGTACACTTGCTGGCAAATCAACAGTATGCGTATGTTTCCTCTATCTCTGAGGGACAAGGCCTTTACTTGGATGAGGAATCAGCCTCCTGGAAGCCTTTCCAGTTGGGATATTCTGGTCAAAAAATTCATGGCTCAGTTTCTCCCAGCTGGAAAGCAAGCCATGCTCCGCCAAGATGTTAACTCTTTTGTTCAAGCAGAGGGGGAGTTGTTGCATGATGCATGGGAGAGATATAACCAATTGTTGAAGAAGTGACCGACACATGCTATACTAGATTGGATGCAGATCCGATTATTCAATGATGGGCTGAGGAGCACAAACAAATTCATGATTGATGCAGCAGCTGGAGGGTCCTTGATTAAGAAGACTGTGGAAGAGGCAAAAGAAATAATTGAGACTATGGCCTACAACAGTAGTCAAGCCCTTGCTGACAAGACTATCTTGAAGAATCCAGAACTGAGCATTACCCAGATGCAGACTCTCATTCAGCAGAATAAGGAGATGCATGATCAGATCACAGCATTAGTGAAGCAGATGGGGCAGAATCAGTTGGGAGCAGTGGGTAGCACATTGGTTTGTGACTTTTGCAATGGGAACCATTGGAATGGAGACTGTGCCAATGAGATGGGAAAAGCATCGACTATTGAAGAACAAGCAAAGTATATGGGGGTGGAGGAAATAGAAACAACATGTACTCTAACACCTATAATCCAGCATATCGCAATCACCCAAATTTCTCATGGCACAGCCCAGCATTGAATCAGCCACAACAGCAGCAGAAGCCTTCCTGGGAGGTAGCACTTGATAAGTTGACCAACTCCACCCAATCTTTCATTAAGGAGACTAGAGCCCAATTTTCCAATCAGGGTGCTAGCATTCGAAATTTGGAGGTGCAAGTGGGTCAGCTTGCCAAACAAATCTCTGAGAGGTCAGTGGGAACCTTTGCCAGTGACACTATAGCTAATCCCAAGGAGAGGTGCATGAAGGTGACACTCCGAAGTGGCACAACATATGATGAACCAACTTCCAAGGGGAGTGCCACCAATGAAGATTCAAGCAAGGGGAAGGAGTCTAAGGGTGATACAACATCAAAGAAGAAGGAAGGTGAATTAGGAGCATCGAGTACGCAGGGTCCACCTGCGGATCACATACCGATTCAGCCTAGGCCAGTTCCTTTGCCTTTGAGGGTGCCTTTTCCTCAAAGGTTGAAGAAAGATGAAGATAAGAGGCACTTTCAGAAATTTCTGGACATGATTAGAAAGATCCAGATTAATATCCCGTTTGCAGAGGCCCTTGAACAAATGCCTCTGTATGCGAGGTTTATGAAGGATCTTCTGACCAAGAAGAAGGGGATGCTCACTGGAGAGACATTTCCAATTGCTGAGAAGTGTAGCAGAATCATAAAATCCAATCTGCTACCGAAGTTGAAGGATCCAGGAAGCTTCAATCTACCTATAAGCATCGGCAAGGATTATACAGGTAAGGCCCTCTGTGACCTTGGTGCCAGTGTTAATATCATGCCTTTGTCACTTTTTAATAAGTTAGGGATAGGAGAGATTAAGCCGACCCCGATTCTATTACAACTAGCTGATAACACCGCCCTCCGTCCTTATGGAGTGGTGGAAGATATCTTGGTGAAAGTGAAATATTTTATATTACCCCTTGATTTTATGGTGCTTGACATAGAAGAGGATGATAACATTCCTCTAATTTTTGGAAGGCCTTTCTTGGCCACAGCAGGGGTAATCATAGATGTTCCTAGAGGAGAAGTTATTCTCTGTGTCAATGGTGAGCAAGCAGTGATAAATATTTTTGAAAAACCATCATGCACGGCGGGTTGCTTCCCCCAAATCAATTGTGTTTCAAGCCCTAATGAACAAATTAATGATTTAGAGCTTGTGCACCCTTCTGAAATCAATTGCCCTTAAGCCCCTTCTAGGGGCGTTGAGTCAGGCTCGTGACATTAAACAAGCGCTTTTTGGGAGGCAACCCAATTTTAAGTAATTTTCCCTTAGGATAGGTCCTTTAGGATAGGTAATTTTTTTTTAGTTTAGGATAGTTTAGGTAGTTCTATTTTTTTTATTATTGTGTCTGCATTTTTTTTTATTTTATTAAAAAAAAGTATCACTGTACAGACCAGGCGCGCCTGGGGCGCGCGTCTGCTGTCGGTTTATGGCTAGCACGCCTAGGAGGAGTCAACAAACCCCCCACTTCCTGTCCTCCCCAATTAAGAACACTTAGAACCCTAACCCCCAATTCAATAATTCCATCAAATCCACCCAAATTTCATCAAATTATAAGCTCACTCTTCCATTAATTATCATTCACATCATCAATCTCTCTCCCTTTTCATCAAAGTTTTTCAAAAACCCCATTCTCTTCTCTTCTCTTCTCAATTCGGGTTTTAATAAAAAGGGCAAAGGAGCACGAATTTTTCATTGTTTTAAGGTAAGAATCTCTTCTCTATCCTTCTCTGGTCTGATTTATTTGGATTTGGAAGGTTAGGATTGAGCTCTCTCTTTAAAATTTTGAAAGTTTTGTGCTGCCTACCAGGTGTTCGATATATTGCCATTTGCATTTTTTTGCACTTAAACATGTTGAGAAGAGGAAAGAGGCCTATGGTGGACAGTAGTGGAGAGGTTGGGACGACTTTTGAGCATCCGAAAGTCTTTGAGTTTTATGATGGGAAGATGGTTAAGCGGAAGGTGCAGCCGGAAATTGGTATGGTCCTTGATGAGGCCGTTTCCGGCCAGCAAGTGGTAGGTCTTAGAGGTGTGGAGGAGGTGATGGAGGTTATTAATGTGAACAAATGGGAATCATGGGTTAGAGGTCCACCTGAGTACGTGAGTCAGTTGGTGTGGGAGTTTTATTCGCATGCTTGGTGGCGTGCACAATTAGAAAAGAAGGAGGAGCAGTTGCATGGTACAGTTGAGCATAGGAGGGTTGCTTATGTGAGGGGCAAGGAAGTGTCTTATGATGCTGCTACTATAGCACGTGTCCTATGCCTTCCTAGCTACTCACCTAATATGGCCCCCGCTTTGTTTAACACTGATAGCTATGAGGATGAGGGTATGTATCCTCTGGATATGCTTCAGAAACACTTGTTTTTGGCTGGGAAAACTTGGAATTTTAACATTAATCAAAGGCCAAAACATGTGTCTCAGAGGAATATGCAGGGAGCTGCCCGATTTTGGGTCCGGTTCATTATGCACAACTTGTACCCTCATTCCCATGATACTGAGATTTCCCCATCCATTTGCCGATTAGTGTATGCCCTTAAGTCCTGTGTTGTTGTTGATGCGGCGTCGCTTATCTCTGATCAGTTGCACCGCTTTGCTTTGAGTGATAAGGGATATGTGGGTTTTCCTTGGGTGATACATCAATTGTGTGCTGCTGTGGGGGTAGTGCCTGGGAGTGATGAGATGACTGAGATCAAGAGGGCCACCATGTTAACTAAAGCTGTCTGGGATAATTATGTTTTACTGGCTATTAAGACAGCTAGAGAGGATAGACACCCACCGATTATTCTTGACCCCCAGCCACCAGTCCAAGATAGAGCAGGATCTTCTCGCCGACCGGCACAATCGTCGGATGGTGTGGAGGACCTGAGGGTTATGATGCAGTCTATGATGAGGGAGCAGGCACTGCAGGGGAGGTATTTACGGCAGCAGGCTGAGTTCCAACGTGTCCAGTTACACAGGAACGAGGTCCGGGATGATATTCTGAGGGCCTAAAGTGCTGATCATGGTTACTCTGTGGAGCTACGCCCTTATTCTGACTATGAGAGGAGTTTGTTGGATTATCCGGTGGATGTGTCTGAGCCTGATGCTAGGGGGATGGATGAGGATTAGTTTGGGGGATGTTCTTATTTGCTTTATCTGATGTATTTTCCCTGCCCCCGCTCTGTACTTGTGATTCTAAAAACATGTTTTGCATTTTCTAGGATTTAATTTATTTTTAATGCATGGATATTTATTTCGATTATTATCTTGTTGCATCTGTATTGCTTAGTTTTGTGCAGGCGTGAATGTTGTCTCCTAACATTAGTGGTGCTTTGTTGCACTTGTGCTAACCATTGCAGGTACTAAGTTTGGAGGAGCAACATCTCACTTGTGTTTAGTGCTATTTATGTGGATGTGATAGGTAGTATTCTTAATCTTTATCCTTGTCATTTTTAGTTAGTTTTTTTTTTTAGTATAGGTTTTTCATTTTTATTTTGTAGTTTTTAGGTAGAGTAGTTTGCTTGAGGACAAACCAACCTCTAAGTTTGGGGGAGTATACAAAATAAAAATTGATTTTTCAGACTTGAATTGTATCCCCATATTTGGTGTTGGTTTGTGTCTCTAGTGAAAGTAGGCAATTATTCTAGATTTAGGACTTCTTCTCTTTTGATGCATGTATATACTTAGTTTAGGACTTAGACTCATTGACTTTCGACTCTGTTTGATTGAGCTGTAAATATGGTTGTGAACTGGTTATTTTGACAAATGCTTTCAGAACTTGTGATTAGTGAACTGACTTTAGCCCTGTGAGTTTTTTTTCTTTCTTTTGAGCATATTGATGGGGTATGTGATTATTGATTTATTCTAATTTTGAGACCCCTATTCTTTCATGAGTGTGTTCTCTTTGATAATTGTGTTCTAGAACTTGATCGGTGACCATTTCAAAATTGATGATTGATTGCATGCATGAATATGATTAAGGCACTTAGGTGTGTTTTTGAGACCTTCAGATTGTTGCATTAAATTGTTCCCTTAGTTGCCCACTTTGAGCCTTATAATGATATATGATTTTTCTTTGGTCCCTGTAATTATTGCATTGATTTTATTGTGAGTACCTTGGGAATTTTGGATGAGCAATTAAGTGGAATATGATGCAAAAGAAAAAAAAGTAAAGTGTTGTGCCTACTACTCTTCCAAGAAAAGAGAAAATTAAAAATCAAATAATTATGAAAAGGAAGAGAGTAGAAGAATTAAAATTGAAAAGTAAGAAGAATAAAGTTGTGAATTGAGTTGTGATTCCATTGTGATATACTTAGTGCTCATTCATGATTCTAGGGGAATTTGCTTTGCATTTTTAGCCCTTAGTTCATTATTCCTTCTTTCTTTTATCCCACCTGACACTTTAGCCTGGCCCCATTACAACCAAAAATAAGACCTTTTGATTTATGCATGCATTCAATAATTTCAGTGGAGATTTTGGTCTATGGTCAAGCCTATGGTAACACATTATCATTGTTGAACTTGAGTGAATTTAAAATATGACTCTGATACACTTTTGAGAGATACACTGGAGAGGTTGTGAGTGTTCACTAGCCTTGAGTTCTGATTAGGTTTGTTACTCTAACTGGTTTGTAATTGTGTAAATAGTTTGTGATAATATGTGTTGGAGTCATGAGTCGTAGTTTTAGATGAGGTGTATACATGTTGATTTAGGGAGTTTGTCTTTTATTTAGAAATTTTATTTTACTTTTGCCTGGGACATGCAAAATGCTAAGTTTGGGGGAGTGATTTGGGTCTGATATATATATCTTTTGGACTTCATTTTACCCTCTTTTACTTTGATTTGGCTTGTTTTCATAGCAAACTTAGGATCTTTTTATTAGTTTTTAGGAATTTTAGTAGTTTTAGTTTCCCTTGAACTTTTTGATCGTTTGTTCATTGTTTCAGGTGATTTTGGAGCTCAAATGCAATAATTAATTATGGAATTGGAAAGAGCACGTAAAGACCTTGAAGTAGGAAAAAGAACGGAGAGAAACGGATCCGAAACAAGTCTCGCGCGCCTGGGGCGCGTGGACGGGTGCGCCTGGGGCGCGCCTACTGAGAAAGGCACCAGTCAGCAGACTCGCGCGCCTGGGGCGCGAGACCGCGTGCGCCTGGGGCGCGCGTGCATCAGAACAGGCCCAATTGGGCCAAAACTTCAGAAATTGATTGGGATTCTACTTGTCGTGTCCTTAACCAAGATCAACCTTAAAGCTATGGAAGAGCCTTGAAGAATGATCTCAATCAAGATATTAATGTAGGACTCTTTAGGATTTCTGAATATCCAGTTGGGATAATCAGGTTCTCCCTAGTCAACAATGTGTGTGCTAGTGTCAACTTAGGGATGAGAAGACGTACCTTAGCCCCTATAGCATGGTGGTTCTTATAGGGGATTACCTGTATGCCATGGGCCGTTCTCATAAGGCTTCTGAAGAGGAAGAACTCAAATAGGATTCGTAGAGGATATGATAAGTTCATATCCGTTAATCCTGTAAGCGATAGACTTCATCCAATACGGTTTTTATCTTACCAAGAGTCGCGGGAATCCAGGGGAAGCAGTTAAGCGCGATGAGACTGTTAGTGATAAGGGTAAGGATGAGAATCCTGTGCTCGGGGTTAATCTCATTGGCATGTAACTTCTCGTTAGGTACCCAGTTTACTCGGTGTATTTTTCCGACCGAAAGCCCTGCTTCAGTGTCATATTAATTAGAGTAATGAGAATACGGTCGGTTATTCGCTCGGTTTGCTACAGGTCCACTACATAAGCCCCCCAAGCTCGGTTGGATGATCCGAGTCCTGCCGAGCTTATGAGACGAACGAATCGTTTTTCGACTGAATTCTTCAACGATTTGACGAGGAAATCCGAGCCTTACTGTGCGTCGATCAAGGCTGTCGCTTGATTGACCTTGGAGTGACCTTCCATTTTTTCCTGAGTGTACACGTGTCTTTAATTTTATCGGGAATCGTACCGTTATGATTTCAAACCCATCAGAGGTGCCACGTACTAGCTTTTCAAGTGCCAAATGGGCTTTCTTCATCTAAAGCCCAAACTTTTTGAGATAGTGGAGGGAAGTTAAAGGAAAATCAAAGGGCGGTTTCTCACTTACTCGTTTCTTCTCTTTCTTCATCGTACGTTCTCCTGAGAAATTGGAAACCAGAAACGAAACTGCACAAAATCTTCTTCCTTGCACCGCTTCTTGCCAGAGTCTTGATTGACGTTTTCTTCTGCACTTCTTTTAGCCTTTCATATCTCAATCTTCGCTGACCCTTTACTATCACCAGGTAACTGAACTTTCTCTTTCAAAGCATTTCTATTTTTGCTATTTTGATGTATTCCTTGTTCTTGCATGCGATCATTATTACTTGTTTACTGCACTCCTATGGATTTTGCTTTTTATGCTTTATTGTTGTTTTTCCTTACTCTGATTTTCTTGTAAGGCGTGGTATCGCCTTTGTATTTTCCTGGGTTTACTTACTTTTCTGGTTTTGAAAAACTTTACACATTTCTGGGTTTTTTGGGTTTTCTTGGTTTTGCGAGTGTTATTTTTTATGGGTCTTGAGGATGTCATTCTTTCTGGGTTTTTAGGGTGTTATTCTTGGCTTTTCTGGATTGTGGGGTTTACAAGCTGTTGGCTCGGTGAAAGCCCCAAATCGTTTTGTTGTTGTTGCTATGATACCTCACTTGCCCCTCAAACTTCTTTATCCGCTTTACCGTCTATTGAGTGATCGCTGTAGAATTTCTTAGGTTTGCTTTACGCTTTTCTACACTTAACTTCTTAGGGTTGGTACTGGAGCGCCGTTTGTCATGAGTGATGAATCTGTAAACTCTGATGTGCCAAGAACACATAAGGGAGGGAACCCCGAGGTTTGTGTTAAACTGATAGCCATGCATTTCCCTCGGACTTTGAGGGAGTTCAGGCAAGGTGTGATTCAGTATAGGATCGCCGAAAGGGTAGAACAAAGGAGGTTAAGGAGGCTTCATAGAGGTATTAGACATCTCAATCGGTTTTGGGAAATTCTGCCCGAAAAGGGAGGTGTTCCCAAAACGACCGTAAGTATTTGATCAAGTTTTCGTGGTTCTGACTCCAAGTGTGCCCCCTTTTCCTCAGGTATGAAGAGAAAGTGTGATACTAATCCCGACTTGTACCCTCTTCCACCAGATTCAGCTGAATACGACTGGGTGGACCGAGAGGTTCTTGGCACTCAATCAGAACTTAAGACACATCAATCACTAGACCAAACACGAGCCATAATTTTGCCATGTCCAGGAGATAACACAGGGAATTTGTACTCCATTACTCCGGTGAATGAGAATGAGAGAGTCTGCACCAAGATTCCTGAGGGTAGTACAGGCTTTTATTTTTACGAAGAGGTGATCACTCGACTTGGTATAAGGTTGCCTTTTACTGATTTTGAGATGGGGGTTCTGAATTTCCTAAGGGTGGCCCCTACTCAGCTGCATCCGAACGCATGGGCGTTCGTGAAGGTGTTTGAACAGGTTTGCTCAGCCATGAATTGGGCTTGTAATCTTCGTATCTTTTTCTATCTTTTTGCTCCACAGTGTAATTCATTTGAGAAAGGTTCGGCTAAGAAACCCTGGGTTTCTTTGAAGTCTCGCAGAGGATATGCTTTATTTTCCAAATACTCTGAGTCCTGGAAGGGATTCAAACCTTTTTTCTTTAAGTATAACTTCAATGGTACCGGGGTCTGCTGGTTTACCCGACCTGGGGAAAGACGGCCACTTCCGCTATTTCCTCTTCAATGGAGCGCCAGTTTCTTTAATCGATCAATCGCTTCCTACTCTTCTAACTGGAAGGAACTTGCTGAATTTGAAAAGGAGGTTTGTCGGTCGGTTGAAAGTTACTTGCAGAAGAACGGGATGATAGAGACGAGGGATATTGTGAACATCCCTTCTTCTGAAGTTAGAACGGAGCTCGGTATAGTGTATTTATTTTTCTTTTCAATTTTGTGGTTTGATCGGCTCTTATATCTATTGGTTTTGTTTTTCTTTGAATTTGTGGTTTCATCGGCTCTAACGTCTATATGTTTTGTTTGCAGAAAACATGGCGGCTCGCCTGGCAGCTCTGGTTGAAGGTCAAGGTGGTAAGAAGAGAAAAACTCCCGCCACTTCTGGATCCTCAAACCTGAGTACTCCAAGCTTGAGTACTTCTAGCCCAACTCCTTCTGCCTCGGCTGCCAGGGCTTCTCCTCGGCCAGCCGCCGATACAGTTGTTGTCGCTTCTACTGTTTCTATGGCCCCTGGTGGTCAAGCTCAATCAACTTCTCCTCATCAACCACTTCAGCGACGCCGACGAGTGGATAAAGGAAAGGAAAAAGTAACCGAAGGCGTAAACCCAAGGACTGAGGGACCAAGTGCTCGACCAACTGTCGCTCCTACTGCTGGTACCACTGCTGCTGCTCCAACTTCTGCCGAGAATCCTCTTGACACATCCATATGGGATGTGCAATTTGATGAAAGATTTGGGAGGTACATCTGCCCCGAATCGGATTGCACTCGTTTTGGAACGCTGAATACTGACGAGTGCTCACGTTGCAACATGACACTTGCTAAGTATCTCCTCAGGGGGGCCAACCTTGCTTATTTCTTGGCCAAAAATCCTGATGGTCTTTTCACTGGCTATAACGATAAACAAAGGGAAGCTCGGGATCTTTCGGCTGCTCAAGAAGCCAGTCTCTCGGATGAGCTGATCCGAGTGAAAAACGAGCTGGAAAACCTGAAGGCTGATAAGGGGGAGTTGGTCAAAGAAAGAGATTCTTTGAAGGTTTTACTGAAGACCGCTGAGGTTAAGAAGAAAGAGGTTGAGGAAAACATGAAAAAAGAGGCTCAAATGTTTCAACAGAAGCTGAATGAATCAAAGTCTGAGGTTGAGAAGTCTGTCGTCATTGCTCAAAAGTGGAAGGAGAAAGCCCTTACTCATAAAAAGAAGGCAGAAACCAACTTTTACAATTGGAGCAAAGCGGTTGATGACGCCTTTGTTTCGGCCATTCAGCAAGTTCAATTTTTGAACCCTGAATTGGAATTTAGGGTGGTTGGGGCTCATCCATATCATACCGTTCAAAACGGGAAATTGATTGACATTGCTTCCAAGGCGGAGGTGGATCTGCAAGCTGAGGATCTTTCTAATCCTCTTGAGGAGCTGACCGAGGCACCAGATTTTCATGATTCTCAAGTTGTTTTATCCGATGTTGAAGAATGATGTTCCATCCCATTGTTGTTCTATCACTCTGTTGTTTGCTCAATGTATTCCGAGCATTTTAACTTGACGCTTTCCTTGCATTGCTGAACAATTTACTTTATCTTGCATTTATCTTTGCTGAACAAGCTATGTCCGTTTGTTTTCGCTTGTATTGAGCACTGTTTTGGACAAGTTAGCTTATTTTGCACCTTATGATAATGATATCATAGCTATTTCGTTCGTTATGCTTCGGTATTTAAATTGCATAATTCATTGTGAGTAGAACTTCGATCGCCGACTTTAGCCAAAGCGGGACCCTCGGACTGCGAAACAAGGAAAGTAGTTTCCTGGATTCGGGCGTTCTATGTGTACGTTGCTGAACTCTTGTAAAGAGTTGTGTCTCGATTTGGCTCGGTGGCTAGTCGTTCCAAATGAGTAGCGTGTCACATCACAATGTTCAAACAAAAGACTTTTCAAATACTGATGCATTTATTGATACACGAATACAAAAATGAAGTTATTCATCGACTAACAAATCCCTAACAAACGTTTCTAAGCTGAGAAGGTTGTTACCCTTCGTTTTATTCAAACTTAAGAAATGAACTACCCTAATTGATGATAAACAAACTATCCTAGATTGTGAAAACAAAATAGAAGTTTAACTGTAATAAGCTTTGAGTTTGGACACGTTCCAAGTGTTACCAATTTCCGTGCCCGAGAGAGTCTCCAACTTGTATGCTCCAGATCCAGATTTAGTCTTCACTCGGTATGGACCTTCCCAGTTTGGTTTCAGCTTTCCGACTCCCGCATTTCCTTTGCCAATATCTGCTCGGCGGAGGACTAAGTCACCCACTTCGAAACTTCTTGGGCAGACCTTTTTGTTGTATTCCCGAGCCTGCCGTTCCTTCATTTTTCTTTCATGAGCTGCGGCATTTTTCCGGACTTCTTCTAACAACACCAACTCTTCACTGATCAAATGGTCGTTTGTTTCTAAGGGACGCTCAAGTGTCCTGAAGGTGGGGATATGCTTTTCGATCAGGATGACTGCGTCGCAGCCGTATGTCAAACGAAAAGGGGTTTCTCCTGTGGTCGAATGTATTGTAGTCCTGTGTGACCACAGGACGCTCGGAAGTTTATCTGCCCAAGTGCCAGCAGCATTTCCGAGCTTCTTTTTGATCCCATCTAAGATGGTTCTGTTGGCCGCCTCGGCTAACCCATTTGTTTGTGGGTGTTCAACAGAACTAAAATAGTGAGTAACATTTAAGTCGGCTGCTAATTGTTGGAAGTGAGATGCTGCAAACTGAGATCCGTTGTCTGTGACTATGGCGTGTGGTACCCCAAACCAAGAAATTACCTCTTTGACAAAGAAGGATTGGATTCGAGCAGTTGAAATTGTTGCTAACGGCATTGCCTCGATCCATTTGGTGAAGTAATCAATTGCCACTACTGCAAATTTGAGTTGGCCTGGAGCAGTGGGAAACTTTCCTATGATGTCCATGCCCCATTGGTAAAAAGGCCAAGGCGTGCCGAGAGAGTGTAACTCTTCAGCAGGCTTTTGATGAACGTCACTGTGAAATTGGCATTGAGTACATTTCTTTACATGTTCCATAGCATCTTTCTGCAGTGTAGGCCAAAAATAGCCTGCTCTGATTATTTTTTTCGCCAAGGACTTCCCTCCCATGTGATGGCTGCAAATGCCACCATGAATCTCCTCCAGGATTTCCTCAGCTTGGGATGGATTGACACATCTGAGCATGGGGGATCCAAAACGTCTTTTGTATAAGACTCCGTTTAAAACTGTGTATTGGGCAGCCTTTTTCACCAACTTTCGAGCTTCGGACTGATCTTGAGGGACAAACCCATGTTGCAAGTAAGTGAGAATTGGGTCCATCCATGACTGAGATATTGAGACCGCCAAAATGACACTAGGTTGGGGAACAGTTTCTTGTATCAGAGTTTTGTTGTTTTCCGACCCTTTTGTACTTGCTAACTTGGACAGAATATCCGCTCGGGAGTTTGAATCTCTCGGAACATGGGAAATATTAAACTCAGAAAAGTTGGAGATGATTCGCTTTACCTCTTCCAGATATTTCTGCAGAATGGGCTCCTTTGCCGAGTACTGGCCCTTGATTTGAGAAACTACCAGTTGTGAATCGCTGAAAACCGACACTTGTTCCGCTCCAAACTCACGCACCATCTTGAGGCCTGCCAGAACTGCCTCGTATTTGCTTGATTATTTGACGTCTGGAACTCAAATTTCAGCGAGTACTCCATGGATAGTCCCTCGGGGTTTTCGATGATTACTCCAGCCCCCGCGCCTTTCCTATTACTTGATCCATCCACGTAGACTGACCAAAGACTATGAGAGCTGTTAGAAGGAACATCCGTAAATTCGGAAACGAAATCCGCTAGTACTTGTGACTTCATTGCTTTTCTTGGTTCATAGGTAATGTCGAATTCGGAAAGTTCGATAGACCATGAAACCATTCTGCCAGCTAGGTCAGGTTTATGAAGAATCTGTCTAATAGGTTGAGCGGTTCTCACCAATATTTTATGTGCCTGAAAGTACTGTCTCAATCTCCGATCTGATGTGACCAAACAATATGCAAGTTTCTCAAGCCTCTGATACCTCAACTCTGATCCTTGAAATGCTCGGCTAACATAATAGATCGGAGCCTCAGTGCCTGAATCATCTCGTACCAGAACTGAACTGACTGCTGTCTCGGCCACTAACATGTATAGGATGAGGTTCTCCCCAGGAAGAGAACTGTGGAGGACGGGTGGGCTTGAAAGATATTCTTTTAATTGAATAAAAGCTTGTTCACAGTGTTCATCCCACAGGAAATCTTTATTTTTCCTGAGGAGTTGGTACCATGGCAAGGCTTTTCGAGCGACTTGGGACAGGAACCTAGAGAGTGCTGCCACTCGGCCCGTGAGTTGCTGAACTTCTTTCAAATTTGCCGGGCTCCTCATATCAAGGATCGCTTTACATTTATCAGGATTAGCCTCAATTCCTCTCTCGGTTAACATAAATCCGAGAAAAGAACCGGCCGGAACCCCAAATACACACTTCTCGGGATTCAACCTCATGGAATATTTCCTTACCCGATCGAGTATTGCTGTGAGGTCCTTGGCATGATTCTCTTGTTGTCTACTTTTGGCGATGATGTCATCTATGTATACCTCCATATTTGAACCGATCATACCCTGAAAAATTTTGTTCATCATCCTTTGATAAGTAGCTCCCGCATTCTTCAACCCAAATGGCATAACGTTGTAACAGTAAGTGGCCCTGTCAGTGATAAATGCAGTTTTGTCCTGGTCGGCTGGGAACATTGGAATCTGGTTGTAACCAGAGTAAGCATCCATAAACGATAAGAGTTTGTAACCAGCTGAACTGTCGACGAGTTTGTCAATAACAGGGAGTGGGTATTGATCTTTAGGACAAACTTTGTTCAAGTCTGTGTAATCAACACACATTCTCCATTTTCCATTGGGTTTTTTGACTAAGACGGTGTTTGCCAACCAATCTGTGTAGTCAATTTCCCGAATGAAGCCTGCTCAGAGTAGTTCAGCAACCTTTTCTTCTATTGCCATGGCTTTTTCCGCGCTAACTTTCCTTTTGCGTTGCACCACTGGTTTCGACCCTGGTACGATGCTCAACTTATGACAAATAAAATTGGGGTTGATTCCAGGCATATCAGCTTACGTCCAAGCGAACAAATCCTTATTTGCAATTAATAGAGCGGCCAATTCTTCTTTAACGCCGGTGGGCAAATCAGCACCAATTTTCACTTGTCTGAGAGGGTCGTCAGATAGCGTCAAGAACTCCCACTCTCCCTTTGGGGTCAGTCTATTTCTGTCGGATTGGTCCCTCATATCCAAATCCGCCAAATTCACATTTCCCTTACCCAAAGAAACTCTATCCAGATTGTTCGGATCCTTGCTCTTCACTTTTCCTAGGCTAGCATTATAACATTTTCTTGCTGTGTCCTGTTCGGCCTTCACCGTTACTACTTTGTCATCAGTTCCGACGAACTTCATGGCCAAATGAACTGTTGACACAACCGCTCCAAAAGCCTGGAGAGAAGTTCTTCCAAGAATTGCATTGTAGGCTGCCGGACAATCCACAACCAAAAACTTCACAATCTCGGTCCTAGCTTAAGGCTGTTGTCCAAGGGTTACAGGGAGCTGAATGTAACCTTTTGGCTCAACAGTGTCTCCAGTAAAACCAATCAGTTCACCTTCAAAGGGAGTGAGATTACATTCCCTGAGTCTCAAAGCTTTGAACAAAGGGAAAAACATTATATCCGCCGAACTACCTTGATCAATAAAAACCCATTTTACCTCATAATTTCCGATCAGAGCAGTTATTACCATGGGATCATTATGGCCTGGGAGTATTCCATCCAAATCCTCGTCGTCAAAAATAATGGGAATGTTTTTTGTTGATCTCTTGGCGATCGGTTTTTGACGGACTGCCAAGATCTGGTTGATGTATTTTTTCCTATCGGCTTTCTTCTCCCCTCCCCCGGCAAAACCTCCCACAATAGTGTTAACCAGAAAATCATTTTTGTTGGTGTTGGACTCAGGAACCGGGGTAGGGTCGGTTCTCTGTTTCCCGCTATTCCAATCGTCTGGCGACCTGCTTCTCTGGCGTTTAGGTTTTACTGGAGATTGAGATCTATTCCTGTTCCTTCGACCGGCTGCGTCCCTGATGTACTGCTGTAGCTTGCCATCTCTGATCATTTCCTCAATCAAATCACGTAGCCATATGCATTCGTCAGTAGTGTGGCCATAACCTCTGTGGAAGTCACAATATTTCGACCTATCACGCTGTGCGCCTTTTCTCAAAGACGGAGGTCTTTGAGCCGAGCGTAAGTCGGTTTGCATAGTTTCTCTCAAAATCTGACTCCTCGGAACAGTAAGAGGAGTGTAATCCTGAAACTTATTCCGGGGAGGAAGTCGTCGATCTCGATCGTTCCTTTCCTGTCTGCCACCAAAACGTTCGTCACGTTTTTGCTTATTTTGACCCTGTGGGTCGGCACGCTGCCTTTCCTCTCTTATTATCTGCCCTTTGTGGAATTCTTCCAGATTGATGAATTTATTCGATCGTTGCCTTAGCTCGGCCATATCCTTCGGAGGTTTGCCAATCAGGGATTATCTAAAATCTCCGGGTTGTAGACCTTGAGTGAACAGTAATACCGCCACACCAAGTGCCAAGTGCGGGACTGAACTTGCCTCTATATGGAATCGTGAAAGGTAATCTTTTAAGGATTCATCTCGCTTTTGGGTTACCGCTGCTAAAGTGTGGTCCGACCTCGGCTGAATACAACTAGCCGTGTATCTATTTAAAAATACTCTTTTCATCTCCTCCCATGAATTAACAGAATGCCGAGGGAGAGATGAGTACCAGCGTAATACTGATGGTTCGAGGGTCATGGAAAAGGCCCGGCACTTCATTTCATCCCCTCCGCTATAATAGTTCATTGCCCCTTCGAAAGAGACAATATGGTCCACCGGGTCGGTTAGGCCGTTATAATGTGGGACATTAGTAGGGCCCAAATAGCCTTGAGGGGTTTGAAACGCCATGATATGTGGGGTGAAAGGATGACCAGGGTGAAAATCACTCTGATCTTCATTTGTGGTGGGGTTAACATGGGAATTCGGTGGCGGAAGCTGAATTATTGGTGTTGGTTGGGGGTCCATGGTTGGTTGGTTTTGAGCGATCCTTGCCATAGCCTGTTGTTGAAGGTCGGCAATTGCACGTCCTTGTTGCTCGATTAACGTGGTTTGCCTATTAAGAATATTAAGTGCGTTGGGTGTTTCGCCCATGGTGTACTCGGGTTCCGGTGGTTCTAGAAGTATTTCGTGTAGTAGGAGCTGTACTACTGGAGTCACCATGGGTAGAAGGTCGTGGTGTAGGTGGCGGTGGTGGTGGAGGTGGCATGGCACGTAATACCTGAAGGGGTTGGGGATTGCTCCCAGCCCTTGGATGGGAGGATAGTGGCGTTTGAGGGTGTAGAGCATGACCACCGCTATGATTCTGACTTTGGTTATGTGGCTGTTGGCTTTGTGAATGGTTTGGAGGCTGGGGGTTACTCCCTGGCCCAGCTTGAGACCTTTGTGGTGGTTGCCCATTATTCCCACGATTGTGGTTGAGGACGTCACGCAGATCGCCAGTTAAGTGGGGCTGCGGTTCATTATTATTAGAGTTTCTGGGCCTGCCGTGGGTGCGGGCGATGCGTTCACGGAGGTCACCAACTTGACTTCTGGTAGTGACCATGGTGGTGGTGGGAATGATTTGTTATTCAGTTCCCCACAGACGGCGCCAATGTCGTGTCCTTAACCAAGATCAACCTTAAAGCTATGGAAGAGCCTTGAAGAATGATCTCAATCAAGATATTAATGTAGGACTCTTTAGGATTTCTGAATATCCAGTTGGGATAATCAGGTTCTCCCTAGTCAACAATGTGTGTGCTAGTGTCAACTTAGCGATGAGAAGACGTACCTTAGCCCCTATAGCATGGTGGTTCTTATAGGGGATTACCTGTATGCCATGGGCCGTTCTCATAAGGCTTCTGAAGAGGAAGAACTCAAATAGGATTCGTAGAGGATATGATAAGATCATATCCGTTAATCCTGTAAGCGATAGACTTCATCCAATACGGTTTTTATCTTACCAAGAGTCGCGGGAATCCAGGGGAAGCAGTTAAGCGCGATGAGACTGTTAGTGATAAGGATAAGGATGAGAATCCTGTGCTCGGGGTTAATCTCATTGGCATGTAACTTCTCGTTAGGTACCCAGTTTACTCGGTGTATGTTTCCGACCGAAAGACCTGCTTCAGTGTCATATTAACTAGAGTAATGAGAATACGGTCGGTTATTCGCTCGATTTGCTACAGGTCCACTACACTACTTAGTGTTATTTTGTAAATATAAATTTGTGATTTAGAATTAGGTTAGGCAGCCAACTAGAAGAGAAAACAAAAATTAGAATTGAAGAGGGAGATTACCAATACTTTGGAGCAAGTGAGGATTGAAGAATTTGGGGTAATTTGTCTATGAATTTCCCTAATATGTCTTTCATTCTTCTTATTTCTATGTGTAACTAAAACCCTCGTGTTAGGAACACGGTGAATTTGTATGGCGTAGCTTATTTCAATTTATAATTTAGTGTTTTCCTGTTTTTAATTCATGCGTTAATTGTGTTTTTATTGCATACGTAAAACTAATCACTTTATGTTTTGGATCTCTTAATTCTTAATTAAAGTTAGGAATTTTGAATAGGCCTTGCAATTAACGGTATAATCAGTTTAGTTATAGAGATATGATTGAATGATTATATGATTTGGTAATTCCTTTGTGCTGAATATCTTATTTTCCAATGTTGTAATTTATTGGGAGATCAAGGATTAAGCATTTAGAGAGTAAAGGGTAATGTTAGAGAGATCTAATTATTTCTATTTGAGAGGAATTGTCCATGAATTAAAGGAAAATCTAAATTATAGTTGAATAAGTGAAACCTACAATGCAACCAACGTTCCTAACCACTTTCTCCCATAGTTCTCAAGTTTTTATTTAATTTTAGCAATTAATTAGTTTAGTTAATTAATAGTTTCAAATCTGAATTTTAATTTAAACAACTTTTTAGTTATAGGATTTATTTATAATTACATTAAGGTGAAAATATACTAAAAACACAACTCCCTGTGGGACAATATTCGGTCTTCCATAGACTATATTACTCGTTGACCCAGTACGCTTGCTGGCAAATCAACAGTTATGAAAATGATTTTCCCAAATCAATTTGCACAATTAAAAGTTTAATTCATTCAATTATGAAAATCAATCTTTTCTAGGTTTTCAATCAAGAACAATATGAAATAACAAGAATGTAAGAGATAAGGGAATAGAGATACAGCACAGTGATTTATCCTGATTCACTCGCAACCACCGTGAGCTACATCTAGTCCCCTCTTCAACCAAGAGAGATTCTTCACTAAAGGAATTAGAATTCTCAAATTACAAGCAAATGCCTCTCAAGACTCCCTTCTTGATAGCCTCCAAGAGATACCACACTCTTGTCTTGCAACCCTATTGAAATCTAATCTAACCTTCCCTTGCTTGTTGATATCCCCACAACAAGTCTTCCAATTTGCTTGTCAACACAACAAGACTTCTAATTTGCTTTTCGATTCCTCACAACAAAACTTCCAATTTGCTTGTTAACACAACAAGACTTCCAAGACGATTTTGCTTGATGAACAACCACCAAGTCTTCCTTTGTTGTGGATAGCTTGCCTTCTTTGCAATGATTACAACCAAATAGAAAACAATAACAATCTTATGAATCTCTTTCAAGAACTACGAAAATATCAACACATGAGATTCAAAGATTCTTGATCAAAGAATATGAAAATGAAAGCTTTGATATATGAGAAAGTGAGAGAGAATAGTGTGGCTTTTGATCTTTCTAAATGATATGAAAATGATGTTCTATGATCACAATGATTAGGAAAAGGTTTATATAGAATACCCAAAAGTTAGGAAACTTAAAAACTGATTTTGAGAAGTGAAAAACGTATTTTAAAAACCAGTTCTGCAGGTGTTAATCGATTAACACATGGCCTTAATCGATTAACCACTGTAAGATGTGTGTTAATCGATTAGCTCAACCAATTAATCGATTAGCCACTATAAAACACTTCTAAAAACTCTTTTTCTCAAATCTAAGCCTTTTCTTTCAAACCTTTAAGCCACCTATTGATTTTAGGTTAAGTGAATACTCAAATTATAATATAATCATGCACTTGATAGAGATTCACTACCCTCTAATGACTCTACCCAAACTCATCAAATTAAAAGACTCAAACTAAAAATATTACAATAAAATACACAAATGAATCTTCATGCGCTTGCTCTCTCTTCATCATTGTTGATTGTTGTTTGTTTGTTGAGCTTCTTCATGCCTTGAGCTTGATCAAAACATTTGTAGCTTTTTCAAAACCTTTGTCATTATCAAAACCATCACACCGGATCTAACAATCTCCCCCTTTTTGAAAATGACAAACATGTTTTGAAGTTGTTTGAAGTTGTTGATACTTGAACCATTTGATCACTTGGTGAGACTCTTGCTCCCCCTCAATAAATGATTTTGACATTTGAAATCCAATTGAGATAAGGATAAGCTTGATTCTCCCCCTATCTTCAACAAATTTGCTCAACCTATATAAAAACAAACAAATCAACCTCTTCTCCCCCTTTTGGCATTATCAAAAAGTAATATGACAATAAAATCTTAAGCCAAAATAAGAGAAATTAACATTCATTTCTTCACAACATTGATACCAATTATAACTAATTATCACTATACTTTGAGATGTGATACCAATTGGAAAGAAATATAACAATTAAATATGATACCAATTGGAACTATAAAAAGTCATCATATCACTTGACAAAACAAGATATCAATTGTAAAGAAATATCACCATAACAACAATAGCATGACAATCATATAATGATCACACAATGATATCAATTGAAGAAAATATGACATAATAATACTTGTGAATTTTCAACATCAATACAAATATCAATGGTAAGAGACTAATAGTAAGTACCAATTGTAAAAGACTAATGATAAGATTAGAAGATACCAACTGTAAATCCAATTGTGAATACTTGCTATCTCTTGTGAGAAATTCACTTGATACCATATGTGAGCCTTTGTAGAAGTAATACCAAATGTAAAGCTTCAACAATACCAATTATAAGAAATTGTAGGACATTCTCTTTTTTACTTGAAGATGCAAATGAAGTATAACACTTGTAAGCCCTTTTTCTCTTCATTCATACCTACAAAACAATCATGCTTTGCTTTTTGGTATCCAAATAGTTTTGAACCCATTTTTGTTAGTTAAGGGATTTTCACCCTTCTAAACCCAAACAAAATTTCCTTTAGGTATACCATGCACTTTAATATAACACACATTTGAAGTATGTCCATGAGTGCCACAATAGAAACATGTTGGAGCATTTGAAAAATCAACTTTAGAAAAATCAACAACATTTCTATTACACTTACTCTTAGCATCAGTATAACCCAAACCAAACTTGTTTGAATGTTCTCTTTGAAAATTTAACAATGTGCGCAATTTAATATCACCACTTGTGAAACTTGCAAGCTTATTTTTCAAAATAACATTTTCATCTTTAAGCAACTTGCAACTCTCAAAATCAACCACAATATTCAATCTACTAGCACACTCACAAGAAGAACTAGCATAAATGAGATCAAGAGTTTCATTTTTAAGATTAAGCTCATCAACTTGTTTTTGAAGATCTAAAATCTCTTGTTGATGTTTCAAAATGAGCTTCTTTCTTTCAATGTTTTTCAAAGCTAGTTTCTTAAGATGTTCATGCATTTCTTCATAAGCATTATATAAAATTTCATATTTGGAAGAAATTTCGGATTTAGTATCACTTACATTGCTATCCTCGCTTTGTTCACTTGATTCATCATTGGAACTTTCTTCTTCATCTACTAGAGCTATCAAGTTGAGAGTAGCAATTTCTTCATCATCTGAAGAACTACTTGATGTGATTCTCTTTTCCTCTTCATCATCCCAAACGATGTATGCCTTCTTATGCTTTGAATTTTTATTTTCTTTCTCCATCTTCTTGAGATACTTAGAGCATGAGTATTTGAGATTACCGGGTTTTCTGCATTCATGGCAAACCACTCCTTCTTTTGTTGTCTTGGTCTTGTAGTGTGGGGGATTCTTCTCTTTACTGTTGTCTTTGTTCAACCTTCATTTTCTCCTTAGAAGCTTGTTAAACTTTCTTAATAGAAGTTTCATCTCTTCTTCATCAATGTCCGAATCGGAATCTTCACTATCATCGGAACTCTCCTCCTTTTTATATGAACTTTTCGTTTTAAGAGCAATTCCTTTTCTTTCTTTGTTCTTATCCGACTCCTCATGCAAATGCAAACGTCCAAGCTCCATTTCATGTTCTTGAAGCTTTCCGAAAAGTGTTGCTAAGTCCATGGTGTCCAAGTCCTTTGATTCAACAATTGCGGTAACCTTAGGTTGTCGTTCCCTACTTAGACATCTTAAAACTTTGTTAACAAGTTCACAATTCATGACAGTTTTTCCAAGAGCAATGAGATGATTAATAATATGAGTAAAACATTTTTGCATAATACATATAGATTCATTAGGCAACATACTAAAAAATTCATATTCATGCATCAAAGAATTTAATCTAGCATGCCTAACTTCACTAGTGCCTTCATGTGTGACTTGAAAGGTGTCCCACATTTGTTTGGCATTATGACATTGGGAGACTCTAAAGAACTCATCATAAGATAGAGCGGAGGTGATGATATTCTTAGCTTTTAAATCATATTGAATTTTCCTTTTATCATCATCGGTCCACTTATCTTTGGGGGTAAGTTGAGATACACCTTCTACTTGAGTTGAGGGAATGTGAGGACCATTCTCAATGGCTTCCCAAATGTTCATGTCTATAGCTTCTATAAAAATTCTCATTCTAACTTTCCAATAAGCATAACCCTCTCCACCAAATTAAGGAGGGCGACTTATTGAAGCACCTTCACTACCAAAGAGATTCGTAGAACCCATTGTAGTTTCCTTAAGGATCTTTACGAAAAAGCTCTATGCTCGTGTCTTTCGACCGAGCTCTGATACCAATTGTGAAAAACTGCAATCGGTGGGTGAAATAACTAAGGAACCCTAGGAGAACACCTAGAAGGGGGGTTGAATAGATGTTAAATAAACCTTGAACGATTTTCGAAAGAAACAAATCGAAAACAAGTTAGAGTTTTCACTTAACCCAAGGTCATGATTATATCATAATTTGAGTTTTCACTTAACCTAAAATCAATAGGTGGCTTAAAGGTTTGAAAGGAAAGGTTTAGTTTTGAGAAAACAAGTTTTTAAGTGATTTGAACAGTGGTTAATCGATTAAGGGTTTGGTTAATCGATTAACACACATATGTTACAGTGGTTAATCTATTAAGCCATGTGTTAATCGATTAAGAACTGTAAAACTGGTTTTTAAAATACGTTTTTAACTTCTCAAAATCAGTTTTTAATGTTCTTAACTTTTGGGTATTCTATATGTCTTTTCCTAACCTTTGTGAATTATTAGATTGAACTAACATCATTTTCATATCAATTTTACAAAGATCAAGCCACACTATTCTCTCTCACTTTCTCATAGATCAAAGCTTTTTACTTTTACATTCTTTGATCAAGAATCTTTGAATCTCTTATGTTGATATTTTCATAGCTATTGAAAGAGATTCATAGGATTGTTATTGTTTTCAATTTGGTTGTAATCATTGCAAGGAGGCAAACATTCTACAACACAAGGAACCCTTGGTGGTTGTTCATCAAGCAAAAGAAGTCTTGGAAGTCTTGTTGTGTTAACAAGCATTTGGAAGCCTTGGTGTGAGGTATCATCAAGCATTTGGAAGTCTTGTTCGGTAAACAAGCAAATTGAAAGACTTGTTGTGGGGATATCAACAAGCAAGGGAAGAGGTTAGATTAGATTCAATAGGGTTTCAAGACAAGAGTGTGGTATCTCTTGGAGGCTATCAAGAAGGGAGTCTTGAGAGGCATTTGCTTGTAATTTGAGAACTCTAATTCCTCATAGTGAAGAATCTCTCTTGGTTGAAGAGGGGACTGGATTGTAAGTTCCATGACGAATGTTTTGATAATGACAAAGTGTTTTGAACAAGCTATCATGTGTTGATCAAGTTCAAGTTCAACAAGCAACAACAAACATCAAATGAAGAAGAGAGAAAGCAAGCTCATGAAGACTTAGTTTGAGTGTAATTGTAATTGTTTTATCTTTTGCCTCTCAAGCTTCTTAGGTCTTTTATTTGGGTAGATTGTTTAGAGGGTAGTGAATCTCTTTCATAAGTCATGATTAAATCATAATTTGAGTTTTCACTTAACCTAGAATCAATAGGTGGCTTAAAGGTTTGAAAGGAAAGGTTTAGTTTTGAGAAAACAAGTTTCTAAAATGTGCAGTATGGATTTAATCGATTAAGGATGAATTTAATCGATTACTACTCGATTAAGTGAAGATTTAATCGATTAAACACTATTGAACTGGTTTTTTAAATACGATTTTCACTTCTCAAAATCAGTTTTCAAGTGCTACAACTTTTGGGTATTCTATATAAACCTATTCCTAACCTTTGTGATAATATACATCATTTTCATAATCAATTTTACAAGAATCAAGCCACTCTATTCTCTCTCAATTTCAAAGATCAAAGCTTTTCTATTTTACATTCTTTGATCAAGAACCTTTGAATCTCTTATGGTGATTTGTCATAGCTATTGATTGAGATTCATAGGATTGTATTTGTGTATTCAATTGTGTTGTAATCTTTGCAAGAAGGCAAGCCAACTACAACAACAAAGAAGACTTGGTGTGTCGTTTATCATCAAGCAAGTTCATTCAAGCAATTGAAGAAGAAGAAAGTCTTGGTTGTGAATCAAGCAAAGTGAAGCCTTGGTGTGTGGATTATCATCAAGCAAAGAAGACTTTTTGTGTCGATTATCAACAAGGGGTAGAGGTTAGATTAGAGAGAAGATCAATAGGATTACAAGGCAAGGGTGTGGAGTATCTCTTGTAGGCTAGCAAGAAGGGAGTCTTGTGAGGCATTTACTTGTAATTTGAGAACTCTAATTCCTCATAGTGAAGAATCTCTCTTGGTTGAAGAGGGGACTGGATGTAGCTTTCAAGCGGATGAAAATGAACCAGGATAAATCACTGTGTCGTATCTCTAAACCCTTAACTCTTTACAATTCAAGTCTTTAATTGTGTTCTTGGTTGAAAACCTAGAGAAAGATTGATTTTCATAATTGATTGAATTGAATCTTTATTGTTCAAATTGATAAAGGGAAAATCATTTTCTTAACTAGGGTAATCAATAAGAATATAGGTGTTAATCTTTTTCGCTGAATCTCTGATCTTAAGTGTTGATTGATTGATTTTCGTATTCGAATGAAAAATTGATTTTTCTGTTTTCTGTCAGATTTAATCGATTAAGCATATATTTAATCGATTAATACTCGAGTAAATTGCAGGTTAATCGATTAAATGCTGTAGAATTTGCAAAAATCATTTGTTTTAATTGTTTCGATTTGTTTCGTTCGAAAATCTTTCAAGGTTTCTTTTACACCTATTCAACCCCCCCTTCTAGGTGTTCTCCTAGGGTTCCTTAGTTGTTTCAACCACCAATTGCGGTTTCCTCAATTGGTATCAGAGCTCGGTCGAAAGATACGAGCATAAGAGCTTTTTCGTAAAGATCCTTTAAGAAAATCGCAATGGGTTCCATGAATCCTTTTGGTGGTGAAGGTGCTTCGATAAGTCGTCCCCCACTCTTTAATGGTGAGGGATATGCTTATTGGAAAGTTAGAATGAAAATCTTTATCCAAGCCATAGATAGTGAAATTTGGAAAGTAGTTGAAAAAGGTCTTCATATCCCCTCTAGTTTAGTTGAAGGTGTAGAACAATTGATCCCCGAGGATAAGTGGAAGGATGATGATAGAAAGAAAGTTCAATATGATTATAAAGCAAAGAATATCATTACCTCCGCGTTATCCTATGACGAGTTCTTTAGAGTTTCTCAATGTTCTAGTGCTAAGGAAATGTGGGACACTTTACAAGTGACTCATGAAGGAACTAGTGAGGTTAGGAGAGCTAGATTGAATGCTTTAATGCGTGATTATGAATTGTTTCAAATGCTTCCCAATGAATCTATTAATGATATGCAAAAGCGTTTTACTCATATTATTAATCATTTACTTGCTCTTGGTAAGACTTTCTTACAAGGTGAATTTTCTAACAAAGTGTTGAGATGTTTAGACAGGAATTGGCAACCAAAAGTAACGGCTATTGTTGAATCTAAGAATTTGGATGCTATGGATCTAGCAACACTCTTTGGAAAGCTTCAAGAACATGAAATGGAGCTTGGACGATTAAGTATCAATGAAGAGTCGGATAAGAACAAAGGAAGAAAGGGACTTGCTCTTAAAGTCAATAGATCATACAAAAAGAAAGAGAGTTCCGATGATGATGATGATAGTGAAGATTCCGATTCGGATGTTGATGAAAAAGAAATGAAGCTTTTACTAAGGAAGTTTGACAAGTTTCTAAGGAGAAAAGGAAGGTTGAACAAGGACAAAGGTAAAGAGAAGGATTCCCCACACTACAAGACCAAGACTTCAAAAGAAGGTGTAGTTTTCCATGAATGCGGAAAACCCGGACATCTCAAGTATTTGTGCTCTATGTATCTCAAGAAGAAGGAGAAAGACAAGAAAAATTCTAAATCTAAAAGAGCATACATAGTTTGGGATAGTGATGAAGATAACAAGAAAAGCACATCGAGTAGTTCATCGGATGATGAAGAAGCCGCTTGTCTCAACTTGATAGCTCTAGTAGATGATGAAGAACAAAGTTCAAATGATGAATCAAGTTATCAAAGCGAGGAAAGCGATGTAAGTCATACTAAATCCGAAATTTCTTCTAAATATGAATTGTTATATAATGCTTATGAAGAAATCCATGAACAACTTGAAAAACTAGCTTTGAAAAACATTGAAAGGAAGAAGCTCATTTTGAAACATCAAAAAGAGATTTTAGAACTTCAAAAACAAGTTGATGAGCTTAATCTTGAAAATGAAACTCTTGATCTTATATATGCTAGTTCTTCTTGTGATTGTGCTAGTAGAGTGAATATTGTGGTTGATTGTGAGAATTGCAAGTTGCTTAAAGATGAAAATGCTATTTTGAAAAATAAGCTTGCAAGTTTCTCAAATGGTGATATTAGATTGCGCACATTGTTAAATTTTCAAAGAGAAAATTCAAACAAGTTTGGTTTGGATTATACTAATGCTAAGAGTAAATCTCATAGAAATGTTGTTGATTTTTCAAAGGTTGATTTTTCAAATACACCAACATGTTTCTATTGTGGTACTCATGGACATACTTCAAATGTGTGTTATGTTAAAGTGCATGGTATACCTAAAGGAGATTTTGTTTGGATGAAAAAGGGTGAGAGTCCCTACACTAACAAAAATGGATCCAAAACCATTTGGATACCAAAAAGCAAAGCTTGATTGTTTTGTAGGTATGATTGAAGAACAAAGGGCTTACAAGTGTTATTATTACATTTGCATCTTCAATTGGTATCACAATAAGTGACAATTAGCTTTTCAATTGATATCATTGATTATGTTTGATTTTTATCTCTCAATTGGTATCAATGTTGAAAAGAAATGAATGTGGATTTCTCTTATTTTGGCTTAGAATGTTATATTTCATTTGGTATATATTACTTTTTGATAATGCCAAAGGGGGAGAAATAGTATGTTTTGAAAAATTGGGAGAAATGATATTTCTTTTTGGAGAGAAAGGTTGTTTTGTTGTTTTTATGTAGGTTGAGCTAAGTTGTTGAAGATAGGGGGAGAATCAAGCTTCTACCAAGTGTTATTCAAAAGTCAAATGCATTGATTAAGGGGGAGCAAGAGTCTCACCAAGTGATCAAATTGTTAAAGCATGAACAACTTCAAACAAACTTCAAAACATGGTTTGTCATTTTCAAAAAGGGGGAGATTGTAAGTTCCATGACGAATGTTTTGATAATGACAAAGTGTTTTGAACAAGCTATCATGTGTTGATCAAGTTCAAGTTCAACAAGCAACAACAAACATCAAATGAAGAAGAGAGAAAGCAAGCTCATGAAGACTTAGTTTGAGTGTAATTGTAATTGTTTTATCTTTTGCCTCTCAAGCTTCTTAGGTCTTTTATTTGGGTAGATTGTTTAGAGGGTAGTGAATCTCTTTCATAAGTCATGATTAAATCATAGTTTGAGTTTTCACTTAACCTAGAATCAATAGGTGGCTTAAAGGTTTGAAAGGAAAGGTTTAGTTTTGAGAAAACAAGTTTCTAAAATGTGCAGTATGGATTTAATCGATTAAGGATGAATTTAATCGATTACTACTCGATTAAGTGAAGATTTAATCGATTAAACACTATTGAACTGGTTTTTTTAAATACGATTTTCACTTCTCAAAATCAGTTTTCAAGTGCTACAACTTTTGGGTATTCTATATAAACCTATTCCTAACCTTTGTGATAATATACATCATTTTCATAATCAATTTTACAAGAATCAAGCCACTCTATTCTCTCTCAATTTCAAAGATCAAAGCTTTTCTATTTTACATTCTTTGATCAAGAACCTTTGAATCTCTTATGGTGATTTGTCATAGCTATTGATTGAGATTCATAGGATTGTATTTGTGTATTCAATTGTGTTGTAATCTTTGCAAGAAGGCAAGCCAACTACAACAACAAAGAAGACTTGGTGTGTCGTTTATCATCAAGCAAGTTCATTCAAGCAATTGAAGAAGAAGAAAGTCTTGGTTGTGAATCAAGCAAAGTGAAGCCTTGGTGTGTGGATTATCATCAAGCAAAGAAGACTTTTTGTGTCGATTATCAACAAGGGGTAGAGGTTAGATTAGAGAGAAGATCAATAGGATTACAAGGCAAGGGTGTGGAGTATCTCTTGTAGGCTAGCAAGAAGGGAGTCTTGTGAGGCATTTACTTGTAATTTGAGAACTCTAATTCGTCATAGTGAAGAATCTCTCTTGGTTGAAGAGGGGACTGGATGTAGCTTTCAAGCGGATGAAAATGAACCAGGATAAATCACTGTGTCGTATCTCTAAACCCTTAACTCTTTACAATTCAAGTCTTTAATTGTGTTCTTGGTTGAAAACCTAGAGAAAGATTGATTTTCATAATTGATTTAATTGAATCTTTATTGTTCAAATTGATAAAGGGAAAATCATTTTCTTAACTAGGGTAATCAATAAGAATATAGGTGTTAATCTTTTCCGCTGAATCTCTGATCTTAAGTGTTGATTGATTGATTTTCGTATTCGAATGAAAAATTGATTTTTCTGTTTTCTGTCAGATTTAATCGATTAAGCATATATTTAATCGATTAATACTCGAGTAAATTGCAGGTTAATCGATTAAATGCTGTAGAATTTGCAAAAATCATTTGTTTTAATTGTTTCGATTTGTTTCGTTCGAAAATCTTTCAAGGTTTCTTTTACACCTATTCAACCCCCCCTTCTAGGTGTTCTCCTAGGGTTCCTTAGTTGTTTCAACCACCAATTGCGGTTTCCTCATGGATGTAGCTCTCAAGCAGATGAGAGTGAACCAGGATAAATCTCTGTGCAGTATCTCTATTCCCTTAACTCTTTACATTCAAGTTATTTCATATGTTCTTGGTTGAAAACCTAGAAAAGATTGATTTTCATAATTGATTGAATTGAATCTTAATTGTGCAAATTGATTTTGGGAAAATCATTTTCATAACCTAGGTAATCAATAAGAATATTGGTGTTAATCAATTCCGCTTAATCTCTGATCATACATGTTAATTGATTAATTTTCGTATTCAATTGAAAAGTTATTTTTAAGATTTAACAGTGATTAATCGATTAACTGAGGTGTTAATCGATTAACCAAAATCAAACTTTCTGGCATTAATCGATTAACCTGTTTGATTAATCGATTAACTAGTGTTTTTCAAGTGTTAATGGATTAACAGCCTTGCTTAATCGATTAAGGGCTGAAACTTTTGTAAAAATCATTTGTTTTAATTGTTTCGATTCATTTCTTTCGAAAATCTTTCAAAGTTTCTCTAACACCTATTCAACCCCCCCCCCCTTCTAGGTGTTCTCCTAGTGTCTCCTAGTTATTTCATCCACCGATTGTAGGTTCTTACAACTACATCCAGTCCCCTCTTAAACCAAGAGAGATTCTTCACTAAAGGAATTAGAATTCTCAAATTATAAGCAAATGCCTCTCAAGACTCCCTTCTTGATAGCCTCCAAGAGATACCACACTCTTGTCTTGCAACCCTATTGAAATCTAATCTAACCTTCCCTTGCTTGTTGATATCCCCACAACAAGTCTTCCAATTTTCTTGTCAACACAACAAGACTTCCAATTTGCTTGTCGATTCCTCACAACAAGACTTCCAAGTTGCTTGTTAACACAACAAGACTTCCAAGACGATTTTGCTTCATGAACAACCACCAAGTCTTCCTTTGTTGTAGATTGCTTGCCTTCTTTGCAATGATTACAACACTAGTAGAAAATATGGATTTTACATCACCTAATCAACATCAGTTTTGGAAAACAGATGTAAAAAACAAACGCGATGGCAAACTTGTAATTAAGTTTAAGATATAAAACTTTTCACATCTGTTTTTTTTATAACAGATGCGGAAAGTCATATTTTCTTGAATTTTCCGCATCTGTTTTTTGTTAACTGATGCGGAATGTATTATTTTCTTACTTTTCGCATCAGGTTTTAAATAAATGATGCGGAATGTTTAGTGCGGTGGCAAACTTGAAAATATGATAAATTTAAGAAATAAACATTCTGCATCTGTTTTTATTTAACTGATGCGGAATGTTTGATTTCTCCTGCATTCCACATCTGTTTTTATTTAACTGATGCGAAATGTGTGATTTCTCTAACATTTGGCATCTATTTTCTTAAATTGTAAATAAGTGATGTGGATTGTCTATCAAAATGACTAAACCCTAATTCTATGGCGCCGAAAATTCTTTTCTTCTTCTTTCACTACCACGCTGTGCAGAGAAGTCGAGTTCTCCTTCTTCTTCTCACGAACGGCGCTGATTCTTCTTCTCCTCACGTTCTTCTACGGCCACGACTCAAGCCCCGCTTCTCGCTTTATCACGTGCAGCGGCGGTGACTGATTCGTTGAGGAAAATCAATCACAGGCTTCGTCCCCACTGAGAACAGGCGCAAGAGCTTGCGTCGGTGAAGCGACGGCGATGGTGAAGGAGCGACGCTCACAGGCTTCACGAAAGTGGCGGCGTCGCTCTCCTCCTCGGGCTTCGGTTCTGAACAGCGAAGGCCATCGAACGAGGGAGGAGGAAGACGCAACGGTGAACCTTCACTGCGTTGTTCTTCGTGTTCTTCGTGGGGCAGTGGTGAGAAGGAGACGGCGCTGTGTTTGAGCGACACGTAAATTGCAGACAAAGTGACATTGTTCAATTGGTTATTCTCAGTGGCAAGAAAATGGAACTAGACAATGGTTTGGATACTCTAGAGTGCCTCAGAGGTAGATTACTTGCAGAAAGACATGCTTCAAGGGTAGCAAAAGAGGATGCAGAATCAATGGCCAACAAGGTAATTTTCATTTTGCTTTATGTGAAAATATAGGGGGTGTGTGTGGTAAACAATTTAATTAAGTGATTTTTCAATAAGTTTTTCTTTTGAAATAAGCTAAAAGGAGCTTATTTTCATAAGCTTATCCGTTAAACTTATTGAATTAAGCTAAAAATAGTATATAAGAAGTTGAGTAGTTCTTATAATTTATAAACTCATATGATGAGCTCTTTAAAAGCTGTTCCAAAAACCCCCCTTAGATTATCAATGAAAAGAAAAGAAAAAGGCATTTTTGTTCTATTTTGTGAAGTTTTTTGTGTGAAAAAACTTTATTAAGTGATTCTGTTTTCTATTCAGTTTGTTGAGCTCGAAAGGAAACTTAACAAGGAGATCAAACTAAGAGACAAAACTGAAAGATGTTGATTGTTATGGAGTATTCATTTTCATATTTTGCTATTTGAATAACACTGATACTGAGTAAACCTTTGATTCCGTCACGATGTCGTTGTCGGATGGATTTTGAAATTTTTTGTCACCTTTTAAGTCCTGGAAAGATTTAAAATGTTGCCACATTTGTTCAAGGATTTAATTGGCAACGAAGAAAACTTTCAAGGACCTATCTGGCGACACGACACCGTAATCTTTCGAAGACTGAACTGAGGGTTTGGTATGTTGATGTTCATCTTTACATTGAGTTTTACTTGTTTGATTCTCGTGATTCATGAATTTGGTGGAAAGGATTGCTAAGTTTTTGATGAAATGGTGCAGTCTTTTGATCATGGCTATTACTTGTTGGTAAAATCTATCCAAGAACTTCGAGAGAAGAAGGAGGGACTTGTTACGGTTGGCATTGGTGGTCCAAGTGGCTCCGGTAAAACAAGGTATTGATATTTTTATGAATGTTTTATTTTCTTTGTGATAGAAAGTAACGCTTATGCTGTTGTTGCATTGGTTTTTTTCTTAATTGTTTTGTTTTTTAGTGGTTCATGAAGCTTAGCAGAAAAGGTGGCATCTGTTATTGGTTGTACTGTTATATCAATGGAGAATTATCGGGAAGGAGTTGATGAAGGGAATGATATGGATTCTATAGACTATGATACCCTGATCAAGAATCTTGAGGTTTGTGGTTGCCTCACAACTTCTCATTTATGATAATATGGCTAAAATGTTGGTCTGGCTTTTTCATGATTACTTCTGTGACGTTGATGGGTTTACACAGATGACCCTTATTAAACCCTTGAATTTTGAGCTTTACTTCTTGGCCTTTTCAAGCTTTACATTATACCTTAGAAAAATGCACTTTTCCTATTATGTGAGCAACATTAATAATAGATAGGCGTTAGTAGCACTGATTTATCATGTTAGACTGTTGGTGGATTATCTGCTTGTTTTCTTTTGGGCTTAAACTGACTAGATTATGTGTCAATTTAGTATCTTATATTTGAGACTTGCTGACTGTTCTAGTAATAAATGCAAATCAGTTGTACATTTTGGTTTGTGCAAGTTCTTTTTTTTTGTTTGTCCGGGACTCTGTTAACAGGTTTCTCTTTTGCAATTAGGATTTGACTAAAGGCAATGACACATTAATCCCAATGTTTGACTAACATCAAAAGAGACGTGTTGGCTATAAAGCAACAAAGAGTGCTTCATCTGGGGTGGTAACATAGCTAATTATAGACTGCAGTTTCAAAGGAGCTCCTTGTTTTTTTTTTTTTGGTTTTTTTATTTTTTGTCTTTTATTAAACTGGTTTCAGGTAATAGTCGATGGTTCATATGCATTGCATGCCAAACTGCGGTCTTTATTGGATATTCGAGTTGCTGTGGTAAATTTTGTTGTTATAATAATTTTATGCCTTTAGAGCAGGGGTCAGTTGGCTAATTGCTTAAAAATTTCAAAATAATATATACTTGAGGTTTTTATAAATCAGGTTGGTGGTGTTCAAAGAAACCAAATCTCAATTTAATGATACTTCATGTTTAAAGAAACCAAATCAAAGTTCTGAGGATTTGAAGAATGATGAAAACAGGTATCCAATTTAAACTTATAGAAATGTCATTGCATTTGATGAAAAAATTATGTCTTCTTATTGAATTTTGTTTAATCTTGATTGAATGGCTTATTTCATTTGACATTGTGTCAGGCTTTCACTTCCAAGCTCAAAATCATTAGAAAACATATTTATTTCTCATCGAACTGATGATTACAGCTCTAATCAAAGTCCAACTAATGCTTTTACTGAAAATATCTGTAATAATCCGAATCCAAGCTATGACTATGGGGATATGGAGAATGATGAAAGCAGGTACCACATTAGACTAATAATTAGTTATGCTTAAATAACTTTTTTGTCCTTATAAATATGACTAATTTTGTGTTTAGGTCGTGTTTCTTTAGCATTCTGTCATCAAATGCATTCACGGAGCATTGCCAGTGTCACTTTCCAAGTTGACCAAGTTGACTGATATGTAAGTCTTTGCTCTCTAATCAACTTAATTGATCTATATTCCACAATAAGTAAACTAGTAAATCAACAAATGTATATGAATGAGTTGTGCTGCTTTTATTGTAGATATATGCAAGAAGATGTATGCCACTTCCCTTTTCATATATTTCTTAAGATCAGTTAATTAAAAAATTTAAGCAATTCTTTGATTGAATTGAATTTAGAGACCAATTAGTTGTACTGATAGTGGCTTTGATTGATAAAGACAAAAATAATGGATAAAAATCTCTATTATTTAATTTTGTTTTAAATATGGTTTAGAGTGTTCAATTCTGTTGTTTTTGTTTGGAGTCTTGATCCAAAGAAGGTGAAGAACCTAAACCAGAGGTAACTTGTGGGTAGCATTTCGGATTGTTGGTTTTTTGCACTACATAACTATTCACTGGAAGTCACACGGTATGAAAATCCTTATTTATATTTTTCTGAATTGTCATTGCCTTCCTCAAGCAGAATCGATTCCGCTTGATTTGTTGTGCTCCCCATGGTTATGTGAGCTTCATATATTTTTTGTGCTTACCTGATTTTTTGCTTTCCTGTTATTCCTTTTAGGGATATGATTGGGCTATCTTTGGAAGGGACATTGGCTCCTGAGCTTGGGTATCTTGGTCACTTGAAATCTTTGTAAGGATTCCTGTTACCGTAAAGGACTTTAAAGAAGTTCAAAAAGAAGCTGACAAAGCTACGTCAATCTCAACTTTTGATGAGAATGATTTGGGTAGAATTTAATTAGTTTTGGTAGAATTTGGCACTTCCAAAAGGATGGAGCTGGCTCAAGTTATAGTTAGTAGTATAGCTAATTTTCCTGCCAATTTCAGTACCTACAAGTAGTTAGTTTAGTGTAGAAGCTAACTTATCAAGTGTTTATTTTATTTGTAGTTTGTATTAAATTACTTAGGATATTTTGCCTTTTGGAATCATTTGTATTATAACACTATTTTTTGGTATTAAATGTAGATTCATTTGTATTATGAGTTTATTATAAGCTTATTTTGCCTTCTGGATCCATTAATGAAGGTCATCAATAGATATAAAAAATATTAAAAAAAAATTCAACTTTTCCACATCAGATGCGGAAAATGGACATTCCGCATCTGTTTTATCGTAAAACAGATGCGGAAAGTGGACATTCCGCATCAATTATGGAACTTTTCGCATCTGTTTTTAAAAGTGATGCGGAAAGTCCAACCTTTCACATCTGTTTTTAAAAGTGATGCAGAAAGTCATTACTTTTAACATCTCTCACATTTATATCATTTCTAAAACAGATGCGGAATGCGTTTTAAAACAGATGTTAAATGTCCGATCTCTAGTAGTGCAACCAAATAGAAAACAATAACAATCATATGAATCTCTTTCAAGAACTATGAAAATATCAACACATGAGATTCAAAGATTCTTGATCAAAGAATATGAAAATGAAAGCTTTGATCTATGAGAAAGTAAGAGAGAATAGTGTGGCTTTTGATCTTTCTGAATGATATGAAAATGATGTTCTATGATCACAATGATTAGGAAAAGGTTTATATAGAATACCCAAACGTTAGGAAACTTAAAAACTGATTTTGAGAAGTGAAAAACGTATTTTAAAAACCAGTTCTGCAGGTGTTAATCGATTAACACATGGCCTTAATCGATTAACCACTGCAAGATGTGTGTTAATCGATTAGCTCAACCAATTAATCGATTAGCCACTGTAAAACACTTCTAAAAACTTGTTTTCTCAAATCTAAACCTTTTCTTTCAAACCTTTAAGCCACCTATTGATTTTAGGTTAAGTAAATACTCAAATTATAATATAATCATGCACTTGATAGAGATTCACTACCCTCTAATTACTCTACCCAAACTCATCAAATTAAAAGACTCAAACTAAAAATATTACAATAAAATACACAAATGAATCTTCATGAGCTTGTTCTCTCTTCATCATTGTTGATTTTTGTTTGTTTGTTGAGCTTCTTCATGCCTTGAGCTTGATCAAAACATTTGTAGCTTGTTCAAAACCTTTGTCATTATCAAAACCATCACACCGGATCTAACACTAGGGAAAGAATTGGAATTAAGAATTTTTCATGAAAAGGGATATAAGACCATAAACTTTGAAAGAATTTGATTTGATAAATAGTTAATAAGAATTAGTATAGTACTCTTTCAAAATCACCTTCATTAATTAGTAGGTGGAGCAAATTCTTTGTCTAAAACTAACTTTGAATAGTACACAAAATAATTAAAATTGAGAGCTATCATAAAAAAAAAATACAAAGTAGTTGGCTCCGAAAATAGTTTGATTTAATATATATAGTCATAGTAAATTTTTAAGATAACAAACACACTCACATGCACTTCAACCATTCCTGAATAAACAAATAACATCTACTTCCTATACGAACATATGCATCTATAAACCTAAGACTTAGACTCTAATACTCAATCAAATCGGACTTGACTTTTACCACTCAATCTACTCATCAAACTATTTAGGTTCTACTACTCAATCTAAAAGAAAACTTTCCCAAGTACAAGACTTTAACTAAACCTAGGCTTACTATTCTCCATAAGATTTAAGGTTCCCTATTTGGTTCCTTAGATTAGGATTTCACACAACTGTTTCTTGTATCCAAACCCTAATGGAAACTTCCCTATCGCTATCTAAACTATGGTGCTAGTACTTTAACAATGGATGTTAAAATTGGGGCTTTAACCTTCAACAAACTATATTCCATGAAATAATTCATAATAGTTTGAAAATGGTTTGTAGTTCCGGAATATAGCTCGTTTAATAATAATCACACATTTCCCTTGAGTTTTATGCCAACTCAAAGGAAAAGACCTAACATCCATTACTTTAGTTTAGGTTCTATACTAGGTTTTAGTTCTATGGGAGATGCATTGCCTTTAACCCACCTTGTTACCTTCATTTACATTCCTCAAATCCACATTATAGTCAAAATCATGAATTATTACTTTACAAGGATAAGATTTGGTATTTGGTGATAAAGTAACTTTCAAAAATTGCCTCTTCTGTAAAATAAGGAAAACACTTTGTAATTCAAAAATCATTTTCATTTAAAACTTTAACAAAATTATTCGATAGTGGGAGATGTGTCAAGCATTTAAAAGTTCGAAGTACTCATATAGGTTTCCAAAGTCATTTCCTTTTATTTTAACTTTGAAGTTCAAGTGTTGTTTCGAATTGACTTATGTCGCATTCAGTGAATTCCTATTTAATCGGCAACTGATGTAATTTAAGAATAAACTACACCACCATTCAATTAGTTAGGAATTCACATTGTTAACAATACATGCTTAAAAGTTGGTGTTACGACATTCGATCAATTATTAAAGTTGGAATCAATTCCACATCTTGGAAAGTATCAAAATACTAGTGTACTTGATGTTCATTATAAATCATAATACTAGTGCTTCCAAAAATAAAGTCTTAGAAGAGTTTGTTACAAAAACAAATTTACATATTTACGAATAATAGTACATTTATCACCAAAATATAATGTGAAAATGTAGAAGGTGTAACACCCCAAAATTTTAATCCCAGATTAATGAAATGTTAATTATAAAAATTTATTATAATTAATTATTTCTATTTTAATCTCTGATTAAAATCTGTGTTTATTTTATTAGTGAATGTGTGAATTTATTTGGTAAGTATATTTATGCATAAAATAAATATTTTGCATATTAGTCCCTGATTTGGGACCAAGAAGTAATTATAGGAAAATTTTGGAGGGAAAGAAAATAAAATTAATATTTTTCAAAAACTGACCAAAATACTCGAGTGTTTCCTAAAAGACTCGAGTGTTCTGGTCAGAGTTGCACGAGTTAGTGCGTTTTGGTGAGTCACCACCAACGATTCTCCGCCGTTGACACGAAAACACCCTCCAACCACGTTCCCAGTCGTCGTGTCGACATGCATGAGCCTCTGAAACCTCTATAAAAGCTTCTTGGTTGAGGATTGCAACCTCATTTGGCCAATTTCGTGTGTGTTGCATGAGTTAATGTTCCCGAATTGATTCAATCAATTCTCCTTCTCTGTTTAGTGTTAAGCCACAAATTATACACCAATACAAAGCTCACATCACGAGCTTTGTATAGACATAAAAATTGTGAGCTGAGTGTGAGTGTGTTGGTAGAATCGAAGCTGGGAAGTTGAGGTTCGTTTGCTGTCATCAGTTTTGGGAGCTTACTTTGATCTCTGATTTTGGTAAGCTCACGTATTCTCTGAGTCTCAAATTGGTTTCTATAGTTAGTATGTGTTACATAGAACTTAGAAATACTAATTTCCCCAATTGTTATCTCTGTTTTCTATGTCAACCAATTCGATTTTGGTGCTCTGCTCAAACTGTCTTGCATGTTGGTGCTTGAAGTCGTTTTTGGTGTTGGAGGAGTATTTCTTGCGAATTTTTTTTGAATCTCAATTGTGAGGTAAGGGGAAAGCTTTCTATTCACTAGATAGAGTTTAAATTGCATGGATTTGATTAGAGAGCCACCAAGAGGCTCTAAGGGAGGGAAATTGGTTTGGAGACCAACCTGTGCTCTAAAGTTGTTTTGAGCAAGTTTAATATGTTGCATGCAAGCTATTTGGAACTTAAAATCATGAGAATTCTGAGTTTTATGCAAATTGATATGTAAAGTTGTGAATTTTCTAAGTTTTATGCAAAATCTTATGAATCTCTATGAATCCTGTAATTTGATGTGTTCTAAGTGCTTGAACATATTTATTATATGTGATAAGAACTCTGTTGATCATTGGATTGGATTGAAAATGGTTAGAATTGAAAATGGTATGTGAAAATCAAGTTTCCAGTCTGTTCTGTATGAAAATACTCGAGTACTTGGGTTGATACTCGAGTATTTTGTGATAAAACAGTGTGTCTTTTTGCTCCAACACTCGAGTGTCAGGTCCAGAACTCGAGTATTGAATAATGTAACAAGAGTACTTTCTGATGAACCACTCGAGTAATGCATGAACCACTCGAGTATTCTGGAATTGATGAAGAACACTAGAGTATTCATGAACTACTTGAGTATTTTTGAAGATCTGGAATCTGACTTTTCTGAAAAGCATGAACGACTCGAGTAGTCATGAACTACTCGAGTAATCTGGAAAGGCTGAAGAACTACTTGAGTATTCTGAAGAACACTCGAGTATTTCTGCCCAAAAACTTAAAATACCATTTTTAATTCTGAATCATTCAGTTAATACTTAAATGATAATAATCCAAGTGATCTAAGACTTAAAAGAAATTGATTGATGATATGGTTATTCCGTTTGGATGATGGGACGTTGCTCGGGTGGCACGTTATATACTATTAATTGAGATATACCAATCAATTTCTTTAAGTTTAGATATTGCATTCATTCTGGAGTTCGGATGATAGATCGTTTATCATGTTTTGGTAACATGAGGAGGGCCTCTGGGAGTGCCAACTGACGGCTTGCTTGATGACACGTTATGGTGGACGACGTGGCCAGCGAAAGTAAGTATGAGTATCTTACTTGCATTAAATACTTGCTAAGTGTTAAATGTGATTATTGATTATTACTGCATGTTTACATATTCATATTGCACGTTTATTTATGCTCTATTTATTATGTGTATAGAATTGCTTATCCCTGTGCCCTCGTAGGTGATGTCACGCTAAATCGCTTGCATCGAGATCCGGCCACTTCCTAGTGGCATATGGATCTACAAGGATCACCGAGCGGTGTTCGAGGGAGAGGTAGAGGTTACCTTCTACCACCCTAACCCGCTGATCCGGTTTTGTCCTCGTAGATTTAGGATTCCCATCATATACACTATGCACATACCACCCTTTTACACTTACCATGGACCACCTCCCACACGACCAGCTCGCTCATATCACAGTTTTCGCTTTCGACCTACCCGCTCACACCCTTTTTCTTCTAAAGTCGTCCACGAGGAGACTCCTCCATCTGATCCGAGGAGCCCTGTTAGGGTCTCACCATCACCTGACCCTGTACCCAGTGGTAGGGTACCCACTCCTTCGGATGAGATAGAGGAGGATCCCGTGGAGGACGAGAGCAGAGGTGAGCCAGTCGTGCACTCTACCGGGGGTCAGTGGAGGGATGATGATCCCTAGGTATGTGCATATGGTAGATGATGTGGATCATGGGATCCGGTGTGATGGATGCTGTGGAGGAGATGATGCTGCTGCTGTGATGTTGGATGACTACTACTGCCGCTACTTGGATATTTCTACTACTACTGCTGCTGTTACTTGATCTATGTGACCAGCTTCAGAGTTTTATATTTTGAGATGTATATATATGTTGTAGATATACTTTTGAGAACTCTAGACTTATGTTTTACTTTTGGATATAGATCTTTTATTATGGACTTGTATCAGATCTTGGAGACACTATGGACTATGTATTTCATGACCTACTATTTCCGCTTACTCTGATAACGAACGTTTAAAGAGTTCGGCTACGTTATTTGAAAATGGTATCAGTTCCACAAAACGAAAGAATAGATGGCATCACTTAATTTTTACTATGCAAATGCAATTTCGAAGTATCGGTGCTATCTGGTTTGGGAAAATATTTTCTTGTCTTAAAGAATGCCGAATTCAGTACAATGTTTAAAATGATATAAGTTACATTCTCCAAGAATTCCATGTTTTGGTTTGTGCACCCGCCTCTATAGAAAATAAAAAGAAAATTTTATTTCCTACATTTTCTAAATACTAACAAGTCCATAAGTATATGATTAAGAGTATATTTATTACTCTAGTTTATAGTATTATATTAAGGGTGTCACAGAAGGCACTTAAGTCTTACTAAAGACGACACCTAGTAATTAAAGTTAAAGGCAAGTATATTGGGCTGAAACTTATTCACTTCCGCTGCGCACTCTGATAAGGAATGATCGGAGTGTGTAGGATTGGATGACCTCTAATACCTTTCCTATTCTTATGACTAGAAAATAAATCTAACAATTATTTCATTGGATTCAAGGACTTAATGATACCATCTTCCAATAAATCTAAATCTCGAGGGGCCCATCTCGATTCTACATTGCATTGCAGATAGAATCATTTTTCGTACTACCTGAATTCCAATCAAATAAGAGATAACTCATCTTCCATTCAAAAGAGGGCTTTAAAGTTTCATTTTACATAAAAGTTTCAGTTCCTTCGTCATATTCGAAGTTGACCTACTTAATTCAAAACTAAGGATGAGTCCTTCCCGTTGGGGTAGCAATTTCATGCTCTGACCCGTTGGGAGTTTTTTCTTCCCTTAGTCTCTACTTTCTGTCCGCTTCTAAATACAACAAAGTTACACTTGGAAAATTTAGTTTAACCCTCTTTAAATTGAAGATAAAACCCTATGACTACAAAACTATAACTAACACTATTCCAGCACTACTAAATTATACCGACTTCAACTAAAATGCATGCATATCCTACTAAAATATACTACTTAGCTAACTATTGGTTAGTTACTCATGTGGAGTAACTCTCTAGGAGTAGGAAATCCATACTCCACAGCCGAGGAATGCAACCATTTCTCTGAAACTATAATGTAACATCCTACCTTCCCCAAATTAAATTTGTACATATCAAGTTCAGAACAGTTTATATAAACAAACTTATAATTACATTCTTGTGGTTGTGACATACTTTAGAATTCATTTAAAAAGAGGATATCCTTATATCCCTCACAACCACTAATACATTCTTAAAAGTCCTTATAAAGTCCTTTTTACAAAATCAAGGTGAATTTAAATCGGACTAAAAGTTAATACTTAAAGACAACTTTAATTAATGAAAATCCTTTACATAATAGAATCTTAGCATGGTTGCTAAAGTGATGTGACTACAAGGTCACTATCACAAATATACTCTCTTTAAAAGAGAGTGGACGGTTCTCGGCATAGAAGCTATGAACATCTTTCTCCGTTGTGCACCTAAAATGGTCAACAGTAAGGGGTGAGTAATTTGAATATAAATCAAGAAAACACTTAAAATGATAACAATAAAGCATAACTAAAGGCACTCATACAATTGGGACTCAAGCAACCCTAGCAGAGCAACCCTTTTCTCTTCCCCTCGTGGTGGCTCTCAAGCCGCTGCCTGCGCCGTTATGGCAAAGAAAAAAGGAAGGCCCCCTGCCTCCCCTTCTTCTGCTGGGAAACAAAAATCTGATCTTGATCCTTTTCTGGACTTCTCGAATGTAGATGAAGAAGACCTTGCAAAGTTGGAAAACTTGAGCGCCAAGCAATCTGAGGACCTGTTGAAAAGCCTTGATCTGATCAGATCAAAAATCAAAGGAAAAACAATAGAGAAAGATAGTGCGATTGATAAAGATGTTGAGAATAATGGTACTACTGCAGCCAATCCCTCTATGTCTAATCATGAAAGGAGAGCATCTGTATGGGATTCCTTTGATATCACAAAGCTACGGAACTCAGGTGAAAAACTCTCTTTTATTCAGCCAGAATTAAAGGAGGGTGTGTCCATTGGGAAAATTGAGTCAGTTGATGTTGAACCGGAACTAAAATACTGGGAGTCTGCCCTAACGTGTTATGTGTTGGGTGCTAGGCCCCCCTACTCAGTAATTAGTGGTTTTATTAAAAAGGCATGGGGTCAATATGGCATTGATAAAATTCTTATGAATGGTGATGGGACAATTGTTGTTAGATTTAATTCTCTTGAGGCAAGGAATACTGTTCTAGAAATAGGGGTCTATCACTTTGATAAAAAACCCATAATTCTGGCCCTGTGGACTGGTAGGACTATGTCAAAGAGCTTTATTGACCGTGTGCCTATTTGGATTCAATTCCCTAATCTAAGCCCTAGGTTCTGGGGTGCTGGGGCTCTTAGCAAGATAGAAAGTTTGGTGGGAAGCCCTATTATGGTTGACAAAATTACTCAGGAAAGAAATAGAATAAATTTTGCTAGAGTGCTAGTGGAGGTTGACCCTGCAGTTTTACCTGAAGAAATCTTCTTTGAAGATGATAAAGGTAATATTATTACTCAAGGGGTAACTTATGAATGGAAACCTGTATTATGTTCTAAGTGTTCTATGTATGGACATGATGGTAAGATGTGTAGAAGGAATATGAAGAAGCAATGGGTGGAGAAAAAGAAGCCATCAAGAGAAGAAATTGAGGAAGTGGATGATAGGCTTAAGCTCCAAGCTCAAATGACTGAAGTGGACACTCAGGAGAATATGGGAGGAAATATTGTCCAACCAGAGGAGGCAGTGGGTGCAGTACTTGCTAACTCTAAAGGTAAGAACATTGCTGAAGAATCAGGGGATGCTGGCAAGTCAGGACCAGGAAGTATGGGTGAAGCTGAAGGGAGTCAATTGCAGATGGTGACTAATGGCAGTAATTCAAAGACTAGCATGAATAGTGGAGGTAACAATTCTAAATCTAATTCAGAGAGTGATCAGGGAGGTCCTTGGACTCCAGTAAAAACAAGAAGCAGGACACAGCTGAGGGGTGAGGGTTCTCACCTACAGCACCATGGATAAAATTGCTAGTTGGAATATTAGAGGGCTTAATGGGCCCTCTAAACAGAAGGAAGTAAGGAACTTCCTTAAGATGCATAAGGTAGGACTACTAGGAATTTTGGAAAATAAACTAAGGAGTGATGCTATTGATTATGTGATGGGGAATATTGCACCAGGTTGGGGTTTCTTTGCAGACTCTGATATTTGTGCTATAGGGAGGATTCTGGTGATGTGGAGGAAAGACATGTTTAATGTCTTGGTGATGGCTAGATCTGGACAGTATACTCATTGTTTGATAACTGAGAGAATTGCTAATAGATCTTTTTTTGCAACATTCATTTATGCTTCAAATGAACAATTAGAAAGGAAGGAGCTATGGGAGGTTCTAAAAGGAGTTGAAAGATTTGTGGATTTACCATGGATTATTCTTGGTGATTTTAATACAATGCTTCAGCCTGAGGAAAAGTTCGGGGGAATTCCTTTGGATGTGAGCCAGTATGAAGATCTTAGGGACTGTTTAAATGAGTGCAACTTGGTTGATCTGAAGTCTGGAGGGCATTATTTTACCTGGTGTAATAAACAGGATGGTACTAACAGAATTTATTGTAAGCTAGACAGGATGGTGGTAAATCAAAGATGGATTGATGCTTGGCCAGGATCAGAAGCTAACTTTCTGAATCCAGGTCTATCTGATCATTGTCCTATTGTACTTGAGTGGAACCAGAATGTTGATGTTACAAGATCAAGGTTCAAGTTCTTTAATATGTGGGCTGAGGATGTAAACTTCTTAGCTATTGTTCAGGCTGGGTGGAATAAGCATGTTACAGGCTATCCTATGGTGCAAATCATGAAGAAGTTATCCTTATTAAGGAAGGATTTTCTTAATCTCAATAAAACAAACTATGCTAACATTGTCAATAAAGAAAAGGAGCTTAGAGAAAGATTAGAGGTTGTTCAGTCCCTATTGAGTGCAGATCCAACAAATGTTAACTTACAGCATGAAGAAAAGGAAGTTATTAATTTGCACAGAAGAGCCAACTTAGCAGCCTTTTCCTTCCTAAAGCAGAAGGCTAAAATTAGTTGGATTCAAGAAGGGGATCAGAATACTGCCTTATTTCATCAGGCTATCAGACAGAGGACTTATAGGAATCGAATCATTTCAATTTCTGATGAGAGAGGCAATCTATTTTCTGGGAAGAAATAATCTTGGAGCAATTCACTAACTATTATTCTAACCTATTCACAAGGAAGCAGTTTTATCAGTGGAATGATGGGATTGTTGATTGTGGACCCATTCTATCTACTGAGCAACAGTTATATCTTCTGAAGCCTTTCTCTCATGAGGAAATTAAGGAGGTGGTTTCCTCTGTTCATAAGGATAAAGCACCAGGACCTGATGGCTATGGTGCTGGTTTCTATAGAAATGCTTGGGATATTGTGGGTGAGGATTGCATCAAGGCTATTATTGAGTTTTTCAGAACTTCTATAATGCCTAAAAGCCTTAATGCTACAAACTTGGTGATGGTTCCAAAGGTGGATAGCCCTACTCAGGTTAAGGACTTCAGACCTATTGCCTGCTGTAACTTCCTTTATAAATGTATCTCTAAGCTTTTATGTTTGAGGTTGAGTGTGGTTTTACCTAGCATTATACAGGAGAATCAGACTGCTTTTATTAAGGAAAGAAGTATTATTCATAATATTTTGATTACACAGGAGCTATTAAGGTTGTATGGTAGGAAAAATAGCTCTCCTAGATGCCTAATGAAAATAGACATCAGGAAAGCTTATGATACGCTTGATTGGAACTTTATTGAAGATATGCTAATAGCTTTCAAGTTCCCTATGCAATTTAGGAGATGGGTGATGGTTTGCATTACTACTGCTTCCTATTCAATTTGCTTAAATGGGCAGAGTTCAGAGGTTTTTAAGGGGTCTAGAGGGATAAGACAAGGTGATCCATTGTCTCCTCTTCTATTTGTTTTAGCAATGGAGGTGCTAACTAGAGGTTTACAGAAGGCTTATTTCCATAGGAATTTTAGATTCCACCCTTTGTGCAAAACCCATAGATTAATCAGCCTTGCTTTTGCTGATGATCTGATGGTATTTTGCAAAGGTCATCCAGCCAGTGTGAACATTTTATGGTCAGCAATTAAGGATTTTGCTGACAGCTCAGGATTGCAGCCTAGTAGTGACAAATCCCAAATTTTCATGGCAGGGGTTCATCAAGCTAGGGAGAGTGAGATTCTTAATATCACTGGATTCCAGAAAGGGAGTTTTCCATTCAGATATCTAGGTATCCCTATCTCAGCTAAGAAGTGGTCTAATGCTACATGCTCTATCCTAATTGACAAAATCAGTATCAGGATCAACTCTTGGAGGTCTAAAAACCTCTCTTATCAGGCAAGGTGCACCTTAATTAATTCTGTGCTTATGTCTTTGCATACTTATTGGGCCTCTATATTTATTATTCCTAAAGCAGTGCTTAAGGGAGTGGAGAAGAAGTGTAGGGAATTCTTATGGGGTGTGGACTCTGAAGGGCAGTATCATGCCTCAGTGGCTTGGGAATCAGTGTGTAGGCCTAAGAAGAATGGAGGATTGGGTTTTAAAAATGCTATTTTGTGGAATTTGGCTGCTGTTGGGAAACAAGTTTGGCATATTGGTGCTAAAAAGGAGTACCTTTGGGTTAAATGGATAAGCTCCATTTACTTAAGGGACAGAGATTTTTGGCAGATTGACTCAATGCAAGGGGACAGTTGGCACTGGAAACAAATTGTTAAGGCGAAGAATAAGCTAGCTTCTGGATTTTCTGGTGATTGTTGGAATGCTAATGCTACAGGGATCTATACTATCAAGAGTGGCTATCTATTCTTACTAGGATCTGTTCCTAACTTCTATTTACACCGTTTTGTTTGGAATTCTACTTCGATTCCTAAACATATGTTTATTTCATGGCTAGCTGTGCAAAATAAATTAAAAACAAAAGACAGATTGTTTATGCAAGATCGTACTTGTGTGCTCTGTAATGGAAACGATGAGACTCGAAATCACCTCTTCTTCGAATGTCCATGGTCTCAAGCTCTCCTGGAATCAGCTTGTCTGTGGATAGGGATCAACAATTGGCCTTATAAGTTTACGAATTGGAGCAAATGGATTACTCATGCATTCAAGGATAAATCAAGGAGGAAGTGTATGTTTACCGTGTGTTCGGCTGTTCTTTATGCAGTCTGGACTGAGAGGAATAAGCGAATCTTCATGGGTGTAAGCAGATCGATGGCTGTGGTGTTGCATGCATTGAGGAAGGAGACGGCGTGGAGGTTGTCGTTTTGCTTTCCCCAATTCCGAACTTGGAAAGACAGAGTTCTTGTTGATAGAATTGTGTCTGAACTATAGTTGCTTTTTTTCTTAGTCATTTGGGTTGAATTGTATTTGGGCTGGCTGGGTTCTGTGGGCCGGTCTTTTTTCTTTTTGTTGGTTTAATCCTCTTGGTCTGGTGAACCCTTCCTAGAAGGTGGCACTTGGACCATGGAGTGATTTGTTTGATTCATTTTTTTGCTTGTGGTTTAATAAAATTATTTATTTTACCAAAAAAAAGGCACTCATACACATATCATCAATTTCACATTTTCATTCATTTCATTCCATTACACTATACATATACTTTATAATACTTTAATGCTCAAACACATGAACATGTAATGCAACTTTTCACCTTTGTGATTTAATTCATGAATCCAATGTTACAGATTTTTCATTTCATTTTATACACTTTATACACTTTAACACTTTCATTGGATTCAGTGAATTAAACCCATTTATATACCAATGCATGCACTTTTCCTTCTTTTCATTCACTTTTACACTTTTCCTCCTCACATACACCCTCCACTCTGGGAAAAAACCGACCAGGAGTAAGCATTTCTCAACCTCTAGTTGGGTGCTTCACCTCCAGTTAGTAAGGTCTTTCACTCACCCGCTTGCACAGTACTTCACCTCCACATAGGAAGGTCCCTCATACAATTTGGTTTGATTCGTCCAAACTGGCTTTAGCAGAAATCACCTTCAACTGGCCAAAATGAGCCAAAGTAATAGAACTACTATGGTTTCCATAGAACCAATCCCCAACACGGGAAGCAAACCCGTGCCCTTTGCAGGATCAAAATTCTCCATAGTAATCCCAATAATTTACTTTTGCCCTCACGAATAGAAACATATGTTTTTCCCCGTACTCCTAATGTCCACCTTACTCCTTGAATGCACGTGTTTCTAGTTCATTTTAAGTTGCTTTTGATAATCAAGCCTTTTAGTACTTTATACCAATTTGGTTGGGTTCTCTAACTCAGGGTAAATGGTCATACTTTATAAATAATACATTCAAACATAACAACATCCATAATATTAACAATAACATAACATTTCATTCATTCACTTTAATAACCATCAAGGCATATAAACACTATTTTAGTACCATTCACACTTACACATGATCAAATATACAATTAAAAGAAACAATTAGTGATCCGGATGTACCTAGGTAGTACTTAGGGAACCGGGTGGGCAACCAAAAAAAAAAAGAAAAAAAGAAACAATTAGTCAAGGCATCAAGCAACAACATATAACCACTTAGTTCTAAACTTAATAAAACATTTATATTCACCTAAATATGTCCTTATTATTATCATTAAATCATTTCCCTAATTTAAACCAAAGTACTCCCCTTACCTTGGAAATCCTAGTCATAGTGACAGAGCCACTTTAACATCTGCAACTTGCTCCAGAGTCGAGGTCAATAACAACGTGTTGGATCTAAATAATGACATATGTTAAAACTAATTATAACATTAATATATATATATATATATATATATATATATATAACTATATCAAATAAACTCATTTTTGTCACAATAATAAATATATATCATTATACAATAAAAATATATCATTTTTCCTTAAAACATCTCTTTATTTGAAAATATAGGGATAATAAAAATATTGACAGATCAACTAATAAATTATATAGATGGATAGAGGGAGTTTAAGAGATCATTTATTTAAGAAGGATTTGAGATTGGACGGTTGGATCTTGAATTATTGGATCGGGAAGTTAAGAAAATCTAAAACTTCCACACGACTCTCAAGCCCTCTTCTGTATTCTCTCTCTCTCTCTTATGTTTCATTCTCTCTCTCCTTCTAATTCACTTGCTTTTTTTTTTTTCACGGTGGGAATGGGTTCGGGGTAGTTATTAGGAAATTAATTATATTTTAATAGTTTGTTCATATTTGTGGGTTAATGCATGTAGATATTTTGGATTATAATTAAAACTTTGACGATCCTAAAAGTAAAATACATTTAAGTACAATAATATTATATTTTTAGTTATTCAAAACTGATTGAAAAATAATAAAGTTACTGATCCTTACATATAGCTCTTGCGTAAGAAAAAATATCGAAATTCAAAAGTAAATATGTTTTCTCAATCTTGATGTTAAACTTGATGAAATATAATATTTATAGTTTTGAAATAGAAGATCATTATATATAACTTATACCCGTAATGTATTAAAACTAATCTGGGAGAAAAAAATAAAACAATCTCAGAACCATATGAAAATTTACAGAAATGTTCAAAATATTAAATTAAACATATCTTTCTAAAGAAACTATTTATAAAAATGCCTCTAAGGCTTGCCACTTGAGCTCCCTGTCAAAATGTTAATTAAACTATATAAAAGTACTATTTTATTTTTGAAAAACGTATGATAACAAATTTATACTTATTTCGATTAGGAAACATATTTCAAATATAATGATGAAATCATAATTTTATTCTGAGACTCAAATATTGAAAACATCATATTAAATCATTTAATTATTTTACTAAAAGTATTAAAAATAGTGGGATGTTACAAATGCATTATCCATTGGGTTAAGTGGGGGAAAAAGGGGAAAGCCAAGTTTGAAGTCAAGTATAAAAGGAGATCCAAAACATTAGCAAAGCCAACTCAATCCATCTCAAGCAAAACCAAAAAACAAAAAATCACAACGACACAACGACTCAGAAGAGAGGAAACAGTATTGAGAGCTTTGAGGGTGACAAGCAAAGGGCGTCCTATTACAAATCATTCTCTCTTTGTATTAGACTACTGTACACTTGCCCTTTGTAACAAATACCTCTTTCTCTTGTATTCCTCTCTCGTATTCAATAAAAAGAGACCATTGATTTCACTAAGTTTACGAACCCACTCTATTTTCGTTATTTGCTCTAGCTCTAGAATCACATTTTCCTGGCAAAAAGACCTCTGTTTAATACTACCTCCGGTTCTATTTATATAAATTATATTTTAAATGATTCTTTGATCCTATTTATAAGTTATTTTGTATTTTTATGAGACATCTAAGTTATGTTTGAATAAAGAAATTTTAATTTCCAGGAATTTCAAGTTAATTCAAAGTAGGAAGTATGAAAGTGAAGTAAGAAGAAAGAATTTGGAAAATGTTGAGATTAAAAATTGATTGTGGATTTCAAAATTTCACATTAGGAGAAATTTTAAAATCCTTTCAACTTCTACTCTCAATACTCTACAAATCATATTTTCTTACCATCACATTCATGCGGTGTCATACATTAAAGAGAATTAAAATACTTAAAATTTTTGGGAATGGTAAATCTCTTATTCAAACACAACCTTTTTGTGTGTCAAAGAGCCTCCTCAATAGATAAAGTTAAGGGACATAGAGTGTAGGAAGCCGAATTTGAAACTTGGTCATGACGCTTTCTCTCTCTTTCCCATAAAAAAAAAAATATATATATATATATATATTTTCCTATAAAAAAAAACACACATATTGTTTTTTTCTCTTATTTGCACTTTGTTCATTTATGTAAAACAATACATTTGTAAAATTTTCAATACAAGTTAAGATAGTAAAATTGTAATATTCAAATACTTTTTTTAAGTTTAAAAAAAAATGTGACTATCCTTTTAATCCATGTTATGTGATCAAGTTATAAACAAAAGGAAAGAAAGTATTTGGTATCCTTTAATTTTTACCTAATTCAGAATCAACACATCATGCTCTTTTCACCAAACCTCTCTTTTTAATTTGGCAACTTAAAAAAAAAAAAACATAAGATCTTTTGTTCAGGACAAAGCAATGGAATAGAAACTAATTAGTATCTAAGGGCTTTTCAACTTATTGCCCTCTTTGACTTTGTCCTAACCTCTTCCTTTTTCCTGTTTTAGGACTTAGGGAGAGGCTTTCCTGCAAGAAATGATTTGAATAACTGAAGGGCTGCTCTGGGTTTGAATAATGGGACTTCATGGCCTGCTCCTCTGACAGTGGCGAATGTTAACCCTTCATACTCCTCCGTCCAGCCTCCAACCTGGCTTTTGACATACCAAGGATACCATGGTATTTTAGTTGCCAACTTCAGCTGTGAAAGAGAATATCTAGTTGCTGTAACCGGCACAACTGAATCTACGTCCCCACTGTATTAATCAATTAGCACAAATGACAAATATAATTAGCAAGCATAAGCCCCTAGCTAGAATCAAAGTACTTAAATAATAAGTATCTGATTATTAGCTTGTCAATTTTGCTTTATCATATATACTCCCTCCGGTTTTAAATATGCAAAAAAAAAAAACTAACTTTATACTTATTTAAAAAATTAGTTGAGTACATTTGATTTTTTCGAATTCATTAAAAAATTGACTATTTTAGAAAACATGCAATGGGAAAGGAACAAAAATTAAATGATACAATCAATCCATTAAATATATTTTGGGAATAATCCTATTGCTAGTTAAATTTTGCTTATATTTGAGAGCATTAATTTAATGTTTTTATTTGCTTATATTTAAGACCAGATGGAGTAATTTCTTCAAGGTTGAAAAAAAGAAAAAATATAGGGCAGCGATAGGCCGATAGCTAACATGCATTTTAAATCATACCTGAACACCCAAATTCTTATTCCATGCTGCATCAACTCTCTGTAAATCGGAAGGACAGATGCATCTGAATCATTCCAATTTCGATTCAAAATCTCACTGCAACATATAAAAACCAATGAAATTATCAACCAATCATTTATATATTTGAAATTGAAATTAAGAATGTACCAAAATTTATATATAGCAGAAGCTCACTTGCAAGCAGTCCACTTATAAGGAATGCCGGTTTTGTTGGCATGGAGTGCTTCTTGAACATCTGGCCTATTATAGTAAATCTCTGCATACTTCTCCGTACATGGATCATAACCAGACAATTTCCTAAAAGCCTGAGAATTTAAAACATATTAACGAGATTATTTCAATAACACATAACTGATGATATAATATTAAAAAAAAAAAACAATAAGGTTAATTCAAAATTAAGCTCTATATTTAGACTTTAGAGTATAATAGTACAAAGTGTTTTACATTGTCAACACTGTTGGAAAAATATGGAGAATATACACTAAAATAATATATAAAGTAAGAACATGATCTGAGGCGTGTCAAAGACACTGTCCTTAAGAATCTATTCGCGCACCGCGACGATTCCCCAGAATTCAGCAGACCCTTCTGACATAAGTCAGGTTACAGAACTAACAGTGTATTGTTTAATAACCCAGGATTGAGAAATTATTAAAAGCATAAATAAATAAACAACGATTAGAAGAAGAAGAAGAAGAATAATGTTTGTGTTAGTGTAATCTTGTCACAAAAGTCCTTTTCCTACCATGACATTAATTATATATATAGAAAGAAGACACCCTTTCACCATGCAGTAGCACATCAGTTACACACAAGACACCATTTCACCATGCAACTTAACTGTATAGACACTGATTCAGGAATTAAAACCAACAAACTTGAAATGTTGCACTCTTTCATAATTCAAACATATTTAAAATAATAAATTAACATCAATAAATATTTTTGAAATAAAAATAATAATAATAAATAATAAATTTTACAACAATCCCCCACTATTTCAAAAATATTTAAAAAATAAATTGAGAAAATCCTGGGTTAACATCACGGGTGTAATGCATCGCACCTGGTGCCTTCTGGGCTATGAACCAAGCCTAGACTGATAGAATATGACATACGGTGTATTGGTGGGGCTGGGCTCTATGAACCAAATACACACTAATGTAAGCAGGGATCCTACCAGTCACACTACAACCCACAATTTCTGTTGTTATCGCCGATTTGCGCTATTACAGCCATGCACGTGCCTTTGTGTTCATGAGTGCTCTAGAAATTGTGCCATCAATTTCATAGGAGCGGCTTCACTCCATACTCATATAGGTGATTCATCAAGTGTATGTTGCACTTCATACACCTCCCTAAAGGATATGAATTTCATTAAGAGCTTAAACTCATCATCTCTTGAATGCAGGATAGCACAACACTACACCATAGGAAAGGAAAAATAATAGTGCTAGCATTATTAACAAGTGACTTGTTATTACCCATATGAACCTTCTTCATGGGATCTCCAATCACAAAGGTTGGGTTCTCATCACCGTTAATATCAGGTTGGCTTAAACATGTCCCATTCCCCTCGATGTTTCTTGTATCTCAACCTTTTTAAAGGTCTAGTCAGGGGATTGGCCAAAATCCCTTCTGACCTCACATAAGTAATGTACACCTTTGGTACAAATATAATATTTGTTAGCATGCATAACCAAATTATAACCTTTAATAGGATATCTCCATATTTTGTAATTGAAAGACTCGTTCTTTTCAATGACTATTATTATCTCAATAATTTCAACACCATTAAAGGTTTAACACATGACCACTTAAGGCCTCATCTGAAATTTAAATTCAGGCATCATTCTATAGAATATTATATTTCATTCCCTATCTATTTTAGGAGGAAAAAACACTTTATTTATTCAAATATATCAGATAGCTCCAAAGACTATCACCAATTTTCACATTGACCATAATAAAAATTTGGAAAATAACCACACATGTTTGGTCTCATCTGAATATAAAATTCAGGCATCGATATATAAAATATCGTAGTTCATCTCTCAAAAAGTAAAGGAGGTAGACCCCAAATTTTTCAACTTATTGTTTCACATTAGAAATAACAAGAGTTTGAGGAATAACCACCACATACAATAATATCATCTCCTTAGTCCAACTTTTCTTTTAGACTAGGAGGATAGTCATTCATCTTAATACATATGCATTATCACATGAATCATACTTGCAACTCATATACATTATAATTATAACCCCCCACATTTCAATCATACTAGCATGTGATCAAGTAAATGCAAATATAATCTCATTGCTTTAAGACCATATATGATCAAAATCAATTTAATTAGATTAACATTTCATTCATACTTCTTTTTAAAGCATCATAAATAACATCCATTTACTTTCAATCATAACATCACACATTGAAATCATAATAATTCCCAATTATAGTCACTGATTAATTATATTAAAATTCAACAATCACATTATCACATGTTTTTCTACAATTTAGCATCATACACATATAATTACTACGTATATAATTTAGCTTCGCACACATAAAAGCATGCCTATGGCTCACAAGATATTTCTCAGATATCAAGCCCATATGGAAAATCAAGTTTTACCCCTCTAAGTCAAATTGGATTTCGAGACCCTGCCTGCAAGTATTGAATGAGGACAACAATTGATGTTACTTAAATACTTAGTATAGTAGTTTTTGCAAGATCCAGAGCAGACCTTTGGCCTGATCCTCAATTTGATGGCATCAACATTGTTGCTCTTGGTTATCACAATGATAATTAGTCTATTGTTGAAGTTCTAGTTCTTTTGCACAGTAAATTTGAATATTTAATTTTAACAAAAAATTATAACAAAAACTAAGCATTGTTTCATAAGTTCATAACTGTAACTGTTTTGTAACTAACAAGTGTTGAACTCATGACCAAAACAATATTGTCATTGGTGCCAAATGCAGTAATAATAACTGATAACACTAACAATTGCTAAACAACACACATAGTGTATTACACCAAAAATCAAATTTTCGACCAGTGTCACGCTAAAGTTCAAAAATGGAAGCAATAAAAGTCATAGCAATTGCAAAATTTAAAAACTCCCAATTAATTAATTCTCATTCTCAAACTGTTCCTCAAATGCTTGCCCCATAAAAATGATTCTAATTAACTTATGCATGAATAAACTATCACATAAATAAACTATCATCATGAACACATTAATATTTAGAATTTCATGCATTTCACAATATTTTAAAAGAGAGCGTACCATTTTCATGGGCAACAACAAAATATAAATCTTACTTGAGATCATTAGAATATTATGGAATCCAAGTTTGTCTGTTGTGTTTGCGTCCTCCACCAAAATATCAGTGTCGTACCACAAAATGTTGATTTCTCCTTCTTTGGCCTCACCGCAAGATGAATAATTATATTACAAATACTTTTTGTATGTTCTTCATAAATAGATTCTTAAAATTGTTGAAAAAATATGGAGAATATACACTAAAATAATATATAAAGTAAGAACATGATCTGAGGCGTGTCAAAGACACTGTCCTTAAGAATCTATTCGCGCACCGCGACGATTCCCCAGGATTCAGCAGACCCTTCTGACATAAGTCAGGTTACAGAACTAACAGTGTATTGTTTAATAACCCAGGATTGAGAAATTATTAAAAGCATAAATAAATAAACAACGATTAGAAGAAGAAGAATAATAATGTTTGTGTTAGTGTAATCTTGTCACAAAAGTCCTTTTCCTACCATGACATTAGTTATATATATAGAAAGAAGACACCCTTTCACCATGCAGTAGCACATCAGTTACACACAAGGCACCATTTCACCATGCAACTTAACTGTATAGACACTGATTCAGGAATTAAAACCAACAAACTTGAAATGTTGCACTCTTTCATAATTCAAACATATTTAAAATAATAAATTAACATCAATAAATATTTTTGAAATAAAAATAATAATAATAAATAATAAATTTTACAACAAACACATCATCCATTATATGAATGGAAATGTGATGATATTTTGCACTGCTAAACATAGAGAATGGTTCAAGTGCATGAAAATAAGAAAAATGTATTAATGCATGTGAGGGTTAATCAATGGTTAAAACTCTCTAATACATCAATGCATCCTTCTTATTTTCATGCATTTTGAGTCATGCTCCTAAAATGCACAACCCTTTTCTATTGCAGCATTTGTTAAAATACCTGATGATAGGGGCGGTGAGGTAACCGCATGTTGCGATGAGTGGCAGAGTTGCTGCCATCAGAGTTGTTGCAAGGAGGTGCATAGATGTTGTACTGATCAATGTTGCCAAATTCTTTATCCATGGCATAGCTATATAGAGAGTCACACTCATCCGATTCCTTTTGCTGATGGAAATCGCACTTGTTCATGAGTCTCCTGTAAGTCAGATCTGAGATCATAGCATGGCTCCACCAGTAATTCACTGTGCCCAAGTTATCATAGTATATATCTGTGACTGCATTGCCAACCTGCATTTTTTAATTAATATTTTATGTATTCTTGACTATCAATATTCTTTTGCCCTATCTTAATCTTTATGCTAAGTGCAAAAGGAAAAGAAGAGTTGATCTATGAGTGCTAACCATTATTCCTTTGAGATTGATGGGTTGTTTGGTTTTTGAGTTATAGGTCATGATTTCTTTGGCTAATTGAGGGACATAGTGGCCTGCATAGCTCTCTCCACTGATATAAAGTTCCCGATTCTTATAACGTGGGAACCGTTCTAGCCATTGGATTATGAATTGCAGAGAATCTTTGGCTGAATAGTGAACACACAAACGTACAAGTATGCATTCGTTATCATTAGACATTGGACAGGAAAGTACATGTCAACTTTATCCCCCAAAACAAAAAAAAAAAAAAAAAAAAAAAAAAGAGAGAGAGAGAGAGAGAGAGAGATAAGAAGAGAAAATGTCCCAACCATGTTATAATTAAATACATAAAGCAGAGGTATTTAAAATGACTTGTAAATTAAATATCATTGGCCTGAGAATGGAATTTTTATATTATTGGTTTATATTAATTATTGAGACACAAGACAACTAGCTGATCAAGACTGAATGATGAAAGCAAAACAGAAAATTGGCCGTCATTTTGAATCATGTGTTGGAAGTTTCCATTTATATGATGAGTGTTTTTTTTTTTTTTTTTTTTTTTGCGCCACAGCCCACCATACAAGCACAATGTGGGTAGTTTAAATTAGGAGATCAATGGAAGCTAAGTGAATTGATGGTGTAACGTTTTTTACACCATTATTAGTCCATCATCCATCATTCATTTATATTATTTTTATTTGAAAGTCAACAACAATAAATACATGAATGGTGGATGATGCATTGATGATGTTAAATTAGTACGTGTATGGTCACGGAAAACTAAAAAAATGGTCTATCAAAATCAATCGGTAATTAGTAACTCCATCCTCTTTTAAGTGTCATTTTTGGCAAAAAAAAATGTTTTTTATATAAACCTTTTTTTTTAATATTTGCATAATTTGAGATTAATTTTACATTATTGTTTTGACCTAGTAAAGTGTAGTAATCATAAAAAAAGAAAAAGTGGTGTCATTATTACATGTAAATATTAGTGAAAAATAAAATAGATATAAAATACATTGATTTAATATAACCAAGCTAATTTGGTGAACTTGGTTCATCCTGCTGCTCAATCAAAACAAAGCCCATTTCATTATTTTCTATTGCCTACCTTCCCTGAAAGATAGTATGAACCGTGAATGATGACGTCTATTGTCTATAAATATGGAAAATGTCGTAACTTTTGTTTGACACTAATATATAATAGTGTTCAATCATTTTAAAAATGTATTTTAAAAAAAGGAAAATGCTAATTAGACATTTGTTAAAAAGATATATGTAGTTGGAAAGTATTGAAAAATATAGTTTTTAATAGTTTTGAAAATAGAAAAATTAGGAACTTGTGTTATTTTTCAATTTTTAAGAAGCTTAACACAGCAATGCCCTAAGAAAAACAGTGAGAAGCCAAAATTTTAATATTGAAATAACAGAAGTCAAATAATGTAGATGGAAGCCCTACCAGTGCGACGGTCACCGGTGTCCTTGAGGTCTGTGGAGCGGTTGGTGTAGGAGAAGCCGACACCTGCCGGAGTTTCCAAGAATAAGAGGTTGGCCACAGTGTTCCATGAGAACTTGTTAATGTATAGCCCTGAAGCCATTTTATTTATTCTGAATGGCCCTATCTCCTCGGATGCTCCATATGCCACTGATGAACAACCAGGACCTAAATAACCACAAAGTCTACATTTATTTAAAATTAAAATCATGGAGAAAAATAGTATTTTCTTTTATTTTCTTTTAGAAATTGAGAAAAATAGTAATTAAATATAACAACGGTAGGTTACATTAAAAAAAAAAAAACAGAATATACTTAAAACGTAGGGAATAAATGTTTCTAATTTTTTTCTACACGGTCTCTCCTGTTTTGATTGCAAGAAAAAAAACCAACATCACACATATTAATATTAATATTGTTAATTGATATTTAATTTTATCAAATTTATATAAAAAATAGGAGTATTTAATCAATGTAATATCAATAATAAAACAAAAATTAATTGATACAATTAGCTTAAATAGAATTATTTCAAGAATAATAATATTTAATGATATAGAGTTACTTTATTTTTCTTATATTTTTTTAATTATATTTTAAGTATTCTTATATCCTATTTATATGTTTTTTTTTATTTTTTATAAAATATTTATTACTATTTTCTCTTATTTGTTATTTGTTCATTAATATCAAATAATATATTTGTGAAAATTGTAATGCATGTTGATGTAAAAGCACATTTTAAATTTTCTAAAAGTATAATAACCTTTTTATCTTTGCAATATAGCACATTTTAAAGTTTCTAAAAATATAATTACCTTTTTATCTTTGCAATATATTTAAATATGATCTATAATAAAGATTAGAGGAGAGAGTAATAGAATACTTTTTTGGGCAAAACTATTAGATTCATTCCTTAAGTCAGTTTTTTGTTTCGAATAAGTCTTGTAAATTGTAATCCTCTAACAAATTTGTCATTTCTGGTAATATTTTTCGTTAAGTGATACATATCATTCAACTAATGGTGTTAAGTGTTAAAAAGTTATTTAATGACTTATTTAAAAAAACTTAAAAGTCTTGATTTATAATTTAAAAATGGAAAATGTTAACGAGTGCCCTATGAGCACTTGATAAGCAACTTAAAATAGATAAAAAGTGTTGCAAAATGTATTTTTTGTGATTCTCGAGACAAGAATAAATGCTAACTTATAATTTGTATTCCCTTTTTTTTTTGTTTGCACCCTGGTATCCGGCCCATTGAGTCGATTAATTCAGTTCGAGGGGGGTCTCGGGTTAAGGTTTTATTCCTCTCCCAACGATATTGCGGAGGATCGAACCGTGATTTGACATACTAAATGCAACCTCTGGTGCCACTGCACCAACAGCTCATTGATAATTTGTATTTCCTGTTAAAGTAACCTAAGGGCACTTGTTAATAAGACCCATTAAAAATAACATAATACCAATTTAATAATTTTGGTTTTTTTTCTTACTTCACGGTAGTTCAGATCGGAAGAGTACAGTACAACTTAAACTCTTTTATGCTAATATGTCTATTATTTTGTATACCAAAAAAAAAATATGTCTATTATTTTCTTATTTAAAACAGATTTTGAATAAAGAGATAATGCTTACTTAAGCTGCACTTTTGCAAGTTTAGAGTCTTGCTGCAATGCTAAATATAGGCTTGCATTGATGGTGCACAAATACCAGCTGACATTTGACTAACAGAACCTTAAATGATGGCTCTGACGCTGATTAAATCATTAATGAGAATAGTTTCTGGTTGCTTTCACGCAATAAGTGCCATGCGTGTGTATGTGTGCGTGTGTAAGCTAAGATAAGAAATGAGAGAAGAACCAGAAGTAAAACAGAGATTAGTACGTTCATTTTTTATAAGCAAAGTGTTGACCGAGAAAAAGAAAAGAAAATTGTGTGTTGTTATGATTTGAATTTACGTATGCACAGTATATGTTTCACAGTTTTACTTAGAGAATCTAATTTGTGCTATCCACTTGTGTTCATGTAGGTTTGATTTTGGTTTTGGGTTATGATTGTAAAGTTTGGTTCAAAATCGAAGACTATTTCTTTTTGATCCCCCTCAATGCTTATTGCCCCGTTTTAATTTTTATGAACGAAGTTGTCCTTTATTTACCGTCTGAAACAAGGCGGAAATAACTTTCCGCTTTGTAAAAGTCGAGAACAAATTTAATATTTTCGACTAGTTAGAGTCGGAATTTAAATCCGCCAACCATTTTAAAAAAGAAATTATGCGATAGTTATAGATGAATAATATAAATGTGTGTGGTTATTCAAATTTTATTATTTTTTTTGTTCTATATGTAAGATATTTTAGGATTTTTCATGTCTACTAAGGAAAATAATTTAATTTGTTAGTGATATTAAAAATGAAATTTTGATATACTTTTTCAAAATTATTTCTATAATTATTATTAAGACTTTAAAAGGTGATGAATTAAAATAAGTGTTTATGAAAAGAAGTAATTTATGTTATTAAAAATTAAAATGGGATCTCACGATACCAAAATAAAAATCCAAAAAAGTTTTTTTTGATAAATCCTAAAAATTTATATATATATATATATATATATATATATATATATGAAATGGGAAAGAGTATTCACTTGACTTACTTAGACTTGATGGTCCTTTTTTCCCCTCTTTAATTTCGACAATGCATAATACAAAATAAAATAAAAAAATCATGCCGGACTAATCCAAATATGTTACGTGGTTTTCAAACTGTACTTTTTAAAAAAATACGGATATAATAAGTATTCCAAATTTGTTTTTAAGACCATATATTTTTGTATTTGGACCAACTTGATTATATGGGAATTGAATTCAACTCTATTAATGAACAAAAATGTTATTATTTATTTTTATATCTAAATCCAACACTTATTATTTTGAGTAAAAAATGATAGACTTAAAAAAAAAATTGAAAAACGCATTATTTTTTATCCAAAATAATATGTGTTAAACTTGAATATCAAAAATAAATGTTAAAATAACATTATTGATTAATTAAGCTCTCTCTTATATACACAATAAGTTGCAGCCTTGAGTTTGTGTGTGGTGTTGCTTTGTTATGATTGTTTCTGCCAGAACCCTTTTACTAGTAGTGTTGTCGTGTATGGGTGATGGGGTTTGTACCATTAAGTGTTGTTAGTTAGGTCATCATTCCAAGCTATCAATTGCTATTTGCCAACCCATTCATATGTGGGCTCTACTTACGCTTGCGTTCTTTACAGTACAAAAATTCAATGTAGTTATCTGCAAAATATAAAATATTTTTTTAAAAAAAATCTATGTTCATGTACAGTACTACTAATAGAGTAGAAATTGATGATGCCCATTTGCTTTTTTGGATGGTAGAAATAAAGGTTTTACTGCATTATATCAATTATAAAATTCCATTTTTAATGTAAAAAAAACATATGACTCTTTTAAATTAAAACAAAACATAAGTTTTTTTTTTTTTTTAAATATCTAAAACACGCCATCGATCCCTTCTAATGTTAAGCTGATTTATTGTTCGAGCAAAAAATATTAAGCTGATTTATTATTTTTTATATGCGATGTGATTTGTCATTTTTTTGTCCGAATTCCTTGCGGAACCATCGGATTCTCCATGAGCACCCTTAATACTAGGGAGTCCTTGAGACTAACCCGGAGCTAGTTGTGTGGCTCGCTCTCCCAGCGGGATGTTTTTAATGGGAATCGAACCCGGAACTACTAATAACACCCTTGTCTCATTCCCAGGATTTCAGTTGGGGTCTTACACCAACTAAACCAAGCCCCCTTCGTGATGTGATTTGTCATTTTATGTAGGATATTTTAAATTAAAAGTAAAATATTATAGGAGTATGTATACAAATATATTAGTGCTCAACTACTAGAACATTGTCTATAGGTAATTTAATTTTTCATTCTTCTTCCCTCTATTAATGAATGTCATTATAAAATTTATCAGAGGCCAAAAGAGTAACATAGAAAAGGTAATAGAAAAAAGTAACATGTAAAAGAATAAATGGTTTCATTGTTACAATTAAAAATACGTGAATTGAGTGATATTTATGGTTATAAAATAAAAAATGTCACATTAAGAAGAATGCGTAGAACAATAATAGAAAGGGTCAAATTTATTAATTTGCACATCTTGTTGGATAGCATGTCGGCAGAAAAGTAGTTGAACTTTGTAACTAGGACTGTTTGTTGGTTTAGCGTTGGGTATTATGTATAATAAGAAAGAGGTGAAGGCTTAAAAGGCTTAAGGAGGAAATCTCATACCACTAAACAATAAGCGATATAACAGTGACTTGACTTCACAGCATGTGTATGTATATATTATACCAATCAAATTTTCAGGAAACTATTGACCATTTATTTATAAATGCCATGAATATTGAATTTGCATGCCAATGGCTCTACTTATAACATAAAATCATAAATCAAAATGCAAAGATAATTTTTTTTTGGATAAGACAAAATTTTATTCTAAAAGTGAAGAAGTATAAAAAATATTACGCACAAAGAAAATACATATAAGAATACTCTAATGAGCAAAAAATAGAACCCAAAGACAGAACAGGGAAACACCAGAACATAGAACATGCAACAAAATGCAAAGATAATTAGTGCATGAGAATGTGAGTGTCATATAAAAGAAAAGAGATATGTCACAAAACAAATTAGCTTAACGGGTCTTCAAGATTTATAAAAAAAAAATAAATAAATCATCAAAAAAAAATTACTAAACAAAGAAAAAAAAATTGAACACTTCTAACCTCCATTGAGCCAAATGACGAGGGGTTTGGTTAGAGGGTTATTGGCAGCTTCAGTTAGCCAGTAAAAGAGAGCTCTACCAGCAACCTTATTGACAGTAACATAGCCAGAGAACTGCTGAAACTTCACCTTGGGCTGCCCTGGGAGTTCAAAAATCCTGTCAGCTGCTTCCCCTACTCCTTCCTCTGCTTTAACAGCTCCATAACTAGCTCCAATAAGTAAGACCATTAAAAATAAAATCACCATATGAACAAAGATCTGTCTTTGCTCCATTACTTGGTGATGACCTTAATGAAAATGAAAGAAAGTGAATGGATATGAGCAATGAAAATGTGTAGGTAGTTGTCTATGTGAGTGATATGATGGATGTTTCGCGTGTATGCCCTTCTGGAAAGATTAAATAGGAGAGAGAGAGGGAGAGGGTCAAAGGGATAGGGGAGTTATGATTCTTGAGTGTCTAACACTTTAGGCAGTTAAGCTACAAACCAAATTTCCATTCAAAATACTATTTTGACCCTATTTTGCATAGCCCCTGAACTTGGTTAGTCTCTTTTTTCGTCTCATAAGTTATTTTTAGTTATTTTGTTTTGTCTTATAAGTTATTATCTTCTTTTAAAAAGTCAATACTTGTTTATACTTGTTTTTTTAAGTATTATATCATCTTTTTCATCACTCATTTTCAATATAATTTTCGTACATTTATTATTATCCTCTCTCCTATTATTAAATGGGGGTATTTTAATCTAAATATATCAAATTCTTACAAAAATTTTCTCATTTATTAATCTACTAAATTTTTTTTTTAAAAAAAAAACTTAACTTAACGTTACAGAAGTATCTCATTACCATTTAAATTCAGAATTAAAAAAAAAAGTCCATAGTTTCTCAATATTTTATTTAAACACCCAACTTTTTAATTAAAAAAGTTCATTTATTTTTTATTTTATTAAAGTCACTTATTAATGTTTTTATGGATTAGATTAACAAATGCTTTAAGAGATTGTTTAAGCATTTCAAATTAAGTAAGTTAATATTAAAAATTTAAGCTCAACACTTAAATGCATTATTTTTTAAGATAAAAATATTTCTTTTACTTACTTAAATAATACTATTAAAATATTTATTATCATTTTCTTATTTTTATTTACATCTTGAGCTACAAATAAAATAGTTATAATTTATAATGCCCCTAATTTTCGTCTCCCGAATAATAGGAAATTAATTATAGAATTTGTTTTATAATTAATTTATATTAGTTACGAAGTTTTGATTTTTGTACATTATGTGTTGTGAAATATAAAAATATGAAATATATTTTTATATGGATATTTTGTACAAAAATCTAAGTTTTGCAATTCAATCCTTGGGTTGGGATCTAATTGCAATATTAGAAAGGTTTTTGGAGGGAAAACAATTGAAATATTAATTTTTGAATTTTATCAATATCTAACCGGTTAGACTTGCCCTGTAACCGGTTAGTCGATGAACCCAGAAAACTGGGTTAGTGCGTTTTAATGAGTAATCACTTGATTTATCCGTTAATCGCCACAAATCAACCTTAATCTTAGTGGGGAAAGACGTGTCAACATGCATGAAGCTCTGATTTTGCTATATATAGCCTTGTGTTGATGAAATGAAACCCATTTTGCTCTAAGTTGAAATCCTGCTATGTTTTAGGGTTCTTCAATTCCTCTTTGAAATTCTTCTTCGCTTCTGAGAGTTAGAGTGAGAGTAATACACCTTTACAAAGCTTGAATCAAGGGCTTTGTATTGACACAAAAATCATAATCTGAGAGTTCTTGAGTTGGGAGAAATCGAACCACAAAGTTAGAGATTCAATTCTGTCAAGCTAAGTTTCTGGTTTCTGAAGCTTACTTCAAACTTCGATTTGAGTAAGTACAGACCCTCTCCGAGTCTCAAATTGATTTTGTTCTTTCATGCATGTTGCATAAAATGAAGTCTAACCACTTTCCCCAATTTGTATTCCCTTTGCATGTGTCAAAATCTCTGATTTTTAGACCCTGTCGAACATTGTTGGATGAGAGTAGGAGATTGTTGATTCTGTGGATTTCTTGCAAAAATCTATGAATATACTCATCAATCACGACCTAGAGGTAAGGGAGAAGCTTACCTTATACTAGAATAAGATTTAAAATATGATTGGTATAGTGAGAGTCACCAAGAGACTCTAAGGGCATAGTTTGAATTGGTAATAAGGCTTGAAGGCCAATGTTAACTGTAACATCTCGAATTTTAATTCCTAGAGTAATTAGTATAATGATAAGATTTGGAAGTAAGGATTATTCTAAAAAGGATTTAAAATGATGGATTAGGAGCTCTTTGAGTGCCATAAAGGACTTAGGAAGCATTGACATTAGAAAGGAGGTTGAAAGATGAACAAAAAGGCGTTAGAAGCGGTGTTTTCAGTGTTATAAACACCCTATATTAGGAAATTCAAAATAAAAGATTTACATCTCTAAACACAAATTCCACCGTTGGATATCAAGTTTAGTATGTAGGGAATCAAGCCCCCATTTCACCCCAAACTAGATTTTCTTCCCTTCTTCCTCCAAGAACACTCATTCCATGATCCTTAGACCTTAGGATCTCAAGTTCTTGTGGCCAATAGTCATCACATTCAAACACCCAATCCTTCCTTCAATCTCTCTCACGAGTTTCTCTCTCATCCACCAAGAACAAGTGATGTTCTTCCTCCTCCTCAAGGTTTAAGGGCTCCAACCTCAATCATCATCAAGATCCATCATCCATCTCACTTTATCTCCCTCAAATACAAGGAAACCAAGCTCTCTCTTCCTTCCTTCTTACTTTTCTTGGGAGCTTCTTGGTTGAGGCTTAAAAAGGGTCTAGGGCAAAGGCTAAGGCTGGAATTGGTAAAGGTCTCTTCTCTCTCTCCTTGGTTGAGGTAAGGGGAGACACTTTTCTACACTTTGAGTTAGGGATAGTTAGAGTTTATAATAGTATTTGGGTTTAATAGTTAAATTAGAGTGTGGGTAGCAAAATAGTGCTTGGTAAGAGTTTGATTAGAGATGATTGTTGCATTTTTGGTTGATTTTTATATTATTGGAAATGATTATGTTAAATCTGCTTTTATATGCTGTTAAAGTAGGAAGTGAAGAACCTTAGGGAGCTGACTTATATTACTGCACTCTGAGACATACCTGAGTATGTCGACTGAAATGTATGATATCTGTGAGAATTTGTTGTGCAAACTAAATGCTAAATGTGTAAAATTGTGTTTATATGCTCATTGTGTATAATTATGGTTAGACGCTACATATGTATTACTTATAAAGTATGGCCAATTTTCCTAAGTTAGAGAACCCAACCAAATTGGTATAAAGTGTAAAAAGGCTTGATTATCAAAAACAACCTAAAATGAACTAGAAACACGTGCATTCAAGGAGTAAGGTGGACCTTAGGAAATTGGGAAAGATAATCGAATCCAGGTTCTATGAACTGAAGAACCCTCCTACGGGGAGAATGTGAAGGTTCATAGAACTAATGGACGAGAGTAGATAGTGATTTGATTGTGTTTATGAAACAATCACGGGAATTACTATAGGGGACTTTGATCACCCTAGCAGAGACTGGTACGATGGACGCGATACGTGAAGTACTGGTTGAATTGGTGATTGGTCCTGTGCACACTATAGTAATTCTATCGATCACTTCCCTACTTCGTGGCTACGGAGGGTGGTTCCTCCCCTGTATGATGTACGCGATACGTGAAGTACAACGGGGCTTGCATTGTATGAGGAACCCTCCTACGGGGAGAATGTGAAGTACAATGTAAGCAAAGGTAGAGGGACATTTACTCCTAGTCGGTCTTTCTCAAAGTGTGAAGGGGATGTGAGGCAAAAGTTATAAAGTGTACATTGTACGAAGAACCCTCCTTTGGGAAGAATGTGAAGTACAATGTAGATAAAGTGTTATTATAAAGGAAATGAAGAAAAGTGCATGCATTGATATATATATATATACATGTAGGTTTAATTCATCGAATCCAGTGAAAGTGTTAAAGTGTATAAAGTAAAATGAAAAGTGTAACATTGGATTCAGGGATTAAATCACAAAAGTGTAAAGTTACACTGCATGATCATATGTTTGAGCATAATAGCATTACAAAGTATATGTGTAGTATAATGGAATGAAACGAATTGTGAAAATGGAAATGAATGAATGTGAATGTGGATCTTGGATTGAATTGAATGTTTTCTCTGCTATGTGGATGTGGTGCATTTTGTTATTCCATCCTTTGATTTGATTATTATTCCTGCGTTTTATTATGGACTATTTATTATCTGCTAATTCATTGTGTTTTGAAAAGGTCTCACCCTTAGTGGTTAACATTTTAGGTGCATAATCAAGGAGCTTGAAGATCAGAGTGCGCAGCGGACAAGTCGAAAGAAGGGAATTCCAGTTGAAGCTATGTATATTATGAATGAATTCCCCCAATGTGTATTATAAACTTGTTTTGTAAAAAAGAAATTTTTCATTCACTATTTTATTATTAAACTTAGTATAAATTGGGGTGTTACATTAACTCAATTGTTGTTTTGAGCAAACTTATATGGTTGCATGGAAGCTGAAATGATGTTGTGTTAATGATTAAATGCATCATATATGAGTTTAGTATGTCAAGTTGTGCTTTACATGATTTTTGTGCAATTTGATATTTGAAATATGCATGCATGAATTTGTTGGATGTTCATGTGTTTACACATGTGTATATTAAGGTATTAAACTTATGTGGATGATGAAAATAGGTTAGATTTGAGTACAAGTAAAAATTGTGTTGAAAACTCAATTTTAGTGTGTTGTTCTGCAGAATCTAACTGGTTAGAGGCTCTCTGTAACCGGTTAGAACCTGACAGAAATTAAGAATGAATTTCTGATTTTTACCAAGTTGTTTTCACCATTTTTGTTTGATTTTCTTAGCCTAATTTTACTGTAAATTACCCTGTTAGAACTTGATGAGGAATCAAGGTTGGGTAATTAGCTTTATACCTTAATGTAGTCACAATTTCATTTGGAAAATATATAAGATTGAAAAGTATGATGAATTGTGGAATTTTCAGTGATGGAACAAGTTTTACTTAAGGTATGGAACAAAGATTCAGAGCTGTTTTGGGACAGATCGGAAGAGAAATGAAAATGGTATTGAAAATTACAAAAGTTTAGTTTCTGGAACTGTACAATCTAACCGGTTAGAACCTGAAAAACAAAATAAATTTTAAAGGTTTTTGTTAAATGATTTATATTATTTTTAGTTGTACTCTTTCAACCCAAAATCAGTGAAAATTACCTAAGTTAAATTCATGGAAGAATTTTATGGGTTAAAGTAATTTATTCTTAATACCTTAAGTTCATCATTGAAAATAATAAAAGGAATTATGACAAGTGTTTAATCTTAATTGTGGAGATGTTAAGATTATGTCATAATAATCATGAAAATTAATTAAAGGCCAACCAATAATTATTTGTCAATTTGCATTCATTCATGGAGAATAGGTTGGTGATATGATTGGGTAATGTTCTGGGAACATGACCAAAGTACTCTGGGAGTACCAAACTGTTGCGTTTTGCTTGATGACACATTCTGTGTATGGATGTGTCTAGTGTGGGTTCACTGTTGATGTAGTTATTACGCCTTCGCGGCGTGACGCTCACTCTAGGAGCGGCATTATGTACCATGGTGATTCATTACGTCTTCGTGACGTATACTCTGGGAGGAACGTTAAGGAAATCACCCCAAACAATTCCTCCATACGTTCTGGGAATGTACTATTTAGTGTTCTAGGAACACAATGATATCTGTTGATAGATATCTATATGATGTTTGGAGGCCTCAGATTTGTGGATAGAAATCATACATCATGCCACTTGCATTGAAAGAGTTATAATCACCAAAATGGGTGTGCTTATATGTCTATGCATATTCTATCTGTCTATGATTATATGTGTTTGATATTTTAGTCTCATTTTATTATGTATATGTGTGATGCTTACTCTCGTGCCCTTGTTAGGTGATGATCAGATACCTAGCTTGCATCGAGATCTGACCCATCCCTAGTGGTATTTGGACTTGCAAGAAGCATCGGGCTACCTTTGAGGGTGAGGTGAGATTACTCTTTATCACCCTAACCCCTTGGCCAAGGTGCGACCTCGTAGGTTTAGGATCCCTATTATATATACCATGCATGTTCCACCCTTTTATACTTATAGAGGACCACCCCCAGCTCGACTTGTACGGAGATTTCACAGCTTTCGTTTTAGAGCTGCCACTCGTTCCCATCCTTCTGCTTCGAAGATTTTCATTGAGGAGACTCCTTCTCCTAGCTCGACAGGTGTCGGTAGGTCTGTTCCTGTTGCAGACCCTAGACCCAGTGGTAGGGTCCCTACCCTCGGACAAGGTCGAGGAGGATCCTGAGGAGGAAGAGGACGAGGAGGAGGTACCGGTCGAGCCGGTTTCCAGGTCTCGTAGTGGAGTTAGTGGTTACTAGGGGTGAGCATAGTATAGATAGTTTGGATCATATGATATGGATGTAGCTGCTGTGGACCAGTTGGGAACTTTGGAGGATCAGTTGACCTGCTCTGAGACGTCTATTTTTGGAATTGTATTATATTGTATATATTTTGAGATGTCTTAGAGTTGAGGTCATATCAATTATAGTTTTTCTATACTTTCAGTGTATGTACTTGATATTTTGGACTCATGCTACTCTTGGATTATGTTGATGTACTGATGAGGATCTTTTTATCTTATTATATACATATGATGTTTTATATATCACAAATGATCCTCAAGTACTATTTTGTTCCGCGTACTCTGATTTTCATGAAAAAGGAATTCAACGATGATTATTATTTTTATTTTTTTATCGATAAATCATTCGAGATAACGATAAGTTATGATAGAAGCTAATTATAAGATTATTGATAGGGAAAAGAATGTTGTCTCGAATTATTTTCTGAACTGAGTTTTATAACTTATTAATAAGCCGAATTCAAAGTATTTATGAAAGGTTAAAGTATTTGATTTAAAAGCAAGTCCAAACTCTTTGGAACTAAATAAAGGAACAATACAATAACAGAAAAATTATATTGACCTATTTTTCAATAATAAGTCCATAATTAAGTACTTGAAAAGAAATATAATTTTTAGTTTATAGTAAGGAGGTGTTACATACTTCACACCGATTGAATTTTCTTGTGAAAAAAAATAAAAATGATTTAGAGACCTACAAGCCTACAAATCTAGACATAAGATTATGACACTTGTTATCTTTAAATTAAAAAAAATTAAATAAAAGAACTTAAATGAGAAATGTCAAGATCCTAATGTGTAGGCATATGAGTAAATTTCTTTATGTAGCTCTCTCAATCATTGCTAAAAAAGTGGATTAGCAATTCAAACAAAACAAGTGTTTCATCCTAGATCTAAAAATGAAGACTTTTTCTTTTTGAACCCTGTGACTTACTCCTTGGCCCCCATTTCATTTTTATTAGACTATTATGATTCTGAGTGTTTTTCAACTTCCAATTTTTAAAAGTCAAAATATTTATTCCGATTTTCACAAGTCGAAAACAAACTTATAAATATTTTTTATTTGCATATGTTGAAAATATATTTTTATTTAATTTCCGACAACTATTATGCAGAAACTTAAGAAGCTTGAGTTTTCAAGTAATTATATTCAAGCTTTTGCCTCGAGTAACGACCAAAAATATAGATGCAGAAAAGGTTTTATTATGCATATGTGTGCTCACCTCCCGTTACTAATCAATAACAAGTGGTTCTCCACTTCTTGTAACAATTCCCTTCCTTTATTTTTCCAATGCAAAGGATAAACATGCAGAAAAAGATTTGATAAATTAGTACTCCTTATCTGCCTTGATATAAATTATTTTTACCTAATTCATAAATATTAAGAAAAGTAATTATTACTTTTAAATTTATCAAAAAATATGTTGTGAAAGTTACCCTTATTTAAAACTTTACAACTCTATTCATTTCTCTCTATTGTAATTATTACCCTACCACTCCTATGCAATTATGAAGGGTGTATTTGGAATAAACTTTTTAATACTACCTAGATATTCTAAAACGACTTATATAAAGGGGCACCAATTCTACCAAAATGGTGCCCTATATTAAAGGACGGAGGGAGTATATCAAATCTTCCAGTGGCATTTGCATTAATAACGATCTAGACAGTATTTATATTTCCGACGTATGCAAGTCGGAAATTAAATAAAAATATTTTTTCAACATGTGTAAGTCGAAAATATTTATAAGTTTGTTTTCGACTAGTAAAAATCGGAATAAATATTTCGATTATTAAAAATCGGAAGTTGAAAAACACTCGGATCATAATAGTCTAATAAAAACAAAATACAGCTAAAGAGTAAATAATGGGGTTGAAAGAAACAGTCAAAATAAAATGTTAACGGGGTTTCTTAAAATTAAAATAAACAAAATTTTATTATGTGATTCACACAAAAAAGTATGAAAAGAGGTTTTCATATTTTGTGGTTTCTTTAAAGAATTTTTCTTTTTGAACCCCACCATTTACTCATTGGTCTTCACCACCTGAAACAAGTCGGAAGATTCTTTCCACTTAAAATAAGGCGGAAACAAAATAAAACAATTTCCGTCATATGCAAGTCATATTATCTTCTGCCTTTCCAAAATCGTAAATAAAATAAAGTATTCCGCCTCTTATCAGGCGGAAAACATTAAAAATTTGTTATAATACCAAAATTGTCCTTCTGTTTATTCACGTACAAAACAATAAAAAGAAGGGAGGTGGAGGGTTTACAGAGGGGCATTTCTGGGATTTCAACACTTTAATTGTTCCGCTTCTTAAAAGTCGGAAGTATTTTCCGCTTTTAAATAATCGGTAATTCTTCTGTCTTATGCAAACCGATTGTAATGGGTGGGAGCCAAAAAATTTATTTGACATGTTTCAGATGGTGGTGACCAATGGTGATCAATGAGTAAAAGGTGTGGTTAAAAAAAAAAAAAAAGTCTTCCTTAAATCCGTATGTAACTGCGTCACATGGTATTTGCATGTCCACGAAAACATCCCCTTCGATCCTCCATTAATTAAGCACGAAAACTTTGACTACCATTTTTTTCTTTTTCATTGTTTTAGGCCCGGTTCTCTCAGATTCTTTCATAAATTATTTTTCTTAATACTCCTATCATTCTATATTTAAGTTTGTTTTACTAAGAAATATACTCCCTCCGTTTCACTTTAAGTGTTTTTTTAACATCAAAATTTTCTTTCAAAATAAGTGTCTTTCTATCAAATCTAGGCAACATTTAATACTTTTTTTCCTTATTTACCCTTACATTTAATGTTGTTTTAGTTTTGAAATTTGTAATACTAGTAATGATGCATTGACAAAATAAAAATATTAAATAGGGGTATTTTTGACAAAATATACATAAAACTTACAATAATCATCATAATCAACACTTTCTTAATCTATGTGCACAAGTCCAAAAAGACACTTAAAGTGAAACGGAGGGAGTATTATTTAGGAAAGTAAGTTAGTACTCCCTCCGTTTCACTTCCCTCCGTTTTACAATGTCTGGTCTTTTAGCATTTTTTTCTTTTTTCATATTGTTTGACCTTTTACATTTTCAATACATAAACATATTTTTTTTTCCAATTTTAACCTTTCATTTAATCATTTCTCTTACTCCTCATTAATTCTATTTTTATCATCTCTCATCTCTAAACCACTATATTAATTAATGAACACACTTATTAATAAAAATTAAATACTGCTACAATTTTTGAATAAGGATTAAATATAGGGACATTTTGGACAAACTGTACATAATACTTACAATAATTAATACTTTATTAATCTGTGTGTCCAGACCTAAAACGCTGAACATTGTGAAACAAAGGGAGTATTATTAATAACATTGAAAAGATAAATATACGAAATACTTTTTGAAAACTACTGCTGTAATTATTATTATTGGTACTTTAAAAAAGTATTGAGTAAATAGAAATTTTTGAAAAAATAAATAATTAATGCCATTAGAAATTGGAACGACGCTTACATATATAACTAGAAAAATTAAAAAAATAGGGTTATCCTAATCTCAATCTTAAAGGTGTAGGATAAATAATAAGAAAATAATTTATATCTTAAAAAAATAATTTAACTGCTTCTCGTATTATTAAATGCAATTTTTTATGTTAAATTATTTATTTTAAGTTCTTAAATAAACTTAACCCTTAAAACCATGGTTTTGAAAATCGGACCAGACCGGCCGGTTCAACCGGAAAACTGATGAACCGGTGGAGGTGCCGGTCTGGAATAAGCCAAAAACCGCTCTGCAAAAAATCGGGATTGAACCGGTATTAAACCGCCAAAATCGGTCAAAATTGGTGGAAAATCGGTTTGGCCCGGTTTGAATTTGAAAGCCCATATTAAGCAAAAAATTGGATTTTTTTATAAAAATAACGAAATCCTATATGTTGAAAATGTAACATCCCGAATTTTAATTCTACGAGTAATTAGAACAATTATAAGATCTGGAAGCGAAGGATATTCTAAAAAGGATTTAAAATGATGGGTTAGGAGTTCTTGGAATGCCATAAAGGAATTAAGAAGCATTGGCATTAAAAAGGAGGTTGAAAGATGAACAAAAGAGCGTTAGAAACGATGTTTTTGGTGTTATAAACACACTATATTAGGAAATTCAAAATAAAAGATCTACAACTCTAAACACAAATTCCACCGTTAGATGTGAAGTCGGATATGTGAGGAAGCTTGTGTCAAAATTTGAGGAAGATCCAACGGTTAACGAAGAAGTTACGTCCGTTCAAAGTCGGGGTGTTGAAAACCCTGCAACTTAATCGATTAAGTTGCAGCTTAATCGATTAAGCCTGAAGGGGGGGGGGGGGAGGTTTTAATCGAGTAATACTCGATTAAGGGCTGCTAAAACTGAAAAAAATAAAAGCGTTTCACGCGTGCCTTTGGCCATAATGCACGAAATTTCTCTCTCTAGGGCACACAATCTCTTATCCCAAATCCATCAAGCTTCAAGGGAATCACTCCAAGGTCCCCCATCAAGTCTCCCTTGGTCTCTCCAAGTAAGTATCCATGATTATTGAAGCTCCTCTCTCTCTCTCTCTAATGTGGATTTTTTCTCTCTCTCTCTCTTTCCCCTCTTTGGGAAATCCGAATTCTCTATGGAAAAGGGGCAATAATCTCTTTATCATTCCATTCCTTTGGCTTAGGGAAGATTATTATCACTATCTCCATTTTCGTGCGTGCGGAGCCCTTGGTTTTGGGAGCGCTTGGAGCTACGGCTTGGGTTCTTCCACTTTCTCTCTCTTTGGTTAAGGTAAGGGGGTGGATATAGTGAGCATTGGCTTGTTCTAGGAGAGGGTTTGTATTTAGATATAATGGTTGGCTAGGAGTTTATGTGTTAAGGTAGGGAATTAGAAACCCCAATTTAGGATCTAAGGTAAATGTTGAAAATAGGCTTAATTATTAATTATGGAACTCCAAAAAGTAGAGAATAAGGTTAGGTTTTAATTGAGGAAAATAAATGGCATGAACCCCTAATTTAGGATTTTAAATCAATAATTTGGACAATGAAAAATAATAAATGTGGTTGTTGCATGATTATATGAAAAGGTGAAGTTGGTTATTATTGGCACTCTAATTGTGTATGTGGAAAGTGATGTGCATGAATAGTTGTGGATTTGATTATGTGCTCTATTTGGTATTTCTTAAATATTGGAATGGTGTTAATTAGGAAAGTGAATTGTGGCTATTTGGTGATAATTGTAATGATGCTTGTGCTTGGAATGATTTGGTAAATATTAAACGGAATTGGTGGACAAAATAATGACAATTAATATTGGATAAATATGGTGATGTATCGTAGGCCTTCGATTTGGGGGAGACGATACATCGTAAAGTTTGGGTTGTATTGTAGGCCTTCGATTTGGGGGAGACAATACAACGTGAATGGGGCGATGTATGTAGGCCTTCGATTTGGTGGAGACATACATACACCCTAAATGGAAAGGAAAAAGGAAAAGGGCAATGGATAAAAGAAGGTAAACGGTAAAGGAAACGCGATGTATGTAGGCCTTCGATTTGGTGGAGACATACATCGTGATTGGTGTATGTATGTAGGCCTTCGATTTGGTGGAGACATACATACACCGTAACTAAAAGGAAATGAATAAGGGAAACAGGGAATAAAATTGAACAAGGTGAAGGTAATGGAAACGCGATGTATGTAGGCCTTCGATTTGGTGGAGACATACATCGTGATTGGTGTATGTATGTAGGCCTTCGATTTGGTGGAGACATACATACACCGTAAAATCAAAGGAAAAGGTAAGGGGATAAAATTGGACAAGGTAAAGGTAATGGGAACGCGATGTATGTAGGCCTTCGATTTGGTGGAGACATACATCGTGATTGGTGTATGTATGTAGGCCTTCGATTTGGTGGAGACGTACATACACCGTAAAAATAAGAAAAAGGTAAGGGAGTAAAAAGGGATTTCTTTGGGAACGGAGAAAATGAATAAAAGGGAATCAAATGTTGGAAATGAACTAACTAAAGAGGGAATTGGCATTTATAAAATAATGGAATTGGAAAATATGGTATGCTTGCGATGAATTTGTATTTATGTGAATAAATTGCTAATTGTGTTTGGCCTGGTTAGTGGTTATGTCTATCTAGAAACTGCTTTTCTATTCATGTGCAATGCTCACTCCCTTACATTTACAGGTGCTGAGATTGAGCAGACACAGCCCCCGGCCGAGCAGGAGTACTTTCCCTTACAGGGAGAGTAGGGTGTTTTGGGTTTAAAATATAATATGGACCTAAGTCTATTATAATATTGGGATGTAAATTCAATATGTATATTTTGATTGAGACTTAGTATATTTTGTTTTGACAAAGTTATATGTTTTGATTACGACACTCAAACTTAGTATTTTCCGCTATTACTCTGATTAATTAATGCACTCTCATGTATTTGGAGCCCTTGGGGCCTTGATAAGTTTTAGAAATATAATCTGAAGCCCTGCTGGCTATTGGTTGTTTATTTGATGTTGTTCATCACAAGTTGAATTTTGGATTAGTTCGAAAAACAAGCAAAACTCCGTCCGTTTGACGGGCGATTTTATTATATTAAAAAGGAATTTTTAAGTGCACAATTTTAATACTTGGGAATCAAGGGTAATAATTATTAGGGTGTTACAGAAAACTCAAACGACACCAATATGAGTCTCACTAGTTGATTACGCATTAGCTCTCATCTCAACGAGAAAGAATATTTAAATTTTAGATCGATTTTAGAACTAAGAAAAATCAAAAATCAAAAAGCCAAAAAGGCAAAGAAGTGAAGTGAAAGAAGAAAGAACATTAGCGACGCACAAGAAGGTAACATCAATAATAAATAGAGGAAAAGCAAAAAGGCAAAAAAAGATAAAAGTACAAAATTATATGATTATATACACACGTGTACATTAAGACCGGTTGGACCATGGTTCGATCACGGTTCAACCATTGAACCTTGAACCAGTACCTTGACCGGTCCAATTTTCAAAACATTGCTAAAAACTGAGAATATTATTTTAAAATATAAATATTTAAGGCTTTTATACATTTGTCATTGCAAGATTTAGGCTATGTTTCATAAACTTAATTATGCTAAAATCGGATAGTATTACCGTGAATACTAAAAAGACAAAACATAGGTCCAGTACCCTATATGCCGATGGTTCAGATTACCTATCTTAAGGTGACGTGTGACATTTTTTCCATCTCAACATGGCAGCCCTTTTAACACTGTTAACACCCATTTTCTTAGAGTCTCAGTTTCCGCCATTGTTTTCAGCCTTGTAACAACCATGCTGAAATCCTCCTCCTGAATTTACATTCCAGTGATATCTGCCCGGACAATCAACATGCTGAAATGGTTACTTCCATAGATTTACATTCCAATGGTAAGGTTTTTCATATTTTATATTTATACTATGTATATATGTTGCAACTGTATTAGTGATTTGATGGGGAAATGAGACATTGAAATTGATCTTTTAATAATATATATGACTTTGTAAAGGAGTCAATTGATCATTGTTGTTTTTAAATTTCCTCTTGAATTGCATTTCTTGGTGTAAAAGAGTCAATTGATCATTGCTTTAAATTGACATTATTACATGTTTAAATTTGAAATAATTTTCTTTATTTAATTGACAGATAATACAAAGGATGAAATCATTAAGAAAGATTTAGTCCCATATGTGGCCATGGAGTTTGATCCTGAAGATCATGCATATAAGTTTTATAATATGTATGCTGGCTTCATTGGTTTTAGCATTAGAAAATAATGTAGGCCGGAATACAAGCAAGTTAGATAAGGAGATTGTGATTTCTGAAAATATATTTGTTTTAAAGAAGGCTTCAAAAGGAACAGGTTGTTTGGCACAAATGCTTATTGATCGATAATCAAATGGAAAATATGTTGTTACATCATTTGTAAAAGAACTTAATCACGATCTTGCAACTCCCTGGAGTAGGCATAAATTACCATAACAGGGAAGGGTTTATGTTGCTCAAGAAGTCGAAGTTGAATTGGCAAGTCACTTTGGCATCCGACAAAAAATTAATTTTTGAGTTTATGAGTCGACGAGCTGGAAGGAGGGAGGAGAATGTTGGCTTCACTTCTAAAGATGCAAACAATTTTTTGAGTTCTTAGAGAATGAAGGAAATGGAAGAAGGTGAGGCATACACTCTACTCCATTATTTTAAAACAAAGCAAATAGACAATGAGTGTAACACCCCTAATTTTCGTCTCCCGAATAATAGGAAATTAATAATAAAAAGTTTTATTATTAATTTATAGAAATTTTTCAAGTTTATATTTTGTATTTAATTAGCCTTAAATATAAAAATAAGTTGAAATATTTTTATACGGAAAATAAATGCAAAATATAAGGATATCGCATTTTGGTCCCTGAATGAGGACTTAAAGGTAATATTGAAAAGGTTCTTGGAGGGAAAAATTTAAAAATATTAATTTTTAAATTTTGTACTAATCTAACCGGTTAGTAATGCCCTGTAACAGGTTAGACGATGAACCCAGAAACTGGGTTAGTGGATTTTGATGAGTAATCACTTGATTAATCCCGAATTCGCCACGATTACAGCTTGAATCAAGTGGAAAACCACACGTCAATGTGCATGTAACCTGGGTTGGTCTATATATAGATGAATTGTTGATGAAATTAGGGTTGAATTTCTGAAATTGAGAAGGTAGGCTTTGTTCTAGGGTTCCATTTTCGTCCTGAGGAATTCGTCCTTGTTTCTGAGAGTGAGATTGAGAGCCATACACCATTACAAAGCTTACATCTTGAGCTTTGTAAAGATACCAAATTTGTGAGTTGAGGGTTTGTGTGGAAGGAGAAATCGACTTGGGAAGTTGGAACTGGAATAGCTGGAGTCTGAGTTTTCTGGTTCAGGAAGCTTAGTTTGGGACTGGATTTTGGTAAGTATAGTCAACCTTTAAGTCTCAAATCTCTTTGATTCTCTAGTGCATGTTACCTATTTTGAGTCCTAACTGTTTTCCCCAATTTCTTTGGCTATTTACTATGTCAAAACTTCTGGTCTTTGGACCCTGTTGGTGAAATTCGTGGCTGAGAGCAGAGCTGTGAGTTTGTGAGAAATCTGGGGAGTTTTCTTAAAGTTCTGTGTCAATCTTCATCAAACTCAGTCTTAAGGTATGGGAGAAGTCTACCTTATACTAGATTTAGACTAAAATTCAAGTGATTTAGGATTTGAGTTAACAAAACTCAAAAAGGGCATTATGTGCAATATGGCACAAAGGCTTGGAGGCCAAATTCTTGCTCAATGTTGTTTTGAGCAACTTTATGTTGATGCATGCAAAGTATATTGATACTGAATTTTGGATTTAAATGCTTATGATAAGTTTTGTTGTATTAAATTGTGTTTATGTGAATTTTTATGCAATTTGATGCAAAAAGCTTGATGCATGCACTTTGAATTTGGTTTCTGTGATGAAACATGTTTGTTTAAGGTATATGAACCCTGTTGAATGATGAATAATGGTTAGATTTGAGAATTAAAGAAAATGATGTGTTAAAACCCTTATTTTGAAGGACTGACTGCATAATCTAACCGGTTACTCGATATTCTTAACCGGTTAGACACTGCAGAATTTCAAAAGAAAAATTAGTTTATGAAACAGTCCTGAAGTTTCACTAATTTTACTCAAATCTATACCTTAATTTCATTGGAAAGAATCTGAAAATGAGGTAACAATACTTTATTGGTTCAGATTTTAAGGTAAAGGGTTAATACCTTAAATTAATGGAATAATTTCAAGAGGAAATTATACTTTATTGGACACAGAATGTGATTGGAACTTTTGAATGATGAAAACTGTGATTTTTGAGGCACAAAACAATGTTTAACTTGTTTATGGATTGGGTAGGGAATTCAAGAAAAAGGGTTTTTCTGAATTGCAATGGTAAACAGTTCAGGTCTGTAATTCTAACCGGTTAGTCTGAAACTGTAACCGGTTAGTACCTGAATTTAAAAAAAAATAAAAAGTTAAGTTTTTGAATACTATTGATTTTGTTTTACCCAATCTAAGTTTAAGGGCATGTTTTTGAGAAAATTCAAAGGAGAATTTTATGCCAAAGTGTATGCCTCAAATAAATCATTCAAAAGGGAAATTGGAATATTTCTAAATCACATTAATTAATGTAAAGATAAAACCAACCCTGATATTTGTGCATCCATATAGACTGGAAGTCTGGTTGGTAGGAACGTTTATCATATTCTGGGAATATGAGGAGGGTACTCCGGGAGTACCAAATTATAACCTACTTGATGACACATTATAGATATGTGGCCAGTGTCCGGGACCTGGTTTTTATGCGTTCTGGGAACGTATGCGTTCTGGGAACATGGTGCACACTCCGGGAGTGATGCTTATTATCCAAGTATGGTTCGGCATTATGTTCTGGGAACAAATGTCGGTGTTCCGGGAACACAAGGGTGTATTGGATGGACGTCCAAGATGGACTTTTAGAGGCCTCAGTTGTGGATAGAAAATCATACATCATGCCACTTGCATTATAAGAGTTATAATGTTGAAAACTGGTGTGCTCATATGTATTTGCATTATGATCTGTCCATGATATATTTGTGATTGTAATTTTAGTCTTTATCAATTATGTATATGTGTATACTTACTCCCTGTGCCCTGTTTAGGTGATGGCCAGATACCTAGCTTGCATCGAGATACGCCCTATCCCTAGTGGCATATGGACGTATGAGGAGCACCGTGCCACTTTCGAGGGGGAGGTTGAGATCACTCTCTACCACCCTAACCCTCTGGTGAGAGTGCGACCTCATCGATTTAGGATTCCCTTAGTCTACACTATGCATGTTCCACCTTTTTATACATATAGAGGACCACCCCCGGCTCGACCTATGCGTCGTTTTCATAGTTTTCGTTTTAGAGCTGCCACTCGTTCCCATCCTTCCTCCCATAGAGTTGTCACTGAGGAGACTCCTTCTCCTGGTCCGACTGACTTGGATAGGACTGCTTCTGCAGACCTTAGACCCAGTGGTGGGGTCGCTACACAGTCGGGCGAGGTCGAGGAGGACCCTGTGGAGGATGAGAGCGAGGAGGAGGTGCATGTTGAGCCGACTGTTTCTGCTAGAGGTGGACCCGCTGGTTCATAGGAGCCTGCGTAGCGTAGATGTTTTGGATCCTAGATCCTAGGGATAGAGCTGTGGAGGATCTGAGGAGCTGCTGAGGACACGGATGACTTGCTCTGGGACTTCTATTTTGGATTTTGTTATATATATTGTATATATCTGAGAGGTCTTAGAGTGAGCTTTTATTTTTATGCAGCTGGTCTGTATATGTTTCATCAAAACTTGCTATCTCGACTTTTTATCACTTGCTACTGACTGTACTGATGGGGTTATGTTATGACTTATATATATATGATGTTTTCTTTACCTCAGCAGTGCCCCATAAGTATTATTTTACTTCCGCGAACTCTGATTTCTATTAAGAAAGGATTCGGCGATAAGTTTATGCTTTATATATTCAAATTCAACTCGAGAGGCAAATGGTATGTTTTAATATTAACTATGAAGAGTATTTTCTATAGTTAAGGAAATGTTATCTCGAGAGCCTTTTCGAAACTAAGATATTGTTAAGCCGAACTTTCAAAAATGGTTTATGTTCAAAAGGGTTTATGAACGAGCAAGTACTAGTTCTAAAAAGGAAAAAAATTTTCTAGCCCAAATTTTGATAGCAAGTATTCAATTATTTGGAAATATTAATTATTTTCAAGTTAAAAAGAGAGACTCACGCCCTTTGGTGGTATCAGAGCATTGGTCCTGTCCCTCATGGCCCGAAGATGCAGCTAAGTATGGTATTCAATGTTGATTGAATATGTTTTGAGTAAGTTAGTAGCATTTGTGTTTTAAAGACCTTATTAGTAACCCAAAGCCCATAGTGCAGGTCTTTCTATGGCAACCAGAAATAGAAATATTACTAATGAAATGTTAGAACGAATCACGACCGTGCTGGAGGGCATGCAGCAGCAGCAGAGACAACAACCATCTCAAGGGCGAGCTGGTAACTCATCTGCTGGCAATATGGCGAATCAGGACGCTAAGACTCTGTCGGAGTTCAGAAAGTGCAACCCACCAAGGTTTGAGGGAGGATATAAACCTGACGAGGCGAACAAGTGGTTGTATGAGATTAACAAGATTTTCCGAACTCTGGAGTGTTCTGATGAACAGAAGGTGACCTATGCAGTGTACATGCTTCCCGGAGAAGCTGAAAACTGGTGGGATCACACTGTCCAATTGCTGAATTTTGAAAGGAGGGAAATCAACTGGGGAGTATTTATGGAGAAGTTTCTTAATAAATATTTTCCAGAAGATTTGCGGAGAAAGAAGGAAGTGGAATTCATGCAATTGAAGCAGGGGGATATGAGTGTAGGAGAGTATGCTGCCAGATTCGAAGAGCTGATGAAGTACTCTCCCTATTACTTAAATAACCCTGATGAAAGGAGTAAGTGTGTTAAGTTTGAAGGTGGACTAAGGCCGAAACTGAAGTCTATCTTCAGTTATCAAAGGATTCAGAGTTTCCCTGCACTAGTGGATATGTGCAGAATGTATGAAGATGATAAGAAGGCTGAATTGATTGGAAGTCAAGTGAAGGGGGTTGGACAGAACTATGGACCACAGAGGAAGAAGAAGTTTGACCATCGGAATAATGGTCCATATTCTAAGAACAAGGGTAAGGGCAAGGCGGTGATGGATAACAAGGACAAGTCTCGCGATAATGCTCCTTATTGCGAGAAGTGTAGACGTTATCATCATGGTCAGTTTTGCTGGTCCAACAGAGGATGTTTCAAGTGTGGAAAGCAAGGTCACTTTGCTCGTGAGTGCCAAGAATCTGAAAAGGGAGATGCAAAGGGATCTGCTGGCAAGCCTGTGGTGCAAGGAAGAGTATTTACCCTGAGTGGTAGTGAAGCAACCCAAATCCCGAATCTCGTGCAAGGTAACTTTCTGCTTAATAACCAACCTTGCAAAATCATGTTTGATTCTGGAGCTACACATTCTTTTGTTTCTCCTGAATGTGCGAATAGGCTGAATCTTGTTGTTTCTGATTCACCCTGCTATCTTAGTATAGATACCCCTACGGGAATACCGATCTTCACCGCTAAAGTCTGTTTAGGGTGTGATGTAGAAATTCTGGGTCGTTTATCCAAGGTAGATTTGGTTTGTCTTCCTAAGTTACAATTGGATGTGATCTTGGGTATGGACTGGTTGATGAAGAACCAAGTGATCATCAATTGTGAGGAAAAGACAATTCAATATAGGACCCTTGAACCGGAGGGTTATATGTGTTTATTCTCGGCTTCTGGAGAAGAAGAGTCGATGCCGATCGAGGAGATTCCGGTGGTGAAGGAATTTCCGGAAGTATTTCCTGAAGAGATACCCGGATTACCTCCGAAGCGAGAAATAGAGTTTGGGATTGATTTAGTCCCTGGAGCTGGTCCCATCTCTATTGCTCCTTATAGGATGGCACCACCAGAAATGGTAGAAATGAAGAAGCAGATAGAGGAGTTGATGCAGAAGCAGATGATCAGGCCAAGCATTTCGCCTTGGGGAGCTCCATTACTGTTTGTAAAGAAGAAAGATGGGAGTATGAGGATGTGTGAGGACTACAGGCAGTTGAATAAGGTCACTATTAAGAACAAGTATCCTTTGCCAAGGATTGATGACCTTATGGACCAGGTTAGGGGAGCTGCAGTATTCTCCAAGATTGATCTGAGATCGGGTTATCATCAGATCAGGATAAGGGAGGAGGATATACCCAAGACTGCATTTTGATCTCGATACGGTCATTATGAGTATGTTGTGATGCCGTTCGGGTTGACTAATGCACCTGCTATTTTCATGGATTATATGAACCGGATCTTTAGACCATATTTGGATTTATTTGTGGTGGTATTCATTGATGATATTCTGGTCTATTCTAAAAGTCCGGAAGAGCATGAAGAGCATCTCAGGAATGTGTTGAAAGTCCTGAAAGAGAAGCAATTATATGCCAAACTTACGAAGTGTGAGTTTTGGTTGAACGAAGTGAAGTTTTTGGGGCATGTAATCTCTGAAGAAGGAATTGCGGTGGATCCAGCAAAAGTAAGTTCAGTGCTAAGTTGGGAACAGCCTAAGACCGTGACGGAGGTGAGAAGTTTCTTAGGGCTGGCTGGATACTATCGTCGGTTCATAGAAGGATTTTCTAAGATTGCACTGCCTTTGACAAAGTTGACTCGGAAAGATCAACCGTTCGTGTGGGACGATCGGTGCGAAGTTAGCTTCCGTGAGTTGAAGGAAAGGTTAACATCGTCTCCTATGTTAATCTTACCTGATCCTCACAAGAGTTTTGAAGTGTACTGTGATGCATCTAAGCAAGGACTGGGTTGTGTATTAATGCAAGAAGGAAGAGTAGTGGCTTATGCATCGCGACAATTGAAGAATCATGAAGTGAATTACCCGACACACGATTTAGAATTGGCTGCGATCGTGTTTGCCTTAAAGATATGGAGACATCATCTCTATGGCACTATATTCCAAGTATTTAGTGACCATAAAAGTTTGAAATATTTGTTCGACGAGAAAGAGTTGAACATGAGGCAAAGAAGATGGATGGAGTTTTTGAAAGATTATGACTTTAAACTCCACTACCATCCGGGTAAAGCAAATGTGGTTGCAGATGCTTTGAGTCGGAAAGCAATCCACATAAGTGCGATGATGGTTAAGGAAGCAGCGTTGATCGAGGAATTCAGAGACTTGAGCTTGTTGACACAAGTTGAGCCATCAAGTATCAAGTTGGGGATGTTGCAGATTACAAACGAGTTCTTGGAAAGAATTCGGGAGTTGCAATGAGCAGACGAAGAATTGATGGAAAAGATGAAACTAGGTTCAGAGGGAAGGGAACCTGATTTCAAGATTAGGCAGGATGGAATCCTTCGTTTCAGGACAAGGATTTTTATACCAAGAGATCAGGAAGTTAGAAGACTGATTCTCGACGAAGCTCATAAGAGTCGGATGAGTATGCGCCCTGGATCAACCAAAATGTATCAGAACTTGAAAAAGATATTTTGGTGGTTTGGATTGAAAAAGGATGTGGCAGAATATGTGGCGGCGTGCTTGATTTGCCAGAAAGCTAAGGTAGAACATCAGAAACCGGGAGGACAGTTACAACCTTTGAGGATTCCCCAGTGGAAGTGGGATAGCATCTCAATGGATTTTGTGTCTGGTTTGCCAAGGACAGCAGCAAATCATGATGCAATTTGGGTAGTTGTAGATAGGTTAACCAAGTTGGCGCATTTTATTCCGATAAATATGCGTTATCCTTTGAGCAAGCTTACCCAGATCTATATCAAGGAGGTAGTTCGTCTTCACGGAGTGCCTTCAAGTATTGTGTCGGACCGAGATCCCAGATTTTCGTCGCAATTCTGGAAAAGTTTGCATGAGGCTATGGGAACAAGATTGAAACTGAGTTCTGCGTATCATCCACAGACGGATGGTTAGACGGAGAGAACGATTCAATCTTTGGAAGATGTGTTGAGAGCTTGTGCACTTGAAGAACAAGGAAGTTGGGATCAAGTGTTACCTCTTGCAGAATTCACATACAACAACAGCTATCATGCGAGCATTGGAATGGCACCGTTCGAGGCGTTGTATGGAAGGAAGTGCCAAACCCCGCTATGTTGGTTCCAAGTGGGGGAGAACTTGATGGTTGGACCAGAAATGATACAACAGACATCTGAAAAGATTAAGATGGTCCAGGCAAAGATGAAAGCGGCTCAGAGTCGGCAGAAGAGTTATGCGGATAAGAGGAGGAAACCATTAGAGTTTTCAGAAGGCGATCATGTGTTCCTTCGGATAGTTCCGATGAAAGGAATCAGTAGAGCTTTGAGAACCCGAAAGCTTTCGCCTAAGTGTATAGGTCCATACCAAATTCTTAAAAGAGTTGGCCCTGTTGCTTATCAACTAGCTTTACCACCCTCTTTATCCAATTTGCACAACGTCTTTCACGTTTCACAATTAAAGAAGTACGTGCATGACCCATCGGTTATTCTGAAACTCCAACCTGATGACCTAACTTTGAAGGAAAACCTGACCCTTGAGACCAGACCAGTTCAGATAGAAGATCGTGAAGTTAAGCAGCTCAGGGGAAAGGAAATACTTTTAGTAAAAGTCATATGGGAAAATGCTGACGTATCTGAAGCTACGTGGGAATTAGAGGAAAAGATGCGTCAAGAGTATCCGGAGTTGTTTTTGTAAACTAGAATTTCGGGGACGAAATCCCTTTTAAGTGGGGGAGTAGTGTAACACCCCTAATTTTCGTCTCCCGAATAATAGGAAATTAATAATAAAAAGTTTTATTATTAATTTATAGAAATTTTCCAAGTTTATATTTTGTATTTAATTAGCCTTAAATATAAAAATAAGTTGAAATATTTTATAAGGCAAATAAATGCAAAATATAAGGATATTGCATTTTGGTCCCTGAATGAGGACTTAAAGGTAATATTGAAAAGGTTCTTGGAGGGAAAAATTTAAAAATATTAATTTTTAAATTTTGTACTAATCTAACCGGTTAGTAATGCCATGTAACCGGTTAGACGATGAACCCAGAAACTGGGTTAGTGGATTTTGATGAGTAATTGTTGATATACCAGCAAGTGGACTGGGTCAACGAGTAATATAGTCTGGAAGACCGAATATCGTCCCACAGGGATTGCAAATTGTTTCTAATAACTTTTCACCAATTCGTAATTATTAGTGCAACTTGTTATTGAAATTTAGAAGGAGAAGAAGAATAATAATAAAATAAAATAAGAAGATTGAGGAGATAAGATGTATAGAAAGCAATAGAAAAAGGTTAGGAACTTGGTTTCATTGTATGATTCACTTATTTTAACTATGATTTATATTTTCCTTTAATTATCCTTCAATTCATGGACTATTCCTCTCAAATAGCAATAGTTAGACGTCTCTAACATTACCCTTATTTTCTATATATTTAATCCTTGATCCCTCAACAAATTACAATATAAGAAAATATCTATTCATCACAAGGGAATTAAAAAGCCATATAATCATCCAATTATATCCCTATATTTTGGACTGATTATACCATTAAGTGCATGGCCTATTCAAAATCCTAACTCCCGTTGTGAATTAAGAAATCCAAAACATAAATTGCGCGGGTTTATGTAATAAAAACTCAATTAATGCATGAATTAAAAACAACAAAATACTAAATCATAAATTAAAATAAGTTACATCATACAATTTACACCATGTTCCTAACAAGAGGTTTTAGTTACACATATAGAAATAAAGAAAACAGAAGCAAAGAGAAAACCTCATATCATAGACAATACATGCTAACTCTCCAAGAGACCTTCAATCCTTGTGCCTTGCCTCCTTGCTCTCAATAGATGTTACTAACCTCTCTCTCTAATCCTAATTGAATTCTATGATCTCAAAACCCTCTTGAAAACTATTTACAAATCTTCTATTTAAAGAGTAAAACAAATCCTAAAATAAATCTTAATTAAATCTAATAGATAAGGTCCATGTTTATCTTCTAATTTCTGACCAAATCTAAGATATGAAGCCAAATTAGACTTCTCTTCTTCTATTTTGTTCAGAATCTGGTCAAATTGGGCCTCCAACAGCTACGCGCGCCCCAGGCGCACGCGACCTCGCGCCCCAGGCGCGCAAACTCTGATAATTGCTTCTCTTTCACGCAGGCGCGCCTCAGGCGCCTCCGTCCCCGCGCCCCAGGCGCGTGGGACCTACTCTGGCTCCGTTTTGCTCCGTTCTTTTTCCATTTGCAAGATCTTTTCGTCCTCTTTTCAGGTCCATAAATATTTTATCCATTTAAGCTCTAAAAAGTACCTGAAACACTAACAAACGGATCAAAACGCTCAAAGGACCCTAAACTACTAAAAATAATTAAAATCTAATAAAAAGTCCTAAATTTTCTAGAGAAACAATCCAAATACATAGTATAAGGGAGTCTAAATCATGCTCAAATCTATATATATTGGACCCAAATCAGTAATCACTTGATTAATCCCGAATTCGCCACGATTACAGCTTGAATCAAGTGGAAAACCACGCGTCAATGTGCATGTAACCTGGGTTGGTCTATATATAGATGAATTGTTGATGAAATTAGGGTTGAATTTCTGAAATTGAGAAGGGAGGCTTTGTTCTAGGGTTCCATTTTCGTCCTGAGGAATTCGTCCTTGTTTCTTAGAGTGAGATTGAGAGCCATGCACCATTACAAAGCTTACATCTTGAGCTTTGTAAAGATACCAAATTTGTGAGTTGAGGGTTTGTGTGGAAGGAGAAATCGACTTGGGAAGTTGGAACTAGAATAGCTGGAGTCTGAGTTTTCTGGTTCAGGAAGCTTAGTTTGGGACTGGATTTTGGTAAGTATAGTCAACCTTTAAGTCTCAAATCTCTTTGATTCTCTAGTGCATGTTACCTATTTTGAGTCCTAACTGTTTTCCCCAATTTCTTTGGCTATTTACTATGTCAAAACTTCTGGTCTTTGGACCCTGTTGGTGAAATTCGTGGCTGAGAGCAGAGCTGTGAGTTTGTGAGAAATCTGGGGAGTTTTCTTAAAGTTCTGTGTCAATCTTCATCAAGCTCAGTCTTAAGGTATGGGAGAAGTCTACCTTATACTAGATTTAGACTAAAATTCAAGTGATTTAGGATTTGAGTTAACAAAACTCAAAAAGGGCATTATGTGCAATATGGCACAAAGGCTTGGAGGCCAAATTCTTGCTCAATGTTGTTTTGAGCAACTTTATGTTGATGCATGCAAAGTATATTGATATTGAATTCTGGATTTAAATGCTTATGATAAGTTTTGTTGTATTAAATTGTGTTTATGTGAATTTTTATGCAATTTGATGCAAAAGCTTGATGCATGCACTTTGAATTTGGTTTCTGTGATGAAACATGTTTGTTTAAGGTATATGAACCCTGTTGAATGATGAATAATGGTTAGATTTGAGAATTAAAGAAAATGATGTGTTAAAACCCTTATTTTGAAGGACTGACTGCATAATCTAACCGGTTACTCGATATTCTTAACCGGTTAGACACTGCAGAATTTCAAAAGAAAAATTAGTTTATGAAACAGTCCTGAAGTTTCACTAATTTTACTCAAATCTATACCTTAATTTCACTGGAAAGAATCTGAAAATGAGGTAACAATACTTTCTTGGTTCAGATTTTAAGGTAAAGGGTTAATACCTTAAATTAATGGAATAATTTCAAGAGGAAATTATACTTTATTGGACACAGAATGTGATTGGAACTTTTGAATGATGAAAACTGTGATTTTTGAGGCACAAAACAATGTTTAACTTGTTTATGGATTGGGTAGGGAATTCAAGAAAAAGGGTTTTTCTGAATTGCAATGGTAAACAGTTCAGGTCTGTAATTCTAACCGGTTAGTCTGAAACTGTAACCGGTTAGTACCTGAATTTTAAAAAAAAAAAGTTAAGTTTTTGAATACCATTGATTTTGTTTTACCCAATCTAAGTTTGAGGGCATGTTTTTGAGAAAATTCAAAGGAGAATTTTATGCCAAAGTGTATGCCTCAAATAAATCATTCAAAGGGAAAATTGGAATATTTCTAAATCACATTAATTAATGTAAAGATAAAACCAACCCTGATATTTGTGCATCCATATAGACTGGAAGTCTGGTTGGTAGGAATGTTTATCATATTCTGGGAATATGAGGAGGGTACTCCGGGAGTACCAAATTATAACCTACTTGATGACACATTATAGATATGTGGCCAGTGTCCGGGACCTGATTTTTATGCGTTCTGGGAACGTATGCGTTCTGGGAACGTGGTGCACACTCCGGGAGTGATGCTTATTATCCAAGTATGGTTCGACTTTATGTTCTGGGAACAAATGTCGGTGTTCCGGGAACACAAGGGTGTATTGGATGGACGTCCAAGATGGACTTTTAGAGGCCTCAGTTGTGGATAGAAAATCATACATCATGCCACTTGCATTATAAGAGTTATAATGTTGAAAACTGGTGTGCTCATATGTATTTGCATTATGATCTGTCCATGATATATTTGTGATTGTAATTTTAGTCTTTATCAATTATGTATATGTGTATACTTACTCCCTGTGCCCTGTTTAGGTGATGGCCAGATACCTAGCTTGCATCGAGATACGCCCTATCCCTAGTGGCATATGGACGTATGAGGAGCACCGTGCCACTTTTGAGGGGGAGGTTGAGATCACTCTCTACCACCCTAACCCTCTGGTGCGAGTGCGACCTCGTCGATTTAGGATTCCCTTAGTCTACACTATGCATGTTCCACCTTTTTATACATATAGAGGACCACCCCCGGCTCGACCTATGCGTCGTTTTCATAGTTTTCGTTTTAGAGCTGCCACTCGTTCCCATCCTTCCTCCCATAGAGTTGTCACTGAGGAGACTCTTTCTCCTGGTTCGACTGACTTGGATAGGACTGCTTCTGCAGACCTTAGACCCAGTGGTGGGGTCGCTACACAGTCGGGCGAGGTCGAGGAGGACCCTGTGGAGGATGAGAGCGAGGAGGAGGTGCATGTTGAGCCGACTGTTTCTGCTAGAGGTGGACCCGCTGGTTCATAGGAGCCTGCGTAGCGTAGATGTTTTGGATCCTAGATCCTAGGGATAGAGCTGTGGAGGATCTGAGGAGCTGCTGAGGACACGGATGACTTGCTCTGGGACTTCTATTTTGGATTTTGTTATATATATATTGTATATATCTGAGAGGTCTTAGAGTGAGCTTTTATTTTTATGCAGCTGGTCTGTATATGTTTCATCAAAACTTGCTATCTCGACTTTTTATCACTTGCTACTGACTGTACTGATGGGGTTATGTTATGACTTATATATATATATGATGTTTTCTTTACCTCAGCAGTGCCCCATAAGTATTATTTTACTTCCGCGAACTCTGATTTCTATTAAGAAAGGATTCGGCGATAAGTTTATGCTTTATATATTCAAATTCAACTCGAGAGGCAAATGCTATGTTTTAATATTAACTATGAAGAGTATTTTCTATAGTTAAGGAAATGTTATCTCGAGAGCCTTTTCGAAACTAAGATATTGTTAAGCCGAACTTTCAAAAATGGTTTATGTTCAAAAGGGTTTATGAACGAGCAAGTACTAGTTCTAAAAAGGAAAAAAAAATTTCTAGCCCAAATTTTGATAGCAAGTATTCAATTATTTGGAAATATTAATCATTTTCAAGTTAAAAAGAGAGCGTCACAATGAACCATTCTTTTATGATATCCTACTTGATGTTGATAATCAAATAACGAATATTTTCTTGGCAGATGCTAAAATGGTTGTAGATTACACTTATTTTGGAGATGTGGTGTGTTTTGATACCACTTATCACACCAACAAGGACCTTCGACCATTTGCTCCCTTTGTTGGATTCAACCATCACCGAGAAAGTGTAATATTTGGTGCAACATTATTATATGATGAATCGACTGAATCATTTGAATGGTTGTTTACGAATTTTCTTAAAGTTATGAGTGAAAGCAACCGAATACAATTTTTACAAATCAAGATGTGCAATGGCGAAAAAAATAGGGAAGGGTTTTTTTTTTTTTATGAATCTTATCATCGTTTATGTTTATTCCATTTGTTTCAAAATGCAATGAAGAGGGTTAGTCAAGCTCTCTCGAGTTCAGATTTTTTTGCTGCAGATTTGAGAAGTTGCATTTATGACTTTGAGTATGAAGAGGACTTTATTAAAGCTTGGGAATTATTACTTGAGAAGCACAACCTTCTCCAAAATAAATGGATGGATGATTTCTTTAATCTTAGATAAAAATGGGCCTCTGTATATGGGCGAAATCACTTTTTAGTCGGTGCTACAACAAAATAATTAAGTGAGGGTTTCAATGGTCACTTGAGGCTTTACATGAAGTCTACCTTGTTGGAAGTCAAGCTTTCCCATGAATTTCAAGCTTCAAGATAATAATGTTTTGATGATTACAAATGATTTGAGTATGATATATAGTGTTTTCAAGTGATAATTAACTCCTTTTTGCTATGTTTTTGGCTTGTTTCTTGAGTAAAAATTAGGTTTTTGTTATGTTTTTAGGAAAGTTAGGTAAATTAGAATCCTTGAACGTTTTGATCCGTTTTGGGTTTGATTTCAGGTATTTGGAGCTTAATTTGATGATTTATTTTTTGAATGAAAAAGAGCTTTGAAGACCTGAAGATTGGAGCTAGAATGGAGAGAAATGGTGTTATTAAATGTTGCCCAAGATGGGGTTTAAATGTCAAGAGCTGGGGTGCAAAAAGCCAGAATTAATTGAAGAAAAACCCAACCAATTCAGGTAGAGTCATGCCCAGGCGCAAGGTATGGTGCGCCTAGGCGCGACTGTCACGAAGAAGAAGAGCTGGTGGAGATTTTGACCCACGCCTAGGCGTGGAGGAGCTGCGCCTAGACGCGAGTTTCCTACGTGGGCCTGCGAGTTGGGCCTATCTATTTCGCTTTTGAGGATTCTGATAGATTTCTGATAGATTAGTTTTAGAATTAGCTTTTTCTATATATTCTAGGTCTTAGCATTAGGTTTAGGTAGCTTTTAGAGAAAGAGGGAGATTGCATATTCTGCACTTCATTCAAGGAGAAGAGTTTAGGTAATTCTTATTGTCCATGATAGGGTATCCTATTCTATTTCTTCTACTTTATTTTTTGTAACGTGTAACTAAAACCCTTTTTGTAGTTAGGAACATTGTGGATTTGTATGGATGAATTTATATATTTATGAATGGATGTTTTTCATTCAAAACCTATTGTTTGGTTGTGTTTTAATTTCAATTCATGAAATTAGCCACTTTATGTTTTGTTTAGAATTTCTAATCCAACGTGACCATCTGAGGATTAGAATAGGTCGTTCTTCCAAACATTGTAACCACTTAGTTTGTAGACATACATCAAGGGCTTATATGACTTGAATATTCGGTGTTCTTAATTGTGGTTATTCATATGTCAAAATCATTTAAGACATTAATGGTTCTCATATTGAATAAGAAACATAAATTCGCTGAGACATCTGGTTTTTATTACCTCTAGGATGTCATGGGTTTAATGAAAAATAGAAACTCATAATTAATAAATAAGTCTTGCAATGAAATTAGTTCCTAACGCCTTTCTCTATCTGTCTCACAAACCCTATTTTTATTTAGTTTATTTTTAATGGTTTGTTTATTTAAATAATAAAAAGTTGATAGATTTCTCTTTTAATTACCCTTTGATGAGAATTATTTGGAAACAACTCAAATCCCCGAGTGGAACGATAATTTATTTACTCTTTATTACTTGTGATCTAGTATACTTGCTAGTAGTATCTAATCCAACAAGTTTTTGGCGCCATTGCCGGGGATTGGAATTCGATTCCAATTAATTTTTGGTACTTAGGCGTAATTAGATAGGAAATTTATTTGATCTCATTTATTTTATCTTAATTGTTCTTTTTTCTTTATTAACAAGTGCTGCTTAACCCTTTATACATTTGTGTTCTGCAGGTGGTAAATGTAGTGGACCTGTAGTAAACCGAGCGAATAACCGACCGTATCCTCATTACTCTAGTTAATATGACACTGAAGCAGGGCTTTCGGTCGGAAACATACACCGAGTAAACTGGGAACCTAACGAGAAGTTACATGCCAATGAGATTAACCCCGAGCACAGGATCCTCATCCTTATCCTTATCACTAACAGTCTCATAGCGCTTAACTGCTTCCCCTGGATTCCCACGACTCTTGGTAAGATAAAAACCGTATTGGATGAAGTCTATCGCTTACAGGATTAACAAATATGATCTTATCATATCCTCTACGAATCCTATTTGAGTTCTTCCTCTTCAGAAGCCTTATGAGAACGGCCCATGGCATACAGGTAATCCCCTATAAGAACCACCATGCTATAGGGGCTAAGGTACGTCTTCTCATCCCTAAGTTGACACCAGCACACACGTTGTTGACTAGGGAGAACCTGATTATCCCAACTGGATATTCAGAAATCCTATAAAGTCCTACATTAATATCTTGATTGAGATCATTCTTCAAGGCTCTTCCATAGCTTGAAGGTTGATCTTGGTTAAGGACACGACATTGGTGCCGTCTGTGGGGAACTGAATAACAAATCATTCCCACCACCACCATGGTCACCACCAGAAGTCAAGTTGGTGACCTCCGTGAACCCATCGCTCGCACCCGCGGCAGGCCCAGAAACGCTAATAATAATGAACCGCAACCCCACTCAGCAGGCGATCTGCGTGACGTCCTCAACCACAATCGTGGGAATAATGGGCAACCACCACAAAGGTCTCAATCTGGGCCAAGGAGTAACCCCCAGCCTCCAAACCATTCACAAAGCCAACCGCCACATAACCAAGGTCAGAATCATAGCGGTGGTCATGCTCTACACCCCCAAACGCCACTATCCTCCCATCCAAGGGCTGGGAGCAATCCCCAACCCCTTCAGGTATTACGTGCCATGCCACCTCCACCACCGCCGCCACCTACACCACCACCTTCTACCCATGGTGACTCCAGTAATACAGCTCCTACTACACGAAATACTTCTAGAACCACCGGAATCCGAGTACACCATGGGCGAAACACCCAACGCACTCACCTTAACCCACACAACCCCGATCATATAAGTACAACTCGTAGAACCAGACTGAATCCAAGTAGATCTGCCCCAGGACATTCTCGTCATAGCCATTCCATTAGCAGATCATATGCAACTACAGCTTCCGCCAGAGCGAGGGAAATAGAGATGATTAATATTCTTAATAGGCAAACCATGTTAATCGAGCAACAAGGACGTGCTATTGCCGACCTTCAACAACAGGCTATGGCAAGGATCGCTCAAAACCAACCAACCATGGACCCCCAACCAACACCAATAATTCAGCTTCCGCCACCGAATTCCCATGTTAACCCCACCACAAATGAAGATCAGAGTGATTTTCACCCTGGTCATCCTTTCACCCCACATATCATGGCGTTTCAAACCCCTCAAGGCTATTTGGGCCCTACTAATGTCCCACATTATAACGGCCTAACCGACCCGGTGGACCATATTGTCTCTTTCGAAGGGGCAATGAACTATTATAGCGGAGGGGATGAAATGAAGTGCCGGGCCTTTTCCATGACCCTCGAACCATCAGTATTGCGCTGGTACTCATCTCTCCCTCGGAATTTTGTTAATTCATGGGAGGAGATGAAAAGAGTATTTTTAAATAGATACACGGCCAGTTGTATTCAGCCTAGGCCGGACCACACTTTAGCAGCGGTAACCCAAAATCAAGATGAATCCTTAAAAGATTACCTTTCGCGGTTCCATACAGAGGCGAGTTCAGTCCCTCACTTGGCACCTGGTGTGGCGGTATTACTGTTCACTCAAGGTCTACAACCCGAAGATTTTAGAAAATCCCTGATTGGCAAACCTCCGAAGGATATGGCCGAGCTAAGGCAACGATCGAATAAATTCATCAATCTGGAAGAATTCCACAAAGGGCAGAAAATAAGAGAGGAAAGGCAGCGTGCCGACCCACAGGGTCAAAATAAGCAAAAACGTGACGAACATTTTGGTGGCAGACAGGAAAGGAACGATCGAGATCGACGACTTCCTCCCCGGAATAAGTTTCAGTATTACACGCCTCTTACTGTTCCGAGGAGTCAGATTTTAAGAGAAACTATGCAAACCGACTTACGCTCGGCTTAAAGACCTCCGTCTTTGAGAAAAGGCGCACAGCGTGATAGGTCAAAATATTGTGACTTCCACAGAGGTTATGGCCACACTACTGACGAATGCATATGGCTACGTGATTTGATTGAGGAAATGATCAGAGATGGCAAGCTATAGCAGTACATCAGGGACGCAGCCGGCCGAAGGAACAGGAACAGATCTCAATCTCCAGTAAAACCTAAACGCCAGAGAAGCAGGTCGCCAGACGATCGGAATAGCGGGAAACAGAGAACCGACCCTACCCCGGTTCCCAAGTCCAACACCAATAAAAATGATTTCCTGGTTAACACTATTGCGGGAGGTTTTGCCGGAGGAGGGGAGAAGAAAGCCGATAGGAAAAAGTACATCAACCAGATCTTGGCAATCAGTCAAAAACCGATCGCCAAGAGATCAACAAAAAACATTCCCATTATTTTTGACGACGAGGATTTGGATGGAATACTCCCAGGCCATAATGATCCCATGGTAATAACTGCTCTGATTGGAAATTATGAGGTAAAATGGGTTTTTATTGATCAAGGTAGTTCGGCGGATATAATGTTTTTCCCTTTGTTCAAAGCTTTGAGACTCAGGGAATGTAATCTCACTCCCTTTGAAGGAGAACTGATCGATTTTACTGGAGACACTGTTGAGCCAAAAGGTTACATTCAGCTCCCTGTAACCCTTGGACAACAGCCTTCAGCTAGGACCGAGATTGTGAAGTTTTTGGTTGTGAATTGTCCAGCTGCCTACAATGCAATTCTTGGAAGAACTTCTCTGCAGGCTTTTGGAGCGGTTGTGTCGACAGTTCATTTGGCCATGAAGTTCGTCGGAACTGATGATAGAGTAGTAACGGTGAAGGCCGAACAAGACGCAACAAGAAAATGTTATAATGCTAGCCTAGGAAAAGTGAAGAGCAAGGATCCGAACAATCTGGAAAGAGTTTCTTTGGGTAAGGGAAATGTGAATTTGGCGGATTTGGATATGCGGGACCAGTCCGACAGAAATAGACCGACCCCAAAGGGAAAGTGGGAGTTCTTGACGCTATCTGACGACCCTCTCAGACAAGTGAAAATTGGTGCTGATTTGCCCACGGGCGTTAAAGAAGAATTGGCCGCTCTATTAATTGCAAATAAGGATTTGTTCGCTTGGACGTCAGCTGATATGCCTGGAATCAACCCCAATTTTATTTGTCATAAGTTGAGCATCGTACCAGGGTCGAAACCAGTGGCGCAACGCAAAAGGAAAGTTAGCGCAGAAAAAGCCATGGCAATAGAAGAAAAGGTTGCTGAACTACTCCGAGCAGGCTTCATTCGGGAAATTGACTACACAGAATGGTTGGCAAACACCGTCTTAGTCAAAAAACCCAATGGAAAATGGAGAATGTGTGTTGATTACACAGACTTGAACAAAGTCTGTCCTAAAGATCAATACCCACTCCCTGTTATTGACAAACTCGTCGACAGTTCAGTTGGTTACAAACTCTTATCGTTTATGGATGCTTACTCTGGTTACAACCAGATTCCAATGTTCCCAGCCGACCAGGACAAAACTGCATTTATCACTGACAGGGCCACTTACTGTTACAACGTTATGCCATTTGGGTTGAAGAATGCGGGAGCTACTTATCAAAGGATGATGAACAAAGTTTTTCAGGGTATGATCGGTTCAAATATGGAGGTATACATAGATGACATCATCGCCAAAAGCAGACAACAAGAGAATCATGCCAAGGACCTCACAGCAATACTCGATCGGGTAAGGAAATATTCCATGAGGTTGAATCCCGAGAAGTGTGTATTTGGGGTTCCGGCCGGTTCTTTTCTCGGATTTATGTTAACCGAGAGAGGAATTGAGGCTAATCCTGATAAATGTAAAGCAATCCTTGATATGAGGAGCCCAGCAAATTTGAAAGAAGTTCAGCAACTCACGAGTCGAGTGGCAGCACTCTCTAGGTTCCTGTCCCAAGTCGCTCGAAAAGCCTTGCCATGGTACCAACTCCTTAGGAAAAATAAGGATTTCTTGTGGGATGAACACTGTGAACAAGCTTTTATTCAATTAAAAGAATATCTTTCCAGCCCACCCGTCCTCCACAGTCCTCTTCCTGGGGAGAACCTCATCCTATACATGTCAGTGGCCGAGACAGCAGTCAGTTCAGTTCTGGTACGAGATGATTCAGGCACTGAGGCTCCGATCTATTATGTTAGCCGAGCACTTCAAGGATCAGAGTTGAGGTATCAGAGGCTTGAGAAAATTGCGTATTGTTTGGTCACATCAGCTCGGAGATTGAGACAGTACTTTCAGGCACATAAAATATTGGTGAGAACCGCTCAACCTATTAGACAGGTTCTTCATAAACCCGATCTAGCTGGCAGAATGGTTTCATGGTCTATCGAACTTTACGAATTCGACATTACCTATGAACCAAGAAAAGAAATGGAGTCACAAGTACTAGTGGATTTCGTTTCCGAATTTACGGATGTTCCTTCTAACAGCTCTCATAGTCTTTGGTCAGTCTACGTGGATGGATATAGTAATAGGAAAGGCGCGGGGGATGGAGTAATCATCGAAAACCCCGAGGGACTATCCATGGAGTACTCACTGAAATTTGAGTTCTAGACGTCAAATAATCAAGAAGAATACGAGGCAGTTCTGGCAGGTCTCAAGATGGTGCGTGAGTTTGGAGCGGAACAAGTGTCGGTTTTCAGCGATTCACAACTGGTAGTTTCTCAAATCAAGGGCCAGTACTCGGCTAAGGAGCCCATTCTGCAGAAATATTTGGAAGAGGTAAAGCGAATCATCTCCAGCTTTTCTGAGTTTAATATTTCCCATGTTCCGAGAGATTCAAACTCCCGATCGGATATTCTGTCCAAGTTAGCAAGTACAAAAGGGTCGGAAAACAACAAAACTCTGATACAAGAAACTGTTCCCCGACCTTGTGTCATTTTGGCGGTCTCAATATCTCAGTCATGGATGGACCCCATTCTCACTTACTTACAACATGGGTTTGTCCCTCAAGATCAGTCCGAAGCTCAGAAGTTGGTGAAAAAGGCTGCCCAATACACAGTTTTAAATGGAGTCTTATACAAAAGAGGTTTTGGATCCCCCATGCTCAGATGTGTCAATCCATCCCAAGATGAGGAAATCCTGGAGGAGATTCATGGTGGCATTTGCAGCCATCACATGGGAGGGAAGTCCTTGGCGAAAAAAATAATCAGAGCAGGCTATTTTTGGCCTACACTGCAGAAAGACGCTATGGAACATGTCAAGAAATGTACTCAATGCCAATTTCACAGTGACGTTCATCAAAAGCCTGCTGAAGAGTTGCACTCTCTCGGCGCGCCTTGGCCTTTTTACCAATGGGGCATGGACATCATAGGAAAGTTTCCCACTGCTCCAGGCCAACTCAAATTTGCAGTAGTGGCAATTGATTACTTCACCAAATGGATCGAGGCAATGCCGTTAGCAACAATCTCAACTGCTCGAATCCAATCCTTCTTTGTCAAAGAGGTAATTTCCTGGTTTGGGGTACCACACGCCATAGTCACAGACAACGGATCTCAGTTTGCAGCATCTCACTTCCAACAATTAGCAGCCGACTTAAATATTACTCACTATTTTAGTTCTGTTGAACACCCACAAACAAATGGGTTAGCCGAGGCGGCCAACATAACCATCTTAGATGGGATCAAAAAGAAGCTCGGAAATGCTGCTGGCACTTGGGCAGATAAACTTCCGAGCGTCCTGTGGTCACACAGGACTACAATACATTCGACCACAGGAGAAACCCCTTTTCGTTTGACATACGGCTGCGACGCAGTCATCCCGATCGAAAAGCATATCCCCACCTTCAGGACACTTGAGCGTCCCTTAGAAACAAACGACCATTTGATCAGTGAAGAGCTGGTGTTGTTAGAAGAAGACCGGAAAAATGCCGCAGCCCATGAAAGAAAAATGAAGGAACGGCAGGCTCGGGAATACAACAAAAAGGTCCGCCCAAGAAGTTTCGAAGTGGGTGACTTAGTCCTCCGCCGAGCAGATATTGGCAAAGGAAATGCGGGATTCGGAAAGCTGAAACCAAACTGGGAAGGTCCATTCCGAGTGAAGGCTAAATCTGGATCTGGAGCATACAAGTTGGAGACTCTCTCGGGCACGGAAATTGGTAACACATGGAACGTGTCCAAACTCAAAGCTTATTACAGTTAAACTTCTATTTTGTTTTCACAATCTAGGATAGTTTGTTTATCATCAATTAGGGTAGTTCATTTCTTAAGTTTGAATAAAACGAAGGGTAACAACCTTCTCAGCTTAGAAACGTTTGTTAGAAATCGAGATGTTAGGGATTTGTTAGTCGATGAATAACTACATTTTGGTATTCGCGTATCAATAAATGCATCAGTTTTTGAAAAGTCTTTTGTTTGAACATTGTGATGTGACACGCTACTCATTTGGAACGACTAGCCACCGAGCCAAATCGAGATACAACTCTCTACCAGAGTTCAGCAACGTACACATAGAACGCCCGAATCCAGGAAACTACTTTCCTTGCTTCGCGGTCCGAGGGTCCCGCTTTGGCTAAAGTCGGCGATCCAAGTTCTACTCACAATGAATTATGCAATTTAAATACCGAAGCGTAACGAACGAAATAGCTATGATATCATTATCATAAGGTGCAAAATAAGCTAACTTGTCCAAAACAGTGCTCAATACGAGCGAAAACAAACGGACATAGCTTGTTCAGCAAAAATAAATGCAAGATAAAGAAAATTGTTTAGCAATGCAAGGAAAGCGTCAAGTTAAAATGCTCGGAATACATTGAGCAAACAACAGAGTGATAGAACAGCAATGGGATGGAACATCATTCTTCAACATCGGATAAAACAACTTGAGAATCATCAAAATCTGGTGCCTCGGTCAGCTCCTCAAGAGGATTAGAAAGATCCTCAGCTTGCAGATCCACCTCCGCCTTGGAAGCAATGTCAATCAATTTCCCATCTTGAACGGTATGATATGGATGAGCCCCAACCACCCTAAATTCCAATTCAGGGTTCAAAAATTGAACTTGCTGAATGGCCGAAACAAAGGCGTCATCAACCGCTTTGCTCCAATTGTAAAAGTTGGTTTCTGCCTTCTTTTTATGAGTAAGGGCTTTCTCCTTCCACTTTTGAGCAATGACGACAGACTTCTCAACCTCAGACTTTGATTCATTCAGCTTCTGTTGAAACATTTGAGCCTCTTTCTTCATGTTTTCCTCAACCTCTTTCTTCTTAACCTCAGCAGTCTTCAGTAAAACCTTCAAAGAATCTCTTTCTTTGACCAACTCCCCCTTATCAGCCTTCAGGTTTTCCAGCTCGTTTTTCACTCGGATCAGCTCATCCGAGAGACTGGCTTCTTGAGCAGCCGAAAGATCCCGAGCTTCCCTTTGTTTGTCGTTATAGCCAGTGAAAAGACCATCAGGATTTTTGGCCAAGAAATAAGCAAGGTTGGCCCCCCTGAGGAGATACTTAGCAAGTGTCATGTTGCAACGTGACCACTCGTCAGTATTCAGCGTTCCAAAACGAGTGCAATCCGATTCGGGGCAGATGTACCTCCCAAATCTTTCATCAAATTGCACATCCCATATGGATGTGTCAGGAGGATTCTCGGCAGAAGTTGGAGCAGCAACAGTGGTACCAGCAGTAGGAGCGGCAGTTGGTCGGGCACTTGGTCCCTCAGTCCTTGGGTTTACGCCTTCGGTTACTTTTTCCTTTCCTTTGTCCACTCGTCGGCGTCGCTGAAGGGGTTGATGAGGAGAAGTTGATTGAGCTTGACCACCAGGGGCTATAGAAACAGTAGAAGCGACAACAACTGTATTGGCAGCTGGCCGGGGAGAAGCCCCGGCAGCCGAGGCAGAAGGAGTTGGGCTAGATGTACTCAAGCTTGGAGTACTCAGATTTGAGGATCCAGAAGTGGCGGGAGTTTTTCTCTTCTTACCACCTTGACCTTCAACCAGAGCTGCCAGGCGAGCCGCCATGTTTTCTGCAAACAAAACATATAGACGTTAGAGCCGATTAAACCACAAATTCAAAGAAAAACAAAGCCAATAGATATAAGAGCCGATCAAACCACAAAATTGAAAAGCAAAATAAATACACTATACCAAGCTCCCTTTTAACTTCAGAAGAAGGGATGTTCACAATATCCCTCGTCTCTATCATCCCATTCTTCTGCAAGTAACTTTCAACCGACCGACAAACCTCCTTTTAAAATTCAGCAAGTTCCTTCCAGTTAGAAGAGTAGGAAGCGATTGATCGATTAAAGAAACTGACACTCCATTGAAGAGGAAACAGCGGAAGTGGCCGTCTTTCCCCAGGTCGGGTAAACCAGCAGGCCCCAGTACCATTAAAGTTATACTTAAAGAAAAAAGGTTTGAATCCCTTCCAGGACTCAGAGTATTTGGTAAATAAATCATATCCTCTGCGAGACTTCAAAGAAACCCAGGGTTTCTTAGCCGAACCTTTCTCAAATGAATTACACTGTGGAGCAAAAAGATGGAAAAAGATACGAAGATTACAAGCCCAATTCGTGGCTGAGCAAACCTGTTCAAAAACCTTCACGAACGCCCATGCGTTCGGATGCAGCTGAGTAGGGGCCACCCTTAGGAAATTCAGAACCCCCATCTCAAAATCAGTAAAAGGCAGCCTTATACCAAGTCGAGTGATCACCTCTTCGTAAAAATAAAAGCCTGTACTACCCTCAGGAATCTTGGTGCAGACTCTCTCATTCTCACTCACCGAAGTAATGGAGTACAAATTCCCTGTGTTATCTCCTGGACATGGCAAAATTATGGCTCGTGTTTGGTCTAGTGATTGATGTGTCTTAAGCTCTGATTGAGTGCCAAGAACCTCTCGGTCCACCCAGTCGTATTCAGCTGAATCTGGTGGAAGAGGGTACAAGTCGGGATTAGTATCACACTTTCTCTTCATACTTGAGGAAAAGGGGGCACACTTGGAGTCAGAACCACAAAAACTTGATCAAATACTTACGGTCGTTTTGGGAACACCTCCCTTTCTGGGCAGAATGTCCCAAAACAGATTGAGATGTCTAATACCTCTATGAAGCCTCCTTAACCTCCTCTGTTCTACCCTTTCGGCGATCCTATACTGAATCACACCTTGCTTGAACTCCCTCAAAGTCCGAGGGAAATGCATGGCTATCGGTTTAACACAAACCTCGGGGTTCCCTCCCTTATGTGTTCTTGGCACATCAGAGTTTACAGATTCCTCACTCATGACAAACGGCGCTCCAGTACTAACCCTAAGAAGTTAAGTGTAGAAAAGCGTAAAGCAAACCTAAGAAATTCTACAGCGATCACTCAATAGACGGTAAAGCGGATAAAGAAGTTTGAGGGGCAAGTGAGGTATCATAGCAACAACAACAAAACGATTTGGGGCTTTCACTGAACTCATAAAGTAAACCCCACAATCCAGAAAAGCCAAAAATAACACCCTAAAAACCCAGAAAGAATGACGTCCTCAAGACCCAGAAAAAATAACACTCGCAAAACCAAGAAAACCCAAAAAACCCAGAAATGTGTAAAGTTTTTCAAAACCAGAAAAGTAAGTAAACCCAGGAAAATACAAAGGCGATAACACGCCTTACACGAAAATCAGAGTAAGGAAAAACAACAATAAAGCATAAAAAGCAAAATCCAGAGGAGTGCAGTAAACAAGTAATAATGATCGCATGCAAGAACAAGGAATAGCAAAAATAGAAATGTTTTGAAAGAGAAGGTTCAGTTTCCAGGTGATAGTAAAGGGTCAGGAAGAACAGCGAAGATTGAGATATGAAAGGCTAAAAGAAGTGCAGAAGAAACGTCAATCAAGACTCTGGCAAGAAGCGGTGCAAGGAAGAAGATTTTGTGCAGTTTCGTTTCTGGTTTCCAATTTCTCAGGAGAACGTACGATGAAGAAAGAGAAGAAATGAGTAAGTGAGAAACCGCCCTTTGATTTTCCTTTAACTTCCCTCCACTATCTCAAAAAGTTTGGGCTTTAGATGAAAAAAGCCCATTTGGCGCTTGAAAAGCTAGTACGTGGCACCTCTGATGGGTTTGAAATTATAACGGTACGGTTCCCGATAAAATTAAAGACACGTGTACACTCAGGAAAAAATGGAAGGTCACTCCAAGGTCAATCAAGCGACAGCCTTGATCGAAGCATAGTAAGGCTCGGATTTCCTCCTCAAATCATTGAAGAATTCAGTCGAAAAACAATTCGTTCGTCTCATAAGCTTGGCAGGACTCGAATAATCCAACTGAGCTTGGGGGGCTTATGTAGTGGACCTGTAGTAAACCGAGCAAATAACCGACCGTATCCTCATTACTCTAGTTAATATGACACTGAAGCAGGGCTTTCGGTCGGAAACATACATCGAGTAAACTGGGAACCTAACGAGAAGTTACATGCCAATGAGATTAACCCCGAGCACAGGATCCTCATCCTTATCCTTATCACTAACAGTCTCATCGCGCTTAACTGCTTCCCCTGGATTCCCACGACTCTTGGTAAGATAAAAACCGTATTGGATGAAGTCTATCGCTTACAGGATTAACAGATATGATCTTATCATATCCTCTACGAATCCTATTTGAGTTCTTCCTCTTCAGAAGCCTTATGAGAACGGCCCATGGCATACAGGTAATCCCCTATAAGAACCACCATGCTATAGGGGCTAAGGTACGTCTTCTCATCCCTAAGTTGACACCAGCACACACGTTGTTGACTAGGGAGAACCTGATTATCCCAACTGGATATTCAGAAATCCTATAAAGTCCTACATTAATATCTTGATTGAGATCATTCTTCAAGGCTCTTCCATAGCTTTAAGGTTGATCTTGGTTAAGGACACGACAGTAAAGGAATTGTTCCGTTTGATCCCTAAGATTGACAAGAGTGCAATGAGTAGGAAGAGGCACGCCCGTTTACAAAGGAAAGAACATAAGGATAAGATGGCTGAGAGAGCTGAAAGAGGTGCTGAGAGAGCTGAAAGAGGTGCTGAGAGAACTAAAAGAGAGGTTGAGAAAGCAACGCCTCCACCCAGAAGAATGACACTGGCTTACTATGCAAAGGTTGATCCAGATATTTGCACTTCTAGCATAGTCAGGCCAGCCATCACTGCTGAATCCTTTGAGATTGATCCACATTACATTCATCTAATCAAGCAGGATCAGTTCAATGGAGCGCCACATCAAGATCCAACTGATCACATAGCCAACTTCTTAGGTATGTTGGATTTCTTCAAAATCCAAGGTGCTTCAGACTAGGCCATCAGGATGAGGATGTTTCCTTTATCTTTAAAGTAAAAGGCATACAACTGGGTTTGTAATCAGCCACCTGGAAGTCTTTCCTCTTGGGAAGTTCTGGTTAAGAAGTTTATTGACAAGTTCCTCCCAGCTGGAAAGCAAGCTAAGCTTCGTCAAGATGTAAATTCTTTTGTTCAAGAGGATAATGAGCCACTACATGAGGCCTGAGAGCACTACAATCAAATGCTTAAGAAGTGTCCTACTCATGCTATGCCAGCCTGATTGCAGATCCGTCTGTTCTATGACAGATTGAAGATGTCCAATAAGGGGATGGTTGATGCGGCAGCTGGTGGGTCACTAATTAAGAAGACAGTAGAAGAGGCCAAGGATATTTTGGAGACAATGACTTATAACAGCAGCCAAGCCCTGAGTGAGAGGAGCATCATGAGGAATTGTGATCTGAGCTCCACTCAAGTCCAGACCCTTCTTCAGCAGCTTTGCTTATGTTGCAAGGAGATGCAGCAACAGATATCTGCATTGGCAAAACACATGGAACAGACTCATTTGATAGCTGCAGTCGACCTAGTCTGTGATTTCTATGGTGGGAATCACTGCAATGGTGAATGCTCACATGATGTTGGCAAGAGTCCAGACACTATTGAGGAGCAAGCAAATTATTTTGGTGGTGGAGGTCAACAAAGGAACAATTAATCCTAATAGAACAATTACAAGACCACACATACATCAAAACCATCAAAGCTTAACTCACCTACATATCTAGCACATTCATAAACCACAAACACATGCATTTACCAATCGATTCATATCATAAAATCATATATATTCGTTCAAACATAACTATATATATACATACACTAAGAAAATAATGATAGATCATTATCCATATATATATATATATAAGTTTAAAAAAAAGCGGGTGTTACAAAGCCTGCCAGAAGATGCTCCTTGTCTGTGCCTCTTGCACCGACGATCACACCGTACTGGGAGAGGAGCTGCTCTGATACCATTTGTAACATCCCTGACAGGCAAATGGATTGACGACTATCCCAACATACCAACAGGGGTCTTTTCATCGTGCTTTGTTCTCACTCACACGCTCCCCGATAAAACTTCCCAGGAGGTCACCCATCCCATAACTTCTCCAAGCCAAGCACACTTAACTGTGGAGTTCTTATGTGATGGGCTACCAAAAAGAAGATGCAGCTTGTTGATAGGAGTAGTCCAATCAATTCATTTAAGTCTTCATATACTATGTAGTCCCATTCCTACACAGTCTCAAGATCACTCTCTCATTCCGGTGTGCCAGTTCATTCATGTACCCCTCCCTTATAAGCTTACCAGGAGACACTTCTGGTCCGTGCCTCTTGCACCGGCGATCACTCCCCACCCTCGTCAGCTCGGGTATTACACCAAAGAATGGAGATGCTTGGGTTTGTGTTGGTGATTTCAATAAGAGGATAAGAGAGGTGGTGATGGAGTCAACTTCACTAAAGTGCAAGCTTTTAACCAAGTTATCAATGATTATTGCTCCTTATTTGATCTTGGCTTCGTAGGGTACCGATTAACATGGTCAAATAAGAGATAGAGCCGAACATGGTGGAAGAAAGACTTGATAGTGTTTTGGCTAACAAAAGCTGGGGTGGATTGCGGCAACATGTTATGGTCTCAAACCTTAGCCGACAAATATCTGGTCATAATCCTCTATTCTTGGAATTCAGTTCAAGCCATGGTAAAAGGGAGAAAAAGAAAAGTAAAAATGTATGGGTTTGAAGAAATGTGGCTCATGGAAGATGAATGTGATGATATTGTCATGGATAATTGGGGCTATCGGGATAATGAATGTTACTAGAAAGTTAAAAAGATTGGTCAAATTCTTGATTGTTGGGGCTTCTCAAAATTTGGGGCTCTTCCTAAAAAATTAAATTGGCAAAACAAAAACTTGAGGAGATTAAATGGTGTCAACGATTCAGATCAAACTGGCTGAAATACAGTGATAAAAATACAAAATATTTTCACAAGAAAGCAATGCAAATAAATCTAAGAATACCATTGAAAAAATCCAAGATGATTGTGGCAATTCATTTCATGAAGAATGCTAACACGAATTTGGTTGAACTTACCTTATTCTAAAAAGGAGGTTACCAAATGCACCCCATGAAGGCTCCAAATATTGATGGTACTCTTGCATTATTTTTTCAACACTATTGGGATCATATGCTTTAAGAAGTTTCAAACTAAATTTTGAATGGGGGGGGTGTGGTAAATCCAAGCAACATAAATAAAACCCTTCTTGTTCTTATCCCCAAAGTCAAGGCATGGCAATGAATTTCGATTTATCAGTCTTTGCAATGTCATTTTTAAATTTATTACAAAGACTATAGCGAACAGAATTATATATATTATTGTTATTAAGTGCTTTTCTTGATTTATGATAAAACAACTCACCTCTTAAGTTGACATTTTTAGGTACAAGCTTGGGAGATGATTTGGATATTTGACTGCTAAGGGTGAGTTATTCCTTGCTAATGGGGAATAACTCTACTCTATGATATAAATCATAGAAAATGCAACAAGTTAGCTTCTGATATTGTTTTATTATTTTGGAAATGTAATATCCAAATTTTATAATGAATGTTTTATTATGTTGTATCTGGATCTGACAGGTACCAAATTTTTAAATAAGGGAAAGTCCATATTTTAAAGCAAACTCCGTCAAATTTTTCTTAAAATTTTCATGATTTTCAATTGAATAAAGGAATTAAAAAGTAGGATGTTACAAGTGTACTCATTGAATCTACCCTTGGGGATTGACTTTTTCTTCTCCCCCATTTCCTTCTTCTATTTTCCCTTTTTGTCTCTCGGACCCTCTGTATGGTCCCTGCTCACCAGGCGCGCTGCTCGTCCTCGGTGGAACTCTTCCTGATTTATGAACTTGAGCGATCTCTCGCGAAGTTCGTTCATGGTCTTGGGTGGTTTCCCAATCAAGGAGTTTCGGAATTCCCCGGGAAGGAGCCCCAGTAGGCAAAGCAATACCGACACCCCAGGTTCCAACGAGTGAATCTTGCCAGCCTCATTCACGAAACTCGTGAGGTACTCTCTCAGCGTTTCCCCCGATTTTTGGGTGACCCCTGCTAGGGTGTGGTCCGATCTCGAGGGTGCCAAGCTGGTGGAGAACCTGTTTAGGAAGGCTTGCTTTAGTTCGTCCCAAGACCAGATAGATCTTGGCGGCAAAGTGCCGAACCAAGTCAGCGCGCCTTCGCTGAGGGTCAGTGGAAAGGCCGGACACTTCATGTCGTCCTCGCTGCCGTAGTACAGTACTTCTGACTCGTAGTTGGCAATATGGTTAGCAGGGTCGATGGTGCCGGTGTAACTTGAATGTTGGCTTGTCAAGGATACTGCTGTGGTGTCCTGAAGGCCATGATTTAGTCGAAAAAGGGGTGGCCTGGGTGAGAGGAATGTCACCTCGGGTATTGGTCGGGATGGATAGCCGGTGTCGGGAAGTTATTGGGAAAAGAGGAGGAAATCTCGTGTGGTGGCGGCATGTTTGGGTTGAGAGGTGGAAGTGGAGGTAGGTCTGTCGCAGGTCCTCCCACGGGTATGGGGCTTTCATGCTGGTTAACACGCGCAATCTACGCCATCGTTGTTTTCTGCAAGTCAGCTATGACCAAATTTTGGCGTTCGATCATGGCCGTCTAGCGCTTTAGCACCTCCATGATCTCGTTAGTGACCTTGGCAAACCCTGTGGAGAGACGAGAATGGCTCTCTGATCGTTTCCCCCTTTCCCCCATTTTTAGGGTTCCGAACCTCAAGCTAGACCACCGTGTCTCTCCGCGTGAGCGGGGTTTGTGACTCGAGGCTCTGGTGGGTCCTCGCTTTGTGGCTACCTCATGGGAAGAAGAGCAAGCACAAGGGGGACCCATTCTCCTCCCTTCGTTGCTGGGGAAGCGAATCCTAGCCAGCGTTGAGAGCCTGGGGGGTTGCCTCCTGGAGGTGACGGTGTCGTCATTAGAGGCCGTCAACCCCTTCACCATTTGTCGTTGAGGTGGAGCCTCGTGCCTGCTTCTAGGTGAGCCTAACCCTTCTGCCACGTTCTGTGGAGGTGGTGGGGGATCCTCTGTGGCTTCAAGACGGAGGATGGGGGGGGGAGGTTCCACTTGGGCCCTACGGCCCCGTCCCCCATGTCCTGTATGGCCACGAGAGGGGCCTCCACGACCCCCGAAAACCAGTAGCCGTTGGCCCTGAAATCTATGTGTGAACTGGGGTTGATATGTGACGGTGATGGAATATTTCTTAGTATTCAGTTGGAATACCCAAGGTCTCTCCTTATCAATAGAGTGTGTGCAAAGTGACAACTTAGGGATGAGAAAACTTACCTGACCTTAAAGAATGATTATGCCTTTTATAAGGTGTGCGGGTGGATAGGGCCCAAATGGTATTAAGGTCCTTTAGGGTTTACATGTTGACGTCAATTTCATGGAATATCTGCAAAATATCTGGTATTTTTCCTAGATAAGGGTAACACTTCGCATTCTTGAACCTGGACAGATCAACATGTCCCTTCTCATGTCTAGCCCGTATTAAGGATGTAGGGTGTATGGCATGTGACCTGTACGGCGTCTCGAGGTTGAACGGATGCCTACTTATCCCTAGTTAGGCCACTCGGTGTGCTCCGAAGGGAGGCCGAGTGTATGGTCGGTTATCGACCATGTAGGGGGTTCGACCTAATGAGAATCAGGTCGGATGAGATACCTTCGACCTATGGGAGGTCGGTCAAGGCTGTTTGGTCCTGGTCCATCCGAGGTCGAGTTAGTCGACATTCCAACCTGTGCGGAGGCCAAGCAGGCTTGTTATTGTGTCGACCTTATGTTCGGCATGTGTTCGTCCAACAGTGATTGGCTGATTGCTAGGAATACTGGTTAACCCTACCGTGTTTGTGGATTGAACTTTGGTCATTTTGCTTCTGCAGATCCGGATTAACGAATTATTCCTAACAATAGGAACAATGAAGGATAAGTCAAGGTCAAAAAAACTTTTAGAAATTAAAACCAAAACACCTCCAATTTTCAGAGACTAAAAACATGAATAAACCTATTATAATTAAGGCAAATACTAACAAATGTTCTTGATGCAATATAATTAATTATGGCTTTTTTGTGGTAGAAACACCACAAAATTGTAGGAACTAACTGAGTTTCTGAACTTCTAGACTTCTAGTGCACCGGAATATATGATTGTAAACTGCAGTATTATAGAATTCTATGCAAAAGTCCCACAGCTCAATTTTACAACATAACAATAACAAAACAATAATTCATCTTAGCTTTGTGAAATTCTATAAATTGTAGGAAATTTAGTTTGGCTTATTTAAGTTTTTGGTCCCCGAAAGTTGACCGTGTTTTGGTTTTAGTCTCTATTTTTTTATTTGACCGCTCGCAGTTCTTAAAAGTTCAAAAAAATTTGGTTTTGGTCCCTGCCGTTAAATTTTGCCGTTAATGCTAACGTGGCAAACGAAATTTAAAAAAAAATAATAAAAAAATAATTAAATTTATAAAAAAAATATAAAAAAATTATTTAAGTTTTTGGTCCCCGAAAGTTGACCGTGTTTTGGTTTTAGTCCCTATCTTTTTATTTGATCGGTCCTGGTCCTTAAAAGTTAAAAAAATTTGGTTTTGGTCTCTGCCGTTAAATTTCGTCGTTCATGCTAACGTGACAAACAGAATTTAAAAAAAATAATAATTAAATTTATATAAAAAAAGAAAAATTAAAAAAAAAACCCAAAACTCGTACCCGACCCCACCCCACCCACCCTCCCTCCTCTCTTCCTTTCTCTCTGTCCCTCAATCACTTAGCTCTCTCCCTCCCTCACGCCCTCCATCACGCCACCGCTCTTCCCTCTCTCAAAAACACAAGTCGCGTCTCTCTCCCTCCCTCATGCCACTGCTCTTCCCTCTCTCAAGGCAAAATCGCGTCTTGTTAGATCCAGTGAGAAAATTTTGATAATGACAAAGGTTTTGAACAAACTACAAATGTGTTGATCAAGTTCAAGCTCAACAAGCAAACAAAACTCAACAAATGATGAAGAGAGAGCAAGCTCATGAAGACTTAATTTGTGTATAATTGTAATATCTCTAGTTTGAGTCTTTTATTTTAATGAGTTTGGGTAGAGTCTTTAGAGGGTAGTGAATCTCTATCAAGGTCATGATTATATCATAATTTTAGTTTTCACTTAACCTAAAATCAACAGGTGGCCTAAAGGTTTGAAAGGAAAGGTTTAGTTTTGAGAAAACAAGTTTTTAATTGAATTTAGCAGTGGCTAATCGATTAATGGGTTAGGTTAATCGATTAACACACATGTTACAGTGGTTAATCGATTAAGCCACATGTTAATCGATTAAGACCTGTTAAATTGGTTTTTAAAATACGTTTTTAACTTCTCAAAATCAGTTTTTAAGGTTCCTAACTTTTGGGTATTCTATATAAACCTTTTCCTTATCATTGTGATTATCAAGTATCATTTTTACATCAATTTTAAAAAGATCAAGCCACACTATTCTCTCTCACTTTCATAGATCAAAGCTTTCACTTTTACATTCTTTGATCAAGAATCTTTGAATCTCTTATGTTGATATTTTCATAGCTATTGAAAGAGATTCATAGGATTGTTATTGTGTTTTCATTGAGTTGTAATCATTGAAAAGGAGGCAAGCTATCTACAACAAAGGAAGCCTTGGCGGTTGTTCATCAAGCAAAAGAAGTCTTGGAAGTCTTGTTGTGTTAACAAGCATTTGGAAGCCTTGGTGTGAGGTATCATCAAGCATTTGGAAGTCTTGTTGGGTAAACAAGCAAATTGGAAGACTTGTTGTGGGGATATCGGCAAGCAAGGGAAGAGGTTAGATTAGATTCAATAGGGTTGCAAGATAAGAGTGTGGTATCTCTTGGAGGCTATCAAGAAGGGAGTCTTGAGAGGCATTTGCTTGTAATTTGAGAACTCTAATTCCTCATAGTGAAGAATCTCTCTTGGTTGAAGAGGGGACTGGATGTAGCTCTCAAGCGGATGAGAGTGAACCAGGATAAATCTCTGTGCAGTATCTCTATTCTCTTAACTCTTTACATTCAAGTCATTCATAGTGTTCTTGGTTGAAAACCTAGAAAAGATTGATTTTCATAATTGATTGAATTGAATCCTAATTGTGCAAATTGATTTGGGGAAAATCATTTTCATAATCTAGGTAATCAATAAGAATATTGGTGTTAATCAGTTTCGCTTTATCTCTGATCATACGCGTTAATTGATTGATTTTCGTATTCAATTGAAAAGTGATTTTTCAATTTTAACAGTGATTAATCGATTAACTGAAGTTGTTAATCGATTAACCAAAATCAAGCTTTCGGCACTAATCGATTAACTGAAGTATTAATCGATTAATCATTTGAAGCCTTTCGGTTGTTAATCGATTAATTGGAGGCTTAATCGATTAAGAGCTTAGATTTTTTGTAAAAATCATTTGTTTTAATTGTTTCAATTTGTTTCTTTCGAAAATCTTTCAAGGTTTCTCAAACACCTATTCAACCCCCCCTTCTAGGTGTTCTCCTAGTGTCTCCTAGTTATTTCACCCACCGATTGTAGTTCTTACAATTGGTATCAGAGCTCGGTCGAAAGATACGAGCATAGAGCTTTTTCGTTAAGATCCTTGAGGAAACTGCAATGGGTTCTACGAATCCCTTTGGTGGTGAAGGTGCTTCAATTAGCCGCCCTCCTATGTTTGGTGGAGAGGGTTATGCTTACTGGAAAGTTAGAATGAGAATTTTTATAGAAGCCATAGACATGAACATTTTGGAAGCCATTGAGAATGGTCCTCATATTCCCTCAAAACAAGTAGAAGGTGTATCTCAACTTACCCCCAAAGATAAGTGGACCGATGATGATAAAAAGAAAATTCAATATGATTTAAAAGCAAAGAATATCATCACCTCCAATCTATCTTATGATGAGTTCTTTAGAGTCTCCCAATGTCATAATGCCAAACAAATGTGGGACACCTTGCAAGTCACACATGAAGGCACTAGTGAAGTTAGGCGTGCTAGATTAAATTCTTTGATGCATGAATATGAATTGTTTCGTATGTTGCCTAATGAATCTATATGTATTATGCAAAAACGTTTTACTCATATTATTAATCATCTCATTGCTCTTGGAAAAACTTTCATGAATTGTGAACTTGTTAACAAAATTTTAAGATGTCTAAGTAGGGAATGGCAACCTAAGGTTACAGCAATTGTTGAATCAAAGGACTTGGACACCATGGACTTAGCTACACTTTTCGGAAAGCTTCAAGAACATGAAATGGAGCTTGGACGTTTGCATATGCATGAAGAGTCGGATAAGTACAAGGAAAGAAAAAGAATTGCTCTTAAAGCCAAAAGTTCATATAAAAAGGAAAAGAGTTCCGATAGTAATGATAATGAAGATTCCGATTCGGACATTGATGAAGAAGAGATGAAACTTCTACTAAGAAATTTTAGCAAGCTTCTAAGGAGAAAAGGAAGGTTGAACAAAGACAAAAGTAAAGAGAAGAATTCCCCACACTACAAGACCAAGACAACAAAAGAAGGAGTGGTTTGCCATGAATGCGGAAAACCCGGTCATCTCAAATACTCATGCTCTAAGTATCTCAAGAAGAAGGAGAAAGATAAGAAAAATTTAAAGCATAAGAAGACATACATCGTTTGGGATGATGAAGAGGAAAAGAAAAGCACATCAAGTAGTTCTTCGGATGATGAAGAAGTCGCTACACTCAACTTGATAGCTCTAGTAGATGAAGAAGAAAGTTCAAATGATGAATCAAGTGAACAAAGCGACCAAAGCGATGTAAGTAAAACTAAATCCGAAATTTCTTCTAAATATGAAATTTTATATAATGCTTATGAAGAAATGCATGAACACCTCAAGAAACTAACTTTGAAAAACATTGAAAGGAAGAAGCTCATTTTGAAACATCAACAAGAGATTTTAGAACTTCAAAAACAAGTTGATGAGCTTAATCTTCAAATTGAAACTCTTGATCTTATATATGCTAGTTCTTCTTGTGATTGTGCTAGTAGATTGAATATTGTGGTTGATTGTGAGAGTTGCAAGTTGCTTAAAGATGAAAATGCTATTTTGAAAAATAACCTTGCAAGTTTCACAAGTGGTGATATTAAATTGCGCACATTGTTAAATTTTCAAAGAGAAAATTCAAACAAGTTTGGTTTGGGTTATACTAATGCTAAGAGTAAGTCTCATAGAAATGTTGTTGATTTTTCTAAAGTTAATTTTTCAAATGCACCAACATGTTTCTATTGTGGCACTCATGGACATACTTCAAATGTGTGTTATATTAAAGTGCATGGTATATCTAGAGGAATTTTTGTTTGGGTTAAGAAGGGTGAGAGTCCCTTAACTAACAAAAATGGATCCAAAACCATTTCGATACCAAAAAGCAAAGCATGATTGTTTTGTAGGTATGATTGAAGAGCAAAAGGGCTTACAAGTACTATACATTCATTTGCTTCTTCAAGCCTCAAGTGAAAGTCCTACAAATTGGTACAATTGATATTGTTGAACATTTACAATTGGTATTACTTCTACAAAAGTTCAATTGATATCATTGTGTGATCATTATATGGTTATCATGCTATTGTGATCTATTGTGATATTTCTTTACAATTGATATCTTACTTTGTCAAGTGATATGATGACTTTTTTAGTTACAATTGGTATTATATTTCATTGTCATATTTATTTCCAATTGGTATCACATTTCAAAGTAAATTAAAGAACTATACTTTGAAGAATTAGTTTCATTAGTTTTACATTTGGTATAATTGATTTATTGGTATCAATGTTGTGAAGAAATGAATGTTATAATTTCTCTTATTTTGGCTTAGAATTTTATATTTCAATTGGTATATATTACTTTTTGATAATGCCAAAAGGGGGAGAAAGGGTTGTTTTGTTGTTTTTATATAGGTTGAGCCAAGTTGTTGAAGATAGGGGGAGAATAAAGCTTAACTCAATTGGATTTCAAAATGTTAAAAGCATTTATTGAGGGGGAGCAAGAGTCTCACCAAGTGATCAAATGTTTGTCATTTTCAAAAAGGGGGAGATTGTTAGATCCAGTGAGAATGTTTTGATAATGACAAAGGTTTTGAACAAGCTACAAATGTGTTGATCAAGTTCAAGCTCAACAAGCAAACAACACTCAACAAATGATGAAGAGAGAGCAAGCTCATGAAGACTTTTGTGTATAATTGTTGTGACGCTCTTGTTTTACATTTTGAAAATAATTAATATTTCCAAATGATTGAAATACTTGCTATCAAATATTAGGACTAAAAAAAATTTTCCTTTATAATTTGTACTTGCTCAATTGTAAACATTTTTAATCTGCACAAATATTGGAATTCGGCTTATTAATATCTTGATTACAAAAAGACTCTCGAGATACTATTTTCTTAAACGTAATAAAACACCTTCGTAGTCCTTATTGAAATATATTGTTTATCTCTCGAGTTTAATCAAATATATAAAATATAAAGTTGTCGCCGAACCCTTTTTGAGTCAAAATCAGAGTATGCGGAAGTAAAAAGTAATACTTGTGGAGCACTGCTGAGGTAAGTAAAACATATCATATATATGTATATCATAACATAAACCCCATAAGTATCATCAGTAGCAAGTAGCATAAGTCGAGATAGCAAGAGTTTATAAGAACATATACAACTCAGCTGCATAAAATAAAACCTCACTCTAAGACCTCTCAAAATATATTCAATATATCACATAATCCCAAAATAGAAGTCCCAGAGCAGGTCATCCGTGTCCTCGGCAGCTCATCAGATCCTCCACAGCTCTATCCCTAGGATCTAGGATCCAAAACATCCACGCTATGCAGGCTCCTATGAACCAGCGGGTCCACCTCTAGCAGAAACAGTCGGCTCGACATGCACCTCCTCCTCGCTCTCATCCTCCACGGGGTCCTCCTCAACCTCGCCTGACTGGGTAGAGACCCCACCATTGGGTCTAGGATCTGCAGAAGCAGTCCTCTCGAAATCAGTCGGACCAGGAGAAGGAGTCTCCTCAGTGACTACTCTGTGGGAGGAAGGATGAGAACGAGTGGCAGCTCTGAAACGAAAACTATGAAATCGATGCATAGGTCGAGCCGGGGGTGGTCCTCTATATGTATAAAAGGGTGGAACATGCATAGTATAGACTAAAGGGATCCTAAATCGACGAGGTCGCACTCGCACCAGAGGGTTAGGGTGGTAGAGAGTGATCTCCACCTCCCCCTCAAAAGTGGCACGGTGCTCCTCATACGTCCATATGCCACTAGGGATAGGGCGTATCTCGATGCAGGCTAGGTATCTGGCCATCACCTAAACAGGGCACAGGGAGTAAGTATACACATATACATAATTGATAAAGACTAAAATTACAAACACAAGTATATCATGGACAGATAATAATGCAAGTACATATGAGCACACCAATTTTCAACATTATATCTCTTATAATGCAAGTGGCATGATGTATGATTTTCTATCCACAACTGAGGCCTCTAAAAGTCCATCTTGGACATCCATCCAATACACCCTTGTGTTCCCGGAACACCGACATTCGTTCCCAGAACGTAATGCCGAACCATACTTGGATAATAAGCATCACTCCTGGAGTGTGCACCACGTTCCCAGAACGCATACGTTCCCAGAACGCATAAAAACCAGGTCCCGGACACTGGCCACATTCCCAGAATGTATCATCAAGTAGGTTACAATTTGGTACTCCCGGAGTACCCTCCTCATATTCCCAGAATATGATGAACGTTCCTACCAACCAAACTTCCATTCTATATGGATGCACAATTATCAGGGTTGGTTTTATCTTTACATTAATTACCGTGATTTAGAAATATTCCAATTTCCCTTTTGAATGATTTATTTGAGGCATAATCTTTGGCACAAAATTCTCCTTTGAATTATCTCAAAACATGCCCTTAAACTTAGATTGGGAAAACATAACCAATGGTATTCAAAACTTAACTTTTTATTTTTCAGATTCAGGTACTAACCGGTTACAGTTTCAGGCTAACCGGTTAGAATTACAGACCTGAACTGTTTACCATTGAAATTCAGAAAAACCCCTTTTTTCTTGAATTCTCTACCCAATCCATAAACAAGTTTAACATTGTTTTACACCTCAAAAACCACTGTTTTTATCATTCAAAAGTCTAAATTACATTTCATTCTCCAATGAGCATAATTTCCTCTTGAAATTATCCCATTACACTAAGGTATTAACTCTTTAACTGCAATCTGAACTATAACAGTGAAACCAACTTATTTTCAGATTGTTTTCCATGAAATTAAGGCCTAGATTTGAGTAGGATTTATAAGACCACAAAACTGATTTTGTAAACTTATTTTATTTTGCATTTTTACAGTGTCTAATCGGTTACGAATATCGAGTAACCGGTTAGATTATGCAGTCAGACACTAAAACATGAGTTTTAACAAACCATTCTCTTCACTACTCAAATCTAACCAATTTTCAACCTTTAACAGAGTTCATATACCTTAAATAAATATGTTTAAGCACAGAAACATATATAACTTGCATGCATTTGGTTTAGTGCATCAAATTGCATAAAAACCCATACAAACACAATTCAATACCTCAAATCACAGAGTATACATTTAGCTTCTGATTTAAACATTTAAATCACTTGCATGCATCAATATAAAGTTGCTCAAAACAACATTGAGCTAGAATTTGGCCTCCAAGCCTTTGCGCTTCACACACATAATGCCCTTTTTGAGTTTTGCTAACTCAAATCCTAATTCACTTGATTTTTAGTCTAAATCTAGTATAAGGTAGACTTCTCCCATACCTTAGTGTAACATCCCTCGTTTCTTAAAAAGAATTTCATAAATTATTGAAACGTGTTGGAGAAGTCTGAGTATGAAAATTTTTCCTTGAATGTGGTACTCAAATTTAAACCATGTATTGGAACTAAATTCGGTAGAAGGAGTAATTATTTGCTGAACATTTTAGAATCCTTTTGAGATAACCTTTGTAGTACAAAATAGCTTTCGAAAATAACTTAGTTATTAGGTCATCCCAGGAAATCAACTTTAACAATACTTCCTTCGTGCCGAATGGATAAAATCAGAGTGAGCGGAATATATTAAAATAGTTCATTGACTCATAAAATCAGGTATATAAATTCGATGTGTACCACAATTATATTAAGGTATGAAAACTAGGTTTCCTCTTGGATACATCTCTCAAAATATATACATTGTTTCCATTATCAAAAATAGAGACGTTCCAGAGCTGGTCACTGGTTCTTTATCCCTTCGTTCATCTGGTTGAGTCCTCAGAGTTGTAGAAAAGAGTCTCTATCCCATGATGACATAGTACTTCATGAATTTGAGGGTCATCCAATTCCTTTAATCTCTAGGTAGTCTAGGTACCTGATCAAAACCTATTAAGGGCAGGGGTAAGCTTATACATTCGCATTATCAAATAAGAATAAAGTCCTAACACCCACAAGTAAGCACCCATCATGATAGAAATGCATAACCATGAGCACTCTCCATTTCATTTATTTTTCTTTCCAAATAGGTGGAATGATGCATGCTTCCCATCTCTCGGTTCCTGAGATTCTTCAACTAATCACTCAGATGAACGTCCTTCCATAACACCATTGTATTCCCAGAATACAAATAATACATTATCAAACGTATGGCGTACTTGCTCGGAAGTGATAAAAACGTCACACTATCTGGTGAACGTCACGTCGCCCAAGGACGTAAACCTATCACTTTGCAATATGCACTGGGTGTGATAAAAAACGTCACCACATCTGATGAACGTCACGTCGCCTAAGGACGTAAACCTTATCACTTGTGATACACAACAGAGGTGATAAACAACGTCACCATGTCTGATGAACGTCACGTCGCCTAAGGACGTAAACCTTATCACTTGTGTGCACCACACCCTTCTCAATGAACAACGGGTGTGATAAAAAACGTCACCACATCTGATGAACGTCACGTCGCCTAAGGACGTAAACCTTATCACTTGTGTAACACAAAAGAGGTGGTAAACAACGTCACCATGTCTGATGAACGTCACGTCGCCAAAACGTAAACCTTACCACTTGTGTGCAACACACCGTTGAACCATCAAACCAACAGTATACCACATACTGCCCACATTGTCCAACTCAATGTGTCATCGAGCAAGTAGTAACATTTGGCACTCCCAGAGGCCCTTCTCATGTTCCAAAAACATGACACAACGATAACTCATCACCGTTCACGGTGCATGAATGCATGCAAGTATTCCCTCAAGATTATTCGTTAATCTCATCGTATACAATATGTAATGAATTCATCAATGAGATATATCAATTTCCATGCTTAGGAATTATGGGATTTATTAAAGGAAGTATCACATTATTCCCTTTAAGTGTCATTAGGTTTAAATGGAAGTGGTTAGATTAAAAATGGTGTTTTCTCAAGATTTTAGTAAAAGACTCGAGTAGTAGCTTCAATACTCGAGTAGTTCTTCAATTTCATGAAATTGTGTATCAGTCTGCCCAGAATACTCGAGTATTTCACAAAATACTCGAGTAGTTTACAGTTCAGAATACTTGAGTATTTCACAAAATACTAGAGTATTTTTCAGCCCAAAATACTAGAGTATTTCACAGAATACTAGAGTATTTTGCAGCCCAGAATACTAGAGTATTTCGTGATCTTCTGGGAAGCTTGCATCATAAAATACTCGAGTGTTTTACCAAATACTCGAGTATTTTTGACAGCAGATGCACTACAACTTGGTTTTAACATACCATTTTCAATTCTAGTCAATTCCAACTTAAACCAATGATCAACAAAGCTTTACATACACAAATTAAACATGTCTCAACACAGAGATCGCATCAATTCACAGAAAATCATAATCATTCATCAATTATGCATGAAAATCACATATTATGCAACTTAAGGTACCAATTTCAATTCTACTCATTTTTGGCATAATTTCAGCATTGATTTAGCTCATATGCAACCAAATAAACTTGCCTTAACATGTAGCATGCCTCAAATTGGCCTCCAAGCCATATTCCTATTTCAATCTATGCCCTTAGAGTCTCATGGTGACTCCTCCTACTTTCTAATGCAATTTACTCTTATTCTAGCAAATGGTAAGCCTCCCCCATACCTTAGGGTTGTTCTTGAACAAAAACTCCGCAGAGAACAGCAACCAAATGCTCTAACCACTTCCCACCCGAACTTGCATAACAGATTCAGCAGGGGTTCAAAACCACATCAATCGACATTCGAATCATGCATAAAAATTGGGGAAATTGGTTAGACTATGTTCTCTATAACATGTACTTTGAAAACCAATAAGTTTCAGACCAAAAGAGAGCTTGAGCTTACCACAATTGAAGCTCAAAGTCGGCTCTCTGAATCTGAAATTCTAGTTTGGCAGATTTCAACACCTAACTTCACAAGCCCATAACGTTTCATCCAGGAACTCAAATCTCACAAACTTGGTATCAAATCGAAGCTCGTTGAAAGAGCTTTCCAATGGTATAACCGGCGTGAGGTAACTCTCAAGGAGGAGAGAGAATCGAAGGCAAGAAGGTGACGGGTCTGAACAACATTCTGGTTCTTGGCAGATTTGAATCTCTATCTTGCAGCACTCACTACTCCTCACACACTCAGCCTTAGCTCACGATTTATGACTCTTTTCAAAGCTCTTGATGTAAGCTTCGAAACGGTGTATGATTTGTTCTAGGAGACTCAGGGACGAAGACGAATTGAGAGCTCGAAGTTTAGAACCCTAAAAACTCGATTTTCAGATCAGCTTCAGCAAAAATCCCTCAATTCTCTCAACCATGGCGTTATATGGATTGATTGAGTGCCCATGCACAGCGACACGAGTCCATGGACGTGTTGCTGAGTTGCTAACGTGTCAACTCGTGAGGTATTCGAGTGGGTGACTCACCAAACGCACCAACTCGTGCAATGCTGTCCAGAATACTCGAGTATTTTTGAAAATACTCGAGTATTTTGACCAGTTTTCACTAAAAACTTTGTTTAATTAATTTTAACTCCAAAAGACCTTCCATTATTGTTTTTAGGTCCTTCCCAAGGGCTTAAATGCAAAATTTAATATTTTATGGAAAAACCTCATAATAAAATATTTTCACATAATACTTATAATGAATATATATCCAAATCAAACATGAAATTATTATTTATTTATAAAACCATTTTACTAACATATTTATTCGGAAGACGAAATTTGGGGTGTTACACTTAGGATAGAGTTTGATGAAGATTAACACTGAACTTGAAGAAAATCCACATATTCCCCACAAACCCTAGGTTCTGCTTTCAGCCACGATTGTCCAGCAACAGGGTCCAAAAACCACCCAATTTGACATAGTAATTGGCCAAAGAAATTGGGGAAAACGATTAGAACTCAATCTAGGTAACATGCACTAAGAGATAGAAGAGATTTGAAGCTTAATGGTGGACTGTATTTACCAAAATCAAAGCTGAATTCCAGCTTCTAGAACAAGAAGAACACAGAGTTCAGTCTCCAACTCTTAGCTTCCAAGATCGATTCCTCCCCCCACACGAACACTCAGCTCACAAGGTTTATATCACTGAAAAGCCATTGATTCAAGCTTTTCAGAAGTGTATGTTTCGCTCTCTAACTCTCAAGGAAGAAGACGAATTGCTCAGAACGAATTCGAAACCCTAATTGCCCTTCTTCAACACAAATTGCAGCAATTAACCTCCAATTCTTCAGAAATTCCACTATTTATAGATCAACAAGAGTGACATGCACGTTGACTCGTGTTTTTCCACTAATCTGGGCTGTATTCGTGGCGATTAATTGAATTAATCCAGTGATTATTCATCAAATTCCACTAACCAAGTTTCTGGGTTCATCATCTAACCGTTACAGGGCATTACTAACCGGTTAGATCAGTACAAAATTTAAAAATTAATATTTTTAAATCTTTCCCTCCAAGAACTTTTTCAATATTACATTTAGGTCCTAATCCAGGGACTAAAATGCAATATCCTTATATTTTGCATTTATTTGCCATATAAAAATATTTCAACTAATTTTTATATTTCAGGCTAATTAAATACAAAACATAGACTTGGAAATTCATATAAATTAATAATAAAACTTTTATTATTAATTTCCTTATTATCCGGGAGACGAAAATTAGGGGTGTTACAATTGTAATATCTCTAGTTTGAGTCTTTCATTTTAATGAGTTTGGGTAGAGTCTTTAGAGGGTAGTGAATCTTTATCAAGGTCATGATTATATCATAATTTTAGTTTTCACTTAACCTAAAATCAACAGGTGGCCTAAAGGTTTGAAAGGAAAGGTTTAGTTTTGAGAAAACAAGTTTTTAATTGAATTTAGCAGTGGCTAATCGATTAATGGGTTAGGTTAATCGATTAACACACATGTTACAGTGGTTAATCGATTAAGCCACATGTTAATCGATTAAGACCTGTTAAATTGGTTTTTAAAATACGTTTTTAACTTCTCAAAATCAGTTTTTAAGGTTCCTAACTTTTGGGTATTCTATATAAACCTTTTCCTAATCATTGTGACTATCAAGTATCATTTTTACATCAATTTTAAAAAGATCAAGCCACACTATTCTCTCTCACTTTCATAGATCAAAGCTTTCACTTTTACATTCTTTGATCAAGAATCTTTGAATCTCTTATGTTGATATTTTCATAGCTATTGAAAGAGATTCATAGGATTGTTATTGTGTTTTCATTGAGTTGTAATCATTGAAAATGAGGCAAGCTATCTACAACAAAGGAAGCCTTGGTGGTTGTTCATCAAGCAAAAGAAGTCTTGGAAGTCTTGTTGTGTTAACAAGCATTTGGAAGCCTTGGTGTGAGGTATCATCAAGCATTTGCAAGTCTTGTTGGGTAAACAAGCAAATTGGAAGACTTGTTGTGGGGATATCGGCAAGCAAGGGAAGAGGTTAGATTAGATTCAATAGGGTTGCAAGACAAGAGTGTGGTATCTCTTGGAGGCTATCAAGAAGGGAGTCTTGAGAGGCATTTGCTTGTAATTTGAGAACTCTAATTCCTCATAGTGAAGAATCTCTCTTGGTTGAAGAGGGGACTGGATGTAGCTCTCAAGCGGATGAGAGTGAACCAGGATAAATCTCTGTGCAGTATCTCTATTCTCTTAACTCTTTACATTCAAGTCATTCATAGTGTTCTTGGTTGAAAACCTAGAAAAGATTGATTTTCATAATTGATTGAATTGAATCTTAATTGTGCAAATTGATTTGGGGAAAATCATTTTCATAATCTAGGTAATCAATAAGAATATTGGTGTTAATCAATTTCGCTTTATCTCTGATCATACGCGTTAATTGATTGATTTTCGTATTCAATTGAAAAGTGATTTTTCAGTTTTAACAGTGATTAATCAATTAACTGAAGTTGTTAATCGATTAACCAAAATCAAGCTTTCGGCACTAATTGATTAACTGAAGTATTAATCGATTAATCATTTGAAGCCTTTCGGTTGTTAATCGATTAATTGGAGGCTTAATCGATTAAGAGCTTAGATTTTTTGTAAAAATCATTTGTTTTAATTGTTTCAATTCGTTTCTTTCGAAAATCTTTCAAGGTTTCTCAAACACCTATTCAACCCCCCCTTCTAGGTGTTCTCCTAGTGTCTCCTAGTTATTTCACCCACCGATTGTAGTTCTTACACGTCTCTCTCACCCTCACCAAGGCGTCACTGCCTCATCTCTCTCACTCACTTTTTCCTCTCCTTGCCTCTTCCCTCATCAAGGCCTCTTCCTTCATCTCCAATCGACACATGCAAGCTCACAAAGTGATGTCTCTTCCCTCACAAATCACGCCCTTATAAAGCTCCGTTCGGCACATGCAAGCTTCTGCTTCTCCCATTTGGGATTATATGATGTATTTCTGGAATTGACGGTGGAGAACGGTGGATCTCCATGGTGCATCTCCGATTTGGAATTTTTTTTTTGGGATTTTATCATTTCTTTTTCATTATTGATTTGTATTCTTAATCTAAATTTATAGAATTGACGGTGGAGAACGGTGTATTCTGATAGCAAATAATAATATAGGCGGTGGCGGCAGATTGGCGATGGAGAAAGAGAGAGGAAGAGGGGATGGGGATGGGTGGTGGTGGTGGGTTTCATGGGGGAGAGAGGGAGAGGAAAAAGAGAGAGTGGGTGGGGTGGGGTTGGGTTGGGTACGGATTTCATGGGGAGAAGAGAGAGGAAGAGGGGAGGGTTGGTTGGGTTGGGTACGCGTTTTTTTTTTGGGGTTAATTTTTTGATTTTTTTATAAGTTTAATTATTTATTTTATTTTATTTTTTTAAAATTCTGTTTGCCACGTCAGTATTAATGGCAAAATTTAACGACATAGACCAAAACCAATTTTTTTTTAACTTTTAAGGACTAGGATCGATCAAATAAAAAGATAGAGACTAAAACCAAAACACGATCAACTTTCGGGGACCAAAAACTTAAATAATTTTTTTTTAAATTTTTTAATTTTTTTTATAAATTTAATTAATTTTTTTATTATTTTTTTTTTAAATTCTGTTTGTCACGTCAGCATTAACAGCATAATTTAACGGCAGGGACCAAAATCAAATTTTTTTGAACTTTTAAGGACTAGGACCGGTCAAATAAAAAAATAGGAACTAAAACCAAAACACGGTCAACTTTCGGGGACCAAAAACTTAAATAAGCGATTTAGTTTTATTGATAAATAATAATAATGAAATTGAAACATCAGATCGTGAAATATTTTCTTCCAATGTGCACAGTTGACCTTGTGCAAAAACATGTCTCTTCATCACTCCTCATCTGCTGTGAATCCACCACAAGAGATTACTGAATGAGTTCCCATCATCAAACCCTTTCAACATTCTTATCTTCTTCAATGAACTTTCCTTATCATAAATCCCTTGCAACGCATAAGTAAACCCCTTCCACCCTTCAACATTTGTTTTGTTCTTCAAAGAAGGCAAAGTCCATTCCACAAGCTCCTTGGCATACGCAGCATCAGAGAACAACGACTCTGTAACAGGCAACAAAGGCAGAACTTGGATACTTAGCCTACACTCTCTACATTCAGCAGGAGCCCACCATAGCTTACTGTCTCTCTTCATAGCCCACAGGATACCCACTATCCTGTTATCTTTTGCAAATTCTTCTTCATACAAGTTGTCTTCAGCTTTCACATGCCACCAGGTTTGTGCTGAAGCTATTTCCAATGCTGTAAGAGTTGATGCGGTCGCAATTAAGCGCGTGTCGCCATACGCCATACCCACCAATGCTGCTGAATAGTATGCATTTACGGCTTCGCTTGTACTCTCCTGATTCCTTCCGTCCTCAAATTCAGTTAACCCTGCAGCCCAAGAGTGTAACTTGTACAAGTCGAAACACCTTAAACGCGGATAATACGAGTTGAACCTTTGGCCTAAGTTCAGATAATCTGTCACAAGTGAATAGGCTTGAGGTTTGTACTTGTGTCCCCATGCCGGGTCGATCTTTGCAAGTACTGCAATTCCATAAAGGAAGTATCCCAGATGGAAATGGTGATCATTATAAATCCCAAAGCCGAAATCAGCACCTGCATCTGTGGACCCTTGTTCAGTAACAAGTCCACCCCATTTTCTTTCATATAGAAAACCATTCCCTTTGAAAGTTCCATCCAACCAAGGCTCAATCATCTCCTTTAAGAACTTGCTGATTTTGGGAATGACACTGGGGTAAGACACCTCTTCTGCTATCAATGCAAGCCTCGCGGCTCTACCAACGAGCTTGCCATAAAAGTAAGATGAATTAGTTGTTATGTTAGATGAGTTTAGCTCCTTGACATCTTTGAAAAGGGCCGAAACAATCTCATTACAAGATTCTTTCTTTACGCCTTTGCTAGAATGCCATGTTACAGGAACATGATCAGTTTCTAACACCCAAGAATCGCCAACAACACCAATAAGATCACCATCTATGCTTCTATACTTGAAATCATGTAAGACAGTAAAATTACCATATGATGATGATGATAGAAGAAGCTTAAGATGAAGAGGATGAGCTAACATGATCAAATCTCCAGACCTTTTCTTCTGCCATTTATACACCACACGGAACGGTTTCTTGATCGCTGCATCACCTGATACAGGGTAACAAGAGCTGAACTTGTCAAGAATTTCCTCGTGTTTGGGATTGGGATCAGGCAACGAAGCGATACGAATTATGCCCGAAAATGGTTTTGATAGAATCTCGGAATCTCCAAGGTTGAAATCTATCCGGGAGGACGTGTATATGAGCCATGTTTGATTGTTATTGAGTTGGACCTTGTATTTGGTGTTGTCATCAAATGAAGAAAAGGTAACTATTTTATGCGATGTGGCGATAGAAAGAGGAGTTGGCTTTGTAACTGAAGCAGTTATAAAAGGGCTTCCTCTAACTAGGAAGAATCTTAAGTTGGAAGAGGGAATATCCAAAGTGACACCAAGATCGCTGTAGGATGAGATTACATGGCTTTTTGTTTGAGAATCTGTGGGAGTTTTTTGGGATGTTGATGAGATTGTGAGATCTGGCACAAAAGCATGGTACAGCACTGCTGTGGTGAATAAGAGGAGTGGGTAGGAGGCAGAAAGTGAGGAGTTTGAGGATTTGATGAGGTAAGGGTGAATGTACTCTGGCTGGTCCCCATTTTTTAGAACGAGGTTTTGGAAGAAGGAGTTTGTAGGGAGTGGAGATGAAAGAAGGTTTGGGGAGAAGAAGTTTGATGGGTCTGGGAGGACTGTGGATTGAGTTTGAGGGAAGAGGAATGGAGGAGACATTGTTGGTGGTGACTGGACGCGGAAAAAAAGGGGTGGGTGTCGTTAATCACAATGATGAGTGGGTGAGTGGGTCTGTCCTCTTTATAATATGGGTTTAGGATTGGGTGTTTGAAGTTTAAATGTTACTACAGTTTTTTGTTGTACACCCAGATATCCTTATCGATAATCGAAAGATCACTTTTATTTATATTTAGGATTTTACATGCAAGTCCAATTTTTATTATTTTCTATAAAGAATAGCGAGTTTTTTAAATTTATATTGTTTTTTTTTTATTTTTTATATCTTAACTTAAAATAACAAGTATTAGATTTAAATGTAAGGTATGAATATACTTTTTAACATGTACTGTACTGTATGTATGAATATAAATTTGAGTGGGTTGTGTTTGTTGACCAAATTGCAACGGGAAAAAATATGTGATGCCATTGGCAATAAGGCCCCACGTGAAAGTCGTCTAATAAGGGAATATAGCCGTTTACATTGAAGTTTTGCTAGCATGTGTCAATATACGTGTTAAAGTACCCAAAAGAATACTCTCTCGATCTTTAAAATATATTACCGGACTAACAAGATCCTGCACAGTTGGTAGATAGTTGTGTTTTTTAATCATGATGTTGGGGTTTTATCTTTGTCGTGGACGTGGTAAAGACTTTGTTGGTAGAGGCAAAACCCACCCCGATAATCTCTACGTCTCGAATTGGATTAGTTTTCGGCTATCGGCTAGAGAATACCCTTGATGCACACCAAATAAAATATATCACTCGAATTTTACTTGCATTGAAAAGTTTGGTTAATATTATTAGCAGAATTAGAAATGATAATATTTGGTATTTTTTTTAAAATTTTTTTTATAATTATTATTGAGACTAAAAAATATTAAGTACTCATTTCGTTCCATTTTGTTTGGTCTTTTACATTTGGGTATCAGATTAAGAAAGTGTTGATTATTGTAAGTTTTATGTTTACTTTGTCTAAAATGCCCATATTTAATCCTTATTGAAAATTGTAGTAGTATTTAATTTTTATTAGTAAGTGTGTCTATTAATTAATGTATAGTGGTTTAGAGATGAGAGAGATAATAAAAGTATAATTAATGAGAAATAAGAGAAATGATTGAATGACCTTAAAAAAAAAGAGAGAAATGATTGAATGACATGTTAAAGTTGGAAAAAAAAAATATGTTTATGCTTTAGAATTGTAAAAGGACAAAAGATATGGAACAGGAAAAAAAATATAAAATGCCAAACAAATGAAAAGAGGGAGTAAATAGAGATGTTTGTGAAAAAATTACTTTTAATTGAGAATGAGGCAAGGGCTTATAAAAAGTGATAAAATAAACCTATTATTTAGTGCTTATGTTTAAAGATAGAAAGAGTAAATCTTTGTGTAAAAAAATATAAATATCACATCGTAATATATTGAATAAAAAATTAATACATACTCCCTCCGTTCCTAATTATAAGGCCCTCTTAATATTTTTATTTTGTCCCTATTTATAACACCTTTTACCAATTTTTAATGAGCATTAATTATTTTTTCCACAAATACCCCTATTTATTTAACACTTTTTAGATTCCCAATAATATTAATAGGGGTGATTTTGAAAATACATATCAAAAGTTCACATTTCTAATTCAATTAATTAAATTATTTCACTTTCTTAAATTACGTGAAATATCCCAAGAGGATCTTATAATTAGGGACGAAGGTAGTAATTTTTTTCTTAAGTATCTTAAAATATCTTTAACATGTGTTCATGGCTGCACACATTAGAAAAGTCCATCGCAATACATAAACTTATTGAGTTTCTAAAGAAAGATATCAAGAATTCAATTTTTGTCATGTGCACGAAAATTGTTTTATTTATAAAAATAAAACTCATTGTATCAACAAGTGGATCAATTGGTGAGATATTGTTTTAATTTGATGAGAAAGGTGTTTCAATTTCGAGTCTTTAGGAATGCAACTGTGATAAATATTTATTAGGAAGAGTTTTGCCTCCCATACTAATCTTATCGAAGTCGAACAAGATTTCCAACAAAATTTGCAAAAAATCTTTGACCATCAACTTAGGAACATTTATCAACCAGGTCCAACACAAATTGATACATGATTGGATTCCTTAAGTATGATGTCAGATGTTCGATCTCTGTCGTGAGTAAAGAAAAAATTTTGTTGATAGAGGCAAAATCTATTTCGGTAATCTTTACTCCTCAAAAAGGATTAGTTTTCGACTATTGACTAAAGAATACCTTTGATACGCGGCGAAAAAAAAAAACTTATGGACACTCTCGGTATATACCAAAAATTTGACCAATAAATGTATAATAGAGTACATGAGCTCCCATAATAATTTTCGAATTTACTTAACCACAACAAGATGCCGAAAGAGTTTTGTTGTTGCATTAAAAACTAAATATTTAATTTTTTTTTAGATGTAATAGGCTTAAATTCTCAATACTTTGTATGACATTTAAACAAACCCATGTTCTCTCTGAACTATGCTGGTCAAGGACGAAAACTCTTATGGGAATCCTTTGCTGGGGTTTACTAGTGCTTTCAATAACAATCCTCAAACATCTGAACAGGAGAGGGATCTCAAGGAAAGAAGTATCAAAAAAGTGAAGCCTAACGAGATCACAGATGAAATTATTCAGGTTGGAAGCGGTAACGTAAATTGTTCGGATAATATGAAGAACGCCAAGGAATCGATCACCGGGACTCTTTCTTATAAGGATTCTCTTCTCAATGCTGGAGCAACCCCCTCTGTCGAAGATTGGAGTATGGAAGAAGATAATCTTCCTGAAAACAGATGGTACAAAATCGCAGATGATGACAAGTCTGGGGAGGAAGAAGATTTTGATCCTTGCCCAAACACTGAAATTTCGAATGAGGAGTATGATGAATGGTGTAAACCATGGCACAATTCGCTAGTGGTTAATGTGTTCGGCAAGCGAATCAACTCTAGAATTCTGGAGAACAAACTAAATCGCAGCTGGGTTAGGAATGGCACTATTAAAATTATTGAAATGCCAAAAGGTTACTATTTGGTGCAATTCTCAGCAGAAGATGATTACAAGCATGCCCTTTATGAAGGACCTTGGAAGGTGCCAGACCACTATCTTATAGTCCAACGATGGCGTCCAAGGTTCTTGGCTACGGAAAGTACTAAAAGGAAAATAGCGGTTTGGGTTAGAATTCCCAATCTGGACATGTAATTATACAACTACCAATTTCTCTGGAGAGTGGGAAACAAGATTGGAAACATGATGAAGATAGATCACTTGACTTCAATCCACTCCAAAGGTAAATTTGCCAGAATATGTGTAGAGATTGATCTAATGAAAAAACTTGTGCCCAAGGTCCAAGCTAGAGGAATGGAAATTAATCTTGAATATGAGGGACTTCATCAAATTTGTTTTTCCTGTGGAAAGTACGGTCATAGGGTGGATTCCTGTCCAGAACCTCCTCTTCTGGCCACGAATGTGGGCAAAGAGCACGGTGGTGCGAGCGACAACGGTGGTGAATCCGAGAAGGAACCGGTCCACATTCTGAATAAGGAAGCTACATATGCTTATGAGACCAAATCCTTATCAGAGGCGCAAAATCAGAATGCAATTATTATGCAGGATCAGGTAATCATGGAGGTGGATGCTTCAAACAAAAATATAGAATCAAATACGGAGGGTCAGAAGGCTCACTTTGGGCCTTGGATGCTGGTTAAGAGATTCAATCCCGCAAGGGGTAGATTTCCCACCAAAGACTCTAACGGTAAGTCAATCTCTAAATATAAGAGTGAACATTCTATCAAAAATCTCTCCCCTATTGGTGGATCACGATATGCTTCTTTAGCTGAAGTCAACGACCCCGTGAAAGATTCTTTTACAGCTATTAGGAATGTTCCTATAGTTCCTCAAGTGGGCCAGGGGTCTCAAATGATTAAAGAAATTCGCGTTCGTAATGCTAATGGAGGAAAGAACTCTCAGCAAAAAGACAATAATAAAAGGTTGGGCCCTGGCCCAAAAACTAAACCTGTCCGTAACACCCCAGTGGAAAAAGAAACCAAGCCCATCTCAGATCCTAAATTGCAAGTTGAGTCAAATCAGTCTGATGCTTCTACTCGTGAAGATGCTAGAATGACCATGAAAGAGAAAGAGCAGCAAATACTCCACAGGATGAGAATTTTGAGCAAAGAGGGTTCTAATTTCTTTGATCAATACACTACTCATGTTGTTCTCCCTAATCAAGAGACCATCAACTTTTTGCATAATGGCACCGCCCAATTCATCAACGAGTAAAGTACGTCTCGGCCTCCAGACTCACCCCAAAATCAGCGAGGTATGGATCTTGATAAGGAGAATGACTGCGAGAAGGAGGACATTCAGATGAAAGAGTCGTGTGACTTAAACGAAGCTAGGCTTGGAAGCCATATCTCAACATCTTCCCAATGATTGTGCTCTCATGGAATGTAAGAGGGGCCTTGGGGAAGGATTTTGGACGCTCCTTCAGAAGCTTGATGGCGATCAACAAACCAGATATTGTTCTGATTCAAGAACTGAGATGTAGTGGAATCAGGGCCAGAAACATCATTAAGAAATTGGGGTTTCATTTTTCCATTATCAGTGAGGCTCATGGGTATTCAGGAGGTATTTGGATTCTCTGGAACAACCCTTTGCTTATTATTACTGAAATTCTTTGTCATGAGCAGATTATTCATGTTAAAATTCAAGAAGAATCTTTCAATCCTTGGTTTTTGTCTGCAATCTATGCCAGCCCAAGAGAAGTTGAGAGACACTCTCTTTGGATTACTATTAACGATATTGCCCAACATATATATGCAATCAGAATGGTTGTTGTTTGGGGACTTTAATGAAATTTCCAGCCCTTTAGAAAAGAAAGGGGGAGCCCCTACGAACATTAGCAATTGTCTAGAGTTTAACAATAAAATTCATTCCAACAATCTACTAGATTTAGGCCAAAAAGGTTGTCTTTATACTTGGCGGGGTCCTCAAAGAGAAGGCTATGATTGAGTTTTCAAAAGACTTGATTGCACTTTGGTCAATCTCAACTGGAGACTCAGATTTCCTGATGCTTGTGTCAAAACCATGGCGAGGATGCATTCAGATCATCATCCTCTCTGCCTGTATACTAATAATCAGGTGTATTCTACCCTTAATAGACCTTTTCGCTTTGAATCTATGTGGTTAGATCATTCTGAATTTAATATGTTTATGGAGGTTAACTGGAAATTGATTTACCTTTTAATGCAGCTTTGTCTTCTCTCACTCCCCAACTTCAACAGTGGACTAAATCGGTGTTCGGTCATATTTTGTGGAAAAAGAAAGAGCTTATGGCTCGTATCCAGGGTGCCCAGAATGCTGCTTCCTATCCCACCAATCCTCATTTACACAAACTGGAGCAGGGCCTAAAAGCTCAATTGGAGGACATTCTGAAACATGAGGGAACTTTCTGGTATCAAAAATCCAGGAAGGATTGGATTGTCAGTGGTGACCGGAATACTAGATTCTATCACTTGAAGACTATCTCCAAAAGAAATAAAAACAAAATTATTTACCTGAAGGATGACAATGGTATTTGGACAGATAACGATGCGAGTACGCTCAATCTGGTTAGATCTTTTTTCTCTCATCTTTATACCGAAGAGAATGTTAGCAGAATAATGCCTTATATTTCCATTAATTATCCTGCTTCTCATACCGATTTAAATATGTTGGCTAATCCTGTGCTTGAGAATGAGATTAAAACAGCTATCTTTTCTATGGGATCGCTCAAAGCTCCGGGACCTGATGGTTATCTTGCTATATTTTTTAAACATAATTGGCTTCGCATTAAAGGAAACTTCCTTTCTTTCATCAAAGAGGCCTGGAGTAATCATGATTTAATCAGGAATATTAATTCCACTCTCCTTGTGCTTATTCCCAAGATCTCAAATCCTTATTCTGCTGCTCACTTTCGGCCTATTGCTTTATGCAATGTCACTTATGTAACATCCCTAATTTTAATTCTAATAATAATTAGAATAATAGTAAGATTTGGAAGTAAGGATTATCCAAAAATGGATTTAAAATGATGGATTAGGAATTCTTTGAGTGCCATAAAGGAGTCAAGGAGCATTGGCATTAGAAGAGAAATTTAGAGAATACCAAACGAGTGTTAAAAGTCGACGTTTTCGGTGTTTTAAACACCCTAAATTAGGAAATTCAAAATAAAAGATCTACAACTCTAAACACAAATTCCACCGTTGGATTTGGTGATAAGGGTCTTAGGGAGCTTGTCTCCAAATTTGAGCAAGATCCAACGGTTAATGAAGAAGTTATGGCCATTTGAATTGCGAAAGGTGCTGTCATTTTAACATTGGATATCTATATCCAACATAGGGATATCGATGTTGGATATCGGTATCCACGACCCATCAGCACCATAAAGGGTGCTCCAAACACCCCCAAACCCCCATTTTCCAACCCCTCTTCCTCTCTCTTCATTTTCTCTCTCTTCCTCATTCCTCCACAACCCCCACCACCACCGGAGCCACCCAAAACCGCCGCCACCTCCTTGGCCCTTCCTCCCTCCTCATAGATCCACTCTCTCTCTATTCCCTCTTGGTTTCTCTCTCTTTCCCTCACCACCGGTTCCCTTTCTCCTCCACCACCCACACACCTCCGGCCACCACGAACCACCTTTCAAGGCTGCCACCGTGGCCTCCCTCCTTCTCCCACTCTCCATCCCTCCCTTCTCCCTCTTGGTTCCTTCTCTCTCCCCACACTCTCTTTCTCTCTCCTAGTTCTCTCCCTCTTTTCCTCTCCTTCCGGCCGTGCCACCGCCGCCAAGGACCACCACTCACCGCCACCATAAACCCAGCACCATAGCCACAACTCCTCCCTCCTTTCCTTCCTTTCTCATCCGCGAGCTCTCTCTCTCTCCACGGATCTCACCGGCGCCGTTACCGACCCGTGATCGTGCCGATCTTGTGTTGGGTACCCCGAGGCTTGAAGCTCTTGCCTGGATCCAGCCGCGATCGTTCTCGCTAACGAGGAGTAGCACCGACGCCGTCTTCGTCGCCGAGCCACAACCCAGGTTCTTTTTAAAAGAAAGCCCGAGGTAAGAAGGGTCGTATTACCTCTACTTAGAAAGTAAATTCTTGGATTCTATAGTGGTGACTAAGAATAGAGTAATTAAGAAATAAGTTAATGAACCTTAGGGTAGTCCCCGCTAATATAAATGATTTATGTAAAATAGTTAATGAAAACCATACTTTAGGGAATAAAATGAATGTGCATAGAATAAGGTCCGTAGTGAATGAGTGTGTTAGGATATTAAAAGAGTTAAATATAAAATGAAAATGTAGAAAAACATAAAATAAAGCCAAGGGAAAATTAGTTAAGGAAAATTAACGAAACGTGAGAATAAAAGAATATAGAGTCAGTGTGATGGGCAAGGATAGAAGAATGATTAAAACTAACGGTGAGGTAAATAGGAGTTAAAATATGAAAACTATAAGACATCGCAGAGTAGATTTAGTTAAGAGTTGTCGAATAGGGATATAATAGAAACAAAATAATAAACTGAATTTTTAATATAAGTAGGTAAATTGGTAAAAGAATGTAGTGGGAAGATAATGGAACAGAGAAAGATAAGGAAATAGTGTTAGATAAATATAATGGGATAATAATATGGGGAAAACAAGTAAGTAATAGTGTGAGAAAGAGGAACTATGGAGATAATTAAGAAGTTGAAACAGGAATTAAAATGTAACACTTGTACTAAAGCTAAGTAGAGATAAATATAAGTTAGAATAATTAATAAATAGAAGAATAAAAAGAAAAGGAAGAGAAGAAGAAAAAGGAAAAGAAAGAGAAATATTGAAAATAGTGGAAAATAAACAATGTGATAATAAGTCCCTAAGTAAGGAAATGAGAGAAAAGAGGATAATATAGTAAACCAAAAAAAGAGGAAAGATATATGACTAAGAAAAAGAAAAAGAGAAAGAGAAAGAAAAAGAAAGAGAAAGAAAGGTAAAAGATAGAAGTCCGATGCGAGCCTGTGAAGGCGTATCGGCATCGATGCGAGCCTGTGAAGGCGTGTCGATTAAAAGGAAAATGGAAGTCCGATGCGAGCCTGTGAAGGCGTATCGGCATCGATGCGAGCCTGTGAAGGTGTGTCGATTAAAAGGAAAATAGAAGTCCAATACGAGCCTGTGAAGGCGTATCGGCATTGATGCGAGCCTGTGAAGGCATGTCGATTAAAAAGGAAAATGGAAGTCCGATGCGAGCCTTTGAAGGCGTATCGGCATCGATGCGAGCCTGTCAAGGCGTGTCGATTAAAAAGAAAAAAGAATGGAAAAAAATGGAAAATGGATAAAAGAATGGGAATGAAAGAATGAAGAGAGAAATGATATAGAAATCATTAGCGGATTAAAAGTGGAATAAAATGTGGGAAAATAAAAAGAGAATTAAAAGTTAAAAGAAAGTGAGAATAAGTGAGGAACTAAAAGAAAAATAATTATATGGATATTTATGAGTAACGGATATCAATAATAGGGTAGGCTTAGTTTATTGCTATGTCTCTTGTAGAATTTATCTTTTTAAGTTCTGTGTAATGCTACCCTTCTTGCTATATTTTTGCAGGTGCAGAAGTGGAGCTTACATGGGCCATGACCGAGCAGAATTACGTTCCTCTACGTGGAATGTTTATTTACTATGAGTGGACGGTTATTTGTGTAATTTAAAATATGTAATAGTCGTATGCCCTGAGACTTGGACTAATCGGGTGTTAGGATCTGATCTGACTATTAAACTGTTGTGTTTTATGTTTTTAAATAATTCTGGATTGGCAGGTCTTAAACAGGAAATGTTTGGGAAGTCCGGAAAACAGAGGAAACTCTGCCGGATTTTCGTAGAATCTTTTGGAAGTAATTAAGTTTAAAAGAAATTTTCAAACTCTAATTTTATTAAAACCTATAAATTAACTAATTAATGTGAGGGTGTTACATTTATGGTATCAGAGCAGTTTTTCCTCGGCCTTGGAGTTTGAACTCACAACTCCTATGGTTTACTCACCAAGCGAGTAACCAGTGTGTATAGTCAAGTGTCTAGGTTAGGCAAATAGTATTCTTATGCAATTAATTCCTAGACAAGTGTTAACTTGTATCTTCTCCAGGATTTAGCTATCATGGCTAGGAGACGTGCCGAAGACGACAGAATGGCTGCCATCTTGGAAAATCTGGTTCAGATACAACAGAATCAGGCCGAGCATGTAGCACAGATGCAACAAAATCAGGCGCAGAATATAGCAGCAGCGGTAGCAGCACTAAATCCCCGACCCCCAACTCCAGCAGCGATTGATTGGTTGGCACGATTTCGAAAGAACGGACCACCCAAGTTTGAAGGGGGATATAATCCTGATGGAGCTCAGCGATGGCTCAAGGAAATTGAGAATATCCTTCGCACTATGGCGCCACCTGCTGAACAAACCGTGTTGCTAGCGCAGTACATGTTGACTGATGAAGCAGAGTATTGGTGGGAACGAGTGCGAAGAGAATTGGAGGCGGCTAATCAGGATATCACTTTTGATCTGTTTAAGGCTCACTTCTTGGGAAAGTATTTTCCTGAGGATGTTCATAGGGAAAAGGAGATCGCCATTCTGCATCTGGAGCAAGGAAGTATGAATGTCGGTGAGTATGCGACACAATTTGAAGATCTGATTTGCTATTCTGGCAGTTATCGGGACGCAGACGAACGCACTAAGTGTATTAAGTTTGAAGCAGGTCTCAATGCCAGGGTGAGGACTATCTTTGTACACCAGGGTATAGCCAACCTCTCTCAACTGGTGAATATGGCTAGTGCTTATGAGAAGAGTTTGAATCAGCAGGAGGCAGAGGAAAGGAGCAAGAATATACCGAATGAAGTAGGTCTTAACAAGGGTAAGGAATTGGCTCACGAATCAGACCCACACTTTGACATCAACACTATGGAAGTAATGTCGAGGGATGTGGCCCTTAATGTGAATGCCCCGAGAACCAGGCCACCATGCCCACTATGTGGGAGATTCCATCGGAAACTGTGTCTAATATTGAAACAGCATAGAAAACAGGGTCTCTGCTATATATGCGGACAACCGGGACACATGGGGGCAAACTGTCCTAAACGTACCGGTGAAGGGAGCGAATGAACTAACCAAGGTACTTTTCATGTTAGTAATACATCAATTGTTTACTTCAATGTTGTTGCTTAGGTTAAGTGTGAGTAGTATAACCTAGAAGAAATCGATAGGTGTTAATGCCTTAGCTAGAAGTCCCACCAAGCCAGTGTGGTACTAACTCTAGTATAGGGTAAGGTTAGAACCGATCACTCTAACTCTTACCCCTGTTAGAGGATGATACCACCAACAAACCTGATAATGATATTGTCATTGATAGATGTGAGATTGGGATTGATCACCTTGATCTTCGCACCTGTTAGTGATCGATGTCATTGGCATATTTCATCTAAAACCGAAATAATCGAATTAATAAGTTTTTTTAAAATAGACGCCCTAGACGGAACAAAACCAACCCGAGAAGAGTTCCTTCTAAACTCTTTGCATAGCGTTAGGGAATAGAGTAATAGAGTATAGAATCCCTGAGAGACTCTAGAGAGCCTTATAGGCATCCTCATACCACCCATCGAATTAGATAGTATACAATTTAAGACTCACCTAAGAATCTAGTCAAAGTTCCCGAACGATTCCCTCAAAGGAAGTCAGTCTTAGCCACTGCGTCAGGTACCTTTGTCGAGACCAATCAAATCAACGATAGGTCCATAGAAAATGCATCATTCGATGACTCTCTACTGAAAATGCACACTTAAGGATAATCTCCATTGTCTTCTTGCTTGACATGTATCCAGCACATCCTGGGTCGTCTTACAAAGACCATGAAACCCATCCTTAAGTGCTTCGTGTTTCTTCTTTTCATCTTCACTCTCTTCAAGTTTCAAACATCTCAGATGTATATAAAAGAGCTCACCAAGCCGTAAGAACCCGACATAGTTCCACGCCTACCGATAGATAGCCACCCACGTGCCCCTTTTCAACCTTGGACACCGGTCGGGATCCTATGTACTCGATTCTGAATAACGAATGAGCATACACCCCCCAAGCATGGACATAACCAAGTATGTCGATACCAAGTGGGGGAGGATTTCAATCCAAGGAATGGTAGATGGAACTTTAATAATAAGAAAACTGACGATCCCATGCAGATAGAGATAATTCGTAGTATTAGAAGACAAACGATGAAATAGGCACGACCCTAACCACATATGGAGTGGAAAGTGAAAACCGTAGTCAGAAGCTTACTAATGGGATGATTCTCTATTCATGGAATCGAACGGAATTTCGGGGACGAAATTCTAGTAAGTGGGGGAGAAATGTAACATCCCGAATTTTAATTCTAATAATAATTAGAATAATAGTAAGATTTGGAAGTAAGGATTATCCAAAAAGGGATTTAAAATGATGGATTAGGAATTCTTTGAGTGCCATAAAGGAGTCAAGGAGCATTGGCATTAGAAGAGAAATTTAGAGAATACCAAACGAATGTTAAAAGTCGACGTTTTCGGTATTTTAAAAACCCTAAATTAGGAAATTAAAAATAAAAGATCTACAACTCTAAACACAAATTCCACCGTTGGATTTGGAGATAAGGGTCTTAGGGAGCTTGTCTCCAAATTTGCGCAAGATCCAACGGTTAATGAAGAAGTTATGGCCATTTGAATTGCGAAAGGTGCTGTCATTTTAACATTGGATATCTATATCCAACATAGGGATATCGATGTTTGATATCGATATCCACTATCGATATCCACGACCCATCAGCACCATAAAGGGTGCGCCAAACACCCCTAAACCCCCAGTTTCCAACCCCTCTTCCCCTCTCTTCATTTTCTCTCTCTTCCTCATTCCTCCACAACCCCCACCACCACCGGAGCCGCCCAAAACTGCCGCTACCTCCTTGGCCCTTCCTCCCTCCTCATAGATCCACTCTCTCTCTCTTCCCTCTTGGTTTCTCTCTCTTTCCCTCACCACCGGTTCCCTTTCTCCTCCACCACCCACACACCTCCGGCCACCACGAACCACCTTTCAAGGCTGCCACCGTGGCCTCCCTCCTTCTCCCACTCTCCATCCCTCCCTTCTCCCTCTTGGTTCCTTCTCTCTCCCCACACTTTCTTTCTCTCTCCTAGTTCTCTCCCTCTTTTCCTCTCCTTCCGGCCGTGCCACCACCGCCAAGGACCACCACTCACCGCCACCATAAACCCAGCACCATAGCCACAACTCCTCCCTCCTTTCCTTCCTCTCTCATCCGCGAGCTCTCTCTCTCTCCATGGATCTCACCGGCACCGTTACCGATCCGTGATCGTGCCGGGTGTTGGAAACCAACAAGCGGGATAAGCAAATACTAGAGGGGGGTGAATAGTATTTTGAAGCACTAATACCAAATATTTCGATTGATAATTGAAGAATGGAGCTAAGACTGAATTTTCTGGAATCAGACACAAAAGACTCGAGTCTTTTGTGAAATACTCGAGTTTTTCAGTGATGAACAACTCGAGTCTTTTCTGAAATACTCGAGTTTTTCCTATCAGATAGCAGAAAAACCAGAAACGAAAATTCAGCAATTTAACTCAAATCAATTCAATAATAAACAGGAACTTATCCAACAGAATAGCAAGCAATCTAAATAACTTTTAACACAAAGATTCCTTGAACTTGCTACCTAATTGTATAAATCCTAATTGATTGAAATGACTTAAGTCTATTGAGCTAGAAAGTAGATTAAAAGCAATAAACCACCACTCAAGCAATTTTATCATGGTTCACTCCAACAATGAGCTACATCCAGTCCTCCTAATCACTCAGGAGTTTCTACTAATAATCAAATTGTTAGAAATTACAAAGGATTGCTTGAGAATGGCCTCACTCAACCTAACCCTTCAAGAGTGTACCAAACTCTTGATTTCTACCCCAATTTGATTCCGGTGATTGAAGAACTCTTCACAAAGCTTCCTTGAACTCCCTTCAAGAAACTCCACCGGGCTAGGAACCTCCTAGTCTTGTGCTTGAGAACCTCTCAAGACTTCCAACACCCTAAGCCACTTAGGGTTTGCTTGGGAACAATCCAAGACTTTGAATAATCAAGCTTTTTGTATGTGTATTACTAATCTCACAATGGATTAGCACAGCTCAATGTAAGAATTGAGACCTAAAACTCAACTTGGAATAAAATGACAATATGAGTGAGAAGTTGAGCTTTTTGGGAATTAACACTTGATAAGAGGAAATTATAAAAGCTTGAACACACTATGATCTTGTTGTCTTGTTTGTTCTTGCACAAATTCAAAGAGCAATTTTACAATGAGGTTCAGAATACTCTCTTGGGGTTGGATGAGACTCAAATGCCCTCAATTGGGTTTTTGAGTCTCTCCAACGTTCATTTTTGCTGACTGGACAAAAATACTCGAGTCTTTTGGTAAATACTCGAGTCTTTTTGGTCGGTCACGAGTGAATTGGTGCACGAACCAGACTAACGGTCATATTTGCTGACCTGGCACAAATACTCGAGTTTTTCAATAAATACTCAAGTATATACTCGAGTCTTTCTCAAAATACTCGTGTATTTTGATCAGATATGGGAAAAATTATTTTTCAATTTTATTTTTCCTCTCAAGTATTAATTTTTGGTCAATCTCAACTTAATAATCATATAAAAATTTATTCCTAGAAGAGACTAACTATTTCTACCCACTCTCAACCACTTTCAACATAAATTAGAAATTTACAATTAATATTTGATTGAGAATGATTGGGCACTTGTCTTCTTTTCTTGACTTCTTGTTGATGTTGATGTTGCAATATCTTCAAGGCATGATTTGTTAATTATTTTGTCATCATCAAAACATAATCCACATAATTAGGAGCATTGAATTCACAATCTCCCCCTTTTTGGTGATGACAAAATAATTAACACTTGATCCATTTGTTGAGCTTGATCCACTTGGAGATGTAACTCCCCCTCACTATATGATACTTTTCACCTATCTAAAAATTCAGCTTGAGCAAAATGTTATGACAACTTAATTTTAGCACCAAGCCTATGGTATTAGAGTATTTAACAATTATCAGAGTATATACCATAATTGGAGATTTTAAGTGCAACAATATCAAGACAAGTGTATAATATCTCTCCCCTTTTTGTCATACGCCAAAAAGATGTAACAATTTAGAAAAAAAGATCAAGGGAGGAGAGGTGCATAATTGGAAAACCCCATAACCAACTATGCAAAAAAAAAAATAGACTTAATAATAAAAATAAAGAGCTCCCCCTGAAGCTTTGCACAAACATCATGATGAAAACCAAATTCATTAACATAAAAACATCATAAAAGGTCCAAATCAAAGGTGCAATAATAAACCCAAAGTCTCAAAACACCAAGTTCTCAAAGTACAGAAAATGCAACAAGATCAACATGATGAAAACATAATGAAAACTAAAATAGAAAATCCATAAGCAGCAGCATCAAAACATGGAAGGAGCTGGATCATCTGGAGGAGGATAGAACCGAGAGAAGGCCGCCATCATCTCATCAAACCGGCGGTGCATCTCCCCTGACTGCTGGTCCAGGCGGGCATTAATCTGGGCCGAGTGCTGATCCAAATGAGAATAAAACATGGCAGACTCTGCACTCATCCTAGTGTGTAAGCTAACAAAATCATCACGCTGGGCGTCCATAGCATGCACAAGGGAGTCCATCCTCCCATCTAAAGTGTCCAGCCGTGTGATAACATTGTCTCTCCAGCCCAAGTTATCAAACCCAGATTGAGATCCAGTAAAGTCATCAAAATTAATCTGATCCTCAATAGGGTCCCCTCCTTCAGCCTGCGCAAATGCTGCAGCTTCCTCTTCCATCTGTTGGGCATCCACCCCTTGTCGAGCTGCAACATTCGCAACCCTCTCCATCTCAGCAATATCAGATCGGTACAAGTATTGGCCAGAGGGTTCATGAAATGCCATGTCTTGATGACTCAAGGTGCCTTTGTTGAGGCAGTGCTGGTTCACATGAAGAGTCTTTTTCTCTTCATTCCGTGGGATAGGCACCTTGAAGTAACGCAACAGGAAACAAACATGCATGGCATAAGGCAAGGTTTTCGGGTGTTTAGACTTTGCATCAAGGAGCATTCGGTCCAAAATTATGCGAGACCAATTTAGCTTTTCATTGTTCAGGATGGCACTAAGAAGCCTAAGTTCATTGTTTGTGGGCTTAGCATAATTGGGTGAGGTTTGAGGCACTAACTGATGGCATACTATATAGTGCAACACCCTAGTGTGGACAGTCATATATGAGGAATGCTTAATTCCTTCGGTCCATACACGACCGGGGCGCAAACAACTTTGAAAAATTCCGTCCGCATCTGCCTTTAAAGAATTGTCCCCGTGTCGTGTAGTCCCAAAAGCAACAAAAAGGTCCTTAGCGCTAATTTTGAATCTAACACCCTCAACCATGGTTTCTATGACATCATTATGTAGCCTAAGGTTCGCATAAAAGGTTCTAACTAACCTAGGATAGATAGGGCCATTAAATTCCAGAAATTGAATAAGTTTTTGATACCTAAGGTTAGTAACAAATGAGAAACCCTTACTTTCAAGGAATGCACTGTTGATCCAAGAGATAACTCCGAACTCCCTAGTGGCAAAGCTTTCCAACCGTTCCAAGCATTCATCTTCTTGATAGTACTCCGGAATATCCTCCTCAGAAGATGATTCGGCAATCCTAACTCTCTTTCCTTTACCAGATGATGAAGCCATAGAGGAATTGATGAAAATTGAAGTTTTGGAAAGTTAGGGTTTGAAAAGGGGGTGACGGATTTGAGGTTGAAAAGTGTTGAAATTCATTGAAATATGGTAGAAAAGTGATTAGAGGATGTAAAACTAGTAAGATTTGGCAAAAATTTGAGTAAAAACGGAGTTTTGAGGAGAGAGATATGAGAAAACCGAGAGAGAGGAGAAAGGGGTTCGTGAAACTCGAGTTTGTGGGGGCTGGAGTATATATAAACTCGCCAAAATACTCGAGTATATTCAACAATACTCGAGTTGTTCTTTGAAAAATACTCGAGTTTTTTTAGAATATACTCGAGTCGTTCGTGACTCAGCCCAGATTTCCCCAGAAAACTCGAGTAAAAACTGAAAAACTCGAGTTTGGTCCGAAAGTTCAATTTTCAGGAAAACGCAAAATACTCGAGTTTTTGGAAAATACTCGAGTTTGGTCTGAAAGTTCAAAAATTGGGGGTTTCGAAAGACTCGAGTGTTTTGAAAAACACTCGAGTATTTTTATCAGACCCTGATTAAAAACTTTTTCAATTTAAAACTGATTTAATTTTGAATTAATATACTCGAGTTTTTTTTGGAAAAACTTGAGTATTTTGACAGAACAGAAAGTAAAAACACAGTTTTGAAAGACCAAACACAAATCAAACACAAATGCTTCACTACCAACTTGGAATACAGTACAGAATCACACACAATTAACACATACAATTTCAAATATCATCAAGGACAATTTAACTAAGAATCAATAAAACATTAGAGTAAGACTAATATGGTGATTTTTAAAAAAAATGACACACAATGCAATTAGCCTATATAGCTTCATCTAAAATACCAAGTTCTCTCCTAATATGATAAAATGTGTCCCTTGGTAGAGGTTTTGTAAAAATGTCGGCTAATTGATTTGTGGTACTAACAAATTCAATTGTGTAATCACCCTTTTGTACATGATCTCTTAAAAAGTGATGTCTTATTTCAATGTGTTTAGTTCTTGAGTGATACACCGGATTCTTAATCAAATTGATTGCACTCGTGTTATCGCATCTAATCGGAATATTTTCAAGTTTCAAACCAAAATCCGATAATTGTTGTTTCATCCATAACAATTGAGCACAACAACTACCGGCTGCGATATATTCCGCTTCGGCGGTAGAAAGAGCAACACAAGCTTGCTTTTTAGAAAACCATGACACCAATGAACTTCCCAAGAAATGGCAAGTACCACTGGTGCTTTTGCGATCAAGCTTGCATCCCGCGAAGTCGGAATCCGAGTAACCAACTAAACTAAGATTGGCATCAGCAGGATACCATAAACCAGTGTTAATTGTTCCTTTTAGATACTTAAATATATGTTTAACTGCGGATAGGTGAGATTCTTTAGGATTAGCTTGAAATCTAGCACACATGCATACACTAAACATAATATCCGGTCTAGATGCAGTGAGATATAGGAGACTACCTATCATACCCCTATACTTACTAACATCAACCGGTGTACCTTGTTCATCCTTGTCTAGGTAGCATGATGTGCTCATTGGAGTGTAGGCTTCCTTGCACTTGTCCAATCCGAATTTCTCAAGGAGCTCTTTGCAATATTTCCCTTGATGCACAAATATCCCCTCCTTGACTTGCTTTATTTGTAAGCCTAGGAAGAACTTGAGTTCTCCCATCATTGACATTTCAAATTCCTTTTTCATCAAATTTGAAAACTTTCTACAAAGAGACACGTTAGTAGCACCGAAAATGATATCATCAACATAGATTTGTACTAACAAAATGTCATCCTTGGTTTTATAAATAAATAGTGTATTATCAACCTTCCCTCTTTGAAACTTGTTTTCTAATAGAAAGGAACTCAATCGATCATACCAAGCTCTAGGAGCTTGTTTCAATCCATAGAGTGCCTTTTTCAATTTATAAACATGGTTTGGAAATTCACTATTTTCAAAACCGGGGGGTTGTTTGACATACACTTCTTCATTTATAAACCCATTCAAGAAAGCACTTTTAACATCCATTTGATATAAAGTGAATTTCATGATTGAAGCATAAGCAAGTAAAATTCGGATTGCTTCAAGACGTGCAACCGGAGCAAAGGTCTCATCATAATCGATACCTTCCTCTTGGTTGTACCCTTGAGCTACTAGTCTAGCTTTGTTTCTTATAATCAACCCGGATTCATCAAGTTTGTTTCTATAAATCCATTTAGTACCAATTATGGTATGATCATCGGGTTTAGGGACTAGATCCCAAACTTCATTTCTTTCAAATTGGTTTAATTCTTCTTGCATAGCAAGAACCCAATGATCATCCTCAATGGCCTTTTTAATTGAATCGGGTTCAATTTGAGAAACAAATGAGACATAGTGGCAAATGTTTTGAATAGACCTACGAGTAAGTACTCCCTTTGACATATCTCCTATGACATTGTCTATAGGATGAGCCTTGACCGATTTCCAAGTTGGAGGAAGTTCTTCCCTTACTTCTCCTTCATCAACTTTTGATTTCTCTCTCTCTTTTTCTTCTTTTGAAAAATCATTGCCATCTTCACTAGTATCACATAAAACACTATCTTCTTTCGAAGACTCATTAAAAACCACATGAATTGATTCCTCAATAGTTAAAGTTCTTTTATTGAAAATTCTATAAGCTTTACTATGAGAAGAATAGCCTAAAAATATGCCTTCATCGGATTTGGAATCAAACTTGCCAATGTGTTCTTTTCCATTATTTAAAACAAAAACTTGGCATCCGAAGACATGAAAATGAGATATATTTGGCTTTCTTCCCTTGTAAAGTTCATAGGGGGTTTTATCCAAAGAGGGCCTTATCAAAATACGATTTAAAACATAACAAGCCGTATTGACGGCATCGGCCCAAAAATATTGAGGTACTTGAGAATCATTTAACATGGTTCTAGCAAGTTCCTCTAGCACCCTATTTTTCCGCTCTACCACTCCGTTTTGTTCCGGAGTCCTTGGTGCGGAGAATTGGTGCTCAATACCATTTTTAGCACAAAATCTATCAAATTTGTGGTTTTCGAATTCACCACCATGATCGGTACGAATAATAATTACTTTTTGATTTACTTGGTTTTTCAAAAGTTTGACATGATGTTTAAAAGATTTGTAGGTCTCACTCATGGTAGTTAAAAATAAAGTCCAAGTAAACCTAGAGAAGTCATCAACAATCACCAATGCATAATAGTTGCCACCAAAGTTTTTTACTTGTGATGGTCCAAACAAGTCCATATGAAGCATTTCTAATGGCCTTGATGTGGACATCACCATTTTTGATCCAAAGGTGTTTTTAGTTTGTTTACATTTCTTGCAAGGGGAACAAACACCTTCAATAGAAAAATTTAGCTTTGGTAAACCAACTACTAGATCTTTAGATTGAATTTTCTTCAATTGGTTTACATTTATATGAGCGGTCCTACGATGCCATAACCAAGTGTCATTTTCTTTGCTCACTAAACAAGTAGAGACCAAAGAAGTGACTTTGATCAAATCAACTAAGTAAGTATTATTTGACCTTCTACCAACAAATTTGATTGATTCATCTTTGTCACTTTTAATGAGGCAATGGGTAGAGGTAAAAACTACATGATTGCCAATATCACATAATTGGCTTATGCTCAAGAGATTATGTTCTAATCCTTGAACATAGAGCACATTATCAATAATCAAGTTTGAAGAGTTTCCGATTTTACCAATACCAAGGATTTTGCCTTTGTTGTTGTCCCCATAAGTGACATAACCCTTTTCCTTTGGAGTAAGCTCAATGAAGTGCCGCTTATCTCCCGTCATGTGCTTCGAACATCCACTATCAAGATACCACAATTGTTTTCCCGTTCGAAGACACACCTACAAAATGAAATCACTTGTTCACTTTGGGTACCCAAACAATGTTGGGTCCCTTAGGGTTAGTGATGGGACTTTCTCCCTTCTTAATACACATATAAGTGCCCTTTTTCATTTCAAACTTCTTAATGTGGCACTTGATATGTCCAACTTTTCCACAATAAGTACAAGTTGGTCTCTTTGATGAATTTTTCTTAGAAAATGTTCCAACCACCTTGTACTTTTTGTCCTTTTTATGAACATATCCTAAACCGGTTTTTTTGTGATTATGTCTTTGAGAGTTCAACAACCGGTTGAGGTTTCTATCACTATGTGAGATTGTGAGTTTGTTTTTCAACTCTTTCACTTCTTTTTCAAGTTCATCACATCTCTCACATGGAGTGATAATCTCCTCATGATTTGCACAATCACTTTGATGACTAGAATTAATAAGTTCCAAGGATTCATTTTGAAGTTTCAACTCATTTATAGATTTTTGCAATTCATCAATTTCTTGTTGAAACTCTAAAATTTTCTTTCCTTTTTCCTTATTGATTTTAGCAAGCCTTCTAAATTGAATTAACATTTCATTGTAGGCTTCTTGCAAATCATCATAGGAAATGGAGTTTGAAGAGGAACAAGAAGAGCTAGAGGTTACCTCATCATCACTTTCACCCATGTCATGATTAGCTCTTGATGAGGACTCATGATTGTTCTTGGCCATGAGACAAAGATTTGCATTTTCATCACCGGAACTACTTGAAGATGATTCATTGCTCTTCTCCGGTGCATCCCAAACAATGTATGCACGCTTCCCTTTGGTCTCTTGGGTCTTCTTGTCATTCTTCTTCAAGAATGTGGCACATTCCATTCTTATGTGACCAACCCCACCACATTCATGACACTTAACTCCATCATTGGTACTCTTTTCTCTTTGTTTGGAGTCTTTGGTTCTCTTGAAATTGGATGAAGATCCACCTTTCTTCCCTTTGAAAAATTTGTTGAATCTTTTCACAAACATCCCAAATTCTTCTTGATTTGGTTCACCATCGGAATCTCCACTTGTAGAGCATTCTTCAACTTCTTTTGTAGCTTTAGTTGAAGCTTTGAGTGCTATGCCCTTTTTCTTTTTGTCCGATTCCTCATGCATTCCAAGTCTTGTAAGTTCCATCTCATGCTCTTGGAGTTTTCCAAAAAAAGTGGCCAAGTCCATGCTATTTATGTCTCTTGATTCCTTGATGGCGGTTACCTTGGGTTGCCAACTCCTATCAAGACATCTTAGAATTTTGTTAGTAGTTTCACCATTGCGAAATACTTTTCCCAAGGAAATCAAATGATTAACTATGTGAGAGAATCGCTTTTGCAAGTCACTAATGGTTTCATTTGGCAACATGTGGAACAATTCATATTCGTGTGTTAGAGAATTCAATCTTGCATCTCTAACCTCACTTGTTCCCTCATGTGTGACTTGTAAAGTATCCCACATTTCTTTTGCCGATTTACATTGGGAAACTCTATAAAATTCATCATGGGATAGAGCCGAAAAGATGATGTTTTTAGCTTTTAAATCAAATGAGACTTTTCTCTTTTCATCATCATTCCAACTACTCCTTGGAATTTCAACAATTTCATCATTTATTTTCTTTTTGGGAATGAAAGGACCATTTTCAATTGCATCCCAAATATCCATATCAATTGCTTCAATAAAAACTTTCATGCAAGTTTTCCAATAAACATATCCTTCACCATTAAATAGTGGAGGACGGTTTATTGAAGCTCCTTCTCCACCAAAGTTATTGCTAGAGCCCATTAAGTTTCCAAAAGGATCTTTTTCGAAAAAGTTGTTACACTCGATCTTTCGACTGAGCTCTGATACCACTTGTTGGAAACCAACAAGCGGGCTAAGCAAATACTAGAGGGGGGGGTGAATAGTATTTTGAAGCACTAATACCAAATATTTCGATTGATAATTGAAGAATGGAGCTAAGACTGAATTTTCTGGAATCAGACACAAAAGACTCGAGTCTTTTGTGAAATACTCGAGTTTTTCAGTGATGAACAACTCGAGTCTTTTCTGAAATACTCGAGTTTTTCCTATCAGATAGCAGAAAAACCAGAAACGAAAATTCAGCAATTTAACTCAAATCAATTCAATAATAAACAGGAACTTATCCAACAGAATAGCAAGCAATCTAAATAACTTTTAACACAAAGATTCCTTGAACTTGCTACCTAATTGTATAAATCCTAATTGATTGAAATGACTTAAGTCTATTGAGCTAGAAAGTAGATTAAAAGCAATAAACCACCACTCAAGCAATTTTATCCTGGTTCACTCCAACAATGAGCTACATCCAGTCCTCCTAATCACTTAGGAGTTTCTACTAATAATCAAATTGTTAGAAATTACAAAGGATTGCTTGAGAATGGCCTCACTCAACCTAACCCTTCAAGAGTGTACCAAACTCTTGATTTCTACCCCAATTTGATTCCGGTGATTGAAGAACTCTTCACAAAGCTTCCTTGAACTCCCTTCAAGAAACTCCACCGGGCTAGGAACCTCCTAGTCTTGTGCTTGAGAACCTCTCAAGACTTCCAACACCCTAAGCCACTTAGGGTTTGCTTGGGAACAATCCAAGACTTTGAATAATCAAGCTTTTTGTATGTGTATTACTAATCTCACAATGGATTAGCACAAATAAGCACAACTCAATGTAAGAATTGAGACCTAAAACTCAACTTGGAATAAAATGACAATATGAGTGAGAAGTTGAGCTTTTTGGGAATTAACACTTGATAAGAGGAAATTATAAAAGCTTGAACACACTATGATCTTGTTGTCTTGTTTGTTCTTGCACAAATTCAAAGAGCAATTTTACAATGAGGTTCAGAATACTCTCTTGGGGTTGGATGAGACTCAAATGCCCTCAATTGGGTTTTTGAGTCTCTCCAACGTTCATTTTTGCTGACTGGACAAAAATACTCGAGTCTTTTGGTAAATACTCGAGTCTTTTTGGTCGGTCACGAGTGAATTGGTGCACGAACCAGACTAACGGTCATATTTGCTGACCTGGCACAAATACTCGAGTTTTTCAATAAATACTCGAGTATATACTCGAGTCTTTCTCAAAATACTCGAGTATTTTGATCAGATATGGGAAAAATTATTTTTCAATTTTATTTTTCCTCTCAAGTATTAATTTTTGGTCAATCTCAACTTAATAATCATATAAAAATTTATTCCTAGAAGAGACTAACTATTTCTACCCACTCTCAACCACTCTCAACATAAATTAGAAATTTACAATTAATATTTGATTGAGAATGATTGGGCACTTGTCTTCTTTTCTTGACTTCTTGTTGATGTTGATGTTGCAATATCTTCAAGGCATGATTTGTTAATTATTTTGTCATCATCAAAACATAATCCACATAATTAGGAGCATTGAATTCACACCGGGCTTGTGTTGGGTGCCCCGAGGCTTGAAGCTTTTGCCTGGATCCAGCCGCGATCGTTCTCGCTAACGAGGAGCAGCACCGACGCCGTCATCGTCGCCGAGCCACAACCCAGGTTCTTTTTAAAAGAAAGCCCGAGGTAAGAAGGGTCGTATTACCTCTACTTAGAAAGTAAATTCTAGGATTCTATAGTGGTGACTAAGAATAGAGTAATTAAGAAATAAGTTAATGAACCTTAGGGTAGTCCCCGCTAATATAAATGATTTACGTAAAATAGTTAATGAAAACCACACTTTAGGGAATAAAATGAATGTGCATAGAATAAGGTCCGTAGTGAATGAGTGTGTTAGGATATTAAAAGAGTTAAATATAAAATGAAAATGTAGAAAAACATAAAATAAAGCCAAGGGAAAATTAGTTAAGGAAAATTAACGAAACGTGAGAATAAAAGAATATAGAGTTAGTGTGATGGGAAAGGATAGAAGAATGATTAAAACTAATAGTGAGGTACAGAGGACTTAAAATATGAAAACAATAAGACATCGCAAAGTAGATTTAGTTAAGAGTTGTCGAATAGGGATATAATAGAAACGAAATAGTAAACTGAATTTTTAATATAAGTAGGTAAATTGGTAAAAGAATGTAGTGGGAAGATAATGGAACAGAGAAAGAGAAGGAAATAGTGTTAGATAAATATAATGGGATAATAATATGGGGAAAACAAGTAAGTAATAGTGTGAGAAAGAGGAACTATGGAGATAGTTAAGAAGTTGAAACAGGAATTAAAACGTAACACTTGTACTAAAGCTAAGTAGAGATAAATATAAGTTAGAATAATTAATAAATAGAAGAATAAAAAGAAAAGGAAGAGAAGAAGAAAAAGGAAAAGAAAGAGAAATATTGAAAATAGTGGAAAATAAACAATGTGATAATAAGTCCCTAAGTAAGGAAATGAGAGAAAAGAGGATAATATAGTAAACCAGAAAAAGAGGAAAGATATATGACTAAGAAAAAGAAAAAGAAAAAGAGAAAGAAAAAGAAAGAGAAAGAAAGGTAAAAGATAGAAGTCCGATGCGAGCCTGGGAAGGCGTATCGGCATCGATGCGAGCCTGTAAAGGCGTGTCGATTAAAAGGAAAATGGAAGTCCGATGCGAGCCTGTGAAGGCATATCGGCATCGATGCTAGCCTGTGAAGGCGAGCCTGTGAAGGCGTATCGGCATCGATGCGAGCCTGTGAAGGCGTGTCGATTAAAAAGGAAAATGGAAGTCCGATGCGAGCCTGTGAAGGCGTATCGGCATCGATGCGAGCCTGTCAAGGCGTGTCGATTAAAAAGAAAAAAGAATGGAAAAAAATGGAAAATGGATAAAAGAATGGGAATGAAAGAATGAAGAGAGAAATGATATAGAAATGATTAGCGGATTAAAAGTGGAATAAAATGTGGGAAAATAAAAAGAGAATTAAAAGTTAAAAGAAAGTGAGAATAAGCGAGTAACTAAAAGAAAAATAATTATATGGATATTTATGAGTAACAGATATCAATAATAGGGTAGGCTTAGTTTATTGCTATGTCACTTGTAGAATTTATCTTTTTAAGTTCTGTGTAATGCTACCCTTCTTGCTATATTTTTGCAGGTGCAGAAGTGGAGCTTACACGGGTCATGGCCGAGCAGAATTACGTTCCACTACGTGGAATGTTTATTTACAATGAGTGGACGGTTATTTGTGTAATTTAAAATATGTAATAGTCGTATGCCCTGAGACTTGTACTAATCGGGCGTTAGGATCTGATTTGACCATTAAACTGTTGTGTTTTATGTTTTTAAATAATTCTGGATTGGCAGGTCTTAAACAGGAAATGTTTGGGAAGTCCGGAAAACAGAGGAAACTTTGCCGGATTTTCGTAGAATCTTTTGGAAGTAATTAAGTTTAAAAGAAATTTTCAAACTCTAATTTTATTAAAACCTATAAATTAACTAATTAATGTGAGGGTGTTACAACTTACAAGTGTATCACTAAAATCATTGCCAACCATTTGAAACCCTTTCTTAATGATTGGATTTCTCCGCAACAGGCGAGTTTTATTCAGGGCAGAAATATTTAGAACAATATCTGATTTGGGTTTGATATATATACCTTTTGGACTTCATTTTATCCTCTTTTACTTTGATTTGGCTTGTTTTCATCGCAAACTTAGGATCTTTTTATTAGTTTTTAGGAATTTTAGTAGTTGTGGTTTCCCATGAACTTTTTGATCGTTTGTTCAGTGTTTCAGGTGATTTTGGAGCTCAATTGCAAAAATAAATTATGGAATCGGAAAGAGCATTCAAAGACCTTGAAATAGGAAAAAGAACGGAGAAAATCGGAGCCGGAACAGGTCCACGCACCTGGGGTGCGTGGACGGGTGCGCCTGGGGCGCGTGGACGGGTGCGCCTGGGGCGCGCAATCTGAGGAACAACAACAGCAGCAGAGGCGCGTGCCTGGGGCGCGTTATCGCGTGCGCCTAGGGTGCGCGTGCACCAGAAAAAGCCCAATTGGGCCAAAACTTCAGAAATTGATTGGGATTCTACTTAGAGATATTTTGTAAATATAAAATAGTGATTTAGAATTAGGTTAGGCAGCCAACAAGAGGAGAAAACAGAATTTAGATTTGAAGAGGGAGATTGCATTGATTTGGAGCATTTGAAGATTGAAGGATTTGGGGTAATTTGTCTATGAATTTCCCTATTATGTCTTCTCTTCTTCTTATTGTAGTGGACTTGTAGTAAACCGAGCGTTGACCGACCGAAGCCTCATTGCTACGAATGGTATGATACTACAACAGGGTAAACGGTCGGACACTTACACCGAGCAAACTGGGTTGTTACGTGTAGGGTACGTACTGATGAGGTTACCACCGAGCACAGGACTCTCAATCTAATCCTTATCGTTTACAGCCTCATCTAGCCGTAACTACTCCTAGATTCCCATGACTCTTGGTTAGATAAAACAGCATTGGGTAGAGTTTATCACTTACAGGGTTTATGGATATTATCTTATCATATCCTATACAAATCCTAGTTGAATTCTTCCTCTTTAGAAGCCTTATCAAGACGGCCCATAGTACACAGGTAATCCCCTATAAGAACCACCAGGCTATAAGGCTAAGGTATGTCTTCTCATCCCTAAGTTGACACTAGCACACACATTGTTGACTAGGGAGAACCTGATTATCCCAACTGGATATTCAGAAATCCTAAAGAGTCCTACATTAACATCTTGGCTGAGATCATTCTTCAAGGCTCTTCCATAGCTTTAAGGTTGATCCTGGTTAAGGACACTACATTGGCGCCGTCTGTGGGGAACTGAATAACATATCATTCCCACCACCACCATGGTCACTACCAGAAGTCAGGTCGGTGATCTCCGTGAACGCATCACCCGCACCCGTGGCAGGCCCAGGAATGCTAATAATAATGAGCCACAGCCTCACTCTGCGGGCGATCTGCGTGACGTCCTCAACCATAATCGTGGAAATAATGGGCAACCACCACGAAGATCTCATTCTGGGCCAGGGAATAACCCCCAACCACAAAACCATTCGCAAGGCCAACCACCGCCAAACCAAAGCCAAAATCGTAGTGGAGCTCATGCTGTACACCCCTATACACCACAATCTTCCCATCCTAGGGCTGGGAGCAATCCCCAACCCCTTCAGGTTTTACGTACCATACAGCCTCCACCACCGCCACCACCTCCTCCAACACCACCTCTCTCTACCCATGGTGATTCAAGTAGCACAACCCCTACCACACGAAACACTTCTAGAACCACTGGAACCCGAGCACAGCATGGGCGAAACACCCAACGTACCCCTCCTATCCCACATAACCCTGATCATATAAGTACAACACCTAGAACCAGAATGAATCCAAGTAGATCTGCTCCGGGAAACTCTCGTCATAGCCATTCCATCAGCAGATCCTATGCAACTACTGCCTCCGCTCGGGCTCGGGAGCAAGAGATGATCAATATTCTTAATAGGCAGACCACTTTCATCGAACAACAAGGACGTGCTATTGCCGACCTTCAACAACAAGCTATGGCGAGGATTGCTCAAAATCAATCAACCTCTATTCCACCACAAAACCAACCAACCATGGACCCACAACCAGCCCCGATAATGCAGCTTCCCCCACCAAATTTTCATGTTAACCCCTCCACAAATCAAGATCAGGTCGGTTTCCACCCTGGTCATCCTTTCACTCAATATATAATGGCATTTGAAACCCCTCAAGGATACTTGGGCCCCTCTAATGTGCCACATTATAACGGTCTAACTGACCCAGTGGACCATATTGTGTCTTATGAAGGGGCAATGAATTATTATGGGGGCGGTGAACAAATGAAATGCCGAGCATTTTCTATGACACTCGAACCCTCGGTTCTAAGGTGGTATTATTCCCTCCCTCCTAACTCCATTAATTCCTGGGAGGAGATGAAGCGTGTATTTCTTAACAGATATACTGCTAGCTGCATTCAACCCAAATCCGACCATACCTTGGCATCTGTTACACAAAGGCCGGATGAACCACTGAAAGATTACTTATCACGCTTCCACGCGGAAGCAAGTTCCGTTCCACAGTTAGAGCCAGGAGTAGCAGTGCTACTATTCACACAAGGTTTGCAGTCTGGGGATTTCAGAAAATCTCTGATTGGTAAACCTCCAAGGGATATGGCCGAGTTGAGACAACGGTCAAATAAATTCATCAACTTGGAAGAATTTCACAAGGGACAGAAGTTCAGAGAAGATAGACAACGAGCCGATCCCCAAGGATAGAACAAACAAAAACGTGACGAACGTTTTGGTGGGAGACAAGACAGAGATAGGAATAATCGGGACCGACGGGTACCCCCAAGGAATAAGTTTCAAGATTACACTCCTCTAACAGTTCCGAGGAGTCAGATTTTGAGGGAAACTATGCAGACTGACTTACGCTCTGCCCAAAGATCGCCGTCTTTACGAAAGGGCGCACAGCGTGATAGGTCGAAATACTGTGACTTCCACAGGGGTTATGGCCATACAACCGATGAATGCATCTGGCTGCGAGATCTGATCGAGGAGATGATCAGAGATGGCAAGTTACAGCAATACATCAGAGATGCAGCTGGCCGAAGAAGCAGAAACAGATCGCAATCCCCAGTAAAATCTAAACGCCAGAGAAGTAGGTCACCAGATGATAGAAACGCAGGAAGACAAAAAACCGAATCCGCTCCAGTACCTGACGCAAACGTTAGCAAAAATGAATTCTTGGTCAACACTATTGCAGGAGGTTTTGCTGGAGGAGGGGAGAAGAAAGCTGACAGGAAGAAGTACATCAACCAAATCTTGGCAGTTAGCCAGAAACCGATTGCCAAAAGATCAACAAAAAACATTCCCATCATTTTTGACGACGAAGATTTGGATGGAATCCTTCCGGGCCATAATGACCCCATGGTGATAACTGCTCTGATTGGCAATTACGAGGTAAAACGAGTTTTTATTGATCAAGGTAGTTCGGCGGATACAATGTTCTTCCCATTATTCAAAGCTTTAAAACTCAGGGAGTGTAATCTCACTCCCTTTGAGGGAGAACTAATTGGTTTTACTGGAGACACCGTTGAGCCAAAGGGCTACATCCAACTTCCTGTAACTCTCGGACAACAACCTTCGGCTAGAACCGAGATAGTCAAGTTTTTGGTGGTTGATTGTCCAGAAGCATATAATGTCATACTTGGGAGAACCTCTTTGCAAGCATTTGGGGCAGTTGTATCAACAGTTCATTTGGCTATGAAGTTCGTCGGAACTGATGACAGAGTGGTAACGGTCAAAGCCGAATAGGATGCAGCAAGAAAATGTTACAATGCCAGCCTGGGGAAGGTGAAAATCAAGGATCCGAGCAATCTGGAAAGAGTTTCTTTGGGTAAGGGAAATGTTAACCTGGCGGACCTGGATATGCGAGACCAATCCGACAGAAATAGACCGACCCCAAAGGGACAATGAGAGTTCTTGACACTATCTGACGACCCCCTCAGGCAAGTGAAAATCGGTTCTGATTTTCCCGCATGCGTTAAAAAAGAATTGGCCGCACTATTAATCGCGAATAAAGATTTGTTCGCTTGGACATCAGCCGATATGCCAGGAATCGACCCCAATTTTATTTGTCACAAGTTAAGCATCATTCTGGGGTCGAAACCAGTGGCACAACGTAAAAGGAAAGTTAGTGCGGAAAAAGGCCGTAGCAATTGAGGAAAAAGTCGCTGAACTACTCCGAGCGGGTTTCATTAGGGAGATTGACTATACAGAATGGTTAGCTAACACCGTCTTGGTCAAAAAGCCCAATGGAAAATGAAGAATGCGTGTTGATTACACAGACTTGAACAAAGTATGTCCTAAAGATCAATACCCACTCCCTGTTATTGACAAACTCGTCGACAGTTCAGCTGGTTACAAACTCTTATCATTTATGAATGCTTACTCTGGTTACAACCAGATTCCAATGTTCCCTGCCGACCAGGACAAAAATGCATTTATCACCGATAGGGCAACTTACTGTTACAACGTTATGCCCTTTGGGTTGAAAAATGCGGGAGCTACTTATCAGAGGATGATGAACAAGATTTTTCAAGGTATGATCGGCTCGAACATGGAGGTGTACATAGATGACATCATTGCAAAAAGTAGACAGCACGAAAATCATGCCAAGGACCTCACAATAATACTTGACCGAGTGAGAAAATACTCCATCAGGTTGAATCCGGAGAAGTGTGTATTCGGAGTCCCAGCCGGTTCTTTCCTCGGTTTTATGTTAACCGAGAGAGGAATTGAGTCAAATCTTGATAAATGCAAAGCAATCCTTGACATGAGGAGCCCAGCTAATCTTAAAGAAGTTGAACAACTCACGGGCCGAGTGGCGGCACTCTCTAGGTTCTTGTCCCAAGTCGCTCGGAAAGCCTTGCCGTGGTACCAGCTCCTTAGGAAAAACAAAGATTTCCTTTGGGACGAGCAATGTGAGAAATCTTTTATTCAGTTAAAAGAGTATCTTTCCAGCCCACCGGTCCTCCACAGCCCTCTTCCTGGTGAGAACCTCATTCTATACATGTTAGTGGCCGAAGCGGCGGTCAGTTCGGTTTTGGTACGAGATAATTCAGGTACTGAAGCTCCAATATATTTCGTTAGCCGAGCACTTCAAGGATCAGAATTGAGGTATCAGAAGCTGGAGAAACTTGCATATTGTTTGGTCACGTCAGCTCGGAGATTGAGACAGTATTTTCAGGCACATAGAATATTGGTAAGAACCGCTCAACCTCTCAGACAAGTTCTTCACAAACCCGACCTAGCTGGCAGAATGGTCTCATGGTCTGTCGAACTTTCTGAATTCGATATTACCTACGAACCAAGGAAGGCAATGAAATCTCAAGCGCTTGCTGATTTTGTTATTGAGTTCACAGATATCCCTTCGGACAACTCTCAAAATCTTTGGTCAGTTTATGTGGACGGATCAAGTAATAGAAAAGGCGCAGGGGCTGGAGTAATCATTGAGAACCCCGAGGGATTGTGCATGGAATACTCATTGAAATTTGAATTTCAAACATCGAACAATCAAGCAGAATACGAGGCAGTTCTTGCAGGCCTCAAGATGGTTCATGAGTTCGGAGCAGAGCAAGTGTCAGTTTTCAGCGATTCACAACTGTTAGTTTCTCAAATCAAAGGTCAGTACTCGGCAAAGGAGCCCATTTTACAAAAATATCTTGAAGAGGTAAAGCGAATCATCTCAAACTTTTCCGAATTTAACATTTCACATTTGCCGAGAGATTCGAATTCCAGAGCCGACATTCTATCCAAATTGGCAAGTACAAAAGGGTCGGAAAATAACAAAACGCTGATACAAGAAACCATTCCCAGACCTAGTGTCATTCTGACGGTCTCATTATCTCAGTCATGGATGGACCCAATTCTTACTTATTTGCAACATGGGTTCATCCCCCAAGATCAGTCTGAGGCTCAGAAATTGGTTAAAAAGGCCGCTCAGTACACAGTTCTAAATGGAGTCCTGTACAAGAGAGGCTTTGGATCCCCCATGCTCAGATGTGTCAACCCATCCCAAGCTGAGGAAATATTGGAGGAGATTCACGGTGGAATTTGCAGTCACCATATGGGAGGAAAGTCCTTGGCAAGAAAAGTAATCCGAGCGGGCTATTTTTGGCCTACACTGCAGAAAGATGCTATGGAACATGTCAAGAAATGTACTCAGTGCCAATTTCATAGTGACATCTATCAAAAACTTGCTGAAGAGTTGCACTCTCTCGGTGCACCTTGGCCCTTTTACCAATGGGGCATGGACATCATCGGAAAATTCCCCACCGCACCATGCCAGTTTAAGTTTACAGTAGTGGCTATTGATTACTTCACCAAGTGGATCAAAGCAATTCCATTAGCAACAATCTCAACAGCTCGGATTCAGTCTTTCTTCGTCAAGGAGGTGATTTCTCGATTCGGAGTTCCACATGCCATAGTCACAGACAATGGATCACAGTTTGCAGCATCTCACTTCCAACAATTAGCAGCCGACCTAAACATCACTCACTATTTTAGCTCTGTTAAACATCCACAGACAAATGGTTTAGCCGAGGCGGCCAACAGAACCATCTTGGATGGGATCAAAAGGAAGCTCGGAAATGCTGCTGGCACTTGGGCAGATAAACTTCCGAGTGTCCTATGGTCACACAGGACAACAATACACTCGTCCACAGGTGAAACTCCTTTTCGTTTGACATACGGCTGTGACGCAGTCATTCCAATCGAAAAGCGAATTCCTACCTTCAGGACACTTGAACGTCCTTCGGAGACAATTGACCATTTGATCAGTGAGGAGCTTGTTTTATTGGAAGAAGTTCGAAAAAATGCCGCAGCCCATGAAAGCAAAATGAAGGAGCGGCAGGCTCGGGAATACAACAAGAGGGTTCGTCCAAGAAGCTTTGAAGTTGGTGACTTAGTCCTTCGTCGAGCTGACATTGGCAAAGGAAATGCTGGAGTCGGAAAACTCCAACCAAAATGGGAAGGACCATATCGAGTGAAGGCTAAATCCGGATCTGGGGCATACAAATTGGAGTCTCTCTCGGGCACGGAAATCGGTAACACATGGAACGTTGCCAAACTCATAGCTTATTACAGTTAAGCTCACTTTGTTTTTTATAGATAGGTAAATTTATTGCTCAGTAATGTTTAGGTCGAATAAACGAAGGGTAACATCCTTCTTAGATTAGTGACAATTGTTAGGAATTAGATTGATAAGAATTTGTTAACAGATGAGCAACTTCATTTTTTGTTTTCGTTTATCAATAAATGCATCAATTTATTCGAAATCCTCGTTTGAACATTGTGAAGTAACACGCGACTCATTTGCTTCGGCTAGCCACCGAGCCAAGTCGAAGTACAACTCCTAACAAGAGTTCAGCAACGTACTTATAGAACAACCGAATCCAGGAAACTACTTTCCTTATTTCGCGGTCCCAGGATCCCACTTCGGCTAAAGTTGGCGATCCAAGTTCTACTCACAATGAATTGTATATTCTCAAAACTTATCTTACAACTCGTTAATTGGCAAACACTGGAAGCGTGACGAACGAAACCAAAAGCAATGATAATACGTCAAATAAAGATGTCATTATCATAAATCGCAAGTTGATATAAACTGTTCAAAATGACGCTCGAATAGCACGAGCAATCGAAAGACATAGCAAATTGTTCGGCGTAGCAAAAGGTTAAAGACAAATTGTTGCAACATTAGCAAGTTAGAAACGCTCAGAAAACAGCGAGCAAAAGGAAAATCAACAAAACAGCAAAGATTAAAAAGTTCAACATCACTCCTCAAGGTTAGATAAAGCTACGTTTGAATCATCAAAATTTGGCGCCTCAGTCAACTCCTCAAGGGGATTGGAAAGATCTTCTGCCTGCACATCTACCTCGGCCCCGGTCTCAAGGTCGACCAACTTCCCATTTTGAACAGCATGAAATGGATGAGCCCCGACCACCCTGAACTCTAATTCAGGGTTCAGAAATTGAACTTGCTTGATGGCCGAGACAAAGGAGTCATCCACTGCTTTTCCCCAATTGTAGAAGTTAGTTGCTGCCTTCTTCTTGTGGAAAAGTGCTTTCTCCCTCAACTTCCGAGCAACTGCTGCAGACTTTTCAACCTCAGATTTTAGTTCATCCATCTTCTGCTGATGCACTTGGAGTTCTTTCTTCAGAATCTCCTCGGCTTCCTTCTTCTTAACTTCAGCTGCTTTTTGAGAAACCTTTAAGGAATCTCTCTCCTTAATCAATTCCCCCTTGTAGGCCTTCAAGTTCTCCAGTTCATTCTTCACTCGGGTCAACTCATCCGAGAGACTAGGTTCTTGAGCAGCTGATACCTCACGAGCTTCCTTTTGCTCAACATTGTAACCAGAAAAGAGTCCCTCAGGGTGCTTAGCCAAAAAATAGGCGAGATTGGCACCTCGAAGAAAATATTTTGCAAAGGTCATATTGCAACGAGACCACTCATCAATACTCAAATTTCCAAACTTAGAACAGTTAGTCTCAGATAAGATATATTTCCTAAACCTCTCATCAAACTGCTGATCCCATATGGATGTTTCCCGAGGGATCGTAGCAGAAGTTGGAGCAAGATCAGTAGGAGTAGCAGTAGTTCGAACACTTGGTCCTTCAGCCCTTGGGTTGGCACCCTCCGACACTTTCTCTTTTCCCTTATCCAGTCGTCGGCGACGGATTAAAGGTTGGAGAGGAGAAGTAGCTTGAACTTGACCACTAGGGGCCACTGAGATAGTAGAAGCAACAGCAACCACGTTTGTGGCTTGGTGAGGAGAAGCCTTGGCAGCCGAGGCAGAAGGAGTAGGGGTGGAAACACTCAAGCTTGGAGTGCTCAGACTCGAAGATCCTGAAGTAGCAGGTGTCTTCCTCTTCTTGCCACCTTGTACAAGAGCTGCCATACGCTCAGCCATTTTTTCTGCAAAGGAAACAAAGAAACATTAGAGCCGATCAAATCACAAATATAAAAGCAAAAAATAAAGCACTATACCAAGCTCGGTCTTAACGTCCGAAGATGGGATGTTCACGATATCCCTCGTCTCTATCATGCCATCTTTCTGCAAATACCTTTCAACCTCCCGACACACATCCTTTTCATACTCAGCAAGTTCTTTCCAGTCTGATGAGTATGAAGCAATCAATCGGTTAAAGAAGCTGGCACTCCATTGGAGAGGAAATCGGGGAAGTGGTCATCTTTCCCCCGGCCGAGTGAACCAGCAGACGCCATTACCAGTAAAATTATACTTAAAGAAAAAAGGTTTAAAGCCCTTCCAAGATTCAGAGTATTTATTGGAAAGAGCGTATCCCCTACGAGATTTCAGAGAAACCCAAGGTTTCTTTGCCGAACCTTTCTCGAAGGAATTGCACTGAGGAGCAAAAAGGTGAAAAAAGATATTAAGGTTGCAACTCCAATTCATTGCCGAGCAGACTTGTTCAAAGGCTTTTACAAACGCCCAAGCATTCGGATGTAGTTGAGAAGGAGCCACTCTTAAGGAATTCAAAACGCCCATCTCAAAATCGGTAAAAGGCATTCTTATCCCAAGCCGAGTAATCACTTCTTCGTAAAAATAGAAAGCTGTACTACCGTCCGGAATTTTGGTACAAACTCTCTCGTTCTCACCCACTGGAGTAATGGAATACAAACTCCCAGTATTGTCTCCTGGACACGGCAAAATTATAGCTCGAGTTTGATCTAGTGACTGTTGTGTTGTAAGCTCAGATTGTGTACCAAGAACCTCTCGGTCCACCCAATCATACTCAGCCCAATCTGTCGGAAGTGGGTAGAGATCAGGATTAGTAACACACTTCCTCTTCATACCTGAGGAAAAGGGGGCACACTTGGAGTCAGAACCACAAAAACTTGATTATGTCTGATCAAATACTTATGGTCGGTTGGGAAACACCTCCCTTTCTGGGAAGAATTTCCCCAAACCAATTGAAATGTCTAATACCTCTATGCTGCCTCCTTAACTTCCGCTGTTCTACTCTCTCGGTGATCCTATAGTGAATCGCACCTTGTCTGAACTCTCTCAAAGTCTGAGGGAAATGCATGGATATTGGTTTAACACAAATTTCTGGGTTCCCTCCTTTATATGTTCTTGGCACATCAGAGTTTACGGATTCCTCACTCATGGTAAATGACGCTCGAATACCAACCCTAAGAAGTTAAGTGCAGAAAAGTATAAAGCAAACCTAAGAAATACTACAACGATCACTCAATAGGTGATAAAGCGGATAAAGAATTGCGAAGGGCAAGTGGGGGATCACAGCAACACCAACAACAACAACGATTTGGGGTTTTCACTAAACCCAGAAAACAAACCCCAGAACAATCTCAACCCAGAAAAACAAACAGCACCCACATAACCCAGAAAAGTGGACAAACTCAATAAACCCAAAAAAATAAATAAACCCAAAAATGGAGAACCCAAGAACGATCTTTACAAAAAATCAGAGAAGAAGGGCTGGTAAAAATACTTGAAAAACAAAATCCTACATATACAAACACAGTAAGAAAGCAGAAGCAATCGCATGCAAGACATCACAGAAGGAAGAACATGCAAGACAACATTCAGAGAAGAAAAAAAAGAAATTAATCAGAAAAAGAAAGAGTACGGTACCTGCTAGCTAAGAATTATCTAGTGACAAGAAAAATATGAAATCAACATCGAGAAGCGCACTCAGTATGGTGAAGAGAATCGAAGCAGTGAATAAGAACGTCCTTGGAAGTTTCTGGCTTTGTTTGACAAAGATTTCAGAGAATTGAAGAAACAAGAAGAAAGAGAGTTCGAAAAATGCTTGAAGAAATGAGTAAGTGAGAAAACCGCCCTTTGATATTCTTTCTAAAACTTCCTTCCACTATCTCAAAAGGTTTGGGCCTAAGGCGGAAAAAGCCCGTTTAGCGTTGAAAATGGAGTACGTGGCACCTCTGATGGATTTGAAATCATAACGTTACATTTTCCAATAAAGTTAAGGACACGTGTAAGCACAGGGAGAAGCGGAAGGTCACTCTGGGGTCAATCAAACGACAGCCTTGATCAAAGTGCAAAAATGCTCGGACCTCTCTTTCAATCATCAAAAGTACAATCGAAAAAAGATCCGTTCGTCTCAGAAGCTCGGCAGGGCTCAAATCACCCAACCGAGCATGGGGGGCTTATGTAGTGGACTTGTAGTAAACCGAGTGTTGACCGACCGAAGCCTCATTGCTACGAATGGTATGATACTACAACAGAGTAAACGGTCGGACACTTACACCGAGCAAACTGGGTTGTTACGTGAAGGGTACGTACTGATGAGGTTACCACCGAGCACAGGACTCTCAATCTGATCCTTATCGTTTATAGCCTCATCTAGCCGTAACTACTCCTAGATTCCCATGACTCTTGGTTAGATAAAACAGCATTGGATAGAGTTTATCACTTACAGGGTTTATGGATATTATCTTATCATATCCTATACAAATCCTAGTTGAATTCTTCCTCTTTAGAAGCCTTATCAAGACGGCCCACAGTACACAGGTAATCCCCTATAAGAACCACCAGGCTATAGGGGCTAAGGTACGTCTTCTCATCCCTAAGTTGACACTAGCACACACATTGTTGACTAGGGAGAACCTGATTATCCCAACTGGATATTCAGAAATCCTAAAGAGTCCTACATTAACATCTTGGCTGAGATCATTCTTCAAGGCTCTTCCATAGCTTTAAGGTTGATCTTGGTTAAGGACACTACACTTATTTCTATGTGTAACTAAAACCCTCGTGTTAGGAACACGGTGAATTTGTATGGCGTAGCTTATTTCAATTTATGATTTAGGATTTTGCTGTTTTCAATTCATGCATTAATTGTGTTTTAATTGTATACATAAACCCGCGCAATTTATGTTTTGGATCTCTTAATTCGCAACGAGAGTTGGGATTTTGAATAGGCCATGCAATTAATGGTATAATCAGTTTAGTTATAGAGATATGATTAAATGATTATATGACGTTATAATTCCCTTGTGCTGAAATTGATATTTTCTTATATTGTAATTTGTTGAGAGATCAAGGATTAAGTATTTAGAAAATAAGGGTAATATTAGAGAGATCTAATTATTGCTATTTGAGAGGAATGGTCCATGAATTGAAGGATAATTAAAGGAAAATCTGAATTATAATTGAATAAGTGAAACCTACAATGCAACCAATGTTCCTAACCACTTTTCTCCCATTGTTCTCTAGTTTTAATTTAATTTCAGCAACTTAGTAGTTTAGTTAATTATAGTTTTTAAATCTGAATTATTAATTTAAACACTTTTTAGTTTATAGGATTTATTTTTAATTACATTAAGGTGAAAATATACTAAAAACACAACTCCCTGTGGGACGATATTCGGTCTTCCAGACTATATTACTCGTTGACCCAGTCCACTTGCTGGCACATCAACAAGTTTTTGGCGCCGTTGCCGGGGAGTAGTTTTCTTTAGTTTATTTTTGGTACTTAGTGTAGTTTTTAGTAAATTCTATTTTTCTTTTTATTTTTCTGTTTTTCATTGAAATGTATAATAATGCCTTTTGTAAAGTCAAAATTTTTTAATTTTGTTTTGAATTCACCTCCTCTTACTTATGATGCAAATACCTCGATTTACGAGATTGAGGAATTGTACTTCAATGCGTATAGGAAATCTATTATAGAGGAGTGGGTACAAAATTTCTCCATTAAGGAAGACTTGAGTCCTAACCTCTCTGAAAATTTTGAAAAAGAAAAATAAATTGAGGTGCATCATGAGGTAGAAGAGGTGAAACAAAACAAAACAGAAGGGAATAGAATAATAGTAGAAAAATTTGACTCATCCTTGCGTGCTGAACTTTCTGAACTTAAAAATTGTGTTAAATCCTTAGCATGTGTGGACGATTCAAAATTTTTCAATTATGTTTGACCCTTGAGTTTGTATGATGTTTTTCCAAATCGTCAACATAAGGCATTGTTGTACCCTGGGATGAATAAAGATCCTAAAAATTTGGTTTTCCTTGTTCATGAAATTTACACCTTCATGAATGGGAAAAAAAGGTAAATATTCTAAGATGATGCATGATGTAAGGAATATACCTTTTGACCCTGGTGGGTTTAAATTTATTTTGAAAATGTCCTTATTTCATCCTCATCACTGCTTATTCCCATAGGACATGGGAGTAACTTGTTATTCCTATATCACATGGGAATTGAGCCATAGAATTTGGGATCCTGGTGGATTTCTTGTAATTATTTAGTAGTGTAGGTTTTGTTTTTTTTAGTGAATAAGGAGTTGGAATTTTCTATAAGTAACTACTAATGCGGTTCTTTCTAGCACTTCTTTTAGTTGTTCATGTGTCATAGGTAAATAAGTTTGGGAGAGTTCCTCCATGTGCATCAATAGAAAAAGTTGTGCTACAAAGGTAAGTTCCTAACTCTATTTATTAGTTGATTAGTTGATTAGTTATTTATTTATTTTATTAAAAAAAAAGTCACTGGTACAGACCAGGCGAGCCTGAGGCGCATGGCCTGGCGCGCCTGGGGCGCGCGCGTCTGCAGGTTTATGCCCAGCACGCCTGAGGGGAGAAGTCAAATTCCCCTCACTTCCTTTCATCCCCAATTAGAAAACACTAAGAACCCTAACCCCCAAATTCAATCCCCAATTCATATATTCCATCAAATCCACCCATATTTCATCAAATTAATCACTCACTCTTCCATTAATCATCATTCTCATCATCAATCTCTCTCCCTTTTCATAAAATTTTTCAAAAACCCCATTCTCCTCTATTCTCTTCTCAATTCGGATTTTTCAAAAAAGGGCTAGGGAACACGAATTTTTCATTGTCTTAAGGTAAGAATCTCTTCTCTGTCCTTCTCTTGTCTGATTTATTTGGATTTGGAAGGATAGGATTGAGTTCTCTCTTTAAAATTTTGAAGGTTTTGTGCTGCCTGCCAGGTGTTCGATATATTGACTTTTGCAATTTTTGAACTAAAACATGTTGAGAAGAGGAAAGAGGCCAATGGTGGACAGTAGTGGAGAGGTTGGGACGACTTTTGAGCATCCGAAAGTCGCCGAGTTTCATGATGGAAAGATGGTTAAGAGGAGGGTGCAACCATAATTGGGCATGGTCCTTGATGAGACCGTTTCCGGTCAGCAGGTGGTCGGTCTGAGAGGTGTGGAGGAGGTGATAGAGGTGATTCAAGTGAACAAATGGGAATCCTGGGTTAGAGGTCCACCGGAGTATTTGAGTCAGAAATTGGTGTGGGAGTTTTATTCGCATGCTTGGTGGCGTGCACAATTAGAGAAGAAGGAGGAGTTGTTGCATGGGACGGTTGAGCACAAGAGGGTTGCTTATGTGAGGGGCAAGGAGGTGGCGTATGATGCTGCTACTATAGCACGTGTCCTACGCCTTCCTAGCTACTCGCCTACTCTGGCCCCAGCTTTGTTCAACACGGATAGTTATGATGATGAGGGTATGTATTCTCTGGATATGCTTCAGAGACATTTGTTCTTGGCTGGAAAAACATGGAATTTAAATATTAATCAAAGGCCAAAACATGTGTCTCAGAGGAATATGCAGGGAGCTGCCCGGTTTTGGGTTAGGTTCATTATGCACAACTTGTACCCCCATTCCCATGACACTGAGATTTCCCCAACCATATGTCGTTTAGTGTATGCCCTTAAATCCTGTGTTATAGTTGATGCGGCGTCGCTGATTTCTGATCAGTTGCACCGCTTTTCCTTGAGTGATAAGGGATATGTGGGATTCCCTTGGGTAATACACCAGCTGTGTTCTGCGGTGGGGGTAGTGCCTGGGAGTGATGAGATGAAGGAGATTAAGAGGGCCACCATGTTAACCAAAGCTGTCTGGGATAATTATGTTTTACTTGCTATTAAGACAGCTAGGGAGGATAGACACCCACCCATTATTCTTGACCCACAACCACCAGTCCAGGATAGAGCAGAATCTTCTCGCCGACCGGCACAGTCGTCGGATGGTGTGGAAGACCTGAGGGTTATGATGCAGTCCATGATGAGAGTGCAGACACTGTAGGGGCGTTATTTGCGGCAGCAGGCCGAGTTCTAGCGTGTACAGTTACACAGGGACGAGGTCCGCGATGATATTATGAGGGCCTGGAGTGCTGATCAGGGTTATGCTTTTGAGTTGCCCCCTTATTCGGACTATGAGAGGAGTCTGTTGGACTATCCGGTGGATGTGCCTAAGCCTGATGCTCGAGGGATGGATGAGGATTAGTTGGGGTTGTTCTTATTTTGATATATCTGATGTATTTTCCCCACCCTGCTCTGTACTTGTGATATTAGATTGAGTTTGCATTTTCTAGGATTTAATTTATTTTTAATGCATGGATATTTATTTCGATTATTATCTTGTTGCATCTGTATTCCTGAGTTTTGTGCAGGCGTGACTGTTGTCTCCTACCATTAGTGGTACTTTGTTGCACCAGTACTAACCATTGCAGGTATTAAGTTTGGGGGAGCAACATTTCTCTTATGTCTAGTGCTATTTTTGTGGATGTGATAGGTAGTATTCTTAATCTGTATCCTTGTCATTTTTGGTTAGTTTTTTTTAGTATAGGTTTTTAATTTTTATTTTGTAGTTTTTAGGTAGAGTGGTTTGCTTGAGGATAAGCCAACCTCTAAGTTTGGGGGAGGATACAAAATAAAAATTGATTTTTCAGAACTTGAATTGTTTCCCCATATTTGGCATTGGTTTGTGTCTCTAGTGAAAGTAGGTGATTATTCTAGATTTAGGACTTTTTCTCTTTTGATGCATGTGTATATTTAGTTTAGGACTTAGACTCATTGGTATTCGACTCTATTTGATTGAACTGTAAATATGATTATGGTGACTGGGTTATTTCGACAAATGCTTTCAGAACTTGTGATTAGTGAACTGACTTTAGCCCTGTGAGATTTTGAGCCTTATATTGAGGGGAATGAATTTTATTGAAATATTTTGATATTGAGACCCCTATTCTTTCATGAGTGTGTTCACTTTGATATTGTTGTTCTAGAACTTGATCTGTGACCATTTCAAAATTGATAATTGATTGCATGCATTAAGATGATTAAGGCACTTAGGATGTGTTTTTGTGGCCTTCAGATGTTTTGCATTGATAATTTTCCCTTAGTTGCCTATTTTGATCCTTATGAGACATTATGATTTTTCTTTGGTACCCTGCATTTATTGAAATATTCTTTGTTAATACCTTGGGAATTTTGAATGAGCAATTGAGAGGAATATAGAAAGAAAAAGTGAAAGTAATTGGTGAAAAGTGTACGAGTTCTATTTCTCTTCAGAAAAAAAAGAAATAAATAAATAACAAATGTAAAGGAAGAGAATAGAAGAAAAAAAAATTTGAAAAAGAAAGGAAGAATAAAATGTCCTGATGTGAGTGTGAGTCTTTATTATATTCATTGCTCATTCATGGTTTTTGAGGGAAACTTGCTTTTGTAAATATTTTTGCAAGTTAGCCTTTATTTTATCCCTTCTTTCTTTTATCTCACCTGACACTTTTAGCCATGGCCCCATTACAACCAAAAATTAAGACCTTTTGATTTGTGCATACTTTTAATAATTTCAGTGGAGATGTTGGTCTATGGTCAAGCCTATGGTAACACATTATCATTGTTGAACTTGAGTGAATTGAAAATATGACCCTTATACACTTTTGAGAGAAACAATTGAGAGGTTGAGAGTGTTCATTAGTTCTGAGTTCTGAATGGGATTGTTATGTTAACTAGTATGTAATTGTGTATATAGTTTGTGATAATATGTGTCGAAGTGATGAGTCGTAGTCTTGGATTAGGTATGTTCATGTTGATTTAGGGAGTTTGTCTTTTATTTAGAATTTTTATTTTACTTTTCCTGGGACATGCAAAATGCTAAGTTTGGGGGAGTGATTTGGGTCTGATATATATACCTTTTGGACTTCATTTTATCCTCTTTTACTTTGATTTGGCTTGTTTTCATAGCAAACTTAGGATCTTTTTATTCGTTTTTAGGAATTTTAGTAGTTGTGGTTTCCCATGAACTTTTTGATCGTTTGTTCAGTGTTTCAGGTGATTTTGGAGCTCAATTGCAGAAATAAATTATGGAATTGGAAAGAGCATTCAAAGACCTTGAAATAGGAAAAAGAACGGAGAAAATCGGAGTCGGAACAGGTCCACGCGCCTGGGGCGCGTGGACGGGTGAGCCTGGGGCGCGCAATCTGAGGAACAACAACAGCAGCAGAGGCGCGCGCCTGGGGCGCGTTATCGCGTGCGCCTGGGGCGCGCGTGCACCAGAAAAAGCCCAATTGAGCCAAAACTTCAGAAATTGATTGGGATTCTACTTAGAGATATTTTGTAAATATAAATTAGTGATTTAGAATTAGGTTAGGCAGCCAACAAGAGGAGAAAACAGAATTTAGATTTGAAGAGGGAGATTGCATTGATTTGGAGCATTTGAAGATTGAAGGATTTGGGGTAATTTGTCTATGAATTTCCCTATTATGTCTTCTCTTCTTATTTCTATGTGTAACTAAAACCCTCGTGTTAGGAACACGGTGAATTTGTATGGCGTAGCTTATTTCAATTTATGATTTAGGATTTTGCTGTTTTAAATTCATGCATTAATTGTGTTTTAATTGTATACATAAACCCTCGCAATTTATGTTTTGGATCTCTTAATTCGCAACGAGAGTTGGGATTTTGAATAGGCCATGCAATTAATGGTATAATCAGTTTAGTTATAGAGATATGATTAAATGATTATATGACTTTATAATTCCCTTGTGCTGAAATTGATATTTTCTTATATTGTAATTTGTTGAGAGATCAAGGATTAAGTATTTAGAAAATAAGGGTAATATTATAGAGATCTAATTATTGCTATTTGAGAGGAATGGTCCATGAATTGAAGGATAATTAAAGGAAAATCTGAATTATAATTGAATAAGTGAAACCTACAATGCAACCAACGTTCCTAACCACTTTTCTCCCATTGTTCTCTAGTTTTAATTTAATTTCAGCAACTTAGTAGTTTAGTTAATTATAGTTTTTAAATCTGAATTATTAATTTAAACACTTTTTAGTTTATAGGATTTATTTTTAATTACATTAAGGTGAAAATATACTAAAAACACAACTCCCTGTGGGATGATATTCGGTCTTCCAGACAATATTACTCGTTGACCCAGTCCACTTGCTGGCACATCAACAATATCATTATTGCGCAGGAGCTAGTGCACTCCATGAAGAAATTTAGAGGAAAAAGAGGCTTTATGTCTATCAAGTTCGATCAGGAAAAAGCGTATGATTGAATTTCTTGGAATTTTATACGTGAATGTCTTATTGATCTGAAGTTGCCCCCCTAATTTATTGAGTTGATAATGTGTTGCATCACTTCCTCATCTCACCAGCTCCTCTGGAATGGGAATAAAACTGAAAATTTCTACCCGTCTAGAGGAATTCACCATGGAGACCCCCTATCCCCATATGTTTTTGTCATATGCATGGAAAAACTATCTCATATGATTACGAAATCGGTACATCTTAAAAGATGGAATCCTGTCAAAGCAGGTAGAAATGGTCTAGCTATGTCGCACCTTCTGTTTACTGATGACCTTCTCATTTTTGCTGAAGCCTCTATTTCTCAAGATCAAGAGGTAATTAGTATCATAAACAGGTTTGGTAATTGTTCTGGTCATAAGGTGAATGTGGAAAAAACCACTATCTTTTTTTCGTCTAATGTTACTGACGAGTTGAAACTAGATATTGCAAATGCCTGTAATTGTTCTATTTCTCAGGGCCTAGGACGCTACCTTGGTTCGATTGATCACGGAGGAAGAAGGAAGAAGGACAGTTCCAAACCTCTCCTTGAGCGCATTCAGAACAAACTCTCAAGGTGGAAAACTGAAGCTCTTTCGATGGCAGGTCGAGTTGTGTTGGCGAAATCAGTGTTGGGAGCCATGGCCAACCATACGATGCAACATGCCAAATTGCCTCTAACAGTCTGCCAAGAGATTGAAAAAATTCAACGCAACTTCATCTGGGGAAGCACTTTAGAACGGCGTCGTGCGCATCTCATCAGTTGGGACCATATTTGTCTCCCAAAATCCCATGGCAGCCTTGGTTTCAAACGCCAAGCTCATATGAATAATGCTTTTCTCATGAAGCTCTGTTGGAATGTCATGACAAAACCGGGTGATCTTTGGGTTCGGGTCATGAGAGGAAAATATGAAAGGGGTCAAATTTTGCTTCTTTTTGCTAAAGCTCTTCCTTCAGATTCCCCCCTTTGGAAAGCAATGGTCCCTCTTTGGCCCTTGATTGTTGATAATAGAAGCGTTTGCATTGGTAATGGTTCTTACACTCTTTTCTGGAAGGATAAATGGTGTGGTGAAGAATTCTCCCTTGGGGACTACTACGACCCCATCTGCAATCCTCTTCCTATTAATGCTTATGTTAATCAGGCCACTGTCAATGATGGAGATTGGAATTATTCCCTCCTGGATAACATTCTCCCATCCTGTATTGTCCAGAAAATCCGTGTTATCCCTCATCCGGATGAAGACTCTGGCCCTGATAGTTTAATCTGGGCATCAGATGATAATGGTGAATTCTCCATCAAAAGTGCTTATAATCTGCTAGCTAAGGAAAAAGTTTGGGTTCCCCACATGCCTTGGTCAACTATTTGGAGTTGGAAAGGTCCTGAAAAATACAAAATCCACTTCTGGAAGCTGAGTCATGATAGACTTCTAACTAATAAAAGGAAGAGTTCGTGGGGTTTATCTTCCTCGGATTGTCCCTTCTGTACAGGTTTTGTTGAAGACTCTCTTCATGTTATGAGAGACTGTTATTTGGCTGCTCAAATTTGGAAATGTTTTATTCCCTATTCGGAGATTTTATCCTTCTTCTCTCTGGATTTGTTCTCTTGGCTTAGGCGTAATCTTCAAACCTGTGAATCCACGAAGCTATCCTCATTGGCTTGATTTCTTCTTCTCTATTCTTTACATGCTATGGTACTGGAGGAACAGATATGTTGCGAATGGGTATGTCATTCCCCTCGAGGAGAAATGCAAGGTCATTTCAAACATAACTAAAGACATCAAACTCTATGCAGGAGGTAGCAAGGACGAAAAATTGAAACGGAGGATCACAATTAATATTAGCTGGATTCCCCCCCTTCTCCCCTGGTGAAACTGAATTCTGACGGTGCTTCCAAAGGTAACCCAGGGGAAGCTGGTTGTGCTGGGCTTATCCGTGATTCTAATGGCCGCTGGCTAACTGGATACTGCTATAAAATAGGAGTCTATTCTGCTTATAAAGCTGAGCTTTGGGGAATTCTGATTGGTCTTCAGCATGCTTGGGACAAGGGATTCAGAAATTTAATCATGGAGTGCGACTCTAAAACGATTGTTCAATTCATTTCTAGCAAAGTGAGTTCGAACAGCCAGGAGATCATTAACAATAGTCTCCTTTCCAAAATCTTCAAGTTAATTTATCGTCATTGGAATATCTCCTTCAATCACACTCTCAGACAAGGCAATATGTATGCCGACTATCTGGCTAACCTTAGCCTCCAGATGCAATTTGGTTTTCAAGATATCTATGATCCAGACCAATCCTTGAGGAGTCTCTTATCTAATGATGGTAGAGGAGTTCATCTCCCTCGGGACGTTTTAATTTAGTTTTTTTCTATCGTTTTATTGGGCTTTTAGCCCCTTTGTATAAAAAAAAAACAAGCCCATGTTGTTTTAATGTTAATGGTGGATATCATCATCCTTAGACGATGAATTAAACTTTTTTAGGGTGTATAGTTGCAATCTAGCAAGTATCTCGGTGATCGAACGACCTTAATTTTTGCCCTTTCATGATGCTATAAGATTTAGTATTATCTTACACTATTTAATCAACACTATTTGATAAACTCGTTATTGATATGAACTCTCACAATACGATGTGTCATTTCCTATAATACTTTCTCAAGAAAATGTTAATTTTTTAAATTTTATCTTATTTAAAATTTTACTGTTTTTTACCAATAATATAGAGGTGTGATATATATTGTGTGACGCTAGATTTTATCTTGGGCTTTGCTTGGGAACCCTATGAGATGAGAGGGTTTTGGTACCATTTTGACATGGACCAATGAATATTTGCCATGTGTTGTTCTTTGCCATGTCAGCGGGGTATATTTTTGATTTATAAATTTTGCAATTTGATCCCTAAAATATTTAATTAAAAATATTATTTTTATTTGAAATTTGATTTTCCCAAAAATAGCTCTGATGTAATAATAATTTTTATATACCCAAAATACCCCCATTTTGATATTATTTTTCATATACCTAAAATAACCTTATTTTAATATTAATTTTGAAATACCTAAAATGCCCTTAACTATTAATTATTTTTCCACTTGTATACTCTCCATGACCCAAAGTGTATCACAGTACCCTTAGTAATGACCAAATACCCCACAAATTGGTATCATTTAATATCAAGATGTATACCTCTGTCCACACTTGCATACGAACATCCAAGAATTCAAATGCCACATCAACTTGGATCGCAACAAAGTTAGAAAGTAAGTTAAGGGCTGATCCAAATATGAGTTATAAAAGTATGAAACAGGAGCTGTTGGATACGTTTGGCGTAGAACCAAGTTACGGGCGGCGGTGGTGTACGTTTGGAACAGAGGACGAAGGAGGAGGCGGCGGCGGAAAAGAAGGAGAAGAGAACTCGATCGATAGAAGAACGAGAAGAAGAAGAAGATTATGATGAAGTTTAGAAGAAGATCGAGAAGAAGAAGATCGATAGAGGATGGGGTTTTCGAAATTAATTTCCTGAAGAAGATGAGAATAGGGAGTGAATGATGATGATACCAATTCGTGGGTATTTCGTCATTACAAAGGGTACTGTGAAACACTTTGGGTCATGGGAGGGTATACATGTGGAAAAATAATTAATAGTTAAGGGCATTTTAGATACTTCAAAATTAATATTAAAATAAGGTTATTTTAGGTATATGAAAAATAATATCAAAATAAGGGTATTTTGGGTATATAAAAATTAATATTACATCAGGGCTATTTTGGGTAAATCAAATTACAAATAAAAATAATATTTTTAATTAAATATTTTAGGGATCCATTGCAAAATTTATAAATCAAAAATATACCCTGCTAACATGGCAAAGAACAACACATGACAAATATCCATTGGTCCATGTCAAAAGAGTACCAAAACCCTCTCATCTCATAGGGTTCATAAGTAAAATCCTTTTATCTTATATATTAGTTGGAGTAGTAAGTTTTGGTATTATTAAATCGGGAATGAAAAATTAGACCTTTTTGAAATATTTTCCTATACAGATTTGTCCTGCTTGATTTATATTAGTCATAGTCTGATGAAGTTTTCATATACCAAAAATTACATTTATTTAATTTGGAGTCGTCATCAATTCTTTCGGATACTAAAACAATAATTTAACGAGTAATATTTTATATTGGTCCCCAACTTTGTATGCACCGATCAATTTAGTTCCTGACATTTTTGAAATTTCAAATTGGTTCCTGCGATAGGAACACGTCAGTCATATTAGTCTTTGTTGTTAATAATCGTCGGTGGTCCTTAACATGGAAAGACCTTTAAGTATCGATCAAATTAGTTTATGAGATTGTTGAAACTAGTCAAATTAGTTCCTGACTTTATGGACCATTGACATCATGGTCTTCACAACTTTATCCTTATGCTTAAGTCACTTTAGCCATCCTAAATTAATTCTAATAAGCTTAAGTCTTTTTTTCTAACCTCAATTAATTCATCTGTTGCTCAATTCACTTTATAAAATTAATTAAAACTTACAAATATATCATGTTCAACTTCCTGGTCCTAAATTATCACTTATATCTATTCAACAGTATTCATCAATTATTATTATTCCTTCTCTTTCCGAACTCAACTAGTCTACTTTTTACTATCCCACAACCGACACACTAACTGAGTACTTCACCCTCCATAAGGGTGCCTCATACCCACCTTCTATTTATCCACGTATTTCACCCTCCGTAAGGGTGCCTCATACCGACCTCTATCTGAGTACTTCACCCTCCGTAAGTGTAACGGCCTACTTTTTAATTACGTTATTAATTATTAAATCATAAAAATTTTAGGAAAATTTGACGGAGTTTACTTTAACATATTGACTTTTCCCTTTTTAAAATATGTACCTGTCAGATCCAAAATTCAATAAAATATACATATTTGTTTTACATACATAGAAATAAGATTTTACATTACATTTCCAAAGTCCGGATCAGAATAATTAAACATTATAAGTTCCAAAAGATTAGAGAACATCACTAATCGTAAGGAGGATATTTAGATATCCATCAGAAGTGATATCCACTTAATTATAACAAAACATAAACTTTATATTAAAACTCAAAATATAAATATACATTCCAAACTATTAGAGCATTGAGGTGGTTGAATCATTTCGTAGTATAAAATAAAATGTAGAGTTCCACTCCACTAACAGGAGTGTACTCCTCCTCGACGGCAGGGAGATCGGGATAATCTCCATTAAAGGTAACTAAAAATGACAACTTAAGAGGGTGAAATATTTATTCAAAATCAAAGGAAACAATTAAAAACAATAAAAAGACATAATGAAAATGCATGATTTATGCAATTAATAAATATAATAGTGTACATTTTCCATATGATTCATTTCTTCTTTTCTTTCTCCTTTTCACATTCGACACTTTTCGTTTAACTTTGTTCTTTTTATAACATCGTAGACTTAGCTACGCTTCCCTTGTACCTTTTTATAACATCGCAGTCATTACTACGTTCTTTACCTTTACTTACACTGTACTTTACCAATTGTTCATCATACAGTGTTAAGAACCATATTTCCTTTACTTTTCATTTCCCTCACATCGCCTTCCACACTTTAGGAAAAATCAACTAGGAGTAAATGTCCCTCAACCCATGCTTGCTCAGTACTTCACACCAATTGTTCATCGAACAATTTCGGGTGGTTTTCCCAAAATTGGCTATAGCAGGGACCATCCTCCGTAGTCAAGAAGTATTGAAGTGATCGATAGAATTATCATAGTGTGCACATGACCAATCCCCAACGTGAGTAATGAACTCAGTTCTTTGGTGGATCAAAGTCCTTCTATAATGATTCCCGCGATTGTTTCATTAGCACAATCTAATCACTATAATACTCTCGTCCGTCAATTCTATGAACATTCACCAATTGTTCTTCAAGTCATAGAACCTTCACGCCATTTTTCCTAATTCCTAATGTCCACCTTACTTCATAATTATACTTGTTTCTAATTCATTTTAGTGGTTGTTAATAATCAATCCTTTACTTATATAAATCAATTTGGAGGGGTTTTCTAACTTAAGGTCTTTAAACATAAGCATAGGTAATTAATATGCAAGCATAAATATTATCAATATTAATGATACTAACATTCATTCATTTAAAATTAATACATTCAAGCTTAGAATCAACATTAAAGTAACATTAATAACAACATTAGTGACGTTCATTCATGCACCATCATTTATTTCTTAGGCATAATATAACTTAACCAACCTCATCATCATCATTAACTAGTACAACTTCTAGATTCATGACATAATTAAATTTATAACATAAACACATCAAACATCCCCATCTCAACATACACTGATCAAGCATATACATATCAACATACACATTACTATATACATATTATTATAATTAATTCCTTCCTCTAATTGAGAAAAATACCTCCTCTCTTACCTCTTTTATAGAGAGAAGGAAAGTGAGGGATTTGAAGGACACCACCTCCAAGCTTAAATCCAAGCTTTTATGCCACTAATTTCTTGCCCTCTACCACTTTCTAAACTCCCTTTGATGATTTTATGACCTTAGGAGCTTGATTAAAGAAGTTAGGGTTTGAGGGTAAATTTGGGTGTTCTTGGATTTTGAGGGAAAAGTGAGTGATTTGTAGGTTTTTATTGAGAGAAAAGCTTGTATTTGAAGTGGGAAGGTGATATATGATGATGATTTGTTGAGGTTTAGTGTTGATTTTTGGTGTTGAAGAACCTAGGGTTTTTGGGTGAAAAATCGCATGAGAGAGAAAGGGGGAAGAAATGGTGCGTGTGGCTGGAAAATCAGCAGCACCAGACTTTAATCTGGTGCGGTTTGCTGATCTGCGCTGGAGCTGGTGCGTGCGTGCGTGGTGCTGGTGCACCAACTGGTGCGTCCCGTTTGTGCATCGGTGCATAAATCCTACGCATCGGTGCAGCCGGTGCTATTTTTTTTAAACACAATTTAATACATTCCAAAACTTTCCTAAAAATAAAATACATACAAAATATTAAAATTTCATTTTTCTTATAATTATCTAACTTAAAACTTCTAATTACTTAATTAAATTGAACTATCTACTACTTATAACTATTTAATAAATTTGGGGATGTTACAATACTCCCCCACTTATATGAATTTCGTCCCCGAAATTCGGCTTATCTTAATCAGGAGGATTTTCCTATTGCAAGTGAGGAGGTTTCATTACTTTTGGGGAATTGCTCCCCCACTTATGATGGAACTAAGGTTGGAATTGGAAACTACTTACTACACATTCACCAATAAAGTTAAAAACTTTGAAATACTAAATACTATTATTCAACATCAAACATAGTGAAAGATCATAGAAAATGTAGATCATCATATCATCAACAATTCATTATAATACAATCATGTTATTTATCCAAGCATTCATTCCTTTTTGAGTTAGAATTATAATAGCATTCAAAATAAAGCATCAATGAGTGTTATCATTTGAAGTTTTCCTTCTATTAAACAAAAAGAGGTATACCTTTAAAGAGAAACAGAAAATACGTCAAAACACAATCCAGAAAAATAAACTATCACATACATACACCAAGTATCAAAGGTATTATTCATTTGAAATTTCATTCTAAGATCAAACATAAACCAAATACAAGTAAGGGAAGTCAATCAACACACACACTTAGGTAGTCTTGGATTTAATCAAAGATTTTAATATACTAGAATTGAAATATTAGTTTACAAACCTATTTACCAAGACAGAGATGTGATACTTATATTATCAAGGTTTGTGTGTTTTGTAACCTAGGGAGGTATATAGCATTCACACATATATAAGAGAGTTAGGAAATATTGTTAATTAATCATAAAGAAACATAATTTCAAACTTTAACAAAGGTTATTCAATTGTATCAAAATAAGATTTGATATCTATATATTATGGATTACCACAAGTTAAAAGAAAGTATTTCAAAAGTTACAATTTCGTTTTCATTCAAGAATTTTCTTAAAGAGAGAATCAAAGTTAAAGAGTGTATTACGTGTGAATGTGATTGGAAATAAGAGTTATTACGAAAGATAGATATAATGGTTGTCTTTTTTTGAGAATAAATTTGATAGGTGGTTATAATTTGGATTGAAAATATTACATACAAGTATATCGTTCAATCATATATATATATATATATATATATGAATTGCCATTCATACAAAGATTTAATTTAAGCATACCACCTAACGAAACTTAGGTTTTAACTAGACTTTGCTAAACTAGTCTAACTAGTTCTAAATTCTCATCCTAAAGAGAAAGATTTCCTAATGGTACTATACTCATGATGAACTATACTCTATAAAGCTCAAGGTTTTCTAATCCTACATATAGTCTTATCAAGGAGACATAATATATTGGGTTAACACCTACTTACTTCCGTTGCGCACTCTGATTAAGAGTGATCCGCGTCTATAAGGTTGGGTTGGAAACATACCACCTTTCTTATCTTAGACCTCATACACTCGAAAAATTATTTTGATTGAACTCAAGGACTTTAATAATACTATCTGTCAATAAATGTAAATATCGAGGTGATCAGTCTCGATTCTACAATATACTAAGGATAGAATTATTTCCGTACTACTTGAGTTCCAAAAGAGGCTTCATTTCCTTTGTCACATTTGGAATTAACATACATAGTTTAAAACTAAGGATCAGCCCTTCCCGTTGGGGTAGCAATTTCATTCTCTGTCCCGTTGGGAGTTTTCGCTCTCCTTAGTTCGAACTTTATGTTTACTTTTGAATATGACAAAGTTACCCTTTTGAAAAGAGTTTGAACCTTATTCACTTAAAAATGAAATGCATTACACTAACTTATACTATATGCCTATAAGCTATCATCATATACTGAGACTTTATTCTTATATCTAGACAATGCATTATGCAAGAGATTCCGAAATATCCACTTAACTAGACCTTACCTTATATAGGCTTCTAAGATTTCCTTGTTTTGACACTAGAATTAGAAGAGGCTTTTCCCTTGGACTTGATTTTAATAACTCTAAGCTTTGCAATCTTTCCCTCCTTTCCCACGTTCTGGTTGTGGGGGCAATTGGAGACAATATACCTCGGCTGTTGGCACAAGAAGCAGATTATCTCCCCTCCAAGGTGTCGACAAATGACTGAATGACGCTTCCCACAGTGAGGACACCGTGGAGGAGGATTCATCAAAACAGGAGCCGTTTTTTCTGAAGCAGTCGCTTGAACTTTCTCTTCAATAACCTTTGGATCTGGGTAAGGATCTATTCTAGGTGAGGGTTCTTCGTCCTGATTTGTGATAGGTTCCTTAGCTTTTTGGTTGGCTCTAACACTCCTCTCATGTGTCTCCTTAGACTTTAAATCATCCTCATAGGTGTGACACATATTCACCAATTGAGGGAAATTACGAATGCCTTGGTACCCAAAGGCCAACTTGATCTTGTTAGGATTGGTAGCCTTCACCCAAGGGGGGGGGGGTGGATTGGGTGTTTAGAAAAACATTGGAAAACGATCGATTCAAAACGTTCTTAAAAGAATTAAAGAGATTTTACGTAGCGGAAGACTTAAAGAACGATTGAAAACGTTTTAAGCGCAATAGAAACACAATATTTATATTAATATTGAAAACTTATTCTTCACGAGATTGAATATATTAACAACACGAAAACGCAATTCTCGCGCTAAATAATTTAAAACATGAAAATAGTTTTATTCGGGACAATATGATTAACACAAAATAAAATTTGGAAATGTAAAGTGATAAGGGATAGGAAATATGTGCACCGATGTTTTTATACTGGTTTAGCCTTTCCAGCGAAAGACCTACGTCCAGTCCCCAAGCGACCCGCTTGAGCTTTTCTTCAATAACTGAAACAGGGACAACCAGCCCCAAATACGAGCAAAGAGCGCCCCGCACGCTACTAGGAACCTCCGTTCAATAGGACCTCGATACAAACAACTAGGAAGAACCTTCCTAGATTTCCCAGATAGCCTAACTACTAGGTGACCTACCTTTCGTCTAGCACTACCCAAACACAAGGGTTTTCTCACCCTAAGAAAGCAACACACGTTCATACTAAGGGATAACACTCCCTAAAATCTAAGGGTTATCACTCCGCTTACAAATAAAAAGGATTACAAAGGAATTTGGTGCAACAACCAATAATGCTCTCTAGAATAGAGCGGATATAACAATCAAAGTCCTATAACAATGTTTAGCACTAAGGCACACTCAAGGTTTTTGTCTTTTAGAAACGAGTGAAGAGGATGATGATGATGATGATGATGATTTTTCTCCAAACATTATTTTTCTAAAAAGATGAAACAATCAAGAATAATGGAGAAGAGTTGGGAACATTTTCAAAATGAAGAAGAAGAGCCTTTTGAAATCAGAAACGTGATCAACCAATTAAGGAAATAAATCATTTTGAGAATCAAATTGATTTCAGCTCATTTTTCAAAATTTGAATTTGAGTAATCGATTACTTGGGAAAGGGTAATTGATTACCTGCTCTCGGGTAATGATTTTCAAAAGTTGCAGCATCAGTAATCGATTACTTTGGTCTGGGTAATCGATTACCTACTTACTGATTTTCAAAGAAAGATTGCAACATCAAAGGTAATCGATTATTATCCTCATGTAATTGATTACTTACCCTTAGATGACCAGTCCAAGAGAGTAATCCATTACAGGAAGCTAAGTAGTCCATTACATACTCTCAAGTTACACATTTTGCAGAAGATAATCGATTATTTCAAAGGAGTAATCGATTACTTCAACTTAAAAGTAGATTTTCATAAAAAGCTTATAACCAGAGGTTTTCATAAAGGTTTTTGCATATGTTTTCTAAAAAGAATTTCCAGGAGCAAAGGTTATAAAAAGATTCTTCTTCTAATTTTCAAAACGAAAAGCATCATCTTCATATCATGGCAAAATTAAAATTAACTTGAGTGCCTTAGCCTAATTATTGTTTTACATGAAACTCTAAACCCTAAAAGGTTAGATACTAAGAGCACGCACAACTTCAAGACATCATCAAAGTACCTGTAGCATAGTTAAGTTTATGTTGTCATCATCAAAATATCATCATGGGGAACATGATTCTCAACACTCCCCCTTTTTGATGATGACAAACATTCTCTCCAAAACAGATGTTAGTACACAGACAGTAATATATCAAATCATAAAATAAGCATTATCATGCTATACGCACAAATCATGAGCATATAAAATCATAAGCTCTCATAACATAAGCTCAAGAGCTAAATCAAGCTCCCCCTGAACTTATGATAACTTTGCTGCTCCCCCTGAATCTTGTAACTGAACTTATGTTAACTTTGCTCAACACATATATTCTCCCCCTTTTGACAACATCAAAAAGGTGGCATAACCTCATAAAAATAAAACGATACCTCATGATTGAAACATAATAATATAACCAATAATAGAACCATTGTCATGAGAAATCAAACCAAAACATACAGAGTTATACCAAAAGTAACAAAACCAGAATCAGAAACAGTTATGCAAATGTTAAATACTAGGGGGTCAGAAATAGAGCATAAAGATGATAAAGTTCAAAAAGCAATAGATAAAATAAGGTCAAATCAAGTGCAGTGCCACAAGCTATAAGCCACGAGTGAAGGGTTCCCTATGCTGATGCCTCAAATCATAGATATCCCGCTGCATTGCTTCCGTGCTCATGTTCATATTCTGCATATCTGAAGTAAGCTGAGCAAGGCCAATGTCAACCGAAAGCTTGTGGGCTTCATGTCTCCGCAAGTGATCGTCTGATCGCTGCATGTAGCCCCGGACATCATCCATGAAGCTCTGCATATAGGGAGGAATGTGGTCTGGTGGCAAGATAGCTTGTAGTGGAGGAAGATCGGGATCGGGATCGTGAGCTGGTGCTTGTGCTTGATCTTGATCATCTTCAGGTTCATTGTCCATCGCCGACTTGCGCTCCCGATGCATAATCTTGGGTCTCCAACCCTTTCCTTCCAGCCAGTTCCAACCCATGTTACCAACAAAGGTGGCATCCATGCACATATCAGCAGTCGGAACAGTTCTTGATTCCCCATTTAATGGCACTCTGAAGCATTTGAGGATCAGGGTAATCAGTGTGGCATATGGAAGTCTGGTGGTCTTCAGTTTCATATCACCGTCAATTGAACATCTGACTTTGTTTGCTGTTTCTCTCATATGATATAGCACGTACCATCCCCAGTTGATGGGTTTGTTGTGAAACCACGCCCAAAGAATGATGTAATCCGTGTCCATGACCTGAAGTAGTTTCCTTGGCGAGGGATCAACCACCTATTCAGGATAAAGTGAAGCAACCGATACTCGAATCTTAGGTTTCCAGATGTCATGGCCTTACCAGTAGGGATGTTTGGATCAATGAACTCATCCTTAGCATATTTCTTATCATATTCATTTCCCCATAGGTTATCAGAACCTGAGCCAGTGAAGAATTCGCCATCCATTGGGAGGTGAGTCAAGTTTGTCCATATTTCCATGGTGATTTTAATCTTTCAGCCTTTGACTTCAGATAACAGTACTTTTTCATCAATATCCCATTTGAGATTCGTGTAAAACACCCGAACTAGATCTTCATAAAAGTCACCGCCAATTGTGATGAACTCAAACAATTCTTTTTCTTTCAGTAAAACAACCGCTGGAAGATCACATTCTTCATTATCGAAAGTACTCGCATCCAGAAATCTAGGTGAAATAACCGAACATGCTGCAAAATATTTTTCATAGTCGATAATCTGAGCAACTGAAGAAAACCATCGGTTGTATTTTTCAACAGTTCCGGGCTGATGAACATGAGGTGGAGGTGCTGACGGCCCTGCCCCATCTCGATTAGGACGAGACTACCTCTGACTCTGAACAATGGGAGGAGAGGGCTCATTGTAACACCCCAATTTGGACTTAGAATTTTCACTAAAAATTTGCGCCATTTTTTTATAAACATTATACATTTCCAAAATTAGTTCATTTTAATTCTTTTACCAAAAGGGTTTTCTTAAAACGATTTAAAAATGATTTGATACTTAGACTTGTGTCATAAAATTCTATTTCCAAAAAGAGATGTTACCATCCAACACATTTCCCAAAAACTTCTTTTGTTTACGTCATAATTAGTCGATGGTTAACTTGCGAAAAATAGGTTAAGTACTTATGAACATATAACCAAAAGAACTTCTTTCATTTCAAAATAATCCTTCATTACAATAGGGGTTACATTTGGGATAGAGTGATTATGTCCTACCCATCATAAGATGGAATGCAAAACAAAAACTATCCTATCCTACTAGTCTTCATCACTATCTTCTATAGCTGGTGCTTTAGCTGGATCAAACTCCCACTCATCTGGTTCTTCTGCGAGAACCTCATCTACCTCTGGCTCTTCTTCATCCATTTCATCATCCGGGTCCACTTCGAATACTTCCAGAACTTCTTCCTCCTCTTCCATAAAAGCTAGGAGATCATTCTCCGATTAGGGAATATCCTCAAAGGTCAGCTATCTCAAAGCCGGATGTACATCGTGGTAGGTCACTGGTCCACCCAGCACCCTATCCTTTAAGTATAAGTGGCTAAAGAAGACCTCATCCATCGATCCTGTAACTACCATAGCTGGGTCCACGATTTTAACTCTAGCCGAACTCGTCCAAATCCATCCCTCTCGGTTGACTTCCCAATATCCAAGGTCATTAACATCTATGATTCCAACATGTGAAACTTCTACACGACACATTATTAGATCTGCCATCTGTGGCCATCATTCATAATGACCACAGGAAAGAGAAAAGAAAGAGAGAGTCAACGATCTGGACGAAATAATCGTCGACGGCATGGACTTACTCTAAGGGATCACATTAGGATTCAAATACATACAATTTAAACAAAGCATAAGCTTTACATTATGACATTATCCCATTAACATCTCTTAATCATCATGTGTTCACCATATCATATCATTACCACGTTATCCTTATACTTTATCATTACAACCTTGTCATATCATCATAACTTAATATCATTATTCCAGGGTTCCATACTCATACTCTTTCCACTAAGTCTTTTCACAACCATCAATGATCTAGGGAGGGAAATCATTGAGGTAAGGGTAGATTAGCACACGCGATACATCTCCTCCTTCAATATCCAACCACGTCCTATTTCAGAAAGCAGATGGGATGCACAAGAATCCTAACCATGCTGACATCGAAGCAAAAGGGTACGTACCGGATGGACCCACGCCTTGGTGGCCAACAAAACATAATATCATTTCATAATTTCCCAATTTCACAAAAACAATGGCTTCTAGTCCCATTTGGATTCCCTCTACACCATCTAAGATTTGCTCAAGGGGGTGACAGCTCTATCCCTAGTTGTACGTGCAGTCCTCGCTACGATCAACGCCCAGCAGGTGACCTTGATCATTGTAACATCGTCCCGCCTAGGGAAGCGCTCTTAGGCTTCTTGACGTTTCACCGTCCTTGCCCTCCCCTATCACAATCACCACTTGAAGAGACACCAACCTCCAAGCATACGGTATCTTTCCTCTTCACTACTTCTCTCTCAACGCGTAGTTAAAAAGGATTTAAGCTTAAAGTCTTTTAAGTCTTTATTATCCTACGTTGGTCGACCCATTCTAAGCCGCGCTTCTAACGGGTCTCGACCTCTAAGGGACCACAGCAAACACCTCCCTATAGTACAGTGAATTCCACAAGACATGAAACCACGACAAATTCGTTCACATGGCCAGTCACTTAAGGGGATATAATAAAGTCATTGTGCCGCTTGCACCATCACTGTACACTAACAACGATCCTCAAATTTCCACAAGATTCAAATAATCATTTCTCATAATTTCTTTTCATAATAATACTTCCAAATATTCCAAGTCCTTTTCATAGGAACAACAATTCAATATACATTGAGCATCCTTCCATAGGATAAATCATTATCTCAAAAATAATCTCAACATATTTGTTATCTCATCACTTATCATTTTATCATTTCCAAAATCATTAAGGCCATATACCATATACAACTTCAGGATATTCAAAATGATATAACAATTATTAACCGACATATGATTAATATTGAGGAATCGTATTTTTCGTAAGGACGGCGGAACACACACACATTTGCCATCTTACTACTCAACCTGTAGATTCCTAGTTCCGACCTTTGAGATGATACGGAACGCCCTAATGCTACCTCAGTGCCATTATGTCTTAGGAAGGTTGCTCTCTCACATGAGATCCACGCTTACTCTGTTTCAACCTTTATGTCAACAGCTCCAGCAGCTCGCTCACTTTTGATTCCTTTTATTTCTTTAAACGATGAATGACATACAATTAATATATAGCAAGTACCTTATACTATCTCTTTACCTTGGTAAAGACTAAACCCAGAGTACTAAAGTACCTTAAAACAAAAATCCTTTTTAAAACAGAAGTCCTTTTTAAGGCATCAGGTAATTTAAAATAATTCCTTTTTGGAAAACATACTTTTAAAATTCACTTCAATACTTGAAAACTATTTACAATACAATTTTATTTCCACAAAAACCATATTATATTACTTATCTAGCGACTACCATATTCATACACCAACACTCAAACAAAGATTTACATTTTGACCAATCATAGATTCAAACTTATAAACCTTAAAAGATAACTCGATATTATAAAATCATACGTGGATTAATCTAATTCCTATAGTTACACATAGATCATTTAAGGAATAAAAGCACCTTATCAGTTAGACATCAGCATACATTTACATTTAGTAAATCAAAATCATTTTTCAAGGACATACAACCATTATCATTCACACACTTATATTAAAGGTCCTATCATAAAAATCCTCATACTAATTCATTCCAAAACAATTCTTATAGTTGATGCAACCAATTTAGAATTTCGGACAGCATATCCTACAAGTCTTGAAAAATTACTTTTCTCACAAATGGTTCATCAGAAAGACATGTCACTTTTTCCTAAAATTTCTTTACAAGTTCTAGTATAAAAATATGATTAAATATGAGTTAAACAAAATATTTTTGCTTGCTGGACAGCCACCAAAATCCAGTTGCATCAATTCTAAAAATTAGAATAAACATGTTATATCATTCATATACAACCATATACACCTCCTAAGGTCTAGAAATATAATAAAAAATTTAGAACTTAATCAATTAAATCAAAAGAGACTATTAACTCATAAATCAATTTCAAATGCTTATATAACAACTACCATTCAAAGATTAACATAAGCCACTTAAACAAATTAATTAAACTTGGTGCAATCTTTTTAATCATTTGAACAACCACGAAACACATTCTTAAAAATCAATTTTAACATTTACACAAACACCCAACACATCAACAATCATTCTAAAATATAAACTCATTCACTTATCAAGTCAAAACAAGTTCTAGAGTTGATGTAACTCAAACTAAAATTCTGGACAGCATTATAATACAAACTCAAAAATCACTTTTCTTATAGCTAGTTTATTCAAAACTCATGCTACTTTTTCCGGTAACTTAATTACAAGTTCTATTATCTAGTTAACATTTAAATATCATGTAACTATATAAAAATCTTTTCTGGACAGCAACACAAAATAAAGTTGCATCACTTCACATTTACCCAAAAATTCATTCTTTTCAATTTTCCTACTAAAAGATTCACATACCAATTTCTTAAAATGAAATTAAGCTTAAGAAAGTAATATTTTTCCACACTTATTCAATTATGGGCAACACTTAATTTATTTCAATTCACCTTAAATCTTATAGACATACTACTAAAACCACACTTTATACATACACATATATCATGTAGACAATACATACAAAAATTATCATTTTAAACCTTATAGTGTAATAAAATATTATTTTTCGAAATAATATTAAATTTACATAAATGAATTATTTTTCATACAAATACATAATTTATTGCATCCAATAATCACTTAGACAATTAGAAATCAACAAAAATTATTCTTTCTCTTCTAAAATAATTTTCGGACATCGTGATAAGAATAGAAGAATATTTTCAAACACATATACCTTATTCCTATAATTTCATATATTCTAAACAATTACTTTAAACTCCACTTAGAATAGGAAATAATCATTTTTAAGAAATCACCTTTTTGGACAGCAACTACACATTATAATTCACACCCATCAAATAATCCTATAGTCATATAAACATATATTTTACTAACTAATTTCAACCACATCAAATATCATTCAATAAAATCACCAAACAAAATACTATATCCCATTTGTTATTTTTACCAAAAACATACCATAGGCCTCACGGCCTAAACCCCCATATCAACATCTTTTATTTTCTTGTTTATCATCATGTACTTTAGTATTTGTAAATATATACTCATACTCAAAGTTAAAAAAAAAACCAAAACAAAATTACTAAAATCAAAACAATAATTCAAAAACATATACTATTATCATTTGAGAAAACAAGCCTTTACCAACTAAATTTCCAGAATTTTATTTATTATTTCCTCTTCAAAAATTCAGTCATCAAGGCCAAGAAAAAGGGGAGATTATTTTTCTCTTTAAACAATTTTTGCTTTGTCCCTTTTTCTTAAACCTCATTCATTTGACTTCCAACAAAATTATATCAACAATCAAAATGAAATTTTTTATTCAATACCAAAGAAGAGATTTGAGACTTTAATCTATGATTTTATAATCATAGAAGAGATTAAGAGATTTATTTGTTTATTTTAATAAATGTCATCACAATAAAACAAAAGGGGAAATCTTAATTTCTTTAAACCTCATTTTGAGTCCCTTTCATTCCTTGTTCATATGACCAATAAACACCATTCATATACACAATTAAAATTCTATATCAAAAGAGTATTTAGAGATTTAAACTTGTGAATTACATAACCATAAAAGAAGATCATAAGAATAACAAATATTTACAACACCTATTCACATAAAAAGAATAAATTATCATCAAATAAAATTTAAATACTACTTCCTTCCTTCTCTAAAAATATTCGACCATCCTAGAATAAAAAGGGGAGATTATTTCTCTTTAAACAATTTTTGTCCCTTTTTATTCCTTTTTCATTTGACCAACAAAACAAAACTCATATACATATATCATAATTCATTTTTCCATTGTATAATAATATATTAAGGAAGAGATTAGAGATTTAGCTTTTAAGAGATTCATAGCCATAGAAGAGTGTTATTATTTTAGTTATAATAAAATAAGAAATTAAAATAAGATTATAGAGTTACCTTTCTTTCTTAGCAAGATGACCTTCAAAATGAGTATGAAAATTTCCCTTCCTTCCCCCAAAGAGTGCCACGCCCTTCTCCCTCAATTTCTCAAGACTTTCTTAATTTTTTCTCTCAAAAATGGGTTGTTTGTCATGTGTGAAAATAGGAGGGGTCTTGGGTTCTATTTATAGGTGAAGTGAGAATACATTTCCCCCAAGGTTCTGATGAAATTCGTCCCCCTCTTCCCAAAGATGAGTCAACCATTTTCAATTTTTACTTTGGAACATGAGTGTGCATTTATGGGGATTTTTCTAACTCCTAAAGCCTTAATTCCAAGAGATGCTTCCACTAATTTTAAGAAGATATTTTCCTCTCTTCTTCCTTCATTTTGGACGGCACTCCTTGGTCCTAGTGTTAACATCCCTAATTTTATTCCCTAGTATAATTATATATTTTATCAAATTAAATAATTGATTCTTGAAATCAAATTATTTGAGTGTTGGGTATTCTCATAAAAATATATTATGTTAATTGTGAAAGTATATTTAATTATATTCTTTTTAAAAAAATAATAATAAAATAAAATATATAAATAAATAAATATGTTTTCTATTCTTTATTTTGATTTTGATATATTCGACAGTAAATTATGTTAATACTCCCAAGGTTTTAGCTTTATGTCATTCTTATGGGTATTTAGTTTATAATAAAATTTTATTGAAGGTATTTACTGTAATTGAAAATAAATAAATAAATAAAAGTATGTATTAGTATATATGTTAAAAAAATGTGTTTATTAGTACTTTAAAAATAAATACTAACATACACTACTACTACTACTACTACTACTACTACTAATAATAATAATAATAATAATAATAAATAATTTAAAAAAAAAGAAGAAGGAGGGGGTTCGAACAACCCCCCTCCCAATTGCTACTCCAGCCGGCCCTAGTCTCTCTCTCCCTCTCTCTCACATCTTCTTCTCCCTCCACAAGCCAGCCGCCTTCAACTCCGCCAGCGCCACCCAACCTAGAGCCACCGCCGTGCGTCCTTCTCTTTCCCTCTCCTGCCTCGCGACTTTTTTTTTTTTTTTCTCTCTCTCTCTCTCTGTGGGTCGCGAATCGCGATCTCCTCCCTAGCTGAGAACGAATCGTCGCCGCCGCTCCTTGCCGTTTCTACCTGGAAGTCGCGCCGCCACCGACGAAGCAACCCATCATCGTGGTGCTCTCTCCCTTCTCCTCCTTAGTCGCAGGCTCTCTTTGGTCTTCTCCCTTCGCACCGCCATCACTGCTGTTGTGGAAGAGGGCTCGCGAATCACTGATCTCCGCCGCCGCTGAACCGAACCCGGAACCACGGAGCTCTGCTTGTGCACGCCGCTTGGAGCTCGCAAAACAAGAGCCACAGACCAGCCACGACTCACGATGCCGCCGCTATCCCCTGTTGTTCAGCCGCTCTCCTTCCGTGGTCAGTGCGAACCGTAGCCACCAACGCCCCTTTGGTTCTTGCGGTGTCTTTAACCAAGGAGGGTTCGAACCGAACCGACGCTGCTATCGTCGTCGGCCACGGTTGCGGGTTTGATCCAAACTGCCATCACCAACATAGTTGAGGAGTCAAACCGACCCTGGTCGTGCAAGCCGTAGTTGCCGCTGGTGGATTTGGACTAGTTCGACGTAAGCCGCAGCGGGATCGTCTCATTGAGCCGTAAGCCAGGTTCTAATAGAACCCTGAGGTAAGGGGTTCTTTACCTTGCTTTAGAGAGTATTTTCTGATTAGTATATAATACTTGCTAAGAATATGTGGGTATGCTTGTGACTGATTATTCGAGTAATTAATTTAAATTAAATATAAAGTAAGAAAGTAAATGAAATGAACTATAAATGATTGAATATGCAGGCTAAGTGCTATATGTTATCATGTATGTTTATTTGAAGAACATGAACTCTGGTTGTTAATTGTGAATGATTATAAGTGATTATTGTTTTGTATGTCTGGTTGATTTTAAGAGATATATGTGAATCATATAAGTGGTTGAATAGTGATGTTTGTGTGCTAAATGTGTATTGCATAATGAATTGGATAATAAATAAAGAAGGAAAATATACGGAGATAGAGATAATAAATTGAGTATGAGAATAAAGGAAATGAAACCACTAATAAATTGCGATTAAATGTGTATTTTAATTGTTAAATGTTGTCATGAATACTTAATTGAAGAATATGAAACCTTGGTTGATATTGGTGAGTTATTGTATGTTATAGTTGTTATGTATGTGTTGAATGATGAATGAGATAACAAGTTACTAATGAAAGGCAAGAAGGAAAAAGGATAATTATAAAGAAACTAAAGAAGAGAAAAGATAATCAATGAAAAGAATAACTAAATAAGATAAACGGAATGAGGATGAGAATAGTAAATTGATCCGGCACAGGTTGGTTGTGATGACCCTGTGGCCTAATAAAAATAAATGGAAAATGGCACAGGTTGGTTGTGATGACCCTGTGGCCTAATAAAATTAAATGGTAAACGGCACAGGTTGGTTGTGATGACCCTGTGGCCTAATAAAAATAAATGGTAAACGACACAGGTTGGTCGTGATGACCCTGTGGCCTAATAAAAAAAATGGTAAACGGCACAGGTTGGTCGTGATGACCCTGTGGCCTTATAAAAATGAATGGTAAACGGCACAGGTTGGTTGTGATGACCCTGTGCCTAATAAAAATGAATGGTAATCGGCACAGGTTGGTTGTGATGACCCTGTGGCTTAATAAAAAAATAAATGGTAAGCGGCACAAGTTGGTTGTGATGACCCTGTGGCCAAATGACAAAAGTGAATGAGAAAAAGAAAAAGAAAAGAAAGAGATAAAGAAAGAAAACAAGAAACAAAAGTAAATGGAAAGACTAGAATGAAAAGAAGTGGAATGAGTAATTGTGTTTAAATATTGAAATTGTGTCTATGTGCTAAATGATATATTTACAGGAGTTGGTAATTTATGTGAATGGAAATGGGAAAAAAATGTATCTTTACGAAGTTATTGGAAAGGTAATATGAATGGAATAAATGAATGGATACTAATAAGACTGTTGGTTGTGTATGACGCATGTTGGGTTTGCCTAAATGGAAATATATGTGCTACGTGCTAATTGTGTTTGACTTGGTAGGTCATTATGTCCAGTTAGGAGCTACTTTCTACTTCATGTGTAAAGCTCACCCTTACAACCATTTTTCAGGTTTTGAGCTTGGAGCTTGCACAGTTTCTGGCCGAGCAGGTTGAACCTCCACTACGTGGAGTATCTGTTTACTATTTATGAGTGGACTGCAGTTTTAGCTATGTTAAAAACTACTATTTTTTGTAATTTAAAGATATGTATTAGTTGTACGCCCTTATTTGAGATATTTGGGGCATTAGGATCTGTTTCTGGAAAATATTTAAACGTTTTATGTTTTAAAAGTTTGCTGGACTGAACAGGTTAAACAGGTACAAAGTTAGTAATATTGGGAAAGTCCGAAAAACAGAGGAAATTCTGTCCGTTTTTTCGGAAAAATATTCTTAAGTATTTTAATTTAAAAAGAAATTTTAAAGTACCAATTTTTATAAAATACTAAATTAACTAAATATTTGTGAGGGTGTTACATTATGGTATCAGAGCAGTTTTTCCTCGGCCTTGGAGTTTGGACTCACAACTCCGATGGTTACTCACCAAGCGAGTGACTGAAATAGTCATGTCTAACCCTATAGTACCTAATTAAGTATGTAGGTACACACTTATCTGATTATGCACTTTGTTTACTGTACATGTGCATTAACTTGTTTCTTCTTCAGAATTAGACGATATGTCTGGGAGGCGAGCCCATGATGATAGGATTGATGCTCTTTTGGAACAAATGGTTCAAATGCAGCAGAACCAAGCTGCACATATGGCACAGATGCATCATAATCAAGCGGAGAATATTGCCGCCGCAGCCGCAGCCGCAGCCGCAACAGCAGCATCCGCAACAGCGGCAGCTCTGAACCCTCTTCCAACCGCTCCAATCGAGATTGACTGGATGGAGCGATTTAGGAAGAGCAGACCACCAGAGTTTGGAGGAGGCTATAACCCGGATGAAGCCCGGAGGTGGCTTCAAACAATGGAGAAGATCTTTCGCACCATGTCGCCACCCGTTGAGCAACAGGTCTATTTGGCAGCGTACATGATCGCTGGAGAAGCAGAATCCTGGTGGGAACATGTGAGGAGGAACATGGAGACTGCAAATCAGGAGGTTACATGGGATATATTCAAGGGGGAATTTCTTGGAAAGTATTTTCCAGAAGATGTGCGCCGAGAAAAGGAGGTTGAATTTCTGACCCTAAAACAGGGAGATCTATGTGTGTGAATGTATGTGCATGTACGGTTTGCATGAATGTATGCTTAGAAATTGTGTAAAATCTTAATTAGTAAAAGAATGTGAATGATATATGTATGTATGTATATATATGTTACGTGTATGTGTATGATATATATATATATATATATATATATATATATGTCAAATACATGTATTATTCCATGGATTCATGCTATGTGTTTATTATGATAGCATGAAATGCAATTATATGTGTGTGTATGCATGAGTAGTTCGGCCCAGCATAGGATAAAAGAACCAAGTAGGAGTGCATTTTCTTAAGTATTAAGAAAATGAATTTTAATAGAAAATAGGAGGAGATTAGGTGGTGTGAGTCATGAAGCCTAGGGAGGACTTTCTCTCCACCATGTCCCCCACGAAATGACCCTTCCCATGCAACAATTAAGTTGGACCAAATTGCCCATAAACCCATGCCTTAAACCGAGGATAAAATAGGAAATTTCCATGCCTTTGCCTTTGCCCTTAAAACCGTGTGGATGAGTGAGTGTGTGCTAGTCCATTTCCTTCTTCATTTTCACAACCAACACCAACACACTCAAATCTCAAGAGCATTCCCAAACTCTTGAGACATAGAAAGAAAGAAAGTGAAGCCGTGAGAGAGGAGAGGAGAGGAAGAGTGAAAAATCAAAGCTTCTTGATCGAATACCCTTATTTTCTTCCTCCACCCACATCCTTCATCAAAACCTAAGGAGAAAATCACCTATCAACCCTAGAAGAAGAGAGACCGAAGCAAACCTTAAAGGAGGAGAAGAGGAGATTTGAAGATTTAAGTTAGGAATTAAGGTAGAGAGAGTTGGATTAAGTGATTTTATGTTGTAAAGGACTTTTAATGGACTTTGTTTAATTTTTGTAATGCATGCAATTATTTTTGAGTGATCTTGAGATCTAAGTGGCTTGCATGTTATTTTTTTGTCTTGATCTTGGATGTTGATGTTGAAAAGTTTTGATCTCTCACTTGTTGCTTTTCTCCATCACGAATTTTGTTTAAAGTTGTGCCTAAAATTCATGTTTTGTATTGATCTTATCTTGCATGTTGATTTTGTGGCCTCATGATTCTTGTTCATCTTTGCATACCCTCTTTATGCCTTGACCTTGGATTTCTAAGAATAAATGAACTCATAAACCACCAAATCAAAACTAAGTGATTCGGTCATAAGTAGAAAATTTAGGTCTTGATGCTCTTGGTTTGATCTAAGTGATTTCATGCTATTTTTATGATTAGAAAAGCTAATCTAAGTAGTGAAGATGCTTGATGTGATTTTAAACTTGACCAAAGCTTTGATCTTGTGTTTATCTTTGAAAAAGCTTGATCCTTAATGCATGCACGTGTTTTTGAACCCAAAAGAGTTGCTCATTCTTCTTTGCATGTCACGGTTTTGGTTCTTCTTTCAACTTAAAACAATTTTTTTTTGTTGTATCAATTGATTGATTTCATGACATGATTTGTGAGATTTAGGAACATGCATTTGGTTTTGAGTAAAAGATTTTTATTTTTCCTCATAGACCTCACGGTTTTTATAAAGAAGACAAAGAAACAAGTTCTTGAAAATTGATCTTTGCATTGATCCATGTTCTATGTGCATGCATGATGAATATTTGAAAACAAAACCTTGTTGCATCATGATGATATTCGGCCTACTCATGCTAGCTATATTAGGATTCCTTTTCCATGAAATGACTTACAAGAAATGAGTATATTTTAATGAATTGTGTTAGAATAAATTGCTTGAAATTGTGTGGTGAACATTTATTTTCTAATCGGCCCTTTAATTAGAATTAAAGGAAGTAAATAAATTAAATTAATCTTTTAAGAGTGTTGTGCTTAAATGAATGTGTGTGAGTGAGTGCTTATGTGCCTTCGGTTATGAGCAAAAAGAAGAATAAATAATTTTGTGCATGAAAAAGAAAATGGAATTTGAATGCCTAAAGTGAACCTAGTTGATTCATGAGATTTAAATTATAATGTTTGACTTGCCTCCTTTGATTGCATTCGGCTGCATAAACTAAATAAGTTTAGAGAGTTTAATTGCATGAAATAAAATGTGCATGATGACTTTTGAGAAGGATATAAATTGTTTAAAGTAAGGAAAATAAGTATTGATGTGTTTAGCTTGAAACTTGATTTATGAATATTTGCATGCCTAAGTGTTTTATGTTGTGTAAATGAATCATGTGTGAATTGCATAGTTGCTTTGATATTGGTTGTTTGAATGCATCCAATAAACTGTTGAAGTGTTGATGTTGTGTGTTAGTTATGATTGAAAAATATTTGAGTGTGTGAACGGTTGTAACATAAGTTGATTTTAAGAAAATTTATTTGATTTGCTTAAGTTTGTTTATGGCTGTCCAAGTTTGTGTTATAATAAAACTTGAATTTTAAAGTGCTAGTTTTGGGTAAAAGTGTTATTTAAACCAAAGAATGTCTTTACCATGTTTTCGGAGTTTTAATAAAGTAATTTTATAAAACCATCTTTGCTGTCCAGAATTACTTGGACTTGCTTTTTATGCTTAAAAACGTTTTCACATGATTTAAAGTTAAGCTTTCAAGTGAAAATTGATTTAAGAAAAAGTCGGATTGAAAACGACGGATTTTTCGGTGTGTTCGAACATGTTTATGGTGCTGTCCAAATCGGGCCAGCAACCAAACCAAATGATTTGAACCATTTTATTAAATGTTTTCAAATGATTTTAAAATAATTAAAGTGCTAGAAAATATGAGGATTGTTTTGATAAAACAATAGTGTTTTAAGTCTTTCGATTAAGAACGAAAAGTGTCATGAAATAAGAAAAGATTTTCTTAGAACCAGACAACAAAGTAAGTGTATTTTATTTAGTACGAGGAAACCTTAAAGACGAGGGATTGGGGTAGCCGGCAGCACAAAGGATCCGAGGTGACGGTACGCACTTAATAGCTGGACCTCAGGTGAGAGAGAAGCTTTCCTAAGACACCGTGGTAGTTAGGTGATTTATTAGGACGTTCCGTATCATCTCAAAGATCGGAACTAAGTGGTTCGGAGTCAGTAGTATAGTGGCAATTGCTTGTGTTGTGTGGCCACTTATACGAAGGTGACAATGACCACATCATTGTTGTGTGATGTTTGCATGATTGATAGCATGTTTATGTTTATTGCTTTTATTTTGCCTAGTGATAATTACTGCTATTGAATAATATGAATAATGTACTGATGGACGTCTGTTACGTCCTGAAAATAGAAGCGAAATAAATAAGATTATGAAGTAAAGACATGATGAAAGAGAAATAATGACTGGATATAAAGTATGTGCTGGAAAAGAAAGAAAGAAAGAATTGAGATTGGGGAAAGAATGTATGATGATGTTGAGAATGAGCCAGAGCTAGGGGGAGTGATGTTAATTGTTGGAACAAGGTGTGAAATGAGTGGAGCTGGGCTCCTTTGTTTTTGGTTTTAGTCTGTGACTAGTGTTGAGTTGAGCTTGCTCCTCCATTATGTATATCAAAAGATACGTAATACATAGTCCAGCGATAAAGAACTCCAAACTCCTAGAACAAGTCCATAAGGTTATGTGTATATATGAACATCGAAATAGACCATAACTCAAGAGTTTTCAAAAGGAGTATTCCCATAACCAAAATATCAAAACTCCAAAGCTGGTCTCATAGCACTGGTAGTAGCAGTAGTAGAAGTCTCCAAGAAGTAACAGCAATCATCATCCAACATCATCATCAGCAGCAAATCTCCTCCACAGCAACCTTCACACCGGATCCCTGATCCTCATCATTTACCTTATGCACATACTTAGGAATCATCGCCTCTCCATTGACTCCCGATAGAATGAACGACAAGCTCGCTTCCGCTCTCGTCTTCGACCGGATCCTTCTTGATCTTATTTGAAGGAGTAGTTACCCTTCCACTGGGTACAAGGTCTGATGAAAACGTGACCTTAATAGGACTCCTTTAAATAGATGGGGGAGTCTCCTCTCGAATGACTCTAAAAGGAGAAGGGTATGAGTGGGTAGGTCCGAATTGAAAACTGTGATACAACCGAGCTGGTCGAGTGGGAGATGATCCATGGTAAGTATAAAAGTTGGTACATGCATAGGGTATATGATGGGAATCCTAAACCTACGAGGATGTAACCGAACCACTGAATTAGGGTGATCGAGGGTAACCACTACCTCACCCTCATACACCACTCGGCAATCCTCGCAGATCCATATGCCACTAAGAAGTAGGCGGACCTCGATGCAAGAGGTGTAACGTGACATCACCTACAAGGGCATAGGGGTAAGCAAATCTATACACATAATCAATAGAGCATAAATGTTGAAGTAACATGATTATGCACAGATAACCCCAACTCAGTTAACAGCCATAGTTAACACTTAGCAAACACTTAATGCAAATAAGATGTTCACACACTCATTCCTGATATCCAGCCTTAACTAAATTAAGGGTAAGTGGCATGATGCCTGACATCCTTATTTTTCTGAGATTCACCCTCTAATGTTCTCACGGACGCCAATCCAAATTGAACAATGTATTTCCAAATCACGAATACGTTACCAAAACGTATAGCGTACTAGCTCGGAAGTGATAAAAATGTCACACTACCTGGTGAACGTCACGTCGCCCAAGGACGTAAACCTATCACTTCTCAACATACCATGGGTGTGATAAAAAACGTCACCACATCTGATGAACGTCACGTCGCCTAAGGACGTAAACCTTATCACTTGTGATACACAACAGAGGTGATAAACAACGTCACCATGTCTGATGAACGTCATGTCGCCAAAACGTAAACCTTACCACTTGTGTGCATCACACCCTTCTCAACAAACAACGGGTGTGATAAAAAACGTCACCACATCTGATGGACGTCACGTCGCCCAAGGACGTAGACCTTATCACTTGTGATACACAACAGAGGTGATAAACAACGTCACCATGTCTGATGAACGTCACGTCGCCCAAGGACGTAAACCTTACCACTTGTGTGCATCACACCGTTGAGCCATCAAATCAAGTATACCACATACTGCCCACATTGTCCACCTTAATGTGTCATCGAGCTAGTAGCAACTTTTAGTAGTTCCAAAGGTCCTACTCATGTCACCCGAACATGAATAAACAATCCGGCACTCAAGCTCTTAACTTAAAGAAAATTGATTGGTCTACCTCAATTGATAATATATAACGTGCTACCCGAGCAACGTTATGACGTGCCACCCGAGCACCATCCCGTCATCCAAACGGAATAATCATATCATCAATCAATTTCTTTTAAGTCTTAGATCGCTTGGATTATTGTCATCTAAGTGTTGACCAAATATTTCAGAATTGAAAATGGTATTTTTAAGATTCTGGGTAAATTACTCGAGTGTTCTTCAGAAGACTCGAGTGTTCTTCAACTATTTCCAGATTACTCGAGTGTTCTTCAGACTACTCGAGTGTTCATGTCTTTCTGGGATTTGGGTTTCAGATTCATAAAAATACTCGAGTCATTCATGAGTTACTCGAGTGTTCTCCATCATTTCCAGAATACTCGAGTGACCCCTGCATTACTCGAGTGGTTTACCTTAACATATCCCATGCATCACTCGATTACTCGAGTTCTGGGCATGGTACTCGAGTGTTCTTGCTCAAAATACATTGTTTTACCAAAATTTTACTCGAGTAACCAGCCTAATACTCGAGTCTTTTGTTGCAGAACAGACTGAAATCTTGGTTTTAATACACCATTTTCAATTCTAACCATTTTTAATCCAATCCAATGATCAACAGAGCTTAAATTATACATATTAAACTTGTTCCAACACAGAAACCACCACTTATTACACTGAATCAAATCTGAGCAACAATTATGCACAAAAACACATTTTTAACAACTCAACATACCAAATTCGGTTCCAAACACTTTTAGCATGAAAACAACTTTCATATAGCTCACATGCAGCATATAGAACTTGCTCAGAACAATTTTAGAGTGCAGGTTGGTCTCCAAACCAATTTCCCTATTCAAACTAAGCCCTTAGAGCCTCTTGGTGGCTCTCTAATCTCATACATGCAATTTAAACTCTATCTAGTGAATAGAAAGCTTCCCCCTTACCTCTTGGACGTGAGTCAACAGAGACTTAACCAAAACTTAGCTTCCAAGCTGGATTCCCCAAAACTCCACACTGAAACTGAGCAGTTTCAGCAGAGCACCAAGATTGAATTGGTTGATGCATAAAACAAACATAAAAATTGGGGAAATTAGTTTCTATATACTCTCTACAATTCGTACTAACTAAAGAGACAAGATTAACATGGAGAGGTTGACTGAGCTTACCAAAATCGAGCTCCAAAGTAAGCTCCAGGAAACCTGAGACAGCAAACGGACTCCACTTCCAAGCTTCGATTCTTCCAATCTACTCACTCTCAGCTCACAATCTTGGTGTCTATACAAAGCTCGAGATGTGAGCTTTGTATTGGTGTATAATTTGTGGTTCAAATCAATACAGAGAGGAAGAATCGATTGAATTAATTCAGAAACCCTAACTCAAGCAAAACTCACGAATTTGGCAAATGGGTTGGTTGATTCATCAACCATGGCTTAAATATCCATTCATGAAGCTCATGCAGCTCGACACGAAAGCCATGGACGTGTTGAAGGCTTGATTTCGTGTCAAACGGCGGTGACTCGTTGGTGGTGACTCACCAAACGCACTCACTCGTCAACTCTGACCAAAATACTCGAGTACTCCCAAAAACACTCGAGTATTTTGCCCAGTTTTTGAAAAATATTAATTTTATTTTCTTTCCCTCCAAAATCTTTCTAAAATTACTTCAAGGTCCCAAACAGGGATTAATGTGCAAAATATTTATTTTCTCATATTAAAACTCTCTAATATTATCATTCATAATAAATTACTTTGAAACCAAGAATAAAAATGATTAATTATAAATGAGCTTTATAATTATCCTTTTATTAATCAGGGGTTAAAAATCTGGGATGTTACAATTAGAATTGCCTTATACCCTAACTAGAGGTTTAGATGATAAAAATGATAGGCTTGATTGGTGTCTAGGATGGATCTGAGGAGGGAATTGAGGTTGTTTGAGGAAGTGAGTAAGCCCAAGATGTAATAGAATTCCCTTAAGTTAGATAAATGATAAATGAAAACGTTAGAGTTAGAAGGAGAACTGAAGGAAGGAGTGATTATTGTGAGTTGGTAAAAACCCTAAATTGTAGAAAAATAGTGAATGTCTGAGGATTTTAGGTAAAACCCTGTGTTTTTGGAGATGTGTGCATTTTTGTTTGCTTGATTTTCCCTAAGTCCATACCTATGGTTGGACTTTCTGTGACAACGATCAGCTAAGGGAGTGACATCCTCTTCGGCTAGTCCGTTGGACTTGACCCGATTCGACACGCAAGTGATGGTACGAGTGGAACTTCTTCGTCTGAAAGCGACAAACAATGAGCACGACAAGGTGAATTAGGCCAGCAAAAGGGAATACGACCGCGAAGCCAGAGGAAAACATTCTTATGAAAGTCAAGGTGATGTGAGAATTTTGTGCCCTGCTGCCCAATCCACCACGTATTTCTCGGGGCCGAGAAATCTTTAAGTTGGGGAGAATGTAACACCCCACAAATTCTTCGCACTGAATTAAAAGCTAAGAATATCATCACCTCCGCTCTATCTTATGATGAGTTCTTTAGAGTCTCCTAATGTCGTAATGCCAAAGAAATGTGGGACACCTTGCAAGTCACACATGAAGGCACTAGTGAAGTTAGGCGTGCTAGATTAAATTCTTTGATGCATGAATATGAATTGTTTTGTATGTTGCCTAATGAATCTATATGTTTTATGCAAAAGCGTTTTACTCATATTGTTAATCATCTCATTGCTCTTGGAAAAACTTTCTTGAATTGTGAACTTGTTAACAAAGTTTTAAGATGTCTAAGTAGGGAATGTCAACCCAAGGTTACCGCAATTGTTGAATCAAAGGACTTGGACACCATGGACTTAGCAACACTTTTCGGAAAGCTTCAAGAACATGAAATGGAGCTTGAACGTTTGCATTTGCATGAAGAATCGGACAAGAACAAAGAAAGAAAAGGAATTGCTCTTAAAGCTCAAAGGTCATATCAAAAGGAAGAGAGTTCCGATAATGATGATAATGAAGATTCCGATTCGGACATTGATGAAGAGGAGATGAAGCTTCTACTAAGAAAGTTCAATAAGATTCTAAGGAGAAAAGGAAGGTTGAACAAGGATAAAAGTAAAGAGAAGAATTCCCCACACTACAAGACCAAGACATCAAAAGAAGGTGTAGTTTGCCATGAATGTGGAAAGCCCGATCATCTCAAGTACTCATGCTCTAAGTATCTCAAGAAGAAGGAGAAAGAAAAGAAAAATTCAAAATCTAAAAGAGCATACATAGTTTGGAATAGTGATGATGAAAAAGACAAGAAAAGCACATCAAATAGTTCTTCGGATGATGAAGACGTCGCTTGTCTCAACTTGATAGCTCTAGTAGATGAAGAGGAAAGTTCAAATGATGAATCAAGTGAACAAAGCGACGAAAGCGATGTAAGTGAAACTAAATCCGAAATTTCTTCCAAATATGAAATTTTATATAATGCTTATGAAGAAATGCATGAACATCTTAAGAAACTAGCTTTGAAAAACATTGAAAGGAAGAAGCTCATTTTGAAACATCAACAAGAGATTTTAGAACTTCAAAAACAAGTTGATGAGCTTAATCTTGAAAATGAAACTCTTGATCTTATATATGCTAGTTCTTCTTGTGATTGTGCTAGTAGATTGAATAATGTGGTTGATTGTGAGAGTTGCAAGTTGCTTAAGGACGAAAATGCTATTTTGAAAAATAAGCTTGCAAGTTTCACAAATGGTGATATTAGATTGCGCACATTGTTAAATTTTCAAAGAGAAAATTCAAACAAGTTTGGTTTGGGTTATACTAATGCTAAGAGTAAATCTCATAGAAATGTTGTTGATTTTTCTAAAGTTGATTTTTCAAATGCACCAACATGTTTCTATTGTGGCACTCATGGACATACTTCAAATGTATGTTATATTAAAGTGCATGGTATACCTAAAGGAAAGTTTGTTTGGATGAAAAAGGGTGAGAGTCCCTACACTAACAAAAATGGATCCAAAACCATTTGGATACCAAAAAGCAAAGCATGATTGTTTTTGTAGGTATGATTGAAGAGCAAAAGGACTTTCATGTGTTATTCATTCATTTGCATCTTCAATTGGTATCAAAGAGAAAATCCTACAAATTGGTAACATTTGATATTATACTATTGGTATCAAATTCTTACAATTGGTATACAATTGTTTCATTTAGTATCATTGAGTGATCATTAGATGATTATCATGCTATTGTTAAATATCACAATATCAACAATGTTATTAGATGCATTTTGTGATATATCTTTACAATTGATATCTTACTTTCGTTAAGTGATTTTATGACTTTCTAGTTTCAATTAGTTTGTTACAATTGGTATTATTCTTCATTGTTATATGTTCTTGCCAATTGATATCACATTTCAAAGTATCATTCTTGTATTGTATTTCAATGTCTTACAATTGGTATTAATTACCATATCTACTTTTGATATCAATCTTGTGAAGAAATGGTTATTAATTTCTCTATTTTGGCTTAGATCTTATATTTCAATTGGTATATATTTCTTTTTGATAATGCCAAAGGGGGAGAAATAGTATGTTTTGACTATTTTGGGGAGAAATGTATGTTTTGTGGAGAAAGGTTTGTTTTTTTTGTTTTTATGTAGGTTGAGCAAAGTTGTTGAAGATAGGGGGAGAATCAAGCTTTTATCTCAATTGGAATTCAAATGTCAAAAGCATTAATTGAGGGGGAGCAAGAGTCTCACCAAGTGATAAAATGGTTCAAGCATCAACAACTTCACAAATTCAAAACATGTTTGTCATTTTCAAAAAGGGGGAGATTGTAAGATCCATGAAGAATGTTTTGATAAATGCCAAAAGGTTTTGAACAAGCTACAAATGTGTTGATCAAGTTCAAGCTCAACAAGCAACAACAAACATCAAGTGATGAAGAGAGAGCCAACTCATGAAGACTTAGTTTGGTAGTTTATGTTTTATTGTTTTATCTTTACCCTCTCAAGTCTCTTAGTTTATGAGTTTGGGTAGAGTCATTAGAGGGTAGTGAATCTCTATCATAGTCATGATTTTATCATATTTTGAGTATTCACTTTGCCTAAAATCAATAGGTGGCTTAAAGGTTTGAAAGAAAAGGTTTAGTTTTTGAGAAAACAAGTTTTAATTGATTTTTCACTAAACTAATCGATTAACAATTAAACTAATCGATTAAGGCTTTTGATTACTCGATTAGATTTTTGAAGGCTTGCGCAGTTAATCGATTAACACATGGATTACTCGATTAAGACTTGTGCTACTCGAGTAACACGTACAGATCTGGTTTTTAAAATGCGTTTTTCACTTCTCAAAAGCACTTCTAATCATTTCTAACTTTTGGGTATTCTATATAAACCTATTCCTAACCTTTGTGATCATTACCTATCATTTTCTTATCAATTTTACAAAGATCAAAGCCCCTATATTCTCTCTAACTTTCAAAGATCAAAGCTTTCACTTTTACATTCTTTGATCAAGAATCTTTGAATCTCTCATGTTGATATTTCATAGCTTTTGAAAGAGATTCATAGGATTGTTATTTGTTTTTCTTTTTGGTTGTAATCTTTGCAAGAGGCAAGTTATCTACAACAATTGGAAGTCTTGGTTGTTCATCAAGCAAACAAGCATTTGGAAGTCTTGATTGTTATCAAGCAATTGGAAGTCTTGTTGTGTTAACAAGCAAAGTGGAAGTCTTGGTGTGAGGCATCATCAAGCAATTGGAAGTCTTGTTGAGGGGATTTGACAAGCAAGAGAAGAGGTTAGATTAGATTCAATAGGGTTACAAGGCAAGGGTGTGGTATCTCTTGTAGGCTAGCAAGAAGGGAGTCTTGTGAGGCATTTACTTGTAATTTGAGAAACTCTAATTCCTCATAGTGAAGAATCTCTCTTGGTTGAAGAGGGGACTGGAGTAGCTTTCAAGTGGATGAAAGTGAACCAGGATAAATCACTGTGTCGTATCTCTAAACTCTTAACTCTTTACATTTCTTGTTATTAATTGTGTTCTTGGTTGAAAACCTAGAAAAAGTGATTTTTCATAATTGATTGAATTGAATCTTAATTGTGCAAAATTGATTTGGGGAAAATCATTTTCATAACCTAGGTAATCAATAAGAATATTGGTGTTAATCCATTCCGCTTTATCTCTGATCATATGTGTTAATTGATTGATTTTCGTATTTGATTGAAAAGTGATTTTTCAGTTTTAACAGTGATTAATCGATTAACTGTTTTTATTAATCGATTAGTTCAAATTGATCTTTCGGCATTAATCGATTAACCTGTTTTGTTAATCGATTAACTAGTGTTTTCAAAGTGTTAATCGATTAACAGGTTTGTTTAATCGATTAAAGTTGAAGAAATTTGTGAAAATCATTTGTTTTAATCGTTTCGATTTGTTTCTTTCGAAAATATTTCAAGGTTTATCTAACACCTATTCAACCCCCCCTTCTAGGTGTTCTCCTAGTGTTTCCTAGTTGTTTCAACCACCGATTGTAGGTTCTTACAATTATATCCCCCTATTCAAATCACATACAGTAATTTCACAAACAAATTATTGAGAAGTCAAACCCCAAAGCTAATACTAATAAAAGTCAGAAGAAACAAGTAAAGAGTAATATGTCAGATTAGTCCCTGACATTGTAAGCATTGGTCAAGTTAGTCCCTGACTTTATCGAAATAGCAATTTAGTCCCTGAGATTTTATTTTAATTCACATACGTCCCTATCTTTATCCCATTTTAAAGCAAATACATCCCTGTGATAGTGACGGCAGGGACTAACTTGATTGACGTTCTCCTATCTCAGGGACTAAATTGCTATTTCGATAAAATCAGGGACTAACTTGACCGACGCTTACAAAGTCAGGGACTAATCTGACATATTACTCAACAAGTAAAACAATCTACAATGACTTTATAATACAAAAAGATAAAAAATTAAAATAGGAACCTATGGAATTATTATAAACCTGAATATTTGGATTCAAACACCATAGAACCTGATGTCGAGAATAAACAATGAAAAGAAACCCTAAAGCCAGAAAAAAGTTACCTAAATCAGGGAAATTTAAACACACCTTAGTTGTGAAACCCAAAAGAAGAGAAAATATAATTGAAGTGGATATTTCCATTCAGATCAATAGCAACCACCTCCTCTCTCTAGCATGGATGCCTCTATCACACCTATTCTCAGCCCAACAAAATTATAGTACAATGACTACATTTGACAGTTGTCAACGTCATAGTTAGAGGTAGTAGCAATTTATTACAAATAGAGGGGGCCTTACACTTCAAATTTCCAGAATCTACAAAGCATATGGAGCAGAAGCAGAAATGATAGGCTAATTTTAAGTGTATAGATTGGAATTACCTCCCGCAATTCAAAAATAAAAACAAAACTCAAACACAATGGAAATTCATTAAAAGTTATTTTTCAAGCTCGTTGGATACAAGTATACAACATATGATATCTTAAATATGATGCAGACCAAAACACCGCCAAGATAGTGTGGCTTACTTTCTCTCCCTTTTTAATAATTACCAGCTTCTTATTTCAAGTGCAGTTTGAATCGCTGGTCAAATTTGAAAAGAATGTCAGAAAGTTCTACATTAGAAATTTGAAGTTTGTCGTAAAAATTGCCAAATTCATGTAAGAGTAAGATCATCATGTTTGAAAAAACAACTCAGAGAAGTGACCATATTCCATGATCTCATTATCACTGCAAACTTATAGGAGACATTGGGTGGATGATGTGATTCAAAAACCACTGATTCAGTGAAAATATCCTTCTCTAAGGGAGCATCAATAGGAAGATTTTTTTGATATAAAAATAAGCAAAAGATGAACACATGTCAATAGAAGCAATTGTATTATCTAGGCAAAAAAACCTTTACAAACATTCGTCATGCATAGAAACTAAAGATAATTAAAAATTGAAAGATGAACACTTCTTGCACACTTTTAGAAGCTTTTACTACGTGATAAATATACACGTTGATACATTTAGAAGCTTTTGTTGGCACAGATTCTGAGGAAGAACATAGGGTTATAAATCAAAGCAAGACTGAAGCATGAGAATTAAGTATATCTTTTAGACTCATAGCTTATATCAAAACATTTGATAGCAATCACAAAATTACCTTTTCCATTACGGGGTAGAAAGACACATTGAGCTATGCTCACATAGAAACACACATTGAGCTATTCTCATACACAATAACACAAACAAAAAGCCACTACTGGTCTCTTGCATATATGGTCACATAAACTACCTATAGTGAAAGTTATACCATAAAAACCACATCTATGGTCTCCTATACCCCAATTCAGCATCCAAATCTCTCCCTTCCAAGCTTTCTATTACTTTCAACAAGTCTCTTTTTGCTATGTCAAGATCTGCCTCATTAGCAGCTACCTTTGCCTTCAACCTATTCAATTCCAACTCTAAAGTTACCACATTTGCCTTCAACTTTTCTGCTTGCATTGCTTTCTCTCTGTAATTTTCCATGCTTAAGGCGGATTGAACATGAGGCTCCAGCCAAGTTGAATCAAATCTAAACGTCTCAAGTTCTTCCCATAAATTTTGAAGATGCTTACAGGCATCGTCACTCATATCTTTCACCCTTTTAGTGTCGAGGAAATGAAGAGTAAATAGATTCATGACTATAAACCCAACTAGACCACTTTTGATTGGAATCCTTGTGAGATAGCCACGATGGAGATTATAAGCAGAAACACAAAATAAGAGTGATTATTTTGATATTAAAAAACACAAAATAAGCAAGGAAAAAAATGCTTACAACACTGGGCAGCAACGAAGCGCAGCAATCGGAGCCGCAGAAGCAACAGAATCGCAGAAGCAGGAACCGCAGCAATGGAATTGCAGAAGCAGGGGCAGCGGTTGGGAGCGACGACCGCGAGTCCTTGCACTGGCGGCGGTGGGGAGCGCGGGAGTCCTTGTAGCAGCGGCGGCGGGGAGCGCGTGAGTCCAGAGGGGAGCGCGAACAGCGGCGTAGCGGAGGAAGGGAACGAGAAGCGCGATCGAGAGGCAGCAACAAGAAGGCGATCGAGAGACAGCAACGGAAGCAGAGGGGCAGCTACACAATACACACGATCCCTAAGAGTGTGGAAGAAAAATAGGGATTAGTTTCTAAGAGGGAACGAATAAATTTATTTATTTTTTAGAATAGCTTATTAGTAGCACTTGTTAAATAAATGCTACGAATTAGTTTAACTATTTTATAGGATTAGTAGCGCTCATGTTTTTAAGCGCTACAAATAAGTAGAAGTTATTCTATTTCAAATTTTAATAAAATTAGGATAACTTATTAGTAGCACTTATTAAATAAGTAGTAGCTTTTATAGAGTAAGCGCTACAAATTGTATAAACAATCTGTAGCACTTATCAGTAAAAATGCTACAAATATTAAAGAAAATTTTTTAAAATTATATGATAACTTAATAGTAGTACTTTTCTGGAATAAGTGCTACAAAAGTTTTCACATTCTGTAGCATTTATTAATTAAGCGCTACTAAAAATATGAGAATTAACATTTGTAGCATTTATTCCAGAAACGCTACAAAATATATGCGCTACTTATTCTACTTTTTGTTGCAGTGTGAGTATGAGAATAAAGGAAATGAAACCACTAATAAATTGCGATTAAATGTGTATTTTAATTGTTAAATGCTGTCATGAATACTTAATTGAAGAATATGAAACCTTGGTTGATATTGGTGAGTTATTGTATGTTATAGTTGTTATGTATGTGTTGAATGACGAATGAGATAACAAGTTACTAATGAAAGGCAAGAAGGAAAAAGGATAATTATAAAGAAACTAAAGAAGAGAAAAGATAATCAATGAAAAGAATAACTAAATAAGATAAACGGAATGAGGATGAGAATAGTAAATTGATCCGGCACAGGTTGGTTGTGATGACCCTGTGGCCTAATAAAAATATATGGTAAACGACACAGGTTGGTTGTGATGACTCTGTGGCCTAATAAAAATAAATGGTAAACGGCACAGGTTGGTCGTGATGACCCTGTGGCCTTATAAAAATGAATGGTAAACGGCACAGGTTGGTTGTGATGACCCTGTGGCCTAATAAAAATGAATGGTAATCGGCACAGGTTGGTTGTGATGACCCTGTGGCTTAATAAAAAAAATAAATGGTAAGCGGCACAGGTTGGTTGTGATGACCCTGTGGCCAAATGACAAAAGTGAATGAGAAAAAGAAAAAGAAAAGACAGAGATAAAGAAAGAAAACAAGAAACAAAAGTAAATGGAAAGACTAGAATGAAAAGAAGTGGAATGAGTAATTGTGTTTAAATATTGAAATTGTGTCTATGTGCTAAATGATATATTTACAGGAGTTTGTAATTTATGTGAATGGAAATGGGAAAAAAATGTATCTTTACGAAGTTATTGGAAAGATAATATGAATGGAATAAATGAATGGATACTAATAAGACTGTTGGTTGTGTATGACGCATGTTGGGTTTGCCTAAATGGAAATATATGTGCTACGTGCTAATTGTGTTTGACTTGGTAGGTCATTATGTCCAGTTAGGAGCTACTTTCTACTTCATGTGTAAAGTTCACCCTTACAACCATTTTTCAGGTTTTGAGCTTGGAGCTTGCACAGTTTCTGGCCGAGCAGGTTGAACCTCCACTACGTGGAGTATTCGTTTACTATTTATGAGTGGACTGCAGTTTTAGCTATGTTAAAAACTACTATTTTGTAATTTAAAGATATGTATTAGTTGTACGCCCCTATTTGAGATTTTTGGGGCATTAGGATCTGTTTCTGGAAAATATTTAAACTTTTTATGTTTTAAAAGTTTGTTGGACAGAACAGGTTAAACAGGTACAAAGTTAGTAATTTTGGGAAAATCCGAAAAACAAAGGAAATTCTGTCCGTTTTTCCGGAAAAATATTCTTAAGTATTTTAATTTAAAAAGAAATTTTAAAGTACCAATTTTTATAAAATACTAAATTAACTAAATATTTGTGAGGGTGTTACATAGTGAGGAGAAAATTTTCCATTGACTCACTTTGAATTCTCCTCCTTAAAAACCAATCAAAATAAAGCATTTTTTTAAAAATTCAGAATTAAATAAGAAAATAGTAATATCTGGACGGTGCAGCCAATGAGCACTTAGATAAATACCTAAATACAATAATAAAAATATTATAGGGTCCAATAATTTATTTTTGGCTTTAAAATAATTTTTCCAAGCATAAAACATCAAAATTTCGTTTTACCTACTGTACATATATTTTTTCATAGATGTCAAAATAAAAATTTCATTTTTACATATTCAAATACTACATTTTGATACGATCGTTTTCATATAAAATTCATAATTTTTGGACTTACGGTTTGAAAGTTATGAATTTTTTGAAGTTCTAAGATCATTTCCTTCAAAAATGCACTTCATAAGCTTTCAAATAAATTTATAATAAAAAATACGTAAATTATATTTTATTTGGACGGTGTAGCCAATCAGGGATTTTAAAAATATATTTTCTATTCACATAAAAATATTTTTGGGTCAAATACTCATTAAATGCATTAAAACCATACTTTCACACTTAAAACTCAAAAATTCGTCCAATACTGTAGCAGTGATAAAATTTTGAAAACTCCAAAATAAAAATAAAAACTTTACATTTTCATAATCTACACTTCGATACGATCGTTTTGACATATCATTTGTAATTTTTCGACGTACGGTTTAAAAGATATGAATTTCTGAAGATAGAATACCTTAATCCTTCAAAAAGCATTTCATTTTCTAAGATCATTTAAATCAAATACTATACCTTAAAATATTTCATCTTAAGAATATAATTTAAGTATATTAGAGGAAACATTGGTATGCATATAATATATATATCACGTATATATATATATATATAAATCATACGATTTTAATTAAACCCAGGTATCACAATTTATCAAAAATCAAATATAATATTTTAAATTCAAATATAAATTCTCAAATAAATTGGGTAAAATTGGGGGTTTCACACTCATCATCAGAGTCCACAATCTGAGCTCTCTTCCTAAGTCTTCTACCAAACATGATCTCAGAATCAGACAAAAGCAAATCAACTGGATAACCAAATTACCAGATGCAGAAATACTACCAGCGAATCAACTGACCAGATAATCAAATCAATCTAGCATAGATCAACCAGACTACTCACAGCTAATCTCAGGATCTTCAATGCAATGAGGTTTCAATAGCCAATAAAAAAAATATGTATGACTACTACTAAGTTCTGATTATCAACTTTTCAACAACAATCCCAGTAGCAACATATCATGAGGGAAGAGAACTGTGGCTAAAGAAGAAGACAAAGAAACAAACCCACCTGAACCGATCGGAGTATCGAAAAATAAGCTTAAGGATGAAAATGCTATTTCGAAAAATAAGCTTGCAAGTTTCACAAGTGGTGATATCAAATTGCGCACATTGTTAAATTTTCAAAGAGAAAATTCAAACAAGTATGGTGTGAGTTATACTAATGCTAAGAGTAAGTCTCATAGAAATGTTGTTGATTTTTCAAAGATTAATTTTTCAAATGCACCAACATGTTTCTATTGTGGCACTCATAGACATACTTCAAATGTGTGTTATATTAAAGTGCATGGTATACCTAAATGAAATTTTGTTTGGGTTAAGAAGGGTGAGAATACCTTAACTAACAAAAATGGATCCAAGACCATTTGGATACCAAAAAGCAAAGCATGATTATTTTGTAGGTACAATTGAAGAGCAAAAGGTCTACAAGTATTATTCATTATTTGCATCTTCAAGTATCAAGAAAAATTTCAACATGCTTATCATCTCCTAAAAGTATACAATGGGTTTCAACACAAGTATGATCGTTTTATGAATTCACAAGTGTTGTCATGATATATTTTTCTAGAATTGGTATCATTGTGTGTTCATTATGTGGTCATCATGCTATTGTGGTTATTGTGAAATTTCTTTACAATTGGTATCATACTTTATCAAGTGATATTATGATTTTAAATTTCAAAAGAACTAATTGAAATTCGCTGTTATATTTCTTTTCAATTGGTATCACATTTCAAGGTATATTTCATTGTTAATTGGTATCAATTATGTAGAGAAAGGATTATTAATTTCTCATATTTTGGCTTAAGTTTTCATTGTTATGTTACTTTTTGATAATGCCAAAAGGGGGAGAAAAGGTTGTTTTGTTATTAAGTAGGGGGAGCAAAGTTGTTGAAGATAGGGGGAGAATCTAGCTTAACTCAATTGGATTTCAAATGTCAAATGCATTTATTGAGGGGAGCAAGAATCTCAACAAGTGATCAAATGTTTCAACAATCAACAACGTCAAAACATGTTTGTCATCATCAAAAATGGGGAGATTGTTAGATCTAGTGTGCATGTGCATGTGGAGATTGTTAGATATATTATGCAAGTGCATGGTTTTTGTAACACCCTCACTTTTATTGGTTAATTTTAAATTTTAATAAAATTGGTGTTAGAAAATTTCTTTTAATCCTAATTACTTTTAAAAGATTTTACGAAAGTCCGGCAGAGTTTCCTCTGTTTTTCGGACTTCCCAAAAATTTCTTTCTTTAAACCTGTCAGACCAGAAATTTTTAAAAACATAAAACACAACAGTTCAGCAGCCAGTTCAGATCCTAACGCCCGATTAGTATAAGCCTCAGGGCATACGACTATTACATATTCTAAAATTTATAAAAATAAATGTACACTCATAATAATAATAATAATTATACATTCCACGTAGTGGAATGAAATTCCTGCTCGGACATGTCCCATGTAAACTCCACTTCAGTACCTGAAAAATATAGCAAGAAGGGTAGCATTACACAGAACTTAAAAAGATAAATCCTAAAAGACGACATAGTAACAACTAAGCCTACATTATTATTAACATACGCTACTCACAAATTTCCATATATGTAATTTCCCTTAATTCTACTCTTATTCTCACATTCCTTTAATTTTTAATTCTCTAACGGTTCTCGCATTTCACTACACTTTTTGGCCCGCTATTCATTTCTTTCAAATCATAATTCGCTGTTCAATTTACCTCATTCATTCATTTATTTCCATTCTTAGTTCTCTGATTATTTCTACATTCTCTTTTCTTTTCTTTTTCTTCTTCTCTTCCTTTTTCTTTTTACTCTTTCTCTTTCTCTTTCTTTTTCCTTTTCTTTATGACTAAGTCCGAACAACATATATAACACATTTCCACTTAACCGGGCAACATTCACACAATTCAGGTTCCAATAAATATGCATTTCCCATCTTCATTTTCCTTTTCTTTTCTTTTCACTTATTTTCCTTTTCTTGCGTTACATTCAAATCTCTCTTACATATTGATAATTTACTACCATCATGGTGCACTTGCATCATAAAACTGTGCACCTGCGTCTTACACTGTATAAATATAAATAGCTGCCACCTGCGTCTTACGCTGTATAAATATCAATATAAATAGTTGCGCACCTGCGTCTTACGCTGTATAAATATAAATATAAATAGCTGCGCACATGCGTCTTACGCTGAATAAATATAAATATAAATAGCTGCGCACCTGCGTCTTACGCTGTATAAATATAAATATAAATAGTTGCGCACCTGCGTCTTACGCTGTATAAATATAAATAGCTGCGCACCTGCGTCTTACGCTGTATAAATATAAATATAAATAGCTGCGCACCTGCGTCTTACGCTGTATCAATATAAATAGTTGCGCACCTGCGTCTTACTCTGTATAAATATCAATATAAATAGTTGTGCACCTGCGTCTTACGCTGTATAAATATAAATATAAATAGCTGCGCACCTGCGTCTTACGCTGTATAAATATAAATATAAATAGCTGCGCACCTGCGTCTTACGCTGTGTAAATATAAGTATAAATAGCTGCGCACCTGCGTCTTACGCCGTATAAGTATAAATATAAATAGCTGCGCACCTACGTCTTACGCTGTATAAATATAAATAGCTGCGCACCTGCGTCTTACGCTGTATAAATATAAATATAAATATAAATATTTCTATGATTCCTCTATCTCACTAATATTTACTCATTCTTCTTACATTATTGCTCCATTCAATTTCACCACCATATTAACTTAATTTGTCTTCCCTTATTATATTACGTCATTCTTCTTAACTGTCACAATTACATCCTCTCTCATTCTCTTATTATCTTTTCACTAAACTCTTTTATCGACTACCTACTTGTATTGGAAATTTAGTTTATTATTTCGTTTCTATTTCATTAATACTCGCCAATCTCTTAACTAAGTCTACTCCGCACTTACTTAATGTTCTCGCATTTTAACTCCTCTTTTATCTTACTTTCAATTTAATCATTCCACTCTCCTTGCCTATTGCAATTTTTCTTTATTCTTTTCCTTTCGCTTTTTCTTTGGTTTTCCTTAACTAATTTCCCTTGGTTTTATTTTATGTTTTTCTACCTTTTCATTCTATATTAATTATTTTAATATTCTAAAGATACTCACTCATTCCGAACTTTATTCTACGCACCTACATATTATTCCCTAAAGGGCGGTTTTCATTAATTATTTTAAATAGATCATTTATATTAGTGGGGACTATCCTAAGGGTCATTAACTTATTTCTTGATTATCCTATTCTTAGTCACCACTATAGAATCCTAGAATTTACTTCTCAAGTAAAGGTAATACAGCCCTTCTTACCTCGGGCTTTTAATAGAACCTGGATTGTGACTCGGCGGGGAGATCCTGCTTCGGCTCACACCTTCCTAGCCTGGTTCATTTTTGAGCATCCACTAGACTTCGGTTCTAAGCACGCCGAGGGAGTCGGTCACGGCAACGGTGGCGGCGTCGGGTCGGTTCTTCGTTCACAAGGGTGATGGAGGTTAGGTTCGGTTCTAGGCTCCATTTATCTCCAGTTCAAGACAAAGACGGTTCACGGCATCACTTCCAATGGAGGACCCACCACGACAGTTCCCAGTTCGCGTATCAAAAGTCTTTCCACGGCGGTGGCGGCGAGAACCCATGGGGGAGAGGGACGCGAGACTGAAAGGGCCGATCGAAGGAGGAGGAGGGAGGCGGCACCAGTGGCTATGGTGGCGGCTTTGGATGGCGATACCGGCGGAGGGAAGAGAAGGAGAACTCGGATTCAAGAGGGGAAGGGAGAGAGAGAGGCGCTCAAGTGGCGGTGGCCACAGTTCACGGCCAAGCGGTGGCGGCTGGAGAGGAAAAGGAGGGCGGTGGAGGAGGTGGAGAGAGAGAGGGGCCGATTGTGAGGGAAGAAGAGAGAGAAGAAATCAAGAGGGAGGAGAGAGAGAAGGATCGTGGGTGGAGGGAGGAAGGCCAAGGAAGCGGCGGAGCTGATTGGTGGCTTCGGTGGTGGCTCGGCGGAGAAAGAGTGGCGGAGGGGAGGGAAACCGATAATGAGGGAGGAAAGAAGTGGGTTTCGATCTCGCCCCCAAAACGCGTCTTAAACCGGCTCGCGCCTGAGCGCGGCGCTCTGCGTCTGAGCGTGAGTATCATTTTTTTGGCCAGGTCTGATGCATTTCCGCGCCTGGGCGCCGGTTCCTGGCGCCTGAGCGCGAGTCCATTGACTTCGGGTTGAACGTGCTATAACTTCTTCGTTAACCGTCGGATCTTGCCCAAATTTGGAGACAAGCTTCCTAAGACCCTTTTCTCCATATCCAACGGTGGATTTTGTGTTTAGAGATGTAGATCTTTTATTTTGAATTTCCTAATTTAGGGTGTTTATGACATCGAAACATCGACTTTTAACACTCGTTTGGTCTTCTCTAAATTTATTTTCCGATGCTAATGCTCCTTGATTCCTTTATGGCACTCAAATAATTTCTAATCCATCATTTTAGACTCCTTTCTGGATAATCCTCACTTCCAAATCTTATTATTATTCTAATTATTATTAGAATTAAAATTCGGGATGTTACATTTCTCCCCCACTTACTAGAATTTCTTCCCCGAAATTCCGTTCGATTCCATGAATAGGGAACCATCCCATTGGTAATCTTCCGTCTACGGTTTTCACTTCCCTTCGGTTTTTATTTCCCGCTCCATATGTGGTCAGGGTCATGCCTATTTCAACGCTTGTCTTCTAGTACTACGTATTATCTCTATCTGCATAGGATCATTTCATCTCCCATTCCTTGGATTGAAATCCTCCCCCACTAGGCATTGACATAAATGATTATATCCCTTCCAGGTGGTAGGATCGATCGTTATTAAGAATCGCGTATATAGATTCCCGAACGTTACTCAGGATGAGAAGTGGTGTGGGGTTATCTATCTGTTGGTGAGCATTGAGATATGTTGGGTTCCTATGGTCCGGCGAATTCTCGTGTATGCATCTAAGTCCTCTCGTTAGCTGCCTGAACCTCGGAGAGAGTGATACTGAACAGAAGAAACATGAGGCACGCCAGGAGAAGTTTAATGGTCTATACAAGGTGACCAAAGATGTGTTGGGTGACAAGGTTGAGAAAGTTGCGGTCTCAAGCCATGTTGTGGTTTTTCTCCATGATGTATGGTGATTGGCGAGTACGAGTTGGCCGCCAACATGAGGTGATCATGAAAGCATAGTTATTGAGAAACAACTGGATGGTTGAGTACATGACAAGTAAGAAGACAAGGAAGATCACTCTAGAGAATGTATTTTAGATAGGGAATTATCAAAAGATGCAGCTTGTACGGACTGATGATTAACTTCGTCCATACTCTGACAATTGCAAGTATCAACTAGGGTTCTTAGGAAAAGGTCCTCTTGGCTAATCGTCAAGATTAAGCAGCTAGAAGTAACAGGTTCCGACTACGAACCTTACTCTCTTGGAGCGAACCTGGTAACACCCAGGCCAAAGGTTGGTCTTAGTTAAACTACAGCTCCTTTATCTGTTTATCTAACTCCGCCAGTTTACTATTGGCTAATCTATAGGGAGTTATGGAGATTTGATCTTGTCCCAGAAATAAGATCAATGCAGAACTCAACTTCTCAATTGGTCATCACTTGGACAAGATCCAAGTTAATGACCAAGTTCTCCCCCACTTAGTATTGACATACCTGCTGTATCGATGCCGGGGAGTACGCTTGTTCGACACTAATAATCAAGTACATACATTCTTGACCGTTGTTCGAGGTCAAGAGTGGCGTGGGGTTGACTACCTATAGGTGATCATTGAGTTTACACAAGGTCCCTATGGTTTTGCGAGCTCTCATATCCGCGCCATTGTAAGTCCTCGTTCCCGATGACGGGCATGGACCACTAGTCTACTTAGGGAGGTTCCAGTGTGAACACTCTACTAAATCGTCACGTCTCGCTCTTTTTTTTTTATGAGAGCTAAAGGTGATCACTACGGAGTTTGCTCGATCCTCTTGAAGATCCTATTCTCGGCTATACTCCTCGTAAGCGGTTACAACAACCTAAAGGGTCTTGTCCCTTGGTTCGTTTTGAGTCTACTTCCTGATTTGTGTAAAGAGTCGAAAAGAATGCTTTTTAGGTTGGTTCCTTTCCTTCTAAAGGGTCTATCTCCTAGAGTTCTCGCCTTCAGTTGTTTCGATTTCATTTGGGATGTGTCAATGATATCGGCAATTAATAGGTGTGAAGACCGAGGTGATCAGTCCCAATCTCACATCTAACGATAGCAATATCATTGTTGGGTTTGCTGATGATATCATCCCCTAACAGAGGTAAGAATTAGAGTGATCAGCTCTAACCTGACCTTCTGTTTGTGATAGTACCATCACTAAATTGAGTAAAGTTTTACTTTGAATTATAAACACTTGTTCCCGAAGAAGGAACAAGCTAATGCACATGCACTTAAACCTACTAACCTAAGGGTATCATTCTAGTTAATTTAGACACTTAACTATTTATCGATCACTCGCCTAGTGAGTGAACCAAAGGAGTTGTGAGTCCACACTCCAAGGCCGAGGAGAAACTGCTCTGATACCATAAATGTAACACCCTCACTTTTATTGGTTAATTTTAAATTTTAATAAAATTGGTGTTAGAAAATTTCTTTTAATCCTAATTACTTTTAAAAGATTTTACGAAAATCCGGCAGAGTTTCCTCTGTTTTTCGGACTTCCCAAAAATTTCCTTCTTTTAACCTGTCAGACCAAAAATTTTTAAAAACATAAAACACAACAGTTCAACAGCCAGTTCAGATCCTAACGCCCGATTAGTATAAGCCTCAGGGCATACGACTATTACATATTCTAAAATTTATAAAAATAAATGTACACTCATAATAATAATAATTATACATTCCACGTAGTGGAATGAAATTCCTGCTCGGCCATGTCCCATGTAAGCTCCACTTCAGTACCTGAAAAATATAGCAAGAAGGGTAGCATTACACAGAACATAAAAAGATAAATCCTAAAAGAAGACATATTAACAACTAAGCCTACATTATTATTAACATACGCTACTCACAAATTTCCAGATATGTAATTTCCCATAATTCTTCTCTTATTCTCACATTCCTTTAATTTTTAACTCTCTAACAGTTCTCGCATTTCACTACACTTTTTGGCCCGCTATTCATTTCTTTCAAATCATAATTCGCTGTTCAATTTACCTCATTCATTCATTTATTTCCATTCTTAGTTCTCTGATTATTTCTACATTTTCTTTTCTTTCCTTTTTTTTCTTCTCTTCCTTTTTCTTTTTACTCTTTCTCTTTCTCTTTCTCTTTCTTTTTCCTTTTCTTTATGACTAAGTCCGAACAACATATATAACACATTTCCACTTAATCGGGCAACATTCACACAATTCAGGTTCCAATAGATATTCATTTCACATCTTCATTTTCCTTTTCTTTTCTTTTCACTTATTTTCCTTTTCTTGCGTTACATTCAAATCCCTCTTACATTTTGATCATTTACTACCATCATGGTGCACCTGCATCATAAAACTGCGCACCTGCGTCTTACGCTGTATAAATATAAATAGTTGCGCACCTGCGTCTTACGCTGTATAAATATCAATATAAATAGCTGCGCACCTGCGTCTTACGCTGTATAAATATAAATATAAATAGTTGCGCACCTGCGTCTTACGCTGTATAAATATAAATATAAATAGCTGCGCATCTGCGTCTTACGCTGTATAAATATAAATAGCTGCGCACCTGCGTCTTACGCTGTATAAATATCAATATAAATAGCTGCGCACCTGCGTCTTACGCTGTATAAATATAAATATAAATAGTTGCGCACCTGCTTCTTACGCTGTATAAATATAAATAGCTGTGCACCTGCGTCTTACGCTGTATAAATATAAATATAAATAGCTGCGCACCTGCGTCTTACGCTGTATAAATATAAATAGCTGCGCACCTGCGTCTTACGGTGTATAAATATAAATAGTTGCGCACCTGCGTCGTACGCTGTATAAATATCAATATAAATAGTTGCGCACCTACGTCTTATGCTGTATAAATATAAATATAAATAGCTGCGCACCTGCGTCTTACGCTGTGTAAATATAAGTATAAATAGTTGCGCACTTGCGTCTTACGCTGTATAAGTATAAATATAAATAGCTGCGCACCTGCGTCTTACGCTGTATAAATATAAATAGCTGCGCACCTGCGTCTTACGCTGTATAAATATAAATAGTTGCGCACCTGCGTCTTACGCTGTATAAATATAAATATAAATATTTCTATGATTCCTCTATCTCACTAATATTTACTCATTCTTCTTACATTATTGTTCCATTCAATTTCACCACCATATTAACTTAATTTGTCTTCCCTTATTATATTACGTCATTCTTCTTAACTGTCACAATTACATCCTCTCTCATTCTCTTGTTATCTTTTCACTAAACTCTTTTATCAACTACCTACTTGTATTGGAAATTTAGTTTATTATTTCGTTTCAATTTCATTAATACTCGCCAATCTCTTAACTAAGTCTACTCCGCACTTACTTAATGTTCTCGCATTTTAGCTCCTCTTTTATCTTACTTTCAATTTAATCATTCCACTCACCTTGCCTATTGCAATTTTTCTTTATTCTTTTCCTTTCGCTTTTGCTTTGGTTTTCCTTAACTAATTTCCCTTGGTTTTATTTTATGTTTTTCTACCTTTTCATTCTATATTAATTATTTTAATATTCTAAAGATACTCACTCATTCCGAACCTTATTCTACGCACCTACATATTATTCCCTAAAGGGCGATTTTCATTAATTATTTTAAATAGATCATTTATATTAGTGGGGACTATCCTAAGGGTCATTAACTTATTTCTTGATTATCCTATTCTTAGTCACCACTATAAAATCTTAGAATTTACTTCTCAAGTAAAGGTAATACAACCCTTCTTACCTCGGGCTTTTAATAGAACCTGGATTGTGACTCGGCGGGGAGATCCTGCTTCGGCTCACACCGTCCTAGCCCGGTTCATTTTTGAGCATCCACTAGACTTTGGTTCTAAGCACGCCGAGGGAGTCGGTCACGGCAACGGTGGCGGCGTCGGGTCGGTTCTTCGTTCACAAAGGTGATGGAGGTTAGGTTCGGTTCTAGGCTCCATTTATCTCCAGTTCAAGACAAAGACGGTTCACGGCATCACTTCCAATGGAGGACCCACCACGGTGGTTCCCAGTTCGCGTATCAAAAGTCTTTCCACGGCGGTGGCGGCGAGAACCCATGGGGGAGAGGGACGCGAGACTGAAAGGGCCGATCGAAGGAGGAGGAGGGAGGCGGCACCAGTGGCTATGGTGGCGGCTTTGGATGGCGATACCGGCGGAGGGAAGAGAAGGAGAACTCGGATTCAAGAGGGGAAGGGAGAGAGAGAGGCGCTCAAGTGGCGGTGGCCACGGTTCACGGCCAAGCGGTGGCGGCTGGAGAGGAAAAGGAGGGCGGTGGAGGAGGTGCAGAGAGAGAGGGGCCGATTGTGAGGGAAGGAGAGAGAGAAGAAATCAAGAGGGAGGAGAGAGAGAAGGATCGTGGGTGGAGGGAGGAAGGCCAAGGAGGCGGCGGAGCTGATTGGTGGCTTCGGTGGTGGCTCGGCGGAGAGAGAGTGGCGGAGGGGAGGGAAACCGATAATGAGGGAGGAAAGAAGTGGGTTTCGATCTCCCCCCCCCCCAAAACGCGTCTTAAACCAGCTCGTGCCTGAGCGCGGTGCTCCGCGCCTGAGCGCGAGCATCATTTTTTTGGCCAGGTCTGATGCATTTCTGCGCCTGGGCGCCGGTTCCTCGCGCCTGAGCGCGAGTCCATTGACTTCTTCGTTAACCGTCGGATCTTGCCCAAATTTGGAGACAAGCTTCCTAAGACCCTTATCTCCATATCCAACAGTGGATTTTTTGTTTAGAGATGTAGATCTTTTATTTTGAATTTCCTAATTTAGGGTGTTTATGACACCGAAACATCGACTTTTAACACTCGTTTGGTCTTCTCTAAATTTATTTTCCGATGCTAATGCTCCTTGATTCCTTTATGGCACTCAAATAATTTCTAATCCATCATTTTAGACTCCTTTCTGGATAATCCTCACTTCCAAATCTTATTATTTTTCTAATTATTATTAGAATTAAAATTCGGGTTGTTACAGTTTTGATAATGCCAAATGTTTTGAACAAGCTTAAGTCTTGGAGAAGCTCACCAAAGAACAATAAGCAACTATGATGAAGAGAGAGCAAGCTCAAGGACTTCAAAGTGTATATTGATTGTAATATCTTTAGTTTGAGTCTTAGAGTTTTGGGTAGAGGTATTAGATGGTAGTGAATCTCTATCAAGTGCATGATCATATAATAACTTGAGTATTTCTCTTAACCTAAATCAATAGGTGGCTTAAAGGTTTTAAAGAAAAGGTTTACATTTGAGAAAACAAGTTTTTATACCTATTGATCAAACCTTAATCGATTAACTATGTGATTAATCGATTAGTATAATTTTTGGATCAACCTTTAATCGATTAGCACATTTGCTTAATTGATTAACTGTTTTTTAACAATGGTTAATCGATTAGCCTGATGCCTTAATAGATTAACACGTGATTTTTAGCTTTTTAAAACAACTTTTCAAAGCAAAATTGATTCTAACATTTTTCGAAATCTTATGGGTATTCTATATAAACCTTTTCCTAATCATTGTGATAAACGAACTTCATTTTCATATCATTTTAGAAAGATAAAAGCCACACTATTCTCTCAACATTCTCTCTCACTTTTACAAAAGATCAAAGTTCTTATTCATATCTTTGATCAAGAAACTTTTGAATCTCAATTTCTAATAGTTCATAGTTCTTGAAGGAGATTCAATAGGTTTATTGTGTTTTCTTAGAGTTGTAATCATTTCAAAAAGGCAAGCTCAAATACAACAAAGAAGAAGTCTTGGTGTGTTGTTCATCAAGCAAACAAAGAAGAATTGGAAGTCTTGTTGTGAGGAATCAACAAGCAAGTGAAAGACTTGGTGTAGGGTTATCATCAAGCAAGAGAAGAGAGGTTAGATTAGAATTTCAAGAGGGTTGCAAGACAAGAGTGGGGTATCTCTTGGAGGCTATCAAGTGGGGTATCTTGAGAGGCAATCGCTTGTAATTTAAGAACTCTAATTCCTTATTGAAGAAACTCTCTCTATTGTGATAGAGGGGACTGGATGTAGCTCTCGGTGGTTGAGAGTGAAGCAGTATAAATCTTTGTGCAAGCTTCTCTTCCCTTAACTCTTTAACTTTTGCTATTTCATATTGTTCTTGATGGAAAACCTAGAAAAGATTGATTTTCATATAATTGAATGAATTAGGTTTTAATAGTTCAAATTGATTTGGGGAAAACCTTTTTCATAATCTAGGTAATCATTAGCAATCTTAGTGTTAATCAATTTTGCGCTATCTCTGATATTCTATGTTAATTGATTGATTTTTGTTTTCGTTTCAAAAGTGATGTTTCAGTTTTAACAGTGATTAATTGATTAACCGAAGGCATTAATCGATTAACTAAAAATTAGTTGTCAGGCATTAATCGATTAACATGTTGATTAATCGATTAACTCGTGTTGGGCTGTCAGGTGTTAATCGATTAACTCTTGCTTTAATCTATTAAAGGCTGCATATTTTGTGAAAATCATTTGTTTTAATTGTTTCGATTTGTTCTATTTGAAAATCTTTCAAGGTTTCTTTCACACCTATTCAACCCCCCCTTCTAGGTGTTCTCCTAGTGTTGTTTAGTCAATTCACCCACCGATTGTAGTTCTTACAGTTAGGAATAGGGTGGATTTGTATGGATCTTAATTTGGCTATTTATTCATGAATTAATGTTTTCCTTTTAAATCAATTGTTTGGCTGTGTTTTAATTACAATTCGTAGAATTGGCCACTTTATGTTTTGCTTTGATAATCTGAACCTTAATTGGAAAATTAGGATTTAGATTAGGCCTTTCAACCAAACAATATAATTATTCAACTCGTAGGAATACTTTTGGATAATTGTATAACTTTAATAAACTAAAAACTCACTTAAGGGATTAAAGGGTAAAGTTTAGTAAGAAACGTAAAAGGCATGAGGGATCTAGCTTTTATTGTTTCTGCAATTGTTGATTTATTGGAAACCAGATTTTCATAATTAATAACCTGATCCTACAATGAAACCACGTTCCTATCCTTTTTCATATTTGTTTCTAAACCCTTTTATTTTCTGTTTTGTCTCATTCTTTTAATTCTACACTCCTATCTCAAAACTCAAAACCAATACAAGTTTCACATAGTAATCGCAATTAGGTGAAAGAAATTAAAAACAATTTGCAATTCTCGTGGGAACGATAATTTACTTACTCTTTATTACTTGTGACCTGGTATACTTGCCGGTAGTCCAAAAGCAGGTTCTACCAAACGCCTGTTGTTTTAGTCCTTTAATGTTGATAGGTTCTACAGAACGCCTGTCGTTTTAGTCTTTTAATGTTGACAGGTGTGGTGGACTCGGCCACATAAGCCCCCCAGCTCGGTCAAGGCTATTTGAGCCTTGCTCCGAGGTCTTGGTTCAGGTCCTTTTCCCAAGTCCACCACATAAGCCCCCCCCAGCTCGGCAAGACTTTGTGAGTCTCGAGCCGAGTTAGGAGAAAGAAAGCATAGCACTAAGCATCATAGCACTAAGTACCCCCCACCTTCTAGGAAGGGTTTGAGTACTAGTCCACAATCATGTGCTCAAGGCTAGCGAAGGATAGCAGGGCAGGTTAGGAGAAGTCGATCAGCCATGTGATGTCCCCAACTCGGGGAGAGTCGTAGAGACTCTGTGCCGAGTTGAGGTCCTTTCTGCGTCCGTCTGATCAGTGCTGAGTTGGTGATGAGGTAGAAACATGCTTGCAGGCGTGGCCTTCCGCTCGGAAGAGTGTTGTGGATGGTTGATAATGCTCTTTTGTGCTCGGATGATGAAACTGAAAGAGTACCCCGATCTCGAACCGAGTTCCCGCGGGGGGATCCGCCAGAAGCTCGGTGAGGCTCATCTCGAACCGAGTACAAGCTCGGTGAGGAACATCTCGAACCGAGGCCGCTAGGTGAGGAACATCTCGAACCGAGCTCGCTCGGTGAGGCACATCTCGAACCGAGTACAAGCTCGGTGAGGAACATCTCGAACCGAGGCCGCTCGGTGAGGCTCATCTCGGACCGAGTACAAGCTCGGTGAGGCTCATCTCGAACCGAGTACAAGCTCGGTGAGGAACATCTCGAACCGAGCTCGCTCGGTGAGGCACATCTCGAACCGAGTACAAGCTCGGTGAGGAACATCTCGAACCGAGGCCGCTCGGTGAGAACATCTCGAACCGAGTACAAGCTCGGTGAGGAACATCTCGAACCGAGTGCAAGCTCGGTGGGGTACCTCTCTAACCGAGGTCCCGCGGGGGCGAATCACCTCGGGAGACGAGGGAGTGAATGCTTGACGATCATCTCATCTTTAAAATACTAAGCTTGTTGGTTCTCAAATCGATCGAGGCAGCTCCGTGGCTATTAAAAAGTTGCTTGTTGAAAATACGACCAATGACGAGGCCATATCTCCCCCTCTAAAAAAACAGCGATGCTCGGACTTGGATGTGTGAGAGGAAACGAGCTGGGGGGGTAGGTGACCGATCTTGAGAAAGGCCAGGGGCAAGCATGCAAAGCAAGGAATCGCCGAGCAAGGTCGTGGTGTCTGTGCAAAAGAGCCTAGGAAACGCCAAGCTGTAGGCGAATCGACGAGCTTGTCAAGGCTCACAGGGGACTTCTATTAAAGCAGCAGGCGGAGAGGAATGCAGAGGTGAAGAAAGTGCAGTCCATAAAATATTGGCCGAGAATGCCTCTCTGACCTAGAGAAGACGGCAGACGACATCTTTGACACCTTCGGGAATGCTGTGAGTCAGATTAATATCCTCAACCCTGACCTTCGCCTCAAGGTGTTCAGGGTTGAAGACGGCGTGCTGGTGGATTACAATGCTGAGGTTGATAGATCGGCTGACAACCTACCTGCCCCCTTGCCAAGAAGGAGAAAGAGATTTTTGATCGTTATTTTAGACCCGATGAGGGTTGTGCTCTGCATGCGGTAAGGAGAGCTCGGATCCTGCACCGTTCGCCGAGGACAGTGAACTTTCAACGCAAGTTGTTGCACATAGGATGTGGTTGTCTAAACCTTTGACTTCGGACGACTCCCCCTGACCAGTGCAGTAACTTATAAGTTTTCCTCTGGAAAAAGGTACTGTATATAAGTGAATGCGGTAGGGAACTCGGACGCCATCCTCGGCCCCAATGTAAAAGAGGTTGCTGAGTGAAGTTATGTGAAAACATTTCACAGCAAGCTGTACTTTACCGGGTGTCCCTTGTACCCTGAGCTTATAAGCCGATCTCGGAAGATGTTCACTGTATATAAGCGTCGTGCAACATTTAGGTGGCTAATGCTAAATGAGAGGATTTGTACGTATGCACTGTCTATAGCACTAGTACCGACTTGTATGCGTGAATGCATGTAAGTGCGGTGACGGGGGGGACCGTTCTACCACAAAGGTAGGGTCGAGATGATAACCATATGCGTGAATGCATGAATTGACCGTTCTACCACCAGGGTAGGGTCGAGATGCTAACAGCTCGGTAGAAACATGAATTGACCGTTCTACCACAAAGGTAGGGTCGAAATGATAACAGCTCGGTAGGAGCATGAATTGACCGTTCTACCACAAAGGTAGGGTCGAGATGATAACAGCTCGGTGGGAGCATGAATTGACCGTTCTACCACAAAGGTAGGGTCGAGATGATAACAGCTCGGTAGGAACATGAAATAAAGAGAATAATAGCCGCTCGGCAGATCAGATAGGAACATGAATTAGAGAGAATAATAACAGCTCGGCAGATCAGATATAAACATGAAATAAAGAGAATAATAGTAGCTCGGCCTCCCTTTTCGATAAACCGCGCAATTTGAAATAGAGAATCTCCGAGCTCAGAAATAAGCATGAACTAAGAAATAATATATGCCTTTGGAATTGTTCACCTTCGAGAAGTCGTGGTGGTACTGTGAAAACCAAAGAAGATCCAAGCCGAGATGAAAAGTGGGGCCCATAAGATAATATAGGCAAACATAGCAGTTCGTCCAATGAAGATCCAAGCCGAGATTAGAATAGAGATCGTAAGATGGCTTCGTTCAAAATAGAGATAACCGTAACGCCTCGGCCTGATTGGGGTCTAATATGTGATGTTTTTGTACCCTTTTTGACTCCCTTTTACATAGTAAGTGGCTTGTTTCTTGAGTAAATTGGAATAAAACAATGGAATTTTGTCTTTATAGGATTTCTAGAACCTTTTGATGTGTTTGGTTTGTTTTCAGGTATTTAAGCTCTTAAAACAATGATTTTTGCAAAGGAATGAAGAATGAGAGTTTGGTACTTGATTTGGGAAGAAAAAGAGGGAAAAAAAATGAAGAAAAGTTGACCGTAGTGCGCCCAGGCGCAGGCCATCACGCCCAAGCGCAGGATTTTCACGCCTGGGCGCGCAAAATGCGAGAAAGTGACACTATTCGCTGTTTTTATCATAACTTGAGCTAAGCTTATCCAAATGAGGCGATCTATATATCATTTTAAAGATAAGGAAAAGATCTACAACTTTGTCAGAAATAGCCTTTCTCAAATTCGTCCATCTTGGCGGTCAAAATCAGTGCCGAAGTTGCTGTCAGACACAAATACGGGATTCTAGAAGGATTTTAATGATAAATTCTATTTGTAGATAAGATTCTTAAAGATTAGTTTATTCTAATAGGATCTTATCATATTATATTCAGATTTAATATTAGTTTTATCTTATAACATTAGATGGGAAATTAGGTTAGTTTTTATCTATATAATAATAGGAATAGGATTCATTCCAAGGAGGAGAGACACTCATACAACTCCATAGAATAATAGTAGATTAGGATTTGAGACTTGGAGAAGGAACAAGGATTGGAGGTTTTTGTGAAGAACACGAAGTTAGCGCAAGGATTCATGGTAATTATTTTTATCATGTTTATTGTGTTTTCTCTTGTAAGTATGAACTAATTCCATCCTTGGGATGTGGGAGTAGATGTATGGAACCTTTTCAATATTTCTAGTAATAAATTAATCTTATTTTCCGTTATTGAATTCTGTGTTTGATTATTCTTATTTGTTTCTCATGAAAGAAGCTGTTTCATGACTTTTGAAAATCCTTTATGAATAGACATATGAATTTAGGATTTAGTCATTTAATCAAACAGTTCAATTGCATAGGCACAGACATGTTTTCTATGAATTGGATAATTTTTATAAGTTTTGACTGAACTTAATTAAGGGTTAGGTTTTTAAGGCTCTCTTGAGACATCATTGGGAGATTAATATCTAAAATACGGAGACGTGCTAAGACATTAGGCGTTTTCTACCTTTGCAAAACAAATTCAGAATCAAGGAAAACAAATCAATTTGTTATAGAATATTTAGGAACCTGCATCGAAACTACATCCCGCTTTTTCTCCTTGTCAAAGAGTCATTTATTTTAATTTCTGTTTTTATTTACAAAATCATAAATCCTTTGTCTCGTTCACTAAGTAGTATTAATTAGGTGGAATTAATTAAACGATCACTCCCTTGGGTATGATACTCGGACTTCATTGTCTATATTACTTGTACGATCTGGTACACTTGCCAGAATCCCAACAAGTTTTTGGCGCCGTTGCCGGGGAGTGATTCTGTTTTAATTAATTTTGGTACTAATTTAATTTTACTTAGTGTAACTTGGGTATATATTTTTATTTTTTTATTTTATTATTATGTAACATGGCTTATTCTCATGATGACATAGAATTTTTCAAATTTATTTTGTCGTCACCTATTCCATCCTGTTATGCACAAAACATTGTTGATGAGATTAAAGTTTTTGATGGTCTTTTAGAGGAGGTGGTACAAAAATTTTCTATTATGGAAGACCAAAGTGTTTCCCTTTCTAAACCCATAGAAAAAGAACAAATTGTGCATGATGAGATTGAGGAAGTGAAACAAGATAAATTGAATGATGGGGTGAGTCTAGGGGTTGAATTAAGGTCCACTTTGCATGATGAATTTTCTGCTCTTGTTAAATGTATTGGATTGCATGAATATGTGGAACCCTCAAAAAATTTTCCCTCAATTTACCCCTTAATTTTTTATGACTTCCCTAATGCTCATGATGAAGATAAGCCATTGTTCTTTTTTTTAGCGCCTGAAAAGGCAACTTTGCTAAGTCATGGAGTTTACACTTTCATAGACTCCATGCATGATGAAAAAGACAAGCACCATGTGATGATGCTTGGAGTGAAAAATGCACCATTTGACCCGGGAGGGTTTAAAACTATTTTTAAACATTTGCTCCAACATCATCCGTGCATATTTCCATGGGACCCAGGAATAACTTGTTATTGCTGCATAACATGGAAGTTGTGCTATAGGATTTGGGATCCTGTTGGATTCTCTTTAGTTTTGTAGTAGTGTAGGATTTAAATTTTTAATTAGGAGATTGAATAAAGAGTTTAGAGTTTTCTATATGTAACTGCTAATGGGGTGCTTCTAGCACTATTTTTAGTTGTTCATGTGACACAGGTGAATAAGTTTGGGGGAGTCTCCTCCATGGTGCATCAAGAGATAATGCTGTGCTACAAAGGGAAGTCTCTAACTCCTTGCTTTTGTTTTTAGTTTTAATTTTTATTTTGTAGTTTAGGATAGATTTGTTGCTTGAGGACAAGCCACATTCTAAGTTTGGGGGTGAGGGTAACAAAATAAAAATTTTCTGATCTTGATTTCTCCCCTGGCTTTGTGTTGGTTTGTGTCCTGGCATGAGTAAGCACTGATTCTAGGTGTTAGATTTGTCCCTTTGATAGGTGTAAATGCTTGATTGTGATTTTCGACTTGTTTTACCTAGATACTAATTGGATTTAGCTTTGAAATTTTTTGAAAATTAGTTGTTTGGCAAATTTGTTGTGAATGATTGATTAGTGAATTGACCTTAACCAGTGAGATTTGAGCCTATACACTTGAAGGAGTAATGTTTAATGAATATTGTGATGAAACTCCTATTTTTTTCATGAGTGTTGTTCGCTTTGACTATGTGTTCTAGAACTTGACTTGTGACCTCTTCAAAATTGATATTGGATTGTATGTATGAACATGATTAAGGCACTTAGGTTTGTGTTTTTGTGGCCTTCAACAAATTTTTGAGACATAATGATCCCTTAGTTGCCCACTTTGAGCTTTGAGATTTAAGGACTTTCTTTGGTACCCTACATAAATTGAATTATTCTTGTGAAGTACCTTTGAAATTGTGAATGAGCAATTAAGTGGAATGTTAGAAATTGGTGAAAGTGTAAGTGCTGAAAATTTGATGTTTCTATTTCTCTTCTAAAAATAAAGAAGAAAAAAAGAGCAACAAATGTGCTTAAAAAAATTGAAAAGAAGAAGAGAATAGAAATAGAAAAAGAAAAAGAAAGAAAAGGAAAAATCAAGTGAATTGAGTTGTGATTGTGTAATTACCTTATTGCTCATTTCATAATTTAAAAGGGAAGTGTTGTGATTTCATTGATTAAGCCCTTTGTTTATCCTTTTATTCTTTTATCCCACCTGACACTTTTAGCCATGACCCCGTTACAACCAAATAAAGACCTTATGATTTGTGCATGTTTTCAATAAATTCAGTGGAGATGTAGGTCTATAGTCAAGCTTATGGTAACATACTTTCATTGTTTGAACTTGAGTGAATTGATAATTATTACCCATACACATGAGAGATATTGAGAGGTGGTGTGGTCACTAATCTTTTGCTCACTTGGAGTTTGTTTTTCAACTAGTTTTCATTGCGGTGATTTGCTAGTGAAGAAAGGTATTTTGGGTAGGCGAGTTGGAATTTATGGTTAGGTTGCTATACCTTGAGAGGGGAGAATCTTAGGCTCTAAATTTTAGTTTTACTTTTGCCTGGGACATGCAAAATGCTAAGTTTGGGGGTGTGATTGGGGTCTAATATGTGATGTTTTTGTACCCTTTTTGACTCCCTTTTACATAGTAAGTGGCTTGTTTCTTGAGTAAATTGGAATAAAACAATGGAATTTTGTCTTTATAGGATTTCTAGAACCTTTTGATGTGTTTGGTTTGTTTTCAGGTATTTAAGCTCTTAAAACAATGATTTTTGCAAAGGAATGAAGAATGAGAGTTTGGTACTTGATTTGGGAAGAAAAAGAGGAAAAAAAATGAAGAAAAGTTGACCGTAGTGCGCCCAGGCGCAGGCCATCACGCCCAGGCGCAGGATTTTCACGCCTGGGCGCGCAAAATGCGAGAAAGTGACACTATTCGCTGTTTTGATCATAACTTGAGCTACGCTTATCCAAATGAGGCGATCTATATATCATTTTAAATCAAAGGAAAAGATCTACAACTTTGTCAGAAATAGCCTTTCTCAAATTCGTCCATCTTGGGGGTCAAAATCAGTGCCGAAGTTGCTGTCAGACACAAATACGGGATTCTAGAAGGATTTTAATGATAAATTCTATTTGTAGATAAGATTCTTAAAGATTAGTTTATTCTAATAGGATCTTATCATATTATATTCAGATTTAGGATTAGTTTTATCTTATCACATTAGATGGGAAATTAGGTTAGTTTTTATCTATATAATAATAGGAATAGGATTCATTCCAAGGAGGAGAGACACTCATACAACTCCATAGAATAATAGTATATTAGGATTTGAGACTTGGAGAAGGAACAAGGATTGGAGGTTTTTGTGAAGAACACGAAGTTAGCGCAAGGATTCATGGTAATTATTTTTATCATGTTTATTGTGTTTTCTCTTGTAAGTATGAACTAATTCCATCCTTGGGATGTGGGAGTAGATGTATGGAACCTTTTCAATATTTCTAGTAATAAATTAATCTTATTTTCCGTTATTGAATTCTGTGTTTGATTATTCTTATTTGTTTCTCATGAAAGAAGCTGTTTCATGACTTTTGAAAATCCTTTATGAATAGACATATGAATTTAGGATTTAGTCATTTAATCAAACAGTTCAATTGCATAGGCACAGACATGTTTTCTATGAATTGGATAATTTTTATAAGTTTTGACTGAACTTAATTAAGGGTTAGGTTTTTAAGGCTCTCTTGAGACATCATTGGGAGATTAATATCTAAAATACGGAGACGTGCTAAGACATTAGGCGTTTTCTACCTTTGCAAAACAAATTCAGAATCAAGGAAAACAAATCAATTTGTTATAGAATATTTAGGAACCTGCATCGAAACTACATCCCGCTTTTTCTCCTTGTCAAAGAGTCATTTATTTTAATTTCTGTTTTTATTTACAAAATCATAAATCCTTTGTCTCGTTCACTAAGTAGTATTAATTAGGTGGAATTAATTAAACGATCACTCCCTTGGGTACGATACTCGGACTTCATTGTCTATATTACTTGTACGATCTGGTACACTTGCCAGAATCCCAACAAGTTTTTGGCGCCGTTGCCGGGGAGTGATTCTGTTTTAATTAATTTTGGTACTAATTTAATTTTACTTAGTGTAACTTGGGTATATATTTTTATTTTTTTATTTTATTATTATGTAACATGGCTTATTCTCATGATGACATAGAATTTTTCAAATTTATTTTGTCGTCACCTATTCCATCCTGTTATGCACAAAACATTGTTGATGAGATTAAAGTTTTTGATGGTCTTTTAGAGGAGGTGGTACAAAAATTTTCTATTATGGAAGACCAAAGTGTTTCCCTTTCTAAACCCATAGAAAAAGAACAAATTGTGCATGATGAGATTGAGGAAGTGAAACAAGATAAATTGAATGATGGGGTGAGTCTAGGGGTTGAATTAAGGTCCACTTTGCATGATGAATTTTCTGCTCTTGTTAAATGTATTGGATTGCATGAATATGTGGAACCCTCAAAAAATTTTCCCTCAATTTACCCCTTAATTTTTTATGACTTCCCTAATGCTCATGATGAAGATAAGCCATTGTTCTTTTTTTTAGCGCCTGAAAAGGCAACTTTGCTAAGTCATGGAGTTTACACTTTCATAGACTCCATGCATGATGAAAAAGACAAGCACCATGTGATGATGCTTGGAGTGAAAAATGCACCATTTGACCCGGGAGGGTTTAAAACTATTTTTAAACATTTGCTCCAACATCATCCGTGCATATTTCCATGGGACCCAGGAATAACTTGTTATTGCTGCATAACATGGAAGTTGTGCTATAGGATTTGGGATCCTGTTGGATTCTCTTTAGTTTTGTAGTAGTGTAGGATTTAAATTTTTAATTAGGAGATTGAATAAAGAGTTTAGAGTTTTCTATATGTAACTGCTAATGGGGTGCTTCTAGCACTATTTTTAGTTGTTCATGTGACACAGGTGAATAAGTTTGGGGGAGTCTCCTCCATGGTGCATCAAGAGATAATGCTGTGCTACAAAGGGAAGTCTCTAACTCCTTGCTTTTGTTTTTAGTTTTAATTTTTATTTTGTAGTTTAGGATAGATTTGTTGCTTGAGGACAAGCCACATTCTAAGTTTGGGGGTGAGGGTAACAAAATAAAAATTTTCTGATCTTGATTTCTCCCCTGGCTTTGTGTTGGTTTGTGTCTTGGCATGAGTAAGCACTGATTCTAGGTGTTAGATTTGTCCCTTTGATAGGTGTAAATGCTTGATTGTGATTTTCGACTTGTTTTACCTAGATACTAATTGGATTTAGCTTTGAAATTTTTTGAAAATTAGTTGTTTGGCAAATTTGTTGTGAATGATTGATTAGTGAATTGACCTTAACCAGTGAGATTTGAGCCTATACACTTGAAGGAGTAATGTTTAATGAATATTGTGATGAAACTCCTATTTTTTTCATGAGTGTTGTTCGCTTTGACTATGTGTTCTAGAACTTGACTTGTGACCTCTTCAAAATTGATATTGGATTGCATGTATGAACATGATTAAGGCACTTAGGTTTGTGTTTTTGTGGCCTTCAACAAATTTTTGAGACATAATGATCCCTTAGTTGCCCACTTTGAGCTTTGAGATTTAAGGACTTTCTTTGGTACCCTACATAAATTGAATTATTCTTGTGAAGTACCTTTGAAATTGTGAATGAGCAATTAAGTGGAATGTTAGAAATTGGTGAAAGTGTAAGTGCTGAAAATTTGATGTTTCTATTTCTCTTCTAAAAATAAAGAAGAAAAAAAGAGCAAAAAATGTGCTTAAAAAAATTGAAAAGAAGAAGAGAATAGAAATAGAAAAAGAAAAAGAAAGAAAAGGAAAAATCAAGTGAATTGAGTTGTGATTGTGTAATTACCTTATTGCTCATTTCATAATTTAAAAGGGAAGTGTTGTGATTTCATTGATTAAGCCCTTTGTTTATCCTTTTATTCTTTTATCCCACCTGACACTTTTAGCCATGACCCCGTTACAACCAAATAAAGACCTTATGATTTGTGCATGTTTTCAATAAATTCAGTGGAGATGTAGGTCTATAGTCAAGCTTATGGTAACATACTTTCATTGTTTGAACTTGAGTGAATTGATAATTATTACCCATACACATGAGAGATATTGAGAGGTGGTGTGGTCACTAATCTTTTGCTCACTTGGAGTTTGTTTTTCAACTAGTTTTCATTGCGGTGATTTGCTAGTGAAGAAAGGTATTTTGGGTAGGCGAGTTGGAATTTATGGTTAGGTTGCTATACCTTGAGAGGGGAGAATCTTAGGCTCTGAATTTTAGTTTTACTTTTGCCTGGGACATGCAAAATGCTAAGTTTGGGGGTGTGATTGGGGTCTAATATGTGATGTTTTTGTACCCTTTTTGACTCCCTTTTACATAGTAAGTGGCTTGTTTCTTGAGTAAATTGGAATAAAACAATGGAATTTTGTCTTTATAGGATTTCTAGAACCTTTTGATGTGTTTGGTTTGTTTTCAGGTATTTAAGCTCTTAAAACAATGATTTTTGCAAAGGAATGAAGAATGAGAGTTTGGTACTTGATTTGGGAAGAAAAAGAGGAAAAAAAATGAAGAAAAGTTGACCGTAGTGCGCCCAGGCGCAGGCCATCACGCCCAGGCGCAGGATTTTCACGCCTGGGCGCGCAAAATGCGAGAAAGTGACACTATTCGCTGTTTTGATCATAACTTGAGCTACGCTTATCCAAATGAGGCGATCTATATATCATTTTAAATCAAAGGAAAAGATCTACAACTTTGTCAGAAATAGCCTTTCTCAAATTCGTCCATCTTGGGGGTCAAAATCAGTGCCGAAGTTGCTGTCAGACACAAATACGGGATTCTAGAAGGATTTTAATGATAAATTCTATTTGTTGATAAGATTCTTAAAGATTAGTTTATTCTAATAGGATCTTATCATATTATATTCAGATTTAGGATTAGTTTTATCTTATCACATTAGATGGGAAATTAGGTTAGTTTTTATCTATATAATAATAGGAATAGGATTCATTCCAAGGAGGAGAGACACTCATACAACTCCATAGAATAATAGTAGATTAGGATTTGAGACTTGGAGAAGGAACAAGGATTGGAGGTTTTTGTGAAGAACACGAAGTTAGCGCAAGGATTCATGGTAATTATTTTTATCATGTTTATTGTGTTTTCTCTTGTAAGTATGAACTAATTCCATCCTTGGGATGTGGGAGTAGATGTATGGAACCTTTTCAATATTTCTAGTAATAAATTAATCTTATTTTCCGTTATTGAATTCTGTGTTTGATTATTCTTATTTTTTTCTCATGAAAGAAGCTGTTTCATGACTTTTGAAAATCCTTTATGAATAGACATATGAATTTAGGATTTAGTCATTTAATCAAACAGTTCAATTGCATAGGCACAGACATGTTTTCTATGAATTGGATAATTTTTATAAGTTTTGACTGAACTTAATTAAGGGTTAGGTTTTTAAGGCTCTCTTGAGACATCATTGGGAGATTAATATCTAAAATACGGAGACGTGCTAAGACATTAGGTGTTTTCTACCTTTGCAAAACAAATTCAGAATCAAGGAAAACAAATCAATTTGTTATAGAATATTTAGGAACCTGCATCGAAACTATATCCCGCTTTTTCTCCTTGTCAAAGAGTCATTTATTTTAATTTCTGTTTTTATTTACAAAATCATAAATCCTTTGTCTCGTTCACTAAGTAGTATTAATTAGGTGGAATTAATTAAACGATCACTCCCTTGGGTACGATACTCGGACTTCATTGTCTATATTACTTGTACGATCTGGTACACTTGCCAGAATCCCAACACGGCCTTCCTTTTTTCGACCGTCATTCTCCTGAATCTTACATTACATGTAAAATAATAAGTGATCGGCATTAATTTTGACACTTTATGATAATTCATGATAATTAAATAACAACAATGAAAACTGTTGGTAGGCAAGAGTAAAACACCGACATAAGAGCAAGATGATGTGAGCAAGTCATACGCAACGGATATGAGAGCGGCAAATATTGAGAATTAAGATATTGTTCAACAAGATAGTAATTTCCACGAAAAGATGCATGATTTCAGGTATATCACACTCCATGACAGAAGACATTTATAAACATGTCAACAAACCAGATGAGAGCATTTAATTCGTGAAAAACGACAACAGGAGAGGTAACGGAAATCAAATATTATCATACTATCACAACAGAAGAGGCAGAGACTTAAGGACATTTAACAGCAAGAAGATTTGGTTAACGGTACGTCATGTAGCAACACGGAGAATACCAAATAATAAGCAATAAGTAGAGAAACTATAAAGAAGCAAGGATTAACAGCACATGTCGGAATAGTGCACCAGGTAAATAAATATCAAAAAGCATGTAGAGTAAACACATAGAAAAGCGAAGAGATAGGAAAATAATATGAGAATTATAATCTCTTCCCTGATTTAGTGAGGTGAGTGATGTCGGGTTTGAAGCGTGTCAGACTGAAGCGTGTCGGACTGAAGTATGTCAGAGTGAAGCATGTCGGATAAAAGGATGTCAGATTGAAGTATGTCGGATTAGGAGTATGCAGCCCGTCCTTTTTGAATGGGCTTTGTCGATCTTTGAGGTCAGACCTCCGTTTTCCTTAGTGTGATGTCGAGCGAGGGAAACTAGCAGAATAGTCGTCATACTCGGATTAAGAGATCGGCTCAAGTGTGAAACACTGTGCGAGTCTTCCGAAATTACCTTGTAAATCCAAGGAGAGAAGAGTGAACTCGGATTATGATTTTCGAAATCATGTAAATCCGAGGAGAGAAGAGTAAACTCGGATTATAATTTCCGAAATCATGTAAATCCGAGGAGAGAAGAGTGAACTCGGATTATGACTTTCGACATCATGTAAATCCGAGGAGAGAGAGTAAACTCGGATTATGATTTCCGAAATCATGTAAATCCGAGGAGAGAAGAGTAGTGAATGGTTTCCGATATTCCAAATGTACGAGATATAAAAAGGGATGACACTGTCGAAGATCGAACGGGATTGGCACATGTATCCGAAACAGGGAGCCGAACACGAGCTTCACTATGCTCGGAACACGAGCTCAAAGCAGGGAACTTGATTGTCGTAAATAATATTTGATGACATTAATAGGCGAAAACATATTTTTGACCAATGTGAATCATGCATCAAAATAATGACGTGTAATAAAAATAATTTGCAAGACTTGATATAGAACACTACCCTGATATAGGAATGAGTATTGAGTTGTTAGGCCCATGGTACGTTGATAGCCCAATCCTCTCCTCCTTATTTCTTCCTTTTTCTTCTGTGTTTTTTTTTAACCTGGGCATGCTGGCCCGTTAGGTAATTGTTTATGCTTTTTTTTTATTTGGGCCTTTGGCCCTTTTTTTTGGAATGGACCAACAGCCCATTAGGGTTGAGGTTGGCAGCAGCTGCGTGTTGATGCTGCTATGTGGAGTAGCCGTGTTACGGCGCCAGCGGCGAGCATGGGTCGAAGGCCACCACTGTTGGTACGGCTTACGCCGGTGGTGGCAGATGAAACGGCGAGACTGGGGAGTGGTGGAAGCGTCGCCAAAGCACCGGGAACAAGGGAGTTTGCAGCGGTGGTGGCAGCGACAGGACCGAGACCGTGGAGGTCAATCGGCGGCGGCGATGGATACTCGAGCCAGCCCAAGGCGGAGAGAGCGTGGAAGCGGAAGAGGATGGTGGTGGTGGGTCTCGAATGGCGAAGGATGTCATCGTCCTCGAGGTCACGATACAAGGCTCTCACCATCGCCATCAAGATCGCGATTCAAGGTAGCGCCTGGTTCTGGATTTTGATTCGGTTCACTGAGGAGAAGGGGTCGCGCTGGGCGATGGAGGCAACCTGGAGCGGCGGCGACAGTCCAGATCTGTGAAGGCTGGGAAGAAGTCGACCGTCGGTAGCCAGAGGCCCACCCTTCCTCTTCGATCTTCCCTGATGATGATGGGTTGCTGCGGTTTGAAAACGCAGATCTGAGTTCGAAGCCATGGAAACCGATGGCTGCTCCACGTCCACAGAGAGACGATCATGAACCGTGTTGGAACCAGAAGATCAGCCATGTTCGAACCAGAGGAAGGAGATACACCGGCGGTGGCGGCGTAGAGTCGCTGGTGTCTCCGCTGGTCGAAGAGAATGGTGAGGTCAGTGCCATGGAAGAGACGAACGGTACTGTGTACAACACCGGGAATGACACCGCGAACAGCACCGCGAACGGTGTCGGCAGCAACGTGTTCCTCCTCCCTCCTTTTTTTTTATATATTGGTTTTTGTTGTCTTTGAACGTGGATGGGGATCGAAATTTATTGTTCCCACAGACGGCGCCAATGTGATGTCCCAAGGTCGGAGGCACCACATGAGGTGTTTGGGGGTTGTTGCAGCTGACGAGGGTGACCCCGGTCCTACATATCCCATGAGAGGGGAATCAAGCCACACGTAGTTCTTAGGTTTAGAGAGACATTACCTTAGCCCCTAGGGAGAGGGGGATATATATATAGGAGAGAGCTGGTTGCCCTAATGGGCTTGCTTGAAGCCCAAGTAGGGCCAGCCTGTAATGAGCTATGAGTGGATGAGCTGTCCTTGTGGATAAGGCGAGACACGTCATCCTGTCCAAGGTGTCGGACTCTGGGAGAAGTGTCGGACTCTGGGCGGTGTCGGACTCGGAAGTCGGACCTGGGTAGGAGCATGAGGTCGGCCCGTATCTGGTGTCTGTTCGACCGTTGAGCCTTGAGCTCGGCCCAGAGCACAGAGGGGTGAGAGCATGATGTCGGCCCGTGTCTGATGTCTGTTCGGCCGTTGAGCCTTGAGCTCGGCCAAGCATACAGAGGGCCTGCTGAAGGGTCTTCAGGTCCTGAGTGAGGGCCACGTGGAGCTCGTCTAGGCCGAGTCCACCACATAAGCCCCCCAGCTCGGCCAAGGCTATTTGAGCCTTGCTCCGAGGTCTTGGTTCAGGTCCTTTTCCCAAGTCCATGTGTTGTTGTGATTTTCGTGCAAAATCTGATTTGAAACCTAACTGAGGATTGTTCAAATGACTTTAAATTTTTATATGATGAACTTTGGCATATATGTATATGTTCTGGAAATTTTGAGGATTAAACAAATTGATTTGGTATAGTTTTAGATTTTATCTTTTGTGCTTTCCCATAATCGAACCAAAGCTCTATTTAAATGTTTTCTACAAATATGAATTTTTGTACTTTATTTTGTGACCTGGCTGGACCTGTATGATGACCATGATGTCTTTAAATAATTGGATGAGTGATTGCTTGATGATATGTTTAGATTATATATAAATAATTTGCAAGTGAATTGTTTTACGGTATGTTGCGGCTTAGGCTCTAGCTAAGGCTATGATTTGAGATTGTTCTATGTGCTACGTACCAATTGATCGGTTTTGTGTGATGCATGCTAAATGAACTATTTCGTTTACGTTCCTTGGAATTATTTGGATAGTTGAAGAATGAAAAGAAAATGAATTATTTAGCTAAATTAAAGTGTAGTGCTGGATTTGCATGAAAAACTTTTGGAAATTCATGGACCTCAAGAATGACTTATTTGGATGAAGAAGTTGTGGTTGCTGCCCTATTTTAGTGCATGATGTTGTGTTTGAAAATAAATTGTTTTAAGTGTTATTTAAAAGAAAAGTGTTAAGGGATTAAAAGTGCGATTTTACGGTGTTTTCGGATCTTTTAAAAAGTGGTTTATGGACTTGTACCTTCGTTGTCCAGATTTTATTTAAATTGTTTTTCAATCCTGAAAATGTGTTTGGTTGGTTTAAAGTTTAAGTTTTAAGTGATATTTGAATTGAGAAAGAGTTGGATTGAAAAAGTTAAGTTTTTCGGTGTTTTTGGGTTTTGGTTAATGGTTGTCCGGAACGGACCAGCAACCAAAATAAATGGTTCTAAAGTGTTTTGTCAATTGTTTTAGAAAGATTTTGAGATGTTTAAAGTATATTCAAATGTTGGATTTGCTTTGGAAAAGTAAAGGTTTTCTTTGACGATTACCCAACGAGAATTAAGACGAGTTTTCAATGATTCGATATTAAGCATGAGTGTTAGTCGAATGGACTTGTAATAATTATGTGTCTTGTTTTAAGCAAGATATTTTCAAATCGGGCATTGGGAGCAGCTGACAGCGGCGAAGACCCGCAGATATCGTGTACATTTAATTGTTGGGACTAGAGGTGAGAGAGAAGCTTCCCTAAGACACCGTGGTATTTAGGTAACATATTAGGACGTTCCTGATCATCTCAAAGGTCGGAACTTCGTGGTTTCTGAGTCAGTAGTATATTGGCAATTGTCTTGTGTTTGTGTGGCCACTTATACGAAGGAGACAAAGACCACATGATATTATGTGATGAGATTATGTGATGATGATGTGAAATAGCATGCTCTTGTTTATCTGTTTAAAATGTTTAATTATGTATGATGATATCTGTACTATGCTGACTTGATTAGTATGCTGATGGACGTCTGCTACGTCCTGACTATGAGATGAAATGGAAATTATGAAATTAAAGAACAAATCATCAGAAAAGAAATGAAATAATGATAAGAGATATGAGAAGGATTAGAAAAGAGATATGACCTGAGATTGAGAATGAGTTGAGACGTAATGAGGATTCTTAAGATTGTGACAAGAAATAACTTATGATGTGAATGAAAGTGTTGTAACGATGATGAGAAATATACTGATAAGAATGATGCTAATGAGCCAGAGCTGGTGAAAGTAATGCTGCTCTTGTTCATTGGAATGAGATTGGTGTTGAGTTGAGCTTGCTCCTCCACTAATTGTAACACCTAAGTTTATTTACCCTTATATACCCTTAATTAACAAATAGCAACTTGAAAATTCCTTTTTTCGACTCAAGAATTGATTAGGAAAAACTCTTAATTACTTTTCTTTCATACGAAAATCTCCCGTCAAACGGACAGAGTTTCGTTTGTTTATTGGACTTTTCCAAAAATTCCTGTTTTCCTGCAACCTGATAAACAATAATATTTTCATATAACAAAGCCTGCAGGGCTATACACATATATATACCAGCTAGTGCATCTTTGTGCACGCATCAAAACAGGTTTAAGACATCATAGTATCAGCATCAGAGTTAGCGGAATATAAACAAGTTTTAGGAAATAAGTTTTCCCCCAAAATAGACCCCTTTCCCAAAAGGAGTCGTCCTGGGCCCCCCCAAAAAGCTATTTACATTTATATACAACAAAATGATTCACATCATCGGGCCCAGGACATTCCCATGTCCTAAATCACTAAAGGTAACCTACTCTCCCTGAGAGGGAGAGTACTCCTGCTCGGCCTGCTCAGGTGCAAACTCTTCCTCGGTACCTGTGGTGATAGTAAGGAGTGAGTATTACACATAAAATGGGGAGACAGTTTCCAATTAAGACATAATGCGACACTAAGCCATACACATTTAACAACTTAATCACAACATCATAAACAAGAGTCAATTCATCGCAATTCAATTTCGAGTATTCATTAGTTTCTCAAATCGATTTTGATTTAACATTTTCTTAAGTCTTTCGTTCCATGTATTTTAATCATATTTATATTCCTTTTTATCTGTCCCTGGTCACGACCTACTGCGTCTGCACTCCTGTGCACTCACGACTTACTGCGCCCGGGTAAATCCCCTAGTCACGACCTACTGCGCTCGCACCACCGCGCGATAGCGACTTACTGCGCCCGGGTATGTTTCTCAATCCCCTGGTCACGACCTACTGCGTTCGCACCACCGCGCGATAACGACTTACTGCGCCCGGGTAAATCCCCTGGTCACGACCTACTACGTTCGCACCACCGCGCGATAACGACTTACTGCGCCCGGGTAAATCCCCTGGTCACGACCTACTGCGTTCGCACCACCGCGCGATAACGACTTACTACGCCCGGGTAAATCCCCTGGTCACGACCTACTGCGTTCGCACCCCCGTGCGAAAACGACTTACTGCGCCCGGGTAAATCCCTTGGCTGAGCCTGGGTATAATTTAATTAGTTCTTTATCATTATCAATTCTTTAGCAAATTTCCATTATTCAAAATTCATTACCACATTACACATTTTCATTATCCAATGATCACAAATATATTTTGTAACTTAATTAGCACAATTTCACTTATTATCACAACTCAAATTATTAAACAACATAAGCATATAATTTATCAACATCACCAAACCACAAAATGCAATATATCAACATCAAAATAAATTCCCTAAGTCATAGATTCTATTCTAACAATTATTTTATATTATATCAACCTAAACTAACACAAAATCTTAGTACTCATCATATGCATAATGTAAACTAAACCCCAGAGTAAGGTAATACTCACTATAACCCACTCCTTACCTTAAATTTGTATAGAGAAAATAGAACCTTGGTGTGCCCTAGCTCAAAATCTTGGAAACTTGAATTTCCTAAGTCTAGCTTGCCACCTCAACAAGGAAATGATGAAATGTTGATATACCACCCTATTTGTGAGAGCACAAGAGGAACTACCTTTATCCTTGCCTTGGTTGGAGTTGGAAGGCATGAAACTCAATTCTTATATCATGAAGAGTGCAAGAATCCTAGGGTTTTAGAAAAAAATCCATGAACTAAGAAGAGTTTGATTCATGAGGAAAATAACTTATGGCATGAAACTCACTTACCCAAATCAATGATGAGAAAATGAAAATCCAAGGAGAAGGAAGGAGGGTGCAATTCGTGAGCCTTAAGAAGAAAGAAGGGAAGAGCTTTAACCAAAATCCATGGTGCAAGGTTGTGTGGTCTTGATTGATTTTGGGTTTGGGGTGCCCAAGATCAAAGGTGTATGGTGGATTTGATGGTGGAGGTGTTCTTGATGTTGAGAGGAAATGGGTGAAGGTGATGAGTTGATGATGGTTTGAATGATGGTGGAGGACTTTGTTTTTATTTCTTTTATTTTGCCTTGGCTGGTGCAGGAAATCCAAGGGCTGGTGGGCAAAACTTAGCCACCAAGCCAAAATTCAAGGGACCAGATCTGTCCAGATCTGCGCCACGCGCCTGGGCGCATCCCAGGCTCGCCTGGGCGCACGTCCTGCACCAGCACCAGACTGGTGCATGGCTCACACGGTCAGCTGGGAAATTGGCGCGCCACACGGATTCCTGGTGCGCTGCTGCGTGCATCCGCTCGCCTGGGCGAGTGGTGGGCTGGCCTGGGCGGGTTTTTCACTGAGTTGTGCACCAAATGAACAGTGACTCGCCTGGGCGAGTGGTTCATGCGCTTGGGCGAGTTTCAGGGTTTCAACCTTCGATTCATCGTAACTCTTTCGTCGACCGTCGGATCGAGTTCAAATTTTTAGATATGCTTCTTTACCCCATAAACTTCACATCCAATGGTGGAATTTATTTTCTTAGCTCCCTATAATGAATTTCTAATTTTCTCTTTTCGGTTGATTTCTAACACTTAAAACGCCGATTTTACTCCCGGTCTCGCTTATTTGACCCTGCCCAAAGCCATACATACCTTCTATACAACTCCTAGGACCTATATTCACCACCCACATATCTGGCAAAATTCATTAAATCACTTTTCCAATTTTTCTAAGGTTTTTAGCATTTATTTCACTTAAAATCAAGGTTTAGGATGTTACAATTCTCTCCCACTTACCTGAATTTCGTCCTCGAAATTCGTCAAACAATTGTGGATGAGACTGCCTGATCTTATCCTCCAGTTCCCATGTAGCCTCTTCCACATCGTTCCTGATCCATATAACCTTAACCAAAGAGATTTCCTTGCCTCTGAGCTGCTTCACCTGCCTGTCTTCAATTCTAACTGGCAGAACTTCAAAAGTCAAGTTCTCTTTCAAAGGCAAATCATCTAAGGTAACCACATGCGAAGGATCATGGACGTATTTCCTTAGTTGTGAAACATGAAACACGTTATGAAGCCTTGACAAGTGAGGGGGTAATGCAATCCTGTACGCCACTGGACCAACTTTCTCCAGAATCTCATAAGGCCCAACAAACCGAGGAGTCAACTTCCTGGATTTGATTGCCCTACCAATTCCTGTGATCGGAGACACCCTTAGGAACACACGATCCCCAACATCGAACTCCAAAGGTCTCCTTCGCCTATCTGCATAACTCTTTTGGCGATCCTGTGAAGTTTTCATTTTGTTCTTGATCATTGTGACCTTCTCCGTTGTTTCTTTCACAATGTCAGGACCTGTCAACAGATTTTCACCTATTTGGAACCAACACAAAGGCGTTCTGCATTTTCTTCCGTAGAGAGCCTCAAATGGTGCCATACCAATGCTGGAGTGAAAACTGTTGTTGTAAGTAAACTCCATCAAAGGTAGTAGCTGCTCCCAACTACCGGCTTGCTCCAGAACACATGCTCTCAGCAAATCCTCAAGTGTCTGGATAGTACGCTCAGATTGTCCGTCTGTCTGCGGATGGTAAGCCGTACTAAATTTCAACTTAGTACCCAATGCCTCCTGAAGACTCTGCCAAAATCTAGACAGAAATCTCGGATCGCGATCGGATACAATACTAGTAGGAACACCATGCAACTTCACTATGTCCCTGATGTACAACTGAGTCAACTTCTCAAGAGTATACTTCTTATGAGTAGGAATGAAATGAGCACACTTTGTAAGACGGTCTACAACCACCCAAACTGAATCACATCCACCAACAGTCTTCGGTAAACCCGTCACAAAGTCCATAGCTATACTATCCCATTTCCATTCCGGAATCTCAAGTGATCGCAAAGGACCACCAGGCTGTTGATGCTCAATCTTAACCTTCTGACAAGTTAAGCAATGAGACACGTGATCGGCCACATCAGTTTTTAACTTCGGCCACCAATAAATCCTTTTTAGATCTTGGTACATCTTTGTTGCACCAGGATGAAAATTCATCTTGGTTCGATGTGCTTCCCATAGGATATCTCTTCTAACTTCGAAATCCATAGGAACACATATCCGACCCCTAAATCGGATGATGCCATCAGAACCTTTCACAAAGTCGAGCTCTTCATTGCCTGATGCCCCTTCTAACAACTTTTGCAATTCAACATCATCGGCTTGCCTTTCTTTGATAAGACCCATCAAGTCATTAGTAACCCGCAACATTTCGAGAACGATGCTCTTCTCTTTCACTTGCATGTTCAAGTTGAGGTCACTAAACTCTTGAATCAATTCCATCTCTTTCACCATCAGATTGCTGACATGCAAAGTCTTACGACTTAGTGCATCAGCCACTACATTGGCCTTGCCCGGATGATACTGAAGATCAAAGTCATAGTCTTTCAGAAATTCCATCCATCTCCTCTGTCTCATATTCAACTCTTTTTGATCGAAGAGATAGCGAAGACTTTTATGATCGCTAAAGACTTCGAACTTTGAACCATATAGATAATGCCTCCAGATTTTCAAAGCAAAAACCACTGCCGCCAACTCAAGATCATGAGTGGGATAGTTCTGTTCATGCTGCCTCAATTGTCTGGATGCATAAGCTATGACTTGCCCTTGCTGCATCAAAACACAACCCAACCCTTGCTTAGAAGCATCACAATACACCACAAAGGATTGAGTCGGGTCCGGCAAAACTAACACCGGAGAGCTAGTCAACCGCTTCTTCAACTCTTGAAAACTACCTTCACATTCTGGGGACCACTCAAACGGAACACCTTTCCGTGTAAGAGTCGTCAAAGGAAGAGCCAACTTGGAAAACCCTTCAATGAACCTCCGATAATACCCAGCCATACCAAGAAAACTTCTGATCTCAGTGATGGACTTAGGTCTCTCCCACTTAAGTACCGCTTCCACCTTAGAAGGATCGACAGCAACACCCTTCTCAGAAATGACATGCCCCAAAAACTGCACTTCGTTCAGCCAGAAACTACACTTAGAAAGCTTTGCATAAAGCTGTTTGGATTTGAGAATCTGCAGCACTATTCTCAGATGCTCAGCATGCTCACTTGGACTCTTAGAATAGATGAGAATGTCGTCGATGAAGACTATGACGAAAGAATCCAAGTACGGCCGGAATATCCTGTTCATATAATCCATAAAGATGGTCGGAGCATTAGTGAGACCAAAGGACATGACAACATATTCAAAATGTCCATATCTCGACCTGAACGTCGTTTTAGGAATGTCCTCCTCTCGGATACGGATTTGATGGTATCCCGATCGAAGGTCAATCTTAGAAAATATAGCTGCTCCTCGCAATTGGTCCAACAAATCGTCAATGCGAGGAAGAGGATACTTGTTTTTTACCGTCACCGCATTCAACTGTCTATAGTCGATGCACATTCGGAGGCTTTCGTCTTTCTTTTTAACAAAAAGAATCGGAGCTCCCCAAGGTGACACGCTTGGTCTAATCAATCCCTTAGCCAATAGCTCCTCTATCTGCTTTTTCAACTCTTCTAACTCCAGAGGTGCCATCCGGTACGGGGCTATAGAAATAGGACCTGCACCGGGCATCAGATCAATGCTAAACTCCACTTCTCTGTTTGGCGGTAATCCAGGAATCTCTGGAGGAAAGACTTCTGGAAACTCACAGACTACCGGAATCTGACTGATTTCTGCCTCCTCATTCATCTCCAAGGTAGATAAAGAAAGATCACTGATAGTAATTGATTTCTGATGACAATCAATCAGAACATGGTGCCGAGACATCCAGTCCATGCCCAGAATGATGTCAAGCTTAGTTAGAGGCAAACAAATTAGATTGACTTTGAATTCCCGCTCCAACACTCGAAGTGGGCAATCTAAACACATAGTTGTTGTGACTACAGAAGAATTCGTGGGTGTGGAAACAGATAATTTATAAGGCATTTCTATTGCAGACAACCCTAACTTCTTCATGCAATCGGAAGAAATAAATGAATGAGTAGCTCCGCAGTCAAAGAGAATACCACAAGGAATACTATTAACATAACCGGTACCTCTAATCAGTTCATCAGCATCAGTAACCTCCTCACCATCCAGAGTATACACCTTGCCCTTCCGAGTCACCCTGTTGTCACCAGCTCTCTGAACCTTAGCCACATTAACCTCCTTTTTAACTACATTTTTAGGACAATTTGTCACAACGTGACCCGGCTGCCCGCACTTGTAACAGGTTGGACCCTTACTCGGATTCAATGTCCAGCAATCTCCCCTGTGGTGCCTACCACAATGTGGACAAGTCGGAATAGGACCAAAAGTGCTTACTGCTCGGCCTGTTCTAGGCTGAGAGTAAGGACCTGGTCGCTGCACCGAACTCTTGCCCCTGATCGGGCCGGTCCGCTGTATTGCTTTGCTCTTATCCTCCGCTTTCTCTTGCTTTAGAGCATTTTCAAATGCACTAGTCATGTTCACTAATTGAGCCAAATTTGATATGCCCTGATAAGTAAAGATGGTTCTGATCTTAGCATTCAACCCAGCTTCAAACTTAATGCACTTGGTTCGTTCATCAGCATCTCTGTACCCTCCAGAGTATCGGATCAAGTCCTCAAACTGAGCTGCGTATTCTCCGACACTCATTGTTCCCTGTTCCAACCTCAAGAATGCTAACTCCTTCTCCCCCTGACTTCTTCCGGAAAGTATTTGTTCAGAAATCGGATCTTAAAAAGATCCCAATTGATCACCTCATTACCAGCTTCCAAACTACGCCTCTGATGCTCCCACCAGTGTTCTGCCTCACCTGACAGAACATATTCCACCAGTCTGACATATTGATCTACTGGTGGTTGCAGCGAGCGAAGGATTTTCTCCATTTCCTGGAGCCATTTTTGAGCCCCATCTGGATTGAATCCCCCTTCGAACCGAGGTGGATCATTCTTCCTGAACCTTGACATCCAATCAACAGGAGCTGGTGGAGGATTTATTGCTGTTGCTGCTGCTGCTGCTGCAATGTTTCCCGCTTGGTTCTGTTGCATTTGTGCCAAAGCTGCTGCATGATCCTGCTGTATCTGGGTTTGGGCCTGTTGCACTTGCACTAAGTTCTCCAGTATCGCCGCCATTCTATCATTATCACCTCGTCGCCCAGCCATACTGCTAAGCCATTGATGAGATAAACAATTAAACATTTAATATTAAATAAGAATATAAACTTCCAAGTCTTGGTCTTAGACTCTTAGCTAAGTAATCCAGTTACTCTCTTGGTGAGTAACTATTGGAGATGTGAGTCCACACTCCAAAGGCCGAGGGAAACTGCTCTGATACCATAAATGTAACACCTAAGTTTATTTACCCTTATATACCCTTAATTAACAAATAGCAACTTGAAAATTCCTTTTTTTGACTCAAGAATTGATTAGGAAAAACTCTTAATTACTTTTCTTTCATACGAAAATCTCCCGTCAAACGGACAGAGTTTCGTTTGTTTATTGGACTTTTCCAAAAATTCCTGTTTTCCTGCAACCTGATAAACAATAATATTTTCATATAACAAAGCCTGCAGGGCTATACACATATATATACCAGCTAGTGCATCTTTGTGCACGCATCAAAACAGGTTTAAGACATCATAGTATCAGCATCAGAGTTAGCGGAATATAAACAAGTTTTAGGAAATAAGTTTTCCCCCAAAATAGACCCCTTTCCCAAAAGGAGTCGTCCTGCCCCCCCCCCCCAAAAAAAGCTATTTACATTTATATACAACAAAATGATTCACATCATCGGGCCCAGGACATTCCCATGTCCTACATCACTAAAGGTAACCTACTCTCCCTGAGAGGGAGAGTACTCCTGCTCGGCCTGCTCAGGTGCAAACTCTTCCTCAGTACCTGTGGTGATAGTAAGGAGTGAGTATTACACATAAAATGGGGAGACAGTTTCCAATTAAGACATAATGCGACACTAAGCCATACACATTTAACAACTTAATCACAACATCATAAACAAGAGTCAATTCATCGCAATTCAATTTCGAGTATTCATTAGTTTCTCAAATCGATTTTGATTTAACATTTTCTTAAGTCTTTCGTTCCATGTATTTTAATCATATTTATATTCCTTTTTATCTGTCCCTGGTCACGACCTACTGCGTCTGCACTCCTGTGCACTCACGACTTACTGCGCCCGGGTAAATCCCCTGGTCACGACCTACTGCGCTCGCACCACCGCGCGATAGCGACTTACTGCGCCCGGGTATGTTTCTCAATCCCCTGGTCACGACCTACTGCGTTCGCACCACCGCGCGATAACGACTTACTGCGCCCGGGTAAATCCCCTGGTCACGACCTACTGCGTTCGCACCACCGCGCGATAACGACTTACTGCGCCCGGGTAAATCCCCTGGTCACGACCTACTGCGTTCGCACCCCCGTGCGAAAACGACTTACTGCGCCCGGGTAAATCCCCTGGCTGAGCCTGGGTATAATTTAATTAGTTCTTTATCATTATCAATTCTTTAGCAAATTTCCATTATTCAAAATTCATTACCACATTACACATTTTCATTATCCAATGATCACAAATATATTTTGTAACTTAATTAGCACAATTTCACTTATTATCACAACTCAAATTATTAAACAATATAAGCATATAATTTATCAACATCACCAAACCACAAAATGCAATATATCAACATCAAAATAAATTCCCTAAGTCATAGATTCTATTCTAACAATTATTTTATATTATATCAACCTAAACTAACACAAAATCTTAGTACTCATCATATGCATAATGTAAACTAAACCCCAGAGTAAGGTAATACTCACTATAACCCACTCCTTACCTTAAATTTGTATAGAGAAAATAGAACCTTGGTGTGCCCTAGCTCAAAATCTTGGAAACTTGAATTTCCTAAGTCTAGCTTGCCACCTCAACAAGGAAATGATGAAATGTTGATATACCACCCTATTTGTGAGAGCACAAGAGGAACTACCTTTATCCTTGCCTTGGTTGGAGTTGGAAGGCATGAAACTCAATTCTTATATCATGAAGAGTGCAAGAATCCTAGGGTTTTAGAAAAAAATCCATGAACTAAGAAGAGTTTGATTCATGAGGAAAATAACTTATGGCATGAAACTCACTTACCCAAATCAATGATGAGAAAATGAAAATCCAAGGAGAAGGAAGGAGGGTGCAATTCGTGAGCCTTAAGAAGAAAGAAGGGAAGAGCTTTAACCAAAATCCATGGTGCAAGGTTGTGTGGTCTTGATTGATTTTGGATTTGGGGTGCCCAAGATCAAAGGTGTATGGTGGATTTGATGGTGGAGGTGTTCTTGATGTTGAGAGGAAATGGGTGAAGGTGATGAGTTGATGATGGTTTGAATGATGGTGGAGGACTTTGTTTTTATTTCTTTTATTTTGCCTTGGCTGGTGCAGGAAATCCAAGGGCTGGTGGGCAAAACTTAGCCACCAAGCCAAAATTCAAGGGACCAGATCTGTCCAGATCTGCGCCACGCGCCTGGGCGCATGCCAGGCTCGCCTGGGCGCACGTCCTGCACCAGCACCAGACTGGTGCATGGCTCACACGGTCAGCTGGGAAATTGGCGCGCCACACAGATTCCTGGTGCGCTGCTGCGTGCATCCGCTCGCCTGGGCGAGTGGTGGGCTGGCCTGGGCGGGTTTTTCACTGAGTTGTGCACCAAATGAACAGTGACTCGCCTGGGCGAGTGGTTCATGCGCTTGGGCGAGTTTCAGGGTTTCAACCTTCGATTCGCCGTAACTTTTTCGTCGACCGTCGGATCGAGTTCAAATTTTTAGATATGCTTCTTTACCCCATAAACTTCACATCCAATGGTGGAATTTATTTTCTTAGCTCCCTATAATGAATTTCTAATTTTCTCTTTTCGGTTGATTTCTAACACTTAAAACGCCGATTTTACTCCCGATCTCGCTTATTTGACCCTGCCCAAAGCCATACATACCTTCTATACAACTCCTAGGACCTATATTCACCATCCACATATCTGGCAAAATTCATTAAATCACTTTTCCAATTTTTCTAAGGTTTTTAGCATTTATTTCACTTAAAATCAAGGTTTAGGATGTTACACTAATGCTCACTGAAATGAGATGTGGTACGAGTGGAGCTGGGCTCCTGAGTGATGAAAGTGAAGCCAGAGGGCTAATGTTCCCAAAAAAAGAGATATGTTGTTTTGAGAAAGCTTACGAGATGAGATGTAAGATGGTTGATGCAATCCCAGCTCTGTGTTATGCTATGAAAGGAAAGTAAAAGTAATGTTTTAAAGTAGTGGTCGGGACTCATTGAAGGGATGCACCAAGGATGAGCCGACCTTAGGATGATAATTAAAACATTAAAACTCTAAAAGACTTGGATTAACGCGGTGAGTTATGAGTGCAATATCGAAGTAGTGGAGAGGAAGATACCATGGGTATCGGGGATACTCAGGTGGAGATTGCATTAGGGGAGGACGATGACGGTGAAACGTCAAGAAGTCTAGAGTACTTTTCTAGGCGGAACGAATCCCACAAGTGGCGCGGGTGATCGGTCCCGAAAGGTCGTGGTGATGTTCTGCACTGCAGACTAGAAATAGTACTGTCGCCCCCTAGATTGCAAATCTTGAGCAATGAGAGGGACTGGAATGGGGCTCTTTGATTTTGCCACTGTACCTGATTTTTCTATAGTGTGCCTTGATTATATGATTTGATTTGAGACTGTACCCGATTTTCTACAGTTCTCCTGGCTTGGAGCCATTTGTTGAGACAGCTGTCAAGCCCGCGTGGTAAAGGTCCTGTACTCCTGTTTGCTTCCGACTAGGTTGGGTGGATGACCGAGGAGATGTAGACGTGTGTGCTAACTGCGAATGAAACTTTTACCTCGATGATATTATGAATTCCCCAATCATCGATGGACGTGAACTCATAAGACGTAATAAGAAAAGATGAATGTTGCAGTAACAAGGAATGAACTCAATATTGAAAAGTATGGAAAGATGAATGAAACTGAAAGATTCGTATGATGTGATTGAGAAAGGAATTGTAAAGGAAAGAATGATTATGCTGAGAAGTGAAAACAAGATTGGCAAGATAATGAATGATGATGATAATGAATGACGATAATGACGATGAACTTGAATGTTGTGTTGTCCTTATGTTGTTTGTTATGTTTGTATGGTCTTAATATCTTGCCTATTATAAACCCACACCGTCGACGATACGTCGTTCGGAATGCTTACTCTCTCCTGTCTCGTTGTTTTGCTGGCGGACGCTGATGCCCAAACGAGCAGATGGCATATCGCGTGGAGGTTTCTATGCACCCTTTAGAAGATGGAGAATGGAACTTCACTCCGGATGGATGGAAATGGAGCGGAAGCATCAGTTTGAAGGTCCCTGATCCGCTGTTTACCCTCAGTGGGACGGACTTGTACGACGTAATGGCCCGACTTGTGCTAGAGGACCAGGAGTGCACGAAGAATTTGGTGTTGTCCGACGATGATGGGAGATTCGATGATACTGAGGAATCCCCTGAGCTAGAAGGAGTACCCGTCGAGGATGAAGATGAAGATTAATGTGTAGGCCTAGTGTTAAGGTCCCTTCTTTTAAGCATTATATTCCATTGCATTTACTTAGACATCACTTGCTATATCACTATGTACACCCGGTTTATGTTTTGCAAAATTGATTTATCAGTATTGAGATGTATGGTCAAGTATAAGTGGGCTGGGTCTTTAAGACCAATTTGTGAAGGCAAGTTGCAAAGCGCGATGTTCCGTAGCATCTCGGTTTGGAACTTGAATTATAACATGAGATATGAGGATTAGATTTTTGTTACCAACTTGTGTGATGGAAGGTTTTGGAACTCGGAAATTCTCATGTCCATGTTATCCTGTAAAAAAAAATGGCCTAAATTTTCACTATAATTTATTAAATGAATTATATTTTCAAGTTGCCAAATCGGGGTGTTACAGGCGCGGGTAGTGCATACCCATGCCCCTACCCGCGGGTATTCACGGGTATTAGTGCGGGTAACAGGTACCCACGGGTTTTAAACTTTTATTATATAATTATATATTTTGTAATAATTATTATACGTAAAAATAATTATAAGATAAATAATTACATACATATGATAAATGTTTATCATTATAATTTTATCATTAAATTTCAATATGAAATATAAATAAAATAAAATTTATATATTCTCAAAGTAATAAAAAAATATTAATATATATATAATATTTATTAATAAAATATTATTTTATATATGCGGGTACCCGCGGGGCAGGTATCACAATACTCGTACCCACCCGCAAGGGAGTAATACGGGTACCCGTTACGGGTATTTTTGCGGGTACCCGCGGGCATGGGATGGGTATTTTGCCCATCCCTAGTTGCGCTCGAGCATGGCCCGTGCCTTAATGGAACCATTCACATTCAAAATGTTATATCTTCTTCGTTAACCGTCGGATCTTGCTCAAATTTGGAGGCTAGCTCCCTAAGACACTTATCTCCACATCCAATGGTGACATTCGTGTTTAGATTTGTAAATATTTTATTTTTAATTTTCTCCTTTTATTTGTTTTGAGCACCGAACGACCTTTTTTCACATCTACTTCTGACTCAAACTTGTTATTCCCATTACTCCAAACTCATTACTATTCTAATTATTCAAGGATTTAAAATTCGGGATGTTACAAATGGCAGAAAAAAAATATTGCCTCTCTATTTTAAATAATTGTCATTTTAAATATATATATATACATATATATATATATACATATATATATTGTTCATATTTAATAACCATTTTAGAAATTTAATGTAACATTAATTATTATTTTTATAATTATATTCTCATCTAATTAATATGACAAATAATAATTTAAAAAATTATTAATTAGTAATTACTATAAAAATAAATACGAAAATAATCATTACTCCTCCCATCCTATAAGTTATGTTTTTTCTTTTATTTTTTATAATAAGTTATGTTTTTTTAGACTTTTGAACATAGATTAAGAAACGAATAAATAATATAAGAATTTGATATACTTTGACTAAGTTATCCTCAATTAATAATAGCATAGAGTAATATTAAATATATGTAAATTATATTGAAGAAAAATGGAAAAATAAGTGATGAAAAAGAGAAGGTAATAAATAAATGTATACTTGAAAAAAGAAATATAAATGAATATTAAGTTTATAAAAGAATATAACTTGTAAGACAAAATAAAAAACATAAATAAACATAATTTTCGGCTTTTTTTCCACTAAAACCTGACACTTGTTGGCAAAATTTTTTGTAATTTTCGGCTTTTTTGTAATCTTTTGTAATAAACCCCAATCATAGTCATGATATTAAAGAGAGCAATTTAAGGTGATTTACTATTGTATCTTATTTACTTTATTTCATTTCTTAATTTCTATTCTATTATGAAAAGATGTTCACTCCCTTGTGGTTTAACATTTTAGGTAAAGCCTAGAGAGGCGGAGAACCAGAGTTTCATGCCGGAGAAAGCAAAGAAAATCCACTTTCTTCCCGTTACTGTTCTAATGTCATGTTGTAAATCCCAAATTTTTAAAACGAACAATTTGTACTTCAAATCTTTTAAATAATGTAAAATGATGATATTACATTTCTTTTATTGAATTGGGATGTTACAAACACCATGATAAGTATTCAGACCAAAGGCTATGAGGACTTTACAGGAGATAATCTAGTAGTTAGTATAGCTATTTTGGGAAGATCTTCCAATAGTAGTGGATTGAATTAAAAGGTAAATATTGAAGGAATAATTGAAACTCTTATCTATAAAGGAATTAAAATGATACAACCTATAACAATAATAGACCCAAATGAAGTAATAGGATTAGAATGGAAATCATATGAATTTAGCCAAGATAACAATACTATTCAAACCCTCGTCAAATAGCCTAGTATATGAAAACAATAGTGAAAATTATAAAATTAGATTTAAAAACTACGTTTATAAGCCTTTTAGATAAGTAGAGGAAGAATATGAAGGAGAAGGGCATAATAAATGTAACACTCCTTGTATATCATCTTACTTTATAAGAAAAGTAAGAAGTTTATGAAAACTTGGACTTGTTATCGTTGGAAAAAGATCTGAAAATAAGAATTTTCCCTTCCCTTGAAAATTTAATTTCAGAAACACTTGATCAATGATAAAGGTTGACTACCAAAATCAGAGTTTGCGGAAACATAGTAAAATCATCATATTGTACCCCCAAAATATATCAAGTGTAACAAGTCCATTAATACCAAATAAGTATAATTATGAAACTGAATTCCTCTTATGATACCTTTTTCCAAAATATGTATCATATAAGTTCCATTAGAAATAGAAATGTTATAGAGCTGGTCACTGGTCCTTTGTCCAAACATCCCTCTGGTCGGATCCTCGATATCTGCACAACGGGTTCCCAACCCATACTTTCTATACTCTGCATGCACCTAAGGGACATCTCCCTTTAATGATTCTTGTGCAAGCTAGATGCACGATCAACACCTAATAAGGGCATGGGGGTTAGCTATACATATTCGCATAATCAAATGAGAATAAAACTAACATCCACAAGTTAACATGTAACAAATCATGATGCATAATCATATGAGCACACCCGGTTAATCATAACAATTCTTTCAATGCAGGTGGCATGATGCATGATTTCCTTCCACAACTGAGGCCTCTAAAAGTCCATCTTGGACGTCCATCCAATACACCCTTGTGTTCCCGGAACACCGACATTCGTTCCCAGAACGTAATGCCGAACCATACTTCGATAATACGCATCACTCCCAGAGTGTGCACCACGTTCCCAGAACGCATACGTTCCCAGAACGCATACGTTCCCAGAACGCATAAAAACCAGGTCCCAGACACTGGCCACATATCTATAATGTGTCATCAAGTAGGTTGCATATCAATGTGTTCCCAGAACACTAACATACATTCCCAGAACGTATAAAAACCAGGTCCCAGACACTGGCCACATATCTATAATGTGTCATCAAGTAGGTTATAATTTGGTACTCCCGGAGTACCCTCCTCATATTCCCAGAATATGATAAACGTTCCTACCAACCAAACTTCCATTCTATATGAATGCACAATCATCAAGGTTGGTTTTATCTTTAATTCCATTATTATACCAACGTGTTCCCAGAACACTAACATACGTTCCCAGAACGTATCGGAACCCATACTTGGAAAATAATCAAGCACCACTCCCATAGTGTGCATCACGTTCCCAGAACGTGTCCAAGAAACCATGTCCCAGACAATGGCCACATTCCCAGAATGTGGCATCAAGTTGGTTGCATCAGTTTAGTACTCCTAGAGTACAGGGTTGTGTACCCCGAACATCACAAACAATCCTTGCCAACCTATTTCATCACCTTTCTCTATGCATGCATCGCATACATAATTACTAAGGTTGGTCTTTCCATTAATTACTGTGATTTAGAAATATTCCAATTTCTCTTTTGAACGATTTATTTGAGGTATAGTCTTTGACACAAAATTCTCTTTTGAATTATCTCAAGACATGCCCTTAAACTTAGATTGGTAAAACAAAGTCAATGGTATTCAAAAACTTAACTTTTTATTTTTTTCAGATTCAGGTACTAACCGGTTACAGTTCCAGACTAACCGGTTAGAATTACAGACCTGAACTGTTTACCATTGTAATTCAGAAAACCCTTTTTCTTGAATTCCCTACCCAATCCATAAACCAGTTTAACAATGTTTATACCTCAACCACTGTTTATATCATTCAAAAGTCTAAATCACATTTCATTGTCCAATGAGCATAATTTCCTCTTGAAACTATCTCATTACCTTAAGGTATTAACTCTTTAACTGCAATCTGAACTATAACAATGAAATCAACTTATTTTCAGATTGTTTTCCATGAAATTAAGGCCTAGATTTGAGTAGGATTTGTAAGACCACAATGCTGATTTTGTAAACTTATTTTCTTTTGCATTTTAACAGGGTCTAACCGGTTACGAATATCGAGTAACCGGTTAGATTATGCAGTCTGACACTAAAACATGAGTTTTGACAAACCATTCTCTTCACTACTCAAATCTAACCAAATTTCAACCTTTAACAGAGTACATATACCTTAAATAGATATGTTTAAACACAGAAACATATCTATCTTGCATGCATTCAATTTGGATACACAAATTGCACATAATTGCACATATTTCATAACTTAATGCATCAATTCACATAATATCCAAGTAAGTCATGAAATCAACATCAACATAGCTTGCATGCATTCAGATAACATTGCTCAAAACATCAATTGAGCTCAAATTGGCCTCCAAGCCATTTAACCATTTCAACTTATGCCCTTTGAGTCTCTTGGTGACTCATCCTATATTCTACCACAATTTATTCTCATTCTAGCAAATAGTAAGCTTCCCCCTTACCTTAGGTTCGTGCTTGAACAAGATTTGAGCAGAGATTTGAGGTAGAACACCAACCGCCCAAAGCTCCTCCTTAAACCAGAACCGTTTTGACAGGGTAGATTGATCAAGGAATTTGGAACATGAAATGGACATGGAAATTAGGGAAAATGGTCATTATCAAAACCATGCAACATGAACTTTGAAAGGAAACCAAGTCTAGAACAAGAGAAAGCTTGAGCTTACCAAAATTGAAGCTCAAAGTCAATTCCAGAAACCCAATACAGAACTGTGACAGTTTTGAATCTCCAACTTCATGAATCGATTTCTCCTAGCTCAGGAACTCTCAACTCACAAACTTTATCTCAATACAAAGCCCTTGATTCAAGCTTTGTAATGGTGTATCACTCGCTTATCAATACTCAGAGAAGAAGAAGAATTTACCCACACGAATCAGAAACCCTAATCAGCCTCTCTTCAACACCAAATGCATAAATCAACCCCAAATCCTCAGAAATTCAGCCTTTTATAGACGAATTGGAGTAACATGCATACCGACGCATGTTCTCCATTGATCTGAGGCTGGTTTCGTGGCGATTTCTGGATTAATTGGGTGATTACTCATCAAACGCACTAATCCCAATTTCTGAGTTCATCATGTAACCGGTTACTCAGCCCTTCTAACCGGTTACATACTGATAAAATTCAAAAATTAATAATTTAATTACTCTTTCTTCAAAAACCTTTTTAATATTGAAATTAGGTCCCAACCCAAGGGCTAATTTACAATATTCACATTTTTGTACAAAATAACCATATAAAAATATATCTCATATTTTTATATAAAAACACATAATGTACAAAAACTAAAACCTTCAAAACTAATATAAATCAATTATAAAATAATTGTTATAATAAATTTCTTGGTTATTTGGGAGACGAAAATTAGGGGTGTTACACTAAAGCCTTTTTGGCTAAAATAGAAGATGAAAATGAAAGTGAAAATTTTACTATTCTCAATAGGTTAGGAATATTTTCGCAAGATGATGATATGAAGAAGAGTTAGAAGAATTTCTAGAAGAAATAGAGAAAATAGACGAACTAAGATTTATAAATAAAGAAAGTAAAAAGAAAATCATTGAAGAATACAAAGATTTCGATTATGCAATCTTAGAAAAAGTGGATGACATGCTCATATAAGCTACGGTAAAATCAGGTTTAAGTTTTGATGAGACGTTAGTGATATTAAGCATTATTATAATATAAATTTAGTAGATGGTATAGTTATTGGAAAATATTTATATAGATTTATGAGTAAATAAAGCTTATATGGCAGATACTAGTGGTAGTAGTAGTTGAGCAATATAACCATAAAAGAAGACTTAGATAAGAATTTGAAGATCAACCTTTTAGAAGAATAGAAGTTAGTGGTAGATCCTAATCCCAAATTATGAATATCAAAACAATAGGCAAAAAAGGCATGTGGGAGGAAGAATGTCATTTGGAAAAACCTACTCAGTAAAAACTTTAATTGTAGAACTCTCAAACTAACAAATGTGGCCAAATAAGATACTAATATGCGAACAAAATGTAGTTAGAGATTGGGAAATAAATAAAAGAAGGTATGAATATGATTAGAACAAAAATGTAAAGAGGTATCTTTACAAAAACAAATTGAAAACCAACACTTTTGCATTTTGTAGGAAAGCTATTTTTATTCCTCAATAATATGGTAATGTTTATAAGCAAAAGAAAAATTTTAAAAAAAGCTATAACTCTAAGAATAAATAACGAAATGTTAAAAGACCCGATTAGAAGAAATGTAGATGTTGTATTTGTGGAGATCCAACACATTTAACAAACAAATGTCATAATAGAAATAAGAACAAAAAAGAGCATATATGTAGCCGATACTATAGAGAAAGATATAGTGAGTTAAAAGTGGATATAATCAAATAAAATTAAAAAAAAGTAAAATGTGGTTAACGTTTACTTGTAGGAAGGGAAATTTCGAGTGGAATGTATTAAATTTCAGTCTAAAAAATTCCCCTATTATTTTTCAGTGTGCTATGTGTTGGAAACCAACAAGCGGGCTTAGCAATTACTAGAGGGGGTGAATAGTAATATGGAAGCAACAGTGACTAATTTTCGGTGCAATTAAAAGATAATTGATCAAAAGCTTGTTTTTCTGAAACTGAGCAATTTACTCGAGAGAAATGAAGAACACTCGAGTGAAATTCTACGAAATACTCGAGTGAATTGTAAAACACTCGAGTGTTTTATGCAGAACAGAAAGGAGCAGTTTCAGAGAAATTTAGCAAAATGATTCAATGTCTTAAAGACTGATCCAGGGCAGATATAAATCAAAGTAGAGGCAATTAAACTAAGTTAAAACAAGTTGAAAACAAGTTAATTGCAACCAATTGCTACTAGAATTATAAAAGCCCCTTTCTAGAGAACTTAGGGTTTGGTTTTACTTGAAAACTAAGAAAGCTATAAAAGAGAGACAACACCAATTTTATCCTGGTTCACACTCAATATAGAGTGCTAATCCAGTCCCCCTAATCAACTTAGGAGTTTCTACTAGTAATCAAATTGTTAGAAATTACAAGGATAAATTGAGATTCCTCACTCAATCCTAACCCTTTTCAAGAGTGTACCAAACTCTTGAAATTTCTACCCCAACTTGATTTGGTGATGAAGAGTCCCTTCTTCTTAAACTCCTTGGAACCTCCAAGAGCCCACCAAGCTAAGAATCCTCTTAGTCTTTGTGCTTGAGAACCTCCCAAGGCTTGAGAACTTGGATACCTCACCAAGTACTTGGATACCTCACCAAGATTTTCTAAACAAGTTAATGTGTTTGAGTGTTTGAGAATTTTACAACAAATAATTCTCTTACAAATGAAGCACACTCTCTTAACTCACTAAGACAAATAATAAAGATGAATGCTTGGTTGAGTGATTGGGGTCTAATATGTGATGTTTTTGTACCCTTTTTGACTCCCTTTTACATAGTAAGTGGCTTGTTTCTTGAGTAAATTGGAATAAAACAATGGAATTTTGTCTTTATAAGATTTCTAGAACCTTTTGATGTGTTTGGTTTGTTTTCAGGTATTTAAGCTCTTAAAACAATGATTTTTGCAAAGGAATGAAGAATGAGAGTTTGGTACTTGATTTGGGAAGAAAAAGAGGAAAAAAAATGAAGAAAAGTTGACCGTAGTGCGCCCAGGCGCAGGCCATCACGCCCAAGCGCAGGATTCTCACGCCTGGGCGCGCAAAAATCCGAGAAAATGACACTGTTCGCTGTTTTGATCATAACTTGAGCTACGCTTATCCAAATGAGGCGATCTATATATCATTTTAAAGCTAAGGAAAATATCTACAACTTTGCCAGAAATAGACTTGCTCAAATCCGTCCATCTTGGGGGTCAAAATCAATGCCGAAGTTGCTGCCAGACACAAATACGGGATTTTAGAAGGATTTTAAAGATAAATTCTATTTGTAGATAAGATTCTTAAAGATTAGTTTATTCTAATAGGATCTTATCATATTATATTCAGATTTAAGATTAGTTTTATAAAAATAAAAAGCTTATCACATTAGATTGAAAATTAGGTTAGTTTTTATCTATATAATAATAGGATTAGGATTCATTCCAGGGAGGGTGGAGAGACACTCATACAACTCCATAGAATAATAGTAGATTAGGATTTGAGACTTGGAGAAGGAACAAGGATTGGAGGTTTTGTGAAGAACACGAAGTTAGCGCAAGGATTCATGGTAATTATTTTTATCATGTTTATTGTGTTTTCTCTTGTAAGTATGAACTAATTCCATCCTTGGGATGTAGGAGTAGATGTATGGAACCTTTTCAATATTTCTAGTAATAAATTAATCTTGTTTTCCGTTATTGAATTCTGTGTTTGATTATTCTTATTTGTTTCTCATGAAAGAAGCTGTTTCATGACTTTTGAAAATCCTTTATGAATAGACATATGAATTTAGGATTTAGTCATTTAATCAAACAGTTCAATTGCATAGGCACAGACATGTTTTCTATGAATTGGGTAATTTTATAAAAAGAGGTTTTGACTGAACTTAATGAAAGGGTTAGGGGTTTTAAGGCTCCCTTGAGACATCATTGGGAGATTAATCTCTAAAATACGGAGACGTGCTAAGACATTAGGCGTTTTTTACCTTTGCAAAACAAATTCAGAATCAAGGAAAACAAATCAATTTGTTATAGAATATTTAGGAACCTGCATCGAAACTACATCCCGCTTTTTCCCCTTGTCAAAGAGTCATTTATTTTAATTTCTGTTTTTATTTACAAAATCATAAATCCTTTGTCTTGTTCACTAAGTAATATTAATTAGGTGGAATTAATTAAACGGTCACTCCCTTGGGTACGATACTCGGACTTCATTGTCTATATTACTTGTACGATCTGGTACACTTGCCAGAATCCCAACATTGAGTTTAGAGAGAGAAAATGATTTTAACACTTGAGAGAGAGAGAATCAATGATAGAATGTAAGCTTGTTCTCTTGGATAATGGCCACTATTCAGAATATAAGTAAGGGGGCAAAGGGGAAGGAAAAACCAAGTTATTCTTCCTTTTTGTCCTCTTCTAACGTTTAAAAAATTTGCTGTCAGACCTAAATCACTCAAGTCTTTTTGGAAACACTCGAGTGTTTTGTGGTCAACTCTGATAGTGTTGCCTTTTTACTTTATCCAACGGCTATATTACTGAAAATTCATAAATAACTCGAGTGAATTGAGAATCACTCGAGTGAATTGGTCAATGTTGGAAAAATTAAGCTTTCTAACATTGTTTTCAATTCTCTTCTCAAGTCTGATTGGTTTTAATCTCAACCTTTCATGCATGAATATTATTTGACCTTATGTGAGAATAAAAACCTAAACTACCTACTCTCATAAATAAAATACATTAAAGAATAAATGAGAATGAATAATTAAACTAAGCACTTGATCTTCTTTATTGTTGGGTTTGCATTCTTCAAATTAAGTCCATAATTTAATTACATTGTCATCATCAAAATTAATCCACCTTAATCAGAGATTTGATTTTACAATCTCCCCCTTTTTGATGATGACAAAATAATTAAACCTCTAGCACTTGAGAGCTCCCCCTCAATCTAGGAACCTTTTTAACCTGTACAATCCAGAAAATGCCAAGCACAACGTAATACAATAATAATCATAATCAAGTGCTCATCGGTATCAGAGTAAGAGCATATATCATCAGAGTGTAAACAAGAAAGCGGAAAAAAAATATGCTCTTTTCTCTTTAATCTCCTTTCTCCCCCCTTTTTGTCATGATCAAAAATATAACATTTTGGAAACAAAGGTGGAGAATGAAGGATACCAATAAGAAAACTTTCCCTTAAGAGTAAATAAGAATCAAAATATGACTATGAAGCAATATTGAAAAACCATGAAGGAACATGAAAGCCATGAAGAAAACATGATTAATGCACAAACATCATTAATCCACCATACACAAACCATAAAACATGAGTTTGAAAATAGGTACATCCAACTCCCAACAAAATTAACAAAAGTCTCAAAATAACTAAATAAAGTCATAAAGCATAAAATCTAGTGCAAATGAACATCAAGGACTCAAGAGGGTGGTGGTTGCTGATCATCATCACGATGATAGGGCTGCAATCTCCCAAGAGCTGTCAGAATCTGACTGAGATCGGAGCGCACATGTCCAAAGTTCGCATCCACACTAGCAGAATGGGCATCAAGCCTACCATGAAGAGCTGAGTACTGGATGTCCATCTGAGTCCTCATATCAAACATAGTTACACGCTGCTCTTGAAGTTGATTGTCAATAGCATCCAAGCGCCCATCAATGCGATCAACTCTCCCAGTCATATAGGTCCTAAAGTCCTGAGCCTCATGAGCCAATGAGGCAAACCTCCCATCAAAACCATCCATTCGCTCATCCATATACACCCTGTGCTCTGCAAATGTGGTGTTCCAGGACCCCAGCATATCAAAGTTGATCCCATCAGTAGGATCATCCTGGGGTACTCCACTACTCTCTCCTGCCTGCTGATCAAAAGTGGCTTGCTCCTCCTCCAACTGCTGAGGGTCAACGCCCAACTGATCTGCAGCTTGCTGAACATTGCCCTGACCTCTCAGAGCAGCTGCCTCATCAAAATACATACATCGATCACCGAAGTACTCGATGTCCATCTTACCCAAAGAGTTATCAGAAAAGGCATGGATTTTTGCAGGAAGAAGAACGACAGGCTCCTTTTCCGAAATAGGAATCTGAAAGTGCTGAAAGAGCTTGCAAACATGCATGGGGTAAGGTAGGTTTTGTTTAGGTTTGGAGTCAGAGGCTTGTTTCATTTTGGCTAGGATGATGGAAGCCCAATTCAAGACAGTACCATTAAGAATGGCATCCATAACTCGAAGCTCAATTTGAATTGGGCGGGAATAGTTTGGAGATGTTTGGGGCAACCAGATATGGCAAACGAGATAGTGGAGGACTCTATTGTTGGCAGTCATTTGATTTGCTTTCTTCTCACCTTTGAGATAAACACGATCAGGGCGGAGCAAGTTTCGAAAAATTGGATCAACGTCTCCTTTAGAAGTGCCCTCTCCGGATCGTGATAACCCAAAGACTTGGAATAAAGCCTTAGGGGTAACCTCAATATGATGTCCTAACACAGAGGTCTCATAGGAGTTTCCATTTTGCCTAAAGTTTGCATAAAATTGCCTAACTAACCTAATGTAGATAGGACCATTATAGGATAGGAAACCCATGAGTTTTTGAGTTTTAAGAGCATTGACAAAGGTAAATCCTCTACTAAGGAGATAGGCTTCACTTACCCAAGTTTGTGTTGCATAATCATTGGAAGCAAATTTCCTTTCCCTTTCAATGCAATTTGCCCTTTGATAGAAATCATATTCCTCCTCCTCAATGGGTTGAGGTTCCTCCACCCTTGGCTTCTTCCCTTTTCTTCTATTGTCCGAAGATGAAGCCATTTGCACTTATAAGTGAAAAACTAGAAGAAATTTTGAGAAATTGGGGTTTTGGGGAGTTAGGGTTTTGGAAAGGGAATGATGAATTTGATGGTCAAAAACTTGAATTTGTTGTGAAATAAGTGTAGAAATGAGTTTAGAAGAAGAAATAGAGTTGAAATATGAAAGAAATTGAGTTTTTGGTGAAATTGGTGAAGATGTGAGAGAGTGAGCAGAGAAAACTCGAGTGAAGAGAGAGAGAATTTCGAGCAAACTGGAAAAATCGCAGCAGCATCAGACTATAACAAATGAATTCACTCGAGTGAATTTTAAAACACTCGCGTGTTTTTCAGAAAACCTGAAAAACACTCGCGTGAAAATGAATTCACTCGCGTGTTGGCCGAAAGATGGATTTTCATAAATCTGTAGTTCACTCGAGTGAAATGGGATTCACTCGAGTGTTGGCTGAAAATACTCGAGTCTTTTCAAAAAGACTCGCGTATTTTCCATCAGACCTGCTCAAAAACTTTTCCAATTAAAACTGATTTAATTTTGAATTAAAATTACTCGAGTGATTTAAGAAACACTCGAGTGTTTTTATCAGTTATGCTGAAAAACACAGTTTTAAAACATAAAACACAAAATTCACCACATGTAATGAAAACAAAAGATAGGAAACTTAATCACACACAATTAAAGACATAAATTCATAACATCTCAGGGTAATTTCAAACAAGTATCGTCACACACTAAATTTAGACATACTTGGTGATTTTCAAATGGCACAAATCAATTAGTTTATACTTGACTCCTCTAAAATACCAAGTTCCCTTCTTATATGATAGAAGGTATCCCTTGGCAATGGTTTTGTAAAAATGTCCGCTAATTGATTTGTGGTACTTACAAATTCAATTGTGCAATCACCCTTTTGAACATGATCCCTTAGGAAATGATGTCTAATTTCAATGTGTTTAGTCCTTGAGTGATATACCGGATTCTTAGTTAGATTGATAGCACTCGTGTTATCGCATTTTAATGGAACACTTTCTAATTTTAAACCAAAATCCGATAATTGTTGTTTCATCCACAAGAGTTGAGCATAAAACCTACCGGCGGCGATATATTCCGCTTCGGCGGTGGAAAGAGCAACACAAGCTTGCTTTTTAGAAAACCATGACACTAATGAACTTCCCAATAAATGGCAAGTACCACTAGTGCTTTTGCGATCAAGCTTGCATCCCGCAAAGTTGGAATCCGAATAGCCAACTAAACTAAGACTAGCATCCCTAGGATACCATAATCCGGTGTTAATTGTTCCTTTAAGATATTTAAAAATATGTTTAACTACGGATAGGTGTGATTCTTTGGGATTTGCTTGAAAACGGGCACACATGCATACACTAAACATAATATCCGGTCTAGATGCGGTAAGATATAGAAGACTACCTATCATGCCCCTATATTTACTAACATCAACCGGTTTACCTATGTCATCCTTGTCTAGGTAGCATGTTGTGCTCATGGGAGTGTATGCTTCTTTGCATTTGTCCATTCCGAATTTTCCAAGGAGCTCCTTGCAATATTTTCCTTGATGCACAAAAATCCCCTCCTTGACTTGCTTGATTTGAAGTCCTAGGAAGAACTTGAGCTCCCCCATCATGGACATTTCAAATTCCTTTTTCATCAAATTAGAGAACTTTCTACACAAGGACACGTTAGTGGCACCAAAGATAATATCATCTACATATATTTGCACTAACAAAATGTCCTCTTTGGTTTTATAGATGAATAGTGTATTATCAACCTTTCCCCTTTGAAAGCCATTTTCTAATAGAAAGGTACTTAATCGATCATACCAAGCTCTAGGAGCTTGTTTTAATCCATAAAGAGCCTTTTTCAACTTGTAAACATGGTTTGGAAACTCATGACTTTCAAACCCGGGTGGTTGCTTAACATACACTTCTCCATTTACGAAACCATTCAAGAAAGCACTCTTGACATCCATTTGATAAAGAGTAAAATTCGTAATTGATGCAAAGGCAAGCAAAATTCGGATTGCCTCAAGACGTGCAACCGGAGCAAAGGTCTCATCATAATCAACACCTTCCTCTTGGTTGTACCCTTGGGCAACAAGTCTCGCTTTGTTTCTTATAATCAAACCGGATTCATCAAGTTTATTTCTATAAATCCATTTTAAACCAATTATGGTACGATCATCGGGTATAGGCACTAATTCCCAAACATCATTTCTAACAAATTGATTTAGCTCTTCTTGCATGGCCATAACCCAATGTTCATCCATAATTGCTTCCTTAATTGAATTTGGTTCGATTTGAGAAACAAAGGAAACAAAATGACAAATGTTTTGAATTGACCTACGAGTTAATACTCCCTTTGAAAGATCTCCTATGACATTGTCAATAGGGTGAGCTTTCACCGTTTTCCAAGCCGGATCAAGTTCATCTTTGACTTCTCCTTCATCCTTTGATTTTTCCATCTCTTTGTCAACATTTGAAATCTCAAGTCCATCATCACTACCCTCACATAAAACACTATCTTCTTTCGAAGACTCATTAAAAACAACATGAATTGATTCTTCAATAGTCATAGTTCGTTTATTATAAACTCTAAAAGCTTTACTATGAGAAGAGTAACCCAAAAATATTCCCTCATCCGATTTAGAATCAAATTTTCCAAGTTGATCTTTTCCATTGTTTAAAATGTACACTTTGCATCCAAAGACATGGAAATGGGATATATTGGGTTTTCTACCTTTGTAAAGCTCATAGGGGGTTTTCTTTATCATGGGCCTAATTAAAATTCTATTCATTACATAACAAGCCGTATTAACGGCATCGGCCCAAAAGTATTGAGGTACTTGAGAATCATTTAACATGGTTCTAGCAAGTTCCTCTAGCACCCTATTTTTCCTCTCAACAACTGCATTTTGTTGTGGAGTTCTAGGTGCGGAATATTGGTGCTCAATTCCATGCTTATCACAAAATCTATCAAATTTATAGTTTTCAAATTCACCTCCATGGTCGGTTCAAATAATAATCACTTTTTGATTTACTTGGTTTTGTGCAAGTTTAATGTGGCGTTTAAAAGACTTGTAAGTCTCACTCTTAGCACTTAAAAACAATGTCCATGTAAATCTTGTAAAATCATCAACAATCACCAAGGCATAGTAGTTGCCACCAAAGATTTTTACTTGAGAGGGTCCAAACAAGTCCATGTGAAGCATTTCCAATGGTCTTGTTGTGGACACATCATTTTTGGAACCAAAATGATTTTTAGTTTGTTTGCACTTCTTGCAAGGAGTGCAATCACCTTTAATTTGAAAATTGAGCTTTGGTAACCCAACTACTAAGTCTTTGGATTGAAGTTTCTTAAGTTGATTTACATTAATGTGAGCGGTCCTACGATGCCATAACCAAGTATCGCTTTCTTTGCTAATTAAACATTTTGAAACTAAAGATGTGATATTATTCAATTCAACCATGTAAGTGTTATTAGACCTTTTTCCAACAAATTTGATAGATTCATCTTTGTCACTTTTTATGAGACAAAGAGTAGAGGTAAATAATACATGGTTACCAATATCACATAATTGACTAATGCTCAAAAGATTATGTTCTAATCCTTGAACATAAAGTACATTATCAATAACCAAGTTGGAAGAATTACCAATTTTACCTAAACCAAGTATTTTGCCTTTGTTGTTGTCTCCATATCTGACATATCCCTTTTCCTTAGGAGTAAGCTCAATGAAGTGTCGCTTATCTCCCGTCATGTGCCTAGAACATCCACTATCAAGTATCCAAAGTTGCTTTCCGGTTCTAAGGCACACCTACAAGACACAATCACTTGCTCATTTTGGGTACCCAAATTATGTTGGGTCCCTTTTTGTTAGTCTTGGATGATTCTTCCTTCTTAATCCAAACATAAGTACCATTTTGAATTCCAAAAGATTTGATATGGAACTTATTGTTTGTATGTCCAAATTTTTCACAATAAAAGCAAGTTGGTTTCTTTGTAAAATCAATTTTTGAGAATGAACCAACCACTTTATTTTTCTTTTTCTTGTGGACATATCCTAGACAGGTTTTGTTTGAGTTGTGTCTAAGAGAACCAATTGACCGATCTAGGTTTTTATCACTTTTGTTAAAAGTGTCGATTTGATTTTCAAATCATTAACTTCTTTTTCAAGCACACAACACTTTTCACAATGAGTGATGGTATATAAGTGATTTGCGTTCTCACAAACATGACTAGAGTTAGCAAGTTCCAAGGATGCATTTTGGAGTTTCAAATCATTAATAGATTTTTCTAATTCATTGATTTCCTTTTGATACTCCAAAAGCTTCTTTCCTTTTTCTTTGTTAACTTTAGCAAGTCTCTCAAATTGAGTTAACATTTCATTATATTCACTTAGCAAATCATCATAAGAAATAGTATGAGAGAAGGTGTAAGAATAATTAGATGATACCTCATCCTCACTCTCATTGTCTTTTCTTTCACTACTTGAGGAGGCTTCATTGTCATTCTTGGCCATGAGACATAGCTTGGCTTCCTCATCATCCGAACTACTTGAGGATGACTTGGAATCCTTTTCCGATCATCCCAAACAATGTAAGCTCTTTTCCCCTTGCCATCATGGGTCTTCTTCTCATTCTTTCTCAAGTGGGTGGGACATTCCATTTTTATGTGTCCTATCCCACCACACTCATGACATTTCACACTCTCACTTGAGCTCTTGTTTCTTTGCTTGTTATCCTTGGATCTTTTGTCTTGAGGTCTCTTGTCCTTAGAGAATGATGAACTACCCTTTTTGCCTTTGAGGAATTTGTTGAACCTCTTGGCAAATAAGCCAATCTCTTCCTCATTTAGAGCATGATCGGAGCTTTCACTTGAAGATTCATCTTCATCTTCTTTTGACATTTTGGTTGAGGCCTTTAGAGAGATGCTCTTCTTTTTCTTGTCCGAGTCTTCATTTAGGTGAAGTCTTGATAGTTCCATCTCATGTTCTTGGAGCTTTCCAAACAAGGTGGTCAAGTCCATAGATTTTACATCCTTAGCTTCCTTGATGGCGGTCACCTTAGGTTGCCATCTCCTATCAAGACATCTCAAGACTTTGTTAGTAGTTTCACCATCTCTAAATTCCTTTCCTAAGCCAATCAATTGGTTAACGATATGTGTGAACCTTGTTTGCATATCATTGATAGACTCATTAGGGAACATATGAAAGAGCTCATATTCATGAGTTAAAGCATTTAATCTTGAGTCTCTAACTTCACTAGTTCCCTCATGAGTAATTTGCAAGGTATCCCACATTTCTTTAGCCGATTGACATTGTGAAATCCTATGAAATTCATTTTTGGACAAAGCGGAGAAGATGATATTTTTAGCTTTTAAATCATATGAAACTTTCTTTTTATCATCTTCATTCTAACTTGTCCTAGGAATAACAATGGCTTCACCATTAATCACTCTTCTAGGAATATAAGGACCTTTTTCAATTGCATCCCAAATATCGGTGTCTATTGCTTCTACAAAGACTCTCATCCTAACCTTCCAATAAGAATAATCTTCACCATTGAAGAATGGAGGTCGGTTAAGAGACATAGACCCTTCTTGTTGATTGCTAGAGCCCATTGTTTCCAAAAGGATCTTTTTCGAAAAAGCTTTTACGCTCGATCTTTCGACCGAGCTCTGATACCACTTGTTGGAAACCAACAAGCGGGCTTAGCAATTACTAGAGGGGGGTGAATAGTAATATGGAAGCAACAGTGACTAATTTTCGGTGCAATTAAAAGATAATTGATCAAAAGCTTATTTTTCTGAAACTGGGCAATTTACTCGAGTGAAATGAAGAACACTCGAGTGAAATTCTACGAAATATTCGAGTGAATTGTAAAACACTCGAGTGTTTTATGCAGAACAGAAAGGAGCAGTTTCAGAGAAATTTAGCAAAATGATTCAATGTCTTAAAGACTGATCCAGGGCAGATATAAATCAAAGTAGAGGGCAATTAAACTAAGTTAAAACAAGTTGAAAACAAGTTAATTGCAACCAATTGCTACTAGAATTATAAAAGCCCCTTTCTAGAGAACTTAGGGTTTGGTTTTACTTGAAAACTAAGAAAGCTATAAAAGAGAGACAACACCAATTTTATCCTGGTTCACACTCAATATAGAGTGTTAATCCAGTCCCCCTAATCAACTTAGGAGTTTCTACTAGTAATCAAATTGTTAGAAATTACAAGGATAAATTGAGATTCCTCACTCAATCCTAACCCTTTTCAAGAGTGTACCAAACAATTGAAATTTCTACCCCAACTTGATTTGGTGATGAAGAGTCCCTTCTTCTTAAGCTCCTTGGAACCTCCAAGAGCCCACCAAGCTAAGAATCCTCTTAGTCTTTGTGCTTGAGAACCTCCCAAGGCTTGAGAACTTGGATACCTCACCACGTACTTGGATACCTCACCAAGATTTTCTAAACAAGTTAATGTGTTTGAGTGTTTGAGAATTTTACAACAAATAATTCTCTTACAAATGAAGCATACTCTCTTAACTAACTAAGACAAATAATAAAGATGAATGCTTGGTTGAGTTTAGAGAGAGAAAATGATTTTAACACTTGAGAGAGAGAGAGAATCAATGATAGAATGTAAGCTTGTTCTCTTGGATAATGGCCACTATTCAGAATATAAGTAAGGGGACAAAGGGGAAGGAAAAACCAAGTTATTCTTCCTTTTTGTCCTCTTCTAACGTTTAAAAAATTTGCTGTCAGACCTAAATCACTCGAGTCTTTTTGGAAACACTCGAGTGTTTTGTGGTCAACTCAGATAATGTTGCCTTTTTACTTTATCCAACGGCTATATTACTGAAAATTCATAAATCACTCGAGTGAATTGAGAATCACTCGAGTGAATTGGTCAATGTTGGAAAAATTAAGTTTTCTAACATTGTTTTCAATTCTCTTCTCAAGTCTGATTGGTTTTAATCTCAACCTTTCATGCATGAATATTATTTGACCTTATGTGAGAATAAAAACCTAAACTACCCACTCTCATAAATAAAATACATTAAGAATAAATGAGAATGAATAATTAAACTAAGCACTTGATCTTCTTTATTGTTGGGCTTGCATTCTTCAAATTAAGTCCATAATTTAATTACATTGTCATCATCAAAATTAATCCACCTTAATCGGAGATTTGATTTTACACTATGGATAATGTATATCTGTTTTTTCTAAACTAATTTATATGTACTTATATATAAATGGATAATGATTTATAATTATTTTCTTGGTGTGTATATAGTTATATTGGGATTGGGCTAATATATATATATATATGATTTTAATATATGCGTTTGGTTATAAATGTATTTGATGTGTTTGCGTTTCTCGTGTTTGCACGATTAGGGATTTGTTGTATGTATTTGTGTGTCGGGGTTGCAAGAGTCCATGTGCGTCCCTAGTGTCTGTTCTCGGTCAAGTAAGTGGTTAGATAATTCTAAGAAAAAGGGTTTCGAGTGCAAGAGTCGGCCTTTAGTGTTAGTACTTGGGGGATTCCTTCGAAATCGTGTTTCGACGGAGTTCTGGAAAGTGATAGGTTTTGCGAGGCATTTGGATGTCATCTGATCGCTTGGTTACGCCTCAAGTAATAGTAGCCTTAGATTAGTGAGGTTAGAGAGTGTGGTCTTAAGTCGTTCGGGTTAGAACGAGTGTTAAAATAGGGTAAAGTCGAAGGTTTGGTCGTAGTTTCGTTTGATTTTCTGTTTTAATATTTATGTGTTTGATATTTTGAAAATGTGATTTTCATGTTTGGAAATGTATTTTTAATGTTGTGGGTGTTTGGTTTAGTGTTAGGATGGGTTAGGAACCTTCGAATCGGGTTAAAAAGCGCGAAAATCAGAGTTTCGGGGCACCAAAATATCAGATGCGAAGGAAAGTGGAGAGAGAGAGAGAGAGAGAGAGAGAGAGAAAGAGAGAGAGAGCGCGCAAGGGAGGCAGATGCGAAGGCTCACGACGGTGGTGGCTGTCTGGGTGGCGCTGGAGGGCGGCGGCCAACCCTATACGAGAGACAAGGGAGAGAAAGAAAGTGAGGGGTATGTAGGGGGGCGATGGTTCTTGCCTTCTTGGCCAAATTAAACTAGAAGCTATTTTTCAGACTGGTCGTAAAAATGAACCACTCTTGTATTAACAAATGTCAACTTCCAGACCGGTTTCGTATCGGAACCAGTTTGAAATAATATATTTTCAGATTGGTCATTTAAATGAATCAGTCTGATTTAAATAAATTCCAACTTCCAGACCGGTTCCGTACGGAACCGATCTTAATGAAGTGGTCTGAAAAATATATTTTGTACTAGTGAAGTTTTATAAGGATGATAAAAATAGCAACTTTTTTTTGTCTCAAAGTAAAGTTAAAATAACTAATGAAAAAATTTAGAATTCGTAAACTTTAAACTATGGTTGGTTATTCAATGAAAAATATATTAAATTAGTTACTACCTACGGTCCTACATATAGAGCATCCTTAACCGTATTCCCCAGACCAAGGAAAGTGGTTAGTTTTGTGAATTTTATGAGAATATATTGTAACATTATAATTTTACCCCCTCCTCTTTACTTGGAAAGTTCACATTCTTTAATGAATAACAAAAAAACATAGTCAGTCAAAATATTTAATAAGGGCAAAAAAGAGAAAAAACAGTTAATGATGCATATGAAATATAAAGTGCCCTATATATAGGACCAAAGATTTCTTCTAGAAGGTGCCTTATATATAGGACTAGAGGGAGTTTTTGGTAATTAATTGATGAGTTAAACAAATCATTGCATGTCTCCTTAATTTTTTTTAACATCTTTGTGGGATTGAGAGTATAAAATTATAAATACAAGACTATGACAAAATAACACACCATTTAAGTAAGTTAGTGAATATTTTTAGTAGTATTAGAAATGTAAACATTTAATAATTTTTTTCAAAATCACATTTATAGCTATTATTAAGACTCTAAAAAGTGTTAATTTGATGTGGATGTTTGTGAAAAAGAAGTATTTTTTCTGTTTCATATGAAATGTATTTTAAGATTATACACGGATTTTAAGAAACAGTTAAATAACGTAAGAATTTTGGATATTTTCACTATAATATCCATATATAATAATTAATGAAGAGAGATAAAGATAATGAAGGAGAAAAAGAGGTTGTAATGAACACGGGTATAGTTGGAAAAAAAATACTACTTTCGTGCCTATGTATAAGAGTCTTTTAATAGATTTCACGACCATTAAGAACGTTTGTTAATTTAGTTAATGATATTGAAAATGTGAATATTTGATATATATTTTCAAAATTAATAGTATTGAGAATGTAAAAAGTGTTAAATAAATATGAGTGTTTACGGAAAGAAGTAATTAATCGTCATTGAAAATTAATATATGACCTTATAAATATGGATAAAATAAAAATCTCAAAAAAGTCTTATACATAAGGACGAATGGAGTATTAATTATGTATTAGATTCGTAAAAGAAGAATATATTTGATATAAGAGGAAAAAATAATATGAATATTGTATATGAAACGGAAAAAATGCAAAATGTAATTCGTATGTAATTTACGCGTACTGTATCCTTAAACACCAATCAAAGGATGGGAAGAGAATAGTAATGATGTTCTGAAAAAGAACACACCACAGTTGAACGTTCTCTCTCTTTCTCTTTCATAGTCATAGGCTAGCTGATCTAAGTCTTTCTTTCTCTCTCAAGTCTCAATTCCAGGCACCAAAATTAGGGTTTTCAGAAAACCCTTCTCTTTTTATTTCTTCTCCTGCAACTGAAAGAAAAGAAGAAGAAGAAGAAGAAGAGGACTCAGCTTTTTATTTTTCAATTGCTTCTTTTTTAAAGATGTTGTTTTCTTCTTCAACTTCAAGTTCAGTGATCAAATGGAGGTTCTTTCACAAACCCATTACCCCACTTCATCTTCTTCTGCAACTCTACACTCTCCTCCTCCTCCTCCTCTCTCCTGGAAACGACGCCGTTTTCACCGATTCCGACAACTCACTTCTCCTTCAGCTCAAGAACTCACTCTCCGACCCTTCTGGCCTTCTCTCCAGCTGGGACCCAACTAACGGTTCGACCCACTGTTCCTGGTCCGGTGTCCTCTGCGACTCGAGCTCTCGTGTCGTCGCCATCAACATTACCGGCAATGGAGGTAACCCAAAAAACTCTTCTCCGTGTTCCAATTTCGCTCAATTTCCGCTTTATGGATTTGGAATTAGGAGAAACTGTCAAGGTAGCAGAGGGGCATTGTTCGGTAAAGTTTCGCCTTTGATAGCCAAGCTTACCGAGCTCAAGGTTCTATCCCTTCCGTTCAACCGTTTGGAAGGTGTGGTTCCTGATGAAATTTGGGGCATGGAAAACTTGGAGGTTCTTGATCTCGAAGGAAACTTGTTAGGTGGGTATCTTCCGCTTAATTTTCGCGGGTTGAGGAATCTTAGGGTTCTCAACCTTGGGTTTAATAGAATTGCCGGGGTGATACCAACTTCACTTTCGAGCATTGCGACTTTGGAGGTTCTGAATTTGGCTTCCAATTCCATCAATGGGACTTTTCCTGCTTTTGTTGGTAGGCTGAGAGGGGTGTATCTGTCTTTCAATCTGCTAGGCGGGACTATTCCGCCAAATATAGGTGAGGATTGTGGCAGGCTTGAACATCTGGAATTGGCGGGTAATGTCTTATGTCAGGGGATACCGCGAAGCCTGGGGAATTGTAGTGAACTCAGGACGCTTTTGCTTTATTCGAATATACTGGAAGAGGTTATTCCGCCTGAACTTGGTAAGCTTAAGAAGCTTGAGGTGTTGGATGTTTCGAGGAATACTCTTGGTGGTTTAGTGCCCCGTGAGCTTGGGAATTGCTCGCAGCTGTCTGTCCTTGTTCTGTCGAATCTGTATGATCCATTATCTGATTCCAACGGTACGGGTAGGGCATCTTCAGTGGAGCAGTTCGTTTCCATAAATGATGAATATAATTACTTTGAGGGCCCCATTCCTGCGGAAATTACAAGCCTTCCAAACCTGAGAATATTATGGGCTCCTAGGGCAAATCTGGAAGGCGATTTTCCGAGAGATTGGAGCACTTGTGATAAACTAGAGATGCTTAATTTGGCCCAGAATGATTTTACTGGGGATTTTCCTAATCAGCTTAGTCGCTGCAAACTGCTCCATTTTCTTGATTTACGCTCGAACAACCTTACTGGTAAGCTTGCCAAAGAACTTCCTGTTCCGTGCATGACTGTGTTTGATGTTAGTGGGAATGTCTTATCTGGCCGAATTCCTGAATTCTCAGATAACACTTGTCCCTCTGTTCCTTCCTGGAGTGGAAATTCGTTTGAAACTGACAACAGGGCCCTTGCATATGGTTCCTTTTTTGCATCAAAGGCTCTAGGCAGAACCTTTTTGCCGTTACCTGGGGAAATTGGTCCGACCATTTTTCACAACTTTGGTCAAAACAACTTTATTAGCATGGAGTCGTTGCCAATAGCACGTGACAGACTGGGGAAGGGATTTGCTTACACGTTTCTTGTTGGTGAAAACAAGTTGACAGGAACGTTTCCAACAACTTTATTTGAGAAATGTGACGGATTAAATGCATTGCATTTAAATGTCAGTTATACTAGGATATCTGGTCAGATTCCTTCCAAGTTTGGCGGAATGTGCAGATCATTAAAATTCTTGGATGCATCTGGAAATCAAATTTCAGGGCCAATCCCCTTTGGTTTTGGAGACTTGGTGTCTCTTGTTTCTCTGAACCTCAGTTGGAACCGTTTACAAGGTCAGATTCCCGCTAGTGTTGGCCAGATGAAGGTTTTGAAGTTTCTCTCTATGGCTGGCAATAACTTAAATGGCTCGATTCCTACCACCCTCGAGCAGTTATACTCTTTAGAAGTCTTGGACCTTTCTTCAAACAATCTTACTGGTGAAATTCCAAAAGGTATCGAGAATTTGAGAAATCTGACTGGTGTTTTGCTCAATAACAACAAACTTTCAGGACAGTTTCCTGCTGGTTTGGAAAATGTCACTTCTCTGTCAGCAATTAATGTGTCCTTCAATAACCTATCTGGATCCTTGCCATTACATAGTAACTTGATAACATGCAGTAGTGCTGTTGGGAATCCGTTTTTACGTCCTTGCCATGGATATTCTCTGACCGTACCATCAGCAGATCAACAAGGGCTAATTGAAGATCCTAATTCTTATACTGCTGCACCACCAGAAGTTACTGGACACAAGAGTGGGAATGCTTTCAATTCTATTGAAATAGCTTCTATAACTTCTGCATCAGCCATTGTTTCTGTTCTTCTTGCTCTAATTGTCCTTTTCATATATACACGGAAGTCGAACGAAAGGTCCAGGGTTACTGGGTCTACGCGAAAAGAGGTTACATTGTTTACTGATGTTGGAGTTCCATTGACATTTGAAAATGTCGTCCATGCCACTGGGAATTTCAATGCAAGCAACTGCATCGGGAATGGAGGATTTGGAGCAACCTATAAGGCAGAGATATCGCCAGGAAACTTGGTAGCAATAAAACGTCTGGCAGTTGGACGTTTCCAAGGTGTTCAACAATTCCATGCAGAGATTAAGACTCTTGGAAGGCTTCGACATCAAAATCTTGTCACTCTGATTGGTTATCATGCCAGTGAGATGGAAATGTTTCTCATATACAACTATTTGCCAGGTGGTAATCTGGAAAAGTTTATCCAGGAGAGGTCCTCAAGGGCCGTAGATTGGAGGATTCTTCACAAGATTGCATTGGACATAGCCCGTGCACTGGCATACCTGCATGATCAGTGTGTACCGCGCGTCCTTCACCGTGATGTCAAGCCAAGTAATATCTTGTTGGATGATGATTTTAATGCTTATCTATCTGACTTTGGATTGGCTAGACTTCTGGGTACTTCAGAAACCCATGCTACAACTGGCGTTGCAGGAACATTTGGCTATGTTGCTCCTGAATATGCCATGACTTGTCGTGTTTCTGATAAGGCTGATGTGTACAGCTATGGTGTGGTGCTTCTGGAGTTGCTCTCAGACAAGAAGGCATTGGATCCTTCGTTTTCTTCATATGGGAACGGTTTCAACATAGTAGCTTGGGCATGCATGCTACTGCGGCAAGGCCGGGCTAAGGAGTTCTTCACAGCTGGCTTATGGGATACAGGACCTGAAGATGATTTGATTGAGGTTCTACACTTGGCTGTTATGTGTACAGTTGATTCTCTCTCTACCAGACCTTCAATGAAACATGTTGTCCGGCGGCTCAAGCAACTTCAACCGCCATCATGCTAGGCGAGCGCACTCTGGTGAGGCTGTGGTAGTTTGACATAGTAGTAATATTAGAAATATTGTAATTTGTGAATTAGCATTAGGTCTTTTTTTGTGGACTGCTGTTAGGTTAAGTTGGAAATTGTACTTAAACCCCCTTGTACATTATAATATAGTTGTGCCCCCAATTTTCCATGCTCTTTTCTTGATTAGGTTCGGGGGCTTGGTGATGGGTCTGCAGAAGAATGCAGATATTTGATTTGTGCGCCATACATGTCTATTCCAGTTGGATTTGTTCAATAATATAATATCAAGGAACAGAATCAGTTCCTTGAAACTTTTATGCTGTTATGCTGGGTTACTCAAGTTTATTACTGATGAGGTTTATTTTGGGAAAATCCCTATCTTTCCCATTCCCCATGAATGAACATTTGGACCAAGTAAAAATGAGTTGAGCAAGGTTGGTTTTGACTAAGTAGTCCATACTAGTTTTATAACCTGTAAACCTAAGCTTGATCCTATGTGTGCCAGGATTTTTAAGGCTTGGAATGCTTTGTTTATGAAAACATTCGTGGTGGACCGACCCTCGGTCCTACCCTTACGATACCTAGCCGACCAGAATAATCTATTATACAGACTGCGCCTACTCAGGCCGAGCATTTATTCAAGGACCCACCCTAGCAACCGTGGGCCGACCATATGGGCTCTACCCCTTAAGAGTCCGAGCTAGGGGTGCGTGGATCTAACTTGCCACAGGGATAAGACCCTCTAATACAGGATAAGGATGAATGACTTATCACCTATCATATGGGACACGTCAGCTGCCTTGCTGGACCTCCGTACAGGCCCATAAGGTACAATGTCATCCCTATAAATAGCTGTCTCCAGCAAGGGGCTCAGGTACGTTCTCTCACTCCCTAATTGCACAATCGCACACACCAGTGATTAAGGAAACCTTAGCTATCCCAACTGCATATCTAGAATACGCTATCCCAACTGCATATCTAGAATACAAAAAAAATACACCGTAATATCAGATCACTCTCTAGCTCTTAGGTCTCTTGATATCTTTGGGCTATTGATAGATCTTAGACACTGTAGTACAACATTGAAGCCATGTCATTGTAAAAACGTTACACCCTCTTGTTTTAGATATCAACAAATAAAAACATTTCATATAAACAAAACTTAACTAACTTTCTATTCTCAATACAATTATTTCATTTCCTAAAATACCTTAATAAAGTGTTTATATAATTTAATTTTTGTTTCATTCTCAATGCATGTTTTCTAAAATAGTATATTTTTGTATGAATTCGAGAAATTAAATGTATTCAACCAACTTTTTTAATAAGTGTTAAATTAGTTTTTTTTTCCGTATATTTGAGACGAATAGACATGATGAGGAAATAATTTGTATATTTTGCAATCATTTTTTTTTTAAAGTTTATTGGATGATTTTATTGTACTAAGCAAAAATATTTCTTGTGGTACTCTACCTCTTTTTATAAAGATTGAGACCTTTTTGGTGTCCACTTTATTTATAATTTATAATAAAAATAAAAATTACAAAATTATTTACTTCTATGTATGATATAGTAGATGCTAATTAATTACAAAATTAGTTTTTTTTTTTACGTATATTTGAGACAGGAGGGAATAGACATGATGAGGAAATTATTTGTATATTTTGCAATCATTTTTTTTTAAGTTTATTGGATGATTTTATTGTACTAAGCAAAAATATTTCTTGTGGTACTCTACCTCTTTTTATAAAGATCGAGACCTTTTTGGTGTCCACTTTATTTATAATTTATAATAAAAATAAAAATTACAAAATTATTTACTTCTATGTATGATATAGTAGATGATAATTGTTTAAACAAAATATAGTAATCGCATTGATTGTCGACTGCCGATCAGTTTTTCTCGATTCAATCCACCATATCACCACATATAACAAAAAAATCAAAAGCCACGAATCATTCCATTCTCTCACTATTAATTCAACTTCACTGTCATAAATTTATAATTCCTTTTCAATCAAATAAACAAGTAAACAACCAAACCCACTAAGGTAACAACTAATAATAACCTAGTTTCGCTTTTCTTTCTTTCTTTCTTTTTTTTTTCTCATTGTCTTTTTTTTTATACTTTCCATCTAGATCCTATCCGTAACAACTAATTTAATTAAAACTTTCTTGCCGTGAAATAATTTCCAAATACGCTAAAAAGAAGAGCAATTAAAAAAAAAAGTCGCATACTTCTTTATCTTTTTTTCCTCATTATTACAACACATTAGCAAAATAATTTGTATAATACAACAAAGAAGTTCAAAAATACATGACAATACGAATGTGGATTAACAAGTACCAGAATACATGTTGACACACAAATTATTGATAAAGGATGAGCAATATTGGTTCCCACCACATTTTAAACTCAGAAGCCACTTTATAAAATAAAATAAAAAAAAAAACCAACAACAACAACAACTTGACTTCATGTTACAAGTATCCACTTCAAATTATAAAAGCAACTTCATGTTACAAGTGCTTTACGTATATCACTTAAAAGAATGGGGAAAAAAAAAACGTGAGCTAAACTTGCACTACCGTGATCGGTTACTTAAAAATAAAAAGAATTTTTTTTTAAAAAAAAAAAAAACCATGACTTTTGCATTATCTGTAATAAGTTTTTCTCATAAAGTTTTCTTCCAAAATCTCTAATGTGTTATTTTATAGTATTTCATTTTCTCTTATATTCCTACGCATGTCATACTTATTGTTACAGGATTACTCCCTCCGGTCCCTAATATAAGTACAATTTGACCAATTTCACTCCTTTTAAGAAAATTAGTTAATATTTTTAGTGATATTGAAAATATAAATATTTGGTATACTTTTTCAAAAGTACCCCTATAATTATTATTGGAAATCTAAAAAGTGTTGAGTAAATAAGAGTGTTTGTGAAAAAGAAGTAATTAATGCTATCGGAAATTGGAAATGGGGCTTATATTACGAAAAAAAAAAGTCTTCAAAAGGTGCTTATATATAGAACCGGTGAGAGTATGATTTTTTTAAATTAAAATAAAAGTTAACAATTTGAGAAGAACAAAACTTGAATACTGTATAAATTTTCAGGCTTAAGAAAGTTAGCAATTTGAGAACATAATTGAGACCTAAAGAAAAAGTAAAATTTATGTACTCCCCTACAAGGATGATAGCAAATTGAAAAAAAAATTAAAGAGACATGGATTTAATGGTTTATCTAACACATTAATCAATTATCTGACACTTAATTTAATGCATTTTGCATTGATCAACAAATCACAATTTATTATTTATAATTTTTAAGCTTTTCATTAAAAGAAAATAATATATGCACTGACAGTGTAAGATTTTTTACACTCTCAATATATTATCCACCATTGATTGTTTAACTTTAGTTGACTTATAAGTAAAAGTAATGCATATTAATGGCGGTTATGCACCGACAGTATAAAAAACTTTACACTGTCAGTGTACAAATATTAAACTCATTCATTAATTACTTTAATTTTAATTAAGGACAAAAATTTTTATCATTTTTTACCATCCTTACGAGACAGAGACAAAAAAAAAAAAAAGTTGATTGTAGGATCCTAATTTTTTTCTTTGTCAATGTAAAAGTGAGTTTCTTGGTAAGTGTTGATAGTGCAATAAATAGCAGCAATTAGTTTTAAGAATTTTATTAGGTATGTTTTTTCATTTAATAAGATACTCCCTCTGATTTTTATTATACGATGTACTAAACTAAATTACACATATAAAAAAAATACTCCCTCCGTCTCAAAAGGTTAATACATTTTTCAAAATTCAACAAAAATAAGGGAACACGCTTTTAATGCATTGTCCCCCAAAACAATCAATTACCAAAGCAAGTATTAAAGGCATTTTTTCTTATTTAACCAATCATAGAATATAAAATTTAATTTCAATTTTTTTATTCACTATTTTAACTTTAATTTGGGAAATTTTTCTATATTTTTTGCTAACTTTATGGAACAGAGGGACTAATTATTTTAGTGTCTTTTAAAGTTGCAGTGCAATAATTAAAAAATATTTAATTTATCTATTTGTAATAAATCAATGTATCTTCTATATATTTTTCTCTCACTATAATATATATTTATTATTTTCCTGTAATATTTTTCACTACTTATTTTAATTATTAATATAGCTTACAAGGTCAAAATAAAGTAAAAAAGTAATAATAATCGTCCATAGTGCATAAAATTTATTAAGAAACACTTATGTAGGAATAAATATTATTTTTGAAAAAAAAACACTTTTAAAAAGAACGAAAATAATACTCCCACCGTCCCTAATTATAAGATCATTTTGACACTTTTATTTAAGACCTATACCAATTTTCAATTATCATTAATTACTTTTTTCCACAAACACCCCTATTTATTTAACACTTTTTAGATTCACAATAATATTAATAGGAGTAATTTTGAAAATACACATAAAAAATTCACATTTTCAATACAAATAACTAAATTAATCATCTTTCTTGATTGACCTAAAATTCCTAAAAGAGGACTTATAATTAGGGACGGAAGAAGTATAACTTACAGTCTTTTAAACGCATATCACATACACATTCTAAAAAAAATAATACACGTTACATAGAAATCATACTTTTACATCTTGCAATTTCAATATCTCACAAATAAATATCATGACAAAGAGTTTTTTAACAATGAAGATTTATAACAAGTTTTTATTTTTTACTTTGTTCCCCAAGTACTAAATGGGTTGCAACCAACAAGGCCCAACATAGTTGGCAGATAGCTGAGTTACTTAATCATGATGTTAGGGGTTCGATCCTTATCGTGGGTATAGAAACAACTTTGTTGGTAAAGGCAAAATCCACTTAGATGATCTCTACGCCTCGGAGAAGATTAGTCTTCAACTATCGGTTAAAGGATACCATTGGTGTACACCAAAAAACTAAATGGGTTGCGTTAGTGCTAGTGATGCAATGACAAAAAAATGGGATTGATTAAGATTGTGTCATTTTGGTAAATAGTTTTTTTGATTACATCATATTTTGTAAATAGTTTTGAAACTATCTTTTATTATAAATTGTTTATAATATTGTCACACTTAAGTAAAAAAAACCCTACTAATGAAATATTTATCTATGTCTTCTTATTTTAGATAGAAAGCCTCTGTTTAAATATCATTTTGCAATCACTTGAGATTTGAATTTTAGATTTCATTTTAACATCACAAATAAAAAAAATGTTTTAAAAAACTAATTGTATCATATGATTTTTTTTTTTGTTTTTTATCCAAAGGAAAAATCTATATTTTTATAAATTTTATGCTTATCAATCATAAAAAAATAAAATAAAATAAAATTTATGCTTATCACTTTTGTCTTAGGTTAACCCGATCAGTCTCTATCTTATATCGTTCCAGTTTGAACATGTCCTCTCTTATCCCATGTTACGGCATCAACAACAAAGTCTTAATACAAAATTTATCAGACTCTGACATATCGAATCTGTTTGAAAAAATTAGCTTATAGTTGTGAGATTATAACTGATAGCTGTGAGCTTGTAGTTGATAGATGTGAACCTAGCCGAAAACTGTGGAATTGTAACTGAAAGCTTATAGTTGTATAGCTAGTTTGTTGTAGTAGAGTTTGTTTGGCAAAACTAGCTATGCAACTAGCTGAAATTTATTAAATGACTTAAAAAATATAATGTAGCCAAGATATATAATTATAACTAGGAAAAAAATAAAGGGCATAATTGAGATTTAGTTATTGAAAGCTCTTTTATTTTTTGAAAAGCTACTTCACGTAGCTTTCTTAAAGTTAGGTTTCAAAAGCTATAAGTTTCTTTTATTTTTTTTTCATTAAACAACTCTAGTAACTTAAGCTAAAAACTACCAGATAAACTATAAACTTGTCTTACTAAACATAGTCATTAGCTTTACATCACTGTTCTATTATAAGATTCAACTTTAGATTTTTCATATATTTTATCATAACAGTTAAGATCATCATATATCAGCATTACGTCGTCATGTACTTTTAAACTTGATTTTATTTCAATAATATTTTGAAATATTATTTTAATAATGTTAATTATCTACTATTTCAAAAAATAATCCCAAATATTTTTTTATCACATCAATATTTATAGATTTCCAAAAAAAAAAACCATATTTGTATTTAAGTAATATTCAAAAAATTAAAATATTCAGTTTTGTGTTCAAAATGTGCCATAACAATTTTTTATATATCAATTTTTAAATGCTTATATAAATATATATGCTTATATATATATATGCTTATATATATATATATATATATATATATATTCTCTTTCATATTCATCCCATGCACAAGATAAGAACATAAATAATAAAATTGTATTGAAGAATTAAATATTTATTTTTTGCTTCATTAACTTTTTCAGCCTCCAACACTTACTTTTTAAAGTTAAAAAAAACCACCAACGTGGGTTGGTCAACTGGTAGCTCATTTGGTCCCTTAACCAACTGGTCTCGAGTTCGAGCCTTGGGTATGGAGTAACCCCCGCTAGAAGACCCCTACCGCTTAGTACAAGCCCAATTGGGTCGGACCGGATGAGTCGGATTCTGGGTAAACCAGATTCGGATACCGATTACAGTACACAAAATTTTTTTTTTAAAAAAACCTATGCACTAAGTGCATAAATTAAAAAGACCACACACACATAAAAAGTTTGTAACGCCCTTCTCATTTTTACCCTTAATTAATTTAAGACTTGAAATTTTTCTTTAAAAAGCACATTAATTTTCGTTAAAATTCTTCAGAGTGCCAGCCAAAAATATAGAGAGTTACTTTTTGTAACATCCCAACTCTCTAACCTTGATTTATTTATTATAATGAAAATAGAGAATAATTTTTTCGCAAATAAATTTCAAAACTTTATTATTCAATTGCGGAAGCAAATCAACAAAACTTGTCCAATAACAAGACACAATAGTTCAACTAATTTATTTTATAAGCAAATAGACTCTGAGCTACTTAAGACACTAATCGTAACCCAGAGCATGGTTCTTCAAACTCCATTCTTTGGAAAGGGAATCCCAAATCCCTTGCCAACGCTACTCTTCCCTTTGGAAGACAGGACCTTTGTTACCTACAAGGGCAACAAGGGTCCTGTCTTCCAAAGGGAAGAGTAGCGTTGGCAAGGGATTTGAGATTCCCTTTCCAAAGAATGGAGTTTGAAGAACCATGCTCTGGGTTACGATTAGTGTCTTAAGTAGCTCAGAGTCTATTTGCTTATAAAATAAATTAGTTGAACTATTGTGTCTTGTTATTGGACAAGTTCTGTTGATTTGCTTCCGCAATTGAATAATAAAGTTTTGAAATTTATTTGCGAAAAAATTATTCTCTATTTTCATTATAATAAATAAATCAAGGTTAGAGAGTCGGGATGTTACATTAGTGGTATCAGAGCAATGGTTCAAACTCTCGGCCTATGGAATATGGCCACACATGCTATAAGCTGTGATAACTCTGGATTGAGTTATGGGTAGATTAGGATTGAGTCAGTAGGAAATGAAATATATATATATTGTTTATAATTATTATCTTTGATGAATAGCATAACGTAGTAATGGCCTCAAGAAACGCTCGCCATACCGACGAATCTCTCGATCGTATCGCTGCGATCTTGGAGCATTTGGCTAATAGGCAAGCTGCTGGTCCGTCTGAGTTCAAGGGACTAGCTGATTTTAGGAAGTGTGACCCTCCAAAGTTTCACGGTGGAGCTAACCCTGAGGAGGCGCAGATTTGGATTCAGGAGCTGGAAAAGATATTTCAGACAATTCCATGTGATGAGGAACAGAAAGTTACCTACGCTGCTTATGTCCTGGTGGGTCCCGCAGACAACTGGTGGAAGTACACAAAGCAAACTTTGGAACATGAGCATAGGCAGATCACTTGGGGCATTTTTGTAGAGAAATTCTATGAGAAGTTTTTCCCAGAAGATATAAGAAACAAGAAAGAGATCGAGTTCCTGGAGCTGAAACAGGGAACCATGACTGTTGGGGAATATGCTGCGAAGTTTGAGGAGCTGATGAAGTACTCTCCATACTTCACTCTTCGCCCTGACGAGAATGCTAAGTGTGTTCGTTTTGAGAATGGTTTAAGGCCGGATATTAAGCCATTCGTAAGTGGACAATGCATCCGACACTTCGCAACTTTGGTGCAACGTTGTCGTATCACCGAAGATGACCTCAAGGCAAAGGTGGTGTATGAGCAACAACAGCAAAATCAGCAAAATTATGGTCCCCACCGTAATCGTGAAAAGAACAACCGTCACCAGAATGACCACAACAAGAGTCCCTACGATAAGAACGGACAAGGGAAAAAGAGTGAGGAGAAACCAACGGACGATAGTATACCAAGATGTGATAAGTGCCACAAGTTCCATGGTGGAAGATTTTGTTGGACTGCGCAACCTAAAAGCTGCTTCAACTGTGGAAAACAAGGACACATCTCCCCATACTGTCCCGAAAAGAATAAAAACCAAGGCGGTGCGATACCCAAACCCAACACCAATGTCAAAGTTTTTACGATGATGGGAAGCGAAGCCAATCCGTCAGAGGATTTAGAATAAGTTAATGTCTTTGAGCCTTTGTCTAGATCTAGCATAAGTTAGTTGCCTCTTGAACCGCAACCGTTGTCTGGATTTAGCATAAGCTAGTTGCCTTTTGACTCATTTCCTTGTAGAACTATGTTGATTTTGAAATCCTATGTTTTCTTTGCGTAGAATATGCTAACTATTTGAAATTTGAAATCTCAGGCCTCAATTTTTGCTAAGTAACCTAGATGTGTTCACCCCAATCAATTCATTAGTAGCTGCATAGTAAGCCTGTTCGTAAAATAGCAATATTCGATAAAATCACCTTAGTCAACATGGAAAGCTTGAGATATGATCCAAAGAGTAGATGGCATATCATAGATTGTCGTAATAGGTTTATCCTCCCTATCGAAACCTAAATCTATATAAGCCACGCTCAAAGAATACCTAAGAACACCTCCCATGTCTGTAGAAGAAGAAACCAAGTTAGACGTCATTTTTATCTCGAGTCCAATTCTCTATTTCACCCTTACCGTAAGATTGAGTTTACTATTAACCTCGTGCTTAGGATTGATCCCGTTTGGATAATCCCTCGTCTTTTGGCATCCACCCAGATTGTTTGCAATAGTGTCTGCCTTAAGGTTAGGAGCAAATAGAACTCTGCTATGCTGATTCCAAGTGGGGGAGAGTTCACCTATCAAACCCATCGATATAACCTTGCAAGAAAATCCGACACTCGAAACTGGTTCCGTTCGGATTAAAGATAGGAAAATTAAGCGATTGCAAGGAAAGGTAATTTCGTTAGTAAGGGTCGCATGAGAATGTGGTAATGTTAATGTCATCGTTTGGGAGCTAGGAAGACAGATGAAGGAAGAATACTCGTATCGGTCCGAGTAAGTTTTTATTTTCCAAATCGAATTTCGAGGACGAAATTCTCTTCAAGTGGGGGAGGATGTAAGGCCCTATATTTTCATAAATAAGTAAATATTAAAGTATTTAAAATAATAATGTTATTATATTGAATAAAATAATGAATTTTCTGAAATTAGGTTAAAGTACTCGAGTGTTTTGGGAAGGACTCGAGTATAATCTTTATCTGTTTGAAAAATTTGAATTTTGAGCCGAAAGACTCGAGTCTTTCATGGAAGACTCGAGTGTTCTTTGATGTTCTGAAAAAGACTCGAGTACTGGGGAAAATACTCGAGTATTTCGAGCAGTGGTGCTGAATCTATAAGTCGGTTTTGATTCAAAACTCGCACCAAAACGCGTTTTCTCGAGGTTCCAAGCACAGAGCTGGACCTTACTTCATAGGAGGGTAACCTTAGGCTATAAATAGAGGCTTGGGGAAGTCCCAAACTCATTCAAATCCTCCTAACCCGGATTTATATTCACATTTCCTCTGTTTTCTGGTGCTCTCTTGGTGCCTTCGATTCTCTCTCTTCACTCAACCAAATCCAGTGAAACCAAAACACAATCAAAGTTCTATTTCCAATCTTGAGATAGAACCAAGTCCCATCGAAAACGAGTCCCTATAGCTCAAGTTCTAAATTTTCAAAGTTAGGGGTTCTAAAGCTGAAAAACAGAGCAGGAATCAATGGCAAACACCCCTTTTCGTCGAATTGGTTTGGTAGATGCAAGAACCCTCTTGATCCCAAATTCGTTTCTGATTAAAGTTAGCATTCCCTAGTTTCTTAAGCTAACTTATTTCGCTCTTTTTCATGCCTTACTCGTGGTGAATTTGATGGCCAAAGTTTGCTGTCCAAGGTGCAAACCTTGAGTGCTGAAACTCAAATCGTTGCTCCAGTCCCTCTCCTCTTCAACCAATCATCCCTCTAGCTTCTCTAAGGTATGGGAGAAGTTATCTAATCGCTAGAATGATAAACAATAAGCTAAATTCATAGGAACCATTTGAGGTTCACGGGCAACATAAGTTAGAAATGGGAATCTGACTTGGAGGCCAGAAACCCATAGTTTTTGTATTCAAACAACTTTAATTGAACCTAAGGAAGCTCACTCGATTGATTTTCGAACTTAAAATCAAGTAGAAATCAAAGTCATATCTTGAAATGGTTATTTTCCAAGTTGTATTGATTCTGTGATTTGATGTTGATTTATGTTATTATGTACTTGTTTATGTGTTCTAACCTGTTCATTATATGTGTTTATGCCTCTGTTTTGCATAAGAATGGAAAAACAATGCATAGAATTCGAATTGAAACTTAAATCGCAGAAACTGGTGCTGTTGCAGTAAAAACACTCGAGTCTTTTGAGAAACACTCGAGTATTCTGGGAAAATGAAGAACAACTCGAGTCTTTCTTCAAAGATTTCAAGTATTCTGAAAAAAAATGAAGAACACTCGAGTCTCTTATAAAACACTCGAGTATTTTTGACCAAAACTGAAGAAAATACTTACTTTTCTCAAGAATATTAAATACCTAATTCTTATATGTTTTTCCATTGGTCGATTATTATCCTGAAAGAGTCCTACTGGAATTTTATTCAGTGGTTGATATATTCGGACAGGAGTCCCAATGGATAAATGTATAAGTTTATTTGATTCCCATTGGTCGATTTTTAATCCTGAATGAGTCCCACTGGAATTTTATTCAGTGGTTGATATATTCGGACAGGACGTCCTAATGGAAGTGCGTACACCCATTTGGTTGATATTTTCCCTAACGACCCAGTGAAAGTTTTATTCACTTGGTTGATATTTTCGAAGGGAGTCCCAATGGGGTCGTTGCAATAAATATCCGCCAATAGGAGGCTAGGCCCCGACGGATTATTAAATAATGATTAACCACTAATTCTAAAACCATCACAAAGTGACTGATGGATTTTTCTATGAAAACAACAGAACCAGCTAAAAGAAAGATGAAAGGAATTGTTAAGGATGAGATTAATGAATAGAAAGATAGATGATGGATCATGTCCTTGATGGAAATGATAATGAATGTGATAAGAAAGATTGGTAATAAATTATGTATGCATACATGCATTGATTGCTCCAGTTTGCGAGGGTTTTCCCTTTTATACTATTAACGTTGGGCGGATGAAGCCTGTAAGTCGTGAGTGCAAGGCTAAGCCTGTGAGTCCTACAACGCCGGGAGATGGGAACCCGTAAGTCGTGAGTGCAGGGCTAAGCCCGTAAGTCCTATGCAGAGCGAAGCTCGTAAGTCATGAGTGCAGAGCGAAGCTCGTAAGTCCTACCACCTCCAAACTGTGATGCCCCGGGAAATTGCTGAGGTCAGCATGCATCATGCCATTAACAATAAAGATCAATTGCATGGATAAAAAGGGCTTGACATGTGTATATGCATTTGTAAATTGTTACTACTTGAATACTTGTGCTTGTTGTTTTTAGCCTCTGTTATTTATTATTCGTTTTAACGTGATTAGCTATGACTTACTCCCTTTTGCCCTTGTAGGTAACAAAGGTCCTGTCTTCCAAAGGGAAGAGTAGCGTTGGCAAGGGATTTGGGATTCCCCTTTCCAAAGAATGGAGTTAGAAGAACCATGCTCTGGGTTACGATTAGTGTCTTAAGTAGCTCAGAGTCTATTTGCTTATAAAATAAATTAGTTGAACTATTGTGTCTTGTTATTGGACAAGTTCTGTTGATTTGCTTCCGCAATTGAATAATAAAGTTCTGAAATTATTTGCGAAAAATTATTCTCTATTCTCATTATAATAAATAAATCAAGGTTGGAGAATCGGGATGTTACACTTTTCAGCCCCCACCCATTTCTCTTGAACCCCATTTTCTTCCGCCTCTTGAGAGGCGGAAGTGTAAAATCAATGCTTTTCCGCCTTCCATGAGGCGGACAACAAAAAAAATTACATTTCCGCCTCTCCAGAGGCGGAAGAAAATGGGGTTCAAGAGAAATGGGTGGGGGCTGAAAAGTAACTCTCAAAATATATACATAGATATAGCACTGAAGTGCACCAACCACAGGGTTTGGAAACATTCATTATACATAGCCAAAATAATTAAAGTTTTAGTGTTTCATCGTTCAGAAGACTGAGGACATAAACCAGGGTCTGACAACAATGACCTACTCTCCCTGTGAGGGAGAGTGAACCTGCTCGGCCGAGGAATGTGCTTGCTCGGACTCGGTACCTGAAAAATGGTAAGGAGATGAGCATTACACAAAACTTGTGCAGTCAAGAGGTTTTGATAACAACAAGTATCTCTAGAATGAACAAACATCCAAAATGAGAAGAAGATTGCTAATTAGATTTATTACTCCATAATAGTTTAGTTGTTTAATTTACATTCTTTATTATGTTTCTTAGTGTTAGGCTATATGGGGTAGTGGTCTATTAAGGTTGCATTGAATCTCATAAGTTTTAAGATAAATATGTTTGAGAAAAATGCATGATTAATCTTGAAAAATAATGCATAAAAAAAATATTTTTAATATAGAAAAATGCATCATTAAATGACTTTGGGAATGATATTTAGTAATAAAAAAAAAGTTGGGTGCAAAACTGATTTTTTGATTTAATCTTTTAAGCAAATAAAACAGTATGTATCTGACTGGTATCTGACCTATACTCAGCTGCAACAACAAACAGATTTATATAGCGTGCAACCCAATCTTTTGAAGAAACTAGTTCTTTTCTTTTTACAAGATACTAACGTCATTTTTGCTTTTCACACAGACACGAATACCATATTCCAAAAGCCATTATATTTCTCACTTTGATACAGATACAATATTACAATTCCCAAAATCGGTTTCTGGTTAACATTTTCATAACAGTGTGAAACACGTTCTTTTCTACTTCTTCCAAGATTCATCTTCTTCTTCATCTTTCTTTAGAAATTAAATTGAATCTCTCAAACATATTCATCTTAGATCTAAGAGGTTCAATTAGTTATGTGTTCTTATTAGTGTTGTAATTCGCACATCAAGAGGTGCAAAATTTGCTACAACAACTAGCGAGATTTCAAGAGTGGGAATTGGTAAAGGTTTTTACCGAAGAGGTTCCTTGAAGGTTTCAAGGGAATTGGACTTTGAAGGTTTCAAAGGTTCAAAGCTTGGTGAAGGTTTCACCTCAAGTGATGAAGGTTTCCTTGTGTTTTTGAAGGTTTCAAGAAAGGATTGAGGAAAGTATTGAAGGTTTCAACATATTCACAGCAATTGAAGAAAGGTTTGAGGTTTTGAGTACGATTAGAGTAAGGTTTACTCAATGGGGATTTTAGAAAAGGTTTTGTGTAAAAACTCATTGTACTAATATACCTTTTTCATAGTGAAATAACTCTCCCGAATAAAAAAGGGAGGACTGGATGTAGCCTTGAGTTCAAGGTGAACCAGTATAAATCGCTGTGTCTAGATTTTCTTCTTTTCTATTTTATCTTGGTTAATTTCATTAAATCTTGATAAGTGCTAATCTAACAAGATCTAATCAATAATTGTTTTAATTCGTGTTGTTGGTGGTAGTGTTATTTTGGCATCTGCTGCATCTGATTTGTGTGTTGGTATTATTTTGATTATTAATTTCTTGTTAGATCTGTATAATTTTGTGAAATTCTGGTTTCTGTTATTTGACTGATATCCAACCTATATCTGACCCATATCTGTCTGTATGTTAATAGATTTTTATTTGTTACTAGATTTCTGTCAAATATAAGTCAGATACATAGTAGATATCTGATATAGGTTTTGAAGAATCTTTAAAAAAATTTCAGAAATTCACCTTCACACCTATTCACCCCCCTCTAGGTGTTTATTCACCCACTTGTATTCCAACAAAACTTAGGAAGACAGTTTCTAATACGACATAACGACATACCAAGTCAAACACAACTAGTCAAATATGCACATAATCATATACCCAGTCCAAAACATGCATCATACACAATTATCATCATTCACTCGGCCCATACCTATCCTTCTCCTGTCTCCTTTATTTTTCACTTTTATTCACCTATTTCCTTTTATACTCACTTATATTCTTTTATCATGTCTTACATTCCCATTATTCGGCCTTTCCTCTTTTTCCTTTTTATTCACCTTTTTCATATCTCTTAGAGAAGCGTAAACCCCGTGTACGGCATGCATGCACCCCCTTGCACGTCTTACACATTCATTGGAATTAGGGAGTGTCCATCATTGCGTGCATCATCCCATGATGCTCGGCTTACAGCTGCACAGGAACATATCAACTGTGTCTTACATGGTCATTGCATAGGAAAACATCACTGTGTCTTACTCGACCCGGAGAACATCCTAACCGATTCCGTTAATAGGAATCTTGTGTGAATCATTACTGCGTACATCATCCCATGATGCTCAGCTTACAACTGCACAAAAACATATCACTATGTCTTACGCGATCATTGCACAGGAACCCATCACTGTGTCTTACTCGACCCGTCTCACACAACCATCATTCTCCACTTATCCTTTTACTTTTATTCATTCTCTCTTGATTTCTCTCGTCTCATTTCCCTTTACCATTTCAGTCATCCTCTTGTTATAGTCTCTATCCTCTAGTTATTATTTATCATCTAATATCTTCCCTAGAATCTTACACCAATTATCGAACTCAACCACCTATGATCGGCACGCATATTATCCAAACAGTATTATACATGCATAAACAGTTATCACCTTTCACACATATTTATCACAGTGACCAGGATATCAAACATACACCAATTTCATATTTAATTTACTGGGTTCTTTTTATTTATTTTCTTTCTCCAATAATATTCTATATCCACTATCCTACGGTTCAATATCCTAATCTAACACCCATTCTTAGTACTCACTATGAGCACACTAGACACCCAAACCTAAGCTAAGGTAACATCCACTCGTTACCTCAAAACTGTGATAGATAAGGAAGTACTGTGAGTTTGAGCCTTGCTTCTCGTGTTCAAACTCCTTACACCATAGTCCCTTGAATCTTCAGTGACGCCTTAAGAGAGCCCTAGGAATGCCAAGGAAAAGCTCGACGCTTAGGAGAAGGTGGAGGGAATGATCCTTGGTTCTTGGAAACGGTTGAGGTTTAGTGAATGTTGATAATGAGAGTAGAGTCTGTACGTGTGAGTGGCGAGAGTGGTGTTTGTCACTAGAACCCTAGAGAGAAAATGAAGAAGACGAAGAGAGTACGTTAGAGTGTGTTGGAGTGTTGGTCCTGTTCTTGTTTTTATTTCCCTTTTGAAATAAATGTGTGGTCCTGGTGGGAAACTTCTTTTGAAAGCTTTGGGAACGTGGCTATAATTCATTGGATTCTTGAGGAAGCCACCAATAGTGATTTGAAAAGGACAACAGTGATTTGAAAAGGACAATAGCAATTGAAAGGGACGTTTTGTCGTACATACGTCTGGCACGGATAACAATGCGCGAGTCGTTCGTTCGAGCGTAAGTGCTTGGCTCTAGCTTGACGTGTTAGGATCTCGGTGTTCAGGTTCTAGGGAGCACCTACTCGGAATAAGACAGTAGGGGGAAATTCTCAGTGCGAGGAGACCGAGATATCATGGCGCCGATACAAGTTTGGCTTAGTCTCTCACTAGTCGGCCGGTAGAAGGCCGAACCTATAGTTGGTTAATTCAAGGTGATTCGCTGTGGTCGACTGTTCATGGCTAAGACAGGTGCGTATAATCGTTCGTCGCGGATCGTCTCGATATGCTTGGCTACTCACTCCCAATGATTGTCAAACGACACGAGGTCGTTTTCTTACGGCTCAATACTTTCTGTTTGGTTCGGAAACGTGTCCTCTACATAAGTCCTCCTAGTTCGGTATGATGATTCGAGCTTATCTCAAGTTCACGGGATAGACTAACGGTCTAATGTTTTCTTCTCGGCTTACTTTGTTTAAGATGGGTCCGCGACTCTGCACGTCGCTAGTTGGTCGGCTACGATGGAATATGGTCAGAACGAGGTCCGATCAACTATACTCGAACTCTCTTTTTGTTAAGGTTCTCCTAACTCAGACATGTTTTTCCCTTAATAAGTCCCAACTTATTTCTATGATTTCCATTATTTTCAATCAAAATTATTCTAATTAAATTGAATATGAAATTCAGGATATTACAATCCTCTCCCACTTACAGGAATTTCGTCCTCGAAATTCAGTCGGCACCGAACAATTGTGGATGGGAGATCTTCATCTTCTCTTCTAGCTCCCAAGTCGCCTCTTCCACGTTGTTTCGATTCCAGATAACCTTGATCAAGGGGATTTCCTTGCCTCTGAGTTGCTTCACTCGTCTATCCTCAATTCTGACCAGAAGAACTTCAAAAGTCAAATTGTCCTTCAAGGGCAGCTCATCCACTTCTACCACATGTGAGGGATCATGGATGTACTTCCTTAGTTGCGAAACATGGAACACATCATGGAGCTTGGAGAAGTGTGGAGGTAGTGCAATTCTGTAGGCAACTGGTCCGATTTTTTCCAGGATTTGGTATGGTCCAACGAACCTAGGAGTCAGTTTCTTGGATTTGATTGCTCGGCCAATTCCCGTTGTAGGAGTTACCCTTAAGAACACATGATCACCCGCATCGAACTCCAACAGTTTCCTTTTATCGGCATATCTCTTTTGCCGATCTTGGGCCACTTTCATTTTGTCTCTGATCATTCGGATCTTCTCTATAGTCTCTTGTATGATATCAGGGCCGATTAACAGATTCTCTCCTACTTGAAACCAGCACATAGGTGTTCGGCATTTTCGACCATAAAGCGCTTCAAAAGGAGCCATTCCAATGCTAGAGTGAAAGCTGTTATTGTATGTAAACTCGACCAACTGCAGGAGTGTTTCCCAACTCCCGGATTGTTCGAGCACACAAGTCTGCAACAAATCTTCGAAGGACTGAATGATGCGCTCAGTTTGGCCATCGGTTTGGGGATGGTAGGTAGTACTGAACTTCAACTTCGTACCCAGTGCCTGTTGCAAACTTTGCCAAAATTGGGATAGGAACCGAGGATCACGGTCGGACACAATACTAGTTGGCACTCCTTGTAACCTGACTATATCCTTTATGTACAGCTGTGTTAACTTCTCCAGGCTATACTTCATGTTGATCGAAATGAAATGGGAACACTTGGTCAACTTATCAACAACAACCCAAATGGCTTCACATCCCGAATTAGTTCTCAGCAGACCAGAGATGAAGTCCATTGTTATACTGTCCCACTTCCATTTAGGGATCTCCAAGGGCCTACGTAATCTGCCGAGCTTCTGATGTTTGATCTTGGCCTTCTGATAAACCAAACACGGAGACACATAGTTGGCTACATCCTTCTTCAATACTGGCCACCAAAACAATCGCTTCAAGTACTGATACATCTTGGTGGTACCGAGATGGAGACTCAATCTGGTTTTATGCGCTTCCTCTAGCACCATTCTCCAAACCTCAAAATCCATAGGAACGCACACTTGGCCTCTAAATCGGATAATACCGTCGGAACCCTTTCTGAAATCGGTCTCCTCATCCTCGGACACTAGGCCTAGTTGTTTCTGCAGCTCTTCGTCGTCGGCTTGTCACACCTTATTGAGATCGACAAACTCATTAGTGACCTGCAACATTTCCAAGACTATGCTCTTCTCTTTCACTTGCACGTCCAGGTTGAGGTTACCAAATTCCTGCATCAGTTGCATTTGCTTAACCATCATATTGCTCAGATGCAAGGTCTTCCGACTTAAAGCGTCGGCCACAACATTGGCTTTTCCGCGGTAATAGTGTAGGCTGAAATCATAGTTAGGGATGGGCAAAATACCCATGCCCGCGGGTATCCGCAAAAATACCCGCAACGGGTACCCGCGCTATTCCCTTGCGGGTGGGTACGTGTATTGTGATACCCGCCCCGCGGGTACCCGCATATATAAAATAATATTTTATTAATAAATATTATATATATTAATATTTTTTTATTACTTTGAGAATATATAAATTTTATTTTATTTATATTTCATATTGATTTTTAATGATAAAATTATAATGATAAACATTTATCATATGTATGTAATTATTTATCTTATAATTATTTTTATGTATAATAATTATTACAAAATATATAATTATATAATAAAAGTTTAAAACCCGTGGGTACCCGCGGGTACCTGTTACCCGCACTAATACTCGTGAATACCCGCGGGTAGGGGCATGGGTATGCACTACCCGCGCCCGTGGGTACCCATGCCGATCCCTAATCATAGTCCTTCAGGAATTCCACCCACTTATGCTGCCTCATATTTAACTCCTTCTGATCGAAAAGGTAGCGGATACTCTTGTGGTCGTTGAAGACTTCAAACTTCGTAAAGATAGTGTCTCCAGATTTTCAGGGCAAATATCGCGGCTGCCAATTCGAGATCATGAGTGGGGTAATTCTGATCGTGTTGCCGAAGTTGTCTGGAAGCATAGGCCACAACCTTCCCTTGTTGCATCAACACACAGTCTAATCCCTGCTTCTAAGCGTTGCAGTACACGTCAAATGATTTGGTCGGATCTGGCTGTGTCAAAACCGGAGAGCTCGTCAATCTCCTCTTCAGTTCTTGGAAACTCTGTTCACACCCCTCGGTCCACTGATAAGGCACGTCCTTCCTGGTTAACGTCGTCAATGGAAGGGCCAATTTAGAAAACCCTTCAATAAACCGCAGATAATACCTCGCCAGTCCAAGGAAACTCCTTATCTCGGTCACTGTCTCGGGTCTCTCCCACTTTAACACGGCTTCCACCTTAGAAGGGTCGACAACAACACCCTTCTCGAAAATCACATGACCCAGAAAGTGAACTTCGTTGAGCCAGAAACTGCATTTTGAGAGCTTTGCATAAAGTTGTTTGTCTTTGAGAACCTGTAGCACCGTTCTCAAATGTTCCTCGTGCTCAATCGGACTTTTGGAATAAATCAGGATGTCGTCGATAAATACTATCACAAACGAATCCAAATATGGTCGGAAGATCCTATTCATGTAGTCCATGAAGATTGCAGGGGCATTAGTAAGATCAAAGGGCATGACGACATATTCAAAATGCCCATATCTCATCCTGAATGCGGTTTTCGGAATGTCCTCTTCTCAGATACGGATTTGATGGTATCCCAATCGGAGGTCTATCTTTGAAAACACTGATGCTCCCTTCAACTGGTCTAACAAGTCATCAATGCGAGGGAGGGGGTACTTGTTCTTCACCGTTATCGCATTCAATTTCCTATAATCGGTGCACATCTGGAGACTGCCGTCATTCTTCTTAACAAAAAGCATCGGAGCTCCCCAAGGTGATACACTCGCCCTATTCAGCTTCTTGGCCATTAGCTCCTCCAACTACTTCTTCAACTCTTCTAGCTCGGGAGGTGCCATTTGGTATGGTGCAATCGAAATTGGGCCTGTTCCCGGAGTGAGGTCGATATCGAACTCTACTTCTCTCCTCGGAGGTAAACCGGGAATCTCTTCTGAGAAAACTTCTGGAAAATCGCAGACTACAGGAGTTTGACTAATGACAGGCACATCAGTCGCTTCTATGGCAGCTAAGGAAGTATCACTAAAGATTACGGTTTCCTGGTGACAGTCGAGCAAGACATGATGATGAGACATCCAATCCATGCCGAGTATAATGTCTAGTCTAGTCAACGGTAGACAGATCAGATTGACTGTAAACTCCCGACCTAACACTCGGATAGGTCAATCCAAGCACATTTGAGAAGGGATAACCGAAGAGTTTGTAGGGGTAGATATTGATAGTTTATAGGGCATTTCTACAGGAGACAATTCTAGCTTTTTCATGCAGTCAGTGAAAATAAAAGAATGTGTTGCACCACAGTCGAACAAAACTGCACAGGGAATATCATTTACATAGTAAGTACCTCGGATAATCTCGTCGACATCAGTCACTTCCTCGCCATCCATGGTGAATACCTTGCCCCTCTGAAGTGGTCAGCTCCTACCAACCTGCCGAGCGTTAGCAGCATTGACTTCCTTCTTCATGGCGCTCTCAGCACTTTGGGCCGCGAAGTGACTGGGCTGACCACACCGAAAGCAAAGTCATCTTCTTTGGTTTGGATTCAGCTTCCAGCATTCTCCCCCATGCTGCTTCCCATAATGCTGACAGATCGAATAAGGTCCAGGGACAACCACCATCTGACCATCACCTCTTGATGTTGTTGTTGATCTAGGGCTCGGATTCACATAGGGACCCGACCTCTGAGTTGTTACTTTCCCCCTGATGGGTCCACTCGTCCTCGGAACACCCTTGTTCCTCTTCTCAGCTGCTTTATGCTTTAGACCCTTCTCATATGTGCTTGTCATATTCACCAATTGCGACAGGTTGGCAATATTCTGATACTCGAATGCCAACTTGATCTCAGTTCGGAGCCCAGACTCGAACTTGACACATGTCGTTCTCTCATCAGCATCGCGATAGCTTCCCGCATACCTAATCAGATCCTCGAACTTGGCTGCATACTCGCCAACACTGAGACTGCCTTGCTTCAGATTCAAGAAGGCGATCTCTTTCTCCCTTCAGACATCCTCTGGGAAATACTTTCCTAGAAAACTATCCTTGAATGCAATCCAGTTCACGACTTGATTCGCCATCTCCAAGCCCCTTCGGCACTAGGTCCACCAATGCTCGGCTTCACCGATCAGCATATACAGTGCTAACAATACAGCTTGCTCTTCCGAGGATGCCATGGTGCACAAAATCTTCTCGATCTCTTGGAGCCATAACCGTGCTCCATCAGGATTGCCCTTAATTAATTTACGACTTGAAAATTTTTCTTTAAAAAGCACATTAATTTTCGTTAAAATTCTTCAGAGTGCCAGCCAAAAATATATACATACATATAGCACCAAAGTGCACCAACCACAAGGTTTGGAAGCATTCATTATACAAAGCCAAAATAGTTAAAGTTTTAGTGTTTCATCGTTCAGAAGAACGAGGATATAAACCAGGGTCCGACAACAATGACCTACTCTCCCTGTGAGGGAGAGTGAACCTGCTCGGCCGGGGAATGTGCTTGCTCGGACTCGGTACCTGAAAATGGTAAGGAGATGAGCATTACAAAAAACTTAGGAAGGCAGTTTCTAATACGACATAACGACATACCAAGTCAAACATAACTAGTCAAATATGCACATAATCATATACTCAGTCCAAAACATGCATCATACACAATTATCATCATTCACTCGACCCATACCGATCCTTTTCCTGTCTCCTTTATTTTTCACTTTTATTCACCCATTTCCTTTTATTCTCACTTATATTCTTTTATCATATCTTACATTCCCATTATTCGACCTTCTTTCCTCTTTTTCTGTTTTATTCACCTTTTTCGTATCTTTTAGAGAAACGTACACCCTGTGTACGGCATGCATGCACCCCGTGCACGTCTTACACACTCATTGGAATTAGGGAGTGTCCATCATTGCGTGCATCATCCCATGATGCTCAGCTTATAGCTGCACAAGAACATATCAACTATGTCTTACGCGGTCATTGCACAGGAACACATCACTGTGTCTTACTCGACCTGGAGCACATCCTAACCGATTCCGTTAATAGGAATCTTGTGTGAGTCGTTACTGCGTACATAATACCATGATGATCGGCTTACAGCTGCACAGGAACATATTACTGTGTCTTACGTGATTATTGTGTCTTACTCGATCTGTTTCACAAAACCATCATTCTCCACTTATCCTTTTACTTTTATTCATTCTCTTGATTTCTCTCGTCTCATTTCCCTTTACCATTTCACTCGTCCTCTTGTTATAGTCTCTATCCTCTAGTTATTATTTCTCATCTAATCTTTTCCCTAGCATCTTACACCAATTATCGAACCAGACCACCTATGATCGGCACGCATATTATCCAAACAGTATTATACATGCATAAACACTTATCACCTTTCACACATATTTATCACAGTAACCAGGATATCAAACATACACCTATTTCACATTTGATTTACTGGGTTCTTTTTATTTATTTTCTTTCTCCAATAATATTCTTTATTCACTATCCTACGATTCAAAATCCTAATCTAACACTCATTCTTAGTACTCACTATGAGCACACTAGAAAGTCAAACCTAAGCTAAGGTAACACCCACTCCTTACCTCAGAATCGTGAGAGATAAGGAAGTACTGTGAGTTTGAGCCTTGCTTCTCGCGTTCGAACTCCTTACACCGTAGTCCCTTGAACTTTGGTGACACATTAACAGAGCCCTAGAAATGCTGAGGAAAAGCTCGAAGCTTAGGAGAAGGTCGAGGGAATGATCCTTGGTTCTTGGAAACGGTTGAGGTTTAGTGAATGTTGATAATGAGAGTAGAGTTGTACGTGTGAGTGGTGAAAGTGGTGTTTGTCACTAGAACCCTAGAGAGAAAATGAAGAAGACGAAGAGAGTACGTTAGAGTGTGTTGGAGTGTTGGTCCTGTTCTTGTTTTTATTTCCCTTTTGAAATAAATGTGTGGTCCTGGTGGGAAGCTTCCTTTGGAAGCTTTGGGAACATGTGGCTATAATTCATTGGCTTCTTGAGGAAGCCACCAATAGTGATTTGAAAAGGACAACAGTGATTTGAAAAGGACAGCAGCAATTGAAAGGGACGTTTTGACGTATGTTCGTCTGGCTCGGATAACAATGCGTGAGTCATTCGTTCGAGCGTAAGTGCTGGGCTCTAGCTTGAAGTGTTAGGATCTCGGTGCTCGGGTTTTGGGGAGCACTCACTCGAAATAAGACAGTAGAGGGAAATGCTCAGCGCGAGGAGATCGGGATATCTTGGCGCTGATACAAGTTTGGCTTAGTCTCTCACCAGTCGGCCGGTAGAAGGCCGAACCTATAGTCGGTTAATTTAAGGTGATTCGCTGTGTTCAACTGTTCATGGCTAAGACAGGTGTGTATAATCGTTCGTCGCGGATCGTCTCGATATGCTCGGCTACTCACTCCCAAGGATTGTCAAATGACACGAGGTCGTTTTCTTACGGCTCAATACTTTTTTTTGGTTCGGAAACATGTCCTCTACATAAGTCCTCGTAGTTCGGTATGATGATTCGAGCTTATCTCAAGTTCACGAGATAGACTAACAGTCTAATGTTTTATGCCCGGCTTACTTTGTTTAAGATGGGTCCGCGACCCTGCACGTCGCTAGTTGGTCGGCTACGATGGAATATGGTCGGAATGAGGTCCGATCAACTATACTCGAACTCTCTTACTCTTTGTTAAGGTTCTCCTAACTCTGACTTGCTTTTCCCTTAATAAGTCCCAACTTATTTCTATGATTTCCATTATTTTTCAATCATAATTTTTCTAATTAAATTGGATATTAAATTCAGGATGTTACAATGTTATTTGAACATCCACTCTATCGTATTTTTATACTGTTTTTGTCTTTTAATTATTTTCTTCTTATAATGCTTCAATTATTTTATGATCTTTAACAACACTAGTTTGTACGTCTTAAATATCAGAATTTTCAACTTTACCAGTAAATTTTATTACTTTTCTTTTTATTATTGATTTCTAACGTGGTATATCCTCTATACATAGAACATTTTGGATAATTTATGCTAATCTTATGATGCAAGTTGTTTGGATAATATTCATCTTATAAATTTTCTTCATTATAAATATGTGGGAAATTAATTTCAATTTTTTAGTTGTTTATGACTTCCTTTTTAACTGTGTCTTCTATTTTTTTAATTAATAATTTCCTCTATTATTTTCTATTTTATTTAATTTCTTGTTGTAGGTTTGTATAGAGCAGTGGTTTTATCTTTTCAATTTCAAACCCTGTGGATATTTCTCCTAATTGACTTAAAATTTCTTTCATTTTTTCTTTTGTTTTACTTATTAATTCTATCATTTTTGTTACATCATTTCTTTTTTTTTGGTAAAATAAAATTTTATTAAACCACGAACAAAAATAAATCATGCAATCACACCTTGAACCATTGCCACCTTCTAGGAAGGGTTCAACAGTCCAAGGGGATTAAGAATTAATAACTAAATACAAAAGGAAAGTAAAGGAACTAAAGTTCTAACAAAATTCTATCCACTAAAAGTCTATTACTCCAAGACCAGAAATTGGGAAATGTCCAAGCAAGTCTGACCGCAACCTCCCTCTTCAATCGACGTGCAACGGTGGCCACAGAGCAGCTGACACCGGAGAAAACACGGCTATTTCGCTCAATCCATATGCCGTAGATGACAACAGCATAAACAGTATGAACACTCTTCCTCCTTGTCTTTTCTCTAAACGCATGATTAATCCATCTGACCCAATTTGTGAATTTGAAAGGCCAATTGCTGATTCCCAGCCAAAGACAAGCTAAATCCAACAGATCATTGGACCAGTCACAGTCAAAAAAGAGGTGATTCCTCGTCTCATCAGCTACGCCACAAAGAACACAGGTTCGATCTTGAAAAAACAATCGATCTTTAGTTTTCAATTTGTTTTTCATAGCTAGCCAAGAAATAAACATATGCTTAGGAATCGAAGAAAGTTCCACACGAACTTGTGCATGTGGAACAGATGTAAATTCCCTAGAAGATAGGAATAGCCACTCTTAATGGTATAAACACCATTAGAAGTAGCACTCCAAAAATCACCTGAAAAGCCTGAAATCAATTTGTTTTTAGTCTTCACAATCTGCTTCCAATGCCAACTATCCCCTTGTTTAGGTTGAATCTGCCAAAAGTCCTGCTCCTTCAAGTACACTGAGCTAATCCACTTAACCCATACATAATCCTTCTTCATACCAACATGCCAAGCCTGTCTCCCTACAGCTGCAGTATTCTAGAGAATGGTATTTTTAAACCCCAACCCTCCATTCTTCTTAGGAGTACACATAGATTCCTAGGCCACAAAAGCATGATAATGACCATTTGCATCCAAACCCCACAAAAACTCCCTGCATTTCTTTTCAATTCCTTTCAACACAGCTTTAGGAATGACAAAAATTGTTGCCCAGTAAACATGCAGGGAAAGCAACACATAATTAATTAGAGTGCATCTAGCTTGGTAAGATCGTTACTAGACTTCCAAGTGTTAATGCGAGCACTAATTTTGTCCACCAAGATTGCACAAGTAGCATTAGACCATTTCCTGGCTGAGATTGGAATGGCAAGATATCTGAAAGGAAAACAACCCTTTGAAACCCTATTATGTTGATAATCTCAGCTTCCCTCACATCATTAACTCCAGCCAGATAAATCTGAGACTTTTCATTGCTTGGTTGAAGTCCTGAACTTTTATCAAACTCTTGAATAGCTTTAAACAGATTTCTGACACTGGCAGGGTGCCCTTTGCAAAAAACCATATGGTCATCAGCAAAAGCAAGGCTGATTAATCTATGGTATTTACAAAGGGGGTGGAAACGAATGTTTCTATGCTCAGCTGCTCTCTGCAAACCTCTTGTCAAGACCTCCATAGCTAGGACAAAAATGAGAGGTGACATAGGGTCACCTTGCCGTAAGCCCCTAGATCCTCTGAAATTTCCAGAACTCTGACCATTAATAGTGACTGAATAGGAAGCAGTAGTAATACAATATAAAATCCAGCTCCTAAATTGGGCAGGGAATCTGAACGCAGCAAGCATATCCTCAATAAAAGACCAATCTAAAGTGTCATAGGCTTTCCTAATGTCTATTTTCATTAGACATCTAGGAGAACTATTTTTCCTTCCATATAATCTCATAAGCTCTTGAGTAATTAGCACATTGTGAACTATACTCCGATCCTTGACAAATGCATATTGATTCTCTTGAACAATACTAGGCAGCACAACATTCATTCTAGCACAGATTAGCTTAGTGATATATTTGTAGAGGTAATTGCAGCAAGCAATAGGTCTATAGTCTTTAACCATGGATGGGCGGTCCACTTTTGTAACACCCCGCAAATTCCCCGTATTGATTAAAATACTAAAAAGACTTATTTTTGAGAAAAGTGTTTTTAAAAGAGTATTTTCTTAAATAAATTTCTTAAATTCACGTTTTCAAAGTGTTGAGTGATTCTCAAGGGATGATTTTTCATGAAATAAAGTTATGAATTTTAAAGTTGGGTTTGAAAAACAATTATGTGTTTAAAATCCTTTTAAGGGAATGGTGAATTTTCCAACAAGAGTTATTTATTTTCTATAAATGCATGTTTGATATTTTTGGTATTTTAAGGAGATTTTGATTTTTATGCATGAATGATTTTATAAATAAGAAAATCTATCTTCTATGTGTGCATGTATGTGTATGTACGGTTTTGTATGAATGTATGTGTGAAAATGATATGTGTATGCATGTGTGTGCAATACGTGTAAGTGTGTGTGTGTATGCATGTATATGTATGTGTGTGTGTCGTGTATGTATGAGTATGTAAAGGGAAGCCTAGAATTTTCCTAAGTGTTGGCCAAGTAACTAAGTGAACCAAGTTTCTAACTAAGACCTAACCAAGTTGTTAGAAACCCTAAAGATAAGCTAACTAGTCTTTGAACCTAAAATGACCCCTAAGCACCTAAGCCACCCTACCTTGTCTCCTTAGTCCTGATAACCTCCACCCATGCAACAAATTGAGTTGCCAAAGTTGCCCCTCCCATTTGATCACCTAAGGCCGAAGTTACAAGGGTAAAAGAGGGAGTAGTAAGTTGCCTATATAAGCCATAGTATTTAGTTTATTTTACCCATTTTCCCATTCATTCCTTTCACTTCCCTTCATTTTCCATACACATGTGTTGAGAGCAAAAATCAAGCTCTCAACACCCCAAGAGAAGAGGAAGGCTGTGAGTTAGAATAGAGAAGAAGAAGAGGAGATCAACACCAAAACTTATAATTTCCCTTGAAGATCCAAGACCCAAAGCTAGAAGACCTTGATCTTGGTGGGTAGTTCGAAAATCATAAAGAAATTGTAATAGATAGATTTTTCTTTTGATCTTGTAATTTTCTTCTCCTTTTTCTTTGCATGCTAATTTTCCAAGTTTAAAATGATGAAGTACAAGTGTGTTTGTACTTGATCATGAATGTTCAAAGCTAAAAATAACTTATAAACGTCTAAACAACGGACTCTATAACTTGATTAAGTTTTTCATAAAAGATCTTAAAGTTTCTCAAGCTAAATTTTCTAGGTTTAAAGATTTGTTGAAATTTTGTGGATCTAAAGTCAAGTCTCTTGGTATGTCTAAATTCATGCTTAAAACCGTGACTTGTGAAGTGTTTGAGTTTATTTGATGAGTGAATAAGTGATCTAAACTTGTTTAACAATAAATTTAAAACTTTTGGTGTTGCATGTTAGTTTGATGATGATTTTGGTTGATTTGAGTACATGCATGTGTTGATTCTACTTTGATCTTGAATTTTTGAGACTAAATGAACTCATAAGACACTGGATCTTAAACTAAGAGGGTCAGCCATGACTTAAAGATTACGTCTTGATGCTTTTTAATTTGATCTAAGTGATTGCATGTTAATCTCATGACTAGAAAAGTTAATTTGAGTCATTGAAATGTTTGATTTTGATTTGGTTTTGATAAAACTTTAACTTTGGGGTTTCGTTCTTTAAAAGCTTTAAATCTTATTTTGATCTGTGAAAAAGTTATGCTCTTGAAACCATGCATGCTGTTTGAAACAAAAAGATTGGATTTTCTTCAATGTTCATCACGGTTTTGCAAAGAACCAAAGGAACTAAGCTTTGAAAATTGATTTCTAACTCGATCTATGTTTGATGTACATGCATGATATAGATTTGAAGTTGAATCTTAATTTTCGGCAATAAGGTATTCGGTCTAGGTTTAGGAATCAAGAAATCATGTTTTAATTTTCATAAGAGCTACATGCATGTTAATATCTTTTTATTTTGATTTAAGAATTTTGTGTTTTTGCATGTAGTAAAATGAACCCAAAGACCTTGTTTTTGTCATGATGAATTCGGCCTACACCTAGGAATTAGACTAGGACTCTTTCCATGAAAAGACATAAAGATAATGAGTGTGTTTTATAAACTAATATGAGTTAAAATTGTTTAAAAAGGGTGTTGAATTTGCTAATTTTCTATTCGGTCTTAAGTCAATGGTAAAGGAAATAAATGAACTAATTGATTGGAAAGAGTTTTGTGTTAAGTGGATGCATGAGTGTGTGTATTCGGTTGTGAACAAAGGAGGAGAAAATAAATCTGCTTCATGACAAAGGAAATGGAGTTTAAAAATTAGAAATAAATCAAGTTGATTTATGTACTTTAATTTGTAATGTTTGGCTTGTTTCCTTGATTTCATTCGGTCATGTAGTGTAAATAAGTCTAGGAAATTTAGTTGCATTAAAATAAATTCACATAATGATTTTTGAAAAGAATTGAATTGTTGTGCTTGGTTTATATCCTTATGAGTATGTGAATGCCTAAATGTTTGTTTTATGAAAATGGAAATGTTTAGAAAATAATTAAGTAAATAATTGTTTGATTTATAGTTAAATTAAATGATAAATTTATTGCTTGTATGATTTGATTCATTTAAGTGTTGTTGTGATTGTGTGTTAGTTGATGTTTGAAAAATATTTGAGTGTACACTTGGTTTTGAAATTAATGGGTTTTAAGATAATTTCATTTGATGGCTGTCCAAGATTTGTTTATAATAAAAACATGAGTTTTAAAACATTGGTTTTTGATAAAATAGTCATTTAAAACAAAGAGTGTTTTTACGATGTCTTCGGGGTTTTACCAAATAAATTTTGTAACATGACTCTTTGCTGTCCAGAATTATCTGGGCTTGCTTCTTATATTTAAAAACGTTTTCCTATGATTTAAAGTAAAGTTTTCAATTGGTAGTTGATTTGAGAAAAAGCCAAATCAAAAACGGTACATTTTTCGGTGTTTTCGAACAATGTTTTAGGTGCTGTCCAAGATGGACCAGCAACCAAATGAATTGGTTTAAAGCATTTTATTAAATGTTTTCAAATAGTTCTGAAACATTTAAAGTGCTAGGAAATATGGGAATTGTTTTGATAAAACCATAAGTGTTTTAAGTCTTTCGATTAGGAGCCGAAAGTGTCCCGAATTAAGAAAAGATTTTCTTAATACACGTTAGTAAAGTAAGAGTGTTTTATTTAATACGAGGAATGAGAAGTGTCTAAGTTATGGAAAATATTTTCATAATGCAAGTTAATAACGAGAGCGTATTTTATTTAGTACGAGGAATTTGAAAGACGAGGGATTGGGGCAGCCGGCAGCAAGAAGGATCCGAAGAGACGGTTCGCATTAAATCGCTGGACCTCAGGTGAGAGAGAAGCTTTCCTAAGACACCGTGGTAGTTAGGTGATATATTAGGACGTTCTGTATCATCTCAAAGATCGGAACTAAGTGGTTCGGAGTCAGTATTATAAGTGGCAATTGTTTGTGTTGTGTGGCCACTTATACGAAGATGACGAAGACCACATTGTTATTGTGTGATGTTTGTGCGTTAATAGTATGCTTATATTTATTTATTCAATTATGCATGATGGAACTGAATACTATTGAATAATATGAATAATGTACTGATGGACGTCTGTTACGTCCTGAAAATGGAAGCGAAATAAATAAGATTGTGAAGTAAAGACATAATGAGAGAGAAATAATGATTGGAAATAAAGTATGTGCTGGAAAGGAAAGAAAGAGTTGAGAATTGGGGAATGAAATTGAGGGTAATGTTGAGAACGAGCCAGAGCTGGGGAGAGTGATGTGAATGTGGATATGAGATGTGATTTGAGCGGAGCTGGGCTCCTTTTGTTTTGGTTTTAGTCTGGGACTAGTGTCGAGTTGAGCTTGCTCCTCACTAGCGCTCAGCAAAGTGGTAATCTTTGAAAAGGTTTTTGAAAAGTAGTTTTGAAAAGGGTTTTTGAAAAAGAGATTTTCGAAAAGATTTTTGAAAAGAGATTTTGTGGAGAATGGTGAAAAGAAATTTTTAGAAATGGATTTGTGAAAAGAAATTCCCTTGAAAATGTTTTTGTAAAAAGGAAATTTTTGAGAAATATTATAAGAAGTATTTTCACAAAAGTTTTGAAAGGAAAATTTGTGAAAGGTTGTGAAGAGAGATTTTTGAAACTTTGTGGAAAGAGGTTTTTGAGAAAATCTTTGAAAAGAAATTTTGAGCAGTTGTGAAACTAGATTTTTGAGAAATTTACAAGAGGGAATTTTATGAAGATGTTTGTGAAATGAAGTTTTGTGAAAGCATGTAAAATGGCATTTGGAGAAAGGTTGAGAAAAGATTGTGGATTGTCAGGAGAGAGAGTAGAATATATTTTGTGGTATGAGATATCAGTTGAGATTTCGTTGATGTGAACCCAGCTCTGTGCTATGTGAGAATTGATGAGAGAAAGACTGTGCAAAGTTAGTGGTCGGGACTCGTTGAAGGGTTGCACGAAGGACGGGCCGACCTTAGGTTAATTAAAAACAAGATAAAAGACTTTACAAGACTTACGCAGTGAGGTATGAGAGTGCGAAGTAGTGGAGAGGAAGAAACCATAAGTATCTGCGGATACTTAGGGGGAGATTGCATTAGGGGAGGACGATGACGGTGAAACGTCAAGAAGTCTAGAGTATGTTTCTAGGCAGAACGAACTCCACATGTGGCGCACTAATGTGGTGGGGACTGGGTCTAATGCCGTGGTAAGTTCTGCGGGCCCACTAGAAACATACTGTCGCCCCCTAGATTGCAAATCTAGAACAGTGAGAGGGACTGGAGTGGGGCATCTTGTTTGCCACTGTGAGTTGAGACAGTGTGCCCTGATTATTTATGAATTGATATGATTTGAAATTGAGGCTGAGTCCTCCTGGTCTGGGACCATTTGATGTGTGACAGTTGTCGTGCCCGCACGGTAAAGGTCCTGTACTCCTGTTTGCTTCCGACTAGGTTGGGTGGATGACCGAGGAGATGTAGACGTGAGTGATCGCCGAGATTGAAATGAATACTTTGATGGTATTTTAACACTCCCCAATCACCAGAGGTTATGAATTGATAAGACTGGAGGAAAAGAAATATGGTGATGAAATGGAAATGAATGAGAAAAGGAAAGAATGTCCATAATATGTGAAAGTAAAAAAGAAATGAAAAAGGATAACAATAATGCTGATAATGTAAGATAATAATAACATTGTTGTGTGTATGTATGTTGTATTGTATGCTTGTGTGGTCCTATTATCTTGCCTATCGTAATCCCACACCGTCGACGATGCGTCGTTCGGATCGCTTACTCTCTCCTGTTCGTTGGCATATCGGTGTTGCTGGTATCTCAACGGGCAAATGGAGTATCGGATGGAAGTCACCGTACGAGGCTACAGGAACTACAAAGAGAAGATTCGGTGTGAGGCTTGAGGGAACTCCACCACTCTCAATGGAGCAGAGCTGGAATCTAGTAGCAAGGAGGGAATCACAACAAGGCAGGTATCATCTTCGAGAGCAAAGAGAGGACGCAAGAAGAAGAAGGAACTTCACCCAATTGTTTTCGATAGGATAGTGTGGTTAGATTAGGTTGTGATGATTGTTGAGTCAAGGATTACCGATGCCATGAGCCATTATGTAATCGAGCTAAGTTTTAATCTGACTTGTGGAGCACATCTTTATGCAAAGTTAATTCATGTAAAGTTTTTAAAAACTGTTAAGATAATTTTGAACCAAGTACTTTTATGAAAACGAACGTTTTATGAAAAGGACGGTCTTCGCAACAACTCGGTTTTCGGAGAAGTGGATTGAAGAACATAAAGAAATTTTCAATGATGTCTTCAAACACTTCACCGATGATTAAAAAAAATTTGGCCTCATTTTTGGCAACTTTAATAAATAGAAGTTAAAAAAAAACATCTAGATCTTCTAAAAAGAAATACCAACAGGATCAAATCCAATAGCAACTAGGATTAGGGTTTTTTCTCTCTTCTCTCTCTTCCATCACGGTGTCTCTGCACTGTCGTGATCGCCTCTAATGGCGAGGAAGCGTGGAAGACCGCCCAAAACACCCTCATCCTCAAACAATAAATCACAAGAAAAGCAACCACTCAATGTTAGTTCCATGATGAACATGATAAATGTTTTGATAATGACAAAGTGTTTTTGAACAAGCTACAAGTGTTGATCAAGCTTCAAGCTCAACAAGCAACAACAAACATCAAATGAAGAAGAGAGAAAGCAAGCTCATGAAGATCTAAGTTTGAGTGTATTTGTATTTCTTTTATCTTTTGCCTCTCAAGCTTCATAGGTTTTTTTTTATTTGGGTAGATTATTATAGAGGGTAGTGAATCTCATTCATAAGTCATGATTAAATCATAATTTGAGTTTTCACTTAATCTAGAATCAATAGGTGGCTTAAAGGTTTTAAAGGAAAGGTTGGATTTTGAGAAAACAAGTTTTGAACATGTACAGTACCAACTTAATCGATTAAGTGATAACTTAATCGAGTACTACTCGAGTACACGACTTGCTTAATCGATTAAGTACTGCTGAACTGATTTTTAAAATACGTTTTTCACTTCTCAAAATCAGTTTTCGAGTGCTACAACTTTTGGGTATTCTATATAAACCTTTTCCTAACCTTTGTGATTAATTAGAACACTTTCATAATCAATTTTACAAGAATCAAGCCATTCTATTCTCTCTCATTTTCTAAAGATCAAAGTTCTCATATTTTCATATTCTTTGATCAAGAACCTTTGAATCTCTTATGGTGAATTGTCATAACTCTTGATTGAGATTCATAGGATTATTTTGTGTTTTCTATTGTGTTGTAATCTTTGCAAGAAGGCAAGCCACTACAACAAACAAGAAGTCTTGGTGTGTCGATTTTATCATCAAGCAAGTGCATTCTTATTGAAGAAGAAGAAGAAGAAGTCTTGGTTGTGAATCAAGCAAGTGAAGCCTTGATGTGTGGATTATCATCAAGCAATTGAAGACTTGTTGTGTCGATTATCAACAAGGGGTAGAGGTTAGATTAGAGAGAAGATCAATAGGATTACAAGGCAAGGGTGTCGGTTATCTCTTGTAAGCTAGCAAGAAGGGAGTCTTGTGAGGCAATCACTTGTAATTTGAGAACTCTAATTCCTCATAGTGAAGAATCTCTCTTGGTTGAAGAGGGGACTGGATGTAGCTTTCAAGTGGATGAAAGTGAACCAGGATAAATCACTGTGTCGTATCTCTAAACTCTTACTCTTTATATTCAAGTCATTTGATTGCGTTCTTGGTTGAAAACCTAGAAAGATTGATTTTCATAATTGATTGAATTGAATCTTTGATTGTTCAAATTGATAAAGGGAAAATCATTTTCATAACTAGGTTAATCAATAAGAATATAGGTGTTAATCATTTCCGCTGAATCTCTGATCTTGCATGTGAATTGATTGATTTTCGTATTCGAATGAAAAATTGATTTTTCTGTTTTCTGTCATATTTAATCGATTAAGTTCAAGCTTAATCGAGTACTACTCGAGTACACGACTTGCTTAATCGATTAAGTACTGTAGAATTTGTAAAAATCATTTGTTTTGATTGTTTCGATTTGTTTCGTTCGAAAATCTTTCAAGGTAGCTTCAACACCTATTCAACCCCCCCTTCTAGGTGTATTCCTAGGGTTCCTAAGTCTCTCCAACCACCAATTGCGATTTCCTCACTCAAGGACGATGGTAATTTCTGCGTTGATCTATCTCTCTCGGACGAAGAAACCCTGGGGGAGATTGATAACTTGTCTCCTAAGAAAGCTGAAATCCTTCTTCGTAATCTAGAAACCCTTCGAGTGAGAATTGAAGGCAAGGTTTAGGATAAGGAGAAGACTGATGCTGTCAATGTTACACAAGTGGAAGGAGATAAGAGAGGCAGTGATCAGTTGAAGGAAGTGAAGAAGCCCTTTGAAAAGCAACCATCGGTTTGGGATAAGTTTGATATTTCTAAACTGCGAAACGCAGGAGAAAAATTGACTTTTGTTGAACCGGATCTCAGAGATGGAATGGCTATTGCAAGAATTGATCCAGGAGATGTGGAAGAGGAGATGAAATTCTGGCAGAATGCATTAACCTGTTATGTTCTTGGAACCAGACCACCATTCTCTGTTATGAGTGGTTATATTAAGAAGGTCTGGGGACACTTGGGAATTGATAAGGTTTTGATGACAAATGATGGCACTATGGTAGTTAGATTTACATCTGTAGAAGCAAGGAACGAGGTTCTTGATATTGGAATCTACCACTTTGATAAGAAGCCTTTGATTCTAGGGCCCTGGACAGGCAGAACAGGTACTAAAAATCATATGGACAGATTCCCAGTTTGGATTCAGTTTCCAAACTTGAGTCCCAAATTCTGGGGTCAAAATGCTATGAGTAGAATTGCTAGCCTGGTTGGTACGCCAATTATGGTTGACAAAGTGACAAAGGAACGCAATAGAATCAACTTTGCTCGTGTTCTTGTTGAGGTGAACCCTGCACAACTACCTGATGAGGTTTTATTTGTGGATGAACATGACAACGTAGTCAACCAGAGGGTCATTTATGAATGGAAGCCGGTCTTATGTGCAACATGTGATATGTATGGCCATGATGCTAAGATGTGTAGAAAGCATGTTAAGAAGCAATGGGTGGAGAAAAAAAGGCCAACAAAGGAGGATATTGAGAAAATTGATGATGCTCTTAGAGCTGAAGATGAGGAGGCTTTAGAGAATGCTGTTGCTGTATCTAATAATGTTGCTGCTGTTAACACTCCTAGTAAGGATACTGTGGTTGCAGACTCTCTATCTGAACCAGGGGAACAGGATGGTGGCAATTCTGATGCAATTAATAGGGGTACTGAGTCTAAGGTGAATGATAATAGGGGGCCAGCCACTCCTGAGATTCAAGGCAGAGAAGAAGATTTAGAGTGGACACCTGTGGTAACAAGGAGTAAGGTCCAGGCTAAGGCTAAACAAGAAAAGGTTCCAGGGAAGGGTGTGTTGTTTATTCAGGCCTCTAAGGCCAATGGATAACATCCTAACTTGGAATATTAGAGGGTTTAATAACCCTCAAAAGCATAGGGAATTGAGAACCTTATGCAATGAGAATAATGTAGGTTTATTGGCAATTCTTGAGAATAAACTTAGAGCTAATTCTTATCAATTCACTATTGAAAGGTTTGCACCAGGCTGGGAGTATGCAATTAATATTGAAGATCATCCTATAGGCAGAGTTTGTGTTCTCTGGAAGGCTGACATGTTCAAGGTTCAGGTTCTAAAAACATCAAGCCAGATGGTCCATTGTGAAATTGGCTTGACTCATAATCCTCAAAGATTCTTTGTTACTTTTGTTTATGCTGCTAATGATTTGGTTATAAGGAAAGACCTTTGGAATGACCTCAGGATTATTCATAGTTCCATATCTGATCCATGGTTGATATCTGAAGATTTTAATTGTTGTCTTGGGGAAACTGAGAAGCTAGGTGGCTTACAGGTGGATTGGGAGGCTGTAGAAGATTTTAGAAGCTGTATTAATGATTGTGGTCTCCAGGATATGATCTACTTTGGTAATTTCTATAATTGGTGCAATAAGCAGTCAGATGCTGATCGTATTTATTGCAAACTGGATAGGAATTTGGTGAATTGGAAACTTATTTTATGAACAGTAATGTGTCTGATCATTGCCCTGCTCTTGTTAGAGATCCTCATCATCAGGCTTATAGGGGTGGGGGATTCAAGTTCCTGAATATGTGTACACAGTCTGCAGAGTTCATTAATATAGTAAGGAATGTGTGGAAGACTGAAATTTCAGGGCATGCCATGTTCAGGGTCATGGCTAAATTACAGCTTCTGAAGGAACCTCTTAAAGATTTGAATAGAAGAGAATTCTCCTGTATTGATGTTAGAGAGAAGGATCTCAAGAGGGCTTTAGATGAAGTTCAGACAAGGTGGAGGAATGACCCTACAAATGTTACTTTACAGAGAGATGAAAAGGAGGCTTATTTGCAGTACACCAAAGCTCTTAATGCTAGTATTTCTTTCTTGAGACAGAAGGCCAAGGACAACTGGATTAGAGATGGGGATCAGAACACAGGGTATTTTCACAAATCAATCAAATTAAGGTAGTACAGGAACAGAATTCTAAGAGTGCTTAATAATGATGGTCAGATGGTTGTGGATCAGGATGGAATCATGAATACCTTTATACAATACTATAGTGAGCTATTTCAGAATAAACCTACAAATTGGAGTATGACTGAGATTATTAAATAGCAGGGGAGGACTCTTGGAACTGATGATCAACTAGAGCTACTCAGGCCATTCACAAGGGATGAAATTAAGCAATGTATGTGGTCAATTGACAAGGACAGATCTCCTGGACCTGATGGGTTTGGGGCTGGATTTTATCAAGCTACTTGGGAGGTTGTAGGTCCTGAATGTTGTGAAGCTGTGGAGGAGTTTTTCCTAACAGGTAAATTATTGAAATCTTGGAATTCTACATCTTTGGTGTTGATTCCTAAATTGAGTAACCCTATTAGTCCTAAAGACTATAGGCCAATAGCCTGCTGCAATTCACTATATAAATGTATCTCTAAGCTGTTGTGTATGAGGTTAAAAAAGACATTGCCTGCTCTGGTCAGTAATAATCAAGCAGCATTTGTTGAAGGCAGGAGCATAATTCACAATATTCTAGTTACTCAGGACTTATTAAGATTGTACAGGAGGAAGAATAGCTCAGCCAGATGCATGATGAAAATAGATTTAAAGAAAGCATATGATTCTCTAAATTGGAGTTTTATTAAAAACATGCTAGAGGCCCTAAATTTTCCTAGGAAATTCATTGATTGGACAATCATGTATGAGGAATGCTTAACTCCTTCGGTCCATACACGACCGGGGCGCAAACAACTTTGAAAAATGCCGTCCGCATCGGCCTTTAGAGAATTGTCCCCGTGACGGGTTGTCCCAAAAGCTACAAAGAGGTCCTTAGTGCAAATTTTAAAACGAACACCCTCAACCATTGTTTCTATGACATTGTCCTTTAGCCTAAGGTTTGCATAGAATGTTCTAACTAACCTAGGATATATAGGTCCATGAAATTCCAGAAATTGAATCAGTTTCTGATATCTAAGGTTAGTAACAAAATGGAAACCCTTACTCTCAAGGAAAGTACTATTGATCCATGTGATTACTCCGAATTCTCTGGTGGCAAAGCCTTCCATCCTTTCCAAGCGTTCATCCTCTTGATAGTAGTCGGAAATTTCCTCCTCGGAAGATGAGTCAGCAATCCTTACTCTCTTTCCTTTGCCAGATGATGAAGCCATAGAGGAATTGATGAAAATTGAAGTTTTGAAAAGTTAGGGTTTGAAAAGGGGGTGACGGATTTGAGGTTGAAAAGAGTTGAAATTCGTTGAAATAATGGTAGAAAAGTGATTAGAGGATGTAAAACTAGTAAGATTTGGCAAAAATTTAAGTAAAAATGAAGTTTTGAGGAGAGAGATATGAGAAAACCGAGAGAGAAGAGAAAGGGGTTCGTGAAACTCGAGTTTGTGGGGGCTGGAGTATATATAAACTCGCCAAAATACTCGAGTATATTCAACAATACTCGAGTTGTTCGTTGAAAAATACTCGAGTGTTTGAGAATTTACTCGAGTCGGTCATGACTCAGCCCAGATTTCCCCAGAAAACTCGAGTAAAAACGTAAAAACTCGAGTTTGGTCCGAAAGTTCAAATTTTAGGGAAAGGCAAAATAATCGAGTTTTTGGAAAATACTCGAGTTTGGTCTGAAAGTTCAAAAATTGGGGGTTTCGAAAGACTCGAGTTTTTTGAAAAACACTCGAGTAATTGAAGAAAGACTCGAGTGTTTGGAGAAATACTCGAGTATTTTTCTTAGACCCTGATTAAAAACTTTTTCAATTTAAAACTGATTTAATTTTGAATTAAAATACTCGAGTGTTTTTGGAAAAACTCGAGTATTTTGACAGAACAGAGAGTAAAAACTCAGTTTTAAAAGACCAAACACAAATCAAACACAAATGCTTCACTACCAACTTGGAATACAGTACAGAATCACACACAATTAACATATACAATTTCAAATATCATCAAGGACAATTTAACTAAGAATCAATAACACATTAGAGTAAGACTAATATGGTGATTTTCCAAAAATGACACACAATGCAATTAGCCTATATTAGCTTCATCTAAAATACCAAGTTCTCTCCTAATATGATAAAAGGTGTCCCTTGGTAGAGGTTTTGTAAAAATGTCGGCTAATTGATTTGTGGTACTAACAAATTCAATTGTGCAATCACCCTTTTGTACATGATCTCTTAAAAAATGATGTCTTATTTCAATGTGTTTAGTTCTTGAGTGATACACCGGATTCTTAGTCAAATTGATTGCACTCGTGTTATCGCATCTAATCGGAATATTTTCAAGTTTCAAACCAAAATCCGATAATTGTTGTTTCATCCATAACAGTTGAGCACAACAACTACCGGCTGCGATATATTCCGCTTCGGCGGTAGAAAGAGCGACACAAGCTTGCTTTTTAGAAAACCATGACACCAATGAACTTCCCAAGAAATGGCAAGTACCACTGGTGCTTTTGCGATCAAGCTTGCATCCGGCGAAGTCGGAATCCGAGTAACCAACTAGACTAAGATTGGCATCAGCAGGATACCATAAACCAGTGTTAATTGTTCCTTTTAGATACTTAAATATATGTTTAACTGCGGATAGGTGAGATTCTTTAGGATTAGCTTGAAATCTAGCACACATGCATACACTAAACATAATATCCGGTCTAGATGCAGTGAGATATAGGAGACTACCTATCATACCCCTATACTTACTAACATCAACCGGTGTACCTTGTTCATCCTTGTCTAGGTAGCATGATGTGCTCATTGGAGTGTAGGCTTCCTTGCACTTGTCCAATCCGAATTTTTCAAGGAGCACTTTGCAATAGTTCCCTTGATGCACAAATATCCCCTCCTTGACTTGCTTTATTTGTAAGCCTAGGAAGAACTTGAGTTCTCCCATCATTGACATTTCAAATTCCTTTTTCATCAAATTTGAAAACTTTCTACAAAGAGACACGTTAGTAGCACCGAAAATGATATCATCAACATAGATTTGTACTAACAAAATGTCATCCTTGGTTTTATAAATAAATAATGTATTATCAACCTTCCCTCTTTGAAACTTGTTTTCTAATAGAAAGGAACTCAATCGATCATACCAAGATCTAGGAGCTTGTTTCAATCCATAGAGTGCCTTTTTCAATTTATAAACATGGTTTGGAAATTCACTATTTTCAAAACCGGGGGGTTGTTTGACATACACTTCTTCATTTATAAACCCATTCAAGAAAGCACTTTTAACATCCATTTGATATAAAGTGAATTTCATGATTGAAGCATAAGCAAGTAAAATTCGGATTGCTTCAAGACGTGCAACCGGAGCAAAGGTCTCATCATAATCGATACCTTCCTCTTGGTTGTACCCTTGAGCTACTAGTCTAGCTTTGTTTCTTATAATCAACCCGGATTCATCAAGTTTGTTTCTATAAATCCATTTAGTACCAATTATGGTATGATCATCGGGTTTAGGGACTAGATCCCAAACTTCATTTCTTTCAAATTGGTTTAATTCTTCTTGCATAACAAGAACCCAATGATCATCCTCAATGGCCTTTTTAATTGAATCGGGTTCAATTTGAGAAACAAATGAGACATAGTGGCAAATGTTTTGAATAGACCTACGAGTAAGTACTCCCTTTGACATATCTCCTATGACTTTGTCTATAGGATGAGCCTTGACCGATTTCCAAGTTGGAGGAAGTTCTTCCCTTACTTCTCCTTCATCAACTTTTGAATTCTCTCTCTCTTTTTCTTCTTTTGAAAAGACAATGCCATCTTCACTAGCATCACATAAAACACTATCTTCTTTTGAAGACTCATTAAAAACCACATGAATTGATTCCTCAATAGTTAAAGTTCTTTTATTGAAAATTCTATAAGCTTTACTATGAGAAGAATAGCCTAAAAATATGCCTTCATCGGATTTGGAATCAAACTTGCCAAGGTGTTCTTTTCCATTATTTAAAACAAAAACTTGGCATCCGAAGACATGAAAATGAGATATATTTGGCTTTCTTCCCTTGTAAAGTTCATAGGGGGTTTTATCCAAAGAGGGCCTTATCAAAATACGATTTAAAACATAACAAGCCGTATTGACGGCATCGGCCCAAAAATATTGAGGTACTTGAGAATCATTTAACATGGTTCTAGCAAGTTCCTCTAGCACCCTATTTTTCCGCTCTACCACTCCGTTTTGTTCCGGAGTCCTTGGTGCGGAGAATTGATGCTCAATACCATTTTTAGCACAAAATCTATCAAATTTGTGGTTTTCGAATTCACCACCATGATCAGTTCGAATAATAATTACTTTTTGATTTACTTGGTTTTGCAAAAGTTTGACATGATGTTTAAAAGATTTGTAGGTCTCACTCTTAGTAGTTAAAAATAAAGTCCAAGTAAACCTAGAGAAGTCATCAACAATCACCAATGCATAATAGTTGCCACCAAAGCTTTTTATTTGTGATGGTCCAAACAAGTCCATATGAAGCATTTCTAATGGCCTTGATGTGGACATAACCATTTTTGATCCAAAGGTGTTTTTAGTTTGTTTACATTTCTTGCAAGGGGAACAAACACCTTCAATAGAAAAATTTAGCTTTGGTAAACCAACTACTAGATCTTTAGATTGAATTTTCTTCAATTGGTTTACATTTATATGAGCGGTCCTACGATGCCATAACCAAGTGTCATTTTCTTTGCTCACTAAACAAGTAGAGACCAAAGAAGTGACTTTGTTCAAATCAACTAAGTAAGTATTATTTGACCTTCTACCAACAAATTTGATTGATTCATCTTTGTCACTTTTAATGAGGCAATGGGTAGAGGTAAAAACTACATGATTGCCAATATCACATAATTGGCTTATGCTCAAGAGATTATGTTCTAATCCTTGAACATAGAGCACATTATCAATAATCAAGTTTGAAGAGTTTCCGATTTTACCAATACCAAGGATTTTGCCTTTGTTGTTGTCCCCATAAGTGACATAACCCTTTTCCTTTAGAGTAAGCTCAATGAAGTGCCGCTTATCTCCCGTCATGTGCTTCGAACATCCACTATCAAGATACCATAATTGTTTTCCCGTTCGAAGACACACCTACAAAATGAAATCACTTGTTCACTTTGGGTACCCAAACAATGTTGGGTCCCTTAGGGTTAGTGTTGGGACTTTCTCCCTTCTTAATCCACATATAAGTGCCCTTATTCATTTCAAACTTCTTAATATGGCACTCAATGTTGATATGTCCAACTTTTCCACAATAAGTACAAGTTGGTCTCTTTGATGAGTTTTTCTTAGAAAATGTTCCAACCACCTTGTACTTTCTGTCCTTTTTATGAACATATCCTAAACCGGTTTTGTTGTGACTATGTCTTTGAGAGTTCAACAACCGGTTGAGGTTTCTATCACTATGTGAGATTGTGAGTTTGTTTTTCAACTCTTTCACTTCTTTTTCAAGTTCATCACATCTCTCACATGAAGTGATAATTTCCTCATGATTTGCACAATCACTTTGATGACTAGAATTAATAAGTTCCAAGGATTCATTTTGAAGTTTCAACTCATTTATAGATTTTTGCAATTCATCAATTTCATGTTGAAACTCCAAAATTTTCTTTCCTTTTTCCTTATTAATTTTAGCAAGCCTTTTAAATTGAATTAACATTTCATTGTAGGCTTCTTGTAAATCATCATATGAAATGGAGTTTGAAGATGAACAAGAAGAGCTAGAGGTTACCTCATCATCACTTTCACTCATGCCATGATTAGCTCTTGATGAGGGCTCATGATTGTTCTTGGCCATGAGACAAAGGTTTGCATTTTCATCACCGGAGCTACTTGAAGACGATTCATTGCTCTTCTCCAGTGCATCCCAAACAATGTATGCACGCTTCCCTTTGGTCTCTTGGGTCTTCTTGTCATTCTTCTTCAAGAATGTGGCACATTCCATTCTTATGTGACCAACCCCACCACATTCATGACACTTAACTTCATCATTGGTACTCTTTTCTCTTTGTTTGGAGTCTTTGGTTCTCTTGAAATTGGATGAAGATCCACCTTTCTTCCCTTTGAAGAATTTGTTGAATCTTTTCACAAACATCCCAAATTCTTCTTGATTTGGTTCACCATCGGAATCTCCACTTGTAGAGCATTCTTCAACTTCTTTTGTAGCTTTGGTTGAAGCTTTGAGTGCTATGCTCTTTTTCTTTTTGTCCGATTCCTCATGCATCCCAAGTCTTGTAAGCTCCATCTCATGCTCTTGGAGTTTGCCAAACAAAGTGGCTAAGTCCATGCTATTTATGTCTCTTGATTCCTTGATGGCGGTTACCTTGGGTTGCCAACTCCTATCAAGACATCTTAGAATTTTGTTAGTAGTTTCACCATTGCGAAATACTTTTCCCAAGGAAATCAAATGATTAACAATGTGAGAGAATCGCTTTTGCAAGTCACTAATGGTTTCATTTGGCAACATGTGGAACAATTCATATTCGTGAGTTAGAGAATTCAATCTTGCATCTCTAACCTCACTTGTTCCCTCATGCGTGACTTGCAAAGTATCCCACATTTCTTTTGCCGATTTACATTGGGAAACTCTATAAAATTCATCATGGGATAGAGCCGAAAAGATGATGTTTTTAGCTTTTAAATCAAATGAGACTTTTCTCTTTTCATCATCATTCCAACTACTCCTTGGAATTTCAACAATTTCATCATTTATTTTCTTTTTTGGGAATGAAAGGACCATTTTCAATTGCATCCCAAATATCCATATCAATTGCTTCAATAAAAACTTTCATGCGAGTTTTCCAATAAACAGATCCTTCACCATTAAATAGTGGAGGACGGTTTATTGAAGCTCCTTCTCCACCAAAGTTATTGCTAGAGCCCATTAAGTTTCCAAAAGGATCTTTTTCGAAAAAGTTGTTACACTCGATCTTTCGACCGAGCTCTGATACCACTTGTTGGAAACCAACAAGCGGGCTAAGCAAATACTAGAGGGGGGGTGAATAGTATTTTGAAGCACTAATACCAAATATTTCGATTGATAATTGAAGAATGGAGCTAAGACTGAATTTTCTGGAATCAGACACAAAAGACTCGAGTCTTTTGTGAAATACTCGAGTTTTTCAGTGATGAACAACTCGAGTCTTTTCTGAAATACTCGAGTTTTTCCTATCAGATAGCAGAAAAACCAGAAACGAAAATTCAGCAATTTAACTCAAATCAATTCAATAATAAACAGGAACTTATCCAACAGAATAGCAAGCAATCTAAATAACTTTTAAACACAAAGATTCCTTGAACTTGCTACCTAATTGTATAAATCCTAATTGGTTGAAATGACTTAAGTCTATTGAGCTAGAAAGTAGATTAAAAGCAATAAACCAACACTCAAGCAATTTTATCCTGGTTCACTCCAACAATGAGCTACATCTAGTCCTCCTAATCACTTAGGAGTTTCTACTAATAATCAAATTGTTAGAAATTACAAAGGATTGCTTGAGAATGGCCTCACTCAACCTAACCCTTTCAAGAGTGTACCAAACTCTTGATTTCTACCCCAATTTGATTCCGGTGATTGAAGAACTCTTCACAAAGCTTCCTTGAACTCCCTTCAAGAAACTCCACCGGGCTAGGAACTTCCTAGTCTTGTGCTTGAGAACCTCTCAAGACTTCCAACACCCTAAGCCACTTAGGGTTTGCTTGGGAACAATCCAAGACTTTGAATAATCAAGCTTTTTGTATGTGTATTACTAATCTCACAATGGATTAGCACAAATAAGCACAGCTCAATGTAAGAATTGAGGCCTAAAAACTCAACTTGGAATAAAATGACAATATGAGTGAGAAGTTGAGCTTTTTGGGAATTAACACTTGAGAAGAGGAAATTAAGAAAGCTTGAATCAATGATGTGTTGTTGTCTTGTTTGTTCTTGCACAAATTCAAAGAGAAATTTTACAATAAGGTTCTGAATTCTCTCTTGGGGTTGGATGAGACTCAAATGCCCTCAATTGAGTTTTTGAGTCTCTCCAACGTTCATTTTTGCTGACTGGACAAAAATACTCGAGTCTTTTTGGTCGGTCACGAGTGAATTGGTGCACGAACAAGACTAACGGTCATAATTGCTGACCTGGCACAAATACTCGAGTTTTTCTATAAATACTCGAGTATATACTCGAGTCTTTATCAAAATACTCGAGTATTTTGATCAGATATGGGAAAAATTATTTTTCAATTTTATTTTTCCTCTCAAGTATTAATTTTTGGTCAATCTCAACTTAATAAACATATAAAAATTTATTCCTAGAAGAGACTAACTATTTCTACCCACTCTCAACCACTCTCAACATAAATTAGAAATTTACAATTAATATTTGATTGAGAATGATTGGGCACTTGTCTTCTTTTCTTGACTTCTTGTTGATGTTGATGTTGCAATATCTTCAAGGCATGATTTGTTAATTATTTTGTCATCATCAAAACATAATCCACATAATTAGGAGCATTGAATTCACAATCTCCCCCTTTTTGGTGATGACAAAATAATTAACACTTGATCCATTTGTTAAGCTTGATCCACTTGGAGATGCAACTCCCCCTCACTATATGATACTTTTCACCTATCTAAAAATTCAACTTGAGCAAGATGTTATGACAATTTAATTTTAGCACCAAGCCTATGGTATTAGAGAATTTAACAATTATCAGAGTATATACCATAATTAGAGATTTTAGGTGCAACAATATCAAGACAAGACAAGTGTAATATCTCTCCCCCTTTTTGTCATACGCCAAAAAGATGTAACAATTTAGAAAAAGATCAAGGGAGGAGAGGTGCAGAATCGGAAAACCCCATAACCAACTATGCAAAAAAAATAGACTTAATAATAAATATAAAGAGCTCCCCCTGAAGCTTTGCACAAACATCATAATAAAAACCAAATTCATTAACATAAAAACATCATAAAAGGTCCAAATCAAAGGTGCAATAATAAACCCAAAGTCTCAAAACACCAAGTTCTCAAAATACAGAAAATGTAACAAAGACCAATATGATAAAAACAGAATGAAAACTAAGATAGACTGCAAAGGTCAACATCATCAAAACATCGAAGGAGCTGGATCATCTGGCGGAGGATAAAATCGAGAGAAGGCCGCCATCATCTCATCAAACCGGCGGTGCATCTCCCCTGACTGCTGGTCCAGGCGGGCATTAATCTGGGCCGAGTGCTGATCCAAATGAGAATAAAACATGGCAGACTCTGCACTCATCCTAGTGTCTAAGCTAACAAAATCATCACGCTGGCTGTCCAAAGCATGCACAAGGGAGTCCATTCTCCCATCTAAAGTGTCCAGACGTGTGATCACATTCTCTCTCCAGCCCGAGTTGTCAAACCCAGATTGAGATCCAGCGAAGTCATCAAAGTTAATCTGATCAATAGGATCCCCTTCTTCAGCCTGGGCAAATGCAGCAGCTTCCTCTTCCATCTGATGGGCATCCATCCCTTGTTGAGCTGCCACATTTGCAACCCTCTCTAGCTCAGCAATATCAGATCGGTACAAGTATTGACCAGAGGGTTCATGGAATGCCATGTCCTGGTGACTCAAGGTGCCTTTGTTGAGGCAATGCTGGTTCACATGAAGAGTCTTTTTCTCTTCATTGCGTGGGATAGGCACCTTGAAGTAACTCAACAGATAACAAACATGCATGGCATAGGGCAGGGTTTTTGGGTGTCTAGACTTAGCAGCAAGGAGCATTCTATCCAAAATTATGCGACTCCAGTTCAGCTTCTCATTGTTCAGGATGGCACTAAGAAGCCTAAGTTCATTGTTTGTGGGTTTGGCATAATTGGGTGAGGTTTGAGGCACTAATTGATGACAAACAATATAATGCAACACCCTAGATTGGACAATCATGTATGAGGAATGCTTAACTCCTTCGGTCCATACACGACCGGGGCGCAAACAACTTTGAAAAATGCCGTCCGCATCGGCCTTTAGAGAATTGTCCCCGTGACGGGTTGTCCCAAAAGCTACAAAGAGGTCCTTAGTGCAAATTTTAAAACGAACACCCTCAACCATTGTTTCTATGACATTGTCCTTTAGCCTAAGGTTTGCATAGAATGTTCTAACTAACCTAGGATATATAGGTCCATGAAATTCCATAAATTGAATCAGTTTCTGATATCTAAGGTTAGTAACAAAATGGAAACCCTTACTCTCAAGGAAAGTACTATTGATCCATGTGATTACTCCGAATTCTCTGGTGGCAAAGCCTTCCATCCTTTCCAAGCGTTCATCCTCTTGATAGTAGTCGGAAATTTCCTCCTCGGAAGATGAGTCAGCAATCCTTACTCTCTTTCCTTTGCCAGATGATGAAGCCATAGAGGAATTGATGAAAATTGAAGTTTTGAAAAGTTAGGGTTTGAAAAGGGGGTGATGGATTTGAGGTTGAAAAGAGTTGAAATTCGTTGAAATAATGGTAGAAAAGTGATTAGAGGATGTAAAACTAGTAAGATTTGGCAAAAATTTGAGTAAAAATGAAGTTTTGAGGAGAGAGATATGAGAAAACCGAGAGAGAAGAGAAAGGGGTTCGTGAAACTCGAGTTTGTGGGGGCTGGAGTATATATAAACTCGCCAAAATACTCGAGTATATTCAACAATACTCGAGTTGTTCGTTGAAAAATACTCGAGTGTTTGAGAATTTACTCGAGTCGGTCATGACTCAGCCCAGATTTCCCCAGAAAACTCGAGTAAAAACGTAAAAACTCGAGTTTGGTCCGAAAGTTCAAATTTCAGGGAAAGGCAAAATAATCGAGTTTTTGGAAAATACTCGAGTTTGGTCTGAAAGTTCAAAAATTGGGGGTTTCGAAAGACTCGAGTTTTTTGAAAAACACTCGAGTAATTGAAGAAAGACTCGAGTGTTTGGAGAAATACTCGAGTATTTTTCTCAGACCCTGATTAAAAACTTTTTCAATTTAAAACTGATTTAATTTTGAATTAAAATACTCGAGTGTTTTTGGAAAAACTCGAGTATTTTGACAGAACAGAGAGTAAAAACTCAGTTTTAAAAGACCAAACACAAATCAAACACAAATGCTTCACTACCAACTTGGAATACAGTACAGAATCACACACAATTAACATATACAATTTCAAATATCATCAAGGACAATTTAACTAAGAATCAATAACACATTAGAGTAAGACTAATATGGTGATTTTCCAAAAATGACACACAATGCAATTAGCCTATATTAGCTTCATCTAAAATACCAAGTTCTCTCCTAATATGATAAAAGGTGTCCCTTGGTAGAGGTTTTGTAAAAATGTCGGCTAATTGATTTGTGGTACTAACAAATTCAATTGTGCAATCACCCTTTTGTACATGATCTCTTAAAAAATGATGTCTTATTTCAATGTGTTTAGTTCTTGAGTGATACACCGGATTCTTAGTCAAATTGATTGCACTCGTGTTATCGCATCTAATCGGAATATTTTCAAGTTTCAAACCAAAATCCGATAATTGTTGTTTCATCCATAACAGTTGAGCACAACAACTACCGGCTGCGATATATTCCGCTTCGGCGGTAGAAAGAGCGACACAAGCTTGCTTTTTAGAAAACCATGACACCAATGAACTTCCCAAGAAATGGCAAGTACCACTGGTGCTTTTGCGATCAAGCTTGCATCCGGCGAAGTCGGAATCCGAGTAACCAACTAGACTAAGATTGGCATCAGCAGGATACCATAAACCAGTGTTAATTGTTCCTTTTAGATACTTAAATATATGTTTAACTGCGGATAGGTGAGATTCTTTAGGATTAGCTTGAAATCTAGCACACATGCATACACTAAACATAATATCCGGTCTAGATGCAGTGAGATATAGGAGACTACCTATCATACCCCTATACTTACTAACATCAACCGGTGTACCTTGTTCATCCTTGTCTAGGTAGCATGATGTGCTCATTGGAGTGTAGGCTTCCTTGCACTTGTCCAATCCGAATTTTTCAAGGAGCACTTTGCAATATTTCCCTTGATGCACAAATATCCCCTCCTTGACTTGCTTTATTTGTAAGCCTAGGAAGAACTTGAGTTCTCCCATCATTGACATTTCAAATTCCTTTTTCATCAAATTTGAAAACTTTCTACAAAGAGACACGTTAGTAGCACCGAAAATGATATCATCAACATAGATTTGTACTAACAAAATGTCATCCTTGGTTTTATAAATAAATAATGTATTATCAACCTTCCCTCTTTGAAACTTGTTTTCTAATAGAAAGGAACTCAATCGATCATACCAAGATCTAGGAGCTTGTTTCAATCCATAGAGTGCCTTTTTCAATTTATAAACATGGTTTGGAAATTCACTATTTTCAAAACCGGGGGGTTGTTTGACATACACTTCTTCATTTATAAACCCATTCAAGAAAGCACTTTTAACATCCATTTGATATAAAGTGAATTTCATGATTGAAGCATAAGCAAGTAAAATTCGGATTGCTTCAAGACGTGCAACCGGAGCAAAGGTCTCATCATAATCGATACCTTCCTCTTGGTTGTACCCTTGAGCTACTAGTCTAGCTTTGTTTCTTATAATCAACCCGGATTCATCAAGTTTGTTTCTATAAATCCATTTAGTACCAATTATGGTATGATCATCGGGTTTAGGGACTAGATCCCAAACTTCATTTCTTTCAAATTGGTTTAATTCTTCTTGCATACCAAGAACCCAATGATCATCCTCAATGGCCTTTTTAATTGAATCGGGTTCAATTTGAGAAACAAATGAGACATAGTGGCAAATGTTTTGAATAGACCTACGAGTAAGTACTCCCTTTGACATATCTCCTATGACTTTGTCTATAGGATGAGCCTTGACCGATTTCCAAGTTGGAGGAAGTTCTTCCCTTACTTCTCCTTCATCAACTTTTGAATTCTCTCTCTCTTTTTCTTCTTTTGAAAAGACAATGCCATCTTCACTAGCATCACATAAAACACTATCTTCTTTTGAAGACTCATTAAAAACCACATGAATTGATTCCTCAATAGTTAAAGTTCTTTTATTGAAAATTCTATAAGCTTTACTATGAGAAGAATAGCCTAAAAATATGCCTTCATCGGATTTGGAATCAAACTTGCCAAGGTGTTCTTTTCCATTATTTAAAACAAAAACTTGGCATCCGAAGACATGAAAATGAGATATATTTGGCTTTCTTCCCTTGTAAAGTTCATAGGGGGTTTTATCCAAAGAGGGCCTTATCAAAATACGATTTAAAACATAACAAGCCGTATTGACGGCATCGGCCCAAAAATATTGAGGTACTTGAGAATCATTTAACATGGTTCTAGCAAGTTCCTCTAGCACCCTATTTTTCCGCTCTACCACTCCGTTTTGTTCCGGAGTCCTTGGTGCGGAGAATTGATGCTCAATACCATTTTTAGCACAAAATCTATCAAATTTGTGGTTTTCGAATTCACCACCATGATCAGTTCGAATAATAATTACTTTTTGATTTACTTGGTTTTGCAAAAGTTTGACATGATGTTTAAAAGATTTGTAGGTCTCACTCTTAGTAGTTAAAAATAAAGTCCAAGTAAACCTAGAGAAGTCATCAACAATCACCAATGCATAATAGTTGCCACCAAAGCTTTTTATTTGTGATGGTCCAAACAAGTCCATATGAAGCATTTCTAATGGCCTTGATGTGGACATAACCATTTTTGATCCAAAGGTGTTTTTAGTTTGTTTACATTTCTTGCAAGGGGAACAAACACCTTCAATAGAAAAATTTAGCTTTGGTAAACCAACTACTAGATCTTTAGATTGAATTTTCTTCAATTGGTTTACATTTATATGAGCGGTCCTACGATGCCATAACCAAGTGTCATTTTCTTTGCTCACTAAACAAGTAGAGACCAAAGAAGTGACTTTGTTCAAATCAACTAAGTAAGTATTATTTGACCTTCTACCAACAAATTTGATTGATTCATCTTTGTCACTTTTAATGAGGCAATGGGTAGAGGTAAAAACTACATGATTGCCAATATCACATAATTGGCTTATGCTCAAGAGATTATGTTCTAATCCTTGAACATAGAGCACATTATCAATAATCAAGTTTGAAGAGTTTCCGATTTTACCAATACCAAGGATTTTGCCTTTGTTGTTGTCCCCATAAGTGACATAACCCTTTTCCTCATGCATCCCAAGTCTTGTAAGCTCCATCTCATGCTCTTGGAGTTTGCCAAACAAAGTGGCTAAGTCCATGCTATTTATGTCTCTTGATTCCTTGATGGCGGTTACCTTGGGTTGCCAACTCCTATCAAGACATCTTAGAATTTTGTTAGTAGTTTCACCATTGCGAAATACTTTTCCCAAGGAAATCAAATGATTAACAATGTGAGAGAATCGCTTTTGCAAGTCACTAATGGTTTCATTTGGCAACATGTGGAACAATTCATATTCGTGAGTTAGAGAATTCAATCTTGCATCTCTAACCTCACTTGTTCCCTCATGCGTGACTTGCAAAGTATCCCACATTTCTTTTGCCGATTTACATTGGGAAACTCTATAAAATTCATCATGGGATAGAGCCGAAAAGATGATGTTTTTAGCTTTTAAATCAAATGAGACTTTTCTCTTTTCATCATCATTCCAACTACTCCTTGGAATTTCAACAATTTCATCATTTATTTTCTTTTTTGGGAATGAAAGGACCATTTTCAATTGCATCCCAAATATCCATATCAATTGCTTCAATAAAAACTTTCATGCGAGTTTTCCAATAAACAGATCCTTCACCATTAAATAGTGGAGGACGGTTTATTGAAGCTCCTTCTCCACCAAAGTTATTGCTAGAGCCCATTAAGTTTCCAAAAGGATCTTTTTCGAAAAAGTTGTTACACTCGATCTTTCGACCGAGCTCTGATACCACTTGTTGGAAACCAACAAGCGGGCTAAGCAAATACTAGAGGGGGGGTGAATAGTATTTTGAAGCACTAATACCAAATATTTCGATTGATAATTGAAGAATGGAGCTAAGACTGAATTTTCTGGAATCAGACACAAAAGACTCGAGTCTTTTGTGAAATACTCGAGTTTTTCAGTGATGAACAACTCGAGTCTTTTCTGAAATACTCGAGTTTTTCCTATCAGATAGCAGAAAAACCAGAAACGAAAATTCAGCAATTTAACTCAAATCAATTCAATAATAAACAGGAACTTATCCAACAGAATAGCAAGCAATCTAAATAACTTTTAAACACAAAGATTCCTTGAACTTGCTACCTAATTGTATAAATCCTAATTGATTGAAATGACTTAAGTCTATTGAGCTAGAAAGTAGATTAAAAGCAATAAACCAACACTCAAGCAATTTTATCCTGGTTCACTCCAACAATGAGCTACATCCAGTCCTCCTAATCACTTAGGAGTTTCTACTAATAATCAAATTGTTAGAAATTACAAAGGATTGCTTGAGAATGGCCTCACTCAACCTAACCCTTTCAAGAGTGTACCAAACTCTTGATTTCTACCCCAATTTGATTCCGGTGATTGAAGAACTCTTCACAAAGCTTCCTTGAACTCCCTTCAAGAAACTCCACCGGGCTAGGAACTTCCTAGTCTTGTGCTTGAGAACCTCTCAAGACTTCCAACACCCTAAGCCACTTAGGGTTTGCTTGGGAACAATCCAAGACTTTGAATAATCAAGCTTTTTGTATGTGTATTACTAATCTCACAATGGATTAGCACAAATAAGCACAGCTCAATGTAAGAATTGAGGCCTAAAAACTCAACTTGGAATAAAATGACAATATGAGTGAGAAGTTGAGCTTTTTGGGAATTAACACTTGAGAAGAGGAAATTAAGAAAGCTTGAATCAATGATGTGTTGTTGTCTTGTTTGTTCTTGCACAAATTCAAAGAGAAATTTTACAATAAGGTTCTGAATTCTCTCTTGGGGTTGGATGAGACTCAAATGCCCTCAATTGAGTTTTTGAGTCTCTCCAACGTTCATTTTTGCTGACTGGACAAAAATACTCGAGTCTTTTGGTAAATACTCGAGTCTTTTTGGTCGATCACGAGTGAATTGGTGCACGAACAAGACTAACGGTCATAATTGCTGACCTGGCACAAATACTCGAGTTTTTCTATAAATACTCGAGTATATACTCGAGTCTTTATCAAAATACTCGAGTATTTTGATCAGATATGGGAAAAATTATTTTTCAATTTTATTTTTCCTCTCAAGTATTAATTTTTGGTCAATCTCAACTTAATAAACATATAAAAATTTATTCCTAGAAGAGACTAACTATTTCTACCCACTCTCAACCACTCTCAACATAAATTAGAAATTTACAATTAATATTTGATTGAGAATGATTGGGCACTTGTCTTCTTTTCTTGACTTCTTGTTGATGTTGATGTTGCAATATCTTCAAGGCATGATTTGTTAATTATTTTGTCATCATCAAAACATAATCCACATAATTAGGAGCATTGAATTCACAAGCTCTTCATGATTATGTGAGAACCTACAATCGGTGAGTGAAACAACTAGGAAACACTAGGAGAACACCTAGAAGGGGGGGTTGAATAGGTGTTAGAGAAACCTTGAAAGATTTTCGCAAGAAACAAATCAAAACGATTAAAACAAATGATTTTCAAAAAAATTCTTTAGCCTTAATCGATTAATGACATGAACTAATCGATTAATGCCTCTGTTAATGGATTAATCACTTTTCAATCAAATACGAAAATCAATCAATTAACACATATAACCAGACACTACACCACAAATGAGTTATAACAACGCACATTTTATAGCATTTGTGTTTGATATGCTGTCAATAGTCGTTGCATGATTTAGTATTATAATTTTAACCGCATTTGTTTAAGAAGATGCTGTAAAAACATGGGAGAAATTTTTTGTCGCTAAATAGACTGCACTTCATTAAAGAAGTGCTGTTGAATAAGAGTAAATAGACTGCATTTTATCAAGCAAATGCTGTTGAATCTGGGGAGCAAAATTTGAGCGCGGGTCTTTTAATTTTTTCCTTTCTTCCCTCTCATTCGAGTGACTCATTTCCTTTCCCTGTTTTTCTTTTTCCTTCTTTTCCTCTCACCCTAACCTTGACCTCAAACATCTCCGTCAACCCATGGAGACATCCATCGCCGTCACTCTCGTCTTCTCTCTAACTCTCCCAGTACTCATGAAGGAAGAAGAACCAGCCACACCCAAAGATGCTCGCTGCTCTCTCCCTTCTTCGCGGCATTCTCTCTCTCGGAAGAAGCAGCAACCGAAGCATCGAAGCTCCAAATCCTTAATCTTGAAGGATCGAAGCTCTGAATCCCTAATCTTGAACGAATGAAGCTTCGCAGGTTAGCATCGCTCCATAATCCCTAATCATTCTCTGTAATTCTCATTCATTCTCTCACTTCGCAGGTTCGCATAGGTCCATTCTCTATCTTCAATCTATAACTTTGTATATCTCAATTTTCTCACCCTTCAATCTCTTACTTTTTGTAGGAACAACAAGGGGCGAGTGAAGTTGAAATAGCTGCATTCCGTGTAAGGTATTCAATCTCTTACTTTTTTGCACACAATATGTTTGATTAAATGCTTCTAAGTTTCAAAGTAATGCATACTTTTTTCGTCAATCACCATCATCATGCCTTTTCTTTCCCTCGCACACTCTGGTTAGGTTTATGATCTTGCACTTGGATTTTGAAGTTTGAACACGTATAATAAGTAGATCCGATATTGAATGTCTTAGAATATTACTTATGTGTTTTTAATAATGTTTGGAATCTAGTTCATGTTTTTAATGTTTATGATCTTTAGGTATTTGGGGTGTTTTTTTTACTTCATAATGGTTTTATTTGTTTGAGGCATTTATGCTCACCTTGATTGCTTCTTACTTGAATCTTATTGATTCTGGATAAAAAGGGGTCCGGTGTAATTGCTCAATTTGCTCAAGCTATTGAGCAGTTCTTGCTAACAGGATAGAATTAAGGAAAAAATATGATGTGGGAGGGAAAAAAATTTAAATTAGAGTTCAGACATGGGTTTGTGGTTTCTTATGGTATTTACTTGTTTTTGAAGCATGAATGATTTGAGAAGATAGTATTGCTTTGACCTTTCTAAGGGGTTCAAACTTGTTTTCATAGAACCAGCTAATATAGGTCTTTGTTGCATTTTTTAGTTTGAAAGATAGTATGCTAATGATTCCATTTTGGTTTTAAATTGTTAGGTTCTTATACTAGTTTTATGCTATGTGTATGCCAATATTTTGTATGGAATAGAAGTCACTGTTACTTTGCAATTGCACGGAGGTAGAAAGTTCTTGGGTTGTGCTTTCCAAGTGCTAGTTTTTAGATAAATATTTCTACTTATAACTATATGTTTTAGATCTGTTTTGTTTCCTTTATTTGCATTATGGAAATTAAGTGTATGCAACTTTGATTTTGATTTTCTTTGTGTTATTGATGTTAATTTTTAATTGAAGTTGTATTTTCGCTTCTGCCTTTTTTCTTTTTGCTTTCACTTGGATTTGGATGTGTTTTACTGCATGTTTGGTTCCAATTCACCTTCATTATCCTTTGAAAAGCCTAATATATTATGTACTTAATTAAGTGAGTTGCCAGTATTTGTAAGAGGTATCTGCACCTATGAAGATCAGGGAGGTTACCTCAGATCCGATAAAGGAGGATATTGCACAGCTGCATCAATTTATAATACATGTTGTCTCAATGTTTGTTTAGGACCTAGCTTGGACTACTCGTGTTATGTGAGTTTACATTCTACATCAATAAAAAGTTGTTCCCTTATGATCCTCGATTTGTGCTTGTCATTCTATTTGTTATGGTATTTACTTGTTTTTGAAGTATGAATGATTTTGAGAAGATAGTATTGCTTTGACCTTTCTAAGGGGTTAAAGGCTGGTTTCATGGAACCCCATAATATAGGTCTCTGCTGTTGTTTTTAGTTAGAAATTTGTACTTGATGCATATTTGGGGATCAAGATTTGTTTCTGTCCATGATTCTTCATGCTATCAATTAAATATAACATGCATGCTATCAATTAAGTTGAGTAATACACTTTATTGTTGTGTGTGAATCTTCCTCTTGCATGATCTGAATGATGAACTGAATTAGTTATTCTGTTCAGAAAGCTTATGAAACACTGCATAGGCTAATGATTCCACTTTGGTTTTAAAGTGTTTGGTTCTGATACTAGTTTTATGCTATGTGTATGCCGATAGTTTGTATGGAATAGAAGTCACTGTTACTTTGCAATTGCTCAGAGGTAGAAAGTTCTTGGGTTGTGCTTTCCAATAAAATTGAAAAATAAAATTGTGTTTTATGTTTTCGGGAAAATCTGATTTTTATTTGAAGATGTTAATTCCTCATAATGGTGCTGATATGCTTGTGTTTGTGCATAGATATGAAGGGCAAGTAGTTATCAATAAAATATGCAGGTGATGTAATATGCAGGTGCTCCATTCTTTGTCATTGTTCTTAGTTCGTTTCTTAGAAATTGGCATTAGGAAATCCTAATCTGTGAGTTCTTCTACTATTATCCCTTAATCTCTGATTTCAAGTTTGCAATTCTTCTAATATTTTTTCAATTTTCCCTAATCTGAGTTTTTTTTACTGATTTTCATTTTTGGCATAGGATATGTTGGATTATCTTGAATAAGGTAAAAATTTATGATTTTTTTGGTAATCCAAGTTTTAGTTTATTATTTGTTTGGTAATCCGAGTTCTTTTTCAAAATTTTCGTTTTTGGTATAGAAGATTCTGGATTGAATTGAATTAAGGTAAGAGTTCATGACTTACTTTTTAAGGCAAAGCACTAGCATTGCTGGACTTGAAATTAGGACTTGTCAAGGTACCTTATTTTCATGCTGCTATATTAAAGAGTTTGTAGGCATATTCATTTTATTTTAATTTGTTTCTGCCTTTTGTTCCATCCTCGTGGTTTAATTGGCAAAGGAAAAGTAGTGGATGGTGTTGCTTGGGATCATTTTGGCTTTCATTGCTTCTTGTATGATGAAAAATCAGTGATATGAAGGCAGAAGGCTTCATTTCTAAAAGCATTGATTTCAAGATGAATGAGCTTAAGGAAAAACAAAGTAAAGAGGTAAATGGAATGGAATTAAGCTATAACAAGTCCAGCAGAGATGAAGGGGTGAGAAAAAAGGCTTGTCTTATGTTAGGCTCATGTTGGTTTGACTTAGTGGTAATTATTTATAGGTTCTTGCAGAATAATAAATTCATTTAAGTGCATCCACAGCTTCACTATGAGTCAGATTATTGTGTGTGGAGAGGGGTCACATGTGACAATGTCACCTTCAATGTTGTTGCACTGTAAGTAACCCTGTTATTCAACAGTATCTGCAATTTATATATAGTTTGTTTTCTCATGCTTCCTTGTCATTGAGAGTTGATTGTTTTTTTTTTCCATTTTTTTTCTATTACAGTAATCTTTCCGGATTGAATCTTGAAGGTGAAATTTCACCTGCAATAGGGAGGCTTAACAGCTTAGTCTCTATGTAAATTACTTTCTTACTCTACACTTTTTTATGTCTCATATCTGCATTAGAAATAGTTATGCATTTGTGTCATAGTTTGGTCACTACAATTGTGGTAACTTTTTTATTTATCATGTATACAGTGGTTACAGTTGTGGCACTTGTGTAATAGCTTCTACAATCTACAACTTAGTTTTTATCTCTCGTTTGACAGTGATCTCAAGGATAACCGTCTCTCAGGCCAGATTCCAGATGAGATTGGTGATTGTTCTTCTCTGGAAAGCCTGTATGTTTCACCCTCACCTGAACTGAATTCAATTTATATAGGAAACTGCTTTGTGAAAATGTTTTATTGGTGAACGTCGATGTTTAACTTTGTTACCAGGGATTTGTCGCTTAATGAGATTCATGGAGATATACCATTTTCATTCTCGAAAATGAAACAATTGGAAAATCTGAGTTTTCGTGAGCTCTGTGATTGAGGTTGTGTTTAGCCAGTCCTACAATATGAGGTTATGACAACTTATTTTCATTAATGTTTTATCAGAGTTTTGAAAAATAACCAGTTAATTGGACCAATTCCTTCAACTGTCTCAGATTCCCAACCTGAAGATTCTGTAAGTCATTTTTCGGTTTACTTAAGAGTTAATTTTAGGTTCTATAGCTTATATTCTCAACTTAAGTAAATTTGGTTGCAGAGACCTGGCACACAATAATCTCAGTGGGGAGATACCAAGACTTATATACTGGAATGAAGTTTTGCAATTTCTGTGAGTATAACAAATATATACTTTTTATTTTTACATCTTCTAGACCCCATAATGTGATCTTTTCCTTTTCCAATGATAGCGGCTTGCGAGGTAACAATTTGGTGGGTTCACTCTCTCCGAACATGTGCCAGTTAACTGGACTGTGGTATTTGTAAGTTCGCTTAGTTGCAACAATGACTCTTTTCCATTCCAAAGTTGAATAGTTTACATTTCTGATTCAAGTTTAATTAATTTTGTTATATTTGTAGTGATGTGAAAAACAATAGCTTGACAGGAAGTATTCCTGAGAACATTGGCAACTGTACTACCTTCCATATCTTATATGTATATCCAACCAAATGACACACTTTGCCAAACCTTGTTTTCTCTTTAATTTTTTTTTGTAACGCATTTTTTTGATATAGGGATTTATCCTACAACCAGCTAACTGGAGAGATACCGCACAACATTGGATTTATGCAAGTATCAACCCTGTATGTGTTGCATTATCCCTTTTCATATAGATTTTAACAAGAATGAAATGTTGTTTCCATTTCCTAAATTTCGGAAGTTCTCTTCAATTTTTTATTTTGAGCTTGGTAGATCATTGCAAGGCAATAAACTTACGGGGCATATTCCACATGTGATTGGTCTGATGCAAGCGCTCACTATCTTGTAAGCGTTGTACTAATTGTTTCTGAATTATGAAGTTTATGAGTTGAATTGGTGCTCTCTCTCTTCTTTACCGATGCTTCTTTTAACATTTCCTTTATTATTATGATTGCTTATCAGAGATTTGAGTTGTAACATGTTAAGTGGACCAATCCCTCCAGTCTTGGGAAATTTGACTTTCACAAATAAAATGTAAGCATATGCTATTAGTTTTGTCTATATCCATTGGTTTTATTCTGTTTTATATCATGTGTATTAAAGCTAAAAATTTATTGACTCACGTTGGATACAATTTCTGCAATATATGTAGTTATTTGAATGGAAACAGGTTGACTGGCCCCATTCCCCCAGAGCTTGGAAATATGACACAGCTTCACTATTTGTAAGATTATTTATTTCTTGAAATCAGGTGGCAATAGTTAATTAGCATTTCATTTTGGACTTTACAGTGTCTAACATAAACCTCTCATCAGTTGCCTTTTCGACATTATTTTGAAGCTGAGTTTTGCTTTGACCAACTTGGTTTAAATTTGTCCTTTAATGATTCGTCTTTATGTGCAGTGTACTGAATGATAACCTTTTAAGCGGAAGTATCCCACCCGAGCTTGGAAAGCTGACTGATTTGTTTGACTTGTAAGTGATACTACTTTGAAGCAATTTTGTTGGTGTTTTTGGTAACTTAACAAGCCACCCATTTTCCTTGCAGAAATGTTGCTAACAACAATCTCGAGGGTCCGATTCCTGATAATATTAGCTCATGTAAAAATCGTAACAGCCTGTAAGTAATAAACCTTACACTATTACCTTGTTAGTTATTACAAGGATTTTTAATTTTTTATATTACATTAAGGTGATGGATTTTGCTTTTGTCTTGTATCAGCAACGTGCATGGGAATAAGTTGAATGGAACTATCCCCCGAGCTTTTGCAATCTTCTTAAAATCCATGTAGAATCCATGGGGGATGGTGCTGAAATGACTATAATGTTGATCTAATGTTTCATTTACTTCTAGGTTTGTGACTTGTCCTTCTAGTTCCTTAATTTTACTTTAGACACTTCATGCTTCTGATTGAGGGTTGAAACTTCCTTGTCTCTATCCCCGTGTCACTGGCTATTCTACATGTTTCAGCTACTGCTTTAGACCGAAAAGTTCCCCTAGCTTGTTACAACTTTAGTGTACAGGGCTCTTTTCCTGTTATTTCTTATGTTGTAGTAGTAATGTTTTAGTTGTAGCATGATTTTTTATTTTATTTTTGGTTTTAATAATTTATACTTGTTTATTTGTGTTTTTCATATATGCAGAGGTGAAGGAATATGGTTTAATTAAAGAACAATAAGGAGCACCAAGATTAAAGGATGCGAAGGAGCAATATATTTCACTTTTTGTTTATGCTATATAATAGTAGAATTGTTAGTTATCGTGAGACGAATTGGATGCTTTTGATATTTCAACTATATTCAAGGGGATGGTTTTGATATATTTCACTCTAGGGGATGCTTTTGATATTTAACTATTTTCATTAGTACTCTGCATTTGTTTTGATCAAGGATGATGTATTAGAGATATTTATATCAGAGATATTTATTTAAATATTTTATCTCAAATTTATTTAAATAATATATGCAATAGTAAGTTTATATATGAGGAAAAATAATTTTAAAAATAAATAAAAAAAGAAATTTGGAGCACTAGTGCAGTAAAAGATAATTAAAATATGAAAAAATAAATAAAAAATAAATTTACAGCACTTCTCTAAAAAAATAGGAAATTAAAAATAAATTTAAAAAGTACAATTTAAAGCGCTTATTAAAGCAAGTGCTTTAGAAAAATCGAATATTTACAGCACTTCTTGAAGCAAGTGTTGTAAAATAGACACACTAATCTAGAATTTACAGTGGTTATTACAGCAAATGCTTTAGAAAAAGCGCATATTTACAGCACTTCTTATCTTGAAGCGCTGTAATACATCTTTTTCGCTGCCCACATACCCGCATATAACGGTGCTTCTGAAGCGCCTTTGTTAGTGTACCCTCTTTCTACTGCGCTCAAATTTAAAGCGCCCCACAAGCGCTGTAAATAGGCATTTTCAAGCGCTGTTAATTAACTTTTCTGGTGTAGTGAGAGATTCAGCGGAAACAATTAACACCTATATTCTTATTGATTATCCTAGTTATGAAAATGATTTTTCCTTTATCAATTTTGCACAATTAAGATTCAATTCAATCAATTATGAAAAATCACTTTTTTCTAGGTTTTCAACCAAGAACACAATTAATAACAAGAATTGTAAAGAGTAGAGAGTTTAGAGATACGACACAGTGATTTATCCTGGTTCACTTTCATCCACTTGAAAGCTACTCCAGTCCCCTCTTCAACCAAGAGAGATCCTTCACTATGAGGAATTAGAGTTTCTCAAATTACAAGTAAATGCCTCACAAGACTCCCTTCTTGCTAGCCTACAAGAGATACCACACCCTTGCCTTGTAACCCTATTGATATCTAATCTAACCTCTTCTCTTGCTTGTCGATTCCCACAACAAGACTTCCAAGTGATTGCTTCACTACAAGACTTCCAATTGCTTGTTAACACAACAAGGCTTCCAAGTGCTTGATGAAATGCCACACCAAGACTTCCAAATAACTTTGCTTGATTCACAACCAAGACTTCCAATTGTTGTAGATAGCTTGCCTCTTGCAAAGATTACAACTCAAATTGAAAACAAAATAACAATCCTATGAATCTCTTTCAAAATCTATGAAAAGATCAACATGAGAGATTCAAGGTTCTTGATCAAAGAATGTAAAAGTTAAAGCTTTGATCTTGAGAAAGTGAGAGAGAATAGAGTGGCTTTGATTCTTTGTAAAATTGATATAAAAATGATAGAATATTGTAATAATAATTCACAAAGGTTAGGAAAAGGTTTATATAGAATACCCAAAAGTTAGGAATGGTTAGAAGTGCTTTTGAGAAGTGAAAAACTCATTTAAAAACAGTAACAACTCGTGTTACTCGAGTAACAAAGTTACTACTCGAGTAACAAGTGTAAAACTTGTTCACTACTCGAGTAATCTGAGTTATTAATCGAGTATTTACGCAAGGCTTCGAAATTCTAATCGAGTAATCAGCCCCTTAATCGAGTATTTGCGCAAGACTGCAAAATTCTACTCGAGTAAATAAGTGGCTAATCGAGTAGTCAGTTCAAAAAACACTTAAAAACTTGTTTTCTCAAAGTCTAAACCTTTTCTTTCAAACCTTTAAGCCACCTATTGATTTTAAGCAAAGTGAATACTCAAAATATGATATAATCATGCAATCAAAAGAGATTCACTACCCTCTAATAAACTCTACCCAAACTCATAAACTAAAAGACTTGTGAGGCTAAAGATAAAACAATAAAACATAAACTACCAAACTAAGTCTTCATGAGTTGGCTCTCTCTTTATCACTTGATGTTTGTTGCTGCTTGTTGAGCTTGAACTTGATCAACACATTTGAGCTTGTTCAAAACCTTTTGGCATTTATCAAAACATTCTTCATGGATCTTACAGATTATTCAAGGAATTCTGGTATGTATGCGAGTGAAGAGAAATCTCAGGTCTTTATGGCTTTCATCAATGAAGCTAGAAGGGAGTAGATTCTTAATGTAACTGGTTTCAGACTTGGTGAGTTTCCTTTTAAGTATTTGGGGATTCCTTTGTCTGCTAGAAAGTGGTCAATTGCTACTTGCCACTCATTGGTAGATAAAGTGACTAAGAGATTGCAATCTTGGCAGACTAGAAATCTCTCTTTTCAGAGTAAGTGCGTTCTAATTAATGCTGTTCTATTATCCCTTCACACTTATTGGGCCTCAGTTTTCATTATACCAAAGAGAGTCCTACGTGATGTTGATAGAATCTGTAGAAATTTCCTGTGGAATACGAATCGAGCAGGTCAAGTTGGTTGGGAGAAGGTTTGCAGGGAGAAAAAATTTGGTGGTCTTGGTTTTAGAATACTATAGTGTGGAATAAGGCTGCATTGGGGAAGCAAATCTGGCACATAGCATCTAAGGCTGATATTCTTTGGGTAAAATGGGTTAATACCATTTACCTAAAGGGGGTTAGCATTTGGTCTTTCAATCCAAATTCAGATCATGGGTGGCACATGAGGCAGTTGATTAAGATCAGGGACAGCATGCAAAGTGGAGTTAGAAATGGTAACTGGATTCATAGCACAGATGGGCATTATACAATCCAATCGGGATACACTTTGTTAATGGGGCAGCAAGAGGTCTTCAAACTTCATCGTGAAGTTTGGAATTCGACCTCAATTCAAAAACACAATTTCATTTTCTGGCTAGCTACTTTAGATAGGCTTAAAACAAAGGAGAGGATTAGCAGATTTACTGACCTGGATTCTGTTCTCTGTCCTCTCTGCAACCTTCACGTTGAAACCAGGGACCATCTTTTCTTCAGGTGCGCTTGGAGCAAGGAATTTTTGGATTTGCTTGCCAACTGGTTGTGTATTCCATCGGTCTCTTATAGATTTAGCAATTGGAGCCGTTGGCTTAACCATGGATCGAAGAAATCAATTGAGAAGCGTCTGCGTTGTGCGGTAATGGCAGCTGCTGTGTATCAAGTCTGGCTCGAAAGGAACCGGCGTGTGTTCTCTCAGCTTCATCAATCTCCATATCAGATCTACAAGGACACTGTTCGTGTATTGTCTCTGCGAATAGCTATGGTGCATCCTAGATTTAGTGAATGGAAGAATAGGACATTAGTGAGTAGAATTTTAGTTGAGATTTAATTAGATTCTGTAATTTTGGTTTTTTGTTGTTAGATTTATTTTTTTGCCCTTTTTATCATCTAAGAACCCTTCCTAGAAGGTGGCTTAGGATTTAAAGGGTTGGTTTTGTTTTGTATTTTTGTTCGTTTGGTAATAAATATTTTTTATTTTTACCAAAAAAAAAATAAATAGAAGTTAAATGTTTTGAGTTACGAAAATCGGGCTGTTACAGAATGGTATCAGAGCAATGGTAATCCTTAGTGGCCTTGAGCATGGGCTTACATGCTTTGTTTGTGTAACTCTGTATGTTTGCTAGTATGAGGATAGGAGCATAAGATTAGGTTCTCGTCTTTCTAGAATGTAAGACGTTGATTGTGACCTAGTGTCGGCCAAGTTAGTTTAAGGAACCTGTTCATCTAGTAGATTGAAGAACGTAGAGTAAGTAGAAGCGAATAGGATGAGATCTCCTAACCTTTGATGTTTCCTTAGTGTTTGATAAACTCCCAGTTGTTGGCCTAGACGTACCCTTGTTCAAAGAGTAGTCGGTATCTTTGAGGAAATAGGATGATGTTCTTGAATCCCCTGTTTGTTGAATTGCTTCAACAAAATAGTTAGTATTGTTAAGATTCGAACTTTTTCTTCATGAGCCCTACTATCCACCCGTAGCCTTACCGACCCTATTTAAGACCCTTCAGTCCGAATTGCGGAATTAGAGGTGCCATAGTTACCCAAGTAATTTAGGCATGAACGATTAAGGAAGGATAAACGGTTTAAGTCAAGTAAGGATGTAAGATCACAATGGATTTAGTTATAAGTTTGATCGAAGTTGGGGAGTCACAAGGAAGGAAAGAGTTGTATGTTACCAGTTATTAGAGGAAATTTTGAGGAAAGATTGAGGATTAGAATTGCCATACCCAATAATTAGAAGTTTAGACGATAGAAGTGATAGGTTGATTAATGTTTAGGGTGAATCTAAGGAGAAAAGTGAGGTTGTTTGAGGAGGTAAGTAAACCCAAGATGTAATAGGATCCCCTTTAAATTAGAGAAAGGATAGACGAAAACCTTAGGGTTAGAAGAAGAACTGAAGGAAGGAGTAATTATTGTGAATTAGAGAGAACCTAAGTTGTAGAGAATAGTGGATATCTAAGGATTATAAGTAATACCCCATACTTTTGGAGATGTGTGAAATTTTGTTTGCTTAATTGTCCCTATGTCCATACCTATGGTTGGACTTTTTGTGACGACAATCAGCTAAGGGAGCAACATCTTCTTCGGTTAGTCCGTTGGACTTAACCCGATTCGACACGCGAGCGGTTGTGCGAATGCGACTTCTTCGTCTGAAAGCAACAAACGAGGAGCACGACAAGGTAAATCAGACCAACAAAAGAGGATACGACCCTGAAGCGAAGAGAGAGTGCCCTTATGGAAACTAAAGTGACGTAATAATTTTGTGCCCTGCTGCCCAATCCACAACGCATTTCTCGGGGACGAGAAATCTTTAAGTTGGGGAGAATGTAACACCCCGCAAATTCCTCGTATTGATTAAAATACTAAAAAGACTTATTTTTTAGAAAAGTATTTTTAAAAGAGTATTTTCTTAAATAAATTTCTTAAATTCACATTTTCAAAGTGTTGAGGAGTGATTCTCAAGGGATGATTTTTCATGAAATAATGTTATGAATTTTAAAGTTGGGTTTGAAAAACAATTATGTGTTTAAAATCCTTTTAAGGGAATGGTGAATTTTCCAACAAGAGTTATTTATTTTCTATAAATGCATGTTTGATATTTTTGGTATTTTAAGGAGATTTTGATTTTTATGCATGAATGATTTTATAAATAAGAAAATCTATCTTCTATGTGTGCATGTATGTGTATGTGCGGTTTTTGTATGAATGTATGTGTGAAAATGATATGTGTATGCATGTGTGTGCAATACGTGTAAGTGTGTGTGTGTGTGTATGCATGTATATGTATGTGTGTGTGCCGTGTATGTATGAGTATGTAAAGGGAAGCCTAGAATTTTCCTAAGTGTTGGCCAAGTAACTAAGTGAACCAAGTTTCTAACTAAGACCTAACCAAGTTGTTAGAAACCCTAAAGATAAGCTAACTAGTCTTTGAACCTAAAATGACCCCTAAGCACCTAAGCCACCCTACCTTGTCTCCTTAGTCTTGATAACCTCCACCCATGCAACAAATTGAGTTGCCAAAGTTGCCCCTCCCATTTGATCACCTAAGGCCGAAGTTACAAGGGTAAAAGAGGGAGTAGTAAGTTGCCTATATAAGCCATAGTCTTTAGTTTATTTCACCCATTTTCCCATTCATTCCTTTCACTTCCCTTCATTTTCCATACACATGTGTTGAGAGCAAAAATCAAGCTCTCAACACCCCAAGAGAAGAGGAAGGCCGTGAGTTAGAATAGAGAAGAAGAAGAGGAGATCAACACCAAAACTTATAATTTCCCTTGAAGATCCAAGACCCAAAGCTAGAAGACCTTGATCTTGGTGGGTAGTTCGAAAATCATAAAGAAATTGTAATAGATAGATTTTTCTTTTGATCTTGTAATTTTGTTCTCCTTTTTCTTTGCATGCTAATTTTCCAAGTTTAAAATGATGAAGTACAAGTGTGTTTGTACTTGATCATGAATGTTCAAAGCTAAAAATAACTTATAAACGTCTAAACAACGGACTCTATAACTTGACTAAGTTTTTCATAAAAGATCTTAAAGTTTCTCAAGCTAAATTTTCTAGGTTTAAAGATATGTTGAAATTTTGTAGATCTAAAGTCAAGTCTCTTGGTATGTCTAAATTCTTGCTTAAAACCGTGACTTGTGAAGTGTTTGAGTTTATTTGATGAGTGAATAAGTGATCTAAACTTGTTTAACAATAAAGTTAAAAATTTTGGTGTTGCATGTTAGTTTGATGATGATTTTGGTTGATTTGAGTACATGCATGTGTTGATTCTACTTTGATCTTGAATTTTTGAGACTAAATGAGCTCATAAGACACTAGATCTTAAACTAAGAGGGTCGGCCATGACTTAAAGATTACGTCTTGATGCTTTTTAATTTGATCTAAGTGATTGCATGTTAATCTCATGACTAGAAAAGTTAATTTGAGTCATTGAAATGTTTGATTTTGATTTGGTTTTGATAAAACTTTAACTTTGGGGTTTCGTTCTTTAAAAGCTTTAAATCTTATTTTGATCTGTGAAAAAGTTATGCTCTTGAAACCATGCATGTTGTTTGAAACAAAAAGATTGGATTTTCTTCAATGTTCATCACGGTTTTGCAAAGAACCAAAGGAACTAAGCTTTGAAAATTGATTTCTAACTCGATCTATGTTGGATGTTCATGCATGATATAGATTTGAAGTTGAATCATAATTTTCGGCAATAAGGTATTCGGTCTAGGTTTAGGAATCAAGAAATCATGTTTTAATTTTCATAAGAGCTACATGCATGTTAATTTCTTTTTATTTTGATTTAAGAATTTTGTGTTTTTGCATGTAATAAAATGAACCCAAAGACCTTGTTTTTGTCATGATGAATTCGACCTACACCTAGGAATTAGACTAGGACTCTTTCCATGAAAAGACATAAAGATAATGAGTGTGTTTTATAAACTAATATGAGTCAAAATTGTTTAAAAAAGGGTGTTGAATTTGCTAATTTTCTATTCGGTCTTAAGTCAATGGTAAAGGAAATAAATGAACTAATTGATTGAAAAGAGTTTTGTGTTAAGTGGATGCATGAGTGTGTGTATTCGGTTGTGAACAAAGGAGGAGCAAATAAATTTGCTTCATGACAAAGGAAATGGAGTTTAATAATTAGAAATAAATCAAGTTGATTTATGTACTTTAATTTTTAATGTTTGGCTTGTTTTCCTTGATTTCATTCGGCCATGTAGTATAAATAAGTCTAGGAAATTTAGTTGCATTAAAATAAATTCACATAATGATTTTTGAAAAGAATTGAATTGTTGTGCTTGGTTTATATCCTTATGAGTATGTGAATGCCTAAATGTTTGTTTTATGAAAATGGAAATGTTTAGAAAATAATTAAGTAAATAAGTGTTTGATTTATAGTTAAATTAAATGATAAATTTATTGCTTGTATGATTTGATTCATTTAAGTGTTGTTGTGATTGTGTGTTAGTTGATGTTTGAAAAATATTTGAGTGTACACTTGGTTTTGAAATTAATGGGTTTTAAGATAATTTCATTTGATGACTGTCCAACATTTGTTTATAATAAAAACTTGAGTTTTAAAACATTGGTTTTTGATAAAAGAGTCATTTAAAACAAAGAGTGTTTTTACGATGTCTTCGGGGTTTTACCAAAGAAAATTTGTAACATGACTCTTTGCTGTCCAGAATTATTTGGGTTTGCTTCTTATATTTAAAAACGTTTTCCTATGATTTAAAGTAAAGTTTTCAATTGGTAGTTTATTTGAGAAAAAGCTAATCAAAAACGGTACATTTTTCGGTGTTTTCGAACAATGTTTTAGGTGCTGTCCAAGATGGACCAGCAACCAAATGAATTGGTTTAAAGCATTTTATTAAATGTTTTCAAATAGTTCTGAAACATTTAAAGTGCTAGGAAATATGGGAATTGTTTTGATAAAACCATAAGTGTTTTAAGTCTTTCGATTAGGAGCCGAAAGTGTCCCGAATTAAGAAAAGATTTTCTTAATACACGTTAGTAAAGTAAGAGTGTTTTATTTAATACGAGGAATGAGAAGTGTCTAAGTTATGGAAAATATTTTCATAATGCAAGTTAATAACGAGAGCGTATTTTATTTAGTACGAGGAATTTGAAAGACGAGGGATTGGGGCAGCCGGCAGCAAGAAGGATCCGAAGAGACGGTTCGCATTAAATCGCTGGATCTCAGGTGAGAGATAAGCTTTCCTAAGACACCGTGGTAGTTAGGTGATATATTAGGACGTTCTGTATCATCTCAAAGATCGGAACTAAGTGGTTCGGAGTCAGTAGTATAAGTGGCAATTGTTTGTGTTGTGTGGCCACTTATACGAAGGTGACGAAGACCACATTGTTATTGTGTGATGTTTGTGCGTTAATAGTATGCTTATATTTATTTATTCAATTATGCATGATGGAACTGAATACTATTGAATAATATGAATAATGTACTGATGGACGTCTGTTACGTCCTGAAAATGGAAGCGAAATAAATAAGATTGTGAAGTAAAGACATAATGAGAGAGATATAATGATTGGAAATAAAGTATGTGCTGGAAAGGAAAGAAAGAGTTGAGAATTGGGGAATGAAATTGAGGGTAATGTTGAGAACGAGCCAGAGCTGGGGAGAGTGATGTGAATGTGGATATGAGATGTGATTTGAGCGGAGCTGGGCTCCTTTTGTTTTGGTTTTAGTCTGGGACTAGTGTCGAGTTGAGCTTGCTCCTCCACTAGCGCTCAGCAAAGTGGTAATCTTTGAAAAGTAGTTTTGAAAAGGGTTTTTGAAAAAGAGATTTTAGAAAAGATTTTTGAAAAGAGATTTTGTGGAGAATGGTGAAAAGAAATTTTTAGAAATGGATTTGTGAAAAGAAATTCCCTTGAAAATGTTTTTGTAAAAAGGAAATTTTTGAGAAATATTATAAGAAGTATTTTCACAAAAGTTTTGAAAGGAAAATTTGTGAAAGGTTGTGAAGAGAGATTTTTGAAACTTTGTGGAAAGAGGTTTTTGAGAAAATCTTTGAAAAGAAATTTTGAGCAGTTGTGAAACTAGATTTTTGAGAAATTTACAAGAGGGAATTTTATGAAGATGTTTATGAAATGAAGTTTTGTGAAAGCATGTAAAATGGCATTTGGAGAAAGGTTGAGAAAAGATTGTGGATTGTCAGGAGAGAGAGTAGAATATATTTTGTGGTATGAGATATCAGTTGAGATTTCGTTGATGTGAACCCAGCTCTGTGCTATGTGAGAATTGATGAGAGAAAGACTGTGCAAAGTTAGTGGTCGGGACTCGTTGAAGGGTTGCAAGAAAGACGGGCCGACCTTAGGTTAATTAAAAACAAGATAGAAGACTTTAAAAGACTTACGCGGTGAGGTATGAGAGTGCGAAGTAGTGGAGAGGAAGAAACCATAAGTATCTGCGGATACTTAGGAGGAGATTGCATTAGGGGAGGACGATGACGGTGAAACGTCAAGAAGTCTAGAATATGTTTCTAGGCAGAACGAACTCCACATGTGGCGCACTAACGTGGTGGGGACTGGGTCTAATGTCGTGGTAAGTTCTGCGGGCCCACTAGAAACATACTGTCGCCCCCTAGATTGCAAATCTAGAACAGTGAGAGGGACTGAAGTGGGGCATCTTGTTTGCCACTGTGAGTTGAGACAGTGTGCCCTGATTATTTATGAATTGATATGATTTGAATTGAGGCTGAGTCCTCCTGGTTTGGGACCATTTGATGTGTGACAGATGTCGTGCTCGCACGGTAAAGGTCCTGTACTCCTGTTTGCTTCCAACTAGGTTGGGTGGATGACCGAGGAGATGTAGACGTGAGTGATCGCCGAGATTGAAATGAATACTTTGATGGTATTTTAACACTCCCCAATCACCAGAGGTTATGAATTGATAAGACTGGAGGAAAAGAAATATGGTGATGAAATGGAAATGAATGAGAAAAGGAAAGAATGTCCATAAGATGTGAAAGTAAGAAAGAAATGAAAAAGGATAACAATAATGCTGATAATGTAAGATAATAATAACATTGTTGTGTGTATGTATGTTGTATTGTATGCTTGTGTGGTCCTATTATCTTGCCTATCGTAATCCCACACCGTCGACGATGCGTCGTTCGGATCGCTTACTCTCTCCTGTTCGTTGGCATATCGGTGTTGCTGGTATCTCAACGGGCAGATGGAGTATCGGATGGAAGTCACCGTACGAGGCTACAGGAACTACAAAGATAAGATTCGGTGTGAGGCTCGAGGGAACTCCACCACTCTCAATGGAGCAGAGCTGGAATCTAGTAGCAAGGAGGGAATCACAACAAGGCAGGTATCATCTTCGAGAGCAAAGAGAGGACGCAAGAAGAAGAAGGAACTTCACCCAATTGTTTTCGATAGGATAGTGTGGTTAGATTAGGTTGTGATGATTGTTGAGTCAAGGATTACCGATGCCATGAGCCATTATGTAATCGAGCTAAGTTTTTATCTGACTTGTGGAGCACATCTTTATGCAAAGTTAATTCATGTAAAGTTTTTAAAAACTGTTAAGATAATTTTGAACCAAGTACTTTTATGAAAACGAACGTTTTATGAAAAGGACGGTCTTCGCAACAACTCGGTTTTCGGAGAAGTGGATTGAAGAACATAAAGAAATTTTCAATGATGTCTTCAAACACTTCACCGATGATAAAAAAAAAAATTGGCCTCATTTTTGGCAACTTTAATAAATAGAAGTTATATGTTTTGAGTTATGAAAATCGGGATGTTACAACTTTAGGAATCATCACTAGATTTGTAGCATTGAGGCTAGGAGGCATATAAGTGTTACTAAAAAAATCCTTAATCGCTTTAGCACAGTCACTGCCCACAACATTCCAAGCAGCTCTAAAGAAACCAGCTCCATAGCCAACAGGTCTAGGAGCTTTATCATTATGGACTGAGAAGCAAACATGTTTGATTTTGTCATCAGAGAAAGGTCTCAGAATAGACAACTGCTGCTCAGGAGATAGAATAGGACCAGAATCAATTATTCCTTCATTCCACTCATAGTTCGGTTTCCTAGTGAACAATTTTTTGTAATAGTCAGTAAACAGATCAGATATACCTTGTTGGCCAGATATGCTATTACCAAAATCATCATTAATAGAAACAATCTGATTCCTGTATGCTCTCTGCCGTATTTCTTGGTAGAACACGGCAGAATTATGATCACCCTCCCTTATCCAGTTAATTTTGGCCTTTTGTTGAAGGAATGAGATTGAAGCCCTACTGGCATTTCTATGCAGATTCAGTAATTCCTTTTCATTCTGCTGAAGCACAACATTGGTTGGATCATTGCTCAAAAGAGATTGAGCAATCTCCAAACTTTGTCTTAATTCTTGCTCTTTCTTCACTATATCAGCATACCCACTTCTATTTAAGATCAGGAGCTTCCTTTTAAGGCAGTTTCGCTTATTTATGATTTGTCATAGTGCAACCAGGGAACTGACTGGCCCAAACAGATTCAACAATCTCAATGAAGGATTCATCATTAGTCCACATATTAAAGAACTTAAAACTTGGTTTCCTAACCACATTACCTTGCTTCCACTCTACCAGCATGGGAGAATGATCAGAGAGCCCTGGAGATAAGAAATTAGCCTCAGACTCTGGCCACACAGAAATCCAGTCCTGATTGACTATAACTCTATCCAGCTTGCAATAAATTCTATTGTCCCCATCTTGCTTGTTACACCAAGTAAGAAACTGGCCTTTAGATTTCAGGTCAACCAATTGGCAAGAAAGCATGCAATCTCTCAGGTCTTCATAATGCACCACCTCAAGTGGATTGCCACCAAGCTTCTCAGCAGGGCTAAGCATAGTGTTGAAATCACCAAGTAAGATCCATGGCATAGTGACAAACCTTTCCACCCCTTTTAAGACTTCCCATAATTCCTTCCTCTCCATATGGTCATTGGACCCATAAATGAATGTAGCATAAAATGAATTCTTAGACATTTTCTCTGTGACCAAACAGTGGGTGTATTTGCCAGATCTAGCAATAATCATAACATCAAACATGTCCCTTCTCCAAAGCACCAAAATCCTGCCTATTGTACAAATATCAGTATCAGAAAAGAAACCCCAGCCTGGAGCAATGTTATTCATGACAGCTTCTAAAGCATTGCTTCTAATTTTGTTTTCCAGTAATCCAAGTAACCCTACCTTATTCTTTCTAAGGAAGTTTATCACTTCCTTTTGTTTAGAGGGACTGTTAAGCCCTCTAACATTCCAGCAAGCTATATTATCCATAGTGCTTCAGGTGAGTTACCTCACCTCTCAGCTAAGTCTTACTTCTAGTTTTTACTGGAGTCCAAGGCCCACCATAATCAACCTCGTCCACAGATACACTTCCATCCTTGTGAACACCACTCCCTTTACCTGGATTACCCTCACAAGAGAGATGAAAATTCACCACATCCACCATTTCACCGGCACCAGTCATGGAACCCAAAGCAGGATTGCTACCATTGTTGCTAGATTTGACATCAGAGTTCAGTCTTTGATGCACCATTACTGTTCTCCAATATCTCATTCTGAACTACATCCTTACATGCCTCAATAGCTCGCTCCCTATTCTCCTCAGGGATTAAATCATTATCAAGGGCTTCTTTGAGTTTCAACTTGTTATCAATATCCTCAATTTCCTCCCTTGCTGGCCTCCTTTTCTCAACCCATTTCTTCTTTACATGCTTCCTGCACATTTTGGAGTCATGGCCATACATAGAACAATGGCCATAAAGGATTGGTTTCCATTCATAGGTAACACCCTGTGTAATTACATTACCAAATTCATCCTCAAAGAATACTTCATATGGAAGGACAGCAGGGTCCACCTCAACCAAAATTCTTGCAAAGTTAATATGATTCCTTTCCTGGGTTACCTTGTCCACCATGATTGGATTGCCAACTAGCCTAGCAATTTTACTCAGAGCACCTGCTCTCCAAAACCGTGGGCTCAATTTAGGTAGCTGAATCCATACTGGCACCTTATCAATAAAACTCTTTGACATACTCCTTCCAGTCCATGGTGCAAGTATCATAGGTTTTTTTGTCAAAGTGATAAACCCCAATCTCAAGAACAGTGTTTCTAGCCTCCTTGGAATTAAATCGGACTACAATGGTTCCATCAACATTCATTAGAATTTAGTCAATACCATATTGACCCCATGCCTTCTTAATGAACCCACTAATAATCGAGTACGATGGTTTAGCGCCTAACACATAACATGTTAAAGCACTCTCCCAATACTTCAATTCCTGCTCCACATCTGTAGTCACAATTTTACCAATAGAAACCCCATCCTTCAATTCAGGCTGAATAAAGAAAAGTTTTTCCCCTGCATTCGTTAGTTTTGAAATATCAAAGGAATCCCACACAGAAGGCTTCTTACCAAAATTAATTTCATCACCAATATTAGGATTAGAGCCATCACTCTGAAGAGGATTTAAGACGTTTTGATCTCATGAATCCTTGTTTTCATTGCAGGTTGGTTCCACTAAGGATTTGCCTTTAACCTTGGATCTGATCAAGTCCAGGCTTTTTAGCAACTCCTTCGCTTGCTTGGCACTCAAGTTATCAAGCTTCATTAAATCATCCTCATCAATCTTCGAGAAGTCCAACAAATGAATCCCATCATCCAGATTCTAATTCTTTGACGAAGAAGAAGGAGAAGAGGGAGGCCTCCCTTTTTTCTTGGCCATTACGGCGCCGGCAGTGGGCAGCCACCGCAAGAAGAGAAAAAGGAGGTCTGCTAGGTTTTTTTACTTCTATTTGGTGATTATTTCAATTTTTATTACATCATTTCTTAATTCATGCAATTCTTCCATAATTTATCCTCATGCTCTCTCCTTAAGTTTTTTTTTTCTAAATTCTACGAAAATTCCTCTTTTCAAATCCTAAGTAATTTTATCCATTTTATTTTTGGTACCTAAAATAATTATTTTTGATTTTTAAGAGCCTAAGGATTAAACCTTTAGCTCTGATACCAATTTTTTCAGGATGCGCAACCACAAATTTAAGCAATAATGTTGGATATACATCTTATAATTTTCCCCAATCTTATTTGTAAAATTCTAATTATTCTTTCCATTATTTCATTGAGGTTATAATTTTTAGTTATTATTTCAAAATTAGCAATATCTTCTTCGAAAAGCCTCTTTTGTTCAACTAAATATCTCAATCTTTCCATTATGTTATTAAGGTAGGATTCTCTGTGAAATATTCAGAAATCTTATCTTTTAATAGATTAATTTCATTATTTATTATTTGATATAGATGTTCTAGTCTATCTAATTGTTCTTCATGAAAGTAATTATTTTTTGGAGATCCGGATAAAACTATAATTCTTATTAATTCATAAATATAATTTGTTTAAATTTTAATTTCTTCTAACACTCGTGTTTTATATTTTAATTGATCTTGCAATTGACTAATATTTAAATAAGGAATGTCAGACATTTATCCTATTCTAAAAGAAATCCTTTTTCGATTCCCACTAAAGACATCCCGCTGAGAGAGTCAGCTACGCAGCTCGCTTCGGATTAGTCTCAATGGCTCCCTGGTGTTAAGGGTTATCTTGGGGATACCGGTGGTTCCGCAAGGAATTCGGACCAAAAAATAAAAGAAATCCTTTTTACTTTTTCAACTAATTTATTGATTTCTTAGCTTCTTCATAATATTATTTTATGTTTATTTTACCCATGAATCTGGTAATTCTTTGATTTTATTTTTCTCTATCTTGAAGGGTTTCTCAAGATCTAGAAATAACTCTGGAATATTAAGATCTAATACTAATATAATGTGTAAGGCTGAAAATCTTGTCTCCTTTCTGCATTAGATTTTTTTCTTTCAAAATCATGACAAAATTTTAAAGATAAGTCAATATTTTTAGTATATAGGGGAGCTCTTATTTTAGGATATGCAGTAAATATTAACTTGGTATATGCCAAGTTTCATTCAACCATAGTTGTGATTGAGTCTTTAACATCTTGGATTGTACTATCCATTAGAGTAATTTTTAAGAGACCTGTAATTCCTTTTCCAAAAGTGCTCTTGATCAAGATTTGAATAGCTCCTATGAGGATATATTTTATCTTAGATCTTTCTTCATATTTGATTGCTTGTATTTTTTTCTCTTAGATCTCTTATTTTTAGTAATTTTATGTTATACTTTCCATCTGTTTCAGAAATATCAATCGGTGTTTCATAAAATATTTTTCCAAAATATATAATATTCTTAAAGTCTTGTCCTATAAACAATCTGGTTATGGCTTCTAGTCTGCTTTTCTTAAATTTTAGATTTTCTCCTTCTCTAAGATTCAGTTCTTCCTTTTGTATTTTTCTAAATTTATTGTTATCTATCAACCAATCGATTGAATTGTTAGAATCTTCTTCTTTCTTATTGAAATCAAAAGTTTCTTATATAGGCATGTTAAATAGATTTTTGAAGGTTCATACTTGAGATGAAGGTTCTTTCTGGTTAATCTTGTTGAAAATGGCCCACGATGCCTTCGCTTTATTTACCTATGATGTTTTTTGCAATATAGCTTCTTTGTAAGACAAAGATTTTGAAATCATCAAAATGATTTTCATTTATTTCTAAATATTTTATACATATAGAAAAAGAGGCTCCAGAGTGTTAACTCCAGCTTAGCTTGTTCAACACATGAGAGTTATAGCTCGAGAGACTTAAATTATACTAGTTTTCACTCTGCATCCATACTAACTAAACAAACCTATTTATAGAAGGGTGAGTGCTTAATTAATGACCATTATGCCCTTACATTATTAGATACTAACATAAGTGCTTACATCTACATTTTTACATTATTGGGAGCTGACGTCATTGCTTACGTCACTCTTCAATAATTGCCTCATCTTATGTCGATTGCTTGTCTTTTTAAGAGAGTTGGCACATATGATTTGGTGTGTCAACAAGCATTCCACAAAGGAATTTCCTTGTTTGCTCTTGATATTCTATATTCTCAATGCACTAAAATTCTTCTAACCAATGGAGGATATGCACATATTCTTTTTTGGGAATTACTTCATTAAATCCTGAAGTAATTATTGTGTCTTTGGATTTAAAATTAACCTTAATCTTGGTATCTTTGTAAATCTTTTCTAGATTAGGATATATGAAGAGCAGTTGATGAGCTCTATATATAGTAATGTTCATCTACCTCCATGAGTTCCAAGTCTTTTGCTTCATCGGCTGGTGGAGAAGTTTCATTTGAAAAACCTAATTGCATATAGGTTTTTGGCTTGACAAATATTTGATATTCAAAGTGACGATAACAAGTGAGGACCTTGATAAAAGTATTTTTGTTCTGAGCTCTTCAATCTTTCCAAATTTTAATAGCTATCTTGATATTGTCTGCAAAACATTTTAACTCACTTAGTCTTAATCTTCATTTCTTTCCCCATATCCCTGCAAAATAACTGAGATGTATTTTGGTGAGGCTTGGTTAGCCTTTTGGGGAAAATTTTGGGTTAGTTTTCCAAAACATAAGGCCTAGTTAGCATATTTGATTAATTAACGGTCAGTTCTCTCGTTAAGGAATCTGCTGTATAGTTTTTATCTCCTTTGATCAGTTTTATTTCAAACTGATATCATTCAAGAAACTGTTGTCATCTCAAGAGTTTTCCCATCTTAAAATCTCCTCTTATATTAATGTTTTTAAAAGACTTGACATAACTTGAATCTGTTCTTGCAATAAACATGATAGACAAAAGATAAATTCTAAACTTTTTAATAGTATTGATTAATGCTAACACTTCTTTTTCAGAAATATGATAATTAATTTCATGCTTCTTAAAACCTCCAGAAGTATATTGACATATTAATTCAATTTTATCATTATTGGCTTTTAAGACTCCTTCCCAATGATAATTAGAGGCATCTGTTTCTATAATTATCCTGTCTTTATCAGAAGGATAATATAATGATGGTAAATTGACACATTTTCTTTTAATCATATCAACATATTTAGTATCAGAATCTGTCCAATTCCATACAACATGTTTTTTTAATTTTGCTTGTAAAGACTTTCTAATTTCTGCTTATTTTGGAATATATCCTTCAACATATCTTAGAATTCCTAAGAATTTTTATAATTGTTTTTTACTAGTAATTTTTGAAGAAAAGTATTTAATTTTCATAGAAATATGGTCTTGGACTCATATTTTTCCTTTTTCAATTTCTAATCCTAATAATTTAATACTAGATTTGCCAATTACAGCTTTTTTCTTTGAAAGAACTATTCCTCTTTCTTTACATCTTTCTATAACAGTTAATGTCCTATTATAACATTCATCTAATGTTTTTGCAAAGATAATTATATCATCTACATAAACAATGCATATATTTTTTAAATCTTTAAGATTTTCATCCATAAATGTTTAAAATATTCCAGGGGATTGTTTCATACCAAAGAGAAAAACATTCAATTCATATTGTCCTTGACATATAAAAGTAGTTGATGGTTTGCTTTCTTCATTCATTCTTAACCGTAAGAATCCACTTTTGCAATCAAGTGTAGAGAAATATTTCATTCCTCTAATCTTTTCAATAAACTCATCTTTCCTAGGTAAATAGTAAGCATATCTTTCAATGGCTTCATTATTCTTTTTATAGTTAATTACCATTCTTCTTTTCCCTCTCTTTTTCTTAGATTCTTTTTCTACAAAAATATTGGACTACTATGTTTTGATGTTGATTTTCTAATAAGTCATTGATCTAGGTATTCTTTTATAAGTTATGCAAATTCTTGTCTGTCCTTTTGTGTGTATTTCATAAGTTTTACTTTTATTTCTTTTCTTTTTTTTTTTGTGAATAATTTTACTTTTATTTCAATTGTAGGGTCCTTTAATCTTATTTTTACTAATTCTCTGTTTTTATTATTGATTTTTTCGTCTAGGGGATTTTCACTACAAGCTTCTTCTAGAGGTTTTAATAATTTTGGGGTGTTTTTTCTGTTTTTTCTATTAAAACTTTTTCCATTATTGTGAAAAATTTTGTTTTATTTCCTCTTTCTCACCACACTTTTGTGCGTATTCTAATATCACTGTGCATCTTTTTACTATGGGTATTTTTATTTGTTTTTTCTCGTCTTATACTTTGGATTTTGGTCATGTTAATTTTATTAATTTATTCTCTTGTATAAATGGTTTATAAAGTTTAGGAAATTGTTTAATATTATTATATCCATTAGTCTCTTGTTGATATATAGATGGTACTGAAAATGTTTTTCCATTCATAATCATTTTAGTCCAGAAGACTGCATGTATGATTAATGTGTTTTTCAAACCTAACAGCTAAAACTATTTTTAATGATTTTTCTAGTCTAGTCCAATATCTATTGAGAATTTGATTTTTGCTTGCTAAGCATATCGTGGCTCCTGTGTTTACATATGCACATATCTGTTTATATTCATAATTTCCAATTTGTATAGAAACTTTTACGAATGTACTAATTTGACTCATTACTACTTTCTTCAGAAGATTGAGTCATATATTCATATATTTGTTCATCTGAATCTATATCTCAATCTAGTAATGGTTCTAAATCATTCTCTTCTGTTATCATGAGAATTTTAACCTTTTCAGGCTTATTTTTTTTTTGAGGACATTTATTTGCATAATATCCTTCCTTATCACATATCCAACATTTACAAGTTTTCTTTCCTTTAAGGCAATATTTTTGAGGGGTTTTCCTCCTAAAATAGCTATCTTTATTTCTTCGTTTCTAAGGGTCTCAAATATACGGACAAAAAAAACTAATTTCACCGTTATTAAAAAAAGTTGATTGAATACATTTAATTTTCTCGAGATCATACAAAAATAGACTATTTTAGAAAACATGCATTGAGAATGAAACAAAAATTAAATTATATAAACACTTTTTTAAGGTATTTTAGGAAATGAAATAATTGTATTAAGAATAGAAAGTTAGTTAAGTTTTGTTCATATGAAATGTTTTTGAGTTAATTGTCACTTTGTTCCCTGAAATTACATACCGCTTTCACTTTCGTCCCTCAAATTACGAAAATAGCTTTGAGGTCCCTGAATTTGTAATTAGAGGGACGAAAGTGAAAGCGGTATGTAATTTCAGGGACCAAAGTGACAATTAACTCAAATGTTTTTATTTGCTGATATCTAAGACAAGAGGGTGTAACGTTTTTACAATGACATGGCTTCAATGTTTTCATAAACAAAGCATTCCAAGCCTTAAAAATCCTGGCACACATAGGATCAAGCTTAGGTTTACAGGTTATAAAACTAGTATGGACTACTTAGTCAAAACCAACCTTGCTCAACTCATTTTTACTTGGTCCAAATGTTCATTCAAGGGGAATGGGAAAGATAGGGATTTTCCCAAAATAAACCTCATCAGTAATAAACTTGAGTAACCCAGCATAACAGCATAAAAGTTTCAAGGAACTGATTCTGTTCCTTGATATGATATTATTGAACAAATCCAACTGGAATAGACATGTATGGCGCACAAATCAAATATCTGCATTCTTCTGCAGACCCATCACCAAGCCCCCGAACCTAATCAGGAAAAGAGCATGGAAAATTGGGGGCACAACTATATTATAATGTACAAGGGGGTTTAAGTACAATTTCCAACTTAACCTAACAGCAGTCCACAAAAAAAGACCTAATGCTAATTCACAAATTACAATATTTCTAATATTACTACTATGTCAAACTACCACAGCCTCACCAGAGTCCGCTCGCCTAGCATGATGGCGGTTGAAGTTGCTTGAGCCGCCGGACAACATGTTTCATTGAAGGTCTGGTAGAGAGAGAATCAACTGTACACATAACAGCCAAGTGTAGAACCTCAATCAAATCATCTTCAGGTCCTGTATCCCATAAGCCAGCAGTGAAGAACTCCTTAGCCCGGCCTTGCCGCAGTAGCATGCATGCCCAAGCTACTATGTTGAAACCGTTCCCATATGAAGAAAACGAAGGATCCAATGCCTTCTTGTCTGAGAGCAACTCCAGAAGCACCACACCATAGCTGTACACATCAGCCTTATCAGAAACACGACAAGTCATGGCATATTCAGGAGCAACATAGCCAAATGTTCCTGCAACGCCAGTTGTAGCATGGGTTTCTGAAGTACCCAGAAGTCTAGCCAATCCAAAGTCAGATAGATAAGCATTAAAATCATCATCCAACAAGATATTACTTGGCTTGACATCACGGTGAAGGACGCGCGGTACACACTGATCATGCAGGTATGCCAGTGCACGGGCTATGTCCAATGCAATCTTGTGAAGAATCCTCCAATCTACGGCCCTTGAGGACCTCTCCTGGATAAATTTTTCCAGATTACCACCTGGCAAATAGTTGTATATGAGAAACATTTCCATCTCACTGGCATGATAACCAATCAGAGTGACAAGATTTTGATGTCGAAGCCTTCCAAGAGTCTTAATCTCTGCATGGAATTGTTGAACACCTTGGAAACGTCCAACTGCCAGACGTTTTATTGCTACCAAGTTTCCTGGCGATATCTCTGCCTTATAGGTTGCTCCAAATCCTCCATTCCCGATGCAGTTGCTTGCATTGAAATTCCCAGTGGCATGGACGACATTTTCAAATGTCAATGGAACTCCAACATCAGTAAACAATGTAACCTCTTTTCGCGTAGACCCAGTAACCCTGGACCTTTCGTTCGACTTCCGTGTATATATGAAAAGGACAATTAGAGCAAGAAGAACAGAAACAATGGCTGATGCAGAAGTTATAGAAGCTATTTCAATAGAATTGAAAGCATTCCCACTCTTGTGTCCAGTAACTTCTGGTGGTGCAGCAGTATAAGAATTAGGATCTTCAATTAGCCCTTGTTGATCTGCTGATGGTACGGTCAGAGAATATCCATGGCAAGGACGTAAAAACGGATTCCCAACAGCACTACTGCATGTTATCAAGTTACTATGTAATGGCAAGGATCCAGATAGGTTATTGAAGGACACATTAATTGCTGACAGAGAAGTGACATTTTCCAAACCAGCAGGAAACTGTCCTGAAAGTTTGTTGTTATTGAGCAAAACACCAGTCAGATTTCTCAAATTCTCGATACCTTTTGGAATTTCACCAGTAAGATTGTTTGAAGAAAGGTCCAAGACTTCTAAAGAGTATAACTGCTCGAGGGTGGTAGGAATCGAGCCATTTAAGTTATTGCCAGCCATAGAGAGAAACTTCAAATCCTTCATCTGGCCAACACTAGCGGGAATCTGACCTTGTAAACGGTTCCAACTGAGGTTCAGAGAAACAAGAGACACCAAGTCTCCAAAACCAAAGGGGATTGGCCCTGAAATTTGATTTCCAGATGCATCCAAGAATTTTAATGATCTGCACATTCCGCCAAACTTGGAAGGAATCTGACCAGATATCCTAGTATAACTGACATTTAAATGCAATGCATTTAATCCGTCACATTTCTCAAATAAAGTTGTTGGAAACGTTCCTGTCAACTTGTTTTCACCAACAAGAAACGTGTAAGCAAATCCCTTCTCCAGTCTGTCACGTGCTATTGGCAACGACTCCATGCTAATAAAGTTGTTTTGACCAAAGTTGTGAAAAATGGTCGGACCAATTTCCCCAGGTAACGGCAAAAAGGTTCTGCCTAGAGCCTTTGATGCAAAAAAGGAACCATATGCAAGGGCCCTGTTGTCAGTTTCAAACGAATTTCCACTCCAGGAAGGAACAGAGGGACAAGTGTTATCTGAGAATTCAGGAATTCGGCCAGATAAGACATTCCCACTAACATCAAACACAGTCATGCACGGAACAGGAAGTTCTTTGGCAAGCTTACCAGTAAGGTTGTTCGAGCGTAAATCAAGAAAATGGAGCAGTTTGCAGCGACTAAGCTGATTAGGAAAATCCCCAGTAAAATCATTCTGGGCCAAATTAAGCATCTCTAGTTTATCACAAGTGCTCCAATCTCTCGGAAAATCGCCTTCCAGATTTGCCCTAGGAGCCCATAATATTCTCAGGTTTGGAAGGCTTGTAATTTCCGCAGGAATGGGGCCCTCAAAGTAATTATATTCATCATTTATGGAAACGAACTGCTCCACTGAAGATGCCCTACCCGTACCGTTGGAATCAGATAATGGATCATACAGATTCGACAGAACAAGGACAGACAGCTGCGAGCAATTCCCAAGCTCACGGGGCACTAAACCACCAAGAGTATTCCTCGAAACATCCAACACCTCAAGCTTCTTAAGCTTACCAAGTTCAGGCGGAATAACCTCTTCCAGTATATTCGAATAAAGCAAAAGCGTCCTGAGTTCACTACAATTCCCCAGGCTTCGCGGTATCCCCTGACATAAGACATTACCCGCCAATTCCAGATGTTCAAGCCTGCCACAATCCTCACCTATATTTGGCGGAATAGTCCCGCCTAGCAGATTGAAAGACAGATACACCCCTCTCAGCCTACCAACAAAAGCAGGAAAAGTCCCATTGATGGAATTGGAAGCCAAATTCAGAACCTCCAAAGTCGCAATGCTCGAAAGTGAAGTTGGTATCACCCCGGCAATTCTATTAAACCCAAGGTTGAGAACCCTAAGATTCCTCAACCCGCGAAAATTAAGCGGAAGATACCCACCTAACAAGTTTCCTTCGAGATCAAGAACCTCCAAGTTTTCCATGCCCCAAATTTCATCAGGAACCACACCTTCCAAACGGTTGAACGGAAGGGATAGAACCTTGAGCTCGGTAAGCTTGGCTATCAAAGGCGAAACTTTACCGAACAATGCCCCTCTGCTACCTTGACAGTTTCTCCTAATTCCAAATCCATAAAGCGGAAATTGAGCGAAATTGGAACACGGAGAAGAGTTTTTTGGGTTACCTCCATTGCCGGTAATGTTGATGGCGACGACACGAGAGCTCGAGTCGCAGAGGACACCGGACCAGGAACAGTGGGTCGAACCGTTAGTTGGGTCCCAGCTGGAGAGAAGGCCAGAAGGGTCGGAGAGTGAGTTCTTGAGCTGAAGGAGAAGTGAGTTGTCGGAATCGGTGAAAACGGCGTCGTTTCCAGGAGAGAGGAGGAGGAGGAGGAGAGTGTAGAGTTGCAGAAGAAGATGAAGTGGGGTAATGGGTTTGTGAAAGAACCTCCATTTGATCACTGAACTTGAAGTTGAAGAAGAAAACAACATCTTTAAAAAAGAAGCAATTGAAAAATAAAAAGCTGAGTCCTCTTCTTCTTCTTCTTCTTCTTTTCTTTCAGTTGCAGGAGAAGAAATAAAAAGAGAAGGGTTTTCTGAAAACCCTAATTTTGGTGCCTGGAATTGAGACTTGAGAGAGAAAGAAAGACTTAGATCAGCTAGCCTATGACTATGAAAGAGAAAGAGAGAGAACGTTCAACTGTGGTGTGTTCTTTTTCAGAACATCATTACTATTCTCTTCCCATCCTTTGATTGGTGTTTAAGGATACAGTACGCGTAAATTACATACGAATTACATTTTGCATTTTTTCCGTTTCATATACAATATTCATATTATTTTTTCCTCTTATATCAAATATATTCTTCTTTTACGAATCTAATACATAATTAATACTCCATTCGTCCTTATGTATAAGACTTTTTTGAGATTTTTATTTTATCCATATTTATAAGGTCATATATTAATTTTCAATGACGATTAATTACTTCTTTCCGTAAACACTCATATTTATTTAACACTTTTTACATTCTCAATACTATTAATTTTGAAAATATATATCAAATATTCACATTTTCAATATCATTAACTAAATTAACAAACGTTCTTAATGGTCGTGAAATCTATTAAAAGACTCTTATACATAGGCACGAAAGTAGTATTTTTTTTCCAACTATACCCGTGTTCATTACAACCTCTTTTTCTCCTTCATTATCTTTATCTCTCTTCATTAATTATTATATATGGATATTATAGTGAAAATATCCAAAATTCTTACGTTATTTAACTGTTTCTTAAAATCCGTGTATAATCTTAAAATACATTTCATATGAAACATAAAAAATACTTCTTTTTCACAAACATCCACATCAAATTAACACTTTTTAGAGTCTTAATAATAGCTATAAATGTGATTTTGAAAAAAATTATTAAATGTTTACATTTCTAATACTACTAAAAATATTCACTAACTTACTTAAATGGTGTGTTATTTTGTCATAGTCTTGTATTTATAATTTTATACTCTCAATCCCACAAAGATGTTAAAAAAAATTAAGGAGACATGCAATGATTTGTTTAACTCATCAATTAATTACCAAAAACTCCCTCTAGTCCTATATATAAGGCACCTTCTAGAAGAAATCTTTGGTCCTATATATAGGGCACTTTATATTTCATATGCATCATTAACTGTATTTTCTCTTTTTTGCCCTTATTAAATATTTTGACTGACTATGTTTTTTTGTTATTCATTAAAGAATGTGAACTTTCCAAGTAAAGAGGAGGGGGTAAAATTATAATGTTACAATATATTCTCATAAAATTCACAAAACTAACCACTTTCCTTGGTCTGGGGAATACGGTTAAGGATGCTCTATATGTAGGACCGTAGGTAGTAACTAATTTAATATATTTTTCATTGAATAACCAACCATAGTTTAAAGTTTACGAATTCTAAATTTTTTCATTAGTTATTTTAACTTTACTTTGAGACAAAAAAAAAGTTGCTATTTTTATCATCCTTATAAAACTTCACTAGTACAAAATATATTTTTCAGACCACTTCATTAAGATCGGTTCCGTACGGAACCGGTCTGGAAGTTGGAATTTATTTAAATCAGACTGATTCATTTAAATGACCAGTCTGAAAATATATTATTTCAAACTGGTTCCGATACGAAACCGGTCTGGAAGTTGACATTTGTTAATACAATAGTGGTTCATTTTTACGACCAGTCTGAAAAATAGCTTCTAGTTTAATTTGGCCAAGAAGGCAAGAACCATCGCCCCCCTACATACCCCTCACTTTCTTTCTCTCCCTTGTCTCTTGTATAGGGTTGGCCGCTGCCCTCCAGCGCCACCCAGACTGCCACCACCGTCGTGAGCCTTCGCATCTGCCTCCCTTGCACGCTCTCTCTCTCTCTTTCTTTCTCTCTCTCTCTCTCTCTCTCTCTCTCTCTCTCTCCACCTATGGTTATCGCGAGTTGCGATCCGAAAACCCAGCCACCATCATCTTCACCTTGCCGCCAGCACCTCTCTCACCTGTCGCCACCCACCGAGGCAAACCACTCAACCACCACCACACCCAAACACGAGATCCATCACTTCCAGGAGCGATGAAAACGAACCGGACGAAGACCAGGCTTTAGTAGCAAGGTTGAGATGGATCGTCTGTGACGGCGACTATCGACCAAGGTAATTTCCTTTTTCTCCTATTCTTAATCTCCTTCTACAGTTCTACGACTTCTAGTTGATTATTTGGGGAACGTTACTGGTATTTAGGATTTTTTTTAGGGCTTTTGCAATTGTGAAATCAAGCTAACATAAACTCATAAGATTAAAAAAAAATTAAGGAGACGTGCAATGATTTGTTTAATGCATCAATCAATTATCAAATACTCCCTCTGGTCCTATATATAGGGCACCTTCTAAAAGAAATCTTTGGTCCTATATATAGGGCACTTTATACTACCTCCGTCCCTAAATATAAAGCCCTCTACACACTTTTATTTTGTCCCTATTTATAAAGCATCATACCAATTTTCAATGATCATTAATTACTTTTTTCCACAAACACCCCTATTTATTTAACACTTTTTAGATTCTTAATAATATTAATAATAGTATATGCCTTGCACCAACATCAAGGCATATCGGCCCCTCGAGCCGAGCATCTCGCCTTATCTGTCTCGGACCAAGTTGGTGCCTCCAAGGATCCGAGCACCGAGCTCCTGACAGCCCATACGACTCAACGGATAAGCTTGAGCTCTCTAGTACATGATAAGGATGAATGACTCATCCCACTTATCCTCTAAGAGCCACGTCAGCCTTACTGGGCCAAACAGTCCCATAAGGCACTATCACACTCCTCCTCCTATAAATACACCTCTTACACAAGGGCTAAGGTATGTTCACTCTCTACCCTATTCCCTAGAACTACGTGTGGCTTAATCTCCTTTTCACTTGGGGTACGTAGGACCGGGGTCACTCTCGTCAGCTGCAACAACCACCAAACACAGGTGGTGGGTCCATTTTTCAGATCCACTACAAAACTAATGGAGTATTTTGATTTTATCGGAAAATTCAATGGCCTTTAATTGTTTTCACTTCTTCTTGATTTTTTAAAATTTCTCGTTTAATCTTTTTTGTGATTTTACTATACAATGGTCCTACTAATTTATTTAAATTAGGTATAAACTTCCTAGCATAATTTAAAAGTCCTAAAAGAACTTGTATTTCCTTTGGGCCTTTTAATCTATTAGGAAATTTCAGGATTTTCTACGTTATGTGAGGTTGAAGTTTTATGTGATCGTTGCCTATTTCTAATCATAGAAAGTTGTTTTTCTTCTTAAATAGCTCCATTTTCTGTTTACTTACTACAATACTTTTTCTATTCTGTAGAATACTTCATCTGAATGCTGCTCATTCTATCTAATATTTTTAGAGACTACTAAAATATCATCTACGTTTACTAAACAAAAATCTAAATCTTTGAAAATTTTATCTGTAACACCCCGATTTATTTATAAAAGATAAGTAAATAAAAATAGTGTAAAAATAATAAAAGTCTGCAACTTAAATTGAGGAACTCAAAATTTCTTTTACAAAATAAGTTTACAAGCAACTTTGGGGGTATTCGATTACAACACAAGCAGAAATAAATATAGTTCCTTTCTTTCGATTCTTCCGCTGCGACACTCTGATCTTCAAGCTTCTTGTCAATTTACCTAAAATGTTAAACCACTAAGGGGGTGAGACAATTTCAAAACACATTGAATTAAAAGATAGTAAACAACTCATAATAACAATCTAGGAATAACAACTAAATCAAGTGCTACTAAAATACACATCATAATAACTAGCACATAGTGCAATGCATGAGCGCCACTCAACCAATCCACAACTGGATCCATCACATTCGTTACCCATCCCAGGATACTATACACACATAATCATATAATACTCATGGGATCCATCCTGGATTGGCTCAATCATCTTTGTACTCAAATCTCCCATGTCACCATCACATATCAAATCTCACAACACCACCCTCCACTCCTGGGATAGACGAGTCGGAAGAAAGCGTCTCGCAACCAATGCTTGCACAATACTTGACCAATCTAAGTCCAAGTACAACTCGAGGTGATGCCCGAGTTAGCTATAGCCGAGACCACCCTCCGCGGCCCTAAAGTGCCTAAGTGACCATTAAAATTGTAATGATTACGGCGGAACTGATTCCAGTGCGGGTAGCTAGCTCGACCCCATGTAGGATCAAGGCCCCACTCACTACAATTCCCACGGTTGTTTCAATAGTACAATCTAGTCACTGGATCACTCTCGTACCTAGGTTCAATGAACCGTCTCGTAAGTCTATCCCATACCCTGACGTCCAGCCTCAACTCCATGTCATGATGCATGATGGTTAGGATTATTTGAAAGGAAGTCAATAGTCGGCGCTCTTTCAGTTTATCATAATAAAAACGTGGTACTTGATACTTACTTAACCGGTTATTGGAATTGACTAACCTGTTAAGTTAGTATTAAAGTACCCTCTCATTTCATTCGCCATTTAATCTGATACTGACTTCCTTTACAATAACCTTAACCCAGTCTCTACAGCATCTACATGCTCACACACAGTATCCACATGATCAATATGCTCAAGACTAAACAATAATTCCAACAACAACCACAACAACAATAACAACACTCATAGCAACAATAAACCATAAAACAATGATAAATAACAAAACAACAACCAATAAAATAGCCAATAATCCAGTCGACATACACATGTATGTCTCAGAGCACAATAACATAAATCAACTCCCTTGGGTTCTTCACTTCCTACTTTTATAACATACAAAAAGGGGTTTTGTTATAAACATTTCATTAAGCATAAAATGAACCAATAGTTATCTAATTGCCCCAATCCAACTCTTAACAAGTGATGAAACACTACCCACACTCCAATTTAACTATTAATCCCAAATCCTATTATAAACCCTAACTATCCCTAACTCAAAGTGTAGAAAAGGTCTCCCCATTACCTTAGAGGAAGAGGAGGCTCAATTGAAGCTCCATAGACCTTGGATCTACTCCAGATCTACTTGGATTTCCACTCCCTTGAGAGATCTCCACTTGGTACTTGATATTGGAGGAGAGAGAAAGAGCCCTAGGAGAGAGAAAAAGAGAGAGCACCATGGGAAGAGAGGGAAAGCTTGACAACCAGGAGGGAGGAAGTGATTTGGTGTAGGATTTAGCCAAAACTTGGTTTGAATCCATGGGGAAGGGTTGGGAATGGAGTTTGGGTGTTTGGGGTGGAGTTTAGTGCGAGTTGGGGCCGGCTGGTGCGTGTAGGGAAAGAGGGAGATGGAATCTGGTGCGGCTAGCTGAAGCTGGTGCGCCTTTAATAGCGTCAGCGCGCCTGGGCGCGCCACATGCACCTGATCTGGTGCGTCAGTTTTGCATCGCGCCTGGGTGCTGGTTCCGTGCGCCTGGGCGCCTGATTGTTCACTCTCTAGCAAGTATACTAGATCACAAAGTAATACAGTCGGTTAAGACCAGATATCGTCCCGCAGGGATTGCAAATTGTTCAATTAATTTTCACCAAAGAGTAGTTAAAAGCAAAATCTATTGGTTTCTACTAATTAATTAAGATTGAATAAAAACAGAAAATAAATTAAAAACATAAAATAAATAGAAGTTGTGAGCGATTTGAGAAAGATGTTAGGAACATGGTTTCATTGTAGGTGTTGTTTATTTATCATGAATCTCTGTTTTTCCCTAAATCATGAACGGATTCCTAAATTGGTAACTATTAGATCCCTCTTGTATAATTACGGTTTCTTATTCAATTAGATAATCCTTAATTCCTTAAGAGATTAAACTATTTAATAATCTTAATTAAGAATAGGGAATTAATCATGTTATATAATTATGCAATTGTATCCCTACTTGTTGAATAACTATATTGTTTGAAGGCATGACCTATTCTAATTTCTAATCTCTCAATTGAAGAATTAGAAATCCAAAACAAGACATAAATTGGCCAGATTTAGGAATTGGAAATAAAACGCAATCAAACACATGATTTAGATACGGAAAAACATCAATTCATAAAATCAATAAACTAATCCATACAAATTCACCAATTCCTAACACAAGGGTTTTAGTTACACATCATGAAAATAAGAACAAAAGCAATAGAAGAATGCATGATTACCATGGAAAAGCCTTGGATCTTCCAATCCTTGATCTTCTTCTCTTCTAAAACTCTCTAAAATTATGTAATCTCCCTCTCTAAAAGCTGCTTAACCTAGTTCTAAAACCTATATTTAAAAGATAAAACGAAATCCTAATTAATCCCCTGAAAAACGCATCAGAAATCAGCCCAATTGGGCCTCCACGACGTTCGCGCGCCTGGGCGCGCCAGGTCTGATGGTCCTGAAATCACCGCTGCATGCGCGCCGGGGCGCGCCATCCACGCGCCTGGGCGTGCAACTTTACTTCTAGCTCTGTTTCTCTCCGTTCTTGCGCCATTTTCAAGGTCCTTTCATCCTCTTTTCAACTCCATATTTATTTTCTTCATTTAAGCTCCGAAAGTACCTAAAACATACCCAAAATGGATCAAAACGTTCAAGGGAATAAAATTTCCTAAACTAATTAAAAACTAAACAAAATCTACCTAAAATACTTAACAAACAAACCAAAACTAAGCAAAAGGAGTCAAATTAAGCTCTAAAACATCATATGTTAGACCCAAATCACTGATGCACCTGATGCTCTGTGCTGGTGCGCGCCTGGTGCACGCACCTGGGCGCCTGGTGCACGCACCTGGGCGCCTGGTGCACGCACCTGGGCGCCTGCTTTGCTGTGGCACCAAAAAGCTGGTGCCCCAAAACTCCGATTTTCATGCTTTTTAACCCGATTCGAAGGTTCCTAACCCATCCTAACACTAAACCAAACACCCACACCATTAAAAATACATTTCCAAACATGAAAATCATATTTTCAAAATATCAAACACATAAATATTAAAACATGAAAATCAAACGAAACTACGACGAAACCTTCGACTTTACCCTATTTTAACACTCGTTCTAACCCGAACGACTTAAGACCACTCTCTAACCTCACTAATCTAAGGCTACCAATACTCGAGGCATAACCATGCGATCGGATGACATCCAAATGCCTCGCAAAACCTATCACTATCTAGAACTCCGTCGAAACACGATTTCGAAGGAATCCCCCAAGTACTAACACTAAAGGCCGACTCTTGCACTCGAAACCCTTTTTCTTAGAATTCTCTAACCACTTACTTGACCGAGAACAGACACTAGGGACGTACATGGAATCTTGCAACCCCGACACACAAATACCTACAACAAATCCCTAATCGTGCAAACACGAGAAACACAAACACATCAAATACATTTATAACCAAACTCATATATTAATATCATATATATATATATATATATTAGTCCGATCCCAATATAACTATATATATATACCAAGAAAATAATTATAAATCATTATCCATTTATATATAAGTACATATAAATTAGCTTAGAAAAAGCAAATGTTACATTATCCATAGTACACTGAAAAATAATAGGGGAATTTTTTAGACTGAAATTTAATACATTCCACTCGAAATTTCCCTTCTTACAAGTAAAAGTTAACCACATTTTACTTTCTTTTTTTAATTTTATTTGATTACATCCACTTTCAACTCACTATATCTTTCGCTATAGTATCGGCTACATATATGCTCTTTTTTATTCTTATTTCTATTAGGACATTTGTTTTTTAAATGTGCTGGATCTCCACAAATACAACATCTACATTTCTTCTAACCATGTCTTTTAACATTTTGTTATTTATTCTTGAGTTATAGCTTTTCCTAAAATTTTTATTTTGCTTATAAAAATTATCATATTATTGAGGAATAAAAATAGCTTTCCTACAAAATGCAAAAGTGTTGGTTTTCAATTTATTTTTGTAAAGATACCTCTTTACATTTTTGTTCTAATCATATCCATACCTTCTTTTATTTATTTCCCAATCTCTAACTACATTTTGTTCCCATATTAGTATCTTATTTGGCCACATTTGTGAGTTTGAGAGTTCTACAATTGAAGTTTTTACTGAGTAGGTTTTTCCAAATGACATCCTTCCTCCCATATGCCTTTTTTGCCTATTGTTTTGATATTCATAATTTGGGATTTTTCATTAGGATGTACCACTAACTTCTATTCTTCTAAAAGGTTGATCTTCGAATTCTTATCTTAGTCTTCTTTTATTGTTATATTACTCAACTACTACTACCACTAGTGTTTGCCATATAAGCTTTATTTACACATAAATCATTACATAAATATTTTTCATTAACTATACCATCTACTAAATTTATATTATAATAATGCTTAATATCACTAACGTCTCATCAAAACTTAAACCTAATTCTAACGTAGCTTATATGAGCATGTCATCCACTTTTTCTCTAAGATTGCATAATCGAAATCTTTGTTTACTATTTCTTTAATGATTTTCTTTTTACTTTCTTTATTTATAAATCTTAGTTCGTGTATTTTCTCTATTTCTTCTAGAAATTCTTCTAACTCTTCTTCATATCATCATCTTGCCAAAATACTTTTAACCTATTGAGAATAGTAAAATTTTCACTTTCATTTTCATCTTCTACTTTAGCCAAAAAGGCTTTATTATGCCCTTCTCCTTCATATTCTTTCTCTACTTATCTAAAAGGTTGATAAATGTAGTTTTTAAATCTAATTTTATAATTTTCACTAGTATTTTCATATACTAGGCTATTTGACGAGGGTTTGAATAGTATTGTTATCTTGGCTAAATTCATATGATTTCCATTCTAATCCTGTAACTTCATTTGGGTCTATTATTGTTATAGGTTGTATCATTTTAATTCCTTTAGAGACAAGAGTTTCAATTATTCCGTCAATATTTACCTTTTAATTCAATCCAATTCTATTGGAAGATCTTCCCAAAATAGCTATACTAACTACTAGATTATCTCCGGTAAAGTCCTCATAGCCTTTGGTCTGAATACCTATCATGGTATTTAAAATATATTTAATATTCTTGAGTAAATTAGGGTTGCAACAAAAAAATTCTTGAATTTTTATTCATAGATACTTCTATTCCTACAATTATTTCTTTTATCATATTCGTACTCCAACTTTCATCTATTATTACAAATAATACTTTAGTTCCTTGTTTTCTTTTACCTAATCATTTTAATCCCATAATAATTAAATACGTAACACTCCGGTTTAAATAAAGGTAATAAAGAGAATTTCTTTAAAATAGTTGCAGCGGAGAAAGTAATTTCCTTTATTGAAAATGGAGAGTAAAATTTTTTCTTTTAAAAATACATTTCAATATGGGGTTATATTGGAATAGATAACAAACAGTATGGGATATGAAGTAAGTCATTACCATATCACATTATTATTATCATATAAGTAAATGAGTAACTGAAAGTACTCAACCTCAAGCACCATATCATAATGCTAATGACGCATGAGAACAAGTGTCTTAACAATCATAATAATTATCTTTATATTATGTAAGCAATGCCATCTTCAGTCTATTTCACTAAAGGATTCATATGAATTACCTTTATACTTCACAAATATCCTGTTTGTACAAGGGCATCAACATACTCTAGGCTATGATGTCTACGGATATTGTTCCTTGTTCTTGCAACATGTCTCATCCTACAAGACATGTCATACCGTGATATTGGCTATGATGCCTACCGATAATGTTCCTTGTACCTGCAACAGGTCTCATCACACAAGACACATCATATCTGGATATTGACTATGACGCCTACATATACATTCCTTCGTATCCACAATAGGTCTCATCCCATGAAACATGTCATATTGGGATGTCAACATGATTATATTGCTTACAGATACATTTATCCTTGTACCTGCACCAGGCCTCATCCCCCGAGACACAGTATAGCCGGATATATGGATATATCTCTTACAGATAACATTTTGCCTATCTGCACCAGGTCTCTTCCTACAAGACACAGTATAATCGGGACACATAAATATATTGTCTACAAATAGCATTCCACTTATCTGTACCAAGTCTCTTTCCACAAGACATGATATAGCTAGGATACATCATTCTCGTATACGTCCCTTACATATACTATATTTGTATTCATTCTGATGGGTAAACCAAACCCAAATTTGATCAACCCACTTTCAGTCAACAATCAAGCAAGAGTTAATCAAAACATGGTTAACCTAATACCAGACCAACCTGATCCAACTGCTCCAACAACTGCATAGTACATGAGTGACATACCCTAAAGGTGTTTTAGATCAGCAAGTTGAGAACGATCCTTGTAATGAAGCACATACTTTGTTGGATAACTTAGATACTCCCATTCGGCCACAAGGAGCGCTTAGAGCCCCAAAAGTGGCAAAAATCCTGAAACAAATACAACAAAGTATGAGTCAATTCCAATCAACAAGCTCCACTGGGACGAACAAGACCACTACAACAGATCTTGCAAGAAACAAGTCAAAGAATGCTTTCTGTGAGATAGCTCGGAGAAAAGCTCGCAAATGTCCTCAAGATAACAAGCTCAAAAAGGGAAGGAAATATACCTACCAACCCTGATATTTGTTTGATGAAGATCAGGAACTCCTAGACTGTGAAGAGATCTATGCGGGGCTAGAACCTAGAGCTGTCAAAATGGGTTGGGCCAACTGGGTCGGGCCAAAATACTCGAAAAATCATAGGGCTCGGACTTCTTAATATAACATATTTATTCAACCTGGGTTGTTTGGCCCTACTCGATCAGGTTTGGATTCGGGACGGGTAAACCCGACCGGGTTCAGGCCAGCCCACCGGCCCTAAAAAAAGAACAAAAATCACATTTTCTTTACTTTACATGTGCATGTGTTCATTATAAAAGGAAAAAAACTTATTATTGGTTAAAAAACATGTGTAAAAAATAAAGAAAGTTTATTCATTAATTTTTTTGAAAAAAAAATATAAAAATTGTTAGTGACATCAGTCCTAAGATTTCAGTCCCTACGAGTATATAGTACAGAATGGGAAAAAAATACAACAACTAATAAATAATGCACAACTTGAAAATTTATTATATATATATAAAATTTGAAAAAATTGAACCAATCAACCTTCAAAGAAAAAATAAAATTTGAACCGAAAGATGTTGTTTGAATATGGTTGGATGAGGGAATCCAATTTTCATGTACTCATGTACTGATATTTTTGTAAACTATCAATTTTCAGTGTTAAAAAAAATAAACAAGAACCGTAGAAATTAAAAAATAATAATAAAGAAGTTTGGTCGGTTGAAATTTAAAAATAAATAAATAGGAACCGTAGAAATTTTCGGTATGTTAAACTATGTAAGTGGAGTGGTTGAATTGTAGAATATTTTCGGTATATTAAACTATACATGTGAAGTGGTTAAATTGTACAAATTATTAAAGAAAAAAGGAGGATGCGGGCTGGCCCGCATAGGGCCCGAAGCCCGCTTATTGCGGGTTTGAGTTTCATACTAGGGTACTCAATTTATAATCGTGCTTTTTGGTCCAAGCCCGATTTGGCTCGAACCCGAAGCAGGCCGGCTCGAACCCGGCCCTATAGCCTGTTTTGAAAGCTCTACTACAACCCCACCAACAACTTTTACCATGATGACGAATATGAAGAACTTCAACAAGGAGCACCGTGACGTTCTCTAGATCATGCAACAAGATATTCAAAATCTAAGGATCAAATCTCCTCATCACAAACAAAACAGGGAAGAAATCGTTATCCAACTTATTATTTGTTCATTATTATGATCGTATCACAATTATTTGCATATTAGGCGCAATCAATTTACTTATCCTTTACATATCAAAGTTTGATTTTTGTTAAATATGTGAAATATGCAAAACTTGTTGGCAACATATAAATGTTGAATTATTAAATCCACAATTTATGCTTACAATCATATTGATAGCCTATATTAATTATTCATATCCTAATTATATGGGTATCATACATCATACATGGAGTTAAGGTGATGACAAAAAGGTATGAGGAAAAGTTACATGACGGTTCGAGGAACTGAAGTGGAAACTGGAAATGGAAGGAGGTTGGGAATTATTGTGGCTAAGATAGTCTTATGAAGGGTTGGTCCAGCTAACTTTTCCTGGGACAATCTTGCAGAACTATAGTAATTCTATCTACCTTTCCCCATCTTTGGATCACGGAGGATGGCTCTCAGTATGAGCTAATCCAGGATAGATTCGTGATGGGTGCAAGGCTCATTGGAGGCATACGAAAAAGTGAGACATTTACTCCCAATAGCTTTTCCTTAAAATGTTGAGATTGAGGAAGGGTTGAATAAAAGTACATGGAGATCAATGCTGTATCGAGCATGCATTGCATACAAATGTACAAGATAATTGGTGTAAATAGAACAACTGTTTATGCATGGATCATGTACATCCCAGCTTTGCTAATTGTGTTAGCTTACTTATAGTTATTCAATTACATATCTGATTATCTGATATGATAATGACTTACTCTTATTTCCCTAAATATGTGTAAGGTACAGATCCAATCTCTGGGATGAATGAAGCCTAGATTACTCTTAATTGGGAGTGACGTTTTAATTAAGTCAGCAGTCAAGGATGACATAAAGAGCATCTTATGTCATTTGATTCCTTGATCTAGTATTAGATCAATAAGGACAAAGAGTTTTTAGAATGTTGCTCTGGGTGTAACATACATGTTGTCGGCTTTATGAGAACTACTGCTGTAAATAAATAATATATTTTAATGAAATAATGTTTTGTTGATTATTTGTCTTGAAAAGCCTTTATTACTTCACTATTTTAAAGGATTTTTCATAATTCACCCCGCAATATTTTGGGATTAGAAATTGGGTCGTTACACTAATGGTATCAGAGCAATTGTTTCAACTCTCGACTGTGAAATATTGCCTTTCATATTAACCAAGTTGCGTGACTCTAACCCAAAGATTTATTAATGCAGATATCAAATGGTGGCTACAGCAGCCAATGAAATTCTTGAAAAAGATTGCAAAGATCCTTGAGAATGTGGTTAAACCAAATCATCATGGTGCAACTGAATTTTATAGCTTGTCAACATTTTGAAAAAATGATCCACCGAGGTTTGATGGAGGGAGGAAATTGAAATTTTGAAATTAAAACAAGGAGATATGAATGTCTAAGAATATGATGCGAAATTTGAAGATAAAGTATTCACCATATTATCAGCATACACCACATGAGCGATCAAAATTTGTGAGATTTAAGAATGGTCTGCGTTCAGACCTAAAGCCTGCTTTCAGTTACCAAGGAATACAGACTTCTCCGATTTTGGTAAATATGTGTCAAATTTATGAAGAGAATCTGAAAGCAAAGGTCTCATATGAGAAGAACTTTCAAGCTTAGAAGAAGTGAAAGATAGAGCGATTATGATTATCAGGAGGAGCAAACATTGGGTGAACACCAACAAAGTAAAAATGGTGGTGGTCCAAAAGCAAAGAATAATAATCATCCTACAACCAGTCTACAAATACCAAAGAACTACGTTCACCTTGATTCCTTTATTTAATTGAGATACGTTAGACCACGATCATCCGTTAGGCCACTATCTTATAAAAACCCCTCCGGTTTCTTAACCGGAATATCTCCTAACTTGGGATTTCAACTTTATCTTTACACCATAGTTTATTCCAAGCTTCTATATAATTCTTATCACATGAATATACACAGATTCAAGTAAAATTTAGGCAAAGAATTCCATCAAACACTTATCGACATATCTATACTCACCATATATTCATAAAGTAAGACTATTTAATCAAAAATAATTATATCACACTTGCATCAGATAACTCATTACATAACAGTTTCAAAACCTAAGGAAAGATATAGTCATGAATTATCTTGACATCCAAGTCAAGTAATTTTGTCGACACATGCAAAGCAATGTTCCACAAGCTCATAGTAGCTTGCACTATACTTTGCAGCCATCAATTATTATCATAGTAATATGATTAACTACTTTCATACCTGATTTGTAGTGATTGGAAACTGAGAAATTAAAACTTAGAATCAAGGCTGGAATAAGAAATGGAACAACAATACATATTTGGTTTTATGTCTTCTCTGAAACAGGAATTCAACATCGTTTTGTGATGAAAACACAAAGAACCTAAGATAAAGTGATATACAAGGTACACACTCTTAATTAGACCTGGAAATAAAGAAATGGAATTGAAAAGGATATTACATACACACACTAAAAGCGTTTAATTGTATATGATAGTCCAAGTTCAATTAAAAGTGATGAATGACATACACCATACATGGTGATGATATAAGATGGACGATGAGCGTATGGAAATGATGTGACGGTTCTTTGACTCGAAAATCGAAAATAATACAGTTACTAGGTTGTACTAATGAAATAACCGCGAGATTTGATTATGGGTAGAACCTTAATCCATTAGAAGGTCGGATTAGCTACCCGTGTCGGAGATTGATTCTACGGTAACCACATCAATTCTATTGGTAAACTAGGCACATAATTCACCGGTTGAGGGTGGTCCTAGCTAGAGCTTAACTTGGATGTGTATCCTAAGTTGTATTTCGATCTGAGAACGATTAAGTGTTAAGGCAATCATTTGGTTGCGAAACCCTTACTCCCGATTTGGTCTTTCCCATAAGTGGAAGGTAATGTGAGGATATAAATTGAGAATGAATATATATCTGGATTGAAGAATAAATGAGAATAAAATCCAATGATTGAATCCAATGAAAATAAATCCAGATTGAGAAATATTAATCTTAATTTTTTATCTTGTAAATTTTTATCAAAACTTTTCTTCATTGAAAAAGAAGTTTCTCATATTATCTTTTTCGAATGGTCCATTTTTAATTTTATGTGTTTTTAGTGTTTGTTATTTTGTCTTTTTGTAAATTATGTTTTGTTTTGTCTTCGGTATTATATAGGGTGACGTCAAAACATTATGCTATATATATAACTAGCTCTCACCCCGTGCTATGCACGGGTTATTAATATTTTAATTTTTTTATTAAATATTTTAAATTAAAGATTATTATTATTTTTATTATAAAGTAAAGATTATTATTTTACATTTAATTATGATTATAGTAATATGTTATTAATATTTATAGCTTCTTCTAAACTCCTACTGATAAAATAAAATAGACAATTATTTTACCTTTCTATATCTTTACTTGTACTTGGTTTTCTCATATGTGATCCGAACTTTGATGGTTGCATGTTTATATATAGTAGATAATATGATAAGAGATATGTCTATGTAAAATATGATAAAATATAAAATATAGATAATTTATCTTTATTATTATAATTTAGTCTTATGAAATATTTTTTTATTGGGATTATTATGTTATTTTGATTTGGTATGTCCACAGTTTCAAGAGTGTCAGAAAACCAAATTGTCTTTATTTTTTATATTTTATTGGTAAATTTTAATGATATAAAGAAGAATATCATAAAATTCCAGATCTATAAAAGTACATCCGTACCTTATTCTCTCCACTATACTTTGAATATTATTTTCCCCGTTAAAATCAAACAGATGTCTACAAAAAAAAACTAAAATTTGTTCCCACCATTTTTTTTTTACTTTTATTCTTCGGTTTCCCACCCCTCATTTCCGAAGTAGATTTTTTTTTATTATTCAAATATATATTTTTGTACTTTAGTATAAGTTCCTCTCTCGCCAAAATTTATTACCATAAATAAAATTAATTATAAGAAAATATTTCAATCCTTTTTAGATAAATATAAACTTTTGTTAGATATTTGGGTTTATCATGGACTCTTTGCTATAATCATAGAAGTCTCATCTCTTTGAGTTTATCTTTTTTGAGGATAATGATTAATTTTTTTTAACAAAATAATAATGAGAATAATGATTTCACACAAAATTAATTATAAGCAAATATATCAATCTTTTTAAGATATATATAAACTTTTATTAGATGTTTGGGTTTACGATTGACTCTTTACTATGATCATATAAGCCTCATTTATTTGGGTTTATCTTTTTGAGGATAATGATTTATAAGCAAAATTAATTAAACAAAATTAATTATAAGCAAATATATCAATCTTTTTTAATTAAAATTGTTGATAAAGAATTAATTTAAATCTAAAAAAAATTATTATTGTTTAAGTCTTCCAATATTGCATAGATAAATTAAGGAATGGAATTAATATATGAGATTAATGAGTGTGCTTTGACGGTGTAAAATTTTTTACATCGACGGTCCATCATCCACCATTCTTTGTATTACTTTAACCAAAAGTCAATAACTATAAACATGTGGATGATGGATGATGGAGTAAAAAATAAAAGTTTATACTATTAGTGCACCAACTACTTTTTTCTTAATATATTATTTATCTAAAATTTGAGTATTTACTTCTTTTTTTATCATTTATTATCTCTTCATAATTAATCTTTTAATATTATCTCTCTATAATTCAGGTAATATTGTAAAAATTATAATTATAATTAATGTAATTATAATTTAATAAAAATAAATTAATCCCGAAACACTTATATTCGAAAACGGAGGGAATAACATTTACAGTACCACTTAATCATGTATCGTTACATAATTAAATGAACTGATGAAATCTCAAATAAAATAAATTAAGATGTTTGTTCATCGATCAATACAGATGTACTTTATATTTTTTGTATAAAAAATACAAAAAAAATAAAATTTAATCGGTGCTGTAAAAAAATTTCCACTGTTTAAGAAAGAAACTATATAAAAAAAATAACAAATGAAAAGATCATAAATAATTGAAGAATTAATTATTGTTTATTTCGTGACCAAATAATTTGTAAAAATTAAATAACAAAGGAATGGTAGTCATGTGTGAACAACTAATATATTGAGAGTAATATGTCAGATTAGTCCCTGACTTTGTAAGGGTCGGTCAAGTTAGTCCCTGACTTTATCGAAATAGCAATTTAGTCCCTGAGATAGGAGAACGTCAATCAAGTTAGTCCCTGCCGTCACTATCGCATGGATGTATTTGCTTTAAAATGGGATGAAGATAGGGACATATGTGAATTAAAATAAAATCTCAAGGACTAAATTGCTATTTCGATAAAGTTAGGGACTAACTTGACCGACGCTTACAAAGTCAGAGACTAATCTGACATATTACTCAATATATTGATGTGTGAGTTTTACTTGACATGGTTAAAGTAACACTCCCTTGCCACATTATTATTTACATTTAACAAATCTAGACTAATGACAAAGACCTAAATTAAATGGTCGACCCCAATCATAGTTCTTCACGCAACAATGAAGCATATGAAGCTTGTTGTTCTTCCCATGTTGTTGTTGGGAATTCATTGCTATAGATGAAACTTCTGCCAATGCAAAATGACAATGGTGATGAATGCGTGTAGTGGGAATGCAACTTACATGGTGACATATTGGAAGAGACGGTGGTTCATGATCAATAAAAAAAGAGGAGAATGATGAAGATGACTTTCATGACTTGAGAAATAATCATATTTATATAGTTTGAAATATGTAATAACTAAAAAGATATTTGAGTTTATCATGAACTCAAGCATCATCTCTTTGGGTTTATCAATCTTTTTGAGGATAATAATTTTTTTTAACAAAATGAGGATAATGATTCCACATATTCCACATATAGATAATTTATTTAATTTTAAATTATAATTTTGATTAAAGATGATTTTATCTACCTACAAATGCACAAAATGAGGATAATGATTCCACATATTCCACATATAGATAATTTATTTAATTTTAAATTATAATTTTGATTAAAGATGTTATCTACCTACAAATGCACAAAATAATGATTCCACATATTCCACATATAGATAATTTATTTAATTTTAAATTATAACTTTGATTAAAGATGATGTTATCTACCTACAAATACTCTGATGCAAGTATTCCTTAAGTGGACAAACGTGGTGGCTCGAAAAGGAATGTTTTTATATAAGGATATTAGATTTATTTATTTTCATAATAACACTAATTTATTATGATATATGAAAAATATATATTTAAGAATATTAAATATTAATATTTATTTATTATTATTAGTTTATTTATTATGATTGATTGTTATTATTATTTGTATAGTTATAATTATTATTATTATTTATTTATTATTAAAATGATGTAAAATAAAAAAAAATAACAAAAAAATTGAACCCACAAAATCTTAAATCGAATATATTCTTATTTTATAGACTGAAATACTCCATCAAATTTCAAAAATTACATCTCAATGAGGTTAAGACTCCCACAAGATGCTTTCAACATTTTACTCTAGATGGCCCATGAAAGATGAATTTGAATCTATCCCCCCAAAGTTCTAGCTATCACTTTAGAGTTTAGTCTCTCCATCAATTTAAAAGAATATTAACTTTCTTTTTTTTTTAAAAAAAAAAATAGCTATTTATCTTGATCATCGAAAACCAAATGAAAACCACGCCAACTAAATAATTGACCCCTCGTTATCATCCCAAGTCACATAAGAACAGAGGTGAGAATACATGAATGAGAAAGAAATCATATCCTACATAATATCTATGACAGATAATCTATGATGTCAAAAGATACAATGACTAACAAGCAAATACACATCACGGGTGAAATATAGGAACATCATGGCAAACATTCGGTTACTCATATTGGTTCTTTCTCTTAGGCCTCTCACAACAATTACAACATGCTTGGACTAACAACAATGTGCTTCAGCGGGTTCGTTACGTCACTGCCGCCTGCGTGCTTCACAAACTCAGCCGGGGTCAGAAAACTGCCATGGCAAACGCAAACTATCCTCACTTCCTCGCCTTTCCCGTAACGATAAAGAAAACCTTCGACCTTTTTTCCATTGGGGCCATCACCTTTGGTAGACACGCAAGGCATGTCTTCCAACAAGTTCCTCACAGTGTTTTTGGTTTTGTTTTCGGGTGAAGAATGGTTGTTAGACAGATTTCTCACTGTCATTGCAGGTGACTTCTGTTCATTGTCACACGAATTCGCACCGATAGGGCTTCTAGAATCTACTGGTTTTATTCAGCAAGAATAAGAGAAATCAGTTAGGAAGTAATTTTAACAATTTTAATTTTAGTTAAAGATCCAAATAAACATCATATACTAATGTTGTTGAAGGCATAAGATTGCTTTGAGCCATATATTTGATCAATCATTCCCACACCGAGTTGCTAGAAGTAAAGGATGAATCAAAATAAACATGAGATAGTGAAGTAGGTAACTCTGGAGGTTTTGTTTACAGTGTGAAGTAGCCCTCATTACATTTTCAAAAGAAGAAAATGCACAAGCATACTTGCATATTTGTCACTAACAAACAAGAAGTAAGCATGACTAGCATGATAAATTTGTGAACTGAGGTTCAGATTCTAATGGCACAGACTTAAAAATGCAATGAGATAAGAACATTACGGATCAAGTAGCTATCAGTTAAACCTAGCTTACAATTTTTTTTTAAGCAAAAGAAATTGTATCAAGAGGAAAACAAAGGGGTGCTCAACCCTAGTTTTACAATCATAAATAATCTTAAACTATGTATGAGTTAAGTAGTTAATGACTTTAATTCATGTAAAAATTGGCAATTCCTTTAAACCAGCTGTCTCCAAAAATATTATTTGTTTATCTTACGGATTATCATTTGACAGCCAAATGGCGAAAAATTAATACAGTAGTTCTCAATCATGGATGATACCAAAAAAGGTTGTGGGTTGTGAAGTACACAGCAACACTAAGAGATAGCATGAAATTTTAAATACAGAAGAATGACCTAAAATCCAACAGTGAGTTGCGAAGTACACAGCAAGGCAGCGGCAATATAAATACATACAAGAGCTCAAAAACAGAATATTTTGGTGCCATCCATAGTGACTGCGAAGGGCACTCAGGAAACCAGAGTTGCCCCAATAAAACTGGTACAGCCAACTTTTACCAAGAAACGGTTTGCCATATTAAAAAAGGATAAGATGCATCTGTGATACGCCACTCTACCAAAACACGATACAGATTCTGTCCATAAAGGACATAATTCAGCCATGATTGGCCGGTCCGCCGAAACACGACACATAATCTGTCCAAGTGTCCATAAAGTACATGATCTTATCATGATTCGCTACTCCTCCAAAACATGACAGACAAGTTGGGCATCATGGAATGGCAAGGCAAAGCGGAAAGATAGCAGCAAGAAAATAAATGGAAAATCACATGATTTCTCACCTACTCACCTTTCCAAAGTAGTCCAAATCTACTGAACTACCATAATTACTAAGAATATTGCTAACTTATGCACAAAATATCAGCATCAAAATCTGATCAACTCACCATGTTAGTGGATGAGGCTTTAATTTTAGAAATTTTAGTATGTCAAAGTATCAGCTCCCTGTAACATGTATTAACTTTAATATGGGATAAATATCTTCAATTTTTTATCCTCGAGCATCATGAGCTCTTTGGGAATCATGTGTTTCTAAAAGCTTACAAAGAGCTTATTAAGGCTTATATAAACATCTTAAGAAAATAAGTTTATGAAAATAGCTTATGACCTTCCAATAAACTCTCATATCTTATTTCTTCAACTAGCATATCAAACAAAGTAAGCTCTTTTTAGCTTATTCCAAAAACTTATCGAATAAGTGGTTTATTAAGTTGTATACTCAAACGTGCCACAACTTCTTAGCTAAAGATTTTGTTACATCCCAAAGTCATGCTATAAAGATAAATAACTTCCAGAGTTATCCTCAAACACATGATCATAAAATGTCTTTCGTCTATAATTATTAAGGAGGTCAAATTAAACAATGAACACAATAAAGAATGCAAATTTAACGAGGAAACTTAGAAAGAACTCTTACACTTATCAATGTGAAGAGATATGAAAGAGAGAGGGCAACTACCTAAAAGTTTGCAATGACTCTGACACTGAGAAGCTATCAGTCCAAGATCTATATAATTCCAATCCCACAAATGGTATTTTTAGCTCATATAATCCCATTAAGTGACTTGTTGGATCGGGACAAAAACATAGTCCTCAAATTGAACCAGAGCAAACTCTAGTTAATATTTGCCTGAGGCATAGACATGATCTGACATGTCTAAGCCAGGATCCATCATACCATGTGACCCATCACACATGAATAGAATACTAGACTGATCTTGATATGTTATGATAACAAATTAGAACCATCGGGTGGAAGAAATTAAATAAAAATTAAAATTAAAAAATAAATTAAAAAGAAACAAAAACAAGTAGTTTCGATTAGGTATTGCAATTGGATCCAGACCCAAAGAGTATATGCAAAAATTACCTACAATAAGGAAGGAGTTTACACATCAATGAAGGAAGGGTATAGGAATGATAAATTAACCATAAAATGTGCGGAGATGTGTACTATACTACCCAACCTGCCTCATATCCACAAATGCATGATAATTTTTTTCATAAAAAATGTTTGAAATTAATAAATTATATGGTAATGTCAATCGAATCTCTAATTCTTAAAAACATCTCTAACTGATAACACACTAACATATTCGGCACTAACACTTAACAATTTGTTATGTCATATGCTTGAAGTTGTTTTTAAAAACTGCAAGAGTAGAAGGGGTATTCTAATCAATCATTAAATTTGGTATTTATAAGATTTTCGGATCAGTTATGTTGGATATGAGTACGAAAATGGTATATATGGGTGAAAGTTGCTTCCGACACTCGGTGATAGGGGAAATTATTGTATGGTCCGGGACCATTGGTCCCGGCCACATCCATACCATTGGATGTATTATTAATTAATTAAAAATATAAATATTTGATGAAATTAACGGTATGGATGTGTCCGGGACCACACAATAATTCCTCCGGTAATTGCACGGGTACTTTTAAAAAATGCTGGTATGGTATGAAGATGATTATAAAACTCTACCCATTTCCATTCCTTGTTTCAATTTTTCAAACAGCCTATATGTTTTTAATCTCTAGAAATGGAACGAATTTTGATTCCAGTTCATATATTTTCCTTTTGTTTTGATCCTTCCTGTCTATGAAATTTCAGCTTTAGTCCAAGTTATGACATAGCTACCACCATCATGTGTCACATATCACCTTAATTAATATCGTGGCAGGTTGTAGGTTGTAGGACGTAGTATTAATAGTGGAGTTCTCATCAACAGGGAGAAAAACAAAAATTAGGAGAAATAGAAAACCAAAACCAAAGGGGAAAAAAATAATAAGAATCTTGATGCTTATAGAGGTCCCAACATAACATAAAAACATCGGTAAAAATAAAAAATTGCCACTTTTGGGTTCGATGGATGATGACTATCTCACACAGTAAATAGTAACTAAGCATAAACAAAAATAATAAGAAGTAGGTGCTGGATGTTGACGTTAATTTAAGATGTTCATGTAACATTATTGAAGCATAAAACATGAAAGTAAAAACTATAATCAAAATAGCAAAAACAATTCAAGAAAGAAAGTAAATTCATTAACATCTAGACACCTTGAAATTAAAGAACAAGAGTAAAAAAAAAAAAAAAAAGCAATGGGTAAATTACCTTGACCTTGCTGACACTCAAATTCTGAAATCACTGAAGAGCCTGTTCTATGAGAAGAGCCAATTGATGGAGGTGGCAAGCCACCACCATTCTCCTTCTCCCCATTCAAACCAAGTCCACCAACCCTAGCGGTCAACGACGTCGTTCTCCTCAAACCGTTAAACTCATCTGCACCACAACCTTGCTCCATTAAAAAATTGTTCCCTTCTTCAGAACCATTTTCCTCAGAATTATTAAAACCACGATTCCGTTCCCTCATAGCCTTCAAGTTCCTCTGCTTCTCAGAACGCTTTCTCCTGGCCTCCATTCTCCTCAGTGTCTGCAACTCTTTCCTCCTCCTCCACTCGTCTTCTGTCTCCGTCGGAAGAGAACATGTTCTTATGAGATTGGTGGTGCAATTCATTGGTACAACATACCCCACTTCCTCTTCTCTTCTCATCACGGGGTTCATGAATTCAGGTATCGATGTTGTTCTCTTGATCTTTTTCGCTGTTGGGTCAACCCCGAAACGACCGTTCATTGAAAGACCAAGACTCAACTCATCAATCTCGTGTTCATCTTCGTCCACCTTCACAGCGGGAAAAGGGAGGTGGTGGTGTTGGTGTTGGTGATTATGGTTCGCAGTGGTGAACCTTTGTAACAGATCTCTTGGGTAATTGCTCATTGATGATGTTGAAGAAATTTGATGATAATGATGATTATGAGACTTTTCCCTGTCCTCAACTTGAGCCATTAAACTTCACAAAAAACGTGCTCCAAGAACACTACTTTATGGTGTTTTGATGGCAACTGAAGATTCATGATAAACTCGATGACAACAAAGTTGAATGATTTCAATGTAAAACTGAGAGCAACTCATGCTATTTTTGGCTTCTTTTTTTTAAAACTCAGAAACAGAGATTTTTAGTTTTTTACATTATACTTTCTATCACTTTTCTTGTAACAATGTAGAGCGAGGGAAAAAAATGAAAAAAGAAGTGATGATGATTAAGAAAGATAAAAGAACAAAAAACGAGAAAAGGCGTGAAGATGAAAACAAAAACGGCTGAAGTGGGAATGAGAAGAGTTGAAAGACTAAACATGAAGAAAAGAGGGGGTGAGATACCGAAAATGTCCCTAGTGGATAAGGGGGCGACACTTGGAGTGGGAAGGGGGTAGCTGAGTTACACGTGGCGAAGTTAGAGAGTGGAGAGGTGTCGCGTACGAGGCGTCTGTGGGTGTTGTCATGTGTTTGTCTTTTAGGGAAAGAATAGTTTGATTTTGGATGGGATTGCAATGAACACGTGTCGTGTGGTAGTAAGTCAAGGAAAGCAACCTCCGCGTGAGGGAATGGCAACGTGACACATACTACTTGCAGGAACAAAATAACTTCGAGATTCTAGACTACACCATTCCCCTTGCCCTTTATTATTCCTTCCGGTTCTTATTATAGGGCATACTTAACCGAATTACACATGTCAAGGAAAGTGGTTTGTTTTATGAATTCTATGAGAATATATTGTAACATTACAATTTTATCCCCTTCACTTTTCTTGGAAAATTCGCACTCATTAATGAACAACAAAAAACACATAAATAGTCAAAGCATTTAATAAGGGCAAAAAAGAGAAAAATCAATAAATGATGCATAGAAAATATAAAGTGACTTATAATTAGAACCAAGAAAACTTTCTAGAATGTGACCTATATATAGAACCGGAGGGAGTAGTTTCTTCTTTTAAATTATTTTTTCTTTAAAGAAGTTTTTTTTACTCCCTCCATTCCATATTGTCGTCCCTTACGGAGAGATTTTTTATATTTTTATTTCTCTTGTTGAAGATTTCAAAAATGTAATAAATATTATTTTCATGTTTGTCCATAATTCAATAAGTTTTGGTTTAAGTAAGTGATAAAAAAATTAATGATTATAGAAAGAGAAAATGTATAGTACTCCCTCCGACTCGAATTATAAGAAAAAAATATAAGACTTTCATAACCTCATCCCTTAAGGCTGAGGATAAGAGATTTTATAAAACATTTTTGCATTGAAAATTTAAACATTTAAGACTTGGAACTTAGTAAATTTATGTTTCCAATATTTTTTTTCTATTTTTTCAGCTTAGGGCTGAGGTTAAGCAAACCCTAAAATATAAGCAAAATTAACTTTGTTAAATTTTGTTTCATTCTCAACGACACTTTCCTAAAACATCTCTAGAAAATTGTTACTCCATCTAGTCTCAATTATAAGCAAAAAAAACACTTCGTTAGTGGTCTTAAATATAAGAAAAACTAACTAGTAACTTTCTATTCTCAATACAATCATTCTTAAAATATCCTTATAAAGTGGTTGAATCATTTAATTTTTGTTTCATTCCCAATACAAGTTTACTAAACTAATCTACTTTTTATGAATTTGAGAAAATTAAATGCATCTAACTATATATTTTTTAATACATGTGTCAGCAGTTATTTTTGCTAATAAACAAGACCAGAGAGAGTATATTATTTCATTTTTGTTTCATTCTCAATCTTACTTTCCTAAAATACCTCTATTTTTTTTTTATAAATTTGAGAAAATTAAATACAATAAACTAATCTCTTTAATAAGCGTAAAAGTGGTTATATATGCTTATAATTCGAGCCGGAGGAAGTGAGAAAAAACATAATTAATGTATTGAAAATCTAAGCAATGATTGAATTTCTTAAATGATGTGTTTTGTTTGAGATAGGACAGATAAATATAAATGGAGGGAGTAGGTTTTGTTTGGTTGTAGGAAATAAAATGTAAAGAGAGAAATATGGAAGAAAAATTATAGTGAGAAAATGAGTAAATTTTCTAGTTGTTTGGTATGAGAGAAAATGTGAAAAAATAAGAAAGAGAGAAAAGTTAAGTTTTCTTTTCCTTTTATTTAGTTGAACAAAAAAAAAATAAAACAATAAATTTGTTAAAAAGACAACTACATCCTAGTTTTACATAATAAAAATAAAATTTTGAATTCAAAATATAAATAAAACCGTTTTTTTATTGAAATAAAAAAAATTAACAATTAAAAAAGTATATTTAAGTGAAGGGCATTAAGTAATTTCTCAAGTCATTACGGTTTATTCCTCCTGCTCTCTCCACTTAGGGGAAGAAAACTTTTTTTTGGTAGGTCTAACCAAAATTTTTTCTCCACCCTCCATTTTCTTTCTTGAACTAAACAAAAGAAAATAAATGTTTTCTACTTATTTTCTTTTCCCAAAATCCCTCAAAACAAATGTTAGCTAATGTACATGTAAGGGTTTCTATTCGGTCTCGCTTAACCAAGGTCTCAGGTTCGATTTCTTGTGGATGCAGAAAATTCATATTGGAAAATTCACCTGCAGTAACTTGACATGCAACCCGGGTCAGATCCGGATATACCTAGGTACTAATAGGGGAACCAGATCCAAAAAAAAAAAAAAAAGATAAGTTACTCTCTCATCATTAATGTAAGCTTTTGGATTAATAGCATTTTTGGTTTTCCAATTTTTTAATTTGGCGATTTCAATCCTTCAGTCTTTAACATAATTGTCCGGATGTTGACACTTGTTCTTGTAAATATAAGCACTAGATAATGGGTTTCTCTTGTCTCTAAATATAAACACTTATCTCAATATTTAATGACATTAATTACTTCTTTTTCATAAACACCCCTATTTAATCTAACAGTTTTTAAACCCCCAATGATAAATATATGGGTAATTTTGAAAAAGTATATCAATGTTACTATTTTCAATATCACTAATAATATTAATTAACTTTTTTAATCCACATAAAAGTTCATCCTAAATGCTTACATTTGGAAACGGAGGAAATATTAGATATGTCCAGATCTAGAATTGATGTAATCAATATACATGAATTTTACAAATTCGTCAATTTCTAATATAAATTCAACCAATATAAATTTCTTAACATATGCTTTAGGACACATAAGAAAACCCATACCATAAAATGAAAAAATAAAGTAATATATTATTCTAACAAATCCTTATAAAATTGTTTGTAAACACATATGAGTTGACATGTGTCAACTTTATATATTTATGAAAGTTTTTAAAGTGTTTTATTAGAAAGATATGCTCTTTTTGGTTTTACTCCTTTCGGTCCTATATATAAGCTCCCTTTCAAGACTTTTTTTTGTCCTTAATATAAGCCCTATTTCCAATTTCCAATGGCATTAATTACTTTTTTCCAAAAACACCCTATTTACGTAACACTTTTTACCTTCCCAATAATAATTATAGGGGTACTTTTGAAAATAATACCAAATATTTACATTTTCAATGTCACTAACTAACTTTCTTAAAGGAGTGAAATTGGTCAAAAGGTGCTTATATTAGGGACCGGATGGAGTATATATAAGTCATTTTTGAACACTTCTTTTTATCTTTAATATAAGCCTCATTTCCAATTTTCAATTGCATTAATTACTTTTTTTTCACAAACACCTCTATTTAGTCAATAATTCTTTTTTGGTTGCCGGTCTGGTTCCCCAAGTACTCCCCCCGTTTAATTATGTTTGGCCTTTTAGCCTTTTTTCTGTTTCATATTGTTTGACCTTTTACATTTTCAATACATAAAAATATTTTTTTTCCAATTTTAACCTTTCATTCAATCATTTATCTTACTCCTCATTAATTCTACTTTTATCATCTCTCTCATCTTTAAATCACTATACATTAATTAATGGACACACTTACTAATAAAAATGAAATATTACTTCAATTTTCAATTAGGATTAAATAGGGACATTTTGGACAAACTATACATAATACTTACAATAATTAACACTTTCTTAATTTGTGTGCTCAGGCCTAAAAGGCTAAACATAATGAAACGGAGGGAGTACTATTTAGGTACATCCGGATCCGACCTGGGTCGCTTGCCTGACTATGGTAGGTGAGTCTCCCAACATGAATTTTCTTCATCCACAAGGAATCGAATCTGAGACCTTGCTTAAGCGAGACCGAGCCGCTTACCACTCGTCCCAACCCATTTTGGTTAGTCAACAATTTTTTAGAGTCACAATAATAATTATAATGGAGTTTTGAAAAATTATATCAAATATTTACATTTTTAATGTCACTAATAATACTAACTGACTTCTTATAGGGTGTGGTTTTTAGTCAAACAAGGATTTATATATAAAATCGAAAGGAGCATTTTTTTTTTTAAAAAAAAATCATGTGATAATTAAATGTTTTTATATTAATCTAAAAATTATATATACAACAACAAATAAATTCAAAATTTTAATCTAAAAGTTAGACCAAAATACTGTATCATAGTAGGGTTTGATCTTGTGTTGTTGAAGAGGGAAAAAATGAGGACAAAATCTTCTACCACACAACTTTTAGTTTAACACTTTTTAAAATTTAATATATATAACATTATTACACGTATATAAAAAAAAATTGTGGAGGTACATGCCCCACTATGTATAACATGCATCCGCTCCTGCATAATTAATATATATATATATATATATATATATATATATATATATATAAACTCTAGGCTAACACGGTTACACTTAGAGCATGGTTACTCAACTTTTCTAGACATTCTCATGATACCATGTCAATTAGTGCACACTCTCACCTCAATCACCTTGCCACTGACTCCGATAGGATCCTATTCCTCTTCGGCCTCCATGGGTCATCATCCTCTCTAGCTCCACCATCCCTCGTCCCCCTCGGTTTTGGGTGATATTTTGGAGGGGATTTGGATCGAACTCTCTGAAACAGAATTGGAGTGGGAGGAACTTCTCAAGATATTTCTAAGGAGGAAGGAGAAGACATCCTTTGGTATTTGAAAGGTGTTGGTCGACAGGGTATCTGTGGTGGTGATTCATGATGGAAGGATATTCTGGTGGTGCATGCATTGTATATATCATGGGGACCCTCATACGCCACGGTCGTAGTCGGGACCAGGGATTAGGATTACGCATAGTGACCTCTATCTCTCCTTATATTGTGGCCTTGTTAGCCCTAAACTCCCATTCCTCGGAGGGAATGGACCTCATCTCCACACACATTAAGTTTCATGCTTGTCATGTGGATTACCTAAGAAAGAAGTAAGGACAAGGAGTGAGTTATTGTCAAAAAGCTATATAGATAAGAGTTTAAGTACTTAAAATTCGCAAACACAAATAGCAAGTATTATAGTGTTATGGTACATGCCACTAGTCAATATCTTATCACATCATTCTTACCGATCAGTGTGATGCCATGATGTACCATAAAGCTCTTCTCCATCGATCCAACAAATATTATCACTTATTCATAATCGGTAACTGAGGTTATAAATCAACCTACATATCACATATATCAAATCTCACATCTTACTTAGAAAAGCAATCGTGAGTAAACGTCTTTCTACCAATGTATGCCTCCGCCTAAAAGCCAAAATCACAAAATCCCCTCAGGATAGGCTATACCAAGAAACGTCCTCTGCTGGTCATGCTATGTCAAGGGAATTGATAAAATTATTATAGTTATTGTAAGACTCTCCTGGTTGAGGTTAGGTAAACTAGCTCATCTTAGGACCCTCTTACGCATAATAATTCCCATAATCATTGAAGAATTATCGTCTTAGACCTAATCCCCCCTTCATTTTCCAATTGGGTTCCCAGAACCCTTATGTATCCTTTCCCAATGGTCCATAATACACCTTTACACCATGTATGAATTCATAAACTATGCATTTGTCTCATTTTTAAACTTAGTATTTGCAAGGAATTGATTTTGCTTCATGAAACATACTGAATTTTACTAATTTTTGGCACGATAACCGATTATAAAAAATCCTTAAGCCATTATTCCAATGCAAAATTTCCCAATCTTTGTAAAGTTTCACATTTTATCACATAAACACATATTCACCTAATCATTCATATCATAAACCTTAATAATCTTGTTATATGATTAGATTCAATTATGATTAATGTTAGTTTAATGATTCATAAACTGAACAGTTTTGCTCACTAGTTATATTGACATACAAGTCAACTAACCATGTGTGATGCTCATGTAGTTTTCCCTTAAACTTGTAAAGCTTGGTTGCACTTTAAGCCCTTATGAAACTTATTCTAGACTCAAGATTAACTTCTCCCATACCTAGATTTTGAGTGAAAAGTGAAAGAAAACAAGAACTGGAACTGCGTAAAGCAAACTTTGGATAGCAACCCCTCGAACTGGAAATACGTTTTAGCTTCTTTATCACCAAAGTTAGCATGAATTTCAAATGAAAACACAAGGGGCTGATTAGAACCAATTCTATGCTATGAATATTGAAATTAAATTAGAAATTAAGGCTCGAATTGCATTTTGCTTACCACAAGCTAGAAGCAAATTAGAAATGGTGTATGACCAGGGATGACGAGGGCGGCCAGTGATTGTCGGTGCAACAGACACAGATAAGGAGCGGCTCTTGGCAGGCTTCTTAGGGAGGGGTACATGAATGAACCGACACACCAGAATGAGAGGGGGATCCTGAGATTGTGTAGGTATGGGACTACATAGTACAAGAAGACTAAAATGAATTGATTGAACTACCCCTACAACAAGATGCATCTTCTATTCGGTAGCTCATCACTTAAGAACTCCATAGTTAAGCGTGCTTGGCTTGGAGAAATTATGGGATGGGTGACCTCTTGGGAAGTTCCCCGGGAAGCGTGTGAGTGAGGACAAAGCACGCTGAAAAGACCCGTGTTGGTATGTGGGGATAGTCGTCAATACATTTTCTTGCCAGGGATGTTATAAATGGTATCAGAGTGGCTCCTCTCCCAGTACAGTGTGGTTCGGGGACGAACCAGGCGGAAGCTGGTGGGCATGTAAGACTCGGGGTGAAAAGAGCGGGGAGTGATCATTGGTGCAAGAGGCACGGACAAGAAGTGACTCTTGGTAGGTAGTATTGGTAATTAGGGCAGGAGGGCTTGGTGCATTCCCGCAAAAGGCCGACATTTTTTGCGGGCGAGCATGTCTGCCCATTAAAATATTTAGGGCTATAAATTCAAGCCCTACCTGCCCTTAATGCGGGCAAGGCAGGTGGGCTGCTCACATTTAATTAAAAAATTAAAAAATTTTGCAGTGGGAAATGTAGTGTGATTAAAAATCAGAACTCCTCTGTGTGCCTTTTCCTGTCCTTCACTGGAGAATACAATGAAAAAGGGTAGTGGCTTCACATAATGACATAAACCACACTCCACAATCATACTAGATACTACATATCAATTTTCACCAATTAAATAAGTCACTATTACAATATTTGATACACATCAAAAACAAAAGTTCATTGTTCATAAATCAAAGCATAAGCATAACAGACCAACATTGAAGTCTTAAATCAAAGAGACAAAAACATAATCAATAAAGTCTGATACAAATCAAAAATAACTAAACAAAAGTAGTTCCTTCAATTCTTGCCCTCATTCCTCAATCTATCAATCATCTATCACCGTCTTATTCATCTACATAAAGAAGAAAATAATCAAATGCATCAATAAATTATGATTCAAAATAAATCACAAGTTACTTTGCAATAAATAAGTAAATTACCATTTTCACCAAAACCATGCAACCAATTGCAAGTACAGATCAAAGCTTGGACATTTGTAGGCAAGAAGCGACTCCTATACTTTCTTAGGACACGTACACCAATGCTAAATGCAGATTCAGATGAAACTATAGTAATAGGGATGCTTACAAGTCACGAGCCATCAATGATAAATCACGAAAACAAGTCTCAATATCCTTCCACTACTTCAAGACATCCAAGCCTTGATTAACTAGGATGTCCCAAATTGGTTCTTCTAAGTAAATATCCAGTTCAGATTTTCCAGCATCATTTATAAGTTGTTGATTATGTTTGAATAATTTCTATCGTAATTGATACAATAAACAAATTAAAATAAGATAAAACAGAGAACAATCTAATTATCAAATTAAACTTACATCAAAATTTCTACCAAAGATTGATCCTGTCGGCACACGTGGAGCAAGAGATGGAGTTGGTTGAACACCTTCAACAATGGAGTTAGAAGAATTTCCAGTTGCACTTCTATACTTCTCAAAAATCATACTCAACCTTGAATTCACTTGGTGAGCCTTATGAGCAGCAGTAGAAGCATCGACTTCCATGTAGCAACATCTTAGCATTTTTAATTTCACTCACGGGTCAAGAATCGCTCCCATACAAGCACAACACTATAGTCATCCCAATATTTGTCAAACTTTTCCATCATCTTCACACCCATGGCTCTTATGACTTCATCTTCATCATTTAAACTTTTGAGTATAACAAGTTGAATTTTCCAAACTTGCATGAAATACAAGTTGGCTATAGGATATGAAGTGCCAGAGATCAACTCAGTAGCTTGATAAAATGGAAACAAGAATTCACAAATTCTTTTCGCTCTTGTCCACTCTTGAGGAGATGGACAATATTTAAATGCAGAATCATACAATGGAAAATTATTAAATGTCTACTTGTGTTTGAGAGCAGTGCTAAGCAAAATATATGTTGAATTTCACCTGATTGGCATATCAAGTTTTAAGTTTACTGAAGAATCAATGTCACCGGTTTACTCAATGCATTTTTTAAAATTCTTCTTTATAATTTCTGAACCTTTCACGTATTTCACACTATCTCTTATTTTGTGCAAGGCATCGCTAGCCACTTTCAAGCCATCTTGAACTATCAAATTCAGAATGTGTGCAAAACAACGAACATGAAAAAATTCACATCCAGTCACTGGCCCTTTCTTCTCATCAAGTTTATGCTTCAATGTTGTCAGCAATGTGGCATTAGTTGTCACATTGTCCAAAGTTATAGAAATAAAAAATCTTTTTTTGTTCTATATTCCACTCTTTCAAAAACTCTAATAACATTACACAAATTGCTAAACTAGAATGGGGAGGAGGCATGTGACAAAAGTTCAGAATTTTGCTATTTAACTTCCAAGCCAAGTCTACATAATGAGCATTCAAGCATATGTAGCCCTCAGTAGTGCAACTTGTCCACCAATCATAAGTTAAGCATATCCTATTAGGAATGCTAACCAATGTTTCCTTTAGCTTCTGCTTCTCACGCATGTAAACTTTTAACACATCAGCCTTTGCGGTATTTTTAGAAATAGGAATCTATGGATTCAAGTACTTCAGCCCAACTCTAATACTTTTGTACTAAGAAAAGTTGAATGGCAAATCGTGCTAAATTATCGCGGAAGCACACATCTCATGTGATATCATTTGATCAATCACGCGACACTTAAGTTTTGCTTGCCTATCCAACAAAATTTGACCCACATCTTTAGATTCATGTTTATTAAAATCCAACAAGTGTCAATGCATAGGATTTGTCCCATATTTACCACCAGCTAGGTAAAATGAATTGCAACCATTACATTTGACCTTTTTATACTCTTTGATTTTATCCAAAATTTCTACCACTGTAAAATAATCCCAACATTTAGCTTTTGTTGTTCTTGACGTTTTTACCTTAGAGTTAACTTCACTAACAGGGCTCTCATCCGATCCTCATTCTCTTCCTCCTCAACATCCTCGTTCTCAATCACAATGACATGCTCAATAGCCACATTATCAGGTGCAACATTAACAGTGTTACTTGCTTCAGCTACAACATGTTCTATGTGAAATAGATAACAATTAACAAACAAAAAAGCACATAAAAAACAACAAAAAACCGGCATAAAAACAACAATAAAACAACATAAAAACCAGCAAAACACAAAAAAAAACCTGCATGAAAACCAGCAAAAAGCAACAATAAAATAGCAAAAAATAGTATAAAAATAGCATAAAAACTAGCAAAAAACAACAAAAAAACCAGGAAAAAATAGCAAAGAAATAAAACAACAAAAAAATAAAAAAAAACACTAACAACCACATCCCAAACCAAACAAAGATCTTGATTTCACAATTTCAAAATCCTAAAAAAAATTCCCAAATACAAATAATCCAAAAAAAACCTAAAACCAATAACCCCAAGGAAATAAGGAAATACTTGAGTCTTGTGATCGTTGTCGAAGCTTGCTCTTTATCAGCCCTCTTTTCGTGTTTGGTTTACACTTCATTGCCCCTGCTATTGTGGCGGTCGCCGTCGATGCTGGACTATGGGCATGGAATCGTGTGCTGCGACAAAAGAGAGGGACACTATAGGTTGAGGGAAGGCAAGTAGCGACGGGATAGAGGGAAGGCTAGCGGTGGCGCTGGTTGAGGGAGGGTGAGAATGAAATGGAAGGCGAGCAAGAGAGAGAGAGTCTGATGATAGTTGATAGGCGAGAGTGAGAGATAGGGAGAATGTTGGTTGAATTGTGAATTTGTGATTTTAGAGTTGTCTCAGTGTATTATGTACAGTATTGCCTATTAGGTTTAGAATTTTTTATTTTTTTTAATATGTAATGGGCGGCTCGCATGCCCGAAAAAAAATGGGCATGACGGGCAAGCAAAAATGGGCATATATTTAATGCCCTGCGCACAAAAAATTGTGGGCGGGTGGGCCCGTGGCCATGTTCCCTAATTAATTGCCAATACTACTAATAAGCTTCTAAGGGAGGGGTACATGAATGAACCGACACACCAGAATAAGAGGAGGATCCTGAGACTGTGTTGGTATGTGACTACATAGTACAGGTTTCTCGGGAAGTATGTGAGTGAGGACAAAGCATGCTGAAAAGACCCGTGTTGGCATATGGGGATAGTCGTCAATCCATTTGCTTGCCTGGGATATTATAGATGGTGCAAAAGCTGCTTCAACTCCAAACTAGTTTTAGAAAGGGATCTTTAAGTGTTTTGGGCAGAATTTTGGGAAGGTTTTCAAGAGAACTTTGAGAGAACAACACACATGAACTTCAGAGGGTAACACAATGTATTTTGGAACTAGTTTGGTGAAGAATAAGTTGGGTGAAAGACCATATTTATAGCTCAGGAAAATTACTTTTTAATTGCATGGAAAAGCTGAAACTTAGAAATTTTGCATCACAGGTTATAGTAATTTATGTCTGAACTACCCATGCACCAGCAAGAGGTGGCAAGAGGAGCGAGGTTGTTTTTTGGGTTATTTCCTCAGAACCGGAAATGAATTTCCTGACTTAATATATTATTTTTCCCAGATAACCGTGAAGAAAGTGAGCTTGACAATAGTTTTGATGAATACAAAAGACAAAGAACAACAACAACAACAACAAGACTCAAAGGTTAAAGCATCCATTTATATAAGACTTGTACTTTACTATTTATTTACGTTTATTAGGTCCTTAATATTCTTGTTGGGGTGTAGTCTAGACTAGGTAGTGAATCTCCATCAGTAAATGATGAATAATCATGAAATGATTCATTACAAAACCAAACTTTGAAAATGATGCATAAGGTTTTCAAAAATATTTTTTAAACTAGTGCATGCATCATAATTTGGCTTAAGATTGGGTTTAAAACTTATGTTTTTATATATAAGCAAAGTTACATTTGATAAGGTTAATTGATTAATAAATTTAGGACTTGTTAATCGATTACCCCTTTCAAAAATCAATTGTCATATTTTAAATGTGCCTGTGATGTTAGTTTTGGAAACCGATAACGGGTTATCAAGATTATGTAACTGATTAAAAAGATTAGTTAATTGGTTACTCTGACAATTGAAGGCCAAAATCAGTTTTCTTAACAAACTAGCTCATTAACCGACTTGACATATAAATACCCGTTGTGAAAGGGTATTGTAAGACCCACAATTTTCCCTACTTGATTTATCTAATGGTTTTATTTTAAAAATTCTTTATTTGTGCATTTTTCTTATGATTTAATTAAATGAGTAAGTATGGGTATTAATTTTATTGTGTTGAGAAGGGAACCTTCATATAGCAATGGTAGGGATGGGGATAAGGCTCCCTTGACGGGCCCATTAATTATCATCATGACAATCACCATTTTCTAGTTTTAATGGTTTGAGGAAAAATGCTCATGGTGAAGAAGCTCCTTCTAAGACTTGGGAAAATCTAGTATCTGGTTCTTTTTTCATAGGATAATTCATGCTGGTAGCGCTCTTGTAAACTCTGTGGAAAATAAAATTGTTGCAGGCGTTGTGTTTCTAGTAAGAATCCATCATGCCACATAGGTCATAAGTCATGCACGCTTCCCTTTAAACGTATGTACAAAAATTACATATACATTGAGGGATCAATGTATTGGAATTTTTTTCTTGTATACTGATGGGGTAGCATATGTGAAAAAGTTACACCTACACTTATCCTTCAGCATACTATACAAAAATAATGGTATTCCAAGAAGTCAGCATATGTATAGTAATAAATCTCGTACATTACCCCCTCCAGCGTACTGAACATAAATAATGGTATTCCAATGGGTTAGCATAAGTATAGTTTTAAGTCTCGTACATTACCCCCTAAATGTGTGAAGCATAAAAAAGAAAAAAAATTACACAAGGGTATTTTAGGAAAAAAATTAATTTTGGGGGTCAATTATTAAACAAGGGGTCAAAAAACTAGATCCCTTCAATAAAAAGTTTAAAATTTCATCCTTTGAACATAATCTAACTTAGATCTAGTTTTTTAACCCCCTCTTTAATACTTGACTTCCCAAAAAATAATTTTTTCCCAAAATACTCTCATGTATGTTTTTTTTCTTTTTTATGTTTCGTATGCTAAGGGGATAGAGTACGGAATTTTTAAATTGTACATACGCTACGCTGACTCTTTGAAGTACTAATATTTTTACTCATTACGCTGAGGTCAGCGTATGTGTAACTTTTTCCCATATGTAGACCCAATAGCGTAAAAAAAAAAAAATTTTGCCCAGTACACTGACCCGTGTATGTATAAATTTTGCAAGTTGTATGGGGAAGTGTACGTAACTTTTTCATTGAATTCTGTATTTCATGTTTATCTTCCAAAGTACTAGAACGAGGCAATCCATCATCATCTACAAAAATAGAATGATTTTAATGTCCTCTTGTTTTGAAACAAGTGGACACAACCACCTCTTTTTGACTTCTTACAGTAGGTAAACACAACCTGGTAATTATGTAATTTTTGCGAAGTAAAAGGCTAAACACAACTTGGGAAAAAAATAACAAAGAGGCTACACACTCTCATTTCAATTGACTCAGCCAGCCAGACACTCTCTCTCAAGCCTCACACCGCCGCTCAAGCCTCACAGCGCCACCCACACCGCCGCTCAAGCCACAACCACACCGCCACGCACCTTCAAATCAGCAGCCACCCTTCGATCCAGCCAACCTTCGATCTATCGCTCCACGCCTACACGAACCTCGCGACGAACGCCACCTCCGCGACAACCGTCATGAACGCCGCGGCCCACCGAAGCCCGAACGTCACGAACGCCATGGCCCACTGAAGTTGCAAAAGTTCGGTCTTCGTGGTTCTTGTTATCGTCTTTCGCCGATCTGACTAGTAAGCGGATCTTTGTACACTTATTTTTCCCTCTTTTTGCAGAAGATAAGTTGTTTGTTTTGTTAATTTAAATTTAATTGTTAATGCCTAGTAATAACTCTTAAATGTGAAATATGATAATCATGTGTTATGGACTGATGGTTGCAGATAGATTGTCTTATAATGTTTACAATTTTGGACCTTGGTCAGTGGTATCTATTAATATTTGGTCACTGCATTGCACATTTATACAGAGTTAATATATCTGAATTGAGGGAATTGCTGATTTTCGGTGATTCTAATTTCTGAATTTATGCTTGATAATCGTTTTCATTTCGGATGAGCTTATCAATAGGAACATATTCAATCAACGCCATAAGAGTATTTCAAGGATTAGAATTTGAGATTTGGATCTGTTTTCCTTGTTGCTTTTTCTTTAGAACGTACTGTGTGCTGTGTTACAACCCTTGCATGCATGCTTATGTGGTGTTATTGTATTCTATTGCTTTGTTAACATCGGGATTGTCAAATTTGATCTTTAAATTCCTCTCACCAATCTAGTACATTTGGACATTACAATATTAATTGGGCATGACATGACAATATTAATTGGGGATTTTATGTTTATAACTGAATTAATTGTAATTTATTGTTTGTAGTAGATAGTTTATGTAGTAGTGTTATAGATTAATAAATTGAATCTGCATTACTTATGCAGCCCTGATTTGATATGAATGCAATGGATAATGAAGAAGTTAACGAGGTTGTGGCAGAATCATTTGACAATGTTCGTATTATTGGTGAAGTTAGTGATATAGCTTACATAAATTTTGGAAACCTCAGGGATGATGATATTTCAAAGTATTGTTTTTCCAACCAGGATATGACTTATGAATTTTATAAATCATTGGCTACCCATTGTGGTTTTAGTATCCGTAAGAATAAGGTTGAGAAAAATAAGGAAGGAGCTGTGTGTAGAATCTATTTTGTGTGTAGTGGTGAAGGTCAACAAAAGGGAAAATATCTTGAAAACAACAATGAACATAAGAGGGAACTTAAAATTGTTACACGTTTTGGCTGCAAAGCTGAAATGCGTGTCGTGTTGTAGAAGAGAATAGGAATATGGCGTGTTAAATTTGGAGTGTTGCATCGATCTCAAAGGCGTATGATGGATGTGGATGTTGATGAGCTTATGAGTATGCGAGCTGTGGGTATTAGCACACCTCATGTGTATGAGTTGCGTGCAAGGGTTTTAGGTGGATACGATAAAGTTGGTTATCGGAAACGGGATATGTACAACAAGATTCATATTCTTAGGAAATCAAAAGACGACAACACAAGCAACGCTATAATTTATCTTAATGAGTTGCAGAGAAAGGAACCAAGTGTTTTTTTGGAAGCACACAGTTAGTGAGGATGGTCGGATTGATAAACTATTCTGGTGTGATGCATGCTCTCGGTATGACTACCAAGTTTTTGGAGATGTTCTTGCGTTTGATGCTACATATGGAAAAACAAATACAATTATCCCATTATTGTATTTTATGGTGTTAACCATCATAATATGACCATTGTATTTGCTACAGCCATAGTAAGCAATGAGATTCAAAGAACATATGAATGTGTTTTGAAGACATTCATGGATGCAATGAATGGAAAGGCTCCAAAATTTGTTAAAACTGATGGTGCATTGTCTATGAAAAATGCGATTGCTTTGGTTTTTCCTGAAGCACATCACCGACTTTGCCCATGGCATCGAATTCGTAAAGCGTCAGTGAATGTTGGGAATACGCATTTTGTTAGAATTGGCAGCCGTCACCCAAGAGGGGGGGGGGTTGAATTGGGTGTTTATAAAAACATTGGAAAACGTTCAATTCAAAGCGTTCTTAAAAAGTTTAAAGAGTTTTTACAGCGGAAGACTTAAAGAACGATTGAAAACGTTTAAGCGCAAGCGAAACAATATATTTATAAATATTAGAAAAACTATTACTCGCGAGATTGAGGAGATTAACAACACCAAAACCAATTCTTGCGCTAGTTACTTTAAAACATTAAAATAGTTTTTACGTCATAGAAAATAAACTTATCGCAAAAATAAAAACTTGCAACATAAAGGTAAAGAGATAAGGGATATAAGATTGTGCACCATAGTTTTTATACTGGTTCAACCATTCCAGCGAAAGACCTACGTCCTGTCCCCAAGCGACCCGCTTGAGATTTTCTTCACTAAACACAACACAGGGACAACCAGCCCCAATTACAAGCAAGATCGCCCCGCACGTTATTAGGAACCTCCGTTCGCTTGGGACCTCAACAAAAACAACTAGGAAGCCACTTCCTAGATTTTCCCGGATAGCCTAACTACTAGGTGCCCCACCGTTTGTCTAAATACTACCCAATACACAAGGGTTTCTCACCCTAAGAACGTGACACACGTTCAACCTAAGGGATAACACTCCCTAATCGCTAAGGGTAACACTCCCTTTAAAAATAACGGTTTCCAAAAGAGATTTGTGAAACTAACAATAAAGCTCTCTAAATAGAGCAGATACAAAATTAATGATCCTATAACAACGCTTAGCTCTAAGGCACACTCAAGTTCTTGTTCTTTTTAGAGAAGAGAGAAGATGAAGATGATGATGATGAATTCTCCAAAAAAATAGTTTTTTTTTCAAAAGATGTCAAACATGAAGTGTAAAGGATAAAAGAGAATTGTTTTCAAAAAGGTAGAGGAAGGTTGTTTTTAATCAGAAACATGATCAATCAAATAAGAAAAGAAATCATTATGTGAATCAAATTGATTTCAGCACGTTTTTCAAAATTTGAAAATTACTAATCAATTACTTTAGTATAGGTAATCGATTACCTGCTCTCTGGTTTTGTTTTAACAAAAATTGCAGCATCAGTAATCGATTACTTTGGTCTAGGTAATCGATTACCTACTCACTGGTTTTCATAAAAAGGTTGCAGCATCAGAAGTAATCGATTATTAACTCCATGTAATCAATTACTTACACTCAGGTGACCAGCCCAAGGAAGTAATCCATTACAGGAAGCTAAGCGATTATTCCAGAGGGGTAATCGATTACTTTAGTTTAAAAACAAAATTTCAGAAAAAGATTGTAACCAGAGGTTTTCGCAAATGATTTTCTCAAAAGATTTTCCAGGAGCTAAGTTATAAAAAGTCTTCTTCTAGTTTTTAACATGAAAACATCATCATCTTCTCTTAACAAAAATAAGATTGAACTTGAGTGCTTAGACTAATTGTTGCTTTACAAAATATAACTAAACCCTAATGGTTAGATTCTACAAGCACACACAATCGCCTTGTCATCATCCATGTACCTGTAAGATTAACACCTATTCAACATATGATATGTTTAAGTTGTCATCATCGAAACATCATCATGGGGAACATGATCTTCAACAGTCCCCCTTTTTGATGATGACAATCACTTCCTGCAAAACAAAGGTTAGTACATGAACATAACATATGATAAACTCCCCCTGAAAGAAACATGCTTTAAGCTTTAAGCTCAAAGCTCAAAGCTGATAAGCTCCCCCTGAACTTATGATAAACCTTTTGCTATGCTCTCCCCCTGAGACATGTAACCTGTCCTCTCTCCCCCTTTTGACAACATCAAAAAGGGTGGCATAAACTCATAAACAATAATCACACCACATGACTTAACATAACATAATATAATCAAATAGAGATTGTCATGAGGTTGCATAATCCAAAGAAAAATATAAATATCCAGAGTTATACCTAAATAGCAAAAACAGAACCAGATATAGTTAAGTAATTTTAAAACTAGGGGGTCAGAAGCAGGAGCATAACTATAATATAGTTCAGGAAGAAATGAGAGATGAGATCCCACAAGCTAAATGCCACGGTTGAATGGTTCCCTATGTTGATATCGCATATCATAGATGTCTCGCCGCATTGTTTCCATGCTCATGTTCATGTTCTGCATATCAGATGTGAGCTGGGCAAGACCGTTGTCCACAGAAAGCATATGGGCTTCATGACGCCTCATGTGATCATCTGAGCACTGCATGTACCCACAGACATCATCCATAAAAGTCTGCATGTATGGAGGAATATGATCTGGTGGCAAAATAGCTTGAAGAGGAGGTAGATCGGGATCATGAGCAGGAGCCTGTTCTTGTTCATCTTCCGAGTCATTGTCAAGTGCCGACTTACGCTCTCGACGCATTACTTTTGGTGCCCAACCCCTTCCTTCCATGCAATTCCAACCCATGTTTCCAACAAAAGTAGCATCCATGCACATGTCTGCGGTTGGAACAGTCCTAGACTCTCCATTCAGAGGAACTCGGAAACGCTTGAGTATGAGAGTAATCAAGGTAGCATAAGGAAGACTGGTGGTTTTCAGCTTCATGTTTCTATCGATCGAGCGTCGAACATTGTTGGCGGTCTCTGTCATATGATAAAGCACTTACCAACCCCAATTTATGGGTTTGTTATGAGACCAGGCCCAAAGAATGATGTAGTCGGTATCCATGACTCTGAAGTAGTTCTCCTGTCTTGGAATCAGGCATCTGTTCAGGATGAAGTGCAAAAGTCGATACTCAAATCTCAGATTTCCCGAAGTGACTTCCTTGCCGATAGGAATGTTGGGATCAATGAGTTCATCTTTTTAGCATCCTTTTTGTTGTATTCATCACCACACAAATTATCGGGACCAGTTCTGTAACATCCTGGTTTTTATTAACCTAATAATTATATTTAAGAATATTTTGCGTATATGGAAGTGGCAAATGAAAAATGATTTACAACTATTTTCTTTTTTTTTTGGTAAAGAAAAAATTGCATTACCAACGAACAAATAAATACACATCACGGCGATAATCTAGCCCCTAGCCACCTTCTAGGAAGGGTTCTAAAGGCTAAAAAATCCCAAAAAAATGATCTACAAGAGAATGGGCTCTAAACTAAAGCCCTTATTCTATTAAAAAGGAAACTATTCGGGCCATTAGTATTGGCCCAATTACTACCATAGACAAGATTAGTAGCCAACTCGGTTTGCAGAAGTCCAAACGCCTGCTGAGGAAGGAGCCTCTAATGTTTGAAGACTCGCTGGTTCCTCTTCGTCCAGATACCATAGACACATGCAGCCACCACCGCTGTAATCATTTGCCTTCTCCACTTAAGTTTGAAGCCATAATGTAACCATCTCAACCAATTAGGCATCTTGAAGTGAACAGTTTCCACCCCAATCCAATTCCCAGCTAGTTCCAGTAATCTCCTACTCCAATCACATTCGAAGAACAAATGTCTACACGATTCCTCAGCTCCATTACACAGCTCACACAAAGGCGAGACCTGAAGGAAGGGGAGGTTGTCTTTCGTCCTCAATTTCTCATGTACCAGAAGCCAAAGGATGAACTTGTGCTTAGCTATGCTCATGGGGTTCCAAATGACACGATGAAATGGAAATGCTGGCTGAGCTCCAATCAGGTATTGATAACCTTCTATGATATTGTAAGCTTGCTGATTAGCTAGCAAATGTGTAAATTTAGGCATGAGTTTTTCTCTTACTTTCAATAGCTGTTTCCAGTGCCAATTGGTAGATTGATTTGCCTGAATATTGTGAAATGCATCCCTCTTTAAGTAGATTGCATGAATCCATCTAAGCCATAGAGAAATTGTGTTTCCCATTATTTGCCAAACTTGATTTCCTAAGGCTGCCACATTCCAAATATAAATATTAGTCTTACAACTATTTTCTTAGTATATACATATATGTATAAAATTATGTTGAGCTAAAATATACATATGTATAAGTGTTTATAAACATTTTCCTAGTGTATGTGTATATATAAATATAAATACATCCCTATGTAGGTGTTAGTATTTGTAATTATATTCTTGTGTACATGAATGTATGTGTTGGTATTTGCATGTGTGTGTATATATATACATATCTATATATATATTTAGGTTGGGTTAGGATATAGGTGTATGTGCTTGTATGTATTCCTAAGTGTAAGTAATTATAATTGTTTTCTTATGTGTATGTGTGTATTTGTTTATGTGATCGCATCATTAGGTTTGGGTAGGGAAGTGTTTTGGAGTCGGTGTATATAGTCGAAGTGTAGTTGATTTAGGCTATGGTTTGGTGTGGTTGCGATTGTGTGAGTAGGACATTGTGTAGATTCGGGTGTCAAAGTGTCCCAGAGTCCATATAAGTGTTTTTAGTGCTTTGACCCTGATGGAGTGAGTGGATAGAGGAACCTAAGACGGAGCCTTGAGTGTAAGGATAGACCTTTGTGTCTATGTTCGGAGAATTCCTTTGAACTTACGTATCGACCGAGTTCCGGAATTTAATAGGTGTGCGAGGCATTTGAGTTCAATCCGACCCTGTTGGTTATTCCTCGAGCGTGATTGGTATTAGGGTTAAGTGGTTAGAGTGTCGTCTTAAGTCGGTCGGGTTAGATCGAGTGTTTAAGAAGAGGTTAAGTCTAGAATTCGGTTGTTAGTTCATTTCGTCTTTCCGTGTTTGTGATTTATGTGTTTATTATTATTAATTTATGATTGTGTTGTTTTGTATGCGTTAAGAGATGTTTAGAAGGTGCTTAGAAAGAGGAATTTTGATAAGAGTTGTAGTACTCTCGAGTTTCGATTTCCGCTTAGAAGTGTTATTAAGTGTTTAGAATGTGTTTAGAATTAGAATTTAGTTAAGTGTTGAATGGTGTAAGTTAATGATAGGTTAGAATGTGTTTAGTATGTGGGTCTTAGTGTTTAGTCAAGTTAGAATGAGTGGTAATGGCTCAGAACTCTTAGAATGCATGAAAGAAGGAAAATTTAGGCCATTAATCGATTAAGAGGTCCGTTAATCGATTAATTTTTATGCCACCTTCAGCCACTAATTGAGTAAGGCTTAGCTTAATCGATTAGAATAAGTAGTACCTTAAGGCATTAATCGATTAACTCATGTTCCAATCGATTAACCTTGTGCAACTAACAGGTGTTAATCGATTAACCAAAGTGGTTAATCGATTAACCACTGTCTTCTCAGACTTAAAACACGATTTTTATGTGTTGTTGCTCATAATTTCCTCTTCTTCTACATGAACTCTTCTTCCTCTCTCAACCCTAGGATGTTCAAATCCTCATATCAACACCAAATCTTATCAAATTGGCATCATGAATCACCTCCTTATCAACTCCCTATCAATCTCCATCTCTTAAACCTCATTTTAATCCCTCTCTCTCAAAAACCCCAATTCCACCCCAAAACCCTAACTTACCGAAATTGAAGAGCTCTTGTTCTAGGACTACGAAAGAAGACTTGAGGGAGTTTAAGGAGCAAGGGATTAGAAGACCAAGGAGCTAGGATTGGATCTTGGTACATGGGTCCCAAGAAAAACCCCAATTTCTCCCTTTGTCATTAAGAGGCAATGGGAGTCTCTTTTCCACACTTTGAGTTAGGGATGGTTAGAAGTTTATAATAGGATTTGAGTGTAGTTGTTAAATTAGAGTATGGGTACCAAAATAATAGTTGATAGAATTGTAATAGGAGTGCTTAGAGTAGTATTGATAATGTTTTTTGGTTAATTGTAATGTTTATGATAAATTCCTTTGTTGTATGTTAATAAAGTAGGAAGTGAAGAACCCTAGGAAGATTATTTATATTATTGCACACTGAGACATACCTGAGTATGTCGACTGATTGTTATTGATAATTGTTGTCAAACTAATTGTTATAAAAGGACTATGTGGTTTGTAAATGAATGAATTGGAATATAATGTTTAAAAAGGATAAAGAGATTGGGAAAGTGGAAATGGTTATTGGTTATAGAATTGGAAGTGAATAATGGAAATTGAACTCAAGTGTGAAAATGGATTTTGTAGTGAATTGAATATGTTATATTTTATTATTCCATCCTTCGATTTAATTGTTACTCTTAAGTTTTTATTATGAACTGCTTACTGTCCTTTTAATTCACTGTGTTGTGAAAATGTCTCACCCTTAGTGGTTAACATTTTAGGTTCATGTTCAAGAAGCTTGAAGATCAGAGTTGCGCAGCGGAAGAGTCGAAAGAAGGAAATATTTTATATAAACGGTCTATATTGTAATTGAGTGCCCCACATTTTGTATAAACTTATTTTGTAAAAGTAAAAATTTAAAGTTATCTGTTTTATTTTCAAACTCCGATTCATGTATTTTACTTAATAAATTGGGGTGTTACAATTATGGTATTAGAGCAGTTCTTCCTTTCGACCTGAGGGAAAGTAATCCCGATCCCGCTGCAAACACTCTTATCTCAAGTTTCCTGAATAAAGGTGAGACTTATATTTAAGTGAAAATGTCAATGATAAGTGACTGTTGTGCATGTTGATATTGTTGTCGAGTCTAATTGGAATTGAATGTGCAAGTGGTTGCTAAATGTTTTGTGAATAAGTGTGTGCATATTTGAAATGTGATTGTTGCATCATTATGGCCACATGTTTTAGGTTAGAAAACCCTCCCAATGGATCTATATAAATAAAGGATGAATGAGTAATACCCCTAAAACGAACTAGAAACACGTGCATTCATGGAGTAAGGTGGACCTTAGGAATTTGGGAAAGATTATCGAATCCAGGTTCTATGAACTGAAGAACCCTCCTACGGGGAGAATGTGAAGGTTCATAGAACTAGTGGCTGTGAATAGATAGTGATTTGATTGTGTTTATGAAACAATCACGGGAGTTACTATAGGGGACTTTGATCACCCTAGCAGTAAACTAGTATGAGGAACCCTCCTTTGGGGAGAATGTGAAGTACTAGTTGAATTGGTGATTGGTCCAGTGCTCACTATAGTAGTTCTATCGGTCACTTACCTATTTCGTGACTACGGAGGGTGGTTCCTCCCCAGTACGAAGAACCCTCCTACGGGGAGACCGTGAAGTACAAAGGAGCTACATTACATGAAGAACCCTCCTGCGGGGAGAATGTGAAGTGCAATGTAGGAAGGAATAGGGACATTTACTCCTAGTTTGTCTTTCCCAAAGTGTGGAGGGGATGTGAGGAAAAAATTTAAATTGTTATAAAAGTGGACATTGTATGAAGAACCCTCCTGTGGGGAGAATGTGAAGTACAATGTCAATAAAGTTATAAAGTTAAAAAGTGGTACATTGTATGAAGAACCCTCCTGCGGGGAGACTGTGAAGTAAAATGTACATAAAGTTATCAATTGTTATAAAGTGGTACATTGTGTGAAGAACCCTCTTGCGGGGAGAATGTGAAGCACAATGTAAAAGAGGGAGAAGTGTTATTGCATTATATTGCATTGCATTAAAAGTAAAAGTGTTACAAAGTGGAAAGTAAAGGAAAGTGAAATGGTACTGCATTGCATTGCATTTGCATCGCATTGCATTTGCATCATATAGGGAACATTGGAGTGTGCATTATCAACCTTAGTTGATAATTTATGATGATGAGTGTGTATATGAGTAGTACCGAAGGAGTAAGGGTATATAAAGAGTGTTTAATGTTAAGAGAAAAAGGAACGGGTTTATGTTTGCAAATGGGAATGCTAACAAGTGATAAAAGAAGAGAATTTGGATATGGTAAGTGTTTTTCGCTTGCAAACAGCAAACCTAAGTGATATTAAGAAAATGGTTGAAAGTAAGAGTGTATTAAGTATTAGGCTAATGTAAAGCTGAAGTTTTATACAAAGGAAATCCGAATAATGCCAAGGCAATTGAAACCGTAGTACAGGAATTCATTCGGATTGCGAGGGCTACTACCACCAGTTGAATGTAGTGTTGGAACTGGCCAATCCGACATTTTATTGACCAGGAGGTGAAGTCACCGAAATCTAGGAGTTCGTGCACTACTATAAATTAGTAAACGATTTTTTATGTATAAAACCTTAGTGCCCAATTGTTTGTTGTTTTTTCTTTGCCTGACTATGTGTATTTGTGTATGTCTTGAATGTATGTTTGTTGAATCATGTGGTGTCAACGTAATGGGACGATGATCGGAGATGGAACCGCCTGAATTAAAGGAGTTATGACTTTGATACTAATACAACCAAGTGATTAAATTCACATTGATTAGATTAGTGTCAAAGAGAACGAAAAATAATGTTTAAATTAAATTAACGGTCGGTTCCATTGCTAATCTTGATCCAAGTAGTTGTGACACCAAGAGTGAAATAGGAATCGAATACTAATCGATCAGATTCAAACCGCGAACTATTCCAATTGAAAATTTGCAAGAATAAAAAGGAACATTTTACCTAAGTTGGGAAGCGGTTCGAATTCAATCAGGAGGTCCTCGAATTGTGTTTAAATGTGGACTAATTTAGTGTTAAAGTAAGCGAACAAAGATTGGGAGCGGAACCATGAAAATCAAATAATTTATTGTCGCGATTCTAATCTAGCCGAGTGACTTAGTTGGTATCGGTTAGACTAAAATCCAAGAAAACCATAACAACGTTTACATTGAACTTGTGGTTGGTTTCCACTACTAAATTGAGCCCGATAACTTCAACACTAAACGAAAGCCAAGTGTGGAGTCCTATCGATTGAACTTAAACCCCGGATGGTAATAATTAAATTTATGAATGACAAAGGATTTTATTTAAGCAGAACCAGGGATTTAAGTTCAATCGGGAGGTTGATGCACTAATTTGAACTATGTTTATATGTGTGTATATTTATATATAAAACGATTCCTTGAATTGTTTTAAAAAGAGTTTCCAAACTAAGTTTTGAAAATATGAATAATAGTGTATATGTATATATTTTCATGATATACTTATGTTTGTGTACATGTATATTCATATATGTATACGTAAAGTTTTGTTTTTCTTTGCCTTGTTTTAATAAAGGATTTCTCGGAAACTCAGCAATGTTGATTTCCCCATAATGTCCACAGTAGAATCGTAGAATAAGCAAGAACCTTTGATTAGTGCAAGTGAGAATTTTAGTTTGAGCCCAGATTTCCTGAGTAGTTTTCGCTCTAGCGAAAATATTCGCGCTCAAGCGAAAACAGATAGTGGCCAACCCAAAGTTTCTGAGCAACTTTCGCTCAAGCGAAAAATCATTCGCTCGAGCGAAAATGATTTGAGTAGTTTTAGGAAAAATGTGTTTTTGACTATTCATCCGTAAGTGTTGAAGTGCCAGCAAGTGGACTGGGTCAACGAGTAATATAGTCTATGGAAGACCGAATATCGTCCCACAGGGAGTTGTGTTTTTAGTATATTTTCACCTCAATGTAATTAAAACTAAATCCTATTACTAAAAAGTTATTTAAATTAAAATTCAGATTTGAAATTATTAATTAACTAACTAAAAGGTTGCTGAAATTAAATTAAAACTTGAGAACAATGGGAGAAAGATGGTTAGGAACGTTGGTTTCATTGTAGGTTTCACTTATTCAATTATAATTTAGATTTTCCTTTAATTCATGGACAATTCCTCTCAAATAGCAATAGTTAGATCTCTCTAACATTACCCTTATTCTCTAAATACTAAATCCTTGATCTCTCAACAAATTACAATATTAGAAAATAACATATTCAACACAAGGGAATTACCAAGTCAATAATCATTTAATCATATCTCTATAACTAAACTGATTATACCGTTAATTGCAAGGCCTATTCAAAATCCCAACTCTCGTTGTGAATTAAGAAATCCAAAACATAAATTGCGCGGGTTTATGTATGCAGTAAAAACACAATTAACACATGAATTAAAAACAGGAAAACTCTAAATTATAAATTGAAATAAGCTACGCCATACAAATTCACCTTGTTCCTAACACGAGGGTTTTAGTCACACATAAAAATAAGAAGAAGAGAAGACATAATAGGGAAATTCATGGATAAATTACCCCAAATTCTTCAATCTTCAATTGCTCCAAATCAATGCTTGTAATCTCCCTCTTCAATTCTAATATTTGTTTTCTCCTTTTGTTGGCTGCCTAACCTAATTCTAAATCACTAATTTATATTTACAAAATATCTCTCAGTAGAATCCCAATCAATTTCTGAAGTTTTGGCCCAATTGGGCTTTTTCTGGTGCACGCGTGCCCCAGGCGCACACGATAACGTGCCCCAGGCGCACGCCTTTGCTGCTGCCCTGTTTCTCCAGTTGCGTGCCCCAGGCGCACCCGTCCACGCGCCCCAGGCGCGTTGACCTGTTCCTGCTCCGTTTTTCTCTGTTCTTTTTCCTATTTCAAGGTCTTTGAATGCTCTTTCCAATTCCATAATTATTTTTCGCATTTGAGCTCCAAAATCACCTGAAACATTGAACAAACGATCAAGCAGTTCATGGGAAACTACAACTACTAAAATTCCTAAAAACTAATAAAAAGATCCTAAGTTTGCTATGAAAACAAGCCAAATCAAAGTAAAAGAGGGTAAAATGAAGTCCAAAAACTATATATATCAGACTCAAATCACTCCCCCAAACTTAGCATTTTGCATGTCCCAGGCAAAAGTAAAATAAAAATTCTAAACAAAAGACAAACTCCCTAAATCAACATATATATACCTCATCTAAAACTACGACTCATGACTCCAACGCATATTATCACAAACTATTTACACAATCACAAACTAGTTAGAGTAACAAACCCAATCAGAACTCAGAACTAGTGAACACTCTCAACCTCTCACATGTTCCTCTCAAAGGCGTATAAGGGTAATATTTTAATTAAGCACACAAGTTCATCAATGACAAAGTGCTACCATAGGCTTGACCATAGACCAACATCTCCACTGAAATTATCAATTGCACACAAAAATCAAAAGGTCTTTATATTGGTTGTAATGGGGCTCGGCTAAAGTGTTAGGTGGGATAAAAGAAAGAAGGAATAATGAACTAAGGGCTAAATGTAAAAACAAATTCCCTTAGAATTATGAATGAGCACTAAATAAATTACAATAAGCACAACTCAATCACAACTTTATTCTTCTCACTTTTCAATTTCAATTCCTCTACTCTCTTCCTTTTCATAATTTTTCATTCAATTTATTTATTCTTCTTTTCAAAGGAAGAGAAGTAGGCACAAAACACTTTTCACTTTTTGCTTCTTTTGCATCACATTCCACTTAATTGCTCATCCAAAATTCCTAAGGTACTCACAATAAAATCAATGCAATTAATTACAGGGTACCAAAGAAAAATCATATATTCTCATTAGGCTCAAAGTGGGAAACTAAGGGAATTATTTTCAATGCAACAATCTGAAGGCCTAAAAAAATCACAACCTAGGTGCCTTAATCATCTTAATGCATGCAATCAATTATCAATTTTGAAATGGTCACCGGTCAAGTTCTAGAGGACAATATCAAAGAGAACACACTCAGGAAAGAATAGGGGTCTCAATATCAGAATATTTCAATATAACTCATACCCCTCAATATAAGGCTCAAAACCTCACTGGGCTAAAGTTAGTTCACTAATCACAAGTTCTGAAAGCATTTGTCAAAATAACCGGTTCACAATTATATTTACAGCTCAATCAAACAGAGTTGAAAATCAATGAGTCTAAGTCCTAAACTAAGTATGTACATGTATCAAAAGAGAAAAAGTCCTAAATCTAGAATAATCACCTACTTTCACTAGAGACACAAACCAACACCAAATATGGGGAAAACAATTCAAGTCTGGAAAATCAATTTTTATTTTGTATCCTCCCCCAAACTTAGAGGTTGGCTTGTCCTCAAGCAAACTACTCTACCTAATAAATACAAAAAAAAAATTAAAAAAAAACCTATACTAAAAAAAACTAAAAATGACAAGGATAAAGATTAAGAATACTACCTATCACATCCACATAAATAGCACTAGACATAAGTGAAATGTTTCTCCCCCCAAACTTAATACCTGCAATGGTTAGCACTAATGCAACAAAGCACCACTAATGGTAGGAGACAACATTCACGCCTGATCAAAACTCAGCCATATAGATGCAACAAGATAATAATCGAAATAAATATCCATGCATTAAAAGTAAATTAAATCCTAGAAAATGCAAAACAAGTTCTAATATCACAAGTACAGAGCGGGGTGGGGAAAATACATCAGATATAGCAAAATAAGAACAACCCCTAACTACTCCTCATCCATCCCTCTATCATCAGGCTCAGGCACATTCACCGGATAGTCCAACAGACTCCTTTCATAGTCCGAATAAGGGGGCAGATCAAAAGCATAACCCTGATCAGCACTCCAGGCCCTCATAATATCATCGCGGACCTCGTCCCTGTGTAACTGTACACGTTGGAACTCAGCCTGCTGCCGTAAATATCTCCCCTGCAGTGCTTGCTCCCTCATCATGGACTGCATCATAACCCTCAGGTCCTCCACACCATCCGACGACTGTGCCGGTCGGCGAGAAAATCCTGCTCTATCCTGGACTGGTGGCTGTGGGTCAAGAATAATGGGTGGGTGTCTATCCTCTCTAGCTGTCTTAATAGCAAGTAAAACATAATTATCCCAGACAACTTTAGTCAACATGGTGGCTCTCTTAATCTCAGTCATCTCGTCATTCCCAGGCACTACCCCCATAGCAGCACACAACTGGTTATCACCCAAGGGAATCCCACATATCCCTTATCACTCAAAGCAAAGTGGTGCAACTGATCAGAAATCAGCGACGCCGCATCAACTACAACACAGGACTTAAGGGCATACACTAAACGACATATGGCTGGGGAAATCTCAGTGTCATGGGAATGGGGGTACAAGTTGTGCATGATGAACCGGACCCAAAACCGGGCAGCCCCCTGCATATTCCTCTGAGACACATGTTTTGGCCTTTGATTAATATTGAAATTCCTCGTTTTTCCAGCTAAAAACAAATGTCTCTGAAGCATATCCAGAGAATACATACCCACATCCTCATAGCTATCCGTGTGGAACAAAGCGGGGGCCATATGAGGTGAGTAGCTAGGAAGGTGTAGGACACGTGCTATAGTAGCAGCATCATACGGGACCTCCTTGCCCCTCACATAAGCAACCCTCTTGTGCTCAACCGTCTCATGCAACAACTCCTCCTTCTTCTCTAATTGTGCACGCCACCAAGCATGCGAATAAAACTCCCACACCAATTTCTGACTCAAATACTCCGGTGGACCTCTAACCCACGATTCCCATTTGTTCACTCTAATCACCTCCATCACCTCCTCCACACCGCTAAGACCCATCACCTGCTGATCGGAAACGGTCTCATCAAGGACCATGCCCAATTCCGGCTGCACCCTTCTCTTAACCATCTTCCCATCATGAAACTCGGCGACTTTCGAATGCTCAAAAGTCATCCCAACCTCTCCACTACTGTCCATCATAGGCCTCTTTCCTCTTCTCAACATGTTTTAGTTCAAAAATTGCAAAAGGCAATATATCGAACACCTGGCAGGCAGCACAAAACCTTCAAAATTTTAAAGAGAGAACTCAATCCTAATAGAAAAGGATAGAGAAGAGATTCTTACCTTAAAACAATGAAAAATTCGTGTTCCCTAGCCCTTTTTTGAAAAATCCGAATTGAGAAGAGAAGAGAGGGGAATGGGGTTTTTGAAAAATTTGATAAAAAGGGAGAGAGATTGATGATGAGAATGATGATTAATGGAAGAGTAAGTGATTAATTTGATGAAAATTGGGTGGATTTGATGGAATATATGATTTGGGGATAAATTTGGGGATTAGGGTTCTTAGTTTGCCTAATTTGGGATGAAAGGGAAGTTTAGGGGAATTTGGTGTCTCCCCTCAGGCGTGGCTGACCAAAAGCAGTAGTACCCGCGCGCCCCAGGAGCGCCAGGCCATGCGCCCCAGGCGCGCCTGGTCTGTACAGATTTTTTTTTATTTTTTTTTTAAAATAAAGAAAATGCAGAAAAGAAGAAAAATGAAACTACCTAAACTATCCTAAACTAAAAAAAATCACCTATCCTAAAGTGCTTATCCTAAGGGAGAATTACTTAAAATTGGGTTGCCTCCCAACAAGCGCTTGTTTAATGTCACGAGCCTGACTCATCGCCCCTAGAAGGGGCTTAAGGGCAGTTTATTTCAGAAGGGTGTACAAACTCTAAATCATTACCATGTTCATTAGAGCTTGAAACACAATTGATTTGGGGGAAGTAATCCGCCGTGCATGGTGGTTTTTCAAAAATATTTATCACTGCCTGCTCACCATTAACACGGAGAATAACTTCTCCTCTAGGAACATTTATGATTACCCCTGCTGTGGCCAAGAAAGGCCTTCCAAAAATTAGAGGAATATTCTCATCCTCTTCTATGTCAAGTACCATGAAATCAAGGGGTAATATAAAATCCTTAACTTTCACTAAGATATCTTCCACCACTCCATAGGGACGGAGGGCGGTGTTATCAGCTAGTTGTAATAGGATCGGGGTCGGCTTAATCTCTCCTATCCCTAACTTATTAAAAAGTGACAAAGGCATGATATTAACACTGGCACCAAGGTCACAGAGGGCCTTACCTGTATAATCCTTGCCGATGCTTATAGGTAGATTGAAGCTTCCTGGATCCTTCAACTTCGGTGGCAGATTGGACTTTATGATTCTGCTACACTACTCAGCAATTGGAAATGTCTCTCCAGTGAGCATCCCCTTCTTCTTGGTCAGAAGATCCTTCATAAATCTCGCATACAGAGGCATTTGTTCAAGAGCCTCTGCAAACGGGATATTAATCTGGATCTTTCTGATCATGTCTAGAAATTTCTGAAAGTGCCTCTTGTCTTCATCCTTCTTCAACCTTTGAGGAAAAGGCACCCTCAAAGGCAAAGGAGTTGGCTTGGGCTGAACCGGAATGTGATCCGCAGGTGGACCCTGCGTACTCGATGCTCCAACTTCACTTTCCTTCTTCTTTGATGTTGCATCACCCTTAGGCTCCTTCTCTTTGCTTGAATGTTTAACGGTGGCACTCCCCTTGGCAGTTGGTTCATCATATGTTGTGCCACTTCGGAGTGTCACCTTCATGCACCTCTCCTTGGGATTAGCTATAGTGTCACTAGGAAAAGTTCCCACTGATCTCTCAGAAATCTGCTTGGCAATCTGACCCACTTGCACCTCCAAATTACGAATGCTAGCACCCTGATTGGCAAACTGGGCTCTAGTCTCCTCAATGAAAGATTGGGTGGAGTTGGTCAACTTGTCAAGTGCTATCTCCCAGGAAGGTTTCTGCTGTTGTTGTGTGTGAGACCCCCAATTTTACCCAATTTATTTGAGAATTTATATTTGAATTTAAAATATTATATTTGACTTTTGATAAATTGTGATACCTGGGTTTAGTTAAAATCGTATGATTTATATATATATATATATATATATTATATGTATACCAATGTTTCCTCTAATATATTTAAATTATATTCTTAAGATGAAATATTTTAAGGTATAGTATTTGATTTAAATAATCTTAGAAAATGAAATGCTTTTGAAGGATTAAGGTGTTCTATCTTCAGAAATTCATATCTTTTAAACCGTACGTCGAAAAATTACAAATGATATGTCAAAACGATCCTATCGAAACTTAGATTATGAAAATATAAAGCTTTGATTTTTATTTTGGAGTTTTCGAAATTTTATCACTGCTACAGTACTGAACGAATTTTTGAGTTTTAAGTGTAAAGGTGTGATTTTAATGCATTAAATGACCTTTTGACTCAAGTGTATTTTATTTTGAAAACAAAAATACATTTCTGAGGTTTTCTATTGGACTACCATCCAAATAAAATATATTTTCATATTTTCCTTATTATAAAATTATTTGAAAGCTTATGAAGTGCATTTTTGAAGGAAATAATCTTAGAGCTTCAAAAATTCATAACTTTTAAACCGTAAGTCCAAAAATTATAAACTTTATATGAAAACGATCGTATCGAAATGTAGTATTTGAATATGTAAAAATAAAATTTTTATTTTGGGCATTTACGAAAAAGTACTGTGCAGTAGGTAGAAAAACGAAAATTGGTATTTTTAACTTAGAAAAATTATTTTGAGGCATAAAATGATTTATTGGGCTATAAAATATATTTATTGGTATATTTAAATATTTATCTAAGTTATTATTGGCTGCACCGTCCAGATATTTTTATTTTCTATTCATTTCTGAATTTTTAAATAAGAATGCTTTATTTTGATTGGTAGAACAAGAGGTGAATTCAAAGTGAGTCAAGGAAAAATCTTCTTTTTCCATTACCCAAGAAGTGCCATCCAAATCAAGAGGGAGAGAGGGGGATGTATTTTCTGAAAATTAGGGGGAGCATCTTTTGAGTTAAAGCTTTAGGAGTTACAAAAAGTCACATTAATTACACATGCATGTTTCAAAGTAAAAAATTGAAACTTGTTGACTCATTTGCAATGGGGGGACGTGAACTTCAGATTTTTTGGGAGGAAATTATTTTCCCACTTCACCTATAAATAGAACCCAAGACCCCTCCTATTTTCACACTTGACATACAAACCATTTTGAGAAAAAAATTAAGAAAGTCCGGAGAAATTGAGAAGGAAGAGGCGTGGCACTTCTTGAGGAGGAGAGGAACAATTTTTCATTCTCATTCTTGAATTTCATTTGGCTAGGAAAAGAGGTAACACTAAAAATCTATACTTTGTTTTATTTTTCATCTCTTATGTTATTAATCTTGTTAAATAAAAATCTCTATTCTCTTCTATGGAAATAAAAGTATAACAACTAAAATCTCTAAATCTCTTATTTGATGTAGAAAAATAAATTGTAACTTGTTTATATTATTTTGATTGAGATTCAAATGAAAAAGGTTTATAAAAAGGGACAAAACAATGGTTGTTTAAAGAGAGTAATCTCCCCTTTTACTCAGCCTTAAAATAACCAAAATTTTGGGTGTTATATTAAGTGAATATTTTCTGGATTTTAAGTGATAAAAGTTACTTCTCAAAAATTATATAGATTGTATTTTTATTATTTGATTTTGTTGCTTTTGTTCAATTTGAAAGTGAGTATGTAATCAAAATAATGAATAAACAATGATGAATAAAAATAAAAATTTGATGAAGGTGGTGATGAGTAGGCCGTGAGGCCTATTGGTCTTTTTGGAATAAAAATAAAAAATTAAATAAGTGTATGAGACTTGTTTAAACGAATAAAGATTTAAAGTGTTAATGGAAAATCAATTGGTTTTACTTGTTTATTGGTTTTTCTTTTCTTTTCTTTTCTGGCCGTGTGTATATATATAGATATAAGTATGATAATCGTTTGATATTATGTGTATTATTAGTTTTAGTTAATAAGTGATTCATTTTTTAAAAAAAAAAATAAAAAGTATAAACTAATGGATATTATTTAATCTTTGATATTCTGATATGAAAATGAAATAATAATGGTTTTGTGGAAAGAAATAAAAATCTGGATTTTTGTTGTTATTGGCCGAAAAATATGATTTATTTTGAGTACAAGTTACAAAATGATTTATAGTGTTTTTGTTTGATAATTCTAGGAGTAATTGGATAATTTTAATACGGAAAAATAGATTAATAAGAATTATATTGTGTGTGATGATATGACTATGTGATTGAATTAATTTGTGAGTCTAGTGGCTGTAAAGAAATGATTTTTATGAATGAGGTCTATTTGATATTTTTTGATGATTAAAACAATTCTTTTGAAGATATAATGTATAGGTGTTTAAAAAAAAATTAAAAGTGTTTTCCTAACTGATGAGCAGTGCCCGAAATTTTTAGAAGAAATAAATAAAGAGTTTGATAATTTTCCTAATTGATTTAATAATTGTTTGATGTGAATAGATGATTATTAGTATATATATATATATAAGTATTTAGTTATTTTAATTCTGAAAAATAAGTAATTCTGGAAAATTATTTTAATTCTGGAAAATCATTATTTTATTAAGATATAAGACTTCAAATAATTATTTTTATGTGTGTTTGTAGTGCTTAATTTGTATATAATTATTTAAGTTTGTTTTCTTTATTTTCTTAAGATGATGCTACAAAATTGTGGTGACTGTACAGCAGGTGAAATTATTTTATGTGACTTAGATTTAATCATTTTAATATAATGGAATTCGTAAAAAGAATTTAGGAAAAAAACGGCATGTGTTTCTGATAAACCGTTTAGGAGAAAACTGAGTTTTATGAAAATGTGTATATGCTGTCCAAGATTGTAAAATAGTTACATCAAGGATGAAAATTATTTTGAAATGATTTGGTAATGATCTTTATGCTAAAGTAGTTAAAAATTAAAAGGAAGTATAAAAGTGGTTTTGTGAATGTACTGATGATTAAAAGTAATTTTCTGTAAGTTGTTTGTAGTCTGTATTTTAATTTAATTAGCAATAGAGAAAAAGTATTTTGAACTTTGAATACTTGAATCTATGCTCTCATTTAGTTATATGTGTTTATAACATGATTTTGCAAAATTTGTTTAGTGCTTGGTCTGATTGAAAATTTGCATCAAAAGAAAAATACTTTAAGGTCATGCTGTATGAGTGGGATGGACATGGTAGTTGTTATAAGGTGCTTAAGAGTGAGATTTTCAGTAAAGGAAAGATTGAGATTTATTTTTTTAGATATTTTGATTGTGTTTTAAAAAAAGTTATGTTATGATTGGAGATGATTTTCATAATTTAAAAGCTAAAAGAAAAAAAAGTGATTTTGCAAGACTTGTAGGGTATGCTGTCCCAAAATTGTTTTATAAAGTAAAAATGTTATTTATTTAGTTTGGCTCTATTTCTAGACCATGGTATATGTATCCTTTAATAATAATTTGAAAAAGATGCATTTTCGGGTGATTTTGAAATGATGCAACTCTATCTTACCTGGCTGTCCAGAATTGTTTTTAATATGATTGTATGTTATTTAAATGTTGATTAGATAATAGGACTTGTGTTTTGTAAGTAGGAAAAAGAGGCATGATTCTTAGAGGTACAGTTTATGAGAAAAGTGAATTTCAAGTTTGTGTGTAGTTGCTGTCCAAATTTGATAAATTGATTTAAGTAATTCTAAAAATGATTTTGATTTGCTAAATATATGTATGTATATGTTTGGGTATGAGTGTCATATTGTTTGGTATGAAATGGATTGTATTTTGATAGAGTTAAGTGTTTTTAGATAAATGAATGAATGCTATGAAAATTGATGTCTAATTGATATGATGCTTCTCTAAATGGTATATGTGTGACTATAGGAATTAGGTTAATTCATGCATGTATGAGTTTTATAATGTTGAGTCTCTTTTAAAGTAATATAAAGTTTAAGAAATCTATGATAGTCAAAATGTAAATGTATGTTTATGTGTATACGTGCTTGAACATGGTAGTTGTTATATAAGCAATGTAGTATGATTCTTATGAAAATAAAAATGTATTCTTAAAGGTTTTCAAGTATTGGAGTGAGTTTTAAATTTTGTTTTGCAAAAAGGATTTCTTGATGTTAAAAGGAATTGTTTAAGTTATCTAATGCCTTAAAAAGGATTTCTGTTTTAAAAAGGACTTCTGTTTTAGGGTACTTTGGTACTTTGGGTTTAGCCTTTACTTAGATAGTACAAAGTACTCATTAGATATTAATTGTATGTCGTTCATCATTCAAGAATAAAGGAATCAAAGGTGAACGATCTGCTGGAGTTGTGGACTCAAAGGTTGAAACAGAGTAAGCGTGGATCTCAGGTGAGAGAGAAGTCTTCTTAAGACATAGTGGCATGTAGGATAATATTAGGACGTTCCGTATCATCTCAAAGGTCGGAACTAGGAATCTATCGGTCGAGTAGTAAAACGGCAATTGAGTGTGCATCCCGCCGTTTATACGAAAAACACGATTCCTCGATATTTATGTCGGTTGCTAATTGATTTTGCCATGTTGTTTATTTTTGAATTGTATATTATATTTTGGAAATAATGATTCATCTTGTGGAAAGATAATTAATGTTCGGTGGTTCCTATGAAAAGATACTTAGTATAATTCGAATGGTCGTTCCATGAAAAGTATTTGGCATATTTTGGAAATGTTATTATGAAAAGAAATACGAAAATAATTAACCTTGTGAATATGCGAAAGTAATGTTTGGGTACAGTGATGGTGCATCGTGGCACAATAACTTCGTATTTATTCCATTTTAAGTGACTAATCACGTGAATAATTGTGCCGTGATTATGTCTTGTGGATCCCACTGTACGATGAGAAAGTTTTGCTGTGGTCCCTTAAAGGTCGAGGCTCGCTAGAAGCGAGGCTTAGAATGGGTCGACCAAAACTTAAGTTTAAGAAAAGACTTAAAAGACTTAAAAGATTTAAAAGACTTAAAAGACTTAGGATCCCCTTTCCTAAACCTACTCGTTGAGAGTGAAGTAGTGGAGAGGAAAGACACCCTGGTTATCTACGGATACTCAGGTATGCTTGGGGGTCGGTGTTTCTTCAAGTGTCGATTGTGATAGGGGAGGGCAAGGACGGTGAAACGTCAAGAAGCCTCGAGCGCTTCTCTAGGCGGAACAAGACTACAAGGACTTGTCTCTCGGTTGTAGACAATGTCGTAGCAAAGGACTGCACGATCAACTAGAGATAGCACTGTCGCCCCCTTGAGCAAATCCTAGATGGTGAGAGGGAACCCGAATGGGGCTAGATGTGGCTGTATTTTTGGTAAAACTGTATGGATGAAATAATTTTACTTCGGTTGTTGAATACTCTTTGGTGCGTACCCTTTGACATCGATGCCAGCATGGTTAGGGTTCCTGTGCGTCCCATCTGCTTTCCGAACTAGGATGTGGTTGGAAGGATGGAGGAGATGTAACGTGTGTGCTACTAAACCCTTGAGCCTCGGTGGTGGTACTTCCTTTAAATTATTGGTGGTTATAACGTTGAAACTTAGAACCTAAAGATAATTAAATACAACGATTATGATTTATGAAAATTATCCTTTTGGTAGAAAGGACTTTATGGTGATTAGTTGAAGTTATTATAAGGGAATGGTAATAATGATGTGTATATGCTTGTGTGGTCTTAATATTCCCCTCTGGTAAGCCCACGCCGTCAACAATCATGTCGTTTGGAGTGCTTACTCTCTCTATTTCCCTTTCCTGTGAACATTGGGGAACAATGTTCACAGATGACAGATCATGTACTATCTCGAGTAGCGGTTGCTCAAGTCGGAAGAGGATCGCGAGACAACATACATACGAGGAGGAAGCAGAAGCAACAATCAAGGAATATTCCAGACAGTTGCGGTGGAGGAAATGATAAAGACTAATAGTCTAGGATAGTTTTTGTTTTGTATTCCATCTTTGGATGGGTAGGACACGATTACTCTATCTCGAATGTAACCCCAGTTGTAATATGGATTATTTTAAATGAAATAAAAGAAGTTCTTTTGGTTATTGTGTCATGTTCATATGTACCTAAATTATTGTCCGCAAGTTAACCATCAATTAAATATGACATGGAGAAAATGAGTTTTTTTGAAATGTTTGGATGGTAACATCTCTTTTTTGGAAATAGAATTTTATGACGCAAGTTAAGTATCAAATTATTTTGTAAACAAATGAATCAAATTGTTTTATGAAAATCTTTTTGTAAAAGAATTAAAATAAATTGATTTTGGAAATGTTTATAAAAAAAAATGGCGCAAATTTTTAGTGAAAATTCTAAGTCCAAATTGGGGTGTTACATTGTGGCTGATTCAATGCTGGGCTGTGCCATGAGAAATTTGGGTGGTTGCGATATGCTGGATTGTAGGTGTTGGAGTACATGTTGTTTCTATTTCCTCCACCACCCACATATTTTGCTTGTTCCTCAATAGTCGCTGCCTTCCCCATTTCATTGGCACATTCCCCATTCCTATGGTTCCCATTGCAAAAGTCGCACACAAGTGTGCTACCCACTGCTCCCAACTGATTCTGACCCATCCTCTTTATTAATGTTGTGATCTGATCATGCATCTCCTTATTCTGCTGAATGAGAGTCTGCATCTGGGTAGTGTTCAGTTCTGGATTCTTCAAGATAGTCTTGTCAGCAAGGGCTTGACTGCTGTTGTAGGCCATTGTCTCAATGATTTCTTTTGCCTCTTCCACAGTCTTCTTAATCAAGGACCCTCCAGTTGTTGCATCAATCATGAATTTGTTTGTACTCCTCAACCCATCATAGAATAATCGGATCTGCATCCAATCTAGTATAGCATGTGTCGGGCATTTCTTCAACATCTGGTTGTATCTCTCCCATGCATCATGTAACAGCTCCCCCTCTGCTTGAACAAAAGAGTTGACATCTTGGCGGAGCTTGGCTTGCTTTCCAGCTGGGAGGAACTGAGCCATGAATTTCTTGACCAGAACATCCCAACTGGAAAGGCTTCCAGGAGGCTGATTCCTCATCCAAGTAAAGGCCTTGTCCCTCAAAGAAAGAGGAAACATACGCATGCGAATCGCCTCATCTGATGCACCTTCTATCTTGAAAAAGTCCAACATCTGAAAGAAATTGGCTATGTGCTCAGTAGGATCTTGAGTAGGTGCACCTGAGAATTGATCCTGTTTGATGAGATGAATGTATTGAGGGTCAATCTCAAATGCAGCTGCTGAAATTGCTGGCCAGACTACACTGGATGTGCAGACATCTGGATCTACTGTGGTGTAATCAGCCAAAGTCTTCCTTGTGGGTTGGGGTGTTGCACCGGAACCACCAGAACCATGTGATTCGGCCATCTTTCTTGCTTGCTTTTCTTGCTTTGCTTGCTTTTTCAACCGCTTCACACTAAGCTCCAATTCGGGGTCAAGTTGCACAAGGCCTTGATTACCTACAAAGCGCAAACGCATAAAAACGGTTAAGCAGCACCTGTTAAATTAAATAAATTAAAAACAGAAAAATAAAAAGAAAAATAGAATTTACTAATAACTACACTAAGTACCAAAAATAAACTAAAGAATACTACTCCCCGGCAACGGCGTCAAAAACTTGTTGAAGTGCCAGCAAGTGGACTGGATCAACGAGTAATATAGTCTATGGAAGACCGAATATCGTCCCACAGGGAGTTGTGTTTTTAGTATATTTTCACCTTAATGTAATTAAAACTAAATCCTATTACTAAAAATTTATTTAAATTAAAATTCAGATTTGAAATTAATAATTAACTAACTAAAAGGTTGCTGAAATTAAATTAAAACTTGAGAACAATGGGAGAAAGATGGTTAGGAACGTTGGTTTCATTGTAGGTTTCATTGTAGGTTTCACTTATTCAATTATAATTTAGATTTTCCTTTAATTCATGGACAATTCCTCTCAAATAGCAATAGTTAGATCTCTCTAACATTACCCTTATTCTCTAAATACTTAATCCTTGTTCTCTCAACAAATTAAGATATTAGAAAATAACATATTCAGCACAAGGGAATTACCAAGTCAATAATCATTTAATCATATCTCTATAACTAAACTGATTATACCGTTAATTGCAAGGCTTATTCAAAATCCCAACTCTCGTTGTGAATTAAGAAATCCAAAACATAAATTGCGCGGGTTTATGTATGCAGTAAAAACACAATTAACGCATGAATTAAAAACAGGAAAACTCTAAATTATAAATTGAAATAAGCTACGCCATACAAATTCACCTTGTTCCTAACACGAGGGTTTTAGTCACACATAAAAATAAGAAGAAGAGATGACATAATAGGGAAATTCATGGATAAATTACCCCAAATTCTTCAATCTTCAATTGCTCCAAATCAATGCTTGTAATCTCCCTCTTCAATTCTAATCTCTGTTTTCTCCTTTTGTTGGCTGCCTAACCTAATTCTAAATCACTAATTTATAATTACAAAATATCTCTCAGTAGAATCCCAATCAATTGATGAAGTTTTGGCCCAATTGGGCTTTTTCTGGTGCACGCGCGCCCCAGGCGCACCCGTCCACGCGCCCCAGGAGCGTGGACTTGTTCTGGCTCCGTTTTCTCCGTTCTTTTTCCTATTTCAAGGTCTTTGAATGCTCTTTCCAATTCCATAATTATTTTTCGCATTTGAGCTCCAAAATCACCTGAAACACTGAACAAACGATCAAAAAGTTCATGGGAAACTACAACTACTAAAATTCCTAAAAACTAATAAAAAGATCCTAAGTTTGCTATGAAAACAAGCCAAATCAAAGTAAAAGAGGGTAAAATGAAGTCCAAAAACTATATATATCAGACCCAAATCAGTAAGCTTCGCATCAAAGATCGAAATTTAGACCGTGCAAAAGACCAAACCCACAGGTAAAACGTCATAGTACCTTCAAATCTTCCAAGATTAAAGAAAGGCCAAATTAATTAATGTAGTTGCCAACCTATGTTGTCGGAGTTGAGTTGTAAGTTAGGATTGTCAATGCCTACTTAAACTAAAGAACCCAACCAAAAGAACATAGAACTGTAAACCATACCATCATAGTGTAGACCCCCAAGACTAGAAAGTATCTTAAGGATAGAACCAACCATGGCATAAGAATTATCAGAGAACTTCTGATTGATTTTTATGCAAGTTCTGGGAAATTAAACCATTAGCAAAGAAAATAACCAATGAGGAATCACCTCACCTCGTCAAAACTCAACAACTTTTGAGGTTCTCGAAGATTAGAAAAGTTTATCGCCTACCAAGTAGACCCAAAGGCCAGAACCAGTCGAATAGAACCACCTTATCCCGACCAAAACACTGAGTCTGAGTTTACAAGGATAACCCAAGCCTAAGTGGGGGAGCACATCGGGGGCAGAGTTTAAAATTGTGGAGATTTTGAGAAACCATTGTTTTTATTATTATGATTTTTACTATGGAAACTTAAATGATTTTTTTTGGAAACTCCAAGTATTTTATTAATTTTAAAGGGGTTTTAAGTAAAACAATTCTTATCAAAGCCTCCCTCCACTTCTTTTTATGTTTTTCAAAAAAGTGAATTTCGGGGACGAAATTCTTATAAGTGGGGGAGAATTGTAACATCCTGGTTTTTATTAACCTAATAATTATATTTAAGAATATTTTGCTTATATGGAAGTGGCATATGAAAAATGATTTACAACTATTTTCTTAGTATATACATATATGTATAAAATTATGTTGAGCTAAAATATACATATGTATAAGTGTTTATAAACATTTTCCTAGTGTATGTGTTTATTTATATAAATACATCCCTATGTAGGTGTTAGTATTTGTAATTATATTCTTGTGTACATGAATGTATGTGTTGGTATTTGCATGTGTGTGTATATATATATCTATATATATATATTTAGGTTGGGTTAGGATATAGGTGTATGTGCTTGTATGTATTCCTAAGTGTAAGTAATTATAATTGTTTTCTTATGTGTATGTGTGTATTTGTTTATGTGATCACATCATTAGGTTTGGGTAGGGAAGTGTTTTGGAGTCGGTGTATATAGTCGAAGTGTAGTTGATTTAGGCTATGGTTTGGTGTGGTTGCGATTGTGTGAGTAGGACATTGTGTAGATTCGGGTGTCAAAGTGTCCCAGAGTCCATATAAGTGTTTTTAGTGCTTTGACCCTGATGGAGTGAGTGGATAGAGGAACCTAAGACGGAGCCTTGAGTGTAAGGATAGACCTTCGTGTCTATATTTTATTAGTGCTTGTTAGACTTAAGTTTGTTACCCTTATCTTACCTTCTTATACCGGACTAGCTATTACCTTTAAGATATAGAATGATATCCCTGAATCTCAGTGTTTGTTGAATTGCTTCAACAAAGACAGTCCTTGTTATTGAAAACCGAGACCTTTCTTCATCCGCTTTACTACCAAACAGTAACTCTACCCATCTTTTCCCAAATTTATTAGCTTGATCTACAAGGTTGAAAATGCCATAGTTACCCAGATAGTTTAGGTTTGAAATATTAATGAGGAATTAGTGGTTGAAGTTGATTAAGAACAGAACGAAATAGTGAATTTAGTGATAAGTTTGATCAAAGTTGGGGAGTCACAAGGAGAAAAGGGGGCGCATGTTACCGGTCTTTAGAGGAAATTTAAGTAAGATTTGAGGATTAGAACTACCTTATACCCTAACTAGAGGTTTAGATGATCAGAGGTGATGAGTTTGATTGATGTTTAGGATGAATCTAAGGAAGTAAGTAAGCTCAGATTATAATAGAGCCCCCTTAAGATAGAGGAATAATGATAGACGAAACACTTAAAGTTAGAAGGAGAACAGAAGAAAGGAGTAATTATTGTGAGGTAATAGGAACCCGAGTTATAGAAAATAGTGAATATTTAAGGATTTTAGGTGAGACCCTATGCTTTTGGAGACGTATGAATATTTGTTTGCTTGAATCCCCCCTAAGTCCGTATCTATGGTTGGACTTTTATGATGACAATCAGCTCAGGGAACGACATCTTCTTCGGTTAGTCCGTTGGACTTAACCCGACTCGACACGCAAGTGACGATACGAATGGAATCTCTCCACCTGGAAGCAGTTAACGAGGAACATCAGAATGAACGAGAATATTCCTATGATAATCAAGTGACGTAAGAATTGTGTGCCCTGCTGCCCAATCCACAACGTATTTCTCAGGGACGAGAAATCTTTAAGTTGGGGAGAATGTAACACCCCGCAAATTCCTCGTACTGAATTAAAATACTAAAGAGAATTATTTTGAAAAAAAAATGTTTTTGAAAGAATATTCTCTTAAACAAATTTCCTAATTAACGTTTTTAAGGTAAAGAGTAACTTTGAAGAAAGAGTTTTCATAAAATGATGTCATGAGTTTTAAAGTAAGTTTAGAGAAATAATTATATGTTAGACATTTTTTTATACCTTAAAGAAAAGGTGATTTATAAAGAAGAGTATTTTTATGAGAAAGAGATTGTTTTCTAAATATATGTATATCTATATGTGTGTTGGTTGACATGTGTTTAAGGTGTGATTGTGTTTATGTGATTCCTTGAAATATTTAAATTACTAGGTGAAGTGGTGAATAAATGTCCTAAAAATAGAATTAAGTAAGAAATCAAGAGATAATGTATGAACCTGTATGCGTATATATATATATGTATGGTACGTGTATGTGTATGTATAAATAGCATGAGTCTATGTGTGTGTGAATGTGTATGCAACGTGTGTGTGTGCATGGGTGTGTGCATGTGGCGCAAGGAGGTGTGAGTGTGTAGGTGCATATATGATGCAATTTTTGACTTTCTTGCACCCTAAGTTAGTAGCCTCATAGCATATAGGATTAGTTTAGTGTAAAAGCTTAGTTAAGAGTTTGACCAACCAATAGGATCAAAAGATTAAGCCTAATTTCTTCCCATTTGTCTCATGGCTTGGCTTGAGCCATGCAAGCTTTCATATAGCCAATTTTACCCTTCTAATAGCACTCTTGGCCGAATTGTTTTGAGGGCAAGAAAGGAAATGCTTGGTTGTCTTTTTATACCCTAAACCGTAGCACCCCCATTCATTTTCCTTCACGTTTCTCATCCAAACTAAACACTTGTTCTAAGAGTATCATCAAACTCTTGGAGAGAGAGAGTGAAACCGCGAGCTTCAAGAGGAGAAGGAGAAGAAGATCAAGCCTAAAGCCTTAGGATTCTTGAAGATTAAGTGAAGAAGGTTGAAGATCTTCTCTATCTCTTTGTCTATTCGAAGATCCTAGGGTGTTAGTAGTAGTTCTTAATTTTCCAAGCCTTGTAAGATTCATTTTTTGTGCATGTCCAATTTCTTTGTAGATCCATGTTTGTAAGTGCTTGATTAGCCTTGATTTTAAGTTTCAAGAGCCACACAAACTTGTAAAACCTTAAACCATGGACTCTACCATTCGGCCATGTTTAGGAAACTAGGTCATGATGATTTCTATTTTGATTTGAGTTCATGCATGTTAGTTTGATGATGATCTTGATGATTTGGGTACATGCATGTCTTGTTTATGCCTTGATCTTAAATTCTTGAAGATAAATGAACTCATGGGACCCTAAATCAAGAGCCCTTTCATTCGGCCATAACCAAAAATAAAGGCTTAGATGCTTTTTGAATTGATTTAAGTGGTTGCATGTTCATTTCATGTATAGGAAAATTGATTTGAGTAATTAAAATGCTTTGATTTTTACTTGATCCTGACAAACCCTTGATTTTTGGTTTTGATCTTCAACTTATTCATGAAAAAGTTTGATGATGGACACATGCATGTTGTCTTGAACAAAGACTTGATTTTTCAATGATCATCACGGCTTTGGTCTCCTATTACTCAAAATGATTTTTACCTTTCATTTGTGCGACAATATTTGATTTCACAAGTTGATCTCCAAGATTTAGGTGCATGCATGTGGTTTTTAAATAAAGAGATTTTATTTTCCTAAGAACCTCACGGTTTTACATAAAAACTAAGGCAATAAGTTTTTGGAAAGATGCTTTTAACTTGATTCATGATTTATAATTTTACATGTTGATCTCTTTATTTCAAAGACTTTTAAGAAAGCATAATTAAAATGAAAACTCGATTTAAGGAAATGACATTTTTAGAGTTTTGTGTGAAAAGGGTGCATAGTTTGATTCATGACTTTTGATGTTGCATGTTGAAAAGTTGAACCAAAAGCCTTGTTTTTGTCAAATAGAGGTTCGGCCTAGGCATAGCAAAAATAGACTAGGACTCTTTTCAATAGAGCGACATGAAAACAATGAGTATGTTTGTGAAATTATGTAAAACAAATAATTGGAAATTGTGTTGTATTTCTATTTGGTTTTTGGATTAAAAAGTAAAGGAAATGAAGGAACTAAATGGTTTTAGAAAGAGTTTTGTGTTTGATTGAATATGTGTATGTGCATTCGTGTAAGAATAAAAAGGAAGAGTAAATAATTTTGCTACATGAAAAGAAAATAGAATTTAAGTGCTTGAAATGAATTAAGATGATTTATGTGTTTCAAATTGTAATTCTTAACTTGTTTTCCTTGATGTCATTCGGCCACCTAGAGTAAATAGGTTTAGGAAGTTTAGATGCATAGAATTAAATTGTACCTAGTGATTTTCGAAAAGAATAAAGTTATTTAAAGTAAGAAAAACAAATGTGCTTAATTTTAAAAAAAAAAAACTGTAGTTCAATTTGGTTTGTGAATTTATGCATGTCTAAGTGTTCTTGTTTTATGAAAATGAAATGACATAACGATGTATCAAGTTGTCTTGGTTGATTTTAAACGTTTACTTGTGAAAGTGTTGCTTGTTGTCTATGTGCTAATTGATGTTTGGTTTTGAAATTAATTGATTTTAAGAAAGTTCCATTTGATTTACTTGAGATTTTTTAATTTGCATTTTTGGGCTGTCCAAAGTTGTTTTGTAGTAAAGACTTGGGTTTTAAATTGTTAATTCTAAATAAAAGAGTTATTTAAAACAAAGAGTGTCTTTAGTATGTTTTCAAGATTTTATCAAAGTGATTGGGTAAAATGATTCCTTGCTGTCCATAATTGTTTGAACTTGTTTCTTAATTTTAAAGAGTAAGTACAAGTGATTTAATTTAAAGTTTTCAAGTAATAATTGATTTAAGAAAAGCCGGGTTAAGAACGATGAATTTTTCGGTGATTTCAAAGATAATTAAGGTGTTGTCCAAAACGGACCAACAACCAAAATAAATGGTTTAAATTACTTTACCAAAAATTTTCAACATGGTTTTTGAAAGTGCTTAAGGTATTAGAAAATGTTAGAGTTGCTTTAAAGGAAACAATTATACTCTTAAGTTTTTCAGCAAGGAATGAGAGGTGTTTAAGTAATGAAAAAGATTTTCTTAACACAAATCGATAACATAAGCATATTTTATTTAGTACGAGGAATCGTAAAGACGAGAGATTGGGGCAGCTGGCAACGGAAAGGATACCAGGTGACGGTACGCAATCAATTGCTGGACCTCAGGTGAGAGAGAAGCTATCCTAAGACACTGTTCGTGTTTAGGTGATTTATTAGGACGTTCCGTATCATCTCAAAGATCGGAACTAAGTGGTTGGAGTCAGTAGTATAAGTGGCAATTGTTTGATTGTGTGGCCACTTATACGAATGTGACGAAGACCACATTGTTGTTGTGTGATTGATAGAATGCTTTTATCTATGTATTTAGTTATTATGCCTAATTGATATTTACTGCTATTAAGCTAAATGAGTAATATGCTGATAGACATGTCCTGAATGAGAAATGAAAATGAAAGGGATAAGTTGAGAAAGTAGTAAAATTGAAAGTAAAGACACAATGAGAAAGGAGTGAAGATAAAGAACTGAGATTGGGAAAAGAGGAATGATGATGTTGAGAACGAGCCAGAGCTGGGGAGAGTAATGTGTTGTTGATACGCGGTGTAATTTGGGCGGAGCTGGGATCCTTGTGTTTTGGTTTTAGTCTGGGGGCTAGTGTCGAGTTGAGCTTGCTCCTCCATTAGCACTCAGCAAAGCTGTAAGTTTTGAAAAAGGTTTTTGAAAAGCAGTTTTTGGATAAGGTTTTCGAAAGGAGATTTTGAAAGAGTTTGCGAAGAAAAATGCTTTGAAAAAGAAAATTCTTTTGAAAATGTTTTGAAAAGAAGTTTTTGAGAAATATTATCAAAAGTATTTTCAGGAAAGTTTTGAGATAGTTTTCATGGAAGTTGAGAAAAGAGATTTTTGGAAACCTTGCAAAAAAGGAAATTTGGAGAGGTTTATGAAACTTGGTTTTGAGGAGATTTATGAGAAGAAATTTTATGGGAAAGTTTATGAAATGACATTTTGTGGAAAATGAGATTTTGAAACTGATTCATGGCAAGGTGATTTCTAGAAAAGTTTATGGTGTGATATTTTTGAGAAAAGATTTTGAAAGGAGATTGTGGATTGAGATGTAAGTGGTTGATGTGATCTCAGCTCTATGCTATGTGAGAACGATGAGAGAAAGATTGAGCCAAGGTAGTGGTCGGGACTCGTTGAAGGGTTGTACGAAGGACGGGCCGACCTTAGGATAATTAAAAGATAAAAGACTTAAAAGACATGCGCGGTGAGGTATGAGAGTGCGAAGTAGTGGAGAGGAAGAAACGATAAGTATCTGTGGATACTTAGGACGAGATTGCATTAGAGGAGGACGATGACGGTGAAACGTCAAGAAGTCTAGAGTATGTTTCTAGGCAGAACGAACTCCACATGTGGCGCACTAACGTGGTGGGGACTGGGTCTAATGCCTTGGCAAGTTTTGCTGGCCCACTAGAAACATACTGTCGCCCCCTAGATTGCAAATCGAGAACAGTGAGAGGGACTGGAGTGGGGCATCTTGTTTGCCACTGCGAGGCAGTGTGCCATGTTTATTGTGAATATTGATTGAGGCAGAGTCCTCCTGGTCTGGGACCATTTGTGTGTGACAGCTGTCGTGCCCGCACGGTAAAGGTCCTGTACTCCTGTTTGCTTCCGACTAGGTTGGGTGGATGACCGAGGAGATGTAGACGTGAGTGATAGCCAAGAACGGAATGATTGTCCCAATGATATCATGGGATTCCCAAATTAAAGAGAAGGGTGTGAATTGATAAGACTAAATAAGAAGCAAGTAAGAGTATGAGAAGAGAAAAGATCGAGAAAGTAAGAGAATAAAAGATGACAATAAGGATAAGATAGTGATAATTCTGCACTTGATTGTTGTGTGCCTGTGTGTTGTATTGTGTGTTCATATGGTCCTATTATTTTACCTATCATAATTCCACACCGTCGACGATTCGTCGTTCAGGTCGCTTACTCTCTCCTGTTCGTTGGCATATCGGGGCTGCTGATATCTCAACGGGCAGACGAGGTATCGTATGGAGATCATCACTAAAGAGGAGTAGAAGATGGAGCTGAGTGATAACTGCAAAGTAGCAATAAAGACAATTGCATTTTGGAGCGAAGGGAGGGCGCAAAAAGAAAGAAGAGTTCCATCCGGAAGTTTTCATCAGAAGGAAATGATAGTAGAGTGCTTAGCGTAAGTTTAGGAATTGTGTCAAGGATTACCAAGCAATGTGCCCATTTATGTAACTAAGCCAAGTTTAATTCTGTTTTGGAAGAATAAACAATGTAGTCTTTTGGGAAATATCATAATGATTTGGAAACAAGCCTTTTCATGAAAATGAAAGTTTTCTGAAAGTAAACGTTTCGGTAACCACTCGATTCTCCAATGACAGTTCAATAAAAAAAAAATTGGCCTCATTTTTGGTAACTTTAATACATGAAAGTTGGTTACTTCACGTTATGAAAATCGGGCTGTTACACCAAGAAAAACCCCAATTTCTCCCTTTGTCATTAAGAGGTAAGGGGAGTCTCTTTTTCACACTTTGAGTTAGGTATGGTTAGATGTTTATAATAGGATTTGAGTGTAGTAGTTAAATTAGAGTATGGGTGCCAAAATAATAGTTGATAGAATTGTAATAGGAATGCTTAGAGTAGTATTGATAATGTTTTTCGGTTAATTGTAATGTTTATGATAAATTCCTTTGTTGTATGTTAATAAAGTAGGAAGTGAAGAACCCTAGGAAGATGATTTATATTATTGCACACTGAGACATACCTGAGTATGTCGACGGATTGTTATTGATAATTGTTGTCGAACTAATTGTTATAAAAGGACTATGTGGTTTGAAAATGAATGAATTGGAATATAATGTTTAAAAAGGATAAAGAGATTGGGAAAGTGGAAATGGTTATTGGTTATAGAATTGGAAGTGAATAATGGAAATTGAACTCAATGTGAAAATGGATTTTGTAGTAATTGAATATGTTATATTTTGTTATTCCATCCTTCGATTTAATTGTTACTCTTAAGTTTTTATTGTGAATTGCTTACTGTCCTTTTAATTCACTGTGTTGTGAAAAGGTCTCACCCTTAGTGGTTAACATTTTAGGTACATGTTCAAGAAGCTTGAAGATCAGAGTTGCGCAGCGGAAGAGTCGAAAGAAGGAAATATTTTATATAAACGGTCTATATTGTAATTGAGTTCCCTACATTTTGTATAAACTTATTTTGTAAAAGTTATCTGTTTTATTTTCATACTCTGATTCATGTATTTTACTTAATAAATTGGGGTGTTACAAGTTCCAGGGAAGTAGGCGCCATCCAAAGGGAGGTGAGTGAGGTTTGTCCATACATCCATAGTAATTCTGATTTTTCTGCCCTTGACTTCAGATGTGAGGATTCTCTCATCAGCATCCCACTTGAGATTCGTATAGAAAACACGAATAAGATCCTCATAGAAGTCACCGCCAATGAGACTAAACTCAAACAGTTCCTTTTCTTTCAATAGCACAACAGCTGGAAGGTTGCACTCTTCGTTGTCAAATGTGTTAGCATCAAGAAATCTTTGTGATATCATAGTACAAGCAGCAAAATATTTTTCATAATCAGCAATTTGCTCGACAGAAGAGAACTCTGTTGTATTTTTTAATAGTAGCAGGTTGAGGAACCGGAGAAGGAGGTGTTGAAGGACCAGCTCCATCTCAACTCTAGCGAGACGATCTCTGACTATGGACAATAGGAGGTGAGGGTTCATCGTCCTCTAATTCAATAATTTGAGCTCTCTTTCTAGGCCTTCTACTTGACATGATCACAAGTTCCAGGATCTCCAAAGCAATGCGACTTTATGTTCCAACAACAACTTAGGTATGTATACAAGTATGTTCAGATCATCAACATTTCATCACCAAGTTCAGTAGCATAGACATTGTAACATCCCAAGAATTAATATTCAATAAAATAATAATTTAAATATACATTTATTTAAGAGTAGAATGAAGTATAGTATTATGGAGGAAATAGGGAGCGTGGGCCGACCAGATAAGGAAATGCTGGATCTCGGACCGATCGCGGCCGAGCTAAATGGAAACAGAACGCGAAATCTAGTGAATGCGTCAACTCGGATAAGCCGACCGCAACAAATCTCGCTGTGTTGACCGAGAGGAGACTCAGACTGCTACTACCTTTCTGTGTCAAGCCGAAGTCCCTCCTCTTCTATTCCTTCGTGGCAGCTCGAACTGAGTTGCCAGTTCCTTGATTTTCACGCCCTCCGTACAGATATCCTTGTCAATCACTTTATGTCCTTTTCAAGTCACTGTTGGTGACTTCCTTTAGAAGCCAATAAATCCTGTCCACATGTTCCAAGCTTCTCAAAGAAGCCTCCAATAAGGACCAAACAATTAATTCCTATGGAAGAATAAAAGAAAACCCAAAACCAAATACAACAACACTTTCCATTTTCTTTCTCTTTCGTCTCCCTCATTTTCTCTGAAACTTCAACACTAAAAGTTCAATACACTCTCTTCTCACTCACGCATATCTCTCTCTCTCTTCTTCTCCACCAAGACTCACCAACTAGAGGCCACTTTCCTTCATCTCCTTCGCCTTGTCGGACGTTCCCTGTACCTTCGCTGTGTTGGGAGTGCAGCAAGGAAAGAAATAGTTCCAGGGGGGTTCTAAGCTCAAAGAGGACGATCAGCAAAGAAACCACACTCAAGCTCTCAAACTCTTATCTCTCGTGGGTTGAGGTAAGGAGTGAGTGTTACCTTTGCTTAGGTTTGGGTTGCTAGTGTGTTCATAACGGGTGCTAAGAGTGCGTGTTAGATTAGGAAAGAGACATAGGATAATACTAGGGAGAAAGAGGAATAACTAAGAAGGAGATTGATATATGAACTAGAGTCATGAATTCTTGAACTAAGTGAAAATATTTGTATGCTTGCTAAGTGCTTGTAAATCCTATTTTGTTGTTGTATCAATGTTTATAAGTGGTGATAAATGCTACTCATGCTTTCTTTAAACCTGTTGGTGGACCGAGCGTGAGAGGCCGAGAGGGGTAAGGGAAATGAGAAAATATATTAATTAAGGAATTAAATAATGGAAAAAAAAACGAGCGAATATGGTAATCAAGAGGGTGAGCCAAGATGAGCCGAGTAAAGAATGTTTTAAAGGATAAAAGAACAATTAAAGAGAAATGGTTGTGTGATCGGGTCATAGAAGACGCGTACTGGGTGCGTGCATTGATCGCGTGAGACACAAATTGGGTGTGTGCAGCTGTAAGACGAGTACTGGGTACTCGCAGTTATGACTCACACGAGGTTCCGAGGACGGAATCGGTGGGATGTGCTCCTGATCATAGAAGACGTGTACTGGGTGCATGCATTTATCGCGTAAGACGCCGAGATGCGCAGCTGTAAGACGGGTACTGGGTACTCGCAGTTATGGACACTCCTTAACTCCATAGAAGAATCAGCGGTAGTGCTCCTGGTCATAGAAGACGCGTACTGGGTGCGTGCATTGATCGCGTCAGACGCATACTAGGTATGTGCAGCTGTAAGACGGGTACTGGGTACTCGCAGTTATGGACACTCCGGAATCCGACCCTAAATGGTGTAAGACATGCACTGGGTGTATGCGGTCGAGAAGAGTAAAAGATTGTAAAATATGTAAAAGATCAATGATGAGAAAAGAGACCGAGACAGAAAACAGATTACCGAGAAAGGAAAATAGAGATCGAATAACCAAGGACAGAGATTGGGAAAAGAGTGCAAGGGTAACCAATCGGAGAAGTAGGAGTATTAATGGTCAGTAAAGTATATAGTGGAAAATTAATACGGACCGAGTAAAATGAGGTTGTGGGTATGTGTTATGTTATCTGAATGAATATTTGTTAATATGCTAATTGATTATTTGTGTTTGGCTTGGTAGTTCGGTATGTCATATTAGAAACTGCTTACATAAGTTTTGTGTAATGCTCACCTCCTTACCATTTTTAAGGTACTGAGCCCGAGCAGATGCAGTCCCCGGCCGAGCAGGTTCACTCTCCCTCACAGGGAGAGTAGGTCATTAGAGTAGAAAATTAAGTTAGGCCTCGGCCAGTTGGCCGAGCTAAAACACTGCTTTTGTAATTCATGTTTTGTGTAATATGAAGATGTAACCATGTTGTTTTGCTTTTCTATATTTTGCATGATCTAGTCTTTCGCTGAAAACTCTGTCTTTAACATTATATGGAATGAATTATTGTTTGGATCATTATCATAATTATTTTTATGATGCTTTTAAAAGAAAAATTTTAAGTCCTATTTTCGGTTTAAGGGTAATTTTAATTAGGGTGTTACATTTTTGGTATCAGAGCAGTTTCTCCTCGGCCTATTGGAGTTGCAAGTGACTCCAGTGGTTACTCACCAAGAGAGTAACAGATAAGTAGAGTCAAGTGTCTAGGCTAGTCAATAGAGCTTATAGATGTATCTATATATTATTATTTAATTATTCGATCGTTAATTGGCTTTCTCTCCATGACCAAGCAGTATGGCTGGGAGAAGAGCTGATAATGACCGAATTGCTGCCGTCTTGGAAACTCTGGTTCAGTTGCAGCAGAACCAAGCGCAAGCTCCGTAGAACCAGGCTGAGAATCTTGCTCAGAACATATTCGCAGCCGCAACAGCTGCCGCTGTTGCCTTTCAGTCTCCACCTCCGGCTCCGGTCGAGATTGACTGGATGAGCTGATTTAGGAAGAATGAACAGCCCCGGTTTGAAGGGGGCTACAATCCAGATGGAGCTCAGAGATGGATCCAATACATTGAGAAGATTTTCCGATCCCTGCAACCGCCCTACGAGTACAGGGTCAGACTAGCCGAATTTGTGCTGGCTAGTGAAGCCAAGCACTGGTGGGAGCAGTAGCGTCGAGGTTTGGAAGCGGCTAATCAAGAAATTACTTGGGATTTGTTCAGAACTCGATTCCTCGGCAAGTATTTTCCTGAAGATGTTAGGAGGGAGAAGGAGCTCGTCTTTCTCAAGCTGGAACAAAGGAACCTAAGTGTTGGGGAATATGCCGCTCAGTTCGAGGATTTGATCCGCTACTCAGGAAGCTACCGAGATGCTGACGAACGCACCAAATGCATCAAGTTTGAGTCTGGTCTCTGTGAAGATATTCGGCTTGCATTCGAGTATCAGAATGTGGCCAATCTCTCGCAGTTGGTGAATATGGCTAGTACGTATGAGAAGGGGCTCAAAAGGAAGGACGACGGAAAGCGAAACAGGTCGACACAGAAAGCAGTGGGTCCTATTAGGGGGAAAGGAGTCGTTCAGAGATCTACCCCCTATGTGAATCCGAGCTCCAAGGCACCAGCAGTATCAAGGAGCAGTGGTCAAATGGTTCTTGTCCCGGGCCCCTATCCAATATGTCAGCATTGTGGAAAGCAATACAAGGGAGAATGCTGGAGTCTGGATCCGAGCAGAGTAAGAGGATCATGTTTTCGTTGTGGCAAGCCTGGCCATTTTGCAGCTCGGTGTACCGAGAATATTGTGAAGGAAGAAGTTAATGTGACAAGGGCTCAGCCGACTGGTGCTAACCGACCGGTGCAGAGAGGCAAAGCTTACATTATGGATGGCGAAGAAGTGACTGACGCCGATGAATTAATCCGAGGTACTTGTCAAGTAAACAACATTCCCTATGCCGTGTTATTTGATTGTGGAGCCACGCATTCTTTCATTTCTCTCGACTGTATGAGCAAGCTGAAATTATCCCCAGTAGAAATGCCTTACAAGTTATCCATCTCTAACCCTACCAATTCTTCGGTAATCACCTCCCAAATGTGCTTGGAGTGTCCTATCCAAGTATTAGGCCGAGAGTTTAAGGTCAAACTAATTTGCTTTCCTCTAACTAGACTAGATATTATCCTTGGCATGGACGGGATGTTTCAACACCATGTTCTGCTCGATTGCCGTAAGAAGACTGTGATCTTCGGTGATTTCTCTGTTGCAGTTTTAGAGGCGATGGAGGAATTAAACATAGATCAAATCCCTGTAGTCAGTAATTTCCCATAGGTCTTCTCGGACAAAATGCCTGGCTTACCGCCGAGAAGAGAAGTAGAGTTTAGTATCGACCTTATTCCAGGAACAGGCCCAATTTCTATTGCTCCGTACCGAATGGCACCTCCCTAGCTGGAAGATCTTAAGAAGCAATTGGAGGAACTCCTGGCCAAAAAGCTGATTAGGCCAAGCGTGTCACCTTGGGGAGCTCCAATTCTATTTGTTAAAAAGAAGGATAGTAGTCTCAGGATGTGCACTGATTATAGGAAGCTCAACGCAGTACTGGTGAAGAACAAATACCCCCTCCCTCGGATTGATGACTTGCTAGATTAGCTTAAGGGAGCGTCGGTGTTCTCAAAGATAGACTTACGATCAGGATACCACTAGATCTGCATCCGAGAGGAAGATATTCCGAAGACAGCTTTCCGGATGAGATACGGGCACTTTGAGTATGTGGTTATGCCTTTTGGACTTACCAACGCCCCTGCTATCTTTATGGACTACATGAACAGAATCTTCCGACCTTACTTGGATTCGTTTGTGATAGTCTTCATTGACGACATCCTCATATACTCCAGAAGTCTGAGTGAACACGAGAAACATTTGAGAACAGTATTGCAAATCTTGAAGGATAAGGAACTCTACGCCAAGCTTTCGAAATGCAGTTTCTGGCTCAAAGAGGTCCACTTCCTTGGTCACGTAATATCCGAGCACGGTGTTGCAGTTGATCCCTCTAAGGTAGAAGCTGTGCTTAAGTGGGAGAGACCCAATCCAGTAACCGAGATCAGGAGTTTCCTCGGTTTTGCAGGGTATTATAGAAGATTCATTGAAGGGTTTTCTAAGTTGGCCCTTCCGTTGACATCGTTAACCAGAAAGGATGTGCCTTACCAGTGGACCGAAGAGTGCGAACAGAGCTTCCAAGAGATGAAGAGAAGATTGACGAGCTCACCAGTATTGATTCTGCCAGATCCGACCCAAGTGTTTGATGTGTATTGTGATGCCTCGAAGCAGGGTCTCGGCTGTGTATTGATGCAACAAGGAAAAGTGGCGGCCTATGCCTCTAGACAGCTTCGGCAACACGAACAGAACTACCCCACTCATGATCTCGAATTGGCTGTCGTAGTATTTGCTCTTAAAATTTTCAGGCATTACCTGTATGGCATGAAATTTGAAGTGTTTAGCGACCATAAGAGTCTCGGCTATTTGTTCGACCAAAAGGAATTAAAGATGAGGCAGCGCAGATGGGTGGAATTCTTGAAAGATTACGACTTCAACCTGCATTATCATCCTGGAAAGGCCAACGTGGTGGCCGACGTGTTGAGCAGAAAGAGCCTTCATCTAAGTAATATGATGGTCCGAGAGATGCAATTGATGCAGGAATTTAGTGATCTCAATCTCGGAGTACAGAAGAGGGAAAACAGTGTCGTACTCGAAATTTTGCAAGTGACAAATGACTTTGTGGGCTTCATCAAGGAAAGACAGGCCCCCGACTCAGAACTCCAGAAATTACTGGAAAGAGCAGGGGACAAGGGTGAACCCGACTTTACCAAAGGATCAGACGGTCTCATATGATTTCGGGACCGAGTTTGCATCCCCATGGATTTCGAAGTTCGAAGAGATATAATGGAAGAAGCCCATAAAATGAAGACGAGTCTTCATCCGGGAGCCACAAAAATGTACCAAGATCTGAAGAGGTTGTTTTGGTGGCCGAAGTTGAAGACGGACGTGGCGGATTATGTATCTCGGTGCTTGGTTTGTCAAAAGGCCAAGATCGAGCACCAGAAACCTGGAGGATTGCTCAGATCTTTGGAGTAACCACAATGGAAGTGGGACAGCATCTCGATGGATTTTGTTTCAAGCCTACCGAGAACAAGATCAGGGTGTGAAGCTATTTGGGTTGTGGTGGACCGACTAACAAAGTGTGCCCATTTCCTACCGATCAGCATGAAGTATAGCCTAGAGAAGTTGACACAACTGTACATAAAGGATATTGTTAGACTCCACGGTGTTCCGAGCAGCATTGTGTCGGACCGTGATCCTCGCTTCTTGTCCCGATTTTGGCAGAGTTTGCAGCAAGCCATGGGTACAAAATTGAGGTTCAACACTGCTTATCATCCTCAGACCGATGGACAATCCGAGCGCACCATTCAGACTCTCGAGGACTTACTAAGGACATGCGTACTCGAACAGTTGGAAAGTTGGGAAACACTTCTGCCCTTAGTCGAATTTACCTACAACAACAGCTTTCACTCGAGCATCGAAATGGCTCCTTTTGAAGCGTTGTATGGTCGTAAATGCCGAACGCCTTTGTTCTGGTTTCATATAGGAGAAAATTTGTTAATTGGCCCCGACATCGTACACGAAACAACCGAGAAGATCCGAAGAATACAAGGGAAGATGAAAGCAGCCCAAGACCGACAGAAGAGCTATGCCGACAAAAGGAGGAAGCCCCTAGACTTCAGTGCAGGAAACCATGTGTTTCTGCGGGTGTCCCCTATAACGGGTATTGGCCGAGCCATCAAATCAAGGAAGCTGACCCCTCGATTTGTCGGACCATATCAGATATTGGAGAAAGTCGGACCAGTTATAACACCCCATCTAAAACCTCGTATTTGTTTTAAGCAATAAAGAGATTTGTTTTTTTTTTTGAGAAAGTATTTTTGAAAGGGTATTTCTTGAATGGATTTCTTATTTCATGGTTTTAAAGGATGAATGATTTTAAAGAAATGGTTTTCAAGGAATGATTTTATAAGTTTTAAAGTTGAGTTTGATAAATGACTAAGTATTTAATATTCTTGTATTTTAAGGAAATGGTGATTTTGTGCATGAGTTATTTTATAAGAAGAAAATTTATTTTCTATGTGTGTGCATGTATGTGTGTGTTCGGCCATGTATGTATGTGCATGATAGGCTTTTACTTTTTAGAAGCCCATGGAATAGATTAGAATCAAATAAAATTAGATTAGTAGGAAAGAGTGATTAGGGAATCGACCAACCAATAGGGAATGAGATGAGTGCCTTAATTCACTCTCTTTGTCTAGTTGAAAAGACCTAAGCCATGCAACTTTTTGGAAAGCCAAAATTGCCCCTCACCATTTCACTCTTGACCGAATTGTCAAGGGCAAATTGGTAAGTCACGAGTTTTCCTATATATACCCAAAGCCTTGGTTCATTTCCATTCATTTTCCTTCATTTCCCATTCATTTCTAAACACTAGTCCTAAGAGTTCCATTAGCTCTTAGAGAGAGAGAAATAGAGAGAGAGGCCGAGGGCTTGGAGAGGAAGAAGGAAGGAGTTCAAGTCCAAACCTAGGCTTTTTCTTGGAGATCAAGTGAAGAAGGTTGAAGATCTTCTCTTTTCTTTGGTGTATTTCGAAGATCCTAGAGTTGTTAGAGTAGTTTTCATTTCTAAAGCCTTGTAATCTTCATCTCTCTTCTTGCATGTTTATTTTTGTGGTTGATCTATGATTGCATGTAATTTTAAAGCCTTGATCTTGAGTTTTCAAGAACCAAATGAACTTGTAGAACCCTAAACTATGGACCTTTGTGATTCGGCCATACCTAGAAAACTAGGTCATGATGCTTTTAACTTGATTCAAGTTCTTGCATGTTAGTTTTATGTTTACAAAAGTTGATTTAAGTTGTTAAAATGCTTTAATATTGCTTTGATCTTGATAAAGCTTGAATTTTTGGTTTTGGTCTTTAAAAAGCTTTGATTTTTACCTTGATCTTTAAAAAGTTTTGATCTTGAATCTTGCATGTGATTCTTGAACCAAAAAGTCTTGATCTTTTGGTTGCATGTCACGGTTTTAGCAAGGAAACCAAGGAAATCAACTTTTGAAAAGTGGTTTTGTTTTGATCTAAGTCTAAAGTTCTTGCATGCATGTTAAAGATTTCAACTTGTTCTCTTGATTTTTGATGTTGAATATTCGGCCAAAGCATAGAACTAGGAGATCATGATTTGTTTTTCATGAAAAAGACTCTTGCATGTTAATTTCTTCTTGATTCAAGTATTCTTCAAAGTGCATGTAAGGAAAAAAATGAAATTTTGGTTTGAAGAGGTAGAGAGGTCACGGTTTTATGCTTAAGAGAGGAAGTGGTATTTTAAAAACCATGTGTTTAAAAGTGCATGATTTGATTTGATGATTTTAAGGTTTGCATTTTGAAAAAGTGCATCAAAACCATGTTTTTGTCATGATGGTGTTCGGCCTAGGTAGGTTTAGTAGGCTAGATTATTTTTCTTATGAAGTGACTTGAAATAATAAGTGTGTTTTGTGATTTAATGTTAAGTTGAATTATTTAAATTGTGTTGTGGTGGTTTTCTTTTCAATTCGGTTTTTGTGAAAGAAAATGAGTGAGTGAGTTTGATTATTTCAATAAGTATTTTGATGGTTTTTATTTTATCTCTTTGTTGTCCAAGATTTATTTATAGGGTATTTCAATTTTAAAAGTGTTTTTGATTTATGAAAAATGTGGATTTCAAGTATCATTTGAAACAACAAAAAGTTAGATTGAAAATTATTGATTTTTCGGTGTTTGAAGAATTAAAAAAAGGGTGGCTGGACCGATTTCATACAGCCACATAAATCCATTATTTAATTTATATTAATATGAGTTTTCAAATGATTTTGGGGAATTTCAAATACAAGAAAAGATTGGATTTGTTTTGATAAATGGTTGTGTTTTAAAGAAAGAAATGAAAAGAAAATAAGAATTTTCTATTTTCAAGGGAAGAGAACAAGTGATGATTTTAAAATGAAATAGATTTTTTGATATAAACGTGTTTTGTTACGAGGTATTCGTTAGATGGTGGGACTGAATCTCAAGGAGAAGCTAGAGATTTTCGAGGACAAAGCGTTTCGCTTTCTGGGATAAGAGGTGAGTGAGAGTGCTGTGTACCCGTAACGTGGTTGTCGGTGGTTCGAACATACGGACTGTGAACGTGTTGCTATCTACGTGATATATTATGTGCTAAATGCTTATCTTTTTTGTTAAATGTGATACATGCTTGATTCTGTTATATTTTGGATCTCATTGTGTATATACTGTTGAATATATTTTATTCCGTCTGGAGAATCTGAATATTGTTATATGTGATAATGAGAATCATGAGAAAGAGTAAGACTTGTGATTAAGTGGAAAGATAAAGAAATACTATAAGTGTTGAGATCCAAGAATGTTCCGGTCAAGCAAGGATGCTGATATTGCATTCGTGATAAGGAGATCGTGCTCGTGCTGAGGAGATTGCATCGATGATGCTGAGATCATGCTCGAGGATTCAAGACGGAGGATGGTCGTCAAGTGGCTATTGAGAAGTATCAAGAGGATACAAGAGGATCATGAGAATTCCTATGGGAACGATATGATGATGATTGCCAAGTGGCTAGTGAAAAAGAAAGAGATATGTGAATGTTTCGGGGAACGGATATAACCCTTAGTGGTCGGGACTTGTCGAAGGGATGATTCAAGGGAGAGCCGACCTTAGGTTAATTAAAGAACATAAAAGACTTTAAAAGACTTTAACATAAGCGGTGAGTTATGAGTGTGAGTGCGAAGTAGTGGAGAGGAAGATACCATGGGTATCTGCGGATACTCAGGTGGAGATTGCATGAGGGGAAGGCAAGGACGGTGACCATCAAGAAGCCTGGAGTATATTTCTAGGCGGAACAAATCCCACATGTGGCATACGAACGTGGTAAGGACTGGGTCCTAAGCCGTGGTAAGTTCTACAACGCGAACTAGAAATAATACTGTCACCCCCTTGATTGCAAATCTAGAACAGTGAGAGGGACTGGAACGAGGCATTGTGATTTGCCACTGTACCCGAGTTTTCTACAGTGAGCCTTGATTATATGAAATGATATGATATGAATTGAATTGATTTGAGACTGTACCCGAGATTTCTACAGTTCTCCTGGCTTGGAGCCATTTGTTGAGACAGCTGTCGTGCCCGCGTGGTAAAGGTCCTGTACTCTTGTTAGCTTCCGACTAGGTTGGATGGATGACCGAGGAGATGTAGACGTGTGAGTCGTTTTTCCTCAGTGATGGTTTTTCCCCACCTCATTGAGTGAACGGTTTATGATAAGACTTAATTATAATGAAAGATTCAAAGAATGAAAGTATAAGTGAATTCTTGAAGGATTGAGAAAGATTGGTGATACTAAGTACAATGAGTTGTTTGGCAATGAGTGATGATATTATTATTATGTTTGGATTATTATGATATGCTTTGTTTATATGTGTTTCATACATGCTATGTGTATAACATGTTATATGTGATGATAATGATATGCTTATATTGTGATATATGTTTATGTTATAATGTTTTGGTTCTAGTATTCTGTTCCATTATCTATCTGTCTGTCTTCCTATTGAGTCTACCCTGAGACCGCATGGTCAACCCGTAGGTGTTCGGAACACTGACTCTTTCCTACCATGTTGTCGTATTGGCATTTGCCAGTATTGCAACTGGTAGATGGCGTATCATGTAGCAATCCACATGTGGCCTCTTCAAGGAGGAGCATGGGAGGTTGTCCCTGAAGGTTGGATTTGGAGAGGTGAAACTCGGTTGGAAATCGACGATCCAAGGCATATTTTGCGAGGGACGAGTCTGGACGTGCATGTAGGACAGGTCACTCTACGTGACTATCAGGATGGCGGACCGAGGGAGCATCACGAGTATGATGGCGATCCCGCACCGTTAGCTGCGGTGATTCCTCAGAGTGACTCTGGTCACGAAGCGGAGGCGGATTCTAGCGAGGAGATGGAAGCGGATGCTAGTTCGGCTGAAGAGTGACGTCCGGCGTTCTGTGTCTAGATGTCTTAGTGTCTAGGATCTAGGTTCCCAATCGAGGATTACCTTGTGAAGTACTATGGATGTAATTCAGCTACTTTTAATTATGTTTTTAAGTAAGTTTCAAAACCTGGTTTGTAATCTTTTTGTAACTATGAACTGCTTTTGGGAAACTGCTGGAGATGAGACTCCGTTGTTTATGGTTTATACTATAATGATGATGATGTTATGAAATGCGATGATGTTTTGGTTACGAGAAGTTTTAAAGTGACAACTCGATTTTCAAATAAGTGATGTCAGCAGCGAATGAACTCATGTTTTTAAAAAAAATGGTCTCATTTTTACAACAAATTGATAATAAATTAGTTATGGTTTTGAAGTGAAAATCGGGCTGTTACACCAGTCACCTACCGAATTGCTCTACCTCCACATCTGTCTAAACTCCATGATGTATTTCACGTTTCGCAACTCAGGAAGTACATCCATGATCCTTCGCATGTGATGGAAGTGGATGAATTACCGTTAAAGGATAATCTGACCTTTGAAGTTCTTCCCGTCAGAATAGAGGACAGGCAGAGCAGACGACTTAGGGGAAAATAGATATCCTTGGTCAAGATTATCTGGAATCGGAATAATGTAGAAGAGGCTACTTAGGAACTCGAGGAAAAGATGTAGTTGTCCTATCCGCAGCTGTTCTGCGCCGACTGAATTTCGAGGACGAAATTCCTGTAAGTGGGAGAGGATTGTAACATCCCAAGAATTAATATTCAATAAAATAATAATTTAAATATACATTTATTTAAGAGTAGAATGAAGTATAGTATTATGGGGGAATTAGGGAGCATGGGCCGACCAGATAAGGAAATGTTGGATCTCGGACCGATCGCGGCCAAGCTAAATGGAGACAGAACCCGAAATCTAGTGAATGCGTCAACTCGGATAAGCCGACCGCAACAAATCTCGTTGTGTTAACCGAGAGGAGACTCGGACTGCTACTCCCTTTCCGTGTCAAGCCGAAGTCCCTCCTCTTCTATTCCTTCGTGGCAGCTCGAACTGAGTTGCCAGTTCCTTGATTTTCACGCCCTCCGTACAGATGTCCTTGTCAATCACTTTATGTCCTTTTCAAGTCACTGTTGGTGACTTCCTTTAAAAGCCAATAAATCTTGTCCACATGTTCCAAGCTTCTAAAACGAAGCCTCCAATAAGGACCACACAATTAATTCCTATGAAAGAATAAAAGAAAACCCAAAACCAAATACAACAACACTTCCCATTTTCTTTCTCTTTCGTCTCCCTCATTTTCTCTGAAGCTTCAACACTAAAAGTTCAATACACTCTCTTCTCACTCACGCAAATCTCTCTCTCTCTCTTCTTCTCCACCAAGACTCACCAATCAGAGGCCACTTTCCTTCATCTCCTTCGCCTTGTCGGACGTTCCCTGTACCTTCGTTGTGTTGGGAGTGCAGCAAGGAAAGAAACGGTTCCAGGGGGTTCTAAGCTCAAAGAGGACGATCAGCAAAGAAGCCACACTCAAGCTCTCAAACTCTTATCTCTCGTGGGTTGATGTAAGGAGTGAGTTTTACCTTTGCTTAGGTTTGGGTTGCTACTGTGTTCATAACGGGTGCTAAGAGTGGGTTTTAGATTAGGGAAGAGGCATAGGATAATACTAGGGAGAAAGAGGAATAACTAAGAAGGAGATTGGTATATGAACTAGAGTCATGAATTCTTGAACTAAGTGAAAATATTTGTATGCTTGCTAAGTGCTTGTAAATCCTATTTTGTTGTTGTATCAATGTTTATAAGTAGTGATAAATGCTACTCATGCTTTCTTTAAACCTGTCTGTGGACCGAGCGTGAGAGGCCGAGAGGGGTAAGGGAAATGTAGCTGACAGCTGGAGAGAGAAAATATATTAATTAAGGAATTAAATAATGGAATGAAAAACGAGCGAATGAGGTAATCAGGAGGGTGAGCCGAGAGGAGCCGAGTAAAGAATGTTTTAAAGGATATAAGAACAATTAAAGAGAAATGGTTGTGTGATCGGGTCATAGAAGACGCGTGCTGGGTGCATGCATTGATCGCGTCAGACATAAACTGGGTGTGTGCAGCTGTAAGACATGTACTGGGTACTCGCAGTTATGACTCACACGAGGTTTCGAGCACGGAATCGGTGGGATGTGCTCCTGATCATAGAAGACGCGTACTGGGTGCATGCATTGATCGCGTAAGACACTGAGATGCGCAGCTGTAAGACAGGTACTGGGTACTCGCAGTTATGGACACTCCTTAACTCCATAGAAGAATCGGCGGTAGTGCTCCTGGTCATAGAAGACGCGTACTGGGTGCGTGCATTGATCGCGTCATACTAGGTATGTGCAGCTGTAAGACGGGTACTGGGTACTCGCAGTTATGGACACTCCGGAATCCGACCCTAAACGGTGTAAGACATGCACTGGGTGTATGCTGCTGAGAAGATTGTAAAATATGTAAAAGATGAATGATGAGAAAAGAGACCGAGAGAGAAAATAGAGTACCGAGAAAGGAAAATAGAGATTGAATAACTAAGGACAGAGATTGGAAAAAGAGTGCAAGGGTAACCAATCGGAGAAGTAGGAGTATTAATGGTCAGTAAAGTATATAGTGGAAAATTAATACGGACCGAGTAAAATGAGGTTGTGGGTATGTGTTATGTTATCTGAATGAATATTTGTTAATATGCTAATTGATTATTTGTGTTTGGCTTGGTAGTTCGGTATGTCATATTAGAAACTGCTTACTTAAGTTCTGTGTAATGCTCACCTCCTTACCATTTTTTAGGTACTGAGCCCGAGCAGATGTAGTCCCCGGCCGAGCAGGTTCACTCTCCCTCACAGGGAGAGTAGGTCATTAGAGTCGGAAATTCAGTTAGGCCTCGACCAGTTGGCCGAGCTAAAACACTGCTTTTGTATTTCATGTTTTGAGTAATCTGAAGATGTAACCATGTTGTTTTGCTTTTCTATATTTTGCATGATCTAGTCTTCCGCTGAAAACTCTGTCTTTAACATTATATGGAATGAATTATTGTTTGGATCATTATCATAATTATTTTTTATGATGCTTTTAAAAGAAAAATTTTAAGTCCTATTTTCGGTTTAAGGGAAATTTTAATTAGGGTGTTACAGACATCATACCATGAATGTAGTAGTACCGTGGCTAGAGAGGAGAAGAAGCTTTAGACCAACCTGAACCGTAGAAAACCAATACCAACACTGTTGAACCGGAGAGAGAACTGAACCAAACTACTGAACCGAAGTACCCAAAACCAGTCTTGAACCAGAACTGAACCGAAATCTTCAAAGACTCAATGAACCGGAGATATTAAACCAGTGAACCAGTGTTCCTTTGCAAGAACCGTGTTGAACCAAGGGTGAACCAGTTGAGGCTAGGGTTTTAGGTATGGTGGTAAATTTGAAGGTTATGGTGACCAAAGGTTGGGTATAAAGGAGAAGGGTGATTTATGGTGGTGGAGAGATGAAATTTGTGTGGGTATGGAGAAGAGAGAGAGGGACGGTTTTGTGAAGGGGAGAAGGAAAAGATGAAGGTTTATGGGTGTAGCGTGGTGTTTGAAGGTTGAATGGTGATGAGAGTATGAAGGTTTATGTGGGTGGCTATGGAGTTTTTGGTGGTTTGAAGGAGAAGAAGAAGTTGAGAGAGGAGAGGAAGGGAGAAGGAGGGAGAACGTGTTTTGAGGGAATTAGAGAGGGAAAGGAACGACTAGGTTTAGGTCGTAAGAGGTTCCCACTTGGTCAAATTGGGTCAAGGCCCACATGCACGGTTTTTCCTTTTTTTTTTGGTATCTGATGCAGGGTAATCGATTACTTGCCGACGGTAATCGATTACTCGTTCTCTGGTGACTGTATGATGCAACTTGGATAATCGATTATCTGAAGCTTGTAATCGATTACTTTGTCTCTGATGTATGTGTGATGCAACTGCGATAATCGATTACTTTGAGGCCTGTAATCGATTACTTGTTCTCTGATAAGCAGACCTGATGCAACATTTTGTAGGTAATCGATTACTGCTATAAAGTAATCGATTACTTCTGCCCAAACTTCCAAATTTCCTCTTTTTCTGATTAACCCAAGCTTCCTTGCATGCCATATCTGATTTTTCTGATTCTAGGGAATATGAGTGGATTTAGCTTGTGAGAAACTTACCTGTTGAACACTGTTTCCTGCAAAACAATGTGTTCTGGATATCTCCAACGCTCAAGTTAGTATGGTTTTAGCATTGCAAAGCATAGAGCATGAGATTAAAAAGAATTTTACAAGAAACACATGGTAAGCACTTCTTACATATCAAGAAACTATATTCAAGTGCAGCCATTCCAAGAGAAAAGAAATAATTCATGTGTCGACTGATTTTAAAGCACAAATTTAATTCACATGAAATATTTTTCAAAAAACTTTTAGCTTGGAATAGTCTAGAAACACTCTAGTATAGTTCTTGGTATATAGAGGAGGTGTTTTAACCTTTTCAAACCTATTGTTCGACGGAGTACTTATTCTTTTCCATTGCTTCACATAAGGTTTGTTTATCATAGCATACTTTTCATTTTGCCTTTGTGAAGTTTTGTTGTATGAGAACTTGTATCTCCTTCGATTGTTCCATTTGGCATTTGACTTGTTGGTCATCACTTTGTAAGCTTGTTCCTTCCTTCTTTCTCTTCTTTCAACTTTATGATAAACATTCTTCACACATAAATTATTACAAGAGCTCTTTGGTACCCATTTCATTTTGGGTCCTTGAGGGTTAGTCTTGGATTCCTTTGAAACTTTAGGAACCCATTTCAAGTTACCTCTCATATTTTGATTTTTCCTATAATAGCATAGAAAAGATATATGACCTGAACGTCCACAATAGTTACATATAATGTGTTTGGGTGATGACTTGACTTTTTCAGAAACTTGGTCACACAACTTGGATTTTTTGTTTTGAAGAGGCAAAGCACTATTGTTCAAATCTTTACATGGTTTTTGAATATCAACATTAGCTTGACCAAGTAACGAATTTGAGTCAATAGGTTTTTCAACATGATTTTCAGAATGTGTATCCTCAACAAGTTTTTCAAGACAAGCGCATTTTACAAGGTGTGTTGAGGAACAATTTTCTAAGATTCTTTCTTTGCCAAGATTATCTCCATTTTTCAAAGTATCAAAAGTGATGTCTGTTGAAGATAATTCTTGCACAAAGTCCAAGTTATGGTTTTCTAAATTTGTCTTATCATCACTCAAACTATTATAAGTACTAGGTATATTGTTTGAGAAAGAACTAATAAACGTTACCTCATAAGGAATGTGCCCATTTGATTCACTTTCATTGTCCGTGGACTCTTCTTTCGAAGAACTCAATTCCTCATAAGATTGTACGAACTCTTCAAATAGTCTCTCCAAATCATCATCTTCACTTGTTGTGTTGCTCTTTGTTTCATCATCAAGAATATCATCCTTTAAGTCATCTTCTCCTATGTGCGCTTCTTTTTCCCTACGGACATTAACACTTTCCCATAGATCATTAGTAGCATAGTGTGTTGTTAAGGTGTCCCAAATACTTTTAGTGTTGATACAATTTTTAATTCTAGCGTATGCATCATCATTCAAGGCAATTTTCAAAATTTGCATAGCTTGAATATTCAACGCAAAAGATTTTTTATCAAAATCATTTAAAACATTTTTGGAATTTGAATCAAAACCTTGAAGCACAATATTCCATAAATGAATACTAATAGATTGTAAATACATTTTCATTCTCTCACTTCAATATGGAAAATTACTTCCATCAAACATTGGCGCTTCATCGAATGCAAGACCCTCCATTGTAAAACGATTTGAAAATATCTCAATACTGCCAATTTCAAAATAGATCTTTTCACTCGGGCTGCTAAGCCTTTTACCAGAGCACGAAGCTCTGATTGGTATCCGTCACCCAAGAGGGTGGGGGTGAATTGGGTGTTTATAAAAACATTGGAAAACGTTCGATTCAAAGCGTTTTTAAAAATTTTAAAGGGTTTTTACAGCGGAAGACTTAAAGAATGATCGAAAACGTTTAAGCGCAAGCGAAACAATATATTTATTAATATTAGAAAAACTATTACTCGCCAGATTGAGGAGATTAACAACACTAAAACCAATTCTCGCGCTAGTTACTTTAAAACATTAAAATAGTTTTTACGTCGCAGAAAATAAACTTATCGCAAAAATAAAAACTTGCAACGTAAAAGGGATAGAAGATTGTGCACCGTAGTTTTTATATTGGTTCAGCCTTTCCAGTGAAAGACCTACGTCCAGTCCCCAAGCGACCCGCTTGAGATTTTCTTCACTAAACACAACACAGGGACAACCAGCCCCATTTATAAGCAAGAGCGCCCCGCACGCTACTAGGAACCTCCGTTCCCTAGAGACCTCAACAAAAACACCTAGGAAGTCACTTCCTAGATGTTGGTTTTGGCCTCAAAATCTTGAGAGGGGGGTGAATTGAGTTTTATTATGTATTGAAAAATTCGTAATAAATTAAAAAAAATGATTTGAGATGGAGAGATTAAACGTTCGTAATGGATCGCGAAAACGATAGAAATAATATAATAATCGAGTAGCGCGGAAACTTAAAAGAATAAATATGCGGAAAGTAAAAGAGAGAGGGATAGAAAAGCTTGCACCGGTGATTTTTATACTGGTTCAGCCTTCCCGTCGAAAGGCCTAGTCCAGTCCCCAAGCGACCCGCCTGAGAGTTCTTATAACCAAGCAATAGAGCCGCACCCTATTACAACCAAGAGCACCCCGCACACTACTAGGAACCTCCGTTCGCTAGGGCCTCAATCACACAGCAGGTTTCCTCGCCCTACCAACGTCTCAACGTTCAACTATGGGATTCTCTCCCTACCACTAAGGTTTAGAACGATTACAATGAAAGTGATTACAATAGCTTTTTGTGTTCTCACAACACGGATTCTACAATATGCTCTTATGATAATGAAAAAGAAGTTTCTCTTAGGATTTACTCAGCCAACAAGGTTTGTTCTTAGAAAAATAGAACAATGAAAACCAGAACTCTTAAAGAAGAAGAATATGAAGAACGTGAGAATGAATGAATAAAAAAATCACTGAACGTCAAAAAACTTGTTGAAATGTTGGAGTGATCTTATTTAAAAAGAAACTCTTTTGAATCAAAAACGATTTTGAATTAATAAAACAAAATCAAAATAGAATAATAAAAGATTTGTAATAAGTTTTAAAATCAAAATAAAATCAAAACGATTTTCGAAATAAATAAAGATTTGATTCTTAAAACCAAAAAGGAAATAATTCAAAATTAAAATCATTTTCGAATTTTATAAAATATATCAGAATCTTTTATATAAAAACAAATCAGGAAATAATAAAAATGATTCTGACACGTTTTTCAGAAAATCAAGAAGTAATCGATTACTTTAGGGAATAATCGATTATTTCTACAAAAATAGAAATTCTTAAATACATTTGAAAAACATGTAATCGATTAGGCTAAGAATAGTTAATCGATTACATCACTCCTGTTCATTATATGATGCAACTATGATAATCGATTACACTAATGAGTTAATCGATTATTAAGCCTCTGGTTTGCATATGATGCAACATCATGTAATCGATTACTACAAGACTTGTAATCGATTACTAAGCCTCTGAAAAATATATGATGCAACAAATATAATCGATGACTTGACTAATGTAATCGATTACTTTCATAAGAAAGTAACTGATTAACAAAATTCAATTAATCGTTTACAGCTTCTCTGATTTTTCTATGATGCAACTGAGTTAATCGATTACTTTGAGAGATAATCGATTACTCTCCTTTGCAGTCATATAAATATGCAGAGTTTTGTAACATCAAGTATTTTCACTAAGGTTAAATGCAGAAAAACATTTTATATGCAGAAAACACGTTTTCTTCTTTTCTTCTAAAATGAAAAACTATGTTGGCTTTGTAACTTCTAAGTAAACTACAACTTCATTACCTTACATTTGATCTAAGGAGAAGGTTTCTATTCTAGGCTTGCTTGAGTCTTCAATCTTGAGACTTGACTTGCACTTGCGAGCTTGAACTTGAGTTGGCTTGTTATCATCAAAACATATATTTGCATTACTTTGAAGTCCATAGAGTGTTTGAAGCATGCCTTCCAACCAGCTTTACTTCCAACACTCCCCCTTTTTGATGATGACAAACAACCATTCTGATATGCTCTTTTATTATTTGCATCACAAGTGTTATACAAGCAGAAATAGATATATAATAATAAAACCTTCCTTAGTATCACTAAATACAGGCAATATAATGGATTAATTTTTCTCCCCCTGTATGAATGCTTAAAAAACATATATTATGATATCAGAATATCATCTTTCAGAGTATCTCCCCCTGAATGTATTAGCTCATCCTTCAGAGTATCTCCCCCTGAATGTATTAGCCAAATATATTAGCCAATATCAGAATCTCTCTCCCCCTTTTGTAATCATCAAAAAGATGTGTAATCTCCCCTTGAAACACTAAGGAGATGCGTCAATAATAACATGAGAGATAAAAGATTCACATATTCAAAAGAGGTGAGAGGCAGAAGTTAAACAAATTTCTCTACGAATAAAAAAGAAATTTTCTTTTGGAAGCGGTTTCATAAAGATATCAGCTAACTGCCGCGAAGTATCAACATACTCAATAATGCAATCACCCTTCTGAATATGATCACGAATAAAATGGTGTCGAATCTCTATATGCTTCGTGCGAGAATGTTGCACTGGGTTTTTGGTAATAGAAATAGCACTGGTATTATCACATTTAATAGGAATGTGATCTAGACTTACACCAAAGTCTAGGAGTTGCTGTTTTAACCATAAAATCTGGGCGCAACAACTACCTGCGGCTACATATTCAGCCTCAGCTGTAGATAGGGAAACACTAGACTGTTTCTTACCAGCCCATGATACCAATGAATTGCCAAGAAGATGACAAGTGCCGCTAGTGCTTTTTCTATCTACTTTGCAACCAGCAAAGTCAGAATCAGAATACCCAGCAAGATTACACGAAGAACCTTTGGGGTACCATAAACCCATATTAGTTGTGCCAGACAAGTATTTCATTATTCGCTTGGCAGCAACCATGTGCGTTTCTTTTGGATTCGACTGGAACCGGGCACAAAGAGACACACTAAACATTATATCCGGCCTACTTGCCGTTAAATATAGAAGGGATCCGATAATACCTCGATACTTTGTGATTTCTATGGATTTACCTCCTTCGTCTTTGTCCAAGTAACATGATGTGCTTATGGGTGTCGCTACTACCTTGGCCTTATCCATGCCAAATCTTTTCCGTAATTCTTTGCAGTATTTGGTTTGACTAATAAATATTCCATCCTTAGCTTGCTTTATTTGTAATCCCAGGAAAAAGTTCAGCTCGCCCATCATAGACATTTCGAACTCTTCCTGCATCATACTAGAAAATTCCTTGCAAAGGATTTCATTAGTAGCACCGAAAATAATATCATCAACATAAATCTGAACTAAAAGAATGTCCTTTCCTTTCTTTTTGATAAAAAGTGTGTTATCAACTTTCCCTCTTTCAAAGTTATTTTCCAACAAAAATTTGCTAAGACGGTCGTACCACGCTCTAGGAGCTTGTTTCAGACCGTACAAAGCCTTTTTCAATTTATAAACATAATCAGGGTGTTCATAACTTTCAAAGCCAGGAGGTTGACACACATAAACTTCTTCATTTATATAACCATTAAGAAAGGCAATCTTTACGTCCATTTGATATAATTTAAAATCTAGAATACATGCAAATGCTAATAGCAGTCTTATGGCTTCCAACCTTGCAACAGGGGCAAATGTTTCCTCATAATCTATCCCCTCTTCCTGATTGTAACCTTGTGCAACTAGCCTAGATTTGTTTTGAGCAATTAAACCAGCCTCATCAAGTTTATTTTTATAAATCCACTTAGTTCCAATAATCGGATGAGACTCATGTTGAAAAACTACACTCAGTGGTTGAAACAAATAGGAACACTAGGAGAACACCTAGAAGGGGGGTTGAATAGGTGTTATAGAAACTTTGAAAGATTTTCGCAAGAAACAAATCTAAACGATTAAAACCAATGAAAATCAATCAATTAACAAATATTATATGATCAGAGATTAAGCGGAAACAATCAACACCAATATTCTTATTGATTCACCTAGGTTATGAAAATTATTTTCCCCAAATTAATTTGAACAATAAAGATTCAATTCAATCAAATATAGAAAAATCACTTTTTCTAGGTTTTCAATCAAGAACACAATTAAAGACTTGAATTGTAAAGAGTAGAGAGTTTAGAGATACGACACAGTGATTTATCCTGGTTCACTTTCATCCACTTGAAAGCTACTTCAGTCCCCTCTTCAACCAAGAGAGATTCTTCACTATGAGGAATTAGAGTTTCTCAAATTACAAGTAAATGCCTCACAAGACTTCCTTCTTGCTAGCCTACAAGAGATACCACACCCTTGCCTTGTAACCCTATTGATATCTAATCTAACCTCTTCTCTTGCTTGCCGATACCTCACAACAAGACTTCCAATTGCTTGCTTCACTCACAAGACTTCCAAATGCTTGTTCTTCAACAAGGCTTCCAAGTGCTTGATGAAATGCCTCACCAAGGCTTCCAATGAAACTTGCTTGATTCACAAAATCAAGTCTTCCTTTGTTGTAGATAGCTTGCCTTTTGCAAAGATTACAACTCAAATGAAAAACAATAACAATCCTATGAATCTCTTTCAAAAGCTATGAAATATCAACATGAGAGATTCAAGGTTCTTGATCAAAGAATATGAAAATGAGAGCTTTGATCTTGAGAGAGTGAGAGAGAATAGTGTGGCTTTGATTCTTTGTAAAATTGTGTATCAAAATGATTCTAGTTGATTCTCATTGATAGAAATGATTAGGAAAAGGTTTATATAGAATACCCAAAAGTTGGAGCACTAAGAATGGCTTTTGAGAAGTGAAAAACGTATTTAAAAAACCATATCTGATCAAGTTACTCGAGTGAAATGAGTGTTACTCGAGTAAACCGAAAGCAAGATAATTTTCACTCGAGTGAGACCAAAAATACTCGAGTAAAGGTGCAGATAATCGATTATCAAAAGTTTGTTAATCGATTATCAGTTCAAAATACACTGTTAATCAATTATCAAAATATGTTAATCGATTATTAACATTAAAAATCACTTAAAACTTGTTTTCTCAAAAACTAAACCTTTTCTTTCAAACCTTTAAGCCACCTATTGATTTTAGGCAAAGTGAATACTCAAAATATGATATAATCATGAATTCAAAAGAGATTCACTACCCTCTAATAAATTCTACCCAAACTCATAAACTAAAAGACTTGTGAGGCAAAAGATAAAACAATAAAACATAAACTACCAAACTAAGTCTTCATGAGTTGGTTCTCTCTTCATAACTTGATGTTTGTTGTTGCTTGTTGAGCTTGAACTTGATCAACACATTTGTAGCTTGTTCAAAACCTTTTGGCATTTATCAAAACATTCTTCATGGATCTTACAATCTCCCCCTTTTTGAAAATGACAAACATGTTTTGAAATCGTTTGAAGTTCATTGAAGTTGTTGATGCTTGAACCATTTGATCACTTGGTGAGACTCTATCACTTGGTGAGACTCTTGCTCCCCCTCAATAAATGCTTTTGACATTTGAAATCCAATTGAGATAAGCTTGATTCTCCCCCTATCTCCAACAACTTTGCTCAACCTACATAAAAACAACAAAACAACCTTTCTCCAAACATACCATTTTATTTCTCCCCAAAATGATAATATTTCTCTCCTTTTTCAAAACATCATATTTCTCCCCCTTTGGCATTATCAAAAAGAAACATATACCAATTAAAAATATAAGATCTAAGCCAAAATAGAAGAAATATAACCAAAACATGATAATCATCTAATGATTACTCAATGATATCAATTATAACAAATTGTATACCAATTGTAAAACAATTGTAAGAATTTGATACCAATAGTATTTTCTCAATAGTATAAACAATATCACATTATAAGAAATAATACCAATTGAGAGAACTATGAGCAATATCTTACAATATCAATTGTAGATACCAATTGTATAATATCAAATGTTACCAATTTGTAGGATTTTCTTCTTGATACCAATTGAAGAAGATCAATAATGTCAATTGTATCAAATGTGTATAGACCTTCATTTGCTTCTTCAATCATACCTACAAAACAATCATGCTTTGCTTTTTGGTATCCAAATGGTTTTGGATCCATTTTTGTTAGTGTAGGGACTCTCACCCTTTTTCATCCAAACAAAATCTCCTTTAGGTATACCATGCACTTTAATATAACACACATTTGAAGTATGTCCATGAGTACCACAATAGAAACATGTTGGTGCATTTGAAAAATCAACCTTTGAAAAATCAACAACATTTCTATGAGATTTACTCTTAGCATTAGTATAACCCAAACCAAACTTGTATGAATTTTCTCTTTGAAAATTTAACAATGTGCGCAATCTAATATCACCATTTGAGAAACTTGCAAGCTTATTTTTCAAAATAGCATTTTCATCTTTAAGCAACTTGCAATCCTCACAATCAACCACAATATTCAATCTACTAGCACAATCACAAGAAGAACTAGCATAGATAAGATCAAGGGTTTCATTTTCAAGATTAAGCTCATCAACTTGTTTTTGAAGATCTAAAATCTCTTGTTGATGTTTCAAAATGAGCTTCTTCCTATCAATATTTTTCTTAGCTAATTTCTTGAGATGTTCATGCATTTCTTCATAAGCATTATATAACATTTCATAATTTGAAGAAATTTCGGATTTAGTAAGACTTACATCGCTTTCGTCACTTTGCTCACTTGATTCATCATTTGAGCTTTCCTCTTCATGTACTTGAGCTATCAAGTTGAGACAAGCGGCATCTTCATCATCCGAAGAACTAGTTGATTGGCTTTTCTTGTATTGTTCATCATCACTATTCCAAACTATGTATGCCCTTTTGTATTTTGCATTTTTCTTCTCTTTCTCCTTCTTCTTGAGATACTTCGAGCATGAGTACTTGAGATGACCGGGCTTTCCACATTCATGGCAAACTATACCTTCTTTTGAATTCTTTGTCTTGTAGTGTGGGGAATTCTTCTCTTTACTTTTGTCCTTGTTCAACCTTCCTTTTCTCCTTAGAATTTTATTGAACTTTCTTAGTAGAAGCTTCATCTCCTCTTCATCAATATCCGAATCGGAATCTTCATTATCATCATCATCGGAACTCTCTTCCTTTTGATATGACCTTTGAGCTTTAAGAGCAATTCCTTTTCTTTCTTTGTTCTTGTCCGATTCTTCATGTATATGCAAACGTTGAAGCTCCATTTCATGTTCTTGTAACTTTCCGAAAAGTGTTGCTAAGTCCATGGTGTCCAAGTCCTTTGATTCAACAATTGCGGTAACCTTAGGTTGCCATTCCCTACTTAGACATCTTAAAACTTTGTTAACAAGTTCACAATTCAAGAAAGTTTTACCAAGAGCAATGAGATGATTAACAATATGAGTAAAACGTTTTTGCATAAAACATATAGATTCATTAGGCAACATACGAAACAATTTATATTCATGCATCAAAGAATTTAATCTAGCACGCCTAACTTCACTAGTGCCTTCATGTGTGACTTGCAAGGTGTCCCACATATCTTTGGCATCTTTACATTGGGAGACTCTAAAGAACTCATCATAAGATAGAGCGGAGGTGATGATATTCTTTGCTTTTAAATCATATTGAATTTTCCTTTTATCATCATCGGTCCACTTATCTTTGGGAGTAAGTGTAAGCACACCTTCTACATATTTTGAGGGAATATAAGGACCATTTTCAATGGCTTCCCAAATGTTCACATCTATGGCTTCTATAAAGATTCTCATCCTAATTTTCCAATAAGCATAACCCTCTCCACCAAACATAGGAGGGCGATTTATTGAAGCACCTTCACCACCAAAAGGATTCGCAGAACCCATTGTAGTTTCTCAAGGATCTTAACGAAAAAGCTCTATGCTCGTGTCTTTCGACCGAGCTCTGATACCAATTGTTGGAAAACTACACTCAGTGGTTGAAACAAATAGGAACACTAGGAGAACACCTAGAAGGGGGGTTGAATAGGTGTTATAGAAACTTTGAAAGAATTTCGCAAGAAACAAATCTAAACGATTAAAACCAATGAAAATCAATCAATTAACAAATATTATATGATCAGAGATTAAGCGGAAACAACCAACACCAATATTCTTATTGATTCACCTAGGTTATAAAAATTATTTTCCCCAAATTAATTTGAACAATAAAGATTCAATTCAATCAAATATAGAAAAATCACTTTTTCTAGGTTTTCAATCAAGAACACAATTAAAGACTTGAATTGTAAAGAGTAGAGAGTTTAGAGATACGACACAGTGATTTATCCTGGTTCACTTTCATCCACTTGAAAGCTACTCCAGTCCCCTCTTCAACCAAGAGAGATTCTTCACTATGAGGAATTAGAGTTTCTCAAATTACAAGTAAATGCCTCACAAGACTTCCTTCTTGCTAGCCTACAAGAGATACCACACCCTTGCCTTGTAACCCTATTGATATCTAATCTAACCTCTTCTCTTGCTTGCCGATACCTCACAACAAGACTTCCAATTGCTTGCTTCACTCACAAGACTTCCAAATGCTTGTTCTTCAACAAGGCTTCCAAGTGCTTGATGAAATGCCTCACCAAGGCTTCCAATGAAACTTGCTTGATTCACAAAATCAAGTCTTCCTTTGTTGTAGATAGCTTGCCTTTTGCAAAGATTACAACTCAAATGAAAAACAATAACAATCCTATGAATCTCTTTCAAAAGCTATGAAATATCAACATGAGAGATTCAAGGTTCTTGATCAAAGAATATGAAAATGAGAGCTTTGATCTTGAGAGAGTGAGAGAGAATAGTGTGGCTTTGATTCTTTGTAAAATTGTGTATCAAAATGATTCTAGTTGATTCTCATTGATAGAAATGATTAGGAAAAGGTTTATATAGAATACCCAAAAGTTGGAGCACTAAGAATGGCTTTTGAGAAGTGAAAAACGTATTTAAAAAACCATATCTGATCAAGTTACTCGAGTGAAATGAGTGTTACTCGAGTAAACCGAAAGCAAGATAATTTTCACTCGAGTGAGACCAAAAATACTCGAGTAAAGGTGCAGATAATCGATTATCAAAAGTTTGTTAATCGATTATCAGTTCAAAATACACTGTTAATCAATTATCAAAATATGTTAATCGATTATTAACATTAAAAATCACTTAAAACTTGTTTTCTCAAAAACTAAACCTTTTCTTTCAAACCTTTAAGCCACCTATTGATTTTAGGCAAAGTGAATACTCAAAATATGATATAATCATGCATTCAAAAGAGATTCACTACCCTCTAATAAATTCTACCCGAACTCATAAACTAAAAGACTTGTGAGGCAAAAGATAAAACAATAAAACATAAACTACCAAACTAAGTCTTCATGAGTTGGTTCTCTCTTCATAACTTGATGTTTGTTGTTGCTTGTTGAGCTTGAACTTGATCAACACATTTGTAGCTTGTTCAAAACCTTTTAGCATTTATCAAAACATTCTTCATGGATCTTACAACTCAGGCCTAGGAACAAGTTCCCACACCTGATTTCTTTCGAACTGGTTTAATTCCTCTTGCATTGCCAAAAGCCAATGCTCATCAGGCATAGCCTCAGAATAATTCTTTGGCTCTACTTGAGAAACAAATGCAAAGAAGTTACACAGATTGCTAATAGAGTTGCGAGTACTTACACCTTTTGAGATATCCCCGATAATCTGATCTATAGGATGGTGCCTTGATGTTCTCCATTCCTTAGGCAAATCAGTGTTGAGTTCCATGGATTGTTCTTGATTTTTCTCCTCAACATTTTCAACTGAATTTCCATTGCTTTCGGAATGCTCTTTCTTTTTGGCATTTGGCTCCTCATCCTCATTAACGAATAAATCTCCAAGAATACCTGAAATGTCATTAACAGATACCTTTCCCAACCTTCTGGGATCGGATTCATCAAATGATACATGAATAGATTCTTCAATAGAATTACGAGATTTATTGTATATCCTATAAGCTTTGCTCGAAGCAGAATATCCAAGGAATATACCCTCATCAGCTCTAGCCTCAAAACTTCCTAGATTTTCTCTACCATTATTATGCACAAAACATTTACATCCAAAAACTCGAAGATGGGAAATATTTGGTTTTCTCCCCTTGTACAGCTCATAAGGGGTTTTCTTTAAAATAGGCCTAATCAAAACACGGTTTATAACATAACATGTTGTACTAACTGCATCGGCCCAAAAATATGCAGGCAAATTCATGTCATTAAGCATTGTTCTAGAAAGCTCTTTTAATGAACGATTTTTCCTCTCCACAACTCCATTTTGCTCTAGAGTCCTTGGAGCGGAAAAATAATGCTTAACTCCATGTTTTTCGCAAAACTTTTCAAAAAGATGATTTTCAAATTCTCCACCATGATCAGTTTTAATGGATGCAATGCTCAAATGCAATTGGTTTTGAATAAGTTTGGCTAGCTTTTTAAATTCATGAAATGCGTCATTTTTATGAGTAATAAAAAGCGTCCATGTATACCTAGAATAGTCATCCACAATAACTAAACAATAATAGTTGCCACCAAAGCTTTTAGTTTGACACGGTCCAAAAAGATCCATATGTAAAAGTTCCAAGGGCCTTTGAGTTGAAACCAGATTTTTAGACGGAAAAGTAGCCCTTGTGAGTTTTGATTTTGAACAAGGATCACAATTTTCAGAAAAAGAAAAATTTTGCTTTGGCAAACCAACTACTAAGTTTTTAGAATAAATTTTATTTAAATGAGCCATGTGGATGTGACCTATTCTACGATGCCACAGCCACGATTCATCCTCTTTAGATAATAAACATTTCGCATCATTTGAGGGAATTGAATCAAAATCAATAACATAAACATTGTTTATCCTGCGAGCAATTAGCTTAATAAGATTATCAATTTTTCCCTCGATAATACATCTATCAGAATCAAATATAACCCTATTGCCCTTATCACACAATTGACTAATGCTTAGCAAATTGTGCTTTAGGCCCTCAACATGTAAAACATTTTCAATGCAAGGGTTAGGAGGTGTACCAATTTTACCGATTCCGATAATCTTTCCTTGATTGTTATCTCCGAAAGTCACATGTCCTTGGTCCTTAGGCACGAGATGCGAGAATTTGGATTTATCTCCAGTCATATGTTTTGAGCATCCGTTGTCCAAGTACCACCATGCCTTCCTTCCTTCCGGAGTAACCTACAAGCAAAGAATTCAAGGTTTCTTTTTAGGTACCCATATCTTTTTGGGTCCTTGAGTGTTAGTATAGCCATAGTTTAAATCATGCCACCTTCTAGCTTCATTGTTCGGTTTAACGAACTTCACTTTTCGGTGTATGCATTCATGTGCACCATGGCCCTTTTTACCACAAATATGACATATAATAAGAGGTTTCTTATGATTACTGGCAGGGACAAAAATGGTACTTAGTTTCTTTTGATGTCTTCCGGGTTGATATCCTAAACCCGCTCTATTAAAGAAACATTTTTGTCTACCTAACATTAAATTTAAAGTATTTCTACCTTTTGTAAATTTAGCAAGGGTTTCTTTTAAATCTTCAACTTCTTTAACCAAGTCCTTGCAGAATTTACAAGAAGAAGAACTAGCTTTAAGTTTAATGTCATTACACGAAGTGTTTGAAGAATTTTTTAAAGTCAAATTCAGCTCCTTATTTTGATTTTTCAAAAAATCATTTTCCTTAGTAAGTTCTTTATTCTTTTCTAAAATGGAAGTTGAATTTTTCTTTTCTAGAGAAACCAATAAGGATAACCTCATCGATTCCTCATGTAACTCTTCAAATGCTTCTTGTAATTCATCATAAGAAAAGTTAAGTTCAGTAGTTACCTCTTTGTCGTGAGCCATCAAGCATAGGTTGGCAGTCTCCTCTTGTTCGTCTGAATCCTCATCCGAACTTCCATCATTGTCCAGCCACGCCAAGTATGCTTGCTTTCCCTTCTTTGAACTTGAGGTGCCTTTTTCTGAATTCTCTTTCTTTTTCAATTGATAGCAGTCTGCTCTGATGTGACCAGGCTTGCCACACTCATGACATGTGATGGTTGAGCCTCCACTTTTATTGTTGTCTCTCTTGTTGAAATTTTTCTTTCTCAGGAATTTCCCGAACTTTTTCACCAATAGACTCAAGTGTTCATCATTCAATAATTCTTTGTCTGAGTCACTATCTGGTGCAGGTGCTTCAGCCTTGAATGCCAAACTTTTAACTTTCTTGTTCTCTTCTTCATGCTGAGCCAACCTTTTTAGTTCACTTTCGTTTTCTTGTAATTTTCCAAACAGAGTTGCCAGCGTCATTGTTGAGAGATTTCTTGATTCAGCAATTGCCGTCACCTTGGGTTGCCAATCTCTTCCCAAACACCTTAGAACTTTGTTGATGAGATCCTCATTGGTGAACTTCTTCCCCAATGTCGTCAGTTGATTTACAATCATTGTGAATCGCTTTTGGATCTCTTGAATCGATTCTCCATCTTTCATTCTGAATAGCTCATATTCACCAGTCAATGTATTGATCCTTGACCTCTTTACTTCTGTTGTACCTTCATGCGTGACTTCCAGCGTATCCCACATTTGTTGTGCTGTCTCGCATGTTGATATCATGAAAAACTCATCATAGCTCAAAGCAGATGTTATAATATTTTTCGCTTTCAAGTCATATTGGACTCTACGTTCCTCCTCCTCCGTCCATTCAGCCATAGGCTTTTCGACGGTGTTACCATTAACCACATAGGTAGGAACATAGGGACCATTAACAACAGCATCCCAAACTTTTAATCCTACTCCTTGAATAAAAAATTTCATATGGGCTTTCCAATACGCGTACCCTACCCCATCAAAAATGGGAGGACGGTTAATAGAACTCCCTTCACCTCCAAACAGAGAGTTTGAAGCCATACTCTTGAGACGGTTAAGTCTTAACACAAGAGACTAGCTCTGATACCAATTGTTGGTTTTGGCCTCAAAATCTTGAGAGGGGGGGTGAATCGAGTTTTATTATGTATTGAAAAATTCGTAATAAATTAAAAAAAAATGATTTGAGATGGAGAGATTAAACGTTCGTAATGGATCGCGAAAACGATAGAAATAATATAATAATCGAGTAGCGCGGAAACTTAAAAGAATAAATATGCGGAAAGTAAAAGAGAGAGGGATAGAAAAGCTTGCACCGGTGATTTTTATACTGGTTCAGCCTTCCCGTCGAAAGGCCTAGTCCAGTCCCCAAGCGACCCGCCTGAGAGTTCTTATAACCAAGCAATAGAGCCGCACCCTATTACAACCAAGAGCACCCCGCACACTACTAGGAACCTCCATTCGCTAGGGGCCTCAATCACACAGCAGGGTTCCTCGCCCTACGAACGTCTCAACGTTCAACTATGGGATTCTCTCCCTACCACTAAGGTTTAGAACGATTACAATGAAAGTGATTACAATAGCTTTTTGTGTTCTCACAACACGGATTCTACAATATGCTCTTATGATAATGAAAAAGAAGTTTCTCTTAGGATTTACTCAGCCAACAAGGTTTGTTCTTAGAAAAATAGAACAATGAAAACCAGAACTCTTAAAGAAGAAGAAGATGAAGAACGTGAGAATGAATGAATAAAAAAATCACTGAACGTCAAAAAACTTGTTGAAATGTTGGAGTGATCTTATTAAAAAAGAAACTCTTTTGAATCAAAAACGATTTTGTATTAATAAAACAAAATCAAAATAGAATAATAAAAGATTTGTAATAAGTTTTAAAATCAAAATAAAATCAAAACGATTTTCGAAATAAAATAAAGATTTGATTCTTAAAACCAAAAAGGAAATAATTCAAAATTAAAATCATTTTCGAATTTTATAAAATATATCAGAATCTTTTATATAAAAACAAATCAGGAAATAATAAAAATGATTCTGACACGTTTTTCAGAAAATCAAGAAGTAATCGATTACTTTAGGGAATAATTGATTATTTCTACAAAAATAGAAATTCTTAAATACATTTGAAAAACATGTAATCGATTAGGCTAAGAATAGTTAATCGATTACATCACTTCTGTTCATTATATGATGCAACTATGATAATCGATTACACTAATGAGTTAATCGATTATTAAGCCTCTGGTTTGCATATGATGCAACATCATGTAATCGATTACTACAAGACTTGTAATCGATTACTAAGCCTCTGAAAAATATATGATGCAACAAATATAATCGATGACTTGACTAATGTAATCGATTACTTTCATAAGAAAGTAACTGATTAACAAAATTCAATTAATCGTTTACAGCTTCTCTGATTTTTCTATGATGCAACTGAGTTAATCGATTACTTTGAGAGATAATCGATTACTCTCCTTTGCAGTCATATAAATATGAAGAGTTTTGTAACATCAAGTATTTTCACTAAGGTTAAATGCAGAAAAACATTTTATATGCAGAAAACATGTTTTCTTCTTTTCTTCTAAAATGAAAAACTATGTTGGCTTTGTAACTTCTAAGTAAACTACAACTTCATTACCTTACATTTGATCTAAGGAGAAGGTTTCTATTCTAGGCTTGCTTGAGTCTTCAATCTTGAGACTTGACTTGCACTTGTGAGCTTGAACTTGAGTTGGCTTGTTATCATCAAAACATTTATTTGCATTACTTTGAAGTCCATAGAGAGTTTGAAGCATGCCTTCCAACAAGCTTTACTTCCAACACTAGATTTTCCCGGATAGCCTAACTACTAGGTGCCCCACCGTTCGTCTAGACACTACCCAATACACAAGGATTTCTCACCCTAAGAACGCGACACACATTAAACCTAAGGGATAACACTCCCTAATCGCTAAGGGTAGCACTCCCTTTACAAATAACGGTTTCCAAAAGAGATTTGTGCAACTAACAATAAAGCTCTCTAAATAGAGCGGATACAACAATAACGATCCTATAACAACGCTTAGCTCTAAGGCACACTCAAGTTCTTGTTCGTTTTAGATAAGAGAGAAGATGAAGATGATGATGATGAATTCTCCAAAAAAATAGTTTTTTTTTCAAAAGATGTCAAACATGAAGTGTAAAGGAGAAAAGATAATTATTTTCAAAAAGGTAGAGGAAGGTTGTTTTTAATCAGAAACGTGATCAATCAAATAAGGAGAGAAATCATTTTGTGAATCAAATTGATTTCAGCACGTTTTTCAAAATTTGAAAATTAGTAATCAATTACTTTAATATAGGTAATCGATTACCTGCTCTCTGGTTTTGTTTTAACAAAAATTGCAGCATCAGTAATCGATTAATTTGGTCTAGGTAATCGATTACCTACTCACTGGTTTTCATAAAAAGGTTGCAGCATCAGAAGTAATCGATTATTAACTCCAGGTAATCGATTACTTACACTCAGGTGACCAGCCCAAGGAAGTAATCCATTACAGGAAGCTAAGTAATACATTACTTGCTCTCAGGTTACAAAATTTGCAGAAGATAATCGATTATTCCAGAGGGGTAATCAATTACTTTAGTTTAAAAACATATTTTCATAAAAAGATTGTAACCAGAGGTTTTCGCAAATGTTTTTCTCAAAAGATTTTCCAGGAGCTAAGTTATAAAAAGTCTTCTTCTAGTTTTTAACATGAAAAAAACCATCATCTTCTCTTAACAAAAATAAGATTGAACTTGAGTGCTTAGACTAATTGTTGCTTTACAAAATATAACTAAACCCTAATGGTTAGATTCTACAAGCACGCACAATCGCCCTGTCATCATCCATGTACCTGTAAGATTAACACCTGTTCAACATATGATATGTTTATGTTGTCATCATCAAAACATCATCATGGGGAACATGATCTTCAACACATTTCACCCACCTATTTAGAAAATGCATGCTTAGTGATTACGAGGTTGGGACATTTGAACAAAAGTGGAAGTCGTCGGTTAAGCAACTTTCGCTTGGGGAACACCCATGGGTTTCAACCATCATCAAGACGAAAAATATGTGGGCTACAGCTTATATGCGGGGTAAATTTTTTGCCGAATTCAGGACAACATCCCGATGTGAGGCTCTCCATGCCTAACTTGGCAAGTTTATCTGTCATAGGAATGATCTTACTGAACTCATACAACATTTTGAACGTGCAATAAATGCCATGAGAAACATTGAGTTAGAGGCTGATTTTAATTCATTGAATGGGGAACCAGTAATGCAGACTCATTTGGTCTCTTTGGAAAGGCACGTTGCTAAGGTGTTCACAAGAGAGATTTTTTACATGTTTCGGTCTTATGTCATTGATGCCATGTACATGAGAGTCCCTGGATTCAAGGATACGCTCTCTTTTAGAATTTATGAAGTTGTGAGGTACGAACGGGACGACAGTAGGTGGCGGGTATGTTACAATGAAAGTGAGGTATCCTTTAGATGTTCCTATATGAGGATGGAGTCTTTTGGTATACCCTATGCTCACATCATTGTCGTGTTGTTCGTATTGGACATTAATGAGTTACCAGGTAGCTTATTGTTGGATATGTGGAAAAAATGCCAAGTTAAATTTTGAATTGTCTACCCAAAATGTACCATGGGCTGAGGAAACTTTGAAATATTGTCGGTATGGTGGCCTTATGGACTGGTGCAGGCGTTTGTGCAAAGCTGCTTGTGGAAATGTTGATGATTATACAATCCAAAGGAACGCTCTTGCTACAACTGCTTTGTGTTTAGAATGTAATAATGGGAGTAATGATGAGGTTGTTTCTCTTCATGAGGATGAGAATGAAGAAAATGCGGCTAAGGACCCAGCTATCATTAGGAGTAAAACAAACTGTGGTGCTACATGTTCTGCAAGCAATAATAGTAAAAAGAAGAGGGTGACAAAGTGTGGGACATGCAGAATAGTTGGCCATACTAGGAAGGGTTGTCCAATCGCATCACAAGTGGATATGTTAAAAAGACAATATGATTGTGGTCCGGAGAGTTCGTTCAATGCGATGTCAGGATAATGTGACTATAAAACCTTTGTCAGCCTTATTCATGCATGCCAGCTATAAAGTTTCTAACCATTGCATGTGAATGGGTTAAGTCCTCCATATTAAAGACCACATAATAAATAGGTATTTTTTTTATTAATTAACGGCTTGTTATTATTAATTTGTATATATTAAGTTAAAATATTTTTTATCGTAATTAAATTTATCACAAGGAAAAAAATTACTTTCGGTTATTTTAAATTTACTTAGAACTGAAAAAAAATAATAAATATGGGGGTACTGATGACTTTTGTGTATTTTATTGTGACTTTTGGTCCTTTATTATTTTTTTTTGAATACTTTTGGTCCTTTTTTTTAAAGTATCAGTTTGGTCCTTCCGTCACAAAAAAGTTAGATTTCACCAGAATATTCAGGAATATTCCCACTCATCCACGAAGTATTCCGGAATATTCTGGTGAAATCTAATATTTTTTAAACGGAAGGACCAAACACTGAATTTTTTTAAAAGATAAAAGACCAAAATTACTCAAAAAAATAATAAAGGACCAAAGTAAATCTTGAAAATATGATAAATAACGAAAAATACAATTAGGCCTTCTATTTATATAATCTTTCTTCCCTACATCTTTCCCTATTTCTCTCTTCTCATTATTCCTTGAGTAACTAACTAAAGCATTAATCCCTTGTGTAGGTTTGCACTATTACACATATTCAATGAAACTAGATACACGTAACTAACACTGAAGAGCAATAAAATCCACATGCAAAAAACGTTACAAACATATTTAATTACAACTTCAACCACCTCAGTAAATTATGTGATAAATGTTGAAGGTTGCAATAATAGGAATCTTTATTTAAGCATTCCACGACCCAGGTTGATGATAACTTTGTGTAACACTTTGCTTTGCTAAGTTTGGTTATAATAGGCTATATATTTGCATCACTAGGGAACAATCTTTTCCAATCGTTTTCTTCATACAGTATACATATGGCCAGGTATATTTTTTTTTTTTGTTTTTAAGTCCCTTTTTATTAAAAAATTTCATTCGTTGTTAATTCTACTAATTAAAGTGAAATTTAGCCAATTACGTTTGATATTATATATTTTTTTAATAATGTTTGATTATTTGCTATTGTAATGTTTTATATTTCTAACAGCACATCCAACAACCGAAAGGTGTGGAGAAAGAAAACAATGAGCCGTAACAGTGACACAGGTGTTGCATTTGATGAAGCCATTACTGAAGAACAGTCACAAGAGTTCAAGGGTGTTAATGTATATGACCCCACATACAAAGACGCTGATGGAACTCTGTTGCTTCCTCTATTCGCACACCACGTTACTAAGGCCGAGATACGTGGTATTCAGACAATGGTATCTTTTTTAATTAATCAAACAAATGATATTAATATTCAAAAATTCGATATATGTGTATATTATTTATTTAAACTTGCTTTTCCGTTACATATGATATGATTGATAGGTGATACCTGCTCACGTTCGAGATCAACATTTGTCAATTGGTCAAGAGTGCGTGTTGGTTCAAGGAAAGGGTTCTGAACCCGAAAAATGGTATATTATATGGAATCCAACAAAGAGCAATTCGTGTGCTTTTGGGGAGGGATGGTATGGATACGTTCAAGCAAACAACTTGAACGTTGATGACATGGTTGAGTTCTACAAGAATGAAAACACTGGTGTTTGAATAGTTGTCTATCTCAAAGAAGAAAATTAAGGATAACAAAAATATTTGAATGCACTTCTTAGTTCCATCATGTGATTTTTTTTAATTATTTTTATCCAATAGTATGTACTTCAGCCAACTTTGTTAAACATTATAATGGTCATTTTGTTTGAGTAAGTTTAGAATGGATGTCATGGTCCGGTTGTCCTTTTTTCTAGTTTGTGATGATCGTATGAGCTTACAATAGGGTAATTTGGAAAATTAATGACGTTTTAGTAATGTAATCACCTTTTTTTTGGTAATTTAATTAATTACTTTTTTGTAATCACAAAGGGGACATTATACGGGCCACACACACTTAAAACAAAAAAACAAAAAAAAAAAGGTACAGGCCCACACGAAATAATACAATACACGACCCACACACACTTAAAACAAAGGGAGTTGATTTTCTAACCTCCCCTTTTGGGATTTTGACCCCCCTTTAATTTTTTTCCCAAAAATATCCTTTTTCATCTTTTTCTTCTTTCTTTTTTCTTCACCCCTTCTATCATCTTCTTCTTCTTCTTCTTTTTTCTTTCCTCTTCAAACCCCCCTCCCCCAATCTGTAAGAACTACAATCGGTGGGTGAAATAACTAAGGAATACTAGGAGAACACCTAGAAGGGGGGGTTGAATAGGTGTTAGAGAAACCTTGAAAGATTTTCGAAAGAAACGAATCGAAACAATTAAAACAAATGATTTTTACACAAACTTAAGCCCTTAATCGATTAAGTCTGCAATTAATCGATTAACACCTGAAAGGCTTCAAATGGTTAATCGATTAATACTTCAGTTAATCGAGTAGTGCCTAAAAGTTTGCTTTTGGTTAATCGATTAACACCTTCAGTTAATCGATTAATCATTGTTAAAACTGAAAAAATCACTTTTCAATCGAATACGAAAATCAATCAACTAACACATATGATCAGAGATAAAGCGGAAATGATTAACACCAATATTCTTATTGATTACCTAGGTTATGAAAATGATTTTCCCCAAATCAATTTGCACAAATAAAAGTTAATTCATTCAATTATGAAAAATCAATCTTTTCTAGGTTTTCAACCAAGAACATATGAAATGACAAGAATGTAAAGAGTTAAGGGAATTGAGATACTGCACAGTGATTTATCCTGGTTCACTCACAACCACCATGAGCTACATCCAGTCCCCTCTTCAACCAAGAGAGATTCTTCACAATGAGGAATTAGAGTTCTCAAATTACAAGCAAATGCCTCTCAAGACTCACTTCTTGATAGCCTCCAAGAGATACCACACTCTTGTCTTGCAACCCTATTGAATCTAATCTAACCTCTTCCCTTGCTTGTTGATATCCCCACAACAAGTCTTCCAATTTGCTTGATGATACCTCACACCAAGACTTCCAATTTGCATGTTAACACAACAAGACTTCCAAGACGAATTTGCTTGATGAACAACCACCAAGTCTTCCAATGTTGTAGATAGCTTGCCTTCTTTGCAATGATTACAACTCAAATGAAAACAATAACAATCCTATGAATCTCTTTCAAGAACTATGAAAATATCAACATGAGAGATTCAAAGATTCTTGATCAAAGAATGTAAAAGTTGAAAACTTTGATCTATGAAAGTGAGAGAGAATAGTGTGGCTTTGATCTATGTAAAATTGATATGAAAAAGATGTTAGTTCAATCTAATGATTCACAAAGGTTAGGAAAAGGTTTATATATAATACCCAAAAGTTAGGATCATTAAAAACTGATTTTGAGAAGTGAAAAATGTATTTTAAAAACCAGCACTGCAGGTGTTAATCGATTAACACATGGCTTAATCGATTAACCACTGTAACATGTGTGTTAATCGATTAACCTAACCCATTAATCGATTAGTCACTGCTAAATTCACTTAAAAACTTGTTTTCTCAAAACTAAACCTTTCCTTTCAAACCTTTAAGCCACCTATTGATTTTAGGTTAAGTGAATACTCAAATTATAATATAATCATGCACTTGATAGAGATTCACTACCCTCTAATGACTCTACCCAAACTCATTAAAAATAAAAGACTCAAGCTAAAGATATTACAATTAAATACAAATTGAATCTTCATGAGCTTGCTCTCTCTTCATCATTTGTTGTTTGTTGTTGTTTGATAAACTTCTCCGTACTTGAGCTTGATCAAAACATTTGTAGCTTGTTCAAAACCTTTGTCATTATCAAAACCTTCTCACTGGATCTAACGCAATCTTCTTCTTCTTCTTCTCTTTCTTCAACTCCTTCTTCTCCTCCTTCTTCTTCTTCTTATTTTTCTCTCACACACTCACACTCATTCCATTTCCCTCACATACACAAAAACACACTCACTAACTCACCCCCACACTCACCCCCAAACTCACCCACAATCACCACCACTCACATACTACACTATTCTTTTTTTTTCGTGTAAAAAGTGCCCTACCTCAATGTCGAAGCGTACGAAACATGTCGTACGCCTCGACAGAGGCGTAGGGTTTTTTTTTTTATTTTTTTCCCCAGTACGTCAAGGCCTGGGCGTACGTGTATTTTATGTACGTGTATTTTACACGTACGCCTCGGCATTGGCGTACTGGGCTTTTTTATCAAAAAAAACCCGTACGCCAGCCCCCTGGAGTATGTGTAAAATTGTCAACTTTACACATACTCCAAGGGGCTGGCGTACGGGTTTTTTTGGCTAAAAGCCCAGTACGCCAATGTCGAGGCGTACGTGTATTTTACAAGTACGCCAATGTCGACCTTGACGTACTGGGAAAAAAATTTAAAAAAAAAGCCCTACGCCTCTGTCGAGCCGTACGACATGTTTCGTACACTTCGACATTGGCGTAGGACACTTTTTACACGAAAAAAAAAACAGAATAGTGTAGTATGTGAGTGGTGGTGATTGTGGGTGAGTTTGGGGGTGAGTGTGAGGGTGAGTTAGTGAGTGTGTTTGTGTGTGTGTGTGAGGGAAATGGAATGAGTGTGAGTGTGTGAGGGAGAAAAATAAGAAGAAGAAGAAGGAATAAAGAGGGAGTTGAAGAAAGAGAAGAAGAAGATTGGGGGAATGGGGGTTTGAAGATGAAAGAAAAAAGAAGAAGAAGATGATGGAGGGGGTGAAGAAGAAAGAAAGAAGAAGATGAAGAAGGATATTTTTGGAAGAAAAATTTAAAGGGGGGTCAAAAACCCAAAAGGGGAGGTTAGAAAATCAATTCCCTAAAACAAAAAAAAAAAAAAAAAAAAAACTCACCCACCATGAAATACAATACTCCAACACACACAATATAACTACCGGCAAGGAAAACCACCCAACCAGGTAACCCTTTGTAATATAAGTCATTGATAAAATTTTTTTAATCACAACCATCCAAAAAACAAGTGGATGTGTCCATTAAAACTCCTCACAAAAATATTGACATCCACATTAGCAGCAACCCTTTTAGCACATCGTGGTTCCTTCTCAAGCTCGTGCTCTTGAGAAGTAGTACAAATTGATTCCACCAATTCAATTTCCTTTTGTTGACTTAAATCATGCCCCTTTGTTGCTGATTCAGACACATTAACCCTCGAAGGAGGTAAGGTGTAAGGTTTGTGATACTAGTTAATTATGCTGATCTTCTTGAACTTGTGCATTTCCATATTTGTAATCGAGCAAGTAAGATACTTGACTGTCGGCACTTCGTTTCTGATCTAATATACCCAAGGAGGAGTTCAAGGGGATTAAACCATTATCTTTTTCTTGTTTTTGAGTTGAAAACCAAATCCAATTCATCAATTAGCCTCTGTTCCATATTAACCCAAGAGTCCTCCACCCCGTCTGGTCCCTTGTGCTAAAAAAATGTGAAAAAGTCATGTACAATTATGCTCCCCCTAAGCATACGTACAAAATTTACACATATGTTTGGCGTCACCATACCGAACAAAAGTTACACATACGCTGACCCAGCGTATTGAGGAAAAATATTAATACTTTAAGGGATCAACATATGTATAATTTTAAAATTCGTATGCTATTCCCTTAATGTAAAAAATAAAGGTATTTTGAGGAAAAAATATTTTTTGGGAAGTCAAGTATTAAAGAGGGGGTCAAAAAAACTAGATCCCATCTAACTGGGTCACGGTAACCTCTGGCCCAAAGCCCAATTACAGCAATCGTAGCACATCGCCTTCATACCTTCACCCATTTGGAGATGTATCCTGGCAGCGCTGTCTTTCTTGCCGCGTCTCTTGTGCGATAAAAACAATTCATCTTGGCCGTACTACGGTTTCCCCGGTGTTCCTTATCCAGGACTTATCCAACAAAGTTCAACACACCTTTCGAAACACAGTGGTGGCATTGCTGAATTTCGATGACTCTTTTGTTTTCCACTGGGGACTCTAACACCATTTAGGTGCAGCTTCACTTGCAATACTTGTTCCGACTGACATCTAACTCCTATAAACCACCTAAACGGACACCCCATGTAACAATTACAAAAACACTCCATCCGAGCTCCTATGAGCCAAGGCTTCTAACCGTCAATGTATTTTGGGTTTGTTTTTAGCAAAAATAGCTTATAGATGTGAGCTTTTAACTAATAGCATTGAACTTATAGTTATCACTGGGAACTTAACTTATAACTGTGAATTACAGTTGGAAACTTATAACTGTACAACTAGCTTATTGAACCAGAGCTGTTTGATAAAACTGACGATGCAACTAATTTAAACATGTTAAATAATTGAAAAGGGTAAATAATAATATAATTTAGTAAAAAAAAAAAAAAAAAATTGAGATATGATTTATTAAAAGTTTTTTTTTTTTCAAATCTCTACCTGACGTATTTTTGTTCACCAAATAGCTCTAGTAGTTTATTGATTAAATCAATAAGCTAAAAGCTACCAGATAAGCTATAAGCTTGTCTTACCAAACACAACCTTTGAGAGGCAAATCAACGGTTTACGCCATTAGCACCACTAGTTACGGCACCACAGTAAAAAGTTAACTGAGCAAAAAGCCACATAAAGAATTTGATTCTTTCGCTATCAATGTCACTGAGACACTGACCACTGTTTTCTGGTTTCAATTTTTATCTGATCTTCCACAAAAGTTAGCACAAACTAGCGCATAGTAATTTTACAGGTAAATCTCAAGAGTAAAATGCAACTATTAATCACCCCTTTTAAAATTAAAATCTTAATTTGGATTTAAAAAAAATGATCAGCGTAAAAATAATATAAATGAGGACTGCTGATTCCATAGTACCTATGTCGATTTAAAAACGAAAACAAAAAAAGGAGTATACCTATTCCTGAGTCCTGAACCACTACTAAACCACTGAGAATTCCATAACAACTACAAATACACAGCAAATGCAGTCACGGTGACATGAGAAACCTTAGAAGCTTGGGCGTACCCAGAAAATTCTGCACTTCAATGTTTTCAAGTTGCGAATCGCAAAAGTCTCAAAACAACCCCCGAAAAATCATCCAGTATTTCAGTTGGAAACAGAAGTTTGTTTTTGTGCACTTGACCAGCCACCTCTCCCTCTCCCTTGGTGATAACCTTCACCAACACCACCAGGGCCACGGCCTCTACCAGAAAAGCCACCACGGTTTCCATAATCATTCCGACCAAAGCCTCGACCACCAACGTAATTCCCACGGTACCTGAAGCTGTCATTTCGAAAACCACCCCTTCCGGAATGGATCACAGCTCTGCCGGTGCTGGTAGGACCAATGCCAACTGCAAGAACAAATAAAATTGTCAACTACAATGGAGCTTGTCTTCTAATCATAAAAGGAAAAAAAAAAATTCTCCATTTTTTCTGTTATTGAATTAGGTGAAAGCCTCGTGCTCTGGGCCGGGCCGCCCTTTTTAAGAATGATAACTGTTGTGCTTGTGCAGGTTAGCTTCAAATTACCTCGAGCTGTGGTTCTTTTCATCTCAACAACGGCTTGACACCCACCAATGGAAATAGGTGAAGCCTGAAAAATAAACTGTCGTTCATAACTATTTTTGGATGAAGTTAAGAATAAAAAAAATCAAAATGAGAGATGATAGAAGTTTTATCAAACACAATAATGACTTCAGACAGAATATAGGATTAGGTATAAATATTCATATTTCATTTCATTAACCCTTTGGGCAACATATAATACTCTTTCGCTTCAATGGACTTAGAAGAGGGAGGATGACAAAATCACGGAATCTAAATGTGACAAGGAAGGCCAAATGACCAACAATATTAAGTAACTCTTGTATAAATTAAATCATTTGAAAGATAAAACGAATCAGACAAGATGCTGCGATCTTCCCTTAACAAGAAGTCATTGTGAAAATCAGAAATCACATTGGTCACTTTTGAAGCCTGTCGATTGGATATTCACATGCCATCTACCCGAGTTTTATTCCCCATTGAAGGCTAGTACATTCCAAGAGTTTAGATATGTCCAACCAACCAGTTTGGCACTATTATTTAAAGAAAGATGCCACAGAACTCCAAGTTTTATTGTATTGTTAAGGGAAAGGTCATTTATCATTTTATCCCACTAATAACAACCAAGTCTTATCCCACTAGATGAGTATTGATGTGAGTGAATTGGATGCCTCAGCTCCTTGCATGAGGCTGGTATTTATAGGACCAGGATGACTCCTTGATCTGACGTATTCTCTTGATAAATCTTCTATATATGAGAATAATCTTCGTATTACCTTATCTTTAAGGAGATAATCAATAATTTTCTATAATTGTTGATAATCCAGTGATAATCTGCCATCAATCTTCAATATTGAGCTGCTTATCTTCAGGGGATCTACTTCAAGAATAAGTCTCGTGACTTATCTGTAAATCAGGTCTATAACCGAGCTTTCCCGAGTTAATCCAGGCTCAAAGCCTCTCGTTGTAGGTCGTCGAAGCTCCGTCCATACAGTCAGGTCCCTACTACAGGTCACAGTAGGTCTTCTACGGGTCATTGTGAAAGGTAGGTGTCCTTAGCTCTAGGACCGGAACAAAATGTAAGTTGCATTTACCACAATACTACAAACATTAAACTCTGTAGCATTGAACTATTTCCTATGACTCCCAATACACCAGTAATTGTATGACGAAACCTACAGTCTAAACTAAACCCCCAAATGTCTAAACTAAAGTGAAAAAGTTCTTTGCTCATCCTTCTCTGCTCATCTATCCCTTTTTTTTAGATTGAACCAGTGTAACAAAGCTCGATTAAATGATTCCTTATTCTATATTAGAATAAACTGAGAGCAACTAGATGTAACAAAATTAAGTACTCTTTGAAATGGTCCGTATGAATTATTACATTTGGTAGTCATGTTCAATTAAAGAATTCACAATAGATACCAGCGGTTCTATAAATAAAACTTCACTGTCACTTTTTAGTCACTCCACTATGATTGAGTTTCCACTCAGACAATGTTACAAACTATAAGGGAGAGTGACCTGTCTAATGAAATCTCTTGTTTGGGACCATTTCATCCTTCAGTATGCTCATGCATGGGTGGCTTCCTAACACTTTAGTGCTGGATCTTTTTCCTTTTTTTAATTTTGCTCTTTTTTCTCGATGAGTTGATCTTATTATCTTTTACTTCATTCAAATCATCTCTAGAAACAAAATGAGATACAAAGATCAATGTAGACTATATAGCAAGATAAGGCAAACTGGCAGAGTGATAGGAACCTCCTCCTATCTTGAAGTTATTTTCCGGTTAGAGGAGTTTAAGATAGAAATCTACCACATGGCAATTTGTAGAAGCAAGAGAGTAAAGGCAGATCAGTAGGGGTTGTTAATTAGGGAGTAGTTATGTATTTTTAGGACCCTGTAGGCAGCATTCTGCAGCAGCAAGGATTAATCCCAAATTTACTCCCAGGTGTTATGGTCCTTTCCCTATAGTTGACATAAGGGCTGTGTCTTACAAGTTAGAACTACCTCCAACAGCACAGATACACCCAGTGTTCCACTTTCCTATGCTGAAGAAGGCAGATGGAGATTACTAGGTACCAAAGGAGCTGCCAACCGAGTTGGAAGGGGAAGGAGCAGAACAGTTTCCAGTGGACGAGAAAGCCTGCAAAAGAAGCCACTTGGGAGGATTCTTTCACCATCCGAAATCAGTTTCCAAAATTCAGTCTTGAGGACAAGACTGCAGTTGAAGAGTGTGGTATTGATAGGGCCACTATCTGAGGTGAGCCCAAAAGAGCCTGTGGCAGCAGACAATTACAAAGGGCCCGCGGAATGTAAAGTGTAAGCAAGGAAAAAAGCGAGGAAGGGCAATTCACCACACGTGGCAGAGAGAGAAAGAATGATTCAGTTCTGATTTGGTAGTTAAAAAGGGTGGAGTGGTGTGAGGAGAGGTATCTCTTGAGAAATCATTTACGTAGTCATGGGTAGGTAGAGGTCAATAGACCTCTATAGGAGCTAAGCTCTGGGCAGAGAAATTACATTCCCTGTGAACACTTCTTAATTCATCAATACAAATATTCAGTCCCATTTTCATTGCCATTTATTTTTCTTATTTCTTCCTATTATCAATTACCTGGTTCTTAACAAGATGTCTATGGCTTTCAATTACGGAGAACAAATGGTAAAATTACAAGGGCAGGAGCCAGAATTGCATGCAGATTAAAAATTCCAACTAGAAGATGTGATGCAACCAAAAAGAACTTTGGATACCAGCCAAATTGAAAATGAAGGTGAAAAAATCAAACTAGTTTCAGTCCCAGGGAGAGGAATGTCAACTGAAGATGCAACCTGGGAAGAAATCAACTCCATACACTTAGCCTTGAGGACAAGGCTGATCTTCTAGGGGTGGGGGAAGTGTTGGGAACCTCCTAATATCTGGATGTTATTTTCTGGTTAGAAGAGTTTAAGATAGAAATCTGAAACATGGCAGATTTGAAGAAGACAGTAAAGGCAGATCAGCAGGGGTAATTAATTAGGCACAGTTAGGTATTTATGAGCAGTTATGTTATGTGGGAGTTACTATGCATTTTCGTTTTTAATGTGTTGTGGCAGCATGGGCAATTGTTAAGTGTGTATTTGTGAGTTTAAGGATACAAAACATTCTGTGGGAGACGCAGTCTCTGGGACAGCAAGTCAGCGCTGTATTGTGTATTTGGGACAGAGCTATTCTCTGTAAGAGTTCTTAGAACTCTGGGGCAGCATTTGCTGTACTTAAGTGTGCAATTCCTGTGTGTAATCTTTATAATATCACTTTGCTATTTGAAGTTCTATCACAGTGCTTGGATATGTGACATACATGAGTCTATTTATTCTGTTTGACTTCAGAAGATGGTTTAATGGAAGATATATTACTAGCGGGGCAAATAATAGGGAATTAAAGCAAGCATCCGTGAAAGTTGTATTTTTTTGAACAAAAAATTGTCCTTTCGTGAATTAGTTGGGAATATGAAGTCTATCAAAGCCAGACAATTGCTGCCACCATTCGAAAAATCTGACAACTAGCATAGTTTAGAGAAACAGTTGTCAGTGGGTACACCATATAGAAAGCCCGATGCTTCACAGATTTGTTAATTTACTTTCACATCAGGTTAGACAGGCTGGGGTCAAAAACATTGCCATCCGCTGTGATCAGTGGCAGATTCATCAATTACAAAATGATAGGAGCCTCCAATCTGCCATGTGGCAGATTTAGTTATTTATGTGGTTTAGACAGTTATTAGGACGTGGTATTATTAGTTATTTGGGGGCAGATTTGATGAAGTCAATTATTAGGAGGTTAAGCAGTTTTAAGGAGCAGTTATTTTTATCCTGTAATGTGTTGTACAATGGTAGGCAGTCATGCATGTTGTTATTTGTGAGTTTGGGGGTAGAGAACAATCTCGTTGGAGACTTAATCTCTGGGACAGCAAGCCTTTGCTGTATCATGTGTAGTAGGAGACCTCTTGTTATCAATAAAAGTATTCGGTTCAAATTTAGAGATCTATCACAAAACTGCCAACTTGAAAATACTCTCAAATTTGAAAGCAGCTCCAACATGATAAATATAATTAACTATCTAAATTAAATGCCAAAATACTAGGAATTTAAACAATCCCCTAATGAGGGTCATACCTTAACTGCACTATTCATCGAATCTAGAGATTGGAATTCAACAAAGCCAAAACAGTATCCCTGCAGCTGCAAAGACAAATAAAAAATAATTTTTCCAAAAAAAGTGTGTTAGGACAGAAGAAAAAAGGGACAAGGGTAATTTGAATGCGGCATTGAGCTGATAACTACCCTATTATTTCTGACTTGGATGCCTCCGGGCTTGATGGGTCCAAATTTCTTAAATTCCACTTCCAACTGAGCAATCGTTACATTTAAGGGCAAATTGCGAATGTAAATGGAGTGCCCCTCAACTGTTAGCAGGAGAATATGTTTATTAGTTGCAGAATGAGCTTAAGCAAAATATTTTGTTTTGAGTTTCTAACAGCTAACTTCGCAACTTTCCTAAATCAAATGGGTTTGTATTATTATTCTTATTATCCAAACTTTGATAGAAAAATAAAAATCAAAGTTACATATATGAAAGTCAAAACAAAGAATGTGTACCTTCCTCAAGACTGTCACTGTTTTCAGGGTTGGCAACATTAACTGTAGCTGCTTCAGGCACTGCAGCGGATTGTTCTGACTCAATTAACTGGCTCTCAGCTTTGTTAGGTCCTGTCTTTGTAGTATTAGTAGGCACATAGACTTTAGCTGACCCCAAACTCCCCTTTGGGACTTTAACCTACACGAAATTTAATAGTTCAAAATATGAAAAAGAACAGTGCCTGAAGTGAATGATCTATACTAATACTCACAATTGATGCATAAGACTTCTTTGGAGCATCCTCTTGAGCTGAAGCAGCTACGTCAGTCACCTGAGAATCATCATTCCCATTTGCCTGAAAATGGGGTTCTACAATGTCTTCATTTTCATTAGATGGCTCATTTATCTGTATCTCTTGATCATTAGATGGCTCGTTAGCATTCTCAGCAACAATTTGAACCTCTTCCACATGAGAATTTGGGGGATCTGGTGCAGAAGGATCAGAAACATGGCAGGGTTCTGTAAGGAAATATTAACAGCATGAATACAACATCCAAATAAATTCTGCAACAGAAGACACAATTCATTTGAATTAATCTTGCCTGGTTCTGGGGTTATGGTAACAGCAGCTGCATCACCATCTCCATTAACTGCATGCAGTTCTGATGGTTCACGGTCTTCTACATACCTAAAAACATCATTCAGAACAAAATAACCATTGTCTTGTGGAGCAAGAAAGAATGACTGTGCAAACTTTCTTGTCAAGTTATCCTTGTCAGTCAAGCATCCAGTCACCAGCACAGTCACTCCTTCTTTGTAAGACTTTTGAGCATCTGCAGTCTTTATCTCTGCTCTAAGTTCCTTGAAATTTAGAGAAAGAATCTTCTCATTGATGCCCTAAACCAGAAAAAGACAGTGATTTTCACTTTAGAAGTAGAGATCAGCATAGATATATGTATTAAAAAAATTTCAGATGCTCAATAAAATTTAAATGTATAAATGTCTTATCCTTCTCAACTTCTCAAAAATGAAGGAATTAGTAGTCTCAATCAGCAGCATGAAGCATATATTATGAATATGAAGGAAAGAAAAGAAACAGTGGTGCATTAAAAAGTAGCCTTATATTTATCATTGAATATAATGAATTTTTGATATGATTAACTGATAGCTTGATAAATAGGTAACAGTATAGATAAAATAATCATTATTATTGACCCCTTAAAAAATTGAAATTAAGAAAGGCCCATGAGCCATCTGTATCTTTTCACTCCGTCAATCTCCACCACCACCATTGCTACTACTGCTACCGCCACCACCAAACCAGTCTTTCTGCAGCCAAGCACCATATGATGATTGTTTTCCCGACTTGCAGACAAAGAAGAGAGAGTTTGTGAAGAAAAAATCAAAAATGGTGGAATCATCATCATCATCTCGTCCATAGCAACAACAATCATAGCGAAGTCCAATGTGGGGATAGAAGAACTTCTTGATTGGGTGCTTAATCAATTGGCTTTGTAAGACTTCCAAGCTGGAGCCCTTGCTCTCCAAGCTTCTCCTCTCCTCTCAATCCATTCGAGTCCACAACAAGGTCAACAATCTTTAGTAAATTCCTCTCAATTATATTCCTTCAGAGGCACCTTTTTAAATAATTAATAATGTCTTATATTCTAACCTTACTTCTTATACATAAATTTAAGGGGTGCATCATGCACCATAACATAATAAGGTACAAGGAATAATTTGGCTTTACTTTACACTTTACAATGTTTTTTCTCTTTCAATAATATACCAGAGGAAACTTTTAAAGAAAATAATATTAACAAAAAAAGTTACAGAGGCACTGGATTTGTTTCATAAACTTACTAGCATCGTTGTAACTGATGTCATCACTCCATTGGAGTCAGGACGGCTTAACACACTTGAATCATGGTAAAACCGGTAGACCAACTCCGGAGAATGGTGAAGAATATGGTAATACTGCTCAACAAATGCATTACCAACCACTTGGGCGCTGGGAGTAGTAGGCTGACTAGCTGTTTGTAAGGCCATTCTTTCAAAAACCAAGTAATCAATATTTGGAAGAGAACATTTAGACACACATGAAAGTGTAACGATAACTCAACAAGGTATCCAATTCAATTTAATAAATAAGATACATATTAAAATAAAAGTATTTCCCCACTAGGTGAGATCAGTTACATGGATCAATAGGTCTATTATAATAATTTTAGACAGATAAATTCATTTCAAGAAACAAAAGGTTAAAAGTTCAAACAAAACACGTGCACAAGAAAAATATACCCACAAATCTTAGTAAGACGTCTTATCAAGTCATAGCATCTTCAAGATTAGCATATCAAGATGTTCTACAACATAGAGAGGGTAGCATAGTAATTTCCAAAACATTCAACACCATCAAGAGAGGTGTAACAGCTATTTTAACATGTCAGTGCCAATGGGACTTGAAAACAGAAACAAGGGAAGGCAAGGGTACATATTAAAAGAAGCCTACCATAACAAATGAAAGTGTGGGAATTTAAATACTGTGAAAACAGTTGTAGATTAGAGCTGTTATGATAAAAAGGATATTGCCTTCAATTTGAGGATAAAGGGCATCCTAAGCAAGTAAGCAGAAAGTAATTGAAATGACTGAATTATCTCATCTTATTTCATTCATCACCAACATATTTAACAACTAGAGAGCCTGTAATTGGCATACTGTATTTGAAGAAAACAACATCACATAGCAAAAAAGAAAGGAATCTCTTAACCTCATCCCTATGTTCTAAGGCTGAGGATAAACACCAAAAATTGAACGAATTTTATGGGAAATAATAACTTCAAAAGTGTAAAAGTACTATATCTTTAGTATTTCTAGAAAACACATCTATTATTAGATGCTTATCCTCTGCCCTAAGAGAACCCAAAAGGAAAGGCAATAGTAACAAACTTAATAACAAGCCCATTGACAGATTGAAACCTGGAAACACACATATTACTGTTGCACTGCTATTGCAATTTACTACACATTCACTAAGATAGTTTGGCCTTTACATTTAGGACACCCGGCCCGGACTTTACTAAATCATGCGTTGGGTTCCGTTGCACAGGGCTCACGCAACTGTTCTGTTGCTAACAAAAGCCTTCAAATTATTCCAACATGATTAAACCTGTCGCTAATCCAAGACTTGTGCTTAAGTGACTAACAATTCTTATTGATCTTTCTTTATTTTAATCTTTAAATCTTTAATTTTATGGCCACTGGAAAAAAGATATAGAAACAACATTTACATATAATCTATAAGCAATTTTGCATGCAAAAGTCAATGCAAGAAAATAAGCACACTTAATGCAGACCCATAACATTGTTCATTAGCTAAAAAAGTCAATGAAAGCAAAACAGCCCTATTCCCCTTCCCCAGGCGTTCAGAAAGTCAGAAAGCTATTCAATCTACATCAAAGAAGCAGGTAATACAGAAAATAACCAAAAAAAATAAAAATAAAAATAAAAATATTATCTTATAATGAAATGAAATCATCCTAATTTATCACATTTGAGTAACATAGAACATCGAGCCTACATATAATGTTGCATAACCACACTAGCCAGATCCAGAGAGAAACAAAATCTCAAATCTAAACCCTAAACCACGCTCATAGCAGGAATCAAGCAACACCCAGTTGAGCATTTCCCACACAGCAACCAAATCAATCACTCTATATATGAAAAATTCCACCTTAAACAAAGAAACAATGCTTCAAAAACAAACACGGTTACGCAACAATCTTACAATCACTAAGCTGCCACAAAGACCATTAATAATTAACAATGCCCCAAAAAAAAAAAAAAGAAACCATTTTTGGAGTCACTAACGTAAGATGAGCATTACCCATTTGAGAAGATTAAGGACTAAGTGAGGGGAAAACAAAATAATAATAATAATGTGATGAAAATTGTTGAGAAGATGAATAGAATGATGTGGGGTACCTGAGTTGTGTGAGATGGGAATGTGATATTGTTGAAGAGTGAGAGAGTGAAGAAAGAGATGAGAGATGGCACAGTAAGGGGTTAAAGTAACAGAGGAGTTGAGTGAAGAGGAAGAAGAAGAAGAAGAAGAAAAAGAAGAAACAAGAAGGGGAACAGTTTGCGCACGAAAAAAGGGAGTGCGCGAAAGCTACCTGTGATGTGAGTGTGATGACTGATGGGTTAAGTAAACACACTTTGAGAAGCAATCTTACGGGTCAGGTTTCTTGCATACGGTTCGTGCGGTTCACCCCATTGTGAAACTGCCAACGATGCAATCCCTCTTGCAACACGATTTAATGGCCAAATAACGTATTTGGTGTTTTACCTTGTTTTTTTTAATTTTAAATTGATTTTTTACGTTTTTTTATTATATTGGTCCCTCTTTATTTTTATCAAATTGGTTCTTAAGTCATTATTCATCTTACGTGTTAACATCTTTTTGGTCCACATAAGCAATGTTGGAAAGAGAAATGACAAGTGTGCGTATCTTATTGGTCCACATAACATAAACAATGATGCAGGACCAAATTTATAGTGAAAAGAAATGTGAGGGACCAATATGATACAAAACAAACGTACGACACCAATTTGAAATTGAAAAATAAAATAAGGGACGAAAATTCTTTTTGTTCATGTTCAAAAATAAAGAATTTTAGAAAACAACTCCAGACATCCTAAAACTTACCCAACTTTTTCTATAATTAACACCACTAAAATTCTTAAGTTCTAAACTAAGAAAGTCACTTTCAAACTCATGTTACCATAAAAATAAATTCTGGACAGCAACGTAATGTTTTATTCGAAAATAACTTTAAAACTTCAAGAATTATCCCAAGGTTTTATACATCCAATTCCACCAAAGTTTCTAAGTCCTGAACAAAAGAAATCACCTTGAAGTTAATATTAACATCAAATAGATTTTGGACAGCATTATAATGCTTAGCACAAATTTTTTTAAAAACACAAAAATTTGTTCAAAACTTCATTGTCTATTCACCATCAAATAATCTAAGCTTCTAACATAACGAATTATTTTTCCAAGTCCTAATGCATCATAATCAAAACTTGGATAGCATTTACATCTTTAAAAAGAATGTTTTCACGTCAATGAAATCCATTCCAAACTTTATCTAGCTTTTACTTAAAAGAATTTTAACTTTTACACATACATATTCACTTTCAAGTACATGTAACACTTACAAACATTTTTGGACAGCATTGGATATTCATGCAATTATACCAAATAACACTCAAAGATTTTGTTTAACAAATAACTTCACAAAATTTTACTTCCTAAACATCAAATCTATGTATTTTAAGTCTTAAAAAGTTTTTAGCTAATATTGGACATCATTACCATTATTTAAAATTCCATAATTAAATCATAAAAAAAAATCATTTTTCAAATTATTCATTCATCACCTAACTTTCTAAAATCACCATTTCTCACTTAAACCATATTTTCTACTAATTCTTTGGACTCATACATTTTTGGATAGCATGTATACAGTTTCAAGCACCTCTTTCAATGCCCTCCCATACTTTCCAAAATCACTCATAGTCCAAAAATGTGGTTTAAGGACTTACTATTCATTTAACCAAAAATCAAAGAGTAATATGTTAGATTGGTAACTGATTTTGTGGGCACTGGTCAAATTAGTCCCTGAGATTATCGAAAGTCCAAATTAGTCCCCGAGATAGGAACACGTCAGTCATATTAGTCCCTGACGTTAATGGTCCATAAAGTCAGGGACTAATTTGACTGATTTTAACAATCTCAGGGGCTAATTTATCGACACTGAACGGTCTTTGTTTATTTTTTTGGCCAAAACGTTGTCATTTTGGCCATTCTGTTAGTCCACGTTAAGGACCATTGAGTCATTGACCGTCATTAACGTCAGGGACTAATATGACTGACGTGTTCCTATCTTAAGGACCAATTTGCAATTTCGAAAATTTCAGGGACTAAATTGGTCGGTGCCTACAAAGTCAATGACCAATTTGACATATTACTCAAAAATAAAACCATTCTGAAATTTTTATTTAAACACATGCATGCAAACAAATCTCTCCCCTTTTTCTCATGGGGAAATTCGACCATCCCCTTCTTTCTCAATTAAAATTTGTTTCTTGGATATTTACATCTTTAGAAACCATTTTTAGAGAAGGGAAGTCATTTGACCAACTAATAAAAAAAATTTAACCATACAAACTCAAATACTTTTCTCTCATTCTTTAAAACTATCATGCGATTAAAAAGTTCATTCTTTTTCTTTTAAAAGATAGGTTTCTGTAACATCCCTAATTTTAATCCCTAATATAATTATAAGTTTTACCGAATTAAATAATTGTTTTTTTTAAATCAATCAATTAAGTGCTGGGTATTCTCATAAAATACATTATGTTAATTACGGAAGTACCTTTAATTGTATTTTAAAGTAAATTCATTTAGAAAAATTACCCTATTTGAATAATATACCTTCTATTCTTTACTTTGGTATTTATAAAGATACAATATTAAATAAATTTTTGTTAATTTTTATTATCTAACTAATTTCTAACTTTATAGTTTTCCTATTGATGCTAAAGTCCTATTGTTAATATTTCTTTTGGGTTAATAAATAAATAAATGAAAGTATATGTTTAACAAAAAAAAAGAAAAAGAGAAGTTTGTGTTTGTGTGCTGTGTGAGGACACAAAACCCTATTATTTTTTTTTCTTCTCCCTTGTACGTGCGTCGCCCCTCTTCTCCCTCACATCTTCTTCTTCAATCTGGAAACCCATCTCCTTGCAACCCTTTCACTCTCTTGGCCGCTCCAACCAGTCACCAAACCACCGCCCTCAATCTCTTTCGCTCCTCCTCTAATTTGCGTGCTCTCTCACTCTCTCTTCTGCCGGACCCGCGCCGCCGTCTGGGGGTCTTCGTCATCGTTGCGGTTGAAGGAGGCTCGTTATGAGCCAGCCTCGTCGCCGTCCTCTCTTGCCGTTGAAGTCACGTCTTCCCTCCGCCGCTGCTGCTCCTCCCTGGACCAAGAGGTCCCCTGCTCACGACTCGTTTTCTCCCTCCGCTTTTGGTTGGGTCGCCATTGCTGCCGTTGTTGAAAGCTGTCGCCGCCGCTGCTGGGTTTTGCTCGCCGCTCCGCCACTGCTTGCTGCCGCAACTGTTTGTTGCTGCTATGGATGCAGCTGTTGCTGCTGTGTGGGCGTGTTCTGAACCGGTTCGTGGGTTGGACCGAAGAGGGTAGTTGGTTTTTGGGTTGAGTCGGGTCAGATTGGTGTAGCTGCTTGGTTCGGGGTAAGCCGGATCGTCGTGAACCGAAGCGGTTTTGTCTTCCCTGCTGCTTCAAAACCATATCCGAGGGTATATCTCTAAAACCTTTTTAATTTCTCTATGTTGTGTTTTAATTTTTATATTAATACTAATTTTAATGTTAATGGTAATAATTATTTAGTATTAAAGTGTTTTGGAAATTAAACCGTATTATAATTTATATTGATTTAATTATGCTGTTGTTGATGATGACTTTAATTGTTTACTTTGATTTGTAATAACGTCGAATTAGATTTATGTCGAATAATGAGTTTTTAAAAGTATATTTTAGTTAAACGTGTTAGGTTCCTAAGTAAGTGAGCTGTAGTTTAGCTTGATGGACTTGTCCCTAGGCTGAACAATACACCAGTTAATTAGGAACCTAATATGATCGACATAACGTTAATTCAAATTGAAATCTTGAACGTTAATTCCAAGTTGAAAGGAAGTGTAATTACCCGAATGTTGGAAACGTGAGTTAGACTTATTTTGAATCGGAAATACTTCCTTTAAGTTTGGAATTAATAGTGTCAAGCAATATAGCTTTGATTTTGTGGCTTGAAACTAAAACTAATTAACTTTAATGAATTTTGGTGATTATGTTAGTTTCAAAATGTGCGTGTACTTTCAATAAAAAACTATACTATTTTATTAAAAAGACAATGATCCTAATTTGAAATCCTGTGTTATTTTGATTTGTAAACTATAGTTAAATGATTTCTTGATTTGGAAAACTTACGAAAATACTCTACTTTGTTATATGATAAGTATATACCAAGATTTTAATTTGAGTCGCTTTTGGTGCATTAAATTGATTACTATATGACTTAATAATATAGTTAGACTACGAAGGAGCTTTAGGACTAACACAAGCGATAACAATGGGCCATGATATGTGCGAGTATTGGCATATGGAAAGGAGTGCATTTGTGAAAAGCTAAGAGTTAAAGAAATTGCAGGTAAAGGGTTCTTTACCTTGCTTTAGGGAGTATTTTCTAATTAGCTCATAGTACTTGCTAAGAGTATATGTATATGTTTGGTTTGGAATTTAGATAGTTATTATAGGCTTAACGATCAAGAATGAAATTAAATGAAATAGTTGTTAAATATGATATTTTGTGCTAAAATGTGTTGTTGCTACTCGATGTGTGTGATTTATTATTAGATGGACATTAATAAGTAAATGTTGAATGTGTGAATGATTGTGTGGAAATCATACTAATAATTGGGATTAGATGTTGTTGTGTAATTTTATTATGAATGTCTATATGAGAAAGTGAAATATATGCATATTTGTGGCTACGTGAGTATGTGAGTTATTGTGCTGATTGGAAGCTGTAGGTATTTATTTGTTGGTTTTTAAATTTGATGGTGTATTTGGAAAAATATGACAAGATTAAAGGAAATTGTGGAATTAAATAAAGACACAAAAAGAGAATAATTTGTTTATGATCTAAAAGATTAAAGGCAAGTTAAGTGGTGACCCAGATCTTGTAAGACGTTGTCCGAGTTGTGGGACTGTACGCTTAGACTGGTGAGAATCAAGTCGCGTAAGACGTTGTCCGGGTTGTGGGACTGTACGCATCGACTGGTTCGATTTGAGGTCGTGTAAGACGTTGTCCGGGTTGTGGGACTGTACGCATCGACTGGTTCGGTTTGAGGTCGTGTAAGACGTTGTCCAGGTTGTGGGACTGTACGCATCGACTGGTTCGGTTTGAGGTCGTGTAAGACGTTGTCCGGGTTGTGGGACTGTACGCATCGACTGATTTGATTTGATGTCTTGTAAGACGTTGTCCGGGTTGTGGGACTGTACGCATAGACTTGTGCGATCCAGATCTTGTAAGACGTTGTCCGGGTTGTGGGACTGTATGCATAGATCGCGTAAGACGCCATAGTGCGCAGCTGTAAGACGTTGTCCGGGTTGTGGGACTGTACGCAATGATGGATCCACGTGAATAAATTTCCAAATGTTATGAGAAAATCAAGGTATATGTAAAGAGAAAAGAAATCATGGAAAATCAAAAGATTTGATGAAAAATGCATATATGAGAATCAAATGAAAAATACATGTGGTAAAAGATCAGTGAATGGTACAAAGAAAGAAATGTGATGTTATATATGAGATTGAGAAATATGTCAATTTGTATACTTTGGAATTGTATGAAATAATGAAATTAAAACTATGAAAGGACTATTTTATTATGGAAATGAAAATAATTGAATTGATTGGGAATGCTTATTGGATATGTGCAATATATGGCTAAATGTGTTTGACTTAGTAGGTCATTATGTCTAGTTAGACACTACTTTCTACTTCATGTGTAAAGCTCACCCTTACAAACATTTTTTCAGGTATTGAGCTTGGAGCTTGCACAGTTTTTGGCCGAGCAGGATTACCCTCCACCACGTGGAGGGGTCGTATATTTTGAGGGAACTAATGTAGTAATTAAATTAAAGATGGATATTTGTATTTTAAAAGAATGTATTAGTTATCCGCCCTCGCTTGGTTATTGTTGGGCATTAGGACTTATTGTGTGTCTTGAGTAAATATAATATGTTTTGAAATGTTCTGGTCTGGACAGGTGCATGATTGGAAATTTTGGTAAAGTCCGAAATACAGAGGGAACTCTGCCGGATTTTTATCGAAATTTTCAAGTCCATATTTTTATAAAACTCAATTTAATTAAAAATTTGTGAGGGTATTACAGTTTCCATCTACATGCATCAAAAGAAAATGACTAAGCATGTAAATGAGAAGTTTTTATTTTCATGTATCATAAAAAAAAACTACAGATGCAAAAGAAAAGCTTACAGAACAACATCAACCAAATTATAACAAACACATATTCATCCATGGGTCATGAAAATATGATTAATAAAGGCTTAGAAAAATCTTTTTAGAAACCAAATAGAAGATGACAACAAACATTTATTTAGATAACTAAAAAAAAATCATCATAATACATACTCCCTCTGTCCCTATATGATAAGACCCTCTTGGTAGTTTTCATGTCCATTAAGAAAGTTAGTTAATTTAGTTAATTGTATTGAAAATGTAAATATTTCATATGTATTTTCAAAACTATTCCTATTAATAGTATTAGGAATCTAAAAAGTGTTAAGTGAATATGGGTGTTTGTGGAAAGAAGTAATTAATTGTCATTGAAAATTGGTATAGGGTCATATAAATAGGGACAAAATAAAAGTCCCAAGAGGGTCTTATATATAAGGACAGAGATTGTATAACATATACAAAATAAAAAGAATGACCTAGGGTTTTGAGGTCACCTCTTAAAATCTTTAAGCTTTTAGACTCTAAAAATGAAAAAGCTTTTTCTCCCTTCCTCCTCCAAGCTCATAGTTTTCTCTCATCCAATGGGTGGGGATGAGTTTCTTTTTCTTTCTTTATTTTCTTATGATTGCAAAAGATGATAAGGTCTTTGCATGTAGTTATTCATAGGAGAGGAAAATTTTTAGGGTTATAGCCTAATGGAGGGAAAAATGGGGCGGCCAAAAGAGCTTCGGAAAGGGTTATTTTGATGGCCAAAAAGAGTTAGGTGGTAGTTAGGGTTGAGGTAATAATGCTTAATGGTGTTATTTTTGCGTTTTGTGAAGCCATAATGATATGTTTCAAAGTTTAAATTTCAAAATGTATGCAAAACCAAAATGACCTCTTCTCCTCTCTAGGTTTGGGCGTGCAACACATCATACAAGGGAGGAAATATAAAATTTTTCCCATACTTTAGAGAATGCATCAAATCCATATCTTAAATTATTAAATGGTGAAAATACTAATGTTTTTTAAAAAGTTATTCAAAAATATTAAATTTGCACAAAAGCAAAATTTTAGAAAACTATATTCTTCATTTTCATATGAACATTTTAACTCCAAAATAATTTTATTTGGATTAAATATGAAAAATTATGGGATTATGAAAATTTCATAAACCTTATAAAACAATTAAAATTAAATCACCACAAATAATAAAACAAACAAATGGTTGGTACGTCCTTATTTTATAGAAATCAATTTTAGGCACTTAGCTTTTTAATAATTAAAATCATATTAGTGGCATATACTTAGTAAATAATAAAATAGACTCAATATTAATTAAAGTCATACATGGTAGTAAATAATTACATGACTCAGACTTTCATTTAAGTTATAACATGTATTTTTCTATACTACACATCATGAGACAAAATATAGATACACACGTGTGTGTGTATATATAGTTTCCTAAAACTTGAATATAATTGTCCATTTTTATAAAAATAAATAGTATACTTTCATATGAACACTTTATAACCCATAAACCATTCAAATTAGATAGAAATATAAGATTTGAAAATCACATGAATCTTTTCACTTAGATTCAATCACAATCTAGTAACTAAAATGAAGTAATAAAATAAATGATTCTACAAAAAATCATATTTGATAAGAATGACTTTATATTTTCTAGAACTTTACTAAATTGTAATATAATTATAGAACATCACATTTCAACGCCTTATATAAAAACTAAATTTTCTAAAATTATGCAATATGAGATCCTAAAATTAAATAATTTAAGTAGGGGAAAATGTGGGTCTTACAAATGGTTATGATTTTTTTTTGGTAGAAGAAAAATCTTATTACCATAAGCAAAAATAAAACCAGATACAAATAAATCTAGACAAAATCTCCACCTACTATGTAGGGTTGGATCCTGTCAAGATTTGAAAAGAACTAAAGTTCCGCTTGTACCCTATCAGCTATGTAAACATTTGTAAGAGTTTCAACATCATAAAAAAACATTAAATCTATATGAGAGCTCCTTTTTAACAAGAATGAAAATTTGATGTGGAAGCTTGGCTTGGTTAGTGAATAGCCTTCTGTTTCTTTCCATCCAGATATTGTAAATACAAGCTGCCAAAGTTGCTACTATCACTTGTTACCTCTTCTTGTTTCGAAACCCATGCTTTACCCACCTTGTCCAATTGATGTATTTGAAATATACTCTGTCCAACTTGACCCAATTCCCCAGCAATTCAAGTAACTGCATACTCCATTGGCACTCGAAAAAAAGATGATCTCTGGTCTCACTAGCACTTGCACACAAATCACAGAAGGTGTCAATTGGTTGGTACCTTGAAACATTATCCTTCGTCCTCAGCCTATTGTGAACCATAAGCCAAAAAATGAACTTGTGTTTAGCAATCGAAGCTGGGTTCCAGATCTGCTTGTACAGGGGAAAGGTTGCACGATTACCCATAAGGAGATCATAACCCCTCTTGATCGTGTAGTCCCGATTCTGGTTCAGCGAGTCTAAGATTACATCCTTCAACTGATCTCGAATGTTTGGGACCTGTTTCTAGTGCAAGTTGCTAGCTTGATTAACTGCGCATCACAAAAATTTGACTTCTTTAAGTAGACAACTCCTACCCATCGAATCCATAGCTGGTCTTTATTTAGAGCTAAGTGCCACACCTGTTTCCCCACTGCGGCAACATTCTATAGCGTGAGATTGTGAAAACCTAGTCCACCATGCTTCTTACTCGTGCAAACTGAACTCCAAGCTACTTGGGCTTTAGCTCTACCTCTCTGATCTAATCCTTAGAGGTATTCTCTGCACTTTCTTTCAATTTCATTGATTATTACTTTTGGGATGATAAAAACATTTACCCAATAAACATGCAGCGAAAGCAGAACTAGATTGACCAACTGAGCTCTACCTTGAAATGATAAAGACCTCATGGACCAAGAGTTGATTCTTCTGGCTACTCGATCAACCAGGCTTCTACATGTACTGACAGACCATTTCTTTGCAGTGATGGGTAATCCCAGGTAAGTAAAAGGAAAAACCCCTTTTTCAAACCCAGTAATATGTTGAATTCTTTGCTGAGAATGTTTCTCTACTCCCGCTATAAATATCTGTGATTTGTTATGATTTGCATATAGACCAGAGCTTACAGAGAATTCATTGAAGGCATTAGTTAATAAGTTCACACTATTTTCATTAGCCTTACAAAAAATCATTAAGTCATCAACAAAGGCCAAATTAACTAGCCCAATATCCTTACATAGAGGATGATATCTGAACCCAGGATTAGTAGCTATAGACTTTAGCTTTCGAGTGAGCATCTCCATTGCAATAACAAATATAAGAGGAGACATGGGGTCCCCTTGCCTCAGACCCCTAGAGCTATTGAACTTGCCATACTTCACTCCATTAATCACCAGACTGAAGGTGGTTTTTCTGATGCGTTCCATGATCCAGTCAATTTTTTTTTGGAAATTTGAGAGCCTGCAAATTGTTTTCAATGAAACTCCAGCTTATGCTATCATAAGCTTTCCTTATATCAACTTTCATTAAACATCTTGGAGACACAACTTTCCTCCTATATAGCCTTAATAGTTCCTGACTAATTAGGATATTATGGATAATAGATCGATCTTTAATAAATGTTGTCTGATTTCATGTATAATCTCTGGCAAACAATTCTGCAACCTGTTACTAAGAATCCTAGAAATGCACTTATAGATAGTGTTACAGCAGGCAATAGGCCTAAAATCGCTGACTAGGTTAGGGCACTCTGATTTTAGAACGAGCACAAGATTAGTATGGTTAGCTTCTTTTAGCATTCTACATGTAGCAAAGAAGTCCATAACTGTTTCAATGACATCTTTCCCAATAATAGACCAAGCTGTATTGTAGAAACCTGCTCCATAACCATCAGGCCCAGGGGTCTTGTCAGCATTCATTTCCCTAAAATTCTGCCTTATTTCCGCTATTGATACATGCTTAATAAGATTAATCTGCTGGAAAGGGTTTAAAACTCTACCTTGTCTTATATCCTCCTCTGAAATGCACTACCCAGTGTTAAAACCTGATAACAGAGACTTGTAATAATCCTTAAAAGTTCTTGCAATATGGTCTTGATCTGTGTGAATCTGGCCATACTCATTCTGAATCTTCAGGATCCTGTTTCTGTATCTCCTCTATTTAATGGAGTCATGGAAAAATCTAGTATTCTGGTCTCCATCTCTTAGCCAATATTGCTTAGCTTTCTGTCTAAAAAAACTCAAAGCAACATGATAGACAGTTTGATATTCTTAGTTAGCATCCCTTTCTAACTTCTGCAGATGCACATTCATAGGGTCCTGTTGTTCACTCTCTAGCAAGTATACTAGATGGCAAAGTAATATAGTCTAGGAAGGCCAGATATCGTTCTCACAGGGACTACGAATTATTTAACTTATTCCTACCTAAGAGTAATTAAAAGTAAAATCTATTAACATTCAGAATTAAATAAATTAATTAAGAAGAATATTTTACTGCTGGAAAAATAAATAAAAACAATTAACAATGGGTGAATGGTGGTTAGGAACTAGTTTCATTGAATGTTTCAATTATTTATTATAAATCAATGTTTTCCATTTAAATCAAGAACTAATTCAGAAAATTAGTAATTCCCAGATTCCTCTAATGAAATTGTTGTTTAATATCCAATTTGTTAAATCCTAATTCCTTAGAAATTTAATCTATTGAATAACCATAATTAAGAATAGTGAATTATGATAAGTTATATAAAAATTCAAAAGTATTTCTACAAGTTGAATCCTTATATTGTTTAATTGCATGACCTATTTTAAATCCTAGTTTTCCGATTCAGATCTAAAAATCCATAACATGAATTGATCAAGTTCATGCATAACAATGAAAACACAATTAAACACTTGATTTAAAAACTGAAAAACATCAATTAATTCCACCATGTTCCTAACACAAGAGGGTTTTGTAACACCCCGATTCGGCAACTTGAAAACTTAACTTAAAAGTAGTGAAAATTAGGGCCATTTTTTTTTAAAACCAGCGTCACATAGAAGTGAGAACATTTAGACTTTCGAAACACAGTTACGTTAAAAGAAACTCATGTTCTCACCTTACGTAACAACCTTCCAAGTTCCAAACCGAGGTGTCACAAGACACCGCACTTTGAAACTCATTCACAAAACCAAGTTTAAAAACACAGCTCACCTAATAATTTCAAAACATCAGTGTTGGATAAAACTGTTGCCGAGTTACAGTAGGATAGAGCTGAGATAACTAAGTACTTACAATGAAATACATTCCGCCAGGGGAATTCCTAGCTTCTAGTCATACTCCTTAAGACTTGTCGTCTAACTCCGGATCTTAGTAGATGAAGTCCACCATGCTTCCGCTGCGCCATCTACCAGTTGCAATATCAGCAAGTGCCGATGCGACAACATGGTAGGAGAGAGTCAGTGTTCCGAACACTAACGGGTTGACCTTACGGTCTCGGGTAGATCCCATAAAAATAGATAGATACTATGGCAGTACAACATAGCTACCACAACATAACATAAACATTGATGCAAACATGTCATGCACTTAGCATATATGAATCATATAAAACAATGCATACAGAAATATTCTTAACACACCAATGTCATCACTTACAGCCAAAACTTTCATCACACTTGTCCCACAATTCCTTTTCCATTCATATCGCTGCCTCAAAATTTCTTACAGCACGAATCATTTCTCGTGCTCAACTTACAATTCTTATTCAACACTTGATAACTCATTTGCACCTTACTTAATACATCTTTGCCATTTAAATTTTATTAATTCGGTTAGCATCAATGATGAGGGGGACACATCATTGAGCTCACACACGTCTACATCTCCTCGGTCAACCACCCAACCTAGTCGGAAGCAAACAGGAGTACAAGACCTTTACCACGCGGGCACGACAGCTGTCACACAACAAATGGTCCCAGACCAGGAGGCCTTGCCTCAAATTTAATCATATAATCAATGCACGCCCTCGGCGGCAAACACAAATGCCCCGTTCCAGTCCCTCTCACTGTTCCTGAACTGCCATAGGGGTGACAGCACTATTCTAGTCCCGGGTGCAGAACTTACCACGGTATTAGACCCAGTCCCCACCACGTTAGTGCACCACATGTGGAGTTCGTTCTGCCCAGAATAGTACTCAAGGCAACATGACGTTTTACCGCCCGAGCCTACCCTAATGCATTCATCAACCCGAATATCCCTGATATCCGGGGTACCTTCCTCTCCACTAATTCGATACGACACTCATACCTCACCGCGTTTGTATATGTCTTTTAAAGTTTTTAGCGTTTTAATTAGCGGCTTATTCCTAATGATCGGCTCGTCCTTGGTGCATCCCTTCGACGACGCCCGATTACTAATCGCAAACTATTCCCCCTAAATCTCATTGGCCCCAGGCCATAAATTACTTTCTCATCTCATCATCAACATTCTCAAAACTCATTCTCATTCACATCATCAACGGATTTCCTCGTCTTTCCAAAACCTCTTTCGCAAAAATTTTCGAAAACACGGTTTCACAAAACTTTTTCAAAAATCATCTTTCCAAAAATTTTGACAGCATTCCATCTTCACAAAAGCTCTTTTCAAAAAGCTTTTTCAAAAACCACATTTTTGGGTGAGTGTTAATGGAGGAGCAAGCTCAACTCAACACTAAGCTTCTTCCCAAAAATGTGAACGGGGAAATCGCATCGCTACTCAACCACTTTCATAATCACAACCTTTTCTTTCAAATCTCAGCTCTTTCCACTCAAATATCAATTCTCTTTCTTTCAATCTTTATCTCTTTCTCAATCATTCTCAACTCATCGCTATTTCTTTCTTAATCATTTCACATGCTTCTTATTTGTTTCTCTTTTCTCTTTTCAAATCTATCTTATTATTTCCACAGTTCTATCACCACCGTTTCACGATCCAAACACAATCGAACACTTCTCAACAAAATAAAGTATGCACAATAAATAAACATTTAGTATGCAACAGAACAGATAAACATTTAGCACGAACATCTACATTGCCTAACTCGCAGTACTCCCGTAATCCGCCTACTCGAATTACGAGCAACCACGTTACGAGATCACCGCACTCTCACTCACCTGGATGACGACACATCCAGAAAATTTCCAAGAGTTCCAGTCGATATCCTTGCCACGAGTCCTTCGCGTCCAACATCCGAACTAAACATTTTTCCCCGTGCGTTAGAAACGATTTACGTGAATTCTTAATTTCGTTTTAAAACACTTTGAAATAATTCTATTTTTAAAAGCACATTGCCAATATCCAAAGGATTTAAATCCAAATCATTTCTTTTATAAAACGTTTCCAAGAAAAACTTCTTAAAACTATTTATTTCCCAAAACAGAGTCTATTTCTTTAGATTTAAAACACTTTGGTTAAAGAAAATAATTCTCTTTAAACATCAAATGAAAAACAACTCTTTGAAAACCTTTCTTAAATCAAATACAAGAATTCAAGAAGGAAAAATTCCAAAACCAATCAAATTAACTTATTTAATTTCTAAACTTTACAACATCCCCAAACACTGACTAAGGAACATCAGTTAAAATTTCAAATTAATTTAAGTTATCTAAATCTTTCTTTTTAAACAAAACATTTTTCACATCTAAAACTCACAAACAGTATCCAAAACAATTCTAATACATCCAAGCAGCACAAGGAGCAAACACACACAAAGTTCGAGCATTCACAACATCCACAGACATATGCACAGGAAGTCACATTTTTATTTATCATTAATTAAATTATAACCTTAATAGGTTAATTCAATTATTATTATTAAGAAAATAATTTAGCTTAATCCTTTTAATTAACTCACAAATCGAATCACTCATGTTTAATAGTTTCTTAATCACAAATAAAATTTAAAACTAAAAATCATCGATTCAATTATCACAAATAACAACCATATACAATTCCAATTCAGTACAAAACAGCACATACAGGTTTTACTTACCAGCACACATAATACAAGAACTCCCACCTTCAATTATTCAGAACCATCCATTAATTTAATTACACAAAAGAAAATGGTTTAAATTTGATCTTGTAATTAACTCAATAAAACCGACACACATATGGTTATTATTATCTGACTACAATTTAACTAAAAAAAAATTATTAAATTACCATGACAAGAATTTCTTTCACATAATCGAATAAAACCAAAAGGAATTAAAAGAGGCACACAACACTTTTACACAATATAATGCACCTAGAAAGATAGCTATCATTCACAAGTTACAGCATGAAGAAAATCACTCAACTATATGGACATATATTGACCGAATGAGACACATACAATTTTACAAAGTTTTAATGCACAACAAAACATGTACTTATGAAATCCTTTTATCTATTTTAGGCTAGAAAACCGTGAGCATACCATATGAAAAATCAACAAATTTCAATTCAAACAAAATTCAAGACAACAATTTGAAGCACAAATTATTTCAAAGATTTACATACATTGTCTCTTAAATTTAATTATTTCATGAAAACACTTTTTAAGCCTTAAATTCAATTGGTCTTAACATGCATGTATCCTTCATGAGGGACAAGCCGAATGTCAACACACAAAAAGGCATGGTTTTCTCTCATCATTTTTTTTAAACTTAAAATCATGTGATTGAAACTAAGACATGCAAACTTTCAAAACAACTTTCAAAGCAACAATACCACATCAAGTCCAGTAAAGTAACACATTACATCATTCATCCATATCACACACACAAATAAACTCATGATTATAACTCTTTCTTAAAAATAAAGATCTTATTTAATCTTTCATGAAAATAACATTTATTATAACAAAATCTTTTCCAAATATCCTTAACATGCATAAAATAAACTCAAGTTCATTGTTTAATAAAAATCAAGGTTGTACTTTAAATCTTTAAAAATGACATGTAAACACTTAAAATCATTAGATCTATTCCTAGGACATGCATCCACTTTTCATAAAGTAAAAACATGAATTTCATTTTTAGCTAAGTATGGCCGAATGGCCTCTAAAAAAAATAATAACCTATACAAAATAATTAATCACTTAATCAAATTATAGTTACACTTTGAAAAATTATTTTAACACTTGGTTCCTTTAATTCTTTTCTCTAAAAACCGAAACACTTACATAAAAGGAAACATAATTTTTTTTTCTCTTGAAAATTAACATGCAACTCAAGGATCTAAACAAATTCATGCTTGAAAATTATTTTCAAAACTCACTTCTGTACTTTTCCTTTTGAAACCGAATGATATAGAGAAAGAAACTTAACCTTTTCTTTAGAAAATTAACATGCAAGGAAGTTTGTTTTAGTTTTCATGAAAATCTTAGCCTTTCTTTAGATCTTCAAGATTTTAGTTAGAAAAATATTAGATCAAGCTAGAAAATCCTCAACCGAAGCACAAGCATGAAGATCATATATTACAAATTAATTAGAGTTCTTAAAGTCCAAGATCAATTAATAATAACATATAAAATTATCTTTAAGGCCATAAAAGAAGACATGCAAGAAGAAAGAATAAGGAACTACAAACTTAGAAAAAAGAAAACTAAACTATTACAAATTCTTCTTGGTATTCAAAAATCCTACCATGAGAAAGGATGGTCTTCTAGTTCTATCATTCTTGATCTACATGGAAAGGGCTTGGTTGAGTATGGATTTTCACCTTCTTCTTCTCCTATACCCTCACGGCTTCTCCCCCTCTTTTCTCTCTATTCCTTTTCTTTTCCTCTAAGAGTTTGATGGGCTCTTAGAGTGTGTTTTTAGTGTTGGTACGGTGGAATAGGAAATGAAATGGTGGAGTGAAAATAACCCAAGGCCATTCACATCTATATCCAACTCATGAATGTCTCTTTTGCCCTTGGTTAATGGTTTTGGGTCACTCACAATGAAGGGGCGGTTTTGGGTTTATGAAAAGTTGCATGGCTAAGGTCCACCAAAGTCAAGGGGACAAGGTGGAGTGGCTAGCTTTTAGGGGTCATTCTAGGGCTAAGACTTAGTTAGTGTTTAGTTAGGGTTTTCTAACTTGGTTTGGTTTGGTCCATAGTTTAGTTATGGCTTACTTACTCACTAAGACTTCTAAAAAGTCATGGTTCTAACTCCTACACACCCACTCCCACGTACAACACACACATAATTACACACATATGCATACAAACTCATACACATACATACTTCACATTTTTTTTCTAATCCTATTTACTTATAATTATCAATTCACACAATAATACAATTAATTCAAGCAATCACATTCACACAGTAATTTTCACACATCATACAGTACACACATATTAAATCAAGCACATAGCACATAAAAATTCATGCCAAATCACTAAATTCACTTTCTTTAAAACACAATTCTTTAAACTCGTATTTCACCGTTCAGGAAATAAATTTTTATAAAACAACCCAGAAAATTCTAAAAGTTATATTTTTAAAATCTACGTTTCGAGACGGTCGTTTTGATATAAAGTTTGTAAAAATCCGAGTTACGGTCAAAAAGATATGCAGTTTTAAAGCTTACAGACCCAAAAATCTCAAAACTCCATTTCAAACAAAAATCATTCTTAGGAAAAATTCACAACTTATTTCTTAAAAATCAAATCATTTCAAAACTCAACAAAATTTATTCACTTTTTATCTATAAAAACATTTGGTTTATAAAAATTCCATGGAAATCATCATTTAATTTCTTTCTTACATAAAATATTTTTCCGAAAATTTCTTATAAAACAAAATTTTGAGGTTTATTTCGACGAAATCGTTTACGCGCATATGGGAAAAATGCGGGGTGTTACAGGTTTAGTTACACATCATAGAGAAGAAGAACAAATAAGAAAAGAAGTAATTCATTCCTAAATTACCACTAATCCTTGATCTGAATCTTCAGTTTTCAATGGATTCCTCTTCCGAATGCTCTCCAGAGAATGTAATCTCCCTCAAACTTGATACTAATCTCTAATACTAACTGATTATGGCTGCCTAACCTAGTCCTAAACACATAAATATATACCTAAATTACAAATCCTAATAAAAGCCTTCGAAATTGCTTAGAAATTGGCCCAAATTGGCCTCCACGAGTCATGCGCGCCTAGGCGTGTGAAGCAGCACGCCTGGGCGCGCACCATCTGTTACCCAGAATCACCGAAGCACTCGCGCCTGGGCGTGCAAAGTATTTTCCGACTCCGTTTCTCTCTGTTCTTGTGCCATTTTCAAGATCTTCTAATGCTCTTCTTAGCTCCAATAATATTTTCTCCAAATTCAGCTCCAAAGCACCTGAAACATACCCAAAACGAATCAAAACGTTCAAAGGATTCTATAAAACTAATACAAAATACCTATATTTACAAAAGAAAGTGAATTTAAGCCCAAAAACATCATATATATATTAGACCCAAATCACTCCCCCAAACTTAGCATTTTGCATGTCCCAGGCAAAAGTAAAATAAAAATTCAAAAACACAAGACTACCATCTAAATCAAAATGTACAACACTTAATCTAAGACTTCGACTCATCAACACAGCCACATATTTACACAAGCTATTCACATATCAAAACCTGGTTAAAGAAACAAAATCAATCAGAACTCAGAACTAGTGAACACTCTCAACCTCTCAGTGTATATCTCTCATGTGTATCAAGGGTATTAACAATTCACTCAAGTTCATACAATAGTTAAATGTTACCATAAGCTTGACCATAGACCCAAATCTCCACTGAAATTATTAAAAAATGCACAAATCAAAAGGTCTTTAATTTGGTTGTAATGAGGCCATGGCTAAAAGTGCAAGGTGGGATAAAAGAAAGAAAGGATGAAACTAAGGGCTAAAATGCAAAACAAATTTCCCTCTAAAAATTATGAATGAGCAATGAATACTATGAGGACTCATACTCAAATCACAACTATTTCAAACTTCTTCTCTTTCAATTGTACTCTACTACTTCTTCCAAACAAATTTCTTTCCTCTTAATTTCCACTTTTTCTCAATTTTCTTTTCTTTTTTTTTCTTTTGGAAGAAGAGTAACTCAACAACACTTTCACAATTTTTATACTTTTGAACTGTTCCTCTCTCAATTACTCATTCAAAATTCCTAAGGTACTCACAAAAATATACAATCAATACATGGTACCAAAGTAAAATCATATTTATATCAGGCTCAAAATGGGCAACTAAGGGAAAAAAATCCAACAAAAATATCTGATGGCTACAAACACACCATCCTAAATGCCTTAATCATTTTCATGCATGTAATCAATTATCAATCTCAAAATGGTCACCGGTCAAGTTCTAGAACACAAAACTAAAGAGAACACACTCATGAAAGAAATAGGGGTCTCAAATCAAAATAATTCAAATTATTCACATACCCCATCAATATAGGCTCAAAATCTCACTAAGCTAAAGTCAGTTTACTAATCTCAAGTTCTGAAAAACTTTGTCAAAATAACCAGATTTCAAAAATATTTACAACTCAACAAATAAATAACATGAATCAATGAGTCTAATCCTAAACTAAGTATGTAACACCCCAAAATTTTAATCCCTGATTAAGGAAATGTTAATTATAAAGTTTATTATAATTAATTATTTCTATTTTTAATCTTTGATTAAAATCTGTGTTTATGCTATTAGTAAATGTGTGAATTTAATTTGGTAATTATATTTATGTGAAAATAAATAATTTGCACATTAGTCCTTGTTTTGGGACCTAGAAGTAATTATAGGAAAGGTTTTGGAGGGAAAGAAAATAAAATAAATATTTTTCAAAAACTGACCAAAATACTCGAGTATTTCTGAAAAGACTCGAGTGTTTTGGTCAGAGTTGGACGAGTTAGTGCGTTTTGGTGAGTCACCACCAACGATTCTCGCCGTTCAACTCGAAATCACCACCCAACACGTCCATTGTCGTCGTTTCGAGCTGCATGAGCCTTCAACCAATCTATATAAACCAATTAAACCCGAATTGTGAGGCATTTGGCCAATTTGTTGAAGGTTTGCATGTGTTAGGGTTTCCGAGTTCTTCTCTTCGATTCTTTTTCCTTGAGTTGAGTTAAGTTACAAACTATACACCAATATAAAGCTCACATCACGAGCTTTGTATAGACACCAAGATTGTGAGCTGAGAGTTTGTAGATTTGAAGAATCGAAGCTTGAAAGTTGGAGTTCGTTTGCTGTCATCTAGTTCTAGAGCTTACTTTGATTCCCAATTTTGTAAGCTCTTGTGTCCAATCCACTTCAAACTTGTTTTAAATCCTAGTTTATGTTGCAGAGAATGAATTCTAACCAAAACCCCTAATTCTCTTGCATGTTAACCCATTCAAATGTTCTGATTTTGGACCTCTGCTCACACTGTCCTGCATGTTGGTGGTGGAAATAGTTTTTGGTGCTGTGGTGTCTTTCCTTGCCAAAATTCTGTTGAATCACGTCTGAGAGGTAAGGGGAAAGCTTTCAATTCACTAGATAGAGTTTAAATTCCATGGATTTGATTAGAGAGCCACCAAGAGGCTCTAAGGGCTTAGTTTGAATAGGGAAATTGGTTTGGAGACCAACCTGTGCTCTAAAGTTGTTTTGAGCAAGTTTATTATGTTGCATGCAAGCTATTTGGAACTTAAAATCATGAGTTTTCTGTGTATTATGCAAATTGGTATGTTAAGTGTGGTGGACCGACCCTCGGTCCTACCCTTGCGATGCCCAGCCGACCAGAATAATCTGATTATACAGACCGTGCCTATTCAGGCCGAGCATCTATTCAAGGACCCCCTAGCGACCTTGGACCGACCACATGGACTCTACCCCATAAGAACCCGAGCTAGGGCGCATGGATCTAACTTGCCTCATGGATAAGACCCTCATATACAGGATAAGGATGAATGACTCATCCCTTATATTAAATGGGACACGTCAGCTGCCTTGCTGGACCTCCGTATAGGCCCATAAGGTACAATGCCACCCCTATAAATAGCTGTCTCCAGCAAGGGGCTCAGGTACGTTCTCTCACTCCCTAATTGCACATTCGCACACACCAGTGATTAGGGAAACCCTAGCTATCCCAACTGGATACCTAGAATACCAAAGAAATCACACAGCAACATCAGATTGCCCTCTAGCTCTTAGATCTTCCTATATCTTTGAGCTAAGGATCGGTCTTAGACACTACATTGGCGCCGTCTGTGGGGACGATAAACTGTCATTCCCACCCAAAATGGTAACCTCACGTGGAAACAATGGAAACAACTCCTGTGGTGCAAACCACCAGACCGGAAGAAACCGTCATAGACTAGTAGAAGGTAGTGCTGACAACGGAAGAGATCTAGAAAGAAGAAACCCACCCCACCCTCCTCCTCACAGCATACCTTTAGTTCGATTGGAGATCCCAGCTCGCAGCCACCACACCCAAACACACAGTGGGCCTTACACTGTCCATTCCAGGCAACCAAACCCCAATGTACCTACCCACCCACAAAACCACGGATCTGGACGATTTATCTACGCCCGTGTTTCAGGAGAAAAGGGAACACTCCCAGGGCCGAAGAGAAACCCAACTTGAGGAGATAATTAAGCAGCAAGCTCAAATGCTAGAAATTTTGGGGAAGGGTATAGCCGAGCTTCAGCAGATCCACATGCACACGGTTGCTGCACGGGCAATGGAAACAGCCCCAACAACCGTACTAGTTCATGATCTGCAAGGTCCAATCACCTTACCCCCTCCACCACCGGTAAACCCAGCCTTAGCAGTCACCTATGAAACAAAAAACAATACTCACCCAGGCCACCCCTTCACCCCACGTATCATGGCCTACGAAACACCTTCTGCTTTCCTTGGCCCCACTAGCCCGTTGGAGCACATCCTATCTTTCGAGGGTGCCATGAATTTTTATGATGGAGGAGATTTGATGAAGTGCCGAGCCTTTTCAATGACTCTCCAACCACCGATGCTAAGGTGGTATTCCGCCCTTCCCAGAAATTCCATTAACTCTTGGGCGAAAATGAAAAAGGTTTTTCTTAACAGGTATACTACCAGCTGCATACAACCAAAATCAGACCATGCGCTTGCAGGAGTAATGCAACTTCCAGAAGAACCGTTAAGAGATTATCTGGCTCGATTCCACTCGGAGGCAGGCTCTGTACCAAACCTCGAGCCGAGCTTCGCTGTTTTTCTTTTTACCCAGGGTCTTCGTAATGGTGATTTTAAAAACTCGCTGGTGGGGAAGCCACCGAGGGACATGGCGGAACTGAGGCACCGTTCCACCAAATTTATCAATTTGGAAGAATTTAGCAAGTGGCAGAGACAAAGAGAGAAAAGAGACAGGGGGGAGCCTTCATCTCAAGGAAGGCCGAGAAGAGATGACAGAAGAGACGAGCGGGGGAGAGGACCTCGGGGAGACAGGAGATTCGTCATCCCTAGGGCCAGGTTTGATGAGTATACCCCCCTCAGGGTTCCAAGAAGTCAGATCTTATAGGAAACCATGCAAACCGACCTAAGAATGGTCGAAAGGCCTCCTCCTCTGAAGAGAAGCCAGCGCCTGGACCAATCAAAGTTTTGCTCGTATCATGGGGGATACGGCCACACCATGGACTAGTGCACATGGCTGAGAGACGTTATTGAGCAGCTTATAAGAGATGGAAAGTTGCAACAATACGTTAGGGAGGCACTCAATCGGCGTGCGAGGAGGAGAACCCCTTCCCCGGACAGAAATGTTCGAAGAAAAACCCCATCTCCATCAAGACAAACCAATCAACCGCAGACATCGAATCAGCAGAGAGTAGCTATGGTAGAAATATCTAGCACAGATCAATCCCCTCAAAACCTCAGAATCAACACCATTGCTGGGAGATTTGCAGGGGGAGGTGAAAGCAGATCAGACAGGAAAAAGTATGTCAACCAAGTACTAGCTATCCAGGACCATCCGATTCGCAAGAGAGGTTCAAAAAGTGTCCCGATTTGTTTCACCGACGAAGATTTAGAAGGAATCATTCCGGGCCATTACAACCCGATTGTGATAACTGCTTTGGTAGGCAATTATGAGGTTGCAAGAATATTTGTCGACCAAGGCAGTTCTGCTGATATCATGTTTTTGAATCTCTTTGAAGCACTGAAATTGAAAACTTCTGATTTAACCCCTTTTGAGGGGAAATTGATTAGTTTCACAGGGGACGCAGTCGTCCCCAAAGGACATATTCAACTCCCGGTAACACTCGGGAACCAACCCTCTGCAAGAACTGAAATTATCAAGTTTTTGGTCGTTAACTGTCCATCGGCATACAATGCGATACTCGGCAGGACCTGTTTGCAACCCTTTGGTGCGGTTGTTTCAACCGTTCATTTGTCCATGAAATTCGAGGGCTCTGATGGAAGGGTCGTCTCAATCAGAGCCGAGCAAGACAAAGCTAGACTATGCTATAATGCTAGTTTGGCGAAACTCAAGAGTCAAGAGGAAATTCAACCTAAACTGAACCTGAACAAAGGAAACGTGCTTCTAACGGACCTGGATGTCAGGTCCGATCAGGACGACACAAGGCCGACCCCCCAAGGAGAATGGGAATTCATAGTGTTGGACGAGGAAACCCCAAGCAGAAGAGTGAGATTGGGCACCAACCTCTCCAAGAACACAAGAGCAGAAATGCTCGAGCTTTTGAAAAAGAACAAAGATCTTTTTGCATGGACCTCGGCAGACATGCCGGGGATTGATCCAAATTTTATATGCCACCGTCTTAGTGTCAATCCGACCGCTAAACCGGTCGCTCAGAAGAAGAGGAAAGTAGGAACTGAGAAGGCTGCAGTAATTGAAGAAAAGGTGGCTGAGCTCCTCTCAGCAGGATTTGTAAGAGAAGTTAACTACTCTGAGTGGCTTTCAAATACTGTGCTAGTCAGGAAGTCGAATGGGAAGTGGCGCATGTGCGTCGACTACACCGACCTAAACAAGGCTTGTCCGAAAGATCAGTATCCTCTCCCTGTTATTGACAAGTTGGTGGAAAATTCATCTAGTTATCAGCTCCTTTCCTTTATGGACGCGTATTCAGGGTACAATCAGATCCCAATGTACCCCCTGACCAGGAGAAAACGACCTTCATCACCGAGAGGGCCACATACTGCTACATAGTGATGCCCTTCGGACTAAAAAATGCTGGTGCAACCTACCAGCGAATGATGAACAAGGTCTTCTCTGGACTGATTGGTCCCACCCTTGAAGTGTACATATATGAAATTATAACCAAAAGTAAAAAGAAAGAAGACCACCCTCATGATTTGGCTGTTGTCATGGCCAGAATTAGAAAGCACAATATGCAGCTTAACCCCGACAAATGCACTTTTGGAGTACCTGCGGGGGCTTTCTTGGGTTTCATGCTTACAGAGAGAGGCATCGAGGCTAACCCGAAAAAATGCCAAGCCATTCTGAGGATGCACAATCCGACCAATGTGAATGAAGTCCAGAGACTGACAGGTCGGATGGTGGCTCTTTCTAGGTTCCTCCCGCAGGCGACCAAGAAGCCCTTCTCGTGGTATCAGCTGCTTAGAAAGAACAAAAACTTTCATTGGAACGAACCTTGTGAACAAGCATTTGTCGAACTGAAGGAATACCTATCATCCCCTCCCGTCCTCACCAGCCCTCGGGAAGGGGAGATTCTGTTTTTGTATTTTTGTCAATTGGTGAATCATCTGTAAGCTCGGCCTTGGTCAGAGAAGACTCAGGGACCGAGCAACCAGTGTACTTCGTGAGTAAGGCTCTGCAGGGACCTGAAACGAGATACTCGAAGATAGAAAAGCTTGCTTTTGCTCTAGTGGTTACTGCTAGAAGACTTAGGCAGTATTTCCAGAGCTATCCCATCATAGTCAGGACAACCCAGCCAATAAGGCAGGTGCTTCACCGACTTGACTTGGCTGGGAGAATGGTTTCGTGGTCAGTTGAGCTATCGGAGTTCGACATAACCTATGAACCAAGAAAAACTCTCAAATCTCAAATTCTAGCAGACTTTATCTCAGAACTTTTAGACCCTCATCACTCTAACAAACCACAGCTTTGGAAGATTTACGTGGACGGCTCCAACCACAACAAAGGGGCTGGGGCCGACATAATTCTGGAAAGCGCTGAAGGACTCAGCGTTGAGTACTCCCTGAAGTTCGAGTTCCCCACCTCCAACAATCAGGCAGAGTATGAAGCGGTATTAGCTGGTTTGTGTATGGCCCATCAGATGGGGGCCTCGAAAATTCAAATATTCAGTGATTCACAATTGGTAGTGTCCCAGGTCAATGGAGAATTTCAGGCCAAGGAGCCAATTCTCCAGAAATACCTAGAGCAGGTCAAAGCTCTCTCTGATCTTTTTTCAAGTTTTTCTATCACCCACATTCCAAGAGCCTCCAACGGACGAGCAGACATCCTCTCCAAACTTGCCAGCACCAAAGGCCCCGAGAACAACAAGAGTTTAGTTCAGGAAACCGTTCATGAACCGAGCGTTGTTCTAGCGGTTTCCCTGGCTACCGACTGGATGGACCCTATTAAGCAATATCTCAGGCACCAAGTCTTGCCCGCAGATCCGTTGGAAGCTAAAAAGATAATCAAACAAGCAGCCCATTATTCCATCGTCGGTGACACTCTGTACAAAAGGGGGATAGACTCCCGCATGCTGAAATGTCTGAACTCAGTGGAAGCAGAACTCGTCTTGGCTGAGGTTCATGAAGAAATTTCGAGCCATCATGTAGGAGGAAAAGCCTTAGCCTGCAAGGTTCTTCGAGCAGACTATTATTGGCCCACACTTCAAAATGACGCTTCAGACCATGTTAAGAAATGCAAATCCTGTCAGCTACATGGAAAGGTCTACCAGTGACCACCAACCGAACTTCACTCGATGATTGCCCCATGGCCCTTCTACCAATGGGGTATGGATATCATTGGAAAGTTCAAAACGGCCCCTGGTCAGTTAAAGTTTGTGGTAGTCGCAGTGGATTATTTCACCAAATGGGTCGAAGCCGAGGCTTTGGCAACAATCTCTTCAACAAAAATTCAAAAGTTTTTTCTCAGGCAAGTCATTGCTCATTTTGGTGTTCCGCATACTCTGGTAACCGACAACGGCACCCAATTCACTGCCAAGATTTTCCAAGAGCTGGTGGACCACTTCCACATTGCCCACCATTTCTCGTCTGTCGAGCATCCGCAGACAAATGGGCAAGTGGAAGCAGTGAACAAAATTGTCATCGATGGTATAAAGAGAAGGCTACTTGAAGCGGAAGGGTCATGGGTTGATATTCTTCTTGAGGTGCTATGGTCAATTCGTACGATCATACATACCTCCACAGGAGAAACCCCGTTCCGACTCACGTACGGTTGTGAAGTTGTATTACCAATCGAAACTCGGATTCCCACATTCCGAGTGTCGGAGCGCCTAGTTGAAGTAAATGATGAATTGATTAAAGAAGAACTAACTTTCAGTGATGAAATCCGAGCTCTCGCGGCGGCCAGAGAGAAGAAGGCAAAAGAAAGGCAAGCTCGAGAGTATAATAAATGGGTGGTTCCCAGGAGCTTCTCAATGGGGGACGTAGTCCTCAGGCGAGCTGACATCGATTTGAGAAACGCCAGAGAAGGAAAATTGGCCAAAAACTGGGAGGGGCCCTACAGAATCACCTCAAAAATAGGATATGGAGCATACAGGCTGGAGACATTGACAAAGCAACAGTTAAACAACACTTGGAATGCCACAAAACTCAAGCCTTACTACAGCTGAAATCATTTAGAATCCCACAATCACCTTTGCAGAACTTCAACCTTGGTTTTAAAATTTCGTTGTTTCACTTTTATCTACTTTGTTGTCATTTATTTTAGCATCTTTATGTTTCAGTCGTTTCAATGCTTTCTGTATTTGACAATCACCACTTGTAGACAGTTAAAGGAACTCAATGAAGAACTCTTTTCCCAGCATTTCAATCTCAAATTTTCTTTCTGTTAACGTACTAACCCTTTCCTCTCGGCTCGCCACCGAGTCGAACTGGGGTGTTTATACATGTCCTTCCAACAGGGACTAATACATGCCCGACTAAAAAACTTAAACAGTTTTTACAAGCCGAGGACCGAGGATCCCACCTTGGCCAAAGGTAGGAGATCCGAAATCTCGATAACAGTATAATGAAGAAAAAGATAAAACTCGGCTACTCTTGAATTATGAAGCAAAAAATCAAAGAGCATAAGGAATCACAAACTTAAAAGCAGTCAAGTCATAAATAAGTGACATTCTGATCGTTAACATACCGATCAAATTACATAAGATCAACTTCGTCATTAAATTACAAAAAAAATTTAAGGAAAAAGATCTACTCCTCATCTTCGGAAAGCACAATTGTTGACCCATCAAAATCGGCTTCATCCTCATTCTCTAAGTCCAAGGGGTTTGGAAGGTTGGGTGCTGTCAAATCCACCACTGTGTCTCTTCGGGCATAGTCAACAACACGACCACCCTCAACCCCAAAGGTCGGATTTGCTCCAATGACCCGGATCCCTGGGTTCATAAAGCTCAGCTGCTTGACGGCATTAACAAAGGAATCGTTCGCCGCATGATCCCAATTGAACTGATTCCGCATGGCCAAAACTTTGTGCTTTAAAGCCTTCCGACGGATCCTTGCAAGATCCCCTTGCAAACGAGTCACAGTATTCTCAGAATCAGTCAGCCGACCCTGGACCCCTTCCAATTCAGTATTTCGGTGCCGAGCCTCAGCCAACTCTTCTTGGGCAATTTGCAGCAACCTTTCCGTTTTAGCCTCCCTCCCAGCAGCATCCTCCTTAGCCTTCTCAGTAGTTTCCCGAGCTTTCTCGGATGCATCGAGGTTCTTCTGAAGCTCGGTATTGGCCTCCGTTGACACTCGGATATTAGCTTCATTCTCTTTGATATGAGTAAGTAGAACTTCTACTTGAAGGGCGGAAGCCCTCCTTTTCTCCCTCTCAGCCGCTGAAAGAGCTGCATTGATGTCCTCGGCATTTTCAACAATATGAAAGGCATAGCTTGCCGCCCTTAGCATATTCTTGCCCAACAGTTCACAGTTATTTTTCAAAGTATTGGCAGATTGGTCCGATAGCCTCTTTTTATCATTAGGAGTGTAAACCAAATTCACAAACTTTTCTCGCAGCTTCCGAGCCCAAACGGTCTCCTCATAAGGATCAGATATATCGAACCACAAGTTTTTATTTTCCGAAGATTTCAACGGCTTCAGCAAGTCAACAGCTTTACCCTTTCCTTTATCCAGCCTGGCCCTCTTAACCAAAGATACTCGGTCTTCCTCCTCTTCTTCCTCTTCAACACCGACAAGGGGAATCGCAGTAACAACATCGACGGCACGAACAGAAGGTGCTGGGATATCCTGCACAACCTCGACCTCAGAAGGCGGTGCCGAAGCAACAGTCATGGATTGAGTAGCCTCAGTGGAAGCGGCCGTACTCGGAGACCCGACTGCTTCACCCGACCTAAGCCTGGCAAGCTCTCTCATACGTGCAGCAGCCTTGTTCACCTTAGACATTCTAACAGCAAAACATTTCAAAGGAACAGGGTTAAAAAAAAAAGGATTACCAAGTTCAGCTTGCACAAGTTCTTTCGGCAAGATATCAATATTCTTAATTTCGACCTGGCCGTTCGTCTTAAGATACTTATAAAAAGTATCACAAGTATGCCTCTCCGCATCCGATAGCTCTTTAGGATAATGGTACTGATACAATTTCGGGTGCCTATTGAAGAACTTGGGAGACCAGGACAGGGGAAACCGAGGTTGATCATCTTGCATGAACCAGCAATCCCCCTCACCGACAAACTGGTACTTGTAAAACAACGGTTTAAAAGTTTTCCAAGAATCGATGAACTTAGAAAAAAGGGCATGGTCAATCCGAGCCTTCAGAGACACCCACGTCCTCTTCGTCGCCCCTTTTTCAAAGATATTAATTTGGGGGACGTATAACCAAAGGAACGCTCGGATAGAGCAAAATAGTCTTAACGCCTCGCAGAACCTCTGGAATGATCGGGCAAAAGCCCAACCACTAGGATGTAGTTGGGAGGGAGCTAGGCGTAGCCGCCGCAACAGAGCAATTTCAAACGCCGAGAAAGGCATCTTGAGGCCTAACCTTATTACGACCTCTTCATACATAAAGAATTCTTTATGTTCATTCCCAATCAAGGTGCACACTGTAACACCCTATAATTAATTACCCTTAATTCCCCTTATATTAAAATACGGACTTAAAAATTCATTTTTATTACATTAAAATCAACCGTCAAACGGACGGAGTTTTGTTTGTTTTTCGGACTAATCCAAAATTCAACCTGTGATAAACAATTTCAAATAAACAGCTAATAGCCAGCAGGGCTTCAGATTATATTTCTAAATCATATCAAGGCCCTACGGGCTCCAAATATATCATAGTGCATAAAATAATCAGAGTAATAGCGGAAAATACTAAGTTTGAGTGTCATACCCAAAACATATAACCTTGTCAAAACAAAACATCCTAAGCCTCACTGAAAATATTTATAACAAATTTTACATCAAAATAGTGTAGGAGGCTTAGGTTCATAATATCATCTAAAACCCATAACACCCTACTCTCCCTGTGAGGGAAAGTACTCCTGCTCGACCGGGGGCTGTGCCAGCTCAATCTCCGTACCTGAAAATGTAAGGGAGTGAGCATTGCACATGAAATAGAAAGCAGTTTCTAACTAGACATAACAACCCACTAGGTCAAACACATTTAGCAAATAAGCAAATATTCACATATTTCACAACATACTCATTTCATTATTTCCATATTCATAATTCATTTCAACATCCATTTCCATTATTCATTTCAACATCCCTTTCCTTTACTTTTATTTCTTTTCACACACTTACTTCATTTAGGTACATCACCCCAAATCAGAGGCCAATGCACAGTTTCACTCACCACAATTATCACCTCAAGTCAAAGGCCCTCATACTTTTCCTTATTTAAATTATGTGTCCCTCAGGTCAGAGGTCAACACCCATTCATTATAATTCATTTTGTGTCCCTCAGGTCAGAGGTCAACACTTCAGTTTCTTAATTCACGATGTGTCTCTCAGGTCAGAGGTCAACACACCAATACACATTTCATCTGGTGTCCCTCAGGTCAGAGGTCAACACTCAATCTTTTATTTAATCCGGTGTCCCTCAGGTCAGAGGTCAACATCCATTCATTCTAATTCATATCGTGTCCCTCAGGTCAGAGGTCAACACACACTTTCATTGTAATTTATCCGGTGTCCCTCAGGTCAGAGGTCAACACTCATTAACATTCATTTCATCTTGTGTCCCTCAGGTCAGAGGTCAACACATTATTACTTTAATTCATTTTGTGCCCCTCATATCAGAGGTCAGCATAATCATCACATTCCTTTAATCGTCACCTCAAATCAGAGGCCAACGCACTTATTACATTTTCATCACTCATTACCTCACATCAGAGGCCAAAACATACTTTCATATTCTTACACAAACAATTATAACACATACATTTACTCAATATTTGGCACCTCAACTCAGAGGCCATAAATTATTCACTTTCTTGGTCCATCAATTATATCACATTTAAATTCAACAACACACATTCAACATTTAATCATTCATGCAATTTCCTTATTCATTTTCTTTCTCAGTTATCACAATCATACCAAGTAGTATTCTCTTTTATAGCCCAACCTTCATATTGCCCTTCATTTTAATTTACATACATCACCTTTTACTTTTGTTTACACATAACCATTTTACTTCCATTTTCACCTTTATACATATTTAACATTTAGTGTACAAATATATTCAACCGAAACATACATATTATCACCTTCACATATTTTTTCTTTAACAACACATATATTCGTTTCCGTTCCATTCCTTCCTATATCCATTTATTCCACAACACATACATATATTTGCTACAGTAATTAATTATCATTTAATTCACAACTTTACAACTAAGATCAATAATCATAGAATTCATTTATGTCAACTTCATTATCACATTACCCAATTCCTCATGTAATTCAATTTAATCCTTATCCAAGTTTCATTTATCAAATAATTCATTGTCATATTATTGGGTTTCCTTTTACTAGTCTTAACATCCAATCATCATGTATATTTAATTAATTAAAATTTCATATTTAATAACCTAGGGATTTATAATCTAATTTTCTCCCCTAACACATAACCCTAACAAGTATTATATACTAACTAGAACCTACTCCCTAGAACAAGGCAAAGCTCACTATATCCACTCCCTTACCTCAAACACTTGGAGATAAGGTGATTTTACTTGCTCTAAGCTTGAAAATCTCGCCACCGAATGAGCTATGAACCAAGGGAAAAGGGAGGAACCTAATATAAGAGCCATAACAAGAAAAGATTAACATTCATATCATGGGTCATGCCAAAAATCAAGAAAAGTGAAGCTTCCATGGCTTAGAATCAAAAACCACCATGGATGGAGGAGAGAGAAAATGAGCCATGAAGCAAAAGAAGTGAAATTAGTTAGAGATTATGGGGGAAAATTCGTATAACATGAAGGAAATGAGGAGGAAAGCTTGAATCTCACTTACTTTGAGCTTGAAATGGTGGAAATCAAGAGTGGGTGTTGAAACCTTTGAACCCTAACTCATACCCATGGCTTGAGAGAGAAAGCAAGGTGGGGAGGGGAAATAGAGGAGATTGAGGAATGATTATGTGTTAGTTCATGATGGGGATTGATTTTTGGTAGTTTATTATGGATTAGAGTGGAGAAATGAGAAGGAATTTAGAGAGAGAAAGGGGAGGGTTTCGAGCCCTAGAGAGAGAAGGCAAAGGGGAATGAATGGGGAAGAAGACCCCCATTCACGTTTTATTTATTTTTTTCTTATGCAGTACGCACTACTCGAGTAGTTAGTGGACTACTCGAGTAGTCCAAATTTTCTGGACATTCTGTTTGCTCAAACTACTCGAGTAGTCAGTGGACTACTCGATTAATTCAGGCACTACTCGAGTAATTCAGGCACTACTCGAGTAGTCTGGATTGTCTCCTTTTTCTTGGCATTTCAAAATGCCATAACTTCTTCGTTACCCGTCGGATCTTGCTCAAATTTTAAGGCAAGCTTCTATACCTACTAACCTTCATATCCAACGGTGGAATTTATGTTTTGAGTTGTAAATATTTTATTTTAAATTTCTTAATATCCTATGTTATTAATCCCAAAACAAGCCTTCAATCCACTATTTTTAACTTAATATCATCATTTCCTTCACTCTAAGCTTAACTCATCATCAATTACACTAGGAATTAAATTTGGGATGTTACACACACTCGGTCATTAACTATCGGAGCACTAATAGCGTATGAGGTCCCAACATCATCTCCTGGACAAGGGAGCACATGAGCTCGGATATGACTGAGGTTGTTGGCAACCAAGTCCGATCTGGTGCCGAGCACTTCCAAATCAACCCAATCGTAAGCTTCGGCATTGGGCGGTACAGGAAACTCATGGGGATGCGAGATGCACCGACGAACCATACCTGGGGAAAGGGAACATGACTCGGCGTCAGAATCTATAAAATTACCATTCCCAGACACCTTAACCCTAGTTCGATTCACCCTATAGCCGAGCCGACTACACCTTCCCTTAACCTTTATGGCTTTTCCCCAAAAAGGTTTTCCCCAAGAACGATTCAAAGATCGTGACGCTATCTGCGCTCGTTCCTCTGCCAATTGATACGCTAACCGTCTACTTTCTTCCTCTGCGGAATTTTGGGGAAATTCCACAGCTAACGGTGTCTCCACCGTAGGATCCGCCACACGATGGCGGAAAGGTGATGGTAGGAAATCTAACATTTCCGTTCCAGAAGAGGAAGATGACGACGAAGAAGAAGAATCGTCAATATCACTCATATTCAAAACCTTAGACCACTTCTCATACCATGACCACTTGCTACCCATAACCTTAACTCTAAAAAACCCAGAAGAAACCCAGGAAAAACCCAGAAGAAACCCAGAAAAACCCAGATAAATCAAGGAAAGCTTAAAGAAAACCAGAAAACCAGACAACTTAGAAACCCAGAAACGAACAGTCTAATGAAAAAAGAAACGGGAAAGACGAAAATACCTGTGATGAGAGGAAACTGGCACGAACTGGTTAAGCACAACAAAGAGAAGCAACAACGTCAAAGAGAAGGTAATTGGAAGAAAATGGCATGAATATGACTAAGAAAGTATCTGAAGTCCTAGAAAAGAAAAATCGCAGGGAGCAGGTGAGTAGTCAGGGTGCAGAGAAGTTTGGAAGAAGTGAGAAAAGGAAAAACGAAGAGACAGTTAAGGTTCAAAAAAGGAACTTCCCCCCACGTTTTCCAAGTAAATGGGCCTGTCAAGAAAAGCCCAATGCTTCATCGAGCCACAAAATAGAAACGTGGCGCTTAGGCATAGGCCAAAGTTTTGAAAATCCCAAATACCAACACAAGCAATAATGGCATAACTGACACATAGGACATGTGTCAGCTGGAAGGTACTCAAACGTCCTTTCGACCAGATGAAGGGACAGTGGAGCACATTGAGGATAAGAAGGAACACAGGTCATTACCTCACCCATGCCCGGGCACGCGGCCCACTCCGACCTCAACCGTAAGGTAGAGAACTCTCAGCTCGGCTCAAGACTCAAACAGTCTTACCGAGCTAGGGGGCTTATGTGGTGGACCGACCCTCGGTCCTACCCTTGCGATGCCCAGCCGACCAGAATAATCTGATTATACAGACCGTGTGAGACCCACAATTTTACCCAATTTTATTTGTGATTTTATAATTAAAATTAGGAAATTATGCTTGATTTTGATACCTGGGTTTATATAAAAAATATATATATGAAAATATATATGTATACACATAACATGTATAGGTATATATATTATATACCAATGTTTTCCCTAGCCTATTTAAATGAAATATTTTTAAGGTAAAATGATTTTAAAAGATGAAATGATTTTGATGGATTAGAGTATCCTATCTTTAGAAATTCATATCTTTTCAACCTTATGTCGAAAAATTACAAATGATATGTCAAAACGATCGTATCGAAATCTAGATTATGAAAATGTAAAGCTTTGATTTTTATTTTTGAGTTTTCGAAATTTTATCACTGCTGCAATAGTGAACGAATTTTTGAGTTTTAAGAACCAATGTATGGTTTTAATGCATTAAATAGCCTTTTGACTAAAGTATATTTTACTTTGAAAATAAAAATGCATTTCTGAAGTTTTATAATGTATTATCATTTAAATAAAATGTATTTTCGTATTTTTCTTATTTTGAAATATTTGAAAAGCTTAGGAAGTGTATTTTTGAAGAAATGACCTTAGGACTTCAAAAATTCATAACTTTCAAACCGTAGGTCCAAAAATTACAAACTTTATATGAAAATGATCATATTGAAATGTAGAATCTTAATATGTAAAACTAAAATTTTTATTTCTGTTTTCGAAAATTTTTGTACAGTAGGTAGAAAATCAAGTTTTAAATAATTAAGTGATTGGGTAATTATATAGGCACCTCCACAATGAACCAATGAGAATTTTTCTCTCTTATTTTATATATATGCACCATCCAAAAAAAAATCATAGGAAAGAGGGGGAGAATAGTTCTGAAGTTTGTGAGAGTTATCCTTGAATTAAAATGCCTTAGGAATCAACAAAGTCCCATTTAATGCTAGTTCATGTTCCAAGTAGTATTTGAAAATTTTTGAATGGAACTTGGAGGAGGGGCCACGAAATTTAGGTTCGAAATATGAAGGGGAATGCACCTCCAAACACCTATAAATAGAGAGCCTTAGTTTCACCTCTTTCACACACAAAATTCTGATAGTTTCACAAAGAAAAAAAAATACATTCCAAGGAGAAAAATAGAGAGAGTGGGACGAGTAAGCTAGAGGGAGGAAGGAATTGCTTGGTTGCTTGAAGTTTTCTAAAAAGCTTAAGGAGTAGAGGTATTCCTAAAATCACTTTTGTATTTAAGCTATTTTTAAGTTATTCTGATTTTAGTTTTGATTCAATCTTCTGAAATTTTCTATAGTTATGTTCTGAACTTTTATTTTCATTTTAAAGTTACTTTTGAGTATGTGAAATTATTTTTGAAGTCATATGAATTAAGAATGGGAAAAGGGACACAAAAGAGTGTTTAAAGGGATTCATCTCCCCTTTTCTTAAAATTCTTAAGATGACTAAATATTCTGATGAGATTGATTAATTTATTTTTCTGGGTTTATTTTGTTTCTTAGAACATATGAATTTTGGAAAAAAGTTTGTAAGATTAAATAATTTGGTATTCTTCTTTTCATTGTTTTATGTCTTTGTATTAAGAAATAATAATAAATGAGTAAATGATAAATAGAAAAATTTTAATCTCTGGTATCTATATATATGTATGAACCGTGGTATGTATAGTAAAAAGATTGAAGATTTATTTGTGTGTTTTGGTATGTGTATTTGTATTGTTGATTTATAAAGGGAATAGAAAATTTAAAAAGGAATTAAAAAGGATTTTTTATTTTATTTTCTTTATTTTGGGCGTGTGACATATATGTATGTATATATATGATTAGATGATATTATATGTTGTATTTCATGTGTGCTTGAGTTTTGGTTAATCTTCAAAAGAATAAGTAATTTCTTAAAGAAAGAAATGAAACTGATGAAAGGAATTAAAAATGATTTTTAGAAATAAAATAATATTCTGGAAAATTTTGATGCAAATAAAGTATATGGAATCATATGTCATGAAATTTATTTTTATGTAGTTGTTACTGTCTGATTTTATTGGATTTTCTGCTGTCTGGACTTAAGTTTAAGAACAATGAGTAATTGAATAAATAAAAAAATAAATTTTCTGGAAAAAAAATAATTTTGGACCGTAAGGTCTATGATGATATTTTAAATAATTTTTGTAATTTATTTGTTGTATGATTGGTAGTTAAATTATATTTGATTGTTTAAAAGGAATAGGAAATATGATAGTTGTTATAAACCTATAAGAACAGGTGTTTTTGATTTATTTTATGAGTATGTGGTTGATATATTTGTAATATTATTTGCTGGAAAAAAATGAATCATTCTCTTAAAAGAAGTCTATTTTATATTCTGTTAAGGAATAGATCTCTTGTATTGTTTTGTTTATAGTGTACGTAATGATGTAATTATATTATAGGGATGCTTTAGGAATTGAAAATATTTTTCTAATTTTTATTTATGCTGGTCGAAGTTCTTAGAAAAAGAAATTAAATTTATTGAATTTTTCTAATTGATTTGATGATTGTTTTAGTGTGTTTATAGAATATATTATATGTTTATATGGAAAAGATTAATTTTGAAAGTTTCATTTTTATTCTGGGAATTTATTTTTAAATCTGAAAAATTTATTTATTTAAGATCCCAAATGACTATTTTTGAGAATGTTAGTGATACTTTGTTTGTATGTGCAAATAGGATATAGAAATCAATAGAAATAAGTGTTCTGATTAATTGCTTTGATTTTATAAAAATATTTAGTTGCTGTCCAGAAATTTAGGATGCATGAAAAAGTGATATTTTATTTGAAATATTAGTATTTTTAAAGTTGTAGCATAAGTAGGAATTGTATCTGAATTGTTTTGGATTGTTTGCTTGAACCTTAATTGATTGATGCAACTTTTCTGTGGCTGTACAGCAGATGCAACTATTTTATTTTGTTTTAATTTAGTCATTTTATTATAGTAGAAGTTGTAATAAGAATTTAGGAAGAAACGGCATGTGTTTTCGATTTTCTGTTTAAGAGAAAATGAATTTTTAAGTTAGAATATGTATGCTGTCCAAAATTCTAAATTAGTTGCATCAATGATAGAAATTGTTTTAGATTAAATCAATATGTGAATTTTATGCTAAGACTTTTTATATATAGAGTTAAAAAGGAAATATAAAAGTGACTTTGTAAATGTATGCCTTAATGTTCTAGTTGTTTACTAAATTGTTGTCTTACTGGTGCTTGTATGTGGAATGTCTTGGAAAAGTGATTTTGAGTTTGTATTGTATACTGTCCAAATTTAATGAATTGATTTAAGTAATTATAAAAATGATTTTAATGTATGAGTGTATGTTTGGGTATAGTTATCATATTGTTTGAATTTAGTAAATAAGAAGTGGGTTGTATTTTGATGTAAAAATATAATGTTAAGAAATTTTAGGCAAGTTATAGTATTTCATTAGATAAGTGCAATTTGTTTGGGTGGCTGTCCAGACTTGTTTTATATTGACCTTAGTAGTATGTCTATAGGATTTAAGGTGGATTGAAATAATTTAAGTGCTGCCCATAATTGAATAAGTATGGAAAAATATTATTTCTTGAGCTTAATTTTATTGTTAGAATTTGGATGTGAATCCGTTATTAGGAAATTGAAATGAATGAATTTTTGGGTAACTGTGAAGTAATGCAACTTTATTTCATGTTGCTGTCCAGAGAAGATTCTTATATATATAGTTGCATGATATTTAAAATAGAACTTGTTTTGAACTGATAAGTGAATGAGTTCATATTTTAGAATGATTGTTGATATGTAAAGTGTTTGTATTGATTTTTTTTTAAAAAGAAGGTGTTTCTTGACTGTCCAAATGATTTAAAAGGTTGCATCAAGTTTAAGTTATTTGTTTTAAATGGCTAATGTTAATCCTTGAGTGGTAGTTGTTGTTGATTTTGAGTTAATAATCTCTTTTGATTTAATAATTAGTTCTAAAAATTTCCCTTGACATTTTAAAGGTTTTGATTTTGTAAAGTATGATTTATTTTAAGTATTGGAAGTTTTGGTTCAAGTCTTTTGGATTTCCTCAAAAGTTATAATGGAAATTGTTGTTAAGGACATAGGTCTTGTGGTTTGTTTACTTGTAATGGAGTAGTTATTTATGAAATTATGTTGTAAATATTATTTGGTAAAGGCTTTCGTTCGGATTTGGGTGACGTGACTTCAAAGCAAGAGGACACTAACTTTGGTAGCTTCAACTCAAGGTGAGAGAGAAGCCTTCTTAAGACATAGTGGCATGTAGGGTAATATTAGGACGTTCCGTATCATCTCAAAGGTCGGAACTAGGAATCTATCGGTCGAGTAGTAAAACGGCAATTGAGTGTGTATCCCGCCGTTTATACGAAAAACACGATTCCTCGATATTTATTGTATGTCGGTTGATAATTGCTTATTCTATGTCTGATATCTTTTTATTGTATATTATATTTTAGAAATAATGGTTCATCTTATGGAAAGGAAATTAATGTTCGGTGGTTCCTATGAAAAGAGTTCTTTGTGTTTTTCGATCGGTTGTTCCATGAGAAGGATTTGGCATATCTTGGAAATACTATTATGAAAATATAAGAATGATTAAAGAATAATGTGGAATTGCGAAAGCGATAGTAGTTTACAGTGATGGTGCAAGTGGCACAAAATAACTTTGATAAATATCCCCTTCAAGTGACTGGCCACGTGGATGACTGTGCCGTGGTCTAAGTCTTGTGGAATCCACTGTACTGTAGAGGGTGCTTGATGTTTCCCTTAGAGGTCGTGACCCGTTAGAAGCGAGGCTTAGAATGGGTCGACCAAAACTTAGGTTTAAGAAGAGACTTAAAAGACTTAAAAGACTTAGGAACCCCTCTCCAAAACCTACGCGTTGAGAGTGAAGTAGTGGAGAGGAAAGATACCGAATACTTGGAGACCGGTGTACTTTCAAGTGGTGATTGCGATAGGGGAGGGCAAGGACGGTGAACGTCAAGAAGCCTCGAGTGCTTCTCTAGGCGGGACAAGACTACAAGGACTTGTCTTTCGGTTGTAGGCAATGTCGTAGCGAGGAACTGCACGATCAACTAGAGATAGCGCTGTCACCCCCTGGAGCAAATCTTAGATGGTGAGAGGGAACCCGAATGGGGCTAGATGTCGCTGTATTTTGGTGAAGCTGTATGAAATGATTTTAGTTCGGTTGTTGGATACTTTTGGTGCGTACCCTTCGACATTCGATGCCAGCATGGTTAGGGTTCCTGTGCGTCCCATCTGCTTTCCGAACTAGGATGTGGTTGGAATGATGGAGGAGATGTAACGTATGTGCTACCAAACCCTTGAGGCTCAGTGGTGGTACCCCTTCTCGAATTTCCGGTGGTTACGATAATAAAACTTAGAGCTTAAAGATAAATAATTATAACAGTCATGAGGTATATCCTTTTTGGAAGGACTTTATGGTAATAAATGGAATAAGGTAATGATAATAATGATGTACGCTATGATATGCTTGTATGATCTTAATATTCCCCTATTGTAAGCCCGCGCCGTCGACGATCATATCGTTCGGAAGTGCTTACTCTCTCTATTTCCCTTTCCTGTGGACATTGGGTAACAATGTTCACAGATGACAGATCATGTACTATCTCAAGTAGCGGTTGCTCAAGTCGGAAGAGGATCACGAGACGACCTACATACGAGGAGGAAGCAGAAGCAGCAATCAAAGAATATTCCAGACAGTTGTAGTGGAAGAATGATGAAGACTAGTAGTCTAGGATAGTCTATTTTGTATTCCATCTTTGGATGGGTAGGACATGATTACTCTATCCCGAATGTAACCCCAGTTGTAATATGGAATTATTTTAAATGAAATAAAAGGAATTCCTTTTGTTATATATTATAAAGTAGTTAAGCTATTTTTCCGCAAGTTAACCATCGACTAAATATGACATTGAGAAAATGAGTTTTTGGAAATGTGTTGGATGATAACATCTCTTTTTGGAAATAGAATTTTATGACGTAAGTCTAAGTATCAAAACATTTTTGTAAACCAAATGAATTAAATTGTATTTATGAAAATCTTTTGGTAAAAGAATTAAACTAAATTGATTTTGATAATGTTAATAAAAAAAAATGGCGCAAATTTTTAGTGAAAATTCTATGTCCAAATTGGGGTGTTACATTTAGTGGTATCAGAGCGATGGTTGTCCTTAGTGGCCTTAAGCATAGCCTTATATGCTTTCATTGTGTGACTCTGTTTGGTAGTTATAGTATAGTTACCCTTTAGGCTCGAGCATAGCCTAATATGCTTACCTCGTACGAACCTTTGCTTGATCTAAGACTCCAATCCCGCGTGTGTAACAGAAGCAAGATGGCACGTCGACAAGGGAATGAGGAACCAGCTGCTGTTTTGGCTCAGACAGTCGCAGTCTTAGCAGGAGTAAGGGACAACATGAACCTTATGCATCAACAACTTCAGCAGAATCAAAATATGAACGCTGGTGGGCAAGGAATCAGAGGACTCGACGAGTTTTGTCGTAGGAATCCAAAGGAATTTGCTGGAGGTTTCGCATCGGAAGAGGCAGAGGCCTGGATAGCAAGTTTGGAAAGGATTTTTGGAGGAATGATGCAATGCACCGATGAGCAAAAGATCGCCTATGCTGGATACATGATGGTAGGAGAAGCGGCCGACTGGTGGCACAATGAGAAACAAGCATTAGGAGGAGCACTTGGAGCACTAACTTGGAATCAATTCAAAGATAGACTTTTGGTGAAATACTTTCCGGAACATCTGAAGACAGCTAAGGAATTGGAATTTCTGCGATTGGAACAAGGTAACAAGACTGTGGGGGAGTATGCTGCAAAATTTGAGAATCTATCAAAGTTCATGCCTTACTATGGAGAAACTGTGAATGAGAGGTCTAAGTGTGCAAAATTTTTGGATGGACTGAAGCCAGAAATTAAGCAAGCATTAGCTCCTATGGAGATTGCTGTGTTCACAACCCTGGTGAACAAAGGGAGTATTGTGGAAATTGGTCTGAAGTCGAAGGATTCAACAGGGAAGTCAGCTGCACAAGTTACAAGTGGTGGTCCTGTGAGGCACCTCTCAGGAAATGGAAACCGAAACAGTGGAGCCCGATATCAAGGCCCTTATGGACAAGGAAGTGGACGAAGAGACAATAGAACTAGAGGAGATTATTCAGCCAGAGGCAACAATCGTAGCAATGGAAATTGGAATAGGCATGGAAATGATCGTAACAACAACCATCAAAGCAACAACAACAGCAATGGTAATGCTCGTAGTGGTGGAAATAGTGAAAAAGGTCGAGGAGAAGTAATTCCATTGTGCAATCGCTGCAATAAGAACCATTATGGACCAAACTGCCCTTATGAAAACCCGAACTGCTTTAACTGTAACAAACCAGGACACATCTCAAAGGATTGCCCAGAGCCAAGACGCGAATTAGGTTCTAATCGACCTGTTGGGATATGGAGGGGTCTCCGCTATAATCAGAAGAAGTAACGACAGTGTTTACGTTTGTGCCTTAGGAGTGTTTCGTTATTTTAAATATTGTTATTGTTTGAACGGTGTGGCGTTATCCACTACTAGTGTGTTTGCTTCTCTTGTTGGATTTTACTTTTGCTTCTTGACTGGCTATGTTGAAGGATTATTCCTTCTTTTTGCTTTTTATGATACAATAATATTGAAATCTTTGTGAGTTCAACGAATGTTGTGCTTAAAGTATGAGGTGTATAAATTCTAGTATGAACATGGAAACCGGTTCTTGGAAAGGTGTGGCATTTTAAAGACTGTCGGAGGTGAATTGAGTTCAAGTCAAGGCATTACCCTACGTTATTTTCAATTTTTGTAAACGCAAATGCCTTTTTATCTAGTTGTGACCTTGATTTCTGCGATAATTCGACCCTTTCAAATTAAAAAGACTTCCTTTTTGTCAGAAAATACCCAATATAATGATTACATTCTATCCAAATATTCGACCAAATGCCAAATTTCGGTAAGTTCAAAGTCTTTTCTTGGATTCTCGTGACTAAAACAGAACCCTACCTCATAAAAGTTATGAAGGAAGTAACACTTGTATGCATAACACATGAGTTTTAGGAGGCTGAAGGGAAAAGATGATGGTATAAATGTGTTAAATCTTAGGAATTTTGGAATAATGGTTTAGAGTCAGTCCCTAAGTGGAACTAAGAAGGAGATTTAGTGAGTGAAAAGTCGGGTAGTTAGAAAGTAATCATAGTCTTAGGGTGGATTTTGATGAGAGGTTGTGTAATAGATGGTATAAGCTTGATCAAAGTTGGGGAGTAAAAAGGTTAAGTAGAGTCTATGTTAGAAAAGTGTAGTGACAAGTACCTGTATGGCATAAGTAGTAATTCAGCTGGTGATTATGGTTTTGATATGCATACAAGAAAGTACTTCTGGATTGACACCAAGTTCTAAAATGACAAACTCTTCTTATCAAGTCTATTCCCTAAATACTAATATCCCTCATGAGCAATTCGTATCCACTTATCTTTAATATTTTTGGTTTAACTCCTATTGTGACAATTATTGTTGTTGCCTACCTTTGAACTTGACTCACTTCGACTCCCGCGCGACGTTACGACAAAGGTTGACCAGTAAAAGAGTGTTGATCAACGAAGACATCGAAGGAAGGTTATATTCTCAAAAGAAATAAATAACAAAGTGAAGGGTAGTAAGAATGTCTGAATAACCTTGTGTGTTTCCTTGCTTGTCTCTGTGCGTATTTCTCGGGGACGAGAAATCTTTAAGTTGGGGAGGATTGTGAGACCCACAATTTTACCCAATTTTATTTGTGATTTTATAATTAAAATTAGGAAATTATGCTTGATTTTGATACCTGGGTTTATATAAAAAATATATATGAAAATATATATGTATACACATAACATGTATAGGTATATATATTATATACCAATGTTTTCCCTAGCCTATTTAAATGAAATATTTTTAAGGTAAAATGATTTTAAAAGATGAAATGATTTTGATGGATTAGAGTATCCTATCTTTAGAAATTCATATCTTTTCAACCGTATGTCGAAACATTACAAATGATATGTCAAAACGATCGTATCGAAATCTAGATTATGAAAATGTAAAGCTTTGATTTTTATTTTTGAGTTTTCGAAATTTTATCACTGCTGCAATAGTGAACGAATTTTTGAGTTTTAAGAACCAATGTATGGTTTTAATGCATTAAATAGCCTTTTGACTAAAGTATATTTTACTTTGAAAATAAAAATGCATTTCTGAAGTTTTATAATGTATTATCATTTAAATAAAATGTATTTTCATATTTTTCTTATTTTGAAATATTTGAAAAGCTTAGGAAGTGTATTTTTGAAGAAATGACCTTAGGACTTCAAAAATTCATAACTTTCAAACCGTAGGTCCAAAAATTACAAACTTTATATGAAAATGATCATATTGAAATGTAGAATCTTAATATGTAAAACTAAAATTTTTATTTTACTGTTTTCGAAAATTTTTGTACAGTAGGTAGAAAATCAAGTTTTAAATAATTAAGTGATTGGGTAATTATATAGGCACCTCCACAATGAACCAATGAGAATTTTTCTCTCTTATTTTATATATATGCACCATCCAAAAAAAAATCATAGGAAAGAGGGGGAGAATAGTTCTGAAGTTTGTGAGAGTTATCCTTGAATTAAAATGCCTTAGGAATCAACAAAGTCCCATTTAACGCTAGTTCATGTTCCAAGTAGTATTTGAAAATTTTTGAATGGAACTTGGAGGAGGGGCCACGAAATTTAGGTTCGAAATATGAAGGGGAATGCACCTCCAAACACCTATAAATAGAGAGCCTTAGTTTCACCTCTTTCACACACAAAATTCTGATAGTTTCACAAAGAAAAAAAATACATTCCAAGGAGAAAAATAGAGAGAGTGGGACGAGTAAGCTAGAGGGAGGAAGGAATTGCTTGGTTGCTTGAAGTTTTCTAAAAAGCTTAAGGAGTAGAGGTATTCCTAAAATCACTTTTGTATTTAAGCTATTTTTAAGTTATTCTGATTTTAGTTTTGATTCAATCTTCTGAAATTTTCTATAGTTATGTTCTGAACTTTTATTTTCATTTTAAAGTTACTTTTGAGTATGTGAAATTATTTTTGAAGTCATATGAATTAAGAATGGGAAAAGGGACACAAAAGAGTGTTTAAAGGGATTCATCTCCCCTTTTCTTAAAATTCTTAAGATGACTAAATATTCTGATGAGATTGATTAATTTATTTTTCTGGGTTTATTTTGTTTCTTAGAACATATGAATTTTGGAAAAAAGTTTGTAAGATTAAATAATTTGGTATTCTTCTTTTCATTGTTTTATGTCTTTGTATTAAGAAATAATAATAAATGAGTAAATGATAAATAGAAAAATTTTAATCTCTGGTATCTATATATATGTATGAACCGTGGTATGTATAGTAAAAAGATTGAAGATTTATTTGTGTGTTTTGGTATGTGTATTTGTATTGTTGATTTATAAAGGGAATAGAAAATTTAAAAAGGAATTAAAAGGATTTTTTATTTTATTTTCTTTATTTTGGGCGTGTGACATATATGTATGTATATATATGATTAGATGATATTATATGTTGTATTTCATGTGTGCTTGAGTTTTGGTTAATCTTCAAAAGAATAAGTAATTTCTTAAAGAAAGAAATGAAACTGATGAAAGGAATTAAAAATGATTTTTAGAAATAAAATAATATTCTGGAAAATTTTGATGCAAATAAAGTATATGAAATCATATGTCATGAAATTTATTTTTATGTAGTTGTTACTGTCTGATTTTATTGGATTTTCTGCTGTCTGGATTTAAGTTTAAGAACAATGAGTAATTGAATAAATAAAAAAATAAATTTTCTGGAAAAAAAAATAATTTTGGACCGTAAGGTCTATGATGATATTTTAAATAATTTTTGTAATTTATTTGTTGTATGATTGGTAGTTAAATTATATTTGATTGTTTAAAAGGAATAGGAAATATGATAGTTGTTATAAACCTATAAGAACATGTGTTTTTGATTTATTTTATGAGTATGTGGTTGATATATTTGTAATATTATTTGCTGAAAAAAAATGAATCATTCTCTTAAAAGAAGTCTATTTTATATTCTGTTAAGGAATAGATCTCTTGTATTGTTTTGTTTATAGTGTACGTAATGATGTAATTATATTATAGGGATGCTTTAGGAATTGAAAATATTTTTCTAATTTTTATTTATGCTGGTCGAAGTTCTTAGAAAAAGAAATTAAATTTATTGAATTTTTCTAATTGATTTGATGATTGTTTTAGTGTGTTTATAGAATATATTATATGTTTATATGGAAAAGATTAATTTTGAAAGTTTCATTTTTATTCTGGGAATTTATTTTTAAATCTGAAAAATTTATTTATTTAAGATCCCAAATGACTATTTTTGAGAATGTTAGTGATACTTTGTTTGTATGTGCAAATAGGATATAGAAATCAATAGAAATAAGTGTTCTGATTAATTGCTTTGATTTTATAAAAATATTTAGTTGCTGTCCAGAAATTTAGGATGCATGAAAAAGTGATATTTTATTTGAAATATTAGTATTTTTAAAGTTGTAGCATAAGTAGGAATTGTATCTGAATTGTTTTGGATTGTTTGCTTGAACCTTAATTGAATTGATGCAACTTTTCTGTGGCTGTACAGCAGATGCAACTATTTTATTTTGTTTTAATTTAGTCATTTTATTATAGTAGAAGTTGTAATAAAAATTTAGGAAGAAACGGCATGTGTTTTCGATTTTCTGTTTAAGAGAAAATGAATTTTTAAGTTAGAATATGTATGCTGTCCAAAATTCTAAATTAGTTGCATCAATGATAGAAATTGTTTTAGATTAAATCAATATGTGAATTTTATGCTAAGACTTTTTATATATAGAGTTAAAAAGGAAATATAAAAGTGACTTTGTAAATGTATGCCTTAATGTTCTAGTTGTTTACTAAATTGTTGTCTTACTGGTGCTTGTATGTGGAATGTCTTGGAAAAGTGATTTTGAGTTTGTATTGTATACTGTCCAAATTTAATGAATTGATTTAAGTAATTATAAAAATGATTTTAATGTATGAGTGTATGTTTGGGTATAGTTATCATATTGTTTGAATTTAGTAAATAAGAAGTGGGTTGTATTTTGATGTAAAAATATAATGTTAAGAAATTTTAGGCAAGTTATAGTATTTCATTAGATAAGTGCAATTTGTTTGGGTGGCTGTCCAGACTTGTTTTATATTGACCTTAGTAGTATGTCTATAGGATTTAAGGTGGATTGAAATAATTTAAGTGCTGCCCATAATTGAATAAGTATGGAAAAATATTATTTCTTGAGCTTAATTTTATTGTTAGAATTTGGATGTGAATCCGTTATTAGGAAATTGAAATGAATGAATTTTTGGGTAACTGTGAAGTAATGCAACTTTATTTCATGTTGCTGTCCAGAGAAGATTCTTATATATATAGTTGCATGATATTTAAAATAGAACTTGTTTTGAACTGATAAGTGAATGAGTTCATATTTTAGAATGATTGTTGATATGTAAAGTGTTTGTATTGATTTTTTTTAAAAAGAAGGTGTTTCTTGACTGTCCAAATGATTTAAAAGGTTGCATCAAGTTTAAGTTATTTGTTTTAAATGGCTAATGTTAATCCTTGAGTGGTAGTTGTTGTTGATTTTGAGTTAATAATCTCTTTTGATTTAATAATTAGTTCTAAAAATTTCCCTTGACATTTTAAAGGTTTTGATTTTGTAAAGTATGATTTATTTTAAGTATTGGAAGTTTTGGTTCAAGTCTTTTGGATTTCCTCAAAAGTTATAATGGAAATTGTTGTTAAGGACATAGGTCTTGTGGTTTGTTTACTTGTAATGGAGTAGTTATTTATGAAATTATGTTGTAAATATTATTTGGTAAAGGCTTTCGTTCGGATTTGGGTGACGTGACTTCAAAGCAAGAGGACACTAACTTTGGTAGCTTCAACTCAAGGTGAGAGAGAAGCCTTCTTAAGACATAGTGGCATGTAGGGTAATATTAGGACGTTCCGTATCATCTCAAAGGTCGGAACTAGGAATCTATCGGTCGAGTAGTAAAACGGCAATTGAGTGTGTATCCCGCCGTTTATACGAAAAACACGATTCCTCGATATTTATTGTATGTCGGTTGATAATTGCTTATTCTATGTTGTATATCTTTTTATTGTATATTATATTTTAGAAATAATGGTTCATCTTATGGAAAGGAAATTAATGTTCGGTGGTTCCTATGAAAAGAGTTCTTTGTGTTTTTCGATCGGTTGTTCCATGAGAAGGATTTGGCATATCTTGGAAATACTATTATGAAAATATAAGAATGATTAAAGAATAATGTGGAATTGCGAAAGCGATAGTAGTGTACAGTGATGGTGCAAGTGGCACAAAATAACTTTGAAAATATCCCCTTCAAGTGACTGGCCACGTGGATGACTGTGCCGTGGTCTAAGTCTTGTGGAATCCACTGTACTGTAGAGGGTGCTTGATGTTTCCCTTAGAGGTCGTGACCCGTTAGAAGCGAGGCTTAGAATGGGTCGACCAAAACTTAGGTTTAAGAAGAGACTTAAAAGACTTAAAAGACTTAGGAACCCCTCTCCAAAACCTACGCGTTGAGAGTGAAGTAGTGGAGAGGAAAGATACCGAATACTTGGAGACCGGTGTACTTTCAAGTGGTGATTGCGATAGGGGAGGGCAAGGACGGTGAACGTCAAGAAGCCTCGAGTGCTTCTCTAGGCGGGACAAGACTACAAGGACTTGTCTTTCGGTTGTAGGCAATGTCGTAGCGAGGAACTGCACGATCAACTAGAGATAGCGCTGTCACCCCCTGGAGCAAATCTTAGATGGTGAGAGGGAACCCGAATGGGGCTAGATGTCGCTGTATTTTGGTGAAGCTGTATGAAATGATTTTAGTTCGGTTGTTGGATACTTTTGGTGCGTACCCTTCGACATTCGATGCCAGCATGGTTAGGGTTCCTGTGCGTCCCATCTGCTTTCCGAACTAGGATGTGGTTGGAATGATGGAGGAGATGTAACGTGTGTGCTACCAAACCCTTGAGGCTCAGTGGTGGTACCCCTTCTCGAATTTCCGGTGGTTACGATAATAAAACTTAGAGCTTAAAGATAAATAATTATAACAGTCATGAGGTATATCCTTTTTGGAAGGACTTTATGGTAATAAATGGAATAAGGTAATGATAATAATGATGTACGCTATGATATGCTTGTATGATCTTAATATTCCCCTATTGTAAGCCCGCGCCGTCGACGATCATATCGTTCGGAAGTGCTTACTCTCTCTATTTCCCTTTCCTGTGGACATTGGGTAACAATGTTCACAGATGACAGATCATGTACTATCTCAAGTAGCGGTTGCTCAAGTCGGAAGAGGATCACGAGATGACCTACATACGAGGAGGAAGCAGAAGCAGCAATCAAAGAATATTCCAGACAATTGTAGTGGAAGAATGATGAAGACTAGTAGTCTAGGATAGTCTATTTTGTATTCCATCTTTGGATGGGTAGGACATGATTACTCTATCCCGAATGTAACCCCAGTTGTAATATGGAATTATTTTAAATGAAATAAAAGGAGTTCCTTTTGTTATATATTATAAAGTAATTAAGCTATTTTTCCGCAAGTTAACCATCGACTAAATATGACATTGAGAAAATGAGTTTTTGGAAATGTGTTGGATGATAACATCTCTTTTTGGAAATAGAATTTTATGACGTAAGTCTAAGTATCAAAACATTTTTGTAAACCAAATGAATTAAATTGTATTTATGAAAATCTTTTGGTAAAAGAATTAAACTAAATTGATTTTGATAATGTTAATAAAAAAAAAATGGCGCAAATTTTTAGTGAAAATTCTATGTCCAAATTGGGGTGTTACAGACCGTGCCTATTCAGGCCAAGCATCTATTCAAGGACCCCCCCTTAGCGACCTTGGACCAACTACATGGGCTCTACCCCATAAGAACCCGAGCTAGGGCGGATCTAACTTGCCTCAGGGATAAGACCCTCATATACAGGATAAGGATGAATGACTCATCCCTTATCCTAAATGGGACACGTCAGCTGCCTTGCTGGACCTCCGTACAGGCCCATAAGGTACAATGCCACCCCTATTAATAGTTGTCTCCAACAAGGGGCTCAGGTACGTTCTCTCACTCCCTAATTGCACATTCGCACACACTAGTGATTAGGGAAACCCTAGCTATCCCAACTGGATACCTAGAATACCAAAGAAATCACACAGCAACATCAGATCGCCCTCTAGCTCTTAGATCTTCCTATATCTTTGAGCTAAGGATCGGTCTTAGACACTACATTAAGTTGTGGATTTTTTAAGTTTTATGCATAATCTTAAGAATCTCTGTTAATTCTGTAATTTGATGGGTTCTAAGTGCTTGAACATGTTTAATATATGTTATATGAACTCTGTTGATCATTGGATTGGATTAGAAATGGTTAGAATTGAAAATGGTATGCTAAAACCAAGTTTCCAGTCTGTTCTGTCTGAAAAGACTCGAGTACTTGGCTTGATACTCGAGTATTTCGTGTTACAACAGTGTGTCTTTTTGCACCAACACTCGAGTATCAGGTCCAGAACTCGAGTATTGACTGATGCAACAGGAGTACTTTCTGATGAACCACTCGAGTAATGCATGAACTACTCGAGTATTCTGGGTTGATGATGAACAACTCGAGTATTCATGAACTACTCGAGTATTTTTATAAGACCTGAAATCTGACTTTTCTGGAAAGCATGAACAACTCGAGTAGCATGTGAACTACTCGAGTAGCATGTGAACTACTCGAGTAATCTGGAAAGACTGAAGAACTACTCGAGTATTTCTGTCCATAAAATTAAGAATGCCAATTTTAATTTTGAATCATTCTGTGAATACTTAAATTATAATAATCCAAGTGATCTAAGACTTAAAATAATTGATTGATGATGGTATGAAATGAATGAATTAATAATATGAGATATTATTAATTGAGATATACCAATCAATTCTTTTAAGTTAAGAATTTGCATTCATCCTGGAGTTTGGGTGTTAGATCGTTTTTCATGTTATGATAACATGAGGAGGACCTCTGGGAGTGCCAATTAACGGCTTGCTTGATGACACATTATGGTGGACGATGTGGCCATCGAGAGTAATATGCTGATGATATGGTTATTCCGTTAAGACGACGGGACGTTGCTCGAGGAGCACGTTATGTACCATTTCCAAGCTTGTCGTGTACATTCTAGGGTGAATGTACGTGTAACACCCCTAATTTTCGTCTCCCAAATAACCGAGAAATTAATTATAACAATTAATTTATAATTGATTTATATTAGTTTTAAAGGTTTTAGTTTTTGTACATTATGTGTTTTCATATATAAAAATATGAGATATATTTTTATATGGTTATTTTGTACAAAAATGTGAATATTGCAATTTAGTCCTTGGGTTGGGACCTAATTGCAATATTAAAAAGGTTTTTGAAGAAAAAGTAATTAAATTATTAATTTTTGAATTTTATCAGCCTGTAACCGGTTAGAAGGGCTTTGTAACCGGTTACACGATGAACTCAGAAAACTGGGTTAGTGCGTTTGATGAGTAATCACGCGTTTTAACCCAGAATTCGCCACGAAATCGTCTTAATCTTAGTGGGGATAGACGTGTCATCATGCATGGAGCTCTGATTTTGCTATATATAGCCTTGTGTTGATGAATTGAAACCCATTTTGCTCCTGAATTGCTGAAGCTCTATTTTAGGGTTCTTGATTCGTCTGGTGCGATTCTCCTTCGTTTCTGAGAGTTAGATCATGAGTGATACACGGTTACAAAGCTCACATCAAGGGCTTTGTATTGATATAAAGTTTGTGAGTTGAGAGTTCCTGGAGTTTGAGAACGAAGCTTGCCAAGTTGAGGTGTTGATGCTATCAAACCTCAGCTTCTGGTTTCTGGAGCTGACTTTGAAGCTCGATTTTGGTAAGCACACGAACCCTTTTGGTTTCAAATCTGTTCCTACCTCTAGTGCATGTTGCAGAGAATTCAATTTGACCATTTTCCCCAATTCTTAATTTGGTTTTGCATGTCAAATTCCCTGGTTTTGGTACCCTGTCCAACTCTATCAGCATGGAGTGAATTTAATGGAAATCTGTGTTGGAGCCTTTCTCTCTGCAATGTTTTGGATCAAGCACAATTTAGAGGTAAGGGGGAAGCTTACTATTTGCTAGAATGAGAATGAATTGTGGTAGAATATAGGATGAGTCACCAAGAGACTCAAAGGGCATAAGTTGAAATGGTTAAGTGGCTTGGAGGCCAATCTGAGCTCAATTATTGTTATGAGCAATGTTATTGAGATGCATGCAAGCTATATTGATGTTGGATTCATGACTTATTTGGATATTATGTGAATTGATGCATTAAGTTGTGAAATATGTGCAATTATGTGCAATTTGAGTATCCAAATTGAATGCATTCAAGATAGATATGTTTCTGTGTTTAAACATATTTATTTAAGGTATATGTACTCTGTTAAAGGTTGAAATTTGGTTAGATTTGAGTAGTGAAGAGAATGGTTTGTTAAAACTCCTGTTTTAGTGTCAGACTGCATAATCTAACCGGTTACTCGATATTCGTAACCGGTTAGACACTGTTAAAATGCAAAAGAAAATAAGTTTACAAAACCAGTGTTGTGGTCTTATAAATCCTACTCAAATCTAGGCCTTAATTTCATGGAAAACAATCTGAAAATAAGTTGATTTCATGGTTATAGTTCAGATTGCAGTTAAAGAGTTAATACCTTAAGGTAATGAGATAATTTCAAGAGGAAATTATGCATAAATGAAATTGGATTATGACTTAGATCTTTTGAATGATATTATGTGTTGAACTTGAGGTATTCTGTTATGCCAAGACCTTGTTATTGGATTGAGTAGAGAATTTAAGAAAAGATTCTTGGAAAATCAGTGGTTTTATATTCAGGTCTGTAATTCTAACCGGTTAGGTGATGATGTAACCGGTTAGTACCTGAAAACTTAAAAGTAAAAGTTAAGTTTTTGAATAAGGGTTGCTAATACCAATGATTATATTCTCTCAATCCATGTCTATGAGCATATGTTAAATTTAAATTCAAAGGTGAATTTTATGAGTAAGGCCATACCTCAAGATATCATTCAGAAGTCGTGTTTTCTAAGTCATAATAATGGAATTAATGGGAACATGACCCTGTACTCTAGGAGTACTAAACTGACGCAACCTACTTGATGACACATTCTGGGAATGTGGCCTTTGTCTGGGACATGGTTTCTTGGATACGTTCTGGGAACGTGATGCACACTCCGGGAGTGGTGCTTGATTATATTCCAAGTATGGTTTGCGATACGTTCTGGGAACGTATGTTAGTGTTCTGGGAACACATTGGTATAATAATGGATTTAAAGATAAAACCAACCTTGATGATTGTGCATTCATATAGAATGGAAGTTTGGTTGGTAGGAACGTTTATCATATTCTGGGAATATGAGGAGGGTACTCCGGGAGTACCAAATTTGTAACCTACTTGATGACACATTATAGATATGTGGCCAGTGTCTGGGACCTGGTTATATACGTTCTGGGAACGTATGATAGTGTTCTGGGAACACATTGATATGCAACCTACTTGATGACACATTATAGATATGTGGCCAGTGTCCGGGACCTGGTTTTTATGCGTTCTGGGAACGTGGTGCACACTCTGGGAGTGTTGCGTATTTATCCAAGTATGGTTTGCTACACATTCTGGGAACGTGGTGCACACTCTGGGAGTGTTGCGTATTTATCCAAGTATGGTTTGGCATTACGTTCTGGGAACGAATGTCAGTGTTCCGGGAACACAACGGTGTATTGGATGGACGTCCAAGATGGACTTTTAGAGGCCTCAGTTGTGGAAGGAAATCATGCATCATGCCACCTGCATTAAAATAATTATTATGATTAACCGGGTGTGCTCATATGAATATGCAACATGATTTGTTACATGTTGACTTGTGGATGTTAGTTTTATTCTCATTTAATTATGCGGATATGTATAGCTAACCCCCATGCCCTTATTAGGTGTTGATCGTGCATATAACTTGCACAAGAATCTGTAAGGGGAGATGTCCCTTAGGTGCATGCAGAGTGTAGAAAATGTGGGTTGGGAACCCGTTGTGCAGATATCGAGGATCCGACCAGAAGGATGTTTGGACAAAGGACCAGTGACCAGCTCTATAACATGTCTATTTTTAAAAGAATTTATATGATACATATTTTGGAAAAAGGTATCATAAGAAGAATTCAGTTTCATAATCATACTTATTTGGTATTAATGGACTTGTTACACTTGATAAATTTTGGGGGTATAATATGATGATTTTACTATGTTTCCGCAAACTCTGATTTTGTTAGTCAACCTCATTATTGATCAAGTGTTTGTGAAAAGGAATTTTCAAGGGAAGGGAAAATTCTTATTTTCGGATCTTTTTCCAACGATAACAAGTCCAAGTTTTCATAAACTTCTTACTTATCTTATAAAGTAAGATGATATACAAGGAGTGTTACAGTACGAATCTTGTACACCTAGGAGTACAACACACTGTTGAGTGCTGATATGAAGTAAAGGATGAACGTCAGAGAGTGACATAGATTGATGGAGTTAGGATTGAGAGCTAGACGCATACATCATGCCACTCATTTAAACTAAAATTGATAAATGAAAATAAGTATGAACATCTTACATGCATTAAATACTTGCTAAGTGCTAAATGTGGTTGTTGATTATTACTGTATATTTACATACTTACATTGTGCAGTTATTTATGCTCTATTTATTATGTGTATAGAATTGCTTATCCATGTGCCCTTGTAGGTGATGTCATGTTACATCGCTTGCATCGAGATCCGACCACTTCCTAGTGGCATATGGATCTATGAGGATCACCGAGCGGTATTTGAGGGTGAGGTAGAGATTACCTTCTATCACCCCAACCCGTGATCCGGTTTCGTCCTCGTAGGTTTAGGATCCCCATCATATACACTATGCACGTACCACCCTTTTACACTTACCATGGACCACCTCCCACACGACCAGCTCGCTCATATCACAGTTTTCGATTCCGACCTACCCGCTCACACCCTTTTTCTTCTAGAGTCGTCCGAGAGGAGACTCCCCTATCTGATCCGAGGAGCCCTGTTAGGGTCTCACCATCACCTGACCCTGTACCCAGTGGAAGGGTACCCACTCCTTCGGATGAGATAGAGGAGGACCCTGTGGAGGACGAGAGCGGAGGTGAGCCTGTCGTTCACTCTACCGGGAGTCAGTGGAGGGACGATGATCCCTAGGTATGTGCATAAGGTAGATGATGAGGATCAGGGATCCAGTGTGATGGATGCTGTGGAGGAGATGCTGCTGTTGATGGGTTGATGATGACTACTGCTGCTAATTGGAGACTTCTACTACTACTACTACTGCTTCTTATGTTCCATGATCCGCTTCAGAGTCTTTATTTTTGATATGTAGATATTGTATATAGCTTTTGAGAACTCTGGAGTGATGATCTATTTTGGTATTACAGTTGTATGGACTTGTACTGGATCTTGGAGACATGACTTTTGGACTATGTGTTTCATGACCTATATATATATATATATATATCTTATGTTCATACTACAACTTATGCATAGTCTTACTATTTCCGCTTACTCTGATAAAGATATTTAAAGAGTTCGGCTACGATATTTGAAAATGATATCAGTTCCGCAAAACGAAAGAATGGATGGCATCACTTAAGTTTTTACTATGTAAATACAATTTCTAAGAACAGATGCTATCTGGATTGTGAAAAGATTTCCTTGTCTTAGAAAATGTCGAATTCAGTATAATGTTTTAAATGATACAAAATCTAATCTCCAAGAATTCCATATTTGGTTTTGTGCACCCGTTTCTTGTAGAAAATAAAAAGGAAATTTTAGCCCTGTATTTTCTAATACTAAACAAGTCCATATCCATCTGAGTAATAGTCTATTTATTACTCTAATTTCGAGTATTATATTGAGGGTGTCACAAAGTATATATATCTATCATCAGAAAAATAATCCTAAGTATAGAATAATTACAAAACCTCTACCTAAGACACAAACTTACACCAAAAATGGGAGAAAAATTCAAGTCTGAATTTTTTTTTTTATTTTGTTCACTCCCCCAAACTTAGAGGTTGGCTTGTCCTCAAGCAAACTAAACTAAACATACCTAACTACAAAATAAAAAATTATATAGAATAAATTTGGAACATTTCCTACCACATCCGAATAAAATACTCATCACTAACAAATGTGAGAAGACATTCCCCCAAACTATATATAAGTCATTAGAAATAAGTGCCAAAAATAGCACCTCTAATGGGGAAATATCAACTCACACCTGTTACACAACATATAACTAGATGCAAATAACCAATGATCCAAATAAATATCCATGCAATAAAACTAAAAAAGAAATCCTAGAAAGCATATACATATTTTTGTTGCACAGGTACAGGAACCGGTCTGATCGGGAAAGGGTACAAAATAGATCAATGAATAAAAATTCCCCCCAACTTGGGCTTTCTCGCCCAGTGCACGCCCAGGCGTGCAGGACTACGCGCCCAGACGTTTCAGACCTGTACACTGCTTTTTTTTAAATAAATAAAAATAATAATGCAAAAAATATTATAAAATAATAAAAATAACCTACACTAACTAAATTCCTAAAAACTAACTAAACTAAGGGAAATTCACCTAAACATTGGGTTGCTCCCAACTAGCGTTTGTTTAACGTCACGAGCCTGACGGGTCGCCTCCTTTCGGAGGCTAAGGGGACTGCATCTGAGCATTAAGAGAGTTGTCAGTAACTGAATGCTAAACCAAATTTGGCGGGGTGAAGCATTTCGCCGTACATGGTGGTTTTTCAAAAATATTTATGACACTTTGCTCACCATTGACACGGAGAATAACCTCTCCCCTAGGAACATCTATTACTGCCCTGGCTGTGGCCAAGAATGGCCTTCCAAAGATCAGAGGAATATTTTCATCCTCATCAATATCAAGGACAATGAAGTCCAGGGGCAATATGAAATCGTTAACCTTCACCAAAACATCTTCCACCACTCCATAAGGGCGGAGGATGGACTTATCAGCTAATTGTAAAACCGCAGGGGTAGGTTTGATTTCACCTAAGTCTAGTGCATTACAAATAAATAAAGGCATGATATTAACACTAGCACCTAAGTCACAGAGGGACTTACCAGAGTACTCCTTGCCAATGCTGACGGGAAGGTTGAAGCTTCCCGGATCCTTCATCTTCGGTGGCAGGTTGCACTTGATAATGGTGCTGCATTTCTCCACAATCGGAAATGTCTCTTCCGAGAGCATTCCCTTCTTCCTTGTCAGCAAGTCTTTCATAAACTTCGCACACAGAGGAATCTGTGCAAGAGCCTCTGCGAATGGGATGTTTATGTTAATCCGTCTGATCATGTCCAGGAACTTGGAGAATTGCCTCCGGTCCTCTTCTTTCTTCAACCTCTGAGGATAAGGCACCCTCAAAGGTGGTGGAGCAGGCTTGGCTGATTCCTGGTGGTGATCCGCAGGTGGACCCTGCGTTTTCGATGCTCCTATCTTGCCTTGCTCTTTCTCCACTTCTTGTTTCTTTTGTTCCTCTTCTTCCTTCTTCTCCGATGCAGTTGCATCACTCTTTGGAAGTGGCTCTTCATATGACTTGCCACTCCTAAGAGTCACCGCCATTAGACTCTCCTTTGGATTTGTGACAGTGTCACTAGGAAATGTTCCTAGCGACCTCTCTGATAGCTGCTTTGCAAGCTGGCCCACTTGCACCTCCAGGTTCCGAATACTCGCCCCTTCATTGGCGAAGTTAGCCCTTGTCTCCTCCATGAATGTGGTCGTATTAGTGGCTTACTTCTCCATTGCTTCCTCCCAAGTTTGTTTCTGAGGTTGCTGAGTTTTCATTGGTGGGTTGAGAGCTGGGCTGTTCCATGAGAAGTTTGGATGATTTCTGTAACACCCCAAAATTTTAATCCCCGATTAATGAAATGTTAATTATAAATTAATTATAATTAATTATTTCCATATTAATCCTTGATTAAAATATGTGTTTATATAGTTGGTATATGTGTGTGAATTGATTTAATAAATATAATAAATGCCTAAGATGAGTATTTTGCATATTAGTCCCTGGGTTGGGACCTAGAGGTAATTATAGGAAATATTTTGGAGGGAAAGTAAATAAAATAATTATTTTTCAAAAATTGGGAAAAATACTCGAGTATTTTCTAAAAAACTCGAGTATTCTGGGTCAAATTGAACGAGTTAGTGCGTTTGGTGAGTCAGCACCAACGATTCTCGTGTGTTGACATGAAATCGTCTTCTTCAACACATCCTGTGCTTCGTGTCGAGCTGCATGATTGTTCAATCGATCTATATAAGCTGTGGTTGACGAATCAATTCCTCTATTTGCCAAATTCATGGGTTTTGCTTCAAGTTAGGGTTCCTGGATTGTCCTCTTCGATTCTCTTTCTCAGAGTCAAATTGAAACACAAATCATACACGAATACAAAGCTTACATCTTGAGCTTTGTATAGAGAGTAAAATCGTGAGGATTGAGTGAGTGTGTTGAGAGAATTGGAGCTGAGAAGTTGGAGCTTGTTCTGTCAAAGTGTTGCTTGGAGCTTACTTTGATCTTGATTTCTGGTAAGCTCACGAATTCTTGAGTCTCAAATTCGATTCCTTTAGTTAGATTATGTTGCATAGAGTCCAGAAAATCTAATTTCCCCAATTTAATCTTCTGTTTCATGTACAAACAAATTCCATTTTGGTGTGGTACTCAAAATGCTCTGCATGTGGCATTTGAAGTTGGTCTGAGAATTTTGGAGCCTTTTTCTTGTCAATTCTTGTGTGGAAAACATCTGAGAGGTAAGGGGAAGTAATTATATTCACTAGATAGAGTTTAAATTTCATTAATTGTGTTAGAGAGCCACCAAGAGGCTCTAAGGGCTTAGTTTGAATAGGAACTTTGGTTTGGAGACCAATCCATGCTCTATGACTGTGATGAGCAAGTTCTATATCATGCATGCAAGCTTAAATGAACTTTGTTTCATGAATATTGTGCTTATTTTGCAATTTGAAGTGTTGAGTTGCTAAATTGTCTATTTCATGCATAATGGATTGATTCTCTGTCAAATTTGTTATTTGATATGAAATGAGTATGTTAACATGTTCAATATGTTATATGAACTATTGTGATCACTGTTTTGGGTTAAAAATGTTTAGAAATTGAAATGGTATGTAAAAACCAAGTTTCACTCTGTTCTGTCTGCAGATACTCGAGTATTTGGCTTAATACTCGAGTATTTCGTGGTGCACCAGAGTGAAAATTGGCACACCAACTTGAGAATCAGATTGAACACTCGAGTAATGTATGAACTACTCGACTATTCTGGGTAATGGAATACTCGAGTATCTCATGAATTACTCGAGTATATTTATGAAGACCTGAAACCCTAAATCTCTGAAAGGACATGAACGACTCGAGTATAATTATGAACAACTCGAGTAGAATCTGGAAAATGATAAACTACTCGAGTATTTTGGGAAAAACTCGAGTATTTTTAGTCAGATACTTAAAAATACCATTTTCAATTCTAAGTCATTTTGTAACTCTTAGAGGACAATAAACCAAGTGATCCTGGACTTAGAGGAAATTGATTGACGTTATGATGTTTTCATTTGAATAATGATACGTTGCTCGGGAGGCACGTAATGTATTAATAAAAGGATAAAACATCAATCAATCTCTTTTAAGTAAGGTAATGCATTCATTCTGGAGTTTGGTTGGTAGGACGTATATCATGTTTTTGGTAAACATGTGGAGGGCCTTTGGGAGTGCCAATACGCTTGCTTGATGACACGTCGTTGACGTGGTCGGCTGAGGGAATGCCGATATGGTTATACCGTTTGGATGACGGGATATGCTCGGGTGGCATGGATACCAAGCTTGTCGTGTACATTCTAGGTGAATGTACGAATTGTTGTATACCTAGGAATACAACGCACTGTTGAGTGCTGGGTTGTCAGGGATGGACGTCAGAGAGTGACATAGTATGATGGAGATAGGCTTGAGAGCTAAAGTCATGCATCATGCCACTCATTTAAATTAATGATGATAAATGAAATAAGTGTGAGCATCCTATGTGCATTCACTAACTGCTAAGTGTTATATGTGATTGTTGTTATTTGATGCATGTTTACATATTCATATTGCACAATTTATTCTCTATTGGTTACGTGTATAGAATTGCTTACCCCTATGCCCTTGTAGGTGATGTCTCGTTACATTGCTTGCATCGAGATCCGGCCACTTCCTAGTGGCACATGGATCTATGAGGACCATCGCGCGGTGTTCGAGGGTGAGGTAGAGATTACCTTCTACCACCCGAACCCGTTGATCCGATTCCGTCCTCGTAGATTTAGGATTCCCATCATATACACTATGCATGTACCCCCGTTTTACACTTACCATGGACCACCTCCCACGCGACCAGCTCGCTCTTACCATAGTTTTCGTTTTCGACCTACCCGCTCTCACCCTTTTACTTCGAGAGTCGTCCGCGAGGAGACTCCCCCTTCTGATCCAAGGAGCCCAGTCAGGGTTTCACCATCCCCTGACCCGGTACCCAATGGTAGGGTACACTCTCCCTCGGACGAGATCGAGGAGGATCCCGTGGAGGACGAGAGTGGGAGCGAGCCTGTCGTGCATTCTACTGGGAGTGACTGGAGAGACGATGATCCCTAGGTATATGCATATGGTATGTGATGAGGATCAGTGGGTCCGATGTGTGGATGCTGTGGAGGAGACTTGCTGCTGCTGTTGTGTTGATGATGATGCTACTACCTTTCTACTTGTGTTTTTGGAGACTGCTACTACTACTACTACATCTGATGCTGCCGGATATATGTGATTACCCCTGGAGTTGTATTTTGATTATGTATATATATATATATATATATAGTGTAGATATACTTTTGGAATACTCTAGGGCTGCAATTACACTGTGATGTAGATCCGTTTTTATGGACTTGTACTTTTGGATCTTGGAGACTATCATGATGAGACTATGTATTATGACTCTTATCATATATGTATAAAACCTAGGTTTATATTACTATCAGTTGCATAGTCCAATAATTTCTGCTTACTCTGATTTAATCTATTTAAGAGCTCGGCTATAAATATTATTTGATGGCATTAATTTTATCGAACAAAGCATGGGTAACTTTGATTACTTGTATGATACAAAGAGGTTTCCAAAGAGCGAATGTTACCCTATTTGTGAAAAGGTTTTAGAGATCGCCGAACTCGATACAAATGTTTTGAAATGGTTTAAAGTTTATTCTCCAAGAATTCCAAATGACGATTTGTGCACCCGCTTTGAAAGAAAATCTTATTTTCCCTATTTTCTTAACACTCACAAGTCCATACATTATCCAATATGAAAGCTTAATTACTTTATTATATTTGGGTAATCCGGAAGGGTGTCACAATTTCTGTAGGCTTGGTTGTAGGTGTTGGAGTACATATTGTTTCTCTGGCCTCCACCACCCACAAACTTAGCTTGCTCCTCAATGGTAGTCGGTGCCTTCCCCACATCTGGTGAGCAATCTCCATTTTGGTGATTTCCTCCACAGAAATCACACACCAGAGTGTTGACTGAAGCCAACTGAGTCTGAGCCATCTTCTTCACTAATTCAGAAATTTGTTGTTGCAGCTCCTTGTGTTTGTTGAATGATTGTTTGCACTTGACTTGAGCCCAGATTAGTGTTCTTCAAAATCACCTTGTCATAAACGGCTTGACTGCTGTTGTAGGCCATTGTCTCAATTATCTCCTTTGCCTCTTCAACAGTCTTCTTGAGGAGGGAACCACCAGCTGCTGCATCTATCATTATCTTCTACGACATTCTCAGCCCAAAGTAGAATAGCCGGATTTGCATCCAGTTTGGGATTGCATGCGTGGGGCACCTCTTCAGCAACTGATTGTACCGATCACATGCCTCATGCAAGTGTTCACCTTCCTCTTGCATGAAGGAGTTGACATCTTGGCGCAGCTTGGCTTTCTTTTCCCGCCGGAAAGAACTTGTCTATGAATTTCTTGACAAGCACATCCCAGCTGGAAAGACTTCCGGGCGGTTGATTCTTCATCCACTGGTAGGCATGTTCCCTCAAAGAGAGAGGAAACATCCTCATCCTTATCGCCTCCTCTGACGCACCCTCGATCTTGAAGAAATCGAGCATGTTCAGGAAGTTGGCTACATGCTCCGTGGGGTCTTGATTTGGTGCACCCGAGAACTGATCCTGCTTGATAAGATGGATGTACTGGGGATCAATCTCGAATGATGCTGCAGTGATTTCTGGTCGGACAATGCTGGACATGCAAACATCCGGGTCCACGACGGCATAGTCAGCCAGTGTCTTCCTAGCCGGAGGTGTGGTGCCTTGCTCAGTTCGTTCAGCCATCTTCCTTTCTTGCTATTTCCTTTCTTTCCTTGCTTGCTTTGTCCTCCTCCTTTCACTCAACTCCAGGTCGGGGTCAAAATGCAACACCTCACGGTTTCCTGCAAAACGCAAAAGTATAAAAGAGGGTTAAGCAGCACCCGTCAAGAAAAGAAAAATAAGAAAAGGAAAAATAAAAACTAAAAATAAAAAATAAATTCTACTAAAAACTACTACAAAGTACCAAAAATAAATTAAATAAATTCTAGTCCCCGACAATGGCGCCAAAAACTTGTTCACTCTCTAGCAAGTATACTAGATCGCAAAGTAATATAGTCTAGGAAGACCAGATATCGTTCCCACAGTGACTACGAATTATTTAACTTATTCTTACCTAAGAGTAATTAAAAGTAAAATCTATTAAAATTCAGAATTAAATAAATTAATTAAGAAAAATATTTTACTGCTGGAAAAATAAATAAAAACAATTAACAATGGATGAATGGTGGTTAGGAACTAGTTTCGTTGAATGTTTCATTTATTTATTATAAATCAATGTTTTCCATTTAAATCAAGAACTAATTCACAAAATTAGTGTAACGCTCTTTTTTTTATGAAAAGGTTTTTACTCGATTAATTTGGACTTGTATAGTTTTCCAAAAATTAGGGTGGAAAAAATTTTCTTTTTAATACACTTGGTTTGTAAGTAAAAATCAAAGAGTTGAAATCCGGAAAGTTATAAGTCATTGAAAAGCAGTCGAGGATTTTTGCAATAAATATTATTTTTGTTAATGAAACCTTTAGTCCCTCAATTGCAAGTTTTTTAAAAGCTGATCAATACCAGATTCCAAACATTATCCAATATGAAAGCTTAATTACTTTATTATATTTGGGTAATCCGGAAGGGTGTCACACTGAGTGGTATCAGAGCAAAAGTCATATCCTATAGTAGTGGAAGTAGTTCAGAAAGGTAGCCATCAACATCAAGCAGGTATCTCCAAGGCAATTACATTACTTTGAATGTTTTTTTTTTATTTTGTTTGTTGAGGTTTAAATACCCTTGATTTGTTTGTATCTTGTCTCTTTGAGTACAAGACGCAATTGATTGTAGATTTAATAAGTTTAAGATAGAGCCTTAGAATAGGTAGTGTAATGGAAGTTTCTTTGGTTCAACATATGTGACCATAAGCCCATAGCGCAGGTCTAATATGGCAACTAGAAACCAAAATCACACTAATACGATGCTAGAAAGGATCACCACGGTGCTGGAAGCCATGCAACGACAGTCTCAACAACCATCTCAACCGGTCAACCCGTCTCATCAAGGTAATGCGGGTAACGCTGAAGCGAAGACTTTGGCTGATTTTAGAAGCTGTAATCCGCCAAAGTTTGAAGGAGGATTTAAATCGGAAGAGGCCAACAAGTGGATTCATACCATGGATAAGATCTTGAGAACGTTGGAGTGTTCTGATGTTCAAAAGGTGGCGTATGCAACCTACATGTTAGAGGAGGAAGCTGAGAACTGGTGGAATCACACGATGCAGCTTCTGCAATATGAAGGAAGAGAGGTAAGTTGGGGAGTATTCATGGAGAAGTTTCTCCAAAAGTATTTCCCTGAGGACTTGAGAAGGAAGAAGGAGGTAGAGTTCTTGCAGCTGAAGCAAGGAAACATGAGTGTGGGTGAGTATGCAGCTAAGTTTGAGGAGCTGATGAAATACTCTCCATATTATCAGAACAATCCAGATGAGAGGAGTAAATGCATTAAGTTTAAAGGAGGCTTGAGGCCAAAGTTGAAGTCGATCTTCAGTTACCAGCGGATTCAAAGCTTTCCTGCACTGGTAGACATGTGTAGGATGTATGAAGATGATACCAAGGCTGAGGAGATGCAAGTCTCAGAGAAGAAGGACAGTCAAGGCTATGGACCTCAGAGGCGTAATGGTTTCAACAACCGAGGCAAAGGACCGTATGATCGCCGAGGGAAAGGCAAAGGAAAAGCTGGTGGTTCTGATAGAAGGGATTATCGGAGCGAGGCTCCATTCTATGACAAATGCAAGCGCAATCACTATGGTCGTGTGTGTTGGGGGACAAGTGGTTGCTTTAACTGTGGAAATCCGGGACATTTCGCAAGGGACTGCAAGGAACCGACCAAGGCCAACTCAAGAGGAGCTGCTGATAGGCCTGTGGCTCAAGGGAGAGTTTTCACCCTTAGTGGTGTGGAAGCAAGTCGGTCTTCTGATCTGGTGCAAGGTAAATACTTGCTTAATGGTCAGTCTTGCTATGTTTTGTTTGATTCTGGTGATCGAGGCCGTACCCGATACAAATAAAAACAGTTTAAGTATAGTACTAGGAAGTGACTCCTAGGTCGTCTCCCAAGGAATATCTTATCAAGCAAAAGGTCGAACACATAGTATGCATAGAAAACAGGGGGTTTTTTTTTGTATTGAATATTGAATAATTGAAATCAAAACAGAATTAAATCAAAACGAAGAAACAGATAAGGAAAAGCGGATAAACCCCTTTGGCTCGCGTTCACAACTCTATCATCGGTCACAAAAGATCAATTTCTTTCCTCTTCACTGTCCAACTCGTGAGAATTAAATACTAAGCGAAAATTCAATTCTCACCCCAAAACCCAAACCTCTAATTAAGCATTAAAAGCCAAAGCATGGAGTTTTTACGAGTTTGCATAAATTAAGCATTCATACACATGGATTATCTCTATAGAATGGAACTAAGCGAACCATAACATATCAATAAGCATGAAAACAGTGAATAAAAACGAAATAGCATTAAGAACAAAACCTCAAGAGTATGTGATACATTACCAAAGGGATTTAACCTAAGAGTTTAGCCTTCCATGAAGAAAAATACCAAAAAACGTGTAGAAAAGGGAAGAGAGAGAAACCCTAGCAGCCACCACAAGCTTGGAGAGCAAAACTAAGCCTTCTCTATGAGAGAGAATGTAAAAAACGTGATTGGAAGGTCTCCCCTAGGGTTTACACGAATTTGGCTTTTTAAATCACAAAACGGGCCTAAATCATGGGCCCAAATCCTAAGGAAAGCTTATCTCTAAATTAAATCTAAAAAATATCTTATAGATAAAATCTAAATCTTAAAAGATATAACTAAATCTCAACTAATCCTAAAGATAGATTACAATCTTCACTTCATCATATATCTTCTCTTCCAACATTAAATCTTCATTCCCAAAATGTCCAAAAAGCCCTTGTGCCAAATATGACCTGAAAATAGAAATAGAATTAATTAGGCTAAATAATCCCAAATTAAACAATATTCAGAATAGTAGTCCAATAAACTCTAAATCACTAAATCAAGCTAAACAATGTCAAATAGGCAACAAGTATCAATAATAGGAGTAAAATAATGCAAGGAAAAATGGGAAATAAAATGCTCATCAAATACCCCCACACTTATCCTTTTGCACTCCTGGGCAAAACTAAGAATTAGGACTGAGAAAATCAATATGCACCAAAGTGAATCATGTAACAAGATTACTAAAACTAATGAATGCAAAGCTAAGAGATTACATACTTCACAATGAATTCTAGGAAATGCAAAGAAATGGGCAAAATCGAGCACATGAAGAAAATAAGGACCAAAGAATCAAGGCATTCATGAACATCATCCAATTATTTCAAATATGCAAAGAAAACCAATGACATCAAGAGGGTAGTCACAAAGATGGTAGAAACTCACAAGGATCACTCAATAGTGTTTACACTCAAGTGTTTAAGGTTAATCAGTGTTTACACTCAAGGCACATCATGAAAAACAAACACAACCATAGGCTTGACAAGCCTCTAACATCAACAATCAACACACATGCACATTAAGATCAAAAGGTCTTTTCAGGGTTGTAATGGGGCCAAGGACAAGGTAGGATAAAAATATGGGAAATGTAGCTAAAACCCAGGGAATAAAGGAGCAATGGGGAACAAGTAAAAAAATAAGCACAATCCACCCCAGAATGAAATGGTAAACATAACAACAACCTCTAATTCCAATCCTCCATGCCTCAATCAACCTTTTATTCCATTTTTTTCTTCTTCTTCTTCTTTTTTTTTTTTGAATTGCATTACATTGCAGAACTTCATGAACGAAAGAAAAGAAGAAACAATAAAAATGGCATAATGAGATAAAGCCATAATTACATCACCGACCATAGAGGCAAAACCCAGAACTCACAAGAGATGAAGAACAAAGCACCCTCGCTTACTTAATACCCATTCCCAAAACAATTCCAAAGCTCCAACATTCCCTAAGGTTAGGACAATCATGGTTTTTCAGTCATAGGCTTGTAATGAGCTAAAGAACAAAGAAAAGGGATATAAAGGCTCAAAGGGGCTATCAAAGGATAAATTCATTCAAGGTAGGCTCATATGGCTAGTGGCTTATTCAAGAAAAAACAATGCCTAAATCATTTCAAAATGTGCATGGGAATATCAAGTATCAACAAGAGTCAAGTCAAGTTCTAGAGTGCAAGTAATCCAGAGTGCAATCACACATGAAAGAAAAATTAGGTGGCATATATAGCAATCCACCCACAATTAAGGCTCAAATCCTCACAAAAGGGACAATTCTATCACAGTGTTACCACCTCTTAATTATCAAAAGCAACTTTACACACAGAAATGCATGAATTCAGACACAAGATACCAAGACTCTACTAAAATGAAGCAAAAACATGCAAGAAAATGCCCAAAACTTAGCAAAACCTAAAAAATCAAAGCAAAAATATGCAACCTAAACTACTCTCCCCCCACGCTTAAATCACACATTGTCCTCAATGTAAAACAAATAGCAGAATCAGACAGATATAGACAAGTGGAATAAAAGTAGTAAAGAAGGAGAAAAGAAGACTCCCTAAATCATGGTGGGTCAAAAATGGGGTCGACCAATGAGGCTTCCTCCACAGGTGCATCATCCAAAGTAGAAGAGGTTAGGAAAGGCTTGAGTAAGTGGCCATTGACTTTGAAGCTCTTGTCTGTGGACTCACTCTTGATCTCCACAGTGCCATAAGGAAACACCTGGGTGACTACAAACGGTCCAATCCATTTAGAGCGGAGCTTTCCACTCATGAGTCCAAGCCTAGAGTTGTAGAGCAACACTTTTTGACCAACCAAGAACTCCTTTCTGGAAATTGAGCTATCATGGAGCTTCTTGGTCTTCTCTTTGTAGAACTTGGAATTCTCATAGGCCTCCAAACAGATCTCATCTGGCTCACTCAACTGCAGCTTCCTCTCCTCACCCGCTTGATCAAGAGCTAAGTTGCATTGCTTCACAGCCCAATATGCACGGTGTTCTATCTCCACAGGCAGGTGGCATGCCTTACCAAAAACAACCCGATAAGGTGACATCCCTATGGGTGCCTTGTAAGCAGTCCGATGGGCCCATAGAGCATCCTCCAATCGTGTGCTCCAATCCTTTCTATTAGGCTTCACCATCTTCTCCAAAATCCGCTTGATCTCTCTGTTTGAAATCTCAGCTTGCCCATTGGTTTGGGGGTGATATGGTGTAGAAACTTTGTGCACAACCCCGTACTTCTTGAGCAAAGCTTGCATGGATCTATTGCAGAAGTGTGTGCCTTGATCACTGACTATGGCTCTAGGTATGCCAAACCTGCAAAGGATATTAGTCCTGACAAAATCTACAACAACCTGAGCATCATTAGTCCTGGTGGCCTTAGCTTCCACCCATTTGGATACATAATCCACAGCAAGTAAGATATAATAAAAACCAAAAAAACAGGAAAGGGGCCCATGAAATCTATACCCCAGACATCAAACACCTCACAGAACAACATAGGTTGTTGCGGCATCTGTTGCCTCCAAGATAGGGTGCCTCCTGCCCTTTGACATTGCTCACATGAGCTGCAGATTTTGCTTGCATCCTTGAAGATGGTAGGCCAATAAAATCCAGAATCCAACACCTTTCGTGCTGTCCTTTGAGTGCCAAGGTGGCCTCCAACTGGTGAAGCATGGCAAAATTGGAGAACCGGTTGGATCTCCTGGTCTGGAATGCACCTGCGAATGACCTGATCACTGCAAAAACGCCACAAATAGGGGTCATCCCATACATAATACTTGGCATCGCTCTTCAATTTGTCTCTTTGAGCTTTGGATGCCAAGGGTGGAAAAACAGATGCAACTATATAATTTACAATATCAGTAAACCAAGGAATAAGGGGAGGGGGATGTGAAACATGCAAAACTAAAAGCTGCTCATCCGGGAAGTCATCCCGGATAGGAAATGCATCCTCCTCTCTCTCTATTCTGCTCAAGTGGTCTGCGACCAGGTTATGTGCACCACTCCGATCCTGAATCTCAAGATCAAACTCCTGGAGGAGCAACATCCATCTAATCAACCTAGGTTTGGAATCTGTCTTTTTCAAAAGATACTTCAGAGCAGCATGATCAGTATACACCACAACCTTAGAACCTAATAGATATGATCTAAACTTATCAAGTGCAAAGACAATGGCTAACAACTCTTTTTCAGTTGTGGTGTAATTAACTTGTGCTGAATCTAAAGTCCTAGATGCATAATAAATCACATGAGACATCTTACCAACCCTTTGGGAGAGAACTGCTCCCAAAGCATAATTCGAAGCATCAGTCATGAGCTCAAATGGGAGGGTCCAATCAGGTGGTTGGATGATGGGAGTGGTGGTGAGTGCGCTCTTTAACTCATCAAATGCTTTCTTGCATTGGTCTCCAAACTCAAATGCGGTATCCTTTTGAAGCAAGTTGGATAGTGGAAGGGCTATCTTGCTAAAGTTCTGAATAAACCTGCGATAGAAACCTGCATGGCCAAGAAAAGAACGCACCTCTCGCACGAAAGAGGGGTAAGGCAAATGTGATATTACATGCAGCTTAGCAGGGTCAACCTCTATGCCCTTATGCAAAATAATGTGCCCTAAGACTATGCCTTGTTCTACCATAAAATGACATTTTTCAAAATTCAAGACAAGGTTAGTCTCAATGCACCTATTAAGCACCTTAGACAAACTATCAAGACATGCATCAAAAGAGGAACTATATACACTAAAATCATCCATGAAGACCTCTATGCAATGCTCAAGTAAGTCATTAAAAATACTCATCATACATCTTTGAAAAGTGCCAGGAGCATTGCATAGGCCAAAAGGCATCTTCCTATAAGCAAATGTACCAAAAGGACAGGTAAATGTAGTCTTATGTTGGTCCTCTGGTACAATACAGATTTGGAAATAACCAGAGAAACCATCTAAGAAGCAATAGTGAGATTTACCTGCCAGGTGCTCCAACATCTGATCAATGAAGGGAAGAGGAAAGTGATCCTTGCGGGTCGCCTGGTTGAGCTTCCTATAATCAATGCAGACTCTCCAACTGTTCTGCACTCTAGTGGGAATCAGCTCATCCTTCTCATTTTTGACAACTGTCACCCCAGACTTCTTGGGAACTACTTGAACCGGGCTTACCCAAGTGCTGTCTGAAATGGGGTAGATAATGCCAGCTTGCAGCAGCTTGGTGACCTCTTTCTTCACCACATCAAGAATCTGGGGGTTCAACCGTCTCTGGGGTTGTCTCACTGGTTTAGCCCCATCCTCCAATAAAATCCGATGCATGCACATGGAGGGGCTAATACCAGGTATGTCTGCCAAAGTCCATCCTATTGCCCTTTTGTTTGCTCTAATCACATCCAACAGCTTCTTCTCTTGATCAACAGAAAGGGAGGTAGAGATGATCACTGGAAGTTTCTGCTCAGCCTCCAAGTAAGCATATTTGAGATGAGGAGGAAGGGGCTTCAGGTCCAATAAAGGTGCCTGCATCACAGATGGAACTAAAGGAGCAGCAGAATTGGATTCTGCCGCCTGCACCTGAACAAGTGAATTAGACTCATGCAAAACAGAAATGGGGTTAGCATGATCTGAATCTATATCATATGAATCAACAGATGCAGTAGCAGAATTTAAAAACTGGTCAATTTCAATGCATGCAGTGCACATTTCGGAATCAGAACATGCAGAACAAGTAAATGAGCTAGTGAAAGATGGCAAATCATAATCATGCAAAAAGTCTAGAACATGCTCATCAATCAGATCATCAATCAAGTCAACATGAAAAACAGAGTGGTCATCAGAAAAATGTTTCATAGCATCAAAAATATTGAATCGAACCACACTGTCATCAAATTCCATGGAAAGTGTACCTGCATGCACATCTATCTTGGTTCGGGCTGTTTTCAAAAATGGTCTCCCTAATATGATAGGGACAGCACTACGAGAGGTGTCCTCTTCCATATCAAGAATATAAAAATCAGCAGGAAAGATAAGCTCTTCAACCCGAACCAGGACATCCTCTATCAAACCTGCGGGGTAGGCAGTAGATCTATTTGCCAAGTGAATAACCACACCCGTAGGTTGAAGGGGTCCAAGTGAAAGAGATTTGAAAACAGACATAGGCATAACATTAATAGATGCTCCTAAATCTAGCAAAGCATTCTCAAATTTAGTATTACCTATGATACAAGGCACAGAGAAAGTTCCAGGATCCTTACACTTTTCAGGAATATGAGGGACGGGTTTACCTATAAGAGCAGAGACATTTCTTCCCATGTTGATCCTCTCATTGCCCTTGAGCTTCCGTTTGTGTGTGCATAGATCCTTCAAGAACTTTGCATACCTTGGAATCTGCTTGATTGCATCAAGAAGGGGTATGTTGACTTCCACCTTCCTGAATGTGTCAAGTATCTCTTTGTCAATCTCTTCCATTTTCTTGCTTTGAGTCACCCCCTTGGTGGGAAAGGAAGAGGAATGGGGGGTGGTTGTTGGGCAGGAGCAGGTGTTGTGCTTGTGGAAGGCTGAGCTGGATGGGATTTTCTGGTACTTGTGTGCTCACTCTCCTCGACCATTTGGCTCTTCTTGTTGGTTGAAACTAGATCATCTTTGTTGAGGTCAGATTCTGGTGTGGGTGTGACAATCTGCTTCCCTGACCTTAGACTAATGGCATTCACATTCTGGTTTGGATTGATCACTGTTTGGGATGGCAACTTGTTAGAATTCTGAGATTGCATAGTGTTGATTGCTATTACCATCTGTCCCATCTGATTGGTCAAAGATTGAATGGAGGCCTCTTGTCTTTGAATGGATGCTCTAGTTTCCTGTTGGAATTGGAGATTTTGCATGGTCATCTGTTTCATCAGCTCTTCCAATGAAGGTTGCTGCTCAGTACTAGGAGATGGTGGTGCAGAATTAGCCTGTTGTTGTCTCTGTTGCTGGACTGGAGGAGGTACATATGGTGGTCTAGAATTGTTCTGAAATTGAACCTGTGAAGGTTGCTGCTGATCAGACCATCTCAGGTTGGGATGGTTCCTCCAACCAGGGTTGTATCTGTTGGTAGAGAGATCAAAGTTCTGTGGCTGCTGGTTTCTACTGTTGAAGATGTTGGTGGCATATGCCTCAGGTTGGTCAGCACCAGTCGTTGGTTGCTGCTGCACAGAAGGACATGCATCTGTGGGGTGCTCAGCGGATGTGCATATGCCACATAATTTAGCAGGCAGAGACAACTTCTTCTGGTTGATGGCCAATTGAGTGACCAAAGTTGTAAGTGAATCTATCTTCTGTTCAAGCTTCTCAACCTTACCAGAACTTGTGCCAACATCATTCACTCCTCTCACTATGATTGCATCGCTGTTGCCCCTTGCATGGAATTGTTGACAATTGGAAGCCATCTTCTCAATCTTGACTCTGGCTTCTAAAGGTGTCATGTCTCCTAGGGCACCACCACTTGCAGCATCAAGCATGTTTCTCTCCATGAGGTTGAGACCTTCATAGAAATATTGAATAAGCAACTGCTCTGAGATCTGATGGTGGGGGCAGCTCGCACACAGTCTCTTGAATCTCTCCCAATACTCATAGAGACTTTCTCCACTTTGTTGCCTGATGCCTGATATATCCTTTCGGATTGCTGTTGTTCTGCATGCAGGGAAGAATTTCTCCAAAAATGCCCTCTTCAGGTCATCCCAAACTGTGATAGAACCAGGGGCCAGATCGTACAACCAATCCTTGGCTAGCCCTTCTAGGGAGTGTGGGAATGCCTTAAGACAAACATGATCCTCTTGCACATCATGTGGTTTCATAGTAGCACAGACAATATGGAACTGCTTGAGATGTTTATGAGGATCCTCACCTGCAAGACCATTAAACTTGGGCAACAAATGAATTAGTCCAGACCTTAGCTCATACGGGTCATCGGGATACTGGATGCACAAATCTTCAATAGTGAAATCAGGTGCAGCCAGCTCCCTCAATGTCCTCTCACGTGGTGGAGGTTGAGCCATATTTTCAGAATAATCAGAATAAGAATCAGAATTTATAGGAATAGAAGAAAAAGAAGCAGACTCACTATGTAAAGACTCAATAGACTCACTACCTATGGACTGGTTCCTATTTTGTCTAACTAGTCTGTGATAAGTTCTATCAATTTCAGGGTTATATGGATGCAAGTAGCTTGGGTTGCCCCTAGTCATGTACTGAACAGAACACCATGAAGCATAGCAAACTGTCACTAATATACATGACCAAAATAGGCAACAAAATTTTTTATTTTTTTAAAATTTTTTATTTATTTTTTTCAGCACCCTAAAATCATGAAAACATACCACAAAAAGTTTGAGGACAAAATTCAAAAGGGAACCAAGTCAAACAATTAAATCAGAGACCAAAAACTAAGAAAATAAAACTTGTAAAATAAAAAAGAAATAGTAAAACGGCTTTTTCAGGATCCAGACGAAGGATATTTCTGACAAAGTCAGAAAAATCAGATTATTCAGAAAATTCCCTTCGATTTGATATAAAATTCGTCAAATTCCGAGTTACGAGTCAAAAGTTGCGACGATTTGAAGACAGTGCTGATAAAACTTGGAAAATTTTTCTGGAACTCACAACCAGTGATGATCTGAGTGATCGTGGTGCCTCAAAACCTTTTTATATGATAAAAGTAGTGTGGATATAAATTTTTGTGCAAAAATTCCACCCACAACTATGTGAACTAGCAACCACAGAATCAATCAAATACACTAATTGCAACAAAATAGCAAAACAGCAAACAGTGCAACTTCAACCGGTTATCAGAATTGACTACTAAACCCTAAATCAGACACGACACACTATAATAACTATACTAACTACGACACTAACTAACTACTAATGACCTTTGGCAAGAACCGATATTCCCCGGCAACGGCGCCAAATTTGATCGAGGCCGTACCCGATACAAATAAAAACAGTTTAAGTATAGTACTAGGAAGTGACTCCTAGGTCGTCTCCCAAGGAATATCTTATCAAGCAAAAGGTCGAACACATAGTATGCATAGAAAACAGGGGGTTTTTTTTTATATTGAATATTGAATAATTGAAATCAAAACAGAATTAAATCAAAACGAAGAAACAGATAAGGAAAAGCGGATAAACCCCTTTGGCTCGCGTTCACAACTCTATCATCGGTCACAAAAGATCAATTTCTTTCCTCTTCACTGTCCAACTCGTGAGAATTAAATACTAAGCGAAAATTCAATTCTCACCCCAAAACCCAAACCTCTAATTAAGCATTAAAAGCCAAAGCATGGAGTTTTTACGAGTTTGCATAAATTAAGCATTCATACACATGGATTATCTCTATAGAATGGAACTAAGCGAACCATAACATATCAATAAGCATGAAAACAGTGAATAAAAACGAAATAGCATTAAGAACAAAACCTCAAGAGTATGTGATACATTACCAAAGGGATTTAACCTAAGAGTTTAGCCTTCCATGAAGAAAAATACCAAAAAACGTGTAGAAAAGGGAAGAGAGAGAAACCCTAGCAGCCACCACAAGCTTGGAGAGCAAAACTAAGCCTTCTCTATGAGAGAGAATGTAAAAAACGTGATTGGAAGGTCTCCCCTAGGGTTTACACGAATTTGGCTTTTTAAATCACAAAACGGGCCTAAATCATGGGCCCAAATCCTAAGGAAAGCTTATCTCTAAATTAAATCTAAAAAATATCTTATAGATAAAATCTAAATCTTAAAAGATATAACTAAATCTCAACTAATCCTAAAGATAGATTACAATCTTCACTTCAACATATATCTTCTCTTCCAACATTAAATCTTCATTCCCAAAATGTCCAAAAAGCCCTTGTGCCAAATATGACCTGAAAATAGAAATAGAATTAATTAGGCTAAATAATCCCAAATTAAACAATATTCAGAATAGTAGTCCAATAAACTCTAAATCACTAAATCAAGCTAAGCAATGTCAAATAGGCAACAAGTATCAATAATAGGAGTAAAATAATGCAAGGAAAAATGGGAAATAAAATGCTCATCAAATCTGGTGCAACGCATTCATTCATTTCGTATGAATGTGTAAACCGGTTAGGCTTAATGATGTCTGAAATGCCTTATGCTCTCAAAGTAGAAACCCCTACCAATGCTCCTGTTGTAGTTTCTAGAGCATGTCTTAACTGTTGCATAGAAGTGTTAGGACAAACCTCTAAAGTAGATTTGATCTGCTTACCCTTAGTACAATTAGATGTGATCTTGGGAATGGACTGGTTAAGTCAAAACCAAGTAATCATTGATTGTGATAGAAAAGTAGTGACCTATAGAAGCCCAAAACCCTCCGGCTACGTGTGCCTGTTCAACTCTGAGGTGGAGGAGAATTGTCCAAGGATGGAAGAGATCCCCATTGTCAGAGACTTTCCGGAAGTTTTTGCTGATGAGATCCCTGGTCTGCCACCAAGAAGATAAATTGAATTCGATATCGACTTAGTTCCGGGAACTGGTCCCATTTCTATCGCTCCCTATAGAATGGCACCACCGGAAATGGCGGAAATGAAGAAGCAGATTGAGGAATTGTTACAGAAACAGATGATCCGACCAAGTGTGTCACCTTGGGGTGCTCCGGTTTTGTTTGTCAAGAAGAAAGATGGTAGTATGAGGATGTGCATCGACTACCGGCAACTGAATAAGGTCACCATCAAGAACAAGTATCCATTGCCGAGGATAGATGACCTTATGGATCAAGTTCGTGGAGCTTCAGTATTTTCTAAGATCGATTTGAGGTCAGGATACCATCAGATCAGGATAAGAGAAGAGGATATCTCTAAGACTGCATTTCGATCTCGATACGGACATTATGAGTATGTCGTGATGCCGTTCGGATTGACTAATGCACCAGCCATTTTCATGGACTACATGAATCGAATCTTTAGACCTTACTTAGATTTGTTCGTGGTTGTGTTCATTGATGATATTCTCATTTACTCTAAGAGCCTGCAGGAGCATGCCGAACACATGAGGATAGTGTTGAGCATCCTAAAGGAGAAGCAATTGTACGCCAAACTTACAAAGTGTGAGTTCTGGCTGAAGGAGGTTAAGTTCTTGGGGCATGTGATTTCGGACAAGGGAATAGCCGTTGGTCCGACGAAAGTGAGTTCGGTTTTGCAATGGGAGCAACCAAAGTCGGTCACGGAGGTGAGAAGCTTTCTTGGTTTGGCTGGTTATTATAGAAGGTTTATCGAAGGTTTCTCGAAGATTGCACTGCCTCTGACGAAGTTGACTCGAAAAGATCAACCATTCCTATGGGATGAGAAATGTGAAAGGAGTTTTCAAGAGTTGAAGGAAAGGTTGACATCGTCTCCTGTATTGGTTCTGCCTGATACACAAAAGAGTTTTGATGTGTATTGTGACGCGTCGAAACAAGGTCTTGGGTGTGTTTTGATGCAAGAGGGATAAGTCGTCGCCTATGCCTCGAGACAGCTAAAAGTTCATGAAATGAACTATCCAAACCATGATCTGGAGCTGGCAGCTGTGGTGTTTGCATTAAAGATCTGGAGGCACTATCTCTATGGCACTACGTTCCGGGTGTTCAGTGACCATAAGAGTTTAAAGTACCTCTTTGATCAAAAGGAGTTGAATATGAGGCAACGCCGATGGATGGAGTTTTTGAAGGATTATGAGTTTGAACTCCATTATCATCCTGGAAAGGCTAATGTTGTGGCAGATGCATTGAGTAGGAAGGCAATGCACATCAGTGCAATGATGGTCAGAGAAGCTACAATGATAGAGGAATTTCGGGATTTGAGTTTGACGATGCAAGTGGAGCCGACAAGTATCAAGATGGGGATGCTGCAGATTGCTAATGAGTTTCTACAAAGGATTCGGGAATTGCAAGGCAAGGATGAGAAGCTCATAGAAAAGAGGAAGTTGAGGGAAGAAGGCAAGAAATTGGAGTTTCAAGAAGGGAAGGATGGAATCCTTCGCTTTAAAACAAGGATTTGTGTGCCTGATGATTTAGAAGTAAGAAGGATGATTCTGGATGAAGCGCATAAGAGTAAGATGAGTATGCATCCGGGAGCTACCAAAATGTACCAGGACTTAAAGAAGCTATTTTGGTGGCCTGGTTTGAAGAAAGACATCGCTGAGTATGTGGCCTGTTGTTTGGTGTGTCAAAAGGCCAAGGTGGAACATCAAAGGCCAGGAGGAGAGTTACTTCCTTTGGAGATTCCGTTGTGGAAATGGGATAGCATCTCGATGGATTTCGTGTCGGGATTGCCAAGGACATCTACTGGTCATGATGCAATCTGGGTGATAGTGGATCGTTTGACCAAGTCGGCGCATTTCATTCCCGTGAATATGCTCTATTCGTTGGAAAAGCTCACCCAGTTGTACATCAAAGAAGTTGTTCGTCTGCACGGTGTACCATCAAGCATTGTATCTGATCGCGATCCGAGGTTTACATCGAAGTTCTGGGAAGATCTGCATAGAGCCTTGGGTTCAAGATTGAAACTGAGTTCTGCATACCATCCTCAGACTGATGGCCAAACGGAGAGGACTATTCAGTCATTGGAGGACATTCTACGAGCCTGTGCTTTGGAAGGACAAGGGAATTGGGAACAGATGTTGCCACTCGTGGAATTCACTTACAACAACAGTTACCACACGAGCATTGGAATGGCACCATTTGAAGCTTTGTATGGGAGAAAGTGCCAGACGCCGTTATGTTGGTTCCAAGTGGGGGAGAATTCTCTGGTTGGACCAGATTTTGTGCAAGAGACCACGGAACAGATCAGGATGATACAAGAGAAGATGAGGGCAGCTCAAAGTAGGAAGAAAAGCTATGCTGATAAGAGAAGAAAACCATTAGAGTTCGCCGAAGGAGACCATGTGTTTATTAGGATAGTACCAACCAAAGGTGTTAGTAGAGCCTTGAAAACTCAGAAACTATCACCTAAATTCATTGGTCCCTACCAAATCCTCAAAAGAGTCGGCCTAGTAGCTTATCAATTGGCTTTGCCTCCGTCATTAGCTAACCTTCATAATGTATTCCATGTGTCTCAACTAAAAAGATATGTCAATGACCCCACCATTGTCCTTAGAATCCAACCTGATGACTTAGAAATTCATGAGAACCTAACCTTCAAAGCTGTGCCAGTTCGTATTGAAGATCGAAGAATTAAGCAGCTTAGAGGAAAAGACATTCGTCTGATAAAAGTCGTCTGGGTGTGTGGCGATGTAATGGAAGCATCGTGGGAATTAGAAGATAAGGTGCGTCAGGATTATCCTGACTTGTTTGTATGAGTTGAATTTCGGGGATGAAATTCCTTGTAAGTGGGGGAGTAGTGTAACACCCCAAAATTTTAATCCCGGATTAATGAAATGTTAATTATAAATTAATTATAATTAATTATTTCCATATTAATCCTTGATTAAAATATGTGTTTATATAGTTGGTATATGTGTGTGAATTGATTTAATAAATATAATAAATGCCTAGATGAGTATTTTGCATATTAGTCCCTGGGTTGGGACCTAGAGGTAATTATAGGAAATATTTTGGAGGGAAAGTTAATAAAATAATTATTTTTCAAAAATTGGGAAAAATACTCGAGTATTTTCTAAAAAACTCGAGTATTCTGGGTCAAATTGCACGAGTTAGTGCGTTTGGTGAGTCAGCACCAACGATTCTCGTGTTTTGACACGAAATCGTCTTCTTCAACACGTCCTGTGCTTCGTGTCGAGCTGCATGATTGTTCAATCGAGCTATATAAGCTGTGGTTGATGAATCAATTCCTCTATTTGCCAAATTCGTGGGTTTTGCTTCAAGTTAGGGTTCCTGGATTGTCCTCTTCGATTCTCTTTCTCAGAGTCAAATTGAAACACAAATCATACACGAATACAAAGCTTACATCTTGAGCTTTGTATAGAGAGTAAAATCGTGAGGATTGAGTGAGTGTGTTGAGAGAATTGGAGCTGAGAAGTTGGAGCTTGTTCTGTCAAAGTGTTGCTTGGAGCTTAGTTTGATCTTGATTTCTGGTAAGCTCACGAATTCTTGAGTCTCAAATTCGATTCCTTTAGTTAGATTATGTTGCATAGAGTCCAGAAAATCTAATTTCCCCAATTTAATCTTCTGTTTCATGTACAAACCAATTCCATTTTGGTGTGGTACTCAAAATGCTCTGCATGTGGCATTTGAAGTTGGTCTGAGAATTTTGGAGCCTTTTTCTTGTCAATTCTTGTTTGGAAAACATCTGAGAGGTAAGGGGAAGTAATTATATTCACTAGATAGAGTTTAAATTTCATTAATTGTGTTAGAGAGCCACCAAGAGGCTCTAAGGGCTTAGTTTGAATAGGAACTTTGGTTTGGAGACCAATCCATGCTCTATGACTGCGATGAGCAAGTTCTATATCATGCATGCAAGCTTAAATGAACTTTGTTTCATGAATATTGTGCTTATTTTGCAATTTGAAGTGTTGAGTTGCTAAATTGTATATTTCATGCATAATGGATTGATTCTCTGTCAAATTTGTTATTTGATATGAAATGAGTATGTTAACATGTTCAATATGTGGTATATGAACTATTGTGATCACTGTTTTGGGTTAAAAATGTTTAGAAATTGAAATGGTATGTAAAAACCAAGTTTCACTCTGTTCTGTCTGCAGATACTCGAGTATTTGGCTTAATACTCGAGTATTTCGTGGTGCACCAGAGTGAAAATTGGCGCACCAACTTGGGAATATTGAACACTCGAGTAATGTATGAACTACTCGAGTATTCTGGGTAATGGAATACTCGAGTATCTCATGAATTACTCGAGTATATTTATGAAGACCTGAAACCCTAAATCTCTGAAAAGACATGAACGACTCGAGTATAATTATGAACAACTCGAGTAGAATCTGGAAAATGATAAACTACTCGAGTATTTTGGGAAAAACATGAGTATTTTTAGTCAGATACTTAAAAATACCATTTTCAATTCTAAGTCATTTTGTAACTCTTAGAGGACAATAAACCAAGTGATCCTGGACTTAGAGGAAATTGATTGACGTTATGATGTTTTCATTTGAATAATGATACGTTGCTCGGGAGGCACGTAATGTATTAATAAAAGGATAAAACATCAATCAATCTCTTTTAAGTAAGGTAATGCATTCATTCTGGAGTTTGGTTGGTAGGACGTATATCATGTTTTTGGTAAACATGTGGAGGGCCTTTGGGAGTGCCAATACGCTTGCTTGATGACACGTCGTTGACTTGGTCGGCTGAGGGAATGCCGATATGGTTATACCGTTTGGATGACGGGATATGCTCGGGTGGCATGGATACCAAGCTTGTCGTGTACATTCTAGGTGAATGTACGAATTGTTGTATACCTAGGAATAATACGCAATGTTGAGTGCTGGGTTGTCAGGGATGGACGTCAGAGAGTGACATAGTATGATGGAGATAGGCTTGAGAGCTAAAGTCATGCATCATGCCACTCATTTAAATTAATGATGATAAATGAAATAAGTGTGAGCATCCTATGTGCATTCACTAACTGCTAAGTGTTATATGTGATTGTTGTTATTTGATGCATGTTTACATATTCATATTGCACAATTTATTCTCTATTGGTTACGTATATAGAATTGCTTACCCCTATGCCCTTGTAGGTGATGTCTCGTTACATTGCTTGCATCGAGATCCGGCCACTTCCTAGTGGCACATGGATCTATGAGGACCATCGCGCGGTGTTCGAGGGTGAGGTAGAGATTACCTTCTACCACCCGAACCCGTTGATCCGATTCCGTCCTCGTAGATTTAGGATTCCCATCATATACACTATGCATGTACCCCCGTTTTACACTTACCATGGACCACCTCCCACGCGACCAGCTCGCTCTTACCATAGTTTTCGTTTTCGACCTACCCGCTCTCACCCTTTTACTTCGAGAGTCGTCCGCGAGGAGACTCCCCCTTCTGATCCGAGGAGCCCAGTCAGGGTTTCACCATCCCCTGACCCGGTACCCAGTGGTAGGGTACACTCTCCCTCGGACGAGATCGAGGAGGATCCGGTGGAGGACGAGAGTGGGAGCGAGCCTGTCGTGCATTCTACTGGGAGTGACTGGAGAGACGATGATCCCTAGGTATATGCATATGGTATGTGATGAGGATCAGTGGGTCCGATGTGTGGATGCTGTGGAGGAGACTTGCTGCTGCTGCTGTGTTGATGATGATGCTACTACCTTTCTACTTGTGTTTTTGGAGACTGCTACTACTACTACTACATCTGATGCTGCCGGATATATGTGATTACCCCTGGAGTTGTATTTTGATTATGTATATATATATATATATATAGTGTAGATATACTTTTGGAATACTCTAGGGCTGCAATTACACTGTGAGGTAGATCCGTTTTTATGGACTTGTACTTTTGGATCTTGGAGACTATCATGATGAGACTATGTATGATGACTCTTATCATATATGTATAAAACCTAGGTTTATATTACTATCAGTTGCATAGTCCAATAATTTCCGCTTACTCTTATTTAATCTATTTAAGAGCTCGGCTATAAATATTATTTGATGGCATTAATTTTATCGAACAAAGCATGGGTAACATTGATTACTTGTATGATACAAAGAGGTTTCCAAAGAGCGAATGTTACCCTATTTGTGAAAAGGTTTTAGAGATCGCCGAACTCGATACAAATGTTTTGAAATGGTTTAAAGTTTATTCTCCAAGAATTCCAAATGACGATTTGTGCACCCGCTTTGAAAGAAAATCTTATTTTCCCTATTTTCTTAACACTCACAAGTCCATACATTATCCAATATGAAAGCTTAATTACTTTATTATATTTGGGTAATTCGGAAGGGTGTCACAATTTCTGTAGGCTTGGTTGTAGGTGTTGGAGTACATATTGTTTCTCTGGCCTCCACCACCCACAAACTTAGCTTGCTCCTCAATGGTAGTCGGTGCCTTCCCCACATCTGGTGAGCAATCTCCATTTTGGTGATTTCCTCCACAGAAATCACACACCAGAGTGTTGACTGAAGCCAACTGAGTCTGAGCCATCTTCTTCACTAATTCAGAAATTTGTTGTTGCAGCTCCTTGTGTTTGTTGAATGATTGTCTGCACTTGACTTGAGCCCAGATTAGTGTTCTTCAAAATCACCTTGTCATAAACGGCTTGACTGCTGTTGTAGGCCATTGTCTCAATTATCTCCTTTGCCTCTTCAACAGTCTTCTTGAGGAGGGAACCACCAGCTGCTGCATCTATCATTATCTTCTACGACATTCTCAGCCCAAAGTAGAATAGCCGGATTTGCATCCAGTTTGGGATTGCATGCGTGGGGCACCTCTTCAGCAACTGATTGTACCGATCACATGCCTCATGCAAGTGTTCACCTTCCTCTTGCATGAAGGAGTTGACATCTTGGCGCAGCTTGGCTTTCTTTTCCCGCCGGAAAGAACTTGTCTATGAATTTCTTGACAAGCACATCCCAGCTGGAAAGACTTCCGGGCGGTTGATTCTTCATCCACTGGTAGGCATGTTCCCTCAAAGAGAGAGGAAACATCCTCATCCTTATCGCCTCCTCTGACGCACCCTCGATCTTGAAGAAATCGAGCATGTTCAGGAAGTTGGCTACATGCTCCGTGGGGTCTTGATTTGGTGCACCCGAGAACTGATCCTGCTTGATAAGATGGATGTACTGGGGATCAATCTCGAATGATGCTGCAGTGATTTCTGGTCGGACAATGCTGGACATGCAAACATCCGGGTCCACGACGGCATAGTCAGCCAGTGTCTTCCTAGTCGGAGGTGTGGTGCCTTGCTCAGTTCGTTCAGCCATCTTCCTTTCTTGCTATTTCCTTTCTTTCCTTGCTTGCTTTGTCCTCCTCCTTTCACTCAACTCCAGGTCGGGGTCAAAATGCAACACCTCACGGTTTCCTGCAAAACGCAAAAGTATAAAAGAGGGTTAAGCAGCACCCGTCAAGAAAAGAAAAATAAGAAAAGGAAAAATAAAAACTAAAAATAAAAAATAAATTCTACTAAAAACTACTACAAAGTACCAAAAATAAATTAAATAAATTCTAGTCCCTGACAATGGCGCCAAAAACTTGTTCACTCTCTAGCAAGTATACTAGATCGCAAAGTAATATAGTCTAGGAAGACCAGATATCGTTCCCACAGTGACTACGAATTATTTAACTTATTCTTACCTAAGAGTAATTAAAAGTAAAATCTATTAAAATTCAGAATTAAATAAATTAATTAAGAAAAATATTTTACTGCTGGAAAAATAAATAAAAACAATTAACAATGGATGAATGGTGGTTAGGAACTAGTTTCGTTGAATGTTTCATTTATTTATTATAAATCAATGTTTTCCATTTAAATCAAGAACTAATTCAGAAAATTAGTGTAACGCTCTTTTTTTTATGAAAAGGTTTTTACTCGATTAATTTGGACTTGTATAGTTTTCCAAAAATTAGGGTGGAAAAAATTTTCTTTTTAATACACTTGGTTTGTAAGTAAAAATCAAAGAGTTGAAATCCGGAAAGTTATAAGTCATTGAAAAGCAGTCGAGGATTTTTGCAATAAATATTATTTTTGTTAATGAAACCTTTAGTCCCTCAATTGCAAGTTTTTTAAAAGCTGATCAATACCAGATTCCAAAATTCTTAAAAGCCAGCGGAATATTGAAATGCGTAAAGTGAACCTTAGTTGTAGATAATAAGTCATAAAGGTCTGATACATACTAGGTACAAGTCCATTTAAAATAAAACACTCTGATAATACCTCACCAAAAGTAATATTAAATATATGTACAACTCAAAAGAAAAGGGTATCATCAGAGCTGGTCACTGGTCCACTGCAGCTACTCCATAGTCAGAGATCACCGGTTTCTTCCATCCAAAAGCTGTACAACTATTTCGAATTCCGGATTACTTCCACTATGCACACCCTTAAAGGTCGTCCATCCGAGGGCACAAAGAGTTTAAAACGGGGGTATGTGCATAACGTAAATAATCGGAATACGAAACCTAAGAGGACGAAAGCGAACTACGGGATTGGGATGGTAGAGAGTGATCTCTACTTCACCCTCAAAAACAACCCGGTGATCTTGATACTCCCAAACACCGTCAAGGAGCGGGCGGATCTCGATGCAAAGCAGGTAACTGGCCATCACCTAAAAGGGCAGGAGAGTAAGCCTAACACAGTTGCATTATCGAATAAGCCTAAGCCCTAACATTCACAGTCAGATAAACCACAGCAATAACCAGTGCAATCATGCATATACATATGAGCACACGCCAGTTTAGTTATTATCTTTCAAGATAGGTGGCATGATGCATGTACATGTTTCTCCAACTCCGAGGCCTCGATGTCCACCGGGTCCAGATCTGAGGAACGGTGCGTTCAAGAACGCGGCACGACTTACGGCACGTCTGGCAGCGTCGAAAGGCACGACTTACAGTGTTTCCACCAGCGTAAAAGGCATGACTTACAGTGTTTCCACCTACGTAGAAGGCACGACTTACAGTGTTTCCACCTGCGTAGAAGGCACGACTTATAGTGTTTCCACCTGCGTAGAAGGCACGACTTACAGTGTTTCCACCAGCATAAAAGGCACGACTTACAGTGCGTCCACCAGCGTAGAAAGGCACGGCTTATGGTGAACCCTGTGCATGCTTTCATAAAATATCAAGTTCAGTTACATAAACAGTTCACGGGTTCACCTGCGTCGAAAAGGCACGCCTTACGGTGTTTCCACCTGCGTAGATGTTCCTCAGATTGGGACTGGTCTGATAACCTAGCTCATGTCACGTATGCAACTCTTGCAATCCTAGGTTATCATGCACATGTTCAAGTTCCAAGTTTATCATTAGTCCAACTATGTCATGATCATTCGACATCAGTTCAGCATGGATACATACATATTCATATTAACTCATCATATAATCATAAGCATTCAACATGTATCCATAATTATCTAAGCATGCAGATAACATAGCAGAGTCATACGAGTTCTAGGTCAAGCTTATGTCTGAGTATCCGGACAAAGTCCCATCATTTCCCTGACCTAAGTACGCCTTAAGTAACTAGAACTTGGGTTCAGTAAGTCTTAATTACTTAAGACTATGGTTAAGTAAGTCCTAATTACTAAAGACTAGGTTTAACTGAACTTTAGCTGACTAATCATGGACTAAGTCCACTAATCATGGATTAGGTCTCACTAATCATGGATTAGGTCTCACTAATCATGGATTAGGTCTAGCTTAGTTGACTAATCTCGGATTAAATCCGACTAATCATGGGTTAAGTCCAACTAATCATGGATTAGTTGCCTAATCAGGGGATTAAGTTCACTAATCTAGGATTAAGTCTCACTAATCTTGGATTAGTTGACTAATCATGGGATTAAGTTCACTAGTCTAGGATTAAGTCCAACTAATCTGGGATTAGTTGACTAATCATGGGATTAAGTTCACTAGTCTAGGATTAAGTCCAACTAATTTGGGATTAGTTGACTAATCATGGGATTTAGTTCACTAATCTAGGATTAAGTCCCACTAATCTTGGATTAGTTGACTAATCATGGGATTAAGTTCACTAGTCTAGGAATAAGTCCAACTAATCTTGGGTTAGTTGAATAACCATGGGATTAAGTTCACTAATCTAGGATTAAGTCCAACTAATCTTGGATTAGTTGAAAATCATGGGATTAAGTGAAACTTAATTAGGTTCAAGTACTATTTAGTTATCTAAGACCAGGTTTAAGGCCCTCAATTCCAAAATCATTTTGATTAATACTTTAATTACCTTATCAAATTCTCAGTTAAGGCCTAGTTAACTAAAATCCATTTAGTCAACACTCAAGCCTTGTTCATCTAAGGGTCTAAACATTCAATTAACCAACATAACCTATGTGATTACTCATCAACACTAAACATAGTCATAAAATTCAGCATAGAACATTTAACTATCACATGTCAAGATTCATCACAAATTGGCCTCCAAGCCAAAACAAAATTTAACTAGTGCCCTTGAGTCTCATGGTGACTCAACCTAATTTCTAGGCTTCAAGACTTATTCTAGCAAAAGTGTAAGCTCCTCTCACATACCTCTTGAAGAAAACTATGGAGACTTAGAACTTTTGGGCCTTTTCCTCTCTAAACCGTGAGCACTCTACCTCCTTTGACACTTGAAACTTGATCTCAAGCTTCTAAAACTTCTAAGGCTCAACATGATCTACCAAGCTAAAGATCTTAAGGCTTTGTTTGGGGTTTGGCCGTGAGGGTTGTTACGGCTTTGAGTTTAAAGGTTGAAATTTCTTCAACACCAAACTTTAAGCAAGTGACATATTCATGATCTAGAGTATGAATATGCTAAGGTTTCTTGTGTTTGGTAAAAGTTTAGGCTTGATTAAGGGTGGTGATGGATGTGGCCGTGAGCTTCTCAAAATGGGAAGGGTTGGATTTGAACTTTCTAAGCCTTGATCACTCATGCATGTTGTACATCCATGATCTAGACTTAGGATATGTAAAGATTTCTTGGTTTTAATGGAAGAATGAGTTTGGATGGTGGTGCTTGTGGATGTTGGCCGTGAGGTCTTCAAGGGAAGAAGATGAAGATGATGGTGATGGTGCTAAGAAGAAAAGGAAGAAAAAGTGATGATTATCCACACATGGTCACTTATATAATGGCTTATGGTCTAATGGTGAAGAGATAAGGTGACCAAGTGGTAAGATTAGGTGTGGACACCTCACACTTCATGCAAGGAAGTGAAATGTGGTGTTGCCACCTCTTCTTGTGCATCATGCATGAAATGTGAGCATGACACCTCACTTCTTCATGCAAACTCACAAACTCACTCATGGCTACACACACACACACACTCTTCACGGTTTTCACACACACACACACATGGCCCAACACTCATGTGCACACATTCATGGCCCAACATCACTCACAAGGCCCATTTGGTTAACTTAGGCTTAATCTAATCCACTTAACTCTTAAGCCATTCATTAACCAAGCTAATCTAACTTTTAACTAAACTATTAGTCATCTAAACCTAATCAACTTAAAACTACACAAGGCTAGACCTAATTAATTAGGTTTATGCTAACCCTAATCACCATTAGTTAGCTAAAAAAGATTAAGCTCTAACACATCAAGCAAGGCAAAACATTCATATAGCAAAGCATAAGCTATTCAATACATTATTCGGGAACTAAAGTTCAGGGATGTTACAATTAGTAATTTCCAGATTCCTCTAATGAAATTACTGTTTATTATCCAATTTGTTAAATCCTAATTCCTTAGAAATTTAATCTATTGAATAACCATGATTCTATAAAACTAAAAATTCCTAAAACTAATACAAAATACCTATATTTACAAGAGAAACAAGCCAAAACCATAGCAAAAGGAAGTGAAATTAAGCCCAGAAACATCATATATTAGACCCAAATCACCTGTTGCAACAGACTTTAAGCTCTCTCCAGGTTTTCTTTTCACATGATATCTCTTTTGTCTATATTGCCATATTTTCGAGTATTCAGGTCCCTAAGAGGTTGTTGAAGTCTCCTCAGGTTCCTCATTACTCTAAACATGGCGTAACCATCTCCCTCTTGGTCCCAATTATCCTGAAAAATTGACATAAAATCTTCATCCAGAGCCAACATATTCAGGAATTTAAAGCCAGTAGGCTTCTTTCTATTATCACACCTCCAGTCAACCACCATAGGACTATGGTCAGAAATCCCTTCATTGAGAAAAACTGTTTCCACTTCTGGCCATTGATCACACCATGCATTGTTCACCAACACTCTATCTAGTTTGCTGTAAATCCTGGCTGCCCCTTCTTGTTTATTGTTCTGTGTATAGAAATTGCCACTGTACCTCATTTCCTACAGCTAACAATGATAAACACAGTCTCTGAATTGCTGCATATGATTGTCCTCAACAGGCTGTCCTCCAAGCTTTTCATTTGGGTTCAGGCAACAATTGAAGTCTCCACCAATTATCCAACTCATATTCATTCCTTGCTGGATATCTCTCAGCCCATTCCATAGCTCAATCCTCTCTGTTGCATCATTGCTAGCATATACAAAAGAAGAGTAGAAATGAATCTGATGCAGAGTATGTGTGATACATCAATGCACGATCGAGCTAGTACTCTAAAGTATCTGAATATCAAACATATCCTTCTTCAAAACCAGCCAAATTCTGCCAACTGGATGATCATCTAAATTGATGAAAGACCCCCAGCCATTAAACATCTTATTTTTCAGCATCTCATATGAAGAAGCTCTCAATTTATTTTCTAGAATTGCAAAAATACCTATATTCATCTTCACAGTCAACCTTTTTATTTCTTTTTGTTTTTGAGGGTGGTTGATCCCTCTTACATTCCAAATGGCTAATTTATCCATTAAGATGGAGTGTAGAACTCTCACCCTTCTGGTTTGCATACCTTATCCGTGCTCTGCTTCTAGTAGCCACAATGGTCCACTGACCTTCCTCCAAATCAGACACGGTTGTACCCCTGGCTACATCAGGCTCTGTTACAGCATTAGAATTGACTACTAATTTATCTAGCTCTTTGACACCTCTCCATAGTTGCACCTCTATTTTCCTCTGGGATAATGTCAGCCTCTAGAGATTGCTTGAGTTTTAAAAGATCATCAACTTTTTCAATATCTTCTCTTGATGGTTTCTTCTTCTCAACCCACACCTTTTTAGTATGTTTCCTGCAAGACTTGCTGTCATGACCATACATTGCACAAGCTGCACAACGAACCAGTTTCCATTCATAGTCAACTTTTTGAGCAATGACATTTTCTTTATCATCCTCAAAATAGACCTCCTTTGGTAAAATAATAGGATTTACTTCCACAAGAACTCTTGCAAAATTTATACGATTCCGTTCCTTGGTTACCTGATCCACCATTATTGGTGTCCCAACCAAACTTTCTATCTTGCTAAGGGTAGAGGCTCCCCAAAATTTAAGGTTGAGATCAGGTAACTGGATCCATACTGGGACACAATCCAAATGGCTTTTTGTCACTAGTCTTCCAGTTCATGCGGCAATGATCAACAGTGTGCTATCAAAATGATATATCCCCATCTCAAGAACCTTTTTTCTGGCTTCCATATCATTAAACCTTACAACCACCGTGTCATCATTGTTCATCAAGATCTTATCTATGCCATATTGTCCCCATATTATCTTCAGATATCCACTAATCACAGAGTATGAGGGTCTTGCACCAAGAACATAATAGACTAAGGCCTATTGCCAAAACTTTTCCTCTTGCTCAACATCTGCCGACTCTATCTTACCAATGTTGTAACATCCCTAATTTCAATTTAAGTATAATATGAATTATGCCAAACGTTTAGGAGAGTTATCAAGTTTAGAGAAAGGATTTTAAGTAGTAATCCAAGCCTAGATGAGTATGGAAGCCTAAGGGAATGAAATGGAGCTAGAAAACCACCAAAAATAGGATTTTTCACAGAGTAATTGATTACCTTGAAGGGGATTAATCAATTACAAGCCCTCTGGTAGAACCACTCAAATGTTGCAGCAGTGGTAATCGATTACCTCATGGAAGTAATCAATTACCTTGTGATTTTAATGAAGTAATCGACTACTTTGAACTGGAGTAATCGATTAGTTGCCCTCTGCTGATTATACTAAAATGTTGCATCAAAGGTGGTAATCGATTACTGTGAGCAAATAATCGATTACCCTTGTAAAAATCTGAAAAAAATAATGCGTGGGGACCACCAATTCGTGGCTTAATAGGGAAGCAAGCCATCTTGGCCACACAAATCAACTTGGTGGCCAAGAATAGGGAAAAAGAAATAAAAAGAAAGAAAAGAAAGACACAACGCACCACACACACATAAGTCTTCTTCTTCATCAATTTTCTCTTTGAGGGTTTTGCTTCTCATCAATATTCATCCAAGAAACAAGAGTAATCATTATCCTCATCAACAACCATATTCCTAACAAGCTTCAAGTAAGTGATTAAGTTCAAAGAATCATTCCTTTTCCTCTTTATCTAAGTCGATCTCTCTCTCCCTTTCTCATATCTTGGATTTCCAACTTTAAACCATGGAAATCTCACTATTTTATGGATTCTAACAAGTAGCAAGATAATAATAGTAACCTTTCTTCTTACAACTCTCATAATAGGTTATTCATCAACTTTGGATAATACCTCTCTTGAGGTGGGAACCTAAGTGGAGAGAGTTAAAGGTTTCAAGATTTGTAAGCTAGGGCAAGTGGGGAAATCACTCTATCTCTTAATATTTTGAGGTAAGGAGTGAGTATTACCTTATTCTACGGATAAGTTTCTAGTATGTATATAATAATTGCTAAGAGTTAAGTGTTAGTTAGGGCATAAAACCATAGGGTAGTAAATATGAGTAGTTATTATAGAATAAAAATGAAGGAATGTAATTTAATGATTATGTTGTGAATATGTGTATATAAGTGAATCTGTTTATGTTTGAAATTATGTGTATTTTTGTGAAAATGTTTGTGATGATGATAGGTGATTTAATGATGCTGTGATGGCAAAGTGATTGAATAAATAATTGATAATGGAAATAAATGAATGTGATTAATGTTGGAGCTGTGGTTTTGTGCATATGATAATTTATTAAGAGTTTGGGAGAAAGGGAAGATAGTGAGTGATGAGATGCTTGGTTATTAGGAAGATGACTGAAATAGTTGGTGCTAGGGTGAAGTGAACCAGGAAAAGATGATAGTATGTTTGAAATATGTAGTGATGGTTTGAGAAGAGAATTATGAAATAATGAATGAAAGAAAAGTGATAATGCGAGGTCGACTGCGATAAGCCGCGAATCGACCAGGCGCGATAAAAGACTTAAACATATTAATGCGAGGTCGACTGCGATAAGCCGCGAATCGACCAGACGCGATAAATAAAACTTAATGGGAGGTCGACTGCGATAAGCCGCGAATCGACCAGACGCGATAAATAAAACTTAATGCGAGGTCGACTGCGATAAGCCGCGAATCGACCAGGCGCGATAATTGAAACTTAATGCGAGGTTGACCGTGTTAAGCTGCAGTTCGACCAGACGCCATAAAAGGCTAATAATTATTAATGCGAGGTCGAATGTGTTAAGCCACACTTCGACCAGGTGAGATAATAGGCTAATATTTATTAATGCGAGGTCGAATGTGTTAAGCCGCACATCGACCAAGCGCGATAAAAGGGCTAATACTTATTTAACTCTTGCAGCCGACTGCGATGTGGCGCGAATCGGTTTGTAGGAGAAGTAAACTAATCACACAAAGGAAGATCAAGAGGAATGAGGAAAGCATATATATATATATATATATATATATAGGAAAAAGGAGTATAGAGAAAAATAGAGCATGATTAATTATAAAATTAGAAAATGGTGATTAAGGGATAAACTAAAGTAAAAAGAGTTTGGGAGTTGTTGATAATGCATGAGTTATTGCTTGGATATGTTCGATTATGTGAATTAATTAAACTATTTTTGTTTGGCTTGGTAGGTCATTATAGCATATCAAAAACTGCTTTCCATATTTTTATTGTGTAGTGCTCACCTCCTTGCCATTTTTCAGGTACTGAGCTGGAGCATACACCAAGCATGGCCGAGCAGGTTTACTTTCCCTCACAGGGAGAGTAGGGTTTATATGGGATAGGATATAAGTTTGGACCTGAGCCTCCGATGTTTTGATTTGTATTATATGTGTGCATATTTGTAAACATCTTTTGGATTGAGGCTCAGGATGGTTTCTTTTGTTAAAGAAATATGCTGGAAAATATGTTTCTTTTATATTTAGAATTATCCGCTGCTACTTGTGATACTCTGATATGATGTTGTATTTTAAGCCCTGTGGGCACTGACATGTTATATATGAAAAGAAGTCCTGCTGGCTGTTGAGTGTATAATTGTAAATGTTTTTCAACAGGTTAAGTTTTGGAAAAGTCCGAAAAACAAACAAACTCCGTCCGTTTGACGGGGGATTTTTAATAAATTAAAAGGAAATTTTAAATTCACATTTTTATTAATGGGGAATTAAGGGTAATAAATCCTAGGTGTTACAAATGTCACTTCCTCCTTCACTGCTGGTTGAACAAAACTTAACTTTTCACCAGCATTTCTTAGTTTTGTTATATCAAACGAATCCCAGACAGAGGGCGGTTTTGTGAAACTAGGATTCCTGGTAGTCCTGGTATTTACTTCCTCCGTATTAAGCAATGCCTGGTTATCATCCGCCTTTTTCTCTGATAAATTTTCAGTCAAGACAACTGGAGTTTTTTCTTTGAGTTTTGCATGAATCAAGTCCAAATTTTTCAAAAGCTTTTCTGCTTGCTTGGGCGACAAGCCATCTATATCAGCCATGTCATCTTCATCTAACTCCAAAAGATCAAGTCCTCTTTTTTGAGTCTCATTGCTGGTATTGGCATTAGGATTAGGGGATTTGGGAGGTCTCTCCCTTTTCTTTACCATGAGGGCAAATGACGGTGGTGATAGGAGTCAACCGCGAGTGAGGGAAGAGGGAAACCCTAGCAGAGCTAATCCTTACCCAAATATCTTTTACTTTACAAAACAAATGGCTATGATGCTGGTATACAACATCACATGGTTTTGAAAAAAAATTATGAATGAATGAAGTATTTATTTTCCGCAATCAATCATTGAATTAATTTGTGAAAGGTGTTGAGGTTTTGTGTTAATATCAACTCGGTTTGGAAGCTTGATCAATGTGCTATAGTATGAGGGATTATGTTATGATAATCTATATCAAAGGAAATGTTTCGAGAAGCATCGCTCTTGAGAAATAAGTTTTGGGAACCGTTGTAATTAATGTTTAAAAAAATTTACTCTCATTTTACGAAATAATATAGAAATTAAATATATTTTTCAAGTTATCAAATTGGGGTATTACACTCTCTATGTTCCTAATCTTTAGGTTATGAGGGTTCAACCCTTGTGACAACCTAATTGAAGTCAACGACGGATCCAACGGAAAAGGGAAAGAAAGAACTGAAAAGAAATGTCAAGTCTGGTACAAGTGCATCCCCAAATTCTATCAAATTTTTGGAAACGCTCTATTTGAGAAATTAATAAAAGAAGAAAATTTTTATTCGCGGCTCGAGTATTTTTAATCAAAGTGTATTAAGTACTATTAAATAAATTGGAGCGTTACACCCTACATACATAAAATAGAGAATTAACAGCAATGAGAGAATAAGGCCAATTTTATATGGATTCTACTTACCTATCCAATTCCAATGACTCTGATATGAGGGGCTAAGATGAGTAAATGAGTAAGAATTCTTAATTGAACTTGGACATAGACAAATTGAGTAAAATATGGAAGAATTGCATATTAAAGGTATGCAAATAATGATGGAAATTGTAATAAAGGAATTATCTATGGTCTAAGCTCAATTAAGAGGCAACCATATCATGCATCATACATGGTGTTAAGGATGGACGGTAAGGAAAATGGGAAAGGTTTAAGTGATGGCTCTGGGAGCCTAGAACGAGAATTCTATAGAGACTAGGTTGTGCTATAAAACAACCACAAGAATTGCTTGTGGGCAGAACTGGAGGCCCTAAATTGATAGGATTAGCTACCCTTGTCGGGGATTCGTTCTACAATAACCACAACAATAATTCTACAATAACCACATTAATACTATTGGTCACTTGGGGATTCGTTCTACTCTCAATTGCCTTTTCCATGAGTGTGAAGAAGTGATGTGGATATGAGATATGATATGGGTCGATAATAATGTGATGAATGGAATTCCAATTATTGGATAGAAAAAGAAGGGAATCCAAAGATTGGATTCAGAAAAGAAACAACATCCAAAGATGAGATACATTATTCAATAATTGGAGGAACATGTGAGACGATCATGCATTCGTGTAGATGCATAATGGAGACTAGGTATGAGTGGAAGCATGCATCATATGCATATTGGCTTTGTCTATGTGTTGTTGATTTTTATGATTTTGTATCTTGAAATTAAATATTCAAGTACTATTTACTTAGACTATAGGATAATGTCTCACTCCTTGTGTTCCTTATTTTTAAGTTATTAAGGACCAACCCATACAAGTCCATGACGGATCCAACAGAGAAAGGAGAGAAAGAAGTGTAAAGAAATGTCATTTATGATATAAGTTTATCCCCAAATTTTATTAAATTTTTGTAATGATCGATGAAAAGTTAAAAACTCTGGAGCAGTAAATGTGTTCACCATTACCAACCACAATAGGAAAACAAGGCGTAGCAATGATAGGTAAGCGAAGGTATTGAGCCAAATGTGTTGCATCACGTTGTGAGAATTACGTGTATCCACCAAAATCATGACCGGATGGCCATATATAGTGCCATTAAACTTTAGAGTGCAAGGTGAGGGACTGCTTCAGAGGGCATGTGTAGAAAGTTGCAGGTGGATGGGCTCAATAGGAGTCTCCTCAGTAGCAGAATCTGACTCTCGGTTAAAAGTAGCCTCAAAGGGTCATCAACTATAAGCAAAAGGAATTGTTTAGATTGGCAACAATGACCCTAATAATATTTTTCATCACAATTGAAACATAAGCCTTTTACACGACGAACATGCATTTAGACAGAGGTGAGTTTTTTTTATCGAAAGAGATTTGAAAGGTGGGATGGGTAGTAAGGGTTGGTGGGTAGTTGGAGTGAAAGGTGATTGGTGTGTAGTGTATGGTTGTGGGGGTGAGTAGTAGTTTTGTGGGTTCTGGGTGAATTTGTTGTGTCTGTTAGGTGATGGGCGAGTATCCAAAATTTTATTCTCAATTAATTTTGCCAATCCTATAGCATGAGAGAATGAATAGGGATGTGACATGGCCAATTTGCGACTAATGTCAGCAATTAAACAAGATAAAAGACAATTTTAAAACATTTTAGGAGTAAAACCAACAACCTAATTGCAAAGTTTTTCAAAACGAGTATAATATTTAGCATCTACTGATGTTTGGCGCACCTTAAAAAGGACTGCTTGATGATTTTCATAAGTGGACAGGCCAAATCCGGTTTGTAGATCACATTGAAATTCATCCCAAGTTTTGAGTTGATGGTTTTGATGCATATATATATATATACCAACTTAGTGCATTACCTTGCATTGTCATAGCAGCAAAATTCAGGTATTGATCCGGAGGGATGTGGTATATAAATTAAAGTACTGTTCAGCCTGAAAACGACAATCCAGAGGATTAGTGCCGTTAAAGGGATGGAGTTGTAATTTTGGTAATTTTAGGGTTGATAGGGATGTGTGGGAGAGGCTTAAATGAGTGTGTTGGTTGGTTGAAAAACCAGGAGGGGGTTGAGGTTGTATGAGTGGTGATTGAAGGGAAATACGATTTAGTGTTGTAGTATGTAATACCCGCAATTTTCCATATTTCAATAAATTGATTTTTAAGAATTTATGATCGGGTAGTTATTTTCGAATTTTTGAAAATTCGTTATTTGATTTAAATTTATGAATGGAAATAATTCTTCGGAATTTATTTTTTATAATGGTGGATTATTCTATTTTGTTTTGTGTTTTGAGAAAATTATTATTTATTGATTTATTTGGGTATGTAACTTGAAAATTCATAACTTTTGAACTGTAAATCCGAATTGGACGAATTTACAGTCAAAACGATCGTATTAAAATGCAGAATTTATTTTTGTAAAGTTTAGAATTTATTTCTGTTGTTCACGAAATTTTTATTATTTTTGGGGAGATTATAATGTTTTATTTTAGTGAATTAAATTATGATTTTCAAGTGGATTTTTTTTTGATATAGAAACCCTTTTTTTTTTGGTAAATAAAGAGTCTTATTACCAACGAACACATATAAAACAAACTAAAGGCCATAATTCCTATCATTGCCACCTTCTAGGAAGGGTTCAACTTTAGAAATCGTGTCAATGATTCAATTAAAGCCTTGCCACCTTCTATGAAGGGGTCAAAGCCTTAAATGAACCAAAACTATAATTCCAAACATATCCTATCAATAAGAGTTTTATTGGTCCAATTCCTAAACAAAGGAAAACTATAATCAATTCTAATTGAGATGTCCCTCGGCAATTTGCTCCACAGAATGAGAAGCATCCCTGAAAGTTCGACTGTTTCTTTCCTTCCAAATTTGATAGATCACAACAGCAACCAGCACACCAACACATTTCTTGCGATTCTTGTCCTTAAAAGCAAAATGAAGCCAACGTTTCCAGTTATGCAATCTGAATGGAACGTTGTCCAGACCAAACCAGTCACAGCAGCTTCTAAGAAGCTCTTTACTCCATTGACATTCAAAAAATAGATGTGCTAAAGATTCCTCAGCATTAAGGCATAAACAACAATGATTTGGAGATGAAATCCAAGCCATTTTGTCAAGAGTTTGTTACTTGCCTTGTGCCATAAGCCAAAAGATGAATGTGTGTTTTGGTACAGCCACTCGGTTCCATATAATTCTATGTAGAGGGAAATGGTGCTGAATACCAATCAAGTATTTATAACCTGAACTTATGGTATATCTGCCATCAACTGAGCCTGTCCAGATATTTGCTTGATAGCCATTCTTCAATTGATCTCTGACTTTAAGTAATTGTTTCCAATGCCAGCTTGCACCTGCAGAAACAGTGCAATCCCATATCTCCTGATCCTTAATATAGATTGTATGCATCCACCTAACCCAGAGACAGTCCTTTTTAGAGGCTAAATCCCATAACTGCTTCCCAATAGCTGCATTGTTCCAAATAATGCTATCTTTGACATTCAGTCCCCAAATTTCCTAGGCCTGCAAACCTGATACCAAGCAACCTTTGCCTTATATCTGCCATATTCATTTTCACCCCATAGAAAAGCTCTACATATCCTTTCAATCTCTTTAATGACTGCTTTAGGTAGAATAAAAGTGCTTGCCCAGTAAACATGCAGGTTCATGAGCACATAATTAATCAAAGACAACCTCCCTTGATAGGAGAGATTCCTTGATTTCCAACTCTCAATCCTTCTTGTTACCTTATCAGTTAAAGTTCTGCAGGTAGCACTATTCAATTTTTTAGCCAACAGAGGAATACCAAGATACCTACAAGGATAAGTTCCAACCTTGAATCCTGTCATCTGAATAATTTGCTGTCTCACCTCAGGCTTAGCACCAGCCAAATAAACATTAATTTAGAAATACACTTATAAATGCAATTACAACATGAAATAGGTTTAAATTCATGCACATATGTAGGATAATCAATTTTAGGAATCATAACTATATTAGTAGCATTGACTTCCCTGAGAATATGTTCAGTACTGAAGAATTGCTTGATAGCTAAGCAATAGTCATTACCAATTATGTCCCAAGCTTCCATGAAAAACCCAGAACCATATCCATCAGGGCCTGGAGATTTATCTCTATGAATGTCAAACATTGCTTGCTTAATCTCCTCATTAGAAAATGACTTGATTAAGTCAAGTTGTTGATCTGTTGTAAGCACAGTTCCTTCTGAGATCACCTCCTCCCTTATCAGCTCCCTCTGATTCCTTTTCATGAACAAATTAGTGTAATAGGATCTGAACATAAATTCAATACCCCTCTGGCTATCAACAGTCATATCGTCAGAATTGGAAAGCCTGAGCACCCTATTCTGATACTGTCTGGTTTTGATGGAATTGTGAAAGACCTTTGAATTGCAGTCACCCTCTTTTAACCACAAGAGCTTGGCTTTTTGTTTCAGGAAGGATAAGGCATCCTTCTTGATTTCAGAATATTGCCTCATCAGATCCTTTTCAGCCTGCTGCAAAATACAATCATCTGATCTCTGATCCAGTTCTATCTGAACCTTCTCAAGCCTGTCTCTAATGTCAGCCTCCCTAATATCAATATTTGCATAAAACAACCTATTCAATTCCTTCAAAGGTCTCTGTAGAAGCTTCAGTTTCTGACAAATTTGGAACATGAGGCTGCCCTGTATTTGAATCTTCCACACAGCCTATACTATCTCCTTGAACTTACCATGATTGCACCACATGTTAAAAAATTTAAAACCTGAGCTCACATGCTGAGTATTCTCACCCCAATCAATCAAAATGGGAGAATGATCTGACACCCCTGGTAGGAGAAAAATTGCTTCAGTATTGCTCCAATCCAAGCACCACTGCTGGTTGATTAGTGCTCTATCCAGCTTGCATACCACCCTATCCTTACTAGATTGCTTATTGCTCCAAGTATGAAAGCAACCACTATATCTCATATCAAAGATACCACAAGCTGACACACAATCCTGAAAATCCTCTATTTGAGCAGGTTCCAGACTATTCCCACCACACTTATCTTGAAGATTAAGACAAGTATTGAAATCACCTAAAATCAACCAAGGCAAATTTATAACAGTACTTACTCCTAATAGAACAGGCCAAAGCTCCTTTCTCTCTTCATGATCATTAGTTGCATAAATGAATGTTATGAAGAACTCCTTCTACTTCTGTTTTAGAATGACATGGCAGTGCATATATTGATCTGACCTACCCACAAGGGTAACATCAAAACTGTCCTTCCTCCAAAGGATCCAAATCCTTCCAATTGAGCAAACATCAAGGTTATCCAGGGAACCCCACCCAGGTGCCACATTCCTATGAACCTGATGAATGGAGTTGGTTCTCAGTTTATTCTCCAAAATACCTAACAATCCTACTCTATTCTTCTTGTACAATGCAACAATTTCTTGTTGCTTAAGAGGGCTATTTAACCCTCTTATATTCCACACTGAAATTCTATCCATTTAGAAATGGCTTTGAGGATTCCCCTCTTAGCAAATTTCCCTGCTTACCCTGCCCTTTGCTCCTTGTTCTCACAGGAGTCCACTCACCCTCTTCCTGCACTTGTACATCATCAACTTGTTTCCCAGTGACAGTTGTATCAGTTGTAGCAGTAAGGATTACTGCATTAGCTTCATCTGTTGCTCTGTCTATGTTTTCTACAGGGATTGTACCTTCTTCAATTGCTTGTTTAGTTTGCAAGGCCTCCACCACCTTGTCAACTTCAACTTGAGAGGGTTTTTTCTTGACTACCCACTGCTTCTTACCTCCTTTCCTGCACATATTGGTATCATGGCCATAAGTACTGCATTTTGTGCATAAGGTTGGTTTCCATTCATACACCACCTTCTGATTAATTATCAACCCTTTCTCATCCGTAAAGTATATTTTATCTGGTAGTACAGCAGGCTTGACATCCACTAGCACTCTTGCATAGCTAATTCTATTCATCTCCTTAGTAACCTGATCAATCATTATTGGAGTGCCTATAAGGCTTGAGATCTTCCCAAGAGAAGATGCACCCCAATATTTCAGATTCAAATTTGGTAACTGGACCCATACTGAAACTGTATCCAGGACATCCCTTGTTACTGCTTTTCCATTCCAAGGGGTTAGAATCAGAGGCTTCTTGTCAAAATGGTACACACCAATTTCTAGGACTTTGTTTCTATCCTCCTGGTTGTTAAATCTAACAACAATGGTTCTATCTGCATTCATGAGTATTTTATCCACTCCAAATTGAATCCAGACTTTCTTGATATAACCACTAATCACTGGAAAGGGTGGCTTTGCTCCAAGAACATAACAAACCAAAGCGTTTTGCCAGTATTTCACCTCATCCTCTATATCACTGGCTTCTATTTTTCCTACAGCCACACCATCTTTCAACTCTGGTTGATAGAATTGCAGTTTTTCTCCTGCATTCCTGAGTTTTGTTATATCAATATTTGCCCAAACATTATCTGGTTTCACAAAACCCTGGTCTTTCACAGTTTCCACAGCCTTTTCATTAGGATTACTCTTTTCTGAATCATTGTTCACGTTCGTATCAATGATCTTTGGGTCTAACTCTTGAACATCATCAGCCACTGCCTTACCCTTAAGCCTCTGACGCAGAGCCTCAATGCACTCTAGGATTGCTTGAGATTTCTTAGGGCTCAAGTTATCCAGGTCTGCATCCTCCAAATTTGCTAAGTTCATGGTGTTAACATCTTCAATCTTGCTGTTGTCTCCTTGATCCTTCTTTGCTGTTGACGGTGGTGTTTTGGGTGGCCTCCCCCTCTTCTTGGCCATGAGAGGCACCAACGGCGACAACCCTGGGTTACCGCACGCGAGAGAGAAAAGAGAGAAACCTGTTTCTTTTCAAGTGGAATTTACTGTATTGGAAAAATATCATTTTCTGCTGAAGTAATGTACTATACGGTTTTAAGAATGTATTTTGTGCATTTTGAATTTTTAATTGTTAGACAAAAAATTATGAGTGCACAAGACCCTAGGTTAACCAAATTAAACACACCCTACAATAAATAAACCATATAACCACCCTACTTGTACCTATAGGGGACATGCAATTAAGGACCCTATCCAAAGAGTGCAAATTTCGGCCAATGCATGCTTTGGTATTTTCTAACCACTCTTTCTTAATTAATTAAACCTAAACCTACCTATACTTAATTAATTACCTCTCATACACATAAATGGAAATTGCAAAGACCCAACCCATGAAATGATGATGGAGCCGTGAGGGAGTACAAGCTTCTTAATGAAGCCTTTTGATTTTTTTTGTACACGCCAATTTTTAAGGCAATGTACCCAGCCCTAGACTTTTTTCTATATAAGCCCTAAGACCCCCACCCATTCCATTTGTTGTCTTTCCATCTTACAAAAAACAAATAGAGAGAAGCTAGTGAGAGAGGGGGAGACCGAGAAAGGGAGGAGGAAGAAGGAGGGGAAACTCTTGATTCTTCTACCTATTTTCCATTTTCCACTTAGGTAATCAACAACAAACTCTATTTCCTTTCTTCTCTATTCTTTTATTTTCGGTTTTATGGAGTTTTATTTGAAGATGGTTTGTTTATTTTGATCTAAGTTTGCATGTGTGATTTTAAGATAAAGCTTTGATTTTTAGCCACTTTTATGCTTGAAAATGGGTTTAAAGATTGAAAAAGGGACATGCATAACAAGAAGAGGTCCCACAGTTTTGTCTCTTTTGTAACCAAGATGTTTTTTGTTTTTATTTTAATGATTTGATTCTTGATCTTGAAATAAATATGAGTATGATGATTTGTATTTGTGTGAGCTAAATGTAAGGTATAAGGGTTTAAGCTCAAAGAGTTGAAAAGAACATGCATGAATTAAAAAGGGGCCATACGGTTTTTAGTTGGTTTGTGCTCAAGTGATTTTATTTTTTTTAATGATTCGTTTTATGTTTAAAATAAAGGAATAAGTTTTGATTTTGATTGGCTTGAAGTATGTGTTTATGTGTTGATTTATTGTGAAAATGTAACACCCCGATCTGGCAACTTGAAAAACATAATTATTTTTACTGGAAATTAGGGCCATTTTTTTTTCAAAACAAGGATGGCGCAAGCTGAGAACACTACTTTCCAAAGTAAATGCAATTTCAGAAAAACCCTCATGTTCTCAAATTGCATCCATCCCTTTCAAGTCCCAAACCGGAATGTCACGTGACACTTCGCTTCGAAACTCGATTCTTAAAATGTAAGATGTTTAAAGTAGCCCATTAGATTTTACATCAGAGTGCCAAAATGGATATTGATCCTTTGGGGTTACATCAAGATACTTTTAGGTTGATAAGAATCTTAACATGTGAGTACATACTCAAAAGGGATTACCTAAATAGCTAGTCACGCTCTCTCCTAAGCTGCTCGAGCTTACGTTCCCACTCTTCATCGTCTGCTAAAAGATCCTCTGGGGTAATGTCCCAGCTTCCGTCACTATAGTAGTCCTATGGGTCGTCTCTGTCCGACCATAAATCAAGATCCTCTTCCGCTTCCTCTTCCTCCTCCGACTCGTACTCTTCTTTTCCTTCTTCAGCCGCTTCCTCTTCTTTCTCCATCTCCTCCCTTAGACGAGGGATTTCTTCTTAAATCAACTGATAAGTGGTCATGACACTCTTCTCCCTCCGGGGAGTCACGCCAATCTCCCGAAGCTGCTGATACTTAACCATGTTGGCCATCTAGAGACCAAGCAAATTATACAAGACACAACCAATAGGGTAGAGGGTGAGCAATCCAAAACGACAATGTCGACTATGTGGGATTACATTAGGTAAATATCAAGACAATAAAATATAAACACAACAACAAGTACATAAAGTAAATCAAGATATTCCAGACATCTAACCAAACAAGCACACGCTTACCCACTTATTCATTTCTTTCATCATCTGTGCATGTATCATACATCATATTATTTCCTTCACATATCTCATTTCTGCTTGACCACACTATCAGGATATACACATCACTAACTCATCCGTCTCATTCAATTCGTCATTATTATTAGCAGGAGAATATCATCATTATCACCATTATCTTGGGATTATTTGGTTCTTTAAGTTTTATCAATTCGCTTAGCATCAATGATGAGGGGGAGACATCATTGTGCTCACACTCGTCTACATCTCCTCGGTACACCAGCCAACCTAATCGGAAGCAAACAGGAGTACAGGACCTTTACCACGCGGGCATGACAGCTGTCCAAACAAATGGCTCCAAGCCAGGAGGTCTCTGCCTCAAACAAATGTGATATCACAATCAAAACACATTGCCCCGTTCCAGTCCCTCTCACTGTTCTCGATTTGCAATCTAGGGGGCGACAGTACTTATTCTAGTTTCGAAAGCAGAACGTGCCACGGCATTGGACCCAGTCCCCACCACGTTAGTGCGCCACTTGTGGGATTGTTCCGCCTAGAAAAGTACTCTAGACTTCTTGACGAGTCACCGTCATTGTCCTCCCCTAATGCAATCTCGTCCTAAGTATCCGCAGATACCTATCGTTCCTTCCTCTCCACTACTTCGATACGACACTCACTCCTCTCCGCATTTATAAATGTCTTTTAATGATCTTTTAAGAATTAGTTACGGCTTATCCCTAATGATCGGTCCATCCTTAGTGCATCCCTTCAATGAAACCCGATCGCTAATCGTTCGCGTCTAATCCCCCTAAGAATCACGTATCATCACTTATATCATCACATCATCATTGCATCATCATGCTTTTTCACGTATCACTGCAACGTTGTACTCATCAATTCTCGGCTCAATAGGGCAATCATCATTCTCACGAACATATATCATAACGCAGCATCCTCATTGCTCTCATCGTCATTTCGGACTCGGCAGCATTCTTGACGTTCTCCTTGTATTAATTGAATTCAGCAGCACCACCATTCCTCTCATTCTTTCAATTTCCCACAGCAATTGTTTCCTTCTTGCACAATCTATTCTCGTCTTTCGAATCGATTATCTTTTTCCTTTGTTCTTAATTAATTTCACATTCAGCATATATTCGAATAATACTTAGCAATACCATGGCCAGATTACAATTAATCAAAGAATAAGATAAGCAAATAATTCAACATAAATAATCAGTAAGCACATCATCATGTCAAGCTAATCTCAGTCGTTCGGGTGGATAGCTAAGGCAAACACATAAGCGCTATCACGTACACCACTACGCTAAATGAGATTGGATGTCCAATCTTTGAGGTGATTGGACGTCTTAATATGTTACCTAATTACCACGGCGTCTTAAGGATATGCCCCTCTCTCACCTTTGATGACGAACGTTCTAAAGCTCTCCGAGACTCCTCGCTCATTTCTCCTCGCTTTGTGCCCTTTCATCCTTCGCTCAACTAAGACATTTCCTCATGCATTAGAAACAATTTCGATGTTTGCTTTTAATTTTCTTTGAAAACAATTTCTCTTTAGAAAACAAGTTATTATGGTTTAAAGTCTTCAAATTCAATTTAAAATTTCATGCTCAAAACATTCCTTGGGAAGAACATTTGGGAGAAATAAAAATAATTTTCTTTCATTCTTAAAACAGAATTTAAAACATGGAAATATATATATATATACCTTAAAATATTTTTCAAAACATAGGAGGTAAGAGATAAAAGTTTTAGAATCACACAAATTAACTTATCACCTTTGAATCATTTATCATTCACTCACGGTAACACACTTTTTAGCTAAGAGGACTAACTATTGGAATTTAACACAGACACACATAAGTTTAATCATGCACACAAGAGATAATTTCAAGCTTGACCTCTTAATTACCACACGAACCGAACTGCATGCCAATAATCTCTAAGAATCAATATCATGAGAAATAGTTCAATTAGTTACACTTACTTTTTGTCCCTGAACCAAAAGGAATTATAGAAATTAACACCTCATGGCATAGCACCAAAAATATCATTTCCAGTGTTCAAACAAATATGCTTCAGGTTATTCAGGAAAAATGCATCATAATTCATCAAATCACCAAGAACATAATGCAATCATCTTATTCATTCTAAGACTAACCGAATAGTTCAAATGAAATCCTACCTATGCATAGCACACTACCAAAGATATGAAATCATGGAATTATTTCATTTATTATTTTCTTAAGACTTGAACCGTGAGTCTCATAGGAGAATTGTGCAACTTGAGTTTCATTTAAGCAATTAAAGTAGAAACCATAAATCATGTCATGTAGGTATGTAGTTTTATGCTCCTAATTTAAGTCAATCCTAATCCATATGCAATCTAAATGATGATTAGACACTCTCCCCTACACACTTCTCTCAAGACCGAATACTTGCATGTATAGGGCAAGGACACTAATTCACTCTTCAATGCATCAAAGACAATCAAGTAAGCCACATTTCATCATGCATGAATCATCATAAGACTTTAGACTTTTTAAATCACAACTTATAATTTTCTAAAATAAGGATTTGAAGTATAACTTAATCTTCTAAAAGGATGACATGCACGGACTTAGAATCATTAAATCTATCCCTAATTCATACATGCACCCATGAATCAAGCACCAAAATATTTTTAACACACATGGCCGAATGGCCTTCACACCAACAATTAGAGTTAAAACAATTTCTCAAATCAATTCATGTTCATAAAAATATAATGTTTAAAGGTCATTAAATCACACATTCTCTCTAGGCCGATGCTCTTATAGAGAAAAATTTAATATCTTTTACTTGTAAGTGAACATGCAAGCTCCAAGGTTCTACTTATAAAACATAGATGAAAACATGCATACACAAAACTCACCCCAAAATCGTTACCATTCAACATGCAAGACTAAGAATCCTTAGTTTCTCGTCAAATTAAGCTTGGATCGTGAGATGATTAATTAAACACTCATGCATGCACTCATGGATCATGGATTAAGCACCAAAATCAAACATGCAAGATTTAAATTTTTACTTTGTTTTCAATTGATCCTAGATCATGATTTTCTCATCTAATTTCTTCCATAAAAGCTTTTTAGGTCACGGATTTAGCACAAAACCCCACATGCAAAACTAAATATTTCCAATCCAACACAAAGCACACTTAGATCATGAAGAAATTTACCAAACACTTACACACATGCACATAGATCACGGATTGGGTATAGAAATTCAACATGCAATACACAAATCTTTGACTTCCTAGCATACCACACCTAGATCATGCAATTTATATTCGGTTCATCCACAAAACTTTTGTTGATCACGGTTAAGAAGAAAAATCCAACATGTAAAGGGGTTCTATTTTAGTTTTCATGAAAATCTCAAATAATGGTTTAGATTCTTTAAGAAAGTTGTTTAGAATATCATTGTGGTCTAGCTAAAGAAATCAAAACCGAAACATACACACAAAGAGAGTCCATGAGTCCACTTATTTACATCCCAAATTTCCATGAAATCTAAGCTATGTAAATGAACACAAGATGAAAAGAGAAGAAAGAAATTTTACAAAACCACAAGAAAATCCTAATCCTCATAATTCCCTCCTTGATCTTCGAATACCTACCAAGAAAGGAGTCTTCTAGCTTCTAAAGGTTGTCGATCTTCAAGGAAAATGCAAAGTGTTGGGTTAGACCTCCTCCTTCCTCCTTGGTGTTCCTCACGGCCACACCTCTTCTCTCTTTCTTTCTATTTTTCTTCTAAGGGTTGAATAGTCCCTTAGAATATGTGTTTGGTTTTATTGTGAAATGAAATGAAGAAGTGAAGGGAATGAGTTAAGGCTTGGTGGTTTAAGAGCACCGAAGTGGCCCTTTTTGCCCTTGAGTTTGGTTTCGGCCAACACATTACATGGGAGGGCAATCTTGGGTTTTATGAAAGTTTGCATGGGAGAGTTTGAATTGAAGGAAACAAGGTGATTAGACTAGGCTAGGTTTCATGATGCAAAAGTCACTTCAACACTCTTCCTTCCACTCATCTAATCCCTTTGGTTGACACCTAAGCTTCTCCTTAGATTTCCCTTACTCTCTAATTCAATTCCTAACCCTTACACACACACACCACCGTAGCACTACACACACATGCACATACTTCATGTAATTTCCATTCATTTCTACTCTAGCACACATACACTCACTCATTACCGTAGCAACACATGCATACACACATATATCATGCACTTCATTTTCATTCCTATCATTCCACTTATAATCATGCATTAAAATGCATTCATAAATCACACACACATGCACACATATAGGACCGTAGTGTTACACACATACAAATACATATGCAATTATTTTTTAAACATACACACTCACATGAAATTAAACTTATATCATAGTGATTATATTTAATTTCATGTTATGGCAATTTGTTTTAATTTTCCCTATATGAACATATTTTTAGCCTAAGAAAATTTAAGCTTTCCTAAATAACATAATCATCCACATATAATGCACATTCATAAAATCAATTTTCATGTAGAGAAGAAATCATTAAACAAATCACGTTTAACTCCATTAGTTTTCAAAATTATATTTTCTCAGAGCTTGTTCTCCCAAGATTTTTCCCAAAACAATTTTGCAATTTAGTTTTTAGAAAATTTGAAACCTCTTGTACAAAATTTGCAAATTAATTTCATAAAGAAATCGCTTCTTTAGAGCAAAATCTCAATGTTTATTTTTAGGAAATTCGTTTCTACATGCACTGGAAATGTGGGGTGTTACATTCTCCCCAACTTAAGGATTTCTCGTCCCCGAGAAATACTGAGCGAGTTTGAACTTATGGGCACACCATTCCACTGAAGGACTTCTTTACCCTGATCTCCAGCATCGCGTCGACGATCGTATAGCATCCGTCGGTGGTCCTCATAGGCTTGTGGATAGATCACTCTGGCAGATGATCTCATAGGGTAAATGGGTCAAGCAATGGGATGGGATACAAACAGCACAGTTCGATAGAAATAAATGGATCAAAGGGGTTTATGATATCCGAGCAACGTCCAAAGATGACAGGGTTACACCCTCTTCCGATTAAGATCTCTCTATGTCAGGGTAAAATTCTTTCTTATCAATTCAAGCTTAATCGAAACCATCTCTCAAAATTCTATTTCCACTACTTGCTCCCCAACTTAAATAAGTTCCATCCCTTCACATCGCACCTTGACTATAACCATTTCCCCCGTAACATACACTATTTCGCTTCTCATGTTATCATGTTACTTAGACATCCTAAGCCTTTATTCAACGTTTTATTACTCACCAATAGTCCTAATCCATTAAGGTTCCTTTCTCAAAACGTCGAGTCTTAACTCCTTCGCCTAACTTGGAGTCACACCCAAAGATTCTACTCATGAATTCCACCGCTTCGCCGATTCCCTTATTTAACTGCTCTCCTTTCCTAATTTTAGACACTTAAGACCTTAGACCCTAAGTACTCACTTGTATTGGTTACGTGTATAGAATTGCTTACCCCTATTCCCTTGTAGGTGATGTCTCGTTACATTGCTTGCATCGAGATCCGGCCACTTCCTAGTGGCACATGGATCTATGAGGACCATCGCGCGGTGTTCGAGGGTGAGGTAGAGATTACCTTCTACCACCCGAACCCGTTGATCCGATTCCGTCCTCGTAGATTTAGGATTCCCATCATATACACTATGCATGTACCCCCATTTTACACTTACCATGGACCAACTCCCACGCGACCAGCTCGCTCTTACCATAGTTTTCATTTTCGACCTACCCGCTCTCACCCTTTTACTTCGAGAGTCGTCCGCGAGGAGACTCCCCCTTCTGATCCGAGAAGCCCAGTTAGGGTTTCACCATCCCCTGACCCAGTACCCAGTGGTAGGGTACACTCTTCCTCGGACGAGATCGAGGAGGATCCGGTGGAGGACGAGAGTGGGAGCGAGCCTGTCGTGCATTCTACTGGGAGTGACTGGAGGGACGATGATCCCTAGGTATATGCATATGGTATGTGATGAGGATCAGTGGGTCCGATGTGTGGATGCTGTGGAGGAGACTTGCTGCTGCTGCTGTGTTGATGATGATGCTACTACCTTTCTACTTGTGTTTTTGGAGACTGCTACTACTACTACTACATCTGATGCTGCCGGATCTATGTGATTACCCCTGGAGTTGTATTTTGATTATGTATATATATATATATATATATATATATATAGTGTAGATATAATTTTGGAATACTCTAGGGCTGCAATTACACTGTGATGTAGATCCGTTTTTATGGACTTGTACTTTTGGATCTTGGAGACTATCATGATGGGACTATGTATTATGACTCTTATCATATATGTATAAAACCTATGTTTATATTACTATCAGTTGCATAGTCCAATAATTTCCGCTTACTCTTATTTAATCTATTTAAGAGCTCGGCTATAAATATTATTTGATGGCATTAATTTTATCGAACAAAGCATGGGTAACTTTGATTACTTGTATGATACAAAGAGGTTTCCAAAGAGCGAATGTTACCCTATTTGTGAAAAGGTTTTAGAGATCGCCGAACTCGATACAAATGTTTTGAAATGGTTTAAAGTTTATTCTCCAAGAATTCCAAATGACGATTTGTGCACCCGCTTTGAAAGAAAATCTTATTTTCCCTATTTTCTTAACACTCACAAGTCCATACATTATCCAATATGAAAGCTTAATTACTTTATTATATTTGGGTAATCCGGAAGGGTGTCACACTGAGTGGTATCAGAGCAAAAGTCAGATCCTGTAGTAGTGGAAGTAGTTCAGAAAGGTAGCCATCAACATCAAGCAGGTATCTCCAAGGCAATCACATTACTTTGAATGTTTTTATTTTGTTTGTTGAGGTTTAAATACCCTTGATTTGTTTGTATCTTGTCTCTTTGAGTACAAGACACAATTGATTGTAGATTTAATAAGTTTAAGATAGAGCCTTAGAATAGGTAGTGTAATGGAAGTTTCTTTGGTTCAACATATGTGACCATAAGCCCATAGCGCAGGTCTAATATGGCAACTAGAAACCAAAATCACACTAATACGATGCTAGAAAGGATCACCACGGTGCTGGAAGCCATGCAACGACAGTCTCAACAACCATCTCAACCGGTCAACCCGTCTCATCAAGGTAATGTGGGTAACGCTGAAGCGAAGACTTTGGCTGATTTTAGAAGCTGTAATCCGCCAAAGTTTGAAGGAGGATTTAAATCGGAAGAGGCCAACAAGTGGATTCACACCATGGATAAGATCTTGAGAACGTTGGAGTGTTCTGATGTTCAAAAGGTGGCGTATGCAACCTACATGTTAGAGGAGGAAGCTGAGAACTGGTGGAATCACACGATGCAGCTTCTGCAATATGAAGGAAGAGAGGTAAGTTGGGGAGTATTCATGGAGAAGTTTCTCCAAAAGTATTTCCCTGAGGACTTGAGAAGGAAGAAGGAGGTAGAGTTCTTGCAGCTGAAGCAAGGAAACATGAGTGTGGGTGAGTATGCAGCTAAGTTTGAGGAGCTGATGAAATACTCTCCATATTATCAGAACAATCTAGATGAGAGGAGTAAATGCATTAAGTTTGAAGGAGGCTTGAGGCCAAAGTTGAAGTCGATCTTCAGTTACCAGCGAATTCAAAGCTTTCCTGCACTGGTAGACATGTGTAGGATGTATGAAGATGATACCAAGGCTGAGGAGATGCAAGTCTCAGAGAAGAAGGACAGTCAAGGCTATGGACCTCAGAGGCGTAAATGTCTCAACAACCGAGGCAAAGGACCGTATAATCGCCGAGGGAAAGGCAAAGGAAAAGCTGGTGGTTCTGATAGAAGGGATTATCGGAGCGAGGCTCCATTCTGTGACAAGTGCAAGCGCAATCACTATGGCCGTGTGTGTTGGCACTACTAGAAAATAAGGTTTTGAAATCGGGGTTTTAAAATCGGTCGTTGTAAAGCCGATTTAAAAAAAACGCGGTGGCAATTTTGTAAATAAAATCTAACTTTTGAAATCGGTCGTTAAACAACCGATTTCGTAAGTATTTTTTCTTTTTTTAAATTTTTAATTTTTTATCTTTTGAAATCGGTCAAAATGACTGATTTCGTAAGTATTTTTTTCTTTTTTTAAATTTTAATTTTTTATCTTTTAAAATCGGTCAAAACGGCCGATTTCGTAAGTATTTTTTTCTTTTGTTAAATTTTTAATTTTTTATCTTTTAAAATCAGTCAAAACGACCGATTTCGTAAGTATTTTTTCTTTTTTTTTAATTTTTAATTTTTTATCTTTTAAAATCGATCAAAACGACCGATTTCGTATAAATTTTTAATTTTTATCTTTTAAAATCGGTCAAAACGACCGATTTCGTAGGTACTTTTTCTTTTTTTTTTAATTTTTAATTTTTCATCTTTTAAAATCGGTCAAAACGACCGATTTCGTAAGTATTTTTAAAATCGGTCACTGTTGACCGAGTTAGAATGTAGAAATGCGGTGGCAATTTTGTAGATAAATGTTGATTATTAAACTCGGTCACTGTTGACCGAGTTAGAAAGTGTTTATCATTCTTATATTTTCTCTCTGCCCAGGAAACCCTATGTATGTGTTTCCCTTTCTTTTTTCTGTGCGGCGCCCTTCCCCCCCAAACTCCTTCGACCTCAACTTCTTCTTCTTTCTTTCCCATGTTTCGAACTCATTCTCCCTCACACGGTTAGAGCCATATCTCTTTCTCTCTCACCATCTCCATTCTCAACTTCTCTCTCGTCTCTCGCCTTGCGCTATCGCTGCCTCGCCTTGCGCCACCGAACCATCACCATCTCGTTCTCTCCCTCAATCGAGATTCAAATCGCAAAACTGAGGAAGCCGCCGTCACCGAGGTCGAGCGCCACAGATCCAACAACTGCGCCACCGTCACCGAGGTCGAGCGATGCGAATCGGGAGGAGAAGAAGTCCAACTGCGCCACCGTCACCGAGGTCGAGCGCCACAGATCCAAGTCCAACAACCTCGGTCACACCCTCCTCGTCGCCACAGATCCACAGTTCAACAACCAAGGCCACACCCTCCTCGCCGCCACAGATCAAGTCCAAAGCGAAGAAGAAGTGGGTCATCGCCGCCACAGATCCACTTCTCTGTTATGCTTTACTTTTTTTTTAGCATACTGTTATGGTTTTCAGATTCAATATTGAAATATGTTTGTGCTGATTCTCTGTTATGATTCTTGCTTCTGGCCTCTGATTCTTGCTGATTTTTTTTCCACTTATTTTTTTTCAAAATAGTTAAATATTGGATTGATGATTTATCATATTGTTATTTGAAAAGAAATCAATACAATAAAGGGATGATAAAAACCAGTTCAATATGTTGTATTGCTGAACAGGAAGAACGGGTTGTTTGAAAAAAAAAATTAAGAATCAAAATCGGTCGTTTTGACCGAGTTAAATATTACCACTTTCAAAATCGTGTGTTTTGACCGATTTTAATTCCACTTTCAAAATCGGTCGTTTCACCGATTTTAAATGTTTGACTTTTAACATCATTGTTTTCTACATCATCACAACGACGGATTTTAAAAGTCCAAAACGACCGATTTTAAAAGTCATTTTTCCAGTAGTGTGGGGGACAAGTGGTTGCTTTAACTGTGGAAAGCCGGGACATTTCGCAAGGGACTGCAAGGAACCGGCCAAGGCCAACTCAAGAGGGGCTGCTGATAGGCCTATGGCTCAAGGGAGAGTTTTCACACTTAGTGGTGTGGAAGCAAGTCGATCTTCTGATCTGGTGCAAGGTAAATACTTGCTTAATGGTCAGTCTTGCTATGTTTTGTTTGATTCTGGTGCAACGCATTCATTCGTTTCGTATGAATGTGTAAACCGGTTAGGCTTGATGATGTCTGAAATGCCTTATGCTCTCAAAGTAGAAACCCCTACCAATGCTCCTGTTGTAGTTTCTAGAGCATGTCTTAACTGTTGTATAGAAGTGTTAGGACAAACCTCTAAAGTAGATTTGATCTGCTTACCCTTAGTGCAATTAGATGTGATCTTGGGAATGGACTGGTTAAGTCAAAACCAAGTAATCATTGACTGTGATAGAAAAGTAGTGACCTATAGAAGCCCTAAACCCTCCGGCTACGTGTGCCTGTTCAACTCTGAGGTGGAGGAGAATGGTCCAAGGATGGAAGAGATCCCCATTGTCAGAGACTTTCCGGAAGTTTTTGCTGATGAGATCCCTGGTCTGCCACCAAGAAGAGAAATTGAATTCGGTATCGACTTAGTTCCGGGAACTGGTCCCATTTCTATCGCTCCCTATAGAATGGCACCACCGGAAATGGCAGAAATGAAGAAGCAGATTGAGGAGCTATTACAGAAACAGATGATTCGACCAAGTGTGTCACCTTGGGGTGCTCCGGTTTTGTTTGTCAAGAAGAAAGATGGTAGTATGAGGATGTGCATCGACTACCGGCAACTGAATAAGGTCACCATCAAGAACAAGTATCCGTTGCCAAGGATAGATGACCTTATGGATCAAGTTCGTGGAGCCTCAGTATTTTCGAAGATCGATTTGAGGTCAGGATACCATCAGATCAGGATAAGAGAAGAGGATATCTCTAAGACTGCATTTCGATCTCGATACGGACATTATGAGTACGTCGTGATGCCGTTCGGATTGACTAATGCACCAGCCATCTTCATGGACTACATGAATCAAATCTTTAGACCTTATTTAGATTCATTCGTGATTGTTTTCATTGATGATATTCTCATTTACTCTAAGAGCCCGGAGGAGCATGCCGAACACTTGAGGATAGTGTTGAGCATCCTAAAGGAGAAGCAATTGTACGCCAAACTTACAAAGTGTGAGTTCTAGCTGAAGGAGGTTAAGTTCTTGGGGCATGTGATTTCGGACAAGGGAATAGCCGTTGATCCGACGAAAGTGAGTTCGGTTTTGCAATGGGAGCAACCAAAGTCGGTCACGGAGGTGAGAAGCTTTCTTGGTTTGGCTGGTTATTATAGAAGGTTTATCGAAGGTTTCTCGAAGATCGCACTGCCTCTGACGAAGTTGACTCGGAAAGATCAACCATTCCTATGGGATGAGAAATGTGAAAGGAGTTTTCAAGAGTTGAAGGAAAGGTTGACATCGTCTCCTGTATTGGTTTTGCCCGATACACAAAAGAGTTTTGATGTGTATTGTGACGCGTCGAAACAAGGTCTTGGGTGTGTTTTGATGCAAGAGGGACAAGTCGTCGCCTATGCCTCGAGACAGCTAAAAGTTCATTAAATGAACTATCCAACCCATGATCTGGAGCTGGCAGCGGTGGTGTTTGCCTTAAAGATTTGGAGGCACTATCTCTATGGCACTACGTTCCGGGTGTTCAGTGACCATAAGAGTTTAAAGTACCTCTTTGATCAAAAGGAGTTGAATATGAGGCAACGCCGATGGATGGAGTTTTTGAAGGATTATGAGTTTGAACTCCATTATCATCCTGGAAAGGCCAATGTTGTGGCAGATGCATTGAGTAGGAAGGCAATGCACATCAGTGCAATGATGGTCAGAGAAGCTGCACTGATAGAGGAATTCCGGGATTTGAGTCTGACGATGCAAGTGGAGCCGACAAGTATCAAGATGGGGATGCTGCAGATTGCTAATGAGTTTCTACAAAGGATTCGGGAATTTCAAGGCAAGGATGAGAAGCTCATAGAAAAGAGGAAGTTGAGGGAAGAAGGCAAGGAATTGGAGTTTCAAGAAGGGAAGGATGGAATCCTTCGCTTTAAAACAAGGATTTGTGTGCCTGATGATTTAGAAGTAAGAAGGATGATTCTGGATGAAGCGCATAAGAGTAAGATGAGTATGCATCCGGGAGCTACCAAAATGTACCAGGACTTAAAGAAGCTATTTTGGTGGCCTGGTTTGAAGAAAGACATCGCTGAGTATGTGGCCTGTTGTTTGGTGTGTCAAAAGGCCAAGGTGGAACATCAAAGGCCAGGAGGAGAGTTACTTCCTTTGGAGATTCCGTTGTGGAAATGGGATAGCATATCGATGGATTTCGTGTCGGGATTGCCAAGGACATCTACTGGTCATGATGCAATCTGGGTGATAGTGGATCGTTTGACCAAGTCGGCGCATTTCATTCCCGTGAATATGGGCTATTCGTTGGAAAAGCTCACCCAGTTGTACATCAAAGAAGTTGTTCGTCTGCACGGTGTACCATCAAGCATTGTATCTGATCGCGATCCGAGGTTTACGACGACGTTCTGGGAAGATCTGCATAGAGCCTTGGGTTCAAGATTGAAACTGAGTTCTGCATACCATCCTCAGACTGATGGCCAAACGGAGAGGACTATTCAGTCATTGGAGGACATTCTACGAGCCTGTGCTTTGGAAGGACAAGGGAATTGGGAACAGATGTTGCCACTCGTGGAATTCAATTACAACAACAGTTACCACACGAGCATTGGAATGGCACCATTTGAAGCTTTGTATGGGAGAAAGTGCCAGACGCCGTTACGCTGGTTCCAAGTGGGGGAGAATTCTCTGGTTGGACCAGATTTTGTGCAAGAGACCACGGAACAGATCAGGATGATACAAGAGAAGACGAGGGCAGCTCAAAGTAGGCAGAAAAGCTATGCTGATAAGAGAAGAAAACCATTAGAGTTCGCCGAAGGAGACCATGTGTTTATTAGGATAGTACCAACCAAAGGTGTTAGTAGAGCCTTGAAAACTCAAAAACTATCACCTAAATTCATTGGTCCCTACCAAATCCTCAAAAGAGTCGGCCCAGTAGCTTATCAATTGGCTTTGCCTCCGTCATTAGCTAACCTTCATAATGTATTCCATGTGTCTCAACTAAAAAGATATGTCCATGACCCCACCATTGTCCTTAGAATCCAACCTGATGACTTAGAAATTCATGAGAACCTAAACTTCAAAGTTGTGCCAGTTCGTATTGAAGATCGAAGAATTAAGCAGCTTAGAGGAAAAGACATTCATCTGATCAAAGTCGTCTGGGTGTGTGGCGATGTAATGGAAGCATCATGGGAATTAGAAGATAAGGTGCGTCAGGATTATCCTGACTTGTTTGTATGAGTTGAATTTCGGGGACGAAATTCCTTGTAAGTGGGGGAGTAGTGTAACACCCCAAAATTTTAATCCCCGATTAATGAAATGGTAATTATATATAATTAATTATTTCCATATTAATCCTTGATTAAAATATGTGTTTATATAGTTGGTATATGTGCGTGAATTGATTTAATAAATATAATAAATGCCTAAGATGAGTATTTTGCATATTAGTCCCTGGGTTAGGACCTAGAGGTAATTATAGGAAATATTTTGGAGGGAAAGTAAATAAAATAATTATTTTTCAAAAATTGGGAAAAATACTCGAGTATTTTCTAAAAAACTCGAGTATTCTGGGTCAAACTGCACGAGTGAGTGCGTTTGGTGAGTCACCACGAACGATTCTCTTCTCTCGCCACGAAAACACCTTCTTGCCAACGCCATGGGTGGCGTGTCGACGTGCATGATCTATCTCTGCTTCTATTTAAACTCATCAACATCCCTTAGTTGAAGATTTTGGATCAAATTGCTTTGTTGAAGAAGTTAGGGTTCTGAGTTTGTGCTCTTCGATTCTTCTTCTGTGAGTTGAATTGAGTGATAATCTATACACGAATACAAAGCTCACATCTCGAGCTTTGTATAAACACCAAAATCATGAGGATTGAGTGAGTGTGTTGGGAGAATTGGAGATTAGAAGTGAAGCTGTTCTTGGCCAAGCTTGTGTCTGGAGCTTACTTTGACCTTGATTTCTGGTAAGCTCACGAATTCTTGAGTCTCAAATTCGATTCCTTTAGTTAGATTATGTTGCATAGAGTCCAGAAAATCTAATTTCCCCAATTTAATCTTCTGTTTCATGTACAAACCAATTCCATTTTGGTGTGGTACTCAAAATGCTCTGCATGTGGCATTTGAAGTTGGTCTGAGAATTGTGGAGCCTTTTTCTTGTCAATTCTTGTTTGGAAAACATCTGAGAGGTAAGGGGAAGTAATTATATTCACTAGATAGAGTTTAAATTTCATTAAATGTGTTAGAGAGCCACCAAGAGGCTCTAAGGGCTTAGTTTGAATAGGAACTTTGGTTTGGAGACCAATCCATGCTCTATGACTGTGATGAGCAAGTTCTATATCATGCATGCAAGCTTAAATGAACTTTGTTTCATGAATATTGTGCTTATTTTGCAATTTGAAGTGTTGAGTTGCTAAATTGTATATTTTATGCATAATGGATTGATTCTCTGTCAAATTTGTTATTTGATATGAAATGAGTATGTTAACATGTTCAATATGAGGTATATGAACTATTGTGATCACTGTTTTGGGTTAAAAATGTTTAGAAATTGAAATGGTATGTAAAAACCAAGTTTCACTCTGTTCTGTCTGCAGATACTCGAGTATTTGGCTTAATACTCGAGTATTTCGTGGTGCACGAGAGTGAAAATTGGCGCACCAACTTGGGAATCAGATTGAACACTCGAGTAATGTATGAACTACTCGAGTATTCTGGGTAATGGAATACTCGAGTATCTCATGAATTACTCGAGTATATTTATGAAGACCTGAAACCCTAAATCTCTGAAAAGACATGAACGACTCGAGTATAATTATGAACAACTCGAGTAGAATCTGGAAAATGATAAACTACTCGAGTATGTTGGGAAAAACTCGAGTATTTTTAGTCAGATACTTAAAACTACCATTTTTAATTCTAAGTCATTTTGTAACTCTTAGAGGACAATAAACCAAGTGATCCTGGACTTAGAGGAAATTGATTGACGTTATGATGTTTTCATTTGAATAATGATACGTTGCTCGGGAGGCACGTAATGTATTAATAAAAGGATAAAACATCAATCAATCTCTTTTAAGTAAGGTAATGCATTCATTTTGGAGTTTGGTTGGTAGGACGTATATCATGTTTTTGGTAAACATGTGGAGGGCCTCTGGGAGTGCCAATACGCTTGCTTGATGACACGTCGTTGACGTGGTCGGCTGAGGGAATGTCGATATGGTTATACCGTTTGGATGACGGTCCGTTTGGATGACGGGATATGCTCGGGTGGCATGGATACCAAGCTTGTCGTGTACATTCTAGGTGAATGTACGAATTGTTGTATACCTAGGAATACAACGCACTGTTGAGTGCTGGGTTGTCAGGGATGGACGTCAGAGAGTGACATAGTATGGTGGAGATAGGCTTGAGAGCTAAAGTCATGCATCATGCCACTCATTTAAATTAATGAAGATAAATGAAATAAGTGTGAGCATCCTATGTGCATTCACTAACTGCTAAGTGTTATATGTGATTGTTGTTATTTGATGCATGTTTACATATTCATATTGCACAATTTATTCTCTATTGGTTACGTGTATAGAATTGCTTACCCCTATGCCCTTGTAGGTGATGTCTCGTTACATTGCTTGCATCGAGATCCGGCCACTTCCTAGTGGCACATGGATCTATGAGGACCATCGCGCGGTGTTCGAGGGTGAGGTAGAGATTACCTTCTACCACCCGAACCCGTTGATATGATTCCGTCCTCTTAGATTTAGGATTCCCATCATATACACTATGCATGTACCCCCGTTTTACACTTACCATGGACCACCTCCCACGCGACCAGCTCGCTCTTACCATAGTTTTCGTTTTCGACCTACCCGCTCTCACCCTTTTACTTCGAGAGTCGCTCTTACCTAAGTTTATATTACTATCAGTTGCATAGTCCAATAATTTCCGCTTACTCTGATTTAATCTATTTAAGAGCTCGGCTATAAATATTATTTGATGGCATTAATTTTATCGAACAAAGCATGGGTAACTTTGATTACTTGTATGATACAAAGAGGTTTCCAAAGAGCGAATGTTACCCTATTTGTGAAAAGGTTTTAGAGATCGCCGAACTCGATACAAATGTTTTGAAATGGTTTAAAGTTTATTCTCCAAGAATTCCAAATGACGATTTGTGCACCCGCTTTGAAAGAAAATCTTATTTTCCCTATTTTCTTAACACTCACAAGTCCATACATTATCCAATATGAAAGCTTAATTACTTTATTATATTTGGGTAATCCGGAAGGGTGTCACACAATCCAACTTCCTACATTTATTTAGGGCATATAACCGAATGGGGCAAGGAAAGTAAATCAAATAGTACAATTTAAATCACATGAGCCAACTTATTTCATTTGAGACATTTAAATTCTTGTTTCCTGTAATCCTAGCCGAACACACAAATAAACACATATACACATATCTCCATTCAAACACAACACTTAATTTATTTAAATTGTTTGTTTATCTTATCATTAAGTAAGGAACCGAATAGAAAATAAATATTCACAACATAGCTTCAAGCAATTCATTTTAGCTTAATTTCCTTAAAGCATACCCATTCCTCTTAAGTTATTCATTGAAAAAGGAATCCTAGCTTAGCTAAACACACATGGACCGAATAGCATCATGATAAGACAAACATCAAATATTCAGCATGTTTGCACTTGGACCATAGACTAACGCAAGGATCATTTTCTAAAGCTTGTTTTCTTTACAAAATCCGTGAGCTTCACAAGAATTTCAGCAAGCGAAATTTAATTGCTTAACATAATAAAATCAAGAATCATGTCTTGATCCCGATCCTTTAAGTCAAACACATGCATGCACCTAAAATTTCTAGGTGAACAAGTGTCAACATGCATGTAAGTAAAATAGTGATCTAGCATGATTTCTTAATTTCCTAGGCTTGACCGAATGCCATCATGCTAGAGGCAAAGTTTTGTAATTTTTATCTTCTACATGCAAACATCTAAATTCACATCATGTAAGACTTAAAGCATCATTTTACTTTTTATAATTCTAACCGAATCATCAATACTCACAAACGACCCTTGATTCCAATTCTTTTTAGGTTCCAAAATTATTCTTAAGGCTTGCTAGGTGTATTTATTTCACAAAACCGTGACATGCATATAGGAAATCAAGGCTTCTCACACTCAAATGACACACACAAAACTCAAGTTTTATGCTTTCTTAGAAATCAATCATAGATTAAATCATGTAAAAGAGAAGCAAGACAAAAACATGTACTCAAACTCAAATTCTTCAAGCAAACCGTGAAGAACTAATTTTTGCAAGTATAGGAGTAACGTCAAACCTAAATTTTCTATTCATGGCCGAATTACTCAAATCTTGATTTAGTGATTTATAAGTTCATTTATGCACAAAATCCAAGATCAAAGCACAAGAAGAACATGCAAGGAAAACAAGGGTCATCAACCCACAAAATCAACATGCATGTTGAAATCAAAACAATTCATAAATTTCAAATACCACTCCAAACCAAACCGTGACAAAGAAAATTACAAGTAAGAGATCAAAACTTTTTCACATCAACATTCAAGATCCAAGTATAAAAGTCACATGCATGACACTTAGTCCTCAAGATCGTTCAAGGATAGTTACACGCATCACAAAATTAAATCAAAGTCCAAAATAAGTTCTTTTACAACACAAAGTAATTAAATCAAGGCTCTTTCTACCTTAATCCCTAATCCTAAATCTTCAAATCTTCTCTCCTCTTCCCTTAATGGTTGCCTCGGTCTCTCCCTCTTCTTCTAGGGTTGATGGGTTTTCTCCTTGATCTATGAAGGCTAATATGGTTGAGAAGGAAATTAGAGAAGTTTGGGTTAAGGGCCTTGGGGGATTTCCACTCTTCTCCTCTATTCTCCTCTCACGGCCTCACTTCTCTTTCTCCCTAAGTGTCTCAAGAGCTTGATGATGCTCTTGAGAGAAGTGTGTTTGAGTTGGTGTGGAAAAAGGGAATGAATGAAGGAATGAAAAATGATCCAAGCCAACACATACCTATACACGGCTTTGAGGGCAAAGCAAGAGGTGAGTAGTTTCCTATCTTGCCCTCGGTTCAAGGTGTGAAAGAGAGGGCAATTTGGGCCATCCCAATTGTTGCATGGCTTGGTTCAAGCCGTGGGAGGCATGGAGGAAGGAGAGTCCTCCTTAGGTTGATGACTAATCCTTCCTAGTTTCTCCCTAGCCTTCATGACTCACACCTCCTATTTTTCTATCTAGTTTCGCAATTCCTTAATGCATAAGGCATGGCACTCTCCTTGGTTCCTTTATTTTTCTACTTGGCCGAACTACACATACATATACATGCACATATGATCTTTATTTTTCATCCACACATAACTTACATTCATGCACACACACACACTTAATATATATACACATGCACAATTGACACGGCACACACCTATATAGATATACACATAAATTCACACATTTAGGCATCACGTATCACTCATTCACACATGTACATGTATACATTCACATACACTTACATATACATTTTATCTTTTTGTTTAGTAATTAAATTTCTCAAAACCTAAGTACACCAAAACCGTATTACATACTTACAAAATAAATCACAAACATTTTTATAAAATCACGAAGCATATAAATTTTCTCAAGACCAAATTTCTAAACCTTAGGTATTACTTTAGAAAATCGTTGCTCTAAAATCATTCTTTATCTTGAGAATGTGAATTTTAGAAAAATCATTTAAGAAAATACTCCTTTTCAAAATGTTTTCTAAGAAAATAATCTCTTTAGTGTTTTACTTTGATATGAGGAATTTACGGGGTGTTACAGCTTCTGCCTGTCCGTTCGTCTGCGGGTGTTCGACCGATGAGAAATGGTGGGTGATGTGAAAATGGTCGACCAACTCTTAAAAAACCTTGGCTGTGAATTGTGTGCCATTGTCGGTCACCAAAGTGTGTGGGACACCGAAGCGAGCGATGACTTGTCTAAGAAAGAATTTTTGGATTTTAGCTGAAGAGATTGTGGCCAAAGCCTCGGCTTCGATCCATTTTGTGAAATAATCAATTGCGACCACCACAAACTTTAGCTGCCCCGGAGCTGTTTTGAATTTACCTATGATGTCCATGCCCCACTGATAGAAGGGCCATGGTGCGATCATTGAGTGGAGCTCCGTCGGGGGGCATTGGAAAATCTTTCCGTGAAGCTGACAGGACTTGCATCTTTTGACATGTTCTGAGGCATCGCTTAGAAGTGTAGGCCAGTAATAGCCTGCTCGGAGTACTTTACGGGCTAGAGCTTTTGCACCTACATGGTGGCTTGAGATTCCTTCGTGAACCTCGGCCAGCACGAGATCGGCTTCAGCAGGGTTCAGACACTTCAGCATAGGGGAGTCCATTCCCCGTTTATACAAAGTGTCACCAATCATGGCGTACTGAGCAGCTTGCTTGACTATCTTTTTTCCTTGAGTGGGGTCGGTTGGTAGAACTCGGAATTTAAGATATTTCTTGATGGGGTCCATCCAATCGGTGGTCAAAGATAATGCCAGAACAACACTCGGTTGGTGGACAGTTTCTTGGACTAGGCTTTTGTTGTTTTCGGGACCTTTAGTGCTAGCGAGCTTGGAGAGAATATCAGCTCGCCCATTAGAGGACCTAGGGATGTGAGTGATGGAAAATTGAGGGAAGAGATCTGAGAGGGTTTTGACTTGCTCTAGGTATTTTTGGAGAATTGGTTCTTTTGCTTGAAACTCACCTTTGACTTGAGATACAACTAACTGAGAATCGCTGAAAACTTCGATTTTTGAAGCCCCCATTTGGTGGGCCATCCGCAGGCTGGCTCATACTCTGCTTGGTTGTTTGAGGTGGGGAACTCAAACTTGAGGGAATATTCTACGCTGAGGCCCTCGGCGTTTTCAAGGATTATTCCGGCCCCAGCCCCCTTACTGTGGCTGGAACCATCAACATAAATCTTCCAAGGTTGGGGCTGGCTGGGATGGTTAAAGTCTGACAATTCTGAAACAAAGTCCGCCAAGACTTGGGACTTGAGAGTTCTCCGCGGCTCGTACGTGACCTTGAACTCTGATAGCTCAACAGACCAAGAGACCATCCTTCCCGCCAAGTCAGGTCGGTGAAGCACCTGCCTTATCGGCTGAGTTTTTTTTACCACAATGGGGTGGTTCTGAAAGTACTGTCGGAGTCTCCTAGCAGCAATTACCAGAGCAAAAGCGAGCTTCTCTATCTTGGAGTATCTTATTTTGGGTCCTTGGAGGGCCTTGCTGACAAAGTAGATGGGTCGCTCGGTACCTGAGTCGTCCTTGACCAGGGCCGAGCTAACAGATGTTTCACTAATAGACAAGTATAAAAACAGAATTTCTCCCTCCCGAGGACTTGTGAGGACAGGAGGGGCCGAGAGGTATTCCTTGAGTTCAGCAAACGCTTGTTCGCAAGAGTCATTCCAATGAAAAGTTTTGTTTTTTCTGAGAAGTTGGTACCACGGGAGGGCTTTTTTAGCTGCTTGAGGGAGGAATCTTGAGAGGGCTGCCATCCGACCAGTCAGCCTCTGGACCTCCTTCACATTAGACGGGATATGCATGTTCAGAATAGCTTGGCATTTTTATGGGTTAGCCTCGATACCCCTCTCTGTGAGCATGAAGCCTAAAAAGGCCCCAGCTGGAACCCCGAAGGTGCATTAATCGGGGTTCAGGCGCATGTTGTACGTTCTGATTCTGTCCAATATGGCTGCTAAATCCTGGGGATGATCTTCCTTTTTCTTGGCTATCATATCATCTATGTACACCTCAAGAGTAGGACCAATCAAACCCGAGAAGACCTTGTTCATCATCCGCTGGTAGGTTGCGCCAGCGTTTTTCAATCCGAAAGGCATTACCGTGTAGCAGTAAGTAACCCTTTCAGTGATGAAGGCCGTTTTCTCCTGATCAGGAGGGTACATCAGGATTTGGTTGTACCCCGAGTATGCATCCATAAGAGAGAGGAGTTGGTAGCCAGCTGAGTTGTCCACTAGTTTGTCAATGATGGGGAGGGGATACTGGTCTTTCGGGCAAGCTTTGTTCAAGTCGGTGTAGTCGACGCACATGCGCCACTTCCCGTTTGATTTTTTGACCAATATTGTGTTTGAAAGCCACTCGGAGTGGTTGACCTCTCGGATGAATCCGGCAGAGAGGAGCTCGGCCACTTTCTCCTCAATTACTGCAGCTTTCTCTATGCCTACCCTTCTCTTTTTTTGGGCGACCGGCTTGGCGGTCGGGTGAACGCTGAGACGATGACAAATTAGGTTTGGATCAATCCCCGACATATCAGCCGAGGTCCATGCAAAAAGGTCCTTGTTTTTTTTAAAAGTTCAAGCATCTCTGCTCGTACTTTTTCTGAAAGGTTGGTTCCTAGCTTCACTTTCCTGCTCGGGAGCTCTTCATCTAACACAATGAATTCCCACTCACCTTGTGGGGTCGATCTTGAATCATCCAACTCGGATCTGACATCCAAGTCTGTCAAAAGCACATTTCCTTTGTTCAAACATAACTTTGGCTGAATTTCTTCAGGGCTTTTGAACTTTGCTAAACTAGCATTATAGCACAGTCTAGCTTTTTCCTGCTCGGCTCGGATAGCGACAACAGTTCCGTCAGAGCCTTCGAATTTCATGGCCAGATGAACGGTCGAGACGACCGCACCGAAAGCCTGTAGGCATGTTCTACCGAGGATGGCATTATATGCTGAGGGGTAGTCGACCACGAGAAACTTGATGATCTCGGTCCTGGCCGAGGGGTGGTTCCCAAGTGTTACCGGTAGTTGGATGTGTCCTTTGGGAACCACCGCGTCTCCTATAAAGCTGATTAACTTTCCCTCGAATGGGGTTAGGTCGGAGGTCTTTAACTTTAGGGCTTCAAAAAGGTTCAAGAACATGATGTCTGCCGAACTGCCTTGGTCGACAAATATCCTGGCAACCTCATAGTTGCCTACCAGGTCAGTAATGACCATTGGGTCGTTGTGACCCGGGATGATCCCTTCAAGATCTTCATCAGAGAAACAGATGGGTACACTTTTTGTGGTTCTTTTTCGGATTGGATGGTCATGGACGGCGAGCACTTGATTGATGTATTTTTTTCTGTCGGATCTCTTTTCTCCTCCCCCCGCAAAACCTCCTGCTATGGTGTTGACTCTAAGGTTTTGCGAGGATTGGTCTGTAGTTACTTCTACCATGGCTACTCTCTGTGGATCGGATGGTTGCTGATTGGTGTTATGGTTGGTTTCTCTGGTTGGAGGTCGGATGTTTCTGTCCGGAGAGGCGGTCCTTCTTCGAGCATATCGGTTGAGTGCCTCCCTGACATACTGTTGTAATTTCCCATCTCTTATCATTTGCTCGATGACATCCCTTAGCCAGGTGCACTCGTGTGTAGTATGCCCGTATCCCCCATGATACGAGCAAAACATGGAACGGTCTTGGCGCTGACTTCTTTTTAAGGGGGGAGGTCTCTCTACCATTCGAAGGTCGGTTTGCATTGTTTCCTGCAGTATCTGACTTCTTGGAACCGTGAGAGGAGTGTACTGCTCGAATTTTGCTCGGGGAACGCCGAACCTTCTGTCCCCTCTAGGTCCTCTTCTTTGTTCCTCCCTTCTGTCATCTCTTCTGTCATCTCTTCTTGGTTTTCCCTGAGAGGAAGGTTCCCCTCGCTCACCTCTTTCCCTGTTTTTCTGCCATTTGCTGAATTCCTCCAAATTTATGAATTTGGTGGAACGATGTCTTAACTCCTCCATATCCCTCGGCGGTTTTCCCATTAGTGAGTTTTTGAAGTCTCCATTCCGAAGTCCCTGAGTGAAAAGGAAGACAGAGAAGCTCGGTTCAAGGTTTGGAACGGATCCTGCCTCTGAATGGAAACGGGATAGATACTCTCTCAAGGGTTCTTCGGGTTGTTGCATGACACCTGCTAGTGCGTGGTCGGACTTTGGCTGGACGCAGCTAGCAGTGTATCTGTTCAGGAAAACTCTCTTCATTTCTGCCCAGGAGTTAACAGAGTTCCTAGGCAGGGCCGAGTACCACCTCAAAACGGGTGGTTGCAGAGTCATAGAAAAGGCTCGGCACTTCATTAGGTCTCCTCCATCATAAAAGTTCATAGCACCTTCAAAAGATAAAATGTGTTCCAAGGGGTCGGTTAACCCGTTATACTTCGCCACACTGGTGGGGCCGAGGAATGCGGAGGGTGTCTCATAAGCCATGATTCGCGGAGTAAAGGGGTGGCCAGGCTGAGCGCTGTCGTCGGTCTCATAACTGGCTGCAAGGGCTGGATTTATTGGAGGTGGTGGGGGAAGGGCGATAGGGCCTTGAGGATCCTGGGTTGGTATGGTTACCGGGGTTGTTTCTACTGCCCGTGCAGCAACCGCCTGCATGTGGATCTTCTGGAGCTCTGCTATGGCCCTTCCCTGCTGCTCCAACATTTGGGCTTGTTGTTTGATTATTTCTTCAAGCTAGGTTTCCCTTCGGCCTTGGGAGTGTCCCCTTTCTTCTCCGGAGACACGGGCGTCGATGGAGCGGCCGGAGCCGTGGTTTGGTACACGATTGGGGGGGTTGGGGTTTGTTTTCCTAGAATGAACGGTGTATGGACCACTATGAGTTCGGGCTGGTACTGAGTGGTGGCTGCGGGATGGGATTTCAAGTCTTACTGAAGGCATGCTTTGGTGGGGAGGATTTCTTCCTTCCAGATCTCTTCCATTGTCAGCACTGCCTTCTTCCAGTCTCTGGCGGTTCCTTCCGGCCTGGTGGTTTGCGCCACGCGAGCTGTTTGCGGCATTTCCACGTGGGTTTACCATTTTTGAGTGGGGATAACAGTTTATCAAATCCCCACAGACGGCGCCAATGTCATGTCTAGGACACGGTGTATCAGATATACCCCTAGCTCAAAGGTATAGAGAGACCCAAGAACTAGTGGATGGACTGAGGTTAGTGTATGATTGTTTAGGTATGCTAGAGGTCCATTTGAGACAACTAGGGTTTCCCTAATCACAGTGTGTGCAAATGTGCAATTAGGGAGAGAGAGAACGTACCAGAGCCCCTTGCTGGAGACAACTATTTATAGGGGTGACATTGTACCTTGTGGGCCAGTACGGAGGGCCAGCAAGGCAGCTGACGTGTCCCATTTAGGATGTAGGATGAGTCATTCATCCTTATCCTGTAGTGGAGAATATTATCCCTGTTGGCAAGTTAGGCTCATGCGCTCCTAGCTCGGACTCCTTGGGGGGTAAGCCCCATGTGGTCGGTCCTGAGGTGCCAGGATGGGTCCTAGGACAAGCGCTAGGCCTGGGTAGGCGTGACCTATCAGATAGGATAATCTGGTCGGCCGAGTATGCTAAGGGTAGACCGAGGGTCGGTCTACCACATAAAGTGTTTGGATTATGTACAAAGAAATTGTAAGTTAAGTGTTTACGGTATGATTCGGTTTAGGCTTTTAGTGTAGGGTTATAATTTGAGATTGGTTTATGTGCTACATGCCCATTTGAATTGTTTTATGTGATGCATGCTAATTGAATTTCCTAAGTGTCTACCTACCTTGGAATGATTTATATAATTAAGGAATGAAAAGAAAATGAATTATTTAGCAAAGTTAAAGTATTGTGTTTGATTATGTGCTATCCTTTGAAGTTGATTGATTTTTGAAAAGGTTTGCATAAGTGAAATGTTTTGAGCATGTTGGTTGCTGCCCTATTTGATTTCATGGTATTGTGTGTGAAAAACAAATTGTTTTAAGCATTTATTTTAAAGTGAAGTAGTAAAGGGATTTAAAGTGCGGTTTTTCGATGTTTGCAAAAAAAGTGATTTTTGGGTCTATTTCCTTTGCTGTCCCGAATTTATTTAAGTTATTTTTCAATCCTAAAAATGTTTTATTTTTTTTTGGTATAAATAAAAATTCTTATTACCACAATGCAAAGAAAATACATCCTAAAGGCCATAAACATCCCCTTTGCCACCTTCTAGGCAGGGTTCAAAGGTTATGATTATGCCTAAATCCATATAAGTGTTAGCCACCTTCTATGAAGGGTTCTAATCACAAATATGAATCTAAAAAATCAAGCTAAAGTTCCATGCATATCTTATCCACAATGGTTTTATTCTGCCAAGCTCTAAATTAAGGAAAGCAAAAAAGCAAATCTATATGCTAACTCTCTTCTAATAACCCTGAAATAGTAGTCCACAAGTCTTTGCTTGTCATTGAAGGTTATGTTGTTCCTCTCTTTCCATGTATTATAAATAACCGCAGCCAACATTGCACTTACACATTGTCTCCTATACATCTCCTTAATTGCAAACTGAATCCATCTGGTCCAGTTTTGTATCTTGTAAGGACAATGATCAATTAGAAGCCAATCACAGCAGGCAGTTAACAAATCGTTACTCCATGCGCATTCAAAAAAGAGGTGGTGATGGGTTTCTTCAGTAGCAAGGCACAAAAGCAATGATTTGGACTTGTGATCCAAGTCATTCGGTCCAACGTTTGAAGCTTGCCTTGAGCTACTAGCCAGAAAATAAAGCATTGTTTCTGGATTGCCACACGATTCCACACAGTTTTGTGAAGAGGGAAATTTGCTTGGAATCCTGTAAAAAATCTATAACCTGATCTAACCGTGTTTAAACCATCAAGTGTTGCTAACCAACTATTCCCTTGAAAGCCATGCTTCAATTAATCTCTTACCTTCAGCAGCTGTTTCCAATGCCAGTTATCACCTTGCTTTGGAGTGAAAACCCAAAAAGATTGTTATTTAATGTAAACAGAATGCATCCACTTCACCCAAAGGCAGTCTTTCTTTTCTGCTAAGTGCCAAACTTGTTTGCCTAGAGCTGCATAGTTCCAGACAGTGCTATTCCTGATATTCAACCCTCCAAATTTCCTAGGCATGCAAATGTCAGTCCAAGCCACCTTAGCCTTATATCTGCCAGCTTCATTACTCCCCAAATAAAAGTTCTGCATTTCTGCTCAATATCTCTGATCACAGTTTTTGGAATTATGAAGGTAGATGCCCAGTAGACCTGCAGGTTCATCAAGACTGAATTTATCAGACAAGTCCTTGCTTGATAAGAGAGATTTCTTGATTTCCAGATCTCAATTCTTGTTACTTTTTCTGAAAGCACTTGGCAAGTTGCAGCATTCCATTTCTTAGACAGGATAGGAATTCCAAGGTATTTACAGGGAAAAGTGCCAATCCCTACACCTCTGATTTCTAGCAATTCAGTTCTGACCTCAGGTTGGACACCAGCAATGTAGAAAGCTGATTTTTGAGGGTTGGCTTCCAAACCTGAGCATTTAGTAAAGTCCTGCAAGGTGTGCCACATTATGCTAACATTAGCTGGATGGGCTTTGCAGAAGACCATTAAGTCATCTGCAAAAGCCAAATTAAGCAAATTGAGCTCCTTATACATTGGATGATATCTAAAGTTTCTGTGTTGGGCAGCCATTTGTAAGCTCCTTGTTAGATATTCCATTGCTAAGACAAAAACAAGGGGTGAAAGCAGATCCCCTTGTCTAAGTCCTCTTGATCCAGTGAAATTGTCCCCTCTGACACCATTAATGATTGCTATAAGAAGCAGTCCTGATGCAAGCCAGAATCCAGGTGCAAAAATTTGTTGGGAATCTGAGAGCCTGTAACAGTTCCTCAATGAATTCCTAATCCAGGGAGTCATAAGCCTTTCTTAAGTCAATCTTAAGCAGACACCTTGGTGATAGCCTTCTTCTTCCATACATTCTAAGAAGCTCTTGTGTGATAAGTATGTTGTGCAATATACTCCTATCTTTCACAAAAGCAGCTTGGTTATCTTGTACCAAATAAGGCAGAACATCAGTCAACCTATTACACAAGATTTTTGTTATACATTTATACAAACTATTGCAACAAGAGATAATTCTAAATTCATGCACATAATTAGGAAAGTCAATTTTAGGAATCATAACAACATTTGTAGAATTAACTCCCCTGAGCATCTGTCCTGTGTCAAAAAACTGCTTAATTGCCTCACAGCAATCACCTCCAACTGTCTCCTAAGCCTGTATAAAGAAACCTGATCCATATCCATCAGGTCCTGGTGACTTGTCAATGTTAATGTCAAACATGGCTTGCTTAATTTCGATATCTGTCACTGGTTTTATCAGGTCCAATTGCTGCTCAGTTGTTAAAACAGGACCTTGATCCACCACCTGTTGACTCAGAGCCATTCTGTCATCCCTCCTCTTAAATAAGGCCTTATAGTAATCTGTAAACATCTTCTGTATACCCTGCTGAGATTCAATAACTGACCCATTTGTGTGATTGAGACTTACAACTCTATTTTGATATTGCCTGCCTCTTATTGAACTATGAAAAAGCTTGGAGTTCACATCACCATCTTTCAGCCACTAGATCTTTGCTTTTTACCTCAGAAAAGAAAAAGCACTGATCTTAACTTCTGAGTACTGCCTTAACACCAGCTTCTCTTCATTTTGCAGATTGATGTCATTAGGATTATGGTCCAACTCCATTTGCAGATTATGAAGTCTATCTCTGAGATCTGCTTCCTTTGTATCAATCTGAGAAAAATACAAACTATTCAGGGTTTTTAGAGGCTTCCTCAACAAAGCTAATTTCCGGCAAATATGGTACATTTTATTGCCTTGAATCTCAATCTTCCAGATAGCCCTTACAATATTCTTGAACTCAACATGGTTTGACCACATATTGAAAAATTTGAAGTCAGATTTAGGAATAATCATTTCTCTCCCCCAGTGAATCAGAATTGCAGAATGATCAGAAATGCCAGGAGCTAGAAATTCAGTTTCAGAAGAAGGCCAACATATGGACCACTGATTGTTGATCATAGCCCTATCCAGTTTAGAGACAATTTTGTCCTGCCCCACTTGTTTATTACTCCAAGTGTAATAACATCCCTTATATCTCATATCAAAGAACCCACTAGAAGCTATGCAGTCCCTGATGTGACACCCTCAAAATAACCCAAGTAATTAATACAAAATAAAGGCTATTACTCAAGTATATATGGACTTGTTGAATATTAGATAATACTGGATTCAAAATTTTCCTTTATATTTTCTAAAGAGTCGGGTGCACAAACCAAAACCTAGGATGTTTGGAGAATAGTTTATGTATTACTTTTAAAATCGAATTCGGCATTTGCTTTGTTCAAAAGATAGCTTCGCAAATCTTGGATAGCATTCTCTTTGAAGATAGATGTAATGTATTTCATATAGAGGAACTTAAGTAATGCCATCCAGTTTTCATCAATCCAAGTGATACCATTTCCAAAATGTCATAGCCGAATTCTTTTTAATCAATATCAGAGTAAGCGGAAATAACGGGACTATGAAATACACCATAATATAAACGCTGATCTTATATATAACAAAGGTTCGTAATGCATAGTCCAGTGGTAAAGATCTCCAAAATCCCAGTACAAGTCCATAAGGCTAAGTATTTATATGTACATCAAAATAGACCATGACTTAAGAGTTTCCAAAAGAAATTCCCACAATATATAAAACTCCAAAGCTGGTCTCATAGCACTGGTAGCAGCAGTAGTAGTAGTAGAAGTCTTCCAAGAAGTAACAGCAGTCTTCATCCAACATCTTCAGCAGCAAATTTCCTCCACAGCATTCACCACATCAGATCCCTGATCCTCATCATCTACCTTATGCACATACCTAAGAATCATTGTCCCTCCACTGAGTCCCGATAGAATTAACGACAGGCTCGCCTCCGCTCTCGTCTTCGACAGGATTCCTCCTCGATCTCATTTGAAGGAGTGGGTACCCTCCCACTGGGTACAAGGTCTGATGAATACGTGACCTTAATAGAACTCCTTGAAATAGATGAGGAAGTCTCCTTTCGACGGCTCTAGGAGTAAAAGAGTGTGAGCGGATAGATTGGAATTGAAAACTGTGATATGAGCGAGCTGGTCGAGTGGGAGGTGATCCATGGTAATTATAAAAAGAGGGTACATGCATAGCGTATATGATGAGAAAACTAGACCAACGAGGACTGAACCGGATCAATGGTTTAGGGTGATAAAAAGGAAATCTCTACCTCCCTCTCATACTCCATCCGGAGATCCTCGTAGATCCATATGCCACTAATAAGTGGGCGGATCTTGATGCAAGCGATGTGACGTGACATCACCTACAAGGGCATAGGGGTAAGCAATTCTATACACATAATCAATAGAGCATAAATGTTGAAGCAACATGATTATGCACAGCTATAACCCCAAATCAGTTAACAACCACAGTTAACACTTAGCAAACACTTAATGCAAATAAGATGTTCGCACTCATTCATGACATTAAGCCCTAACCTAATTAAGGGTAAGTGGCATAATGCCTGACATTCTCCTTTTTCTGAGATTCTCATCTAATGTCCTCACAGACGTTAATCCAATACAATAGTGCATTCCCAGATCACGAATACGTTACCAAAACGTATGACATACTAGCTCAGAAGTGATAAAAACGTCACACTACCTGGTGAACGTCACGTCTCCCAAGGACGCAAACCTATCACTTTTCAACATACAACGGGTGTGATAAAAAACGTCACCACATCTGATGAACGTCACGTTGCCTAAGGACGTAAACCTTATCACTTGTGATACACAACAGAGGTGATAAACAACGTCACCATGTCTGATGAACGTCACGTCGCCAAAACGTAAACCTTACCACTTGTGTGCAACACACTGTTGAAACATCCAATCAACAGTATACCACATACTGCCCACATTGCCCACCTTAATGTGTCATCGAGCTAATAGCAACTTTTAATATTTCTAGAGGTCCTCCTCATGTCACCCGAACATGAGTAAACGATCAAATATCCAAACTCAAAAACGAATGCAATATCTTAACTTAAAGAAACTGATTTATATATCTCAATATGTAACGTGCCACCCGAGCAACGTCCCGTCATCCAAACGGAATAACCATATCATCAATCAATTCCTTTTAAGTTCTAAATCACTTGGATTATTGTTATTTAATCATTAACCAATTGATTCAGAATTAAAAATGATATTTTAATATTCTGGGTGAACTAATCGAGTGTTCTTCAGAATACTCGAGTGTTCTTCACTTATTTCAAGATTACTCGAGTATTCTTCAGGATACTCGGGTGTTCACGTCTTTCTGGGGATTTGGGTTTCAGCTTCATAAAAATACTCGAGTAGTTCATGAGTACTCGAGTGTTCTTCATCAATTCCAGAACACTCGAGTGACCCCTGCATTACTCGAGTGGTTTACTTTAAGAGATCCCCATGAATCAGCTATTACTCGAGTCCTGGGCCCGATACTCGAGTGTTTTAACACAAAATACACTGGTTTATCATAATTTTACTCGAGTATCAAGCCAAGTACTCGAGTCTTTTCTCACAGAACAGACTGGAAACTTGGTTTTAACATACCATTTTCAATTCCAATCATTTCTAGTCCAATCCAATGATCAACAGAGCTTACATTATACATATTAAACGTGTTCCAACACAAAAACCACAACTTATTACACTGAAACAAATCTGAGCAACAATTATGCACAAAACACATTTTTAGCAACTCAATATACCAAATTCAGTTCCAAACACTTTTGCCATGAAAACAACTTGCATATAGTTCACATGCAACATATAGAACTTTCTCAGAACAATATTAGAACACAGTTTGGTCTCCAAACCAATTTCCCTATTCAAACTAAGCCCTTAGAGCCTCTTGGTGGCTCTCTAATCAAATGCATGCAATTTAAACTCTATCTAGTGAATAGAGAGCTTCCCCTTACCTCTTAGACGTGAGTCAACAGAGACTTTACCCAAAACGTAGCTTCCCAGCTGAATTCCCCAAACTCCACACTGAAACAGAGCAGTTTCAGCAGAGCACCAAGATTGAATTGGTTGATGCATGAAACAGCCATAAAAATTGGGGAAATTAGTCTCTATAAACTCTCTACAATACGTACTAGCTAAAGAAAGAAGATTTACATGGAAAGGTTGCCTGAGCTTACCAAAATCGAGCTCCAAAGTAAGCTCCAGGAAACCTTACACAGCAAACAGACTCCAACTTCCAAGATTCGATTCTTCCAATCTACGAACTCTCAACTCACAATCTTGGTATATTTGTGAAGCCCTGAATGTGAGCTTCACAATGGTGTATGATTTGTGGTTCGAATCAACCCAGAGAGGGAGAATCGATTGAATCAATTCAGAAACCCTAACACTCGGATTCTACACGAAATTGGGCAAATGGATTGTTGATTCATCAACCAGAGGCTTAAATAGTCAGTCATGGAGCTCATGCAGCTCGACACGAAAGCTTCAGACGTGTTGAAGGACTGAATTCGTGTCAACATGACGAAAACTCGGTGGTGACTCATCAGAACGCACTAACTCATCGAACTCTGACCAGAAACTCGAGTATTTCCAAAACTACTCGAGTATTTTGACCAGTTTTTGAAAAAAAAAATATTATTTTATTTTCTTTCCCTGCAAAATCTTTCTAAAATTACTTCAAGGTCCCCAAACAGGGATTAATGAGAAAAATATTTATTTTCCCATATTAAAACTCTCTAATATAATCATTCATAACAAATTACTTTGAAATCAAGAATAAAAATGATTAATTATAAATAAGCTTTATAATTATACTTTTATTAATCAGGGGTTAAAAATCTGGGATGTTACACTCTTCCCCACTTAAAAGGAATTTCGACCCCGAAATTCTTTCTCTAAAACTTCTATAATTTCCAAGGTTACCCAAAAAGTTGTTCTAAGGTTATATATTCAAAATATAGTTAGGAAGAACCCTTCCCCACTTAAAATGAATTTTCTTATACTTTTTCAAACTCTCTGACCCAAAACGTTTCACAAAATATTGCAATTGAACTTTTTCTCAATTAAAACTTTTGCATTCCAAAGCACATACAAATCCTTGTTCACATAAAATGGTTTTTCTTAAACTTCCTCAAAAATTATCTTGTAATTCTTTCAAATGAAATCTTTTGACTAAAAACTTTTTCGAATAATACCTTTAAAATATATATATGCATATATACTCCTTAATTAAAACATTTTCCAAAGATCTTTTTGAGGAAAAACCCCGTCCCGTTGCGCACTCTGATCACTCGGGCACGAGTAGGGAAATATTCGTATGACTTCATTTCTTAATGGTTGTAAACATTAGGGTGATCAGTCCTAATATTTAAACTATCAGTAATGAAATCATCCCTTTCAAATATAATCTTTCTCAAGAAAGACTATACGATTTACCTTTAAGTTAGATGAACTTAAAGATTAAGAGTATTATTGTCACTATCAGACTTATTCAGATAGCCAAGTTCTAGAGAAACTTCCGTTGGGGAGACAAATACTTGTCCTATCCCGGTGGTTCTTAATCTCTCTAGTCTTAACTGATCTTTTTCTTTCTGTAGTGCCCAAAGACATTTATCACATCCAACTATGATAAGGGTTTTGATCACAAAAATTCAAGTTAAAGACTTGTTCAGGTATACCAATTACAAAACGATTTAATTAACGCAGTCAAAAGCATTTGACCACGTTAATTCGAATCGACGAAGGGATAACTCAGACTACCTATATCCGAATCTAACACGCATCCTAGCAGGATGGAAAACTCTCCCATTCTTGATTTGTTGGCTGGCCATTCCCTTTTCGTATTTCTCTTTCAAGCAATCCGGCGAATAAGACTTCATTTCCTGTGACCGAAATCAAATATTCCTTTCCGTTCATCACTAATCAATCCATGATGATGCACCTTACCTTCGCAAATAATTTCTTTCCATCGGCTTTTCAGTTACTTTCATGAGATTGAGGTTTCCTTAACTCCTTATGAAATTCTGGTCCCTATAATTAATTCACTCATAAGCTTCCCGTGCTTATAAGCTTCCTGTGCTTTCCTCCTTATCCATACCAATTCTACACATGCTTGCTAATGTCAGGAATCCCTTATTCCTCAATGATTGACAACTGATTTGAAGTTCAAACATCATTCTTTTCGGACTCCGCATGTTTGAATCTTCTATCAAAATTGCAACGAAACATACGTCTCCTTTCTCTAATCTTTCAAAAACTTTATCCTTGAGTAATTCCCAAGTGACATGCCAATCCTTTGCTTCCAATATCAAATTTACATAGTTCCACTATGTCTTAGTTTCACCATTTATCATATAAGCGGCATAACCTTTACTCATCCATTTTGTTTGACTTCATAATTAGTCTTCAATTTCCCAATCATCCAGAATCCAAATTCTTGTCCTTAAAATGTCCCTTATGGAGTTTAGGTCTCTTCCCTTTCGAAATCAATCTCCTATTTGTCCTTAGTTCTGCGGTTCCTTGTTGCGATTCACGAATTCGAATTAGGAATTCTATTGTGATTTGAAACCTTCTGTAACACCCCGCAAATTCCTCGTATTAATTTAAAATACTAAAGACACATATTTTGAGAAATGTGTTTTTTTTAAAAGAGCAATTTTCTTAAATGAGTTTCCTAAGTCACGTTTTCAAAATGATGAATGCTTTTAAAGAAATGGTTTTCGTAAAATAATGTCATGAGAATTAAAGTGGAGTTTTAAGAGATAATATTATATGTTGGACATTTTTATGCTTTAAAGAAATGGTGATTTCTAAACAAGGACATTTTCATAAGAAAGAAATTGTTTTCTAATATATGTGCTAGTTAATATGTATTTGATGTGTGATTAGATGTTCTAAAATAGAATTAATTAAGAAATGAAAAGATAATGCATGAATGAGAATATGTATGTGTGCCGTGTGTTTGAGAGGAAAACATGATGTGTTTAAATGTGAAATATAAGGTATGGTATGCATGTTTAGATGTGTATGAATGTTACTCCATGATTCCATGTCATGTGCTTGTTATGATAACATGAAATGAAATTATATGTGTGTGTATATGTATGATACGTGTATATGTGTGTATGCATAAGTGTATATGTGCTATATATATACATGAACACACATGAGTATGCTTAGAATTAAACTAGTAAAATAAAATCATGCATGCATAAGTGTTGATGTGTGTGTGTGACACGTGTGAGAGTGTGTGAGTGTGTGCTACGTGTATGCATGCATGAATGGGGGCTAGGACTTTTAAGTTAGGGAGTCATGGACTAGGGTGGGGTTATAAGTAACTAAGTGTAACCAAAATCCTAACTAAACCCCTAACCAAGCCCTAACTAAATATTAAAACCTAATGGAGAACCCCAAAGGTCAACAAACCTAGAATGGCTCCTAAGCATCTAATGTCCCCTATATTGTCTCCTTGGCAATGTTAACCTCCACCCATGCAAGAACAAAGAGAGCCGAATTTACCCCTCCCTCAAAAGCTTGTGGCCGAACTCACTAAGGGCAAAAGAGGGAGTCATGAGTTCACCTATAAATAGATAAAGCCATAGTTCATTTCTCCTTACCCATTTTCATTTCACTCTTTCGCCCCAAACACACCCAAACACAAGTCCAAAGAGCTCATCAAACTCTTGGACTAAGAAAAAGAAAAATAGAAAGAAGGAGAAAAAGAGAGTTGGTCGTGTGTTAGGAGAAGGTAGAAGAAGAGGAGATCAAGTCATAACTTAGAAACCTCTTGAAGATCAAAGCACTTAGAGGACTAGAAGACCTTTCTTTTTGGTATAACCGAAGATCCTAGATGTATTAGGACTAGTTTTTATTTTGTAATCTTGTAATCTTTCTTTTCTTCTCTTGCATGTTCATTTGTATGCACTTATGTGTGATCTTTCTTAATTATGGACTTTTAAAGACTCAAATTAACTTGTAACATGTGTAACTTATGCTTGATGATTCGGTTAGCATTTTTCATGGTAGATCTAGATGTTTTTCTCTTTGATCTAAAAGTTTGATGAGATTTGTGTGGAGTTTAAATTAAATCTTGTTGTATGTTGAACTTTCTTCCTTAAACCGTGATTTTAAGATGTGTTTAAGAGTTTACTTTAAATAAATAAGTGATCTTAACTTGGTTAATGACAAAGTTGTGATCTTTAACTTTGCATGTGGATTTGGTGTTGATCTTTCTACCTTGTGTACTTGCATGTGTTATTTATATTTAGATCTTGAATTTCTAAGACTAAATGAACCAATAAAACACTAGATCTTAAATTATGTGGTTCGGCCATGACCTAAGGATTAGGCCTTGATGCTTTTCTATTTGATCTAAGTGGATGCATGTTAACCTTGTGTTTAGAAAAGTTAGTTTGAGTTGTTTGATTTTGATTCGGTCTTGATAAAACTTTGATTTGTGAGTTTTGATCTTTAAAAAAAAAAGCTTTAACCTTGTTTTGATCTATGAGCAAATTACGCCTTTGAAACCATGCATATTGTTTTTTTAGACAAAAAGACTTGATTTTCATAATTATTCCTCACGGTTTTAACTTCTTCTTACTTAAAATGATTTTTATCTTTAATTTGTGCTATCATATTTGATTTCATGGCTTGATCTATAAGATTTAGGTACATGCATGTGATTTTGACTAAAAAGATTTTTACTCTCTTAATAATCATCACGGTTTTACAAGGAAATTAAGGAAACATGTTTTTGGAAAAATAATTTCCCTTAACTTAATTCATGTTTGGTAATTTTGCATGTTGATTTCTTTTGATTCAAAGACTTTTAAAACAACATAATTAAAATAAAAACTTAATTTGAAGAAAAGATACTTTTGAATTGTGTGTGAAAAGTGTGCATGGTTTGATTCATGACTTTTGATGTTTGCAAAAGTGAACCAAAAGTCTTGTTTTTGTCAAATGGAGGTTCGGCCTATACCTAGGAGTTAGACTAGGACCCTTTTTCATGAAAAGACATCAAGATAATGAGTGTGCTTTCTAAACTAATGCTAAGTCAAAATTGTTTGGAAAAGGTGTTGTGATTGTTAATTTTCTATTTTGTCTTGCGTTAATAGTAAAGGAAATAAATGAACTAATTGAATAAAGGTGTGTGTGTATTTAGTTGTGAACAAGAGGAAGAGTAAATAAATTTGTTTCATAAAGAAGAAAATAATTGCATGATTTGGTGTGTTTTATGATACATGAATCTTGCTTTGAATTGTGATAATTTTCGGTCAAATTAGGTTTAAGAAGAAGTTTTGTGTTTGAATGACTATGTATGTGTATTCGGTTTAAGTATACCTAAATGTTTTTGTTTTATAAGAATGAAATGATTTTGAAAGTAATTATGTGTCGAGTGACTAAATTAAGCAGGTTGATTATGAACATGTTTATTTGAGAATGAATGTTTGTTTGTGATTTAATTGAATGATTGATTAAATGTTTATGTGGCTTGAATGATTTATCAAAATGTGTTGTTGATCGTATATGTAATTAGTTTGAATTTGATTTGATGTGATTTACTTGAGTTTTGAAGAATTAATATTGGACTAAAAAGTATTTGAAACAAAAAGAGTTTTTCTTTTCGATGTTTTCGGAATTTTATCAAAATGATTTTTATAGAATGATTCTTTGCTGTCCCAAATTGTTTGGACTTGCTTCTTACATTTAAAAACGTTTTCATGCGATTTAAAGTAAAGTTTTCGAGAGATACTTGATTTAAGAAAAGATTTTCTTAATACACGTTAGCAACCAAAAGTGTTTTATTTAATACGAGGAAATGCGAGGTGTCTAGGTTATGAAAAAGATTTTCATAATATAAGTTAATAACGAAAGCGTATTTTATTTAGTACGAAGAAATCTTAAAGACGATGGATTGGGGCAGCCGACAGCCAAAGGATCCAAGGCGACGGTACGCATTTAATAGCTGGACCTCAGGTGAGAGAGAAGCTTTCCTAAGACACCGTGGTAGCTAGGTGATTTATTAGGACGTTCCGTATCATCTCAAGGATCGGAACTTAGTGGTTATGAGTCAGTAGTATAGTTGCAATTGTGTGCTCTGTGTGGCCACTTATACGAAGGTGACGAAGACCACAATGTTATTGTGTGATGTTGTGTGCATGCTTTTATTCATTTATTTAATTATATCTGACGATGTTTGTTACTGCTAGTCGTAATGAGTGAATGGCTGATGGACGTCTGTTACGTCCTGAATAAGGAAATGAAATTAATGAAATTGAAAGAAAAGTTATAAGTATGAGAAAATAATAGTGATAAGATACAAAGAGAAAGGAATAATGATTGGAAACAAAATATGTGTTGGAAAAGAAAGAAAGAGTTGAGGTTGGGGGATGATTGATGATAATATTGAAAACGAGCCAGAGCTGGGAAAGTGACGTTGATTATGTGAAGGAGATGTGATTTGACTGGAGCTGGGCTCCTTGGTTTTTGGTTTTAGTCTGGGACTAGTGTTGAGTTGAGCTTGCTCCTCCATTAGCGCTCAGCAAAGTTGTATTCTTTTTGAAAAAGGGTTTTTGAAAAGATTTTTATAAAGAGATTTTTGAAAATATTTTTGAAAACCGATTTCGAAAAGATCGTGAAAGAAGATTTTTGAAAAGATTTGTGAAAGGTGATTTTTGGAAAAAGGTTTTCGAAAGGCAAATTTTGTGAAAAGAAGTTCTTGAAAAAGGTTTATGAAACGAAATCTTTGAAAAGGTTTTGAAATGGGATTCTTGGAGAATTTTGTAAAACAATGTTTTCAAAGGAGTTTTTATGAAACAATCTTTTGAAAAAGATTTGTGAAAGAATATAATTGTGAGAAAAGTTTTGTGAGTCAATCTGATGATGAAATTTTGGAATGACATTTTGGAAATAGTCTTTTGAGAAAGCTGAGAAAAGATTGTTTTGAGAAAAGATGTTGAAATGAGATGATGGTGAGAAATGGAGTATGTTGAGAAAGTTTGAGAAGTGAGATTGGAAATTGTGATGTGATCCCAGCTCTGTGCTATGAGAGATATGATGAGAGAAAGATTGTGCAAAGTTAGTGGTCGGGACTCATTGAAGGGTTGCACCAAGGATGGGCCGACCTTAGGATAATTAAAAGATTAAAAGACTTAAAAGACATGCGTGGTGAGGTATGAGAGTGCGGAGTAGTGGAGAGGAAGAAACGATAAGTATCTGCGGATACTTAGGACGAGATTGCATTAGGGGAGGACGATGACGGTGAAACGTCAAAGAAGTCTAGAGTATGTTTCTGGGCAGAACGAACTCCACAGGTGGCGCACTAACGTGGTGAGGACTGGGTCTAATGTCGTGGTAAGTTCTGCGGGCCCACTAGAAACATACTGTAGCCCCCTAGATTGCAAATCGAGAATAGTGAGAGGGACTGGAACAGGGCATTGTGTTTTGCCACTGCGAGACAGTGAGCCTTAATATTATTGAATTGATTTGAGGACGAGATCCTCCTGGTCTGGGACCATTTATGTGTTGAGACAGCTGTCGTGCCCGCGTGGTAAAGGTCCTGTACTCCTGTTTGCTTCCGACTAGGTTGGGTGGATGACCGAGGAGATGTAGACGTGAGTGATAACCGAGAACGAAATGAGTACCTGATGATATTGTGTGAGAGGAAATTATGAGCATGAGAAGGAAAAGGGTTGAGAAAGGAAGAATGTATATGAGGAAAGAAATTAAGTTTGAGAAGATAATGAAAGATAAGAATAATGATGATAAGACTGATAATAAAGTTGATAACATGTTGTGGTGTGCTTGTATGTTTTGTTATGTGTTTGTTTAGTCCTATTATCTTTCCTATCGTAATCCCACACCGTCGACGACTCGTCGTTCGGATCGCTTACTCTCTCCTGTTCGTTGGCATATCGGGGCTGCTGGTATCTCAACGGGCAGACGGAGTATCGCCTGGAGATCATAACTTTAGATGAATCGGAGTTGGAACCTAACGACAACGGGGAAGCAACGACAGAGGTGGCTTCATTTTCTGGAGCGAAGAGAGAGTGCAATAAGGAAGGGAACCTTCATCCGGTGGTCTCCATCAGAAGGAAGCGAGAGTAGTGTGTTTAGTTTAAGTTGTGATTTATGTTCTGAGTCAAGGATTACCAAGCAATGTGCCAATTATGTAACTAAGCCCAGTTTTAATTCTGTATTGTGGAACGTTTACTTTTGGAAAAAACAAACAATGTAATCTTTTGGGAAACATGTTATGGTGCTTTTGAATCAAACTACTTTATGAAGATGAAAGTTTTAGGTGATGAACGATTTTAGTAACAACTCGATTTTCAGTAAAGAGTGGTACACGTAACATTGACACTTCAAAATGTTTTTATAAAAAAAAAATTTGGCCTCATTTTTGCCACTTTAATAAATGAAAGTCAATTATTTTTAGTTTACGAAAATCGGGCTGTTACAGAATGGTATCAGAGCTTATGGTAATCCTTAGTGGCCTTAAGCATGGGCTTCATGCTTTGTTTGTGTGACTCTGTGTGCTTACTAGTATTTGAGTAGGGATAAGAGGTGAGCTTTCGTCTCTTAGGACATGAGACTAGTTGTAGCTTAGCATCGACCGTATTAGTTTAAGAAACCTTTTAGCCCTATAAGAATAGACCATGAATAGATCCTGCAAGTAAGACCCAATACCCCTGATGTTTCAATAGTGATTGTTAGACTTAGGTTTGATTAACCCTAACCCATTTTTATACAGGGATAGTTATCGCCTTTGAGGATGTAAGTTGTTATCTCTTGATTTCAGTGTTTGTTGAATTGTTTCAGCAAAACGATTAGTGTTGTTAAAATTCGATTCCTTTTTATCATAAACCCTTGCCAAACCGTAGCTTTACCAATCCTGTCTGAAAATTATTAGCCCAAATTGCGAGGTTAGAAACACTATAGTTACTCAGACAGTTTAGACTTGAACGATTAAAGGAGGATAAATAGTTTGAGTCAAGTGAGGACATGAGATCACCGTAAGTTTAGTTACAAGTTTGATCTAAGTTAGGGAGCCACAAGGAGAAGGAGAACCATCTGTTACCGATTATTAGAGGAGATTTTGAGGAACGCTTGAGGATTAGAATTACCCTATACCCTAACTACAAGTTTAGATAATCACAGGTGGTAAGTTTGATCAATGTCCAGGATGGGTCTAAGAAAGAAGATGAAGTTTGTTTGAGGAAGTAAGTAAGCCTAAGAAGCAGTAGGATCCCCTTAAGCCATAGGATGGATAGATTGAAACCTGAGGATTAGAAAAGGAAGTTGTAGGAAGTAGTGAGTATTCAAGGATTTTTAGATGAAATTCTTGCTTTTGGAGACGTATGAGTGTTGTTTTGCCTGATTTCCCCTAAGTCCGTACCTATGGTGGGACTTTCCGTGACGATGACCAGCTAAGGAGCGGCATCCTCTTCGGTTAGTCCGTTGGACTTAATCCGACTCGACACGCGAGCGATGGTACGAGTGCGACTTCTCTATTGAGGGCAACAAACGAGGAACACGGCAAGGCAGATGAGATCAGTGAAAAGTGGATACGATCACGAAGCCAGATGAAAGTATTCTTATGAAAGTCAAGGTGATGTGAATTTTGTGCCCTGCAGCCCAATCCGTAACGAATTTCTCGGGGATGAGAAATCTTTAAGTTGGGGAGAATGTAACACCCCGCAAATTCCTCGTATTAATTTAAAATACTAAAGACACTTATTTTGAGAAAAGTGTTTTTTTTAAAGAGCAATTTTCTTAAATGAGTTTCCTAAGTCACGTTTTCAAAATGATGAATGCTTTTAAAGAAATGGTTTTCGTAAAATAATGTCATGAGAATTAAAGTGGAGTTTTAAGAGATAATATTATATGTTGGACATTTTTATGCCTTAAAGAAATGGTGATTTCTAAACAAGGACATTTTCATAAGAAAGAAATTGTTTTCTAATATATGTGCTAGTTAATATGTATTTGATGTGTGATTAGATGTTCTAAAATAGAATTAATTAAGAAATGAAAAGATAATGCATGAATGAGAATATGTATGTGTGCCGTGTGTTTGAGAGGAAAACATGATGTGTTTAAATGTGAAATATAAGGTATGGTATGCATGTTTAGATGTGTATGAATGTTACTCCATGATTCCATGCCATGTGCTTGTTATGATAACATGAAATGAAATTATATGTGTGTGTATATGTATGATACGTGTATATGTGTGTATGCATAAGTGTATATGTGCTATATATATACATGAACACACATGAGTATGCTTAGAATTAAACTAGTAAAATAAAATCATGCATGCATAAGTGTTGATGTGTGTGTGTGACACGTGTGAGAGTGTGTGAGTGTGTGCCACGTGTATGCATGCATGAATGGGGGCTAGGACTTTTAAGTTAGGGAGTTATGGACTAGGGTGGGGTTATAAGTAACTAAGTGTAACCAAAATCCTAACTAAACCCCTAACCAAGCCCTAACTAAATATTAAAACCTAATGGAGAACCCCAAAGGTCAACAAACCTAGAATGGCTCCTAAGCACCTAATGTCCCCTATATTGTCTCCTTGGCAATGTTAACCTCCACCCATGCAAGAACAAAGAGAGCCGAATTTACCCTTCCCTCAAAAGCTTGTGGCCGAACTCACTAAGGGCAAAAGAGGGAGTCATGAGTTCACCTATAAATAGATAAAGCCATAGTTCATTTCTCCTTACCCATTTTCATTTCACTCTTTCGCCCCAAACACAAGTCCAAAGAGCTCATCAAACTCTTGGACTAAGAAAAAGAAAAATAGAAAGAAGGAGAAAAAGAGAGTTGGTCGTGTGTTAGGAGAAGGTAGAAGAAGAGGAGATCAAGTCATAACTTAGAAACCACTTGAAGATCAAAGCACTTAGAAGACTAGAAGACCTTTCTTTTTGGTATAACCGAAGATCCTAGATGTATTAGGACTAGTTTTTATTTTGTAATCTTGTAATCTTTCTTTTCTTATCTTGCATGTTCATTTGTATACACTTATGTGTGATCTTTCTTAATTATGGAATTTTAAAGACTCAAATTAACTTGTAACATGTGTAACTTATGCTTGATGATTCGGTTAGCATTTTTCATGGTAGATCTAGATGTTTTTCTCTTTGATCTAAAAGTTTGATGAGATTTGTGTGGAGTTTAAAGTAAACCTTGTTGTATGTTGAACTTTCTTCCTTAAACCGTGATTTTAAGATGTGTTTAAGAGTTTACTTTAAATAAATAAGTGATCTTAACTTGGTTAATGACAAAGTTGTGATCTTTAACTTTGCATGTGGATTTGGTGTTGATCTTGCTACCTTGTGTACTTGCATGTGTTATTTATATTTAGATCTTGAATTTCTAAGACTAAATAAACCAATAAAACACTAGATCTTAAATTATGTGGTTCGGCCATGACCTAAAGATTAGGCCTTGATGCTTTTCTATTTGATCTAAGTGGATGCATGTTAACCTTGTGTTTAGAAAAGTTAGTTTGAGTTGTTTGATTTTGATTCGGTCTTGATAAAACTTTGATTTGTGAGTTTTGATCTTTAAAAAAAAAAGCTTTAACCTTGTTTTGATCTATGAGCAAATTACGCCTTTGAAACCATGCATATTTTTTTTTACACAAAAAGACTTGATTTTCTTCAATATTCCTCACGGTTTTAACTTCTTCTTACTTAAAATGATTTTTATCTTTAATTTGTGCTATCATATTTGATTTCATGGCTTGATCTATAAGATTTAGGTACATGCATGTGATTTTGACTAAAAAGATTTTTACTCTCTTAATAATCATCACGGTTTTACAAGGAAATTAAGGAAACATGTTTTTGGAAAAATAATTTCCCTTAACTTAATTCATGTTTGGTAATTTTGCATGTTGATTTCTTTTGATTCAAAGACTTTTAAAACAACATAATTAAAATAAAAACTTAATTTGAAGAAAAGATACTTTTGAATTGTGTGTGAAAAGTGTGCATGGTTTGATTCATGACTTTTGATGTTTGCAAAAGTGAACCAAAAGTCTTGTTTTTGTCAAATGGAGGTTCGGCCTATACCTAGGAGTTAGACTAGGACCCTTTTTCATGAAAAGACATCAAGATAATGAGTGTGCTTTCTAAACTAATGCTAAGTCAAAATTGTTTGGAAAAGGTGTTGTGATTGTTAATTTTCTATTTTGTCTTGCGTTAATAGTAAAGGAAATAAATGAACTAATTGAATAAAGGTGTGTGTGTATTTAGTTGTGAACAAGAGGAAGAGTAAATAAATTTGTTTCATAAAGAAGAAAATAATTGCATGATTTGGTGTGTTTTATGATACATGAATCTTGCTTTGAATTGTGATAATTTTCGGTCAAATTAGGTTTAAGAAGAAGTTTTGTGTTTGAATGACTATGTATGTGTATTCGGTTTAAGTATACCTAAATGTTTTTGTTTTATAAGAATGAAATGATTTTGAAAGTAATTATGTGCCGAGTGACTAAATTAAGCAGGTTGATTATGAACATGTTTATTTGAGAATGAATGTTTGTTTGTGATTTAATTGAATGATTGAGTAAATGTTTATGTGGCTTGAATGATTTATCAAAATGTGTTGTTGATCGTATATGTATTTAGTTTGAATTTGATTTGATGTGATTTACTTGAGTTTTTTAAGAATTAATATTGGACTAAAAAGTATTTGAAACAAAAAGAGTTTTTCTTTTCGATGTTTTCGGAATTTTATCAAAATGATTTTTATAGAATGATTCTTTTCTGTCCCAAATTGTTTGGACTTGCTTCTTACATTTAAAAACGTTTTCATGCGATTTAAAGTAAAGTTTTCGAGAGATACTTGATTTAAGAAAAGATTTTCTTAATACACGTTAGCAACCAAAAGTGTTTTATTTAATACGATGAAATGAGAGGTGTCTAAGTTATGAAAAAGATTTTCATAATATAAGTTAATAACGAAAGCGTATTTTATTTAGTACGAAGAAATCTTAAAGACGAGGGATTGGGGCAGCCGGCAGCCAAAGGATCCAAGGCGACGGTACACATTTAATAGCTGGACCTCAGGTGAGAGAGAAGATTTCCTAAGACACCGTGGTAGCTAGGTGATTTATTAGGACGTTCCGTATCATCTCAAGGATCGAAACTTAGTGGTTCTGAGTCAGTAGTATAGTGACAATTGTGTGCTCTGTGTGGCCACTTATACAAAGGTGACGAAGACCACAATGTTATTGTGTGATGTTGTGTGCATGCTTTTATTCATTTATTTAATTATATCTGACGATGTTTGTTACTGCTAGTCGTAATAAGTGAATGGCTGATGGACGTCTGTTACGTCCTGAATAAGGAAATGAAATTAATGAAATTGAAAGAAAAGTTATAAGTATGAGAAAATAATAGTGATAAGATACAAAGAGAAAGGAATAATGATTGGAAACAAAATATGCGTTGGAAAAGAAAGAAAGAGTTGAGGTTGGGGGATGAATTGATGATAATGTTGAAAACGAGCCAGAGCTGGGAAAGTGATGTTGATTATGTGAAGGAGATGTGATTTGAGTGGAGCTGGGCTCCTTGGTTTTTGGTTTTAGTCTGGGACTAGTGTTGAGTTGAGCTTGCTCCTCCATTAGCGCTCAGCAAAGTTGTATTCTTTTTGAAAAGATTTTTATAAAGAGATTTTTGAAAATATTTTTAAAAACCAATTTCGAAAAGATCGTGAAAGAAGATTTTTGAAAAGATTTGTGAAAGGTGATTTTTGGAAAAAGGTTTTCGAAAGGAAAATTTTGTGAAAAGAAGTTCTTGAAAAAGGTTTATGAAACGAAATCTTTGAAAAGGATTTGAAATGGGATTCTTGGAGAAGTTTGTAAAACAATGTTTTCAAAGGAGTTTTTATGAAACAATCTTTTGAAAAAGATTTGTGAAAGAATATAATTGTGAGAAAAGTTTTGTGAGTCAATCTGATGATGAAATTTTGGAATGACATTTTGGAAATAGTCTTTTGAGAAAGCTGAGAAAAGATTGTTTTGAGAAAAGATGTTGAAATGAGATGATGGTGAGAAATGGAGTATGTTGAGAAAGTTTGAGAAGTGAGATTGGAAATTGTGATGTGATCCCAGCTCTGTGCTATGAGAGATATGATGAGAGAAAGATTGTGCAAAGTTAGTGGTCGGGACTCATTGAAGGGTTTCACCAAGGATGGGCCGACCTTAGGACAATTAAATGATTAAAAGACTTAAAAGACATGCGTGGTGAGGTATGAGAGTGCGGAGTAGTGGAGAGGAAGAAAGGATAAGTATCTGCGGATACTTAGGACGAGATTGCATTAGGGGAGGACGATGACGGTGAAACGTCAAAAAAGTCTAGAGTATGTTTTTGGGCAGAACGAACTCCACAGGTGGCGCACTAACGTGGTGGGGACTGGGTCTAATGTCGTGGTAAGTTCTGCGGGCCCACTAGAAACATACTGTCTCCCCCTAGATTGCAAATCGAGAACAGTGAGAGGGACTGGAACGGGGCATTGTGTTTTGCCACTGCGAGACAGTGAGCCTTAATATTATTGAATTGATTTGAGGACGAGATCCTCCTGGTCTGGGACCATTTATGTGTTGAGACAGCTGTCGTGCCCGCGTGGTAAAGGTCCTGTACTCCTGTTTGCTTCCGACTAGGTTGGGTGGATGACCGAGGAGATGTAGACGTGAGTGATAACCGAGAACGAAATGAGTACCTGATGATATTGTGTGAGAGGAAATTATGAGCATGAGAAGGAAAAGGGTTGAGAAAGGAAGAATGTATATGACGAAAGAAATTAAGTTTGAGAAGATAATGAAAGATAAGAATAATGATGATAAGACTGATAATAAAGTTGATAACATACTTGTTGTGGTGTGCTTGTATGTTTTGTTATGTGTTTGTTTAGTCCTAATATCTTGCCTATCGTAATCCCACACCGTCGACGACTCGTCGTTCGGATCGCTTACTCTCTCCTGTTCGTTGGCATATCGGGGCTGTTGGTATCTCAACGGGCAGACGGAGTATCGCCTGGAGATCATCACTTTAGATGAATTGGAGTTGGAACCTAACGACAGAGGTGGCTTCATTTTCTGGAGCGAAGAGACAGTGCAAGAAGGAAGGGAACCTTCATCCGGTGGTCTCCATCAGAAGGAAGCGAGAGTAGTGTGTTTAGTTTAAGTTGTGATTTATGTTCTGAGTCAAGGATTACCAAGCAATGTGCCAATTATGTAATTAAGCCCAGTTTTAATTCTGTATTGCGGAACGTTTACTTTTGGAAAAAACAAACAATGTAATCTTTTGGGAAACATGTTATGGTGCTTTTGAATCAAACTACTTTATGAAGATGAAAGTTTTAGGTGATGAACGATTTTAGTAACAACTCAATTTTCAGTAAAGAGTGGTACACGTAACATTGACACTTCAAAATGTTTTTATATAAAAAAAAAATTGGCCTCATTTTTGCCACTTTAATAAATGAAAGTCAATTATTTTTAGTTTACGAAAATCGGGCTGTTACACCTTCCCTCCTTACTTCTCATCGGTCTACTTGTATCCCCAAGCTCGAATTTATTAGACTTCTTAAAACCACTTCCTTAAACTCCATAGAGCTCACATGAATCGCCTTTCAGCCCCTTGCGATTGCTTCCTCATTTGATTTGTCATGACGATGACAGAGTCTCCGATCATGAGCCTTTAAGATTCTGTCTGTCAATGTTTTCCTTGTTCAACTCCTCCTCTCGGTTGAATAATTACTTCGACTCTCCAGGGTCATTAACGTTTAAAGCGTAGTGACACGGGAAAAAGGCCTCGAGCCCTCAAAGCAATCTTGATCGTTGCAAAGCTCAAGTCATGCACCAAGTGTATCACCTTGTGTATTCAATCCCTTTGATGCATACACATCTACCTTCCTTTCTTAAAGTTATCTCCTTCTAAGTCATGGCCTCGATACATGAAAATATGCTCCAATACTTTGGCATGAATCAAGTAGGGTAACACAGGAGGAAATGCTATTATTCCCTTCAATGACTGAGAGTTCTTCTTGTTCTTCTTATTTCATGTAGAAGGCTACTTCTCCCGGATTACCTTGGTTGGCGATTTTTGACTTTAGAAAGTCCACTTAACAATAGGATTCGATCAATCTTTTCCCCAAAATCACATTCAAATGGGAAAAAGGATAATAGATCGAATTTAACTTAGTGTCTCGATCAAATATCTCGACACTATAATCTAAACAAACTTTTAGAAACAAATTTGGGTAGTTTCATGGGGTCTCAAACTTCAACCTACTTACACACATATATATTGAACAAAAGAATGGGTAACTCCCGAATCGAACATAATCATGCAAAGTTGGTTTTGAAATAAATAGTTACCTTGCACGAGATCAGGAGATTGGTTAGCTCCTACTCTATTCAGAGTAAACACTTTGCCTTGAGTCTTTGGTCTGCTAGCAAATCTGGTGTGGTTACTTTTCACAGATTCTCTGCAATAACGTGCAACATGACCCTGCTTTCCACAGTTGACGCAATTACTTGTTTCCCAACAGATCCTTCCATAATGATGATGCTTACACTTCTCACAGTAAGGAGCATTACTGCGAGACTTAACTCCATCCTTAACTTCAATTCTTCCTTTGCCTCGGTTCTGATCAAAATATGGACCCTTATTCCGAGGATCAAATCTTTTCTTTCTTTGTGGTCTATAATTCTGCTAGTTACTCTTTGCCTGATCAGCTAATACTTCAGCCTTCTTATCATCCTCATACATTCGACACATATCTACTAACGTAGAAAAACTTTGAATCTTCTGATAACTGAAAATAGATTTCAGTTCAGGTCTCAGACCACCTTCAAACTTGATGCATTTGCTCCTCTCATCGGGATTTTTTTGATAGTAGGGAGAGTACTTCATCAGTTCCTCGAACTTAGTTGCGTACTCCCCCACACTCATGTCTCCTTGTTTTAATTGCAGAAACTCAATTTCCTTCTTCTTTCTTAAGTCTTCCGGGAAGTATTTATTGAGAAACTTCTCCATAAACACATCCGAATTAATATCCTTTCCTTCATAGTGCAGGAGTTGAACTGTGTGATTCCACCAGTTCTCAGCCTCGTCCTCTAACATATAAACTGCATACACCACCTTCTGAGCCTCAGTGCAGTCTAATGTTCTGAAGATCTTATCCATAGTACGAATCCACTTATTAGCCTCCTCAGGCTTAAATCCTCCTTTGAACTTAGGTGGATTACAACATCTAAAATCTGTCAAACTCTTAGTTTCTGAATTACCAATACTATATTGGTGAGGTGGTTGTTGAGATTGTTGTTGTTGCCATTTGTAGGGTTAACCAATAATAAATCCTGCCGCTACAGGATAAACATGAGCTCTCTAGTACAGGATAAGGGTGAATAACTCATCCTTCTTATCCTCTAAGAGCCACGTCAGCCCTACTGGGCCGAACAGGCCCATAAGGCACCACAACACAACTTCCCTTATAAGTATCGCCATGCTATAGGGGCTAAGGTACGTACTCTCATCCCTAAGTTGACACTCTGCACACACTGGTTGACTAGGGAAAACCTGCTTTTCCCAACTGGAACGGCAGAAATACCGTAAGGTCACAGATAAACACTTGATCCTCTCTTGAACTCCTGATTGCCATAATCTTGAGGGCTTAGAGGGTTAAGGACATATAGTGTTCGAGGACACTACATTGGCGCCGTCTGTGGGGACACGATAAACTTCGATTCCCATCCACTTTCAATTTCAAAAAAAAAATAAAAAAAATTAATAAATAAATAAAAAAACCAGCAGCCTGCTCACGGTCCCTTCTTCGACTCACCGCCGCTGCCGACGTGGTCCTCCACCCTCCACCGTTGCTGGCAGGTCTGGAAAAAGGAAAGGAGGAGAAGGCTTCTTCTTCGACGGTCTTGCTTCTTCTTCGATGGTCTTCACCGTCGCCGTCTTTTTCTCCGATGGTCTTCACCGCCACCACTCACTTCCACTCTCTCGGCCACCATCCAAAGCTTCGAATCCATCGAGGCTTCCACAAACAGTCTTGGACACCGACGAAGCTGGCGGCGACCCGACGAAGAAGACGGGGAAAGAGGTTGGATCATTCATACCGCCGCCATCACTACTAAAGGGCCCACCACCTGCGCCGCCGCCAAGAGCGTGACAATAAGCCCCCCCTCCTGCCTTGCGACCTCCGAGTTGCTGAGCGCGAAAAGGAAACGGGGAAGACGAAGGGGGTGGTGTCGATCTCTGAACCACTGCCACCATGGTTGTTCTGAACATGAGAACCGAGTCTCCACCATCATGCTCGAACAACCGAGAACAGGTTCGCGGTTTCTTCCGAACTTCATGCCATGGCGGGTTTCAGCAACCGTGGACAGAACCGTCGCCTCTTGCCCCTCCGGCGCTCGCCCTTCCCGCAAGCGTTTGCCATCGCCGCCGTAACAACAGAACCCCTCCTTGCCTGCAACATCAACCGCAGCAGCACCTGCTGTGTTAGGACGTTAGGGTTCCCAAGCCTATTGGGCTGCTGGGCCAAGCTGCACCAAAAAGAAGAAAAGGGCCTCAACAGGCCCAAGCCAAAAAAAAAAAGTTGGACAACAACAACAACAACTCGTTCATAAAAACAGGGAAGTAACATTTTTACTCATATTATGCAATTGTCAATATCACTTATTAGCGCATGATTAATTTGATTACATGTCATTTATTAATTGCCAATAAATATTATAAATTGTCAATCTTGAACGACAATAACTAATTAATTATTATTTTCGTACACACATGCAAGGTACACGTATGATGGCCCAAGCAGCTGAGTGACCCATTTCAGGATTCTCATCAATGGGCATATCGTTTTCCGAGCATAGTGAACACAATAACATGTTACTCTATTCGAAACGTATTGATGATGGCGAGGACCCTCGTGCCGAGTTTCCCTCTTTGCGCTTGTGTTCCGAGCGTAGAGAAGTCTGTGTACGGTTCCTTGTTTCGAATACATGTGCCAACTGCGCGCGGACCCTCGACAGCGTCCCCTTTTGGTATCTCATACATTCAGAATGTCGGGAATCACGCACTACACTTCTCTTCTCGGATTCGTAAGACGATTGTGGAAACCTCGCACTGTGTTCCCCACTAGAGTCTCTCGTTTTGGGTATGAAGAATATTTTGTTGATTCCCCCTGCTCGGAATCGTTTGCTAATTATGAAGAATCTCATATCGGGTTTCCCTATCATTATCCGAGCACGAAGAACGCTATCAACCATCAGTGATACTCTTCCGAATAAAAGGCATCAACTAGCAAACAATGCTTTATGTCACCACCAACTCTCAGAAGCTCAGCACAAGCTCTTCGAGCCTATACGAGCTTGGGGGGCTTGTAGGGTTAACCAATAATAAATCCCACCGCTACAGGATAAAGATGAGCTCTCTAATACAGGATAAGGGTGAATAACTCATCCTTCTTATCCTCTAAGAGCCACGTCATCCCTACTGGGCCGAAGAGGCCCATAAGGCACCACAACACAACTTCCCCTATAAGTATCGCCATGCTATAGGGGCTAAGGTACGTACTCTCATCCCTAAGTTGACACTCTGCACACACTGGTTGACTAGGGAAAGCCTGCTTTTCCCAACTGGAACGGCAGAAATACCGTAAGGTCACAGATAAACACTTGATCCTCTCTTGAACTCCTGATTGCCATAATCTTGAGGGCTTAGAGGGTTAAGGACATATAGTGTTCGAGGACACTACACCATTGATGCATAGATTCCAACACCACGGTGATTCTTTCTAATATCGCGTCGGTGCGGTTTTGGTTTCTCGTCGTCATAATAGACCTGCGCTATAACTTATGGTCACATATGATGGAATACAAAAACATTCTTCCCACAATCTATACTAAGGTTCTACAATAGCTTTCAACATTGTATTCAATTTTACATTATATCAATTGCTCAATTCGAGCAGATACTAGTATTCCAATCAATAAATATGCCCTGTGGATACCTGCTTGATGTTGATGACTGCCTTTCTGGAGCTACTTCCACTACTACAGGATCTGACTTTTGCTCTGATACCACTCAGTGTGACACCCTCAAAATAACCCAAGTAATTAATACAAAATAAAGGCTATTACTCGAGTATATATGGACTTGTTGAATATTAGATAATACTGGATTCAAAATTTTCCTTTATATTTTCTAAAGAGTCGGGTGCACAAACCAAAACCTAGGATGTTTGGAGAATAGTTTATGTATTACTTTTAAAATCGAATTCGGCATTTGCTTTGTTCAAAAGATAGCTTCGCAAATCTTGGATAGCATTCTCTTTGAAGATAGATGTAATGTATTTCATATAGAGGAACTTAAGTAATGCCATCCAGTTTTCATCAATCTAAGTGATACCATTTCCAAAATGTCATAGCCGAATTCTTTTTAATCAATATCAGAGTAAGCGGAAATAACGGGACTATGAAATACACCATAATATAAATGCCGATCTTATATATAACAAAGGTTCGTAATGCATAGTCCAGTGGTAAAGATCTCCAAAATCCCAGTACAAGTCCATAAGGCTAAGTATTTATATGTACATCAAAATAGACCATGACTTAAGAGTTTCCAAAAGAAATTCCCACAATATATAAAACTCCAAAGCTGGTCTCATAGCACTGGTAGCAGCAGTAGTAGTAGTAGAAGTCTTCCAAGAAGTAACAGCAGTCTTCATCCAACATCTTCAGCAGCAAATTTCCTCCACAGCATTCACCACATCAGATCCCTGATCCTCATCATCTACCTTATGCACATACCTAAGAATCATTGTCCCTCCACTGAGTCCCGATAGAATTAACGACAGGCTCGCCTCCGCTCTCGTCTTCGACAGGATTCCTCCTCGATCTCATTTGAAGGAGTGGGTACCCTCCCACTGGGTACAAGGTCTGATGAATATGTGACCTTAATAGAACTCCTTGAAATATATGAGGAAGTCTCCTTTCGACGACTCTAGGAGTAAAAGAGTGTGAGCGGATAGATTGGAATTGAAAACTGTGATATGAGCGAGCTGGTCGAGTGGGAGGTGATCCATGGTAATTATAAAAAGAGGGTACATGCATAGCGTATATGATGAGAAAACTATACCAATGAGGACTGAACCGAATCAGTGGTTTAGGGTGATAAAAAGGAAATCTCTACCTCCCTCTCATACTCCATCCGGAGATCCTCGTAGATCCATATGCCACTAATAAGTGGGCGGATCTTGATGTGACATCACCTACAAGGGCATAGGGGTAAGCAATTCTATACACATAATCAATAGAGCATAAATGTTGAAGCAACATAATTATGCACAGCTATAACCCCAAATCAGTTAACAACCACAGTTAACACTTAGCAAACACTTAATGCAAATAAGATGTTCGCACTCATTCATGACATCAAGCCCTAACCTAATTAAGGGTAAGTGGCATAATGCCTGACATTCTCCTTTTTCTGAGATTCTCATCTAATGTCCTCATAGACGTTAATCCAATACAATAGTGCATTCCCAGATCACGAATACGTTACCAAAACGTATGACATACTAGCTCAGAAGTGATAAAAACGTCACACTACCTGGTGAACGTCACGTCGCCCAAGGACGCAAACCTATCACTTTTCAACATACAATGGGTGTGATAAAAAACGTCACCACATCTGATGAACGTCACGTCGCCTAAGGACGTAAACCTTATCACTTGTGATACACAACAAAGGTGATAAACAACGTCACCATGTCTGATGAACGTCACGATGCCAAAACGTAAACCTTACCACTTGTGTGCAACACACCGTTGAAACATCCAATCAACAGTATACCACATATTGCCCACATTGTCCACCTTAATGTGTCATCGAGCTAGTAGCAACTTTTAATATTTCCAGAGGTCCTCCTCATGTCACCCGAACATGAGTAAACGATCAAATATCCAAACTCAAACACGAATGCAATATCTTAACTTAAAGAAACTGATTGATATATCTCAATATGTAACGTGCCACCCGAGCAACGTCCCGTCATCCAAACGGAATAACCATATCATCAATCAATTCCTTTTAAGTTCTAAATCACTTGGATTATTGTTATTTAATCATTAACCAATTGATTCAGAATTAAAAATGATATTTTAATATTCTGGGTGAACTACTCGAGTGTTCTTCACTTATTTCCAGATTACTCGAGTATTCTTCAGGATACTCGGGTGTTCATGTCTTTCTGGGGATTTGGGTTTCAGCTTCATAAAAATACTCGAGTAGTTCATGAGTACTCGAGTGTTCTTCATCAATTCCAGAACACTCGAGTGACCCCTGTGTTGGAAACCAACAAGCGGGCTTAGCAATTACTAGAGGGGGGGTGAATAGTAATCTGAATGCAACAGTGACTAATTTTCGAATGCAATTAAGATGTAATTGATTTTGTGCAGATTTTACAGAAACAGAGCAAGAACACTCGAGTGTTTTACAGACTACTCGAGTAAAATAGCAAGAACACTCGAGTCTTCTGAAGAATACTCGAGTAAATCGTGCAGAGTGCAGAAAACAGTTTTTGTGAAATTTGCACTTTAAATCAATACGAGTATAACCAGTCCAGAGCAGATTAATAGAAGAGTAGTAAGCAATTAAATAAAGCTAAAACAACTTAAAAACACCCTAATTGCTGAGGAATTACTACTCTAATTAAAAATCCCCTTTTTGAGAAACTTAGGTTTGGTTTTTACTTGAATGAAAAGAAAGCAATAAAAAGAGGACTCCACCAATTTTATACTGGTTCACTCTCTTTTAAGAGAGCTAATCCAGTCCCCCTAAGAACCTTAGGAGTGTCTACTAAAATCAAAATGTTAGAAATATTACAAGGGATATTGAGATGCCTCACTCAACCTAACCCTTCCAAGAGTGTACCAAACTCTTGAATTTCTACCCCAATTTGAAGTTTGGTGATGGAGACTCCTTCTTCTCAAGCTCCTTGAAACCTTCAAGTGCTCCACCAAGCTAAGAACCTCTTAGACTTTGCTTGAGAACCTCTCAAGACTTGGATGAACCTAAGACCCACTTAGGTACACTTGGTTCCCAACCAAGATTTTGGAACAAGGTATGAAAGTGTGTATGGAGAAATACAACAAATGATTTCTACACCAATTAAGCACAATCTCTAACTCTTTGAACAAATAATGAGAATGAATGAATTGGTTGAGTTAGAGAATTTTCACTTGAGAGAGAGAATGAGCAAAGAGAATGTTTGGCTTAAGTCTTGTTAATGTTCTTATTTCTAGTTCTATAGTACAAGGGCAATCAATTCTGATATATGGAAGAGGGAATGAGAGAGTAAGACAAACTTTTTTTTGCCATTTTCGCCCTCTTCCAACGGTTAAAAATTTGCTGTCAGAACCAAAATACTCGAGTATTTTTGACACTACTCGAGTCTTTTGCCCATCTTTCAATAGAAATGCCCATGTACTGAACTAACGGTCAAATCTCTGATTGAGGCTGAAATACTCGAGTCTTTTGGAAACTACTCGAGTCTTTTGATACTCGAGTAACTTTCAGATTACTCGAGTCTTTTGATACTCGAGTAATTTTCAGACTACTCGAGTCTTTTGCCTAGAGATGATAAAAATTAAGTTTTTCAAAGATTAATTTCAATTCTCTTCTCAAGGAATAATTTTATGTAATCCCAACCTTTTTCATGCATTAAAATTATTTATCCTAGGATGAGATTATTTCCTAAGCTACCCACTCTCAATTATAGAAATAAAATTACAATTAAAATAAAATAGAGAATGACTAGCTAATTTGATGCACTTGATCTTCTTGACTTGGTGAGCTTGAATTCTTCCTTTAAATCCATGATCTAATTATATTGTCATCATCAAAATAAATCCACCTCATTGGAGACTTGATTCTACAATCTCCCCCTTTTTGATGATGACAAAATAATTAAATCGTTCCATCACTTTTGAGAGCTCCCCCTCAATATAGGAACCTATAAGACCTGTCAATCCAGAGAATTCCAAGCACAACATAATATCATAATAATCATAGTCAAGTGCACACTATATACTTGGTATCAGAGCAAGAGCAATATATAATATCAGAGTAAAAAAAATGTGCTTGCTCTCATGCCTCTTTTCTCCCCCTTTTTGTCATAATCAAAAAGATATCATTTGGAAACGGAGGAGATAAGAAGGATACCAATAACGAAAACTCCCCCGAAATATAAGCAAGATAAAAAATCATGACTATCGGAGAACATAAAACATGTGAAAACCAAGGAAGATCAGAGCATAAAATAAATCAAAAGACATCATATCATAAAACATCATAAAAACTAAATCCGAGTTTTAAATGAAAAGGACAACATCATAAAAGCTGAGAAATACCCACGCAGGGGTTACAGAAAGCAAACTAACTCCCAAAATAAAAAAAACTGAAAATCCATAAACGACATGACATAAAGACATGAAAGATCCCAAATGGAGTGCAAAGTCCGCAACAGCTCAAAACATGTCCGGCGCAGGAGGGTCAGTAGGAGGAAAGAATCGGCCAAACGCAATCATCATATCATCAAACCGAGCATTCATCTGAGCTGAATGCTGGTCCAACCTGGAGTAGATCATGGCTGACTGAACACCCATCTGTGACTCAAGTCTGCTAATACTATCCTGCTGCTCAATCAGTCGATGCTCGAAACCATCCAATCGAGCATCAAAATGAGTCATATAACCCTGGAATGCAGGACTGCTAAAATCGATATGATCAGCAGGGTCATCCTCATCTGCATCACCACCAGCAGCCTGGTCAAACTCAGCCTGCTCCTGAGCCAACTGCTCAGCATCCACACCTTGCTGAGCTGCAGCACGCTCAGCGGCCTCCTGAGCCTCCATGGCTGCCACCTCATCCTGCCAATAATACCTCCCACCACACAACCTCATCTTCATCTGGCGGAGTAGCCCATCATGAATCACATGCAACTCCTCCGAAGGAGTAAAGGACTCCTCATCATCAGGAATAGGCACATTGAAGTGCTGGAGGAGTTTACAAACATGCATCGGGTAAGGCAAATTTTGAGAGGCTTTGGAGCTCCCTGCCTTCACCATCCGAGAAAGAATAATAGCAGCCCAATTCAGCAGATTGTCATTAAGAATAGCATCCATAATTCGAAGCTCTAATTGGGTGGGCTTTGAGTAATTGGGAGAGGTTTGGGGCACAAGTTGGTGAGATACTATATGATGGAGGAGTCGGTTTGAGGCGGTCATGTGCACACCATTCTTTTCGTTTCCGTTATATACATGATCGGGGCGAAGCAAGTTGCTAAAAATAGTGTCAGTATTGGCAGTGTAATTGTTCGTCCCCGTTCGTGATATACCGAAAACAGTTTCTAGATCCCTAGGGCGAATCTGAAAATGAGTACCCTCTACATTAGTTTCATACCTAGAGTTATCTATCTCCTTAATATTGGCATAAAACTGGCGAACTAGCCTAAGATAGATGGGACCATGAAAAGATATAAACTGCATAAGATGTTGGTTTCTAAGTTTTTGAACAAAAGAAAAACCATTACCCTAAAGAAATGCCTCAGTAGTCCAGCTTTGTACACCATAAGAATGAGTCACAAAAAGGGCCTCCCTCCTGGCACACTCAGCAGCAGAGAAGAAATCCTCCTCCTCCTCTGATGAAGATGAAGAAGGTGAAGGAGTGGGCTCCCTCCTTTGCTTCCTTGGGCGCTTGGGACCTCTAGAAGTAGACATTTTGCACCAATTGGGAAGAAAAATTGAAGAAATTTGGACTTTGGGGAGTTAGGGTTTTGAAAAGGGATTTTGAAATTAAAGAGTGATTTGAAGTGATTTGATGTGAAACAAGGGTTGAATGATGACTAGAAGGTGATTTTGAGTTGAAATATGGGAAAAATTTGAGTGGAAAACTGATTTTTGATCAAAGGGGTCGAGAGGACTCGAGTGAGAGAGAGAAGAGTTCGTGAAAAATGAAAAGAAGAAACACTGCTGGTACTTATGAACTGATCGATTTACTCGAGTGTTTTTGAAAACACTCGAGTGTTCTAAGGCCTAAGACTCGAGTCTTGGTGAAAGTACTCGAGTAATACGCCTAGCGCGAAAGTTCAAAGTCTCAGATCTGAAATTTACTCGAGTAAACTGTATTTTACTCGAGTGTTTTGGGGTTTCCTGAAAGCATCAATTTTGAGAAATCCGAATCACTCGAGTGTAGTTTAAAAGACTCGAGTAAAATGAAATTTACTCAAGTAAAATTGAAAATACTCGAGTGAAACCATCAGACATGCCCAAAAACTTTTTCTATTTTGAAACGATTTAAATTGGAGTTAAAATACTCGAGTAACATGAAAAATACTCGAGTGAATTTATCAGACAGACAGATTTAAATGCATTTTGAACACATTTGCACACATTCAACATATTGAACATCAACACAAACTTGGAATTAAAATCACTCACAATCAAAATCATATATTTCACAATATCTCAAGGTCCAATTGTTCATCAAGCATCAATGCACATTTAATTAGACATGTTTGGTAATTTCTCAATAAAAGCACAAATCAATTAGCTAATGCTTGACTCATCTAAAATTCCAAGTTCCCTTCTTATATGATAGAAGGTATCTCTTGGCAAGGGTTTTGTGAAAATATCGGCTAATTGATTTGATGTGCTAACAAATTCTATGGTACAATCACCTTTTTGCACATGATCTCTAAGAAAATGATGTCTAATTTCAATATGCTTGGTTCTTGAATGATAAACCGAATTCTTAGTTAAGTTTATGGCACTCGTATTATCGCATTTTATTGGAACACTTTCTAATTTTAAACCAAAATCCGATAATTGTTGTTTCATCCACAAGAGTTGAGCACAACAATTACCGGCGGCGATATATTCCGCTTCGGCGGTGGAAAGAGCAACACAAGCTTGCTTTTTAGAAAACCATGACACTAACGAACTTCCCAATAAATGGCAAGTACCACTAGTACTTTTGCGATCAAGCTTGCATCCCGCAAAATCGGAATCCGAATAACCAACTAAACTAAGACTAGCATCACTAGGATACCATAATCCGGTATTTATTGTTCCTTTGAGATATTTAAATATATGTTTAACCGCGGATAGGTGTGATTCTTTAGGATTAGCTTGGAAATGGGCACACATGCATACACTAAACATAATATCCGGTCTAGATGCGGTAAGATATAGAAGACTACCTATCATGCCCCTATATTTACTAACATCAACCGGTTTACCTTTGTCATCCTTGTCTAGGTAGCATGATGTGCTCATGGGAGTGTATGCTTCTTTGCATTTGTCCATTCCGAATTTTCCAAGGAGCTCCTTGCAATATTTTCCTTAATGCACAAAAATCCCCTCCTTGACTTGCTTGATTTGAAGTCGTAGGAAGAACTTGAGCTCCCCCATCATGGACATTTCAAATTCCTTTTTCATCAAATTAGAGAACTTTCTACACAAGGACACGTTAGTGGCTCCAAAGATAATATCATCTACATATATTTGCACTAATAAAATGTCCTCTTTGGTTTTATAGATGAATAGGGTATTATCAAACTTTCCCCTTTGAAAGCCATTTTCTAATAAGAAGGTACTTAATTGATCATACCAAGCTCTAGGAGCTTGTTTTAATCCATAACGTGACTTTTTCAATTTGTAAACATGGTTTGGAAACTCATGACTTTCAAAACCGGGTGGTTGCTTAACATACACTTCTTCATTTATGAAACCATTCAAGAAAGCACTCTTGACATCCATTTGATAAAGAGTAAAATTCATAATTGATGCAAAGGCAAGCAAGATTCGGATTGCCTCAAGGCGTGCAACCGGAGAAAAGGTCTCATCATAATCAACACCTTCCTCTTGGTTGTACCCTTGGGCAACAAGTCTCGCTTTGTTTCTTATAATCAAACCGGATTCATCCAGTTTATTTCTATAAATCCATTTTAAACCAATTATGGTATGATCATCGGGTATAGGCACTAATTCCCAAACATCATTTCTAATTAATTGATTTAGTTCTTCTTTGAATGGCTATAACCCAATGTTCATCCATAATTGCTTCCTTAATTGAATTTGGTTCGATTTGAGAAACAAAGGAAACAAAATGACAAATATTTTGAATTGACCTACGAGTTAATACTCCCTTTGAAAGGTCTCCTATGACATTGTCAATAGGGTGAGCTTTCACCGTTTTCCAAGCCGGATCAAGATCATCTTTGACTTCTCCTTCATCCTTAGATTTTTCCATCTCTTTGTCAACATTTGAAATCTCAAGTCCATCATCACTACCATCACACAACACACTATCTTCTCTCGAAGACTCATTAAAAACAACATGAATATAGATTCTTCAATAGTCATAGTTCGTTTATTATAAACTCTAAAAGCTTTACTATGAGTAGAGTAACCCAAAAATATTCCCTCATCCGATTTAGAATCAAATTTTCCAAGTTGATCTTTTCCATTGTTTAAAATGTAAACTTTGCATCCAAAAACATGGAAATGGGATATAATGGGTTTTCTACCTTTGTAAAGCTCATAGGGGGTTTTCTTTATCATGGGCCTAATTAAAATTCCATTCATTACATAACAAGCCGTATTAACGGCATCGACCCAAAAATATTGAGGTACTTGAGAGTCATTTAACATGGTTCTAGCAAGTTCCTCTAGCACCCTATTTTTCCTCTCAACACCTCCATTTTGTTCCGGAGTTCTAGGTGCCGAATATTGGTGCTCAATTCCATGCTTATCACAAAATCTATCAAATTTATAGTTTTCAAATTCACCTCCATGGTCGGTTCGAATTATAATCACTTTTTGGTTTACTTGGTTTTGTGCAAGCTTAATATGGCGTTTAAAAGACTTGTAGGTCTCACTCTTAGCACTTAAAAATAATGTCCATGTAAATCTTGAAAAATCATCAACAATCACCTAGGCATAGTAGTTGCCACCAAAGCTTTTTACTTGAGAAGGTCCAAACAAGTCCATGTGAAGCATTTCCAATGGTCTTGTTGTGGACACATCATTTTTGGAACCAAAATGATTTTTAGTTTGTTTGCACTTCTTGCAAGGAGTGCAATCACCTTTAATTTGAAAATTGAGCTTTGGTAAACCAACTACTAAGTCTTTGGATTGAAGTTTCTTAAGTTGATTTACATTAATGTGAGCGGTCCTACGATGCCATAACCAAGTATCACTTTCTTTGCTAATTAAACATTTTGAAACTAAAGAAGTGATATTATTCAATTCAACCATGTAAGTATTATTAGACCTTTTTCCAACAAATTTGATAGATTCAGCTTTGTCACTTTTTATGAGACAATGAGTAGAGGTAAATAATACATGGTTACCAATATCACATAATTGACTAATGCTCAAAAGATTATGTTCTAATCCTTGAACATAAAGTACATTATCAATAACCAAGTTGGAAGAATTACCAATTTTACCTATACCAAGTATTTTGCCTTTGTTGTTGTCTCCATATGTGACATATCCTTTTTCTTTAGGAGTAAGCTCAATGAAGTGTCGCTTATCTCCCGTCATGTGCCTAGAACATCCACTATCAAGTATCCAAAGTTGCTTTCCGGTTCTTAGGCACACCTACAAAACACAATCACTTGCTCATTTTGGGTACCCAAATTATGTTGGGTCCCTTTTTGTTAGTCATGGATGATTCTCCCTTCTTAATCCAAACATAAGTACCATTTTGAATTCCAAAAGTTTTGATATGACACTTATTGTTTGTATGTCCAAATTTTCCACAATAAAAGCAAGTTGGTTTCTTTGTAAAATCAATTTTTGAGAATGAACCAACCACTTTATTTTTCTTTTTCTTGTGGACATATCCTAAACCGGTTTTGTTTGAATTGTGTCTAAGAGAACCAATTAACCGATCTAGGTTTCTATCACTTTTGTTAAAAGTGTTGAGTTTGATTTTCAAATCATTAACTTCATTTTCAATCTCACAACACTTTTCACAATGAGTGATGGTATATGATTGATTTGCATTCTCACAAACATGACTAGAATTAGCAAGTTCTAAGGATGCATTTTGGAGTTTCAAATCATTAATAGATTTTTCCAATTCATTGATTTCCTTTTGATACTCCAAAAGCTTCTTTCCTTTTTCCTTGTTAACTTTAGCAAGTCTTTCAAATTGAGTTAACATTTCATTATATTCATTTAGCAAATCATCATAAGAAATAGTATGAGAAGAGGTGTAAGAATAATTAGATGATACCTCATCCTCACTCTCATTGTCTTTTCTTTCACTGCTTGAGGAGGCTTCATTGTCATTCTTGGCCATGAGACATAGCTTGGCTTCCTCATCATCCGAACTACTTGAGGTTGACTTGGAATCCTTTTCCGGTTCATCCCAAACATTGTAAGCTCTCTTCCCCTTGCCATCTTGGGTCTTCTTCTCATTCTTTCTCAAGTGGGTGGGACATTCCATTTTTATGTGTCCTATCCCACCACACTCATGACATTTTACACTTTCACTTGAGCTCTTGTTTCTTGGCTTGTTATCCTTGAATCTTTTGTCTTGAGGTCTCTTGTCCTTAGAGAATGATGAACTACCCTTTTTGCCTTTGAGGAATTTGTTGAACCTCTTGGCAAATAAACCAATCTCTTCCTCATTTAGAGCATGATCGGAGCTTTCACTTGAAGATTCATCTTCATCCTCTTTTGAAATTTTGGTTGAGGCTTTTAGAGAGATGCTCTTCTTTTTCTTGTCTGAATCTGCATTTAAGTGATGTCTTGATAGTTCCATCTCATGTTCTTGGAGCTTCCCATACAAGGTGGTCAAGTCCATAGATTTTATATCCTTAGCTTCCTTGATGGCGGTCACCTTTGGTTGCCATCTCCTATCAAGACATCTCAAGACTTTGTTAGTAGTTTCACCATCTCTAAATTCTTTTCCTAAGCCAATCAATTCGTTAACGATATGTGAGAACCTTGTTTGCATATCATTTATAGACTCATTAGGGAACATATGAAAGAGCTCATATTCATGAGTTAAAGCATTTAATCTTGAGTCTCTAACTTCACTAGTTCCCTCATGAGTAATTTGCAAGGTATCCCACATTTCTTTAGCCGATTTGCATTGTGAAATCCTATGAAATTCATTTTTGGACAAAGCGGAGAAGATGATATTTTTTGCTTTTAAATCATATGAAACTTTCTTTTTATCATCTTCATTCCAACTTGTTCTAGGAATAACAACGGCTTCACCATTAACCACTCTTCTAGGAATATGTGGACCATTTTCAATTACATCCCAAATATCAGTATCTATTGCTTCTACAAAGACTCTCATCCTAACCTTCCAATAAGAATAATCTTCACCATTGAAGAATGGAGGTCGGTTAAGAGACATAGACCCTTCTTGTTGATTGCTAGAGCCCATTGTTTCCAAAAGGATCTTTTTCGAAAAAGCTTTTACGCTCGATCTTTCGACCGAGCTCTGATACCACATGTTGGAAACCAACAAGCGGGCTTAGCAATTACTAGAGGGGGGTGAATAGTAATCTGAATGCAACAGTGACTAATTTTCGAATGCAATTAAGATGTAATTGATTTTGTGCAGATTTTACAGAAATAGAGCAAGAACACTCGAGTGTTTTACAGACTACTCGAGTAAAATAGCAAGAACACTCGAGTCTTCTGAAGAATACTCGAGTAAATCGTGCAGAGTGCAGAAAACAGTTTTTGTGAAATTTGCACTTTAAATCAATACGAGTATAACCAGTCCAGAGCAGATTAATAGAAGAGTAGTAAGCAATTAAATAAAGCTAAAACAACTTAAAAACACCCTAATTGCTGAGGAATTACTACTCTAATTAAAAATCCCCTTTTTGAGAAACTTAGGTTTGGTTTTTACTTGAATGAAAAGAAAGCAATAAAAAGAGGACTCCACCAATTTTATACTGGTTCACTCTCTTTTAAGAGAGCTAATCCAGTCCCCCTAAGAACCTTAGGAGTGTCTACTAAAATCAAAATGTTAGAAATATTACAAGGGATATTGAGATGCCTCACTCAACCTAACCCTTCCAAGAGTGTACCAAACTCTTGAATTTCTACCCCAATTTGAAGTTTGGTGATGGAGACTCCTTCTTCTCAAGCTCCTTGAAACCTTCAAGTGCTCCACCAAGCTAAGAACCTCTTAGACTTTGCTTGAGAACCTCTCAAGACTTGGATGAACCTAAGACCCACTTAGGTACACTTGGTTCCCAACCAAGATTTTGGAACAAGGTATGAAAGTGTGTATGGAGAAATACAACAAATGATTTCTACACCAATTAAGCACAATCTCTAACTCTTTGAACAAATAATGACAATGAATGAATTGGTTGAGTTAGAGAATTTTCACTTGAGAGAGAGAATGAGCAAAGAGAATGTTTGGCTTAAGTCTTGTTAATGTTCTTATTTCTAGTTCTATAGTACAAGGGCAATCAATTCTGATATATGGAAGAGGGAATGAGAGAGTAAGACAAACTTTTTTTTGCCATTTTCGCCCTCTTCCAACGGTTAAAAATTTGCTGTCAGAACCAAAATACTCGAGTATTTTTGACACTACTCGAGTCTTTTGCCCATCTTTCAATAGAAATGCCCATGTACTGAACTAACGGTCAAATCTCTGATTGAGGCTGAAATACTCGAGTCTTTTGGAAACTACTCGAGTCTTTTGATACTCGAGTAACTTTCAGATTACTCGAGTCTTTTGATACTCGAGTAATTTTCAGACTACTCGAGTCTTTTGCCCAGAGATGATAAAAATTAAGTTTTTCAAAGATTAATTTCAATTCTCTTCTCAAGGAATAATTTTATGTAATCCCAACCTTTTTCATGCATTAAAATTATTTATCCTAGGATGAGATTATTTCCTAAGCTACCCAGTCTCAATTATAGAAATAAAATTACAATTAAAATAAAATAGAGAATGACTAACTAATTTGATGCACTTGATCTTCTTGACTTGGTGAGCTTGAATTCTTCCTTTAAATCCATGATCTAATTATATTGTCATCATCAAAATAAATCCACCTCATTGGAGACTTGATTCTACACCCTGCATTACTCGAGTGGTTTACTTTAAGAGATCCCCATGAATCAGCTATTACTCGAGTCCTGGGCCCGATACTCGAGTGTTTTAACACAAAATACATTGGTTTATCATAATTGTACTCGAGTATCAAGCCAAGTACTCGAGTCTTTTCTCACAGAACAGACTAGAAACTTGGTTTTAACATACCATTTTCAATTATAATCATTTCTAGTCCAATCCAATGATCAACAAAGCTTACATTATACATATTAAACGTGTTCCAACACAAAAAACACAACTTATTACACTGAAACAAATCTGAGCAACAATTATGCACAAAACACATTTTTAGCAACTCAACACACCAAATTCAGTTCCAAACACTTTTGCCATGAAAACAACTTGCATATAGTTCACATGCAACATATAGAACATGCTCAGAACAATATTAGAACACAGTTTGGTCTCCAAACCAATTTCCCTATTCAAACTAAGCCCTTAGAGCCTCTTGGTGGCTCTCTAATCAAATGCATTCAATTTAAACTCTATCTAGTGAATAGAGAGCTTCCCCCTTACCTCTTAGACGTGAGTCAACAGAGACTTTACCCAAAACGTAGCTTCCCAGCTGAATTCCCCAAACTCCACACTGAAACAGAGCAGTTTCAGCAGAGCACCAAGATTGAATTGGTTGATGCATGAAACAGCCATAAAAATTGGGGAAATTAGTCTCTATAAACTCTCTACAATACGTACTAGCTAAAGAAAGAAGATTTACGTGGAAAGGTTGCCTGAGCTTACCAAAATCGAGCTCCAAAGTAAGCCCCAAGAAACCTTACACAGCAAACGGACTCCAACTTCCAAGCTTCGATTCTTCCAATCTACGAACTCTCAGCTCATATTCTTGGTATATTTGTGAAGCCCTGAATGTGAGCTTCACAATGGTGTATGATTTGTGGTTCGAATCAACCCAGAGAGGGAGAATCGATTGAATCAATTCAAAAACCCTAACACTCGGATTCTACACGAAATTGGGCAAATGGATTGTTGATTCTTCAACCAGAGGCTTAAATAGTCAGTCATGGAGCTCATGCAGCTCGACACGAAAGCTTCAGACGTGTTGAAGGACTGAATTCGTGTCAACACGACGAAAACTCGGTGGTGACTCATCAGAACGCACTAACTCGTCCAACTCTGACCAGAATACTCGAGTATTTCCAAAACTACTCGAGTATTTTGACCAGTTTTTGAAAAAAAATATTATTTTATTTTCTTTCCCTCCAAAATCTTTCTAAAATTACTTCAAGGTCCCCAAACAGGGATTAATGAGAAAAATATTTATTTTCCCATATTAAAACTCTCTAATATTATCATTCATAACAAATTACTTTGAAATCAAGAATAAAAATGATTAATTATAAATAAGCTTTATAATTATCCTTTTATTAATCAGGGGTTAAAAATCTGGGATGTTACACCTGAAGTCTTGAAGTTGTGATGGCTCTAACAGATTCCCTCCACATTTCTCATAATCATGTAAGCAAGTATTAAAATCACCAAGTACCAACATAGGAACATCAGTGACAAAGTTTAAACCTGCAATGACCTGCTAAAGCTCCTTCCTTTCATCACTGTCATTTGAAGCATAGACCACAGTGATAAAGAAAATCTTCAGATTTTGCCTCAGTGTGACATAGCACAGGATATATTGAGATGATCTGGCCACAATTTCAACCTCAAAGCAGTCCTTCCTCCATAAAATCCAAATTCTTCCTATGGAACTCATATCAAGGTTATGAAGAGACCCCCAACCAGGCGCAATTGTGTCATGCACTTTCTGGATGGAATTATTTCTCAATTTATTCTCTAGAATGCTAATAAACCCTATCCTATTTATCTTACAAAAAGCAACTAGATCCTGTTGCTTTAAAGGACTATTCAACCCTCTTATATTCCATACTGCTATTATATCCATTATTTGATTGCCTTGAGGATTCCCCTCTTAGAAACTTTGGGCTCAGTGATTTACCTTTAGCTCTGACAGGTATCCATTCACCATCCTCTTCATTTCCCACCTCTCTGGCTTCATCTGCTGGCTTTGTCTGATCATTGACAGTTGCTGCTTCCAAGATTGCATTGGCTTCTTCCAAAGCACTAGCCACATTTTCTTGTGGGATAGTACCTTGTTCCACTGCTTTCTTTGTCTTTAGGGCCTCAACAACCTTGTCAACCTCTTCCTGAGAAGGTTTTTTCTTAACAATCCATTGTTGTTTTACATCTTTCCTGCACATCTTCACATCATGGCCATAAGTATTGCATTTTGTGCATAGGGTAGGTTTCCATTCATAGCTCACCTTCTTATTAACAATAGTTCCCCTCTCATCTTCAAAATATATCTCATCTGGTAAGATAGTTGGATTTACTTCCACAAGCACTCTTGCAAAATATATTCTATTCCTTTCCTTAGTCACCTTGTCCACCATGATTGGATTACCAATAAGGCTGGCAATTTTCCCTAGAGCAGTTGCTGTAACACCCCTAATTTTCGTCTCCCAAATAACCAAGAAATTAATTATAACAATTATTTTATAATTTATTTATATTAGTTTTGAAGGTTTTAGTTTTTGTACATTATGTGTTTTTATATATAAAAATATGAGATATATTTTTATATGGTTATTTTGTACAAAAATGTGAATATTGTAATTTAGTCCTTGGGTTGGGACCTAATTGCAATATTAAAAAGGTTTTTGAAGAAAGAGTAATTAAATTATTAATTTTTGAATTTTATCAGTATGTAACCGGTTACAAGAGTTGTGTAACCGGTTACACGATGAACTCAGAAATTGGGATTAGTGCGTTTGATGAGTAATCACCCAATTAACCCAGAAATTGCCACGATTTCTTCCTTCCTTGAGTGGTGAAAGACGTGTCGCCTTGCATGTTACTCCAATTCTTCTATAAAAGGCTGGATTGCTGAAGGATTTGGGGTTGATTCTCTGAATTTAGGGTTGAAGCTCTGTTTAGGGTTTGTAAGTTCGTCTCTGAAATTCTCCTTCGTTTCTGAGAGTTAGAACATGAGTGATACACTGTTACAAAGCTCACATCAAGGGCTTTGTATTGATATAAAGATTGTGAGTTGAGAGTCCCTGAATCAAGAGAACGAAGCTTTCAAAGTAAGGGTGTTGGAGCTGTCAACACTGATTCTGAGTTTCTGGAGCTTGCTTTGGACTTCGATTTGGGTAAGCACATGCACTTTTTGAGTATCAAATCTGTTCAAATCTATAGTGCATGTTGCATAGATTGAGTGTTGATGGTTTTCCCCAATTTTTTTGTCCAATTCATGTGTCAAATCTTGTAGTTTGTGGACCCTGTCAAACCTGTTGTGGACTGAAAATGGAGATTGTGGATTCTGGGAGATCTGGCAAATTCCAGTGATTAGAGTCATCAAGCACGAACCTAAGGTAAGGGGGAAGCTTACTATTTTCTAGAATGAGGATAAATTGTGGTAGAATATAGGATGAGTCACCAAGAGACTCAAAGGGCATAAGTTAAAATGGTTAAATGGCTTGGAGGCCAATTTGAGCTCAATTGTTGTTTTGAGCAATGTTATCTGGATGCATGCAAGCTATGTTGATGTTGATTTCATGACTTAATTGGATATTATGTGAATTGATGCATTAAGTTATGAAATATGTGCAATTATGTGCAATTTCAGTATCTAAATTGAATGCATGCAATGTAGATAGGTTTCTGTGGTTGAACACACTAGAATTAAGGTATGTGAACTCTATTTATGAATGAAATTGGTTAGATTTGAGTATGGTAGAAAATGGTATGCAAAACCTCATTTTTCAGTGTATGTTCTGCCTAATCTAACCGGTTAGTCGAAATTTGTAACCGGTTAGATACTGTCAATTTTCAAAGAAAATGAATTTCTGAAATTGGCTAAGTATCCATACTATTTGTACTCAAATTTAAGCTAGAATTTCATACAAAAACCAATCTAAAACTATGTGTTTGACCACTGTTTGGTTTAGATTGGAGGTGATGAGTTAATACCTTAATATCAAAGGATAATTTCAAGAGGAAATTATGCATAAATGAAAATTGGATTATGACTTAGATCTTTTGAATGATATTATGTGTTAAACTTGAGGTATTCTGTTATGCTAAGACCTTGTTATTGGATTGAGAAGAGAATTTAAGAAAAGATTCTTGGAAAATCAGTGGTTTTATATTCAGGTCTGTAACTCTAACCGGTTAAGTGATGATGTAACCGGTTAGTACCTGAAACTTAAAAGTAAAAGTTAAGTTTTTGAATAAGGGTTGCTAATACCAATGATTATATTCTCTCAATCCAGGTCTATGAGCATATGTTAAATTTAAATTCAAAGGTGAATTTTATGAGTAAAGCCATACCTCAAGATATCATTCAGAAGTTGTGTTTTCTAAATCATAATAATGGAATTAATAGGATCATGACCCTGTTCTCTAGGAGTACCAAACAGATGCAACCTACTTGATGACACATTCTGGGAATGTGGCCATTGTCTGGGACATGGTTTCTTGGATACGTTCTGGGAACGTGATGCACACTCCGGGAGTGGTGCTTGATTATATTCCAAGTATGGTTTGCGATACGTTCTGGGAACGTATGTTAGTGTTCTGGGAACACATTGGTATAATAATAGAATTAAAGATAAAACCAACCTTGATGATTGTGCATTCATGCATATAGAATGGAAGATGGGTTGGTAGGAACGTTTATCATATTCTAGGAATATGAGGAGGGTACTCCGGGAGTACCAAATTATAACCTACTTGATGAAACATTATAGATATGTGGCCAGTGTCTGGGACCTAGTTTTATACGTTCTGGGAACGTATGTTAGTGTTCTGGGAACACATTGAGATGCAACCTACTTGATGACACATTATAGATATGTGGCCAGTGTCCGGGACCTGGTTTTTATGCGTTTTGGGAACGTATGCGTTCTGGGAACGTGATGCACACTCTGGGAGTGATGCTTATTATTCCAAGTATGGTTTGCTACACGTTCTGGGAACGTGGTGCACACTCTGGGAGTGATGCTTGTTATCCAAGTATGGTTCGGCATTACGTTCTGGGAACGAATGTCGGTGTTCCGGGAACACAAGGATGTATTGGATGGACGTCCAAGATGGACTTTGTTAGAGGCCTCAGTTGTGGAAGGAAATCATCATCATGCCACCTGCATTAAAAGAATTATGATTAACCGGGTGTGCTCATATGATTATGCATCATGGTTTGCTACATGTTGACTTGTGGATGTTAGATTTATTCCCATTTGATTATGCGAATATGTATAGCTAACCCCCATGCCCTTATTAGGTGTTGATCGTGCATCTAGCTTGTACAAGAATCAGTAAGGGGAGATGTCCCTTAGGTGCATGCAGAGTGTAGAGAGTGTGGGTTGGGAACCTGTTGTGCAGATATCGAGGATCCGACCAGAAGGATGTTTGGACAAAGGACCAGTGACCAGCTCTATAACATTTCTATTTTTAATAGAATTTATATGATACATATTTTGGAAAGAGGTATCATAAGAGGAATTCAGTTTCATAATAATACTTAATTGGTATTAATGGACTTGTTACACTTGATATATTTTGGGAGTATAATATGCTGATTTTACTATGTTTCCGCAAACTCTGATTTTACTAAGTCACCTTCATTATCAATCAAGTGTTTGTGAAAATAAATTTTCAAGGGAAGGGATAAATTCTTATTTTCAGATCTTTTTCCAACAACAACAAGTCCAAGTAATCACAAACTTATTACTTTTCTTATAAAGTAAGATGATATACAAGGAGTGTTACATTTGCTCCCCAAAATTTCAAGCTCATGTTTGGCAATTGAACCCACACTGCCACACGATCAAGGAAATTCCTAATCATTGGCTTTCCTGTCCATGGTGCAAGTATCATAGGCTTTTTATCAAAATGATAAACACCTATCTCCAATACTGTGTCCCTTGCCTCCAGAGTGTCAAATCTTACCACAAAAGTTCCATCTGAATTCATTAGGACCTTATCCACTCCATATGATCCCCAAACTTTTTTGATATAACCATTAATCACAGGGAATTGGGGTTTTGATCCAAGCACATAACAGACCAAGGCATTCTACCAATATTTGACTTCCTCTTCAACATCACTGACTTCTATTTTTCCCAAAGCAACACCATCCTTTAAACCTGGTTGGTGATATTGCAATTTTTCTCCTGCATTTCTGAGTTTGGAGATGTCAAAATTCTCCCAAATATTTGGCACTTTAGGGCTATCTTGCACTATCACTGGCTCTGTACTTGCAGGTGTGTCATGCACTCCTTGATTATCAATAAAACCACGTGTAATCTGATCTCCTTCTGTGTTGACTTCTACTGCCTTTCCCTTGATCTTTACACGTAAAGCATCAATACATTCTAGTATTTGTTGCGCTTTCTTGGGGGACAAGTTATCAAGATCTGCATCATCAAGCGCTTGTAGGTCAAAAGGAACCACATCAGTACGTTTAGGATCATCATCATTTGTTTCATTGTGATGTGTGGCTCGAGTTTTGGGTGGTCTGCCTCTCGTCCTTGACATGGAACAATGGCGGCGATGGTAACCCTAGGTTACCACGAGAGAGAAGAGAGGAGGTTGGCGTTAATAAAGTTTGAAATAATTTTTTTTAAAAATGTTTTCAATTGGTTTAAAGTTTGAGTTCCCAAAGGTATTTGATTTAGAGAAAAGTTGGATTGAAAAAGTGACGTTTTTCGGTGTTTCTGAGCTTTGATTTGTGGCTGTCCGGAACGGACCAGAAACCAAAGAAATTGTTTTAAAGTGTTTTATTAATTGTGTTAGAATGATTTTGACGTACTTAAAGTATGTTCAAAAGTTGGATTTGAGTTGGAAAAGTAAAGGTTTTCTTTTATAATTACCCGACGAGAATTAAAACGAGTTTTCAAAAGTGAGTTGATATTAAGCATGAATGTTGATTAGATGGCCTTGTATTAATTATGTGTCTTGTTTTAAGCAAAGGATCTCCAAGTCAGCATTTTTGGAGCTGCTGTCAGTCGGAAGGACCCGCAATAGTTTCTGACGGATAATTGAGATTTGAGGTGAGAGAGGGGTCTTCCCTAAGACACCGTGGTATTTAGGTAAAATATTGAGACGTTCCGTTTCATCTCAAAGATCGGAACCTAGTGGTCTCTGGGTCAGTAGTATCGTGACAATTGTTTGTGTGTGTGGCCACGTATACGAAGGAGACTAGGACCACACACCTTATGATGCATGATGTTATTGATGTAAATATGTCGTGATGATATGATTTGCTTTTACTACTTATGCATGATCAATATTTTATATATGATGATGTTAATGTTTGGTACTCTGTAAGATGCTCATATGTTTAATCCACGATGGAATTTAAGTGAGGCAACGGAAATTATGAAAAATAATAATGATGCTGATAAGAATAATGCGATAAGGTTGAATTATGCAATGAAAAGGAAAAGATTTCTAATAATAACATGATGTGTTTTATGACGAAAAGATCTAACAATAAAGGAAAGGGATTGATAAACACTAGAAATCTTGGATCTGGAAGTGCAAGGAAAGAAATGATAAGACAAATATGATCAGAATCAGAGATGCGTACGCGCCGAGCAGCGAAAGGATTATCGTGACATGTGCCAAACCGATGAACTCCCCAAGGTGCACAATTTACGTGACGTGTTTTCCAGGTTGAGGAGCTCCCTGCTGCTTTCGGTTGCTATGATGATTATGAAATAATGAGGAAGCGTTAATTTGGAAGAGTTGATTAGAGGTCGAGGATCACAGAACGGATGAACGAGGGTGACTCGTCCGAACTTAGGATTAATAAAATACTAATAAGAAATTAAAAGACATTGAATAATGCGGCAAGTTGAGTGTGAAGTAGTGGAGAGGAAGATACCCTGTTTATCTGCGGATATTCAGGTGAGTGATTGTGATAGGGGAGGGTGATGACGGTGAACGTCAAGTAACCTAGAGTGCTTTTCTAGGCAGAACGAGACTATAAGTGATCGGGGATTGATACCCAGGGGATCGTAGCGTGTTCTGCACCCGGATTAGAAAAGTACTGCCACCCTGTTGATCAATTTCAGAACGGTGAGAGGGAACCTGAACAAGGCGGGCAGTCGATTGGATGTTGGGCCCTTGCGGTATCGCGTAAAATGTTAATTGTCATGATGGTCGGCTCGTACAGTTGTGGCCTTGACATATATATATATATATATATATATATATTGTTGGATTTTTCTTGGTTGTTCGACCTGCGTAGGTTAAGGTTCTTGTACATCTCGTTTGCTTTCGGTTAGGCTTGGGAGGATTGGAGGAGATGTATGTGTGCTAACTAACTCCTCGATGACATTTCCTTAATTTCCCCTGTCATTGCTGGATGCGCTTTGTTAAAACTTAATAAAAAAAGTTTAAATTATTGAAAAGACTCTTAGAATAAGAGATTAAAATACAGAGCAGATTGTTAGGAAGGGAAAATGGAAAGGTCAAGTGGCAAGAAAGTGTGGATAAGACCTAGGATGAGATGTTGTGATGGCAAAGAGTTGTGATGTGGCATTGCGAGACGAACAAAAGTAGTGATATATATATAGATATTTGCAGAGAGAGTTGTCAGAATGACAAGCGTTAATGTGTAATAATAATGATGATGATGAGGTGAATTATATTGTGTATTTAATTGTTGATGTGCCTCTATTGTGTGCTTGTTTTTATATTTGTGCCTACTGTAATTTCACCCGTCGACGAGAAATCATTCGGGATCGCTCACTCTCTCCTCTGTTCTATCTTCTGTTGGTATTCCATACCGTGCATTTCAGATGGCGTATAGCATCAGGATCTCTATGTGTCCATTGGACGACGGAGATTGGGAGTTGACTCCAGCAGGTTGGAAATGGCGTGGATCCATCGGTTTGGAGGTCATTGACCTACTGTTCACCCTTGCGGGATTAGACGTGAGAGACATGATGGCTACTGCTAACGGACCAGGAGTGTACTTTGAGCCCAACGTTTCCCGATGATGATGAGGAGAAATTTGAAGATGCAGAGGAGCTTATCGAGCTGGCAGGTGTGCCCGGTGAAGGTGGTGATCCGTGGTATAGGTTACTAATTATGTTCTGAGTATGTATTGCACTCTCTTGGGATGTACTAAGATGAAATTGCTCTGCCTTGATGTAACTGTTTTATGAGACTATTATGTTTTGGAAAAATTTACCACCCTAATGGAAGTAACTGGATTTAGAAGTAATATTTATAAAACAAGGTTTATTTTGACGAACGAAATGTTTTATGATAATGGAAGAAAGAGTTTTAAAGCGTGATGTTGGTAACATATCGATTTGGAACTTGATGCGTGATGTAGGACATGAATAAATTATTTTTATAAAGAAATGCTTTAAAGAGAAAATGTTTTTATGAGAATGAACTCATGGTCACGTCACCAATAAAAAAAATCTTACCTGTATTTTCAGGAATTAATAAAAGGGAAATTTCAAGTTTCTAAATCGCGGTGTTACATAGTAAGGTTTTGCATTATATCCATCATGGAGTCATGGCACTGGTCATGTCTTGTTATTGGTCTTGATGGTAGGAAATCTCATTTTGGGATTCTGGAAGTTTGTCAGAAAGGGCAATAATGAATTCATTCATGACTTGTTGGATAGGTGCAGGAGGCATAGAGAACAATGAAAACACCAATTTGGTAGAGAGAAATTACACTACCAATTAGTTTGACCTAAAAGAGAGAGGGTCAATCTCGAGATAAAGACAACAAAAAACCATAAAATTAACAAGCGGTGCTTAACTTGCTATATTCCTTATTCAAATATAAGTAATGTTATTTATACCCATTTATACTAGGTTTTGTGTGGTGATAGCTTTGAGGCTACAACATATTGTCACCATTATTTATAATTATTGAAATAAAACAACATCAGTATCAAATGTTAAGGTTTGGATATTTTAAAATCCTTAAACCACATTGGAGGTTTGTAAACTCGTTTGGGCTTAGAATCATCTGTTTGACCTATCTCTAGTGGAGTATTAATATTTGGGTGACTATTAGTTCGAAACCCCCCAACTTTATCCCCCAATGTAACACCCCAATTTGGACTTAGAATTTAGGTAAAAATTCGTGTCATTTTTTTTAAAAAACATTTCAATTTAAATTATTTTCCAAAAAGGTTTGCATTATACAATTTGATTTACTTAGCTTTTGAAAATAACTTAGTTCATTTCATGTGCAACTTAAATTCTTTTCCAAAAAGAGTGTCACAATACATCACCATTCATTCATCATTCACAAAAGTACGATAGTTGTAATTGCGGAATAAAATATCATTTGCATTAATCTAAAACATCCAATCATAAATTTAAAAAGAGTTTCAGCCACGACACCATTATCCTCAAATGCGGAAAATAACTGGAAACAAACATAAGTAAATAGTATAGTGAAATTCTCAAGCGAAACTCAAGATTACATAAGTTTAATCAGAGGTTGCCAAACTACACCAAAAACTAATAATTCACAAGACCAACACGACTACTCGTCCTCGTCAGGGTCCTCCTCAGGGTCCTCATCAGGATCCTCCTCCGGGTCCTCCTCAAGATCTACAGCATCACCAGCCCGTGGTAGCACCGGATCAACATAAAAATCCCTTGGCCCACCGGCCATGAACTCTGATTTGGGTCCAATATATGATGTTTTGAGCATGATTTAGACTCTCTTTTACTATGTATTTTGTAACACCCCGCAAATTCCTCGTATTAATTTAAAATACTAAAGAGATTTATTTTTGAGAAAAGTGTTTTGAAAAGAGTATTTTCTTAAATAAATTTCTTAATTCACGTTTTCAAAGTGGTAAATGATTTTAAAGAAGTGATTTTTCATGAAATAATGTTATAAGTTTTAATGTTGAGTCTTTGGAAATGTTTATGTGACTAGATTCTTTTAGTGAAATGGTGAATTTTTCAAACAAGAATTATTTTATAGAAAGGTGTTTTGATTTAAGAAAATATGTGCTTGATGTTTTTGGTGTTATTACAATTGTTATATATGAATGATTTATTTCCTATATGTGTGTATGTACATGTATGCACGGTCTTATATGTATGCATACTTAGACTTATGTAGAAATTTAATTAGTAAAAGAATGTGATTATATATGCATGTATGTATGTGTGTGAAGGTGTTAGGCGTGTAAGTGTATGTGGTTATGCATGAAAACATGTGTGTGTCGTGTGTGTATGTGTGAGTGGAAACCTAGAATTTTCCTAAGTGTAGAACAAGTAACCAATTCCTAACCAAACTAATGGAAACCCTAATGGGAAGCCAACAAGTCTTTGCCCCCTAAGATGACCCCTAAGCACCTAATGCACCCTACATGTTCCCTTGGAAATGCTAAACTCCACCCATGCAAAATTATGAAGAGCCAAGTTTGCCCCTCCTTCTAAAAGCTTGTGGCCGAATGGACTAAGGGCAAAATAGGAAGCTATGAATTGCTTATTTAAGTCTTGGCCTTTATGTTCATTCCATTCACTTTCCTTCACCCACTTTCATTTCACTCATTCACGCCCACACACACACAAAAACAGAAGTTCTAAGAGCTCCTTAAACTCTTAGACTAAGAAAATAGAAATAGAGAAAGAGAGAGAGAAGAAGAAGCCGTGAGTTAGGAGAAAGAAGAAGGAGGAACGATCAAGCCCTCAACCTAGGAATTTCTTGGAGATCAAGTGCTTAGAAGATTTTCCCCCTTGGTATAACCAAAGATCCTAGAAGAGTAGAACTAGTTTTATTTTGTAACCTTGTAATTCTCCTTTCTTCTCTTGCATGTTTATTTTATGATTTGATCTAAGGTGCATGTGTTGTTTTACCTTGATCTTGATTTTTAAGAACTAAATGAATTTGTAATAAACTAAATAATGGACTTTATGATTCGGTTGGTATTTTTCATGATAGATCTTAATGCTTTTATGTTAAATTTCTTTGATCTAAAGCTTTGTTTATGATCTTCGTGAGTTGGAAGTGGATCCTCTTGCATGTTAAGTTTTGGTGCCTAAAACCGTGGACTATGGAGTGTTTATAAGTTCATGTAAGGAATCAATGAAAGATCTAAACTTACTTAATAATAAAATTGGAATCTTGGGTGTTGCATGCTGATTTGATGATGATCTTGATGGCTTAGGTACATGCATGTCTTGTTTATGCCTTGATCTTAAATTTTTAAGAATGGATGAACTTATGAAACACTAAGACCTAAACTAAGTAATTCGGCCATACCCTAAAGATTAAGTCTTGGAGCTTTTTAAATTGATCAAATTCCTTGCATGTTAACCTTTTCTTCATGCATGTCACGGTTTTAACCTTTTCTTGCTTAAAGTGATTTTTATCTTTGATTTGTGCTACTTGATTTTATGACTTGATCTACAAGATCTAGGTACCTGATTGTGGTTTTTGAGTGAAAAGATTTTACTTTTCTTAATGAACCTCACGGTTTTTCAAAGAACCAAAGGAAATAAGCTTTTGAAAATTGATTTCTAACTTGATCTATGTTTAATGTTCATGCATGTTAAAGATTTGAATTTTTTCTCTTGATTTTGGGGATAATGATGTCACGGTTTTATGTGAGGAAAAGGAAATAACATTTTTAAATTATTGTGTAAGAAAGTGCATGATAAAACCCATGAACTTTAATTTGTGCATGTTGAAAAATGAACCAAGAACCTTGTTTTGTCAAAGAAGGGTATTCGGCCTATGCATGAGCGATAGACTAGGGTTCTTTTTTTTTTCATGAAGTGACATGAACATAATGAGTGTGTTTTCTAAACTAAGGCTAAATTAAATTGTTTGGAAAAAGTGTTGTGATTATTATTTTCTACTTGGTTTGGCTAAAGGATAAAAAGAATGAGTTAATTTTATCTTGTATGTTGCTTTGAAAAAAATAAGGTCTTGATGTAATACTTGATTTAACAAGTTGATTTAAGTTAAGAAAAATAAACAAAAGTTTGTGAACTTCTCTAGGAAAGCTCACGGTTTTGGAATTTAAAATGGAATGAATAACTTCATGATTTCATGTTTTTATTCTTGAATAAATCTTTGTGTGGACTTGTGTTTATATTCGGCAATGAAGTGTGAATAAATCTAGGAAATTTAGTTGCATTAAAATAAATCCATATAGTGATTTTTGAAGCGGATTGAATTGTTGTGCTTGGTTTATAGCCTTCTGAATATGTGAATGTCTAAGTGTTGTGTTTGATTATAATTAAATTAAATGATTGGTTAATTACTTGTATAACTTAATCCATTTAAATGTTGTTGTGGTTGTGTGCTAGTTAGTGTTTGGAAAATATTTGAATATGTGATTGGTTTTGAAATAAATTGATTTTAAGAAAATTCCATTTGATTTATTTGAGGTTTTCAAATCTTTAGTAAAGTGATTTTATGGAATAATCCTTTGCTGTCCAAAATTATTTAAAATTGTTTTCTAACTTTGAAAATGTGTTCAAATGATTTGCAATAGAATTTTCAAGTGATATTTGATTTAAGAAAAACCCGGATTGAAAACGGGACATTTTTCGGTGTTTTCAAACATGTTTATGGTGCTGTCCAAATCGGGCCAGCAACCAAACCAAATGATTTAAACCATTTTATTAAATGTTTTCGAATGATTTTAAAATAATTAAAGTGCTAGAAAATGTGAGGATTGTTTTGATAAAACAAGAGTGTTATAAGTTTCTGATTAAGAACGGAAAGTGTCATGAAATAAGAAAAGATTTTCTTAGAACCAGACCATAACGTAAGTGTATTTTATTTAGTACGAGGAAATCTTAAAGACAAGGGATTGGGGCAGCCGACAACAAAACGGATTCGAAGAGACGGTACGCATTACATTGCTGGACCTCAGGTGAGAGAGAAGCTTTCCTAAGACACCGTGGTAGTTAGGTGGTATATTAGGACGTTCCGTATCATCTCAAAGATCAGAACTAAGTGGTTCGGAGTCAGTAGTATAGTGGCAATTGTTTGTGTTGTGTGGCCACTTATACGAAGGTGACAATGACCACATTGTGTTGTATGATGTTTGTGTGAATAATAGCATGCTTTTATATATTTATTTAATTATGCCTGATGTTATTCATTGCTGTTAAATTAAATGAGTATTATGTTGATGGACGTCTGTTACGTCCTGAATAAGAAAATGAAAATGAGATAAATAAGTTGAAGTAAATAAAGATGTAAAGAGAAAAGAATAATGATAAGATGGATTTGAAAGGAGATAAAGAGTTGAGATTGGCGAATGAATTGATGATAATGTTGAGAACGAGCCAGAGCTGGGGGAAAGGAATGTGGATGTGGATATGAGATGTGATTCGAGCGGAGCTGGGCTCCTTGTTTTTGTTTTAGACTGGGACTAGTGTTGAGTTGAGCTTGCTCCTCCATTAGCGCTCAACAAAAAATGTGGTTTTTGAAAAGATTTTTGAAAAGAGATTTTTGAGAAGATTTTTGAAAAAAAAAAGATTTTTGAAAAGATTTTGAAAAGAGATTTTTGAAAAGACTTTTGGAAAGAGGTTCTTGAAAAGATTTTGAAGAGGATTTTTGAAAAAGATTTGTGAAAAGAAATTTTTGGAAAAGGGTTTTTGAAAAGAAGCTTATAAGAAAGAATATAAAGAGTATTTTCAGAAAAGCTTTTGAAATGAAATTTTGTGGAAGGTTTGAAAGAAGATTTTTAGAAACCTTGATGAAAGAGATTTTTAGGAAAATCTTTGAAAGGAGATTTTGAGAAGATGTAAAACTAGATTTTTGAGAAAATTTATAAGAGGGAACCTTATGAAATGGTTTATGACATAATATTTGGTGAAAGTTTACAAAAGGGGTGTTTTGAGATAATTTTTGAAAAGGGTGTTTTGAGAAAAGATTTTGAAATGAGATGATTGCGACAAGTGAAGGATGTTGAGAAAGTTGAGAAATGAGATTCGAGTTGTTGATGTGATCCCAGGTCTGTGCTATGTGAGATTGATGAGAGAAAGATTGTGCAAAGTTAGTGGTCGGGACTCATTGAAGGGATGCACGAAGGATGGACCGACCTTAGGTTCAGTAAAAGATAAAAGACTTAAAAGACATACGAGGTGAGGTATGAGAGAGTGCGAAGTAGTGGAGAGGAAGGAATCATAAGTATTTGCGGTTATGTTGATATACCAGCAAGTGGACTGGGTCAACGAGTAATATAGTCTGGAAGACCGAATATCGTCCCACAGGGAGTTGTGTTTTTAGTATATTTTCACCTTAATGTAATTAAAAATAAATCCTATAACTAAAAAAATTGATTTAATTAAAATTCAGATTTAAAATCACTAATTAACTAAACTACTAAGTTGCTGAAATTAAATTAAATTTGAGAAACTATGGGAGAAAAGTGGTTAGGAACGTTGGTTGCATTGTAGGTTTCACTTATTCAATTATAATTTAGATTTTCCTTTAATTATCCTTCAATTCATGGACAATTCCTCTCAAATAGCAATAGTTAGATCTCTCTAACATTACCCTTATTTTCTAAATACTTAATCCTTGATCTCTCAACAAATTACAATATAAGAAAATATCAATTTCAGCACAAGGGAATTATAAAGTCATATAATCATTTAATCATATCTCTATAACTAAACTGATTATACCATTAATTGCATGGCCTATTCAAAATCTCAACTCTCGTTGCGAATTAAGAGATCCAAAACATAAATTGCGCCGGTTTATGTATGTAATAAAAACACAATTAATGCATGAATTAAAAACAACAAAATCCTAAATCATAAATTGAAATAAGCTACCCCATACAAATTCACCGTGTTCTTAACACGAGGGTTTTAGTTACACATAGAAATAAGAAGAAGAGAAGACATAATAGGGAAATTCATAGACAAATTACCCCAAATTCTTCAATCTTCAATTGCTTCAAAGTATTGGTAATCTCCCTCTTCAATTCTAATTTCTGTTTTCTCCTCTAGTTGGCTGCCTAACCTAATTCTAAATCACTAATTTATAATTACAAAATATCTCTAAGTAGAATCCCAATCAATTTCTGAAGTTTTGGCCCAATTGGGCTTTTTCTAGTGCACGCGCGCCCCAGGCGCAAGCGGTAACGCGCCCCAGGCGCACCCATCCACGCGCCCCAGGCGCGCGGACCTGTTCCGGCTCCGTTTTTCTCCGTTCTTTTTCCTATTTCAAGGTCTTTGAATGCTCTTTCCAATTCCATAATTATTTTTCGCATTTGAGCTCCAAAATCACCTGAAACACTGAACAAACGATCAAAAAGTTCATGGGAAACTACAACTACTAAAATTCCTAAAAACTAATAAAAAGATCCTAAGTTTGCTATGAAAACAAGCCAAATCAAAGTAAAAGAAGGTAAAATGAAGTCCAAAAACTATACATATCAGACCCAAATCACTCCCCCAAACTTAGCATTTTGCATGTCCCAGGCAAAAGTAAAATAAAAATTCTAAATAAATGACAAACTCCCTAAATCAACATGAACACACCTAATCTAAGACTTCGACTCATCACTTCGACACATATTATCATAAACTTTTTACACAATTACAAACTAGTTAACATAACAATCACATTCAGAACTCAGAACTAATGAACACTCTAAACCTCTCAATTGTTTCTCTCAAAAGTGTATAAGGGTCATATTTTCAATTCACTCAAGTTCAACAATGATAATGTGTTACCATAGGCTTGACCATAGACCAACATCTCCACTGAAATTATTGAAAGTATGCAAAAATCAAAAGGTCTTAATTTTTGGTTGTAATGGGGCCACGGCTAAAAGTGTTAGGTGGGATAAAAGAAAGAAGGGATAAAACAAAGGCTAACTCGCAAAAATATTTACAGAAACAAGTTTCCCTCAAAAACCATGAATGAGCAATGAATACAATAAAGACTCACACTCACATCAGGAACATTTTATTCTTCCTTTCTCTTTCAATTTTTTTCTTCTATTATCTTCCTTTACATTTGTTATTTATTTTTATTTTCTTTTTTTTTTTCACACGGAAGAGAAATAGAACTCATACACTTTTCACCAATTACTTTCACTTTTTCTTTCTATATTCCTCTCAATTGCTCATTCCAAAATTCCCAAGGTACTACAAAGAATATGCAATAAATGCAAGGTAACAAAGAAAAATCATATATCATTATAAGGCTCAAAATGGGAAACTAAGGGAAAATTATCAATGCAAAACATCTGAAGGCCACAAAAACACATCCTAAGTGCCTTAATCATTTTCATGCATGCAATCAATCATCAATTTTGAAATGGTCACAGGTCAAGTTCTAGAAGACAATATCATAGTGAACACACTCATGAAAGAATAGGGGTCTCAAAATTAGAATATTTCAATAAAATTCATACCCTTCAATATAAGGCTCAAAAACTCACATATGGCTAAAGTCAGTTCACTAATCACAAGTTCTGAAAGCCTTTGTCGAAATAACCCAGTCACCATAATCATATTTACAACTCAATCAAATAGAGTCGAATATCAATGAGTCTAAGTCCTAAACTAAATATACACATGCATCATTAGAGAAAAAGTCCTAAATCTAGAATAATCACCTACTTTCACTAGAGACACAAACCAATACCAAATATGGGGAAACAATTCAATTCCTGAAAAATCAATTTTTATTTTGTATACTCCCCCAAACTTAGAGATTGGCTTGTCCTCAAGCAAACTACTCTACCTAAAAACTACAAAATAAAAATTAAAAACCTATACTAAAATAAAATTAACCAAAAATGACAAGGATACAGATTAAGAATACTACTTATCACATCCACAAAAATAGCACTAATCATAAGTGAGATGTTTCTCCCCCAAACTTAATACCTGCAATGGTTAGCACTAGTGCAATAAAGCACCACTAATGGTAGGAGACAACACTCACACCTGCACAAAACTTAGCAATACAGTTGCAACAAGATAATAATCAAAATAAATATCCATGCATTAAAAATAAATTAAATCATAGAAAATGCAGAACAAGTTCTAATATCACAAGTACAGAGCGGGGTGGGGAAAATACATCAGATAAAGCAAAATAAGAACAACCCCAACTAATCCTCATCCATCCCTCGAGCATCAGGCTCAGGCACATCCACCGGATAGTCCAACAGACTCCTCTCATAGTCCGAATAAGGGGGCAGATCAAAAGCATAACCCTGATCAACACTCCAGGCTCTCATAATATCATCACGGACCTCGTCCCTGCGTAACTGTACACGTTGGAACTCGGCCTGCTGCCGCAAATAACGCCCCTGCAGTGCCTGCTCCCTCATCATGGACTGCATCATAACCCTCAGGTCCTCCACACCATCCGACGACTGTGCCGGTCGGCGAGAAGATCCTGCTCTATCCTGGACTGGTGGCTGTGGGTCAAGAATAATGGGTGGGTGCCTATCCTCCCTAGCTGTCTTAATAGCAAAGTAAAACATAGTTATCCCAGACAGCTTTTGTCAGCATGGTGGCCCTCTTAATCTCAGTCATCTCATCACTCCCAGGCACTACCCCCACAGCAGAACACAACTGGTGTATTACCCAAGGAAATCCCACGTATCCCTTATCACTCATAGCAAAGTGGTGCAGCTGATCAGAAATCAGCGACGCCGCATCAACTACAACACAGGACTTCAGGGCATACACTAATCGACATATGGCTGGGGAAATCTCAGTATCATGGGAATGAGGGTACAAGTTGTGCATAATGAACCTAACCCAAAATCGGGCAGCTCCCTGCATATTGCTCTGAGACGCATGTTTTGGACTTTGATTAATATTTAAATTCCATGTTTTCCAGCCAAGAACAAATGTCTCTGAAGCATATCCAGAGAATACATACCCTCATCATCATAACTATCCGTGTTGAACAAAGCGGGGGCCATATGAGGAGAGTAGCTAGGAAGGCATAGGACACGTGCTATAGTAGCAGCATCATACGGGACCTCCTTGCCCCTCACATAAGCAACCCTCCGATGCTCAACCGTCCCATGCAACAACTCCTCCTTCTTCTCTAATTGTGCACGCCACCAAGCATGCGAATAAAATTCCCACACCAACTTTTGACTCATATACTCCGGTGGACCTCTAACCCACGATTCCCATTTGTTCACTCTAATCACCTCCATCACCTCCTCTACACCGCTAAGACCCATCACCTGCTGACCGGAAACGGTCTCATCAAGGACCATGCCCAATTCCGGCTGCACCCTTCTCTTAACCATTTTCCCATCATGAAACTCGGCGACTTTCGGATGCTCAAAAGTCGTCCCAACCTCTCCACTACTGTCCACCATAGGCCTCTTTCCTCTTCTCAACATGTTTTAGTTCAAAAATTGCAAAAGGCAATATATCGAACACCTGGCAGGCAGCACAAAACCTTCAAAATTTTAAAGAGAGAACTCAATCCTAACATTCCAAATCCAAATACATCAGACCAGAGAAGGATAGAGAAGAGATTCTTACCTTAAAACAATGAAAAATTCGTGTTCCCTAGCCTTTTTTCAAAAATCCGAATTGAGAAGAGAATGAAGGGGAATGGGGTTTTTGAAAATATTTGATGAAAAAGGGGAGAGATTGATGATGAGAATGATGATTAATGGAAGAGTGAGTGATTAATTTGATGAAATTTGGTTGAATGTGATGGAATTTATGAATTGGGGATTAAATTGGGGGTTAGGGTTCTAAAGGGAATTGAATTGGGGATGAAGGAAGTGAGGGGAATTTTGTTTCTCCCCTCAGGCGTGGCTGACTAAATTACTTCAGTATGCGCGCACCCCAGGCGCGCCAGGCCATGCACCTCAGGCGCGCCTGGTCTGTACCAGAAATTTTTTTTTAAATAAAATAAAAAAAACTAATCAACTAATAAACAGAGTTAGGAACTTACCTTTGTAGCACAGCTTTTTCTATTGATGCACATGGATGAACTCCTCCAAACTTATTTACCTGTGTCACATGAACAACTAAAAGTAGTGCTAGAAAGCACAACATTAGTAGTTACTTATAGAAAATTCCAACTCCTTATTCACTAAAAAAAACAAACCTACACTACTAAATAATTACAAGAAATCCACCAGGATCCCAAATTCTATGGCTCAATTCCCATGTGATATAGGAATAACAAGTTACCCCCATGTCCCATGGGAATGAGTATGGATGATGATGAAATAAGGAAATTTTTAAAAGAAATTTAAACCCACCAGGGTCAAAAGGTACATTCCTTAAATCATGCATCATCATAGAAAGTTTGTCTTTTTCCCCATTCATGAAGGTGTAAATTTCATGAACAAGGAAAAAAAAATTTTTAGGATCTTTATTCATCCCTGTGTACAACAATGCCTTATGTTGATGTTTTAGAAAAACATCATACAAACTCAAGGGTTGAACATAATTGAAAAAATTTGAATCATCCACACATGCTAAGGATTTAACACAATTTTTAAGTTCAGAAAATTCAGCACGCAAGGATGAGTCAAATTTTTCTACTATTATTCTATCCCCATCTGTTTTGTTTTGTTTCACCTCTTCTTTCTCATGATGCACCTCAATTACTTTTTCTTCTTCAAAATTTTTAGAGAGGTTAGTACTTAAGTCTTCCTTAATGGAGAACTCTTGTACCCACTCCTCTATGACAGCTTTCTTATATACATTGAAGTACAATTTCTCAATCTCGAAAATTGAGGTATTTGCATCATAAGTAAGAGGAGGTGAATTCAAAACAAAATTAAAAAATTTTGACTTTACAAAAGGCATTATTATACATTTCAATGAAAAACAAAAAAATAAAAAGAAAAATAGAATTTACTAATAACTACACTAAGTACCAAAAATAAACTAAAGAAGACTACTCCCCGGCAACGGCGCCAAAAACTTGTTGATATACCAGCAAGTGGACTGGGTCAACGAGTAATATAGTCTGGAAGACCGAATATCGTCCCACAGGGAGTTGTGTTTTTAGTATATTTTCACCTTAATGTAATTAAAAATAAATCCTATAACTAAAAAAATTGATTTAATTAAAATTCAGATTTAAAATCACTAATTAACTAAACTACTAAGTTGCTGAAATTAAATTAAATTTGAGAAACGTAGTTACGTAGTTCTCTTTCGTTCTTTTAATTTTCTTAGCTCTTCTTAGGTTTCTATTAATTATTCACTTCTCTCATTCCTTTCCTTAATGACATACTGTCATCTTCATTTCATCCCATTGAGGGTTAACAAACGATTCATACATTCATTATATACCAAACTGATCGAGGTCGTACCCGATCAAAATAAAAGGGGTTTAATTTTGTAGTACTAGGAAGGTGATCCTAGGTCGTTTCCCAGCGAATATTGGTCTAGGAAAAGTATCAAACACGTAGTGTGTAGTAGAATGGGGGGGGGGGTTTGTATGTATCAAATGTGAAGAACAAAACACAAAACAGAAAATTAAAACTATGAAAATCAGAAACAAAAGCGGGCAAACCCCTTTAGCTACGTACACTACTCAATCTTAGCTCACTAAAGATCGATTCCTCTCCTCTCCTCTGTCCAACTCGTGAGACCTAAATACTAAGAGAAAATTCAGTTCTCACCCCAAAACCCTAGCTTCTAATTAAGCATCAGAAACCAAAGCATGGGATTTTTACGAGTTAGCATAAATTAAGCATTCACACTCATGGATTATCGCTAATAAATAGAACTAAGCGAACCATAAATAGAGATAAACCACGAAAACAGTAGAGAGAAATTGAAATAGCATTAAGAACAAAAGCTCATGAGTAAGTGATACAATACCAAAGGGATTAACCCTTGAAGTTAGCCTTCCATGGTCATAAATCAAGAAAAACGAGTAGAAATGGGGAAGAACAAAACCCTAGCAGCCACCACCACTTGGGAGAGCCAAGAGAGAGAATTTCTAACCTAGAGAGAGTGAGTGAGAAATCTGAAATGGGAGAGTGGTCCTTGGCTTACACGAATTTCCCTTCTTTCTAGTCACAAAATGGGCCTAAAACATGGGCCCAAATCTTAAGAAACACTATTCTTAAAATTACAACTAAAAGGGACCTAAATGCAAATTACAATCTTCACTTCAGTACTTCAATCTTCATTTCCAAAATGCCCAAAGCGTCCTTGTGCCAAATATGACCTGAAAATAGAAATAGAATTAATTAAGCTAAATAATCCCAAATTAAACAATATTCGGAATATTAGTCCAATAAACTCTAAATCACTAAATCAAGCTAAACAATGTCAAATGAGAAACAAGTATCAATAATAGGAGTAAAATAATGCAAGGAATAATAATGGGAAATAAAATGCTCATCAAATACCCCCACACTTATCCTTTTGCACTCCTGGGCAAAATCAAAAGATGGGACTATGAAGATCAATATGCACCAAAGTGAATCATGCAACAAGATGACTACTACTAAGAAATGCAAACCTAAGAGATTACATACTTCATAATGAATTCTAGGAAATGCAAAGAAATGGGCAAACTCAAGCACACAAAATGGTTAAGGATCAAAGAGTCAAAGCATTCGTGAACATCATCCAATTACTTCAAGTATGCAAAGAAACCAATGACATCAAGAGGATAGTCACAAAGATGATAGAAACTCACAAGGATCACTCAAAAGTGTTTACACTCAAGTGTTTGGGGTTAATCATTATTTACACTCAAGGCACATCATGAAAAACAAACACAACCATAAGGTTGACAAGCCTATAACATCAACTATCAACACACATGCACAAAATGATCAAAAGGTCTTTCCAGGGTTGTAATGGGGCCAAGGACAAGGTAGGATAAAAATATGGGAATGTAGCTAAAACCAAGGGAATAGGGGAGCAATGGGGAATAAGTAAAAAGTAAGCAAAATCCACCCCAAAATCAACAACCACTAATTCCAATCCTCTTTGCCTCAACAACCTTTTATTCACTTTTTTTTTCTTTTTTTTTTGCATTTTTTTTGTTTTGTATTTTTGTCTTCTATTTTTTTTAGAGAGAGATATACAAAAAGAAAAGAAGAAACAACACAAATGGCATGAAGATGAAGCCATAACTACAACAACCAATGAGGCAAAACCAAGAGCTCAACCAATTGAGGCATAAAGCACACTTCTTACCTAATATCCATTCCCAAAATAATTCCAAAGCTCCAAAATTCCCTAAGGTTAGGACAATCATGGTTTTTCATTCATAGGTTTGTAATGAGCTAAAGAACAAGGAAAGGGATAAAAAGGCTCAAAGGGGCTAGCAAAGGATACATTCATTCAAGGTAGGCTCATATGGCTAATAGCTTATTCAAGAAAGAAAGTGCCTAAATCATTTCAAAATGTGCATGAGCAATCAAGTATCAACAAGAGTCAAGTCAAGTTCTAGAGTGCAAGTAATCCAGAGTGCAATCACACATGAAAGAAAATTAGGTGGCATATAAAGCAATCCACCCACAATTAAGGCTCAAATCCTCACAAGGGACAATTCTATCACAATGTTACCACCTGTCAATGATCAAAAGCAACTTTGCACACAGAAATGAATGAAATTCAGACACAAGATACCAAGACTCTACAAAAATGAAGCTAGCATTCAAGAAAATTTCCCAAAAACTAAGCAAAACCCAAAAAAAATTCAAAGCAAAAGTATGCAACCTAAACTAGTCTCCCCCCCACACTTAAATCACACATTGTCCTTAATGTAAAACAACCAGAAAAACCAGAAAGATATACCAGCCAGCAGATATAGACAAGTGCAATAAAAAGAGTAATGAAGGAGAAAAGAAAACTCCCTAAGTCATGGTGGGTCAAAAGTGGGGTCGACCAATGAGGCCTCCTCCACAGGTGCATCATCCAAAGTAGGGGTGGTGAGGAAGGGCTTGAGTCGATGTCCATGAACTTTGAAGCTCTTGTCCGTGGACTCGCTCCTAATCTCCACAGTGCCATAAGGAAACACCCGAGTAACAATAAATGGTCCAATCCACTTGGAGCGGAGCTTTCCACTCATGAGACCAAGCCGAGAGTTGTAGAGCAACACTTTTTGGCCAACCGAGAACTCCTTTCTAGAAATTGAGCTATCATGGAGCTTTTTGGTCTTCTCCTTGTAGAACTTAGGGTTCTCATAGGCCTCCACCCGGATCTCATCCAACTCACTCAACTGAAGCTTCCTTTGCTCACCCGCCAGATCAAGGTCCAAGTTGCACTGCTTCATTGCCCAGTATGCACGGTGCTCAATCTCCACAGGTAGGTGGCATGCCTTACCAAAGACAACCCGATAGGGTGACATCCCTATGGGTGCCTTGTAGGCGGTCCGATGTGCCCAAAAGGCATCCTTCAGTCTTGTGCTCCAATCTTTCCTATTCGGGCGCACCATCTTCTCCAAGATTCTCTTAATCTCTCTGTTTGAAATCTCAGCTTGCCCATTGGTTTGGGGGTGATATGGTGTGGAAACTTTGTGCACAACCCCATACTTCTTGAGCAAGGCTTGCATGGACCTGTTGCAGAAATGGGTGCCCTGATCACTGACTATGGCTCTGGGTATGCCAAACCTGCAAAATATGTGAGACCTAACAAAATCCACAACAACCGCAGAGTCATTAGTCTGGGTGGCTTTAGCTTCCACCCATTTGGACACAGTCCACAACAAGCAAAATATAATGAAAACCAAAAGAGACAGGAAAAGGGCCCACGAAGTCTATACCCCAGACATCAAACACCTCGCAGAACAACATAGGTTGTTGAGGCATCTGCTATCTCCAAGAAAGTGTGCCTCCTGCTCTTTGACATTTCTCACATGAGCTGCAGATGTTGCTTGCATCCTTGAAGATGGTAGGCCAATAAAATCCAGAATCCAGCACCTTTCGTGCTGTCCTTTGAGTCCCAAGGTGGCCTCCAACTGGTGAAGCATGGAAAAACTGGAGAACCGATTGGATCTCATGATCTGGAATGCACCTGCGAATGACCTGATCACTGCAAAAATGCCACAAATAGGGGTCATCCCATACATAATACTTGGCATCGCTCTTTAATTTGTCTCTTTGAGATTTGGATGCCAAGGTAGGAAAAACAGAAGCAACCAGATAATTAACAATGTCAGCAAACCATGGAGTTTGGGGAGGGGGATGGGAAACATGTAAAGATAAAAGTTGCCCATCCGAGAAGTCATCCCGGATAGGAAATGCATCCTCCTCTCTCTATCCTGCTCAAGTGGTCTGCGACAAGGTTATGCGTACCACTCCGATCCTGAATCTCAAGATCAAACTCTTGGAGGAGCAACATCCACCTAATCAACCTAGGTTTGGAATCTGTCTTTTTCAAAAGATACTTTAGAGCAGCATGATCAGTGTACACTACAACCTTAGAACCAAGCAAATATGATCTAACCTTGTCAAGTGCAAAAACAATAGCCAAAAGTTCTTTTTCAGTTGTTGTGTAATTAACCTGTGCTGCATCTAAAGTCCTAGAAGCATAATAAATCACATGCGATAGCTTACCAACCCTTTGGAAGAGAACTGCTCCCAAAGCATAATTTGAAGCATCAGTCATGAGCTCAAATGGGAGGGTCCAATCAGGTGGTTGGATGATGGGGGTGGTGGTCAGTGCTTTCTTCAATTCATCAAATGCCCTCTTGCATTGGTCTCCAAATTCCCATGGGGCATCCTTTTGAAGCAGCTTGGATAGAGGAAGGGCAATGTTGCTGAAGTTTTGAATGAACCTGCGATAAAATCCTGCATGGCCTAAAAAGGAACGAACCTCTTGCACACAAGAGGGGTAAGGGAGGTGTGAAATAACATGCAATTTAGTAGGATCTACCTCTATGGCCTTGTGCAAAAAATGTTCCCTAAGACTATGCCTTGTTCTACCATGAAGTGGCATTTTTCAAAATTCAAGACAAGGTTAGTCTCAATGCACCTGTTAAGCACCTTAGTCAAATTATCAAGACATGCATCAAATGAGGAGCCATAAAAACTAAAATCATCCATGAAGACATCTATGCAATGCTCTAGCAAGTTAGCAAAAATACTCATCATACATCTTTGAAATGTGGCAGGAGCATTGCATAGGCCAAAAGGCATATTCCTATATGCAAATGTGCCAAAAGGACAGGTAAATGTGGTCTTATGTTGTTCCTCTGGTGCAATGCAAATTTGAAAATAACCAGAGAAACCATCTAAGAAGCAAATATGAGATTTACCTGCCAGGCGCTCCAACATTTGATCAATGAAGGGGAGAGGGAAATGATCTTTGTGAGTCGCCTGGTTGAGCTTTCTGTAATCAATGCAGACTCTCCAACTGTTCTGCACCCTAGTAGGAATGAGCTCATCCTTCTCATTTTTGACAACTGTGACACCAGACTTCTTGGGAACAACTTGCACCGGGCTCACCCAAGTGCTATCTGAAATTGGGTAGATGATACCCGCTTGGAGCAGCTTGGAGACCTCTTTCTTAACCACATCAAGAATTTGGGGGTTCAACTGCCTTTGGGGTTGTCTCACTGGTTTAGCCCCATCCTCCAACAAAATGTGGTGCATGCACATGGAGGGGCTTATTCCAGGAATATCCGCTAAAGTCCATCCAATTGCCCTCTTGTTCTTTCTTATCACATCCAGCAGTTTCTCCTCTTAATCAACAGAAAGTGAGGTAGAGATGATCACTGGGAGTTTCTGCTCATCCTCCAAATAAGCATATTTGAGATGAGGAAGGAGGGGCTTCAGGTCTAATGAGGGTGCCTGCATAATAGATGGAACTAAAGGGACAGCAGAAATGGATTCTGTTGCCTGCACCTGAAGAAGTGAATCAGACTCATGCATAACAGATATGGGGTTAGGGTTAGCATAATCTGAATCTATAACATATGAATCATTGAATCATCAGATGCAGTAGCAGAGTCTAGAAACTGAGCTATTTCAATGCATGCGGTGCACCATCCAGAATCAGTGCATGATGGACAAGTAAATGAATTAGTGAAAGATGGCAGTTCAAAATCATGATGCAAAAAGTCAAGCATATGCTCATCTATCAACTCATCAAGCAAGTCCACATGGAAAACAGAGTGATCCTCAGGAAAATGTTTCATAGCATGGAAATGTCAAATCGGATCACACTGCCATCAAACTCCATGGAAAGTGAACCTGAATGCACATCTATCTTGGTTCAGGCTGTTTTCAAAAATGGCCTCCCCAAAATAATAGGAACAACATTACGGGGGGGAGTCATCTTCCATATCAAGTATGTAAAAATCAGCAGGGAAGATCAGCTCTTCAACCCGAACCAAGACATCCTCTATCAAACCTGTGGGGTGGGCAGTACTTCTATTTGCCAATTGAATCACCACACCGTAGGTTGAAGAGGTCCAGGAGAAAGAGACTTAAAAAAAGACATAGGCATGACATTTATGGATGCTCCTAAATCTAGCATAGCATTTTCAAACTTAACATTGCCTATGATGCAAGGTATAGAGAAAGTTCCAGGATCCTTACATTTTTCAGGAATATGAGGGATAGGTTTACCTATGAGAGCGGAGACATTCCTTCCCATTCTTATCCTCTCATTGCCCTTGAGTCTTCTCTTATGAGTGCACAACTCCTTAAGGAACTTCACATACCGTGGAATATGTTTTATTGCATCAAGAAGGGGTATGTTGACTTCCACCTTCCTGAATGTGTCAAGAATATCCTTGTCCACCTCTTCCACTCTTTTGTTTTGAGGCACTCTTGGTGGGAATGGAAGAGGAATGGGAGGAGGTTGTAGGACAGCAGCAGTGCTTATGGTTGAAGTCGAGGAAGGTTGAGTTGGATGATTCTCCTTGGTGCTAGTTTGCTCGCCTTCATCTACCACTTGGCTCTTCCCTTTAGAGGAAGCTAGAGCATCATTGTTGAGGCGAGGTTGTGGTGTGGGTGTGACAATTTGCCTTCCTGACCTCAGGTTGATGGCACGCACATTCTGATTCTGAGGGTTGATCACTGTTTTGGAAGGCAACTTGTCAGAATTTTGAGATTGCAAGTTGTTGAGGGAAGTTTCCATTTGACCCATCTGATTTGTCAAAGCCTGAATGGATGCCTCTTCTCTCTGAATGGATGCTCTAGTCTCTTGTTGAAATTGGAGATTTTGCATGGTCATTTGCCTCACCAACTCCTCCAAGGTAGGTTGGTTGGATGGAGGGGCTGATGGTGTAGGATGAACCACTTGTTGCTGCTGTTGTTGCCTATGCTGTTGGATTGGAGGAGGTACATATGGTGGTCTACTCGGTCTAGCGGTGTTTTTAAATGGAACATTAGGAGGAGGTTGTTGTTGTTTATCAGACCACTTCAGGTTCGGATGGTTCCTCCATCTAAGGTTGTATCTATTGGAAGAGAGGTCATGATTGTGCTGTTGTGGGCCTCTATTGTTGTATATGTTGGCCGCATAGGCCTCGGGTTGGTCACCACTGGTCATCGGTTGTTGCTGCTGAAGGGAAGGGCATGCATCTGTGGGGTGCTCAATGGATGTGCATATGTCACACACTCTAGCAGGAAGTACCATCTTTTTCTGATTGACAGCCAATTGTGTGACCAATGTTGTAAGAGAAACAATTTTCTGCTCAAGCTTCTCAACCTTGCCCGAGTCTGCACCAACATCATTCACATCCCTCACAACTATTGCATCACTGTTGCCTCTTGCATGGAATTGCTGACAGTTGGAAGCCATTTTCTCAATTTTGCTCCTGGCTTGTAAGGGTGTCATATCTCCCAATGTACCACCACTTGCAGCGTCTACCATGTTTCTCTCCATAAAGTTGAGACCCTCGTAAAAGTACTGATGAGAAGCTGCTCTGATATTTGATGGTGGGGACAGGAAGCACACAACCTCTTGAATCTCTCCCAATATTCATAGAGACTCTCTCCATGTTGTTGCCTGAAACCAGAGATTTCCTTTCTGATTGCAGGGAAGAATTTTTCCAGAAATGCCCTCTTCAGGTCATCCCAACTTGTGATGGAACCAGGGGCCAAGTCAGATAACCAATTCTGCACCAGACCCTCTAAGGAATGTGGGAATGCTCTGAGATAGACATGATCCTCTTGCACATCATGTGGTTTCATTGTGGTGCATACTATGTGGAATTTCTTGAGATGCTTATGAGGATCCTCACCTGCAAGACCATGAAACTTGGGCAACAAATGGATTAGTCCTCTTCTAAGCTCAAAAGGAACATCCTCATCAGGATACCGGATACACGAGTCTTCAATAGTGAAGTCAGGTGCAGCCAGCTCCCTAAGTGTCCTTTCCCTTGGTGGGGGTTGAGCCATGTTATCACAATGTACAAAATCAGATTGAACAAAAGTAGAAGGAATAGAGTAAGCAGAAACAGAAGCAGTATCAGATGGACTATAAGATGACTCTGACTCACTACCTAATGACTGATTCCTATTTCGTCTAACTAATCTGTGATAAGTCCTATCAATTTCAGGGTTGTAATGATGCAAGTAGCTTGGGTTACCCCTAGTCATGCACTAAACAGAACACCATCAACAATAGCAGACTGTAACAGATATGCATGACCAAAATAGGCAACAAAATTTTTATTTTTTAAAATTTTTTTATTTATTTTTTTCAGCACCCTAAAATCATGAAAACCAATCATAGAAAGTTTGAGGACAAAATTCAAAAAGGAACCAAGTCAAACAATTAATACAGGGACCAAAAACTAGGAAAATAAAACTTGTAAATAAAAAATAAATAGTAAACAGGCTTTTTCGGAAAATTCCCTTCGATTTGATATAAAATTCGTCGAATTTCGAGTTACTGATCAAAAGTTATGCGTATTTATAGTAAGTGCTGCCAAAAATGGAAAATTTTTCTGGAACTCACAACCAGTGTCTATCTAAGTGTCTGTGATGCATCAACACACTAATATATGATGAAACAAGTGTGGATACCAATTTTCGTGCAAAAATTCCACCCACAGCTATGTCGAATGACACTCACAGAATCACTAAAATAGCATCAGTTATGCAGAACAGCAAGACAGCAAAACAGGGCAACTTTCAATCAGTTATCAGAATGCTTATTCACACACTAACTACACTAACTAAACTAACTAACTATTGTATGACCTTTGACAAAAACTGATAATCCCTGGAAACGGCGCCAAATTTTGATCGAGGTCGTACCCGATCAAAATAAAAGGGGTTTAATTCTGTAGTACTAGGAAGGTGATCCTAGGTCGTTTCCCAGCGAATATCGGTCTAGGCAAAGTATCAAACACGTAGTGTGCAGTAGAATGGGGGGGGGGTTGTATGTATCAAATGTGAAGAACCAAACACAAAACAGAAAATTAAAACTAAGAAAATCATAAACAAAAGTGGGCAAACCCCTTTAACTACGTACACTACTCAATCCTAGATCACTAAAGATTGATTCCTCTCCTCTCCTGTGTCCAACTCGTGAGACCTAAATACTAAGGGAAAATTCAGTTCTCACCCCAAAACCCTAGCTTCTAATTAAGCATCAGAAACCAAAGCATGGGATTTTTACGAGTTAGCACAAATTAAGCATTCACACTCATGGATTATCGCTAATAAATAGAACTAAGCGAACCATAAATAGAGATAAACCACGAAAACAGTAAAGAGAAATTGAAATAGCATTAAGAACAAAAGCTCATGAGTATGATACAATACCAAAGGGATTAACCCTTGAAGTTAGTCTTCCATGGTCATAAATCAAGAAAAATTAGTAGAAATGGGGAAGAACAAAACCCTAGCAGCCACCACCACTTGGGAGAGCCAAGAGAGAGAAGTTCTAACCTAGAGAGAGAGTGAGAAATCTGAAATGGGAGAGTGGTCCTTGGCTTACACGAATTTCCCTTCTTTCTAGTCACAAAATGGGCCTAAAACATGGGCCCAAATCCTAAGAAACACTATTCTGAAAATTACAACTAAAAAGGGACCTAAATGTAAATTACAATCTTCACTTCAAAACTTCAATCTTCATTTCCAAAATGCCCAAAGTGTCCTTGTGCCAAATATGACCTGAAAATAGAAATAGAATTAATTAGGCTAAATAATCCCAAATTAAACAATATTCGGAATATTAGTCCAATAAACTCTAAATCACTAAATCAAGCTAAACAATGTCAAATGGGCAACAAGTATCAATAATAGGAGTAAAATAATGCAAGGAATAATGGGAAATAAAATGCTCATCACAAACATACCCTTTTCATCCCTTACTTTGTGATACTTATTAGTTTACTATATCCTAAATTCATTTTCAAACCCGACCCCACATACACTTCACATACATAACACATCAATCATGCTCACAATAATCATAAACATACAAGTGGTCTCATTATCCTCATTTTCTTACTTAACCTATTATTAACATTTCTATTATATTTCCACACATTACAAACATCAACATACAACACATATTCACAACATGAAATTGGTTTCATTTTTCCTTATTTCCATTCTTAACCTATTGACTATATCAACTACTCTATTAATTATTCTCATAGCTAATCTCATATTATCCCTTATGGGTTACAAACAAACTCAAACATTCAATGCACACAAACATACACAATAATCTTCATCCTACCAACCCTTAGTCCTCTTCTATTATCCTCATCATTAACTTAAATCTTATTCTTGGTTACACTTCTTAGCTTATGATGCCCATTAGCTTTACACCTATCCTAGGTCCATTTAAAATCCCAACCCATCATACACATCATTATACATAACAAATATCATCACCCAACACATATATTCACAACATTCAATTTATTTTCATTTTTATTTATTTGCATCCTTAACTTATTGGCAACATTAACTACCCTATTGTTTATCATCCTAACTAATCTTTCTATTCCTAACTATCACTATAAACAACCTATGGATCATGTCCTAAATAGAGGTGACACAACCCTCTTACCTAAACCGAGCAAAGGAAAGAAAGTACCAACACTAACTTTATGGCTCACAAATGGAGACCGGATGAACCGAGAGCAGTGATGATGGAGTGCGGTTGAGAGACAAGCCGGAGTGGGGATAATGAACAATAACAATATGGGGGTGAAGAAGCTCACCACTTTCTCCTTGGAATAGAGAGAGGAAAAAAAAGCCCAAGATAGAGGAAGACCTCTAAACCTTATAATATCAAAGTAAGAACAAGAATTAGAGGATGATGATGATCATAACTATAGTGTCCTGGACCGGGAACAGTCTTTTGGCTATGGAGTAAACCAAAGATTCGATCCCAGTCTAGATTTAATGTAGGATCTCGTAGGATTTTCTGAATATCCAGTTGGGATAATCAGGATCTCCCTAGTCAACAGAGTGTGTGCTTGTGTCAACTTAGGGATGAAGAGAACGTACCTTAGCCCTCATAGCCTGGTAGTTCTTAAAGGGGATTACCTGATACGTGTGTCTCTGGGCTTGTCTAGTGAGGCCCGCAAAGAAGGAGTGTTCAATTGGGACTAGTCAAGGTTCTGATAAGGCCACCGTTGATAATCCTGTAAACTTTGAACTCTTATCCTTATCCATAACTCTACCAAGTTGTGCGCCGTTAGGTTGATTGAGACTGTAAGTGATAACGATAAGGATGAAGATCCTATGCTCGGCTGTAATCTCGTAAGCCTATAGCTTTCCTAAGTGTCCCTAGCTCGGTGTTGTGTGATTCTGACCAGAAGGAGGTAGACGTTCATTGCTCCTGCGTGTAACTAGTCAGTGTGGAGAGGACTCGGTCGGTCAAGAGTCATGTCCCTACATAAGCCCCCAAGCTCGGTAAGGCGATTTGAGCCTGTGCTGAGTTTAAGAGTGAGCTGATCATTTGACTGACCGTCTGAGCATTGCTGACTGAAGGACAAATTCTGCTAACTAGAAGAGGGATCCAGCTGTTGTATACTTCTGTGTTCTTGTCTTTTCAACTATGTGAAAACGAGTTTTATTTGTTCCCGTTCCTCCACGTGTCTTTTCTAGTACCGGGAAACGGAACGCTATGATTCAAAACCTCTGAAAACTCCAGCTAAGCAGTTGTAAATGGATTTGGGCTTTTTGTTTCAGGCCCAATTCGTAGATAGTGGAGGGAAAACTTGAAAAGGAAGAGGAGCAGTTTTCGAAATTCATTTTCACGAGTACCTTCTCTCTCTTGAAGTTCTTGGGAAACCTCTCCTCTTTCTTGTGATTACTCTTGCGATTTCTAGAGACCGACACTTTTCCTACGTTTTCGTCGATTGTTTCGGGATTCCTTTCAGACAGTTCGTTTGTGCTACCGCCATCTTCTTCACCAAAACTCGTAACTACTTCAGCACCAGGTATCGTATGTATTCCTTACAATATTCTTCAACACTGTTCTTCATTTGCTTTCTGAATCTTCTAGGTCTGTTAATTTCTTTTCTGATTTCTAAATCTTGCATGCATCTGTTTGTGATTATCATCTGTGTGCCGATTACGTTTAGGACCCCTCGTGTTGCGTTTAGGACCCTTCGTGTTGCGTTTAGGACCAACCATGCTCCCCCTTTTCCTTTATTTGAACTGATTCTCTGCATTTCGCGAAACCTTGCGTTGATCATCTGGATAATATTCTTTCTCTAAAATTTCTTCTATTACTTTGATGATTGCCGTAAGGTTTCTTAGAGTGATGCTACCCCTTCATTCTCCACGATCCCCTAGGGTTTGAATTGAAAATAAGATGAGTGAGGACTCTGTGAATTTTGACTTACCCCCGTCATTCATGGAAGAAGGTCAAAGTAGCAGAATTAAACTGCTAGCGACCTACCATCCATGGAATTTGAAGGAAGCAAGGCAAGGGATAATCTTCTATAGGATTGCCGAAAGGATAGAACAAACGAGGTTAAGGAGGCAGCGGAGAGGTACTAACTGTTCCAATCGGGGAGGCTCTGCCGAGTATAATTCAGGGAGGTGTTCCCCAATTGATAGTATGCATAATTTGTTGATTAGGGATAATCAAGTTTTTACTGATACTGACTCCGCGTGTGCCTCCTTTTCCTCAGGTATGACGCGAAAGTGTGTTACAAATCCCGAACTCTTTCCCTTGCCTCCTGATGCTGATGAGTACGATTGGGTCAACCGAGAGGCCGTTGGCACCCTATCCGAGCTAACGACCAATGAGTCATTGGATCAGACAAGGGCCATCATACTGCCTTGCCCTGGAGATCAAAATCAAAACTTATATACCATAAGCCCAGTGGGACTTAATGACAAGGTTTGTACTCGAATCCCTAAAGGGAGTACAGGTTTCTATTTCTACGAGGAGGTGGTGACTCGTCTTGGTATCCAGATGCCTTTCACTGAATTTGAAATGGAAGTTCTGAATATGTTGAGAATAGCCCCTTCGCAATTACACCCTAATGCGTGGGCCTTCGTCCAAGCTTTCCAACAGGTGTGCTCGGCAATGGGGTGGCCCTGCACTATACCAATTTTCTTTTACTTGTTCACACCTCAAGCCAATGCCTTCGAGAGAGGATCTACCAAACGGCCATGGGTGTCCCTGAAAGCCCGACATGGGTACTCATTACTAACCATGTATTCTGAAACTTGGAAAACATCTAAGCCTTATTTCTTCAAATATAACTTCGTCGGGAATGGTTTTTGTTGGTTTACAAAGGTCAGCGAGAACCAACCAATTCCACGCTTCCCCCTTCAGTGGTCAGCTAGCTTCTTCAATCGTAGGATTGCGACCTACGGCTCGAAATTGAAACAACTATGTAATTATGAGAAAGAAATGTGTTGAGAATTTGAGAATTATTTGGCCAAGAACGGAATGATTGAGACCAAAGACATAGTGAACATCCCCTCTGCCAGTGTCAAAGCTCAGCTCGGTAAAATATCGTTTATCATTCCTCATCTGTAAATTTATTTATATTTAATGATTTTTTATTCTTTTTGCAGATAAGATGGCTTCTCGCATGTCCGAGCTACTGAAAGGAGGTAAGAAAAGGAAAGCTCCTTCCACAAGCGCAACCTCGGGGTCATCAAGTCTGAGCACGCCTACTCCTACTGCTTCTCCTCTTGAGGGATCACCTCGGCTGGCACCCACCTTAACTGTTGCAACTGTCACTGCTGGTTCGCCAGCCTCAAGTGGCCAGGCCCCCTCACCTCCTGTTCAACCGCTTCGGCGCCGACGGTTAGACAAAGGCAAAGCAAAGGTCGCCGAGGGTGATAGTACTAGAACGGCTCCTGTTAACGTTCCCCCCACCAATCCTAAGGTGGTTTTCTCGGTGTGGAATCATGAATTGGACGAAAAATTTCCTGAGTCCATCTGCCTGAAATCTGACCATAATCGATATTCTAATCTCAGTGTCACCGAGTGGGTGCTGTAACACTCCTCAAATTCCTCGTACGGTTTTAAATTTTAAAAAGAATTGTTTTGAGAAAAGTACTTTTGAAAGGATGTTTTCTTAAATAAATTTCTTAAATCCTGTTTTCCAAGTGGTGAATGAATTTAAAGAAATGATTTTTATGAAATAATTTTTAAAGATGATTTTTGGAAATGATTATATGATAAGAATTATTTTATGAAAGTGTGTTTTGTGCTTAATATTTTTGGTGCCATTATAAATTTAGGCATGAATAATTTTATAAATGGGAAGATTTATTTTTCTATGTGTATATATGTGCGGTTTTGTGTGTGTATGCTTAGTATTATATGGAATTTAATTAGTGAAATGAATGTAATTATGTGTGAGTGAATATATGTGTTTAACAAGTATGTGTTGGCATGATATATGTATGTGCATGAGTGTAGGTGTTAGGCGTGAGAATGAGTGAATATGTGCATGAATATATGTGTGTGCAACGTGTGCATGCATGAATGTGGGTGTGATTAAGGTGTATATGTTTGAGTCTATGAGTGTGCCGTGTGTGTGTATGTTTAAAAGCCTAGAATTTTCTAAGGAGTGGAAACTAAGTAACCAAGTAACCAAAACCCAAACTAAACCCTAACTAAATAGTTGATGTCCTAAGGAGAGCCCTTAAGTCAAAAGCCTAGTATGAAACCCTAACCCCTTATGTCCCCTACTTTGTCTCCTTAATCAAATGCTAAACTCCACCCATGCAATTTTGTGGAGCACCGAAATTACCCCTTTCTCTTTAGCTCATGACCGAACCAACCAAGGACAAAATAGGAAACCATGAGTGTTTATATAAGCTTGGCCTTTGGTGTATTTCATTCATTTCTCACCTCACTTCTTCACTTCCTTCGTCCAACACCAACACAAACACAAGTTCTAAGAGCCTTCTCAAACTCTTAGACTAAGAAAAGAAAATATAGAAAGAGAGAAAGAAGAAGAGGAAACCGTGAGGTAGTAGAAGGAAGAAGAAGGAAGGAGAACAAGCCTTAAACCTAAGAATTCTTGAAGATCAAGAGACTTGAAGACCTTACTCCCTTGGTATAAACCGAAGACCTAGAAGTTTTAGAATTAGTTGTGATTTGTGATCTTGTAATTTTACTTTATTTTCTTCCCTTGCATGTTTATTTTATGGTTTGATCTAAGATTGCAAGTAATGCTTTTGCTTTGATCTTGATTTTTAAGACCTAAATGAATTTGTAATGAACTAAATGATGGACTTTATAATTCGGTTGATGTTGTTTATGTTGGATTTTGATGTTTTTCTTTTAGATCTAAAGCTTTATTTATGATCTTTGTGAACTTGGTGTAGATTTCCTTGCATGTTAGATCTTGATGCTCAAAACCGTGAAATCAAAAGGTGTTTAAGTGTTTATGTGGTAAATCTATGTTTGATCTAAACTTGTTTTAATTTTTGGGTCTTGCATGTTGTTTGATTGTTGATCTTGAACCCTTGCATGTCTTGATTTTGGTTTAATCTTAAGAAAAGCTTTTATTCTTGACTTGATCTTTGATCCTTGATTTTGTTTTGGATCTTGATTTTTTTGTTTGAGTTTTATAAATGATTTTTGAACAAAGCCTTCCTATTTTCTCAAAGGCATGTCACGGTTTTTCGTCCCTTTTTCATCTAAAGTAATTTTTGTCTTTGATTTGTGTCTTGATCTTTAATTTTGTTTTGACTACAAGTTTTGCATGTAATTTTTTGAAACAACAAGCTTTAGTATTTTCTTTGTGTATGTCTCGGTTTTGGTCTCTTTTTCATGCAAATTGATCTTGGTCTTTGAAATGTGTTCTTATATTTAATTTCATGACTTGATCTACATGATTTAGATGCATGCATGTTGATCTTGAACTTTGAAAAAAATTATTTTTATGTTCTTTGAGAAATAAATTAAAAGTGTTTGTGTTGATCTATGATTTTTATTTATTTTGGTAGAAAAGTTTAGGATTGGTTCTTGCATGTTAAATTCAAATAAAAGATTATGTGTTTTCTTTAATTACATGCCTCGGTTTTGAGAAGAAAATTAGGAGAATAAGCTTTGAAATAATTTTCCTTGCTTGCATATGATTTGATCTAAGTGTTGGTCTTGTGTGATGCATTCGGCCATGTTTGATTCATATCCATGCTTTGTATTTTGTGAGAATTTGATATATGCATTATGTTCTTGCATGATTTTGATTTGATTTAAGGAAATAAGTTAAAGTTTGATGGGTTTTCTAGTGAATAAGCTCACGGTTTTTGTTAAGAAGAAGAAGAAATAATTTCATAAGTTTTTGTGTATTTGATGATTGCATGAATCTTGTTTTGATATGTGTATAGTTTCGGTTTGTGCATGTTAATTAGGATAGAACTCTTTTCTATGGAAGTAACATAGGAATAATGCATATATAGTGAAAAATAATTGATTAGGAATAGGTTTTGTGCTTGAATGACTATATATGTGTGCATTCGGTTTGTTTACTTAAGTATGCTTTAATGATTTTGTTTTATAAAATAATATGTTTCTAAAGTTCATTATGTGTTGGATAATTGAATTAAGTGTTTGATTGTAAGAATGTTTGATCAAGAATGAGTGCTTAGTTTAAAATCAAATTGAATAATTGCTTAATTATTTAAGTGCCTTGATTTATCAAAGTGTGTTGTTAATTATGTGTGTGATTGGTTTTGAAAATTATTTGGTTTGATTTATTTGAATTTGTGAAGTTGTATTTTAAGTGTTGTTTTATAACAAAACTTGAGTTTTTAAAGAATTAATGTTGATTTAAAGAAGTATTTGAAACAAAAGGAGTTTTTACGATGTTTTCGGATGTTATGAAATTAATTTTTGTAAAGTATTTCTTTGCTGTCCAAGTTTATTTAAAATTGTTTTCTTGATTTCTAAATTGAGTTTATGAGACTCAAAGTTGGTTTTCAAAAGGTAATTGATTTTAGAAAAAACCCGGATTAAAACCGGTGAATTTTCGGTGTTTTCGAATGCGGTTGAGGTGCTGTCCAAGATGGACCAGCAACCTAATCAATTGATTTAGAATGTTTTATTTTATGTCTTCAAAGTGATTTCAAGTGTTAAAGGTGTTTTGAGAAAACAATCATGTTTTAAGATTTTCGACGAGGAATGAAAGAACGTTTTAGTTAAGAAAATGTTTTCTTAATAAAAGATAGTAATGAAAATGTATTTTGATTAATTCGAGGGATGTTACAGACGAGGGATTAAGGCAGTGGCAGCAGCTGAGATCAAAAGAGACTGTGCACATCCAATCGCTGGACCTCAGGTGAGAGAGTAGCTTTCCTAAGACACCGTGGTAGTAGGTGTTGTATTAAGACGTTCCGTATCAGCTCAAAGATCAGAACTAAGTGGTTCTACGTCAGTAGTATAGTGGCAATTGTGTGCTTTGTGTGGCCACTTATACGAATAGGACAAAGACCACATTTCTGTGTGTGATGTGTGATGATGTGTTGTTTATGTTTGTTTATGAATGTTGATCATTGAATTGTTGATGCAATTAATAATGATTATAATAGAGATTGGAATTAAAAGACACCAAGAAAGATAATCCCCTGTGCGGCTTAAGTCCTTGTGGAGCAAGGCATCTTGAGCTTGATAAGACACTAAGAGTGGAGATAATGAAAGAGGTTTGAGTTAATGATTGAGAAGAGAGGATGAGATGAGAATGGTAAAGATGTAATGGTGTGATGTGAATGAGCCAGAGCTGGGAAGGAATGATGATGTGAAACTGAAAGTGATGAGTTGATGAGAGTGGAAGCTTGATTCTTTGGCTTTGTTTTCTTGGATTGAGACTGGTGTTGAGTTGAGCTTGCTCCTCCACTAGTTCTCAAGAAGAGAAAGTTTTTGTCAGAGACTTTTTGAAAAGAAATTTTTGAAAAGGTTTTCGAAAATGAGATTTTTGGACAGAACTTTGGAAAGGATTTTTGAAAAGAGTTTACAAATTGAAATTTTTGAAAACGAGTTTTTGAAAATGTATTTTTGAAAGGGATTCCCAAAATGAGATTTTTTGAAAAGAGTTTACAAAATATATTTTTGAAGGGTTCCCAAGATGAGAAAAATTTTCCAACATTGATTTTCTGGAAGTGATTGTGAAAAGAGGTTTTGAAAGAGGATTTCGAAAGGAAATTTTTGAAACAAGTTTCGAAAGGAGATTTTTGAAAAGGATTTATGAAATGAAGTTTTAGAAAAGGATTTATGACTTGAAGTTTTGAAAGAGTTTTTGGAGAGGAATTGTGAAGTGAGATTTTACGAAAGGAGATGTTAAGAAAAGGTTGTTTGGGGAAAAGTTTTTGTGTGATGAGATTCAATTTGTGATTGTGATCCCGCTATGTGCCAAGTTTGAGTTATGAAAAGTGATGCATAGATAGCGGTCAGGACTCATTGAAGGGATACACGAAGGGTGAGCTGACCATTAGTTTAATAAAAGATAAAAGCTTTAAAAGACATTAACAGCGAACGCGGTGAGGAATGAGAGTTAACCCGAAGTAGTGGAGAGGAAGGAACCATGGGTATCTACGGATACTTAGGAGGAGATTGCATTAGGGGAGGACGATGACGGTGAAAAGTCAAGAAGTCTAGAGTACTTTTCTAGGCAGAACGAACTCCACAAGTGGCACACTAACGTGGTGGGGACTGGTTCCAATGCCGTGGCAAGTTCTGCGTGCACACTAGAGTTGTACTGTCGCCCCCTAGATTGCAAATCGAGAACAGTGAGAGGAACTGGAGTGGGGCATCTTGTTTGCCACTGTAGTGAGACAGTGTGCCTTGTTATAAATTGATATGATTATGATTTGAGGCTGAGACCTCCTGGTCAGGGACCATTTGTTGTGTGACAGCTGTCATGCCCGCACGGTAAAGGTTCTGTACTCCTGTTTGCTTCCGACTAGGTGGATGGTGGCCTAGGAGATGTAGGCATGAGACATGAGTGCTAACTACGAACGGACGCGTACCTCGATGATTCTTTATTTCCCCTTTAATCATCGATGGTTGTAATTTGATAAGACTTATAAGAAAAGATTTATAATTAAGAAAAGTAAAGTTTGTGAAGTTTTGGCAATGAGAAAGTGAAGTTTTGAGCAAGTGATGGAAGCCCTTGAGGAGGGAAAAGGGAATAAGTGAAAGATTGAGAATGATGAATGAAGATGTGATTGAGGAAGGATTGGAATTTAAAAAGATGTTGTATAAAGATAATAAGATGATAATAAAGAGTTATTGTGCCATGCTTGAGTGCTGTATTGTGTGTGCTTGGTTTGTATTGTGTGTGCTGTCTTGATATTCCGTCTGCGGTAAATCCACAACGCCGACGACTCTTCGTTCGGTTCGCTAACTCTCTCCTGCTCGTTGGCATATCGATGTTTCTGGTACTCCAACGTGCAGATGGATTATCGCATGGAGATTTCAACATGGACCAGACATGGATGCGGCTGGAAGCGTACCCCATCTGGATGGGTATGGATTGGTGACTCTCAGATCGTGATTCCGGATCCAGAGCATCGACTTTGCGGAGCCAACCTAGGACCACTGTTGGGACAAGTATCTATCCGAGGATACAGAGACTATGAGGAGAAGGTGCGATGTGAAGCCCAGAAGATTGCTTCTGCTCCAGCTAGGATGCAGTGGGTGCCCAAGAATGGTGGGCCAGCAGCGACGGCAGTGACTTCATCTTCTGGAATCAAGAAAGAGTGCAAGGATGATCGGGAGCTTCACCCGATAGTCTTCATTAGGAAAAGTCGTAGGTAGGGTAATTAGTCTAAGTTGTTGTAAGTGTGAGTCAAGGATTTCCTTAGCAATGTATCACTCTTGTAACTAAGCCCTACTTATTTTGTGAACTGGCCGAATCTTTGAAACTGTTTTGAAAATTTTGGAAGGGAAGGTGCGGAACGGTTTTTAAGTAACGACCCGGTTTTCAAGTAGAAACATGAACATGCACCAACCGCTTTGCAAAAACGTTTTAAAAAAAATGGCCTCATTTTTTAGCAACTTTTTAAATATTTGATGATTGTTTTCGGGATGTGAAAATCGGGGCGTTACAGGTGCAGTATACGCATTCTTTGAGCAAGTTTTTTCTACGAGGGGCGAGTCTGACACATTTCCTGTCGAAGCATCCGGAAGACCTGTTCTTGGGACTCAATGAGGAACAAAAAGAGACTCGTGCGCTATTTGCTGCCAAAGAGGCCCGCTTGACCGACGAGCTGACCCGTACACGAACCGAGCTGGAAAACTTGAAGGCGGATCAGGGTGAGTTGATAAAGGAACGGGATGGTCTCAAAGCTTCTAAGAAAGCCGCGGAGGAAAAGAAGAAGGAAGTTGTGGAGGCCCTGGGCAAAGAATTGTGGATATGTCAACAGAAGATCGAGGACCTGAACGGTGAAGTGCATAAATCAACTTCCACTGCTGAGAAATTCAGAGAGAAAGCCCTTGCTTACAAGAAGAAGGCTGCCGCTAACTTCTACAACTGGGGAAAAGGTGTTGACGACTCCTTTGTCTCGGCGATCAGGCAGATCCAGTTGTTGAATCCTGGAACCGAGTTCAGGGTGATTGGTGCACATCCCTTCCACAACGTTCAAGATGGAAAACTTATAGATCTTGATACAAGAGAGGAGGTGAAATTGCAGGCAGATGACTTGCCCAATCCTTTGGTGGACCTGGTTGAAGCCCCTGATTTTGATGACAGAGGTATTACGTTGACAGATGATGAGGCATAAACCCCTTATGCTGGGTAGCCAAATTGCTGTCGTTATTTCATTTGTTAATGAATCTTTTTGATCAATTTTTGCTATGAGTAGGAGTAACAATATAATCCTGGAGTAAAGTGTATTTCTTTATGCTCGCTGTTCCCGAGCGTTTTCCCTGGTAACTGTGTTTAACAATTCGAGCGTTTAAACTCGATGTTGTTCGAGCGTACTTAGTATTCGAACGTTATTAGTTGCTTATTGGATATTGTGAGGAAGAACTCAGATCGCCGACTTTAGCCGAAGCAGGACCCTCAGACCGCGATGCAAGGAAAGCAATTCTTGGGATCGGGCGTTCTTTTAGTACAATGTTAAACTCACGAAAGGAGTTGTTTCTCGATTTCGGTCGGTGGCTAGCCGAGCAAAACGAGTCGTACGTGCAATCACAATGTAACCAAAAAGAGTTTGAATAAAATCTGCAAACTTTTATTAGTCAGAATGTACAAAAACTCAACTTGAACTGCTAGTCAAAAACTAAGAAAAGTTGTCCTAAAAGCTTTGAGATATAAATTGTATAGGATGTTATCCTACGTTATTCGTAACTGTCTAAAAGCTCGACAATCGAGCAATAGTGGTTAAAGCTAAACTATTCTAAAAAAGGGAAAAAAGAAAAATGAGAGCTTAGCTGTAGTAAGCTCGGAGCTTGGCTGCATTCCAATAGTTGTTAACCTCTTTGCCCGAGAGAGTTTCCAATTTGTAACCACCAGTCCCAGTTTTGGTCTTTATCTTGTACTGTCCTTCCCATTTTGGGCTCAGCTTTCCCACTCCAGAATTGCCCTTGCCAATGTTGGCTCGGCGCAGGACCAAATCACCAACCTCAAAGCTACGTGGTCAGACTTTTATGTTGTATTCACCAGCCTGTCGTTCCTTCGCCTTCCTTTCATGGGCTGCTACTGCTTCCCGTATTTCTTCGGCTAATATGAGTTAATCCTTGAGCAGAGCGTCGTTGATTTCGAAGGGGCGCTCTTGTACCCTGAATGTGGGGATCCTCTTTTCGATTGGTATGACTGCGTCGCAGCCGTATGTTAATCGAAAAGGAGTCTCCCCAGTAGAGGAGTGTACGGTCGTTCTATGTGACCAGAGAACGCTCGGAAGTTTGTCTGCCCATGTACCAGCCGCATTGCCAAGCTTCTTCTTTATGCCATCTAGAATTGATTTGTTTGCCGATTCAGCCAAACCGTTGGTTTGCGGGTGTTCCACCGAACTGAAGTAGTGAGTAATTCCGAGGTCAGCCGCAAGCTCCTGAAAGTGTGAAGCTGAGAACTGCGATCCATTATCCGTTACTATGGAGTGAGGCACCCCGAACCGAGAGACCACTTCTTTCATAAAAAATGACTGAATCCGAGCCGTTGTGATTGTTGCTAAAGGCGTTGCTTCGATCCATTTGGTGAAGTAATTGATGGCTACAACTGCGTATTTCAACTGTCCAGGCGCAGTGGGGAACTTGCCAATGATATCCATCCCCCACTGGTAAAAGGGCTAAGGAGCTCCGAGGGAGTGCAACTCCTCGGCTGGCCGCTGGTAGACGTCGCTGTGGAACTGGCACTAAACACATTTTTTTACATGTTCCATGGCGTCATTCAGCAAAGTAGGCCAGAAGTAGCCTGCTCGAATTACTTTTCGTGCCAAGGACTTTCCCCCCATGTGATGGCTGCAGATTCCACCGTGAATTTCTTCCAAAATTTCCTCGGCCTGGGTGGGATCAACACATTTGAGCATGGGTGACCCAAAACCCCTCCTGTAGAGAATCCCATCAACAACTGCATATTGAGCTGACTGGTGAATCAACTTTTGAGCTTCGGCTTGGTCTTGAGGGACAAAACCATGCTGGAGGTAAGTTAAATTTGGGTCCATCCATGACTGGGTCCATCCACGACTCAGGGACTGTCTCTTGGATTAGATTTTTATTGTTCTCCGACCCCTTCGTACTTGCACTCCCTCAACTTTAGTGCTTTGAACAGGGGCAGAAACATAATATCAGCAGAACTTCCCTGATCAATGAAACTCGCTTTACCTCATAGTTTCCAATAAGAGCTGTGATGACCATGGGGTCGTTGTGATCGGGGAGGATCCCGTCCAGATCTTCATCGTTGAAAATAATCGGGACGTTTTTGGCTGACCTTTTGGAGATGGGTTTTTGACTGACCGTTAGAATCTGGTTGTTGTATTTTTTTCTATCTGCTCTTTTCTCTCCCCCTCCAGCAAATCCACCAGCAATGGTATTGACTAGAAATTCATTGGGAGATGAAGTGTTTTTTGTAACTGGGTCAGTTTTTTCCCGACCTGAGTTCTTATCGTCAGGTGATCTTCTACGGCATTTAGACCTATCAGGGGAATGTTATCTATTCCTACCTCTTCGACCTGCCGCATCCCTGATGTATTGTTGCAACTTTCCATCCCTGATCATTTCCTCAATCAAATCTCTAAGCCAGATGCATTCGTCCGTCGTGTGACCGAACCCCTTGTGAAAGTCGCAGTATTTAGGCCTGTCACGCTGTGAGCCCTTCCTCAAGGAAGGAGGTCTTTAGGCCGAGCATAAGTCGGTCTGCATCGTCTCATGAAGGATCTGACTCCTAGGAATAGTCAAAGGAGTGTACTCCTGATATTTGTTTCTAGGGGGTGGTCTCCGTTCACGACCGTTTCTATCAGGCTTGACACCAAACTCTCGTCCCTCTTTTGTTTGTTCTGGCCTTGAGGATCGGTTTTTTGCCGATCGTCTCTAAATTTCTGGCCTTTATGAAACTCCTCCGAATTTATAAACTTATTTGAACGTTGCCTGAGCTCTGCCATGTCCTTGGGGGGTTTCCCGATCAGTGACTTACGGAAATCTCCTGCCCTTAATCCTTGAGTGAACAATAGCACGGCAACGCCCGGTTCAAGCCGTGGGACTGAACTGGCCTCCGTATGGAAGCATGATAAATAATCCTTCAAAGGCTCATCGGGTTTCTAAGTAACTGTGACCAGCGTATGATCGGATTTAGGCTGGATACAGTTGGTCGTGTACCTATTTAGGAATAATCTTTTCATCTCTTCCCAAGAATTTACTGAATTCCGAGGGAGAGATGAGTACCACCGTAACACAGATGGTTCCAGGGTCATAGAAAACGCTCGGCACTTCATCCGATCTCCACCTCCGTAATAGTTCATTGCGCCCTCGTAAGACATAATGTGGTCGACGGGATCGGTAATACGGAGATCAAAAATTCAATACAACACATCATATAACACTTAGGCATTTAGGAAAATCAAAAATTCATTCCCTTACATCAAATATACCATTCGGCCTTAAATAAATCAATAAGACAGCAGCTACAATTTTTTTTTAAATACATACAACATATTTCTTTAATTCCTAACTTTAGAAAAATTAATTTAAACACCAAATCAATTAGAAACAAACACTTTTTGAGTAAAAATAAATTTTGGACAGCAAGTTAAACAATTTTTCATATAACCACATACACATTGTAAAACTTGTAACACCCATCTTTTATTTATAAGTATTATTAAAAAGATTTAAAGACTAAAATGGGGAACTTAAAATTTCTTCTCATAAATCAAGTTTACACATGAAATTGGGTATTTCAATTACAATAAGAGTAGCGCACTTATAATTTCCTTCTTTCCATAACTTCTCCGCGGCGACACTCTGATCCCCAAGCTCCTTGACCTTCACCTAAAATGTTAACCACATAAGGGTGAGACCTTTTCACAACACAGTGAATTAGAAGATAATAAAGAGCACATAATAGAAACTTAAGCATCATAATCAAACCAAGCCATGAATAACAAAATGCTTCACTTTCATTTTTCAAAATCAATTTCATTTTCCATTATCCTTTCCATTATCATGTTCATTATTTATTCCCTTTAATTCCTTTATCAATTCCATTTTTATTTCCTTTATTCATTTTCCATTATGTGTAACCTCAACCAGAGATCTACACCTTACCATCGTGTGTAACCCCAAACAGAGATCTACACACGATGTATGCAACCACAAACAGTGATATGCATACACTGTGTATACAACCACAGACAGTGATCTGCATACACTCCACCATGTTTATGTAACCTCAAACAGAGATCTACATAAACTTCCCTTTTTACCTTTTTACCCTTTCCATTACTCATTTTCCATTAATGTGTGTAACCTCAAACAGAGATCTACACACACAGTGTAAGCAACCACAGACAGTGATCTGCAAACACTTCCATTTTTACCGTACACCACTAGGATTTGGATACCCGCTAGGTAATTGGCACACCTGTCTAGGGACTTGGAACACCTGCCCAGGACTTTACACCCTCCAGACCATAACCTGTAGGACTATGTACTTTTACCAATCCATTAATTATTCCAATTATTGGTGTGGAAAACTGATCCTGTGGGTCACCCGACGCCTACAGGGCGGTTTGGCCTGATGGGTAATTGGCCTGGCAGGTAATTGGCCCTAACAGGTAATTGGAACACCTAGCCGGGTACCTAGTGTTCCGGGCCCCACTGATCAGTTTCCACTTAAGTTACCTTTACCCCTTTCAATAATCGACGATCCAATCCATTCATTTATAGTTCATAATCACAAACATTCTCCAATTAATCACACACATATACACATAAATGACACTTATCATTCATCATCAAAACAATTCCAGAGATTCTCAAATATACATATAGCAACCATTCCTAATCAATATTTCATAGCATTATAACACCAATAATCATAACCTTTACACATAGATTTACATTCTAATTCCAGTTCATTTATTTACCATCCACAAGTCCATGACCATATTCTTTCACCCTTAACATTAGCCCTTATAACTATTTTCCCTTATTAGCATAAGACCAACTCATAACCTTTAATCCTATTTCAAGCTACATATCATAATCACTACTTTCTTCCATTATTATTATTTCCATTACATTACCTTTCCTTTTATACTTAATCATGTTCATCCCTTACTTTCCAGCATTAAATCAAGTAACACATATAACACTTAAAAATTCACAAATCAGTCGACATACTCAGGTATGTCTCAGAGTGCTTAAATATAAGTCAACTCCCTAGGGTTCTTCACTTCCTACATTTACAACATACATAGAGGGGGTATTTAACAAATTATGACAATTAAGTTAAATTATTAAATTAATTCAAATTACATTCATTCTTCTTAAACCAACTTATAACCGGTGCTATTTTGCTACCCACAACCCAATTCAACTAATTAGCCCAAATCCTATTATATACCCCAACTATCCCTAACCCAAAGTGTGGAAAAGAGACTCCCCTTACCTTAGAGAGGGAGAGAGCCCACACAAAGCTCCAAAGACTCCAAATCTACTCCGGATCTACCTTGATTCCTATCCTCTAGACCGATCTCCACTCCATTCTTAAAGATTGGAAAAGAGAGAAAGGAGCCCTAGGAGAGAGAAAGGGCTTCATGAAGAGAGAGAAGACCACCAAGGGAGGAGGTGAAGGTTAAATCATGAGGGGGATAATGAATCTCATGGGTGAAGGTTTACAATGGTGGATTTGGGTGGTTTATGGTGGTTGATGGTGGTTTTGTGTAGAGGAGAGAGAAAATCGAAAATGGAGAGAGGAGAGGAAGAGAGAGAGCCGTATGAGAGAGAGAAGGGTGAAAGGAGATGAAACTTGATCTTGGATTCATGGCCTTGAGGATTCTTGATGACTTGGTCTAGGAGGAGGAGGAAGAGCTCAACTTCCTCTTGGGGAAGGAGGAAGAGAACGTATGAGAGGAGGAGAGGGAGAGAGATGGTGGGTGATGAATGAAAATGAGAGTGAGAGAGTGTGTTTTATTTTGTTTGGGCAAAAACATGTGGCTATGAATTAAAGAGGGAGGGGAGAGATTCCTTTTGTGTGGCTATGAAGCCCTCAACGTACACCCTCTTTCTCTTTTTTTTTTATCAGACCCTCTGGTAATCGATTATCCTAGCCAGATAATCGATTACTGCTTTTGTGCAACATTTCTTAGTGTTTCAGACAGAGGGCAAATAATCGATTAAGTCACTTGAAGTAATCGATTACTTCACAAAATAATCGATTATTTCCATGAGTTAATCGATTATCAATGCTGCAACATTTAAGTGTTTTCACCAGAAGCCATGTAATCGATTAACCCCTACAAAGTAATCGATTATTCTGGTGGAAACTCCTATTTTGGCCAATTCTAACTCTAGGACAAGGACACTACACTTAATTTCTACCCATGGTTCCTATCATTAATTCTAGCTTAGGTTTTTCCTAATTAATCTTGGAATAAAGTTTTGGGATGTTACAAAACTCACATAATGACACATATAATTAATTCCAGCACTTAAGCAATTTTATAAAATACCCTTTTTTTTATATAATACTAATTCGGTTCCCATAAACAAAGGGGGTTTTCTTTATATCAAATTTTTTTTCTAAAAACATAACTAACATTTTAATACCACATATACAATATTTATTTATCCAATGTAAATAAAAAAATTTATTTTTTTTTATCATAGGCCATTCGGCCCTTTTAAAGAAAATAGGGACATCCCATTAAAGAAATATAAACCTTTTATTTTTCTCAAATCCAAAAAATAATATTACTTTTCTTAAATCAATTATCATGAACCAAATATATTTTCCCTTAAAAACTATCATCAAGAAAAAGAAGAAGAAGAAAAGAATAACAAATTTATTTTCAATATTCTTATGAACATTCTTTTCCAAGATTTATCATTTTTTTTAAACCAACAGTTCATATATTTTCATAGTTTATTTTATAAAATGCAAATAACAAATAGAAACTTAAATAATCATATTCTATCACAGTCCTTTGATATTATCATTTAGAGACTTTAGAAAAATAGAAATAGGGTCCCTTTGCAAAATAGTGTTATCTCTCAAACATAATCCATTAGAGAATGATAGAATACTCATAAAGTATGAAATGGTATGGAAAAAAAAGAACTTAGCCCTAAAGTGAGCTATTTATAAAGGTAAGATTTTTTTTCTCCTCACCCCAATTGTTGATGGAAATGGCGAGTTGGAGGGGGTAAATTGGCTAGAAAACTTTTTAAATCCTACTTGGTTCAGGGAATCTCACATGGAACCATTCCCCACTCATTAATGCTCTCATTTTCCTAAAGGTCTCTCATAAAACTCTTTTCACAATTCCAAGGTTAAAGATAGAATTTGAAATTCAAATTACTTGGTCACTAAGGCATTCTAGATCCTTCCTTCCCACTCAATTTTCTGGACGTTCACTCTCATTGGGAAAAAAAACATCTGACCTTGCTTAAGCATGGATCAATCCCTACCACCAAACCACACGGTCAGGGTTATATTTTCATATTTCAAATAAAGTCCCAAAAGGAAAAATTTATTGGAGGTCCAAAAATAATTTTTTCAAGATTAAATATCTAAATTCGTATATAAAATGCTACAGATATGAAATTTTTGAAGACCACTAAATAAAATTGTTATTTTTACATTTTTGATATCTAAATTTCAATACAATCATTTTCATATAAAATTTATAATTTTTGGACTTACGGTTTGAAAGTTATGAAATTTCTAAGTTCCATAGTTATTTCCTTCAAAATTCATTTCATAAACTTTCAAAAATATTAATAAAATATTTATACATACAATATTATATTGGCAAATGAAATCATGTCCATGAAATCCTAAAAATATTTTTATAGTTCAACTCTTAAAAATTCATCCAACAAAAGTCTTTGGGCATCATATATATATATATATATATATATATATATATATATATATATATATATATATATAATATACAGTTTATCACACACACACACATATGTATATTGTAACACCCCAATTTGGACATAGAACATTTAGCAAAAATTTGCACCATTTTTTTAATTAATTTTTCAAAAACATTCAATTCCAACTTATTTGTCAAAAACTTTTTCATTGTTTGGTTTACTTAACTTTTAAAATAACTTGGTTCACAAAGTAATCGTAACATATTTCTTTTCCAAATTGAGATATTACCCACATACTTCCAAAACGCATTTTCTCAAAATGTTATTTACTCAAAAAGTTCTTTTGCGGAAAACATTTGATTACCTTTGAAAAATTCGACAACTAACTTCAAGTAGGAAAATATGATGATTTATTATTAAAATCGTCGAACAATTACATCGATCAACACCAACTGTTCTTAGAAAAGGGTCACGACCTCTAAGGTCATGACATTTGATACAATAACAACACTGAAATAAGGTCTATGCCAAAACTAAAGATTACATCAGTCCTATTGGAGACAGACTCAATCTAACCATCAAGACCTAAGACGAACATAAACTTCTCGTCGTTGCTGCTCCCCACTGTTGATGCCGCATCTGGGTCGAACTCCCACTGACGATCAGCTCCAGATCAAAAATCTCAACACGTGCCGATCCTTCTCAAAGCCAATCACTCTGCTTCACTTCTCAAAGACCGAAATAATCCCAATGTACTCTCCCACTATTTGAAACCTCCACATGACAACGACTCGATCTGTCATCTGTGGACATCATTCCCAATGTCCACAGAAAAAGGGAAAGCAGAGTGAGTAAGCGATCCGAACGAATTAATCGTCGACGGCATGGACTTACTCTAAGGGATCACATTAAGATTCACACACATGTATATATACAATCATCAAATAAAATAAGCAAATAGGGAAATAATTTCAATAACATCATCATTATAGTATTGCCATCATTCTTTCATAACTCATCATGTCATATCATTATTCATAACATCATATCATAACTTAAATCATAGTTCACTTTATTATCTTATAGAGTTCCAATAAAACTTATAACTTTTCATTTCTCTCATCTTACATAACCATCAATGATTTAGGGAGGGAAATCATTGAGGTAAGGGAACAAGTCAGCACACACGTACGATACATGTCCTCTTCAATTATCCAACCACAGCCTAAGTCGAAAGCAGATGGGATGCATAGGAACCTTGTAACACCCTATATAATAATTACCCTTAATTACCCGAAAATTAGGATTTTAAAATTTCTTTTTCATTAATTCAAAAACACCAGAGTTATAAGCGGAAGACTTTAATACATCAAAATCAAAAGCACAAATTAAGTACATCCAGTTCGGTCATTCAAAATACAAAAGAGTTTTAGCTCGGCCCAACTGGCCGAGACTCAATACAAAATAATATTTTAGCTCGACCCAAATGGCCGAGACCCATCCACCTATCTGACTCTAAATATCTTACTCTTCCTGTGAGGGAGAGTGATCCTGCTCGGCCGGGGACTGCGTCTGCTCGGGCTCAGTACCTGAAAAATGGTAAGGAGGTGAGCATTACACAGAACTTAAATAAGCAGTTTCTAAAATGCCATACCGAACTACCAAGCCAAACACAGGTAGTCAATTAACAAATAGTAACAAGTAATCAAACCACATGCATACATCATCATGTAATATTATTTAGCTGGGCTCACATCCTACCAATTCCCCTTATCCTCTTTCCATAAATCATACACTCGGCATCTCGGCCACTCTCCTCTTACCTCGGTAAACCATCTCCCTACCTCGGACTCATTACTCATTATTCCATTTTCACATAGTTTACAATCTTTTACTCTTCTCGGATGCATACACCCAGTGCATGTCTTACACCATTTAAGGTCGGATATCGGAGTGTCATCCATAACTGCGAGTACCCAGTACCCATCTTACAGCTGCACATACCTGGTATGCGTCTGACGCGATCAATGCACGCACCCAGTACGCGTCTTCTATGACCAGGAGCACTACCGCCGATCATTCTATGGAGTAAGGAGTGTCCATAACTGCGAGCACCCAGTACTCGTCTTACAGCGGCGCATCTCAGCGACTTACGCGATCAATGAACTCACCCAGTACGCGTCTGCTATGACCAGGAACACATCCCACCGATTCCGTTCTCGGAACCCTGTGTGAATCATAACTGCGAGTACCCAGTACCCGTCTTACAGCTCCACATACCCAGTATGCGTCTGACGCGATCAATTCACGCACCCGGTACGCGTCTGCTATGACCCGATCACACAGCCATTTCCCTTTTATTCCTCTTATCATATTAACCATTTTAGTTCGGCCTATCTCGGCTCAACGTCTTAGTCTTTTTAACCATTTATTTCGCTCGGCCTCTCTCGGCTCAACCCTTTAACCATTTCCTTATTCCATTATCTTTTCTCATTATCAGACTTATTACTCTATCTCTCCTACTATCCATATTTACCATTTCCTCATACCCATTCTCAACCTCACTCAGCTCGGTCCAGCTCGGCCACAGATATAAATAACAAATATCAAAGTTCCTAAACATTTATACACAAGATTCATAACACTTATACATCAACAACAATAAGAATAGAAGCATTCAACCAATCCATCATGTAAATACCCACATATAGCATAAAACAATATTCCATATTCACCTAACACCCATGTTTCTAGTTCACTTATTAGTTCCCTTTACCCTTTTTACCTTTCCTTTCTCATGTTAACCTATATCCATTCCTTAATCTAACACCCACTCTTAGTACCCTTTATGAACACCCTAGAAACCCAAACTCAAGTAGAGGTAACACTCACTCCTTACCTCAAACCGTGAGAGATAAGAGTTAAAAGTTTGAGAGTGGTTTCCTTGATGCTTCAAACCTCTTGAATCCTTTTCCTCCTTGCTGCCACCACCACACCACCACGGTCCAGCTCTTTGCTGCCACCACCACGCCGGCCCAGGGAAGCGTCCGGAACGGATGAGAACGGAGAGAAGGACGGCAAGAAGGAGGGTCTCCAACCGGTGAGACTTGGTGGAAGAGAAGAAGAGATGTGTGAGAAAGAGGGATCTTCGTGAAGGAGAAGAGGAAGTATGAGAGTTGTGTGTGTTGGAGCTTTAGAGGGAAAATGAGAGAAAGAAACGAAGGAGAGAGAGATTAGAATTGCAAAGTGTGTTATGTTGTGTTTGGGCTTTCTTTTATTCTTTTAGGGGAATTATTTGTGTGGTCCTCATTGGAGGCTTCCATGAGAAGCTAAAACATGTGGCTAGGATTCATTGGCTTCTTGAGGAAGCCATGAATAGTACATTGAAAGGGACATAAAGCAGTGATAGTGACATAAAGTGAATGGCAAGGACAGTGTACGGATGGTACGACTCCCAAAGGGCTACAGCTCAACATGAGCTGGCATAGAGGAGTTAGGACATGTCGGCTAGGGTACGTCGGCTAGGATACGTCGGCTCGGTTTGCAGGAACAGCAGTAGTCCGAGCTTCCTTCTCGGATGATACTGTGAGGTACGCTAAGGTCGGCTAATCCGGACTGGACAACAGGTTCCGCGTTTGGTTCCCATCCAGCTCGGTTCATATGCACACAATCTTATCTAGCTCGGCCGGGATAGGACTGAGGTCCTATACTTACATCCTAGGTCGGCCTATGCTCATACTACCCTTCTATCCTTGTACAATTTCTAAGGCTTAATCCTATCCTTAGATAAATATTTATATACTCAAATTATATTATTTAATATTAATTTTTAGGATGTTACAAACCTTAACCACACAGGTCTAGCAGCCGAGAACAATGCTACAACCATGTTACAACCACATCCAGGTTAGCCAAGAAACAATGCTGCAACCACATCAGGTAAGCCAAATTAATCAAAGTAATAATTTACGATATCGGATTATCGTATCACAATATTAAGGGGCCACAACAAATCGGACAACTAGCCTTGTTCGGGTTCCCTCTCCACCATCTATGATTTGCTCAAGGGGGCGACAGCACTTTCTCTAGTTGCGCATGCAATCCTTGCTACGATCAACTCCCAGCAGGTGACCTTGATCATTGTAACTTTTGTCCCGCTTAGAGAAGCACCCAAGGCTTCTTGACGTTCACCGTCCTTGCCTTCCCCTATCACAATCCCCACTCAAAGCAGCGCAAGTCTCCGAGTATCCGGTAATCTTCCTCTCCACTACTTCTCTCTCAACGCAGAGTTAGGAAAAGATTAAAGCTTTTAAGGTCTTTTAAGCATTTTAAGATAAAGTTTTTTAGTTTCATTAACCTATAAGTGGTCGACCCATTCAAAGCCTTGCTTATAACGGGCCTCGACCTCTAAGGGAAAAACGAAACAAACATCTCCCTAAGTACAGTGGAATCCACAATGCTCGCAACCATGGCACGTCATACACGTGGCCAGCTACTTAAAATCAAGCACGTCTAAAAGACAGTGCGATTGGGGATATACATCAAGAGTTATTATATTAGTGCTCCGCTCACCTTCACTGTACACTACACGATTCGAGATACTTTCATTATAACTGTATTGCCTTAACCAAGGTCTTATACCCACCAGGGGTCCACGTAATAATCAATAACTTAAACCATAAAGCATTAACACAATCTTAACAATTCCAACATATTTTCAGATACTCATTTCTCTAATATTTCTTTTTCCCACAGATAATCAGTTCATCATCTCATTCATGATACAACATTATTCAAAGCAGTAAACATAATACTCATAAAACATAATACAGATTAATAATAAACAGACAATCACACAAACAAGAGTTATTGTCTCAACGTCATCCGGCTAAACACACACACAAACAATTGTCGTCACGTATATTGACAGATAACCACAGAGTTCTGATCTTTGAGATGATCGAGAACATCCTTATGCTACCCAAATATGCCATTATGTCTTAGGAAAGCTTCTCTCTCACCTGGATTTGAAGGTAAAGAGATAAGATCCTGCTTACCCGAACTTGCTTCTCCCGAACCTCTTTAACATCGACAAACATAATCCAAGGGACCAATCAAATACACAATAACATAATAATTAACTTAATAAATTTAGTGAATATTACAAGTTCAATTCATAAAAGAAAAAAAAACTTCTAATCTCTGCTAGGGTTTCCTTCTCTTCCCTCTCACGGCGGCGTTGACCGCCGTGTGCCGCCGTTATGGCCAAGAAGAGAGGGAGGCCTCCAAAGTCTCCCTCCCCTCCTTTCCAAAGCAAGTCCCCTAATGTCTCTAAAGCCTTGGAAACTGATGATCTCGTAGGTTTTGATGAAGACGACGTAGATTTTCTTAATAGCTTGACGCCCAAGAAACTCGATTTGATGCTGCAAAAACTGATTTCTTTTCGTGATAAGGTGAAAGGAAAGGCTTTTGTTGATGATTCAAACGTAAACCATTCTGGTCCTGCAGTACATGGTTTGAACAAGAATGGTGCAACAAATCCTATTTCTGGTGCAACTACGTCTAGTGCATCATTAGACAAGAATGGTGTGAATAACTTGCAGAAGTATGTGAATCCTGTTGTTGTTGAGAAAAGACCTTCTATCTGGGATTCCTTTGATATCTCTAAGTTGAGAAATGCGGGGGAGAAGTTGAAGTTTCTTCAACCTGAAGTTAAAGAAGGTGTGTCAATTGCGAAAATTAACGTTGTTGATATTGAATCAGAAGAGAAGTATTGGGAGCAAGCCCTTGTCTGTTACGTTTTGGGTGCAAGACCCCCCTTCCCTGTCATCCAAGGTTTCTTAAAGAAGGCATGGGGACATCATGGTATTGACAAGATTCTCATGAATAATGATGACACTTTAATTGTGAGGTTTAATTCTGTTGATGCTCGCAATGCTGTGTTAGACATAGGGGTTTTCCATTTTGACAAGAAACCCCTTATTCTTGCACCATGGACAGGGAAACCTGTTGAGAAGAGCCAGATTAACACAGTTCCTGTTTGGATTCAGTTTCCAAACCTAAACGTGAAGTATTGGGGCACTGATTCTTTGAGCAAAATTGCTAGTATTGTGGGGACCCCTATCATGGTTGATCAAGTGACAAGGGACAGGAATCGCATAAATTATGCTAGAGTACTAGTTGAAGTGTGCCCAGAGAAGCTGCCTGAAGAAGTGTTTATAGAAGATGAGAAGGGCAATGTGTTGGTGCAGAAGGTAGAATATGAATGGAAGCCAACTTTTTGCACTGTTTGTGGCAAGTTTGGACATGATAGCTCTATGTGCAGAAGGAAAACCAAGCAAGTTTGGGTAGAAAAGAAGAAGCCAGTGGATTCTGAAGTGATTGAGATAGTTGATGATCCACAAAAGCTGGAAGTTGAAAAGGAGAAATTTGTTGAAGGTGATGACTTGCCAGACAAGGTACCAGAAACTCAGGATCTGATTCAGCAGAATCCTGCTGCTTCCTCTAGTCAAAGTGCAGGCAAAGCTGTGCAAGATGGTGAGCCAAGTCATAATTTGTATGTTGAGACAGTGAGTAATGATGATGAGGGGCAGTGGACCCCAGCACGAACTAGGACCAGAAATCAGAGAAGGATTGATGCACAGAAGGGTGTTATCCCTTCATTGCAGCCCCATGGATAATATCCTTGCTTGGAACATTCGAGGGATCAACCACCCTCGAAAGCAGAGAGAAATAAAAAGGTTGATAGGCGAGAATAAGGTAGGTTTAGTTGGGATTCTTGAGAATAAGCTGGGAGCTAACTCATATGACCAAGTCAGAAATCAAGTTTGCCCTGGTTGGGGGTCATATATCAACCTGGATCATGTTGATCTAGGTAGAATTTGGGTGATGTGGAGGCCAGATATGTTTCAAGTGGATATAGTGCAAGCCTCAGATCAGTTAGTCCATTGTGCAGTAAAGGCTGTTGTGAATTATGACTTAATGGTCACCTTTGTTTATGCAGCTAATGTGGAGGAGGTTAGACATCAGCTTTGGGATGATATTGTAGTAATTGCTGCAAACATGAATCTTCCCTGGGTTATCCTGGGAGATTTTAATTGTATTATGAGTATGGATGAGAAGTTAGGAGGGTTGCAGGTGGATTTGAACAGAATTGAAGCCTTTAAAGAGTGTGTCCTGCAATGCCAGTTAATTGATATGTTATGCTCAGGTAACAGATTTACTTGGACTAATAAGCAGGATGATGGTGATAGGATTGTGGCGAAGCTGGACAGATCCTTAGTTAATGAGGCTTGGATTCAGCAATGGAGCCACGCTGAAACTATGTTTATGCCAGAAGGGGTATCTGATCACTCTCCAATTTTGATCAGGTGGAGATCCAGTCCAATGCAGAGAGTCCATGGATTCAAGTTCTTTAATATGCTCACCTTGGATGATGATTTTCTGAGTATTGTTGAGACTAGCTGGAATCAGAATTTCCTTGGAACTGCAATGTATAAGTTGATGAGGAAGCTGAGGGCCTTGCAGGGGCCATTAAAAGACTTGAATGCCAGAAAATTTCTTGCCATTGATAGACTAGAAGAACAATGCAGAAAACAGTTACTTGAGGCTCAAGCTACCTTGGCAGATGATCCATTGAATGTGCATTTGCAGAGATTTGAGAAGGACTTGGCTTGTGAATATGCTAAAATTGCTGAACAAGCACTTAGTTTCCTGAGACAGAAATCAAAAGATGCTTGGTTGAAGGAGGGAGACCAGAACACCAAGGCATTCCACACTGCAATAAAAATGAGGCAGTATAGAAATAGAATACTCTCAGTCAAGGATGATCAGGGTGCTTTACTCACTGACCAAGAGGAGATTGATAGGGTGTTCTTGGATTATTATCAGAATCTGCTGAATGGAGGAGATTGTATATGGACCATTTCTAAGGAGGAGGTTAATCAAGGCAAGTTTCTCTCAGTGGAACAACAGCTGAAACTCATAGCACCAATCACTGAAGCTGAGATCACTCAGAGCTTTATGAGTATGGGCAGTGACAAGTCTCCTGGGCCAGATGGTTTTGGAGCTGGCTTCTTCAAGAAAGCCTGGCCTATTGTCTCTGATGATTGCATTGCAGCTGTTAAGGAATTCTTTCATTCATGGAAGCTCCTCAGGGAAGTCAACTGTACTTATCTTGTTTTAATTCCTAAAGTAGATTTCCCTAGCACAGTTAGTGATTATAGACCTATTTCCCTCTGTAACACTGTATATAAAGCCATTTCAAAAATTTTATGTAATAGGTTGCATGAGGTCTTAAGTGGCTTAGTTGATGAAAATCAATCTGCTTTTGTCAGTGGTAGGTCAATTTGTCATAACATATTAATCACTCAGGAACTGTTAAGGTTGTATAGGAGGAAGAATGTCTCAGCAAGGTGCTTGATGAAAGTAGACATCAAAAAAGCATATGACATGCTTGACTGGAGTTTTGTTCACAAAATGCTGCAATGTTTTAGATTTCCTGACAGATTTATAAACTGGCTTATGGAATGCATCACTACACCAGCTTTCAATTTGATGATCAATGGAGTTAAGAAGAGGAGTTTCAGGAGTAGCAGAGGGCTGAGACAAGGGGATCCAATTTCACCCCTTGTCTTTGTCTTAGCAATGGAGATTCTGTCTAGAAAATTGAAGGCAGCAAGCTTGAATCAGAACTTCAGATTTCATCCCCTTTGCAAGGAGGCTAGGCTGGTGAGCTTGGCATTTGCAGATGACTTAATGTTGTTCTGCAAAGGTAATCTCACTAGTGTGGAGATCCTTATCAAGGCATTCAAGGATTTTTCATTGAGCTCTGGTTTGTATGCTAACCGTCAGAAGTCAAGCATCTTCATGGCTGGTATGAAGGAAGATCAGATGAACCTTGTGCAGCAAGTAACTGGGTTTCAGAATGGAACCTTTCCTTTCAAGTACTTGGGCTTGCCAATTACTGCAAAGAAATGGTCCAATAACACCTGCAGAGACTTGGTTGATAGAATTACAAGAAGGCTGAGCACTTGGAGGACTAGACACTTATCCTATCAGGGAAGAACCCAGTTGATCAACTCTGTGCTATTAACCCTTCACACTTACTGGGAAACAGTCTTCATTATTCCAAAAGGTGTGATTAAGGGTATTGAGCAGAAATGCAGGGAATTCCTTTGGGGAGTTGGTGCAAGTGGCAGACCTAGGGCTGCTATAGCTTGGACAAATATGTGCATGCTTAGGAAGCATGGAGGACTTGGCTTTCAAAACATCCTCCTCCGGAATAAGGCAACTTTGGGTAAACAGGTATGGCAGCTAGCACAAAAGAAGGACAATTTGTGGGTGAAGTGGATTAGTAGCATCTACATAAAGCAAGGGGATTTTTGGTTGTCAGCATGCTTCTAGCTCAAGTTGGCATTGAAACCAGATTCTGAAGACTAGGGACTTGTTCAGATTTGGCTATGATAAAGGCATGTGGAGTCAGACTAAGCCATACTCAATCAGGGAGGGGTACAAGTTTTTACTTGGCCCTCAAGTAGCCTTTCCACTCTATAAAGTTATTTGGAATGCCTTTTCAATTCCAAAGCATAATTTCATTATGTGGCTTGTGGTGCAAGATAAGCTCAGAACTAAGGATTTTCTTAGAAGCTTTATGCAGATAGACCCTGGCTGTGTGCTTTACAGCAATGTCTTGGAATCCAGAGACCATTTGTTCTTTACATGTTCATGGAGTAAGGAGTTGTTAGAATTGGTTGCTAATTGGTGCTGCCTGGACAATTGGTATTACACGTTTCATAATTGGTGTAAGTGGCTACATCACTCATTCCGAGACAAGACTAGGAGGAGATTTGTGTATGCTGCTATGGCTGCAAGTGTGTATGCAATTTGGACTGAAAGGAATAGAAGGCCGTTTACTCATAAATCTAGAAGGGCTGATCAAGTTTTCTACTTGGTCAAAAAGGAGCTAGCTTTGAGAATTTCTCTTGTATGTCCAAACTTTAGAATTTGGTCTAATAAATTGTTGGTAGATATGATTTTATTTGAGATTATGTAACTTAGTTTTTTAAGCTCACACCCTACATAGTAGGTGGGGAACTTCTAAGGACTTTGTTTTGTTTTGAATTTTTCAAGTTGGAATGAAGTTTTCTTCTACCAAAAAAAAACTTAATGTATGAATAGAATTAACTTTGCTAGAGTACTAGTGGAGGTAACCCCATTATGGTTGACAAAGTCACTCAGGAGAGGAATAGAATTAACTTTGCTAGAGTACTAGTGGAGGTAGACCCTGCAGTACTGCCTGAAGAAGTTTTCTTTGACGATGACAGAGGGAATATAATTACCCAAGGGGTAACGTATGAATGGAAACCGGTGCTATGCTCCAAATGCTCAATGTATGGCCATGATGGTAAGATGTGTAGGAAGAATATTAAAAAGCAGTGGGTTGAAAAAAAGAAGCCGACTAGAGAAGAAATTGAGGCTCTGGATGATAAGCTCAAAGCTCAAGTTCAGAATGATGGAATTAACACTGAGGAGGATATGGGAGGTTCCATAGCTGATGGGAAGGTTTCAGGATTAGAAGAGACTCTGGTTGACTTGTCTACTCCTTGCTTAAAGGGTAAAAGTAATGTTGGTGATGTAACTGGTCAAGACAAAGGGTCAGATCAAAGGTGGGCTGATGGCAAGCAGGTATCAGGAACTATGGTAGGAGTTGAAGCTGCTGCAGGGAAATCATATAAGAATAGCATGAATAGTGGTGGTATTGATCCAAATGCTATTAATGATAATGAGCAGGGAGGTCCTTGGACCCCAGTAAAAACTAGAAGCAAGACTCAGCTGAGGGGTGGGGGTACTCACCTACAGCATCATGGATAAAATTGCTTGCTGGAATATTAGAGGGCTTAATGGGCCCTCTAAACAAAAGGAAGTGAGAGACTTCCATAAAATGTATAAAGTAGGGTTATTAGGTGTGTTGGAAAATAAATTAAGGAATGATGCTATTGATTCTGTGATGGGAAATATAGCTCCAGACTGGGGTTTTTTTGCTGATTCTGATTATTGTCCAATTGGGAGAATTCTGGTGTTATGGAGGAAGGATATGTTTCATGTTATGATAATGGCTAGATCTGGTCAATATACTCACTGCTTGGTTACTGAGAAAGTGTCCAACAGGTCTTTCTATGCAACTTTCATCTATGCTGCAAATGACCACTTGGAAAGGAAGGAGCTTTGGTAAGATGTGTAGGAAGAATATTAAAAAGCAGTGGGTTGAAAAAAAGAAGCCGACTAGAGAAGAAATTGAGGCTCTGGATGATAAGCTCAAAGCTCAAGTTCAGAATGATGGAATTAACACTGAGGAGGATATGGGAGGTTCCATAGCTGATGGGAAGGTTTCAGAATCAGAAGAGGCTCTGGTTGACTTGTCTTCTATGATTCAGCCTGATGAGAAACTTGGAGGGATCCCTCTAGATCTGAGTCAGTATGAGGACCTAAGGGATTGCATGCTGGAGTGTAATTTGGTAGATTTAAAGGCTAAAGGTAATTATTTTACCTGGTGTAATAAACAAGATGGGGCTAGTAGGATCTATTGTAAACTTGATAGAATTGTGGTTAATCAGAGATGGATTGATGCATGGCCAGACTCTGAAGCTAACTTTCTAAATCCTGGGTTGTCAGATCATTGTCCAGTAGTTCTTGAGTGGAATAAGAATGTTGAGATCAAAAGGACTAAGTTCAAATTTTTCAATATGTGGGGTGATGATGATAGATTCTTAGCTATTGTCCAAAATGTGTGGAGTAAACAAGTGGCAGGTAGGAAAATGGTGCAAATCATGAAGAAGCTCTATTATCTTAGGAAGGATTTTCTTATTCTCAATAAATCAACTTATGCTGATATTGTGAATAAAGAGAAGGAATTCAGAATGAAGTTAGAGGCTGTTCAATCTCTTTTGAGTACAGATCCTACCAATACCAAGCTTCAGCAGGAGGAAAAGGAGACTTTAGCTTTGCACAGGAAAGCTAGTTTAGCTGCTTTTTCCTTTCTCAGGCAGAAAGCTAAGATAAACTGGATTCAAGAGGGTGATCAGAATACTACTTTTTTTCATCAAGCTATTCGGCAGAGGGCATACAGGAATCGAATCATTTCTGTGTCTGATGGTAATGGGAATTATGTCACTGGCCAAAAGGAAATTTCAGAGCAGTTCTCCAATTACTACATCAGCCTTTTCACTAGGAAGCAATTTTATCATTGGAATGAGGGGATTATTGAGGGTGGCTCTGTGTTAAATCCTGAACATCAGTTATCTCTCTTGAGACCTTTTTCTGATCAGGAAATTAAGGAGGTGGTGTTTTCCATCCATAAGGACAAAGCACCAGGTCCTGATGGATATGGAACTGGTTTTTTTAAAGCTGCTTGGAGTATAGTAGGGCAGGATTGCATAGAGGCTATAAGGGAGTTCTTTGCTAGCTCTTTTATGCCAAATAATCTCAATGCTACAAATCTAGTGATGGTGCCTAAGGTGGACAGTCCTTCTCAGGTCAAGGACTACAGGCCTATTGCTTGCTGTAACTTCATCTATAAATGTATTTCTAAGCTTCTATGTTCTAGGCTGAGTATGGTTCTGCCTTTTATTGTTCAAGAGAATCAGGCAGCTTTCATCAAAGGGAGAAGCATAGTTCATAATGTTCTGATCACTCAAGAGCTTCTAAGGCTTTATGGTAGGAAGAATAGCTCTCCTAGATGTCTTATGAAAATAGACATCAGGAAAGCTTATGATACTCTTGATTGGAATTTCATTGAAGATATGTTAATTGCTTTTAAGTTCCCTATGCAATTCAGGAGATGGGTCATGACTTGTATTACTACTGCTTCCTATTCTATTTGTATCAATGGTCAGAATTCAGAGAGCTTTAAGGGTTCAAGAGGGATAAGACAAGGTGACCCCCTGTCTCCCCTAATCTTTGTGTTAGCTATGGAGGTGCTTACAAGGGGTTTTCAGAAAGCAGCTATGCATAGGAATTTCAGATTCCATCCCTTATGCAAAAGCCATAGGTTAATCAGCCTTGCATTTGCTGATGATCTAATGGTTTTTTGCAAGGGGCACCCAGCCAGTGTGAGCATTTTGTTTGATGCTCTTCAGGACTTTGCTGACAGTTCAGGGTTACAGCCTAGCATTGATAAATCCCAAGTTTTCATGGCTGGGATTGATCAAGGAAGAGAGTTGGAGATTCTAAATATCACAGGGTTCCAAAAAGGGGCATTTCCTTTCAGATATCTTGGGATTCCTATATCAGCCAAGAAATGGTCTAATGCTACTTGTTCTATACTAATTGATAAGATTAGCAGCAGGATCAACACATGAAGGTCAAGAAATCTATCCTACCAAGCAAGGTGCATTCTTATTAATTCTGTGCTTATGTCTATTCATGTGTATTGGGCATCAATTTTTATAATTCCTAAAGCTGTGATTAATGGTGTGGAAAGGAAGTGTAGAGAATTCCTTTGGGGTGCTGATTTGGATGGGCATTACCATGCCTCTGTGGCTTGGGAATCAGTGTGCAGACCTAAGAAGTATGGTGGTTTGGGTTTTAAAAAAGCTAGCTTATGGAATTTGGCTGCTATTGGGAAGCAGGCTTGGCATATTGGTGCAAAAAAAGACTATCTTTGGGTGAAATGGATAAGTTCCATTTACTTAAAAGATAGGATTTTTTGGCACCTGGAACCAAAGCCAGGGGATAGTTGACACTGGAAACAAATTGTGAAGGCAAAAAATAAGTTAGCTAATGGGTTTACAGGTGATTTGTGGACACTCTCTGCTAATGGGGTTTACATAATTAAAAGTGGCTATTTATTTTTGCTGGGGATTTTGCCCTCATTTCAATTGCATCGGTTTGTTTGGAATTCCTCCTCTATTCCTAAACACAAGTTCATTACATGGTTGGCAGTGCAGAACAATTTAAAGACAAGAGACAGATTATTTAGTCAAGATCGAACCTGTGAGCTTTGCAATGTCGCAGATGAAACTCGCAATCATCTCTTGTTTGAGTGTCACTGGTCTCGTGAGCTTCTGGAACTAGCTTGTCTGTGGATAGTATTTAACAATTGGCCATACAAATTTGTTAATTGGAGTAGATGGATAACACATGCATTTAAGGAGGAATCGAGGAAGAAGACTTTGTTTACCGTGTTCGCTGCAGTAATCTATGCAACCTGGACTGAGAGGAATAAGCGTCTCTTCACTGGAAGAAGCAAAACGACCTCCTTGGTTATGCATGCAGTGAGGAAGGAGGTAGCTTCAAGACTGGCGTTTTGTTTCCCAAATTTTCGTTCGTGGAAGGATAGAGCTCTTGTGGATAGAGTTCTGTCTGAACTTTAGCTTCATTTCTGGTCTAGGTGGTTTTGTATTTGGTCGAACATGTGTTGGGTTTTGTGTTTTTTTTAGTTGGTGCTTTCGGTTTTCTCTCCTTGGTCTGGTGAACCCTTCCTAGAAGGTGACACTTGGACCAAGGGGAGCTTGTATGATTCATTTTTTTGCTTGTGGTCTAATAAATTATTTTATTTTACCAAAAAAAAACTTAATAAATTTATCGAAGCTCTTTTCAAAAATCAAATCAGTAACATAAAACAATTTTGTTTATCTAGAACCATTCACTCTCTTTTTGTTTCTAAAATCAAGAAAACATTCTTTAAATACAAAACAATCTTTAGAACTTTGATTATAAAGAGTAAAAGTAAATATTTATACTTTTATAAAACCAAAAATTTATTTCCAAATACCTTATAACAACTACGACGCATACACTTATCATATACCTTAAGTAAAACATAACTGACTTTGATGCAACACTTTAAAATACTTTAAGCAGTAAAGAAAACTTCTTGAAATTCATTTTTAAACATCTATACACACATATCATTCACCTAAAATTCCTAACACATAAAATCATACACTTTATCATTTTAAAACAATTTCTAAGATTACAGCAATCAAATTAAAATTCTAGGCAACATGAGTTTTCAACTCTATCTTAAAATCATTTTTCTCTTAAACGATTAATCCAAAAATCATGCCGCTTTTCCTTATACACAAAACACAAGTCCTACTATCTAAATAACATTTTAATATCATGTAATCATATAAAGATCTATGTTGGACAACCACATAAAACAGAGTTGCATCACTTCAATTTCTCCCAAAATCACCTTTTTCAATTTTTCTACTAAAAGATACACACATCAAGGTCTAAAAATAAAGTTAAACTTAATAAAATAATATTTTTTCTTTATAATTAAATCTTGGACAGCAACCAGATAATTTTCAAAAATTCATCTTTATGTCATACATGAAATCAAACATACATTCTATTATCAATAAATTAACACCTATACAATAAATCATAAACAAAATCCCTCAATAAATTTATTTTCTTTGGCCATACGGCCCAAAATAATTATTTTCCATAATTATTCTTTATTATTTTAAAACACTTATTATTTTCATGTTTCATGCATACTAACACCAAATAATCAATAATATACACATCCATTAACACTTAGGCACTTAAACAAACCAAAAATCATTTTCTTACTTTACGAATAAAATTTTTGACCCAATAATAATAAAAATACAGTAGCCAATATTAATTTCCAAAAAGTCATTTTGTTTCATGAAAACACATACTTTTACGTTATACTTTACAATATACACATATATAAAATCACTTATCACAAACACATATAAAAAATCAAATTTAGGGATCCACGGTCCAATTTAAAATTTTTTTTTTTTTCAGAATATAAATTATTTTTCCAGAATTAATTTACTTTAATAAAATGCTTATTTTCATGTTTGTTTCACCAAATAAACATACTATCATTATCATACAACCCTTATACAATTAGGAAAAATAAAAAATCACTTATTCCTACAATATCAAAATTCGACCTATACAAACAGCGGCAAAATAAATTTTATATTAATAATACACATTAATCTACTCATATAATCATATAATAAATTGTTTCTAACACTTATACATATTTACACATCACAAATACATATAAAAATAACAGAATAAAGTATCTCCTGATATGAGGAGATACCTTACCTCCTTAAACCACTAAAAAATTTCCATGTGTTTTTCTTTTTCTAAAAGCATTTTTTCAATGAAAACAACCAATTTACTGGATGAACAACAAACACAACACAAAGAAAAAGGCAAACATGGAGCACAGAAAAACTCAGAAAAAACGCAACAGATCAGAGAACCGCAAACAACCATTCGCCCACCACCGCTCACAGCCACTGCCAAGCTCGTTGCAGACACTGCCACCTCTGCTGCTCACCCACCACCACCACCTCTCTCGACACGTACTTTCTTCCATGTCAGCAATAACCTGATCCCAATTCATCATGATCCATTGCCACACCAATAATTAAACTCATCATTGACTTTTTCTTCTGAAACAGAGTCTAGATGTCTCCCTCACTATCGAATCAAAGCCGGGAACCGAAGAAGAGACATCAGTGCTTCATTCATCTTCACTTTTACGAGCGGTGACTGGTAGTGGTAGGCGAGCGGCAGGCGCGGTGGTGACGGCAATGGTCACGGCGGTTGTAACACCCTTCTAATAATTACCCTTAATTAACTTAGGACTTGAAAATTTTTCTTTGAAAAGTACATTAATCCACTTACAATAATATTTTTCAGAGGGCCAACAAAATATATTAAATACATACAACACCTAAGTGCACCAACTACCGAGTTTGAAAATGTTAATTATACATAACCGAAATATTTGAAGTGTCAGTCTTTTCATCATTCAGAAGACCGAGGACATAAACCAATGTCCGACTAAAAAGACCTACTCTCCCTGTGAGGGAGAGTGAACCTGCTCGGTCGGGGATCGTGCATGCTCGGGCTCGATACCTGAAAAATGGTAAGGAGGTGAGCATTACACAAAACTTAGAGAAGCAGTTTCTAATATGACATACCGGTCTACCAGGTCAAACACAGTTAGTCAAATATGCACATAATCATATATTCAGTCCAATCATGCATCGTACACAGTTATCATCATTCACTCGACCTATGCCTATCCTTTTCCTATATATTCCTTTTTCTTCCACTTTTGTTTACCTACTTTCTTTCCCTTTTATTGATTCTCACTCGTAACCTTTTATCATCTCTCACATTCTCTTTATTCGGTCTTCTTTCCTCGTTTCCATTTTATTCACCTTTATCATGTCTTTTAGAGAAGCGCACACCCAGTATGCGTCTTACACTTTTCTTATTCTCGGAAGCGCACACCCAGTGCACGTCTTACACCTTTCTTATGCTCATCAGCGCACACCCAATGTATGTCTTACACCTTCTTTGTTGGAGTTATGGAGTGTCCATCATTGCGCACACCCCAGCGTACGTGGTGCACGTCTTACAGTTGCGCATCTCGTGCGACTTATGCGATCATGGCATACGGCACCCCGCACGTCTTACATGACCAGGAGCACGTCCTAACCGATTCCGTTACTCGGAATCTTGTGTGAGTCATTACTGCGTACATCATCCCATGATGCTCGGCTTGCAGGTACACAAGAACACATCAACTGTGTCTTACGCGATCATTGCACAGGAACACATCAACTGCGTATTACATGACCCGTCTCACTCAACCACTATTCTCCATTTATACTGTGTGAGTCATTACTGCATACATCATCCCATGATGCTCGGCTTACAGCTGCACAGGAACACATCAACTGTGTCTTACGCGATCATTGCACAGGAACACAATAACTGCATCTTACTTGACCCGTCTCACACAACCACTATTCTTTACTTATCCTTTTACTTTTATTCATTCACTCTTGACTTCTCTCGGCTTACTCCCCTTTACCATATCACTTGTTTCCTTGTTATAGTTTCTTTTCTCTAGTTATTATTCCTCATTTAATCTATTACCTAGCATTTTACACCATTTCCCCCATCTCGGCCACCTATGGTCGGCACGTGTATTATCCAAACAGTATCAGGCATGCACGAAACAGTTATTACATTTCACACATTTATTCATGCTTAACAAACATACACGTATTCATAGTTAATTTAATGGGTTCTTTTTGTTTATTCATTTCATTCTCTAATAATAATCTATATCCACTACCTATGGTTCAATATCCTAAACTAACACCCATTCTTAGTACTCACTATGAGCACGCTAGAAACCCAAACCTAAGCTAAGGTAACACCCACTCCTTACCTCAAATCGGTGAGAGATAAGGAAGTCCTGAGAGTTTGAGCCTTGTTTCCCGCGTTCTAGCTCCTTAAATCGTGGTCCCTTTAATATTCAGTGACGTCTTAACAATGCCCTAGGAATGCCGAGGAAAGCTCGAAGCCTAAAAGAAAGTGGAGGGAAAGATCTTTGGCTCTTAGAAATGGTTGAGGCTTAATGAAGGTTGAGAATGAGAGTATAGTCTGTGAGTAAAGTGATGAGAGTGGTGTTTATAACTAGTGCCCTAGTAGAGGAAATGAAAAAGACGAAGAAAGTATATTAGAGTGTGTTAGAGTGTTGGTCTTTGTTCTTGTATTTATTTCCCTTTGGAAATAAATATGTGGTCCTGGTGAGAAGCTTCTTTGGGAAGCTTTGGGAATATGTGGCTATAATTCATTCGCTTCTTGAGGAAGCCATACACAGTGATTTGAAAAGGACAGATAGCGATTGAAAGGGACGTTTGTACGTACGACTGGTGCGGATAACGATGTGCGAGACGTTTGTTCGAGCGCAAGTGCTTGGCTCTAGCTTGACATGTTAGGATCTCGGTGCTCGGGTTCTGAGGGGGAGCACCTACTAGGAATAAGACAGTAAAGTGAAGTGCTTGGCGTTTGGATGCCGAGATATTTTGTCGTCGGTGCAAGATCGGTTTAGCCTCTCTAATGAAAGGCTAGGCACGTGGAGGCCGAGATGCCTTGACATTAGTGTGAGATCGGTGCTGGGATCTCTGGAAGCACCTACTCGGAATGAGACAGGTCACTCGAAATGCTCGGAGTACGAGGGCCGAAATACTCCAGCGTCGGTGCAAGGTTGGCTTAGTTTTTCGAGGGTCGGCCGGTAGAAGGCCGAACTTATAGTCGGCTAATACAACGCGACTTGTTGGGGTCGGCTGTATATGGCTAAGACAGGTGCGTATAATCGTCCGTCACGAATCGTCTCTATATGGTCGGCTGCTCACTGCCAAGGGTTATCAATCGAGACGAGGTTGTTTCTCGCGAGCTCAATACTATCTGTTCGGTTCTCATGAGCTCGGTTCTAACTGTTTGTTTGGGAAGAATGTTCACTACATAAATTCTCCTAGCTCGGTACGGTTCTTTGAGCTCATCCCGAGTCTATGGGGTAACCTACCAGTCTGATATTCCCTGCTCGGCTTATGACCCTGGTCATCGTCTTTTGGTCGGCTGAGATGGGATAGGTCGGACCGAGATCTGGTCTACTACACTCAAACCCTCTTACTCTTTGCTAAGGCTTCCTAACTGCTTCACGGAATCCCACCTCACTGTTCTGATCATCCCCAGATCTAACTCGAATTTTAATTGAACTAAGCTTGGAATGAAATTCGGGATGTTACAGCGGTGGCTGTGAATGGCGATGGCTGTGAGCGACGGTGGGCGAGTGGCTGTTGGTTGTTCTCTGTTGCCTTAGCTTTTTGCATTTTTCCCTGCTCTATGTTGTCATCCAGTTAATTGAGTTTTTTTAAAATTAAAAAATGATTTTAAAAAAGAAAAACACATGGCAAAAATAAAATCACATATAATCACATTTATTTAATTCTTATTTCATGAAAGCACATCAAGTAATTATAATACCGACACCATATAATCACATACGCACTTAGAAAAATTAGAATAATACACCTATTCTACCAAATAATAATTCGGCCAAAATAAAATAAAACAGTAATCAAATTATTTTTCACATACACACATATTTAATCATCGTATTCATATAAAATTTACAACTAACGATGAATCAATCATGCACATAAACATCAATCAGTTATAAAATTTTTCTTTTGAAATCATATAGGCCTCAAGGCCAACCCAGAAAAATAAAATAATTTTCATAATAATTTCCAAATAAAATTTTGTTTATTCATCAAATGATTATTTCTTTTAAGAATTCATGATAAAACATCAAACATTCATCATTCTAAATCCAAAAATCACTTAAACAAGTTCATATGACACAAATCAAATTTTTCACTTCCTTATTTCATCCTCATATATTTGGCCATCATAAGGAATAAAAATGGGGAAACTTTGTTTCTTTAAACCTCTTTATAAGTCCCTTTTAAATCCTTATTCACATGATCATGAACAAAAATCCTTAAACACTTAAAATAATTTTAAATCAGCATATGAGTGTTCATGAATAGAAGCATAAAATAATAACATAAAGATTTACTGTTTGTTTATAAAATTCCAAAAAGAAAAACTTAAAACAAAGTAAAAACAACAGACTAAAAGTTCATAGGAATACCTTTCTCCTAAGAAATCATGATGAACACTTCAATGATGTGCAAACTCTCCCTTCCTTGCTCCTGGATGCCACGCCCCACTCTTCCCTTCATTAGGTTTCTTTATTTTTTTCTCTTTTGTTTTCAAGTTTGATTTTTGTGTAAAGGTGACAAGGTGTGATGTCCTAGACGGTGAGGTCCTTCAAGGGTAGGAGAAGACCTTCAAAGGAGCCTCTGTCTAGGGTTGATATGTGATGTTTGGGGGGAGTCCTCATGTGGCTAAGGAAGAGACCCAGGAAGTAACCCTAATCACTGGTGTGTGAGAGTGACAATTAGGGTTAGAGGACGTACCTGAGCCCCATGTAGTACGGAGCTACTTATAGGGGGAGCTGGTTGCCCTAATGGGCCTACTTGAGGCCCAAGTAGGGCCAGCCTGTACTGAGCTATTAGTGGATGAGCTGTCCTTGCGGATAAGGTGATGATCTGTCCTTGTGGATGAGAAGGGAAGAAGTCATCATGTCCTTGGTGTCGGACTTGGGAAGGTGTCGGACTTAGACGTCGGACCTGAGTTGGAGCACGAGGTCGGCCCGTATCTGGCATCTGTTCGGCCGTTGAGCATTGAGCTCGGCCAAGCGCTCAGAAGGCTTCTTATAGGGCCGTGAGGCCTTAGGCAAGAGGTCTGAGGATCTCGGCTAGGCCGAGTCCACCACATAAGCCCCCCAGCTCGGTCAAGGCTACTGAGCCTTGTTCCGAGGTCTTGGTTGAGGTCCTTTTCCCAAATCCACCCCATAAGGGCCGAGTTCACCACATAAGCCCCCCAGCTCGGTCAAGGCTATCTGAGCCTTGTTCCGAGGTCTTAGGGAGTTCGGACGATAAGTCTGCCAAGAGCTGGATCCAGCTGTCTCTGACATCTTCTCATTATGACGGAGCGGGTTTGACAGTTGTCTATTCACCAGTACCGAAGTGACGTTTGCTTTTACCGGATCTGACACGTGTCAGAAATCGCGACCTACGAAGCGTCACCATCATTGTGACGTTGCTCGAGGTCCATTATTTCAGCTGCTGCGTGCCACGTGTCCCAGTTGATATGGCTGCATGTTGGGTTGGGCCTTTTGCGCCAAGCCCAAATTTCGAGAATGGAGGGAAGATGGTTCCTCTTCTCCTATTTTGACAAAAACCGTTCCTCTTCTTCTTTCTATCAAACAGTTGTTCTTTCATTCCCTCACACTAGTCCCATTCTCCCTCTTCCCTTCGAAACTGCATTTTGGAACTGTGCTCCTCTTACCTTCCTCCTCCGCAGAAGATCAACAGAAAGTTACTCTCTCCCTCCCATTCATTCTTTACGGTCGCATACTTAAGGTATTCTCTTACTCCTTTTTTATTTTTGTTTTTGCCTTTTCTTCTTCTCTGTTATGGTTTGCCTGGGTAGGATTTAGGATTTTAAAGGCTTTGTTTCTATAGTGAGGGGTGGTTTTTCCTGCCTGTTGGGTTTTGTGTTAGTCTTGGGGAATGAAATTGGTGGCTTATAATGTTTGGGTTTGGAGCGTTTTAGGACTTGTTGGAGGGTTTTTGCTTTCATTTTTCAAGAAATCAAAGGTATATACTGGGTTCATTATGAGTAGGGAACGGGTTAGGGAATGGTCTATAGTGATCTCCCTATCCTGTAACAGTAACGAGGAAGAGGACGGCTCCTCTTCCTCGTCCTGTTCCTCCCTGTAGGTCGACGAGGAATATGAGGGACATGTTCTAGAGGTTGATCCCGTTGAGGTAGTCTATCCTCGGGATCGGGAGCAGAGGAAAGAGTGGACTTGCCGATCTCGAGAATATGGGGGAGGGAAGAGGATATGAATGGGGGGTGCCTATGGTAGAGGGGGGGTGCTCGCCCCTCGGAACGACTTCGAGGGGGGTTTTCTTGGGGGTTATTCTTTGTAACCCGTAGGACTAACATCGAGCTCCCCTGTTCTTCCACATGTACCATGCCGCCCACGAAATGCGTCAGCCGACCTGAGCTGTACCCTGCGCCCACCGCTGCCGACCAATATCAATGGGTCGATGTGGAGCCGAAGGGAGTGCAATCTAGTTTAGATTCTGAGGATAAGCTCTCCGACGTGAAGAGAGCTGTACTACCCTGTTCGGGAGATGCCGCTGGTACTTCTTATGAGGTTCTTCCTTGTTCGGCGAATGACAGAATATGCACCAAGACCGATGATAACTCCTTCTTTTTTTATGCCGACTTGATTCACAACCTCGGCGTGACCTTGCCGTTCACCGACCTCGAGTTGAGGGTTCTGAAAGAGCTCGGACTGGCCCCTTCGCAACTTCATCCCAACACCTGGTCTTTCCTGAGGGCGTTTCAAAAGTATTGCGGGGCCAAAGGGTTAGTCTGCACAGTTCGGCTCTTTTTGTGGATGTACAACCCGTTCGTCAGTAACAAAGACGGGGTTACTGGTCGACTTTGGGTATCGGCCAAAGCCCGAGCTCGCTGTGGGCTGTTCGGAATGTTTACGGAATCTTGGAAGCACTTTAAGCCCAGATTCTTCAAGTACAAGTTCGTAGGAACTGGCCGACCTTGGTTCCGAGACGAGACGGGTCCGAGGTTTCCCTTGGAGTGGACCCCGGAGTTCTTCGATCGCCACCTTGGCACGCCACAAAGGTGGTCGGGCGCGACTCTTGATGCCGACGCGGCCGCCACAGTCCACCATTTCCAAAATGAATATCATGCTCGGAAATTCCAACTTGATGTTGGAGTTTTCATGAAGTGTGCTGACAACGAAGTTTTAGGCAAAATTGGTAGTTAACCTCGCACTTATACCCTTGTGAATTTTTCTTTCTCTTTTTTTTTACTGATTTTTCTTTATCTTTTTGTTTGCAGAGGAATATTGGTCAGCCATGTCGTCTAAGGCATTAAAGGCTGCGTTGAGCCGCAAAAGAAAGAGGTCGGAAAATACTTCCAATGAGGTCGCGACCGTTGACACCACGTCAACCGACTCCGCTATTCCACACTCTACTCCACCTGCGGTGATCACTACCCCACCTCCTCCTCACTCTCCATCGCCAAAGTACCGAGCTCGTCAATGCTGCCAGTACCCCAAGGCCGACGACCCCCACTACTAGGGCCTCAGTCAAAGAGGCACTTGTAAAGATGTCGGGAGCCGAGTGGAAGAAGATGGACGAAGGGCTGGCCTATCACTTGAAAAGGTCAACAAATATTTTTAATGTGTTGGCCGATGTTGCTGACGACGTTGCGGAAGGCGTGTCGCCAGCTAGAAAGAGGGCCCGGTCTGATATGGCAGCTGAAGTGGCGGAGCTGAGGAATAGTAAAAACTCTGCCAAGCAACAGTTGGCCAAGTTAGAAGAGAAGCACCGTCAGAAGATGGAGGAGCTTCGGAAAAGTCAAGAGGAGGCCCTGGCCCTAGCGACGGCGGAGGCAAAGGAGGCTGGTCGGCAGGAAGGTCTGGCCGAGGTGGAGAAGGTGAGGACATTGCTGAAGAGAAGAGCCGCTCAGGCTCTTAAACACAAGGTAGCCGCATATGAATCGGATTTCAATCTTGAGAGGGCGGCAAGTAAAATTTTTACCAGTGCAATAGAGCAGATTCTTCACCTGAACCAAGGGCTCCAAATCCGGTATATCGGTGCTTCTGCTTGGTTCGGGGTGGAAGAGGGGAAGATGGTTGACTACGATAAGGATGGGCTCGAGGTTGACCTTGACCAACCTGAGGAGAATCTGCCAAATCCTTTGGTGGAGAAACCGGATGAGGAGTTCAACCCAAACTCGGTTGTCTTGTCCGATGTTGAAGACGAAGCAGCATAAGTCCCTTATGCTGGGCAGCTTGCGATTTGTCGATGTTTTTTGTAACATGTTTGACAATGTTGGATTGTATTTTGCTTTATTGTGTACAACATTTTATTCTTATGCAAGTTCTTTCCAGTTTTAACTTGTTGCATGCTGTTATATTTATGCAAGTTTTTATTCTAACTTGTTGCATATAGACTGCGTCCGAGGTCGTTTCTAAGTGAAAATACCTTTGAGAATACAAGTCCTTTACCAACTTGTTGTATTTCGGCCTGATCGGACCTAAAAAACTTGTACCCAAAACATTGGTGTTTAAAATCTAGTATGAATAATTCGGATAAGCTCGGATGACTCAGTGAGTGCAGTAATCTTATAAGTTTTCCTCTGAATAAAGGTACTGTATATAAGTGCATACGGTAGGGAACTCGGATCTATCCGCCTTAGCTGAGGTGGGTGTCCTCATCCCCGATGTAAAAGAGAATGCTGAGTGAAGCTATGTGGACACATTTCACAGCATTCTGTTCTTTATCGGGTGTCCCTTGTACACTGTGCATATGAGCCGATCTTATTTAGAAGACGTTGGCTGTGCATAGCGCCATGCAACATTTAGGTGGCTAGTGCTAAATGGGAAGCTAGTACGTACGTATATAAAACTGTGGCACTTGAGTAATGGGCAAGTTTGTACTTTTTTATTAATTATAAACATGAGTACATTGTCTGTGAATTAAAAAGGTGGGTATATCCCAAAGTGGAAAATAAGAGCATGACTAGGGGAAGTAAGTGTAAAATGTTAACAGAAATGAAGATAGAACTTAAACTTTTAGATGGGGTGGCTGATCACATCTGAGGTAAACCTAGCTGAAGTAGGTTCTCAATTTTGCAACGTTCCAAGAATTTTTGAGTTCGGCCCCTTCAAGAGTCTCCAGTCTATATGCCCCAGAGTGTGTTTTTGAAATGACTCTGTAGGGGCCTTCCCCAATTTTGTGCAAATTTCCCATCTCTTCGATTTTTAAGACCGATGTCAGCTCTCCTGAGAACGAGATCACCGACCTCAAAAGACCTGGGTTGTACCGTTTTGTTATACTGCTTGGCTTGCCTTTCTTTTGCTTTCTTTTCCCGAGCAGAGGCGGCGTCCCGGATCTCTTCGGCCAGTATCAAGTTTTCTTTGATCAAATTTCCGTTTTCCTCCTCAGGTCTGTCCCTCATTCGGAAGGTATGAATCCTTCGTTCGATGGGGATGACCGCATCACAACCATAGGTGAGTCTGAAGGGGGTTTCTCCGGTTGAGGACTGAACCGTGGTCCTGATTGACCAAAGGACCTCGAGTAGAAGATCGGCCCATGCTCCTTTGGCCTGTGTAATTTTCTTCTTGAGGCTGTCAACGATAGCTCGGTTGGCGGCCTCGGCTTGGCCGTTAGTCTGGGGGTGCTCTACCTAAGAAAACCGATGAGAGATCCCGAGATTCTCAGCTAATATCTGGAAGTTGTTGGCAGCGAATTGACTAACATTGTCGGTGATTAATGTGAGAGGAAGGCCAAAACGGGAGATGACTTGTTTCATAAAAACTTTCTGGATCCTTGCCGAAGTGATGGTTGCTAGGGGCTCAGCTTCGATCCATTTGGTGAAGTAGTCTATTGCTACCACGATGAATTTTAGTTGGCCTGGAGCCGTTGGGAACTATCCCACAATGTCCATTCCCCACATGCTGAAAGGCCAGGGGGAAGCTAGAGAGTGGAGCTCCTCGGAGGGTTTCTGATTAACATCGCTGAAGAATTGGCATTGAGGACATCGTCGAACATGGTCAATGGAATCCATAACTAAGGTCGGCCAGAAATATCCAGCCCTTAGTATCTTCCTTGACAAGGATTTTCCTCCGACGTGGTGGCTCCCTATTCCTCCATGGACCTCGTTCAAGGTCTCTTGAGCTTCCTCGGAGGTAAGACATCGGAGGAGTGGGGAAGACATTCCTCTTCTATAAAGGACTCCATCCATAATGACATACTCAGCCGCCTTTCTCTTAAGTTTCTTTGCTTCCTTTTGATCGGCATGGAGTATTCCATGTTCGAGGTATGCCCTAATCGGATGCATCCAGTTCAGAAGTACTGAAATGGCCATTACTACGCTTGGGGTCGCTATTTGTTCTTGAATGAGGCTTTTATTGTTCCCTCCGCCTTTCGTGCTTGCCAACTTGGAAAGCACATCGGCTCGGGAGTTTGAACTGCAGGGGATATGGGTGATGGAAAATTTGGCAAAATCAAGAGCCAGGGATTTAACTTTATCAAGGTATTTTTGCAGGATGGGCTCTTTGGCTTGGTAGTCTCCAACGACTTGGGAAACCACCAACTGGGAATCGCTCATAATTTGGACTTCAGTTGCACCGAGCTCCTTGGCCATGCGGAGGCCAGCGATGACTGCTTCGTACTCGGCCTGATTGTTCGAGGTTAAAAACTCAAATTTCAGGGAGTATTCGATGCTGAGCCCTTCCGCATTTTCCAAAATAACACCTGCTCCTGCACCCTTTTGATTGCTCGAACCATCAACATATATTACCCAAATATCGGAGCTAGAGCTTTGGTGGGGCTCTGTGAACTCGGACACAAAATCTGCTAACACTTGCGACTTGATTGCCTTCCTCGGTTCATAGGAGATGTCGAACTCGGACAGTTCGATTGCCCAGGCCATCATTCTCCCTGCAAGGTCGGGCTTTTGCAGAACTTGTTTAATGGGTTGGGCGGTTCTTACGACAATAGGGTGGCTTTGGAAATATTGTCGTAGCCGCCGTGCAGCCAGGATGAGACAGAATGCGAATTTCTCAATCTTGGAATACCGAAGCTCGGGACCTTGGAGAGCTCGGCTTATAAAATAAACGGGGAACTCACTTCGGCCCTCGTCTCGGACTAACACCGAGCTGAGGGCGGAATTGTAACATCCCGAATTTTAATTCTAATAATAATTAGAATAACAATAAGATTTGGAAATAAGGATTATCCTAAAATGGATTTAAAATGATGAATTAGGAATTCTTCGAGTGCCATGAAGGAGTTAAGGAACATTGGCATCGAAAAGCAAATTTAAAGAAGACCAAACGAGTGTTAAAAATTGATTTTTCGGTGTTATAAACACCCGACATTAGGAAATTCAAAATAAAAGATTTAAGACTCAAAACACAATTCCCACCGTTGGATATGAAGGTATGATTTTTAGGAAGTTGCTCGTCAAATTTGAGCAAGATCCTACGGTGAACGAAGAAGTTATGGCTATTTGAAGTTAGGGAGAAAATAGAAGAAAAATAGAAAAGCAAACTAGCAGTATCTGATCATTTTACTCGAGTATTTTGTGAAATACTCAAGTATTTTGGGTCAAAATACTCGAGTATTGACAGAAACACTCGAGTGTGTACAGAAACACTCGAGTATTTTGCGGTCTGCAACTTTAAAAACGCGTTTTGGGGGTCGAAACCCCCATTCCAATCCCTCTTTCTCTCTCCCTCCGATCTTCCTCCTCCTCCTTCCTCCGTCCAGCACCTCCACCGCCACCCTCCAGCCGCCGCCGCCTTGGCCTCTCCTCCCTTCCCTTCAAACCGCCACTCTTTCTCCCTCTCTTTCTTTCTCTCTCCTTCCATTCCCTCTGCCCTCCATATCACCCTTCTTCCTCCTGGCCGGCCACCGCGAGCCGCCGCCCTTGGACCACTGCCGCCACCCCACCTCCTTGTTATTCCTCCTCTTAGATCCTTTCCTCCCCTCTCCTCCCTCTTAGTTTCCTTTCTCTCTCTTTCCCTCACCTCCTCCACCACTTCCGGCCCCTCACCACCACGGGCCACCCACCTCCGACCGCCACCACCACCACTGCCTCTCTCTCTCTCCCTGCCATAGCCTCCCTCTCCTCCTCCCCAGATCACCCTTTCCTTTCTCTCTCTTGAGAGCAACACCGGCGCCGTTACCGACTCGTGACCATGTCGGGCTTTTGTCGAGTGCACCGAAGCTTGAAGCTCTTGCCTAGGACCAGCCGTGATCGAGATCGATTGTCCCCACCGTGCTTGGAATCGAAGATTGGGGAAGCTTAGGATCAAGCTGGAGCCGAGCTAAAGCGTGGGTCGGGGAGTAAAGCGCCAGATTAAGGTTATCCCCCACTATCACCGATTGAGGTAAGGGGTTTCATTACCAGTCCTTAAGGGGTGTATTTCTGGGTAGTTATATCTATCGCTAGGACCAGGGGAAATGTTAATTGTTAATGAACCTTAGGGTAACCTGCCAATAATGAAGAAATATAGATGGAGTAAATAGAGGAAACAAATAGTGATGAATAAAAAGATAGGTAGTATAGTAACTAATCAATTAGATCGGTAGGGTGTGGCAAAAGAATAGAAATGGTGAATAGGAAAATAAATTTAGTAATGAACAAATGAGAGTAAAGAGAATATAATGTGACCACCGAGTAGAATAGGACTAATGATGTAATAATAGGATATGTAATAAGGAAGACAATTAGGAAAAGAAAAGTTAGATAAAGAAGAGTTAAAGCAATTAGTAACGAAATAAACGGAATAACAAGAAAGAAATAAACAAACGGAATTATAAGAAAGAGAAGAAGAAAAAGAAAAGAAAAAGAATAGGTAAACAACTAAGAGTTAGTATGAGAGTAATTAGTAACGAAAAGTACTTAAGTATAAGATGACAAGGAAATAATAATAAGTCGTTAAGGGAAGGCGTGAGCTAAGTGAGACGATGATAGAGGATAAGGAAGTGTTAGGAAACTAAATGTATTAGATAGAATTAAGGAACTAAAAGTAGAGGGAAAAGACTAAGACAAATTAATAATGAGAAATAAAATAAAAAGGTAAACGGCGCAGGATGGTTGTGAGACCCTGTGGCCAAATAATAAAAAGGTAAACGGCGCAGGATGGTTGTGAGACCCTGTGGCCAATTAATACAAGGTAAATGGTGCAGGATGGTTGTCAGACCCTGTGGCCAAATAATAAAAAGGTAAACGGCGAAGGATGGTTGTGAGACCCTGTGGCCAATTAATACAAGGTAACCGGCGCAGGATGGTTGTGAGACCCTGTGGCCAATTAATACAAGGTAACCGGCGCAGGATGGTTGTGAGACCCTGTGGCCAAATAATAAAAAGGTAAAGGGAAGTTTATGTAGATCTCTGTTTGAGGTTACATAAACGAGATGGGTGTATACAGATCACTGTTTGTGGTTGTATACACGTATGCAGATCACTGTTTGTGGTTGCATACGTATGCAGATCACTGTTTGTGGTTGCATACACAGCGTTTGCAGATCACTGTTTGTGGTTGCAAACACGGTGTGTAGATCTCTGTTTAGGGTTACACACGATAGTATAGTGTAGATCTTTGTTTGAGGTTACACCCAATGGAAAGTGTAGATCTCTGTTTGAGGTTACACATAATGGAAAATGAATAAAGGAAATAAAAATGGAATCGGTAAAGGAATTAAAGGGAATGAATAATGGTCAAGGTAATGGAAAGATTTAGGAAAAGGAAAAAGGGATAATGGAAACGGATAGGGACATATCAGTGATTAAGGGAAAAGGATAATGAAAATGGAATAAAAAGGGAATAAAAATGGGAAAGGAAATGAAAATGATATTGGAAAGGATAAATGGCTAATAGAGTGGTTATGGGAAAGGAAGAAAAAGAAATAGGTTAGCTGGAAAAGAGGAGCATGAATTAAGTAGTATAGTATAGGTTTGAATGGTCTTGGTGTGTCGTATATATCTGCTTAGAAATCTCTCTTTTAAGTTCTGTGTGATGCTTCCCCTGTGTGGTTAATATTTTTCAGGTACACAAGTAGAGCATACACCCATGCCGGCCGAGCAGGATTTTCATTCCATTACGTGGAATGTTTATTAGATATTATGAGTGGATAACTATTTAATGTAATTTATAATATAAATTAGTAGCTTGCCCCGCAACTTGTATTATTTGGGCATTAGGATCTGTGTACTTATTAAACTGTTGTTGTTTATGTTTTTAAACAATTCTGGACTGACAGGTTTTTAGAAGAAAATTTTTGGGAAGTCCGGAAAACAGAGGAAACTTTGCCGGATTTTCGTAAAAGTTTTTATAAGTAATTAAGCTTAAAAAGGAATTTTAAATCTCTAATTTTAATAAAACCTAAAAGTAACTAATAAAAGTGAGAGTGTTACAATTTGGTATCAGAGCAGTTTTTCCTCGGCCTTTGGAGTTTGAACTCATAACTCCTGTGGTTTACTCACCAAGCGAGTAACCGATATGGATAGTCAAGTGTCTAAGTTAGGCGAATAGGAATACATATATAACTACCTATTTATATATGTGTTCACTTGCTAACTTCTCCAGGATTAGGTTGTGACAGCCATAGACTATAGGACGTTAGTTTGAACTCAACTGGATCCCTCGATGGTGTTGTCGTTTAATAGAGTGTAAGGGTAGGATTGGTCATCCTTACTCTTGCAACTATTAAGTGATGATATCATCAACAAACCTGACGATGAAGTTGCTATTGATAAATGTGAGATTGAGACTGACCATCTCGATCTTCGCGCTTGTCGATTGTCAATGTCATTGAAAGCTTCGAAGTAGCACAAGAACCAATCCGACATAAGATTTCATGAGAAGTACCACCATTAGAAGAAAGTAAGTCGACTTGAAAGGTACCTTCTTTGGATCCTTCACACGATGTTCTTGAGGGAATCAAGTTCACCCTAGCAACCATCTCTAGCTTCCCTGAAAAGCTAAACCAGACTTTGGCATGTCCAAAACCTACTGGGAGCCTTATCAACAAGATTCCTGAACGGTCGCCCGCGAGAAAAGCAAATCTTGACAACCTTACCAAGTATCCACGCCGAGATCAACCAGGATTGAACAATTGAACAATGGTCTTCGGTGAAAGTAAGAACCCGACAATGGTGCGCTGTTGATAGACATGAGGTTGAGATTGATCACCTCAATCTTTGCAACTATTAACGGATGATATCATTGCAATCCTCTTAGTGAAATTGAAACAATAGAAATGGAAACTCTCCAAGGGAGTAGATCCTTTGGAAGCAAAGAAACCAACCCGAATGGTGTCCTTTCCAAGTTCCTTAAACGGAAGCGGAGAGTAGGCCCAAAACAAAACCAAAGCATAAGAGCCTTAAGCCATCTTATCTACATAAGAATAGCGTAATCGAATACCCTATCGTAGAATGGATGGAATAAACTCTATAAGAACTACCCCTAACCATCAAAAAGCCAAACTAAAACTTAGGTAACCCAAGTCTTATCGAGAATCTTACCCAGGTTCCTGAATGGTCATCCATTAGAAAAGCTTAACTGGTAACCTCTTCAAGCCTCTACACAGGAACCAAACAAATTGAATGAATGACCACCAACGGGTCGTCCACCCAGCACGAATCTCAATTTCTAGAATAGTGCGAGTCTTAGGGTGATAGAAAGGACAGATCCCATTAGTTTTCTTGTTCTGTAACAAATTCATTCAAGCTTTCCTTAAGATCCAACTTGAAATAGGTTGTAAGGGATTGCTGACATACATTCAAGGTATCCCTTGAGTGTCATTGATCTTAAATGATGCTTAATAGAACGTTCAAAAGTCAAGAACGTCTGTCAACCTCAATTCGTGATCATCAAAAATCATTTAAGACTTTAATAGTAATTCTGAAAGGCTTAGTTATTACCTCAATTCGTGCAAGTAGATCTCTTCCTCCTCATTCTTCTTGGTTTGACTTTACCTTGAAGTAGCGACTTTTGATTACGGATCAAAGATTTCTCGCTCTAATCTACTGAACATTGTAAACTTACGAGTTTCTCCTTGTTTCTTATCCTGGAATACTCATCGTTCTTGGAGTTCCAGTCTTATTTATTCGATCCGATTCCTCGTGGACGAGGAAATTTCTAGTCAAAAGCTGCTACAATCTGCAAAAAGTCCTTGGATCGCATAATCTTAGGTTGTTTTTATTAAAGCGAAAGCGCAAATTCCTTGTGAATTCCAAAGATTACGTTTCCTGCTGTTGTTAGATTATTACATTCTTCATTGAAAGTCGTATGAAAGGCAGTCAGAAGCCGACACGTTCAATTCCCTACTTCCGGACACCGGCATAATCGGGTAAGTTGATAATAAGTGGGGGAGACTTAACGACTCAATTCGGGTCCTATCCGAGCGAAAATAACTAGTAATCATACCATAAGCCATAGGACTACTAAATAGATAATTCCAAATGCTTCACGGAGGATTGAATGAGAGTTAAACTAGAGTTAAAACCATACCTCCCCGAAATAACACCGAATTGAGGAGTAACATCTAGGCCTTGACCGAGACCAATCAATTAGCCGCAGATCCATAGAAAACGCATCCCTCGACGACGCTCTACTGAGAAGGCACACTATGGGGATAATCCCCATTGTCTTCTTGCTTGACATGTATCCAGTCCATCCTGGGTCATCTTGCAAAAACCATGAGACTCACTCTTGAGTGCTTCATGTTTCTTCTATTCATCTTCACTCTCTTCAAGCTTCAAACATCTCCGATGCATAGGTGAGAATTGCCAAGTCGTAGAAGCCCAGCATAGTTCGATGCCTACCGATAGACAGTCACATACGTGTCCTCTTCTCAGCCTTGGATACCGGTAAGGAACTTGCGTACTCTATTCGGAGTAACGAATGAGCATACCCACCTAGCATGGATATAATCAAGTATGTCGATGCTAAGTGGGGGAGGATTTCAATCCAAGGAATGAGAGATGGAACTTTAATAATAAGCAGACTAACGATGCTACGCAGATAGAGATAGTACGTAGTATTAGAAGACGAGCATTGAAATAGGCATGAACCTAACCACACCTGGAGCGGGAAATAAAAATAGTAGGGAAGTGAAGACCGTAGTCAGGAGTTTACCAATGGGATGATTCTCCATTTAAGGAACCAAACGGAATTTCGGGGACGAAATTCTAATAAGTGGGGGAGAAATGTAACATCCCGAATTTTAATTCTAATAATAATTAGAATAACAATAAGATTTGGAAATAAGGATTATCCTAAAATGGATTTAAAATGATGAATTAGGAATTCTTCGAGTTCCATGAAGGAGTTAAGGAACATTGGCATCGAAAAGCAAATTTAAAGAAGACCAAACGAGTGTTAAAAATTGATTTTTCGGTGTTATAAACACCCGACATTAGGAAATTCAAAATAAAAGATTTAAGACTCAAAACACAATTCCCACCGTTGGATATGAAGGTATGATTTTTAGGAAGTTGCTCGTCAAATTTGAGCAAGATCCGACGGTGAACGAAGAAGTTATGGCTATTTGAAGTTAGGGAGAAAATAGAAGAAAAATAGAAAAGCAAACTAGCAGTATCTGATCATTTTACTCGAGTATTTTGTGACATACTCGAGTATTTTGGGTCAAAATACTCGCGTATTGACAGAAACACTCGAGTATTGACAGAAACACTCGAGTGTGTACAGAAACACTCGAGTAGTTTGCGGTCTGCAACTTTAAAAACGCGTTTTGGGGGTCGAAACCCCCATTCCAATCCCTCTTTCTCTCTCCCTCCGATCTTCCTCCTCCTCCTTCCTCCATTCAAAACCTCCACCGCCACCCTCCAGCCGCCGCCGCCTTGGCCTCTCCTCCCTTCCCTTCAAACCGCCACTCCTTCTCCCTCTCTTTCTTTCTCTCTCTTTCCATTCCCTCTGCCCTCCATATCACCCTTCTTCCTCCTGGCCGGCCACCGCGAGCCGCCGCCCTTGGACCACTGCCGCCACCCCACCTCCTTGTTATTCCTCCTCTTAGATCATTTCCTCCCCTCTCCTCCCTTAGTTTCCTTTCTCTCTCTTTCCCTCACCTCCTCCACCACTTCCGGCCCCTCACCACCACGGGCCACCCACCTCCGACCGCCACCACCACTGCCTCTCTCTCTCTCCCTGCCATAGCCTCCCTCTCCTCCTCCCCAGATCACCCTTTCCTTTCTCTCTCTTGAGAGCAACACCGGCGCCGTTACCGACTCGTGACCGTGTCGGGCTTTTGTCGAGTAAACCGAAGCTTGAAGCTCTTGCCTAGGACCAGCCGTGATCGAAATCGATTGTCCCCACCGTGCTTGGAATCGAAGATTGGGGAAGCTTAGGATCAAGCTGGAGCCGAGCTAAAGTGTGGGTCGGGGAGTAAAGCGCCAGATTAAGGTTATCCCCCACTATCACCGATTGAGGTAAGGGGTTTCATTACCAGTCCTTAAGGGGTGTATTTCTGGGTAGTTATATCTATCGCTAGGACCGGGGGAAATGTTAATTGTTAATGAACCTTAGGGTAACCCGCTAATAATGAAGAAAGATAGATGGAGTAAATAGAGGAAACAAATAGTGATGAATAAAAAGATAGGTAGTAGAGTAACTAATCAATTAGATCGGTAGGGTGTGGCAAAAGAATAGAAATGGTGAATATGGAAATAAATTTAGTAATGAACAAATGAGAGTAAAGAGAATATAATGTGACCACCGAGTAGAATAGGACTAATGATGTAATAATAGGATATGTAATAAGGAAGACAATTAGGAAAAGAAAAGTTAGATAAAGAAGAGTTAAAGCAATTAGTAACGAAATAAACGGAATAACAAGAAAGAAATAAACAAACGGATTTATAAGAAAGAGAAGAAGAAAAAGAAAAGAAAAAGAATAGGTAAACAACTAAGAGTTAGTATGAGAGTAATTAGTAACGAAAAGTACTTAAGTATAAGATGGCAAGGAAATAATAATAAGTCGTTAAGGGAAGGCGTGAGCTAAGTGAGACGATAATAGAGGATAAGGAAGTGTTAGGAAACTAAATGTATTAGATAGAATTAAGGAACTAAAAGTAGAGGGAAAAGACTAAGACAAGTTAATAATGAGAAATAAAATAAAAAGGTAAACGGCGCAGGATGGTTGTGAGACCCTGTGGCCAAATCATAAAAAGGTAAACGGCGCAGGATGGTTGTGAGACCCTGTGGCCAATTAATACAAGGTAAACGGCGCAGGATGGTTGTGAGACCCTGTGGCCAAATAATAAAAAGGTAAACGGCGAAGGATGGTTGTGAGACCCTGTGGCCAATTAATACAAGGTAACCGGCGCAGGATGGTTGTGAGACCCTGTGGCCAATTAATACAAGGTAACCGGCGCAGGATGGTTGTGAGACCCTGTGGCCAAATAATAAAAAGGTAAAGGGAAGTTTATGTAGATCTCTATTTGAGGTTACATAAACGAGATGGGTGTATACAGATCACTGTTTGTGGTTGCATACACAGCGTTTGCAGATCACTGTTTGTGGTTGCAAACACGGTGTGTAGATCTCTGTTTGGGGTTACACATGATAGTATGGTGTAGATCTCTGTTTGAGGTTACACCCAATGGAAAGTGTAGATCTCTGTTTGAGGTTACACATAATGGAAAATGAATAAAGGAAATAAAAATGGAATCGGTAAAGGAATTAAAGGGAATGAATAATGGTCAAGGTAATGGAAAGATTTAGGAAAAGGAAAAAGGGATAACGGAAACGGATAGGGACATATCAGTGATTAAGGGAAAAGGATAATGAAAATGGAATAAAAAGGGAATAAAAATGGGAAAGGAAATGAAAATGATATTGGAAAAGATAAATGGCTAATAAAGTGGTTATGGGAAAGGAAGAAAAAGAAATAGGTTAGCTGGAAAAGAGGAGCATGAATTAAGTAGTATAGTATAGGTTTGAATGGTCTTGGTGTGTCGTATATATCTGCTTAGAAATCTCTCTTTTAAGTTCTGTGTGATGCTTCCCCTGTGTGGTTAATATTTTTCAGGTACACAAGTGGAGCATACACCCATGCCGGCCGAGCAGGATTTTCATTCCATTACGTGGAATGTTTATTAGATATTATGAGTGGATAACTATTTAATGTAATTTATAATATGAATTAGTAGCTTGCCCCGCAACTTGTATTATTTGGGCATTAGGATCTGTGTACTTATTAAACTGTTGTTGTTTATGTTTTTAAACAATTCTGGACTGACAGGTTTTTAGAAGAAAATTTTTGGGAAGTCCGGAAAACAGAGGAAACTCTGCCGGATTTTCGTAAAAGTTTTTATAAGTAATTAAGCTTAAAAAGGAATTTTAAATCTCTAATTTTAATAAAACCTAAAAGTAACTAATAAAAGTGAGAGTGTTACAGGAATCCCCTACGGAAAGATAAATGAAAAGACTCTCCCCCTCTCGAGGGCTGGAGAGAACTGGAGGGGAAGAGAGATATTCCTTGAGCGCAAGGAAAGAGGCTTCACAGTTTTGATCCCAGTTAAAAGTTGTGCCTTTTTTCAAAAGTTGGTACCAGGGTAAGGCTTTCTTAGCAGCTTGAGGAAGAAATCTGGACAGTGCCGCAATTCTGGCAGTTAACTGTTGCACCCCTCAGAGGTCGGCAGGGCTTTTCATTTCTAATATAGCACGGCATTTGTCGGGGTTTGCTTCGATTCCTCTCTCGGAGAGCATGAATCCGAGGAAGGCACCAGCGGGGACCCCGAAGGTACACTTCTCCGGATTCAATCTCATCCTATGTGCTCTTACCCTCTCCAGAACCATGGTCAGATCTCGGACATGGTCTTCCCTTTTCTTGCTCTTTGTAATCATGTCATCGATATAGACCTCCATGGTGGTACCAATGATCCCATCAAAAACTTTATTCATCATCCTTTGATAGGTTGCGCCGGCATTCTTTAGGCTGAAAGGCATGACAGTGTAACAGTAAGTTGCCTTTCCGGTCGTGAATGTGGTCTTGTCTTGATCAGGGGGATACATAGGGATTTGATTGTATCCCGAATATGCATCAGTGAATGACAACAACTGGTAGCCTGCTGAATTATCGAACATTCATCATTCTAAATCCAAAAATCACTTAAACAAGTTCATATGACACAAATCAAATTTTTCACTTCCTTATTTCATCCTCATATATTTGGCCATCATAAGGAATAAAAATGGGGAAACTTTGTTTCTTTAAACCTCTTTATAATTCCCTTTTAAATCCTTATTCACATGATCATGAACAAAAATCCTTAAACACTTAAAATAATTTTAAATCAGCATATGAGTGTTCATGAATAGAAGCATAAAATAAGAACATAAAGATTTACTGTTTGTTTATAAAAATCCAAAAAGAAAAACTTAAAACAAAGTAAAAACAACAGACTAAAAGTTCATAGGAATACCTTTCTCCTAAGAAATCATGATGAACACTTCAATGATGTGCAAACTCTTCCTTCCTTGCTCCTGGATGCCACGCCCCACTCTTCCCTTCATTAGGTTTCTTTATTTTTTTCTCTTTTGTTTTTAAGTTTGATTTTTGTGTAAAGGTGACAAGGTGTGATGTCCTAGACGGTGAGGTCCTTCAAGGGTAGGAGAAGACCTTCAAAGGAGCCTCTGTCTAGGTTTGATATGTGATGTTTGGGGGGAGTCCTCAAGTGGCTAAGGAAGAGAGCCAGGAAGTAACCCTAATCACTGGTGTGTGAGAGTGACAATTAGGGTTAGAGGACGTACCTGAGCCCCATGTAGTACGGAGCTACTTATAGGGGGGGAGCTGGTTGCCCTAATGGGCCTACTTGAGGCCCAAGTAGGGCCAGCCTGTACTGTGCTATGAGTGGATGAGATGTCCTTGCGGATAAGGTGATGAGCTGTCCTTGTGGATGAGAAGGGAAGACGTCATCATGTCCTTGGTGTCGGACTTGGGAAGGTGTCGGACTTAGACGTCGGACCTGAGTTGGAGCACGAGGTCGGCCCGTATCTGGCGTCTGTTCGGCCGTTGAGCATTGAGCTCGGCCAAGCGCTCAGAAGGCTTCTTATAGGGCCGTGAGGCCTTAGGCAAGAGGTCTGAGGATCTCGGCTAGGCCAAGTCCACCACATAAGCCCCCCCAGCTCGGTCAAGGCTACTGAGCCTTGTTCCGAGGTCTTGGTTGAGGTCCTTTTCCCAAATCCACCCCATAAGGGCCGAGTTCACCACATAAGCCCCCCAGCTCAGTCAAGGCTATCTGAGCCTTGTTCCGAGGTCTTAGGGAGTTCGGACGATAAGTCTGCCAAGAGCTGGATCCAACTATCTCTGACATCTTCTCATTATGACGGAGCGGGTTTGACAGTTGTCTACTCACCAGTACCGAAGTGACGTTTGCTTTTACCGGATCTGACACGTGTCAGAAATCGCGACCTACGAAGTGTCACCATCATTGTGACGTTGCTCGAGGTCCATTATTTCAGCTGCTGCGTGCCACGTGTCCCAGTTGATATGGCTGCATGCTGGGTTGGGCCTTTTGCGCCAAGCCCAAATTTCGAAAATGGAGGGAAGATGGTTCCTCTTCTCCTATTTTGAAAAAAACCGTTCATCTTCTTCTTTCTATCAAACAGTTGTTCTTTCATTCCCTCACACCAGTCCCATTCTCCCTCTTCCCTTCGAAACTGCATTTTGGAACTGTGCTCCTCTTACCTTCCTCCTCCGCAGAAGATCAACAGAAAGTTACTCTCTCCCTCCCATTCATTCTTTACGGTCGCATACTTAAGGTATTCTCTTACTCCTTTTTTCTTTTTGTTTTTGCCTTTTCTTCTTCTTTGTTCTGGTTTGCCTGGGTAGGATTTAGGATTTTAAAGGCTTTGTTTCTATAGTGAGGGGTGGTTTCTTCTGCCTGTTGGGTTTTGTGTTAGTCTTGGGGAATGAAATTGGTGGCTTATAATGTTTCTGGGTTTGGAGCGTTTTAGGACTTGTTGGAGGGTTTTTGCTTTCATTTTTCAAGAAATCAAAGGGATATACTGGGTTCATTATGAGTAGGGAACGGGTTAGGGAATGGTCTATAGTGATCTCCCTATCCTGTAACAGTAACGAGGAAGAGGACGGCTCCTCTTCCTCGTCCTGTTCCTCCCTGGAGGTCGACGAGGAATATGAGGGACATGTTCTAGAGGTTGATCCCGTTGAGGTAGTCTATCCTCGGGATCGGGAGCAGAGGAAAGAGTGGACTTGCCGATCTCGAGAATATGGGGGAGGGAAGAGGATATGAATGGGGGGTGCCTATGGTAGAGGGGGGGTGCTCGCCCCTCGGAACGACTTCGAGGGGGGTTTTCTTGGGGGTTATTCTTTGTAACCCGTAGGACTAACATCGAGCTCCCCTGTTCTTCCACATGTACCATGCCGCCCACGAAATGCGTCAGCCGACCTGAGTTGTACCCTGCGCCCACCGATGCCGACCAATATCAATGGGTCGATGTGGAGCCGAAGGGAGTGCAATCTAGTTTAGATTCCGAGGATAAGCTCTCCGACGTGAAGAGAGTTGTACTACCCTGTTCGGGAGATGTCGCTGGTACTTCTTATGAGGTTCTTCCTTGTTCGGCGAATGACAGAATATGCACCAAGACCGATGATAACTCCTTCTTTTTTTATGCCGACTTGATTCACAACCTCGGCGTGACCTTTCCGTTCACCGACCTCGAGTTGAGGGTTCTGAAAGAGCTCGGACTGGCCCCTTCGCAACTTCATCCCAACACCTGGTCTTTCCTGAGGGCGTTTCAAAAGTATTGCGGGGCCAAAGGGTTGGTCTGCAAAGTTCGGCTCTTTTGTGGATGTACAACCCGTTCGTCAGTAACAAAGACGGGGTTACTGGTCGACTTTGGGTATCGGCCAAAGCCCGAGCTCGCTGTGGGCTGTTCGGAATGTTTACGGAATCTTGGAAGCACTTTAAGCCCAGATTCTTCAAGTACAAGTTCGTAGGAACTGGCCGACCTTGGTTCCGAGACGAGACGGGTCCGAGGTTTCCCTTGGAGTGGACCCCGGAGTTCTTCGATCGCCACCTTGGCACGCCACAAAGGTGGTCGGGCGCGACTCTTGATGCCGACGCGGCCGCCACAGTCCACCATTTCCAAAATGAATATCATGCTCGGAAATTCCAACTTGATGTTGGAGTTTTCATGAAGTGTGCTGACAACGAAGTTTTAGGCAAAATTGGTAGTTAACCTCGCACTTATACCCTTGTGAATTTTTCTTTCTCTTTTTTTTTACTGATTTTTCTTTATCTTTTTGTTTGCAGAGGAATATTGGTCAGCCATGTCGTCTAAGGCATTAAAGGCTGCGTTGAGCCGCAAAAGAAAGAGGTCGGAAAATACTTCCAATGAGGCCACGACCGCTGACACCACGTCAACCGACTCCGCTCTTCCACACTCTACTCCACCTGCGGTGATCACTACCCCACCTCCTCCTCACTCTCCATCGCCAAGTACCGAGCTCGTCAATGCTGCCAGTACCCCAAGGCCGACGACCCCCACTACTAGGGCCTCAGTCAAAGAGGCACTTGTAAAGATGTCGGGAGCCGAGTGGAAGAAGATGGACGAAGGGCTGGCCTATCACTTGAAAAGGTCAACAAATATTTTTAATGTGTTGGCCGATGTTGCTGACGACGTTGCGGAAGGCGTGTCGCCAGCCAGAAAGAGGGCCCGGTCTGATATGGCAGCTGAAGTGGCGGAGCTGAGGAATAGTAAAAACTCTGCCGAGCAACAGTTGGCCGAGTTAGAAGAGAAGCACCGTCAGCAGATGGAGGAGCTTCGGAAAAGTCAAGAGGAGGCCCTGGCCCTAGCGACGGCGGAGGCAAAGGAGGCTGGTCGGCAGGAAGGTCTGGCCGAGGTGGAGAAGGTGAGGACATTGCTGAAGAGAAGAGCCGCTCAGGCTCTTAAACACAAGGTAGCCGCATATGAATCGGATTTCAATCTTGAGAGGGCGGCAAGTAAAATTTTTACCAGTGCAATAGAGCAGATTCTTCACCTGAACCAAGGGCTCCGAATCCGGTATATCGGTGCTTCTGCTTGGTTCGGGGTGGAATAGGGGAAGATGGTTGACTACGATAAGGATGGGCTCGAGGTTGACCTTGACCAACCTGAGGAGAATCTGCCCAATCCTTTGGTGGAGAAACCGGATGAGGAGTTCAACCCAAACTCGGTTGTCTTGTCCGATGTTGAAGACGAAGCAGCATAAGTCCCTTATGCTGGGCAGCTTGCGATTTGTCAATGTTTTTTGTAACATGTTTGACAATGTTGGATTGTATTTTGCTTTATTGTGTACAACATTTTATTCTTATGCAAGTTCTTTCCAGTTTTAACTTGTTGCATGTTGTTATATTTATGCAAGTTTTTATTCTAACTTGTTGCATATAGACTGCGTCCGAGATCGTTTCTAAGTGAAAATACCTTTGAGAATACAAGTCCTTTACCAACTTGTTGTATTTCGGCCTGATCGGACCTAAAAAACTTGTACCCAAAACATTGGTGTTTAAAATCTAGTATGAATAATTCGGATAAGCTCGGATGACTCAGTGAGTGCAGTAATCTTATAAGTTTTCCTCTGAATAAAGGTACTGTATATAAGTGCATATGGTAGGGAACTCGGATCTACCCGCCTTAGCTGAGGTGGGTGTCCTCGTTCCCTATGTAAAAGAGAATGCTGAGTGAAGCTATGTGGACACATTTCACAGCATTCTGTTCTTTATCGGGTGTCCCTTGTACACTGTGCATATGAGCCGATCTTATTTAGAAGACGTTGGCTGTGCATAGCGCCATGCAACATTTAGGTGGCTAGTGCTAAATGGGAAGCTAGTACGTACGTATATAAAACTGTGGCACTTGAGTAATGGGCAAGTTTGTACTTTTTTATTAATTATAAACATGAGTACATTGCCTGTGAATTAAAAAGGTGGGTATATCCCAAAGTGAAAAATAAGAGCATGACTAGGGGAAGTAAGTGTAAAATGTTAACAGAAATGAAGATAGAACTTAAACTTTTAGCTGGGGCGGCTGATCACATCTGAGGTAAACCTAGCTGAAGTAGGTTCTCAATTTTGCAACGTTCCAAGAATTTTTGAGTTCGGCCCCTTCAAGAGTCTCCAGTCTGTATGCCCCAGAGTGTGTTTTTGAAATGACTCTGTAGGGGCCTTCCCCAATTTTGTGCAAATTTCCCATCTCTTCGGTTTTTAAGACCGATGTCAGCTCTCCTGAGAACGAGATCACCGACCTCAAAAGACCTGGGTTGTACCGTTTTGTTATACTGCTTGGCTTGCCTTTCTTTTGCTTTCTTTTCCCGAGCAGAGGCGGCGTCCCGGATCTCTTCGGCCAGTATCAAGTTTTCTTTGATCAAATTTCCGTTTTCCTCCTCAGGTCTGTCCCTCATTCGGAAGGTATGAATCCTTCGTTCGATGGGGATGACCGCATCACAACCATAGGTGAGTCTGAAGGGGGTTTCTCCGGTTGAGGACTGAACCGTGGTCCTGATTGACCAAAGGACCTCGGGTAGAAGATCGGCCCATGCTCCTTTGGCCTGTGTAATTTTCTTCTTGAGGCTGTCAACGATAGCTCGGTTGGCGGCCTCGGCTTGGCCGTTAGTCTGGGGGTGCTCTACCGAAGAAAACCGATGAGAGATCCCGAGATTCTCAGCTAATATCTGGAAGTTTTTGGCAGCGAATTGACTACCATTGTAGGTGATTAATGTGAGAGGAAGGCCAAAACGGGAAATGACTTGTTTCATAAAAAATTTCTGGATCCTTGCCGAAGTGATGGTTGCTAGGGGCTCAGCTTCGATCCATTTGGTGAAGTAGTCTACTGCTACGACGATGAATTTTAGCTGGCCTGGAGCCGTTGGGAACTGTCCCACAATGTCCATTCCCCACATGCTGAAAGGCCAGGGGGAAGCTAGAGAGTGGAGCTCCTCGGAGGGTTTATGATAAACATCGCTGAAGAATTGGCATTGAGGACATCGTCGAACATGGTCAATGGAATCCATAACTAAGGTCGGCTAGAAATATCCAGCCCTTAGTATCTTCCTTGACAAGGATTTTCCTCCGACGTGGTGGCTCCCTATTCCTCCATGGACCTCGTTCAAGGTCTCTTGAGCTTCCTCGGAGGTAAGACATCGGAGGAGTGGGGAAGACATTCCTCTTCTATAAAGGACTCCATCCATAATGACATACTCAACTGCCTTTCTCTTAAGTTTCTTTGCTTCCTTTTGATCGGCAGGGAGTATTCCATGTTCGAGGTATGCCCTAATCGAATGCATCCAGTTCGGCAGTACTGAAATGGCCATTACTACGCTTGGGGTCGCGATTTGTTCTTGAATGAGGCTTTTATTGTTCCCTCCAACGACTTGGTAGTCTCCAACGACTTGGGAAACCACCAACTGGGAATCGCTCATAATTTGGACTTCAGTTGCACCGAGCTCCTTGGCCATGCGGAGGCCAGCGATGACTGCTTCGTACTCGGCCTGATTGTTCGAGGTTAAAAACTCGAATTTCAGGGAGTATTCCATGCTGAGCCCTTCCGCATTTTCCAAAATAACACCAGCTCCTGCACCCTTTTGATTGCTCGAACCATCAACATATATTACCCAAATATCCGAGCTAGAGCTTTGGTGGGGCTCTGTGAACTCGGACACAAAATCTGCTAACACTTGCGACTTGATTGCCTTCCTCGGTTCATAGGAGATGTCGAACTCGGACAGTTCGATTGCCCAGGCCATCACTCTCTCTGCGAGGTCGGGCTTTTGCAGAACTTGTTTAATGGGATGGGCGGTTCTTACGACAATAGGGTGGCTTTGGAAATATTGTCGTAGCCGCCGTCCAGCCAGGATGAGACAGAATGCGAATTTCTCAATCTTGGAATACCGAAGATCGGGACCTTGGAGAGCTCGGCTTATAAAATAAACGGGGAACTCGCTTCGGCCCTCGTCTCGGACTAACACCGAGCTGAGGGCGGAATCCCCTACGGAAAGATAAATGAAAAGACTCTCCCCCTCTCGAGGGCTGGAGAGAACTGGAGGGGAAGAGAGATATTCCTTGAGCGCAAGGAAAGAGGCTTCACAGTTCTGATCCCAGTTAAAATTTGTGCCTTTTTTCAAAAGATGGTACCAGGGTAAGGCTTTCTTAGCAGCTTGAGGAAGAAATCTGGACAGTGTCGCAATTCTGCCAGTTAACTGTTGCAACCCTCAGAGGTCGGCAGGGCTTTTCATTTCTAATATAGCATGGCATTTGTCGGGGTTTGCTTCGATTCCTCTCTCAGAGAACATGAATCCGAGGAAGGCACCAGCTGGGACCCCGAAGGTACACTTCTCAGGATTCATTCTCATCCTATGTGCTCTTACCCTCTCCAGAACCATGGTCAGATATCGGACATGGTCTTCCCTTTTCTTTCTCTTTGTAATCATGTCATCGATATAGACCTCCATGGTGGTACCAATGATCCCATCAAAAACTTTATTCATCATCCTTTGATAGGTTGCACCGGCATTCTTTAGGCTGAAAGGCATGACAGTGTAACAGTAAGTTGCCTTTCCGGTCGTGAATGTGGTCTTGTCTTGATCAGGGGGATACATAGGGATCTGATTGTATCCCGAATATGCATCAGTGAATGACAACAACTGGTAGCCTGCTGAATTATCGAACATTCATCATTCTAAATCCAAAAATCACTTAAACAAGTTCATATGACACAAATCAAATTTTTCACTTCCTTATTTCATCCTCATATATTTGGCCGTCATAAGGAATAAAAATGGGGAAACTTTGTTTCTTTAAACCTCTTTATAAGTCCCTTTTAAATCCTTATTCACATGATCATGAACAAAAATCCTTAAACACTTAAAATAATTTTAAATCAGCATATGAGTGTTCATGAATAGAAGCATAAAATAAGAACATAAAGATTTACTATTTGTTTATAAAAATCCAAAAAGAAAAACTTAAAACAAAGTAAAAACAACAGACTAAAAGTTCATAGGAATACCTTTCTCCTAAGAAATCATGATGAACACTTCAATGATGTGCAAACTCTTCCTTCCTTGCTCCTGGATGCCACGCCCCACTCTTCCCTTCATTAGGTTTCTTTATTTTTTTCTCTTTTGTTTTTAAGTTTGATTTTTGTGTAAAGGTGACAAGGTGTGATGTCCTAGACGGTGAGGTCCTTCAAGGGTAGGAGAAGACCTTCAAAGGAGCCTCTGTCTAGGGTTGATATGTGATGTTTGGGGGGAGTCCTCAAGTGGCTAAGGAAGAGAGCCAGGAAGTAACCCTAATCACTGGTGTGTGAGAGTGACAATTAGGGTTAGAGGACGTACCTGAGCCCCATGTAGTACGGAGCTACTTATAGGGGGGGAGCTGGTTGCCCTAATGGGCCTACTTGAGGCCCAAGTAGGGCCAGCCTGTACTGTGCTATGAGTGGATGAGCTGTCCTTGCGGATAAGGTGATGAGCTGTCCTTGTGGATGAGAAGGGAAGACGTCATCATGTCCTTGGTGTCGGACTTGGGAAGGTGTCGGACTTAGACGTCGGACCTGAGTTGGAGCACGAGGTCGGCCCATATCTGGCGTCTGTTCGGCCGTTGAGCATTGAGCTCGGCCAAGCGCTCAGAAGGCTTCTTATAGGGCCATGAGGCCTTAGGCAAGAGGTCTGAGGATCTCGGCTAGGCTGAGTCCACCACATAAGCCCCCCAGCTCGGTCAAGGCTACTGAGCCTTGTTCCGAGGTCTTGGTTGAGGTCCTTTTCCCAAATCCACCCCATAAGGGCCGAGTTCACCACACAAGGTTTCAAGACTTCTTTATATAGGAAGTAAAAATTGTCTTCACACCCCAAAAATATGAGAGCCACACGGTTTTAAGCTTGGGCAAGAAGGCAAATTTTTACTTCTCTTACTTGGCCATCAAGTTAAAATTATGGGAATTCTAAGTTTCATTAAAGCTTTGCACAAAAAGTTATATACTTTTGAATTCAAAAATTTATTCACATGATAAAATTGAAATACTTCTCCTTTGACCAGAATTGATAGGCGTGTGCATACTTGGGCAAGAAGGAAGAATTTTGCATCATTAATTTGCTACCTTCATCAACCAATCAAATAATATTATAACAATTTAAAATTCAAAAATAAAAAGAAAAAATGCTGAATCAGGACGGTGCACCCAATGCGAGTTCAGAAAAATATCCATTGGTCAAAGAGACATTTAATGACTTAAAATTGCATTCCCAAGCTTATTAATAAAAATCGAATTCTACAGTAGCAGGGATAAAAATTTGAAAACTCGAGAATTAAATCCAAAACTTTGCATTTTCATAATCTACATTTCAATACGATCGTTTTGACATACGGTTTGTAATTTTTGGACTTACAGTTAAAAAGATATGAATTTTTGAAGTTATAACATTATAACCCTTCAAAAATCCTTTTATTTTCCAAATATAACTCAAATAATATTTTCAGAGTAATATGTCAGATTAGTCCTTGACTTTGTAAGCGTCGATCAAGTTAGTCCCTAATGTGGCCCAATATTGATGGAACACCACGATGTGTTTGATGGGTTGTTGTAGCTGGCGAGGGTGACCCCGATCCTACGTATCCCTAGTAAAAAGGGAATCAAGCCACACGTAGTTCTTGAGAGTAGGGATGAGAGAACATACCTTAACCCCTATAGCATGGCGGTTCTTACAGGGGGTTTACTTGATATGTGTGTTGTGGGCTTTTTTATGAGGCCTGTGAGATGGTAGTGTTCGAATAGGATTAGTTTAAGGTGCTGATAAGCTAACCCTTGTAAATCCTATAATGGATAAGCACTAGTCGTTATCCCGTGATTTATCAAGCTGTGCGGGAATATAGGAGTGTTAGGCTGTTGGGACAATATCTGGTCCTGATAAGGGTGAAGACCCTGCGCTCGGCCATGGCTCGGAGGGTGAAGACCCTGTGCTCGGCCATGGCTCGGAGGGTGAAGACCCTGTGCTCGGCCTTGATCCCATAAGCCTGTAATTCACTCAAGTGTCCCTAGCTCAGTATGCTGTGAATCCGACCAGATGGTGGTCGGTGCTCATAAACTCAGTCCTTACTGGTCGGCATAAGGTCGAATAGGTCGGACTGGAGTTAGGTCCGCAACATAAGCCCCCTAGCTCGGTAAGGCGATTTGAGTCTGTGTCGAGTTAAAAGATTAGCCGAGCAGTTAAGATGAGTGACTAGAATCTGAATGATTGGAAGAGGAGTATGTGTAGTTTTTGTTCGACGTACGGTCGGTTAAGATGGGGTAGGTTGGATCGAGGACCTGTCCACGACATAAGCCCTCTAGCTCGGGAAGAGTCGAAGAGACTCTGTGCCGAGTTTAGAGCCTTTTTGTGTTGGGTCAATCAGACGTCCTTTTCCAAGGGTTGGTGGTAATATAGAACTGTCCGTAGCCGAGAACTTCCACAACTGTAATAGTTATTCATTGTGACTTAGAGTTGTCTGGGAATATAGGGAAGAAAGGACTGTTGGGGACTGTAACTATCGAGATAAGGATGACGATCCTGTATTCGGTTGTAGCCCCGTAGCCCCGGATCCGTATGTCTCCCAAGCTATTGTTAGTATATTGACGACTAGGTAAGGGTCGATGTCTTTGGTTCTCTTGGCCAGTCTTGGCGTTGTCAGTGTGAAGTACCCTCGGTCGGTCTGAGGACAGGTTCACTACATTAAACCCCTGAGCTCGGTAAGGCGTTTGGGGCCTGTGCCGATTTCTATAATAAACCATGTCTTGGTCCGAGTGTATGGGTCGAATTGACAGGTTATGGAGCTTATTTGTTAAGAGTAGCCTATGGGCTGTCATTTTTATTGACGTTTTGCGTTCTACTTAGTTACTCAACGTGTGTATCTCAATCTTGGGAACTGATATGTGACCCTGAGGAGAGGCCGAATGTATAATAGGCTTACCCCTGCATGAATGCCGACTCATTGTGGTCGAATGGTAACTGGTCGGGGGGTGTGAGTCGAAACGAGGTCAGCCTGTGACCCTGAACATCGCCGCTGGCCGGTTAAGATGGTGGAAGGTAGGACCGAGGTACGGTCCACGACATAAGCCCCCCCATCTCGGGAAGGCACCTGAAGCCTGTGCCGAGTTGTAGAGTAGGACGAGAGATAATACGACCGAGGAGTGTTATCTGTATATTTCCCGAGGGACCTTGAGCAGTTTCCTCTTGGTAGAGATGATGCCGATCACGCGTTACAATTTCGTTTCAAATTACTCGGTTAATCATATCGAGCAATTTAGCTGCTGTTTCCTGGGGAAGAATTTGGAACTTCTTATATCATGACCTCTATCGGAGTGGAAGACCGTATTTGCATTAAGATCCCTATTGAAACAAAGGCTTTTTTCTTCTATGAGGTGGTGACCGTTTTCAGATTTTGACATGGACTTGTTAAGGATGCTGAATATTGCTCCATCGCAACTCTACCCGAATGCATGGGCTTTTGTCTGAGCCTTTCAAATGCTATGCTCTACCAAAGATTGGGTTCGTACCTGATGAACCTTGGTTCCCTTCTTGAACAATCGTAGTTACACAATCGTCGAGCGACGACATACATTACTGATTTTACAAGCTGAGCAAAGCCGAGAAGGATACGTGTAACAACATATACTCTGGGTGAATTTTTTGTTGACCGAGCAGTTTTGCTCGTGCAGATGAGGTGCCGAGATACTCCAAAAGGACAGAAAAAGGAAGGCCACTATTAGTGGTGCTGTTTCCGACTCTTCGAGCCCAACTCCTGTTCTATCGCTGCTGGCGGTTTCCAATCCTCCGTCACAAACCGAGGTGACCGTAGTTATTATAAATGACATGGTTCAAACTGTTGTTCCGAGTCCCCTCTTCCTCCTTTCTTCAAATGAACAAGGCAAGATAAGGAGACATCCATGATACCTGAGTAATTTGATACCGAGGAGGATGTAGGCGAGATTATTTCGGTGGAAGCCGAGGCTCCTCAGATCAGCTCTGTGTAGTATAGGACGTTAGATGAAAAATTCCCCAACTTCATCCGATCGAAGGGAGACTAGAAAAGATTTTTAGATCTGACTGCGCCCGAATGGAAGAACCATGCATAAGTTCTGACTAAGCAATTCTTTCGTGGTGCCAGTTTGATGCGTCACTTGGCATAATGCTCGGACGATCTGTTTGCGGTGTTGAATTCCAAACAGAAGGAGACTCGGAATCTCTCTGCTGCTAATGAAGCAAGCTTGAATGACGAGCTGAATCGACTATAATCACAATTTGAAAATCTGAGATCTGAACATGCTGATGTCGTCAAGGATTGGGATGTGTTGAGAGGGTCCAAGACGACGCTTGACGATGAAAAGAAAGGGCTTGAAGATTCCTTGAAAACTGCTCGTTAGTCCATTGATAAGCATAAGAAGGTGGAAGCATAAGAGGGAGGTTGCTCGAAATCTCTATAACTGGGAGAAAGGTGTGGATGGACAATTCTGCCGATCTAAATATCTGCGGTGAAGCATATGTTATTTCATGTTCTGCCGATCTATAGGTGAGGGGGGGCGACCCTTTCCACGAAGTGGTGCAGGGAAAGCTTGTTGACCTGAAAAAGCATGAGGTCAATCTGGATGCTGAGGGTTTGCCAAATCTGCTTATTGATATTGAAGAGGATCCTCCTTTAGTGACTATAAGATAGAAACCGTTAGGCTACTTGGTGTGCTCCTAATGGAGGCCAGGTGTGCGGTCGATCAGTAATCAAGTGAGGAGTCCAACTTATTATCTGGATGAGGAACGTTCGAGGTCGGATGTACTAGTATAGTTCCATCCTGTTCGAATATTAAGTACTTCCTGATATGTCGAACTAATGTTCGTCAAGAAATCGTCCTGCAGGGACAAGGATGTTCTGACCCGTAAAAGATCGGGTGAAACAAGGTGCATCTGACCAGTAAAAGTTCGGTGCAGCAAGATATTTCCGACCTGTTAAAGGTCGGGTTAATAGAAGGTGCTTTCGACCTATGAAAGGTCAGGTGTAGCAAGATATCTCAAATTAATGTTGTCGATACAACGATCTCAGATGTATTCCTCGGTCATGCGATGTATTCGGCCGGTGGCCAAGTCAATACGTTTTTAAGTAACCCTTTTGCTCGCTTATTTTTGCTCGTTTGTTATACAAGCGTTTTATGTTTACTTGTTGTGGAACAAGTGTTTTCAATTGTTCGTGATTATTGGAATTAAACCTGTGAGTTAGAACTCGGATAGCCAACTTTAGCCGAAGTGGTATCCTCGGACCGCGATGCAAGGAGAGTGATGCTCCTGGGATCGGGCGTTCTTATAAGTACGATGTTTTAAGCTCATGAAGAGAGCTGTTACTCGATCCTGATCGGTGGCTAGCCGATCAAGATGATTCGTACATATTTTCACAGTGTAATAACATAGATTTTGGAGAAAATCTGTAAAATGATTTATATGTATGGATTTTCATCGCTCGTAATTGATTTCACACACGTAGTGAATTAACATATGTCCTCGGTGAGGAAGGTAAATACCGATTCAGCTAGCGCATGGGACGTGGTAGTCTTGTCCCTTACTCGGTAAAGCCTGAAAAGGCTTGTCTCGAGTCATAAAATATGTGAGACGCTCATTGTTGACGTTCGAGGCTTCCTTGAACTCGCCTTGGTCCGAAAGAATTCCTAAAGATATTGGTCAGCGGCAATTATTGTCAACGTATAGCGAGCATGGGAACTTCCTTGTTACAGTTCTTCCCAGATGACTCCAAGGATTTAGAGTACGTTGCTACTCCCGAGCAGCGAACGATGTGGCAGAGTGTGGCTACTCGAAAGGGAGTCCTCAGACTCCAGCTGGCTGAGATGCGCTCAATGTTGGAGAACAATGTTGTCGAGCTAGAGAAATAAGTCGAAGTTGAAGCCGAGAAATTAAGCCGAGAGGGCGAAAAGTGAGATCATCTTCAACAAAGCCGAGAAAACCGTCTGAGAAAATACCTTGTGGATCGGGAAATAAGTAGCGCTGATTCTTTCGTCAATGCTGTTAATCAACTATAACTGCTAAACCCCTCGGAAATCGGAATAATTGGGGCAGATCCATGTTTTGAGGTCGTCGAAGGCAAGGTGATAGATTATTCAAATAACGAAGCTGAAGTAGACCTCTACTCCCTTGCATAACAAATTCTAACCCGATAAAGCCTGAAAAGGCTTGTGCCGAGTTCGGAAGTCCTATGATACGTAACAAAGTGTTTAGGTTGGCGCCTTATGAATCCGAGGGGAGATGGACGAAATCATTCAAGCTCGTATGGATGTCAACTAATGAAACCGAGGGGAGATGACCAATGTGAGGTTCCTCACCATCGCAAAATAGTTCTGGGAAGAAGGAACGAGACAAAGTGTTTGTTGTGCTTGCAAAACATGTTGTCTGTTGGGAGAATCTCGAAGTGGCTTGCTTTTGGAGTTCTTTGAGCAGCTTGTGTGATCATACTTGTACCTTTTTTTTTATTTCATGGTGCTCAGAAACGATCCTATGAGTGGTTCGCCTAAAGATCGAGGCCACCATAAACCATGGTGGTCCGGGCATGGCCAACGAGAGGAGTTGAGTGCCAAACTAATTTTGTGATGGCATAGGAAGAAGGGTCAGCATGATGTTTCACTTGCTAGGAAGGATGTCGATCGAGCAATAATGTATTGTGGTGTCATTGGGAAGGACGAGCGAGCAAATGTGACGATCTGCATGCGTTGGGCCTATTAGATCGGATTCAAGCTTGTTTAGGAAATTTTTTGATTCAGATCTGTGTGGAAGAACACTATGGCGAGTTTGAACGTTTGTGAGTTGTGAGTGAGGGTCTTCATTGTGTGGTTCCTTGGATCTGATGGATCCAAATTAGATTATTGGGTGTTGGCACTGATGCATCTGATGGATCATAATCAGAAAATGGACCTCGGCCCTCGGATCCGTGGAGGCACCGACTCGGTGCGAGACAGTTAAGACAAGATCCTCAAATGTCGGTCCGAGATAGAGGAGGCTGAGTGTCGACTCGTTGTGGTCGATTGGTACTGGGAAGGAGTGTGAGGCGAAGCGAGGTCGGCCTGTGACCCCGACGTCATGGCAGAAGGTGCGAGGATGTTAGAGGCTTCAGTTGTGTTACTTAAAACAGGAATCCGAGTGATGACTTTAAGGCCATGACCAGTGATAAATGGAAATAATCACAGTAAGCATGTTCAACAGAGGAGACAGTGATGTCATCGTGAGATTTTGCCGAAGTCATGTTGAAGATGATGTAATATTTAGACGCCCAGAGTGACGTGCTGTAATAGTAGACACCAAGAATGACTAAGTTTGTATGACACCGATTGATTTGAGAATATCGTTGGCGATTGGAAGCTGACAAAAGAGGTCACAACCAGTCGGTTACTTCCCGGTGATTTTCTCGACCTTTGTAGTTGTATTTATGGATGATGATGAGATCACGATGTGATGACAACTGTTGAGAATCATTTCAGCCTGACCTGGTCCTAAGCTTCTGGGTCTAGTTTAGTATTTCAGAATTGTTGATCGCCACGTAGCTCGGTATGTTGATTGTCATTATCTCAACTTTCGAACTATCGAGAACCGTCGGGCATCCATCTGCTCAGGACAGATACTATTGTAACACTTAGAGAATGCATGTGCAAGCATTGTGCGATATCTGCTTTGTGAGAATGATGGCAGGATTCTTTCGGTCCATCGCGCAGAACTCCGAGAGTGCCATTATCCCATGTGTCCTCAAGTTGTATGGGAACGTAGGAGTGGAGGTTGGACTGTTGGGACCGTAACCGATTTAAATAGGGATGAGGATCCTATGCTCGGTGTTGATCCCATAAGTCTCAATCCACTCGTGTCCCTAGCTCGGTAAGACATGGCTCCGACCAGATTCGTGGTCGGTGCTTGTTGGTTCAATCTTTAACTGGTCGGCTTGGAGCAATATCGGTCGGACTGAAGTCTGGTTTACTACATTTAATCCCAGACCGAGCATGTTGGGAGCACATCACCAGATTGTCGAGATTTCTCAGTCTTCCTCAATAAGAACATCCCTCGTTAAGGATTTAACGATTACCGGTTCCCCTTTTCGGTCCTTGCTCGTTTTTGGAGAGGAGCCACAAGAGACAATATGTTATCACCATAGCCCAGTGTTCAACCACAGGCGTAAGAGGCTAGTTGGAAATCGGTGGAATAGTGGCGACAATCGTCTAACGACTTTGAAGGGAGAAGGCTATTCTCTGGTTCCTGATGCTTCGAATTCATGGTTATGAAAAAAAAGGGGGGCGCCTGATGAGGGCCCGCCGCGCTTGTCACATGCACCCAAAATTGTGAATCGAACATGAGCCCTTTTTGTTCAAGACACGAGATCGAAGATTAATCGTGAAGCTTTGGCGAAGTTTTGGCACGTGGGTCCTTGCCACCTCATCTTCGCCGTCGTCGGCTAGACTCCGAACATGTTGATGTGTTCCTAGTACTTGGAAACAGTTTTCCCATTGACGAGGATCTCGAAATGGGCTGTTTAGAGAAAAAAGGCCATCATACATGTACCTCGCATATGTAAACAAAATTAATAACTAGTGATCGTCGTTAGATTGACAGTTTATGGTGATTAAATAGCAATAATGATAATTATTGGCTGAATTGATATATAATATCAATATAGAAGTAGCATGATTTAACAATATCACACGTAATAAACATAATAATGAGAATTATTGGGGATTAAATGCTCATAAGTCATACAAGATTGTCAATAAAAAGATGCAAGAAAATATATCATGCGTAGTAATAAGTGACACACACAAAAAAATATGCCAAAGCAATTAATTTATGAATAACGACAATGTTTAATTGTCGGGAACTACTTAGTGTTACTTAAAAGACAATGCACATCAGATATCATTATGGAATAATGACAGGAAAGACAAACATTTAAAGATATTCAGTAGCCAAGAAGTTTATGTCACATATCAACATGTATGAAAAATCATGAGTATAGTATAAGTGACATGTAATGAAATTAAAGGGATACAGAGAAAGCATTAGGATCATATGTCAAAAGTATTGCATCAAGTAGATTAATATTAGCATGTGTGCGAAGTAATCACGTGAAATGCCAAGTGAATAGGAAAGTAATATAGGAACGAGAATTCCTTCCCTGATTCGCTGAGGTGAGGAATGTCAGATTGAGGAATGTCGGATCGAAGACTGTTGGATTGAAGTCTTCTGTTAATCCTTTCCAAACGAGCTTTGTTGAGAGGTTGATCCATAATAGGAGACTGAAGTAGGGAACACGGTGCATGGTTTCCACAATAGTCTTGTAAATCCGATGAGAGAAGGGTAGTGTGTGGTTCCCGATGTTCTGAATGTATGAGATACCAAAAGGGGGATGCTTTTGAAGGTCCGCGCGCAGTTGGCACATGTATCCAAAGTGGGAACCACATGTCATCCTTAAGAAGGGAAACTCGGCGTGGGGGTTCTCGCCGTTATCACCATGCTCCGAATAGAGTGACGTTCGGAGAATGACTTGCCTATTAATGAGCTTGTTTGGAGTTAAGCCACGTTTGGTGTTAAGCTACATTTTTTCTTTCTTTTCTTCTTCTTTCCTTTTCTTTTTTTGTTTGGGCTTGTATGAGATAAGCCCGTAGAATATTTCTTCTTGTTGAGGCCTGTACTCTTTTTTTTCTTTTTTTGATTTGGGCCTGTTGAGGCCCTTTTTCCTTTTTTTTTGCAGTTGGGCCAAAAGCCCATTAGGTCCAGGAGCCCTAATGGGTTGGCAGCAGCTGCCGGCTGCTACACGCGAGAGTGGGTAGCTTCACCGTCAGAAAGAGAACCGGCAGCAACGGTGTAGGTGATGGATGCCACTGCACATGGCAGTGTGGATTGCGGATGGTTCGTCAACGGGTTCCGTTTCTGATATCGGCGACGACACTAAAGGCTCGGTGACTCTGGTTCATGGAGGAATGGTGCAAGGTTGAGAGGATACCATGGTTTATGGTGAGAAGGCGGCGCGATTTGAGAAGGCGGCGCTATAGACGGAAGCAGATGAGAAGGCGGCACGATACTATGGATCGGTGGCCAACGGTGGATGAGACGGGTGCTGATGCGATCTGTCGGATTTTTTTTGTTTTTTTTTTAATTTGATATTGGGCCATTGGCCCTCTACGGTTTGAAACCCTAATGCAGCAGTAGTGTTGCACTCCCCATTGCTGCAGCTATATGCGGTGGCGGCGGCAAGCACGGGGCAGCAAGGGGGTCACCGGCTTCACTAAGGCGACAACATTGACGGCGTGTCACCGTTTGCACCGGCAGCGAGTATGGAGGAGCGAGATGGGGTGGCGGCGCGAACGCCTAGCCTTGGAAGAGCTCAATCGCAACGGTGCGGTAACGATGGCTATACTTGATTGTAGTCCTCTGCTGCAGCGAACAGTGGTGGCAAGAAGAACAAGCCACGTTAGCAGTCATCGAGGGTGGAAAAGGATGGTGGAGATCGTGGTTGAGGACTTAGATTCCCCATCACTGTTTCTAGGGAGTGAGGACTTCAAATCCGAATGGTGTTCGCTGCCCTGTCCACTATGGGGTGCGGCGGGGGTGGAGTATCGTTGCAAACCCAGTCGCGAGTTCGTTCGTTGTGAGCGATGGCAACGCTGCGAAGCTCCTGGAACCAGCAGTGGCGGCGAACCCCCGACATCCTCTTCATTCTTCGTTTCTTCGTTTGGCCTTCTTCTCCTTTACCGATCTGATGTGGCTCGGAGCTTGTGGCAGTTCTCTTCATGAAAACCGAAGGAGATCAGCCGCGTTCCTAGTTGGTGTTGGGAGTGGTGGCAGTGGTCCTTTGGTGGTTGCGTTAGGGCTTAGCGGCAGAAGAGGGAGTGACGCCATGGAAGAGATGAGCAACATCGTGTACAGCACCAGGAACGGCACCATGACCGCACCGTAAATGACACCGTGAACTACGTCGTGAATCAGGATTGAATGTTTTTTTTTATGGGGATCGAAGTTTATCGTCCCCACAGACGGCGCCAATGTGGTGGTCCAATATTGATGGAACACCACGATGTGTTTGATTGGTTGTTGTAGCTGGCGAGGGTGACCTCGATCCTACGTATCCCCAGTAAAAAGGGAATCAAGCCACACGTAGTTCTTGAGAGTAGGGATGAGAGAACATACCTTAGCCCCTATAGCATGGCGGTTCTTAAAGGGGGTGTACCTGATATGTGTGTTGTGGGCTTTCTGATGAGGCCCGTGAGAAGGTAGTGTTCGAATAGGATTAGTTTAAGGTGCTGATAAGCTAACCCTTGTAAATCCTGTAATGGATAAGCACTAGCCGTTATCCCGTGATTTATCAAGCTGTGCGGGAATATAGGAGTGTTAGGCTGTTGGGACAGTATCTGGTCCTGATAAGGGTGAAGACCCTGTGCTCGGCCATGGCTCGGAGGGTGAAGACCCTGTGCTCGGCCTTTATCCCGTAAGCCTGTAATTCACTCAAGTGTCCCTAGCTCAGTATGCTGTGAATCCAACCAGATGGTGGTCGGTGCTCATAAACTCAGTCCTTACTGGTCGGCATAAGGTCGAATAGGTCGGACTGGAGTCAGGTCCGCAAAAGTCCCTAACTTTATCGAAATAGCAATTTAGTCCTTGAGATTTCATTTTAATTTACTTACATCCCTATCTTTATCTCATTTTAAAGCAAATACATCCCTGCGATAGTAACGACATTGACTAACTTGATCGACGCTTACAAAGTCAGGGACTAATCTAACATATTACTCAATATTTTCATAATAAAATACAATACTTTATAAAATATTTTTAAGTCCAGAAGTACATTTTAAATTATTCAAAGAAAATATTTATTTTATATATATATATATATAGACACCCCACGTATATACTTACACATAATTAATTAAATTCACATAATTATAACTTTATAAATATAAAAATCAAGGTACCACAAATCATCACCCAATAAATTTATTATATTCACACATTATAATTAAAATAAAATAAAATGATAATACAAATATAATCACACAAATAAATTGGATAAAATTGTGGGTCTTACATATATTATATCAATTAAAATTATGCACTTAGAACAAAATTAATTTAAATAACTACTCCCTCCGTCCCTAATTATAAAGTTCTTTTAACACTTTTATTTTGTCCCTATTTATAAGACCTTTTACCAATTTTCAATGAGCATTAATTATTTTTTTTCCACAAACACCCCTATTTATTTAACACTTTTTAGATTCTCAATAATATTAATAGGAGTAATTTTGAAAATACATATCAAAAGTTCACATTTCCAATACAATTAACTAAATTATTTCACTTTCTTAATGAACGTGAAATCTTCCAAAAGGGCTTTATAATTAGGGACGGAGGTAGTATTAAGCTAAAAAGGGAATTATACATAAATAAAAATAATAATATGAAATAAATTAGGTAAAATTGTGAGTCTCACGCCCAACACCCAAACAAATTTTTATTCGAAAAATATCCTCCCCACCTTCTCTTTCTTTCTTCTTCTCCCTTTTTCCTTCTTTCTAGTTCTGCGCCACAGCAGCCTCCCTCCAATTTCCTATTAAAAAAACAACCCTTCAACCAGAAACTTGGAAATTGCAACCCTTCAACCCCTATTCTTTTTCTTCTTCTCCCTTCTTTCTTCTTTCTCTCTCAGTTCAGCGATTACAACCCTTCCACATATATTTTAGCACCGGTACTAGTAAAGTAAAATGATTCTGGTACTGGCAAAATAAAATGCAATTACAACCCATTTTATTTAGCACTGGCAGTGTGATCCAAAATAAAACCCATTTTTATTTTAGCACTGATATTGGTACTGGTAAAACCCATTACCCGAACCAAAGAATAAATAAATAAAAAAACCCCAACCCATTCTCCTCTAATCTGTTTTTTTATTTTAACATAATATGTTGGTGATTTTCATTTTTTTTCCATCCTCCATTCTTCTTTCTTCTTTGTTTTTTTTTTAAATTCCAACAAATTAGTGTCGGAAAAATAAAATTTCTCGATAACTATTTATCGAAAAAAATTAAAATAAATAATTTGCTCAATTCGATATATTCGTATCGGAATATTAATAAAATTCCGACATTGGCTCCGTCTTCTCTGGCGTTGGTGTTTCTCATTAGAAGTTTGTCCCCTCCCACTGCCCCCTAGCAGCGACTTCCCTTCTTCCCTTCTCTCTCTGTGTATCGGCATTTTTTTCCGACTCCGATACCCTTGCATTGGAAAAAAATTCCAACACTGGTTAATCTAAAATATTTTGAACACCTTTGGTGGTAGTTGTCGCGGTCGTGACGGTGGTGTGGCTGTCCCTGTTGTGGCTCTCTTCTCCTGTCGTGGCGGTTGGGGGGTGATGGCGTGGTGTGGTGACATGGTGGCCTCGGGTGGCTGGGTCGTGGTGGCGTGGTGGCTAGTTGGGGGTTGATGGCATGGTGTGGTGGCTAAGTCGTGGTGGTACGGTGGCCTTGGGTGGCTGGGTCGTGGTGGCGTGGTGGCTAGTTGTGGGTGCTGGCAGTGAAGAAGAAGAAGAAGAAGAATAGAAGAAATGAGGAAGAAAAAGGGTAGGAAGTTTGGGGTTTGGGAAGAAAATAAGAGGGAAAAACATTTTTGACTTTTCGCAATTAAAATGGGGTTTGAGATTAAAAATTCGGTTTTGATATACTCAGCCCGAGTTTAAGCATTAAATAGTTTCCTTTGTTCACTTATTATAACAACAACATTTATTAGCATTAATTAGGATTAATTAAAAATATATCTTTTTTATTTACTACCTTTAATTCTTTTGATTTAATATTTTTTACAATATCTTTTGTATCATTTTTTCTTTTATCTTTTCTCTTTTAAGTTTTGCTTTTTAAAAAACAAAACTTATACAAAATACAACAACCTACTCCTGAACAAAGGAACCTGATACATTTATTTGAGGGTAATGTTTGGAGCTGAGCATAGATTAAATATCAAAGTCTGACAAGGAAGAAATGCAGTATTAAACACTTTGTTATATGGAACATAATTGAATACATGGGTCATGTATTTGTAATTAAATGGGGATGTATGTAATATGTTTGAGCTTTTTTGCTGCACAAGGTTTGGCTTGTATTTTAAACTATTGCTTAATAGCAATAATAATATTTTTTGCTTAAAAAAAACTGAATAAAAGGAGAATGGAGAGGTAAAAAATCATTTTCATTCTTCACCTATGCTTTAATGTTTATGCCTCTATTTATTTGAAACTTTATTTTTAAAATCACAAAAAATATATATATATATATATATATCACCTGTGTAGGGGAAACCCCTTTGTTCAGTTGTAGGTTGCTATTTTTTACTCCCTCCGTCTCATTATCTTGGTAAAAGTCAAATAAGTCAATGAAAATAAGAGAGTATCAATTTAATATAATGCATAATTCATTCATTAATTACAAATTGATATTGCACAAATTTTCATATCATTACAATTAATACATATTGCAATATTCCTCCAAAAAAGATATTTAAATGTGTTTTTCTTATTTACTTATCAATCATGGATATAATATACAATCTTTAAGATTTTTCATTTATTTTTTTACTTTAATATGGGACAAAAATTTTTACATTTTTTTACCAAGATAATGGAACGGGGGAGTATAAGTTTTTTATATATATATATACAAGCAAAATTTAAAAAAGAAAAGAGGAAAGAGAAAATGATATAAAAGGTAGTATCGTAAAAAATGTCAAATTAGAAAAATTAAAGGTAGTAAATGAAAAATATATATTTTTAATTAATACTAATAAATGTTGTTGTAATAAATGAAAAGAGGAAATTATTAATACTTAAACTCTAAGGGCTGAGTATATCAAAACCGTTAAAAATTAGGAATTTGGGAAATAACAATCTATTTGGGCTGTTACCATTCTGAGCAACTCACTACCCACCAACATATTTCAACAAATAATACATCTGCTATTGGTGCAGCATAGAATTCTCTACTTAACCAGCGAGATATAGATATCGGCCTAATGCATAATCATCTCCCAGGGAATGAGATTAACATAAATGTATTATTAAAAGTAATTGAACTCATCCTTATCAATATGGTAGTCCACAAATAAGAAGTCATGTAATGATAAAGCAAAAACAACAAATATTTCAACAAAGTTATTTGGTCAATTATTCTTGCCAAATTTAGATAACTGTGTCTTTTAAGTGCAGTTTGGAATTGTTGCAACAAATAACAAACTCAGCTCAATATTCAAGACCTTTTGCAAAGAGAGAAGAAAATGCCTCCATTCCTCCTTTACTTGAGACAAAACCAATCTCAATTCCATCACCATCTCTGGTATCTGAAAGACAATAGGCTCCAGTTCTATCTATAGAAGTCATCTCCACCTTCTTTGGTCTTCCCCACCCAAAATCACTACTGTAAACCTCAAACCATGGTGACCCAGCAGCACCAATTATCTTTACACCAGTGCCTAAACCATCATGTAACTTTGATGACCAACTTTCTGCACCACTCAGTACTCCATCCTTCAGAGTTTCCAAAGCTGCACTTATTGCTTCTACAGCTATAAATAATCCATCTTCCCCTAACAACTCACCCGTTTCCATACTTGCAAATCTCGCACCAACACAATTTCCAAAATATGTTGGAGGAATAGGTGGCTCTAAGCGAGATCTGCAATCAATGTTCAGAGCAAGCTCAATTTTTTTGTCTTTTATTCCCTCTGCTTTAACTTTACAAAGAGAAGAATAGGCAAGAGATACGACAAGTGTTGACAAGTGAAGTTTTACTTTCGTTTTCTGCTTAGCCAATACTAATTTCTTGAGCATTTCAATATTTTTTCTAGACAAATGAAATACACCTCTGATGGCACCTTCTGGAACTTGAAGATCCCAAACCTTGAGGCTTTTGTTATTAGGTCCACCCTCCTTCAACCAATCACTGGCATATTTTGCATCAAATCCATTGGGGTCTTTAATTACATCCCTGTCATAGAAAGGCCTCAATTCAGGTGGCAATGAGCAGGGTGATTCCCCTAGCCTGTTGCAAAGGTAAGCCCAAGATTTGATAAATGATGTTGAGGTTTTGCCATCTAGAACAGCATGATGTGAGGTGATTCCAATGGAAAATCCAGAGTCTGGAAATAAAGTAACCTGCAGCATGACAGATCCATAAAAAATCACTGTGGACACAATTACATTATTTGAACTAAATAAGGTTGTTAATCTCCGCAACTTTCATGTTGAAAAAGGAAATGAAAAATAAATGACAAGTCAAATTTATTAAAAAATATAACCATACTTAAATTAAAATTACAGTACAGATATTGGATTACTAAGAAATCAACAAGCAAAGGCATGTGAGCAAACGAGTTTGTTTTTTTTGTCAGCAAAAAATAAAAAAGATTCTATAGATCGGAAAGCATGAGAGGTACCCAACCTATACATGAAGTCAAGAAACAGCCTAGCATGACTACATGCTAGTGTTAGGATTTTTGATCCAATCAACGAATGAAAAATGATTCCCGTGATGCCTAGCTTTAATCGTACTCCATGATTAATATGTAAGATTGCTTTAGTCTCGAAGTACTATGAGCTTGCCTATTTTTAATTTTAACTACAAATGGTCCGTGCTCTTACAAACAAATGTTGAGTGTATATCAAATAATTTTAGTACTACATTTTTGAATAATTTTAATATAATACTCCCTTCATTTCACAGTGTTTATAGAGTTTTGTCCTATTTATATATTTTTCATTTATATTGTTCTCTTGCAAAATCCAATACATAATTAATGTTATTTTTCCGAACATACTTTTATTTATTACAATTTCTTTTTCACTTCCAATATCTTTCCATCTCTTCAATAATGATTATATAGGCCATTATAATCAAAATATCTCAAATTTTTACTTTATTTAACTATTTCTTAAAACTCATACATAACCTTAAAAAATATTACTTATGAAACTAAGAAAGTATACCATATTTAAGATAATATATAATTTTTAGATTTTTCATTATTTATTTTTACTTTGATTTCGGAAGATAATAGAACTGATGCAATATTTATTATACTTTGAAAAGCTAAACCCACAAAAGATGAGACGGAGCGAGTATTAAAGTGGCAAGAATAATGGGTTCCAGACCTGAAGAGACAAAACATTAGCAAGTTCATTGGAAACAGTCAACTGAGGCACAAGATGACGAATTTCTGTGGCTTCACAAAGATCTGTACCAGCAAGATGGTTGAAATGAGCATCAGATTCAGCCACTGTGAGGGAAACAGTGTCACCAGTGTTGTACTTGATGATGGGTTTGTTGGAGTCAACGGGCCAAGTGAGGTGGCCAGCAAGAGGATAGAAGTAGCCAAGCACAATAGCAAGAGACTCTTTGAGTTTAGGAAGAACTTCATCGAAGAAGTGTTGGGTTGGATGAGGGAGTTCATAGAAGAAAACACGTTCAACAGGAGGAAGCCTTAACCACAGTGTGTCAAAGAAGGTAAGAGGGAGTAATGTTTGAGTCGGTAACAACTTCGACGATGGTGCTACTGCAACGACTTCAACGACTTTCGTCATGGCTTTGTTGGTGTTTGTCTCAAACCGGAGTTGTTTGTGCTAGATGCTGCCTTTTCCCTTCCTTACAACTTTCAAGAAACAATTTATAATATTTTACTCCCTCCGGTCCTTCCCATGTGTTATAGGGTATACCTAACGAACTAGGTGTTCCTTGTTATTTGTCATTTTTTTTAGAGAATTTTTGTCTTTTTATCTGTTTTTTTAGGATGTCAAGAATGTAATAAATGTTATTTTTCATATTTGTCCCTATTTAATATGTCATGGTTTATGTAAGTGGTGGAGAGAAATTAATGATTATAGAGAGAGAAAATGTATAGTGGAAAAAAACATAATTAATGTATTGAAAATCTAAGTAATGATTAGATTTCTTAAAGGTAGGGGTGGAAAGAGGCCAGACCGACCTACAGGGGCCTATGACAGGCCGAATAATAGGCCAGGCCCAGACCAAGCTTTTTTTGCAAACAGGCCAGACTCAGGCTATTCAAAAAGCCTATATGGGTTTTGGAATTTCCACCTCATGCTTTATTCCCACACCCCAACTGAAAAATAAAAAGATCATTTTACCCTCTCCACAACCCAACTTAAAACCCCACTAATTCATCATCTTCCCAAACAAAAAAAACGTTTGAACTCCTCTCAGGCCTCACCACACGATTCTTCTTCCTCTCCACACGGTTCTCATCTACTTCTCACAAACCCAAGATCACACTTCTTCCTCTAATCATTAACGATTTTTCTTCTGCACAAACAAAGGTATTGTCTCCTCTTTCTCTTTTATTTTTTTCTTCTTTCCTCTACTCATTCACGGTTGCAAGGGAATGTGGGTGGGTTGGTCATGGTTTCAGCCATGGTGCAATGCAAAGATTAGGGTTTCGCGGAGGAGAAGAAAAAACGTGTTTTGATTTATGATGGTTAGAGTAGACTGTTGTGATGGTGCAAAGATTAGAGTGTCACTTTAGGGTTTGGGGTTGAGTTTTAGGAGCATTGATTAGGTTGATTTATGCAGGTTAGTGCATGAATTTTTGTTTTTTATGCACATTAGTATATATAGCCTAGACATGTTACATAAGGTTTTTTTTTTTTTTTTGCAATGTGTCTCAAATCTGTTGTTTGGTTTAAGCAGGGAACTGGACGTGTTTTCCGTTGCACCAATTTCGAAAACTGATAGTTTCCGACTCGAGGGTGTCGAAATATACATTTCCGAATTATAGGTCTCGGATTTTTGTCAGTAGTGGTTTTTTTTTTAACTTTTTTATGTGTTGTATTTATAGATGTTATTAATTGTTAATTTAAAATGCTTTATAATGTTTGTTTTAAGGAATGACAAGAGTCAAAACCACCGGTCCAATAGCGGGGAATGATAAAGAACGCCGCCCACAAACAGCTTCTTATAGGCGCGAGAGAGGGAGATCTGCCAAGTCTCAAAAAGAGGCAGAATCTTCTCAGGCACCAGTTGCACAAGAGGATACCGAAGGAGAACTCTTCTTATATTAGTTATGTTATGGTGGATGATGTGACACCCTCAATATAGTACAAGTAATTAATACAATAAATGTACTATTACTCGGATTAGTTATGGACTTGTTAGTATTTAGAAAATGTAGGAAATAAAATTTTCTTTTTATTTTCTATAGAGGCGGGTGCACAGACCAAAACATGGAACTCTTGGAGAATGTAAATTATATCATTTTAAACATTGTACTGAATTCGGCATTTTCTAAGACAAGAAAATCTTTTCATACAATCCAGATAGCATCGGTACTTCAAAATCGTATTTACATAGTAAAAATTAAATGATGTCATCCATTCTTTCGTTTCGCGGAACTGATACCATTTTCAAATATCGTAGCCGAATTATTTAATTAATCTTTATCAGAGTAAGCGGAAATAATAGGACTATGCACAGTTGTAATATAAACATAATATATATATATATTTCTAAGTAAGTCATGAAATACATAGTCCATGTGATAGTCTCCAAGATCCCATACAAGTTCATAATGTAATATCTATATCAAAATTAAACCATAACTCTAGAGTTCTCAAAGGCATATCTACAACATATATATACATTTAAAAATATAAAACTCTAGAGCTGGTCACATAGATCAGGTAGCAGCAGTAGTAGTAGTAGAAATATCCAAGTAGCAGCAGTAGTCATCTTCCAACATCGCAGCAGCAACATCAACTCCTCCACAACAACCATCACATCGATCCCCTGATCCTCATCATCTACCATGTGCACATACCTAGGGATCGTCGTCCCTCCACTGACTCCCAGTAGAGTGCACGACAGGCTCACCTCCACTCTCATCCTCCACAGGATCCTCCTCGATCTCATCCGAAGGAGTGGGTACCCTACCACTGGGTACAAGGTCAGGTGATGGCGAGACCCTAACAGGGCTCCTCGGATCAGATAGGGGAGTCTCCTCGCGGACGACTCTAGAAGAAAAAGGGTGTGAGCGGGTAGGTCGAAAGCGAAAACTGTGATATGGGCGAGCTGGTCGTATGGGAGGTGGTCCATGGTAAGTACAAAAGGGTGGTACGTGCATAGTGTAAATGATGGGAATCCTAAACCTACGAGGACGAAACCGGATTAGCGGGTTCGGGTGGTAGAAGGTAACCTCTACCTCACCCTCGAACATCGCTCGGTGATCCTCATAGATCCATATGCCACTAGGAAGTGGCCGGATCTCGATGCAAGCGATGTAACGTGACATCACCTACAAGGGCACAGGGATAAGCAATTCTATACACATAATAAATAGAGCATAAATAAGTGTTCAATATGAATATGTAAACATGCAGCAATAATCAACAACCACATTTAGCACTTAGCAAGTATTTAATGCAAGTAAGATGCTCATACTTATTTCATTTATCAATTTTAGGTTAAATGAGTGGCATGATGTATGAATCTAGCACTCAGTCCTATCTCCATCAATCTATGTCACTCTCTGACGTCCATCCTTTACTTCATATCAGCACTCAACAGTGTGTTGTACTCCTAGGTGTACAACATTCATACATTCACCCTAGAATGTACATGACAAGCTTGAAAATGGTACATAACGTGCTCCTTGACCAACGTCCCGTCGTCTTAACGGAATAACCATATCATTAGCATCTCACTTTAGCTGACCACGTCGTCCACCATAACGTGTCATCAAGCAAGCCGTCAGTTGGCACTCCCAGAGGCCCTCCTCATGTTACCAAAACATGATAAACGATCTATCATCCGAACTCCAGAATGAATGCAATTTCTTAACTTAAAAGAGTTGATTGGTATATCTTAATTAATAATATCTCACATTATTAATTTATCAATTTCATACCATCATCAACCAATTTCTTCTAAATCTTAGATCACTTGGATTATTATCATTTAAGTATTAAAAGAATGATTCAGAATTAAAAATGGTATTTTTAATGTTCTGGGCAGAAATACTCGAGTGTTCTTCAGAATACCCGAGTAGTTCTTCAGTCTTTCCAGATTACTCGAGTAGTTCATGCTTTTCAGAAAAGTCAGATTTCAGACCTTTAAAAATACTCGAGTGGTTCATGAATACTCGAGTGTTCTTCATCAATTCCAGAGTACTCGAGTGATTCATGCATTACTCGAGTGGTTCATCAGAAAGTACTCTTGTTGCATCAGTCAATACTCGAGTTCTGGACCTGATACTCGAGTGTCGGAGCAGAAAAACACACTGTTTTATCACAAAATACTCGAGTGCCAAGCCAAGTACTCGAGTCTTTTCATACAGAACAGACTGAAAACTTGGTTTTAACATACCATTTTCAATTCTAACCATTTCCAATCCAATCCAATGATCAACAGAGTTCATATAACATATAATAAACATGTTCAAGCACTTAGAACACATCAAATTACAGGATTCACAGAGATTCATGGGATTATGCATAAAAATTAGAAAATTCATAACTTAACATATCAATTTGCATAAAACTCAGAATTCTCATGATTTTAAGTTCCAAATAGCTTGCATGCAACATATTAAACTTGCTCAAAACCATTTTAGAGCACAGGTTGGTCTCCAAACCAATTTCCCTATTCAATCTAAGCCCTTAGTGCCTCTTGATGGCTCTTTAATCAAATCCATGCAATTTAAACTCTATCTAGTGAATAGAAAGCTTTCCCCTTACCTCACAGACGTGACTCGACAAAGAAATTACAAGGAAAAGCTCCACAACACCAAGAACCACTTCAAGCACCAACATGCAGAGCAGTTTGAGTGGAGGTCCAAAACCGAATTGATTGACATAGAAAACAGAGATAACAATTGGGGAAATTAGCATTTCTAAACTCTATGCAACACCTACTAACTATAGAAACCAATTTGAGACTCAGGAGGTGCATGAGCTTACCACAATCAATGATCAAAGTGAGCTCCTAGAACTGATGACAGCAAACGAACCTCAACTTCCCAGCTTCGATTCTACCAACACACTCACACTCAGCTCACAAATTTTATGTCTATACAAAGCTCGTGATGTGAGCTTTGTATTGGTGTATAGTTTGTAACTTAAATCAAAACACAGAGGGAGAATCGAAAAAAATGGTTCAGGAACCCTAACTCATGCAACACACACGAAATTGGCCAAATGCTTCACAAATTCGAGTTTAATTGGTTTATATGGACTGGTTGAAGGCTCATGCAGCTCGACACGACTACCATGGACGTGTTGGGGTGGTGATTTCGTGTCAACGGTGGAAAATCGTTGGTGGTGACTCACCAAACGCACTAACTCGTGCAACTCTGACCAGAACACTCGAGTCTTTTCAGAAACACTCGAGTATTTTGGTCAGTTTTTGAAAAATATTAATTTTATTTTCTTTCCCTCCAAAACATTTCCTATAATTACCTCTAGGTCCCAAATCAGGGACTAATATGCAAAATATTTATTTTATGCATAGTATACTTACCAAATAAATTCACACATCCACTAATAATATAATCACAGATTTTAACCATAGATTAAAATAGAAATAATTAATTATAATAAATTTTATAATTAACATTTCATTAATCAGGGATTAAAATTTTGGGGTGTTACACTACTCCCCCACTTACAAGGAATTTCGTCCTCGAAATTCAACTTATTCAAACAACTCAGGATAGTCCTGACGCATTTTATCCTCTAATTCCCAAGATGCTTCCATTACATCACCACAAACCCAGATAACCTTGACCAAAAGAATATCCTTCCCTCTAAGCTGCTTGACTCTTCGATCTTCAATGCGGATAGGCATGACTTCAAAGGTTAGGTTCTCACGTATTTCTAGGTCATCAGGTTTGATTCTAAGAACAATGGTGGGTTCATGAATATACTTTTTCAACTGAGACACATGGAATACATTATGAAGGTTAGCTAATGACGGGGGTAGGGCTATTTGATAGGCTACTGGACCAACTTTTTTAAGAATCTGGTAGGGACCAATAAACTTAGGTGATAGTTTCTGGGTTTTCAAGGCTCTACTAACACCTTTTGTAACATCCTCACTTTATTTAGTTAATTTTAAGTTTTAATAAAATCAGAGTTTAAAAATTCATTTTAGAAATTGATTTCTTAAGAAAGGATTTACGAAAATCCGGCAGAGTTTCCTCTGTTTTTCGGACTTCCCAAAAATTTTCTTCTTAAAACCTGTCAGTCCAGAATTGTTTAAAAACATAAACACAACATATTAAAAACCAGTTCAGATCCTAACGCCCGATTAGTACCAGTCTCAGGGCATATAACTACACATATTATAAATTACAAAATAACAGTTTTTAATATAATAAAATCCACTCCGGGTATCACAATTTCACTCCACGTGGTGGAGAGTTTCCAATTCGGCCCGCAATAGTGTAAGCTCCGCTTCCGTACCTGTAAAAATATATCAAGAAGGGTAGCATTACACAGAACTTAAAAAGATAAATCCTATAAGAAGAGATAGAAAATAACTAAGCCTACATAATTATTAATACATTTTATTCATAGTTATTCACATAATTAATCTCTTTTAGTTCTTCACATATTCTCACATTCTTTTAATTATTGATTCTCTTTTCATTCTTTCTTTCCCATTCTTTATTCTTTTTCCATTTTTCATTAGGTAGTCCAGCCCCAGCCAGCCGTACGGTACTGAGCGCTAGGAGTTCCCTTATTCATTATTCATTTTCTTTTCTTTTTCTTTTTCTTCTTCTCTTCCTTTTCTTTTACTTTTTCCTCTTCTTTATCTTTTCCTTTTTCCTTATGACTGAGTCCAACAGACCATCAGCCGTTTACCTTTATTATTCCTTTATCTCTTTATTGGTGACAGTGGCTACCGCCTGCCTGTCATCGAAAACATCCCTTTCTTTTATTTCTTTTAGTGATAACAGGGACTTCCGTCCGCCTGTCATCGAATTCATTCTTTTCCTTTACTTCTTTTAGTGATAATAGGGACTTCCGTCTGCCTGTCATCGAATTCATTCTTTTTCTTTATTTCTTTTAGTGATAACAGGGACTTCCGTCCGCCTGTCATCGAATTCATTCTTTTTCTTTATTTCTTTTAGTGATAACAGGGACTTCCGTCCGCCTGTCATCGAATTCATTCTTTCCTTTTATTTCTTTTAGTGATAACAGGGACTTCCGTCCGCCTGCTATCGAACCCATTCTTTCTTTTCATTCCTTTTAGTGATGACAGTGACTTCCGCCCGCCTGCCATCGTTACCATTCTTTTCTTTTTATTACGACTGAGTCCAACAGACCATCAGCCGTTCTCTTTTCTTTCTTAATTATTTATCTTTTCTCTTATTATAATTTAAGTAACTCTTTTATGCTTATCTCAATCCTTTTACTCTTTGTTTTCGTTTATGACTTATCACACTTTCCTACGTTTTCTATTTTATCTCTTTCTTTTTTCCAATTATTCTCGCTTTTATCCAACTTTACTTTAGTATAGTCATTATATTTTAAATTCCCATTTGCAAATCCTTAATTAATTTTATGATTCCTCTCTCACACACTATTATTTACTTCTTCACTTATTTTCCTTAAATAATACTCTACTCTATTTATCTACCTCTACTACACTCCATCTCCTTGTATTATTATCTTTTCATTAAATTCTTTACTTATTACCTACTTGTATTTAAAATTTAGTTTAGTATTTCATTCCTATTCCATTATCTATATTATATTTAATTGCTCTATTAACTTATCTAGCTTCTCAATTTTTATAACACTCTTCTACCTAACTTCCCTCATAATGTACTCTCTCTTCGTTTTATTATCTTTTATTTAACCCGCTTATCGTTTTCCTATTTTCTTTTAAATCTAATTCATTATTTTGCGCCTATTGCTTTAATCGGTCCTGGACGTATTTATTATTCCCTATACTAATCCCTCCTTTACCTCACTTTACTCTTCGGATACTATTATACTTATTATCTTTTAATTCCTTAATTCTACTCTCTCTTTTGCCTATTTCGTTTACTCTTTTTGTCCTTTTGCTTCCCCTATGGTTTATTTTTATAATTGCTCACGTTCTTGTTTTATTCTAACTATTTTAATATTCTAATTACGCTCGTTCGTTCCGGGCCTTATTCTACGCTCATTCCTTTTATTCCCTAAAGTGTGGTTTCTATTAACAATTTTATTTACTTCCTTTATATCAACGAGGGTTACCCTAAGGTTTATTAACATACTTTTTAATTATCCTATTCTCAGCTACTACTATAGCATCCTAGAATTTACTTCTTAAGTAAAGGTAACGCGAACCCTCTTACCTCGGGCTTTTTAAATAGAACCTGGATTTTAGCTCGGCGACGATGACGGCATCGGTGCGGCTCCTCGTTAGCGGGAACGATCACGGCTGGACCGAGGCAAGAGTTGTGAGCTTCGAGGTTCCCGACACGAGCCCGGCACGATCACGGACCGGTAACGGCGCCGGTGAGAACCGGTGGAGAGAGGGAGGGAACCGATTGTGAGGGAAAGAGAGAGAGAAATCAAGGCAAAGGGGAAGGGAGAAAGGGAGAGAGAGACTGGCCGTGGGGGAAGAAGGAGGGAACCACGGTGGCGGCGGTTGGGCGGTTCCAGTGGTGAAGACCGGAGGAGGAGAGAGAGAGATGGAGGGAAGAGAAAGAGATTGTGAGGGAAGGAGAGAGAGAAAATGGATGGAAGGGAGGAAGGGGTTAGGCGGCGGCTTTGGTGCGGCTTGGGGCGGAGATGGTGGCGGTGGAGGAGGGAGGGAGAAGGGAGACCGGAAACAATGGAGGAGGGGGGGAAAATGGGGTTTCGAACCTCCCCGTTCGTGTTTTAAAACCAGCGTCGCGCTTGAGCGCGGCGACCCGCGCCTGAGCGCGAATGAGCAACTGATGCTCATGTCTAATGCATGCGCGCGCTGGAGCGCGGCTTCTCGCGCTTGAGCGCGAGTCCCATTGACCTCGGGTTGACCGTGCTATAACTTCTTCGTTAACCGTCGGATCTTACCCAAATTTGGAGACAAGCTTCCTTAGAAACTTATCTTCATATCCAACGGTGGAATTCTTGTTTAGAGATGTAAATCTTTTATTTTGAATTTCCCAATTTAGGATGTTTATAACACCGAACATCGACCTTTAACACTCGTTTGGTCTTCTCTAAATTTCTTCTCCGATGCCAATGCTCCTTGATTCCTTTATGGCACTCAGAGAATTCCTAATCCATCATTTTAAACTCTTTCTTGGATAATCCTTACTTCCAATCTTATTATTATTCTAATTATTATTAGAATTAAATTCGGGATGTTACATTCCTCCCCCACTTATTTAGAATTTCGTCCCCAAAATTCCGTTCAGTTCCTTATCTGGAAGGAGTATCCCTTGACATAGCTTCCGAACATGTCATTTTAATTTCTTCGGTTCCAGTCTTCCCTTTGAGGAATTTCTAAATTAAGGGTTCTGCGGTATAATTACTCGCCCCATGTATGGTTTATCTCAGTCATTCAGGAATCCGCGTAATACACAGAGTCTTAAGAGATTGAGACAATTATTTGCGGTGCTCCGACATAACCTCTTAAGTGAGACTCCACTTCGCGACTCCACTCTTTCTCTGTTCGTTTCTTACTCCTTCAAGTGAGTTTAGTGAGGTTGCCCTTCGAATCCACCTTAGCTATATCTGTATTCTACTCCGGTGGTACTTCCCTTCCGTTCGTTTAACGATTTCAATTTGGTATAGGGGTTCCTACGGGTCGATTTCACTTAAGGGTCGAGGTTAGGGTCTAAATTTATTTCCCAATTGTCTGATGGTCCGAGAAGGTATTGATTGATTCTTAGTTTAATTATCGTTCCATTCTTCGCGAACCTCTTCGACAGTTAATGCGGAACGTTTGGGGTGAGGTATTCATTAGCCCTACGGGTTATGGTTTGATCATCGGATATTGAGTCCGGCTCGATACAATATTCCTTACGCTTCGTTACCGTTCTGCATTCCACCTTGTTACTCAGATAGGATCCACAATTTTCTTGTTGTTAAAGTTTCATCTTCCATTCCTTGGATTGAAATCCTCCCCCACTTAGCATCAACATACTTGGTTATATATCCATGCTTGGGGGTATGCTCATTCATTATTCGGAATCGAGTACATAGGTTCTCAATCGGTATCCAAGGTTAGAAGGAACACATGGATGTTTATCCATCGGTAGGCATAGAACTATATTGGGTTCCTACGTCTTGGTGAATTCTCATGTATACATCTGAGACGCTTGAAACTTGAAGAGAGTGAAGATGAAAAGAAGAAACACGAAGCACTCAAGGATGGGTTTCATAGTCTCCTTACGACGACCCAGGATGTACTGGATACATGTCAAGCAAGAAGACAATGGAGATTATCCTTAAGTGTGCATTTTCAGCAGAGAGTCATCAAAAGATGCGTTCTCTATGAACCTGCGGCTGATTTGATTGGTCTTGGTAAGGGTACCTAACACAGTGACTAAGACTTGCCTCCTTTGAGGGAATCGTTCGGAAACTTTGATTAGACTCTTAGGCGGGTTCCAAGTTGTCTACTTCCTAATTCGACTCGGGTGCAGGGGAATAGCTATAAGATTCGCTCGAGCTCTCAAGGATTCTACACTTTTTCACTCTACTCTTTAATGTTGTGCGAAGAGTTCAGAAGGAACTTTTCTCAGTTTAGCTCTGTTCCGTCTAGGGGTCTACTTATTAATTTGATTATTTCGGTTTTAGATGAAATGTGTCAATGACATCGATCACCAATAGGTGCAAAGATCGAGGTGATCAATCCCAATCTCACATCTATCAGTGGCAATATCATTGTCAAGTTTGTTTGTGGTATCATCCTCTAGCAGATGCAAGAGTTAGAGTGATCAGTTCTAACCTTACCTTCTACCAGTGACAATATCATCATATGTGTTTGGTGGAACTTCTAGCTAAGGTCTTAACACCTATCGATTTCTTCTTGGTTACACTAAACGCGTTTAACCTATATATAGAATTTTATAGGTAAACAATTGATACATTATTGATATCGAAAAATTACCTCGAGCCGGTTTACTAATTCTCTCGCCCGGTGCGCTCAGGACAATTAGCCCCAATGTGTCCCGGTTGCCCACATTGGTAGCAAAGACCCTCTTTCTTGTGCTGCTTCAGCCGCATACACAAACGCCTGTGGGGTTTTCCACACTCCGGACAGGGTAATCTAGGTCTTGGAGCATTCACGTCTGGAGCCGTGTCCATTGGCACTATTGCCATAGCGTTAATGTCGGCATGTGTATCGGATTCCTGAGCCGGTACCCTGCCTCTGCTAGAACCTTCAGCCCACTGTATCATCCTGTTCCTATCCTCGGATGTCTTCCGCCTCAATCCCTTCTCATAAGTGCTAGCCATATTCACCAGTTGGGCCAAATTATCTATGTTCTGGAATTCAAAAGCTACCTTGATCTCAGTGCGAAGTCCTGCTTCGAACTTGATGCACTTAGTTCTTTCATCAGCATCCCTATAGCTCCCAGAATACCGGATGAGGTCTTCGAAGTGTGCGGCATATTCTCCAACGCACATACTTCCCTGTGTTAAGTTCAGGAATGCCAGCTCTTTTTCTCGGCGGACATCTTCCAGAAAGTACTTCCCTAGGAACCTGATTCTGAACACATCCCAGGTGACCTCCTGGTTAGCGATCTCCACGTACACGCTCCCACCAATATTCAGCTTCTCCAGTGAGCATGTACGCCGCCAAAAGAACTATCTGCTTCGCAGGCGGTGAAATCGTGCGAAAAATCTTCTCCAATTCTTGGAGCCATCTCTAGGCTGCATCCGGATTGTAGCCACCTTCAAACTTGGGCGGATCGTTCTGCCTGAATCTAGCTAGCCAATCGATGCCAATTGGGCCTGATGGTTGGTGGAGTGCGGCGGCTGCTGCTGCTGCGGCCGCTGCTACTGTTTCAGCCTGATTCTGATTCATTTGGACCAGATTCTCAAGTATAGCAGCCATCCTATCATCCTGAGTACGTCTCCGAGGCATGGTGACTGAATTCTGAAAAAGATTACATTATTCCACAATTAACTAAACAATTCTCGATCTAAGCGTACCTATTCGCCTATTCTAAGACTTGACACTAACATTTGGTCACTCGCTTGGTGAGTAAACCATAGGAGTTGTGATTCCACACTCCAAGGCCGAGGGAAACTGCTCTGATACCATAAATGTAACATCCTCACTTTATTTAGTTAATTTTAAGTTTTAATAAAATCAGAGTTTAAAAATTCATTTTAGAAATTGATTTCTTAAGAAAGGATTTACGAAAATCCGGCAGAGTTTCCTCTATTTTTCAGACTTCCCAAAAATTTTCTTCTTAAAACCTGTCAGTCCAGAATTGTTTAAAAACATAAACACAACATATTAAAAACCAGTTCAGATCCTAACGCCCGATTAGTACCAGTCTCAGGGCATATAACTACACATATTATAAATTACAAAATAACAGTTTTTAATATAATAAAATCCACTCCGGGTATCACAATTTCACTCCACGTGGTGGAGAGTTTCCAATTCGGCCCGCAATAGTGTAAGCTCCGCTTCCGTACCTGTAAAAATATATCAAGAAGGGTAGCATTACACAGAACTTAAAAAGATAAATCCTATAAGAAGACATAGCAAATAACTAAGCCTACATAATTATTAATACATTTTATTCATAGTTATTCACATAACTAATCTCTTTTAGTTCTTCACTTATTCTCACATTCTTTTAATTATTGATTCTCTTTTCATTCTTTCTTTCCCATTCTTTATTCTTTTTCCATTTTTCATTAGGTAGTCCAGCCCCAGCCAGCCGTACGGTACTAAGCGCTAGGAGTTCCCTTATTCATTATTCATTTTCTGTTCTTTTTCTTTTTCTTCTTCTCTTCCTTTTCTTTTACTTTTTCCTCTTATTTATCTTTTCCTTTTTCCTTATGACTGAGTCCAACAGACCATCAGCCGTTTACCTTTATTATTCCTTTCTCTCTTTATTGGTGACAGTGGCTACCGCCCGCCTGTCATCGAAAACATCCCTTTCTTTTATTTATTTTAGTGATAACAGGGACTTCCGTCCGCCTGTCATCGAATTCATTCTTTTCCTTTACTTCTTTTAGTGATAACAGGGACTTCCGTCCGCCTGTCATCGAATTCATTCTTTTTCTTTATTTCTTTTAGTGATAACAGGGACTTCCGTCCGCCTGTCATCGAATTCATTCTTTCCTTTTATTTCTTTTAGTGATAACAGGGACTTCCGTCCGCCTGCTATCGAACCCATTCTTTCTTTTCATTCCTTTTAGTGATGACAGTGACTTCCGCCCGCCTGCCATCGTTACCATTCTTTTCTTTTTATTACGACTGAGTCCAACAGACCATCAGCCGTTCTCTTTTCTTTCTTTATTATTTATCTTTTCTCTTATTATAATTTAAGTAACTCTTTTATGCTTATCTCAATCCTTTTACTCTTTGTTTTCGTTTATGACTTATCACACTTTCCTATGTTTTCTATTTTATCTCTTTCTTTTTGCCAATTATTCTCGCTTTTATCCAACTTTACTTTAGTATAGTCATTATATTTTAAATTCCCATTTGCAAATCCTTAATTAATTCTATGATTCCTCTCTCACACACTATTATTTACTTCTTCACTTATTTTCCTTAAATAATACTCTACTCTATTTATCTACCTCTACTACAATCCATCTCCTTGTATTATTATCTTTTCATTAAATTCTTTACTTATTACCTACTTGAATTTAAAATTTAGTTTAGTATTTCGTTCCTATTCCATTAACTATATTATATTTAATTGCTCTATTAACTTATCTAGCTTCTCAATTTTTATTACACTCTTCTACCTAACTTCCCTCATAATTTACTCTCTCTTCGTTTTATTATCTTTTATTTAATCCGCTTATCGTTTTCCTATTTTCTTTTAAATCTAATTCATTATTTTGCGCCTATTGCTCTATCTAATCGGTCTTGCACGTATTTATTATTCCCTATACTAATCCCTCCTTTACCTCACTTTACTCTTCGGATACTATTATACTTATTATCTTTTAATTCCTTAATTCTACTCTCTCTCTTGCCTATTTCGTTTACTCTTTTTGTCCTTTTGCTTCCCTTATGGTTTATTTTTATAATTGCTCACGTTCTTGTTTTATTCTAATTATTTTAATATTCTAATTACGCTCGTTCGTTCCGGGCCTTATTCTACGCTCATTCCTTTTATTCCCTAAAGTGCGGTTTCTATTAACAATTTTATTTACTTCCTTTATATCAACGAGGGTTACCCTAAGGTTTATTAACATACTTTTTAATTATCCTATTCTCAGCTACTACTATAGCATCCTAGAATTTACTTCTTAAGTAAAGGTAAAGCGAACCCTCTTACCTCGGGCTTTTTAAATAGAACCTGGATTTTAGCTTGGCGACGATGACGGCGTCGGTGCTGCTCCTCGTTAGCGGGAACGATCACGGCTGGACCGAGGCAAGAGTTGTGAGCTTCGAGGTTCCCGACACGAGCCCGGCACGATCACGGACCGGTAACGGCGCTGGTGAGAACCGGTGGAGAGAGGGAGGGAACCGATTGTGAGGGAAAGAGAGAGAGAAAGCAAGGCCAAGGGGAAGGGAGAAAGGGAGAGAGAGATTGGCCGTGGGGGAAGGAGGAGGGAACCACGGTGGCGGCGGTTGGGCGGTTCCAGCGGTGAAGACCGGAGGAGGAGAGAGAGAGATGGAGGGAAGAGAGAGAGATTGTGAGGGAAGGAGAGAGAGAAAATGGATGGAAGGGAGGAAGGGGTTAGGCGGCGACTTTGGGGCGGCTTGGGGCGGAGATGGTGGCGGTGGAGGAGGGAGGGAGAAGGGAGACCGGAAACAATGGAGGAGGGGGGAAAAAATGGGGTTTCGAACCTCCCCGTTCGTGTTTTAAAACCAGCGTCGCGCTTGAGCGCGGTGACCCGCGCCTGAGCGCGAATGAGCAATTGATGCTCATGTCTGATGCACGCGCGCGCTTGAGCGCGGCTTCTCGCGCTTGAGCGTGAGTCCCATTGACCTCGGGTTGACCGTGCTATAACTTCTTCGTTAACCGTCGGATCTTGCCCAAATTTGGAGACAGGCTTCCTTAGATACTTATCTTCATATCCAACGGTGGAATTCTTGTTTAGAGATGTAAATCTTTTATTTTGAATTTCCCAATTTAGGTTGTTTATAACACCGAACATCGACCTTTAACACTCGTTTGGTCTTCTCTAAATTTCTTCTCCGATGCCAATGCTCCTTGATTCCTTTATGGCACTCAGAGAATTCCTAATCCATCATTTTAAACTCTTTCTTGGATAATCCTTACTTCCAATCTTATTATTATTCTAATTATTATTAGAATTAAGGCTTAATTGCACTTTTGGTCCTTCAATCATCACAAATTAGCGATTTTGGTCCTCCCGTTTTTAATTTGGCGATTTTGGTCCCCCACGTTTTGATAAGTTGCAATTTTGGTCCCTCCGTCAACTATTCCGTCAGCCACGTCAGCAAGGTTAACGGAATAGTTGGTGGAGGGACCAAAATCGCAACTTATCAAAACGTGGAGGGACCAAAATCGCAACTTATCAAAACGTGGGGGACCAAAATCGCCAAATTAAAAACGGGGGACCAAAATCGCTAAATTATGATAATTGAGGGACCAAAAGTGCTATTAAGAACAAAAGAACAGGGGTATCTGACAAAAGAGACTCAAACTACAGGGACCCCTGACATATTTTAACAGTTCAAATTGCACTATATTTATTAGATATATGTTCTAAAGTTCTTTTTTTAATGTTGTCAATATTTTTCATTATTAATATTGCGTTATCACATGTAAATGATAAAATTTGTTGTAAAAGTTTTTTTGAACTTAAAAGTTACAATTTTCAATATATTTAAATTACATATATCTTTTTTATAAGTTCCGTTGGGACATTTGTTCGTATTTTTTTCATTACATATAATCTTGTTACTACATGAATAAAACCATCTTAAAAGACAATTAAAACCATCTCATTTATTCTAGAACATCTCATTTAAGTTGGTTTATGCTAGAAATAAATGAGTTGGCCCATGAATAAACGAGACAAAGAATTCATGAATAACTGCTAAAATACAATCAATTTAACAATCCATCAATTTTTATTTTATTTTTGGTCAAGAAAAGCAATTTTTTTTTTCAAATTTCATAGAACCAGTGGCACTCTTAGAATCAAGTGCACAACTAAAAACAGAGGAAAAAAACGTTACATAGTATAATTACAAAGGGATGCACTACTAAGAGATAACATTAATATCAAGGTTTAATTGCACTTTTTGTCCCCCAATTATCACAATTTAGCGATTTTGATCCCCCGTTTTTAATTTGGCGATTTTGGTCCCCCACGTTTTGATAAGTTGCGATTTTGGTCCCTCCGCCAACTATTCCGTTAACCTTGCTGACGGAATAGTTGACGGAGGGACCAAAATTGCAACTTATCAAAATGTGGGGGACCAAAATCGCCAAATTAAAAACGGGAGGACCAAAATCGCTAAATTGTGATAATTGAGGGACCAAAAGTGCAATTAAGCCAGAATTAAATTCGGGATGTTACACCTTTGGTTGGTACTATTCTAATGAAAACATGGTCACCTTCAGCAAATTCTAAGGGTTTCCTCCCCCTATCAGCATAGCTCTTCTGCCTACTTTGAGCCGCCTTCATCTTTTATTGCATCATCTTAATCTTCTCAGTTGTTTCTTGTACAAAATCTGGTCCAACCAGAGAACTCTCCCCCACTTGAAACCAGCATAATGGTGTCTGACACTTTCTCCCATACAGAGCTTCAAATGGTGCCATTCCATTGCTCGTATGATAACTATTGTTGTAAGTAAATTCTACGAGCGACAACATTTTTTCCCAACTTCCTTGACCTTCCAAAACACAAGCTCTTAAGATGTCCTCCAGCGACTGAATAGTTCTTTCCGTTTGACCATCAGTATGAGGATGGTATGCAGAACTCAACTTCAATCTTGAACCCAGAGCTCTATGTAGATCCTGCCAAAACTTCGATGTAAACCTTGAATCGCGATCTGACACGATACTTGATGGCACACCATGTAGACGAACAACTTCCTTGATGTAAAACTGAGTGAGCTTTTCCAAAGAGTAGCGCATATTAACTGGAATAAAATGCGCTGACTTCGTCAAGCGATCTACAATCACCCAGATTGCATCATGACCAGTAGCTGTCCTTGGCAATCCAGATACGAAATCCATTGAGATACTATCCCATTTCCATAACGGAATCTCTAAGGGAAGTAATTCTCCTCCTGGTCTTTGGTGTTCCACCTTCGCCTTCTGACACACCAAACAACACGCTACGTACCTGGCCACATCTTTCTTTAAACTAGGCCACCAAAATATCTTCTTCAAATCCTGATACATTTTGGTAGTTCCCGGATGCATACTCATCTTGCTCTTATGCGCTTCATCCAGAATCATTCTCCTTACTTCTGAGTTGTCGGGCACACAAATCCTTGTTCTAAAACGAAGGATTCCATCTGAATCCTTCCCTTCTTGAAATTCTAATTCTTTGCCATCTTCCATAAGCTTCCTCTTTTCCTTAAGCTCATCATCTTCTTGTTGCAACTCACGAATCCTTTGCAAGAACTTATTAGCAATCTGCAACATCCCCATCTTGACACTTGTCAGCTCCACTTGCATCGTCAGGCTCAAATCTCTAAATTCTTCTATCAATGCAGCTTCTCTGACCATCATCGAACTGATATGCATTGCTTTTCGACTCAATGCATCCGCCACAACGTTTGCTTTCCCAGGATGGTAATGAAGCTCAAACTCATAATCATTCAAGAACTCCATCCATCGACGTTGCCTCATGTTCAACTCTTTCTGGTCAAAAAGGTACTTTAAACTCTTATGGTCACTAAACACTCGAAACGTAGTGCCATAGAGATAGTGCCTCCAAATCTTTAGAGCGAAGACAACAGCTGCCAGCTCTAAGTCATGAGTAGGATAGTTCATTTCATGAACTTTTAGCTGTCTCGAGGCGTAAGCGACTACCTTTCCATCTTGCATCAAAACACTCCCAAGACCTTGTTTCGATGCATCACAGTACACCTCAAAATTCTTCTGTGGATCAGGCAAAATCAACATAGGAGATGATGTCAATCTATCCTTCAACTCTCGGAAACTCCTTTCACACTTCTCATCCCATATAAATGGTTGATCTTTCCGAGTTAGCTTCGTCAATGGTAGCGCAATCTTCGAAAAACCTTCTATAAATCTTCTATAGTAGCCAGCCAAACCAAGAAAACTTCTCACCTCCGTGACCGACTTAGGTTGTTCCCATTGCAGAACTGAACTTACTTTCGCCGGGTCAATCGCTATCCCCTTGTTTGAGATCACATGCCCTAAAAACTTAACTTCCTCCAGCCAGAACTCACACTTTGCAAGTTTGGCGTACAGTTTCTTCTCCTTTAGGACATTCAACACTATTCTCAAGTGTTCTTCAGCATGCTCCTCTGGGCTATTGGAATAAATAAGGATATCGTCAATGAACACAACCACGAATGAATCTAAATAAGGTCTAAAGATTTGATTCATGTAATCCATGAAAATAGCTGATGCATTAGTCAATCCGAACGGCATCACAACATACTCATAATGCCCGTATCGGGATCGAAATGCAGTCTTAAAGATATCCTCTTCTCTAATCCTGATCTGATGATACCCCGATCTCAGATCAATCTTGGAAAATACTGAAGCCCCACGAACTTGATCCATAAGGTCGTCTATCCTTGGTAAAGGATACTTGTTCTTGATTGTGACCTTATTCAACTGCCGGTAGTCGATGCACATCCTCATACTACCATCTTTATTTTTGACGAACAAAATCGGAGCACCCCAAGGCGATACACTTGGTCGAATCATCTGCTTCTGCAACAACTCTTCAATTTGTTTCTTCATCTCAGTCATTTCCGGTGGTGTCATTCTATAAGGAGCGATAGAAATGGGACCAGCTCCCGGAACTAAATCAATTCCAAACTCAATCTCTCTCTTCGGTGGCAAACCAGGTATCTCGTAGCGAATACCTCAGGAAAATCTCGGACAACGGAAATCTCTTCAATTCTTGGGCCATTCTCTTCCACTTCAGTGTTGAACAAACACATATAGCCTGAAGGTTTTGGGTTTCTATAGGTCACTACTTTTCTATCACAATCAATGATCACTTGGTTTCAGCTTAACCAGTCCATTCCCAAGATCACATCTAATTGCGATAAGGGTAAACAGATCAAATCTACCCTAGAGGTTTGTCCTAACACTTCTATACAACAGTTAAGACATGCTTTAGAAACAACTACAGGAGCATTAGTAGGGGTTTCTACTTTAAGAGTGTATGATAACTCGGACATGGGTAAACTCAAACGATTTACACATTCATATGAAACAAATGAATGCGTTGCACCAGAATCAAACAACACATGACAAAGCTGACCATTTAGCAAGTAATTACCTTGCACAAGATCAGAGGATTGGCTTGCCTCCACACTACTAAGCGTGAAAACCCTTCCTTGAACCACGGGCTTGTCAGCTGCCCCTCTTGAATTTGCCTTGGTTGGTTCCTTGCAGTCCTTCGCAAAGTGTCCCGGTTTTCCACAGTTGAAACAACCACTTGTCGCCCAATAGATACGACCACGATGGCTAGGCTTGCATTTGTCACAAAATGGAGCCTCGCTCCGGAAATTCTTTCCATCACTACTCCCAACCTTTCCTTTGCCTTTACCTCGGCGATCATATGGTCCTTTGCCTCGATTGTTGAAACCCTTGCGCCTCTGAGGTCCATAATACTGGCTATCTTTTCTCTCTGATGCTTGCAATCCTTCAGCTTTCTTGTCATCCTCATACATTCTACACATGTCCACTAGTGCAGGAAAGCTTTGAATTCGTTGATAGCTTAAAATAGATTTCAGCTTAGGCCTTAAGCCTCCCTCAAACTTGATACACTTGCTCCTTTCATCAGGGTTGTTCTGGTAGTATGGAGAGTACTTCATCAATTCCTCGAACTTGGCTGCATACTCACCCACACTCATGTCTCCTTGCTTCAGCTGCAAGAACTCCACTTCCTTCTTTCTCCTCAAATCCTCAGGGAAGTATTTATTGAGAAACTTCTCCATAAATACACCCCAATTAACATCCCTTCCTTCATAATGTAGGAGCTGAACCGTATGGTTCCACCAGTTCTCAGCCTCATCTTCCAACATATAGACTGCATACGCCACGTTCTGAGCTTCCGTGCAATCCAACGTTCTAAAGATCTTATCCATGGTATGAATCCATTTATTAGCCTCCTCAGGTTTAAATCCTCATTCAAACTTGGGTGGGTTACAACTCCTAAAATCCGCCAAACTCTTCGCCTCGGTGTTACCCATATTACACTAATGAGGTGGATTAACCGGTTGAGGTGGTTGCTGAGATTGTTGTTGCTGCATAGACTCCAGCACCGCGGTAATCCTCTCTAACATCGCGCTTGTATGATTTTGGTTTCTAGTTGCCATAATAGACTTGCGCTATGGACTTATGGTCACATATGATAAACTAAAGAAACATTCGTCACACCACCTATACTAAGGCTATAACCATAACCTCAAACAAAACATTCAATTGTACCTAGTGCTCAAAACATGCAAGATACTAGCATTCAAAACAATAAATAAGCCCTGTGGATACCTGCTTGATGTTGATGACTACCTTGCTGAGTCTACTTCAACTACTACGGGATCTGACTTTAGCTCTAATACCACTTAGTGTGACACCCTCAATATAGTACAAGTAATTAATACAATAAATGTACTATTACTCGGATTAGTTATGGACTTGTTAGTATTTAGAAAATGTAGGAAATAAAATTTTCTTTTTATTTTCTATAGAGGCGGGTGCACAGACCAAAACATGGAACTCTTGGAGAATGTAAATTATATCATTTTAAACATTGTACTGAATTCGACATTTTCTAAGACAAGAAAATATTTTCATACAATCCAGATAGCATCGGTACTTCAAAATCGTATTTACATAGCAAAAATTAAATGATGCCATCCATTCTTTCGTTTCGCGGAACTGATGCCATTTTCAAATATCGTAGCCGAATTCTTTAATTAATCTTTATCAGAGTAAGCGAAAATAATAGGACTATGCACAGTTGTAATATAAACATAATATATATATATATATATATATATATTTCTAAATAAGTCATGAAATACATAGTCCATGTGATAGTCTCCAAGATCCCATACTAGTCCATAATGTAATATCTATATCAAAATTAAACCATAACTCTAGTTGTAACAGCCCGATTTTCGTACCCCAAAATAAACAACTTTTAGTTATTAAGTTGCTAAAAAAAATGAGGCCATTTTTTTTTTGTAAACACATTATTGAAAAGTCGTTGGTGTACTTAACATCCTTTACCGAAAACCGAGTTGTTACTAAAACATTTCTTTACATAAAACTTTCATCTCCATGAAGTGTCTAGGTTCAAAAGCATAATGAATCATTTTCATTGAGTCAAAGTATTCATAACGGTTTCCCAAAAGGTTACATTATTCAATCTTCCAAAGAAGAAATATTCCACAAAACAGAATTTAAAAGCTTAGCTTGATTACATAAGTGGCTCATTGCATGGTAATCCTTGAATCAAAATACTAACAATAGACTTAAACTAATAACCCTATCCTAAAACCTTCCTGACGAAAACAATCGGATGTAGTTCCTTCTTCTTCTTGCGCCCTTTCTTCCTTCCTGACGAAGATGTCATCTCTGTCACTGCCTTCCCTTTGTCATTCAGCTCCCACTCTACCTCATCTAGAGTGGTGGAATTTCTTTGGGTCTCATATCGCACCTTTTCTTCGTAGCTCCTATATCCTCGTACGGTGACTTGCCCCAGGTGCGGCCCCAAGTTTAGCTCCGCTAAGTTGATGTTCCGGGTCTGGAATCACGATCTGAGTGTAGCCGATCCATACCCAGCCAAATGGTGTGTGCTTCCAACCACTCCCATGCCTACTCCAAGTAGCGATCTCCATACGATACTCCATCTGCCCGTTGAGATACCAGCAGCACCGATATGCCAACGAACATGAGAGAGTAAGCGATCCGAACGACGCATCGTCGACGGTGTGGGTTTACGATAGACAAGATATCAAGACAATACAAACATAGAAACACAACACACATACAACATAACAATCAAGTATATTATCATTATCATTATCATCTTTACCAGTTTATCATTATCATCATCTTGCCAAACTTAATTCATTTCTCAACATGATCATTCTTTATTTCTCAATTTATTTCTCATACTCAACTTTCAAGTTCATCACTTTCAGTCACTTCCCTCTTCATGGGGTTTCCTTCATCTTTCTATACTTTCCATTCTCACCTTGTAACGCCCACGGAATTTATCCTCGAAATTATAAATGTGGTATGGATTAAAATGGAATATAATGCATGTTTTTTATGTTAGTGTGAATTCTTATATTAGGAAAATTGAAATAAAAGATAGAATTAGACCCAAAATCAACCGTTGGATTTGAAGATAAGTATGTTAGAAAGCTTGTCTCCAAATTTGAGCAAGATCCAATGGTTAACGAAAAAGTTATGGCCGTTTGAATGCGAAAGGTGCTATCTTTTTGAGCCATGCATATCTATATGCAGAAGTGCATATCGATACTGGATATCGATATCCAAATCGATATCCACGAGTCTGCCCGTTCAGAAGTAAGTCGGTTTAACTTGTGTGGCTGGGAATTAATCACGTTTTTCACCCCTAATTACCACAAATATCATCTGAGAACTGTCTAGGCTTGATAAGGACACATTAGGGCGGTTCATTTGCTTAAAATAGAGAGAGCTGCATGCAAAAACCCTAAGAAAAACCTAAAACCCTGCTGAGAACGTGTTTTTCTGTCATCAACTTCCTTGGATTCGTTCTCTGTGTTTCCAATCTCAAAACCTAGAAAACCATATACCAAACTGAAGCTCTCTTCACTCTCTTCAAGTTGATACTAAGTTTGTTGAGTTTGGTGGACTGTGGAGGGAGTAGTGGACCTGGGAAGTTTGCTGTCCAAGTCTGATTTCTGCAAATTCAGACTCTAGAACCTAAGTTTCTTCACTTCGTGTGGTAAGCTCAAGTGTTTTTGGAGCTTCAAACTTGTTTTATTTTCAAGCTTTCATATCCTAATTTTAATTCCAATCCTTGATCACCATTTATTTTGCCTTATTGTGGGTGATCAACACTGATTTTGTTGTGTTGTTCAACCTAAAAATAGAACTTGTCAGCTGAACCAGAAAAGTTGGGATCTTTCTCAACAAAACCAATCCTTTCCAATCAAAGCAAGTCTGAATCATTCCAAATAGGTAAGGGAGAAGTTAACCAGGTGCTAGAATAATAATCAAAAGGCTAGAAGTATAGGAGTTCTCATGAACTCAAGGGCAAACTAGGAAAAGTTATGAACTTGAGTAGGGAAAATGACTTGGAGGTCATTTTAGTTGGACTTATAAGTTTGAACAACCTTAATATGATGGATATGAGTTAAACAAACAAAGAAACTGGACTGAAACAGGAAGGAAATGATTAGGACATGTTAAGTTGTCATTTTACGTATTGCATGACTTTACTTGAATTCTATATGAAATAGATGCTATGATTGCTGAATTTATGCATGAGCAAGTGTATTTGTACTTGTTATTGATCTATGTTGGGTTGAGAATGGTTAATGTAAAGTATATTGAGATTTGGTATTTCAAAACTCAAATCAGTATGCAGAAAAACAGGGTGGATATCGATATCCATCGTGAGGATATCGATTGTGCATATCGATATGCACAAGAGGATATCGATATCCATACCCCAATTTTACTAGTAAAACCTGAATTTTCACATTCTATTTGATTGGAGGCCTTTTTGATTAAATGGAATGACTTTAAAAGCTGGAAATACCAAACCTTAATGTACTTAGCTTCAACCTATTATAATTGGAAATTGTGGACGATATTTTGGGAATAAATGTATGGTTACATGATGACTTTGATGATGAATGATCACATATGTGAATGCATAATCTTATGAGTTACTTTGAGAATGAATGATTATGAAATGAATTCATAATGAAAAGTGGAACTAAACTCATTTGCATTCGCACAAGGAGTTGTGGATGGTAAGATAGGATATCAGGAAAGTCGCGTCCACTCTAGGGATTAGAATTTCCTAGAACTGGTGCGAGAATGTGCAGAGGTGAGGTTCGACGGTGACTCGTCAGTAACCATTGGGAATTATTATGGGTAAAATGGTCCTATGGTGAGGGGGTTCTGCAGACTTTTCTCGGGATAGTTTTGCTTAACCATAATATATTCTATCGGCCTCTAGGTACGTATCATGACTGCGGAGGAAGGCCTTTGGCAATGATCTCACCCTAGTGAAAGGGTACACATAGATGAGTTGTGTGATCTGTCGTGGAGAAAGGCATTTACTCCCTGTTGCTTTCCTTGATTAGAGAGAATATGCTGAATTCATTAGAATTGAATTCAGTTGACGAGAGAATTCATTAGAATTGAATTCAATCGACGAGAATGATACTGGATCCAGACTAGAAAGACGAGATGAGCATTCATGCATTATGCCACTTAATTCCAAGATAATTATGTGATAAATTGGGTGTGCCATGAAGTATGCATTTTACCTGATTACTTGATTACTTGTGACTGCTATTTCTAGTTATGATAGATTATTATTTTATTATGTGCTTCGGCTATGACTTACTCCCTGCCCTTTTGTTGTCAGGTGATGGCCCAGAATCCGTTCTGTGTCGAGATGAGGTTCATTCCCAAGGGGAATGGCATAGGCGGGGCGGTAGTCTATTCCTCGAGGGGACGGTGGAGGTCCCGATCAGCCGTCTGAACCCTCTTCCCCACATGTGTTCCTTGAGGACTACTGTTCCGGTGGTCTTCATCATCCGTCTCTTCCCCGATTAGGGCGGATGATGTAGGACTACGTTTATGTTTATATTTTTGGAGTTGTGGCCATATGCTCTGGGTCTTTATTTTTGGATGTAGAATATTGTGAAATAGGTTAACTGACCTAGAGTATCACTTGAACTGATATTTTGGTGTGCTGAAAGTATGTGAAAAGCTATGCTTTTGCTGATACAACTCTGATATGTATAAAGGACTTGTTGACAATGTATAGGTATATAATGTAAATTATTTTCCATCTCTTTGTGATTGATGTGTTGATTTAGTAATGGCTTAGGCTTATTTTCCTTAAAGGCAAAAATTAACTCACATTTTTATAAAAGAATTAGAATAAGGGAAATAAATCTGGGTCGTTACATTTGTGGTATCAGAGCAATGGTTCAACTCTCGGCCTTGGAGTATGGCCTTACATACTAACCACTGGCGTATGCTTGTCTGGATTTCTGTGTTTTAGCTAAGGATGAAGGTTAATCAAAGTCATAGTGCAGGTTCCTATGGCTGCTAGGAATAATGCTCTCATGGCTGATGTGTTGAAGAAGTTGTACGAGATGTTCGAAGATATGCGCAATCAGCCGCCGCCGCAGCAGCAACCGCAATAGCAAGTGGAACCTCAACCAGTTGTCAATCCTGTTCCAGCTGAATTCAAGGAGATGGCAAATTTTCGTAAGTGTGATCCGCCAAAGTTCAAAGGAGGACATCATCCAGACGAAGCCCAGAAGTGGATCCGTGAGCTGGAGAAGATCTTCCGAACCATGAACTGCAGTGATCGTCAGAAGGTGACTTTTGCTACTTATGTTCTGGTCGACGAAGCTGAAGATTGGTGGAACCACACAGTTCAGCTCTTAGCTGCTGAAGGAAGAGAAGTAACCTGGGATACTTTCGTTGAGAAATTCTTCGAAAGGTACTTTCCTAAGGATGAAAGGAGAAGGAAAGAGATTGAATTTCTGAAGTTAACTCAAGGAGACATGATAGTTGGAGAATATGCTGCGAAGTTCGAGGAACTTAGCAAATATTCTTCGCACTATCGTGACAACCAGGATGAGCGTTCAAAATGCATCAAGTTTGAAGATGGACTGAGGCCTGATCTGAAGACTGTTTTTGGACATCAGAACATTCGGAGTTTTCCATTGTTGGTGGAGCAGTGCAGAGTGTATGAAGCCAACAAGAAAGCTGAAGAGAAACATATGCAAGAGAAAAAGAATCAACAAGGAGTTGGTCCTGTACGTATCAAGGGAAGAAACAACCGAGACAGAAAGAATCTTTACCTTGTTGGTAAAGGAAAAGCTGGTGTGATATCTAGACGTGGAAGTGCCCCTCAGTGCAGCAAGTGCAAGAAGTATCATTTTGGGCAATGCTGGAGCGAGAAACCACCCACTTGCTTTGAGTGTGGGAAGCAAGGTCACATTGCTCGTTATTGTCCTGATGCAATTAAGAAGGCTAATCAAGGAGGAGCTGTAAGTAGGCCAATGACTCGAGCTAGAGTGTACACCATGTCTGGTGCAGAAGTTGATCAAGCTGAAGACTTAGTGCAAGGTAACTATTCTTTGAACGGTATGCCTTGCAAGATCTTGTTTGATTCTGATGCAACACATTCATTCATTTCATATGAGTGTGTTAATCGATTGAAGTTAGTTGTGTCTGAGATGCCTTTTGATCTAAAAGTATCAACCCCAACAGACTCTCCTGTTATTTCTTCAAGAGTTTGTCTGAATTGCCAAGTTACAGTATTAGATCGGACAACCCCATTTGATTTGATTTGTTTGCCTCTATCGCAATTGGATGTGATACTGGGAATGGATTGGATGTCCACTAACCATGTTACTATCAATTGCCATAGAAAGTCCCTGATCTTTCAAACCCCAGGATCTTCCTCAAGCCAACCAAAAGGGTATTTGTGTTTGCTTTCTGCTGTTGTTGAGAAGGAAGCCAGAATAGAAGAAATTCCGGTAGTTTGTGAGTTTCCGGAAGTGTTTCCGGAAGAAGTGCCTGGATTGTCGCCGAAGCGAGAAGTGGAGTTTAGCATTGAATTGGTCCCTGGAGCTGGTCCTATTTCGATTGCTCCGTATCGAATGGCTCAGTTGGAGTTGGCTATGTTGAAGAAGCAAATAGAAGATTTGATGGAGAGGCAGTTCATAAGACCGAGTGTCTCACCATGGGGTGTACCTGTTCTTTTTGTCATGAAGAAGGATGGGAGCATGAGAATGTGTGTAGACTATCGACAATTGAATAAGGTGACAGTGAAGAATAAGTACCCTCTTCCTAGAATTGATGATTTGATGGACCAAGTTCGTGGGGCAGTGGTATTTTCGAAGATTGATCTGAGGTCTGGGTACCATCAGATCCGCATCAAGGAAGAAGATATTCCAAAGACTGCATTCCGGTCCCGATATGGACACTACGAGTATGTAGTAATGTCTTTCGGACTGACCAATGCTCTGGCCATATTCATGGATTACATGAATAGAATCTTCCGGCCTTATCTAGATTCTTTTGTAGTAGTGTTTATTGATGATATTCTGATCTACTCGAAGAATCCAGAGGAGCATGCCACTCACCTTAGGATTGTGTTAGAAATATTGAAGGCGAAGAAGTTGTATGCGAAGCTATCCAAGTGTGAGTTTTGGTTGAAGGAGGTGAACTTCCTTGGGCATATAATTTCTAAAGAAGGCATTGCAGTTGATCCGGCGAAAGTTAAAGTTGTGCTGGATTGGGAAAGGCCTAGGACGGTCACGGAGATTCGAAGTTTTCTGGGATTAGCTAGATACTACAGGAGATTCATCGAAGGATTCTCCAAGATTGCTCTTCCTCTAACATGGTTGACACGGAAGGAGCAACCGTTTGTCTGGGATGAAAGGTGTGAAACAAGCTTTCAGGAGTTGAAAGGTAGAATGACATCATCTCCGGTGTTAATTTTACCTGATCCGCAGAAAGGTTTTGAAGTATTTTGTGATGCTTCGAAACAAGGGTTGGGTTGTGTTTTGATGCAGGAAGGAAAAGTGGTAGCTTATGCATCAAGGCAGTTAAAGGTTCATGAAGAGAACTACCCAACGCATGATTTGGAACTCGCTGCAATAGTGTTTGCATTGAAGATATGGAGGCACTATTTGTATGGATTTACGTTCAGGGTATTCAGTGATCATAAGAGTTTGAAGTATCTTTTTTATCAAAAGGAACTGAATATGAGGCAACGTCGGTGGATGGAATTCATCAAAGTTTACGACTTTGAGTTACACTATCACCCTGGAAAGGCCAATGTGGTAGCAGATGCTCTCAGTCGTAAAGCCTTGCATGTCAGTGCATTGATGGTGAAAGAAGCTGAGTTGATTGAGGAATTCAGAGACTTGAACTTAGCTATGCAATTTGACCAGAAAAGTATTAAATTGGGAATGCTGCAGATTTCCAATGAATTTCTTAAGGAGATTCGGGAATTACAGCAAGAAGATGTCGAATTGCAAGAGAAGCAAAGGCTAAGTGCAGAAGGGAAGGAATCAGATTTCCAGTTGGGAACAGATGGAATTTTAAGATTCAAAGACAGAGTGTGTGTTCCTGCCAAACCAGAACTGAGAAAAGTTATTCTGGATGAAGCTCATAAGAGCAAGATGAGTCTGCATCCAGGATCAACCAAAATGTATCAGGATTTAAAGAAGATGTTCTGGTGGCTTGGGTTAAAAACAGATGTAGCAGCTTATGTGTCATCTTGCCTGGTTTGTCAGAAGGCAAAGATTGAACACAAAAGGTCTGGCGAAGAACTACAACCATTGGAAGTCCCTGAATGGAAGTGGGACAGTATAGCCATGGACTTTGTGTCTGGTTTTCCAAGGACACAAGGTGGTTATGAGGCTGTGTGGGTCATTGTGGACCGATTGACGAAGTCGGCCCATTTCATTCAAATCAATATGCGGTATTCATTGGAAAAGCTCACACAACTGTATATTAAGGAAATCGTGAGACTGCATGGAGTCCCATCTAGCATCATTTCAGATCGTGATCCGAGGTTTATTTCCATATTTTGGTAGAGTTTGCAGCAGGCTTTGGGAACAAGACTGAGGCTGAGTTCTGCATATCATCCTTAAACGGATGGACAATCAGAGAGGACGATCCAATCGCTCGAGGATTTGTTGCGAGCCTATGCGTTGGAATACCAAGAAAGCTGGAATGAGTTGTTGCCTTTGGTGGAATTCACCTACAACAACAGTTATCAAGCAAGCATCGGGATGGCCCTATTCGAAGCTCTCTATGGTCGAAAGTGTAGAACCCCATTGTGCTAGTTCCAAGTGGGGGAGAATACACTGATCGGTCCAGATATAGTGCAAGATACAACGGAGAAAATCAAGATGATCCAGGAGAAAATGAAGACTGCCTAGAGTCGACAAAAGAGTTATGCTGATCGTAGAAGGTCTAAGTTGGAATTTAAAGAAGGCGACCATGTTTTCCTCAGGGTTGTTCCGACAACCGGTATTGGTCGAGTGTTGAAACCCAGGAAGTTGTCACCAAAATTCATTGGTCCCTACCAAGTTTTGAAAAAAGTCGGCCCTGTTGCCTACCAGATTGCTCTACCTCCGGTTCTATCCAATCTGCATAATGTCTTTCATGTGTCTCAACTCCAGAAGTTCGTGCATTATCCCTCTGCTGTCATTCAAGTCCAACCGGACATGTTGCCGCTGAAGGAGAATCTGACGTTCGAAGCTGGTCCAATCCGCCTTGAAGATCGAAGAATCAAGAGGTTGAGAGGGAAGGATATTCCTTTGGTCAAAGTCGTGTGGCAACGAGGCAAAGTCTCAGACCTAACTTGGGAGCTGGAAGATCAGATGCGCGAGGAGTATCCTCATCTGTTTGAATCTAGGTAAGTATTAGGTGAATTTCGGGGACAAAATTCCTTGAAGTGGGGGAGAGTTGTAACGCCCACGGAATTTATCCTCGAAATTATAAATGTGGTATGGATTAAAATGGAATATAATGCATGTTTTATATGCTAGTGTGAATTCTTATATTAGGAAAATTGAAATAAAAGATTTATAGCATTAGACCCAAAATCAACTGTTGGATTTGAAGATAAGTATGTTAGGAAGCTTGTCTCCAAATTTGAACAAGATCCAATGGTTAACGAAAAAGTTATGGCCATTTGAATGCGAAAGGTGATGTCTTTTTGAGCCATGCATATCTATATGCAGAAGTGCATATCGATACTGGATATCGATATCCAAAAGTGGATATCGATATCCACGAGTCTGCCAGTTCAGAAGTAAGTCGGTTTAACTTGTGTGGCTGGGAATTAATCACGTTTTTCACCCCTAATTACCACAAATATCATCTGAGAACTGTCTAGGCTTGATAAGGACACATTAGGGCGGTTCATTTGCTTAAAATAGAGAGAGTTGCATGCAAAAACCCTAAGAAAAACCTAAAACCCTGCTAAGAACGTGTTTTTCTGTCATAAACTTCCTTGGATTCGTTCTCTGTGTTTCCAATCTCAAAACCCAGCAAACCATATACCTAACTGAAGCTCTCTTCAAGTTGATACTAAGTTTGTTGAGTTTGGTGGACTATGGAGGGAGTAGTGGACCTGGGAAGTTTTTCTGTCCAAGTCTGATTTCTGCAAATTCAGACTCTAGAACCTAACTTTCTTCACTTCGTGTGGTAAGCTCAAGTTTTTTTGGAGCTTCAAACTTGTTTTATTTTCAAGCTTTCATATCCTAGTTTTAATTCCAATCCTTGATCACCATTTATTTTGCCTTATTGTGGGTGATCAACACTGATTTTGTTGTGTTGTTCAACCTAAAAACAGAACTTGTCAGCTGAACCAGAAAAGTTGGGATCTTTCTCAACAAAACCAATCATTTCCAATCAAAGCAAGTCTGAATCATTCCAATAGGTAAGGGAGAAGTTAACCGGGTGCTAGAATAATAATCCAAAGGCTAGAAGTATAGGAGTTCTCATGAACTCAAGGGCAAACTAGGAAAAGTTATGAACTTGAGTAGGGAAAATGACTTGGAGGTCATTTTAGTTGGACTTATAAGTTTGAACAACCTTAATATGATGGATATGAGTTAAACAAACAAAGAAACTGGACTGAAACAGGAAGGAAATGATTAGGACATGTTAAGTTGTCATTTTACGTATTGCATGACTTCACTTGAATTCTATATGAAATAGATGCTATGATTGCTGAATTTATGCATGAGCAAGTGTATTTGTACTTGTTATTGATCTATGTTGGGTTGAGAATGGTTAATGTAAAGTATATTGAGATTTGGTATTTCAAAACTCAAATCAGTATGCAGAAAAACAGGGTGGATATCGATATCCATCGTGAGGATATCGATTGTGCATATCGATATGCACAAGAGGATATCGATATCCATACCCCAATTTTACTAGTAAAACCTGAATTTTCACATTCTATTTGATTGGAGGCCTTTTTGATTAAATGGAATGACTTTAAAAGCTGGAAATACCAAACCTTAATGTACTTAGCTTCAACCTATTATAATTGGAAATTGTGGACGATATTTTGGGAATAAATGTATGGTTACATGATGACTTTGATGATGAATGATCGCATATGTGAATGCATAATCTTATGAGTTGCTTTGAGAATGAATGATTATGAAATGAATTCATAATGAGAAGTGGAACTAAACTCATTTGCATTCGCACAAGGAGTTGTGGATGGTAGGATAGGATATCAGGAAAGTCGCGTCCACTCTAGGGATTAGAATTTCCTAGAACTAGTGCGAGAATGTGCAGAGGTTAGGTTCGGCGGTGACTCGTCAGTAACCATTGGGAATTATTATGGGTAAAACGGTCCTATGGTGAGGGGGTTCTGCAGACTTTTCTCGGGATAGTTTTGCTTAACCATAATATATTCTATCGGCCTCTAGGTACGTATCATGACTGCGGAGGACGACCTTTGGCAATGATCTCACCCTAGTGAAAGGGTACACATAGATGAGTTGTGTGATCTGTCGTGGAGAAAGGCGTTTACTCCTTGTTGCTTTCCTTGATTAGAGAGAATATGCTGAATTCATTAGAATTGAATTCAATCGACGAGAATGATACTGGATCCAGACTAGAAAGACGAGATGAGCATTCATGCATCATGCCACTTAATTCCAAGATAATTATGTGATAAATTGGGTGTGCCATGAAGTATGCATTTTACCTGATTACTTGATTACTTGTGATTGCTATTTCTAGTTATGATAGATTATTATTTTATTATTTGTTTCGGCTATGACTTACTCCCTGCCCTTTTGTTGTCAGGTGATGGCCCAGAATCCGTTCTGTGTCGAGATGAGGTTCATTCCCCAGGGCGAATGGCATAGGCAGGGCGGTAGTCTGTTCCTCGAGGGGACGGTGGAGGTCCTGATCCGCCGTCTGAACCCTCTTCCCCACATGCTTTCCTTGAGGACTACTGTTCCGGTGGTCTTCATCATCCGTCTCTTCTCCGATTAGGGCGGATGATGTAGGACTACGTTTATGTTTATATTTTTGGAGTTGTGGCCATATGCTCTGGGTCTTTATTTTTGGATGTAGAATATTGTGAAATAGGTTAACTGACCTAGAGTATAACTTGAACTGATATTTTGGTGTGCTGAAAGTATGTGAAAAGCTACGCTTTTGCTGATACAACTCTGATATGTATAAAGGACTTGTTGACAATGTATATGTATATAACGTAAATTATTTTCCATCTCTTTGTGATTGATGTGTTGATTTAGTAATGGCTTAGGTTTATTTTCCTTAAAGGCGAAAAATTAACTCACATTTTTATAAAAGAATTAGAATAAGGGAAATAAATCTGGGTCGTTACATTTGATTCTCACCTCCTTTCTCATTATCAATATTTCATAAGCTTTTGCTTCTCTTAATTATAAATCTTTTCTTATCACGTCTTATTGAATTATGACCATCGATGATCGAGGGAGTTAAAGTATCATCGAGGTACTCGTTTCTTTCGCAGTTAGCACACACGTCTAAAATCTACATCTCCTCGGTCATCCACCCAACCTAGTCGGAAGCAAACAGGAGTACATGACCTTTACCGTGCGGGCACGACAGCTGTCTCAACAATCAATTGGCTCCAAGCCAGGAGAACTGTAGAAAACTCGGGTACAGTCTCAATTCATATCATATCATATCAAATCATGTAATATTAAGGCACACTTTAGAAAAATCGGGTACAGTGGCAAATCAAGATGCCCCTCTCCACTACTTCGATATCACACTCATAGCTCACCGCGTTCGCATTTGTTAATGTCTTTTAAAGTCTTTTATCTTTTTAATTATCCTAATGGTCGGCTCATCCTTAGTGCATCCTTTCAACGAGTCCCGACCGCTATCTTTCAACATCACTGTTCCTTTCTTTTCTCAACATAGCACAGAGCTGGGATTGCCTCGGCAAACTTGTATCTCATATCACAAGCTTTCTCCACATCTCCTTTCATTCTTTCTCAAAGCCTCATTTCAAAAACTCTCTCAAAATATTATTTCACAAATTTTCTCAAAATATCATTTCATAAATTTTCTCAACTTTCCTTTCATAATCTTTCTCAAAATCACACTATTTCAGAATGTCTCATTTCATAACTTTCGTGAAATATCATTTCGCAAACTTTCTCCAAAATATCATTTCATAAACCTTCACAAAATATCGTTTCATAGACTTTCACAAAACATCATTTCATAAACTTTCACAAAACATTATTTCATAAACTTTCATAAAACATTATTTCATAAACTTTCACAAAATATCGTTTCATAACTTTCACAAAACATCTTTCGTAAACTATCTCAAAAATCTAGTTTTGTAAACCTTTCCAAAAATCTCATTATGTAAACCCTTCAAAAATCTCCTTTTTCATAAACTTTCGCAAAAATCCCATTTTGTAAACTTTCTCAGAAATCTCATTTCATAAACTCTTTTCAAAAATCTCTTTACATAAACTTTCTCAAAAATCTCATTTTGTAAACTTTTCTCAAAAATCTCATTTTGTAAACTTTTTCGAAGATCTCATTTCACTGAGCACTAATGGAGGAGCAAGCTCAACTCAACACCAGTCTCTTTCCAACAACATCAACAAAGGAGCCAAGCTCCACTCAGATCACATCTTGTTTCGATAAACAACACAACATCACTTTTCCCAGCTCTGGCTTAACCTCATCATTATCATCAACTCTTTCCCCGGTCTTTACTCTTTATCTCTTTCTAATCCATCTTATATCTTTTATCATTATTCCTTTCCCTTTGTGTCTTTTACTTTCATAAACTTACTCATTTCATTTTCATTTTCAGGACGTAATAGACGTCCATCAGCATGCTATTCTTATTAATCAACAATGTTAAATTTCATCATGCATAATTAAGAAAATAAATATAAACATGCTATTTCACATCATCAACATACAATCATCACACAACAACAATGTGGTCTTTGTCTCCTTCGTATAAGTGGCCACACAACACAAACAATTGCCACTATACTACTGACTCCAAACCACTAAGTTCCGATCTTTGAGATGATACGAAACGTCCTAATAAATCACCTAAATACCACGATGTCTTAGGAAAGCTTCTCTCTCACCTCAGGTCCAGCGATTAAATTTGCACGATCTCCTCGGATTCTTGTCGCTACCAGCTGCCCCAATCCCTCGTCTTTAACATTCCTCGTATTAAATAAAACACGTTTGCGTTATTAACTTGTATTAAGAAAATCTTTTCTTAGCTCAAAACACTTTTCGTTCCTCATCGGAAAACTTAAAACATAATCGATTTCTCAAAACAACTCTAATATTTACTAGTACCTCAAGTACTTCAAAATCATTTTGAAAACATCTAGTAAAATGATTTAAACCAATGGATTTGGTTGCTGGTCTGTCTTGGACAGCACCTTAATCACATTCAAAAACACCGAAAAATTCACTGTTTTCCATCCGGCTTCTTTCTAAATCAAATACCACTTGAATACCATACTTTAAATCACTTGTGCACACTTTTAAAGTTAAGAAGTAAGTCCAACGATTCTGGACAGCAAAAGAATGATTTTGTAAATCCATTCTAATAAAACCCGAAAACGTCGTAAAAGTACCTTTTGCTTTAAATAATTCTTTAGCTCAAAACAATCGCTTTCTCATTTTAAAATTCAAGCTTTATCAAAATGTACAAACTTAGGACAGCCACTAAACATGTCCCATGTTTCCAAATAAATCAAATCGAATTATCATAAAATCAATTAATTTCAAAATCAATTACGTATTCAAATGTTTTCCAAACATCAACTAACACACATCTACAAACAACACTTGATAAATCAAATCATTTAAATCATCCACTTTTCAAATATCAATTAGCATGAAGGATAGTCACATTAAATTTCCAAAGCATTCATTTTCAAATAAACACTTTCACAATCAAACACTCATTCACTTATTCAACACATAATCACTTTTTCAAAACCATTTCATTTTCATAAAACAAAAACACTTAGTTATACATATACTCACAAACCGAATTGAACCAAAGATGTAAACCAAGCACATTTATTTTTTCTTACTTTAAACAACTTAATTCCTTTCAAAAATCACCATGTAAATTTATTTTCATGTAACTAAATTTCCTAGACTCATTTACACTTCATGGCCGAATGGTATCAAAGAAAATAAGTTAAAAATTACAAATCTAAAACACATAAACCACTTAATTTATTTCAAACACTTAAACCCCATTTTCTTTTTCATGAATTAAAATCATTTACTCTTTCCTTTTGCCCTTGACCGAATACACACACATATATATACATTTAAACACAAAACATTTCCCAAACCAATTAGCTTAGCATTATTTCACAAAACACACTCATTGCTTTTATGTCACTTCATGGAAAAGAATCCTAGTCTAAGCAACATGCATTGGCCGAACCTCATTTTGACAAGAACAAGGTTTTTGGTTCACTTTTTCAACATGCTAACCTCAAAATTCTCAAACCAAATCATGCACTTTCTTACACAAGGTTTTAAAAATACCACTTCCTTTTTCAAGCACAAAACCGTGGCATCATTACCACTTCAAACCAAGTTTTCATTTTAATTTTTCATGCATGCACTTTAGAAATACTTAGATCAAGAAGAAATTAACATGCATGTGCCTAGATCTTGGAGATCAAGTCATAAAATCAATCATAATAGTACAAATCAAAGATAAAAATCATTTTAGGTAAAAAGAGGCCAAAACCGTGACATGCATTTGAAGAAAGACTAAATCTTTTTGCTCAAAACAACATGCATATACTAAAGATCAAAACTTTTTCATAGATCACCACAAGATCAAAGCTTTTTATTTACAAATCACATGCAAAGCTCAAGAACCAAACTTTTTCAAGGATCAAGACAAAATCAAAGCTTTATCAAGATCAAATCAAAAATCAAACACTTTAACAACTCAAATCAATGTTTCTAAGCATAGAGTTAACATGTAATTACTTGAATCAAATTGGAAAGCATTAAGACCTATTATACTAGTCATGGCCGAACCACATAGATCATGATCTAGTGCTCTACAATTTCATTTAGTCCTTAAAAATTCAAGATCAAAGCTTAAACATTACATGCAACCATTATTAAGCTACAAAATTAAACATGCAAGAAGAAATGAAGATGATAAAATTACAAACTCAAAACTAACTCTAAGCTCCCATGATTTTCGAGTTACACACTAAGAAAGAGATGATCTTCAACTTTCTTCACTTGATCTTCAAGAAGAATCCTAGGTTTTTGGACTTGAACTCCTTCTTCTTCCTTCTCCAAGCTCTCGGCCACTCTCTCTCCCTCTCTCCCTCTCTCTCTTTTTTCTAAGAGCTTTTTGGTACTCTTAGAACTAGTGTTTAGGAAATGGGATGGGAAATGAAAGGGAAATGGGAAATGAACTAAGGCCTAATGTTTATATAGGCAACTCATGAATTTCCCTTATTGTCCTTGTAAAATTCGGTCATGGGTGAGTATAGGAAGGGCAATTTTGGCTCTTCAAAATGTTGTATGGCTTAGGTCATGTCAACTAGACAAAAAAGAGTAGATTATGGCACCTATCTCACTTCCTATTGGTTGTTAATTCCTTAATCACACTTTTCTACTAATCTAGTTCCTACATGGTTTTAATCTATTCCACAAGCTTCTAAAAGAAATAAAAGCCCTAGCGTGAACATGCATACAAAACCGTACACATACATACATACACACACATAGAAAATAAATTTTCTTCTTATAAAATAACTCATGCACAAAAATCACAATTTCCTTAAAACAAAATAACAAATACATACTCATTCCAAAACTAAATTTCAAAAACTCATAATATTATTCCTTGAAAACGTTCCTTTAAAATTCATTCACCACTTTGAGATCTTGAAATAAGAAATTCATTCAAGAAAATACTCTTTCAAAAATACTTTCTCAAAAATAAATCTCTTTAGTACTTAAAATGATACGAGGAATTTGCGGGTCGTCACACTAGAGTTATCAAAGGCATATCTACAACATATATATACATATCAAAATATAAAACTCTAGAGCTGGTCACATAGATCAGGTAGCAGCAGTAGTAGTAGTAGAAATATCCAAGTAGCAGCAGTAGTCATCATCCAACATCGCAGCAGCAGCATCAACTCCTCCACAGCATCCATCACATCGGATCCCCTGATCCTCATCATCTACCATATGCACATACCTAGGGATCGTCGTCCCTCCACTGACTCCCGGTAGAGTGCACGACAGGCTCACCTCCGCTCTCATCCTCCACAGGATCCTCCTCGATCTCATCCGAAGGAGTGGGTACCCTACCACTGGGTACAGGGTCAGGTGATGGCGAGACCCTAACAGGGCTCCTCGGATCAGATGGGGGAGTCTCCTCGCGGACGACTCTAGCAGAAAAAGGGTGTGAGCGGGTAGGTCGAAAGCGAAAACTGTGATATGGGCAAGCTGGTCGTGTGGGAGGTGGTCCATGGTAAGTATAAAAGGGTGGTACGTGCATAGTGTAAATGATGGAAATCCTAAACCTATGAGGATGAAACCGGATCAGCGGGTTCGGGTGGTAGAAGGTAACCTCTACCTCACCCTCGAACACCGCTCGGTGATCCTCGTAGATCCATATGCCACTAGGAAGTGGCCGGATCTCGATGCAAGCGATGTAACGTGACATCACCTACAAGGGCACAAGGATAAGCAATTCTATACACATAATAAATAGAGCATAAATAAGTGTACATTATGAATATGTAAACATGCAGCAATAATCAACAACCACATTTAGCACTTAGAAAGTATTTAATGCAAGTAAGATGCTCATACTTATTTCATTTATCAATTTTAGGTTAAATGAGTGGCATGATGTATGAATCTAGCACTCAGTCCTATCTCCATCAACCTATGTCACTCTCTGACGTCCATCCTTTACTTCATATCAGCACTCAACAGTGCGTTGTACTCCTAGGTGTACAACATTCGTACATTCACCCTAGAATGTACACGACAAGCTTGGAAATGGTACATAACGTGCTCCTCGAGCAACGTCCTGTCGTCTTAACGGAATAACCATATCATCAGCATCTCACTTTCGCTGGCCACGTCGTCCACCATAACGTGTCATCAAGCAAGCCGTCAGTTGGCACTCCCAGAGGCCCTCCTCATGTTACCAAAACATGATAAACGATCTATCATCCGAACTCCAGAATGAATGCAATTTCTTAACTTAAAAGAATTGATTGGTATATCTTAATAATATCTCACATTATTAATTTATCAATTTCATACCATCATCAACCAATTTCTTCTAAGTCTTAGATCACTTGGATTATTATCATTTAAGTATTAATAGAATGATTCAGAATTAAAAATGGTATTTTTAATGTTCTGGGAAGAAATACTCGAGTGTTCTTTAGAATACTTGAGTAGTTCTTCGGTCTTTCCAGATTACTCGAGTAGTTCATGGCTACTCGAGTCGTTCATGCTTTTCAGAAAAGTCAGATTTCAGACCTTTAAAAATACTCGAGTGGTTCATGAATACTCGAGTGTTCTTCATCAATTCCAGAATACTCGAGTGATTCATGCATTACTCGAGTGGTTCATCAGAAATTACTCTTGTTGCATCAGTCAATACTCGAGTTCTGGACCTGATACTCGAGTGTTGAAGCAGAAAAACACACTGTTTTATCACAAAATACTCGAGTGTCAAGCCATGTACTCGAGTCTTTTCATACAGAACAGATTGAAAACTTGGTTTTAACATACCATTTTTAATTCTAACCATTTCCAATCCAATCCAATGATCAACAGAGTTCATATAACATATAATAAACATGTTCAAGCACTTAGAACACATCAAATTACAGGATTCACAGAGATTCATGGGATTATGCATAAAAATTAGAAAATTCACAACTTAACATATCAATTTGCATAAAACTCAGAATTCTCATGATTTTAAGTTCCAAATAGCTTGCATGCAACATATTAAACTTGCTCAAAACCATTTTAGAGCACAGGTTGGTCTCCAAACCAATTTCCCTATTCAATCTAAGCCCTTAGAGCCTCTTGATGACTCTCTAATCAAATCCATGCAATTTAAACTCTATCTAGTGAATAGAAAGCTTTCCCCTTACCTCACAGACGTGACTCAACAAAGAAATTGCAAGGAAAAGCTCCACAACACCAAGAACCACTTCAAGCACCAACATGCAGAGCAGTTTGAGTGGAGGTCCAAAACCGAATTGGTTGACATAGAAAATAGAGATAGCAATTGGGGAAATTAGCATTTCTAAACTCTATGCAACACCTACTAACTATAGAAACCAATTTGAGACTCAGGAGGTGCATGAGCTTACCACAATCAATGATCAAAGTGAGCTCCCAGAACTGATGACAGCAAACGAACCTCAACTTCCCAGCTTCGATTCTACCAACACACTCACACTCAGCTCACAAATTTTATGTCTATACAAAGCTCGTGATGTGAGCTTTGTATTGGTGTATAGTTTGTAACTTGAATCAAAACACAGAGGGAGAATCGAAAGAAATGGTTCAAGAACCCTGACTCATGCAACACAAACAAAATTGGCCAAATGCTTCACAAATTCGAGTTTAATTGGTTTATATAGACTGGTTGAAGGCTCATGCAGCTCGACACGACTACCATGGATGTGTTGGGGTGGTGATTTCGTGTCAACGGTGGAGAATCGTTGGTGGTGACTCACCAAACGCACTAACTCGTGCAACTCTGACCAGAACACTCGAGTCTTTTCAGAACACTCGAGTATTTTGGTCAGTTTTTGAAAAATATTAATTTTATTTTCTTTCCCTCCAAAACCTTTCCTATAATTACCTCTAGGTCCCAAATCAGGGATTAATATGCAAAATATTTATTTTATGCATAGTATACTTACCAAATAAATTCACACATCCACTAATAATATAATAACCGATTTTAACCATAGATTAAAATAGAAATAATTAATTATAATAAATTTTATAATTAACATTTCACTAATCAGGGATTAAAATTTTGGGGTGTTACAGATGACAAACTTATTATGTTAGTTATGTTATGGTGGATTACAATATGTATTTTGGATCATGGTTCTATGTTAATTATGTTAAATTAAGGCTAATTATTGTTCTTATCTTGCTATTATTTTTTTCTGTTCTGGATGAGATTGTACATTTATGCTTGTGTCGCGTTTCAATCAGGAAAGTTTGAAAAACCAATATATTTTCAATCAGGCTGGTTTTTCCGAAATATAAATGTTGGAAAAACCAGTTAAAATTCCGAAAATTGATTTTCGGAAAATGGTTGACCACAAATTCTTACTTTCTGTGACGTTTTTCCGAAAGATGGATTTCAGAAATTTCATTAAATTTCTGAATTATATCTATCAGAAATGTATTCCAATACCCTTTTAAACAAGCAACTTTTTCCGAAAGATGTATGTTGGAAAAACAAATAAAATTCTGAAAATTGATTTTCGGAAAATGGTTGACCTCAAATTCTTACTTTCTGTGAGGATTTTCTGAAAGATATATGTTGGAAAAACAAATAAAATTCTGAAAATTGATTTTCGGAAAATGGTTGACCACAAATTCTTACATTCTGTGAGGTTTTTTCCGACACCATACTTTCGGAAATAATAAGTTGCTATTTTTAAATAGATTTTCAAGTTCCGATATACCCGAGTCGGAAAAGCACTTATTTTTCCGAAGCTGGTTCGTCGGAATAGTAACGAACAGTGAAAAAAAACGCACATACCTTAGGAAGCAAGGAGCACAAGAGCAATGCACCGAGAGAAGCAACCTTCAAATTTGGTATGGAGCAAAATATGATAAGAGTGTTGGGAGGTTGATGGGAAGATGAAAGGTTGGAGGTTATGAGATGTTTTAAGATGAAAGGGATGGGGTGTGGGGTTAATTTCATGGGGTGTAGGGATAACAATTGGAGTATAAAAACTGACATTTTTAATAAAGGATACAAATGTAATTTCACTCTTTAAATTGGGGTGTGGGGATAAAGCATGGGGTAAAAATTCCAAAACCCAGCCTATATAATCTAAACAAGCCAGGCCCAGGCTATATAAAAAGTCTATTTAGCTTAACAGGTCGGCCTATATAATAATAATTATTATTATTGTTATTATAATAATAATTATTAATATAAATTTAAAATGTATTATATTCATATTCATATTTATTCACATAACCAAGTCCCACATCGTTTAGCATGGTGCATGCTTTAAGAAGAAGGAATGTTTGGTATGAAGGTAGGAGACTTAATATAATGTAACTATGCAAGTCATCCAAGGCCACTTCTCTGATGTGGGACTTAATATGTCTATGCAAGTTGCTTTGGTTCAAGTCCCACATCGTTTTTTTCGTGAAGCATAGCAAGTCCCACATCGTTTTTCCTTGCCTTGCATATTGCCTTGCGTTAGTTCAAGTCCCACATCGTTTTTTTTGTGAAGCATGGCAAGTCCCACATCGTTTGGTATTGCCTTGCATATTGCCTTGTGTTGGTTCTTGTTGTGATGCTTATGAAGTCCCACATTGTCTATTAGAAAGTAAAAGCTTGTGTATTTCCTTATAAAACTGAACACTTACACAATTGTTATGATAAAGCTTGGACTTGGGAATGCAAGTCCCACATCCTTTATTCATGGAGCACAACATGTTCTTTAAGCTATTAAATGTTGCTTTGTGAAGTCATGTTGTGTTGAACCATAAGATCACCGGTTTTGTGTGGTTTTTTTGGTTCTCATTGGTTTTGCCTGGACCATTACTGGTTCATTGGTTTATATTTCGTTTATAGTATTATTGTTAAATAGGCCAAAGTTTATTGTTAATCAGGCCAAAGTTTTAGCCTATTTAATATTAGGCTTATTGGCCTATTAAAAAATTTCAGAGTATATAGGTTTTCTAATAGGCTTATAGGCCAGGCTCAGGCTTGAAAAATTTATTTAAATAGGCTAACAGGCCAGGCCAGGCCCGAATAATTTATATAGGCCAAGCCTAGTTAAGGCCAAAGCCTGGCCTGGCCTGGCCTATTTCCACCCCTACTTAAAGGGTGTGTTTTTTTTTTAAATATGACAAATAAATAGAAACAGGGAGAGTAGTTAGTTTTATGAATTCTATGAGAATATATTGTAACATTACAATTTTATCTTCTTAATTTTTCTTGGAAAATTCTCACTCATTAATGAACAATAAAAAACACATAGATAATCAAAACATTTAATAAAGGCAAAAAAGAGAAAAAAAACAATAAATGATGCATAGGAATATAAAGTGAGTTATAATTAGGATCAAGAAAACCTTTTCGAATGTGACCATTAATAAAGACTAGAGAGAGTAATGATTTTCTTAATCATAGATATGGAGGATAAGAATCCAAACATAAATGGAGTAATTTTTATTGAAAAATAAAGGCTCAATTGCATAATTGGTCATTTATCTTATTTATTAGATTCACTTTGATCATTTTTTTTTTGCAATTTACTGCTCCTTTATCTTTTTTAAATAGTTCACATAAATCCTTCCGTCCATATTCGTTAAAAACTTAACATAAAAAGTCACTGTTCATCTTCTTCTTCCTTGTCTTCATCTTTTTTTTTTTTACTATTCATTCATGGCCCAAAGTGAAAGCATACAATTCACTAGGTATAGAACCAGACAAAGCATTACAAGAAAGGTTCACAAAACTTAAAGATTGAAGATAACCCATCTCATTAGGCACCCTTCCTGAAATGTTATTACCTTGAAGCTCAAGAACCTTGAGTCCCCGGAGCTTACCTAAGCTCGCCAGAAAACATGTTTCCGGGAATAGACAAAACACGAAGCTCCGACAAGTCTCCAACCGAAGGCGCCATTTCTCCACCGCCAAGATCAGTCACGTTCAGGGCCGTTACTCTGCCAGAGAGGATACCGGCGCCGCTGCATGTGACACCGTGCCAGCTGCAGAGATTTTCGGAGGCTTTTTCGCTCCATTCAGAAAGAAGATTCAAAGGGTCAGAAGAGACGAAGCGTCTAAAGGTGAGAAGGGACAATGCATCGTTCGGAATCGAAGGGTTGAGTGCATTTGCAAGATGGGCAGCGAAGAAAAGAAGCCATTGAAGAAAAAGAAAGAGACCCATGTTGGGAAAAGAGTGAAAAGGGTCTGGGTTTTGTTAAAGATGCAAACTTTGGTAGTTAAACATGGTGTTGGGAAATGGGTGCCGGTTAGATCTCGACGGCGGTGGGTTTTGGCCGGGAATTGAAGTGCCGGCAAAGGGGAATAGTGACACAAGGAAGAAGAAGATGAACAGTGACATTTTCCGTTAAGTTTTTAACGGGCATGGACGGAAGGATTTTTATGGACTATTTAAAAAAGATAAAGGATCAGTAAATTGCAAAAAAAAAAAGGACCAAAGTGAATCTAATAAATAAGATAAAGGACCAATTATGCAATTAATTTAAAGTTTTTTCATTTTTTCGATGCAATATTTTTTTCATAAAAATTATTTTTTTAGGTTCTTAATATCAATCCTAACAATCAGGAAAATCCATATTTTCAAAGTTGCCTTAATTTTTATCTTTAAGGTCGAGGATGAAAATTTAAAAACAAGAAAAAAATGAAAATGTAAACTTATTACTACTAAAAATATTAAATATTCAACTTTTCAATAAAAAGTTCATATTTTTAGCTTCTTATCCCATTAAAAAAACCCATATTTTAAAAGGAGTGTCAACCAATGTGGTAAAGATTCTCTTTAAAGAATACAAGAAGAAAAAGTTGTCATTGAAAATTTATGTTCAACATTTTTCAATTTACTAAATATATCATTATCCATACAAAATCACATATTTTATTATTTTAAACAATGCACCAAATAATGCATATTTTCTAAAAGTGAAAGTTTTGACAAGGGAGGGATCGGAGAGGAGAAATTGTGCCCAGCCATGATGTTTGAACTCTAGTGCTCTTATTATATGTGTATGTAGTAGCTAAACTACCTCTTAACGACTCCAAAAGCAATTTTTAACATTCTCTGTTTAATAGCCTTTTATATTATAAAAAAATAGACGTTTTAATTATTGTTTAAAATTTAAATTTACTCATATAGGAGTTTTTTGTCATTTTTTTAAATTAATCAAGTGTATCTTTAACATTATTATGGATAATGAATTATTTTTTTTAGGTAAACATTTAACGTTGTCATCATGATTTGAATTCTGGTTTTAACGTTCTATGTTCCATAACTCAACCAACTGCCTCTTAAGAATATAATTATTTTTAGGATAAGTGACTGCATTTTTCAAAAAAAAAAATCCCTTTCGTAGAAACTGATCTTTGACATTTGTCCTTGTACGATAATATAAGAATTTGAAAGTACCTTACAATTCTGGATCAACTAGTTTTTGGTAGTTTTTGACATATTTGAAAAGGGTTTGATCAATCTTTGAACATAGTTGATTAAATTAGATTTAGAAACTTTGCAATTATTTTAAGATTCAATAAAAATGCTAATAAACAGTATTTATAAAATTTTATGCATCATTTTAAAAGGTTTGGTTATGCAATAAATCAAATCATGATTATTCATTAATTAATCAATTAAGATTCATTACCCAACCTAAGACTCTACCAAAGCAAGCATCTTAAGGACCTAGCAAATGTAAAATAAAAAGTAAAGTACAAATCCTATAACAGTGGATGCTTTAGCCTTTGAGTCTTTTTCTTGTTCTTGTTTTCATCAAAACTATTTTCAAACTCAATTGATTCACAAATATTTCCACATTAAGGCATGCACAGGATAAATCATATTTTGTGATGCCCTACAACATTTCAAATCCTTACTAAAAAAATGTCTCAATCATGGACTTGAAGACGTAGATCAGTTGAACATCTTTTGCAATGGTCTTAGGCTTGACACTAGGATGACTCTAGATGCATCAGCAGGAGGAATAATGATGTGTCTAGATGCTGAGCGATCTATAACAATCATTAATGCATTATCTTTTGCAGATATTCAAGCTCAACATAATAGGAGATCAATGCAGAAAAAGGGAGTGCTAAATCTTAATACTTCTTATGTGATTATTGTACAAAATAAGATCATAAATTCATACGGTAACAATTTTAAACAAGGTTGGAGAAATAATCAAAACCAAATTTTTGGTTGGAAGCAAGAATCAAGTTCCTCAAACAGACAACCTCCCTACCAACAACCTCCTTATAAAAACAACAACACTATCCTTCAGTCCATGAGCGGACAACAAAATTGAAGGATACTTTGGAGAAATTCATACAAGCTTCAATGGCTAATGAGATTACTAAAGCCTCAATCATAAACTTGGAGACACAAGTCGAACAATTGGCAAAATAGTTAGCTGAACAACATTTGGGACATTAATACCAGAAGTGGTAAGACAATTGGCATATGGATAGGAGGTGACAACCTGGTTATTGAGGAGGAAGTAGTTGAAAATGCGAGAAAAGAGAGTAAAGATGAAAAAGATAAGAATAAAGAAAAATTATAACTAAAGAGAAAAATTGAGAAAAAAGGATATAAAAATGAAAGAGTATGAGAAAAAGTGGGAGAGTGGTGAAAGGCAAGTACCATAATTAAATAACCTTCCATATCTCCATGCGCTTTCAACGAAATATAAGGAAAAGCAGTTCACACGATTCATGGATATTTTCAAAAGTCTTCAAATAAACATCCATTTTATGGAATCTATGGAGCAAATGCCTACCTATGCAAAATTCATGAAAGAGCTCCTTAGAAGAAAAGGAGATTTTCCGAAGAAACTATTGAATTAGAGGCAGGATGTAGTGCTATCATCCAGAAGTTAAAGCCGCAAAAATATAAGGATACTAGAAGTTTCACTATTCCAATTACTATTGGTACATTATCGGTGGGAAAGGGGTTACTTGATTTGGAAGCTAGCATAAATTTGATGTCTTTGTCTATGTTGAAGAAGATGTAGAAGTTCCACTCATACTTGGTAGACCTTTAATGAAGATAGCAAAGGTGATCATTGATGTTGATGATGGTTAGTTGAAGGTTCGAGTAGGAGATAATGAAGTCAACTTCAATGTATTTGAAACAATGCAACATCCCAAGCACAAGCAATAATGTTTTCGACTGGATTCCGTTGATGAAGCTTTTCTATCAGCAAGAAAGAAGTTGCATAAATCAAGCTCATTGGAAAAAGTTATGATTGATGCATGTGAAAATTTAAATAAAGAAGAAGAGAAGGAAATTGATGAATGCCTGAGAGATCTTGATGCTTCAAAGGAGATCGTATAAAAGGAAGCACAAGCTGAAAAGTAACCACAAAAACTTAAAATTGAAGATCAAAAGGCAGAACTAAAAATGTTACCTCTGCATTTAAAGTATATATTTCTTGTAGAAGGAGGGAACAAACCAGTTGTTATTAGCAATTCTTTATCACCTTCGGAAGAAAAAAAAATTGGTCTCCATTTTGTAAGATAGTGAAGGAGTCATAGGTTGGAACTTATCTAATCTTAAGGGTATAAGTCCATCCCATTGCATGATAAAATTCATATGGAGCAAGATTTTAAATTTGTGAAACAACCTCAAAGATGATTGATGTAACAATGTAAATTTTCGAATATTAATAAAATATAAATTTTGAATTAATGTATTAATTTAACTCTTTCTCAAGTATTAAGAAAAAGAAGAAAAATAATAAAATGAATAATAAGAAAAATAATTAAAAAATGAAATTAGGATATTTGTATTTCCTAAGAATTAAGAAAAAAAAAGATATAGAAAATTCTAGACTAAATATGTGATTTTTATGCAAAATTACACTGTTTACCTAGTTAAAAGGGGTAGTTAACCGGGCAAAGTAGAACATTTTGGAGAAATCTGCCCATTATCAAGCCCGTTAATCGGGTAAAGGAGCAGGTTAACCGGGTAAAGCAACCAGCTGTGGACAGTTAGAGGTGGTTTGGATAGGAAGAACCTAGAAATTTCCAAACTTTTTGTTGGAAGTCAAGCTTTCCCAAAGACGTAAAGTTTAATGCCAGAACGTTTTGATGATTACAAACAATCTACAATCAAGCTATGCTTCAAGTCTATCAAGGTTCAAGCTCAAGCAAATGAAGATTTTTAGTATAGCCTTTGCCCATTGGAAAATTTGTAAGGTAATGAAGTCATTAATCCAAGTACATAAGGCCAAAGTTTGTTTTTCAATTAAGGAGAAGAAAAACGTTTTTGAAAAAAAAAATGCTTTTAAGTTGTTTTTATAAGTTTTTAAGTGAAAATTGTTTATGAAAACCTCTGGTTACAAACTCTGCTTTAGAAAATCTTTTTTATGAAAATATGCAGAAGTAATCGATAACCTTCCCTGGATAATTGATTACCATGGTTCTGAGTTTTAACCTGTGAGATCAAAGAAGTGATAATCGATTACTTATGATGGGATAATCGATTATTACATGTCTGTAGCTTTTTATGTATTTCAGAAAAGAAATAATCGATTACTTTGTTTTTCTAATCGATTACCTTCCTGACAGGAGGTTATGATAATCGATTACTTTGTTTTAATAATCGATTACTTTCTTAAAAAGTTGATTTCCTGTTTTCACAGAAAAGAGATAATCGATTATCTTGGAAAAGTAATCAATTACTTTTAAGTAATTTTGAAATCCGTGTCAGAATCAATCTAAAATGTTTCTAGATTTGTTTTTATTTAACGTCACGAGTCTGATGGGTCACCTCCTTTCGGAGGCTAGCTAGGGAGATGCCAAATTTCCCTTTAGGGATGGCAGCTGCTTATTCAAACTATTTTCAGCATTGGAATGCTGAATGAAGTTAAGCAGAGTAAAGCGATCAGCAGTTGTGAGACCCACAATTTTACCCAATTTATTTATGCTATGATCTTTTTATTTTATTTTATTTATTCTTGTTTAAAGGACAAATTAATAGAATTTTTATAATTGTGATATTTAATTGAGTTATATATATATATATATATCTATCTGTACATATATATTTATATAAGTTTTTTCTTTAATAAATTATGATTTTACATTTGATATATTTGACATAAAAATATTTAACAAGTATATTTCCATCTTAGAAAAAAAATGTTGAAATGATATTGAACTAATGTCTATATAAATGTTGAAATTCATAACTTTTAAATCGTAAGTTCAAAAATTTCAAATTATATATCAAAATGATCGTAGTAAAATGTAGATTTTGAATTCATAGAAATCACGATTTAATTCTGAGGTTTTCGAAAATTTTTCTCTGCTGCAGCAACTGTATGAATTTTATATGTTTAAAGCATGGAAAAGAATTAATTTAAGGCCTAGAATTTATTATTGGATCTAAAAATAATTTATTTATATATTCATGTATTTTATCTAAGCTCACATTGGCTGCACCATCCAAATTTTCAGTATTTCTTTTTATTTTTGAAATTTAAACAATTAAAGTTTTATTTTGATTGGACCAAAGAGAGGTGGATTCAAGTGAGTTAAAAGCAATTTTCTTTCCCCCATGTTGACAAGTATGCACCGCCCAGATACATAGACTAGGAGGGAGATATTTTTCTGAATTTAGCATGAGGAGAATCTTTGAGTCTAAATTCATAGGAGTTGGAAAAATTGCTTTAAATGCAAATATGTAACACCCCTAATTTTCGTCTCCCAAATAACCAAGAAATTAATTATAACAATTACTTTATAATTGATTTATATTGGTTTTGAAGGTTTTAGTTTTTGTACATTATGTGTTTTTATATATAAAAATATGAGATATATTTTTATATGGTTATTTTGTACAAAAATGTGAATATTGTAATTTAGTCCTTGGGTTGGGACCTAATTGCAATATTAAAAAGGTTTTTGAAGAAAGAGTAATTAAATTATTAATTTTTGAATTTTATCAGTATGTAACCGGTTAGAAAGGCTCTGTAACCGGTTACACGATGAACTCAGGAACTGGGTTAGTGGATTTTGGTGAGTAATCACCCAATTAATCCATGGAATCGCCACGAAATCAGCCCTAAGTTAGTGGATAACACGCGTCGGCATGCATGTTACTCTAATTTCTCTATAAAAGGCTGGATTTCTGAAGAATTGGGGTTGATTTCTGAGATTTGGTGTTGGGGAGGTGCTGTTAGGGTTCCAATTTCGTCTGAGGAAATTCTTCTTCGTCTCTGAGTGTTGGAGAGCGAGTGATACACTGTTACAAAGCTTGAATCAAGGGCTTTGTATTGAGATAAGGTTTGTGAGTTGAGAGTTCCTGAGCTAGGAGAAATCGATTCATGAAGTTGGAGATTCAAAACTGTCACAGTTATGTATTGGGTTTCTGGAACTGACTTTGAGCTTCGATTTTGGTAAGCTCAAGATTTCTCTTGTTCTAGACTTGGTTTCCTTTCAAAGTTCATGTTGCATGATTTTGATAATGACCAATTTCCCTAATTTCCATGTCCATTTCATGTTCCAAATCCTTTGATCAATCTACCCTGTCAAAACGGTTCTGGTTTGAGGAGGAGCTTTGAGTGGTTGGTGTTCTACCTCAAATCTCTGCTCAAATCTTGTTCAAGCACGAACCTAAGGTAAGGGGCTAGCTTAATATTTGCTAGAATGAGAATAAATTGTGGTAGAACATAGGATGAGTCACCAAGAGACTCAAAGGGCATAAGTTAAAATGGTTAAGTGGCTTGGAGGCCAATCTGAGCTCAATTGTTGTTATGAACAATGTTATCTAGATGCATGCAGGCTATATTGATGTTGGATCCATGACTTATTTGGATATTATGTGAATTGATGCATGAAGTTGTGAAATATGTGCAATTATGTGCAATTTGAGTATCCAAATTGAATGCAAGCAAGATAGATATGTTTCTGTGCTTAAACATATTTATTTAAGGTATATGAACTCTGTTAAAGGTTGAAATTTGGTTAGATTTGAGTAGTGAAGAGAATGGTTTGTTAAAACTCATGTTTTAGTGTCAGACTGCATAATCTAACCGGTTACTCGATATTCGTAACCGGTTAGACACTGTAAAAATGCAAAAGGAAATAAGTTTACAAAATCAGTATTGTGGTCTTATAAATCCTACTCAAATCTAGGCCTTAATTTCATAAAAAAAATCTGAAAATAAGTTGATTTCACTGTGATAGTTCAGATTGCAGTTAAAGAGTTAATACCTTAATGTAATGAGATGATTTCAAGAGGAAATTATGCTCATTGGATAATGAAATGTGATTTAGAATTTTGAATGATATAAACAGTGGTTTTTGAGGTGTAAAACAATGTTAAACTTGTTTATGGATTGCGTAGAGAATTCAAGAAAAAGGGTTTTTCTGAATTGCAATGGTAAATGGTTCAGGTCTGTAATTCTAACCGGTTATCCTGAAACTGTAACCGGTTCTGAAAAATAGAAAGTTAAGTTTTTGAATACCATTGGTTGTGTTTTCCCAATCTAAGTTTAAGGGCATGTTTTTGAGATAATTCAAAGGAGAATTTTATGCCAAAGTTTATGCCTCAATTAAATCATTCAAAAGAGAAATTGGAATATTTCTAAATCACAGTAAATAAAGTAAAGATAAAACCAACCTTGATGATTGTGCATCCATATAGAATGGAAGTTTGGTTGGTAGGAACGTTTATCATATTCTGGGAATATGAGGAGGGTACTCCGGAAGTACCAAATTTGTAACCTACTTGATGACACATTATAGATATGTGGCCAGTGTCTGGGACCTGGTTTTATACGTTCTGGGAACGTATGTTAGTGTTCTGGGAACACATTGATATGCAACCTACTTGATGACACATTCTGGGAATGTGGCCAGTGTCCGGGACCTGGTTTTTTATGCGTTCTGGGAACGTATGCGTTCTGGGAACGTGATGCACACTCTGGGAGTGATGCTTATTATTCCATGTATGGTTTGCTACACGTTCTGGGAACGTGATGCACACTCTGGGAGTGATGCTTATTTATCCAAGTATGGTTTGGCATTACGTTCTGGGAACGAATGTCAGTGTTCCGGGAACACAACGGTGTATTGGATGGACGTCTGAGATGGACTTTGTTAGAGGCCTCAGTTGTGGAAGGAAATCATGCATCATGCCACCTGCATTGAAAGAATTATTATGATTAACCGGGTGTGCTCATATGAATATGCATCATGATTTGCTACATGTTGACTTGTGGATGTTAGTTTTATTCTCATTTGATTATGCGAATATGTATAGCTAACCCCCATGCCCTTATTAGGTGTTGATCGTGCATCTAGCTTGCACAAGAATCAGTAAAGGGAGATGTCCCTTAGGTGCATGCAGAGTGTAGAAAGTTTGGGTTGGGAACCCGTTGTGCAGATATCGAGGATCCGGCCAGATAAATGTTTGGACAGAGGACCAGTGACCAGCTCAATAACGTCTCTGTTTTTAATAGTATTTATATGATACACATTTTGAAAGAAGTATCATAAGATGAATTTGGTTTCATAATAAAATTTATTTGGTATCCATGGACTTGTTACACTTGATATATTTTGAGAGTATAATATGACTATTTTACTATGTTTCTGCAAACTCTGATTCTATTGGGCAAGTTCATTATTGAGCAAATATTTGAAAAAGGAACTTTCAAATGAAAGGAAAATTTTTATTTTCGAATCTTTTTCCAACGATAACAAGTCCAAATATTCATAAACTTATTATTTTTCTTATAAAGTAAGATGATATACAACGAGTGTTACACTTTTATGGTATCAGAGAAATGGTCCTGACTCTTGGTCATTGGGTGTGTGGTCCAATACGCTGGTCATCGATATCTGCAATGTTTCTTGGGAAGTATGCTTTCATATGCTTCCAAACTAGAGCTAAGGTTATGGGTAATGGCTCTAGATAAGTAGCTCATTCTGCTATTAAGAAGTGTTCTATGAAGTCTAAGTAGAAGTATGATAGTCGTATACTTCTCTTTAGACATGTTGTAAACCCAAAACTATAGTGTTGGTTTATCTGTTCTCATAGAACCAGTGATAAGGAAAATCTTAAGGAGTTGTAGTTAAGTCCTTGACTCTGGGGAGGAGTGTTTACCCTCACTAGTGTTAAAGTTAATCAACTTTTCAGACCGAGTGCAGGGCAGTCGTCTCCTTAAAGATCAACCTTGTTGAGTTAGTTAAACTCTAAAGCTATCTTTTCTTCTGTTCCTTGTGGATAAGGGTATGGATCAAAGCTGCTCTATGTTCTATCCAATCTGTTATTTCAAAGTAGAGACTCCTACAAATTTTCTTGTAGTTGTTTCCAAGGTATGTCTGAATTGTTCTATTAAGGTATTAGACTTTGTCTATCTACCTGCGCCATGATTACAATTGAACTTAAGCACGGTTTGGGAGCCGGGGAATCAAGTGATCATGATTAATAACGATAGAACAATTCTATATTGGGATTCCCAAGTTTCGAATTTGGAATCCAATTAACCCATGTGTCTGCTTCTGGGCAGCAGTGAAGGAAATAGGGGGTTAAAGAAATCTGGATTTCAAGAAATGATGTTAGGTTCACCCTTGAGCAAAGAGATAGAGTTTGGAATCAAGTTAATTCTTGAAGCTGATTCTCTCTCTACTACCCTTACGATATGGTATCATCGAGAATGGTCAAATGAGAGAAACACATAGAGAAGTTGCTAAAAGGATTGGTTGGACCAGGTTAAAGGAGTCTAAGTGTTTTCTAAGATTGATTGGCGATTGGATTAACCCCAAATCAGGATTCGGGACAGGGATACACTTAAGACTGCACTTTTGATTTCGACACGGACATTATGAGTAGGAAATAATGCCGTTCGGATTGACTAATGCACCTGTTCTTTTATGGATTATAAGAACTGGGCCGTTAGACCATATTCGGATTCGTTTGTGGTTTATTCTAAGAATCCGGAGGAGCATGAGGATCATCTTAGGATTATGTTAATAATCCTACAAGAGGAGTAGTTGTGTGCTAAGCTCACCAAATATGAGTTTTGATTGAGCGAAGTTACGTTCGCAGGGCATGTGATCTTTAAAGTAAGAAGTTCTTAGGGCTGGCTGGATTCTACCGCCGGATTATTGAAGGATTTTCTAAGATCGCATGGCCTTTGACCTAGTTGACTTGGAAAGATCAACTGATGGTATTAAATGATAGGATGTTGTTTAATTATGGTGGGGTAGTGATGGATTATACTCCCATATAATATGAATAGTCCAAGAGGAATTATGGAAAATGTGAGTAGACTATGATTTAAATCATTTCAGTGATGAATTCAGTTGGAATCAAGGTATTAGAGTATGATTAAATCCTATTTTGAGTTGGATTGGACGATGTAAAGAAGATGGTTTTTGAAAGCTCTTTGATTTTATTTCTAAAACAATACTTCATAACCGGTTAGAGTTTCTGGTAACCGGTTAGAAGCTGAAAGTCTAAAATAAACATTTAAGTAATTTGTGAAGGAACTTTTGGTATCAATAAACATCTTCCTCCAATCCAAACTCAATGTCAATCATCTAATTAAAATTTGAAGAAGGATTTAATGTGATAAAATAACCTAATGCCTTGATTCATCATTGAAATTGATTTAAGAAGATTGAATTATAATACTTATGGATTAATCGAGAGTTGAAATTAAGGAGCTACTCCAATTAGAGAAGGTAGATAATTGATGTAACACCTAGGATTTATACCCATAATTCCCCTTATAATAAAATACGGACTTGAAAATTTCTTTTTATTTCAATAAAATCAACCGTCAAACGGACGGAGTTTCGTTTGAAATTCGGACTTATCCAAAATTTCACCTGCGATAAATAGTTTCAAAATAAACAATTAATAGCCAGCAGGGCTTCCGGTTATATTTCTAAATCATGTCAAGACCTTATTGGCTCCAGATATAACAGAGACATCAAATATTCAGAGTTCAGCGGAAAGTACAAAGTCTGATCATTAAAAACTAAAACCTAAAATTTTCTCAAAACAAAACCTCCTAAGCCTCACTTAAAAATATTTATAACACATTTACATCAAAAATAGTGTAGGAGGCTTAGGTTCATAATATCCACCAAAACCCATAATAACCCTACTATCCCTGTAAGGGAAAGTACTCCTGCTCGGCCGAGGGCTGTGCCAACTCAATCTCCGTACCTGAAAATGTGAGGGAGTGAGCATTGCACATGAAATAGAAAGCAGTTTCTAACTAGACATAACAACCCACTAGGTCAAGCACAATTAGCAAATAAGCTTATTTTCACATATAGCATACCACACTCATTTCATTATTTTCATACTCGTTACTCATTTCACATTTCCATCTTCATTATTCATTTCAACGTCCAATTTCACTATTCATTTCAACATTCATTTCCCTTATTAATTTACTCATTTCACATACTTATTTCATTTCAATATCCATTTGTAGGATTCTCATGTTTTGATGCTAACAATCTCTCTCCAAGCAACAACATTGGCAACAAGCAAGCTACACCACATGAAGATTAGAATTAGGATTTTTATTAATTCTATTTCAATGTAATCTTTATTTTATGCAATGCATCTCATTGGTGTGGGTAGCTTAGGTGATTTTAAGAATATTTAAATAATGTCTGATTAAGAGTGAAGATACTTTAAATCTTGATTAAATAGCTTGTGAAAATCATTTTAGAAAAACTTTGTTTTTATTCAGATTCTGATCAGTTTACTCGAGTAATGAGTATTGGTTCACTCGAGTAATTTATGTTCTGACAGGTTAATCGAGTAATGGTTTACACATCACTCGAGTAACTTAATCTGACATGTTTCACTCGAGTGACATTGTTTGGTTTACTCGAGTAATTCAATCAGTGTTGGGAAAATTTTAAAAGGACTTAATTTTCTCTTTCAAAGTAATAGACTTTCATTCTTACAATTTTCTAATACACTTTGAAAAGTAATTCAAGAGCTATTTTACATCTTTCAAGAGCTATCAAGATTCAACAAAGAACTTTTCATTCTTCACTCTATTTTCTATCATTGTTCAAATATTCTTGAGATCATATTTTTGTTCTTAGTGGTTGTTGAAGATTTGCAATTTGTGATTGCATCATTGAAGTTTCAACACAAGTGAAGAATCTCACAAGGAAGACTTTGAGGATCAAATCAAAGCAAGAAAAGAGGATTGGTTGGAAGCATCTTCAATCAATTAGCAAGGAAATCTAGAATACTCAAAAGGGGTAGATTAGATCAAAGTGTTTGGTACACACTTTGAGTTGGGTTTTAAGATAGGAGAACTAAGAATCTAGTTGCATCTTAAAACATTGTAAAATCTACATTTGAAGATTTCTAGTGAAGAATCTCTCTTGATTTAAGAGGGGACTGGAGTAGCTTTCAAGTGGGTGAAAGTGAACCAGGATAAATCCTTGTGTCTCTTTTATTTTCATTCCTTGTATTTCATTAATTCATTAACATTTGCATTTTTAGGTTAGAATTGGGGTTTTCTTAATTCTACTCAATTGATCTAAAATTGCATGTTAATATTACTTGAAATTGTTCATATTAATCATTCATAATTTGTTGAATCATCATAGCATTGTTATTCTTGAAGAACTCCATTGAAAACTAAGTTTTAAATTGAATTTTACCCAGTTTACTCGAGTAAAGTTCTTGTCACTCGAGTAATCTGCTTTCAGTTTATAAACATTACTCGAGTAGGTTTTCTGTTACTCGAGTGATTTAAAATTTGCTTTCGTAATACTCGAGTGATTTGCTGAATACTCGAGTGAAATTATTTTTGGTTGCGTATTACTCGAGTGAAGGCTTGAGTTACTCGAGTAATCTGAACTGAATTCTTAAGAAAATTTATTTTCATAAAACCATTCTCTTAGGTGGACGAAAAATCTGTAATAAGGCTTCAATATTCTATTCACCCCCCCTCTAGACTATATTGAGCCGCTTGTTGGTTTCCAACAAGTGGTATCAGAGCTCGGACGAAAAATCCGAGCCTTAAAAAGCTTTTTCGAAAAGATCCTTTTTACTTGGAAACAATGGGCTCAATTTCAAATCCTTTCGGTGGTGAAGGAACTTCCATTAATCGTCCTCCACTATTTAGTGGTGAGGGTTACGCTTATTGGAAGGTCCGCATGAAAATTTTTATTCAAGCCATAGATATGGAAATTTGGAACGCCATAGAGAATGGACCTTTTGTTCCTCAAACGAAAGTAAATGATGTTGTTTCAATTAAACCTCAATCGAGTTGGGACAATGATGATAAGAAGAAAGTTGCATTTGATTTAAAAGCTAAAAATATCATCACGTCCGCTCTTTCTTATGATGAGTTCTTTCGAGTATCTCAATGTGTTGATGCTAAACAAATGTGGGACACATTACAAGTCACACATGAGGGCACTTCGGAGGTTAGAAGGGCTAGGCTAAATACACTCATGCATGAATATGAACTCTTTCGTATGTTACCTAATGAAAACATAGGTGACATGCAAAAGCGGTTCACTCATATCATTAATCATCTTTCTGCACTTGGAAAAGTTATATCTAATGGTGAAGTTGTTAATAAGATTTTGAGATGTCTTAGCAGGGAATGGCAACCTAAGGTGACGGCCATTATGGAAGCTAGAGACGTGGATCAAATTGATTTAGCAACTCTATTCGGAAAGCTTCAAGAGCATGAAATGGAGCTTGGACGGTTATCCATGAATGAAGATGCCGATAGGAAGAAAAAGGGGATAGCTCTTAAATCAACTTCAAAATCCCTTAAGGCACAAGAGGAAAACTTTCAAGTGGATGACTCGGACTCCGATATAGATGATGAGACCCTTGGCTTGCTAGTTAAAAAGCTTGGTAGGTTCCTTAAGAAAAAGGGGAACTTTAATAGAAATAGACAAAGAGATTCTAAGGACTCACAACCAAGAAATAAGACTAACAAGGATCACATCAAGTGTCATGGATGTGGAAAGCTTGGTCACTATCGATCGAATTGTCCAACTCATTCTAAGAAGTCGGAAGGTGACAACTCAAAATTCAATTCTTCTAAAGGAAAAAGGGCTTACATAGTATGGGATGAAGTGGAGAGTCAATCAACATCTAGCTCATCGGATGATGAAGAACTTGCAAATCTATGTTTAATGACAAAGCTTGATGAAGAGGAATCTTCGAGCATTAAATCAAGTGAGAACGTCAATGAGGTAGATTATCTTTCCGATGCTAGCTCAAGTTCTAATTCTCCTTCATTCAATGAATTGTACAATGTGTATGTAGAGATGCATAAAGAGTTGAAGAAACTTGCTAAAATAAATGTTGAAAGAAAGAATTTCATAATGAAGCAACATGAAAAGATAATTAAACTTCAAAAAGATTTAGAAGAACTTAAGCTTCAAAATGAAACTCTAGAACTCATTTATGCAAACTCTACATGCAATTGTGAATTGAAATCAAATGAGACTCCATCTTGTGAAAATTGCAAGTCTTTGGAAAAAGAAGTTTTTAATTTGAATGATCGACTTGCAAGGCTCATGAAAGGAGATACTTCTTTAGATCATTTGCTTTCAACTCAAAGGAACAATAGCAATAGATCCGGTCTTGGCTATACCAAACCTAAGAAACGCAATTATCGCAAAGTTGGTGGTTTTTCAAAGAATAAGATTTCTAAAAACCCAACTTGTCATTATTGTGGAATCTTTGGGCATACCACGAATAAATGTAATATAAAGAAATTTGGTATACCAAGTGGTGAATATATTTGGATTGTTAAGGGGACTTCTCCTCATGCTAACAACAAAGGACCCAAGACCACTTGGGTACCTAAGTCAACCAAATGATATCTTTCTTGTAGGTGTGTCTTCGAACCAAAGAGCGAAAATGGTACTTGGATAGTGGTTGTTCGAGACACATGACGGGAGACAAAACGCACTTCATGGAACTTACTCCAAAAAATGATGGATTTGTGACATACGGCGACAACAACAAGGGCAAAATTCTAGGAGTCGGGAAAATCGGTAACGTATCTAATCTTGTCATAGAAAATGTCCTATACGTAGAAGGCTTAGAACACAACTTGCTTAGTATAAGCCAACTATGCGATATGGGCAATTATGTGACATTTACTCCGGAATTATGTTTCATTAAGTCTTCTATAGATGATAGTGTTAAGTTTGTTGGTCGTCGCTCTAATAACACTTACTTAATTGATTTGGATGAGATAACTTCACTATTTTCAAAATGTTTCAAATCTTTTGATGATGAAATTCGTCTTTGGCATAGACGAATTGCTCATGTGAATGTGAATCAATTGAACAAACTTTTGCGAAAAGATTTAGTGATTGGTTTGCCTAAACTAAACTTTAAGCTTGATGGCATTTGTGACTCTTGTCAAAAATGCAAGCAAGTTAAAAGTTCTTTTAAACCTAAAAATGTGATAAGCACAACAAAGCCTTTGGAGCTAATCCATATGGATTTGTTTGGCCCTTCACAAATTAAAAGTTTAGGTGGCAATTACTATGGATTTGTTTTAGTAGACGATTTTACTAGATTCACATGGACTTTATTTTTATCCGCAAAAAGTGAAGTTTATAAATGTTTTAAAAAATTTGCCAAACTCATCCAAAATCAACTAAGTTTGAAAATTGTGTCTATTAGAAGTGATCACGGAGGTGAGTTTGAAAACACTAGGATTGATGCTTTTTGTGATAAGTTTGGTATTGATCATCAATTTTCGGCCCCTAGGACTCCGGAGCAAAACGGAGTTGTAGAAAGGAAAAATAGAATATTAGTGGAACTTGCTCGTACTATGTTGATAGAATCAAATGTTCCTAAATATTTTTGGGCTGATGCGGTAAACACCGCTTGCTATGTGCTTAATAGGGTTCTTATTCATCCGCATTTAAATAAAACACCTTATGAACTTTTAAAAGGGCGAAAGCCAAATATCTCACATTTTCATGTTTTTGGGTGTAAGGTGTTTGTTTTAAATAACGGAAAGGAACCGGTCGGCAAGTTTGACTCTAAAGCCGACGAAGGCATATTCATAGGTTATTCAACTCATAGCAAAGCATATAGAGTCTACAATAAAAGAACATTAACCGTTGAGGAATCCGTGCATGTTGTATTTGATGAATCTTCGAAAGGAGATTGTGTTGTTTCTTGTGATGATTATATAGGTACATTTTTGGATCATGAGAATTCAACACCACAACAAATAGAAGAGAATCAAAATGAAGATCGAGAGGTGCAAGCACAAGATAAAGACTTAGCACAAGAGATACAACCTCAATTACCAATAGCTTGGAAGTCCAACAAAAATCATCCGATTTCTAATATCTTAGGTGACATTGCGAAGGGAGTGGTAACCCGACGCACTTTAAATAATTTTTGTTATTATGTTGCCTTTGTATCTCAAATAGAACCTAAGAATATCAAAGAGGCTCTTCAAGATGATCATTGGATTATGGCCATGCAAGAAGAATTAAATCAATTTGAAAGAAATCAAGTTTGGGAGCTTGTGCCAAAACCCGATGATCGTCCTGAAATTGGTACTCGGTGGGTCTATAGGAATAAGTTAGATGAATCGGGTATTATTGTTAGGAATAAAGCTAGGTTGGTAGCACAAGGTTATAGTCAAGAAGAAGGAATCGATTACGATGAGACATATGCTCCCGTTGCTAGATTAGAAGCTATTCGTATTCTTCTCGCTTTTGCTTCAATTATGAATTTTAAATTGTTTCAAATGGATGTTAAGAGCGCCTTTCTTAACGGATACATTCAAGAGGAAGTTTATGTGTCACAACCTCCCGGATTCGAGAGTTTTGAGCATCCGGACTACGTTTTCAAACTGAAAAAGGCTTTGTACGGTTTGAAACAAGCTCCTAGAGCTTGGTACGACCGACTAAGCAATTTTTTATTACAAAAAGGTTTTAAACGAGGTACTGTTGACACTACACTTTTTATTGAACGTTCCGGTAAGGATATTTTATTGGTTCAAATATATGTTGACGATATTATATTTGGTGCTACTAACGATAACTTGTGTAAGAAGTTTTCAGAATTGATGCAAAGTGAATTCGAGATGTCGATGATGGGAGAGCTTACATTCTTTCTTGGCCTTCAAATAAAGCAGCTTAATGATGGCATTTATATTCATCAGAGTAAATATTGTAGAGAGCTTCTCAAACGTTTTGGAATGGATTCGTGCAAATCCGCTTCTACACCAATGAGCGTTGCATGCTACCTAGATCAAGATGAGGCTGGAAAAGCGGTAGAGGTAACGAAGTATCGTGGTATTATTGGTAGTTTGTTATACTTAACTGCATCTAGGCCTGATATCATGTTTAGTGTATGTGTGCACGTTTTCAAGCAAAACCGAAAGAGTCGCATCTAACTGCTGTCAAAAGAATAATGAAATACTTAAAGGGTACAACGAATACTGGACTTTATTATCCTAGGGATGCTTTTCTAAAACTTATAGGATATTCGGACTCTGACTTTGCCGGTTGTAAAGTTGAGCGAAAAAGTACAAGCGGAACATGCCATTTAATTGGTAATTCACTTGTATCGTGGTTTTCTAAAAAGCAAAATTGTGTAGCTTTATCAACCGCGGAGGCCGAATACATAGCTGCAGGTAGTTGTTGTGCTCAAATTTTATGGATGAAGCAACAATTATCTGACTTTGGTTTAAATTTAACAAATATCCCTATAAAGTGTGATAACACTTCGGCAATTAATTTGACTAAAAATCCAGTATTACACTCAAGGACAAAGCATATTGAAATTAGGCATCACTTTTTGAGAGATCATGTTCAAAAAGGTGATTGTGTTATTGAGTTTGTTCAAACTTCGGATCAATTAGCTGATATCTTTACAAAACCATTACCAAGGGACATATTTTATAAGATTCGAAGAGAACTTGGTATTTTTGATGAATTAACTATTAGCTAATTGTATTTGATGCTTTTTATACTCACCTTCAAGCCTATTTCAATGTGACTTGTATTTTGAGTTGTTGTATCTTATTAAAGTGTTTATCATTTTTTTTTTTTGCAGTTATGTGTGTATGTTTTCTATAATATGCTAATTGCTTTATTTGTATGTGTGTTACTTGCTACATGCTAAGTGTTTCTCTGTGTTTGTGCATGAAAAATGATTTTGCATGAAAAATTTGAAATTTTTGAAATTCTGGACAGTTCACTCGAGTAACAGAAATTTCACTCGAGTAATTTTAAAAACTCTTTCGTATTACTCGAGTAATTCTGTCTGTCACTCGATTAATTTTAAAATGACTTGCGTATCACTCGATTAAGTTCATCCATCACTCGAGTAAAATCTTTTTATCTTTCGGCATACTCGAGTAACATACTCTTTCACTCGAGTTCTGCTCGAATCACTCGAGTAACGTATGAACATTACTCGAGTAACTTACGTGATTTTAAAAGCTGAACTGTTGAAATCTGCATCATTTTCACGATTTTTTCTCTCTCTTGTTCGTCTTTCTCTCTTCTCTCTCATACGGGTCTTCATCAAATCATCATCTTTCAGCCACAAAACTCACAAATCATACAAATTTCTTCCATATTTCATCATTATATCATCATTTCTACTCCTTTCATTCATCAATTTCACCAATTTTATCCAAAAATCCGAAAACCCCAAATCAAAACCCTAACCCCTCAAAACCGAATTTGCTTTTTCTGAATCAATGGCTTCTTCCTCTCACTATCAACCTCCTCAAAAGAAAGCAAAGCAAGGAGCAGGTCGTAATGATACTTGGTTTTCTGGAATCAACCGAGATTTGCGGGAACCGGCATTTATCAATCGCTCTTTTGGTCTTACAAGGTATGTTAAATTTGCTTGGTTGCATAAGGAGCAATTTCCGTTTGTAGAGGATTTAGAATTTCAGAATTTGCAGAGGTTTTTGGAATTTGAAACTCATTATTACCCTAGGCTTGTCAGACAATTTTATCAAAATTTTACTAAGCTAGATGGTGAGTATCAAACAATGGTTAGAGGACATCATTTTGTTATAAAGCCTGCGGATTTGACTATGATGTTTGGTTTAGAAAACAAGGGAACTTTTATTGGTGATACTGAATGTCTGGATTTGGATGTGGATACTAATAAGATTTATACTGATTTGTTGCGTACTGGTGAATCTTGGGGTGATAGAACTACTAGAACTGTATCACCTTTGCATGCTGTGGATAGGGTGCTCATGTATATTATCTCTTATTGTTTGATTCCAAAATGCAATCAAAATTATGCTCAATTGGGAGATGATGATCTTACTTTGTTTCATGGGATTAAAAAGAGGTATGAGATGAATTGGAATAAAATGTTTTTAGCTCGTATGGAAGCTGCTGCTCAATCTCCTCCTACCCAATTCTTGCCATATCCTATGCATGTCACCAAGATCATGAGGTATTATCGTGTTCCAATCCCTGATGATGAGCCAGCTGAAAAGGAAAAGAAAAATAACTGGTGTCTTAATGATTCGCACATTAGTTATATGAAAATTGCTTGGCATAGGGACAGTCGCTCTTGGTTATGGAAATCACAGATTAAGGAAATGGCTGAAGCTGCAAAGGCTGCAAGAGTTTCAGGTACTAGGAAAAGGAATTTACTTGGTGATAGGGCTGGTGCATCCTCTTCTATTCCTCCTACTTCTACTGATCCGATGGATACCGATCGTATTGAGGACTATATCGATTTGGATAATCTTGGTACTCCATTTGATGCACAAGCTGCTCATGAGTCATTAGTTAAGCACATCAATGCTCAATTCACTCAGTTGGAGATGAGACAGGATGTGAAGAATATTGCCATGGAGCATCGTTTGATGGATTACATGTCTGGATTATTTTCTCATCATTTTCCTCCTCCTCCACCTGATTCCTAGACCTGTGGATGCTGATGATGTTTGCTGTTGATTTCTGTTGCATGTTTCATTTGCATATTCTCTGTTTATGTTTCTGTTTCATGTTTCTGACTCTGTTGCTACTATGACTTTAGGACCTTGTGTATGGTCTAGTTTGTTTAGTTTTCGTTTTGATTATCTGCTATGATTTGCTGCATAGTGTGATGCTCTGATACTCTGATTTATGGTGCTATATTCGTTGTTCGTTTATATTCGTTGTTTATATACGTTGAGGCACTATTGTGGTTTATTTTGGTATTGTCTTTATTGTTATATATTTTCTATACCATTGTGAACTACTTACCTTCAACTTTTGGCAAAGGACTTTTCTCAAAAATATTATCTTTTTAATGATGCCAAAAGGGGGAGAATATTTTGTTGATGTTGTTCTTGTAGGTTAAGTTTTATTATATTTTTTCCTAGATGTTTTACATTTAGGGGGAGTATGTTAAAACTTAGTGCTTAATTTGAAAGGAGGTTTGTCATCATCAAAAAGGGGGAGTTTGTAGGATTCTCATGTTTTGATGCTAACAATCTCTCTCCAAGCAACAACATTGGCAACAAGCAAGCTACACCACATGAAGATTAGAATTAGGATTTTTATTAATTCTATTTCAATGTAATCTTTATTTTATGCAATGCATCTCATTGGTGTGGGTAGCTTAGGTGATTTTAAGAATATTTAAATAATGTCTGATTAAGAGTGAAGATACTTTAAATCTTGATTAAATAGCTTGTGAAAATCATTTTAGAAAAACTTTGTTTTTATTCAGATTCTGATCAGTTTACTCGAGTAATGAGTATTGGTTCACTCGAGTAATTTATGTTCTGACAGGTTAATCGAGTAATGGTTTACACATCACTCGAGTAACTTAATCTGACATGTTTCACTCGAGTGACATTGTTTGGTTTACTCGAGTAATTCAATCAGTGTTGGGAAAATTTTAAAAGGACTTAATTTTCTCTTTCAAAGTAATAGACTTTCATTCTTACAATTTTCTAATACACTTTGAAAAGTAATTCAAGAGCTATTTTACATCTTTCAAGAGCTATCAAGATTCAACAAAGAACTTTTCATTCTTCACTCTATTTTCTATCATTGTTCAAATATTCTTGAGATCATATTTTTGTTCTTAGTGGTTGTTGAAGATTTGCAATTTGTGATTGCATCATTGAAGTTTCAACACAAGTGAAGAATCTCACAAGGAAGACTTTGAGGATCAAATCAAAGCAAGAAAAGAGGATTGGTTGGAAGCATCTTCAATCAATTAGCAAGGAAATCTAGAATACTCAAAAGGGGTAGATTAGATCAAAGTGTTTGGTACACACTTTGAGTTGGGTTTTAAGATAGGAGAACTAAGAATCTAGTTGCATCTTAAAACATTGTAAAATCTACATTTGAAGATTTCTAGTGAAGAATCTCTCTTGATTTAAGAGGGGACTGGAGTAGCTTTCAAGTGGGTGAAAGTGAACCAGGATAAATCCTTGTGTCTCTTTTATTTTCATTCCTTGTATTTCATTAATTCATTAACATTTGCATTTTTAGGTTAGAATTGGGGTTTTCTTAATTCTACTCAATTGATCTAAAATTGCATGTTAATATTACTTGAAATTGTTCATATTAATCATTCATAATTTGTTGAATCATCATAGCATTGTTATTCTTGAAGAACTCCATTGAAAACTAAGTTTTAAATTGAATTTTACCCAGTTTACTCGAGTAAAGTTCTTGTCACTCGAGTAATCTGCTTTCAGTTTATAAACATTACTCGAGTAGGTTTTCTGTTACTCGAGTGATTTAAAATTTGCTTTCGTAATACTCGAGTGATTTGCTGAATACTCGAGTGAAATTATTTTTGGTTGCGTATTACTCGAGTGAAGGCTTGAGTTACTCGAGTAATCTGAACTGAATTCTTAAGAAAATTTATTTTCATAAAACCATTCTCTTAGGTGGACGAAAAATCTGTAATAAGGCTTCAATATTCTATTCACCCCCCCTCTAGACTATATTGAGCCGCTTGTTGGTTTCCAACACCATTTTCATTCTTCATTTCAACACCCCTTTCCTTTTTCTTTCCATTTCATTCTTTAAGATGCATCACACACCATTGTACTTCACCTCCACACTGGAAGGTACCTCATACATTTCCTTATTTAAATTAGGTGTCCCTCAGGTCAGAGGTCAACACATTTTAACATTTTGTTCATTTCGTGCCCCTCAGGTCAGAGGTCAACACATTTTAACATCTTATTCTTAAAAATACATTTCGCGCCATTGTACTTCACCTCCACACCGGAAGGTACCTCATACAATGTGGCCTAGGGATACTTCACCTCCACACCGGAAGGTACCTCATATCGTTGTACTTCACCTCCACACCGGAAGGTACCTCATACAAGTTGGCCTGCAGGTACTTCACCTCCACACCGGAAGGTACCTCATACCATCGTACTTCACCTCCACACCGGAAGGTACCTCATACATTTGGCCTATGGGTACTTCACCTCCACACCGGAAGGTACCTTATACCATCGTACTTCACCTCCACACCGGAAGGTACCTTAATGATGTCATTATTTAACAAATGCAAGGATTAGAGTGATCAATTCTAACCTCACATTACGTCAAATAACAACATCCCAACATAGTATTGTCACTTGATACTAGAATTCTCAGACTTAAGAATTCTCTCTAAGGTCTTTCATATGTCATCTATAAGAACAGGATTGAATTTGGAGAGGCAGATATCCAACATGTTTTTAAACAATTATATACCAGTAAGACTCAATTACTAAAGGTATACATAGCACTATAATTATCCTATTATAATCTTAGACTAATACTATGAGCATCAATTACTCGCTGGGTGAGTAATCATTTGGAGTTTGCATAACTCCATGGCCGAGGTGAAACTGCTCTGATACCATAAATGTAACACCTAGGATTTATACCCATAATTCCCCTTATAATAAAATACAGACTTGAAAATTTCTTTTTATTACAATAAAATCAACCGTCAAACGGACGGAGTTTCGTTTGAAATTCGGACTTATCCAAAATTTCACCTGCGATAAATAGTTTCAAAATAAACAATTAATAGCCAGCAGGGCTTCCGGTTATATTTCTAAATCATGTCAAGACCTTATTGGCTCCAGATATAACAGAGACATCAAATATTCAGAGTTCAGCGGAAAGTACAAAGTCTGATCATTAAAAACTAAAACCTAAAATTTTCTCAAAACAAAACCTCCTAAGCCTCACTTAAAAATATTTATAACACATTTACATCAAAAATAGTGTAGGAGGCTTAGGTTCATAATATCCACCAAAACCCATAATAACCCTACTATCCCTGTAAGGGAAAGTACTCCTGCTCGGCCGAGGGCTGTGCCAACTCAATCTCCGTACCTGAAAATGTGAGGGAGTGAGCATTGCACATGAAATAGAAAGCAGTTTCTAACTAGACATAACAACCCACTAGGTCAAGCACAATTAGCAAATAAGCATATTTTCACATATAGCATACCACACTCATTTCATTATTTCCATACTCGTTACTCATTTCACATTTCCATCTTCATTATTCATTTCAACGTCCAATTTCACTATTCATTTCAACATTCATTTCCCTTATTAATTTACTCATTTCACATACTTATTTCATTTCAATATCCATTTTCATTCTTCATTTCAACACCCCTTTCCTTTTTCTTTCCATTTCATTCTTTAAGATGTATCACACACCATTGTACTTCACCTCCACACTGGAAGGTACCTCATACATTTCCTTATTTAAATTAGGTGTCCCTCAGGTCAGAGGTCAACACATTTTAACATTTTATTCATTTCATGCCCCTCAGGTCAGAGGTCAACACATTTTAACATCTTATTCTTAAAAATACATTTTGCGCCATTGTACTTCACCTCCACACCGGAAGGTACCTCATACAATGTGGCCTAGGGATACTTCACCTCCACACCGGAAGGTACCTCATATCGTTGTACTTCACCTCCACACCGGAAGGTACCTCATGCAAGTTGGCCTGCAGGTACTTCACCTCCACACCGGAAGGTACCTCATACCATCGTACTTCACCTCCACACCGGAAGGTACCTCATACATTTGGCCTATGGGTACTTCACCTCCACACCGGAAGGTACCTCATACCATCGTACTTCACCTCCACACCGGAAGGTACCTCATACAATTTGGCCGGTGGGTACTTCACCTCCACACCGGAAGGTACCTCATACAACCACCAAAATTATACTTTTAACATCATTCTAATTATTTGGTGCCTCAAATCAGAGGCCAAGAATTTTACACTTTCTCATCCAATCAATCACAACACATTTAATCATAACAAGCCACAAGTCAATACATAATCATTCATATATTACCTTTATTCATTTCCTTTCTCAACCATCATTATCTTTCACATTGTATTCTAATTTATAACCCAACATTTGAATTGCCCTTCATTTTTAGTTTACATATATCATCTTTTACTCTTGTTTGCACTTAATCATTTTATTCCCTTTTTCCTATTTTCACATTTCAACTCATAAGATACGACCCTTGTACACAATTGTTAATACTTACTATTTATTCTCATTTAGCATTTAGACACAACTACACACCTTCATCACATATGGACATTTTCATCCCATCTTCTTCCTATGTCAATTTCCTCCACAACACATATATATAATAGCTACAGTAATTGATTACCATTTAATTCACAACTTTACAAATAAAACCAAAATCATAGAAATCGTTCATATCCTCTTTCCTACCATGTTACCAAAATCTTCTTGTACTTCATTATCATCATTAACAAAATTTCATTTAGCAAATTATTCATTCTCAAAATAGTGGGTTTCCTTTTCCTAATCTTAACATCAAATCATCATGCATATTCAATTAATTAAAATTGTATATTCAATATCCTAGGGATTTATAATCTAGTTTTCTCCCCTAACACATAACCCTAACAAGCATTATATACTAACTAGACCCAACTTCCTAGAACAAGTCAAAGCTCACTATATCCACCCCCTTACCTCAAATACTCAGAGATAAGAAGATTCCAAATGCCCTATGCTTGAGTTTTGCCCACCAATAAGATACCAAACTCCAAGATTAGGATAGAACCTAAAATAGAGAGTCATAAAAGGGAGGGATTATCATTTGTGTCATGATTCAAACCAAGAATCATATAAAAATAGAGTTTCTAATGCCTAGTGTTGAAAAACCACCATCAATGGTAGAGAGAGAGAAAAACGAGTTTTGAAAGGAAAGGAGAGGAACCCACCCACAATCACTTACTTGAAGGTGATAATAACACTCCTTGATGATGGAAGGAGTGCCACACACTTGATTCTTGGCCAAATGGAAGTGAGAGAAACTTGAACCCTAGAGGAGAGAGAAAGCACGAATTTAGAGAGGGAAAGAAGAAATCAAAGCTTAAACATTTACCTTGAGATGGGAAAGAAGAAATTACAATGATAGGGATGCAAGGATCACTTGTTCTTGGTTGATCTTGAGGAGAGAAAATGAAACCCCTATGAGGAAGAGAGGGGAGCTCGTGAGTTGAGTGAGAGGAAGAAGAGGAAGGGTTTGTGAGAGAGAAGTGAGTGAAAAAGGGAGGGTATTATGTTTAATGGTGAAGGAGAATGAGTGGATGTGATTAAAAGCCCAAAATAAAGATGCTCTTTGTGTGGAGGAGAGTGCATCACGTGCACTCTCTTTCTCTTTTTTTTTGTACAGACCCTAAAATAATCGATTATCTTGACCTGATAATCGATTATTCCTTCAATGCAACATTTTTCAGTACATTTATCAGAGCCTAAATAATCGATTAACCCCCTAAATATAATCGATTATTACTCAAAATAATCGATTACTTTACGCTTGTAATCGATTAAATTGCTGCAACATCTTAAGTGCTTCCACCAGAGGCCTTATAATCGATTACTGCCCTGTAGAATAATCGATTACTTCAGTGAAAAGTTATATTTTGAGGATTCTTCTAACTCCAATTCCTTTCCTTAGGCTCAATACTCATTTAGGGTTGGATTGATACCCAAAACCTTCCCCAAATCTTGGAAATTCTTCCTAAATATTTAGCATAATCCATATTATGCTTGAATTAAAATTAGGGATGTTACAATTGAGCTGGATGATGCAAAAGAAACAATAGGTACTAAGATAAGAAGGTTGTAATTCATGAACAAGTTTGGAGTTCGAAGGTATTAATGACAATAAGAAGAGGAAGATTTGAATGTAAGATAAAGGCGATGGATGGAGTTTCTTAAAGATTATGGCTTTGAGCTCCATCCTGGCATAGCAAACGTAGTTGCAGACGATTTGAGTTAATAGGTTATTCTTGTGAGCTCAATGATGGTTAAGGAGGTTATCCTGATCGAGGAATTCAGAGACCTAAGTCTGGTAACCCTAGAGGAACCCTCTAGTATTAGATTGGGAGTGTTGTCAATCACCAACGAATTCTGGAATCGGATTCGTGAATTATAACCAGAAGATGAGGAGCTGAAAGGGATGAATGAGATTTAATCTTTAGAATTAAAGTCTGTGATTATGGATATTAGAAAATATTATGGAAGTAAGGGATTTAGGAAGTGTTGTCTAGGACAACCTAGAGGAGAGATCCAAAGGCATGAACTTCAAGAATAGATTATGTTCGAACCCAAGTTAGCTATCAACTATCAAGAAATAAGGAATTTCTCGATGTTGGTAAGCATGTATGAGGACTATGGGAGAGTACATGAATTTCATGCGAGAAGTATCAGAATTCAGAATAAGAGAAAGATTGATGAAATAAAGGCCCAACTGGAGAAAGAGGAAAAGTAAATGGGAGAATATCAACCACGGAAATATCAAGGTTAAGGAATCCTCGATTGAATAAAAGGGACTAAGGAGGAAATAGGGAAGGGAACATTTGTCCATCTCAAGGTGAAAACTGTGAGGCACATCACTTTGAGTTTAGTTGTGATGTACCTAAGGGAATAGTCAATTCCGATTGTAGGAAGCTAGAGTATTATTCACCGAATTGTCTTGAAGGAAAAGGTGAGAAAGAAATGGACGAATCCAGCACGAGAAGAATTCACCGGCTGAGATGAGAATTGAGTGTAGTCCTGACGTAGACAACCCAAGCCTATCTCTTCCTTTGATCTGAGTTAACGTAATCAAATTTTTTTCGATTACGTTAATCTAATCGCTTGAAAATATCAATACCATGTTGGAAGTTCAACTCCAATTTTTATGTGATCAAAACCTTTATCACTGTTGGATGTGATAATATATGTGAACACTACAAAAATAGAAAGATCAGTTATGGCTAGAGAGATTAAAAACCACCGGGATAGGACAAACCTTTGTCTCCCCAACGAAAATGTCTCTAGAACTTGACTATCTAACTATGTCTGATAGTGATAATTACCCTATCTTTAAGTTCATCTAACTTAAAGGCCTGTCGTATGGTCTTTCTTGCGAAAGATTATATCTGAAAGGGATGATTTTGTTATTAATGGATTGAATATTAGGACTGATCACCCTAATGTCTCAAACTATTAAGCAATGAAGTCATACAAATGTTTCTTGGATCGTGCTCGAGAGATCAGAGTGCGCATCCCAAAAAGTTTTTCCAAAAAGTTTATTGGAAAGTGTATTATTCAAAAGAGTATCTCTTTTAAAAATAAATTCTTTCACATAAGAGTTTTTATGCAAAGAATCCTTATTGTTTAGTTTGAAAAGTCTTTTCCCGAAAGATTTGATTAGAAATGTTTCGAAATAAAAGAACTATATCGAAACTCTTTTAACTGGGGGAGAACCCCAAAGAACAAATTTTTGGGAGCTAGATGAAGTTTTCTAGTATAAAAACACTTTGGAAAAGTGGAAAATTTCAGAAGATGAATTTCGAGGACGAAATTCCTTTTAAGTGGGGGAGTAGTGTAACACCCCTAATTTTCGTCTCCCAAGTAACCAAGAAATTAATTATAACAATTACTTTATAATTGATTTATATTGGTTTTGAAGGTTTTAGTTTTTGTACATTATGTGTTTTTATATATAAAAATATGAGATATATTTTTATATGGTTATTTTGTACAAAAATGTGAATATTGTAATTTAGTCCTTCGGTTGGGACCTAATTGCAATATTAAAAAGGTTTTTGAAGAAAGAGTAATTAAATTATTAATTTTTGAATTTTATCAGTATGTAACCGGTTAGAAGGGCTCTGTAACCGGTTACACAATGAACTCAGGAACTGGGTTAGTGGATTTTGGTGAGTAATCACCCAATTAATCCATGGAATCGCCAGGAAATCAGCCCTAAATTAGTGGATAACACGCGTCGGCATGCATGTTACTCTAATTTCTCTATAAAAGGCTGGATTTCTGAAGAATTGGGGTTGATTTCTGAGATTTGGTGTTGGGGAGGTGCTGTTAGGGTTCCAATTTCGTCTGAGGAAATTCTTCTTCGTCTCTGAGTGTTGGAGAGCGAGTGATACACTGTTACAAAGCTTGAATCAAGGGCTTTGTATTGAGATAAGGTTTGTGAGTTGAGAGTTCCTGAGCTAGGAGAAATCGATTCATGAAGTTGGAGATTCAAAACTGACACAGTTATGTATTGGGTTTCTGGAACTGACTTTGAGCTTCGATTTTGGTAAGCTCAAGATTTATCTTGTTCTAGACTTGGTTTCCTTTCAAAGTTCATGTTGCATGGTTTTGATAATGACCAATTTCCCTAATTTCCATGTCCATTTCATGTTCCAAATCCTTTGATCAATCTACCCTGTCAAAACGGTTCTGGTTTGAGGAGGAGCTTTGAGTGGTTGGCGTTCTACCTCAAATCTCTGCTCAAATCTTGTTCAAGCACGAACCTAAGGTAAGGGGGAAGCTTAATATTTGCTAGAATGAGAATAAATTGTGGTAGAACATAGGATGAGTCACCAAGAGACTCAAAGGGCATAAGTTAAAATGGTTAAGTGGCTTGGAGGCCAATCTGAGCTCAATTGTTGTTATGAACAATGTTATCTAGATGCATGCAGGCTATATTGATGTTGGATCCATGACTTATTTGGATATTATGTGAATTGATGCATGAAGTTGTGAAATATGTGCAATTATGTGCAATTTGAGTATCCAAATTGAATGCAAGCAAGATAGATATGTTTCTGTGCTTAAACATATTTATTTAAGGTATATGAACTCTGTTAAAGGTTGAAATTTGGTTAGATTTGAGTAGTGAAGAGAATGGTTTGTTAAAACTCATGTTTTAGTGTCAGACTGCATAATCTAACCGGTTACTCGATATTCGTAACCGGTTAGACACTGTAAAAATGCAAAAGGAAATAAGTTTACAAAATCAGTATTGTGGTCTTATAAATCCTACTCAAATCTCGGCCTTAATTTCATGAAAAAAAATCTGAAAATAAGTTGATTTCACTGTGATAGTTCAGATTGCAGTTAAAGAGTTAATACCTTAATGTAATGAGATGATTTCAAGAGGAAATTATGCTCATTGGATAATGAAATGTGATTTAGACTTTTGAATGATATAAACAGTGGTTTTTGAGGTGTAAAACAATGTTAAACTTGTTTATGGATTGCGTAGAGAATTCAAGAAAAAGGGTTTTTCTGAATTGCAATGGTAAATGGTTCAGGTCTGTAATTCTAACCGGTTAGCCTGAAACTGTAACCGGTTAGTACCTGAATCTGAAAAATAGAAAGTTAAGTTTTTGAATACCATTGGTTGTGTTTTCCCAATCTAAGTTTATGGCCATGTTTTTGAGATAATTCAAAGGAGAATTTTATGCCAAAGTTTATGCCTCAATTAAATCATTCAAAAGAAAAATTGGAATATTTCTAAATCACAGTAAATAAAGTAAAGATAAAACCAACCTTGATGATTGTGCATCCATATAGAATGGAAGTTTGGTAGGTAGGAACGTTTATCATATTCTGGGAATATAAGGAGGGTACTCCGGGAGTACCAAATTTGTAACCTACTTGATGACACATTATAGATATGTGGCCAGTGTCTGGGACCTGGTTTTATACGTTCTGGGAACGTATGTTAGTGTTCTGGGAACACATTGATATGCAACCTACTTGATGACACATTTTGGGAATGTGGCCAGTGTTCGGGACCTGGTTTTTTATGCGTTCTGGGAATGTATGCGTTCTGGGAACGTGATGCACACTCTGGGAGTGATGCTTATTTATCCAAGTATGGTTTGGCATTACGTTCTGGGAACGAATGTCAGTGTTCCGGGAACACAACGGTGTATTGGATGGACGTCCGAGATGGACTTTGTTAGAGGCCTCAGTTGTGGAAGGAAATCATGCATCATGCCACCTGCATTGAAAGAATTATTATGATTAACCGGGTGTGCTCATATGAATATGCATCATGATTTGCTACATGTTGACTTGTGGATGTTAGTTTTATTCTCATTTGATTATGCGAATATGTATAGCTAACCCCCATGCCCTTATTAGGTGTTGATCGTGCATCTAGCTTGCACAAGAATCAGTAAAGGGAGATGTCCCTTAGGTGCATGCAGAGTGTAGAAAGTGTGGGTTGGGGACCCGTTGTGCAGATATCGAGGATCCGGCCAGATAAATGTTTGGACAGAGGACCAGTGACCAGCTCAATAACGTCTCTGTTTTTAATAGTATTTATATGATACACATTTTGAAAGAAGTATCATAAGATGAATTTGGTTTCATAATAAAATTTATTTGGTATCCATGGACTTGTTACACTTGATATATTTTGAGAGTATAATATGACTATGTTTCTGCAAACTCTGATTCTATTGGGCAAGTTCATTATTGAGCAAATATTTGAAAAAGGAACTTTCAAATGAAAGGAAAATTTTTATTTTCAAATCTTTTTCCAACGATAACAAGTCCAAATATTCATAAACTTATTATTTTTCTTATAAAGTAAGATGATATACAAGGAGTGTTACAAAATACATGTTCCTAGATCTCTTTAAAGTGAAAATTTGAAATTCTTGACCACCTTCTCACTCTCCTAGGGAGTGAACCTTATGAGGAAATCGCAATTGGTGGTTGGAGAGACTTAGGAACCCTAGGAATACACCTAGAAGGGGGGGTTGAATAGGTGTTGAAGCTACCTTGAAAGATTTTCGAACGAAACAAATCGAAACAATCAAAACAAATGATTTTTGCAAATTCTACAGTACTTAATCGATTAAGCAAGTCGTGTACTCGAGTAGTACTCGATTAAGCTTGAACTTAATCGATTAAATATGACAGAAAACAGAAAAATCAATTTTCATTCGAATACGAAAATCAATCAATTCACATGCAAGATCAGAGATTCAGCGGAAATGATTAACACCTATATTCTTATTGATTAACCTAGTTATGAAAATGATTTTCCCTTTATCAATTTGAACAATCAAAGATTCAATTCAATCAATTATGAAAATCAATCTTTCTAGGTTTTCAATCAAGAACGCAATCAAATGACTTGAATATAAAGAGTAAGAGTTTAGAGATACGACACAGTGATTTATCCTGGTTCACTTTCATCCACTTGAAAGCTACATCCAGTCCCCTCTTCAACCAAGAGAGATTCTTCACTATGAGGAATTAGAGTTCTCAAATTACAAGTGATTGCCTCACAAGACTCCCTTCTTGCTAGCCTACAAGAGATAACCGACACCCTTGCCTTGTAATCCTATTGATCTTCTCTCTAATCTAACCTCTACCCCTTGTTGATAATCGACACAACAAGTCTTCAATTGCTTGATGATAATCCACACACCAAGGCTTCACTTGCTTGATTCACAACCAAGACTTCTTCTTCTTCTTCAATAAGAATGCACTTGCTTGATGATAAAATCGACACACCAAGACTTCTTGTTTGTTGTAGTGGCTTGCCTTCTTGCAAAGATTACAACACAATAGAAAACACAAAACAATCCTATGAATCTCAATCAAGAGTTATGACAATTCACCATAAGAGATTCAAAGGTTCTTGATCAAAGAATATGAAAATATGAGAACTTTGATCTTTAGAAAATGAGAGAGAATAGAGTGGCTTGATTCTTTGTAAAACTTGTATGAAAATGATTCTTATCGATCACAAATAATAGGAAAAGGTTTATATAGAATACCCAAAAGTTGTAGCACTTAAAAACTAATTTTGAGAAGTGAAAAACGTATTTTAAAAATCAGTTCAGCAGTACTTAATCGATTAAGCAAGTCTTGTACTCGAGTAGTACTCGATTAAGTGATGATACTGTACATGTTCAAAACTTGTTTTCTCAAAATCCAACCTTTCTTTTAAAACCTTTAAGCCACCTATTGATTTTAGATTAAGTGAAAACTCAAATTATGATTTAATCATGACTTATGAATGAGATTCACTACCCTCTATAATAATCTACCCAAATAAAAAACCTATGAAGCTTGAGAGGCAAAAGATAAAAGAAATACAAATACACTCAAACTTAGGTCTTCATGAGCTTGCTTTCTCTCTTCTTCATTTGATGTTTGTTGTTGCTTGTTGAGCTTGAAACTTGATCAACACTTGTAGCTTGTTCAAAAACACTTTGTCATTATCAAAACATTCATCATGTTCATCATGGAACTAACAATCTCCCCCTTTTTGAAAATGACAATCCATGTTTTGAAATCATTTGAAGTTGTTGATGCTTGAAACATTTGATCACTTGAGAAGACTCTTTCTCCCTCTCAATCAATGCTATAACACTTGAATCCAATTGAGATAGAAGCTTGATTCTCCCCCTATCTTAAACAACTTAGCTCAACCTACATAAAAACAACAAAACAACCTTTCTCCAAAAATATAATATCATATTTCTCCCATTTTTTAAAAACATACCATTTCTCCCCATTTGAGAAACATTTCATTCAATTCAAAACATAATATTTCTCCCCCTTTGGCATTATCAAAAAGTAATATATACCAATTGAAATATAACATCTAAGCCAAGGTAAGAAATCAATGATCATTTCTTCACAACATTGATACCAATTGAACAAATACAATAGAGCTTTACTTTGAAATGTGATATCAATTGGTAAGAGAATATAACAATAAAATATAATACCAATTGAGAACTAAAAAGATCATAATATCACTTAACAAAGAAGATATCAATGTAAAGAAATATCAATAATCACAAAAACATGATAATCAACTAATAATCTCTCAATGATACAAATTGAATTAACTAAACATTTAGAAAAGTAATATCAATTGAGAAGATACCAATTGAGATAATATATCAATATCAAATATTACCACTTTGTAGGACATTCACTTAAGATGCAAGTGTGATACCAATTGAAGATGTGAATATAGACATTCATAGTTGAGACCAATTGAGAACATGTGTCATTCATTTGCATCTTCAATCAAACCTACAAAACAATCATGCTTTGCTTTTTGGTATCCAAATGGTTTTGGATCCATTTTTGTTAGTGTAGGGACTTTCACCCTTTTTCATCCAAACAAAATTTCCTTTAGGTATACCATGCACTTTAACATAACACACATTTGAAGTATGTCCATGAGTACCACAATAGAAACATGTTGGAGGATTTGAAAAATCAACTTTAGAAAAATCAACAACATTTCTATGAGATTTACTCTTAGCATTAGTATAACCCAAACCAAACTTGTTTGAATTTTCTCTTTGAAAATTTAACAATGTGCGCAATCTAATATCACAAATGGTGAAACTTGCAAGCTTATTTTTCAAAATAGCATTTTCATCCTTGAGCAACTTGCAACTCTCACAATCAACCACAACATTCAATCTACTAGCACAATCACAAGAAGAACTAGCATAGATAAGATCAAGAGTTTCATTTTCAAGATTAAGCTCATCAACTTGTTTTTGAAGATCTAAAATCTCTTTTTGATGTTTCAAAATGAGCTTCTTTCTTTCAATGTTTTTCAAAGCTAGTTTTTCAAGTTGTTCATACATTTCTTCATAAGCATTATGTAACAATTCATATTTAGAAGAAATTTCGGATTTAGATTCACTTACATTGCTATCCTCGCTTTGATAACTTGATTCATCATTTGAACTTTGTTCTTCATCATCTACTAGAGTTATCAAGTTGAGACAAGCGGCTTCTTCATCATCCGATGAACTACTCGATGTGCTTTTCTTGTTATCTTCATCACTATCCCAAACTATGTATGCTCTTTTAGATTTAGAATTTTTCTTGTCTTTCTCCTTCTTCTTGAGATACCTAGAGCATGAATACTTGAGATGACCGGGTTTTCCACATTCATGGCAAACTACACCTTCTTTTGATGTCTTGGTCTTGTAGTGTGGAGAATCCTTCTCTTTACTTTTGTCCTTGTTCAACCTTCCTTTTCTCCTTAGAAACTTGTCAAATTCTTTTAACAAAAGTTTCATGTCTTTTTCATCAACATCGGAATCGGAATCTTCACTATCATCATCATCGGAACTATCTTTCTTTTTATATGCACTTTTGACTCTAAGAGCAAGTCCTTTCCTTGATTTGTTCTTATCCGACTCTTCATTGATACTTAATCGTCCAAGCTCCATTTCATGTTCTTGAAGCTTTCCGAAAAGTGTTGCTAGATCCATAGCATCCAAATTTTTAGATTCAACAATAGCCGTTACTTTTGGTTGCCAATTCCTGTCTAAACATCTCAACACTTTGTTAGAAAGTTCACCTTGTAGAAAAGTTTTACCAAGAGCAAGTAAATGATTTATAATGTGAGTAAAACGCTTTTGCATATCATTTATAGATTCATTTGGAAGCATATGAAACAATTCATAATCACGCATTAAAGCATTCAATCTAGCTCTCCTAACCTCACTAGTTCCTTCATGAGTCACTTGTAAAGTGTCCCACATTTCTTTAGCACTAGAACATTGAGAAACTCTAAAGAACTCGTCATAGGACAAGGCGGATGTAATGATATTCTTTGCTTTATAATCATATTGTACTTTCTTTCTATCATCATCCTTCCACTTATCCTCGGGGATCAATTGTTCTACACCTTCAACTAAACTAGAGGGGATATGAGGACCTTTTTCAACTACTTTCCAAATTTCACTATCTATGGCTTGGATAAAGATTTTCATTCTAACTTTCCAATATGCATAGCCTTCTCCGGCAAACAATGGAGGACTACTTATTGAAGCACCTTCACCACCAAAGGGATTCGTAGAACCCATTGCGATTTTCTTAAAGGATCTTTACGAAAAAGCTCTTATGCTCGTGTCTTTCGACCGAGCTCTGATACCAATTGAGGAAATCGCAATTGGTGGTTGGAGAGACTTAGGAACCCTAGGAATACACCTAGAAGGGGGGGTTGAATAGGTGTTGAAGCTACCTTGAAAGATTTTCGAACGAAACAAATCGAAACAATCAAAACAAATGATTTTTGCAAATTCTACAGTACTTAATCGATTAAGCAAGTCGTGTACTCGAGTAGTACTCGATTAAGCTTGAACTTAATCGATTAAATATGACAGAAAACAGAAAAATCAATTTTCATTCGAATACGAAAATCAATCAATTCACATGCAAGATCAGAGATTCAGCGGAAATGATTAACACCTATATTCTTATTGATTAACCTAGTTATGAAAATGATTTTCCCTTTATCAATTTGAACAATCAAAGATTCAATTCAATCAATTATGAAAATCAATCTTTCTAGGTTTTCAATCAAGAACGCAATCAAATGACTTGAATATAAAGAGTAAGAGTTTAGAGATACGACACAGTGATTTATCCTGGTTCACTTTCATCCACTTGAAAGCTACATCCAGTCCCCTCTTCAACCAAGAGAGATTCTTCACTATGAGGAATTAGAGTTCTCAAATTACAAGTGATTGCCTCACAAGACTCCCTTCTTGCTAGCCTACAAGAGATAACCGACACCCTTGCCTTGTAATCCTATTGATCTTCTCTCTAATCTAACCTCTACCCCTTGTTGATAATCGACACAACAAGTCTTCAATTGCTTGATGATAATCCACACACCAAGGCTTCACTTGCTTGATTCACAACCAAGGCTTCTTCTTCTTCTTCAATAAGAATGCACTTGCTTGATGATAAAATCGACACACCAAGACTTCTTGTTTGTTGTAGTGGCTTGCCTTCTTGCAAAGATTACAACACAATAGAAAACACAAAATAATCCTATGAATCTCAATCAAGAGTTATGACAATTCACCATAAGAGATTCAAAGGTTCTTGATCAAAGAATATGAAAATATAAAAGCTTTGATCTTTGAAAATGAGAGAGAATAGAGTGGCTTGATTCTTTGTAAAACTTGTATGAAAATGATTCTTACTAATCACAAATAATAGGAAAAGATTTTTATAGAATACCCAAAAGTTGTAGCACTTGAAAACTGATTTTGAGAAGTGAAAAACGTATTTTAAAAATCAGTTCAGCAGTACTTAATCGATTAAGCAAGTCTTGTACTCGAGTAGTACTCGATTAAGTTATCACTTAATCGATTAAGTTGGTACTGTACATGTTCAAAACTTGTTTTCTCAAAATCCAACCTTTCCTTTAAAACCTTTAAGCCACCTATTGATTCTAGATTAAGTGAAAACTCAAATTATGATTTAATCATGACTTATGAATGAGATTCACTACCCTCTATAATAATCTACCCAAATAAAAAAACCTATGAAGCTTGAGAGGCAAAAAATAAAAGAAATACAAATACACTCAAACTTAGGTCTTCATGAGCTTGCTTTCTCTCTTCTTCATTTGATGTTTGTTGTTGCTTGTTGAGCTTGAAACTTGATCAACACTTGTAGCTTGTTCAAAAACACTTTGTCATTATCAAAACATTCATCATGTTCATCATGGAACTAACAATCTCCCCCTTTTTGAAAATGACAATCCATGTTTTGAAATCATTTGAAGTTGTTGATGTTCAATAAATTTGATCACTTGAGAAGACTCTTTCTCCCTCTCAATCAATGCTATAACACTTGAATCCAATTGAGATAGAAGCTTGATTCTCCCCCTATCTTAAACAACTTAGCTCAACCTACATAAAAACAACAAAACAACCTTTCTCCAAAAATATAATATCATATTTCTCCCATTTTTTAAACACATACCATTTCTCCCTCTTTGAGAAACATTTCATTCAATTCAAAACATAATATTTCTCCCCCTTTGGCATTATCAAAAAGTAATATATACCAATTGAAATATAACATCTAAGCCAAGGTAAGAAATCAATGATCATTTCTTCACAACATTGATACCAATTGAACAAATACAATAGAGCTATACTTTGAAATGTGATATCAATTGGTAAGAGAATATAACAATAAAATATAATACCAATTGAGAACTAAAAAGATCATAATATCACTTAACAAAGAAGATATCAATGTAAAGAAATATCAATAATCACAAAAACATGATAATCAACTAATAATCTCTCAATGATACAAATTGAATTAACTAAACATTTAGAAAAGTAATATCAATTGAGAAGATACCAATTGAGATAATATATCAATATCAAATATTACCACTTTGTAGGACATTCACTTAAGATGCAAGTGTGATACCAATTGAAGATGTGAATATAGACATTCATAGTTGAGATCAATTGAGAACATGTGTCATTCATTTGCATCTTCAATCAAACCTACAAAACAATCATGCTTTGCTTTTTGGTATCCAAATGGTTTTGGATCCATTTTTGTTAGTGTAGGGACTTTCACCCTTTTTCATCCAAACAAAATTTCCTTTAGGTATACCATGCACTTTAACATAACACACATTTGAAGTATGTCCATGAGTACCACAATAGAAACATGTTGGAGGATTTGAAAAATCAACTTTAGAAAAATCAACAACATTTCTATGAGATTTACTCTTAGCATTAGTATAACCCAAACCAAACTTGTTTGAATTTTCTCTTTGAAAATTTAACAATGTGCGCAATCTAATATCACAAATGGTGAAACTTGCAAGCTTATTTTTCAAAATAGCATTTTCATCCATGAGCAACTTGCAACTCTCACAATCAACCACAACATTCAATCTACTAGCACAATCACAAGAAGAACTAGCATAGATAAGATCAAGAGTTTCATTTTCAAGATTAAGCTCATCAACTTGTTTTTGAAGATCTAAAATCTCTTTTTGATGTTTCAAAATGAGCTTCTTTCTTTCAATGTTTTTCAAAGCTAGTTTTTCAAGTTGTTCATACATTTCTTCATAAGCATTATGTAACAATTCGTATTTAGAAGAAATTTCGGATTTAGATTCACTTACATTGCTATCCTCGCTTTGATAACTTGATTCATCATTTGAACTTTGTTCTTCATCATCTACTAAAGTTATCAAGTTGAGACAAGCGGCTTCTTCATCATCCGATGAACTACTCGATGTGCTTTTCTTGTTATCTTCATCACTATCCCAAACTATGTATGCTCTTTTAGATTTAGAATTTTTCTTGTCTTTCTCCTTCTTCTTGAGATACCTAGAGCATGAATACTTGAGATGACCGGGTTTTCCACATTCATGGCAAACTACACCTTCTTTTGATGTCTTGGTCTTGTAGTGTGGAGAATCCTTCTCTTTACTTTTGTCCTTGTTCAACCTTCCTTTTCTCCTTAGAAACTTGTCAAATTCTTTTAACAAAAGTTTCATGTCTTTTTCATCAACATCGGAATCGGAATCTTCACTATCATCATCATCGGAACTATCTTTCTTTTTATATGCACTTTTGACTCTAAGAGCAAGTCCTTTCCTTGATTTGTTCTTATCCGACTCTTCATTGATACTTAATCGTCCAAGCTCCATTTCATGTTCTTGAAGCTTTCCGAAAAGTGTTGCTAGATCCATAGCATCCAAATTTTTAGATTCAACAATAGCCGTTACTTTTGGTTGCCAATTCCTGTCTAAACATCTCAACACTTTGTTAGAAAGTTCACCTTGTAGAAAAGTTTTACCAAGAGCAAGTAAATGATTTATAATATGAGTAAAACGCTTTTGCATATCATTTATAGATTCATTTGGAAGCATATGAAACAATTCATAATCACGCATTAAAGCATTCAATCTAGCTCTCCTAACCTCACTAGTTCCTTCATGAGTCACTTGTAAAGTGTCCCACATTTCCTTAGCACTAGAACATTGAGAAACTCTAACGAACTCGTCATAGGATAAAGCGGATGTAATGATATTCTTTGCTTTATAATCATATTGTACTTTCTTTCTATCATTATCCTTCCACTTATCCTCGGGGATCAATTGTTCTACACCTTCAACTAAACTAGAGGGGATATGAGGACCTTTTTCAACTACTTTCCAAATTTCACTATCTATGGCTTGGATAAAGATTTTCATTCTAACTTTCCAATATGCATAGCCTTCTCCGGCAAACAATGGAGGACGACTTATTGAAGCACCTTCACCACCAAAGGGATTCGTAGAACCCATTGCGATTTTCTTAAAGGATCTTTACGAAAAAGCTCTTATGCTCGTGTCTTTCGACCGAGCTCTGATACCAATTGAGGAAATCGCAATTGGTGGTTGGAGAGACTTAGGAACCCTAGGAATACACCTAGAAGGGGGGGTTGAATAGGTGTTGAAGCTACCTTGAAAGATTTTCGAACGAAACAAATCGAAACAATCAAAACAAATGATTTTTACAAATTCTACAGTACTTAATCGATTAAGCAAGTCGTGTACTCGAGTAGTACTCGATTAAGCTTGAACTTAATCGATTAAATATGACAGAAAACAGAAAAATCAATTTTCATTCGAATACGAAAATCAATCAATTCACATGCAAGATCAGAGATTCAGCGGAAATGATTAACACCTATATTCTTATTGATTAACCTAGTTATGAAAATGATTTTCCCTTTATCAATTTGAACAATCAAAGATTCAATTCAATCAATTATGAAAATCAATCTTTCTAGGTTTTCAATCAAGAACGCAATCAAATGACTTGAATATAAAGAGTAAGAGTTTAGAGATACGACACAGTGATTTATCCTGGTTCACTTTCATCCACTTGAAAGCTACATCCAGTCCCCTCTTCAACCAAGAGAGATTCTTCACTATGAGGAATTAGAGTTCTCAAATTACAAGTGATTGCCTCACAAGACTCCCTTCTTGCTAGCTTACAAGAGATAACCGACACCCTTGCCTTGTAATCCTATTGATCTTCTCTCTAATCTAACCTCTACCCCTTGTTGATAATCGACACAACAAGTCTTCAATTGCTTGATGATAATCCACACACCAAGGCTTCACTTGCTTGATTCACAACCAAGACTTCTTCTTCTTCTTCAATAAGAATGCACTTGCTTGATGATAAAATCGACACACCAAGACTTCTTGTTTGTTGTAGTGGCTTGCCTTCTTGCAAAGATTACAACACAATAGAAAACACAAAATAATCCTATGAATCTCAATCAAGAGTTATGACAATTCACCATAAGAGATTCAAAGGTTCTTGATCAAAGAATATGAAAATATAAAAGCTTTGATCTTTGAAAATGAGAGAGAATAGAGTGGCTTGATTCTTTGTAAAACTTGTATGAAAATGATTCTTACTAATCACAAATAATAGGAAAAGATTTTTATAGAATACCCAAAAGTTGTAGCACTTGAAAACTGATTTTGAGAAGTGAAAAACGTATTTTAAAAATCAGTTCAGCAGTACTTAATCGATTAAGCAAGTCTTGTACTCGAGTAGTACTCGATTAAGTTATCACTTAATCGATTAAGTTGGTACTGTACATGTTCAAAACTTGTTTTCTCAAAATCCAACCTTTCCTTTAAAACCTTTAAGCCACCTATTGATTCTAGATTAAGTGAAAACTCAAATTATGATTTAATCATGACTTATGAATGAGATTCATTACCCTCTATAATAATCTACCCAAATAAAAAAACCTATGAAGCTTGAGAGGCAAAAAATAAAAGAAATACAAATACACTCAAACTTAGGTCTTCATGAGCTTGCTTTCTCTCTTCTTCATTTGATGTTTGTTGTTGCTTGTTGAGCTTGAAACTTGATCAACACTTGTAGCTTGTTCAAAAACACTTTGTCATTATCAAAACATTCATCATGTTCATCATGGAACTAACAAAATTGTATACTGTATGGCTTTAATAGACTTGTAAAACATAGATTATGTGATAAGGTGAACTGAAATTATTTTGGGATAATTGTTGTTCCTGTGGAAAGATACATGATGTAATTGGAATTATTTTATGAAAAGAAAGTGCAATGAAATCTGTAAACATCGTTAAAGTTTTATAAGCGATGTTTAATGTACAGTGATGGTGCATGTAGCACAATAACTTTTGTCGTATATCCCCTTTGAAAGTAGTTGGCCACGTGAATGATGTGTCGTGGTTTCTAGGTGAATGATGTGTCGTGGTTTCTAGCCTTGTGGAATCCACTGTACTTAGGGAGGTATTTGTCGTTTTCCCTTATAGGTCGAGGCCCGTTAGAAGCGAGGCTTAGAATGGGTCGATCAAGCTAGGATAAATAAAGATTCATCAACAGAATTAAAAGATTTAAAAGATTTTAAGACTTAAACCTTTCTAACTACGCGTTGAGAGTGAAGTAGTGGAGAGGAAAGATACTGAATACTTGGAGGCCCGTGCTACCTTCAAGTGGTGATTGTGATAGGGGAGGGCAAGGACGGTGAACGTCAACGTCAAGAAGCCTTGAGCGCTACCCTGGGCGAAACAACGTTACAATGGTCCGAGGTCCCTGATAGGCCTCGATCGTAGCAAGTACTGCAACGCGAACTAGGGATAGAGCTGTCCCCCCCTTGAGCAAATCTTAGATGGTGTAGAAGGAATCCGAAATGAGACTAGAAGTCACTGCTTTTGTGAAATTGTGAAATATGATATATGTTTTGTTTGCTGGCCAAATGTGTGGCTTCAGCTGGTACTTACCCTTTGACTTCGATGTCGGCATGGTTAGGATTCCTGTGCGTCCCATCTGCTTTCCGACTTAGGTTCTGGTTGGATGATTGAAGAGAAGATGTATCGTGTGTGCTAATCTATTCCCCTACCTTAATGATTTCCCTCCCTAAATCATTGACGGTCATGTTCACACTACGAAAATAATTAACGGAAAGTTTATAAGTTTATGGACCCCTTTTTAGTAATGACATGAAGTTATAATGATGATGTTGTAATATTAATATGATGATGTAATATGACAATGTGATTGTTTTATGCCTTGCTATAAGTGTTATGTGCTTGATCTTAATGTTGTCCCGTAGAGTAAGTCCATGTCGTCGACGATTCATTCGTTCAGATCGCTAACTCTCTCTTCTTCTCCTGCTTTCTTGTTTCCCTATGGTTATGCTGAATGTTAGATGGCGAACCTAGTGTTGGTTTTGATCATGTCTCCTCTGCCAGGGGGACAATGGACTAGGACTGCTACTGGATGGATATAGGAGGGGGCGACTAGGCTAAGTTTTGAGGATAGAGACCACATACTACGAGGCGTTGATACGGATCGTGTCGAGGTTCATTTTCTTTTGAGGGACTTCATGCCTGGAGGACCAAGGGACTTTCATCTTGCTCAGATAGAATCACCTGCTAATGGTAATGTTGGAGTGGAGGAAGACCTTGAGGAAGTCCCTGAGGAAGACCCTGAAGAAGACCCTGAGGAAGATCCCGAGGATGAGTAGTAGTAGTGTGTAGTGGTTTATGGTCTTGAGTCTAGGATGGCAACTCTCTGATAAACTTATGTAATCCCAATGAGAAGCTTATTTTCTATCATTTTACTTTTGGTTCAGTTAATTTTATGTTTTCGAGAATAATGGCCATGTTGGCCGAAACACTTTTATTTCGTAATGGATATTTTGGAAAGTAATACAATGATATTTATTCCGCAATTACAACTGCCATACCTTTGGAAATGTGATGTTACGTGACACTTTTGTTTGGAAAGAATTTTTTTAAGGTCAAGTGAAAGAGTCAAACTTTTTACAAGTTAATTAAATGATAAGAACCTTTTTAAATAAACGTTAACAATGAAATGAAGGATGTTTTTCTTAATAAAAAAATGGCGCAAATTTTTACAAAAATTCTATGTCCAAATTGGGGTGTTACATTTAGTGGTATCAGAGCGATGGTTGTCCTTAGTGGCCTTAAGCATAGCCTTATATGCTTTCCTTGTGTGACTCTGTTTGGTAGTTTGTAGAATGGTTGACCTTCCTGGCCTGAGTATAGCCTTATATATTTTCCTTGTAGAACCCACTACTTGATCTAAGACTTAAATCCTACGTGTGTAGCAGAATCAGAATGGCTCGTCGTCAAACTAATGCTAAGGAACCTCAAAACATTCCAAACCTTGCAGTGTTGATGGCTCAGATGATAGCGGTGATGACGGGGGTGAACAACAACTTGAATTTGCTGCACCAACAAGCACAACAGCATATGAACCAGAATCAGAATGTGGAACAACAAGGATATCGGGGGCTGGATGAGTTTTGTCGTCGGAATCCAAAGGAGTTTGGTGGTGGTTTTGCCCCAGACGAGGCTCAGAAATGGGTGGCGAATCTGGAAAGGATCTTTGGGGGTATGGTTCAATGTACTGATGCATAGAAGGTGGCCTATGCTGGTTACAAGCTGGTGGACAAAGCTGCGGACTGGTGGAGAAACACTCAACAAGTGATGGTGGCGGCAAAAGAGGTTGTTACCTGGGTGGCTTTTAAGGAAAGGTTCTTGGTGAAGTATTTCCCTGAAGACCTGTGAACTGAGAAAGAGATGGAGTTTCTGAGATTGGAACAAGGGAATATGTCAGTTGGGGAGTATGCTGCTAGGTTTGAGGAATTAGCCAAGTATGTTCCTCAATATGCTAATGGAGGAAACAAGAGATCCAAATGTGCAAAGTTCAGAGATGGATTGAAACCAGAGTCGAAGCTTGCCTTTTCACATCTGGAAATCCATGTGTTTGCTACGCTAGTGAATAAGTGTCGTATGTACGAAGGAGGTCTAAAGGCGAAGAGTACTGCTGTGAAGACTACCAATTCTCCTGCTAATCATGGACCAGTTAGGAACTTTCCTCATCATCGGAATCAGAGTGGTGGGTTTCGAACACCCCAAGGCCCGTATGGTAACAATGGTGGAAGGAGGGATAATAGATCTGGAGGAAGTAATAATCGAAGTGGTAGTAACCAGTGGTAACCGGAACCACAATGGAAATAATCGTGGCAACAACCTCAATCCTAACCACAATCGGAACAATCAACCTCGCAACAACAACAACAATGGTGGGAATCATGGAAACAATGGAAATGCTGGTGGTTCTCGTAACAATGGGAATACTGCTGGAGGACAAGGTAGTGCACCTCCACTTTGCAACAAGTGCAACCAAAATCACTTTGGACCTGTTTGCCCATGGAACAACCCCAATTGTTTCAATTGCAACAAGCCAGGACACATATCTAGGTTTTGCCTAGAACCCAAGAGAGAAGTCAATGCGGTGAATGCAGCTAGACCTAGTGGACAAGGAAGAGTTTTCACAATGAGTGGAGCAGAAGTGGCTAGCAATGCCAATTTGATCCAAGGTAGGTGTTTCATTCGTAAGATATATTTGAATGTGTTGTATGATTCGGATGCTACGCATTCATTTATTACTCATGATGTGGTGGATAAACTAAAGTTACCAGTAGATAGGATGCCTTTTGATTTAATTGTGTCTACCCCAACCAATGACCCAGTCATGGTATCTTCTTTTGTTTCCAAATCTCCCGTAGGAATAGAAGATAGAGAATATTTAGGAGACTTAATTATTTTACCCCTTACCCAACTCGACATCATTTTAGGTATAGATTGGTTAACTGCTAACCATGTCCTACTAAACTGTGCCGATAAGACTTTTATTTTTGATAAGTCAAGAACTGTTGTACCCCAAACTTTAGAACCCGAGCACGTAACTGCCAATCAAATCAAAGCTTCATGGGAAGATGGAGCCATGATTTACATGTTCCTCGCTTCTTTGGACGTCAAGGAGGAGAGAAAGCTGGATGAGCTACCTGTTGTCAAGGACTTTCCTGAGGTTTTTCCCGAGGAAATCCCTGGATTGCCTCCTGTGCGAGAAGTTGAGTTCGGGATTGATTTGATTCTTGGAACGGCACCGATTTCAAAAGCACCGTATCGCATGGCCCCAATGGAGTTGGTAGAGTTGAAGAAACAATTGGAAGAGTTATTGGAAAAGCAGTTTATTAGACCAAGTGTATCACCATGGGGAGGCCAGTTTTATTCGTCAAAAAGAAAGATGGCAGTATGAGGTTGTGCACCGACTACCATCAGCTGAACAAGGTAACAATTAAGAATAGGTATCTGTTACCCAGAATTGACGATTTGATGGATCAACTGAGAGGAGCAACTATGTTTTCGAAGACTGATTTGAGATCAGGCTACCATCAGATGAGAGTAAAAGAAGAAGATATTCCGAAAACTGCTTTCAGAACAAGGTATGGGCATTATGAGTATCTAGTTATGTCTTTTGGAGTGACTAATGCTCCCGCAGTATTCATGGATTACATGAATAGGATATTTCATCCGTTTTTAGATTCTTTTGTCGTTGTGTTTATTGACGACATTTTAATCTATTCACGGAACAATGAGAAGCATGCGGAGCATTTAGCGAAAGTGTTAAGGGTATTGAAGGAAAAGAAGCTATTTTCAAAATTGTCTAAGTGTGACTTTTGGTGACAGTCAGTGAATTTTATAGGACATGTGATAACAAGGAATGGAATTTCAGTGGACCCTGCGAAGGTGGAAGCAGTATTGAAGTGGAAGGCGCCAACGACAGTGACGAAAATTCGGAGTTTTCTTGGACTTGCTGGTTACTACCGGAGGTTCATAGAAGGATTTTCTAGATTATCATTGCCGTTGACCAAATTGACTAGGAAAGGACAAGCGTTTATTTGGACGGAGAGGTGTGAAGAGAGCTTTCAGGAGCTAAAGAGAAGGTTGACATCTGCCCCAGTGTTGGTTTTACCCGACCCAACAAAGACTTTCTGTGTGTATTGCGATGCGTCAAAGCAAGGATTAGGATATGTGTTAATGCAAGATGGTCAAGTAGTGGTGTATGCATCAAGACAGTTGAAGATTCACGAACAGAATTACTCGACACATGACTTAGAGCTGGCAGCAGTGGTGTTTGCATTGAAGATTTGGAGGCACCATTTGTATGGAGTGAGGATAGAAGTGTTCAGCGACCACAAAAGCTTGAAATATCTGTTTGAGCAAAAGGAGCTGAGTATGAGGCAACGAATGTGGATGGAGTCTCTAAAGGACTACGACTTTGAAGTACAGTATCATCCTGGAAAAGCAAACGTCGTGGCGGATGCGTTGAGTAGGAAATCCCTTCATATATCTGCTTTGATGATAAAGGAGTTAGAGCTGATTGAGAAGTTTAGGGATCTGAATTTGGCAGTGGAGCTAAACCAAGGAAGTATGGTTTTGGGAACCTTGAAGGTAAACAATGAATTCATGGAACAAGTAAAGGCGTTACAGTTGACATATCCGGAGTTACAGGAAAAGAAGGAACTCTCAAATAATGGAAAGGAAGTGGAGTTTCAATTGGGACTGACGGAATCCTAAGATTCAAGGAACGCGTTTGTGTGCCAAACAACCGAGAGGTTAAGGAAATGATCTTGAAAGAAGCGCACAAGAGCAGGTTAAGTTTTCATCCTGGAGCGTCTAAGATGTATCAAGACTTGAAAAAGATTTTCCGGTGGTCAGGTATGAAAAGAGAAGTAGCTGAGTATGTGTGAAGATGTTTAGTGTGTCAGAAGGCTAAGATTGAACACAAGAATCCTGGAGGAGAGTTGCAATCATTGGCGGTATCAATTTGGAAATTTGACAGTATTTCGATGGATCTTGTGTCTGGTTTTCCAAAGATGCAGAAAGGACATGATGCTATTTGGGTAATAGTAGACCGGCTCACTAAGACAGCTCATTTTCTTCCTGTGAATGTCAAGTATTCTCTGGAGAAACTAGCAAAATTGTACATCGGTGAAATAGTGAGGTTGCATGGAGTTCCATCGAATATTGTGTCAGATAGAGATCCCCGATTTACGTCAAAATTTTGGGAGAGCATGAAGAAAGCACTAGGAACGAGGCTACACTTGAGTTTGGCATATCACCCTTAAACGGATGATCAGTCAGAGCAAACTATTCAGACTTTGGAAGATTTGTTACGAGCGTGTGTGTTGGAGGAAGCTGGAAGTTGGGATTCTTTCTTTCCATTAATTGAGTTCACTTACAACAACAGTTTCCATTCGAGTATAGGAATGACACCTTACGAAGCCCTGTATGGAAGGAAATGTAGAACTCCTTTGTGTTGGTTTGAGACCGGAGAAAACTTGCAGTTAGGACAAGATGTGGTACAGCATACAACAGATAAGGTCAAGCTGATTCAAGAGAAGATGAAAATCGCACAGAGTAGACAGAAAAGTTATCATGACAAAAGGAGAACTCCGCTTGAGTTCAAGGAAGGTGACCATGTGTTCATGAGGGTAATGCCTACTACCGGTATTGGCAGATTACTCAAAACTAAGAAACTAACACCTCGTTTTATAGGACCTTATCAAATCCAAAAGCGTGTAGGGCCTGTAGCATACCAAATAGCCTTACCTCCTATGTTTTCAAACCTACACAATGTCTTTCATGTATCCCAGTTAAGAAAGTATGTTAGTGACCCATCCCACATCGTTGAGCCTGACACTATACAGCTCAAGGATAATCTTACGTATGAAACATTGCCCTTGCGTATCGATGGTCGCAGTGTTAAAAGGTTGAGAGGTAAAGAGAATCCTCTGGTTAAGGTAGTATGGAGTCAAGATCATGGAGAGGATGCTACTTGGGAACGTGAAAGTAGCATGAGGAATTCGTACCCTCACTTGTTTGAATCAGGTATGTATTTCTCGGGGATGAGAAATCTCTAAGTTGGGGAGGATCGTGAGACCCACAATTTTACCCAATTTATTTATGCTATGATCTTTTTATTTTATTTTATTTATTCTTGTTTAAAGGACAAATTAATAGAATTTTTATAATTGTGATATTTAATTGAGTTATATATATATGTGCGTATATACATATATATATTTATATAAGTTTTTCCTTTAATAAATTATGATTTTACTTTTGATATATTTTACATAAAAATATTTAACAAGTATATTTCCATCTTAGAAAAAAAATGTTGAAATGATATTGAACTAATGTCTATATAAATGATTTTTGAAAAGTATAGTGTCATAACTTCAAAACTTCATAACTTTTAAACCGTAAGTCCAAAAATTTCAAATTATATATCAAAATGATCGTAGTAAAATGTAGATTTTGAATTCATAAAAATCAAGATTTAATTCTGAGGTTTTCGAAAAATTTTCTCTGCTGCAGCAACTGTACGAATTTTTATGTTTAAAGCTTGGGAAAGAATTAATTTAAGGCCTAGAATTTATTATTGGACCTAAAAATAATTTATTTATATATTCATGTATTTTATCTAAGCTCTCGCTGGCTGCACTGTCCAAAATTTCAGTATTTCTTTTTATTTTTGAAATTTAAACAATTAAAGTTTTATTTTGATTGGACCAAAGAGAGGTGGATTCAAGTGAGTTAAAAGCAATTTTCTTTCCCCCATGTTGACAAGTATGCACGGTCCAGATACATAGACTAGGAGGGAGATATTTTTCTGAATTTAGCATGAGGAGAATCTTTGAGTCTAAATTCATAGGAGTTGGAAAAATTGCTTTAAAATAAAATACATGTTCCTAGATCTCTTTAAAGTGAAAATTTGAAATTCTTGACCACCTTCTCACTCTCCTAGGGCGTGAACCTTATGGATTTTTAAGGGAAGATTCACTCTTTGCTAAACCTATAAATAGAGGCTTAAGCCCCCTCATTTTTTTTACACACAACACACAACTCACTTGTAGAAAGAAAAAAATTGAGAATCTGAGAGTAAAAGAGAGAGAGAGAGGCGTGACATTGGGGAAGAGGAAACACTGCATACTCACTTGAAGTTCATTCTTGCTAAGGAGAAGAGGTAATTCTAAAAACATTAGTCTTGCTTTAATCTTTCATTTACCGATTAGCATTTGTTTTAGGCTTTCTTACTGTCTTCTTTCATGGCTATGAAATTCATAAGGTTAAATCTATAAATACTATTTTGGTACAATATTATAAAAAAATGAAATATGAATTGTGTGTATGAATGTTGTTTAATGGTCAAATGAATAAATATTAAAAAGGGACAAAAAGAAAATGTTTAAAGAGAAATAAGTCTCCCCTTTTTAATCCAATGATGGCCGAATTTTTTTTGTGATTAAAAATAAGTAGTATTTGAAATTTTATTTGATAGAAGTTTATTTTTCTTAAGTTGTATGTGTCTGGAAATGAATTGTTTTAATAATAAGTATGAGTATAGGATAATTAGTATACAACCATAGTAACAGTTATGATGACGAACTAATTTTCAGTTGGAATTATATTTTTTTGGTTGGCCGTGAGACCCTAAAGGAGGATATATGAAATTTTGTTTGATGTTTAGACATATAAATGGGCGTTGTGTTAGATGTCTGGATGTGTATAAAACTTTTATTTTGAGAACTTAAGTAATTTTTAAAAAAAATAGTACTTTGCTGTCCATGCTTTAATTAATTAAGAGAAGAATGAATTTTCTTAGTTAATCATTGTTTTTAGCTTCTAGAGTGCAAAAACCTTTGATAAAAAAATGTTAGATCATGAACTGTTTCAATTTCTAGAGGTGATGCAACTTAATTTTGGTGGCTGACCAGCAAGTGAAAATCTTTTATTTTGAATCAAACTTAATCATATTTTGTAAAAAGAACTTGTATGTAAGTCATAGGAAAAAGTGGTATATTTTTTTATAGGCCATTTAAGAAAAAAATGATTTTTAAGACCTGTAACAAATGTTGTCCAGAATTTTAATTTAGTTGCATCAACTATAGAAATTGTTTTGAGTGAAATAGTATATAAGTGTTATGTTAGGACTTTTTGTGTTGGTATTTAGAGTTGAAATAAAAGTAGAAAAGTAATTTTTGAGAATATATTCCTTGTTGTCCTATTTGTTTTAAATTAGAGTATGATGTTGTTTTTTTAAGTGTATAAATGTTTGGAATAAAATGTGTATCTGATATATCTGATACTTGAAAAAGTGATTATATTTTTTTTTTTGTATATGTTGTAAAGAACCTTTAAGGAACTTAAAAAAATTATTTTAAGTTTAGTAATGTATAAATTTATATGTCATGTTAATTGTGTATGCTTGAAATAGGGTTTTATGATTTTAGAACAAGTTATTTACTGCCTAAGAATTGTTCAAATGTTGCATCAAAAGCAAGCATTTCTGACTCATGTTGTATGAAGGGTCTGACAATAGTAGTTGTTATAAGACGTTTAAAAATTGATTTTCGAATAAGGGAAAATATAGGATCTATTCTTGAGGTGTTATAATTAAGCTCTAAAAATTGTTTTACGTTTGGAAAAGGTTTTCACGATTTATAAAATTAAAAACGAAAAACATTTTTACTGAAACAGTGATCTGTTTTGATAAAAAAAAAAGTGTTAAGTTAATGATGCTGGCTGTATTTTTTTTTATCTTTGCTAAGTACCTTGAAAAGGAATCATTTTGTTTAAGATTTTTCGTGGTGTTAATTAGTCCTTTGAAATTCGATTATCTTTGATAAAGGTTCGAGGGAAACAAATTCAGATAATCAGCATCATTTACCTCAAGCTTCGAATTCAGGTGAGAGTAGCTTTCTTAAGACACAATGGCACTATGGGTGGCATTAGGATGTTCTCGATCATCTCAAAGATCAGAACTCTGTAGTTATCTGTCAATAAATGTGACGACACTTGCTTGTGGGTGTGTTTAGTCGTCCTACGTTGCGACGATAACTTCATATTTGTATGTCTGATATTAATTGTTATATCATGTTGTATAATCTAAAATTGTATACTGTATGGCTTTAATAGACTCGATAACATAGATTATATGATAAGGTGAACTGAAATTATTTTGGGATAATTGTTGTTCCTGTGGAAAGATACACCATGTAATTGGAATTATTTTATGAAAAGAAAGTGCAATGAAATCCGTGAACCTCGTTGAAGTTTGATAAGCGATGTTTATTAGTGTACAGTGATGGTGCATGTAGCACAATAACTTTTGTCGTATATCCCCTTTGAAAGTAGCTGGCCACGTGAATGATGTGTCGTGGTTTCTAGCCTTGTGGAATCCACTGTACTTAGGGAGGTGTTTGTCGTTTTCCCTTAGAGGTCGAGGCCCGTTAGAAGCGAGGCTTAGAATGGGTAGACCAAGCTAGGATAAATAATATTTCATCAAAAGACGTAAAAGATTTAAAAGATTTTAAGACTTAATCCTTTCTAACTACTCGTTGAGAGTGAAGTAGTGGAGAGGAAAGATACCGAATACTTGGAGGCCCGTGCTACCTTCAAGTGGTGAATGTGATAGGGGATGGAAAGGACGATGAACTTCAAGAAGCCTTGAGCGCTACCCTGGGTGGAACAACGTTACAATGGTCGGAGGTCCCTGATAGGCCTCGATCGTAGCAAGTACTGCAACGCGAACTAGGGATAGAGCTGTCGCCCCCTTGAGCAAATCTTAGATGGTGTAGAAGGAATCCGAAATGAGACTAGAAGTCACTGCTTTTGTGAAATTGTGAAATATAATATATGTTTTGTTTGCTGGCCAAATGTGTGGCTTCAGCTGGTACGTACCCTTTGACTTCGATGTCGGCATGGTTAGGATTCCTATGCGTCCCATCTGCTTTCCGACTTAGGTTGTGGTTGGATGATTGAAGAAGAGATGTATCGTATGTGCTAATCTATTCCCCTACCTCAATGATTTCCCTCCCTAAATCATTGACGGTCATGTTCACACTACGAAAATAATTAACGGAAAGTTTATAAGTTTATGGACCCCTTTTTAGTAATAACATGAAGTTATAATGATGATGCTGTAATATTAATATGATGATGTAATATGACAATGTGATTGTTTTATGCCTTGCTATAAGTGTTGTGTGCCTGATCTTAATGTTGTCCCGTAGAGTAAGTCCATGCCGTCGACGATTCATTCGTTCAGATCGCTAACTCTCTCTTCTTCTCCTGCTTTCTTGTTTCCTTATGGTTATGCTGAATGTTAGATGGTGGGCCGAGTGTTGGTTTTGATCATGTCTCCTTTGGCGGGGGGACAATGGACTAGGACTGCTACAGGATGGATATGGGAGGGGCCGACTAGGCTAAGTTTTGAGGATAGAGACCACACACTACGAGGCGTTGCTACGGATCGTGTCGAGGTTCATTTTTTTTTTTAGGGACTTCATGCCTGGAGGACCAAGGGACTTTCATCTTGCTCAGATAACACCACCTGCTAATGGTAATGTTGGAGTGGAGGAAGACCCTGAGGAAGACCCCGAAGAAGACCCTGAGGAAGATCCCGAGGACGAGTAGTTGTGTTAGTGGTTTATGATCTTGAGTCTAGGATGGCAACTCTCTGATAAACTAATGTAATCCCAATGGGAAGATTATTTTCTATCATTTTACTTTTGGTTCAGTTAATTTTATGTTTTCGAGAATAATGGCCATGTTGGCCGAAACACTTTTATTTCGTAATGGATATTTTGGAAAGTAATGCGATGATATTTATTCCGCAATTACAACTGTCGTACCTTTGGAAATGTGATGTTACGTGACCCTTCTGTTTGGAAAGAAATTTTTTAAGGTCAAGTGAAAGAGTCAAACTTTTTACAAGTTAATTAAATGATAAGAACCTTTTTAAATAAACGTTAACAATGAATTGAAGGATGTTTTTCTTAATAAAAAAAATGGCGCAAATTTTTACAAAAATTCTATGTCCAAATTGGGGTGTTACAACAGTGGTCTACCAAAAATTAGAGGAATGTTTTCATCCTCTTCAACATCAAGGATCATAAAATCCAGGGGCAGTATAAAATTATTAACCTTCACCAATATGTTTTCCACCACTCCATAAGGGCAGAGGATGAATTTATCAGCTAATTGTAACAGGGCTGGGGTAGGCTTAACCTCTCCTAAATCTAATGATTCACAAACAGATAATGGCATTATATTGACACTAGCACCTAGGTTACAAAGAGTCTTACCTGAGTATTCCTTGCCAATGCTGATAGGGAGGTGTAAGCTTACAGGGTCCTTCATCTTTGGTGGGAGGTTTCTTTTGATTATGTTGCTGTACTTCTCCGCAATAGGAAATGTCTCTTCCGAAAGCATTTCCTTCTTCTTGGTGAGAAGATCCTTCATAAATCTCGCATACAGAGGCATCTGTTCAAGAGCCTCTACAAACGGGATGTTGATTTGGATTTTTCAGATCAACTCCAAGAACTTGGAGAAGTGTCTCTTGTCCTTTTCTTTCTTCAGCCTCTGAGGATAAGGAATCCTCGGAGGCAATGGAGCAGGCTTCAGTGTGCTGTGGTTGAGATCCATAGGTGGATCCTGCGCTTTCGATGCTCCAGGCTTGCCTTTCTCTTTTGTCAATGTTGCATCAGTCCTAGGCTGCTCTTCCTTTTTCTTCGCCGCTTCAGTTGCATCACCCTTCGGTTGTGGCTCCTCATAAGACTTGCCACTCTGAAGAGTCAAGGCCAAACAACGCTCATTGGGATTTATAATGGTGTCACTAGGAAAGGTTCCTAGCGACCTCTCTTAAATTTGTTTTGCAAGCTGGCCCACTTGTATCTCCAAGTTGCGGATGCTAGCCCCTTGATTGGTGAAGTTCTCCCTTGTCTCTTCCATGAAAGTAGTAGTGTTGGAGGCTAACTTTTCTATGGCTGCTTCCTATGTTGGCTTCTGTGTCTGTTGTGGCTGTTGTGGTGGATTGAGAGCTGGGTTGTGCCATGAGAAATTCGGATGATTGCGGTACCCCGGATTGTAGGTGTTGGAGTACATGCTGTTCTTATGTCCTCCACCACCCACATAGTTTGCCTGCTCCTCTATGGTCACAGGTCCTCCTCCAATGTCTTTTTCACAATCACCATTGCGGTGATTCCCTCCACAGAAATCGCACACTAGGGTGTTGACTGCAGATATCTGAGCTAGACCCATTTGCTTGGCCAATGCAGCTATTTGTTGTTGCATCTCCTTATTCTGCTGAATGATAGTCTACACTTGGGTTGAACTCAGATCTAAATTCCTCAGGATAGTCTTCTCAGTGATAGCCTGTCTGCTATTGTAGGCCATTGTTTCTATTATCTCCTTTGCCTCTTCAACAGTCTTCTTCAGGAGGGAACCGCCAGCTGCTGCATCAATCATGATATTGTTTGCCATCTTCAACCCAAAATAGAATAACCGGATTTGCATCCAGTCCGGGATTGCATGTGTGGGGCATTTCTTCAGCAGCTGATTGTACATGTCCCAGGCTTCGTGCAAGTGTTCTCTATCTTCTTGCATGAAAGAGTTGACATCCTGGCGCAGCTTTGCTTACTTTCCCACTGGAAGAAACTTGTCTATGAATTTCTTGACAAGAATTTCTCAGCTGGAAAGGCTCCCAGGTGTCTGGTTCTTCATCCATGTGTAGGCCTGTTCCCTCAAGGAGAGAGGAAACATCCTCATCCTGATTGCCTCCTCCGAAGGACCCTCGATCTTGAAGAAGTCGAGCATCTTCAGGAAGTTGGCGACATGCTCCGTGGGATCCTGATGTGGGGCGCTTGAGAATTGATCCTGCTTGATGAGATGGATGTATTGGGGATCAATCTCAAACGAGGCTGCTGTGATCGCCGGTCGGACTATGCTGGAAATGCATATGTCCGGATCCACGGTTGTGTAGTCAGCCAAGGTCTTCCTGACCGGAGGTGTTTGTGTTGTAGATCCGTTTGTTTCAGCCATCTTTCTCTCTTGTTCTTTCCTCTCCTTCCTTGCTTGCTTCTTCCTCCTTTTTGCACTCAACTCCAACTCAGGAACGAATCGCAAAGCTTCTCGATTACCTGCAGAATGCAAATGCATAAAGAGGTTAGGCAATACCTATTAAGAAAAGAAACGAACAATTAAAACTTAAAATAAATTCCACTAAAAACTACTTCTAAGTGCCGAAAATAAATTGAAACGAATTTCAATCCCGACAACGGCGCCAAAAACTTGTTGGACTACCGCAAGTGTACCGGGTCGACAAGTAATAGAGCAGTAAGCTCGATTATCATCCCACAGAGATTGCAAATTGTACAATTAATTTTCACCTAAGAGTAGTTTAAAGCTAAATTTATTAACTAAAATTGTTTTTCAAACTTATTTTAAATTAAAATTAAAAAATAAAATAAATACTGAAAATTAAAAAGATTTGAATGCAGTGGAAGAAAAGTGGTTAGGAACTCGGTTTCATTGCAGACATCATTTATTAATCATGAATTATTGTTTTTCCTTTAAATCAAGAACAAATTCCTAAAGTAGCAATTACTAGATTCCTCTTGTGCAATTACTGTTTATTATTCAATTTGATAACCCTTAATCCCTTAAGAAATTAAACCATTGAATAACCTTAATTAGAATAGTGAATTTATGAAAAGTTGTATAAGAATCCAAAAGTATTCCTACGAGTTGGATAGTTATATCATTTGATTGCAAGACCTATTCTAAATCCTAATTTTCCAATTGAAGATTTAGAGATCCAGAACATAAAGTGATCAGTTTCATGCATAACAATTAAAACACAATCAAACGCTTGATTTAAAAATGGAAAAACACTAATTCATAAATTAAAATAAACTATCCATGCAAATTCACCATGTTCCTAACACAAGGGTTTTAGTTACACATAGAGAAAGGAAGAACAGAAACAATAATTATGGAATTCATTCTTAAATTACCACAAAAACGCTCTGAACTTCAGTGGATTCCTCCTTGATTGCTTCCTAGATGTGTAATCTCCCTTCTACCAAAGCTGCTAACCTAGTCTCTAATCCTAGTTTAAATGATAAAAATACAAAACCTAAGAGAATCCTTCAAAACTCCTCAGAAATTGGCCCAATTGGGCCTACTCGTGTCCCGCGCGCCTGGGCGCCCCAGGTCTGACCAAGTGGCTTCAACGTGGTGTGCGCGCCTGGGCGTGCCAGTCCATGCGCCTGGGCATGTGACACCACTTTCGACTCCGTTTTGCTCCATTCTTGTGCCATTTTAAAGGTTTTTCGCTCTCTTTCCAGCCCCATAATTATTTTCTTCAATTAAGCTCCAAAAGTACTTGAAACATACCCAAAACTGATCTAAATGTTCAAAGGACTCTATTACTAATAAAAATCCTAAAACTAATAAAAACAACCTATATTTACAAGAGAAACAAGCCAAATCCATAGTAAAAGGAGGTGAAATTCATGCTCAAAACATCATATATTAGACTCAAATCAATTTATAAGATCCATATAAAAGAGGACAAGGTGTTTCTCCTTATTAAATAATTTATGATTTTCAAAACCAAGTTTTGAAATCATTATAAGTTATTTTGTGATTCTATACAAGTATTATAAAAGATCAATAGCATGTCATTTTTCAAATATGATTTGATAAAGCTCAAAATTTATAAAGTTTGAAAACTTTTATCTAAGTGTTTTTTCTTTGGTTTGTACTCTTTGGCCAGTATCACAGGTGTCCCCAAGAGCACCCTTTGTAACAGCCCGATTTTCGTAAACCAAAATAATTGACCTTTATTCATTAATGTTGCAAAAATGAGGCCAAATTTTTTTTTAAAAAAAGCATTGTTGGAGTATTTGAAAACATCATGGGAAAGTCTTGGTGTTCACAACACCCCTTTATTGAAAACCGAGCTGTTACTAAAACCAAGACTTATCCACTTGAGTTTACAAAAACATTTTTCAGGAAAAAGGTTTAGTTCCAATTCAAAGTAGTTCCTCGTATTTCATTAAAAAGGTCATTGAACATTCTTCACAAGATGGTACCAAAGTAGGGCATGTTTCAAAACAAGTTAAGTTACATGGATGATTCATCACTTAGGTAATCCTTAACTCTAAATACTCACAACAACCTAAGCTAACTACACGATCCTTAAACTTTCCTATTGGAAGCAAGTGGACGTAGCTCCTTTTCCTTCTTACGCCCTCTCCTCGCTCTCGAAGATGATGTCGCTCGTGTGGTTGTCCCCTCATTGTTATTGGACTCCAGCCCCACCCCATCTGGTGTAGTAAAGTTCCTCTGCTTCTCATACCGTGCCTTCTCCTCGTAACTCTGATGCCTTCTCCTCGTAACTCTGAAATCCTCGTACGGTGACTTGTCCTAAGTGCGGCTCCAAATTTGCTCCGCTCAGTTGGTGCTCCGAATCTGGAATCACGATCTCCGTGTAGCCGGTCCATGCCCAGCCACATGGGGTGTGCTTCCAACCTCTTCCATACTTATTCCACATGGTGATATCCATGCAATACTCCATCTGCCCGTTGAGATACCAGCAGCACCGATATGCCAACGAACAGGAGAGAGTAAGCGATCCGAACGACGTATCGTTGACGGTGTGGAATTACGATAGGCAAGATAGAAGGACCATACAAACATACCACACAACATACAACATACAAACACACAACAATCAAGCATGATATCAATATCAATATTATCAGTCTTATTGTCCTTATTATTATCCTTCAATTTCTTTCTAAATTTAATTTCGCTTCTCTTAATTATTCTTTCTTTCTCAATCCTTTTTCCTTTTTCATACTCAGAATTTCTTCTTTTCCAATCTTATCAATTCATATCATTCCTTTACTTTGAGAATCGTCAGATATCATCGGGAAATTCATTTCGTTCTCGGCTATCACTCACGTCTACATCTCCTCGGTCATCCACCCAACCTAGTCGGAAGCAAACAGGAGTACAGGACCTTTACCGTGCAGGCACGACAGCTGTCTCACAATCAATTGGTCCCAGACCAGGTGGACTACAGCCTCAAATCATATCATATCAATTTAATTCATATAATCAAGGCACACTGTCTCAACTCACAGTGGCAAACATGATGCCCCACTCCAGTCCCTCTCACTGTTCTAGATTTGCAATCTAGGGGGCGACAGTATGTTTCTAGTGGGCCCGCAGAACTTGCCACGGCTTTGGACCCAGTCCCTACCACGTTCGTATGCCACATGTGGAGTTCGTTCTGCCTAGAAACATACTCTAGACTTCTTGACGTTTCACCGTCATCGTCCTCCCCTAATGCAATCTCCTCCTAAGTATCCGCAAATACTTATGGTTCCTTCCTCTCCACTACTTCGCACTCTCATGCCTCACCGCGTATGTCTTTTAAAGTCTTTTATCTTTTTAATTATCCTAAGGTCGGCCCATCCTTCGTGCAACCCTTCAATGAGTCCCGACCACTAACTTTGCACAACCTTTCTCTCATCAGTCCTCACATAGCACAGAGCTGGGATCACATCAACAAACTCGTATCTCATTTTCCCAATCCCTCTCAACAGTCAAAATCTTTTCTCAAAACAATCGTTTCGCAAAACCTTTTTCGAAAATAGCATTTCACAAAAATCTTCTCGAAATATCACTTCAAAAACTTTCACAAAATCTCTTTTCCCAAACGTTCACAAAAATATTTTTTTCATAAACTTTTCTCAAAAGTGTTATTTCATAAAAGTTTCTTAGAAATGCCAGTTGGTAAACTTGCTCAAAAATATCATTTCAAAAGAATTTATCATTTTAAAAAGGCTTCCTCAAAACTATTCTTTCAAAAGCTTTCTCAAAAAGATTATTTCCAAAAACTTTTCTCAAAAAAAGATTGTTTCATAAAACTCCTTTGAAAAATATTGTTTCATAAACTTCCTCCGAAAATCTTATTTCAAAAACATGTTCACATTTTATATTCGGCTTCAAAAATCTCTTTCGTAAACCCTTTCGAAAAATTTCTTTTCATAAATCTTTTTTTCAAAAATTTATTTTTGCAATTCTTTTCAAAACATTTCTTTTCACAACCTTTTCAAAATCCTCTTTTCAAAAACCTTTTTCAAAAATCATATTTTTGCTGAGCGCTAATGGAGGAGCAAGCTCAACTCAACACTAGTCTCAGTCTAAAAACAAAAACAAAGGAGCCCAGCTCCACTCAATTCACATCATTCTCCCCCAGCTCTGGCTCGTTCTCAGCATTATCATTCATTCCTTCCCCAATCTCAATTTTTCATCTCTTTCTATTCCATCTTATATCTTTCATCATTATTCCTTTCTCTTATATCTTTACTTTCCTTAACTTACTTATCTTGTTTTCATTTTCTTATTCAGGACGTAACAGACGTCCATCAGCATATTATTCAACAGCAATAAATATCATTAGGCAGAATAAAAGCAATAAACATAAACATGCTATCAATCATACAAACATCACACAACAACGATGTGGTCATTGTCACCTTCGTATAAGTGGTCACACAACACAAACAATTGCCACTATACTACTGACTCCGAACCACTTAGTTCCGATCTTTGAGATGATACGGAACGTCCTAATAAATCACCTAACTACCACGGTGTCTTACGAAAGCTTCTCTCTCACCTGAGGTCCAGCGATTAATTGCGTACCGTCGCCTCGGATCCTTTTTGCTGCCGGCTGCCCCAATCCCTCGTCTTTAAGGTTCCTCGTACTAAATAAAATACACTTACGTTATTAATTTGTATTAAGAAAACCTTTTTCGTAATTTGAACACCTCTCATTCCTCGTCGGAAAACTTAAAACATAACCGTTTTCTTTCAAACAACTCTGATATTTATAATACCTTAAGTACTTTAAAAAATCATTTGAAAACACCATGTAAAGTCATTTAAATTATTTAGTTTGGTTGCTGGTCCGTTTTGGACAGCACCTTAATTACGTTTTGAAAACACCGAAAAATTTACCGTTTTTAATCCGGGTTTTTCTTAAATCAATTATCGCTTGAAAACTTTACATTTAAATCACTTGTATTCATTTTTAAAATTAAGAAACGAGTCCAAACAATTCTGGACAGCAAAGGGTCGTTTTGTAAAATCATTTTAATAAAACCCCGAAAGCATCGTAAAAACACTTTTTATTTCAAATACTTCTTTGACTCAAAATTAACACTTTAAAACTCAAACTTTTATCATAAAACAAACTTTGGACAGCCATAAGCACAATCTAAAAATATCAAATAAATCCAATGAAATTTTCTTAAAACCAATCAATTTCAAAGCCAATTACACACTCAAATATTTTTCAAACATAAACTAGCACACAACCACAACAACACTTAAATAAATGAAGTCATACAAGTATTTGATTAATCATTTAATTTATTTATAATTCAAACAAACACTTAGTCATTAACACACTTACAAAGATATGAATTAAACACAACAACTCAATTTTTTTCCAAAAATCGTTATAAGTTTATTTAATGCAACTAAATTTCCTAAACTTATTTACACTACATGACTGAATAGGATTTGGGAAAACAAATTGGGAATTTCAATTTAAAGCACTTACATCAGCTTAATTTAGTTCAAATACTTAAACTCCATTTTCTTTCTCATAAGGCAAAATTCATTTACTCTTTCTTTCCCTCTAAACCGAATGCACCTACACACATATCTATATTTAAACACAATACTTTTTCCAAAATCATTTAATTCATTTATTTCCCTTATCTTTTATGAAAACCGGATAAGATTTAGATATTCACAACATAATTCCAACAATTTAACTTAACAATATTCTTCAAGACATACTCATTACTCTAGGTCAATTCATGAGAAAAAGGAATCCTAGTCTACTTATCAATATAGGCCGAATCTTTCTATGACAAAACAAGGTTCTTGGTTCATTTTTCAACATGCACAAAATTTAGGTTCATGGTTTTATCATGCACTTTCTTACACAACAATTTAAAAATATTATTCCCTTTTCAAACATAAAACCGAATGCACATTACTTAAAAATTAAGTTGGAAATTAATTTTCAAAAGCTTGTTTCCGATCCCTTGATTTCTTTGTAAACCGTGAGGTTCATTAAGAAAATAAAATCTTTTAACTCAAAAACCACATGCATGTATCTAGACCTTGTAGATCAAGTCATGAAATCAAATGTTGTAGCACAAATGAAAGATAAAAATCACTTTGAGTAATAAAAGACCAAAACCGTGATGAACATTTAAAGAAAATCAAATCTTTTATTCAAAACAATATGTATACCAACACAAGATCAAAGCTTTTCATTTAGAATTCACATGCAAAATTCAAAAACCAAACTTTTCATGAATAAATTAAGGATCAAAACCAAAAATCAAGGTTTTAATAAGATCAAGTAAAAATCAAAGCATTTTAATCACTCAAATCAATTTTTCTAAACATGAAATTAACATGCAACCACTTGAATCAAATCAAAAAGCATCTATGCCTACACTTTTGGTTATGGCCGAATTGAAGAGTTCTCGATTTAGGGTTCCACAAGTTCATTTATTCTTAAAAATTTAAGATCAAGGCATAAACGAGACATGCATGTACTCAAATCGTCAAGATCATCATTAACTAGCATGCAACACCAAAGATCTCCACATTATCACTAATCAAGTTTAGATCACAAATTTATTTACCAAATAAACTCTTAAACACATCTTTAAATCACGGTTTAAGGAAGAAAAATCAACATGCAATAAGATTTATTATAAACTTCACAAAAATCTCATCAAACCTTTAGATTTAGAAGATTTATGTTGAAAAACTTTAAGATCTTTCATGAAGACCTTAATTGAGTTATGAAGTCCATTAGTTAGACGTTTACAAGTTTCTTTAAATCTTAAAAGTTCATGATCCAACATAGAATAAGACATGCAAAGGAAGAAAAGAAAGGAAAATTACAAAATTAAAAGAAAATCTATATTATCACAACTTCTCCATGCTTATTCAAAATACCCACCAAAGAAAGGGTTGATCTTCAAGCTTCTAAGGTCTTGGATCTTCATAGGAAACTTAGGGTTTGGCTTGGATCCCTCCTCCTTCTTCCTCCCTAGCTCACAGCCTCTTCTCTATTTCTTTAGATGTTGAGAGCTTGATTTTTTTGCTCTTCAACAAATGTGTTTGGAAAGGGAAAAGAAGTGGAAGAATAAAGGGTAGAAGTGAGTAAATGAAGTGGCCAACACTTCACCCACTTGGCTTTATATAGGCAACTCATGTATTTCCTATTTTGCCCTTGTGAATTTCGGCCTTAGGTGCAAATGGGAGGGCAATTTTGGCTCTTCAATTCTTTGCATGGGTGGAGATTATCATTTCTAAGGGATCAATAAGGAGTGAATCAAGGAACTAGGTTCTTCTAGGCTTAATTACTCTTTAGCTTTTAGTTAGAGTTTTTTTTTTTACTCATCTAGTTTGATCATAGTTAGGGCTTAGTCCACTTGGTTCCTTGTCCAACACTTAGGAAAATTCTAGGCTCACATACATATACATGTACATACGGCACACACACACTTATGCACATACACATACTCACACACGTTGCATACACATACACATATACATTCATACATGCATTTTTATTTTTCCATTAATTAAATTTCTATTTAATCCTAGGCATATTCATATGCACCCATGCACACATAACATACACACATACACATTCATACACGTAGCACATATATACACACATAGAAAATAGATCTTTTCCTCATAAAATGACTCATACATAAATGTCACAATTTCCTTTAAAACATAGGAATGTCAAGTACATAAATCTTTTCTAAAAATTCAATTTCTCAACTCTTAACATTTTGTTCATGAAAATCCTTTCTTTAAAATCACTCTTTATTCTAAAACGTGAATTAGGAGGATCAGTTAGGAAAATACCCCTTTCAAAACACTTTTCCCAAAAATAATTATCTTTAGTATTTTAAATTAATACGAGGAATTTGCGGGGTGTTACACCCTTAATACCAGGGAACCCTCGAGACTAATCCTGCACGAGGTCGCGTTCCTATGCCTCTCCCAGCGGAGCGTGTTAACCGGGATTCGAACCTAAGACTTCTTAGTTTTAGGCCTCATTCCAAAGTTCTCAAGTTGGCAAGATCGCATCACTTGAGCCAACCTCCGTTAATAATTTTTATCTAAGTTTTTGATAAAGTAATAAATTGAAACTTAGTGCAGTACCTTGCACTGGCATGGTAGCAAAATCCAGGTGTTGATCTGGAGGGATGTAGTATATAAATTAAAGTATTGTTTAGCCTGAAAAAGTCAATCCAGAGATCAGTGCCATCAAAGCGATGGAGTTGTAATTTTAGGATAGATAGGAATGTGTGGGAGAGGCTTAAATGGGTGCGTTGACATTTGTTATAAAATAAATATTTAAAAAAAACAAGCTTGTGAAAATTAAAACATTTAAAACAAATAAAAAGCATTGGAAATTGCTTTTTGGCCTCCATGGTAGATTTTTTGGCCCCCATTTTTATTTTTTAAGGACAAAAATATTCCAAGCGTTTTAATCTTTCCGATTCTACAAACTTGGAAAGGTAATTTCGGTAATACAAAGATGGAATACATTTGTTTCATATTTCCGGTTTTGTAAAACGGAATATGGTTTCTGGCTTTGTGGAACCGGAAAAATTAATAATTTTCGTCTCTACAAATACGGAAAAGTGTGATATCTTCTGCAAACCACACTTTTATTATCAACTTTCTTCCTTTACAATACAGTCACACACACTTACACAACACAGTCACACACACTCTTTCTCTCTCTGTTCTCTGTTGTTTCTCTCTTCGTAGCTGGTGTGGTTGTGCCACTCTTTTTGTTGTTACATCTCTCCTACAGTGCCTGATAATTTTGTCTCTTGTGCTTTTTTTTGTCATGCTTTGTGGAATTCTTGGTATCTCATCCAGATCAAGAGAAAGAAGTCCTGAAAGGTTAGTCTTTTTCAATTTTACTTTTATTTAGTCATAATAATATCTTGCTTGATTAAGTATTTAATAATGCAGTGTTAGGAATTTCTAATATCTTCAATGACGTTTTAGGTTCGAGGTTCACAATCCTGGGAATACACTTTATGTGACTGGACTATCATCCAGAGTCACTGAGAGAGACCTAGAGGTGTGTGACTGTGTTGTGTAAGTGAGAGAGACCTGTGTGTGACTGTATTGTAAATGAAGAAAGTTGATAATAAAAGTGTGGTTTGCAGAAGATATCACACTTTTCCGTCTCTGTAGAGACGGAAATTATTAATTTTTCTGGTTCCATCATGTCGGAAATCATATTTCGTTTTAGCAAAACCGGAAGTATGAAACAAATGTATTCGGTCTTTGTAGTATCCGAAATTACCTTTCCAAGTTTGTAGAACCGGAAAGATTAAAACGCTTGGGGTATTTTTGTCCTTAGAAAATAAAAATGGGGGCCAAAAAGTCTACCATGGAGACCAAAAAGCAATTTCCAATGCTTTTTATTTGTTTTAAATGTTTTAATTTTCACAAGCTTGTTTTTTTTTAATATTTATTTTATAACAAATGTCAACGCACCCATTTAAGCCTCTCCCACACATTCCTATCTATCCTAAAATTACAACTCCATCGCTTTGATGGCACTGATCCTCTGGATTGACTTTTTCAGGCTAAACAATACTTTAATTTATATACTACATCCCTCCAGATCAACACCTGGATTTTGCTACTATGCCAGTGCAAGGTACTGCACTAAGTTTCAATTTATTACTTTATCAAAAACTTAGATAAAAATTACTGACGGAGGTTGGCTCAAGTGGTGCGATCTTGCCAATTTGAGAACTTTGGAATGAGGCCTAAGACTAAGAAATCTTAGGTTCGAATCCCGGTTAACACGCCCCGCTGGGAGAGACATAGGAACGCGACCTCGTGCAGGATTAGTCTCGAGGGTTCCCTGGTATTAAGAGTGCTCTTGGGGACACCTATGATACTGGCCAAAGAGTACAAACAAAAAAAACACTTAGATAAAAATTTTCAAACTTTATAAATTTTAAGCTTTATCAAATCATATTTGAAAAATGACATGCTATTGATCTTTTATAATACTTGTATAGAATCACAAAATAACTTATAATGATTTCAAAACTTGGTTTTGAAAATCATAAATTATTTAATAAGGAGAAACACCTTGTCCTCTTTTATATGGATCTTATAAATTGATTTGAATCTAATATATAATTTTTTGAGCATGAATTTCACCTCCTTTTATTATGGATTTGGCTTGTTTCTCTTGTAAATATAGGTTTTTTTATTAGTTTTAGGATTTTTATTAGTAATAGAGTCCTTTGAACATTTTGATCAGTTTTTGATATGTTTCAGGTACTTTTGGAGCTTTGGCCCAATTTTTTCAGCATGTATGCTTTCTTCCTTCATTGGTACTCATAATTTATTTAACTTTTAAAGGAAAATAGCTAATAACTTTGCATTGGAATCAATTGAGGAAGATTTTTGTTTCTAATATCACATGTATTAAGAAAATGCTTAAATATCAAAATGGTTCTTGTAAATATTGATTTCTTTGAAATTGGTTCCTGCAACAAAAACAAAAAGAGTTTTGGTTTTGGTCATGCATTTACAAAATGTTTTGGTTTTGGTCATGCATTTACAAAATGTTTTGGTTTTGGTCCTTCCAGTTAAATGTGGATGAAAAATTGAAAACGTAATGTATCAAATTTTATGACCAATTAATGATGATTTTCTTGCATTAATTCTCAAGGATAAAAAGACAACTTCCATTACATAAGAGAATCAATTAAAATATCATGACAGTGGAGGGATCAAAACCTATCAAATTTAATAACAGAGGGATCAAAACAAACTACCAACATAATTATGGGGACCAAAATTTAACAGGAGAGACCAAAATCAAAACGTTTTGTAAATATATGGAACAAAACCATTTTTTTTATAGGGACCAATTCCAAAAAAGTCAATATTTACATTAACCATTTTGGTATTTAAGCCTTAATAAAATTACATCTCTTTTGTTTTGGTTTAAGTTTGTTGATTGGTGATTGATGATGATGCTTCATATTGTGTTGTCTAAACTTCAAAAAAAAAAATATTGTGTTGTCTAATGAGTTTTAATTGAATTACTTTTTGCTCAATAATTAAAATTTTGAAAAGGAGAAACAATAAGATTTACTGCCCTAATACAGAACAGGAATTTGTAAGAATTTAAACATAGAAAACAAAAAAAGGAAGAAAATGAAACATAATAATTTGTGAATTTCGGGATACTTGCTGCAAGGGGAATATATCAAATGCGTAGGATAGTATAATATCTTGTCTATAAATTTAATGAATAAATTTTATGATATATGTTACTACTTCTGTATTATCTATTTCTCCTCTGAAATTTATTGTAAATTTTGCTATTGCAAATTCCTATAAATATTATACGAGGAATAAAATTTCTAAAAAAACTACTTCCTACAAATGTGATGATTTTGAAAGAAATCCTTGTCCCTTGAGGTACTGTGTTTGAATATAATTATTAGGCAATACATCATTTGTAGGAAGACATGAATTTGAAAGACAAGTTATAACTTCTTTTTTTTTGGTAGACAAGACAAGTTATAACTTCAGCTTTTAGGCAATACATCATTTTCACTCGGATGATAACAACTACTATATACTCTATTAGGCTTTATAGTTCAGCCTTTTCAATTACTATTCAAGTTTTATTCTATTTTATTACAGTGCTCAACTTTAAAATCAAATATATATTTAATGAATTTAGGCTTAAATACCAAAATATCTCCATAAATAATTATACTTTTGAAATTGATCTCTGCTAAATTTTTTATTTGGTTTTGGTCCCTACATTTACAAAACGTTTTGGTTTTGATCAACAAATTAAATTTCGGTCCTCGTAATTATGTTGGTTATTAGATTTGATTGGTTTTGATCCTTTTACCAATCATGATTTTTGAATTGGTTTTCTTATGTAATGAAAGTTACCTTTTTACCCTTGAAAATTAATGCAAGAATATCATTCTTAATTGGTCATAGAATGTAATACATTACGTTTTCTATCTACATTTAACATGAGGGACCAAAACCAAAACATTTTGTAAATGTAGACACTAAAACCAATTTTTTTTGTAGGGACCAATTTCAAAAAGATCAATATGTACCGGAATCATTTTAGTATTTAAGCCATAAATTTATTAATTTGTTTTTTTTAATTATTATGGGCTTATTTATGTTTTTGGTCCCTAAAAGTTTAACATGTTTTGGTTTTAGTCCCTATAAGTTATTTTGATCGGGATTGATCCTTAATTTTTCAAACATTTTGATTTTGATCCACTCCATTATGAAAAAATTGTTATTCGTTGATATGGCTAGCGGAACATCATATCAGCAGTTACGTAGTGTAAGATGACGCCAAATAAGTGATATGACATAGATGATACAGATCCACGGACACAAAATGGTCTCATACGCAAAATTTTGCGTTTATGGACCTGAATCATCCATGTCACAATATTTATTTGGCGTTATCTCACACCATGTAGTTGTTGGTGTGGGTTTTCGTTAATCACGTCAACAAATAATTGATTTTTTCTAACGGACGAGACCAAAACCAAAATGTTTGAACAATTAAGGATTAATCACGGTCAAAATAACTTTTAGGGACTAAAATCAAAACACGCTGAACTTTTAGAACCAAAACCATAATAAAGCCATTATTATTTAACTATTTATTGTATAAATCAAATAGTAAGAGGTGTAATGGTGATTGTTTCGTGGGATTGTATAATATTTCCTCTCTCTCATGAGTTATGTTTGAAAATTGCAAATAAATTAAGAAATGAGTAAATAATATAAGAATTTGGTATATTTTAACTAAATTACAACTATTTAATAATAGGAGAGAAAGTAATAATAAATTTATGAAGACTATAGCAAAGAGAGATGAAGAAATAGATGATGAAAAATAGAATGTAACAAATTATAGTATAGAATTATTGGAAAAAGAAATATAAATGAATATTGAGTTTTTAAATATAAAACTTATGTGACAAAAGAGAATTACTAAAAGAATATATCTTATGGAAAGAAGAAAGTAACATTTGGCTTGGCTTAATTATGCCACAAGTCCTTGATGTTTGAGTTATTTTTGCCAGATACCTTATTCTTTTTTTTTTTCAATGTTTAACTCCACGAAGTTATTTCTGTGTTTGTCATATAGCCCTATTACCAATTCTGATCAATTTTGCTGACATGTAACATCGGAATCCTGATCAGACACAAGAGCTTGGTCATTTGGTGCCGCGTGATGTCACACGGATGAAGACGACCTCTCTCTTTTCAATTCTTCTTTTTTTTTATTTAACTAAAAATGTAAAAATATTAAGTTTTTTAGTTTTTTAAATTTTTTAAAAAAAGATCTTTAGCCACGGGGGCACCAGGTGCTTAACTTCCTGCGTCTGATCAGGATTCCGATGTTACCTGTCAGCAAAATTGGTCAGAATTGGTAGTAGGGGAATATGACAAACTCATAAATAACTTCGGGAAGTCAGACATTGGGAAAAAAAAGAATAAGGGTATCTGACAAAAGTACCCCAAACTTCAGGGACTTGTGACATAATTAAGCGATTTGGCTTTGTATAAATTGCCATCAATTCTACTTTATTTCGACGTGAATTGCATAATACTATTTTTTTTAAGACATTCTTACATTTAAATTTTTAAATTATTGGCTCGGATGTAATTCAAGTGATTTATAATTCTAATATGAAATTAATAATGTAACATGTACATTCAAAATTGATGTTTGGATGCACATCTGTTTGTTTTATATGGAGAAATAAATTATATCCAGAATTAACATATGATGTACATCTACTTGTATTATATGCATGAACAAGTAAATGTAAATTCAGATATAGCAATTCTGTGTGTGTATATATCACACCACTCAATATGAAACACCGAGTTATTTCAAAAAGTTAAAGTGCTATTTATAAATTAAAAAAGTTTTCATAAATACTCTTACTTTGCGATCATTGCTAATAAAAATTTGCAGAAAAATGCACATTTTAACAATTGAAACGAAGCAATTGAAAATGCAGTTTAACATAATTTATTATTATGGACCAAGACACAACCATAGAAATCTGGATCAACAAATACGCTAATATTAAGAATACCCAAGGGACTAAACTCTTACTAGAGAAGTCTAAAATATTTCAACCCAATGTATGAAACCTTAAAAAGCAATGAAGATTAAGAAAATACTAAAAACACCAACATGGGTTGGGACGAGTGGTAAGCGGTTCGGTCTCGTTTAAGCAAGATCTCGAATTCGAGTCCTTGTGAATGCAGAAAATTCATGTTGGGAGACTCACCTGCCATAGTCAGGCACGCGACCCGGGTCGGATCCGGATGTACCTAGGTAATACTTAGGGAACCGGGTGGGCAACCAAAAAAAAAAATACTAAAAACTATCTTAATTTGAAATATAAATTTAGTCGTTGAATTGTATTTAGCAACAACAACGTTGTCAAAAAGTTCACTCTCAATTTTCGTAACTGGCTGCCGTATATACCTGAACAACACCTCACACGATCTTTCTCTTCTGCTTTGTGGCAACTCCCACTTTCATCTCAACCTTCCTTCACAACAACACAACTTTCCCTTTTCATACTTTTACTCTATAACTACTTTCCGTTGCATGAAACCAACATAATTACCAAAATGGGCAACCTCTGTTCTCTCCTCAAACCCAACAACCAACTCCCACCCACCACCAAGAAGCGTTCCTCCAACGCGCCACCGCTCTCCTCAAGCAACCGCTGGTCCCGCTCCCGAAAGGAGAAGCTCGACGACGCCGCTCTTCGGGAACAGGCCATAGCCGCTGCTATCCTCTACAGGCAGCACCAGCAGCAGAACGGTGGTTCTCTGAAGTTCGATCGCTCCACTTCCCTGCGGTACCCCAATGGGTCGTCTAAGAAGAACGCAAACACGTTGCCTAGGAGTTCTAGTTCCAGAGCCAGGTCCCTCACCGACCCTTTGCTTCAGCCTCATCAACTAGTTAATCAGGTTAATTCTTTGCTTTCATTTTCATATTATGGGTGTTCCACTGTTCCACCAGTCGAGGCTGGCACAGATGGACGGGTCTGTGTCTCTTAACCATGTGGCCAGGGATTCGATCCCTTACTCATGCGAATGGAAAATGCCTTGTTGGGAGTGCCACCCCCTAGTTAGTCACCCAGTTGTTCGGGGTGCATACAGTGGGTTCACCCAACAAAAACATTATTATGGGTGTTCCAAACAAAAATGGAGAGATCTTATCCAATGGTTGAGCGAGATCTTATCTGTTTCCTTTAGAAATGGAGAAGATCTTGACTCTGACTCGTTTATATGATGATATGGTTCCTTACACTTACAACAGATGATGATTTTGGAAAATTAGTTAATATGTTGAAGAAAATAAAAGAATCCAGGGATGATGGTCATGTGATGATCAGGTTTCCTAGACCTTCATTAGAATAATGTTGTGATGGTAAATAGTGAAGTAATTTCTTTCATGACTAAATGCCCAAATTGGTGCTTGAATATTTTCATGTGATCACATTTAGTACCTAAAAAAATAAAAACCCAAATAAGTCCTTGGAAAATTTGTTTCTTGGACAGTTTCATCCTTAAAAAAAAATGAAGTCACCAATGTGTCCCTGTAGTTTTTTCCATGAGGCAATTTGGTCCCTTAAAATAATTTTGTGGGACAATTTAATCCCTAGAAGTTTGAACTAAATAGGGTGAAATTAGAAGTATTGATTTAGGTTTCTCGATCAGGTTTACCGAGCAGGCTCAAACTGACACAATTGACGACGACCTTACGTGAAGTCAAAATTTTCAAAGACCAAATTGTCTTATTAAAAAAAACATTAGGGACTATTTAGTGACTTAATTTTTTTGGGACCAAATTGTCTCTCAAGCAAAATTTGACTATGCAAAAATTCTAGTAACCACTTTGGGTCTTTAGTCTTGTTTCATATGCATCCACTACTATTGGAGTATTAGTTTAAGAGCCAATTGGACAGGCACGTGTTAAAGCACAATACCATGGTAGGATGCACTATAGTTACACAAATTATAGCTTTCTTAAATAATAATTGAAGAGCATGTGAAGGAGGTGAGGCTTGACCTTTTGAAGTATTTTTTTTACTAAAAGTTGGGTGTAGCTTTGAAGGTAACATTGCTTTGCTTTTTTTTGCCACAACAGCGATATCAGGGTTTCGATCCCCGACTCATGCGAATGGAAAATGCCTTGTTAGGAGTGTCACCCCCTAATTAGTCACCCGGTTGTGCGGGTGGATACCGTGGGTTCACCCAACAAAAATATTATTATGGGTGTTCCAAACAAAAATGGAGAGATCTTATCCAATGGTTGAGCGAGATCTTAAGTCTTAACCATTTCCTTTAGAAGTGGAGAAGATCTTGACTTGTTTATATGATGAAATAGTTCCTTACACTGATAACAGATGATGATTTTGGAAAATTAATTAATATGTTTAAGAAAATGAAAGAATCCAGGGATGATGGTTATGTATATGTGATGATCAGGTTTCCTAAAGCTTCATTAGAATAATGTTGTGATGGTAAATAGTAAAGTAATTTGTTTCATATACATCCACTACTATTAGAGTATTAGTTTAAGAGGCAATTGGACAGGCACGTGTTAAAGCACAATACCATGGTAGGATGCACTATAGTTACACAAATTATAGCTTTCTTAAATAATAATTGAAGAGCATGTGAAGGAGGTGAGGCTTGACCTTTTGAAGTATTTTTTTTACTAAAAGTTGGGTGTAGCTTTGAAGGTAACATTGCTTTGCTTTTTTTTGCCACAACAGCGATATCAGGGTTTCTAAATTGACACTATTATAGATGGATCCAGTAATGTTCTTCCTGACTTGAGGCTATCAATGTATTGTCATTTTCTTATTAGAATACTACGTTGGAATTGACTTATGGCTATCAATGAATTGTAATATTTGTAATTTGAATATAATATTGAAAATTCCCCTGATTTGATTCTGGTGTGTTTGTTTTTTTTTTTTTTTTTTTGTTAAGAAGTTTGTTTTATTAATGGTTTTACCAGTATGGCAAAACTAGTATGCAGTTATTAATGCTTTCATGTTATATTCTCACGTTTGAGGGTGAAAACGGCAGCACATTATTTTCTTTTGAAAATTGAAATATTTAGGCTTCTCTTTATTATCCTTTCCTTAACAACTTTATTACTATGTTTTCCTTAGCTTATATATGCACGGCTACAATTTGACAGGGTATAAAGGTTGATGATCTCGAGACCAATCATTTTGTCCTTGTTCATGGAGGTGGCTTTGGGGCCTGGTGTTGGTACAAAACTATAGCACTTCTAGAAGAAGGTGGTTATAAAGTATCTGCCGTAGATTTAACTGGTTCTGGAGTTCATTCATTTGAAACAAACAACATTACAAGTATGTCACAATATGTGAAACCACTTACTGACTTTCTTGAAAAGCTTCCTGAAGGCGAAAAGGTACATATTTCATTGCTTTCCTACTTTATAACCAATGGACTGTTCTATCTCTATTGTATATCTCGTTTTGCGGATGCATGCCATTTACCATATATGTTCTTTTTCAATCATTTGACGGCTTCTTGTCAAGGTTATGGTTTTTGTGACCATGGCTGGTGTTCTATGTATACATTTTGTTCGGATGAAAATGTACAATTATATGTAATCAGTCATAGAGGATTTGTGAATTTTCAACATAGATGAGCAGCCATAAAAGAAAAGTTATGGAATGCCGATGCCAATTCCTAAAGTTAGTGTACATGTAGTATTGTAGTTAAACATAAGAGAGGCCTGATTTAATCATGGACATGGGGACTAGGATTAAAGTGATAATAATTATACATGTGCAAAAGATAAACGTAAATGTACCTAAATTATGATCTTATATAGTTTTAAATATATCTGAATTGTAGCAATTTGGATTATGGTATCCTAGAATTCTTCTAAAGGGCAGGTCAGTGCATGTGGATCTCCCCTAATGGGTTCTGGAGAGGGGAGAAGTGCTAGCTAGAATTCTTCTACTATGCAAAAATTAGTCTAGCCTTCCTGAAACAGTTAAATTACTTACAATATGTGGTGATATTCTTAGCAGGGTAGCAATAGTGTTAGTTTTATTCTCTATTATTTTAAGGGTTATAAGAATCGATTGAGCTTATATAGACGAAAATCTGTGTGAAATGTAAAGTTTCGCCATCAATAAACTCATGTGGTGACACTCCTAATTCATCAGTGGGCCATTCGGTTTGTTTGCTAGGTAGGATGTGATATTTGGTAAATTGGTAGTTCAAAATCTACTTATAAGAATAGTCTCTCTGCAGAATATTCCTTGGATTTATTTCTTACTTTCTTTCTTTCTTTCTGGTTCTTGTGCAGGTGATCTTGGTTGGACATGATTTTGGGGGGGCATGTATATCATATGCCATGGAGCTGTTTCCTCTGAAGATTTCAAAGGCACTCTTTATTGCTGCAGCAATGATGAAGACTGGACAAAGTACTCTTGATATAATTTCTCAACAGGTTTTGCATCTCCTGCCAGCATTAAGATTGATATATTCTAATTTTTCCTTGGTTTGTGATCTAAAATCTGAGAAGCTTAATCAAAATTTATTCAAAGCTGGATAAGAAAAAGGGGAGGTGAGGTGAAACACAACTAATAAAATAAAAACTTACATGCTAACTGCCTATGCACAGATATGTGATTGAATCCTTCCCAAACATTCCATTCTGATTATTTTACTATTTTTAGCTGCATCTTCGAGCATGTTTAACATTGCAAAAGGCAATGAATTTGATGCAACAATCAGTTCGCCTCAATTTTATTAGGTGGTTTGTATAGAGAAGTTTATATGATTCATCAAAATAACAGATTTTCGAATCCACCAACTTGAAAGTTTAATAGCTATTTGCCCGTTAAACTCTGTACTTGCTTGCATCCAGCCTTAAACTTTTCACATAAACCGATGAACTTACTATCTTCATATGTTTCTAGGTAAAATTATAACATTGCATTCCTTTGGAGAAGAATGTTTACATTTTTAAAGGGACTGAAATTTAGAATAGAAAAAGAGGGTGTCATTATTTATATCTTTAGTCCTTGAAAGTTGTGGGTGTTTTGATTTTGGTCCCTAGAAGTTTTTTTGACCTTGACTCATCCTTAATTGTTTTAAAATTTTGATTTTAGTCCATGCTGTTAGGAAAAATCCGCTAACGGCTGATGTAGCTAACGAAATGTCACATCGGCAGACACGTGAGCAAGTACTGTGTGCCAATGGTAGAATAACGTGGATGGTCTAGACCCGCAGGAGCAAAAAGGCCAAAGTCCAATCCTTAAACACATTTGGCTTGGATTTTGGCCTATTTGCTCTTACGGGTCCGGATCATCCACGTCATCCTACCAGCGGCCTGCAATACTTGCACATGAGTATATTGATGTGGCATTTCGGTAGCTAAATCAACGGTTAACAGATTTTTTCTAACGGCATGGATTAAAACCAAATTTTCAAAACAATTAAGAATGAGTCAAGATCAAAAAAAAACTTTTATGGACCAAAATCAAAACACCCTCAACTTTCAGGGACTAAAGACATAAATAAACCTAATTATTTTATAATTTCTACTCCCTGTATACAGTTACATTATTTACAAATGAAGCATTCTTGTATCTTTTTAATGATAATTTTACTATGGCCTATATGTTGCAGGCAGGTTCAAATGATCTTATGCAACAAGCTCAGATTTTCTTGTATGCAAATGGGAATGATTGCCCTCCAACTTCTTTTGATCTGGAAAAGTCGTTATTGAGGGATTTATTATTCAACCTTTGTCCCGCCAAAGTAAGCTTCATAATACACAACCTTTTTGGCTGTTGTTTTTGTGTATGTGAGGACCATGCTTGCCCTTTTATTATTTTTATCATACATACATTTGAGTTTTATAAGCTTTAGCTATATCTATGAATTAAAATTTAATTATTTAGTAAAGTACAAAAGTTACATATGGGCTCTTGAACTTCTTGTTCATCTTGGGGCCCAGAAGAATTTAGTATACTTGCTGGAGAAACTAGGTGATTGAATATCTTATAAACTAAGATTTTGTACATGGGCAACTTTTTTTTTTATAAAACAATTAAAATGGCAATGCATATGTTATGATTAAAGTGCATGAAAAGAGCGCAACCCAGAAGACTAGTGCATTATATAAGAGCCTTATGACTTAAGTACCACACTGAATGTGTGAAACCTCATTAATCTAACTTATTGGGGACGCAAGTGCTTATCAAAGTGAGAGTTTGACACGTGAAAATTATACGTTAGATGATAAGTAAAATTGGGGCAATTAGTTGAATTGCAGGCAATATTTATCAAGTACTTCATAATTTCTTATTGAAACTTTCTACTTTACAATGCTATGTATTGAACTCTAGTTACATGAGTATGTTGGAAAATGACTTTTGCTACATTTATGCATTATTTGCAGTAATGGGAAGCTATTACTCCTACATAATAAAATAATTTGTGATTTGGAATAAAAGCTTAGTCTGTCTTCTTTTTGATAGTTTGGGATAGACCCTTCATATATTTCCCCTCACCGTCCCTCTTTGTTGATTGCTTTCTTAATACAGGATGTTGCGTTAGCATCTGTCTCGATGAGGCCAACACCCTTTGCACCAGTTTTAGAGAAACTTTCCCTTTCTGACCTGAACTATGGATCGGTAAGGCGATTTTATATTCAAACTCTTGAAGACAATGCCATACCTATCACACTCCAAGAGAACATGATAAATGCTAGCCCCCCAGAGAAGGTTTTCCGTTTGAAGGGTGCTGATCATTCTCCCTTTTTCTCAAAGCCCCAAGCCCTGCACAAGTTACTAGTAGAAATCTCAAAGATCCCTTGAGAATATTCATTTATCTAAATTGTTTGTGAAGGATCCATACATAGTCTCCACTAACACGATAAAACGGAATGTGCAGTTTCCTTAGCATGCAAGTGTATTGTGTACATGTTACAGACGCACATTATATTACAAGGAGAAAAACTCTTGAGTATCAAAGCATCAAATGAAAACATTCGTTCTTGTTGTTGGAGGTTTACATTTTGATATTCCTGGAGACTCCTCTTCGAGAAACTCTTATTTCAGTTTTTTTTTTTTTTTTCCTCTCATGCTTTTTGTTTGTAGTTTTCCCTATTAATTTTGTATCTTAGTATATGTTTGGTATAAGCAGTAAAATTAAATTATGATTATTTGTATTTGTGATTATAATTTGGTAAGATTTTAATTTAGTAAAATTATATTTTGTTTATGTTTAGGTCTCTTAGCTGCAAAATAAATTTAAACTAATTTGTTTTGTTTTGACGACGTAAAGAAGATTATTTTTATTGACTAAATTTAAAAAAATGATATGGAGTGATAAATGAGTATTTAATGTGTTTGAATGATAAGGGTAAAATAGGAAAATTACATTGGTCTAAAATAATAATAGCTTAATTATGTCACAAGTCCACTTTTGTCATATACCTTTATTTTTTTTTCAATGTTTATGCTCTCAAACTTATCTCGGGTTTGTTATTTGCCTCTCTAACGGATTCCGGCTAGTTTTTGCTATGTTTATGCCCTCCAACATGTCTCTGGTTTGCTATTTGCCCTTTTGACAGATTCCGGCCAAGTTTTTGCAATGCTTATACCCTCAAACTTATTTTTGATTTGCTATTTGCCCCTGTTACGAATTCCGGCCAGTTTTTGCACACGTGGACCACCATCATCCTAATCACCCCATCAGAGCTCTTCATCTTCAACCTTTCTCTAATCACCAAAGCTCCAACCACCATGCTATATTGCTATCACCGCCACCATACCTCATCCCACCTGTAACACCCGTATTTTCCTCAATTATTTTCAGTATTTAAAAATGAAATAGAAATTATATATTGGATTTATTGAATGAAATTTTAATTCCATGATTAAATATAATTAGTATTTTGATTTGATTTTCATGTATTTATTTAATTGTGAATTTTTGCGTTTTATTTTATTTAAAAACCGTGAGGTGTATTTATTTTATTTAAATTAGATTTTTATTTTATTTTATTTAAGCGTGTTTGGTAGAGGGAGATGATAATACCGTTTATCATGAACGCTATAGTGAGTACTTAATCTCAATCATGCTTAGGGAGTCGTGATAAGTATGGTGGTGCACTCAATCACTCAAGTTATGCTATCAAGTTGTGTGATGATTATTCTCTTGATGTAGTATTTATAGAATCTCCTTTGGGCTATATGGGCATGCGGATAATCTCTAATAAAACCTCTATTTGCGTAGATAATCCATGTGTGATCTTCTCTTAGATTGAGGGTTTTTATTTTGTCACCTCAAGGTCTATGGATGTCACCCCAAATGTATAATTTATACTCATCATGCCCTTTAAAAAAAACAAGTTTTAATACGGGTCGTAAGGAAGTACTACGACCATCAGGTCGTAATAACCCCATACGACTCATTTTAAACTATGTTTTATTACGGGTCGTAAGAAGGTGTTACGACCTGATGATCGTAGTACCCCCTTACGACCAATTCAAAAACAACAAGTTTAGGTGCATTTGTTACTTTATCCTTGCTTGTCTGTGTTGTGCTCTGTGACACCCTTCTCATTAAACCAAGTAATTAATATACTAAATATACTAATAACAGGAAAGATATGGACTTGTTAGCGTTTAGAAAATGTGGAAATAAAATTTTTCCTTTAAGGCGGGTGCACAAATCAAAACATGGAACTCTTGGAAGAGAATAACTTGTATCATTCTCAACATTGTATTGAATTCGGCAGTTAATAAAATCTTTTCATAACTTCCGATAGCGTCGATACTTTTGAAAAGATATTTTCATAGTAAAATTAGGCGATACTATCCATTTGTTTCTTTCGCAGAACTGATACCATTTTCAAATCTCGTAGCCGAATTCTTTAAATCAAATTAAATTAGAGTAAGCGGAAACAGTGGAACTATGCGTAATTTTAAGATAAACATAATTTGCATATATATATAAAAGTAAGTCATAGAGTACATAGTTCCAAGATCAGATCTCCAAGATCCAAAGGCAAGTCCATAACAGATCTATATCAATATAAAACCATAGCCCTAGAGCTCTCAAAAGCATATCTACAAAATATACATATCAAAATAGGAACTCTAGAGGTGGTCACATAGATCTGGCAGCAGCAGTAGTAGTAGTGATAGTAGTAGCAGTCTCCAGGTAGCAGAACTATACATCATCATCAACAGCAGCAATAGTAGTATCTCCTCCACAGCATCCCCACATCGGATCCCCTGATCCTCATCATGTACCATACGCACATACCTAGGGACCATCGTCCCTCCACTGACTCCCGATAGAATGAGCGACTGGCTCGCCTCCGCTCTCGTCCTCCACGGGGCCCTCCTTGATCTCATCCGATGGATTAGGTACCCTACCACTGGGTACCGGGTCAGGAGAAGGTGTGACCCAAACTGGGCTCCTCGGATCAGAAGGGGGAGTCTCCTCGCGGACGACTCTCGAAGAAAAAGGGTGTGAGCGGGTAGGTCGAAAACGAAAGTTGTGATAAGAGCGAGTTGGTCGTGTGGGAGGTGGTCCATGATATGTGTAAAAAGGGGTACATGCAACTCTAGATTAAATGAGTGGCATGATGTATGAACTTAGCTCTCAAGCCTATCTCCATCATTCTATGTCACTCTCTGACGTCCATCCTTTACTTCATCCAGCACTCAACAGTGCGTTGTACTCCTAGGTGTACAACATTCGTACATTCACCAAGAATGTACACGACAAGCTTGGAATCCATGCCACCCGAGCACGTCCCGTCATCCAAACGGTATAACCATATCGGCATTCCACTAAGCCGACCACGTCGTCAACCATAACGTGTCATTAAGCGAGCCGTCAATTGGCACTCCCAGAGGCCCTCCTCATGTTATCAAAACATGATAAACGATCTATCATCCAAACTCCAAAATGTATGCATTATTTTTCGCTTAAAGGAATTGATTGGTGTTTTTCTTTTTAATAATACCTGACGTGCCACCCGAGCAACGTCTCGTCGTCCAAACGAAAATTTACCATATCATCAATCAATTTCCTTTAAGTCTTTGATCACTTGGATTATTGTCATTTAAGTATTAATCAATGATTCAGAATTAAAAATGGTAATTTTTAATATTCTGGGTAAAATACTCGAGTGTTCCTCAGAATACTCGAGTGTTCTTCAGTTATTTCCATATTACTCGAGTAATTCTCAGTTACTCGAGTTGTTCATGTCTTTCTGAGGATTTGGGTTTCAGATTCATAAAAGTACTCGAGTGATTCCTGAGTTACTCGAGTGTTCTTTATCAACTCCAGAACACTCGAATGGCTCCTGCATTACTCGAGTGATTTACCATAAAATATCCCCATACATCAATCGATACTCGAGTTCTAGGCATGGTACTCGAGTGTTCTTACACAAAATACACTGTTTTACCAAAAATTTACTCGAGTATCAAGCCAAGTACTCGAGTCTTTTCTTGCAGAACAGACTGGAAACTTGGTTTTAACACACCATTTTCAATCCTAACCATTTCTAGTTCAATCCAATGATCAACAGAGTTCATATAACATATATTGAACATGTCTAAACACTTAGAACACATCAATTAACAGATTTGACAGAGAATCAAGAGGTTATGCATAAAACATACAATTTCACAACTTAACATACCAAATTGCAAAATGCTCAATAAACTTGTGAAATAAAGTTCAATACAGCTTGCATGCATCATATGGAACTTGCTCAAAACAACAATAGAGCATCATTTGGTCTCCAAACCACATTCCCTATTCAATCTAAGCCCTTAGAGCCTCTTGGTGGCTCTCTAATTGAAATCATGTAATTTAAACTCTATCTAGTGAATAGAAAGACTTCCACTTACCTCTCAGACGTGAATCAACAAGAGAATTTGCAAGAAGAAGCTCCACAGCACCAAAACCTCTTCAAGCATCACATGCAAGACAGTTTTGAGTGGAGGTCCAAAATGGAATTGGTTGACATATGAAACAGAGATAGAAATTGGGGAAATTAAATTTCTAAACTCTATGCAACACGTTCTAACTATAAAAATCAAATTGAGACTCAAAGAACTCGTGAGCTTACCAAAATCAGGGATCAAAGTAAGCCCTAGAACCAACTTGATAGAAAACAGTTCCAACTTCCAAGCTTCAATTCTACCAACACACTCACACTCAGCTCACAAATTTTATGTCTATACAAAGCTCGAGATGTGAGCTTTGTATTGGTGTATAGTTTGTATCTAAACTCTAAGCATAGAGGGAGAATCGAAGTGAAGAACTCAGGAACCCTAACTCCAGCAACACATATGAATTTGGCCAAAATGCTTCAACAATTCGGTTTGGATGGCTTTTATAGACACAAGTCGAGTTCATGCACGTCGACACGACGGCATTGAGGTGTTGAGGATGGAGTATTCGTGGCAAGGAGAGGGAATCGGTGGTGGTGACTCACCAAACGCACTAACTCGAGCAACTCTGTCCATAATACTCGAGTAGTCGAGAAAATACTCGAGTGTTTTGACCAGTTTTTGAAAAATAATAATTTTATTTACTTTCCCTCTAAAACCTTTCCTATAATTGCTTCTAGGTCCCAACTCAGGGACTAATGTGCAAAAATATTTATTTCATGCATAATCATACTTAATAAATAAATTCACACACATTCCCTAAATGCATACATACAGATTTTAATCGAAGATTAAGAATGGAAATAATTAATTATAATAAACTTTATAATTAACATTTCATTAATCAAGGATTAAAATTTTGGGGTGTTACATGCTCTATAACCGTTTATTTGTCAAGATTATGCAAAAGTTGACCAAGAATCCTAAAGGAATTACCCTTCTTCAAAAATGGGGATTGGTCTTGTAATCCACACATTGATTATGATCATTGCATCTTTTACTGAAAGATACAGACTTAAAGTGGCAAAAGAACATGGGGTAGTTGAAAGTGGAGGCAGGTACCCTTAAGCATATTCATTTTGCTTCCTCAGTTCATTCTCATGGGAACAACTGATGCATTCTTAGAGGTTGCAAAAATTGAGTTTTTCTATGACCAGGCACCTGAAAACATGAAGAGCATAGGGACTTCATATTCCTCAACTACCATAGGCATTGGGAATTTCCTTAGTTCCTTTCTTCTCTCAACAGTTTCACGGATCACTAAGGAACATGGTCACAAAGTCATAATACCCCTTTACGACCTGTACAAACACTTAACTTCTGATTGGGTCGTAAGCAGGTGCTACAACCTGCAGGTCGTAACACCCCCTTACGACCCGTTAAAAACCCATGTTTTCAGACAGGTCATAAGCGGGTGTTACGACCCGTGTCAAAAAATAGTTTTTAAAATGGTCGTAAGGGGGTGCTACGACCTGCAGGTCGTAAGTACCCCCTACGACCCATGTATATTTCTTGTTTTTTTAAAAGGACATAATGAGTATTCTTTAAAGAATTGGGGTGGCATCCATAGACCTTGGGATGACAAAATAAAAACCCTAGATTGATGAGGAGTGATCCACTGTTTTGGGTTGATCCATCATTTATCTTCATAAGTTAAACAATTATGTGTGAAAGATTTGCTTCATAATTAAATCACATGATTAATCAGGTGTTGTCCACATCTGCATTTGAGTTTGAATGAGTTCATGTTTGCCTTAAGACCATTATTTGTAGGTCAGTAAATCTCACTTCCATTATCCAAGCCTCTCTAAAGGGTTCTTAAATCATTGTTGGGCTATTCTGTGAGGCATAAACCCTTTCCTCTAGTTATGACCGGGAGATAAGTGTTTTACATTTTGTAACATTCCAAATAGTATTTCAATTTTATTTATTTTTACTAATTAAATTAGTTTGAAGTTTATGGATCAAATACTAAGCAAATTTTGATCTGAAAAAGCAAACCAAATAAGTTTACCTCCATTCTACGTAAGTCTCGTACCACGTATTGTATCCTGCCATTTACCATAACGAACTGCGCATCATGCAACACTAATTTGATTTGTCAAAGATTTTGCCCACAAATGAATAATTTTATTGCTTTTTTGATGTATGATACAATGGTAGCAAGAAAAAATGATCTTCATGACTTAAAATTGAACAACAATCTAATATCGGATCATTTTTCGAGACTCCTTGCCCTTGCTAGTTTCAGTAGTTTGCATTTCTATTTTTTTGAGCAAGCTTGTGAGGTTGATCCAGGCTGAAACAAATATATCATAATAAATTTGTAGTTATTCATTGATTTGGTGGTTTTTTTTTTCCTAATAGTTGTGAATTAATATTTTGGAGATTGTTTTTTTGAATATCAAGACAAAGAGATGGCTTATTTAAATTTTTGTCCTAAAAGTTGATAGAGTTTTGGTTTTAGTTTTTAGTTTTTTTTATCGGTCTTATCCTCAAAATTTAATTTTTTTTGTTTTGGTCTCTATCGTTAGGGATCTATTGTTAATTGATGATGCGGCTAACGGTTGATCCCTAAAATCTGTTAGTCACATCATCAATCAATGGTAGATCCCTAACGGCAGGGATGAAAATAAAAAAAAATTTAACTTTTAAGGATCAAGACCGGTAAAAAAAGATAAGGACTAAAACTAAAACTCGATTAATTTTTTAGGACCAAAACTTAAATAAGGCTAAAGAGATTATACAATTTATCTGTATTTTTTATGCTTTTTGAAATACATGTATACATAGAAAAGACAAAAATCAACTATAAAAATGAAACTAAATAGTATAAAAATTTGATGTTCAATCCAATACTCTAGAGAAAGAAAGAGTGAGGTTAAATGCTTTACCACACATGTATGAACATCATCACATCCACATATTAGTTTTCCATTGAGAGTGTCCACAGCTTGAAACGACCCTCCTCCTTCACTCCTCTGCATAAAACCCCCAAAGTATTAGAATATGAGAAATGCTAACAAATGTCATTAGTTTACTTATTAAGGAATTAAATATAAAAAAAATATTCTAAAATATATTTTTGTATTTTCAAGATATGAAAAATTGTATATTTATAAGTGTATGTTAGCAAACACTTGGAAGATAAGAATTAAGTCAAAAATCAACCTTGTAATAGTCAACAGCCACAAAATTAGCCCACCGGTTACCAGCAGCCCCATAACAAGTGTTTAGCATGTTAATGAGATCTCCAGAGTAATCTTCACATGTTATTAGCTTCAGTGGAGTTGTTCTGAAATAGTTTACCAAAACTAAGGATTTGCTTTTGTCATCAAGAGGGGATGATTCTCCCCTATTTGGACAGATTCCTGATTTCCTTCCTCCATCACCATCTGCATAGTTTAAGCAATTAAAAAGATCACCACAAAGAAGCAAGTACAAAATCTTGTGCTAGGAATGAAGAGGTTTAATTTAATGAATGGTAGTATTTTCTTACATTGATTTTCAACCATGAAATTCCACTGATAAGCAATGCCTTCACTTTGTTCTTTAGATTTGATAGAAGTAAAAACTAGTAATCTTTGGTTTTGGGCTACCATGTCACTCACTAGAGGCCAATCTTGACCATTTCTTGGCATGCGTGACAATGGAAACCAATACTTCATAAGACCAGCATTAGTGAAGACCTTTGTCAAGCCATTAGGGGCTTGAACATAGTCTTCCAATATAATTGTGATAATTTCTGTTGGATTTGCTGATAGAAAAGCTTCAATTTCCTTTAGAGTGTCAATAGCAGGCTCCTACTAGTTCATTATTACAATAAGTTAGGATCTAGTGTAGAGATATTTAATTTACATATTCCAAACTTTTTCTCCAAAGGAAAGCATATTCAATTTCAAAAACAAACATATTTTGGTAGATTAGTTTTACATACAAAGGCTGTGAAGTCATGGCATTCTCCTCCAAATGAATGGCATAACCACACTTCTCCATCAAAATCGTATGTATCTAGCATTAATCCCCGAACTCCATTCTACACATCAACCATTGTTGAAACAGAATGGTGACTTAAACATTGCTTATAAGTTTTAAGATTGTGATCAATATAAATTAGAAAAAGGGAAGGGTGATTATAGTTTCGATTAATGGTACCGAATAACATACATTTAGCTGTTGGGTGACACTATCCTCTTGGTTGGTGAATGTTACTCGAGGCACACCTGTGTGAGATGGCTCCCCATCAATGGCATAAGCATTGTGTGTTGTCAAAAATGCATATTTGTTGAATGGTAGGGAATTATTCTATAAAAAAAAAAAAGAATTAAGATCAATCAACATTAAACAATAGATTTATACGCAGAAAAATATCGGTTTTTTCTATGTCTCACAATCGGAGGCATTGTTTCATAAAATGAGTCGCTCTTTGTATTGGCCTATTGGGGACTTGGAGGGAAAATTGAAACAACAAATATTCCACCAAGTCTCAAAATAGGCCGACCAATTATAATTTTGACGTTTCCATTGAATTTTATTGATTATGTACGACTGATTCACTTTCTTTCATCAGTTGGACTCGTAAGTGTTTATTATGACTATATATTTCAATAAATTTTTGTTTATTTATCTATTCATTTTAAATTAAATATCGGCAATTACGTAGCGAGAAGTTTCACTCATTTTCAGTTCCACTTAATTAATTTTCATCAAATAAGCAGTGAGTGAAAAAAAGCATGTGTGTGTAAAAAAAAAAAAAAAAAAAAGCTTGAGTCTCTGGCTCACTGCAATGTCCACAATCATGAAATGTAGCTAGCTAAGCCAACAAACAAAATCATTACAAAAATAAAAGAGAATAATTCCATTTTGCAAAATTTTAAAAAATATTTTAATATGTGAAAAACTGAAAATTTTATAAATATATTGGTTTATATTATTTAAATAAAAGAAAAAATTATTTAATAAAAATTATAAATAACTTATAAATAAAATCGAAAATGTATTTAAAAAGATAACTTATAATTAGGACAGGAAGAAGAAATTCATAAAAAATCTCTTTTGTACGAAAGAAATGAAAAATAATGGAATTACTTTCTGGAATATGCCAACAGAACAATAATATAACCACCATGTTGCCAGCTACTGGCTATTGCCTCGTTGGATGATAACGAACAATGCAAAACACTCTTTTGACTTTTAGTATGTAGTTTCTCTCATTTATGCATTGATTGTCAACTGTTGTGAAAATTAATTAATGCAAAGAATAGAGTAGATATCTTACAATTAGTTTGAATTGATCGGTGATAGATGAGCGCACACACCTGGAGCCTATAAACCCAAATGGACATGAAGAACAATAGAGTCCAGCGCTGCAATCTCCGTCAGACGAGCACTCATCAAGAAGCTAATTAATTAATCAGCAAATACTATATCAAAACCAATTAAAACTGAAAACAAGAAATTAAAATATAACAACGTGATATGATATGATATGATATGATGGAGCAGTGTGTGTATAAATATAATATTATATAGTGGGAGATACAAACCCTGCTGCAAACTCCATTAGAACAAGCAAAAGCAACGGTGTAAAACAATGGAAGAATAACCATAAGCAAACACGAAAGAGAACCCATTTGGACGGTGATGATATTGAAGAGAAAGATGAGTGGAGGTTGGATTTGTATTAATAATTAGGCTTATTTAATTTTTTAGTATCTGAACTTAGGTGTTTTTTTGGAATTGGTCCTTAAACTTTTTTTTCGATGCTTTGAGTCCCTGAACTTTGCTCAAATTTTGGAAATGGTCATTTCATCGTTTAAGTGATGACATCGAGGATATGCCACGTCACCTTCGCCACATCCATAGGTAACGTGTCAGATGATGTCACGTGAATTTTTTAAATTAAAAAAAAATTCAAATGTTTTAAAAGTAATTAAAAATTGTATTCTTTAAAGAAAATCAAATCTTTTAATAAATTTTAAAAGAAATGATTTTTTCATAAAAAAAATCATGTAGTGCCCCGTGACTTTACATAACACGTCACTCGTCGATATTGTGAAAGTGGGGTGATATGTCATTGGCTATATCATCACTTTAGTGACAAAAGGACCATTTCCAAAAATTAAACAAAGTTCAGGACCCAAAATATCGAAAAAAAAGTTTAAAGACCAATGCAAAAGAGCAACTAAATTCAGGGACTAAAATGTTAAATAAGCCTAATAATTAATTCTCCCTGCATTCAACCTTAATTAAGTGTTATTTTAAGGTAATATTTTATGGTAATGCGGTCAAATGAATGATATATTAAATTATTAACTAAATCATTGATTGGTATGTTAAATAAAATACTCCCTTCATCTCTAAATCTAAGACCTTTCTGACACTTTTATTTTGTCCCTATTTATAAGACCATTTACCAATTTTCAATGATCATTAATTACTTTTTTCTACAAACACCCCTATTTATTTATCACTTTTTAGATTCTCAATAATATTAAATAAGAATAATTTTGAAAATACATATCAAAAGTTCACATTTCCAATAAAATTAACTAAATTATCTCACTTTCTTAATGGACGTGAAATCTTCCAAAGAATTCCTATATTTAGGAACGGAGGGAGTATTAAAATCATATTTTCTTGTAAATGAATGATATATTAAATTTCTAACTATATATCATTGGTTGATATATTTGACAAAATATTTAAAACATATTATATTATCTTATTTGTTTGGACTTTTCCAAATTTTAGCATTTTTTTACAAAAGGTTGGATTTTATGGCTTGGCTGAGAAAACGAAGGAGCTCATTGGATTCTCATGATCATAATAACCATATGCGAGTTTACACATTGGAATTTTCTCTCATAGCCAAGTTCAAGGCCAAGCGGCATTTTTCAGTTGCTTAAACATGGCAAAGTTTTACTCCCGGCTTCTAGGTGTATTGTTCATGTAATTTTTCTATCTTGTTTTATATGTGTAGTATTTTTACAAAATTCAATATATAATTAATGTTTTTTTTTTCAATTATATTCATATTTAATACTACCTCCGTTCCTAATTATAGACCTCACTTGGGTAAAAAAATTTGGTCATAAATATAAGATCCTGTTATAATTTTTTCCAAAATTACCCCTAATTTTAATCTTTGAGGTCTAAATTTTTGTGAGAAGAAATAAATAAAATTATATTGGAATATGAAAATTTTTTGAACCGTGTAATTTAACTTAATGATTTGGGCGGTGGTACAGAGGTAGGGGTGGGAATGAGCCAGGCCGGCTCATGGGGGCCTATGGCTCGGCTCATATAAGGCCTGACTCGGCTCGGCTCGTTTAATAAAAAGGTCAGGTTTAAGCTTTTCGAAAAGCCTAAATATCTAAATAAGTCAGGCCCGAGCTTTATAAAAAGCCTATTAAACTCATTGGGCCGGCCTATTTAATTTTTTAAATATTAATATATTATATTTTATTAGTGATTTAAATCAAAAGTAAAATTTTAATATATTCTATATAATATTATAATTAAAAATAAAAATATAATTCATTTCCCTCTTTATTAAAGTTAATCCTAACATATAAAAAACAAATCCTAATAATTTCACTCCCTCACATCAACAAATCCTAATACTTCTGTTGATATATAGTTTGAGTTTTGATGTTGTTTACTGTTCGTTTTATTATATTTCTTTCACATAATTTGAGAGTATAAGGCACTTCTATGTTTGTACTTAAATGTAAGAATTTTATTGAATAATAGGCTTTTAAGCGAGCTTATGGGTCAGACCAAGCTTTGAAATAGGTCGAGCTTAGGCTTCAAATTTAGCCTATGACGAGCTCATAGACAGGCTTGGGCCTTGAATTTGGAACACAGGCCAGGCTTGTTTTTGTTAAGGCCTGGCTCGACCTGGCTCATTCCCATCCCTATACAGAGGAAACAAAGAGACAAACACGTATAAAATCTTCATTCTTTGCTTCTTTTTATCTTTGTGGAAAACCTTTCATATAGTCTCCCTCAGAAACCCAGAAGTGTATTTATATTTGACATTATCCCAAAAGGGTATTTTGGAAGAGCATATCAATTTTAACATAGAATTCGGTAACATTGGTGGACGTAAAAATGTTCAAGAGGGCTCTATAATTAGGGATGGAGGGAGTACAGTATCTTTTTCACTTCTATATTTTTGTCTCTCTTTTCAATAATGGTTATATATTGACATTATAGTCAAAATACCACAAATTCTTAAATCTTCTAATCATTTCTTAAAATCCGTGTATAATCTTAAAATATACTACTTATGAAACAGAGGGAGTAAGAGATAATAGTCACCTTATTCCCCGAAATTTACACTAGTCACTAGTCCTCAAAATTACATCAATTTAATCCCTCAATGATTAATATAACATCACATTGGTCCTTTTAAAGACTTATTTGATGACCATATGAATTTTTTGAAGGCCAAAATTTATATTTTGTGATGTCATGTTGATCTTTGTGGTACTAAATTATTGTAAAAAAATTGTTGGGGATTAAATTGATGATTAGTGTATCTTTCGAAGGCCAAAGTGACTATTTACTCCTCCTTTAAAATATATCATCCCTTCGTAACACTCTTTTGAAAGTTTTATTTTGATCTTATTTATAAGATTTTGTTATAATTTTTTATAACATTTAATTATTTTTTCGTAAATTCTCTTATGTACTCAACACTCATTAGAGTTTTAATAACAATTATAAAAATAATTTTGAAAAAAATATAACAAATATTCATATTTCTACTGTCATTAATAAAATTAATCTATTTTCTAAATGAAGATGCATTTCCCCTAAAAAATCTTATATTACGAAAATGGAGGGAGTAATTTATGAATATTTTTAACCTCAAAGGACCACATAAAAAACTGAGATTAAAGAAACGGTTAGTAGTTAGTATGTAGGTACCAACGTGAGGTTGTTATAGTGATAGTTCACTTGGCTCCTTAAACAACTGGTCTTGAGTTCAAATTTTGGGTATGGAGTAATCCCGTTGGGAGATCCCTACCGCTTAATGCGAGTTCAGTTGGGTCGAACCGGATGAGTCGGATTCTGAGTAAACTAGATCCGGGTATCGGTTGGTGTAAAAAAAAAAGTTATTACGTAGTTGCACAAGATAGATATCTAACTGAAAAAGTAATTTAATGTGGGAAGGTGACATGTTTAATAAATCAAAAAGGATTTTTTTTGTTTACTTTTTCACTTAAAGGTTAAAACTTTTCATTTTCAGACTTATCATATGCATAAGTGCTTCAATTACATATAAATCGTTGATGTAAAACATTAGTTTATTATATTGTCAATGATTATGTACCACATATGATCATGTACCATATTTTAAGGTTTGAAAGTTGGAAGTCACGAATTCGATTTTGGGCGGCACCATTTAGTGGATTTAATTTCCATTCTCATATCCCATAAAAGGAAAAAAAAAAAAAAACCAATGGTTACAACTTATTATATCAAACTAATAGCACAAACAAAAAAAATGTCTATTTATAATAAAAAATCATAATGAATATACTATATGTTAAATATTTTTTTCTTAACTTAAATTAAAGTGTATCGCTACTTAGTACGAATATAAAATTCATAAAAAAAAACACTACCTGGGGCTTTTTACGGCCTTCATTTCTTTATCACTTTTCAATCTCTATTGCTTGAATCCTTCTCTCTTTTGCACTCTCCTTTTCTTCTTCTACTCGCTTTCTCAAGATCTTACCTCTTTGTGCTTTTTTTTCCCCTCTTGCAACTACTTTTTGTGTTCTAAATATTGTTGTTTGGTTCTTGTTTGAGGCAAGATTTACCTTTTTTTTATTTGTTTGTTAAATTGTTATCTGCCTTCCGCTTGAAAGAAGAAAAAATGCCATGTCACTTGAATTTTTCCATTCATTTTATTTATTTATTGTCGTGTTAAATAGCAGTGCTTTAGATTAAATAAATAAAAAGATTACGTTAAAGTAAATGATAACCTTACCTAATTTTTTGCCATTTGAAGTCTGCTTTTGGCAATTTATCAATCTTAATAAATATATATATATATATACTTTTAATTTTACTCTAAAATGTATTGATATTTTAGCTATTTTTTCATCTCTTACTATATTATGATTTATTATATTTTGAAATATTTATATCTATATTAATAACTTTCAATGCCTCTAACTCATATTCCATACTAAGAAAAAGAAGACAAATTAAAAATTTTAACAAGAAAAATAATTAAAAATAGTTTAGGTGTAAGTATCTGAGATATTCAACCACAAATTTATTTATTTATTTTTTTTAAAGTTTATAAGAGTGATCGATCTTTAAATTATTTTTAAAGTTTTATAATACTTCCTCCGTTCCTATTTATCTGTCGTATTTCAAACAAAACACATGAAATCATTACTCATATTTGCATTACATTAATTATGTTTTTTCTCACTATACCCTTTTTCTCTGTGTAATTTATACTTTTTTTTCACTACTTAAAAAAACCAATACATATTAAATAGGGGTAAACATGAAAAATAGCATTTATTACAATCTTAAATCATAAAAAGACAGATAAAAAGAAACAAAAAACTTCTCCAGAAAAAGACAGTTAAATAAAAACGGAAGGAATAATTATTATTATTATTTTACCGTTTCATGTTGCAATCTGAGAAAGCAAGTTGTGTCATCCCATGTGAAATAAAATCACATTCAAGAAGATTTAGATGAACGAAAATTTAAAATTATCATGATTGAATGTTTTAAGGAGGAGGTTTACAAATTCTTATAGAGGTACATGGATTTATTGGAGTTGAGGGTATACGACACTCACAATTATGATAAATCTTTATTATAGACGTTGCAATAGATTTTTGTATGAAGGGGTAGGTAAGGGGATTCAAGCTATAAGCATTGGTATAGTAGGTGATGGTGTTGTTATAAGAGGCTTTATGCAACACTTTGTTTTGATGCAGATTTTGATAGGAGTATAGGAGGGATTTGACAAATGGTTTTAGCAGTGTGCTAGTTGTATTTTATGTACTTTTTCTAATTGTTGATGGTGTCACATATGCCATGTTAATCAACTTTGTGAGCCTCTGGACGACAAAACAAAATAGATGGTGTCACATATGCTATTTTTCATCTCTAGAAATATATATTTTTCTAGTATTATTCAATATTGATATGTGATTTTATGTTTTATATAAAGATTATATGAATAATATATATTAGTGTATGATTGAAATTATTTCACTAGGAAAATATAATGTTGTAGTATCAAAGGTAAAAGAATGGAGTATGTTGAAAAAAATGGAACTTTTGAGTCTTAAAGGCCAATTAATCCATTCACAGGATTATTTAATGGATTACTAGAGGCGTATACACGTATGTTCCGTCAAAATTCTCACGAATAATTCTCTACCTCAATCTTTCCCAGGGGTGGCCAATGGATAAGACAAGGTGACGTAACTCCATCCTATGCATAGGTTACTCTGAAACATGGGTACTCCTAAATTGGTGACGTATCCGTATCCGGTATATTTTGAGTACCGGTACACGTACCGTACTCTTGTATACTTGTAACTAGTATGTTAAAGTATATTTTAGGTGTGAATTTTACCAATAATGTAATTTTTGCCTTATAATATATTTTTTAATGTTATAATCAATCTTTCGGACTTATATCTTGACTTATTTTAAGCATCAACCTATAATTTTAGGATACTCATATGCTATTTCAATGTTAAAATCGTTTATTTTCACCTTGCTTATATATATATATATATATATATATATATATATATATATATATAATTAGAAGGCTTTTTTAAGCGATAGGTCCCTAAACTTAGGGGGTATTTTGGATTTAGTCCTTAATACTTTAACGTTGTTTGAAACTAGTCCTTCCGTTAACCCAAAGTTAACTCCGTTAGTGTCTTCCAATAAGATGTTGCCATGTGTCCGAACTTGCAATTTTTTTTTGGCTTTTTTGACTTTGAGGTCCCTAAACTTAGGGGGGTAATTGAATTTAGTCCCTATCCTTTTTTTCGTTGGATCAGGTCCCTAAACTCCGGACCATTTTGGATTAAGTCCTTCTGTTAGTTTTAATCTAACATCGTTACCATGGGGAAATTTTATGCCACGTGGACCAATAAATTAATGCCACATGAAATTTTTCTTTTAAAATTAAAAAGTTACAAAAAATAAATAAAATTAAAAAAAACAGGCTCTTGTTTCCTTCTTTTATCTGCTCGATCAGCATGAGTTTATTCCTAGAACTCAAGCATTTGTTAATCCATCCACCTGTATCCTATCTGTTCCTTTTAGTTTATTATTACCTGTTTTGAAGCATAACTGAACCAAACATCATAAACAGACCCACCATGCCACAAAATTTTTCAGGCCAGAATGTGAACCACCTTCCATATCTTCCTCTCGTTCCTCGTCGTGCTCGATCGTCTCGTTAAGGCTTGACATCATGGTTTCTTCACCTTGCTTAAGGGGTGACATTGTTTTTTAGAATATAAAGATCTAAACAAAAAAAAAAACACACATAGTGTCAAGTGATAAAAACTGAGTTAGACACCTACCAAACCTTCATCATCAAACTTTAAAGTAATAAAATTTTCTGTGTCAATCAAAGATACTTGTTGCTTTTCTTCCTCCCTCCAGACTCTGCATATGACGTGCCGCTAAGAAGAAGGTGGAGGAAGCGGAGAAGAGGGCGGAGGCTGGAAAGCAGAGGACGCTGAGGTTGTTGAGGTTTCGAAGTTGCGAGGCTGCTGCACGGTGAAGGAAGCGCGACTGGTCTCCTTCGGTGTCGCATCAGATTTGCAAAGAAGATGACCAAGCGAAGGATGAAGAACGAAGAGGATCTTCGGGGTCGCCGCCGCAACTAGGTTCCAGGGGCTTTGGCTATAACTAGCGTTGCCGCACATCATCAAGCGAACTTGTGACTGTGACAGTGATTTTCGCTGTAAACCGAAGCAAGCACAAAACTCAAATCGAGGCGCGACCTTGAGGACGGTGGCGAAAGCTTCTCAAATCGTTACCCTGATGGCAGTGGTGAGCGCTCGAGACATCACGACCATGACGATGATGCATCTCGTCGCAGACGCGTTGTATTCCCATCGTTATAAAAAAAATCATTTTGTTTAATTTTATTTATTTTTTGTAATTTTTCAATTTTAAAATAAAAATTTCATGTGACATTAATTTATTGGTCCACATGGCATAAAAATTTCCCCAGGGTAACGGTGTTAGATTAAAACAGAAGGACTTAATCCAAAATGGTCCAGAGTTTAGGGACCTGATTCAACGAAAAAAAGGATAGGGACTAAATTCAATTACCCCTCTAAGTTTAGGGACCTCAAAGTCAAAAAAGCCAAAAAAAAAAATGCAAGTTGGGACACGTGACAACATCTTATTGGAAGACACTGACGGAGTTAACTTTGGGTTAACGAAAGGACTAGTTTCAAACGGCGTTAAAGTTTAGGGACCAGATCCAACAAAAAAAAAATTAAGGATTAAATCCAAAACACCCCCTAAGTTTAGGGACCTATCGCTTAAAAAAGCCTAATTAGAATTATGTTGTCGTACCCGTACCCTAGTTTTTTAGAAAATGTCGTATCCGGTACAGTACTCGTATTGGTGCAACATAGATAGCTTATCATTTTGTCCCCGGCCTTATCACATCATTCTTCAACTTTAGCTCTTTATAATTGCATGAGTTGATTAGTTGTTCATAAAGAACTCAACTCATTCCTTAAACTTCTGAATATACCTCATAAATTTCGTGCTCAGCATTCTTCTGAATTAGTATCACAAAGGATCATAAATACACTCCTTAGTTTCTTGAAATTCCTCTTAGAAGTACACAAAACTCCCTTATTCTGGTGTAGGATTACTTGCTGTCTTATGGAAGCAAATTCACTTTAACTCCCTGGTTACCAATTATCATATTATTATAGAATTAGTTCTAATCGATTATACTTTGTCATGTACATGTATATCTTTAAATATGAGGAGAAATTGAGGTTCGCAGAAGTGAGTTTGAAGCCTTTTCCAAGTATGCTTGTTGCTGTCTTAAAATGGTAGCAATATCAACCTTTAGTTCCTTTGCTTTTGTCTCAGTAATTTCAATCTTCATGTAAGGGAGAAGTTAACACACCATTAGAATAATGATAGAATGATGAAAAGTGTAGTCAAGACCATCCTAAAGCCCAAGGGACAATGATATGATATATTGATACCATGACAAGGTTATTGGATATGGAGTTCAAGATAGCCCACGGTAACACTTTGAGCATGTTCTAAATGATACATATGTTATATTGAATAATTTAAATTGCTGGGATTTGGCTTGATACAAAATATTGTATGTGAAGTTGTTGAGTATGTGTTTATATGACATAAATGATGAGTATTTGAACAATTGATTATGCTAGATGTTGTCCTACACGAAATTCCTGCCTTGAACATTTGTAATTACATGTAACAAGCTAAGGTTGTTGTTTTAGATGCTTGGAAAGAATCGTAGAAGTGTCCATAAGGAATTGATGTTGAGAACTCAATGGAAAATCAGATTTGTTTTTTTTCCTATTGTTAATCAATTAAGGTATCCTCTTAATCGATTGTCGGGCTCTATTTTACAAGTTCTGGGTAAAATTTGTGATACAGTTAATCGATTAAGTAATTGAGTGAACCGATTAACTAATCGACTATGTAATCGATCAACTTGGTAGTTTTTCTTAATCTGAAACAGTTTTGGATTTGAATAATCAATTATTCTGTTATGTTAATCGATTATCAACCGGAGAACTTGTGAAAAATGATAATTTCACTAATTGAGATCAATTCCGTAGAATCAATACCTTATGTGCTTAATGATGTAAATGCAATGAAATCTGACATAAACGGGCTTAAAGAAATGAATTTATACATACGACAGATATGTAATGTTGAATATGGTATAAAGCTCTGTTCAAGTTTCATATACATTGAAGAGTGCCAGAGAAATCATACATGATGACATTGTATCAAGTTGAAAATGATAAATATATCATATAGTATGACCGTATCTAGACAACATTAGTCTGTATCAAGTATAATGTTTGTAAGGGCATATACAAGAATATTGATTCCAGATATGACCTTATCTTCATGGAACTAGATTTGTTGCAAGCATGAAATGCAGGATTTTTATATTTTAGTATGTCTCATGTGATGTGCATGTGACATATATTGAATTGTGTTTAGTAAATAATTAATTAAATCTTAATGGGCTAAATCATATTTAGATAATAAGGGGATTGTTTCTAAAGGCCCATTAGCTTGATGGAAACCAATGGATAAGAGATAGGGTTTTACCTATTTATAAGAAACAGGTCATGTTCCTGACATTAACGTATTCTCTCTTTTACCCATCACATAACGACACAAAAAGAATAGTAAAGAAGACAAAGGAATAGAAACCTTGTTTCCTGACTTTTGGTCAAAGGACGTTGGAGATCTCTGTCAAGTATAGCAATAGATAATAGTAATTATATTCTCTTATCATCTCTATAACACGTGTCATGTAATTTCAAGATCACTATTGTTGTAGTTGTAACGAATAAATTAAAACTAGAACTTATGAAATACTTGTAGGAGGCATATCTAACCGTGAGAATATGTCTTATCCCTTGACACGAGGTCTGTTGCAAGTGTGAGACTTGTATGGGACACGTTGAAGAGTGTGAGTATGTCTTATCCTTCGGTCTATTGCAGTTGTGAGACTTGTAGGGGACTTATTCAAGAATGTGAGTATGTCTTATGCCTTGATAGTGTTGTAAAATATAATTATTATTTATTTATTCATATATCTTATTTTATTTCAAAAGCATTTATTAAATTTAATATTGTGTTTTAAAAGGTTTTGTACTTTGATATATATATATATATATAGACACATGTGTACAACATTTTTGTTTAAAAGTATATATGTAATACACTTTCAGTTGCTGCAGTAACATACACATGGTTAAAGTTAAACGGCACCATTAATGTACTTAAGGATTGCACCGTTTGGAAATTTAAAATCCAACGTACACATGGTTTCGGGTTTTCTTGTTATATAAACACACTCTGTGTGAAGAGAAAAAGGGCAATACGTGAAAAAGAAAATCATCAGTGCAGAGTTTAATTTTCTTATGTGTACATTGAAATTCTTCTACACAGTTCATTGTTCTTTCACTTTCAAGTTCAAAATACTCATCTTTTATTCCGGGTTATATCATTACATAAGACATTGCTAGTTCTATTTTCCTGATATTTATATCAGAAGAATCTGCTGAATCCTGGGGAATCGTCGCGGTGCGCGAATAGATTCTTAAGGACAGTGTCTTCGACACGCCTCAGATTATATTGTTATTTTTGTGTTTTTCGGTGTATCTTTCTCCTAATTTTCTAACTGAAAAGAGGGTTTGTTGCAAGTATGTGATACCTGTAGGGGACATACATCTTCAAGAGTGCTTCTATGTCCTATCCTTGGCACGGGATCTGGTGCAAACAAATTAAAAAATGAGAAATATTATTTTACCAATTAATTCTTTTCCTTGTTTATTTTATTATTTTCTCTTATTATTTTTTTTTATCATCAACGGGGCTAACGCCCAGAGAAGAAAAAATTAAATACAACGGGTAAAAGCAACCCCATAAGCATCTTCACAAAGAAGAGAAAATAACAAAGAAGGACAATGGGAAATAAATCTACAGCCCCTATCAATAGAGTGACTTAAATTAGCCATGAGGTCAGCGCACCTGTTTGCTTCACGATACACATGATTATTGGTTACAGACCATTGAAGAGAAAGCATATTACGAATCTCGCGAACCACTGGAAAACAGTGATGAGTAATAGCACAATGTCTCTGGACCAAAAGGATAGCAACCTGTGAATCCATATCCACCTCCAGAACAGAAATATTAAGCTGTTTTGCTAACCGTAAACCCCATAATAGCCCCCAAAGTTCTGCCTTGACTGATGTACAAGAGCCCAAATTGCAAAGAAAACCATGAATAAATTGACCAGTTGCATCACGAACCAAATCACCACAAGCAGCAGTATGCACACTCTTCCTAAAAGAACCATCTACATTTAGCTTCATAACCCCAACAGGAGGAGAAAGCCATGAAATAAGCACTTCCTTTTTATAAGACAGCAGACCCATATTTGATGCAACATTACCTTGAATAAATTGTGAATAAGATAAAGCTTGAATCAAGATATCTGACAGTTTCATCCTATTTTGATTGAACACCAATTCATTCCTACTTTGCCAAATTAAAGAGACAAGCACTCCAAAAAGAATTGTCCAATCATAAGAAAAATGACCAATATTTTTTAGACAAATTAAGAAGTAACCATTTACCTGTCCCCAATGAAAAGAATTTCGCCCAATCATCAGAACTAATAACAACATTCCATAATTCCCGAATCTCCTCACAATCCCTTAACATATGCATCATAGTTTCATCACCTTGTTGGCATCACGGACAAGTTGCATCAGACCCCATCCTACGCTTCACTCTCTCACTGTTTGTGAGAAGTTTTGCATAACGAACTTTCCAAAGATAAGCTCTAATACGTTGTGGTCCCTTCCACTTCCAAACAAAACGGAATAAAAGTCTTTGGTCCTGATCAAGTGACACAGATGGAGGACCTCGAACTATATTCGCTGCTGATGCTAGAGAGAAAGTACCATCATTTTCGCCACTCCAAGCAAGAGTATCCTCATCAGCAATAGATGAGGGAGGAACAATAGTCGCCACTAGCGATTTGATTTCCGTAGGAATAATATCATTCAAAACTTCCCATTTCCATTTACCATTGTCAACAAAAGAAGCCACAGAATTAAATCTACACCAAGTTGGAACAGAAACACCTGGACAGTGAATAAGAGCAGGTGTACCAGGTATCCAAGCATCAAGCCAAAATCGAGTATTATTCCCATCGCCAAGAACCCAACAACTATTTTCATAGACCTTTGCACACACTTTAGCCATAGATCTCCAAGTCATTGTAGCATTCATATTATTAGGAACAACAATCTGAAAAATGTCCCTAACTTTATATTTAGCCACTAAACACCTTGCCCACAGAGATGATTGGTTTGTTAAAAATTTCCAAACCAACTTCATCATATAAGCTTCATTTATAACACTAAGCTTACGAAACCCAAGGCCTCCCTCCTCCTTCGGGGTGAAAATATTATCCCAAGAAAGTAGATGACAACGTCTCTGTTCAGAAGAACTTCCCCAAATAAAGTTTCTGCACAACTCTTCAACCTTATCACAAACCGCCACAGGAATAGGAATAGTCTGCATAATATAATTAGGAAGACTCATAATAGAAGATTGTGCTAACGTCACTCTTCCTGCAAATGAGAGAGTTTTCATTTTCCAACCAGAAAGTTTCTTTTTAACTTTATCAATCAGAAAAGAAAAGTCAATACTATTACAACGTGAGGATTTTATAGGAACTCCTAGATAGGATCCAAACTCAGTTGTAATTGAGATTCCCAGAGATTCTTTGATAGAACTCGCCAACCTGGAGCCTGTATTATTCGAAAAAAATAGGGACGATTTATTAAAACTGATCATATGACCAGACGCCACACAAAAAGCATCAAGTAGAGATTTAATTCGTTCAGCCTGGGAAAACGATGCTTCAGCTATTAATGTTACATCATCAGAAAACATAACATGGGAAACCTTTGGACCACCTCTCCCCACTGTGAAAGGCACCCATTCATTAGAATCAACACAATCTTGGATAAGATGAGACAAACGATCCATACATAGTACAAACAGATAAGGTGAAATTAGGTCCCCTTGACGTAGACCACGACCAGGAGAAAAAGATTGAGAAACTTCACCATTCCAATTCACCCGCATAGAAGGAGATGAAATGCATTGCATTATTAATGTAATGAATTCCGGGGAAAAGCCCACTCTGCATAACATATCTTTAATAAAACACCATCTCACTCGATCATAAGCTTTTGCTAAATCAAGTTTAAGGGTCATAAAACAACATTTTCCAGTCATCTTCTTAAAGGAGTGAATAATTTCTTGAAGAATAATTATGTTATCCGTCCCCTGCCTCCCTGGGATGAAACTACACTGATTTTGAGACACAATTCTATCCATGAAAGGATGCAACCTATTTGCAATAACTTTGGTAACCACCTTATAACTCACATTGCATAAGGAAATAGGACGGAATTCAGTAACTCGAGTTGGCCTACTAGTCTTAGGGATAAGAGTAAGCAAAGTTTCATTCACTGCACCTACAGACTCAGGACATGTAAAAATATTCTGGACAAAATGCAGTAATGAATCCTTAATAATATCCCACTGAGACTTGAAAAAAAGAGCATGAAATCCATCAGCACCTAGAGCCTTATGATTTCCCATACAAAAAAGAGCCTGTTTCACCTCAGATATAGAAACCTCATGCATAAAATTAGAAATATCAACAGGTTCAAGTGCAGGAAAACTAGTCACAGAAGATAAATGTCCAGAATGAGAACTATCATCTTTATAAAATTGAACAAAATAATCATGTACCATACTTTTTAGAGAGTTCGGGTCATAAACCCAGATCCCCTGGTCATCAAGCAAAGCATCTACTCGATTCTTTTGTCTTCTAGTTGAAGCAGCAAGATGAAAGAAACGAGTATTTTTGTCACCCAAGTTAAGCTTATTGAATCTAGCCATGTGATGCCAATAAGATTCTTCCTGGAGTAAGATTACATTATACTCCTTCCACAACTGATGCTTCAAATCAAATAGATACGGATTATTAGATGAAGACAGCCGCAATTGAATACCATTCAATCTATTAAGCACTCTCCTTTTCCTGTTGAAGATATTCCCAAACACCTCTTTATTCCAACGAGAAATTCTTTGTGTGAAAGACAAATTATTCTCATTCCAAGAGGCTAAAGAAGACCATGATCCAATAACCTGATTACGAAAATCGGGATGAGTAAGCCACGGAGATAAGAACTTAAAAGCACTCTTACCCCGACCATGAGCATGAGACAAGCGTAACCAGGGAGCAGAGTGATCAGAGAAAGGCAAGGGAACATTTATAAGAGAAAACTGCGGGAAAGCTTCTCTCCAACATAAATTAGCAACAACACGATCAAGTCTAACTTGTAATTCACCCCTTTGCCAAGTAAAAGCCGGCCCTTTAAATCCTATGTCAGATAAGTCACAATCATCCAAACAAGAGAAGAACCGATTACTAGCATTTTGGTTAAGAGAGGCACCGCCAACCTTCTCATAAGAAAATAACGCCTGATTGAAGTCCCCTGCCACACACCAAGGGCCAGTAACAGAATTACTAATCTCCCGTAGTTCATCCCATAATAAATTACGCAAACCCTCCTGAGGACTAGCATAAACTATTGTGAACAACCAACGAATATTATTATCTAAACATTCTAGATGCACCAAGTATTGAGATGAACTAAGCACTTGAACGTTCAAAACAGCTTCATTCCACAGAACCCAGATGCCACCAGAAAAACCATTAGCCTCAACACGGAAAGACTTGCTAAAGTTTAATCTTCTGATAACCTGATCTGCTCTAACACCACTAATTCTGGGCTCAAGAATAGCCACTAAATTAACATGATAAAGATGCCTACAATCCTGAATGATACCGGGAAAATTCCTACTCCCAGCACCACGACAGTTCCAGATGAGAGCATTCATCATTAAAATAAAAATAATGGACAACATAGCTCCAAAGGGGAAATTAATCCCTAGAACAGGGGTTCTCATTATTTATACCATTACCTGAGCACACAAGCTCTTTCAATCCCATATCAGAATCTTCATTGTGCATAACTATGTCTGGAGGTTCTTTCAAAGAAGAGGAATTAGCTTGCCCCTTTTGAAGAATTTGAGAGATATGAGCCACCTCTTCCTCCGACTTATGATAAACATGTTGTTGTAGAATAGCTTCCCACTCAGCCTTGCGATTCTGATAAGTATTCCACTCAAAATTTTGTTTTTCACTGATCATTTTGAGTATATGAGCTTCCCTATTCACTCGTTCCATTGCTGTTTCCGCCATGGCAATTGCGACCTGTTCAGTATGAGGAGGATCCTGTATCATCTGCTCAGACATTTGTTGCGGACCAATTTGGGGCGGAAGATATTTTTGCTTCGGGCCAACTTGGGGTTGTTGAGATTGGGCCTGCTTTGGTTTGGGCTTGACAAGGCTAGCGCTATTGCCTTTTTGCTGCTTATGAGATTTTCGGGTCTGATGATCATAATTCATCACCCTTTGGTCACGTGCATTATTTTTCTCCACCGTTTCATGCATCTCTTGCTCAAGGACATGGAATCTATTAGATTCCTTTCCCTTGTTTTTCGGTTCCTTCTCATCCCTTCTGTTACGCATATTGCGGCGCTGAGGCCGTTGGACCAACATCCATGGGCCATACTCCCCACCCACATTAGTCCTTGTAGTCCTCTCTTTAGGAATCTTCTCACCATCTTTTTCGGGACCAGATAACAAAATTCCAGCAGAATTTTCAGCCACCGACTGAGCAACTTTTTCCGGCGGCGGAGACGCTACCTGCATAGCAGCATCAGGTTTTGCTCCCATAGCATCTGGACAAACATCTTGTTTATGCCCGAAACGTCCACAATTAAAGCAAATTAGATGGAGACCCTCATACTCAAGGCGAAATTCTTCCCCCATAGCTTCAATTACCGGAACTAGTTTCCTCCTCAAATCCACTTCCACACATATTCTAGCAAATTTGGCACGTGAATGAATAGAAGTATGCTCATCAATCTTCAACATAGTGCCAATTTTGCCTCCAGCACGCCATAAGAACTTTTTATTCGATAGTTCTATTGGAAGCCGTGGTATCCTTACCCATACAGCAACTTTCCTTATCTCCTATTCATCAGGCTTGAAAAAAGGACGCCAACGTTGCACCTGGATATAATGATCCAGTAGCTTCCATGGCCCTTCAAAAAGAGCATGATTATAATCCCCATCATCATGAAATTGAACTAGGAAAAAACCTTCACTCAAGTCCATCACCTTAATATCCGCCCTTAGTGCCCAAAGCTTTTGGAGTCTATTAACCATGAAACTGAAAGCAACTTTACGACCAACAAGATTAACGATCAATGCCTTCTTCCATGGCCTACACCACTCCTCATACTCTTCTAGTGAAACATCAATTTTGGGTTTGCTGTCAAAATCATCACAATTATCCAAAGCTTTCTCCTCCTCATGCAACATAGGGCATAAGTCTTCCCTAACCATTTCAATTATTTCCTTAGGACTAGGTTTATACCCCTCCATAGACATTGCAACTTCACAATAGGAAGGTTTAGGGGGTGTCAGTTGATTCATGTTATCAGCCCCCTGGACATGTTGATCCTCCATTTCAATCTCGTTCCCTGAATGCTCCTCATTAGGCTTGATCTTCTTATTGCTCCTATTCTTTTGGTCATCCTCTTCAGTAGAAGGCTTATCATGCTTTTCACGTAGAGTTTGCTCTGCTATAAGAAATAATTAATTTGACACACTAAGTCAAAATTTACATTTTATTAATATTAAAAAAATTTACATTGTTACATCTCATAGCCTAAGCGTATGAGAAATGGAATCCAATGAGTAAAAATGCACAAAAGCAGTCAAACTGAACCAGAAAATGCAGCATAACCGGTTATGACCATTTTGTAACCGCTACAGTGCATATAACTGGTTATATTGCCCTTATAATCGGTTATATATGCATCAGAGGGGGAAAATTTGACAGCAAAACCATAAGAATCGGCTCCTAATCCAATTCCAATGACCCAAGGACCTATAATAGGATTATACAAAGGATAAAAACTCTTAATTTAACTTAGACATGGAAGAGTATAAATAAAAAGGGTGATTATATACATCCTAAAAGTATGTATAAGGAGAACGAAAAACGTGATTGAATAATTGTCATGATTGTTTTGTTTATTACGAATTAATGTATGTTAATTAATTGCAAATGCTATTCTTTATTCTTCGAGGGAATGTATCACTCCCGGAAATTCATAACATTTTTGGAATAATTGATATGCCAAAGGCAAAGCATGTCCTAACGGAGAAGGTAAAAAGGAAGAAGTGAACATATATGATATTTTGTACTATTGTAAACTCAATGCTTTGAACAACTTTTGTATTAAGAAATCAATAAAATACAATTTTTATCCGCTCCATCGAATATTTTTACAAATTAAAAGTAACTCTAAATTACATTTCTTAGAGTGGGGTGTTACAGATCTCAAGCTCAATTTCCTGGAGTCGCAAGTTTGTGAAACTCCTATAAGCGACCAAAGCCGAGAAATTAATAATCTCTCACCATTAGATGGGAAAATACTCTATGAAACCCAAAAAAAAAAAAAGACTAGTTGAAAACTTAATATAATAAATTTTAGGCTTATTTATGTCAGATGTCCCTGGAGTTTGCACCTATTTTGTCAGACGCCCTTTAACTTTATTTTTCAACAAATATACCCCTACAGTTTGCTCCGGTGAGCCATATACCCCTGCATGCCATTTTCGGTCACCGGTGCTGACGTGGACCGCCGGAGTCAGCAAGTGGTAGAAATAGGAGCCCTTGTAGTTTGAGTCTTTTTTGTCAGATACCCTATATATAACTTCAAAAATTCATATCTTTTAAACCGTAAGTGCAAAAATTACAAATTTTATGTCAAAACGGTCGTATTGAAATATAGAATTTTAAAATGTAATTATTTTATTTTTATGGATAGTTTTGTAAAAAATTGTTTTTTGGGCAATTTTTTATACGAATTTTGAATTTATGAATTATTAAAAATAATTTATGAATTGGATTGCACTAGTTTTTATTATAGTTTAAGGATCATAAAAACCATGAGTTTTGACTATGTCAGTCTCCGATGATTTTAAATTTAGTTTTTTTATAGCTTTTTTTTTATAGTTTTTTACAATTTATTTAGTCTCCGATGATTTTAAATTTAGTTTTTTTATAGCTTTTTTTATAGTTTTTTACAATTTATTTTTAAAAGCCAAAACTCATGATTTTTATGTTCCTCAAACTACAATAAAAACTAGTTCAATCCAATTCATAAATTATTTTTAATAATTCATAAATTCAAAATTCGTATAGAAAATTTCCCAAAAAATAATTTATTAGAAAACTATCCATAAAAGTAAAATAATTACATATTAAAATTCTATATTTCAATACGATCGTTTTGATATAAAATTTGTAATTTTTGGACTTACGGTTTAAAAGATATGAATTTTTGAAGTTATATATAGGGGTATCTGACAAAAAAGACTCAAACTAGAAGGACTCCTATTTCTGCCACTTGCTGACTCCGGCGGTCCACGTCAGCACCGGTGGCCAGAAATGGCATGCAGGGGTATATGGCTCACCGGAGCAAACTGTAGGATATATTTGTTGAAAAATAAAATTAAAAGGCATCTGACAAAATATGTGCAAACTACAGGGGCACCTGACATAAATAAGCCTAAATTTTATTATTTGAGTAATCCTAACACAGAAAGGAGGTGGCATAGCTTTCGCATTGAAATGTTGGGTGGTCAAGTTCCATTCCCACTAGGCTTTCTTGTTTGAAAATTAAATTATTTAGCACGAAAATTTGGGTCGATAGGTTTGCCCCAAGGGTTCACCGGTTTGCACCAGCTCAATAAGCCAACAGGAACGCGACCCTGCTGGAAGAGGTATAAGAATACGATTTTGTGTAGGATTAGTTTGAAGGATTTTTTGATATTAAAGATACTCTTGAGAACACCTGTGATACTGACCAAAGAATACAGAAAAAAATGCTTAATTATGTCACAAGTCTCTGAAGTTTGGGATACTTTTTTGCCAAATACCCTTATACTTTTTTTACAATGTCTGACTCCCCGAAGTTACTTCTGGGTTTGTCATATACCCCTATTATCAATTCTGGCCAATTTTGATAACATGTAACATCATAATCCTAGTCAGACGCGCAGGAGGTTGGTCATGTGGTGTCGCTTGATGTCACATGGGCGAAGACTACCTCTCTTCAATTCTTTTTTTTTTCTTTTTTTATTTAACTAAAAATATAAAAATATTAAGTTTTTTAAATTTTATAAAAAGAAGATCTTCTCCCACGGGGCACCAGATGCTTAAGTTCTTGCGTCTGATCAGGATTTTGATGTTACATGTCAGCAAAATTGGCGAAAATTGGTAATAGGGGTATCTGACAAACCTATAAGTAACTTTAGGGAGTTAGACATTGAAAAGAAAAAAAAGAATAATTATACTTGACAAAAGTATCCCAAACTTCAAGGACTTGTGACATAATTAAGCCAAAAAAAATTAAGCCAACAGGATCGGATAAGGATTCACTGGTATTCCACTCAAACCTAGTGGTTCGGTCTGATTTAATTTTTTTTTATATAAATCCATTATCTTTATGTGCGTAAATGGATGACTAATCTGTTCGTACATCGATCGGGAATTTTCAAGAGTGGCGCTCTAGCAATGCATTCTCCATTCATGTGTCAAAAATCGAACCTGTGATCATATACTTAAAAAACACAGATTTCATCCATGTGTACCAACATCCACTAATTATTAACACATCTTTTTTATATTAAAAGGCAGTTGCTGAACATATTTGGACAAGGGATAGGGAGGCTAGCATCTACATGACCATATCTTAAAATCTTTCACATGAAGGTTATATCAAGTATTCATTTCCATGGCAAGCTCCATATGAAGGATTTTAAAATATGTGAAAATGATCCCGAAATATGCTCAAATCCGAAGATCATATCTCATAAAGAACAAAACCAACATGCAACTCAACCACTAAGAACAATGACATTAGGGGAAAAACATGTTATTTTGACAACGGACATCTAATAATTTTTTTTGTCAACCTTTGATTGTTTGATATACATGTTACAATAGAAAATGAAAATTAAAAAATTAATGATTTAGTTTACCGTCAACACCCTTGAAGGCCTTGATGTTTACATCTTGCCTTAGTAGCGATAAGAGCAAGCAAGTTTATATTTTTCTTTTTTACATATATTTTGTGTTACCGCATTAAGTTCCAAATATTTGGTATTTAGTGTAACATCCTTCAACTAAAAAATGTGTTCCCTGTATTAGCAAACTACACACACATATATATATATATATATATATATATTCATATATTCATATGTGCATATCTCTATATTAGGCCCGGTTCTGACATGTTATAGGCTTGGGAAGAAAATTTTTTTCGAGCCCCTTAAACTATAAAAAACTTATAAATAAATAAAATTTTAACAATAAAGTTTAAATAAGTTTGCAAATTTGTGAAATATTGTAATATATTTGTGAAATCTTCAATATTAAAGTACTTTTTTTTTAATTTTTTTTAAAAAAACATAATTATTCACATTGATCTTTATAATATATTTAAGTATGACTTATAATAAAAATGAAAGGAAAAAAGTGCATTCAACTTTGACAAAGTAAAAAAGATAACAGAGGAAAAAAAAGTGATGTTAGTTGGATTCGAACTAAGTAAAAAGGATAACACCGAAAAAAATAGGCCTCTTAGTTCTTAGTGAGATTAAGCATGCTAACCAAACTATGCTAGCTGATAATAATGCTAAAATAATTAACTTTATATATATATATATATATATATATATATATATATATATATAAAAGTTTTTTGGAGCCCCTTATAATCATGGGTCCAGAGTGATGGCTCTTGTTGCCCTGCCCCAGAATCGGGCCTGCTCTATATCTCAAAAATATATATAAAAAAATACATATTTCAATAACTTCACGCTCTCTCCATTTGATATGTACTATTTATATAGTATTTATCTCTCGTTTCATATATATTGTTTCATATAACTCAATACGTAATTAATGCTATTTTTTCCAACATACCCCTATTTATCACTTCCAATATCTTTCTCTTTTCAATGATTATATAAGAACATTATAATCGAAATACCCAATATTTTTATATCATTTAATCATTTCTTAAAATTCGCACACAACCTTAAAATGCACTATTTATAAAAATAAGAAAATATTACATACTCCCTCCATCCCTTATTATAGGGCACCATTTTGATAGATTTGGTGTCCCTTTTATAAGTCATTTAAGAATATCTAGGTAATATTAAAGAATTTATTTCAAATACACCCTTTATAATTACATAGTGGTGATAGAGTAATAATTACAATATAGAGATAAATGAATAAAGTTGTAAAGTTTTAAATAGGGATAACTTTGGAATGACAATATATTTTTTTGATAAATTTGACAGTAATAATTATTTTTCTTAATCTGCGTGAATTAGGTAAAAGTGACTTATAATAAGAGACAGAGGGAATATGATACTCCCTCCGGTCCTATTTATAGGACATACTCTAGAAGAATTCTTTGGTCCTATTTATAAGTCGTTTTGCATTTTGTAGGATGCATTTATTGTTATTTTCTCTTATTTGCCCTTTATCCATTAATGTGAAATAATACATTATGAAATTCTCAATACAAGATAAGAGGGTAAAATTGTAATGTTAAAGTATTTTTTTAAAGTTTCAAGAAACTTAATTACCTTCCTTGATTCGTATGATATGGATAAATATGCCCTATAAATAAGACCAAAGGAAGTATTTTAACAAGTACATTAAAAACATTTATTAGCACTTATTATGTTTGATAATTATGTCTATTCACACTCAAAGAGCCACACCCGACTATGTACTGTTAAAATAGCAATGTCCATTTCTCTCATGCATTTACTTTGATTCAAGGAATAGTAGCGTTGTTTTACTTTTCTTTTTTTTAACTATATTTGTTTTTGGTGAAACATACCTTCATCGATAGTTTAGTTTTCCTTAATTTTAGAAATTCCAACTACTATAAATTCTTGTAATGATGCATTGTAAATAACAGCACAGAAAATGAAAATAAGCTCTCTATGTGCTAAGCATTAAAACTTCTTCCCTCCCACTTATTTATTATTTAACATTTGGTATCAGAGCAAACGGTCCAGGGCAGCCTTGCTCCAGCTAGCATATAGTGCGTATTTTCTTTACGGTCAGGGATCGTTGTGAAGTATTGTCGGTGACATATAGTCAAGTGATTGCGGTGTTCATATTTATTGGTCTGGGACCATGACAGATATTGCAACTTCAACTAGCTCGATGGAGAAGTTGAACAATGTTGGATTATCGGCAAGTGTACCGGATCGACAAGTAATATAGTCAGTAAAACCAGTTATCGTCCCTCAGGAATTGAAAATTATTCAAATAGTTTCCACCAAAAAGTAGTTAAAAGCGAAATTTATAGGTTTGTAATTAACTAATGAAGATTTAATTGAAATAAAATAAAAAACAGAAATTAAATAAAAGTTGTGAGAAAGTTAAGAAAACGAGTTAGAAACGTGGTGTAACATCCCAAACTTTATTTTAAATTAGATTATTAATAAAAACCTTAGAAAAAATTGGAAAGGTGATTTAATGAATTTTTCCAGATATGTGGGTGGTGATTATAAGTCCTAGGGGTTGTATAGAAGGCAATTTTGGCTTTGGTCAAAGTCAAATAAGCGAAATCGGGAGTGTAATCGGCATTTTAGATGTTAGAAATCAACCGAAAAGAGAAAATTAGGAATAAAATATCCATAGCTCCAAACCAAATTCCCACCGTTGGATGTGAAGATTAAGGTCTTAGGAAGCTTGTCTCAAAATTTGAGCAAGATCCGACGGTTAACGAAAAAGTTACGGCGAATCGAAGTTTCTAGTTCCTGGTGCACGCCCAGGCGCACCGGTGCACGCCCAGGCGCACCGGTGCACGCCCAGGCGCACCAGGGTGCAAATTATGCACCAGACCCGTGAAAAAACAGCCCAGGCGAGCCACAAACTCGCCCAGGCGCGCCCTGCGTGCATCACGCCGCACCAGCCCAAGAATTTGGCGCGCCAGACTCACTCCAGCCATGCACCAGACGCTGCACCACGCACCAGCACGAGTTGTGGTGCTGATCGTCCGCCCAGGCGCGCGCGCTGATCTGCAACAGATCTGGTGCGTCCAGATCAGTCTTGGGGGCCAAGTTGCTGAATCCTGGCCACCCGATTGCCCTCCCCTTTGAAAAGAAAAAAGCTCCAACCTATGTGAACCTCATATTTACTAAGATCAAGGGTGCTATTCATCATCTCCTACCTCCATCCTCTTGCTCTTCCATTGTGGAACTCCACCATCCACCACTTTAAACCCAAGAACCAAGCCGAACACTTGTCATAATTCCTAACCTCATCAAGAACAACCAAGGCCAAAGCCATCACCAACACACAATCTCCTTATTCATTTCTATCATCTCCTTCCAACCTCTCTCAAAGGGAAAACCAAGAGCAAACCCCCCATCAATCATCAACCACCCAAGATCAAGCTATAACATCATCACTTTCATCATTTCCACCATGAACCAAGCAAAGATCAAACCAACATAAATCCTCCCCTCCTTCCCCCAAATTCGTGAACCCCATTTCCTCCACCAAGAAGGCCACCTCTTAATCATCCACAAAGTACCAAGAACCAAGCACCCAATATCATTATCATTATCCCTACCTAAGACCCAACAAGAAATTGGCCATCAAACCTTTTCCCATTCCTTGGCTAATTCGTGGCCTCCTCCCTCCAACCCTTAAGGTTTTTAAGTTCCATAACAAGGAGGAGCTACTCATTCTCAAGCCTTCATCACAAATCTAAGACTTCACATCACAGGAGCTCACTCATCATGGGCATGGGTTTTGATGAGGTCTAGGGATTCAAGAAGCTAAGAATGGGGAATCCAAGCACCAAGGAGCTAAGACTTAGGATTAATGATTGAGATTCAACACCAACCATTTGCAAGGTAAGAGGGGTTTGTGTTACCTTTCCTAAGGATATAGATTCTAGGTTGTTGTAATGATGACTAGGTGTAGATAAATAATTAAAAGAATAAATCATAGGATAATTAAGGTGTATGGAATGAATCTTAGGGCATAATTGCTTAGGAATGTGTAGATTATATGTTAACTAAGTGGGAAGTTGAGAACCCTAGGGAGTTGATTTAATTTATAGTGCTCTGAGACATACCTGAGTATGTCGACTGTTTTGATTATTATTCGTTGATTGTTACTTGTTATTGATGTGTGTTCATGTCGTGTTTGGTTTTGTGACTCGTAAAGTAAATAATGGACTAAGTATCATCGTAGGCAAGTAATATAGAAAGGGCTAAGTAAGGAAGGAAGGATGGAAAATTACGAGGGAATGATTAAAGAATGGACTAAGGATAAACAACTTGGTGAAAGAGAAATGATGTTTATTAATAAATGAATCGGAAATTAGAGGATGGTGATCGAGTGACCAGGAACCTTGATGGATGTTGTGCTTGATTTAATTTGATAAGTGTAAATGTGACTATAAGGATTGTGTGATGGTATGTGATATTGAAATGATGAATTGTGCTAATTAAGTCATAATATATAATTGTGACCAATGGATAGTGGAAATGTGTAATGTGGTGATTAATTTTGAGAAATGGAAAGTGATAAAGAATTGATAATGATAAAAGAATGAAATGAATTACACTCAGGTTCAGCCAGGGGAGAATGTGTTATACCCAGGCGCAGCCAGGGGATTGAGATACTTACCCGGACGCAGTAAGTCGTTATCGCACGGGGGTGCGAACGCAGTAGGTCGTGACCAGGGGATTGAGATACTTACCCGGACTTAGTAAGTCGTTATCGCACGGGGGTGCGAATGCAGTAGGTCGTGACCAGGGGATTGAGATACTTACCCGGACGCAGTAAGTCGTTATAGCACGGGGGTGCGAACGCAGTAGGTCGTGACCAGGGGATTGAGAAACATACCCGGATGCAGTAAGACGTGAGTGCACAGGAGTGCAGACGCAGTAGGTCGTGACCAGGGGATTGAGAAACATACCCGGACGCAGTAAGTCGTGAGTGCACAGGAGTGCAGACGCAGTAGGTCGTAACCAAGGACAGATTGAAAAGACTTATGAATACGATTAAAGTGAATGGAACGAAAGTCTTTATGAAAACGATGGATGAGAATGAAATGTGAATTTAATTGAATTGAAAAGTAAGCTTAAGGCTAAAAATAGGATCGATAGGAAAGTAGTATGGACATAAGGCTTAAGTTATCGAAGATGAACTTGTATGTGATTACCTGAAAAAGAATTCTAGGTTAACAGACAACTTTGACTTCAATAGGGCCTAGTTTGTCAGCTATGCTTCTTAGAAGCTATTATTCTTAGTACTGTGTAATGCTACCCTTCTTGCTATATTTTTACAGGTACCGAAGGAGCATACACGTGTCTCGCCGAGCAGGATTATATTCCACCACGTGGAGTGTGGATAGTATTTAGCGACCACCTATTGGTCATGGGTTATTTTGGGGAAGTTTTATTGTATTTCATTTACTCTGTATTTTGAGGAACTAAGAGTTTGAGAAACTATTTGTATTTCCTTAGAAATAATGTAATGAGTGGACTAAACAATATTTTGGGCCCTGCTGGCCTCTGATGAATTGGAAATGTTGATGTTCACCAGGTTACAGGAAAAACAGGAATTTTGGGAAAGTCCTAGAAACAAACAAAACTCTGTCCGTTTGACGGGAGATTTTCATATGAATTAAAAATAACTAAGTGTTTTTCCTAACCAAATCATAAGTTTAAAAATAAATTTTCAATTCACTATTTTAATTAAGGGTGTAAAAGGGTTAATAAACTTAGGTGTTACACGTGGTTTCACTGTAGGCGTTGTTTATTTATCATGAATCTCTGTTTTTCCCTAAATCAAGAACAAATTCCTAAGGTAGTAATTACTAGATCCCTCTTGTGCAATTACTGTTTATTATCTAATTTGATAACCCTTAATCCCTTAAGTGATTAAACCATTGAATAACCTTTATTAAAACAGAGGAATTTATAACAAGTTATATAATTACCCAAAAGTATCCCTACGAGTTGAATAATTATATTGTTTGATTGAAGGCTTATTCTAATTCCCAATCTCCCAATTGAAGAATTAGAGATCCAAAACATAGATTAGCTACTTCCATGCATAACAATGAAAATACAATCAAACTCTTGATTTAGAAACGGCAAAACATCAATTCATGAAATCAATAAACTAATTCATACAATTCCACCAATTCCTAAAACGAGGGTTTCAGTTACATATTGAGAAAATAAGAACAGAAACAGTAGAAGAGTAATCCATAATCATAAACAATTAGGATTACCGTGAAGAGATCTTCAATCTTCCAATCTTCGATCTTCTTCTCCTCTAAAGCTCTCAAAAATCATGTAATCTCCCTCTCTAAAAGCTGCTAAATCTAATTCTAATCCTAGAATAAATATATAATTACAAAATCTAAGAAAATCCCTCAAAAACGCATCAGAAATTGGCCCAACTAGGCCTGGACGGGACACGCGCGCCTGGGTGCCCCAGGCTCCACGCTTGGGGGCGCCCAGCTGATCTGCTGATGGTTAACGCGGGCTGCGCACTTGGGTGCCCCTGCCTGGGCGTGCCAGCCCTGCTCCGGCTCCGTTTCGCTCTGTTCTTGCGCTATTTTTCAAGGTCTTTTCGTCCTCTTTTCAGCTCCATAATTATTTTCTTCAATTAAGCTCCGAAAGTACCTGAAACATACCCAAAACGGATCAAAACATTCAAGAGATTCTAAACTAATAACAAAATCCTAAAACTAATAAAAACAACCTAAATTTTCAAGAGAAACAAGCCAAATCTATAGTAAAAGGGAGTCTAAATCATGCTCAAAACATCATATATTAGACCCAAATTACTCCCCTAAACTTAGCATTTGGCATGTCCCAGGCAAAAGTAAAATAAAAACTCATAAGCAAAAGACTACCTCCTAAATCAAAATGTACACACCTAATCTAGGATTTTGACTCACAGACTCAGACACTTATTTTCACAAGCAATTCATACAATTGAAACCTGGTTGGAATAACAAATTCCACTAGAACTCAGGACTAGTGAACACTCTCAACCTCACAGTGTATATCTCTCATGTGTATCAGGGTCATATATCAATTCACTCAAGTTCATGCAATGACAAAGTGTTACCATAAGCTTGACCATAGACCAAAATCACCACTGAAAGTATTGAAAACATGCACAAATCAAAAGGTCTTAAATTGGTTGTAATGGGGCCATGGTTAAAAGTGTTAGGTGGGAAAAAAAATAAAACTAAGGGCTAAAATGCAAAACAAATATCCCTCAAAAATCATGAATGAGCAATGAATATTTAAAGGACTCACACTTAACTCACAATTATTCTATTCTTCTTTTCTTTTCATTTTTTTCTCTCTACTCTCTTCCAAATTTCTCTTTATGAATTCATTCATTTTTTTTAATTTTTTTCATGAAAGAGAAGTAGACTCACAACACTTTTTACCATTTATTCACTTTACTTTATTGAATCATTCCTCTCAATTGCTCATTCAAAATTCCTAAGGTACTCACAAAAATTATGCAATCAATGCAGGGTACCAAAGAAAAATCATAATTCATTAGGCTCAAAATGGGCAACTAAGGGAATATGTCAATAAAAATCAATTGAAGGCCACAAAAACACATCCTAAGTGCCTTAATCATTTTCATGCTTGCAAACAATTATCAATCTTGAAATGGTCACAGGTCAAGTTCTAGAACACAAAGCCAATGAGAACAACACTCATGAAAGAAATAGGGGTTTCAAATCAAAAATAATTCAGTATATCACATACCCCTTCAATGTTTAGGTTCAAAATCTCACTAGGCTAAAGGTCAATTCACTAATAAAAAATTCTCAAAAAGTTTGTCAAAATAACCAGATTTCAAAAGTATTTACAGCTCAATCAATTAGTGTTAAAAATCAATGAGTCTAATCCTAAACTAAGTATTTACACCTATCATCAGAAAAACAGTCCTAAGCCTAGAATAATTACCTACTTCTACCAAAACACAAACCAATACCAAATATGGGAGAAAAATTCATATCTGAAAATTTTTTATTTTGTCCACTCCCCCAAACTTAGAGGTTGGCTTGTCCTCAAGCAAACTAATCTAACCTAAACTACAAAATAAAAATTAAAACTACCTAGAAAAACAAGACAATATTTTTGCGAAGTACCAGGTCTGGGGTGACATATTGGGAACTAATGGGAGCAAATGGGGTCACACCCCCAAACTTAGATTTTGCACCCTCTCCACGCCTGGGCGTGGCTTCACCTGTGACTTCATTTTTCTTAAAATAAAACTACCTAAAACTAAAATATCCTAAAAAAAATACAATCTAAGGGAGCTACTTAACATTGGGTTGCCTCCCAACAAGCGCTTGTTTAACGTCACGAGCCTGACGGGTCACCTCTTTTCAAAGGTTAGGGTAGTTGCCAAGATCCTTTCAAGGGTCGCACCTTACTTTTCAACTTCTTTTCAACACTCTCTCCATTCGAGTGCTGAATGCACATGACAGGAGCGAAGTTCTCCACTGTGATTGGTGGTTTCTCAAAAATTTTAATAGTAGTTTGCTCACCATTCAATCGAAGAATTACCTCTCCCCTAGGCACATCAATCACTGCCCTTACTATGGCCAAGAATGGCCGTCCAAAAATTAGAGGAATATTTTCATCATCTTCTACATCTAAGATCATGAAATCCAAGGGTAGGATAAAATCTTTCACCTTTACCAGAATATCTTCCACCACTCCATATGGGCGGAGAGTGGTTCTATCAGCTAACTGAAGTAATGTCGGGGTAGGCTTAACCTCTTCTAAATTTAATGCTTCACAGACAGACAATGGCATAATGTTTACGCTAGCTCCTAAGTCATAGAGAGCCTTACCTGAGTACTCCTTGCCTATGCTAACTAAAATGGTGAAGCTACCTGGATACTTCAACTTTGCTGGAAGGTTGGATTTGATGATGTTGCTGCACTTCTCTTTTATCGGGAATGTCTCCTCAGCGAGCATCCGCTTCTTCTTTGTCAGCAACTCCTTCATGAATCTCGCGTATAGAGGCATTTGTGCGAGAGCCTCTACAAACGGGATGTTGATATGCACCTTCCGTAACATCTCCAAGAATTTGGAGAATTGCTTCTGGTCTTCCTCTTTCTTCAACCTCTGAGGATAAGGAATCCTTGGAGGTAGTGGTGCTGGTTTGGGTGTGCCTTTCTCTTTCTCGTGATCCGCAAGTGGATCCTGCGTCTGTTGCATTACAGTTGAGCCTTCTTCTCAACCTCATTTGCATCACCCTTCTTTAGTGGATCCTCATACGACTTGCCACTTCGAAGGGTAACTGCCATGCATCGCTCCTTGGAGTTGGTTATGATCTCTGACATCTGATTAGTCAATTGGTCCACTCGTACCTCCAAGTTATGAATGTTGGCTCTGGTTTTGGTCATGAAAGTTCTGGTTTCGGTCATGAAGGTTTTAGTTGCTTCCGTCAAGCTAGTGGTTGAGTTAACTAATACGTCAATCACCTTCTCCCAACTCTGCTTCTATGGCTCTGGTGTACTGGGTGTTGGGCTTTACCATGAGGTATTGGACTGATTTGTTGGGCCCGGATTGCAGGTGTTGGAATATGTATTGTTTTTAAGTACTCCGCTACCCACAAAATTAGCCTGCTCCTCAATAGTTCCCTGACCCTTTCTGACTTCAAAAGCACAATCACCATTCCGGTGACTTTCCCCACAAAAGTCGCACCTCAGAGTGGTAGATGCAACTGACATATTAATCTGGCCCATTTGCTTCATTAATGCAGCAATTTGCTGCTGCATCTGCTTGTTCTGCTGAATCAAGATTTGGGCTTGAGTAGAGTCCAGATCAGACTTCTTCAGGACGCTTTGCTCCACCTGGGTCCTCAGTCCCTGGCTGCTACTGAATGTCATGTTTGTTATAATTTCCTTGGCCTCTTCAACAGTCTTCTTCATCAGCGATCCACCAGCTGCTGCATCAATCATGCTTTGATTGAATTTGTGGAGCCCATTATAGAACGATTGAATCTGCTCCTAGTCTTGCATATATGTTGGGCACTTCCTCAGTAGCTTGTAGCGCTGCCAAGCTTCATGCAACGGTTCGTCGTCCTCTTCCATGAATGAGTGAACATCCTGTGTCAGCTTTGCTTGCTTCCCAGCTGGAAGGAACTTATCCATGAATTTGGAGACAAGTATTATCCAGCTGGAAAGACTCCCTGGTGCTTGGTTGTTCACCCACGTTAACGCCTCTCCCCTCAGCGAGAGAGGGAACATGCTCATTCTGATGGCCTCCTCCGTAGCACCCTCGATCATGAAGAATTCAAGCATACCCAGAAAGTTGGTGATATGATCCCTGGGGCCTTGATGCGGCACACCACTGAACTGATCCTGCATGATTAGGTGGATGTACTGCGGATCTATCGCGAATGCAGTTGCAGTGATGGATGGCCAGACTATACTGGAAGCACAGAAGTCTGGGTCCACGGTTGCATACTCCGCCAAGGTTTTCCGGGAAGGAGGAGGTGGAGAGGATCCGTGAGACCCTCCTCCTTCAGCCATCTTCTAAATTTGTTCCTCCCCTCTTGTGCTAGTTTCTTCTTCCTCTTTGCACTCTAATAGATAATGCTACCTGCAGAGCACAAAAAAAAACAAAAAAATTACGAAGCACCTGTCGAGACAAGAACACTAAAAAAAATTAAATAAATTTCACCTAAAACAACTACTAAGTACCGAAAACTAATTGAAACGAATTTCAATCCCCGACAACAGTGCCAAAAACTTGTTGGATCACCGGCAAGTGTACCGGATCGACAAGTAATATAGTCAGTAAGACCAGTTATCGTCCCTCGGGGATTGCAAATTGTTCAATTGGTTTCCACCAAAAAGTAGTTAAAAGCGAAATCTATAGGTTTGTAATTAACTAATTAAGATTTAATTGAAATAAAATAAAAAAAAGAAATTAAATAAAAGTTGTGAGCAAGTTAAGAAAACTAGTTAGGAACATGGTTTCATTGTAGGAGTTGTTATTTATCATGAATCTCTGTTTTTCCCTAAATCAAGAACAAATTCCTAAGATAGTAATTACTAGATCTCTCTTGTGCAATTATTGTTTATTATCCAATTTGATAACCCTTAATCCCTTAAGTGATTAAACCATTGAATAACCTTTATTAAAACAGAGGAATTTATAACACGTTATATAATTACCCAAAAGTATCCCTACGAGTTGAATAAGTATATATTGAAGGCCTATTCTAATTCCCAATATCCCAATTGAAGAATTAGAGATCCAAAACATAGATTAGCTACTTCCCTGCATAACAGTGAAAATACAATCAAACACTTGATTTAGAAACGGAAAAACATCAATTCATGAAATCAATAAACTAATCCATACAATTCCACCAATTCCTAACACGAGGGTTTCAGTTACATATTGAGAAAATAAGAACAAAAACAGTAAAAGAGTAATCCATAATCATAAACAATTAGGATTACCGTGAAGAGATCTTCAATCTTCCAATCTTCGATCTTCTTCTCCTTTAAAGCTCTCCAAAATCAGGTAATCTCCCTCTCTAAAAGCTGCTAAACCTAATTCTAATCCTAGAATAAATATATAATTACAAAATCTAAGAAAATCCCTCAAAAACGCATCAGAAATTGGCCCAACTGGGCCTGGACGGGACACGCGCGCCTGGGCGCCCCAGGCTCCACGCCTGGGCGCGCCCAGCTGATCTGCTGATGGTTAACGTGGGCTACGCGCCTGGGCGCCTAGGTGCCTGGGCGTGCCAACCCTGCTCCGACTCCGTTTCGCTCCGTTCTTCGCCATTTTCAAGGTCCTTTCGTCCTCTTTTTAGCTCCATAATTATTTTCTTCAATTAAGCTCTGAAAGTACTTGAAACATACCCAAAACGGATCAAAACATTCAAGGGATTCTAAACTAATAACAAAATCCTAAAACTAATAAAAACAACCTAAATTACAAGAGAAATAAGCCAAATCCATAGTAAAAGGGAGTCTAAATCATGCTCAAAACATCATATATTAGACCCAAATCAAACAACGACAATTACGATGCGTGGAGCATGCGTATTAAATACTATATGCTAGGACAAGACTTGTGGGGTGTTGTCGGTGGTGATGAAACAACCGCACCAACTAACGAGGGAGAGAGAAATAAATGGCAAATCAAAGTTGGAAAAGCCATGTAAGTATTTTGGATCACCGTGGAGGATGAATTCTTATAGCGAATCAAGGACTTTAAAACACCAAAAAAAGCTTGGGATGCACTTGAAACTTTATTTACAAGGAAGAGTGACGCAAAATTGCAGCTACTGGAGAACAAGCTCATGTCAACTTAGCAAGGTAACATGACAATAAGCCAATATTTCACAATGGTGAAGTCCGTTTGTAATGAAATTGCAAATCTCGATGTAGAGAGTGTAATTAATGACGCCAGAAAAAGATGGATCATTATCCATGGTTTGAATCCCAAATATCACAGGATTGTTACGGCCACCAAAGGATGGGCAAATGAACCTACTTTGACAAAGCTAGAAAATATTCTGGCTAACCAAGAAGCTTTAGACAAACAAATGTCTAAGGTGTCTATAAATGAGGATGATAAAGCACTATTTGCTAAAATGAAAATGCCTAGAGAAGCTAATTCAATGACCCGATTCAATCACAAAGAAGAAAGCTCACAGAACAGGCAAGGTTGGCAAAAAGGTAGACGTGGAGGAGGTCCATAGCGAGGGGGAGCAATACCACCCCAATAAAGGGATGATACAGAGGAGAAGAGATATCGTCGCCAATAAGATCTATGCTAAAAATGTGGAAGGATTGGCCACTATGCTCGAGATTGCCGACCCAAGAAGATAGAAGGTAATGTCGCTGCGCTCAACGAAAGTGAAGAAGAATGGGATTTCCAAGCATCATTTGCTATGCAAGACTCTAAGTATGGCATAGAGTTAGATAACAAAGAGTTCCATTGGAACAATGTTGAGGACATGGTTGCATCGTGCATGGAGGAACCAGCAGAGGAGATCGCATTAGTCTCAATAAGTGACAAAGCAATTAATTATGTTAGTGATTGGATTGTCGACTCTGGTTTCTCTAACCATATGACAGGAGACGAGGATAAACTATTAAATAAAGAAGAGTACAAAGGAGAGCGTGTGCTGGTTGCAGCCAATAACTCTAGGTTGCCTATTGCTCATATTGGCGAGACAACTATTGTTCCTCACTTTGAACTACATCAAGTGCAGGTGGACCAGGTATATCATGTGCCCGGAATGAAGAGAAACTTATTGTCGGTTTCGCAATTAACGTCTTCAGGTAATTACGTGGTGTTTGGGCCTAATGATGTAAAAGTTTATCGAAGTTTAAAGCCTTCAAGTCAACCATTGATGGAGGGAAGACAACTTGAGTTTGTTTATGTGATGACAGCTCAAGAGGCATACGTAGACAAGACAAGAAAGAATGAGACAGTAGATTTATGGCATGCAAGGCTTGGACATGTGAGTTATAATAAGTTGAAGGCAATGATGAAGAAATCAATGTTAAGGGGCCTACAAAATTTGGAAATACGAGACAACATTAATTGTGCAGGATGTCAGTATGGCAAAACTCATGAGCTTCCTTATGAAGAGTCAAGATATAGAGCAGAGAGACCACTGGAGTTAGTACATTCAGATGTTTTTGGACCTGTGAAGCAACCTTCAATAAGTAAAAATCGATATATGATCACATTTATCAATGATTTCTCAAGATATGTGTGGGTGGACTTTATGAAAGAGAAATCAGAAGCTTTAATGAAGTTCAAGGAATTTAAAGAGAAGGCTGAGAAGGAAACTGGATGTAGCATTCGTTGCTTACGCACAAATAATGGTGGAGAGAATACTTCAAAAGAGTTTACAGAGTACTTGCATAGAAGTGGAATAAGGCGAAAATTGACTTGCCCAAATACTCCGCAGCAAAACAGAGTCACTAAAAGGAAGAATCAGCATCTCGCAGAAACGTGTAGGAGCATGTTGCATGCTAAGAATGTTCCGCCTAAATTTTGGACAGAATGTATGAAGGCGGTTGCTTATGTTATTAATAAGCCACCTCAAGCTAGGCTTGATTTCATTTCACCGTATGAGAAATTGCTAGGGAAAAAGCCATCGGTGAGTTACTTTCGTGTCTTCGGATGTGTTTTCTGTGTGTTTATATGTTGGACTCTCTAGCAAGTATATTAGATCGTACAATAGTAATATAATGTAAGTGAAATCATCGTCCCACGAGGATTGCAAATTGTTCAATTACTTTCACCTAAGAGTAGTTCTAAGTCCAATCTATTAAATTAAATTACTAATTAATTCTGATTTTTGAATAAAATTAAAAATAAAATAAAATACTGAAAATTAAAAAAAAAAAGTCTATGGAAGAAAAGTGGTTAGGAACTTAGTTTCATTGCAAGCATCATTAATTAATTCTGAATTATTGTTTCTCCTTTAAATCATGAACAAACTCCTAAATTAGCAATTACTAGATTCCTCTTATGTAATTACTGTTTATTATTCAACTTGATAAATCATAATTCCTTAAGAAATTAAACCATTGAATAACCTTGATTAAAATAGTGAATTTATGAAAAGTTACATAAAAATCCAAAAGTATTCCTACTAGTTGGATAATTATGCTGTTTGATTGCATGACCTATTCTAAATCCTAATTTTCCAATTCAGAATTTAGAGATCCAAAACACAAATTGGTCAAGTTTATGCATAACATTAAAAACACAATCAAACACATGATTTAAAACCGGAAAAACACTAATTCATAAATTAAAACTAACTATCCATGCAAATCCACCATGTTCCTAACACAAGGGTTTAGTTACACATCATAGAAGAAAGAAACAAAACTGAAATAATGGAATTCATTCCTAAATTACGACTAATTCTGCTCTGAATGTTCAATCTTCACTGGATTTCTCCTTCAAATTGCTCCTAAATTGTGTAATCTCCCTTCTAAAAGCTCTCTACTGACTGCCTAACCTAATTCTAAAACTCAGAATATATATATATATATAATACAAATCCTAATAAAATCCTCAAAATTGCTCAAAAATTAGCCCAATAGGGCCTCCAAGAAGTACGCGCGCCTGGGCGTATGGGATTGCACGCCTGGGCGCGCCCTATCTGATGAACACTTGCCAGCGGTGCACGCGCGCCTGGGCGCGCGGTCCATGCGCCTGGGCGTGTGGTGCATTTTCCAACTCCGTTTCTCTCCGTTCTTGTGCCAATTTCAAGGTCTTCTCATGCTCTTCTCAGCTCCAATAATATTTCCTCCAAATAAAGCTCCAAAAACACTTGAAACATACCCAAAACGGATCAAAATGTTCAAAGGACTCTATAATACTAAAAATTCCTAAAACTAATACAAATTACATATATTTACAAGAGAAACAAGCCAAAACCATAGCAAAAGGAAGTGAAATTGAGCCCAAAAACATCATATATTAGACCCAAATCATTATACCAAGTCAACAACGTATGAAATTTGATAAGAAGGCATTTCGTTTTAATGCTTAATTAGAGGTTAGGGTTTTGGGGTGAGAATTGAATTTTCACTTAGTATTTAGTTCTCACGAGTTGGACAGTGAAGAGGGAAGAAATTGATCTTTTGTGACCGATGATAGAGTTGTGAACGAGAGCCAAAGGGGTTTATCCGCTTCTCGTTACCGTTAACTTCGTTTTTGATTTAATTCTGTTTTGATTTCAATTATTCAATATTCAATATTCAATATTCAATACAAAACCCCCATGTTTTGTATGCATACTATGTGTTCGACTTTTTACTTGATAAGATATTCCTTTGGAGACGACCTAGGAGTCACTTCCTAGTACTATATTTAAACTGTTTTTTATTTGTATCGGGTTCGACCTCGATCAGAGATGTTGTGACCCAACAACAGGACGTTGTTATGTTTCAAGGAATGTAGTATTTGATGAAGCATCTTCATGGTGGTATCGTTGCCAGATTCGAAGGAGAACGAGGAGAAAGTACAAGAGCAATTGGAGGAACAACAAGAAGTTAAGGAAATTATCCCAATAAGAGAAGGGACAGTAGTTGCTGATCAAGAAAGAGAAAGGTCACCAAATAAAATAAAAAGACCTTGGCAAACAGGAGTGCATACTAGGTCTTTTGAAGAGGAAAGACCAAGCCAAATAGAAGAGATAGTGGAGGAAGTACCTCAGTTACAACCTAGGAGATCAACGAGAATTCGAATGCCGAATCCAAAATATGCTAACACGGCATTAGTTGAAGACATTGGTGTGAAAGAGCCAAATACATATGAAGAAGCAGCCCGGTCTAAGGAGTGGATAGATGCAATGGAGGAGGAGCTTAAGGCGCTAAATCAAAATGAAACTTGGGAGTTAGTGCCACAACCTGCTGAAGTACAACCCATATCTTGTAAATGGGTTTATAAGGTGAAGACTAATCCAGATGGATCGGTGGAAAGGTATAAGGCTCGTTTAGTGGCTCGAGGATTTTCACAAAAGTACGGGCTGGACTATGATGAAACGTTTAGTCTAGTGGCTAAGATAACTATAGTACATGTACTTTTAGCATTAGCAGCTAGCAAGTCATGGAAGCTATGGCAAATGGACGTCAAAAATGCATTTTTGCATGGTGAGTTATTCGAGAAATATATATGGAGAAGCCCAAGGGGTTTGAGAACAGCATTCACCCAAATTATGTGTGTAAGCTGAAGAAAGCATTGTATGGGTTAAAACAAGCACCCAGAGCATGGTATGGGAAAATTGCAGAATTTTTAGTGCAGAGTGGATATCAAGTGGCACCAGCAGATTCAAGCTTATTCGTAAATGAACGAAGGGGTAAGTTAGCCATAGTCTTAGTTTATGTTGATGATCTCATTATAACAGGAGATGTTGTAGAAGAAGTTCAGCAGACAAGAGGCAATTTGTCAGTGCGCTTTCAAATGAAGGAGCTTGGAGAATTAAAGCACTTTCTGGGACTTGAAGTTGAGAGAACCAATGATGGGATATTTCTGTGTCAGCAGAAGTATGCTCAAGATTAATTGGAAAAATTTGGTTTATTAGATTGTAAACCAACCTCAACACCTTTAGAGATTAACACAAGGTTATGTTCAGCTGAAGGAAAAGACTTAGAAGATGGCACGATGTATAGAGAGTTAGTAAGGAGTCTAATCTACCTTACTTTAACTCAACCTAACATATCATATGCAGTAGGTGTGGTTAGTCGATTTATGCAAAGCCCAAAGAAGTCACATTTGGAAACAACTCGCCGAATATTGCGATATATCAAGGGTACTATTGATTATAGTGTCTTTTATAAGAAGGGTGTACGATGCGAAGTCATAGGATATTACGATGCAGATTATGCTGGCGATCATGACACTTGTCGTTCGACTTCAGGATATATGTTTTCACTGGGATCAGGAATAATATCTTGGTGTAGCAAGAGACAACCAACGATTTCTTTGACCAGTAAAGAGGCAGAGTATAGATCAGCAACTATGGCAGCTCAGGAATGTGCGTGGTTAATGCAGTTGCTACAGGATCTACATCAACCGACTAATTATGCAGTAATATTATATTGTGATAATCAGTCTGCAATTCGTTTGGCAGAAAATCCTGTCTTTTGTAACATCCCTGTAACACCCCAAAATTTTAATCCCCGATTAATGAAATGTTAATTATAATTTAATTATAATTAATAGTTTCTATATTAATCCTTGATTAAAATATGTGTTCATGTGACTAGCTTAGGTGTGTGAAATTAATTAATAAATAATTTAAATGCATAAAATGTGTATTTTGCATATTAGTCCCTGGGTTGGGACCTAGAAGCAATTATAGGAAATATTTTGGAGGGAAAGTAAATAAAATAATTATTTTTCAAAATCTGGGTAAAACACTCGAGTATTTTCTGGAATACTCGAGTATTCTGGGTCAAACTGCACGAGTTAGTGCGTTTGGTGAGTCACAGCCAACGATTTCGTGTTGTTGACACGAAATCACCACCATGCCAACGCCATGGATGTCGTGGCGTGATGCATGAGCCTCCTCCAAGCCTATAAAAGCCAATCAACACTGAATTCGTGAAGATTTGGCTCATTCTTGTTGAAGTTGAAGAAGTTAGGGTTCCTGGGTTCAAGTGAACGATTCTCTCTCTCTGTTTCGATTCAAGTCATAAACTATACACGAATACAAAGCTCACATCACGAGCTTTGTATAAACACCAACATCGTGAGGATTGAGTGAGTGTGTTGGGAGAACGACAGCTTGGAAGTTGGAGTTAGTCTGTCAAAGTTGGTTTCTGGAGCTTACTTGGAGATTAATTTCTGGTAAGCTCTCGAGCTCCTGAGTCTCAAACCCAATTCCTTTAGTTAGAACATGTTGTATAGAGTTTAGATATCTAATTTTCCCCAATTATTATCTCTGTTTCATGGGTGAACCAATTCGGTTTTGGTGGTGCACTCAAAACTGTCATGCATGTGAAGCTCAAAGTGATTTCTGGGGTTGGAGCACTTTTCTTGGATTTCTTTCTGTTGATTCACGTCTGAGAGGTAAGGGGAAGTAATTATATTCACTAGATAGAGTTTAAATTCCATTAATTGTGTTAGAGAGCCACCAAGAGGCTCTAAGGGCTTAGATTGAATAGGAACTTTGGTTTGGAGACCAATCCATGCTCTAAATCTGTGATGAGCAAGTTTGATATCATGTATGTGAACTAAAATGCACTTGGTTTTATGTGTATTGTGCTTTTTATGAGAATTGACATGTTAAGTTGTGAAAATGTGTTTTAATGCATGATTATTGATTTATCCGTCAAATCTGTGTTTTGACTTGTAACAAGTGTTGTAACATGTCTAAATAATGTTATGTGAACTCTGTGGATCCCTGGAATGGATTAAATTTGAGTAGAAATGAAAATGTCATGTTAAAACCAGTTTTCAGTGCTGTCTGCTGCGAAACACTCGAGTAAAAGGCAGAGCACTCGAGTAAATCGTGTTCAAAACCATGTAAATTAAGGAAGAACACTCGAGTAGTCTGCCTGGTACTCGAGTATCGAGCATGACCTGAGGACCATTATAGGCCAAACACTCGATTCAGTCAAGGTCACTCGAGTATTATGGAAATATCCAAGAATACTCGAGTAACCCATGAACTACTCGAGTAAATTGTTGAATTGAAAACCCAAATCCTCAGAAAGTCATGAACACTCGAGTAACTTCAGGAACACTCGAGTAATCTGGAAAATCTAGAGAAACTCGAGTGGACTGAACTTTACTCGAGTACATTGCCCAGAACCTGAAGAACACCATTTTCAATTCTAAGTCAAATAATTAATGAATTATTGAGAATAGTCCAAGGGATTAAGACTTAAAGAAATTGATTAATACAAATAGATCGTTTGATGACGGTCCTTTTGATAAAGAAATAAGCCTAGGTGGCCTGCAAAGTATTAGTCAACTTCCCTTAAGTCTAAAGGATAAAATGCATTCATTCTGGAGTTCGGATGGTAGGACGTATTCATGTTTCGATAAACATGTGGAGGGCCTCTGGGAGTGCCAATACGCTTGCTTGATGACAGGTTGTTAACGTGGTCGGCTTAGTGGATGCCGATATGGATATATCGTTTGGATGACGATCCGTTTGGATGACGGGATATGCTCGGGTGGCATGGATACCAAGCTTGTCGTGTACATTCTAGGTGAATGTACGAATTGTTGTATACCTAGGAATACAACGCACTGTTGAGTGCTGGGTTGTCAGGGATGGACGTCAGAGAGTGACATAGTATTATGATGGAGATAGGCTTGAGAGCTAAAGTCATGCATCATGCCATTCATTCAAATAAACTGTTATGACTGAATTAAGTGTGAACATCCTATGTGCATAACCTACTTGCTAAGTGTAAGTGTGATTGATATTAATTGATGCATGTTACATATTTATGTTGCATAATTTATTCTCTATTGATTATGTGTATAGAATTGCTTACCCCTATGCCCTTGTAGGTGATGTCTCGTTACATTGCTTGCATCGAGATCCGGCCACTTCCTAGTGGCGTATGGATCTATGAGGACCATCGCGCGGTGTTCGAGGGGGAGGTAGAGATTACCTTCTACCACCCGAACCCGCTGATACGATTCCGTCCTCGTATGTTTAGAATTCCCATCATATACACTATGCATGTACCCCCGTTTTACACTTACCATGGACCACCTCCCAGGCGACCAGCTCGCTCTTACCATAGTTCTCATTTTCGACCTACCCGCTCTCACCCTTTCACTTCGAGAGTCGTCCGCGAGGAGACTTCCCCTTCTGATCCGAGGAGCCCAGTCAGGATTTCACCATCACCTGACCCGGTACCCAGTGGTAGGGTACACTCTCCCTCAGATGAGATCGAGGAGGATCCGGTGGAGGACGAGAGTGGGAGCGAGCCTGTCGTGCATTCTACTGGGAGTGACTGGAGGGACGACGATCCCTAGGTACATGTATATGGTGTATGGTGTGGATCTGAGGATCCGGTGTGTGTGGAGGATATTTGATGCTGCTGCTGTGATGATGATGCTACTACCTTACTTACTGTTACTTTTGGGAGACTACTGCTACTACTACTCCATCTGATGCTGCCAGATCTATGTGACTATTCCTAGAGCTATATATTTTGTTGTGTATATATAGAGATACTTTTGGAGCACTCTAGAGCTTGTAGTTACACTATTATATAGATCTGATGATGGACTTGTATATTTGGAAACTTGGAGACTTTACTCATGGGCTATGCACTTATGATTCTCTATATCTATGAAAACCTATGTTTATATTCTATCAGTTGCATAGTCCAGTAATTTCCGCTTACTCTGATTTAATCTGTTTAAGAGATCGGCTATAAATGGTATCAGTTCTATCGTACAAAGCAAGGGTAGCTTAAGCTACTTGATACAAAGATATTTTCTAAAAGATCGAATGTTACTCTATTTGCGAAAAGGTTTTAGAAATCGCCGAACTCGATACAATGATTTTGAGATAATATAGATTTTGTTCTCCAAGACTTTCAAGTGACGATTCGTGCACCCGCTTTAAAAGAAAAATTTTATTTACCTATTTTCTTAACACTCACAAGTCCATATATATTATCCAATATGAAAGCTTATTTATTAGTTACAATTTGGGTAATCCGAGAAGGGTGTCACACTGAGTGGTATCAGAGCAAAAGTCAGATCCTGTAGTAGTGGAAGTAGTCCAGAAAGGTAGCCATCAACATCAAGCAGGTATCTGCAAGGCAATTACATTACTACGAATGTTATTATTTTGTTTGTTGAGGTTTAAATACCCTTGATTTGTTTGTATCTTGTCTCTTTGAGTACAAGACGCAATTGATTGTAGATTTAATAAGTTTAAGATAGAGTCTTAGTATGGGTAGTGTAATGGAAGTTTCTTTAGTTCAACATATGTGACCATAAGTCCATAGCGCAGGTCTAATATGGCAACTAGAAACCAAAATCACACTAATACGATGTTGGAACGAATCACCACGGTGTTGGAAGCTATGCAACGACAGTCTCAGAAACCCTCTCAACCGGCTAACCCGCCTCATCAGTGTAATATGAGTAATACTGAGGCGAAGACTCTGGCTGATTTTAGGAGCTGCAATCCGCCAAAGTTTGAAGGAGGATTTAAACCGGAGGAAGCCAACAAATGGATTCATACTATGGACAAGATTTTGAGGACTTTGGAGTGTTCTGATGTTCAGAAGGTGGCGTATGCAACCTATATGTTGGAGGATGAAGCGGAGAATTGGTGGAATCACACCAAGCAGCTTCTGCAATATGAAGGAAGAGAGGTAAGCTGGGGAGTATTCATGGAAAAATTTCTTCAGAAATATTTTCCTGAGGATCTAAGGAGGAAAAAGGAAGTGGAATTCTTGCAGTTGAAGCAAGGTAACATGAGTGTGGGTGAGTACGCGGCAAAGTTTGAAGAGTTGATGAAGTACTCTCCATACTATCAGAACAATCCAGATGAGAGGAGCAAGTGCATTAAGTTTGAAGGAGGTTTGAGGCCAAAGTTGAAGTCAATCTTCAGTTACCAGCGGATTCAAAGTTTTCCTGCACTCGTGGACATGTGTAGGATGTATGAAGACGACACCAAGGCCGAGGAGGTGCAAGTCTCGGAAAAGAAGGACAATCAAGGCTATGGATCTCAAAGACGTAAGGGTTTCAACAATCGAGGCAAAGGTCCATATGATCGCAGAGGGAAAGGCAAGGGCAAGGTTGGTGGTTCTGAGGGAAGGAATTATCGGAGCGAGGCTCCATTCTGTGACAAGTGCAAGCGCAACCACTATGGTCGTGTGTGTTGGGGGACAAGTGGATATTTTAACTGTGGAAAACCAGGACACTTTGCAAGAGATTGCAAGGAACCAGCCAAGGCCAACTCAAGAGGAACTGCAGATAGACCGGTGACCCAAGGAAGGGTCTTCACCCTTAGCGGTGTGGAAGCGAATCGATCTTCTGATCTGGTGCAAGGTAAATACTTGCTTAATGGTCAGTTTTTCCATGTTTTGTTTGACTCTGGTGCAACGCATTCATTCGTTTCGTATGAATGTGTAAACCGATTAAGCTTGATGATGTCTGAAATGCCTTATGTTTTGCAAGTAGAAACCCCTACAAATGCTCTCGTAGTTGTTTTTAGAGCCTGTCTTAACTGTTGTATAGAAGTATTAGGACAAACCTCTAAAGTAGATTTGATATGCTTACCCTTAGCACAATTGGATGTGATCTTGGGAATGGACTGGTAAAGTCAAAACCAAGTAATCATTGATTGTGATACAAGACTCGTGACCTATAGAAACCCAAAACCCTCTGGTTACATATGTCTGTTCAACACTGAGGTGGGGGAGAGTGGTCCGAGGATGGAAGAGATCCCTGTTGTCAGAGATTTCCCGGAAGTTTTTGCTGATGAGATTCCTGGTCTGCCACCAAGAAGAGAGATTGAATTTGGCATCGATCTAGTTCCGGGAGCTGGTCCTATTTCTATCGCTCCCTATAGAATGGCACCACCGGAAATGGCAGAGATGAAGAAGCAGATTGAAGAGTTGTTGCAGAAACAGATGATTCGACCAAGCGTGTCACCTTGGGGTGCTCTTGTCTTGTTCGTCAAGAAGAAAGATGGTAGCATGAGGATGTGCATCGACTACCGGCAGCTGAATAAGGTCACCATCAAGAACAAGTATCCGTTGCCACGGATAGATGACCTTATGGATCAAGTACATGGGGCTTCAATATTTTCCAAGATTGATTTGAGGTCGGGATACCATCAGATCAGAATTAGAGAAGAGGATATCTCTAAGACTGCATTTCGATCTCGATACGGACATTATGAATATGTCGTAATGCCATTCGGATTGACTAATGCACCAGCTATTTTCATGGACTAAATGAATCAAATCTTTAGACCTTATTTAGATTCATTCGTGGTTGTGTTCATCGATGATATTCTCATTTACTCCAAGAGTCCGGAGGAGCATGCTGAACACTTGAGGATAGTGTTGAGCATCCTGAAGGAGAAGCAATTGTACGCCAAACTTACAAAATGTGAGTTCTGGCTGAAGGAGGTTAAGTTCTTGGGGCATGTGATTTCAGACAAAGGAATAGCCGTTGATCCGACGAAGGTAAGTTCGGTTTTGCAATGGGAGCAACCAAAGTCGGTCACGGAAGTCAGAAGTTTTCTTGGTTTGGCTGGGTATTATAGAAGGTTCATCGAAGGTTTCTCGAAGATTGCACTGCCTCTGACGAAGTTGACTAGGAAAGATCAACCATTTCTGTGGGATGAGAAATGTGAAAGTAGTTTTCAAGAGCTGAAGGAAAGGTTGACATCGTCTCCTGTATTGGTGTTGCCCGATACACAGAAGAGTTTTGATGTGTACTGTGACGCGTCGAAACAAGGTCTTGGGTGTGTTTTGATGCAAGAGGGGCAAGTTGTCGCCTACGCCTCGAGACAGCTAAAAGTTCATGAGATGAACTATCCAACTCACGATCTGGAGTTGGCAGCTGTGGTGTTTGCCTTAAAGATTTGGAGGCACTATCTCTATGGTACTACGTTCCGGGTGTTTAGTGACCATAAGAGTTTAAAATACCTCTTTGATCAAAAGGAGTTGAATATGAGGCAACGCCGATGGATGGAGTTTTTGAAGGATTATGAGTTTGAGCTCCATTATCATCCTGGGAAGGCAAACGTTGTGGCGGATGCATTGAGTAGAAAGGCAATGCACATCAGTGCGATGATGGTCAAAGAAGCTGCACTGATAGAGGAATTTCGAGATTTGAGTCTGACGATGCAAGTGGAGTCGACAAGTATCAAGTTGGGGATGCTGCAGATTGCTAACGAGTTTCTGCAAAGGATACGGGAATTGCAACACATGGATGGGAAACTCATGGAAAAGAGGAAGTTGATGCAAGAAGGTAAGGAGTTGGAATTTCAAGAAGGGAAGGATGGAATCCTTCGCTTTAAAACGAGGATTTGTGTGCCTGATGATTTGGAAGTAAGAAGGATGATTTTGGATGAAGCGCATAAGAGTAAGATGAGTATGCATCCGGGAGCTACTAAAATGTACCAGGACTTAAAGAAGCTATTTTGGTGGCCTGGTTTGAAGAGAGATGTAGCTGAATATGTGGCATGTTGTTTGGTATGTCAAAAGGCCAAGGTGGAACATCAAAGGCCAGGAGGAGAGTTACTTCCTTTAGAGATCCCGTTGTGGAAATGGGATAGCATCTCGATGGATTTTGTGTCGGGATTGCCAAAGACATCTACTGGTCATGATGCAATTTGGGTGATCGTGGACCGTTTGACCAAGTCAGCGCATTTCATTCCCGTGAATATGCGCTACTCATTGGAAAAGCTCACTCAGTTGTACATCAAGGAAGTTGTTCGTCTGCACGGAGTACCATCAAGCATTGTGTCTGATCGCGATCCGAGGTTTACATCAAAGTTTTGGGAAGATCTGCATAGAGCCTTGGGTTCAATATTGAAGCTAAGTTCTGCATACCATCCTCAGACTGATGGCCAAACGGAAAGGACTATTCAGTCATTGGAGGACATTCTACGAGCCTGTGCTTTGGAAGGACAAGGGAATTGGGAGCAAATGTTGCCACTCGTGGAGTTCACTTACAACAACAGCTATCACACGAGCATTGGAATGGCACCATTTGAAGCTTTGTATGGGAGAAAGTGTCAGACGCCGTTATGCTGGTTTCAAGTGGGGGAGAGTTCTCTGATTGGACCAGATATTGTGCAAGAGACCACGGAGCAGATCAAGATGATACAAGAGAAGATGAGGGCAGCTCAAAGTAGGCAGAAAAGCTATGCTGATAGAAGGAGAAAACCCTTAGAGTTTGCTGAAGGAGACCACGTGTTCATTAGAATAGTACCAACCAAAGGTGTTAGTAGAGCCTTGAAAACCCAGAAACTATCACCTAAGTTTATTGGTCCCTATCAAATTCTCAAAAGGATCGGCCCAGTAGCCTATCAATTAGCTTTGCCTCCGTCATTAGCTAACCTCCATAATGTATTCCATGTGTCTCAATTAAAGAAATATGTCCATGACCCCACCATTGTTCTTAGCATCCAACCTGATGACTTAGAAATTCATAAGAACCTAACCTTCAAAGCTGTGCCGGTTCGTATTGAAGATCGAAGAATCAAGCAGCTTAGAGGGAAGGACATTAGTTTGGTCAAAGTCGTCAGGATTTATGGAGATGTGATAGAAGCATCTTGGGAATTAGAGGATATGATGCGTCAGGATTATCCTGACTTGTTTGTATGAGTTGAATTTCGGGGACGAAATTCCTTGTAAGTGGGGGAGTAGTGTAACACCCCAAAATTTTAATCCCCGATTAATGAAATGTTAATTATAATTTAATTATAATTAATAGTTTCTATATTAATCCTTGATTAAAATATGTGTTCATGTGACTAGCTTAGGTGTGTGAAATTAATTAATAAATAATTTAAATGCATAAAATGTGTATTTTGCATATTAGTCCCTGGGTTGGGACCTAGAAGCAATTATAGGAAAGATTTTGGAGGGAAAGTAAATAAAATAATTATTTTTCAAAATCTGGGTAAAACACTCGAGTATTTTCTGGAATACTCGAGTATTCTGGGTCAAACTGCACGAGTTAGTGCGTTTGGTGAGTCACAGCCAACGATTTCGTGTCGTTGACACGAAATCACCACCATGCCAACGCCATGGATGTCGTGGCGTGATGCATGAGCCTCCTCCAAGCCTATAAAAGCCAATCAACACCGAATTCGTGAAGATTTGGCTCATTCTTGTTGAAGTTGAAGAAGTTAGGGTTCCTGGGTTCAAGTGAACGATTCTCTCTCTCTCTGTTTCGATTCAAGTCATAAACTATACACGAATACAAAGCTCACATCACAAGCTTTGTATAAACACCAAAATCGTGAGGATTGAGTGAGTGTGTTGGGAGAACGACAGCTTGGAAGTTGGAGTTAGTCTGTCAAAGTTGGTTTCTGGAGCTTACTTGGAGATTAATTTCTGGTAAGATATCGAGCTCCTGAGTCTCAAACTCAATTCCTTTAGTTAGAACATGTTGTATACAGTTTAGAAATCTAATTTTCCCCAATTCTTATCTCTGTTTCATGGGTGAACCAATTCGGTTTTGGTGGTGCACTCAAAACTGTCATGCATGTGAAGCTCAAAGTGATTTCTGGGGTTGGAGCACTTTTCTTGGATTTCTTTCTGTTGATTCACGTCTGAGAGGTAAGGGGAAGTAATTATATTCACTAGATAGAGTTTAAATTCCATTAATTGTGTTAGAGAGCCACCAAGAGGCTCTAAGGGCTTAGATTGAATAGGAACTTTGGTTTGGAGACCAATCCATGCTCTAAATCTGTGATGAGCAAGTTTGATATCATGTATGTGAACTAAAATGCACTTGGTTTTATGTGTATTGTGCTTTTTATGAGAATTGACATGTTAAGTTGTGAAAATGTGTTTTAATGCATGATTATTGATTTATCCGTCAAATCTGTGTTTTGACTTGTAACAAGTGTTGTAACATGTCTAAATAATGTTATGTGAACTCTGTGGATCCCTGGAATGGATTAAATTTGAGTAGAAATGAAAATGTCATGTTAAAACCAGTTTTCAGTGCTGTCTGCTGCGAAACACTCGAGTAAAAGGCAGAGCACTCGAGTAAATCGTGTTCAAAACCATGTAAATTAAGGAAGAACACTCGAGTAGTCTGCCTGGTACTCGAGTATCGAGCATGACCTGAGGACCATTATAGGCCAAACACTCGATTCAGTCAAGGTCACTCGAGTATTATGGAAATATCCAAGAATACTCGAGTAACCCATGAACTACTCGAGTAAATTGTTGAATTGAAAACCCAAATCCTCAGAAAGTCATGAACACTCGAGTAACTTCAGGAACACTCGAGTAATCTGGAAAATCTAGAGAAACTCGAGTGGACTGAACTTTACTCGAGTACATTGCCCAGAACCTGAAGAACACCATTTTCAATTCTAAGTCAAATAATTAATGAATTATTGAGAATAGTCCAAGGGATTAAGACTTAAAGAAATTGATTAATACAAATAGATCGTTTGATGACGGTCCTTTTGATAAAGAAATAAGCCTAGGTGGCCTGCAAAGTATTAGTCAACTTCCCTTAAGTCTAAAGGATAAAATGCATTCATTCTGGAGTTCGGATGGTAGGACGTATTCATGTTTCGATAAACATGTGGAGGGCCTCTGGGAGTGCCAATACGCTTGCTTGATGACAGGTTGTTAACGTGGTCGGCTTAGTGGATGCCGATATGGATATATCGTTTGGATGACGATCCGTTTGGATGACGGGATATGCTCGGGTGGCATGGATACCAAGCTTGTCGTGTACATTCTAGGTGAATGTACGAATTGTTGTATACCTAGGAATACAACACACTGTTGAGTGCTGGGTTGTCAGGGATGGACGTCAGAGAGTGACATAGTATTATGATGGAGATAGGCTTGAGAGCTAAAGTCATGCATCATGCCATTCATTCAAATAAACTGTTATGACTGAATTAAGTGTGAACATCCTATGTGCATAACCTACTTGCTAAGTGTAAGTGTGATTGATTTTAATTGATGCATGTTACATATTTATGTTGCATAATTTATTCTCTATTGATTATGTGTATAGAATTGCTTACCCCTATGCCCTTGTAGGTGATGTCTCGTTACATTGCTTGCATCGAGATCCGGCCACTTCCTAGTTGCGTATGGATCTATGAGGACCATCGCGCGGTGTTCGAGGGGAGGTAGAGATTACCTTCTACCACCCGAACCCACTGATACGATTCCGTCCTCGTAGGTTTAGAATTCCCATCATATACACTATGCATGTACCCCCGTTTTACACTTACCATGGACCACCTCCCAGGCGACCAGCTCGCTCTTACCATAGTTTTCATTTTCGACCTACCCGCTCTCACCCTTTCACTTCGAGAGTCGTCCGCGAGGAGACTTCCCCTTTTGATCCGAGGAGCCCAGTCAGGATTTCACCATCACCTGACCCGGTACCCAGTGGTAGGGTACACTCTCCCTCGGATGAGATCGAGGAGGATCCGGTGGAGGACGAGAGTGGGAGCGAGCCTGTCGTGCATTCTACTGGGAGTGATTGGAGGGACGACGATCCCTAGGTACATGTATATGGTGTATGGTGTGGATCTGAGGATCCGGTGTGTGTGGAGGAGATTTGCTGCTGCTGTGATGATGATGCTACTACCTTACTTACTGTTACTTTTGGGAGACTACTGCTACTACTACTCCATCTGATGCTGCCAGATCTATGTGACTATTCCTAGAGCTATATATTTTGTTGTGTATATATAGAGATACTTTTGGAGCACTCTAGAGCTTGTAGTTACACTATTATATAGATCTGATGATGGACTTGTATATTTTGAAACTTGGAGACTTTACTCATGGGCTATGCACTTATGATTCTCTATATCTATGAAAACCTATGTTTATATTCTATCAGTTGCATAGTCCAGTAATTTTCGCTTACTCTTATTTAATCTGTTTAAGAGCTCGGCTATAAATGGTATCAGTTCTATCGTACAAAGCAAGGGTAGCTTAAGCTACTTGATACAAAGATATTTTCTAAAAGATCGAATGTTACTCTATTTGCGAAAAGGTTTTAGAAATCGCCGAACTCGATACAATGATTTTGAGATAATATAGATTTTGTTCTCCAAGACTTTCAAGTGACGATTCGTGCACCCGCTTTAAAAGAAAAATTTTATTTACCTATTTTCTTAACACTCACAAGTCCATATATATTATCCAATATAAAAGCTTATTTATTAGTTACAATTTGGGTAATCCGAGAAGGGTGTCACAATCCCAATTTTTAATTCGATGTCTTTATCTTAAAACTTAAGTGAAAAACTCATGGAAATGCTAAGTATAAACTAGGATTATGTGAAGTAATCATAGCCTAAACGAGTATAGAAGTTACGAACAATGTCTTGGGGTTAGAAACCATTAAAATATGAAATTTTGGTGAGGTAATCGATTATCATCATTCTGTGAGAAGCCCTAATTTTGATTTAAGTGAAGTAATCGATTACCTTGGGGAAGGTAATCGATTACCGGGCTTCTGTGAGAGGGTCCTTAATTGTGAAAATAGAAGGGTAATCGATTACTTTATGAGGTAATCGATTACCAGGTCGTAAAACATGAAAAAAAATAAGGGTTTTGAGGACCACTCATTGGTGGCTTCCTCAAGAAGCCACTCATTTATGGCCACATATTCTTTTTCTTATTGCCAAAGAAAAAGAAAAGAAAAGAAAGCATAAAACAACAACACTTCTTCTTCATTTCCATCATCTTCTTCATTCTCTCTTCAAGGTTCAAGAAACAAGCATCATCATCATCCAAATAAACCCTAGAAAATCAAGTCCCATAATCATCATGAACATCACTCTCATCATCTCCCTCAAACCCTAAGCAAGAAATCAAGTCCAAGATCACCCTTCTCTCCCACTCAAAAATTCGTCCCCCTCTTTTCCCTCTTTCTCTTGAAGTTTTCGACTCCATAGCCATGGAGAACTCCACATGCCTTCTCAACAACAAGTGAAAGACAACACTACTCCATCATACAACTCTCATCCAAGGATCATTCACACTCATTGGTTGTTGGCTATTCTAAGGTGGCAATCAAAGCTTAAGAGGTTCAAATTTTAGAGCTCACAAAGCCAAGGAGAAAGTAAGGTCTTAAGGTTCCTTATCTCTTGCTATTCTTGAGGTAAGGAGTGGGTGTTACCCTAACCTAGGGAGTAGTTTGTAGTGTGTACATAATAAGCACTAAGATTTGGTGTTAGTCTAGTCATTGAACAATAAGTTAGTGGATATAATCAATAAATAGAATAAGAGAAATAAAGGAAATAATTTTATTTTGATAATTGCCATTATATGTATGTGCTTGATAATTTATATATATGCTAGAATTGATGTGATGACTTATATGAGTATTTGCATGAATGTGTGAATGGTAAGAATGAAATGAATAATTAAAAGAGAGAAGGAAAATTAGGAGTGCTAATTGTATGATGAATGACGAGTTGAATGAGAATTAGGTTAGAGAATGCTTACATAAACAAAGAGAGAATTGTAAATTAAGGATTAAAGGAATGTGCAGCTGAATTGAGCATTGGTGCATTGATACACTAGGTGCCTTGTTAGGTGTACCAAATGCCCATAGGGCCAAATGCCTGTCAGGCCAAATGCTCATCAGGCCAAACGCCCGTTAGGCGTCAATGTACCCAATGGTTCAATTCGTTGCTCAATAAAAGACGTGAAAATGTGAAATAGAACTAGAAAGAGTGCAATCGAACAATAAACGAAATAAGGAAAAGAATGAGTGAGGTTATAAGCATAGCTTAATGGGTGATGCCTAATGGGTGCCAAAGTCCTGATTGGGTGTAATGTCCCTAGAGGGTATCCCAAATGCCTAGCAGGTGCAATTAAAGCCAAGTGATGAGAACCGGTTGTGTGATCCTGGTCTTGTAAGACGTGCGTCCGGGTGCAGTAAGTTGCGCATGTGAATGCGTGCAATAAGTCGCGATCAGATTGTATGCCTTGATTGCGTAAGATGCACGGGATGTGCAGCTGTAAGTCGCACACGGGATGTGCGCACTGCACAATGATGGACACACTATACCCCAAGATATGAGAAAAATGAATGAGACAAACAAAATAAGGATGTAGGAGCAAAGAGAAGGAAAAACATTATGAAAGATAGTAATTAAGAAAAAGTTAAAGAAGAATGATAACTAAATCACAGGCCATAAATGTGTATGATCATAGATTGATTGGGTCTGCTATGTTATGAACTATTTGATTTATTGTGTTTGACTTGGTATAGCATTATGTCATATTAGAAACTGTGTTCCTATGTTACGTGTAATGCTCACTCCTTACCATTTTTTTTACAGGTACTGAGACCGAGCTAACACATAGTCCGACCGAGCAAGAGTACTCATCCTTACCGGGAGAGTAGGTTTTTAGTAGTTGGACATGGTGCATGTCCTGGGTCCTTTATTTTTGATATGATGATGTAGTCTGTTTTGATGTATAAATGTAAATAGTTCTTTTGGGTGGGCCCAGGAAACTCCTTTGGGAAATGAGTCTTTTTGGGAAAGTACTATTTCGAAAACTTGTTTATATAGCTGCTTTACTGTGATGTTGATATTCTGATGTTGTGATGGGTGCAAAATGGTGCACTAAGTTATGATATATGTTTATATGCCCTGCTGGCTTCTGGAATTATATAAATGAATGCTCTTAACACGTTTTTAAGGAAAACAAATTTTAGGAAAGTCAGAAAAACAAAGGAAATTCCGTCTGTTTTTCACGGAGGTTTTTATATATTAAAAAGAAATTTTAAATTCACTATTTTCCTAATGGGTATTAAAAGATAGTTAAAAGTAAGGTGTTACATCTTTCATGCCAGAACTAAGCATGTAGAGGTGCATTATCATTTTATCAGAGAAAAAGTTCTACGAGGTGAAATCGAGATTAAGTATGTCACTACTGAAGGTCAAGTAGCCGATGTATTTACCAAAGATCTTAGAGGTTCAAAGTTCGAAGAGTTCAGGAGACAACTCGGTATGACAAAAAGGTCTACTTTCAGAAGAAATAATCATTGAGGGAGAGTGTTAAAATATCAATGACTATTTCTCTCATGCATTTACTTTGATTCAAGGAATAGTGTGGTTGTTTTACTTTTCTTGTTTTTACTATATTTCTTTATGGTCAAACATACCTTCACCTATAGTTTAGTTTTCCTTAATTTTAGAAATTCCAATTACTATAAATTCTTGTAATGATACATTGTAAATAACAGCACAGAAAATGAAAACGAGTTATCAATGTGATAAGCATTAAAACTTCTTCCCTCCCACTTATTTATTATTTAACATGTACTACCAGTGGAAAATTAACATTGGTGAAGTGCCAATTATCAGAATCCCAATAACATCCTTCGTTGATACATTAGATTTAGAGTATCCAATTCAATCTTCACATTTTGTTGCAACCTACTTTCTTACATGATACGTTATCCGAAGCAGTGCTAAAAAAATAATACAGGGAGTCCAATCCAATTATATCAACAAAAAGAATGAAACTACTAACTTTCTTTAGTTCGAAAGTTTCCATATCTATATCCAGCAGTTACTTTCAGTATAATCTGTTAGCAAAAGCAATTCATATCTTGGGTAGTCAATCGATATAAGAGACGAGCTTGCAGACCCCTTTAAGATTGCATCTATTCATCTATTGTACACGTGCGTTCTGAGCAAAAGAATCAAATAAAATGAAATTAGCGTTGTGAACAGAAATAAATAAATGAGTGAAGTACCACTTTGATCCCTCCTGTTTTTTAGGTGGGACACTTTAGTTCTTAAAAATATGGAAATTCACTTTTAGTCCCCGAAGATTTTTAATGAGACACTTAATCTCTCCGTCCACTTTGTCAACTGCCTCAACTGGGGACTTAAGCGTCTCATAAAAAAAACCTTAAGGGACTTAAGCGTCTCATAAAAAAAACCTTAAGGGACTTAAGTGTCCTATAAAAAAATCTTCAGGAACTAAAAATGAATTTTTCACATTTTGAGGGACTAAAATGTTCCATCTAAAAACCATGAGGCACCAAAATGGTAAATAAATAAATCAATAAAATGAAGCAAAGGTTCTATGATACAAGAGGATTGAAAGTTTGCATATTTACTCCGAACTTAATAGCCAGTAACATGAGAAAAGAAGCCCGGAAAAATATTAAAAAAGATCTTCAATGTAAAATAATTTTGAAAACACATGAGCTAATGCCAACTTCTTATGCGGGATATGACTCTCATATAACCCAACTTCTTATGTCAGTTTTCTTCTTTCCCATTATACAACTGTTCTTTATATCTCTTGCATTTTGTCCAAAATCAATGATGAACAGAAGAAGCACTCAAAATGTAACCAATTGAAGACAAACGAGAATACCCTGTTTCTATTACTTCATTAGCTTTGTTGCATTTTTAACCTAACTTGGCTGAGAGGTTTTGTTGAGAGAAAAAAATAATAAAATAGTCCCACATAGACTATAACATAATAAGTTAAACAACATATAAATAGAAATACCCATGAACCTTGTTGGGTGGCTTTCCATAATCCCTTCTCTGCCATCAATCATTTACGATTGTTGTGAAACTGTTATTTTAATTCAACGTCATTTCCATTCTCCCCATAGTATAATATAATATAAAGTTCATTATATTATTATTTTGCCAACTTTTATTTTATTCACTTCTCTTTAATTCTCCAATTGATTTGATCTCGTACTTCCGCATAGTGCATATACCTTAACAAGTGATTTAAGAGCACTTATTCCATTGAGAATTTAACAATGTCTACAGTTACCAAATTTGACATCGAGGCAATGTTATCAGAACCGTACCGTACCGGCCGGTTCATCCGGAAAACCGATGAACCGGACCCCTAACCGGTACGGTACTCTAAAATACCGTCCATGCAACGAACCGGAAAAAACCAGTTCAAACCGGCCGGTATACCGGAAAACCGTCAAACCGGCCGATATTATACGAACCGGACGGGTTGCAGTTTTTTTTTTTACTGCAAAAAGCAAAACGACGCCGTTTTGCATATTTTTTTTAAATAAAAAATAAGGATTCGAAAACTTATAGTAGAAGCTCGAAGGAACCGAAAAGGCCAAAACGCAAACGGGAGAAGAGAAAGAAACACTGAAACAGAACGACACTGCAGGGGAGAAGAAGGAACGACGTTGCTCCTCCGTCGTTGCTCCGCAAGCTGCACAGTGTGCTTTTTTGCGCTTCATATGGGGGCATGGGGCCATTTGCTTGTGTTATTAATTTATTATGCTTGTATAGTTTGCTTTTGGAGTTTTGGTGCTTTATTGGCAGCCCCAGACATTGAATAAAACACATATCTCATGCTAATTAGCGTGTGCTTTTGTCTTCTTCTTTAGAAATCGTTCAAGTAGGCAATTTTATACATGTTACAGACTTTACGTAATATGCTTGTATTTGAGTTTGTTAAGTGCTGATAAATATTTTACCTTTGAATTTAGAATTTCAAAGTTTAAACTATGAACTTGTTAAACAATTGAAGTGTGATTGTTATGGATGTTTATTTTTTTAAATTAAAAGTACTACTAATTATGGATTTTAAATATTTTTTTTTTATTTCTTTATACAAGTATTCAGTATTCTTATGTTTATGTACAAATATATACTATGCCCGAGTTGACCGGTTTGACCGGTATGTATCTATGCGGTTTAATTACTATTTCACTAGTTAAACTACTAAACCAGTGAACCACTGCCCTGACCGGTTCGATCACCGGTATGGTTCTGATAACATTGCATCGATGAGTTTGATGGCAAAATTAGTTTTTCCATTTGGTGTGTCCAAATAAAGGCCGTTCTTACTCAGAACGGATTAAAGAAAGCTTTGGATGGGAAGTCAAAGAAATCGGCTTCTATGACCGACAAGCAATGAGACGAATTGGATAAAAATGCGCTTTCAGCAATGCAACTAAGCTTGTCCAAGGAGGTTCTTCATGAGGTAGCAAATGAAACCACCGCTGCGGGACTATGGCTAAAGTTAAAAACTTTATTTATGACCAAGAGCAAACAAGCTTTGTCTCAAGGAGTGCTTATATACAATCCGCATGGCTGTAGATACATCTATTCAATCTCATCTTGATGAGTTCAATTCCATTATCATGGATTTGGAAAACATGGATATTAAAATTGAAGATGAGGATAAAGTTGTTTTGTTGGTTGTCACTTTGCCTTCCACCTATAAACATGTTGTATGGTAACAATGATACATTATCCTTCGAAGATGTTAAATCTAATTTATTGTCGAAAGAAAAATTTGATCTAGAAGTTCATTCCGAGGACAGAGGTGAAGGTTTGAATGTTAGAGGCTGAACTCAAGAAAAATGGAATACCAATAATAGAAAGTCCAGGTCTAAATCTAGGGGCCACAAGTCAAGAAAATTCTAGCGCTACTGTAAGAAACCAGGACATGATATTTTTGATTGTTATATTTTAAAGAAAAAACAAGAAAAGGAAGGAAAAGGAAAGTCTCTACATTCCGTAGAAGCAGCAAATATTGAAAATGATTCTGACAGTGATGTTTTATTGTCAGTTTCACTTCTGATAAAAGGAACAAAACCGAATGGATTCTTGATTCTGAGTGTACTTTTCATATGTGTTCTTATAGGGACTTGTTTTCCACTTTTGAACCTATTGATAGTGGTGTTGTCTTGATGGGCAATAATACCCAATGCTAAATCAAGACCCATGATGGTGTTGTCAGGACTTTGACTAAAGTTTGATATATTCCTTACTTGAAACAGAACTTAATTTCTCTAGGCAATCTCGAGTCCCTAGGGTGCAAGTACTCAGCGGAAGGTGGAATTCTAAAAGTTTTAAAAGGTGCCCTTCTCTTGATGAAAGCTAACCGAATTGGTAGCTTATATGTCTTGCAAGGCTCTGTTGTGACAGGTTTAATAGTTGTATCCTCTTCCATGACCGATAATGATGACACAAAATTATGGCACATGCGCTTGGGCCATATGAGTGAAAAAGGCTTGCACCTTTTAAGCAAGCTAGGTCATCTTAGTAAACATGTTACCGGAAAGCTAGAGTTCTGTGAGCATTGTATTTTTGGGAAACAGAAAAGAGCCACTTTCTTTACTTCAACTTACTGCACAAAAGGTATTCTTGATTATATTCACTCTGATCTTTGGGGTCCTTCTAAAGTACCCTCTCACGAAGGACACCACTATATGATGACTGTTATTGACGATTTTTCTCGTAAGGTATGAATTTATTTTTTGAGATATAAAAATGAGACTTTTCCCACTTTCAAAAGGTGGAAAACTCTTGTTGAAAAAAGAAGGTCAAGAAGCTCAGAACAGACAATGGTCTAGAGTTTTGTGAAGGTAACTTTAATGATTTTTGTGCACATCATGGTATTGCTAGACATAAAACCATTCCACGTAAGCCCCAACAGAATGTGTTGCAGAGAAAATGAATAGAACTATACTTGAAAAAGCTCGTTATGTGCTCTCAAATGTTGAGTTATGGCATTGACGTGATTTGTGGGTTGAGGCAACATCTACATGTTACTTGGTCAACCGTTCACCACATTTTGCACTTGATTTCAAAATGCCATAAGAAATATGGTCAGGTAATAATATTGACTATTCTAATATAAGAATTTTCAGGTGTCCTGTATATGCACATGTCAATGATGGCAAATTAGCTCCAAGAGCTGTGAGGTGCATTTTTCTTGGCTATTCATTTGAGTCTAAAGGATATCGTTTATGGTGTTCTGATTCAAAGTCAAGAAACTAATTCTTAACATAGATGTGACTTTTAACGAGGATGCATTATTATCTTCGTGAAAACAATCTTCTGTGTCTTCTTCTACCGGTACTAGTAATTTGCAGGATACTAGCGAGAAAGTGGAATTGGAAGTAAAGTCTACCACTACAACTCCTAATCCATCTCCTAATGAGCCTAAAAGTGATGATGATGACCATGATCATGACGCTGGTACCACTTCTCCTATCCAGCCACAAGAAGATGATTATGTTCTTGTTCGAGATAGACCAAGAAGACATATTAAAATGCCAGCTAGATACACTAATAGCAATAATCTAATTGCTTATGCATTGTTTGTTGCACAAGAGGTCAATGAGGTTGTTGAACCTACCAGCTATACTAAAGCTGTGTATGTAGCTGTGTCCTGTGCTGACTCTTCAAAGTGGCCAGTGGCTATGAATGAAGAAATTGAGAGTCTTTATAAGAACAACACTTGGAAATTGTCACAGCTTCCTAAAGGCAAACGACCTTTAAGATGTAAATGGGTCTATGAGAAGAAAGAAGGCATTTCCGGAGTTGAAGATCCTAGGTGCAAAGCACAACTTATTGTCAAAGGCTTTAATCAAAAAGAAGGTTTTGACTTTAATGAGATTTTCTCACCTGTTGTTCGTCATACCTCTATTCGTGTTCTGCTTGCTTTTGTTGCTTTATTTGATTTGAATTAGAGCAACTTGATGTGAAGACAACTTTTCTACACGGAGAGCTGGAAGAAGAGATTTATATGGATCAACCTGAGGGATTTGTTGTTCCTGGTTAGGAGCATCTTGTTTGTTGTTTAAAGAAATCTTTGTATGACCTTAAGCAAGCTCCGAGACAGTGGTATAAAAGGTTCGATTCTTTTATGATTGGGCAAGGTTATTCGAAAAGCCAGTATGATGATTGTGTTTATTTCAAAAGGTTTCCCGATGGATCTTTTGTATACTTGTTACTTTATGTTGATGATATGATGATAGCATCACATGACAATTCTTTAATTAGAAAATTAAAAACTCAACTTAGCAATGAGTTTGAGATGAAAGAATTAGGTGCAGCTAAGAAGATTCTTGGTATGGAGATTCGAAAGGAGCATCAAGCTAGTAAATTATTTTTATCTCAACAAAAATATATTGAGAGTGCTTGATAGGTTCAATATGAGTGGTTGCAAACCCGTTTCTACTCCACTTGCTGCACATTTCAAATTATCATCAGACCTTTGCCCAGAGACAGAGGAAGAGGTGGAGCGTAAGTCTCACGTTCCTTATGCTAGTGCAGTTGGCAGTCTTATGCATGCTATGGTATGCACTAGACCCGATTTAGCTTATGTTGTGAGCATGGTGAGTCAGTATATGCGTAATCTTGGAAAGGATCATTGGAATGCAATCAAATGGATTTTCCGGTGCTTAAAAGTTTCTTCCGATATCGGCTTGGTGTTTGACAGAAGCAAGGCTATAACTGATGGCTTTAGACTATGGTGGTGATCTTGATCGAAGAAGATCTCTCTTTCTGGTTATATATTTAATCTATGTAATTGTGCTATCAGTTGGAAAGCTACACTTCAATCTATTGTTGCATTGTCTACCATCGAAGCAGAGTATATGTCAGCAACAGAGAGTGTAAAGGAGCTATTTGACTTCGAGGTTTGGTCAATGAACTTGGTCTAACACAAAAAACTTTAAATGTATTTTGTGATAGCCAGAGTGTTATTCATTTGACCAAGAATAATCGTTATCAAGACAAGACCAAACACATTATTTTATTCGAGATATTGTCGCTATTGGTGACTTGTGGTGCAAAAGATTCACACATATGATAATCTGGCAGATATGCTTAGTAAGGCACTTCCAAATTCCAAGTTCCAACATTGCTTAGAACTTGTTGGTCTCTCCAGCAGTGTTGAATTCGAGCCAAGGTGAAGATTGTAGGGTGGCAATCCATAATCCCTTCTCTGCCATCAATCATTTACGGTTGTTGTGAAACTGCTATTTTAATTCTACAGTTATTACTATATTTTTCAAATAGCAACGGTTATTACTATATTTTTCTTTCTAAGCGCATGTAACTGAATGGTTAGAAACCATTCTTCTATGCTATATAAGGAGATGCATTTCATTGTTTCAATTCATTTTCATTCTCCCCATAGTATAATATAATATAAAGTTCATTATATTATGGTTTTGCCAATTTTTATTTTATTCACTTCTCTTTAATTCTTCAATTGATTTGATCATGTGCTTCTGCCTAGTGCATATACCTTAACAGACCTAATGCCTTAAGGTTTTGAATTAAGACATGATGTCATATTATTTATATTGTTGTTCACTTAATCCCATTAATAAAAACAAGATTAATTCACTCCCTAATTAACAAGGACTTGGATCAAAAAGCCTAATACTAAATACTTCTCCCTCGAGTTTCACATTCTCTCTTCTCTCATAATTCTGATTTCATAATTCTAATAGGTTTTTTTACATTTATTTTACTGGCAATCTTTTTTTCCTCTTGTTTAGGGGAGGGGAGAGAAAGTGCGGTCACCATGATTTTGAACCCCCGTGCACTAACACTCATGTCCTGCAGCTACGGGTCTGCCACTTGAGCTGGCTCTTGAGGACTTTCTTTCCATTTTCTATTTGGAAGGATATCTTATTATCCCTCCACATGTACTTCCTCTCTTTCTTTCAATTAAGAATGATTTCTTTCTTAAAAATTTATCAACTTTTATCCCGACTCCTATTTAGAAAGCAATGCAGATACAGTCAGCAATACTTTGAGCATACCAGAGATTCATGAAGTGAGGAAAAGGAAAAATGAATCTACTACAAACTGATATTGGAATTTGGAAAAGCATGTTATAGAAGAATATGGCATGGGTAAACTGTAAAGGACATGTTATGTGTGATGTGTTCCCATTTCCCGCAAAGGTTCAACTTAACCCAGCCAGTTGCTGCCTTGAGTGGATCGTTTAAAAAAAAATATTGATAATTTGAATAAAAGGTTGAATAACTTATTTAGTATGTATATACTTTTAAGATGCATAAATGTAAAAGTGGAAGTCTAGAACTCAAACATAAGCAGAACAAAATGTTAGTACCACTAGAGTCACTCAATGTAACCAAAAAAACTGAAAACCCGAATGATGATACTAGATTCTGGGAAATAACTAATTAAATCAATTATTAGACCTAAATTTATGTTAAACAGTTATTCCAATATTTGCAAACACTAGACCAGAGTAAACAAACAAATCATAAACATAAATGCAAGTGCAGATACACATACAGAGAATGTAATCAGAGAGGAAGAGTTCTTACTCAGGTACTCATATGTCAATATCATTGAAGTACCCCATGCTGACATGCTAAAAAACCTTGGACCAAACCCTCTATAAAAGCCTTTCCAACCATCCTCGTTGATTAAATCTTTCACAACTTGTTTTATAGTGCTTCTCTTTTCATGACCCATCACCTAGAATTAATATAAATATATAATTAGGCAAGTAAAATGCAACAGCACAATGCTCATAAAATTCTTTTCCTCCGCTTTTAGTCTTCTTTACAAGAATGAGAACTTCTACCATCGCCATAATTGCCTAACGAGCTAATTCTGTATATATTCTGAAGCAACAAAAGTATTACCATCTCTTGCTCTTTAAAATATAAGGCCCAAAGTTTGAATGACACCAAAAACATGTGCAGAAAATAAAGAGATATGATAGAGTGGTGAGAAGATTCGCCAACGGAAAACAATGAACTAAATGAGAAAGAAACATTAAGTAATGCAGACCTGTAATCGTGTCTTTATAGTATCTAGTGGGGTTGTAATGCAGGATGCGCTTGCACCAGCAATAATTCCTCCACTAGCTTGAACTAAGATAATCTTCTGCAGGGTAGGACTGCCCTTATCATATTTGCCACCATGGTCCAAGAATCTGCCCATGCATGATAATATTAGGCTAGGAGCTAATTGTCTTTAATATTAGAATTTTGCATAATAATTTAGAAATGAAAATACGAGCATGCACATTTATTAACATTTCAGTACCCTGTTGATTTAGAATTAACCACTCGAAATTTTATTTATTTTTTTTAAATTTCCTCGCAAACATAGAAGGGGATCTATGTTAGTACCTTGGATCTATCTTACAGCAGGATGCAAAAATAGAAGGGGATGTAAATCATAGGATTCAAGCAGGGTGGATGAAATGGATGAAATGGAGGAGTGCCTTAGGAGTGTTATGTGATAAGAAGGTACCACTTAAACTCAAAAGAAAATTCTACCGCACTGTTGTAAGACCGGCGATTCTATATGGGACGGAGTGTTGAGCGGCAAAAGGCACACAAGAGAATAAACTTCATGTAGCTGAGATGAGGATGCTGAGGTGGATGAGTGGGCACACCAGACAAGATCGGATTAGAAATGAGTATATTCGAGAAAAAGTTGGGGTGGCCCCTATTATTGAAAAGATGGTTGAATCTCGTCTTCGGTGATTTGGGCATGTGTGGAAGAGACCGGTGGAAGCCCCGGTTAGGAGGGTAGACCAAATGGAGGATACTATAAGGGCTAGAGGAAGAGGAAGACCTAGAAAAACTATAGGTGAAACAATTAAGAAGGATATGACAATCAATGCCTTATCAAAAGATATGATTTATGATAGGCCTTTATGGCGTCGTTTGATCCATGTAGCCGACCCCACCTAGTGGGACAAAGGCTTAGTTGTTGTTGTTGTTGTTGTTCCTCGCAAACATACTGCAAAATCAGTTTATCGTTTTCATAGTCCTCCCAGCAATGAATTTCTAGTTTTCCTGACATAATACAGTCCACTGCTTGAATGCAGATGCAACTACATCACACATTTCAACAAGTTAATTCAATCCTTCAAGAATGAATCCATTATATTGATCTGAACTAGCTAACAATGATTAAACTTTAAGAAAAGTTATCAGAATTGAGCAAGCACTATGCTAGTGCTTTTGCAGTGTGCCATGGGAAACAACTACTATAACTGAGCTTAGATGGAAGATACAAACATTATAAGCTATGTGTGAAATCCAAGCAAACATCAAAATTAACATTTATGTAGCGATAGAATATAAATAATTTTATACAGACTTACTTTATTAATGGTTTATAAAGACATGTGAAATTTTAAATACATTCCTATTAATCTTGGCATGGTAGCCAAACATTACTGGACCAACTTTAAAAGGAAAAGAAGTTCAATTGATGAATCTCGAAAGTGCGAAGAGACAAACACTTTATCTTTAGAGTAAAAACTGATAGTAGGAAAATTCTTTGATGCTCCTTTTTTTAAATGATTTCCATGCACCCCTTTTCATTTTTGTTCATGAAAATTCTTTTTTAGCTTTGCTTTTAACCTCAAATTTCATCCATTTTTATCATATTGCAAATAATTCAATATCACCCACCATACTCTACCACCGTTGTCATCATATCTAGATTCACATGTGACAATCACTCTGCCAACATAACAGCATCCTTGACCTCAACAATCTTTCAAAAAATGATATGGCAGATGTCGTCATCTCCTAATTACCTTAGGGTCTGTTACAATTCATCATTATTTCAACTTTTAATTTTAATTATCAAGGTATTTAATTATTAAATCAATAATACTATGAAAAGGGAGCATTGAAACAAAAGTAAAAGGGGAGCATCAAAGCATAATCCCTTATAGTATCCTAAAGATAACGGAGGCATCAAATTAGTCCTTCAAAGAAAGTTGAAAACAATTCAATGCCTCAAATCTCAATAATGAAAAATAAAATCAAAATCATCTAACCCTTTGAACAAATAAGATGCAGCAGCAAGGTCAAATATTAAATATTTAACAGAGTTCTAAATAAGAGCATCAGTAGCAGGAGAGAAAGTCCAACCCTCCTATTGAAAGTTGAGCAAAGAGAGAGGGTCCATTTAGTTGATGATTTGATATTCTTATCATTTGACGATAAAAAATATAAAAAACTGAAAAGTTAATGCAGCAAGCAATGATTCAATGTTAAGACTTAAAAAACAGGCTTTACCATTTCTTACCTCCAAATCAAGCGCTGGCTTGAACCATAACTGGCCCACCATACAGCACTAGAAGGTGAATAAGTAACAACAGATAGACCAAACCCTCGATAAAATCCCCGGATACCATCAGATCTTAAAATCCTACGAGCAACATCCAAACCCCCGCTATACTGGACATGACCGGCATATCCTTGCACCATCATCTTTTGGCTAATCTGAATATCATTCAATGGGAAACTGTTATTAGAATCATCAATTATCCCTATTTTGATAAAAGTAGAAAACTCTATCAGAAAGAGAGCATTGAAAACAAAAGTTAAAACATCAATAAATCATAGCTTCTCTTATTTATCTAAGTATCTGCTGTTAAAAGAAACATCTGCGGTGCACCATAACAAAGAGAAAAGGCATTCATAACACACACAAAAAAAAAAAAAAAAAACTGATCATTTTTCTAAACGTAGTATCTTGCTTCTTGCTTCCAGTGGCACATCACAGCAAAACCTTGCCTTCCATCCTTCTTCCAAATAAAATTTTTATATATGAGCTTTTATTAAACTAACCATTGCATTTTAATTGTGTCCGATGCCCTAACTAAAAAAAACAAAAAAATTTAAGTCACATGCCACGTGGAAGCTCGTAGCACCATGTGGCTGTCTTCGTGTGGGGGTGACTAGGACCACGGTGGGCCACATGTGCAGATTTTAGCCGGAATCGGCGACTAGGACGTGGCATATTGCAAACTGGAGAAGAGTATGAGGGCATGAACATTAAAAAAAAAAAGGATAAGGATATGTGGCAAAATCACGTCAAACTACAAGGACTCTTGATATAATTAAGCCTAGGGTTTAAATTAAACTCCATTATTACTTTTAAAATCTTAAACAAAAATGAGAACATCAGTGAACATATTCCAAACTGCAGCAGACATGTGACAGAACATCAGTGAATATATTCCAAGTTCCAATACTTGGAAAAGTGAAAAACAAACATAAATGAGCGCTGAGCTGTCTAAATAACTTGTTTAATGACAGATGAATATGAATACACCACCATATCCATGTGTATGTCTGGCTGTCCTGTGTTGGTACAAATAACGTGTTCTCAAGTTCAAGGATAAAAGCTCATGCAGTTATGCACATGTAACATGAATTAGATTATCATACCACATCAATTGGAACAAACACAGATTGAGCAAAAAGCGATGATGTCATGCCTGCAACTCCATTTGCTATGGCAGCCTGGGAAGTTTCAGATAGTCTGAATGGTTCAAGCATTCTGAAAGTAGCTGCCTTTGTTGTCTCTAGGGCAGAGAGGAATATGATTCTGGCAGGAATTGCACCAGTAATAACTGTGCCAAACCCTCTATACAAACCAGGGACGCCATCTGTTCTAAGTAACCCTTTTGCAACAGAAAAGGCATTTCTCTCTACGGTATCCCTAGTAACAACCTGCAACCTTGTTTTCACAACTGAAACTGGGTAAAGTGCCACTGTAACACCTGTAAAAAGCCCAGCTCCTACGACATAGAACTTAGTTTTATCTAGCCTGCAGAATTGATAGAACTTAATTAGATTACAAAGCTTGTAGATGCAAAGCCCATTAACACAATGAGCTTGAAAGAGTCACAATATCCATAAAACATATTAGCAATAAAACCTATGCAAAGGCAAGATTCTCAAACGACAAATAGAACTGACACAAACATACAAAAGGGCGTCTAAAATCATTGATAAAACTGTGTTAATAAGAAAACGGTGGAAATAATTCAAGCATAAGGGTGCAACCTTGAATGTTAAAATCCTTTGAACTCAACATTGTCTTCTTCTAGATAATATGAAGATAACCCCTTGCAGCAAAGTAAAAATGCAACATATGGACTTTCCATTTTAAATGATTTTGTTTGAAGCCTGCCGGACCAAACAAAGGGTAACTATTGACCCATGAAGAAAAAGGGCATCTACTGGCCCAGGTAACTATTGACCCATAACAACCGGAAAGAAGTTGGGCTCTAGCTCCGATACCATGTTAAGGTTCCATCTCAAAACCAATTGGTAATGAGAGGAGTAGCCCAACAGGTATATAAACCATGCCACCACATATTATGAGGCAGACGACGTGAGACTTCCAACACTAGATAACAATCATTTTTCCAATAATGGGTATGAGGAAACACCAAACATTAACAAAATGAATCAATAATTCGAGAGACAGGGAATGCAGATTCTTTAAATACTTGGTGAGGAGAGCTTTTCCAATAATGTGGACGTATATATGGTCTAGATAAAAAAATATCCCAAATATTCTCATGCCTATGGGAACGCTCCCAACATTGTTTTTTCAATATTATATTATCGATCCATAGCACAATCTAAATGCAATTCAGAAATCGTAAAATAAGAAAAAAAAAATAGTAAAGGAAAATGATAAAGGAATAGCGTACTTGTCCCAGTTGATCTCGGTCTGACCGAAGGAATGGGCCATTGGGGGGATCCAAGGATTATCAAAAACACAATCAGAAGAAAACGGAACAAGCCAACATAACCCCTGCACCTGGCTGGCTTGTTCTTCTTGTTGAAGAAGAAAAAGAGAGGAAAAAATAATAAGAAAGGAGCTTGAATTGAATTGAAAAGAGGGAAGGGAAGTAGTAGTTTTGCTGCAAAGGTGTAATAATTGATGTATAATAGGAGTAATTGTAAGTTTGTAACATAACAATTGCGATTGGTTGTTGGGTTAACTAATTTTAAACGTTTTTGGTGTTCTAGATTTGGGGGAAAAGTCTGCGCGTACGCGGAGTTTTGGGACTCTGCACTATGCACCTTTCAACTCCAATTCAAAGATTTTATTTTTATGTTGACTATTTTCTATTCAGTGAGATATTTTTACTCGCAAATACTCCCAGTTACATACTCCCACCGGTCCTAGGACATATTCTAGAAGCAATCTTTGGTCCTATATATAAGACATTTTGTATTTTCTATGCATCATTTATTGCTTTTTCTCTTTTTGCCCTTATTAAATGCTTTGACTTTTTATGTGTTTTTTGTTGTTCATCAATGAGTGTGAATTTTTCAAGACAAGTTGAGAGGGTAAAATTGTAATGTTACAATATATTCTCATAAAATTCATAAAACTAACTACTTTTCTTGGTCCGAGGAATATGGTTAAGTATGTCCTATATATAGGACCGGAGGGAGTAGCATACTTAACCGAATTATACATATCAAGGAAAGTAGTTTATTTTATAAATTTTATGAGAATATATTGTAACATTATAATTTTACCCTCTAAACTTTTCTTGGAAAATTCACACTTATTAATGAACAACAAAAACACACATAGATAGTCAAAGCATTTAATAAGGGCAAAAAAGAAAAAAAGCAATAAATGATACATTGGAAATATAAAGTGACTTGTAATTAGGACCAAAAAATCTTCTAGTATATAGCATTGGCAAAACGGGCGGGCGGGCATGGCCCGCGGCCGCACTCGACCCGCAAAAAATGCGGGCGGGCATAGGGCCTAATTTTCAGGCCCTGCCCGCCCGGGCGGGCGGCCCGCGTTTAAAAAACATTTAATTTTATATTTCATTCTTTGTTTTTAGTACAACTTTTTTTAAAAAAAAAAGTGGGCCGCCCGCAATTCGTGTGTATCACTAAGGTGATTTTCATTTTTTTTTATAAATATACAAGCTCACGGGCCGCCACGAAAAATAACAGGCAAGACAGGCGGGCATGATTTATTTTTTTTGGCTAAAACTTGTGTCTTGCCCACAAAAAATTACGGGCGGGCGGGCGGGGCCCGTGGGCCAAGGCCATGTTTGCCAATATTACTAGAATGTGATCTATAATAAGGATCAGAGGGAGTATAAGATTTTTATGGGTTTTCTTCTTTTATTAAAAAAAGTAGTTAAATTTGGTAATCAATACTCCCTCCGGTCCTATATATAAGCACATTTTGAAGACTTTTTTTTGTCCTTAATATAAGCCTCATTTCCAATTTCCAATAGCATTAATTACTTCTTTTCCACAAACACCCTTATTTACTCAACACTTTTTAGATTTCCAATAATAATTATAGGGGTACTTTTGAAAATGTATACCAAATATTTACATTTGCAATACCACTAACAATACTAACTAACTTTCTTAAAGAGAGTGAAATTGGTCAAATGGTACTTATATTAGGGATCGGAGGGAGTACTATTTATAAATCCAAATGGGTTTCCTACATGCTTAACACCAAATCCCGCCCAAATCACCCATTAATTGCACTAACCTGTTCATTAATTACGTTTCTCCACTTTACCATTCTATTATTAGTTTGCTGCTCATGGTTGGAGGGAATATCAACGGACATTAAGGCCCAAATATACCACAAATGGCCCATTCTCTTGTGTTCCGCACCGTTTTATAGTTTTGGAGTGTGGTATCATTGTTCGAGGTTGCTGGAGGAAGTGAAAAGTCAGTTACCATCTACCACACCTTGGAGCCATTTTTGCAGTCTTAGTCAACGAAAAAGGAAAAAAATACTTATTCGTATTGTTCGTTTGGGGACATCGCAATAGCACAAGGTCATTTCCTCAATATGAAAAATCGAGTTGGAATGGAGGATGAAGTTGAAGGCAAAAGAAGTTCATAAGTTTAAATATTTGTTCGTTTTATTATTTATTTTTTTAAGTTAGAATGTCACTTTCTAGATATTTCTCCATTGTTGCATGTATTCTGTAAATTCGTATTGTTTTAGGGGATATCGCTCTCTGTATTTTTGTTGGTGTTAAAACTTACAAATTACAAAAGATTTGTAACTAGAAGTATCATTACAGACAATAATTGTAATGAAATCTCTGAAAGGAAGTCATCCAATTCATATTTGACTGTTATACTAGGTAAACATGGCTATCTATTAATTTGTTATTAATTTATGCGATTCATATTGTGCAGAAATTAGTAATAATATATGTTAGGCAGAATTGATTAATTTCCATTATTTCATGGTTTTTTTTATATTTTTAAAACCTTTTTGAGTGAATAACATGTTACAACAAAAATTATCACGCCAACATCTATGCAGAAGCTGCAACCTGGTAGAACTATTCTGAGTTCAACTGATTCAGTGAAAAATTCATTGTCAAGTACCGCACAAGGTTCTTATCCAGCATATGCTAAGAATATATCACGTATTTTTCTTTATGATTTATGAATAATGGTTAATACCCTTTTTTGCAGTTCAGAGTAATATTAAATCAAGTGGAAGTCGAAGTGCATTATCTGATCTCACAAATACTATTAATGCAAGTCGAAGACGATTGAAAAGTATGCTTCAGATTGATGATAATTTGGCAATACGGTTTCTTGCAAAAGATTTTGATGACATCAGTGTTAAGCCATCTTATAATCAACAGAGGAGTTCCATACCTGAATCAAATGAGAATCTCTCTACCTCGACTGATCCTATAAATGGCCATATACGTGGTATAAAGATGGATCTATTTTATTTTAGAGCATTCTTCGGTACATGGAAATAAATTTTATTGGTATTACTTTTGCAGAGTCCTTTGCCAATAAGAAACGAATGTCTGATATACAAGATGAAACGATACATTTTGGAATTCGTGGAGGTTAGAAGCAAAGAAAAATTTAGCGACCGAGTACTAAAAATGGTAAGAAACATACCCTAATTTTGCATTATCTGCTTATGAATCAAGTATGTATCATTTAATGTAGATTTTTTGCAATGTAATCAACGAGAGAGTGCAAAATTTGAAGGAGATGTTGGAACAAACATCTGTGTTCATATTACGGAAGATAGGTATCCAAGTCCAAAAAATAAGACATCAGATAACAAAGAGAATTTGTCTACATCAACTGAACTTGAAAATATTGATATTCCTGGTATGATCAATGTTACATTGTAGTTTTCATAAAATGGTCAATGTTCACTACTAATCGGTCAATCTTTTATGTTGCCAAAGTCATCGTCAAGTAGGAAAAGGAGGTGTTCTTTAGATGTGCAAAGTGTTAGTGGAAGCAATTCTCATAAATATAAGCAAATAAGGTTAAACTAAGAACATGTTTCTGAACCTAGTAAGAGACATACCGTCTTAGCTGAACGGTTTTATTAATAAATTGCAACTGATACTTTGATTAATAAATTGAATAACTCATGAAACTGATGAAAGTCAGTCATTAATTTTTGCAATGAGAAGGAGAAGACATAGAGCAGTACCTGCCCGACAGAATGATACCACATATGATAGAGGTCGTCAATTGGTAGTTATAACTCATACATTTGAACAAGGTATCAGTGTTGCCATATTATATTGGAAGCACATAAATTAGTGTATAAATTTCGCAACACAGTAATTCAAATTAACCTTACTTGCGTGTCAATATGCTATTTTAACCTTAAGATATCAAACAAAACACAGTAACTTAAATTTCACATATTCGTATGTAGGTGATGTGAATGAAAGCCCTATCAACATGAATGAAATTTTTAATTTTAATTTGGATGAATTTAAGTATGATGATTGTGGTGACCCTCAATTCTCATGTAATTGGTGTGGTGCTAAATTTTGGATACGTGAGCGAATAGTAGGATCAAGTGTAAGAAATCCGATTTACACACTTTGTTGTTCAAAAGGAAAGGTTCAACTTCCATTAATGACAAGCCCTCCACCTTATTTACGGTCCCTGATTTTTTATGAGAACAACACTCAAGCCAAGCATTTTCAAGAAAAGATAAGAGCATACAATTTGATGTTTTCTTTTACTTCAATGGGAGGAAAGGTTGACGCTTCAGTGAATGGTGGTAGGAGTCGATTTGTGTACAGGTTATCTGGACAAAATTATCACCAGATAGGAAGTCTTCTACCTGCAGATGATCAAAGTCCCAAGTTTGCACAACTTCATATTTATGATACTGCTAATGAAGTCAACAATCGCATGAATGCTTTAAGGTAATAATTTAATTCTAAATGATACATGTAATTTTTTAATTGTCCAAAACTTAATTCATTTTGTTGAATGATTGCCAGAAGGAGCAGAGAAGAACTTATTTCTGATCTAGATCCTGAAATAATCAAAAATCTCAAAGAAATGTTTGATACATATAATCCAATTTGCAAAGTATTTAGAATGGCACGTGATCGACTTGATGGTGAACCAGTATTAGATTTGAAAATGAGGTTGATTAATAGGAGAAACAAAGATAGCAGACTATATAATTTACCAACTGCAGATGAAGTTGCAGCGTTAGTGGTTGGTGATGTAAACGTTGAAAATGGCGAAAGAGACATAATTGTTCAAACACAAGCAGGCTATTTGAAAAGAATTCATGAGTTGCATCATCTGTACTTACCTTTGCACTACCATATTTGTTTGCCTAGAGGTGAAGAAGAATTTTGCAAGGGTATACCACATAGTGAAATTTCAAATCCAAACAACCGAAAACAAGGGACGGTAACACTTCGAGAATGGTTTACATATAGATTTCAGGCTCGAGATGGGGAAGAGTCAGTTTTACTTTTTTCAAGAAGACTTTTCCAGCAATTAATTGTTAATGCTTACACTATGATTGAAAGTTGGAGAATGACATTTTATTTGACGCAGCAGGACAAGCTTAGATCTGAAGTATACAATCGTCTAAGTGATGTTGTGTTTGATGGTGAAAGAAGAGGTTGTTTTGCTGGCAAAAGAATTATACTACCCTCCTCTTATGTGGGTGGTGCGAGATACATGGTGCAAAATTATCAAGATGCAATGGCGATTTGTAGATGGTGCGGCTTCCCTGATATTTTCTTGACATTCACATGCAATCCTAAATGGCCTGAGATATTAAGGTATTTGGAATCTAACGACTTAAAGCCTGAGGACAGACCAGATATCATTGTTCGAGTGTTTAAAATGAAACTTAAAGAGTTGATGAATGATTTGAATTCAGGAAAAATCTTTGGTCAAGTTAAAGTGGGTAAAAATTTACTGCACATTTATTTTTAAATTTAAATTTATGCATTCTCATCTTTTAATGTTAAATTTCATCATTCACAATAATTTTTATTTTCACAATGAATGCAGCTGTGTATACTATTGAGTTCCAGAAACGAGGCCTTCCTCATGCTCACATTTTGATATTTCTCACTGAAGAACGCAAGCATCCGCTTCCTGAAGATATAGATAAGATAATTAGTGCAGAAATACCAGATCTAGTTGCTCATCCACAATTGCATGAAGTTGTTAAGGAATTTATGATTCATGGTCCTTGCGGTGCAGCAAATAGAGCCTCACCATGTATGGTTGATGGTTCTTGCTCAAAGTTCGTTTTACCCCAAAAGATTTGAGCCATGCACCAGAATAAATGAATATGACTATCCAATATATAGAAGAAGAGATAACAGAATAGTAATTGAAAAGGGTGGTGTGCAGCTTGATAACAGATGGCCTGTACCATTTAATCCTAAACTTCTCATGAAGTATCAATCACACTTGAACACTGAATGGTGCAACCAAAGCACAAGTGTGAAGTATTTATTCAAATACATTAGTAAAGGAAATGATCGTGTAACTGCTGCTCTTTATCAACAAAGTCGTGGAGAGCCTGGTGAAGTTGTTGATGAGATTAAAGCATATTATGATTGCAGATATATATCTCCCTGTGAAGCAATGTGGCGCATTTTCAAATTTGATATAAACTGTAGAAAACCAGCTGTAGAAAGACTGAAATTCCATTTACCTAATGAGCATCCAGTTATGTATGGAGATGACGATGATTTAGAAAATGTGGTGCAAGCTCAGAACAATCAATCATCAATGTTCCTAGCATGGTTCAAATTTCACCTATGTTCAGTTTCCAACAAATTTCGTCTACACTACTTCTCCTCCGATGTGGCATCCGAGAAAGAAAGGATTCACGACAGGCAGGTTGACATTTGTTCCACCAAGTGCAGGTGAACTTTTTTATCTCAGTATTCTGCTCCATAGAGTCAAAGGTCCAGAGAGCTATGAAGATATACGTACAGTCAATGGAGTTGTATATAACACATTTAGAGATGTTTGCTATAAATTAGGTTTGCTTGATGATGACAAGGAATTTATTGAAGCTATAGAAGAAACATCTCATTGGGGTACAGGAAATCAATTAAGGTCACTATTTGTCTCGATGCTTCTTTCAAATACAATCAGCAGACCAGTAAGAGTATGGGAGCAGTCCTGGAAATATCTATGTGAAGATATTGTATTTCTTATTCGCAGGGAAGTTGGAAGACCAGGTAATAATTAAATCATATATCAATCTTGAAAATTAAGATTTTTAAAATTTTTTATATTTATTTGTCCTATTACCACGTTATTATTGATACTTAATATTTTGATGAACAACACAACAATGACTTTTACTGATGAGCAAATTCATGCAAAGGGATTACTCGAGATTCAAAACCAATCATCAAGGGCAGGAAAATCATTAAGTGATTTCCCAAATATGCCAATCCCTGATTACAATTCTTCTACAACTATTGGAAATACATTGATTACAGAACAACTTGATTTTGATAAAGAAATGCTTGCAAATGAATTTGAATGACTTCATCAAACAATGACAGCTGAGCAGAAGAATGCATTTGATAAAATTATTGAAGTTGTTGATTCAAAGAAAGGTAATGATTACATTTACTATTATTCGAACATAATCATCTCCAAGAAAATGTAAGCATAATACTTATTTATAAATATTGCTCTTGGTTAGGTGGATTCTTTTTCTTAAATGGATATGGTGCCATTGGAAAAACATTTATATGGCGTGCTTTAACTGCTAAATTGTGATCTCGAGGTCAGATCGTTCTTTGCGTTACATCAAGTGGCATTGCAGCCACTTTGCTCCCAATTGCAAGGACTACACATTTCAGATTTAGCATTCCAATCAGCATAAAAGAAGAATCCACCTGTAACATCAAACAAGCGTCCATGCAAGCGGAGTTGCTGAAACGAACAAGTCTTATAATTTGGGATGAAGCACCTATGGTGGACAAGAAATGCTTCGAATCTTTGGATAAGACATTAAGAGATATTCTACAAAGCAATGTTCCTGACGAAGAAATAAAACCTTTTGGTGGTATTTGCATTGTATTAGGAGGTGATTTTCGACAAATATTGCCTGTTGTCCCTGGTGGAAGTCGTTCAGATATTGTTTGGGCAACCATCAATTCATCTCATTTATGGAGACATTGTAAAATTCTAAAACTAACATTGAATATGAGACTTCAAACCTCCTCAGATGAAGTTCATGCTAATGAAATAAGACAGTTTTCAGAATGGATGTTGAAATTAGGCGATGAAAAATTATCAGAGCCTAATGATGGAGATGTTGATATTGATATTGCAGATGATATGCTAATTCTAGAGTATGAAGATCCAATGCAAGCTCTATTTGATAACACCTATCCAGACTTTGAAGAACACTTTTGCAATCCACAATATTTGAAAGATAGAGCTATTTTGGCACCTACACTTGAGATAGTACAGAAAGTGAATAAATTTGTTATGCTCAAAGTTCCTGGTGAAGAGAAGGTGTATCTAAGCTCTGACAGTGTTTGCAATTATGGTAACAATTTTGATATTTCTGCACAATATATTACTCTTCCTTTGCTAAATGAAATGAAAATTTCAGGAATGCCCAACCATATGCTCAAATTAAAAGTTGGGATTCCTATAATGCTATTAAGAAATATAGATCAATCAAAGGGGTCGTGCAATGGTACAAGGTTAATTGTTACACAATTAAGTGAGCATGTAATTGGTGCAAAGGTTATTTCTAATGGTAGTTTGGGAGAGACTGTATTCATAAGTAGAATGAATATGACTCCTTCGGACTCCAGACTTCCCTTTCGATTTCAACGTCGACAATTACCAATAGCAGTTTGTTATTGCATGACAATTAACAAAAGTCAAGGCCAGTCTCTTGCAAACGTTACAGTGTATTAGCCAAAACCAGTCTTTACTCATGGACGGCTATTTGTGGCTGTCTCCCGAGTGACATCTAAGAAAGGTCTTAAATTTCTAATCATGGATAAAGATGGATCTTCTTTAGAGACTACAAAAAATGTGGTCTACAAGGAGATTTTTGAGAATATACTTGGCTATCAGCTCTGAAAAATGAAGATTGTTTACTTTATTGCTTCAGGTTTGTTGTAACACCCCGCATTTTCCCGTACGTGCATAAACGAATTCGCTAAAAATAAAACGTTGGAATTTTGTTTTCTAAAGAGGATTTTCCCAAAGAAATGATTTCTTTATGAAATAAAATTGTATTTTTAGATATTCATGAACTTTAAAAAGGTGATTTTTATAATCTTTGGGGTTGATTTATAAAATTCATTTTGAAAACTAAGAAGGACGAAATTTTTAGAAATGATAATTTTTGGAAGCTAACAATTTTAAATAGATTTGTCTTTTGGAAATTTTTCATTTTTGCATGGAAGTTTGATTTTTGAGACTTTAATTTATGTGTGTAGATGATTATTTTACTTAAAGAGGCCTAAGTTCTCTTTATAATAAAAATGTGTTCTGTAGGAAATTAAATTAATTGCCATGACATGAAATTAATTATACTCAAAATGCTATATGTTTAAATTCATATGAGGATGTGGCTAGAAAAGTAAATATGTGTGTATATATATGTATGTGCTACGGTATTGGTGTGTGTATGAAAATACTTGCATATTTATGTGAATTGGTGATCATAGGAAAAATAGAGACTATGTGTATGTGCATATGGTGCTACGGTTTTATGTGTGTGAATGCATGCATATAATTCTTGAATTGATGATGCCTTAAAATGATATCTTAAATAGAAAATAAAAAATAAAGAATTGCATGAAGTATGTGCATGTGTGTGTGTTGCTACGGTGAGGGTGTGTGTATGTTGGGGGTAGATTTTGCAAAATAGGAAGAAATACTTGGAAGGCTTAGAAGCTACCAAGTGTACTAGATGAGTGGAAAATAAGAGCCTTGAAATGACTAAGTATGATGAAGCCTAGCCCTAGACTAAGCACCATGTCCCCTCTTTGATTTAACCCCTCCCATGCAAACTTTTGTAAATCCAAAACTACCCTTCAAGTGCATGCCTTGGCCGAACCTCACCTCAAGGGTAAAGAAGGCAACTTCGGTGCCCTTATATCCAACCATGCCTTAGTTCCTTTCCTTACTTTCTTTCATTTTCTTTCACCAACACAATTCAAACACTTTCTAAGGAACCAACACACCCTTAGAAAAGAAAAGATAAAGGAGAAAAGAGGAGGTGGCCGTGAGTGACTCGAAGAAGAAGGGAGGAGATCTAGACCAAGTCCTCGAACTTTCTTTGAAGACCTAGAGCCTTTGAAGTAGAAGACTCAATTTCTTGGTAGGTTATTTAAGGATCAAGGAGAAAACCATGAGAATTAGGATCTTCTTTTGGTCTTGTAATTTTTCCTTCTTTTCTTTCCATTGCATGTTTATTTTTATAGCTTGAGAGATGAGTGCAAGCATGACCTAGACTTTATCATGGACTTTTACATTGGTTTGTAAATATGTGAACACTATGGACTCTTGAAGCTTCGGTTATGGCTTCATTAGGTAGTTCATCATGATTTTCTAAACAAACCTCTAAAGGGATCTAACTCACTACTTGAGACTTTTATGAAAACTAAAATGAAACCCCTTGCATGTTGATTCCTTCTTTCAAAACCGTGACCTATGAGGTTTTTATTGAAAGGACTTGGTGAATGATTTATGATCTAGGAATGATTGATAACAAAGTGAGGGATTTATGCCTTGCATGTTGATCTCTTGTGCCCAAATTGTGATCCATATGTATATATGTGAATGTTTGATTAACAACTTCATGATCCAAGTTTATTTGAGAAGAAAATAGGGATTTTTAGCTTTGCATGTTGATCTTGTGGTGATTTTGATTGATCTTTGTATATGCATGTTTTAATCCATGATTTAATATCTTACAAGTTAAACTTTGAGATTTACATGTCACTTTTCAAGTAAATAAATTACATTTTCCTTTATGTATGTCTCGGCCTAGTAGAAATTAATAGGATAATGGACTTTGAAATGATTTTCTTTTTATGTGCATGATTGATTTAAACAATTGTTGATGTTTGTTGGTATGAAGGCCATTCGGCCATGAGTGCTAGAGTTGTTTTAGTGCATGATTTTTAGGTGCAAGAATGCATTAGGAATATATTTAGTGGTCTTAAGTCCATGCATGCCATTCTTTTTAGGAGACCAAGTCATAAACCATGTTTCTATTAAAAAAATAATAATATAAAATAAAATAAATTATAAGTTTGAGTTTGCTAAAAATCTAAGGAATCTCATAATGGCTTATGCATGTTGGCGTGAGATGGTTTGCTTTAATTGCCTTTAGTGCGTTGAAAAATAAACTAAGATTTTGTCTTATGCATGCTAATATTCGGTCTTGAGATAGAAAATAGGTAAGTGTGCTTAATCATTATTTGGATTGCATTTAGACTAAGATTAGCCTCATCTAGGAGCCTAAAAGATGTACACATGAAGTAATTTGTGGTTGTGATTGTCACCTTGAATTAAATTGATAACAATGAAATTGAAATTTGTTGAATGCTTCTATGATGTTCACGGTTTAGGTCTTGAAAGGAATAAAATCATTTCATGGTTTTATGTCTTTGAAGGTGTGTAGCATTTTGCAAGGTTTTACTTGAAATAATTCGGTTAGTATATGTTTGGACGCTTAGAAGGATTTTCTTTTGAAACAACTAATGAGAGTGATTAAATCCTATGTTTGTGTTATCATATGTGTGATACAATGATGTGCTAATTTCTTTTCTTCTTTTCGGTTTTAGAGACTAGGAATAGGTAGAATTAATTGAATTAACTTTCATAATGTGAATTCTATAATTTCAAGGTTTAGAAATTATTAATAATTAGGAAATGTTGAGTGTAGACAATTTGGTTTTGCCATGATCTAATTAAGAAATTAAGCCTGAATTATCCGCCTGTGCATAGTTGAATTTGTGTGTTAGTGTTGTGATTCTATTAATTGTTTTCTTAAACCCACGTGTGTGAATGATAAATGTTTTGGATTTTTATGAACTAGTTAAGGGAATCCTGGAGTCTTATCCTTAATTCTTGCATTTTGATAAGTGTTTTAAAAATAATGTTTTCATAACCTGAACATTTTCGATTAAGGAAGTAAAAGAGTATTTTTAAATTGTTTTCAAAGTTTTCTTAAGAAATGTTTCGATCATGAATTTGAATCGAATTTGGAAATCTTGGATAACGATAACAGACTTTCAGAAAGAGGAATTGTTTTCTAAATGAATTTAACGAATGCACCGAACTCGTTTCTAATGCATGGGAAAATGTCTTAGTTGGGCGAAGGACGAGAGGATAAGAGGCGAGGAGAGATGATCGGGAAACCTTGGAGAGCTATAGGACGTTCGTCATCGAGGTGAGAGAGGGGCTTTCCCTTAAGACGTCGTGGTAATTAGGTACATATTAAGGCGTCCAATCGTCTCAAAGATTGGACTCCAATCTCATTTAGCGTAGTGGTGTATGTGATAGCGCTTGTTTGTTTGGTCTAGCTATCCACCCGAACGACTGATATTGGTTTATAAGAATGATGATATGTTTTCTGATTGTTCATGTTGTGCTATTTACCTATTTTATGATTCGCTTACTTGTTATAGTTATGTGATATTATTGGAAATCATTCAATTGTGCGTTAGTAAAGAAGTTATGAAAGTAATAAGCTAAATGTGAAAGGAAAAGAATAATGGATTCAAATAATGAGAATAAGTGACGAGAATGAATGGCGAGAGATTTAAATGGTAATTGGAAATTTGGAAATTCGGAAAGGATGTGAGGAGTTGCTGATGCTGTTGAGCTCGAGGTGGCGAGAAGGACCCTAGTGATGCTGCTGCATCACCATTGGCGAGGAGAACAATGATGGCATGCTGAGTTTCAATTGGTTTGGAATAGTGATGCTGACATTGATGAGAGCAATGTGCTGTGATTGAGAAAGAGAAAGATGATGCGATGATGTTGTGATGATTCAAGTGATGCTATGTGAGTATTAGGGAGATTAGATGCGTACGATTAGCGATCGGGTTTCATTGAAGGGATGCACCAAGGATGGACCGATCATTAGGACTAAGTCGTAATTTAAAATCTTTAAAATATTATTAAAAGACATCTATAAATGCGGTGAGGCATGAGTGTCAAATCGAAGTAGTGGAGAGGAAGAAACGATAGGTATCTGCGGATACCTAGGACGAGATTGCATTAGGGGAGGACGATGACGGTGAAAGGTCAAGAAGTCTAGAGTGTGTTTCTAGGCAGAACGAACTCCACATGTGGCACACTAACGTGGTGGGGACTGGGTCTAATGCCGTGGCAAGTTCTGCGGGCCCACTAGAAACATACTGTCACCCCCTAGATTGCAAATCGAGAACAGTGAGAGGGACTGGAATGGGGCAATGTGTTTTGCCACTGCGTGGACAGTGAGCGTTAATGTTATTGATATGTTTTGAGGACGAGATCCTCCTAGTCTGGGCCCATTATGTATTGTGACAGCTGTCGTGCCCGCGTGGTAAAGGTCCTGTACTCCTGTTTGCTTCCGACTAGGTTGGGAGGTTGACCGAGGAGATGTAGACGTGTGCGAGCACAATGATGTTTCCCCCTCATCATTGATGCTAATCGATTCGATAAGACTTAATAACCTGAATGTTCCAAGTGACAAATATAACAAGATAATGATAATGATAACGATAATGTTAATACCAAGTGTTGGATAAGATTTGAGGGTGGAGATGAATGCGAGGGCTCTTGAAATATTTGATGGGTTTGAGAATGAGGAATGAGGGGGAGTTAAAGAAAGGTATTATGGTGAATGATGTGATTGTGTTGAGCTTACAAATATTAGAACGAATAATTGGGTGAGCATGTATGTGTGAATTATAATAATTATATGTGTTGTTTTGATTTACCCCATGTTGCTGTTGGATCTATGTCTCCTTTTACATTTATTTAGTCTTAGTATTTACCTAATGTAATCCCACATAGTCGACATTGTCGTTTTGGGTTGCTCCCTCTCTCTACTCCATCTATCCTGTCTTGTGTGAAATTGTATGGGTTCTAGATGGCCAATATGGTACGATACCAGCAGTTGCGGGAGATAGGAGCGACTCCCCGGAGAGGCGCCAATAGCATTATATCTGTTTTTGAGATGTTCTACATAACGATTCCGCGTAGAAGGGCTGAGTTACAGTTAGAAGAAGATGAGGCTGCTGCGGAGGAGGAGACTGATTGTGAGGCTGATGATGCTGAGGCGGGGCTTACTGAGGACGCAGAGGAGGAGGATCCTGACCTTTGGTCTGACGAGGATGCAGAGGAGTACTCTAGTGACGAGAGCTGGATCATTAGTCCTGAGGAGTTGCTGATGGACGATGACGAGTGGTACAGAAGATTCGGAAAGCAAGATTAAGGAAGGATTTATGAATATGGTTAGGGAGTAGGCACTTTTCCTTTTGAGTATGTAATTTCCCATGCGTTTGTAGCAACCTGGTCCTGCTGTAACCCCAACAAGTTGATCTTTGTATGGATATTTTGACATGAATTCAAATGGGCCAATCTATTCAACAAATGTTTAAAAAAAAATGGCCCCAAATTTTCACTTAAAAAGGATCATGATTTCAAGTCGCCGAATCGGGGTGTTACAGAATGGTATCAGAGCTGAGGTTGCTTTAAGAACTCTTACGTGTGAACTTGCATACTCTACCGCGTGACTCTGAGTGTACGCTTGTAATAGGATAGCAGTAGACGAATATAGGAACGCTAGGTATGTCTCGAAGCAGTTCCGAAAGGTGTTGGTTCCTGTTCGCCACAGCATCCAGGAGTAGTGATCAGAGGTCATCCTGTGACGTCGATCCGTGATTTGGACCCTCTTGATTGAACTCCTCTTGATGTGAACCCTTTTGTTTGAAATCACCTTTGAACCTATAACCCGAGATCTTGTCTTGAGACTAGAACTCTTCTTCTATTGGAGACTTTCTTGTGAAAAACTCCGAGTTTTGTCAAATTGCTTTGGCAAGATGCTTGAAATAACCTGCTTCGGAAGAGTTTTTGACCTTGTTCTACCCAAGAAACTTGACAAATTGCTATGAATACGGATGAACCCCCAAGGTTTTCTCTTAAACCTTGACCAAATGTTTGTTCTTCAAGCCTTATTGAAAATGTAAGACCTTGATATCCGGCATCCGACATACAGGTATTCTTAGCATTCGACAATGGGAAGTGAAGCACCATGAGGCAGGAATTGTAAGTGCTAAGGGAAAATTGAGGATTGGTTGATATAAAGGAATGTGAGCTTTGGAGAAAATATCCTAAGTGTCTTGAGTTGAAGAAGTAGAGCGGCTAGAAAGAGAAGAATAAGTGGTAGATTGGTAAGGTTTAATCAATGAAGCGGTGGAGCTCATGGTTAGAACCCTTAGGTGTGACCTAAAGTTAGGATGGAGTGTTAGGACTTGATATCTTGAGGGATACTAAGTCTTTGGATTGAAAGAGTATGGATGGCGTAGAATTCGTGGTAGATAGAAAAGTTGGTACAAGGATTAGAAAAACTAGGTTGCATGATTAAGTGTCTAGGAATAGGGAATAAAGTAGTGTGTATCTCTTGAGGAGTAGTGGCAATTAAGACGAGGAGAGGAGATGACGGTCTCAGAAGTCGGATAATGATAACGAAGTATGAGACACTTGGAAAGTAGATTGGGGATAAGTAGTGAGAAATTGTGTAGAACCGATTAAGGTATGATAAAGAATGGGAGCTTTAGAAATTACGTTGTAACCAAGAGGACGGTGTGTAGAGATATGATTTCTTTAAGTTGGGGAGCGAGTAGAGATATGAAAAAGCTTGATTAGGTTTGAACGGATGAGGAGAAATATAATTTCCTGAAGCAGTAGGACCTTAACCCAAAGGGTGTAGCTCTGTTGTGTTGGATGTTGCCCGGATATCTTAAACCTCTTTAATCTTTTGCTTCTGTGAAACCCTGTTGTTTGTATCCCATTCTAATGGCTGACCAGAATACCCCGTGAGATCGGTTGCAAAAGTCATCTGTTTGAGTAGCCCGAAAGGACGATAGCTGGACGATGCACGATCATGGATGTTGCGACGAAGGTTACAGTTCATAGAGTGAAGGGGTTATTCAAAGGAGTTATGTACCCGTAGTCCGAATTCGCTCCGTATTTCTCGAGGACGAGAAATCCTTAAGTTGGGGAGAATGTAACACCCCACATTTTCCCGTACGTGCATAAACGAATTCGCTAAAAATAAAACGTTGGAATTTTGTTTTCTAAAGAGGATTTTCCCAAAGAAATGATTTCTTTATGAAATAAAATTGTATTTTTAGATATTCATGAACTTTAAAAAGGTGATTTTTATAATCTTTGGGGTTGATTTATAAAATTCATTTTGAAAACTAAGAAGGACGAAATTTTTAGAAATGATAATTTTTGGAAGCTAACAATTTTAAATAGATTTGTCTTTTGGAAATTTTTCATTTTTGCATGGAAGTTTGATTTTTGAGACTTTAATTTATGTGTGTAGATGATTATTTTACTTAAAGAGACCTAAGTTCTCTTTATAATAAAATGTGTTCTGTAGGAAATTAAATTAATTGCCATGACATGAAATTAATTATACTCAAAATGCTATATGTTTAATTTCATATGAGGATGTGGCATGAAAAGTAAATATGTGTGTATATATATGTATGTGCTACGGTATTGGTGTGTGTATGAAAATACTTGCTTATTTATGTGAATTGGTGATCATAGGAAAAATAGAGACTATGTGTATGTGCATATGGTGCTACGGTTTTATGTGTGTGAATGCATGCATATAATTCTTGAATTGATGATGCCTTAAAATGGTATCTTAAATAGAAAATAAAAAATGAAGAATTGCATGAAGTATGTGCATGTGTGTGTGTTGCTACGGTGAGGGTGTGTGTATGTTGGGGGTAGATTTTCAAAATAGGAAGAAATACTTGGAAGGCTTAGAAGCTACCAAGTGTACTAGATGAGTGGAAAATAAGAGCCTTGAAATGACTAAGTATGATGAAGCCTAGCCCTAGACTAAGCACCATGTCCCCTCTTTGATTTAACCCCTCCCATGCAAACTTTTGTAAATCCAAAACTACCCTTCAAGTGCATGCCTTGGCCGAACCTCACCTCAAGGGTAAAGAAGGCAACTTCGGTGACCTTATATCCAACCATGCCTTAGTTCCTTTCCTTACTTTCTTTCATTTTCTTTCACCAACACAATTCAAACACTTTCTAAGGAACCAACACACCCTTAGAAAAGAAAAGAGAAAGGAGAAAAGAGGAGGTGGCCGTGAGTGACTCGAAGAAGAAGGGAGGAGATCTAGACCAAGTCCTTGAACTTTCTTTGAAGACCTAGAGCCTTTGAAATAGAAGACTCAATTTCTTGGTAGGTTATTTAAGGATCAAGGAGAAAACCATGAGAATTAGGATCTTCTTTTGGTCTTGTAATTTTTCCTTCTTTTCTTTCCATTGCATGTTTATTTTTATAGCTTGAGAGATGAGTGCAAGCATGACCTAGACTTTATCATGGACTTTTACATTGGTTTGTAAATATGTGAACACTATGGACTCTTGAAGCTTCGGTTATGGCTTCATTAGGTAGTTCATCATGATTTTCTAAACAAACCTCTAAAGGGATCTAACTCACTACTTGAGACTTTTATGAAAACTAAAATGAAACCCCTTGCATGTTGATTCCTTCTTTCAAAACCGTGACCTATGAGGTTTTTATTGAAAGGACTTGGTGAATGATTTATGATCTAGGATTGATTGATAACAAAGTGAGGGATTTATGCCTTGCATGTTGATCTCTTGTGCCCAAATTGTGATCCATATGTATATATGTGAATGTTTGATTAACAACTTCATGATCCAAGTTTATTTGAGAAGAAAATAGGGATTTTTAGCTTTGCATGTTGATCTTGTGGTGATTTTGATTGATCTTTGTATATGCATGTTTTAATCCATGATTTAATATCTTAAAAGTTAAACTTTGAGATTTACATGTCACTTTTCAAGTAAATAAATTACATTTTCCTTTATGTATGTCTCGGCCTAGTAGAAATTAATAGGATAATGGACTTTGAAATGATTTTCTTTTTATGTGCATGGTTGATTTAAACAATTGTTGATGTTTGTTGGTATGAAGGTCATTCGGCCATGAGTGCTAGAGTTGTTTTAGTGCATGATTTTTAGGTGCAAGAATGTATTAGGAATAGATTTAGTGGTCTTAAGTCCATGCATGCCATTCTTTTTAGGAGACCAAGTCATAAACCATGTTTCTATTAAAAAAAATAATAATAATATAAAATAAAATAAATTATAAGTTTGAGTTTGCTAAAAATCTAAGGAATCTCATAATGGCTTATGCATGTTGGCGTGAGATGGTTTGCTTTAATTGCCTTTAGTGCGTTGAAAAATAAACTAAGATTTTGTCTTATGCATGCTAATATTCGGTCTTGAGATAGAAAATAGGTAAGTGTGCTTAATCATTATTTGGATTGCATTTAGACTAAGATTAGCCTCATCTAGGAGCCTAAAAGATGTACACATGAAGTAATTTGTGGTTGTGATTGTCACCTTGAATTAAATTGATAATAATGAAATTGAAATTTGTTGAATGCTTCTATGATGTTCACGGTTTAGGTCTTGAAAGGAATAAAATCATTTCATGGTTTTATGTCTTTGAAGGTGTGTAGCATTTTGCAAGGTTTTACTTGAAATAATTCGGTTAGTATATGTTTGGACGCTTAGAAGGATTTTCTTTTGAAACAACTAATGAGAGTGATTAAATCCTATGTTTGTGTTATCATATGTGTGATACAATGATGTGCTAATTTCTTTTCTTCTTTTCGGTTTTAGAGACTAGGAATAGGTAGAATTAATTGAATTAACTTTCATAATGTGAATTCTATAATTTCAAGGTTTAGAAATTATTAATAATTAGGAAATGTTGAGTGTAGACAATTTGGTTTTGCCATGATCTAATTAAGAAATTAAGCCTGAATTATCCGCCTGTGCATAGTTGAATTTGTGTGTTAGTGTTGTGATTCTATTAATTGTTTTCTTAAACCCACGTGTGTGAATGATAAATGTTTTGGATTTTTATGAACTAGTTAAGGGAATCCTGGAGTCTTATCCTTAATTCTTGCATTTTGATAAGTGTTTTAAAAATAATGTTTTCATAACCTGAACATTTTCGATTAAGGAAGTAAAAAAGTATTTTTAAATTGTTTTCAAAGTTTTCTTAAGAAATGTTTCGATCATGAATTTGAATCGAATTTGGAAATCTTGGATAACGATAACAGACTTTCAGAAAGAGGAATTGTTTTCTAAATGAATTTAACGAATGCACCGAACTCGTTTCTAATGCATGGGAAAATGTCTTAGTTGGGCGAAGGACGAGAGGATAAGAGGCGAGGAGAGATGATCGGGAAACCTTGGAGAGCTATAGGACGTTCGTCATCGAGGTGAGAGAGGGGCTTTCCCTTAAGACGTCGTGGTAATTAGGTACATATTAAGGCGTCCAATCGTCTCAAAGATTGGACTCCAATCTCATTTAGCGTAGTGGTGTATGTGATAGCGCTTGTTTGTTTGGTCTAGCTATCCACCCGAACGACTGATATTGGTTTATAAGAATGATGATATGTTTTCTGATTGTTCATGTTGTGCTATTTACCTATTTTATGATTCGCTTACTTGTTATAGTTATGTGATATTATTGGGAATCATTCAATTGTGCGTTAGTAAAGAAGTTATGAAAGTAATAAGCTAAATGTGAAAGGAAAAGAATAATGGATTCAAATAATGAGAATAAGTGACGAGAATGAATGGCGAGAGATTTAAATGGTAATTGGAAATTTGGAAATTCGGAAAGGATGTGAGGAGTTGCTGATGCTGTTGAGCTCGAGGTGGCGAGAAGGACCCTAGTGATGCTGCTGCATCACCATTGGCGAGGAGAACAATGATGGCATGCTGAGTTTCAATTGGTTTGGAATAGTGATGCTGACATTGATGAGAGCAATGTGCTGTGATTGAGAAAGAGAAAGATGATGCGATGATGTTGTGATGATTCAAGTGATGCTATGTGAGTATTAGGGAGATTAGATGCGTACGATTAGCGATCGGGTCTCATTGAAGGGATGCACCAAGGTTGGATAAGTATATGATAACGAGATATAACAAGATAATGATAATGATAACGATAATGTTAATACCAAGTGTTGGATAAGATTTGAGGGTGGAGATGAATGCGAGGGCTCTTGAAATATTTGATGGGTTTGAGAATGAGGAATGAGGGGGAGTTAAAGAAAGGTATTATGGTGAATGATGTGATTGTGTTGAGCTTACAAATATTAGAACGAATAATTGGGTGAGCATGTATGTGTGAATTATAATAATTATATGTGTTGTTTTGATTTACCCCATGTTGCTGTTGGATCTATGTCTCCTTTTACATTTATTTAGTCTTAGTATTTACCTAATGTAATCCCACATAGTCGACATTGCCGTTTTGGGTTGCTCACTCTCTCTACTCCATCTATCCTGTCTTGTGTGAAATTGTATGGGTTCTAGATGGCCAATATGGTACGATACCAGCAGTTGCGGGAGATAGGAGCGACTCCCCGGAGAGGCGCCAATAGCATTATATCTGTTTTTGAGATGTTCTACATAACGATTCCGCGTAGAAGGGCTGAGTTACAGTTAGAAGAAGAGGAGGCTGCTGCGGAGGAGGAGACTGATTGTGAGGCTGATGATGCTGAGGCGGGGCTTACTGAGGACGCAAAGGAGGAGGATCCTGACCTCTGGTCTGACGAGGATGCAGAGGAGTACTCTAGTGACGAGAGCTGGATCATTAGTCCTGAGGAGTTGCTGATGGACGATGACGAGTGGTACAGAAGATTTGGAAAGCAAGATTAGGGAAGGATTTATGAATATGGTTAGGGAGTAGGTACTTTTCCTTTTGAGTATGTAATTTCCCATGAGTTCGTAGCAACCTGGTCCTGCTGTAACCCCAACAAGTTGATCTTTGTATGGATATTTTGACATGAATTCAAATGGGCCAATCTATTCAACAAATGTTTTTTTTTAAAAAAAATGGCCCCAAATTTTCACTTAAAAAGGATTATGATTTCAAGTCGCCGAATCGGGGTGTTACATTTGTCACAATCTTTCAAATTATTAAAGTCATTCTTCTGTTTCTAAGTACCATATATTTTAGTTTTATTCTATAATTCTATTACTAATATTATAAAATCTTCGTCCTTTAGATGTATATAACACATGTTGCGCATGAAATAGTGCAGCAAGATTAATGAATTAGCTATTGTAAGTATAATAATATATTTTAATCTTATTCTATAATTCTGAATGTAATATGATAGAATCTTCGTCCTTTACATGTATATGACACATGTTGAGCATGAAATAGTGCAGCAGGATTAATGAATTAGCTATTGTAAGTATAATAATGAATTAATTAACAATACCTGATTAGATGTTGCAGAGGATTCTTAAGCCAAGCACTTCGACCACAACAATTTTCAAGAAAATCCAGTCATAGTAAGTATCTTGGCTTCTATCATTAGCTATTGTAATTTTTCATATTCTTCTAGACAAAAAGAAGAAATTCATTAGTTGAAGAAAGAAAAAAATTATATGCCATGGCACCCTTTACAAGAAAGATGATACACGGGTACACTGCTACTCATATTTTTGGGAACTTGAAAGGTTCTTCGAACAAATCACCAAGTCATTCATTATTTCCCTAACACTCTATCGTCGGTGAACCATTATGATGATATGAGAAAGAGTACTATTGAATTCTAAATGAATTGAGTTGAGCATGAAATATTCTTTCCAAATGGTTCAATGCATTAATTATGTCATTCCCAATACACGGTTTGTCATCTAATATACTATGTGTTATATGCTCTGTGTTAATCATGCAATGAATGCTACCTGCATCTGAAAAGACACGACGAAACAAAAGGATTGTAATTTCCTGATATTAAATATGCATTAATAATTATTGCTTTGAAACTACACGGTGATTCATCTAGAGGGTTGTGTGTTAATAATGCATAACTGAGGCCCCTGCATATGAAAAGACACGACTGCAGGGAACGATTCTTATTTCCTCATTTTCCTTATAAATACGAACAACCTCTATTAACACTGAAATATCAATTTTTCAATTCGACAAAAGCTTTCGTACGCAAATCTTCAAGTACGAATAATTTCTTACATATTCTCCCTCTGTTTATTTCTTATTTATTCTTAAATTCTTCAAGTAACAAGTAACTTCATTTTTTGTTTTTATTTCAGATACACCATGGCTCATCCTCAAAATATCAACTCCTTGCCTGTCATTTACCGTCAGGTTGTTGTGAACGACTCAACGAAGGTATATATTCTATCAGTTTTTAATTTATGTTGAATTTTCACTTTCTTCCATTTATCAGTTGCAATTATGTTCTGATTAAATTTTCGTAACTGGTGTATATAAAAAAAACGCAGAGTGCATTTCCCATTGACAACGAATAGATTCAAAAATGTTCTGCAGAAGCGGGGGCATACTGGACATGCCACCTTCCATATGGAGATGTTATACGCCTCCAAATATGTTATGCAAGCAACAAAATTACCAGGGGATGGAGAATAATCCAGAATAAATATGGTCTGATTCATGGCGAACAAGTTGACTTCTTTTATGTGGGAGGAGAAAGATTCAGAGTCCAGATTCCTGAGTGGGATGGCCTCATTAGACCCGATACACCGTTATACCGTTATGAAGATGATTCTGAGTTTGAATTAGAAGAAAATGATGTGGCAGAAGATGATGAAGAGGAGGACTATACAGATGAAGAAGAAGATATATTGGAAGTGGAAGAAGAACTCTCTGAAGAGGAAAATGAGGAAGAAAACCAAGATGTTCAAGAGGAGGAACATGTCGAAGATGAAGAAGATGAAGTGATGGCAGAAGAACCTGCACCAAACAACGATGGAAACAATGGTCTCAACTGAATGTCTTTTTAATTTATTTTTCTATTTATGTTTTTTAGTACTTTGTTTAAGTTTTTGCAGCAACTTCTGTTTGAACTCTTATATAATTTATAATTTACCAGTCTGTTAATTTATATCTATTTATATTATTAATATATTATTTTTATTATTATTATATTATTATATTTTATTATTATATTATTATATTATTATTATTATCATTGTTCTTATCTTTTATTAGTAGGGATTACTATTCTTATCTTATATTATTATTATTATATTATTATTATTATTATTATTATATTATTATATTATTATATCACATAAGACATCATTTTGGGCCGGAACATTACGACTGTCAATAAACATTCGACTATGGACGCATATTTGACGTTAACAACAAAATTGTGTATTTAGTCTTTTTTTCAGGTTCTGCACGACAATAAAAAGTATTGAAAAAATTATACACTTAAAGTTATAATTAAAATTAAATTAAAAATTAAAATAAATAGATATACATTACTATAATTGGTTCATAAAGTTTTCGACAATTAAAGTAATTTTTGAGTTTCATCATTTGTACACCAAAAACGTGAAAAGAAAATGATAAGAAAATGAAAAAAAAAGCCTTTTAAAGAAAGTAATTTTAATGTAATTTTAGCTTTAATGTAAGAAAATGAAAAGACAGTAATAGGGAAGAGAAAAAATTGTATCAATTATCATTGTATCAATTATCAATAATTAATGACTAAAAACTAATTTTAAAGCTTATTTTTTTTACAAAAAGAAGAATACATTTTTTTTTAAGATCTGCAATTTTAATGTTTCGTATAAAAAAGAAAGGCCTTTTGTACTTGACTTTTCACCTCCTAATGATGATATATGCATTGAGAAGTTAAACATCATTTATTAGGATTTATAATGACAAGATCATTGACTAAAAACTAAAGGCTAAATACTTTTTAAATTCATATAAAAGAAGAAGACCTTTTTTTTAGAGGTGGAATTTTAATGATTCGTAAAAGAAAAAAGGCCTGCTGTATTTAACTTTTCACCTCCTAATGATGATATATATATATATGCATTGAGAAGTTAAACATCATTTTTTAGGATTTATTATTATTATTATTATTATTATTATTATTATTATTATTATTATTATAATAACAAGATCATTGACTAAAAACCACTACAAGAAAAATGCAAAATAGCGACAGAAATATCTGTCGCAAATCCGTCGCAAAATCAAATTAGCAACGGATTTGTGACGGATTTGCGAGGAATGCGTCCGTCGCGTCTCTTTCATCGCTAATTAGCGAGCGAAATATTCCCTCGCTAATTTCTCGCCAAAATCATTATCTGCGACGAAAATTTCCCACACAAATTTCTCGCTCAAGTCATTCAAGAAATTCGCATCTGTCTGTCGCTAATTAGCGAGAACATAACCCCTCGCAAAGCCCTTGCAAACATCATGCCGTCGCTAATTAGCGAGAGCTTAACCCCTCGCAAACATCATGTCGTCGCTAATTAGCGAGAGCTTAATCCCTCGCAAAGCCCTTGCAAATTAGCGACCAATCGCTCCTCGCAAATTCGTCGTAGTCGAATTCTATTTGCGATGGCTTAATCCCTCGCAAAGCCCTCGCGATTGATTGTTGAGAAATGTTTCAATTTCGTCATCAATCCGTCGCTAATTAGCGACCGAAACTCCCTCGCAATTTTGTCATGAAGCCGTCGCTAATTAGCGACCAAAACTCCCTCGCATTTTTGTCATGAATCCGTCGCTAATTAGCGACCAAAAAATCCTCGCAATTGAATTCAATTTGCAAGGGCCTAATCTGTCGCAAATCTCTAGCTAAATCTTATTGTATCTGCCAGGGATTGATTCCTCGCAAAATCTTATTTTCCCTAGCATATCAGCGACAAAATATCCCTCGCAAATTGACATTATTCCTCGCAAAATGGGTACCAAATCCGTATTAAAGAATTGTGATCAATTCCTCGCAAAAAATTGACATTCGCTACTATAATTTTTCAATACCTATAAATTCACCATACTTTTGTTGAATGTCTTCATCTATTTAAATATCATAAAATATCAAAATCAAAACATGCATCATTTAAGTATCAGAAAATTCAAGTCTAAACAAAATACTAATCAACCAAAATACTTAAATACTAAAGTCTAAAAAGAAATAGATATTGAATGTTTAACAAAATATTAATAATAATAATATATTAACTCAAGTTAACATGATCATCTTCATCATCCTAATTCTGCTGCTGAGTTGATCCACATAGCCGAGTTTGTAAGGTCTGAAAAAATGATGCCAGTTGTGACTGCATTTGTACCTGTAAATTTGTCTCCAAGGTGGTCATCAGTTGTTGGGACAAACGTCAAGAATTCTTGAATCATCGAACCTTGGTCTTCCCATAGTAGGTTTCTGTATTAATTCCTACCTGTTCGATCTTCGATGAAGCAAACTTTGGACTGATGGAGTCGCTAATAGACTTGAGAAGCACCCAAGAGTAGTGATTTAGGAGCATCATAAGTGGGGGAGTGGTCAGAAGGCCTTGTTGAAGTGATGGCCCTCCATTCACTCGAAACCAATAGGAATTTCGGGGACGAAATTCTCCTAAGTGGGGGAGAATTGTAACATCCCTAATTTTGGCCTTAGTATAATTATAATAATAATAACAATAATGAAGTTTAGGAATAACAAATTAAGGTCCCTTTTAGTTTTGCAAAAGTGTTAGGAAATATTGGGATCTGATTTCTTTAACCTTATAAATTATAAGTTTTATTGAATTAAATAATTGTTTATTGAAATTAATCATCTAGGTGTTGGGTATTTTCATAATATACATTATCTTAATAACTAAAGTATATCTTATTTATATATATATATATATATATATATATATATATATATATATATCTTAAAGTAGAATCATTAAAATAGTTACCCTAATTGAAAAATAATACTTTCTATATTTTAATTTCCTTTTGTCATATTTGATATTAAACTTGTTTTAAGAACATCAAGATCTTTAACTTTATGATTTTATACATGTACTTATTTGGATGTTTATATTTTATAATTAGTACTTCTTGGTATTTAAAATAAATAAATAAAGAAAAAAAATGTTTATTAGTATTTTAAATAATACTAACACTAATAATAATAATAATAATAATAATATTGTGTATGCAGGTAAGAGAAAGGAAACCCACTAGGGTTTCTCCTTTATGTTTGCGGCGGCAGGACCCCCCCTTCCTCCTTCTTCTATGTGTTCCCTTTCTTATACTCTCTCCGCCACCCCTTGCTCCAAACCCGTCGCCGCCACCCACTCTTGTCCAAGGGGTCATCGTCGCAACTCTCTCTCCTTCTCCGTGTCTTCCTTGGTTCGCGCGCTCTCTCTCTCTCTCTCTCTCACTTCCTCACCGCGAGACGCAGTTTGCAGCAACGCCGGCGCCGCCCCAAAGCTGTCGACCACATCCTTCTCGCTTCTCTCTCGTTCACGAAGCAGACCCACCCGAGTGTTTTTGGAAAAACTCGAGTATTTTGACAGAACAGAAAGTAAAAACTCAGTTTTAAAAGACCAAACACAAATCAAACACAAATGCTTCACTACCAACTTGGAATACAGTACAGAGTCACACACAATTAACATATACAATTTCAAATATCATCAAGGACAATTTAACTAAGAATCAATAACACATTAGAGTAAGACTAATATGGTGATTTTCCAAAAATGACACACAATGCAATTAGCCTATATTAGCTTCATCTAAAATACCAAGTTCTCTCCTAATATGATAAAAGGTGTCCCTTGGTAGAGGTTTTGTAAAAATCTCGGCTAATTGATTTGTGGTACTAACAAATTCAATTGTGCAATCACCCTTTTGTACATGATCTCTTAAAAAATGATGTCTTATTTCAATGTGTTTAGTTCTTGAGTGATACACCGGATTCTTAGTCAAATTGATTGCACTCGTGTTATCGCATCTAACCGGAATATTTTCAAGTTTCAAACCAAAATCCGATAATTGTTGTTTCATCCATAACAGTTGAGCACAACAACTACCGGCTGCGATATATTCCGCTTCGGCGGTAGAAAGAGCGACACAAGCTTGCTTTTTAGAAAACCATGACACCAATGAACTTCCCAAGAAATGGCAAGTACCACTGGTGCTTTTGCGATCAAGCTTGCATCCGGCGAAGTCGGAATCCGAGTAACCAACTAAACAAAGATTGGCATCAGCAGGATACCATAAACCAGTGTTAATTGTTCCTTTTAGATACTTAAATATATGTTTAACTGCGGATAGGTAAGATTCTTTAGGATTAGCTTGAAATCTAGCACACATGCATACACTAAACATAATATCCGGTCTAGATGCAGTGAGATATAGGAGACTACCTATCATACCCCTATCCTTACTGACATCAACCGGTGTACCTTGTTCATCCTTGTCTAGGTAGCATGATGTGCTCATTGGAGTGTAGGCTTCCTTGCACTTGTCCAATCCGAATTTCTCAAGGAGCTCTTTGCAATATTTCCCTTGATGCACAAATATCCCCTCCTTGACTTGCTTTATTTGTAAGCCTAGGAAGAACTTGAGTTCTCCCATCATTGACATTTCAAATTCCTTTTTCATCAAATTTGAAAACTTTCTACAAAGAGACACGTTAGTAGCACCGAAAATGATATCATCAACATAGATTTGTACTAACAAAATGTCATCCTTGGTTTTATAAATAAATAGTGTATTATCAACCTTCCCTCTTTGAAACTTGTTTTCTAATAGAAAGGAACTCAATCGATCATACCAAGCTCTAGGAGCTTGTTTCAATCCATAGAGTGCCTTTTTCAATTTATAAACATGGTTTGGAAATTCACTATTTTCAAAACCGGGGGGTTGTTTGACATACACTTCTTCATTTATAAACCCATTCAAGAAAGCACTTTTAACATCCATTTGATATAAAGTGAATTTCATGATTGAAGCATAAGCAAGTAAAATTCGGATTGCTTCAAGACGTGCAACCGGAGCAAAGGTCTCATCATAATCGATACCTTCCTCTTGGTTGTACCCTTGAGCTACTAGTCTAGCTTTGTTTCTTATAATCAACCCGGATTCATCAAGTTTGTTTCTATAAATCCATTTAGTACCAATTATGGTATGATCATCGGGTTTAGGGACTAGATCCCAAACTTCATTTCTTTCAAATTGGTTTAATTCTTCTTGCATAGCAAGAACCCAATGATCATCCTCAATGGCCTTTTTAATTGAATCGGGTTCAATTTGAGAAACAAATGAGACATAGTGGCAAATGTTTTGAATAGACCTACGAGTAAGTACTCCCTTTGACATATCTCCTATGACTTTGTCTATAGGATGAGCCTTGACCGATTTCCAAGTTGGAGGAAGTTCTTCCCTTACCTCTCCTTCATCAACTTTTGATTTCTCTCTCTCTTTTTCTTCTTTTGAAAAGTCAATGCCATCTTCACTAGCATCACATAAAACACTATCTTCTTTTGAAGACTCATTAAAAACCACATGAATTGATTCCTCAATAGTTAAAGTTCTTTTATTGAAAATTCTATAAGCTTTACTATGAGAAGAATAGCCTAAAAATATGCCTTCATCGGATTTGGAATCAAACTTGCCAAGGTGTTCTTTTCCATTATTTAAAACAAAAACTTGGCATCCAAAGACATGAAAATGAGATATATTTGGCTTTCTTCCCTTGTAAAGTTCATAGGGGGTTTTATCCAAAGAGGGCCTTATCAAAATACGATTTAAAACATAACAAGCCGTATTGACGACATCGGCCCAAAAATATTGAGGTACTTGAGAATCATTTAACATGGTTCTAGCAAGTTCCTCTAGCACCCTATTTTTCCGCTCTACCACTACGTTTTGTTCCGGAGTCCTTGGTGCGGAGAATTGATGCTCAATACCATTTTTAGCACAAAATCTATCAAATTTGTGGTTTTCGAATTCACCACCATGATCGGTACGAATAATAATTACTTTTTGATTCACTTGGTTTTGCAAAAGTTTGACATGATGTTTAAAAGATTTGTAGGTCTCACTCTTAGTAGTTAAAAATAAAGTCCAAGTAAACCTAGAGAAGTCATCAACAATCACCAATGCATAATAGTTGCCACCAAAGCTTTTTACTTGTGATGGTCCAAACAAGTCCATATGAAGCATTTCTAATGGCCTTGATGTGGACATCACCATTTTTGATCCAAAGGTGTTTTTAGTTTGTTTACATTTCTTGCAAGGGGAACAAACACCTTCAATAGAAAAATTTAGCTTTGGTAAACCAACTACTAGATCTTTAGATTGAATTTTCTTCAATTGGTTTACATTTATATGAGCGGTCCTACGATGCCATAACCAAGTGTCATTTTCTTTGCTCACTAAACAAGTAGAGACCAAAGAAGTGACTTTGTTCAAATCAACTAAGTAAGTATTATTTGACCTTCTACCAACAAATTTGATTGATTCATCTTTGTCACTTTTAATGAGGCAATGGGTAGAGGTAAAAACTACATGATTACCAATATCACATAATTGGCTTATGCTCAAGAGATTATGTTCTAATCCTTGAACATAGAGCACATTATCAATAATCAAGTTTGAAGAGTTTCCGATTTTACCAATACCAAGGATTTTGCCTTTGTTGTTGTCCCCATAAGTGACATAACCCTTTTCCTTTGGAGTAAGCTCAATGAAGTGCCGCTTATCTCCCGTCATGTGCTTCGAACATCCACTATCAAGATACCACAATTGTTTTCCCGTTCGAAGACACACCTACAAAATGAAATCACTTGTTCACTTTGGGTACCCAAACAATGTTGGGTCCCTTAGGGTTAGTGTTGGGACTTTCTCCCTTCTTAATCCACATATAAGTGCCCTTTTTCATTTCAAACTTCTTAATGTGGCACTCAATGTTGATATGTCCAACCTTTCCACAATAAGTACAAGTTGGTCTCTTTGATGAATTTTTCTTAGAAAATGTTCCAACCACCTTGTACTTTTTGTTCGTTTTATGAACATATCCTAAACCGGTTTTGTTGTGATTATGTCTTTGAGAGTTCAACAACCGGTTGAGGTTTCTATCACTATGTGAGATTGTGAGTTTGTTTTTCAACTCTTTCACTTCTTTTTCAAGTTCATCACATCTCTCACATGGAGTGATAATCTCCTCATGATTTGCACAATCACTTTGATGACTAGAATTAATAAGTTCCAAGGATTCATTTTGAAGTTTCAACTCATTTATAGATTTTTGCAATTCATCAATTTCATGTTGAAACTCCAAAATTTTCTTTCCTTTTTCCTTATTAATTTTAGCAAGCCTTTTAAATTGAATTAACATTTCATTGTAGGCTTCTTGCAAATCATCATATGAAATGGAGTTTGAAGATGAACAAGAAGAGCTAGAGGTTACCTCATCATCACTTTCACTCATGCCATGATTAGCTCTTGATGAGGACTCATGATTGTTCTTGGCCATGAGACAAAGGTTTGCATTTTCATCACCGGAACTACTTGAAGATGATTCATTGCTCTTCTCCGGTGCATCCCAAACAATGTATGCACGCTTCCCTTTGGTCTCTTGGGTCTTCTTGTCATTCTTCTTCAAGAATGTGGCACATTCCATTCTTATGTGACCAACCCCTCCACATTCATGACACTTAACTCCATCATTGGTACTCTTTTCTCTTTGTTTGGAGTCTTTGGTTCTCTTGAAATTGGATGAAGATCCACCTTTCTTCCCTTTGAAAAATTTGTTGAATCTTTTCACAAACATCCCAAATTCTTCTTGATTTGGTTCACCATCGGAATCTCCACTTGTAGAGCATTCTTCAACTTCTTTTGTAGCTTTGGTTGAAGCTTTGAGTGCTATGCTCTTTTTCTTTTTGTCCGATTCCTCATGCATCCCAAGTCTTGTAAGCTCCATCTCATGCTCTTGGAGTTTGCCAAACAAAGTGGCTAAGTCCATGCTATTTATGTCTCTTGATTCCTTGATGGCGGTTACCTTGGGTTGCCAACTCCTATCAAGACATCTTAGAATTTTGTTAGTAGTTTCACCATTGCGAAATACTTTTCCCAAGGAAATCAAATGATTAACAATGTGAGAGAATCGCTTTTGCAAGTCACTAATGGATTCATTTGGCAACATGTGGAACAATTCATATTCGTGAGTTAGAGAATTCAATCTTGCATCTCTAACCTCACTTGTTCCCTCATGTGTGACTTGCAAAGTATCCCACATTTCTTTTGCCGATTTACATTGGGAAACTCTATAAAATTCATCATGGGATAGAGCCGAAAAGATGATGTTTTTAGCTTTTAAATCAAATGAGACTTTTCTCTTTTCATCATCATTCCAACTACTCCTTGGAATTTCAACAATTTCATCATTTATTTTCTTTTTGGGAATGAAAGGACCATTTTCAATTGCATCCCAAATATCCATATCAATTGCTTCAATAAAAACTTTCATGCGAGTTTTCCAATAAACATATCCTTCACCATTAAATAGTGGAGGACGGTTTATTGAAGCTCCTTCTCCACCAAAATTATTGCTAGAGCCCATTAAGTTTCCAAAAGGATCTTTTTCGAAAAAGTTGTTACACTCGATCTTTCGACCGAGCTCTGATACCACTTGTTGGAAACCAACAAGCGGGCTAAGCAAATACTAGAGGGGGGGTGAATAGTATTTTGAAGCACTAATACCAAATATTTTGATTGATAATTGAAGAATGGAGCTTAGACTGAATTTTCTGGAATCAGAAACAAAAGACTCGAGTCTTTTGTGAAATACTCGAGTTTTTCAGGATGAACAACTCGAGTCTTTTCTGAAATACTCGAGTTTTTACTATCAGATAGCAGAAAAACCAGAAACGAAAATTCAGCAATTTAACTCAAATCAATTCAATAATAAACAGGAACTTATCCAACAGAATAGCAAGTAATCTAAATAACTTTTAACACAAAGATTCCTTGAACTTGCTACCTAATTGTATAAATCCTAATTGATTGAAATAACTTAAGTCTATTGAGCTAGAAAGTAGATTAAAAGCAATAAACCAACACTCAAGCAATTTTATCCTGGTTCACTCCAACAATGAGCTACATCCAGTCCTCCTAATCACTTAGGAGTTTCTACTAATAATCAAATTGTTAGAAATTACAAAGGATTGCTTGAGAATGGCCTCACTTAACCTAACCCTTTCAAGAGTGTACCAAACTCTTGATTTCTACCCCAATTTGATTCCGGTGATTGAAGAACTCTTCACAAAGCTTCCTTGAACTCCCTTCAAGAAACTCCACCGGGCTAGGAACCTCCTAGTCTTGTGCTTGAGAACCTCTCAAGACTTCCAACACCCTAAGCCACTTAGGGTTTGCTTGGGAACAATCCAAGAATTTGAATAATCAAGCTTTTTGTATGTGTATTACTAATCTCACAATGGATTAGCACAAATAAGCACAGCTCAATGTAAGAATTGAGGCCTAAAACTCAACTTGGAATAAAATGACAATATGAGTGAGAAGTTGAGCTTTTTGGGAATTAACACTTGAGACGAGGAAATTAAGAAAGCTTGAATCAATATGATCTTGTTGTCTTGTTTGTTCTTGCACAAATTCAAAGAGAAATTTTACAATAAGGTTCTAAATTGCTCTCTTGAGTTGGATGAGACTCAAATGCCCTCAATTGGGTTTTTGAGTTTCTCCAACGTTCATTTTTGCTGACTGGACAAAAATACTCGAGTCTTTTGGTAAAAACTCGAGCCTTTTTGGTCGACTGGAGTAGGTGGGGTCGCTTGGGGACTGGAGTAGGTGGGGTTTGTCGAACCAGGATAAAATCTCCGGTGCAATCTCTTCTATCCCTTATCTCTTTATTTTCTGTTGTTATTATCCTTCGTGCATCAAAGCGATTATTTTCATAATAATTAATTTAAAGGATTTTAAATTAATTAGCGCGGTAACATTGTTTTCGTTGTTCTTATTTTAATTCGCATCCGCGCATATTAGTTTTCATAATAGTATTAATATTATTCGCTTAAGCGCAATCGATTTTCAACATTATATTGTTTTCCGCTGCAAATCTCTTTAAATTTGTTGAAAACGTTTTAAAGCGAATATTTTCCAATGTTTTCATAAACACCCAATTCACCCCCCCTCTTGGGTGACGACTTCCAATCCTATCAATAATTCTAACACTATTATTATCATTTGTTTTAACGTGATTAGCTATGATTTACTCCCGTGTTGCCCTTGTAGGTAATGGAGATCCCGTCTTCCAAGGGGAAGAATAGTGCTGGCAAGGGATGCGAAATTCCCTTTCCAATGATGGAGTTTGAAGAACCATGCTCTGGGTTACTATTAGTATATTAAGTAGCTCGAAGTCTTTTTTGTTTACTTTTTAGTTTGAACTATCATATTATAAAGTTGTAAGACTTCTATGCCTTATTTGGTAAGAATATTATGTATAAGTTGCTTCCGCTTTTTGAAATGATAAAGTTATAAACTTATTTTGTAACACCCCGATTCGGCAACTGGAAACCACAATCACTTAAATTAAATATAGTGAAAATTTGGGCCAATTTTTTTTTTTAAAACACGTATGACATAGACATGAGAACATTTAAGTTTTCAAAACTTGATTACTATTAAAACTCGTGTTCTCACGTTGTATAAAGGTCTTCCAAGTTCCAAACCGAGATGTCACAAGACACCGCACTTTGAAACTTGTCCACAAAAACATTATTTGTATACAACGGCCCATTTACTTGTTTCTAAAACATCAGTACTAAATAAAACTTAGCCGGGGTACAGTATGATATAGCTATGAAAACTAAGAACTTGCAATGGAATACATTACACTGGGGAATTACCTATCCTCTAGTCATCTATACTAAAACTCGTCATCAATCTCGGAGTCTCGGCGGATCATGCTCTCAATCATCCTCATCTGTCGGAAGATCCTCAGGGCCCGGGTACCAATCCTCATCACTGGGACACTCCTCCGTGTCAGCCTCAGACCATAGATCGAAATCGTCGTCATCTCCCACCTCAGAGGTCTCCTCAGTAGAACTGTCTAACATGCTCTCCTCCTCCATCTCACGAGGTAACAGCTTCTCCATGATCTCTCTTCTTCTTCGTTTCATCTCTATGTAAATTATGACATAGGCGGACATGGTTATATTATCTCCTTTCCATGGAGATGCTCCTATCTCCCGAATGAGCTGAAATCTCGCGATGTTTTCCATCTAATAAACATACATATTTTTCCAACACAAGGCAAATATACACGAGAGAGTGTGCACCCAAAACAATAAATGTCGACTGTGTGGAATTACAATAGGCAAATATTAAGATAAAACAATAAACATCATGCAAATCATACTAACAACATGATCATCATCGTCATATAAACAAACACAGTCTTATGCTCAATCTTCTCGTAATAACATTCTCAATATCTTTCTCGTAAAACTTTCGCAACTCTTATCAATTCTTTCATGGATCATCCTTTCAAAACTTTTTGATCATCTCGGGAATCATTTCTCATACTTGACTTATAAATCTTACTTAACACTTTGCAATCATTGCTTTACTTTTCTTTTCATGTCTTATTGAATCACAACCATCGATGATTGGGGAATTAGAATATCATCGAGGCACCCGTTCTTTCGCAGTTAGCACACTCGTCTACATCTCCTCGGTCATCCACCCAACCTAGTCGGAAGCAAACAGGAGTACAGGACCTTTACCACGCGGGCTCGACAGCTGTCTCAACAAATCAAATGGCTCCAAGCCAGGAGAACTGTAGAAAATCCGGTACAGTCTCAAATCAAATCATATAATATCCAGGCACACTGTAGAAAAATCGGGTACAGTGGCAAAATCACGTAGCCCCGTTCCAGTCCCTCTCACTGTTTAAGATTTGCAATCTAGGGGGCGACAGTACTATTCTAGTCTTGAGTACAGAACTTACCACGACATTGGACCCAGTCCCTACCACGTTCGTATACCATATGTGGAGTTCATTCTGCCTAGAAAGTACTCTAGACTTCTTGACGTTTCACCGTCATTGTCCTCCCCTAATGCAATCTCCACCTGAGTATCCCTGATACCCATGGTATCTTCCTCTCCACTGCTTCTATATCACACTTATAACTCACCGCATTCGCATGTCTTTTATAGTCTTTTATCTTTTTAATTAACCTAAGGTCGGCCCATCCTTGGTGCATCCCTTCAACGAGTCCCGACCACTAATTTTCTCAACACTTTCTTTTCCTTTCGCAACATAGCACAGAGCTGGGATCGCATCAACGTACTTACATCTCATAATCTTTCTCAACATATCTCCACATAATCTTTCTCAACATATCTCAACTCACAATCTTTCTCAACATATATCAACTCACAATCTTTCTCAGTAACAACATATCCCATCTCAAAACGTCACCGAAGGAGCCCAGCTCCACTCATATCACATTATATTTCAGTGAGCACTAGTGGAGGAGCAAGCTCAACTCAACACAAGTCTCATTTCACAATCATTCCAATTCACCATCATCTCAACCTCTCACTTCACATTCTTTCTCAGAATAACAACATATCTCATTTCAATAAACAACAACCGCATTACTTTCCCCAGCTCTGGCTCATCCGCATCATTATCATCGTCTCTTGCTCAGTAGTATCATTCTCATCAACATTACGATACTTTCCGATCATATCAAGACTTATCTCTCAACACATTCTCATAACTTTCACGACATCTTAAATCTTTTCACAATCTTAACTCTTTATCTCTTTCCTGATCATTCTCGTATCTCTTATCGTTATTTCTTTTCTTAATTTCTTATCATGGCTACCTTACTCCATAAGGACTTAGGCCAAACAGGGTATTATCTCTTATCTTAGTATTTCATCTTTCCTTTCAATCACCATTCTTTATTTTGCAGTTTCACTTACATCATCTCATGTTTAGGGCACCTCAAGCATTTCTCAACAGCATCACAATACTTAATTGATACATAAATCATTTCGCATACTAAAATAACCAAGTAGTTCATGTATACTTAACTAGAAAACATAGCATCATACTACAACAACAAGGACACATCAAGCCATAAACAATAAGCCAATCTCAGCTGTTCGTGTGGATAGCCAGACAATCAAACAATTGCTATCACACTACCTCGCTTAATGAGACCGGGGTCCAATCTTTGAGATGATTGGAACCTCTTAATATGTTACCTAAATACCACGGCGTCTTAAGGGTAAGCCCCTCTCTCACCTCAAATGATGTAGACCTCCAAAAGCTCTCCGAGGTTTCCAAGTCGCTAGTCCCTCCTCATATCCTTTTCGTCCGTCACCCGAACTAAAACATTTTTCCCGTGCGTTAGAAACGATTTCAATAAGTTCATAATTTCGTTTTTGAAAAAACTTTGAAACAATTCCCTTTCTGGAAACACATTGCCAATATCCAAAAGATTTCAAATCCAAGTCAAATCTATAATCAAAATGTTTCCAAGAAAACTTTGAAACAACCTCTTTGTCAAACAAAACCCATTCCACTCATAATAACTTAATTTAAAACATTCTTATTACAAAAATCATTATTCTTAAGCTCTAAACAAAATTCAGAAACTCAAGAAGATAATTTCCAGAACCATATCAAATTGATTTATTTAAATCCAAAACTTTACAATACTATCAGATACTTGTCCAAGAATATCATATAACAATTTCAGATCAATTAGAGTTGCTTAAATCATACTTTTCAAATAAAACATTTCTCAAGTCTTTTGAAATCTAAACATAGATTTTTCACCAATAATTCTAACAAACAAAATTCAAACATAATTCCAATTCAATCTAGATTTTCCAAAAAACACTCACTTAGCATGAAGAACAACACATTAAATTTCAAAGCATTCACAAGATCACATCATGCAAATCACATTTTAAGTCATTCCAGTCATTTACCAATTCATATACTTAATAAACTAACTTAATCACTCTTAAGAAAATAATTCAAACTAAGTCTCATCATTAATCCAACAAGGACCGAATTACCCATGGTCAATAATTTCTAATCACTAATTAAATTTTAAACCTTGAAATTATTGAATTACATCATCAAAATTCCTTTTTAATGAACTCAATCAACTTATTTATTTTCATCTCTAAAAACCGAAAATATTAAAGAAATCAACACATCATTTTCATCAAACACATAACATCATGCACATAAAAATATAGTCATTATCAAGGGTCATTTCATGAAGAAAATTTTCCCAACTACATTAACATGCATTGGCCGAATCATATATGTACAATCTTGTAAAGATGTGATACACAAATAAAGACAGAGAATGATGAAATCATTTTCTTTTCTTTTGGGACTAAAAACCGTGAGCATTCAAGAAGAAAAATTAACAATCTGAGTTCATTTTCTTAACTTAAATCAAAACAATAAGTTAAATCACAAACCACTTCAAAGATTTATTTTACTTTAAACTTAATTATTCCATGCATGCACTTTTTAAACTCTTAATATTAAACTAGTCTCATCATGCATGCAACACAATGATGATCAAGCACAATTTTCTACTCCTCTTCCTCATGGCCGAATATCATCATGCAAAAGACAAGGTTTTTTGTTCATTTTTCAACATGTAAGAGTCACACCATCCAAATCAAGTCATGTAGATTTTTCAAGACAAAATTTCAAGTATCATACTACATCACCCATTCACATCATCATGCATTAACCTCATCAAGACAAGATTTTTCTTAAATATTTCCAATAAAACTCAAGTTCATTGCTTTTTCTTAAACAAAATCAAGATCATTCTTTAAACTCCTAAAAGTAACATGCATGTGCTTGAAATCATTAAATCTAACCTTAAGATACACATGCATCCACTTTTCACAAATTAAAAAGCATGAAACCCATTTTTTTTTCAAGCATGGCCGAATATGCTTCACAAAAATTTAACATGCACAAGATCAACACTTAGATTAAATCATGTTCATGCTCAAAATCATTTTAAAACTTGTTTCTTTGATTTCCTTTCAAAACCGAATCATGCATCAAAGAAAAACATGATATTTTCACTCAAAATTGACATGCAAGATTAAAGATCTTAACTTTTTGCTTATTAAATATGGATCATTACATTCATGTACTTAGATCACCAAGATCATCATCAAAGCAACATGCAAAGCCAAAGATTTCAACTTTATCATCAAGCAAGCTTAGATCATATATTTGTTCATCAAATAATCTCATGAATGCATCATAAATCACGGTTCAAGCAAGAAAATTTAACATGCAAAGAGGCTTTACTTTAAACTTCACAAAATCTCAACAACTCTTTAGATCTTTAAGATTTAGTTTAAAAAGCATCAAGATCTTTCATGAAAAACCTTAACCAAATCATAAAGTCCATGGTTTAGTTTATTACAAAGTCCTTTTAGTTTCAAAAGTCCATGATCATGCACAACAACACATGCATTCATCATCAAGACCATGAAAAACCAACATGCAAAGAAATAAAAGAAGAAAGATCACCAGATCAAAGAAAAACTAAACTATTACAATTCCTCCATGACTCTCGAACCACCCACCTAAAGGAGAGTTGATCTTCTAGCCTTCTAACACCTTTGATCTTCAAGGGGACTCCTTAATCAAGCTCCAAAACTTCTTCTTCTTCCTTCTTTCTCCTTCCTCTTCCACGGCCCTCTCTCTTTCTCTCTCTCTCTCTCTCTTTCTTTTTCTCTCTAAGGGTTTGATGAGCCCTTAAGAGTGGTGTTTGATGAAATGAGAAAATGGATTTGGTTTGGAAGGATATAAACTAAGGCTACTAATATATATAGGCAAACTCACTCTTCCCCTTATGCCCTTAATTTTGGTTTCGGTTCATGCACAATGGGAGGGGCATTTTTGGCCCTCATAAAGTTTGCATGCAAGGGATCACATCAAAGGGAACATGGTGGAGTAAACCAAGGCACTAGGGTCACTTCATTCTTGATCATCTCTACTACTTTAAATTTTTCTACCCATTTAATTTCCTTAGGGTTCTAACTTATCCTATAGGCCTCTTGCCCTAAAAATTAAAATTCTAGGCTTCCCCACACATACACACAAACCATAGCACATATACACATATATACACACACCTTATCTTTTTATTTCCTAATCACATTCACTTATGTTCATCATAATCACTAATTCACACAATAATGCAAATATCTCTAAGAAATCCTATTTACACAATTACTCTCATGAATCATTCATCATTCACACATACCAACCAAACACATATCACATAATAGATTCATGTCATGACAATAATTTTATTTTCTACAAAACATATTTCATATTAAGGAATTAAACCACCTCAAAATGAAATTATTATCTGCATAATATAGAGACATGAACATAGTTTCCAAATTATTTTCAAAGTGAAACTTTCATACACATAAGGGATTTTGAAAAAGACAAATTCATTTGAGGTTTTCTCGCTACCTTTAACAATCAATATTTCTCAAAATTCGTCCTTCACAAACCCAGAGAATAAATTTTTGTAAATCAACCCAGAAAATTTTAAAAGTTATATTTTCAAATTCTACGTTTCAATACGATCGTTTTCATATATAAATCATAAATTTCCGAGTTACGGTTAAAAAGATACGAATTTTCAAAGTTATCAAATCCAGGAGGAAATTGATTTCAAATAAAAATCATCCTTTAATAAAATCACAACTCATATCTTGTAAATCAGGTCATTCCAACTCAACAAAATCATTCACTTCTCATCTATAAAATATTTTGTTTATAAAACTTCGTAAAAATCAACACCTTTTTCTTCACTCACGTAAAATATTCGTCTGAAAATTCTTTATAAAACAGAACCTCATGGTTCATTTTGACAAAATTCGTTTTGGCACGTAAGGAAAAATACGGGATGTTACATATTTTGGCGAAAAATTTTCCTCTACTTTATTTTTAAGTAATTAAGGATTAAATAGTTGGGTCGTAACACTTAGTGGTATCAGAGCAATGGTTCAAACTCTCGGCCTATGGAATATGGCCACACATGTTATAAGCTGTGATAACTCTGGATTGAGTTATGGGTAGATTAGGATTAAGTCAGTAGGATGTAATATATTAATATATTGTTTTGTTTTAAATATAACTGTTATCTTTGGTAAATAGTCCAAAGTAGCAATGGCATCAAGGCATGCTCGCCAAACTGACGAATCCTTAGACCGTATTGCTGCTATCTTAGAGCACCTGACAAATAGCCGCTACAACGGTCCATCTGAGTTCAAGGGGCTGGCCGATTTTAGGAAGTGTGATCCTCCGAAATTCTATGGTAGAGCCAACCCTGAGGAGGCGCAAATCTGGATCCAGGAGTTGGAGAAGATCTTTTAGACCATTCCGTGTGATGAGGAGCAAAAAGTTACTTATGCTGCTTATGTCCTCGTGGGTCCAGCGGACAATTGGTGGAAGTATACCAAGAAGCCTTGGAGCATGAGAACAAACAAATCACTTGGGAGGTCTTTGTGGAGAAGTTCTATGAGAAGTTTTTCCCGGAAGATGTGAGAAACAAGAAAGAAATTGAATTCCTTGAGCTAAAGCAAGGAGCCATGACCATTGGGGAATATGCTGCTAAGTTCGAAGAGCTGATGAAGTATTGCTCATATTTCATGTTTTGCCCGGATGAGCATTCTAAATGTGTTCGCTTCGAGAATGGTTTAAGGCCTGATATTAAACCATTCGAAAGTGGACAGTGCATCCGACATTTTGCAACTCTGGTGCAACGCTGCCATGTCACTGAAAATGACCTCAAGGCAAAGGCGGTGTATGAATAGCAGCAACGCAGCCAGCAGAATTACGGTCCTCACCGTAATCATGGACGCCACAATAATCAAAGCAACCGTGGCAAGGGTCCATATCACAACAAAGGGCAAGGAAATAACAAGGATGGAGGACCAACCAACTTGCCCAAGTGTAATCAGTGTCAAAGGCATCATGGTGGTAGAACATGTTGGGCTGTTAATCCCCCAACTTGTTTTACTTGTGGAAAAAAAGGTCACATCAACCGAAACTGCCCCGAGGGAGGTGCTAACCAAGGAGGAACTGTACCAAAGCCAATGGCACGTGCAAAGGTGTTCACCATGTCGGGAGTTGAAGCTGAGCAATCTGAGAACCTAATCCAAGGTAATTGTCTTTTGAATAGTAAACCATGTAGAGTCCTTGTAGATTTTGGAGCCACCCACTCTTTTTTCTGATTGTGTCAGCCGGTTAAAACTAAAAACCACCGATACACCATATAATCTCATAGTGTCAACAACAACCAATTCACCTGTAACCACATCTAAGGCCTGTGTAGATTGTAAGGTAACCATACTAGATAAAGACAATGTAGTTGACCTCATATGCTTACCTTTATCCCAGTTAGATATAATCTTAGGAATGGATTGGCTAACCAAGTATCAAGTAACCATAGATTGTCATCGTAAGTCCATTTTATTTCCTGAAATCAAACCCCCCATGTCACCACCCGAAGGATACCCGTGTCTATTTTCTGTCTCAGTAGAGAAAACACCCAAAATAGAACCCAAGATCGAGAATATTCCCATAGTTTGTGAATATCGCGAGGTCTTTCCCGAGGAAGTACCCGGTTTACCTCCTCCTCGTGAAATAGAGTTTAGTATAGACCTTATCCCTGGAACCGGTCCTATATTGATTGCTCCCTTTTGAATGGCACCATCGGAGTTGGCGGAATTAAAGAAACAAGTGGAAGATTTGTTGGAGAAAAAGTTTATCAGACCGAGTGTATCGCCGTGGGGTGCACCGGTGTTATTTGTAAAAAAGAAGGACGGAAGTATGCGCATGTGCATTGACTATCGGGAGTTGAACAAAGTAACAATCAAGAATCAGTACCCGTTGACCCGAATAGATGATATGATGGACCAAGTTCGTGGAGCTAAGGTGTTCTCTAAAATCGCTCTAAGATCAGGTTATCATCAGATTCGAGTTAGAGAAGAAGATATTCCCAAGACGGCCTTCCGATCCCGTTATTGTCACTACGAGTATGTGGTGATGTCGTTTGGTCTAACAAATGCACCTGTTGTGTTCATGGACTACATGAATCGGGTCTTTCGACCATATCTGGATTCATTTGTGGTTGTGTTCATAGATGACATCCTGATATACTCGAAAACCCCTAAGGAGCATGCCAAGCATCTTCAAATGGTTCTTGAAACCTTGAGGGAAAAGCAGCTCTATGCAAAGTTGGCGAAGTGTGAGTTTTGGTTAAGAGAAGTGAAATTCCTTGGCCATGTGATTTCAGAAGATGGAATTGATGTAGATCCATCAAGGTGGAAGTTGTACTCAAATGGGCTAGCAGGATACTATCGAAAATTCATTGAGAACTTTTCAAAGATTGCTTTGCCATTAACACGTTTAACAAGAAAAGAACAACCTTTTGTTTGGGATGAAAAGTGAAAAGCAAGCTTTCAAGAGCTAAAAGACAAATTGACATCTTCACCGGTGTTAATTTTGCCCGATCCTCACAAAAGTTTCGATGTATACTGTGACGCTTCCAAGCAAGGACTCGGATGTGTGTTGATGCAAGAAGGAAAGGTGGTAGCTTATGCATCAAGACAGTTGAAGATCCATGAAGAGAATTATCCAACTCACGATCTGGAATTGACAGCCATAGTGTTTGCATTGAAGTTGTGGAGACACTATCTGTATGGGACAACATTCCAGGTGTTCAGTGACCACAAAAGTCTCAGATATCTTTTCAATCAAAAGGAATTAAATATGCGACAGCGTAGATGGATGGAGTTTCTGAAGGACTATGACTTTGAGCTTCACTACCATCCTGGAAAAGCCAACGTGGTAGCAGATGCTTTAAGTCGAAAGACGTTGCATATAAGTACTTTGATGATCAAAGAAGTGGAGCTGATTGAAAAACTCCGAGACTTGAATCTGGCAATAGAAGTGAGACCGTCCAGTATCAAGTTTGGAATGCTAAAGATAACCAATGAATTCCTAGAACAAATAAAGGAGATGCAGCGAGACGATGTGGAACTACAAGAAAAGGTGAGGCTAAGTATGGAAGGGAAGGAACCAGACTTCCAAATTGGTCCGGATGGAGTCTTAAGATTTAAAGATCGAGTGTGCATTCCTGCAAATCAGGAGTTGCGAATGATCGTTTTGGACGAAGTTCATAAAAGTAAAATGAGTATTCATCCTGGAGCTACAAAGATGTACCAAGACATGAAGAAAATGTTTTGGTTGTCTGGACTGAAGAAGGATGTGGCAACTTATGTAGCATCTTGCTTTGTTTGTCAAAAAGCAAAGATAGAACATAAGAGGCCTGGAGGCGAACTTCAATCTTTGGATATTCCAGAATGGAAATGGGACAGTATTGCAATGGATTTCGTTTCCGGTTTTCCAAAGACACAAGGAGGGTATGAAGCCGTGCGGGTAATAGTGGATCGATTATCAGCTCACTTTATTCCAATCAATATGAAATATTCATTGGAAAAGATCACACAACTTTATATCAAGGAAGTGGTGCGGTTGCATGGAATTCCATGAAGCATAATATCTGATCGCGACCCAAGATTTTGTTCTCGGTTTTGGCAAAGTTTACACCAAGCAATGGGAACCAAGTTGAGGATGAGTTCAGCCTATCATCCCCAAACCGACGGTCAATCTGAAAGAACAATCCAATCTCTGGAAGATTTGTTGAGGGCATGTGCTTTGGAGTATAGTGAAAACTGGAGTCAATTATTGCCTTTGGTAGAATTCACTTATAACAATAGCTTCCATGCAAGTATTGGAATGGCACCTTTCGAAGCTCTATATGGGCGAAAGTGTAGAACCCCACTATGTTGGTTCCAAGTGGGGGAGAATACGCTCGTTGGCCCCGATATCGTTCAAGAAACAACGGAAAAGATTAAGGTTATCCAAGAAAAGATGAAAGCTGCCCAAAGCAGACAAAAGAATTATGCAGATCAGAGAAGAACTAAATTGGAATTCCAAGAGGGAGAGCATGTCTTTCTCTGAGTGGTTCCGACAATTGGAGTTGGACGTGTGATGAAACCAAAGAAGTTATCACCCAAGTTCATCGGTCCATACCAAATCCTGAGGCGTATTGATCCTGTTGCCTACCAGATAGCCCTACCACCATTTATATCCAACCTTCACAACGTGTTCCATGTGTCCCAACTAATGAAGTTTGTGCTTGACCCTGCTTCGATTATTCGCATCGAACCCGACGAGATACCCTTACGAGAAAATCTGACATTCGAAACCAGTCCCATTCAGATAGAAGATAGAATGATTAAGCAGTTACGAGGAAAGGAAATCCTGTTAGTAAAAGTCATATGGGAACGTGGTGGTGTTAGCGACATCACTTGGGAATTAGAAAGTCAGATGAGGGAAGAATACCCGTATCTGTTCGAGTAAGTTTTACTTTCTGAATTGAATTTCGAGGACGAAATTCCTTTTTAAGTGGGGGAGGATGTAAGGTCCAACATTTTAAAATAAAAAAATAGATGAAATAATTAAAATAAATAAATAAAATAAACTATTTTATTGAATAAAATATTAATTTTTCTGATTTTTAGTCAAAAGACTCGAGTATTGGTGGGAAGACTTGAGTATCGTAACTAGCTGTTAGGAAAATTTGAAATTTTAGTCAGAATACTCGAGTATTTCTAGTAATACTCGAGTAGTTCGTGCAGTTCTGCAAAAAAAATAAAAGTCGGTTTCAACTCAATTTGAAGCCAACAGCCTGTTTCATCTAGTTACAAGCACAGAGCTGGACCTTACTTCATAGGAGGGTAATCCTAAGTTATAAATAGGTGGTTTGGGAAGCTAGAAACTCATTCAAATCTCTCAAACCCGAATTCCATTCTCATTATTCTCAGTTTTCTGGTGCTCTCTTTGAGCCTTCGATTCTCCCTCCTCACTCACCCAAATCCAGTGAAACCATAACACTATTCGAGTTCTAATTCCAATCTTGAATTATAACCAAGAACCACTCAAATTGACTTCCTGTAGATCAAGATATAAGCTTCCAAAGTTGCATATTCTAAGCTGTGATAACAGAGCATAAAACAGCACCATCAACCTCTCTTTCTTGAATTAGTCTGGTAAATTCAGCAACTCTCTCGATTCCAAATTCGTTTCTAATTAAAGCTAGCATTCCCTAGTTGCTTAAGCTAACTTATTTCGTTCTTTTCCATGCCTTATTCATGGTGAATTTAATGGCCAAAGTCAGCTAGTGCAACTGTTTGTGCACCAGTGCAGAATCACAAACCTTGATCCAGTCCCTTTCCTCTTCAACCAATCATTTGTTTAGCTTCTCTAAGGTATGGGAGAAGTTACCTAATCACTAGAATGATAATCAAAAAGCTAAATTCATAGGAACCATATGAGGTTCATGGGCAATGTAAGTTTGAAATGGGAATGTGACTTGGAGGCCAGAAGCTCATGATTTTTGTGTTCAAACAAGTTTAATTGGACCTAAGGAAGCTCACTAGATTGAATTACAAACTTAAAATCAAGTAGAAATGAAATTCATATGTTGAAATGGATATTTTCTATGTTTTATGCAATTCAGTGATTTGATTATGTTTTCTGTTAATTTGATGTTAATTGATATGTGTAACATGTTTATTACTTGTGGAATAACTTCTGTTTGGTGCAGAATTGAAGTAAAGGTGTAAGAATCACGAATTGGTGCATATAATGCAGAAAACTGGTGCTGTTGCAGCAAAAAGACTCGAGTATTTAGAGAAAGACTCGAGTATTATGGAAAGTGATGAACGACTCGAGTATTTCTTCAAGTACTCGAGTATTTTTGGCATGAACTACTCGAGTATTTTGAGAAAATTTCAATAACTTCTTATTCTTTTAAAGTTTCAGAAATTAACTCGTCTAATCTCCTAAATTACTAAATATCACTACGCTTAAAATCTAATCCCGTTGGTTGATAACTATCCTGGAGGTGTCCTACTGGAATTTTATTCAGTGGTTGATATTTTCCCTACAGGAGTCCCAACGGAAGTGTGTACACCCATTTGGTCGATATTAATCCTATACATGTCCCAGTGAAAGTTTTATTCACATGGTTGATATTTCCCTATAGGAGTCCCAATGGGGTCGTTGCAATAACCATCAATAGGAGGCTATGCCCCGATAGACTATAAATGGAATAATTCAATACTATTTCTAAAACCATCACAAAGTGGCTGGGCCGTTGATGGACTTTTCCTGAAACTGTTAAATAAGAAATGATTAAACCCGTCACAAAGTGGCTATGCCGCTGATGGCCTTTTCATGAAAGTATCAGCACCAGCTAAAAGGATTGTTAAGGATGAGATTAATGAATGGAAAGATAGAATGATGGACTATGTCCTTGATGGAGATGATAATGGATTAATGATGAGAAATGGTAATTGATTATGATTGCATTCATGCATTGTTTGCTCCAGCTTGTTGAGATGTTTTGCGCTGTCTGTCGCACACGCTGTCTGTCGTGAAGGGTCGAGCGGAGGAAGCCCAGGATGACCCATTTTCCTCCAAGTTGTGATGCCTCGGGATATTGTTGAGATTAGCATGCATCATGCCATTGACTATAAGATTAACTACTTGAGTAAAAAGGGTTTGACATATGTACTTGCATCTGTAATTTGTTATTACTTGTGTTTGTTGTTTTTAGCCACTATTATTATCATTTGTTTTAACGTGATTAGCTACGACTTACTCCCGTGTTGCCCTTGTAGGTAATGGAGATCCCGTCTTCCAAGGGGAAGAATAGTGCTGGCAAGGGATGCGAAATTCCCTTTCCAATGATGGAGTTTGAAGAACCATGCTCTGGGTTACTATTAGTATATTAAGTAGCTCGAAGTCTATTTTGTTTACTTTTTAGTTTGAACTATCATATTATAAAGTTGTAAGACTTCTATGCCTTATTTGGTAAGAATATTATGTATAAGTTGCTTCCGCTTTTTGAAATGATAAAGTTATAAACTTATTTTGGCGAAAAATTATCCTCTACTTTATTTATAAGTAATTAAGGATTAAATAGTTGGGTCGTTATTAATTAAGGATTAAATAGTTGGGTCGTTACAACTACCCTATTGTTCATTCTTACATCTAATCTTTTCTACTCTTAGCCACCCCTATAAACAACCTAGAAATCACGCCCTAAATCAAGGTAAGGCTACCTTCTTACCTTAACCTTGTAGAGAGAGAAAAAAGGGTACCAAACACTAACCCTTTTGAGCCCCTTTTTGAACTTCAACCAACTTGTTACCAATGAGTGGGGAGAGGGAGGAGGGGAGCTTGATTCTCCAAAACTTAGTGTAGAGAGAGAAAGCCTCAAGAGCTATGGAGGAGAGAGAGAACCATTACCCATCATGAAACAAAAGAGGTGATGATAGTTAGAGATGATGATGATGATGATGATTTGTACAAATTGAAGGAAGAGAGGAAGGAAACTTGAATCAACTTACCTAGAGCTTGTGATCTCCTATGGTGGAGCGTTTGAACTTCCAAGGGAGGAGAGGGATAGAGAGAAAGGCGTGAGGGATGGAGGAGAATGGGGAAGAGGAAGCTTTCTCTTTACTTGGCTATGGAGGAGAAAGTGATGCTCTTGCTTGATTTGGTGTGGATGATGATGGAAATCAAGAAGGGAGGAGATGCTCATGAACCCTAAGTAAGAGAAGAAGAATAATGGTGTTGAGTTTTGATTGAAATGGGGGCTTGATTCGCTTTTATTTTTTTTTCTGATTTGGGACGAATTAATCGATTAGTGGACTCACTAATTGATTAGTCTATGAAATTTTACAATTCTGAACTTGTTATTTTTAACATTTTGGCCTGACTAATCGATTAGCCACTACTAATTGGCTTTTCTATTTTTCTTCTATTTTCCTTCTATTTCTTCTTGCTTTCAAATCGTCATATCTTCTTCGTTAACCGTCAAATCTTGCTCAAATTTTAAAGAAAGCTTCCTAAACTCCTTATCTTAATATCCAATGGTGGAATTTACGTTTAGAGTTATAAATCTTTTACTTTGAATTTTATAATATATGGTGTTTATAACATCGAAAACACCACTTCATTAACGCTCTTTTGTTCACCTTTCAACCTCCTTCCCGATGCCAATGCTTACTAACTCCTTCATGACACTCAAATGGATCCTAATCCATCACCTTAGTTCCTCTTGAGAGCAAATTATTATTTTCTAATCTTATTATTATTCTAAATATTCTTGGAATTAAGATTCGGGATGCTACATTAGTCACTTACACCTTCACATAACTTTTTATATATTATGAAATTTGTCAATCCAACCGTTGAATTATTTGTTATTATCATAACGATCATGTATACCAAATTTCAGATCATTCAAACATTCATAGGTATGTAATCTAATACTCCCTCCGTCCCTAAATATAAGACCCTTTTGACACTTTTATTTTGTCCCTATTTATAAGACCCTTTGCCAATTTTCAATGAGCGTTAATTACTTTTTTCCACAAACACCCCTGTTTTTTTTAACACTTTTTAGATTCTCAATACTATTAATAGGGGTCATTTTGAAATCACATATCAAAAGTTCACATTCCAATACAATTAACTAAATTATTCAACTTTCTTAATAAACATGAAATCCCCAAAAAGGGTCTTATATTTAGGGACGGAGGGAGTAATGCATATTTATTTATATTTTAAATAACGTATTATCCGTTAAAATAGATTAGTTGGATGAAGTATCAAATAATTTTTTTTTTTATGAAATTTTGTAAACTTGATTTACTTGTTTAGAACTTGAATTCACGATTGGATTGATAAATTTCATAATCAATAAAATGTTATTTAAAAATATAAGTGACGAAGACTTATACCTAATATCATCATATCCTTAACTATTTTCTTAATACGCTTATCTTTGGTCAACTAAGCTTACGCATTAGGACCGGACGGAGCATGTAAGTTACACGCATCAATGATCAATCGGTGGTTGGTCCAAACTGTAAAACATGAACTGCCTGTTGTGTCGGTGGTAAATCTTCGCTTCACGGGTCGTACCTTGCCGACAGAACCAAACTCCCACTCACATAATGTTTAAACTCGTCAAGTGCAGGAAAACAGTTTTCACTTGTATAGTTGTATTTTTTAACCCAAAAAGTTGCATTTTATTAGTTTTTAGATTATAAATTATAAAATAGTAAAAATAATTTTTTTTATGTTATAAAACAAAGTAATACACTAATACAATTCTTAAGACTAAAATTGAAATCAACAAATATCAAGAAAGAGGTGATAAACAAAAGTGATATCAAATGCCATGTACTTAGTTTTAATTTAAAAAAAAATAAAACTTAAACACAAAAGTAATTTTAAAGGATATGTACCCGTGACAAATACAAAGTCTTGCATATAGAATTCTTTAGGTTAATTATGTGTTAAGTCCTTGAATTTTAAGGTTATTTTGTCATAGATTTTTTTTCAATGTCTGACTTCCTGAAATTATTTATGAATATGTCATATATCCCTCCCAATAATTTTAGCCAGTTTTTGCTGACACATCACACTGGAATCCTACTCAGTAGCAATTAGCCACGTGGTGTCACGTGAGCGAAGACGATCTCTCTTTACAATCCTTTTATTTTTAAACAAAAAAAATAATAAAATATTATATTTTTTGTTTTTTCAATTCATAAAAAATGATAATCACCCAGTTGGCATTGCAACACCTAAGGTTTTAATCCATAATTTTATAATATAATTATGTGAATAATAATTATATTATAATAAGTTAAAATGATTATTAAGTGTTATCATATATAATTATTTTGAAATGATATAAGGGTAAAATACTCATTTGATATTATGGTTATTAGATTATTATTTTAATAGGAAAAGAATATAATATTATATTTTTGAATTTTTTAACGTTGTAACCGGTTACGTTGGATATATAACTAGTTATCGATTTAAAATCTACCCAAAACAACCATATAACCGGTTACGATGTAACACCCCGTAAATTCCTCATATTAATTTAAAACACTAAAGAAATCTATTTTTGAGAAAAGTGTTTTAGAAAGAGTATTTTCTTAAATGATTTTCTTAGTCTCACGTTTTGAAGATAATGGGTGATTTATAAGGAAATGATTTCCTAAAATATTGTTCTACATTTAAGAAATTGAGTTTTTGAAAAAGTATATATGCTTGAGGTTTTATAAAAATATTTGTGATCCTTGTATGAATCACTTTATGATGAAAAAGAATTATTTTGTAGATATGTGTGTATATACGGTTTTTAGTATTTAGAAAGAATAAAATGCATGTGTAAATGTATGTGAATATATGTGTAGGAGTGATGTATGATGCATGAATGAATGTATGTAGGATGCCTATATGTATGTGAGGGTCGTGTGAACATGATGCCATCAAAATGTTAGTTATGTGCATGCTTGAGTGTGTTAGGTGTATGCATGAGTTTATGCTATGTGTTGATGAAAATGAAATCATATGTGTATGTGCATATGTGGTTCGGCCATGAAGGACTAGAAAAACCAAATAGGGTGCAATTTCCTTAAGACTTAAGAAAATGAAAATTTAAAATAGAAAATAGGAAGAGAGTAGGGGAGATGACTCATGTTAGCTAGTGAAGACTTTTCTCCACCCTTGTCTCCCACGAATGACCCCTCCCATGCAACATTTGAGCTAGACCAAATTGCCCTTCATCCCACCCATTGAACCGAGGCTAGGAAGGGAAATTTTCCACACCCTTGCTCTTGATCTTAAAACCGTAGAAAAGAGTGCTGGTAGGACTCATTTTTCCTTCACTTCATCACCTTTCTTCCACTAAACACACTTAGTTTCAAGAGCACTCTCAAGCTCTTGAAACCCATAGAGAGAACCCGTGAGGAGAGAAGAGAGAAAGAAGAGTGAAAAACTCAAAAGCCTTAACCCAAACTTCTTTGATTTCTTCCTCAACCACCTTCTTCTTCCAAGATCAAGGAGAAACCCTATCAACCCTAGAAGAAGAGGAGAGACCGAGGCAAAACCAAGAGGAGAAGAAGAGGAAATTTGAAGATTTAAGTTAGGAAGTTAAGGTAGAGTGAGTTGATTGAATGATTTTGTATTGTAAAGGACTTTATTTTGGACTTGGTTTAATTTTGTGATGCATGTAATTATTTTTAAGTGATCTTTAGATCTAAGTGTCATGCATGTGATTTTTATGTCTTGATCTTGAATGATGATGTGAAAAAGTTTTGATCTCTAACTTGTAAAAATTGTTTTCATCACGGTTTGGTTTAAAGTGTAAGATCCATGAAGAATGTTTTGATAAATGCCAAAAGGTTTTGAACAAGCTTAAATGTGTTGATCAAGTTCAAGCTCAACAAGCAACAACAAACATCAAGTTATGAAGAGAGAACCAACTCATGAAGACTTAGTTTGGTAGTTTGTGTTTTAATGTTTTATCTTTTGCCTCACAAGTCTTTTAGTTTATGAGTTTGGGTAGAATTTATTAGAGGGTAGTGAATCTCTTTTGATTGCATGATTATATCATATTTTGAGTATTCACTTTGCCTAAAATCAATAGGTGGCTTAAAGGTTTGAAAGAAAAGGTTTAGTTTTTGAGAAAACAAGTTTTAAGTGATTTTTAATGTTAATAATCGATTAACAGATTTTGATAATTGATTGACAGTGTATTTTGAACTGATAATCGATTAACAAACTTTTGATAATCGATTATCTGAACTTTTACTCGACTAAAACCTTTTTCACTCGAGTGAAATTTATGCAGCTTTCGTATTACTCGAGTAACACTCATTTCACTCGAGTAACTTGATCAGATATGGTTTTTTAAATACGTTTTTCACTTCTCAAAAGCCATTCTAAGTGCTCCAACTTTTGGGTATTCTATATAAACCTTTTCCTAATCATTTCTATCAATGAGAATCAACTAGAATCATTTTGATACACAATTTTACAAAGAATCAAAGCCACACTATTCTCTCTCACTCTCTCAAGATCAAAGCTCTCATTTTTATATTCTTTGATCAAGAACCTTGAATCTCTCATGTTGATATTTCATAGCTTTTGAAAGAGATTCATAGGATTGTTATTTTGTTTTCTATTGAGTTGTAATCATTGCAAGAGGCAAACATTCTACAACAAAGGAAGCCTTGATTTTGTGAATCAAGCAAGTTTAGTTGAAAGTCTTGAAGAAGCATTTCATCAAGCATTTGGAAGGCACTTTGAAGAATCTCAAAGTACTTGGAAGTCTTGTGAGTGAAGCAAGCAAAGAAGACTTGTTGTGGGGTTATCAACAAGCAAGTAGAGGTTAGATTAGATATCAATAGGGTTACAAGGCAAGGGTGTGGTATCTCTTGTAGGCTAGCAAGAAGGAAGTCTTGTGAGGCATTTACTTGTAATTTGAGAAACTCTAATTCCTCATAGTGAAGAATCTCTCTTGGTTGAAGAGGGGACTGGAGTAGCTTTCAAGTGGATGAAAGTGAACCAGGATAAATCACTGTGTCGTATCTCTAAACTCTCTACTCTTTACAATTCTTGTTATTAATTGTGTTCTTGATTGGAAACCTAGAAAAAGTGATTTTTCATATTTGATTGAATTGAATCTTTATTGTGCAAAATTGATAAAGGGAAAATCATTTTCATAACTTAGGTGAATCAATAAGAATATTGATGTTGATTGTTTCCGCTTAATCTCTGATATAATATATTGTTAATTGATTGATTTTCATTGGTTTTAATCGTTTAGATTTATTTCTTGCGAAAATCTTTCAAAGTTTCTATAACACCTATTCAACCCCCCCTTCTAGGTGTTCTCCTAGTGTTCCTATTTGTTTCACACACCGAGTGTAGTTTTCCAACAATTGGTATCAGAGCTCGGTCGAAAGACACGAGCATAGAGCTTTTTCGTTAAGATCCTTGAGAAACTACAATGGGTTCTACGAATCTTTTTGGTGGTGAAGGTGCTTCAATTAATCGCCCTCCTATGTTTGGTGGAGAGGGTTATGGTTATTGGAAAATTAGGATGAGAATTTTTGTAGAAGCTATAGATGTGAACATTTGGGAAGCCATAGAAAATGGTCCTTATATTACCTCAAAAGATGTAGAAGGTGTGCTTACACTTACTCCTAAAGATAAGTGGACCGATGATGATAAAAGGAAAATTCAATATGATTTAAAAGCAAAAAATATCATCACCTCCGCTCTATCTTATGATGAGTTCTTTAGAGTCTCCCAATGTAAAGATGCCAAAGAAATGTGGGACACCTTGCAAGTCACACGTGAAGGCACTAGTGAAGTTAGGCGTGCTAGATTGAATTCTTTGATGCATGAATATGAATTGTTTCGTATGTTGCCTAATGAATCTATATGTTTTATGCAAAAACGTGTTACTCATATTGTTAATCATCTCATTGCTCTTGGTAAAACTTTCGTGAATTGTGAACTTGTTAACAAAGTTTTAAGATGTCTAAGTAGGGAATGGCAACCTAAGGTTACCGCAATTGTTGAATCAAAGGACTTGGACACCATGGACTTAGCAACACTTTTCGGAAAGCTACAAGAACATGAAATGGAGCTTGGACGTTTGCAAATGCATGAAGAGTCGGATAAGTACAAAGAGAGAAAAGGAATTGCTCTTAAAGCTCAAAAGTCATATAAAAAGGAAGAGAGTTCCGTTGATGATGATGATGATAATGAAGATTTCGATTCGGATATTGATGAAGAGGAGATGAAGCTTCTACTAAGAAAGTTCAATAAAATTCTAAGGAGAAAAGGAAGGTTGAACAAGGACAAAAGTAAAGAGAAGGATCCCCCACACTACAAGACCAAGACTTCAAAAGAAGGTGTAGTTTGCCATGAATGTGGAAAGCCCGGTCATCTCAAGTACTCATGCTCTAAGTATCTCAAGAAGAAGGAGAAAGAGAAGAAAAATGCAAAACACAAAAGGGCATACATAGTTTGGAATAGTGATGATGAACAAGACAAGAAAAGCACAACTAGTAGTTCTTCGGATGATGAACATGCCGCTTGTCTCAACTTGATAGCTCAAGTACATGAAGAGGAAAGCTCAAATGATGAATCAAGTGAGCAAAGTGACGAAAGCGATGTAAGTCTTACTAAATCCGAAATTTCTTCAAATTATGAAATGTTATATAATGCTTATGAAGAAATGCATGAACATCTCAAGAAATTAGCTAAGAAAAATATTGACAGGAAGAAGCTCATTGAGGAACATCAACAAAAGATTTTAGATCTTCAAAAGCAAGTTGATGACCTTAAGTTAGACAATGAGACTTTGCATCTTATCATTGATAATTCTACTTGTGATTGTGCTAGTAGATTGAATATTGTGGTTGATTGTGAGAATTGCAAGTTGCTCAAAGATGAAAATGCTATTTTGAAAAATAAGCTTGCAAGTTTCTCAAATGGTGATATTAGATTGCGAACATTGTTAAATTTTCAAAGAGAAAATTCAAACAAGTTTGGTTTGGGTTATACTAATGCTAAGAGTAAATCTCATAGAAATGTTGTTGATTTTTCAAAGGTTGATTTTTCAAATGCACCAACATGTTTCTATTGTGGTACTCATGGACATACTTCAAATGTATGTTATGTTAAAGTGCATGGTATACCTAAAGGAGACTTTGTTTGGATGAAAAAGGGTGAGAGTCCCTACACTAACAAAAATGGATCCAAAACCATTTGGATACCAAAAAGCAAAGCATGATTGTTTTTGTAGGTATGATTGAAGAGCAAAAGGACTTTCATGTGATATTCATTCATTTGCTACTTCAATTGGTATCAAGAAGAAAATCCTACAAATTGGTAACATTTGATATTATACAATTGGTATCTACAATTGATATTGTTAGATATTGCTCATAGTTCTCTCAATTGGTATTATTTCTTATAATGTGGTATTGTTTATACTTTTGAGAAAATACTATTGGTATCAAATTCTTTCAATTGTTTTACAATTAGTATCATGTTATTGGTATACAATTTGTTATAATTGATATCATTGAGTTGAATAAAAGCATGGTAACCATCTATTGATGATGTTTTGGTTATATTTCTTCTATTTTGGCTTAGATCTTATTTCAATTGGTATATATTTCTTTTTGATAATGCCAAAGGGGGAGAAATATGATGTTTTTGAAACAAAGGGAGAAATTTTTAAATGGTATGTTTGGAGAAATGTTTGTTTTGTTTTTTTTATATAGGTTGAGCAAAGTTGTTGAAGATAGGGGGAGAATCAAGCTTACTCAATTGGATTTCAAATGTCAAAAGCATTAATTGAGGGGGAGCAAGAGTCTCACCAAGTGATCAAATGGTTCAAGCATCAACAACTTCAATGAACTTCAAACGATTTCAAAACATGTTTGTCATTTTCAAAAAGGGGGAGATTGTAAGATCCATGAAGAATGTTTTGATAAATGCCAAAAGGTTTTGAACAAGCTTAAATGTGTTGATCAAGTTCAAGCTCAACAAGCAACAACAAACATCAAGTTATGAAGAGAGAACCAACTCATGAAGACTTAGTTTGGTAGTTTGTGTTTTAATGTTTTATCTTTTGCCTCACAAGTCTTTTAGTTTATGAGTTTGGGTAGAATTTATTAGAGGGTAGTGAATCTCTTTTGATTGCATGATTATATCATATTTTGAGTATTCACTTTGCCTAAAATCAATAGGTGGCTTAAAGGTTTGAAAGAAAAGGTTTAGTTTTTGAGAAAACAAGTTTTAAGTGATTTTTAATGTTAATAATCGATTAACAGATTTTGATAATTGATTAACAGTGTATTTTGAACTGATAATCGATTAACAAACTTTTGATAATCGATTATCTGAACTTTTACTCGACTAAAACCTTTTTCACTCGAGTGAAATTTATGCAGCTTTCGTATTACTCGAGTAACACTCATTTCACTCGAGTAACTTGATCAGATATGGTTTTTTAAATACGTTTTTCACTTCTCAAAAGCCATTCTAAGTGCTCCAACTTTTGGGTATTCTATATAAACCTTTTCCTAATCATTTCTATCAATGAGAATCAACTAGAATCATTTTGATACACAATTTTACAAAGAATCAAAGCCACACTATTCTCTCTCACTCTCTCAAGATCAAAGCTCTCATTTTTATATTCTTTGATCAAGAACCTTGAATCTCTCATGTTGATATTTCATAGCTTTTGAAAGAGATTCATAGGATTGTTATTTTGTTTTCTATTGAGTTGTAATCATTGCAAGAGGCAAACATTCTACAACAAAGGAAGCCTTGATTTTGTGAATCAAGCAAGTTTAGTTGAAAGTCTTGAAGAAGCATTTCATCAAGCATTTGGAAGGCACTTTGAAGAATCTCAAAGTACTTGGAAGTCTTGTGAGTGAAGCAAGCAAAGAAGACTTGTTGTGGGGTTATCAACAAGCAAGTAGAGGTTAGATTAGATATCAATAGGGTTACAAGGCAAGGGTGTGGTATCTCTTGTAGGCTAGCAAGAAGGAAGTCTTGTGAGGCATTTACTTGTAATTTGAGAAACTCTAATTCCTCATAGTGAAGAATCTCTCTTGGTTGAAGAGGGGACTGGAGTAGCTTTCAAGTGGATGAAAGTGAACCAGGATAAATCACTGTGTCGTATCTCTAAACTCTCTACTCTTTACAATTCTTGTTATTAATTGTGTTCTTGATTGGAAACCTAGAAAAAGTGATTTTTCATATTTGATTGAATTGAATCTTTATTGTGCAAAATTGATAAAGGGAAAATCATTTTCATAACTTAGGTGAATCAATAAGAATATTGATGTTGATTGTTTCCGCTTAATCTCTGATATAATATTTGTTAATTGATTGATTTTCATTGGTTTTAATCGTTTAGATTTATTTCTTGCGAAAATCTTTCAAAGTTTCTATAACACCTATTCAACCCCCCCTTCTAGGTGTTCTCCTAGTGTTCCTATTTGTTTCCTATTTTTAATTCCCCTTATATTAAAAATATGAACTTAAAAATTCATTTTTAAATTATAAAAATCAACCGTCAAACGGACGGAGTTTCGTCTGTTTTTCGGACTTTTCTAAATCTTCAACCTGATAAACACATTTATTTAATATCAACAGTAACCAGCAGGGCTCACATGTAAGTAAGTATGCATCACATAGTTGCCCCATGGGCTCAAGTGTAAAACATCAGACTCAGTTTGTCAGAAAGCCAGCATCAATGTAAAGTATGCATATCAAGAGACCATAACAGCAACTACGCCCAAAAATGAATCATAAACCATGCACAAAAGAAACTATCCTAAGCCTCTCTCAAAAAGCATATACAGCCCATATACATCAAATGAATACGGAGGCTTAGGCCAAAATAAATATATCTAAATCCCAACCCTACTCTCAGTACCTGAAAAATGGTAAGGAGGTGAGTATTACACAATAAAATAGGGAAGCAGTTTCTATCATGCTATACTAAACCACCAGGCCAATCACATATAGTCAAATAAAGCACATTTCACAATTAAGCACTCCCAATAAAAAAAACATTTTTATATCATAATTATTTAGTTCTCTTTAAGATATGTTAAGACATAATTTCATAAATTCTAACTTAGTTCCAAAAAGCATTAATTATAAAACAAGAATTATCAAACTTCTCCCATTCAATTTACCAAGTATAACAAATTAGATTTCAGGCTTAGATATCATTATTATAATTCATTCTTCTTCTTTTCTTTCCTTCATTTTATTCTTAAAATACATTTCGCGCCATTGTACTTCACCTCCACACCGGAAGGTACCTCATACAACATGGCCTATGGATACTTCACCTCCACACCGGAAGGTACCTCATATCGTTGTACTTCACCTCCACACCGGAAGGTACCTCATACAAGTTGGCCTGCGGGTACTTCACCTCCACACCGGAAGGTACCTCATACATCGTAGCCTATGGGTACTTCACCTCCACACCGGAAGGTACCTCATACCATCGTACTTCACCTCCACTCCGGAAGGTACCTCATACAATTTGGCCGGTGGGTACTTCACCTCCACGCCGGAAGGTACCTCATACACCACTAAATAATTATGGATCTTTGAACCTTTGAATTTCGTTTCTAATCATTTCATTTGTTTCCAATTTCATAGATTTCATCAGTTAATCATGCCCTTATATTTTTTCTTTCTAAAGTGGTATTATACCTAGTCCAACTCAACATGTTCATTACCATTCATAACTTCCAGACTCAGTATAATTTAACTCAATGTTCTCCACTTAAATCAATTTCAAAATCACAATTTCACATAACCTCACCTATCAATATTAAATCAATTATCAAGTCACATTTGCACATAACATCACATATCAATATACTTATAGGCATAACCACAGTGTAATATATTATTAATTATCCTAGGGTTCCTCTTCAAAACTAACAAACACCTCCTAGCAACCCAACATAAACATAATACAACCTACCCCCTAGAATAAGGTAACACAAACCTCCTTACCTCAAGTCCTTAGAGTTAGAGAGAGAATTTGTGCTTGGAGCACACTTGAGTAAGAGCCACAATTCAAAAGAGAGGGAGGAACCTAAAATCAATAAAATAAAGAGACAATTATTAGGCTTTTGCCCAAAAATCTTGAGGGAAATTCGTGACCCCATTAAGGTTCCTCTAGGTTGATGACTAAAGCTCCATGGGAGGAAGATGGAGAGAGAAATTTGAATTCTAGGGAGAGAAAGAGAAGAACAAAATCAAAAATCACTTACTTGGAGCAACAAGGAAGGACTTGGGGATGGACTTGGAGTGATTCTCTTGAGGATTGATCAATTAGAGTGGATGAATTTGTGCCCTAAGAGAGAGAGAGTTCGAATTTTCAAAGAACTAGGAGGTGGACGTCCCTTTATTTTTTTCAGCAGCTACAGCCTCTAATCGATTATTAATTGATTAAGGCTTTTCCCACTTTCTGATGTTAATCGATTAAAATGCAGCTTAATCGATTAAATTGCAGCTTAATCGATTAAGCTGCACAATTTTGCAGCATACAGACTTTGAAAGGTCATAACTTCTTCGTTACCCGTTGGATCTTCCTCAAATTTTAAAGCAAGCTTCCCCACATATCCTACTTCACATCCAACGGTGGAATTTATGTTTTAAGCTACCAATCTTGTTATTCTAATTTCCCTAAGTTCCTATGTTTTAAACCTAAGGTTGCATGCTCAATTGGCTAAGTTTCTAACTTATAACCTCCTTTCTTCTATCCTAAGACCATCACAACATAAATTACAATATAAATCAAGTTTGGGATGTTACAATCCTCTCCCATTTACCCGAATTTCGTCCTCGAAATTCAGTTGTCATCGAACAAGTGTGGATGAGATTGTCTGATCTTGCTTTGCAGCTCCCAAGTAGCCTCCTCCACATTGTTCCTGCTCCAAATGACTTTTACCAAGCTAATCTCCTTGCCTCTTAATTGTCTCACCTGCCTGTCTTCAATCCTCACTGGCAACACCTCAAAAGTCAAATTCTCCTTCAAAGGCAAATCGTCCAATGTGACCACATGAGTAGGATCATGAATGTATTTCCTTAGCTGTGAAACATGGAATACATCATGAAGCCTAGCTAAGTGAGGGGGCATAGCAATTCTGTAAGCTACCGGACCAACCTTCTTCAAGATCTCATAAGGTCCAACAAACCGAGGAGTTAGTTTCTTGGACCTAATTGCTCTACCAATCCCAGTGACCGGAGACACTCTTAGAAACACATGATCCCCAACATCAAATTCCAAGGGTCTCCTACGCCTATCAGCATAATTCTTCTGGTGATCCTGGGATGTTTTCATCTTTTTCTTGATCATTGTGATCTTCTCAGTTGTTTCTTTCACAATATCAGGACCTGTCAACAGATTCTCTCCTATTTGGAACCAACACAGAGGCGTCCTGCACTTTCTGCCATAGAGAGCCTCAAATGGTGTCATGCCAATACTGGAGTGGAAGCTGTTATTATAAGTAAACTCCATCAACGGCAGTAACTGCTCCCAACTACCAGCCTGCTCCACACATGCTCTCAACAAGTCCTCCAGTGTCTGGATAGTATGCTCAGATTGTCCGTCTGTCTGCGGATGATAAGCCGTACTGAATTTCAGCTTAGTACCTAATGCCTCCTGAAGACTCTGCCAAAATCTAGACAGAAATCTCGGATCACGATCGGATACAATACTGGTAGGAACACCATGTAGTTTCACTATGTCCCTGATATACAACTGAGTCAACTTCTCCAGAGTGTACTTCTTGGGAATCAGAATAAAGTGGGCACACTTTGTGAGACGGTCCACAACCACCCAAACTGCATCACATCCTGCAGCAGTCCTAGGTAGACCTGTCACAAAGTCCATAGCTATACTATCCCACTTCCACTCCGGTATATCAAGTGATCGCAATGGACCACCAGGCTTTTGATGCTCAATCTTAATTTTCTGGCAAGTAAGACAATGAGATACATGATCTGCTACATCGGTTTTCAACTTTGGCCACCAATAAATCTTTTTCAGATCTTGGTACATTTTTGTTGCACCAGGATGGAAATTCATTTTGGTACGATGTGCTTCCCATAGGATATCCCTTCTGATCTCGAAGTCCATGGGAACACATATCCAACCCCTGAATCGGATAATGCCATCTGAACCTTTCACAAAATCGGGCTCTTCATGGCCCGATCCCCCTTCCAACAACTTCTGTAATTCTGCATCATCAGCTTGTCTCTCTCTAATAAGGCCAATCAAGTCATTAGTAACCTGCAACATTTCTAGAACAATGCTCTTCTCTTTCACTTGCATGTTCAAATTGAGGTCACTGAACTCTTGGATTAGCTGCATCTCCTTCACCATCAAATTGCTGACATGCAAAGTCTTGCGACTTAGTGCATCAGCCACTACATTTGCTTTTCCCGGATGATACTGGAGATTGAAATCATAGTCCTTCAGAAACTCCATCCGCCTCCTCTGTCTCATATTCAACTCTTTTTGATCAAAAAGATAGCGAAGGCTTTTATGATCACTAAAGACTTCAAATTTTGAACCATACAGATAGTGCCTCCAGATTTTCAAAGCAAAAACTACTGCTGCCAACTCAAGATCATGAGTGGGATAGTTCTGCTCATGCTGTCTCAACTGCCTGGATGCATAGGCTATGACTTGTCCTTGCTGCATCAGCACACAACCCAACCCTTGTTTTGAAGCATCACAATACACTGCGAAGGATTGAGTCGGATCCGGCAAGATCAACACCGGGGAACTAGTCAATCGCCTCTTCAACTCCTGGAAACTCTCTTCACATTCTGGGGACCATTCAAATGGAACACTCTTCCGCGTAAGAGTAGTCAAAGGAAGGGCTAGCTTAGAAAACCCCTCAATGAACCTCCTATAATAACACTACTAGAAAATAAGGTTTTGAAATCGGGGTTTTAAAATCGGTCGTTGTAAAGCCGATTTAAAAAAAAACGCGGTGGCAATTTTGTAAATAAAATCTAACTTTTGAAATCGGTCGTTAATCAACCGATTTCGTAAGTATTTTTCCTTTTTTTAAATTTTAAATTTTTGTAACTTTTGAAATCGGTCAAAATGACTGATTTCCTAAGTATTTTTCTTTTTCTAAATTTTAAATTTTTTATCTTTTAAAATCGGTCAAAACGATCGATTTTGTAAGTATTTTTTCTTTTGTTAAATTTTAAATTTTTTATCTTTTAAAATCGGTCAAAAAAACCGATTTCGTAAGTATTTTTCATTTTTTTTTAATTTTTAATTTTTTATCTTTTAAAATCGGTCAAAACGACCGATTTCGTAAGTATATTTTCTTTTTTTTTTAATTTTTAATTTTAACTTTCGAAATCGGTCGTTTTTGACTGATTTTAAAAATGAAAAGCTTGTACTTTCAAAATCGGCCATTTGTGACCGATTTCAGAAAAATTAAAAAAAAAAGACTATCGAACTCGGTCTTTCGTGACCGATTTAAAAAAAAAAAGACTATCAAAATCGTTTGTTTGTGACCGATTTCAAAAAAAAAAAAGACTATCTAACTCGGTCGTTTGTGACTGAGTTAAAAAATCATTCCAAAAACTTTGCACTCAAAACTCGCGCGAACACAAATAGAGTAGTGCCAAAACCCAAAACAAAACCTAAAACTCGCGTTCTCCATTGAAGTCATCCCTGCTGCTGCCACTGTTCTCCACCAACGGCGTCGCTGCTGTCTCCACCGATGGCGTCGCTGCTGTCTCCACTGTTCTCCGTCGCTGCTGCCTGCTGCCGCCACAAAGCATTCTTCGCTCCATCGCTGTTGTTCTTCCTCTTCTTCGTTCAAACCAGTCGCTCCATGGCTGTTGTTCTTCCTCTTCTTCGTTCAAACCAGTCGCTCCATCGCTGTTGTTCTTCCTCTTCTTCGTTCAAAGCAGTCGCTCCATCGCTGTTGTTCTTCCTCAGGTTAATCTTATTTTTCTTCATCGTTGCTGCTGCCTTTTTTTTTTAGTCTTGTAATAACCGCGGCTCATCTATTTTAAGTTTGCTCTAGCACTTTATTATTGTTTTTGAATTAAGGTTCATAAAATTTGTAAAGTTCTATTTCATCTTGTTCTGTTTGTGCATCAAACGCCACCCTAGTTCTTTCTTTTCATGGACCATGTGTTTCAATCTTCTTCATCTATCAAAGGTGTTTGATCAACCTTGCAAGGGCCAAATGAATTACCTGTAGTTGGAAACTGCACAAACACACATGAGGAAGCATGTGTTCATAAAACATTCAATAATTTTGTACATACGTAGCATTTACTTTATTCTTTTAGGGCTAGGCTAACTTGGTAATCTTTATAGATGTATTCAATTCTCTTACATTGTTAGTTTCTTAGGCTAAATCATGTTTTTGTACATACTCGGGTGGTTACCACATCACCATACTACATGAGCAAGAAATCACCTGAATGCAGCACTTCTGGATCAAGTGGTTTTAGTTTCTCAATCCACTCCTCTGATTCATGTACTCTGCCAGCCATTAAATAGTCTTGCACCCTCTGCTGCTTCACAGTAAGTTAGTAGCGTGTTTGTTTTGCTCGGGCACCATTATTATCTGTAAAATGTACTAGTATGATTTGAGATTTCTCTAAAATGTAATTTGTTTATCTGTTCTGCACTTACTCCAATCCCTTTTGCCCTTTATTGTGGTCCTTCAAGAAAGGCTTGCACTCAGGTTCTGTTTTCTATGGTCTGGACTCTGGACGATAATAAACTTCTTAATGGCCTGGTGAAACTTCAATTTAATGTCTTTCTAAACTCAATTTAAATTTTTATCTGCATTAAAGCTTAGTCTCTATTTTCATCTGAACATGTAGGACATACTTTTTGTGGATTGATTATTTCATCTGCTAATTTTAAAACACTATGAGAAGTCATAGTGTTTGGTTTGTGATCGAGAAAACTGGAATTAATGGGAGTGCAATTAAGAAAAAAGGGATTATATATATAAAAATCTTTATAGTAGATAGTGTTTGCAAATTAAAGAAAAGAAAAGTTGGTCGTATGAAGTGAGCTTTGAAGTCTTGGTGTTGAAAATTATCAATACATGATGTTGATGCGGGTTGAAGATGATGTTGTTTGACTTTGATATTTCCTCCCTTGCCTGTGTTAGTTTACATTAGATTAGATGCTTCTGTTTGTTTTTTTTCTTAAAATGAAGCAGAAAATAGCTATCTAGAAGACATAAAGCCTTTTGCGTCGATTAAGATTTTATAAGTAAAAGGCATTCTCTTTCTCCATCAACAGTAACACATCAACTAATAATTTGGTGTTCGAGCACAAGGTGTGACATTACAAGTTCAACTTATAATATTTTTTTATAATAAGCTGTTCAAACCCAAATGTTACTAAAAGACTTCAGTAGTTCCCTTGAGTTGTCCTCTGATTATTACTCCATGAAGCGATGACTTTGCTGGAATTGGGTAGAACTGGATGGAATGAAACTCAAAAACGTAACTAAGTGGGGTGGTTGTGCTTGTGCAGTTTAGCTGGCTGCCATTTATAGATAAGAGGGTACAAAATTTTAATGTTATGATCTTTATGTGAAGTAGTGGGACGAAGTTCATAGAAAAAAGTAGCAATAGCACATGAAGCATGGATCTTTAAGTGCTTCGGACGCGTCTAAGTTACATGTGGGCAATGGCCTCTATCTTATTCCATAATTCCATATGCACTAAATAGATCAATTTTCACCAAGAGTGTAATTATTTTATATAATTATTTTATATACTACATATCCGATATGACACGTATCCATTGTGTTGCAACCTTTTTGAAGTATCTGTGCGACACAGACTTTGCTGTATGGATTTCATAAAGTTACTTGCTATTAATGGTTATCTTTTTTAGGAAAAGGTTTAATCTAATTTTACTTTGGAGCCATGATTCGTATCATATTTTATGAGTTCGTTTTGATTTTATGTGAAACAGGTTATGCTTGCTATCGGTTTAATTATATTTTTTTGCTGATACAATCTAAATGCGTTGGCTTGAGTCTTGACTTTAGCAGCTATTATTCTCTTCACATTCATTTGGACATTTGGTACCTGAACTCGGGAAGCTTGAGAGTCTCCAATATCTGTATGTTTTTCAATCACCTGTTAATATTTTGAACTGATTTTTTATTTCAAGTATATTCGTTGTATTCTTACAGTCTTACTGTCATTAAGATTATAAACTATTATTGTTTACTCCCTGGTTCTCTTTTCATTGTGGCTTCCAGTGTTTTGGTGAGGCCTCAAAAAATTGATTTTCCACAAGCATTTTTGGTTAAAACAATTACTGTAAAATTACAAACTTTTTGTGTTTGGCTTCAAGTTCGATTAGTGATTCTAACTTCTCTACCCTCTCTTGCGAAAAATATTAATTTTGAATATAATATAATCTTATAGTAGGAGTGATTACATAATATAATTTGTTTGAAATGATGATAAAATTGAATTATTCATTTAGGAGCACCCCTGTTTGGTTGAATAATTATATATGGACCGTAGTTGGATAAATGCTGCTCGATTGAGTGATGAGTATGCTCGTGGAGTGGAAGAGTTTTAGGAATTTGCAAAAGCCAATGACCGTGATAACAATGGGCTATTTCATTGTCCATGTGTAGAGTGTGTCAATGTTGATCGGAGAACAATTAGGGAAATAAGAGATCATCTCATTTTTCCTGGGTTTTGCAAGAGTTATACAAAGTGGATATGGCACGGTGATCCAATAGGTATGAAGAGCGAGTCTCAGAGTGTCGAAGTTGACGACGGAGTTACGGAGGATCATCTGGAGGACATGATCCGTGATATTGGACCAGAGTCTTTCCACCAAGAACATGTGTATGAGAGTTTGACTGATGATTTGGCGACTCCTTTGTATCCCGGGTGCAATGATGATTTGACACGATTGTCAACAGTGTTAAAATTGTTCAATTTGAAAGCGAGGAATGGGTGGACTGATAAAAGTTTTACCGAATTGCTTAAGTTATTGAAAGACTTGCTTCTAGAAGGGAATACCTTGCCTGACTGAAACTATGAGGCGAAGAAGGTGTTGTGTCCAATGGGTATGAACTATTAGAAAATTCATGCTTGTCCTAATGATTGCATATTGTACAGGAAGGAATATGTAGAGTTGCATGAGTGCCCTGTATGTGGGAAATCACGCTACAAGGTGAAGGATGGTGATGATTCTAGTCTTCATGACGAGAGCAAGAAAAGGCCTCCTGCTAAAGTCTTATGGTATCTTCCAATAATTCCAAGGTTCAAGCGATTGTTTGCTAATGAAATTGATGCGAAGAACCTTATATGGCATGCAGAAGAGAGGAAATGTGATGGAAAGATTCGTCATCCTGCCGATTCTTTGCAATGGAAAAAAATTGATTCTTTGTTTCCCGACTTTGGCAATGATCCAAGAAACCTTAGGCTTGCACTTGCTACAGACGAAATGAATCCTTTTGGTAGATTGAGTAGTCAGCATAGCACATGGCCTGTTCTTCTGATGATTTACAACCTCTCTCCTTTTTTGTGCATGAAGCGGAAATATATGATGTTGTCCATGTTGATTTCCGGACCAAAACAACCGGGAAATGACATAGATATTTATCTTTCTCCCTTGGTTGAAGATTTGTTAATTTTGTGGGAAGGTGTGGATGCATTTGATGGCTATCGTCGTGAAAATTTCAAGATGCGTGCCTTGTTATTTTGTACCATAAATGACTTCCCAGCATATGGGAACTTAAGCGGATATAGCGTGAAGGGGCATCATGCATGCCCTATATGCGGAGAAGACACATGTTATCATCAACTTACCCATGGAAGGAAGACAGTTTACCTTGGGCATCGGAGATTTCTTAGGCGTGATCACCCTTATCGCAGACTCAAAAAGCGTTTTAATGGAAAGGCGGAGCACGAAATTGCTCCCGAGCCTTTAAGTGGAGAGCAAGTTTATCAAAAGGTTAAAGATATCCATGTTGTCTTTGGGAAGGGTAAATAGAAGACGAATGAAAAAACCATATGGAAGAAGAACTCGATTCTGAACATGCTCCCCTATTGGCATCTTCTTGATGTGAGACATTGCATTGATTTCATGCATGTTGAAAAGAATGTGGGTGAAAGTCTTACCGGCACGTTCCTCGACATCAAGGGCAAGACAAAGGATAACTTGAACTCTCGGCTAGATTTGCTTGCCATGGGTATAAGAGAGGAGTTAGCTCCACAGGAAAGAGGTAAACGGACGTATTTGCCTCCGGCATGCTACACAATGTCAAAGTTAGAGAAAATGAGTTTCTGTGGTTGTTTAGCTGGCACCAAAGTTCCGCAGGGCTATTCTTCAAAAGTCTCAATCCTTGTCTCAATGAAAGATCTCAAATTGGTTGGCCTAAAGTCCCATGATTACCATGTGTTGATGCAACAATTACTACCCGTGGCTATTCGTGGTATCTTGCCTAAAGAAGTGAGGCGCACCATCACTAGGTTGTGCTTCTTTTTCAATGCTTTATGCAGTAAAGTCATTGATCCGGAGGAATTGGATGAGTTAGAGAATGAAGGTGTTGTAATCTTGTGCCAATTGGAGATGTATTTTCCTCCCTCATTTTTTGACATTATGCTTCACTTGATTGTTCATCTAGTGAGGAAAATTAGGTTGTGTGGCCCCGTTTATTTACGATGGATGTACCCTGTTGAGCGATACATGAAGATCTTGAAAGGGTACGTTAAGAATTTATACCGTCCTGAAGCATCCATTGTTCAGAAATATATTGCTGAGGAAAGTATTGAGTTTTGTTTGGATTATTTGGGAAAAGCAAAACCTATAGGCCTTCCGGAGTCTCGTCACGATGGAAGGTATGATGGTGTTAGAACACATGGTGTACATATTAAGAGCATGAAACGGGAGGAAGTGCTAAAGGCACATTTTTACATCTTGAATAATAATGACGATGTTCAACCTTACATAGTTACTCACAGAAACATTATCAAGGATAACAACCCTCGAATGAGTGAAAGGTGGTTGTTGAAGGAGCATAATAAGACTTTCATGAAATGGTTTGAAGAACAAATTGTTAAAGACAATACTGTTTCCGATACATTAAAGTGGCTAGCACGTGGGCCTAATTTTGATGTAATATGTTCCAGTGGATTTGATATCAACAATTATTCTTTTTATACAAAGTCCCTCGATGACAAGAGCATTGTTCAAAATAGTGGGGTTATGATAGTTGCCAATTCCATGCACTTCTCCAAAGTAAACGATAAAAATCCTATCATGGCATCCACACCTTACTATGGGGTGATTGATGAGATTTGGGAAGTTGACTACAATAAATTCAGTGTGCCTGTTTTCAAATGTCAATGGGTCAGCATGAATGCCATACAAAAAGATGAGATGGGATTTACATTGGTTGACCTTAACAAATTAGCTTACACTGAAGAGCCTTTCATAATGGCTTTCCAAGCAATTCAAGTGTTTTATGTTAAGGATCCTTCTAATGAGCAATTGTCAGTTGTTCTGCAAGGAAGAAGCGTACCTGGTTGTGATGATCTTAATTCTACTCTTGATTCTCTTGAGTCTCATCATTCAAGAATACCAACTTTTAGTGAGGATTACGAAGATGAGACAAATATTGCACATGCAACTCGGGAAGATCATCATGAAGGAATTTGGGAGAATAATCCTATTCCTAAATGACTATGTATGTCTAATTAGTTTTGAAGCATATTTAGTTTATCGTGTTAATTTATGGTTATTGATATTTCTAATTTCTAATTTCTAATTATACTTCTTTTATGCAGGCTCATGGATTCTACTAATCCTCCTCCCACAAAAAATGTTAGGGGCCCGACACGGTTGGCCTCATTGACTAAAAAACGTCTTGACGGTGAAAAAGTGCATGTTGACCTTGATGAAAGCTTGGATGCTACGGGGCCAGAAGCTAAAAGATTCAACACTTATGTGGGTTTACTAGGCCGTAGTAAAGTGTCAATACTAATCGATCATTGGAATCATGTATCGGAAGAGACGAAAAACCATATTTGGGAATGTTTACAGGTACCATCACTACTACCATTCCCCTTGTGATTCTTTTTAATCGATATAATATATATTTTGATTCATGTAACTAATCATTATGTTTGTTGTCTAATGTAGATAACTTACGATATTCCCGACAATGGATTGTTAAGGAAAAAATGTATTTCAAGTGCTGCTGTTGCATGGGGACAGTTCAAGACAAAACTCACAAATAAGTACATATTTGGACCAAAGAGTCATATTTCACCTTGTTTGTAATATAAATTTATTGCTCCGGAAGTTTGGGAGGAATTTGTTCGAGGTCGACATACTCCTGAGTTTCAAGTAAGTTATGTACTAACCATTACTAATAATAGACATTATGTGTTATTGTAAGAGTAACATGTATTCTTTCACCATTGGTAGGTCGTGAGAAAGAAGGCTCAAGATATTTCAGCGATGAATTTGTACCCTCACGTAACGTCTCGTGGAGGATACAAAATGGTAACCGAGCAGATTATGGAAGAAAAGATCAAAAGACATAAACTTGAATGTGAGAAAAGTCCTGAACTTGATCCTGATGCTCCCCCGTCTCCACCATTACGCGGTGAGAAATGGAAGAAAGCTCGCATACGGAAGAAGACAGGAGCGTATGTAAACAAGGCTACAGAAGTTGTTGCTGAAAAGATTGTAAGTAAATAACTTTATTATATAATAAATACTTCTATCTATGCTTATGCTTATGATTGTATCACATATATTGATCATATCCACATTTATTTATTGTAGGACTCTTTGACCCAAAGTTGTAGTTCTCAAGGAACGGAGCTTGTAGGAAAGAATGACATCCTTACTACTGCATTGGGGCGACCAGAGCATTCTGGTCGTGTTCGGACAGCTGGAAAAGGTGTGGGGCACCGACAGTATTGGGGTGCATCATCATCATCATCCCGATCTATCTCTTCCATGAAGAAGATGGTGGATGCTCAAGTAGAGGCTCAGGTAGAGGCTCAGGTGGAGGCTAAGGTCCAAGAAAGAGTGTATGCCATGAGAGCACAACTCATGGAAGAAGTTAAACAAATGATGCTATCTAATGGTTTGAGTCTTTTTCAAGAGCCTGTCGAACCTCCACGTCCTACACCTAGAAGCACTAAAGGGGGCAATAATGTAATATTAGATATACCGAATGATGATGATGGTGGTGGCCTTCAGCCCAAGGACATATATAACTTATATGTTGAGGAGCCAAATCTCCGTATTGTTGCGAGGGCCAACGTTTATGAATCAACAACCATACACAATATGCCAATACCGAAGGGATTTACGAAAGTGGTGGTTGTCGAAGTAATAGATGGAGATGCTGAAGTGCCACACGAGACTGATGAAGTTAAAACCGTAGGAGAAGCCCTCAAGAGCTTCATATTGTGGCCTACTCCACTCGTCAAGCATAGCTCGGACACGGTATAATTAATTCATTCTCATTTATTTGTAATTATTTTCTTTTATCTTTTATTCCTTTCACTAGTAACATTCCTATTTTGTTGTTTAGGGAATGTCCAAAAAACCAATTCAATCTCAAGATGTTGCATCTGAAGAAGATGATGAGCCGGCTATACCACGTGCATTGTCACTGGCCTTTAAATTGAAAAGGAGTGAAAGAGTTTTACAGCTAGTTTTAAATAAGGTGATTACTGGGTTGGATCAAGACATAGAAACCTTTATTGATGGGAGGATAATAGAGTGGATGATTAGATGTTCTGAGGTTGATATACCAGCGATACAAGCATGGATAGTGTAAGTTAAATAAAACAATCTTAGGTAGCTAGACTAGTTTAATATACTCAAACAGTTATTTAATGCTAACACAAAAATTATTATATTTTAGGTATTTACATGGCTTATGTGTCTCAAAAGGCATACATGAAGAATACGAATTCTTAGAACCTCAGCACATAGCACATGGACAATCCTCAAATGATGATATTCAGAAATACATTAATATGAGGATTACTAGTGGAAGACATAAATTTTACTTAGCACCTTATCTTTCCGGGTAAATATTAATTCTTTAATATGCTCCAATAAGTTTCCTTTAGGTTATAATTATGTATTGCTTAATAACCATTATTCTCTTGTAGTCAACATTGGCAGCTATTGGTCATTTGTCCCAGTGAATTTTACGTGGTCTTGTTGTGTTCATTATGGTGGAACATGAATAAGAGTATGGAACAGATTTTGACAACGTGAGCAATTTTACTTGTTATACAAATTCTTTAGTGTAGTTGTATTATTATTCAACATATACAAAATATACTTATCATTGTTATTTTGTAAAATAGAGTGATGGAAGCACATAATAGAAAGAAGATGAAAATCTTTAAACCAAAGGTATTTTTTTGTTTTACTATTATTTACCCAAAGCTACTGTATAGTATCTGAACTGTGATATGGACTCTTGATGATACTTACTACGATATAAAACTGATTATGGATGATATGATATGTGTTGTTGCATTCTGACTTCTGACAGACATGTATTACAAATTTTGGGAAAGTCCTTATTTTAGAGGAAACTCTGCCAAAATTTTCCTTTAAATTTTAAAATTAATCTAAAAAATAATTGGTGTTGTATCGAAGGCTTCATTCTTCTTTATTAGACAACGAACCTATATTGATTTGAATTTGTCTTCTATGTTGATAATTTTATTTAATATTTCAAATGTTGTATGTTGTAGTGTGCAAAACAACAGGGGAGCGTACAATGTGGGTATTATGTTATGTTAAATATGTTCACCATTATCATGGCAAATATTTCCGACAAATGGATTGAGGTAATTGAATATGACTTTGTATTTTGAGTTTATTGAACAAAGTAATGAGGTAATTGAATAATCTTTATCTCATTTATATTTCAGGCCATGAATTACAATCCTCAAGGTCCCGTACCACAAGAATGCATTGACAATGTTATTGAGCGCTGGTCATCATTTATACTTACTCTCAAAACTATTAGCTAGGCTTTAATACTTAACTTTTGTAACTCTTGAGTATTTTGTTAGTTTGATAAGTATTTTGCTTATTATGAATTTTTCTTGGTTAGGTTCTATATTTTCTACTAAGATTGTTAGTTTCATATGAATTTTTCTTATGAGTTTTAGCTTGCTAAGGTTCTGTAATTCGTTTATATATTCTTCAACTTTTGTAACTCTTGCGTATTTTGTTAGTGTTATAAGTATTTTGTATTTTCTACTTCAAGATTGTTAGTTTGATATGAATTTAAGCTTGGTTAGGTTCTGTGTAAAGAAGAAAATTTTTAATTTCATGCAGCAGGGGATGTATAGATTATGTTGTAGGTAGAAAAAAAAAGACTTTTAAAATCGGTTGTAGGAGAGGCCGATTTCAAAAGTACTTATGAAATCGGTCGTTTTGACCGATTTCAAAAGTACTTATGAAATCGGTCCTTTTGACTGATTTCTTAAATTATTTTTAAAATCCGTTCTTTTGACCGATTTCTTAAAATATTTTTGAAATCGGTCCTTTTGACCGATTTCATAAGTACTTTTGAAATCGGTCCTTATGGCCAAAACGACCGATTTCAAAAGTACTTTTGAAATCGGTCAAAACGACCGATTTCAAAAGGTTTACTTTTAATTCCACCTTTTTCAACATCACCACAGAGACCGATTTCAAAAGTCCAAAACGACCGATTTTAAAACTACTTTTTCCAGTAGTGTAACCAGCCATACCAAGGAAGCTTCTGATTTCTGTGATGGACTTGGGTCTCTCCCACTTAAGCACCGCTTCCACCTTAGAAGGGTCAACAGCAACTCCCTTCTCAGAAATCACATGCCCCAGAAAATGCACTTCATTCAACCAGAAACTACATTTAGAAAACTTGGCATAGAGATGTTTGTCTTTGAGAACTTGGAGCACCGCTCTCAAATGCTCTTCATGCTCCTTCTGGCTCTTGGAATAGATAAGAATGTCATCAATGAACACAATGACAAATGAGTCTAAGTACGGCCTGAAGATCCTGTTCATGTAATCCATGAAGATGGCAGGTGCATTCGTGAGACCGAAGGGCATCACCACATATTGGAAATGCCCATACCGAGATCTAAAAGCAGTTTTAGGAATGTCCTCCTCTCGGATACGGATTTGATGACATCCAGATCAGAGGTCAATTTTTGAGAAAACTGCAGCTCCCCTAAGCTGATCCATCAAATCATCAATGCGGGGGAGCGGATACTTATTCTTTACCGCCACCGCATTCAACTGCCGGTAATCAGTGCACATACGAACACTTCCATCCTTCTTCTTAAAAAAAAGGATAGGAGCTCCCCACGGAGAGACACTTGGCCTTATGAACCCCTTAGCCAAAAGCTCCTCTAACTGCTTCTTCAATTCTTCCAACTTTGAAGGGGCCATTCTGTAAGGCGCTTTAGATATCGGGCCGGCACCAGGCATAAGATCAATGCCAAATTCTACTTCACTGGCTGGAGGTAAACCGGGAATTTCAGCTGGAAAAACATCCGGAAACTCACAAACCACTGGGAGTCTACTGATATCTTATGCTTCCTCATCATCTAAAGCCGACGCCGAAACTTGACAGAAAATTACTGACTTCTGGCTACAATCAAGAAGGACACGGTTCTGGGACATCCAGTCCATGCCTAGAATGATATCCAGCTTTTTTAAGGGCAGACATATTAAATTCACTTTGAATTCCCGCTCCAATACTCGAAGTGGGCAATCCAAGCACATCAAAGATGTAACCACAGCTGAATTTGTAGGGGTAGACACAGACAATTTAAAAGGCATCTCAACAGCAGATAACTTTAATTTTTCCATGCAATTGACAGAAATAAAAGAGTGTGTAGCTCCACAGTCAAATAGAATACCACATGCAATATCATTTATATGGCCAATACCTCGAATCAGCTCATCAGCCTCTGTCACCTCCTCTCCATCAAGAGTGTACACCTTCCCCTGCTGTAGTGGGCGACCATCACCAATCCTCTGCGCCCTAGTCACATTGGCTTCTTTCTTAACTGCGTTCTTTGGGCAGTTAGTTGCAACATGACCAGGTTTCCCACACTTGAAACAAGTGACACTTGGTTGATTCTGAGTCAAATTCCAGCATACTCCTCTATGATGCCTGCCACAATGAGGGCAAGGCGGAATAGGACCAGGTGAACTCCCAATAGGGCCTGCATAGGGGCCTGGTCGCTGCACCTCTCCCTTGCCCCTGATAGGACCACCACTTCTCTGCACAGTCTTGCTTTTATCTTCTGCCATTTTCCTCTTAAGCCCCTTCTCGTAAGTGCTCGCCATGTTGACCAAGCGGGCCAAATTGTCAATGTTGTGATACTCGCAAGAGAGACGAATATCAGTCCTGAGTCCAGACTCAAACTTGATGCATTTGCCACGCTCACTGGCATCCCGATAGTCAGAGAATCGGATAAGATCTTCAAATCTAGCTGCATAATCCCCAACTGACATGGAGCCTTGAGTCAGTTGGAGAAAGGCAATCTCCTTCTCCCTTCTCACGTCCTCAGGGAAATACTTCCCTAGAAAGAGACCCTTGAATACTTCCCATGAAACCACCGGATTGGCTGCCTCCAATCCCCTCCTCTGCTGGTCCCACCAATGCTCAGCCTCATTGGTTAGCATGAATTCCGCCAGTCGCACATGCTGCTCCATGGGTGGGTGAATAGAGCGGAGGATCTTCTCGATCTCCTGAATCCATCTCTGTGCTCCATCAGGGTCATTTCCACCCTCAAAACGAGGTGGATCATTCTTGCGGAACCTAGCCATCCAATCCACCTCTACTGGTGCTGGCTGCAGAGCTGCTGCTGCTGTAGCTGCTGCTGCTGTAGCTGCTGCTGCGACGGTAGCTGCCATCTGCTCTCCTTGCTGCTGCTGCATCTATGACAGATGCTCCAGAATGGTTGCAAGCCCTTCATTTGCAGCCCTCCTTCCAGCCATACTGCTCAATCCAAAGAGAGCAGAAAAGTAAGTCTTAAATACTTAATGTATACATAGTACCATAATCATACTACTACATTCCTAAACTTTTACTATGAGCATTCGTTACTCGCTAGGTGAGTAATCGTGTGGAGTTTGCACAACTCCAAGGCCGAGGAGAAACTGCTCTGATACCATAATGTAACACCCTATAATTAATTACCCTTAATTCCCCTTATATTAAAAATATGAACTTAAAAATTCATTTTTAAATTATAAAAATCAACCGTCAAACGAACGGAGTTTCGTCTGTTTTTCGGACTTTTCTAAATCTTCAACCTGATAAACACATTTATTTAATATCAACAGTAGCCAGCAGGGCTCACATGTAAGTAAGTATGCATCACATAGTTGCCCCATGGGCTCAAGTGTAAAACATCAGACTCAGTTTGTCAGAAAGCCAGCATCAATGTAAAGTATGCATATCAAGAGACCATAACAGCAACTACGCCCAAAAATGAATCATAAACCATGCACAAAAGAAACTATCCTAAGCCTCTCTCAAAAAGCATATACAGCCCATATACATCAAATGAATACGGAGGCTTAGGCCAAAATAAATATATCTAAATCCCAACCCTACTCTCCCTGTGAGGGAGAGTAATCCTGCTTGGCCGATCTTGGTGTATACTCCAACTCAGTACCTGAAAAATGGTAAGGAGGTGAGTATTACACAATAAAATAGGGAAGCAGTTTCTATCATGCTATACTGAACCATTAGGCCAATCACATATAGTCAAATAAAGCACATTTCACAATTAAGCACTCCCAATAAAAAAAACATGTTTATATCATAATTATTTAGTTCTCTTTAAGATATGTTAAGACATAATTTCATAAATTCTAACTTAGTTCGAAAAAGCATTAATTATAAAACAAGAATTATCAAACTTCTCCCATTCAATTTACCAAGTATAACACATTAGATTTCAGGCTTAGATATCATTATTATAATTCATTCTTCTTCTTTTCTTTCCTTCATTTTATTCTTAAAATACATTTCGCGCCATTGTACTTCACCTCCACACCGGAAGGTACCTCATACAACGTGGCCTATGGATACTTCACCTCCACACCGGAAGGTACCTCATATCGTTGTACTTCACCTCCACACCGGAAGGTACCTCATACAAGTTGGCCTGCGGGTACTTCACCTCCACACCGGAAGGTACCTCATACCATTGTACTTCACCTCCACACCGGAAGGTACCTCATACATCGTGGCCTATGGGTACTTCACCTCCACACCAGAAGGTACCTCATACCATCATACTTCACCTCCACTCCGGAAGGTACCTCATACAATTTGGCCGGTGGGTACTTCACCTCCACGCCGGAAGGTACCTCATACACCACTAAATAATTATGGATCTTTGAACCTTTGAATTTCGTTTCTAATCATTTCATTTGTTTCCAATTTCATAGATTTCATCAGTTAATCATGCCCTTATATTTTTTCTTTCTAAAGTGGTATTATACCTAGTCCAACTCAACATGTTCATTACCATTCATAACTTCCAGACTCAGTATAATTTAACTCAATGTTCTCCACTTAAATCAATTTCAAAATCACAATTGCACATAACCTCACCTATCAATATTAAATCAATTATCAAGTCACATTTGCACATAACATCATATATCAATATACTTATAGGCATAACCACAGTGTAATATATTATTAACTATCCTAGGGTTCCTCATCAAAACTAACAAACACCTCCTAGCAACCCAACATAAACATAATACAACCTACCCCCTAGAATAAGGTAACACAAACCTCCTTACCTCAAGTCCTTAGAGTTAGAGAGAGAATTTGTGCTTGAAGCACACTTGAGTAAGAGCCACAATTCAAAAGAGAGGGAGGAACCTAAAATCAATAAAATAAAGAGACAATTATTAGGCTTTTGCCCAAAAATCTTGAGGGAAATTCGTGACCCCATCAAGGTTCCTCTAGGTTGATGACTAAAGCTCCATGGGAGGAAGAGGGAGAGAGAAATTCGAATTCTAGGGAGAGAAAGAGAAGAACAAAATCAACAATCACTTACTTGGAGCAACAAGGAAGGACTTGGGGATGGACTTGGAGTGATTCTCTTGAGGATTGATCAATTAGAGTGGATGAATTTGTGCCCTAAGAGAGAGAGAGTTCGAATTTTCAAAGAACTAGGAGGTGGACGTCCCTTTATTTTTTTCAGCAGCTACAGCCTCTAATCGATTAAGGCTTTTCCCACTTTCTGATGTTAATCGATTAAAATGCAGCTTAATCGATTAAATTTCAGCTTAATCGATTAAGCTGCACAATTTTGCAGCAGACAGACTTTGAAAGGTCATAACTTCTTCGTTACCCGTTGGATCTTCCTCAAATTTTAAAGCAAGCTTCCCCACCTATCCTACTTCACATCCAACGGTGGAATTTATGTTTTAAGCTACCAATATTGTTATTCTAATTTCCCTAAGTTCCTATGTTTAAAACCTAAGGTTGCATGCTCAATTGGCTAAGTTTCTAACTTATAACCTCCTTTCTTCTATCCTAAGACCATCACAACATAAATTACAATATAAATCAAGTTTGGGATGTTACATTTGGCTTGAAACTTGATTTAAATTGGTTTATAAATACTTGTATGCCTAAGTATTTTATGCTGAGAAAATGAATTATGTGCGTTGTACAATTGCCTTGATGTTGATTAAAATTGTTTAAATTCTTTTAATAAACTAGTAAAGTATTGTTGTTGTTATGTGTGGCGTGATGATTGAATATGTGAGTGATCTTGAAATTTATTGATTTTAAGATAATTTTGGTTTGATTTGTTTAGGATTTTTGGATTGTGTCTTAGCTGTCCAAAGTTGTTTTACGATAAAAACTTGTGTTTCAAAGTGTTAATTTTAAGTTAAAAAGTCAACTAAAGTAAAAAGTGTTTTTATAATATTTTCGGAGTTTTATTAAAGAAATTTTGTAAAATTGTTTTGCTGTCCAGAATTACTTGGACGTACTTTTTTGTTTAAAAATGTTTTCGTGTGATCTAAAACCAAGTTTAATTTTCAAGTAATAATTACTTTTGGTTATATATTTTTAAATTTTTTCCCAACAAAAGAAAAGACAAGTAATAAGTGTTTTATGTAATATGAGGAATGGTATAGAAAAGAGGTTGGGGCAGTTGGCAGCACAAGGATTGGAAGAGACGGTACGCACTTCATTGCTGGACCTCAGGTGAGAGAGAAGCTTTCCTAAGACACCGTGGTAGCTAGGTGATTTATTAGGACATTCCGTATCATCTCAAAGATCGGAACTTAGTGGTTCTGAGTCAGTAGTATAGTGGCAATTGTTTGCTTTGTGTGGCCACTTATACGAAGGTGACAAAGACCACAATGTTATTGTGTGATATTGTGTGTTGATAACATGCTTTAAATGATTTATTTACTTATCTATTTAATTATGTTTGGTAATGTTTATTTCTGTTGATTATGATAAGAAAATGGTGGATGGATGTTTGTCACGTTCTATATAAGAGAATGAAAGTGAAAAGAAAGAGTTGCGAAAGTAATGGTATAATGAGAAAAGAGTAAGAGATTATATGAAAGAGAGATGAGAGTTGATTTGGAAAAGAAGTTGAGGATAATGTTGAGAACGAGCCAGAGCTGAGGAGAGTGATATGGATTGTTGGAGTATGAGATGTGAATTGAGCGGAGCTAGGCTCCTTGGTTTTGGTTTTAGACTGGGAATTAGTGTTGAGTTGAGCTTGCTCCTCCACTAACGCTCAGCAAAATGTGTTTTTGAAAAGAGTTTTTGAAAAAAGGAATTTTTGAAAAAGGGATTTTGAAAAGAAAGGAATTTTCGAAGAGTTTTGTAAAAAGGAATTTTTATAAAGAGTTGGGGAGAGAAATATTTTCAGAAAAGGGTTTATGAAACAAATTTTTGAAAAAGGTTTTGAGATAGAATTTTTGTGAAACAATATTTTCAAGGGATTCTTTTTATGAAACAATCTTTTTGAAAAGGTTTTATGAAAGGATGATTCTGGAACAATATTTTTGAGAAAGTTTTATGAAATGATCTCGTTGAGAAAAGTTTGTGAAAGTAATACTTTTGTGAATGTTGGTGGGAATAAAGTTTTGAAAAAGGTTTTTGGAGAAAGTGTTTGTAGAAAGTTTGAGAAATGAAGGTTCTTGGAGAGTGATGAAATCAAAGATTTGAGAAGGATGGTAAAAAGGAAGAATTGAGAAATATGATGTGAATCAATGGAGATAATCCCAACTCTGAGCTATGCGAGATTTGATGTGAGAAAGAATTGTGCAAAGTTAGAGGTCGGGACTCATTGAAGGGATGTACGAAGGGTGAGCCGATCATTAGGATAATTAAAAAGATAAAAGACTTTAAAAGACATTAACAGCGAACGCGGTGAGGTATGAGAGTAACCCGAAGTAGTGGAGAGGAAGGAACCATAGGTATCTGCGGATACTTAGGAGGAGATTGCATTAGGGGAGGACGATGACGGTGAAACGTCAAGAAGTCTAGAGTATTGTTGTAGGCAGAATGAACTCCATAAGTGGTGCACTAACGTGGTGGGGACTGGGTCCAATACCGTGGTAAGTTCTGCGCGCGCACTAGAACAATACTGTCACCCCCTAGATTGCAAATCGAGAACAATGAGAGGGACTGGAACGGGGCATTGTGTTTTGCCACTGCGAGGCAGTGTGCCATGATTATTATGAATTGATATTATTGAGGCTGGGCCTCCTGGTCAGGGACCATTTATGTGTGAGACAGCTGTCGTGCCCGCATGGTAAAGGTCCTGTACTCCTATTTGCTTCCGACTAGGTGATGGATGGCCGAGGAGATGTAGACTCAAAACGTGAGTGCTAACTACGAAAAGAACGCGTACCTCGATGATACTTTAACACCCCCGATCATCGATGGTTATAACTCGATAAGACATGATAAGAAAAGATTTATAATTGTCAAGAAACAAGAGTGTGAGTAGTGTAAAGAATGAGAAAGAGATTGAGAATGGAAATGTGGAAAGGATATTAAGTTCCATGAGAGGGACTAGCAGTAACGTGAAAAGAGTATGAAAGAAATGATAATAAGGTGGAATAATGAGGTGTGTTGATGATGATAGTATGCTTGCTTGTTATCCTGTATGTGTGTTATATATATTGTGTGTGTGTCCTATATCTTGCCTACCGTAATTCCACATCGTCGACGCTACGCCGTCCGGATCGCTTACTCTCTCCTGTTCGTTGGTGCATCGGTGTCGCTGATATCCCAACGGGCAGATAGATCGTCGCTTGGAGATCTCTACGTGGCTTTGTGATGGGAATGGATGGAAAGCTACACGTTACGGATGGGTATGGACTGGACATGTTCAGTTGGTGATCGCAGACCCTGAACATAAGCTGGGAGGAAAGACAACGAGTTCGTGTTTAGGAAGCGTATCTTTTGTGGGACATAATTCTGAACCACCATCTCGGGATACAGAGAAGGAGAACCCGGTGAAGCTGTTCGGAGTGGAGCTTAAACCGAATTCTGAAGTGGATACAACAAGTGGAATCGCATCAACCTCCGGGACCAAAGCACCAACAAGGAAGAAGAGAAAGTTGGAACCGACTATCTTTGATTGGAAGAGGGAGCCAGTGGTAGAATTAGATTAGGTTATTGTTTGTATTTTGTATTCAGGATTACCTAAGTGATGAACTATTGTTGTACTTCAATTATTCTGAAGCATGCCCGACTTTTATGGAATGTGAGAATACTTTTATGTTCTTTTGAAGAAATGAATGAATTTACTTAAGATTGAAATCAAACTATTTTCTTAATCAAACGTTTTCGGAAATCAAGGTAAGTGAGTTGTGGTTTCAAGTAACAACTCGGTTTTCGAAAGAGAAGGTTGAAGGACATCAATAATTTTTCAAGAATGTTTCAAACCCTTCAACAACGTTTACAAAAAAAAAATCCCAAAAATTTGGCCTCATTTTGCAATATTAATAAATAAAAGTTAGAGGTTTTTGTTTTCGAAAATCGGGCTGTTACATACGACCTCAATATAACTGGTAATACCTGTACAAAAGTGCAGAAATCAAAACAAAAACCATAGGATAACTCCATAGGGAAATGGTACAAGAAACAAATGAGAAAATCAAGATAATTCAAGACAAAATAAAGACCGCTCAAAGTCGCCAAAAGAACTATGCGGATCAAAGGAGGAATCCATAGAGTTTCAAGAAGGGAATCACGTATTTCTTCGAGTTGTTCCCACTAATGGAGTAGAACGTGTGCTGAAGCCTAAAAAGCTCACCCCAAAATTTATTGGCCCCTATCAAATTTTGAAAAAAAAAATTGATCCAGTTGCATACCAAATAGCTCTACCTCCTTTTCTATCCAACCTCCATAATGTTTTTCATGTGTCGCAACTTAGAAAATATATACATGATCCTACCAATGTTGTTTAGCCTAACAACATTCCATTAAGAGAAAACGTCACATACGAGGTCGGACCAATGCGAATCGAAGATCGAAGAATTATACAGTTGCGAGGAAAGGAGATCCCGTTGGTAAAATTTATATGGAACCAAGGGAGTACACCCGAAGCAACTTGGGAGTTGGAAGATCAAATGAAGATATCCTATCCCAATTTTTTTTCCTAAATCGAAATTTCGAGGACGAAATTCTTCCAAGTGAGGGAGAATTGTAACACCTAAGGTTTTAATCCCTAATTTTTTGATATAATTGTGTGAATAATAATTTATTATAATAAGTTAAAATGATTATTATGTGTTATCATAATTATTTTGAAATGATATAAGGGCAAATTAGTCATTTGATATTATGGTTATTTGATTATTATTTTAATAGAAAAAGAATATAATATTATATTTTTGAATTTGTTAACGTTGTAACCAATTACATTGGATAAATAACCGGTTATCGATTTAAAATAAGCCCAGAACAGTCCGATAACCGATTCGACCTCAATATAACCGATTATACTTGCAGAAAAGTGTCGAAATCAAGACAAAAACCATAGCATAACTCCATTAACCCTTGGATAAAGCCACCTTGCAACTAAAGCAAAGTGACTAAGTCTGAATTAGCACCGTCATTTGTTGATCCTGGCCAAGATAAGGTGATTCACCTCCCTTAACCATGAAAGTTGTCTCTAGCATTGCGACATGGTTTGATCATCACCAATCAATCATTCTTCTTTTAATTTGGCATCATCATAGACATGCAACATAAAAGCAAATTCAGAAGCTTGTTAAACATGTGCTGATTACTCAACAAGTTGATGGAATTGTTTAATGCTTTCCTTGGCTTATAAATAGATGAGTTCCTCAACTCTTCTGCTCACAATTCCTCACTTCCAAACACTTAAACACAATCTAAAACGAGTGCACCTTGTGCTCAGTTCTTGAAAAACAATTTCAGAAATCAGTGCAGTAAGAGCCTCATATGCATAACTTTATTGTTGATTGTAATTGTTTACTTTTAACTATTTAAATTGTTATTCACTATTAATTGAATAATGACAATGACTTATTCTCTACCCCTAAATATTTAATAGGTATTATAGATAGTTATCATCTCCCTGTCCCTAAATGATTAATCCATACTACCATAATTGAGAAAGTTTGTTGCTGAGTTGTAACCATGATTTTAGGATGTAACGCATTTGTAATATAAATAATATATCACCCTAGAGTATATATTTACAAAAGGTTGTTGAATTAATAATGAACTTTATAATGATGAATTAAAATAAATGGATTTCGTATTTTTAAAAGATAAAATTGTCTTTTTGGTCCTTGATATTGTAAGGTGGTTTCACTTTCGTCCTTGAGATTTTGAAAATTTCCATTTAGTCCCTGATATTGTAAAATGCTAATCATGTTAGTCTTTAGAAGTGATTCTGTTTAATTTCTCTTTCAATTTAATCCCTAACTTATAAATATTTAATTCAATTTGATTCTTGAAATTACTAAATCTATTTCAGTTACATCCTTGGGATGAGATTAATTACTAAATCTGTTTCATTTAATTTGATGCTTCCAATTTCTCTTTCAATTTAATCCCTAACTATAAAAATCTTATTTGTAAGTAAAATAATTCATCTATTTTGTTATAGAAATTGGGTTGTTATGATGACTGACATTGTAAATGTAAGTATTTGATATTTTTTTAAAATTATTTTTATAGTTATTATTGGGACTTTAAAAATCTTAAGTAAAGAAAGATTATTTTTTTAAAAAAAGTAATTAATACTATTAAAAATTTAAAATGATAATTATATTTAAAAAAAGAGTTTTCGAATGAAATTTACATATAAGATGAGGAGTAATAAAGAATAGAGAAAAATATTAACACTACAAGAAAAACCCTTTATTGCAACGACATTTTGCAACGACTTAAAAAAGTCGTTGCTAAAAACAGGTGTTTGACAACGACTTAAAAATGTCGTTGCAGAAAACACGTGTTTTGCAACGACTAAAAAAAGTCGTTGCAGAAAACATGTGTTTTGCAACGACTTTTTAAGTCGTTGCTGCAGAAAACATGTTTTCTGCAACGACTTTTTTTAAGTCGTTGCAAAACACATGTTTTCTGCAACGACATTATCGTTGCCAAAAAGATTAAATAATTTTTTATTAAAAAATAAAATAATAAAATAATTATTTACTTCAAAACACTTTTTATCCTAGAAGCTTCTAAACTCACTCACTCCCTAAACCCTTCGTTCACTCACTCATTCACTCTTCGTTTCTCCTTCCTTTCTCACGCATTATATCTCTCTACCTATCTCTATTCTTCTTCATTTTTCAGTGAACTTACTCCCTTCCTTCACTTCAGTTCTTCTCCTCCTCCTTGTTCCAAGCCTCATCGCTCAGCCTCACCACGCTCCCTCGATGGCACCACGCTCCGCTGCAACCCGTCCTTGTCGCGGTCGCCTCGTTCAACCTCCGGCCGGTTCACCTTCTCTCCTTCAAGCTCTATTTCTTGCATCGGTTCCAGCTACATCTTCGTACTGAACCTTCAATTCGTCACCTTCAGTATGTCTTTAATTTATTTCTTAATTTCAAACCCTAATAACCCTAATTTTCCTTTTATGTATTACCTTCTACTCTCTTCATTCCGAACCCTAATTTTCCTTTAGGCGAAGCGTAGAGGGAAGGGAAGGATTCAACCTTTGAAGTTAATTCGTCGTCTTTCTTCGCTGTTCTTCTTCCTCTAGGTACCATCGTGCTTCCTTCTTCTTCGTTGTTCTTCTTCTTCGTTCTTGTTACTGGTTTTGTTATGTGTTTCTTTTTTTTTCTTTTTCTGCATTCTGCTACTGGGCCTAATAAATGTCAAAATAAGTCTTCATCCTGATTTTGATGTCAGGATTCTTTGCATTGCTTAATTAAGTTCCTAGCTATGTCTTGTGAGAGTTTCAAATATGAAGGTTTTGTAGTTGGAATCTGATAGGTCGTGGTATTTCCTACAAGTTGTGGTGAAAGATTTAATTTGGGGTTCTAGAAGGATTATAACAAAAATTTTGTGCTTCTGGTGGCTGTGGAAATTGCAAAGTGAGGAATCTATACTTAGCAAAAGGTGAATTGATTCTGAGTTTTTTTATTTATTAGCTTTATTTGGTTCTGAAACCTTTGAATGTAAGTTGTGAAGTGTTGGTTTCATGCATTAACACTTGAACTTAAGAATGTGAGAAATGTTGAGTTGGACTCACAATGTGGTGTTTTTGCTTTTAGTTGAGGATTGGGCTTTACTATTTCTTTGAATGATTAAAAGGATGTGTGTGTGCTTATTCTTATAATCTATTTTGAAATTTTGAAGTTAAGGATCTAAATCTGAAGCATTTTCTTTAGAATATGTTGTGAGAGTGTGATACTTTGGTTTTGATTTTGTAAGTTATGTTGTGTTTATCTATGTGAATGATGATCCAATAAGCTACTAGAGTTATGAGGTCTTATCACTGTTTTCATGGGTGTTAATGTTTTGTAAGTCAAAGTATACTAGTATTATTAGGTGTTATCACTATGTTTTCATGGCTACTAGTGTTTTGTGAGTTAAAGTATCAACAAATTTGCTACAATGAATTGCCACTAGTGTTTTGTAGCTTAACAATTTGGGAAAACCATTGGTTTTGAAATTGTAGGACCATTAGTTAACATACGGTTGTTTGAATATTTCATGAAAGGGAGTGCAGAGAACAATAAACTAATTCCATCATATTCCATTCCATAGGACAAGCACTTGGTTTTTTGTCTGCTTATTATTTCTTTCCTATTATATGTATGCATGATGCCTTACAGGATAAGGTAAATTGGTTCTGCATACAGACTCCTTTCTCAGGTTATAAAAAACAACTGCCATTCTCTTCTCTTTTTTGCAATGCTTCACATTTAACAATCTTGTTGTGATCAATTAAACCAAGGAAAAATAAAATAGTCATGCTGACGGAAATAAAACTAAAGAAAGGAGGTGCTGACCGAATACGACCAGAGGTTGCTTTCTGGAATCTTCTGACTTTAGCTGTTTTGATAGTGATATGGATTGATCAGTTACAGCTGTTTATATTATTAATTAAATTGAATTCAGCTAATTATATAACAACGAGAAAACCCATTGGGAGGGTAGGTTAGAGTCAACAAAATAGCATGTTCCGACTAGATCGATCCCAAAATACTTGGTGAATAAGTATAGAATCTTAAAATTCAATCTAAATATATTTGACTTATAGAACTTGAAATTTTTTAACTCTAGGTTAACATGCTTATATCATTTAAAAATTTAGATTGATTTAATTAACAATGAAGTATCAATTTAGACCTTGAAAATTTATAAATTCATATTTAGTTCCTCAATATTTTTGAACGTAGCAACTTGGTATCCCAATTTTTTTTAAGGTACCAACTTGACTCCTCAAGATTTTCATGTTATGAAGATCAAATTGATACTTCTGGTAATCTTGAGGGACCAAATTGATACATCCGAAAATTTTAAGGGACCAAATTAGTATTTAAATATTTTTAGGGATTAAATTGATATGCCGAAAATACATACATGAGAGACGAAATCTATACTTCACTCATTAATTAAAAATTTATCTTTTACGAAGTTTAAGCGAATAATCTTTAACCAGAATCTCATAAGGACTTTCTAACTTTAAGCTTAAAAAGTGGAGTGGACCAAACTCAACCAATAACACAAATTATACTTGGGATTTAGTTTTTTATCCCCTGTTTAATACTTGATTCTCAAAAATGTCTTTTTTTTTCAAATTATTTTTATGTATATAATTTTTAAATTTTTCTATGCTTTCGTGTATTAGGAGATCATTATATGAGCTTAACATTTTAACATAAGTTGACCTCTTGAATTATTAATATTTTTTGTTGAATACACTTTAGAATCAATGAATGTAACTCTTTTACATTAATTTTTATCCAATATGTTGATTTAGTAACATACGACAATTAAAAATATTGATTTTTATCCAATATGTTAATATTCAAACATATGTGTAATTTATTGAAATATGCTTATGGAAAGCATGTAATGCAAAAGTATCTAGTGATGTTTTGAAAACCGGACCCGTTATTGAACCGGTCAAGGTACTGGTTCAAGGTTCAATGGTTGGACCGTGATCGAACCGTGGTCCAACCGATCTTAATGTATGCGTGTGTATATAATCATATATTTTAGTACTTTTATCTTTTTGTGCCATTTTGCTTTTTCTCTATTGATTATTGATGTTGTCTTATTGTGCATCACTCACTGTTCTTTCTTCTTTCACTTCACTTCTTTGCCTTTTTGGCTTTTTATTTTTGATTTTTCTTAGTTCTAAATTATAAAGTTTTAATATTCTTTCGCGTTTAGATGAGAGCAAACACGTAATCAACTAGTGAGACTTATATTGGTGTCGTTTGAGTTTCCAGCATATAGGATTTCGTTATTTAAAAAAAATTTAAAAAAAAACCCAATTTTTTGCTTAATTTGGGCTTCCAAATTCAAACCGGGTCAAACCGGTTTTCCATCGGTTTTGATCGGTTTTGGCGGTTTAATACCGGTTCAGCCGGTTCAATCCCGGTTTTTTTGCAAAGCGGTTTCTGACTTATTTCGGATCGGCACCTCCAACGGTTTACTGGTTTTCCGGTTGAACCGGCCGGTCCGATCCGGTTTTCAAAACCATTATCTACACACAACAGAGTTACAAAAGTTTAACAAAACAGCAAAAGTACACATCAACAAATCAACACTGCATCAAGAGCTTAATTTAATGGGCGCTTTTAATGTGGTGTCGTATAGATACGACAACATCCATGGTTCCGTATATTTACCTATTATATTAGGTAAAAATTGGGTTAATCACCAAATAATACCGGTTAGAGGACCAAAGTACAAAAGGCACTAAATTGATTTAACTTTTACAGAGGAACATGACTTCATTGAAACTGAGGAATACCATACATCCAACATAACATCGATGGAGATGGTGGCTACCAAATCACCACCACTTGCAACGGTTATTGTCTCTGGTACTCTTCCGAGCACTTGGCGGTAGAATCACCACCACCTGCAACAGTTATTGTCTCCGGTACTCTTGCGAGCACTTAACTGGTCTACCGCCAATCACCGCCTTCTTTGCCTCCTCCCAGATCGCCAACTCTGCCATCGACATGTGCCACCGCCATTGTTACAACCATCAGGACCCAGTGCCGCCGAAGCCGCGATGTCACACTTCATCTGCATTTCCTTTTTATCCAAAAACAGATCTAGTTGCTTGACAGTTTCTAAGCTTTTCTCGTTCAATATGTATTTTTTTTTTGCTTCCTTACTATTAAAAAAATATTTTTGGGTTCCACATTAATAATTTAATCTGGGTATTTCATTGTTTTATTTTTCCTTTCCTTTCTTTCTTTCTTTCTTTCTTTCTTTCTGTTCACGTTGGTGAAAAGGGATTCGAAGCGGGGCTTGCTAGTTCGCCAATTCGGGCGAACACGAATCGAAAATGGGAATTAAGGTATCAAGCGATTGCGGGATTCGACTGATCAAATGGTAATCTTGTGTCGGGATTGGGCTGTTTTTAGTCTTTTTGGCTTTATCTTGGCGAAAACGTAAATGGGCTTGAGAAAACATAAATGACGAGAAGATAAATCGACAGAAACGCAAAGGGAAAGCAGTAAAGTGAGCGAATTTAAAGGTACTGGAAACGTAAAGGTAGAATTTAAATGTGCTGGAAAAGTAAAGGCACAATTTAAAGGTACTGGAAAAGGTAAAGGAAAACGAAAAGATTGCAATTGAATTTAAAAGTGCTGGGAATGTAAGGTGGTTATTACAATGACATTTTCTCCGTTAATCTGCTTGCGGTGAGATGTTAGGATGATTACCAATGTGCCAACCCCGATTACAAACAAGTAATTACCTATTTATAGTCCTGGAAATCAACTACCCTTACACTATGTTACTGGGCACGTTTTGCATAATTGCAGCAGGCACGTTTTGCATAATTGCAGCAGCCACGTTCTAACTAAGCAACTACCCACGAAATAACTACCCACGATGCAGTTTCTTCGTCTATTCTCCTTTTGCCATGTGTCTTCGGTAGTCTTCGATTATTTCTCTTCGACAAGCATCTTCCCACAACATAAATAAAGCCACTTTGAAACTCTTGGGATTTTACACAAGTCTTTTACCAACTTTGTCGAAGTGACATCCTCTTGCCTATTGGACTTTTAGGATCCCTGTTGACACCAAGCTCCTTTCGACAAGGTGTCGGCCTTTAATTGAATTAATCCCCTAGTCGATATTGTGACATGATTATTGACTTGGCCATAATTTTGGCCATCAACCTAACCAGTGATCATGTTGCAATCTCTCCTGAGGGATTATCCATAAAGGACTTTTCTTTTCCCTCTTTAAATGGAAAGATACTCAAAGCTTTTCCTGGGAAAAGGTTTAAACTTTGAGTTACGGAAGACTCCTAGGTACCACCTAAACTAGTATCTCAATTGGAGTATGCCCTTCATCTAGGTTTTTCATCTCAGCTCGAAATACAAGAGGTGATCCCTATGTAATCTCACGTGTTTAATCTTTAACCATAAAGAGGGAAAAGTGGGGATTCGGAGTAAAGATTTTGGAGTAATTGGTCAGATTGGTCCCTGACTTTGTAGGCGTCGGTCAAGTTAGTCCCTGACTTTATCGAAATAGCAATTTAGTCCATGAGATAACATTTTAATTCACATGCGTCCCCGTCTTTATCCCATTTTAAAGCAAATACATCCCTACAATAGTGACGGTAGGGACTAACTTGATCGACGTTCTCCTATCTCAGGGACTAAATTGCTATTTCGATAAAATCAGGGACTAACTTGACCTACGCTTACAAAGTCAGTGACCAATCTGACCAATTACTCAAAGATTTTGCCATTGTTCCTTCCTTTTCTGAATCCCTTTAATCTCACATGTTTAATCTTTGAGATTCTTTTTTCTTCATTTTTTCCGAACAACTTTTCTTCTTTCCAGAAATAAGAATGGTCCATCGTTTCTGCCATTTACACGCTTTTGGCCCTTTGAACGTTGGAAGTGACGTATTTATAGTCATGAAGAAGTGCATTAAATGTTGATGTTGCTGTTCTCATGTTCCCAATGCATCATCATTCTTTCTCTGACCTCCTTGGTTTTCACGTTAATGCTCTATCGATGTCGTCCTCATTATGACTCTTCCATTTGTCGACATACTTTCATGTCCTTCGAAGTCACTTTTAAGCAGTTTGCATAAGTACACTTTCGTCGACATCACCTATATCGTCGACATCAATTTTAAGCAGTTTGCATAAGTTTTTTTTATCCTCCCTCCTTTTCTTAACTTTTGGCTTTATAGACTTGGGCACACGTGTTAAAAAAGTATTGATTATTGTAAGTTTTGTATGTGTTTTATCTAAAATGTTCATATTTAATCCTTATTGAAAATTGTAGTAGTGTTTAATTTTTATTAAGAAGTGTTCCCATTAAGTAATGTATAGTAGTTTAGATATGAGAGAAATGATAAAAGTAGAATTAATGAGGAGTAAGAGAAATGATTGAATAAATGGTTAAAGTAGAATAAATGATTGAATAAATGGTTAAAGTTGACCAATTTTCACACCCTTAAGTTAATTAGTGTTGTTGGTAATATTGGAAATGTAAATTTTTGTAACACCCCGATTTGGCAACTTGAAACCACAATTACTTAAATTAAATATAGTGAAAATTTGGGCCAATTTTTTTTTCTTTAAAACATGTATAACATAGACATGAGAACATTTAAGTTTTCAAAACTTGATTACTATTGAGACTCGTGTTCTCACGTTGTATAAAAGTCTTTCAAGTTCCAAACCGAGATGTCACAAGACACCACACCTTGAAACTTGTCCACCAAAACATCATTTGAATACAACGGTCCATTTACTTGTTTCCAAAACATCAGTACTGAATAAAACTTTAGCCGGGGTACAGTATGATAAAGCTATGGCAACTAAGAACTTGCAATGGAATACATTACTCTGAGGGATTACCTATCCTCTAGTCATCTATACTAAAACTCGTCATCAAACTCGGAGTCTCGGCGGATCATGCTCTCAATCATCCTCATCTGTCGGAAGATCCTCAGGGCCCGGGTACCAATCCTCGTCACTGGGACACTCCTCCGTGTCAGCCTCAGACCACAGATCGAAATCGTCGTCATCTCCCACCTCAGAGGTCTCCTCAGTAGAGTCGTCTAACATGCTCTCCTCCTCCATCTCACGAGCTAACAACTTCTTCATGATCTCTTTTCTTCGTCGTTTCATCTCTATGTAAACTATGACGAAGGCGGACATGGATATATCATCCCCTTTCCATGGAGATGCTCCTATCTCTCGCTTGCGCAGAAACCTCGCAATGTTATCCATCTAAAGGGCGAACAAATTTTTTCAATACAAAACAGATATATACGAGAGAGTGAGCACCCAAAACAATAAATGTCGACTGTGTGGAATTACAATAGGCAAATATTAAGATAAAACAATAAACATCATGTAAATCATTCTAACAACATGATCATCATCGTCATATAAACAAACACAGTCTTATGCTCAATCTTCTTGTAATAACATTCTCAATATCTTTCACATAAAACTTTCACAACTCTTATCAATTCTTTCATGGATCATCCTTTCAAAACTTTTCGATCATCTCGGGAATCATTCCTCATACTTGACTTATAAGTCTTACTTAACTCTTTGCATCCATTGCTTTACTTTTCTTTTCATGTCTTATTGAATCACAACCATCGATGATTGAGGGGGTTAGAATATCATCGAGGTACTCGTTTCTTTCGCAGTTAGCACACACGTCTACATCTCCTCGGTCATCCACCCAACCTAATCGGAAGCAAACAGGAGTACAAGACCTTTACCACGCGGGTTTGACAGCTGTCTCAACAAATCAAATGGCTCCAAGCCAAGAGAACTGTAGAAAATCGGGTACAGTCTCAGATCAAATCAAATCATATAATATCAAGGCACGCTGTAGAAAAATCGGGTACAGTGGCTAAATCACATATCCCCGTTCCAGTCCCTCTCACTGTTCAAGATTTTCAATCTAGGGGGCGACAGTACTATTCTAGTCTCGAGTGCAGAACTTACCACGGCTTTGAACCCAGTCCCTACCACGTTCGTATACCACATGTGGAGTTCGTTCTGCCTAGAAAGTACTCAAGACTTCTTGACGTTTCACCGTCATCGTCCTCCCCTAATGCAATCTCCACCTGAGTATCCCTGATACTCATGGTATCTTCCTCTCCACTACTTCGATATCACACTCATAGCTCACCGCATTCGCAATGTCTTTTATAGTCTTTTATCTTTTTAATTAACCTAAGGTCGGCCCATCCTTGGTGCATCCCTTCAACGAGTCCCGACCACTAATTTTTCTCAATACTTTTCTTTTCCTTTCGCAATATAGCACAAAGCTGGGATCGCATCGACATACTTACATCTCATAATCTTTCTCAACATAACTCAACACATAATATTTCTCAACATATCTCAACTCACAATCTTTCTCAGTAACAACATATCCCATCTCAAAACGTCACCGAAGGAGCCCAGCTCCACTCATATCACATTCCATTTCAGTGAGCACTAGTGGAGGAGCAAGCTCAACTCAACACAAGTCTCATTTCACAATCATTCCAATTCACCATCATCTCAACCTCTCACTTCACATTCTTTCTCAAAATAACAACATATCTCATTTCAATAAACAACAACCGCATTACTTTCACCGACTTTGGCTCATCCGCATCATCATCATCATTAGTTCGTGCTCAATAGCATTGTTCTCGTCATCATTTTGATACTCTTTGTTCACATCAAGACTTATCTCTTAACACATCCTCATATCTCTTATCATTATTTCTTTTCTTAATTTCTTATCATGGCTGCCTTACTCCATAAGGACTTAGGCCAAACAACGTATTATCTCTTCTCTTAGTGTTTCATATTTCCTTTCAATCACCATTCTTTACTTCGCAGTTTCACTTACATCATCTCATGTTCAGGACATATCAAGCATTTATCAAAAGCATCACAATACTTAATTGATAAATAAATCATTTCGCATGCTACAATAACCAAGTAGTTCATGTATACTTAACTACAAAACATGGCATCATACTACAGCGACAAGGACACATCAAGCCATAAACAATAAGCCAATCTTAGCTGTTCGTGTAGATAGCCAGACAATCAAACAATTGCTATCACACTACCTCGCTTAATGAGATCGGGGTCCAATCTTTGAGATGATTGGAACCTCTTAATATGTTACCTAAATACCACGACGTCTTAAGGGTAAGCCCCTCTCTCACCTCAAATGACGTAGACCTCCAAAAGCTCTCCGAGATTTCCATGTCGCTAGTCCCGCCTCGTTTCCTTTTCGTCTGTCACCCGAACTAAAACATTTTTCCCGTGCGTTAGAAACGATTTCAATAAGTTCATAATTTCGTTTTTTGAAAACACTTTGAAACAATTCCCTTTTTGGAAACACATTGTCAATATCCAAAAGATTTCAAATCCAAGTCAAATCTATAATTAAAATGTTTTCAAGAAAACTTTTGAAACAACCTCTTTGTCAAACAAAACCCATTCCACTCATAATAACTTAATTTAAAACATTCTTATTACAAAAATCATTATTCTTAAGCTCTAAACAAAATTCAGAAACTCAAGAAGATAATTTCCAGAACCATATCAAATTGATTCATTTAAATCCCAAACTTTACAATACTATCAGATACTGGTCAAAAATATCATATAACAATTTTAGATCAATTAGAGTTGCTTAAATCATACTTTTCAAATAAAACATTTCTCAAGTCTTTTGAAATCTAAACATAGATTTTTCACCAACAATTCTAACAAACAAACTCAAAGATAATTCCAATTCAATCTAGATTTCCAAAACACACTCACTTAGCATGAAGAACAACACATTAAATTTTCAAAGCATACACAACTCACATAATGCAAGTCACATTTTGAGTCATTAAAAATCATTTATCAAATCAAATTCTCTATAGACCACTCAATTACTCTTAAGAAAATGATTCAAACTAAGCCTTGTGACTAATTCACCAAGGACCGAATTTCCCATGGTCAATAATTTCTAATCACTAATAAATTTTAAATCTTGAAATTATTGAATTAATCATCATGAAAATTCCTTCTTAATTAACTTAATCAACTTATTTATTTTTAACTCTAAAAACCGAAAAGATTAAAGAAAACAACACATCATTTCCATCAAACATATAGCATCATGCACACAAGAATATAATCATCATCAAGGGTCATTTCATGAAGAAAATCTTCCAACCATTTGAACATGCATTGGCCGAATTATATGTGTACATTCTTGCAAAGAAGTGATACACAAATAAAGACATAAAATAATGAAATCATTTTCTTTCTTTTGGGACTAAAAACCGTGAGCATTCAAGAAGAAAATTTAACAAATTTAATTCATTTTCTTCACTTAAATCAAAGCAACAATTGAAGTCACAAACCATCTCAAAGTTTCATTTTTATTTTTCTTTAAACTTGATTATCTCATGCATGTACTTCTAAGCTCTTATATTCAACTAGTTTTATCATGCATGCAACCTAAATGATGATCAACACAATTTTCTATTCCTCTCCTTCATGGCCAAATATCATCATGCAAAAGACAAGGTTTTTGTTCACTTTTTCAACATGCAAGAATCACATAATCAAATCAAGACATGGAGATTTTCAAGGCTAATTTTTCAAAGCATCATATTACATCACTTATTCACATCAACATGCATTAATCCCATCAACACAAGATTTTCTCAAACATTTCTTTTATGCATAAAATAAAACTCAATTTCATTACTTATTCTTAACCAAAAATCAAGGTTATACTTTAAACTCCTAAAAATAACATGCATGAACTTGAAATCATTAAATCTAACCTTAACACACACATGCATCAACTTTTCACAAAATAAAAGGTATGGATCTTATTTTTATAAAGCATGGCCGAATATGCTTCACAAAGATTTAACATGCACAAGATCAACACTTAGATCAAACTATGTTCATGCTCAAAAATCATTTTCAAAGCTTGTTTCCCTAATTTCTTTTCAAAACCGAATCATGCATCAAGGAAAACATGATATTTTCACTTAAATTTACATGGAATGCTCAAGATCTTAACTTTTCACTCATCAAACATGGATCTTCACATAAATCACCAAGATCATCATCAAACCAACATGCAAAGCCAAAGATTTCAACTTTATCATCAAGCAAGCTTAGATCATATATTTGTTCATCAAATAATTTCATGCATACATCATAAATCACGATTTAAACAAGAAAATTCAACATGCAAGGTGTAACATCCCAAATTTAATTCCTAGTATAATTGATGATGGCCAATCTTAGAGTGAAGGAAATGATGATATTGAGTTAAAAATAGTGGATTGAAGGCTTGATTTAGGGTTAACAACATAGGATATTAGGAAATTCAAAATAAAAGATTTACAACTCTAAACACAAATTCCACCGTTGGATGTGAAGATTGGTATGTAGGGAAGCTTGCTTTAAAATTTGAGGAAGATCCAACGGGTAACGAAGAAGTTATGACCATTCAAAGTCGGGGTGCTGAAAATCCTGCAACTTAATCGATTAAGCTGCAGCTTAATCGATTAAGTCCAAAATGTTTGAAACCCTTAATAGATTAATAATCGATTAAACGACCCTGCAATGGAAAAAAATAAAAGCATTTCACGCGTGATTTTGGCCAAAGAACTCGAAATTTCTCTCTCTAGGGCACAAAACCTCTCATCCCAAATCCACCAAACCTTAAGGGAATCACTCCAAGGTCCATTATCAAGTCCCTCCTTGTCTCTCCAAGTAAGTATTCATGATTCTTGAAGTTCCTCTCTCTCTAATTTGGATTTGCTCTCTCTCTTTCCCTTCTTTGGGGAAATTCGAATTTCCTCTTGAAATGGGGCAATAATTTCATCCTCATCCCATTCCTTGGATTTAGGGAAGATTATCATCACTCTCGTTACCTTCGTGCGTTGGAGCTCTTTGTTTTGGAAGCGTGCGGAGCGAAGGCTTAGGTTCTTCCACTTTCCCTCTCTTTGGTTAAGGTAAGGGGGTGGATATAGTGAGCTTTGCCTTGTTCTAGGGAGTAGGTTCTAGTTAGTATATAATGCTTGTTAGGGTTATGTGTTAGGGGAGAACATTAGATTATAAATCCCTAGGTTATTGAATATGAAATTCTAATTAATTAAATGTGCATGATGATTGGATGTTAAGGCTAGGAAAAGGAAACCCAATAATATAAGGATGAATTATTTGATAAATGAAATTTGGTTAATGATTATATTGAAGTACATGAGAAATTGGGTAATGTGAAAGTGAAGTTGACATAAATGTTTTTTATGATTATTGGTTTAATTGTCAAGTTGTGGATAAAATAATAATTGATTGATGTTGCAAGTAAATGTAGGTGCTATGGAGTAAATTGATATAGGAAGAAAAAAAATGGAATGGAAACGACTATATGTGATGAATGTGCGTGTTTGTACCTAAATGCTAAATGAGTTTAAATGTTAAATATTGTCAATTGTGAACAAAGGTCATGGCTTATGAATTGAATTTGTGAATATCGGACATGGAAGCAAATGATTTTGTGTAAACAAAAAGTAAAAGGTGATTTTATTATGTGGTGATAAAGCAAATAGGTAAGAAGGTGAAATATGTAACTTGAAATGAAGTGTAATATAAATGTTGGACTATGAAAGAGAATACTATTTGGTATGATTGTGATAACTGAGAAAGGAAATGAATAAGGTGATTACATGAATAATAAGTTGTGGAATGTGTATTGTTGTATTTAAATGTGTTAAAATTGATTGAACAAGAAAGTGAATAATTCTTGGCCTCTGAAATGAGGCGCCGAATATTGAGAATGTGGTATATATGTTGGCCTCTGTTTTGAGGTGGCATTCCTTAACTTGTGATAAATGGTTTATGATGAGAATGATTAGGTGTTGAATGTGTGCCATTGTATTTAATTGTGTTAAGAATGTGGATATCGTATGAATGAGCAAATGTATATGTTATAATTGTTTGTGTAAGGAGATGAAAGTATGATTTGGCCTCTGATGTGAGGTAATGGTAAATGAAAATGTGATAAGTGCGTTGGCCTCTGATTTGAGGTGACGATTAATGGAAAGTGATGATTAGGCTGACCTCTGCTAGGAGGGGCACAAAATGAATTAAAGTAATTGAGTGTTGACCTCTGACCTGAGGGACACAAGATGAAATGAATGTTAATGAGTGTTGACCTCTGACCTGAGGGACACCGGATTAAATAATGAGTTGGGTGTTGACCTCTGACTTGAGGGACACTGGATAGAATGTGTATGGGTGTGTTGACCTCTGACCTGAGAGACACACCGCGAATTAAGAGATTGAAGTGTTGACCTCTGACATGAGGGACACAGAATGAAGTATAATGAATGGGTGTTGACCTCTGACCTGAGGGACACGTAATTTAAATAAGGAAATGAATGAGAGCCTCTGACTTGAAGTGATAATTGTGGTGAATGAAACTGTGCATTGGCCTCTGATTTGAGGTGATGTACCTATATGAAGAAAGTGTGTGAAAAGAAATAAAAGTAAAGGAAATGGATGTTGAAATGAATAACGAAAATGGATGTTGAAATGAATAATGAATATGGAAATAAGGAAATGAGTATGTTGTGAAATATGTGAATATTTGCTTATTTGCTAAATGTGTTTGACCTAGTGGGTAGTTATGTCTAGTTAGAAACTGCTTTCTATTTCATGTGCAATGCTCACTCCCTTACAGTTTCAGGTACCTAGATTGAGCTGGCACAGCCCCCGGCCGAGCAGGAGTACTTTCCCTTACAGGAGAGTAGGGTTATTATGGGATATGGAAGAATATTATGAACTTAAGCCTCCTACACTATTTTGATGTAAAATTTGTTATTCATATTTTAAGTGAGGCTTAGGATGTTTTATTTTGACAAGTTATATGTTTTGGTTATGACACTCAAACTTAGTATTTTCCGCTATTACTCTGATATATTTGGAGCCCATGGGGCCTTGATATGATTTAGAAATATAATCTGAAGCCCTGCTGGCTATTAGTTGTTTTTTTGAAAATTGTTTATACAGGATAAATTTTGGAAAGTCCGAAAAACAGACAAAACTCCGTCCGTTTGACGGATGATTTTACTAAACTAAAAAGGAATTTTTAAGTTCACATTTTTAATACTTGGGAATTAAGGGTAATATTTATTAGGGTGTTACACAAGGCCAAAGATTTTCACTTTATCATTAATCAAGTTTAAATCATAAATTTATTTATCAATCATTTCATGAAAGCTTAATAAATCACGGTTTAAGCAAGAGATTTTTACATGCAAAAGAATTTATTTTAATCTTTATTAAAATCTCAAGCAACACTTTAGATCTTTAAGATTTAGTTGGAAAAGCATCAAGATTCTTTATGAAAGCCTTAGCCGAATCATCAAGTCCATGGTTTTACATATTACAAATCTCTTTAAGTCTTAAAAGTCCATGATCAAGTACAAACAACACATGCACTCATCTTTCAAGCCACAAAAATAAACATGCAAAGAAAGAAAAGAAGAAAGATCACAAGGTCAAAGAAAAACCTAAACTATTACAACTTTTTCTTGACTTTCGAACCACCCACCTAAAGAAGATTTGATCTTCTAGCTTTCTAGTTCTTAGATCTCCTAAGAATGCTCTTGATCAAACTCCTAAGCTTCTCCTTCCTTCTTCTTTCTCCTTCCTCTTCCACGACCTCCTCTCTCTCTCTCTCTTCTTTCTCTAAGGGTTTGATAAGTCCTTTAGAGTTGGTGTTTGGTTTTGGGAGTGGAAAATGTGAAATGAGAATGGAATAAGGAAAATGAACCAAGGCCACCTTATATATAGGCCAACGAATCATTCCCCTTTTTGCCCTCAACAAAATTTCGGTCTAGACACAATTAGGAGGGGTAATTTTGGCCTTCCTAAAGTTTGCATGCTAATGATCAAATCAAAGGGACATAGTGGAGTAAATTAAGGCACTAGGGTCACTTCATGCATGATTATCTATACTACTTTAAATTTTTCTACCCATTTAATTTCCTTAGGGCTCTAACTTATCCTATAGGCTCTTTGTCTTAAAATTAAAAATCCTAGGCTTACCCACATACACACACAAACCGTAGCACACACATACACACATACGTATCTTACCTTTTTATTTCCTAATCACATTTACTTAAGAACATAATAATCATAAATTCACACAATAATACAAATATCTTTGAAGAATCATATTCACACAATCATTCTCATGCATCATTCATTAAACACATATCAAACCAACACACATCACATAATAGCTTTTTATCTTAACAATAATTTTCTTCTTGGCTATGTTTAACACCCAATATCCTCAAAATTCGTATTTCACAAACTCAGGGAATAACTTTTTATAAATCAACCCAGAAAATTCTAAAAGTTGCATTTTCAAATTCTACGTTTCAAGACGATCGTTTTCATATACAGATCATAAAATTCCGAGTTACGGTTAAAAAGATATAAATTTTCAAAGTTATCAAATCCAGGAGGAAATTGTTTTCAAATAAAAATCATCTTTTAATAAAATCACAACTCATCTCTTGTAAATCAGGTCATTCCAACTCAACAAAATCATTCACTTCTCATCTATAAAATATTTTGTTTATAAAACTCCGTAAAAATCAACACCTTGTTTCTTCACTCACGTAAAATACTCGTCTGAAAATCCTTTATAAAACAGAATCTCAAGGTTCATTTTAACAAAATTCGTTTTGGCACGTAAGGAAAAATACGGGATGTCACAATTTTTTGTATACTTTTTCAAAAATATTCATATAAGTATTATTTGGAATCTAAAAATGTTGAGTTACTAAGATTATTTTAAAAAATAAGTAATTAATGTCATTAATAAAATAAAAATAGGGCTTATATTAAAAAAAAAGTTCATTTATTTAACACTGGAGGAAGTATTTACCAATGACTTATATGGTGATTTTTCAAAAAATTAAAAGAAATAAAAAAACACTGCCGATTGCAGATGTAGTGCGCTCAACTTTTAAGTATATATAGTGAAAAGTACAATTACCGGATACCAAGTTTATACGTGATAACAAAGTAACCATTGATTATCTTTTCATGTAAAATCAATGGTGTGGAAGCTTGGCATCATTAGTGGTGCCGTATTTCTTGGCACCACATTAAACGTTCACTAATTTAATGGATTCCAGGGAATTTGTCTTCCAATCTACAAAAGATATGATCACTCCTTCAAGCTTAGCTTTCAAAAGTAACCAAAATTTGATGTTTATATTCTCTACTGTGTCTTTCACAATAGCGGGTTCTTAGTCAAAGATTACTCTGTTCCTCATCTTCGAAATATCCCATGAAATCACCATCCGAAGATTGGTCCAATCCTTTGGTGCCAAATTCTTTACTATGTACAGCCACAGTGAAGTTGAAAATTGGTCTTGGCATCAGAATGAAGGGTAGTTTTATTGCCAAAACAGCTGTAATAAGCCTACTATACTAAATCTACTTAGTACTTACGTTGTTCCCTCAACATATGTTCAAAAATGCACAAAGGTCAAGGATTTAGTGTTCTAGGTATTTTGTTTTTTAATTGTTAGTAGGGCAGTGTAAGTGTAAAAGTTACATATACACAGATACCTAAGCATATTAATAAAAATTTTAATATTTCAAAAGTTCAGTATATATGTAATTTTAAAACTTGTACAATATTTCCTTATGGCATTCACAACAGAGTCTTTAACATCAGATTCATTAGACTTTAACACATCAACATTACATTATCATTTTTCTATAAGACTTAAGTTCAGATTTTTCATATCTTTTACCACAGTTGTTAAGACTCATGCATCAACATTACATAATCATATACTTTCATACTCAATTTTATTTTAATAATGTTTTTAAAATGTAATTTCAATAATGTTATTTACCTACTGTTTCTAAAAATAATCCCAAATGTTCTTTTTATCACATCAATATTTATAAATTTTCAAAAATTATATTTGCATTCAAATAATATTTAAAAATTAATTTATTAATCAATTTTGCGTAAAAAATGTGCCATAGCCATTTTTATAAGAAAAAATTGATTGTAACATTAATTTCAATAGCTCTCTGTTTTTTTATATATTCATATATATATATATATATATATATTTCCATACTTACACAAAATATTTAAGAATAAATATGAAAGTAAATTATTTAAGAATATTTATATTTTACTTTTTAAAAATATTAATATTTATTTATTATTATTGTTATTATTTTATTATTTATTATTAGAATGGTGTAGAGTAAAAAAAGAGAAAAGACAAAAAAAAGGGTCTTATAGAATCTTCAGTTGAGTATCTTATTTTAAAGACTCAATTTAAAACTCAACACCAAATTTTTAAGAATATCAAAGTCTTAATAAAAAATCTTAATAAAAAATTTGATGTCAAGATTCCTCATCAAACTCTTTTAAAACTCCACTATAATTAAAAAAAATATATATATATATTTTTGGGATAAAGTTTTAACTTGGATTTAAAAAAAAAAATAGATCCCTTGTACTTTTATGCACTAGTAGAAAATATGGATTTTACATCACCTAATTAACATCAGTTTTAGAAAATAGATGTAAAAACCAAACGCGGTGGCAACCTTGTAATTAAATTTAAGATAAAAAACTTTTCACATATGTTTTTTTTTATAACTGATGCGGAAAGTCATATTTTCTTGAATTTTACACATCTGTTTTTTGTTAATTGATGTGGAATGTATTATTTTCCTACTTTTCGCATCAGGTTTTAAATAAATGATGCGGGATGTTTAGTGCGGTGGCAAACTTGTAAATATGATAAATTTAAGAAATAAACATTCCGCATCTGTTTTTATTTAACTGATGCGGAATGTCTGATTTCTCTTACATTTCACATCTGTTTTCTTAAATTGTAAATAAGTGATGCGGATTGTCCTAAAAAAAGACTAAAACCTAATTTTATCACCCCAAAAATTCATTTCTTCTTCTCATGAATGGTGGTGCCTCTTCTTCTCACCAGCAACGCTCACAGACTTCACGAAGGTGGCGGCGTCGCTCTCCTCCTTGGGCTTCGGCTCTGAAAGCAAAGGCAATCGAACGAGGGAGGAGAAAGACGCGACGGTGAACCTTCACTGCGTCGTTCTTCGATCTTCTTTGTGTTCTTCCTGGATGCCGTGTGCGCCAGTGGTGACAAGGAGACGGCGCTGTGTTGAAGATGCTAGAACAGAGAAAGGCAACGGCGGTGGTCACACTCGATCGCAGCCCTCTGAAGGAGCCACAGATGGCTCGCACCGGAGCGCCATGTGTAACACCCATTTTTTATTTTTTTTTTATAAAATAGTAATTTAAAAATTTGTAATCCAAATAAGGAACATTAAAATTTACTTCCCATAAAACAGATTTACAAATGAATTTGGGCATCCATTCACAATAAAAGTAGCACAAACTAAAATTTCCTTCTTTCCATTCTTCTGATCTTTAAGCTCCTTAGCATTAACCTAAAATGATAACCACTAAGGGTGAGACCTTTTCACAACACAGTGAATCAAAACATAGTAAATAGCTCATAACAAGAACTCAAGAATAGTACTCAAATCAAACCATGGATCAACAAATTCACCATATTCATATGCCAATCTCTTACACATAAATTCTCAAGTTTCACTAAATTCCCATCAATGACAAAACTTTCATTAAACATTCATCAACTCTTTTGGTTCAAGCATTTCCATTTATTCCAATCTTGTATCTTTTCATCTCTTTTCATTACTTTAACTTTTCTTTTCTCTTTTCATTACTTTAACTTTTATTTTATCTTTTCATACTCTTTGAGTTTTTCATAGACTTTTAGAAATTATTACGTGGATCCATCATTGCGTACAGTCTCCTACGGACAACGTCTTACAGCTGCACACAATGTGTGTCTTACGCAGTCTATGCGTACAGTCTCCTACGGACAACGTCTTACAAGACCTGGATTCCACAATCAGAATGTGCGTCCATCATTGCGTACAGTCTCCTACGGACAACGTCTTACACCTGTGCATCAAGTGCGTCTTACGCGATCTATGCTTACAGTCTCCTACGTACAACGTCTTACAAGAACTGGAATCGCACAATCCAATTATACCTTTATTATTATATGGTGTGTGTGTGTCCATCACTGCGTAAAATCTCCTACGGACAATGATAAGTGCTAAATTAGTGTGATATTCTATTGGTTTTACTCCTCAAAAGCTTGGATTATGCTTAACATTCTCAAGAATTATATCCAATTTTGTTCCTTAAAGCAAGCATTGACAAAATAAAATAAAAATAAATAATTTGATTAGTCATAAGTTGGTGTGTATCATGTAGTTCATTTACACTCCATTCATGCTTAGTTTTAGGTTTTAGAAAGATATGTGTGTTGTTGAGCCTAATTAGAGAGTTATGAATTATTGCTTCCTAACCCGTTTCTTTTGGGCTGTTTGATATGTCTCAGTTTTCAGAGTATAACTCGGGCTAGGATCATCCAAATGAAGCAAAATTAGTATCATTGGAAAGCTAAGAGAATTCCCTACAACTTTGCAGAAGGAGCCGTTATCCAATTCGGCCGTTTACATGGTCAAAATCGGCCTTAAATGTGTAACATGCTAGCTGACAATGATCCTTGACATATCAGCGATATTTTGGGCATAACTTTCGCTTCATAACTCCAAATTTGTCAAACTTTGTGTGTATACAAAGCCGATTAAAAAACACACAATTCAATCAGAAATAGCCATTGTCAAATTCGGCTGTTTAAAGGGTCAAAATGAGTGGCCAAGTTGCAGCATCCAACTTTTTTCCAACTCACAAACTCAATCCGAGTTTGTTTGCAACTTTCCCTATAAATACCCCATCAAACAAGCTTCAAAACACACACCATATCCTAGAGGACATTATGCTCTTGGAATATACACTTCTCACCATATTTTCTTCTCAAATTCTAAGCATCATTCTTAGATTGAGAATTTCTTTGGAGTTTTTGTGAGTGTTCTTGAGTGAGATTCTTGGGAGTGAAAGCTTTCAAGATTGGCGGCCTTAGGCTAAGGATTGAAGTTAAGATCCTAAGCTTGGAGGTTTTCACACTTGTAATTCCTCTTTAAACTCTTTTGTGTTAATCTTTCTTTGAGTTATGTTTATGATTTATGGCAAAACTATGGCCGAGTAACCCCCTTATCCTAAGGATGCGGTATTAACCAAATAAAATGTAAATAATGTTATTTTGATTCTCATACTCTTGTTATGGCTAAATACTAAATGAATGATTAATAAAGGATTGGAAGGCTAAGCCACCTTTGACAATTAAAGCTAAAATCAACTCTTTGATGGATGGCTATGCCTCCTCATTTTTTATTATATATGTTGATGGATGGTCATGCCTCCTCTTCTTTTATTATTTTAATGGATGGCCATGCCTCCTAATTGACAACAATTTAATTGATGGTCATACCTCCTATTCATTAGTATTCTAGCTTTATTCATTTACGATTCAATTATATTATGCTTAATGCTTATAATTATTGACAACAATGTTATAAGATAAAAGATGTTAAAGGAAGTACCGAAAGGAGAACTTTGACATCCGAACTTTATAATTGAACTTAAGGTATTAGATCACGAAAGTAGATCTAATCTTTAAGAGGAACCAATGAACAATCATAAAACTTAATGGGTTTAATATGTTATAATTATCACAAAAGTAGAAGTTATACATATTAAATACGTTATTTGACTTCGAGAGAAGCTAATATCTAACTTTGGATATAAAACATAACAAGAGGAAATAATCATTATTATTTATTTACGTTTATTGTGGCCAAAACCAAATCCTTAGAACTTCTATCCATCAATCACAACTTAATTTACAATTATTTATTGCTTTTGAATTCAACTATTTTTGGACTACCTAATCGGTTTGGATAATCAAGTCTATAATTTGTTAGTACTCAGTTACAAAATCTCTGTGGATACGATAATTTTTATACTATAACTTGACCATTCTCGTACACTTGCGAGAGGCCATCAGACAACATCTTACAGCTGCGCATCATGTGCGTCTTACGCGATCTATGCGTACAGTCTCCTACGAACAACGTCTTACAAGATCTGGATCACCCACAGCCAGAATGTGCGTCCATCATTGTGTACAGTCTCCTTCGGACATTGTCTTACAGCTGCACACAGAGCGTGTCTTACGTGATCTATGCGTACAGTCTCCTTCGAACAACGTCTTATAAGATCTAGATCGCACAATCCAAATTATATCTTTAATATTTTCAATCATACCAGAATCATTTTCATTTTGCATCCACTTCCTTAAAACCATCATCTTCTTTTCCCTTTTATATTTATTTTATTAAACCAACATTAATCAAATTAACACACATTGGTACCTATTTGAACATATTAAATTCTTCAACAGATGACAATAACGCTTAACAATCATCATATATCAACCAATCAGTCGACATACTCAGGTATGTCTCAGAGTGCTTAAAAATAAATCAACTCCCTAGGGTTCTTCACTTCCTACTTTAATAATATACAAAAAGAATTAACATAAACATTTTCAATAATTTAACAAAATCAACCAAAAATATAACAATCACCCCTAATCAACTCTAATCAAGTATTAATTTGTTACCCACAACCCGATCTAACTATTAAACCCAAATCCTATTATAAACTCTAACTATCCCTAACTCAAAGTGTGGAAAAGAGACTCCCCTTACCTTGGAGAAGGAGAGAGCTCACACAAAGCTCCAAGGACCTTGAATCTACCCCCGATCTACCTTGATTCCAACTCTCTTGAGAGATCTCCACTTGGATCTTGAGATTGGAGGAGAGAGAGAGAGAGAAATCCGTGAGAGTGAGAAAGAAAGGAGAGGGAGATCAGAGTTTGAATATCAATGGTGTTTATGGGGGTAGGGATGATGGAGATGGTGAGGAAAAGATTGGATGGTGAACCAAAACCTTGGATCATGAGCTATGGAACTTGGGGTTTTGATTTGGGAGTTTGGGGTTTGCTTTGGGGAAGAAGAAATGGAGCAAATGAAGCTCCCTTCGTGGTCTACGGAGCTTCAAGTGAGCTCTCTCTTCCTCTAAGGTAAGGGGAGACACTTTTCCTCACTTTGAGTTAAGGATAGTTAGAGTTTATAATAGGATTTGGGATTAATAGTTTAATTGGGTTGTGGGTAACAAATTAGTATGTGATTAGAGTCGGATTATGGGCGATTAATATGTTATGGGGTTATTTTATATTAATGGAAGTATTTATGCTGAACCCTTTTTTATATGTCATTAAAGTAGGAAGTGAAGAACCCTAGGAAGCTGACTTATTTTATGGCACTCTAAGACATACCTGAGTATGTCGACTGGTTGGTTGGATAATTGTTGATTGTTATGGATTGTTGAGAAATTGTTATGCAAACTATGTGTTAGATGTGTGTAATTTAGAATGTGGGTTGTGTATATTTGTAACTAAATGTTAAATATGTATATTTGTGATTAATTGTACCATAAATGCTTAGCTAAGAATGTGTATGCTACTTGGAAAGACTGTGATAACTGATATAGGAAATGAGTATGGATGTTATATGATTTATCCATGTTAAGTGTGCACAATTGTGATTATTTGTGTTATAACGGTTTATTTAAGGATGTGATAGTATGTAGGCCTCTGACCTGAGGATGCATACAGTGTAAATAGGGTAAGTATGTGTGTAGGCCTCTGATCTGGGGGTGCATACATTGGGAAACATGGTATGTATGTTGGCCTCTGACCTGAGGTGACATACATTGAAATGTGATAAGTATGTTGGCCTCTGACCCGAGGTGACATACATTGAAAGTAAGGATAGTATGTTGGCCTCTGACCTGAGGTGACATATAATGAAAATAAGTTAGGTACATTGGCCTCTGATCTGAGGTGATGTACATAAAAAGGAAAAGGGAACGAAAATCAAAAATGGATAATGTTAATGGAAATGAGAAATGATAATAATGAGTAACTTGGAATGGTTGAAGGTATGAAATATGATAATATGCAATGTGTGAATTATGTGGTAAATTTTTTATTTCATGGTTTGATTTGACTATTATTCTTGAATTATATTATGAGTTGTTTACTGTCTTATAATTCACTGTGTGTGAAAAGGTCTCACCCTTAGTGGTTATCGTTTTAGGTACTTGTGCAAGAAGCTTGAAGATCAGAGTGCGCAGCGGAAGAATCGAAAGAAACGAACTCTTGTGTATTTTGCTTATATTGTAATTGAGGGGCCCAACATGTTGTATAAACATGTTTTGTAAAAAGAAAATTTTAAGCTCCATATTTTATTTCCAACAATAATGTGTTTAACTTTCATTTAATAAACGGGGTGTTACAGCCTTTCTCTATCTGTCTCACAAACCCTATTTTTAATTGGTTTTTTTATTTAATTGGTTTGTTTATTTTATAAAAAGCTTATAGATTTCTCTTTTAATTACGCCTTTGGTGAGAATTATTTGGAAACAACACACAATCCCCAAGTGGAACGATAATTTACTTTCATTATATTACTTGTGATCTAGTATACTTACTAGTTCTCTAACAAAGAGGTTCCCGGGTTTGTAGGTCCTCCATGCTACCCTTAGTTCTTCAAGTAAATTGAGGTCGAGCATATGGTTTTGTTGATTTATACTTTCTTGGAAATACTCTCTTCTCCATGTAGGCTCGCCTATTTCAACAAGGATCATTGCCTCGCATCCGTACTTTCTTGGAAATCCTCTCTTCTCCGTGTAGGTTTTGATTTTGAACTCTGTGAGCATCTTCTTGAAGCTTTCAGCAATAAATTGGGTTCTATTGTCCACTATTATGGATTTCGGAACTCCGAATTGGTAGATTAAGCAGTTTTTGAAAAATCGTTGGACATTCTTTGCGATGATGAGGATTAATGGCATGCTTCAATCCATTTGATGAAGTAATCGATTGCCACTACTAAATGTTTAAAACCTCCTATGGAGTTCTTGAATGGTCCTAACAGGTCCATTCCCCATCCGTAAAACGACCATGGGTTGGATATCGAATGTAGCTTTTCGGGAGGTACTTGGTATACTGTGGCAAATCGTTGGCATTCGTTTCACTAGTTCACTAGCTGGATGGCATCTTTGGTCATCGTGGGCCTATAGTACCCAATTTTGAGGATTTATCAAGCTAGCGATTTGGGACATATGTGGTGTCCGCATTCACCTTCATGGATTTCTTTTAGCATTGCATCAGCTTCTTTACGTGTAAATCACTTTAGTAGTGGCGTGGATATTCCTCTCTTATGGAGCTTCCCATGAACGATGTGAAGTGAGCCGAGCTTCGACGGATCTAGGTGGCTTTCTTTCTGTCATTGGGAAACGATTCGTTTTGGAGGTATCGTATTATAGGATTTTTCCACCATCGCGTTCTTCCTCGATGATCATGGTAAAACCAAGAATGTCTCGACTTTCTTGGATGGTAGTTTGACTTGAGCTTGGGTTTTTGGAACTTGCGACCTTTTCCAGTATGTATGTTTTATAATTCTTCTCCCTTGGGATGTGCTCTAAGTGGATTTGTTGAAATTGACTGATCAGGCTCGTCATCTTTTCATGATATTTTTTTAACATGGGTTCTCTAACTTGATAATCTCCCGAGGTCTGGTTGGTGACCAATCGAGAATCGCTTCGGAGGGTTACCTCAGTGGCACCTAGGTCCTTCGCCAGCTATAATCCTGCTACATAGGCTTCATATTCCACCTGATTATTAGATATGAGGAGTCTGAAGGTCAAGGACTGTTCGAGGACCACTCATTCTCCGTTTTCCAAAATAATTCCAGCCTCACCACCCCTTCTTGCTGGCAGATCCATCTGTATAAACGATCCAACTATTTTGGGTTTCTGCATCTTGCTTTGGTGTTAATTCGGCTGTGAAATTGGCCAAAGTTTGTGACTTTAATGTTGTTTGTGGTTCGATTTCGAGCTCAAACTCGGATAGTTATACGACCCATTTAATCATTCTTCCCGCCAACTCTAGTTTGTGGAAAATCTGCTTGATGGGTTGATTAGTTCGGACAACAATTCAATGGCTTTGGAAATATTGGCTTAGTTTTCGAGCCGTAACAACTAAGGCCAGGGCCAACTTTCCAATTTTATGATAATTCTTTTCTACTCCTTGGAGCACCTTGTTGACAAAGTAAATCAGTTTCTTATCTTTGTTGGATTCTCGGACTAATACGGAGCTCACAACCGCATTGGTCATGACTAAGTAGAGGTACAACGTTTCACCTGGTTTTTGCTTTGAGAGGGTGGGAGGAGATGCCAATATAGTCTTAAACTCTTGAAACACTGCTTCGCATTTCGGGGTCCACCAGAAATCCTTAGCTTTCTTTAAGGCTTTGTAGAGGGGTTTAGCTTTTTTTGTCGAGGTTGGCATCAATTGGGTCAAAGTCGCGATTCCCCCAACAAGCGGCTGGACCTCTTTGACCATGAAAGGACTCTTCATATTGATGACCACTTTGCACTTGTTAGGGTTGGCCTCTATTCCTTATCTAGTAAGCATGTAGCCCAGAAACTTGCCCGCTTGAGCACCGAAAGTGCACTTCGCGGGATTGAATCGTAGCCTGTGTTGTCCTAGTCTACAGAAGACATGTTCTAAATCTTTGATATGGTCTCCTATTTGTGTGGTATTGGCAATCATATCATCGATATACACTTCTACAGTTTTTTCGATGATATTTACGAAGACCTTATTCATCATGCTTTGGTAAGTTGCACCAACATTCTTCAGGCCAAACGACATCACCTTGTAGTAGTAGATTGCATCTTTTGTGATGAAGGCAGTTTTCTCTTGGTCTGGACCCCAGAGGGGGATTTAATTATATCCAGAGTAAGCGTCTAGGAACGATAAGAGGTGGTGACCGGAGGAGTTATCAACGAGCTTGTCAATGTTAAGGAGGGGATATGGATCTATTAGATAGGCCTTGTTAAGGTCGGTGTAATCCACGCACATCATCCACTTCCCATTAGTTTTTTTGACAAGGACAATGTTTGCCAACCATTTGGAATACTACCTCCGTCCCTAATTATAAGGCCCTCTTGGGAGATTTCACGTCCATTAAGAAAGTGGAATAATTAAGTTAATTGTATTGGAAATGTGAGCTTTTGATATGTATTTTCAAAATTACCCCTATTTATATTGTTGGGAATCTAAAAAGTGTTAAATAAATAGGGGTGTTTGTGGAAAAAAAATAATTAATGCTCATTGAAAATTGGTAAAGGGCCTTATAAATAGGGACAAAATAAAAGTGCCAAGAGGGCCTTATAATTAGGGACGGAGGGAGTATCTGATTTCCCTAATGTAGTCGGCGTCGAGTAAGTCTTGGGCATGCGCTTTAAGAATTCCTTGCCTCTTAGGTCTGAACTTTCTTTGCTACTGGGCAACTTGCTTATAATTTGGGTCACAATCTAGGCGATGACGTGCGAAATTCGGATCTACACCTGGCAGGTCGTTCGTAGTCCAAGCGAAGAGATTTATGTTTCTGAGTAGGCAAGAGATCAATTTTGCCTTGATCCCAGGTGCGAGGTCGACACTTATCCGCATGGTGTTGGTTGGCATTGGTCCCACCTGTATTTCTTCAATTTCTCCTTCGGGTTGTGTCTGATCTCCTCGAAGTCTCCCTTGGCATCTAGAGTACATGGGGATGCTGTTGCATGAATTTTGGTGATTTGGGCAACTTCTCTTACTACCATATTGACTTTTATTCTTCAATCACAAGGCTTGATGAGTTCAACTTGTCTGGCGAGCTCTTGATCTCCATGGATTTCGTAGATTTCCTCATTGTGGATGAACTTCATGCACAGGTAAGCCATTGGAAATCATCGCCTTGATTTCTACTAGGGTTGTTCTTCTTATCATACACTGTAAGGGGCTTCGCGTTCAATCACTAAGAACTAAACCTCCAAGGAGAACCATTGGGGCTTGGAATGCATGGTGGTCAATAAAGTGATATATGCCAGGGGTCTATTTGGCGTTTCCTACTAGTCCTACTAAGCTCTAATACGTAGGAGATAAAATCTCCTGCTTGAAGCCCATTCGCAAGAAAGTTTGATAGGGAAGAATGTTTTTGAGCTCTCTTAGGTGATTGGCAACCTTCATGATGATCAAGAGGGGATCATTATGGGGTGTATGACCCTTTGGGTTTTTCAACACTGAACCATAATTACTCATTTTGAAATAATTACTCATTTAAAATCCATAATTTATAATAATCTAGTTTTAATTTACAAAAACAAACACCCATAACATCTAAATTATCTACTTGTAGGTATAAAAAAAAAATATCTATTGTATTATATATTTTGTAATATTATTCAGTATTATGTATACTAAGTAATCAAAACACCATATATATATATATATAATCAAAATACCATATGCATATAGTTTATAGGGGTTACGGCTTATAGGTTGTTGCACCGTGGCAGCGTCGTCCTGTTCTCCTTTGTCTTTGCGTGTTCGGTTGTTCTTCTTTGTGTGGTTGTGTGCATCGTTCTGGTTCTTTTCTTAGCTTCTTCTATAAGTTCAGTTTTGGGGCATTAGGCGATGAATTTTAGTCTACAAACCCCCTATGATAGGCCCAAACCCCATTTTAATTGAGAAATTACTAAAATGGCCTTACTTCTATTTTCCCTCCAAAATAAAAAAACAAACCCCAAACCCCAAACCCCAATCCTATTTCTGGAAAAAAAATCCAAATCCCAACCCTTCACCTTCTTCCCACTCAAGTAACCCCCTTCACTCCACTTTCCACATTCTTTCACTTTTATTCATCCTCTCCCACATACTAACTGTTTTGTTCCACAACTACATGCCCTATTGAAGAGAGAGTGAAATTGACATACTCAGGAAAGTCTCTTTGGTATTTTTCAATTTTGACATACTGATGTAACTGCAACTGTGGAGGCATAATCAGGAACACTTTCATTTAACTTTTATTCACGTTTTTGACATTGAAGCACATAAGGAGTTTCTTTGGACGTTCAATATTTGCAGGTAATCATCCTCTGTTTTCGCTTTTTTTTCCGTATCAGTTAATTCCGAAACTGATATATCGGAATTTTTACAATTTTCGACACGGGTGTGTCGGAAATTTATTTAATTTGCTTAAATTTTAATCTCGAGCACTGGTTGTCGGAATATATAATATCTGCACTCTAACAACAGCATATTCTTTTACACTTAAATTTACGCTATTAATTATTAATAGATTGTCTTTTATTTTTGTAATATTTCAGTTTTAATGGAGCGCAAGGACGATGAGTTTGAGGAGATGCACAACATGGATAACCTTCAACTAGAAGCCTTTGGCTTTCCGGACTACGGGAATGCCTTCTGCCGCGATAAGCCATTTGCATCCCGTGAGGAGCTCGTGACATTTGTTAAAATGGTTGGTGTTGAGCAAGGCTTCGTTTTGAAGATTAATAGGTTCGATGTTGAGAAAAGACAGAGGGTAGTGTTTGGATGTGAAAGGGGTGGTGTCTTTAAGTCTGATAAGAGATCAAAGGGGATAAACATAACCGGATCAAAGAAATCCGGATGTCCATTCAGTATTTATGCTAGGCCAAGTGCAAATTGGGGCCAAAATTGGACATTAGTTGTGAAATGTGGGAAACACAACCATCTCCCGTACGAATCCCTTGTAGGCCATGGAGAAGTCGGGTCTCTTAAGAATGAGGAAAAAAGTCTGGTGATATACCTCACAAAGAGTGGTGTGTCGGCGAATAGGACGATGACAACTCTGAAGGAGCGTTTTCCTGATAATGCATCTACTATTTGTCATATCTACAATTGCCGAAAGCGTTTCCGAAGAGATATGAGGCTACCTAGAACGGAGATGCAACATTTGATGATGTTATTGGCAGATGAAGGCTATGAAGTGTGGCATACAACTAGTGATGGAACCAATGAGTTGGAGCACCTTTTCTTTGCACATCCCACTTCTATACAATTATTGCGTAAGTTCAACATTGTATTGTTCATTGATAGTACTTATAAGACGAACAAATACAAGATGCCTTTGATAGAGATTTTCGGGCAAACTTCAACATGGAAGTCATTCACTGTTGCATTTTGTTTGGTTTCTAATGAAACCAAAGAAACTTTCGTCTGGGCTCTAGAGCGGTTGAGGAATTTGATGCCAAATCCTAAATATTATCCAACAGTGGTTCTTACCGACATGGACGATGCTTTGGTTGGAGCATTAGAGGATGTTTTTCCCGCGACAACACATTTGTTATGCCAATTCCATATTAAGTGTAACGTCAAGGGAAGATGCACAAAATACTTTCAAGATGGAGACAAGGTATCGTAATAATGGAAGCATTTCAAAACGTTGTTCATTGCAAAAATGTTGAGAACTACGAAGATTGTGTTGAAATTTTCTTGGAGAGATGCAAGGATGACATTGGTAACTTTCAGGAGTACGTGAAGCAAACATACTTAACACCAAGAAAGGAGAGATTTGTTGATGCTTGGGTTGACCGTCACATGCACATTGGTAACACCACCACAAATAGGTATAAATATATTCAAGTTAATTTTTAAACTTTTTATTTAATTGTTTTTGTTTATGTTTAATAACATTACAATTATATAACAGGGTAGAAGTTGCACATGCTGCATTCAAGAGGATGCTATCGGACAATAAAGGTGATATAGCGACATATTTTGATTACATCCATATTTAAAGAGAGCAAGATTCGCGTGGAACACAGGGTTAACACTCCATTGTACAAAGATTTGCATTATAATGTATCAAGGGAGGCATTGTCTCTCATATACACGGAGGCGAAGGGTATTCCTACGAATAGTGATGAAGAAGTTTTCTGTAATTGCAAGATAAGAACTACGCATGGGTTGCCCTGTCGGTGCGAAATTGCAAAGTACCAACGTATGGGACAACCCATTCCTCTAAATGTAGTTCATCCTTTTTGGCAGACTTTGTCAATGTATACAAAGATTAAGGAGGAGTGGATAGAGGAGAATGGAAAAGAGGGTGAGGGTAGTGAGAACTGTGGTTATGATCCAAATACAATAACCGTATGGGAAGAGTTTAGCAAGATTTATAACGAATCCGACTCTAACAGAAAGGAGAAGCTTCTTCAGAAATTCCGAGAGGTTTTCAGGCCTGATAAGACAATCTTACAGCCACCGAAGGTTCCGATTTCTACTAAAGGGCGCCATAGTGACAAAGATAAATCAACTAAGCGTGAGCCTTCATTTTTTGAACATGCGGAAAGAGATTTGGATGAGTCATTGACTGAACAACTGCGACAAGGTTCCCAACCATCCCAATCTTCCCAAACTTCAAAGAAGAAACAACCGTCAATAAGGAGATCACAATAGCAAGCCCGGAAACGTACTCGTAGTAGTAATGGGTTTGTGCCCCATCATTTGTTGGAGCCTTACGTTGAGTCGGTGCATGATGTTATCGGGGATGGCAATTGTGGTTTCCGTGCCATATCAATGCATCGCTACGGAAGGGAGGATGACCATCATTTGATTCATTTAATCTGACACTTACATTTCTAAATCTGTTCAAATAGCAGAAAAAATAGCAGAATTATGAACTTGCCACTACTATTAGTTCTTTTCCTGTTCAAGCTATCATAAGTTCCAAAATACATGCATCCCAAACTACAATAAGTTCCAAAGTACCATAAGTTCCAAAATACATACATCCCAAACTACAATAAGTTCCAAAGTACCATAAGTTCCAAAATACATACATCCCAAACTACAATAAGTTCCAAACTGCAATAAGTTCCAAAATACATACATCCCAAACTACAATAAGTTCCAAAGTACCATAAGTTCCAAAATACATACTGTAGAATCAAGTCTCCATCAAGGTGGTTATAGTTTTGATGATGACAATATAATTAGATCATGGATTTAAAGGAAGAATTCAAGCTCATCAAGTCAAGAAGATCAAGTGTACCTCTAGCTAGTCATTCTCATTGAATTGTAATTTTCATTTTATTATATTGAGAGTGGGTAGCTTAGGGGTTAATCTCAGCCTTAGTCAAATAATTTTAATGCATGAAAAGGTTGGGATTACATAAGATTATCACTTGAGAAGAGAACTAAAAATAATTTTAGAAAAACTTGATTTTTACCATCTCTGGGCAAAAGACTCGAGTAATCTGAAAATGACTCGAGTAACACTGGTCAAGAGACTCGAGTGATTTTAAAAGACTCGAGTAGTTTGGCTCAAATCAGAGATATGGCCATAGGTTCATATACATGGGCATTTCTATTGAAAGATAGGCAAAAGACTCGAGTAAAGTCAAAAAGACTCGAGTATTTTGCTTGAAATCAGAGATATGACCGTTGGTAAACTACATGGGCATTTTTATTAGAAGATGGGCAAAAGACTTGAGTAGTCTCAAAAAGACTCGAGTATTTTGATCCTGACAACAAATTTTTTAACCGTTGGAAGAGGGCAAAAATGACATTTTAACTTGCTTTCACTTTCTGGTTCCCTCTTCCATATATCCCATCTGATTACCCTTGTACAAGCAGAACAAGAACTTGCACAACTACTTTAAGAAAAATCTGAAGAAAAACTTTCTTTGCTCTTTTCTCTCTCAAGTGGGAAATCTTTCTCTAACTCAACATATCATTCATTGTGATTATATTGTCTTAAGAGTTAGAGATTGTGCTTAATAGTTGAAGAAATCATTTGTTGGATTTCTCCACATACACTCATTCATATTATTCCAAAATCTTGGTTGTTTACCAAGTGTACCTAAGTGGGTCTTAGGTTCATCCAAGTCTTGAGAGGTTCTCAAGCAAAAGACTAAGAGGTTCTTAGCTTGGTGGGGCTCTTGAAGGTTTCAAGGAGCTTAAGAAGAAGGAAGTCTTCATCACCAAAATCAAATTGGGGTAGAAATTCAAGAGTTTGGTACACTCTTGGAAGGGTTAGGTTGAGTGAGGCATCTCAAGTATCCCTTGTAATATTTCTAACAATTTGATTACAGTAGACACTCCTAATTAAAGGTTTTAGGAGGACTGGATTAGCTCTCTTGATTAGAGAGTGAACCAGTATAAAATTGGTGGTGTCCTCTTTTTGCTTTCTTTCCTTTCAAGCTTAAAACCCTAAGTTTTCTTAATGGGGCTTTTTAATTTGGGTACTAATTCCGTAGCAATTAAGTTGTTTTAAAGTTGTTATAACTTTATTTAATTGCTTACTACTCTTGTATTTTATCTGCTCTGAACTAGTTTTATTTGTAGTGAGTTAAAGTGCAAATTTCTCAGAAACAGTTTTCAGCACTTTGTACGATATACTCGAGTATTCTTCATAAGACTCGAGTGTTCTTGCTCTGTTTCTGAAAAATCTGCACAGAATCAATTATCTCTCAATCACATCCGAAAATTAGTCACTGTTGCTTCATATTACTATTCACCCCCCCTCTAGTAATTGCTTAGCCCGCTTTTTGGTTTCCAACAAGTGGTATCAGAGCTCGGTCGAAAGATCGAGTGTAACAACTTTTTCGAAAAAGATCCTATTTGGAAACTATGGGCTCAAGCAATCCCTTCGGAGGTGAAGGCTCTTCAATAAACCGCCCTCCACTATTCAATGGTGAAGGGTATGCTTATTGGAAAGTCAAGATGAAAATTTTTATTGAAGCAATTGATATGGACATTTGGGATGCTATTGAGAATGGTCCTCACATTCCCAAGAGATTGATAAATGATGAAACCGTAATCATTCCAAGAGCTAGTTGGAGTGATGATGACAAGAAAAGAGTATCATATGATTTAAAAGGCAAAAACATCATCACTTCCACTTTGTCTCATGGTGAATTTTTCCGGGTTTCTCAATGTAAATCTTCTAAGGAAATGTGGGATATTTTGCAAGTTACTCATGAGGGAACAAGCGAAGTAAGACGTGCAAGATTAAATACTTTAACACATGAATATGAATTATTTCGCATGCTTCCAAATGAGTCCATCAATGACTTGCAAAATAGATTCACTCACATAATCAATCATTTGATGGCCCTAGGAAAGACATTTCATGATGGTGAAACTACTAACAAAGTGTTGAGATGTCTTGATAGGATATGGCAACCCAAAGTTACGGCCATCGTTGAATCCAAAGACTTAGACAAAATGGAGTTAGCCACTTTGTTTGGTAAACTTCAAGAACATGAAATGGAACAATCAAGACTCATCACTCATGAGGAATCCGACAAGAAGAAAAAGGGCTTATCTCTCAAAGCTTCAACCAAAGTCACAAAAGAAGTTGAAGAATGCTCTACAAGTGAGGATTCCGATAGTGAGCCCAATCAAGAAGAATTCGGGATGTTTGTCAAAAGATTCAACAAATTCTTAAGGGAAAGAGAAGTAGCTTCCCATCAAAGATGAAAAGAACCAAAGAACCCAAGCCAAGAGAAAAGAGTTCCAATGATGGAGTCAAATGCCATGAATGTGGTGGAATTGGTCACATTAGAATGAAATGTGCCACATTCTTGAAGAAGAATGACAAGAAGACCCAAGAGACCAAGGGCAAGCGTGCATACATTGTTTGGGATGCACCGGAGAAGAGTAATGGATCATCTTCAAGTAGCTCCGGTGATGAAGATGCTAACCTTTGTCTCATGGCCAAGAACAACAATGAGTCCTCATCTAGAGCCAAACATGAAATGAGTGAAAGTGATGATGAGGTAACTTCTAGTTCTTCTTGTTCTTCTTCAAACTCCATATCTTATGATGATTTGCAAGAAGCCTATAATGAAATGTTAATTCAATTTAGAAGGCTTGCTAAAATTAATAAGGAAAAAGGAAAGAAAATCTTGGAGTTTCAACAAGAAATTGATGAATTGCAAAAATCTATAAATGAGTTGAAACTTCAAAATGAATCATTAGAACTTATTAATTCTAGTCATCAAAGTGATTGTGCAAATCATGAGGAGACTATCACTCCATGTGAGAAATGTGATGAACTTGAAAAGGAAGTGAAAGAATTAAAAAACAAACTCACAATCTCACATAGTGATAGAAACCTCAACCGGTTATTGAACTCTCAAAGACACAATCATAACAAAACCGGTTTGTTCACAAAAGGAACAAAAAGTACAAGGTGGTTGGGTCATTTTCTAAGAAAAATTCATCAAAGAAACCAACTTGTACTTATTGTGGAAAAGTTGGACATATCAACATTGAGTACCATATAAAGAAATTTGAAATGAAAAAGGGCATTTATATGTGGATTAAGAAGGGAGAAAGTCCCAACACTAACCCTAAGGGACCCAACATAGTTTGGGTACCCAAAATGAGCAAGTGATTTCATCTTGTAGGTGTGCCTTCGAATGGGAAAAGAATTGTGGTATCTAGATAGTGGATGTTCGAAGCACATGACGGGAGATAAACGACATTTCATTGAGCTTGCTCCAAAGGAAAAGGGTTATGTCACTTATGGAGACAACAACAAAGGCAAAATCCTTGGTATATGTAAAATTGGTAATTCTTCAAACTTGATTATCGATAATGTGCTTTATGTTCAAGGGTTGGAACACAATCTCTTGAGCATAAGTCAATTATGTGATATTGGTAATCATGTCTTATTTACCTCTACTCATTGTCTCATTAAAAGTGACAAAGATGAATCCATCAAATTTGTTGGTAAAAGGTCAAATAATACTTACTTAGTTGATTTGAACAAAGTTACTTCCTTTGTCTCTACTTGTTTAGTGAGCAAAGAAAGTGACACTTGGTTATGGCATCGTAGGACCGCTCACATAAATGTAAACCAATTGAAGAAAATACAATCTAAAGATCTAGTAGTTGGTTTACCAAAGCTAAATTTTTCTATTGAAGGTGTTTGTTCTTCATGCAAGAAATGTAAACAAACTAAAAACACCTTTGGATCAAAAATGGTGATGTCCACATCAAGGCCATTAGAAATGCTTCATATGGACTTGTTTGGACCATCACAAGTAAAAAGCTTTGGTGGCAACTATTATGCATTGGTGATTGTCGATGACTTCTCTAGGTTTATTTGGACTTTATTTTTAACTACAAAGAGTGAGACCTACAAATCTTTTAAACATGTCAAACTTTTGCAAAACCAAGTAGATCAAAAAGTAATTATTATTCGTACTGATCATGGAGGTGAATTTGAAAACCACAAATTTGATAGATTTTGTGTTAAAAATGGTATTGAGCACCAATTCTCCGCACCAAGAACTCCAGAACAAAATGGAGTGGTAGAGCGGAAAAATAGGGTGCTAGAGGAACTTGCTAGAACCATGTTAAATGATTCTCAAGTACCTCAATATTTTTGGGCCGATGCCGTCAATACGGCTTGTTATGTTTTAAATCGTATTTTGATAAGGCCCTCTTTGGATAAAATCCCCTATGAACTTTACAAGGGAAGAAAGCCAAATATTTCTCATTTTCATGTCTTCGGATGCAAAGTTTTTGTATTAAATAATGGAAAAGAAAACCTTGGCAAGTTTGATTCCAAATCCGATGAAGGCATATTTTTAGGCTATTCTTCTCATAGTAAAGCTTATAGAATTTTCAATAAAAGAACTTTAACTATTGAAGAATCAATACATGTTGTTTTTAACGAGTCTTCGAAAGAAGATAGTGTTTTATGTGATGCTAGTGAAGATTGTAAGTTCCATTGAGAATGTTTTGATAATGACAAAAGGTTTTGAACAAGCTACAAATGTATTGATCAAGTTCAAGCTCAACAAAGCAAACAACAAACATCAAAGGAAGAAGAGAGAACAAGCTCATGAAGACTTATGAAGACTTAGTTTGAGTATTATTGTAATATCTTTAGCCTCTCTAGCTTAAGTCTTTTATTTGATGAGTTTGGGTAGAGTCCTATAGAGGGTAGTGAATCTCTATCAAAGGTCATGATTATATCTTAATTTGAGTTTTCACTTAACCAAAATCAATAGGTGGCTTAAAGGTTTGAAAGAAAAGGTTTAGTTTTGAGAAAACAAGTTTCTAAGTGATTTTGCACTAGCTTAATCGATTAAGTAATCATCTAATCGATTAAGACATTTTAAGTTACAGTGCTTAATCGATTAAGAAACAGTTTAATCGATTAAGACCTGCAGAACTGGTTTTTAAAATACGTTTTTCACTTCTCAAAATCAGTTTCAAGTGCTATTAACTTTTGGGTATTCTATATTAACCTTTTCCCAACCTTTGTGATCATCAAGCATCATTTTTACATCAATTTTACAAAGAATCAAGCCACTCTATTCTCTCTCAATTTCATAGATCAAAGTTTTCTATTTTCACATTCTTTGATCAAGAACTCTTGAATCTTTCATTTTGATATTGTCATAACTATTGGAAGAGATTCATAGGAGTGTCATTTTGTTTTCTATTGTGTTGTAATCTTTGCAAGAGGCAAGCCATCTACAATAAACAAGAAGCCTTGGTGTGTCGATTATCATCAAGCAAGTTCAAGCAAATTGAAGAAGAAGTCTTGGTTGTGAATCAAGCAAAGTGAAGTCTTGTTGTGAGGTATCAACGAGCAACGTGAAGACTTGTTGTGTGGATTATCAACAAGGGGTAGAGGTTAGATTAGAGGGAAGATCAATAGGATTTCAAGGCAAGGGTGTGGTGTATCTCTTGTAGGCTATCAAGAAGGGAGTCTTAAGAGGCATTTACTTGTAATTTGAGAACTCTAATTCCTCATAGTGAAGAATCTCTCTTGGTTGAAGAGGGGACTGGATGTAGCTTTCAAGTGGATGAAAGTGAACCAGGATAAATCACTGTGTCATATCTCTAGACCCTTACTCTTTACATTCTTGTCATTCATTGTGTTCTTGATTGAAAATCTAGAAAAGATTGATTTTCATAATTGATTGAATTGAATCTTATATTGTGCAAATTGATTAAGAGAAAATCATTTTCATAACCTAGGTAATCAATAAGAATATAGGTGTTAATCCTTTCTGCTGAATATCTAATCTTACGTGTTGATTGATTGATTTTCGTATTCGATTGAAAAATGATTTTTTAGTTTTCTGAGAGTTTAATCGATTAATAATTGATTAAGGCATTTTGTGCTTTCTGATCTTAAGCGATTAAAGTTTCAGCTTAATCGATTAAGTGTTGTAGTTTTTGCAAAAATCATTTGTTTTAATTGTTTCGATTTGTTTCGGTCGAAAATCTTTCAAGGTTTCTCTTACACCTATTCAACCCCCCTTCTAGGTGTTCTCCTAGGGTTCCTTAGTTGTTTCAACCACCAATTGCGGTTTCCTCAAAGATGGCATTGAATTTTCAAATGAAGAAAAAGAGAGAGGAGAATCAAAGAGTGATGAAGTTGATGTGAAAGAAGAACTTCCTCCATCTTGGAAATTGGTCAAAGCTCATCCTATAGACAATGTCATAGGAGATATGTCAAAGGGAGTACTTACTCGTAGGTCTATTCAAAACATTTGTAACTATGTCTCCTTTGTTTCTCAAATTGAACCGGACTCAATTAAAAAGGCCATTCAGGATGAACATTGGGTTCTTGCTATGCAAGAAGAATTAAACCATCTTGAAAGAAATGAAGTTTGGGATCTAGTCCCTAAACCCGATGATCATACCATAATTGGCACTAAATGGATTATAGAAACAAACTTGATGAATCCGGGTTCATTATAAGAAACAAAGCTAGACTAGTAGCTCAAGGGTACAACCAAGAGGAAGGTATCGATTATGATGAGACCTTTGCTTCCGGTTGCTCGTCTTGAAGCTATCCGAATCTTACTTGCTTTTGTATCAATCATGAAATTCACTTTATATCAAATGGATGTTAAAAGTGCTTTCTTGAATGGGTTTATAAATGAAGAAGTGTATGTCAAACAACCCCCCGATTTTGAAAATAGTGAATTTCCAAACCATGTTTATAAATTGAAAAAGGCACTCTATGGATTGAAACAAGCTCCTAGAGCTTGGTATGATCGATTGAGTTCCTTTCTATTAGAAAATGAGTTTCAAAGAGGGAAGGTTGATAATACACTATTCATTTATAAAACCAAAGATGACATATTGTTAGTACAAATCTATGTTGATGATATCATATTCGGTGCTACTAACGTGTCTCTTTGTAGAAAGTTTTCAAATTTGATGAAAAAGGAATTTGAAATGTCAATGATGGGAGAGCTCAAGTTCTTCCTAGGCCTACAAATAAAGCAAGTCAAGGAGGGGACATTTGTACATCAAGGGAAGTATTTCAAAGAGCTCCTTTAAAAGTTCGGATTGGACAAATGCAAAGAAGCCTACACTCCAATGAGCACATCATGCTACCTTGACAAGGATGAACAAGGTACCCCGGTTGATGTTAGTAGATATAGGGGCATGATAGGTAGTCTCCTATATCTCACTGCATCTAGACCGGATATTATGTTTAGTGTATGCATATGAGCTCGATTTCAAGCTAATCCAAAAGAATCGCACCTATCCGCAGTTAAGCATATATTTAAATATCTAAAAGGAACAATTAACACTTGTTTATGGTATCCTACTGATGCCAATCTTAGTTTAGTTGGTTACTCGGAGTCCGACTTCCCGGGATGCAAGCTTGATCGCAAAAGCACCAGTGGTACTTGCCATTTCTTGGGAAGTTCATTGGTGTCTTGGTTTTCTAAAAAGCAAGCTTGTGTTGCTCTTTCTACCGCCGAAGCGGAATATATGGCAGCCGGTAGTTGTTGTGCTCAACTATTATGGATGAAATAACAAATATCGGATTTTGGTTTGAAACTTGAAAATATTCCTATTAGATGCGATAACACGAGTGCAATCAACTTGACTAAGAATCCGGTGTATCACTCAAGAACCAAACACATTGAAATAAGACACCACTTTTTGAGAGATCATGTACAAAAGGGTGATTGTACAATTGAATTTGTTAGTACCACAAATCAATTAGCCGACATTTTTACTAAACCTCTACCAATGGACACTTTTATCATATAAGGAGAGAACTTGGTATTTTAGATGAATCTAATATAGGCTAATTGCATTGTGTGTCATCTTGGAAAATCACTATATTTGGTCTTACTCTAATGTGTTCTTGATTCTTAGTTAATATTGTCTTTGATGATATTTTAAATATTGTGTATCAATTGTGTATGATCCTATAATGTTTTCCAAGATGGTAGTGAAGTTCATTGTGCTTGATTTGTGTTTGTTTATTTTAAACTATGTTCAAATCTGATTTTCTGGTAAATCACTCAAGTACTTTATGTTTCACTCGAGTATTTTAATTTCAAATTTAATTCAGCGTAAATTGAAAAAGTTTTTGGGCATGTCTGACGAATTTACTCGAGTCTTTTCAAATCTACTCGAGTAATTCTAAATTTACTCGAGTACTTTAAGCTTTACTCGAGTAAATCGTGCTTTCAAATTTGCATGGTTTCAGGTGACCCAAAACACTCGAGTATTTTTCAGTTCACTCGAGTAAATTTCAGACCTGAGAATTGAAACTCTCGGACTAGGCAAAATACTCGAGTCCTTTCCTGTATACTCGGGTTATTTTACTTAGAACACTCGAGTATTTTCTCAAATACTCGAGTAAATCGAGCAGTTCTTAAGCAGCAGCAGCGTTTTTCTCTTCATTTTTCACGCTCTCTTCCTCTTCTCACTCGAGTGCTCTCGAACTCTCTCAACAAAAATCAGTTTTCAACTCAATTTCTTGCCATATTTAAACTCCAAAACACTTCCTCATCATTGTTTGACCTTGATTTTGCATCAAAACACACCTTTTCACCATTTAATTTGAAACCCCCTTTTCAAACCCTAACTCCCTCAAATTCGAAAATCCTCTGTTTTTACTTCAAATTTGTGCAAATGTCTACTTCAAGAGGACCAAAACGCCCAAGGAAGCAAAAGAAGGCTCCCACTCCTCCATCATCTTCATCATCATCGGAGGAGGATGACTTCTTTTCGGTAGAGGAGTGTGCTAGGAGAGAGGCTCTGTTTGTGTCTCATACATACGGTGTTCAGACTTGGACGTTGTAAAGCTTTCTTAGGGGTAATGGTTTTTATTTTGTTCTGAAGCTTATCGACCAAAAACTCATGCCTTTTATATCTTTTCATGGTCCAATATACCTTAGGCTAGTTCACCAATTTTATGTAAACATTAGGTATATTGACAACTCTAGGTATGAAACCTGTGTAGAGGGTGTTCAATTTCAAATCCGCCCTAGGGACCTAGAGACTGTTTTTGGTATATCACGATCGGGGATGAACACATATTCCGCTGATACTGATGCTATTTTCCGAAATTTACTTCGTCCTGATCGTAGATATGCCGGAAATGAGAAGAAGGCTGTGATCATGACCGCACCTAACCGAATCCTGCATTATATAGTATCTCACCAACTTGTTCCCCAAACCTCTCCAAACTACTCCAAACCAACCCAACTAGAGCTTAGAATTATGGATGCTATTTTGAATGACAATTTACTCAACTAGGCCACTATATTTCTGTCTCGGATGACAAAGGCAGGTAGCTCCAAATCTTCACAAAAATTGCCCTATCCTATGCATATTGGTAGACTCCTTCTGCACTTCAATGTGCCCATTCCTATAAATGAGGAGTCCTTTGATCCCTAGGAGGAGTTGCATGCTATTCATGATGGGTTGCTTAGACAGATGAATATGAGGTTTCATGGTGGTAGATATTATTGGAAGGATGAAGTGCAAGCTTTAGAAGCTCAGGCGGCAGCGGAGCACGCAGCCGCTCAGCAAGGTTTGGATGCTGAGCAGTTGGCTCAAGAGCATGCTGAGTTTGATCAAGCTGTCGGTGGTGGTGCTGAGGATGATCCTGCTGATCATATTGATTTCAGCAATCCTGCATATCATGAGCATCGGCTTCACTTTGATACTCGACTTGATCATTTCGATAGTCGCTTGGATAGTCTTGAGCATCGAGTGTTAGAGCAGCAGGACAGTTTTGGCAGGCTTGAGACACAGATGGGAGTTCAGTCAGCTATGCTCTACTCACGGTTGGATCAGTATTCAGCTCAGATGAATGCTCGATTGATGACATGATGACTGCATTCAGCCGCTTCTTTCCTCCACCCTCTAATGATCCCCCTGCACCTGATATGTTTTGAGATTGGAGGACTTTGCACTACCTTTTTAGATCTTTTCATGTTTTTACATCATGTTTTCATGGACTTTTAGTATTTCATTCTGTTTTTATTTTGGGAGTTAGTTGTTTTTCTATAACCCCTGTGTGGGTGTTTATCAGTGTTTGTGTGTTGAACTTTGATTTCAGACTTGGTTAAGTATTTTATGATATGTTATGCTCTTATTTACACATGATTATTTTATTGCTAATATTTAGGGGGAGTTTATTCATTGGTATCCTTCTTCCCTCCTCCCTCGTTTCCAAATACTAACTTTTTGATTATGACAAAAAAGGGGGAGAAATAATGGGGGAGAAGTAAGGAGTTGTTAGGAGAAGAGCAAGCACATTTGTCATTTTCTTTTGTCATTTTCTTTTACTCTGATACTAATACTATTTGCTCTCGCTCTGATACACTCTGATAACAATTATACATTGTGCACTTGACTATGATTATTATCTTATTATGCTGTGCTTGGAATTCTCTGGATTGACAGGTTACATGTTTCTAAATTGAGGGGGAGCTCTCAAATGTGCTGGAACGGTTTAATTATTTTGTCATCATCAAAAAGGGGGATATTGTAGAATCAAGTCTCCATCAAGGTGGTTATAGTTTTGATGATGAAAATATAATTAGATCATGGATTTAAAGGAAGAATTCAAGCTCATCAAGTCAAGAAGATCAAGTGTACCTCTAGCTAGTCATTCTCATTGAATTGTAATTTTTATTTTATTATATTGAGAGTGGGTAGCTTAGGGGTTAATCTCAGCCTTAGTCAAATAATTTTAATGCATGAAAAGGTTGGAATTACATAAGATTATCACTTGAGAAGAAAACTGAAAATAATTTTAGAAAAACTTGATTTTTACCATCTCTGGGCAAAAGACTCGAGTAATCTGAAAATGACTCGAGTAACTCTGGTCAAGAGACTCGAGTGATTTGCAAAAGACTCGAGTAGTTTGGCTCAAATCAGAGATATGGCAATTGGTTCATATACATGGGCATTTCTATTGAAAGATAGGCAAAAGACTCGAGTAAAGTCAAAAAGACTCGAGTATTTTGCTTGAAATCAGAGATATGACCGTTGGTCAACTACATGGGCATTTCTATTAGAAGATGGGCAAAAGACTCGAGTAGTCTCAAAAAGACTCGAGTATTTTGATCCTGACAGCAAATTTTTTAACCGTTGGAAGAGGGCAAAAATGACATTTTAACTTGCTTTCACTTTCTGGTTCCCTCTTCCATATATCCCATCTGATTACCCTTGTACAAGCAGAACAAGAACTTGCACAACTACTTTAATAAAAATCTGAAGAAAAACTTTCTTTGCTCTTTTCTCTCTCAAGTGGGAAATCTTTCTCTAACTCAACATATCATTCATTGTGATTATATTGTCTTAAGAGTTAGAGATTGTGCTTAATAGTTGAAGAAATCATTTGTTGGATTTCTCCACATACACTCATTCATATTATTCCAAAATCTTGGTTGTTTACCAAGTGTACCTAAGTGGGTCTTAGGTTCATCCAAGTCTTGAGAGGTTCTCAAGCAAAAGACTAAGAGGTTCTTAGCTTGGTGGGGCTCTTGAAGGTTTCAAGGAGCTTAAGAAGAAGGAAGTCTTCATCACCAAAATCAAATTGGGGTAGAAATTCAAGAGTTTGGTACACTCTTGGAAGGGTTAGGTTGAGTGAGGCATCTCAAGTATCCCTTGTAATATTTCTAACAATTTGATTATAGTAGACACTCTTAATTAAAGGTTTTAGGAGGACTGGATTAGCTCTCTTGATTAGAGAGTGAACCAGTATAAAATTGGTGGTGTCCTCTTTTTGCTTTCTTTCCTTTCAAGCTTAAAACCCTAAGTTTTCTTAAAGGGGCTTTTTAATTTGGGTACTAATTCCGTAGCAATTAAGTTGTTTTAAAGTTGTTATAACTTTATTTAATTGCTTACTACTCTTGTGTTTTATCTGCTCTGAACTGGTTTTATTTGTAGTGAGTTAAAGTGCAAATTTCTCAGAAACAGTTTTCAGCACTTTGTACGATATACTCGAGTATTCTTCAGAAGACTCGAGTGTTCTTGCTATTTTACTCGAGTAGTCTGAAAAAGACTCGAGTGTTCTTGCTCTGTT